>CM042694.1:140355186-145355186 GCA_023614405.1 Avena insularis
ACTGGTTTGGCATTAGGATCAATATTCAAGCTGTACTCGGCAAGTTCCCTAGGTACACCTTTCATGTCGGAAGGTTGCCAAGAAAATATGTCCCTATTCTCACGGAGGACCTCGACGAGCACGCTTTCCTATTTGGGATCTAGGTACGTGCCAATGGCGATGGTCTTGGAGGAATCGCCTTCGACAAGCTCATTCTGCTTGGTCTTGATGGCGGCCTTGAAGGCAGGTTCGGTAGCAGTGGTATGCTTCTTTGAAGCCGACATCTCCGAGGCATCGACCTGGTTCTGGATCTCCTTGAACTCCTTGCCGTAGAGGACTGCTTCGGCGAAGGCGGCCTCACTGAGCTCACACTCTCGTGCCTTGGTGAAGCTTCCGTCAATGGTGATGACGCCATTTGGTCCGGGAATCTTGAGCTTGTTGTAGAGAAAGCATGGCCTTGCGAGGAAGGAGTGGAAGATGTCGCGTCCAAAGATGACGTGATACACGCTCTTAAAGGGCACCACTTCAAAGGTCATGCATTCTTGGCGGTAATTATTGACATCGCCAAAAGCGACCTGAAGGGTGATGCAGCCCAGGGCATTTTCTTGTCGGCTAGGGACAACCCCATGGAACATGGTGTTGCTCTTCCTTAGCTGGGTCTCCATCAAGTTCATCTTGTGCAGTGTATCTAGGTACATGATGTTGATGTTGCTTCTACTATCTAGGAGGCACTTGGTGAACTCTGTGCCGTCAATCAAAGGGTTGATGACCATGGCATACCGTTTCTTTATTGGGATGAGTTCTAGATGATCTTTCCTATCCCAAGTAATTGGAACTTCCGACCACCTGACGTACTGGGGAACCGGAGGGAGGGTAGCCATCAGTATCCTTAGAGAGGTTTTCTGGGCCCGGACGGTTGGGGTGCCAAGGAAGGTGTTGTAACATGGAGCCTTCTTTTCGAAGGGATTTTCCCCTTTATCCTCTCCCTTGTCGGAAGATTTTGGGTCCACGTCCTACTCCATATCACTTGATTCCTTGGGCTCTTCCTCCTTCTTCTTTGCTTTGCCTTTTCCGCAGGGTCTGTTTTTCTGACTTTGCTTGTAGCCGGACTCAGGATCCTCCTTGAGATCATTGACAAACTTGCACTGGCGTTTGGTGTGGGTGGATTTGTCATTGGCATCAAGATGGACGAAACACGGCATATCGCGGTACTCTTTGTACGTTTGGGGAACACAATGCGCTGAGGGTGTAGTGTCACTCCTCTGCTGGCCACTGCTAGCTCCCTGACCACGTCCATGCTGTCTGACATTGCCTTTGCCAGTGAATGTTGCAGCGACCATGTCGGCTACTTGCTTCTCTTCAGGCGGATTCTTTCGCTTGTTATTGTTATTCTTCTTGGCTTGGGTAAGGATTGCTATCGCCGGCAACGATCCATGCGCGTCGTCATCAGCGGCAGAAAATTCGCTGGCCATGGCGATCATTGCGTTGAGGTCGAGGTCATTGTTGTCTTGCCTGCGTTTCAACGTATGTCGGAGCAAGGTACCCTTTTCCAAACCATCGACGAAGGCGGCCATAGCGGTTTGTTCGTGTACCCCTGCGTAGGAATTTTTCATATCCAGCCAGCAAGAGAGGTAGGCCCGGGAGGTATCATCCTTCTCTTGCACACACCGCTGTAGGTTTCCAACAGTACATGGACGTTTGTACGTACCCTCGAAATTCTTCGTGAATGCTTCATGCATATCCAACCAATTGCATATTGATTTCTCCGGTAAGTCATCGATCCATTGTCGGGCGGTGCTGGTCAGCATAAGTGGGAGGTACTTGATGGCGATGTTGGGGTTTCCCCCTACGATGTGGATCGCTTCGCTGTAGTCCTGCAACCATTTTGCCGGCCTGGCAGTGCTGTTGTATGGCTTGATGGTCTTGTCTATTCGGAGGCCCTTGGGGTAGGTTGTGGCCCGTATGACCGGTCCAAAACAACGTGGCCCAAGGTATGAGAGCTTCCGAGCTTCTTGGATCTTGTCCAGCCATGTACGTGCATCGTATGGCTTTGGCTGCTTCCCTTTTCCATCATGGGGGCGGGAGCTGTGGCGCGATCTATGAGATCCACCGTATCCTCCGCCATGATGGTTGCTAGGTGGCAACGGTGGCAGTGGAGGCGGTCGGTTAGCCTTCTTATTGTACCCCTCCTGTGATTCCTCATGCCTGTTGTCGTGGTGGTGTCACGGCAGATGCCATGGATAGGCTAAAGGTGGGGCTAATATGCACTAGAGGAATCCAGGGAGGGATAGTGTGGTGATTCCACACACAGATGCTTCGTATTCACCAAGTGTTCAAGGTTACAGTTGCTCCTTGAGCTGTATTGGGGAGAGGAGGAAGAAGAAGCTCTCTTACTCTCACCACTACCTATCTCCTAGGAACCAACTACTCAAATGCCAACCAACCCCTTCTATAGAGGCCCTAGCATTCCTTATATAGGGGAGACTAGGGTTCCCATTAGGGCATACGTGGAAGCATATTCCTAGGAATATGCTTCTTCCCAAAATAGCAAACCGACCGGGTCACCTTTTTCCATCGTAAGCCATGCAGAGGCTACGTGAGCCTCTGTGGTGCCAGCGTCATCCGACATAGGGCGCGTCACCCTTGTCGGCCACGCCTCGGTGGTCCTTCCCTCTGTCCGCTTCGCTCATGCTCCAGCATATAGTGACCACCTTTTGACCAGCAAGATTCCTTCCTTCTCTTGCAAGCCTGATATAACCCGGATCATGCCCGGTTAATCCAGCCCCGCGGGTACCTGCATACAAGTTACAAAATGCCTGCCGGCATATGACATACGTCGGCCAGGACTCAGTTAGGTGGACATCCTCCGGCCCGGGTTACCTCGTAAGTCGGCCTGCCTTGAGGTGACTCGGCCAACATTCGCTTTGACCTTGCCATACCTCGGCTAACTCGGCCTCTATACCCCGGCGTGGCCCCTACCCAGGGGTATCCCCCCAACATTAGTCCCCGAAGCTGGTGTGGTCTTAGCAACTTCAGCTGCTAAGGCCACGGTAGGTTTAATCTTTTTGCTCCTTTTTCCAGGTTACTCCGTAGCTCGGATTCTGTGGTGTAGTATTCCCTTGGCTCATTCCGAGTTATCACTCGTTGGCCGGGCTACCCTTCAGTTTTCCGGGTTATCCTTCCTTCCTTCATATGCTTCCCTACGTCCCACGTGGAGGGTAATCATTATCTTGCCTCATTTTAAGGGCCTGCACCAGTTACTGCACTTATTGCTAGGTGTTACTGTTGCACACATCGCGTCGCAGCTGCCTCCTCGTTAACTGTATCACCACGTCGCATCGTGGGATCCCCTGTGCCCTGTGGCCCTTCCTGTGGCTTGCCTTTGATTGGCTGACCCGGAATATACACGGCCACACCGTGTGGCCTCAGTGCACAGCGCGATCCCACTACCCACCGCTGGGCGTGGTTAAATAGGGGAGGGGGCGCGTCGCTTGGGTGTTTTCCCTTTCTCGCGCCCCTTTGCCTCTTTGCGGCTTCTTCCTCTTCACGACAGCGCTGCCGCCGCCGCTTCTGCTCCGCCGCGCCGCCACCGCACCGTGCCTACTCACACTAGCCTCGCTGCCGCTCCCGCGCTGTTTCACCGCCACGGGTCCGCGCCAATCCAAGCCTTTTCCTCCCACCTCCGATAGGGCCGGTGAGGACAGTGACTTGGAGATGACAAAAGAGGAGCTCGTCGTCGCTGAAGCAGAGATGGAGGAGGGGGGAATCCATGGAGCGCGGTGCCTAGGCTGGTTCCTGGGTATGCCAGGATGATTTGGACTGGCTCTACCGCACCCGCCGCATCCCCGAGGGCGTGATTGCCCGCCTTGCCTCCGAGGAATTCGATCCCTCACCAAATCCGGGTGAGTTTGTTGTGTTCCTATCCTATTTACAGCGCGGCTTCGGCCTACCCGTGAGCGATTTCTTCCATGAATTCCTCAACACCTACGAACTCCAACCTCACCATCTTCCAGCGAATGCCATTATGTCCCTTTCTTCATTCGCCTCCACCGTAGAAGGATATGTTAGCCTGTGGCCCACCAAAGAGCTCTGGATCCGGTTCTTCGGTCTGCGAAGGAACGTGATTCCGGATAAATTGCGTGCCCCGGAGGACAAACATCTGACTCAATTCGGTGCCGCCTCCATCTCTCCCCAGAAACAATCCGTCTTTCCCCGGGTCATGGGGATTGATTCCTGCAAGGGCTGGGCCCGAACCTTTTTTTATGTGAGGAATGGCATGGATGAAGATATGATCCGGCTGCGCCAGTATGCTCCGTGTCCTCCTAATCCGGATTTGTGGGACCGGGTTTCCAAGAAACCAACTGTTTTGGTGAATCAATTCAATAAACGGTTCCAGGAGCTGAAGGATCTGGGGTTGCGCAACGAGGATGCGATGATCATATTCGTCCGCAGCCGGATCTCCCCTCTCCAGAAGCGCACACACAAACTTTGCCACATGAGCTGGCGACTTGACCCCAACCGGACCTCCTCCTTCGAATTGAACAATACCGAGATATTCCGCCGGGTCAAGGCCCTCTTTACGACCGACAAAGACTTCTTCGCTGACTGGGAGTGGGGGATGGAGCATTACTGCCGGGACAAGCCTCCTCCTATGGTAAATCTCGTGACTCAATCCCTTTCCGAGTTATATCCTATGTCAGAGTATTTCGGTTATTTGATCCCTTTACATTTTCTGTTTAGTTGTTTCTTCAGCAAACCCTTGAAGATGGCACCAAGCCTTCCCTCACATGGGCGAAGGATCTACTTGTCTCGGACGAGGAGGATCCAGATCAGGAAATGTTCCTACCATTCCCGGATGCAACCAAGCGACCCACTGGTAACTTCTCTTCCTTAAGGGATTGGCCTGATGATTCCGACGTTGAGGTGATGGAGGCATTTGACGTTGTACCCATTTCTTACGCATTTCCGGCTTCAACTAACCCAGCTGGGCAGATCCATGAAGACCCCCCTCTGGCTACGGATGAGTTGGTCCCAGCCGTGTCCAAGAAACAGGCTGCCACTTCCGCTGCTCTTTCCGGACCTCCCAAAACGACCAAGAGGCGTAAGAAGTCCGCTGACAAATCCGCCACCAAGCCTCCGACTAAGGCCATAATTCGGAGAGCTCGGAAGCCCAAGGATCCTTTGACTTCTAACGAGTAAGTCACTTTTTTGTTTGGTCCAGTTCTCTGCTTCATGCTTTTCTATCTCTATGCCTTTCTTTTGTTATAACTTGTTATTCATCGTTTGATTCGACAGGGCTGCGGTGGAGGTTCCCCAGAGCGGCTCCAGCATTGCTTCACCCCTTCGGCGTACCCCATCTCCCCCTTGTGGTGACAACACACGCCCACTGAGCCCAATTCATGAGGGTTCCGTGGCTGCTCCGGGTTCTAGCTCACCTCATCCAGAGGAGGGCAACCTCGGAGCAGGGGGAAGTGGCACGGTCGAGGTAGCGGATGCTCCCGGCTCCTCATTGGCTTAGCCGCAACCCGCCACCTCTGAGGTACCAGCAGCAGCAGCAACGGCACCACCGCCAACACTAGCATCAACACAAGCACCAGCGCCAGCTCCAACAGCAGCACCAGCAGCAACACAAGCACTAGCACCAACTCCTTCTGCATCGTCCGAGTCTTCCAAGACTCGACGAGAGGGCCCAGCTAGCACCAAGGCAACACCCAAGGCCAAATCTGCAGCTCAAACCTCAGCCTCTCAGCAGCAGCCCAAGTCCAAGAAAAGTTCTGACGCCACCAGTTAGAAAGATCTGCCAACGAAAGATGCCTCCCTCGGATCAGCTAGCAAGCAACTCGCACTGCATACCATCCCTGCTGCTGCCCAAGTTGCGAGGAGGGAGGCCCATGCCAAGGGTTTAGTTACGCCGCATATGCTCAGTGGAGAGATTTATCCTCCGGCTCTGATTGAATATGTAGATAATTGGAACAGAGCGGAGTTCATCAATCCCAATGACGATCTCCCGGAGAAGTTCGGGCCTGCCGAATTCAGTGCGCAAATGAACACCGCAGCCAAGGCTATCAACCTTGCTGGCCGGATGATGGAGGTACGCTACTTTGTCCTTTCTTTATCATGCACAAGTGCTTAGAGATATATCCATTAGTCCCCGAGCCTCCGGGGGAGTAACTTGTTACTCGGCCGGATGCTTCTTAGAGAACTAGCGTAACTCCTTAGTAGCTTTGAATATGCACACACCTAGAGCCGGGTTGAGTTCCACTTAGCCCGGATTTTGTACACTTCGAATATGCACACACCTAGAGCCGGGTTAAGTTCCACTTGGCCCGGATCTTGTACACTTCGAATATGCACACACCTAGAGCCGGGTTAAGTTCCACTTGGCCTGGATTTTGTACACTTCGGATATGCACACACCTAGAGCCGGGTGAAGTTCCACTTGGCCCGGATTTTGTACACTTCGAATATGCACACACCTAGAGCCGGGTTAAGTTCCACTTGGCCCGGATTTTGTACACTTCGAATATGCACACACCTAGAGCCGGGTTAAGTTCCACTTGGCCGTGATCTTGTACACTTTGAATATGCACATACCTAGAGCCGGGTTAAGTTCCACTTGGCCCGGATTTTGTACACTTCGAATATGCACACACCTAGAGCCGGGTTAAGTTCCACTTGGCCCGGATTTTGTACACTTCGAATATGCACACACCTAGAGCCGGGTTAAGTTCCACTTGGCCCGGATCTTGTACACTTCGAATATGCACACACCTAGAGCCAGGTTAAGTTCCACTTGGCCCGGATCTTGTACACTTCGAATATGCATATAACTAAGCCACCCTTGCTTTTTTTAGATCACTACCAATCATCGGAGTGCTGAGTTTCAGCGCCTCTTGGACACACACAAGGCGCTGCGCTCGAAACATACCACGCTTCTTGCTGAGTTTGAGAAAAGGGGTAAGTTTTCTCTTTGATTTTTTTGCATTTTTATTTGTCTTTTCCCGTCGAACTAATCTGTCATTTGGTTTGCACAGCCGGAGTGGAGGACGAAAATAAAATCACGAGGAAGAACTTGGCCGAGATAAAAGGTAATTCACTTTGTTTACTCAATTTCCATGCTCTCTCTCCTTTCTCCTGAGCTCAGCAGATATTCATGCCTCGGCTCTGCCGGGACAACAAACCGTTTCAGCATCCCTTGAAGATAGTGTGCATGTGCCTGATATGATGCTGCATTTTCTCGAACAAGCAGGGCAGCATCAGGCCGAACTTAAGAAAAAGGATGATGAGCTTGCCAAACTCCAAGACAAAGATGATGAAATTGCCAAGCTCAAGGCTGAGATGAAAAAACTCAAAAAGCTCCACAAAACAGAGATGGACAAGGCTAGCCAAGACTTCACCGAGGAGCGAGAACGTCTTAACCTCCAACTCGCCAAGGATCAAGAATTGCCGAAGGAGGCCGACGTCAAGCTAGGCTCGGCTAATGCTGAACTTGAGCAGCTCCGGACGAGACGTGATAATTGCACCAAGGAGCTGACTCGGATCCATATCCATGTCTCCCGTAAACTCCTTTCCTTAAGCCGACATGTATTTTTCCGGGTTAAATTCTTTTGCTTATTTTACTTGTTTTGTATTCAGATAAATTCCCAGAGGGCGATGCCATTGCATCTACTGCCGTTGCCAAGTTCCGCCATCAGAGGGGTACTCCAACTGGTCCTGGCTCCATTCCTTTGGACATGGAGGATCTGATAGTCAGGCTATCCTCCCAAGTTGAAATTATGAAGAACTATGGTTCGGGTCTCCTAGATTCATCTATCCGGATCTTCCGTGCCCTTTGCCCTGGTGAGGATGTTCCGGAGGGATCCACTGCTCTGATCAACAAACTGATGGATTGAGACCCAACTCGACCTCTGGAGGGAATCCGCCGCTCACGCTGGAGCTGATACCGTCCTCCACTTCGTTCTCACATGGTATGAAAAACTAAATCTGAAGCTTCTCGAGCGCTTGCGCACCGGATCAAAGTGGTCAACTGGCCGGATTGGGTAGCTCGGCGTAAGGCTTGTGCCCACAACCTCATCCAGTTTGCCCCTGTCCATCAATGGAATGAGGGACCAAGCTTCCTTGACGCTATTGACGACAAATATGTCAAAGATGGCTTGGGCGACGATGAAGGGGACGAAGCATCGGATGTCGAAGAAAATGAAGATGATGATGAGGCTGAGGCCGGGGTTCCACCTGCTGATGCCGAGTTACCTCCTACTGTTGCTGCTCCTTGAGCACCAAAAAACACTTTGAATTTTATCAGATCCCTGGTATGCCGGGTGCAGATGTATTAAGCATACTGACTTTGTTTTGCTACTAAGTTATTCACACCGGATTGACTTGGGCGTAGTCCCTGAGTTTCATTTTCTTGTTCCTTCAATTTCATGGCTTGGCTCGCGTTTACCTTGATTCGGTTTTGTGACTTACGAGACTGAGTTTCAAAAATTGACTTAACAATACTTGGAAACTTTAGGATTAGCTCAAAATAATCCAGCATAGTTAAGGTAAAATAAACATGGGGTTAGTCCAAACAATAAACATCAGCTCGATTACATTCCTTTCCTTAGTTGTTTTCGTGTGCTGCGCATTTCCGAACTTGTTCTCTTGCTTGCCATGAAGCCAATTCTTGTTGGACAGTAGCAAGTTGAAGAGTTGAGTTTTTGGTGCTCACACACTACTAATCCAGCTTAGGTAGAAGTAACTTAAGCTAGCCGACATAAAAATAAATAACTAACACAAAGGACAATAAATATTACTAAGGCAGTCCTCGAGTTACTGCTCGAGGTGCCAAGTTTTCATTGATAAGCTCATTGCCGACATACATACCGACATATGAGAAACTCGGATACAGACACTTCTTTGTTAAGTGTAGAACGGACGCAGTAGGGCTACATTCCGTGGACGCTTAGATTCCTCACCGGACTTGTCCGCCTTATTCTTCTCCTGTGGTTTTGCATCGATGAGGTAATAAGAGTCATTGTGCAACGCTTTGCTCACAATGAATGGCCCTTCCCATGGAGAGATAACTTATGCATGCCAGAAGTACGTTGCACCAACCGAAGTACCAAATCACCTTCCCAGAAGACTCGGGGGTTTACTTTTCGGCTATGATAGCGTCGGAGATTTTGCTGATATATGGTGGATCTGGACAATGCCAATTCTCTCGCTTCTTCCAGCAGATCAACATCATTTTGCTGGGCTTCTCGCACTTCGGCTTCTGTGTATTGGGTGACTCTAGGCGAATCATGCTCTATGTCGGCTAGTAATACAGCTTCTGCCCCATATACCAGAAAAAATGGTGTATAGCCTGTTGGTCGATTCGGAGTTCTTCTTAAACTCCATAGTACCGCTGGTAGTTCTTCTATCCAGCACCCCGCTGATCTTTGTAGCGGCTCAATGAGCCGGGGTTTTATCCCGGATAACACTAATCTGTTGGATCTTTCCACTTGTCCGTTCGATGCGGGGTGGTCTACTGAAGCAATGTCTAGCCGGATCTTTTTATCTCGGCACAATCACGCAAATTCTCCTTCAGCGAAATTGGTGTCGTTATCTGTTATCATACTGTGAGGGTAGCCATATCTTAGGATTATATCCTTGAGGAATGTCACGGCTGTAGCTCCATCACATTTTCTTATCGGCTTTACTTCAATCCACTTTGTAAACTTGTCAACCATAACCAAGATATGGGTCATATTTCCTCTTGCCGGCTTAAACGGACCAACCATATCCAAACACCATACAGTAAATGGCCAGGTAATTGGTATGGTCTTGAGCTCCGACATTGGCATATGTGTCTTGGTGGCATACCTCTAACAACCATTGCATTTTCTTACCAGATCCTCTGCTTGTTCCAAGGCACTTGGCCAGTAAAACCCATGCCGGAAAGCTTTTGCTACCAAGGCTCTGGACGAGGCGTGATGCCCACATTCTCCTTGATGTATATCTCGGAGGATGTCAAGCCCTTCTTCTGGGTCAACACACCATTGGAGGACATTTGTGACACTTCTCTTGTATAGCTCCGCATTGATAATCGTGTATGCCTTTGCCCTCCTCTGAATTTGCCTTGAAAGTACTTCTTCACTAGGCAAAATTCCATCCTTCAGGAACTGGAATATGGGCAGTGCCCAAGCTGGTATAGCTCGCACCGGAAACACCGCCTCGTCAATTTCCATTTGATCCACCGGTATAACCTCCGCCGGATCACGCTGCACAGTCCCTGGGTTTCGTGAACCACTTCCCATCAATGTCCATGAGCACAGCTTCCGACTCCGGATTTGCCGGGATATTGATGACTCGGATTCTGGGGATGGCCTGATAGATGGCTTTCTGAGGTGCTCTAGTGCTACACCCGGTGGAATCGCTTGTCGGGTTGATCCGAGTTTCGACAGTACGTCGACAGCCTCGTTTTACAGCCGGGGTACGTGGTGAAATTCGCATCCCTCAAAGTATCCTGATATCTTCTGCACATGAAATCTGTACAATGCCATATTTGCATCCAACGCATCCCAATGCCTTGAGACTTGCTGGATTACCAGATCGGAGTCACCAAAGCACTGGATCCAGCGTATTCCAATTTCTTTTGCCACTTTGAGCCCATGCACAAGCGCTTCATATTCTGCAACATTGTTTGATGCTGCGAAATGGATCTGTAGCACATACTTCAGCTGGTCCTTCTTGGGTGAGGTAAGCACAACTCCGGCGCCTTACCCGGTTTTCGTTTTTGATCCGTCAAAGTGCATTCTCTAGTAGTTCGGATCTGGCAATGGTGGCTCATATTGCATCTCGGCCCAATCCACGAAAAAGTCGGCCATAGCCTGAGACTTGATCGCATCTCTCCTGTCGTACTGCGGAGTGTAAGGGGCTAGCTCAATTGCCCATTTTGCGATCCGGCCGCTTGTGTCCTTGTTGCTCATTATTTTGGATATGGGGGCTTCACATATCACTTTGATGGGGTGCTCTTCAAAATAGTGCTTTAGCTTCTTAGCCGCCATATACACACCATATGCCATCTTTTGATAGTGAGGGTAATTTTGCTTTGAAGCTGATAATACCTCGCTCAGATAATAGACTGGCCTTTGCACTGACTTACCCTCCTTGTCACGCTCTACCACAATTACTGCACTTACAACTCGGTTGGTTGCGGCTATGTAGAGCAACATTGGCTCTTTTGATAGTGGAGAGGCTAACATTGGTGCAGTGGCTAACATTTTCTTTAACTGGATGAAGGCTTCATTGGCCTGCGGCGTCCATATGAACTTGTCAGACTTTTTCATCAGTTGATAGAGAGGCAGTGCCTTTTCTCTCAACCGACATACAAACCGACTTAAGGATGCCAGGCATCTAGTGAACTTCTGGACATCATTAAGACACTTCGGCAATTCCATTTGCTCTATGGCCCGGATTTTAGTTGGGTTAGCTTCGATACCTCGGCCAGAGACAAGAAATCCGAGTAATTTTATAGCCGGGACACCGAAGGTACATTTCTCCGGGTTAAGCTTCATTGGGAACCTCCTTAAGTTCGTGAACGTTTGTCGGATATCATCAAGGAGCGTTTTGCTTTCCTTGGTTTTTATAACCACATCATCCACATACACTTGCACATTTCGACCAATTTGGTCATGTAAACATTTTTGCATACATCTTTGGTACGTTGCCCCTGCATTACGTAAACCGAAAGGCATGGTGCGATAGCAATAAGCCCCGTACGGGGTAATAAACGCAATCTTTATTTGATCATTCGGGTTCAGAGGTATCTGATGGAAACCAGAATATGCGTCTATGAATGACAACAGTTCACACCCAGCAGTAGAATCTATGACCTGATCTATCCTTGGCAGTGGGAATGGATCTTTTGGGCACGCCTTATTCAGGTTCGTGTAATCGATGCACATACGCCAAACTACTGCCACATTCCGATCATCTATCTTCTTTTCCACAAGCACTAGATTAGATAGCCAATCCGGGTAAAGCACTTCCATGATGAACCTAGCTACGAGCAGCCGAGCTATCTCATCCCTAATGGCTTTTCTCCTGTCTTCGGCGAAGCGGCGGAGAGGTTGCTTCACCGGCTTTGCTCCGGGTCTCACATTCAAAGAGTGCTCGGCCAACTCCCTCGGAACACCTTGCAAGTCCTGTGTGGACCAAGCAAAGATATCCCGATTCTCACGGCAAAAGTTGACGAGGTCGCTTTCCTATTTCTCAGTTAACCCGGCATTAATTGTTACGGTGTGCTCTGGGAACAGATCATCCACTGGCACTTTCTTTGTATCCTTCGTTGCTTGAAATGAGACACTTCCATGTGGGTTACTCAGCGCCGGCATATACTGCTGCGCGAACTAAGCCAATGTCGCTACCTCCTGGATCTTTCTTTTTTCTTGTGCAATCACAAGTGACTCGGCCAGGTTAGACCCGGCTGATGCACACTCAATGGAACATCGGAAGTCCCCAGCTATGGTAATTACCCCATTTGGCCCAGGCAGTTTCATCTTCCAGTAACTGATGTGAGTACTTGCCATGAATTTGTTCAGGGCTGGCCTGCCGAGTAACGCGTGATATGCGCTTTCTAAGTTGACAAACTCAAACTCCAGATTTTCGGTTCGGCAGTTATCTCTCGTGCCGAATAACACGTCAACCCGGACTTTTCCAATGGGTTCACAGGAAATGCCTGGCACAATGCCATGGAAAGTTGTCCTTATAGCTTGGAGCATGTTCTCCGAGATACCCAACTTGTGCATTGTATCCACATACATGATATTAATGCTGCTGCCATTGTCGATCAGTATCTTTGAGAATCTCACATTGATATTTGGCCCGATGAACGTTGGGTCCAGCACTAGTGCATACGAACCAGGACTTGGCATGAGATTGGGATGGTCTTTGATACTCTAGGTAATTTCCTGATCCGACCAAGGCATATACCTCGTCACCGCCGGCATAACTACATTCACCTCCATATGTCGATGTTGCATGCTCTTTCTATCCATTTCCTCCGTGGTAAATACACAGTAACTCTGGTGATGCTCTCTATATTCATTTCTCCCCTCATTGCCGGGATATCTTTGATCTGGCTGATGCTGATTTTCCACCTGATGCACTGCATCCCTTCTCTCATGGTTTTCATACCTCGGCGGAGGTGGTGGCAACATTAACTGTAGCATGTTCGCTCCAGAGAGCAATTGCTGTCGGGGTAACTCCTGCCGAGGTTGATCATTCCGAGGTGCCTAAGCATTCCCCGAACCACTTTGTTCTATCTTCCTCATCCACTCATATTGCCGAGTCGTATGACCCGCCGGGTTACTCGAATTTGGCGTGTGAAATTTGCACGGCTGATCCAGCATTGCCTCATACATATACCTTGGCCGGTCTTTCTTTTCTTGCCACTGTCTCTTTTGTTCGGGCGTCCAAGTTTTCTTGCCATCATTTCTCGGAGTCCATTGTTGCCCTCCAGTTCTCTGACGTTGATTACTCCCTGCTCCGGGTTGATCTTGATTTACAGCAGCAACTTGTTGCAAACTGTATCTGTTATCTGATCGATCATCTCTTCTCATACCCCGGTAATCATTTCGCCGGGATGATCCGGCTCCATCTCGCTGGTAGTACTCCTCATTTGACTCGTTTGACACAAGCCTAGGCTGAGTCGGATCACCCAAAGCATACGAATCAGCAATCCGGATTGTCTCTGCCAATGTGGTTGGCATATCCCTTTGAAACCTTTGCCACAGCATGCTCACATATCTACATCCTTGTGCAAACCAAGCTATGGCCTGAGACTCAATCACACCTTCACATGAGTTTCTCACGGTGCATCGGCGGGTTAGGAACTCCCGGTCTGTTTCATTTGGTCTCTGCTTGCACATTGCTAAGGTCTGTGGCCTATTCGGCCTCTGATACGTGCTCGAGAAGTTACTGACAAACATTTCCTCAAAATCAATCCAGCAGTTGATACTACCGGGCGGTAAATTGTTTAACCATACCCTTGCTGGCCCCTCCAGCATCTGAGGTACGTATCTCACTGTCCATCTCAAATTGCCTGTTGCAATCTTCACTGCCGTTGCATAGTTGATCAACCAATCCTCCGACTTGGTGTTGCCATCATATGTTTTCGTGCCTCTAGGTAACTAGAAGTTAGGTACCGGAGGCTCCTTCATGATCCGGGGCCCAAAGCACGCTGGACCCGGAGGACCTTGACACTCAATTTGCTCTGACCTATAAAGCCGATCCAGCTTTAACCTGGCGTCATCAGGCATCAAGTTCCTGCTTCCCAACCTTGATCCTATCACATGATAATCCGGCCTAGGGTATCTTGCGTTCACCATTTCCGAATCGCCATCATTGTATCTGTCTTTCTCTTGTTGAGTGCAATTTTGCCGCATACCTTGGCTGGCATTCTGCTCTTGCCGAGGTACACTCTGCTGCTGCTGCTGCTGAGGTGGGTTTCGCCCTGCACCCACCGAGTTACGATGTCCGGCATTGCTGTTGACGACGTTTCTCTGACCAGCGTTGCCTTGGTCATGGTTACCTCGGCCATCTTCACCTCGGCTGACACTTCGTTGATCCTCATTTCCCTGCACTGCTTTTCCTTTCCCTGCCCTTGCCGGGTCATACGGGACTATCTGCTTGTTTCTCCTTGCCGAGGTTACCACCTCCTCTCTCCTAGGGCCATCATGAGGGGATGATGCAGCTCCAGCAGATTTCTCCGGGTTACCCACTGCCGAATAAACAACCTTGGAAGCCCCAGCTCTTGTCGGGTTAGCCCTGAGCAACTCCTCATTCAGTCTATTAGCAATCCGAACTAACTCGTTGACCCTCTCCTGCTGTCTCTGCCGGGTTTCACCCGTCAAACCCTCTAACTCGGATGCAGCTGCATCTGCTGCTCTGAGGTTCTTTGCTGGGTGCTATACTTTGGCAGACCCATGGACAAAGGGTTCTCTGATTCCTCAACTCTAGTGTCACCCTCTTTGTTCATTTCACTGATGAGGTTTCTCCCTTCTACTTTTACAGCATCTACCTTATTTGCTCTTGCATATTCACGCAGCGTCATGTTCAACGACTGCCGAGCTGCGGCTATCTTTTTCGCACCCTCTAGGATTTTCTGCCTAGTTTCTTCTAACTCGGCATGTGCCTGGGCCGGATCTACCACTGGTGCTATGGGGCTCTCCAAGCTATCTATTGCTTGCTGCAGCACATTTTCTGGCCTCTCTGGTGGAGGACCTCTACTTTTCCTTGGTGCCTTGGGTGTTACCTCCGGATCTGGTGCCGGATCCTTGCTCGCGCCAGCGCCAGGCGCTGTCATCATCACCTCGGTGCGGTCTAGGGAGCGAGTGATACGCGCCTCGTAAGTCGCGCTAAGGGGTGGCTCGCCTCCTTCGACGACGTGTCGTGGGTGAACGCATGACACATCTGCGTCGACGTAGATCCTGTGGGCTCCAAGCTTGACGAAGACGTCGTTGCACGGTGGAGGTCGCTTGCCGAAGCAACCAGCATTATCGCTGACGTAGTCCAGCGCTCCGAAGCACTAAACGAGCCCGGAGACAATGCGCTCGCCGTTGCCGATGATGCTTCCTATCCGGATCTTCACTCCTGCTAGCGCCGTTAGCCCCACGGTGGGCACCAACTGTCGTGGTGGTGTCACGGCAGATGCCATGGATAGGCTAAAGGTGGGCCTAATATGCACTAGAGGAATCCAGGGAGGGATAGTGTGGTGATTCCACACACAGATGCTTCGTATTCACCAAGTGTTCAAGGTTACAGTTGCTCCTTGAGCTGTATTGGGGAGAGGAGGAAGAAGAAGCTCTCTTACTCTCACCACTACCTATCTCCAAGGAACCAAGTACTCAAAAGCCAACCAACCCCTTCTACAGAGGCCCTAGAATTCCTTATATAGGGGAGACTAGGGTTCCCATTAGGGCATACATGGAAGCATATTCCTAGGAATATGCTTCTTCCCAAAATAGCAAACCGACCGGGTCACCTTTATCCATCGTAAGCCATGCAGAGGCTACGTGAGCCTCTGCGGCGCCAGCGTCATCCGACATAGGGCCCTTGTCGGCCACGCCTCGGTGGTCCTTCCCTCTGTCCGCTTTGCTCATGCTCCAGCGTACAGTGACCACCTTTTGACCAGCGAGATTCCTTCCTTCTCTTGCAAGCCTGATATAACCCGGATCATGCCCGGTTAATCCGGCCCCGCGGGTACCTGCATACAAGTTACAAAATGCCTGCCGGCATACGACATACGTCGGCCGGGACTCAGTTAGGTGGACATCCTCCGGCCCGGGTTACCCCATAAGTCGTCCTGCCTTGAGGTGACTCGGTCAGCATTCACTTTGACCTTGCCGTACCTCGGCTAACTCGGCCTCTATACCCCGGCATGACCCTATCCGGGGGTATCCCCCCAACACCTGTCGTGGTTGCTTGTCGGAGGTGGCGGCTCCTTGTGGGACTTGCTCCTGTGTCCGTCATTGCCGCTGCGCTCGGCATGCCTAGGGTTCTCGCCCTGATCACGTATAACGATTCTAGGCTGGGGCATCTTGGTGGTGTCATGCTTGTGCGGTGGCGCTGCTCTGGCTCCTCGTGACACCAAGATGGTGGTGGAGGTGGCGACCGACTGGGACGAGCCTTTTCTCCGTCATCGGAGGATATGGGGATGGCGTCAGTCTTGTTGCGTGCCTCTCTCCGTCTTTGCTCTGTGGAGCCTATGTGGGATCCTTCGTCACGGGGAGATTTTGGCCTTCTGTGGCTGTTCAGGGTTGACTGGCAAAGCTCCGGGTTGGACTCAAGCCTCTACGAGGTAGCCTTTTCCTGTTGCTTGCAAGCCTTAGCGACAAGGTCGTACACCTGAGCAACTGCTTCTGGAGACCTGTCCTATTCCAGGAGGGTCTTGGAAATGGCAATGTTGAGGGCGGGAGTTAGCATAACCTGCCTCCCCTCTGAATCAATGTAAGGGGCTGCCTTTGTCGGCTTGGACCCGTCATACCCCAACCTTCGCCAAACGCCAGGATCTTCGACGACGTGAGCTGGTACTTTATTTGCTTTTTTGCTTTAACAGCAATTGCTTGTACTCATCTTCCATAGCTCTTGCCGCCTTGATGGATTGTTGCGCCTTAGCCATGTGTTCGTCCAGCTTAGTGCCTTGCTCCGTGATGCACTTGGCCTCCGCCAAGATTTCTGCATGCTTCTCATCAAGCTCCATTACGCTCCGAATATGGGCGACGGTGATTGGCTCAATGAGGAGTGCGTCGTAGATTGCTTTGTCGGCAGGAGTGACTAGTGGGTTGCCGGTTGCGGATGTTAACGGTGGCATTGGCGGCTGGTTCGATTCTCGGGTCGTACTAGGGGCCGTGGTAAGTTCCTGCACCAGTGGCTAGCGAGTAACCAGAGGAGGCAGAGCCTTGGCTAGAGCAGAGGCTCGATGGCTTTCTTAGCTGCTGCTGCTCTGGTGACCGCTGGCATGGGCGGAGCCCTCTCATGTTCCCGTTCTTGTCCGGCTTCTTCTATCACACTCCCAATGGCGACTAGCACCTGGTGGGAAGTGTTGGTCTTTTCAGCACGCTCCTCCTTCTCAATCTCCTTCTCAATCTCCCTCATAACAACATCGTATTCCTCCGAGTTAGCTTTTGAGCCACCGGCATCCATACTGATGTCAGCGTAAAGCGCGTCAAGGACGGAGTCGGAGTTGTCTTCGGTGTTGGCGATGGCGGATGTGGAAGGCAATGGAGGCGGGTCGTTGTTGTTATTTCCTCCTCCAGTTACGATGGCAAGCTCCGTCATGGCCTCTTCGTTGGCATCCGTGTATTCGTTCACGATGGCAACCATCTCACCAAGGGTGAGAGGGCCTATGGCTTGCTGCCTTCGGAGGGTATGCCGGAGGAGTGTTCCAGGGGTGAGCCCTTCCACGAAGTGGTATACGAGCTCGTTGGCGCGGTCTCCCTCTAGGGTTTCCTCACCCTCATCCATCTTGCAAGGTATTCGCGGTGAGGTTCTCCATCCCTTTGAACGCATCTGGCCAGATCGAAGATGGTGACGACGCCGACAAAGTGTGACCTGTGCATCTCTAACGCTCGGGGAAGCCAAGCAGATTTGCGGGGTCCTTCCACCTTTGTATCCTGCATAGGGGCGGTTTGGGTGGGCCTTGAAATTTCCTGATCCGAGCCACCATACTCCAAAGAGAGGTATGACCCAGATCCTTCCACGAATGAGTCCTGCTCATAGGTGGTCCGTGCGGGGCTTGACGAGTTTCCGACTTCCTGGGATCTAGGACTCAAGTCAGTTTCACCGATGAAGATGTGGATGTCTTTGAAGGGGATGACGAAGCAACACGTGGGGTTCGTCTTCGCCGGCACCCAGAACTCATCTGGAGGGATGATCAGGACATTGCCTGAGAAGAGAACGCGACCAATGGCTACGGTGTCGCTGATTCCCGCGAAGAGATTGGACCTCACCCGGTGTAGAGCTCGAAGCGCCTCATGCCCCATGGTGGGTGCCAACTATCGTGGTATTGCCGACGAGTACGCCATGGAGGGGTCCTCACAGTGCGTGTTTAGAGACGTGGGGTAAGGCAGAGAGTTGGCAGGTATGAGGTAACACAGCTTACCTAGGTTCAAGTCCAACAACAGTGGCAGAACTCTACTCCTGCTATAAATCACTATAATGGCAATACACCGAGTTACAGAGATAGGTTCGTTGTGCGTGGTGTTGCGTGTTGTACGCTGCAGTCTGAGAAGTTGTGCCCTAAAGGCTCCCACAGGCTGGCTTATAAAGGCGCCATGACCTAGGGTTTACAGGGAAAGGTCCTTGCCGGACAAGGTAAAGAGTCCTAGACTAATACGAACTAGTCTTTCGTGTCTTGTACTCCAAGGCTCTATGTACATTGGTGACTCCAGTGTAACCTTCCTCGATCCGGCATGGGCCTCCCTTCAGGATCTGTCTAACTAGGCCGCCCAGCAGGCCATAGGCCTTGCTACCAACTATGGGCCACCCGGGTTAGGCGGATTGGTGACATGCTATGAGGATACCCATATAGCATATCCCCAACAGGGACTCATGCATGGTGTTCTTTTGCTTGTACTACCTGCCATGAAAAATAATAAACATGAGTTTTTCACAACTTTTGAAAAAAGCCGCTTCACAAAAATGGCCTACCATATATAAGTATGAACAGGTTTCAGGACGAGCGACCAAACAAGGTCACGGACATATCCATGTTTATGGGAATTTTGTAGTAGTAGTACTACAAGAAAGTAGATGTGTGCATCTTGGCGTTGGTAAACAGCTTTGCCAATGGGAGTTCCCAAATACTAGAAAACGTAACAACTCCAACTTTCTAAGCGATGGAAATATTTTTCTCTGTAAAGCAAAGTACTCCGCTCCCGTACTAGTACTACTCGAAAAGGGAGGCGGCTCCTTCTAAAAAAAGGAGGCAGCGCGAGAGCAGCGGGAGGAGGAGTTAGAAGGCGGTGCAATGTCAGAGAAAAGCTATGATGGGCTGCTGACACGAGGTACACTCCACTAGTAGTAAATATATGGACCTACTAGTAGTAATATGCATGCAAAACAAGTTGTGTTTTCTCTCTCCTTCGCTGGCTCTCACCATCCATCCTCCATCGATCACTTCTTTGCAGCCGCGGGTGCACAGTCTGGCTTGTCTCTTCCTCAGACGATGCGCACGTGTAACTTGGTACGGGACACCGATCTACTTCCAGCAACCATCCCCCCCCCTCGAAATTCAAGCCATCTACTAGATTAATAATCATCTACACCAATACAAAAAGTCTCAAAAGTAATAATAATAATTACAAAAAGGTCCTCAGACCATATTGTGGCGACTACAAACCCTAGTGCGCTAATTGGAGTGTCTCGCTCCTTCAGGACCTACGGTACCCAGGTTCCAAAAAATAAATAAAGAATGCCACTGCCCCAATTTTCAGACTAAGTGTACCATGCTTTCTTATAACTCCCAAATTTTAGGATTTTTCAAGCGGGCATAGAAATGTTTTTCATTTTATTTCTGTTTAATCTTCTTGCTTCTTGATAAGGTTGTTACATGTAATGCTAGTTGTTCTATAGTTCAAATGTTAGGCATTGTACATGCTGGTATAAAGCTGGCAATAGATGATGTGTCACTTTGTTATACCTAACACTCGGTTATACTATTGAACTAGCTCTCACGCACTTGTAGAATATTAATTTAGACCTAATTCGACAAATCGACCGAAAGTCATCTGAGTGGGTGAAATTTGCTAGAATATTAAGCTTGAAAAATATAACATGTAATTTATCCAACCACTTTATGTACTATAGTAAATAAATGGCACATGCTATGAAATCTAAGCCATGTTGATCGCACTTCCTCCCAAAAAATACTTTTACTTCTTTACCATGCATGCTAACATGCACCGACCTAGCTTTACCAAAATATGGGCACACGGTTATTATCTTGATGAAGACAGGGTATGTCCATGACCTTGGTCATTTGGCTTGAAACCCAAGAAAGTTCATACATAGTAGTACATGATATAGTAGGCAATACCAGAAGTGTGAGTTTTTCAAGTACTTTTACTAGTATAAAAATAAGAAAGAATGGCCCCACCAAATTTTCGTACAAAGTGGACAATTCTTTCTTATAGTTCCCAAGTTTAAGTATTTTCAAACTTCCAAGCTAAAGCTCCACGTGCACTTAAATTCATGACTCTAAGTCGATTAAACGAAATTAGGTCAAACTTGAATACATGTGAGCGTGATAGACAACTACTCTTGAAAATATCCAAAATTCTTTTGAAGGTAACCAGTCGGCCAATATATCATGGGCCAACAATAGTTTTGAGAAATGCCATTACTGAATTGGGTTTCACTTCTTTGGCTCCCCTTGTGTCGAATCAATAAATTAGGTTTCACTTCCCTCGAAAATACTGCGATACACCTCCTATACTTGTGGGTCATCAAGACTATTTTCTGGCGCCGTTGCCGGGTAGCATAGCTTTATTTATCAAGTTCACTTGGAATCACTAATGTTCAAGCTTAGTTTATTTCCACCTTGTTTGCTTGTTTCTTTATCAAAAATACAAAAAAATAGTTCCTACTCTAGTTGTTATTTTCGTTGGTCTGTTATTGTCTTGCTTTATCATGCTTTCTATCAATGGTTGGTTTCTTTGAAACTGAATCTTATTGGCAAGCTAGGTTCACGGAAGATCAAAAATATTATTATAAGGAACACCGCTTGTCACAAAAAGGGAAACACTTATGGGAACAAATTAATAAATTGTATGCCATTGCTAGAAACGTGTGCTCTACTTATAATGTTACTTATTGCTTTGATAAATCTTGTTGCTGTAAGAGGTATAAACACCTCCCTTTTCAATGTGAGTATAATGATAATGTTACCATATCTTCTTATGTTAAAGGAAATTATGACTTTTATGATGTGGAACAAATTGAAGAATTTATTGCTTGGAAGGGTGCATTTGAACTTGCTAGTTTGCTTGAAAATATTGATGATTCACCTTATAAATATGAGGTTTATGATATACTTAAATTTTGCTTTGATAATTGCAAGGAACAAAATGGCTATATTCTTGAATATATTAATAGATGCTTTCCACAAATGGAAGAGACTAATGCCTTGCAGGATGCTATGGAAGAAGAAATTGATGAACCTGAAATCTCATTAGATGAAAACGAGGAGGAGAGTGATGAACAAAAGGAGGAAGAATGGATTAGCTACCCATGCCTACCTTCTAATGAGAGTAACTCTTTACCACATTTGATTGTCCCCCATGCTTACCAAAGGAGGATGAATGTTATGCTCATGTTATCTATGATAATCCTTTATTTGTGCCTAACTTCGAGCTGCATGGTACTAAAGATTTTTGCTTAGAAATTGTTTATTATAAAGCTCTAGACGATGGTCCTATATTGAATGATCAGTCATCTTGTTATAGAATTGTTAAACGTGGGTTTGAAGGTTTTAATCCCACTATTTTTTAGCTTGATAAAAATTATGTTTTTGTAGAACATGAAAAGCATCCTTTATGTGATAGTTATATTGTTGAGTTTATTCACGAGGCTACTGAAAATTATTATGAGAGAGGAAAATATGGTTGTAAAAGTTTTCATGGTATTGAAACACCTCTCTATGTGCTGAAAGTTTTGAAGTAACTCTTGTTTTATCTTCCTATGCCTGTCACTTTGTTCTTTGTGAATTTTTTTGCATACATGATTCCTATGCATAGGAAGTGGGTTAGACTAAAATGTGTTTTGAATATGTTTCTTGATGCTCTCTTTTACTTCAATTCATATTTCTTATGTGAGCATCTTCTCAAACTATCATGCCTAACTTAAAGGCGTTAAAGAAAAGTACTTATTGGGAGATAACCCAAAAGTTTTAGATGAGTCTTGGAAGTTACTACTTCAGTAATAACCGCTCCTTATCCTTTTTATTTGCTTTTTGTGCCAAGAGTAACCTCTAATGAGAGAAAAGTAATGGTTGGGAAAGTTGCTGTCCCGAAACAGATTTCGGTGCTTCACCATAAAAATTCGTGTAAAATCTATGTACGTCCTTTTGAGGCGTGAATTTTTGTGCTTCTGACCCAGGTTGTTATCTAACTTTCATTAGTTCAACACTTTTTGATTTGAGCAACATAAGGTCTTCGTAAAAATTCGTCTTTACCTACTGGTCTGTTTTAACAGATTTCTGCCATTATTTGCATTTGCTTCTTGTTGGTTCCTTTTTGAGTTCTTTTGGGGAATTGAGATTTTTGAGGGAAGTGCTACAGTAGCTAGTGTTTTATTGGAAGTTTTATTGGTGTTGAAACTGAATCTAAAGACTTATTATCTTGAGTGCACTAATGTTGCTAATAAAGATTGTGTGAAGTTTTGTATGAAGGAAAATTTTCATGTGTATGGAAGGAATGAGTAATTAGATGAAGAATGGACTAAAGCTCAAGCTTGGGGATGCCATGCGTGTCACCCCAAGAAATATCCAAGAAGTACAAGCGTCAAAGCTTGGGGATGCCCAAGGCATCCCCTTCTTCATCAATAAAAATTCCAGGTTTCTTCCAAACACTTCATTTTTATTGTTTCATGCACAGTTGTGTTGTTCTTGGAGCGTCGTCTTTGTCGTTTTTGTTTTGGATTTTCATTTTCTTTGTTCCCTTAGTTTGCTTAGTTTGCTGAATAAATTGGTTGGACTCCCTCTTTCATACATTGGTTTTCAAATAGTTTGGTTTAGATTGGAAAAGAGTAGGAAAGCTCATGCTTAAGTGGTAAAGAGAGCTTGTTTTTTACTGTGGCCTATGCTTTGTTATGCCATGCTTGATATTGTTTTGACTTTATGCTTAGTATTCTTTGCTGTATCATGACTTGTTATAAACAATTGAGATTGCTTAATGTGCCTTGGATGAATCATGCGTTGTTTTAGCATATTAAAGCATAGTATAGTGGTATTCTCCTTTGATGCTTTATTTGGGTTGACTTGGCGCATGCTCACACCATGTTATGACTATCCAAAGTCACCATAGCCTTTATGATCCTTTAGTTTTCAACTTGTAGTATCACTTTATGCTTTGATCAATGATGTTTTGTCACTCTGCATGATTATGGCCATTATTGCTCTCTTAGTTTGTCGCTCCCAGTCTTTTGCTAGCCTCCGTAACCAAGTATGAGTTCCACTCATGCATCCAACTCCCTAAACCAAGTTATTCCAAAGAGTCCACCATACCTACCTACTAGCATATGCTATTCCAAGTATATTCATGCTTTTGTTTACCTTCCAAATTAAACTTGTTATGAGAAAACTAGTGATTAAAGCTCTCACGAACTTGATGGCACACTTTACTTTTGTTGCCCTTAATAAACTTGAACCATTGTGTCGTTTATGTTGTATATGCTTGCACTTATTTGTTGGGAATTAGCAGAACCATGCTGTCATGGGGAACGCTTTCAACATTGCACTGGTACTTTGTACCTAGTTGATATCATGCTCTTTTGTCTATGGATATCGTCGGTGTGAAATGAAAGGGGAGCTTGTAAGTCCATGGAGTTATGTATATGTGTTAGAGAAATGCCTGGGCCTCTGGTGTAATCCATGCTGACATGGTGGAAACCTGCAGCATAACCATAATGAGCTGTCTATGAAGCATTCTTCTTATAAAAATAGAGTCCTATATTGAGGAAAAGGAGAAAAGGAAAAAAAGAGATTATGAAAAGAGGAAAGAGAGAAAAAAAACCATATTCCCATGGTAAATAAGAAGATTACTGAGATACCCGTTGTCTGCTTGCCTTGTCATTTTGATATGGGGATTCTTCCATATCATCGGGCAAGGGGTACCCCGTTGGGGGTTCTCTATGATACACATGTACTTACAATGATAAGAACTTACCAGTAACTAAACTTGAGTAGCATGAGGAGCGGCTCTCGTATTCAAGGTTTTGACATGACATTTCCAACTTATACTTTGTCAAGCATATACACCATAGTTTGTTCACTTTAACCTTAATCACTTCAAGATGCTTATGATAGGGGCAATGAGAGCTGAAAGCTATTAAGTACCATAATTTTTGGAAGCTCTTTATGAGACTTGAATCCCTACTTCATTCTATGAAGGCCTTTCTTCCACTATACATATTGAGTCTCCACCTTCTACCTTTATGCACTTACTTTGAGAGCATAGTGGCCATTCTTAGTTCTATGTGCATTGTCCCAAGACTTGTTGATTGATGCATACCTTGATATTGCTTGTTTTAAACTATTTGTATCTAGTCACTCTTATGAACTTTAAAGGTGTCCTATGCATTTATATTTGCTACTCTATGAGGGACGAGCTGAATACTACTATGCTATGTTTCCTTTATGTGAAACAAACAAACGTCTTGCAAAGCATTGTTATTCATGAATCTTTTGTTTGTGCATTTTCATGTTGCATCATAGTTTCTTTGTCTTATTGCTAGAACTTTGTCTTTCATGTTATGATTGAAGTACTATGATCCAGCTTTGAATGTTTTACAAATACTTTGATCAAGTTTATGATGGTGCATGTCACCTCAAAAATTATTCTTTCTTTTTATCACTTATCTACTCGAGGACGAGCAGGAGTTAAGCTTGGGGATGTTGATACATTGCAAATGCATCTATAATTTTTGATGTTCCATGCTTGGTTTTATCTACTTTCTTATGTTTTGTCCACACTTTGGAGTACTTTTCATATGATTTCTTGGACTAACCTATTAACAAAAGACATAGTGCCAGCTGCCTATTTTCTGCTATTTTTGGTTCCAGGAAAGTCAGAAAATGAATATTCTCGAAATTGGACTAGACAAAAGCCAAAAATCCTATTTCACCAGAAGACTCCCGGAGCCAGAATATGAGACGGAGTGGGGCTGGGGCCCAGCCACACCACTGGTCACAGTTAGCCCAGTCGCGCCAGAGGTGGTGCAGCGCCCTAGACACCCCCTCGGTCTCCCTCTTCGCCTATAAGAAGCCTTCTGACCTAAAAACTCTAGGGGGGTCGACGTATTTCCATAAGGAGTTCCGCTCCGCCGCCACCACCAGATTCCACGAAACAGCACCAGAAACTCCGTTCTGGCACCCTACCGGGACGGGGAATTGGAGGAGATCATCGCCACCATCGCTTCTCCATCGACCATCCATGTTTCCCCATCTATGAGTGAGTAATCCCCCACTGTAGGTTATGGGGATGGTAGGGATTGGATGAGATTGTTCATGTAATGGCATCAGATTGTTAGGGCATGGTGCCTAGTATCTTTTATTAGTGCTTTATGACTTTGTTGCGACTTGTTATGCTTAATGCTTGTCACTAGGGCCCGAGTGCCATGATTTCAGATCTGAACATGTTATCGATTCATTATGATAGTATTATTTTTTGTCTTATCTACAAGTTGTATACACACATTGTTGGCCGGAACCAATGGCCCCGAAGTGACAGAAATCGGGATAACCGGAGGGAATGGCTTTAATGTGAGGATCACATGTGTTCATGGAGTGTTAATGCTTTGCTTCGGTGCTCTATTAAAAGGAGCACCTTAATTGCTAGTAGTTCCCTTGAGGCCCCGCTGCAAACGGGCTGGCAGGACAAAAGATGTTGTGCAACTTCTCATTGCGAGCACGTATGACTATATATGGAGCACATGCCTAGGATTATCTAGTACTTGGATGCTTTATCTTATTTATCTGCAATTGCCCTATGTTTTGATTGTCATGTGAATTGTCTTGTCCATGCAACGCCCGTCCATCCATCCCTATGCCTACCGCACTCAAATCCTACTGTGTACTGCTATTGTTACTACTGTCTTTACTTTACTACTGCTGCTACTTTACTATTTCTACTACAAAACTGTTGCTACTGATAAACTGTTGTGAGCAAGATTGTTTCTAGGTGCAGCTGAATTGACAACTCAGTTGTTAAGGCTTATAAATATTCTTTGGCTCCCCTTATATCGAATCAATAAATTGGGTTTCACTTCCCTCGAAAATACTGCAATACACCCCCTATACTTGTGGGTCATCATTTGCTTCATCCTTTTTAGCTTTGTTTTGATTATTGGAAAGACCCAAAAAGATTTCACTTTGCTTGTTTTTCCCTTTGGTTCTTGCCTTTACAAATCGAAAACCCAAAAATATTTGTTGTTCTTCTCTGGTTTTGTAAAGTTCATTGCAGGGTTCAGCGATCCTCAGTGACTCCTTGGAGTTTGGTTTTATCCTATTATTCAAGTCACACAAGTGAAAGGCAATGATGATTTATGACAACCTGAGGTGTGGTAAGAGGCTGGTATGAACTCTATTTGTTTTCATTTTTGTACATATACTCATCATTGTGAGCATGCTTAGTCTGTTTATGTAAGGTGTATGTTATTTAATGGATACTTACTAGTCCTTGCCTTCTTATGATCAGTTCCAATCCATTATAGTTCGTAACATGTCATATAAATGTTTGCTCGCAGTGTTCTATTCATAACTTGGTATGACATTGTGGTGTCCTTCTCTGAATGTTTTATTTGAATCGACTTGGCACGTGCTCATGCATGCATATGACTAAACAAAAGGTCAGTTAAGCCTCGATGATTTATTTTGCCTCAGAGTTCTTGTGTCACTTTTATGCCACTATTAATTTTGTTTTGTCGCAAGCATGATTATGATAGTTATTGCTCTCTCGATTGTCACTCCCTTTCTATTGCTAGCCTTCAGTTGTGCTGAGTATAAACTTTACTCGTGCATCCAACTCCCCAAAACCAAAGTTGTCAAAAAGAGTCCACCATATTTACCTATTAGCATCATTGTTATTCCTTGCATATTTATTATGCTCTGTTTTCTTCCAATAAAAATGTTTGCTTGTTATGAGAAAATTAGTTAGTAAAGCTCTCACAAACTTGATGGCACACTTTACTTTCTTGTCCTTAATAAACTTGAACCATTGTGCCCATCTATGTTGTGTATATGCTTGCGCTTTATAAGTTGTGAATTAGCAGAACCATGTTACCATGGGGAACGCTTTCAACATTGCACTTTATTCAGTTGATATCATGTTCTTTTGTTTATGGATCCCGGCGGTGTGAAAAGGGGAGCTTGTAAGCTCATGGAGTTTGTATATGTGTTAGAGAAATGCCTGGGCGGCTAGCCTAAGCCATGCCTAATCATGGTGGAAACTTGCAGCATAACCATAGTGAGCAATCTGTGAAGCATCCTCAATAAAAACCTATGCAAATATCAAATAAAAAGATCGTTGAGATGCTCATTGTCTGCTTGCCTTGTCATTTTTATATGGAAAAGCTTATGTATCATCGGGCAAGGGGTACCCCGTTGGCGGTTCTCTATGATACACATACACTTACAATGACAAGAACTTACTCGTAACTAAAGTTGAGTAGCATGAGGTCTGGTACTCGTAAGCAAGGGGCATGAGATTTTCAACTTATAACTTGTCAAGCATATCCTCATATATGTTCACTTTAACCTTAATCACTTAAAGATGCTTATGATAGGAGCAATGAAGAGCTCAAAGCTAATGAGTACCATACTTTCAACATTTGGAAGCCTTTCAAACTTTTAAATCTTTTTCTTTCATCTTTATATAGAGTCACCATTTACTCTTTGAGCACCTTTCCGAGAGCATAGCTATCATTCTTAGTGTAATGTGCTTGTCCCAAAACACGATTAATTATGACATAACTTTGACACTTGTATCTTTGATATTTTTATTTATAGTCTTTGCTTAAACTTTAGAGGTGCCTTGGCATTTATGTTTTGCTCCAAAGAAAGGCAAGCGAGACACCACTTTATCATATCTTCTTATGAGCACTACAATCCTGCATATGCTTATGTATCATGTTGCTTATTATTAATGAGTTGGAATCTCTTCATAGCTTGCATGACCATTGGGTAAACTTATTTGCATACTCCTTATTATGAATTGCTTAAGTATTTGATCATATGCTGGGAATATATACATTATATGAAGCAAATGTGTTCGTGAAAGTTTCTTTTATCGCACTCAGTTTTGAACTAAATTGCTTGAGGACAAGCAATAAGCTAAGCTTGGGGGGAGTAGATACGTCCAAAACGTATCTACTTTCCCGAACAATCTTGCTATTGTTTCTTCTCTAATTTGTGTGATTTGGATATAACTAATGCGGACTAACGCTGTTTTCAGTAGAATTGTTTTGGTGTCTCGTTTTTGTGCAGGAATTCAACTTTCAGGAAAAATCCCGAAAAATATCGCAAAACTCCTATTTTACCAGGAGACTCATGGAGCCAGAAGACGAGACAAAGAAGGGCCACGAGGGGCCCACACCACCTAGACGCGCGGGCCAGGCCAGGCCGCGCCAAGGGGTGGTGTGGTCACCTCGGACTCCGCCTCGACCTCTCCTTTCGCCTAGATAAGCTCTCTAACCTAAAAATAGAGGGGGTTCGACGTTTTTCCAGATCGAGTTCCACTGCGCCGCCACCACCAGAAACCACGATCCAGAACTAGAAACTCCATTCTGGCACCCTGCCGGGACAGGGAATTGCAGGAGATCATCGCCACCATCGTCACTATCGCTTCTCCATCGACCATCCATGAGTGAGTAATCCCCCACTGTAGGCCATGGGGATGGTAGCAATTGGATGAGATCATTCATGTAATCGCATCAGATTGTTAGGTCATGGTGCCTAGTATCTATTGTTAGTGCTTTTTGACATTGTTGCAACTTATTATTCTTAATGCTTGTCACTAGGGCCCGAGTGGCATGATTTCAGATCTGAACATGTTATTGATTCATGAGGATATTATTGTTTATGATCTTACCTGCAAGTTGTATACACATATTCTTGTCTGGAACCAAAGGCCCTGAAGTGACAAGAATCGGGATAACCGGAGGGGATGGCTATGATATGAGGATCACGTGTGTTCATGGAGTGTTAAAGCTTTGCTCTGGTGCTCTATTAAAAGGAGCACCTTAATTGCCAGTAGATTCCCTTGAGGCCCCTCTACAAACAGGCTGGCAGGACAAAAGATATTGTGCAAGTTCTCATTGCGAGCACGTATGACTATATATGGAACACATGCCTATGATTGTTTAGTACTTGGATGCTTTATCTTATTTATCTACAAATGCCCTATATCTTGATTGCTATATGAATTGTCTTGTCCATCTATCCCTACGCCTACCGCGCTTTAATCCTACTGTTTACTGCAATTGTTACTACTGTATTTACTTTTACTACTGCTTTTTAATTTGCTATTGCTACTACAAAACTGTTGCTACTGATAAAACTACGGCGAGAAAGATTGTTTTTTAGGTGCAGCTGAATTGAAAACTCAGTTGTTAAGGCTTATAAATATTCTTTGGCTCCCCTTATGTCGAACCAATAAATTGGGTTTTACTTCCGTCGAAGACTGTTGTGATCCCCTATACTTGTGGGTCATCATCGTGCTCCTTCTGTCCTATCTCCCCTTCATAGCCTCTCCACCGGCATGCCACCGTAGTGGCCGCGAAGATGTTTTACCAGCTCCCGACGCCGGCCTGCACCAGATCAACTCCTCTGTACACGAGGTCCACGGTGCTGGAGTCGGCTCAGCAACACCGTCGCACGTTGGATCCACTTCCCCGACTCCACGGCACTGGATCTGCTTCCTCGACCTTGTCCACGGCGCCGGAGAGATGGGGAGGCAAACCCGCTCAAGGGAGAACAGCGAGGTTGTAGCTCACCATAAGTCTGGCAAAGGCACGGGAAGGAAATCACGTAATCATGGTCACAAAGGTTGCCGCCATACACTTCATATGCTCTTTACGCATTTGATGTCTGAAAGTAGTTCATCGCTTGTTTCACTGCATTCTCGCACTGAGTTTTTTATCTTGTACTTCGACATTTCTTGTCAAGGCATCATATAAGCATATGTCTGTCATTGTTCCTTCAGAGCTTTCAACTGCTTGCTAGCACTGTACTAACTTGCTCTTCTACACACACCTCGCTCTTAAATCTCATAAGATATATTTTTGCTGATGCATGTAAGGTGATTTGGCGGCCGACTGATGAGGAAGAACGGAAGATTAGGGAAGATAGATTATTAAAGAATTCCAAATATGCAAGGGCGCTCGGCCCGCAGAGAGTAAGATTTTTCATAGCTACCACAACCAATCATGAAGTCTAGGATTCTGATGCAGAATTTTTTCCTCGAGATCAACAAAACCCCGAGGGAGACCTAACTCAGGAAGATGGACCGGTCGAGAACCCCCTCCCTAATTCGCCTGCTTGTCATTGTGATATTTGTTTCATCTCCATGTTTCGTACCTCAATTCCCACCAAATGTTGTGCAATGCCATCTGCTTAGTTCATGCATCATATATGTTCTGCATATCTTGCCTTACTATTCTTCTGTTCTATCCGCGTCTCATTTTACATAGGACTTTGATAGATTAATGTATCGCTTATGTGTGGCAGGAATCAGCTAGTTCACCTAAGACCCTTCCAGGTACCAGCAGGGAGAAAAACTATGTTCGGCAAGTGTCTGATTCAGCATTAGTTTCTGTTGATGAACAATATTTCTAGGGAGACCTGACTCAGGAAGTTGGACCCGTCAAGGACCTCCCTGCTAGTCCGCCACCTTGTCCACCCCCCAAGGTGCTTGCTCTATTTTTTAATTGTGATATATGTTGCATTTTCCATGTTTTGTATTTCAATCCCACCAAATATTTTGCAATGCCCTCTGCCTAGTTCATGCATCATATATATAGAGCACATTTTGCCTTAATATTCTTCTATTCCATATGCATCTCATTACATATAGAACTATAACAGATTGAAGTATTGTTTATGTGTGTCAGGAATCAGCTGGTTCATGTAAGACACGTTCAGGTACCAAATGCGAAGCATCGACAAGTCATCCTGCTAATGCTACCGGTGGAACACAAACACACGTCGTGAAATACAATAAATGAAAATCAGGAAACTCACATACGGCTAAAAAGTGTCGTCTTGGCGGCACACCAAAGGTTCCAACAGTAGTAGACGCAGCAAATACCATCCCACACATTCCACAATCACCAGTTGCCAATCAAGATACCCAGCAACAATTGACAGCCGAACCAGTTTTGACCTCTACTTGCCTAACACTGTTGGCACAACACCAACAAGCTAGCGATGATCACCAACCTGTTGATCAGCCCGTCGCTAAACAAGGTATGTGTTCCAAGGATTATCGATGCATGCTTCCTTATATATACCGTGCAATCTTGATGTAATGGTTGAATTGGCAGCTACATGAAGATTTAAGAAAAGGGGGCCAACGGTAGGAAAAAAGCTTGAAGCTAAAAGGGGGCCAACGGTAGGAAACAAGCTTGAAGCTTTAAGAAAAGGGGGCCAACGGCCAAGGGAGGGCCCGCGCCACAGGGTGGTGTGAGACACCCTGGCTCCGTTTCCATCCCTCTTTCGCTTTGTAGCTTTCCTTATTGACTGAAAACTGCAAAAATATAGTTGGATAGTAATTTCGTGGAACTTTTCTTACCAGAACTTTACCTATTTGAAAGCGGACTCTACAGGTCTCTGAATTTAGTATCTAGTAGATTCTTCCGGAGTCACCACTTGAATAACATCGATATCTTCATCTTCATACACTTATTACTTGAGTCATAAAACCCTTCTCTTTCTTATTACACCATTATCTCCACTACCTGGAAATTTCTTTCACACAAAACTCCACACAGTTCTCATTAGCAACATTAGTATATATGAAGTGATAAAACCTTTTGAGTTCAACTTCAACTGAAAACCATCAAAACATAAGCTACTGTAGCAACTCCTTCTGAAAACCCAAAAATAATTCAAAAAAGGAAATCGAATAAAGAAGCAAATGCAAGAGTGGCAAAATCTGTCAAAACAGACCAGCAGGTAAAGATCAATTTTTAAAAAAATCTTCTGTTGCTCAAATAAAAAAGTGCAAAACTAACGAAAGTTAAATAACAACCTGGGGCAGAAGCAAAAAAAATTACAACTCAATTAGACATACAAAGATCTCTCACGAATTTTTACGGTGCAGCACAAAAATCTGTTTCAGGACAGCAACTTCCCCAAATATTACTTCTCTCTCATTAGAGGTTGATCTTGACATAAAAACCAAACAAAAAAGGATAAGGAGCGTTTATTACCAAAGTAATAACTTCCAAGACTCAAAGAAACGAAAACAAACTGAAAGCAAAAACAAATTGGGTTGTCTCCCAAAGAGCTCTTTCTTTATAGCCATTAAGATGGGCATGATAATTTTGAAGATGCCCACTCAGGAATATGAATTGAAGTGAAAGAGAGCATTAAGAAGCAAAAACACACACACATTTAATTCTAACCCACTTCCTATGCAAGAGAATTTTGTAAACAAACAAGTTGTTGAAACCAGAGGCTACTTGCATAAGAAGGCAAAAGAAGTGCAACATAAAAACTTTCAGCATAAAACGAGGAAACTTGATATTATTGAGATGCATTAGAACACTTCTCCCTATCTCATAATAACTTTCAGTATCATGCATAAACTTAACAATATAACTATCACAAGGGCCAACATAGCAATGATCGCTTATCTTAACAGAAAACACAGGAATACTAGCTCTCATAACACTACTTTGTGAAACAATATTAGAGGTATCCTTACAAAGGATAGTGTGTCCCTCTTCTTCATATTTAGTAACAAAGTCTTTCACATTTGCTAAAATAGGTTCATCAACCATTTGTTTATCAGGTTCAATAGCTTTATTTGTACTTTCATTAAACATACTAGCTATCATAGAATGTTCCTTTATCTTAACTGGGAAAGGCATTTTCTCAATATAAGGTTCAGGTAAGACATGATTAGCAGTATAAACTTCAGTATTTCTTGCAGGAACACTCTTAGCAATATCTTTATAAGGTTCATGATACTTATTCCACTTCTTTTTAGGCACTTCAATGTAGGAAGCAAAAGCCTTAAAATAAGAAGCAATAGCTTGAGACTCTAGACCATAAGCATTTTTTATATTTTGAAAGTCATCAGTTCCCATAAAAGATTCAATGCATTCATAATCATAATTTATACCTGACTTCCTACCTTTGTCATTCTCCCAAGCTTCAGCATTGTCTTGAATACGGTCCATAAGATCCCATTTAGCTTCTTATTCCATGCGAGTGAATGATCCAGCACAAGAAGCATCCAATAAATCTTTATCATGAAGAGAAAGCCTTGCATAAAAGTTGTTGATAATAATATTGTTGGGGAGCTCATGAATGGGACATTTCATCATTAGTAACTTCAATCTCCCCCAAGCTTGAGCTGTACTCTCTCCATCAAGAGGCCAAAAGTTGTATATTTGATTCCGATCTTTATGAATCTCACTAGGAGGATAAAATTTTGAATAAAAGAGAGGCACTATTTCCTCCCATTCCAGAGCTTGACCATTCTTCAGCAGCTTATACCATTCCTTAGCTCTTCCTTTCAGTGATAATGAGAATAAATTCTTCTTAACTTGTTCTGTAGTAATACCTGCACACTTGAACAACCCGCATAATTCGTGTATAAAGAGTAAATGATCACCGGGATGGACAGTTCCATCCCCAACATAGTAGTTATCCATAACACGATCAATAATTCTTGTAGGTATTTTCAAAACATCATTCTTAGCAGGTGGTAGCTTATCTACTACCTTAGCAGTGGTAGTAGCATTACCAAATAAGAAACTCAGCGAATTATCGATAATGAAAAAAGCAACTAACAGAAGTAAACAATACTCACAGTAGAAGTTTCCTTTACTAGTTCCACTCTCCAATAGCGCTTCACTCCCCGGCAACGGCGCCAGAAAATAGTCTTGATGACCCACAAGTATAGTGGGTGTATCGCAGTATTTTCGATAAGTAAGAGTGTCAAACCCAACAAGGAGAAGAAGGTGCTAGCGAGTGGTATGGATCAGGAATTCTCTGCAAATACTTAGCAAACATATTTTTAGGGGGTTTTGATAAAGCAAGTAAACAAAATACGAGTAAATAAAAGACAGTAGGAATAAATGCAGCAAGTGGCCCAATCCTTTATGCAGCAAAGGACAAGCCGGTTGTATTACTTAAGATGACCAAACGTTCTCGAGGACACATGGGAAGACTGTCAAGTGCTTTCGCTTCATATAGTTGATTAATCTTCTTTAGCTTGCTAAGTGTTGTGTGGGTGAACCTATGCTAATGTACCGACCTTCCTAGGACTAATACATACTTGTGATTATACCCCTTGCAAACATCCGTCAGTACAAGAAATTATTAAGGTAGAAACCTAACCACAGCTTTAAACTCTAAGACCCTTACGTCCCTTGTGCAATGGTTTCCTAACGGGGGTTCAGGTTTCTGTCACTCCGGCAACCCCTACGATTAGTAGCCAAATACACAATGCATTCCCCTAGGCCCATATAGGTGAAGTGTCATGTAGTCGACGTTCACATGACACCACTAGAATAAGTACACCACAACTTAAATATCAAACTATTGAATCTTTCTCAACACAACTCCACTACTAACAACATGACTTCTCCCATGTCCTCAAGAACAAAATGAACTACTCACAAGACATCATATGGATCATGATCAGAGATGGAATAATGATGTATAACAATCTGAACATAAACAATAATTCAATGGTTCACTCAATAGCATCAACTACAAAGAGTAATCAACACCGGGAAAGTTTCCCCTATGAACTATGCAAGATTCAACCCAATTGTTACAGCAATATGGATATGGTGATGAGGGTGCTGATGGTGATGATGGTGGTGATGATGATGATGATCCCAATGAAGTCCAGCTTGATGGTGGTGTTGATGGCGACGATCTCCCCTCTCTGGGAAGGAATTCCCCTGTCAGAAATCTGTCTGCCGGAGAGATCCTTCTCTCTTAGTGTTTTTCGAATCGCAGAGGCGGCGGAATCTTTTTGTGGTCACTCCCCGAGTCTTAGGGTTTCGGGAGGAATATATACGCTAGAGGGGAGTGCCAGGGGTGGACCAGGGCGGCCTAGGCTGGCCCGCGCCAGGGGGTGGTGTGGGCCCCCTGTGGCCCATCTCTAGCCCTCCTTCTAGCTTCCTTCGTCTTCTGGAAAAATAGGATTTTCCATATATTTTCCTGGATTTTCTGATCTTCGCGAATTTTGCCTCCAAACAACACCTTTTCCATCAGAATCCTGACTGCAGCGGTCCATGCTCCAAAAGTCATCAACCATGCAAAAATAAATGAAATAACATAAGTATCACCTCTCAATACGAAATATATCAATGAATAACATTGAATTATGACATAGAATAGTGATGCAAAATGGACGTATCAGTGCTCTCTTAGTTGGTCGCTCCTAGTCTTTTGCTAGCCTCCACTTGTACCAAGTATGAGTTTCGCTCATGCATCCAATCCCCAAGAAAAGCCAAGTTATTCCATAGAGTCCACTATAAATTCCTATGCACAGTGTTTACACTATTCCAAGTATATTCATGTCTTTATCTACCTTCCGAATTAAACTTGTTATGTGAAATTTAGTGATTAAAGCTCTCACGAACTTGATGGCACACTTTAATTTTTTGCACTTAATAAACTTGAACCATTGGGTCCATCTATGTTGCGTATGTGCTTGCACTTTATAAGTTGAGAATTAGCAGAACCATGCTGTCATGGGGAACGCTTTCGACATTGCACTATTTATTCAGTTTATATCATGTTCTTTTGTTTATGGATCCCGGCGGTGTGAAATAAAAGGGGAGCTTGTAAGATCATGGAGTTTGTATGTGTGTTAGAGAAATGCCTGGGCGACTAGCCTAAACCATGCCTAATCATGGTGGAAACTTGCAACATAACCATAGTGAGCATTCTATGAAGCATCCTCAATAAAAACATATGCAAATAGCAAATAAAAAGATCACTGAGATGCTCATTGGTTGCTTGTCTTGTCATTTTGATATAGGATAGCTCATGTATCATGGGGCAAGGGGTACCCCGTTGGTAGTTCTCCATGATACACATGTACTTACAATGACAAGAACTTACTCGTGACTAAATTTGAGTTGCATGAGGTTCGGGCTTCGTAGGCAAGGGGCATGAGATTCTTGGTTTATAACTTGCAAGCATATCCTCATATTTATTCACTTTAACCTTAATCACCTAAAAAAGATGCTTATGATAGGGGCAATGAGAGCTGAAAGCTAGTAAGTACCATAATTTTTGGAAGCTCTTTATGAAACTTGAAATCCCTGCTTCCCTTTTATGAAGGGCCTTTCTTTCTACTTTTTATGTTGAGTCTCCATCTTCTATCTTTATGCACCAATTGAGAGAGCATAGTGATCATTCTTATTTTAATGTGCATTGTCCCAAAACTTGTTGATTGATTCATAACTTTGATATTGCTTGTTCTTAAATTATTTGTATCTAGTCACCCTTATGAACTTTGAAGGTGTCCTATGCATTTATGTTTTGCTATACCATGAGGGACAAGCTGAATACCATTCTCATTATGTTTTCTATATGTGAAACAAACAAACGTCTTTCAAAGCATTTCTATTCATGAATCTTTTGTTTGTACCTTTTCATGTTACAACATAGTTGCTATGTCTTATTGTTAGAACTATATATTTCATGTCTATGTTAAAGTACTATGATCCCAGCTATCAATGTTTTACAAATACCTTGATCAAGATTGTGATGGTGGATGCCACCTCAAAAATTATTCTTTTTATCACTTACCTACTCGAGGACGAGCAGGAGTTAAGCTTGGGGATGTTGATACATCGTAAACGTATCTATAATTTTTGATGTTCCATGCTTGTTTTATATCTACTTTCTTATGTTTTGTTCATACTTTGAGGTATTTTTATACATTTTCTGGAACTAACCTATTAACAAGATGCCACAGTGCCAGTTGCATGTTTTCTGCTGTTTTTGGTTTCAGAAAAGCTAGTAAGGAAATACTCTCAGAATTGGACGGGACAAAAGCCAAAGTCAATATTTTACCCGAAGCAACATGGAGTCCAGAGGGGAGACGAAGTGGCGCACCAGGGCAGCCACATCTGGTGGTAGTGCGGCCTGGGGGCGCCACTAGGGGGTGTGGGCCCCCTGGTGCTCCACCGACCTTGCCCTTTGATACATTGTAAATGTATCTATAATTTTTGATGTTCCATGCTTGGTTTTATCTACTTTCTTGTGTTTTGTTCCAACTTTGGAGTACTCTTCATATGATTTCTTGGACTAACCTATTAACAAGATGCCACAGTGCCAGTTGCCTGTTTTCTGCTATTTTTGGTTCCAGGAAGTCTGAAAATGAATATTCTTGGAATTGGACGGGACAAAAGCCAAAGTTACTATTTTCCCGGAAGACTCACAGAGCCAGAAGGAGAGTCAGAGAGGGGCCATAGGGTGGCCACACCCCCCCTTGGCGCGGGCTAGCCTAGTCCGCGCCAGGGCATGGTGTGGGCCCCTGGCCGGCCATCGACCTTGCCTCTTTCACCTATAAGAGCCTCCTGATGCATAAACCCTAGAGAGTCAAGCCTCCAGCCACGAAAAGTTCCACAGCACCGCCGCCACCGAAGGGAGATTCGGGGGACAGAAAGTCTCTATTCCGGCACCCTGCCGGGACGGGGACGTGCCCCCGGAGCCATCTCCATCGATCTCCACCACCATCTCCATCACCGTTGTTGATTCCCATGATGAGGAGGGAGTAGTTCTCTATCGAGGCTAAGGGTTCTACCGGTAGCTATGTGTTCATCTCTCTCTCTATGCATGATCTTATTGAGATCATGAGCTTGTAATCTATAGATCTATTCTGCTACTCAAGTGCTTTAATGAATCTCTGCTCTCCCCATGTGTGTGAAAGTGACAGCGTGCTCACCATGGTGGCACTTAGGCTAGAGATTACAAATACTTGTTATGAGTTATATTTGGAGTTGGATGTCTTTATGAAATTGTGGTGTTTGTTAGAACCATCTAGTGCTCAAGGTGACGGTGTGGGGTTTTCTAGATGGGAAAGACTTACTTTGAGGTGTGCTGTTATAGCCCTACCATCGATTAGAGTGTCCAACCGGAGAGTAGTCAAGAGTAGTATCATAAAGAGACGATATTTATATGAGAGTGTTCACTAGTGAAAGTATGATCCCTAGGCCTTGTTTCTAAGCATTGAAACACCATTTGCTATTAGATATGTTTCATGTTTGCTTGCTTCCATCTTTATTTCAGTTTGCCTTTAGTATTTTCCACACCATCAAGCTATTTTCTATCACCGCTACCACTTATAATTATCCATACCACTTGTATTTCACTATCTCTTCGCCGAACTAGTGCACCTATACACCTGAAAAGTGTATTGGGTGTGTTGGGGACACAAGAGACTTCTTGTATCTTGATTGCAGGGTTGCTTGAGAGGGGATACCTTTCACCACTTCCTCCCTGAGTTCGATAAACCTTGGGTGATCCACTTAAGGGAAAACTTGCTGATGTTCTACAAACCGCTGCACTTGGAGACCCAACAACTGTCTACAAGAATAGAAGTGCGTAGGCATCACCCTTCCGCCTATAAAAGCCTCCCGAGATGAAAACCCTAAGTCCTCGATCAAAAACCCACAAAATTCCACGGAAGAGTCTGTAGTCGTCGTCATCTCCATACCTAGATCGGGAGCGATCCGAAGCTCTTCCTGGCACCCTGCCGGAGGGGAGAGATCACCCTGGAGGCCTTCTTCATCACCATGACTGCCTCTGTTGTGATGCGTGAGTAGTTCATCCTTAGACTACGGGTCCATGTAGTAGCTAGATGGTTGGTTCTCCTCCTTTGTGCTATCATGTTTAGATCTTGTGAGCTTCGTTCATGATCAAGATCATCTATTTGTAATCTCACATGTTGTGTTTGCGGGGATCCGATGGATATTGAGATGCTATTTCAGATTGATTATTGATTCTATCATGTCTATGTTATTTGTGATCTTGCATGCTTTCCGTTGTTAGTAGCTATCTTGGCCAAGTAGATGCTAGCAACTCCAAGAGGGAGTATTTATGCTCGATAGTGGGTTCATGCCTCTAGTAATCTGAGGAAGTGACAGGAATCTCTAAGGTACTAGATGTGTTGTTGCTACTAGGGAGAAAACAGCAATCCTTTGTCCATGGGACAATCGTATTGTTTACTTTACACACTTTGCTTAATGCAATTATATGTTGCTTGCAACTTAATATTGGAGGGGGTTCAGATGATAACCTGAAGGTGGATTATTAGTCATAGATGCAGTTGGATTACGGTCTATGTATAATGTTGTAATGGCCAATCGAATCTCATAGGAGTCAAGATGATTAGTATATGCATATATGCTTTCTCGAGTCTGTCAATTGCCCCGTTGTAAGTTGTTCACCCAACATGTCATCTATCTTAAGGAGAATCACCTCTAGTGAACTATGGACCCTGGTCCATTCTTTTACCATCAATCTACTATCTACTATTTACTATTTACTGTTTACTTTCTGTAAGCAATTACTATCTTCCACACAATGCGTTTAATCCTTTGTTTTCAGCAAAACCGGTGAGATTGACAACCTCACTGTAAGTTGGGGTAAAGTTCTATGGTTGTGTTGTGCAGGATTCCAAGTTGGAAACAACACCTTGGGGTTGTTTCCTTGCTCCTACTGGTTCGATAACCTTGGTTTCATAACTGAGGAAAACTTGTTGATGTGCTCATCATAACTTCCTCTTGGGGTTCCCAACGAGCTCAATGTATCTTGAGCCACCATAGGGGCTCAGGAATTGCAGGAACTTCGGGTACCTCCAAGGCACAGGAATCAAAGAAGAGGTGTTCAGAGGGGGATACTTTGAAGGCCGACCTAGGCAAGGACTACACGAGGGTGAGCGAACACAAGGTGTTGCTCACTAAATGGGCATGCCATGACTTCTTATCTCCTCATGGGTTGAAGGAGGACTTCGATGCGATGACCGAGAGCACTGGCATGGTAGCATTTGCCCTTCTGTCCATCGAAACCTACGAGCGAGCCAAGCATGAATTCCTATCATCCTTCTACGATGACCTCGAGCTCCAACAACGTCATTGCACTGTAAGTTTCGTGTTCAATGGCAACCTCACAACCTCAATTTTTATGAATTTTGTGATTGCTTCGGGTTCTCCCATGATGGAGAGTTTGATACCACTGAGGAAGTCCTCTTTGAGGCAATGCATGCCTAGGAGCAGATTTCTTTTTTCAAGAACACTGATTATTTGTGGAAGAAGAGCGCCACTATTCAAAATGCTACTATCCTCTACTTCGCCACATTTTTGGCGAATTCACTCTTTGGGAAGGGAGACACTGGGTAATGACAAGCCCTGAAATAAGTGTTATTTACATGGCTCTTCATCCAGAAATACAACACAAGGTAAATATGGGTGCTTTTCTCGTCCAACACTTTCACCGCCAAAGGTCGGCTCACTCGGGTGACATCCGTTGCGGAGGTTTGATCACTTAGATCGCCTATGCAAGTGAGATTGTCATGCCTCGTGAGACGGTCGTGGCTGGGAGTAAGTTTTTGGATGATGCTCACATGGCAAGCACCAAATTCATGGGGGTCTATAAGATCCGACGCAAACTTCATGCTTATCAATTTTATTTTGAACCTAACAGTGATGTCCACCAAACTTTGCTTCCAATTGTTCAAGCTTTTGGTTTGCCAGGAAAACGGAACTGGGTCCTCAGTGAAGGGGAATTCCATCAGGCAATGATCTCCTTGGGGAGGATTAAGCCCTCTGAAGGGAACCCCGCTTGGGAAGGCGCGGCAGGCAGCCATCAGCAACATGAGGAGGAGGAAGACTAGAACACCAGGGGTTGGGACGACTATGGTCAGCAACACCATCATCAACAACCATTTCCCAGTACCACCAACAACATAACATGTCTCCACCTCAGCCAGGATTCAACTACGTCCCCAGGAGTGACTTCGATCAGGTGGTGCATCACATCAGCAATATGGAGAACACATTGCATGATGTGAATGCCAACATTGTCGATCTCACTCAAAATATTACCCATTTCATGACTGAATTCCCTAGTTACTATCCATACCAGCCACACCAGCAGCCGTTGCCCGATGATGGCAACAACAATTGATTCGAGATAGACCAAGAGTCTAAGCTTGGGGAGGTTTAACTCCTCCCCACCTTTGCATTCATATTTTTAATTTCTTCACTTGATTTATTTATTTCTCTTCAATTGTATGTTTTCTTTTAGTTTTGCATTGGTAAAAGAAAACAACAACAAAATTAGAACTAGATTTTATCTTATTTCATTTGAAGATATCTCTGTTTTCTTTTTGTTTCTTGCAGGTTATTCACTTTAAGTGACTTAGCCATGGAGAAGAATGTGAGGAGTCAATTCAAGTGGAGATGAGCAAGCAAGAGGAGGTATCACATTCCTATTTTCCTTCTTAATATAAGTTTATCCATGAACATACTATATTTGTTCAGTTGCACTTGAGTTCCACTCCATGTTTAGCTCTTTATATTTTAGGACTTACTCTCACGGCAAATGTTTCTACTTTGGTTTGACTTATGAAAATTATGATCGGTTATAAAAACAACCGCTTTGTATTAAATTCCAAACCTTTTGAGAACAAGAAAAAGTGTCTTCTTGACTACTTTGGTGCCATGTGTTTGTCTTAAGGGTTTAATCTTAGTAGCCCTCAACCCTGCATCTTAATGGATTGACTTGAAAACATATTTTGAAAAAGAATTATTTGAAGGAATGGATATGTTGCGGTGGGTTGAGGGAGATGCCAAACTTGCCTTGCTTAATTCAAAAGATACACATTTATTTGAAAATATTTATGAGAGTACCCAAACTTCATGGAAATAACAACTCCTATGGCTGATGAGTACAAAATTGAAGCATATTTACTTTTGTTTTTGCATAAATAGAATAGGGATTTTTGTATTTCACTCCGTTTGCTCGTGCCTTTTTGTCCTTGTTTCCACAGGATCCCGGATTACTAAGTCTCTTATGGAAATATCAATTGGAACTGGCATATTATGTTATAATATGATATTTTTAAGTGATAAAAGTCATTTTATTGATTTATCTTCGCACCTAGGAGAATACCAAACGTGAGTGAAGCATCGTCCGCAATAACGACTAGTGGTATGGGCGAAGCCCGCCCGTACCATCCGCCCGAACCATGCGGCATCATGTCTGCCTCGTCAAATACTTTCTCCTGGCAAAGACAGTGGAGAGATCTGACATTCATGGCCACTAGAAACCACGAAAGACCACATCAGAAAGGGATCTGAAGGAGGAACTTGGAGAAGGGAAAATCCCTGCTGCTTCACGGATCATTAGAGGACATTGCATCATCAACCGGTGCATCTCCATCACCATTACTACCCCCATATCACATCTATTAGATCTTGTTGTAATTTTAGATTCAATTGTAGTTTGCACTAGATTTATCCCCGTACTTTTATCAATCCAATTGATTATGATGATGTCGTTGATTGCTTCTATGTGTGAGTAGTTTACCCTCGTTCTTGGGGATATGGAGAAACCCTAGCACTATTATGAAGTTGCAATAAAGATGATCTATTCATGTTTCCATATGACTAGCTGGTCTATGATAGATTTATGAGTTGTGTTTGATCTCTCTCTTTTGATGGTATGTGTAGTTGGCCACATATCACTTTTCTTCGGGACTAAAGTGAGGGAGAAATCCTTTGGACATGTTTGGAAGTGTGCCCGGAGAGCTTCATGACAAGTGGTGCCAGATAGCAGCCTACACGACCGAAGGAGGATAAAGAGAGAATCCCTAAGCTAATTACAATATCCACGGGGAGACCCTTAATTGCGGTCATTTGTATGGGTGATTGCTCTCAGACATCGCAGTGGTTATTTAGAGGTGACCTCATTCTTGGCTCAACAAATTCGCTTCCTACGAGCCTTGTCGTGAACATCTTATCATGGATCTCTCTCCACACATACCATGACACAAGAAGTATGTTATCTTAATTAATAATAATAATATCATGCTAGTGATGTATCCTACATCCCCGAGAACATTTTAGCCCAATTGAGTTCAACCATGTTTTTGCACAACCTTTTTACTTGCTTTGTTTTACTTGTTTTAATTACTTTTCTGCACTCAACCAAAAACCTTTCAAACACCCTTTACTTGAGATCAAAGGTAGCTTACAAGTATCCTTTGGTGGAAAGTGACAAGGGGCATAAAGACCTTAACCAAATAGCTGTCTGTGGGTACGATACTCTTATTTTGAAACTAGCTACAATTGATATGTGCACTTGCAGGCATCAGTGGCCTATGAATGATCTTGAGTTCATCTCAGATGTCGGTTAAGAGTTGTGGAGACATTTGTAGCATTGTTGCGATGTGCAAATTTTTAATTCCATGAGCCCAAGTACTTCAGAAAAAAGGAAATACCATCAAGATATGAGCTGAAATTGTGTGAGCCTTGTTAAGTTTTGGCATCACCTCACCACTTAAAAGATTAAAGTTCTTGAAAAACAAGGAAAAAAGATAGGGTGTTGGAAAGCCATGAATTTTGAAGTGGGTGTTAATGAAAAACTCTAAGTTTATCCTTATTTTGACATCTATTAGTGCACCTCTAATTTGACAAAAGCATTCATGATTAAAATGATTATACTCTCATAAAGAGAGGCGCTGGAAGAATTGATTCACAAGCTTAGCCAAATTTTTGATAGTCTCTTTTGAGTTTAAGCATTATTACCTAGCAAGTTATATGCGGTTAGGAAGCAAACTTAAGTGCAATTGTTCAGATATATTATGCTCATGTTTAAGGTTGCGGGATTTGAGACGATGGAACATGATACAACCTTGAACTTGTGAGTTTCCTCATTTGAATTCATATCTTGCTATTATTCTTTATAGCTTTGTCACTCGAGGGTGAGTAAAAGCTAAGCTTAGGGAAGTTGACAGCTCCAAATATTGATACTTTTTATCAAGGATTTTCTATTGGTTCTCAACGGGTTTCGTTGATTTTGACCTTTCAATTAATGTTAATATCGCAAATTAGTGAAACCTTGTTTTCTTATATTGTTTTTCAGGTATTGAGTACTAATAGAAGATCTAATGGCATTTATGGGCTAATTACAACAATTGGAGCAAATCCCCAATTCAAGACCATTTCATCCAAGGCGTCCAGAGACCATAAAGACCACTGGTATGGTCGGAGGCTGCCCATACCATTGATGACTACAAGTGCACAGATCGTTTGTAGCTAGCTTCGAAATAAAGATATCAATCCCACGGGGAGCAGGAGTCTGAAGTCTAATAATCTTTGAAATAAATATTGCTATAGATGCTAGATAAAGTTCTAAGTAACAAGATAAAATGTGAGTATTGTGTAAAAAGGTGTTTTGGGGTTTTGGGTATAAGAGCAATAATAAAGTAAAGCAAAATAACTTAATATAGAAAATAATATCGCGTATGTAAGAGAGATTGGAACTGCAGTAGGGAAAAAGCGTTCTCAGGGAGTAGCGGATACACCACTAGTATTGTAAAGATTTAAGATAAAGATTATCATCATGAACATTCTCAACTATCTATGTGTGGGAGTAACTCCGTATGTGGACGAATAGGCAACAATCGCTGCTCACATCATCCTCATAACCACAACAGTCGGCAATCGACATCAATCGAATTACTGCGCTATCAAGGAACATAATCATGTAGGACGTATCCCATGGCATGGATAGTGTTCCGTGAGTTTCCTCAATTTTCCAAGTTGATACGTAAGGAGTGCTAACATCTTTATAGTCACTGTAAGTGCTAGCACGCCTCCGTCTACCAACAAGTAGTTCCCTCCATCAAGTCCCCACGAGAGGCAAATATTGAGAGGTCGACTTCTCTCAACATCAAGATGTAGAGAATCTAACACATGGTCACAGCGATGAATATCATAATAGACTTTATCTTATTTCAATCTCATACTAGGGTTTCTCCATCTCCCCAAGAACTAATGATCTACTCGACATGGAGGCAATCAATATCATGGCAATGACAATGGAAACAATCATAGATGAATTGTACTTGTATAAATCCACAACGAGTATAGGAATTACAACAAGATATAGACAAGATGTGGATGGGATGGATAGAGATGGTGGTGATGCAGCGGTGGATGATGAAGATCGATGCCTTAGCCTCCTAGATCTGTGTAGGGCGAAGATGGATCCCTTGAGGATGAGTTCCCTCTCCAGATGCCTTCCGGAGCTGAGGTTTCTGCGATTTCTGGGTGTTATATATGTCGTCTCCTCGAACCAATTGCACGGGGTGAAACTATTTGACGAGGCGGAGGCTGCGCCAACTATACGGCCAGAGCTATACAGGCGGAAGAATTGCTCCCGCCGTATAGTTGGTCGTTGGGCTCTCTGTCTCCCTTGTTCGCTTCTGGTTTTCTTCTGGTATTATTAATATTTCCTAAATAAGTGATTTACATTTTTTTTGACTCCTTTTCTCCATAGTACAACTGCTTCAATAATTGTATCCATTGGATCCATCATTTGTCCTGATCCTGGTGAAAACAGACATAAAATGTGCACGCGAGCGCTATAAAATACCAAGATCCTACATCTACAATGCAAAATAATAATGTAAAACATGATGCAAATATGCACTCATCAACCGTCCGCCCGTACGACCCGTCATCGCCTCTAGTATATCAATACAATCAACTCTCGTAAAGGGGGACACGCTGAATTACGCGCACAACCACCACAAACAGTCCCAGAAGAGAGGAGATCATATCTGAAGAAGGAGAAGAACACCATTGCATACTTCAACGATCTGCAACCTCTCCATCATCAACTCCACCACCATTCCTTCTTGTAGAAAGAGTATCATACTTGTAAGATTAGGGTTTGAATCCTTTTTTGCACTTTGGTTCGTATTCAATTTGCTCTCTAACAGTACAGTGGCTTGCTACGGTAAAGTTGAGATGATTTCTATTTGCAATATGATTATGTATTTGATCTGTCTTTCTCTCATGTCTAAGTAAATCCCCATAGGCGTGGGAGATGTAGGGGATTGGTGAGTTATGTTGTGCCTCCTATATTTACATCTATTTGTGATTGTTGTCATAATTATTATATCATGAGAATGACTACCTATGTTTGCCTAATGCTTGTTGTCCAATTTAAGGGCTCGGATAACATGATCCTGAGATCTCATAGGTAAGAACGTGTTTGCTACTGAATCGGCGACCCCCAAGTGACACACGACCAATATCAAAGAGGAAATAGTATCATGAGACCTTAACTGATGTGTTGACCATTACTGTGGTAACATACATACAGATCACTAGGATTGGGAGGAATCTACCAAGAAGACTCCTAATCAACATATGGGTTGCTTTCCTAGTCACATATGAATAAGAATTATCACAATCACTTATCTCTTTTTATACATTTGGCACAGTCACTATCACCATGAACTGTTTCTCCCCGCGCCTAACTTTTTGTCTGCATGAATCTCAAACAACTCTGATACTTTTACCTTTATGTTGATTACTTTTAGTACCTTTCATTACTTCAAACTACTCCCTACTTCACTCACCATTTCCACTCTCGACACTTGCAGTCAATTCACTCAAGACAACATGACACCTTGGGAGCGACAAAAATTCCTCAGATAAACACTTTCCTAACCTCTTCGTTGGGATCGATATAAAAACTGAAAGTAATACTTCCATGAAAACATGCTCTAACAAATCTATGATCTTGTAGGACATCATATAGAATGAGAAATTAACATTTATTATAAACACGTAATAAGATAATAACTACTTTATTATTGCCACTCGGGCATATTCCCTTCATAGTCCCACGCCCTGGGACATGGCTTGGTGGAGTCACTTCCCGTCCCCTATGTAAAGAGGGGCATATGGGGAGGGAAAGACACACAACTAACACAATATTTACTAAGGCATTTTCCTTAGGGAATACCTCTCTCTCTTGTTGGCTTGATCCCGTTCTCGCGGTTACAAGAAGAACTGTGCGTGTGGGAGACGACGTATCTTCAACATACCGTCGTGCCGTTGGATCCCGGTTCCAGAAGATCTACTTCCGCAATCTCGACTAGATTGGAGAGACCAGGAGTCGTTGTTGAGCATCGTACGTGTGCGAAACCATAGGGTGCTGCCAGTTGTGGCACCTGGACTATCGTGTGAGGAGCAACGCAACCTTGAGGTCGGTTAAGAGTACGACTACATCATCCATGTTTCTCGTGAAACGTTAAACGCTTTCGGTCTATAAGGGTATGTCACCGAAACCTTCTTGATTACAACATTACTCCTAGATAGATCCTGGCATATGGTGTTGCGCTAGTCATGAAAAAATATTGTTTTCTATTGTGCACCCCTTCAAAAGGGCATGTGGGTTGCACTTGAGGTCGAGTTTGGGGTCTCGGATGCTGGCGGTGAACTGTATGTCCTGGAACAATTCTATGACTATAAGATGGTTGATGACTGCTCAATGGTTGAGTAGGCTCATGAGATACAGTCACTTGCCAAGGAACTTGATCACTTCACTTGTGTGTTACCGGCAAGTTTGTTGTCGGAGGCATTGTTGCCAAGCACAAGAGACATGACTTTTCCATCACGGATCCCATTGGGTCTCTTGATATGGAAGAAAAGGAGAGATCAAAAGACACACATGCTCGACATTCTAAAGGAGGTTTTAGTTCCAAATTGGTACAGAAGAATAATTCCAGTCCCACAAGTTTAAGAACCAGAACAAGTTTGATGGAAAAGGAAATTTGATGGGGATAAAAAGGTATCATAGTCTACCAACTTTAAGAAGAATACTGATAAGAAGAAAGGTGTTTGTCACTTGTATAGTGATCCTGATCACTAGGATCCTAGGTTCCCCAACCTCTTTAACAAGCATCATGATGGGAAGAGCGGTAAGAACGCTAATATTTTCATTGGTGATATTGAAATAAAGGATGATGGGTACGATATATTTCCAACTATCATTTTAGCATGTCGTTCTCCTAATTGTTGGATTGACGCGGGTGCCAATGTACAAGTTTATGATGATATTTCCATGTTTTCTTCATATCAGGTCACATGGACTTCCTTTGTGCTGATGGGCAACGACTCACATGCTTATATACATCGTGTTGGTACGGTCGATTTGAAGTTCACATTGGGAAATACTGTGCTCCTGAATGATGTGTATCATGTGCCCTCCATCAATAAAAAACATGTTAGTAGATCTTTTATGTGTCGATATGGATGCAAGATGTTTTTAATACAACTAGCCAGGTAGCGCTCGCAAATGCAAGGGCAACATATTTTGGTATGTTAAAAATGCCTGAGAAGTTGATTCTTAAAATTCAAAGTATGTGATAGAAATAATATGTTTTATAATGACCAGTATGTTAAGCTATGCGTGGAAAAATATTAACCATCTTTAACTTGTGACTGGATTTTTAGGACATCTCAAAAATCACCATACTTGCTACCATATGTATCATTTATAGCTTATATTATACCAACAGTCCATGAGTTAGGTGATAGTTTCTAAGTGATGCTCAATCAAAATGCAAGGTTCACATTGCATTATGTTTAGATTTAACATTGTGGTATGTGGTCCAAATATTAATTAGGGTCTACATGAGAAAAAATATGTATAAAGATTACATCCATTTTGAATAAGAAAATAACCAAAAGATTATATCCTTGTTAATCTGTAGTTTTACTAAATAATAATTTCAATTTTATTTATGTGGATCTTTCTTCCTCTTATCTATGTTACATTCAGGTATTTTTTATGGAATATCTCATGAATTTAGACATGTATAATCTCCATGATACAAAGTTTTTCATTATTTAGTATATGTATATGCTGCTAAAGTGTCTAAGTACAAACAAAATAAAAAATTATATTCCATTACAATTCATGATATTGTTTATTTTGTCTTAGTTAAGACCATATTTATATATAGATAATCAATTTTAAAGAGGTATAGAAAGTTTAGGATGTTTGTAATTGTGAAATGTATGCAATTCTATTTCTATGCATTTTCTTTATCACCATCATCATTACTCGCCCACCCGATCTCTACACTCACGCTTGTTTTTGTTTGATGTGTCATGAATAACATAGTTGTCTCTCTACTCCACAAAGTCAGTGATCTTTGTGCTTTTTATACGGTGGTTCAATAAAGAATTAATGGTTGTTAGTATATTTTGCAATGGTAGTACCTATCTACCATGCACTTAATGATCATAGGTTCATATTATTTGAAAATAGGTAGCTTATGTGTACCAAAAACCTTCCTAGTTAGTATTTTTATTTGTGTTATTATCTCATTTGTTTACTAATTTATAATTATTTGCGTAGACACACAAATCAAAAAAATAAGGTCTCACATCTATTTTTCTAAAACGTCCTAGTATTGTTCCTCGAGGAATATGTGACACCATGTTGAAAGACCAAGTTGACGGTTGTGTTGCACCCATTAGTTTTATCCATGAAGTTTATTTTTCTGAGGGTATCGATCAATTTTTGGGGGAAGGTATAGATCAAATTAGAGTTTCTTGCACACGATTAATCACATCGACCTACTTTTGAGTTGCTTTCTACATATGCAAGGGGAAATGGCAACACTAACCCATGTTTTTAGGTTCACTAAGATTAGTTTCATTGATCTAAAAATGATATTTTTAAACCATTTCTATTTTTAATACCTTAAGAAATCTTTTGGAAGTAAGTCAAGTTGCATATATTACTATGAAGAAAGGACAAACGCTCATGATCACCTATTGCTGCATTTAGCAGCAAAGATTGTAATAATCTCGTTTGTAATTAAATTTTGGTTAACAAATGTTTTACTCCCTCCTTCGCAAAAAGGATGTCATGAATTTATTTAAGTTCACATATATATAGACGCATTGCAGTGTAGATACATGCGAATCTATTCAAATCTGCAACATGCTCTTTGGGACGGAGAGGGTATATAACGTGGCTATTTTTTTACATCAAAATTATAAAACAACTCTAGTGCAACATAGCTCAACAGTCGGAAAGTAACCCTAAATTAGAATACGAATTTGTATTTGCCTTAGAAATATTCTTATTGTTATTTTTTCTTTTGCAAAAACAACATGTCGACAACCATATATGTCATTTATGTATAATTTAGTACTTCTAATACCAGATAACACCCTACGTTGTATCTTTTGCATCCGACATTATTAGTACATGCCAACAGCCATAATTTCATTTTATATGTATGTCACCGCCGTGTCAATCTGCTAGGAACTTTCTCTAACTAATTGCCGATTCAGTTTGTCATACTTACAAGCCAAGGTATCGAAATAAAAAATTCTCTCTTCATGAGTTATGCCATCTGCTAAGACTATTTTGCCACGACAGTTGTTATGATAGAGATCAAGAAATATTCATACTCCCTCCGTCTCGAAATAAATGTCACAGATTTGTCAAAATTTGAATAAATCTAGACACTTTTTAGTATATAGATACATCCAAAAAAAAATCCATATCTATTTTGAGACCGAGGAAGTATAAAATATTCATGTTTATTTCGATTAAATAAAAATATGTAGATTTGAGAACAAAAGGTAACTGCGGACATCACCAAGTAGACATATTAATAGGATCGACAACTGCTCGGTTGGTCGTTTATATTCGCCTTAGGTACGTACTACATGTAATTAAAGTTCACAGTGATCATTTATTTGTGATTTATCAAAATACAAAATGCTTGGTGATCTAAATTCTCATTTAAATCTAAAATAAGTTAAGAGTGTATGAAACTTAAATTGATGTTGTTGTTGTTTGATATATACTGCAGATCATTCTATAAAATCGGCATAGCTAGTAGATTGTAAACCTTACACTTTTCAGATATCATATACGCGTAAACCGTGTATATTCCTATATTGTGTCGTGTCTCATAGCTACTCCCTCCGTTTTAAAATATAAGATGTTTTAGCCATTTTCTAGAACACATGTATGTAGACGCCTTAAAGTATGTATGTTCACTTTTTTTTTTTCGAACCTACACACTAAAAAACCGTCTAGATACATACATTTTAGAAAATGGCTAAAACATCTTATATTTTGAAATGAAAGGAGTAGATTACAAATGCCTTTTTTCGAAAAAAATTTGGTTAGCATCAGGCCGGTACAGCTCTTCATATATGCAGCAGATTATGATTCCGAAAAATATCAAAATTGAGTTTCTTAAGGTTAAGGCAATATACCCGATATGTCTGGTGCTGGAGACAGAATAAGGAAGTGAAATCATCTATAGTAGAAAATCAGGCACGGACGGGGAGTTTAACTGGAAGCGAGTTTGCTAGTGTTACCACCCACGTTAGTAACTCAATTCTTCCCCTGCAGATAAAAAAACGCCTCACAAGTTAGATCTATCAAGACGATGGTATACGTACGGAACATGCATCAAGAAGTCTGCCTAGTTGATGGAAATACAAATTCGGCTCTTGATTTTACCGCATGCTGCTGGTTGTTGTGGTTGAAGGAATGCACATGGTGCTATTGATTTTACCGCATCCCTTTTTGTACGCCCGCGCAGATTGGAGCAGCGGCTGAAAATACACGGGATTTGAAAGAGGAAATTAATCATATATACCATGTTTCGGCGGGCGCATCCGTTACTCTTTGTATAGCCTTGTTGCCTTGCCTGGATTTTGTGCCTGCTAGATTGAATCTCATGTATGCACCCATGGCGATTGTGGGCGAAGACGACAGATAGCACAATTGTTTAGATCGGTCGAATAGATAGGTTCGGTGAAAAAAATAACTCAATGGCACAGGTGGGTAAATAATAGATAGATTCATCAATTTACAAAGATCGTACGGTTATGGTTCCTTTATTAAAAGTGGCTCCACCAAATAGACGGCCAGATGTTCCTGATTTTTGTGTGATTTTCTAGTATATTTATCTTTTTTCCAGTTAACCATTCACGTCCTTTTAGTATATAATAGATATATCTATAGTGTCCAAGTTTGGAACTTGCCTTGGTAAAGCTATGAATGTGGAGGCTTCTTGTTCCGCTTATCTTTTTCAGATGTATGTAATAAAGCTGTCATGTTTGCACAAATCTTGAATCAAATATGTGACATTTATGTCTTTGTCATATTAACTTTGGTTGCATGAAGTGCCTAGGTAAAATAAAATTAATCTCTAATTTCACTACTATTAAGGGATTGATGCATGTAAAATACATACATAAACTTTGTAGTTTGTTGATATAAATTCTCACATAGTTGAATCATAAGTAGTTATTACCAATGTTCTTAATGATTTTGGGATAAGCAATCCCCTTTCTTTTGGTTTTAACTCTGTCTGGCAGAAAAACCTTCTGTTAGTGTTTTTGACTTTCCAGAAGCTATGGAACTCGAAATGGAGCTAGGTCAACGGAAGTTGTTAGATAATTTCCAAACAAATCCAACAATATAAAATAGGGCCCGGGGGCACAACAAGCTAAAAATGGCGGCCCATTTACTTTAGTGCGCGTCATTGGTGCTATCTCAGCTGCCGAAACTCCGATGTTGTCGCTTCCACCGCCATTCGCTTTGTTTTGACCTAAACCCATCTATATATACCCCCTAGCAGCCTTTCTCGATACAGACGGAGGCAGAGATCGAAAACCAAGTAACAGAGAGCCAGCAGGCCGCTCCCCGGAGGAAGATTGGAGGGGGAACCGTTGATGGGATCGCCTCCGGCCGCCTCTCATCCTTCACCAACGTCTCCTCATTAGTCTCCATGATGAGAGGGGAGTAGTCCACCCCCTGGACTATGGGTTTGTGGTGGTAACTTGATCTAATCTTTCTATGTATGATCATTATTGAAGTCCATATGATGTGCCTTGCATGAGTATGGATCTATCTATGTAATTCCTATGTGGATATTGTGGTATGATATAATACTTGTTATGAATTTACTGTTGTGTTGGATCTTTTATGGTTTTTCATACTTTGGAAATATTCTATGATGCATCTAATGGTTTGATCTATACAAAATGCCTTGTTTATCCATGTCATGAGGTGATTGACACCACCAAGTGGAGGTGGATGAGAGAGATGTGGTAATGCACACAACATATGAATCATTGCACTAGTGTTTGGAATGTTTTCCATTAAGAAGTATGATGTATGTAGGTAAGGGGTGGCCCAGTGACAGCGGTATATGTATTGAGTGATACAATGCAACCAAACATCCTTTATCTAGGGGTAAAAAGGGGGAAGTATGATGTGTGGTGTGACAATAACCAAATGCTAGCATTATTACAAGGGTGACCTAGTAGCACAAAGGAGTACTTCGTTCAACTATGTGTTTTAAGACATGTAGCCACCATAAAGTTATCATTAAAATATGACAATTGTGTGTACTTTTATTATATATAACATGATCGTCACCATAAATGGAGAGAGAGGATTGAGTGATCCCATGAACCCATGTCCATTGTTCCTATAAGAGAAAAGCTTTGTCTTGTCCTCTTACATTGAAGAGGATTGGGACACTTCTACATTTTTGCGTTGTTACATTACACTTCCAAGCCTTAAATCAACCACCTTGTTCCTTAAACTTGTTTAGTGCATAATCAACTAAAACTTGTGCCACTTTAGTTGTAGAGAATAGATAGCTTTTCCTTATTTCTCCTATGGATTGATACCCTACTTCCACATTGAGAGGTACTATAGTGATCCCCTGCTCTTGGGGGTTATCAAGTACTTTTCTGGCGCCGTTGACAGGGAGAGTAGCGCTTAAGTTTCTATTCTTGTGTGCACTAGACAATGAAGTCTTCTAGTAATAACTATATGAGAGAATTATTATTTAGATATGTTAAAAGTTTGAATCTTCCTCCTTGTACTATTGTTTACAAAAGAAGTGCCATAGAAAGCACTCATGTTTTGTAGGAAGAAGATGACAAAATCATAAGCTTGGGTATGCTCATGCACCCCCAAGAAGAGGAGAGTGATGAGAAAACACAATAAGAGGACAAAATCCTAAGCTTGGGGATGCCCATGCACCCCAAAGAAGAAGAGAAGAATGAAGAAGAGGAAGAAGATATGGTCCAACCTAAGCTTGGGATGTATGGGAACCTCTCAAAGATGATAGTAACACTCAAACTCAAAACTCATTTGTCATTTATGAGAACCCATGCTATGATAATTGTCCAAATAAAAATTATATGTCCATCTATGAAAACCCATGCTATTATGTTGAAACTAATAATGCGCCTTTGCTTGCTAGTAATGCTACTAGTAAAATTATTGATAATAAGGAGTGTTGCTTAGATATGATATATGATAATGCTTTAGATGATGGTCCTATGCTTATTGATAACCCTCCATGTATAATACATTATGATAGAAATGATATAATTGTTATCCATGATGATGCTACTATTAGTAAGAGTTCTACTTTATTCTTGAGTTCTCCTAGTTTCATCATAGAGGAGAAATATGAACTTGCTAGGAAATATATATGTGGTTTGCAAAATTCTTGTTGCAACCATACTATTGATATTGAAAATAATACTAGCAACTATGTAGAAATAGGAAAGCATGCTAATGAATGTCATTATAGTTATAATCCTCTTTACATCAAAAACTCTATGAACTTGCATGCTTTGAATCGTTACAGTATTAGATTTGCTTCTAGTGAGTGCAACTACTATGAAAGAGGAGGTGATAATTGCCCTATTTATTCTAGTTATTATATGTTGTGTTCACCTGCTGATGATATGCAAAGGTATGCCTCTACTTGCTGTGATTTAGTCATATATAAAATGCCAATGCATAGGAAAAAGGTGAGACTTCGTTGTTATTGTTTCCGTATCTTCTGTTGCTTTTTACCATGTTTTAACTTGACTATTATTTTTATTTGTATGAACATACCATGTGACCCTGTTATTATGCATGGAACACTTCCCAAGGAAGAAGGATATAGCACCAAGCTACAAGCTACCACATGATCTCCACATCACTTGAAACAAGTAAGTAAGCCTACATATATGGCTATAAAGGAAGCGCTTTACAGGAGGCAACCCGGTTTGTTTTATTTTAGATTTTTTTTTGAACTCTTGCTGTAGAAAGAGAGTTTTATTTTGGTTTTCTTTATGGAGTTTTCAATAAAGTACCAGGTTGAACCCATTTGAATGTTTTAAAGTTGACAAAACATATGGAGCAGAAAATTCCTGCACGAACTCTTTTTAGTAATAAATTATATGATTTTTTCAGTAACTCTGATTGCTCTCATATTTATAATGTAGTCACAACTTTTAATCCTCTATATGCCCAAATATTGGGAAAAAATCCTGACATGTTTAAGTGGGTTAAATAAATGCGTTTTGCAGTTGTTGTCTTTCTGGACAAAATCTATCTTTTGTTGCAAGAGTGGTATCTTTGGATTTTGATTTGCGTCTTTCGATATCTTATGGATCTTGGAAACTTAAGTAACTCTCTAGAAATTTAAAAACAAATTTTATTTTGACATTTTATCATAGCTAGCTTGATATCTTTGTACCCACTAATGTCACCCCATAGAAAAGAAATGGGAAACATTTTTGTGTTGAAGTTTTTTGACAGGGAATGGACGAACACCACACCAAAATCTATCCAAGAATGGTGAAAACCATAAGCTTGGGGATTCCCAAGGAACCCCACTAGACCTATAAAACTCTTGGTTTGCAAATCTCTAAACTTTGTTTTTTGAGCAACATAGAATGATCGTAGAAACTTGGAGCGTATTTGTTTAGTGTTATGTTTAGTTCTGCTTGATATGCTTGGAAATAAATAGAACCAACATGATTAATATTTTGCATGCTTAGGAAAGATCTACTGAAATAAACTATCTCACGAATTAATGTCATGTTTGAATAAATGTCATGTTTGATTGAATGCCTTGCTTGAAATAGAAAAAGGGGAAAACCAAACCATGCATGTTATTGCTTTAGGCTGGATTGTTCATATGCTTTATGGAGTGATAACTTACAACTATACCATCTTGTGCTAGTTCTTATATTCAACATAAATGGTGCTCAATGCTTATATTGTCTTCTAGAAATGACTTAGTATTATGGGCACTTTGCATTCTTGTAGAAGGTCAAATGGTTACCATTGTTATCCCCACCATATTGAAACAACCTCCTTTAGAAAAACAAACTTAGCATTCATACAGGAAACACCTACCCAAATAGCTCAAGCTATATCCCAAAGTATACTATCATGTATGAGTCATTATTTAGCTTCCAAACACTATTATTATGGGTATGGGTGACATGGAGAAGTTAGTCGTGGGGTGACCACGAACTCACTAGGCATAGAGTACCCCCTTCCCAAAAAGCAATAAGACGATGCATACACTGAAAGATGAGGATGAGGGCAAAAACCCTCCATAGAAGGGGTGGTACCACCGCTAAGACGAGGGCAAAAACCCTCCAAATATTTATATGATATCAAAAGGTGAGAAGAGTGAGTATGCAGAGGCTAGGCCTTCCCATAAATCAAAACAAGCAAAAAGTGACATAGAAATATAAATAAAAAGCAAAGAGAGGAAAGAAGCAAAAAGTGCCAAAACAAGAAAGCCAAAAAGAATCAGTTAATGAGGGGCAATGGAACCAAATACTAATGATGAACTATGCTTCAACCATAAACTTAATGGATAGTGTTTGGAAGATAGATTGTGTCTCACATATGATATTTCCTACTTGCCAGCCATACACTCTTTCCAACATCCTTTGCCAAATATTCTGACCATAGGATCGCCACTATATATATATACCTTTCTCTATGCAAAGAATAATGCGCTATTACCTCATAGTACTATATCCATTTGTGTTAGTCAATATAAACACTATGTTGTCAAGTATGATATTATAAGAAGTATCACTTTATGCTATGCTTGCTTGTTGCTATTCTTTAAACAAATGAACCGTTTAACTTTTTGTGATACTTGCTAGTGAAAAGAAGCACCAAACTCCAAAGCCCATGTTAGTTTTATCACCTTCATGTTCGAGGATGAGCATAGGTTAAGCTTGGGGATGTTGATGCATGTAAAATGCATATATGAGCTTTGTAGTTTGTTGATATGAATTCCCACATATTTGCATCATATTAGTAGTTATTACCAATGTTCTTAATGATTTTGGGGATTTTCTAAACAATCTCGTCTCTTTTGGTTTTAACTTTGTCTGGCAGAAAAACCTTCTGTTAGTGTTTTTGACTTTCCAGGAGCTACGGAACTTGAAACGGAGCTAGCTCAAAGGAATATGTTAGATAATTGACATACGAATCCAACAAGCTAAAGTAGGGCCCGAGGGGCCTAATGAGATGAAAATGGCGGACCATTTACTTTAGGGCGTGCCACTGGTGCTATCTCAGCCGTCGAAACTCCGATGTCATCGATTACACCGCCATTCGCTTAGTTTTGACCTAAAACCATCTATATATATCCCCTGGCGGCCTTTCTCGAGACAGGTGGAGGCAGAGATTGAAAACCAAGTAACAGAGCCAACCGGCCGTTGCCCGGAGGAAGATTGGAGGGGAACCGCTGCCAGAATCACCTTAGGTCACCTCTCCTCCTTCACCAACCTCTCCTCATTAGTCTCCATGATGAGAGGGGGTATTCCACCCCCTGTACTATGGGTTTGTGGTGGAAACTTGATCTAATCTCTCTATGTATGATTATTGTTGAATTCCATATGATGCGCCTTGCATGAGTATATATGGATCTATCTATGTAATTCCTATGGCGGATATTGTGGTATGAGATAATACTTATTATGCATTTACCGTTGTGTTGGACCATTTATGGTTTGTCATATTTTGGAAATATTCTATGATGCATGTAGTGGATTAATCTATACAAAATCCCTTGTTTATCCATGTCATGAGGTGATTGACACCACCAAGTGGAGGTAGATGAGAGAGATGTGGTAATGCACACAACATATGAATCATTGCACTAGTGTTTGGAATGTTTTCTATTAAGAAGTATGATGTATGTAGGTAAGGGGTGACCGAGTGACAGTGGCATATGTATTGAGTGATACAATGTAGCCAAACATCCTTTATCTAGGGGTAAAAAGGGGAAAGTATGATGGGTGGTGTGACAATAACCAAATGCTAGCCTTATTATATGGGTGACCTAGCAGCACAAAGGAGTACTTCTTTCAACTACATGTTTTAATACATGTAGCCACCATAAAGTTACCATTAAAACATGATAATTGTGTGTACTTTTATTATCTATAACATGACAATCACCATAGATGGAGAGAGAGAGGATTGAGTGAATCCATGAACCCATGTCCATTGTTCGTATAAGAGAAAACCTTTGTATTGTCCTCTTGCATTCAAGAGGATTGGGGCACTTTTACATTTTTGCTTTGTTACATTACATTTCCGAGCCTTAAATCATCCACCGTGTTCCTTAAACTTGTTTAGTGCATAATAAACTAAAACTTGTGACACTTTAGTTGTAGAGAATAGATAGATTTTCCTTCTTGCTCCTGTGGATCGATATCCTACTTTCACGTTGAGAGGTACTACAGTGATCCCTTGCTCTTGGGGGTTATTAGGGATCTAATTGCCAAGTTTGTGTGTAAGCGAAGCAGCCTTGCATGCCACATATGGATCCAGAGGTGAGAAATTTGGAACCACTAGAACTCATAAATTTAGATCTTTGTGAGATGAATTGTTTGTTGAAAATGGTGGAAAAATATTTCATGACTTTGATAGATTATGTGTATCTTATGAAATCAAAATATGAGGATTTGAGTTTCTTCAAAATCTATAAAGTCGGAGCAGAAAACCAACTTGATCGAAAGATCAAGAGGCTTAGGTCTTATCATGGTGGAGAGTTTCTAATGAGTTTGGTTCTTTTTGTGCGGAATATGGTATAATCCATGATAGGACAGCTCCCTATTTACCCTAGTCAAATGGGGTGTCCAAAAGAAAGAACCAAACTTTAACTTATTTGTGTAATGCCATGTTAGATATATCGGGTCGTTCTAAGGAATGGTGGGTGAGGCACTATTGATCAAGTGTCATGTCATAAACCGAGTTCCCAGAAAGAGCAAAGAAATTACTCCATTTGAAGAATGAGAGAATAAAAGGTTAAAAGTCTTACTTACAGACTTGGGGTTATTGCCAAAGGTTCATGCGTCAATCCCCAATAAGTGCAAGATTGGACCAAAAACTATTGATTATGTTTTTTTGGGCCATGCTTTCCACAACATTGGTTATAGATTCTTGTTAGAAAAATATGAGGTACCTGACATGAATGTTAGTACAATCATGTAGTTGACTGATGCCAGTTTCTTTGAGGATATATTTCCTACAAAGGATATACCTAGCTCATCAAATCAGGAGATGCCTTGTTCTCATCTCATCAGGAATTACCTACAATTTCTGAACCTACAGTTGTGATGGAACACTTTGAAAATCCTAAGGAGGATGATGATGAAAATCCTAAAAGGACCAAGAGATAGAGTACCACAAAGTCTTTTGGTGATGATTTCAGTGTGTACCTCGTGGGTGATACTCCCACTTCTATTTCATAAGCCTATGCATCTCTTGATGCTGACTACTAGAAGAAAGTTGTCTGTAGTGAGATGAATTCTATCTTAGCTAATGGAACATGGGAAGTCATTGATCGTCCTTTTGCATGCAAACTCGTAGGATGTAAGTGAGTGAAGAAGAAGCTTAGGCTTGATATGGTACTATTGAGAAGTATAAGGGATGGCTTGTGACCAATGGTTATACTCAAAATGAAGGAAAAGACTTCTTTGATACTTACTCATCTGTTGCTAGATTAATAACCATTCAAGTACTACTTTCATTGGCTACCTCACACGATCTTCTCGTTCACCAATTGGACGTTAAGAAGGCTTTCATAAATGTGGAGTTGGACTAGGAAATTTACATGGATTAGACAAGTGGCTTTGTTGTAAGTGCTCAAGAAGGAAAGGTGTATAAGTTGTTGAAATCTTTATATAGCCTAAAACAAGCCCCTAAATAGTGGCACAAAAAGTTTGAAAGAACCTTAACTGATGCAGGCTTTATTGTGAGCGAAGATGATAAGTGTGTATACTATTGCCATAGTGGGGGTAAGGGAATTATTCTTTGTTTGTATGTTGATGACATACTGATCTTTGAAACCAACCTTAATGTGATTACGGAGGTCAAAGATTTCTTATCTCATTCTTTTGAGATGAAAGATCTAGCAGTAGGTGATGTTATCCTAAACATCAAGATGTTGAGAGATGATGATGGTGAATCACACTACTTCAATCTCACTATGTGGAGTAGATCTTGAGTCGTTTTAGGTATAACAATTGGAATTCTTATCCAACACCATATGATGATAGTATGTTGTTTCAAAAGAATAGATGGACTGCTAGAGATCAACTGAAATACTCTCATTGGCTTGCTTCCATATTTAGCTAGCGCTATGAGGTCTAACATCGCTTTTGCTATAAACAAACTCAGTCGGTTTGTTTCAAATCCAGAAGATTATCATTGGCATGCTATTATTAAAGTTATACACTATCTAAAAGGCACTTCGAGATATGCATTCACTATACTGGGTATCCAAGGGTACTAGAAGGTTATAGTGATTCAAACAGGATATCTAATGTTGATGAGATAAAGGTCACAAGTGGATATGTATTTACACCTTGTAGTGGTGCTGTTTCTTGGAAGTCTTGCAAGCATACCATATTAACAAGGTCAAATATGGAATCAGAAATCACTATATTAGACAAAACCACTATTGAAGCCAAGTGGCTTTGTGAACTCTTGATGAACTTACCTGTGATTAGAAAACCATTTTTATGAACTATGATAATCAAACTGTGATTATTAAAGTGAAAGAATTCTAAGGATAATATGAAGGTATCGAGACATGTGAAGAGGAGACTGAAATCTATCAGGAAATGAGAAAATCTAGAATTCTTGCGTTGGATTATATCAAAACATCTAAAGACCTGGCAGATCCCTTCACAAAGGGTCTACCATGTAACATGATATAGAATGCATCAAAAGAGATGGGTATGAGATCCACAATATGAGTTGTGCATAGCAGTAAATCACTCTTTGTGATTGGAGACCCCGTGAATTAGAATTGAGAGACAAATCATTGGTTAACTAAGAGGAGCATAACCTTACTTATAATATTACTACTCCGTTAAGATACAATATTCTCCTATTCTGCAAGGCAGGTTGATTTTGTCTTAGTATGTTCTAAGTGGCTTATTTTAAGAAAGATGTTGTCCTACGAAATATCTTTTGAAAAACACACCTATATGAGTCTGACTGTCGAACATCGCAGTCTATGAGAGTTGAGTACTCTCTAATATACTCATGAAATACCATGGAGTATGACGCATAAGATCCACCCGTGTGGGAAGTCCTGCGATAACCTAATATTGGCCATGGCTTTATGTGAAGCTAGATTCATAGTAAATTTGCAGGCCAAGACATAGTCCACTATCCAAGTTGCTTACTAGTGTAGCACATAGTTTCAGGTGGAACTTCAACTTAACGGTCTCCACTGCAGTACCGGTACATAAAACACTGTTTTGAAACAATATGCAAATTTGGGTGTCTCTCAGATCTGGTGGGGGATTGTTGAAATTTTGCTCCAATATGGCATATCCCATTTATTATATGTCAACAATTCTTGAAATCCTAGAGGTCTACTTGACCTATTCATGCACGGTAATATGTTGGACAAAAGTTTAGTCCCATATTGCAAGTTGGGTGGGAGTTTGACCTCCTTATAAGAGAGACTGCTCTACCATTTGTCCGTCACGTCACACCACTCCTCGGCACGATGCGACGCACATGTGTTGCGGGTTGCGGGAATGAGCCAAGGACCCACCTATGCCATGTGTACGAGTTTTCTTTATTTTTTCATGCATGACTGATATATAAACGGTTGCACAGAAGCTGAAACATTTTTCTTTAGACACTGAATAAGAACCGATGGATGTTTAGCTTTGGTCGCTGCCTGTTCGATTCGCCTCCCGGCTATTCGTTTCATCTCCCATCGCTACATGTTTGGTTCGCCTCCTCGCTATTTGTTTCATCTTTTGTCACTGCTTGCTCGTCTCTCTCTTTCGTGCCTATATAAGGGAGGCCACTCCTCTCCAGAGAGATACGACACAACACACCGCCTCAAGTTTGAGAGCACTGCATATTCATCAAGTTTTCCCCATGCAGTCTCGCCTAGTGCACCGCGAGTTAGGATAGTAGACCCTCAGAACCTGGCTTCTTTGGATCATGTAGGGAGAAGAGCGATAAGGTTTTTTTGGGAGCGTTTCTGCGCGACTACTGGCTTCATCAAGGACTCCTTCACGGATGCTAACGATTTTCCCTGGGCGACGATTACTTTCCTGACGTTGATCACCTCTTCGATGACATGGTTGACAATAGTGCCAACGTCAATGTCGACGTGAGCGGTTCCTCTTCTACATAGTATGAGATCCTGTCATCTTGTTCAGATCATAGTTCATCTATTGCACATTATGTCTCATATACTAAGCGTAGCAATCTGTTTAAACTTGCTATTTATATTCTCTTTATTAGATTGCATGACTAATTTTATTACTATATTATTAGTCATATTTTATCTACTGTTATTATGGATTAAATTGCTCATAGTTCATATATTTCCGCAAAGGTCCCTTAGATGTTTTTTTTTTTTTGGCTACGGAGATCTGGTTACTGGATATTTATACAGTGTGTGATTAGTATATTTTCCGTACTGCTGGAGACCCAGAAATACTGATTTTGATTTATTTTTAGAAAACTGCCAGACTCGTGCTCAGAAGCATCTCGTACTGGAGCAATTTTGATGTATGAAAACCGTTTTACCCGTATCCCAATTTAGCTGGAGTTGCTCTATCTGCGTCTAAAAAGGCGAATAATCACACGGGAGAGACCTGGCGGCAGAAAAGGCTGGGCCTACAACGCTAGAGTCGACAGTCAGGCCCCCACTGCAGCCAGCCAGCCAGCCAGGCCCACCATGAGACTCGTTCCAGAGAAATCCATTCATTCCAGACGTCACGCCAGTTTCTTACCTCGCTCGCGCAAACGCACCACACACGCCTATTTAACAGTCCGGCCTTCGACCCGTTTCCCCTCTCTCGCAGCTCCCCTCCGCATTCCCGACCCAACGCAGCAGCTGCTGCCCAAAGCCTCGCAGCCCCACCAGGCGCCGGCGACTTCTCCGCGCCCCGCCACCGCGCTGCGGGCTCCGCCCGCCCCCCGTGCCCCGGCCTTCCCCGCGGCCTCCCGCGACGACTCCTCTCGCGGCGCCCGTCCTCTGATTTGATCCAGCCGCGGTCGCGCATCCGGAATCTCGCCCGGACGAATCCGGCCCCCTCCCGCCGCCCGAAGACGCGATTCTCAGCACCCCGAGGTGAGCCCCCCTTCCCGACGCCGCGAATTTCCCCCGGTTCGACGGGCCGCCTCGTCTGCCGCGGGCGGCGGCGGCGTCCAGATTCGCGCCCGTGTCCCGTGGAAACCCTAGATGTGGCCGCCCGTCCCTTCGCGTCTCGGGGCGGGGGTCGTGCGATTAGCTGTAGGTCACGTGGCCTGGGCCCTCGACAGCGGGATTTCGGGGTCCGATTGCTGCTTTATCGCAGCTTATCTCGTGTTCTGGTCCCCGTTTGGATTGCTTCCTTACTTATGCTCGGCGCCCCGTGAAAAATATTCTTGGCGTATTTTCGCCAACTCATGAGAATCGCTGGCTTTTGATTTCAGGGGTCGTGACACTGCCGCTGCGGGATCCTGGAGCGAATGAGGGGCTACGAGTACGAGACCAGTAATGTAATCTAAGCTCCCAACTCCATTCCACTACTCTTATTCCTGCATCTGTCATTCGTAGAAGCAGCTGGAATCATAGTCTGCTGTTATGATAATGCACATGTACTCGGTTAATTCATTTGAAATTGAGCAACTCTGGCCATTTCATTTGTGGTACGCTCACAATTGCGTTTCTTTCTCTCATCATCCTAAAGGGTTATCGTCGAGCAGCAGAGGACGAGTATGAAGACGAGTACTATAGTCAAGATGAGTATGAGGATGAAGGCTCAGGATATGTTGAGGAGGAGGAGGAAGCGCCGCCCGAGGGTCAGCAGGAGTTCCTTCAAATTAGAGAACGATTGAAGGAGGAGATTAGGCAGAAGGCACTGGGTGCTGGTGCCAGCAAAGCTGGTCGCTCTTCTTCCTCGCATGATAGAAGACCACCCCCAGCCAAGTAAGCATCTTCCAATTTCAATGCACCTCTTCTACACTCTTTGTTGATAACTCGATAATGTGTCTTGGAACTGTAAAGTTATCATACTCAACAGATTGGCGGGGTATGCTATCTTGCAAAATTGTTTTTCCTTCATCTTAATGAGTTTTTATGGTGATGGAGAATCGGTTTTCATATGCTTTCTAGCAGACACCAATCTTCAAGATGTATATGGGGATTTGTTCTATATGCTAGTCTTAGTTCTTACACTCATGCAGCTGTTGTTTGCCCTTCTTTTTTACTCTACTGATCTACTCTATTATAGCTTTTTCTGATTTTGTATTTGTTGAGATGCATGAGATTTCCATTCATTATGTATATCACTTGTGTAGTTTTGGCTCCTTCTTTGGGCCCTCCAAGCCGGTGATTTCCCAGCGAGTGATTGAAGAAAGGAAGTCGATGAAAGAGATACAGAACACAGTGCCCAGAGATCGAAGACCTCCTGGAGTATGTGGTACTACATCTGATCCTGATTATTACTTATCCAGCACTTACTAATTGTAGGTAATATATGTGTAGAAGGACATCCCATCGTCTTCGAGAGTGCCAACTAAAACAAATGGATTTCACCAGAAAAAGAAGATTGTTAATGAGGTACAAAGGTTATATCTTCTCTATATTGTTTGTTTTGTATCTTTTAATCTTTGGCCAGTGCGGTCATAAAAATAGCAGCTGCGATGCAGGTTAAAAAGAAGGCTGAGGCACTTAAGGATAACCGGGACTATTCATTTCTACTCTCAGATGATGCTGACATTCCATCTCCCCCAAGGGAAAAATCTGCTGCTAGACCTGCCTTGACTCAAAAGTCTGGTTAGTTTGAACTTAATTGTGTGAAATTACATCTTTTTTGTTTAGTGGAGAGTGCTGATTTTTGGTTTCTCTGTGTTGAAGATCGTGAATTGCAGCATTCAGCAGTGAAGAATAGGGCACCAGTAAGTCAACCTGCCAGATTATCAAATGGTTATGGATCGAACATGTCCACTCAAAGACAATCTGAAAAACAGTTAGAATCCAAGAGAAAGGAGATGTTTCCAAGTAGAGAAAGAGAAAGGGCTGTTGACAACGGGAGGATGCATAGTGTTGATAGAAATGGGTCCAGCCAGGCCAGCGGAAGCAAAGCTGCAAGCCAAAAGTTCCCGAGCAAGGGTCATATCGCAACTAAGCCTTCTATGAAGGAAGTGAATGAACAATCTCTTAGGAAGGATCATTTGTCTCGAAAGCAAAATTTGTCACCTAATGGTCGGCCACAGTCCTCACAAAGTCAAAGGATGCAATCAGCCTCGCATGGTCAGAGGCCACAGCAGTCCTCGCAAAGCCAGAGGCCACAGCAGTCCTCGCAAAGCCAGAGGCCACAGCAGTCATCGCAGAGCCAGAGGCCACAGCAGTCATCGCAGAGCCAGAGACCGCAGCAGTCATCGCTGAGCCAGAGACCGCAGCAGTCATCGCTGAGCCAGAGACCGCAGCAGTCATCGCTGAGCCAGAGACCGCAGCAGTCATCGCTGAGTCAGAGACCACAGCAGTCATTGCAGAGACAGAGGCCACCGCAATCTTCACAGTTGCAATCCTCACAAAGCCAAAGACAGCCACCACAAGGCTACAGGCCGCAGCAGCCGTTGCAACGCCAAAGGCCTCTTTCCACGCAAGCTCATTATCCTGAGCAAAGAAGAGTCCAAGCAAATGATCGATCAAGATCAGCAGAAAGGCAGGTATGAGTCAATCTGTTAGTTTGTCGAAAAATTAGTGTTCTGTCCTTTTTTCTGTTGGTGTTATGTCATGTGAATGCATTTTCCTGTTTATGGTGTGATAACTTGTAATTATATTTTACTGGTAAGTTCATCGTGTTTATGTGTCCAAGCAAATGATCGATCAAGATCAGCAGAAAGGCAGGTATGAGTCAATCTGTTAGTTTGTCGAAAAATTAGTGTTCTGTCCTTTTTTCTGTTGGTGTTATGTCATGTGAATGCATTTTCCTGTTTATGGTGTGATAACTTGTAATTATATTTTACTGGTAAGTTCATCGTGTTTATGTGCCCATGTAGCCATCTCGTCAAGTGTCTGCTAACGGAATACGTGATGATCGTGCAAAGAAAAAGCAATTGGGGAAACGAAGATTTAATGACGAAATCGAAGATGAGGAAGACCCCATGGCAATGATCAGGAATATGTTCGGGTATTTTCTTCTTCATCTTTTCTGGACAAATTTTACTTATGGAATAAATTTATCTGTTATACTCCGGAGTATGATTTTGGGAAGAAGGCTCTTACAAGTTTGTCTTTCCGGTGCAGGTATGACCCTAGTAGATACGCAGGTAGAGATGACGATGATAGTGACATGGAAGCAGATTTTGCTACTATAGAGATGGAAGAGAAAAGAAGGTATCTATGTTTTTCGCTTAATGCATGCTTTTCTTTTCAATTTATGTTATGTTCAGTTGCAAAGACTGTAGAAGTTGAAAACAAGTAGGGGTCTTGAGTAATGGAAATAATAACATGCAATTGATGTCTTTTCCACATGGCACGCAAAATATGTTGTCCTTTGTATGGCTAATTTTAGTCGACCTCTCCAGTACTTTCTTATACAATTGTGCAATCTACATGCTTGAACAAGATGGATACTGGTTAGAACCCATTTCCAGAAAATGGAACTGAATGACCAATAGTACACACTCAAATAGCCAAGCAGATGATTAGTTTGCAGCTTATTTGACGCCGTTCTGTTTTTGCTTACTTGCTCAGTGCGAGGATTGCAAGGAAGGAGGATGACGAGGAGCTCCGCCGGATTGAGGAAGAAGAGAGGCGTGCAGAGGAGAGAAAAAGGCGGAGGGTTGGAAATGGCCGGTAGCAGCTGGTTAGTTAGCTCCAGTATGTGTCATTTCTGGATGTTGCTTCTGCAAAGGTCTCAAAAGCATGTCACAGTTGGACTGCTGCTATGCGGATAACAGCGAGCGAGCGAGCCGACGAAGCTCTGCCCCAGTTAAGTGCTGTGGGTATTTTCATGACAAATTGAGGAAAAAGCGGCACGTGAAGAATTCTTGCCGATGTGACTTGCCTTTGTAAAATGTAGAAGTCCTAGTGGCTGCGCTCTGTTTGAAGTCGACAGCGATAGTTAGTTCCTGGGACTCTCCCAGGAGGGTGGTGATAGTCACCATGATGTTCTTTTTAAAGAAGGGGTATGGTTCTGTCACATTGTTGGGTTTTACTTGCGTCGTGCAACTGATTTTTTCCCGCAAGCTGGTCATAAACATGCCACAGCCAACTGGCACCTCTGTCGAATTAATTTAGATGTTTTGTACTAGTGGACAGTACATTTTAAGTTAGGTTTCTTTTTTGTCGGCATATTTAAACTATGTACTAGTATTACAAATGACTTGTGATTTTTGTTGATGTGCTTATACAATGCATCAGGATTTATGATTAAAGAGTTACAGATTTAATTGGCCATGTGAAGATAAGTTCATGTTAAGTGTCTTTATTTGTTCGAGAGATTTCCGCCACTGTGATGCTTATGTTGCGTCGACAATGTGTCTGCAGTTTTGGGTTTAGTTTGCTCCAAGGAGCAGGTAAATTTCAAAATTGGCAAAGTTCTCATGCCCAAGGAGTTGGTGAAGTTTGAAATTGGTGAGGGGGAAAGACATAGCGCCAGTGGTCACTAGCGATGGCTGTCGGATGCTAGTTTCAGGTCGTGATGCTGAGCCTTTCTCCAAGTTGTTTGAGCTGACGTGGTCGAAGGCATACCGTGTGACCTATGCCAACTCCAACGCCCCCGCAAACGGATACCGCGGGTGGGTCTGATCCGTACTCGCCGTGATGCTGAGCCTTTCTCCAAGTTGTTTGAGCTGACGTGGTCGAAGGCATACCGTGTGACCTAGGCCAACTCCAACGCCCCCTCAAACGGATACCGCGGGTGGGTCTGATCCGTACTCGCAAAGCGAGAGCGACCTGTCCATTTCAGCGCAAACCGGGCCGATAGTTGAGCTCGGTTTGCGGGGGCACGGATTGCCTGCCCGTCTAGGTGGTGTCCTGCGCGGTCCCGCTAGCCAGAGACCTATTGGCACCAATCTCGACTCTCCACCACTCTTCAGCACCAATCCCTAGCACACAGGGACGCGTCGCCGCCGCCCTCCACGGCACCTGCCCTCCTCGACCGTGGCCCGTTCGTACCTCCAGGAGTTGCTCCGGCCCGCCGCTCTGCCAGCCTCGATCTACCGCCACCGGCCCGTTGTTGTTCTCCGGCCTGCCGTCCTTCAAAACTATCGCGCTAGCATCGTCCGCGTGAAGAAAGAATTGACGGACAACAGAAGGAGGGGTCGAGGAAGAGGACTGACCGGCGAGAGAAGACCCGGAAGCGCATTGCCGATGCCCAAGCCGCCAAGGAAAGGGCTGTCGCCCTTGAGCACGCCGCCGCCGTCCAGGCCAAGTTCACCGCCGAGGCCCTCACTGCGAATGTTGCCACTTTGCTCATGATAAAGGAGCAGCAGCTAGCTGCCTTCGCCACGGGCACAATGAGCTCGACCACGCCCGCGAACAAACCACTTCAAGTCGAAGCAGCCGTCACCGGTGGGCCGGAGATCGTCGACGACTCTTTGTCGACATTGCTTGCCCTCGACCTGAACGCGACACCTGTCGACGGTGGCTCTTCATGCAGCAGCAAGACCGAGAGGAGCATCCCTGACGGCAGCATGCCCGCTCCCCGCAAGCTGTTTGATGAAACGTCGGCCCTAAATCCGACCCCAACTCTGACCCCAACTCCGATGCCCACTCCAACACAGGTATCTTGTCTGCTCCTTGTTCTTTTCTCGTCAGTGTATATGATCCAACGAGAGACGCCCTAGAAGGATCCTTTCCCGGGCCATGGTACCCAGGAAGATGGTATCTCCATTGACCACGAACCTCTTTTTGTGGACGAACTGGTTCGGCAACACAAGGCGGTAGCCTAAGGAGTTGGTCGTACACATCCCTCGAGCACGAGATGCTTTGCGAGGCATGGATGGAAATTAGGCAAGATCCAATAACCAGTGCGGAACAAAAGGGTGGGGCATTTTGGAACCGAGTATGGAAGTACTTCCATGAGCACAAACATTTCGGTGATCATCCGTCTGCAAGTGATCGCAACGAGAACTCTCTTACGAAGAGGTGGGCATTCGCCTCCGAGCAATGCACAAAGTTTTGTGCCGCTTATGACCATGTTAAGAAATGGCCCGTGAGCGGCATTGGAGTTGGAGACATGGTATGTTGCTACATATCCATATGTTCTCGTTTGTACGATCTTTGCATTTCTATATAGCATTCAAACATGAACTTGAACTTGTTGGTTTAGGTGTGGCAAGCATTGGAGCATTTCAAGACTTGCCACGAGAAGAAACCTTTCACAATGGGCCATTGTTGGACAAATCTCAAAGATTGCGAGAAGTGGAAAGAGCTCTATGCGGGGAGTGGAAAGGGTATATGCACCGGAATCATCATCGACGAGGAAGGGCTTTCAACCAAAAGGCCGAGAGGCAGGAAAAGCTCCAAGCTAGAGCTCAAGCGTGAAGCTTTGTCAGTTGCCATCCAAGAGACGTTGAAAGGGATGATCGCCGAGAAGGAGGTGTCCATCGACAAGAGGGAAGAGAGAAAACACAAGGAGAGAGAAGATGCGGCGAAGAACTAATATGAAATCTAGTTAAAGTGTCTTGAGATATAAGATATCAACGCCCGTGCTAGGAAGGAGAAGGTAGAGCTAAAGCGACTTGTAGAAGAAAATCGAATCATGACCGCGGATCTCACCGACATGGACCTAATTCAACGGGGTTGGTTCGAGAAGAAGAGGAAGATGATATACGAGCGAGATGCATAGATTGCTCTATTTATGTTTGCATGCCTGTATATGAAGGAAATATGCCCTGAGAGGCAATAATAAAGTTGTTATTATGTATTCCTTGTATATGATAGATGTTTATTTTGCATGCTATAATTTTATTGATAGGAAACATCAATGCATGTGTGTTTAATAAACAAAAAGGGTTCCTAGTTATGCCTCTCTTATAGACTAGCTTGTTGATTAACAAGATGATCAAGGTTTCCTGATCATGGACATTGGATGTTGTTAATAACAAGGTCACAACATTTGTGAAATGATGTGATGAACATTCATCCGAAGTATAACATTATGATCAAGTCATTATGTTTATATTTCTATAACATCATATAAAGTAGTCTTAGTCCTTAGACCATGAGATCATGTTAATTGCTAACACCGGAAGAGTATCTTGATAACATCAAACTTCACACCGTAACAGGGTGACCATAAAGGTGGGTTCAGTGCTATGAAGGTGTTATGTTGAGGCTCATGGATCAAGAGTGGAATTTGTCAATCCCGATGACGGATAGATATACTCTGGGCCCTCTCGGTGATATCACATTAAGATAGCTTGCAAGCAAGTGATGTGATCACTAGAATGTTATATCACGGGAACGAGAAAAGAGTGCATGTCGGTAACGAGATCAAACTAGGTATTTGGATACCGATGATCGAATCTCGGACATGTATTATATCATGAGACAAAAGGATTAAATTGCTGACGTTAAAGGTTCCCACGATCACAGAAGTCATCGTTGAATATGCAGGAGTCAGTATGGATCTCCAGGTCCCGCTTCTGATTATTGATCTGAGAGGAGTCTCAATCATGTCTGCATTATTCGTGAACCGTAGGGTGACACACTTAAGGGTTGCCGGACACCATTTAGGAGCACATATGTTCTAGACAAAAGGTTTGCAAAGCGCAGGAAATGTTTCGATAGAAACAGGAATTGTTTCGATAGAAACCGGAATTGTTTCGGGTGAAATTGCAGAAAGTGGTTCTGCATGTGATATTGAAATGTTGCAAGGGGTTTTATGTGAATGTTTGTTAATTAAAGTAATTAACAAAATTCTGAATAAAATAAATAAAAGAGTTTTATTAATTGAGAGTTGCATTTAATTTGATGGAAATTAAATACATGTGAGTGGGATTTTGGGTGGAGGCCATGTTTATGTGAGTGGAGGTTCACCACATGAATGAAGGAGGGGAGGAGTCCCCCCCCTCATGCGCCGGCTATGGGAGGGGAGGGGTCTCCCTCCCTCCTATATAAAGCCCCCATCTCCCCTCTCAGAAACCACACCTACTCGTGAAGGATCTCTCTCCCCGTCTAGATATTTCCCCATGGTCTCGGATTAGCGAGATACATGTTCCCGGTGGCCTTGCGTCTGGAAGGAGTTGCTGCTTCCACTGATTCGCTGGAGCGAGGAGGTGGAGGTTGTCTGGTGGCTTGAACGTGTGTGCAAGGACAGATGCGCCGCTGATTTGTGGCGCTCGGACTTCCACACGATCTTGAGATCGGCAAGCGTACGACTATATCAACCACGAGTTCCTACTCGTTAACAAAACTCGTTGTCTTCGAGGGTAAGTTCTCCATGGATGTATGTCCACCTGTTGCTATGTATCTAGCAGATAGATCTTGGCGTATAGTTCTCATCGAAGGAAATTTTTTGTTTTCTATGCTGCGGACCCAATAGTGGTATCAGAGTCTGATCTATGCGTAGGTGCTTTGCACGAGTAGTACACATATGTTTATATGTGGGCGATGATGATCATGTTATTGCATATTCTATGTACTTTGTATATTGGTGGCATAGTGGGATGAAGCGGCCCGGACCAACCTTACATGTCATCGTACATGAGACCGGTTCCACGACTGACATGCAACTAGTTTTGCATAAGTGGCTAGCGGGTGTCTGTCTCTCCTACTATAGTCAATATCTGATTTACAACGAGTTGCTAATAACTTGGTTATCCTAGTTGTGGTTCATGTTCGTAGGTAAGACCGGTTCTATCTCCGAAAGCCCTAAGCCACGTAAAACTTGCAATTGATAAATTAGAGGCGTCTAGTTTAGATCGTTGCTGGGCTAGTGTCTTGATATGGTATTGTTATAAGTAGATGTATGATAGATACTCTTACAACTCACTTAACGTGTAAGTTCCATATACCTTGGCCTTACACACAAAGGAATGATAGAGATCATACCACGATGCAAATGATAGAGATCAAATGCATGGACCATATCACCTCACTTCACACATTAGATGTTAGCATCTTATATTGCTAGTTTGGCGCTTTTGATAGCATTATAAGATGATCCCTCATTTAGATATCAAGATAAAATGTGTTCTTCCTTAAGTATGCACCGTTTTGTGGATCGTGTTTTGAGGCATCACGTGATGATCGGGTGTTCTCGACTCTACGCTTTCATACAACGGGTGTAAGACAGTTTTACACACGCGAATACTAAGGTTCTTACTTGACGAGCCTAGCATGTACAGACATGGCCTCGGAACACGGACCGAAAGGTTAAGCATGAGTCATATAGTTGATATGATGCCCATATAGATGCTCGCCTTTGAAGCTACACCAACTCACGTGATGATCGGACTTGGTGTAGTGGATTTGGTTCATGTAATCACCAAAAGGACACGAGGGATGCCGTTTTTGAGTGGGAGTTTATTAGTAATTTGGATTAGTTGAACTCAATCTATCATAAACTTAGTCTAAATATATTTTACAAATTCTGTTGTAGATGGCACCACCTGCTTTTAATTTCAATGTGTTCATGGAGAAAGAGAAGCTTGCTGCGAATGGTAGCAACTTCACCAACTGGGCTATGAATTTGAGGATTCTCCTCCGCGCACAAAAGCAATATGTGCTAGAGGTGCCGCTAGGCCCCCTACCAGCTCCTGATGCCCCTGACGAGGAAAAGAACGTCTATATAACTCGTCAGGAGGACCACAACTTAGTTCATTGCGGCATACTGTATGGGCTAGAGCCAGAACTTCGAAAACGTTTCGAAAATGGCAATGCCTTTGATACCATGGGAGAATTGAAAATGATTTTCGATACCCATGTCGTAGAGAGTTATAATGCTTCTGAAAAGTTCTTTAGCTGCATGATGGAAGAGAACAACTCCGTTAGTGAGCACGTACTCAAAATGTCTGGGTACGTCGATAAGCTTGTGTCCTTGGGAATAACGATTTCCATTGACTTAGGCATACATCATGTTCTCCAATCTCTGCCACCTAGCTACAAGAGCTTCGTGATGAACTATAATATGCAGGGCATGAAGAAGTCTCTACGAGCTTCACAATGCTTAAGACCGCAGAAGTAGAGATTAGGAAAGAACATCAAGTGTTGATGATCAATAAGACCACCGGTTTCAAGAAGGACAAGAAAGGCAAGCGAAGGGAAAGAAGGGTGGCAAATCATTGTCGCTGAAAAGAAACCCCGAGCTGGCCCTAAGTCCGACACCAGTGCTACTATTGCAAGGGGGCCATTGGGCATAATCTGCCCTAAGTATTTGGCGGACAAGAAGGCCGGCAAGGCAAACAAAGGTATATGTGATGTACATGTTATTGATGTGTACTTGACTAGTACTCGCAGTAGCACCTGGGTATTTGATACGGGATCGGTTGCTAATATATGTAACTCGGTTTAGGGGCTGCGGAACAAGCGACAACTAGCAAGGGATGAGGTCACGATGCGGGTCGGCAATGGATCAAGAGTTGATGTGATCGCCGTTGGAACGCTGCCTCTCCATATGCCGTCGGGATTAGTTATAAACCTGAATAATTGTTATTTGGTGCATGCACTGAGCATGAACATTGTATCCGGATCGTGTTTGATGCAAAGTGGTTATTCGTTTAAGTCTGAAAACAATGGTTGTTCGATTTATATGAATAATATCTTTTATGGTCATGCACCTGTGTTGAATGGTTTATTTCTATTGGATCTCGATAGTAGTATTACGCATATTCATAATGTTGATGCTAAAAGGATTAAACTTGATAATGATATATCTGCATATATGTGGCACTGCCGTCTAGGTCATATTGGCGTTAAACGCATGAAGAAACTCCATTCTGATGGACTTTTGGAATCACTTGATTTTGAATCATTTGATACATGTGAGCCATGCCTTATGGGCAAGATGACTAGAACGCCGTTTTCGGTTCAATGGAGCAGGCGATAGATTTATTGGAAATCATACATTGATGTGTGTGGAACAATGAGTGTGTCGAGGTGGATATCGTTATTTTGTTACTTTCACGGATGATTTGAGTAGATACGGTATATCTATTTGATGAAACATAAGTCTGAAACCTTTGAAAGGTTCAAAGAATTTCAGAATGAAGTGGAAAATCATCGTAATGTAAAGATCAAATTTCGTGGTCCGACCGTGGAGGAGAGTATCTTAGTTACGAGTTTAGCACACATATGAAAGGCGTGGAATAGTTTCACAACTCACGCTGCGGAACACCACAACGTAATGGTGTGTCGTAATGTCGAATCGTACTTTATTGGATATGGTTCGATCTATGATGTCTCGAGACTTGCTTGTCATTTTGGGGTTATGCCTTTGAAACCGCTGCATTCACTTTAAATAGGGCACCATCTAAATCCGTTGAAAAGACACAGTATGAATTATGGTTTGAAACAAACCTAAGCATCATTTCTTAAAGTTTGGGGATGCGATGTTTATGTGAAGAAACTTCAACGGATAAACTCGAACCCAAAGCGGAAAATGCGTCTTCATAGGATACCCTTAGGAAACGATTGGGTATACCTTCTATCACAGATCCGAGGGCAAGGTCTTTGTTGCCAAGAATGGATCCTTTCTTGAGAAGGAGTTTCTCGCGAAAGGTGTGAGTAGTCGGAAGGTAGAACTCGAAGAGGTTATTGAACCTTCTCTTCATGAAATGGCGAGTAGCGCAGCTCGGAAGTTGTTTCGAGTTGACTTCACCTAATGAAGAGAGAGCTAATGATATTGATCATGAAACTCCGAAGAGGACACTACCGAATCTCGCAGGTCAAGCGAGGACACGTGCCCTGAATCCTGTATGCGGCAATCCTGTTATGAATTTCATGATTGATGAAATAGATGACCTGCGGACGTATGAAGAAGCGATGATGAGCCCGGATTCCAACAAATGGCTAGAAGCCATGAAATCCGAGATGGAATCCATGTACGAAAACCAGGTTTGGACCTTGGTGGACTTACCTCACGATCGAAAGGCCGTTGAGAATAAATGGATTTTCAAAAGAAAAACTGATGCTGATGGTAATGTAACCATCTATAAGGCTCGACTTGTCGCAAAAGGGGTTTCAACAAATTCAAGGAGTTGACTACGATGAGACATTCTCTCCCGTAGCGATGCTTAAGTCGGTTAGGATTATGTTAGCAATTGCTGCATATTTCGATTATGAAATATGGCAGATGGATGTCAAAACTGCGTTCCTCAATGGTAACATTGAAGAAGAGTTGTATATGATACAACCTAAGGGTTTTGTCGATCCTAAGGATGCTGATAAGGTGTGCAAACTTCAGCGATCCATCTATGGACTGAAGCAAGCATCCCGGAGTTGGAATCTCCGCTTTGATGAGGTGATCAAAGAGTTTGGATTTGTCCAAACTTATGGAGAGGCTTGTATTTACAAGAAAGTGAGTGCGAGCAATGTGGCATTTCTGATATTATATGTGGATGACATATTATTGATTGGAAATGATATAGATTGTTTAAACAGTGTTAAAAGTTATCTAATCAGCAAATTTTCGATGAAGGACCTTGGTGAAGCTTCATATATATTAGGCATTAAAATATATAGAGATAGATCAAGACGCCTAATTGGGCTATCGTAGAGTACATACCTTGATAAGATATTAAAGAAGTTTAATATGGACGGAAGTAAGAAGGGGTACTTACCTATGTTGCAAGGCAAGACATTGAGTAAGACTCAAAGTCCGGCTACGGCGCAAGAAAGAGAGATAATGGATAAGATCCCCTATGCCTCAGCCATAGGCTCTATAATGTATGCCATGCTATGTACAAGACCGGATGTGGCACATGCTATTAGTTTGACTAGTAGGTACCAATCTGATCCAGGTTGAACCGGATAGCGGTCAAGAATATCCTTAAGTACTTGAGAAGAACTAAGGATATGTTTCTTGTATACGAAGGTGAAGAAGAGCTAGTCGCTAAGTGTTATGTCGATGCTAGCTTTGACACTGATCCGGATGACTCTAAGTCTCAATCCGGATACATATTTCTCTTGAACGAGCGATTAGTTGGAGGAGCTCCAAACAACCTGTGGTGGCTGGATCAACGACGGAGGCAGAATATATTGCTGCTTCAGAAGCAGCGCAGGAAGCGGTTTGGATGAAGGAGTTCATAACGGAACTAGGTGTGGTTCCTAGTGATGGGTTTGTAGCATGGAAAACAAAAATTTTCTACCGCAAGAACGAACAAAACCCAGATCTAATCTAGATAAAAGCCAAGATCTAATCTATTAGACATGTGCAACGAGATAGATCTGTACTAACCCTCGTAGATCCGAAAGCGTTACGAGATTGGATCTCGGGGTTGATGTAGTCGATCACTTGCCGATCTCAAGATCGTGTGGACGATCCTTCCAGCGCCGCGTTCCGGCAGCGCTTCCGCAGTCGGTCACACATGCGAAGTCGGCACCTCCTCTCCCTGTTCCAACGAGCAGCGGAGGTAGTAGATCTTCTCCACGGAATCCCAGCAGCACGACGGTGTGGTGGTGGTGGAGTAGAGATTTCTGCAGGGCTTCGCCTAAGCCGGAGCAGAGCGAAGGAGGAGGAGAGAGGCGGCGACTAGGGTTTGTTATGGGAGAGGTCTTGGGGTTGGCGCCCCTCCCCTCTATTTAAAGGAGGGAGGCGCCATGGGAGGGGGAGTCCTAGTAGGACTCCCCTCCCTCCTTGGCCAGCGGATTGGGAGGGGGGAAGGAATCCTCCTCCCCCACGAATCCGTGTCTTGCCCCACAAAGACTCCTTGATCCTTTCTTGGTTTTCAAGCAAACTCCAAGAAATCTTCTAGAACCTTCCAGAACATTCCGAAACCTTCTAGAATCTCCATACAAACACTCCGGAACATTTCCTAACTTAGAAAATGATCCCCAATATATGAATCTTATTCTCCGGACAATTTCGGATCTCCTCGTGATGTCCCGGATCCAATCCGAGACTTCGAACAACATTCGGTCTCCAACGCATATTCCATATCTACTTAAAACAACTTCGAACCTTAAGTGTGTCACCCTACGGTTCGTGAATATGCAGACATGATGAAGACACCTCTCCGATCAATAACCATCAGCGGGATCTGGAGATCCATAACGGCTCCCACATACTCAACGATGACTTCGTGATCGATAGAACCATTAACATACGAAACCAATTCCCTTTGTCACGCGATATTCTACTTATCCGAGGTTTGATCGTCGGTATCTCCATACCTAGTTCTACCTCGTTACTGATAAGTACTCTTTACTCGTTCCATGTTATGTCATCCCTTGTGACCTAGTCACATGCTTGCAAGCTAACTAGATGACATTCCACCGAGAGGGCCTAGAGCATATCTATCCGTCATATGGATGGACAAATCCCAATCTTGGTCTATGCGCTTCAACACATACTTTCAGAATACCCAATGTCACCTTTATAACCACCCAGTTATGAAGCAGCGTTTGATGTCATCAAAGTACCCATCCGGTGATGGTGATTAACATAACCTCATGGTCGAAGGATTAGGTTACTATGCGTTTGAAAAGCTTGTAGCAAAACGAACTTAATGACTTGATATTATGCTATGCTTACTATGGGTGTGTGTCCATTACATCATTCTCCTAATGAAATGATCTTTTTATTAACGACATCCAATGCCCATGATCAGGAAACCATGATCATCCATTAATCAACAAGCTAGTTTAACAAGAGGCTTACTAGGGACTCTTTTATGTTTACAAAACACACAAGTATTAATGTTTCCGGTTAATACAATTATAGCATGGGATGTAAACATTTATCATAAGCATAAAGATATAATAATAACCACTTTATTATTGCCTCTTGGGCATATCTCCAACAGTCTCCCACTTGCACTAGAGTCAATAATCTAGTTAAAAATTTGTGCATTCAACACCTATGGCTTTCTGGTGTTGTATAGACACTATTGCTAGTGGTAAACATAATCTTCGGATCTGACACTTCCAGGTCCGTGTGTATTTGCATGTCCTTGCGTCTCTACGCATTACTCATTCTCTAATGATATGGCATTGTATAAATTTGGTTCTTTGGTGAGACCTTTAGTTCCTTGGGATTAAATCATGTTGATACAATTCTCGTACAATGTATCTTCATAGTATTATCCCGCTATGAACCACACCTAGTTTGATAACAAACTACTTGACGCAAATGCCCTCATTTGCTGCTACAATAGCAGTCATATACTTAGCCTTTTGTTGTAGTATATGTCACAATGTTTTAACTTTGGTACTCAACCAAATCCGTTATGGAACTTCCTTTCCATTACATTGTGCCACCCATAGTTTAAATTGAGATAAACTTAATTTGTGACAAAACTAGTATCAATGCAACAATTTACAATGAACTATTTGTCACCACTATATAAATAATATATTCTTAGTTCTTCCAAAGATCATAGGAATATCCCTACTATTTTCCAATGATCATCTTATGAGTCATTCTAGTATATGCTCATAACATTTAGAGCATAGGACATATCTGGATGTGTACATCTCAAAGATTGATCAAAATATTCTTGTGATTTCAGCAAGTGTCAAAACACTTGAATCTCGTGTCAACACACTTGAATCTTGATTCAGTCCTTTCAGTGCGTCAAGAACCTTTATTGTTGTTTCCATATTGAACTCATTCAACATCTTATCTATGTATATTGGCAAAACCACATTAGCGCCTCAATCTATCCATATAGACATTGATGCCTAATTCTTGGGTTATGCCTAAGTCTTTCATCGAAATGAAATTCTTAACCTGTGTCAATAAAAGATACATCATTTCTAATCAACAATATGTCTTTCACATAATGTATTAGAAATATGTCTTAGCGCTCCCACTTAATTTCTTGCAAAATGCAAACATCTTCATCGTCTCTGATGAAATTAAACCTTTTAACGGTTTCATCACGGTGAAGATTCCAACTCCACGATGCTCACTTCAACCATTGAAGTTTTGCATACTCTTTTAGCATCCTTTGAATTAACAAAACCCTTTGGATCGTGTCATGGACACATCCTAGGTAACCATTCTATTAGAAGAACTTGCTTTGTTTGTTCAACTACCATATACCAAAATATATGTAGTGGTTGCTACATTAATCCGTCCAGACTAAATATCGCTATGAAAGATCAAATCTTATCATAGTCAATTCCTTGAACATTGTCGTAAACTCTTTCCGACATGTCGACTATTTCATAGATGTGAAACATCCATGTCTATTTCTTTATAGATCCATATACGATTGTAAGGTCTTGCACCTTTCCAGAGGGTCTTTCAAATTCAAAGCTTGATTTCTCGTGTATGGAATTATCACGGATTTTATGGCTTCAAGCCACTTAACGAAGTCAGGGCCCATCATTGCTTCTTTGCATGTAGTCGGTTCATCATTGATTTAACTCTCAAATCTTGGCATTTGATTACTTACCCGACCTACTTGATTTAACAATGCATTTGAAAAGCTTGTAGCAAAACGAACTTAATGACTTGATCTTATGCTATGCTTACTATGGGTGTGTGTCCATTACATCATTCTCCTAATGACATGATCTTGTTATTAACGACATCCAATGCCCATGATCAGGAAACCATGATCATCCATTAATCAACAAGCTAGTTTAACAAGAGGCTTACTAGGGACTCTTTTATGTTTACAAAATACACAAGTATTAATGTTTCCGGTTAATAAAATTATAGCACGGGATGTAAACATTTATCATAAACATAAAGATATAATAATAACCACTTTATTATTGCCTCTTGGGCATATCTCCAACACCTAGTGCGTTGGACCCAATGGTGATCTATTGTGACAATAATGGAGCCATAGCCAACGGCAAGGAACCAAGGTCTCACAAGAATTCCAAGCATATTAAGCGTCGGTTTCACTCCATCCGCGAGCATGTCAAGGATGGAGATATAAAGATTTGTAAAGTGCACACGGACCTGAATGTAGCAGATCCGTTGACTAAAGTACTACCTAGGGCAAAACATGATCAACACCAGAACTCCATGGGTGTTAGATTTATCACTATATAAACTAGATTATTGTCTCTAGTGCAAGTGGGAGACTGAAGGAAATATGCCCTGAGAGGCAATAATAAAGTTGTTATTATGTATTCCTTGTATATGATAGATGTTTATTTTGCATGCTATAATTGTATTGATAGGAAACATCAATGCATGTGTGTTTAATAAACAAAAAGGTTTCCTAGTTATGCCTCTCTTATAGACTAGCTTGTTGATTAACAAGATGATCAAGGTTTCCTGATCATGGACATTGGATGTTGTTAATAAGAAGGTCACAACATTTGTGAAATGATGTGATGAACATTCATCCGAAGTATAGCATTACGATCAAGTCATTATGTTTATATTGCTATAACATCATACAAAGTAGTCTTAGTCCTTAGACCATGAGATCATGTTAATTGCTAACACCGGAAGAGTATCTTGATAACATCAAACGTCACACTGTAACAGGGTGACCATAAAGGTGGGTTCAGTGCTATGAAGGTGTTATGTTGAGGCTCATGGATCAAGAGTGGAATTTGTCAATCCCGATGACGGATAGATATACTGTGGTCCCTCTCGGTGATATCACATTAAGATAGCTTGCAACCAAGTGGTGTGATCACTAGAATGTTATATCACGGGAACGAGAAAAGAGTGCATGTCGATAACGAGATCAAACTAGGTATTTGGATACCGATGATCGAATCTCGGACATGTATTATATCATGAGACAAAGGGATTAAATTGCTGGCGTTAAAGGTTCTCACGATCACAGAAGTCATCGTTGAATATGCAGGAGTCAGTATGGATCTCTAGGTCCCGCTTCTGATTATTGATCTGAGAGGAGTCTCAATCATGTCTGCATTATTCGCGAACCGTAGGGTGACACACTTAAGGGTTGCCGGACACCATTTAGGAGCACATATGTTCCAGACAAAAGGTTTGCAAAGCGCAGGAAATGTTTCGATAGAAACAGGAATTGTTTCGATAGAAATCGAAATTGTTTCGAGTGAAATTGCAGAAAGTGGTTCTGCATGTGATATTGAAATGTTGCAAGGGGTTTTATGTGAATGTCTGTTAATTAAAGTACTTAACAAAATTCTGAATAAAATAAATAAAAGAGTTTTATTAATTGAGAGTTGCATTTAATTTGGTGGAAATTAAATACATGTGAGTGGGATTTTGGGTGGAGGCCATGTTTATGTGAGTGGAGGTTCACCACATGAATGAAGGAGGGGAGGAGTCCCCCCCTCATGCGCCGGCTATGGGAGGGGAGGGGTCTCCCTCCCTCCTATATAAAGCCCCCCTCTCCCCTCTCAGAAACCACACCTCCTCGTGAAGGATCTCTCTCCCCCTCTAGATATTTCCCCATGGTCACGGATTAGCGAGATACATGTTCCCGGTGGCCTTGCGTCTAGAAGGAGTTGCTGCTTCCGCTGATTCGCTGGAGCGAGGAGGTGGAGTTTGTCCGGTGGCTTGAACGTGTGTGCGAGGACGGATGCGCTGCTGATTTGCGACGCTCGGACTTCCACACAATCTTGAGATCGGCAAGCGTACGACTATATCAACCACGAGTTCCTACTCGTTAACAAAACTCGTTGTCTTCGAGGGTAAGTTCTCCATGGATGTATGTCCACACGTTGCTCTGTATCTAGTAGATAGATCTTGGCGTATAGTTCTCATCATAGGAAATTTTTTGTTTTCTATGCTGCGGACCCAACAGTATAAATCATGTGTCCTATTTTCGTACTCCGCTAGTCCTTTAAAATTTGTTTCAATTTGGTACTCCGCTGGTCCTCTTTTTTAATTTGGTTCAATATGGTAGCTGGGAAGAAAAGGTCGAATAGATGGGACACCGTTGGGTGCACCGGCAATGGCAGGCCGGACATCGTCCCGGGGCCTGTCCACCCCGCCCCGCAAACGGACCAAAACAGTCAAAAGGCATGTCCGTTTTGCTGGGGGGGGGGGCGTTGGAGTTGGCCTTATGGTGTAGTCACAACAAAAGGGAAATAATGCGTTGCAACAATTATTTTTTATTCCACAAAACAAAAATAGTTTTTTTTAACGGGAAGAGGGGTCTCGGAGGACCACGATAGCTGCATTCATTTTCTCAATTTTTATAACAGAAACCCTCGAACAAAATAGAAAACACAATCTAGTCCGAGGCTTCTCCTAGCTCCTCCACTGTGATTTTGCTGAATCATCCGACGACGACCAATCATAGCACCAACGGGGACATCGCCACTTGGGGTGTACCGGTGAGAGCACACTGCCCTAGAGACGAAGGGACTCCAGAAGGGCATGATACATCCATTTTGCATCACTTTTCTATATCATAATTTACTGTTATTCATTGATATATTTCATATTAAGAGGTGATACTTATGTTATTTCATCTGTTTTTGCATGGTTGATGACTTTTGGAGCATGGACCGCTGCAGTCAGGATTCTGATGGAAAAGGTGCTGTTTGGAGGCAAAAATTCGCGAAGATCAGAAAATCCAGGAAAATATACGGAAAATCCTATTTTTACAGAAGACGAAGGAAGCCAGAAGGAGGAGTGGAGATGGGCCACAGGAGGCCCACACCACCCCTGGTGTGGGCCAGCCTAGGCCGCGCCACCAGGTGGTGTGGCTACCCTGGCCCACCTCTGGCTCTCCCCTCTGGCGTATATAATCCTCCTGAAATCCTAATACTCAGGGAGCGACCACAGAAAGATTTCACCGCCTCTGCGGGGAGGAAAACACCGAGAGAGAAAGATCTCTCCGGCAGACAGAATTCTGCCGGGGGAATTCCTTCCCAGAGAGGGGAGATCGTCGCCATCAACACCACCATCAAGCTGGACTTCATCGGGATCATCATCATCATCACCACCATCATCACCATCATCACCCTCATCACCATCTCCATATTGCTGTAACAATTGGGTTGAATCTTGCATAGTTCTTAGGAGAAACTTTCCCGGTGTTGATTACTCTTTGTAGTTGATGCTATTGAATGGAACCATTGAATTATTGTTTATGTTCAGATTGTTATACATCATTATTCCATCTTTGATCATGATCCATATGATGTCTTGTGAGTAGTTCGTTTTGTCCTTGAGGACATGAGAGAAGTCATGTTGTTAGTAGTGGAGTTGTGTTGAGAAAGATTCAATAGTTTGATATTTAAGTTGTGGCGTACTTCTTCTAGTGGTGTCATGTGAACGTCGACTACATGATACTTCACCTATATGGGCCTAGGGGAATGCATTGTGTATTTGTCTACTAATCGTAGGGGTTCCCGGAGTGACAGAAACCTGAACCCCCGTTAGGAAACCATTGCACAAGGGACATAAGGGTCTTAGAGTTTAAAGCTGTGGTTAGGTTTCTACCTTAATTACTTTCTTGTACTTACGGATGTTTGCAAGGGGTATAATCATAAGTATGTATTAGTTCTAGGAAGGTCGGTACATTAGCACAGGTTCACCCACACAACACTTAGCAAGCTAAAGAAGATTAATCAACTATATGAAGCGAAAGTACTTGACAGTCTTGCCATGCGTCCTCGAGAACGTTTGGTCATCTTAAGTAATACAACTAGCTTGTCCTTTGCTGCATAAAGGATTAGGCCACTTGCTGCATTTATTCCTATTGTCTTTTATTCACCGTACTTTTATTTACTTGCTTTATCAAAAACCCCTAAAAATCCGTTTGCTAAGTATTTGCAGAGAATTCCTGATCCATACCACTAGCCAGCACCTTCTGCTCCTCGTTGGGTTCGACACTCTTACTTACCGAAAATACTGCGATACACCCCCTATACTTGTGGGTCATCAGGGCACAATGGCCAGGAGGTTGAGTAGTAACTTGCGCCAGCACAAAATAGAAAGATCAATCGCATCTGATGCTGTCATCCAAGGATGGAGCAGCCGCCATTCGGCCATGGAGCTCGACAACCGCATCGCCATCTAGGATTTGTCCTAGGAACAACATGGAGCGGCTACCTCACCGACCCAAGATCAGAGCAACAAATAAATCCAAATTGTTGCACATGAACTCCACCAAGAAGCCATAGATCCTTCCCTTGAAGCTCATCATCCTCATCCTGCTCCACCACTCGCCACCACAGCGACCAGGAGAAGCGTGGCCAGCCGGATCTAGGGCTCCACGAACAACAACCTTATTAAAGGAGACACCTATGCCCATCTCCCTCGCATCCATCTCGGACCTCTAGAGCATCGAGGCGAGGCAGATGAGCTCTAACCTGCACCAGATCTAGCTGAATATCGATGCACAAGTCCAAACTAGCATAACACCGACACAACACAAAGACCTAGACCTAGACCTAGACCTATTGTACAGGGAGGGGCCCCTCACCCTACTCAACACCAGCCACTGCCAGAGTGGAGAGGAGAGGGGCTGACTGTTGCAATAGATCGTGGTAGTTGGATGTTTGAATGCTTGCGTTCGAGCATAGCCTCAAGTTTTCCTGCAAATTGGCCCAGTTGTTTGGTTGCACACATTGCAGTTTTTCCCTACTGATGAATTTCACAGCTGTTTGGTGTGGTTCTTTGCATCTGATCACATGGGTTATGAGCAACCATTTCAAATTGGGTGATCTTACCACCATACTACACACACAACACATGATCACAATAACATGCATATGCACACACAACATTATGAGCTACACCATATATATACTACCATGCTGGCAGCAATCAGGGGTTCTAAATTACACCCCTAATCAAAAGAACCATCAGCAGGGGCATCGTGTGCCCCTAAACCACCAGGGGTTTAACCCTGATGAAAAGAACCATCAACATGGTAACCCCTAGTCAAAAGAGATCAGGCAAGTTCACCATCACTAGTTGTCCATCAACAACTACTACTAACAAACTTACAAAATATGACATGAAGGCCGCCGACGTCTAGCCATGGTCAGGGCAGGTGTACTGCCTGGCATTGGAGGATACCGCCTTGGAGATTGTCAACTTGATGATGAAGGCCTTGAGCTTGAACTCCACGATGTCGTCGCGCTCTAGGTCATACTTGTACACCAGCTCCGGTCAGTTCTTACTGAACACAACCTGACCAGCGGACCAATCCACCTGCACCCACTCAGCGCACCAGCGGCAGGCTGTGACTGGCACGATGCGTGAAAGCGGGGCCATGATCCAGTTCCTTAGGCCAAGCTGGAACACAGACGGGATGACCAACATGTGGATGTCAGTAGCGTCCAGCTGGATGATGAAGCAGCAAGGGACCTTGTCGATTTGGTGGTGGCCAAGCTTTGGTTGTCGACCCTTCTTGCTCTGCGGCTGTGAAGCTGCCTCCACCCTATTGATGACCACGGGCTTCATTGCCGTATGGTTGATTTGGAGCACGTCGGCAAAACTCGATGGGGGGGGGGGTGCTAGATCTTCCCCACAGTTTCACAGTCAAACTTAACCACCTTGGCATGAAGCAAAACAAGGTCCGCACAAAAGTACAATCTACAACTAGTAGTAGTGTCCAATTGGGCAATGGACATGATAGAAACATGGGAAAAGTAACAACGACAAGACCTACTAGCATTGCCCAATAGGGCAATGCACATTATAGCGGATTGGATATGTATCCCTAATCGGGCTAAGTACCAGGACAACAACCAATTTTATGATTGGGCTAAATTGAATCCCCAAATTTGATAGCACATTATGAAGTCTCTAACTACGCAGTGCGAAAAAGCCCAAATCACTCGTTCAAGTCTCTAACTACCTACATCGAGTCCTAATTGTCGTTGATTTAGTACCAAACCCTAAACGCTAAACACATAACCAGTGAATCGGGAACTTACCGGGGTCGGCGATGGCGCCATCGGTGAAGATGGAGTAGCAGCAGGTGCCACCAGAGTGAAAGAAGACGCGCCTGGCGCGGGGGTTGGGGCCACTGCCACGGGCGGAAAAACCCTATCCAAATCATCGAGGGTCACCAAGAAACTAGCGGGGGCTTTTTTGGCCGCCTTCGCTGCAGACCGCCTTCCGCCACAGATGTAGAAGACGTTGCTGCCGTCACGGCCGTCGTCATTGCCGCCTGAGTTCGGCGCGCGCAGAAGGGTGCGGGAGCTCTCAGTGCCCTTGCGAAGGACGCCTCGTCCTCGGCGGCGAGCTTCTCCAGTTGAGCGGCCACCCACAACCCATGGGCACTCACCTCTCCGATTTTGAGGGCGCGGAACAAAGGGGTAGGATGAGGAACGCCAGCGATGGAGGGAGAAACGTGGTAAGGGACAGAGGGAGTGAAGCGGGCGGTGAGCAGAGTGGACTAGGAGTTAAGCTGAAAACGTCCCGTCTCTTGCGCTTCCCCACGTGTGCAAGCGGTCGGCACGCCACACTCGCTAGAGCTTGGCTGCGTGAAAACGACCAATTTCGGCGGTTCCAGCGGGCCAACTTTTGGTCCGCTTTAAAACTCGTGCCATGCAGCAATCTTATGCGAGCCAAATAACCAAACGGGCTTATTTCTTCTCGCCAAATGCGAGAAACGAACATCCGGCCTACTAAACACGCCCTTACGGTATAGTCACAGCAAAAGGGAAATAATACGTTGCAACAGTTCTTTTTTCTTCCCTCAAAAACAAAAACGGGTTTTTTCATCTTTTGAACGGGAAGAGGAGTCTCGAAGGACCACAATAGCTGCATTCATTTCCTCAGCGGTGGAGTACAAATTACAAGAAGGACCACATAAGAAAATAAAATTACATTTTGGTCCTCAATTTTTATAATGGAAACCCTTGAACAAAAATAGAAAACGGAATCTAGTCCGAGGCTTCTCCTATCTCTTCCACTGTGATTTTGATGAATCATCTGACAACGTCCAATCACAACATCGGGGACGTCACCACTTGGGGTGTAGCGGCGGGAGCACACCGCCTCGGAGACGAAGGGCACAATGGCTAGGAGGTTGAGTAGTAACTTGCGCCAGCACAAAATAGAAAGATCAATCGCACCTGATGCTGGCATCCAAGGAGGGAGCAGCCGCCATTCGGCCGTGGAGCTCGACAACCGCAGCGCAATCGAGGATTCACTCCTAGGAACAACGTGGAGCAGTGACCTCACGGGCCCAAGATCGGAGCAACAAATAAAGCCAAGTTGTTGCGCATGAAATCCACCAAGAAGCCATAGATCCTTCCCTTGAAGCTCCAGCATCCTCCATCCTGCTCAACCACTCGCCACCATAGCGACCAGGAGAAGCGTGGCCAGCCGGATCTAGGGCTCCACGAACAACAACCTTATTGAAGGAGACACCCATGCCCATATCCCTCGCATCCATCTCAGACCTCTAGATCATCGAGGCGAGGCAGAGGAGCTCTAACCCGCACTAGATCTAGCTGAAAATCAGTGCACAACTACAAACCAGCGTGACACCGACACAACACAAAGACCTAGACCTATACCTATTGTGCAGGGAGGGGCCCCTCACCCTACTCAACAACAGCCACTGCCAGAGAGGAGAGGGGAGGGGCCGACTGTTGCAATAGATCTTGGTAGTCGGATGTTGCATGCATAACTCACTAAATTACTTACTTCCTGTGTTTGCTAATGTAAGGTCTTTTAGATATTTTATAAAATGGACTAGATAGATCAAAATGAGTGAACATAGACGCTAAAATGCAGGGCCGGCCCTTTGGGGGGTCTCGAGGGGTGGACGCCCCGGGGCCAAAAATATTGGGGGCCCTTCCCAGGTATTGCTTTATATATGGCCTAGTGTAGATCTAAAAAATAATACTACCTCTCGTTCCAGAGTTTAAGGCTTATATTTTTATGAAAAGTCAAACTACCTAAAGTTTGACCATTTTTTTTTTAAATGTTAATATTTATGATATAAAACCATAACAGTTGATAAATTGAAATATATTTTCACATGGTATCTATATAATATCAAAGTTCATGATAGTTTTTTCTAAAAGTTCGGTTAAACTTTCCCTAGCTTGACTTTTCAAAATAAAATCTTAAGCTTTGGAACAGAGATAGTAGAGAGTAGTAGTTCAACGTCTCCATTGGGCCAGATTGGGGCCTTTTCACGTCAAAGAAAAATAAAGACGAGAGAAGATGCGATCGGATCTAGCTACAGGGACTGTCTAGCAACTCTCGTTTGGCTGTTCCCCTAACTCGTCGTCTTGATAGTAAAAAGAGAAATCACATCTCTCAATAAAAAGGGGAATCACAATTGATGCAGTGGAACGCAGGCACCCGACTGCCCGTCGCACATCGCCTCTAATCATCTCGGTCGTTTCCCAAGGATGGCCATTCACCGATGGTCTGATTCCAGTATGCGCGAAAGGTATCAAAAGATCTATCCCCACTGCCCAATTCTCTGAATCTATATGGACTTGATCAATGTATGCCCTAATTCTAGACTTCTAGTTCTGATTAGTACATGTTTTTCTTAATTTGAGTGTAATTAACTGGTTATGGCGCCTAAATCCGGTACTAAGAAGAGGAAAAAGAGAAAGCAAGATCACAAATTGATAGAATCACATAGAGGATCTCTTCATAAATTTTTGAAGAGCAACGCGGACATTTTGAGAAAACCAGATGAGTTGGCACTAGTTTGGTGGAAAACAGAGTAATGTTGATCTAGAAGATGATATCAGTACGGAGGAAAACATTGACATTAAAACGGGTGATGAAAATGTGAGAGATCATGAGCACATATTTAATTCATCTCCTATAAAATCTGTTAGTGTTGTTGAGGAAACGGTTAGTGTCTGAGAAGTGGATTGCTATCCTACTCTTTTTTTCTATCGGATCTTACTTACTATATATGTCCATGATTATTGCATCATTAGGTAGAAGCTTTTCAAAGTTGAAATTACCGAAGAACTATTTGAGATCGGTAATGTCTCAAGAGGTTAAATGGTTTGATAACTCTTTTGATTGATTGCATCGTTAGTAACTTTGCTTCTATGAATTTACAAAGAAAATTTTAAGGTAAAATGTAAAGATTGTTATTTTTATATGGATATTGCATCTAGGTACACTTGAAGTCTATTTTTCAACATTTCATACATGCATATAAAAAAATTATAGTAAGGGGCCCCATATTGGCCCCCTGAAATCTCAGGACCGACCCTACTAAAACGGGTGTAGATACATGTATTTTCAGAAAGAAAAAATACTGAATAATCTTACATTAGTTGACGGATAGAGCATTATTGTCATTTCACTTGTTGTTCACAGGTTAACCATCAAGCAATGGATGGGAAACTGGTAGATATACATGTGGTTGATCAGGATCCATTGAATGATCAAGGACATGCACCCAAGCCCTGCTGGCTAGTTATATGTGAGAGGAAGCCGGTAGTCCTCGGGCTTGAGAGGCACCATGTCATGATGGGTCGTCCTGTCAACAAAAACCGAGTGTGGAGGTCCTTGTTGATGCGAACTTGGCAGGAGAAGTAATTCTGCCATTCAAAAACCGACTTTTGTGTTTAAACCAAACACCCACGCACTCCCAAGTCATGACGACGAGTAGTACTACATCTTTTACATACTCTTTCGGTCAATAATACATGCATTCTCTATTAACCTAAGCTCTTTCGATCAACATATCTTTCCATCACATGATTCGTCTTCCCTGAATTACATCACCCATAGCACTTCCGGAGCTCCTGTACTTCCGCCTCGGTTCTGCCATCCAGCAAACTTTTCCTGAATAATATAAGAAGAAAAATTGAAACTTCCCATGAGCGCTTAATAATTAATTAAACAGCTTAAACTCGAAAACAAATCAAGAGTTTATGTCCGTGTACCTTATAATCGGTGACGAGGACAGTAGGCCATCCAGCGTACGGCAGATGGCTGTCAATATCATCATCACACAGAACTCGGTTAATTGGACACGACGCGATTTCGTTTAGTTCGAGATATCATCAAAACGCTAGAGAAAGACGTACGTACCCTGCGACCCGTCCTATGATGTCGCGCGGCCGAAGCCAGAGCTGGCCGTCGGCGTAGAGGAACCGGTCGTCCACCGAGTTGTTGTCCCCTTTGGTGAGGATCTGGACCTCTCCGGTGCCGCGCCGCTCGCGGACCTTGATCACGCGGTGGATGATCGGGTGCCGGTGGCCGGGGACTCTGAAGAGGACGATCTCGCCTTCGCGGAAGGGTGCGTTGCTCATGTTGTGCACGAACACCATGTCGCCCTTCTTCAGCGCGGGCTCCATGCTCCCCGACAGCACCGCCATCGCCGGCGACTTCACGCCCGTCGCCAGCATCGCTCCCTTGGGTACCACCATCAGCGACACCAGAGCCATGACTGCGTGCGCGCGCGCGTGACAAATTTGGTTAGTTATTATGGATCGATTGAGATGGAGTAGTGTAGCTGGTTTCATCAGCAGCAGCACCGGCGGCGGAGAGGACATGCATGAATCAATGGCAGTGAAGAGAGGAAGAGGCGGCGAGTAGGTACGTACCGAGGAAGGTGATGGTCTGCGTGACCAAATCCCGGACCTTCGCCATAGGGTCAGACCTCAGACGGGCGGGTTCGTTCGTGTGGCAACGGTAGAAGAAGCGCGCGTGCTCAGACGATCGACTACTAGTAGTACTACTTATGAATTCTGATCGATTTGTTTTCCCCGATGGATGTGCGCACGCAGGAGTACGTACAGTACTATATATTGGCGGCAGAAGAGCAGGCTCACGGAATACGGTTCGGAGTCGGTCGATCGATTAACGCATCACAGCACGGCCCGACAAGGACGACGTGCCTGCTCGTACCGATCTGTATAGATTCGTACGTATCTACGCACTAAGACATGTCTAGACATACATAAATCTAAACAAATACAAGTTATTTATTTTGGAATGGGGGAGTAAGAAAACCTAATCCCACAGATAGTACCCGAGTTGCGTCAATTTGGAGGTATGTGGAGTAGCAATACCCGATCGATCCTCGCTGAGGAGCTGGGTGAGAAAAAAAAACCCCGACCCCGCTCGCCCCCGCGGGCGACAGGGTGGGCTCGCAGACGCCGGCCGGCCACAACCCTTTCCCCTACCCCTGCTCCCCCTGCCGTCGGCACGCGGCGCCGCGCTAAGCCCGCGCAGTGCCGGCGGCGGCAGGTTCCTTTTCTCCCGACGGTGGTGGTGGAGACGCGGGGCTCCTCTCCCGGCGGCGGTGCATCTCGTGGTCCGGCAGGGGCGGAAGGTCGTCGCAGTGGCGGGCCGAGCACCTCCGATGCGTCGTGGCAGCAGGCTGCCCCTCAGGATGGGCAGCGGAGTGGAGTGAGGGGCTCCTGGCGGTGGCCTTTGCAGGGCCAGATCTGGGCCAAGTTCGGCCGGGATCTGGGCCTTACGGGTACCGGTCAGGACCCTTAGTCACCGGCGGTTGGCGGGCTCTTCCCCTACCTACGTTGTGGCTGACAAACTAGATCTGGGCCGGGCGGGCCTAGAGGGCCTGGTTTGCCATGCAGATGTATCCGGTCGGCTACCGCCTATTGGTGGTGGAGGTAGTTTCCTCCCACGCACTATGGTTCCGGCAACCCCCACCGAAGCTCCCTCTTTGCTGCTCTAACGGCCCTACTTCGGGTGCCACGGTGCGACGGTGGTGGCAGATGCAAGACCGTGGTGGCGTGCGTTGGCGAGCGGTGAGCATGGTGGAGCATTGTGAAGCGTCCGGGGGTGTGGTTTTTTGAGGGGTCAGGAGAAATCCTTGTCATCTTGACACCAACGTGGTGACGCCTGTGGGTGCCACTAGCCTTCTTGAAGGACGTCGGGTGTACCTCTTCTCCACCTCCTGGAGCGTACCGGGAGAAACCCTAGGACCTGTCCGGACAGCAGCGTCGTCATCGTCGTTTTCCTTCCTGGAGGTCTTGCTTGGTGCGCGATGCTTCAGAGTGCTAGACATGTGGTGGAACTTAGGTGGAGTGCGCAACTATTGTGGATCCTCCTCGTTTTCGTGAAGCCACTGTTATCGACTTTGTTTTCTTTTCTTTTTCTTCTTTGGTTTCTATGTTTTCTCTTTTGGGCATTGTACTATCTGGCCCAGCAGCAGTATCAAATGGTTGCTATATTAATATAGTTGGGTCCATGCCTGTTTCGAGGAGGAGGTATGTGGCATCCACGAAATACCTAGTATAGCTTTTTTGATCCATAAGATAGTAAACAGAGTACTAGTAAACTTTGGAATTTAGCATAATTATATATTCATATTCTTTGTTTTGAAAATTCACTAGATTTGCTTTCCAAGATCTTCCCTTCCCTTACCTATCAAGTTGGAGATTTTATTCCTCTAAGTGGGGTTACACCCACCTAGCAGGCTAACACAGCTGCAAAATACACTCTGCCATATGGCATATCAAACATTCAGAACAATTCTATAAAATGGATAGTCGAGGTATGAAAAAGTTGCTGAGAGTTCCAATATCCGAAATTCGTCTAAAAATCTTTGAATCAAAGTAACATCCCTCGATGTCAGAAATATACACATTGTTTTCCCAAACGCAAGCATATGGTGGCTCTAAAGTCCAAACCCATATAGGGTTCCGTCCCATCGCCGATGACGCGGCGATCCGCTTCGCCTCCATTGGCCTTGGGGCTATGGAGGGTTGTCGGACCATGACACCTCATCGGTGGGAGGATTCTCATTCCTTTTTAGGTCTTTTTTCAGTTTCTTCTTCAGGATGATGAGGTGGCATCTACATCTTGAAGTCAGTATAATGTCCTTCCTATCCTATCCTTTCTCCGGTGGTGCGTTGAGTGCTGACGATGGGCTCGTGGTGTCGTGTGTCCGAGGATCTCTTAGGAACCCATCTTTTTCATATTCGTTAGTGTGGTTTGGGATCAGTCTCATCAGATCTAAGGTTGTCATCTTCGGCGATGGTTGCTCTCAGGTGCGCTGGTTCTTTGTTGTCTTAGCACGATGACTTCCCGCATTTCTACTACAACAAGTTCTATTTCGACAAACATTGCCATGCTCTAGTAATAGAGGGACGAGGATGACAACATGCCTTGAGCTCGTGCTAGTGTCAGTAGTTGTCACTAGGTGCCGCGGACTACTCCCTTCATCCCAGGTGTCACTGGGTGCATCATCCACAATTTGGATGTGTCTGACCTAGTTTTCTAGGGTTAAGGAGACAACATCGGCGATCCTATCTCCATCGACAGAATCACCGATCCCCTACTCCTTCTTTCTCTCTGGCCACGTGGGTTATTCGGGCTAATCAAGGGGTCGACCTCGTCGACTACCCGACCTTGGTAACACATCACGGACGGTAGGGTTTAGGGGTCGAGTCTCTTGGGAAGTTCTGGATTGCGATGGTGGCTAAGAGATCCAAGGTGCGAGGAGGCGATGGTTCGAAGGAGGTTGATGTGGATGAGTTGTTGAGGAAGTTGAATCTCCATGGGGAGGAACTCAACGAGGTGGTGCTAGGAAAGGATGAGGTTCAATGGTGGCCTGCGGTGAAGTGGCTTTCCATGGGGATGACCCTGATGAGGAAGACGTATAGCATGACTTACCTGAAGAATACGCTGCATGCGGCATGGAATCCCGCGTGCGAGGTGACCTTCCATGAGGTTGAGCCAAACTTGTTTGTGCTACAGGCTTTTTGCCTAGGCGATTGGAAGAGAATCATGGAGGATGGGTCATGGTTGTTCCGAGGCTATGCTCTCATGGTGGAAAAATTTGATGGGGCAACTGTTAAACCTCTGATTCCGTGCAAGGTATAGGCCTGGGCGCAAATTCATAAGATCCTGCCATTGTTTCAAAGAAGGAGGTGTTGGATCAACTGGCAAACTGTGGGGGAGAGATTGTTGTGACTGATCTGATGGAGGTGCAGACCAGGAGCAGTATGTTCCATGATGTGCGAGTTTTTTGAACCCTCTTAAGACTCTAACGAGGTTTGTGCCGTTGGCAATGGAAGGAAGTGACCACATGTATTTGTAGGTTAAATACAAGAAAATGCCAAAGCACTGCGAGCATTGCGGGCCGATGGGACACACGTATCTGGAGAGTGGTACAGGGGAATATGAGGAAGACGAACTCCAGTTTGGGGCTTGAATGATAGCTGATGAATCTACTTGGAAGCCGGGAACATCGAGAGTTCGTCTACGTAACCCGACACAAGAGTTTGGGCGTGATCGGGGGAACATGTTAAGGAATGATCGTGGGGGAAGAGCGCCAGGTGGGGCGTATGAGGAGCAAAGAAGACGCAAGTGGGTTCCAAGGAGCAATGTGGCACGCAAGAGCACGTCTCAAGAGGCGGACATGTGCGAGGATCGCCAGGATGAGCTGGTGGACATGGGGTCAAGCCCAATGAAGCAACCTGTGTTGGGTCCGCTACATAGAAAACAAAAAATTTCCTACGATGAGAACTACACGCCAAGATCTATCTACTAGGTACAAAGAAACGGGTGGACATACATCCATCGAGAACTTACCCTCGAAGACAATGAGTTTTGTTAATGAGTAGGAACTCGTGGTTGATGTAGTCGTACACTTGCCGATCTCAAGATCGTGAGGAAGTCCGAGCGCCGCAACTCAGCAGCGCATCCGTACTCGCACACACGTTCAAGCCACCGGACAACCTCCACCTCCTCGCTCCAGCGATCCAGTGAGCAACAACTCCTTCAGATTTAAATGCCACCGGGAACATGTATCTCGCTAATCCGAGACCATGGGGGAATAATTCTAGAGGGGGAGAGAGATCCTTCACAAGGAGGTGTGAGGATGAAGGAGGGAATGGATGGCCTTTTATAGGAGGAGGGGGGGTGCCCCTCCTCTCCATGGCCGGCGCATGGGGGGTGACCCCTCACCTCCCCCATTCATGTGGTGGTAACCCCTCCACATTAAAATGCCTCTTCACATTCCCTTTTAAAGTATCCACTTTAAATGCATTAAAATTCTCCAAGTTTAATGCTCTCTCATTTAATAAAACTCTTTTATTAAATTTATTCAGAATTTTTTTAATTACTTTAATTAACAAACATTCACATATAGCCCCTTGCAATATTTCAATATCACATGCAGAACCACTTTCTGCAATTTCACCCGAAACAATTTCCGGTTTCTATTGAAACAATTCCTGCGCTTTGTAATTCTTTTGTCTAAAACATATGTGCTCCAAAATGGTGTCCGGTAACTCTTAAGTGTGTCACCCTACGGTTCGTGAATAATGCAGACATGGTCGAGACCCTTCTCCGATCAATAATCAGCAGCGGGACCTAGAGATCCGTACTGACTCCTACACATTCAACGATGACTTCTGTGATCGTGAGAACGTTTAACGCTTGTAACTAAATCCCTTTGTCTCGCGATATATTACATGTCCAAGATTCGATCATCGGTATCTCCATATCTAGTTTGATCTCGTTACCGACATGCACTCTTTTCTCGTTCCCGTGATATAACATTCTAGTGATCACATCACTTGCTTGCATGCTATCTCTATATGATATCACCGAGAGGGCCCAGAGTATATCTATCCGTCATCGGGATTGACAAATTCCACTCTTGATCCATGAGCCTCAACATAACACCTTCGTAGTACTGAACCCATCTTTATAGTCACCCTGTTACGGTGTGACGTTTGATGTTATCAAGATACTCTTCTGGTGTTAGCAATTAACATGATCTCATGGTCTAAGGATAAAGATTACTTCGTCTGGTGTTATAGCAATATAAACATAATGACTTGATCGTAATGCTATACTTCGGATGAATGTTCATCACATCATTCCACCAATGGTGTGACCTTGTTATTAACAACATCCAATGTCCATGATCAGGAAACCTTGATCATCTTGTTAATCAACAAGCTAGTCTATAAGAGAGGCATAACTAGGAACCCTTTTTGTTTATTAAACACACATGTATTGATGTTTCTGATCAATACAATTCTAGCATGTAAAATAAACATCTATCATATATAAGGAATACATAATAACAACTTTATTATTGCCTCTCAGGGCATATTTCCTTCAGTCTCCCACTTGCACTAGAGACAATAATCTAGTTCACATAGTGATAAATCTAACACCCATGGAGTTATGGTGTTGATCATGTTTTGCCCTAGGGAGAGCTTTAGTCAACGGATCTGCTACATTTAGGTTCATGTGTACTTTACAAATCTTTATATCTCCATCCTTGACATGTTCGCGGATGGAGTGAAACCGGCGCTTAATATGCTTGGAATTCTTGTGAGACCTCGGTTCCTTTGCGTTGGCTATGGCTCCATTGTTGTCACAATAGATCACCATCGGGTCCAACGCACTAGGAACCACACCTAGTTCCGTAATGAATTCTTTCATCCAAACCGCTTCTGCAAGCTTACGAAGCGACAACATATTCCGCCTCCGTCGTTGATCCAGCCACCACAGGTTGTTTGGAACTCCTCCAACTAACTGCTGCTCCGTTCAAGAGAAATACGTATCCGGATTGAGACTTAGAGTCATCTGGATCGGTGTCAAAGCTAGCATCGACATAACACTTAGCGACTAGCTCTTCTTCACCTCCGTATATAAGAAACATATCCCTAGTTCTTCTCAAGTACTTGAGGATATTCTTGACCGCTATCCAGTGTTCCGAACCTGGATCAGATTGGTACCTACTAGTCAAACTAATAGCATGTGCCACATACGGTCTTGTACATAGCATGGCATACATAATAGAGCCTATGGCCGAGGCATAGGGGATCTTATCCATCATCTCTCTTTCTTCCGCCGTAGCCGGACTTTGAGTCTTACTCAATGTCTTGCCTTGCAACATAGGTAAGAACCCCTTCTTACTTTCGTCCATATTAAACTTCTTTAATATCTTATCAAGGTATGTACTCTGCGATAACCCAATTAGGCGCCTTGATCTATCTCTATAGATTTTAATGCCTAATATATATGATGCTTCACCAAGGTCTTTCATCGAAAATTTGCTGTTTAGATAACTTTTAACACTGTTTAAAAGATCTATATCATTTCCAATCAATAATATGTCATCCACATATAATATCAGAAATGCCACATTGCTCCCACTCACTTTCTTGTAAATACAAGCCTCTCCATAAGTTTGGCCAAATCTAAACTCTTTGATCACCTCATCAAAGCGGAGATTCCAACTCCGGGATGCTTGCTTCAGTCCATAGATGGATCGCTGAAGTTTGCATACCTTATTAGCATCCTTAGGATCGACAAAACCCTTAGGTTGTATCATATACAACTCTTCTTCAATATTACCATTGAGGAACGCAGTTTTGACATCCATCTGCCATATTTCATAATCAAAATATGCAGCAATTGCTAACATAATCCTAACCGACTTAAGCATCGCTATAGGAGAGAATGTCTCATTGTAGTCAACTCCTTGAATTTGTCGAAACCCCTTTGCGACAAGTCGAGCCTTATAGATGGTCACATTACCATCAGCATCAGTTTTTCTTTTGAAAATCCATTTATTCTCAACGGCCTTTCGATCGTGAGGTAAGTCCACCAAGGTCCAAACTTGGTTCTCGTACATGGATTCCATCTCGGATTTCATGGCTTCTAGCCATTTGTTCGAATCCGGGCTCATCATCGCTTCTTCATACGTCGCAGGGTCATCCATTTCATCAACCATGAAATTCACAATAGGATTGCCGTGATTCAGAGGCTGCGTGTCCTTGACTGCGAGGTTCGGTATTGTCCTCTTTCAGAGTTTCATGATCAATATCATTAGCTCTCTCTTCATTAGGTGAAGTCAACTCTGAAACAACTTCCGGTGCTGTGCTACTCGCCATTTCATGAAGAGAAGGTTCAATAACCTCTTCGAGTTCTACCTTCCGACTACTGACACCTTTCACGAGAAAATCCTTCTCAAAAAAGGATCCATTCTTGGCAACAAAAACCTTGCCCTCGGATCTATGATAGAAGGTATACCCAATTGTTTCCTTAGGGTATCCTATGAAGACGCATTTTCCGCTTTGGGTTCGAGTTTATCCGGTTGAAGTTTCTTCGCATAAACATTGCATCCCCAAACTTTAAGAAATGACAACTTATGTTTGTTTCCAAACCATAATTCATACGGTGTCGTTTCAAAGGATTTAGATGGTGCCCGATTTAAAGTGAATGCAGCTGTTTGCAGTGCATAACCCCAAAATGATAGTGGCAAGTCAGTCAGAGACATCATAGATCGAACCATATCCAATAAGGTATGATTACGACGTTCCGACACACCATTACGTTGTGGTGTTCCGGGAGGCATGAGTTGTGAAACTATTCCACACTCTTTCATGTGTGTGCTAAACTAGTAACTTAGATACTCTCCTCCACGGTCAGACCGTAGAAATTTGATCTTTCTATTACGATGATTTTCCACTTCATTCTGAAATTCCTTGAACTTTTCAAAAGTTTCAGACTTATGTTTCATCAAATAGATATACCTGTATCTACTCAAATCATCCGTGAAAGTAACAAAATAACGATATCCACCTCGCGCCAACACACTCATTGGTCCACACACATCAGTATGTATGATTTCCAATAAATCTGTCGCCCGTTCCATTGAACCGGAAAACGGCGTTCTAGTCATCTTGCCCATAAGGCATGGCTCACATGTATCAAATGATTCAAAATCAAGTGATTCCAAAAGTCCATCAGAATGGAGTTTCTTCATGCGTTTAACACCAATATGATCTAGACGGCAGTGCCACATAAATGCAGACATATCATCATCAAGTTTAATCTTTTTAGCATTAACATTATGAATGTGCGTAATATTACTATCGAGATCCATCAGAAATAAACCATTCAACATAGGTGCATGACCATAGAAGATATCATTCTTATAAATCGAACAACCATTGTTTTCAGATTTAAAGGAATGACCACTTTGCATCAAACACGATCCGGATACAATGTTCATGCTCAGTGCAGGCACCAAATAACAATTATTTAGGTTTATAACTAATCCCGATGGCATATGGAGAGGTAGCGTCCCGACGGCGATCACATCAACTTTTGATCCATTGCCGACCCGCATCCTGACCTCATCCCTTGCTAGTTGTCGCTTGTTCTGTAGCCCCTGAACCGAGTTACATATATTACCAACCGATCCCGTATCAAATACCCAGGTGCTACTGCGAGTACTAGTCAAGTACACATCAATAACATGTATATCACATATACCTTTGTTTGCCTTGCCGGACTTCTTGTCCGCCAAATACTTGGGGCAGTTGCGCTTCCAATGGCCAGTCCCCTTGCAATAGTCGCACTCGGTATCGGACTTAGGGCCAGCTCGGGGTTTCTTTTCAGGTGCGACAACAGATTTGCCACCCTTCTTTCCCTTGTGCTTGCCTTTCTTGTCCTTCTTGAAACCGGTGGTCCTATTGATCATCGACACTTGATGTTCTTTTCTAATCTCCACTTCTGCAGTCTTAAGCATTGACAGAAGCTCGGGAAGAGTATTCTTCATGCCCTGCATATTATAGTTCATCACGAAGCTCTTGTAGCTAGGTGGGAGAGATTGGAGAACACGATGTATGCCCAAGTCAATGGGAATCGTTATTCCCAAGGACACATGCTTATCGGTGTACCTAGACATTTTGAGTACATGCTCACTAACGGAGTTGTTCTCCTCCATCATGCAGCTAAAGAACTTTTCAATAGCATTATAACTCTCTACGACAACATGGGTATCGAAAATCATTTTCAATTCTCCCATGGTATCAAAGGCATTGCCATTTTTGAAACACTTTTGAAGTTCTGGCTCTAGCCCATACAGTATGCTGCAATGAACTAAGTTGTGGTTCTCCTGACGAGTCACATAGACATTCTTTTCCTCGTCAGGCGCATCAGGAGCTGGTGGGGGCCTAGCGGCGCATCTAGCACATATTGCTTTTGTGCAGCAATGAGGAGAATCCTCAAATTCATAGCCTAGTTGGTGAAGTTTCTACCATTCGCAGCAAGTTTCTCTTTCTCCATGAACACATTGAAATTAAAAGCAGGTGGTGCCATCTACAACAGAATTTGTAAAGTTTATTTAGACTAAGTTTATGATAGATTGAGTTCAACTAATCCAAATTACTAATGAACTCCCACTCAAAAACGACATCCCTCGTGTCCTTTTGGTGATTACATGAACCAAATCCACTACACCAAGTCCGATCATCACGTGAGTTGATGTAGCTTCAAAGGCGAGCATCTATATGGGCATCATATCAACTATATGACTCATGCTTAACCTTTCGGTCCGTGTTCCGAGGCCATGTCTGTACATGCTAGGCTCGCCAAGTAAGAACCTTAGTATTCGCGTGTGTAAAACTGTCTTACACCCGTTCCTATGAAAGTGTAGATTCGAGTACACCCGATCATCACGTGATGTCTCGAAACACGATCCATAGAACGGTGCATACTCAAGGAAGAACACATTTTATCTTGATATCTAAAAGAGGGATCATCTTACAATGCTACCAAAAGCGCCAAACTAGCAGTATAAGATGCTAACATCTAATGTGTAAAGTGAGATGATATGGTCCATGCATTTGATCTCTATCATTTGCATCGTGGTATGATCTCTATCATTCCTTTGTGTGTAAGGCCAAGGTCTATGGAACTTACACATTGAATGTGTTGTAAGAGTATCTATCATACATCTACTTACAATAATACCATATCAATACACTAGCCCAACAATGATCTAAACTAGACGCCTCTAATTTATCAATTGCAAGTTTTACGTGGCTTAGGGCTTTCAGAGATAGAACCATTCTTACCTACGAACATGAACCACAACGAGGATAACCAAGTTATTAGCAACTTGTTGTAAATTAGATATTGACTATAGTAGGAGAGACAGACACCCGCCAGCCACTTATGCAAAACAAGTTGCATGTCAGTCGTGGAACCGGTCTCATGTACGATGACATGTAAGGTTGGTCCGGGCCGCTTCATCCCACTATGCCACCAATATCCAAAATACATAGAAGATGCAATAACATGATCATGATCGCCCACATATAAACATATGTGTACTACCCATGCAAAGCACCTACGCATAGATCAGGCTCTAATACCACAGTTGGGTCCGCAGCATAGAAAACAAAATTTTTCCTACGATGAGAACTACACGCCAAGATCTATCTACTAGGTACAAAGAAATGGGTGGACATACATCCAACGAGAACTTACCCTCGAAGACAACGAGTTTTGTTAACGAGTAGGAACTCGTGGTTGATGTAGTCGTACACTTGCCGATCTCAAGATTGTGAGGAAGTCTGAGCGCCGCAACTCAGCAGCGCATCCGTACTCGCACACATGTTCAAGCCACCGGACAACCTCCACCTCCTTGCTCCAGCGATCTAGTGGAAGCAGCAACTCCTTCCAGACGAAATGCCACCGGGAACATGTATCTCGCTAATCCGAGACCATGGGGGAATAATTCTAGAGAGGGAGAGAGATCCTTCACAAGGAGGTGTGAGGATGAAGGAGGGAATGGATGGCCTTTTATAGGAGGAGGGGGGTGCCCCTCCTCTCCATGGCCGGCGCATGGGGGGCTGATCCCTCACCTCCCCCATTTATGTGGTGGTAAACCCTCCACATTAAAATGCCTCTTCACATTCCCTTTTAAAGTCTTCACTTTAAATGCATTAAAATTCTCCAAGTTTAATGCTCTCTCATTTAATAAAACTCTTTTATTAAATTTATTCAGAATTTTGTTAATTACTTTAATTAACAAACATTCACATATAGCCCCTTGCAATATTTCAATATCACATGCAGAACCACTTTCTGCAATTTCACCCGAAACAATTTCCGGTTTCTATTGAAATAATTTCTGCGCTTTGCAATTTTTCGTCTAAAACATATGTGCTCCAAAATGGTGTCCGGTAACTCTTAAGTGTGTCACCCTACGGTTCGCGAATAATGTAGACATGATCGAGACCCTTCTCCGATCAATAATCAGCAGCAGGACCTGGAGATCCGTAGTGACTCCTACACATTCAACGATGACTTCTGTGATCGTGAGAACCTTTAACGCTAGTAACTAAATCCCTTTGTCTCACGATATATTACATGTCCGAGATTCGATCATCAGTATCTCCATACCTAGTTTGATCTTGTTACCGACATGCACTCTTTTCTCGTTCCCGTGATATAACATTCTAGTGATCACATCACTTTCTTGCAAGCTATCTCAATGTGATATCACCGAGAGGGCCCAGAGTATATCTATCTGTCATCGGGATTGACAAATTCCACTCTTGATCCATGAGCCTCAACATAACACCTTCGTAGTACTGAACCCATCTTTATAGTCACCCTGTTACGGTGTGACGTTTGATGTTATCAAGATACTCTTCCGGTGTTAGCAATTAACATGATCTCATGGTCTAAGGATAAAGATTACTTCGTATGATGTTATAGCAATATAAACATAATGACTTGATCATAATGCTATACTCCGGATGAATGTTCATCACATCATTCCACCAATGGTGTGACCTTGTTATTAACAACATCCAATGTCCATGATCAGGAAACCTTGAACATCTTGTTAATCAACAAGCTAGTCTATAAGAGAGGCATAACTAGGAACCCTTTTTGTTTATTAAACACACATGTATTGATGTTTCTGATCAATACAATTCTAGCATGCAAAATAAACATCTATCATATATAAGGAATACATAATAACAACTTTATTATTGCCTCTCAGGGCATATTTCCTTCAAGGAGCTATCTTGGCCAAGTAGATGCTAGCAACTCCAAGAGTTAGTATTTATGCTCAATAGTGGGTTCATGCCTCTGGTAATCTGGGGAAGTGATAGAAATCTCTAAGGTACTAGATGTGCTGTTGCTACTAGGGAGAAAACAACAATCCTTTGTTCATAGAACAATCATATTGTTTATAAAGCAATAATCTGTTGCTTGCAACTTAATACTAGAGGGGGTTCGGATGATAACCTAAAGGTGGATTATTAGTCATACATGCAGTTGGATGGCGTTCTATTTATAATGTTGTAATGCCCAATCAAGTTCCAAAGGAGTCAAGATGATTAGTATATGCATGTATTGCTTTCTCGATGTTTGTCAATTGCCCCGCTGTAATTTGTTCACCCAGCATGTTATCTATCTTAAGGTGAGCCACCTCTAGTGAACTATGGATCTCGGTCTTTTTCTTTTACATACGATCTATAAACTGTTTACTGCTTTGTGTTTACTTTCTGCAAACTTTTACTTCCTTCCATTTGATACGTTTAATCCTTTGTTTTCAGCAAAACACGGTGAGATTGATAACCTCATCGCAAGTTGGGGACAGAGTTCTGCGGTTGTGTTGTGCAGGTCTCCACGTCGCTACTAGCACTGGTAGGGCGCCCTGCCAAGGCTCAGCTAGCAACACCTTTGGGGTGTTTCCTTGCTCCTACTGGTTCGATTAAACCTTGGTATCATAACTGAGGGAAACTTGCTGCTGTGCTCATCATACCTTCCTCTTGGGGTTCCCAACGAGCTCTACATCAACACTGAGCCATCAGTGCACATAGGTGAACCTTAGTATATCTAGGCTTTGTGCTTGACAAAAGAAAATGCTAGTTTTATTTCGCCATTGTTAAGCCCATCTCGTAAAAGTTTTAAACCGCCTATTCACCCCCCTCTAGGAGACATCGGTGATCTTTCACTAGGACTACCGGCAGAAGTTCTAGCCCAAGTTTCGACAAATATGACACCTCAAAATAAAAGTATACTGAATCAAATTCGAGTGCTGGCAAAACTTGGATCGGAACTAGCGCCGGAAATACTGGGCCGTGAGGTCCCTGGCCTTAATTACCGGTGCCTAGTGGTATTAATGATCAAGGGTGGTGGACAGGTAGTGCTAGCCAGAAATTCCTGTCAGGGATGGCCGAAACTTCTGACCAGTACTACCGGACCAACTTCCGGTGTTAATTCCATCAAATAGAGCACTCTCAAACTTAGAGTTACTAAACATGAGCAGAATTTCAACCGGAACTTGAGATGGAACTAGAGACATGCTAGCCCTGCAGAAAACTGTGGGCGGAACTACCGATGGCTCGCCAGAACTTCCGCCCAAGGAAACTTTAGAACCAAAACTGCAATAACTTTCACATCCGAACTCCAAACGATATGAAACCAATTTTATTGGAAAGATAACTTATATTGGGTATCACCAAGGGAGAAAATACCATGAATATATATGTGAGATATCTCCCAAGGCGTGGAGCCAGAAAATCTGCAAGATCAAAACACAATAAGATAAGAAAGTGAAATTTGTTTTTGATGAACTAGAACTTGTTATGAAGATAACCACAAGCTCTAGATCCTCACATGGACAAGAACCAAACAACAACCAAGAAAGATGATGCTATATATACAAAGGTTTGAGCTCTCTACAAAAGATACGATCGAGTCACCCACTCGAGAGCCCTTCTTTATAGTACGGCTATCTATCCTAAACACGGTCTCCCAACACTACAAGAGACTGGTAAAATAGAAAACCTATCAAGATCATACCTTTGCCTTGAGCATTGTGATGTCTCGTGAATGATGAGCTTGTTGGGGAACCCCAAGAGGAAGGTATGATGAGCACATAAGTAAGTTTCCCTCAGTTATGAAACCAAGGTTTAATCGAACAAGTAGGAGCAAGGAAACACCCCAAAGGTGTTGCTAGCTGAGCCTTGGCAGGGCGCACTACCGGTGCTAGTAGCAACGTGGAGACCTGCACAACACAACCATAGAACTTTGTCCCCAACTTGCGATGAGGTTGTCAATCCCACCGGTTTTGCTGAAAACAAAGGATTAAACTTATCAAATGGAAGGAAGTAATAGTTTGCAGAAAGTAAACACAAAGCAGTAAATAGTTTGTAGATTGTATGTAAAAGAAAGGATCGGGGTCCATAGTTCACTAGAGGTGGCTCTCCTTAAGATAGATAACATGTTGGGTGGACAAATTACAGCGGGGCAATTGACAAACATCGAGAAATCATACAAGCATATACTAATCATCTTGACTCCTTTGAGACACTATTGGGCATTACAACATTATACATAGACCGCCATCCAACTGCATCTGTGGGGCCCCCGGATTAATCCTCCGAGAATCCCTGTTATGCATACAACCACAATCCCATGATCAGTTAGTCGTGGCACATAACAGACAAGTATCAAAGTAAACATCCAATACATAACGAATACTTGTCATACCTTAGTTTCCCTTATGGATACATCGATAAACATCAGTGGAACTTCATTAAGCGTAGAGCCTGAGCCATGCCCTAACCTACAGGTAACTGACTAGGAGAAACGTCCTAGCTCGCATAGTTGTCCACTTCACCTTCTTCTTGATATCTGACCAAGTTAATAGCCAGGGAAAATGCCGGTGAGTACTTTGAATGTACTCGCAAACCACCTTAAGATAACCGTAATAAAAACAAGAGGATATGCATAATGGCTGTGGTAGTAGGAGGGCTCCAAGAGAGGTTATTTTCTCAAACAGTTTCTCCTGTAGATATAGCATCTACATATCTTTGTTGAAAACTTTTGTAAACCATTTTGGATACCGTTTTGAAAAGTTTTGGAAAACATTAGGACTGGGTCACCCTTTTTTTCCCTTCCTTTCGGTCATCCCATGACCAAAATCCTTTCATTCCTTTCTGACCATCCCATGGTCAAAACAGGTGTCCTTTCCGACCATCCCATGGTCAAAACATTTTCCCAAAGCCATTTCCTTTCTGAAATCCTTTTTGAAAACAAAACCAGCACCTCTCTATAGAAGTTTGTCCAACCCGTCCATAACCGCGGGCACGGCTATTCGAATTGATTTACACTCTGCAGAGGTTGTACACTTTACCCACATCATCCGGGTACACTACCCTAATCTACACCGATCGTGGGTCGAGTAACCGATCAAGACTCTCCGGATGCCCACTCCAGTATAAGTGCCTACCCTATGAGTGTTATTCCCCTCAAAACCGGGACGTCGGGTACCTAGGACCAACCGGAGCGCATTTTTCCACTTCCTAAGTGTGCGCTTTCAATGAGGGGCTCATAGTAACGCATGGAGGCCAGCAGACCCTTTGTTCCATCTCCAGGTCGATGTCCCACATGTAATATTATGTGAGAAGGCCCACCCTCCAGGGATTTTTATCCCCTATAGTTGTTGCGACGCATCTTATACCAGAGTAAACAAACATCAAATCCAGCCCTATCCCATTCCATAGTAATGTGGTTGCACAGGGTTAAGTTGTTATAGCTAAACTGCAAAGAACCGGGTGCATTTTTGTAAACCTTTTTCCTCCAGCTTTCCTTCAGCATTTTGTAAAACAAAACCTTTTTCTTTCTCAACATCTCTTGGGAGGTCCCACCTCACCAAGGTTTTATCATAAAACATTTGGTAAACTTTTTCCGGGGTCTTCCCATCCTCTAGTTTTTGCTTCGGCTAAAAAGGGGTCTCCAAAGGGTACGGTGTAATACACCATCTATTCTACTAGGGACAAGTAGGTGTCACCAAGGGAGTTGTACTTAATATTACAAACGTGTAATAGTTCGGAGGAGCCAAACCACTACCATATATATACATCAACACATAGTAAAACCATGCAGTTTTAAATAAGCAGAAGATAAAACATGCATAAGTGAAATAGTAGGACAAGGCTTATGAGCAATAAGGTGGCTTGCTTGATGATCAGCAATGTGGCAATATGTCCCTGGACTTCTTCTTTAGATAACCAGGAATACCAATACCAATAATAAATACCACTTCTTCTGCTCTCCGATTTCATCGCAACTATCGTCGTCCCGATAGCACATGCAAGCAAGCCAAGCCACAATCAACACAAGGAATTCAAGCACCAATACATACAGCAAACAATGAAAAATACAATTTCAAAATTCATTAGGTCTTAGGAGGAAAGGATTTGATAAGATTGGCCTTGTCTTGGAAATATGGAAGAAAATCCCTTAGGATTTATAGTCTAGGAATTACCTAGGAGGGGTTTTGGACCAAGGACATATTATGTATGATACCATTGTGTAAAAATGATACCAATAGTTAGGAGTTGATAAAATGAAACCAACAAAAGTGGTTTCACTATTTTATCACTTTTCTTTGATTTCCTATGAATTTTCTAGTGATAAAGGCCCTAGTTTGAGGAAATAATTCACCAGAAAAGTTCTGGAGCTCCAAACATTAATTCCTTGGATGGTTCAGTAGGGTTTTATGTACTTGTTCACTTAGAGTCGGAAGCATGCCAAAATATTTACCAGAATGCCCTCAGGAAATTCCCAAAGGCAGTTCTATAGACAACTTGTCTATTTCACCATATTAAATCTACAGAACCTTTTGATTTGATTCCAAGGACACAGTGTAGGTATTTGGAATAATTTTCTGTAGAAATTGGAATCAACCATTTTGGAGCTGTGTAACTACTGTAGTGAATTTAGAGGTGAATAAACCATGCACATAATAGTTTAATTCACAGAAAAACATCCAAGGCTCAATAAATCATGAGCTCCTGGATTTGGATAGGTAGTGGTGTAACACATCCAGGATAATTGGACTTGGGTCAATTGGACTCATGATTTGGTCTAGGGAATTTTCTAAAGTCAGATAAAGGGTGTTTTTGGTTATTTTTGCCAAAGGCAAGCTACTGTTCACCTTGGCTTGAGACCAAGGTCTAGGTATAGGTACTTCTAATACATTTCGGAGGCAGTTGGTTTTACTCCAATTGGAGGTGGGTAGCTCCATGAGGATTTTAATTAGTGAAAAGGATATGTGCTAGCAGTTTAATTTCCAAATAAAGGGGAAATAATATTTGGCTAAGATTTTGGATTTGCATGTTTGTAAAAACCCTAGGGAACAATATAGAATTTTTATTTGGGCATAATACCACATTTTTTTATTTTCAATTCGAATTAAGGCAACTAGCCAAATATAGATCTGGACAGAAATGGAAAAGAAAAAGAATAAACAGATGTCGGGCCGGATCTGGGGAGGGAGTAACTGGGCCGGGGGAAGTGGATCTGGCCCACCCAGGTTGTGCCGCATGCGGGAGAGCCACTCGAAATGACGAGCGGGGCCTGGTGTCAGCGGGAGATATGGCGAAGGGGTATCAAGCCCCGTGGGTCATTGGATTAGACCCGATCCAACGGACACGGGGTCGTCTTCCTTGCGCACGAGCGCCGGCGGGAGGAAACCCTAGGGGAGGGCCAGAAGGGCGCAAGGTTGCTCACTAGGGGCTCGGGGCATGTCGGGGAGAGGCTGGGGCGACGCGGCATGCGGCGGCGACTCCGGGGAGGGGCGGCAAGGACTAGATCCTCGACTGGCTCTTGCTCGCGTGGTGGTGGCCGAGAGGGGTTCGCCGAAGCCCGACAGTGACGAGTGGGGAAGGCCGTCCTGAGCAAGAGGAAGGCATGGTTAGCTTCAGAATTTCATGGGGGTCTTAGAAATATAGCATGCGGGGGGAGAGGAGCAGGAGGGAGAGGGGCTTATCTCGAATTGAGGGGAAAGGCCGAAGCTTCTCCCTTGCTCTCCCTCGATCAGGGCAGAGTAGTGGAGAGGTATTGGGGTGGCTGGGGTGGTAAGGGGGAGGATATGGACACAAATGAGGCAAAGGGGGAGAGTGGAGCTGGCCGGTGGCACTATATACCGAAGGGGAGTGGTTCTTGGTGGACTTTGTCCATTTGGGGCAAGTGAGGGAGGGAGGTGAAACCAGGGGAGGATGCTGTGGGCGTGGGGAGTGGTTTCTGGTGGTGTGTAGAGGGCAGAGGGAGCAGTGTGCAGCAGCTGCAAGGGGAGTAAAGAGGTTGCAAGGTAGGACACCCACATGAGGTTAAGCTCTAGTGTCCAAGCACTAGAGGACAAGCTGCTACAGTGATTTGCTACAGTGATCACGACCATAGATGAGTGTTGGGTGTTATGGTGCATTGTTTTGCAAGATTGGTGGGTTTCGGGGGTGGTTTTTGATATACAAAGGTTAAATGTCCCAATTTGCCATAAAGGATGATCATGGTTAAATCTTGATTTCTGATCTTGACAACTTGAGATAAGGATGCTGGTAGTTGGGTAGGGTTAATATGCATCTCTAGGATTTATTTGGGATTTTTCAGAAGGTTAGAAGTCCACTTAAATCCATTTATTCAGAAACTGCAGAAGTGAATTCTTGGAGTTCAATTGATATTTTTACATTGGACAAGGTGAGTTTTTGATTTGAGATGGTCCCAAATTTCAATACACACTTAGGAAAATTTTCCCAAGATTTATGGGAAGGTAAAAGTATTTTAAACAATTATTATTCCATTTCTGCCATTTAAGAAAAAGGGCAAAAATAAATAATAAAGCTCTTCAAAAATATTTATTTTTGAAGTTGGATGGTAGGGTGTTATAGATGGATCTCAATTGAGCCAAAATTTGAGGAAGTGTTTTGGCAAAAACCAAACTTCCCTTTAGGGAGGAAGTTTTGGAGATTTGGTTTATTAAAGAGATTAATTAGTTTTGGAGCCATAATAACTATGGATAATAATTGATAAATCTTGATGATCAAGGTTGATGATGTAGACAAGGTGTAGCAACCATTGGCAACCTTGGGAATTGGAAATCCTACTTGCATTAGATGAAAAACAAGGAGTTGTGGATCTAGGGTGATGTTATTTTTATAGCACCAAAACCTTGTTGGATCTTGGAGCTCATAGCTCACCTTGAAGCAAGGGATAGATGGATAGTTAGACCAAGTCATGTATATGATCATGGCAGAAGGATTTTGGATTGGTTACATTTTAGGTGGTCTGGAAGTGATGGCAAACTTTGTTGAAAATAAGGCTGCCATACCCGATAAGTCATGATGCCTTATAAACCATGTTGGTTTAAGAAGCACAAAGATCCACTTGGAACCAGTGAAGTAGGTATTGATAGACATATATGAGTAGAACACAACCATGCAAATAGTTGGTCCATAGAAGGTTGGATGATGGTGTGAGCTTTTATCAAAGTAGTCATGTTGACTAGATTTGCAGGAAAAGTTATTATTTTGCCTGCAAAACCATCAAGAACAAGTGGGTTGGAGGATGATATAACCAAGGGAAAGAGTGGTCCTTGTTAGTCCTTAGGATGGTTGACAAGATGGTTCAAATGCATTCCCAAAAATGCACATGGTTTGAGAAAGGGAGGCATTCAAAAAGGTGATGTTGAAACAGTTTCCAGACTTAGTCAAATTTGGCAGTTTTGAGGATTTTGACTAGAGTATGAGAGGGAAAGTTTTAGAAGGGTTGCAAGGTACCAAAGCATCATCAAGTGGATGATGTTGAAGAGTAGATTGAGTAAAAGGGATCCATTCTTGATATTGGTCTTCATTGACTTGGAGACTTCTAGAATGGATCACCGCAGAATTGATCTGGTTAAGGTTTTTAGATGATCACCTGGTGGCTAGAGAGAGGCTCTAGCTTTGTAATCTTGCTTAGGGAGTGGTAATTTGGAAACATCTTGATCCTAGGGATGGGCTCCTAGAGTGGATCATACTACTTCCTAAGCAAACAAGTCAAACAACAGATCAAGGCAACTCATCAGACAGCAGATCAAGGCAACTCATTTTATAAAAAAAGCAAACCTACTGCTAGGGTTACCTTCAAGCTTAGCTGGAGGTAAGGTTGAGGCATTTTGAAGAGGTTGGGGTTTAAATAAGATGAGAGTCCTTGGTACCTCTACCAAGGGTAGAATTCAAATGCTTTGAAAAGAGGTTTTAGGAAACCTAGAGATAAGATTAGTTGAAGGTTCTATCTTGAAAACATAAGGAGGTTATAGCTCTCCATAGTTTTGGTAATGGAAGTTACTAAACTAGTTTTGGTTACACAAGCATCTTGGCTCAGGTTTGAAATGCCAGAACATTTGAGAATATGTAAAATGAGCCAGGATAGTTTTGTTAATCAGCTTTTTGTCAACTGATGTTGAGGCAGGGGTATATCATAAGCTATACAATCAGAAGCATAAGCACAGACAATCAACAAGAAACACCGCAACACTTAACAAGAAAAAGTTTTTGTTCCCCCTAATTTTTGCATTCTGGGCAACTAATCAGGGTTGCTGAAATTGGGATGTTACAACATCTATGACTAATAATCCACCTTCAGGTTATCATCCGAACCCCCTCCAGTATTAAGTTGCAAGCAACAGATTATTGCTTTACGAATTGCGTGTAATGTAAACAATACGATTGTTCTATGAACAAAGGATTGTTGTTTTGTCCCTAGTAGCAATAGCACATCTAGTACCTTAGATATTTCTGTCACTTCCCCAGATTACCAGAGGTGTGAACCCACTATTGAGCATAAATACTAACTCTTGGAGTTGCTAGCATCTACTTGGCCAAGATAGCTACTAACAACGGAAAGCATGCAAGATCACAAATAACAAAGACATGATAGAATCAATAATCAATCTGAAATAGCATCTCAATATCCATCGGATCCCCGCAAACACAACATGCAGAATTACAAATAGATGATCTTGATCATGAATGGAGCTCACAAGATCTAAACATGAAAGCACAAAGGAGGAGAACCAGCCATCTAGCTACTACATGGACCCGTAGTCTAGAGATGAACTACTCACACATCACACCGGAGGCTTGAATGATGATGAAGAAGGCCTCCAGGGTGAATTCACCTCTCCGGCAGGGTGCCGGGAAGAGCTTCAGATCCCTCCCGATCTAGGGACAGAGACGACGGCGGCTACAGACTCTTTCGTGGATTTTTGATCGGGTCCTTAGGGTTTTGGTCCCGAGGGAAATATATAGGCGGAAGGAGAGGCCGAGGGGGTGCTGGGGTCGGCCAGACCACCCCTGGCCAGGCTGGGCCGGCCACATGTCAGTGGTGTGGCCAGGCCCCAACCCTTCTTCGTCTCGTATTCTGGCTCCAGATGACTTCTGGTAAAATAGCGACTTTGGCTTTTGTCCCGTCCAATTCCGAGAATATTCATTTTCTGACTTTCCTGGAACCAAAAACAGCAGAAAACAGGCAGCTGGCACTGTGGCTCTTGTTAATAGGTTAGTCCAAGAAATTATATGAAAATTACTCCAAAGTGTGGATAAAACACAAGAAAGTAGATAAAACCAAGCATGGAACATCAAAAATTATAGATACATTTGTAATGTATCAACATCCCCAAGCTTAACTCCTGCTTGTCCTCGAGTAGGTAAGTGATAAAAAGTAATAATAATTTTCGAGGTGACATGCACCATCGTAAACTTGATCAAAGTATTTGTAAAACATTCGAAGCTGGGATCATAGTACTTCAATCATAACATGAAAGACAAAGTTCTAGCAATAAGACAAAGAAACTATGATGCAACATGAAAAGGCACAAACAAAAGAATAACAATGCTTTGCAAGACGTTTGTTTGTTTCACATAAAGAAAACATAGCATAATAGTATTCAGCTTGTCCCTCATAGAGTAGCAAATATAAATGCATAGGACACCTTCAAAGTTCATAAGAGTGACTAGATACAAATAGTTTAAAACAAGCAATATCAGAGTATGCATCAATCAACTAGTCTTGGGACAATGCACATAGAACTAAGGATGGCCACTATGCTCTCAAAGTAGGTGCATAAAGATAGAAGGTGGAGACTCAACATAAAAGTAAAAGAAAGGCCTTCATAGATGGAAGTAAGGATTCAAGTCTCATAAAGAGCTTCCAAAAATTATGTTACTTGCTAGTTTTCAGCTCTCATTGCCCCTATCATAAGCATCTTGAAGGTGATTAAAGTTAAAGTGACACAACTAAGAGGATATGCTTGACAAGTTATAAACCGAAATCTCATGCCCCTTACTTATGAAGTAACGAACCTCATGCTACTCAACTTTAGTCACAAGTAAGCTCTTGTCACTGTAAGTACATGTGTATCATAAAGAACCGCCAACGGGGTACCCCTTGCACATGATACAGGAGCTATCCCATAATCAAAATGACAAGGCAAGCAGACAATGAGCATCTCAGCGATCTTTTTATTTGCTATTTGCATAGGTTTTTATTGAGGATGCTTCATAGAGTGCTCATTATGGTGATGCTACAAGTTTCCACCATGATTAGGCATGGATTAGGCTAGCTACCAAGCGTTCTCTAACACACATACAAACTCCATGATCTTACAAGTTCCACTTTTATTTCACACTGCCAGGATCCATAAGCAAAAGAACATGATATCAACGGGGTACAAAGTACAAGTGCAATGTTGAAAGCGTTCCCCATGATACATGGTTCTGCTAACTTCAACTTATAAAGCACAAGCATATACGCAACAAACAAGGACCCAATGGTTCAAGTTTATTAAATGCAGAAAGTAAAATGTGCCATCAAGTTCGTGAGAGCTTTAATCACTAGTTTTCTCATAACAAATTTAATTCTGAAGGTAAACAAAAACATGAATATACTTGGAATAGCATATGCTAGTAGGTAGGTATGGTGGACTCTTTGGAATAACTTGGTTTAGGGAGTTGGATGCATGAGTGGAACTCATACTTGGTTGTGGAGGCTAGCAAAAGACTGGGAGCGACAAACTAAGAGAGCAATAATGGCCATAATCATGCAGAGCGACAAAACATCATTAATCAAAGCAGAAAGTGATACTACAAGTTGAAAACTAAAGGATCATAAAGGCTATGGTGACTTGAGATAGTCATAACATGGTGTGAGCATGCGCCAAGTCAACCCAAATAAAGCATCAAAGGAGAATACCACTATACTATGCTTTAATATGCTAAAACAACACATGATTCATCCAAGGCACATTAAGCAATCTCAATTGTTTATAACAAGTCATGCTACAGCAAAGAATACTAAGCATAAAGCCAAAACAATATCAAGCATGGCATGACAAAGCATGGGCCACAGCCAAAAACAAGCTCTCTTTACCACTTAAGCATGAGCTTTCCTACTCTTTTCCAAACCAAACCAAACTATTTGAAAACCAATGCATGAAAGAGGGGGTCCAACCAATTTATTCAGCAAACTAAGCAAACGAAAAACCAAAACAAAAACGAAAAAGAAGACGCTCCAAGAACAACACAACTGTGCATGAAACAATAAAAATGAAGCATTTGGAAGAAACATGGGATTTTTATTGATGAAGAGGGGGATGCCTTGGGCATCCCCAAGCTTTGACGCTTGTACTTCTTGGATATTTCTTGGGGTGACACGCGTGTCATCCCCAAGCTTGAGATTTAGTCCATCCTTCATCTCATTACTCATTCCTTCCATACACCTGAAATTTTTCCTTCATATAAAACTTCACACAATCTTTATTAGCAACATTAGTGCACTCAAGAAAATAGGTCTTTAGGTTCAGTTCTAACACCAATAAACTTCCATTAGAACACTAGCTACTGTAGTACTTCTCTCAAAAAGCTCAATTCCCCAAAAGAACTCAAAAGGAACCAACAAGAAGCAAATGCAGAAACTGGCAGAAATCTGTCAAAACAGACCAGCAGGTAAAGACGAATTTTTTCGAAGACCTTCTGTTACTCAAATAAAAAGGTGTTGAACTAACGAAAGTTAGATAACACCCTGGGGCAGAAGCACAAAAATTCACGGCTCAAAAGGATTTTACACGAATTTTTTCCGTGAAGCGCAGAAATCTGTTTCGGGACAACAACTTTCCCAATCATTACTTCTCTCTCATTAGAGGTTATTCTTGGCACAAAAAGCAAATAAAAGGGATAAGGAGCGGTTATTACTGAAGTAATAACTTCCAAGACTCATCTAAAATTTTTGGGTTATCTCCCAATAAGTACTTTTCTTTAACGCCTTTAAGTTAGGCATAAGAAGCCAGAAAAAGAATCAAGTGTTCTCAAATGAAGAAGCATTAAGACCAAATTTTGTTTTCATAGGAGAAGCAAAAGAAATCTTCTCTCTCTTCTTAGGGAAGTGTTCTATACCTTTCTTGAGTGGGAGTTGATATTTAATGGTGCCTTCTTTCATATCAATAATGGCACCAAAAGTTCTAAGAAAATGCCTTCCCAAAGTAATAGGACAAGAAGCATTGCATTTAACATCCAAAACATAGAAATCAACGGGGACATAGGCATTGTTAACCATAATAAGAACATCATTAATACTCCCCATGAGTTTCTTTTTAGCATTATCATCAAGTGGGACATTCAAATAACAATCTTCAAGTGGTGGCAAATCAAGCATATCATAAATCCTTCTAGGCATAATAGAAACACTACTATCAAGATCACATAAAGCTTTGAAATCAAAGTCATTCACTTTCATATTAATGATGGGTTACCAACCATCTTCTTGTTTTATAGGAATATAAGCTTTATGTTTCATCTTTTCTTCTTTAATATTTATGAGAGCATCAGTAATGTGTTTTGTAAAGGCCATGTTCATAGCACTAGCATTAGGACTTTTAGCAAGCTTTTGTAGGAACTCAATAACTTTAGAGATAATGCAACCATCAAGATCAAAATCAAAATTATCATCTAAAGTAGTAGAACTATTACTATCCTCAACACTAGTGGTGGTGATAGTAGAAACACTAATGTTTCTAGCAATTTCATCTTCTCTTTCCCACTTAGCATGTAATTCAGCTAATAGTATAACATTTTCATCAATTCTTACTTGTATAGCATTAGTAGCTTCAAAGGGATTATCATTAGTTTCAGGTTTAGCAGCCATTTTATTAAAAGAAGATTGAGCTTCAGCCAGAAATGCTATATTTCTTTCAGCATTAGAGAGTTTTTCCTCAATAGTTTTATTGAAAGCAGTTTGTTTACTAATAAAGTCGTTAAGCATAACTTCAAGTTCCGAGGGAGCACTCTTATTGTTGTTGTAGGAATTTCCATAAGAATTACCATTGTTGGGAGGATATGGCTTATAATTGTTGTTACCAAAATTATTCCTATAAGCATTATTGCCAAAATTATTGTTTCTTATGAATTTCACATCAACTTGCTCTTCTTGAGAAACCAAAGAGGCTAAAGTAACATTATTTGGATCAATATGGGCTTTCGCATTCACAAGCATAGAAATAATAATATCAATCTTATCACTCAACGAGGAGGCTTCCTCAATAGAATTTACCTTCTTACCTTGTGGAGCTCTCTCAGTATGCCATTCAGAATAGTTAACCATCATATTATCCAGAAGCTTTGTTGCAACACCCAAAGTGATGGTCATAAAGGTACCTCCAGCAGCAGAATCCAATAGGTTCCTTGAAGAATAGTTCAATCTGCATAAATAGTTTGGATGATCATCCAAGCAGTCAGTCCATGAGTGGGACAATTCTTAACCAAAGATTTCATTCTTTCCCAAGCTTGAGCAACATGTTCATTATCAAATTGTTTAAACTTCATTATTTCACTTCTCATAGATATAATCTTAGCAAGAGGATAGTATTTTCCAATGAAAGCATCTTTGCATTTAGTCCAAGAATCAATACTATTCCTAGTTGAGGAATTCAACCATTCTTTAGCTTTTCCTCTCAAAGAGAAAGGAAACAATTTTAGCTTAATAATATCACCATCTATATCCCTATGCTTTTGCGTCTCACAAAGTTCAACAAAGTTATTTAGATGGGCAGCAACATCTTCATTACCAATACCAGAAAATTGTTCTCTCATAACAAGATTGATTAAAGCAGGTTTTATCTCAAAGAAAGTAGCTTCAGGCACAGGTGGAGCAATAGGTGTGCTCATAAAATCATCGTTGTTGGTGCTAGTGAAGTCACACAACTTAGTGTTTTCAAGAGTAGTCACTTTTTTGTATTTTTAAATAAGAAAGCAAACTAGTAAAACTAATTTTTTTTGTGTTTTTGATAAAGAAACAAGCAAACAAAGCAAAAGTAAACTAAGCAAAACAAAAATAACAAAGTAAAGAGATTGGTTATGAGGGACTCCCCTTGTGAAGATGTCCTTGACTCCCTGGCAACAGCGCCAGAAAAATACTTTGATGGCTCGTGAATGATGAGCTCGTTGGCGAACCCCAAGAGGAAGGTATGATGAGCACAGAAGTAAGTTTCCCTCAGTTATGAAACCAAGGTTTAATCGAACCAGTAGGAGCAAGGAAACACCCCAAAGGTGTTGCTAGCTGAGCCTTGGCAGGGCGCACTACCGGTGCTAGTAGCAACGTGGAGACTTGCACAACACAACCACAGAACTTTGTCCCCAACTTGCGATGAGTTTGTCAATCTCACCGGTTTTGCTGAAAACAAAGGATTAAACGTATCGAATGGAAGGAAGTAATAGTTTGCAGAAATTAAACACAAAGCATTAAACAGTTTGTAGATTGTATGTAAAAGAAAGGACCGGGGTCCATAGTTCACTAGAGGTGGCTCTCCTTAAGATAGATAACATGTTGGGTGAACAAATTACAGCAGGGCAATTGACAAACATCGAGAAAGCATACAAGCATATACTAATCATCTTGACTCCTTTGAGACCTGATTGGGCATTACAACATTATACATAGACCGCCATCCAACTGCATGTATGACTAATAATCCACCTTCAGGTTATCATCCGAACCCCCTCCAGTATTAAGTTGCAAGCAACAGATTATTGCTTTATGAATTGCGTGTAATGTAAACAGTACGATTGTTCTATGAACAAAGGATTGTTGTTTTCTCCCTAGTAGCAACAGCACATCTAGCACCTTAGAGATTTTTTTCACTTCCCCAGATTACCAGAGGCATGAACCCACTATCGAGCATAAATACTAACTCTTGGAGTTGCTAGCATTTACTTGGCCAAGATAGCTACTAACAACAGAAAGCATGCAAGATCACAAATAACAAAGACATGATAGAATCAATAATCAATCTGAAATAGCATCTCAATATCCATCGGATCCCACATGCTCTTGCTTCCTCTTGCTTGATGAAGACTTGTGAAATGCTCCCACATGCTCCATGGGGAAACCTCTTCTTTGAACTTGTCTTCATCACTCCATGATCGCCGAGGATGACAAGCTTAAAGCATGAGATCTTATAGAAATGGTGCATCTTGAGCTTGTAATTCATTTCTTAATGAGGTCTTGAAGATGGCCATAACAAAATCCATCTTCTTCTTCTTATTCAAGACATACTTGATCTTGTTCTTCTTCTTCTTCAACAAGATTCCAATAGGCACAAAGCCCTTGGAAATTGCTTCTTCTTTTTCAACCTTGAACCCAACACATGGTCCAAGCGATGCCAATGGACAAACCTACAAGTGAAAATCAATTTACACATTAGTCCATAGAGATTGTCATTAATTACCAAAACCACACATGGGGGCATACATGCCCTTTAAGTGGTGTTGCCGGAGGTCATCTTAGATGAGCAGTCGGCCTTTGTTCCTGGCCGGTTAATTACTGATAATATAATCACGGCATATGAGTGTCTTCATTTCATGAAAAGGAATAAGGCGGTAAAACACAAATTTTGTGCTCTAAAGTTGGATGTGCGCAAAGCCTACAATCACGTTGAATGGAATTACCTCGAGGCGATGATGAGAAAACTGGGGTTCCACCAAGGATGGGTGAGGATGGTGATGAGGATGGTAACATCGGTTTCATTCTGTTGTTTAACGGGGAACACTTGAAGGAGTTCAAGCCTTCCCGGGGTATCCGTCAAGGGGATCCGATTTTGCCTTATTTGTTTCTTCTAGCAGCAGAGGGCCTTTCATGACTTTTAAAATCTAGAAGTGAACCATCAAGCCTACAAGCAGGGCCGACCCTGAGCAGGTGCAGCCGGTGCGCTCGCACAGGGCTCCTCGACTGATTGGGGCCTCATCCCAGGTAATAGTACTAGTTAGCATGCCTATTAGTACATGAGGTGATTAGACCTTTGACTGAAGGCAACACGTAAGAATCGATCAATGCTCAAAAAGGAAAAAGTAGGCATCCACCGATTCCCGAGGTAGTGATGCCATCTCTGGGCCGCTCACCTCCCTCATGTGCAGCGCGGATTGTTGATGGAGTGGGAGGTAGAGTTGTTTCGTTTTCCAATTCTCACGCGACATCAAAACATGCATTAAGAAATCAACCCGGCCTCCATCCTCTATGTGTTATCTTTTCATCTTCATGCTAATTTGTTTATTGTTCGTATCAAGATGCTGGATCTGGACAACATATATGTTTGGGTATGATTTTTTTGTTCAAACCATGATGTTTTGGTATGAAGGGCCAAATAAAAAAATTGTGAGTGCTCCCTCCGACCCAAATTAGTTGAGTTGGTTTTGTCTAGATTGGACTTAGTTTTGTCTAGTTTCGGATGTATCTACACTAAAACAAGAATAGATACATCTGAATCTAGACAAAACTAAGGCAACTAATTTGGATCAGAAGGAGTAGATGAATTGCTAGAAAATCCTAAAAGGGAGCCATCGTCAAATGTTTAGGACAATTGTAAGTTATATAGTACTTCTCACTTCTCAAATATTTGCTCTAGTTGAAGAACAACTAAAAAATACTAATTGATTAGATATAATTATTGGGAATAGGGGCCCACTTCATTATCTTGCACCGGGGCCCTGAAATGTTAGGGCCGGCTGTAACACCCCAAAAACCCTAAGAAAGATTATCAAGTTCTAATCACCCAAGTTTAGGGTTAACAAAAACTTTTATTCCAAAAATCTATATGAGTGCATATGTGAATTGCATTAGAATAGGACTGAGTGAATTTGGCCATGTTTGATTGCTACATATGATAAGAAATGGTTTAGTGATGAACACTACATCATCTAGGCCAATTACAAACCTTTTCCAAAGAAAAAGAAATCAATTATAAAAGATATGAGCAAATGGTCATTTTGACCAAAGTTAACCACTAGGCCACTTTGAGTGTTCCTAGAAAATAATTTCTAACAGAAACAATTCTACTTCTTTTCACCCCTTGCTTAACCAAGTAAAAGTGAACCAAGGCCCACTTTACAAACTCACAGAAACTATTTTCAAATCCATTTAAAGGACAATTCAAAATTGAATCAAGTGTATGTACTAAGATCACCATTTTGCAAAATCACTCAAATGAATTCACCTTGGCAAACCCAAGCAACCAGAGACACTCAAGCATAAGATCAAAACACTCACCAAGTTTCATTCAAAAATTTCAAATTCAAATTCTTTCGGCCATTAAGTCGAACACCTTGCAGACACTAATCAACTTCTGCCTAACTTCACTATTTGGGGCATTGATCACTCGACCAAATGCCCCCATTACACTCCCTTGGTCTCCCCCAGCCGCTAGCAGCACTAGACACGCTTGCCCCTTTGCCGTTGCACCAGTGGAGCGCCGCCCAAAAGTGGTCATCACCGGCCGACCATGGATAGAGAACCAGGGACCACGGCGCCCTCTCCCACGACGATCACCAGACAGGCGACCGTCTACCGCCACCCCCTGTTCAGCCCTTGACCCTAGCCAGGCCCTGGACCACCCAAGACCAGCCGCGCCCAGTGTCTCTACGCCGTGCCGAGATCGCGCCAGAGCGCCGTGCCCGACCAGCTCGCACAGACCGCGCCTCGCTCTCTCCGCGCACACGCACACTCACAATGATCACATCCACCTCCCAGACACCCCCGTTCGCCGTCGCGTGACCCGTAGCACCCGTGCGCCATCACGAACACCGTCGCTACCGCGTAGAGCATCGCACGCGCCCGACCGTTCCACGCCGCACCTTGCCGTGCCATTACACCCGAGATGACCGCCAGGGAATACCGCACCGCCCCTACCCACAGCCACGCCGATAACACGTTGTACTTCCTTTGCCGGAGATGCCAGCCCATCCCGCTCGGTCCCCTCATCGGTGTATAAATAGAGGCCCTCTCCGCCTCATTTCTCCACACCACCACACTCCCCACTACTCACTGACCCTCCCACACTTCTCCCCGGAGCAAGGAGAGCACCGCTTCACCGGAATATGGCTGGAGCCCACTGCTGCAGGAGGAGAAAGGCGTCGTAGATTGGAGCCTCCCCAGGAGCTGCCGCGACCACCGTTCGAACCGACGTCGTCGACCACGTCGTTCGCCCCCATCGCCGACCCTAGCTGGAGCCCTAGTGAGCCTCACACGACCCCCACCGCCGCGTTAGGGTTAAAACCTCGCCGAAGCTGTTCGTCGTCGACGATGAACCTGAGTTGTTATATTAGATTCTAATCGTAGGGCCTAGATTACACGATACCGTTTCGGGTTAATACAATCACTGACTAGTGGGTCTGTTCTGTTAGTAGCCCACTGCGCCACGCTGTGCAGATTGGGCCGGCCCAGTTAGTTTCCCGCGCAGGCCTGTGAATTCAAATAAGTATTTTCCAATTTAGTTAAAACCACATTTTGTCAATATATTCAAAAATCAATTCAAAGAGATTCACTGAACCAAATTATATGATTCCAATTTTGTTAGAAAGGTTTTCAAATTATCTATCCAAGCCCGTTGGATTCAAATCATTTGGAGTTAGAGATCACCTATAGTAAAGATAACAAGACAAAGACTTTTCCAACTTCAAACATTTTTCAAAAATCAACCATAAATGCTTTTGAGTTGGTTCCAACTCTCAAAAATCACATTAGATGAGATCTATCTGAATATGTAAAAATATTGAGGTTTACATGCAGTGGCATTGGACTAGTACCAAATTAATGCTATATAGGAATTTCTAGTCACTTTAATCCTATTAAATAATAATCTTAAAGTTTATAAAATATGACCAACCCTTTAAATCACATTCTCATGTATTAGAATATATGGTGATTGAAATGGATCGTATGGGCACCTAGAGGGGGGGTGAATAGGTGCTACACCAATTTTTAATTCTTTTTCAATTTTAGGCTTAGCACAAAGGTAAATTCTCTAGATAAACTAATGTGTGGAATTTCCCTATATGCAAACCTATCTACTAGCGAGTAAGGAGCGAGTGGAAGAGAGCAGTGAACCGAAGTGAAGCACGCGGAGACACAGGATTTGTTTGACCGCAGTTCCTTCCTTGTTAAGGGAAGTACGTCTGCGTTGGAGGGGTGGGCGGTACTAAGACCACCACGCCACAAAAGGCATCACCCTGTTCTCCGATGGATCTCGCCACAACAGGCCTGATCCACCTTCCACTATAGGTACCCTTCGAGGCGGGCACCGGCGCCTTTACACAACTAGCGGGGCAACAACTCCACAACAACTTGGAGGCTCCCGAAATGACAACAGGCTACCACAAGAACAAAGTTGTCAAACTCAATAACAAGATCTAGATATTGACAAGAATATTAGATCAGGGATTTCTCAAAGTGAATGGAGAGGAGTTGAAGCGCTTGATTCTTGATGTTGATGATGAACTTCTCCTCCTTCAATTCCACCAAAGATCAAGACCTTCGAGTGGTTGAAGTGGGAGATTGAGAATGAGAGCTCTTGCACAAGGTCTGGTCAATTTCGAATGAATCAAGAGTTCTGATCGTTGGGGAAGAAGGGTACTTATACCCCCTTCCAAAAACTAGCCGTTGCACATTTTGGGGGCTGGATTATCCGGCATAAGTGAGGGCCGGATTATCCGGCCTGGGAAAAACACCGCCCTAGACTCGGAATATCCGACAGATAATCCGCCCCCTCACAGAGCGTCGCGCCGAGCTTGCCCTTGATCAACTTCTGGGGGCCGAATTATCCGGTCCTATGCGAAGGCCGGATTATCCGGCCTGGGGAAGAAAAACCGCCCCAGTTCGGATTTCCGAGAGAAAATCCGACCGGATACCGAGCGACGTGCCTTGGCTCCTTTTGCTCGAAAACTGGGGGCCGGATTATCCGGCCCTTGCGAAACCTGGATTATCCGGCCTGGGAAGGAAAAACCGCCCAGTTCGGATTTTCTGGGAGAAAATGCGACTGGACACAGAGTGACGCGCCTTGGCTTCCTTGAGAGATGAGGTAGGCCAGATTATCCGGCCCTTGGAGGGGTGGATTATCCGCCCCCCCTCAAAACTTCCTGCACACTTAGCACACATGAAAAGTCTCCATAGTATTGTTATCTAACACGCAAAACATAGGAAAACATGAAATGTTCTTTCAATCTCCCCCTTTTTGGTGTTAGATGACAATACCAGGATTTGTAGGAGAAAGACACAAGATAAACAGAGATAACTATGAAAGGGACTCCCCCTCAGTGTGTGCATAATAGAGTTTTGCATTGGAATACAAATGCACACAAATAGGTGAATCTATTCCATAGACAAAAGGGCAAAATCACATACCACCGAAGTAGAGAATAGGCATCCTTGACATAATATTACTGGATAACCATTATGAGTGCGCGCCTTCCGTGATAAACCTCCAGCAATAGGATATGAATAGATATAACCATGAGCATAATCCACGATATGAAGACCATAGGTATCATCCAGACAACCACATAAAGTCTCAACCACAAATCACAAACCACGAATTTAAAAGTTCAACGCTAAATGGGCATAAGAAGGAAATAACGAATAGAAAAGCGCAAGTGCTTATGCCCGACCCATGCAAATCCACGGACAACCTAATAGAACTGCTTCTCCCCTTTAGCATCGTGACACCAAAAAGGGAGAAGAGCGATGCTAGCGCCCCATGGGATCACTCATCGTAGTCCTCATCCGCGTCCTCGTCCTCTTCTTTATTCTCTTCCTCATCCTCATCTTCAAGCTCCTCAGTGTCACCTTCCTCATCTTCATCATCAGCAGCAGGCACAGACGGGAACAAGTGACGCTCTAGCTCACCATAGTTCAGCCCGGAGGAAGAGTTCCACCGAGCATACGCAGTGGGAGGTGTAGGAGCCGGAGGAGCACCCGAAGCGCCAGACACATGGTGGAGAATGAGCTGCTGGGAGTGAGCCAACTCATGGCGCTTCCTGTAAGCCTCGTACTAACCCTTGCGCGTGTCCATGCCCATGCAGAGAATGTGACGCTGGAACCAGTTCAGCTGCTTGATCTCACGGGCCACGGGACGTACAGGCGGCCTGCGAGCATCCCTCATGAGGCCCTCAGGAACATAGGAGGGGTGAGAGATCTTCCGAACCTTGTTGTATATCTTCTTGGCCTTGTGCACCGAGTCAATGTGGAACTCCTCAGCAGGAAGCAGGTGGCGGATGAGCATCATAATGTAGGGCGCATAGGGAATGGACAGACGGTTGAACATACCATCACACAACTCATGGTAAATGAAGTCCATGACATCCAGCCTGTACTGCACTGACTCATCCTCACAAGAAGCAACTTCATGAGAAAATTGAAGTAGCTGAACAAGGTGACCACGGATGCTGTCATTGTTGCCCCACTCGGTGTAATAGAGTCACAGAAGAGACCCACCAATGCAGCATAGATGGGAGCAAGACCAGCCACAGTACCCACAATGCCATTGTCCATAGTACACGGAGAGAGAGCAGCATCCTTGTTGGGCTTCAGCTGAGTGATGATGCGGTTACCACTGGCTCTATCCCTGCTGCGGAAGGAGTACCCCAGAACCTCAGCAAACACGTGAAAATCAGCAGTCATGGGCCTGTCATGAGTCATCCACTTCATAGTGCGACGCTCATCACCACAAATCACCAGAGTGGAGAAGAATTGCTTCACCACCTCAGAGTCAAAGGAGCATTGGAGAGACATGAGACGGTGCAGCCCCATCCTCTCAGCCACAAACATTGCATCCACAAGATGCGCTTTCTCCAAAGCCTCAGCAAGTACCAGTGGGTGCATAGGCCTAATGTTCAGCCTGGCATAGATGTCTTCATAAATCCCTTTCTGTTCTGCACACCAAAACCGGGTATCCCCCAGCTCATCATCACGAGGCAGCTCAGCAAACAAGTCACGGTGACGGATGGTAGAGTAGGAGACCGCATCCAGAGCCCTGTAGTTGATCTTGGGCTCCTTGCCCTTCCTCTTGGACACCCCCTTCCGAGTACTCTTGGATTGTTCAACGATGCGCCTTTCTTCGTTCTTCCTTCTCCTCAATTCAACTTCGTCCACTAAGTGACCCTGTCCGTCGTCCCGAAAGTACTTGGCACGAGGACGGCGCTTGTAGGTCTTGGAAACACCGGAACCACCTGTGAGGAGAATAAGGGCGATAACATGGGGATAAGCATACACACAAGTCCAAGAGAGATCATGGAAAAAGTAGTCAAAAAGTTCATAGGTCAAAACTACTCAATACATACACCAGAGTGAAATTGAAGCAGACTTGAATCTGTCAGGCCGGATTATCCGGCCTGGCCAGGGGCGGATAATCCGGCCCTAGCAGAAATTTTCGATTTCACCAAGATTGCATGCAAAAAAGTAGATCGGGCCTAGAAACTGCAAGACTACGAGTTCTATGCGAAAACACATCCTTCTAGACAACGTTCCACCCAACAAGATACACATCTAGCCAAAGATGGGGAGAGAGGGAGTTACCCTCACTCATTGGAGGAAGAACGCGGAGGAGAAGGTACCCGGAGGCGCGGAGAATAAGATCCGGGGAGGCCCGAAAAATCCGGTGGCCGGAGAGGCTCCGGGGAGGGTGAGGGGCGGCAGGCGGCGACTGGGGAGAAGGAGGAGGCTGGGGGAGAAGTGCTGCTCGTTATGAGCCCTTCTCCCCGAGCCCCGCCCTTTAAGATCAAATCCGCCAGGGCCGGATTATCCGGCCTAAATTCTGGGATTCTGTTATACACAGAACCAGGTCCGCGCGTCCCCAAACAACACCCCCACAAGGTGTACAAGGGACTTGTGTGCAAGAATAGATGGCTTAGAGGTAGGGAAGGCTTAGGATTAAGAGAGCCAAACTGAGATGGTACTAGACACTCAAAATTGCAAAAACCAAATCAAATAAAAGCCAAGGTTGAGTGTGATTCCCATAAGAACAAGAGAGAGCAAATAGCATCCAAAAAGATCCAAGTCTCCACAAAGGAGAGGGCGGTGGCTGAAGCCACCTTGTTGGAGTGTATGGTGTGACACCGTGAAGATATATATTGGGTTCACGACCAATACTCATCAATAAGCTCACATATCACAACATGATATTAAGAGAAATGATATAACTTGCTATTGGCATTATGGGGGGAGGGTTAGCCCAATAAGTTAGGAGCACACTCCCCCTATATCCATGCCCACACCTAGACCAAACAAGGATTGAGATGTACGAGTGGGTGCATGGGTAATCAGGACAAGCTCCCAGAATCAATGATATTTAGCTCATTCCTCAAATAGCAGAATCTTGCTTCATCAAGTGGCTTTGTAAAAATATCCACCAGTTGGTTCTTCGTGCTCACAAAAGATAGATCAATATCACCTCGAGCAACATGGTCACGAATAAAATGATTCTGAATCTCAATATGCTTCGTCCTTGTGTCTTTGAACTGGATTATGCAATTTTGATAGCACTTTCATTATCACATAAAAGAGGCACTTTGTCACAATTGACACCGTATTCCTTTAAAGTTTGCCTCATCCACAATAATTGAGTACAATGGCGGCAAAGAACATATTCAGCTTCGGCGGTGGAGAGAGATATACAATTCTGCTTTTTGGAGGACCAACATACAAGAGATCTTCCCAAGAATTGACAAGCTCCAGAAGTGGACTTCCGACCATCCTTATCACCAGCCCAATCTGAGTCAGTATAACCACATAAAGAGAAATTGGAGCCCTTGGGATACCAGAGACCAAAGTTGGGGGAATGAACTAAATATCGAAAGATCCTCTTGACCGCCACTAAGTGGCTTTCTTTAGGAGCTGCTTGATACCTTGCACACACTCCCACACTCAACACAATATCGGGTCTAGATGCGCAGAGGTAAAGAAGAGAGCCGATCATGGACCGGTATACCTTTTGGTCCACATCTTTACCATGAGGGTTGAGTTCAAGATGACACTTTGTTTGCATCGGAGTAGCGACACCATTTAGATCCGTCATCTTGAATCTCTTGAGCATGTCTTGGATGTACTTTGCTTGATTAATAAAGGTTCCTTCTCTAAGTTGCTTGATCTCAAATCCAAGAAAGAACCGTAATTCCCCCATCATAGACATCTCAAACCTGTCAGTCATAAGCTTTGAAAATTCATCGTTAAAAGCTTTGTTAGTAGAACCAAAAATGATATCGTCTACATATAGTTGGCATACGAAGAGCTCCCCCTTAACCTTCTTAGTAAAAAGAGTGGGGTCGATTTGCCCAACTTCGAAACCACGATCTAACAAAAGCTCTTTAAGGTGCTCATACCACGCACGTGGGGCTTGTTTAAGGCCATAGAGTGCCTTATCGAGTTTGTAGACATGGTTCGGGAAGTTAGGATCCTCAAACCCCGGGGGTTGCTTTACGTATACCAACTCATGTAGCGGACCGTTAAGGAAGGCACTCTTGACGTCCATTTGCTGCAACTTAAAATTGTTATGGGCAGGATAAGCAAGAAGGATACAGATGGACTCAAGGCGAGCCACAGGAGCATAGGTCTCGCCGAAGTCGATGCCCTCAACTTGGGAGTAACCTTGTGCCACAAGTCTTGCCTTGTTCCTCACAAAAATTCCATTCTCATCTTGCTTGTTCTTGAAAATCCACTTGGTGCCGATAACATTGCGGCACTCTTTGGGTTTCTCCACTAGTTTCCAGACTTTGTTGCGCTCGAAATTATTCAATTCTTCATGCATAGCAACAACCCAGTCTGGGTCTTCAAGAGCTTCAAAGACCTTCTTAGGTTCCACCATGGAGATATGAGCTTGATGCTCACCAAAACTGGCCAATTCTCTTCTTGTAGAAACCCTTCGTCGAAGATCACCAACAACCTTGTCGAGAGTGTGACCCCTCAACTCAAGGTTACGATCAGCCCGAGCCTTGCGACGAAGTTCAATAAGTTTATTGTCTATTGGTGGAGGAGATTCATCACTTGAGTCTGCATTGGAAGCATTTTCTCTGCCTTGATCAGTAACTGGAACATCAGTAGCAGGTGGTGGAGATGTATGCCCTTGAGGTGAATCTGTAGCCGTAGCAAGAGGCTTCATCGGCCGGATTATCCAGCCTGGGAGTACTTGCAGCATCTTCATCAGGAAGCCTGGGACTTGCTTGAACGGGCGAGGAGCCGGATAATCCGGGGTCAGCCAAAAAATCCGTCCTGGAGCTTGTGATGATATCTTCATCACCAGGAGCAGAAAGGTCAGCTGGAGCGGGTTGGCCAGATAATCCGGTGTCCACCAGAAAATCCGTCCTAGAGGTTTCTGGAGCATCTTGACCTTCGGCAGTTGATGGAGATGGTGTAGAAGTTGCCCTCGTGGTTGGAGCATGTTGTGTATGTGTAGATGAGGGCTCTATATGAGTAGAGCATTGTCCTTCCCGGTCCGCCACAAGGGGTTCCTCAATGGGGTGGAAGAATCCCACGCCCATTCTTCTTATGGCATCTTGGGGTATTTCAACATCTGCATCACAAACACCAACTTGCTCCGCACGGGAACCGTCATTTTCCTCGAACACCACACTACAAGATTCTACAACAGTTCCGGAGAGCTTATTGTAGACTCTATAAGTGTGGGATTCGGCACCATAACCAAAAAAAATACCTTCTAGAGCCTTAGATTCAAACTTAGATAAACGAACTCCTTTAATAAGAAAGAAACACTTACACCCGAATACCCGAAAGTATGAAATGTTTGGCTTGTTACCGGTAAGTATTTCATACGGAGTCTTGTCCAAAATATTGCGGAGGTATAAACGATCGGATGAATGACAAGCAGTAGAGATTGCTTCAGCCCAGAAGTTATATGGAGATTTGAATTCGGCCAACATTGATCTTGCCATGTCCATTAGAGTCCGATTCTTCCTCTCAGCTACACCATTTTGTTGAGGGGTGTACGCAGCGGAATATTGATGTCTTATCCCCTCTTCACTTAGGGACTCATTTAAGGTGTAGTTCTTGAACTCCGAGCCATTATCACTCCTTATAGCCAGAATGGGGACATTGTGTTGATGTTGAACCTCGTTGGCGAAGTCGATGACAGTTTGTTGAGTTTCACTCTTCAACTTGAAGAAATAAACCCAAGTGTATCTAGAGTAATCATCAACAATCACTAGACAATACTACTTCCCACCGAGGCTTGCATGAGATGGAGGTCCGAAGAGGTCCACATGAAGGAGCTCCAAGATCCTTTTTGAAGAGATAATGGTTTTCCTTCGATGAGGTGAATCATGCATTTTCCCTTCAACACACGCCCTGCAAACATGATCTTTGGCAAAAGAGACATTTTCTTTTAGTCCAAGAATGTGGACACCCTTGTGGAGACTTTGCAAAGTTCTCATATTGACGTGGGCTAGTCGGCGATGCCATAGCCAACCTGCGTCAGCCTTTCCGAAAAGACACATCGGGCCTGTAGTGGTTTTCCCCGAAAAGTCCACCACGTACAGGTCGTTTTCGACATATCCCACGAAAGCGACTTTTAGAGACTTGCTCCACAAGAGTATCACTAAATCAGCATTAATGTAAACTGCAAAGCCCATCTTACCAAGGGCACGAACTGAAAGTAAGTTATACCCGAGGGTCTCAACAAGCATGATGTCCACGAGGGAGATATCGTGAGCCACCACAACTTTGCCGAGACCCAATACCTCAGATTTTGACTTGTCACCATAGGAGACGGTAATGTGATCACGGTTTGGCCGCATCTCCGTGATGATCTCCTTGCTTCCGGTCATATGACTCGTACAACCACTATCGAGTACCCATTTAAAACCACCGGAAGCATAGCCCTGTAAGAAAATTACTTCTTGGTTTTAGGTACCCATTTTTCAATGGGTCCTCTCATGTTAGTAACAAGGGTCTTGGGAACCCAAATAGACCAAGGAATGTAACAATCATAAGGCCCTACATAACTAGCATAAACAACACCATAAGAATCACAATATAGTTCGAAATTAGGATTGTTGATCCCTGCAAAACTATCATAATTAGTCTTGTCATTTGTAATGTTACTAGTCTTTGATTGAGCAGTCTTGTTCTTCTTGTTCTTTTTCTTGTTTTTCTTGCTCTTTATCTTGGGTATGTAACCAAGACCTTCTTTACTGTGGTTTGTCCTTTGCCTGCTCAGTATCTCATCAATAACCCCTTTACCTTTGTGTTGAGAACTTCTTGTAAGATCTTCTTTTCCAAGGGATGAAGAGGAGGTACTTGGCATGTCATACCGTTTCAATTGAGTTTGGAGCTGGTCATGAGACTCATTTAGAGTAGAATGATCACTCTTCAATGCCTTGTGAGCACTTTCAAGATCATCAAACTTCTCCAAAAGTCTAGCATGAACAACCCCAAAATCAATCTTTTCTTTCTTTAGTTTCTTTACCTTGGCAAGAGCATGATCACGTTCTTTAATGAGATGAGCTACAACTTCCTCTTGTGACTCCTCTAGGGATTCGAGTCTTTCTTCCAAAGAAACTCGAGCTTCCTCTTCCTCTTCCAAAGCATTCTTCAAAGAGGCTATCTCCAAGGCATCTTCTCTTTCAATTCTGCCCTTTTCTTCAAGGAGATCTTCGGCTTGAGCAAGTTGACTCATAAGAGCACCAATTGAAATGGATCGTATGGGCACCTAGAGGGGGGGTGAATAGGTGCTACACCAATTTTTAATTCTTTTTCAATTTTAGGCTTAGCACAAAGGTAAATTCTCTAGATAAACTAATGTGTGGAATTTCCCTATATGCAAACCTATCTACTAGCGAGTAAGGAGCGAGTGGAAGAGGAACGAGTGAACCGAAGTGAAGCACGCGGAGACACAGGATTTGTTTGACCGCAGTTCCTTCCTTGTTAAGGGAAGTACGTCTGCGTTGGAGGGGTGGGCGGTACTAAGACCACCACGCTACAAAAGGCCTCACCCTGTTCTCCGATGGATCTCGCCACAACAGGCCTGATCCACCTTCCACTATAGGTACCCTTCAAGGCGGGCACCGGCGCTTTTACACAACTAGCGGGGCAACAACTCCACAACAACTTGGAGGCTCCCGAAATGACAACAAGCTGCCACAAGAACAAAGTTGTCAAACACAATAACAAGATCTAGATATTGACAAGAATACTAGATCAGGGATTTCTCCAAGTGAATGGAGAGGAGTTGAAGCGCTTGATTCTTGATGTTGATGATGAACTTCTCCTCCTTCAATTCCACCAAAGATCAAGACCTTCGAGTGGTTGAATCACTACAACATGACCCACCCTACTGCAACACACGAATGCGTATCTAAATGCTCACATAGGCGTTGCGAGCACCCTACCAACGGACTTTGCATGCGTTGCGTTTTTTGGCGTTGCTAGGTTATAATTCAACACATATATGTGCGTTGGTAACCTATAGGTAAAGCGTTGCAAAGTGGCAACGAATGTCAAGCTACAATTGTATCCGTTGGTACATAATATATGCAGATTGAATACTTTTATTTGGAATGATTTCTTTGGAATAAGTATTAACTTCTGAATTGTGTGGGTTGATGAATTCAAAGATGGTAGTGTTTGTTTCCATGTTGAGAGAATATTACTTTATATATGATACGAATAACAACACACACAAATTGTTGTGTATGAATGTAATGCATGAAGAAATAATTCTGTATTTATTATTGAAATCACCATCCATACACGAGAACTATCTTATTAAGAGTACACATCTTACAATCTTGCATCAGAATATGATATTCTAAGTAATCCTATATTTATTCCTTCTAATTTTCTGCCTTGTAATGTAGCACCTGAATGTGGCAGTCCTTGCTGCTCTTTTGGGTCTGCAAAAAGAAAGTGCCAAGTTTAGAAAAGATGTGGCAAAAAACAGTAGGAAATGGTATGGTAAATTCTACTACCTACTTGCTCTACTACTCACCATTCTAAAATATCGAATACATACTATATCTCAATCAGGGGATATCTTCAGCATCCAAAGCTCCGGTCTATAAGTTTATTTCCTAGATAAACTGAATAGAGAACACAATCTTAATAATAGTAAGACCCACTCTGTAGGATTTTATGATTTATATACATATAGAGTAAACTATATTAAAAAGGGAAAATCCGTAATGTGCATCTTTCTTGATAATACCTTTAAATGTGCATCGACATGCTGCATGGAATTTCTTCGAACACCTCAGTAGCATGCCAAAGCTAAGTCATGCAAGATAGGCCGTGCTATCCCATGCATTTGAAACAGCCCATGTCGCCAACATGTCAAGTCGTTACCACACATCAAAATACAAAAAAAGTAACAATGATAAAAGATATGAAAGAATCGATTTGGTAGCAGATTAGAATCCTTTTATTAACTAGATTGACACAATGGTCAGTCACAATAGCACTAAGCTGAGCTATCAATGGGAACAATTAGAAGTTTATCGTATGTCTCAGAAGCAGCTCAGTGAACATTAATAATACAATTATAGGAACACAACCGGGAGCATTGTAGACCATCCACTAGCCCAAAACTATAAAGTTTATTACGTAATGGTCTGTATTCCTGTTATTAAATTCAGCTACATAATATTTTGATAAAAAATAATAGAAAAAGGCATTAGCTTTAAAAGGTTCAAAGTTTAGAGGTTTGTAGTTAACAAACAACCTTACAACATGAATTTATCAATTAAGACCAGGTAAATCATAGGAAAGAAGCAAGTGAGAAGAGACATATCGAACTGACATGATAATTCTGCACATTCAGGTTTACCGAGGTATCCCGCAGAGAGATTTTGAATTCATCTGAAACTTTGAAGTTCTTCCCAAGCATCTCCCTCAAAAACCTTCTTATCTTCCTCGGCTGCATTGCATTGTTTTGATATTTAGGCCTGAATAATAGGTGTGCATGAAAAAACGCCAGCACAAACAATACATCTTTCTGCCTGACTTGCTAGTGTCAAATAGTAATGAACCTTGCCATACCTACGTCATTCTGACCTTAACGGAGCTAGAAGCAGTAAGCCAAAAAAGTCCCTTATTGTAACTAGGTAGTGTCGTAGACATGTAAAGGACACGTTCATATTTTATTATGTCCACAGCAAGCCATGCCGATGATCTTAGATGATTAAATTACTAATAGTAAACTGTGACTTTTGAATTAATAGTAAGATTTCGTACAATGTAACATCAGAACAAGAGTAAGTTGACATATTTCCTACTCCCTCCGACCCAAATTAGTGACTCTAATTTGTCAAGATACCAAATTAGTGACTCTAATTTGTCAAGATACGGATATATCTAATACTAAATCATATCCAGATACAATCGAATCTAGACAAATCTAAGTCAACTAATTTGGGTCGGAGGGAATACCAAAAAATGTTTAATTCTTCTTTCATCTGAACCTTTAAACCTGCACGTAGAAGCAGAGCATATACCACACAAATCTTTATCTACGGTCAGGACAACCAACAAACTGCACTCACGTCACGCACACAACAAATCTAGAAACCTGTGATATACCAAAAACACTACACCAGAAATGCAAAGACAGCGGGAGCCATCACATCCTTTTGTTTCTTCAACTAGCACTTCAACCACACACGTCCTCTGGTTAGGAAATGATTCGGATGAATCAAAAGGTCGGATATGAGGAGCGATGAGTAAAGTTTGGCGACAAATGAACCTCCCTGAACTAAGGGTTGCATCTATGGACGGAGGACCCACGAGTCGCAGATGCACTCCCTGTCGCGGCACATGGCCTTGTAGGCGGTGGAGGAGGCCTAGCGATATCCGGAACCCCAGTTGCCTCCGGGCGCCTGAGCTCAGAGGCGGTGTGGTCCATGTGCGGCCTTGGGGAAGGAGACGTAGGCGAGGGCGAGTGCTGCGATCAGAGGAGGACGAGGGTGCAGGCGATGGTGATGTGGGGGACGTGGCGGCCGGGGGCAGATGGCCTGCGGAGGGTGAGTCGGAGAACAAGGGATTTGAGGCGGATGGCCGGAGGCGGATAGCTTGATTTGTGGCGGCTGCTGCTAGGGTAAATAGGGATTTTAGGAGAACGTGAAGGGAGTTGGGATGGGCTGGGGAGTGGGGGGCTGTAGAAAAAATTATTCATGGGGAGGTGGGTGAGGTGGATGGTAGATACACATATCCATACCGTAGCAAGCTATCTGTTGTTGTAGGCCTAGTTTTGTAGTAGCGAAGTGTGAGATTGAGAATGAGAGCTCTTGCACAAGGTCTGGTCAATTTCGAATGAATCAAGAGTTCTGATCGTTGGGGAAGAAGGGGTACTTATACCCCCTTCCAAAAACCAGCCATTGCACATTTTGGGGGCCAGATTATCCGGCCCAAGTGAGGACCGGATTATCCGGCCTAGGGAAAACACCGCCCAGACTCGGAATATTCGGCAGATAATCCGCCCCCTCACAGAGCGTCGCGCCGAGCTTGCCCTTAATCAACTTCTGGGGGCCGGATTATCCGGTCCTATGCGAAGGCCGGATTATCCGGCCTGGAGAATAAAATCGCTGATTCGGATTTTCCGGAGAAAATCCGACCGGATCTGCGACGCCTTGGCTCCTTTGCTCGGCGGGGCGGATTATCCGGCCCTTGCGAAACCCGGATTATCCGGCCTGGGGAGGAAAAACCGCCCTAGTTTGGATTTTCTGGGAGAAAATCCGACTGGACACAGAGTGACGCGCCTTGGCTTCCTTGAGAGATGAGGTAGGCCGGATTATCCGGCCCTTGGAGGAGCGGATTATCCGGCCCCCCTCAAAACTTCCTGCACACTTAGCACACATGAAAAGTCTCCATAATATTGTTATCTAACACGCAAAACATAGGAAAACATGAAATGTTCTTTCAGTGATGACATGTGTCAACATGATCCCATATTTTAATTGGATAATATTAAATCTTAAGTATTTTCAGTGAGTAGAAATTACTTTTTTAAAATAAGATAAATAAGACTAAGCCTTTATTTCATGTGATGATTGTGGTGATGCTAGATCATCAAGTGTGAGCCTTAGTATGCTAAATAGAAATAGTTAAGTATTGTTTAGTGATTGTATATCTCGTATTCATTTATAGACGCTAGTACCGACCCGAGATACGAGGAGGAGGAGTACTACCAGGAAGAAGAAGAAGAAAACTTCAATCCCCTACACTACTCAAGGAAAGCCATCACTAATTGCAAGCTAGAACTATGCAAGTTAACACTTGCCCACTTCATAACTTAAGCAAGATGCTTTAGGCATGCTTTGGTTATACAACTTTGATTATGCCAATCCCAAGTTTTACTTGCAAGCGTTATTCTTTTACTTTACCAAAATTCTTTACTTTTAGTTAGTGCTTTGTGAGTATTTGGAAAATAGTATAGATACCATAAAGAGTATAAAACTAGGCCTAAGTAGTCATACTTAGATGTTATTCCATGGCATGAGATTGGAGATTAGCACACCTCATTAGTGAACACCTTCAACTTTAGTGGCTAGTGCTAAGCATAAAAGTTGATCACTTTAGATGTGAATACTTGGTGAAAATGATTTATGAAAATCTTGGAATGATGTTTCATTCTATTGAGATGTTTTAACATGTGTTGAGAAACACAATGGTTTGATGATGAAAATGTTGAGGCATGAGCCTTAGCCCTTTACAAAAACTGATGGTTGGGTTCGGATGCGATACCATTCCAATTTTACCGTACAACCACAATACCTGAATTGGGTAGGGCTTAACCGAAAGTTTATATGCCTTAGTATGGGTTCCCTTGCGGAAGAGGTTGAGTTGAGGCTACCTCGTGATGAATGTCCACCTATGTAGTGTCCAGGATGGCAGATGGCCATGGCTGGGAGGCCAAGCTCATAGGGGAGGTGCCTATACTAGGGTGTGTAATTGAAAGGTTATTATTGATTATCCGTATATTAAGTATGATTGATTCAGGGTTATCCCTGACGGATGTATCGAATTTTGTGGTGAAAGTGTACCACCTCTATAGAGTGTCAAACTATTCGAATAGCCGCGTCATGATCATGACGATTGGAGTGGCCATCTTGTTTAAATCATCGATGTTTTAAAATGACTTGTGAACTGAACTATGACTTTGACTTGACCACAATAGGGTTGTGAATATGAAAACTAGGTTCCCACTTAAGTGATTTAGAACGTTAAATTAGTTTTCTTTACTTCTAAACTCAGCTAGAAATAAACCTGCCTTTTTGCAAATAAACTTAGAGCTTAGGATTCCTATTAGAACTACCTTACTTGTTAGTGATAGTTTGCGAGTACTTAAAGAGTACTCATGGCTTTGTCCTGCTATTCCGTGGCGGACTATGAGGAGGACTACCAGGATGATGGACAGCAGGATGTCTACGACAACTAGGATCATCTCTCATCATCAGCATTGCCTGTGACCCTGAAGATGGCGCCCACTACTACGTTTATTATTCCGCTGCTTTGATTGTATTAAGACTGGATCATGAGATCCTTTATTTGTAAGACCTTATTATGGTTTGTAATGGATGATGTACTATGATATCAATCTGTTATGTCTCGCAAAAATGGTAATCCTGGGATTGCGAGGTATGGCATAACAGGAATCTGGGATTAAAAATCCGGGTGTTGACACTGACCCTGCCTACAAGGAATACAAGTGGCTCCTACTACCCCGGCAGTAAACCACCTTCTTTCCTCCGATGATAGCTTGTTGTTTATTACAGCAAATGGGGATTGTCCTTGGGATGCTCGAGATACTTTGGATGCATATTTCCTTGCTTCATGATAGAGAATTAACTTGGATAAGTCGTCCATCTTCTTCAGTAAGAAGTGTCCGAAGATGATAAAACAGAATCCTAAAGTCATTCTTAATGTTTAGAATGAGTCTCTCAATGAGAAATACCTGGGTATGCCTTCACATGCGGGTAGATCGATGAATGGTTCCTTCAAATATTTGAAGGACAGAATATGGAAGAGGGTACAAGGCTGGATTGAGCACTGCTTGTCTGCGGGCGAAAAAGATGTATTAATCAAATCCATTGCATAGGAAATCTCGATTTTTTCAATGGCTTGCTTCAAGTTGCCGTAACGACTTTGCCAACACATCAATTCTCGGTTGAGGAATTTTTGGTGGGGCTCGAAGGATGGGAAGAGGAAGATGTGTTGGGTATCGTGGGAGGATATGTGTAAACCGAAGTTTCTTGGTGGCCTTGGATTTAGGGATATTGAGTTGTTTAATTTGTCTCTTCTGGCTCGGCAAGGGTGGCGCTTACTATAGAAACCACAAACGTTGAGCTCAAGAATCCTTTAGACGATATAATTTCCCTAGACAGATTTTCTGAATGCAAAACTGGGCGCACATCCGTCTAAGGTGTGGCGATCTATCATAGAGGGGAGACTGGTACTGGCCACAGGACTAATCCGTCGCATTGGCACTGGGGAGGAAACGAACGCATAGAATGACAATTGGATCCCGAGAGATGGTCAGATGAGACCGATTCACTGCAAGTCCGAAAACCCTCCCCAACGGGTTGCAGACTTCATTGATCACTTGACATGGCAATGGGATGTCAGAAAGCTGAATATTCACTTTTTCCCAATGGATGTTCAGAGGAATCAGAAGATTCTGATGAGTACAAAGAGGCAGGCATACGTGTGGGCTCTACACTATAATAAGCGGGGAATATTTAGTGTGCGATCCAATATAGAATGATGATATGCGGGAGACACGGGAGGGCGTGGATTGAGGACACAACCTCTAGCTCGGATCACAAACGCAGTGCACAATAGCTGGTCGTTGGCATTAGGGTGACACATTTGATTTGTAAATCCGCCTGAAGGCATTTGTATCCTTTGTATCCCGCGTACTTTGAATCAATAAAGGTAGATGATTCTCAACAAAAAAAAAGTCGTCGCTAGATGGTAAATTGACGTATTTATAAATTTTTACTCCTAGCGACGACCTAGATGGTTTATTGGCCTATATTTATAAATTTTTACTCCGGCGACCTAGCGATGGTGGGACGGAGGAGTATTTTTTGGGCTCTTTATACTGCTATATATCGATGATTATTAAAAAGTAAAATCCCACCATGTCGAATCAAAGTAAAAAATCTTTGGATCAAAGTATTCTCTGACATCACCCGGAAAAAAAGAGAGTATTCTCTGACATACCCGCAAAAAAAATGGTATTCTCTCGCACACGCTTCAAGTGAGTGCCTCTGCCCCGACCCCGACTCCTTCAACACAAGCAGCGTTGCTGCCAACAATGCCCAATCCCTAGCCACCGATCCCCTTCCTCTCCACCCCCGGCGACCGCCGATTTGCCACCCGCCATGGACTCGCCGGCGGCGCCAATCGCCGAACGCCGGACGAATCTCTCGCTCCCCTCGGACGAGATCCTGGAGGAGATCTTCCTCCGCCTGCCCACCCCGGCGTCGCTCGCCTGCGCGTCCGCCGTCTGCGCCACGTTCCGCCGCGTCATCACCGACCGCCTCTTCCTCGGCCGCTACCGCAAGCTCCGCCCGCCTCCCCTCCTCGGCCTCATCAGCGACAGAGGCGGCGGCTTCCACCCCGCCCAGGCGCCGCACCCCTCCGCGCGGCTCGCCCGCGCCCTCGTCGACGCCGCCGACTTCACCTACTCCTTCGTCCCCAAGCCCAAGGAAGGCTGGCTCAGCCCCTGGCACCCCCGCGACGTCCGCGACGGCCGCGTCCTCCTCGACTGCAGGGTCCCGGGGAAAACCGTCAGAACAGCCTTCGCGGTGTGCGATCCCGTGTCGCGGCGCTACGTGGTGCTGCCGCCCGTACCTGCGGAGGACACGCCCGTCCAGGACGGACGCCCTGCTGAAATGGCGCCCGTGCTCGCGCCCGTGGGCGAGGACGAGGACGAGAGGTCGTTCAAGGTGATATGCATGGCGCACTACGAGACCAGGCTTGTCGCGTTCGTCTTCTCGTCCGTCACTCAGCAATGGTGTATAGCCGCATCTCCCAGCTGGAGTTCTTTGGGCACGGGTCGTCCCTGTGGGCTGCGCAACAGCTCCGACTCGGACGGATGCCGTGGCTTGTCAAGTTTCCACTGCGTGGGCGGCTGCTTCTACTCCGCTTCGCCTTGGATGGACAAGTTCCTTGTGCTGGACACGCGGAGGATGGAGTTCTCCGTCATCCACGATCACGATGGCGTCTACAAGAAGCTCAGGACTTTGCCTGGCCTACCACCATCCGGGCAACACAATATGCACCACGGGCAACGGCCTGGCCAGACCAGAAGTCTGCCTAGCGTTGTGGGTAGAGGAGAAGCCGGCCTTGAGGTGTTTTCTCTTGTTCGCGCACACAATTCAAAAGCCTCGCCGCGTGTCTATCATAGCTCGCAGCAAAGTGACGGTGGATCTTGCAAGTGCTGGCGGATGGATTTTATACAGTTGTCTCGCAAATATGACTATTTCACCGTGGGCGCGGCTGAGGGCTTCTTATTCCTTGGAGCCACGAAAGGAGATCAGATGGGTCAGGACTTGGTGGTCGCACATGACGATATCTATAACGAAGCTCCCTTGCTGGAGACCTGGGATGTCGATTATTTCTCGTTGGAGCTCCGCTCTTCAAAGCTTAACAAGATTTGTACGATGAGGAAGCCTTATTTCAACCACGAACGTGTCCACTCCTACTTCGGCTTCCCACCACCGTTATCAACACCGACGATATGAAGTGGTAATTAAGCTTGTTATCATACTACTATCTGCCTCCATGTTTTCGTTATTAGATTCTTTCATGTGATGAAGTGATAAGGTTTTGTTTTTTTATGTTTTTGGTATTTTACTATCCTAATTGTTCATATAGGAAGTCATTGTTTTATTCTGTCGGGAGAACTTGTCAAAGTAGTGAAGGTTGCCATGGTCCTTGTTTCCCCTCCTGTTCAGAATTGCCAAGCAACTGCGCAAATAAGGAAGAATTCGTGTCAGATAAGGCATTTATGTCTTGCATAACCTATAGAGCAATTTATTAGTACCTTGATGAAGAACAGGGGAAAAACCTTTACAAACATAATCCGACAACAAACTTATAATACACCGCGTGCAAGCTAGTGCAGTTTGGAAAGCGAAACCATTATCTGGACTCAACCGCCACAGGAAATGTTTGGAGAAAAGATCATGATGAAACACCCTGAAGGTTTTACCACCTAATGGAAAGCACCAATTTTACAGCCAACCTAAAGTAAAAAAAAATACATGATCCCTTTTGTACACCTTCTCGTCAGTGTTTGTCCTGTTGGTGAGGAATATTAGTGCCTTAGGTGGCAAAGTCTCAGATTGGTTTAGTAGAAAATAGTGGCAAGGGCCCGTGCCAGGTGCCAGCATTCATTCATGTCTGTCCAACAATCATAACCCTCTGTTTTTGCAAAAACTAACCAAGGTTAGCTTAAAATTCTCCTGGGTTGGCTTAGTTTTCTTGAGTAGACCACCTCAGGTGCTCTCATGGTTACACATACTGGTTTGGTCCTTTAGTCTGAATTTTTTGCATTTTAGGTCTTAGTGTTTGACATATCATTCAATGGAACTGTCGATGTTCAAAACAAGAATATCACTTAGCCTACAAATCAGTTAGTTAATGCTTGAGAGGGCCTTGAAGCTTTTTGTTGACCATGCAAATGTTATATTTCGGCTGATTGTTAAGTACATTGCTTCAAAGCTGGGATTATGTGTCCCTGGGACATCTGAAACATGAATTAGCAGCCTGACATATTGCTCTCAAACTGACATAAGATGACTCTGGGGCTCTTTCAGGGCATGAATGAGCAGTGTATGTGCCTCTAGTTTTGCACTGTACTGTACTTATCGATTTTTCTCAAAGACCATACCTTGAAACTGCGGAAGCAACTAGTATTTGAATCGCATCCACGTCGTTTTCTTCTTAGTTTTAACTATTTATATCTGCAGCAGGGATGAACTCACTTAGCTTTTGAGGTCTGTTATCTGGGACATTCATCTTCTGCTGTTGAGGATAGATGGAAAATGGTGCTGCAGAAACACTGGCTGGATGCAGTCATGTTTATATACTTATAAGAAATAGTCATATGTTAAGCGCATTATCAAAGACATGCTGTAAGCAAGGGGACTGTCGAATGTGTAAGAGACATCTAATAATGTTGTTGTGCTGGGAGTATGTCTCTCAAGTTCTTGTGGAGATCTTTTGGCGTTTGTATTGTTCGACAAGGCATGACTTCCCATTCTCATTTTTCGTATGCTTGCATTTTTGAATCATGTGTGCTAGGAATAGGTAGATGTTTGTCATCTGATTTTGAGGCAAGCAGAAGGAAACAAAACGAGCTTCTTATGGACATATTTACTCAATACATCATGCATTCTAAATGTATATATGGTTGAACGACGCACTTCAAATAATCATGGTGTCATTTTTGTGGTTGTGGTTGCAAAGTACATCACCATGGAAGTTAAGTAAAATGCAACCGACTTGAATAATTGGTTGTACCGTCGTGTGGTTGTGCCAAGATTAATTAGTCACGTGGATTACCTGTATAAGGTAAGGAAATGTTTGTTTTTCATAAATTTATGAAAGACTGCTTTTAGAGACATGTATCTTGCACGTACTGTTTTTTTTTTTGAGCTGTATCTTGCACGTACTGTTGAGTCTGCAACCATGTTTTGAAGCACTCGATCATGCATTCCTAAAATGTGAAATCAAAAATCTTCGTCATGCTATATACTGAGTATTTCGTAAAGGTGAATATTATTATTTACAAAATAATATAGAGCCACATGGTGTTTTCTTTCGATGTTTTTTCTACAGTTACTTGCAAATGCATAAATAAAGTTTGAAATAAGCCTATATCAACTAGGATTTTTTTTTTAATCCTCAAAAAAAAAAAAAAAACTAGGAATTTTTTTCTTGACCGGTCTCCCCATGGGGCCTCATCTCGCAACCCTGGAGATTCAAAAGTAGCCACAACTAGCCCCTTCCTTAGAGCCACGACAAGTTTTGTCCGGCTCCGGTGATGGAGGGGCGAGGACGGCGGCGTGCCTTCGGCTCGTGCTAATGTTTGTAGTCTTCGCTAGGTGGTTCATCGACCTATCTGTAATTTTTATTACTTTTAGGCCTCTTTATACTACCTTTGATGATTATTAATGGATCGGTGGATTTTTCGCAAAAAAAAAAGGTTTATTAGTATTGGTCTAGGAGTGCGTATTTGTCTAGATTTATCTTCTTGTACCTCAAGTCAGATGTACTATATATTATAACATTTGGCCGCAGATAATATAAGTTGCTTATTTCTAACCTGGTATCATGAGCTAAGGTTTTTTTCTCTCTCCCGTTCCGGACGCGCAACTCGTCCTTTTATTTTTAGGCCGCCGCCGCTCTCCTTCTGGCTGCTGCTGCTATTCCATGTCCCCGGCCGCTCCTCAAGCTAGCTGCGCTGCGCCTGATCGATTTGTGCCGCCTCGATAAGCATGCACAGCTCCTGATCTGGTTGGTGCTAGACACGTGGTTTTGATCTGGTGTATCTCTGTTTGCTGTTTGCTGCTCGTGACTTGCTGATTATCTGCTGGACCTCGCCCGTCAGCCCTCCATCTACTAGTTCTGGCTCTCCATCTGTCTACCAGTTGTTTACGGCTTCCGTGCGTGTGGACTGATTGTTGGTCGTGGTGTATTCTTAGAACAGATTTCTTCTCTGCTGGTTCATACGTCTATTGGATCGGTTGTATTGGTGCAATATCTTCGTCGTCGGGCTATGTCGTTATTCCTCGCTGCCCGGTGATTTTTGATGGCATGAACTATTCTGATTTCGCTGCTTTTATGCGCATCCATATGCGTGGCCTTCGTCTGTGGGGTGTGCTCTCCGGCGAGATCTCATGTCTACCGTAACCCATTGCTCCTATGGTTCCTACTCTGCCGATACCACCAGTCCTTGCTGCTGATGCTACTCAGTCTGCCAAGGATGCTGCTAAGAAGGCGGATGATGATGTTGTTGCCGCGTATGACCGGCAGGTTCAGGAGTATTCTGCCGCTCTTGCGACCTATCGGCTGGATCTGACTGCTTACACTCAGTGGATGGATGACGATGCTCGTGCTGCAGCCGTTCTCACCTCTAGTGTTCTTCCGCAGTTTGCGTCTGAGTTTATGGGACTTGGTACTGTTGCTGCCATGTGGGCTCACCTTCGTCAGCGCCATCAGCCGTCTAGAGATGCTCTTTATCTGTCGGTGGTTCGTCTGGAGCATGCTCTTCAGCAGGGTGACTCCACCATTGATCAGTTCTACACGCAAAGTGCTGCTATCTGGCGTCAGCTTGACTCTCTTCGCACTACTGTTTGTGGTACCTTCCCGTGTTGTCAGACTGTGCATTCCGACATGGAGTTTCAGCGTGTCTACGAGTTCTTCTCTCAGCTCCGCAAGGAGTTCGAGCCCCGTCGTGCTAACCTCCTTGCTCGTGGTCGTATCCCTATCTCTGAGGTGCTTTCTGAGCTTCGTGCTGAGGAGACTCGCCTACGTGGCGCTGGTTTGTTAGACGTTCCTTCTATGCTCGCAGCTCAAGCTCATGCTACGCCATCTGTTGTGCCAGTGTTTTCTTGCTCCAGTGCCCCGCCGCCTCCACCCACCTCTTATGGTGTAGAGGGTCGTCCTCGTGCCCGTTCTCACTGTGGCTACTGCGACAAGGATGGTCATCCTGAGTCTGATTGCTTCAAGAAGCAGCGTCACATGCGCAATATGGAGCACAATTCTTCTCCTTTGATACCATCAGCTGTCATCTTCACCGAGGAGGATATTTTGAAGCTTAAGCGTCTTCTTGCTGCTTCAGGATCTCCCTCGACAGGTTCTGCTGGTCTTGTTTCTAACTCTACCATCGAGCGACCACCTTCTTCACAGTCAGGAGAGCAGCATAGGAGCTCTGGTTGGTCCTGGCCCTTGCCGCCATGATTCTCGTGCCTTTTGGGAGCTTGTCTGGCTTCATATTTCTTCCGCTGCTACTGCCAGTTTTTCTACTTTTTTGCTTGGTCTAGTTTAGTTTCTATATTTTCCGCTGCATCCATCAAATCCGTTGTTCTCTTGTGTTTCTTTTGTCATATGAGTCCACCATACCTTCATCGTCAGCCTCTTTTCTGGTCCTCTTGTGGCCTCCCTTTGCATTGCTGGTTGATCTACGCCCTTTGTCTTGTCGTCGAGCTTCTTTGTCGCCGATTTCTTGGGCTATGATCTGGTGCAGCATGCTTGCTTCTCTTGATGTGGCATCTTTTGACAACCCATCTTCTTTTGATGCGGTGTGTGTCTTTCTCTGATGTGCCATCATCCCATTGTCTTTGATCTGCGCATATTCTTTTGACTAGTGAGCTTATATGTTGTTGGCTTCTTGTGTTATGATCTTTTGTGACATGATGTTCTTCTGAACGCCTCTCAACCTGTGTTGATCTGTTCTTCGATCGACTGTGGCTTGACTCTATAGGTTTTAAGACTCTTCATGCTATGACGACACTTTGAAGACGCGGATTTTGGTTTTTTTTTTTAGTTTTCACTTCTTCAAATGCAATGCTATTGCATACGCTTTGCATTTGAGGGGGGGTGTTAAGGTGTATTAGTATTGGTCTAGGAGTCCGTATTTGTCTAGATTTATCTTCTTGTACCTCAAGTCAGATGTACTATATATTGTGGCCTTTGGCCCCAGATAATACAAGTTGCTTATTCCTAACAAGAGCATCTCTAGCGGGCCGATATGTGGTATAGAGGCCGAAAAATGGCCTTTCCAGATACTGTAAACGGGGCCGAACTGCAAATATTTTTACCGTTTTCTGCAAAACGGCCCGTCTGTCCCGCATATATTCAGGACGGGAGGGCTCGGATGCGGTTTACCGCATCCTCTTCCTCCCCCATTCCCCACGCGCAAAGCCCCGCCGAACTTGCGTTGCCGATTTCGCCGCGGTCCATCTCCCCCTCCCCCCGAAAGATCGCCACCACTCAACACCGCATCAGCCCACCCCGCAGCCATGGCTGGCCAATCGTGCCGCAATATGGTTGGTCGTGGTGGCGCCTCTTCGTGCCCCGGCGAGAGCTCGAGCTCCCTAGATCGCGCGTCGCCGGTCTCCGTGGAAGAGGCCGCTTGCCGACGCTCCGAGGCCGCCCGTGCTCGCGGAGCACTCTCCCGCACCCACGCTACCTTGCCGGCTTGTGCCGGCCTCGCGTGGTTCGGGCCCGGCCGCAACAACGTGGAGGCGGGTGGCTCTCGCGCCACCGCGCCCGTCGTCCGTGCTCCGCTCGAGCTCCGCCTGCCGCGTGTGGCGCACATCATCATTGACTCCGACAACGATGACAACGGCCACGAAGGATGACGACGTTCACGAGGCAAAGTTTAATTCGCTCGGGACGCTCGTCTCCGATTTGTGGGACCGCGCCAAACATTACCGCGTCGAGCGGGAGAATGAGCAGCAGCAGCTCCGTCGTGCGATGCGTCGCTCCTAGCGCGAGCACCAGACGCGTGTCAGCCTCTTCATCGTGAACTACTCCGACGACTTCAGCGAGTAGGCGTGGCGCCGCAGGAGAGAGCACCGATGAGTAGGTACCACCGGTAGGGGTAGAAACATGCTAGAGTTTGCATCGATGCCGCATTGGCATCAATTTGTTGTGTAAATATGATGATCTTTAACAGATCAAACTATCCACTATGTATGAACTTGTGATCGATCTGGCGCCAAGCTATATTTTTCGAATATGGAGTTCTTGATTCGGTACCTATTCCACGCCAATGATTTTTGTACCTACCGCAAACCACTTTTGCAGTACGAGAGTTTGGGGTATCTTCTAGAGATGCTCTTAGCTCCCTTGCTGCCCCTACCGCCCGCTTGGTTCGTAGTGGCAGTGGGCCTTGTTCCCAAAGGAGCCAGGGACCTCTGGCTATTCTCGTAGCGACAGAGCTTGGATCCTGGGGTGGTGAGACCCTGGATCGAGTGTAGCGGTGTAACACCCTCGAAGCGGCTCTATGCAGAATTTAGCGATTTCCACCAAACCCGCATAGAAACGATTCAACGATGCCCACCAAGCACTTGCGTGCAGGTGGAAAAGGAAGTAATACCATTACACAATAGTCCACGATGGAACCCACAAGAACATATATATATATATACAACAACGACTCAACGAGTCAAGAATACAGATATACAGTACAAGGATCCAAATTACCTTGAAAACGATACAAGATGACCAAATGTTCTCGAGGACACATGGGAATATCGTCAAGTGCTTTCGCTTCATAGAGTTGATTAATCTTCTTTAGTTTGCTAAGTGTTGTGTGGGTGAACCTGTGCTAATGTACCGACCTTTCTAGGATTAATACATACTTGTGATTATACCCCTTGCAAGCATCCGCAAGTACAAGAAAGTAATTAAGGTAGAAATCTAACCACAACTTTAAACTCTAAGACCCTGACGTCCCTTGTGCAAAGATTTCCTAACGGGGGTTCAGGTTTTTGTCACTTCGGCAACCCCTACGATTAGTAGCCAAATACACAATGCATTCCCCTAGGCCCATATAGGTGAAGTGTCATGTAGTTCATGTTCACATGCCACCACTAGAAGAAATACACCACAACTTAAATATCAAACCATTGAATCTTTCTCAACACAATTCCACTACTAACAACATGACTTCTCCCATGTCCTCAAGAACAAAACGAACTACTCACAAGACATCATATGGATCAAGATCAGAGATGATATAATGATATGTAACAATCTGAACATAAACGATAATTCAATGGTTCACTCAATAGCATCAACTACAAGGAGTAATCAACACCGAGAAAGTTTCCCCTAAGAACTATGCAAGATTCAACCCAATTATTACAGCGGTATGAGGTGGTGATGATGGTGTTGGTGGAGATGATGGTGGTGGTGATGATGATGATGATCCCGATGAAGTCTAGCTTGATGGTGGTGTTGATGGCGACGATCTCCCCTCTCCGGGAAGGAATTCTCCCGGCACAATTCTGTCTATCGGAGAGATCTTTCTCTCTTGGTGTTTTCCGCCCCACAGAGGCGGCAGAATCTTTCTATGGTTGCTTCCCGAGTCTTAGGGTTTCGGGAGGATAATATACGCTAGAGGGGAGAGCCAGGAGTGGACCTGGGTGGCCACACCACCTGGTGGTGCGGCCTGGGGTGGCCCGTGCCAGGGGGTGGTGTGGGCCCCCTGTGGCCCATCTCCACTTCCCCTTCTGGCATTCTTCGTCTTCTGGAAAAATAGGATTTTCCATGTATTTTCCCGGATTTTCTGATCTTCACGAATTTTGCCTCCAAACAGCACCTTTTCCATCAGAATCCTGACTGCAGCGGTCCATGCTCCAAAAGTCATCAACCATGCAAAAATAGATGAAATAACATAAGTATCATCTCTTAATATGAAATATATCAATGAATAACAGTAAATTATGATATAGAATAGTGATGCAAAATGGACGATCAACTCCCCAAGCTTAGACTTCATGGTCCCTGTTTAAAATCGAGCTCAATAAACATGACCTCAGGTTTATGGAGTGAAGAGTCGATAAAAGAATACAGACAAGAAGCATCACATTCATCAATACATAAAGTCATAATAGAAGACAACTCACTATTATATAACTTAACTTGCAATAAGTAAAGGAAACACAATAAAGATGCATAAAGTAAATCACAATTGGTAATGGCAAACTTAGCTCTTGGTCGAAGAATAGTTGACAATTTGCTGGAGTTCACAAATAACTGATTTTCAATGATAGCTTTCAAAGTAGTAGACACTACGATAAGAGCAATGTGCAAAACAAGGAACATAAGAGACATGATTGAATAAATCATCATATGAATAAATGAAACACAACAACTCAAAATACTTGCTGAGATAGAAGGGAATAGGTTTACTGACTCAACTAAAAAGTAAAAGAAAGGCCCTTTGCAGAGGGAAGCAAGGATTTCAAGTTTCATAAAGAGCTTCCAAAAATTATGGTACTTATTAGCTTTCAGCTCTCATTGCCCCTATCATAAGCATCTTTAGGTGATTAAGGTTAAAGTGATCAAATATGAGGATATGCTTGACAAGTTGTAAGTTGAAAATCTCATGTCCCTTGAATACGAGGGCCGCTCCTCATGCTACTCAAGTTTAGTCACCGGTAAGTTCTTGTCATAGTAAGTACATGTGTAGCATGGAGAACCGCCAACGGGGTACCCCTTGCCCAATGATACGAAGAATCCCCATATCAAAATGATAAGGCAAGCAGACAACAAGCATCTCAATAATCTTCTTATTTTACCATGGGAATATGGTGTTTTTTTCTCTCTTTCCTCTTTTCTCATCTCTTTTTTTCTTTTTTTCTTTTTCTCAATCTCTATCTCTTTTTTTATAAGAAGAATGCTTCATAGATGCTCGTTATGGTTACGCTGTAGGTTTCCACCATGACAACATGGATTAGACCGGCGGCCTAGGCATTTCTCTAACACACTTACATAACTCCATGGACTTACAAGCTCCCCTTTCATTTCACACCGACGACATCCATAGACAAAAAAACATGATATGAACTAGGTACAAAGTACCGGTGCAATGTTGAAAGCGTTCCCCATGACAGCATTGTTCTACTAATTCACGACTTACAAAGCGCAAGCATATACGCAACATAGATGGGCACAATGGTTAAAGTTTATTAAATGCAAGAAAGTAAAGTGTGCCATCAAGTTCGTGAGAGCTTTAATCACTAATTTTCACATAACAAGTTTAATTCGGAAGGTAGATAAAAACATGAATTTACTTGGAATAGCAATAATGCTAATAGGTAGGTATGGTGGACACAAATGGCATAGGTTTTGGTTTAAGGATTGGATGCACGAGAAGGATTCCCTCTCAGTACAGGTTTTTGGCTAGCAAGGCTGGGTAGCAAGCATAAGAGTTGAAGGAAACAAACAAGCATACAAGTGATAAAAACAAACATGCAATCTTCCTTGGAAGCACAAAAGATCTTAACTAGAGAATACTAAACTTATGAGCAAATCAAGAAAAAAAGCTGATGAAATTATATTTCTTTTAAGAGTACTTTTATCTTTTTCATTCAACTCTCAAAAATAGTATTGCTACTGACTGAGCCAGGTTTGCCAAAACCAACTAAATTAACTCAATGATCCCAAAGTGATACCAATACTAACGACAAGATCAATCATATAACCATGAATTGAAAACTAAAATAAGACATGCAAAAGATTAAATGATAGAACTTCTCATTAATATTCCATAATGGCAACTCACACCAAGGGATACAAAGATATCTAACAAGAGGGTGGACACTTCCATAATGCGAACCATCCTACATGATAACTTCTCTATTCATGATATGACTCTACTAAAAAGGTAAAAAGATAGAAGATAGTGATGTGATACCGCGGCACTCCCCCAAGCTTGGAACAAACCAAGGGGATGCCATAACATGATGATGAATTACTCCTTCAATGGTGGTGGTATTCTCCTATCATCGTCCGACTTCCAAGGTAAGGGCTCCTCATCAACAAAAGACATCGTGGTCTCTAGCATCCTGAAACTTGCAGCAGCACTTATGTGTTTAAACCTAACCTCGTACTCACAGTTTTGATTTTGAATGTTGTAGAGTTGTGCTTGCAGTTGGTTGGTTGTTTGGTGGAGTGAGAGAATTTCATCCTTTAGATCAGCAGTCTCCTTTTGGTGCTCGACGATTAGTTCTGAACAAATCTTATGGATGATTGCTGACTCGTGTACTAACGAGCTCGTTGGGGCACCCCAAGAGGAAGGTATGATGGGCATAGCAGTAAGTTTTCCTCAGTTATAAAACCAAGGTTATCAATCCAGTAGGAGCAAGGAAACACCCCAAAGGTGTAGCTAGCTGAACGTTGGCAGGGCGCACTACTGGTGCCAGCAACAACGTGGAGACCTGCACAACACAACCACAGAACTCTGTCCCCAACTTGCGATGAGGTTGTCAATCTCACTGGTTTTGCTGAAAACAAAGGATTAAACGTATCGAATGGAAGGAAGTAATAGTTTGCAGAAAGTAAACACAAAGCAGTAAACAGTTTGTAGATTGAATGTAAAAGAAAGGACCGGGGTCCATAGTTCACTAGAGGTGGCTCTCCTTAAGATAGATAACATGTTGGGTGAGCAAATTACAGTGGGGCAATTGACAAAAATCGAGAAAGCATACAAGCATATACTACTCATCTTGACTCCTTTGAGATTAGATTGGGCATTACAATATTATACATAGACCGCCATCCAACTGCATCTATGACTAATAATCCACCTTCGGGTTATCATCCAAACCCCCTCCAGTATTAAGTTGCAAGCAACGGATAATTGCATGTAAAGTAAACAATATGATTGTTCTATGAACAAAGGATTGTTGTTTTCTCCCTAGTAGCAACAACACATCTAGTACCTTAGAGATTTCTGTCACTTCCCTAGATTACCAGAGGCATGAACCTACTATCGAGCATAAATACTAACTCTTGGAGTTGCTAGCATCTACTTGGCCAAGATAGCTACTAACAACGGAAATCATGCAAGATCACAAATAACAGAGACATGATAGAATCAATAATCAATCTGAAATAGCATCTCAATATCCATCGGATCCCATAAACACAACATGCGAATTACAAATAGATGATCTTGATCATGAGCAGACTCACAAGATCTAAACATGATAGCACAAAGGAGGAGAACCAGCCATCTAGCTACTACATGGACCCGTAGTCGAGATGAACTACTCACGCATCACGGAGGCTTGCATGATGATGAAGAAGGCCTCGTGGTGAATTCCCTCTCCGCAGGTGCCAGGAAGAGCTTCAGATCCCTCCCGATCTAGGGATGGAGATGACGGTGGCTACAGACTCTTTCGTGGAATTTTGATCGGGTACTTAGGGTTTCCGTATCAGAGGCAATATATAGGCGGAAGGAGAGGCCGAGGGGGTGCCTGGGCTGGCCACACCACCCCCTGGCACGGGCCAAGCCTGTCCACGCGACCAGGTGGTGTGGCCGCCCTCTGGCCCTTCTCCGCCTCGTATTCTGGCTCCAGGTGTCTCCTGGTAAAATAATGACTTTGGCTTTTGTCCCGCCCAATTTCGAGAATATTCATTTTCTGACTTTCCTGAACCAAAAACAGCAGAAAACAGGCAGCTAGCACTATGGCTCTTGTTAATAGGTTAGTCCAAGAAATCATATGAAAAGTACTCCAAAGTATGGACAAAACATAAGAAAGTAGATAAAACCAAGCATGGAACATCAAAAATTATAGATACATTTGCAATGTATCAACATCCCCAAGCTTAACTCCTGCTCGTCCTCGAGTAGGTAAGTGATAAAAAGAAAGAATAATTTTTGAGGTGACATGCACCATCCTAAACTTGATCAAAGTATTTGTAAAGCATTCAAAACTGGGATCATAGTACTTCAATCATAACATGAAAGACAAAGTTCTAGCAATAAGACAAAGAAAGTATGATGCAACATGAAAAGACACAAACAAAAGATTCATGAATAATAATGCTTTGCAAGACGTTTGTTTGTTTCACATAAATAAAACATAGCATAGTAGTATTCAGATTGTCCCTCATAGAGTAGAAAATATAAATGCATAGGACACCTTCAAAGTTCATAAGAGTGAATAGATACAAATAGTTTTAAACAAGCGATATCAAGGTATGCATCAATCAACAAGTCTTGGGACAATGCACATAGAACTAAGAATGGCCACTATGCTCTCAAAGTAGGTGCATAAAGATAGAAGGTGGAGACTCAATATATAAGTCGAAGAAAGGCCTTCATAGTAGGAAGTAGGGATTCAAGTCTCATAAAGAGCTTCCAAAAATTATGGTACTTAATAGCTTTCAGCTCTCATTGCCCCTATCATAAGCATCTTGAAGTGATTAAAGTTAAAGTGAACAAACTATGGTGTGCATGCTTGACGAAGTATAAGTTAGAAATCTCATGTCCCTTGAATACGAGGGCTGCTCCTCATGCTACTAAAGTTTAGTCACCGGTAAGTTCTTGTCATCGTAAGTACATGTGTATCATAGAGAACCGCCAACGGGGTACCCCTTGCCCGATGATACGGAAGAATCCCCATATCAAAATGACAAGGCAAGCAGACAACGAGCATCTCAGCAATCTTCTTATTTACCATGGGAATATGGTGTTTTTTCCTCTCTTTCCTCTTTTCATAATCTCTTTTTTTCTCTTTTCTCTTTTTTCTCAATATACGACTCTTTTTTTTATAAGAAGAATGCTTCATAGACAGCTCATTATGGTTACACTGCAGGTTTCCACCATGTCAGCATGGATTAGACTAGCGGCCACTACTGCAGAAAGGCTTATAGCCTCCAGGTGGTTAGTGACAGGCACAATTGTTTTAAGTGCAGCATAAAGACTTTAAGCATAAAAGGAGGAAACTTGATATTATTGAGGTGCATAAGAACAGTCTTTCCTCTCTCATAATAACCTTCAGTATCATGCATAAACTTAATGATATAACTATCATAAGAACCATTGTAGCAATGATCACTTATCCTAACAGAAAACACAGGGACACTAGCTCTCATAACACTACTTTGTGAAACAATACTAGAAGTATCCTTACAAAGGATAGTGTGTCCCTCTTCTACATATTTAGTGACAAAATCTTTCACATTTTCTATTATAGGTTCATCATCCATTTGTTTATCAGGTTCAACAACTTTATTTGTACTTTCATTAACCATACTAGCTATCATAGAATGTTCCTTTACTTTAACCAGGAAAGGTATTTTCTCAATGTAAGGTTCAGGTAAAGCATGATTAGCAGTATAAACTTTTGTATTTCTTGCAGTAACACACTTAGCAACATCTTTATATGGTTAATGATACTTATTCCACTTGTTTTTAGGAACTTCAATATAGGAAGCAAACGCCTTAAAATAAGTTGTAATAGCTTGAGAGTCTAGACCATAAGCATTTTTAATATTTTGAAAATCATCAGTTCCCATAAAATATTCAATGCATTCATAATCATAACTCATACCTGACTTCCTTCCTTTGTCATTCTCCCATGCTTCAACATTGTCTTGAACACGGTCTAGAAGATCCCATTTAGCTTCTTCTTCCATGCGTGTAAATGATCCAGCACAAGAGGCATCCAATAAATCCTTATCATGAAGAGAAAGCCTTGCATGAAAGTTATTGATATTAATATTGTTGGAAAGCTCATGAATGGGACATTTGAGCATTAGTAACTTTAATCTCCCCCAAGCTTGAGATGTACTCTCTCCATCAAGAGGCCAAAAGTTGTATATTTGATTCCGATCTTTATGAATCTCACTAGGAGGATAAACCATTGAATAAAAGAGAGGTACTATTTCCTCCCATTCAAGATCTTGACCATTCTTCAGCAGCTTATACCATTCCTCAGCTCTTTCTTTCAGTCATAATGAGAATAACTTCTTCTTGACTTGATCTATTGTAATACCTGCACACTTAAACAACCCGCATAATTCGTGTATAAAGAGCAAATGATCACCGGGATGGACAGTTCCATCTCCAACATAATAGTTATCCATAACGCGATCAATAATTCTTGTACGTATTTTAAAAGCATCATTCTCAGCAGGTGGTGGTTCATCTACTACCTTAGAAGTGGTAGTAGCATTACGAAATAAGAAACTCAGAGAATTATCCATAATGAAAATAAAGCAACTAACATAAGTAAACAATACTCACAGTATAAGTTTCCTTTACCAGTTCCACTCTCCAATAGCGCTTCACTCCCCGGCAACGGCGCCAGAAAATAGTCTTGATGACCCACAATTATAGGGGGTGTATCGCAGTATTTTCGATAAGTAAGAGTGTCGAACCCAACAAGGAGCAGAAGGTGCTGGCGAATGGCTAGGAGTAGGAATTCTTTGTAAATACTTAGCAAACGGATTATTAGGGTTTTTTGATAATGCAGGTAAATAAAGTACGAGTAAATAAAAGATAATAAGAATAAATGCAGCAAGTGGCCCAATCCTTTCTTTAGCAAAGGACAAGCCGGTTGTATTACTTAATATGACCAAACGTTCTCGAGGACACATAGGAATATCGTCAAGTGCTTTCGCTTCATAGAGTTGATTAATCTTCTTTAGTTTGCTAAGTGTTGTGTGGGTGAACCTGTGTTAATGTACCGACCTTCCTAGGACTAATACATACTTGTGATTATAGCCCTTGCAAGCATCCGCAAGTACAAGAAAGTAATTAAGGTAGAAACCTAACCACAGCTTTAAACTCTACCCTGACGTCCCTTGTGCAAAGGTTTCCTAACAGGGGTTCAGGTTTTTGTCACTCCGGCAACCCCTACGATTAGTAGCCAAATACACAATGCATTCCCTAGGACCATATAGGTGAAGTGTCATGTAGTCGATGTTCACATGACACCACTAGAAGAAATACACCACAACTTAAATATCAAACCATTGAATCTTTCTCAACACAATTCCACTACTAACAACATGACTTCTCCCATGTCCTCAAGAACAAAACGAACTACTCACAAGACATCATATGGATCAAGATCAGAGATGATATAATGATATGTAACAATATGAACATAAACGATAATTCAATGGTTCACTCAATAGCATCAACTACAAGGAGTAATCAACACCGGGAAAGTTTCCCCTAAGAACTATGCAAGATTCAACCCAATTGTTATAGCGGTATGAGGTGGTGATGATGGTGCTGGTGGAGATGATGGTGGTGATGATGATGATGATCCCGATGAAGTCTAGCTTGATGGTGGTGTTGATGGCGACGATCTCCCCTCTCCGGGAAGGAATTCCCCCGGCAGAATTCTATCTACCGGAGAGATCTTTCTCTCTCGGTGTTTTCCACCCCGTAGAAGCGGCATAATCTTTCTATGGTCGCTCCCCGAGTCTTAGGGTTTCGGGAGGATAATATACGCCAGAGGGGAGAGCCAGAAGTGGACCAGGGTGGCCACACCAAGAAAGTAATTAAGGTAGAAACCTAACCACACCTTTAAACTCTACCCTGGCGTCCCTTGTGCAAAGGTTTCCTAACAGGGGTTCAGGTTTTTGTCACTCCGGCAACCCCTACGATTAGTAGCCAAATACACAATGCATTCCCTAGGCCCATATAGGTGAAGTATCATGTAGTCGATGTTCACATGACACCACTAGAAGAAATACACCACAACTTAAATATCAAACCATTGAATCTTTCTCAACACAATTCCACTACTAACAACATGACTTCTCCCATGTCCTCAGGAACAAAACGAACTACTCACAAGACATCATATGGATCAAGATCAGAGATGATATAATGATATGTAACAATATGAACATAAACGATAATTCAATGGTTCACTCAATAGCATCAACTACAAGGAGTAATCAACACCGGGAAAGTTTCCCCTAAGAACTATGCAAGATTCAACCCAATTGTTACAGCGGTATGAGGTGGTGATGATGGTGCTGGTGGAGATGATGGTGGTGATGATGATGATGATCCTGATGAAGTCCAGCTTGATGGTGGTGTTGATGGCAACGATCTCCCCTCTCTGGGAAGGAATTCCCCTGGCAGAATTCTGTCTACCGGAGAGATCTTTCTCTCTCGGTGTTTTCCACCCCGTAGAGGCGGCATAATCTTTCTATGGTCGCTCCCCGAGTCTTAGGGTTTCGGGAGGATAATATACGCCAGAGGGGAGAGCCAGAAGTGGACCAGGGCGTCCACACCACCTGGTGGCATGGCTTGGGGTGGCCCGCTCCAGGGGGTGGTGTGGGCCCCCTGTGGCCCATCTCCACTTCCCCTTCTGGCATTCTTCGTCTTCTGGAAAAATAGGATCTTCCATGTATTTTCCCGGATTTTCTGATCTTCGCGAATTTTGCCTCCAAACAGCACCTTTTCCATCAGAATCCTGACTGCAGCGGTCCATGCTCCAAAAGTCATCAACCATGCAAAAATAGATGAAATAACATAAGTATCATCTCTTAATATGAAATATATCAATGAATAACAGTAAATTATTGTTGGAAATATGCCCTAGAGACAAATAGTAGTAAGGAATATTATCATATTTCATATAGTTTATGATTAAGTTTTATATCATGCTATAACTATATTGAGTGGAAACATCAATACACGTGTGATATACAAACAACCAGGGGTTCCCAGTGAAACTCTAGTCACTGGTTCATTGGTCAACAGATGATCATGTGGCATTTATGCCAGTTGGAAATGAGGTCATCTCATTCAGATAATGAGATGATGAACCAATACCCAACCTAAACATCGTGACCCGATCATGTCACGAAGTTCAAAGTTATGATGATTATAAATGGATCCTTGTAGACTATTCCTTAGACCGTGAGGCTATATCAATCACTGTCTCCCGAGAGTGCTTAGATAGCATCAAACGCCATCTGGTAAAACGGTGGTTATAAAGGTGTGTTCAGGTATTCGGAGGAAACCATAGAGGCAATATATGTCGAGAGCGGGATTTGTCCGTCCATGTGACGGGAAGATACTCAAGGGCCCACTCGTAGAAGTTATATCCAATAGCTGTGCAGTGTGTGATTAGATCACGGGGATATCACTTGTCGGGACGAGTTAAGTAGCATTGTTCAGTAACGAGATTGAACATGACATGGTGATGTCATTGATCGAATCTCAGGCAGTGCAAGTATCGAATGACAAAGGGAATAAGACACGACTGTCCCGGTTCAACCGATGAAAGATCTTCGTGGAACGCACAGGGGTCACATGGCCATCCAGGTCCCTCTGTTGATCATTGGTGCGGGAGTGTCCCGACCATGTCTGGAGTGTACCCGAACCATAGGGTATCACGCTTAAGGGCTTTATGATGCTTAGAGAGTATTTATAGGATCAGTAGAATCGCCGAAGAAAAGAAGGGAGAAAATCAGAAGGGTTTCGGTAAGTCTGGAGGATGTCCGGAGTGGAGGTGGAAGGTGTTCCATGGCCACGGAGATTAGATAATGTGTGAATGAATGTTAAATATTGATTTAATCATTTATACATAATTAATTAATAAAGATAAAATAAATTAAAAGGTCAAAAGGCTTAATGGGCCAATTTCCGGAGGGAGAAGGCCCATGAGGGAAAGGAGAGAGGGTGAAGGACCAAGGGGGGGGTGGCCGGCTGGGCCTTGGCCCCCCGCGGGGCCCACTAGGGCTGGCCGGCAGCCTCCCCTCCCCCTCCTCTCCTTTAGTCCCACCCCGGGACTTGAGGGGAGGTAGTACCTCCCCTCCCCCTATATAAAGTGGGGTATATTGGCCTAGAAAATACACCCAATAATCAATAAAGGTCTCCCCACTTTTGGGAGGACCTCCAATTGATATTTTCTCTCTCCCCCTCTCTCTCTCGTGACCGTGGTCCCAAGTCTAGACTACCCGAACGAGAGACATCTTCACCGTGGAGCGCCGTCGCGCTGCGGGATTCGGATCCGGGAGCTCTACTTCCGCAACTGCTGCTGGATCGGGGAAGCGGGAGTCATCGTCAGGCACCGGACGTGTGTAACTCCCACGAGGTGTCACACTTGAGGCACTCAGTTCGTTGGAGCCAGAAGGAGCGCAAGGACTTCATCACGACCTTGAGGTCGGCTTCGGCTCGTCTACATCAACCATGCTCTCCTGAGCGTTGACAACGCTTTTCGGTCTTCGAGGGTAAGTTCTTGAAAAGCCCCTCCCGTTACTGTATTACTAATAGATAGGTCCTGGCAGCTTTAGGGGTTCAGGGGCGTAGAGTAAAAATTTATTGTTTTTATGCGCGGAACCCCTACAGTGGTATCAGAGCTAGATCTATGCGTAGTAATACTAGTACGGGTAGAACACACGAGATGTAGCGTGTGGGCGTTGATCTTTTAGTTGTTACTCTCCCACGTGTACTTGTGTATACCGCAGTAATGCTTGATGAAGCGGCCCCCAACCGGCTTTACGCGTTCATTCGCGAGACTGGTCCACGCTTGACATACGGCTTGTACCGTATAAAGTGGCTTAGGGGGGTGTCTGTCTCTCTCGCATTAGTTGGTATACCATTTGCACTGGAGGGCTCCGAAAGGGGTGTAGTATAGACAACTACTTGATCAGCGTTGTGCTAAAAGTTCGTAGGTAAGAACGGTTCTTGTGCGAAAGCCCATTCAGCCACGTAAAACATGCAAAGATAAAGTAGAAGCGTCTAACTTTGTTTTGCAGGGGGCGTTGCTTTGTGATATGGTTGTGTCAAAGGTAAAGTAATTACCTTTTGTTGCATAGTAGTAGATAGTCACGAAGGTGACAAACTACCACACCGGAATGACACTGGTACCCTAGTGTCTACGGCGCCGGAACCCTGACGTCGAAACCCGGTGACGACGGATGGAGATCACGACGTGAAGGACCATATCACATAGCATTTACATTCAATGTTATTGTTTGTATGTCTTATTGTGTGCTAGTATTAGATACTCGACGGTAGCCTAATAAGATGATCCCTGTTAAAATAACCAACGATTGTGTTCCCCCTTAGTGTGCACAACCAAGAAAGTTCTTCGGTATGAGGCAGGCCGTGATGATCGGGTGTCAGACATATCTACGTTCGCATACAGTGGGTGCAAGCCATGTTGCACAGCGAATACACTAAGGTTGAGTTGGCGAGCCTAGCACGCCACAGAAGCGTGGCCTCGTAACACGGATGGTCGAAAGATCGAGCACGGGTCACATCAATGATGTGACTGATGTTTAGCGTCCACCCTTGAACCCACATTGATGGCCGTGATGATCGGGGAGATGTGGCTGATAGGGGTCATGTTATCACTAGGAACCCTCTTTGGGGATAGGTGTTTCTGAGTGGAGTTATTATTAACTCATTTAATTATAAACTTAGTCTAAATTCCTTTTGCAATTATAAATGTAGATGGGTTCTTTCGTGTTGACAAATAAATGGTTAGAAGGAGAGAAGCTCAGATTAGATGGATCGAACTTCTCCACCTGGGTTGCCAGTCTCCATGTTCTCCTTAGCGAGAACTACATGGTCGACTACATACTCGATGGGATGGATCTGGATCCGTCCATAGACCTTGAGACCCCAGAGGAGCGGAAAGACTGCTATCTCCGTCGCAAGATGGCCTCCTATATTTCAGTTGTGATGCGTTTTGGAATGGTGGACGAGCTATGGCCTTTCATGGGTGATGTCAACCCTCATTCGGTGATGCTACAGCTTAGGACACATTTCGTGGATCAGACACGCATCTGGGAGCATGAGTTGATGGGAGAATTCCTCGCCATTAAGATGGAGGAGAACTCGTCACTGGACAACCACTTACAACACATGCATGATGTGTACATGAGGCCAACATACTTCCTGGACGTCTGGATTACAGGCTCTTTCGCAAATGCTGTTGTGCTGCGGTCGCTGCCACCAAGCTACCAAGCACAAGTTAGGACTTGCGTAATGAGGGGCGACACGGAAACAATGGAGTTCCACCGGTTCATGACACATCTCAGGAATGTGTTGGTTGAACCAGATGTCGCTCAGGTCGTCAACAAAGGTATATATTTGATATACAGTTTTATAAATGTTATAATCTTGCAAACACATTGCAGTGTTAAGTATATCTGATACTTTTTCTGTTTTACTGAAAGCAGGTCCTTCTGCATGAGAGGTGCTTGCTGGAGAGGAGGTGACGTTGCGTGTTGATGGCGAGCATGATGATGACGGCCAACGACACTCTCCCTCGACATTTATCACTTAGTTTGTGTTTAGGATGATTTTTGTAATCGAGAGATTTGAACTTCTTTAGTTTGTCTCACACTTCGTGAGACGGTTATTCATATGAGTTTGTAACAAACAGTTGTTCTGCTTTTATGAATGATTTCTATTCGTGTTCATATCTTGTTTGATTATGTGTGAATTATCCTTGTTGTTTGAAACTAATTGATAATGCATGGACATTTGTAAAATATTAAAATGCCTTGTTTAAAATACCCAACTTGATGATATTTCATTAATGAATGAAGCCATTGTTTAGATTCAAAGTTATGTGATAATATGTGAAAGTCATTCGATTTCTTTTCACATATAAATCATGCCTAAGTTCGGCAAAATAACTTGAACACCATGTATTACTTGAATACAAAGTGTTTAAAGAATTGTTAAAAGTTAATACATATTCGATGTATTGTGTTTAACCAAAAATGGTAATTATCATTAAATGATTGTTTAAATGTGTAAAGTAAGTTTACCAAAGGAAACATGAATATGAAACTATTTTGATTTGATCAAAGTGTTTCATCAACAAAGGGTATAAATATAAAAGAGAATCAAATTACTGTGATTTGATCAATAGTAATGAAATTCAACTTTATAAGAATGGCATAAAAGAAATTGTGAAATGCAAAGTGTTTTGAAACGTCAAAATACAAAGCATCACAATGTGATATTAGATATCAAAAGGGGGTTGAATAGAAGGCACCAAATAAATCGTTGTAGTATATATGTAGAGACCATTAGTTAAAAATAGTTAGCACTCAATGAGTTTACAGTGAACCATTAGAATTCGTGAAAGTTTTGGGGTTATTTGATATAACCAAAACAATAGCGAATAAGTCCTTGTAGAGTATTCATTGGAAACTTTGAATACAAAACCCATAGCTCAAACCAAAAGGAAAGCAAGATTCGTATTGCTTGGATTTTGGTACATTCTTGAGAAAGCTCACTTCAGTGATATTTCTCAATGATGGAGCAAATGGAAATTAGTGTAAAACACGATGAGGATTCAAAACCCTGCATCAGAGTGTTGAGAAGCGCAACGGACAGCATTCCTGAACAATTCTCTTCACAGAAGGAAAGAATCAATGATTTTGATCATTGTGTTTTTCCCTCCACTATTGTTTTTCACTATATGAAGTAGGATTCAAAATGTAAATCCATATCTTGTATGGAAACATTTGTGAATCATTTGTCATGATTTTTGGAATATGACATATCTACAAACTACAAAGGAAATAATGGTAAACTAAATTATGAGAAATCCTAGAAGAAAAATTGCCTTGAGATTAGAAAGCAATTTGTTGCTGAATCTCACAAGTAAAAGGAGTTACTTGGAATTTTCCCAAATGACTGCAAAGCTATTGTAGGAAAAAGGGGGTAAATGACTAAAGCACAATTTGTCAGGCATTGGACAAATTCAAATGAATTTGATTCATGTGTGCTAAATGTCTAGTGGATTTAAAACTAGTAAAGTACTAGTATCTCATAGTAAATCTCCAAGTTTGATATTTGATCAAAGGATTTTGAAATCGTTCAAAATAGTGAGTGGATATGCAATTTGCATAAGATTGAGTGGGAGCTATGAAAGTCTTCCTAAAACAATATGTGATTGACATATTTTTAAGTGGGAGCAATATAAGACTCAAATTCAAATATGTAGGAACATAGTTTGAGTAAGAGTACTGACTCGTACCCAAATATGTTAGCAACATAGTTTGAGTGGGAGCTTATAGGAGTAATTCTTAAGTAAGTTAAGGATGAAAGCGCAAATACTTGTAAATAATGATTTATAAGATGTAGAAGTTGATAGTAAGTGTATTATGATATTATGTAGTATTCCTTAAAGGATTCTGAAAGCTGTTTCAGAATAGAAGTTAATTAAGGAACTGGTCCTTAATAACTCAAATTAGGAATAGCATTAAGTTTAACATCAATGGTTGAAAGAAAGAAAAGGATGATCGTCATCCACTATGTTGAGACATAGGTTCTATCTTAGTAAACCATGATGATAGCTTAGCATAATATGTGATCTAAATAAGGAACGTTTAAAAGTGATTTAGTTCAAATCACAGAACGTTGAGCTAAGTTTGTCCGCAGTGTCTAGTAGAGAACTGTGGATATATTTTCCAAATCCATAAAGGATAACATATCTTAACATATAAAGAGTTATGTTATAAGGGAATATGTTGGAAACTCCTGTAGATACCAATTAAAAGTCAAGTAGGAAGCGAGATGAACAAAACATCGAAAGTTGCACAGAGTGCACTAGTGTTTCGATGAATACATTTATAATAATAGATAAGGGTACCATCTAAAGTGTTGTATAATGTTATGGTGGGGCTAGTTCGCTTTTAATATAGAATGATGTGTCCCAGGGCACAGTGTCCATGAGAAAGCCCTCGAGGTTGATCTAACGTCACTGTAGGCTCCTGGAATCAGGCCTCGTTCTGCTGCCATAGCGATGATGCATACACACAGATGCTATCATGTGATGATAGAGTATTAATATCAATCAAGGTGACATTAGTAAGTTGCAAAGGATTTGGGACTGTAAAGTACAGACCCAAGACTCAACCTCTTCCATGAGCAAGCATGTTCAGGGTACTGGATACATAGTGCCAATAATTAAGAACAAATGCAGCTAGTGTATTTGTACTCTAGTGCAAGTGGGAGACTGTTGGAAATATGCCCTAGAGACAAATAGTAGTAAGGACTATTATCATATAGTTTATGATTAAGTTTTATATCATGCTATAACTGTATTGAGTGGAAACATCAATACACGTGTGATATACAAACAACCAGGGGTTCCTAGTGAAACTCTAGTCACTGGTTCATTGGTCAACAGATGATCATGTTTCCTGATCATGTGGCATTTATGCTAGTTGGAAATGAGGTCATCTCATTCAGAGAATGAGATGATGAACCAATACCCAACCTAAACATCATGACCCGATCATGTCACGAAGTTCAAAGTTACGATGATTAGAAATGGATCCTCATAGACTATTCCTTAGACCGTGAGGCTATATCAATCACTATCTCCCGAGAGTGCTTAGATAGCATCAAACGCCATCTGGTAAAATGGTGGTTATAAAGGTGTGTTCAGGTATTCGGAGGAAACCGTAGAGGCAATATATGTCGAGAGCGGGATTTGTCCATCCATGTGACGGGAAGATACTCAAGGGCCCACTCAGAGAAGTTATATCCAATAGCTGCGCAGCGTGTGATTAGATCACGGGGATATCACTTGTCGGGACGAGTTAAGTAGCATTGTTCAGCAACGAGATTGAAAACGACATGGTGATGTCATTGATCGAATCTCGGGCAATGCAAGTATCGAATGATAAAGGGAATAAGACACGACTGTCCCGGTTCAAACGACGAAAGATCTTCGTGGAACGCACAGGGGTCACATGGCCATCCAGGTCCCTCTGTTGATCATTGGTGCGGGAGTGTCCCGATCATGTCTGGAGTGTTCCCGAACCGTAGGGTATCACGCTTAAGGGCTTGATGATTCTTAAAGAGTATTTATAGGATCGGTAGAATCGCCGAAGAAAAGAAGGGAGAAAACCGGAAGGGTTTCGGTAAGTCCGGAGCATGTCCGAAGTGGAGGTGGAAGGTGTTCCATGGCCACGGAGATTAGATAATGTGTGAATGAATGTTAAATATTGTTTTAATCATTTATTCATAATTATTTAATAAAGAGAAAATAAATTAAAAGGTCAAAAGGCTTAATGGGCCAATTTCCGGGGGGAGAAGGCCCATGAGGGAAAGGAGAGAGGGAGAAGGACCAAGGGGGAGTGGCCGACTGGGCCTTGCCCCCCCCCCCCGCGGGGCCCACTAGGGCTGGCCGGCGGCCTCCCCCCCCCCCCCCCTCCTCTCCTTTAGTCCCACCCCGGGACTTGAGGGGAGGTAGTACCTCCCCTCCCCCTATATAAAGTGGGGTATATTGGCCTAGAAAATACACCCAATAATCAATAAAGGTCTCCCCACTTTTGGGAGGACCTCCAATTGATACTTTCTCTCTCCCCCTCTCTCTCTCTCGTGACCGTGGTCCCAAGTCTGGACTGCGCGAGCGAGAGACATCTTCACCGCGGAGCGCCGTCGCGCTACGGGATTCGGATCCGGGAGCTCTACTTCCACAACTGCTGCTGGATCGGGGAAGCGGGAGTCATCGTCAGGCACCGGACGTGTGTAACTCCCACGAGTTGTCACACTTGAGGCACTCAAGTCGTTGGAGCCAGAAGGAGCGCAAGGACTTCATCACGACCTTGAGGTCGGCTTCGGCTCGTCTACATCAACCACGCTCTCCTGAGCGTTGACAACGCTTTTTGGTCTTCGAGGGTAAGTTCGCGAAAAGCCCCTCCTGTTACTGTATTACTAATATATAGGTCCTGGCAGCTTCAGGGGTTCAGGGGCGTAGAGTAAAAATTTATTGTTTTTATGCGCGGAACCCCTATAATTATGATATAGAATAGTGATGCAAAATGGACGTATCAGTTACCATGGGGAACGCTTTCAACATTGCACTTATTATTCAGTTGATATCATGTTCTTTTGTTTATGGATCCCGACAGTGTGAAATAAAAGGGGAGCTTGTAAGCTCATGGAGTTTGTATGTGTGTTAGAGAAACGCCTGGGTGGCTAGCCTAAGCCATGCCCAATCATGGTGGAAACTTGCAGCATAACCATAGTGAGCATTCTGTGAAGCATCCTCAATAAAAACCTATGCAAATAGCAAATAAAAAGAACGCTGAGATGCTCATTGTCTGTTGCCTTGTCATTTTGATATGGTAAAGCTCTTGTGTCATGGGGCAAGGGGTACCCCGTTGGCGGTTCTCTATGATACACATATACTTACAATGACAAGAACTTGCTTGAGACCAAAGTTGAGTAGCATGAGGTTCGGTAGTCGTACACAAGGGGCATGAGATTTTCAACTTATAACTTGTCAAGCATATCCTCATATTTGTGTCACTTTAACCTTAATCACCTCAAGATGCTTATGATAGGGGAAATGAGAGCTTAAAGCTAATAAGTACCATAATTTTTGGAAGCTCTTTATGAAACTTGAAATCCCTACCTCCCTCTGTGAAGGGCCTTTCTTTTTACTTTTGTGTTGAGTCTCCATCTTCTATCTTTATGCACCAACTGAGAGAGCATAGTGGTCATTCTTAGTTTAATGTGCATTGTCCCAAAACTTATTGATTGATTCATAACTTTGATATTGCTTGTTCTTAAATTATTTGTATAACATCCCAAAACTTTAATCCAAGGTTATTAAGAACCAAATCATCAAATTTTAGAGTTAACAAAAACTTTCCAATTAAAATTATTAAAGCATTCATATGGGTGTGCATTTAAATAGGAGTTGTTTTGAATTTCCTTGTTTAAGTGATCCATTGCTTGTAAAATGATTCTTAGGTGAAATAAACATCATCTAGATCATTCCCAAACAAATCCCAAAGAAAAACAAATCAAAATGAATAAAATCAACAAATGGTCATTTGTGTCATTTTAACTACCATGCCTACTTTGGCTATTCCTAGAACTCGAAACTTAACAGAAACAAATGTGGATCTTTGCACCCCTTGCTAGTACATGTAGTAGTGTACCAAGGCCCACTTTGTGATCTGCCAAAAACTTTTAAACACTAATTTTAAATGGCATTTGAAAATTGAATGTAGTTCATATGAGAAGATCCCACTTATTAAAAAACCACTCAAATGAGCTCCATTTTCAAAACCCAAGCAACCACAGAGGCTTAAGCATGTGTCTAGAAACTCCACCAAAAATCATCCAAAAATTCAAAAACTTTTCTCATGCGGCCATTGTGTCGAACAGGTGGCATGTAGAAAATAAACTGCCTAACTATTACTGTTTGTACTTAAGCCATTGTCCCCCATTTGAACCCCTATGCACTCCCTTGTCCCCCTGAGTCCAACCAAGCCAGCACCGGCCTACTCCTAAGCCGCAGCAGCAGTGGAGCGCCGCCACTTTGTGGTCGCCGCCGGCCGATCGTGGACAGAGCGCCACAGACCATGCACGCCATTCCAGCGCCACCACTAGCTCCGCCTAACGCTACCGCAGCCCCCTGTCCACCCCTCGATCACCCCCAGGCCCTGGACCACACCCCAGCGCCGCCGCCCATTCTCTCTGCGCCGTGCTCAGCGCGCGCCAGAGCGCGATCATCGCCAGCACGCAGCAGACCGCCACTGGACATAAAATCCCGCACGCTGCTCCGCCTCGACCCCAGCACCCCTCCAGACATGGTCATGCCCCGCCGCGCGACCCACAGTCGCCATGCGCTGCATCGAGCACCGCCTCTGTCTCCCAGAGCACAGGACGCTCCCGACCAAATGCCACCGCCCCTAGCCACGCATTCAATCCGTAGATGATCGCCAGGAGACAGGCCACCGTCTGCCTACGCCGCCCATGCCTCTAGCCGCCTATATCAGCGTCACTGACGAGCTCGTCATCGTGCCGCTCGGTCCCCTCGTCGTCCTATAAAAGGAGCCCTCCCCAGCACAAACTACTCACACCATTCCACTCCCCTCTCCTCACTGATCCTTCCCCACCTCTCGCCGGAGCCACTTGAGCCTTTGTTCACCGGAATTTAGCCGGAGGAGCCCGCTGTAGAGGAGGAGAAGGCGCCGTCGATTTCGTCCACCCCAGGAGCTCCCGCGACCACCCCTGAGTCCACCGTCGACAGCACGTTCGATCGCCCCCATCATCGCAGTAGCTGGAGCCCTGGTATGCCCCCTGTGCACCCCCACCGAGCCGCTAGGGTTAGTTCTCGCTGGCGAACTGTTCGCCCGAGACGACGCTCCTCAGCCGTAGATCTCACTTTTAATCTAACGGCCCACATCGCCCCGTACCGCTTCGCGTGTAAAGAGCCAATGACATGTGGACCCCCCTGTTAGCTGTTCTCTGCACCATGGAGTGCCACTAGGCCGGGCCGTTTTCCTTCCTGCGCTAACCCAGCAATTCAAATTTAGGTTTTTCTATTTAGGTTTGAACTTAGTTTTGTCCCCTAGTTTGAAAATCATTTCAGAGAGATTTACAAATCCAAATGGAGTGATTCCAATTGTGTTGGAAAGCTTCTGAAAAGATATATCCAAGCCCGTTTGATTTAATTCATTTATAGTTAGAGATCTCTCCTAGTAAAAATAACAAGACAGAAGCTTTTACACATTCAAACATTTTTCTAAAATCAACCAAAATACCTTTTGAGTTGATTCCAACTCTCAAAAATCACATTTCACCATACCTACCTGAATATGTAATAATATTAAGGTTTGCATGCAGTGACTTTGGACTAGTACCAAAATATGCTATATAGGCCTTTCTAGTCACTTTAAATCATTAAATTCTAAACTTAAACCCATTAAAATGTGATCCAACCCTTAAATCACATTCCCACATGTTAGAATATGTGGTGAGGACATGTTTCCACATGATCCCATATTTTAAGTGGTGAATATTAAATCTTAGTTATTTTCAATGAGTAGAAATTACTTTTCTTAAATAAAAGGAATGAAAGTAGTTAATAAAATCTTGTGATGCTTGTGATGATAATAGATCATCAAATGTGTGCCTTAGTGTGCTAAGTAGACTAGTTAAGTATTGTTTGGTGATTGTGTACTCCGTATGTATTTATAGACGATAGTATCGACCAAGCTTTCGAGGAGGATGAGTTCTATCAAGAGGAGGAAGAAAACTTCAACCACTGCACTGCACAAGGCAAGCCATCATTAACAATGCAAGCTAACACTTGCAATTATCATGCTTATCAAGCTAGAATTAAGCTAGATGATTTGAGCAAAGATGCTTTAGGCATGCTTTGGTTACACCACTTTGACTATTACTTACCCCAAGTATTATTTCCAAGCTTTACTTCCTTTACTTTACCAAAGTCCCTTACTTGTTTTGAAGGTAGCATAAAGAGTATAAAACTTGACCTATTTAGATAACTTTAGATGTCATTCTATGGCATGAGATTGATCCCATCTTTCCACCTTAGTGAACACTCTTAACTTAGTAGTATAGAGTAGATAAAAACTTGAGTCACTTTAGATGGGAACACTTGGTGAAAATGAATTGTGAAAACCTTAGAATGACGAGTCATTCTATTGAGATGTTTTGACATGTGTTGAGAAACACAAATGGTTTATGATGATGAAAATGTTGAGGCATGAGCCTTAACCCCTTTTACAAAACTGATGGTTGGATTCAGATGCGATACCATTCCAAATTTACCATACAACCACAATACCTGAATTGGGTAGGGCTTAGCCGGAAGTTTATATGCATTAGTATTAGTTCCCTCGCGGGAGAGGTTTGAGCTGAGGCTACCTCTCAATGTTGTCCACCTATCAAGTGCCCAAGATGACAGATGGTCATGGTTGGGAGGCCATGCTCATAGGAGAGGTGCTTATACTAGGGTGTGTAAAGGAAAGGTTATGTTTGATTATCTGCATACTAAGTATGATGATTCATGGTTATCCCTGACAGATGTATCAAATCTTGTGGTGAAAGTGTACCACCTCTGCAGAGTGTCAAACTATTCGAATAGCCGCGTCCGCGGTTATGGACAGTTGGAGTGGCCATACTGTTTTGTTATCATATGTTTTCAAAATGACTTATGAAATGAATGATGAATCTTGACTTGACCACAGGGTTGTGACTAGGACACTAGTTTCCCAACTTAAGTGATTTTAGAACTTTATTTTATCTTTCTTTGTTTCTAAACTCAGCTTAGGTTTCAAACTTAACTTTATAGTTAAATTTGGAGTTAGCACTTTACCTTAGAACTATACTACTTGTTAGTGGTAGTTTGCGAGTACTTAAAGAGTACTCATGGTTTTGTCCCTGGCAATTCTCATGGACAGACTATGAAGGAGACTACCAAGATGATGGCCAGCTGGACGACTATGATAACTAGGACTATCTGCCTTCGTCAGCATTGCCTGTGCCCCTGCAGATGGACCCCACCGCTATGCTTATTATTTATTCCGCTGCTTGTTGTATTAAGATTGGATCATGAGATCCTTATTTGTGTAAGACCTTATTTATGGTTTGTAATGGATGATGTACTGTGATATCCAATCTGTTATGTCTCGCAAAAATGGTAATCCTGGGATTGCGATGTATGACATAATAGGCATCTGGGATTAAAAATCCGGGTGTTGACAAGTTGGTATCAGAGCCATCCTGACCATAGGAGACCCTAGTTAGAACGGACGTCCGAACAAAAAACTTAATTTCAAAACCAAAGTGAGTACTTATGAAAATTATTTCCTCTCTTACCCTTGGGAATTCATTCCTTCTCAAAAAAAAAATCATGTTCCTCAAATTCTTACATTACTATTTAAAATTTGACACACTTGGTCACTTCACTAACTTCCTCATCCTTAATTCTTGTAGATGGAGACTCAGTTCAGCAAGTTCTACCAGTTGGGAAACGGATGTCAGCTGATCTTCGAGAGGGACCTAGATTCACTGTCGGAGTTACTCGGACACCCGCATCCGGAATTTCTTGGAGCTCAACTTCTTGGACCCCCAGGAGGAGATTTACAGTGGCTAGTCACCGCTGATCTTCGAGGAAGCATCGAAGCACCAATGTCCGGGAGAATCCAGTTCTCTGTGAGGGAGAACAACTGGCTAGATGGATTAGCCAGGGCAATGCATGAAGCTCTCGCACGTCTATGTGCCCTTAGCGTCAACCAAATCCAAGGAACTCGTTTTGCTCACTATGCAAGACATGACTTCATGGGAATGCCGATGGAGATGCCAAGTCACCCGGAGCTGAAGCGTCAAGTGGAGAACCTTGACTTCCTGTTGTATGATCACCAGAAGGAATTGGACAATGATAGGGAGTTTGCCAACCACAACCGTGCCATTGCCGACCAGAAGGCCCAGACTTTCTCACTGCTAGTCAAGGATCATCAGTCTCTTCGCCTCCAGCGTGAGAAGAAGGATCGCACCATCGCCCGTCTTCGCAAGAAGGTGGCTGACCTCGAGAAGACCGTCAAGGAGAAGGAAGCTCAGCTTGCAGCAAAGGAGGAAGAAGAGGAGGGTGAAGACATCCAGGGAGACATGGATTCTTACCTCAACAATGATGATGACTTTCTGGAGGAGGATGTCGTGGACTTCTACACTGACGATGAGGACTCCGACTTCATTGATGATGAGTAGATGCACTAGAGCACTGTCGTAGCATGAGATGTATCAGTCCCACTGTATCGTAGCTTGCAGAATGGTTCTTCAAACCATCTGTTCTCCTTCGTTGTTGTGGTGTGTGTGTGTTTGTATCGTGTGCTTGCTTGAATGAATGAAATGGAGTTAGTTGCAAAACCTGAGTCAAACTCAAAGTTTTAGCTTTGAAACCAAAACCATGAACCTTAGAACTTTCCCTCTTACCCCTTTAACTACCTCAATCTTCAGATGACTCGTGGAAACCAAGGAGGGAGCAGCTCGTCGCAAGACCCAATGCTGCAGATTATGCAGATGTTAGTTGCAGACCGTGAAGCAAGCAGGGCAGAGCGCTAGGCCAATGTACCAACATTGCAGTAGATAGCTCAGATGGCCCAAAACAACCAAGGGCATGGAAATCAGGATCATCATGGATCCAAACTCAAAAACTTTCAGAATACCAATCCCCCAATCTTTAACCAGGCTGAAAACCCACTGGATGCTGACGACTGGTTACAGACAATGGAAAACAACTTAGAAGTAGCAAGAGTTGATGACAACGAGAAAGTTCTCTTCGCCACCCACTACCTGGCGGGAGATGCAAGAGCTTGGTGGACTAGCATCCGTAATATGAACCATGGTCAAGTGATGACATGGGAAGCCTTCAAAATCAAGTTCAGCCGCACCCACGTGCCGCAAGTTCTAGTCACCAGACTAAGGGATGAGTTCCGCGACTTGAAGCAAGGCAGAATGACTGTGGTGGAGTACCGTGACAGATTCCTATCGCTTGCAAGGTACGCCCCTGATGAGATCAACACGGAGGTCAAGAAGAAGGAGAGATTCTTGAACAGACTGCATGACGAGATGCAGACTGTCCTCGTCAACATCCGCTTTGAGGATCTCGAAGAGCTAGTCGACTCTGCCATTCAGATGGAAGGGAAGATTAATCAGGCGAACGACAACCGCAAAGTGATGCAGCAATCTGGATCCAACAGTCACCAGAAGTACCGTCCCAACCCCTTACCAGGATATGCACCCAGAAACAACCGACCCCCAATGTCTCGCCCAAGCTACCCCAACCATAGCGGAGGCAATGTGAAGTCCGGAGGAAACAATCACAACTCCGGCAACACCAACAATTTCGACCATGCCCCTCCCAAGAACAACAACAACAACACTGCACCCAGAACTGGCAGCAATGTTGTGCCGGTCGCAGCAAAAGACAAGTCCCAGATCACTTGTTTCGAGTGTGGAGTAAAGGGTCACTATTCCAATGAGTGTCCCAAGAAGACTGCCGCCACTACCAATGTGAATGCCCCAGCTCAACAGCAGCATCGTGTTCAACCAGGGAGAAGATTTTCCCCAGGGAACTCTCACAACCCCAACGGCCGTCTCTTCCACATGAACACCGAGGAAGCCCAAGAAGCGCCAGATGTAGTGCTGGGTATGTTTTCTGTCAACTCAATTTTATCAAGGGTATTGTTTGATTCAGGAGCATCACATTCATTTGTCACTGAAGAATTTGCATGCACTAGTAAGATTCACCCAACCAACTTGAAGCATGTCATGATAGTTCAAATCCCCAGGTCAATCAAAAGCTAGAAAAAATTGCAAAGCTGTGCCCTATCAGAATACATGGGATAGATTTTTATGCCAACCTAATTGTACTCGCAACCAAAGGATTGGAAGTAGTACTAGGTATGGACTGGATGTCAAGGCATAAAGGACTGATAGACTGTGCTAAGAAAGCCATCACCATGACCAGTAGCTCTAGAGTCACAGTAGAGCATATATCTGAAACCTTACCTCGTCAATTCAAGTGCAACAAGAGTCTAGCCCTACCCACCATAGACCAAATCAGAGTAGTATGTGAATACCCCGACGTATTCCTAGATGAATTGCCAGGTATGCCCCCGGATAGGGATATTGAGTTCATTATCGAACTAATCCCTGGAACCAGACCCATAGCCCAGAGACCCTATAGCATGAACCCCTCAGAGTTAGTGGAATTGAAGAAGCAGTTGGATGCCATGTTAGCAACCGGCTTGATTCAACCAAGCGCATCACCATGGAGATCACCAGTGTTATTCGTCGACAAGAAAGATGGAGGCAACCGTTTGTGCATAGATTACAGAAAACTGAATGACGTCACCATCAAGAACAAGTACCCCTTGCCAAAGATAGAGGATCTATTTGATCAGTTGACCGGAGCCCAGGTATTCTCAAAGATTGATCTTAGGACTGGTTATCACCAACTTAAGATTCGTGCAACGGATATTCCGAAGACTGCCTTCACTACTCGCTATGGTTTATACAAGTATACGATTATGTCTTTTGGATTAACCAATGCCCCTGCTTATTTCATGAATCTCATGAATAAGATCTTTATGAATTTCCTCGACAAGTTTGTAGTTGTGTTTATCGATGATATCCTTATCTACTCCCAGTCAGAAGAAGAACATGAGCAACATCTGAGAATCATCCTAGAAACCCTGAGAGAGCATCGGCTATATGCCAAGTTCAGCAAGTGTGAGTTCTGGCTGAAAGAAGTAGGATTCCTAGGACATATCGTGTCTGCCGGAGGAGTCTCTTTTGATCCCGCCAAGATCAAAGATGTCGAAGAATGGGAAGCCCCAACCACTCAAACCCAAGTCCGTGCATTTCTCGGATTAGCGGGATATTACCGCAAGTTCGTCGAAGGATTCTCGAGCATCGCCAGACCCATGACCCAATTGCTAAAGAAGGACAAGAAGTTTGAATGGACTGACAAATGTGAAGCCAGTTTCCAAGAGCTGAAGAAGAGATTGATATCAGCCCCAATATTGATCATGCCAGATATCAAGAAGCCATTTGATGTGTATTGTGATGCATCCAAGATTGGTCTCGGATGTGTATTGATGCAAGAAGGCAAGGTTATCGCTTATCTGTCTTGACAGCTGAAGCAGCATGAGCAGAACTATCCGACCCATGATCTTGAATTAGCTGCCGTAGTTTTGGCATTGAAGACATAGCATCATTATCTGATGGGTAATCGGTGTGAGATTTACTCAGATCACAAGAGCTTGAAGTATATTTTCACTCATAAGGAGCTAAATATGAGGCAAAGGAGATGGATAGAGTTAATCAAGGATTATGACCTTGACATTCATTATCACCCCGGCAAGGCCAATGTGGTAGCAGATGCTCTTAGCAGATTGCCTTGCAGGCTAAACACCATGATCAAGGAGAAGCAACCAAGTTTGTATGAGGAGTTGGAGCAGTTTAGAACTGAGCTGGTTAGCAAAGGATTCTTAGCTAGCATTGAACTTCAACCCACTTTGGTTAACCAAATCAAGGAAGCTCAGAAGGGAAATGAGAGTATCGACAGAATTAAACATTGTATTGGTATAGGAAAGGTACCTGGATTTACTGAAGACGAAGAAGGGGTTCTGTGGTACAAAGGACGTATCTATGTCCCAGCAGATTCGGAGCTGAAGCAAGTTATCATGCAGGAAGCTCATGATACTCTTTATTCTATCCACCCCGGAGGAACGAATATGTATCAAGATTTGAAAGAGCAATTTTGGTGGCACAAGATGAAGAGAGAAATCGGAAGCTACATCGCCAAGTGCGACATCTGTCAAAGAGTCAAAGCAGAGCATCAGAGACCCGCAGGACTGTTGCAACCATTGCAGATTCCAGAATGGAAATGGGATTCCGTCAGAATGGACTTTATCACCGGTTTGCCTACTTCTAGTAGGGGAAATGACTCAATCTGGGTCATCGTTGATAGACTGTCCAAAGTAGCTCACTTCATACCTGTAAAAACAACCTACCAGAGTTCAAAGCTAGGAGAGTTGTATATTGCTAGGATTGTCAGTCTGCATGGAACCCCCAATACCATAGTATCAGATCGAGGAACCCAGTTTACCTCGAGATTTTGGCAGAAAGTTCAGGAAGGATTAGGCACCAAGTTGAACTTCAGCACCGCTTATCACCCATAACCGATGGATGATCGAGAGAGTCAACCAGATCCTAGAGGATATGTTGAGAGCTTGTGTGTTGGAGTACGGATCAAAATGGGAAGACTGCCTGCCTTTCGCAGAATTCTCATATAACAACAGTTATCAAGCTAGTTTGCAAATGGCACCATTTGAGTTCCTATACGGAAGGAAGTGGCGTACCCCTTTGAATTGGTCGCAAGTAGGAGAGATTCAGATTTTTGGACCCGACATTTTCCGAGACGCTGAAGAGAAGGTTCACAAAGTCCATGAACACCTCAAGACCGCCCAGTCCAGACAAAAGAGTTATGCTGACAAGAGAAGGAGAGACCTGACTTTCAATGTTGAAGATTTTGTATATCTCAAGGTTTCGCCATTGAAGGGAACCCAACGCTTTAGTCTGAAAGGAAAGTTAGCCCCCAGATATATCGAACCATTCAAGATTCTGAACCGTCGAGGAGAAGTATTGTATCAAATGGAACTGCCAGAAGAGATCTCGGCCATCCACAATGTGTTCCATATCTCGTTACTTCGCAAATGCCTAGAAGTGCTAGAGAAGACTGAAGTTTTCAAGAACATCGATCATCGAGCCGTTGAGATCAACAATGACCTGACATATCGTGAAGTGCCCATCCGTATCTTGGAGGAAGCTTACAGAACCACCAAAACCAGAAGTATCAAATTTCTCAAGATTTAATGGAGCAACCATACTGAAGAGGAAGCCACCTGGGAGCGAGAAGATTACATTAGAACAGAGTTCCCAGATCTCTTTAGTTCCTAGTTTTCTTTCATAAATCTCGGGACGAGATTTTGTTTAAGGGGGAAGGTTTGTAACATCCCAAAACTTTAATCCAAGGTTATTAAGATCCATATCATCAAATTTTAGAGTTAACAAAAGCTTTTCCAATTAAAATTATTAAAGCATTCATATAGGTGTGCATTTAAATAGGAGTTGTTTTGAATTGCCTTGTTTAAGTGATCCATTGCTTGTAAAATGATTCTTAGGTGAAATAAACATCATATAGATCATTCCCAAACAAATCCCAAAGCAAAACAAATCAAAATGAATAAAATCAACAAATGGTCATTTGTGCCATTTTAACTACCATGCCTACTTTGGCTATTCCTAGAACTCAAAACTTAACAGAAACAAATGTGGATCTTTGCACCCCTTGCTAGTACATGTAGTATTGTACCAAGGCCCACTTTGTGATCTGCCAAAAACTTTCAAACACTAATTTTAAATGGCATTTGAAAATTGAATGTAGTTCATATGAGAAGATCCCACTTATTCAAAAACCACTCAAATGAGCACCATTTTCAAAACCCAAGCAACCACAGAGGCTTAAGCATGTGTCTAGAAACTCCACCAAAAATCATCCAAAAATTCAAAAACTTTTCTCATGCGGCCATTGTGTCGAACAGGTGGCCTGCAGAAAATAAACTGCCTAACTATTACTGTTTGTACTTAAGCCATTGTCCCCCATTTGAACCCCTATGCACTCCCTTGTCCCCCTTGAGTCCATCCAAGCCAGCACCGGCCTACCCCTAAGCCGCAGCAGCAGTGGAGCATCGCCACTTTGTGGTCGCGGTCGGCCGATCGTGGATAGAGCGCCACAGACCACGCCGCGCCATTCCAGCGCCACCACTAGCTCCGCCTAACGCTACCGCAGCCCCCTGTCCACCTCTAGATCACCCCCAGGTCCTGGACCACACCCCAGCACCGTCGCCCATTCTCTCTGCGCCGTGCTCAGCGCGCGCTAGAGCGCGATCGTCGCCAGCACGCAACAGACCACCACTGGACATAAAATCCCACAAGCCACTAAGCCTCGACCCCAGCACCCCGCCAGACATGTCCGTGCACCGCCGCGTGACCCACAGTCGCCGTGCGCCGCGTCGAGCACCGCCTCTGTCTCCCAGAGCGCGGGACGCTCCCGACCAAACGCCACCGCCCCTAGCCGTGCATTCAAGCCGTATATGATCGCCAGGAGATAGGCCACCATCCGCCAACACCACCCATTCCTCTAGCCGCCTGTATCAGCGTCACCAACGAGCTCACCGTCATGCCGCTCGGTCCCCTCGTCGTCCTATAAAAGGAGCCCTCCCCAGCACAAACTACTCACACCATTCCACTCCCCTCTCCTCACTGATCCTTCCCCACCTCTCGCCGGAGCCACTTGAGCCTTTGTTCACCGGAATTTAGCCGGAGGAGCCCGCTGTAGAGGAGGAGAAGGCGCCGTCGATTTCGTCCACCCCAGGAGCTCCCGCGATCACCCCTGAGTCCACCGTCGACAGCACGTTCGATCGCCCCCATCATCGCAGTAGCTGGAGCCCTGGTATGCCCCCTGTGCACCCCCACCGAGCCACTAGGGTTAGTTCTCGCTGGCGAACTGTTCGCCCGAGACGACGCTCCTCAGCCGTAGATCTCACTTTTAATCTAACGGCCCACATCGCCCCGTACCGCTTCGCGTGTAAAGAGCCAATGACATGTGGACCCCCCTGTTAGCTGTTCTCTGCGCCATGGAGTGCCACTAGGCCGGGCCGTTTTCCTTCCTGCGCTAACCCAGCAATTCAAATTTAGGTTTTTCTATTTAGGTTTGAACTTAGTTTTGTCCCCTAGTTTGAAAATCATTTTAGAGAGATTTACAAATCCAAATGGAGTGATTCCAATTGTGTTGGAAAGCTTCTGAAAAGATATATCCAAGCCCGTTTGATTTAATTCATTTATAGTTAGAGATCTCTCCTAGTAAAAATAACAAGACAGAAGCTTTTACACATTCAAACATTTTTCTAAAATCAACCAAAATACCTTTTGAGTTGATTCCAACTCTCAAAAATCACATTTCACCATACCTACCTGAATATGTAATAATATTAAGGTTTGCATGCAGTGACTTTGGACTAGTACCAAAATATGCTATATAGGCCTTTCTAGTCACTTTAAATCATTAAATTCTAAACTTAAACCCATTAAAATGTGATCCAACCCTTAAATCACATTCCTACATGTTAGAATATGTGGTAAGGACATGTTTCCACATGATCCCATATTTTAAGTGGTGAATATTAAATCTTAGTTATTTTCAATGAGTAGAAATTACTTTTCTTAAATAAAAGGAATGAAAGTAGTTAATAAAATCTTGTGATGCTTGTGATGATAATAGATCATCAAATGTGTGCCTTAGTGTGCTAAGTAGACTAGTTAAGTATTGTTTGGTGATTGTGTACTCCGTATGTATTTATAGACGATAGTACCGACCAAGCTTTCGAGGAGGAGGAGTTCTATCAAGAGGAGGAAGAAAACTTCAACCACTGCACTGCACAAGGCAAGCCATCATTAACAATGCAAGCTAACACTTGCAAGTATCATGCTTAGCAAGCTAGAATTAAGCTAGATGATTTGAGCAAAGATGCTTTAGGCATGCTTTGGTTACACCACTTTGACTATTACTTACCCCAAGTATTATTTCCAAGCTTTAATTCCTTTACTTTACTAAAGTCCCTTACTTGTTTTGAAGGTAGCATAAAGTGTATAAAACTTGACCTATTTAGATAACTTTAGATATCATTCTATGGCATGAGATTGATCCCATCTTTCCACCTTAGTGAACACTCTTAACTTAGTAGTATAGAGTAGATAAAAACTTGAGTCACTTTAGATGGGAACACTTGGTGAAAATGAATTGTGAAAACCTTAGAATGAGGAGTCATTCTATTGAGATGTTTTGACATGTGTTGAGAAACACAAATGGTTTATGATGATGAAAATGTTGAGGCATGAGCCTTAACCCCTTTTACAAAACTGATGGTTGGATTCAGATGCGATACCATTCCAAATTTACCGTACAACCACAATACCTAAATTGGGTAACGCTTAGCCAGAAGTTTATATGCATTAGTATTAGTTCCCTCGCGGGAGAGGTTTGAGCTGAGGCTACCTCTCAATGTTGTCCACCTATGCAGTGCCCAAGATGACAGATGGTCATGGTTGGGAGGCCATGCTCATAGGAGAGGTGCTTATACTAGGGTGTGTAAAGGAAAGGTAATGTTTGATTATCTGCATACTAAGTATGATGATTCAGGGTTATCCCTGACAGATGTATCGAATCTTGTGGTGAAAGTGTACCACCTCTGTAGAGTGTCAAACTATTTGAATAGCCGCGTTCGCGGTTATGGACAGTTGGAGTGGCCATACTATTTCGTTGTCAGATGTTTTCAAAATGACTTATGAAATGAATGATGAATCTTGCCTTGACCACAACAAGGTTGTGACTAGGACACTAGTTTCCCAACTTAAGTGATTTTAGAACTTTATTTTATCTTTCTTTGTTTCTGAACTCAGCTTAGGTTTCAAACTTAACTTTATAGTTAAACTTAGAGTTAGCACTTTACCTTTTAACTATACTACTTGTTAGTGGTAGTTTGCGAGTACTTAAAGAGTACTCATGGTTTTGTCCCTGGCAATTCTCATGGCCAGACTATGAAGGAGACTACCAAGATGATGGCTAGCAGGACGGCTATGATAACTAGGACTATCTCACAAGATTGCTCGTGCCCTGCAGATGGACCCCACCGCTACGCTTATTATTTATTCCGCTGCTTGTTGTATTAAGACTGGATCATGAGATCCTTATTTGTGTAACACCTTATTTATGGTTTGTAATGGATGATGTACTGTGATATCCAATCTGTTATGTCTCGCAAAAATGGTAATCCTGGGATTGTGATGTATGACATAATAGGCATCTGGGATTAAAAATCCGGGTGTTGACAAGTTGTATCTAGTCACCCTTATGAACTTTGGAGATGTCCTATGCATTTATGTTTTGCTATACCATGAGGGACAAGCTGAATACCACCCTTATTATGTTTTCTATATGTGAAACAAACAAATGTCTTTCAATGCGTTGTTATTCATGATCTTTTGTTTGTACCTTTTCATATTACAACTGTAGGGGTTTCGCGTATAAAAAGAATAAATTTTACTCTACGCCCCTAAACCCCTGAAGCTGCTAGGACCTATCTATTAGTAACACAGTAACGGGAGGGGCTTTTCATGAACTTACCCTTGAAGACCGAAAAGCGTTGTCCACGCTCAAGAGAGCGTGGTTGATGTAGACGAGCCGAAGCCGACTCTCAAGGTCGTGATGAAGTCCTTGTGCTCCTTGGCTCCAACGACTTGAGTGCCTCAAGTGCGACACCTCGCGGGGAGTTACACACGTCCGGTGCCTGACGATGACTCCCGCTTCCCCGATCTAGCAGTAGTTGCGGAAGTAGAGCTCCCGGATCTGAATCCCGCAGCACGACGGTGCTCCACGGTGAAGATGTCTCTCGCTCGCGCAGTCCAGACTTGGGACCACGGTCACAAGAGAGAGAGGGGAGAGAGAAAATATCAATTAGAGGTCCTCCCAAAAGTGGGGAGACCTTTATTGATAATTGGTGTGTCTTTCTAGGCCAAATACCCCACTATATATAGGGGGGGGGGAGGCACTACCTCCCTCAAAGTCCCCATGTGGGACTAAAGGAGAGGAGGAGGTGGGGTGAGGTACCGCCGGCCACCCCCTCATGGGCCCCACGTGGGGGGCTGGCCCAATAGGTCCGCTGGCCACCCCTTGGCCCTTCTCCCCTCTTGCCTTTCCCTAATGGGCCCTCTCCCCTCCGGGAATTGGCCCATTAAGCCTTTTTGACCTTTAACTGATTTTCTCTTTATTAAATAATTATGAATAAATGATTAAATCAATATTTAACATTCATTCACATATTATTAAATCTCTGTGGCCATGGAAAACCTTCCACCTCCACTCCGGACAACCTCCGGATTTACCGAAACCCTTCCGGTTTTCTCCCTTCTTTTCTTCGGTGATTCTATCGATCCTATAAACGCTCTCTAAGCATCATCAAGCCCTTAAGCATGATACCCCACGGCTCGGGAACACTCCAGACATGGTCGGGACACTCCCGCACCAATGATCGACAGAGGGACCTGGATGGTCATGTGATCCCTGTGCGTTCCACGAAGATCTTTCGTCGTTTTAACCGGGACAATCGTGTCTTATTCCCTTTGTCACTCAATACTTGCATTGCCCGAGATCTGATCAATGACATCACCATGTCGTGTTCAATCTCGTTACTGAATAATGCTAGTTGACTCGTTCCGACAAGTGATATCCCCGTGATCAAATGACACGCTGCATAGCTATTGGATATAACTTCTCCGAGTGGGCCCTTGAGTATCTCCCCGTCACATGGACGGACAAATCCCGCTCTTGACATATATTGCCTCTACGGTTTCCTCCAAATACCTGAACACACCTTTATAACCACCGTCTTACCAGATGGCATTTGATGCTATCTAAGCACTCTCGGGAGACAGTGATTGATATAGCCTCACGGTCTAAGGAATAGTCTACGAGGATCCATTTCTAATCATCATAACTTGAACTTCGTGACATGATTGGGTCACGATGTTTAGGTTGGGTATTGGTTCAATATCTCATTCTCAGAATGAGATGACCTCATTTCCAACTGGCATAAATGCCAGATGATTAGGAAACATGATCATCCGTTGACCAATGAACCAGTGAGTAGAGTTTCACTGGGAACCCATGGTTGTTTGTATATCACACGTGTATTGATGTTTCCACTCAATACAGTTATAGCATGATATAAAACTCAATCATAAACTATATGAAATATGATAATAGTCCTTACTACTATTTGTCTCTAGGGCATATTTCCAACAGTCTCCCACTTGCACTAGAGTACAAATACACTAGCTGCATTTTGTTCTCAATCATTGGCACCATATATCCGGTACCCTGAACATGCTTGCTCATGGAAGAGGTTGAGTCTTGGGTCTGTACTTTACAGTCCCAAATCCTTTGCAACTTACTAATGTCACCTGGATTGACATTAATATTCTATCATCTCATGACAGCATCTGTGTGTATGCATCGTCGCTATGGCAGCAGAACGAGGCCTGATTCTAGGAGCCTACAGTGACGTTAGATCAACCTCGAGGGTTTTCTCATGGGCACTGTGCCCTGGGACACATCATTCTACGTTAAAAGCGAACTAGCCCCACTATAACATTATACAACACTTTAGATGGTACCCTTATCTATTATTATAAATGTATTCATCGAAACTCCCGTGCACTCTGTGCAATTTTCGATGTTTTGTTCACCTTGCTTCCTACTTGACTTTTGATTGGTATATACATGAGTTTCCAACATATTCCCTTATAACATAACTCTTTATGCTTTAAGATATGTTATCCTTTATGGATTTGGAAAACATGTCTACAGTTCTCTATTAGACACTACAGACAAACTTAGCTCAACGTTCTGTGATTCGAACTTAATCACTTTTAAACGTTCCTTATTTTGGATCAGATATTATGCTAAGTTATCATCATGGTTTACTAATATAGAACCTATGTCTCAACATAGTGGATGACGATCTTCCTTTTCTTTCTTTTAACCATTGATGTTAAACTTAATGCTATTCCTAATTCGAGTTATTAAGGACTGGTTCCTTAATTAACTTCTATTCTGAAACCCCTTTCAGAATCCCTTAAGGAATACTACATAATATCATAATATGGTTATTATCAACTTCTACATCTTATAAATCATTATTTATAAGTATTTGTGCTTTCATCCTTACCATATTTAAGAATTACTCCTATAAGCTCCCACTCAAAAATATGTCAATCACATATTGTTTTAGGAAGACTTACATAGCTCCCACTCAATCTTATGCAAATTGCATATCTCCTTACTATTTTTGAACAACTTCAAAATCCTTTGATCAAATATCAAACTTGGAGATTTACTATGAGATACTAGTACTTTACTAGTTTTAAATCCACTAGACATTTAGCACACATGAATCAAATTCATTTGAATTCATCCAATACTTGACAAATTGTGCTTTTGTCATTTACCCCATTTTCCACTATGGCTTTGCAGTCATTTGAGAAAATTCCAACTAACTCCTTTTACTTGTGAGATTCAGCAACTAATTGCTTTCTAATCTCAAGGGAATTTTGCTATTAGGATTTCTCATAATTTTAGTTTACCATTATTTCCTTAGTAGTTCATAGGTATGTCATATTCCAAGAATCATGAAAAATGATTCACAAATGTCTCTATAGTAGATATGGATTACATTTTGAATCCTACTTCATGTAGTGAAAACACTAGTGGGAAAACACAATGATCAATATCATTGATTCTTTCCTTCTATGCAGAGAATCATTCAGGAACGTTGTCTGTTGCGCTTCTCAACACTCTGATGCAGGGTTTTGAATCCTCATAGTGTTTTACTCTAATTTCCATTTGCTTCATAATTGAGAAACATCACTAGAAGTGAACTTTCTCAAGAATGCACTAAAGTCCAAGCAATACACGTTTTTCTTTCCTTTTGCTTTCAGCTATGGATTTCGTATTCAAAGTTTCCAATGAATACGCTACAAGGAATTATTCGCTATTGTTTTGGTTATATCGAATAACCCCAAAACTTTCACGAATTCAAATGGTTCACTACATTCTAATTGAGTGCTAACTATTTCTAACTAATGGTCTCTACATCTACACTACAACGATTTATTTGGTGCCTTTCTATTCAACCCCTTTGATATCTAATATCACATTGTGATGTTTTGCATTTTGACGTTTCAAAACACTTCGCATTTCACAATTACTTTTATGCCAATTTTATAAAGTTGAGTTTCATTACTATTGATCAAATCATAGTAATTGGATTCTCTTTTATACTTATACCCTTTGTTGATGAAACATTTTGATCAAATCAAATAGTTTCATATTCATGTTTCCTTTGGTAAACTACTTTACACATTTAAACGATCATATAATGATAATTACTATTTTCGTTAAAACACAATACATCGGATATGTATTTACTTTTAACAATTCATCAAACACATTGTATTCAAGTAATACACGGTGTTCAAGTTATTTTGCCGAACTTAGGCATGATTTATATGTGATAAGAAATCGAATGACTTTCACATATTATCACATAACTTTGAATTTAAACAATGGTTTTTCATTCATTAATGAACATATCATTAAGTTGGGTATTTTAAACAAGGCATTTTAATGTTTTACTAATGTTCATGCATTATCAATTAGTTTCAAACAACAAGGATAATTCACACGTAATCAAACAAGATATGAACACGAATAGAAATCATTCATAAAAGTGGAACAACTGTTTGTTACAAACTCATGTGAATAATCGTCTCACGAAGTGTGAGACACACTAAAGAAGTTCACAATCTCTTGATTACAATAATCATCCTAAAACACAAAGTAAATGATAAATGTCGAGGGAGAGTGTCATCGGCCATCATCATCATGCTCGTCAACAACACGCAACGTCACCTCCTCTCTAGCAAGCACCTCTAATACATTGCAAATGTATCTATAATTTTTGATGTTCCATGCTTGGTTTTATCCACTTTCTTGTGTTTTGTCCACACTTTGGAGTACTTTTCTTATGATTTCTTGGACTAACCTATTAACAAGAGCCATAGTGTCAGCTGCCTGTTTTCTGCTGTTTTTGGTTCCACGAAAGTCAGAAAATGAATATTCTCGGAATTGGACAGGACAAAAGCCAAAGTGCCTATTTTTCCAGAAGTCATCACATGCCAGAATACAAGACGGAGAGGGGCCAGAGGCTGGCCACACCACCTGGCCGCACGACCAGGCTTGGCACGCGCTAGGGGGTGGTGTGGTGGCCCCTAGCACCCCCTCGGTCTCCCCTTCCGCCTATAAGATGCCCTCGGGACAAAAACCCTAAGGGCCCGATCAAAAATCCACGAAAGAGTCTGTATCCGCCGTCATCTCCATCCCTAGATCGGGAGGGATCTAAAGCTCTTCCCGGCACCCTGTCGGAGAGGGTAATTCACCCTGGAGGCCTTCTTCATCACCATGCAAGCCTCCGGTGTGATGCGTGAGTAGTTCATCCTTGGACTACGGATCCATGTAGTAGCTAGATGGCTGGTTCTCCTCCTTTGTGCTTTCATGTTTAGATCTTGTGAGCTCCGTTCATGATCAAGATCATCTATTTGTAATTCTGCATGTTGTGTTTGCAGGGATCCGATGGATATTGAGAAGCTATTTTAGATTGATTATTGATTCTATCATGTCTTTGTTATTTGTGATCTTGCATGCTTTCCGTTGTTAGTAGCTATCTTGGCCAAGTAGATGCTAGCAACTCCAAGAGTTAGTATTTATGCTCGATAGTGGGTTCATGCCTCTGGTAATCTGGGGAAGTGACAGAAATCTCTAAGGTACTAGATGTACTGTTGCTACTAGGGAGAAAACAACAATCCTTTGTTCATAGAACAATCGTATTGTTTACTTTACACGCAGTTCGTAAAGCAATAATCTGTTGCTTGCAACTTAATACTGGAGGGGGCTCGGATGATAACCTGAAGGTGGATTATTAGTCATAGATGCAGTTGGATGGCGGTCTATGTATAATGTTGTAATGCCCAATCAAGTCTCAAAGGAGTCAAGATGATTAGTATATGCATGTATTGCTTTCTCGGTGTTTGTCAATTGCCCCGCTGTAATTTGTTCACCCAGCATGTTATCTATCTTAAGGAGAGCCACCTCTAGTGAACTATGGATCCCGGTCCTTTGTCTTTTACATACAATCTACAATCTTTTACTACTTTGTGTTTACTTTCTGCAAACTATTACTTTCTTCCATTCGATACGTTTAATCCTTTTTTTTCCACAAAACACGGTGAGATTGACAACCTCATCGCAAGTTGGGGACAAAGTTCTATGGTTGTGTTGTGCAGGTCTCCACGTTCCTACTAGCACCGGTAGTGCGCCCTGCCAAAGCTCAGCCAGTAACACCTTTGGGGTGTTTCCTTGCTCCTACTGGTTCAATTAAACCTTCGTTTCATAACTGAGAGAAACTTGCTACTGTGCTCATCATACCTTCCTCTTGGGGTTCCCAACAAGCTCTACATCAACCACGCTCCAGCATTTTTCTGGTGCCATACACAGAGCCATCAAGCATTTTTCTGGCGCCGTTGCCGGGGAGTCAAGGACATCTTCACAAGGGGAGTCCCTCACAACCAATCTCTTTACTTTGTTATTTTTGTTTTGCTTAGTTTCTTTTTGCTTTGTTTGCTTGTTTCTTTATCAAAAAAACACAAAAAAATAGTTTTACTAGTTTGCTTTCTTATTTGAAAACCCAAAAAAATGACTACTCTTGAAAACACGAAGTTGTGTGACTTCACTAGCACCAACAACAATGATTTTATGAGCACACCTATTGCTCCACCTGTGCCTGAAGATGCTTTCTTTGAGATAAAACATGCTTTACTCAATCTTGTTATGAGAGAACAATTTTTTGGTATTGGTAATGAAGATGCTGCTTCCCATCTAAATAACTTTGTTGAACTTTGTGAGATGCAAAAGCATAGGGATATAGATGGTGATATTAAGCTGAAATTGTTTCCTTTCTCTTTGAGAGGAAAAGCTAAAGAATGGTTGAATTCCTTAACTAGGAATAGTATTGATTCTTGGACTAAGTGCAAAGATGCTTTTATTGGAAAATACTATCCTCCTGCTAAGATTATATCTATGAAAAGTGAAATAATGAAGTTTAAACAACTTGATAACGAGCATGTTGCTCAAGCTTGGGAAAGAATGAAATCTTTCATAAAGAATTGTCTCACTCATGGACTGACTGCTTGGATCATCATCCAAACTTTTTATGCAGGATTGAACTATTCTTCAAGGAACCTATTGGACTCTGCTGCTGGAGGTACCTTTATGACCATCACTTTGGGTGTTGCAACAAAACTTCTGGACAATATGATGGTTAATTATTCTGAATGGCATACTGAGAGAGCTCCACAAGGTAAGAAGGTAAATTCTGTTGAGGAAACTTCCTCCTTGAGTGATAAGATTGATATTATTATGTTTATTCTTGTGAATGGGAAAGCCCATATTGATCCAAATAATGTCCCATTAGCCTCTTTGGTTGCTCAAGAAGAGCAAGTTGATGTGAACTTCATAAGAAATAATAATTTTAGCAACAATGCCTATAGGAATAATTTTGGTAACAACAATTATAGGCCATATCCTCCCAACAATGGTAATGCTTATGGAAATTCCTACAACAATAATAAGAGTGCACCCTCTGAACTTGAAGTTATGCTTAAAGACTTTATTAGTAAACAAACTGCTTTCAATAAAACTATTGAAGAGAAACTCTCTAATGCTGAAAGAAATATAGCATCATTGGCTGAAACTCAATCTTCTTTGAATAAAATGGCAGCTAAACCTGAAACTAATGAGAATCCCTTTGCTGCTACTAATGCCATACAAGTTAGAATTGATGAAAATGTTAGACTATTAGCTGAATTGCATGCTAAGTAGGAGAGAGAAGATGAAATTGCTAGAAACATTAGTGTTTCTACTATCACTACCACTAATGTTGAAGCTAGTAATAGTTCTACTACTTTAGATGATAAATTTTATTTTGATCTTGATGGTTGCAATATCTCTGAAGTTATTAAGTTCCTACAAAAGCTTGCTAAAAGTCCTAATGCTAGTGCTATAAATATGGCCTTTACAAAACACACTAGTGATGCTCTCATAAAAATTAAAGAAGAAAAGATGAAACATAAAGCTTCTATTCCTATAAAACAAGAATATGGTTGGGAACCCATCATAAATATGAAAGTAAATGATTTTGATTTCAAAGCTTTATGTGATCTTGATAGTAGTGTTTCTATTATGCCTAGAAGGATTTATGATATGCTTGATTTGCCTACACTTGAAGATTGTTATTTGAATGTCCCACTTAATGATAATGCTAAAAATAAACTCATGGGGAGTCTTAATGATGTTCTTATTATGGTTAACAATGCCTATGTCCCTGTTGATTTCTATGTTTTGGATGTTGAATACAATGCTTCTTGTCCTATTACTTTGGGAAGACCTTTTCTTAGAACTGTTGGTGCCATCATTGATATAAAAGAAGGCACCATTAAATATCAACTCCCACTCAAGAAAGGTATAGTACACTTCCCTAAGAATAGAGAGAAGATTTCTTTTGCTTCTCCTATGAAAACAAAATTTGGTTTTAATGCTTCTTCATTTGAGAACACTTGATTCTTTCTTTGCTTCTTATGCCTAACTTAAAGGCGTTAAAGAAAAGTACTTATTGGGAGATAATCCAAAAGTTTTAGATGAGTATTAGAAGTTATTACTTCAGTAATAACAGCTCCTTATCATTTTTATTTGCTTTTTGTGCCAAGAGTAACCTCTAATGAGAGAGAAGTAATGATTGGGAAAGTTGCTGTCCCGAAACAGATTTCTGTGCTTCACCGTAAAAATTCGTGTAAATTCTCTGAACGTCTATTTGAGGCATGAATTTTTGTGCTTCTGTCCCAGCTTGTTATATAACTTTCGTTAGTTCAAAACTTTTTGATTTGAGCAACAGAAGGTCTTCGAAAAAATTCGTCTTTACCTGCTGGTCTATTTTGACAGATTTCTATCATTTTCTGCATTTGCTTCTTGTTGGTTCCTTTTTGAGTTCTTTTGGGGAATTGAGCTTTTTGAGGAAAGTGCTACAGTAGCTAGTGTTCTAATGGAAGTTTATTGGTATTAGAACTGAACATTAAGACTTATTTATCTTGAGTGCACTAATGTTGCTAATAAAGATTGTGTGAAGTTTTGTATGAAGGAAAAATTTCAGGTGTATGGAAGGACTGAATAATGAGCTGAAGGATGGACTAAAGCTCAAGATTGGAGATGCCACGCATGTCACCCCAAGAAATCTCCAAGAAGTACAAGCGTCAAAGCTTGGGGATGCCCAAGGCATCCCCTCCTTCATCAATAAAAATCCCAGGTTTCTTCCAAACGCTTCATTTTTATTGTTTCATGCACAATTGTGTTTTTCTTGGAGCGTCTTCTTTTTTGTTTTCGTTTTGGTTTTCATTTGCTTTTTTTTGCTTAGTTTTATGAATAAATTGGTTGGACCCCCTCTTTCATACATTGGTTTGCAAATAGTTTGGTTTGGATTGGAAAAGAGTAGGAAAGTTCATGCTTATGTGGTAAAAAGAGCTCGTTTTTGACTGTGGCCTATAGTTTATCATGCCATGCTTGATATTGTTTTGGCTTTATGCTTAGTATTCTTTGCTGTAGCATGACTTTTTATAAACAATTGAGATTGCTTAATGTGCGTTGGATGAATCATGCGTTGTTTTTGCATATTAAAGCATAGTATAGTGGTAATTTCCTTTGATGCTTTATTTGGGTTGACTTGGAGCATGCTCACACCATGTTATGACTATCTCAAGTCACCATAAGCCTTTATGATACTTTATTTTTCAACTTGTAGTATGACTTTATGCTTTGATCAATGATGTTTTGTCGCTCTGCATGATTATGGCCATTATTGCTCTCTTAGTTTGTCGCTCCCAGTTTTTTGCTAGCCTCCACAACCAAGTATGAGTTCCACTCATGCATCCAACTCCATAAACCAAGTTATTCCAAAGAGTCCACCATACCTACCTACTAGTTTATGCTATTCCAAGTATATTCATGCTTTTGTTTACCTTCCAAATTAAACTTGTTATGAGAAAACTAGTGATTAAAGCTCTCACGAACTTGATGGCACACTTTACTTTTCTTGCCCTTAATAAACTTGAACCATTGTGTCGTCTATGTTGTATATGCTTGCACTTATTTGTTGGGAATTAGCAGAACCATGCTTTCATGGGGAACGCTTTCAACATTGCACTTGGTACTTGTACCTAGTTGATATCATGCTCTTTTGTATATGGATGTCGTCGGTGTGAAATGAAAGGGGAGCTTGTAACTCCATGGAGTTATGTATATGTGTTAGAGAAACGCCTGGGCCGCTGGTCTAATCCATTCTGACATGGTGGAAACCTGCAGCGTAACCATAATGAGTTGTCTATGAAGCATTCTTCTTATAAAAAAAGAGTCCTATATTGAGACAAAAGAGAAAAGAGAAAAAAGAGATTATGAAAAGAGGAAAGAGAGAAAAAAGCACCATATTCCCATGGTAAATAAGAAGATTGCTGAGATGCTCGTTGTCTGCTTGCCTTGTCATTTTGATATGGGGATTCTTCCGTATCATCGGGCAAGGGGTACCCCGTTGGCGGTTCTCTATGATACACATGTACTTACGATGACAAGAAATTACTGGTGACTAAACTTGAGTAACATGAGGAGCGACCCTCGTATACAAGGGACATGAGATTTCTAACTTATAGTTCGTCAAGCATGTACACCATAGTTTGTTCACTTTAACCTTAATCACTTCAAGATGCTTATGATAGGGGCGATGAGAGCTGAAAGCTATAAGTACCATAATTTTTGGAAGCTCTTTATGAGACTTGAATCCCTACTTCCTTTTATAAAAAGGCCTTTCTTCCACCATTATATTGAGTCTCCACCTTTATGCACCTACTTTGAGAGCATAGTGGCCATTCTTAGTTCTATGTGCATTGTCCCAAGACTAGTTGATTGATGCATAACTTGATATTGCTTGTTTTAAACTATTTGTATCTAGTCACTCTTATGAACTTTGAAGGTGTCCTATGCATTTATATTTGCTACTCTATGAGGGACAAGCTGAATACTATTATGCTATGTTTTCTTTATGTGAAACAAACAAACGTCTTGCAAAGCATTGTTATTCATGAATCTTTTGTTTGTGCCTTTTCATGTTGCATCATAGTTTCTTTGTCTTATTGCTATAACTTTGTCTTTCATGTTATGATTGAAGTACTATGATCCCAGCTTTGAATGTTTTACAAATACTTTGATCAAGTCTTTGATGGTGCATGTCACCTCAAAAATTATTCTTTCTTTTTATCACTTACCTACTCGAGGACGAGCGGGCGTTAAGCTTGGGGATGTTGATACATTGCAAATGTATCTATAATTTGTTATGTTCCATGCTTGGTTTTATCCACTTTCTTGTGTTTTGTCCACACTTTGGAGTACTTTTCTTATGATTTCTTGGACTAACCTATTAACAAGAGCCACAGTGCCAGCTGCCTGTTTTCTGCTATTTTTGGTTCCAGGAAAGTGAGAAAATGAATATTCTCGGAATTGGACGGGACAAAAGCGAAAGTGTCTATTTTTTCGGAAGTCATTAGATGCCAGAATACGAGACGGAGAGGGGCCAGAGGCCGGCCACACCACCTGGCCGCACGACCAGGCTTGGCCCGTGCCAGGGGGTGGTGTGGTGGCCCCTGGCACCCCCTCGGTCTCCCCTTCCGCCTATAAGATGCCCTCGGGACAAAAACCCTAAGGGTCTGATCAAAAATCCACAAAAGAGTCTGTAGCCGCCATCATCTCCATCCCTAGATCAGGAGGGATCTGAAGCTCTTCCCGACACCCTGCCGAAGAGGGGAATTCACCCTAGAGGCCTTCTTCATCACCATGCAAGCCTCCGGTGTGATGCGTGAGTAGTTCATCCTTGGACTACGGATCCATGTAGTAGCTAGATGGCTGGTTCTCCTCCTTTGTGCTTTCATGTTTAGATCTTCTGAGCTCTGTTCATGATCAAGATCATCTATTTGTAATTCTGCATGTTGTGTTTGCGGGTTTCCGATGGATATTGAGATGTTATTTCAGATTGATTATTGATTCTATCATGTCTTTGTTATTTGTGATCTTGCATGCTTTCCGTTGTTAGTAGCTATCTTGGCCAAGTAGATGCTAGCAACTCCAAGAGTTAGTACTTATGCTCGATAGTGGGTTCATGCCTCTGGTAATCTGGGGAAGTGACAGAAATCTCTAAGGTACTAGATGTGCTGTTGCTACTAGGGATAAAACAACAATCCTTTGTTCATAGAACAATCGTATTGTTTACTTTACACGTAGTTCGTAAAGCAATAATCTATTGCTTGCAACTTAATACTGGAGGGGGTTCGGATGATAACCTGAAGGTGGATTATTAGTCATAGATGCAGTTGGATGGCGGTCTATGTATAATGTTGTAATGCACAATCAAGTCTCAAAGGAGTCAAGATGATTAGTATATGCATGTTTTGCTTTCTCGGTGTTTGTCAATTGCCCCGCTGTAATTTGTTCACCCAGCATGTTATCTATCTTAAGGAGAGCCACCTCTAGTGAACTATGGATCCCGGTCCTTTGTATTTTACATACAATCTACAATCTTTTACTGCTTTGTGTTTACTTTCTGCAAACTATTACTTCCTTCCATTCGATACGTTTAATCCTTTGTTTTCCGCAAAACACGATGAGATTGATAAGCTCATCGCAAGTTGGGGACAAAGTTCTGTGGTTGTGTTGTGCAGGTCTCCACGTTGCTACTAGCGCCGGTAGTGCGCCCTGCCAAAGCTCAACTAGTAACACCTTTGGGGTGTTTCCTTGCTCCTACTGGTTCGATTAAACCTTGGTTTCATAACTGAGGGAAACTTGCTGCTGTGCTCATCATACCTTCCTCTTGGGGTTCCCAACGAGCTCTACATCAAGCATGCTCCAGCATTTTTCTAGCGCCATACATAGAGCCATCAACCTCTCATGCAGAAGGACCTGGTTTCAGTAAAACAGAACAAGTATCAGATATACTTAACACTACAAATGTGTTTGCAAGATTATAACATTTATAAAACTATATATATCAAATATATACCTTTTTCATCGATGACCTCTCCGGTGATTGGTTCAACATTTACGTTCCTGAAATGTAATATGAACTCATGGAAATCCAATGCTTCCGTATCACCACTCATGATGCTACTCCGGACATGTCCTTCGTAGCTGGGAGGTAACGACCGAAGCAGTATGTCTATCGCAAATGGATCAGCCATCCAGTAATCCACGAAGTGAACCAGTCTTGTGTGTGCATCAAGCATGCGCTCCAAGTGACCCTTCAGACATGTATGCTCCTCCATCTGTATGGAAAGGAACTCTCCAAGCAGTTCGTGCTTCGACTTGCGCACATGGTCTATGAACTCTGCTCTCATCTGATCCACCATCGAATATGGATCAAGATCACCCATGAGCGGATGTAGTTCATCCACCATCCCGTAACACAATATTATCTGAATGTAGGTGGACATCTCTTGGCGATAGTAGCGGTCTGCCAGCTCTTGTGGGGTCTCATAGTAGTTTGGCTCAGTCAAATCCATCGTGCGGCGTATGTAGTCTACCACATGATTCCTAGTAAGGAGATCATGTAGGCGCACAAGCCAACTAGGGAAGTTGGATCCATCAAGTCTAAGTTTTTCACCCTTTACCCAATCCTCAATGGCAAAGTAAGCTTCACGGTGAGCCATCTACATTTATAATTGCAAAAGGAATTCAGACTAAGTTTATAATTAAATGAGTTAGTAATAACTCCACTCAGAAACACCTATCCCCAAAAGGGTTCCTAGTGATAACATGACCCCTATCAGCCACATCTCCCGCGATCATCACGGCCATCAATGTGGGTTCAAGGGTGGACGCTAAACGTCGGTCACATCATTCATGTGACTCGTGCTCGATCTTTTGACCATCCGTGTTCCGAGGCCATGTCTGTACATGCTAGGCTCGCCAACTCAACCTTAGTGTTTTCGCTGTGCAACATGGCTTACACCCACTGTATGTGAACGTAGATATGTCTGACACCCGATCATCATGGCCTGCCTCATACCGAAGAACTTTCTTGGTGGTGCACACTAAGGGGGAACACAATCATTGGTAATTTTAATAGGGATCATCTTATTAGGCTACCATCGAGTATCTAATACTAGCACACAATAAGACATACAAACAATAACATTGAATGTAAATGCTATGTGGTATGGTCCTTCACGTCGTGATCTCCATCCGTCGTCACCGGGTTCCGGCGCCAGGTTTCGCGCCAGAGACACTGTGGTACCGGTGTCATTCCGGCGTGGTAGTCCGTCACCTCCATGACTATCTACTACTACGTAACAAAAGGTAATCACTTTACCTTTGCCACAACCATATCACAAAGCAACGCCCTCCTGCAAAACAAAGTTAGACACCTCTACTTTATCTTTGCATGTTTTACGTGGTTGAATGGGCTTTCGCACAAGAACCGTTCTTACCTACGAACTTTCAGCACAACGTTGATCAAGTAGTTGTCTCTACTACACCCCTTTCGGGGCCCTCCGTTGCAAATGGTATACCAACTAATGCGAGAGAGACAGACACCCCCCTAAGACACTTTATATGGTACAAGCCGTATGTCAAGCGTGGACCAGTCTCGCAAATGAACGCGTAAAGTCGGTTAGGGGCCGCTTCATCAAGCATTACTGCGGTATACACAAGTACACGTGGGAGAGTAACAACTAAAAGATCAACGCCCACACGCTACATCTCGTGTGTTCTACCCGTACTAGCATTACTACGCATAGATCTAGCTCCGATACCATTGTAGGGGTTCCGCGTATAAAAACAATAAATTTTACTCTACGCCCCTGAACCCCTGGAGCTGCCAGGACCTATCTATTAGTAATACAGTAACGGGAGGGGCTTTTCACGAACTTACCCTTGAAGACCGAAAAGCGTTGTCAACGCTTAGGAGAGCGTGGTTGATGTAGATGAGCCGAAGCCGACCTCAAGGTCATGATGAAGTCCTTGCGCTCCTTGGCTCCAACGACTTGAGTGCCTCAAGTGCGACACCTCGTGGGGAGTTACACACGTCCGTGAAGGTAATATGCCCGAGATGCAATAATAAAGTGGTTATTATCTTATTCCATGTTTATGATAAATGTTTATTTTGCATGCTATAATTGTATTGATCGGAAACATCAATACATGTGTGTTTAATAAACAAAAAGGGTTCCTAGTTATGCCTCTCTTATAGACTAGCTTGTTGATTAACAAGATGATCAAGGTTTCCTGATCATAGACATTGGATGTTGTTAATAACAAGGTCACACCATTGGTGGAATGATGTGATGAACATTCATCCGAAGTATAGCATTACGATCAAAGTCATTATGTTTATATTGCTATAACATCATACGAAGTAACCTTTATCCTTAGACCATGAGATCATGTTAATTGCTAACACCGGAAGAGTATCTTGATAACATCAAACGTCACACCATAACAGGGTGACTATAAAGATGGGTTCAGTGCTACGAAGGTGTTATGTTGAGGCTCATGGATCAAGAGTGGGATTTGTCAATCCCGATGACGGATAGATATACTCTGGGCCCTCTCGGTGATATCACATTGAGATAGCTTGCAAGCAAGTGATGTGATCACTAGAATGTTGTATCACGGGAACGAGAAAAGAGTGCATGTCGGTAATGAGATCAAACTAGGTATGGAGATACCGATGATCGAATCTCGGACATGTAATATATCACGAGACAAAGGGATTTAGTTACTAGCATTAAAGGTTCTCACGATCACAGAAGTCATCGTTGAATGTGTAGGAGTCAGTATGGATCTCTAGGTCCCGCTTCTGATTATTGATCTGAGAGTGGTCTCGATCATGTCTGCATTATTCGCGAACCGTAGGGTGACACACTTAAGGGATACCGACACCATTTGGAGCAAATATGTTTCAGATAAAGATTTAAGAAAGCGCTGGAATTATTTCAATGGACACCGAAACTGTTTCGGGTGAAATTGCTGAAATTGGTTCTACATGTAATATTGAAATGTTGCAGGGGGTTTTATGTGAATGTTTGTTAATTAAAGTAATTAACAAAATTATGAATAAAAATAATAAAAGAGTTTTATTAAATGAGAGAGCATTAAATTTGGAGAAATTTAATGCATTTAAAGTGGAGACTTTAAAAGAGAATTTGAAGGGGCATTTTAATGTGGAGGGGTTACCACCACATGAATGGGGGAGGTGAGGAGTCACCCCCCATGCGCCGGCCATGGAGAGAGGGGCACCCCCTCCTCCTATAAAAGGCCCCCCTCACTCCCCTTATTCCTCACACCTCCTTGTGAAGGATCTCTCTCCCCCTCTAGTATTATTTCCCCATGGTCTCGGATTAGAGAGATACATGATCCCGGTGGCTTTATCTGGAAAGGATTTGCTGCTTCTGCTGCTTTGCTGGAGCGAGGGATGAAGGTTGTCGGGGTACCGGATGTGTGTGTGATCACGGATGCACCGCTGCTTTGCGGTGCTGGACTTGGTGGTGCTGGAGCTGGATCTGAAGGACGTGCTGGAGCCAGACCTGCTCGGACTTCCTCACGATCTTGAGATCGGCAAGTGTACGACTACATCAACCACGAGTTCCTACTCGTTAACAAAACTCGTTGTCTTCGAGGGTAAGTTCTCGTTGGATGTATGTCCACCCATTGCTTTGTACCTAGTAGATAGATCTTGGCGTGTAGTTCACACCGTAGGAAATTTTTTGTTTTCTATGCTGCGGACCCAACAGTCTGGTGCCTGACGATGACTCCCGCTTTCCTGATCCAGCAGCAGTTGTGGAAGTAGAGCTCCCGGATCCGAATCTCAAGCACGCTGAGCCTCGCTGGTGAAGATGTCTCGTGCACAGTCCAGACTTGGGACCACGGTCACGAGAGAGAGGGGAGAGAGAAAATATCAATTATAGGTCCTCCCAAAAGTGGGGAGACCTTTATTGATTATTGGTGTGTCTTTCTAGGCCAAATACCCCACTATATATAGGGGGAGGGGAGGCACTACCTCCCTCAAAGTCCCGGGGTGGGACTAAAGGAGAGGAGGAGGTGGGGGGAGGTGCCGCCGGCCTACCCCTCATGGGCCCCACGTGGGGGGCTGGCCCAATAGGGCCGCCGGCCACCCCTTGGGCCTTCTCCCCTCTTACCTTTCCCTAATGGGCCCTCTCTCCTCCGAGAATTGGCCCATTAAGCCTTTTTGACCTTTAATTGATTTTATCTTTATTAAATAATTATGAATAAATGATTAAATCAATATTTAACATTCATTCACATATTATTCAATCTCCGTGGTCATGGAACACCTTCCACCTCCACTACGGACAACCTCCGGACTTACCGAAACCCTTCCGGTTTTCTCCCTTCTTTTCTTCCGTGATTCTACCGATCCTATAAACGCTCTCTAAGCATCATCAAGCCCTTAAGCGTGATACCCCACGGTTCGGGAACACTCCAGACATGGTCGGGACACTCCCGCACCAATGATCGACAGAGGGACCTAGATGGCCATGTGATCCCTGTGCGTTCCACGAAGATCTTTCGTCGTTTGAACCGGGACAGTCGTGTCTTATTCCCTTTGTCAATCGATACTTGCATTGGCCGAGATCTGATCAATGACATCACCATGTCATGTTCAATCACATTACTGAACAATGCTACTTGACTCGTTCCGACAAGTGATATCCCCATGATCAAATCACACGATGCGTAGCTATTGGATAAAACTTCTCCGAGTGGGCCCTTGAGTATCTTCCAATCACATGGACGGACAAATCCCGCTCTTCACATATATTGCCTCTATGGTTTCCTCCGAATACCTGAACACACCTTTATAACCACCATTTTACCAGATGGCGTTTGATGCTATCCAAGCACTCTCGGGAGACAGTGGTTGATATAGCCTCACGGTCTAAGGAATAGTCTATGAGGATCCATTTCTAATCATCATAACTTGAACTTCGTGACATGATCGGGTCACGATGTTTAGGTTGGGTATTGGTTCATCATCTCATTCACAGAATGAGATCACCTCATTTCCAACTGGCATAAATGCCACATGATCAGGAAACATGATCATTCGTTGACCAATGAACTAGTGACTAGAGTTTCACTGGGAACCCCTGGTTGTTTGTATATCACACGTGTATTGATGTTTCCACTCAATACAGTTATAACATGATATAAAACTCAATCATAAACTATATGAAATATGATAATAGTCCTTACTACTATTTGTCTCTAGGGCATATTTCCAACAACAACATAGTTGTTTTGTTCTTTGTTATAACTATATCTTTCATGTTTATGTTAGAGTACTATGATCCTAGCTATCAATGTTTTACATTACCTTGATCAAGATTGTGATGGTGCATGTCACCTAAAAAATTATTTTTATCACTTACCTACTCGAGGACGAGCAGGAGTTAAGCTTGGGGATGCTTGATACGTCGTAAACGTATCTATAATTTTTGATGCTCCATGCTTGTTTTGTATCAACTATCTTATGTTTTGTCTACACTTTGAGGCATTTTTATACATTTTCTAGAACTAACCTATTGACAAGATGCAACAGTGCTAGTTGCCTATTTTCTGCTGTTTTTATTTCAGAAAAGCTAGTAAGGAAATATTCTCGGAATTGGACGAAACAAAAGCCGAAGTTCCTATTTTCCCGACACAAGACGGAGTCCAAAGCAGAGACGGAGGAGGGCACCGAGGCGGACACACCCTATGGTGGCGTGGGTACCCCCAGGCACACCACCAGGTGGTGTGGGCCCCTCGGACCTCCATCGACCTTGCCCCTTCGCCTATATATTCCTCTCGAGATGAAAACCCTAGATACAAGACCAGAATTCCACGAAAAGTTCTGCATCGCCGCCGCCACCAAAGAGGAGATTCGGGGGACAAAAGTCTCTGTTCTGGCACCCTGCTGGGACGGGGAATTTCCCCCAGAGCCATCTCCATTGAATCCACCGCCATCTCCATCGCCGTTGCTGACTCCCATGATGAGGAGGGAGTAGTTCTCTCTCGAGGCTAAGGGCTCTACCGGTAGCTATGTGTTCATCTATCTCTATGCGTGATCTTATTGAGATCATGAGCTTTGTAATCTAGATCTATTCTGCTACTCAAGTGCATTAATTAATCTTTGTTTATCCCCACGTGTGTGAAGTTGACAGTGTGCACACCGTGTGGCACTTAGGATAAGGTTACAAAAATACTTATCATGTGTATAATTTAAGTTGGATGTCTCTATGAGATTGTGGTGTTTGTTGGAACCATCTAGCGCTCAAGGTGACAGTGAGGGGTTATCTAGATGGGGAATGCGACCTTTAAGGTGTATTGTTATAGCCCTATATCATCCAACCAGAGAGTAGTTCAGGGTAGCATAATGAAGAGAAGATATTTATATGAGAGTGTCCACTAGTGAAAGTATGATCCCTAGGCCTTGTTTTTAAGCATTGAAACACCATTTACAATCAGTCTTGTTACATGTTTGCTTGTTGCCACTCTTATTTTAGATTGCAATTATTACTTATAATCATCCATATTACTTATATTTCACTATCTCTTCGCCGAACTAGTGCACCCATACACCTGACAAGTGTATTAGGTGTGTTGGGGACACAAGAGACTTCTTGTATCATGGTTGCAGGGTTGCTTGAGAGAGATACCTTTGACCACTTCCTCCCTGAGTTTGATAAACCTAGGGTGATCCACTTAAGGGAAACTTATTGTTGTTCTACAAACCTCTGCACTTGGAGGCCCAACACTGTCTACAAGAAAAGAAGCGTGCGTAGACATCAATGTCATGCCATGATTTGTTTTCTTTCTTATTAGCGTGTTTTACCCACCTTGTAAAGGTTTTAAGTTTCTTTTAATTAATAAAAGAAAAGCATTACTTAGGAATTATTAAATTTCTATTATTTTGATATTTAGCATTTTCATAATAATTGGTATTATTCTAAGAGTTTAAAAATGAGTTTATTTAATTTTTAACTCTTTTAAATATTTAACTAAAATTCCTTTAATGAAATAAAACTTTATTTTTTAACACACTTGATTTACTTTTCAAAAATATAAACTAGTATTTTTTCTATAATAGTACTTCCTTTTAGAATCATAAAAATGAATATTATTCAATTTTAAGTATTTTGTATATTTTATAAAATTCTAGAAGGAATAGATACTATTATAATAATAGATATATATTTAATTGCTAAAAATTACTATCTATTATTTTTATTGGATAGAGGATATTTTTGTGATTTCATAAATATATTGTTTGTATTTTCAGGATTTTTATTTATTTTTCTAGAACCTAATTTGTCTCAGGGATATATTTGTAATTAAGTATTTTATATAAGTCCTTTTAAAACACGGGCCTAGCCCACTAGGCTGGCCCAGCCCGACCTAACCCGCTAGGGCTTGGAAAAATGCCCCAGGTAGTACTGGGTTGCCCACACCCGGCCTAGTACCATTCACTCGCTCGCTCTCCTCTCTTTCTCTCTCGCGCGATACGCTCTCTGGACGCTCATTGTCGCTGCCGCCGCGGTTGATTCATGCCGCCCCAGGCCGCCGTGTCTATTGCTATGGTGCAATATGATGCGAATGATGCCGCTGCTCGATGTTGTCCTGCTCGATCTAGCGCTGGCGCTCTCTGCTGGCCGCGCTGGCCCCCACCTCGTGGCTAGGGTTTGGGGTCCACCGTGCTCTAGCGCTCCCTCGATGAAGCCGTGGTGCTCGTGGTGCCGCCCTTCCAGAGGCCGTCACTGCCGTGTGCATGCGCGGGTTGCAGCGCCCCCTCGGGGTGCTCCCCGTGCCGCCACCTATCTGTCGTCGGCCTCCTCTCTGCTTCCTCTTCGATAATCTAACGAGTACCTCGAGTAAGTGCTCTATTCTCCTCCCTATGCTCTACCTTGCCTCTATTCCATGCTATGTGGTCACCTGCGGTGGATTCCCCATTTAGGGTTCATCCCTAAATTTCTAGGATTCATACCCCCTACAATGGTGATTTAGCATAGCTCTAGGGTTAATCTGGCCTATGTTAATCCTTTGATGTTGATCTACTGTTAGTGTAGTGTCACTCTCTATTAAGCATGTTGGTTACTCCGTTATCTATCAAAGAACACTCTACTGATCATACTTTTGTTACTCTGCTCTCTGTCATAAAATTCACTATGAAAGCATGATTAGATTAATGTGGATGCCTAAGTTGTTGTGCCTGTGGACTTACTCCTACGGAGTTAAGTTGAGATGCTCTTTGTACTGATGCTTGGTTAATTGTTTACTTGTGAAGTACTGATATGTTCAGTCTCAGGATTTAATTCTCCTATTGTGTAAATCTAAAGTTACTAGTGCTAGTCTCTGCTCTATGATTAATAAGAAGATGATTTAAAAAATGATTCCTATATGCTTCTAGGAAAGTGATTAAACTTGATGGTTTATGAAGTGTGGCCTAGTAATAGACAGTGTTGATCTCTACTGTCCTTTCTAAAATAAAGTGTTTATATATGATTCCTAAATCATTTTAGGAAGATGATTATCTTTGTTGAAAAGGATATGATTGAGCTTGAACTCAAGCAGACATGAACCTGCTAGGTACAGAGGTGCTACGCTTCCGGGAATGTGCCATGTACCAGTAGCCGTGATGTGTATTTATCTAGTTAAAACTAGATTACAGGGTCAGTGATGCTGGTCTAAGATCCTGCCTGTGTAAGAACACATGCTTTATCTGGCTGTTTATTATTTGCTGTCTAATATGTCCACCTATCATGTGCTTACAAGAAAATGAATGTGTAAGTTGGAAAATGATTAGATCAAAATGTTGGGATATACCCTGGTAGCCTTGTACTGATGTTGCCTTCTACTTCTGACTTGTGGTGGCCCTGCATTTGTTTTGGCTTCCTCTTGGCCTTGTCTTTCTCCTCCTGGTATTGTTGCTCCTGTGTGACCTTGTTGTCCACCTAGTTCATCTCCCTCCTCAAGGCACCATCTTTGCTGGTGATTTCCTTGGTTTTCTGTGGTGGAAAGTGTTTTGATCTAGTGATATGGTTTCAAGATCTGGTGCTGTTCTTGGTTGTGTTGGTGACAGACTGTGGTTGGCTCTCTATGAAGTGAATAGCAAAGCTTGCTTTGCTCTATACTACTGTGATTTAAACTGTCCCTTTGCTCTCTGTTGCTGACATCTCAATGCATGCATTTAGGTGTGTGAGCTGCTTCACGATTTGCTTTGGCTATGGATGAGATCAAGTAAATATAGTTTAAACTCCCCCATTCTTTTACTATTACATATTCTAGTGAAACTTGCCCCTTCAGCCTGTGATGTTGTTCTGAGGCTTTTATTGCTTAAAAGAACTGATTCTACACTTGATGATTTTTGTCCCTTCTGTAATTTAACTTGCTCAATGAGGATTGGAAAACAGTGCACTACACTGTTTGAAACTGAGAGCAATCTAACACTAACCCCCCTCTTTGTTTTATTTATGTTTCTATCTTATTTGCAGGTACGAGACCAAGTGATCAGAATAAGTAGTTTAGGGCTTTCTTTTATTTTCTTTTGTAATATGGTATTACTACTCTTTGTTCAGATCAATGTAATATATATTCATTATTTAATATATTTTTCTTTGAGATTGTCTCTGTAATATTATTATTTTTACTTCAAATATATTTGTATTTATTTAATACTTGTGGAATAAAGGAATGAATTAAGAAGTACTATTTGAGTTATACTCTTATACTGTTATCAATTTCCTTCATCGTTTTATAAATGGAATATATTCAAACAATAATAATAACTAATTCTTTTTGGAAATTAAGTAAATACTAATTACCTCTAATTTTCTAACCTTATTTAAATGTTTCAATTTTTTATTATGGAACCTGCTTATTCACCCAAGAATATTATAATCCCTAAGAATTAAAAGTTAAAGATTGATGTATAACTAGGTAATTATAGTTGATGTCTCAACCTAGAGTGGGATATTGATATAGCCTCATACTATGATATTGATTAAAGATTTCTCTAGAATTCCTAGCCCCAACACTTCACTAAGTTTGGGTTCTAGTTAAGGAATTCCTTTCCTAAATATATTATGTTTAAATCTCTCATCTGCTTCACTAAGATCTCTTCTGTCTAATTGATCTAGTCATCTGGCTCTATCATAGCCATCCTCCTTTGACGACATGGTCATGTCCCTTCTACAACATTCCTTCATTCTGCTCCTAATATATTATCCCTTTATCTAATTCTAAGGCTTGCAATATTACAACCTACTCTATATCAAATGTGATATTGATCCTCTAGAAGAGATATGGTACTACTCCCATAATACAAGTTTGTTTTTGTATTAGTTTGGTTAAAACACGATGCTTTTAACTACTCCATACAACTCATGTTACATACTTCATCATACTCTAGCTTGACTCCCCATGATCAATCTAGATGATGCAGCTTACTAAGGTTTAGCCTAATTTAGTATACTCATAATACTTCTACATCAACTGGTCATCTATCCTCAAGAGCCTTGAGAATAATGACCACCATCCTTTGATCATACAAAGCTTAGGCTTCTAATTGTCTGATCAGGATCTATACTCAACTAAGTAGCAGGCTTGTACTAATCTCTCTATAGGATTTATCTTGTTAAGGAAACTGACTTTAGGTTTATACCTACTTGGCTTAACAAGGTTATTACTTGAAACTCTAACACTACTAGCTTTCTTATAACTTCTCAAGTATTAGTTAGTTCTTATGTTTAGATACTTTTTCTAATTAACTCATGAGTGAGTTAACTCCCCCAACATCCAATGGTTTGATCACCACTAAGGATATCATTCCATTGATCATGGCACACTCTACCACAACTAGTTCCTTCTTATTAATTTACTTAAGGTCTTTGTAAGGTAAACATAATAGGTCAAAGCTAAAGGTTATTAAGTACTAGGTCAAGGATTGATCACTCAATATTGATGATAAATTGACACTAGGACTTATCTATTCAGGAATGCCATATGTTTATATGACAACAAAGGTTTGTGATGAATGGTTTTGGCTTGTTTTCCATTCTACTACTTTTGTGATAAGAGTTCATATTTAAGAACTACCATGATATCCATGGTAGGAATATCTATGGCAAACATGTGTTTCAAGATTTAGTTATTGAGTTTCTTTTACTTGGTTATATACTTGACTTGGTATTCAGGGTTTGTGGTAGATAATACCGTGATATAATCTTTGGAATATTAAGTATTCATCCTCGAGTTATTATATGGAATACCATGTAATGACCTCTAAAAGATCTAGTACTCCTTATTAAGTAGTGTTGTGACTTAGTTTTATTACATTTAATCTACGCTTGGATCAAATTATATTACCCAAAGAGAAGGTTTTAGCAAAGGTCATATTGAAACTTATCACAGTCAACTTGATGATCTACTACAGTCCCACCAAGCTAAGAGAAGATTCAATCTCTTTGACAAGTTTTATTTAAAAGCACGAAAATTATCCAGATTTTCGATGCATGAATGCAATGCGCACACCTCAGCTCAGCTTATTTCTAAGCTCTAATGTTGGGATGTTACAGACTCTCCCCTTAAAATAAACTTCGTCCCCGAAGTTCATACTCTCTTGCATTTCGGAATGAGGTTTTGACTTGTATTGACCACAACATTTCTCCACTCCATTGTGATCATAATTGGGAATAATTGTGGTATCCCATATCCAGATCTTTTTATTAAATCCTCTTTATATACGGCAATATACAACTGTAGTTCTAAGTTATCCCATGGATCCTTTTACAAAAATCCCTTTGGGGTTATGTCCTTATAGTCCTATTTAGAATTGGGGGTGGAAACATTTTGTCCGTTCCAATCCGGTTTCCCTATTACTTTACACTAGTCTATTTTGGAATTATCTCTTTACTCTGAAGGACAACTTACGAGTTGTTTCCTTCTTAAACTGGCCCACTGGCTTTAATCTATTATATCTCCTTCAATCTTTCATCTGGACATACTCTTGGAAATACTTTATAATGATGACTTCTTATAACCTTATGAGAATAAGGCTTAATCTCATCATAGCTTAGTTCATTTTCCAACCTTTAGTCAGAAAGTTCAAATAACAACACTTCAGTGTTTATTGTTTAGTCTCCCCCTTGGGTTCCTAATGGTCTTTAATCTACATGTATAATACCCATTACCTCAATAGTAAGGATATTGGTCTCTGTCTAGCTTACATCTTACATATATAAGGTCTCACGAAATAATCTGCGGTACACCCACACAATTATGGATCTCCGAAATGAATCTTCCAATGTTACTTGTCTTCCTTTTATCCTTATGGACAGTACTTTTCACCGGCCAATCCGATGTCGCGAAAACGTCTCGAAAGCCGTTCACTTTAATTTTTATACTTCTTTATGTCCTTGTTAACTTAGGCCAAGTTTTATGCTCTTTATGGCATACGAAGATGACCTTGTTAGCTCAACCAATAGGATACCAGCTACGGATACCAACTGCGGATCCTCCTAGGTGTATGGATTACCCTACGGTTTTCCTACTTCTTACTAGCATTCTCTCTGAGTTGTCAGAGCTTGAATACTGATGTCTACGCACTTCTATTCTTGTAGACAGTTGTTGGGCCTCCAAGTGCAGAGGTTTGTAGAACAACAGTAAGTTTTCCCTTAAGTGGATCACCCAAGGTTTATCGAACTCAGGGAGGAAGTGGTCAAAGGTATCCCCTCTCAAGCAACCCTGCAATCAAGATACAAGAAGTCTCTTGTGTCCCCAACACACCCAATACACTTGTCAGGTGTATAGGTGCACTAGTTTGGCGAAGAGATAGTGAAATACAAGTGGTATGGATAATTATAAGTGGTAACGTTGATAGAAAATAGCTTGATGGCGTGTGGTTGACGTGGGAAAAGACTAGAGGAAAACTGAAATAAAGATGGAAACAAGCAAACATGTAATAGATCTAATAGCAAACGGTGTTTCAATGCTAAGAAACAAGGCCTAGGGATCATACTTTCACTAGTGAACACTCTCATATAAATATATTATCTTCATGATACTACGCTGAACTACTCTCCGGTTGAACACTCTAATCGATGGTAGGGCTATAACAGCACACCTCAAAGTAAGCCTTTCCCATCTAGAAAACCCCACACTATCACCTTGAGTACTAGATGAGTCCAACAAACACCACAATTTCATAAAGACATCCAACTCCAAATATAACTCATAACAAGTATTTGTAATCTCTAGCCTAAGTGCCACCATGGTGTGCACGCTGTCACTTTCACACACATGGGGAGAGCAGAGATCTAATAAAGCACTTGAGTAGCAAGGTAGATCTATAGATTACAAGCTCATGATCACAATATGATCATGCATAGAGAGAGAGAGAGATGAACACATAGCTACCGGTAGAACCCTTAGCCTCAAGAGAGAACTACTCCCTCCTCATCATGGGAATCAGCAGTGGTGATGGAGATGGCGGTGGAGATCGATGGAGATGGCTCCGGGGGCCCTTCCCGTCCGGCAGTGTCGAACAGAGACTTTCTGTCCCCGAATCTCCTTTTTCGTGGCTGGAGGCTTGATGATTTAGGGTTTTGGTATCGGGAGGCTCTTATAGGCGAAGGAGGCAAGGTCGGTGGAGTGCCAGGGGTCCCACACCACCTGGTGGCACGACCAGGGCTAGCCCGCACCACCATATGGTGTGGCCAGTCCCTGGCCCTCCTCCGTCTCTGCTTCTGGCTCCGTGAGTCTTCCGGTAAAATAGGAACTTTGGCTTTTGTCCCGTCCAATTCCGAGAATATTGATTTTCTGACTTTCCTGGAACCAAAAACAGCAGAAAACAGGCAACTGGCACTATGGCTCTTGTTAATAGGTTAGTCCAAGAAATCATATGAAAAGTACTCCAAAGTGTGGACAAAACATAAGAAAGTAGATAAAACCAAGCATGGAGCATCAAAAATTATAGATACATTTGCAATGTATCAAATACCACTTTTGTTTCAAGACTTCTTCTTTGCACTTATTCATGATACTTTCATGATCTTGGGTCAACTATCTCATTAGCTTTTGAGCAACATCACCTATCTTGAGTGAACTTAAGTTCATTCCTTCATGTTGCTCCACCTTTTTCTGCACTAATAATCCTTCTTATTGCCAGCTCATAATGAGTTGGAATTGATCCATCCTTTCAAAATAGTGTTGATACTCCTTATATTTAGCTTCCTTCTTCGTGCAAGTCTTTATCTTGATCTTCGGAACTCGTCACTCCCTTTCACGAATTTCCTTTACTATCTAGGTCTATAACATCAAGTAATAACTTGATAATGCAACATGCATTTGCACACCAGGTCAACTTTATGTACAGATCTAGTCAATCAGGAAGAACCAACAAAACCAAGTAATACCCAAACATATACCATGTATTAAACATATGTCTTCGAAATCTTACAACTCCCAACTATGGCAAGACACTCCCTCTATACACTACCTCCTTATACACAAGAGCTCTCTTGCCCATGTGATCATGTTCTCACTTATTTCAGCAAGCCTCTCAAACGCTACAATACGCATTACCCAATATAAACATTATTCAAGCACTCTCTTTTATGGATTACTTCTATTCTTACTTTCCTCTCTCACTTTAGTGCTTCTAGGATTTTCATCCACGATGGCGCAAAGTTCGAGGACTGCCTTCTGGTGCATCAGAACATCCAGTAGGGGCGAAACCTTGAGTATAAGTACCAAGATTGAGATTAGCCATTGAGAAATGACTATCATACTCATGATCTTCTTCAGGATTCTTCTTTCCTCCTTTGAGCGCATCTTCAAAGTAAGAGGTATTCTTTGCCTTTTCCACAATCCAGTCGTACATATTGGTGTAGTAACTACCAGGACACCCTTCCAACTCAATGGGATTACCATTGCCCCCATATGGTCCATAAGATTCTATAGGATTATAACTGGTTTCTACTCCCTTACCCGATCCACAGGGTAGAGTTTTTCCCATGATTTCCTCATAAGACTGGTCTTTCCATTTGGTATTTCCCCTAACAGCATTGTTGGGATTAGGTGCATTCCAAATTTTCTGCTCCTCCTCATATTTGGTCCATGGGTCTACTGGTTGTCGAGGTTCAATTGGATAATAGGCATAGACTTCAGAGTGTGGGCCATTAAACTCCATTTCTTCAAACACCTCCCCTAAAAAGACTGGTTTCGGGTGCTTTGCTTCTTTAACTAACTTCTTTCTACGTGCCATTGCCTTTGCAGGATTAGTAAAATCCTCAATGACCATGTCCAACTCTTGAAATAGCACTTGATGAGTGTTATGGAACATGTCCAGTAAAGACTTGTAACGATCCATATACTCTACCGCCAGAGTAGGTTTAGTCCTTACCAGACTAGAATGATCTAACTCTAGATCAGAACTAAGGGTTTCGTGAGGTATAGCAGTATAGGTAGTACCTACCAGTGCCTTGGAATTTGTTCCCTTATCTTGGTTATGGCTGCTACTACTGCAATCTAATAGGCTGTTGCCATACATCTTGCTTCTCCCGATGGAATTTCTCCACGCACTCCCAACTTCTTGGGTAACATGATTAGGATCGGTACTTGGCCAATATCCGTCCATCATAGAAACTATAAACCTTGACCAGAAGTCGAGACTTATAATCCAGGCTCCATAGAAGTTGTCTTATAGTGATGGTCCTGTCATCTTCATAATCATCTAAGGTCTTGTTCAATACTTGAACATTCCGAGGTGGATACCTAGGTGCCATTCTTGTATTGTACATAAGAAATTATCATCAGTCATATTGAGTTAAAACTCATGGTACTTACTTAAAATTGCATCATAATAAAGAATCATCGCACTAGAAATATGACGAGATTATTCTCAATTGAATATCCATCATATTTCTAGAGAACTCTTTATTGTTGCTAGCATCCTTCCTACACGTTCTACCCATTTACTAGGTTTACCAACCTAAGGTCAAAGCATATGCTCTGATACCAGTTGCGGTGACCCAACATACCACTGCATGATGTAGTACACTATAGTCGTTGACATAACACCAATGAAACACCATTCACTAGTATTACATCCCTCAGAGTGGTACAACAGAAACACAATAGGTCCAAAACATGACTATAGATTACAACTCAACTCTTTACAGCAGATCCAGAGAACACTCTAGGTTAAAGAGGAAGAAAACAACTTCGTATAAAGAAGAACCAGAAATAATAACTCAGAACAATCTAGTTAATAAGTCTAGCATATAAACTATTTGGCTTGCGATTGCTGCTAATACAATGCTCTACAGAATTAGGTTGTATGGCTAGAGTACCTACTCCTATCTATTCAAGATCTTCGCCTTTGCTTCAGTTGATGTATGTGTTGACTCCATTAACTTTATTGAAGAACTTGAGCTGCTGATGATGGTTTCTTGAGCAGAAATTGATGTTGACGTCGTCTTCAACAACTTAGAATCTAGCAAGGGTTAAGAAGGTACGGTTGAGTACGAGCGTACTCAGCAAGTTCACTAAAAAAGAAGTGTATGCTACACTATCTCTACAGCCATAGACCAAAGGTCATAGGCAATGCAGGTTTTTGTACACATTTCTTCAAAGGTTGCTTTTATTCTGAAAACTATGTCCGACAGCCTTCACAGGTTGACCAGAACTTTCATGGAGTTCCTTTCCTGTCGCATTCATAGCTCCTTCCCAGAACAAGGAGTAACATGTCATAGTTCTTACACTCTGCAGAGGTGCGTTGCTTTACCCATGAGAGACCAAATCCTTGTTGCACAACCAGGCGATCTTTCCCGTCCACACTTCCTTTAGTGTGGGGCCCAGTAGATGATCCAAGCCAATCACTGCCCCTCTCCGCGACCCCACATGAAGACACGACCTCACCAAGTAGATATACCTCCGTTAACCCCCATATAGGCAGATATAACCCTGGCAACCCCTTGGAGACTCCAGTGAGCAGATCATGTCCCTGGCAAACCCCATATAGGTAGATATACCTCTGAAAGCCCCTCACGAAAAGTCTAGACATCAATATCACGGGGAGCTAGGAATCCCACCCAACTGCTGAGTCCCCGCAAGGAAGCTACAGCCTCACGATAAGGTCATCCGTCCATGCGAAAGGAAGAAGATCTAGCTGACTTCTCTGTGCCATTCCAAATCTCATGGTTAACGCGTAATATACGGCGCTAGAATCACTAGCGACATTGGTTGTTAAGTCCTAGATACTATGTTCCTTTACCACTGGAACTATATCAATAGATTAATACCATTTGGTAAATAATCCATAATCATTTTATTATGAAAATAGTGTTTTCTAACCTTTTTGAAATGCAGGTGATGACAACATTTGAGTTAGAAGCATTTGATAGAAAATAACCAAAGGACATGAGCAAGTGTCAACTTTACTTTTGTGATTGCAAGGTAGTGAAGTCAGATACTTCCACTTAACCTTGAGCTCCGGTTTCTACAGAAAACCATTATTGCTCGGTAAGGACAATATTTAAAGAAGCAATATGCAATGCATAGTAATGTCATGCCATGATTTGTTTTCTTTCTTATTTGCGTGTTTTACCCACCTTGTAAAGGTTTTAAGTTTATTTTAATTAATAAAAGAAAAGCATTACTTAGGAATTATAAAATTTCTATTATTTTGTTATTTATCATTTCTATAATAATTGGTGTTCTTCTAAGAGTTTAAAAATGAATTTATTTAATTTTTAACTCTTTTAAATATTTAATTAAAATTCCTTTAAGGAAATAAAACTTTATTTTTAACACACTTGATTTACTTTTCAAAAATATAGACTAGTATTTTTATATAATAGTACTTCCTTTTAGAATCTTAAAAATGAATTTTATTCAATTTTAGGTATTTTGTATATTTTTATAAAATTACAGAAGGAATAGATACCATTATAATAATAGATCTCTATTTAATTACTTAAAATTACTATATATTATTTTTATTGGATAGAGGATATTTTTGTGATTTCATAAATATATTGATTGTATTTTTAGGATTTTTATTTATTTTTCTAGAACCTAATTTGTCTTAGGGATATATTTTTAATTAAGTATTTTATATAAGTCCTTCTTTTAAAACACGGGCCTGGCCCATTGGGCTGGCCCGACCCGACCTAACCCGCTAGGGCTAGGCAAAATGCCCCTGGTAGTACTAGGCTTCCCACACCCGACCCAGTACCATTCACTCGCTCTCTCTCCTCTCTTTCTCTCTCGCGCGACACCCTCTCTGGACGCTCGTTGTTGCCACCGCCACGGTTGATTCCGGCCGCCCCAGCCCGTCGTGTCTGTTGCTGCGGTGCAAGACGATGTCTGGTTCGACGATGTCTCACTGGCCGACCCCCACCTCGTGGCTAGGGTTTGGAGTCCGCCATGCTCTAGCACTCCCTTGATGATGTTGTGGTGCTCATGGTGCCGCCCTTCCATGGCCACCACTGCCATGTGCAGGTGCGGCTTGTAGCGCCCCCTCAAGGTGCTCCCCGTGCTGCCACCTCTCTGTCGTCGACCTCCTCTCTACTTCCTCTTCGATAATCTTACGAGGACCTCGAGTAAGTGCTTTATTATCCTCTCTATGCTCTACCTTGCCTCTATTCCATGCTATGTGGTCACCTGCAATGGATTCCCCATTTAGGGTTCATACCTAAATTTCTAGGGTTCATACCCCCAACAATGGTGATTTAGCATAGCTCTAGGGTTAATCTTGCCTATGCCAATCCTTTGATGTTGATAGTGTAGTGTCACTCTCTATTGAGCATGTTGGTTACTCTGTTCTCTATCAGAGAACACTCTGCTGATCATACTTTTGTTACTTTGTTCTCTGTCATAAAATTCTCTGTGAAAGCATGATTAGATTAATGTGGATGCCTAAGTTATTGTGGCTGTGGACTTACTCCTATGGAGTTAAGTTTAGATGCTCTCTGTACCGATGCTTGGTTAATTGTTTACTTGTGAAGTACTGATATGTTCAGTCTCAGGATTTAATCCTGCTATTGTGTAAATCTAAAGTTACTAGTGCTAGTCTCTGCTCTATGATTAATAAGAACATGATTTAAAAAAATGATTCCTATATGCTTGTAGGAAAGTGATTAAACTTGATGGTTTCTGAATAGTGTGGCCTAGTAATAGATAGTGTTGATCTCTACTGTCCTTTCTAAAATAAAGTGTTTATATATGATTCCTAAATCATTTTAGGAAGATGATTATCTTTGTTGAAAAGGATATGATTGAGCTTGAACTCAAGCAGATATGAACCTGCTAGGTACAGAGGTGCTACCTTTTTGGGAATGTGCCCTGTACCATCAGTTGTGATGTGTATTTATCTAGTTAAAACTATATTACAAGGTCAGTGATGCTGGTCTAAGATCCTGCCTGTGCAAGAACACATGCTTTATCTGGTTGTTTATTATTTTTTGTCTAATATGTCCACCTATCATGTGCTTGCAAGAAAATGAATGTGTAAGATGGAAAATGATTAGATCAAAATGTTGGGATATACCCTTGTAGCCTTGTACTGATGTTTCCTTCTACTTCTGACTTGTGGTAGCCCTGTATTTGTTTTGGCTTCCTCTTGGCCTAGTCTTGCTCCTCCTGGTGTTGTTGCTCCTATGTGACCTTGCTGTCCACCTAGTTCATCTCCCTCCTCAAGTCACCATCTTTGCTGGTGATTTCCTGGGTTTTCTGTGGTGGAAAGTTTTTTGATCCAGTGATATGGTTTCAAGATCTAGTGCTGTTCTTGATTGTGCTGGTGACAGATTGTGGTTGGCTCTCTACGAAGTGAATAGCAAAGCTTGCTTTGCTCTATACTACTGTGATTTAAACTGTCCCTTTGCTCTCTACTGCTCACACCTCAATGCATGCATTTAGGTGTGTGAGTTGCTTCACTATTTGCTTTGGCTATGGATGAGATCAAGTAAATATAGTTTAAACTCCCCCATCCTTTTACTATTACCGATTCTGGTGAAACTTGCCCCTTCAGCATGTGATGTTGTTCTCAGGCTTTTATTGCTTAAAAGAATAGATTCTACACTTGATGATTTTTGTCCCTTCTTTAATTTAACTTGCTTAATGAGGATTAGAAAACAGTGCACTACACTGTTTGAAACTGAGAGCAATCTAACACTAACCCCATCTTTGTTTTATTTTTGTTTCTATCTTATTTGCAGGTACAAGACCAAGTGATCAGAAGAAGTAGTTTAGGATTAGTTTAGGGCTTTCTTTTATTTTCTTTTGTAATATGTTATTACTACTCTTTGTTCAGATCAATGTAATATATATTCATTATTTAATAAATTTTTTCTTTGAGATTGTCTCTGTAATATTATTATTTTTACTTCAAATAGATTTGTATTTATTTAATACTTGTGGAATAAAGGAATGAAGTAAGGAGTACTATTTGAGTTATACTCTTATATTGTTATCAATTTCCTTCATCGTTTTATAAATGGAATATATTCAAACAGTAATAATAAGTAATTCTTTTTGGAAATTAAGTAAATACTAATTACCTCTAATTTTCTAACCTTATTTAAATGTTTCAATTTTTTTAATATGGAACCAGCTTATTCACCCAAGAATATTATAATCCCTAAGAATTAAAAGTTAAAGATTGATGCGTAACTAGGTAATTATAATTGATGTCTCAACCTAGAGTGGGATATTGATATAGCCTCATACTATGATATTGATTAAAGATTTCTCCAGAATTCCTATCCCCAACACTTCACTAAGTTCGGGTTCTAGTTAAGGAATTCCTTTCCTAAATATATTCTGTTTAAATCTCTCTTCTGCTTCACTAAGATCTCTTCTGTCTAATTGATCTAGTCATCTGGCTCTACCATAGCCATCCTCCTTTGACGACATGGTCATGTCCCTTCTACAACATTCCTTCATTCTGCTCCTAGTATATTAGCTCTTTATCTAATTCTAAGGCTTGCAATATTACAACCTACTCTATATCAAATGTGATATTGATCCTCTAGAAGAGATACGGTACTACTCCCATAATACAAGTTTGTTTTTGTATTAGTTTAGTTAAAACACGATGCTTCTAACTACTCCATACAACTCATGTTATATACTTCATCATACTCTAGCTTGACTCCCCATGATCAAGCTAGATGATGCAACTTACTAAGGTTTAGCCTAATTTAGTATACTCACAATACTTCTTCATCAACTGGTCATCTATCCTCAAGAGCCTTGAGAATAATGACCACCATCCTTTGATCATACAAAGCTTAGGCTTCTAATTGTCTGATCAGGATCTATACTCAACTAAGTAGCAGGCTTGTACTAAGCTCTCTATAGGATTTATCTTGTTAAGGAAACTAACTTTAGGTTTGTACCTGCTTGGCTTAACAAGGTTATTACTTGATACTCTAACACTACTAGCTTTCTTATAACTTCTCAAGTATTAGTTAATTCTTAGGTTTAAATACTTCTTCTAGTTAACTCACTCATGAGTTAACTCCCCCCAACATCCAATGGTTTGATCACCACTAAGGATCTTATTCCATTGATGATGGCACATTCTACCACAACTAGTTTCTTCTTCTTATTAATTTACTTAAGGTCTTTGGAAGGTAAACATAATAGGTCAAAGCTAAAGGTTATTAAGTACTAGGTCAAGGATTATCACTCAATATTGATGATCAATTGACACTAGGACTTATCTATTCAGGAATGCCATATGTTAATATGACAAGAAAGGTCTGTGATGAATGGTTTTCTCTTGTTTTCCATTCTACTACTTTTGTGATAAGAGTTCATATTTAAGAACTACCATGATATCCATGGTAGGAATATCTATGGCAAACATGTGTTTCAAGATTTAGTTATTGAGTTTCTTTTACTTGGTTATATACTTGACTTGGTATTCAGGATTTGTGGTAGATAATACCTTGATATACTCTTTGTAATATTAAGTATTCATCCTCGAGTTATTGTATAGAATACCGTGTAATGATCTCTAAAAGATCTAGTACTCATTATTAAGTAGTATTGTGACTTAGTTTTATTACATTTGATCTACCGTTGGATCAAATTATATTACCCAAAGATAAGGTTTTAGCAAAGGTCATATTGAAACTTATCACAGTCAATTTGATGATCTACTATAGTCCTACCAAGTTAAGAGAAGATTCAATCTCTTTGACAAGTTTTATTTAAAAGCGCGAAAATTATTCGGATTTTCGATGCATGAATGCAATGCACACACCTTATCTCAGCTTATTTCTAAGCTCTAATGCTGGGATGTTACATCGGGTGACGCCGCGCCGCAGAGGGGCTCAGAGAGGCTTACACCATGAGTCCTGAGCGGCTTACGGAGAGAAAAAGTGGAGCACCGCTTTGCTATTTTGGGAGAGGCATATTCGAGGAATATGCCCTCCACGTATGCCCTAACTTGTATCCTGGCCTCCCCTACATAAGGAGCACCACGATCTCCATAGAAAGGGTCGGCCATTTTTACTAAGGGAAAACCCTAGAGAGAGAAGTGTGGGCAGTAGAGAGGTTCTTCTTCCTCCTCCCCACGAACAGCTCAAGGAGCATATGTAAACACCATTGATTAAGAGAATACAAACATCTGTGTGTGGAATCATCACACCATCGGCCATCCCTCTTTAGATACCTCTAGCACTCTTTGGCCCCATCTTTAGCCTATCCATGACATTTGTCGTCCCACCACCACGACAGTCACACCGATCTGGATGTAGCTCCTACAATAGGGACGAGGCGTCATCGACAGAGGAAGGTAAGGCGGGCAAGCGGTGGGGTGCATCGGAGGCGGCCGGAAACGCAAGAGGCCGGGTGCACGGCTGCGGCGACCGGAACCCTAGCAGGCACGCGTGTCACGAGAATTCAAGGGCTTTTTACAAATTTGTATGTCTAGCTATTACCTCTAATGGATCCATACTGGCAATGTGGTAGTGGTCAAAGCGCCATGTAGACAGGTTCAAAGACTAAGAGTAAAATATGACATGGGGTGAATCCCTCACAAAAATACTCCCATGCGTCAAAAATTAGAACACCCGCTCACTACCCATGACCAGTGGCATCTCAGGCAAAACCCTAACCACCGATCCGGCGATCCCCTTCCTACTCCATCCCGCCGGCTGCCAGCCGCCATGGCCACACCGGCGCCGTACCTCGTCGAAGAGATCTTGGAGGAGATCCTGATCCGCCTGCCCACTCCGGCGGCGCTCGTCCGCGCCTCCACCGCCTGTACCTCCTTCCGCCGCATCATCACTGCGCGCTCCTTCCGCCGCCGCTACCGCAAACTCCACCCGCCGCCGCTCCTGGGATTCGCCGCCAAAAAGGGCGGCTTCTACCCCGTCCAGGAATCCCATCCCTCCGCGCCGCCTGCCCGTGCCCTCGCCGACGCCGCTGATTTCTCCTACTCCTATGTCCCAAAGCCTAAAGTCAAGGGTGGTGTGTTCACCCCCTGGTGTCCCCGCGACGTGCGCGACGGCCGCGTCCTCCTCGTGTGCGACCGCTGGTTTCGCCGGACAAGGCTGTCCATCTTCATAAAAATCCTCGCGGTGTGTGATCCCTTGTCACGGAGATATGTGCTGCTCCCGTACTTCCCTTTGGATTTGGATATGACTATGCTGCAAGAGTATCTTTACGGATTCGAGCCTATCCTCGTTCCCATTGGCAACGATGAGGATGAGACGTCGTTCAGGGTGCTCTGCTGGGCAAGATACGAAAGCAAGTTCCTCATGCTTCTCTTCTCTTCGGCCACTGGGAAATGGTCTATAGCTGGTTCTTTTAGCTGGAGTTCATTTGGCACAGTTGAAACCTCTGAGCAATTTTTGTTCTGTTTCAATTATATCCGCGGCTGCTTGTACTGGACGGAACATTTGGGGGACAAGCTGCTTATATTTGACACCTGCAGGATGGAGTTATCCACTGTCAACATCCTCACCAGCTACCATATAGAGCTTATAAATCTCCCGGACCAGAGCAAATGGTTGTCTTCCGTTGTTCTGGCTATGGAAGGAGCCCTTGAGATGTTTACTCTCATTCAGAACTGCAGTCCAGATGGCTCATACTCGTATTATATTTATCATACCACTCAGCGGAATGACGATCACTCTTCTGCCAAATGTGAACTAAAAAATGTTATAGCTTTGCCTCGTCCACATTGCTGCTATATTACTGTCAGCGCAACTCAGGGATTCTTGTTCCTTCGAGGCTATCGAGAAACTTAGTGCCCTGCTTCACGAGGGTGGATTGAAGATTTATTTTCGCTGGATGTCAAGACATCTGAACTTAAGATGGTCCGCCGGGGAAAACAAGTCATCATCAAATCTGCCTGACGTGTTTGCCCGTACTTTGGTTTCCCACCATCATTGGCAGAACCGAGTTTGTGAAGTGGTAAGTTTATATTCATACTAATAAGTGTTTGCATATATTTTCTTTAGATTCCATCGTGTGAAGTGGTAATCTTATTTCAATTATGTGTGTAGCATTTTTCTATCCTAATTGTTCATGTATGTTCTTCTGCTATTGTGAGAACTTGCTAGAGTAGTGAAATAGTCATGGTTGCTTTCTTTCCTATAGAACAATTCTGAAGTGACTTGGCATGTAAAGAAAAAAGTTTGCTTCATACTTGGAAAGCATGTATATATATCCCGCGAAATTTGTATATTCGTAGGTATTATATTAACTTTGAAGAATATAGAACATGTAAACAAATGTAAACCCACTGTAAGCTATAATACACTAGTGAGCCTAGCTCTGAACGTCGCATGTGGAAAACCAAACTGTTACTATTTGGGAGTCTCCACAGGTTATATATGGAAAGTTCATAGGGAACAGCCCTCAGATTTGCGCACCGAATTGACAGCACCAGCCTCAAATCGACCTAACCTAAACAAAGAGAATTTTTAACATACTCCCAATTTCTTAGGATTGTCAATCCTTTTATTCCACAGTCTAGATTGAACCTACTACCTCCCATACGGTAATAGGTCACCGTGGACATCAAACAGGTATATAGGCTTCTATATTTGGAAACTTCCGAATAATAATGTGGCAAAAATTGTCGCATATGCCTACCATGTCTGCAACAAATTTTACTTTGTCATGTGGTGGAATATCAGTACTATGTTAGCTTAGCATTTAAATTGTTTTCAAAGTGCTCGTGAGATTCCAAAACAAAATACATTTAGGTTTAACCTCAAGAATACTGCATATAAATGTAAATAAACTTTTAGTGTGTACTTTATTTTTTATGTTTGGTAAATAATCATATGTCTCTTTGTAAGGAATAATGATCAAGCGCTGACTTTCGAACTGAAAAATAATTAATACGCCAATCGACTTTCTCCATGTCAAATACATGTTTCACATACTTTTTCTCGAATGCACATGTTCGTACATATTGAAAATATGGATGTAAACTAAAGTAAAAATAGAAAACATCAAGTTATTATGGTATATATGGCTGTCTAATTAGTCACATATAGGCTGATTATGCGCTGGACTAATTCATTCTTCCCTACCATAGCAATGCATTTTTTTTATTTTCCTTGATATGGCCTTGACACAGGGAAGATGACTACCGGCAACAGCAGGTCACAAAAGGAAAATTACTTAAATGTATAATAAAAATAATCAACAGTTGAGGTCTATTTATTTGCTCATACCTCCTAGGTGGTGAGCGGGAGCGTCATAAAAGAGCTAAAAAAAATCAACGCCTCAGATCGGACAAGATAGAGCTTAGGGGCTTAGGGTCCTTGGCACCGACACAAATGTCAGTTTTTATTCAAATCTCTATTCAATAACCATGACCTGTTGGTTTTATGTATCCCACCAAGTTTGGCTTGCAACTTTAAGCATGAGTTTTTTGAAATTATGAGTTAGGACTTAAGAGTCGCTTTCTTAGGCCATATCCATTTCTTTCAACACAGCTGGCTCATGTTTCTGTTGGGTTTCCATATGTTTCTGTTGGATTTCATATATAGCCTATCCCGAGTTGCTTGGGACAAAAGCTTTGATGTTTTTGTTGACAGATGACCTCATGTTAAAAGCTGGCTATATCTAGTAAACATTCTGGGAACATATATGAAAATACATGTCCTTCAGGATAGTAGAACATCTCAAGGATAAGGCCCCTGAGCTCTGTCTTTTCTCGTCCCCTCTGAGGCTTTGCGACACAAGGTGCTAATCTCTATTCAATAACTGTGACTCATTAGTTTGTAATCCCACCAAGTTTGGCTTAAAACCCACCTGGTTGACTACAACTTTAAGCACGAGTTTTTTGGAATGACTTGCTAGGATTTGCTATCTTGGGCCTTATCCGTTTTCATTTAACACAGCTGGCTCATGTTAAAAACTGGCTACCTAGTAAATAAAATAGGAGTATGAACTGTATAATATCTTTTACATATCATTCAGTTGTACAGATTATGTTCATAAGTAGAATGCAGCATAACCCGCCATAAGTTGGCACATTAACCTTCACAACCGGGTTATTATTTCCACTTCTAGATAGAGATAGAGAAAAAAACTAAAGAAAAATACTTAATAATATACAACGAAACATTTATAAAGTATGCTTATCCCGAGCAGACACAATTAAACCGTAGTAGACAGGCAACTGAAATTCAATCCATGAAATAATTTTATCATGTGGCATAAACAACAAGTTGGATAATATTGGATCGCCTTGATATACTTTGTATTGACCTTTCAAATAGTATACTGTTTCTTCTGATCCGTATATATAAAACGGGAGTATTCATTGACCTAATCTCTGCTGAAGAAGGAATGATTAGCTTAATGGGCCTTTTGCTCTTAATCTGTACTGTGGTTTTCAGGAGACCTCATATTTTTTCCATCTTTGTTTTATCTAAATGTATATATCTGCAGGTATGATCCCTTTTGGCGTCTGTTATTTGGATCATGCATCTGGTGGCACTGAGGATAGATGGAAGATTGCCAAGATGGTGCTGCGAAGCTAGCTTGATGTTGTAATATTAATCAGAAAATAATCATATATTAGCGAATGTAAGCAAAGAGACGCTGTAAGCAAGGTCACCTTCTCTAGCCCTAATATGCAAGGGCCAAGAGACACATCGTTGTTGTTGTACTAGGATATATGCTACCTATTGACCTATCGTACTTAATCTGGTCAGCAACTTCATCTTGCTTTTATGCTCTTGGTCCTCTTTGGGCTGTATGGTTCAAAAATTGTACTGTACTACAATTTCGATTGATAGGAAATTGTGGGAAGCAGGTTGTAGAAATTCGTTAATTTTCCTGTGGAACGGCTTGAGCTATATGAATTTTGGAGAAATTCAGACGGGGACTCAGAGAAGATCCATTTCTGTCCTACATGAACCTGATCTCCAATTCATAAATTTCTTTTCGAGAGCTGATGTGCACTTTTTTGTGTATTGTTCTTTTTTTTTTTTGCGTATTGTTCAACAAGCCATAACATGCCCATCCTAACACGTCTTATGCCTGTGGAATCTGATCATTGTGTTCCAAAGAGACGGTTCATGCTAGGATAATGTTTGTCACCCATTTTTGAGCTATCACACACTCACGTTATTGTTTGTGTAGTCAATAAACAATGCATCTCAACTAAGTTCTCAATTTTACGGGTATGATCAAACGATGCACCTCAAATAATTAAGTTGCCATTGTTGTGGTTGTGGTCGCAAAATGTGGAAACGCAAAGTTTGTGTTGATAGAGAGAAAATCTAAAAGTATAATAGGGGCACCCTCCAGCCTGCTCCACAGAGAATAGCAATTCTGGATCGTTCGATCGTCCTCAGACAAAGGATCTGGTCCGTCCATTGTTGCTTTGTCTTTTTTGCGCTTGGAGCATTATCTGCTATGTGTACTTTGGCCAGAGGCTGCCCCTGGGCCCGTCTTTCTCAGACCCGCTCCTCAGAGGCTTTATTCATTATTTTTGCCGGGGACAGAGGGAATCGCGAGGGTAGTAATCGTTTTTGTCCACTTGGGCTCCATGGAGACTGAGATAGGATAGAATCGTCGGGTGGCTTTCCCCAATCCACACGCATCCCTTCCTCGTTCTTGTGCCGCCCCGTCCCACTCGGCTCCTCCCCGTCTTCTCCAACCAGCCGGCCTCTACCCTGGTCGACTCCTCCACCACTGAGCCCATGGTCGCGCTGCCTCGCCATCTAGTTCGCTGCCGCCAAGCCTCCTGCCCGAGGCGCTAGGGTTTCAGGTGGCACGACCGAACGACAACAAGGAGGAAGAAGACGGGTCGCCGCCTCCAAGCTCCCCCATCAGCCCCCCCCCCCATGGAGGCTTGCAGATGATGGGCGTGTTGTGAGGAGCAGTCGTGCATCGTGTCGCCGTCGAGAGCAGCAACAGCATGCAGTACCGTCGGAGGAGCAGCGAGCGCATAGAATCTTTGGTGCCCCCTCCATCTCCGATCTATCTCCGTCTCTTCTCCAACGCCGCTCACTGCTTTGTCATGGAGGGCGGGGCTTCTCTCAGCCTTCTGCACATTAAGAGATTAGCAATTCTGGGCCGTTCGATCGTCCTCACACAAAGGATCTGGTCCGTCCGTTGTTGCTTTGTCTTTTTGCCCTTGGAGCATTATCTGCTATGTGTACTTTGGCCAGAGGCTGCCGCTGGGCCCCGTCTTTCTCAGGCCCGCTCCTTAGAGGCTTTATTCATTACTAACAAAATGCCCGCACGTTGCAGCAAAAGGGAAACAATATGCTTATATACCGTTTTCCGAGCAAACATGTAATCGTCGCCAGCCAAAGGGATCTATGCGGGAGACCGAGCTCGTATTCGGTCTATCTACTTTTTGCGCCACAACTAGCCTCTTGATGACCTTTAGATCACCATTCTCCCATCTAGACTTGTAGCGCTAAAATAAACGTTTGTGCAGTTTTCACCCTCGAGATAAATATTGTTCAGTATTTGTGCAGTTTTCAGCCTCGAGTCAAACATTGCTCGGTATCTTCTACTTTTTTCCATCTTCCTTGTTCGTTAAATCAGGCAAGACGACAGATTTGTTACATTTTTCGAATGTTGCTAAATTGTTCTTGTTTGAATTGCAAGTTGTAAAAAGGAAAGAAACTAATTTAAAATGTTGTTCAAGTTTTCTAATATATGTTTTTTATTATATTTAAACCCCCAAAACATTGAAATCTTAGTCTTGTTTCAGACAGAAAAAAAATAAAAAGGTTGAATGGAAAAAAAAAGAGCCAATCTCCCTGGACTGCACGCACGCACGCGAGAAGCCTCCAGCCACGCGAGAATTTAGTTCAAACCACGGTGATGCTGTCTGGTTGATTCCTATCAATTTGCGATGCTTGTTTGTTCTATAGGCAACTGATTCTTATGAACTCACCAGTATATAAATCGGTGGAACTCGATTTAAGCCAGCAATGTGGGACTATTCTGCTATCTACTCTTTGTTTATCAGAAGTTTGTCTGCGGGTAAACCAAACCTTGTGTAATTAAAAGTTGACGGACTAATCACGGCCCATAATAGAGAGCCTGGCAGTAGAGCTTAATTGCTCTCTTGGGCTGAACTTACACACCGATCGAGCTAGGGAAATAACAGAAGTGAAAAGCGGAATAACCGCTCTCTTGAGCTGGACGTATGTACGGGGAGCTAGGAAAAAGCAGAGGTGAAACAGTACAACGTTATTAGTGCGTATTTGTATAGGAGTCTTTTCCTCTTGTACGCTTCCTGCTTTGAGACCGACAGCAAAGCAATTCCATATAGGACTCGCCAACGCTATAATCCTTCAGGTTTCAGATGGACATCAATTACATGGTCACTGTACTCACCAGTGCTTCAATCTTCAGGCCAGCGACCTTCTCCACCGACCGGCAGCGCCACATTTTTGGTCAGCTCGCCCCGTCGACGGTGCCGCATCTCAGGTTGCCAAGCAACGCGAGTGAGCCCTACACCAGCGGCGCGACCTCCCGGCTGACGGTGCCACATCTCAGGTTGCCAAGCTGCGCGAGCGAGCCCCTGCACCGGCGGCGCAACATCGCTGGCTCAAGCACCTCGCGAGTTCAATCTCCTCCCTGACCACCAAAAATCAGAGCTTACCATAAAGTTCGGAGTGCGCTGCTTACCAGGCAGACAGGGGTCACACGTCCTCGTGGTGAGCCACCGCGGGGCGTCGAGGCGAGATCCATGGGTGACTGAGGTGTGGTTCAGAGGCGGGGATCGTCGAGGCGAGCTCCATGGGCGGCAGAGGTGCCTTGGTAAGCAACGTCGCCTGCAAAGCGGGGGAGGCTAGGGCAGAGGACCACCGCTCGGTGGCGTTATCAGGTTCAGAGGTGGGTATCGTCGAGGCGAGCTCCATGGGCGGCAGAGGTGTCTTGGTCAGCAACGTCGAACCCGCACGGCGACATCCTCCAGCTCCTCTCTGCGGCGGGACTGCGGAAGCCACGCCCTCCCGATGTTGGGCAGAGGACCACCGCTCCTCCAGCTCCTCTCCGCGGCGGGACTGCAGAAGCTTCTGGCGTACGCGCGTAGAGGGGTAAACTGATATACACGTGCTTCTTCCAATCGTGTTGTGGTCGGTCGTATTATACGCGCGCAGAGGGGTAAACTGATATACACGTGCTTATTCCAATCGTGTTGTGGCTGTGGCCGGTCGTATTAGGTGAATTTGGTAAGCTACTGACAAAAAAAAATTGCCGGTAGTATCAGGTGTACTATGTAATTTGGTGTGAGAATAAATCGGCATAGAAAAATATTGGACCGGAAGAAACAATCCGTCTTTTATTATTAGACTAGCAAAAGTGTCCATGCGTTGCAATGGGTCTAAAATAAATGAAACATGCTAAATTTGAAGTATACCAAAAAAATTGTTGTTTCAATAATCTTAAATGTCCCAAAACACAACAATCCCACACAAATGGAAAAACTCACCACTTTATTTTCATTTTAAATTTATATACATCATGTGTATCTAATGATGAAATCAGCTCTCAAAAAAAAAGATGAAATCATAGCAGGTGTGTCCGTGCGGTGGTACGGTTTTTTTCCTATGCATATGACGAAAATTAATTGATCAGACTAAATTCTTCAAGTCACACCAATTTTGTACTCTAAAATAAAGATATTTTGAACGATTAGGATTCAAGAATTAGGGTGTCTAATTCTGCAGGTACCTTGGTCCTTGGCTGGATTGAAAGTGGCGGGCCGTTGCACCGGAAGATGTAGCTAGCTAGCCCCTGCCATGAATGCAATGGAATCGTTCAAAGTTATACGCCATGTAAGCAGCTAGCTGCTTGTGCGATGCAATCAATATATGGAGCAACTTGTGAATCTGATTTAGGAAAAAGAAGTGCACTGCGTATCTAAGATCAGCGGAGCTTTATGTCCATCGATATCCGGAATGCTTGGACGTTGCTGCCTCGCACGGAGGGGGTGAGCTCAAGCGCATTGGCGACCGTCCTCAGTTGGGTCGCGGCGCACTCCGTGGCCATCTTCGAGATAGTGTCAGAGTTGAGCGGGTGCACAGCGTCGCCCCATCAAGATTGTAGTCCGACTTGCGCCGCGGCCGGTCCCGTTGAATTGGACGAACGCAATCGAGTACAAGTAGACGATCACGTTCCGTTGATGGATCGACAGATGGATCGATTTCTCTTATGCAGCAGAAAGAACCGAGGCATGCAGGCTGCAACCGACGATGTAGGAGGCTAGCTCAATCATGTGGAATAGTGCGCATGCGAGTATGTACAATGAGAAGTATGCAGCGGGTGTCCTTGCCGGAGTTGTCGTCCGGCCTGCACTCAGCGACCGGCGCACCGACCGTCCTCGGCAGTAGGGTCGGCAGCTGTGACGTCGATGCCGAAGCGATCTGGTACGGGTACGGGTTATCGCCGTGGCGGGAACTGAAGAGTCCACGGACGGAGCCGTGCGTGCAATGAAGGAAACCCAATGGAGGACGACTTGCACTTGCGTGAGGCTGCTCCAATGGATGAAAATTTCCTCGGAGAAGCTGTCCGCCGTCCCGGCAGCTACGGCGCGACGTCTGCCGCTCAAGCCAAAACACGTGTGATGTCGATGGCACCGACGCACGCGGACAATTGGCGGCGGAGACAACCGCGGAATTTTCAGCGATGTGCCCCAGGTTCTCAATCTCGCCGTTTTAGAACAAACCTGACCCCTGTTTTAAAACAAACCAGACTTTAACTCCGACGGGATCTGGAGTAGTAGATGTTATCGATCGATGGTCATGGCTAATATATGGGATAGTTCTAGATATCTGTATCCGCATCTCACGTGGTTTTTTATTTTTTACTTACCGGTGGCAATTGTGGTGATATGTGGATTGATGGGAGGATAAATCAGTCCAGAAAAGAGTTGGACCGGAAGAAACAATCCGTCATTTATTATTAGGTATCTATCTACTAATTTCTCTTGTGGTACGTTCGTCACTAGGTGAAAAATTCCGTCTGCCGTAAAAAGACGGTTTTGCCCTTGATAGTTCAGACATATTACATCTCTGCCACCGCAAAGTCAAAAGTGGACTGTTCCTTCGCCTCTGGCTCCGCTCACTCTGCCCGCGATGCCTCAGCTACTCCGGCCGCCCGCCGCCCTGGCCTCTTCCCAAATGTGCCGCCGCTTGCAGCTTCCTCCTTGCCACCGACGGGTTCGGTGCCCTATTCCCTCCGACCCTTTCTCCTTTCAGCCGGACTCTGTGGCTCAGAGAGGCTGCTGCAGGGGCAGGGCGGGCGGAGCTTCATGCTAGGGAGTGAGGACAGGGCACGGAGGCCGCTCCCGGCGGGCTGGATCAGAGAAGGCCGTCCTAGGGCTCGTAGGCTGCTGCAGGGGGCAGGACGGGCGGATCTTCATGCTAGGGAGGGAGGACAGGGCATGGAGGCCGCTCCCAGCGGGCTGGATCAGAGAAGGCCGTCGAGGGCCCCAACCACCGCCCTCGGTCAGCTCCCGGCGAGGCGCGGCAGAGAAGGCCCGCGAGGGCCCCAACCGCCGCCGACCGTCCCTAGGCCCTGGCCCTTCCCCTCTCTCCGGTGACCCCTCCCCCTCGCCTCGTCTTACAGCCCCCACGGCCGGCGAAGAAATGGTGACGGGGACCCGCGGAGGATCGGAGGGCGGTGTCGGCTGCCGGCGGACTCACGGACAGGGGGTGCACACCATGGCGGTCACGACGACTCACATCGGCGGCAGCAGCAGGTCAGTGTCACACTCCGCCACGACGACTCACCTCGCGTTCTGCTCCAACACGGACTGCAGCTCTGCAAATCATATATTTTCGCGATGGAGGCTGACTCCAACTTCTTCAGGTTATTGCTGCTCACCACCACAATTCAATTTTCTTCCAATTTCAGTATTGCAGTCCAACAATATATAGACGCACGTTGAATTAAGCTTGTGCTCTGAATCTCGACAGGCCATACGCCACTATATATATGTGTGTATACAGAATGCATAGTTTGCTGCTTTTCTGATGTTTTGAGTTGATTGGAAATAGCCTTTCGTTGTAAAAGGAATCGAATGCCTATGCCCCTTGGCCTGGATATGTCGTGCTTTAGGGACGTGGTAGAATAGCTCAGACATCAAATCCACGCTGAATAGAGGATCAGAAGAACTAAATTAAGATTCAGCATTCAGACAATGGTTTTTGCGCATGCATTGGCATAGTTTAGTTGTGCTCACTTGTGTAGTGCAGTTTTGCCAGATTCAGTGTCAAACTGTGTTTCGGGTCTGGTCTCGCGTGTAATGAACCTCATGTTACCTGATTAATACACAGTTGATTTTCAATTAAAAAACTCATCAATACTTGACTAACATGAATCTGCAAATAAATTTAAATAGAAGTTGTCTATTCCATTTCCATATTAGCTACAAACTTTAGATTTCGTATATTTGTAGGCACATCGGTATGTACGTATATAGCGAAAGAAGTAACTGAATGGATGACCAAAATAAAGACGTATGCAATTTTTCTTTTTGTTTTGCGTGGAGACATATGGAATTGTTGTACAGACCTTTAGAAGGTTTTTATTTTGAAAGGAAAATGATTATCAAACAAGCATGACTTCATTCTAACAAAAAAAATAGTCAAATAAAAATAGGACCACGGTGCAATTTTTGTGCAAAAATTTGGGCGAACTTCATTCTAACGCATAAAATCAAGAATCGAAAATGTCTAGCAGCAAAATAGGTAAATAAAATGCAGTCAAGCCTTGTGGTCTAGAATGTAAATGGCATATGATGGATTACAATGGAAAGGGATCCGAAACAAACTAATCAACTGAAGGCATGACTGAATGCTAATCTGATATGATTGCACTGAAGATTCTCGGTGATGAGTCAGATTTCAAGCGTCGATTCAGCATGTAGCAAAGATGATATAGTATCAAATACTACTGAACTTTTTAGAACACACGAGCATGTATTAAGTGTGGTATAAAAGTCTGAGTAAACAAGATCTTATCAAACTCTTGTTAGTTTTTTGGCAAAGGAATCAGAGTCTGTATTTTCTGTAGATTATGGTCAGAAAGAAAGAAACACGGATTCTAAGGAATGGTGTTTGTGTAATCACATGGCAAGCAAATCATCTGTTTGGCTTCCACTTTTCTATTTGACCTGGTCATGATGTTTTCATAGCTGACGAAACTTTTATGGCTGTGAGTTGCAGCCATCGATGTCCGTAAATCCGAAAACCGTTGCCGCCGGAGTGGCACCTTGGTGTTTACCTCATACGTAGTATAAGGATTGTGCTAAATTGTTCATATTGTTTGAATGCTTGAATGTAAAGCAAACATTGCTTTCATTTTTCACGTACAACTACCTCCGTTACTTAAGTGGTGTTCGGTTTCCTCTTTTATTGTGAACTGAAAACCTTATTTAGCTTTTCATTATATTGTCGAAAATCATTATCTTTTCACTGTAACAATAAGGGGATTTAATTTTCATAAGTAAATGCCCGATGAATCTTTTGGAAGAGCTGAAGTTTTCCTTTAAGTTATGTTTGAATAAGCAATGAAAAAAAAAATTAAGAGGCCGTGGCAACGCACGGGCATTCAGCTAGTAGATATAGATATAGATATAAATTTTGGCTGGGGACAGAGGGAATCGCGAGGGTAGTAATCGTTTTTGTCCACTTGGGCTCCATGGAGACTGAGATAGGATAGAATAGTCGGGTGCCTTCCCCAATCCACACGCATCCCTTCCTCGTTCTTGCGCCGCCCCATCCCACTCGGCTCCTCCTCGTCCCCTTCTGCCCCGGCGACCGCCTTCCCGTCTTCTCCAACCAGCCGGCCTCTACCTTGGTCGACTCCTCCACCACCGAGCCCATGGCCGCGCTGCCTCGCCATCTAGCTCGCTGCCACCAAGCCTCCTGCCCGAGGCGCTAGGGTTTTAGGTGGCACCACCGAACGACAACAAGGAGGAAGAAGACGGGTCGCCGCCTCCAAGCTTCCCCATCAGGCCCCCATGGAGGCTTGCAGATGATGGACGTGTTGTGAGGAGCAGCCGTGCATCGTGTCGCTGCCGAGAGCAGCAGCAGCATGCAGTACCGTCAGAGGAGCAACACGCTCATAGAAGCTTTGGTGCCCCCTCCATCTCCGATATATCTCTGTCTCTTCTCCAATGCCGCTCACTGCTTTGTCATGGAGGGCGGGGTTTCTCCCAGTCTTCTGCACATACAAGCAGTCTGTAAACTCTTAGGTTGGACGTCTCCCTCACTGCTCGGGATCTCTTGTCGAATTATTCAGCTATAGCATAAAGGTCGATTCACCTAATATCCCCTCTACTCTATGTGCATACCTAGGCTAATTTGAGATGTTTTCATGTCTATTTTGCTCAACATTCGGCTCAATTGGAACAGCAGAATCTATTTCGGAGGCTTTTCTGGAAGACGTGACTTTAGTCCCCATGTTATGTGCCTAGTCCTTCTTGGACTTTGCCATAACAGTGGCTCTACAGAGGTGTGCACAACTCGGTCAGGTTATGTTCCATGCCTTCATATATGAATTTTGTTGTTTTGAAAAGACTGCATAGTTTTTCTGGTGCAGTAGAAACATCATGTGATATTTCAGGAGTTAATTTCAGATGTTGGAAAGCAGCCTTCGATCTTCTAAACAGATGATGGAGTTTGCAATATAATACTATGTGCTACGTGAATGTAAGAAGCGCTTTGCGTGATCGTCAGGGCCTTGACCTGAGCCAGACACTCACCACGGCTTGGACATTGCAGGCTACAACAAGTGATTTGCCATGCACTTATTTTCTTCTATGTGGCCATTTTCTTCTAATTTTGTTATCAGGTATTTAATCACGTTATTGCACTTGTAGCTAGCGGCAGATTATTTCGGCTGGTGTAGCTCTAGCAGCATTTGTCTAACGAGGAGCGGAGGAAATTTCTCACCTAATTGGATGTTCAACAAACATAAGTTCATTAGGTTATTTTTTCATCCAGCATTCTTGGTTCAAAATATTTCATCAAAGGTTGTTGCTCCTTCTACATGATCATTCTTAAGAAATTTCAATTGGAAATTCAGTCTATTTTCTTATTATCTCTATGGATGGTAAAAAATAAGTGCCTTATTGGATAAAAATTGATTTGTATAGTTATGTGTATTAAATATGTAACTTGCATCTTCTTTTATGGTTCAATTATATTCAAGGGAAAAGTATACTTTCCTTAAATCTCTTTTTTACATATTGTCTCATATGTAGCCATTATTGAATTTATTTTGGACGACTAGGCGAAGGATTGGCTTAGTGTTCCATCTAGAGAGCAGGCATGCAGTTGCCCTTGTGGTGAGAGAAGACCATCGAGATGGTAGTATATACATACAAATTCAAGTAGTTTTTTTTGTGTTGTTCTCTGTGATTCTTGTTGGATTTTAGTTGTGTCGAGTTTCTGTATGTACATCAAAGATGAGATATTAGATGAAATGATACTTACATATGGGATTTGACATGAGTATTTATTTTGAGGTTTATGTGTGCTACCTCTGAGGATATTATACACAAAACACTATGATTAATATCAAAATTACATTGCAATAATATGGACACTACGCCTGAGCTTCATATGGTTCAGGTATGGGGGCTCTATATGTGCTTGCTCACGGAGGAATATGGCTGCAAAAGGCTGATTTTGTTTGCCCTTTCCCGATGGTGTCTATTATGCAATATTCTCTATCTTGTTCATGGAGGAATATGGCTGCAATGAATCCCCCTACCCTCCTCTAAATTTTATCATCACATTTTCTTTATAAAAAGAATGATACTTCCAAGCTATGATATTCCTTTTCATCATTTTGAAAGTCCAGTTTACTATATTATTTTGTATAATGAACTCCTTGTGGTACATTTATTCTTATGGTAACTAATGACTTGCTGCCTCCAACATGAGTGATATGTAGTAGCTATTCCTTTTCAGACCTCTGTGCATGTATGTCGTGCTGCACTCGTATACCGCTTAGATCGTGATTCATGAGTTGCATTTGTAGACATTTTATTAGTAAATTAGAAAATGTGTAGTTCATTTCTATTTGATCGTTTAAAGTTTATACTCTGAGACTTGGTGGCAATACTTGCATGACTTAGTAAGCAGTTGAAGCTTCTAAATACATTCGTGTTGTTATACATCTATTAGTGTTACTCATATGTGATTCATTACGGGTTTCCCCAACTATTTGTTTATGTCGGTAATATTCTCCTTTGGTTTTGTACAGGAAGGCATTAAATCATCTATGAAGCCATTTTCCCTCAAATGGCATACAAGTTAGTTCTCATATCTTGGACATGATAGTAGCTTGTTGTTATATGGGTGGCGGTGCCTCTCCCTTAGTATAATCAATTGCTTATGATTGAAATATTGGGGTGGTCATGAAGATTAACATTTTATCAATATCTTTTCCCTTTGACAAGTTCAGTTATGAAGACCTTGCATTTTGTAAAAAAGAAACAACAAATATAAATAGGATTTTATAAATTAAGGATTCATAGTGTTGTGTGTTATCGGCTATTTTAAGTTTTATGTGAGATGTTATGTCGGATACTAGACTCCATTACTTTTTGTTAGAGTATTAAGTATATGAGGTTGTTATGGTAATTTAGATAGAGTTAGGATCTGTTTACGTACAATCCTAACTTGACTCGTACTCCAAGATAATCCTCTGTACGCCTATATATACTCGCCCATGAGACTTAATAATATATCCATCATATTCCGCCAATCTCATACTTTTTCATGGTATCAGCCTAAATCGATCTCAAACCCCAGCTTCCGCTACGCTGCCCCCGGGGAGGTCGATCTCCATGATCTCCGCCGGGCTGCGCAACCCTATGCAGGGTTCGTCCGCTGATTCGTGATCGGCTGCCCTATAAGTCTTTCTTTCCAATCTCTTGATCGGCTTTCTTTTTGGTTTACCGATCTTAGATCGGATTGAGTCGCCCACCGCCGTTATCATCGCCGCGCCTCTACTCCGACCATTGGCATCGAGGATCTACATCGCGTCAGTGCGCCTGCCCCCTCCGCTGTTGTGCCTGCCTCGACAGGCTGTCGTGGCCTCACGGCAGGCTGCCGCCCACCGCGGACGGCTTCTACGCCTTCCTCGAAAGGCTACCGCGGCCGCCCCCCTCGGATCCTCTTTGTCATCATCGTCCGGGACTTCTGAAAGAACATGTGTGCCCCATGTGTGGTTTTGGTAATTAATGACAATCTTTATGGACTTATGTTTGCATTGAGTTCTACTTGTAGGATTTCTCCATAGGCAATGCTTGAACCATATGTTGGCTTCAAGGTTGGAAGAAGAAGAAAGTGAAGAAGATCAAGTGTTGATCAAGGTTTCAAGGAATGATCCGGAGATTGGTCAAGTAGAAGTTGAGCCTATGGCAAGTGTGTCTTGAATAATAAGATGATCTCAAGTGTAGCTTTCCATACTTATGGTGATCATGGATATGTGAAGATATGCCTAAAAGAGAGGCTCTTCCATAGTGGAGTACGGGGGAGCAAATTTCAAGTCTTCACCAAGCTAGCGCAATCAAGAAAGGTGTTCCATCTTGAGGTGTAGAAGATCGTCATCATCAACATTAGGTGGAATATACACAAGGCAATTTTTTGATCTTGATAGGGTTTTTTTTCTTACAGGTCTCGTGGTGTTAGTTGGGGAGACCAGCTTATAGGATAGATAACCGTACTATCAAGAGGGGCTCTCGAGTGAGTGAGTAACTTGATCATATCCCTCGATGAGAGCTCAAACCTTTGCATACTTGGCATCATCTTTCTTGGTTCTTATTTGGGTCTTACTCATGTGAGTATTTATATCTTGTGTTAATCTCCATGACAAGCTCAAGTTCATCGAAAACGAATTTCATATGCTTTCTCTATTGCGTTTTCGATGTTCGAGGTTTTATCGGTTCATCTTTTTGAGAGAGGTCAAACCTTTCGTCATTTGGTTCTATCCTACCTTTCTAGACTGTGATGTTTCTATGGATGATCTTGTAGATCTCATTGTCCTCTTTAAAACGATCCCAAGATCATCAAAAATGGAGTTCGGATGCAAAAGTTATGATTGTTTCAGTTTCGCTGTTTCTGCCAGTTTTCAGGGGGGGCGGATTATCCGGCCATGGGGGCGGATTATCTGGCCCAATTTTCGGAAAACGGCTAAGGACTTTGAGGCGTGGCTCCCAGTAACAGGGGCGGATTATCCGGGCCTCCGGGGGCGGATTATCTGGCCCAAATATCCGCCCCCTATACCGAGGGTCGCGCCGCGAAGTCCTTAGCCATATTTTGGCCCGAGGAACCCGGAATATCCGGGGGAGGGGCAGATTATCCGGCCTGGGAGGTCCCAAACGGTCATATTTCGTTGGGGAGGGGTATAAATAGACCCCTTCTTCCTCCTTAGGCTGGTGGCTTGCACTCTCTCTCTCCTCCATTGTTTTGACCTTCAAGAACTTGCAAATTCTCTCAATCCCTCCCATATTTCTTGAATCTTTTTGGGGGATTTGAAAGGGGTGGTCTAAATCTACAACTCTACCAATCCATCTCTCCTCTATGTGAGAGGAACATATTGGGATCTAGATCTTTGGGTTTCTTTTGTGGATTTCCTCTTGTGTTCTTCCTTTCTTATTCTCCCACTAGCTTTTGTAGCTTTGGTGGGACTTGGGAAAAAAGGACTTGAGCACTTCTTGTGTTCTTGCCATTGCATTTGGTGCATAGGTTTGAGTTCTCGGTGAGGATTTGATTGGGTGAAAGGTGAGAAGCTTTTTACTCTTGGATTCTTGGAATCCTAGACGGTTTAGTTGTTTTGCAGGTTTGTGGATTACTTGGGGCCTCCAATTAAGTTGTGGAGCTTTCCCCGAGCTTGTTTGTTGGGAGCCTCCAATTGAGTTGTGGAGAAGTTCCCCAATCTTTGTGAGAGGTTGCGGATTGCCACCGACAAGTGCACTGATAGTGAAGAAGTGAACCGGGCCTCTTGTGGCGAGGTTCACAGGAGAATAGGGTGAGGCCTTTTGTGGCGTGGTGGTCCTAGTACCGCCCACCCCTCCAACAAGACGTACTCCCTTTATGGGAGGAACTCGATAATAAATCATCGTCTCCGCGTGCCTCAGTTATCTCTATACCCGAGCTATTACTTATGCACTTCACTTTGTGATAGCCTTCGTGCTTGAAGTATTATATCTAGATATCACATAGTTGCTTGTATTGCTTAGCATAAGTTGTTGGTGCACATAGGTGAACCGTAGTTTATATAAGATTTGTGCTTGACAAAGTAAACGCTAGTTTTATTCCGCCTTTGTTAAGCCCATATCGTAAAAGTTTTACACCGCCTATTCACCCCCCTCTAGGCGGCATCTGTATCCTTTTCAATTGGTATCAGAGCCTGGTCTCTCTTTTTGGGCTTCACTGCCTTGAGAGTAAAGATGTCGGCTAGGGGATTAGTGCATGATGACATTTTCATATTCGATGGCACATGTTATGAGATTTGGAAAATTTGTATGCTTAATCATTTTCAGGCCATGGACCCAAACTTGGAGCGAATCGTAGATATAGGTTTTTCTCCTCCAATGGATTTCCTTAATCTATCTTATGAGGATGAGAAAAACTTATATCTCGATGCTCAAGCTTCTGATGTGCTTGTTAATGCTTTGAGCCATGTAGTTACTTCTTCAGTCATACCTTTTTGGAGCGCTCATGAGTTATGGACAAAACTTCAAGATAAATATGTTGTGTCCAATATTTTTGAGGATGATTGTGTTGCTTCCACTTCTGGTCGAGATGAGTTCTCATCTTCTACCACTTCACCAACATGTGATTTTTCACAAGGTAATGATATGGTAAGTGGTGATAGAAATTGCAATATGGATAGTGTGCTTACTATTTGTAATCCCTCCTCTCTATCTAGTTGCAATAATCTATCTTTGGACTTTAACACTTCTAGCACTACAATCTCCTTACATGCTTGTGTCGATAGTACTTGCATATCATGTGTAAGTTGTTTGAGTAAATCTCATGATGATATGCTTGATATTCCTTGTTGCCATGATATAAATGCTTTTATTTCCTCTAGTTGTTGTGTTTCTAACAATGTAGAGGAAACTAAAGATTCTACGGGTCAAGACAACATCTTGAATGAAGCCTCAAGTAATTCTTCATTATCATCATCTCACGGTTCCCATCTACGCCTTATGGCTAGGGATTCAAAGGTATCTACTACTTTGGAACCCAATACCTCTTGTGATGATGAGTATGAGTATAATGAGGAAGAAGAGATTGATGTTGATTTGTTACATGAAAAGGGTGAGATTGTTTATCATGCTCTTGTTAATAATAATATTGCTTGCTCTAACTTTGTTGAAATCTTGGGTTTTGCTATTGAGAGCAAAGAACGTATTGATAAGTTAGAAGCTCAAGCTGAGGAGCATGAGAACACAATTGTCAAAATGAGTAGCCTTGAGCGTGAGTACGCTAATTATATTGCAAATCTAAATGAAGCTCTTGAAGAAGCACAAGCAACCAAAGAATCTCTTGAGGAGACATTTACTCTAGAAGTGTCTAAAGTAAAGGAAACCCGTGATAAAGCTCTTGAGATGGCAATTGATCTCAAAAGAAAATATAATGATATTTCCAAGTTGTCGTCTACTATTGCTCATTATAATGATGCTTGTCCTACTAACTCTACTTCTTTTGAAGCATCTATTTTGAAGGATAATGTTGAGCTAAAGGCTCAACTTGCTTTGCTAACTAGCAATTATGGGAAATTGGAAGAAAGTCATGTTATGCTATCAAGCTCTCATGGGGATCTTCTAGCCTCCCATGATAGGCTAAAGTTAGCTCATGAGGCTATTGTGTCAAAGGTAACATCTAATGAGCCTCATGTGGACATTAGCACTACATCCACTACAAATGTCGTACTGCCATGTGCTAGCCTCGTAATTCATCATCTCATATTATTGCTACATCTTGTAATGAATTACATTCCTTGCCTTGTTGCTCTAACAATGAAGCTTCTACTTCCTCTACTATTTGTGTTTATACTAACCATGTAGAGGAAATCTAGAGCTCAATGCCCAAGTCTCATCTTTGAAGAGGGACTTGAAAAGGGGTCAGGAAGGGAGGGCCACACTCAACAAGATCTTGAGTGTGCAGAAATTCCCCAATGACAAGACTGGGCTTGGATTCAAATCCAATATCAATAACAAGTCCACTAACAATAATAAGTTCAAGAGAAACAAGAAGAAGGGCCAAGAACATGTCAAGAATTTGGTCAAGATTGTTTGCTTCAAGTGCAAAATTGAAGGGCACCATGTTAGATCTTGCCCATTGAATAATAAGACTCTTAGTGAGAAGCAAAAAGGGAAGAGGCCTCAAGTTCAAGGTCATGGTGTACCTCAAGTTGAAGAAAGGCCACTTCGCAAAAAGAATCAAGATAATACTCCCATGGTGGATAAATCAAGTGTGAAGAAATGGAAGAAAAGAACTTGCTACACATGTCGTGAGAAAGGTCACCTTTCTTCTTCATGCACTATTGGTAACTCCTCATCCAACCCTATTATTATTGATGATGTTTATTCTCTTTGTAAGGATGAGGTTGGAAATGTGTTTGCCAAATATGTTGGTGCCCAATGTGGTGTTAAGAAAAGAACCATTTGGGTTGCCAAGCCTATTGTGACTAACTTCTTAGGACCCAACCATGTTGGGGACCAACAAGCTAAAACTTGATCAATAGGTGTTGGTGGAGGGCATTGGAGACTTGGCTAAATCATGAAGAATTAAGGGAACTTCATCAATTATATTGTATCAAGCCAAGTGATTTATATTATCTTATCTCTATCATATATCCATTGTTCCTCTTTGCGGTAACATGTTCTCAACTCATTTACATTTAAAGTTACTCGCCCCTTGTGCATGTGTTGGTTTGTACCTTGCATGTGTTTTTATATGTTGTGCATAACCACTTACTTATCTTTAGTTATCAAGTTTATTTGTGTATGTTTGCTTGCACACCATGTACTTGTTTTTTTGTGTTGAGCCTTTATTGAATCTACATGTTATCTCATTTTTGGATATTTCTTTGACTTGAAATCGTTTAGTGCTCTATTTGATGTAGGTAGAGATGATGATCCCATGTGGCTGCATTTTGTATTCAAATGAAAAATCTTAAATAATGCACTAATCATGGGGGAGTTTTCCTATATTGTGTAGAACACTCCTTTTATGCTTCTTCACAACATGTTTTGTTCCATATCGTTTTTTATGTCTTTGGAAGATAAATATTCCTTTGGTACTTTGTGTCATCTTGAGAAGTGTTGAGAGTTTGGTGTTTTTTTTAACTTTCTCTTTTTGGGAGTTGGCTTTATCTCATTCCTTGCTAACCTTTTGACATTTTAGAATGAGATAAATCCTTGAGCATTTGTGTTTTTGTCTATCTCTTTCTCTTTGTTTTTTGCCTAGTTCATTTGTTGAACATGTGGTCTTTCATGAGTTGATTTGGTTATTTGATATAATTTGAACAACCTTTTATCGTGTCACACTTTGGTGTTTCTTCTTGGTTTACTTGATATTTTGTTCAAATTGTATATCCTTTAGTTCTTGAAAGTAGTGTGCATGCATATTTAATAAATGTATATATTATGGCGTGCTTCCTTTACTTGATCCAATATATAGGGGAAACTCCACAAAATCCTAATTGGCTACAATGTGCATGAAATTCAATTCATATCAATATGCACATATTTATGTGGAGTCTCTCCTATGTATTGTAGTTGCTCTAACTACTTTGGACCCAATAAGTTTGGGGACCATATTGTACTTGAATTTTGTTTTAGGTACCTTCGAGGTGCATTGGATGCTTGTCTCTTTCATAAGGAATAAGTGACGACTCAATGATAATTAGAGACAAGCAAGGATGATCAAGAAACTCCTATCTACTTCATCACAACAATGATATCTTGGTAACAAGTATCTCTTACTCATGCGTACATATCGTCTTCCAACCTATGGTAGGTTGCATATTGGCATGATTTTTTTGTATTTGTAGTTGTTGTGGTTCTTTCTTTGGCCTTAAAGAACGCTCTCTATTGCATATGTGAGTAAGTTGAGATGAGTGCATATAATTGGGACTATACAAAATCATGCTCATGATTCACCAATCGCAAATATTTCAATCTAGCAATTATATTGCCTATTGTTTCCTCAAAGTACTCTCATGTGCAATATTGATGAATTTGCGAAGTTGATTCTTTCTTTGTGATACTTGATTCCTCTTGCAATACATTCCAACTATCTCTACTTCCCTTAGTGGTAGTTGTGATGTATTTGATATGTTTGTGGTTAAAGTTCATGAATATACAATAAGATAAAATTGAGCCTTTTGGCCATGCTATCAAGCAAAGATCTTAGTGGTGTATTGTCATGACTTCATTTTGGATATCTTGCTCTATTTATTTTAGTATCTATTTTGTGTGTACATGTTTCTTTGTGGATCAATATCTTTGTGAGATTGTCTACTTAGAAACTTATACACATGAGAGATGTTACTTCTCCTTTTTTGACATCTTCTTTGTTTCGTGTGTGTTGTATGGTCATACTAAGCAATATCATTCATTGAAGACTATGTTGATGCTCAATGATCATCCTTGCATTAGTCTTATACTATGCTTTGTCATGCCTCTCACACATCCTTGTGGTTGAGCCTACTATTATGTTGTATCTTACTCGTTGCTCAACCATTTGTTTATTGCAAGTTTTATGCCTTGGTATATGCTCTTTCGTACATAGTTGGGTTTTAAATAATATCGAGGGAGTGAGGATGCCATGTTTGTCCATATTGTATTCAAATGTGATCTTTTTTTGCACAAACCTTGGGGAGCCTCCTCATATTATATAGAACACTCTCTTTTCAATCTTATCATAATATCTATCTTTCATTTGGTATGTTCTTTTTGTTAAGTGGTTCTTTGGATCTTTTGATTGCTTGCTTCATTTGTTGATGCTTCTTCACCTTGTTAGTTTTTTTTGCAATCTTTTGATCCTCGGTATTGTTTAACCTCATCCTAAGTATTCGTCATTGGATATGTGCATTTTATTCCACTCACACTATGAGAAATGTACACATTTTGGAGGAATTATCACTCTATTGGCCGTGTAGAGCTTTTCACCCATTTTGGCAATCGATGCCAATGGGGGAGAAGTTTTGGAGGGTTTAAGGGAAGTTGGTTTCATGCTTTGAGTTTGTTCTTATGCATTTGCGTCTCATGCTCTTGCATCTTTGTTTTTGCTTTGCATGTTGAATATATAGATATAAACCCTCTCAAAGGGATTGTCATCAATTACCAAAATGGGGGAGATTGAAAGAACATGTGTGCAACATGTGTGGTTTTGGTAATTAATGACAATCTTTATGGACTTATGTTTGCATTGAGTTCTACTTGTAGGATTTGTCCATATGCAATGCTTGAACCATATGTTGGCTTCAAGGTTGGAAGAAGAAGAAAGTGAAGAAGATCAAGTGTTGATCAAGGTTTCAAGGAATGATCCGGAGATTGGTCAAGTAGAAGTTGAGCCTATGGAAAGTGTGTCTTGAATAATAAGATGATCTCAAGTGTAGCTTTCCATACTTATGGTGATCATGGATATGTGAATATATGCCTAAAATACAGGCTCTTCCATAGTGGAGTGTGGGGGAGCAAATTCCAAGTCTTCACCAAGCTAGCGCAATCAAGAAAGGTGTTCCATCTTGAGGTGTAGAAGATCGTCATCATCAACATTAGGTGGAATATACACAAGGCAATTGTTTGATCTTGATAGGGTTTCTTTCTTACCGGTCTCGTGGTATTAGTTGGGGAGACCGGTTTATAGGATAGATAACCGTACTATCAAGAGGGGCTCTCAAGTGAGTAACTTGATCATATCCCTCGGTGAGAGCTCAAACCTTTGCATACTTGGCATCATCTTTCTTGGTTTTTTTTGGGTCTTACTCATGTGAGTATTTAGATCTTGTGTTAATCTCCATGACAAGCTCAAGTTCATCGAATACGAATTTCATATGCTTTCTCTATTGTGTTTTCGATGTTGGAGGTTTTATCGGTTCGTCTTTTTGGGAGAGGTCAAACCTTTCGTCATTTGGTTCTATCCTACCTTTCTGGACTATGATGTTTCTATGGATGATCCTGTAGATCTCATTTTCCTCTTTAAAACGATCCCAAGATCATCAAAAACGGAGTTCGGATGCAAAAGTTATGATTGTTTCAGTTTCGCTGTTTATGCCAGTTTTCAGGGGGGCGGATTATCTGGCCATGGGGGCGGATTATCCGGCCCAATTTTTGAAAAAAGGCTAAGGACTTTGAGGCGTGGCTCCCAGTAACAGGGGTGGATTATCCAGGCTTCCGGGGGCGGATTATCCGGCCGAAATATCCGCCCCCTATACTGAGGGTCGCGCCGCGAAGTCCTTAGCCATATTTTGGCCCGGGGAACCCGGAATATCCGGGGGAGGGGCGGATTATCTGGCCTGGGAGGTCCCAAACGGTCATATTTCGTTGGGAGGGGTATAAATAGACCCCTTCTTCCTCCTTAGGCTGGTGGCTTGCACTCTCTCTCTCCTCCATTGTTTTGACCTTCAAGAACTTGCAAATTCTCTCAATCCCTCCCATATTTCTTGAATCTTTTTGGGGGATTTGAAAGGGGTGGTCTAGATCTACAACTCTACCAATCCATCTCTCCTCTATGTGAGAGGAACATATTGGGATTTAGATCTTTGGGTTTCTTTTGTGGATTTCCTCTTGTGTTCTTCCTCTCTTATTCTCCCACTAGCTTTTGTAGCTTTGGTGGGATTTGGGAAAAAAGGACTTGAGCACTTCTTGTGTTCTTGCCATTGCATTTGGTGCATAGGTTTGAGTTCTCGGTGAGGATTTGATTGGGTGAAAGGTGAGAAGCTTTTTACTCTTGGGTTCTTGGAATCCTAGACGGTTTAGTTGTTTTGCAGGTTTGTGGATTACTTGGGGCCTCCAATTAAGTTGTGGAGCTTTCCCCGAGCTTGTTTGTTGGGAGCCTCCAATTGAGTTGTGGAGAAGTGCCCCAATCTTTGTGAGAGGTTACGGATTGCCACCGACAAGTGCACTGATAGTGAAGAAGTGAATCGGGCCTCTTGTGGCGAGGTTCACAGGAGAATAGGGTGAGGCCTTTTGTGGCATGGTGGTCCTAGTACCACCCACCTCTCCAACGAGACGTACTCCCTTTATGGGAGGAACTCGGTAATAAATCATCGTCTTCGCGTGCCTCGGTTATCTCTATACCCGAGCTATTACTTATGCACTTCACTTTGTGATAGCCTTCGTGCTTGAAGTCTTATATCTAGCTATCACATAGTTGCTTGTATTGCTTAACATAAGTTGTTGGTGCACATAGGTAAACCGTAGTTTATATAAGATTTGTGCTTGACAAAGTAAACGCTAGTTTTATTCCGCCTTTGTTAAGCCCATATCGTAAAAGTTTTACACCGCCTATTCACCCCCCCTCTAGGCGGCATATGTATCATTTTCAACTTCACCTACAACGTTGCCATCGAATCCGATCTACGCATCGTCCACGCCATGGCGCATACGGTGCACCGTCGTTCTGATCAACCGATCCCGCGCCTACCACCGATCGAGCTACAGGCCGCAATGCCGCCTCCTTTGGTCCATGCTACCGGCTTCCAACGCGTCTTCCTTGGCGTGTACATCACTGGTGGTCTCCCAGCCGCTGCACTAACTTGCGCCCTGCAGTTATGCCGCCCCCTCGGGTCGTAGCATGGCTACACGCAGTCTACTTCACCGTCCTCGTGCATCGACGACCTCGATTTTCACTGTGCCATCTCCTATGGTGCGGATCGCCGTCGTATGCACATGGTCTTCGTCACGTCGCCGGGTCTTCCTCGCCTACTTCGAGCACCGCCGCCGCGCTTCACAAGGTAACCTGTAGGGGACCCTCTCGTCATTGCAGGTCCCGCCGACTACCCCATCGCCACTTCAGGCATCCAGCATGACTAACCCAGGTCGCCGCTGGTTTCGCTGCCTTATACGTCTTCGTCTACTACAACTTCGCCGCCAGCGTCATCGCCTCATCCCCGACTACACCACCTGATACTCTACTCCGACAACTGCAGACAGCGCCGCCATCTCTCCCTTAGCCGCTCTGTGCGTTGCAACTGCTCTGGAGGCTTCCTCTGCTAGTCTTTCTGACATGGCGACAAGTTCATGATGGTCCCTGCCCCCGTACGCCTGGTACTGGCAACACAGGGAGTGCCTTCATCCTCGACGCGTTCCCGAGTCTGGCAAACTCGGATTGGCGCCTCGTCTTCATCGACTCAACAATATCTTCTTCGGCATCGACCCCTCTACAACTGCCTCGACCGCATCACTGATGAGTTCTTCTTTGCATACTCGGTTCTGGCAAAACTGGAGTGTGTGTTCGTCCCCATCGTGCGTCTAGTTCTGGCAAAACTATGGCCGCACTTCGTCCTCGACGGCTCGGACTGCATCGATTTCGGTAGCGACACCCTCAATGACTGCATCGACGCGTTTCCGTCATCCTCCTCGCGCGTTATGCGCATGCGGCTTCACGTGCGGCTACCTCGACACCTCCATCCCCGACCATGACATCGACCACGACGACCCGTCGCACGGCTACCTCGACCATGGAACCGCCTCACGCTCTCGGCTCCCTCGACATCGGCACAAGGTATACCACCTCGCTTGAGCATCATCAGCTTCCTCTACAGTCCAAGCTACCGCGCTGCGACATCATCCACGATGTTCCCGCTCGGACTGCGGGGGGATGTCAGCCTTCTGGATGCTACTTCGGTTTATCTCCAGTCTGACCGTCTGCGATGTTCCAGTTGTTCACAACGCTACCGCTACGACTGCAGGGGAGTGTTAGAGTATTAGGTATATGCGGTTGTTATAGTAGTTTAGATAGAGTTAGGATCTATTTACGTACAGTCCTAACTTGACTCGTACTCCAAGATAATCCTTTTATTGGCTATATATACTCGCTCATGAGGCTTAATAATATATTCATCATATTCTGCCAATCTCATACTTATCTAAACTACCATAACAACCGTATATACCTAATACTCTAACACTTTTCACCGGTTGCATCTAGACATAGAAATAGGGGATTTTGTGACTGAGGCAATGTTGATTCCATTGACAAGATAAAGAGGTTTGCGGACTGAATCTTATGTTGTGCAGACGTGGTCTCTTAACTTCTGAATATGTACTGATACTAGAGCTACTCAATTCAGCCTGAACCTGAAGGTTACATCCAGGTAAGGTACCAAACCCTTTTTATAGTGATCTTATGATTGTACTATCATGTATGGTTCTTTAGGCTTGACGTCAGAGAAGGCAAGGAGATCAATCTCACAGACCGGTGTACACAATCGAAGCTTCCGAACCATTGTAGTAAGTATCTTGGTCTGTAAGTGTTTGCCACAACTCACATTGTTGGACTAAAGTGCAAGTCCATGATAGTTTAGGAGGGTTAATGAACTAAACTGTATTTTTTGTGCCTACAAGATAAAGGGAGGACTATGATGTGCTGATTGAGGATGACGAGATCATGTGTGATACATTGTAAACGTATCTATAATTTTTGATGTTCCATGCTTGTTTTATATCTACTTTCTTATGTTTTGTCCACACTTTGGAGTATTTTTACACATTTTCTAGAACTAACATATTAACAAGATGCCATAGTGTCAGTTGCCTGTTTTCTACTGTTTTTGGTTTCAAAAAAGCTAGTAAAGAAATATTCTCGAAATTGGACCGGACAAAAGCCAAAGTCAATTTTTTACCCGAAGCAACACAGAGTCCGGAGGGGAGACGAAGTGGCGCACCAGGGCGACCACACCTGGTGGCGGCGCGGCCTAGGGGGCGTGCCACCAGGGGTGTGGGCCCCCTGGTGCTCCACCGAAATTGCCCCTTCACCTATAAAAGCCTCCCGGGACGAAAACCCTAGGGACTCGATCAAAATTCCACGAAAGAGTCTGTAGCCGCGGGGATATTGTGTTTGCGGGGATATTGTGTTTGTAATCCTATATATTGTGTTTGCGGGGATCCGATAGATATTGAGATGCTATTTCAGATTGATTATTGATTCTATCATATCTATGTTATTTGTGATCTTGCATGCTTTCCATTAGCTATCTTGGCCAAGTAGATGCTAGCAACTCCAAGAGGGAGTATTTATGCTCGATAGTGGGTTCATGCCTCTAGTAATCTGGGGAAGTCACAGGAATCTCTAAGGTACTAGATGTGTTGTTGCTACTAGGGAGCAAACAGCAATCCTATGTCCATGGGACAATCGTATTGTTTACTTTACATACTTTGCTTAATGCAATTATCGGTTGCTTGCAACTTAATACTATAGGTGGTTCGGATGATAACCTGAAGGTGCATTATTAGTCATAGATGAAGTTGGATTATGGTCTATGTATAATGTTGTAATGCCCAATCAAATCTCGTAGGAGTCAAGATGATTAGTATATGTATGCATGCTTTCTATCTTCTATCTTTATGCACCTATTGAGAGAGCATAGTGGTCATTCTTAGTTTAATGTGCATTGTCCCAAAACTTGTTGATTGATTCATAACTTTGATATTGTTTGTTCTTAAATTATTTGTATCTAGTCACCCTTATGAACTTTGAAGGTGTCCTATGCATTTATGTTTTGCTACACTACACAGGACAAACTGAATACCATTCTCTTTATGTTTTCTATATGTGAAACAAACAAACATCTTTCAAAGCATTGTTATTCATGAATCTTTTGTTTGTACCTTATCATGTTACAACATAGTTGCTATATCTTATTGTTAGAACTATATCTTTCTTGTCTATGTTAGAGTACTATGATCCCAGCTATCAATGTTTTACAAATACCTTGATCAAGATTATGATGGTGCATGTCACCTCAAAAGTTATTCTTTTTTATCACTTACCTACTCGAGGACGAGCAGGAGTTAAGATTGGGGATGTTGATACGTTGTAAACGTATCTATAATTTTTGATGTTCCATGCTTGTTTTATATCTACTTTCTTATGTTTTGTCCACACTTTGGAGTATTTTTACATATTTTCTGGAACTAACCTATTAAAAAGATGCCACAGTGCCAGTTGCCTGTTTTTTGCTATTTTTGGTTTCAGAAAAGCTAGTAAGGAAATATTCTCGAAATTGGACCGGACAAAAGCCAAAGTCAATATTTTACCCAAAGCAACACGGAGTCCGGAGGCAGGCAGTGGCGCGCAGGCCACACAGTGGCGGCGCACAGCACAGGCGTGCCACCGAGGTGTGGGCCCCAGTGTGCTTTAGCCACCTTAGCCTATAAAAGCCTCCCGGGACGAAAACCCTAGGGACCCGATCAAAATTCCATGAAAGAGTCTGTAGCCGCCGCCATCTCCATCCCTAGATTGGGAGGGATCTGAAACTCTTCCCGGCACCCTACCGGAGGGGAGAGATCACCCTGGAGGCCTTCTTCATCACCATGACTACCTCTGGTGTGATGTGTGAATAGTTCATCCCTGGACTACGGGTCCATGTAGTAGCTAGATGGTTGGTTCTCCTCCTTTGTGCTACCATGTTTAGATCTTGTGAGCTCCGTTCATGATCAAGATCATCTATTTGTAATCCTACATGTTGTGTTTGTGGGAATCAGATGGATATTGAGATGCTATTTCAGATTAATTATTGATTATATCATGTCTATGTTATTTGTGATCTTGCATGCTTTTCGTTGTTAGTAGCTATCTTGGCCAAGTAGATGCTAGCAACTCAAGAGGGAGTATTTATGCTCGATAGTGGGTTCACGCCTCTAGTAATCTGGGGAAGTGACAGGAATCTCTAAGGTACTAGATGTGTTGTTTCTACTAGGGAGAAAACAACAATCCTTTGTCCATGGGACAATCATATTGTTTACTTTACACACTTTTCTTAATGCAATTATCTGTTGCTTTCAACTTAATACTGGAGGGGGTTCGGATGATAACCTGAAGGTGGATTATTAGTCATAGATGCAGTTGGATTACGGTCTATGTATAATGTTGTAATGCCCAATCAAATCTCATAGGAGTCAAGATGATTAGTATATATGCATGTATGCTTTCTCGGTGTCTGTCAATTACCCCGTTGTAATTTGTTCAACAACATGTTATCTATCTTAAGGAGAATCACCTCTAGTGAACTATGGACCCCGATCCATTCTTTTACCATCAATCTATAATCTATTTATTGTTTATTGTTTACTTTCTACAAGCAATTACTATCTTCCACACAATACGTTTAATCCTTTGTTTTCAGCAAAACCGGTGAGATTGACAACTGATGGCTCAATGCATGGCGCCCAGAAAAATGCTTGATGGCGGTGTTGATGTAGAGCTCGTTGGGAACCCCAAGAGGAAGGTATGATGAGCACAGCAACAAGTTTCCTCAGTTATGAAACCAAGGTTTAATCGAACCAGTAGGAGCAAGGAAACACCCCAAAGGTGTTACTAGCTGAGCTTTGGCAGGGCGCACTACCGGTGCTAGTAGCAACGTGGAGACCTGCACACAACTCCATAACTTTGTCCCCAACTTGCGATGAGATTGTCAATCTCACCGTGTTTCTGGAAAACAAAGGATTAAGCGTGTCGAATGGAAAGAAGTAAAAGTTTGCGAGAAAGTAAACACAAAGCGTAAAGATTATAGATTGTATGTAAAGTAAAAGGGATCCATAGTTCACTAGAGGTGGCTCTCATAAGATAGATAACATTGGGTGAACAAATTACAATGAAACATTATCACAAAGCAAAACATGAAAGCACAACATCTATGACTAAAATTGAGCATTTGATGGATCCGTAGTCAAGGATGAACTACTCACGCATCACACCGGAGGCTTGCATGGTGATGAAGAAGGCCTCAGTGAATTCCCGTCCCAGGGTGTCGAGAGCTTGATCCTCCCGATCTAGCGATGGAGATGATGACTATAGACTCTTTCATGGATTTTGATCGGGTACTTGTTTTCATCGAGGGCATCTTATAGCGGAAGGACAGAGGGTGTTGGGGTCGGCGGAGACCACTCCTGGCGCGGGCGGCATGGCGTGGCCAGGTGGTGTGGCCCCCACCCCCTCTCCGTCTCGTGATACGGCATCTGATGACTTTCGGAAAAATAGGCACTTTGGCTTTTGTCCTGTCCAATTCCGAGAATATTTATTTTTTGACTTTCCTGGAACCAAAAATAGTAGAAAACAGGCAGCTGGCACTGCGGCTCTTGTTAATAGGTTAGTCCAAGAAATCATATGAAAAGTACTCCAAAGTTGGAACTAAACACAAGAAAGTGGATAAAACCAAGCATGGAACATCAAAAATTATAGATACATTTGCAATGTATCAACATCCCCAAGCTTAACTCCTGCTCGTCCTCGAGTAGGTAAGTGATAAAAAGAAAGAATTTTTGAGGTGACATGCACCATCAAAGACTTGATCAAAGTATTTGCAAAACATTCAAAGCTGGGATCATAGTACTTCAATCATAACATGAAAGACAAAGTTCTAGCAATAAGCAAAGGAATTAAGATGCAACATGAAAAGGCACAAACAAAATATTCATGAATAACAATGCTTTGCAAGACGTTTTTTTGTTTCACATAAAGAAAACATAGCATAATAGTATTCAGCTTGTCCCCCAATAGAGTAGCCAATATAAATGCATAGGACACCTTCAAAGTTCATAAGAGTGACTAGATACAATTGTTTAAAACAAGCAATAACAAGTTATGCATCAATCAACTAGTCTTGGGACAATGCACATAGAACTAAGAATGGCCACTATGCTCTCAAAGTAGGTGCATAAAGATAGAAGGTGGAGACTCAATATAATGGTGGAAGAAATGCCTTTTGTAAAAGGAAGTTGGGATTCAAGTCTCATAAAGAGCTTCTAAAAATTATGGTACTTATAGCTTTCAGCTCTCATTGCCCCTATCATAAGCATCTTGAAGTGATTAAGGTTAAAGTGAACAAACTATGGTGTACATGCTTGACGAAGTATAAGTCAGAAATCTCATGTCCCTTGTATATGAGGGCCGCTCCTCATGCTACTCAAGTTTAGTCACCGGTAAGTTCTTGTCATCGTAAGTACATGTGTATCATTGAGAACCGCCAACGGGGTACCCCTTGTCCGATGATACGGAAGAATCCCCATATCAAAATGACAAGGCAAGCAGACAACGAGCATCTCAGCATTCTTCTTATTTACCATGGGAATATGGTGCTTTTTTCTCTCTTTCCTCTTTTCATAGTATCTCTTTTTTCTTTCTTTTCTCTTTTTTCTCAATAGGACTCTTTTTTTTATAAAAAGAATGCTTCATAGACAGCTCATTATGGTTACGCTGCAGGTTTCCACCATGTCAGCATGGATTAGACCAGCGGCCCAGGCGTTTCTCTAACACATATACATAACTCCATGGACTTACAAGATCCCTTTCATTTCACAATCGACATCCATATACAAAAGAGCATGATATCAACTAGGTACAAGTACCAAGTGCAGTGTTGAAAGAGTTCCCCATGAAAGCATGGTTCTGCTAATTCCCAACAAATAAGTGCAAGCATATACAACATAGAAGACACAATGGTTCAAGTTTATTAAGGGCAAGTAAAGTAAAGTGTGCCATCAAGTTCGTGAGAGCTTTAATCACTAGTTTTCTCATAACAAGTGGAAGGTAAACAAAAGCATGAATATACTTGGAATAGCATAAGCTAGTAGGTAGGTATGGTGGACTCTTTGGAATAACTTGGTTTAGGGATTTGGATGCATGAGTGGAACTCATACTTTGTTGTGGAGGCTAGCAAAAGACTGGGAGCGACAAACTAAGAGAGCAATAATGACCATAATCATGCAGAGTGACAAAACATCATTGATCAAATCATAAAGTGATACTACAAGTTGAAAACTAAAGGATCATAAAGGCTATGGTGACTTGAGATAGTCATAACATGGTGTGAGCATGTGCCAAGTCAGCCCAAATAAAGCATCAAAGGAGAATACCACTATGCTATGCTTTAATATGCTAAAACAACGCATGATTCATCCAAGGCACATTAAGCAATCTCAATTGTTTATAACAAGTCATGCTACAGCAAAGAATACTAAGCATAAAGCTAAAACAATATCAAGCATGGCATGACAAAGCATAGCCACAGTCAAGAACGAGCTCTTTTTACCACAAAAGTATGAACTTTCCTACTCTTTTCCAAACCAAACCAAACTATTTGCAAACCGATGTATGAAAGAGGGGGTCCAACCAACTTATTCAGAAAACTAAGAAAACCAAAGCAAACGAAAAACCAAAATAAAAACGAAAAAGAAGACGCTCCAAGAAAAACACAACTGTGCATGAAACAATAAAAATGAAGCGTTTGGAAGAAACCTGGAATTTTTATTGATGAAGAAGGGGATGCCTTGGGCATCCCCAAGTTTTGACACTTGTACTTCTTTGATATTTCTTAGGGTGACACGCGTGCCATCCCCAATCTTGAGCTTTAGTCCATCCTTCATCTCATTACTCATTCCTTCCATACACCTAAAATTTTTCCTTCATATAAAACTTCACACAATCTCATTAGCAACACTAGTGCACTTAAGATAAATAAGTCTCAAGGTTCAGTTATAACATCAAATAAACTTCCATTAGAACACTAGCTACTGCAGCACTTCCCTAAAAAATCTCAATTCCCCAAAAGAACTCAAGAAGGAACCAACAAGAAGCAAATGCAGAAAATGGCAGAAATCTATTAAAACAGACCAGCAGGTAAAGATGAATTTTTTGGAAGACCTTATGTTGCTCAAATCAAAAAGTGTTGAACTAAAGAAAGTTAGATAACAACCTGGGGAAGAAGCACAAAAGATTACAGCTCAATCCTACATACACATCTCTCTCACGAATATTTACGGTGAAGCACAAAAATCTGTTTCAGGACAGCAACTTTCCCAATCATTACTTCACTCTCATTAGAGGTTACTCTTGGCACAAAAATCAAATAAAAAGGATAAGGAGAGGTTATTACAGAGGTAATAACTTCCAAGACTCATCTAAAACTCTTGGGTTATCTCCCAACAAGTACTTTTCTTTAATGCCTTTAAGTTAGGCATAAGAAACAAAGAAAGAATCAAGTGTTCTCAAATGAAGAAGCATTAAGACCAAATTTTGTTTTCATAGGATAAGTAAAAGAAATCTTTTCTCTCTTTTTAGGGAAGTGTTCTATACCTTTCTTGAGTGGGAGTTGATATTTAATAGTGCCTTCTTTCATATCAATGGTGGCACCAACAGTTCTAAGAAAAGGTCTTCCCAAAGTAATAGGACAAGAAGCATTGTATTCAACATCCAAAACATAGAAATCAACAGGGACATAGGAATCGTTAACCATAATAATAACATCATTAAGACTCCCCATGAGTTTATTTTTAGCATTAGCATCAAGTGGGACATTCAAATAACAATCTTCAAGAGGAGGCAAATCAAGCATATCATAAATCCTTCTAGGCATAATAGAAACACTACTATCAAGATCACACAAAGCTTTGAAATCAAAGTCATTCACTTTCATATTAATGATGGGTTCCCAACCATCTTCTTGCTTTATAGGAATAGAAGCTTCATGCTTCATCTTTTCTCCTTTAATCTTTATGAGAGCATCAGTAATGTGTTTTGTAAAAGCCATGTTCATAGCACTAGCATTAGGACTTTTAGCAAGCTTTTGTAGGAACTTAATAACTTCAGAGATGTTGCAACCATCAAGATCAAAATCAACTTTATCATCTAAATTAGTAGAACTATTACTAGCCTCAACACTAGTGGTGGTGATAGTAGAAACACTAATGTTTCTAGCAGTTTCATCTTCTCTTTCCCACTTAGCATGTAATTCAGCTAATAGTCTAACATTTTCATCAATTCTTACTTGTATGGCATTAGTAGCTGCAAAGGGATTCTCGTTAGTTTCAGGTTTAGCAGCCATTTTATTAATTAATGAAGATTGTGCTTCAGACAAAGATGATATATTTCTTTCAGCATGAGAGAGTTTCAATTGTAAACTAGGAATTTCCCTATTTAGACTCTCAAGTTGATGGCTAATGTTCTTCAAAATGATAGATTGTTCCTCCATAGTTTTAGTAATAGTTTATTTTGCTCATATTGCATTTGCATGAAGTTTTTAGTGGCTCTTTCAACTTCTAAAATTCTTCCTTCACTAGGTAATTCAGATTTACCATTATAGCCATAAGTATTACTAGGAGGGTAGGGCATGTAATTGTTGTTACCAAAATTGTTCCTATAAGCATTATTACCATAAGCATTGTTGCCAAAATTGTTATTTCTTATGAAGTTCACATCAACTTGCTCTTCTTGAGAAACCAAAGATGCTAAAGGAACATTATTTGGATCAATATGGGCTTTCCCATTAACAAGCATAGACATAATAATATCAATCTTATCACTCAAGGAGGAGGTTTCCTCAACAGAATTTACCTTCTTACCTTGTGGAGCTCTCTCAGTATGCCATTTAGAATAATTAACCATCATATTGTCCAGAAGTTTTGTTGCAGCACCCAAAGTGATGGTCATAAAGGTACCTCCAGTAGCTGAATCCAATAGGTTCCTTGAAGAATAGTTCAATCCTGCATAAAAAGTTTGGATGATCATCCAAGCAGTCAGTCCATGAGTGGGACAATACTTTACCAAAGATTTCATTCTTTCCCAAGCTTGAGCAACATGCTCATTATCAAGTTGTTTAAACTTCATTATTTCACTTCTCATGGATATAATCTTAGCAGGAGGATAGTATTTTCCAATAAAAGCATCTTTGCACTTAGTCCAAGAATCAATACTATTCCTAGTTAAGGAATTCAACCATTCTTTAGCTTTTCCTCTCAAAGAGAAAGGAAACATTTTCAGTTTAATAATATCACCATCTATATCCCTATGCTTTTGCATCTCACAAAGTTCAACAAAGTTATTTAGATGGGAAGCAGCATCTTCATTACCAATACCAGAAAATTGTTCTCTCATAACAAGATTGAGCAAAGCAGGTTTTATCTCAAAGAAAGTATTTTCAGCCACAGGTGGAGCAATAGGTGTGCTCATAAAATCATTGTTGTTGGTGCTAGTGAAGTCACATAACTTAGTGTTTTCAAGAGTAGACATTTTTTTGGGTTTTCAAATAAGAAAGCAAACAAGTAAAACTATTTTTTTGTGTTTTTGAAGAACAAAACAAGCAAACAAACAAAAAAGGAAACTAAGCAAAACAAAAATAACAAAGTAAAGAGATTGGTTATGTGGGACTCCCCTTGTGAAGATGTCCTTGACTCCCCGACAACGGCGCCAGAAAAATGCTTGATGGCTCAATTCACGGTGCCCAGAAAAATGCTTGATGGAGGTGTTGATGTAGAGCTCGTTGGGAACCCCAAGAGGAAGGTATGATGAGCACAGCAACAAGTTTCCCTCAGTTATGAAACCAAGGTTTAATCGAACCAGTAGGAGCAAGGAAACACCCCAAAGGTGTTACTAGCTGAGCTTTGGCAGGGCGCACTACCGGTGCTAGTAGCAACGTGGAGACCTGCACAACACAACCACAGAACTTTGTCCCCAACTTGCGATGAGGTTGTCAATCTCACTGTGTTTTGCGGAAAACAAAGGATTAAACGCATCGAATGGAAAGAAGTAAAAGTTTGCAGAAAGTAAACACAAAGCAGTAAAAGATTGTAGATTGTATGTAAAGTAAAAGGACCGGGATCCATAGTTCACTAGAGGTGGCTCTCCTTAAGATAGATAACATGCTAGGTGAACAAATTACAGCGGGGCAATTGACAAACACCGAGAAAGCAATACATGCATATACTAATCATCTTGACTCCTCTGAGACTTGATTGGGCATTACAACATAATACATAGACCGTCATCCAACTGCATCTATGACTAATAATCCACCTTCAGGTTATCATCCGAACCCCCTCCAGTATTAAGTTGCAAGCAACAGATTATTGCTTCTGACTGCGTGTAAGGTAAACAATACGATTGTTCTATGAACAAAGGATTGTTGTTTTCTCCCTAGTAGCAACAACACATCTAGTACCTTAGAGATTTCTGTCACTTCCCCAGATTACCAGAGGCATGAACCCACTATCGAGCATAAATACTAACTCTTCGAGTTGCTAGCATCTACTTGGCCAAGATAGCTACTAACAATGGAAAGCATGCAAGATCTCAAATAACAAAGACATGATAGAATCAATAATCAATCTGAAATAGCATCTCAATATCCATCGGATCCCATAAACACAACATGTATGAATTACAAATAGATGATCTTGATCATGAACGGAGCTCACAAGATCTAGACATGAAAGCACAAAGGAGGAGAAACCAGCCATCTAGCTACTACATGGATCCGTAGTCCAAGGATGAACTACTCACGCATCACACCAGAGGCTTGCATGGTGATGAAGAAGGCCTCCAGGGTGAATTCCCCTCTCCGGCAGGGTGCCGGGAAGAGCTTCAGACCCCTCCCGATCTAGGGATGGAGATGATGGCGGCTATAGAATCTTTCGTGGATTTTTGATCGGGTACTTAGGGTTTTCGTCCCGAGGGTAATATATAGGCAGAAGGAGAGGCCAAGGGGGTGCTTAGGCTGGCCACACCACCCCCTGGCGTGGGCCAGGCCTGGCCGCGTGGCCAGGTGGTGTGGCCACCCTCTGGCCCCTCTCTGTCTCGTATTCTGGCACTTGATGACATCCGGAAAAATAGGCACTTTGGCTTTTGTCCCGTCCAATTCCGAGAATATTCATTTTCTGACTTTCCTAGAACCAAAAACAGCAGAAATGCATAGCCTTGTGTGGCTCTTGTTAATAGGTTAGTCCAAGAAATCATATGAAAAGTACTCCAAAGTTGGAACAGAACACAAGAAAGTGGATAAAACCAAGCATGGAACATCAAAAATTATAGATACATTTGCAATGTATCAACAACCTCACTGTATGTTGGGGCAAAGTTCTGTGGTTGTGTTGTGCAGGATTCCAAGTTGGAAACAACACCTTGGAGGTGTTTCCTTTCTCCTACTGGTTCGATAACCTTGGTTTCATAACTGAGGGAGAACTTGCTGCCATGCTCATCATACCTTCCTCTTGGGGTTCCCAACGAGCTCGAATATATTTTGAGCCATCAAGCCTTTTTTCTGGCGCCATTGCCGGGGAGTCAAGGACATCTTCACAAGGGGAGTCCCTCACAACCAATCTCTTTACTTTGTTTTTTGTTTTGCTTAGTTTATTTCTGCTTTGTTTGCTTGTTTCTTTTATCAAAAACACAAAAAATTAGTTGTACTAGTTTGCTTCCTTTTATTAAAAACACACAAAAAATGAATACTCTTGAAAACACTAAGTTGTGTGACTTCACTAGCACCAACACCAATGATTTCATGTGCACACATATTGCTCCACCTGTTCCTGAAGGTACTTTCTTTGAAATTAAACTTGCTTTGCTCAATCTTGTTATGAAAGAACAATTTTCTGATGTTGGTACTGAAGATGATGCTGCTCACCTTAATAACTTTGTTGAACTCTGTGAGATGCAAAAACATAGGGATATAGATGGAGATATTATTAAGCTTAAATTGTTTCCTTTCTCTTTGAGAGGAAAAGCTAAAGAATGGTTGCTATCCTAACTAGAAATAGTATTGATACTTGGACTAAATGCAAAGATGCTTTCACTCGAAAATACTGTTCTCCTGCTAAGATTATATCTATGAGAAGTGAAATAATGAAATTTAAACAATCTGATAATGAACATGTTGCTCAAGCTTGGGAAAGAATGAAATCTTTGGTAAAGAATTGTCCCACTCATGGACTGACTGATTGGATGATTATCCAAACCTTTTATGCAGGACTAAATTATTCTTCAAGAAATCCGCTGGATTCTGCTGCTGGAGGTACCTTTATGACCATTACTTTGGGTGCTGCAACAAAGCTTCTAGATAATATGATGGTTAACTATTCTGAATGGCACACTGAGAGAGCTCCACAATGTAAGAAGGTAAATTCTGTTGAAGAAACCTCCTCCTTGAGTGATAAATTAATGTTATTATGTCTATGCCTGTTAATGGGAAAGCTCATATTTATCCAAATCATGTTCCCTTAGCCTATTTGGTTGCTCAAGAAGAGCAAGTTGATGTGAACTTTATTAGAAATAACATTTTTAGCAACAGTGCCTACATGAATAATTTTGGTAATAATAATTATAGGCCATATCCTCCCAATGATGATAATGCTTATGGAAATTCCTAGAACAACAATAGGAGTGCACCCCCTGAACTTGAAGTCATGCTTAAAGATTTTATTAGTAAACAAACTGCTTTCAATAAAACTATTGAGGGAAAACTTTCGAATGCTGAAAGAAATATATCATCTTTGTCTGAAGAACAATCCTCTTTGATCAATAAAATGGCTGCTAAACCTAAAACCATAGAAAAATCCCTTTGCTGCTACTAATGCCATACAAGTTAGAATTGATGAAAATGTTAGACTATTAGCTGAATTGCATGCTAAGTGGGAAAGAGAAGATGAGATTGCTAGAAATAATAGTATTTGTACTATCACCACCACTAATGTTAATGCTAGCAAACCACATGAAGTCCCCATTTCTTCTGCAACAATGCCTAAAACCAATGGAACCTTTTCTAATAAAAATGCTGAAATTCATCAAAATATGGGAAACAATAGCTCTACTACCTTGGATGGTAATTATAATTTTGATCTTGATGGTTACAATATCTCTGAAGTAATTATGTTCCTACAAAAGCCTGCTAAAAGTCCTAATGCTAGTGCTATGAATATGGCCTTTACAAAACACATTACTGATGCTCTCATAAAAATTAAAGAAGAAAAAATGAAACATAAAGCTTCTATCCCTATGAAATTAGAAGATGGTTGGGAACCCATTATTAATATGAAAGTGAATGATTTTGATCTAAAAGCTTTATGTGATCTTGATAGCGGTGTTTCTATTATGTCTAGAAAGATTTATGAAATGCTTGATTTACCACCATTGGAAGATTGTTATTTAAATGTCCAACTTGATGATAATGCTAAAAAGAAACTCATGGGGAGTATTAATGATGTTCTTATTATGGTTAACAATGCCTATGTCCCCGTTGATTTCTATGTTTTGGATGTTGAATGCAATGCTTCTTGTCCTATTATTTTGGGAAGACCTTTTCTTAGAACTGTTGGTGCCATTATTGATATGAAAGAAGACACCATTAAATATCAATTCCCACTCAAGAAAGGTATAGAACACTTCCCCAAGAAGAGAGAGAAGATTCCTTTTGCCTCTCCTATTAAAACAAAATTTGGTTTTAATGCTTCTTCATTTGAGAATACTTGATTCTTGCTTCTTATGCCTAGCTCAAAGGCGTTAAAGAAAAGCACTTATTGGGAGATAACCCAAATTTTTAGTCAATAAATTTTTCTTTTGTTGAGTCTTGGAAGTTATTGCTTCAGTAATAACCTCTCCTTATCATTTTTGTGTGGATTTTGTGCCAAGAGTAACCTCTAATGAGAGAGAAATAATGCTTGGGAAAGTTGCTGTCCCGAAACAGATTTTTGTGATTCGCTGTAAAAATTCGTGAAAAATCTCTGTATGTCGGATTGACCTGTAATTTTTTGTGCTTCTTCCCCAGGTTGTTATCCAACTTTCTTCAGTTTAACACTTATCGATTTGAGCAACAGAAGGTTTTCAAAAGAATTGGTTTTTACCTGCTGGTCTGTTTTGATAGATTTCTGCCATTATTTGCATTTGCCTCTTAATCTCTTTCTATTTGAGTTCTCTTTAATCACTTGAACTTTTAAAAGAAAGTGATACAGTAGCTTGTGTTTTAATGGAAGTTTTTCTTGTGTTGAAACTGAACCTAAAGACTTATTATCTTGAGCACACTAATGTTGCTAATGAAGATTGTGTGAAGTTTTGTATGAAGAAAATTTTAAAGTGTAGGGAAGAACAATGTGATAAGATGAAATATGGACAAAAGCTCAAGCTTTGGGATGCCACCCATGTTACCCCAAGAAATATTCAAGAAGTACAAGCGTCAAAGCTTGGGGATGCCTAAGGCATCCCCTTCTTCATCAATAAAAATATCAGGTTTTCTTCAAAACACTTCATTTTTATTGTTTCATGCACAATTGTGTTGTTCTTGGAGTGTCTTCATTTTTGTTTTTAGTTTTCATTTTCTTGGTTTGCTTAAATAAATTGGTTAGACCCCCGCATTCATACATAGTTTCAAATAAGTTGATTTGGATTGGAAAAGAGTAGGAAAGTTCATGCTTATAAGTGGTATAAAAGGAGCTTGTTTTTGACTGTGACCTGGGCTTTGTCATGTCATGCTTGATATTTCTTTGACTCTATGCTTAGTGATTCTTGATGTAGAATGACTTGTTACAAACAATTGATATTTCTTAATGTGCCTTGAAAGAATCATACATTGTTTTAGCATATAAAAGCATAATATTGTGGTATTTTCCTTTGATGCTTTATTTGGGTTGACTTGGCACATGATCACACCATGTTAAGACTATACTAAGTCACCATAGCCTCTATGATTATTTATTCTTCGACTTGTAATATCACTTTATGCTTTAATTAATAATGTTTTGTCGCTTTGCATGATTATGGCCATTATTGCTCTCTTAGTTGGTCGCTCCCAGTCTTTTGCTAGCCTCCATATGTACCAAGTATGAGTTCCACTCATGCATCCAACTCCAAATAAAACCAAGTTATTCCAAAGAGTCCACCATACCTACCTATTAGCATTATTGCTATTCCAAGTATATTCATGTTTTTATCTACCTTCCGAATTAAACTTGTTATGTGAAAATTAGTGATTAAAACTCTTACGAACTTGATGGCACACTTTACTTTTCTTGCACTTAATAAACTTGAACCATTGTGCCCATCTATGTTGCGTATATGCTTGTGTTTTTTAAGTTGTGAATTAGCAGAACCATGTTACCATGGGGAACGCTTTCAACATTGCGCTTTATTTAGTTGATATCATGTTCTTTTGCTTATGGATCCTGGCGGTGTGAAATGAAAGGGGAGCTTGTAAGGCTCATGGAGTTCGTATATGTGTTAGAGAAACGCCTGGGTGGCTGGTCTAAGCCATGCCTAATCATGGTGGAAACCTGCAGCATAACCATAGTGAGCAATCTATGAAGCATCCTCTATAAAAAAACCTATGCAAATAGGAAAGGAAAAAAAAGAGAAAAAAGAAAAAAAAAGCCTATGCAAATAGGAAATAAAAGGATCGCTGAGATGCTCATTGTCTGCTTGCCTTGTTATTTTGATATGGGGAATCTTCCGTATCATCGGGCAAGGGGTACCCCATTGGCGGTTCTCTATGATACACATGTACTTACAATGACAAGAACTTACTTGTGACTAAAGTTGAGTAGCATGAGGTTCGGTACTCGTAAGCAAGGGGCATGAGATTTTCAACTTATAACTTGTCAAGCATATCCTCATATTTGTTCATTTTAACCTTAACCACCTAAAGATGCTTATGATATGGGCAATGAGAGCTGAAAGCTAATAAGTACCATAATTTTTGGAAGCTCTTTATGAGACATGAATCCCTGCTTCCTTCTATGAAGGGCCTTTCTTTTACTTTTATGTTGAGTCTCCATCTTCTATCTTTATGCACCTATTGAGAGAGCATAGTGGTCATTCTTAGTTTAATGTGCATTGTCCCAAAACTTGTTGATTGATTCATAACTTTGATATTGTTTGTTCTTAAATTATTTGTATCTAGTCACCCTTATGAACTTTGAAGGTGTCCTATGCATTTATGTTTTGCTACACTATGCGGGACAAACTGAATACCATTCTCTTTATGTTTTCTATATGTGAAACAAACAAACATCTTTCAAAGCATTGTTATTCATGAATATTTTGTTTGTACCTTATCATGTTACAACATAGTTGCTATGTCTTATTGTTAGAACTATATCTTTCTTGTCTATGTTACAGTACTATGATCCCAGCTATCAATGTTTTACAAATACCTTGATCAAGATTATGATGGTGCATGTCACCTCAAAAATTATTCTTTTTTATCACTTACCTACTTGAGGACGAGCAGGAGTTAAGATTGGGGATGTTGATACGTTGTAAACGTATCTATAATTTTTGATGTTCCATGCTTGTTTTATATCTACTTGCTTATGTTTTGTCCACACTTTGGAGTATTTTTACATATTTTCTGGAACTAACCTATTAACAAGATGCCACAGTGCCAGTTGCCTATTTTTTGCTATTTTTTGTTTTAGAAAAGCTAGTAAGGACATATTCTCGGAATTGGACCAGACAAAAGCCAAAGTCAATATTTTACCCAAAGCAACACGGAGTCCGAAGGCAGGACGAAGTGGCGCACCAGGGCGGCCACACCTGGTGGCAGCGCGGCCTGGGGGCACGCCACCAGGGGGTGTGGGCCCCCTGGTGCTCCACCGAACTTGCCCCTTCGCCTATAAAAGCCTCCCGGGACGAAAACCCTAGGGACCCGATCAAAATTCCACGAAAGAGTCTGTAGCCGCCGTCATCTCCATCCCTAGATTGGGAGGGATCTGAAACTCTTCCTGGCACCCTACCGGAGGGGAGAGATCACCCTAGAGGCCTTCTTCATCACCATGACTACCTCCGGTGTGATGCGTGAGTAGTTCATCCCTGGACTACGGGTCCATGTAGTAGCTAGATGGTTGGTTCTCCTCCTTTGTGCTACCATGTTTAGATCTTGTGAGCTCCGTTCATGATCAAGATCATCTATTTGTAATCCTACATGTTGTGTTTGCGGGGATCCGATGGATATTGAGATGCTATTTCAGATTAATTATTGATTCTATCATGTCTATGTTATTTGTGATCTTGCATGCTTTTTGTTGTTAGTAGCTATATTGGCCAAGTAGATGCTAGCAACTCAAGAGGGAGTATTTATGCTCGATAGTGGGTTCATGCCTCTAGTAATCTGGGGAAGTGACAGGAATCTCTAAGGTACTAGATGTGTTGTTGCTACTAGGGAGAAAACAGCAATCCTTTGTCCATGGGACAATCATATTGTTTACTTTACACACTTTTCTTAATGCAATTATCTGTTGCTTGCAACTTAATACTGGAGATGGTTCGGATGATAACCTAAAGGTGGATTATTAGTCATAGATGCAGTTGGATTACGGTCTATGTATAATGTTGTAATGCCCAATCAAATCTCGTAGGAGTGAAGATGATTAGTATATATGCATGTATGCTTTCTCAGTGTCTGTCAATTGCCCCGCTGTAATTTGTTCATCCAACATGTCATCTATCTTAAGGAGAATCACCTCTAGTGAACTATGGATCCTGGTGTTGGAATTATGCCCTAGAGGCAATAATAAAGATGTTATTATTATAATTCTTGTTCATGATAAAGTTTATATTCCATGCTAGAATTGTATTAAGCGGAAACTTTAATACTTGTGTGGTTTGTGAACAACACCGTGTCCCTAGTACGCCTCTATGGACTAGCTCATTGATCAATGATGGTTAAGGTTTCCTAACCATAGACATGAGTTGTCAATTGATAATGAGATCATATCATTGGGAGAATGATATGGTGGACAGACCCAAACTAAGCAAAGCTATTAGATCGTTTCATCGTGTTCGTCTTTGCGAAGCTTTTCTCATGTCAAATATTGTATTCCTTAGACCATGAGATAATACAACTCCCTGGTATCGGAAGAAAGCTTTGAGGTCATCAAACGTCATCCTATGAGAGGGTGATCATAAAGGTGTCTCTCGTGATCGAAAAGTATCATTGGGTTGTATGTATCGAGATGGGATTTGTCCTCCCAAGTCGGAGAGATATGCTTGGGCCCACTCGGTAATCGATATCAACACCGCTTGCAAGCATGTGGTTAAGAGTTAATCACAAAGTGATATCGGATTACTGAACGAGTAAAGTACTTCTGTGAACGAGATTGAACTAGGTATGACGATACCGACGATCGAATCTCGGCAAGTAAAATATCGCGAGACGAAGGAATATATATATGGGATTGATTGAATCTGGCATCGTGGTTCATCCGATATGATCATCGATGAATGTGTGGAGTCAATATGGGTGCCTGCACTCATTGTTGATTATTGATAGAAGATCATGTCTGCATATTCTCGAACCCATAGGTCACACACTTAACGTGTCTCGACGCTAGGATAGATTGGATAATTGGTTTATGAATTTTTGTTCGAGTCTCGGATAGGATCCGGATATCACGAGAGGTTCCGGAATGGTCCGGAGAATAAGATTCATATAAGGCGATGCAGTTTTTGGAGTTCGAATTGTTAGGATTAATCGGTATTGTACCGAAGCTTCTAGAACCTTCCGAAGGGGCCAACGTGGTCCCACCTTCGGAAGGGGCATGGGCCTATGAGGGAGTGTCCTGGCGCATTGGGCCAGGGCACAAGGCCCCATAGGGCCCAGCCGATTCTAGATAAGTTTAAACTCGTTTAAACTAGAGATAGAATTTCTAGATAAGGAGAGTTTAAATCGTTTAAACTAGAGATAGGCTTGGAGGAGAGGCAAGGGCTGGCCGCACCCTCTATATATAGAGGGCTGGTGCGCCTCCCACACACACCTTCCTCTAAACCCTAGTTGCCCTTTGCCCTCCTCTCTCCCTCCCATTTGCTTTGTAGGCGGCTAAGCAGAAATTCTCTACCATATACACCACGCCGTGTTGTAGATCCAATCCATCTCTCCACCCTACTTGCTGGTCCGAGGAAGGAGGAGACGTCGAGGTGCTGCACGTGTGCATCTCACGGAGGCACCGCCACTTGTGGTGCTAGATCGGATCGGATCGCGAGGAGGAGAAGCAAGTACGACTACATCACCCACGTTCCGATTTAACGTTCCATGTCTTGAATCTTTAAGGGTATGAAGATCTAATCCAATCTCTCTCGTTGTTTGCATCTCCTAGATTAGATCTTGGCTTTCCCTCTGTTCGCTTCCGTAGAAAATTTTGATTTACTATGCTGCGAAACCCTTCACCTGGTCCATTCTTTTACCATCAATCTACAATCTATTTACTGTTTACTTTCTGCAAATAATTACTATCTTCCACACAATACGTTTAATCCTTTGTTTTCAGCAAAACCGGTGAGATTGACAACCTCACTGTAAGTTGGGGCAAAGTTCTGTGGTTGTGTTGTGCAGGATTACAAGTTGGAAACAATACCTTGGAGGTGTTTCCTTGCTCCTACTGGTTCGATAACCTTGGTTTTATAACTGAGGGAAAACTTGCCGCTGTGCTCATCATACCTTCCTTTTGGGGTTCCCAACGAGCTCGAATATATTTTGAGCCATCAATGTGCAAGAACATACAAGAATCTGTATGTCGAGCAGCTAATGTTCATCCTCCATATCGTCAAATAGTAGCAACACACCAGCACTACATTAGCCTTATGTGCATTGGATCATTACCTAACAATATCCAAACAATTCTCTTATTTCTACAAAAGAAAAAGGTAACACTTCAGCATTCTAGATTTATCACTCTAGCCAGCACATGAGATGCAGAGCGATTAGTTGTCGAAGATGGGATTCTGAAGGTACTTAAACTATTGTTTTGCTTGCTAATTGTAGTTTGTGTTGTTTTCACTATTGTGTGGTTAACAAGAATTTTTTATTGATCTACAGTTTGATTAAATGCAAGTGACGTGGTGCATAGCCTACTCATACAGCCTTATTGTTTAAGTGGTTCTATTACATCTATGGACCAAGGTTCCCGTTCTTGAGTTATGTTGAATGCAACTATGTAATTTCTTTGTAGCAGTTTGTTTGAAAGCCTTGCTAAATCCATTCAAAGTGTCAATTAATAATACTAATTTTATCATTTTGGGGGAGAAATTTGATCCATGTAGTTGCATTGCTGCTAAAAGTTTTTAGATTCCCAGCTACATGGAAATGGTACTACTTTTTAGGCCTATGTGATGATTATCACAATATTAGTTACAAAGATCTCTTGATTCTTGCTATAAGGTTGCCAAATCAGGTGATAGCTTTGGACACTGATAAGGGTTGTTTAACAAAAAAAGTATGGTCTTCTATATCTATAAATGCTTGTAGTGTAGGATAGCTCGACACATCCAATGCTCAGGTGAGAGGTCATGTACATCTTTTCTGAAATTTCTTTGACCAGAGAAAAGTCTATATTAGATCATATAGAAGTGTCTATATGGATGTTTTACCTGGCACCGCACCTACTTATTTTTCATGCGATTCAGCTCATTTCCATATATATAGTTGTAATTATATAGCCACTGCTGTTTTTTCCATCATTCACTCTTATAACCTCGCGTTTTTATTTATCCATCTGTGTAGAGAACAAATGCCTCTAACAACACAAGACAATTTGAGAGGGCACCTGGGTTTATAAAAATCTCATTTACCATCTTATTCATGTTACATCTTATGTTTTGATTTTTCATGCAGCTTCATATCACTATGAAGTTATAATTAGCACATAGTCAGAAAAATGGTTATAGTTAGCACCCAACCAAAAAGTGGCCATAATCAACGAGAAATTTACTATCGAATGGAGTTTGATTTTTGTATCATACCCACATGTCTACTGGTTGGATTGCATACGGGGAAACTTCATGATTTGCAAAGGTAATACTTTAGTTCTGAAGGCCATCAAACATTTTTAAGGGGTTGGGTACAAAGGGAATGATATTTATCTTACTTTTCTTCTTGCTTTCGATCTATTCTTTAGGTTTCACATTGTCTTATTTTTCTCTTACTTTTGTTATGCTTCTGTCGACTATTTAGTTTCTCTCTTCCTTTTTGGTATGCCTTTGACCTATCTACTTTCCTGAATTTTTAATACTGTATTTACCAATGCCTTCCATGTTTTCCCATTTTGGGCTTTTGTTTCACATGGTTGACTGTTCTTCCTAGTGTTTTTGTAGGTCGGCGTCTTGCCGGAGATTCCCACGCGAGGATTAACAGGGGTGAGTACTACTGGATCTAAGACTATACTTTGTTCTTGGTAATCATTCAGATATGATGTAAAGATTACATTAAATTGGTTACCAAGGCTTAGTAGCTTTCAACCTGTTATCCATGACCTAGGCAAAATTTATGTTGAGTGTTCAAGGATAGTTGTTCCACTATAAATAGATAAATTGAGTGGTTAGTATCATTTTCCTTGCCATCATATACCATTTTTGATATGTTTTTTTTTTAATTTAGAGCTTCATAGTTCTTCCATTGGAAAGTAATATTAAAGCTTGATAGTATTTCCATTTAATGTTTAAGGGTAGTTGTTCTCCTATTGTAGTAAATATAAAGAAAATACAAATTATTGTGAGGTGTTATTTACCTTTTATACATAAGTACCCTGGAATCAGTTTTATTTTATTTTTAACATAGATTGAGACAAATAATAAAGTGAATTTATAACAATATGCTATTCATTTGTGTTCTTATTAATGCTTATGCACAACTCTATTTAGTCCTCTACACCCGGAGCTTCATTTTCTTGGATAACCATGCCTATGTTGCATCATGCTACTGAGTTCTGAATTGTGCATACTCTGTTCTTTATCACTGGATTTTATAATATCAATTATTTGATATCTATTAACAAATAAATGAAATGGGAAGAATAACTTCGTGGGGGGCTAAAAATAATCTTTTATTTGTTGCATCAAGTGCTAAAATTATTGTTCCATGTTTCTTGATAGGAAGGGTCGTCTCTACTGTCCGCTCCTAGGTAGGTACAAAAATGGTGCAATGGTAGGTTTAATCAAGTCTCTCCTCTTTGTTTTCTCTAAAGCTAACTAACTGCTCTTGGCTTGGCACATATTCCTCATATTTTGCAACCTTTTTTACTCATACTCATGTAGCCTTCTAGATCCTATAGGAGTTCTGTACACATTGTGTATTGTAGTTCTTCTGGTTTATACACTTTATGCAGCCAAAAAAGTCCAGGTAGGAAAGTACTGAAAGGATTAGCAAATAACAACTTGCTTTTGTTTGATGGAGGATATGAAATTGCTTTGCACCTGAAGGGATGTGGGATATTCGTCAGACATGAGCTAGTGCATCGAGCAGTTTTGTTGGATGGAATTGCTGAAGGTCACCCCCTACTCCACTTTCTTCCCATGTAGTCTCATTTAAGCTTTCATGTTTATTCTGGTACATGGTGTGGACACAAGCAGAACAAATAAATAGCTTGTGTTGTATTTCGTATTCATAATTAATCAAGAATTATTTTCTCCTCCTACATTAGTGCAACAAACTATTGATAGAGTGTATTAGAACGTCGAATTTGGAAAGGGAAAATGTAACAAGGCTAGAGCACGACTTCAAATCTTGCTATGCTAATTTAAACTTGAGTATCTGAAGCTGCTATTCTTCAGATATTTGATATTTTATATGGCTGCTACAGGGTTCTGTTTGTTGTTTGTCTTTTCTGATACTAAACTCGCATATGCCTAATGTAGGCTTTTGTAGTTCAAGGGGATAACATGGTTTGTATGATCCAGAACTCAATTACTCTAGCTAGGTCACTCTTCACACTGCAACTGCTCATAGATCCATATCGACTTACCCACGCTTTCTGATGAGGACAGACATCTGATCATCTCATCTAGAATCCTCTTCATGCACAACTTCATCTCACATGGGAAATACGCTTGATGAATCTCAGGCTGCATGCACAACAATACATAGGCAATGTGTTACCTCTCTTATATTACCAGCATGTGTAATGCACACTAGAAAATCTTAAACTTGTGTTCCTTCCTTTAATTTTAAAAGTAAAACAAACAAAGAGAAAATAGTTACAATAAAACAGAGTAATAAGGCATCGAATTTTATCCTATTGTGACATCGACAGTGAAAATGATGCTCAGCCCGACTACACACATCCCATTCAGCAGCCTTTATCTCCTCTTCCTTGCCTAACTAGCTTTGGTAAGCTCGTAGTAGATGTGATTCTCCACACCACACAAGATTTGGCTATGCACCCATCAGCTCCATGGCACGTGTTGTCCACCACCTCCTCATATAACCGAGTTAATTGCAAAAAACCACCACATGTGCGCGAGAAATTCGAAAATTCATCGGTTTTCGCAAATTTTGCAAAAATCCACCAGGATTGCGCTAGACACTCTCAATATACACTGTGCCACAATTTCGCCGTGATAACTACAATTTTGACAAGTGGAGCCCACTGTCAGGGGTGACGTGGCACGATGATTACGGCTGAGGGTGGCAAATCAAGACAAATTTTAAAATAGGGGGTTTCTGCAAAAAAAGTTGCACCCGACTTGCCAGCTCCTCTCTCTCACAAAATCTGTCTCTTTTATTTATTTTAGCACTCCCGGCCGCCGGCGCGGCCCCTCCCCCTAGCCGGAGCTTGTCGTGCCAAGTGGGAGAGCCGCCCCTCCCTTCCAGAGATCGTCGCGCCGCCCCCTAGCCCCTGGACGGAGCTCTCCTTCCTGTGCCGCACCTGGCCCCGGAGATCCCCACGCTGCACCTAGCCCCGGAGATCATCGCGCCGCCATGGCCGCGGAGCTCGCTGCCCCGCCCCATGGACCCTGGTTGGAATTTCCGTGCCGCCCCTGGCCGGAGCCCGCCCGCCCGTGCTTCCCTTGGCCCCTGGCCATCGCTCGCCCACACCGCCTTCTATGGGCTGGAGCTCGCCCGCGCGTGCGGCTGCAGGCAGCAGCTCAACTCGCGTCAGGGCAGGGCATGTCGACGACTGGTGCTAGGTGTGGCGCCCGACGACGGAGGTGGTGGTGGGGAGGGGTGGCGCCCAACGACGGAGGTGGTGGTGGGGGGGAGGGGTGGTGCCGGCAACTGGGAGGGGCGGCGGCGACTAGGGACAGTGCTGGTGGTTGGTAGTTCAGCGTTGATGGCAGGGACGGGAAAAAAAGAAAAGAAAAAATTAATTTTGTATGAGAGAGGCTGACATGTGGGTTCCACAGAAAAATTGCAGAAATCCCCCATTTTAGAAATTGTCTCAATTTTTTCACCCGGACGTAATCAATGTGCCACTTCACCCCTGACAGTGGGCTCCACTCGTCAGAATCATATTATTGCGGCGAAATCATGGCATCAGTGTACATTGAGAGCGTCTAGCGCAATTCCGGTGGATTTTTACAAAATTAGCGAAATCCGGTGAATTTTCGAACTTCTCGCGCACATGTGGTGGTTTTTTGCAATTAACTCCATATAACCCCCTATAGCACACCTTTGTCCACTTCCTCATATAACCCCCTATATCACACCTCCGTCTTCACCATCGTATCTTTCCAATCTGACAACAGGAGTTCAACATCATGACACACCTCGCCAAACTTAAGAAGGTACCGGTAGCAACTTCTCTCCATCTCCTCGCAACGCAAGATATCTATGTAGAATGAACCACGCTCAAGCTGACCAAGCGTGAGAGCCACCGCTATGCTCTTGCTTCCACACTTCAAGGCATCTCATCCAAGCTACCTCAACATTCTCAAAGACGCTTCGACTATTGTCGAGAGGGATGCGAAAGCGCTCACGTGCCTCGATGAGCCCATCTGCCCTCTTGCGTGTGTAAGCAAGCTCAGTTCCACTCAGCATCTCTACAACTGCATCCAGAATCAAATTCCAGCAGATAGCAACCTTTTCAACATTGGCCTATCAATCACAGCATAAAATACATTCAGAATATGCAACGCATGGGCACTGAGTTACTTAATTATCCTGAAACATGATTGATGCCAGATAAATAAGAAGCCACAAAATCAATGTACAGTAGGGTGACTGATGTGCACTGTGATGACCTAATAACTGGAAATATAGAGCAGAACATCACACCATATACGCCTGGAAACCAATAATATCGCCTCACTAGCTAGATGCTAAATGTTTCCGATCCGACGTGGTTAATTGTGGCCGATCCTCCGGATCTGGTCCGATACTCTAGCAAAGTGCCCGTGCTTCAGAACGGATTTTCTCTGAAAAAATAAAAACGATGAATGAACATCATTTATACCATTGGGAACATGGTCAAATTTATCACTTACTAATTTAGTTAATTTTAATTGTGCACATGCAAATAATAAACTATCATGGAACAAATAGTGAGTTTGGAAACAAGATCAGTGGATGCAACTCAAGCCCTCTTTCTTTTGCTGAATCAGGCTTCACCAAGGTACAATGGGAAGTAAAAATTGTAGCAAACAAAAAGATGGGAACCTAAAAGCATTACATCCAACTACAGCAAGTTGCATAAAACACACGCGCCTAGTGATTATAAATATATTTAACTGAAACTGACTCACGAGCCGGAGTACTACCTAAAAATACAATCCTAATTTAGGCCTCTCCTAGCATACTAACACAACTTATCTAGCCTCACAATGATTTTTCAGTAGTCATATCATAGTTTCATTTTGCGGCAACTGTCTAGCTTCTTTGATGATGAAACAGAGATCAAAGAGATTCTCGCACAGAAACTTCATGCCGGACAAAACGGTTGCAGAATCAGACTTTCAGATCGCTATCTCATTGGGCCAATGCTCTCTGAACATAGCAGTCTAAGAAAACAAAACATTCTGCCTCTTCCACCGACCTATGATCATCACAATATGCAGTATAAGAAAACAAGACACTCTACCTCCTCAGCTAATCTGCACTCATCAGTGATATTCCAAGTTGAGGAAAGAACTTCTTATATGTTCTTAGTGTACCCATCCTAGCTGACCCTGTCCTAGCATCATGTTTGGATTTGTATGCCAACATATAGATGTGGAAATTAAATACTTTCAGAATCTTTAAAACCCCTGCTTTCAATTAGCTCATGATGAAACGGTATATATTCTTTTCAGTTGCTTTTTATATACTCCCTCCGTCCCAAAATAAGTGACGTGGGTTTGTCTAGATTCCGATGTATCTAGACACATTTTAGTATATAGATACATGTGAATCTAGACAAACTTAAATCACTTATTTTGGGACGGAGGGAGTAATTTGTATACAGGCTTCTATAATTGAGTGGCATGCTCGATGGCTTCATGTCTGCAACTGACAACGATGTCATAACATTGTGAATAGTTAATGAATCATGGCAATGCAACTTACTCAATAACCAATGTGCCCAAATCACAATTACAAACAGTTAGTGCAGCTACCTTTCCTAAATACTCGTGACTCAACTCCCCATTGCAAAAGCCTTGAATGGTCGCTGGTGTACCGTCGGCAGAGGTCACCTTCCTTCATGTTTGCTGTTTGCTCTAACTAGCCAGCCACTTGAGCAACCACCGGATAACAGCCAAGGGAGCACGTCCCACCTCTATTCTGCTGCTCGTGGCTTGCGTTTTAATTTTCAAAATTGTTGAGATTTGCTTCTCTGTTGGTCTATATGCTCAATAAGTTGAACAAATATTTCAATATTTTGTTCAAATCGATAATCCTAGCTTGATCCGTGCTACTTTTCGGATCCAATTTTCCCCTCAACTAAGTCGATTTGTTCTCAGCTACCTCGTGCAACTCTGTATCCTTCTTCCGCACCAACTATTTTGATCGCTTTTAGTACATGTTGAGGCGCAAAGCACGGCGGCGCGAGAACCAACCTAGCGTGGCCAGCAGTTTTCAAAAAAAAAAAAACTTGGTGCCGCCCATCCTCAACTCTCCGACTGAACTTTTGGCGGAGCAGAATCATCTGGATCAGGGCGCTGGGTGCTCTACAGGCGCTGCTCATCGGGAATATCATTCAGCACCACCATCCCCCGTGAGTTTTTTTGCCAAACCCCCGAAACATGATTTTCCCAAGTTCGACGGCACAAATCCGAATATGTGGTTCGATCTCTGTCATACTTATTTCGACATGTACATGGTTCCTCAGCATCAGTGGCTTTCAGTAGCAACTCTCTATCTCACTGGCCACGCATCTCTCTGGTGGCAGGCTCACAAGCGCTGCAATGTTGTTAGTACTTGGGAAATTCTTTGTGCTGCTATTCTCCAGGAATTTGGACAAGATGAATATGATATGCATATGACCAAGATTTTGCAGCTCAAGCAAACAGGAACAGTTCTGGAATATCGCATGGCGTTTGAAGCAATTATGTACCAGATTCTATCTATGGAACCGTCTCTTAGCACCAAATATTTCGTGTCGCAGTTTGTTTTTGGTCTCAAGGACGAGCTTCGAATTGCAGTACGTCTCCAAGCTCCTACAAGTGTAACTCGCGCAGTGTCGCTTGCACGTATTCAACAGGAAGAACCGGAGTTTCACCGCTCTCGTGCCAAGATGCTTGTGTGGAAAATATTGATCCCTGAATATTGTGTTACGTTGATTTGACCTTCGTGGAGGTATATATAGAGTTACACGGGGTAGGTGGAGACTTGGAGTACAAGATGTAGAGTCCTAGTCTATCTCTAGCCTATACACGTATAGGTATTCTAACATCCCCCATCGATCGTAGCGGGAGTGAAGCGGACGCTTGCGACTGGATTTGAAGTCTTGCGCTTTCGTCGTCTTCATCTCCTTATCATCATCACCTGCGTGGACATGATCATGGCTGACACCAGGGGCGGTGACTGCGTCTCTTTCTGGTGCCTCTCTTCCCTCCCACAGTCACAGCGGGAGTGGCGTGGACGCAAGTGACGACGCGGACGCTGTTGACTGGAGTTCTTGAGTTGCTGTAGACGTTGTTCTTGATATCGATGTCGAGGTAGCCGAGCGTGATGTAGCCGTGGTCGAGGTTTTCGTGGTCGGTGTAGCCGATAGCGCCGGAGGCGCAAAAAATTGCGCGGTTTGTGTCGTAGGGTTTTAGGGTTTTGTGCGGCGGCGGCAGGAATCTGCGGCGGCGGCGGGTTTTTGTGCGGCGGCGGCAGAGATCTGCGGCGGCGGCTGGTTTTTGGTTGTAGGGGTTTTGAGGCGGCGGCCGGCGCACAAGGCAAGCGGCAGCGGCAAGGTTTTTATGGCGGCAGCGGCGGATCGCATAGGATCGGCGGCAGCGGCGGGTTTTTGACCAGGCGGGCGAGGCGATTTTGTGATCGCCCTAACAGAGCGCCGGGATGTAGCGGCGATGGCGGTTTTAGACCACGTGATGTAGACCTTGGCGAAAATTTTCGTTGGCGATGTAGAACTCGACGAAGATCTTGATGTAGCCGTACAGCTTGACGTAGATGTTTGGGTCGATGCAGTGCAGATCTTGATGTCGGTGTAGTCGTGTGTCGAAGCAGTGTAGATCTTGGTGTTGGGGTCGATGTAGCTGGCTTGATGAAGATCACGTCTAAGAGCGCGTATGCCGGAGTCGTTGAAGATCCGTGAGTGGGATGTGTCTTCAGCGTTGTTGATGCATCTTTGAAGTTGAAGGAAGATCGGGCGAGTCGTGGTCGTCGGGTTGCCGCTGATCGCCTGGGTCCTGGGCATGCACGTACGCCTGCGTTGCATGCAGCAGACGGAGATCGGTCAGCAACCCACTGTCTGCATCGATTTCTTCAAAAAAAATCTCTGACTGCGCCCGACAAGAGTAGTTATAAGATTTAGGGATTTTATTCGTGGCTAATTGGATCTAGTCTAAGAACTTTGAACTTTGGAAAATTGGATCTAATCTAACAACCGAAATTGATCTAATCTAGTCTAAAGAACCGGTCAGATCTTTGATCGAGATGAAGGCTGCTCTCGAGGAGATGATCTCCCGGGACGGCGTATGCTATGGAGTGGAGAAACCTAGGATCGGCGCCGCGAGGCTAACCGCTCTGATACCATGTGGAAAATATTGATCCCTGAATATTGTGTTAATGTGATTTGACCCTCGTGGGGTATATATAGAGTTACACGGGGTAGGTAGAGACTTGGAGTACAAGATGTAGAGTCCTAGTCTATCTCTAGCCTATACACGTATACGTACTCTAACAGCTTGTTGCAGGCAATCAACCAGTGTCAATTTTACCTAGTTCGTCAGTTTCAGCGGTAGCTGCTGTGTCTAAGAGAGCATCCAGTGATGAGTATGGCCATGAGAGACAATTACGAGACTACCGGAGAGCTAACGGATTGTGTTTTCGCTGTGGTGACAAGTTCAGTAAAGAACACAAATGTCAGAAACCAATGCAACTGCTCACAATCCAACTCAGTGAATTTGGAGAAGTGTTCACCGAAGATACAGTTCAGGCCTTAGAACTGTTAACTGAACCTGATACTATTGTTCCTCAAGCATAGTGCTGCCATATCTCTTTACATGCAGTTTCTGGAGGTGAAACCAACAAGACAATTCGTCTTCGGTCACAAGTGGGTAACCAGGTTATGATTACATTGATCGATTCTGGCAGTAGTCACAGTTTCATCAACAAGGAATTTGCCCGCCTGGCTCAATGCAAGATTTCAGAGGCTCCGGTTGCTCAAGTGAAGTTGGCAAATGGCAGCTTGGTAACTTGCGATCAACAAGTAAAGGAACTAGCATGGATGACACAAGGATACACCTTCTCCACATATATGCGTGTTCTCGAGTTGGGGGGTTATGATGCCGTGCTTGGCATGGACTGGCTTGAGAGTTACAGTCCAATGATAGTTGATTGGATTGGCAAATCTCTAAAGATACCACACAATGGCTCTGAAGCATATATTGTGGGAATTCAGTCTGGTAAATCTCCTCAGCCTGTTCTCCATGCCATCAGTGTAGAACAGCTTCGCAAAGCTCATGCGGGCAATGATATTTGGGCACTTGCGGTGGTTGAATTAGCAGATCAGAATACTGTTCCAGCTCTGTCATCTACATTACCACCAGATTTGACTGCTTTACTGTCTGAATTTGATGATGTGTTTGCCACTACAGCTTCATTACCACCTCATCGAGTGTATGATCGTGCATTTCACTGGTTTCCAATCACGCTCCAATCAACTGTCGTCCATATCGCTATTCACCCTTTCAAAAAGACGAGATTGAACATCAGGTGGCAGAGATGATTAAGGCCGGCCTCATTACTCCAAGCATGAGTCCCTATGCGTCCCCAGTACTGTTGGTGAAAAAGAAAGATGGTGAGTGGAGATTTTGTGTTGATTATCGCCGTCTCAATTCCAGCACAATCAAGAATAAATTTCCACTACCTGTCGTGGATGAATTATTGGATGAACTCGCTGGCGCTCAGTTTTTCTCTAAATTGGATCTCCGTGCGGGATAATATCAGATTCGCATGCGCGAGACTGATGAGGAGAAGACGGCGTTCAAAACCCACTCTGGCCACTTTCAATTTCGGGTGATGCCCTTCGAGTTGACAAATGTGGCCGCAACGTTTTAGTGTTTGATGAATTCGATCTTTTCCGAGCAAATTCGCAAATTCGTGATCGTTTTTTTGGATGATATTCTGGTCTATAGTCCCAATTGGCACGATCATCTCACTCATCTACGTCTGGTGTTGAAAACTCTCCGTGATCATCAACTATTCGCTAAGTGGTCCAAGTGCTCATTCGCTCAAGAGAGCATCTCTTATCTGGGACACATCATATCGCGGAACGGTGTGGCCACAGATGCAGAAAAGACACAAGCGATGGTGGCTTGGCCCACGCCAACTTCTACCACGGAGCTTCATGGATTTCTTGGCTTAACTGGGTACTACCGGAAGTTTGTGGCTGGTTACGGGGTGCTCGCTAAACCTCTCACTCAACTTCTGACGAAGAAAGGTTTCTCTTGGTCTGAACAAGCACAGAAAGCTTTTGTTCAACTGAAGCAAGCAATGATTTCTACTCCTGTTCTCGACTTGCCGGACTGGTCTCTTCCTTTCACTATTGAAACCGACGCATGTGACACTGGTGTAGGCGCCATTCTCTCTCAAAATGGACATCCAATTGCGTATCTTAGCAAAGCTTTCGGGATAAACAATCGCAAGTTATCAGTTTATGAAAAAGAATTCCTTGCGGTGATGATGGCAGTGGATAAATGGCGCCCATATTTGCAACGAGGCCCATTTACAATTTTGACAGACCACAAAAGTCTAGTGAATTTACAAGATCAACAGCTGAACACTGAATTGCAGCGCAAGGCAATGGCTAAGATAGTTGGATTACAGTTTCACATCAAGTACAAGAAAGGAAGTGAGAATGGAGCAGCTGATTCTCTTTCTCGAGTGGCCCATTTAATGGCCGTAACCACTGTTTCATATTGTTGTCCTGATTGGGCTCAAGAGGTGATAAATTCTTACACCAGTGATACGAAAGCTCAAGATTTATTGACCCAATTGGCAATTTTCAGTCCTAACAGCAAAGGTTATACTCTAGAGGAAGGTTTGATCCAGTTCAGAGGTCGGTTATGGATTGGCAACAACTCAGCCTTGCAAACTAAGCTAATCAGTGCAATGCATTCAAGTGCTATTGGCGGTCATTCGGGTGTTCGAGCTACGTATCAGCGTGTTTGCAAGCAATATTATTGGCCCGACATTAAGCAGCAAGTGGAAGATTGGGTAAAACAGTGCCAACTCTGTCAGCAAGCGAAACATGAGAATACTTTGCCGGCTAGTTTGTTACAGCCTCTGCCGGTGCGCACTCGTCCGTGGTCAGACATCACTATGGATTTTATTGATGCGTTTCCCAAATCTGAAGGGTATGAAGTAATTTTGGTGGTAGTGGATCACTTGACAAAGTATAGTCACTTTATCCCACTTCGTCATCCTTATACAGCTCTACAAGTGGCCACTGTTTTTCTGGACAATATTGTCAAGTTACATGGGGTACCTTCCTCCATTGTGTCTGACCGTGATAATGTTTTTACGAGCAATTTTTGGCGTCAGCTGTTCAAGGCAGTGGGAACAAAATTGTCCTATTCTTCGGCTTATCATCCTCAAACTGACGGGCAGTCGGAACGTGTGAATCAATGTTTGGAGCAGTACCTTCGTTCTGCTACACATGATAGCCCAAAGCAATGGCGAAAATGGCTACCCATGGCAGAATTCTGGTATAATTCCTCTTTTCATACCTCACTGGGTTGTTTCCCATTCAAAGCTCTATATGGAGTTGAACCCAATTTTGGGGCAATGCCAAATCTAGCATTAGCAACTGGAGACGCTATTGTTGATGTGGCTGCAGAGAGACAAGCATACTTGGACTTACTAAGGGATCACTTACTGCGTGCCCAGGTCCGTACTAAAAAATCAGACAGACAAGCATCGGTCTGATCGCCAGTTCTTAGTTGGTGATGATGTTCTGTTAAAACTGCAACCATACGTTCAGTCATCTTTGGTTCAACGTCCTTCTTTCAAGATGGCGCTGAAGTTTTATGGGCCTTACAAAGTGTTGGCTAGAGTGGGGATGGCAGCTTACCGATTGCAGCTACCACCTGACAGTAAGATCCACAATGTCTTTCACATTTCTCAGCTCAAACCCTTCACTGCTAATTACAGTCCAGTGTTTTCTGAACTTCCTGTCAACTTGGATTTGTCCTCTGGTTCGTTTGTGCCTCAACTAATTCTTGAGCGTCGCATGGTCAAGAAGGGAAATGCCGCTATTCCACAAATCAAGGTGACATGGTCCACTCTTTCTCCTGATTGTACTACCTAGGAGGATTACCATGTGTTGCGACAACGTTTTCCTGATGCAGCTGTATGGAATGGCGATCAGTCTCAAGAGGGGGAAAGTGTCACGTCCCCACTCCATTCAAATGTGGTGACAGACACGCTATTCGATCCAGGATAAATGGACACCAAGCCAAACAAGGAGGTGATCAAAGAGAGAGAGGTTGAGCGGTGAGTTAGCTACGAGATAATGTGTGTGTGGTGAGTACTGATAGTGGGTCCTGGCTGTAAGCGGAGGAGGTTCTTAATAAACCTCAGTGTCGTCTCTGAACAGGATATCGATGAATTGAAATCTGAACTCTGATTCTCTCACCTCCTGCTTTCTATTCTCTCACCTCCTGCTTTACGTATTCTGTATCTCCACTCCACTGTATCTGTTCCCGATCGGAGGAATCCCTAAGTTCCTAACCTGGGTCCTTACATATCCCGACGCATCGCGGCGAGCGGCGACGACGGAGATGCTTGGGGGGCAGCAGCGAGGAGGAGTCGTGACGGCGGGGGACGGAAAGATCCGAGAGTGCGTGGCACCTCGAGGCGCTGCCTCGGGGGGCAACGAAAGATATGGGGTAGAGTAAATTACAAAAAACCACCACATTTGAGGCAAGGGTAACAACCCTTCACAAAAAACCCACCGAAAAACATGTATTTTGGTGGGTGTTTAATGATTTTGCTCCAAATGTGGTAGTTTTTTGTAATTTACTCATATGCTAACATTCTTTAGCCTACTAGCCTGTGGTTTGACACTCGGGACCATGACAAGCAACGATAATGTAAGAGAGAGAGGAAGACGGCTTCACCTGCAGCGTTCGAGGACGGAGCGGTGGCCCGGACCCCAGAGGCCTACTGCGGCTTGCAATCCCCTATTCCGATGGTGTTCAGCTTCCTCCAAGCAGTCCTTATCATGTCCGCCGTCCCGGACATTACGCCTTGAGACACGGTACCTCCGCAGTTACGACTGTTCGACAGCCGGCGGTACAATTGAGGGTGGTGGCAAGGCCAGAGCTCCCGATGAGCAAGCTTAGGGGTGGGGGCTGGAGATTGGAGAGCCCCCCCACCCACCCACGCAAACAGACCAACGGACAGAAAAGACAAAAGCCAAGGCCCAATGAAAGATCGCAAACGTCTGCTGCTGTGTCCGTTTCAATGCAGACCGGTCCTAATTTTTGGAAGAAATTGGAGGGGGGGGGGGGTGCACAGAAAAAATGTTGTCCATCATCCGTTCGTTTGTCCGAGCTGGCCCATAAATCAGTTACCGATAGCCCAACTCTATCTCTCCTCCCCGACGAGCCGCCCTTCCCCCTGACCGCCATCGCCCATCTCGCCCCGCCCTCCCCCTCCTGGATCTCGCCGCGGCCGCCGTTGGGGATGGCCTCGAGCGCAGAGCATCGGCTCGCGGGCGACGCATGCGGCGCCGCGGCCTCGGGCGGCGGATCCTACGCGAGCTCTCGCCGCAGCGGTGGCTGGCACGGCTCCACGGCGCCTACGTGGACGCCATGCTCCGACTCGCGTCCTCAGCCGCCGCCGGGTATGACTCCACCCCTTACTGCTCTGCCCCTGAGCTCTGCGTCGGCTGCGCCCGCCCAAGGAGTACAACGAGAAGGTGCTCGTCGAGATCTACCCCTCTATCCTTGCCCGCAGTAGTCATCCTCATCTCCGCTGACACCTCACTGGTCATCGGCGCTGCCCGGATGCCGGCGGTCGCGGTGGCCTGAGACCCCCGAGAGCGATCTGTGCGGAGGACGGGGCTGCACGCGGACGGTGCGACACCGGCGCGCGTGGTCGAGGAGCTCTGGGGCGACGCCGCATGGGTAGCAGGTCGTGGAGGTGGTCACCGACGGCGTCGATGTCCAGGTGCGTGCAAACGGTGCCATTGGGTGCACATCCATATACGGGCCGGACATGCGTCCGTGAGCCCCCCCGCAAACAGACTGAATCGGACCGATTTCTTGTTCGATTTGGGGTATGACGTTGGAATTGGTCTAAGAGCAAGGTTAATAATACAGCCCGCTGCCGGCTGTATACCTATGCCACGTCATTTATAGCTAACATAAAAGCCATCCATACAATAGACTACTCCCTCTGTTTCGGTTTACAAGTCCTGCACGTAGTTCTATGTCGCCAAAGTAACTTAGTATGATTTATATATTACAAAAAATATATCGCCGGAAACTTTAGACTTTGTATTTTCCAATGATATAATTTTTATATTATATAATTCAAATTATATAGGTCAAATTGATAACCTAGATATACGCGTAGGCCTTGTAAACTGAAACGGAGGGAGTAGCTATTAGGTTGGCTATTAGTGAACTTTAATTAAGATTTATTTCTTTAAAGCACACGTGCTATTGGATTTAGGCTGCATGCAAAGACTTTTTCTCTCGGCCTCTGTGATAGAGCCGGCTATACGTGAAGCACCCGCTTTCCTCTCTCTTCTACTAGGCTTTTAAATGACATGGCACCTCCTATATCCTGCTGACTAGGCTTATTGTACTTGCTGTAAGGACGAGATGGACATGTGAATAAGACGAAATAGATGCTTTTCGGCCGCGGCACCTACACGTGGCAACCACCATCGGAGCAGCACCGAACGCGCCAGCTTCTGGAAGCCAGATTCGTGAAGCGAACGCAATTTCCTTCAGAAATGCCGGAGCACCTCGCCTCCAGTTCCACGGAACAGCAAATCGCGGAGCAGTGCAAATTACGCCGAAACTGCCACCGCCAAGACACAAACAAAGTGGCCGGTTCGATGCGCTGTCCACCCGACCGAGCCCACCCGCGCGCATCGCTCGCTCACCCCGCGTCCCTCCCCCTCCTCCCGTCCCTGACCTAGCCGCCGGCCCTCCCCCGAGCTACCCCTTCTCCCTCTCCTCCGGCGACCGCGCGGCGGCGCGCCACTCTCCCCACGGGCCCGTGGTTCTTCGCCTCCGTCTCTGGACGCCCGCAGCTTGAGGTCCCCCGCGTCCGCCCGCCCGCCCGCCCGAGTCCAGCCAAGCAGGTGCTGCCGCCGACGCCCGCGTCACCAGAAGTCCAGAAGCAACACAGGGACGTCCAACTCCTTCTCTATGTAATTCTGATGCTTTTCCACTTGTTACCACAGGTCTCGTCCACCTCCTGCCGCTTGAAGAGGAAGGAAGGATCTGCCGCCTCCGCCCTCGTGACCACCAGCAGACGTCGGCGACCTCCTTGTCACCTCGTCTCAAGCCAGCGTAGCAGCAGTTCAAGGTGAGCTCAGCACATCCTCTCTATGTCGACCACCAGATTACAGTTATATGTCTCCAGTTTACACTTTAGATGGCATAAACTGCTCTTTGTGCCCCTCCCAGCTTTGTCCTCTGTCATGTCCGTACATTGTTGTACGTCTCTCCTGCTCTCTCGACCTGCCGATTTTCAATGGAGGTGAGGTGGCTCGTGCGGCGGCGGCGACGAAACCCTAGTACGTCTCTCATGCTCTCCCGGCAGGTCGTGTGTAACCAAGGTTTTGGTTACCGTCCGGGAAATCCGGTTACCGGTCGGTAACCGGAAATCCCGACCACCCTCGGGAAATCGGTTTACCGGACAAAAAATCCCGAATTTATTTGAATTGTATGAAATTTATGAATTTTAACAAAAATCTGATGTAAATGGTCATACCGAGGACTTTGAATTCGAATTTTGAAATTTAAATTCGTCCGGTAACCGGTCGGGATTTCTCGGTAACCGTGGTAACCGGGAATCCCGACCACCCTCGGGATTTTTTTCGTACTGGGAACCAAAACCTTGTGTGTAACAGTGCACAGGCCTTCTCATGTCAGCACTCCATGCTATCGTTGATAGCTGATCAAAGTTTTCATAAAGGCGCTGGGCGTTAATTCTGCGTTTTGCTTCCTACTTGCCCCTTGCTAGCTTATGCGCTGCCTAGGCGCGCCGTACAACAGTGTACGGACATGACAGAGGACAAAGCTGGGAGGGGCACAAAGAGCAGTTTATGCCATCTAAAGTGTAAACTGGAGACATATAACTGTAATCTGGTGCTCGACATGATGTTGCCCATCCCTTTGTGTGTTATCCTCTTCATCAATGCATTGAGCCGCAACTACATACATCATAGCTAGCATAGGCAACATCATGTCATCAGCGAATGAGAATTGAGAGAAGTAGAGAACTGTGCATCAGCTAGCTAGCACTAGTAGCAGCAGCCAGCATACAGATCTAGCATTAGCGGTAGAGAAACCAGATGCTCGTCTCCTTGGGGGCGTGAGGTGGACAAGCAGCTCGATGCAGCTGGAGGTGGGAGGAAGAGGACTTGAGGTGGCTGGCAGCGGGATGAGGATGAGCTTGAGGTAGCTGCCACGGGAGGAGGAGGAGCTCGAGGTAGCTGCCGGTGGGATGAGGACTGGAGGAGAGGCTCGAGGTAACTGGCTGTTGGCAGCGGACAGGATCCAGTTCCTGCCGGTGGCGCGAGGAGATATGGCGGCGGCATCGCGAGGATACCTTGGAGAGAAGAAAAGGACCAAACCTAGCGCAGCTATTCGATTCGGTGCTTTCCTTCTCTCATGCCGCCCTGCGAGTCGATTTTGTGAGTTCCCGCTGCTCCTCTCTTCCCTGTTCTGCATCTTGTCCGCGCGCCTAATAGCGTAGAGAAGAAAAGGACTCCGCCTAGGCGCGGCTTGCGCTTTTCCGAGCGCCTATGGTCTAGGCGAGGCGTTACGCCAGCGCCTCGCGCATCTGTGCGATTATGTGCGCCTTTTTGAACTTTGTAGCTAATAATTGAGCTAAGAAATGATGCTATTTGGCCACCTTGCTTCTTTGTGGACCCCAACCAAAATTATCACTGTTAGTGTTTCCGGCAAGTCAAGGACCAGCAACCTTGACATAAGTTGCTCAGCTATAGTTTTATATCACTGCTTAACAACTTATAACCCCACATTTTGCCTTATTGTTTAACTTTCTAAAAAAAAGTTCTGCTCTAGACTTGAAAAAGATGTGGAAAGCAAAGAGGGGTGGTGATCATCTCACTAGAGGCTTTCGTAAGAGCAGAAGTGCTTCCAAGAATGAATCATTGGTCTCAGGTCTGCTAGAATTTCCACTTTTCTGCTAGGTTTCCCCTCATATTTCTTAAAGAGTTTTATTGATTATTCACAGTGATGCGGAAAGCAAAGAGGGGCGGTGATCATCTCACCGGAGGCTTTCGTAAGAGCAGAAGTGCTTCCAAGAATGAATCATTGGAGCTTTCTAAAAAGAATGAATCATTGGTCTCAGGTCTGCTAGAATTTCCACTTCTCTGTTAGGTTTCCCCTCATATTTCTTAAGAGTTTTATTGATTATTCACAGTTGCCTTAATGTTTTATTTTCTTGAACTAGGTTGCATCCGTGGGGACTCTGATCAAGGTGTTTGGTCTGGGCTCAGTGATAGGTCAATACCACATTTGTCTAAAAGTGTCGCCTCTATTGCTTTGTACAATGGTGATTATATATGCTTAGTCTTCTCAGTTTTCCAACAAAATATGTTGGAACACAACCAGTTACCAGTAATTTAAATTGCAATCTTCTGTAGGAGACACAATCTGATTTTCATGCTCGGGCATAGCTATGGAACGCCGGGGTTGCAACCTTACAAGGTTTCTGACTTCTGCAAGTTTGGTTAGAGCTGTCAATGGTACAAATAAAGACCATGATGACATGAAGGTTGGCACTGACAATCATCCTTTACTTATTTGCTCACTTCTAATAATTGTGTGCTTATTTCTTGCATTACTGTTTTGTAGATTGAAGTGCGCCCTGAAGGCAATGAAGTGTATATGGGGGTGCTGGATGAATTTGATCTAGATTGCAACTTTGTTGTTGTGAATGTCCATGCGTTTCTTGATGTTCAGGTTGGATCTTTCCAACATGCACTGCAAATTCTGCCCCATGGTGATCCATTAGTACTTGTAGGGCGTGGCGTCTCTGGTGAAATAATAGCTAAGAATATTGAATTTGATCGTTTTTTAACTGTTTCTAAGGATGATGAAGATGTTGACTGTGAAACCCCAGAGGTACACTTACATGGCGATATGATCATTTTATTCTATTTCTGTTATGCATGGAGGAAATAAGAAAGATTTTTTATTTTACTGTTGTTCTATTCAACTTCATTTGGTTCAAATTTAACCCTTGTTGCCTGTCACCTTGTTATTTTATTAGGCTTGAGATGGTGGGCCACTTTTTTCTATTGATGGGGAGTTTGTTGGCATGATCCTTTTTCTGACTGCTAGAAGAGCCGTTTTCCTACCATGGGGCACAATTCTCAAGCATCTGGAGCATTACTGGGCATCCCAGCAAAAGAAGACTGGTCTTGCACGGTCAAAAACTTCTAAGTTTTACAGGTACGTCTATTGATGTTTCCCTAAAGCCTTTTTGCGTATCAGACAACATATGCATGCAATAATCTGAATCATTCGCTGTAGTTCACAATGTTTACTTTTAATATTAACTTGTTCCTCTGCTACCTCAACCAAAATTTGCCAACCTTTGGCATGTATCACAGTTTCTCAGTTGTCCTGTACTAGATTAGTCATATTTCTTGTACCAATGTTGAAAACTGTATGTTTGTCTTACTGGAATGTGCATTATGATCATGTTTTCATGAAACATTTTTCACACGATTTGGGTCCGCATTTCTCTATCTTGTCCCTTGCCTATGATTCTACGCATGTAGTTTTGGCACCATTTTGCGTATTATTGCACTGGTTTTATCCATTTTGCATTTTGGTTAGTAGCCAACTAGTCATTTTTATGTTCGGCAGGGTTGGAGCAAAACCCATAGGTGAGAAATCTAACAGCCATCCAGAAGGTGAGCACACGGGCACTCCTCGAGACTGCTTAACATTGTGGTATTATGCAAATTGTTGCGGTTTGAAATGGTAGTTATTTAGAAGCTGTGTAAGTCTAGTGTTTACATTTGGATATCAACTAGTCTGGCTTTTCACTTATACTCTTATATTGTTAGATCTTATCAGTTAGTACACTGCATTCTTGGGTATGTTCGTCCATGCCAACTTCTAACGTTAGTTGTTGCTCAGGCTGTTGTCATGATATAACTAATGTTACATGCTGATCATGCGCAGAATCCATGTGAATTTTCTTTCCATGTAAGTATTAGTATATGTCAGTGCTGATCACTTTACCTGTTGCCAGTACATCGGAATTTTCTCACCCAGGAGCAGTTAGATCTATACTACATGGGTTACCCGAAGTTACCATCCTCCATGTTAGGAGGTGTGTCACTGCTTTTAAATTTGCTGACCTTTTACAGCAATCCTGTACCACTAACAACTATTGTACAATGTATATTTCTCCAGCTGGCATGATTTTGGTTAATTCTTTTGAAGAGACTTTTGGCAACATACACGGTGAAGGTGTGTGGAGAAATTTTGGTAAAAGGGCTTCTAACATAGATCGCAATGTTGTCGCACTGGCTTCATTCAATGGTGATTTTACAGTGATGTGCCATTTACTGATTCATCTCTGTTTTTGTTACAACTAGCTAATAGCCAGAATCATGGTACGCAGGAGAAAAAAGGTTTTTTGCATGCACGGTTTTTTTTATTGAATGGAATGGATCTGCTATAATATTGACATCAGCAAGCTGGGTTAGAGATTCTGGTGATGAGAACGAGGTTCTTCAAAACTTGACGGTTGGTGCTCCTTGTTCTGTAACTGCTGTTATTTTGAGGTGCTGCTCATAACTGTATTATTTGCAGATTGAAGTGTTGTTTAGAAACCAACGCAGCAAAGGGACTTTGGAGCATTGTAATCTACATTACAACGTTGCTGTAATCAGTGTCAAGAATCGACCTTCTGTTCGTCCACCAAATACCTTGCTCCGTTTGTGCAACATTCTTGAAGTAGCAGCTATAGGGCGTTGCTTTGAGTCAGGCGCGTTAATGGCTACTAGTGGGAATCTGGTTTCCTGGACAGGCACACTTGATTGCGATTTCCTCTCAACTTCCACGTGTAAAATCACTAAGGTAATCCAGTGTTTTTTATTCCCTAGTTTTTCAAGGTGATAGTAAATTTCCAAGATATAATTTGACTGTCCAAAAGCAAGCTTTGACTGTAAACTCCCCTGACATTATTTTGCTTGCAGTTAACATGGCCATGAGAAATCACTTTGGAATATGAATCTAATTTTTTGTTGTTGACAAAACCTAGATATCAATGGTCAAAGCTTGAATTTGGACAAACAAAATACGCCTTGTATTTCTGACAAAAGGAAGTATAGTTGCATCGGAATGAGTTTTGTAGCAATACCTAGTTGGAATAGAAATCACAGCTTGCTCATGTCAACTTGCTAGGCTGGGATTGGAGGCCCTCTTGTTACTCTTGATGGAGATGTTATTAGCATGAACTTCTATGATAAGAAGATAGGAACCCCTTTCCTGGGTATGGCTGAAATATACGAAATTCTAACATCGTTGAGACAAAAAGGTATTTAAGTGTATATCACACAAGTTATTTTCTGAATATTTTAAGAAGCTTGCTGAAGCATAATATTTTTATATTTGTATGTATGACAGTAAATGTTTACTTTTAGGGATGGTATGTTTGACAGTATTTTTCTTTTCTTGACAGTAAACTTGGTGAAGTTGGCAATGACAGTGATCCCTTAGCGTATTCCTGGAAAATGGATGAAGATGACAAAACTAAGTTAAACAGGTCAATATTCTGATGCATATTATGCGGGGGTTAAGTTTTGGACAAATTATTTCATTGAATTGAACTGCAGGTGGCCTGTGCCTGTGCCTTGCTGGTGCAATCCTGACCATGCGGATGAGGATAAATCTGATGATGAGTCGGTCTCCGATTTCAAATCTTGCTTCGCTCTGAGATACGGTTACATTAAGGGAGAGAAAGTCATTCTCTATTAGATGTTGTCACACCCTTGATTGGTCACACAATCTCCATATTATTGCTTGTTTGAGATGGCAGAAGTATCCTGTGGCTTGCTTTAATCTTATCATGTGCTGCGTTTGCATCTTGATATCATTCTGTGCTATGTTGTGTAATAACATGTAGTGGTAGTTCAAGTTACACTATTGTACAGTACTTTTAATACCGACTAATTTGCTGCTTGTGGTATTTTGTAATGCTGTGTTGGGCACAAATCAATATTTTTGTGTTGTAAGCCTGCCAACCCACCTTATAGGATGGACTCCTCTGCAGGACTGCAAGTGTAACTCTCACCGACACATGGGGCCCATAGGTTACTGCCTATTTTACAGAAGATCTATGGCTATTTGGCATGTTTGGATACATCACTGAATGGTCCTTTGCTGCGCAGCGTTTCATTATCAGTCATGTGCGTACTTTTCTAAGTGCTCCTGATGTTTTCCTATAGAAGATTGCCGATTTGTACATTGTATTGTTTACTTTGGTGGAATTTTTTGTCGCTTGCTTGGCCCTGGCTTTTGATTGGACTCTGCTGAGCAGCTGTTAATAAAAAAAAATTCAAAGACAGATTAATGACAAAGGGTTTTACTACATTATGTACGTGAAATTAACCTTAATAAGTTACTGAAATAAACCCCAGTGATGAATGGCCCTTTACTATCCTTCAAGCTAGGTTCTATCTCAAAATCTGATGCAGAACGAGGATGAAAATTGAGTGAGATGATGCTCTGGGTGATTTTTGGACCTTTTGCATCAGTGGCCTGTTAGGGCCTCGCTCAACAACAAAATCCTGATGCAACACGTTTGGTTGCGTGAATCTGTTTTTTATTTTCTTTGTATTTTCGTGTTTCGTAGGCTACAAAGTTTGTTTGGGTGCGATTAGATGTAACACGGTGGTGTTCATTTGTGTGTTGGTTTTGTGTCGTGCTCATCCTGTTTGAATTTCAAACACACATAAGCGCACTCACATAATTAAGTAGAATTCATCAGGGTTAACATGCCCTGACCAAAACAAGTATCTGGGCATTAGCCCTTGGTTAACAACCTGGGGTTAACGGCTATCAGGGGCACTAGCCCTGGGTTAACAGCTATCAGGGGCATTGCCATGTCAACACAAACACGGGCATCCCATGCCCTTGATCACTATATATGTTAGGATTTAATTTTTTATTATATAGGGTTAATCCCTGCTTGTAACTACCACTTAGTGGGAACCAATATAGGCAGTTATCCCTGGAGCGTCGCCTCCGGGAACCGACTTTGCAGGCATCGGTTCACCCCCTATATATATGTAAAATCTTCATCAATCAATACAAGGATTCATTCCATTCATTCTCTCGATCGATTCTCTCGCTGTCTATTTTTCTACTTCGAACACGTTATCAGCACTGCTCCGGCGAGAGCACTTCAACAACTCCGGCGATCACCGGAATAAGGGCAAAAGGTAAGGAGCATGCCTCGTTCGATGCCCAGAATAAGGGCAAAAGGTCAGGAACATGCCTCGTTCGATCGTCGGAAAGAAATGAACCCCGAAATTCCTTTTTAAGGAGTATCTACAATGTGTCATGCTTAACAATTTGAAGTTTATACTAATGGTTTCAAGCCCACTTCTTGAAATTACCATTAATTTTGCATTGTTCATTACAACCCAACCATGATGGTTTTTAGTTTACCATGCGTAAATTAATAATCTCTGGTTTACCCATGTAGGTAACCGATGGCTGGAAGAGAGTTCGATACACTCAACCTTAATGGCCACAACTACCCTACATGGGCCATGGACATAGAGATCGCCTTTGCGTCCCGTGGGATAGCGCGTGCCATCCAGAACCCGGAAGACCCCCTTCCGACTGGAGTCGCACCGCTGAGAGAAGAGCAGAAATATGTTGCCTTATACATTATAAGGCACCATATCCACCTGGATCTTAAATCCAAGTATTTGGAGGAGGAATCTCCATTTACTTTGTTTCAGGCCCTCAACACGAGGTATGAACAGCAGAAGACAGTTGTCCTGCCCGAAGCACTCCATGATTGGACTCACATTCGTCTCCAAGACTTCAAGTCCATTGGGGATTACAATCATGAGGTTCACAAGATCAGCTCCAAACTATGTTTTTGCGGGAAGGGACCTACTGATGCAGAAAAGATAGAGAAAACTCTCTCTACTATGCTCCCATCGGAAAGGCTCCTCCAGCAGCAATACCGCGCTCGCGACTACCAGGTCTATTCAGGCCTTATTCATATTCTACTTCAGGCTGAAAAGCATGATGAGCTTCTTGCTAAGAATAGCTCTCAGCGTCCGGTTGGTTCCCAACCTTTGCCGGAAGTTCATATGAATGTCACGAATGGAAGAAAGTTTGGTGGTGCCCTCAACAACAACCAATCGAACTTCAAGGGTAAGCGTAAGCGCAACCGGAACAAAAAGCCTCGAAACTCGGACCGTGGGAAAGGCACCACAAAGCCAAAGTATGATAAACTAAGCTTTGTGACAAGTGTGGATGCTACATACACACCACTAACAAGTGCAAGACCCCGAAGCATCTGACTATTCTCTACCAGCAATCCCAAGGACGCAAAGCACTGATGACCCACAAGTATAGGTGGTGTATCGTAGTATTTTCGATAAGTAAGAGTGTCGAACCCAATGAGGAGCAGAAGGTGCTGGCTAGTGGTATGGATCAGGAATTCTCTGCAAATACTTAGCAAACGGATTTTTAGGGGTTTTTGATACAGAAAGTAAAACAAAGTACGAGTAAATAAAAGACAGTAGGAATAAATGTAGCAAGTGTCCCAATCCTTTATGCAGCAAAGGACAAGCCAGTTGTATTACTTAAGATGACCAAACGTTCTCGAGGACACATGGGAAGATCATCAAGTGCTTTACTTCATATAGTTGATTAATCTTCTTTAGCTTGCTAAGTGTTGTGTGGTGAACCTGCTAATGTACCGACCTTCCTAGGACTAATACATACTTGTGATTATACCCCTTGCAAACATCCGTAAGTACAAGAAAGTAATTAAGGTAGAAACCTAACCACAGCTTTAAACTCTAAGACCCTTACGTCCCTTGTGCAATGGTTTCCTAACGGGGGTTCAGGTTTCATCACTCCGCAACCCCTACGATTAGTAGCCAAATACACAATGCATTCCCCTAGGCCCATATAGGTGAAGTGTCATGTAGTCGACGTTCACATGACACCACTAGAAGAAGTACACCACAACTTAAATATCAAACTATTGAATCTTTCTCAACACAACTCCACTACTAACAACATGACTTCTCCCATGTCCTCAAGAACAAAACGAACTACTCACAAGACATCATATGGATCATGATCAGAGATGGAATAATGATGTATAACAATCTGAACATAAACAATAATTCAATGGTTCACTCAATAGCATCAACTACAAAGAGTAATCAACACCGGGAAAGTTTCCCCTATGAACTATGCAAGATTCACCCCAATTGTTACAACAATATGGAGATGGTGATGAGGGTGCTGATGGTGATGATGGTGGTGGTGATGATGATTATGATCCCGATGAAGTCCAGCTTGATGATGGTGTTGATGGCGACGATCTTCCCTCTCCGGGAAGGAATTCCCCCGGCAGAAATCTATCTGCCGTAGAGATCTTTCTCTCTCAGTGTTTTCTGCCCCGTAGAGGCGGCGGTATCTTTCTGTGGTCGCCCCCGAGTCTTAGGGTTTCAGGAGGATAATATACGCCAGAGGCGAGAGCCAGGGGTGGACTAGGGCGGCCACACCACCTGGTGGCACGACCTAGGCTAGCCCGTGCCAGGGGGTGGTGTGGGCCCCCTATGGCCCATCTCCAGCCCCCCTTCTGGCTTCCTTCGTCTTCTAGAAAAATAGGATTTTCCGTATATTTTCCCAAATTTTCTGATCTTCGCGAATTTTGCCTCCAAACAACACCTTTTCCATTAGAATCCTGACTCCAGCGGTCCATGCTCAAAAAGTCATCAACCATGCAAAAACAGATGAAATAACATAAGTATTATCTCTTAATATGAAATATATCAATGAATAACAATGAATTATGACATAGAATAGTGATGCAAAATGGACGTATCAACTCCCCCAAGCTTAGACTTTGCTTGTCCCCAAGCGAAACTGAGCTCAATAAACATGGCCTCGGGTTTATGGAGTGAAGAGTCGATAAAAGAATATGGACAAGAAGCATCACATTCATCAATACATAGATCATAATAGAAGACAACTCACTATTATATAACTCAACTTGCAATGAGTAAAGGAAACACAATAAAGATACATAAAGTAAATCATAATTGGTAATGGCAAACTTAGCTCTTGGTCGAAGAATAGTTGATAATTTGCTAGAGTTCACAAATAACTGGTTTTCAATGATAGCTTTCAAAGTAGTAAACACCAAGATAAGAGCAATGTGCAAAACAAGGAACATAAGAAACATGAATGAATAAATCATCATATGAATGAATGAAACACAACAACTCAAAATACTTGCTGAGATAGAAGGGAGTAGGTTTACTGACTCAACTAAAAAGTAAAAGAAAGGCCCTTCACAGAGGAAAGCAGGGATTGCAAGTCTCATAAAGAGCTCCCAAAAATTATGATACTTACTAGCTTTTAACTCTCATTGCTTCTATCATAGACATCTTTAGGTGATTAAGGTTAAAGTGATCAAATATGAGGATATACATTGACAAGTTGTAAATTGAGAATCTCATATCCCTTGAATACGAGGGCCGCTCCTCATGCTACTCAAGTTTAGTCACCGGTAAGTTCTTGTCATCGTAAGCATATGTGTATCATAGAGAACCGCCAACGGGGTACCCCTTGCCCGATGATACGGAAGAATCCCCATATCAAAATGACAAGGCAAGCAGACAACAAACATCTCAGCAATCTTCTTATTTACGATGGGAATATGGTGCTTTTTTTTTCTCTCTTTCCTCTTTTCATAATATCTTTTCTTTATTTTTCTCCTTTTCTCAATCTCTATCTCTTTTTTTATAAGAAGAATGCTCATAGATGCTCGTTATGGTTATGCTGCAGGTTTCCACCATGTAAGCATGGATTAGACCAGCGGCCCGGACGTTTCTCTAACACACATGCATAACTCCATGGACTTACAAGCTCCCCTTTCATTTCACACCGACGACATCCATAGACAAAAGAACATGATATCAACTAGGTACAAAGTACCAGTGCAATGTTGAAAGCGTTCCCCATGACAACATGGTTCTGCTAATTCACAACTTACAAAGCGCAAGCATATACGCAACATAGGTGAGCACAATGGTTCAAGTTTATTAAGTGCAAGAAAGTAAAGTGTGCCATCAAGTTCATGCGAGCTTTAATCACTAATTTTCACATAACAAGTTTAATTTGGGAGGTAGATAAAACAAGAATTTACTTGGAATAGCAATAATGCTAATAGGTAGGTATGGTGGACACAAATGGCATGGGTTTTGGTTTAAAGGAGTGGATGCATGAGAAGAATTCCCTCTCAGTACAGGTTTTTGGCTAGCAAGGCTGGGTAACAAGTATAAGAGTTGAAGGAAACAAACAAACATACAAGTGATAAAGACAAACATGCAATCTTCCTTGGAAGCACAAAAGATCTTAACTAGAGAATACTAAACTTATGAGCAGATCAGGAAAGAAAGATGATGATTTTTTTCTTCTTTAGAGTACTTTTATATTTTTCATTCAACTCTCAAAAATAGTGTTGTTACTGACCGAGCCAGGTTTGCCAAAACCAACTAAATTAACTCAATGATCCCAAAGTGATACCAATACTAACAACAAGATCAATCATACAACCACGAATTGAAAACTAATATAAGCTATGAAAAAGAGTGAATGATAGAACTTCTCATTAATATTCCATAACGGCAACTCACACCAAGGGATACATATCTAACAAGAGAGGGGACACTTCCATAATGCAAACCATACTACATAATAACTTCTCTATTCATGATATGACTCTACTAATAAGGTAAAAAGATAGAAGATAGTGATGTGATACCGCGGCACTCCCCCAAGCTTGGAACAAACCAAGGGGATGCCAAACCTGATGACGAATCACTCCTTTGGTGGTGGTGGTATCCTCTTGACAAGCTCTTTGATCAATTTCCCCAAGTCCTCGATCTCAAAGGTGAGATTGCGAATAAGCTGCGAGTTTTGCTCAATGCGGCTCATGATCATGTCGGGCTGCGAATTCCAGCTCTTGTGATTCTTTCCCCACTCTTCCTCCTTGAAGTCTTCTTTTCCAGCATGGCTAGAACGAGGCAAATCCCAATTGGAGGGTAATTTCTCCTTGGGCATATTCTAGTATTGATACTCATGGATAAGGGTATGGAAATGATTCTTGGCGCGTGGAGGAAGTGACTAGGGATCTGAACGGTGATGAGGAGGCTTCCCTCCAATTTACATAGTCCCGGCAGGGTTTGCCACCACTCCTTCGCTCTTGATATCCTTCACCTTCGCTCTTGATCTCCTTCTCTTGCTTAGGGTCTTGGAGATCCTCCTCCATAGGCTCCTTCCCTTTATCCTTGGCGGACACCATTGTGCTTCTAAGACTTCAAAGAGTATGTCCTGGCAGAAACAGATCGAAACGAAAACACGACGAAAACACGATATACGAACCTCGGGAGATCCGGGGGGTTATATATTACGAAGTTTCATAACAAAAGGAAGGTACTGGACAAAAACGAGTCGGAGGCGGAGTCCGGGGTGGACTCACCACCTGGTGGCGCGGCCAGGGGTGGGCCCGCGCCACAAGGTGGTGTGAGCCACCAGCTCATTTTCGTCCCTCTTAAACCGTAACTTTCCTTATTGGTTAAAAACTGCAAAAATATAGTTGGATTGTATTTTCGCGGAACTTTTCTTACCAGAACTGTTACCTATTTGAAAACGGACTCTGCAGGTCTCTGAATCTGGTCCTTGATAAATTTCTCCGGAGTTATAACTTGAAAGGCATCAACATCTTCATTGTAAGAATCTCCAGCAATATAGTGATTGAGTTGCTGACCATTCACTACTTGTGTAGTATTATCATTTAAAGAAGAAATTTTTATTGCTCCCGAACGGTACACTTCTTCAATAATGAAGGGTCCTTCCCATTTTGACAGTAGCTTTCCTGCAAAAAATCTGAGACGAGACCTATACAATAGAACTTTCTCACCAACATGAAATTCTCTCTTAAGTATTCGCTTGTCATGCCATCTTTTAACTTTTTACTTAAAGAGCCTAGCATTTTCATAGGCTTCACTCCTCCATTCATCTAAAGAACTTAAGTCGAATAATGTTTTCTCACCAGCGAGCTTACAATCTCTATTTAGTTCTTTAACTGCCCAGTAAGCTTTGTGTTCTAATTCTAAAGGTAGGTGAAAAGCTTTCCCATAAACCATTCTATAAGGAGACATCCCCATGGGATTTTTGTAGGCAGTTCTATAAGCCCATAAAGCATCATTCAACTTTTTAGCCCAGTTTTTTCTAGATCTATTAACAGTCTTTTGCAAAATGGATTTAATCTCTCTATTTGATAACTCTACTTGCCCGCTAGTTTGGGGGTGATAAGCTGAAGCAATTCTATGATTAACATCATATTTAGCAAGGGTCTTTCTAAAACCACCATGAATGAAATGAGAACCTCCATCAGTCATGAGATACCTAGGCACTCCAAATCTAGGAAAAATAACATCCTTAAGCATTTTTAGAGAAGTCTCCCCGTCAGCATTCTTCGTAGGGATGGCTTCTATCCACTTAGTAACATAATCAACGACAACAAGAACATGAGTATAACCTTTCGAGGGGGGGGGGAGGACCCATAAAGTCAAATCCCTAGCAATCAAAGGGTTCAATAACTAGAGAGTAGTTCATAGGCATTTCATTGCGTCTAGAAATATTACCAACACGCTGACATTCATCACAAGATAAAACAAATTTTCTTGCATCTTTAAAAAGGGTAGGCCAGTAGAAACCTGATTGTAGCACCTTTTGCGCAGTTCAATCTCCTGCATGATGTCCCCCATAAGCACTACCATGACATTTACACAATATCTTCTTTTGTTCATATTCTGGAACACATCTTCGCATAATACCATCCACTCCTTCTTTATATAAGTGTGGGTCATCCCAGAAATAATGCCTCAAATCATAGAAGAACTTCCTTCTTTGCTGAGCTATAAAAGTTGGAGGCAAATACTTGGAGACAATAAAGTTAGCATAATCAGTGTACCAAGGGCTCCCTCGCGAGCTTACCCCTACTACAGCCAACTGTTCATTTGGGAAACTATCATTGACAGGCATATGGTCAAAAGAGATGTTTTCCAATCGAGATAAATTATCCGCTACAGGGTTTTCAGCACCTTTCCTATCTACTATATGTAGATCAAACTCTTATAAAAGCAACACCCATCTAATAAGCCTAGGCTTAGCGTCCTTCTTCGTCATAAGGTACTTAATAGCAGCATGATCAGTATGAATGGTGACTTTTGAGTCTATAGTATAGGGTCTAAACTTATCACAAGCAAAAACGACAGCTAGAAATTCCTTTTCAGTAGTAGCATAATTCCTTTGAGCAGCGTCTAGAGTTTTACTAGCATAATGAATAACGTTTAGCTTTTTATCAATTCACTGCCCAAGGACAGCACCTACAGCAAAATCACTAGCATCACACATTATTTCAAAAGGCAAACTCCAATCAAGTGGTTGAAAGATAGGAGTTGTGGTTAAAGCCTTCTTAAGAGTTTCAAAAGCTTCCTTACAATCATCATCAAAAACAAAGGGTACATCCTTTTGAAGAAGATTAGTGAGGGGTTTTGATATCCTAGAAAAATCTTTAATAAACCTTCTATAGAAACCAGCATGACCAAAGATACTACGAATACCTTTGATGTCTCTTGGACATGGCATATTCTCAATTGCCTCAACCTTATCTCTATCAACTTCTATGCCTCTTTCAGAAACTTTATGCCCAAGGATAATCCCTTCATTAACCATGAAGTGGCATTTCTCCCAATTAAGAACAATATTAGTCTCTTCACACCTCTGCAAAACTTTATCAAGGTTGTGCAGACAATTATCAAAAGAAGTTCCATAGACAGAAAAGTCATCCATGAATACTTCCATAATTTCCTCACAAAAGCCATGAAAGATAGCAGACATGCATCTTTGAAAAGTAGCAGGAGCATTACATAAACCAAAAGGCATACGTCTATAAGCATAAGTACCGTAAGGGCAAGTAAACGTAGTTTTTTCTTGGTCTTGTTGTTTAACAGCAATTTGAGAGAAACCAGAATAACCATCAAGAAAACAAAAATGGGTCTTTTTAGACAACCTTTCCAACATTTGATCAATAAAAGGAAGCGGGTAGTGGTCTTTCTTAGTAACTTTGTTGACTTTCCTAAAATCGATGCACATCCTATAGCCACTACTATTCTTTGCGGAATAAGCTCATCGTTATCATTAGGAACAACGGTAATACCTCCTTTTTTAGGAACACAATGAACAGGACTAACCCATTCACTATCAGCAATACGGTAAATAATACCAGCATCAAGGAGTTTCAATACCTCATTCCTTACCACTTCCTTCATCTTAGGATTTAAACATCATTGGTGCTCTACTACTGGCTTTGCATCTGGTTCTATATTGATAGAATGCTGACATATAGTAGGTGAAATCCCTTTTAAATCATCCAGAGTATAGCCCATAGCTCCTCGGTGTTTCTTCAAAACCTCCAATAACCTTTCTTCTTCCTTCCCTGAAAATTTAGAGCTAATAATAACAGGATATATCTTTTTATCATCAATATAAGCATATTTAAGATAATCAGGGAGAGGTTTTAGATCGAAGACCGGATCCTTTTTAGGTGGCAACGTGGTACCCAAGTCTTCTACAGGCAAGTTATGCTTAAGCATCTTGGGTTGACGACGGAGAATCTCGTCAATCTCATTCCTTTCTTCCATGAAGATCTCACTTTCGTGATCTTCCAGGAATTGCTGCAAAGCATTGTCAGGAGCAAGAGAAATAGAAGCAAGTTGTTCAACTCTAAAATCCTCATTATGGGTTTCCTCTTCACAAGGTTCTTTAGTAAATTTTGAAAAATTAAACTCATAAGATTCCCCATCAAACTTAGTCAAGATTTTATCCCTCTTGAAATCTATAATAGCTCCACAAGTACTCAAGAAAGGTCTACCAAAAATGATAGGATAAGTTTTACTAGCAGCTGAACCAAGTACTAGAAAATCAGCAGGATACTTAATCTTACCACAAAGGACTTCCACATCTCGTACAATACCAATTGGAGAGATGGTTTCTCTATTAGCAAGGTGAATAACCACATCAATCTCTTCTAATTCGTAGGGACTGATTTCATGCATAATTTCTCTGTAAAGCTCATAAGGAATAGCACTGGAACTTGCACCAATATCACATAAACCATAATAGCAATGATCACCAATTCTAACGAAAAGCACAGGGACACTAGCCTTTTTAGTTCTATTAGGATGTGAAACAATATTAGAAGCATCCTCACAAAAGACTATGTGTCCATTTTCTATGCTTTTAGTGACAAGGTCTTTCACAATTGCTACCACAGGTTCAACGTTTATTTGTTTATCAGGTTTTACAGTTCTCTTTTCACTTTTAGTGATTACACTAGTTATCATAGGATGATCCTTTACCTTATCTAGGAAGGGAATCTTCTCGATATAAGGTTCAGGTAAGATGTGATCAATAGTGCAATACTCAGCACTCCCAACAGGAACACAGTCAACAATATCTTTATAAGGTTCACGGTACTTGTTCCATCCCTTTTTTGGAATTTCAATATAAGAAGCAAAAGCCTTAAAGCAATTTGTAATAACTTGTAAATCAAGACCATAAGCATTACTAATATTTTCAAAGTCATCAGTTCCCATAAAATATTCAATGCATTCATAATCATAATTTATACCTGACTTTCTACCTTTGTCATTCTCCCAAGCTTCAGCATTGTCTTGAATACGGTCCAGAAGATCCCATTTAGCTTCTTCTTCCATGCGAGTGAATGATCTAGCACACGAAGCGTCCAATAAATCCTTGTCATGTAGAGGAAGCCTTGCATAAAAGTTATTAATAATAATATTGTTGGGGAGCTCATGAATGGGACATTTGAGCATTAGTAACTTCAATCTCCACCAAGCTTGAGCTGTACTCTCTCCATCAAGAGGCCAAAAGTTGTATATTTGATTCCGATCTTTATGAATCTCACTAGGAGGATAAAACTTTGAATAAAAGAGAGGCACTATTTCCTCCCATTCAAGAGCTTGACCATTCTTCAACAGCTTATACCAGTCCTCAGCTCTTCCTTTCAGTGATAATGAGAATAACTTCTTCTTAACTTGATCTGTACTAATACCTGCACACTTGAACAACCCGCATAATTCGTGTATAAAGAGCAAATGATCACCAGGATGGACAGTTCCATCCCTAACATAGTAGTTATCCATAACACGATCAATAATTCTTGTAGGTATTTTGAAAGCATCATTCTCAGCAGGTGGTGGTTCATCTACTACCTTAGCAGTGGTAGTAGCATTACCAAATAAGAAACTCAGCGAATTATCCATAACGAAAATAAAGCAACTAACAGAGTAAACAATACTCATAGTAGAAGTTTCCTTTACCAGTTCCACTCTCCAATAACGCTTCACTCCCCGGCAACGGTGCCAGAAAATAGTCTTGATCACCCACAAGTATAGGGGGTGTATCGCAGTATTTTTGATAAGTAAGAGTGTCGAACCCAACGAGGAGCAGAAGGTGCTGGCTAGTGGTATGGATCAGGAATTCTCTGCAAATACTTAGCAAACGGATTTTTAGGGGTTTTTGATAAAGCAAGTAAAACAAAGTACAAGTAAATAAAAGACAGTAGGAATAAATGTAGCAAGTGTCCCAATCCTTTATGCAGCAAAGGACAAGCCGGTTGTATTACTTAAGATGACCAAACGTTCTCGAGGACACATGGGAAGACTGTCAAGTGCTTTCGCTTCATATAGTTGATTAATCTTCTTTAGCTTGCTAAGTGTTGTGTGGGTGAACCTGTGCTAATGTACAGACCTTCCTAGGACTAATACATACTTGTGATTATACCCCTTGCAAACATCCGTAAGTACAAGAAAGTAATTAAGGTAGAAACATAACCACAACTTTAAACTCTAAGACCCTTACATCCCTTGTGCAATGGTTTCCTAACGTGGGTTCAGGTTTCTGTCACTCCGGCAACCCCTACGATTAGTAGCCAAATACACAATGCATTCCCCTAGGCCCATATAGGTGAAGTGTCATGTAGTCGATGTTCACATGACACCACTAGAAGAAGTACACCACAAATTAAATATCAAACTATTGAATCTTTCTCAACACAACTCCACTACTAACAACATGACTTCTCCCATGTCCTCAAGAGCAAAACGAACTACTCACAAGGCATCATATGGATCATGATCAGAGATGGAATAATGATGTATAGCAATCTGAACATAAACAATAATTCAATGGTTCACTCAATAGCATCAACTACAAAGAGTAATCAACACCGGGAAAGTTTCCCTATGAACTATGCAAGATTCACCCCAATTGTTACAGCAATATGGAGATGGTGATGAGGGTGCTGATGGTGATGATGGTGGTGATGATGATGGTGATGATCCCGAGGAAGTCCAGCTTGATGATGGTGTTGATGGCGATGATCTTCCCTCTCTGAGAAGGAATTCCGCCGGCAGAAATCTGACTGCCGGAGAGATCTTTCTCTCTTGGTGTTTTACGCCCCGCAGAGGCGCCGGAATCTTTTTGTGGTCCCCCCCGAGTCTTAGGGTTTCAGGAGGATAATATACGCCAGAGGGGAGAGCCAGGGGTGAACCAGGGCGGCCACACCACATGGTGGCGCGACCTAGGCTGGCCCGCACCAGGGGGTGGTGTGGGCCCCCTGTGGCCCATCTCCAGCCCCCCTTCTGGCTTCCTTCGTCTTCTGAAAAAATAGGATTTTCCGTATATTTTCCTAAATTTTCTGATCTTCGCGAATTTTGCCTCCAAACAGCACCTTTTCCATTAGAATCCTGACTACAGCGGTCCATGCTCAAAAAGCCATCAACCATGCAAAAACAGATGAAATAACATAAGTACCATCTCTTAATATGAAATATATCAATGAATAACAGTGAATTATGACATAGAATAGTGATGCAAAATAGACGTATCAAGCACCTCAAGGGAAAAGGTTTGAAGCTAACTTCAACCTTCATCCAGATGGCACTAATGGAGCTGGTTGTTAGCAAGATGTTCCTCCTGGACCTAGCAACACCATGACTCTCTAGCAGCCCGAGGACCCTATGAGCACGGAGAACATGATGATTGAGTATGCCTCAAACGACGTGTTTGGAGACTTCAACTAGTCCCACTATCTCCTTAGTGATCACTTTATTCATGTCCATTTGTGATGTTGTAATAAAACATAAGTATTATTGTCATTTATATTGTATCAGCACTTTGATATAATAAAAATTGTATTATATGTATCTAAATAAGGTTTTCTTATTGAAAATTCTTCATTTTTATATATAGTTCTCTACGGGGACAATCCGATGGAAGAGGAATTATGCCTTGTGGACAGTGCAAACCACAAACTCCATACTGAGGGAGTTGTAATATTTTCAGACTCTGAAAAATATGAATGGAGATATTTTGACTATCGCTGAACACGAGACGGTAATTGTTGGCACCGAACGTGCCATATTTACCCTGCCAAACAGTACACAAGTGACAATTGAGGATGCCGTGTTGTATCCCGATTTATCACATACCTTAATCAGTTATCGAGATATCCGTAAGAATGGTTTTCATATTGAAACCCATGAAGACAACAAAGAAGAGTATCTACTCTTTACAAAAGATTACGGATATGGCAAGCAAGTACTTAAAAAATTCCTTCTCTATCATCCGTACTGTACTATATGTACATTAAACCCGTAGAACATGTTTCTTACAAGATAATATTCTAGAATGTTGACACATTCCAAACTTGTCATGATCGCCTAGGCCATCCTGACATCGGGATGATGAGGAAGATTACTAGCAATTCCATTGGTCACAATTTGCATGAGTCAAAGTTCCCTCAGTCATCAGACTTTGTGTGTACATCATGTGCCATAGGGAAGCTAATTTTGAGGCCTTCGCACCTCAAAATACAAGTTGAACCACTTCAGTTCCTTGAACAGATTCAAGGTGATATTTGTGGTCCTATCCAACCATTATCTGGACCATTCAAGTATTTCATGGTTTTGATTGACGCATCTACACGATGGTCACATGTGTGCCTTATGTCCACACAAAACCATGCATTTACCACGATAATGAGGGAAGTAATTAAGTTACATGCCCATTATCCTGAATGTTGAATTTTATCAATTCGCATGGACAAGATGCAGAATTCTCTTCATGTGGCTTCAATGACTTGCATGGCCTTGGGGATTGAAGTCCAGCACTCTGTCCCATTAGTCCATACACAAAATGGTTTGGTTCGATCCATAATTAAGAGGATCAAACTCATTGCAAGACCTTTGTTAATGAATTGCAATTACCAACTAGATGTTGAAGTCATGCAGCTTTACACACTGCTCAATGACTAACTGCATATCACAGTACTCCTCTGCAATTGATACGTGGAAATCCTCCGAGCATTTCCCATCTGCGTAAGTTCGGAAGCGCTTCACGCGTACCGATCTCACCACCATAGCATACATCATTGGGCCCACAAACTAAGGATCTATGTGGGGTACAAATCTCCGTCGATCAACACGTACCACTGAAAATCCCTCATTGGGGATCCATTCATAGCCCGGTATGCTGAGTGCTTATATTAAAGGGTGGATTGTTTCCAGGCATTAGGGGGAGATTTCATGTACCGCACAGAATGCTAGGAAATCAATTGGGACTGCATGTTCCACCTCGTATCCACATATTCAAGAATTTGGACTTTACGTCCAGAATTCACATATTTGCAACACATTGCAAATAATCTGCCAGATTCATTTACTGATCTCAAAGGTGTTACAAAATCCTTTAGTCCGGCTAGAAATGCACCCTAAAGAGTGGAGGTACCAATCAAAAACCACTCAACTCCCCTTACCTGAAAAGAGGGGGAGTAGTACGGCCTCTAACCAGGATCTAGCTTCCTGCAAGCAATAAAGGAAATCGAGGAGATATCCTCTAATTCAGTAAATGCAAGTCAACCTAGCGTTGATAAACACCTTATGGGTAGTATACACCTAGTGGAAGATAAACCTCCACAACCCCAGCTTCAGCATGCACACACTGGCTGGGATATCGGAACACCCAGACTCACGCGTATTGGGAAATCACGAAGAGTCATCATGGGCACATGAGATTTCCTCCAACAATATCGATTCTGGAGAATCATATAACCAAGACTATAATTGTCGACAAACATTCTCTTGTATGATTGCAAACAACGTTTACAATGATTCAGATCTAAAGACCAGGGCCATGGCAGAATGTAAACCACTTGCTCGGACTGAAACAAACAAAGGTCAATCCAAGTAGAATTAGCCTTGCTCTTCCAAATGAATTCCGTATACATGGGATTCAATATGTCCTCTTTCGGAAACGGAATGAGAATAATAAGATGGTGAGAAAGCAAGGCTTGTAGCATAAGGTTGGGTTTCCGCAGAGATCCGAGACCTACTCTCCAGATAGGATTGGAATCCTTAAAATTTTCCGATAATTATATCATTGGCAGTGCAAAATCGTCTATCTATGCAGTTGATGGATGTAGTGACTACGTTCCATGTGGATCACTAGATTTGGACATGTAGGGTTTTCGATGGAATCTCTATCCAAATCAAAATGTAAATGCAACATGCATTGTGTAAAATCATTAAGTCATTATATGGCTTATTGTTGTCGGTATATTTGGTACAACAAACGTAGTGAGTCCCTTATACACAAGGATTACTCCTACAATGATGATTACCCATGCGTGTTTGTCATACATAGGGATTACTCCTGGAATGACGAAGCACATGATCATTTAAAAGACGGAATTTGAGATGAAGGATTTGGTTTAACCCAAAATATTGCTTGACACTGCAAGTCTGGATACTTCACTCAAGTATTATGGTACACCAAGTTGCCTATATTATAAATATTGGAGAAACCTAAAATAGACAAGTCATATCTATCTCCCATGCTGGTTGTTCAATCTCTAGACATAGAGAAAGATTCGCTCAAACCGCGGGATGGTGTAGAAGGGATGTTGGGACTTGAAGTTCCATATCTCAGTGCCATTGGACCCACAACCACAATTGGTTGGGAATCAAGAATATCTTTAGATATCTCCAAGGCACCACACATTACTTGACATATTCTTGTAATTTCAGAGAAATCTGAACTCTAATATCATCATAATACACTAATGTTGACTACTTGAATGATCCCCATAATGTGTACGTACATGGTAGAAGTGTCACTCCATTGATGTCTTCGAAATAGACTTCAGTGACTACACCTACTAAACATTCTGAAATACAAAGCTGCGTTAACACGTGTAGCTTTACGGAATGATAAACCACATACACGAGTCATGTGGTATTGGTTCTCTTGAATCATCGATCATTATCTACACATATAATGTTGCTTGTGTTGCATAGATGCAAATAGGATACATCAAGAGCAATATCACTAAGCATATTGCCTCTAAATTATTTTATCTCCATGAGCTCTAGAAGAGTCGGGGAATAAATATCTTGCGAGTCAAATCATGCGACAATAACATCGTTGATCTATTCACAAAGTCTCTGGCAATTTTAACATTCCAGAAATGTTTTCATGGAATTGGTATTCGACGGCTTTAGGATTTGCAAGAATCAGGGGGAGTATCACCCTAGACTACTCCTATTCAAAGCATCATATTACACTCTTTTTCCCTTTATGAGTTTACTATCCAGGTTCTCATCAAGGTTTTTAATGATGTAATATCAACACAAGATCATATGTCATACTTTCTGTTTTCCCCACTGGAATTTTTAGGAAAGTATACACGACATATATATTGCTCTCTAAACTCTATGATTTTTTTCCCTTTGACAAGGTTTTTCTCATATGGAGTTAACAAAGAGGCAATAACAATAATATGTTGTATCATTTTCTCCTTATTTTCCCACTGGGTTTGAAGGAGTTTTAACAACATATCATACACACTACTCCTCGCATTTTCTCACAGGGTTTTTGGAGGAGACTATTTCAAGATGATGAAGATTCGCAAAGACGAGCATAGATTAGGAGGAGTGTTAGGATTTAATCTTTTATTATATAGGGTTAATCCCTGCTTGTAACTACCACTTAGTGAGAACCAATATAGGCAGTTATCCCTAGAGCGTCACCTCCAGGAACCGACTTTGTAGGCGTCGGTTCACCCCCTATATATATGTAAAATCATCATCAATCAATACAAGGATTCATTCCATTCATTCTCTCGATCGATTCTCTCGCTGTCTATTTTTCTACTTTGAACAATATACATGCGTCACTCACCACGTTGGACCCAGCCGCCCTAGTTTGCCACATTTTTAACAACCACCATATGTCGCCCCACGCCGGGCGGAATTAAGAAACCTTAACAAAAGGTTCACAACTCATGTACTGTAATCTGTACAAGCAGTGCAATCCTATATAAGTAGGAGTAGGGTTTTGCACCATCATAGTGGTCTGGATCTGGGTAAAATTCGTGTGTCCATTTCTACGACTGTCATTTCACTGAGGTCAAACTACACTTACGTTGGACCCCTTAGGACAAATCCATGACATGCGCCTTGGAGTCTCCTAAGCTCTGACAAACTGTCAGCAAGGCCTTTGAACTTCAACTGCAACAACATCTTCAGCTGGAAGTTGAGGGGCAGAAGAAACCCTCAAAGCTGGAGATCCTAGTAGAAACAAATCCTCTCGATCTCTGGTTTGCTCGTTGAATTAGTTCATGGCGCTGGTCGTGTTTGCCGGCGGTTCAAACTTCACTGGCGTCGGTGCAACTGTTGTCGTGACGTTCGCCGCCTCACGCTGTTGCGTCACTCGGTTGTCCCGCTCACCGTTCTCATCATGTGTAACACAACGGAACTTGTTACGAGCATACACGTGAGGTAAGTTCACCATGTAGACTAGGAGGTAAGAGTAGCCCGTGTCCACAACAAATGAATCAATGATGCAACACAGACAACCAAACACGAAAATGTGAAATAATCTATACCTCTATATACCTAATAATAATAAAGAAAAAGGGTTTCTCGTGATTTCACCTTTTTTTGTTGGACCGATTTGCCCTCTCAACAAAATACATATTAACCACCAATGCCACCCTTATAATAAGTGAAAAAACGATTCGGTCTTTTCTCCCCGGTCCAAAATACGTTTGTCCAGAACCGCTCTCCCGGTCGATCTCGGTACATAGGCCTGGTCGATCTCAGTCTCCTCTATCTGCTCTCGCCTCTCCTCCTCACGGAACACGCGACGGCTCTCACTCCCTCCAGATCTCAGCCGGCGAGAGCGCCCGTTCCCTCTCCCTCCGCTTGCCGCTCCGGTGGTAGGAGGGAGGGGGAACCTCGTTTCTCTGCCTAGTAGTTAGGGTTAGGGTATGTCTGCTGTAGGGCGTCGTTGGGGTGGTGGGAGCGACGTCCGAGCAATAAATCTGCCTCAACTCTACTCCCACACCGGCGACGACCTTCACGGCGGCGCCTCGGAGTTGATGGCAAGGTGTGCTGGTCGTTCCTTCAGATCGACAGCTTGGTCTTCTCGTCGTTCGTCAGATCTGGCGAGATTAGTTTCTCAGTGTGTCGCTAGCGTTCGTTGTTATCCGCGATGGCGCTGGTGGCCAGGGCAAGATGGTTTCTCTGGAGCGAGGATGTTGGTCCGGAGGTGGTGGATCTGTCGTTCTTCTCCGACTTTGTCGATGAGAGGCAACGGATCTTGGTTCAAGACAGCACGCAGACGTCCCCCGGTCGACGTGCCACAGCGACATGTGCCTCGCTACGTGCAGCAGGCCTGTTCATCGACTCACAAAGCCTCGTTGGCGATGGTGCTTTTTTAGATGTTGCAGTGTTGGAGGTTCGGCATCTATTTCGGTGTGCGCCTTGGCGTCGCTGGAGTTGGGCAGCGGCCGCTGGCTTCGGTGGTTACGGGAAACCCTAGGGATCGTTTTGTATTTCTCGGTCTCTTAGGCTTTTATCTGCATAGTTTTCAGGATAATCATTTTATCCCGGTCTTTCTCTTAGTGTCCACATGTATTGCTCCATGTAACTTGATTTTCGAAATATGTGGTTGCTTAAAAAAAAAAGGCCTGGTCGATCTCATTGCATCCGGCGAGCCGGCCCATCCGATTGGCGCAACACAGAGATTGATTTCGGCCGTCGTAAGGAAATATTTGTTACACAATCCGTACGGAAGTTTCTGATTTGCACGCTACAGAGTCCTAGGTCGATCCGGTCGTCTACACTTTCCAAGCGTGCCGTCCCAACCCCTCGTTTCCTAGCCTACACGTGAGTCAGGGAAGACGAGATCGAAAAATAAAAATATTGGATACGAGATCGAGGAGACGAGATGATGATCTTGTTCCTTTGCCCGGCGGCACGCGACCTCTATGGAAGCGATGGGTACGTACGTGATATTTTCCAATTCGTGGCTCGCTGGCGTCGTGCTCTGCCGACTGCCGGGCTGCGCGCGGCGGCACGCGCTATGTGGGAGCGATTGGCTTCCGCCGCATAGGGGCAGCAGTGACCACCGTCATCGACACCCTGCCCTCGCCGGCGTCGTCATGCGGCTGATTTGGCCCCTGGGCATGCTCGATGAGAAGGATGACGCTCCAGATGGTGCCCACGAAGCTCGCGTTCAGCACTTCGAACCGGTCCGTTGGGTTCGGAAACCGGCTCGTCGCTCCCACCGTGGACGGCGACATTGCCGTAGACGAGCGCCAGCAGGTCGACCGGGACGACGAGGGCCTGCACGCCGTGCTTCGTCGCCTCCGCGTCTCCCAGCCGGCGTTGGTGCTAACCAAGCGGCTCACCCTCTCGGACCGCAGCCGCGACAACGCGCGCCTCATCCTCCCGGCCGGACGACCTGGTCAGGGCCTCGCCGCTGTTCAGCACGATGACGTACGGCGGGGGAGCGGCAACTGGTGTTGAGCAGCGGGCGACCGGTGCAGGCGTTCGACCGAACGCCTGGGGCGGTTCTACCGTATGATGCTGAAGCTTCGGTGGCATTCCAAGTGTGTCTTTGCATTCTTCATGTTGACATATGTGGCCAGCTGTTTGCAAAGGTGATGTATTTTATGGTGCCTCTCATTTAACAGATTCTGCATAATTTAAGTTCTATATATTCCAGATCTGCATTAGTTCAGCAAAATTGATGGCCTATTCTGTGTAAGCGGTGTTCTTACCCTGTTTAGGACATTGCAGGTTGTCAATAAAGAGATTGTATCAGTTGATGGATACGCCGCTGATAGATGAGAGATAATTAGGAAAGCAACGCCGAGTCTAAATTTGAAAAAGGAGTCTGCTATGACCATCTTCAGTAAAGCAGTCGAGTATGTCTCTTCCCTGAAAAACTATGCAAGCTCAAATATTCAATTTTTTCTGCTACTACAGTTGTGTTCTACCATTTCCTACAATAAATCAAAGAATCCAGAGAAAAATATATAATTTATTGCTTGTTTTTAAATTGTGCATTTATTCAGCCCCTCTGGGTCACCTAGATGACTTGGATCATGATACCGTCATGAGACTGCTCCGACTTGATGGACCTAGGTATTTAGACTGCTAAATCTAAGCCACACCAACTTCATTTATTTGTTGAGAATTACATTGGGCTCTTACTTTACCTCATGAAAAAGGTGTATCTATCACTGGAATTGTGCAGATTACTTAGAAGCATTTGGGTAGGCTGGTGCCTAAGGATTCCTGTTGAACATAGATAAGTAACCAGAGTTAAATTAGAGTGAACCATCCCCTGCTAAACACTGTGATATATCAAGCCGTCCTTTTGAGTTTATCTTCATATGGCCACTTAGTTTACATTTTGGTCTGTAGGGCAAGGAACATCTTGGTGATAATAAAAGATAGTAGGACACCGAACAAATTATAACTAAGAGATACCTTTTGCTGTGTGTGGCACTAGGCATTGAAGAATACATGTTGCAGGTTATAATGGTGTACTGATTATCATTGTCCAAGTTGTCCTAGAACAAAGACACTGTCACCACCGTGACAAACCGGGGTGTGAAAGGCAAATGAGTAATACAAAAGCTTGATTTTAAAATACAAGCTTGTATCTTCACTAGAATACCCTGCAGTTTTAGGAACAGATCCTAAGACAAGTAAATGAGTAATCTGTTGATTTTTTTTGCTGCAGTAGTCGCATCTTTTAACAGGATTCGGCAATCATGTCCATGCTAAACTGGAAATAAGCTCCATAATTACTCGAGGTCTCATTTTGGACAAAAATAAAATGCGAGATGTGCGTAAATGCTCACCATAGCCTGTTTCAGAAGTTTAACTTCTTGCTTTGGTTTACACGCAGAAATATATATAGGGCTTTATCTGAAATGGTTAATAGGCGCATTACACGTAAGTCTGTTTTAGGGAAGTCAGTGTCGAGATGTTTCGACGTAAAAGTATAATACATCAATCATAGTTTTCATTCTCTGCAGTCTGCATTACTGTATGTCTCTTGCAATATTGTTGGATTTCCTTCAGTTGTGAACAGGATACAAGTGGCCCCTGTTAATTAGTCCTTGTTTTGTATAAATGATAGAATAGTATGTCTTCTGAAATTATATATTACCACATATCCTATTCTTTGTTGCTGAACTATTTACCCGATATCACTACAACACGAAGGCAGTATTTACGTCTTTTCTTGGACTGATCCTTGGCTGCTTTTTGAATATTGAACGAGTTCTATACTATTTTTCATCTATTTTAAGTATTTTGAGCTGTTTTTTACTTTATCCTGTAAAAGCTGGTGTAAATCAAGCTCTTAAGTTATCTTCACAACTGGTGTTTACTGATTTACCATATTTGGGATATGTTTTCCTTTTAAGAGAATGCTCACACCTTGCCTGGGTGGATAGGTGGTTTTATCGTGCCTGCAGAGCAGCCAAGCTAGGCGTAATATGTCTGAGAATTTAATTCCTATCCATGATAAATGATTTAGGGTTCTCATTCTTATCCATTAGCTGGTTCTTTCCATAAGAAACATGCTGCTTAAAAGTCTTCCGCATCACATGAGTTGTACGACTTGCTGTAGTCTTATATGGTCTCCTAGGTCTGCAAAATCTCTTGATATTGCTTTCTAACATTTGGTATATGTATGATGTTTTCTACTCCTTTAGGTACATAAATGTGCAAATGGATTTGAGTGTACGAAATATAAAGGTTTTGGTTCGTAAAGTTACTTTCCAGTATATTGCTATCTCTTATAAGGACCCGCCGGATGCTTACTTTGGGTTTCTCTTATAGTGTATAGTCAGGTTTCGTCCTCTATTTATATGGTTAGCCACACACGATCTTTTCGGCAACTATGATGGTACAGTTTGGTACTGGTGCACCAGATGTAGCTGCGTGTGTAAAAAAAATGATGTTAACATTCTTGCGTAGCAATTCATGCCAAGCTTTGGGTCTTTATCTTCGATTCTCAGTGAACCTATTGTTGCTATGGCTTTAAGCTACAATAGCTAAAGTGCACAATGGACAGCAGCCACTATGATATATTATGTCTTTCATTTATCTGTGCTTTACACTCGCACCATTCTACCAAGGTGTATGTTTAGTTTAGTTGTTTAGCCTACCTGATGTTGCAATGTTCAGTGGTTGCTGGACATATTTACCATTGGGTAGTCAAAGTTATTCATCATGCTATATTTCCGATGTTGCTCTGTTTTCTATATAGTCTTGGTTTTCTTAATTGCCCTAGCACTGCGTGCTAATCTTCTTCTTGTTGTTGCTATTACGGTGTACTCACTGTAATCTTGCATATATGCAGTCTTATTTTGGTTTAACTGGATTTTTGAGGATTTGCCTACAACTAATTAGATTAATCATGTTGTCATACTCTGGCAAGGGAAAGATGATCTTCGGAACCACAAGAAAGTGCACCAGGATTTGCATTCTTCTGCTATCAATGGTGTTGCAGTGTTACTGGTTGACATGACGTCTCCTTTGGTCAACAATCATCTGACTTAGAGGTATTTACGACCAGGCTGATAGGTATTCTCAGATATTTAGACCTCATGCGTCTCTATGGTATTTTGTAATTACAGCTTCTATCTCATGTGTGCAGGCCTTTGTTTCACGAAACCGGGCACCAGGGTCAGACTGGACAGGTTAACATTTTCTGTGATACTAGCCATTTTTCTTTTCGTTCAATCATTTCTAGCTTATCCCTTGAATCAGTTTGCGTTTTAGCTTAAACAGTCTTATGACATCTTCTTTGTTTTCTCTTACACTCTTTAAACAGATGGAGTCTTTCCATGTATATTATAGATACGCCAAAACGCTCGCAAATATACCTAAACCGTCTGTACTTTTCGACTTCATCGACGATGACAGGTTTGTACTGTCCTCATGGATACCTTTGTCTTTAACCCTCTCTAGATATACATTCGAATATTCAGGACCATCTTTCCGTTTTCTTCAGGTCGCTTTTTTCAATCTCTTCTTTAGCCGATGGCTTACGTGTTTCTTGTGTTGTTCTATATCTTATTTGCAGGTCATTGTCGTAGTTGAGATTGTGGCCTCGGGTGGCTGCGCCTGGGTTAGGGTCTGCATCTATTCGTGGTGAGTTTTATCCCTGTTTCTTTTGCTGTGTCTTTGTTTGTATTTGCCAAAATTTGTTTGTATCAGGCAAGAGTTGATCACTTGGTATGAAAGTGTTTAGCATGGATAATGGCATGTTATATAGGGAGTCGAATTCAGGGGATGTATCAGCCTAATTGACCTAAGCACCGGAATGTTCAGAGTTGAAGTTTAGCTACTATCTGATGTTCAGGCGTTAATTAGAGTAAAGAAAAATGCATTACCAATCGGTAGTAAGTGAAATAATGTTTCAGCAGAAAGTCTAAGGGAAGGGAAAAAACTTACAGTTATATTCTTTGGGTATCAGGGTATGTTCCAGTGAGTTTTCTGAAAGGGAAAACGCTAAATAGGCGATTTTCAAAACTATCTTGTGCATGCTCCTTCGTGAGTGCCTGGCTCTTTACACTATTGTCATTTCCTGTGCAAGTACATGCAGACAATGAGAAGCTTTTCACGGATGGTTGGCAAAATAACCAACAAGTTCGAACTAGATGCATATAATATGAAGGTGTTGTAGGAACTTATCTTTTGTTGTGTATTAAGTGAGAGTCTCATTACTCAATATGCAATGCAGTACTGTTTTCTTAGATGTTCTTTGTAGCATGCTATACGGGTAGGGGATATCTCTTTTATTATGTCATAAAGGTTAGAGCTTGATTAGGTAGTGTCAAGGTTATTGGATGATCAACCTTTTTCTGCTTCTAAAAAGCTTCTCACTGATACAACAGTGGATTCTGACGTCATTGCTTTGGTTGCACTAGCTCTGCGCCTTTTAGATCTTCTCTTCGGATTGGAAATCCCGCGTTCGATTGTATTCTCTTGTTCCTACGGTCTATGGTTGATCGATGAGTTTTGTTTCTAGTAGATGGTAGATCTGCAAGTAATTTTACCTTGTTTTCTTAGATTCCCTGGTTGTGGATTAGGATCTTTTCCTAGGTATCCATCCATATGTTTCCGTCAGGATTAGGCTCAGTTATAGTTCAGGACCTAGTTATCCATCTCCGCTGTAAATCTTACCGTGGCTGGGATTTGGCAAAGGTAGTTGTAAAAGGGCGATGCCTATTTTACAGAGTATTTAACTTGCATATTTAATCAGCTAGCTGGCATGTTTAGAGCTTTCATAGTAGATCCACGGACTTTCTCCATCCTGTACCTACCTATGTTTTCCCTTCTGTGTAGTTTAATCAGTTTCGAGAAGGAATTTGTAGTAGAATTGCTGCCAGTCTCCGCTATTGTTTAAGTTGGAGTATGTGGCTACTTCCATGCAACAGATGTTATTTGTATTTGAGCTCAAAGCCTTTTTGTTACTTTCTTGTGCTGTACTCATCTTATTGTCTTATTGCTGCTATTAGTTCGTTAATTATTTTGCCTGCCTTACACAATATAAGTATTTGTAGTCCAACACATGTTCTGATGATTCGTTTGGTTTAAAATTTGTGCTAGGTTGTCGAGGTCTCCACCTCCATGATCGGGAAGCACGGTCACACAAAGGGCCACTTTTTTGCTGAGATCTTCTAGCTTACAATGATGTAGCTGCTAGATATGCCTGTATGCAAAATCGTGCTACACTCATCTCTCATGATTTTTAAATTTTGCTTGATGGCAACTGCGCAGCTTGTTTTATAACCACAATGTGAGGTGTTATTTGTTGAGGAAGGATTAGCACAACATACACCCATAGCTGCAAAACTTGAGGACTGTGATCTGCAACCTTGGTATGTGCTATCGGCTCCCATCTTGGTAACTTAATACACGTGGATCGTAACATTGCTCGGTTCATTAGGACAGTGATGGTTTGATTGATAATGACAGGACCGACAACTAAGATCTGTGTAGGTGCTTCTTGTGCTGATTGCATGCATGAACTGAACTAGGAATACAATAAACTTTTGTTTCTATGAAAAATCACTAAGGATTATGTATGCTGGTTGTTAAGTGAGTTTACATTTTTTTTAAAGATTGTGAACGGGTCTTACAAATTACCTGCAGTAGAATAAGTGAATGAAGTTTAAATTTACTAAGGTACTTCGTATTGTCCACTATCTAGTTCAAATTTACTGTATTTTGCAACAAGGTGAGCAGCAAATTAGAGGAGTCATCTGGTTTGGGTTCAGTATATTATAGCTAAAATATCGTCCATAATGACCTGTCCTATTTTGGTTCTCATTTGGTAAATATGTAGACATTTTACTAACGCTGTCATCAATTAGTTGAGTATGGTTGCAATGAAATCCAACAATATTTGGATTGGAGGGTACGCGTATACTATATTGAGTGGGTTGAACAGCATGCTATGCCATTCAGTTGATTTTATTGCGCTTGGCAATGTATCAGCATACTTAAAAAGAGCAAGGTCTAAATATACAAACTGGTAGTGAACAACCTTTGGCATTTTCAGTATCAAGCCCATAATTAGTTGGGAGTTAAGGTTGGACTGTTATCTATTTCTATGCTTAAGATTCGATATTCCCTTCTATTTCTGTTTTGATAATTTTTTCCTACAGATGTGGTTCTCCACGAGCATGCTATTGCATTTGCTATGTACTCTTAGTTTTCACTTCACTGCAAACTATCGGTGAATGATGTTGCTAATTGTGGTACTCACTTTGTTTGCACAGATTGAGATCTGGCATCTTCATGGCCCATGAGGCGGAGGAGGAGGGCAGTCTGGTGCCTCAGTCCAGAGCTTGCTGGCTGGACACGTGCTTGCTGGCTGGATGCATGCTTGGCCGAGCTTGCCGCCTGCGGAGCTTGCCTGCTGGACGCATGCTTGGCGGAGGTTGCCGTCTGGACGTGATCGATCTGGCGGAGCGGAGGTGGCTCTTGATCGATCCCAAGAGGTAGCTGGAGAAGATGGACGCGCGGTAGGCGCCCAGCGCTGCTACTAGTATGTTCGATTGAGCTCTAGCTGGGATCTTATTGAAACGAGTTGTAATAACTGTTCAGATCGAGCTCTAGCTGGGACCCTATTGAAACGAGTTGTAGTAACTGTTCAGTTTAAATAAAATAATTTGAGACTGCCGCTGCTTTTTTTTAATCCTATTCAAACTTAGCGCCGGCGAACTGGGTAGTTGCGCTGGGGGTAACATATGGTACCGCTGGCGAACATGGCTTGTTCGCTGGGGGTAACAAACAATACCGCTGGCGAACATGCAATGCGCTGGGGGCCATACGCTCTCTTGTACTGTTGAATACTACAAAAAACGATGTTGCTCAATCTATTATTAGATCAGCGCGATTCTCTGAGGATGTGATCTGGAAAGTTCGAGGTTTGTTAGTACATGAAACGTAGTATGCATTGCTTGCATGCTGCATCCTCCCTGTAGCACACTGATGGAAAAAATATGTTTAAGTATACCGATCCATGTAAATTCCCAAAGTGTATCTAAGCTTCACGTTGCTGATGAAAAGCAGGCTGGATCAAACAATATTTCTGTGTTTAGAAATTACATATACGAAAGCCGTTGGTAGTAGCTTAATCAAGGACTAAATACGTTGAATATTTGTAGCTTCTAAATGTATCATAGCACATTTAGATTGCTATTTGAATTGGCACATGTGCTCTGAGTTCCATGCTCTATGCGATACTTTCATATGTCCAGTGTTCAAAATTTGATCAACTTTCTTTTGGTTTCATGATTATAGTATTTGTATATCTAAGTTTGTTCGAAATTTGCTTCCGTAGATTTTCCTAGTAGGTAAAAACAAAAATGATATGCACGCAACCAAACAGGCTACACAATATGGTCGAGGCCACGTTTTTCCAGGCTAGACTAAGTTGGGTCACGGATACGAGAGGCCCAAAATCTGTGAGGGTAACCAAACACACCCATCACCTCCTCCAGACTCGGCAAATCCTAGTTGACGCATATAGGTCGGAGCCCATTCGCTCCCATTAGGGATAAAAACAGACATAAACTTTTCGACTTTTTCGCGAAAAATAGAAACGAAATGGGAATATGGAAACATAAACGAATTTTTGTGGAACGGTATTTTTTATGCGGAAATGGAACCGAAACGGCGCATTCTAGAACGACCACGAAAACGGAAATTTCGTTTCTGGTAATACGGAACTTTCCGTTTTTCCTCGAAAACTCAGGTAGAACCCAGAATCTGAATAAAAAAGAATTTAAATCCACCATGTCTAGTACATTTTTATTTGCATATCATCTCCATACAATTGGCTAATGATATTTTGTTAAATTTTATTTCATCTTAGAAATTTGATAAACTATTTATGTATTTGAGTTTTCCTACCTTATTTAAGGGATCTCTTGGTTCCGGCAAACATTTATTTACTGTTCCGTTTCCGCACCATGTTCTATTTGTAACCGTCTTTTACAATATTTATTTCCATACTAATTTCCAGTGCTTATGTATTTTTTTTGAATTTTTACCACACTATATTAGATCAGCAAGCCGCCTCATTAAAAACCTTACCAGTCCCTTTAGGTACACTGAGAAGGAAAATAGTGTGTCTGGTACTTGCTGCCCCAACCAAACACATATAAAAGACCTATCCGAATCAAAACATAATCTAGCTAAATTATGAGCCACCTTGTTTGATTCTCTAGGACAATGAGTAAAAGAGATATTTCCAATGCCTTGAGCAACCTAAAAACAATCAGCCAGAATAGCCGTGTATGGGCTCCATAGTTGAGTCATCCCAGTGCAAGCTTGTATCAATTCCAAAGTATCTGACTCCATTACTGCTGGTGTGCAGGCCATAGATTCCAGAAGCTGAAGACCCAAACGCAACGCCATTGCTTCAGCTGTTGATGAATCAAGCACATTCACCAAAGGTTCGGCTACTCCCGAGATTGCTTCGCCTTGATCATTTGTAATTATAGCAGACGCCGCTCCTGTACCATTTGGGAAAAAACAAGCATCAATTAACCTTGTAAGTACCAAAAGGAGGCTTTTTCCACATTATTTCTTTAGGTATTGCCGTAGGTGATGCAAGCTTATAGTTTGTAGTCAAAGCCTAAATAGAGAAAGCTGATCTAGTCGCCGATGATATTGATTCTCCTTTTACAGCTTCACATCTCTGCCACCATATATATCAAGCTGCTACAGTTATGGTTTCCTGCAATCCCAGTTGTCCGATGACCAGCGACTTTCTACAGGTACTTCCAGGGGCAAAGCTCCCAGTTGGGCAAGGTAGGACGGATTTTTGGAAAGAACCTTTAGATGCGTATGTATTTTTTGAACATTTTGACTAGTCATACGCTGAAAACAGACTTTATATGAGAAAGTTATGCTTGTTTTATGAACACTGCGCAAAACTAATTCTGGAGTGAAATAAGGTCTAGGTATAGTCTAGTTTTAAACCAACTATTTCTATTTGCAACATCTAATTCTCAATCTAATAAAACAATGCTCTAAACAATATCCTAGATAGGGTATCTAAGGAGGACCTGAGAGTAATTTGGCCACCTTATGGCATGTGGCTAGAACTAACTCTAATTATGTGATGGTTGATGTTTCTATTTTGGCTTGTATATATAATTGATCTAAAATTCTAATTGACATTATGGCTCAATTGGAGAGATGATGTTTTAGTTCCTCCTCAAAGATGTGAATTCGCAAAAAATGATGTCACAATCCTAAATATGGATAAAATGGTAATAAAATGAGTGAAGAGTCATTAAAAGCGAGAAGACACTAGGCCACTATTGATTATTTTGGAGTAGGTACACTTCATATTATCTATAGAATCTATTACAACTAATTTTGATAGTTTCTTTGATGAGTTGTCGTTAGAGTTGTTTCATAACTTCTTGTTTGACTCAAGTGACTCATTTTAAAGTTTTAATTTGAATAAGATTTCTCAGCTTACGGAGATTTATATTATTATGAGCATGAGCCTATATAAGATAACCTTTAGATATTTGTTCTTCATATACAAGAATTAAATACTTCGGAGATTATGTATTTGAATAATACATCATGCTTCATATCGTTTATCGTCTTGTTGAGTCGGTATCACTTTTACTCGTAGCAACAATAACAATTAAAAGGGCTTGGTCAATGGCAAAGATCATCAAGACCGAGTTGGTATTTACTTTCATTGGTGTTCACCCTACCTTAGAACTTTTCCGTCCTTCGCCACTTGGTACTTCTTAGAATTTCTTCAAGGATCACTGATCCCGATCGATCAGTAGCTACCGCCCTAGTTATCACTTCATCTAGCCCCAAAGCATTCCACACCAAACTGGCCCGCTTACAAGTGAAGAGAAGGTGTCGGATATCTTCTGCTCCCTGAAAGCAAACATGACACTCTGTCGAAACTTTCATATGTCTATTTGCAAGCACACTTCTTGGAACTACACCATGTAAAGCTCTCCAAATAAAGATTTTAACCTTTGCCGGAATTTGTAATTTCCAAAGTATTTCCCATAACGGATTTTGTCTGGATGGTCCTTGTCCATCTCGACGTGAGATCTTTCTTCAAAATTGATGTTCCTATTCAGTATAGTACGCTGACCTGACCGAGAAGGTGAAGGTCTTTGTTTTGTACCAAGCACTAAAATCATCACATAGATTAGGGATAATAGGGATACTCAGCACCATTTCATCTTCCATAAGATTAAAATTATCTCGGATGATCTCCTAATTCCATGAACTAGTCACATGATTAATCAATTCATCCACTGTCTGAAGTAGACTATTACCTCTTGCTGTTTCAATTTTCCTAGTAGCACTCCCAGATCTCTCTAGATATTTATCTCTCTCCCATTACCAACTCGCCAAATATAACCTCATTTAAAAGTTTGAAATCCACTCACTATACTCTGCCAAGTAAAAGATGAACCCGTCTTAGGACATGCCTTCAGCAAATTGCCATCTGGATAGTATTTTGCCCGAAGTACTTTGACACACAAAGACTCGAGTTGTGTAATCAGTATCCATGATTGTTTGGAAAGCATTGCAAGATTGAAAGCATGCAAATCATGAAAACCCATGCCTCCATCTTTCTTTGGTATACACATCCTCCACTAGGCACTCCAATGCATACGCCTTTGACCATCTGTATCACCCCACCAAAACGCTGCCATGGCATCCGTGAGCAATTTACAAATATTTTTGGAATCTTAAAAATTGCCATAGCAAAAACTAGAATAGCTTGGATCATAGCCTTTAAAAGAATCTCTTTCGCACCCATTGACAGTTGCTTTTTCTTCCACCCATTCAGGAGAGCTATAACCCTTTCAATCAAGTATAAAAAATTATCACTTCTGTCAACTCCAACCATTGCGGGGAGGCCTAAATATCTATCAGACAAAGCCTCAGTCAACGATATTCAATTATGTACATATTTCACCTTTCACCACCACATCGACATTCGGACTGAAAAAGATGCTACATTTTGCCTGGCTAACCAGCTGGCCTGAATTCGCACAATAGGTATCAAGAACTTGTCGCAACGAGGTTGCATTAACTAAGTCTACCTTCATGAAGATCAAGGAATCATCAGCAAATAATAAATGTGATACTGATGGTGTATTTCTACACACCCTAACCCCCTCAATGCCACAAAACTCCTCTTGATGAGCTAGTAGACTTGAAAGACCTTCAGCACAAATAAGCAAAAGGTAGGGAGAAAGGGGATCCCCCTGTCTTAAACCCCTAGAAGGGATGAACTCTTCAGTCTCTTGGTCTTTATATCTAACTTTATATTTCACAGATGTAACACATGCCATAATCAGCACCACAAATGCAGAATGAAAGCCTAGCCGATTTAACATTCTTTCCAGAAAGAGCCATTCTACTCTACCATACGCCTTATGCATGTCTAGTTTGACTGCGTAATATCCAGTTTTACTTTTCTTCTTGTTTTTGATGTAATGGATACTCTCATAAGCTAGCAGGATATTATAGTTATCATCCTACCTGGAACAAAAGGACTTTGCATCAGGATATTATTTCATCAAGAATATGCTTAAAACGGAAAGCAATCATCTTAGAAATTACCTTATAGAGCACATTACAAAGGCTGATGGGTCTGAATTGTGAAATCAGCTCCGGGATCTCACCTTATAGAGCTTCGGGGTCTAATGTAAGTGGACCCACATGAACTGGTATGAGCCATCTTGACCCACATGTACCAATCTTGATCCCGTCGATCCATTGGACCCACATGAACTGATATGATTCATCTTGACCCACATGTGTACCAATTTTGTTCCCATTGGACCCACATGTGTACCAATCTTGGTTTAAGAACACTATGAACCAATCTTGTTCCCATTGTACCCACATTGTATCCATATGGCCCTCGTGTAGCAATCATGCATAGGAATTTTCTTCCATTAAGCATCCAAACCATTATGTTTATTCACTTTGCTTAGAATAGTTAGTTGTTTGATCTAAAGCATAAAAGTGTAATGCCATGGAATGATGCACACTTGTGCCTCATATGGACTCATCCCAACATTGCATGGGGTCTAGACCTATATAGCTTGTCTTGAAACACCTCATCAACTTGTGGTAATATGAGTCTACACTTGGTCAACATGATCATATCCCATGCACATAGTAGTTGTTAGATACAAGTTTAACTGATATGCCATGCCATGGTGCACACTTGTGCCTCATCCGGGCTCATCCCACAATTGCATGGGTTGGTGCATAATTTGTGCCAAATGTGGGGTCATATGGCTAATTGTAGCCATTGTAGCCATATGGCCCTCATGTAAACTTTATTGTATCCTTGTACCCATATTGTACAATTCATAGTCACAAAGGAACCCTATAGGCTACTTCAATTAAGCATCCAACACCACCCTATCTATTCCTTTACTTATCATAGTTTCGCATATAGGTACTACACCATTCTTTTGTTTGACTCTGCCAACATGAATTTCAAATTGAGTTTGATCCATGCAAAATGGGTTTTGTCGTGCAAAATGAGTTTTCTGGATGCAACATGACTTTTATATCCATGCAACATGACATTTTCGGGATGGTCTAAAATGAGTTTTGCATGGATACAACTCAGTTGACCAACATGTACCAAATGAAACAAAACTTGCACATGCTAGAAGACAGGTGCGTTGTGAATAATGATGTAATCCCTGCTGCATAACTAGTTTAGAATTTATTTAGTTTCAGTCAGAATAAACTTAACGTGCAGTGCTTTGTGGGTTCAGAGTTTCAGTTAGGCATAGACTAGTTCAGTCACGATCAGCATCTTGTGCGATCGAGACGGGTTAGATTCGCTACGGCATGCTCGAGCGTCGTGGGATGGCACGATCGGTAGGCTCAGCTATACGTGGCCGTTTTTAGTTAGCGTTTTCTAAGGATCTCGGATCCAAGTTAAGCAGAAAATCCAGAAAAGATCCAACTATCAAACCAACCATCACCATCACACACAAATTTGATTACTGTCAACTGATGACCTATTTTTGTCCGAGATATGAAATGTGAAGAGATAAATTGCTTCACCACATAAAAAGATGGAAACATAAATTAGATGCAGATCAATTTATATCAAACAGTTCAATGTACTTTTACTTATTTTCTGTGAACAATGTTACTCAACAAATTCAGGAAAATAAATGGTTGGTTTGCCTAGTTGTTGGCTCTCATCTGAGTGCATACTCTATTTCATCTTAGTTGTTTCACATATTTCGACAAGGTTGTGACGTACTATGCTTGTGATAATGTCTTATTTCATATTTTGGTGATGTTACCAGGCTATGTTATGGATCAGATTGAAATGTACTTTGGTTGTGACAATTTCCTAATTAATAATTTTCTACTCCATATTGTGATGCCGCATGGTAGAATAGAAAAAGGAAAGCAAGAATATTCTTCTCACATACTTGGATTCAAGTTGAAGGTCCATGGGACTTCCTACCCGAAGTAGCTAGGTAGTGGGCAATTTCTTGGTAAACTTTATCTAAAGTATATTAAATTAGGCAGGTATGTGTGTCTTTGCTTGCCACACGTTTTTGCTTTCCGAGGTTATCACCAATTATGAACTTTGTCTATGTAGGATTTTGAAAATACCAGATGTAACACAAACCAAATTTGAATTCCCGTGGCATGCATTGTTTAAATGAGCCCAAACTTTGCACACTTGTGCATTAAGACATGGAAAACACTTGTTCTCTCTGGAATTTTTTGACGTTGCGTAAAAACAATTGCATCTTCTGTGTGTTATTGCGGTTTTGACCATAGTTTGACCAGGGAAAAAAAATTTAAACCCATCTTATTATATGTTGTTGGGATGGTCCTAGAGCATCTACTTTGGGCAAGTTTAAAAAAAAAACGTATGCAGTGTTTTTATCCTGATCCAGTCCTGATCACACACATAAACATAGAGGCACCAACGAGCATACTGCCATATTAACAGTCAGAGACTCAACACTACATAGTACTTAACTTACTAACAGGTGCATACCAAAGCACCCTAACAACTATTAACAGTAGGGGAACACACCCCTACCATAAAAGAAGATGTTCATCAGCCTCTACAGGCCATCATCACAAGTACATCAGCAGCTGCTGCACAAAAGCATGATCAGAAGGTGGATACCGCGCTCACTGGCCATGGTGAACGCAGGTGTACACCACCTGCACAGAGGTGGCTTTGCGGTAGACGGTGAGGTTGAACCCAGAGTTCTTGAACTTGAAGACGAGGGTGTCGCCTTCCTTCACCTTGATTTTCTCCACAAAATTCTTCCACCCCTTAACGAACGCCAGGCTCCCCCCACTCCTCTTTATCTGCACGCGCCACTCGCAGAACTTGTTGAGGCGGATCGGCACCTTGACGCCCTTGTCCTTGATCTGCAGCTTCTTGACGAGCAGCTCCTCCATTGCCGGCGGCACGGCAAGGCCTGCTAAGAGGTCCAGGCGCCAACCTGTACGTAGAAGTGGAGTGGCTTCTCAGGGACGTCGGCGTGACCCAGACCAGCAGGGCGTCCCGCCATATGGTCCTTGTGGATCTCCAGGTCGCGCACCTCCTCAATGAGGCATGGTACCACAGGCCTCAGCTGTACAGTGGGGATCTCCTCTGATTTATGTGGCTCAGGAGCTTGAGCCCTCGCCACGAACTACCAGTTCTGCAGGGACAAACATTGTCAGCGCTCGCCATGGCAATTGAAGTGCACGGCATGGCAATTGCACTGATCGCTAATGCGTGCATTCGCAACCATATCAATGACAATAACAGTGCACAGATGCACGCCATGCTAATGATCACCGCGGTGGCATTCGCAACCATGTCAATGCCACTACAGAGATGACCGCCATGGCGTGCGTCAGTGCGCTGCCATTGCCATGGTGCGTGGTGCACAAATAGACACAGTTGATCTTTTTCTTTGATCAAAAGGGAGTCCACTCCCCCGTTCCTTTTTATAGAAAAGAAACTAAAATCTGTCCATAGCAGCAGTATCCGCAACTAAAGTTTAGAGACATAAGCCCTATTATAAGCTATTACAGACCCAAAAACAGCCTGAATAAACAGGCGAGAAGGACAAAAGGCAGTCCACATATGTCCTGAGCGACTTTTTAGAAGGCGATTACATCAGGAGGCAGTACAGAAGCAAGAAGAAGCATCAGGTCACCACATGGATGAACTCGTCTTCTATCCTGTTGTTCTGCAAGTATTCCAGGGCCACCCTCCCTCCGTGTTTTTCTCCCTCAGCGGTGGTCTTCCAAGAAGAAATCCATCCAAAATCAGCACATCTCAGTTTGCCTCCATTCTTAGGGGTCTTCTTAATTTTAGCAGCAGGCGATCTCTGAAGAGACCCGCTTCCCCTCCTTCTAGCTCTTTGAAGGGTACTTTCCACTCTTTTAGATATAATAGCACCAGCTGCCAGACCTGTTTAAAGTTAATCCAGGTGGTTCTATTAAAAACTAATCTATTTCTAGTATTCCAAATACCCCAAAGAACAGCTGCATTAACAACATTTAGATGCAAGAACTTTTTGTTGCATAACCACTTACTAGCTAAAGACTCAAAGTCAGTTATCTAGATATTAAAAATCTTAAAAACATCAGCCCAGAGAAGTTTTGCAACAATACAGTCAAACATTAAATGATGAACAGATTCAATTTCTTTGCAGAACTCACATTCCAAGGGTTTTGGAATGCCTCTAGCTCTAAGATTATCCCTAGTCATAATCTTGTTTTGGCTTAGAAGCCACAAGAAAACTTGGACTCTAGAGGGGATCTTTAACTTCCAAACTGCAGGTAGGAAGATCTATTTTACACCCCTAAAATTGATAATAGATTACATAGAACTAGAAGAGTAAAATCCATTGGTCTCATATTGACAAATAAGTTGGTCATCTTGATCACTAAGGACAATAGTTCTAGCAATGGCAAGTAATTATTGCCATTGGGCCATCAGGTCCTCAGTAAAAGTCCTTCTAAAAGATCCTCTAATCTGTTCCCCATCCCAAATGTCAGCTATGGTTTGGGTTTGTTGATTTGAGATAAAATAAATATCCCAAAACTGAACAGCTAAAGGGGAATTACCAAACCAAATGTCTTCCCAGAATTTTACTTGTCTACCATTCCCCACTACCCATCTATATCCTAATTTAACTACCTTAGATGCCCACATCACCCCTTTCCAGAAAGTAGAGGGGTGAGTGTCATGGCAAGATAGAATGTTAGGATTATTAGTGGTGTATTTGGAATCTATAACTTTTTTCCAGAGTGATCTCTCCCCCTGAATATATCTCCTAATCCAAGAGACCAGTAAGCAGACATTTAGGTCTTGAATATTTGGAATTCCTATCCCCCCAAATTCCTTCTTCATACAAATACAAGGCCAATTCGCTAAATGTAACTTATCATTACCTTCCTCATCATTCCACATGAAATTTGCCATGTGTGAATTAAGTAAATGTAGAGCCCATTTAGGGAATTTAAAAAAGGACAAAAGATAAATTGGGATGCTAGCTAAAACAGATTGAATAAGTGTCCTTTTTGCAGTAGAGGAAAGAAGTCTACCCTTCCATCCAGAAATTCTAGCTATCAAGCTATCAAAGATAGGTTGTAGATCTTCCCTGCTAAGCCTCTCAAAATGGAGAGGAATGCCTAGGTACTTGACAGGAAATTCACCAGCCACACATTGAAAAATATCTAGAAAAGGTTCTAATTCCTCTCTAGTTACATTTATAGGAAGCAACTCACTTTTATGGAAATTGATTCTCATACCAGAGAGTTGTTCAAAGCAAGTGAGAATCCATTTTAGATTTCTAGCAAACCTAGAATCATTTTCAAGGAAAAGCAAAGTGTCATCCGCATATTGAAGACTAATTACCCCACCAAGGATAAAATTTGGACATAGACCTCTAATCAGGTTTAAATGTGAACCTTTAATTAGCATTCTAGAGAAAACATCTACTATGGAATTAAATAAGAAAGGAGCAATGGGGTCCCCTTGTCTCAATCCCTTCCCAATAAGGAAGAAATTACTTTCTTCATCATTAACCTTGACCCCTACTGAGCCTCCTTTGGTAATTTGTCTGATCATCCTAATAAAGGTTTGACCAAAACCTCTACATTCCAAAAGTTCATAAAGAAAGTCTAAATTAACCTTATCATAAACTTTTTCATAATCTATCTTAAGAACTAGACCTTTATTCTTTTTCCTATGTACCTCATGAATGATTTCATGGGCAGTGACTACACTTTCCAAAATAAACCTACCTTTAATAAAGGCAGATTGACAAGGGGAAATCAATCTATCAATTACTCTAGCAAATCTATTTGTCAAAACTTTTTAAAGATCTTAAAAGAACAATTAATCAAACTAATAGGCCTAAATTTTTTCATGGATCTGGCATCATTTTCTTTTGGAATCAGAGTGATCATAGCAAAATTAAGCCTATAAATATCTAGTTTATCTAGAAACCAGGCATCAAACATTGTAAGGAGGTCATGTTTAATTATGTCCCAAAATTTCTGATAAAACATAAAGTAAATACCATCTGGGCCAGGGGCACCATCAGAGTAGGAATCAAAGACATCAGTTTTAATCTCATCCTTAGAAAACCTTTCAGTGAGGATAAGATTTTCATCAACTCTAACTTTCTCATCATCACTAAAGAAATCATCCCTGAGTCTAATATCAGGCCTATCTTCAAAACCAAAGAGATTTTTATAGTAATCTACAGCTACCTTAAGCATGTCTGAAGTCTCAGTAACAGGCCCCTCAGGGCCATCTAGCACTAGGATTTTCTTTTTCCTTCTTCTCTGATTTGCTACAGTATGAAAGTATGCAGTATTCCTATCCCCCTCTAAGATATTTCTTTCCCTAGATCTTTGTCTAGCCTTAATTTCTTCCATAACCCAAAACTCATTTAAATCTCTAAGGATAAAATCTAATCTAAACCTCTCCTCATCATTAAGAATTGAAGATTCAGCCTTAATATCGAGGTGGTCATATTCTTTCATAAGGTCATTCTTCTCTTTTCTAAGGGCAGCCTCCAGGCTGATGCTCCAACCTTTAGCCAACTTTCTAAAATATCTAATCTTAGCCTGCCAGATATCAATTACATTTGAGCTCCTTATTGGAAGAGACCAAGCTTTAACAACTAAATCTTTGAAATCAGGTCTAGTTAACCACCATTTTTCAAACTTAAAACTTTTCTTCCTAGTAAGACAGGGAACCCCAGACTCCCAAATAAGAGGGGTATGGTCACTTCCACTCCTAGAAAGAGCTCTAGCACTAGACAAAGGAAACAAACATTCAAAATTAGTAGAGCAAAAGATCCTATCTATTTTACTCATAATAATATTCTCCTGATTATTACCCCATGTGTAGGATCTACCAGCTAGCCAAATCTCCATCAGAGCCTACAGTTCTACCCATTCATTAAACTTATCCATCCATCTAAAATCTACATTACCACTACTCTTATCACTAGGAGCTCTGATTAAATTGAAATCCCCACCAATCATGGCAGGACCATCCCAACTAAGAAAAAGCTCATGGAGCTCAGAGAGGAAATCTTGTTTCCTATCCTCATAGACAGGACCATAAACAGTAGTAATTCTAGAGACTACATTTGACACTCTATTCTTGACTACCACACTCATAGAGAAGCTTCTAATATCCCAAGTGGAGATATAAAAAATATCACTATTAACACCTACTAGGATACCTCCTGCAGTACCTATAGCAGGTAGGTAATTCCAACAAAAATTCCTATTTCCTAAAAGATTCTTCAGAAAGGAGTTACTGAAGTGTTCTTTTTTTGTTTCCTGAAAACCTATATAGTCAACATTCAGAGGAATGATATTATCTTCTATGTACTTCTTTCTACCAGGAGCTGAAATACTCCTACTATTCCAGAAAGCAAAAATCATTTCAAATTTTTCCTGGGGTGCTTGCCCGGAGATCTATTTTTCACTTCTATCCAATCATCAGCTAGATGCTCATATCTATCCAAATTAACACTAGTGTTAGAATTTGAATCTACATTATCATTAGAGCTATGCAAATCTAGGCCCTCTTCATTTAAAATAACTCCTATATCTGAGGCCATATGACTTAAATCTTCAACAGGTAACACATTAAAAGGGTTAGATTGCATTATACCTTTCATCCTAGGCTTCTCCAAATTCACCCTCTTTTTCCTCTCCATAGCTTTCTCTAGAACATTCAGAGACCTATCAATTCTGTAGCTCTGCCTTACAGGCTGAATGGGTCCCCACTTCTCTTGTTTTTTCTTATTCTTCATCTCTAGCTTTTGAACCTCAAGCTCTTGGGCAGATGGCAAAATGTTTTCAGGTAGACTGAACACAACATCAACCTCAACATTTTTTGAAGCTTGGAAAGCATCCTGTTCTCGAGACCAGAAGTTGGCAGCCTGTCCAGCATCTCCTAGGGGGATTGGAGAAGAATCAAGTATGAAATTACCAGACTCATCCACCAGCCCACTATCTTCTAGCATCTGCATCAATTTCCCAGCATTAACACCTATTTCCTGCTGCACTCCCCCCATCAGAGACCATCCTAGTTTTAAACCCACCATTCTGACCTTGGTTTCCAGAATTTGGGTTGTTGTTAACATCCTTACCAGCATTACCAGTTTTGTCAGCCTCCATATTTCCTTGGTTCTGTAGGGTCCCCAACCTTTAATAAGATTGAGCCCCCTGTGTTTACAATGCTAGTCCCTGGATCAATAGCTAGCATCCACAGTTTAGATGTAATATCAAGAAACAAAGGTCATAATACAACTTTATAACCAGGAATAAAATAATTTTATTACATCAAACATAGCTCATTGGCTATTTACATTACATTGCAGAGGAATAACTATAAGCATGGGGTCCTTCATCTTCAAAGTGCCACAGGCAGATGTTGGTTGTAGACTTTGTAATCCTAATCAATCAATCTTCACTAAAATCAATCAAACCTGCAACATTACAAGTTACAGCCACAAGGGTCAATACATTTGAATTGTATTGGCAAGTGATACTATGGTAGTATAGTGGAGTCTATCATCTATATGCATTTGGCTAAGTGGAGTTGAGGCTTGCATTGCTCAAAATGTATTTTTCCTTAACTTTTGAAAACACTAAGTTTTTGTTTGGCACAAATCACCCAAGGAATCTACCAATCAAATACTGAAGATCCACTCAGGGCATCTACCAATCAAAGACTGAAGATCCTTTTAACCCTTGTTCAACCACAAGATTTTAACTTAGAAAATGGGATGAGGAGATTCTTGATAGCTTCCATGTCTTGATGCTCAAATTGTCCTTTTCTAGGGACATGGCTAAGTACTTAGGTTTTACACTCTGCAGAGGTGGTGCACTTTCCCCATAGGACTTGGTTTCCCAAGACAAGATCTTTCAGAAGCCTTTCCTTAGTCAAATGGACGCGTTCCAACCTATCATTCCCTCTACCACCAACTGTCCAAGAGACTAAGTTCTAGCAACCTATATGATCATGGCAGAGCCCATATTGCCAAGTGGTTGCACTTGAAGCTTCTCAACATTTGACATCTCAAATCTCTTTGTTCCTGGGTGGCCATCCACAAGTGAGATACACAATACAAGTCCATGGCCTTGTGAACCACTCAACACAAACCATTCCTTCCATTCCACCCAGGTGATTCATTCACTTAGTTGTTTTATTAAACAAAACATAAGTCCACGGACTTAGAAATTTTTTCATAGCATGAATATATATTCCACCCTTGTTTTCTATTAGTAGCATGAAAGTAGTAGGAATCTTAACTTAGAAAATTTCTTCTAAGGCTTCATCTACTAGGTTTTCCCATAGCAAGGTCTATACTTAGCAAAATAAAATCCATGCAAGATTTACTTAGCAAAAACACTAATGCATAGTGAAAGTAATGGGACAAAAGATATGAAGCATCACTTGCCTTTTTGGTAGAGGGTATAGGTTCACTCCTTGTCCTTGCAACAATCACACTCTTCAAGTCACTACAATTCAATCAAACAAGGCACAAACTCAATCTACCAATCAAGCAAAACAACACACATAAAACTAACAAAGTCAAAGTAATGCATGCAAGCATGCCAAGCTTTGTTTTGTTTGAAAAAGTGGTTCCTAGTGGGTCATAGAGATTTGGGTACATCTAATGGTCATTTGGTAAAGTGGCCAAGTCATTTGCAAAAGGTTTCACTACAAAAACCATTTTCAAAACAAAGTATTATTTTATGTGGTGAAGAAATATTTTTACTAAGGCATTAACCTATAGGGTTCACCAAGTATGTTTTCAATCACAAAACTTGGGGTTTGGGGTTAGTGAGTTTAAAACAAAACATTTTCCAAAGGTTTTCTTCCAAAACCAATTTTGATAAATAAACCTCATTTCTATTTGACTAGAAATGGTTTTAAATCAAAGAATTTTATTTTTGTTTCACCAAATGAGTTGCTATTGCAAAACTTGGTGTTTTTGGTCAGTAGGTTTGGTCCAAAACATTTTCTCCAAAGTTTTTACTCAAAACCATTTTTCATAAACAAAACCATAGTTTTAATTAGCTAGAAATGGACTAAACCAATTAATCCATTCTAAACTTTTTCCAAATCCATTTTCCAAAACATTGGTTGGTTCCTAGGGTCAGTAAGGTCACAACAATCCATTTTTGCAAAGGTTTTAACCCTAAAATCATTTTTAAACAATTTTTATACTCTAAACAAGCTCACAAAAGAATCTGCAAAAACAAGCAAACAAACAGATACTATTTACTAAACTAAGGGTAGGGTTGGCTAGGTCTTGTTCTCCTGAATCCAACGACATAAAATTTGTAATTTTTGGACGTGTGGATCCAAAGTTACAAGGGTTTGAAGTTTGCAAATAAATCTGATTTCAAATTCTAATTCAGATCGTCTGGTGCCACGCGTCAAATTCTTATTCACCCGTACCGGTTCGCACGGATCAACCTTCCTGGACCGTCAGATCTAAGTGGCTACGCACGGTGCAGATCAAAAGATACTCTTTCGTTCACGTTCTATCACAACGCTACGATTAAGATCCTACGATCTCTACGCGTTTGACCACTAAGCATACTGGCTTGGCGCGACCGGCGTGTGAGCGACTGGCGGTGGCGTTGCCGGCGATGCAGGAAGCAAGAGAGGGAAAGGAGATGCTCACCGAGTTCGCCGTGGAGTGGGGAAGCTCAACGTGCCTTCTTCTTGTCGAGGGGCGCGTTGGTGTTGCGGGAATTGTTCGTCGGAGACGGGACAGACGACGGTTGCTCACATTCGACGACGGAGGCGACGCTACGGTGTGAGCTAGGACACGAAAACGATGGCATTAGTTGCGGAAGAAGTCACTGGTCTTAGGCGCATCATCGAAAAGAAGAGGGGCGGTCAGAACATTACCAAGGAAGTCGCCGGAGAAGAGACAGGCGGCAGCGCTGGCTCGGGGTAGATGTTGCCGACGCTCAAGGACACGTGCGAGCGAGCTGAGACTGCAGAAAGTTCCGCTGGGGAATGCTGATCACAGCTGCGTGCTCGAGGAGGCAAGAGGGGGCGTGTGTTGGCCGGAATCAGCGAGGAGGGTCGTCGGAGACAGAGGGAGTGTTGGGAAAAATTCTTTGGCCTGGGGGCGTGACGAGGTGTGGTGACAGAGGGGAAAGGAGGAGGGGACGCTTGCGCTTAAAACAACGTGGTTGCAGGAGGGATTAACTGCGGCGTTAACTCGAATTGATGCTCGCGAATTCATCGCAGAAATGGAAGAGAGGAACTGGTCTGCGGGGGAGGGGTGAAGGAGACGATGATGTGGCGTGGGGCCGTCTTGTCAGCGTCAGAGGAGGAAAGGGAGTTGGGTCCACCAGTCATTGTCTGCGTGGGTCAATTAGTTGGTGCAGACCGTTTTCTTCGGGAGGGAGAGTTGGGCTGCGTGGGGTCGGTTGGTCAGTGGAGTGAGGGAGGGAAAGAGGGTCCACCGGTCATACTCTTTGCGGGTAAGTTTCTGAGTGAGAAAAGAATGCTTCGGGGAAGAGAACAGGTGGGCTAGGTGGCTGCTGTTGGGTTAGTTGGGCCAGATGGTGGGCTGTTCTATTTTTTTCTGTCTAAATTCTTTTTCCTTTTCTATTTCTATTTTTCTGTTTTGAAATTCCAACAATTATTCAAACATTCAAACCACTCAAACAATTCAAACAATCACTCAACTTTGCACTTTGAATTTGGTTCTGTTTATTAACATAAACCAAATCCCAAAATAAAATAATATTTTTATTCTTTTTAGGATCCATTTAATATTTAAATAAAATGGATCTTTAGTTTATTAATAAAATAGGGTTTGATTTAATTAATAAAATTTCTATTTGAAAACCAAATATTTTCAAAACCAAATCAGTAGGTTTTATTTGAAAAAACAAAATACTTGGAAAACTTGTTTAAAACAAAAAAATAAGTTTTAGTGTTCATTTAAAATGGGAAAAGCTTTTACTTAAATAAAATTTGGATATTACATCCTTATTATTTTATTTAAATAAACCTTTACTCATTTTATCAAAACAAAATATTTTATTATAAAAGCTTGGCCAAAATTAATTTAGCTCTTTAAAATATAATCTTTATTTATAAATCCACCTTTTCATTTGAAAACAAAGTCTTTTATTAAAAGATCCAAAATAGTATTTCCAAAACATTTTAATTGCCTTTATTAAATGTTTATCTTTATAAATCCCTTTAGGATTTAATTGTTCAAAACAGGTTTGAAGATTCCCAATTGGATTCAAAAAGTTTCTTCTGCCTTGAAAATCAAACAAGGTTTTTATTTTATTCATTTATTTTCACATTACAAGATTTGGAAAATCTTGGGATGTGACAGGTTCACAGGCCCATCCTGATTTCTACCTTGACCAAGCTCCTCACCTAGCAAATCCTCCTCCTCTCCTTCCACAGGAATCTCTGCAGTAAAACCTAGCTGGAAAAGGCCCCCATGAAAATGAAAGAGTCTACTGCCAGGAATCTTCATAGGGTCCCTACATTTGATTTTTACTCTAACCTCTTTGGAATTATTCTTGAAGATGCTTAGCCAATCTATTTCCTGTAGGATACCACAAACTGACAAGGCTTGGTCCAGAACATTCCATTCACACCACTTTGCTTGCAGTCTAGTGACCCTAACCCAGATATCCTAGAGAAGCTCCACTGGCTTTGGATCATCACACCAAGTTTCTACCTTAACCCAGCCACCTTCTTTGGATAAGCCAAACCTAGGATAGCCAATAACCTGTTCTACTTGAATATGGGGTGGAAATTTAACTAGGTAAATATCTGGCTGCCCCAGATCTCTAATCTGCCAAGGCCAATTTGTCTTGTATATTTTGGAGAATTCCTCTGCCAGTTCATCACTAGAGATCTCTCCTCCTTCCACCACCACCAGGCCATAGTTTTTAGTAGAAGATACTGGGTTGACAACCACCTCAGGGGTCTCAATGTGATAGAAACCCAAACCAGTAGATGCACTTCCTACATATCTAGCAATTTGATGAGGTCTTTTCCTAACTGGGCAATCACTTACTTTATGACTAGCTCTTTACAGATGAAGCAGATCTGGGTTTTTTCACAAGCAGATTGGTGGTGTCCTGGTTCTCCACAGCACAAACAGATTGAATTAGAATAATTCATCTGTGCAGCAAGATCAGGACCAGAGGACACACTATCTCTGACATTACCAACTTTTTTCTTCAGTTTTCCTTGGATCTTTCCTTTCTGTCCATCTCCACTACTCTGAGACTGTTGCTGCTGAGAGCTCCCTTACTATGGGGCAACCCACTAGTTGGACTGCATCCCAAATTGTTGATTGGGAGGATAACCAGGGAAAGGACCTGCAAAACCCCATGGTGGAATATTTCCAGGACCAAAACCATAAGGTGGAGGAGGATGATACCCATAGGGTGGATGATGCATCTGCCCAAAATCAAAACCTTGCATCTGTTGCTGCTGCATCTGGTTTTGCTGCATCTGCTGCTGTTGCTGCCAGGGTTCTGTACCTCTCCCCTTCCTTGCTTCATACCACCCCCTCCAGCCATTGGAGGATCCTCACCAAAACTAACCAGATATCTCTCTACACTAGCTATTTCTTGGCTACCAGCTTCAGCCGCCGCCAACCTTGGGAGGAGAGAAACCCTAAGCTGATGTCTAGGATGCTTTATATATGCAGGGGTGGGTGATGATAGACACAGTTGATATACCAGTATAAGGCCCAATTGTACACACAACACACTATGAATTTACAAGTGCAACAACCGAATATAAGACTAAGCACGAAATCGAAAATGTACAAAAAAACCCCAAACCAAAATTGGAGAAAAATTACTTACCACCGGATGCAGCGACAATGGGCCGCGGAGAGGGCGCGGAGGAGCTTCTACGCGCATGCGCGACTTCTGGCGTCCAGACTTAACAGGTCGACGCGCGGGTGCCGCCGCAGGCGGCGGAGGCATGGCCTGGAAAACAAATCCGGGCGACCGGGTGGTCGAGGTCGATGCCGAAAAGGAGGCAGCCTGCAGCGGTGCAGATCTTGGCACGGGATAGAATGCCGGCGGGAACTCCATGTCACGGCTCGTTCCAGGGGCACCTGCCGCCATGGAGGCCGCTCGGGTGGAGGCGAAATGCCCCATCTGCATCGACTGCAGCGAATCTGTGGCCGTCCGAGCCGCCAGGGCCGACCTCGTCGCCGCAGGAGGACCGTTAGCTATCGTCGACGGCCGATTCAGCGCCGGCACGCCGGCCGGGTAAATCTGCGCGTCCGCGCTGAGAAGACAGCCGGCTTCGTACTCCGGAATCTGCCGGGCGCTGCTTGCGGTCGACCGACGGAAGGGAAGCTACAATTAATGTAGACTCTGCGGACTCTGCGGAGGTGGCGGAGGAGGCGAGGCCATCGGTGGTGCACAAGAGGGCGTCAGAGTGGTCGTTGGTTTTTTTTGATGAGGTTGTGATGGGACTTGAGGGAGAGAGAGAGACAGAGTGGGAAGAGGGCCGTGACAGGAGGTAATCATAGCGGCGTCTCCCGCGTTTCCAGGCAAAGTTCCTTCAAGATACTAAAAAAGGCAGAAAAGAAATGGAAAAAAAAGAATGGCACAGACGTGCGCAGGCCTAGCTGTGGGTCCGTGTGGCACCGCGAGGCCGAGGCTTGTAACAGGCCGGCCCAGCCGTTCGTCCTCGGATGGTTCATTACTGCAGGGGGAGGGCACGCACAGCGGCACAGCCGATCTGTGGCGCAAGGAGGAAGGCGACCGCGACCTCGAACACGGTCTCCTCGAAATCGCCGTTCACTTCCACCTCGACTTCGACCTCGGCAACTCGTCAATGGTGGTAAGCGCTCATCTGACACTAACATAGTAGATGACGCGTAGATGGGTTATGCATGACATGCGTTGCAGATCTGCTTAGATAATCGTTAGTACTGAGGATTAAGATTGCGGCCAGATTTGGGCTATTTCTTGACCGACTGTTGTCTCCTTTTTGTGTTCCTCATCGATTTCACTGCCTACGATTGACCGAGTACAACTAGGTTTCAGATTTTTTTCAAATCAGAGTTTTCGCTACTGTGTTCATCTTTGTGTATTTCCTTTGAATGGGTTCTTTTTTCAACGTCCGATTGCAAGATCCCACATGCAGTAACTTGTTTCCCTATAGACTATGATTGTAGTGCGCCACATGCACCAACATTCCTTGTAGGGCCAATGATTTAGATGTGCTGCAATGTCATGTATAATATTTTTCAGGAATGGGTTACCGAACCTGGTGCAATTTACAACAACAAATTGTGCTTGGCCCTAGGCTCGCTAACACCATCTCTGAAAAATGTATGAGGCCCTCAAATATCTTGCGTGTTGGGATTTTTTCTTTGGCCAATGATTATAGTAGACATCGATGTCCATGAAATAATCTTCATTTACCATGTGCCGTGTACAACCTCTAAATAATTCCTGCTTGCCATTTATTAATTTTTTGATCATTTCATGAGTATTCTCTGCAAAGTTTTATGAGGCCTTCAAATTCAGTTGTTAGCGCCATGTGTGGCCCTATGATTATGCTTGATGTCTGTGTGGAAGAGACCCAATTGATTGACTGTCAATTATGATTGGTATTTCCATAAACATGCTTATGAGGTAATTTTTATTCTTGTTCATCCTATTGCAATGTCCTATGGTTACAAATAATGTCCAGTCCCTTAAATATATGGATTGCAAGGGATGATACTATCATACCTGGAGCATTATGCAAGGAATTGTCCTTGTACAGTTTTCTTGGTATTGTAGAACCATATCTTTGCAGTGTGGCTGTTTGTTTAATGAGGCATTTTTTACAACCAATGTTGCTTGATTTTAGTACGAGCAAATGATGACAATGTATGGTGAGAGAGCTACTGTGGCTGGATCAGAAGATGTGTACAACCAAACTGGTTCTACATTTCCTCTGAATCCAGTCACACAAGCTCTTTCAAACCAATATGATCCTGCTAAACTGATGCTCTATATTTGTTGTAGTTCTAACCTTTTTTTTATGTGTAGGCTTTGCAGCTAGATGAACCTGTGGAGGTAGAGAGGGAGGGATCTAACAAGAGACAGAGAGGAAGGGATGTCAATGTTGGGCATTTCCATGAAGAGTGCAGCCCTTCCCACTTCATCAAGTGTATCTTTGCTTCTGGGTTAGGAGTTCTGGACATCCCTGATGGATTCAGGGTTTACTTGGGCAATTTACCACGCAGTATGATCCTGAGGACTCACACTGGCTGCATCTGGCAAGTGAAGCTGAAGGAGCAGGGAGGCAAAGCCATCATCGATCAGGGCTAGGTGGGTTTTGCCATTGCTCACAACCTGAAGGTTGGCTACTTCATCACCTTCAAGAAGCTGAATGAGACGGAGTACCGCGTGGTCAAATTCGACCACTCCTGCTGTGAGGTGGTGACCAAGTGCCCAGATCATGGTGATGCCACCAGGAGGATCGTCAATGGGAACGAGTAGAGTCAGAGCTTGTTGATGTCGTGAACTTATCTATAAGTCGGTGTAGTCTAGATGATCGGTTACTAATGGTACTGTCCTAAGTTAACTGCTGTGCTATTAAGTAAGGTACTAAGTATGATGTAGTACTATGAAATGTGTGCTATTTTCTTGTGTGGGTATGCTAGTTCATCTGTGCTATGAAAGTCAGCTGGTTACCTCACCACTCGTGAGATTGGCCTTGGGCCAGGATGGGCCAGTTGTTTGGTATCCTGCATTGCCGTTTCCTGCAATTTTGGCCCGTTGTTTGGTTGCACGCTTTGCACCTTTTTTCCCATCTGATGCAAAGTTTTGTTGTTTGGTGCTTAGCTTTGCACCCGATCATATGGGTTATGGTCACCCAATTCAAATATGGTGATCTTACCACCACATTTCACAGCAACACACACTATCACACATCACACACTGCACACAAATCATACCCGAACTAAGTACCTGATAATTAGTGGGCAGGTTCAGCACAACACCTGCAGTGCCACAATCTGGGGTTCTATCTAACACCCTCGATCAAAAGCAGCCTAAATAGGGGCATCCTATGCCCCTGTAACACCAGGGGATTAACCCCTGATCAAAATCCATCATAAGTTCACGAGTTCACCATCACCACCTACTTAGAAGTACTTACTTACTTACTTACAACTGCACAAGAACAACTAACATATCTGGGCACCAGGCGGCCGTCTAGCCATGGTTAGGGCAGGTGTACTACCTGGCTCTGGAGGTGTCGGCCCTGTAGATCGTCATCTTGATGACGAAGGTTTGCAGCTTGAACTCCAGAACATCATCGCGCTTGAGATCGTACTTGTACACTAGCTCCGGCCAGTTCTTTCTCAGCGCGACCTGGCCATTGAGCCAGTCTGTAACTACCTCGGTGAATTACGCTCCTAGTTACAAGCCTAGATGAACGGAAATGGTTGAAATAGTACGGTGGGGCCCAAATGCCACTCACAGGTAGACCTTTCGGCCGTCCCAACCATTTCCAAACATCGGGACAAGAACGGGCGGCGTAATCGGCAGGCGAAGGGATCAACTACATAACAAATGAGTATGTATGCAAGCCACCATACAACAGTACATCAGAGCCATTCCATCTAAAAAGAAAGGAAATATAGCAACGCCATACGGCAAGATCCAAACATCCTAGATAGATATAATAGTTTAGGATATCTCCTCATACATCAAACATCAGAGTATCAGGCGGAAGCGGAAGACAAAATCCGAGTACGGATAAGAAGCAAATCGGCATAAGATGCCCCATAAATAAGCAGATCCCGCCACGATCTCACGGATCCCGTTCCGGAATCTCTACACGAATGATCGTTGCCCACATCATCCGTCTCTTCCACCCAGTATCCATCTTGCGAGTGTACTGTTCATCCGAACCAATAATTTATCGTGTGAAACCCTAGGGGTACTCAAAGAAGTCTTTATGCCTCTAAAGGGACACAACAGGGTGACGCAATTGCAGCGAAAGATAAACCCTAACAATTCTATAGATACTCGCTAACCATCCGCCTAACCAGAGATAGACGGATGTCCGTGAATTAATAACAACAGTTATAACAGTAATAACGGTAATATCCACAGATCCATCCTCCTCCTCGCTTACCGACAAGGAAGCGGACGAACAACCCCCCATCCGTTGGCAGTTTTATTAAACATTCTATGAGTGTTGTACTATTTACTAGTCAGGTACCTAGTCTAGTCAAATTAAAAGCGGTACTTTAGTTATGCTTGTCTATGATCGAGAAACTGTGCTCCAAGTCGTCCATAACCGCGGACACGGCTTTCAGAAAGTTTTACCCTGCAGGGGTGCACAAATAGCAACACACACTCGATATGCCTCGGAAAAACCAAATCAAAACCCAACGAGGCAGTCACGACAAAGCGATCACAGGATTCAGAAATATTTCAGGGGGCCACCCCATTGAGCTACCCGCAACGAAGCTAGCTGACTCCGAGACGGCCTCAAGGTTTGTGGAGCCGGCTGTAAACGACTGGGAACCCGAAAGTGTGACTGGGCTTGTCGATACAGTGAAAACGGGTCACGGCCCTAAATAGTACAGTGTGTAGTACCTCGCACAATTTAAATCGAAGCAGTAAAGCATGGCATAAGTACAGGATAGTAAATAAAACCTCAAACTAGTTTGTGGCCCCGAGAAATAAGAATGAATCAAGCTCTGGCTCAGGGGGGTTCATAAGCCTCCCGGATGTGGATAGCGCGAATATTCTTGGAACAGGAATCAAGTACTCGGGGTCTTACGGGACACAAGTGAGCCTGAAAAACCAAATAGCGAATATGGCTCACCGATGCCACTTTCATTAGTTATCCCATTACTACTCAGGTTAAGTTGTTTAGGTACCTCGTTATCCATCAGACACTCACATACCCTACACATGCTGTTCTACGACTCGCATGGCTCAAACAACTCCTGTAGTAGTGGCTCATGGGATGGAGGAACAAGCTTCGGTGGGGTTTAAAAGTAAAGGCTATGCAATACTTGGGATTCAATTTAATGCAATCGCGACTCAATGATGCCAGAATAAGATAGAGGCAATAGGTACTATATGTATGCAAGCATGTGGTAGTGCTTGCCTGGCAGCTCAGTTGAAGCAAGGGATGGATCTGGGTAGTGCTCCTGGTTCTCTTGATATATCCCCTGCTCAGCGTCTATTCGAAAAAGAACCAAACAAACAAGGGCCAACATAAATAAAGTGCGCAAGCATATGAATAAATGCATCAAGCAAACAATCATGCCATGATGAATGATGCACAATTTGCATGGCAATAAAGTAGCATGGCATGGGTGAGGTGTGGAAAGCAATAATAAAGCATTTTATTGAGTTTTAATCCCATTTTATCCCCATATTAGTTGCTGTATACTTTATATTTATATGATGCATGCTGTAAAACAGACAAAGGATTGCATAAACAGAAAGGTCTCGTCGAGCTAATCATTTTAGACATATCATTTGTTAAATTTGGAGTTATAAAACATAAGTTATTAATTTATTAAGTCAAAAGGGCATTTTATTGTAATTAAACCAACTTGGAATTTTTAAGTGTTCAAAATATATTTTAGGGGCCATATTTGAATTCCTCACATTTTTCTGATTTGAAAACATATATTATTTGTATTAATTGGTTTTAAGAACTAAAAGTTATTTAAAAAACAGAATTAAATTTGAATTTGATTTAATTTGAAAAAGATTTGAATTAAAAACAGAAATAAGTAGAAACTTTTTGCACTCAGGCAGAGCTAACCCAAGTCACCGACGGGTGGGACCCGTGCTGACTGGGCGACACGGAGCGCGCTGGGGCTTTTCTCACTGCGCAGATAGCTAGCCCAGGAGGCAGACAGGTGGGACCAACGGCCATGAGCCCACGTGTCGTGAGCGAGCGAAGAGGCGAGCAGCAGATGGGGTCAAGATGGAGCGCGGGTTGAGACTACTAGAGGCCAGGGGGTTCTCTGCAAAAACACTGGCGTGGCTGACTAGTGGGACCGCTAGGATCGCGGGTTGATGCAAACAAAACAAGGGGGGATTGCAAAAACAGTGGCATCTTGTTTCTCTTCCTCTCGCCTCGAGCAGCAGATTCGCTGGCAGCGCAGTGGATCGGGATCGATCCACGGACCTGGGCTCACGGGCGCTGCGGCTGCAGTGTGGCGGCGTTAGGTGTCTAGGAGGTGGGCGAGGACTAGATAGGGCTATGCTGCGGGAAGCGAGCACACGTAAGCGGCTTGGCGGAGGGCGTTCGACGTTTGGTCCGACGATGCTAGGGTGGTACAGGGAGGCGGACCATGTCTAGGAGGGTTAGGGGCTCACCGCGAGGGCGTCGGTGGAGGTGGTTCGGCTCGAGGCGCAGGCGATCGATGTCGAGGCAGAGGCCGGGCGATCTAGGGTTTGGCGTCGGCTCGCGCTGGTGCAGGTTACAGTGCTTCCTCTTGGCAACACTCGTGTGCGGGCTGCAGGGGGTCTCCTTGTACTCCTCGATCACCTCCATGTCGCGCAGGTCGCCTGGTACGGTGTAGCCGAGAGGAGGCCGAGGGTGCCGGCTAGAGGGTGGTCGACGATGGAGAAGAAGGGAGGAGGGGAGGGCGCCCTTGGGGTAGATCTGGGGGTAGCTGGGCGAGGCAGAGAGGTGGTGGGGTGGTGGTAGGTAGCAGAGAGGGGGAGATGCCGTGGGGAGGTGGGGTAGATGAAAAAGGTGGCTCGGCCACCCTTTTTCTCTCCTTCCTCCTTCACGTGCTAGGTCGGCAGGGCAGGGCAGGTAGAGGAGGGGGCTTCCAGGTGGGGCATGGTGGTCTGGGAGGGTAGGCTCGGGCTGGGACCTCCTTGGCAGAGAGAGAGAGCTAGAGAGAGAGAGGGGTGGCTCGGGTGGATAGCTAGGGTTGGGAGTAGAGGAGGGTATGGCTCGGGTAGAGGGTAGCTAGGGCCGGGGTGAGGTGGCCAGGGAGAGAGGGTGGCCGGTGGGGTCAGCTAGGTGAGAGAGAGAGAGGCCGAGAGAGAGAGGTGGTTATGCTAGGGTTAGGGTTTAGCTTAGATGGGGGGTATGGTGATGATGGGGTAGATGATTAGGGTGGGATCTTAGCTAGAGGGTAAGAGAGAGAGATGAGTGGGATGCTTAGGGTTTAGCTACTTGCTAGCACCAAGCTAGATCAACAAGAATAGGTGGATGAGGGTAGATGTAGTTTTTAGCATGTTCCAAACAAAACAAGCATGAAGAGAGGTAGAGAGAGAGGAGAGATGGCATGGAGTGGTCCTTGTTGACAAGATCAAGCATGCTCTAGACAAGCTCTAACAAGATCAAGACAAGAAAAAGAGAGGGAGGTGATGATAGGGTTTAAGTTAGATCAACTTAGATCAAGCCAAAAGAAAGGATAGAGATAGAGAGAGATGATGATCCACTCAAGATTCAAATAAAAACCCAATACTAGAAAAGGTGGCACTTGCATGGCCCATGCAAAATATTTAATACCATGTTGATTCTTGTGAAAACAATAATATTAAACATGGCATTGGTCATTTGCATTTCCAAAGGTGGAATAAAGCCAAGCAAAAGAAATGAAAGGATGCCCCATGTGGAGTAGTTGGAGATGGCCATGTGTGAATAAAATTGGGACTTGCTAGTGTGTATGTGCCACTAGGCATTTAATAAGCCCAAAAATATCCAAACATGAAAATAACCCCAACACCACACATATGGAAGCTAGCAAAAGGGTTCCACTCACAAGACAAGCAAAGATGGCCATGTGGCTCTCATATACCAACAATGTGAAAACAACATGGTGCATATATGGGAGCATGTGGAAAAGAATTGGATCCATCCCAACCCACATGAGCTAGAGGTAAACTCAAATAAAGTGCAAAGCTCATATTTAGTTGGATGGTGGAATTATAAGGTGGTGAAAGAAAAGGTGGTGGAGTTAATAAAAGATATGCCCCCAACTCAACTTGGGCATTTAAACAATATATCAAGAACCAAATACAATATCAAGAGGCAAATACAATTAATAATGCATATGAGATAAGAACCAAATGGAAAAGGGTTTTATATGATGCTCAAATGCAAGGAGGCATGATGACATGAGCATGATATAATGATGATGCAACAATTATATGTTTGAAGTAGCCATTATATTACTAGATCAAGTAGCATTACAATTGTTAGACAATTGGGATGCTACAACTCTCCCCCACTAAACAGGAATCTCGCCCCGAGATTCTAGGATGAAGAAGAAGACACAAAGAGGGTAGGATACTTGACACGGAGCTCATCTTCACGTTCCCAAGTGGCTTCATCAACAGAATGGTGCGACCACTGCACCTTGCAGAACTTGATGGACTTGTTGCGAGTCCTTCTTTCTGCGACTTCAAGGATTTTTGTGGGGTGTTCTTGATAAGACAGGTCTTCTTGGAGATTGATAAGCTCATGATCCACAGTTCTGCCGGGATCCTTGAAGCACTTCTTGAGCTGAGAGATGTGGAAAACATCATGGACTTTGAGTTTTTCCGGGAGCTCAAGAGCATAAGCAACTTCTCCTCTTCTTCCACGAATTTTGAAGGGACCGATGTATCTAGGAGCCAGCTTTCCTTTGATACCAAAACGGTGCATGCCTCTCATGGGAGTGACACGAAGGTGCAGAGATCACTGAGGACATACTCCATGTCCGTGTGCTTCCTGTCATAATTGCTCTTCTGGCGACTTTGAGCAATCCTCAGATTTTCAAGAATGATGTGAACCTTCTCCTCCGCTTGAGTCACAATGTCAGGGCCAAACAAGATCCTTTCACCTGCACCCGACCAACCAATCGGAGTTCTGCATTTGTGACCATAGAGAGCCTCAAATGGTGCCATCTTTAGACTTTTCTCGAAGCTGTTGTTGTAAGAGAACTCAGCATAAGGAAGACATTCTTCCCACTTCATGCCAAAAGAGATGACGCAAGCACGAAGCATATCCTCCAGAATCTGATTGATCCTTTCAACTTGTCCTTGCGACTGAGGGTGGTAAGCTGTGCTGAAGTTCAACTTTGTTCCCAAAGCATTTTGGAAACTTTCCCAGAACTTGGAAGTGAAGATGCTTCCACGGTCTGAACTGATCTCGAGAGGAACCCCATACAGAGAGACAATTCTGTTGATATAGAGCTCAGCCAACTGAATTGCAGAAATGGTTTCCTTGACGGGGAAGAAGTGAGCCACTTTAGAAAGCCTGTCAATGACAACAAAGATTGCATTGTTTCCCTTCTGCGACCTCAGAAAACCAGTGATGAAGTCCATCTCTACTTTCTCCCATTTCCATTCCGGGGGTTTCAATGGCTGTAGAAGACCGGAAGGTTTCTGATGGACAGCTTTAACTCTACGGCAGACATCACACTCCGAGACATACTTGGAACAATACCGTTTCAAACCAGGCCACCAATATTGTGTTTTCAAGTCCATGTACATCTTTGTGCTGCCAGGGTGGATAGAAAGAACAGAATCGTGCGCCTCCTTGAGAACTTGCTCTCTCAAACCCGGGTAGTTCGGAACAAACATCCGGTGTTCAAAGAAAAGCGTGCCTTGATCATCGACGTGGAAGGACTCATACTTCGGAAGCTGAAGTTTGGAGATGATCTTTCTTGTGTACGGATCACCAAGCTGAAAGGAGCGAACCTTTTATTCCAAGAGAGGAGTAGCCAGAAGGTTCAGGAGATACCCTTGTTCCACAATTTCAAGGTTGAGATGACGGAATTCCTCGCACAAGAGAGGCTGTTGTTCTTCCATCATGAGGTTGTTGACATAAGATTTGCGGCTGAGAGCATCTGCCATGACATTAGCTTTGCCCGGAGTGTAGTTGATGGTCAAATCAAAATCATTGATTGCTTCAATCCATCTCCTCTGCCGAAGGTTGAGATCAGGCTGAGTGAAGATATACTTCAAACTCTTGTGATCAGAAAAGATCTCTAGCAGTTGCCAAGCAAGTAGTGCCTCCATACTTTCAAAGCAAAGACAAGCTGCGAGCTCGAGGTCATGTGTAGGATAGTTGATCTCATGCGTCTTCAAGCTGAGAGGCATAAGCAACAACTTGTTTTTCTTGCATAAGGACCGCGCAATCCTTGCAAAGAGGCATCCTGAGAAGATCTGGAAAGGCTTGGATGTATCCGGAGGAACCAAGACTGGTGTGGAAGTGAGCTTCTCTTTGAGTGTCTCAAAGCTTGCTTGACATGCAGGAGTCCAAAGGTATTTCTTGCCTTTCTTGAGAAGATCGGTAAGAGGCTTCGCTATCTTCGAGAAGTTCTGAACGAAGCAACGGCAATAACTAGCCAAACCAAGGAAACTCCGCACTTCTTTGACATTAACAGGAGGAAGCCATTCAACAATTGTCTTCACGGTTTCCGGGTTGACTGCAATGCCCTTGGCAGAGATAACGTGACCAAGATTGGTTACTTGAGGCAGCCAAAACTCACACTTGGAGAACTTTGCATACAAGCGGTTCTCTTGAAGCTTGTTTAGGACACACCGAAGGTGTTCTTCATGTTCTTCCTTCGACTTAGAATAGACTAGGATGTCATCCAGGTAGACCACAACGAACTTATCAAGATACTCCATGAAAACCGAGTTCATGAGCCTCGAGAAGGTGGCAGGTGCGTTGGTGAGACCGAAAGACATGACCGTGTACTCATACAGGCCATAGCGGGTGGTGAAAGCTGTCTTAGGAACATCTTCCTTGCGAATCTTGATTTGGTGATAACCACTTCTCAAGTCAAGCTTAGAGAATACCACAACTCAAGCTAGCTGATCAAAGAGATCATTAATCCGCGGAAGGGGATATTTATTCTTGATGGTTTTAGCATTGAGAGCCCGATAGTCAACACAAAGTCTATCAGTCTGGTCTCGCTTCTTCACAAAGAGGGTAGGGCTACCCCAAGAAGAAGTACTATGCTGAATGAAACCCAACTTCTCTTGTTCATCAAGCTGTCGTTTGAGTTCAGCCAACTCAGCAGGACCCATTTTATAAGGCCGCTTGGAGATAGGAGCGGTACCAGGTTCAAGCTCAATTACAAACTCAACCTCACGATCCGGAGGCATACAGCAACTCTTGGGAAAGACATGCAGGAACTCACAGACCACCGGAACACTCTGAATAGCTTCCATAGCATCAACATTCAGAGCCGCCAAGGAGAAAAGCTGGATAGCAGGAGTCAGACTTGGAGAATAGATTATATGGCCTTCAGGAATCTTCAGAGAAACCGAGCGTTCCGCACAATCAATCATAGCTGCATTTGCTGTCAACCAATCCATGCCCAAGATGACATCAATGTCAGAATTGCCCAGAAGGATCAAGGACGCCGAGAACGAAGAGCCACCAATCTCAATTTGATTGCCATGGCTGATATGAGCAGCCCTCATGTTTGAACCGGAGATTGTACCACCGATGTGATAAAGGAACCTTATCCAGATCCTGCTCTTCCGCAAACTTATGCGAAACAAAAGAATCTAAGCACCGAATCAAACAAAACTCTTGCAGGAACTGAGTTAACGGATAGCATACCCATCACAACTCCGGTGCATGCTCAACTTGGCGGCGTTAACACAGTTAGCACGAGCAACGATGAACCGGGCTTGGTGTTGATGTTGAGAGCAGGTGGTGGTGCACGAACCAAAGGAGAGCTTCCGCAGATCTTGGAGGTGGTGGAGGAAGAGCCTTGTTCTTCATCGGACAGTTCCAGCTTTGATGCCAGTGTCTCCACCGTGTAACAAGCACCAGTGGGCGTGGAGCAACGTGGAGGACTCCGCCAAGCGCTCGAGGTAGTGGTGGTTGTAGCCCCGGAAGCCTGATGAGGAAGTTTGGTGGCCTTGCTGCGAAGCTCGAAGGTCTTAGTGGAGCGGGAGGCGACGGTGGGGTGTTAGGAACCCCACGGCGCTTAGAAGGAGCTGACATAGCTGAAGAGCTTGTTGCATCACGGGTGTTTCTTTGACTCCTCAAACACTTGCCTACTTGCTTCTTCCTGCAGCTGTATGCTGAAGTTCGGAAAAGACGCCGGCCTTGCATGTGTGATTGCATACTTAATCGATGCATTGAGCCCTTGCCTGAACCTCTTTTGCTTCTTCTTGTCATCAGAGATCTCATCGCCACCATAACGAGACAGGTTCATGAAGTTCCTGATGTAGGTGTTGACATTATCATTGCCCTGCTTGAGGTTGAGAAACACTTCCTTCATCCTCTCCATGACAATTTTGTGAATCTGCTCTTTGAAAGCTCCAGTGAACTGTCCCCAAGTAGGCTGAAAACCAGTCGGTTGCCTTGGTAATTCTCCCACCAGAGAGCTGCATCTCCCTTCAGAAGGTGAGTAGCACACTTTACCCATTCTTGCTCAGGAACATCAGCAGTCATCAGCAACCTTGACATCTCACGCAACCAATCATCAGCATCAAGTGGTTGATCAGAAACATCAAACTGGCGCGGGTTGAACTTCAGGAAGCTTTTGATGTCTCCTCGCTTGGGAGGTGGAGGTAGCGGAACAAACTCATTCCTCCTGACACTTTCCTCGAAACGCTGCTGGTTCTGCTGCATTGCTGCCAAGGCATTGGCGATGCTTGACAATGCTGCCCCCAGTTCAGGTTGAATGTCCTCCTCAGAACGGCGTGGTGGTGCCATCCTGTTATTGATATAAAACACAAGTCAGTACTATGATGGAGAATTATAATAATCCAAAATAGTTCCAAAATGGAATTAATCAAGATTAAAGGATACAATTTACTAAGATGATATTAAAATATCAACGAAGTTTAAAGCACCTAGAAGATATTAAGCATATCGCACACGACTGAAAAGGAGTGTGGTACACAAATATATCAAAGAAAAATTTTCCACAAATTTCGGCATTAAAATACCAATAGATGCGCAAAATCACTTAACGAATCAAGATTAGTGACTCTACCAATTCAATATACGAGAGAGAATGATAAGAGTAGTGGTATGGTCGCGACTCCATCCCGCACTCAAATCATTACTCTGCACATGAATAAGTAAAACACATATCCCAACCCCTTCTTTTCACGGTGAACCTAAAGATTAGCAACTACGGAAACGAACACCCCAAACAAGATGACGTCGGATAATAAAGAGTAAGACAGATCGCGTCGGTGTACAATGAATCAGATAGATCGTGTTGGTTTGACAAAGTCTGTCGGTATGGAATGTACCAACAGTTGATAACCAAAAGGCCGATAGAGATAACAACTTGGATGCAACAGATAGACAAGGAAGTACACACACACACACTCACACATACAACCTATGGTACTACGGAATCCCAGAACACGTGAATCCTAGTTTGAATTTAAGAAGAGGATTGAAAACGTTACACTTCCTTACCAGAAAAGGGTGGGTGGGTGGTTAAGAAGAAAAATGGAAGCAGTCCTACTCTCGCGTTTTGTTTTTCCCTAGTATACATAACTACCAAAAATATTTGCTAGACAGACAACGACCAGTTGGCTGAGACCCTGAAGGTTGGGATGGCTCTGATACCAATTGTAACTACCTCGGTGAATTACGCTCCTAGTTACAAGCCTGGATGAACGGAAATGGTTGAAATAGTACGGTGGGGCCCAAATGCCACTCACAGGTAGACCTTTCGGCCGTCCCAACCATTTCCAAACATCGGGACAAGAACGGGCGGCATAATCGGCAGGCGAAGGGATCAACTACATACACAAATGAGTATGTATGCAAGCCACCATACAACAGTACATCAGAGCCATTCCATCTAAAAAGAAAGGAAATATAGCAACGCCATACGGCAAGATCCAAACATCCTAGATAGATATAATAGTTTAGGATATCTCCTCATACATCAAACATCAGAGTATCAGGCGGAAGCGGAAGACAAAATCCGAGTACGGATAAGAAGCAAATCGGCATAAGATGCCCCATAAATAAGCAGATCCCGCCCACAGATCTCACGGATCCCCGTTTCCGGAATCTCTACACCGAATGATCGTTGCCCACATCGTCCGTCTCTTCCACCCAGTATCCATCTTGCGAGTGTACCTGTTCATCTGAACCAATAATTTATCGTGTGAGACCCTAGGGGTACTCAGCAAGTCTTTATGCCTCTAAAGGGGACACAACCTAGGGTGACGCAATTGTAGCGAAAGATAAACCCTAACAATTCTATAGATACTCGCTAACCATCCGCCTAACCAGAGATAGACGGATGTCCGTGAATTAATAACAACAGTTATAATAGTAATAACGGTAATATCCACAGATCCATCCTCCTCCTCGCTTACCGACGAGGAAGCGGACGAACAACCCCCCCCATCCGTTGGTAGTTTTATTAAACATTCTATGAGTGTTGTACTATTTACTAGTCAGGTACCTAGTCTAGTCAAATTAAAAGCGGTACTTTAGTTATGCTTGTCTATGATCGAGAAACTGTGCTCCAAGTCGTCCATAACCGCGGACACGGCTTTCAGAAAGTTTTACCTAGGGTGCACAAATAACAACACACACTCGATATGCCTTGGAAAAACCAAATCAAAACCCAACGAGGCGATCCGACAAAGCGATCACAGGATTCAGAAATATTTCAGGGGCCACCCCATTGAGCTACCATAGCGAAGCTAGCTGACTCGAGACGGCCTCAAGGTTTGTGGAGCAGTAAACGCCAGGAACCCGAAAGTGTGGCCGGGCTTGTCGATACCAAACGGGTCACGCCCTAAACAGCAGGTGTCGCGTACCTCGCACAATTTAAATCAAAGAAGTAAAGCATGGCATAAGTACAGGATAGTAAATAAAACCTCAAACTAGTTTGTGGCCCCGAGAAATAAGAATGAATCAAGCTCTGGCTCAGGGGGGTTCATAAGCCTCCCGGATGTGGATAGCGCGAATATTCTTGGAACAGGAATCAAGTACTCGGGGTCTTACGGGACACAAGTGAGCCTGAAAAAACCAAATAGCGAATATGGCTCACCGATGCCACTTTCATTAGTTATCCCATTACTACTCAGGTTAAGTTGTTTAGGTACCTCGTTATCCATCAGACACTCACATACCCTACACATGCTGTTCTACGACTCGCATGGCTCAAACAACTCCTGTAGTAGTGGCTCATGGGATGGAGGAACAAGCTTCGGTGGGGGTTAAAACTAAAGGCTATGCAATACTTGGGATTCAATTTAATGCAATCGCGACTCAATGATGCCAGAATAAGATAGAGGCAATAGGTACTATATGTATGCAAGCATGTGGTAGTGCTTGCCTGGCAGCTCAGTTGAAGCAAGGGATGGATCTGGGTAGTGCTCCTGGTTCTCTTGATATATCCACCTTTCGGTCTATTCGAAAAAGAACCAAACAAACAAGGGCCAACATAAATAAAGTGCGCAAGCATATGAATAAATGCATCAAGCCAACAATCATGCCATGATGAATGATGCACAATTTGCATGGCAATAAAGTAGCATGGCATGGGTGAGGTGTGGAAAGCAATAATAAAGCATTTTATTGAGTTTTAATCCCATTTTATCCCCATATTAGTTGCTGTATACTTTATATTTATATGATGCATGCTGTAAAACAGACAAAGGATTGCATAAACAGAAAGGTCTCGTCGAGCTAATCATTTTAGACATATCATTTGTTAAATTTGGAGTTATAAAACATAAGTTATTAATTTATTAAGTCAAAAGGGCATTTTATTGTAATTAAACCAACTTGGAATTTTTAAGTGTTCAAAATATATTTTAGGGGCCATATTTGAATTCCTCACATTTTTCTGATTTGAAAACATATATTATTTGTATTAATTGGGTTTAAGAATTAAAAGTTATTTAAAAAACAGAATTAAATTTGAAAAAGATTTGAATTAAAAACAGAAATAAGCAGAGACTTTTTGCACTCAGGCAGAGCTAACCCAAGTCACCGACGGGTGGGACCCGTGCTGACTGGGCGACAGGGAGCGTGCTGGGGCTTTTCTCCCTGCGCAGATAGCTAGCCCAGGAGGCAGACAGGTGGGACCAACGGCCTCATGAGCCCACGTGTCCCGTGAGCGAAGGCGAGCAGATGGGGTCAAGATGGAGCGCGGGTTGAGACTACTAGAGGCCAGGGGGTTCTCTGCAAAAACGCTGGCGCGGATGACTAGTGGGACCGCTAGGATCGCGGGTTGATGCAAACAAAACGAGGGGGGGATTTGCAAAACAGCGGCCTCGTTTCTCTTCCTGCCTCGAGCAGCAGTTCGATGCGCTTGGCGAGCGGGGATCGATCCTAGACACAGGGCTCATGGAGGCGGCTACCGCTGCGGTGGCTTGGCGTTGGTGTCTGGGAGGTGGGCGAGGACTAGATAGGGCTGCTATGCGGGCGGAAGCGAGCACCACAGTAAACGAGGCGGACCATGTCTAGGAGGGTTAGGGGCTCACCGCGAGGGCGTCGGTGGAGGTGGTTCGGCTCGAGGCGCAGGCGATCGATGTCGAGGCAGAGGCCGGGCGATCTAGGGTTTGGCGTCGGCTCGCGTTGGTGCAGCGGTTCTGGTGCTTCCTCTTCACGGCTACGTGTACGGGGCTGCTGCAGGGGGTCTCCTTGTACTCCTCGATCACCTCCACGTCGCGCAGGTCGCCTGGTACGGTGTAGCCGAGAGGAGGCCGAGGGTGCCGGCTAGAGGGTGGTCGACGATGGAGAAGAAGGGAGGAGGGGAGGGCACCCTTGGGGTAGATCTGGGGGTAGCTGGGCGAGGCAGAGAGGTGGTGGGGTGGTGGTAGGTAGCAGAGAGGGGGAGATGCCGTGGGGAGGTGGGGTAGATGAAAAAGGTGGCTCGGCCACCCTTTTTCTCTCCTTCTCCTTCACGTGCTAGGTCGGCAGGGCAGGGCAGGTAGAGGAGGGGGCTTCCAGGTGGGGCATGGTGGTCTGGGAGGGTAGGCTCGGGCTGGGACCTCCTTGGCAGAGAGAGAGAGAGATAGAGAGAGAGAGGGGTGGCTCGGGTGGATATCTAGGGTTGGGAGTAGAGGAGGGTATGGCTCGGGTAGAGGGTAGCTAGGGCCGGGGTGAGGTGGCCAGGGAGAGAGGGTGGCCGGTGGGGTCAGCTAGGTGAGAGAGAGAGAGGCCGAGAGAGAGAGGTGGTTATGCTAGGGTTAGGGTTTAGCTTAGATGGGGGGTATGGTGATGATGGGGTAGATGATTAGGGTGGGATCTTAGCTAGAGGGTAAGAGAGAGAGATGAGTGGGATGCTTAGGGTTTAGCTACTTGCTTGCACCAAGCTAGATCAACAAGAATAGGTGGATGAGGGTAGATGTAGTTTTTAGCATGTTCCAAACAAAACAAGCATGAAGAGAGGTAGAGAGAGAGGAGAGATGGCATGGAGTGGTCCTTGTTGACAAGATCAAGCATGCTCTAGACAAGCTCTAACAAGATCAAGACAAGAAAAAGAGAGGGAGGTGATGATAGGGTTTAAGTTAGATCAACTTAGATCAAGCCAAAAGAAAGGATAGAGATAGAGAGAGATGATGATCCATTCAAGATTCAAATAAAAACCCAATACTAGAAAAGGTGGCACTTGCATGGCCCATGCAAAATATTTAATACCATGTTGATTCTTGTGAAAACAATAATATTAAACATGGCATTGTTCATTTGCATTTCCAAAGGTGGAATAAAGCCAAGCAAAAGAAATGAAAGGATGCCCCATGTGGAGTAGTTGGAGATGGCCATGTGTGAATAAAATTGGGACTTGCTAGTGTGTATGTGCCACTAGGCATTTAATAAGCCCAAAAATATCCAAACATGAAAATAACCCCAACACCACACATATGGAAGCTAGCAAAAGGGTTCCACTCACAAGACAAGCAAATATGGCCATGTGTCTCTCATATACCAACAATGTGAAAACAACATGGTGCATATATGGGAGCATGTGGAAAAGAATTGGATCCATCCCAACCCACATGAGCTAGAGGTAAACTCAAATAAAGTGCAAAGCTCATATTTAGTTGGATGGTGGAATTATAAGGTGGTGAAAGAAAAGGTGGTGGAGTTAATAAAAGATATGCCCCCAACTCAACTTGGGAATTTAAACAATATATCAAGAACCAAATACAATATCAAGAGGCAAATACAATTAATAATGCATATGAGATAAGAACCAAATGGAAAAGGGTTTTATATGATGCTCAAATGCAAGGAGGCATGATGACATGAGCATGATATAATGATGATGCAACAATTATATGTTTGAAGTAGCCATTATATTACTAGATCAAGTAGCATTACAATTGTTAGACAATTGGGATGCTACACAGTCGGCCTGCACCCACTCATCGCACCACCAGCAGGCAGACACCGGCATCACGCGAGGGAGAGGGATCCTAATCCAGTCCCTTAGGTCCTTCTGGAACGCCGACCGGATGATCAACATATGCATGTCATCCCGATCTAGCTGCATGATGAAGCACCGAGGGACTTCAGCCCTGGGGTAGTGCCCCAGCCTGGGCTGCTGGCCGTGCACCTTCACCTCCAACGCCGCCTCCTCGCTGCCTGGCACCACTGGCTTTAGTGCCCTAGCCCAGCGGTTCAGAGGCAGAAAGTCTTGGTACCCAGGTGGGGGATGCTGCCCTTCCCCGATGTGTCACAATCAAGCTTCACAACCTTGTTAACAAGCAATATCACATAAGCATGATGATCAAGTGTAAAACATGATGAACTATTGTAACGCATGATGAACTAGTGTAACACATGATGAACTAGTACAAAACATGATGAACTAGTGCAAAGAATCATGAACTAGTGCAAAGAATCATGAACTAGTGCAAAGCATCATGAACAATTCACATAAATCCCGAATGGAAAGTGTGCCCACCTAAATTGGAGATGTCGTAGGTATCATTACCAAATCGGGCAATGGTACTATGTATGCCCAAATCGGGCAATGCACATGATTTGAACTACACATGTGGTACTGTTGCTATCCCAAAATTTGAAATTACCCTAAATCGATCAAATCCCCAAATCGGGCAATGCACGGCAGAAATACCTAACGACCAAGTTCAAGAACTTCTCAAAAACTAGATCTCTAACCGATATATACTCCTAAGTACCTTCTATCACTAGGTAACCGCAACCTAATCAAAAAATGTGCTCGGATTTGTGAATTTCAATCGGCCAAACCCTAACCGCAAAATGAATCTGGGCGAATCGGGAACTTCGTGGCGAAATAGGGAAAATGACGACGGGACGCTGCTGGAGGTGCCGCCGCTGCACCGCAGAGACCAGACGGCCACGGGGATGGGGGCCACCCCACGGCGGAAAAACCCTACACAACTCGTCGAGGGTGAGTACAAATGGGGCCTTGCCGACCGCCTTAGCCACAGATGCATCTGCGGACGCCATAGATGCGGCCGCCACTGATGAAGAAGAGGGAGCTACCGCCGTGGCCGCCGCTGTCGCGCGATTCCGTCCGCAGACGGGGGACGGAGCCCTGAGCGCCCTGGCTAGGTTGGCCTCGCCTCCAGCGGCGAGCTTGTCCAGTTGGACGGCCGCCCATACCTCCTGCGCCGTCTTCTTGCCGATGGTGAGGGAGCCGAGCGGCAGGAGAGGAGCAGGAGGAGCACTCGCCATGGAAAACTCCACTGTGTGTGAATGGAGTGGACTGGGCGGTTGATACGTTGCAAACATATCTATAATTTTTGATGTTCCATGCTTGTTTTATATCTACTTTCTTATGTTTTGTCCACACTTTGGAGTATTTTTACACATTTTCTAGAACTAACCTATTAACAAGATGCCACAATGCTAGTTGCCTATTTTTTGCTGTTTTTGGTTTCAGAAAAGCTAGTAAGGAAATATTCTCGGAATTGGACCGGACAAAAACCCAAGTCAATATTTCACCAGAAGGAACACGGAGTCCAGAGGGGAGACGAAGAGGGGAGCCAGGCCGGCCACACCTGGTGGTGGCGCGGCCAGCCCTAGCCGCGCCACCAGGGGGTGTGGGCCCCCTAACACTCCACCGACCTTGCCCCTTCGCCTATATATTGCCCTCGGGACGAAAACCCTAAGTACCCAATGAAAATTCCACGAAAGAGTCTGTAGCCGCCTTCATCTCCATCCCTAGATCGGGAGGGATCTGAAGCTCTTCCCGGCACCCTGCCGGAGGGGAGAGATCACACTGGAGGCCTTTTTCATCACCATGCCTGCCTCCGGTGTGATGCGTGAGTAGTTCATCCCTGGACTACGGGTCCATGTAGTAGCTAGATGGTTGGTTCTCCTCCACTGTGATACCATGTTTAGATCTTGTGAGCTCCGTTCATGATCAAGATCATCTATTTGTAATCATACATGTTGTGTTTGGGGGGATCCGATGGATATTGAGATGCTATTTCAGATTGATTATTGATTCTATCATGTCTTTGTTATTTGTGATCTTGCATGCTTTCCGTTGTTAGTAGCTATCTTGGCCAAGTAGATGCTAGCAACTCCAAGAGGGAGTATTTATGCTCGATAGTGGGTTCATGCCTCTAGGAATCTGGGAAGTGAGTAAATCTCTAAGGTACTAGATGTGTTGTTGCTACTAGGGAGAAAACAACAATCCTTTGTTCATAGAACAATCGTATTGTTTACTTTACACACTTTGCTTAATGCAATTATCTGTTGCTTGCAACTTAATACTGGAGGGGGTTCGGATGATAACCTGAAGGTGGATTATTAGTCATAGATGTAGTTGGATTACCGTCTATGTATAATGTTGTAATGCCCAATCAAATCTCATAGGAGTCAAGATGATTAGTATATGCATGTATGCTTTCTCGATGTTTGTCAATTGCCCCACTGTAATTTGTTCACCCAACATGTCAACTATCTTAAGGAGAATCACCTCTAGTGAACTATGGACCCCGGTCCATTCTTTTACCATCAATCTACAATCTATTTACTGTTTTCTGTTTACTTTCTGCAAAGCAATTACTATCTTCCACACAATACGTTTAATCCTTTATTTTCAGCAAAACCAGTGAGATTTACAACCTCACTGTAAGTTGGGGGCAAAGTTCTGTGGTTGTGTTGTGAAAGATTCCAAGTTGGAAACAACACCTTGGAGGTGTTTCCTTGCTCCTACTGGTTCGATAACCTTGGTTTCATAACTGAGAGAAAACTTGCTGCTATGCTCATCATACCTTCCTCTTGGGGTTTCCCAACGAGCTCGACGTATTGAGCCGACCATCAAGCTTTTTCTGGCACCGTTGCTGGGGAGTCAAGGACATCTTCACAAGGGGAGTCCTTCATAACCAATCTATTTACTTTGTTTTATTTGTTTTGCTTAGTTTATTTCTCCTTTGTTTGCTTGTTTCTTTATCAAAAACACACAAAAATAGTTGTTCTAGTTTGCTTCCTTTATCAAAAACATAATTTTTTTATAGTTGTTACCTCGTTCTTGGCCCACCGTGTTGACACCTAAGTTCACTCTGAAAGACCTTTCAATAGGTGGTGGCTCTATAATTGGGAAAGATAATATTGAAGAATTCTTTAATCATGTTAGCAAGCATGAGGATATTGAGGATAGATCCCTAGCAGAACTTGCTCCAAATTATGAAATTTCTGCAGCTTCTTTAATTCACATGTTGGAAGATAGGTTTGTTAATCTCAACCCCATAATGCAAGTAATGTTTCTTAAACTTAAAGGTATTGAGGATCCCGAAAAAAGAGATTTCATTCTGGAAACTTTGCTTAAGGAATTATATGATGTTGCTAAAGAAGCTAGAAAAGTCTTCGATCGTTTTAATATGCTAGGCTCATGTGTAGATGTTATTGGTACACGAGAAAAGATGGACAAAACCAAACCTAATGGGGAGGAAATTGAGATACCAATACCTGATGGCTTAAAATATATTCAAGCTTGTTGGGGAACCCCAAGAGGAAGGTATGATGAGCACAACAACAATTTTCCCTCAGTTATGAAACCAAGGTTATCAAACCAGTAGGAGCAAGGAAACACCTCCAAGGTGTTGTTTCCAACTTGGAATCATGCACAACACAACCACAGAACTTTGCCCCCAACTTACAGTGAGGTTGTCAATCTCACCGGTTTTGCTGAAAACAAAGGATTAAACGTATTGTGTGGAAGATAGTAATAGCTTGCAGAAATTAAACAGAAAATAGTAAATAGCTTTGTAGATTGATGGTAAAAGAATGGACCGGGGTCGATTGACTACTAGTGGTGATTCTCCTTAAGATAGATGACATGTTGGGTGAACAGATAACAACGGGGCAATTGATAAACATCGAGAAAGCATACATGCATATACTAATCATCTTGACTCCTATGATATTTGATCGAGCATTACAGCATTATACATAGACCGTAATCCAACTACATCTATGACTAATAATCCACCTTCAGGTTATCATCCGAACCTCCTCCAGTATTAAGTTGCAAGCAACAGATAATTGCATTAAGCAAAGTATGTAAAGTAAACAATACGGTTGTCCTATGAACAAAGGATTGCTGTTTTCTCCCTAGTAGCAACAACACATCTAGTACCTTAGAGATTTCTGTCACTTCCCTAGATTCCTAGAGGCATGAACCCACTATTGAGCATAAATACTCCCTCTTGGAGTTGCTAGCATCTACTTGGCCAAGATAGCTACTAACAACGGAAAGCATGCAAGATCACAAATAACAAAGACATGATAGAATCAATAATCAATCTGAAATAGCATCTCAATATCCATTGGATCCCCGCAAACACAACATGTAGGATTACAAATAGATGATATTGATCATGAACGGATCTCACAAGATCTAAACATGATAGCACAAGGGAGGAGAACCAACCATCTAGCTACTACATGGACCCGTAGTCCAAGGATGAACTACTCACGCATCACACCGGAGGCAGTCATGGTGATGAAGGAGGCCTCCAGGGCGAACTCTCCCCTCTAGGAGGGTGCTGGGAAGAGCTTCCGATCCCTCCCGATCTATGGATGGAGATGACGGCGGCTATAGACTCTTTCGTGGAATTTTGATTGGGGACATAGGGTTTCTATATCAGAGGCTTCTTATAGGCGAAATGGGAGGCCGAGGGGGTGCCCAAGGCGGCTGCACCCCCCTAGCACGAGCCAGGCCTGGCCACGCGGCCAGGGGGTGTGGCCCCCTCGAGGCCCTTCTCTGTCTCATCTTCTGGCTCCGTGTTCCCATCGGTGAAATATTGACTTTGGCTTTTGTCCCGTCCAATTCTAAGTATATTCATTTTCTGGCTTTTCTGGAACCAAAAACAGCAGAAAACAGGCAACTGGCACTGTGACATCTTGTTAATAGGTTAGTTCCAGAAAATGTGTAAAAATACCCCAAAGTGTGGACAAAACATGAGAAAGTAGATATAAAACAAGCATGGAACATCAAAAATTATAGATACATTTGCAATGTATCAACATCCCCAAGCTTAACTCCTGCTCGTCCTCGAGTAGGTAAGTGATAAAAAGAAAATAATAATTTTTGGGATGACATGCACCATCACAATCTTGTTAAAGGCATTTATAAAACATTGATAGCTGGGATCATAGTACTCTAACATAGCATGAAAGATATAGTTCTAACAATAAGACATAGCAACTATGTTGTAACATAAAAAGGTACAAACAAAATATTCATGAATAACAATGCTTTGAAAGACGTTTGTTTGTTTCACATAAAGAAAACATAATGATAATGGTATTCAGCTTGTCCCTCATATTGTAGCAAAACATAAATGCATAGGACACCTTCAAAGTTCATAAGGGTGACTAGATACAAATAGTTTAAGAACAAGCAATACCAAAGTTATGAGTCAATCAACAAATTTTGGGACAATGCACATTAAACTAAGAATGACCACTATGATCTCTTAATAGGTGCATAAAGATAGAAGATAGAGACTGAACATAAAATTAAAAGAAAGGCCTTCATAGAAGGAAGCAGGGATTCAAGTCTCATAAAGAGCTTCCAAAAATTATGGTACTTATTAGCTTTCAGCTCTCATTGCCCCTATCATAGGCATCTTCAAGTGATTAAGGTTAAAGTGACACAACTAATAGGATATGCTTGAAAAGTTATAAGTTGAAATCTCATGCCCCTTTCTTACGAGTACCGAACCTCATGCTACTCAACTTCAGTCACAAGTAAGCTCTTGTCATTGTAAGTACATATGTATCATAGAGAACCACCAACGGGGTACCCCTTGCCCCATGACATAGGAGCTATCCCATATCAAAATAAAAAGGCAACAGACAATGAGCATCTTAGCGATCTTTTTATTTGCTATTTGCATAGGTTTTTATTGCGGATACTTCATAGAATTCTCATTATGGTTATGCTGCAAGTTTCCACCATGATTAGGCATGGCTTAGGCTAGCGGCCCAGGCGTTTCTCTAACACACATACAAACTCCATGATCTTACAAGTTCCACTTTTATTTCACACCGCCGGGATCCATAAGTAAAAGAATCATGATATCAACGGAATAAAAAGTGCAATGTTGAAAGCGTTCCCCATGATACATGGTTCTGCTAACTTTAACTTATAAAGTGCAAGCATATACGCAAAAAGATGGACACAATGGTTCGAGATTATTAAGTGCAAGAAAGTAAAGTGTGCCATCAAGTTCGTGAGAGCTTTAATCACTAATTTTCACATAATAAGTTTAATTTAGAAGGTAAATAAAAACATGAATATACTTGGAATAACAAATGCTAATAGGTAGGTATGGTGGAATCTTTAGAATAACTTGGTTTTATTTGGAGTTGGATGCATGAGTGGAACTCATACTTGGTATGGAGGCTAGCAAAAGACTGGGAGCGACCAACTAAGAGAGCAATAATGGCCATAATCATGCAAAGCAACAAAACATCATTAATTAAATCATAAAGTGATATTAAAAGTCGAAAACTAAATGATCATAAAGGCTGTGGTGACTTGGGATAGTCTTAACATGGTGTGAGCATGCGCCAAGTCAACCCAAATAAAGCATGAAAGGAGAATACCACAATACTATGCTTTAATATGCTAAAACAACGCATGATTCTTTCAAGGCACATTAAGAAATCTCAATTCTTTATAACATGTCATGCTACAGAAAAAATCACTAAGCATAAAGCCAAAACAATATCAAGCATGCCATGACAAAGCATAGGGCAAAGTCAAAAACAAGCTCCTTTTTACCACTTAAGCATGAACTTTTCCTACTCTTTTCCAATCCAAACCAACTTATTTGAAAACTATTGTATGAATGAGGGAGTCCAACCAACTTATTCAAGAAAACTAAGCAAACAAAAACCAAAAATGAAAACAAAGACGCTCCAAGAACAACACAACTGTGCATGAAACAATAAAAATGAAGTGTTTGGAAGAAACCTGAAATTTTTATTGATGAAGAAGGGGATGCCTTGGGCATCCCCAAGCTTTGACTCTTGTACTTCTTGGATATTTCTTGGGGTGACACGGGTGGCATCCCCAAGCTTGAGATTTTGTCCATACTTCATCTTATCACATTACTCTTCCCTACACTCAAAAATTTCCTTCATACAAAACTTCACACAATCTTCATTAGCAACATTAGTGTACTCAAGATAATAAGTCTTTTGGTTCAGTTTCAACACAAGTAAAACTTCCATTAAAACACAAGCTACTGTAGCACTTCCTTTAAAAAGTTCAAATGATCAAAGAGAACTCAAATAGAAAGAGATTAAGAGGCAAATGCAAATAATGGCAGAAATCTGTCAAAACAGACCAGCAGGTAAAAACCAATTTTTTCTAAGACCTTATGTTCCTCAAATCGAAAAGTGTTGAACTAACGAAAGTTGGATAACAACCTGGGGCAGAAGCACAAAAAATTACTCAAACCGACGTACAGAGATTTTTCACGGTATTTTACAGCGAAGCACAAAAATCTGATTCGGGACAGCAACTTTCCCAAGCATTACTTCTCTCTCATTAGAGGTTACTCTTGGCACAAAAACCACACAATAATGATAAGGAGAGGTTATTACAGAGGCAATAACTTCCAAGACTCAACTAAAACTTTTGGGTTATCTCCCAATAAGTACTTTTCTTTAACGCCTTTAAGTTAGGCATAAGAAGCAAGAAAAGAATCAAGTATTCTCAAATGAAGAAGCATTAAGAGAAAATTTTGTTTTAATAGGAGAGGCAAAAGGAATCTTCTCTCTCTTCTTAGGTAAGTGTTCTATACCTTTCTTGAGTGGAAATTGATATTTAATGGTGCCTTCTTTCATATCAATAATGGCACTAATAGTTCTAAGAAAAGTTCTTCCCAAAATAATAGGACAAGAATCATTGCATTCAACATCCAAAACATAGAAATCAACAGGGACATAGGCATTGTTGACCATAATAAGAACATCATTAACACTCACCATGAGTTTCTTTTTAGCATTATCATCAAGTGGGACATTTAAATAACAATCTTCCAATGGTGGCAAATCAAGCATTTCATAAATCTTTCTAGGCATAATAGAAACACTACTATCAAGGCCACATAAAGCTTTGATATCAAAATCATTCACTTTCATATTAATGATGGGTTCCCAACCATCTTCTCGTTTCATAGGAATAGAAGCTTTATGTTTCATCTTTTCTTCTTTAATTTTTATGAGAGCATCTTTAATGTGGTTTGTAAGGGCCATATTCATAGCACTAGCATTAGGACTTTTAGCAAGCTTTTGTAGGAACATAATTACTTCAGAAATATTGCAACCATCAAGATCAAAATCATAATTATTATCTAAAGTAGTAGAGCTATTGTTTCCCATATTTCGAAGGATTTCAGCATTCTTATTAGAAAAGGTTCCATTGGGTTTACTAGATTCAACATTAGTGGTAGTGATAGTAGAAATACAAATATTTCTAGCAATTTCATCTTCTCTTTCCCACTTAACATGCAATTCAGCTAATAGTCTAACAATTTCATCAATTCTAATTTGTATGGCATTAGTAGCAGCAAAGGGATTTTCAATAGTTTTAGGTTTGGCAACCATTTTATTCAAAGAAGATTGTGCTTCAGACAAAGATGCTATATTTCTTTCAGCATTAGAGAGTTTTTCCTCAATAGTTTTATTGAAAGGAGTTTGTTTACTAATAAAATCTTTAAGCATAACTTCCAGTTCAGAGGGTGCACTCCTATTATTGTTGTAGGAATTTCCATAAGCATTACCATTATTGGGGAGATATGGCCTATAGTTATTATGACCAAAATTGTTCCTGTAGGCATTGTTGCTAAAATTATTATTTCTTATAAAGTTCACATCAACTTGCTCTTCTTAAGAAACCAAAGAGGCTAAGGGAACATGATTTGGATTAATATGAGCTTTCCCATTAACACGCATAGACATAATAACATCAATTTTATCGCTCAAGGAGGAGGTTTCCTCAACAAAATTTACCTTCTTACCTTGTGGAGCTCTCTCAGTGTGCCATTCAGAATAGTTAACCATCATATTATCCAGAAGCTTTGTTGCAGTACCCAAAGTAATGGTCATAAAGGTACCTCCAGCAGCAGAATCCAGTAGATTTCTTGAAGAATAATTCAATCCTGCATAAAAGGTTTGGATAATCATCCAAGCAGTCAGTCCATGAGGGGAACCCCAAGAGGAAGGTATGATGAGCATAGCAGCAAGTTTTACCTCAGTTATGAAACCAAGGTTATCAAACCATTAGGAGCAAGGAAACACCTCCAAGGTGTTGTTTCCAACTTGGAATCCTACACAACACAACCATAGAACTTTGCCCCCAACTTACAGTGAGGTTGTCAATCTCACCGGTTTTGCTGAAAACAAAAGATTAAACGTATTGTGTGGAAGATAGTAATAGCTTGCAGAAAGTAAACAGAAAACAATAAATAGATTTGTAGATTGATGTTAAAATAATGGACCGGGGTCCATAGTTCACTAGTGGTGATTCTCCTTAAGACATATGACATGTTGGGTGAACAAATTACAGTGGGGCAATTGACAAACATCGAGAAAGCATACATGCATATACTAATTATCTTGACTCCTATGAGATTTGATCGACATTACAACATTATACATAGACAGTAATCCAACTGCATCTATGACTAATCATCCAAACCCCCTCCAGTATTAAGTTGCAAGCAACAGATAATTGCATTAAGCAAAGTGTGTAAAGTAAACAATACGATTGTTATATGAACAAAGGATTGCTGTTTTATCCCTAGTAGCAACAACACATCTAGTACCTTAGATATTTCTATCACTTCCCCAGATTCCTAGAGGCATGTACCCACTATCGAGCATAAATACTCCCTCTTGGAGTTGCTAGCATCTACTCGGCCAAGATAGCTACTAACAACGGAAAGCATGCAAGATCACAAATAACAAAGACATGATAGAATCAATTAATCAATCTGAAATAGCATCTCAATGTCCATCGGATCCCCGCAAACACAACATGTAGGATTACAAATAGATGATCTTGATCATGAACGGAGCTCACAAGATCTAAACATGATAGCACAAAGGAGGAGAACCAACCATCTAGCTACTACATGGACCTATAGTCCAAGGATAAACTACTCACGCATCACACCAGAGGCAGTAATGGTGATGAAGGAGGCCTCCAGGGTGAACTCTCCCCTCTAGCAGGGTCTCGGGAAGAGCTTCAGATCCCTCCCGATCTAGGGATGGAGATGACGGCGGCTAAAAAATCTTTTGTAGAATTTTGATCGGGGACTTAGAGTTTCTGTTTCGGAGGCTTCTTATAGGCGAAAGGGGAGGACGAGGGGGTGCCCGAGGCGGCTGCACCCCCTAGGCACGGGACAGGCCTGGCCACGCTGCCAGGGGGTGTGCCCCCCTCGAGGCTGTTCTCTGTCTAGTCTTTTGGCTCCGTGTTCCCCTCGGTGAAATATTGACTTTGGCTTTTGTCCCGTCCAATTCCGAGTATATTCATTTTCTGGCTTTTCTGAAACCAAAAACAGCAGAAAACAGGCAACTGGCACCGTGGCATCTTGTTAATAGGTTAGTTCTAGAAAATGTGTAAAAATACCCAAAAGCAGCAGGTAGGCAAGATTTTATGGACTAGGGATATAAACTGTAATTCGAAGAAACCCTAATATATGGCGCACGTTGCCGTACTCATACATCGTCCCTATATGGCGCGCGTTGCCGTGCCTGTCTATCGTCCCTATATGGTGCGCGTTGCCGCCCCCGTCCCTAACCTCAAACGCCGGCGGGGTCATGTAACTCCAATGCTCATAAGCAATAACAGGGAGGGTTTGGTAAAAAGTTAGACCCGCCAAGTCTAATGGGGATCCGCAGACCTGAAACCCGTACCCACAGACCCGCTTTAATCCCTAACCATATCCCTAATAATCCTATGCCTAACCACACGTCCCACGCGGCCACGCACGCATACAACACATATCACATGCACGCGATAGAATATGGAGTCCTGAAGACAACACATGCATGCACGCGTCCATTTTCACTAACTACATCCGCATGCGCTAGCGTCGCTCCCGTCTCATGCGTTGGCGGGTACCCGTTGGGGCCCCGAACCTGGTCGGGTCGCGGGTCTGGTAAAATATGAGACATGACTAATTAAACGAGGCGGGTATGGGGGTCAGACCCGGCGGGTGCCATCCCTACTACTATTACTACTACTTATTACTACTACAATAATATTACAAATACTACTAATACTAATAAACACATAATAATAGACAAATACTAAAAATACTAATTAAACGGGACGGGTATGGGGGGTCGGACCCGGCCCCAAACCCACTGGGTGCCTACTAATACTACTACTACTTATTACTACTACTACAAATATACTAATACTAGTAAACACATATTAATAAAGACAAATACAAAAAAATACTAATAAACACATAATAAGAAAAAAGACATAAAAAGAAAAAGAACGCCGCTTCTCGAGGCGTCGTCTCAGACACGCCACCCTGCGTTCTATGCCCTCATGCGCCAAGGCCTACTGGTCGCCGCTGGCCGTTCTCTGTTCGCGCCGCTGCTCGAGCCCAATCCCCTGATCGCGCCGCTGCCCCGGCTTGCGGCGGAACCTGCTAGCGGTGGTCCCTATTTGTGCCGTCACCCCTGCTCGCCCAGTCGCCCTGCGTACGGAGCTCGAGAGTGAGGGAGGGAGAGGGGCTTGGCACACCTGGGACACGACGATGGTCGGCGGTGGTGCGACGTATACGACGGAGACGGCGCGTGCTATAGCTCCTCCTGGCAGCAGCGGCGACCTGCAGAGAGTGAAAGAGAGATTGGAGAAGGGAAATGAATGGCGCGCGGTTATAAAGGGGAGGGCCATACGTCCCGGGACGTATGATGGCCACCGTAGGTGCGCACACAGAGGACCTTTAGGCCTGGTTGGTGGCACCAACCGGAACAAAAAGTTCTTTTTTCAAAAGTTTTTCAAACTTTTCAGATGTTCCCGCCTTATTTCTTATTTCTTATTTAGGTGTTCACATTTGAAATGATTTGAATTTGAAAAAACTTTTTGTCTTATAAAATAATTATTCAAACTATTAAATTTCAAATGGTTTAAATTTGAATTTGAAAACACTTTCAACATGAAAAGTGTTTGAATTTTAATAACTAATGTAGAACCATTTTCTGTTTCCTAAAATAATTTTTCAAACTATTTTCCATTTAGCCATTTTCAAATAAAAATGCATTACAGAATAAAACAGTGGATCTCTCGACAATCTTGGGTACAAAAACGAACCATTTGTCCTAGCCAATGGATTTAGTCATAATCATGTCTATCCCTATAGTACACAGCTTCAGGGTCATCTTCCGAATCATCTTCGTCGTCGCTATGGCATATTCCGGGGATCCTCAGCCCTTCCCCGGCTTGGGTAGGGGGGAACCGGGGACCGTGAACAAGGACATATTCTGGGGGAACCTTCCACTCCGGCCTCGGATGCACGACGCGGGAGGAGAGGTGGCTCCTGGATGACGATGCCGCTACGCCCATGGCCTTCACCACAACCACCCTTATTGTGGCTTTGCGGCGGGTGCAAGTGTGTGTACCGCAGGCGAGGATGATCTCCCTCAGCGATGTAGCGCATCACACCGGCGATAGTCCGGTTCGCCCACCAAAGGAGATGACTGGTTTCATTGTGGTTCACCGGGGGCGGGCCGTCACCCTCGTACCTAGAGAGCTCCCTTTCCTGCCGGTTAGCGAAGAAGGCATTCCATGTGTCATAGTTGTCGGGATCCCAATGGGGATTCATCCGCTGCTCCGGTGTGAGCTCTAGGTAGAAGTGGTTCATGATGGCCACCTGGCGGGCGGAACCTTGAGGCACAAGAGGGACAAGAACTCCTCCAACGCTCAACATCCAGTCAGTGGGCACCCGGTAGCCCGGTGGGCATGGGTAGCTGGAGGCGCACAACGCCTCGGTCTCTTCGAGTGTGAGAATGGCCCAGTATGCGGTGTCCATTATTGAGAGATGAAGGTGTGGATGTGTGGATAGCCATGGCACGGTTGGCCTAGATATAGAGGTAAAGGGCGGGAAAACAAAGCGGGAAGCGATGGGAAATGGCGGGAAATATCTTTAGTCCCGGATAGTGGCTCCAACTAGGACTAAAATACCCGGTTAGAGGAAAAGGGCGGGAAAGCATAGCGGGAAGCGCTGGGAAATGGCGGAATATCTTTAGTCCCAGTTAGTGGCTCCAACTAGGACTAAAAGACCCAGTTAGAGGAAAAGGGTGGGAAAACAAAGCGGGAAGCGGTGGGAAATGGCGGGAAATATCTTTAGTCCCGGTTAGTGGCTCCAACTGGGACTAAAATACCCGATTAGAGGACAAGGGCGGGAAAGCATAGCGGGAAGCGATGGGAAATGGCGGGAAATATCTTTAGTCCCAGTTAGTGGCTCCAACTGGGACTAAAAGACCCGGTTAGAGGAAAAGGGCGGGAAAGCATAGCGGGAAGCGATGGGAAATGGCGGGAAATATCTTTAGTCTCGGTTAGTGGCTCCAACTGGGACTAAAAGACCCAGTTAGAGGAAAAGGGCGGGAAACCATAGCGGGAAGCGGTGGGAAATGGCAGGAAATATCTTTAGTCCTGGTTAGTGCCTCCAATCGGGACTATCGACAAGAGTGTCGACATTATGTCGTGAGTGTCGACACTATGTTGTGCTGCTTCATCTATAAGTAGGCATCCTTGTGAAGTTATCAAACACAAACATGATGTTGTGTGAGAGCAGAGACACCACTATGGCCAGTTTGAGGGAGATGCCAGTGGAGCCCAGTCTTCCGGCATCTCCAACAAACCGGCCATAGAGGCACTCTCTAATATGTGAAATTAGTTAGCTACCTGACATATTGATCTAGCTAGAGAAGTTATAAATTCCAAGATGGTGTGCGAGAGGAGGGACAATACTATGGCCAGCTTCAGGGAGATGCCGAAGGATCTAGTCCTCAGGCATCTCCCTTAAGCTGGCCATAGGGGATGGATCTCTGAAGAAATCACAAGCATTAGATCATGTGACGTTTTATCTTTTTCGGTAGACATTTGTCTTTTTCTCCAGGGGTGGACGGAAAGGTTTTAAAATCCCTAGTTAGGACATTGTTCATGTAAGGTGGTCTAGTATTTTTGAAAAATGGGGTGGTACCATTTTTTTATTTAACTTTTGGCGTTGCTTTACAAAACGCCCCGATTTTGGCACTCGGAAAATAGAAATTGGCTTTTTCATGCGACGAAAAATAAAAATTCCTCCTGCAACATTGTTAGCCATCCCAAGATGCACATGCATGCACAATATGGGCACAATATCACAAAGTATGCCTTGATTATGCACATAACATTGGTCATTTGGACCGAAAGCCATGAAACCTCGAACATGATAGGTCATTTTGTGAAGGTTTTTTCGAGACATAATAAATATACCAAATTTGTTATTTTTAATTGCAACTATGTAATATAATATGACACCACGCGAAGGATTTACATTGTTCGGACCGTTTTTGAATTTCTTATGCCCATTTCAAAATTTACCCGTTTCTAACTATGGTCATAACGGCGGGCATGAAGATAGGGGATGAGCCTCGTTAAAACTTGCATTGGATCTCTGAAGAAACATCATATTATGAGTCTAAAAATGATTTTTTTAAAAAAATCATGAGCATTAGATCATGTACCTATAGATCAAACCGGACCCACTTCCTACCGATTCGGTAGACATTTGTCTTTTTCTCTAGGGGTGGATGGAAAGGTTTTCAAATCCCTAGTTAGGACATTGTTCATGTAAGGTGGTCTAGTATTTTTGGAAAATGGGGTGCTCCCATTTTTTTATTTAACGTTTGGTGTTGCTTCACAAAATGCCCCGATTTTGGCACTCGGAAAATAGAAAATGGCTTTTTCATGCGATGAAAAATAAAACTTCCTCCTGCAACATTGTAAGCCATCCAAATATGCACATGCATGCACAATATGGGCACAGTATCACAAACTATGGCTCGATTATGCACATAACATTGGTCATTTGGATCGAAAGCCATGAAACCTCGAACATGATAGGTCATTTTGTGAAGGTTTTTCGAGACATAATCAATATACCAAGTTTGGTATTTTTCATTGCAACTATGTCATATAATATGACACCACGTGAAGGATTTATATTGTTTGGACCGTTTTTGTATTTCTTATGCCCAATTATGGTCGCTTTGTCCATAACCATGGAGCATCTTGTTTGCTTAACGGGATGCTTAGGTCAGTTTTCACTATGAAGGGCGGAATTTCATCAAACTTATTATAATCTTCTGACATATCTGTCTTGTCCTCGACTCCCATGATATTTCTTTTCCCTGAAAGAACTATGTGACGCTTTGGCTCATCATGTGATGTATTCGTTTGCTTATTTTTTTTCTTTTTTTGGTATGGAGGACATGTCCTTCACATAGAAAACCTAAGCCAAATCATTGCCTAGGACAAATGGTTCGTCTCTATAACCAAGATTGTTGAGATCTACTGTTGTCATTCCATACAACTAGTCTACCTTTACCCCTTCTCCATTCAGATTGATCCATTTGCACCGAAACGAAGGGACCTTAAAAGAAACTCCATAGTCAAGTTCCCATGTCTCCTCTATGTAACCATAGTATGTGTCCTTTTTGCCATTCTTGTCGGTTGCATCAAAGCGGACACCACTGTTCTGGTTGGTGCTCTTTTTATCTTGGGCGATCGTGTAAAATGTATTCCTATTTATCTTGTACCCTTGGTAATTCAAAATAGTAGAAGATGGTGACCCAACCAACAAGTAGAGCTGATCTCCAACAGTGGTGTCATTCATTAGATGTGTTCACAACCAACTGCCGAAAGTCTTCATGTGTTCATCTCTAATCCAGGAGTCTGGCTTTCCTGGGTTGTTGGAGCATACACTATTCTTGTGTTCCCCGATATACGAAGTTGCCAAGGTGGAATTCTGTAGAACCATGTAGTGTGCTTGAGTGAAAGATAGTCCATCCCTACATATCATCGCTTTCTTTCTCAGCATGCCTTTTCCACTCAGTCTCCCCTCATGCCGTGATTTAGGAACACCAATCGGCTTAAGGTCAGGAATAAAGTCAACGCAGAACTCAATGACCTCCTCTGTTCCATAGCCCGTGGAGATGCTTCCTTCTGGCCTAGCATGGTTATGAACATATTTCTTTAACACTCCCATGAACCTCTCAAAGGGGAACATATTGTGTAGAAATACAGGACCACTAAGGAGGGCGGAAAACGATGTCTCCACCTTAGCCTCGCTATGCTAGCCTTCACCACCGGTGATCTCCCTCTCCAGCGTCCATCTCCTCCTTCTGTTCCAATCATTGTTTCCCCCTCCTCCTTACCTACCTATCTATATCTTGTTGGTTGTTTTCCATGGAGGATTTGGCCAGCTCCTAGAAGGTTTCTTATACTGGTGCTTCGGAGGATGGCAAGTTTCTTGAGGGTTCATTGGTTTTTTGGCCTTCTAGGAATTGGTTGGTGCTGAATAATGCAAATGGTTTTGTCCTGGAAGGTAGAGAATTCCTGAAGGGTGAAAGTTTCAACATCGGCACAATGGTACGTCTCCCTTTTCATTTGGCCCTAGATCAATGTGTTGTTAGTTGGTGTTCATGAGTCTGGCCCTAGATCTCCTCGATCTTCCTCTGGATTGGTTCTTCCTCCTTTGAGATGGAAAGTGTCTTGTGGATCTATTAATTCTGATTCCAATATCATGAGAGATGCATTCCTTATTTTAAGACCACAAGCTAGAAGAATTGTTCTTCTTGATCACAAGGAAACAGTTCTTGATGCAATGTTCCTTCTGAAAGATAAAACTATTGGTCATGGAAGTATCATTGTTATGCCTTTTCATAAAGTTATTGTTGGAGAACAAGCTCTTTTGGATTCGTTAAGTTCTTCTGACAAGAAAATACCAGAAAGTTCGAAGGCATCTAGTTCTGTCCCTGCACCTACCCTGGATTTTTCTGTTGGTCTAAACTTTGAAGCTAACATCTTGAAAAAGTTTGGTCATACTGTCAATTTCATTGGGGGTTTCAAGGGAAGAGAATTCATTCTAGTTATTTCTTTTGGAAGAGCAAAATTTAAGCTGGATATTCATTCAGTCGGATTAACCATTCATGCTATTTTTGGAGGAAAAGCCTCTTCCTACCGTGTCAAACTTTTACACGATAGAACTTTTAAATTCTCTGTTGCTTCCAGAGCTGTGGGTTTTGAAATCTACAATATGGGTAAATTCTCAGGGGATATGTTTGAATGTTTTTTCAATCTCTGGGGAAATGGTGGTCCTAATTGGCAAGCTGAGGAGGAAAAATATTATCAGGAGCTGACATCTGAATGGACCGTGGTTTCAAAAAAGAAAGGAAAAAGCTCTATTTTTAATCATCTGTCTGGGCTCAGCGCTAATTCTGGTAATATTAATCATCTCTCCTACCCCAATAATATTCCCGTTGGACCGATTAATTGGCCTTCAACTCAGGGCGTCAATCAGGCAATTTGCTCTAATGACAAATTCAATGAGAATTCTTCGGTCGGCGCGCATTCTCACCTGCTTTTAATGGGCCAAGCCAGGTCAACCTGAGTGTTAATTCTACAAATAAAGATCATCAGCATATGTTGCCTATTCAGGAATACGCTTCCTTCCCTAAACGGTCTTGGCCCAACAATAACTATCTCAATTGGTTCAAGGCCCAAGAACCCTGGCAGTTTTCGAGTTTTAGTGAATTCGGAATTTTCTCTAAAGGCATGAAAAATCAGGACCCTGTCTTCTCACCTTCCTCGCCTGGTACAAACCCCATTTCCGCTGATTGCTTTCCACCTAGTTCTTCTCTGTCGGCTACCTCGTCGGAGACAATGGCGAATATCCCCATTGATCCAAGACCGTTTGTGCCTCCGGGCTTCGAGATTCTTCAGATACCTGGTCGGGTGGGAGTCAAGCGGGTGGTCGTGGCTCACAGGCCTCTGCTCCATGACAGTACGCCATCGCCACCATTGCTCCAGTTCCTCCAGGTTAGATTCCGTTTGCGAACATTGAGGAAGTTCTGCAGGATTTCCTGGCCAATGAGATGCATGTGGGTTTTAGAGATATCCAAGCTTGTCCTTTTGGGTCTGCATATGTCAAATTTGCACTTACTAGCGACAGGGACATGTTGATTAGAGAAAGTCCCTTTCCGTTTGAAGAGGTGGACATTTCTTTTTCCAAGCACAATGAAGGCATCAATTGGAGAATGGCTCAGTTTAATAGGGAGGTTTGGGTCCTTCTTGTTGTCCCCCTCTTGATCACTGGTATACTGAGGATCTGGATGCCATCTTTTCTGACTTTGGCAAGATTATCATGTGGGAAAACATCCCAAATCACAAGGGTATAATCATGGCTAAGGTTAGAGTCATTGACCTTGAGGACATTCCAAAAAGTGTTAGGTTCACTGAAGAGGACTCTCCTGAATCTCAGTCTTGGACTTTCTCTGTTGAGATTCTGTTGCAAAATATGCTGGGTGGTGGCCCACCAGATGAAGACCCTTTACCTGATGAGGGGATTGACCCACACCCAATTCCCAACTTAAACCCTGCTGCCAATCTTTTTGTCCCACCTCCTATCAACCCTCATGATGCTGACAACAATGATGATGAGGGGTGGGGACACTGGGCTATGGGGAATAATCAGAATGAGAATCAACAAGATCATCCAAATGCTGCTTTTAACCAACTGATGAATGCCATTATGGAGGATGAACTACCCGATGACCCCCTGCATCCTCCTCCACAAGATAACAGTGCTGTTACTATTTCTTCTTCTGTCCATGATCAAAATGGCTCTAACAACAGTGGGGGACAGTACCAAAGCAACAACTTAGTTCTTGATGAGGATGAGGTAATACAAGAAAATTTGAATGCATCACTTGGAGAAGGATTGGAGCACCTAATGAATGCTTACAACTCAGAATCATAGGATGTTGATAATGTGGATATCTCAGAAAATGCTAGTCTAGATAACCCAGGTGGATTCCTGGAGGACTCTGAGATGCTTTCACCTTGCTTGGCTGACTTTCAGGTTGGGTTTGTGCATACTCACTATGCACAGATTCCTGATCTTCATGCTACTAAACAATATTTTTCAAAACAAGGATTGGACCTATGGGATAGGTGATGACCCACAAGTATAGGGGTGTATCGCAGTATTTTCGAGGGAAGTGAAACCCAATTTATTGATTCGACACAAGGGGAGCCAAAAAATATTTATAAGCCTTAACAACTAAGTTGTGAATTCAGCTGCACCTGGAAACAATCTTGCTCACAGTAGTTTATCAGTAGCAACAGTTTTGTAATAGCAATAGTAAAGTAACAACAGAGTAATAGTAGTAGTAAAAGTAAAATAGTAGTAACAGTAGTAGTAAACAGTAGGATCAAAGCGCGGTAGGCATAGGGATGGATGGACGGGTGTTGCATGGACATGACAATTCACATGGCAATCAGAACATAGGGCAATTGCAGATAAATAAGATAAAGCATCCAAGTACTAAACAATCATAGGCATGTGTTCCATATATAGTCATACGTGCTCGCAATGAGAACTTGCACAACATCTTTTGTCTTGCCATCCCGTTTGCAACGGGGCCTCAAGGGAACTACTGGCAATTAAGGTGCTCCTTTTAATAGAGCACCGGAGCAAAGCATTAACACTCCATGAACACACGTGATCCTCACATCAAAGCCATTCCCTCCGGTTATCCCGATTTCTGCCACTTCAGGGCCATTGGTTCCGGACAACAACATGTGTATACAATTTGCAGGTAAGACCAAAAACAATACTATCATAATGAATCAATAACATGTTCAGATCTAAAATCATGGCACTCGGGCCCTAGTGACAAGCATTAAGCATAACAAGTTGGAACAAAGTCAAATAGCACTAATAATAGATACTAGGCACCATGCCCTAACAATCCGATGCCATTACATGAACGATCTCATCCAATCCCTACCATCCCCATAGCCTACAGCGGGGGATTACTCACTCATAGATGGGGGAAACATGGATGGTGGATGGAGAAGCGATGGTGATGATGATGGCAATGATCTCCTCCAATTCCTCGTCTCGGCAGGGTGCCAGAACGGAGTTTCTGGTGCTGTTTCATGGAATCTGATGGTGGCAGCAGAGCGGAACTCCTTCTGGAAAAACGTCGAACCCCCCTGAGTTTTTAGGTTAGAAGGAAACTTATAGGCGAAGAGGGAGACCGAGGGGGTGTCTGGGGCGGCCAGACCACCCCTGACGCGGCCAGGCCCAGCCCGCGCGGCCAGGTGGTGTGGCTGGGCCCTAGCCCCACTCCATCTCGTATTCTAGCTCCTGGTGTCCCTCGGTGAAAAACTGACTTTGGCTTTTGTCCCGTCCAATTCCGAGAATATTCATTTTCTGACTTCCCTAGAACCAAAAACAGCAAAAATCAGGCAGCTGGCACTGTAGCTTTTGTTAATAGGTTAGTCCAAAAAATCATATGAAAAGTACTCCAAAGTGTGGACAAAACATAAGAAGTAGATAAAACCAAGCATGTAACATCTAAAATTATGGATACGTTTGCAACGTATCAACATCCTCAAGCTTAACTCCTGCTCATCCTCGAGTAGGTAAGTGATAAAAAGAAAGAATAATTTTTGAGGTGACATGCACCATCATAAACTTGATCAAAGTATTCGTAAAACATTCATAGCTGGGATCATAGTACTTCAACATAACATGAAAGATAAACTTCTAACAATAAGACAAAGCAACTATGTTGCAACATGAAAAGGCACAAACAAAAGATTCATGAATAACAATGCTTTGCAAGACGTTTGTTTGTTTTTACAGAAATAAAACATAGCATAGTGGCATTCAGCTTGTCCCTCATAGAGTAGCAAACATAAATGCATAGGACACCTTCAAAGTTCATAAGAGTGACTAGATACAAATAGTTTAAAACAAGAAATATCAAAGCTTTGCATCAATCAATAAGTCTTGGGACAATGCACATAGAACTAAGAATGGCCACTATGCTCTCAAAGTAAGTGCATAAAGATAGAAGGTGGAGACTCGATATATAAGTGGAAGAAATGCCTTCGTAGAAGGAAGTAGGGATTCAAGTTTCATAAAGAGCTTCCAAAAATTATGGTACTTAATACCTTTCAGCTCTCATTGCCCCTATCATAAGCATCTTGAAGTGATTAAGGTTAAGTTGAACAAAGTATGAAGTATATGCTTGACGAAGTATAAGTTGGAAATCTCATGTCCCTTGAATACAAGGGCCGCTCCTCATGCTACTCAAGTTTAGTCACTGGTAAGTTCTTGTCATCGTAAGTACATGTGTATCATAGAGAACCGCCAACGGGGTACCCCTTGCCCGATGATACGGAAGAATCTCCATATCAAAATGACAAGGCAAGCAGACAATGAGCATCTCAACAATCTTCTTATTTACCATGGGAATATGGTGCTTTTTTCTCTCTTTCCTCTTTTCATATATCTCTTTTTTCCCCTCTTTTTCTCTTTTTTTTCTCAACATCTGACTCTTTTTTTATAAGAAGAATACTTCATAGACATCTCATTATGGTTACGTTGCAGGTTTCCACCATGTCAGCATGGATTAGACCAGCGGCCTAGGCGTTTCTCTAACACATATACATAACTCCATGGACTTACAAGTTCCCCTTTCATTTCACACCGACGACATCCATAGACAAAAGAGCATGATATCTTGTCATCGTAAGTACATGTGTATCATAGAGAACCGCCAACGGGGTACCCCTTGCCCGATGATACGGAAGAATCCCCATATCAAAATGACAAGGCAAGCAGACAATGAGCATCTCACCAATTTTCTTATTTACCATGGGAATATGGTGCTTTTTTCTCTCTTTCCTCTTTTCATATATCTCTTTTTTTCCTCTTTTTCTCTTTTTTCTCTCAATATCTGACTCTTTTTTTATAAGAAGAATGCTTCATAGACAGCTCATTATGGTTACGCTGCAGGTTTCCACCATGTCAGCATGGATTAGACCAGCGGCCCAGGCGTTTCTCTAACACATATACATAACTCCATGGACTTACAAGCTCCCCTTTCATTTCACACCGACGAAATCCATAGACAAAAGAGCATGATATCAACTAAGTACAAAGTAAAAGTGCAATGTTGAAAGCGTTCCCCATGACAACATGGTTCTGCTAATCTCCAACAAATAAGTGCAAGAATATACAGCATAGAAGACACAATGGTTCAAGTTTATTAAGGGCAAGAAAAGTAAAGTATGCCATCAAGTTCGTGAGAGCTTTAATCACTAGTTTTCTCATAACAAGTTTAATTCGGAAGGTAGACAAAAACATGAATATACTTGGAATAGCATAATCTAGTAGGTAGGTATGGTGGACTCTTTGGAATAACTTGGTTTAAGGAGTTGGATGCATGAGTGGAACTCATACTTGGTTGCGGAGGCTAGCAAAAGACTGGGAGCGACAAACTAAGAGAGCAATAATGGCCATAATCATGCAAAGCGACAAAACATCATTGATCAAAGCATAAAGTGATATTACAAGTTGAAAACTAAAGGATCATCAAGGCTATGGTGACTTGGGATAGTCATAACATGGTGTAAGCATGTGCCAAGTCAACCCAAATAAAGCATGAAAGGAGAATACCACAATACTATGCTTTAATATGCTAAAATAACGCATGATCCTTCCAAGGCACATTAAGCAATATCAATTGTTTATAACAAGTCATGCTACAGCAAAGAATACTAAGCATAAAGCCAAAACAAAATCAAGCATGGCATGACAAAGCATAGGCCACAGTCAAAAACAAGCTCTCTTTACCACTTAAGCATGAACTTTACTACTCTTTTCCAATCCAAACCAAACTATTTGAAAAGCAATGCATGAAAGAGGGGGTCCAACAAATTTATTCAGCAAACTAAGCAAACCAAGCAAACGAGAAACCAAAAAAAACCCGAAAAAGAAGACGCTCCAAGAACAACACAACTGTGCATGAAACAATAAAAATGAAGCGTTTGGAAGAAACCTGAGATTTTTATTGATGAAGAAGGGGATGCCTTGGGAATCCCCAAGCTTTAACGCTTGTACTTCTTGGATATTTCTTGGGGTGACAGGCGTGGCATCCCTAAGCTTGAGCTTTAGTCCATCCTTCATCTCATTACTCATTCCTTCCATACACCTAAATTTTTTCCTTCATACAAAACTTCACACAATCTTTATTAGCAACATTAGTGAACTCAAGATAATAAGTCTTTAGGTTCACTTCTAACACCAATAAAATTTCCACTAAAACACAAGCTACTGTAGCACTTCCATCAAAAATCTCAATTCCCCAAAAGAACTCAAAAAGGAACCAACAAGAAGCAAATGCAAATAAAGGCAGAAATCTGTCAAAACAGACCAGTAGGTAAAGACGAATTTTTTCGAAGATCTTCTGTTGATCAAATCGAAAAGTGTTGAACTAAGGAAAGTTATATAAAAAGCTGGGGCAGTAGCACAAAAATTCACTCCTCAAAAGGATGTACAGAGATTTTACACGAATTTTTATGGTGAAGCACAGAAATCTGTTTCGGGACAGCACCTTTCCCAACCATTACTTCTCTCTTATTAGAGGTTACTATTGGAACAAAAACCAAATAAAAAGGATAAGGAGCGGTTATTAATGAAGTAATAAATTACAAGACTCATCTAAAACTTTTGGGTTATCTCCCAATAAATACTTTTCTTTAACGCCTTTAAGTTAGGCATGATAGGTTAAGATGATGCTCACATAAGAAATATGAATTGAAGTGAAAGAGAGCATCAAGAAGCAAATTCAAAACACATTTAAGTCTAACCCACTTCCTATGCATAGGAATATTGTATGCAAATAAATTCTCAAAGAACAAAGTGACAGTCATAGGAAGATAAAACAAGAGTAACTTCAAAACTTTCAGCACATAGAGAGGCGTTTCAATACCATGGAAACTTCTACAACCATATTTTCCTCTCTCATAATAATTTTCAGTAGCCTCATGAATAAACTCAACAACATAACTATCACATAAAGCATACTTTTCATGATCTACAAACACATAATTTTTATCAAGCTCAAAAGTAGTGGGATTAAAACCTTCAATCCTACTTTTAACAATTCTATAACAAGATGGCTGATCATTCAATATAGGACCATCGTCTAGATCTTTATCATAAACATTTTCTAAGCAAAACTCTTTAATACCATGCAAATCAAAGTTAAGTACAAATAAAGGATTATCATAGATAACATGAGCATAACATTCATCCTCCTTTGGTAAGTGTGGGGGACAATCAAATAATGTAAGGGATAAAGAGTTACTCTCATTAGAAGGTAGGCATGGGTAGCTAATCCATTCTTCCTCCTCCTTTTGTTCATCACTCTCCTCCACTTTTTCATCTAATGAGCTTTCAGGTTCATCAATTTCTTCTTCCATAAGATCCTGCAAGGCATTAGTCTCTTCCATTTGTGGAAAGCATCTATTAATATATTCAAGAATATAGCCATTTTCTTCCTTGTAATTATCAAAGAAAAATTTAAGTATATCATAAACCTCATGTTTATAAGGTGAATCATCAATATTTTCAAGCAAACTAGCAAGTTCAAATGCACCCTTCCAAGCAATAAATTCCTCAATTTGTTCCACATCATAAAAGTCATAATTTTATTTAATATAAGAAGATATGGTAACATCATCATTATACTCACATTGAAAAGGGAGGTGTTTGTACCTCCTATAGCAACAAGATTTATCAAAGCAATAAGTAACATTATAAGTAGAGCACACGTTTATAGCAATGGTATACAATTTATCAATTTGTTCCCATAAGTGTTTCCCTTTTTTGTGACAAGCGGTGTTCCTTATAATAATATTTTTGTTCTTCCGTGAACCCACCTTGCCAATAAGATTCAGTTTCAAAGAAACCAACCATTGATAGAAAGCATGATAAAGCAAGACAATAACAGACCAACGAAAATAACAACTAGAGTAGGAACTAATTTTTTTGTGTTTTTGATAAAGAAACAAGCAAACAAGGCGGAAATAAACTAAGCAAAACAAAAATAACAAAGTAAAGAGATTGGTTATGATTATGCTTGAACAATAGTGATTCCAAGTGGACTTGATAAATAAAGCTATGCTCCCCGGCAACGGCACCAGAAAATAGTCTTGATGACCCACAAGTATAGGGGGTGTATCGCAGTATTTTCGAGGGAAGTGAAACCCAATTTATTGATTCGACACAAGGGGAGCCAAAGAATATTTATAAGCCTTAACAACTGAGTTGTCAATTCAGCTGCACCTGGAAACAATCTTGCTCACAGTAGTTTATCAGTAGAAACAATTTTGTAATAGAAATAGTAAAGTAACAACAGAGTAATAGCAGTAGTAAAAGTAAAACAGTAGTAACAGTAACAGTAAACAGTAGGATCAAAACACGGTAGGCATAGGGATGGATGGACGGGCGTTGCATGGACAAGACAATTCACATGGAAATCAGAACATAGGGCAATTGCAGATAAATAAGATAAAGCATCTAAGTACTAAACAATCGTGGGCATGTGTTCCATATATAGTCATACGTGCTCGCAATGAGAACTTGCACAACATCTTTTGTCCTGCCAGCCCGTTTGCAGCGGGGCCTCAAAGGAACTACTGGCAATTAAGGTGCTCCTTTTAATAGAGCACCGGAGCAAAGCATTAATACTCCATGAACACACGTGATCCTCACATCAAAGCCATTCCCTCCGGTTATCCCGATTTCTGTCACTTCGGGGCCATTGGTTCCGGACAACAACGTGTGTATACAACTTGCAGGTAAGACCAAAAACAATACTATCATAATGAATCAATAACATGTTCAGATCTGAAATCATGGCACACGGGCCCTAGTGACAAGCATTAAGCATAACAAATTGAAACAAAGTAAAATAGCACTAATAATAGATACTAGGCACCATGCCCTAACAATCCGATGCCATTACATGAACAATCTCATCCAATCCCTACCATCCCCATAGCCTACAGCGGGGGATTACTCACTCATAGATGGGGGAAACATGGATGGTCGATGGAGAAGCGATGGTGATGATGATGGCGATGATCTCCTCCAATTCCCCGTCCCAGTAGGGTGCCAGAACGGAGTTTCTGGTGCTGTTTCGCGGAATCTGGTGGTGGCGGTGGAGCGGAACTCCTTCTGGAAAAACGTCGAACCCCCCTGAGTTTTTAGGTCAGAAGGCAACTTATAGGCAAAGAGGGAGACCGAGGGGGTGTCTAGGGCGGCCAGACCACCCCTTGGCACAGCCAGGCCTAGCCCGCGTGGCCAGGTGGTGTGGCTGGGTCCCAACCCCACTCCGTCTCGTATTTTGGCTCGTGGTGTCTCTCGGTGAAAAACTGACTTTGGCTTTTGTCCCGTCCAATTCCGAGAATATTCATTTTCTGACTTTCCTGGAACCAAAAACAGCAGAAAATAGGCAGCTGGCATTGTGGCTTTTGTTAATAGGTTAGTTCAAGAAAACATATGAAAAGTACTCCAAAGTGTGGACAAAACATTAGAAAGTAGATAAAACCAAGCATGGAACATAAAAAATTATGGATACGTTTGCAACGTATCAATAGGTTCTTTGCTCCTCATTGCAAAGTCAGTGGAAGGGTTAGAAGTTTTGATATCCCTGTAAGTTGGTTCAATTACATCACTCTATTGCTTTTCACACCTGAAAAATTTGATTGGGAAAATCATTTCTTGCAATCTTCCTTGTGGGATATCTTAAAGGAATCCAACTTAAATGAGCAGACAATCCCTTTCTATGTTTCTAATGCTTGTGTCACTCAGATAGCACCTACTTGTATTCTTTAGGGGGAAAGTAATCATTTGACTAAAATTCAGAGAACATCCAACTCACCTACTACCCCTATAAGGAAGAGGAGGGGAAACTCCACTCTTGTTGAAAATGAAGTGAGAAGAAGTCCCATGATCATTGAATTAAATGATGGTTTTAAGAGTCATGCTAATTTCACTAGTAAAGGCTGTCTTAGATGCAATGCTGCTCCACCTGATATTAGAAATTTTTTTGTTAAAAAGCTTTCTACCTCCTTTTGCAAGGTTGCTGAGGAAGGAATTGAGAAGAGACTCCTGAAAAAAAGCAAGATTGTTGAAAAGGTGAAGGTGACACTAGGGCCAAGAACCTCTTCATTCACTACTGGTAGAGGAAAAGGACCTACAACAAGCTCTGACAAGGTCATGGAAAAAAGGAATGCTTCAGCTAGAGATGGCTCTCAGCAGCACAAGAAACCATCCAAGAAATAATCTTAATGTATTACATCTTTTATTACTAGAGGGGTGGCAGGAATTCTTTTTGTTGTCATGGGTACTGTAATAGACCTATACACTACTGTCTTTTGATGTCCTTTTGCCTTCTATGGTTGATGAGATGGTTCTCTGACTTTGTTGAAAGACCTTATCCCTGCCATGATATTTTCCCTATCTGGGAGTATATTTTGCTTCCCAACAAAATAGTACCACATCCCACTCATATTTATGGATAATACAAGAAGTTGGAAAATTATGAACTGGAATATTAGAGGAATAAACTCTGAGAAAAAGTGGGTAGCCTTATTTAATAAAATTGATGAATCAGGATGTGATATCATCTGCCTGCAAGAAATAAAAAGAGGAAAGCTTTGATCTAGATTACATAATGAAATTTTGTCCCAAGAAATTCAATAAGTTTGAGTTTTTACCATCAGTTGGTGCCTCTGGTGGAATTATTACTATTTGGAATGGGGATTTATTTACTTGGGACTTGGACTTTAAAAATGATTTCTCTATGTCCATAAAGTTCTAGTCCAATTTATCCAATGAGACCTGGTACCTTACCAATATCTATGGCCCCTGTGACCCACACAGGAAAGCCTCTTTCATTCAGTGGTTTCATAATATTGATTTTAATGATGGTGTGGACTGGCTTGTGGTGGGGGATTTTAATCTAATAAGACAACCTTCTGACAGAAATAAAGGTGGAGGAGATATCAATGATATGTTACTTTTTAATGAAGCTATAAGTAATCTTAGACTGATTGAATTACCTCTGAAAGGGAAAAAGTTTACTTGGAGTAATATGCAAAAGGACCCACTTCTTGAAAGGCTTGACTGGTTCTTCACCTCAAGCTCTTGGACTTCTTCTTATCCATCAACCTTTGTTTACCCTCTTGTCAGGCCTACATCTGATCATACTCCATGTATTATTAACATTGGCACCAAAATTCCCAGGGCAAGAGTTTTTAGATTTGAAAATTACTGGTTGCAACACAGTGATTTTTTTGGCATTGTTCAAAATGCTTTGAACATACCAGTTGCCTATCATGACAGTGCAAAAAATATAAATGCCAAGCTTAAAAATGTTAGAAGAGGCCTAAAACTTTGGGCAAAGAACCTTCCTTGTCTCAAACAATTGATTGACAATGTTAATCTGGTCATTGAACTTCTGGATAATTTTGAAGAATATAGATGCTTGAACATTCTTGAATGGATCTTGAGAGATATTCTGAAATCTCATGTCATTACTTTGTTGCAAAATCAAAAATCATATTGGAAGCAAAGGGGGAAGATTAAATGGGTCAAGCTTGGAGATGGAAACACAAAATTCTTTCACTCAAAAGGAACTATCAATTATCGACATAATTACATCTCTGCTCTCAAGAATGCTAATCAAGATGAAATCTCTGATCATGAGGGTAAAGCTGCTTTATTATGGACTGCTTTCAAAAATAGAATGGGCACTTCTGACAATACCACTATGCATTTTAACCTGGCTGATTTCTTTGAAGATGGAATGAGCTCAAACTTAAGAGAAAATTTGGAAGCCCCTTTTCTAGACAAAGAAATTGATGATGTAGTGAAGGAACTTCCCAATGACAAGTCTCCTGGACCAGATGGCTTTAACAATGAGTTCATTAAATGCTATTGGCCTATAATTGGTAATGACATAAAAAAGATGATTCATGACTTCTATGATGAGAAAATCTCTCTTGAGAGCATAAACTCCTCTTTCATCACGCTGATTCCTAAAAAGAGTTGCCCTGAGACATCATCAGACTTCAGACCATATCTCTTCTCAATAGTGTGTTAAAGATCATCACTAAACTCCTGGCAAACAGATTGCAGAAGATTATTTTAAAACTTGTCTAGAAAAATCAATATGGATTTCTTCAACAAAGATCCATTCAGGATTGCCTTGGCTGGGGGTTTGAATATCTATTCCAATGTCACCAATCAAAAGAGGATATTCTTGTTTTAAAACTTGATTTTGAGAAGGATTTTGACATGATTGAACATAATGCATTATTTGAGATTCTCAAGGCTAGAGGATTTAGAGAAAGATGGATAAAATGGATTCAGCTGTTATTTAGTTCTGGCACTTCATCTGTTTTGCTGAATGGTATTCCTAGGAAAAAAATTTACTACAAAAGAGGAGTCAGACAAGGTGAACCATTATCACCACTTCTGTTTGTCATTGCTGCTGATTTGGTTCAAACCATCTTGAATAAGGCAATGAATCTGAATTTAATCTCTGCACCTCTCAACTGCCCTGCATGCCCTGACTATCCTGTAATTCAGTATGCTAATGACACACTTCTGATTATGAAAGCTGATGGCAAAGAATTGCTTTGCCTACAATCTATTCTAAACACCTTCTCTGATTCAACTGGGCTGAAAGTCAATTATCAGAAATCAAGTTTGATTCCCATCAACCTGGACAGTGAAAGAGTGGATCACTTTGGAAAAACCCTAAATTGTCTAAAAGGTACTTTTCCTTTTACTTACCTTGGTCTACCTTTAGGTCTTACCAAGCCCTCTTTAGAATATTTCATACCAATGGTTCAAAGAGTGGAAAAGAGACTTAGTGGAATTGCCAACTTCCTCAATTATGGTGGTAAACTTGAAATGGTTAAGTCGGTTTTATCCTCCTTGCCAATGTTCTACATGAGCTGCCTAGAGATACCACCAACTATCAAGAATCAATTGATCAAATATTTCAGACACTGCTTATGGAGACAAAAAGGCTCTGAAAGTGCTGATGTTCAAGCAAAAGGATCTGCTCTTGTGGCTTGGGACAAAATCTGTAGGCCAAAAAATCAAGGAGGATTATGTGTCCTTAATATAACTATCCAAAACAATGCAGTACTGCTATTTTTTTTGGATAAGTTTTATAATGACCATGACATTCCTTGGGTGAAACTGGTGAAAAGTTCTTATTATGTGGATGGTTCTGTTCCTAGTCATCATTTAGAAGGCTCTTTCTGGTGGAGATCTCATCTCAAGTTAATTGATACATACAAGGCCATGGCTAGAGGAAACCTGGGTAATGGTGATTCCATTTTATTCTGGACTGATCTTTGGGAGGATTAGTGTCTTCATCACAAATTTTCTCATCTGCTATCCTTTGCAAAAAATACAAACTTCACTATAAAAGAAGTGGTTCAAACTGAGTTCCTAGAAGATTTGTTTCACTTACCCTTATCTCAACAGGCCTTCAATGAGTTTGAACATATGGAAATGATTTGTCAGCAAGCTTTGGTAAAGATTCAAGAAGGCAGAAAGGATAGTTGGTCCTACATTTGGGGAAATAACAAGTTCACATCTCAAAAAGCTTATAAAGTCATGGTTGGGTATCAACCTTACCCCCCCACACACACACTTCACATGGATTTGGAATACCTCTTGTCAACCGAAGCATAAGTTCCTTTTTTGGTTATTACTTCAAGACCGTCTGGACACAAGGAATCTTCTGAAGAAAAAATATGGAACTCCAATCATATTCATGTGCTGTTTTGGAATGCTCACAAGAAGAAACTCCATCTCATTTGTTTTGGACATGTCCCTTTGCTGAAAAACTGTTGGGACTTTATTTGCCCACGAAGACATAGGGGATTATCAGTTTTTGAGGCCATTGAAGATATTAAGGAGAAATTACAATTGCCCTTTGCTATGGAAATCATCATTCTAGTGGCTTGAGGGATTTGGATTATCAGAAATAATAAGATTTTCAATAATCAAAGGCCAAATTTCAACAGTTGGAAGGCAATTTATAAGGAAGAGCTAAGATGGATTAGCTTTAGAATTAAAAGAAACCTTGCTGAAAACTTCAATGCTTGGCTTCAATCTCAGACTTAGATGTCTTTCTATTTTTTAGTGAGATCTTTGTAAATCAGATTGTTTACTCCTTATAAATATAAAAATTGCAGTGGGCTTTTTCTCACTGTTTATCCTCAAAAAAAAAATACAGGACCGAGAATGGAAATCTCTTCGACTAGGTGAACTAGGAGATGCGTCATAATATTGAAGAAGGATGGTGGGAACACTAACTCAAAACTAACAAGACATTAGACCACATCCTTCTGTAACCTTGTCAGAATATCTTGATTGATCATATTCTGAGATATTGCATTGAGGAATGCACATAGCTTCACAATGGGTACTCGAACATTTTCCGGTAGAAGCCCCCTCAATGCAATCAGAAGCAACTACGTCATAATCATGTGACAGTCATGAGACTTTAGGTTTTGGAATTTTTTCTCTACCATATTTATTATCCCCTTTATGTTAGACGAGAATCCAGACGGCACCTTGATACTGTAAAGGACTTCAAAAAAGATTTCCTTCTCTGCTTTCGTATGAGCATAGCTGGCAAGACTTAAGTGACACCCTTTATCCGTCTTGCTCTATGGATGCATGTTTTGTGGGTATTTCATATGTTTTTGGTCCTCCCGTGCTTCTGGCGTATCTTTTGTCTTCCCATACACACCCAGGAAGCCTAGCAGGTTCACGCATAGATTCTTCATCATGTGCATCACGTCGATTGAAGAGCGGACACGTAGGACTTTCCAATAGGGTAGCTCCCAAAATATAGATTTATTTTTCCACATGGGCGCGTGTCCGGTAGCGACATTGTTTGGAACAGGTTGACCGCAGGACCCTTTCCAAAGATTACTTCTGTGTCCTTGACCATACCAAATACATCATCACCTATAGGGAGGTCAGGCTTCTTCGGGTAATCTGCCTCAGGTTTGAAATGCTTGCCTTTCTTTCTTACTTGATGATTGATCGGAAGAAATCGATGATTCCCTAGGTACACAACCTTCTTACATTTATGCAAATATGTAGCTTCAGTATCATCTAAACAATGTGTGCATGCCTTGTATCCCTTATTTGTCTGTCCTGAAAGGTTACTAAGAGCAGGCCAATCATTGATGGTTACGAAAAGCAGCGCTCGTAGGTAAAATGGCTCCTGTTTATGCTCATCACACACGCACACCTGGTTTTCCCCTCAACTATAAGAGTTCTTCAACTAATGGCCTTAGGTACACATCAATGTCGTTGCCGGGTTGCTTCGGGCCTTGGATAAGCACTAGCATCATAATGAACTTACGCTTCATGCACAGCCAAGGAGGAAGGTTGTAGATACATAGAGTCACAGGACAGGTGCTGTGATTGCAGCTCTGCTCCCCAAAGGATTCATGCCATCTGTACTTAGACCAAACCATAAGTTCCTCGTGTCACCTGCAAAGTCTGGGAACTCTCTCTCGATTTTTCTCCACTGCGACCCATCAGCGAGGTTTCTCAACTTCCCGTCTTTCTTACGGTCTTTATTGTGCCATCGCAACAACCTGGCATGCTCTTTGTTTCTAAACAGACGTTTCAACCTTGGTATTATAGGAGCATACCACATAACCTTAGCAGGAACCCTATTCCCGGGGGGCTCGTCATCGCCATCAACATCACCAGGGTCATCTCGTCTGATCTTATACCGCAGTGCAGTGCATACCGGACATTTATCTGAATTCTTGTACTCCTCATCACGGTAGAGGATGCAGTCATTTATGCATGCATGTATCTTCTGCACATCTAATCCTAGAGGGCAGATAATCTTCTTTGCTTCGTAAGTACTCTCGGGCAATTCGTTATCCTTTGGAAGCTTCGGCTTCATTATTTTCAGTAACTTCTCAAATCCCTTGTTAGATAAACCAGTCTCTGCCTTCCATTTCAGCAATTCCAGTGTGGTACCGAGCTTTGTACTGCCATCTTCGCAATTTGGGTACAACAATTTTTTGTGATCCTCTAACATGCCCTCCAACTTCAACTTCTCCTTCTCTATTTCACAGTCTCACTTTGCATCAGAAATAACACGACCAAGATCATCAATGGGCTCATCTGATGCCCGTTCTTCACCTCCTTCTTTTTCATTCTCTTTCATTGCAGTATCATTGTATTCATGGAACATATGACAATAGTTGTCATCATCCTCTTCTTCTTCATTGTCTTCCATCATAACCCATCTTTCTCTATGCTTGGTCCAACAATTATAGCTGGGCATGAAACCTCTCTGAACCAGGTGGCCGCGAATGATTTTCGAGGAAGAGTACTCCTTGATGTTCCGACATTAAACACATGGACAACACATAAATCCATTCTCTTTGTTTGCCTTAGCCACATCGATAAATTTATCCACACCTTGAATGTACACGGATTTACGTCGGTCACCGTACATCCATCCCCGCCGGTTCATCTGCATCATTACAGAACATCATGATTAGTGAGATGACCACTTTAAGTCGACGCATGCATTATTATATCAATGACAGATGAAGGATAAGGTTGCTAACCTTGATCAAGAAGGAAAGAAAGAGGAGAAAGACTTAAGTGTGGCTCGGGCACCTCATATCATTTTTATTTTGTGTGAAATCAAGCGTATCATTTTCTTAGACATTTCGTCGAACACCTAATGTGCATAGGAAAAAAAAACTAACACACCACACCTCACTCCTTCAACCAAGAGAAAAACAGAGGGAGGGCGCTGGCTAGGGCGGCGCATTTATAGGCGGCTATTCATCCCGATTCGTATTACGAACCGGGACTAAAGGTGGGCGGCAAACCACGTGTCTGGGGCCGGACCTTTAGTCCCGGTTCGTATTACGAACCGGGATGAATAGCCCCTTAAGAACCGGGACAGATGCCCCTGGCTCCCGTGGGTCGCTCGGTCCCCTCGAACCAGGACAGATGCTTGCATTAGTCCAAGTTCGAGGAGGAACCGGGACAAAATCTCTGGAGGCTACGAACCAAAGGCAGTTTTTCTACTAGTGTGCCCTTATAACCTGTGAGCTGGGATTTGAATATGTCAATTCCTTGGAAGGATAAGAGGCAGCCGAGATGGACCATGGAAGAATCCATATCAAAGACATGCAAAATTCTTATAATCACAAGTTTAGTATGGTGGTCAATGCTTACTAAATAAGATGACATATTTGGTGCAATTTGGAGTTTGACGTGAAGATAAAGGTTCATTACCCATGAAATTTCCCGCGCATATTGATTGGAGGATATGTCGATAACCTGGGCCCGGGATATCACATCTAAATTTTCTGAGTCCAAAGATCGAAACCTTACAAAGCGACAGGACATTAACTGCAACAAGGACTAGTAGCGAGAGAGGACAACCTTCACGTGTATGTGGATTATTGCTTTAAAAGCGACGAAACATTAATAATAATAATAATAGAAAGGAAGAGGAACACCGAGATCAATTTTGTGAAATTACCATAAAACCCTTTTACGTGTGTGAGCACTGTAGTAACGAAAATCCATTAAAGATCATCAAAAACTTTAGCAAGGTCTAAAATTAATACAAAAGCTTTTTGTTTCTAGAAAGATAGCTGAAAAATAGTTGGTGATTACTTGAGAACATTATTAGAAATCCTTTGGCCTTGGATAAAATCATGTTAATATAACTAGGCTGGGAGATCTTCAACCTATTAACCAGAGTCCTGGTGATAATAATCTTATAAATACATTAGAAATACTAATTGGCGTGACAATATTTGATTAGCTTTCTTTAGGATCAAATCAAAAAGAGTAGAAGACTGTAAATCGTGGAGTTTGGATAAGCCGCACACCACTCAGCGTTAGGCAAACAAAGACCCATACCAACCTCACTCTTTGTTGAAAAAAAAATAAAAAAATCTTCGCTCTCCATTGGCCAAAAAAAAAGAAGATCACTCTCCCATTCTCGAATAAAAGCCCGACGATATGGAAAAAAAAAACCCTAAACCCACGGACAGTATCTCCATTCTCCACACTGCTCTCCACCCCGGCGGCGCCGCCGCCATGGCTAAGCCGGCGCCGCACCTCTGCGACGAGATCCTGGAGGAGATATTCCTCCGCCTACCCACCCCGGCGGCTCTCGCCCGCATCTCCACCGCATGCCCCTCTTTCCGCAGCATCATCACCGCGCGCTCCTTCCTGCGCCGCTTCCGCAAACTCCATCCGCCGCCACTTCTGGGATTCGTTTCTGACAAAGGTGGCTTCCACCCCGCTGAGGAACCCCATCCCTCCGCCCCGCTTGCCTGTGCCCTCGCCGACGCCGCAGATTTCTCTTACTCCTTCGTCCCCAAGCCCAACGACGATGGTTTGCTCAACCGCTGGTCTCCCCGCGACGTCCGCGACGGCCGCGTCCTCCTCGAGTGCAGCTGCAAGGTTGACATAGAAAAGCTGTACCACAGCTCCATGTCTGACTCAGAGGCGCTCTTCGCGAGGGCCTTCACGAACCTCGCCGTGTGCGATCCCGTGTCACAGAGGTACGTGCTGCTCCCACCCATACCTCAGGAAATGACAGTCGAGAAAGAACATCTTAAAGAATTCGAGCCTATGCTCGCACCCATTGACGAGGACGAGAATAAGGATGAGACATCCTTCAAAGTGATCTGCACGGCACACTACAAAAGCAAGCTGGTGACGTTCGTCTTCTCTCCCGTCACCGGGCAATGGCATGTAGCCGCATCTCCCAGCTGGAGCTCTTTGGGCGTTGCTGAGCCCTCTTGGAGGCGCTTGAACCATTTCAGCTATGTTCATGGCTGCTTCTACTGGACAGAGCTTTGGAAGGAAAAGCTGCTCGTCCTTGACGCCCGCACAATGGTGTTTTCCACCCTTGACTTTACAAATCAGCCCGCAGGCCATACCCTATACATGTCTACTATCGTTGATGGTGCAAAAGGAGCCATTGTTGAGATGCTTACCGTCGCCACTGATGACAGTCTCGCCTCATTTTATCTGTATCATACCACTCAACAACAAGACGGTGGATCTTATTCCAATGACTGCTGGCAGCTCAAAAATGTGATGGAGTTGCCTCGCCCACGTCTCTATTCCCCAATGGGTGCAAAAGAGGGGTTCTTGTTTCTTCGAGATGCTCCAGGTGTGTGGGATGATACTACACCCAAGGGTGACCCTGTTAATTTTTTCTCTTTGGAGGTCAAGACTTTTGAGCTTCACAAGGTCTGCACGGCAAAATATTACAATGATCGTGTCCACTCATACTTCGGCTTCCCACCGTCATTGTCAAAACCAAGTCTATGACGAACTACAAAGCGGACGGTAAGCCTCATGTCATGCTTTTGCTTATATATTCTGTTAATTTGGGATCCTCTCATGAGTCGTAAATGCCAAGTTATTATATTATGTTTGTATTGATGAATTTTTATGGTGCTTTGATCTCCTAACTTGTAATGTAAAAAGGGTTTAAGTTCCATGCTACTATGAGAAACTTGTCAAACCCGGAATATTGTCAGGGTTTGTTTCTTTACTGATTATATTAGTACGGCCATATGATCGTAAATATAAAAGAACTACTTCATGCTAGGAAAATGATTTATCCTTCCTTCTGTTTGTGTAATATCGCAATGTTTAAGTTTTCGCTATTACTATATTACTTTTGAACAAGTGTAAAAATTAGACAAACATAATTCAACAGTCATATGGACATGAGTCCTTATTAGGAAAAAGTATGATGCATGTTGTGGTTTCTTCCAACCGGTGATGGCGTGGGGCTCTCAATTTTGGAAGGGCCTCCACACGCGAGTAAAAACTAAAAAGTGGATTAAGGTCTGGCCTACCATGTCAGTGATGGGAGGAAGATCGAGTTTTTGTTGGTGGGTGATCGAAGAGGTGCTTGGCTGGGATCGCCCCTTTTGATCGCATTGACTTTCTGGGTACATGTCTTGGAAACCTGGGCAGAAAACAAACCATGTTGGTTGGCCATTTTTTAGTGCAATGGCTTAGTCAATCTAGACCTGACGTAATGACCTGGTCTTTGAGTATAAGGTTGTTTCTTCTCCGTTGCAAATTGCTTACAATTCTATCATTGTTTTGCTTGCTCAGTGGATGGCGTGGATTCCGGAGAATCATATAGGGAGCCCATGGCACTAACGGAGGAGAAGATTCAGGAAAAAGCTCGAGAACTACAGATCGTGTGCAGTCATCACATGCGCGTGCAATCTAAAACCTGAACATGAATGTTTATTCTGATTTAGATTTACTTTTTCCTACTCTAAGTACTGTGACACTGCTGGGTTTGGCATACCCGTTTGAATTTGCTGCTTTTTGTTGTAAGAGACAAACTGTATGGTTTTTGAGAAAACGGTTGGATTTTGATTGATATGGAAATGTTCTTGTGGACTCTACATTACATGGATCGATTCCATCGTTTTCCTGTGGAATAGCTTGAGCTAGAAACAGTGGCGGATCTAGGATTTTGCGGAAGGGTATGCCACAAAATAATTCACATATAATTTGATAACATCAATTTTTCAAAGAATGTACGTTGAACAAACAACTATTTAAATGCATTTTAATAGATTAGCAAACTACATGGTCAGAATAGTGTAAGGTAACAAAGAGCGTATTTTGGCAGCACAACATGGCCATGTCTAAATATATGCAAATTACAATAGAGATGATATACATATAAATTTTTGTAGCACTTCGCAAAAAAAGTATACTACGGGCATGTTGAAAACAAGTGGGAATTCATATGTAGCAAAAAAAGTACATTTTTCGCAAGTAAATGACACGCTAAAGATACAATTGTGTATTTTTTCCAATGTTATAAAAAGATGTTTGCTTCGGGTAATCCTATCTTAGCAACATATTAATATGGCATAAGAGTGTCTCCAATATGGATTTAAGCCTCGGCCACAGGCAGCAAAGGTAATATTTACAATAAATAACATGCATTCTCTACTATTAACGCTTAAAAAGGTAAGAGAAGAAAAACAGTAGGTTTAGATTATAATACCCATGAAATAAAAAAAAGGTAAGGAGAACTAAATGAACTAGTAAGGTGAAAAAAAAAGCATAATTACTTTAAAATGTGGGATTTGATCACAATACCTAGGACTGAAGAAACAAGGACTGAACCAACAGTTGCAATGACAAGAAAGGGCAAACATTTCTTCATGAACAGTTCTACATGTTTTTCTACTAATACATATATAGTTGAATATTTTTAGTACTATTTCGTTTTGTATATGTATAATGTGTAAAGCTGGGCACAGGGTATGCCGAGGCATACCTTGTAGGTCCTCCCCTGGATAGAAATTCGGACGTATACCCAGACCAAAAATAAAATAAAAATATCCAATTTCTGCAGTGAAAGATAGGCTGCAGGGTTCAAGTCTATATCTCAGATATAGAAAACAGTTAGAAAATGGATTTGAAGTGCATAGACTAGAATAGTTGTAACATCTTGTGATGGTGTAAAGGTTAGTTGGTCATTTGAATTATTAAATGGATTAAGAAATGAATAAAACCATACATATGGTTCATTTAGCAACCATGTTTAGGATGCACACTTTTGCTTGTTTGAAATGTGAGAAGACAAGGAAAAAAGAATCAGAGATTTAAAGTGTTCGCAGCATAGAAAACAAAAAATTTCCTAGGATATGGACAACTAAGTACCAAGATCTAACTAGGAAATGCAATCAACTGGTGGATATTCATCCAGTGAAACTTACCTTTGAAGACCTAAGCTTTATGAGATTCAATCTCGTGGATGATGTGGATGATCTCTTGCCGATCTCAAGATCGAGTTGTAGAGCGCCGCAAACCAGCACTTCATCCATGCTTGGGCACACGTCCGGCTTGCCAAAAACCTTCGAGCCCTCGATACAACGGAGCTGTGGAAGCAGTAGATCCCCAGAGAACTACCAAAACATGTTCATCACTAATCTGAAAAACATGGGAACCACTAGAGGAAGAGAGCAGAGATCCTTCACAGGGATTGGTGTGAGGGGAGAGGAGCACCACCCTTCCTTATATATATGGGAGGGGGCAGCCCCAAGGGGCATGGCGGGCGGCCAAGATGGTGCCCCCACCTCTCCCTTTATTCATTTGAGTGGAGGCTCTGCTCATCCCACTCACATGAGTTTCAATTCCACTAACTTTTCCATTAATTTCCACTAAATTAAATGCAAACTCTTATTAAATAAAAACATTTTTATTTCTTTATATTAATATTTTTCAATTACTTTAATTAACAAACATTTACATAAACTACCTTGCATTATTCCGATATTACATCTAAATTTTTTTCCAGCGATTTAGCCTAAAACAATTTCAGTATTCCTCATAATAATTCCAGTGCCTTCAAAACATTTCTCTGATATAATACATCTGTCCATTAGTGTCGGTGTACCTTAAGTGTGTCACCCTACAGTTCGCGAATAATGCAGACATGATCGAGACACCTCTCCGATCAATAATCAGTAGCGGGACCCGAAGATTCGTACTGACTCCCACACATTCAACGATGACTCTTGTGATTGTGAGAACCATAAACATCGTAACTAAATCCCTTTGTCTCGTGATATATTACTTGCCCAAGATTCTATCATCGGTATTAATCATACCTAGTTTGATCTCGTTACCGACAAGTACTCTTTACTCGTTCTGTGATATGACATCCTTTGTGACCTAGTCACGTGCTTGCAAGTGGTATCGATGTGATATCACCGAGAGGGCCCAGATAATATATCTCCATCATTAGGATGGACACACCCCACTCTTGACCCATTTTCCTCTACGTAACACTTTTGGAGTACCTGAACCCACCTCTATAGTCACCATGTTACGGTGTGACGTTTGATGTTATCAAAGTACTCTTTTGGTGTTAGTGATTGACATGATCTTGAAGAGGTTCTGTGGTAGAAAAAATCCTAACGACGAGAACACCATAGCCAAGATCTATCTATGCAGATGTAAAGTAACAAGAGAGATGCGGTGTTCATACCCTTGAACACCGAAAGAGGTTAACGTTTCACGAGAAACATGGATGATGTAGTCAAACGACGTAGTCAACCTCAAAGTCATGTAGAGGTCCAAGCTCAAAGATCCAAGCGACTAGCAGCACAAGTGGCGGTGCCTCGTGGCTTTACACGCATTCGGTGTAGAGACATCTCTCGGGCTCCGGTCTAGCAAAGTAGCGGAAGAAGATTGATCCGGACCGAGAATCCATCAGCACGATGATGTGTGTATGGTGGAGAAATCCCTATCACCATATGCTTGTTTCAACTTGGGAACCACACATGAGGGAGAGGGAGAGAGGGAGATATAATAGGCAAAAGCCAATTGATTAACTAGGATTGAGGGTAGGGGGCTCCCCTCTTTATATAGGTGGAAGGGAGGCACCACCTCCCTCAAAGTCCCTGGGTGGGACAAAACAAGAGGGGGAGGAAGAGGCGGTGGACGGCAATCGGGATGGGCCCTACTTATGAGCCTTGGCTCACCAATACCGTCCGGCAGTGGGGATGGCCCCACCCCACGCGCCTTGCCCTTGTGCCGGCTAGCCCCCATGGGCCCTTCCCTCCGGGAAGGCCCATGTAGGTGGGTTGCCCCATAAATCCATTTTTTAATATTAATTCATTTAGTTAATCTTAAATACATATTAATTAATTCCTATCACTTTGAAACACCTTTCGAAACCATCAGATCATCATCAGATATCCCTGAAACACTTCTAGTATCATCCCGGAACAATTCCAGAGTTTTCTCTCTTTTCTCCAACGGTCTTGAATCAATCCCTAAGCATCAACTACCCTTAAGCTTGACACACTATGGTTCAAGAATACACAAACATGATCGAGACACTCTCTGATCAGTGACCAACAACGGTGTCTGGAAACTCATGATGGCCCCCATGCATTCCACGAATAACTTGATTGCTTGAATCTTGAACGTCGAGTCTCATTCCCTTTGCTCTACAATACCTGGTTTGTCCAAGTCCTGATCTCCGGTACAACATACCTAGTTTGACCTTGTTAACGCAAACACATTTACTCGTTCCCGTGGTATTATATCCTGGTGACCTAGTCACATGCTTGCAAACTTATAGATGTAATCTCACTGAGTGGGCTTAGGGTATCTATCCGTCACTCGCCCAGTACTTGGCCTGTCTCAGCACCTCATTCGCTGAAACCCTTTTTCCTTCTTTGTTCGTTTTATTTTTCTGTAGCCACCAGCGCCACAACAGGCAGAGAATCATAACCTTCTTTTCATCATTGAGCATTAGGATTTCTCGCACCACAGCCTATGCAGACTCATATGTGCTCATACAATCATAGAGTTCTTCCATTCCTATCCTCATCCATAGCTCCTTCATCTCCTTGCACTTCAAAAACAAGTGTCCACCGTCTTCATCTAGTTTGCTATAGCAAGCACACAGGGTGTCGCACATCAGGCCCCTTCTTTTAATATTTACCAACAATGGAAGACTATTTTGAGCAAGCCTCGAAACAAATTGTTTTATTTTGGGTAGACATAGCAGATCCTAAATTATTGTGCACTGTACTTCTCTTCTGCATTTCTCGAGGATGAATTCTTGTCAACCAAATTTGCACATAGTTTCTGTAGGCAGACTTGACCGAAAAATAGCCCTTTGTATCATGATGCCAAGCCAAAAAGTCTTCAAACTCCTCTCTTATAGGTGTGGAAAGGATAATTTGTGTGTCCATTTCCCAGAATGTGTCGGGGACTAGGGTCTCATCCCATTGTCCTGTTACTGGATCCATTAGTTCACTTACGTTGGCTAGTATGCATGACCATGTGGAGTGACCGGTTGCCGAGATCCATCTCTTGAGAGCCATACATCTGTCCAAATATTAACGTTAGTCCCATCCCCTATCCTTCATATCAGTCCTTCCTTTAGGAGTGCAATGCCATTCAGAATACTTCTCGAGGAATAGGAAATTCCCCTAGTCGGGACAGTTGCCTTAATGGATGTGGTTGGGAAGTAGCATGCCTTCCACACCCGTGCGCATAAGGAGTTGGGTCTAGTAAGCATTCACCATCCTTGTCTAGCAAGAATGGACATGTTAAATCCATACAAATATCTGAACCCTAATCCTCCTTTAATCTTTGACCTTGTGAGTATTTCCCAACTCAACCAATGAATTTTCCTCTCCTTATCTTGTTGTGCCTACCAATAGCGACATATCATCATACTCATTTGTTCGCATAGCATTTTTGTCAGGTCAAAACATGGCATAGCAAAAGTTGGGATACCTTGTGCACATGCTTTGATTAGGATATCCTTTCCCGCCTTAGAAACATTCTTTCTTTCCACCCTTGTATCTTCTTCCAAATTCTATCCTTCAAGTACTCAAACATATTGGATCTTGATCTGCCAACATGTACCGGTAATCCAAGTTACTTCCTAGTCCTTGCTTTAGCTCGTATATTCAGCTCATCCCGCACCCAAACACTATGCCTGGATTTTGTATACTTACTGAACATAATCGAAGACTTATAAAAATTGATGGTTTGCCCCGAGTATGCCTCATATAGTTTTAGCACATGTTGCAGGGACCTAACACTCTCATGGGTAACTTTAATAAGTACCAACAAGTCGTCTGCAAACAAAATGTGGTTGTGTTGGAGAAACAATCTCGCGTGGGAACTAGGGGTCCAACAAGCCCTGATTTCGAGAGGAGGATGAATCACGCATTCCGACAGAGAGGTTGACGCATTTTTTACCCATATTTGGGATCCTCGTGAGGAGGTAAATCCCCTACTCCTTCTTGGTTGTATTGCTCGTTGTCAACACCCGGATTTTTAATCCTAGATGCCCGTTATGCCATACCTCGCAATCCCAGGATTACCATTTTTGCGAGACATAACGGATTGGATATCACAGTACATCATCCATTACAAACCATACATAAGGTTTTTGTTGGAGATATGCCCAAGAGGCAATAATAAAGTGGTTATTATTATATCTTTATGTTTATGATAAATGTTTACATCCCATGCTATAATTGTATTAACCGGAAACATTAATACTTGTGTGTTTTGTAAACATAAAAGAGTCCCTAGTAAGCCTCTTGTTAAACTAGCTTGTTGATTAATGGATGATCATGGTTTCCTGATCATGGGCATTGGATGTCGTTAATAACAAGATCATATCATTAGGAGAATGATGTGATGGACACACACCCATAGTAAGCGTAGCATAAGATCAAGTCATTAAGTTCGTATTGCTGTAAGCTTTCAAATGCATAGTAACCTAATCCTTTGACCATGAGATTATGTTAATCACCATCACCGGATGGGTACTTTGATGACATCAAACACCGCTTCGTAACTGGGTGGTTATAAAGGTGACATTGGGTATTCTGAAAGTATGTGTTGAAGCGCATGGACCAAGATTGGGATTTGTCCATCCATATGACGGATAGATATGCTCTGGGCCCTCTCGGTGGAATGTCATCTAGTTAGCTTGCAAGCATGTGACTAGGTCACAGGATGACATAACATGGAGCAGTAAAGAGTACTTATCGATGTGAGGTAGAACTAGGCATGGAGATACCGACGATCAAACCTCTGATAAGTAGAATATCGCGTGACAAAGGGAATTGGTTTCGTATGTTAATGGTTATATCGATCACGAAGTCATCGTTGAATATGTGGGAGCCATTATGGATCTCCAGATCCCGCTGATGGTTATTGATAGGAGAGGTGTCTTCATCATGTCTGCATATTCACGAACCGTAGGGTGACACACTTAAGGTTCGAAGTTGTTTTAAGTAGATATGGAATGTGCGTTGGAGAACGAATGTTGTTCGGAGTCTCGGATTGGATCCGGGACATCACGAGGAGATCCGTAATTGTCCGGAGAATAAGATTCATATATTGGGGATCATTTTCTAAGTTAGGAAATGTTCCGGAGTGTTTGTATGGAGATTCTAGAAGGTTTTGGAATGTTCTGGAAGGTTCTAGAAGATTTCTTGGAGTTTGCTTGAAAACCAAGAAAGGATCAAGGAGTCTTTGTTGGGCAAGACACGGATTCGTGGGGGAGGAGGACTCCTCCCCCTTCCCAATCCGCCGGCCAAGGAGGGAGGGGAGTCCTACTAGGACTCCCCCTCCCATGGCGCCTCCCTCCTTTAAATAGAGGGGAGGGGGCGCCACCCCCTAGACCTCTACCATAACAAACCCTAGCCGCCGCCTCTCTCCTCCTCCTCCGCTCTGCTCCGGCTTAGGTGAAGCCCTGCAGAAATCTCTACTCCACCATCACCACCACACCGTCGTGCTGCTGGGATTCCGTGGAGAAGATCTACTACCTCCGCTGCTCGTTGGAACGGGGAGAGGAAGGTCTGCTTCGACTCCGCACGTGTGACCGATCATGGAAGCACCGCCGAACATGGCGCCGGAAGGATCGTCCACACGATCTTGAGATCGGCAAGTGATCGACTACATCAACCCCGAGATCTAATATCGTAACGCTTTCGGTTCTACGAGGGTTAGTACAGATCTATCTCATTACACATGTCTAATAGATTAGATCTTGGCTTTTATCTAGATTAGATCTAGGTTTTGTTCATTCTTGCGGTAGAAAATTTTTGTTTTCCATGCTAGGAACCCATCAGTTTTACACAAATAAGGATCTCATGATCCAGTCTTTAATACAACAAGCAGCGGAAATAAACGATAGCATAGCGGTGGGGTCCATATTCAGGGGCACATGCAATGCTGACGAAGGCAGATAGTCCTAGTTATCATAGCCGTCCTACTGACCATCATCTTGATAATCTCCTTCATAGTCTGGCCATGATAATAGCCAGGGACAAAAGCCATGAGTACTCTTTAAGTACTCGCAAACTACTACTAATAAGGAGTATAATTCTAAGTTAAAGTACTGAATCTAAGTTAACTATCAAGTTAAATATGAAACCTAAGCTGAGTTCAGAAGCAAAGAAAGATAAAGTAAAGTTCTAGAATCACTTAAGTTGGGGAGCTATTATCATCAACACAACCCTGTTGTGGTCAAGTCAAAGTTCATCATTCATGTCAAGTTATTTAGAAAACATCTGACAACGAAACAGTATGGCCATTCCAACTGTCCATATCATGAGACCGCTATTGAATAGTTTGACACTCTGCAGCGGTGGTACACTTTCACCACAAGATTTGATACATCTGTCAGGGATAACCCTGAATCATCATACTTAGTATGCAGATAATCAAACATAACCTTCCCTTTACACACCCTAGTACAAGCACCTCTGCTATGAGCATGGCCTCCCAACCATGACCATCAGTCATCTTGGGCACTACATAGGTGGACATCATTGAGAGGTAGCCTCAGCTCAAACCTCTCCCGTGAGGGAACTAATACTAATGCATATAAATTTCCAGCTAAGCCTTACCCAATTCAGGTAATGTGGTTGTACGGTAAATTTGGAATGGTATCGCATCCGAATCCAACCATCAGTTTTATAAAAGGGTTAAGGCTCATGCCTCGTCATTTTCATCATCATAAACCAGTTGTGTTTCTCAACACCTGTCAAAACATCTCAATAGAATGACTCATCATTCCAAGGTTTTCGTAATTCATTTTCACCAAGTATTCCCATCTAGAGTGACTCAAGTTTTTGATCTATACTAAGATACTAAGTTAAGAGTGTTCACTAAGGTGGAAGTGATGGGTTCAATCTCCTGCCATAGAGTGACATCTAAAGGTTTCTAAGTAGGTCAAGTTTTATACTTTTTATGCTACCTTCAAAATTAAGTAAAGAACTTTGTGTGAACTAAGGGAGGTAAAACTTGTCAATAAGACTTGGGGTACTAATAGTTAAAGGGGTGTGATCAAAGCTTGCTTAAGGCATCTTTGCTAAACCATCTAGTTCAATTCTAGCCTGCTAACAATAGCTTGCACTGTTAAAGGGTGGCTTGCTAAGGTATGTTTTGCAAGGGTTAGCTTGCCAATAATAGCTTTCCTTGGTTGGTGAAGTGGTTGAAGTTTTCTTCTTCTTCTTCTTGGTAGAACTCCTCCTCCTCGAAAGTTTGGTCGGTACTAGCGTCTATAAATACATAGGGAGTGCACAATCACCAAACAGTACTTAACTAGGCTAAGTAGCATTCTAAAACACACATTTGATGATCTATTATCATCACAAACATCACAAGTTTTAATTCAATAGTTTCATCCTTTTTATTTTCGAAAAGTAATTTCTACTCATTGAAATATTAACTAAAATTTAATATTCACCACCAAAATATGGGATCATGTGGACACGTGTCCTCACCACATACTCTAACATGTGGGAATGAGATTTAAGGGTTGGATCAATATTACTTTGGTTTAAGTTCATTATTTAATGATTTAAAGTGACTAGAAATGCCTATATAGCATTATTTTGGTACTAGTCCAAAGTCACTACATGTAAACCTTAATATTATTATAGATTTGGATATATATATGATGAAATGTGATTTTTGAGAGTTGGAATCAACTCAAAAGCTAACTTGGTTGATTTTATAAAAATGTTGCAAGGTGCAAATGCTTCTGTTTTGTTATTTTTATTAGGAGAGATCTATAACTCTAATTGAAATAAATCCAACAGTCTTGCATAGCTTATTTCAATACCTTTCAGACAAAATCAGTTTCATGCAATTTGGATTTCTAAAACTCTCTGAATTGATTTTCAAACTAGGGGACAGAAACTAGATTTAACTAAAAAGGAAAAATCCAGATTTGAATCTATGGGCTAGCGCGGGAAAAGAAATGGGCCGGCCCAGTGGCGCTCATGGCCTTGGCTCGGTGACAGGGGTCCTACTTGTCAGTGACTTAACACGCATAAAAATGGTACAGCCTGTGGTAGTGCGATTAGAAGCGAGATCAACGGCTGAGGGTCGTCGTCGACGACGAACAGGTCGCCGACGAGCTCGAACCCTAGCGGCTTGGTGGGGGTCTACTGGGGGCGTACCAGGGCTCCAGCAGGGTCGGCGAGGCGAGGCGCTATTGCGGCGGAGCTTGGGGTGGTCGAAATCAATGGCACCCTTCTCCTCCAGTGGCGGCGGCTCCAGTTCCAATTCCGGCGAGCTGCTGCTCCACTTGCTCCGGCTAGAGGTGGGTGAGGTTCAGAGAGGTGAGGGGAGTGGAATGGTGTGGAGAAGAATGGCTGGGGAGGGCTCCTTTTATAGGCCCGACGGTGAGACCGAGCGGGATGGGCGGTCAATGGTGGCGACATGGCTACGGTGAGCTAGCAGCATGGCGGGGGATGGCGATCGATGGACGGTTCCCTGGCGGTGCTCTAGGACTTAAATGCGGCCGTAGGGGCGGTGGCACGCGGTCTGGGCGAGGTGGCGCTCTCCGCGGCCGAAGCGGGCGGTGTTTGTGAGGCTTTAGGCGTGACAGGGGATGTCTGGGTGTTCTCTAGGTCGGCGGGCGGCAGGCTGCAGTCGGCGGTGACTTGTGCAGGGGAGAAGCGCTTTGGGAGGCTTGGCATGGTGCGGTGGCACTGGGCGCGGGCTCTCCTCGGTGGTCCACGGCAGCACTTGGCTCGGGCAGGGGACAGAGAGGGGCGGTGAGGTGTTGGCTACCTCCTAGACATGGAGAGGAAGGAGGAAGTGGTCTGCTGGGGTGAGGGCAAGTTTGGCCGGCGAGTTGGTGCTCGGCATGGTTTGGTCTGGCCACTAGGGTGTAGGGGTTGGGGTGGGGGTGGTAATGGCATGGTTTGATCAAGTGGAGACAGAGGGATTGTTTTGTGGTCAATTAGGTGGCTAAACTCTGTAGAAACAGTGAGCTAGATATTTGTGTTTGATTCTGCCTGCCATGTGTTTGATGAAATGGCCGCAAGAGAAAAAGTTTTGAATTTTGAGTTCAAAATTTTTGAGTGATCTCCACTAGTGATAGGTAGTCTCTGGTTGCAAGGGTTTTGAAAGTGGAGCTCAAATAGATGGTTTTTGAAATAGGGGTGATCTATGCATATGCATTATATTCAATTTTAAACTGTCATTTAAAATAGTTAACTCAATGTTTTTAGCAGATCCAAAGGTGGGCCTTGGTACCTCATTATGTGTACTAGCAAGGGGTGCAAAGATCAAGAATTGTTTCTATTAAGAATTGAGTACTACGAATAGCCAAAGTAGGCATGAGAGTTAAATTTGCCAAAATGACCATTCCTTCTTTTTAATTCTTTTTGATTTGATATTCTTTAGGAAAAGTTTGAGAATGAAGTAGATGATGTTTAAATCACATAAGAAACATTTTACAAGCATGGGATCACACAATCATGGCAATTCAAAACAACTCCTATTTTAAATGCACACACATATGAATGCTTTTATTTTAAATTTGGAAAAGTTTTTGTTAACCCTATTTTTGGATGATTTGATCTTGTTAAGCTTGGATTAAAGTTTTGGGATGTTACGAACCTTCCCCCCTTAAACAAAATCTCGTCCCGAGATTTACAAAGAAAACTAGGAACTAAAGAGATCTGGGAACTCTGTCCTAATGTAATCTTCGCGTTCCTAAGTGGCTTCCTCCTCAGTATGGTTGCTCCACTGAATCTTGAGAAACTTGATACTCCTGGTCCTGGTGGTTCTATAGGCTTCTTCTAAGATACAGATGGGTACTTCTCGATAGGTCAGCTCATTGTTGATTCCATAGCTCCGTGATTGATATTTTTGAAAACTTTAGTCTTCTCAGGCACTTCCAAGCATTTGCGAAGTAACGAGATATGGAACACACTGTGGATGGCTGACATCTCTTCAGGCAGTTCCAATTGGTATGATACTTCTCCTCGGGGTTCAGAATCTTGAAAGGTCCGATATAATTGGGAGCTAACTTTCCCTTCAGACTAAAGCGTTGGGTTCCCTTCAATGGTGAAACTTTGAGATATACGAAATCTCCGACATTGAAAGTCAGGTCTCTCCTTCTCTTGTCAGCATAACTCTTCTGTCTGGATTGGGCGGTCTTGAGGTGCTCACGGACTTTGTGAACTTTCTCTTCTGCTTCTCGGAGAATGTCAGGTCCAAAGATCTGACTCTCTCCTACTTGCGACCAATTCAAAGGGGTACGACACTTTCTTCCGTATAGGAATTCGAATGGTGCCATCTGCAAACTAGCCTGATAACTGTTGTTATATGAGAATTCTGCAAAAGGCAGGCAGTCTTCCCATTTTGATCCATATTCCAACACACAAGATCTAAGCATATCCTCCAAGATCTGGTTGACTCTCTCAGTTTGTCCATCTGTTTGCGGGTGATAAGCGGTACTAAAATTCAACTTGGTTCCTAAACCTTCCTGAACTTTCTGCCAAAATCTTGAAGTAAACTGGGTTCCTCGATCTGAGACGATGGTCTTGGGGGTTCCATGTAGACTAACAATCCTATCAATGTACAGGTCTGCTAGCTTTGCACTCTGAAAGGTTGTCTTGACTGGTATGAAGTGGGCTACCTTGGACAGTCTATCAACTATGACCCAGATTGAGTCATTTCCCCTACTAGAAGTGGGTAAACCGGTGATAAAGTCCATTCCGACAGAATCCCATTTCCATTCCAGAATCTGCAATGGTTGCAATAGTCCTGCAGGTCTCTGATGCTCTGCTTTGACTCTTTGATGATGTCACATTTGGCGATGTAGCTTCCGATCTCTCTTCATCTTGTGCCACCAAAATTGCTCTTTCAAATCTGATACATCTTTGTTCCTCCGGTGGATAGAATAAAGAGTATCATGAGCTTCCTTCATGATAACCTTCTTCACTCAATCTGCCGGGCACACGATCGTCCTTTGTACCACAAGATTCTTCTTCGTCTTTGGTGAATCCAGGTACCTTTCCTGTACCAATACGACGTTTGATTCTGTCGATACTCTCATTTCCCTTCTAGGCTTCCTTGATTTGGCTAATCAAAGTGGGTTGAAGTTCAATGCTAGCTAGGAATCCTTTGCTAACTAACTCAGTCCTGAACTGCTCCAACTCCTCATACAAACTTGGTTACTTCTCTTTGATCATGGTGTTAAGCCTACAGTGGCAATCTGCTAAGAGCATCCGCTACCACATTGGCTTTGCCGGGGTGATAGTGAATGTCAAGGTCATAATCCTTGATTAACTCTAACCATCTTCTTTGCCTCATATTCAGCTCCTTCTGGGTGAAGATATACTTCAAGCTCTTATGATCTGAGTAAATCTCACAGCGATTACCCATCAAATAATGACGCCATGTCTTCAATGCTAGAACCACGGCTGCTAGCTCAAGATCATGGGTAGGATAGTTCTGCTCATGCTGCTTTAGTTGTCGAGACAGATATGTTATGACTTTGCCTTCTTGCATCAATACACATCCTAGGACAATCTTGGATGCACCACAATACACATCAAACGGCTTCTTGATGTCTGGCATGATCAAAATCGAGGCGGATATCAATCTCTTCTTCAGCTCTTGGAAACTAGCTTCACATTTGTCTGTCCATTCAAACTTCTTGTCCTTCTTCAATAATTGGGTCATTGGTCGGGCTATGCTCGAGAATCCTTCTACGAACTTGCGGTAATATCCCGCTAATCCGAGAAATGAACGAACTTGGTTTTGATTGGTTGGGGCTTCCCATTCTTCGACATCTTTGATCTTGGTGGGATCAACAGAGACTCTTTCGGTAGACACAATATGTCCTAGGAATCGTACTTCTTTCAGCCAAAACTCACACTTGCTGAACTTGGCATATAACTGATGCTCTCTCAGGGTTTCTAGGATGATTCTCAGATGTTGCTTGTGCTCTCCTTCTGACTTGGAGTAGATAAGGATGTCGTCGATAAACACAACTACAAACTTATCGAGGAAATTCATAAAGATCTTATTCATGAGATTCATGAAATAAGCAGGGGCATTGGTTAATCTAAAAGACATAACCGTATACTCGTATAAACCATAGCGAGTAGTAAAGGCGGTCTTCAGAATATCTGTTGCACGAATCTTAAGTTGGTGATAACCAGTCCTAAGATCAATCTTTGAGAACACCTGAGCTCCGGTCAACTGATCAAATAGATCCTCTATCTTTGGCAAAGGGTACTTGTTCTTGATGGTGACGTCATTCAATTTTCTGTAATCTGTACACAAACGGTTTCCTCCATCTTTCTTGTCGACGAATAACATTGGTGATCTCCATGGTGATGCGCTTGGCTGAATCAAGCCTGTTGCTAACATGGCATCCAACTGCTTCTTCAGTTCCACTAACTCTGAGGGGTTCATGCTATAGGGTCTACGGATATAGGTCCATTCGGGATTAGTTCGATAATGAACTCAATATCCCTATCCGGGGGCATACCTGGCAATTCATCTGGGAATACGTCGGGGTATTCACAGACTACTCTGACTTGGTCAATGGTGGGCAGGGCTACACTCTTGTTGCACTTGAATTGACGGGGTAATGTTTCAGAGATATGCTCTACTGTTACTCCAGAACTACTGGTCATGGTGATGGCTTTCTTATCACAGTCTATCAGTCCTTTATGCCTTGACATCCAGTCCATACCTAGTACTACTTCCAATCCTTTGGTTCCAAGTACAATTAGGTTGGCATAAAAATCTATCCCATGTATTCTGATAGGTACAACTTTGCAAATTTTTCTAGCTTTTGTTGTTGAACCGGGGATTTGAACTATCATGACATGCTTTATGTTGGTTGGGCGAATCTTACTAGTGCATACAAATTCTTCGGTGACAAATGAATGCGATGCTCCAGAATCAAACAATACTCTTGCTAAAACTGAGTTGACAGAAAACATACCCAGCACTACATCTGCCGCTTCCTGGGCTTCTTCTGCGTTCATGTGGAAGAGATGACCGTTCTTGATGCGGGTTCCACGGGCAAATCTCCTTCTGGTTGAACACGGCGCTTCTGCTGAGCTGGGGCATTCAGGGCATTGGCGGCGTCTTCTTGGGACACTCATTGAGTAGTGACCCTTCACTCCACACTCGAGCAAGTGATGCGGGACTTGTCCTTGATGCAATAGGTACAACATTGTTGTCGGTTCTGGTCTTGATGTTGTTGTTGCTCTTGGGGCACGGTTGAAATTGTTGGCATTGCGGAGTTGTGATTGTTTCCTCTGGACTTCACATTTCCTCCGCTTCGGTTGGGGTAGCTTGGGCGAGAATTTGGGGTCGGTTGTTCCTTGGTGCATATCTGGTGAGGGTTAGGGCGATACTTACGGTGACTCTCGGATCGATTGCTGCATCATACGACGCTTGCAGTTGTCGTTTGCCTGGTTAATCTTCCCTTCCATCTGAATGGCAGAGTCGACTAGCTCTTCGAGATCATCGAAACGGATGTTGACGAGGACAGTCTGCATCTCATCATGCAGTCCGTTTAAGAATCTCTCTTTCTTTTTGGCCTCCATGTTGATCTCATCCGGTGCATATCTGGCAAGTGACAAGAATCTGTCACGGTACTCCACCACAGTCATTCTTCCTTGCTTTAATTCACAGAATTCATCTCTCATCCTGTTGACAAGACCTTGCAGCACGTGGGTGCGGCTAAACTTGACCTTGAATGCTTCCCAGGTCATCACCTGGCCATGGTTCATATTGCGGATGCTATTCCACCAAGCTCTTGCATCTCCCGCCAGATAGTGGGTGGCGAAGAGAACTTTCTCATTCTCATCAACTCTGGCAACCTCTAAGTTGTTTTCCATGGTCTGTAACCAGTCATCAGCATCTAATGTGTTTTCAGATTGGTTGAAGATTGGGGGATTGGTGTTCTGAAAGTTTTTGAGTTTGGATCCTGATTTCCATGTCCTTGGTTGTTGAGAGCCATTTGGGCGATCTGCTGCAATGTTGCTAAGTTGGCTTGACGCTCGGCCCTGCTTGCTTCATGGTCCATGATAAGATTCTGCAATATCTGCAGCATTGGGTCCTGCGACGAGCTGCTCCCTCCTTGGTTTCCACGAGTCATCTTAAGATTGAGATAGATATAGGGGTAAGAGGGAAATTCTAAGGTTCATGGTTTTGGGTTTTCAAAGCTAAAACTTTGAGTTAGACTCAGGTTTTTCAACTAACTTCTTTTTCATTCATGCAAGCAAGTACATGATACAACACACACCACAACAATCAAAAGGGAAAACAGATGGTTTGAAGAACCATTCTGCAAGCTACGATACAATGAGATGATACATCTCATGCTACGATAGTGCTATAGTGCCTCTACTCATCGTCGATGAAGCCGGAGTCTTCATCATCAGTGTAGAAGTCCACAACATCTTCTTCTAGAAAATCGTCATCGTTGCTGAGGTAAGAATCCATATCTCCCTGGATGACTTCACCCTCATCTTCTTCTTCCTTGGCGGCAATATGAGCTTCCTGCTCCTTGACGGTCTTCTTGAGGTCAGCCACCTTCTTGCGAAGACGGGCGATGGTGCGATCCTTCTTTGCACGCTGGCGACGAAGAGACTGGCGATCTTGGACGAGTAGTGCGAAAGTCTGGGCCTTCTGGTCGGCGATGGCACGGTTTTGGTTGGCTAACTCTCTGGCATTGTCCAGCCTCATCCGGTCATGAAGCAAGAAGTCAAGGTTCTCCACTTGACGCCTCAATTCTGGGTGACTTGGCATCTCCATCGGCATTCCCATGAAGTCACGTCTTGCATAGTGGGCAAAACGGGTTCCTTGGATCTTGTTGACGCTGAGGGCACATAGACATGCGAGAGCTTCATGCATTGCCCTGGCTAATCCATCTAGCCAGTTGTTCTCTCTCACGGAGAACTGAATTCTCCCGGAAGTTGGTGCTTCGATGCTTCCCCGAAGATCCGCGGTGACTAGCCACTGTAGGTCTCCTCCTGGGGGTCCTGGAAGTTGAGCTCCAAGAAACTCCGGATGTGGGCGTCCCAGTAACTCCGACAGTGAATCCAGATCCCTCTCGAAGATCAGCTGACCTCCGTTTCTCAACTGGTAAAACTTGCTGAATTGAGTCTCCATCTACAAGAATTTAGGATGAGGAAGTTAGTGAAGTGATCAAGTGTGTCAAAGTTTAGGTAGTAATGTAAGAATTTTGAGGAACGTGAATTTTTGAGAAAGAATGAGTTCACAAGGGTAAGAGGGGAAATAGTTTTTCAAAAATACTCACTTTGGTTTTGAAACTAAGTTTTTGTTTGAACGTCCATTCTAACTAGGGTCTCCTATGGTCAGGATGGCTCTAAACCAACTTGTCAACACACGGATTTTTAATCCCAGATGCCCGATATGCCATACCTCGCAATCCCAGGATTACCATTTTTGCGAGACATAACGGATTGGATATCACAGTACATCATCCATTACAAACCATACATAAGGTTTTACACAAATAAGGATCTCATGATCCAGTCTTTAATACAACAAGCAGCGGAAATAAATGATAGCGTAGCGGTGGGGTCCATCTTGAGGGCACAGAGCAATGCCGACGAAGGCAGATAGTCCTAGTTATCATAGTCAATCCTGGCGACCATCATCTTGATAATCTCCTTCATAGTCTGGCCATGATAATAGCCAGAGACAAAAGCCATGAGTACTCTTTAAGTACTCGCAAACTACTACTAACAAGGAGTATAATTCTAAGTTAAAGTACTGAATCTAAGTTAACTATCAAGTTAAATTTGAAACCTAAGCTGAGTTCAGAAGCAAAGAAAGATAAAGTAAAGTTCTAGAATCACTTAAGTTGGGGAGCTATTATCATCAACACAACCCTGTTGTGGTCAAGTCAAAGTTCATCATTCATGTCAAGTTATTTAGAAAACATCTGACAACGAAACAGTATGACCATTCCAACTGTCCATATCCGCGGATGCGGCTATTCGAATAGTTTGACACTCTGCAGAGGTGGTACACTTTCACCACAAGATTCGATACATCTATCAGGGATAACCCTGAATCATCATACTTAGTATGCAGATAATCAAACATAACCTTCCCTTTACACACCCTAGTACAAGCACCTCTCCTATGAGCATGGCCTCCCAACCATGACCATCAGTCATCTTGGGCACTGCATAGGTGGACATCATTGAGAGTTAGCCTAAGCTCAAACCTCTCCCGTGAGGGAACTAATACTAATGCATATAAATTTCTAGCTAAGCCTTACCCAATTCAGGTAATGTGGTTGTACGGTAAATTTGGAATGGTATCGCATCTGAATCCAACCATCAGTTTTATAAAAGGGTTAAGGCTCATGCCTCGTCATTTTCATCATCATAAACCAGTTGTGTTTCTCAACACCTGTCAAAACATATCAATAGAATGACTCATCATTCCAAGGTTTTCATAATTCATTTTCACCAAGTATTCCCATCTAGAGTGACTCAAGTTTTTGATCTATACTAAGATACTAAGTTAAGAGTGTTCACTAAGGTGGAAGTGATGGGTTCAATCTCCTGCCATAGAGTGACATCTAAAGGTTTCTAAGTAGGTCAAGTTTTATACTTTTTATGCTACCTTCAAAATTAAGTAAAGAACTTTGTGTGAACTAAGGGAGGTAAAACTTGTCAATAAGACTTGGGGTACTAATAGTTAAAGGGGTGTGATCAAAGCCTGCTTAAGGCATCTTTGCTAAACCATCTAGTTCTATTCTAGCCTGCTAACAATAGCTTGCACTATTAAAGGGTGGCTTGCTAAGGTATGTTTTGCAAGGGTTAGCTTGCCAATAATAGCTTGCCTTGGTTGGTGAAGTGGTTGAAGTTTTCTTCTTCTTCTTCTTCTTCTTGGTAGAACTCCTCCTCCTCGAAAGTTTGGTCGGTACTAGCGTCTATAAATACATAGGGAGTGCACAATCACCAAACAGTACTTAACTAGGATAAGTAGCATTCTAAAACACACGTTTGATGATCTATTATCATCACAAACATCACAAGTTTTAATTCAATAGTTTCATCCTTTTTATTTGAGAAAAGTAATTTCCACTCATTGAAATATTAACTAAAATTTAATATTCACCACCAAAATATGGGATCATGTGGACACATGTCCTCACCACATACTCTAACATGTGGGAATGAGATTTAAGGGTTGGATCAATATTACTTTGGTTTAAGTTCATTATTTAATGATTTAAAGTGACTAAAAATGCCTATATAGCATTATTTTGGTACTAGTCCAAAGTCACTGCATGTAAACCTTAATATTATTACAGATTTGGATAGATATGATGAAATGTGATTTTTGAGAGTTGGAATCAACTCAAAAACTAACTTGGTTGATTTTATAAAAATGTTGCAAGGTGCAAATGCTTCTGTTTTGTTATTTTTATTAGGAGAGATCTATAACTCTAATTGAAATAAATCCAACGGGCTTGGATAGCTTATTTCAATACCTTTCAGACAAAATGGGTTTCATGCAATTTGGATTTCTAAAATTCTCTGAATTCATTTTCAAACTAGGGTACAAAAACTAGATTTAACTAAAAAGGAAAAATCCAGATTTGAACCTATGGGCTAGCGCGGGAAAAGAAATGGGCCAGCCAAGTGGCGCTCCGCGGTGCGGGGCTCAGCTGACAGGGGGTCTTGCTTGTCAGCGGCACTTAACATGCAAAACAGTACGCGCGCTGTGGGCCGTGCGATTAGAAGCGAGATCAATGGCTGAGGGTCGTCGTCGACGACGAACAGGTCACCGGCGAGCTCGAACCCTAGCGGCTCGGTGGGGGTCTACTGGGGGCGTACCAGGGCTCCAGCGGGGTCGGCGAGGCAGGCAAACCAAGTGGAAGACGTCGGCGAGGCGAGGCGCGGTTGCGGCGGAGCTTGGGGTGGTCGAAATGAATGACACCCTTCTCCTCCAGAGGCGGCGGCTCCGGTTCCAATTCCGGCGAGCTGCTGCTCCACTTGCTCCAGCTAGAGGTGGGTGAGGTTCAGAGAGGTGAGGGGAGTGGAATGGTGTGGAGAAGAATGGCTGGGGAGGGATCCTTTTATAGGCCCGATGGTGAGACCGAGCGGGATGGGCGGTCGACGATGGCGACATGGCTACGGCGAGCTAGCGGCATGGCGGGGGATGGCGATCAATGGGCGGTTCCCTGGCGGTGCTCTAGGACTTAAATGCGGCCGTAGGAGCGGTGACACGCGGTCTGGGCGAGGTGGCGCTCTGCGCGGCCGAAGCGGCGGTGTCCACGGCGAGCGGTGGCTGTGAGGCTTTGGGCGGCGAACGGGGATGTCTGGGGTGTTCTCCAGGTCGAGGCGGAGCGACGGGCGTGGGCTGTGGTCGAGCGGTGACTTGTGCACGCGGGGACAAGGCGCGCTCTAGAGGCGGCACTAGCATGGTGCGGTGGCACTGGGCGCGGGCTCTCCTCGGTGGTCCACGGCAGCACTTGGCTCGGGCAGGGGACAGAGAGGGGCGGTGAGGTGTTGGCTACCTCCTAGACATGGAGAGGAAGGAGGAGGTGGTCTGCTGGGGTGAGGGCAAGTTTGGCCGGCGAGTTGGTGCTCGGCATGGTTTGGTCTGGCCACTAGGGTGTAGGGGCTGGGGTGGTAATGGCATGGTTTGATCAAGTGGAGATAGAGGGAGTGTTTTGTGGTCAATTGGATGGCTAAACTCTATAGAAACAGTGAGCTAGCTATTTGTGTTTGATTCTGCCTGCCATGTGTTTGATGAAATGGCCGCAAGAGAAAAAGTTTTGAATTTTGAGTTCAAATTTTTTGAGTGATCTCCACTAGTGATAGGTAGTCTCTGGTTTCAAGGGTTTTGAAAGTGGAGCTCAAATAGATGGTTTTTGAAATAGGGGTGATCTATGCATATGCATTAGATTCAATTTTAAACTATCATTTAAAATAGTTAACAGAATGTTTTTAGCAGATCCAAAGGTGGGCCTTGGTACCTCATTATGTGTACTAGCAAGGGGTGCAAAGATCAAGAATTGTTTCTGTTAAGAATTGAGTACTAGGAATAGCCAAAGTAGGCATGAGAGTTAAATTTGCCAAAATGACCATTCCTTCTTTTTAATTCTTTTTGATTTTATTTTCTTTAGGAAAAGTTTGAGAATGAAGTAGATGATGTTTAAATCACCTAAGAAACATTTTACAAGCATGGGATCACACAATCATGGCAATTCAAAACAACTCCTATTTTAAATGCACACACATATGAATGCTTTTATTTTAAATTTGGAAATGTTTTTATTAACCCTATTTTTGGATGATTTGATCTTGTTAAGCTTGGATTAAAGTTTTGGGATGTTACACTCGTGGTGCCTCACGAGGGTATAGCGATGAACCAATGTCTAAGGTTATAGATTGAAGGAATCGACCTCTCCCAAGGTAGGAGCGAGGAGGCCTCCTTTTATAGGACGGCTGGGCCTCTTCCCCCCCCCCCCAATATTGGGCAGGAAGTGTCACCACAATGCCGCCCCCGAGGAATCGGTCTACAAGACTACTTTCCCTAGACCTGGCCTATACCGCTTTAGATGCGCCCATCCTCCTCGTGTCTTCGGTCATGTATGATGTCCGCTGCTAGGGGATGCGTCACCTCTGGATCCACTTGCACAGAAATAGGGAGACACCGTCCCAGCTGTCGGATCCTTTATCAGGGACACCTTTGACCATTCAGGACCCCTTGGAGTGTACCGGGATGGCATCCTATGCTCCGCTCTTGCCCACTTTGCCGCCTCCCACAGCAGGGCTCGTACGCCTCTAGGCCTCGCGAGGGGTCCATGATGGCTCTGAAATATAGCCATCCACGTCCACATTTCAATTGGATATTATTCATAATTTTGATGAAATATCTCTCTAAGTCCTACCACTAATGTCTAATATTCAAAGGGGTATGCAATCCTTTCTTTTATATTTTTCCTGCACAAATAATGTCGTTTAAATAAGGGAATCACTACATTAAAGTCAAAGATACGAGATTTCAAACAACCCAGAAGAAACCAGGAGCCATGAAGCGGAGGAAGACGCTTTAACGACCAACTATATGACCAGAGAAAAATTTCGGCCGTATAGCTCCGGTCGTATAGTTGGCGCCGGCACCGTTAGGTCAAACAGAACAACTTTCATGAAGGGACCCCTATATAAAGAAGCCTCGGACGACGAGAAAACAAGCCAGACCTTGCCAAAAGTCTCTACCACAGATCACCAGCCGCCTCCAGATATCAGAACCCTTCTCCATCTCCATAGCTATATTCCACCACTTGTAATAGTATATCTCTTATCCGATTGGTGACATTGTAAGACTATTGCTATCATTCTTATGATTTTCATTACAATGTTTACGAATGTTGATCTCATCTCTATGTGTGAGTAATTCTCCTTGGGCTAAGGGCTTCGGCCTAGCCATGTAGCATTTGGGCATGTTATTTATCATAGATGGGATCGTGTATTAGTTTGTATGACATGATGATTATTGTATCCTCTCTTTCCTCAATCTAAGGAATTGTCAGGTACCCAAGACCCCGAGGGTTGAGCCAGGTATAGGGAGTATGAGTAATGACTGATCTGCAGGTTGGGAACCCTAGTGACAGAAGGGGTAGTATGGCTGTATGTGAGGGATTTACTTGGGATTAACGGTAACATCACTATGAATATCATTAGTTCTCTTTCTTCTATGGATGAGACTAGTAGGTTATTGCTATAAGCGGTTGCGGAGGAAATAGAATTATGGATGCACTGCCCACATATAATTTATGTTGCTCTAACAAGTACATGCATACTTTATTTCTATCTTTTATTTCCATCAGATGTTTTGCATAGCTACAGGTGAAACCGAACGCCCTAGGCCCTCTCTCTCCATCATCGACAACAACAAAAAGACGCAAGCTATTGGTCCGGTAAAAACACAAAAGAAATTCTAAAACTCCCGAAGGTCCATTAAAGTAACTTTACTATGCATTCGCTTCCCGAGGATTTGATAACCTAGGTCATCCATAATCCGGATCGAAGGTATCAGTCCACCCCGAGGCCCTTGCGAGGCACCCAGACGGACCACCTAAAGACCCATACGACTAAGGACTTAGGGTACCCTGGGTCCGACAGTAGCTCTCAAGCGCCCGGCTCGCACGCTGTCCTCTAGGAGCAAAGGGTCAGGCGGCCCAACGGTAGGCTAGTGCCATCAGGACGCGCGCCGCACCCGCTCCTCAGGTTCCATGCTCAAAGGATCGTGTGGCACGGCTCGGAGACTCGGGCCCACTACCGGGGAGAATAGCCCTTATAGGGCTAGGTTCATGCTCGCTAAGTATTATCACTTCCAACCATCGAGCTAGCCTACTTCCGCCCCCTTTTCGCCCAATCTTCGATCCTGACAACACGAGATGTCTCACCGCGCGACCTCTACCGTCAACACAAGGCCCACTCCTGCTGAGCCCTCCCGGGTGGCGGACGACGAGGAGGAGACCGGTGAGGTGTTGATCCCCTCCACCATCTGCCTAGATTTAGGGATCGACAAATTCCGCTCGCAGCTCACCTTAGACGGGAACGAGTGGGGGGGAGGGTGACCAAGGCGTGGCCTGGCTCCGCAGATCCAGCAAATCTTGCTAGTTCTGCGCAACCCTTCTTCTACCACACCATGCTCACGGGCATGGTCCCCCTGTTTTCTCCCTTCTTCATGGCAGTCCTAGAGTACTACTAGATCTCCGTCCTACACCTCCATCCCAATTTCATCACTACCCTGTCCATCTTTGCCCGCTGGCAAGATGTTCGTCGGGGTAAAGCCTTTTGTGGCGCTGCTACACCGTATGTATGCCCTTCCCCTCAGCTCTCTCACAGCGCTGGCTGCATTTCCTTCGTGAAGGAGGGAGCTTTCGGGTTCCCCATGGGCTGGTCGAAATGGGTGGAGGACTTCGGAAGCTTTGGTTCTTTATGGACATCCTAGAAGACAACCCACGGCTTCATATCCCTACCACCCTGGTCGAAAAGGTCAGCAACCGGTGGTCCACCTGCTAAACTAGAGGGGGAAAAGATCGGGGCTTTGGACACACGTGTTGAGCAGCTCAACGCCTCTGGCCTGATCGGGTCCCTAGTAGCCATGGAGTTCCTTCGCTGCTGTATCACCCCGTTGCAGAAGAACCGCAAGGATCCATGGGACCTGGACGAGGAAGAACACTCATCCCCGGGGGACTGTATCACCACCGACTCCATCATGGGGAAGATCCTCCACATGATTATCCACACCTCCACCATGTGGGAGCTTCCTGTGGGGTTTCTTCCTCTCTACCGCGATCCTCAAAAGGCTGAGATCCGTTCATCCCTCCCTCAGTTCGATGAATGGGGAATTCTTCTGCTGGCCACGAAGGGAAGTGGGAGAATCCCCTGGGCTCGATGTCTCCCGGTCCTGACGAGCGGGGCCATCATGTTGCCTCTGAAGAAGCCCCGGAGGCTAGAAGTAGGGCTAGTTAATCCGGCCCTCGAGAGGCGCCCGGTCAGAAACACACTCAGTCGCCCACACCCGAAGGTGCTAGTGGTGAGGTGACTTCACCTCGCGAAACCGGTGTGAGCGGGAGCGAGGTCTTGGGGCTGGCCAAGGCCTTCGTGCCGCCCAGTGTGAAGCGAGGGAGCTAGGGATCCTAGCTCTTATCTACCGGTGCTTCCAGGTAAAGGTCGACTGACCCAGGGGAGGTCCCGCTTCTCTTGATTATGGGAATTCATGACCGAACTGTCTTGTGGCTTGTAGTGGCGATCCTACCTGTAAGAGGAAAGTGAAACGGACTTCCTCTCAGAAAGCCCACCTGGTGGCTCGCAGCTGCAACCTCGCGGCCCGTTCCTCGGACAAGCCCGTCCTGCTCGGGGCCCATGAGGGGAGGGAATTCATCATGCTGGCGTGCACACACTCCTAGCATGCTTCCCCGTTCACTGCGGTCGGTGAGGCGGGCGGATCCCCCAAGCCAAACAACCCCCTGTCCGCCGCGACACCCGTGGAGGGGGCATGTGGGGCGTCACTCCCGCGGCTGATGCTACCGCCCCTCAGGTGTCCCCGAGGGCGGCTGCTCCCGCAGCAGCGGTCGAGGTCACATACTCGTGTTAGGTTGCCTAGGAGGCCCCTCCACTTGAGGACTCGATCGATGGAGGAGCTCACGGGTTGGTCTTGGTGCCTACCGCTCCTCTTGACTCCAGCCCTCGGCGCTCTTCTAAGGCTAGGGCGGCTTCTAGGGCCGGTCCTGCTGAGTCCCGGGCACTGGTCCTAACCATGCTGGAGCTTCCGTGCTTCGGCCAGGTCAAATGCTTGGGAAGGCTTATCTCCTGTGTTCGAGGGGAGCTAGACTGGTTGTTGGCGGATGCCACGAGGGAGGACCTCCAGCTGACGTTGGACCGGGACCGGCTCAGTGAGGCCTAGCGGGTGATGGTGGCAGAGCAAGAGAAGGATCTCCTCTCCATGGAGGCTTCGCTTCAGGATGCCTCAGCGTGGGCGATGAAGGTTATCGCTGATGCAGAAGCGTGTGTCTCTTCACATGAGCAAGACTTAACCGTGTGTGAGGGATCCATTTCCCCACGGGAGGTGGCCATGGCCAAACACCAGCTTGAGGTCGATGCCCAACTCTGTGAGATTAACGCCAAGCCGGAGGAGGTTCAAGGCTCACTGACCAAGGAGCAGGAGGAAAGCTCCTAGCTGCACCAGGCCCTGGAGGCTATGGGGAAACCCCATGACGCCTCGCTCTGCGAGGTCGTGTCCCTGAACAAAGGTACTGCCGCTGCTGCTAGGGTCTGCAAGGAGGAGGAACGGTTAGCTTACCAGGCGCTAGAGGCCCAGAGGAAGTCATTCTCTACCCTTGCCTACCAGGGCATGGCCATTCTCCCTGCCCTTGGTGTGGAGGACTTCCGTCTTCCCGACCTGTCCGCCAGGCACAAGGCAGAGGCATACCTCGAGCTTACCAGCAGGATTCTCACTCCTCTGGAGGGAGTGGCGTAGGGCTTGAATGGATTCATCATCGGGGGTGCCAGGCGATGCTGAGCGTCATGGGGAGAGCACTCTTCACCAACCTGTAGCTTGCTCCTGATGTGGATTATGCCCGGTCGTGTGACCGACTGCCGCCCCGGTCGCACTAGATCCCAAGGTTTTAGAGCTCATGGATCTACTAGTCCGGGCATTTCCCCGCTAGGTGGACGGGGTGGCAGGCGATGAGTCGGATGATGCTAAGTCTCTGCTACCCCAGGTGCCGGTCCTGATGCCCTAGACACTAACATCGTAGTCCACAAAGTTTGACATTCATCTGTGTAATGCCTATGAGTCACCCTGGAATTGTCCTTCCCCACCAGGATTTTAAGAGCACTTCACCTATTTTCCCGCGCTTGTTCATGCCTTCTTTCTCCTTGGCCCCTCGGAGAGGTGATGCTGCACTGGCCCGTCGACCCCTCGTAGAGGCGGTCTTGGGATCTGACAGCATTTAAGCCGCTTGAGGTGGGATTCCTCGTGGGCTGCCTCGTTTCCCTCTCCAGGAGAGGTACGCGGGGCTTGTACCTATCCTGTAGACTCCTTGTGGGGGCAACCTATAGGCTCTATATGTTCAGATCTATCCCATAAGCCCCTCGAGGAGGGAGCCTGCATAGTTCCCCGGGGAGGAAGTAGGTTCCGCATGGTGAATACTTTCCCTGTGCGTGTCGTGTGAGGATTATCGAGCACCAGGAACCGTGTGAGGTGACTTGTCGCTAGAGCTAGTATGTAAGCCAGAGCTCAACACTTTAGGCCTTAGTGTCGACCGAGGCTGGAGCCGGTGACATGCACCGTGCCTAGACCCCGCTCATACGACTCGCGCGAGGGAAGAAGCACCATAGGAAAATGAAGAAGCAACAAAAACCACAACACGGAACACCAGAAAAACGGCAACTGCTCTCAAGTTTTTCACACAGCAGAGAAAATAAAAAGGGGAACAAAAAGCAAGGCTTGTTGCAAACTCTGGTAGAGCTCGGGGGTAGAACTTACGGAGGTGCTGGATGTTCCACGCGTTAGGGATCAGCACACCCTCTTATGTCTCCAGTCGGACCGCCCCCGGCCTTGAGACGTGGGTAACCCGAAAGGGTCCATCCCACATCGAAGAGAGCATGTGGAGGCCCTCCCGAGAGAGAACCCGTCGAAAGACGAGGTCCCCCACCTCCTGGGTATGGGCTCGCACGTTGCGGAAGTGGTAGCGGCATAGCGCCTGTTGGTACCTAGCGGCCCGGATGTTGACCTTGTGGTGGGCCTGCTCTAGGAGGACGAGGTCTTCCTGCTAGAGCTCCTCATATTTTGCCTCATTGAAGGCCAGGACTTGTAGGGACCCGTGCTTCAACTCAGCTGGGATAATGGCTTCAGCTCCGTAGATGAGGAAGAACAGGTCTCAGCAGTTGGCTTGTCCTAGTGGTGCGGATGGACCATAACACGCCTAGGAGCGCGTCGATCCAGCCTCGACCACACTCCTTAACTTTGCGGAGAAAGCTCCTTGTCTTAAGGGCCCTCAGCACCTCCACATTGGCCGCCCCGCTTGTCTGTTACTGCATGGGTGGGCGATAGAGCATAGCATATCTTGGTACCGATGTCCTCGTAGTAGGACTTGAATATCCCACTCGTGAACTGGCTGCCGTTTTCAATGATGATGCGATTTTGCACACCGAAACGGCATACCAGGCTGCAGACGAACTTGACCGCTGATCCCGCAAGGATGGTTTTGACGGGATCTACCTCAGCCCACTTGGTGAATTTGTCGATGGAGACGTAGAGGTACCGGTAGCCCTGGGGTGCTCGAGGGAAAGGCCCCAGGATATCCAGCCCCCAGATCGTGAACGGCCACGAGAGTAGGATGGTTTGTAGCTGCTGATCAGGTTGATGGATTTGCTTCGCGTGGAATTGGTAGGCCTCGTACGACTTGACTAGCTGCACCATCGAGCTCTGTAATCCAATAGAAACCGTTGCGGAAATCCTTCCCCACGAGGTTGTGCACCGAGGAGTGGTGGCGGCATTCTCTAGCATGGATGTCAGCCAACAGTTCGCGGCCCTCCTTGGCCAGGATGCACCGCAAGGCGACACCATTTGGTCTGTGACAATAGTGCTCCCCATCCACGAGGCAGTACATCTTGGCCAGGCGGACGAGACACTCAGCCATTTCTTCGCTATCTGGTAGGGTGCCATCTCTCAGATAAGCCTTGAGCTTTGTGATCCAGTATGTATCCTCAGTAGCAAGTGCCAAGACGAGGCGGACTCCTGAGGGTAGTCAGCAATTCGGGGCGCATGTCGAGGGCGGTGGGGGTGGGCCCTCGCGAGGGCTGTCCTAACCCTTACTTGGCGGGACGGCCAACAGCTAGAAGCGCCTCTCCTTAAAGACTCCTAGTTGATGTGGTTCCCGATAGGAAGTGCGTTTAGTGATCTCGTTTCCCTCCTGGTTTACTCCTAGCTGGATGTGGATCAGGTCCATGCCTAGGAAGTTCTTTTCCAGTCTAAGGACCTCCTCTAGGTAGGCCGCCATGTGCTCGTCCCTGGGTTTGTATCTTTTGTCGAAGAAGTTGATGAGGAGCAAAGAGTCTCCATGTATCGTGACCCACTTGATGCCGAGGTCGATGGCATCTTTGATTCCTACGATTAGGCCCTCGTATTCAACGATGTTGTTGGAGTGCTTGGCCTCATCCTTGAATCATAGTTGTACGGGGTAGTAGAGCTTGTCGCCAGTTGGGGACGTGAGTACAACCATTGCCCCATCTCCGTTGCCATTGAACGCCCTATCAAACCTCACTGCCCACCGCCCTGAGTCCAGCTTCCTGGGTAGCTGTGACATCTCCTCCCTGGCTTTGCTGCCTCCGAGGTTCGTCCACTCCACGGAGAACTCCACGAGGGCCCACCCTCGAACAGTGGGAGTGGTATCGAACGTCAGCTCACAAGCCTGCAGCTTGATGGCCTATTCCGCGACATGTCCCGTGGCATTAGGGTTGCGCAGTATGGTTTCCAGGGGAACTTGGTGACCACCCTGATGGAGTGGCCTTAGAAGTAGTGGCGGAGCTTCCAGGATGCCATGAGGAGCACGTAGAGGAATTTCTGCTACATTAGATACCGCTCTCGGGCATCTCGGAGCACCATGCTGATGAAGTAAATCGGGCGATGTACCAGCTCCATGGTCCTTGTTAGGGCTTCAAGGGCATCCCCCACTCGGGGCTTCATTCCCTCATCCCCTGGTACAACATCACCCTCTTCCGGAGCCTCGGCATTCGAGCCCTCGCGAGGCATGGAGGGTAGGGCCTTCCATGTAACTTTATCTTCATGCTCGACCACAAGGACGGCGCTTGCTGTCTGCGGGGTCGTCATCAGGTACAGTAGCAAGGGCTCATGCTCCCTCAGCGCTACCATGACCTGGGAGCTGGTGATGTACCTCTTGAGGGCCTCGAAGGCCTCGCCGCCTCCGGAGTCCATTGGAAGCTGCCAGTCCACTTCATGATCTTGAATAAGGGTAGGGACTTCTCACCTAGCTTAGAAATGAACCTCCCGAGGGCCGCTAGACACCCCGCCAGGCGCTGCATGTCCTTGAGTTGCTTGGGCGGCTGCACTTCTTCGATGGCCCGAACCTTATTTGGGTTTGACTCGATGCCTCGGTGCAACACCAAGAAGTTGAGGAGCTTCCCCGATGGGACTCCGAACACACACTTCACAGAGTTGAGTTTGATGTTCACCCTGCGTAAGTTATCAAAGGTCTACATCAGGTCCGCCACTAGCGTGTCCTTATCTCGAGTCTTGACCATGATGTCGTTGATGTAGGCTTCCGCATTTTCCCCATGTGGGTGCCCAGGGTGATGCGCATCAGCCTCTGGAAGGTGGCGCCGGTGTTCTTGAGTTTGAACGGCATGCAGGTGTAACAGTAAACTCTGTAGGGGGTGATGAAAGCCGTTTTATCTTCGACCTCCCAAGCCATCTTGATCCGGTGATAATCCGAGAGTGCGTGGAGGAAGCACAGCAGGTCACAACCCACCATTGAGTCCACTATCTGGTCAATTCGAGGGAACGGGAATGGGACCTTGGGACACGCCTTGTTGAGGCCGGTGAAGTTGACACAGAGGCACCCCCTCCCGTGGTTTTTGGCACCACGACCGGGTTGGACGACCAATCCGCATGGAGGACCTCACGGACGAGATGCGCCTTGACTAGCTTCTCCATCTTGACGATGATGAACTTCTGCTTCTCTACCGATTGCCACCTCGCCTTTTGCTTCCATGGGCATGCCTTCGAGCACACCACCAGATGGTGCTCAATCACCTCTCGAGGTACCCTGGTAATATCTGACGGGGTCTAGGCGAACATGTCCGCGTTGGCGCATAGGAAGGCGACGAGCGCCTGCTCCCCCTATGAAACAAATATACCCGAGAGGCAATAATAAATGGTTATTATGTTATTCCAGGTTTATAATAGATGTTTATTTCTCATGCTATAATTGTATTAATAGGAAATGTTAATACATGTGTGTTTAACAAAAAATATAGAAGGTTCCTAGTGATGCCTCTCATTACACTAGTTTGTTGATTAACAGATGATCAAGGTTTCCTGATCATGGCATTGGATGTTGTTAATAACAAGGTCACAACATTGGTGGAATGATGTGATGAACAAACTCCTGAAAGTATAGTAATACGATCATCTATTGTGTTTACACTATTATAACATAACTCAAAGTAACCCCAATCCTTAGACCATGAGATTGCGTTAATTTCTTACTCGGGAAAAGTATTTTGATCACATCAAATGTCACTTCATAACTAGGTGATTATAAATGTGTCATTGGATACTTGGGAAGTTTTTGGTTGAGGCTCATGGATCAAGAGTGGGAGTTGTCCATCCAAATGACAAAGAGATATACTCAGGGCCCTCTTGGTGATATCACGTTAACATAGCTTGAAAGCAAGTGATAACGATCACTAAGAATGTTATATCACGGGGACGAGAAAATAGTGCTTGTCAGTAATGGGATCGAACTAGGTATATATGATACCAAATGATCAGATGCTAGACAAGTAATATATTGCGAGACAAAATGAATTGGTTACTACGAATAAAGGTTCACGCGATCACTAGTTTATCGTTTGAGCTCGTGGGAGTCATTTTGGATCTCCAGGTCCTGCTGATGATTATTGATCAGAGAGTGTCTCAATCATGTCCACTCAGCTTGCAAAACCGTAGGGAGACACACTTAAGGGTATCCAATGCATTTGAGTGGATAGGGAACACCGGAGAAAATACTGGATAGTGCAAGAATTGCTCTGATAAATCTATCGGAATAGTTTCGGTGCTTCAAAATATTATAGGGGATTGGATTATCAATATGTTCATTAAATGAAGTACTTATTAAATGAAGTGTTCATTAAATGAGTAGCATTAAATCAAGTGAATTAAAAGGGAGTTTTAATTACATGACTCTTGATTTTGAGTGGAGAATAATCATGAGAAAGTGGAGATGAATTTTGGGTGAGTGGAGCCTCCACCCACGTGAATGAGGGAGAGATGGGGGCACTGACCTTGGGGAATGTTCGTTTGCGGTACCAAATTTGGTGGGTGAGCGCACCGCGGTACCCGAGTTGTCATCAATCGCGCGGAGGGGCCATAGTAGAATCGCCAATTGTCCAGAAGGGCCAAATGGGGGTGAATACAAATATAACGGCCAAACAGTCATTTGAACCAGACGAAAAACGGTTGAACTCAAATATCGTTGTTAGGTCAACTCTTCTTGGCCCACCATGTCAGTATTCCCCGTTATCTTTTGCGGTCGAAGACTAGCTTACCCCTGCATGGACCAGATCCCTGAGTGGACCAGATCTATTTCTTTGCTCTGCTCTGGTCTTCTCCCCTGCTCGCCTCCCCATAACATTTGCTCAGCTCCGGCTGCTCGTCTCAGATCGGAGCTTGCACTTGCTCTAATTTGCATCCCCGCCATGTCCGGTCAACCTCCCACGTCTCTAATCGAAGCTTGCAGCCGTTGCCATTGCATCGCCCGCTGTATCAGAGCTTCGCGTCCCCGGACTAATATCTCGACTCTGGCTAGTCCTTATCGCACGGCGGAGCGTGTCCCGTCGGGCGATCTAGGACGGCGACCGGCCTAGGGAAGTTGCGTGCTGCCGCGCACCCCTCCCCCTATAAAAGGTGGGGTGGATCCGATCCCTCTCTCACACACACTCATCCTGTCCTCTCATATGCCCTTTGGTTGGCATCTTCCTCCCCCTTCTATCCTTGGCCATTGCCACGAGAATAATGTTTAGGTGAAGCTCTGCTCAAGATCTTCTCCACCTCTGCCACCAAAATTTCGTAGTGTTGGCAGAGTTCCTGGGGATCCACTACTTCCGCTGTCGTGCGCGCTGGAGCGAGGGACGGAAGTCATCGGCACACCATACATGTGACCGATTATGGAGGCATCTGTAACATCCCAAAACTTTAATCAAGGTTATCAAGTTCCTAATCACCCAATTTATGGTTAAAAAAAACTTTTATTAAAGAAAAGGCATATGAATGCATGTGTGTTTGCATTAGTGTAGATTTGATTGAAAATGCCATGCTTGTTTGTTCTAAATGTTGTGAAATGGTTTAAAGGTGAATGCCACATCATCTAGACCATTTACAAACAAAATCCAAAGAAAAATAAATCAAATAAGATCAAATAAGATAAATGGTCGTTTTGACAATTTTAATCCACTAGGCAACTTTAGGTGTTCCTAGAAGTCAATTCCTAACAGAAACAATTCTAGATCTTTTCACCCCTTGCTAGACCAAGTAAAGATGTTCCAAGGCCCACTTTACAAACTTACAAAAACATTTAGCCACTCAATTTAAATGACAATTGAAAATTGAATCCAATGCATATGTGAAGATCACACTTTTGCAAAAACACACCAAATGAATTCCCCTTGACAATCCCAAGCAAGCATAGATCACCAAGCATAAGTGTAGATCACCCACCAAATTTGAGCCAAAAATTCAAATATAAATTTCTTTCGGCCATTTCATCAAACACTTGGTGAGCACTGAATTAACTGCCTAACAATCACTATTCTTGATCAATGCTTTGTCTACCCATTTGACCCCTTTCCACTCCCCTTGTCCCCTCTAGTCCCAACCAGCCCAGAGAGCCACACTCCCTCACTGTTTGCGCCAGTACAGAGCCACCCTGAGCACCCCCTTGCCACTCGACCATGGACTGCTCAGCTCGGAGCACCCCGCTCTCTCCCGCCATGTCTATGAGGTAGGCGAGACCGCACCGCCCCTCTCTGTCCCTTCCCCAAGCGCTGCTAGGCCCTGGACCACCTCAGAAGAGCCGCGCCCCGCGTGTCTGCGCCATATCGAGCATGCGCCTGAGCGCCGCGCCCGGCCATCTAGCACAGACCGTGCCTCGACCGCAGCTCGTGCACACTGCTTCACCACGACCCCAGGAATCGCCCAGACATGATCGTTCGCCACCATGCGACCAGTAGCCACCGTGTGCTGCATCGAGCACCCGCTGTCTCCGCCCAGAGCGCGGATGCTCCCGACCAAATGCGACCACCCCTTGTCGCTCCTTTAAGCCAGAGAAGACCGCTAGGGAGCACTATGTCGACCGCCGCTCGCAGCCATGCCGATAGCAGCCTATAGACGCGTCGCCGATGGAGCTCGACCATGCCGCATTGCCCCTCTCGCCGGTGTATAAATAGAGGCCACCCCCAGCTTCATTTCTCACACCATCTCACTCCCCTCTCACCACTGACCACCCCCGACCTCTCCCCAGAGCCAATCGAGCCACAGTTCACCAGAATTACACTAGAGTTCGCTGCAGAGGAGAAGAGGCGTCGTTGATTGCAACTGCCCCAGGAGTTGCCGCGACCACGCCTCGAACCGCTGCGGTATACCAGCCCGAATGCCCCCATCTCCAAGCCTAGCGGGAGCCCTGGTAAGCCCCCACGTACCCCCACCGTGCCGCATTAGGGTTCGTTCTCGCCAGAGCTGTTCACCGGAGATGACGAACGTCAGTCATTGATTTGTAGTATAATCGCACGGCTGAAATTAAAACTTACCGTTTCGCTGAGTAACAGCCGGACGTAGGGACCCTCAGAAGCCTGCTGCTTCACAAGATGCAGCTTCGCCGACCCATTTCATTTCCCACGCTAGCCCACAGATTCAAATTAGTATTTTTCCATTTAGGTTTAAACTAGATTCTGTCCACTTATTTAAAAATCATTTCAGAGAGATTCACTTAACCAAAATGCATGATTCAAATTTTGCTAGAAAGATAATTCAAATATCTATCCAAGACCGTTGGATTTAAATCAATGGGAGTTAGAGATAATCTATAACAAAAAAACAAAACAGATACTTTTGCAACTTCAAACATTTTTCAAAAATCAACCATAATAGCTTTTGAGTTGTTTCCAACTCTCAAAAATCACATTTGACAATATCTATCTGAATATATAATAATATTTAGGTTTGCATGCAGTGACTTTGGACTAGTACCAAAATAATGTTATTAGGGCATTTCTAGTCACTTTAAATCATTTAAATAATAATCTTAAACTTTATAAAATGTGACCAACCCTTTAAATCACATTCCCATGTATTAGAATATGTGGTGATGACATGTGTCCACATGATCCCATATTTTAATTCGAGAATATTAAATCTTAATTAATTTCAATGAGTAGAAATTACTTTTCTCAAATAAAATAAATGAAACTAGTTCTTTAAATCTTGTGATGATTGATATGATGCTAGATCATCAAGTGTGTGCCTTAGTGTGCTAAATAGACTAGTTAAGTATTGTTTGGTGATTTGTATCCCGTATTTATTTATAGACGATAGTACCAACCAAGTCTACGAGGAGGAGGAGTTCTACGCCGAAGAAGTCGAAGAGAACTTCAATCACTGCACCAATCAAGGCAAGCTAACACTTGCAAGTTTCTTAACTATGCAAGCTATTATTGGCAAGCTAATACTTCGAACCCATCACTAGATGCAAGTTAAACTAAGCAAGATGCATTCGGCATGCTTGGTTCTACATTTTTTATTTATACCCATCCAAGTTTTACTCACAAGCTTTACTTTTTCTTTACCAAAGTTCTTTACTTTTGGTAATGCTTTGTGATATTTTAGAAAGTAGTATAGATAGCATAAAGAGTATAAAACTAGGCCTATACTAGATGTCATTATATGGCATGATATTGATATTAGCATCCCTCATTAATGAACACTCTTAACCTTAGTGGCTAGTGCTAAGTATAAAACTTGGTCACTCTAGATGGGAATACTTGGTGAAAATGCTTATGAAAACCTTGGAATGATGAGTCATTCTATTGAGATGTTTTGACATGTGTTGAGAAACACAAATGGTTTATGATGATGAAAATGTTGAGGCATGAGCTTTAGCCCTTTATAAAAACTGATGGTTAGGTCTGAATGCGATACCATTCCAGTTTTACCATACAACCACAATACCTGAATTGGGCAAGGCTTAGACAGAAGTTTATATGCATTAGTACGGGTTTCCTCGTGGAAGAGGTTTGAGCTGAGGCTACCTCTTGATGATGTCCACCTATGCAGTGCCCAGGATGGCAGATGGCCATGGCTGGGAGGCCAAGCTCATAGGAGAGGTGCTTATACTAGAGTGTGTAAAGGAAAGGTTATGATTGATTATCCGCATACTAAGTATGATGATTCAGAGTTATCCCTGACGGATGTATCGAATTTTGTGGTGAAAGTGTACCAACTCTGTAGAGTGTCAAACTATTCGAATTGTCACGTCTGCGGTCATGGACAGTTGGAGTGGCCATACTGTTCCATCGTCAGATGTTTTCAAAATGACTTATGAAATGAATTGTGACTTGACTTGACCACAATAGGGTTGTGACTATGAAAACTAAGTTCCCACTTAAGTGATTTAGAACTTTATTTTACCTTTCTTTGTTTCTAAACTCAGCTTAGGTTTCGAATTTAGCTTTGCAAATAAACTTAGAGCTTAGCATTCGTAATAGAACTACCTTACTTGTTAGTGATAGTTTGCGAGTACTTAAAGAGTACTCATGGCTTTGTCCCTGGATATTCCCGTGGTCAGACTATGAGGAGGACTATCAAGAGGATGGACAGCGGGACGGCTACGACAACTAGGATCATCTCCCATCGTCAGCATTGCCTGTGACACTGAAGAGGGAGCCCACTACTACGCTTATATTTTTCGCTACTTGTTTGTATTAAAACTAGATCATGAGATCCTTTATTTGTAAGACCTTATTATGATTTGTAATGGATGATGTACTGTGATATGCAATCTGTTATGTCTCGCAAAAATGGTAATCCTGGGATTGCGATGTATGGCATAACAGGCATCTGGGATTAAAAATCCGGGTGTTGACAAGTTGGTATTAGAGCCATCCTGACCATAGGAGACCCTAGTTAGAATGGATGTCCGAACAAAAACTTAGTTTCAAAACCAAAGAAGGGAGTATTTATGAAAACCTATTTCCACTCTTATCCTTGATTCTTTCAAAAAAAATTCATGTTCCTCAAAAATTCTTACATTACTACATAAAAATTGACACACTTGATCACCTCACTAACTTACTTATCCTAAATTCTTATAGATGGAAGTTCAGTATTGCAAGTTCTACCAGTTGGGCAACGGAGGCCAACTGATCTTCGAGAGGGATCTTGATGCACTGTCTGAGTACCTTGAGTGCCCGCATCCGGAATTCTTCAGAGCTCAACTCAAGGATTTTCTAGGAGGAGATCTACAATGGCTGATAGTTGCAGATCTTCGAGGCAAGATGGAAGCACCCCTTTTCGAGAAGATTCAATTCAACGTGCGAGAGAACAACTGGCTAGATGGATTAGCCAGGGTGATGCATGAAGCTCTTGCCTGTCTGTGTGGGCAAAATGTCAACTTGATCTACGGAACTTGCTTTGCTCACTATGCAAGGCGTGATTCTATGGGAATTCCATTGGAGATGCCAAGTCACCCGGAGATGAAGCGCCATGTGGAGAATCTTGACTTCCTGCTGTATGATAGACATAAGGAATTGGACAATGCTCGAGCCTACGCCAACCACAACCTTGCCATTGCTGCCAAGAAGGACCAGACTTTCTCCCTACTCGTCAAGGATCGTCAATCACTTCACCGTCAGTGCGAGAAGAAGGATCTCACCATCACTCGTCTTTGCTAGAAGGTGGCCAACCTCGAGAAGACCATCTAGGAACAAGAAGCTAAGCTTGCAGCGAAAGAAGAAGAGGAAGAAGGTGAAGACATCGAGGGAGATATTCACTCATACCTTAGTGATGACAATGACTATATGGAGGATGATGCCATGGACTTCTACACCGATGATGACGACTCTGACTTCATTGATGATGAGTAGATGCACTTGATCACTACCGTAGGAAGGAGTTGTATCGGTCCCACTGTATCCTAGCTTCACACAATGGTTCTTAAAACCATCTATTTTCCTTTCATGTTGTGGTGTGTGTGTTTGTATCGTGTGCTTTGATTGTATGAATGAATGAGGAGTTAGTTGCAAAACTTGAGTTCAAACTCAAGTTTTAGCTTTGAAAACAAAACCATGAACCTTAGAACTTTCCCTCTTACCCCTTTATCTATCTCAATCTTCAAATGACTTGTGGAAACCAAGGAGGAAGTAGCTCATCGCAGGATCCGATGCTGCAGATTCTGCAGATGCTAGTTTCCGACCATGAAGCTAGTAGAGCAGAGCGCCAAGCCAACATAGCCACCCTGCAACAAATCGCTCAGATGGCCCACAATAATCAAGGCCATGGAAATCAAGATCATCATGGATCCAAACTCATGAACTTTTAGAATACCAATCCCCCTATCTTTAACAATTCTGAAGACCCGTTGGATGTTGATGATTGGTTGCAGACCATGGAGAATAACCTAGAAGTCGCAGGAGTTGATGCCAACAAGAAGTTACTGTTTGCCACCCACTATATGGTAGGAGATGCAAGAGCCTGGTGGAATAGCACCCATACAATGAACCACGGTCAAGTGATGACGTGGGAAGCTTTCAAGATAAAGTTCAGCCGCACCCATGTGCCGCAAGGTTTAGTCACCAGAATGAGAGATGAGTTTAGAGAACTGAAGCAAGGCAGGATGATGGTAGTGGAATACCATGACAGATTTTTGTCCTTAGCAAGATATGCCCCGGATGAGATCAACATTGAAGCCAAGAAGAAGGAACGATTCCTGAACGGACTGCATGATGAGATGCAGACGGTGTTAGTCAACATCCGTTTTGATGATCTCGAAGAACTAGTCGACTCTGCCATCTAGATGGAAGGGAAGATAAACCAAGCCAATGACAACCGCAAGCATAGAATGATGCATTAGACTGGGTCCCACAATACCCAGAAGTATCACCCCAAACCATCTGTAGGATATGCCCCAAGAAACAATAGACCCCCAATTTCTCGTCCAAGCTACCCCAACCGTAGCGAAGGAAATGTGAAGTCCGGAGGAAACCACAACAACAACCCCAGCAACTCCAACAACTTCAACCGTGCACCGCCCAAGTCCAACAACAACAACAATACTTCCCCAAGGACTGGAAGCAATGTTGTGCCTGTTGCAGCCAAAGACAAGTCCCAGATTACTTTCTTTGAATGTGGAGTCAAAGGTCACTACTCGAACGAGTGTCTCAAGAAGCTTGCAGCCACCACCAATGTGAATGCCCCAGCTCAGTAGCAGCGCCGTGTTCAGCCTGGAAGAAGATTTGCCCCAGGGAATTCGCTCAACCGTAATGGCTGTCTGTTCCACATGAATGCTGAAGAAGCCCAGGAAGCGCCAGATGTCATGCTGGATATGTTTTCTGTTAACTCAGTATTAGCAAGAGTGTTGTTTGATTCTGGAGCATCGCACTCGTTTTTTATAGAAGAATTTGCATGCACTAGTAAGATTCAACCAACAAAATTGAAGCATGTTATGATAGTTCAAATACCTGGTTCAACCACCAAAGCTAGAAAAATTTGCAAAGTTGTGCCTTTTAGAATCCATGGGATATATTTTTATGCCAATCTAATAGTACTTGGAACCAAAGGTTTGGATGTAGTAGTAGGAATGGATTGGATGTCGAAACATAAAGGATTGATCGATTGTGCCAAGAAAGCCATAACCATGACCAGTAGCCCTGGAGTATCAGTAGAGCATGTATCAGAAACCTTGCCCCGCCAATTCAAATGCAACAAGAGTCTAGCCCTACCAACCATTGACCAAGTCAGAGTAGTCTGTGAATACCCCGACGTATTCCTAGATGAATTGCCCGGTATGCCCCAGATCGGGATATCAAGTTCATTATTGGACTAATTCCTGGAACTGGACCCATAGCTCAGAGACCTTATAGCATGAACCCATCAGAGTTAGTGGAGCTGAAGAAGCAACTTGATGCTATGCTGGAGAAAGGCTTGATTCAACCCAGCGCATCGCCGTGGAGATTGCCTGTTTTGTTTGTGGACAAGAAGGATGGAGGTAACCGTTTGTGCACAAATTACCGGAAGCTGAATGATGTCACCATCAAGAACAAGTACCCGCTGCCCAAGATAGAGGATCTGTTTGATCAGTTGACTGGTGCCAGGGTGTTCTCTAAGATTGATCTTAGGACTGGTTATCATCAACTCAAGGTTCATGCAATGGATATTCCAAAGACCGCCTTAACCACCAGATATGGATTGTATGAGTATACAGTCATGTCTTTTGGATTAACCAATGCCCCCGCTTATTTCATGAATCTCATGAATAAGATATTTATGAACTTTCTGGATAAGTTTGTCGTTGTGTTTATCGACGATACTCTTATCTATTCGAAGTCAGAAGAAGACCATGAGCAACATCTGAGAATCATCCTTGAAACCCTTAGAGAACATCAGTTATATTCCAAGTTCAGCAAATGTGAGTTTTAGATAAAATAAGTAGGATTCCTCGGACATATTGTGTCGGCAGGAGGAGTCACTGTTGATCCCGCCAAGATCAAAGATGATGAAGAATGGGAAGCCCCAAACACTCAAACCCAAGTCCGTGCATTTCTCGGATTAGCGGGATATTACCGCAAGTTCGTAGAAGGATTTTCGAGCATCGCAAGACCGATGACCCAATTATTGAAGAAAGATAAGAAGTTTGAATGGACCAACAAATGTGAAGCAAGTTTCCAAGAGCTCAAGAAAAGATTGATTTCAGCCCCAATATTAATTATGCCAGATATCAAGAAGCCTTTTGATGTGTATTGTGATGCATCCAAGATTGGTCTCGGATGTGTGTTTATGCAAGAAGGCAAAGACATAGCATATCTGTCCCGACAACTGAAGCAACATGAGAAAAACTACCCTACCCATGATCTTGAACTAGCAGCTATAGTTTTAGCATTGAAGACATGGCGTCATTACCTTATGGGTAACCGCTGTGAGATTTACTCGGATCACAAGAGCTTGAAGTATATTTTCACTCAAAAGGAGCTGAATATGAGGCAAAGGAGATGGATAGAGTTAATCAAGGATTATGACCTTGACATTCACTGTCACCCCGGTAAAGCTAATGTGGTAGCAGATGCTCTTAGCAGATTGCCATGTAGGTTAAACACCATGATCAAAGAGAACCAGCCAAGTTTGCATGAGGAGTTGGAGCAGTTTAGAACTGAGTTAGTTAGCAAAGGATTTTTAGCTAGCATTGAACTTCAACCCACTTTGATTAGTCAAATCAAGGAAGCACGGAAGGGAAATGCATGTGTTGACGGAATCAAACGTCGTATTGGTACAGGAAAGGTACCTGGATTCACCGAAGATGAAGAAGTAGTTCTGTGGTACAAAGGACGTATCTGTGTGCTAGCAGATTCGGAGATGAAGCAAGTTATCATGCAAGAAGCTCATGATACTCTTTATTCTATCCACCCCGGAGGAACGAAGATGTATCACGATTTAAAGGAGCAATTTTGGTGGCACAAGATGAAGAGAGAAATCGGAAGCTACATCGCCAAGTGTGATATCTATCAAAGAGTCAAGGCGGAACATCAGAGACCCATAGAACTTTTGCAACCGTTGCAGATTCTAGAATGGAAATGGGATTCTGTCGGAATGGACTTCATCACCGGTTTGCCTACTTCTAGTAGGGGAATGACTCAATCTGGGTCATAGTTGATAGACTATCTAAGGTAGCCCATTTTAACCTGTCAAGACAACCTACCAGAGTTTGAAGCTAGAAGAGTTGTATATTGCTAGAATTGTCAGTTTGCATGGAACCCCCAAGACCATAGTGTTGGATCGAGGAACCCAATTTACCTCAAGATTTTGGCAGAAAGTCCAAGAAGGACTAGGAACCAAGTTGAATTTCAGCACAGCGTATCACCCGCAGACCGATGGTCAGACTGAAAGAGTCAACCAAATCTTAGAAGATATGTTGAGAGCTTGTGTGTTAGATAATGGATCAAAATGGGAAGATTGTCTGCCTTTCGCAGAATTCTCATACAACAACAGTTATCAACCCAGTTTGCAAATGGCCCCATTTGAGTTCTTATATGGAAGGAAGTGTCGTACCCCCTTGAATTGGTCGCAAGTAGGAGAGAGTCAGATTTTTAGACCCGACATCCTACGAGAAGCTGAAGAGAAGGTTCATAAAGTTCGTGAGCACCTCAAGACCGCCCAATCTAGACATAAGAGTTATGCTGACAAGAGACGTAGAGACCTGACTTTCAATGTCAAAGACTTTGTGTATCTCAAAGTGTCGCCTTTGAAGGGAATGCAGCGTTTTCAGCTTACAGGAAAGTTAGCCCCTAGATATATTGGACCCTTCAAGATTCTGAGTCGTCGAGGAGAAGTATCGTATCAACTGGAACTACCAGAGGAGATGTCAGCCATCCATAATGTGTTCCATATCTCGTTACTTCGCACATGCCTAGAAGTGCCGGAGAAGACCGAAGTTTTCAAGAACATCGATCACCGAGACATTGATATCAACAAGGATCTGACATATCGTGAAGTGCCCATTCGTATCTTGGAAGAAGCCTTCAGAACCACCAGGACCCAGAGTATCAAATTTCTCAAGATCCAATGGAGCAATCATACCGAAGAAGCTACTTGGGAGCGAGAAGATTACATTAGGACTGAGTTCCCAGATCTCTTTAGTTCCTAGTTTTTCTTAAATCTCGGGACGAGATTTTGTTTAAGGGGGGAAGGTTTGTAACATCCCAAAACTTTAATCAAGGTTATCAAGTTCCTAATCACCCAATTTAGGGTTAACCAAAACTTTTATTAAAGAAAAGGCATATGAATGCATGTGTGTTTGCATTAGTGTAGTTTTGATTGAAAATGCCATGCTTGTTTATTCTAAATGTTGTGAAATGGTTTAAAGGTGAATGCCACATCATCTAAACCATTTACAAACAAAATCCAAAGAAAAAGAAATCAAATAAGATTAAATAAGACAAATGGTCATTTTGACAATTTTAATCCACTAGGCCACTTTAGGTGTTCCTAGAAGTCAATTCCTAATAGAAACAATTCTAGATCTTTTCACCCCTTGCTAGACCAAGTAAAGATGTTCCAAGGCCCACTTTACAAACTTACAAAAACATTTAGCCACTCAATTTAAATGATAATTGAAAATTGAATCCAATGCATATGTGAAGATCACACTTTTGCAAAAACACACCAAATGAATTCCCCTTGACAGTCCCAAGCAAGCATAGATCACCAAGCATAAGTGTAGATCACCCACCAAATTTGAGCCAAAAATTCAAATGTAAATTTCTTTCGGCCATTTCATCAAACACTTGGTGAGCACTGAATTAACTGCCTAACAATCACTATCCTTGATCAATGCTTTGTCTACCCATTTGACCCCTTTCCACTCCTCTTGTCCCCTCTAGTCCCAACCAGCCTAGAGAGCCACTCTCCCTCACTGTTTGGGCCAGTACAGAGTCACCCCGAGCACCCCCTTGCCACTCGACCATGGACCGCTCAGCCTGGAGCGCCCCGCTCTCTCCCGCCATGTCTATGAGGTAGGCGAGACCACACCGCCCCTCTCTGTCCCTTCCCCAAGCGCTGCTAGGCCCTAGACCACCTCAGAACAGCCGCGCCCCGCGCATCTGCGCCATGCCGAGCACGCGCCAGAGTGCCGCGCCCGACCAGCTAGCACAAACGGCGCCTCGACCGCAGCTCGCGCACACTCCTTCACCATGACCCTGTGAATCGCCTGCACATGCTCGTCAGCACAAGCTGACCAAAGAGCCATCAGGCCGTCGATGGAGCCCGACCATGCCGCATTCCCCCTCTTGCCGGTGTATAAATAGAGGCCACCCTCATCCTCATTTCTCACACCATCTCACTCCCCTCTCACCACTGACCACCCCCGACCTCTCCCCGGAGCCAATCAAGCCACAATTCACCGGAATTGCACCGGAGTTCGTCACTGCAGAGGAGAAGAGGCGTCGTTGATTGCGAGTGCCCCAGGAGCCGCCCTGACCACGCCTCGAACCGTCATCGTCCACCAGCCCAAACGCCCCCGTTGCCAAGCCTAGCTAGAGCCCTAGTAAGCCCCAATGTACCCCCACCGTGTGGTGTTAGGGTTCGTTCTCGCCGGAGATGTTCACTGGAGATGACGAACGTCAGCCGTTGATCTGTAGTCTAATCGCACAGCTGAAATTAAAACTTACCGTTTCGCTGAGTAACAGCCGCTGACGTGCGGGACCCTCATGTCAGTATCCCGCTGTGCTCGCGTAGTGCAGCTGGGCCGGCCCATTTCATTTCCCGCGCTAGCCCACAGATTCAAATTAGTATTTTTCCATTTAGGTTTAAACTAGATTCTGTCCATTTATTTAGAAATCATTTCAGAGAGATTCACTTAACCAAAATGCATGATTCAAATTTTGGTAGAAAGATAATTCAAATATCTATCCAAGCCCGTTGGATTTAAATCAATGGGAGTTAGAGATAATCTATAGCAAAAAATAACAAAACAGAGACTTTTGCAATTTCCAACATTTTTCAAAAATCAACCATAATAGCTTTTGAGTTGTTTCCAACTCTCAAAAATCACATTTGACAATATCTATCTGAATATGTAATAATATTTAGGTTTGCATGCAGTGACTTTGGACTAGTACCAAAATAATACTATTAGGGCATTTCTAGTCACTTTAAATCATTTAAATAATAATCTTAAATTTTATAAAATGTGACCAACCATTTAAATCACATTCCCATGTATTAAAATATGTGGTGATGACATGTGTCCACATGATCTCATATTTTAACTGGAGAATATTAAATCTTAATTAATTTCAATGAGTAGAAAATACTTTTCTCAAATAAAATAAATGAAACTAGTTCTTTAAATCTTGTGATGATTGAGATGATGCTAGATCATCAAGTGTGTGCCTTAGTGTGCTAAATAGACTAGTTAAGTATTGTTTGGTGATTGTGTATCCTGTATTTATTTATAGACGATAGTACCAACCAAGTCTACGAGGAGGAGGAGTTCTACCCCGAAGAAGTCGAAGAGAACTTCAATCACTGCACCAATCAAGACAAGCTAACACTTGCAAGTTTCTTAACTATGCAAGATATTATTGGCAAGCTAATACTTGCAAGCCATCACTAGATGAAAATTAAACTAAGCAAGATGCATTAGGCATGCTTGGTTCTACATTTTTTATTTATACCCAACCCAAGTTTTACTTGCAAGCTTTACTTTTGCTTTACCAAAGTTCTTTACTTTTAGTAATGCTTTGTGAGATTTTGGAAAGTAGTATAGATAGCATAAAGAGTATAAAACTAGGCCTATACTAGATGTCATTCTATGGCATGAGATTGATATTAGCATCCCCCATTAATGAACACTCTTAACCTTAGTGGCTAGTGCTAAGTATAAAACTTGAATACTCTAGATGGGAATACTTGGTGAAAATGCTTATGAAAACCTTGGAATGATGAGTCATTCTATTGAGATGTTTTGACATGTGTTGAGAAACACAAATGGTTTATGATGATGAAAATGTTGAGGCATGAGCCTTAGCCCTTTATAAAAACTGATGGTTGGATTCGGATGCGATACCATTCCAATTTTACCGTACAACCACAATACCTGAATTGGGTAAGGCTTAGGCAGAAGTTTATATGCATTAGTATGGGTTCCCTCGCGGAAGAGGTTTGAGCTGAGGCTACCTCTTGATGATGTCCACCTATGCAGTGCCCTGGATGGCAGATGGCCATGGCTAGGAGGTGAAGCTCATAGGAGAGGTGCTTATACTAGAGTGTGTAAAGGAGAGGTTATGATTGATTGTCCGTATACTAAGTATGATGATTCAGGGTTATCCCTGACGGATGTATCAAAATTTGTGTTGAAAGTGTACCACCTCTACAGAGTGTCAAACTATTCGAATAGCCACGTCCGCGGTCATGGACAGTTGGAGTGGCCATACTGTTCCGTCGTCAGATGTTTTCAAAATGACTTATGAGATGAATTGTGACTTGACTTGACCACAACAGGGTTGTGACTATGAAAACTAAGTTCCCACTTAAGTGATTTAGAACTTTATTTTACCTTTCTTTGTTTCTGAACTCGGCTTAGGTTTCAAATTTTGCTTTGCAAATAAACTTAGAGCTTAGCATTCCTACTAGAACTACCTTACTTGTTAGTGAGAGTTTGCGAGTATTTAAGGAGTACTCATGGCTTTTTCCCTGGCTATTCCCATGATCAGACTATGAGGAGGACTATCAGGAGGATGGACAACAGGACGGCTATGACAACTAGGATCATCTCCCATCATCAGCATTGCCTATGACACTGAAGATGGAGCCTACTGCTACGCTTATATTTTCTGCTGCTTGTTTGTATTAATACTGGATCATGAGATCCTTTATTTGTAAGAACTTATTATGATTTATAATGGATGATGTACTATGATATACAATCTGTTATGTCTCTTGAAAATGGTAATCCTGGGATTGCGATGTATGGCATAACAGGCATCTGGGATTAAAAATCCGGGTGTTGACAACATCACACTTATGGCATTGGGTCATCGTGTCCTTGAGGACGGTAGTGTACACTCTACAACAACCAAGTTTTTTTGCGGGAACATTATCCCGCGTTACGGTCTTTGAGGATGAGTCCATCTTAAACCATCACAACTATCTCCTAGATATGATCTTGGTAGTTGCGGAAATTTCTTGTTTTCCATGCAACGAACCCCATCAATGGTCTCAGAGATATGTCTATGCATAGATGCTTTGTACGGTTAGAACACATAGAGATGTGGGCGTTTATAGTCTTGTTGTTTCATACTTGTGTAAATTTTGATCATGGTCCATTGTTGGGATGAAGTGGCCCGGACTAACTTTACATGTCCTCACACATGAGACATGTCCCACGCTTGACATGCAACTCGTATTGCATAAGTGGCTGAGCAGGTGTCTGTCTCTCCCAACATAGTCATGATCTAATTTACAATGGTTTGCTAATAACTTTATTATCAACATTGTGGCTGAAATTCATAGGTAGAGCGATTCTCTCCTAGAAAGACCAAAGCCACATAAAATATGCAAAAATAAATTAGAGGATGTCTAACTTGTGTTTGCAGGGGCATGTGATGTGATATGGTCACTGTTACAAAAAATGTTGTATGCAATGTGAATTATTGTAAGTTAAACAACCGGTAGGAGCCATATGGTTGTCTTTATCTTTTATGGCATGCGTGCTATTTTAGTATATCCAAAAGATATATTGTAATGGTGGAGACGGACATGATGGTGGCACCATGGACCTTGGAGCCACGCCGGTGGAATGATGGAGATCATGCCATGAAGCACAAGATGGAGATCAAGTGCAAGAAAGGACCATATCACATTACATTTATATGCATGTGATGTTTATCCCTTTTATGCATCTTATTTTTCTTATGTGTTGTTTAGTTCTTAGCGGTAGCATTATAAGATGATCACTCTCACTAATATCAAGATAATAATATGTTCTTCCTTAATATGCATCATTAAGAAAGTTTGTCATTTCGAAGCACTTCGTGTTGATTGGGTGTCATAGACTCTATGTTCGTGTACAATGGGTTTAAGACAGTTTTACACACGGAATGATAAGTTCTTACTTGGCGACCCTAGCATGTACATACATGGCCTCGTAACATGAACCGAAAGGTAAAGCACGAGTCATTGAATGATGTGTTGTCCATATGATGCTCAACATTGGACCTACACCACCATTCGTGTTGATCGGTTGTGGTGTAGTGAATTTGATTTGTGTAATCACTAAAAATGACTAGAGGGATGCCATTTTTTGAGTGGGAGTTCTCATAGTAATTTTGAATTAACTTGAAATAAATCTTTTATAAACCTAGTCTAAAATAGTCTTTGCAAATATATTGTAGATCATGGCACCCCCTGCGTTCAATTTCAATGCATTCCTAGATAGAGAAAATTTGCAAGATAATGGGTCTAACTTCAGCAACTGGCACCACAATGTGAGGTTTATCCTCACGGGCATGAAGAAGTCATATGTGTTGGACGGTCCATTAGGTGATGCCCCTGCAGCTAGCGTGACACGTATGATGTGAAATTTGATGACTACACTCTTGTGCGGTGTGCGATCCTCTAGTTGCTCTATCCTGAACTCCAAAAGTGCTTTGAACTTACTCATGCTGATGTCATGGTGAAGGAACTCAAAACTATGTTTGGGGACCAAATCCGTGCTGAGAGATATGAGATATCTGATAAGTTCTTTAGTGCTAAGATGGAGGAGCATAGATCTGTGAACGAGCATGTCATTAAGATGACGGGCTATGCTCAACGTCTTGATACACTAGGATGTGAGATTCCACATGATCTCATGATGGATAGAGTCTTACAATCGCTCTCACCTAGCTACAAAAGGTTTGTGCTAAACTACAAGATGAGTGGTGCGAACAAGTCACTCACTAAACTCGCAGCCATGCTGAAGACTTCAGAGGTAGACATTAAGAAAGAGCGCCAAGTGTTGTTGGTCAACAATATCACCAACTTTAAGAAAAGGGGCAAGAAAGGCTAATCCAAGGGTAACTTCAAGAAGGTTGTCAAATCTTTTGCCAAGCCTGAGAAGAAGACCAAAGGAGGTCCTAAGCCCGACACTGAGTGTTTCTAATGCAAGGGGAATGGTCACTAGAAGCAGAACTGCCCAAAGTACTTGGCAGATAAGAAGGCCAAGAACATGAATAAAGGTATATCTGATACACATGTTATTGATGTGTACGTTACTAGTAGTCGAATTAGCACCTGGGTGTTTGATACCGGTTCGGTTGCTAACATATGTAACTCGAAACAGGGGCTAAGGAGTAGTCGATCACTAGCAAATGATGAAGTGACGATGCGTGTAGTTAATGTATCAAAGGTGGATGTGATCGCCGTTGGGACGCTACCACTTCATCTACTATCAGGATTGATAATAAACCTAAATAATTTTTATCTGGTGCCTATGTTAAGCATGAACATCATGTATGGATCATGTTTAATGCGAGACGGTTATTCATTCGTGTCTGAGAACAATGGTTGTTCCTTTTATATGAATAATATCTTTTATGGTCATGGACCTATATTGAATGGTTTATTTGTTTACAATCTTGATATTAGTAGTATGATGATAACCCCCAAGTGCAGGGGATCACCGTATTACAATTCGATAAGTATTTGAGTGTCGAACCCATGAGGAGCTGAAGGTAAACTATTTATTCTGTAAAGCCCTATAACCCTCTTATATTCCCTTCTATGCAAAGCTAGGATGTAAGTGTGTGTTTTGTTTTGGTACTAGGTAGAAAATAAATAAAGTATGTGTTAGTGGAAACTACAAGTGAACTAGTGCAAGTTAAATTGATCTAATGAAGTGGAGTGGAGTGGTGGCAAGTTTTCTCAAGTAGCAAGTTCCTAAAGTAGCAAGTTTCTCAAAGGGAGCAAATGTTTAGGAAATTGTTATTTCATTCGTTTGTTTGGTTGTTTATTGTTTCTTCCAGGACGGAGCCTTAATTAGGTGCAGCCAAATAAATGTGCATACACAACTCTTATGATGGATCCTAAGGCCATGTTACTAAGCAAACATCAGAATTATTAAGTCATAATTGTCCCACCATAGCTATAAACTCTAGGGTCCCCGATATATGTCCCCCGTAATGTAACTTTAAGGACTGGATCATGGTTTTCTGTCCTCCATAGTCCTCCCCACTCCATTACATCACGATGATCACCTTACATGCACTCCCCAACATATGTGTGCACTCATATATTGTACAAGAAGACAATCATAAAATATAAGAACATTGAATGCAACCAATAAACGAACTATTTTACTTTGCCATAACAATTCAATACTCAAACAAAGACATGGAGTCACAAAAGATCAAGGGAAGATAAAATATTGTTTCACACATCATGTTTGCCAAGAGATTACAGTAGGGGGATGGAGAGGATCTTGCTGTAGCTGTTGATGATGAACATGCCAGAGGGGGTGGAGCCCTCCGGAGGCTATTCTGGCGGCGTTTCTCCCCTCCGATCTTCTCTAGTGGCAGCCTCCCAACTCTCTGTTTCTATGTTTTCGATCTCCGCCTCCATCTATGTCGAGGATAGCCGAAAGGGGGTATATATAGTAGGTTTTAGGTCAAGACAAGTCGTTTGGCGAAAGAATCGACGGCATCGGAGACTCGAGGGAGGAAAGAGCATACCAGCCGCGGCTAGGGGGTGGGACATGCCTTCTCTGCACATTCCCTCATCGGTCTTATTTTCTCGTGGATCTTTGTCCCATTGTTCTTCATTCTGATAAACGTTGGGTCCCAAGAAGTTTCAGGTCAATTGGATGTTGTTTGGGTACCTGAAAGTCAAAAACATTGAAATAGGGGTTTTCTGCCTCGGCAGGGTTAATTCCAAACCAATATGGGAAGTGTGAATTATTCCCAATAATCATTATAAAACATGAATATAACCCATATATGCTGCAAATATGTTGGAATATCAAGTAATAAAGTGCAAAGTTCATGTATGCATTTTACATGCATCATACGCATATTCATAATGTGAATCCCAAAAGAATCAAGCTAAGTGATGATATTGTTGCATATATGTGGCATTGCCGTTTAGGTCATATTGGTGTTAAACACATGAAGAAGATGCATTCTGATGGACTACTGGAATCACTTGATTATGAATCATTTGAGACATGTGAGCCATGCCTTATGGGCAAGATGACTAAATTCCATTTTCTGGAACAATGGAATGAGCGACCGACTTATTGGAAATAATACATACCGATGTATGTGGTCCAATGAGTGTGTACACGTGGTGGATATCATTATTTTCTAACCTTCATGGATGATTTAAGTAGATACGGTTATATTTACTTAATGAAACACAAATCTGAAACATTTGAAAAGTTCAAAGAATTTCAGAGTGAAGTAGAAAATCATCATAACAGAAAGATCAAATTTCTTCAATCTGATCGTGGAGTATCTTAGTTACGAGTTTGGCACGCACATGAGACAATGTCGAATTGTTTCACAACTCACTCCCGCTTGAACACCACAAATAAATGGTGTATCCGAACATCGTAATCAAACTCTATTAGATATGGTGCAATCTATGATGTCCCTTGCTGATTTGCCACTGTCATTTTGGGGTCATGCATTAGATACGGCTGCGTTCACTTTAAATAGCGCACCATGAAAATCTGTTGAAACGACAATATATGAATTATGGTTTGGTTACTAACCTAAGCTGTCATTTCTAAAAGTTTCGGGTTGTGATGTTTATGTGAAGAAACTTCAGCCTGATAAACTCGAATCCAAAGCGGAAAAATGCATCTTCATAGGATACTCAAAAGAAACAATTGGGTACACCTTTTATCACTGATCCAAAGGCAAGGCTTTCGTTGCCAGGAATGGATCCTTTCTATAGAAAGAGTTTCTCTCGAAAGGTGTGAGTAGTACGAAGGTAGAACTCAATGAGATTATCGAACCTTCTCTTCCTGAAGTGGTGAGTAGCGCAGCACTGAAAATTGTTCCAGTGGTGACTCCACTGAATGAAGAGGGAACTAATGATGAGGATCATGAGGATCATGGAACTCATCATGAAACTCTGGAAGAGACCACTATCTTTCCTCGCAGGTAAAGCAAGACACGTGCAGCTCCTGAACTATATGGTAATCCAGTCTTGAATTTCATGGTAGATGGAAGTGATGACCTTGCGACATATGAGGAAGCAATGATGAGACTGGATTCCAACAAATGGCTTGAAGCCATGCAATCCGAGATGGGATCCATGTACGAAAACCAAGTTTGGACTTTGGTGGACTTACCTCACGATCGCAAGGCCGTTGAGAATAAATGGATTTTCAAACGGAAAACTGATGCTGACGGTAATGTAACCGTCTATAAAGATCAACTTTTCACGAAAGGGTTCCAACAAATTCGAGGACTTGACTACGAGGAGACTTTCTCTCCTGTAGCGATGCTAAAGTCAATTAGGATTATGTTAGAAATTGCTGCATTTTATGATTATTAAATCTGGCAGATGGATGTCAAAACAACATTCCTAAATGGAAACATTGAGGAAGAGTTGTATATGATGCAACCCAAAGGTTTTTAGTCAATCCTAAGGATGCTAACAAGGTATGCAAACTTCAGCGTTCCATCTATGGACTGAAGCAAGCATCCTAAAGTTGGAATCTCCGCTTTGATGAAGTGATCAAAGGGTTTGGATTTGTCCAAACTATAGGAGAGATTTGTATTTACAAGAAAGTGAGCGGGAGGTATATAGCATTTCTGATATTATATGTGGATGACATATTATTAATTGGAAATAATGTAGATCTTTTGAAAAGTGTAAAGGATTACTTAAATAGTATGTTTTCGATGAAGGACCTTGGTGAAGCTACCTATATTTTAGACATCAAGATCTATAGAGATATATCAAGACTCTTAATTGTATTATCACAAAGGACATACCTTGAAAATATTTTGAATAAGTTCAACATGCAAGATAGTAAGAAAGGACTCTTACCTATGGCACAAGGTATGATTTTGAGTAAGACTCAATGTCTAGCTTCAGCAAAGTATAGTTAATTGATGGTCAATATCCCCTATTCCTCAGCCATAGGCTCTCTTATGTATGCTATGATGTGTACATGACCGGATGTGGCACATGATGTTAGTTTGACTAGCAGGTACCAATCTGATCCAGGTATACAACACTAGAAAGCAGTCCAAAATGTCTTTAAGTACTTAAGAAGAACTAAAGACATGTTTCTCACTATGGCGGTGAAGAAGAGCTCGTCGCAAAGTGTTACGTCAATGCTAGCTTTAACACTCATCTGGATGACTCTAAGTCATAATCCGAATATGTATTTCTTTTGAATGGAGCAACGGTGAGTTGGAGGAGTTCCAAGCAACCTGTGGTGGCAAGATCTTCAATGGAGGCGGAGTATATCTCTGCTTCAGAAGCAGTGGCGGAAGAGGTTTCATTTCCGAACTAAGTGTGGTTCCAAGTGCTTTGGATCCTATGGTTATCTATTGCAACAACAATGGTTCCATAGCCAATGCTAAGGAACCAAGGTCTCACAAGAATTCCAAGCATACCAAGCGTCGATATCACTCCATCCGGAACATGTCCAAAATGGCGATATAGAAATTTGAAAAGTAGACACGGATTTGAACATTGCGGATCTGTTGACTAACTCCCAAAGGAAAAACATGATCAACACTAGAACTCTATGGGTGTTAGATTCATAACTATGTAAAACTAGATTACTGACTCTAGCGCAAGTGGGAGACTGAAAGGAATATGCCCGAGAGGCAATAATAAATGGTTATTATGTTATTCCAGGTTTATAATAGATGTTTATTTCTCATTCTATAATTGTATTAATAGGAAAATGTTAATACATGTGTGTTTAACAAACAAATAGAAGGTTCCTAGTGATGCCTCTCATTACACTAGCTTGTTGATTAACAGATGATCAAGGTTTCCTAATCGTGACATTGGATGTTGTTAATAACAAGGTCACAACATTCGTGGAATGATGTGATGAACAAACTCCCGAAAGTATAGTAATACGATCATGCCATTATGTCTACACTACTATAACGTCACTCAAAGTAACCCAAATCCTTAGGAGAATATCATTTTGCGGCCCAAAAGTTGGGGCGCCCAGGCAACACGGTACCCAAGTTCCCTGAAATCAGCCACAATGACTACAGTTGGTGTGCCTAATACTCAGAGGGTCTTTTTCGGCACGAATTCAACTTTACGTTTCAATACAAAATATCAGGCTAACGGCCGTCAAGTTGGCCCCCCTTGTCAGTTCTCGCTGTTATGTCGCTCCCGTCACTTAGGTGTCAATTAGGCTTGCAGCGTTGGCGCATGCATCCATTACGCGTCTTCTTCTTCCCCGGAGCGGCAATCTGTGGGGCGTCGCAGCCATGGCGTGGAGCTGGGACGTGGACGAACCTGCTCGGCCCAGCTCTCCTCCTTGTAGGCTTGCAGCATTGGTGCATGCATCCATTACGCGTCTTCTTCTTTCCCAGAGTGGCAATCTATGGTCGCGGCCATGGCGCAGAGCTGGGACGTGACAACCCTACTCGGACCCGCTCTCCTCCCCATCCCGAGTCGGAGCTCGCCCTCACCATGGACGCACCCATGGCACGACGCGGGGACGAGAATTGGTTCCCGGTGAGATCTGTCACCGTGTCGACCATGCTCTGTTCTGTTTTCCTCTAGAATCCCAGCTCGCCGTCGTCGTGGTTGCACCCGCACCAATTCTACCACCTGTGCCAAGGTCTCTGTGGTAGCTCAAGTTCTGCCATGTTGGACCTGTAAGCAAATTCGGAGCTGGGCGGCGGTAACCCGTTGTTGAACCTGTAAGGAATTTGCTGAAGACTGCGTGCCGCTCCAAGGTCTTCGGCTGATGCCTTCGGCTTCTGCCAATGTCCACCGCTGATGTGAGATCATTTATTTACTTCAATAAAAAAATTCGACCAATTTAACTTGTTGATGTATTCCTTGACAATTATAATATAATCGAGCACTAGAAATATTTTGTAGTGTGCATGAGCATGATCAGTAATATAATTGAACACTAGAAATTTTAAGGCACTCCATATAAAGGAGTAGATTAATATAGAAGGTTCACTAGAGACACCACGGATATATTGTCTTACATGCCACAAACAGGTAATAGTTAACTAAAACAAAATAAAAGCAGGGGCTGCAGCAGGAGGCCGGGACATAGAGACGCCTAGCAGGGCAGGCGCATATCAGCAGGAGGCAGCGACAGCCTAGTCGATGGGATATAGGCCGGTCCTGACATACTCCTGGAGGAATTTGCCGAAGATTGCGAGTCGTGCCAAGGTAATCGGCCTATGGCTTCTGCCTCCGCCTCTGGCAACGCCCACCGCGTGCTGGATCATGCTGTCGAGGTCCACGTTGATTGCTCTGCCACAGAATGGGCAAAACAGTCTCCCTCTACGGTGGAAACGGATTAGCCCACACCGTAACCGCCTCGGCACGTAGCGTCTCTTGTTGTCCCTGCATACCTTGCTACCGTCCACTTCATCATCATCCTCCTGTTGATTTTTAAGAACATAACTTAGAACTCATACATATGATTGAATTGTATTACAACTCAAAAATTGACAACATGTATATGTAGCACACTATATCCGTGGATATCAAAAATAAAGCATCTCCACAATAGTTTGATCGGTTCATATATCATTTCATCTCAACACAATGACAAATAATTGCATCAGAGTGTATGTAGAATAAAGATTGCGGCCTCATAAGTTTCTTCAGGGACGGCGTGAGTGAACCAAGTAACAATTGCACAACCTATATTGTTCTTGTACATTGCCCCAGGTTCACTAACTCATCCCTGAAAAAATCTGACACCAATGTGTCTGCCTCTCTTTTGGGACAAATTTGAATCATTGGCCATAATAAGAAATTGAAATGTAATCATACAAAACAATAGTCAGGGATATACATAGTTAGGTACAAAAAGAAGCCTAAATATTGTAATTATAAATAAAAACCAAACAATTAATCTTCAGGTACATGTTAAAAATACTTATGATCAAAACCATTCATATACATATGCATCATACGAATCATTAAAAGATCAGAAACAATTCAAGGATCATATATGTAGTTCCATATGAGAATAAATCTAGGGCCTCATAATTTGTTTCAGAGATGGAGTTGGCGAACCAAAGTACCAAAGGCACAACCTATATTGTTTGTGTGCATTGCTGCCTCAGGTTCACCAACCCATCCCTAAAACACGACAACATCATATGTGTCTCCCCTTGAACTCTTTTGGGGCAAATTTCAATCATCGGCCTCGGTGACAAACTGAAATGTAATTCTTATACACTATGAATGCATGGAATAGATAATTCAAATATCATAGTTCTATGAATATAGAATAAAGATTGCAGCCTCATAAGTTTCTTCAGGGATGGCGTAAGAGAACCAATTAACAATTGCATAGCTTATATTAGTCTTGTACATGGCCCCAGGTTCGCTAACTCATCCCTGAAAAAATCTGACACCAATGTGTCTGCCTCTCTTTGGGGCAAATTTGAATCATTGGCCACAATAAGAAATTGAAATGTAATCGTACAAAATAATATTCACGGATGTACATATGCATCATACGATGCATTCATAGATCAGAAACAATACAAAGGATATATATATAGGTTCCATATGAGAAAAAAATTAGGGCCTCATTTTTCAGAGATGGAGTCGGAGAACCAAAATACTAACAACATAACCTATATTGTTTATGTGCATTGCTGCCTCAGGTTCACTAACCATCCCTAAGAAAATGACACCATCAGATGCCCTTGCACTATTTTGGGGCAAAATTGAATCATTGCACTCAGTAAGGAATAGAAATGTAATGTTATAGGCATGTTGTGAATCGAAATCAACACTCAACTAGCAAACTCAACTAGATGGCAGATGAGCAGATTGGAGTTTTGTGACTAGACGGATTGGGGTTTTGTGACTAGATGGCAGATGCATCAATCGACCGATCGAACCATATATATACTACCATACTTCAAGAGCAAAAGAATCTATACATGATTGAGAAAATCCTACGTATGAACAGTGAAATCTGCGGCTGCGACTAGAGAAGCTAGCAATATAGTACCTCAGACTCCTGATCAGGGACCTCCTCCTCGAACTCGTCATTCTCCACGATTGCATCGAAGATTTCTTGGACGGTGATGGGGTCGTTGATGTAGAGCACTGGATTGCCTCCGCCTGCCCCCCATCCAGATCTGCCGCTAGCACCACGACGTTGTCGGCCACGATGTTGTCGGCCACCTGCTGCTCGGCCGCGATGGCTACTGGCTAGACAGATGAGCTCGAACCCTCTACGGCGCGGCAAAGAGAGGCGTTCGTGCCCGGAGAAGACACCTCTGCCTGCTTGGCAACGAATGAGCCATCTGCTGCTGCGCCTTCAACTGGCTTCACCTTCGGCTCGTCTCCACACGTACGCTTCATGGCACACCTAGGGAAGGAGGTAGTGCAAGCGAGGGAGCTTCGGCGTGCACGGTAGGTGCAGATTGGGGTCTTGGGACTAGACGGACTGGGGGTAAATGACACGAGCACATGGAAGAAGAAGGTCGAGCGGGTTTATAAACACCGGACCGTTCGTATTCCTCGAGTGGACACCTGTGGTGGGCGGCGGGCTACCACGATCTCCACCTTTTTTTGGGTTCCCTTTTTTTGAAACAACCACGATCTCCACTTTAGAGCTGCATTGAAAACATGCTCATGGCAGACCTTGATTCCACTGCATGCAAGTGGCGCGGAACCAATTTCTAGCAACATTAGATCTACTCGAGGGGGCCCTTGACTCATGGAAGTTACTAGCGGTAGGGCCCAGTTGGAAGTGAGAATGAGAGCGCTGTGTAAAAATGGGATATGTCTTATTAAAATCAAGTGGCAATAAATTACAGTGTCCCATCGACAATTGTGCACTAGATGACCTCGTTGTCCTGTGCATGTGTGTTAGTAGCATTAGTAGCCGTTGCAGACTAGATTAAACGTGACATGACCACTCGATGACTTTTTCCATGGATGGCATCGTGTTCCTTCTTGTAGAGGGAGACGTCCGTGCTGTCTCACACTGAGGGAGACGTCCGTGTTGTCTCACGCTATACTGTGAAGGGCACGACGTGTGCAACGATCATCGTTGGATCACACAAGATCAACAGTTGGTGCACACGATCCGCGTGACAACTGTGACAACCAATCAGGGCGTAGCAGATAGAGTGAGCACAGGTTTAGGCTTCTACGAAAGAGAGAGGGGGAACCAAGGGCAAAACTGAGTAGTATCAAAAAACCAAGGGCAAAATTGAGTAGTATCAAAAAACCAAGGGCACAACTGAGTAGTATCAAAATCGAAAGTGAGTGTCTTGTACAATGAAATACATCATGGCATACATCAGATTATGCCAAGATAGATCCACTAGAGTTTATTGCATTTGTGAACTTCTCATAAACCACATATGGATCACCCAGAGTCATTGCATGTCTGTTCTTCTCACAAACCACACATGGATCAACCAATGTCATTGCATGTGTTTTCTTTTCATGAACCACACTTAGTGTCATTGCATGTGGTTCTTCCCACAAACCTCACATGGATCCACCAGTGTCACTGGACGTGTTTTCTTTCCATGAACCACACCCAGAGTCATTGCATGTATATTCTTTCCACAAACCACATAAGGATCCACCAGTATCATTTGTTGTGTTTTCTTTTCATGAACCACACCCAGTGTCACTGGATGTGTGTTCTTTCAATGAACCACAGCTAGAGTCATTGCATGTGTGTTATTCTCACAAACCATAGCTACATTCATTGCATGTATGTTCTTCTCACAAACCAAACATGGATCCACCAATGTCATTGCATGTCTGTTATTTTCATGAACGACCCTTACTGTCATTGCATGTGTGTTCTTCTCACACCACACATGGATCCACCAGTGTCACTGCATGTCTGTTCTTTTCATGAACCACACCCAGTGTCATTGCATGTGTGTTCTTCTCACAAACCACACCTGGATGTGTGTTCTTCTCACCAACCACACATGAATGTGTGTTCTTTTCATGAACCATAGCTAAATTCATTGAATGTGTGTTCTTTTCATGAACCACAGCTAGTGTCAGTGCATGTGTTTACTTTTCATGAACCACACCTAGTGTCATTGCATGTCTGTTCTTCCCACAAACCACACATGGATCCACCAATGTCATTGCATGTGTTTTCTTTTCATGAACCACACCCAGTGTCATTGCATGTGTGTTCTTCCCACAAACCACACATGGATCCACTAGTGTCATTGCATGTGTTTTCTTTTCATGAACCACACCCAGTGTCATTGCATGTGTGTTCTTCCCACAAACCACACATGGATCTACCAGTGTCACTGGATGTGTTTTCTTTCCATGAACCACACCCAGAGTCATTGCATGTCTGTTCTTTTCACAAACCACATAAGGATCCACCAATATCATTGGATGTGTTTTATTTTCATGAACCACACCCAGTGTCACTGGATGTGTGTTCTTTTCGTGAACCACAGCTAGAGTCATTAGATGTGTGTTGTTTTCGTGAACCACAGCTAGAGTCATTGGATGTGTGTTCTTTTCATGAACCATAGCTAGATTCATTGCATGTGTGTTTGATACATTGCAAATGTATCTATAATTTTTGATGTTCCATGCTTGGTTTTATCTACTTTCTTGTGTTTTATTCCAACTTTGGAGTACTTTTCATATGATTTCTTGGATTAACCTATTAACAAGATGCCACAGTGCCAGTTGCCTGTTTTCTGTTGTTTTTGGTTCCAGGAAAGTCCGAAAATGAATATTCTTGGAATTGGACAGGACAAAAGCCAAAGTTCCTATTTTCCCGAAAGACTCGCGGAGCTAGAAGGAGAGTCAGAGAGGGGCCACAGGGTGGCCACACACCCCCAGGCGCGGGTACCCCCATGCCACGCCAGGGCATGGTGTGGGCCCCCTGGCTGGCCACCAACCTTGCCTCCTTCGCCTATATATTCCTCCCGAGGCAAAAACCCTAAATAATCAATCAGAAATCCATGAAAAGTTCCACAGCGCCACCGCCACCGAAGAGGAGATTTAGGGGACAGAAAGTCTCTGTTCCGGCAACCTGCCGGGACGGGGAAGTGCCCCTGGAGCCATCTCCGTCGATCTCCACCACCATCTCCATCGCCGTTGCTGATACCCCTGATGAGGAGGGAGTAGTTCTCTCTCGAGGCTAAGGGTTCTACCGGTAGCAATGTGTTCATCTCTCTCTATGCATGATCTTATTGAGATAATGAGCTTGTAATCTATAGATCTACCTTGCTACTCAGGTGCTTTAATAGATCTATGCTCTCCCCATGTGTGTGAAAGTGACAGCATGCACACCATGGTGGCACTTAGGCTAGAGATTATAAATACTTGTTATGAGTTATATTTGGAGTTGGATGTCTCTATGAAATTGTGGTGTTTGTTGGAACCATCTAGAGCTCAAGGTGACAGTGTGGGGTTTTCTAGATGGGAAAGGCTTACTTTGCGGTGTGCTGTTATAGCCCTACCATCTATTAGAGTGTTCAACCGGAGAGTAGTTAAGAGTAGTATCATAAAGAAGAATATATTTATATGAGAGTGTTCACTAGTGAAAGTATGATTCCTAGGCCTTGTTTCTTAGCATTGATACACCGTTGCCGGGGAGGTAAGGTAAAAGGTATTCACACCGGAGGATTAAAGAAGAAGAACCTCCCACGGCAAATGCGTATTTTCTGGCGCCGTTGCCGGGGAGGTAAGGTAAAAGGTACTCACATCCTCCGGTGTGAGTGCTCGAAGTTGTTTCTTTTAGATTCTGCAATTTTGTCTTTTTTTTCTTCTTTTCACTAGTTAGGCTTAATGGAAAACAACAACAAAATTAGAGAGCTTTATAGTATTTATGTTGAGTTAGGACATGAAGTGTTTGAAGAGAAAATTAAAAAACCTATGGAACTTTATTTGCATGCTAATAGCAATGTTATTAGTATGAATTCTTTGAACACCATTATTGCTAATGTTATGGAAAAGTCTAAGCTTGGGGAAGCTAGTCTTGGTGAGCATGATATGTTTAGTCCCCCAAGCATGGAGGAGAAAATTTACTTTGATGATACTATGCCTCCAATATATGATGATTGCAATGATGAATATGATTTTTTCAGTCCACCTACTATTGAGGAGAAAATTAATTATGATTACAATATGCCTCCTATATTTGATGATTATGGTGATGAGAATAATAATGATAGCTATTTTTTTGAATTTGCTCCCACTACGATTAATAAGAATGACTATGCTTATATCGAGAGTAATAATTATTTTATGCATGTGGCCCATGATAAGAATGTTTCATGTGATAGTTATATTGTTAATTTTATTCATGATGATGCTGAAATTTATTATGAGAGAGGGAAACATGGTTTTATGCATCTTAATAATATTAAGTTTCCCCTCTTTATGTTGAAAGTCTTGAAGTTGCACTTGTTTTGCTTTACTATGCTTGCTGCTTTGTGCTTTCATGACTTGTTTTTTTACAAGATTCCTATGCATGGGAAGTGGGTTAAACTTAAATGTTCTTTGAATTTGCTTCTTGATGCTCTCTTTTACTTCAATTCATATTTCTTATGTGAGCATCTTCTCAAACTATCATGCCTAACTTAAAGGCGTTAAAGAAAAGTACTTATTGGGAGATAACCCAAAAGTTTTAGATGAGTCTTGGAAGTTATTGCTTCAGTAATAACCGCTCCTTATCCTTTTTATTTGCTTTTTGTACCAAGAGTAACCTCTAATGAGACAGAAGTAATGATTGGGAACGTTGCTGTCCCAAAACAGATTTATGTGCTTCACCGTAAAAATTTGTGTAAAATATCTGAACGTCCTTTTGAGGCGTGAATTTTCTTGCTTCTGCCCCAGGTTGTTATGTAACTTTCGTTAGTTCAACACTTTTCGATTTGAGCAACAGAAGGTCTTCGAAAAAAATCATCTTTACCTGCTGGTCTGTTTTAACAGATTTTTGCCATTTTTTGCATTTGCTTCTTGTTGGTTCCTTTTTTGAATTCTTTTGGGGAATTGAGCTTTCTGACGGGAGTGCTACAGTAGCTTGTGTTTTAATGTAAGTTTTATTGGTGTTGAAACTGAACCTAAAGACTTATTATCTTGAGTGCACTAATGCTGCTAATAGAGATTGTGTGAAGTTTTGTATGAAGGAAAAATTTCAGGTGTATGGAAGGAATGAGTAATGAGATGAAGGATAGACTAAAGCTCAAGCTTGGGGATGCCGCGTGTGTCACCCCAAGAAATATCCAAGAAGTCCAGGCGTCAAAGCTTGGGGATGCCCAAGGCATCCCCTCTTCATCAATAAAAATTCCAGGTTTCTTCCAAACGCTTCATTTTTATTGTTTCATGCACAGTTGTGTTGTTCTTGGAGCGTCTTCTTTTTCGTTTTTGTTTTGGTTTTTAGTTTGCTTGGATTTCTTAGTTTTCTGAATAAATTTGTTGGTCCCCCTCTTTCATACATTGGTTTTCAAATAGTTTGGTTTGGTTTGGAAAAGAGTAGGAAAGTTCATGCTTAAGTGGTAAAGAGAGCTTGTTTTTGACTATGGCCTATGCTTTGTCGTGCCATGCTTGATATTGTTTTGGCTTTATGCTTAGTATTCTTTGTTGTAGCATGACTTGTTATAACAATTGAGATTGCTTAATGTGCCTTGGATGAATCATGCGTTGTTTTAGCATATTAAAGCATAGTATAGTGGTATCCTCCTTTGATGCTTTATTTGGGTTGACTTGGCACATGCTCACACCATGTTATGACTATCCCAAGTCACCATAGCCTTTATGATCCTTTAGTTTTCAACTTGTAGTATCAATTTATGCTTTGATCAATGATGTTTTGTCGCTTTGCATGATTATGGCCATTATTGCTCTCTTAGTTGGTCGCCCCCAGTCTTTTGCTAGCCTCCATAACCAAGTATGAGTTCCACTCATGCATCCAACTCCTAAAACCAAGTTATTCCAAAGAGTCCACCATACCTACCTACTAGCATATGCTATTCCAAGTATATTCATGTTTTTATCTACCTTCCAAATTAAACTTGCTATGAGAAAACTAGTGATTAAAGCTCTCACGAACTTGATGGCACACTTTACTTTCTTGCCCTTAATAAACTTGAACCATTGTGTCGTCTATGTTGTATATGCTTGCACTTATTTGTTGGGGATTAGCAGAACCATGTTGTCATGGGGAACGCTTTCAATATTGCACGGGTACTTTGTACCTAGTTGATATCATGCTCTTTTGTCTATGGATGTCAAGCAGTGAAATGAAAGGGGAGCTTGTAAGTCCATGGAGTTATGTATATGTGTTAGAGAAACGCCCGGGCCGCTGGTCTAATCCATGCTGACATGGTGGAAACCTGCAGCGTAACCATAATGAGCTGTCTATGAAGCATTCTTCTTATAAAAAAAGAGTCAGATATTGAGAAAAAAGAGAAAAAAAGAGATATATGAAAAGAGGAAAGAGAGAAAAAAGTACCATATTCCCATGGTAAATAAGAAGATTGCTGAGATGCTTGTTGTCTGCTTGCCTTGTCATTTTGATATGGGAATTCTTCCGTATCATCGGGCAAGGGGTACCCCGTTGGCAGTTCTCTATGATACAGATGTACTTACGATGACAAGAACTTACCGGTGACTAAACTTGAGTAGCATGATGAGCGGCCCTCGTATTCAAGGGACATGAGATTTCTAACTTATACTTCATCAAGCATGTACACCATAGTTTGTTCACTTTAACCTTAATCACTTCAAGATGCTTATGATAGGGGCAATGAGAGCTGAAAGCTATTAAGTACCATAATTTTTGGAAGCTCTTTATGAGACTTGAATCCCTACTTCCTTCTATGAAGGCTTTTCTTCCACCATTATATTGAGTCTCCACCTTCTATCTTTATGCACCTACTTTGAGAGGATAGTGGACATTCTTAGTTCTATGTGCATTGTCCCAAGACTAGTTGATTTCATGCATAACTTGATATTGCTTGTTTTAAACTATTTGTATCTAGTCACTCTCATAAACTTTGAAGGTGTCCTATGCATTTATGTTTGCTACTCTATGAGGGACAAGATGGTTACTATTATGCTATGTTTTCTTTATGTGAAACAAACAAATGTCTTGCAAAGCATTGTTATTCATGAATCTTTTGTTTGTGCCTTTTCATGTTGCAACATAGTTTCTTTGTCTTATTGCTAGAACTTTGTCTTTCATGTTATGATTAAAGTACCATGATCCCAGCTTTGAATGTTTTACAAATATTTTGATCAAGTTTATGATGGTGCATGTCACCTCAAAAATTATTCTTTCTTTTTATCACTTACCTACTCGAGGACGAGCAGGAGTTAAGCTTGGGGATGTTGATACATTGCAAATGTATCTATAATTTTTGTTCCATGATTGGTTTTATCTACTTTCTTGTCTTTTGTTCCAACTTTGGAGTACTTTTCATATGATTTCTTGGACTAACCTATTAACAAGATGCCATAGTGCCAGTTGCCTGTTTTCTGCTATTTTTGGTTCCAGGAAAATCAGAAAATGAATATTCTCGGAATTGGACGGGACAAAAGCCAAAGTTCCTATTTTCTCGGAAGACTCACGGAGCCAGAAGGAGAGTCGTAGAGGGGCCACACCCAGGCTGGTACCCTGTGCCACCTGTGGCATGGTGTGGCCCCTGGTCAGCCATCGACCTTGCCTCCTTCGCCTATATATATTCCTCGAGGCAAAAACCCTAAATAATCAATCGAAATCCACAAAAGTTCCACAGCTCCGCCACCAAAGGGAGATTCGGGGACGAAAGTCTCTCCAGACTCGCCGAAGGATAAGTGCACCCGGAGCCATCTCCATCGATCTCCACCACCATCTCCATCGTCGTTGCTGATTCCGATGATGAGGAGGGAGTAGTTCTCTCTTGAGGCTAAGGGTTCTACCGGTAGCTATGTGTTCATCTCTCTCTCTCTATGCATGATCGTATTGAGATCATGAGCTTGTAATCTATAGATCTACCTTGCTGCTCAAGTGCTTTAATAGATCTCTGCTCTAACCATGTGTGTGAAAGTGACAGCATGCACACCATGGTGGCACTTAGGCTAGAGATTACAAATACTTGTTATGAGTTATATTTGGAATTGGATGTATCTATGAAATTGTGGTGTTTGTTGGAACCATGTAGTGCTCAATGCACGGCGCCCAGAAAATTGCTTGATGGCAGTGTTGATGTAGAGCTCGTTGGGAACCCCAAGAGGAAGGTATGATGAGCACAACAACAAGTTTCCCTCGGTTATGAAACCAAGGTTTAATCGAACCAGTAGGAGCAAGGAAACACCTCAAAGGTATTACTAGCTGAGCTTTGGCAGGGCGCACTAACGGTGCTAGTAGCAACATGGAGACCTGCACAACACAACCACAGAACTTTGTCCCCAACTTGCGATGAGGTTGTCAATCTCACCGTGTTTTGCGTAAAACAAAGGATTAAACGTATCGAATGGAAAAAAGTAATAGTTTGCATAAAGTAAACACAAAGCAGAAACAGTTTATAGATTGTATGTAAAGTAAAGGACCGGGATTGATAGTTCACTAGAGGTGGCTCTCCTTAAGATAGATAACATGTTGGGTGAACAAATTACAACAGGGCAATTGACAAACACCGAGAAAGCAATACATGCATATACTAATCATCTTGACTCCTTTGAGACTTGATTGGGCATTACAACATAATACATAGACTGCCATCCAACTGCATCTATGACTAATAATCCACCTTCAGGTTATCATCGAACCCCTCCAAGATTAAGTTGCAAGCAATAGATTATTGCTTTCTGAACTGCGTGTAAAACAGTACAATTGTTCTATGAACAAAGGATCGTTGTTTTCTCCCTAGTAGCAACAGCACATCTAGTACCTTAGAGATTTCTGTCACTTCCCCAGATTACCAGAGGCATGAACCCACTATCGAGCATAAATACTAACTCTTGGAGTTGCTAGCATCTACTTGGCCAAGATAGCTACTAACAACGGAAAGCATGCAAGATCTCAAATAACAAAGACATGATACAATCAATAATCAATCTGAAATAGCATCTCAATATCCATCGGATCCCCGCAAACACAACATGTATGGATTACAAATAGATGATATTGATCATGAATGGAGCTCACAAGATCTAGACATGAAAGCACAAAGGAGGAGAAACCAGCCATCTAGCTACTACATGGATCCGTAGTCCAAGGATGAACTACTCACGCATCACACCGGAGGCTTGCATGGTGATGAAGAAGGCCTCGGTGAATTCCCTCTCCAGGGTCTTGGGAATCTGAGACTCTTTCATGGATTTTTGATCAGGTACTTAGGGTTTTCTTTCCGAGGGCAACTTATAGGCGGAAGGAGAGGCCGAGGGGGTGCCTGGGCTGGCCTCACCACCCCCTAGTGTGGGCCAGGCTGGGCCACGCGGCCAAGTGGTGTGGTGGCCCCTGGTCCCTCTCCGTCTCGTATTCTGGCACTTGATCCCTTCCAGAAAAATAGGCACTTTGGCTTTTGTCCCGTCCAATTCCGAGAATATTCATTTTCTGACTTTCCTAGAACCAAAAACGGCAGAAAACAGGCAGCTGGCACTGTGGCTCTTATTAATAGGTTAGTCCAAGAAATCATATGAAAAGTACATCCAAAGTTGGAACAAAACACAAGAAAGTGGATAAAACCAAGCATGGAACATCAAAAATTATAGATACATTTGCAATGTATCAACATCTCCAAGCTTAACTCCTGCTCGTCCTCGAGTAGGTAAGTGATAAAAAGAAATAATTTTTGAGGTGACATGCACCATCAAAGACTTGATCAAAGTATTTGCAAAACACTCAAAGCTGGGATCATAGTACTTCAATCATAACATGAAAGACAAAGTTCTAGCAATAAGCAAAGAAACTATGATGTAACATGAAAAGGCACAAACAAAAGATTCATGAATAACAATGCTTTGCAAGACGTTTATTTGTTTCACATAAAGAAAACATAGCATAAAAGTATTCAGCTTGTCCCTCAATAGAGTAGCAAATATAAATGCATAGGACACCTTCAAAGTTCATAAGAGTGACTAGATACAATAGTTTTAAACAAGCAATAACAAGTTATGCATCAATCAACTAGTCTTGGGACAATGCACATAGAACTAAGAATGGCCAGTATGCTCTCAAAGTAGGTGCATAAAGATAGAAGGTGGAGACTCAATATAATGGTGGAAGAAAAGCCTTTTGTAAAAAGGAAGTAGGGATTCAAGTCTCATAAAGAGCTTCCAAAAATTATGGTACTTGTAGCTTTCAACTCTCATTGCCCCTATCATAAGCATCTTGAAGTGATTAAGGTAAAAGTGAACAAACTATGGTGTACATGCTTGACGAAGTATAAGTCAGAAATCTCATGTCCCTTGTATACGAGGGCCGCTCCTCATGCTACTCAAGTTTAGTCACCGGTAAGTTCTTATCATCGTAAGTACATGTGTATCATTTAGAACCGCCAACGGGGTACCCCTTGCCCGATGATACGGAAGAATCCCCATATCAAAATGACAAGGCAAGCAGACAACGAGCATCTCAGCATTCTTCTTATTTACCATGGGAATATGGTGCTTTTTTCTCTCTTTCCTCTTTTCATAGTATCACTTTTTTTTATTTTTCTCTTTTTTCTCAATATAGGACTCTTTTTTTATAAGAAGAATGCTTCATAGACAGCTCATTATGGTTACGCTTGCAGGTTTCCACCATGTCAACATGGATTAGACCAGCGACCAGTGTTTCTCTAACACATATACATAACTCCATGGACTTACAAGCTCCCCTTTCATTTCACACCGACGACATCCATATACAAAAGAGCATGATATCAACTAGGTACAAGTACCAAGTGCAATGTTGAAAGCGTTCCCCATGAAATCATGGTTCTGCTAATTCCCAACAAATAAGTGCAAGCATATACCACATAGACGACACAATGGTTCAAGTTTATTAAGGGCAAGTAAAGTAAAGTGTGCCATCAAGTTCGTGAGAGCTTTAATCACTAGTTTTCTCATAACAAGTGGAAGGTAAGAAAAGCATGAATGTACTTGGAATAGCCTAAGCTAGTAGGTAGGTATGGTGGACTCTTTGGAATAACTTGGTCTAGGGAGTTGGATGCATGAGTGGAACTCATACTTGGTTGTGAAGCCTAGCAAAAGACTGGGAGCGACAAACTAAGAGAGCAATAATGGCCATAATCATGCGGAGCGACAAAACATCATTGATCAAAGCATAAAGTGATACTACAAGTTGAAAACTAAAGGATCATAAAGGCTATGGTGACTTTGGATAGTCATAACATGGTGTGAGCATGTGCCAAGTCAACCCAAATAAAGCATTAAAGGAGAATACCACTATACTATGCTTTAATATGCTAAAACAACGCATGATTCATCCAAGGCACATTAAGCAATCTCAATTGTTTATGACAAGTCATGCTACAGCAAAGAATACTAAGCATAAATCCAAAACAATATCAAGCATGGCATGACAAAACATAGGCTACAATCAAAAACGAGCTCTTTTTACCACACAAGCATGAACTTTCCTACTCTTTTCCAAACCAAACCAAACTATTCGCAAACCAAAGTGTGAAAGAGGGGGTCCAACCAATTTATTCAGAAAACTAAGAAAACCAAGCAAACTAAAAACCAAAATGAAAATGAAAAAGAAGACGCTCCAAGAACAACACAATTGTGCATGAAACAATAAAAATGAAGCGTTTGGAAGAAACCTGGAATTTTTATTGATGAAGAAGGGGATGCCTTGGGCATCCCCAAGCTTTGACGCTTGTACTTCTTGTATGACACACGTGGCATCCCCAAGCTTGAGCTTTAGTCCATCCTTCATCTCATTACTCATTCCTTCCATACACCTGAAATTTTTCCTTCATACAAAACTTCACACAATCTCATTAGCAACATTAGTGCACTTAAGATAAATAAGTATTAAGGTTCAGTTCCAACACCAAATAAACTTCCATTGGAACACTAGATACTGTAGCATTTCCCTCAAAAAGCTCAATTCCCCAAAAGAACTCAAGAAGGAACCAACAAGAAGCAAATGCAGAAAATGGCAGAAATCTGTCAAAACAGACCAGCAGGTAAAGACAAAAAATTTTGAAGACCTTCTGTTGCTCAAATCAAAAAGTGTTGAATAACGAAATTTATATAACAACCTGGGGCAGAAGCACAAAAAATTACAGCTCAATCCGACATACAGAGCTCTCTCAGGAATTTTTACGGTGAAGTACAAGAATATGTTTCGGGACAGCAACTTTCCCAATCATTACTTCACTCTCATTAGAGGTTACTCTTGGCACAAAAAGCAAATAAAAGGATAAGGAGAGGTTATTACAGAGTTAATAACTTCCAAGACTCATCTAAAACTTTTGGGTTATCTCCCAATAAGTACTTTTCTTTAACGCCTTTAAGTTAGGCATAAGAATTTGAGAAGATGCTCTCATAGGAAATATGAATTGAAGTAAAAGAGAGCATCAAGAAGCAAATTCAAAACACATTTAAGTCTAACCCAATTCCTATGCATAGGAATCTTGTATGCAAATAAATGCACAAAGAGCAAAGTGACAGACATAGGAAGATAAAACAAAAGTAACTTCAAAACTTTCAGCACATAGAGAGGTGTTTCATTACCATAAAAACTTCTACAACCATATTTTCCTCTCTCATAATAATTTTCAGTAGCCTCATGAATAAACTCAAAAATATAAATATCACATAAGACATGCTTTTCATGATCTACAAGCACTAGAGCTTTATTATAAACATGTTCAAAAGAATTCTTGGGAACATAACATTCACCCTCCTTTTATAAGCATGGGGGATAATCAAATAATGTAAGGGATAAAGAGTTACTCTCATTAGAAGGTAGGCATGGGTAGATCCATTCTTCCTCCTTTTGTCCATCACTCTCCTCCTCTTTTTCATCTAATGAGCTTTGAGGTTCAGCAATTTCTTCTTCCATGGATGTTCTAGCAGGCGGTGGTTCACCTATTACCTTAGCAGTCATAATACTGTTCCCAAATAGGAAACTGAGTGAGTTATCCATAATGAAATAGTGATTGGAGCAGAGCTAGTCATAAAGGCAACTTAAGAAAGGAACTGATTTTTTTTTGTTTTTAATAAGAAAGCAAACTAGTAAAACTATTTTTTTTTGTATTTTTTGAAGAACAAAACAAGCCAAAAGAAAGCTAAGCAAAAAAAACAACAAAGTAAAGAGATTGGTTATGAGGGACCACCCTTGTGAATATGTCCTTGACTCCTCGGCAACGGCGCCAGAAAAATGCTTGATGGCTCAATGCACGGCATCCAGAAAATTGCTTGATGGCGGTGTTGATGTAGAGCTTGTTGGGAACCCCAAGAGGAAGGTATGATGAGCACAACAACAAGTTTCCCTCAGTTATGAAACCAAGGTTTAATCGAACCAGTAGGAGCAAGGAAACACCTCAAAGGTGTTACTAGCTGAGCTTTGGTAGGGCGCACTACCGGTGCTAGTAGCAACATGGAGACCTGCACAACACAACCACAGAACTTTGTCCCCAACTTGCGATGAGGTTGTCAATCTCACCGTGTTTTGTGGAAAACAAAGGATTAAACGTATCGAATGGAAAGAAGTAATAGTTTGCAGAAAGTAAACACAAAGCAGAAACAATTTATAGATTGTATGTAAAGTAAAGGACCAGGATCCATAGTTCACTAGAGGTGGCTCTCCTTAAGATAGATAACCTTTTGGGTGAACAAATTACAACGGGGAAATTAACAAACACCAAGAAAGCAATACATGCATATACTAATCATCTTGACTCCTTTGAGACTTGATTGGGCATTACAACATAATATATAGACCGCCATCCAACTGCATCTATGACTAATAATCCACCTTCAGGTTATCATCCGAACCCCCTCTAGTATTAAGTTGCAAGCAACAGATTATTGCTTTACGAACTGTGTGTAAAGTAAACAATACAATTGTTCTATGAACAAAGGATCGTTGTTTTCTCCCTAGTAGCAATAGCACAACTAGTACCTTAGAGATTTCTGTCACTTCCCCAGATTACCAGAGGCATGAACCCACTATCGAGCATAAATACTAACTCTTGGAGTTGCTAGCATCTACTTGGCCAAGATAGCTACTAACAACGGAAATCATGCAAGATCTCAAATAACAAAGACATGATAGAATCAACAATCAATCTAAAATAGCATCTCAATATCCATCGGATCCCCGCAAACACAACATGTCTTGATTACAAATAGATGATCTTGATCATGAACGGAGCTCACAAGACCTAAACATGAAAACACAAAGGAGGATAAACCAGCCATCTAGCTACTACATGGATCCGTAGTCCAAGGATGAACTACTCACGCATCACACCGGAGGCTTGCATGGTGATGAAGAAGGCCTCCAGGGTGAATTCCCCTCTCCGGCAGGGTGCTAGGAAGAGCTTTAGATCCCTCCCGATCTAGGGATGGAGATGACAGCGGCTACAAACTCTTTCGTGGATATTTGATCGGGTTCTTAGGTTTTTTGTCCTGAGGGAAACTTATAGGCGGAAGGAGAGGCCGACGGGGTGCCTGGGCTGGCCTCACCACCCCCTGGCGCGGGCCAGGCTAGGCCATGCAGCTAGGTGGTGTGGTGGCCCCCTGGTCCCTCTCCGTCTCGTATTCTAGCACTTGATCCCTTCTAGAAAAATAGGCACTTTGGCTTTTGTCCCGTCCAATTCCAAGAATATTCATTTTCTGACTTTCCTGGAACCAAAAATAGTAGAAAACAGGCAGCTGGCACTGTGGCTCTTGTTAATAGGTTAGTCCAAGAAATCATATGAAAATTACATCCAAAGTTGGAACAAAACACAAGAAAGTGGATAAAACCAAGCATGGAACATCAAAAATTATAGATACATTTGCAATGTATCAGTGTTCTTCCCACAAACCACACATGGATCCACCAGTGTCACTGTATGTGTTTTCTTTCCATGTACCACACCCAGAGTCATTGCATGTCTGTTCTTTTCACAAACCACATAAGGATCCACCAGTATCATTGAATGTGTTTTCTTTTCATGAACCACAGCCAGTGTCACTGGATGTGTGTTGTTTTCACGAACCATAGCTAGAGTCATTGGATGTGTGTTGTTTTCATGAACCACAGCTTGAGTCATTGGATGTGTGTTCTTTCCACACACCACATATGGATGCCTGTTCTTTTCATAAACCACGACTAGAGTCATTGGATGTATGTTCTTCTCACAAACCACACATGGATCCACCAGTGTCATTGGATGCGTGTTCTTTTCATGAACCACACCCAGTGTCATTGCATGTATGTTCTTCTCACAGACCACACATGGATCCACCAGTGTCATTGCATGTATGTTCTTTTCATGAACCACAACTAGAGTCATTGCATGTGTGTTCTTCCCACAAACCACACATAGATCCACCAGTGTCATTGCATGTGTTTGCTTTTCATGAACCACACCCAGTGTCATTGCATGTGTGTTCTTCTCACAAACCACACATGGATCCACTAGTGTCACTGGATGTGTTTTCTTTCCATGTACCACACCCAGAGTCATTGCATGTCTGTTCTTTTCACAAACCACATAAGGATCCACCAGTATCATTGGATGTGTTTTCTTTTCATGAACCACACCCAGTGTCACTGGATGTGTGTTCTTTTCACAAACCATAGCTAGAGTCATTGGATGTGTGTTGTTTTCATGAACCACAACTAGAGTCATTGGATGTGTGTTCTTTCCACAAACCACATATGGATGCCTGTTCTTTTCATGAACCACAGCTAGAATCATTGCATGTCTGTTCTTCTCACAAACCACACATGGATCCACCAGTGTCATTGGATGTGTGCTCTTTTCATGAAACACCCCAGTGTCATTGCATGTGTGTTCTTCTCACAAACCACACATGGATCCACCAGTGTCATTGCATGTGTGTTCTTTTCATGAACCACAGCTAGAGTCATTGCATGTGTGTTCTTCCCACAAGCCACACATGGATCCACCAGTGTCATTGAATGTGTTTTCTTTTCATGAACCACACCCAGTGTCATTGCATGTGTGTTCTTCCCACAAACCACACATGGATCCACCAGTGTCACTGCATGTCTGTTCTTTTCATGAACCACACCCAGTGTCATTGCATGTGTGTTCTTATCACAAACCACACATGGATCCACCAGTGTTACTGCATGTCTGTTCTTTTCATGAACCACGCCTAGTGTCATTGCATGTGCGTTCTTCCCACAAACCACACATGGATCAACCAGTGTCACTGCATGTCTGTTCTTTCATGAACCACACCCAGAGTCATTGCATGTTTGTTCTTTTCACAAACCACACACATGGAGCAACCTAGTGTCACTGGATGTGTGTTCTTTTCATGAACCATAGCTAGAGTCATTGGATGTGTGTTCTTTTCATGAACCACAACTAGAGTCATTGCATGTGTGTTCTTCTCACAAACCACAGCTAGAGTCATTGCATGTTTGTTTTTCTCACAAACCACACATGGATCCACCAGTGTCATTGCATGTCTGTTCTTTTCATGAACCACACCCAGTGTCATTGCATGTGTGTTCTTCTCACAAACCACACATGGATCCACGAGTGTCACTTCATGTCTGTTCTTGTCATGAACCACACCTAGAGTCATTGCATGTCTGTTCTTTTCACAAACCACACACATGGATCCACCCAGTGTCACTGGATGTGTGTTCTTTTCATGAACCACAGCTAGAGTCATTGGAAGTGTGTTCTTTTCATGAACCACAACTAGAGTCATTGCATGTGTGTTCTTCTCACAAATCACAGCTAGAGTCATTGCATGTCTGTTTTTCTAACAAACCACACATGGATCCACCAGTGTCATTGCATGCCTATTATTTTCACGAACCACACCTAGTGTCATTGCATGTGTGTTCTTCTCACAAACCACACATGGATCCAGAAGTGTCACTGCATGTCTGTTCTTTTCATGAACCACACCTAGTGTCATTGCATGTTTGTTCTTCTCACAAACCACACGTGGATCCCCCAGTGTCACTGCATGTCTGTTCTTTTCATGAAGCACACCCAGAGCCATTGCATGTCTGTTCTTTTCACAAACCACATATGGATCCACCCAGTCTCACTGGATGTGTGTTCTTTTCATGAACCACACCCAGAGTCATTGGATGTGTGTTCTTTTCATGAACCACAGCTAGAGTCATTGGATGTGTGTTCTTTTAATGAACCACAACTAGAGTCATTACATGTGTGTTCTTCTCACAAACCACAGTTAGAGTCATTGCATGTCTGTTCTTCTCACAAACCACACATGGATCCACCAGTGTCATTGCATGTTTGTTCTTTTCATGAACCACACCCAGTGTCATTGCATGTGTGTTCTTCTCAAAAACCACACATGGATCCACCAGTGTCACTGCATGTCTGTTCTTTTCGTGAACCAGACCCAGTGTCATTGCATGTGTGTTCTTTTCACAAACCACACATGGATCCACCAGTGTTCATTGCATGTGTGTTCTTTCCACAAACCACACGTGTATCCACTAGGGTAATTGCATGTGTGTTCATTTCACAAACCACACATGGATCAACCAATGGCATTGCATGTGTGTTCTTTTCACAAACCACATATGGATCAACCAATGCCATTGCATGTGTGTTCCTGTCATGAACCACACATGGATCCACCAATGGCATTGCATGTGTGTTCTTTTCACAAACCACACATAGATCAACCAATGGCATTGCATGTGTGTTCTTTTCATGAACCCACATATGGATGAACCAGTGGCATTGCATGTGTTTTCTTTCCACAAACCACACATGGATCCACCAGAGTCATTGCATGTGTGTTCCTTTTACAAACAACATATGGATTAGCAAATGTCATTGCATGGGTATTCTTTCCACAAAACACATAAGGATCCACCAGTGTCATTGCCTGTGTGTTCTTTCCACAAACCACATATGAACCACACCTAGTGTCATTGCATGTGTGTTTTTTCCACAAATCACATATGGATCCACCAGTGTCAGTGGATGTGTGTTCTTTTCATGAACCATAGCTAGAGTCATTGCATGTGTGTTCTTCCCACAAACCACACATGGATCCACCAGTGTCATTGCATGTGTTTTCTTTTCATGAACCACACCCAGTCTCATTGCATGTGTGTTCTTCCCACAAACCACACATGGATCCACCAGTGTCACTAGATGTGTGTTCTTTTCACAAACCACACATGGATCAACCAATGCCATTGCATGTGTGTTCTTTCCACAAACCACATGGATCAACCAATGTCATTGCATGTTTGTTCTTGTCACAAACCACATGGATCAACCCCAATGGCATTGCATGTGTGTTTTTGTCACAAACCACATATGGATCAACCAATGTTATTGCATGTGTGTTCCTGTCATGAACCACATATGGATCCACCAGTGTTCATTGCATGTGTGTTCTTTCCACAAACCACATATGTATCCACTAGAGTCATTGCATGTGTGTTCTTTTCACAAACCACACATGGATCCACCAGTGTCATTGCATGTGTGTTCTTCTCATAAACCACATATGGATCCTAACCTTAGGAGAGCCCTAACCTTAGGCCCCCAATGGGTGGCCATTAGACCGGGTCTTCTAGAAGGCACGCCCTAACACAGTTGTTCTGCTTGACGATTGTTACAAACTGTTCGATCGGGGCGCTTGGACGATTGGGATGTTCTTCGTGAGAGGGATCCACGAGTAGGTTGTTCTGCGGCATGATTGGCCACGCCTACTGCCCGCTTGATCTGGACAAACTGGCAACACCAGGAGCTCCCTTGTTGCGAGTGTCACAACTCACGAGTTTAGTGGGCCATATCCCAGTGTCACGTCCCCATTACTTCTCTTCCTCCCCGTACTTCTCTTCCTTCCCCTTGAATCCACTTTCCCCACTTCACTCCCATCATGCCGTAGCCGCAAGCAGACGACGCCTCCATCCCAATCCCCTCTCCGGTAGCCACCCCCATCCCCTCTCGCCATGGGTTCAAGGGGAGATGGCGAGGAAACGCGTCATGATGATAGGGACGGTGATTCCGATGTGAGTCGTCTCATCTCTATCTCTATCATCTGTGGCCAGTTATCTATTTTTGGAGCTAGATCTACTTTGTTTACTCATGCGCGTATGATGTGTTAGGACAACCAGACAATGTATGACTCCGACTATCACGGTTTAGCGGATGAAGACAGTCCTCTGCTATGTAAACATGGATATGTGCCCGCTAAATTTTAGCGTTCGAAGGACGAAACGTAGGCAGGAGGTTTCTATGGTGTCAAGGACATCGTGCAATGATGCAAGGCAGAAGTTGCGGTGTTGTCAAATGGGTAGATCCAGAGTGGCCCAAATCGATGTAGAAAACGCTAGACAAACTATGGGAAATGACTGTTGAGTTGAAAGAAACTGTATTTAGCTCACTTCTTGACAGTGTTGAGATGAAGCTATGGGAACCAGTTGACACGACCAAGATTAAGCGAGATCTCAGGAGGGTGCAAGACAAGGTTAGCAAAGTCGAGAAGGAGAGGGACGCGGCGTTGGCCCTGAAGGCTAAAGCAGAGCAAGAACTGACTCAAGCAAGGAATGATCTTCACCAGGACAAAGTCCTGCAGTTCACAACTACGAGTATTGACAAGTGCATGGGGAAAAAGTAGAGAAACAATTGAAGTTGTGCAAGGAAGATGCTAAAAGGAAGGAGCAGACGATTCGATCCTTGCTCTCACAGGAAGATGTGCATCGGGCTAAGATTAGGAAGATCAAGGAGATGTGTGATAACTAGCTCTATTTAGCTTGAGCTCCGTGCCTTTTTAAGTTGTAATAGTTGTACTTGTTGACCTAGCGGTCTGAACTAGTGGTCCCGGAGTCCTGGGAGGAAAAAAATTGGTCGCCCGTTAATCTGTCTTAACCCTGCATTACTTCCTTTTGTCGGTGGTATTCTGACATTGGTGGTTTGTTTAAACGTAATCTACGTGGATTGTGCCGCATGCAAATGGCACAACCAAAATTTAGAAAGTGGAAGCACGCGTACCCGATTCTTTGGAGATCCGGAGCTTCGCGGATCACGGGGATGCAGGAGCAGGGAGGCGGTGAGATAGATGGGCTCAAGATTAGGCCAGAAAGTGGTACCGATTTCCTCCTCATCTAGGAATTATCGGTTGCCATTGCTGTTTATGTTGCCATGTCGTTGTGTGCAGCAGCTGAAATAAGTTGCTGCTTCGTGGAGTGTAGCATCTTAAATAATTTATTTCTGTGCCACTTACATTTCGTCGTATTTGGAGACATCCTGCCCCTCAGCAATCGTGGAACCGGTGCTGCGTGTTTTCAGATAGTAGTGGCACAATAACAATTTCGGATTCAACTACTGACTCAGGCGTTTCCAAACCCTAAGTCACGGTACATTTTACTTAGAGAATGTGGTAGATTGTTTCGCCCAGCAAAGTTCCACACACAGAGCTCCAGAATTTAACCGAATTACATATATAGGTTCAAGTTCAACACATTACTATGCATCTTCATTGCCAGTAGCCTTCTTCTGTAGCCTGGGTACCAAGCCTTCACGTCCACTGGCTTCTTCATTTCCTGCATTCTTCCTCTTACTCGGTGCCAATTTTCTTAGCTTCACGTACTCTGCATCACTGGGACAATGGGCACCAGAATCGTGTCCAGCATCATCTTTCCACTCTTTTTTAATTTCTTCGGGCAGCAAAATGACTGATCCGGTAATCATGTTTCTAACCTTGCGGCGCTTCCTGTCAAAGAAATAAGACTATTGCATAACTGCCCAATATCTACAGAGTAAATAAAACAAAAATTACAATTCAGCACAAACATGCGAACCCCAAGAGACTTTTGCTTACCAGGAGCTAATTGGGTTCAAGCAACCACCTTGTCCAAGAATAGAAGGGCGACTCCTAGTTGCAGCAGCTTCCACATCCAGTAGATCACAATTCAGCTCAAACATGCAAGCCGAAGCAACCTTTTCATCAACCCAATTAGCTGACTGTCACACGTTAGAGGCACCATGATGCCACGTTCATCCATAAAGCTGAACTTTGTAGTCTGCTTCGGCCATAATTCATCATGATTACGCAGAGCAGCAACCATACTAGATATAGTGCAGATCTGCGCAGGCGCTTCTTCCATCGTGATACAATGGTATCCATACCACTTTCCCTTAGAGTTGTACCTGAAGAGGACTACCATAACCAGGTAAGGGTGGTCCGCAGAGATCCCACTTGACAGAAAACTGTGAACAAAATATGTTTGTCAGCGTTGGGCTAACAAACAATTTTAGGTTCAATAGCCAACTAGCAGTTATAATTAGTGTGAATAGCAAAGAAAAGGGTAGCTCACCCGCTTGTACCCAGAACTTCTTCTTCCTTGGTAGTAGGATCTGCCATCCTCCGAGCTGCTCGGCTTGTCGGCGGCGGAGGCGGGCTAGAGCCTCGCAACGGTGGCTATGACATGTGCCATTGGAGCTCGGGATCAGCGACTGGGCGCAGCAACTTGGTGCTAGAAGTCAAATGTCCGAAGGGATCGTCCTGCCTGGAGGGTGGATTCTAACGCCGCTGGTGCTAGGGGAAAGGTGGGAATGGATTTGTAAAATTGGTCAACGCATCCAATCCACTTAGTTCCTTGATTTGCCTAAGAGGTTGCCGCGTTGGCGCTCGCGTCACGAACAGATGACCGACATGAGGGTCCCGACCGTCTACTTCATGGGGCAGTTTCACGGAATGTTTGAATTTGGCAGGGGTGAGATGAGTTTGCATCGAAATGGCCCCTCTCGGTAGTTGGCGGTCCAACATTTCGAAACGCGGCAATTTTAAGAAACTTAGGTACTGCCATGCGCTCGCCCGGGAACTTTGGTACCGCAGACGAACAACCCCAATCCTTAGACCATAAGATCGCGTTAATTGCTGACTCAGGAAAAGTATTTTGATTACATCAAACATCACTTCGTTACTGGGTGATTATAAATGTGTCATTGGATACTTGGAAAGTATTAGTTGAGGCTTGTGAATCAAGAGTGGGATTTGTCAATCCAAATGACAGAGAGATATACTTAGGGCCCTCTCGGTGATATCACATTAACATAGCTTGCAAGCAAGTGATAACAATCAGTAAGAATGTTATATCACGGGAACGAGAAAAGAGTGCTTGTTAGTAATGGGATCGAACTAGGTATATATGATACCAAATGATCATATCCCGGACAAGTAATATATCATGAGATAAAATGAATTGGTTTTGTGAATAAAGGTTCACGCGATCACTAGTTTATCGTTTGAGCTGGTGGGATTCATTATGGATCTCCAGGTCCCGCTGATGATTATTGATCGAAGAGTGTCTCAATCATGTCCACTCAGTTCGTGAACCCGTAGGGAGACACATTTAAGGGTATCCAACACATTTGAGTGGATAGCGAACACCAGAGAAAATACTGGATAGTGTAGGAATTGTTCTGATAAAACTTGCCGGAATAGTTTCAATGTATCGGAACATCATCGAGGATTGGATTATCAATGTGTTCATTAAATGAAGTACTTATTAAATGAAGTGTTCATTAAATGAGTAGCATTAAATCAGGTGAATTAAAAGGGAGTGTTAATTACATGACTCTTGATTTTGAGTGGAGCTTAATCATGAGAAAGTGGAGATGAATTTTGGGTGAGTGGAGCCTCCACCCACATGAATGAGGGAGAGGTGGGGGCACCCACCTTGGCCGCCGGCCAAGGCATGGGGATCTCCTACCCTATAAAAGGTGGGGTGAACCTCCCTCTCTCACACAAAGTCATCCTCTCCTCTCATATGCCCTTTGGTTGGCATCTTCCTCCCCTTCTAGCCTTGTCCATTGCTACGAGCACGATGCTTAGGCGAATCTCTGCTCAAGATCTTCTCCACCTCCACCTCCACCATGTCGTAGTGTTGGCGGAGTTCCTGGGGATCCACTACTTCCGTTGCCATGCTGGAGCGAGAGACGGAGGTCGTCTGCACACCGTACGTGTCACCAATTATGGAGGCGCTGCACTTGTGGTGTTGGTTCATCGTGTCCTTGAGGATAGTCATGTACACTCTACAATAGCCACGTTTGTTTGAAGGAACGTTATCCCGTGTTACGGTCTTCGAGTGTGATTCCATCTGAAATCGTTACCAGTATCTCCTAGATATTATCTTGGTAGTTGCGACCATAGGATTTTTTTTGTTTTCCATGCAATGAACCCCATCACCTTCCGTCATAAGGTGCACCCTGATGGTGATGGTGACGCCCATACCGGTGGGGTCGAGCGACACCTTCTTGGTTGTCGCACTTTATTGGGATAACAACGACTACTTCTTCCCGACCACACCGAGGGTGGAGGTGACTTCCCCCTCTAGTAGGGCTATTAGCTCGCCTTCGCCCCCCACGACCGCATCCTTGGATGAGGCTGGACTCTTGGGTGCGTGGGGCTCCACACCATCTAGCTACGCCTCCTCCTCGGGGCGGGCGGCCACCACCCCCTTGTAGACTTGTTCGAGCGAATGGCAGGCCTCCCCTTCATCACAGTGAACCGTGAGGGGGCTCCCTGCACTGCCTGGCATCTTGATTACATTGTAGGTGTTGTGGGTGACAGCCATGAACCTTGCCAGAGCAGGATAGCCCAAGATGGCATTGTATGGCAGTCTGATGCGGGCGACATGGAAGTCGATGAGCTCGGTATATTAGTTGTCGCTCGTCCCGAATATGACGGGGAGCTATATCTGCTTGAGGGGTATGGTCTCACCTTCTTTCATGTCCGTGAATGGCAACACCAGCGTCAGGTAGGTCGTGGGCACCAGTATCCACCGGAACAACTCCTCTGAAAGCACGTTCAAGCTAGCTCCATCATCAACGAGGGTCTTCGCCACGGTGATGCCATTGATGGTGGGTAAGCACACCATGGGTATGGGCCACACCGAGCGCATGGACCTGGGGTGGTCGCCGATGCCAAAACAGACCAGCTGATGTGACCATTCGAGTAGGTCAGTGGTCGTATTGGGCCTTCCCACCGCCAGCTCGCGGAAGAACTGCTTGAAGTGCCTCCCTGTGGCGGGGGCTTGGAGCCTCCCAATATACATGCGATGGTTCTGGGCACGCAGCGGCGCGGCAGGGCACGGTAGCTCGACAACCCTGGTGTCGGCCCCTGGGCCTCTGGGCTGACCGGGATCAGGTTGTGTCTTGAGTCGCCCAGCAACCCGACGAGGCGGGTGTGCCATGACTCACGCTCAAAAGCGGCGGGGACATTGTAGAGCATCATCCGTGCCTCGCACAACGCGCTTGCCTAGATTGAGCCGCCGGGGAAATCCTGTCGCCAAGCCCCCGAGTCGGAGCCGGCGCCATGCAACCAAGGACGAAGAAAGCCTCCGAATTGCTCCTCATCCCCTACCTAGCGCGCGAGATGTCAGAGAAAGAGTCCCGCATGGGAACTAGGGGTCCAACAAGCCCTGAGTTTGAGAGGGGGGCGAATCACGCATTCCGAGCTTCTCAGCGATGGCGAAGACGGCGGCGCACGGACACGACACAGAGGTTGACACTGGGTTTTTTACCCAGGTTTGGGACCCTCATGAGGAGGTAAATCCCCAACTCCTTCTTGGTTATATTGCTCGCACTGCCTCACGAGGGTAAAGCGATGAACCAATGTCTAGGGTTACATATTGCAGGAATCAACCTCTCCCAAGTTAGGAGGAGGCCTCATTTTATAGGGAGGCTGGGCCTCTTCACCCCCCAAATGTTGGGTGGGAAGGGTCACCACACTGCCCCCCCCCCCCCGAGGAATCGATCTACAATACTACTTTCCCTAGACCTGGCCTATACCACTTTGGAGGCTCCCATCCTCCTCATGTCTTCGGTCATGGATGATGTCTACTCCTAGGGGACGCATCGCCTCTAGCTTCCCTTGCACCAAAATGGGGAGACACCGTCCCAGCTGTCGGGTCCTTTATCAGGGACACCTTTGACCACCCGGGACCCCTTGGAGTGTACCAGGATGGCATCCTATGCTCTGCTCCTTCCCTCTTTGTCGCCTACCGTAGCCGGGCTCGTATGCCTCCAGGACTTTTTAGGGGTCCGCCCCCGAGGCCCTCGCGAGGCAACTAGACGGACCACCCGAAGGCCCAGACGACTAAGGACTCGGTGTACCCCAGTACCCTGGGTCCGACATGTTGAACCTTGGGGCACCATTAGCAATTTGAATGCATTCTAAATCTCCCTCCAATTCGGCTTTATTCACCAAAGAAGAGAACCCTTCTGCACAAAGAAGAAACAAGTATGGTGACAAAGGGTCCTCTTGTCGTAGTCCTCTCTCTAGTACTATGACCTCAGTTAGAGACCCATTCACTCGAACTTGATAGCTCACCAAAGAGACACACACCATTATTCTATCAATCCACTTATCCACAAAGCCTAGTTTCCTCATCATTTTATCTAGGAAAGACCACTCCCCACGATCATGTGCCTTAATTATATCAAGTTTAACCACGGCATACCCTTCCTTTCCTTTTATTTTGCACTTCATAAAGTGAGTGCACTCGTAGGCCAACAAGATGTCATCTGTGATGAGTCTTCCCGGTACAAATGCACTCGGATTCAGTGAGATTATTTCATCAAGAATCGCCTTCAGCCTATTTGCTAACATCTTCAAGATCACCCTATATACCACCTTACGCAAGCTAATTGGCCTCAGATCCTTCATATTTTTTGGTTCTTGATCTTTGGAATGAGAACTATGCAAGTATCATTCCAATCCGGTGGAATGGGTCCCCCCATTCATCATAGTCAGTGCCTCCTCTATCACCTTTCCTCCCACAACATCCCAAAACTTCTTATAAAACAAAGCATGCATTCCATCCAAGCCAGGGGCCTTCATGTCACCAATACTATCGAGGGCTTCTTTTACTTCCTCCAGGGATAATTCCTTGTAGAAGCATATCATTCATCTCTTGAGTCACCCTAGGATCAATTTTGTTAAGAAATTCATCCGTGTGATTACCTATAGAGGAAGTAAAAAGTGTTTTAAAATAGTTGGTCTCCACCTCTCTCATGGCCTCCTCCTCCAACACACACCATCCTCCTTCTTCAGTTTATTGATTCGGTTCAACCTCTTCCTCTCTAAAGCAAAAGTATGAAAAAACTTTGTGTTGTAGTCTCCATCCTTCATCCAACGAGCATGTGTTTGCTGCTTCCAATATAACTCCCTTTGGTCCTCCAATCTACTCAACTTGAAACGCAACACTTCCTCATTTCTTACTTGCTCGCTGCTAATCTATTTTTTCCTCCACACTTAAAGCTCCTTTTTTATTTTATTTATTCTCTTCTCAGAGTTTGCTAGAACATTCCTACTCCAGTCTACAAGGTCTCCTAACACTCCACTCACCACTGCCATCACACCTTTATTATTTATTTCAGCCTCCCTTGCCTAGCCATTCTGAACAATGAACCTGCATTCCTCCTCCTCAAGACACTATGCCTCAAAGTGAGGCGTATGGCCTCTAGCCGGACCCCTCCTCCGTCATTCAGTTCCACAAGTGTCCACTATCGCCAGGCGGTGATTGGAGTGTCGGTGATCACCATTTACCACACAGGAATAAGGGAACCTTTTTCTCCATGCCAAAGTCACCACCACCCTATCAAGCCTCTCATGTATATATCTCTCAGTTGTATGGCTATTATTCCTCTAGGTGAAAGTATCACCTACCCCGGGTCATCGAGTTCACAATCCTCCAATGCATATTTAAACCTATCCATTTGACACTGTGCATTTGGAACGCCACCTTCCTTCTCCCATGAATGTAGAACTTCATTGAAACCCCCCACACACAACCATGGTTTGTCATTATGGTGTTTCAATGTATGCAACAACTTCCATGTATTCTCCCTCAACTCCATCCTTGGTGGTCAGCGGCGAAGGCGGTGGTGGAGGCTAGGGAATCGGCTTGCTCCTTCAATTGTGTCTTTGAACTTGCCCCTTCCCCTCATTACATAGGTGGTCATACCTCTCCCAAAGGGAGAGTAGGAGTGCAACTCCATATCCTACAAGGACTCCTCCTTTTACTCTTGCCACCAATGAGAGAGAGAAAGACAAGAAGCGTTGGACTCCAACATGGAGTCCTCCCCACTTTCCTCCTTCCCAACCACCCTAGGAAGGGGAGTTGGAGTCCAGGGTGGACTCCTCTCCTCCCCCACCGCCTCCTTATCCACCCATCGGCCATGGGGGGATCCCTGGCCTAATCGGCCAGGGTTTCCTCCCCCTCCATGCGAGCCTTGGACAAGTGGGCCAATGCGGCCCTCCGTCCCATGGGACCAACTGGGATAATTAAATAATAATTTATTATTTATTATTGAAATCTATTTTTTCCGATTTTTCCCGAATTAGGTCCTGGACACTCCGAATTAATTCAAAACCTTCCTAAAATATTCCTAGCATCTTCCACTAATGTCCGGAATAATTCCGTCCATTCTTAGAGATATCTTGGACACCTCTGGAATATTCCAAGACACTCCAAAGCATCCTTTCAGGATAAATTACTTCATTCAAATATCTTAATCACACTAACCTTCTAAATGCCGAAAACGTCTTAAGTGTGTGACGCTATGAATTCAGATATTCATGGACATGTTCGGAACTCATTTTGTGACAATGATTACTATCAGCACCTTGATGTACGTAGTTATCCCCCGGAAATAACACAAAGATCTTCATCATGTGAACTGTAGTATTATGTCCGATACATATCACATGTCTATGTCTGTACTTTACATTGCCCGAGAAGACACACTAGGTTATTCTCGTTACCTAGCATGTACTCTTTACTCATACCAAACTATTGATGTTCATGTGATCAATAACTTGATCACGTGCCCGGACAGATGATGACGAACATCATAGAACATGAGTGGGCCCAGAGTGTATCTCTCCATCGTCAGGAGTAGCAATTCTCGGTAACACACCATGTTAAAATTGGCGTACCATCTGGTAAGAGAAAAGAATGACTTTATGATTACTCTTGTTCAGAGCAACATTTGAAGAATCCTGCCACATCCATATTGTACCCAAGTTCACAAGTGTGTCATGATCAAACAATCTTCGGTAAAGGCAATACATTGTTTATGAGAAACTATCGGTAAAAAATATTGACGATTCGTTCCACGGTATATCATGTTATGTCTATCCAGTGTCGTTGTTATTCTAACAACCCTGATTTCATATATCATTGGCAACTCTACAACACATTTGTTGGAAATATGCCCTAGAGTCAAATAGTAGTAAGGACTATTATCATATTTCATATAGTTTATGATTAAGTTTTATATCATGCTATAACTGTGTTGAGTGGAAACATCAATACACATGTGATATACAAATAACCAGGGGTTCCCAGTGAAACTCTAGTCATTGGTTCATTGGTCAACAGATGATCAAGTTTCCTGATCATGTGGCATTTATGCCAGTTGGAAATGAGGTCATCTCATTCTGACAATGAGATGATGAACCAATACCCAACCTAAACATCGTGACCCGATCATGTCACGAATTTCAAGTTATGATGATTAGAAATGGATCCTCGTAGACTATTCCTTAGACCGTGAGGCTATATCAATCACTGTCTCCCGAGAGTGCTTAGATAGCATCAAACGCCATCTGGTAATACGGTGGTTATAAAGGTCTGTTCGGGTATTCGAAGGAAACCGTAGAGGCAATATATGTCAAGAGCGGGATTTGTTCGTCCATGTGACGGGAAGATACTCAAGGGCCCACTCGGAGAAGTTATATCCAATAGCTGCGCAGCGTGTGATTCGATCACGGGGATATCACTTGTCGGAACGAGTCAAATAGCATTGTTCAGTAACGAGATTGAACACGACATGGTGATGTCATTGATCAGATCTCGGAATATGCAAGTATCAAGTGATAAAGGGAATAAGACACGACTGTCCCGGTTCAAACGACGAAAGATCTTCATGGAACACACAGGGGTCACATGGCCATCCAGGTCCCTCTGTCGATCATTGGTACGGGTGTGTCCCGAACATGTCTGGAGTGTTCCCAAACCATGGGGTATCACGCTTAAGGGCTTGATGATGCTTAGAGAGTGTTTATAGGATCGGTGGAATCACCGAAGAAGAGTAGGGAGAAAACCGGAAGGGTTTCGGTAAGTCCGGAGGATGTCCGGAGTGGAGGTGGAAGGTGTTCCATAGCTACGGAGATTGAATAATGTGTGAATGAATGTTAAATGTTGATTTAATCATTTATTCATAATTATTTAATAAAGAGAAAATCAATTTTAATGGTCAAAAGCTTAATGGGCCAATTTCTGGAGGGAGAGGGCCCATTAGGGGAAAGGAGAGAGGGAGAATGGCCAAGGGGAGGCCGACTGGGCCTAGCCCCCCCCTGCGCGGGGCCCACTAGGGTCGCCGGTGGCCACCCCTCCCTCTCCTCTCCTCTAGTCCCACCCCGGGACTTTGAGGGAGGTAGTACCTCCCCTCTCCTATATATAGTGGGGGTATTTAGCCAAAAGAAATACACCAATAATCAATAAAGGTCTTCCCACTTTTGGGAGGACCTCCAGTTGATATTTTCTCTCTCCCCCTCTCTCTCTCGTGACTGTGATCCCAAGTCTGGACTGCGTGAGCGAGGGACATCTTCACCGCAGAGCGCCGTCGTGCTGCGGGATTCGGATCCAGGAGCTCTACTTCCACAACTGCTGCTGGATTGGGGAAGCATGAGTCATCGTCAGGCACCAGACTGTGTAACTCCCCGCGAGGTGTCGCACTTGAGGCACTCAAGTCGTTGGAGCCAAGGAGCGCAAGGACTTCATCACGACCTTGAGGTCGGCTTCGGCTCGTCTACATCAACCATGCTCTCCTGAGCGTTGACAACGCTTTTTGGTCTCCAAGGGTAAGTTCGCGAAAAGCCCCTCCCATTATTGTATTACTAATAGCTAGGTCCTGGCAGCTTCAGGGGTTCAAGGGCGTAGAGTAAAATTTATTGTTTTCATACGCGGAACCCTACAGTGGTATCAGAGCTAGATCTATGTGTAGTAATGCTAGTACGGGTAGAACACACGAGATGTAGCGTGTGGGCGTTGATCTTTTAGTTGTTAGCCTGCCACGTGTACTTGTGTATACCGCAGTAATGCTTGATGAAGCGGCCCCCAACCGACTTTACGCGTTCATTCGCGAGACTGGTCCACGCTTGACATACGGCTTGTACCGTATAAAGTGGCTTAGGGGGTGTCTGTCTCTCTCGCATTAGTTGGTATGCCATTTGCAACAGAGGGCCCCGAAAGGGGTGTAGTAGAGACAACTACTTGATCAGTGTTGTGCTGAAACTTCATAGGTAAGAATGGTTCTTGTGCGAAAGCCCATTCAGCCACGTAAAATATGCAAAGATAAAGTAGAGGCGTCTAACTTTGTTTTGCAGGGGGCGTTGCTCTGTGATATGGTTGTGGCAAAGGTAAAGTGATTACCTTTTGTTACATAGTAGTAGATAGTCACGGAGGTGACGAACTACCACGCCGGAAAGACACCGGTACCCTGGTGTCTATGGCGCCGGAACCCAGTGACGACAGATGGAGATCACGACGTGAAGGACCATATCACATAGCATTTACATTCAATGTTATTGTTTGTATGTCTTATTGTGTGCTAGTATTAGATACTCGACGGTAGCCTAATAAGATGATCCCTGTTAAAATTACCAACAATTGTGTTCCCCCTTAGTGTGCACCACCAAGAAAGTTCTTCGATATGAGGCGATCCAGGGTTATAGGCCTGGGTGTCAGACATATGTACGTTCGCATACAGTGAGTGTAAGCCATGTTGCACAGCGAATACACTAAGGTTGAGTTGGCAAGCCTAGCATGTGCAGACATGGCCTCAGAACACGGATGGTCGAAAGATCGAGCACGAGTCGCATGAATGATGTGACCGATGTTTAGCGTCCACCCTTGAACCCACATTGATGGTCGTGACGATCGGGGGAGATGTGGCTGATAGCGGTCGTGTTATCACTAGGAACCCTTTGGGGGATAGGTGTTTCTGAGTGGAGTTATTATTAACTCATTTAATTATAAACTTAGTCTAAATTCCTTTTGCAATTATAAATGTAGATGGCTCATTGTGAAGCTTACTTTGTCATTGAGGATTGGGTAAAGGGTGAGAAACTTAGACTTGATGGATCCAACTTCCCTAGTTGGCTTGTGCTCCTGAATGATCTCCTTACTAGGAATCATGTGGTAGACTACATACGCCGCATGATGGATTTGACTGAGCTAGACTACTATGAGACCCCACAAGAGTTGGCAGACCGCTACTATCGTCAAGAGATGTCCACCTACATTCAAATAATAATGCGTTACGGGATGGTGGATGAACTACATCCGCTCATGGGTGATCTTGATCCATATTCAATGGTGGATTAGCTGAGAGCAGAGTTCTGTAGCATCCCAATTATCTAACAATTGTAATGCTACTTGGTTTAGTAATATAATGGCTACTTCCTATATATAATTGTTGCATCATAATTATATCATGCTCATGTCATCATGCCACCTTGCATTTGAGCATCATATAAAACCCTTTTGTTTTGGTTCTTATCTCATATGCATTATTAATTGTATTTGCCTCTTGATATATTGTATTTGGTTATTGATATATTGTTTAATGCCCAAGTTGAGTTGGGGGCATATCTTTTATTAACTCCCCCACCTTTCTTGCCATCACCCCATCATTCCACCATTCCACTATATATGAGCATTGCAACTTATTTGGTTTTACCTCTAGCTCATGTGGGTTGGGATGGATCCAATTCTATCTCCACATGCTCTCATATATGCACCATATTGTTTCCACATTATTGGTTTATGAGAGCCACATGGCCACCTTTGCATGCCTTGTGAGTGGAACCCTTTTCTAGCTTCCATATGGGTTGTTTTGGGGTTATTATCATGTTGGGATATTTTTGGGCTTACTAAATACCTAGTGGCACATACACACTAGCATGTCCCACTTTTATTCAAATATGGTCATCCCCTTCTACTCCACATGGAGCATTCCTTTAATTCTTTTGCTTGGCCTTATTCCATATTTTGGAAAGCATATGTATAAATGCCATGGATATTTATTTTGTTTTCACAAGATAAAACCTAGCATTAATGTTTATGCATGGGCCATGCAATCATAACCCTTGGCCTTCTTCCCTTTGTTTTTTTTTTGGTTTGAGCCTTGCTTTTAAATTCAAACTAGCTGTTTCCTTGTTTTTTTTTAAATCTCTTTAACCATTATATAAACCTACCTCTTTGGTTGGGCTAAACCAAACCATCCCTAACCCTAAACCCCCTCTCTCTTTTCTATCTCTAAACCCTCACCACCTTTCATCTCATCCTCTCTTTTGACGAGATCTTGCTTGAGCTTGGCTTGATCTTGCTTGATCTTGTCAAAAGAAAACACACCACCATACCTCATCTCTCTCTCATCTCACCCTCTCTCTTTACCCTCTCTCCTAACCCTAGTTTCCTCTCTAACCTAACCCGAGCCCCCTCTAAGCTAACCCTAGATACCCACACCTCTCTCACCCCCTCTCTCTACCTTGCTGGCCCCACCTGGCCACCCTGGCCCCACCTAGCTACCATCCACCCCAAACCCTAACCGAGCCCATACCTAACCTAGCTCCCAACCGAACCTCCCCTCTCTCTCTCCCTCTCTTCCCTTCCTGCCATGAGGGCCCCTAGCCCGAGCCTCCCCACCGAACCTGCCATCCCTACCTGCCTGCCACCTGCTGGACCAGCCCAGGCAAGAGCCCTGCCCGAGCACGTGAGGAGAGGGAGAAGAAAAAGGTGGCTGAGACCACCTTTTTCCTCCACCTTCCCCACGGCACCCTCCCCCTCCCTCTGCTATCTACCACCACCTCACGGCTCTCCTCTGCCCTCCCAGATCTGCCCCAGGGCCTTGCCCTCTCCCCTCTCTTCTCCACCGCCACCATCTACCCCATCGCCGTGATCGTGGTCTCCTTCGTTCTCCCTCTTGCAGCGGTGGCGAGGATCGGTGGTTGTCGAGGAAGATCGAGGAGACTCCTAGGAGGCCGCTTTGTACTGTCGCGGAGGAGGAGAAGGACCAGAGCCAAAGTTCACCTGAGGCCGGCCTAAACCCCTAGCCCGTCGTTACTTTGCCTCGTCGACACCCTGCAGCTCCCCAAGCCGATCGAACACCACCAACATCTCCTCGGTGAGCCCCTAAGCCTCGCTGACATCCTCGCTCTCGCTGTCGCCGTCTGGTGCCGCCGTTCGTTTCGTCGAGCAATTGCGTCGGCCACCGCGTCTGCTCGCTCCCGCGTCGCGCAGAACCCCATCTAGGCCCCGTCCGCCCTCCTACCACCAGCCCGCAACCTACCGCACTGGCTCGCACCCGCAGCGCGCACCCTCGCGTCCCGATTCGATCCACGCGTCCGCCACGACGCCAGCGCCGCCCGATCCGTCGCGGCGGAAGAAGAGGAACAGTACGGGCGACCCTTTTGCACTTAACCCCCTGCATCTTTTTCGGCTAAACCCGCGGTACGCAGAGCCCACCAGTCAGCCTCCCTAGCCCTTTTACAAAGAGCCCCCCGTAGAACCTTAGCCTGAACCTGCACTCCCTCGGATCTGCCGCGTGTCACGCCCGGTGGCGCTGGCATGTGGGTCGCGTGTACTCGGCCCACTGTCATTTGTTGTGGTGGATAAAGCAGCGGTGAGAAAACCCTTTTTCTGTAGCTGTTTTTAGTCAACCTGGCCCACACATCTTTGCGGGTGCTGAGTGCAGGCTGAGTGACAAAAGTATCTCTGTTCCTCTGTTTTAATTTAAACCTTTTTCAAATTAATTTAAATTCAAATTCAATCTGTTTTAAATAACTTTTAAAATATAATTCCAAATTAAACATGTAATATATGTTTTGAAATCAGAAAAATGTGAGGAATTCAAATATGCTATTCAAAATAATGTTTGGACACTTTAATTTCGAGTTGATTAAAATTACAATAAAATGCCCTCTTTCTTAATTAATTAATAACTTTTGTTTTATAACTCCAAATTTGACAAGTGATATGTCTAAAATGATCAGCTCGACGAGACCTTTCTGTTTATGCATTCCATGTTCTGAATTGCAGCATGCATCATATAAATATAAAGTATACAGCAACTTATTTGAGGTTAAAATATGATTAAAACTCCATAAAATGCCTTATTCTTGTAGTCCACACCTCACCCATGCCATGCTACTTTATTGCCATGCAAATTGTGCATCATTCATCATGGCATGATTGTTTGCTTGTCGCATTTTAATCATATGCTTGTGCACTTTATTTATGTTGGCCCTTGTTTGTTTGGTTCTTCTTCGAATAGGCCGGCGGGGGATATATCAAGAGACCCAGGAGCACTACCCAGATCCTTCTCTCGCTTCAACTGAGCTGCCAGGCAAGCACTACCACATGCTTGCATACATATAGTACCCATTGCCTCTATCTTATTCTTGCATCATTGAGTCGCGATTGCATTAAACTGAATCCCAAGTATTGCATAGCCTTTACTTTTAAACCCACGAGCTTGTTCCTCCATCCCATGAGCCATTACTACAGGAGTTGTTTGAGCCATGCGAGTCGTAGAACAGCATGTGTAGGGTATGTGAGTGTCTGATGGATAACGAGGTACCTAAACAACTTAATATGAGTAGTAATGGGAGAACTAATGAAAGTGGCATCGGTGAGCAATATCTGCTATTTGGTTTTTCATGCTCACTTGTGTCCCGTAGGACCGAGAGTAATTGATTCCTGTTCCTTGAATATTCACGCTATCCACATCCGGGAGGCCTATGGACCCCCCCTGAGCCAGAGCTTGATTCATTCTTATTTCTTGGGGCCACAAAGTAGTTTGGGGCTTTATTACTATCCTGTACTTATGCCATGCTTTACTGCTTTATTTAAGATTGTGCGAGGAGCACTATCTTTATTTAGGTGGCGGAGTGTTTTTGCGGTATCAACAAGCCCAGTCACACTTTCGGGTTCCCAGTCATTTACAGCCATTGACGCAAACCTTGAGTCCGTCTCGGAGCCGGCCAACTTCGTTGCGGGTAGCTTAATGGGGTGGCCCCCTGAAATGTTTCTGAATCCTGTGATCGCTTTGTCGTGAATGCCTCGTTGAGTTTTGATTTGGTTTTTCCGAGGTTGATCGAGTGTGTGTTGCTATTTGTGCACCCCTGCAGGGTAAAAACTTTCTGGAAGCCGTGTCCGCGGTTATGGACGACTTGGAGCACAGTTTCTCGATCATAGACAAGTATAACTAAAGTACCGCTTTTAACTTGACTAAGTACCTGACTAGTAAATAGTGCAACACTCATGGATTGGATAATAAAACTGCCAACGGATGGGGGGTTGTTAAGCTTCCTCGTTGGTAAGCGGGGAGGAGGATGGATCTGTTAATATTACCGTTATAACTGTTGTCATTAATTCACGGACATCCGTCTATCTTTGGTTAGGAGGATGGATAGCGAGTATCTATAGAATTGTTAGGTATTATCTTTTGCTGCAATTGTGTCACCCCAGGTTGTGTCCCCTTTAGAGGCATAAAGACTTGCTGAGTACCCCTAGGGTCTCACACGATAAATTATTTGATTCAGATGAACAGGTACTCTCACAAGATGGATACTGGGTGGAGGAGACGGACGATGTGGGGAACGATCATTCGGTGTAGAGATTAGGAGCAGGATCCATGAGATCGTGGCGGGATGTGTTTATTTATGGGGCAACTTATGCCGATTTGCTTCTTATCCGTTACTCGGATCTTGTTTTCGCTTCACTTTGATACTCTGATGTTTGATGTATGAGGAGATATCCTAAACTATTATATCTATCTAGGATATTTGGATCTTGCCGTATGGCGTTGCAATATTTCTATTTCTTTTAGATGGAATGGCTCTAAGGACTTTTGTATGGTGGCTTGCATACATACTCATTTGTGTATGTAGTTGATCCCTTCGCCTGCCGATTACGCCGCCCGTTCTTGTCCTGATGTTTGGAAATGGTTAGGGGCGAAAGGTCTACCTGTGAGTGGCATTTGGGCCCCCGTACTATTTTAACCATTTCCGCTCATCCAGGCTTGTAACTAGGGCGTAATTCACCAATAGTTACAATTGGTATCGAGCCATCCGCCCTTGAGGTCTCAGCCAAATAATCGTTGTCGATCTAGCAAATATTTTTGGTAGCTATGTATACTAAGGGAAAAACAAAAGCGTGAGTAGGACTTTCCACTTTTCTTCTTACCCACCCACCCACCCTTTTCTGGTAAGGAAGTGTAACGTTTTCAATCCTCTTCTTAAAATTCAAACTAGGATTCACGTGTTCGGGGTTTCCGTAGTACCATAGGTTGTGTGTGTGTGTGTGCGTGTGTGTGAATTCCTTGTCTATCTGTTGCATCCAACATGTTATCTTTATCGGCCTTTTGGTTATCAACTGTTGGTACATTCCATACCGACAGGCTTTTGCAAACCGACACGATCTATCGATTAGTTGTATACGCGTGATCTGTCTTACTCTTTGTTACAAGCGTTATCTTGTTTGGGGTGTTCGTTTCCGTAGTTACTAATCTTTAGGTTATCTTGAGAAGAAGGTGTCGGGATATGTGTTCTACTCATTCATATGCGGAGTAATGATTTGAGTGCGGGATGGAGTCACGACCATACCACTACTTTTATCATTCGCTCTTGCATATTGAATTGGTAGAGTCACTAATCTTGATTCATTAAGTGATTTTGCGCATCTATTGGTATTTTAATGCCGAAATTTGCGGAAAATTTTTCTTTGTTAAGTTGTGTACCACACTCCTTTTCAGTCGTGTGCGATATGCTTAATATCTTCTAGGTGCTTTGAACTTTGTTGATATTTTAATATCATCTTAGTAAAGTGTATCCTTTAATCTTGGTTAATTCCATCTTGGTACTATTTTGGATTATTATTATTCTCCATTATGGTACTGACTTGTGTTTTATATCAATCACAGGATGGCACCACCACGCCGTTCTGAGGAGGACATACAACCTGAGGGGGCAGCGTTGTCAAACATCGCCAATGCCTTGGCAGCAATCAGTGAGAACCAGCAGCGTTTTGAAGAAAGTGTCGGGAGGAATGAGTTTGTTCCGCTACCTCCACCTCCCAAGCGAGGAGACATCAAAAGCTTCACGAAGTTCAACCGCCAATTTGATGTGTCCGAGCAACCACTCGATCTGATGATTGGTTGCGTGAGATGTCAAGATTCTTGGTGGTGGCTGATGTTCTGAGCAAGAATGGGTAAAGTGTGTCACTCACCTTACGAAGGAGATGCAGCTCTGGTGGGAGAATTACACGAAGGCAAAGCTGCGGTTTTCAGCCTACTTGGGGACAGTTCACTGGAGCTTTCAAAAAGCGATGTCATCGAAATTGTCATGGAGAGGATGAAGGAAATGTTTCTCAACCTCAAGCGGGGCAATGATAATGTCAATACCTACATCGAAACTTCATGAACCTTTCTCGTTATGGTGGCGATGAGATCTCGATGATGAAAGAAGCAAAGAGAGTTGAGACAAGGGCTCAATGCATCGATTAAATATGCAATCACACATGCAAGGCCAGCGTCTTTTACGGAACTTCAGCATACAGCTCTGCGGGAAGAAGCAAGTAGGCAAGTGTTTGAGGAGTCAAAGAAACACAACGTGATGCAGCAAGCTCTTGACTATGTCAACTCCTTCTAAGCGTCGTGTCTGGGTTCCTAACACCCACCATCGCTCCGGCTCCACCAAGACCTTCAAGCTACTGGCAAGGCCACCAAACTTCCTCACTTGCTGCTCCCGGGGCTACAACCACCACTACCACAGGCGCTGGCGGAGTCCCTGGCTATGTTGCTCCACGTCCACCTGGTGCTTGTTACACTTGTGGAAACACTGGGCATCAAAACTGGAACTGTCCGTTGAAAAACAAAGCTCTTCCTCCACCACCTCCAAGACCTGCGGCAAGCTCTCCTTTGGTTCGTGCACCACCACCTCGGGCTCTCAACATCAACACCAAGCACGGGTCTATTGTTGCTCGTGCCAACTGTGTCAACGCCGCTCAAGCTGAGCATGCACCTGGAGTTGTGATGGGTATGCTTTCCGTTAACTCAGTCCCTGCACGAGTTTTGTTTGATTCTAGTGCATCGCATTCTTTTGTGTCTCACAAATTTGCAAATGAGAATGAGTTAGCTATGGACCCTCTCCTTAAGCGGTTAATGGTCCTTTCTCCTGGAGCAACAATGGCAGCTTCTAAAATCAGCCATGGCAATCAAATTGAGATTGGTGGCTCTTCGTTCTCGGTGTCCTTAATTGTTCTGGGCAATTCTAACATTGATGTCATCCTGGGCATGGATTGGTTGACAGCAAATGCAGCTGTGATTGATTGTGCTGAACGCTCGGTTTCTCTGAAAATTCCTGAAGGCCATATAGTCTATTCTCCAAGTCTGACTCCTGCTATTCAGCTTTTCTCTTTGGCGGCTCTGAATGATGATGCTATGGAAGCGATTCAGAGTGTTCCGGTGGTCTGTGAGTTCCCAGATGTCTTTCCTGAAGAGTTGCCAGGTATGCCTCTGGATCGTGAGGTTGAGTTTGTAATTGAGCTTGAACCTGGAACGGCTCCTATCTCCAAGCGGCCTTATAAAATGGGTCCTGCTGAGTTGGCTGAACTCAAACGTCAGCTTGATGAACAAGAGAAGTTGGGTTTCATTCAACATAGTAATTCTTCTTGGGGTAGCCCAACAATCTTTGTGAAGAAGCGAGACAAGACTGATAGACTTTGTGTTGACTATCGGGCTCTCAATGCTAAAACCATCAAGAATAAATATCCTCTTCCGCGGATTAATGATCTCTTCGATCAGCTAGCTGGAGCTGTGGTATTCTCTAAGCTTGACTTGAGAAGTGGTTATCACCAAATCAAGATTCGCAAGGAAGATGTTCCTAAAACAGCTTTCACCACCCGCTATGGCCTGTATGAGTACACGGTCATGTCTTTCGGTCTCACCAACACACCTGCCACCTTCTCGAGGCTCATGAACTCGGTTTTCATGGAGTATCTTGATAAGTTTGTTGTGGTCTATCTGGATGACATCCTAGTCTATTCTAAGTCAAAGGAAGAACATGAAGAACACCTTCGGTGTGTCCTAAACAAGCTTCGTGAGAACCTCTTGTATGCAAAGTTCTCCAAATGTGAGTTTTGGCTGCCTCAAGTCACCTATCTTGGACATGTCATCTCTGCCAAGGGCATTGCCGTCAACCCGGAAACTGTAAAGACAATTGTTGACTGGCTTCCTCCTGTAAATGTCAAAGAAGTGCGGAGCTTCCTTGGTTTGGCTAGTTATTGCCGTCGCTTCGTTCAGAACTTTTCGAAGATAGCGAAGCCTCTTACCGATCTCCTCAAGAAAGGCAAGAAATACCTTTGGACTCCTGCATGTCAAGCAAGCTTTGAGACACTCAAAGAGAAGCTCACTTCCACACCAGTCTTGGTTCCTCCGTATACATCCAAGCCTTTCCAGATATTCTGTGACGCATCTTTGCAAGGATTGGGTGCGGTCCTTATGCAAGAAAAGCAAGTTGTTGCTTATGCCTCTCGACAGTTGAAGACGCATGAGATCAACTATCCTACACATGACCTCGAACTCGCAGCCGTTGTCTTTGCTTTGAAAGTATGGAGGCATTACTTGCTGGGCAACCATTGTGAAATCTTTTCTGATCACAAGAGTCTGAAGTATATCTTCACTCAGCCTGATCTCAACCTTCGGCAAAGGAGGTGGATTGAAGCAATCAATGACTTTGATTTGACCATCAACTACACTCCGGGCAAAGCTAATGTCATGGCCGATGCTCTCAGCCGCAAAGCTTATGTCAACCTCATCTTTGGAAGAACAACAGCCTCTCTTGTGCGAGGAATTCCGTCGGCTCAACCTTGAAATTGTGGATCAAGGGTATCTTGAACCTTGGCAACCCCTCTCTTGGAAGAAAAGGTTCGCTCCCTTCAACTTCGGTGATCTGTACACCAAAAGATCATCTCGGACTTCAGCTTCAGTATGAGTCCTTCACGTTGATGACCAAGGCACGCTTTTCTTTGAACACGGATGTTTGTTCCGAACTACCGGGTTTGAGAGAGCAAGTTCTCAAGGAGGCGCATGATTACGTTCTTTCTATCCACCACAGCGGCACGAAGATGTACATGGACTTGAAAACACAATATTGGTGGCGGGATTGAAGCGATATTGTGCCAAGTATGTCTCGAGTGTGATGTTTGCCGTGAGTTAAAGCTGTCCATCATAAACCTTCCGGTCTTCTACAGCCATTGAAACCCCCGGAATGGAAATGGGAGAAAGTAGAGATGGACTTCATCACTGGTTTTCCGAGGTCGCAGAAGGGCAACAATGCAATCTTTGTTGTCATTGACAGGCTTTCTAAAGTGGCTCACTTCTTTCCCGTCAAGGAAACAATTTCTGCAATTCAGTTGGTTGAGCTCTATATCAACAGAATTGTTTCTCTGTATGGGGTTCCGCTTGAGATCAGTTCAGACCGTGGTAGCATCTTCACTTCCAAGTTCTGGGAAAGTTTCCAAAATGCTTTGGGAACAAAATTGAACTTCAGCACAGCTTACCACCCTCAGTCGCAAGGACAATTTGAAAGGATCAATCAGATTCTAGAGGATATGCTCCGTGCTTGCGTCATCTCCTTTGGCATGAAGTGGGAAGAATGTCTTCCTTATGCTGAATTCTCTTACAACAATAGCTTCCAGAAAAGTCTAAAGATGGCACCATTTGAGGCTCTCTATGGCCGCAAATGCAGAACACCGATTGGTTGGTCGGGTGCAGGTGAAAGAATATTCTTTGGCCCTAACATTGTACCTCAAGCGGAGGAGAAGGTTCACATCATTCTTGAAAACCTGAAGATTGCTCAAAGTCGCCAGAAGAGCAATTATGACAGGAAGCACACGGACATGGAGTATGTCCCTGGTGATCTCGTTTACCTTCGTGTCACTCCCATGAGAGGCACGCACCGCTTTGGTATCAAAGGAAAGCTGGCTCCTAGATACATCGGTCCATTCAAAATTCGTAGAAGGAGAGGAGAAGTTGCTTATGCTCTTGAGCTCCCGGAAAAACTCAAGGTCCATGATGTTTTCCACATCTCTCAACTCAAGAAGTGCTTCAAGGATCCCGGCAGGACCGTGGACCATGAGCTTATCAATCTCCAAGAAGACCTGTCTTATCAAGAACATCCCACAAAAATCCTTGAAATCGCAGAAAGAAGGACTCGCAACAAGTCCATCAAGTTCTGCAAGGTGCAGTGGTCGCACCATTCCGTTGATGAAGCCACTTGGGAACGTGAAGATGAGCTCCGTGCCAAGTATCCTACCCTCTTTGTGTCTTCTTCTTCGTCCTAGAATCTCGGGGCGAGATTCCTGTTTAGTGGGGGAGAGTTGTAGCATCCCAATTGTCTAACAATTGTAATGCTACTTGGTTTAGTAATATAATGGCTACTTCCTATATATAATTGTTGCATCATAATTATATCATGCTCATGTCATCATGCCACCTTGCATTTGAGCATCATATAAAACCCTTTTGTTTTGGTTCTTATCTCATATGCATTATTAATTGTATTTGCCTCTTGATATATTGTATTTGGTTATTGATATATTGTTTAATGCCCAAGTTGAGTTGGGGGCATATCTTTTATTAACTCCCTCACCTTTCTTGCCATCACCCCATCATTCCACCATTCCACTATATATGAGCATTGCAACTTATTTGGTTTTACCTCTAGCTCATGTGGGTTGGGATGGATCCAATTCTATCTCCACATGCTCTCATATATGCACCATATTGTTTCCACATTATTGGTTTATGAGAGCCACATGGCCACCTTTGCATGCCTTGTGAGTGGAACCCTTTTCTAGCTTCCATATGGGTTGTTTTGGGGTTATTATCATGTTGGGATATTTTTGGGCTTACTAAATACCTAGTGGCACATACACACTAGCATGTCCCACTTTTATTCAAATATGGTCATCCCCTTCTACTCCACATGGAGCATTCCTTTAATTCTTTTGCTTGGCCTTATCCCATATTTTGGAAAGCATATGTATAAATGCCATGGATATTTATTTTGTTTTCACAAGATAAAACCTAGCATTAATGTTTATGCATGGGCCATGCAATCATAACCAGCCTTCTTCCCTTTGTTTTTTTTTTGGTTTGAGCCTTGCTTTTAAATTCAAACTAGATGTTTCCTTGTTTTTTTTAAAATCTCTTTAACCATTATATAAACCTACCTCTTTGGTTGGGCTAAACCAAACCATCCCTAACCCTAAACCCCCTCTCTCTTTTCTAAGCCCTCAGCACCTTTCATCTCATCCTCTCTTTTGACGAGATCTTGCTTGAGCTTGGCTTGATCTTGCTTGATCTTGTCAAAAGAAAACACACCACCATACCTCATCTCTCTCTCATCTCACCTCTCTCTTTACCCTCTCTCCTAACCCTAGTTTCCTCTCTAACCTAACTTGAGCCCCTCTAAGCTAACCCTAGCTACCCACACCTCTCTCTCTACCTTGTTGGCCCCACAGCCTGCAGCCCCACCTCGCTCCCCTCCACCCCACACCCTAACCGCGCCCATCCCAAACCCAGCTCCCAACCGACCCTCCCCTCGCTCTCGCCCGCTCTTCCCTGCCTGCCATGAGGGCCCCGAGCCCGAGCCTCCCCACCGAACCTGCCATCCCTACACCTTACCTGCAGACCAGCCCTAGACCGAACCCTGCCCGAGCACGTGAGGAGAGGGAGAAGAAAAAGGTGGCCGAGACCACCTTTTTCCTCCACCTTCCCCACGGCACCCTCCCCCTCCCTCTGCTATCTACCACCACCTCACGGCTCTCCTCTGCCCTCCTAGATCCACCCCAGGGCCTTGCCCTCTCCCCTCTCTTCTCCACCGCCACCATCTACCCCATCGTGATCCGTCGGTCTCCTTCGTTCTCCCTCTTGCAGGGTGGCGAGGATCGGTGGTTGTCGAGGAAGATCGAGGAGACTCCTAGGAGGCCCTGTACTGTCGCGGAGGAGAAGGACCAGAGCCGAAGTTCAGCAGCGCAGGCGACGCCAAACCCTAGCCCGTCGTTCGCCTGCCTCGTCGACGCCCTGCAGCTCCCCAAGCCGATCGAACACCACCAACATCTCCTCGGTGAGCCCCTAATCCTCGCTGACATCCTCGCTCTCGCTGTCGCCGTCTGGTGCCGCCGTTCGTTTCGTCGAACAGACTGCGCGCGCCGTCGGCCACCGCGTCTGCTCGCTCCCGCGTCGCGCAGAACCCCATCTAGGCCCCGTCCGCCCTCCTACCACCCAGCCGCAACCTACCGCCTTTGGCTCGCACCCCCAGCGCGCACCCTCGCGTCCCCAGTTCGATCCACCGCGTCGCGCCCTGCGTCAGCGCCGATCCGTCTGCGGCGGAGAAGAGGAAACGATGCGGCGACCCTTTTGCATAACCCCTGCATCTTTTGGCTAAACCCATGCAGCGCAGAGCCCACATCAGCCTCCACGGCCCTTTTACAAAGAGCCCCCCGTAGAACCTTAGCCTGAACCTGCACTCCCTCGGATCTGCCGCGTGTCACGCCCCGGCTGGCGCGCCCGCGTGTGGGTCCGCGTGTACTCCGGCCCCACCTGTCATTTGTTGTGGCTGGATAAAGCCGCGGTGAGAAAACCCTTTTTCTTGGCATTGCCGCTAAGTCACTGGCCCCACACATCCTGGCGGTGGCTAGAGTGCAGGCTGAGTGACAAAAGTATCTTTGTTCCTCTGTTTTAATTTAAACCTTTTTCAAATTAATTTAAATTCAAATTCAATCTGTTTTAAATAACTTAAAATATAATTCCAAATTAAACATGTAATATATGTTTTGAAATCAGAAAAATGTGAGGAATTCAAATATGCTATTCAAAATAATGTTTGGACACTTTAATTTCGAGTTGATTAAAATTACAATAAAATGCCCTCTTTCTTAATTAATTAATAACTTTTGTTTTATAACTCCAAATTTGACAAGTGATATGTCTAAAATGATCAGCTCGACGAGACCTTTCTATTTATGCATTCCATGTTCTGAATTGCAGCATGCATCATATAAATATAAAGTATACAGCAACTTATTTGAGGTTAAAATATGATTAAAACTCCATAAAATGCCTTATTCTTGTAGTCCACACCTCACCCATGCCATGCTACTTTATTGCCATGCAAATTGTGCATCATTCATCATGGCATGATTGTTTGCTTGTCGCATTTTAATCATATGCGTGTGCACTTTATTTATGTTGGCCCTTGTTTGTTTGGTTCTTCTTCGAATAGACGCTGAGCAGGGGATATATCAAGAGACCCAGGAGCACTACCCAGATCCTTCTCTCGCTTCAACTGAGCTGCCAGGCAAGCACTACCACATGCTTGCATACATATAGTACCCATTGCCTCTATCTTATTCTTGCATCATTGAGTCGCGATTGCATTAAACTGAATCCCAAGTATTGCATAGCCTTTACTTTTAAACCCACAAGCTTGTTCCTCCATCCCATGAGCCATTACTACAGGAGTTGTTTGAGCCATGCAGTCGTAGAACGACATGTGTAGGGTATGTGAGTGTCGATGGATAACGAGGTACCTAAACAACTTAACTTTGAGTAGTAATGGGAGAACTAATGAAAGTGGCATCGGTGAGCAATATCTGCTATTTGGTTTTCATGCTCACTTGTGTCCGTGGGACCCAGTACTTGATTCCTGTTCCTTGAATATTCGCTATCCACATCCGGAGGCCTATGGACCCCCGAGCGAGCTTGATTCATTCTTATTTCTTGGGGCCACAAAGTAGTTTGGGGCTTTATTACTATCATGTACTTATGCCATGCTTCTTGCTTTATTTAAGATTGTGCGAGGAGCACTGTCTTTATTTAGGTAAGCGGAGTGTTTTTGCGGTATCGACAAGCCCAGTCACACTTTCGGGTTCCCATTCATTTACAGCCATTGACGCAAACCTTGAGTCCGTCTCGGAGCCGGCCAACTTCGTTGCGGGTAGCTTAATGGGGTGGCCCCCTGAAATGTTTCTGAATCCTGTGATTGCTTTGTCGTGAATGCCTCGTTGAGTTTTGATTTGGTTTTTCCGAGGTTGATCGAGTGTGTGTTGCTATTTGTGCACCCCTGCAGGGTAAAAACTTTCTGGAAGCCGTGTCCGCGGTTATGGACGACTTGGAGCAAGTTTCTCGATCATAGACAAGTATAACTAAAGTACCGCTTTTAACTTGACTAAGTACCTGACTAGTAAATAGTGCAACACTCATGGATTGGATAATAAAACTGCCAACGGATGGGGGGGTTGTTCGTCCGCTTCCTCGTTGGTAAGCGGGGAGGAGGATGGATCTGTTAATATTACCGTTATAACTATTGTCATTAATTCACGGACATCCGTCTATCTTTGGTTAGGCGGATGGATAGCGAGTATCTATAGAATTGTTAGGTATTATCTTTTGCTGCAATTGCGTCACCCCAGGTTGTGTCCCCTTTAGAGGCATAAAGACTTCTTGAGTACCCTAGGGTCTCACCGATAAATTATTTGATTCGGATGAGCAGGTACTCTCAAGATGGATCTTTGGGTGGAGGAGGCAGACGATGTGGGCAACGATCATTCGGTGTAGAGATTCCGAGCGAGGTTCATGAGATCTGTGGGCGGGATGTGTTTATTTATGGGGCATCTTATGCCGATTTGCTTCTTATCCGTACTCGGATCTTGTTTTCCGCTTCCGCCTGATACTCTGATGTTTGATGTATGAGGAGATATCCTAAACTATTATATCTATCTAGGATATTTGGATCTTGCCGTATGGCGTTGCAATATTTCTATTTCTTTTAGATGGAATGGCTCTGAGGACTGTTGTATGGTGGCTTGCATACATACTCATTTGTGTATGTAGTTGATCCTTCGCTTTGCCGATTCGCCGCCCGTTCTTGTCCCGATGTTTGGAAATGGTTAGGACGGCCGAAAGGTCTACCTATGAGTGGCATTTGGGCCCCACCGTACTATTTTAACCATTTCCGCTCATCCAGGCTTGTAACTAGGAGCGTAATTCACCGAGGTAGTTACAAGTTCATAGGCCATGTGCGCATGTGGAAGCATGAGCTGCTTGGAGAGTTCCTTTCCATACAGATGGAGGAGCATACATGTCTGAAGGGTCACTTGGAGCGCATGCTTGATGCACACATGAGACTAGTTCACTTCGTGGATTATTGGATGGCTGATCCATTTGCGATAGATGTACTGCTTCGATCGCTGCCTCCCAGCTACGAAGGACATGTCCGGAGTAGCATCATGAGTGGTGATACGGAATCATTGTATTTCCATGAGTTCATATTACGTTTCAGGAACGTAAAGGTTGAACCAATCGCCGAAGAGGTCATCGATGACAAAGGTATATATTTGATATACAGTTTTATAACTGTTATAATCTTGCAAACACATTTTCAGTGTTAAGTATATCTGATACTTGTTCTGTTTTGCTGAAAACAGGTCCTTCTGCATGAGAGGTGCTTGCTGGAGAGGAGGTGACGTTGCGTGTTGATGGCGAGCATGATGATGATGGCCAACGACACTCTCCCTCAACATGTATCATTTAGTTTATGTTTTAGGATGATTATTGTAATCAAGAGATTGTGAACTTCTTTAGTGTGTCTCACACTTTGTGAGACGGTTATTCATATGAGTTTGTAACAAACAATTGTTCTACTTTTATTAATGATTTCTATTCGTGTTCATATCTTGTTTGATTATGTGTGAATTATCCTTGATGTTTGGAACTAATTGATAATGCATGAACATTTGTAAAACATTAAAATGCTTTAAAAATACCAAACTTAATGATATGTTCATTAATGAATGAAAAACCATTGTTTGAATTCAAAGTTATGTGATAATATGTGAAAGTCATTCGATTTCTTATCACATATAAATCATGCCTAAGTTCGACAAATTAACTTCAACACCATGTATTACTTGAATACAAAGTGTTTAAAGAATTGTTAAAAGTAAATACATATTCGATGTATTGTGTTTTAATGAAAATGGTAATTATCATTAAATGATTGTTTAAATGTGTAAAGTAGTTTACCAAAGGAAACATGAATATGAAACCATTTGATTTGATCAAAGTGTTTCATCAACAATGGTTATAAATATAAAAGATAATCCAATTACTATGATTTGATCAATAGTAATGAAATTCAACTTTATAAGAATGGCATAAAAGTAATTGTGAAATGCAAAGTGTTTTGAAATGTCAAAATACAAAGCATCACAATGTGATATTAGATATCAAAAATGGGTTGAATAGAAGGCACCAAATAAATCGTTGTAGTGTAGATGTAGAGACCATTAGCTTAGAAATAATTAGCACTCAATTAGAAGGTAGTGAACCATTTGAATTCGTGAAAGTTTTGGGGTTATTCGATATAACCAAAACAATAGCGAATAAATACTTGTAGAGTATTCATTGGAAACTTTGAATACAAAATCCATAGCTAAAACCAAAAGAAAAGCAAGATTCGTGCTGCTTGGATTTTGGTGCATTCTTGAGAAAGCTCACATCTGGTGATATTTCTCGATTATGGAGCATATGGAAAATAGTGTAAAACACGATGAGGATTCAAAACCCTGCATCAGATTGTTGAGAAGCGCAACGGAAAATGTTCTTGAACGATTCTCTTCACAGAAGGAAAGAATCAATGATATTGATCATTGTGTTTTTCCCACTAGTGTTTTCACTATATGAAGTAGGATTCAAAATGTAATCCATATCTAGTATGGAGACATTTGTGAATCATTTGTCATGATTACTGGAATATGACATACCTACGAACTACTAAGGAAATAATGGTAAACTAAAATTATGAGAAATCCTAGAAACAAAAATTCACTTGAGATTAGAAAGCAATTCATTGCTGAATCTCACAAGTAAAAGGGGTTACTTGGAATTTCCCAAATGACTGCAAAGCCATAGTGGAAAAGGGGTGAATGCCAAAAGCACAATTTGTCAGGTATTGGACAAATTCAAATGAATTTGATTCAAGTGTGTTGAATGTCTAAAGGATTTAAAACTAGTAACAGTACTAGTATCGCATAGTAAATCTCCAAGTTTGATACTTGATCAAAGGATTTTGAAGTTGTTCAAAATAGTGAGTGGATATGCAATTTGCATGAAATTGAGTGGGAGCTATGAAAGTCTTCCTAAAACAATATGTGATTGACATATTTTTGAGTGGGATCTTGTAGGAGTAATTCTTAAGTATGTTAAGAATGAAAGCGCAAATACTTATAAATAATGATTTATAAGATGTAGAAGTTGACAATAAGTGTATTAAGATATTATGTAGTATTACTTAAGGGATTCTGAAAGGGGTTTCAGAATAGAAGTTAATTAAGGAACTGATCCTTAATAACTCAAATTAGGAATAGTATTAAGTTTAACATCAATGGTTGAAATAAAGAAAAGGATGATCGTCATACACTATGTTGAGACATAGGTTCTGTCTTAGTAAACCATGATGATATCTTAGCATAATATGTGATCCAAATAAGGAACGTTTAAAAGTGATTAAGTTCGAATCACAGAACGTTGAGCTAAGTTTGTCCGCAGTGTCTAATAGAGAACTGTAGACATGTTTCCCAAATCCATAAAGGATGACATATCTTAAAGCATAAAGGGTTATGTTATAAGGGAATATGTTGGAAACTCCTGCAAATACCAATTAAAGTCAAGTAGGAAGCGAGGTGAACAAAACATCGAAAGTTGCACAGAGTGCACTGGTGTTTCGATGAATACATTTATAATAATAGATAAGGGTACCATCTAAAGTGTTATATAATGTTATGGCGGGGCTAGTTCGCTTTTAATGTAGAATGATGTGTCCTAGGGAACAGTGCCCATGAGAAAGCCCTCGAGGTTGATCTAATGTCACTATAGGCTCTTGGAATCAGGCCTCGTTCTGCTGCCATAGTGATGATGCATACACACATATGCTATCATGAGATGATAAAGTATTAATGTCAATCAAGGTGACATTAGTAAGTTGCAAAGGATTTGGGACTATAAAGTACAGACCCAAGACTCAACCTCTTCCATGAGCAAGCATGTTCAGGGTATCAGATGTATGGTGCCAATGATTGAGAACAAATGCAGCTAGTGTATTTGTACTCTAGTGCAAGTGGGAGACTGTTGGAAATATGCCCTAGAGTCAAATAGTAGTAAGGACTATTATCATATTTCATATAGTTTATGATTAAGTTTATATCATGCTATAATTGTGTTGAGTGGAAACATCAATACACGTGTGATATACAAACAACCAGGGGTTCCCAGTGAAACTCTAGTCACTGGTTCATTGGTCAACAGATGATCAAGTTTCCCGATCATGTGGCATTTATGCCAGTTGGAAATGAGGTCATCTCATTCTGACAATGAGATGATGAACCAATACCCAACCTAAACATCGTGACCTGATCATGTCACAAAGTTCAAGTTATGATGATTAGAAATGGATCCTCGTAGACTATTCATTAGACCGTGAGGCTATATCAATCACTGTCTCCCGAGAGTGCTTAGGTAGCATCAAACGCCATCTGGTAATATGGTGGTTATAAAGGTGTGTTCAGATATTCGGAGGAAACCGTAGAGGCAATATATGTCAAGAGCGGGATTTGCCCGTCCATGTGACGGGAAGATACTCAAGGGCCCACTCGGAGAAGTTATATCCAATAGCTACGCAGCGTGTGATTCGATCACGGGGATATCACTTGTCGGAACGAGTCAAATAGCGTTGTTCAGTAACGAGATTGAACACGACATGGTGATGTCATTAATCAGATCTCGGGCAATGCAAGTATCGAGTGACAAAGGGAATAAGACATGACTGTCCCGGTTCAAACGATGAAAGATCTTCGTGGAACGCACAGGGGTCACATGGCCATCCAGGTCCCTCTGTCAATCATTGGTGTGGGAGTGTCCCGACCATTTATGGAGTGTTCCCAAACCGTGGGGTATCACGTTTAAGGGCTTGATGATGCTTAGAGAGTGTTTATAGGATCGGTAGAATCACCGAAGAAGAGTAGGGAGAAAACTGGAAGGGTTTCGGTAAGTCCGGAGGATGTCCGGAGTGGAGGTGGAAGGTGTTCCATAGCCACGGAGATTGAATAATGTGTGAATGAATGTTAAATGTTGATTTAATCATTTATTCATAATTATTTAATAAAGAGAAAATCAATTTTAATGGTCAAAAGCTTAATGGGCCAATTTTCGGAGGGAGAGGGCCCATTAGGGGAAAGGAGAGAGGGAGAAGGGCTAAGGGGGAGGCCGGCTGGGCCTAGCCACCCCCCCCCCATGCGAGGCCCACTAGGGTGGCCGGCAGCCACCCCTCCCCCTCCTCTCCTTTAGTCCTACCCCGGGACTTTGAGGGAGGTAGTACGTCCCCTCCCCCTATATATAGTGGGAGTATTTGGCCAAAAGAAATACACCAATAATCAATAAAGGTCTTCCCACTTTTGGGAGGACCTCCAGTTGATATTTTCTCTCTCCCCTCTCTCTCTCGTGACCGTGGTCCCAAGTTTGGACTGCGCGAGCAAGAGACATCTTCACCGTAGAGCGTCGTCGCGCTGCAGGATTCGGATCCGGGAGCTTACTTCAGCAACTGCTGTTGGATCGGGGAAGCGGGAGTCATCGTCAGGAACCAGACGTGTGTAACTCCCTGCGAGGTGTCGCACTTGAGGCACTCAAGTCGTTGGAGCGAAGGAGCGCAAGGACTTCATCATGACCTTGAGGTCGGCTATTGAGGGGATACCCCCGGGTAGGGCAACGCCGGGGTATAAGGGCCGAGTTAGCCGGGGTATAGCACGGTCAAAGCAAAATGCTGACCGGGTCACCTCAAGGCAGGCCGAATCACGGTGTGGCCCGGCCCATGGGGCATTTCCTTCACAATGGTCCGGCCGGCATAATATCTATGCCAGCCACGCCTATCTGTTTTTCAGGTAATTGGGTAGGCCAGATTAGCTATATGCTAGCCGGATTACCTTGGCTTCAAATAGAAGGAATTCCCTGCTGGTCAAAAGGTGGCTTTATTAGCTGAAGCATGTGCAAAGTAATGTAAAGGAGAGGACCATCGGGTCAGCAGTGACCAAGGTGACGCAGGCAAAGCCGGATGACGTAGCCCATGACGCCAAAAGACGAGGATGATGTCGCGGGTTACGTCCAAAGCCCGGACGAGCCGTTAAAGAAGAATAAAGAAGCATATGCTTTAGGAAAGGAGCATATTCATAGAATATGCGGCCACCTGTGCCCTAGAATTGTAACCCGGGCTCACCTATATAAGGAGCACTAGGGCCTCCATAGAGAGGGACGGCAAATAGTGGAATCACTCTCTGTCTAAGGGAGAACCCTAGGGTTGGTTAGTGGGGGATAAGAGACATTGTCTCCTTCTTGCTAAGGGCCTCAAGACTACTTGTAAACACCATTGATTGAGAGTATACAAGAGCTTCCGTGCGTGGAATCACCATGCTCTCCCTCCCTGGATTCCCCTAGCACACATTGGCCCCATCTTTAGCCTATCCATGGCATCTTCCGTGCCACATCCACGACAGTTGGTGCCCACCGTGGGGCTAGCAGTGCTAGCAGGGGTGAAAATCCAGACGGGAAACTTCTCCAGCACCAGCGAGCATATCGTCTCAGGCTTGGTTCAGCGCTTTGGAGTGCTGGACTACGTCAGCGACAACGCGGGAAGCTTCGGCAGGAACCCTCCACCGTGCAACGGCGTCTTCATCAAGCTTGGCGCGCACAAGATCTACGTCGGGGTGGATGAGTCCTGCGTTCACCCGTGGCACGTTGTCGAAGGAGGCAAACCATCTCTCAGCACCGCTCGTGGAGTGCGTATCACTCGCCCTACTAGCAGTGTGGAAGTCCTGATGACCGCGCCAGATGCGGGACAGAGCAAAGATCCGACGCCAGAGCCAGAGGTAACACCCAAACAGACCAGGTCTAGGTTTCCTCCGCTAGAGAAGCCAGAGAATGTGCTCCAGCAAGCGATAAATAGCTTAGCAACACCAATAGCACCTATGGTAGATCCGGCTCAGGCGCAAGTTGAGTTAGAGGAAACTAGGCGGAAGATGTTAGCCGAAGCAAATAAGGTAGCATAACTGCATCAGTCGCTGAACATCGCCTTGAGAGATTATGCTAAGGCAAATCTTATCGATGGAGTGAAAATCCAAGGCAGAAACCTGATCACCGAGATTGACAAGGAGTATGAGCGTAGGCCGGGTTAGACGGCTACGATAGTGACAGGAGGGCTGGATCGGTACAGTACCCCAGCAAAGAACCTCAGAGCAGCAAACGTGGCCGCGTCTGAGTTAGAAGGCTTGACCGGTGAGGCTCATCAAAGGTAGCAAGAGAGAGTGAATCACATGTTGAGGGTCGCATGCCAACAAAATGAAGAAATAAACAAAGCTAACCCGGCACCACCAGGGGCCTCACAGGTGGTACATTCGGCCAGAAATAACCCGGTGAGATCCAGAGGAGCCGCGTCGTCTCCGGGTCATGACCCCAGGAGAGAAGAGGTAGTGGACTCCGGGAGAAGAAACAAGCAAATGGTCCCTTATAACCCGGTGAGAGCTGGAAAAGGAAAAGTAGTGCAAGTTGATGAGGATCGCCACAGTACCAGCCGGGGTGTGGCTGCCCGAGGTAACCATGACCAAGGCAATACCGGTCAAAGAAATGCTGCCACCGGCAATGCCGGACAGCGTAACCCTGTGGGAGTGGGGCAAAATGTACCTCATGCGCAACAACACGAACCTCGGCAAGGAGGAAGTGCAGGACAAGCAACACAACAGCGTCATGCGCATCTGGATCAAGAAAGATACAATGATGGTTATTCGGCCATGGTTAATGATGGATACCCTAGACCAGATCATCATGTAGTTGGATCATGGTTGGGAAGCAGGAACTTGCAACCAGATGATGTGAGGTTGAAGTTGGATAGGATTTATAGGTCGGAGCAAATAGAGTTACAAGGTCCACCGGGTCCAGCATGTTTCGGGCCCCAGATCATGAATGAGCCACCAGTGCCAAACTTCCAACTGGCCAGGGGAACCCGAACCTATGATGGAAGTACCAGGCCAGAGGATTGGCTGATTGATTATGCCACAACCGTCAAGATCACGACAGGGAATTTGAGATGGGCAGTGAGATATGTACCACAGATGCTGGAAGGACCAGCGCAAGTTTGGCTGAACAATTTGCCACCAGGGAGTGTCAACTGTTGGTTGGATTTCCAGGAACTGTTTGTTAGGAATTTCTCAAGCACTTACAAGAGACCCAACAGACCATAGACCCTTGCACTATGCCGGGAGAGACCGAATGAGCCAGATAGATATTTCCTGACCCGGTGGTGCAATGTGCGAAACTCGTGCGAAGGGGTGATTGAATCGCAAGCAATTGCGTGGTTCGCTCAGGGATGCAGGTATGGAAGTATGCCGTGGCAGAGGTTACAGCGAGGTATGCCAACCACCTTGTCCGAGACAATCCGGATTGAAGATTCATATGCCTTGGGAGATCCAACTCAACCCCGGCTAATGTCTAGCGAAACAAATGAGGAATATTACAACTGAGATGTCTCCGGGTCATCAAGGAGGAACGATTTCCGAGGAAAAAGAAGGGATGAGCGTCCAGATTATCGGTATAACTCACAACAGGTTGCAGCAGTGGACCGGGATCATCCCAATGCCAGAGCAAGCCAACGCTAGAAAATTGGAGGGCAAAACTGGCAGCAGAAAAGCGAAGGGAGAAAGCCTTGGACCCCGGAGCATAAAAAGCATTGGTAGGAACAGAAGGATAGGCCGAGGTATACGTTCGATTCTATGCTAGATCAACCTTGCAATTTCATACGCCAAGTCCGAACAGTCTAGCGAATCATACGACCTAGCAGTGTGAATGGATGAGGTAATTGGAACAGGTGGGTTCGGGGAATTCTCAGGCACCTCGGAACGAAGCACCTAGAAATGAAACACCCCGGCCACCGTTACTAACAGGGGGAAATGGACAACAACTGATGCTGCCACCACCTCCGCCGAGGTACGAGAATCCGGAAAGAAGGGATGCAGTACATCAAGCAGGGAACAACCAGCAACAAGGCCAAGGTTACAACGAGAATGAAGTACGAAATGAGTACAGGGAACATCATCAAAGCTATTGTGTGTTCACCATGGAAGAGAATGACCGGAAAAGCTTACAGTGCCAGCATATGGAGGTGAACACAGTAATGCCGGCTGTGCCGAGATATATGCCTTGGGCGGATCAAGAGATCACATGGAGTGTCAAGGATCACCCAAAGATCATGCCAAGCCCAGGAACCTACGCTCTAGTCTTGGATCCGACGTTCATCGGGCCGAATCTCAATGTGAAGTTTTCCAAGGTATTGATTGATAATGGCAGCAGTATCAACATTATGTACAAGGATACCATGCACAAGTTGGGGATAACAGAGAATATGCTGCAAGCGACAAGGACCACTTTTCACGGTATTGTGCCAGGTATCTCTTGTGAACCAATTGGTAAGGTCCGGGTTGACGTGTTATTTGGCACAAGAGACAACTGCCACACTGAGAACTTAGAATTCAAGGTAGTGAATCTGGAAAGTTCTTATCATGCATTACTCGGCAGGCCAGCGCTGAGCAAATTCATGGCAACTACCCACGTCAGTTACCTTAAGATGAAGTTGCCCAGACCAAGGGGTGTGATAACTATATTAGGGGACTTCCGGCGTTCGATTGAGTGCGCATCAGCCAGATCTAATTTAGCCGAGTCACTCGTGATAGCTCAAGAAAAAAGGAAGATACTAGAGGTGGCGGCATTGGCTCAATCCGCGCAACAACATATGCCGGCCCTGACCAACCCACACGGGAGCGTATCGTTCCAAGCGACTAAGGATATGAAGAAAGTGCCAGTTGATGATCTGTTCCTAGAGTGCACCGTTACCATAGGTGCCGGGTTAAGCAGCAAATAGGAAAGCGAGCTCGTCAAATTCCTCCGTGAGAATCGGGATATCTTTGCTTGGTCTACGCAAGATCTGCAAGGTGTACCGAGGGAGTTGGCTGAGCACTCATTGAATGTAAGACCCGGGGCTAAGCCGGTAAAGCAGCCTCTTAGGCGTTTCGCAGAAGATAAAAGAAAAGTAATTGGAGATGAGATAGCAAGATTGCTAGCGGCCGGATTTATCATGGAGGTACTCTATCCGGATTGGCTCTCTAATCCGGTGCTGGTGGAGAAAAAGAAAGATGATCCAAACATGGCAATGGTATGGCGCATGTGTATTGATTACACGAACCTGAATAAGGCATGCCCAAAAGATCCATTTCCACTCCCTAGAATAGATCAGGTCATAGACTCAACTGCTGGATGTGAGCTACTGTCATTCATTGACGCGTATTCTGGTTTCCATCAGATACCCCTGAATCCGGATGATCAAATAAAGATTGCGTTCATTACCCCGTACGAGGCTTATTGTTATCGAACTATGCCGGTTGGATTACGTAATGCAGGAGCAACGTACCAACGATGTATGCAAAAATGCTTGCATGACCAAATAGGTCGGAATGTGCAGGTGTATTTGGATGGTGTGGTGATAAAAACCATGGAAAGCAATACGCTCCTTGAGGATATCCGGCAGACATTCGCAAACTTGAGAAGGTTCCGAATGAAACTGAACCCGGAGAAATGCACCTTCGGCATACCAGCCGGAAAGTTACTCGGTTTCCTGGTATCTAGCCACGGCATTGAAGCTAACCTGACGAAGATCTGGGCCATAGAAAGAATGGAGTTACCAAAGTGTCTTAACGATGTCCAGAAGTTCACTGGTTGCCTGGTATCGTTAAGTCGGTTTGTATGTCGGCTGGGAGAGAAGGCCTTGCCACTTGTAAGATCTCACCATAATAAGGTAAGATCCCTGTGATTGCAGTGCTAGTCCCTGGATCAAAAATGCTAGCACCCACAGTTTAAGATGAAGTACACAGAAACAAAGGTCATTATTACATCGCATATCCAGGAATATAATGGTTCTTACAACTCACTTAGCCCAAGGCTAAGACACTTAAGGTTCACATTACATAGCATAATAATAATAGAGTCTTTAGTATTAATGTGCCACGAGCAAGCATGTCAGTGTAGACCATAACCCTACTCATCATTAGAGTATCCTGCAACATAATAAGTTACAGCCACAAGGGTCAATACATTTGGAATTGTATTGGCAAGTGATACCAGAGATACTTAGTATAATCCAACAACTACATGAATATATGGCTAAGTGGGGTTATGGGTGGCTTTGTTAAAAGCTGGTTTAACTTATAGTTTTTGAGGAGTAAGTTTTTCTCATTCTACACTAAGGTACCAATGATAGACATCACTGGACCTCTACCCTTGTTCACCCACAAGTTTTAAATTAGAGAAATTTGGATGAGGAGATTATTGAACTACTTCTCTGTCTTGAGGCTCAGGAATGTCCATAACCGGGGACACAGCTAAGTACTTAGTTTTACCCTCTCGAGAGGTGGTGCACTTTCCCCACAAGACTCGACATGCATTGAGACGAGACTTTTTAGAAGCAATCCCTCAGACCACCACGGACGCGTTCCATCCTACCACATCTACCACCTTCTGTCTGTCTGGCTGAGTTCTTGCAACTTAGTTACTCAAGGCAGAGCCCATATGCCATGTGGCTGCACTGGAAGCTTCATGACAAGAATGTCTCCAATCTCTTTGTTCCTGGGTGGCCATCCACAAGTGTGATACACCAGCTGACCATAGACATGGCCCCTGGGTAACCACTCAACATAATCCAAGCAAGCCCCATTCCACCCAGGTGTTTCATTAACATTAGTTGTTTTCTTAGTTAAACAAAATAATATCTTTCCATACTATCTTATGTGTATATTCCACCCACAAATTCTAATAGCATGGCTAAGAACTCTAGCATACGAAGTCTTTCAACTAGGAGATGCTACCAAGATATAATCTATAGGGTAGCATAGCATAATATAGAACATGTAAATAATCCTATCATGCTAAGATCTACCAAAATAACACTAGTGCAATAGTGAAAAATAATAGGACATGAGATGAAATATCACTTGCCTTGGTAGCTAGGGGAATAGGTACAATCCTCACAGCAACAAACTTCACAATCCACACAATCTACACAAGATCAAACAACAACAATAATTCAATCAATAAAACATTACAAAAACATGAATGCATGCAAAATGCAATGATATGAACATAATTCTATAATTTACAGAGTATACAGTACAGAGGGTAAAATACCTCATCTAAATACATAAGAAATACCCCAAAATAATTTATAGAACAATTTTTATGAGCAAAATACTCCTAAAAAGGTTCTGCCTATAATTACAAGTTTACGGAGGCAAAAGTGTGAAACAAGGCTTCTATAATAAAGGTCTTATTTTTCTGAATCCATAGACACCAAATTTGCATTTTTCTGAATTATGGAACAAAAGTTATGGATTTTCTAAGTTTAATATATAATCTGTCTATTTTTCTAATTAAACAGATATCCTAGCCAACGTGGCGCAACCCTATTGGTCTGTACCGATTTGGTCGGATCGATCGCTGCGGGCCGTCAGATTTAAGTGGGAACGAATGGACCAGATCAGCCCGTACCGCTTCGGCTAGAGATCTAATCCTAGCCGCTAAAACTTGATCGAACGGTGCTCAGCGCACAGCCACGAATTGGCGGTGCTGGCTCTTTGTGCACGACGGAGGTTCGTCGGACGGTGGTGTTCCGGTGGTCCTAAAGGGGCAGGGGGTCCATGGACTCTCACCAGAGGTCGAGGCGGTCGTGGCGGTCTCGATGGAGGTCACAGTGGAGGGAGGGGTGCTCTGCCTCGATCCCGATTCCTCGCCGGAGCTCTGTCGACGGTGGAGCTCGTGTCCCCATGTTGGTGACGATGATCTGGGGCTCGAACAGGCAAAGAGAGGGGTTAGTGAGTGGCGCTCGGGTCAGCATGATCTAGCAGAGGCTAAAAAGGGGTGGCGGGAACCTTAACCTCACCAGAGAACTCGACGGACGGCGGCGGCAGAGGGAGTTTCGCCGGAGTAGACTGTGTTGTTGACCTGCGGCAAGAGAAAGCACGCGGTCGGAGTTAAAAGATGCGCCAGGACATGGCAAGGGTGATAGGGCAGAGAGGAGGGCACGGTGCAGCCGAAGCTCACCGGAATCGTTGCCGGAGTAGCATCAGACAGCGGCGGTTCGAGCTTGTAATTGGGGAACCTAGGGGCTCTCCGAGGGAAGTGGCTAAGAGGAAACGGTCGAGGAGAAGGAGGGGATTAAGAAGGGGTTATCACAGTGGAGGTTTAATGCAGGTAACGCTCGAATTCGAGCCGATTCAAGCAGCAAAGAAGGGAGGGTGTTAACGCCTGGGATTGAAGGCAGCGAGGTGGCGATGGTGTACAGGGGGCCCAGTGGTAAGTGGGAGGGGGTGGGTTGAGGGGGTGTGCAGAAAAACAGAGAGGGGGAGAGTTGGCCCGGGTGGGCTGGTTGGGCCGACTTGGGCCGAAAGGCCAGATGCTGTTGCTGCTGCTATATTTTTTTCTCCCTTTTTCTTTTTCTTTTTGAATTTGTTTTCTAGTTTTCTTTGAATTAGCAAAAGTGCTCCAAAAAGTCTCAAAATTTCACCAAATTTTTGGAGGACAAATCTAATGCAAAGTAGTACATGCCATGATGATTTGAATGCTATGATGAAGATTTTTAAAGAAAATTTTGGGATGTTACAAATCTAACCCCCTTAAGATGAATCTCGCCCTCGAGATTCGGGTTGGCTAGCAAATAGGTGAGGGTGATCTCTCCGAAGTTCATCCTCTCGCTCCCATGTTGCTTCTAATTCAGTGTGATGGTTCCACTGCACTTTGCAGAATTTGATGGTCTTGGTACGGGTAATTCTTTCTGCTGTCTCAAGAATCTTAATAGGTCTCTCTTCATAAGTGAGATCATTCTCTAGCTGAACTTCTTCTAATGGTATAGTGTCTTTCAATGAAGTCTCTTACATTTCTGGGTGACACTTTTTCAGCTGACTGACATGGAATGCGTTATGAACTGCTGACAGAGATTCTGGTAATTCTATCTCATATGCCACTTCTCCTTTGCGGCTCAAAATTTGAAAGGTCCTACATAGCGTGGTGCTAGTTTTCCTTTGATTCCAAATCTCTTCACACCACGAAGTGGTGATACCCTGAGATAAGCTCTATCACCAACCTCATAGGTAACCTCTCTATGTTTTGGATCGGCATAGCTCTTCTGCCGAGATTGGGCTACCTTTAGCCTATCCCTTACCATCTTGACTTTCTCTTCAGCTTCTTGGATTAGGTCTGGCCCGAACAAATTTCTTTCTCCTACTCCATTCCACAACAATGGTGTAGTACACTTCCTTCCATAAAGGAATTCAAATGGAGCCATTTCTATGCTTGATTGATAGCTGTTATTGTAGGAAAACTCTGCGTATGGTAGACTTTCATCCCAACTGGATCCATAATCTAACGCACATGCTCTTAGCATATCCTCTAATATTTGATTGGTCCTTTCTGTCTGCCCATCAGTTTGCGGGTGAAATGCAGTGCTGAATTCTAACCGAGTTCCCAGTGACTCGTGAAGTTGTCGCCAAAAGTGCAAAGTGAACTGAGTTCCTCTATCGGACACGATACTTTTAGGTACCCCAAGCAAACATACAATTCTATTCATGTAAATCTTGGCTAGCTTTGCACTTGTATAAGTGGTCTTTACTGGAATGAAATGGGCCACTTTTGTCAAGCGGTCAATGATAACCCATATGGAATCGTATCCAGATTTAGTCCTGGGTAGTCCGGTGATAAAATCCATACCAATTTTATCCCATTTCCAATCAGGTATTGGTAGTGGTTGTAATAATCCTGCCAGTTTCTGATGTTCTGCCTTTACACGACTACACACGTCGCACAAGGCAATGTGCTTTGCTATGTCCTTCTTTAAATTATTCCACCAAAACCTCTCCTTAACATCCATATACATCTTGGTGTTGCCAGGATGAATTGAATATGGTGAGTTGTGCGCCTCTTGTAAGATCAACTTCTTAAGTTCAAGATCCTGCGGAACACAGATACGTTTTTTGTACCATAAGATTCCTTGATCATCTACATGGAATCCTTTTGCCTTGCCTTCACTAACTTTACTTTTGATTTCTTCTATTTCTTTGTCCAACTTTTGGGCTTCTTGAATTTTGTCCATTAGTGTGGGTTGCACTTCCAAGGATGCAAGGTACCCTTCAGGCACTATTTCAAGTCTCAGCTCTCTAAATTGGGCACATAACTCCTCCGGCAATTCTCCTTTATTGAGGCCATTTACATGAGCCTTACGGCTTAATGCATCGGCTACGACGTTTGCCTTTCCAGGGTGGTATTGCAAACTTAAGTCGTAATCTTTGATAAGTTCTAGCCATCTTCTTTGTCTCATTTTGAGTTCTTTCTGTGTAAAAATGTATTTCAGACTCTTGTGATCAGTGAACAACTCACAACGTTTTCCCATAAGATAATGCCTCCATGTTTTTAGGGCATGCACAACCGATGCCAACTCTAGATCATGAGTAGGGTAGTTCACTTCATGGTTTTTGAGTTGTCTTGATGCATAAGCTACAACTCTACCTTCCTGCATCAGTACACCTCCTAATCCTTGGTGAGATGCATCACAGTATACTTGAAAGTTTTTCTCAAGATCTGGCAAACATAACACTGGTGCTGACACTAGCCTCTTTTTCAATTCCTGAAAGATGGTTTCACAAGCTTCTGTCCAATTAAACTTATTCTCCTCCTTCAGCATATTAATCATGGGCTTTGCAATCTTAGAGAAATTTTCAATGAACCTGCGATAGTACCCTGCTAGGCCAAGGAAGCTACAGATTTCTTTAACTGATTTAGGAGGTTCCCATTCTGTCACAGCTGCCACTTTTGCTGGATCAACAGCTATACCATTTCCAGATACTATATGTCCAAGAAAACCCACTTCATTCAGCCAGAATTCACATTTGCTGAACTTGGCATAAAGTTTATGTTCTCTAAGTTTCTCTAGAATCAGGCATAGATGTTCTTCATGTTCTTTGCTGCTCTTGGAATATACCAGTATATCATCGATGAATACCACTACGAACTTGTCAAGGAATTCCATGAATACCTTATTCATCATGTTCATGAAGTAGGCCGGTGCATTAGTCAATCCGAATGGCATCACTGTATATTCATACAACCCGTATCTAGTGGTGAATGCGGTCTTGGGTATGTCATGTTCTCTAATCTTTAGTTAGTAGTATCCTGATCGAAGATCAATTTTTGAGAACACACATGCTCCCTCTAGCTGATCGAAGAGATCATTAATTCTGGGCAGGGGATATTTGTTCTTTATGGTCACTTCATTGAGTGAACGATAATCTATGCATAGCCTTTGACTTCGGTCCTTCTTCTCGACAAACAAGACTGGTGCTCCCCAAGACGACGAGCTTGGTTGGATAAATCCCTTTTTCAACTGTTCTCCCAGCTGTTTCTTGAGTTCTTTTAACTCGTCCACCAACATTTTATAAGGTCTCTTTGCTATAGGCCCCGTTCCTGGCAATAGGTCTATCAGAAACTCCATGTCCCTATCTGGTGGCATGCCAGGTAATTCCTCGGGGAACACATCTGGATATTCCCTCACTATTGGCACATTATCTAGGCTAACCCCCTTAAGAGAATTAACCTTGCTCCCCTTGGGTTCAAAGTTAGACTTGAACCTGATACTTTTCTTTTCTAGGGTAGTGAGCATAACAGTTCGCTTGGCACAATCAATCACCCCTTCATAACGGGTCAACCAGTCCATCCCTAATATTACATCTAATCCTTGGGACTCTAGGACTATTAAACTAACCGGAAACTTGTTCTTTCCAATTTCTAGGATTAACTGTCGGCACCCCGAATTTACTATCATTTCTCCACCCGGGGAGCTTACTTTAATGGGACATCCAATGGTTTCAGTGGAGAGTTCATTTTTGATTACAAATGCTCTTGAAATGAATGAATGCGATGCGCCAGTATCGAAAAGGATAAGTGCAGGAAAGGAATTAATCTTGAACTTACCGATCACGGCATCAGATCCTTCTTGAATTTCCTCCACATTAATGTGATTCACATGACCCTTTTGAAATGGGTTTGGCTTAGCCCCATCAGTCTTCTTTTCTGGGCATTCATTAGCATAGTGTCCTGTCTTCTTACACTTGAAACATTCCACCTGACTGATGTCTTTCTTCGCTGGCTGACTGTGACGGTTCTGACCATTTTGGTTCCCATGGCCATGATTATTGTGATTGTTCCTGAATCCACTTTTGTTATGTCCATGATGATTGTTTCCATCATGGTGGTGGTTGTTGTTACGATGGTTATTATGATTCCCATTATTGTGGAATCCTGAGCTCCCACTTCCTTCACCATGAGGGCGCTTGTGAGGAGATCCTGATCCAAACTTATCAAAATGATGCTTCCTCTTTCTACCCTCCACTTGCTTCATCTTGTTTTCTAGGATGGTAGCTTTATCACACAAAGATTGATAAGTTGGAACATATGCAACAGATAGTTGCATAGAAATTTCATCATTCAGCCCATCTAGGAACTTCTCCTTCCTCTTCGCATCAGTGTCAACATCATCGGGTGCATAACGTGACAAATTATTGAACTCCTCGATGTATTCATAAATACTACGGTGGCGTTGCTTGAGGTTATGAAACTCCTTTTTCTTCAACCCCATTATTCCAGAAGAGATGTGAGTGGTGCGAAACCCATCCTCAAACATTGCCCATGTCACTTCCTCAATAGGGTGAGTAATTTCGAAATTGTCCCACCAAGCGGCTGCATGATCTTCCAATAAGTGTGCTACGAATCTGACTTTTTCTGCATCCGTGCATCCAACCGTAACTAGGTCCTTATTCACAGAACATAGGCAATCATTTGCTACCATGGGGTCAGAGGTACCCGAGAACTTAGCAGGTCTCAGCCTTAGAAATCTGGTCAGCATATCCAGAGGTGGTGGATTGTTCTGGTTGTTGTTATTGTTATTATTGTTGTTCTGATTCTGGTTTGCCATAAATTGAGTCATCATTTGCATCAATTCTGTCTGTGCAGCCATCATCTGCTGCATTCCATTGCCATTGTCATTGTTATCCTCGTTGTTGCGTCGGGGAGGCATCTGTGGGTTTAGTAAGGGTAAGTAATGATAGATAACCCAAATAAAACAACAATCAGACAAACAAGCACATGCAAGTTCCAACATCACAACAATAACAGAGTTTGCAAAAATAACATACTAGCATAGTCACCCACAAGTCGGTATGACCTATGCAACTCAATAATAATAAAACGATAGGTAGATGGAATAGTATCACTACTCCTCCATGTCAACTTCCTCCTCCACTAGAGCAAGTCCTGCTACGGTGAATCCTGCCTTGTATTCCTCTAAGCTTGTAGTCAAAGCATCGATCTTTGTTTGTAACTCTCTCTTCTGTGTGCGTAGCCTCTCTATCACCTCGTGATCCGCTTCTAGCTCAAACTCGGTCTCCAAGTCTCTAATCTTCTTGTTCTTCTCCTGAACTCTCTTCTCTTGGCTCTTGAATTTCTTCTCTTGGTCTTCAAACTTCTTATCCATTTCCTTGATTAGATTTTCCTGTTCCTAGAAGGCCTTGTCCTTCTCCTTGAGTTGGACTCGTAGTTCATCATTGCTAAGCATCACGTTAGTCCTATCAGTATCAAGGTGTCTGATAAGGCTCTCTAAGTCCTGGAGGTAGTGACGCACGGACTTGATAGACTCCTTAGTGGCCTTGTCCAACACAATAGGCTCTCCATCCTCGTCGCGCCTCCCAAATAAGTGGAAGTAGTGGCTCTTGATCTCAAAAGAGTGACGTCCACATAGGCGTCCCAACAGCTCCTACATAGCAACGTCGAGGCCCCTCTCCATGTCATCATGGAGAATCTTGAAGGTAATCTCCCCAGTTTGGGGCTCTGTCTCACGCCCTGGCTGGGTAACTCTGAATCCCCATAAGTCCTTCCTCTAAAACTTCCTCAGCTGAAGTCCCTGAATGGTGGGGATTGGAAGATCAAGCACTTGGACTAGCTCCAACATACGAGTCCCAAAGCGAGTCCCTTTGAAATCCTCGGTCGTGCTGTAGACAAAATTCGGCATCTTTTGCATAGTATAGAGAAAATTAGTAACACACAATAGGGAAAGAAAATACAAGTCACAAAATAAAAGAAAAATCAACCAACAAGACATTCCAAGTAGCAATACATTAATTCAACTCAAGCACTCAAGGTTCCAGACATAACTTATTTTTGCCATACCACATAGGTTGGTATGATCGAAATACTAACGTGATGAAACGCCAAGGGTGGTGGTCCAACTAATATATCACTCCTTCTTAACCAAGGTGGCAATCTGGGCATCCTTGGCAGCAATCTGCTTGTCTTGGTCACATAGCTCCAAAGCTAGGCCTATGATATCCTTACTTAGGCATTTCACAGTGGCCTTTGAGTCTTGGACAAGACGCTTCTCCTCCTTGAGATCTTCCTGAGTATTGAGCATTCTATACTTGAGTCTCTCCCCAAGCTCTTCAATAGCTTTCCATGCAGCATTCCTTGCAGAGTCAAAGAATGACGGGTGCATTTCAGAGTTGGTGAACATGCAGAATCCCATACCCTTGGGATCGTCTTCCTTGTTCTTGTACAAGTGGAGTTGCACCCACCAATACTCTTGTCCTTCATCTATCACAGGAAATCCCTTGTTCACGGCTTCACCATTCATCCCCAAGCCGAGCATGAGGTTCTTGAGTACATTGGGAAATTCTATCTCACACTCCAGGGTCATAGACATCAGTGGTCCCCTTCTTGACAGATTCATTGATGGTGGACATCTACAAAAATATATGAGAAGGATGATTAGGGGAAAGCTTTACGAGATGAAAAGACAAGTGTGGGGTCTAAAATATAGAGTTATTTTTCCTAAGGGTTTTCCTTAGTCTAATCCATTCTAGGGTCACGAACCTACAGGCAACATAATGCTCTGATACCATCTGTAAGATCTCACCATAATAAGGTAAGATCCCTGTGATTGCAGTGCTAGTCCCTGGATCGAAAATGCTAGCACCCACAGTTTAAGATGAAGTACACAGAAACAAAGGTCATTATTACATCGCATATCCAGGAATATAATGGTTCTTACAACTCACTTAGCCCAAGGCTAAGACACTTAAGGTTCACATTACATAGCATAATAATAATAGAGTCTTTAGTCTTCATGTGCCACAGGCAAGCATGTCGAGTGTAGACCCGCAACCCTACTCATCATCAGAGTATCCTGCAACATAATAAGTTACAGCCAAAAGGGTCAATACATTTGGAATTGTATTGGCAAGTGATACCAGAGATACTTAGTATAATCCAACAACTACATGAATATATGGCTAAGTGGGGTTATGGCTGGCTTTGTTAAAAGCTGGTTTAACTTATAGTTTTTGAGGAGTAAGTTTTTCTCATTCTACACTAAGGTACCAATGATAGACATCACTGAACCTCTACCCTTGTTCACCCACAAGTTTTAACTTAGAGAAATTTGGATGAGGAGATTATTGAACTACTTCTCTGTCTTGAGGCTCAGGAATGTCCATAACCGGGGACACGGCTAAGTACTTAGTTTTACCCTCTCGAGAGGTGGTGCACTTTCCCCACAAGACTCGACATGCATCGAGACGAGACTTTTCAGAAGCAATCCCTCAGACCACCACGGACGCGTTCCATCCTACCACATCTACCACCTTCTGTCCATCTGGCTGAGTTCTTGCAACTTAGTTAGTCAAGGCAGAGCCCATATGCCATGTGGCTGCACTGGAAGCTTCATGACAAGAATGTCTCCAATTTCTTTGTTCCTGGGTGGCCATCCACAAGTGTGATACACCAGCTGACCATAGACATGGCCCCTGGGTAAGCACTCAACATAATCCAAGCAAGCCCCATTCCACCCAGGTGTTTCATTAACATTAGTTGTTTTCTTAGTTAAACAAAATAATATCTTTCCGTACTATCTGATGTGTATATTCCACCCACGAATTCTAATAGCATGGCTAAGAACTCTAGCATACGAAGTCTTTCAACTAGGAGATGCTACCAAGATATAATCTATAGGGTAGCATAGCATAATATAGAACATGTAAATAATCCTATCATGCTAAGATCTACCAAAATAACACTAGTGCAATAGTGAAAAATAATAGGACATGAGATGAAATATCACTTGGTAGCTAGGGGAATAGGTACAATCCCCACAGCAACAAACTTCACAATCCACACAATCTACACAAGATCAAACAACAACAATAATTCAATCAATAAAACATTACAAAAACATGAATGCATGCAAAATGCAATGATATGAACATAATTCTATAATTTACAGAGTCTACAGTACATAGGGTAAAATACCTCATCTAAATACATAAGAAATACCCAAAAATAATTTATAGAACATTTTTTATGAGCAAAATACTCCTAAAAAGGTTCTTCCTATAATTCCAAGTTTATAGAGGCAAGAGTGTGAAACAAGGCTTCTATAATAAAGGTCTTATTTTTCTGAATCCATAGACACCAAATTTGCATTTTTCTGAATTATGGAACAAAAGTTAAGGATTTTCTAAGTTTAATATATAATCTGTCTATTTTTCTAATTAAACAGATATCCTAGCCGACGTGGCGCAACCCTATTGGTCTGTACCGATTTGGTCGGATCGATCGCTGTGGGCCATCAGATTTAAGTGGGAACAGATGGACCAGATCAGCCCGTACCGCTTCGGCTAGAGATCTAATCCTTGCCGCTAAAACTTGATCGAACGGTGCTCAGCCGCAGCCACGAACTGGCGGTGCTGGCTCTCTGTGCATGGCGGAGGCTCGTCGGACGGTGGTGTTCCGGTGGTCCTAAAGGGGCAGGGTGTCCGTGGACTCTCACCAGAGGTCAAGGCGGTCGTGGCGGTCTCGATGGAGGTCACGGTGGAGGGAGGGGTGCTCTGCCTCGATCCCGATTCCTCGCCGGAGCTCTGTCGATGGCGGAGCTCGTGTCCCCGTGTCGGTGATGATGATCTGGGGCTCGAACAGGCAAAGAGAGGGGTTAGTGAGGGGCGCTCGGGTCAACATGATCTAGCAGAGGCTAAAAAGGGGTGGCAGGAACCTTAACCTCACCGGAGAACTCGACAGACGGCAGCGGCAGAGGGAGTTTCGCCGTAGTAGACCGTGTCGTCGACCTGGGGCAAGAGAAAGCACGCGGACGAAGTTAAAAGATGCGCCAGGACATGGCAAGGGTGATAGGGCAGAGAGGAGGGCACGGCACGGCCGAAGCTCACCGGAATCATCGCCGGAGTAGCATCGGATAGCGGCGGTTCAAGCTTGTAATTGGGGAGCCTGGGGGCTCTCCGAGGGAAGTGGCTGAGGGGAAACGGTCGGGGAGAAGGAGGGGATTAAGAAGGGGTGATCACGGTGGTGGTTTAATGCGGGTAACGCTCGAATTCGAGCCGATTTCGAAACGGCAGAGAAGGGGGAGGGGTGTTCGTCGCCTGGGATTGAAGACGACGAGGTGGCGATGACGTGGCACAGGGCCCAGTGGTAAGTGGGAGGGGGTGTGCAGAAAAACAGAGAGGAGGAGAGTTGGCCCGGGTGGGCTGGTTGGGCCGACTTGGGCCGAAAGGCCAGATGCTGTTGCTGCTGCTATATTTTGTTTCTCCCTTTTTCTTTTTCTTTTTGAATTTGTTTTCTAGTTTTCTTTGAATTAGCAAAAGTGCTCCAAAAAGGTCTCAAAATTTCACCAAATTTTTGGAGGACAAATCTAATGCAAAGTAGTACATGCCATGATGATTTGAATGCTATGATGAAGATTTTTAAAGAAAATTTTGGGATGTTACACCCTTCTATCAGTTAATGAAAAAGGCAGATAAGTTCACATGGACACCATAGGCGGATCTTGCATTTCGGGAATTGAAAAAGATGCTATCTACCGCGCCAATCCTAGCTGCACCACTACCTAAGGAACCAATGTTGCTTTACGTAGCCGCGACCAACCGAGTCGTAAGTGCAGTGATCGTAGTGGGGCACGAAGAGGAAGGAAAGTCGGTGCAAAGACCGGTGTATTATCTGAGCGAAGTATTGTCAGCGTCAAAACAGAACTATCCTCATTATCAGAAGATGGCTTACGGCGTATATATGTCGGCCAAGAAGCTCAAGCACTATTTCGAGGAACACCCCATCAAGGTGATATGTGAGGCACCCATCTCATAAATCATGAGTAACAAGGACGCAAGCGGCAGAATAGCAAAGTGGGCAATCGAATTAGCTCCATACACGCCACAGTTTGATAAAAGAGATGCGATCAAGTCACAAGCTGTGGCAGATTTCTTTATGGACTGGGCTGAAATGCAATACGAGCCACCCCTGCCGGACTCCAATTATTGGCAAATGCACTTCGACGGATTGAAACTGAAAGATGGATTAGGCGCTGGGGTAGTGCTTACCTCGCCCAAGAAGGATCAACTGAAGTATGTCCTACAGATCCATTTCAGTGCATCAAATAATGTGGCGGAGTACGAAGCATTGGTACATGGTCTCAAAGTGGCAAAGGATGTGAGGATACGTCGGATACAGTGCTTTGGAGATTCGGATTTGGTGGTACAACAAGTGTCTGGAAATTGGGATGCCCTGGATGCTAACATGGCCTTGTATAGGTTCCATGTCGAGAAGATAAGCGGGTTTTTTAAGGGTGTGAGTTACATCACGTACCTCGGAGCGAAAACGAGGCAGCAGATACACTATCCAATCTGGGCTCATCTCGGCAACCCATTCCGCCAAATGTGGCTTTGGAGCACTTGAGAAAACCGTCTATCACACCTTCACCCGAATCAGATTCAATTTATATCCCGGCGCTCACCGAATCAGGAGCTGCACCTATGGAGATAGAATGGGGAAGCACCTCAGCAAACCCGGGGACTACTTCAGCAAACCCGGGGACTGTGCAGTTTGATCTGGCAGGAGTTATGTCGGTGGATGTAATGGAAGTGGACGAGGAACCATTTCTCGTCCGTCCTATACCATCTTGGGCCAAACCAATTTTTGATTTCCTGAAAGAGGGAATCTTGCCGGATGATGAAATAAGTTCGAGGCAAGTTCAAAGAAGGGCAAAGGCTTATACCATTATCAATGCCAAATTATACAAAAGGAGTGTGACAGTAGTACTACAACGGTGCGTTGATCCGGAAGATGGACTTGACATACTCCGGGATATTCACCAAGGGGAATGTGGCCACCATGCATCCTCAAGGGCCTTAGTAGCAAAAGCTTTCCGGCACGGATTTTATTGGCCCAGTGCTTTGGAGCAAGCAGAGGACTTGGTGAGAAAATGTAACGGTTGTCAAAGATACGCCACGAAAACTGACCTGCCAATGTCGGAGCTGAAAACTATCCCAATTACATGGCCATTTGCTATATGGTGCCTAGATATGGTAGGACCATTTAAGCCGGCCAAAGGAGGGATGACCCACATGCTGGTCATGGTTGACAAGTTCACCAAATGGATTGAAGTGAAACCAATTCGGAAATGTGATGGGGCAATGGCAGTTCCTCAAGGATATGATCTTAAGGTACGGCTACCCCCATAGCATCATAACTGATAACGGGACAAATTTTGCCGAAGGATCATTTGCGAGGTTCTGCCAGGAAAAGAAGATCCGGTTAGTTGTCGCCTCAGTCGCCCACCCCGCGTCGAACGGGCAAGTATAAAGATCCAACGGACTGGTATTGTCCGGGATAAAACCCCGGCTCATAGAGCCGCTACAAAGATCAGCGGGGTGCTAGATAGAAGAACTACCAGCGGTACTATGGAGTTTAAGAACAACTCCGAATAGATCAATGGGTTATACGTCGTTCTTTCTGGTATATGGGGCAGAAGCTGTATTACCAGCCGACATAGAGCATGATTCGCCTAGGGTCACCCAATACACAGAAGCCGAAGTGCGTGAAGCCCGGGAGAATGATGTTGATCTACTGGAAGAAGCGAGAGAACTGGCCTTGTCCAGATCCGCCATATACCAGTAAAATCTCCGATGCTATCATAGCCAGAAAGTAAACCCCCGAGTTTTTCAGGAAGGTGATTTGGTGTTGAGGCTAATACAGCGCACCGCTGGCATGCATAAGTTATCCCCCCCCCCCATGGGAAGGGCCCTTCATTGTGAACAAAGCTTTGCGCAATGATTCCTACTATCTTATTGATGCACAGCCCCAGCAAAAGAACAAGGCGGACAGGTCCGGAGAGGAATCCAAAATACCATGGAACGTAGCTCTGCTGCGTCCTTTCTACACCTAAGAGGTGAATGTATCCGAACTACTCATATGTCGGTATGTATGTCAGCAGTGAGCTTATCAATAAAAACTTTGCCACCCCGAGCAGAGACTCGAGGACTGCTATAGCACATTGCCATGATGTTGTATTTTTTGTGTCGGTTGGGTTAAGTCGCTTCTGTCTTAGTTGGTTTAGTAATGTGGTAGCACCAAAAACCTAACTCTTCGACTTTGCTGCTATCCAACAAGAATTGGCTTCATGGCAAGCAAGAGAACAAGTTTGGAATGGCGAAGCACATGAAAAACAACTAAGGAAAAAGAGCTTAAGCGGGCCGACATTGGTTTTTTGGCTAACCCTTAGTTTATTTTCTTCACTAAAGTGCCGAATCATTTTGAGCTAATCTCAAGGTTTCAAGTATTGTTAAGTCAATTTTTTTTGAACCTCGGACTCATAAGTCAAAAAACCGAATCAAGGTAGACGCGAGCCGAGTCAAAAATTGGAAGAACAAGAAAATGAAACTTGGGGACTTCGCCCACGATAATCCGGCAATAAAAACTTAGTTTGAAACATAAAATTATAGCACAAACAAACCAAAGTGTTAAAGTACATATGCGCCTGGCATTCTGGGGATCTGATAAATGTGATTGAGTGTTTTTCAAGGGGCAGGAGCAGCAGAGGAATCATCTGCGGAGGAGGGAGGTACTCCGGAGTGTGCGGGAGGAGCGCTAGCTTCGGCTTCATCCTCCAGGTCAACTTCGTTGTCCTCCGGGTCTTCAGCCTCGTCGCCTAACTCGGAGTCCTTGCTCTCATTCCCTTCTTCTTCAGCTCTAGAGACAATCTCATCATCAGCAGCATCAAGGAAGCTCGGCCCCTCATTCCAGGCATGGCAGAAGGAGTACTGAATGAGATTATTCGCACAGGCCTAGCGGCGTGCGATCCACTCCGGATCCTCACACCACTTAGACCCGGTGCGCATATGCTTGAGCAATGCCAAGTCAATCCCTTCATACCATGAAAGCGTAAACTTCAAAGCAATGTCGGCTCCAGCCCATGCCGCAGATTCGCGCCACAGGTCTAGTTGCGTCTCACATTCCATGAGTTTGGCTATGAAGTCTGAGGTTCTCTTGGGAATGGTCTCACTAGGCCAGAGGCAGCCGGACATACGTGTTGCTACTGGGACAATGTCCGCGCCGAAATTCCTTACTATCTCGAGACGAGCGGTGAGACTCACCAGGAGATCCTCTGTGGTATAAGGAATTGGCTCGGCATCAGGGCCAACAGGAAATCCACGCTGCTCATGGGATTCGCATACGACGGAGGCAGCGAACGAATCGCTCTCTGGAAATTTGCCTAAGGATAAGAGGAGCAACAGTGAGCGGATGGACCAAATCCGAATTGTAACAAATCAAGCAAGAGCGGAGAACTTACGCGCAATCTGGAAGAGAAGTCGATGAAGCTCGGAATCAGTGTTGGTGTTGTGGACCCGGAGTTTTTCGCACTCAGTGATCGCCGACGTAAGTTTGACGTCGGCTTCCTCCAGTAGGCTCTTGTCCTTAGAGATTTGCGTAACTAAACGCTCCTTCTCTTCAGCAAACTCCTGATCGAACTTCTCCAGCGCGGACAGATGAGAGCTCTTGAGCCTCTGGATTTCGGCATTCAGCCGAGTAATCTCCGAGTCATGCTGCTGGAGCCGAGCTATCTCAGCGTCCTTCTTCTTCAGTTCAGCTTCATACTTCCCTGATTGTTCCAGGCAGTGGGTCATCAGTTCAGGCATAGGAACACTGTCCACGAGAGCAACTGCAACATGATCCGGAGGACCCAAAATATGAGTGTCCACCGGATAAAGCATGGAGGGAACAGTGATCATGTAAAGGGGATGAAGTTACCTTTGATATCCGCAAGATTCTTCCTCATGATTATATTCTCAGCCTCAACCTCGGCTGCGTAATCCGGACAAAACATTCATATAAGTTCTAAGAAGCTTGAATGAACAAGGAAGGAAGAGAAATGGGAACTAACCCCTCTTCTGGTACTCCTCCAGGAGTTTACCATAACGCCCGTGTATGTCTTTGTAAGAGTCCAGCAGGCGCTGGAACTCAGCGGTTCGGCGGTTGGTGGTAATCTGAAACAAGAAAGAGACAAAAGTTGAGAGGCAAAGTAGAAATTATTCGAAGTCTACAAGATCCGGGCCAAGTGGAACTTAACCCGGCTTTAGGTGTGTGGATATTCAAAGTATACAAGATCCGGGCCAAGTGGAACTTAACCCGGCTCTAGGTGTGTGGATATTCAAAGTATACAAGATTCGGGCCAAGTGGAACTTAACCCGGCTCTAGGTGTGTGGATATTCAAAGTCTACAAGATCCGGGCCAAGTGGAACTTAACCCGGCTCTAGGTGTGTGGATATTTGAAAACTACATGATCCGGGCCAAGGGAACTAGACCCGGCCCAAAATTTATTACAGATTAATGACAATATGAACAAAAACTAGGGAGCATCCGACCGAATAACAAGTTATTCCCTCGGAGGCTCGGGGACTGGGATATACCTACAAATGCTAAGTTATGAAAAACATTAACAACAGAGAAAAAGGATTACCTCCATCATCCGGCTAGCCAGGGAGATAGCCTGAGTAGCGGAGTTCATCTGCGCGCTGAACTCGGTAGGGCTAAACTTTTCTGGGAGATCGCCCTAAGGGTCGACGAATTCGGTGTTGTTCCCGTTCTTCACGTACTCGAGGAGTAGTGGACTGTAACTCTCGCCGCTCGCAGAATGGCTCGTCACTAGGCCCTTCACATGGGCCTCGCGCTTGGTAGATTGAGCCGCAGCAGGGCTGGTGTGCAAAACCAGCTGTTTGCTGCCCACTGATCCGGAAGCTGGCCCGGATGAAGCTGACCCGGAAGTCTTCTTAGCTTTGTCGGATGAGGGTTGAGGAGCGTGTTGAAAGAAGTCAGTGATTGAAGGGGCGGACCCGGTGGGGGCCGAAGGAGCTTTCCCCTTAGGAGGCTTGGAGGCTCTTGCTGCGGCTGTTGTTGCTACTGGTGCTGCTGCGGCTATTGTTGCTATTGCCGCTGGTGTTGTTGGTGTTGTTGCTACTGGTGCTGCTGGTGCTGGTGTTGTTGCTGTTGGTGCTGGTGCTGCTGCTGTTGGTGCTGTTGTTGTTGTTGCTGCTGCTGGTGTTGCTGGTGCTGTTGCTGGTACTGGGGATACTGGGGGCGGCGCCGGTGAAGCTGGCGCCTCAACGTTGGGCACAGAGGCCGAGGAGCTGGACAGATCCGGCATTGCCATATCCAGATCCGGCCCACTACCCCTCGCGCCGACGTTGCCCTCCTCTTGGCGAGGTGGACTCTGGTCGGGCGCGGCCGCAAAACCCTCATGAATAGGGCTAAGCGGACGATGATCATCATTGCAGGGGGGGAGAGGGATCGCTCCGGAGTGGGGAGGCTATTCCAGAACCGCTCTGGGGAATATCCACAGGAGCTCTGGAAAAAAGGAAGGACAGCAAATTAAAAATAAAGAACCAACCAAAGACTAAGGCAAGCAATGGAAGAGTCTGAGGTAGCAATGCTAAAAGGACTTACTCGTCAACGGTAGGAGGAGCCCGAGGTTTGGGTGCCCTCCGGACTGTGCTCTCGGCGGCAGGCTTGGCCGAGGGTTTAACCCCGGACTTCTTTTGCCTCTTCTTGGGCAGCGGCGCCTCCGAAGCTGCGGCCGAGCTAGCTGCGCGCTTCTGGGAAGGGGTCGGGGCCAGGCCACCGGTGGCAAGCGGAGGAACCTCATGGACCTGAGCGTCCGGGTTAGCTGAATATTCGAACATAAGCTAGATGCAAATAAGAAATAAGAACCGGATCAAGTACCTCAAGGACCTCAATGTCCGAATCATCATCGTCTGGCCAATCCCTTAGAGAAGAGGCCTTACCAGCGTTGCGTTTGACAATGTCCGTGGCAGGAAAGAAGGCCTCTGGGCCAGTCTCCACCTCGTCTCCCTCGGAGCGGTCCTCCAACCACTTGCTGGCCAGAACCTCGCCATCCTCCAGCGGTTGCTGGAGAAATCTCTGAAAGCATAATCGCCAAGTTACAAAGGGAAATCAACATACAAAGAAAATCCGGATAACAAAAGAAGGTTAACTTACCCATGGAGGAGGGTTGGCGCGAGTAAAGGACTCAAGTCCCCACTCCTAGGCCTCGGAGAACTCCTTCTCCATGTTGAAGATGGCCTTAACTCGGCGATAAACCACCAAGTTATCCAGCTCGAAAGAGGAGGTCCGGTGAGGGTCAAGAGGACTGCTAAGGTAGCAGATCTTGTGGGCTCGCTTCTGGAGGAGGGAGACTCGGCTGCGGAGGAAACTGATCATGATATCCTCCCCCCGAAGATGCTCCTTAAGCAGCTCCATGATCCGGCGAGCCACTTGATTCGCCAGGGCCGTGGCGCGCTTGGGAATACTTTCCCATCACGAGGTGTCTGGAGGACCGAGTCTGAAGGGGAGCAGCCGGATCTGGTTCTCCTTGGTGGTGTTCCGGACATAGAAGAAGGTCCGGGCCTAGCCCTTGCAACATTCGAGCCCCGTGACCCGGGGGAAGACGGGCTATTTCCGGGGCGAGATGGAGGCGGCGCCACATTGGGTCAAGTGTTTGTCCTCCAGGGCACGCTCCTTGTCTGGAACCACATTCCTCCGCAAACCAAAGAACTTGATCCAAAGTTCTTTGGTTGGCCAGAGGCCGATATATCCCTCAATGCCGGAGGCAAAAGAGGACAGAGAGGTGATAGCATTTGTGGGAAGATGATGCTGTTGCAATTTGTAGGTGGAGATGAAATCGAAGAACAAATTAGAGGTGGGAAGGCCGAAGCCGCGTTGGAAATGCGACAAGAAAACCACGTATTCCCTAGATTTGGGGGTGGGAGTAATCTCACCAGCGGGAAGGCGGCAGGCGACGCCGACGGGGATGCGACAGGAGGCGTAGAGACAAGCTAGGTCCTCCTCACGGGCGATGGAGCCATCCCAGCATCCGCACTCGCGGCCCTGCATCCCTTCCTCCTGCTACGCCACCATCGAAGCTTCTGCCTCAGTCATGGTGAGATCGAAGCTCTCGAGAGGGCAATCGGAATAGTGGTAGCCGGAAGAGGGGAAACGGGAAGCACAAGGCCTCGTGGTGGAGATTGGCACTGGAAACGGTGGCACTGGCATGAAACACCACCGGAGCATGGTCGCAGTGGCGCTCGTGGAGAAGAAAACCGGCGGCAGCGGAGTCGCAGTGAAAGAGAGAGAGAGCAATGGAGCGCGGCGAGAATGGGGGAACTTCCCCTGGGAGTGCACCGCACCCTCTACTTAACCGTGCCATGCGCGTCGTGGGATCCTTTGCGGGTGGCATGTCGCACGCAGCGAGCGTGTATGCGGACCAAGCAACCAATCAGAGCAAGGCCACAAGAGGGGCCACGGGAGCAAATCATCCCCTAACGGGACATGGCGTTACAGTTAACAAGGCGCTGCAGTGATGGGATGTTTACAGTAGTTATGTCTGATGCAGCGACAGTAACATGGCCCTTAAAATGAGGCAAACGATGATTACCCTCCATGTAGGATGTGGAGAAGCGTACGAGAGAAGGAAAATAAACCGGGATAAGTAAGCAAAATACCTAGCCAATGAGGAATAACCCAGAAAGAGCAAAAGGATCGCAAGAAAAGAAACTCCAAGCTACGAGATAACTCGGCCCAAGGAATAAAAGATTCGGATATGGGAACCTGTTGTGGCCTTAACAACTAAAAAGTTGCTAAGACCGCACCAGCTTCGGGGACTAATGTTGGGGGGATACCCCTGGGTAGGGCAACGCCGGGGTATAAGGGCCGAGTTAGCAGGGGTACGGCACGGTCAAAGCAAAATGCTGACCGGGTCACCACAAGGTAGGCCGAATCACGGTGTGGCCCGGCCCATGGGGCATTTCCTTCACAATGGTCTGGCCGGCATAAGATCTATGCCGGCCACGCCTATCTGTTTTGCAGGTAATTGGGTAGGCCGGATTAGCTATATGCTAGCGGGATTACCTTGGTTTCAAAGAGAAGGAATTCCCCGCTGGTCAAAAGGTGGCTTTATTAGCTGAAGCATGTGCAAAGTAAAGTAAAGGAGAGGACCATTGGGTCAGCAGTGACCAAGGTGATGCAGGCAAAGCCGAATGGCGTAGCCCGTGATGCCAAAAGACGAGGATGATGTCGTGGGTTACGTCCAAAGCCCGGACAAGCTGTTAAAGAAGAATAAAGAAGCATCTGTTTTAGGAAAGGACCATATTCGTAGAATATGCTGCCACCTGTGCCCTAGAATTGTAACCCGGGCTCCCCTATATAAGGAGCACCAGGGCCTCCATAGAGAGGGACGGCAAATAGTGGAATCACTCTCTGTCTAAGGGAGAACCCTAGGGCTGGTTAGTGGGGGGTAAGAGACATTGTCTCCTTCTTGCTAAGGGCCTCAAGACTACTTGTAAACACCATTGATTGAGAGTATACAAGAGCTTCCGTGCGTGGAATCACCACGCTCTCCCTCCCAGGATTCCCCTAGCACACATTGGCCCCATCTTTAGCCTATCCATGGCATCTGTCGTGCCACCACCACGACATCGGCTTCGGCTCATCTACATTAAACATGCTCTCCTGAGCGTTGACAACGTTTTTTGATCTTCAAAGGTAAGTTCGCGAAAAGCCCCTCCCGTTATTGTATTACTAATAGATAGGTCCTGGTAGCTTTAGGGGTTCAGGGGCGTAGAGTAAAATTTATTATTTTCATACGCGGAACCCCTACAACTTTGTCATTCTGCCTATAGTTAGGAAACCAAAAGTATCGTTGATACATGAACTAGTCTCAGAGGCAGAACTAGGGATATCTTATTGGTGTTTATTATTCCACACATGTACTCAAGTTTTTGTCCAAATACACATTATCCAGAACTAATACAATTATAACATATATAGAACAATAAACTTAATTATGAAACATAAATATGAATAATAATACATTTATTATTACCTTAGGGCATATTTCCATCAGGAACAAACTATCACAGCAGTAACTCCACCTCGCGTGAGAATCAAGGAAACGACTATCAAACTCCGGCTTTTGCGTGTCATGCGGTAAAATCCGGTCAGCTTTAGCATCGGCCCCACGTTGTCCCATCTCATCGGTTTCTCATCCCGACGCCTGAGCGCCCTGAGCGTCATCCCTGACGTCATCAACCCTTCTCACTTATCAAGTCCTCCAATAGGAGTCGACAAAAAATTGGATGTGTCTCCAAGAGCATCAACCGAGTCGAGAATCTCGTCGGGTGCCACAAAAGGTGAGCCTATGCTCGGAGACAAGTTACCCATCATAGCCTCGGGGCTACTCTAATCGGGAGCACTAGTCGCGCACCCGATGGTAAGACTAGAATGATGCACTTCCAGGTTAGTATGCTCATCTTATCAAATTGTTGATTTCGACTGAAGTAATGTGGAGGCTAGCAACTTGAGTTTTTACCGGAATCTACAATTTGACTAAAAACTCAGAGGCTACTCCCAAAGGGAGCGTTGGTCACGCACACGGTAGAAATACCTGCGTCGACTGCATCCTCGGTGTCGATTGATGATCATCCAAAACTACAAAGAGATGTACACCCAAAAAACTTCTAGGTCATTATTTTCATTCTGAAAATTGTCGACTGAGATCGCGCACTGCTTAACAAATGATTTTAGTCCCTACCCGATTCTACTATTCGACTAGCAACTTGGGAGCTAATCCCATAAGGAGTGTTGGTTGTGCACCCTATAAAAACAAAATATATAGCTCTGTCCATTGTATCGACTATGTCCATAATGTCAACTCCATACATGCAACAGCCGAATACTTGATAACTCCATCTGATAAGCACCTTACACCGATGTCGACTCTAGATATAGTATCTTCTAGGATATCTAGATCACAACCGCTTTGAAAACATATCTGTATGTTGCGATTGCATCACAAAGATAACACATACAAATCTAATCCGCTGGCCTGGCAACTGCATCTGCTACGCTCTTCCATATAAATACCATGCCTACGGCATTAATACAATCCTAACGGATGCATTGGGTATAAACTTATCGGTTTGATTTCGACTCAGTAAGGCCTCTACGCCATGAGTCGAATTAACCCATCCTATACTAGATACTATTCTGAGTAGGTGGCATTTATTTCCGGGAGCAATTAACTGGTCTTGATCCATCAAGAGCACCAGGAACATTCGCCAACATCCCCATGAACTATCGCAAAATATAAATTTTGGCTAACTCGATGAGCTTCTGAGTCATTACTTTCATCTTATGAACTAGTCGACTCTGACCAAGCAATACGAGACTCGCAACCTTTAAGTCTTCACCAAATCTATGATTCGATTGAACACTCAGGGGCTACTAACATAGGTATGCCCAACGGGCACCTACCTTTAGCATATCCATCTCGGCCTAGCAGGAAGCCCAGACGATCTTTTGAAATCCATGAAGCCCACGGTGATTCGGATGATACAAGTCATTCGAGGACACTGACTCGTGGCATGCAATCCAGCTTCAAGGTTAGAGATAGAAAAGAAATAGAGTTTTCACCATGAACATGTAACCGACTCGGACAGCACCCGAGACCAAGACTCCTGATGACCCACAAATATAGGGGGTGTATCGCAGTATTTTCGAGGGAAGTGAAACCCAATTTATTGATTCGACACAAGGGGAGCCAAAGAATATTTATAAGCCTTAACAACTGAGTTGTCAATTCAGCTGCACCTGGAAACAATCTTGCTCATAGCAGTTTATCAGTAGCAACAGTTTTGTAGTAGGAATAGCAAAGTAACAGCAGTTGTAAAGCAAAGACAGCAGTAACAGTAGCAGTAAATAGTGGGATTCGAGTGCGGTAGGCATAGGGATGGATGGACGGGCGTTGTATGGACAAGACAATTCACATAGCAATCAGAACATAGGGCAATTGCAGATAAATAAGATAAAGCATCCAAGTACTAGATAATCCTAGGCATGTGTTCCATATATAGTCATACGTGCTCGCAATGAGAACTTGCACAACATCTTTTGTCCTGCCAGCCCGTTTGCAGCGGGGCCTCAACGGAACTACTGGCAATTAAGGTGCTCCTTTAATAGAGCACCGGAGAAAAGCATTAACACTCCATGAACACATGTGATCCTCACATCAAAGCCATTCCCTCCGGTTATCCCGATTTCTGTCACTTCGGGGCCATTGGTTCCGGACAACAACGTGTGTATACAACTTGCAGATAAGACCATAAACAATACTATCATCATGAATCAATAACATGTTCAGATCTGAAATCATGGCACTCAGGATCTAGTGACAAGCATTAAGCACAACAAGTCGCAACAAAGTCATAAAGCACTAATAAAACATACTAGGCACCATGCCGTAACAATCCGATGCAATTACATGAACGATCTCATCCAATCCCTACCATCCCCATAGCCTACAGTGAGGTATTACTCACTCATAGATGGGGGAAACATGGATGGACGATGGAGAAGCAATGGGGATGATGATGGCGATGATCTCCTCCAATTCCCCGTCCCGGCAGGGTGCCAGAACGGAGTTTCTGGTGCTGTTTCGTGGAATCTGATGGTGGCGGCGGAGCGGAACTCCTTCTAGAAAAACATCAAACCCCCCGAAGTTTTAAGGTCAGAAGGCTCCTTATAGGTGAAGAGGGAGACCGAGGGGGTGCCTGGGGGCCCACACCACCCCCTGGCACGGCCTGGCCTGGCCCGCGCCAGCAGGTGGTGTGGCCACCCCCTAGCTCTTCTCCGTCTCGTATTCTGGCTCTTGGATTCTTCGGGTGAAATAGGATTTTTGGCATATTTTCCCAGATTTTTCCTGATACTTGGTTTTTTGCACAAAAAGTAGACACCAAGGCAATTCTGCTGAAAACATCGTCAGTCCGTGTTAGTTGTATCCAAATCACACAAGTATAGAGGAGAAACAATAGCAAAAGTGTTCGGGAAAGTAGATACGATTTGGACGTATCAACTCCCCCAAGCTTAGCTTATTGCTTGTCCTCAAGCAATTCAGTTGAAAAATGAGTGCGATAAAAGAACTTTCACGAACACATTTGCTTGATATGATGTAAATATTCTCAGCAATGTGATCAACTACTTAGACAATTCATAATAAAGAGTATGCAACTAAGTTTACTTAATAGGCATTGCAAGCTATGAAGAGATTCCAGCTCAAAAATAATAAGTAGCATGAAGCATAAAGATAAGCAACATTACGATGCTCATAAAAAGGTATGATAGAGTGGTATCTCGCTTGCCTTTGATTATGAATGCCAAGGCACCTCTAAAGTTCAAGTGATGACAAGAAGTAAAGATATCAAAGATACAAGCATCAAAGTCATAACACAAATAATCAAGTAATGGGACAAGCACAAGGAATGACAACTATGCTCTCAAGAAGGTGCTCGAAGAATAAATGGAGACTCAACAAGTAAAGGAAAAGGTTTTGAATAATTTGAAAGGCTTCCAAATGCTAAAAGTATGGTACTCATTAGCTTTGAGCTCTCATTGCCCCTATCATAAGCATCTTTAATGTGGTTAAGGTGAAAGTGAGGTCCAATCTGAGTTATATGCTTCACAGACTATAAACTAAAAATACCATGTCCCTTGAGTACGAGGGCCTCTCCTCATGCTACTCAACTTTAGTTACCGGTAAGTTCTTGCCATCGTAAATATGTGCATACCATTGAGAACCGCCAACGGGGTACCCCTTGCCCGATGATACGGAAGAATCCCCATTTCAAAATGACAAGGCAAGCAGACAATGAGTATCTCAGCAATCTTCTTATTTACCATGGGAAAATGGTGCTTTTTCTCTCTTTCCTCTTTTCATAAATCTCTTTTTTTTCTTTTTCTCAATAGCTATCTCTCTCTTTTTTATAAGAAGAATGCTTCATAGATATCATTATGGTTACGCTGCCGGTTTCCACCATGTCAGCATGGATTAGACCAGCGGCCCAGGCGTTTCTCTAACACACATACATAACTCCATGGACTTACAAGCTCCCCTTTTATTTCACACCAACGACATCTGCAAACAAAAGAGCAAGGTATCAACTGGGTATATATTTACAAGTGTCGAAAGCATTCCCCGTGATAGCACGGTTCTGCTAATCCCCAGCCTATAATTAGCAAGCATATAACTTTCATGGAGAGTTCACAATGGTTCAGGTTTATTAAGTGCAGGAAAATAAAGTGTGCCGTCAAGTTCGTGAGAGCTTTACTAACTAACTTTCTCATAACAAGCAAACATTTTATTCTTAAGAAAACAAGGCATATTGAATATGCACGGAAGTAGCAAATGATGCTAATAGGTAGGTATGGTGGACACTTTGGCAATATTTGGTTTAAGGGAGTTGGAAACATGAGTAAAACACTCAGTGTAAGTGAAGGCTAGCAATAGTAAGGGAGCGACCAACGAGAGAGCAATAGCTGTCATTATCATGCTTGCAACAAAACAGGACTACTCATGGCATGAAAGTGATTCAAGATCCTCAAGGCAAAATAATTCGTCGAGGCTCAACTGATTATTACAGTCATGTGCATGCGTGAGCATGTACCAAGTCAATTCAAATGAAACACTTAGAGGAGGATACCACGGTGCCATACCAATTTATGAATAGAGCAATGCAAGCAAACATTCATAAGACATGCTACAAACTATTAGAGAGCTGGAGCTAATCATAAGAAAGCAAGAACTACTAAGCATCCAAAGAAAACATACACTCTACATGAACGGACTAAGCATGCCCACAGTGATGAGTATATGTACAAAAATGAAAACAAATAGAGTTCGTTACCAGCCTCTTACCATGCCAAGTTGTCATTAATCCTCATTATTGCTCTTCACTTGTTTGGCTTGAATAATAATATGAAACCAATATTCCACTAAGGACTGCTGAACCCTGTAGCAAACTCACAAAACCAAAGAAGAATGACAAATATTTTTGTTGTTTTCGATTTTAAAACAAGAACCAAAGGAAAAACAAGCAAAGCAAAATCTTTTTGGGTTTTTCAAATAGTTCAAACAACGCAAAAAGGGAAAAACAAACCAAGGCAAAAAGAAGAAACAAACCAAAGAGAAACAATAGAAATATTTTTGGTCTTTTTGTGTTTTAGAAATCAAAAGCAAAGAAGAACGAAAACTAAGAAAAGAACGGAAACATGAATATACAAAGTACCGACGCAACATGATATGAAGATGAGTGCGGTGTCGGCATACCTCCCCCCAAGCTTAGGCATTTGGCCTAAGTGGGTGATGACCCACAAGTATAGGGGGTGTATCGCAGTATTTTCAAGGGAAGTGAAACCCAATTTATTGATTCGACACAAGGGGAGCCAAAGAATATTTATCAGCCTTAACAACTGAGTTGTCAATTCAGCTACACCTAGAAACAATCTTGCTCACAGCAGTTTATCAGTAGCAACAGTTTTGTAGTAGGAATAGTAAAGTAACAGCAGTAGTAAAGCAAAGACAGTAGTAACACAAGCAGTAACAGTGGGATTCGAGTGCGGTAGGCATAGGGATGGATGGACGGGCGTTGCATGGACAAGACAATCCACATAGCAATCAGAACATAGGGCAATTGCAGATAAATAAGATAAAGCATCCAAGTACTAGACAATCCTAGGCATGTGTTCCATATATAGTCATACGTGCTCGCAATGAGAACTTGCACAACATCTTTTGTCCTGCCAGCCCGTTTGCAGTGGGGCCTCTAGGGAACTACTGGCAATTAAGGTGCTCCTTTTAATAGAGCACCGGCGCAAAGCATTAACACTCCATGAACACATGTGATCCTCACATCAAAGCCTTTCCCTTCCGGTTATCCCGATTTCTGTCACTTCGAGGCCATAGGTTCCGGACAACAACGTGTGTATACAACTTGCAGATAAGACCAAGAACAATACTATCATAATGAATCAATAACATGTTCAGATCTGAGATCATGGCACTCGGGCCCTAGTGACAAGCATTAAGCACAACAAGTTGCAACAAAGTCATAAAGCACTAATAAAAGATACTAGGCACCATGCCCTAACAATCTGATGCCATTACATGAACGATCTCATCCAATCCCTACCATCCCCATAGCCTACAGCAGGGGATTACTCACTCATAGATGGGTGAAACATGGATGGTTGATGGAGAAGCAATGGTGATGATGATGGCGATGATCTCCTCCAATTCCCCCTCCCGGCAGGGTGCCAGAACGGAGTTTCTGGTGCTGTTTCGTGGAATCTGATGGTGGCGGTGGACCGGAACTCCTTCTGGAAAAACGTTAAACCCCCCGAAGTTTTTAGGTCAGAAGGCTCCTTATAGGCGAAGAGAGAGGCCGAGGGGGTGCCTAGGGGGCCCACACCACCCCCTGGCGCGGCCTGGCCTAGCCCGTGCCAGCAGGTGGTGTGGCCACCCCTGGCTCTTCTCCGTCTCGTATTCTGGCTCCTGGAGTCTTCGGGTGAAATAGGATTTTTGGCATATTTTCCCGGATTTTTCCTGATAGTTGATTTTCTGCATAAAAAGTAGACACCAAAGCAATCCTGCTGAAAACAGCGTCAGTTCGCATTAGTTGCATCAAAGTCACACAAGTATAGAGGAGAAACAATAGCAAAAGTGTTCGGGAAAGTAGATATGTTTTGGACGTATCAACTCCCCCCAAGCTTAGCTTATTGCTTGTCCTCAAGCAATTCAGTTGAAAACTGAGTGCGATAAAAGAACTTTCACGAACACATTTGCTTCATATGATGTAAATATTCTCAGCAATGTGATCAACTACCTAGACAATTCATAATAAAGAGTTTGAAACTGAGTCTACTTAATAGTCATTGCAAGCTATGAAGAGATTCCAACTCAAGAATAATAAGTAGCATGAAGCACAAACATAAGCAACATTACAATGCTCATAGAAAGGTATGATAGAGTGGTATCTCGCTTGCCTTTGATTATGAATGCCAAGGCACCTCTGAAGTTCAAGTGATGACTAGAAGTAAAGATATCAAAGATACAAGCATCAAAGTCATAACACAAATAATCAAGTATTGGAACAAACACAAAGGATGACAACTATGCTCTCAAGAAGGTGCTCAAAGAATAAGTGGAGACTCAACAAGTAGAAGAAAAGGTCTTGAATAATTTGAAAGGCTTCCAAATGTTGAAAGTATGGTACTTGTTAGCTTTGATCTCTCATTGCCCCTATCATAAACCTCTTTTAATGTGGTTAAGGTGAAAGTGACACAGCTAAGTGGATATGCTTGACAAGTTATAAATTGAAGTCTCATGCCCCTTACTTACGAAGATCGATCCTCATGCTACTCAACTTCAGTCACAAGTAAGCTCTTGTTATTGTAAGTACATACGTATCATGGAGAGCCGCCAACGGGGTACCCCTTGCATATGATACAGGAGCTATCCCATAATTAAAATGACAAGGCAAGCAGACAATGTGCATCTCAGCGATCTTTTTATTTACTATGTGCATAGATTTTTATTGAGGATGCTTCATAGAATGCTCATTACGGTTATGCTGCAAGTTTCCACCATGATTAGGCATGGCTTAGGCTAGCGGCCCAGGCATTTCTCTAACATACATACAAACTCCATGATCTTACAAGTTCCACTTTTATTTCACACTTGGGATCCATAAGCAAAAGAACATGATATCAACTAGGTACAAAGTACCTATGAAGCGTTGAAAGCGGTCCCCATGATACATGGTTCTGCTAACTTCAACTCATAAAGCGCAAGCATATGCGCAACAAAGAAGGACGCAATGGTTCAGGTTTATTAAGTGCAAGAAAATAAAGTGTGCCATCAAGTTCGTGAGAGCTTTACTAACTAACTTTCTCATAACAAGCAAACATTTTATTCGGAAGAAAACAAGGCATATTGAATATGCACGGAAGTAGCAAATGATGCTAATGGGTAGGTATGGTGGACACTTTGGAAATATTTGGTTTAGGGAGTTGGAAACTTGAGTAAAACACTCAGTGGAAGTGAAGGATAGCAATAGTAAGGGAGCGACAAACGAGAGAGCAATAGCTGTCATTATCATGCTTGCAACAAAACAAGACTACTCATGGCATGAAAGTGATTCAAGATCCTCAAGGCAAAATAATTCATTGAGGCTCAACTGATTATTACAGTCATATGCATGCGTGAGCATGTGCCAAGTCAATTCAAATGAAACATTCAAAGGAGGATACCACAGTGTCATACCAATTTATGAATAGAGTAATGCAAGAAAACACTCATGAGACATGCTACAAACTATTAGCAAGCTGGAGCTAATCATAAGAAAGCAAGAACTACTAAGCATCCAAAGAAAACATACACTCTACATGAACGGACTAAGCAAGCTCACAAAGATGAGTATATGTAAAAAATGAAGACAAATAGAGTTTGTTACCAGCCTCTTACCACGCCTCAAGTTGTCATTAATCCTCATTTTTGCTCTTCACTTGTATGGCTTGAATAATAATATGAAACCAATAATCCACTGAGAACTGCCGAACCCTGAAGCAAACGCGCAAAAACCAAAGAAGAACGACAAATATTTTTGGTGTTTTTGATTTTTGAACAAGAACCAAAAGAGAGAAACAAGCAAAGCAAAATATTTTTGGGTTTTTCGAATAGTTCAAACAAAGCAAAAAGGAAAAAGCAAACCAAGGCAAAAAGAAGAAGCAAGCCAAAGAGAAACAACAGAAATATTTTTGGTCTTTTTGTGTTTTTAGAAAGCAAAAGCAAAGAAGAACGAAAACTAAAAAGAGAACGAAAACATGAATATACAAAGTACCGACGCAACATGATATGGAGATGAGTACGGTGTCGGCGTATCTCCCCCCAAGCTTAGGCTTTTGGCCTAAGTGGGTATCAATCCCAAGCTGGCCAGGATGAAGTGTCACTGAGAATGACGAGGAGGTACCCTCGTCTGGTCTTGAGCCAATCGCCCCTCCGTAATGTGCGGAGTAATCATAGGAGGGCACGTCCTCCTGGTGCTGCTCGTGGAAACCCAACAAGCAAAGTTGCTCATCCACCTCCTCCTTGGAGCGCGACCACAGTCTCCTGTCAACACTAAACAAAGCAGGCTATGGCAAGAGGATCTCCCTCTCATCCCCGTTAGTGAAAAGCATCCTATATACTAGATTGTTCAAATCAGAGGTAGCAGTGATAAAGTGATGATTTTTCATGGCAACAAGGTCGAGCCTCTGTGGTGCTAGCATAGCATCATCAGGAGCCACTAAAAGATCTAATGCATTGACTATACGCGAGGCAATGATGCCCCCATAGATAGGCTCCCTAGCAGCTAGGCGGCGAGCAATAAGCGAGCCAAGATTGTACCGAGTATCGTTGTTGAGCGTAGCAGCAAGGAAAGCTAAGTGATAGTTGGAGATATTACTAGTGTTCTCCTTACCCAATACACTAGTGGCAAGATAGTATGCCAAGTATCTAAGAGCAGGGAGTTGGATATTTCTTATCTTTCCGTGTTGCGCCACGCGGTCATCATCATTGGTCACCCCTCAGTAAAGCTCCAACAAATCAGCGGGTCGCCCTTGAATTTTCTTCACGGTCCCTGTCATACGCACAACTACAATACTGCAAAATCTCTCCAAAGGCATGGTGAAGGGCATATCATAGATTTTAAAGGAGACAGTGGAATGATAGGATGTGTTAGTAAATGAGAAGCTCTCAACAAAAGTTTTGGTGAGCACAGTGTATTGTGCACTCTCATCTTGCATGTAAGAGGTTAGGCCAACCCTCTCAATCAGTAGCAATAAATCATCAAGAATACTTGCAGCTTGTAAGAAAGTAAAACAAGGAAAAGAGGATGGGTGAGCATCCCCATCATCCCTTTCACTTTATATCTGAGTTGCAATGAGATCTTGATTGTATGATGGCCTAGCTTGAGAGGCTGTTCTTGAGGGCCTCGACCTCCTAGGTTCATCACTCTCAAATATCTCTCCAAAAGTATGGTTGTCCATGCTTGGTATTCTGAAATTTAAACACCTATTAAACAAGTGATTGCAAAGTAAATATAATAAAGGATTCTACTCATAGGGACTTGCAAGAGGCCTAAACATGCATCAAAACTATATCTCTAAGCATCAAACAAGCTTACAAGCTCTCATAACCAGTCACCTACAGCAGCAAAATACTCAACATACAATCCACTAAACACAAATCTACTTGGACAAGGGGAGGAGTCGCATACCAAGGAACAATTGCTCCAAATTTCAGCAAGAAAGATGGGCTGAGCAAGGAGATCGAAGAAATCGAGAGCAAGCACAGAAAGAACACGATTTTGAGTTATGAACTGGAGCTTACTCGAGAGAGAGAAGAAAGTGGCAGGTGAGAGAGGTAGTAGGGGCCAGGGGTGGCCCACACCAGGGCATGGCGCCACCACATGGTGTGCCTGCCTGGTGGGCCCCCCTGGTACCTACCAGGTACTCCTCTGCCTTTTTCACGTAAAAATTTAATATGAGTTTTCTGGAATTTTTGAGACACTTTATTTTGGGCATTTTCAGAAATAGAAGAATGATTTTCGAGACATGATTTTTTTTTTGGAAACATGATGCAAGGAAAAAACAAGGCTAGAACTACAGAAGTTCTAACATGCAAACAAACTACCAACACAAATAAAACTAAACGAGAGCAAAAACTAAAATGCAAAGGATAGAAATAAACGGAGATAATCATAATGAAAACATTGTTTTGTTCAATGGAATCCTTTTGTTAGCAAGGTTGATCAAGTCTTGCTACCAAAACAATTGCATATGAGACAAAACTTTGTACTCCACTAATGATTATGTTACCTTATCCTTGATAGCAATGGTCCCAATCATAATAGTTTCAAATTTTTCTCTTGGTATGGGACAATATATTTCTCCAACTTGAATGGCTTCAACGTGTTCAATTGAATTCAGTCCATAAGTCCTTTCAATCTTCTTGGGGAAATAGACAGTATGTTCCTTGTCATTAACATTTAAGGTCACCTTTCCTTGATTACAATTAATAACAGCTCCTGCAGTATTAAGAAAAGGTCTCCCAAGAATAATAGACATATTATCATCTTCAGGCATTTCAAGCACAACAAAATTAGTTAATATCAAGAAATTGTGAGCCACCTGAACAGGTACATCCTCACATATCCCCGCATGAATAGTGGTAGATTTATCAGCCATTTGCAAAGATATATCAGTTGGTATCAATTTTTCCAGCTGAAGCCTCTTATAGAGAGAGAAAGGCATAACACTAACTCTAGCTCCCAAATCACACAAAGCAGTTCTAACATAACTATTCTTAATAGAGCAAGGGATAAATGGAATCCCTGGGTCTCCAAGTTTCTTAGGAACCTGACCATTGAAAGAATAATTAGCAAGCAAAGTAGAGATTTCTTCATTAGGGATCTTCCTTTTATTCAAGACAATATCCTTCATATACTTTGAGTAAGGAGGCAATTTAATAGCATCAGTCAAAGGAATTTGCAAGAATAAAGGCTTCATCCACTCACAAAACTTATTATAGTGTTCATCTTCCTTTGACTTGTGTTTCTTATCAGGGAATGGCATAGGTTTTTGGACCCAAGGTTCTCTTTCACTACCATGTTTCTTAGCAATAAAATCTTATTTAGTGTATTTTGTATTCTTAGTGTGGTTTTCAGGTTCTTCTTCAACTTTTTCTTCATTAGGAACAACATTTTCTTCATTACCACTTTCAGTTTCAGCATCAGAGATAGATATACTATTAGGATCCATAGCAGGTTCATAGGGTTCTACAATAGTTTTATGTTTCTTTTTCCTTTTCTTACGAGTAGAACCACTATTTTCAGCTTGTTGAGAATCCTGCTCAATTCTTTTGGGATGCCCCTCAGGATATAGATGATCCTAGGTAGCACCTCCACTTCTAGTTAAAATTTCATAAGCATGTTTTTCTTTAGCAACATTTACTAGCAAGTCGTTTTGCACTTTAACGAGTTGATCTATTTGAGTTTGAACCATTTGAAAGTGTTTAACAATCATTTTAACATCATTAGAGGTTCTTTCCACAATATGTTTCAACTCAACAATAGCTCTAGTGTTTTCCATTAGATGATTTTGCACCATTTTATTAAAGTTATCTTGCTTAACAATAAAGATATCAAATTCTTCTAAGCATTGATCTGGAGGCTTCAAGTAAGGGATATCACCTTCATCAAATTGTTGGAGAGAGTGTACCTCAATAGTGGGTGAGTAGGAAATAGGCTTACATAATTATTCTATAGGAGGTAAATTCTTGACATCTGCAACTTTAATTCCCTTCTCCTTAAGACATTTCTTAGCTTCCTTCATCACTTCATCATTTAATTCAATAACTCCCCTCCTCTTTGATGTTGGAATAGGCACCGGAATAGATGGTTCAGGTACAATTACTTCAGGTATAGCTTGTTTAGGAGGAGTCCAATCTTCATAGTTCTTGCTTATTTTAGCCATTAGTTCCTCAGCTTCCTTAGGAGTCCTATTCCTGGAAACACAATCAGCACAACTATCTAGGTATGTCCTAGATTCTTCGGTTAGTCCTTTATAAAATATATCAAGAAGCTCATTCTTAGGTTATGGACTTCCAGCCTGTGCATGAATCAGAGCACAAAACCTTGCCCAAGATTCGGGCAATACCTCTTTTTCTCCCTGTTTGAAATCAAAAAGTTCCTACAAAATAGCATGTCTAGCACTAGGAGGAAAATATTTCTACAGGAAAGTACTAATCAAGCACTCAGGGCTATCAATAGATCCAGGAGGTAAATTACTAAACCAAGTTTTAGCTTCTCCTTGCAGTGAAAAGGGAAAAATCTTAGCAACAAAGTAAGTACGCATCTTAATATCATCATAAAACAAGCCACTCATGGTAGAAAGTTCATTCATATGTGCTACCGCACTTTTATTCTTAGTCCCACAAAAAGGTTCTTTCTCGACAATAGCTATGTAGGATAGATCGAGAGAGAAATCATAACCTTCATCTATAAGGTTTATGGGAGAAGCAGCAAACTTAGCATCAGGAGATAATTTGGGTCTAATAGTACGCCTCTCAAGGAGACTCTTAGCAGCACTCCTATCATGGGTGTTCTTACATTCTTTAATAAACTCATCGGTCATCTCAACATAATCTTCTTCAATATCATAACTCTCACTAGACTCAGGTGAGCTAACAGGTGTGGCAGTGTCTTCATTAGGAGTTTTGGTATTTCCAACTATAGTTCTAGCAATCGTAGCATCTAGGAAAGGACCTAACGAACCACTCTTATCAAGCACAGTAAAAGCAGCATCATAAGTATCAGAAGTTTCAGATTCAGTAGTAGTAGCAGTGTGTGTAGCATGTGTATGTGGTGGTGTAACGAACTTACTCGAAACAGACAGTGAATCAAGAGCAGTAGAGGTGTTCAGAACCGTACCTCTTCTTGTAGTAGATGGTAAAACAGGAACCTTGCCATCACGAGACTTACCCATGATGGATGGATAGCAGCAAACAATAGAGAATCCAATAGAACTTGATAAATAAAGCTATGCTCCCCGGCAACGGCGCCAGAAAATTGTCTTGATGACCCATAATTATAGGGGGTGTATCGAAGTATTTTCGAGGGAAGTGAAACCCAATTTATTGATTCGACATAAGGGGAGCCAAAGAATATTTATCAGCCTTAACAACTGAGTTGTCAATTCAGCTGCACCTGGAAACAATCTTGCTCACAAAGTTTATCGAGTAACAGTTTTGTAGTAGGAATAGTAAAGTAATAGCAGTAGTAAAGCAAAGACAGTAGTAACACAAGCAGTAACAGTGGGATTCGAGTGCGGTAGGCATAGGGATGGATGGACGGGCGTTGCATGGACAAGACAATCCACATAGCAATCAGAACATAGGGCAATTGCAGATAAATAAGATAAAGCATCCAAGTACTAGACAATCCTAGGCATGTGTTCCATATATAGTCATACGTGCTCGCAATGAGAACTTGCACACCATCTTTTGTCCTGCCAGCCCATTTGCAGCGGGGCCTCTAGGGAACTACTGGCAACTAAGGTGCTCCTTTTAATAGAGCACCGAAGCAAAGCATTAACACTCCGTGAACACATGTGATGCTCACATCAAAGCCTTTCCCTTCCGGTTATCCCGATTTCTGTCACTTCGGGGCCATAGGTTCCGGACAACAACGTGTGTATACAACTTGCAGATAAGACCAAGAACAATACTATCATAATGAATCAATAACATTTTCAGATCTGAGATCATGGCACTCGGGCCCTAGTGAGAAGCATTAAGCACAACAAGTTGCAACAAAGTCATAAAGCACTAATAAAAGATACTAGCCACCATGCCCTAACAATCTGATGCCATTACATGAACGATCTCATCCAATCCCTACCATCCCCATAGCCTACAGCGGGGGATTACTCACTCATAGATGGGGAAACATGGATGGTTGATGGAGAAGCAATGGTGATGATGATGGCGATGATCTCCTCCAATTCCCCGTCCCGGCAGGGTGCCAGAACGGAGTTTCTGGTACTGTTTCGTGGAATCTGATGGTGGCGGCGGAGCGGAACTCCTTCTGGAAAAACGTCGACCCCCCCCGAAGTTTTTAGGTTAGAAGGCTCCTTATAGGTGAAGAGAGAGGCCGAGGGGTGCTGGAGGCCCACCACCCCTGGCGGCGGCCTGGCTGGCAAGCGCCAGGTGGTGTGGCCACCCCCTGGCTCTTCTCCGTCTCGTATTCTGGCTCCTGGAGTCTTCGGGTGAAATAGGATTTTTGGCATATTTTCTCGGATTTTTCCTGATAGTTGATTTTCTGCATAAAAAGTAGACACCAAAGCAATTCTGCTGAAAACAGCGTCAGTTCGCATTAGTTGCATCCAAATCACACAAGTATAGAGGAGAAACAATAGCAAAAGTGTTCGGGAAAGTAGATACGTTTTGGACGTATCAGTGGGTATCAATCCATGTACGAATAGGGGTTCCAAGCAGGCGGATCTTGATAAGAATGGTCGTAGTTGGGCCTGTGGGAAGAAGAAGAAGCTCTCCAATCATAAGCAGGATGCTGATATGAAGACTCTCCCTCATTCGAGGGATGGACCGAATCATCCGTGACCTCCCTTCTAGTGTCCTGCTCCTGTTGGGAGAGATCTCCCAAGTACGTGTCAAGCTCCTCCTTAGTGAGGGACCATCCTTCCCTGTTATCAAGGTTAAACAAAACAGGTGCAGGCAAAAGAACAACACGCTCAGACTTGCTCTTTCTCCAACTAGCTTTGAGAAAGGTTATTTCATAAGGTAACTCACTCATACTAGCCCACGAGGAAACAAATTTATGTTGTATCATGGAATTAAGATCAAGCCTTTCTATGGGAAACTGTAGGTCTAGATGATGAGGCACTAAACCATGCAATGTTAGTAAATGAGAAGCAATGAGGCCTCCAGAAATTCCACCTTTCTCACGGTTAGCAGCAAGACAGAAAGCTATCAAAGCACCTAAGTTGTAAGACCTATCTCGTTTAAGAGCAGCAGAGATAAATGCTAGATCAAACGAAGATAACTTATTGGTAGTTTTCCTAGCAAGAACACACTTGGCAATAAAGTAGGCAAAGTAGCGAATGGAGGGAAGATGAATGTTACGGATTTTTCCACTCTCCTTCGAGAAGCTACTCCCTTGGCAAATTTCTGCGTATAAATCCATGAGTGGTTCAGGTCTCTCCTTAATCTTTCTACATGATCCCCATTGAGGTACCTTAATAGTTGCACAAAAATCATCAAGAGAAAGGTCGACAGCAATATTGTAAATTTTGTAATGGACCATGGGGTTAGGCAAAGAGTGACTAAATTGGAAGTCCTGCACCACAGACATGGTTAGCTTCACAAATTGACAAGGTTCATCTTCCAAAAAGTGCTCTAACCCTGCATTAGAAACCAAAGTGTGGAAATCTTGTAGAATTCCTGCAGCTCTCATGAACTCAGAGCATGGATAAATGGAGGGAAAAACTTCCTCCTCCCGGTGGACCTTCATGGCCTCAATCACCCAAAGCTCATGTTGGTTTAGGTGGTGTTCACTCATCTTCTATTCTGAAATTTAAACACCTATTAAACAAGTGATTGCAAAGTGAATATAATGAAGGATTCTACTCATAGGGACTTGTAAGAGGCCTAAACATGCATCAAAACTATATCTCTAAGCATTAAACAAGCTTACAAGCTCTCATAACCAGTCACCTACAACAGCAAAATACTCAATATATAATCCACTAAACACAAATCTACTTGGACAAGGGGAGGAATCACATACCAGGGAACAAATGCTCCAAATTTCAGCAAGAAAGATGGGCTGAGCAAGGAGATCGAAAAAATCGAGAGCAAGCACAGCAAGAACGAGATTTTGAGCAATGAACTGGAGCTTACTCGGGAGAGAGAAGAAAGTGGCAGGTGAGAGAGTTAGTGGGGGGCTAGGGGTGGCCCACACTAGGGCATGGCGCCACCCAGGGCTAGCCGCGCCACCATGTGGTGTGCCTTCCTGGTGGGCCCCCAGGTACCTCCCAGGTACTCCTCTGCCCCTTTTTTCACGTAAAAATTTAATATGAATTTTCTGGAATTTTTCGAGACACTTTATTTTTGGCCATTATTCAGAAATAGAAGAATGATTTTTCTGACAGACAGATTTATTTTGGAAACATGATGCAAGGAAAAAACAAGGCTAGAACTATAGAAGTTCTAAGACACTCTAACATGCAAGCAACTAACAACAAAAAGAAAACTAAATGAAAACAAAAACTAAAATGCAAAGTACAGAAATAAACGGTGATAATCATAATGAAAACATTGTTTTGTTCAATGAAATCCTTTTGTTAACAAGGTTGATCAAGTCATGCTACCAAAACAATTCATTGTATTCCACTAACGATTATGTTACCTCAACCTTGATAGCAATGGACCAATCATAATAGTTTCAAATTTTTCTCTTGGTATGGGACAATATATTTCTCCAACTTGAATGCCTTCAACATGTTCAATTGAATTCAAACCATAAGTCCTTTCAATCTTCTTGGGGAAATAGACAGTATGTTCCTTGTCATTAACATTGAAAGTCACTTTTCCTTGATTACAATTAATAACAGCTCCTGCAGTATTAAGAAAAGGTCTCCCAAGAATAATAGACATATTATCATCTTCAGGCATTTCAAGCACAACAAAATCAGTTAATATCAAGCAATTGTGAGCCACCTGAACAGGTACATCCTCACATATACCCACAGGAATAGTGGTAGATTTATCAGCCATTTGCAAAGATATATCAGTTGGTATTAATTTTTCAAGTTGAAGCCTCTTATAGAGAGAGAAAGGCATAACACTAACTCCAGCTCCCAAATCACACAAAACAGTTCTAACATAATTGTTCTTAATAGAGCAAGGGATAGGTGGAATCCCTGGGTCTCCAAGTTTCTTAGGAACCTTACCATTGAAGGAATAATTAGCAAGCAAAGTAGAAATTTCTTCATTAGGGATCTTCCTTTTATTCGAGACAATATCCTTCATATACTTTGAGTAAGGAGGAAATTTAATAGCATCAGTCAAAGGAATTTGCAGGAATAAAGGTTTCATCCACTCACAAAACTTATTATAGTGTTCATCTTCCTTTTACTTGTGTTTCTTATCAGGGAAAGGCATAGGTTTTTGGACCCAAGGCTCTCTTTCACTACCATGTTTCTTAGCAATAAAATCTTCTTTGGTGTATTTAGTATTCTTAGTGTGGTTTTCAGGTTCTTCTTCAACTTTTTCTTCATTAGGAACAACATTTTCTTCATTACCACTTTCAGTTTCAGCATCAGAGATAGATATACTATTAGGATCTATAGCAGGCTCAGAGGGTTCTACAATAGTTTTATGTTTCTTTTTCCTTTTCTTATGAGTAGAACCACTATTTTCAGCTTGTTGAGAATCCTACTCAATTCTTTGGATGCCCCTCAGGATATAGAGGATCCTAGGTAGCAGCTCCACTTCTAGTTCTAATTTCATAAGCATGTTTTACTTTAGCAGTATTAACTAGCAAGACATTTTGCACTTTAACGAGTTGATCTATTTGAGTTTGAACCATTTGAAAGTGTTTAACAATCATTTTAACATCATTAGAGGTTCTTTCCACAATATGTTTCAACTTAACAATAGCCCTAGTGTTTTCCATTAGATGATTTTGCACCCTTTTATTAAAGTTATCTTGCTTAACAATAAAGATATCGAATTATTCTAAGCATTGATCATGAGGTTTAGAGTATGGGATATCACCTTCATCAAAGTGTTGGAGAGAGTGTACCTCAATAGTGGATGAGTAGGGAATAGGCTTACATAATTCTTCTATAGGAGGTAAAGTCTTGACATCTGCAGCTTTAATTCCCTTCTCCTTAAGACATTTCTTAGCTTCCTTCATCACTTCACATTTAATTCAATAAATCCTCTCTTCTTAGATGTTGGAATAGGCGCCGGAATAGATGGTTCAGGTACAATTACTTCAGGTATAGCCAGTTTAGGAGGAGTCCAATCTTCATAATTCTTGCTTATTTTAGCCATTAATTCCTCGGCTTCCTTCGGACTCCTATTCCTGAAAACACAATCAGCACAACTATCTAGGTATGTCCTAGATTCTTCAGTTAGTCCATTATAAAATATATCAAGAAGCTCATTCTTAGGTAATGGCCTATGCATGAATCAAAGCACAAAACCTTGCCCAAGATTCAGGCAATACCTCTTTTTCTCCCTGTTTAAAATCAAAAAGTTCCTGCAAAATAGCATGTCTAGCACTAGGAGGAAAATATTTCTACAGGAAAGTACTAATCAAGCACTCAGGGCTATCAATAGATCCAGGAGGTAAATTACTAAACCAAGTTTTAGCTTCTCCTTTCAGTGAAAAGGGGAAAATCTTGGCAACAAAGTAAGTACGCATCTTAATATCATCAGAAAACAAACCACTCATGGTAGAAAGTTCATTTATATGTGCTACCGCACTTTCATTCTTAGTCCCACAAAAAGGTTATTTCTCGACAGTAGCTATGTAAGATAGATCGAGAGAGAAATCATAATCTTTATCTGTAATGTTTATGGAAGAAGCAGCAAACTAGCAATAGGAGACAATTTGGGTCTAATAGTACGCCTCTCAAGGAGACTCTTAGCAGCGCTCCTATCATGGGTGTTTTTACATTCTTTAATAAATTCATCGGTCATCTCAACATAACCATCTTCAATATCATAACTTTCACTAGACTCAGGTGAACTAACAGGTGTGGTAGTTTCTTCATTAGGAGTTTCGATATTTCCAGCTATAGTTCTAGCAATCGTAGCATCTAGGAAAGGACCTAATGAATCACTCTTATCAAGCACAGCAGCATCATAAGCATCAGAAGTTTCAGATTCAGCAGTAGTAGCAGTGTGTGTAGCATGTGTATGTGGTGGTGTAACGAGCTTACTTATAACAGATGGTGAATCAAGAGCAGTAGAGGTGTTCAGAACCGTACCTCTTCTTGTAGTGGATGGTAAAATAGGAAACTTGCCATCACGAGACTTACCCATGATGGATGGATAGCAGCAAACAATAGAGAATCCAAGTGAGGTTGATAAATAAAGCTATGCTCCCTGGCAACAGCGCTAGAAAATAGTCTTGATGACCCACAAGTATAGGGGGTGTATCGCAGTATTTTCGAGGCAAGTGAAACCCAATTTATTGATTCGACACAAGGGGAGCCAAAGAATATTTATAAACCTTAACAACTGAGTTGTCAATTCAGCTGCACCTGGAAACAATCTTGCTCACAGCAGTTTATCAGTAGCAACAGTTTTGTAGTAGGAATAGCAAAGTAACAGCAGTAGTAAAGTAAAGACAGCGATGTGATGGCGATGAAATTGGGATTCAAGTGCGGTACGCATAGGGATGGATGGACGGGTGTTGTATGGACAAGACAATTCACATAGCAATCAGAACATAGTGCAATTGCAGATAAATAAGATAAAGCATCCAAGTATTAGATAATCTTAGGCATGTGTTCCATATATAGTCATACGTGCTCGCAATGAGAACTTGCACAACATCTTTTGTCCTGCCAGCCCGTTTGCAGCGGGGCCTCAAAGGAACTACTGGCAATTAAGGTGCTCCTTTTAATAGAGCACCGGAGCAAAGCATTAACACTCCATGAACACATGTGATCCTCACATCAAAGCCATTCCCTTCGGTTATCCCGATTTCTGTCACTTCGGGGCCATTGGTTCTGAACAACAACATGTGTATACAACTTGCAGATAAGACCATAAACAATACTATCATAATGAATCAATAACATGTTCAGATCTGAAATCATGGCACTCGGGCCCTAGTGACAAGCATTAAGCACAACAAGTCGCAACAAAGTCATAAAGCACTAATAAAAGATACTAGGCACCATGCCTTAACAATCCGATGCCATTACATGAACGATCTCATCCAATCCCTACCATCCCCATAGCCTACAGCGGGGGATTACTCACTCATAGATGGGGGAAACATGGATGGACGATGGAGAAGCGATGGTGATGATGATGGCGATGATCTCCTCCAATTCCCGTCCGGTGGTGCCAGAACAGAGTTTCTGGTGTTGTTTCGTGGAATCTGATGGTGGCGGCGGAGCGGAACTCCTTCTGGAAAAACATCGACCCCCCCCGAAGTTTTTAGGTCAGAAGAGCTAGGGGTGGCCAAACCACCTGCCGGCGTGGCGAGGCCTGGCCCGCGCCAGCAGGTGGTTTGGCCACCCCTAGCTCTTCTTCGTCTCGTATTCTGGCTCTTGGATTATTCGGGTGAAATAGGATTTTTGGCATATTTTCCCGGATTTTTCCTGATAGTTGGTTTTCTGCACAAAAAGTAGACACCAAGGAAATTCTGCTGAAAACAGCGTCAATCCGCGTTAGTTGTATCCAAATCACACAAGTATAGAGGAGAAACAATAGCAAAATTGTTCGGGAAAGTAGATACGTTTTGGACGTATCACCTCCCCATATACAAAGGCTAAGAGGCGGCGCCGAGGAGGACCCCCGATTCACCACTCGTATCTCATGCCAAATCTAACATGCAAAACCATTTCCATCTCGGCAACTTGTAAATTTCATCAATTCAATCAAGAACAGACAAGCAGGTAGGGTTTTCCCTCTAGGCCCTGAACCTGGGTAAACTCATGTTCCGATGTTATCTGTCAGCCAACGAAGTCACTAGCACACACGTCCTTTCCAAAAACCCAAGGCCATAAACCATGGGCATTGTCGTGGGGACCCCATGTCATCGGTACCTCCAGATACTTTTGCCCCACTACTTCCATCCATGCATGTCAATTTGACAGACCGTGAATATGCCTAATTTTGATGTATCCTCGTTTTGTTTCACACTAGTGATTATGGTGTGTAGTCGGAATCACTGACCTTTCATAAACTTTGCCCATGGAAGTTTTTGTATATGAATGATACCCCAAATTATAATCAATATTTCTGACAGCTCCAAGAAAAAACTTAACAATTTTTTTGTCTACACTCAAATAATATGAGGGTGTTCTCTTAGATTTAAACCACTGAGATGATTCTCGCCCGGTAACTCCAAGCATTCATAGTTTTGGAGGAAAGCTAGCCATTATCAAGACTAGCAACTCCAAGCTTTTGTGCCTTCACATCAGAGTGAAAAATAGATTATGAGGTGTTCTATTCCTACAAGTTTTTGATCCAGCACCTCCAAGTTTTCCCATAGCATAATTTAAATTTTGCACTAGTACCTCTATGAACAGTCATATTTCCTTTGACAATAATATACACCCACCCCGAGGCAGAAGTAGGGGGATTATTGGAGCGGAATTTTGAGAGAAAAGAGAGTTATTCTTAACATGTCCTTTTCTCTACCTTTCATACACCTAGATCTAATCCTTCACTCCACTCTTGAGAGATCTAAGGCACCTTTGAAGCCAATTATTTGAGGAATCTTCAATGAGGGTTTCAACTTCTACGTGACTATCTTTGTGTTTTTACTTCATCGAGGGTGTGGACCTCCAAGCTGGCAAGAGGACCCACTTGCTAATTTTTGTGGTGATTTTTGAAGGAGCCAAGAGTTTGTAAAGGTCGATGATCACCTAATTGATGATTAGCTAATTCGTAGATGACCCTCTTAGTGGTTGGCCATGATTTATGAGTCCTGGCTCAAGGAGAAATATGTTGGTCTCTCTTTCCTTTGGACTTTGTGTCCTAGCATTCTCCAACAAGGACATATGATAACACCAACTATCCAAAGCTCGAGATACATCTTCGTGTTTGCAATCCCCTTTCTCTATATCTTTTACTTACTTTTACTTTAGTAAGTTTATATTTGTAGAATTATTGCATGTGTGAGGTATTTTAGACTAGCATAGAAAAGAAAAATTATGAGTGTCAACTTTCACTAAGTTTTTTGAACATCCCCTATTCACCCTGCGCCCTCTAGTTAACATAGACAATATTTCAAAATCTATTTTCATTCCAAGTTGAATAGTTGTTTTGCCAAAGATCTACAATGGCACAAGGCAAAGCGAGCCAAATTGAGTAATAAGTTTATCATAGATATCTGCTAGATCCTCCCTTCAAGGAGCGAACTAGATTTGAATTACATTTGGTAATAAGAATATAGTGGGATCTTTTGATTCTAGGCAAATAATTTGAAATCGAACCCAAGCAAACTTAGGAAGAGAAATATTAGCTCTCCAAATAATTGTGTTAGAAGTGAGCCTAGCTCACTTGGTTAGGAAAGTGGATGTACAACCCAGTCACATTTAAAAAAACCCCATAAGGGCTTCCCCTACCGCATTTCTTTGAAAAATAATAGTTTTGTTAGGAAAATATTTAGATTAGAAAACTTCTGAAATAATCAAGTTATTTCATTAATCTTCATTCCAACATAGCTAACCAAGTTGTATACATGATATGGATGTCTCTATACCATGCCTTCCCTCATGCATTGGTTTGCAAATGTCATGTCGAGCTCTAAGACAAAGAGGTTTGGTGTTTTGATTATGGTGAACTCTTGTCCACTAGAATTTTACAACCAGACAAATAAGTTTATAAATGATTTTTCTGCTAATCAAAATGCTAGGCATGCAATACACAATTATAGAATCAAAACAATATTTTATAACAAAATTTGTTGCTCGTGGTAAATCCTATTAAATACATTACAACAGGGTAGTCAAGGCCTTCTATCATGCCCTCGGCGTTCTCGGTGGTCTGATCACCCTACTTAGTCGATCTTGTCTGTTAGATCTGTTGTAAATCCTTTAGTGTGTCGAATTTCTCTAAAGGCAGCTACTCTAGCAGAAAATCTATCACACCCTTGTAACCTATGAGCTAAGATTTGAATATGTCAATTCCTTGGAAGGATACGACGTTGGCCGAGATGGACCATGGAAGAATCCTTATGAAAGACATGTAAAATTCTTATAATCACAAGTTTGGTCCGGTGGTCAATGCTTACTAAATAAGATGACATATTTAGTGCAATTTGGAGTTTGACGTGAAGATAAAAATTCATTACCTATGAAATTTCCCATGCATATTGATTGGAGGCTGATCCACACACAATGATTGCAAATATTAAAGAGTGGATATGTGGATAACCTGGGTCTTGGATATCCCGTCTAAATTTTGCGAGTCTAAAGATGGAAACCTTACAAAGCGGTAAGTCATTAACTACAAAGAGAACCATAATGGCGAGAGAAGACAAGCTTCACGCGTACATCGATTGCTTTAAAAGCGATGAAACATTAATAATAACAGAAAGGAAGAAGAACATCTGGATCAATTTTGTGAAATTACCATGAAACCCTTTACATGTGTGAGCACTCTAGTAACGAAAACCCATTAAAGTTTGTCAAAAAACTTTAGAAAGGTCTAAGCTTAATACAATATCTTTTTGTTTCTAGAAAGATAGCTAAAAAATAGTTGGTGATTACTTGAGAATATTATTTGAAATCCTTCAGCCTAGGATGAAATCCTGGTGAGTTTCGTGAATATAACCAGGCTGGAAGATCTTCAACCTATTAGCTAGAGTTTTGGTGATAATAATCTTATAAATACATTACAAATATTAATTGTTAAAGGATCCAAGAGTTTGTAAAGGTCAGGGATCACCTAATTGATGATCAACTAATTCATGGATGAAAAAACTAAAACAGTGCTAGGAGGAACTAGACACTTTTTTATAGTAGAAGTGGGTCGGTGTAAGAATTTTGAAAATTCGTCCCTGACAGGAATCGAACTTCGGTCGCTGGGATGCACCAACTGCGACCCAATCACTATACTACTGCCCCGTTCTCAGCTAATTCGTGGATGACCCTCTTAGTGGTTGGCCATGATCTATGTGTTCTGGCTCAAGGAGAAATATGTTGGTCTCTCTGTCCTTTGGACTTTGTGTCCTAGCATTCTCCAACAAGGACATATGATAACATCAACTATCCAAATCTCAAGATACATCTTTGTGTTTGAATCCCCTTTCTCTATATCCTTTACTTACTTTTACTTTAGGAAAGTTTATATTTGTAGAACTATTTCATGTGTAAGGTATTTTAGACTAGCATAGAAAAGAAAAATTACAAGTGTCAACTTTCACCAAGTTTTTTGAACATCTCCTATTCACCATGCCCCCTCTAGTTAACATAGACACTCTTTCAAAATCTATTGAATTTTTTTTGCCAAAGATCTACAACAGCACAAGGCAAAGCGAGCCAAATTGAGTAATACGTTTATTATAGATATCTTCTAGATCCTCACATCAAGGAGTGAACTGGATTTGAATTACATTTGGTAATAAGAATATAGCGGGACCTTTTGATTCTAGGCAAATAATTTAAAATTGAACCCAAGCAAACTTAGGAAGGGAAATATTAGCTCTCCAAATATTTGTGTTAGAAGTGAGCCTAGCTCAATTGGTTAGGAAAGTGGATGTACAACCTAGCCACCTATGTTCAACTCTCCATTGACGCAGATTTGGGTTTTTATTATTTAAAAACCCTCCATAAGGGCTTCCCCTACTGCATAAATTTGAAAAATAATAGTTGTGTTAGGAAAATATTTAGATTTGAAAACTTCTGAAATAATCAAGTTATTTCATTAATCTTCATGCCAACATAGCTAACCAAGTTGTATGCATGATATGGATGTCTCTATACCACGCCTTGCCTTCTTGTCTGTTAGATCTGCTGTGAACCCTTTAGTGTGTCGAATGTCCTAAAGGCAGCCACTCTAGCAGAAAATCTATCATGTCCTTGTAACCTGTGAGCTGAGATTTGAATCCGTCAATTCCTTGGAAGGATAAGAGGGTGGACGAGATGGACTATGGAAGAATCCATATCAAGGACATGTAAAATTCTTATAATCACAAATTTAGTATGGTGGTCAATGCTTACTAAATAAGATGACTTATTTGGTACAATTTGGAGTTTGACGTGAAGATAAAGATTCCTTACCCATAAAATTTCTCGCGCATATTGATTGGAGGCCGAGCCACACACAATGATTGCAAATATTAAAGAGTGGATATGTGGATAACACGGGTCCTCGATATCCCGTCTAAATTTTGTGAGTCCAAAGATGGAACTTACAAAGCGGCAAGTCATTAACTGCAACGAGAACCAATATGGCGAGAGAGGACAACTTCACGCATACATGGATTGCTTTAAAAGCGAAGAAATATTAATAATAAAAGAAAGGAAGAAGAATATCAGGATAAATTTTGTGAAATTACCATGAAACCCTTTACGTGTGTGTGCACTCTAGTAACGAAAACCTATTATTCTGGTGAGTTTCGTCAATATAACTACGCTGGGAGATCTTCAACCTATTATTCTGGTGATAATAATCTTATAAATAATTAGAAATATTAATTGGTGTGACAATATTTGATTAGCTTTCTCTGGGATCAAATAATAAGAGTAAAAGACTGTAAATCGTGGAGTTTGGATAAGCCGCACACCAGTGAGACTCAGCGTTAGCCAAACAAAGACCCACACCAATCCTTGGTAAAAAAAAAAAGACGCTCACCAACCTCACTCTTTGTTAAATAAATAAAAATCTTCGCTCTCCATTTGCCAAAAAAAAAAAAAAACCACTCTCCCATTCTCGAATAAATGCCCGACGATACGAAAAGAAACCCTAAACCCAACGGACAGCATCACATTCTCCACACTGCTCTCCACGACTCCACCCCGGCGGCGCCGCCGCCATGGCTAAGCCGGCGCCGCACCTCTGCGACGAGATCCTGGAGGAGATATTCCTCCGCCTACCCACCCCGGCGGCGCTCGCCCGCGTCTCCACCGCATGCCCCTCCTTCCGCAGTATCATCGCCGCGCGCTCCTTCCTGCGCCGCTTCCGCAAACTCCATCCGCCGCCACTCCTGGGATTCCTTTCTGGCAAAGATGGCTTCCACCCCGCCGAGGAACCCCATCCATCCGCCCCGCTTGCCCGTGCCCTTGCCGACGCCGCAGATTTCTCTTGCTCCTTCGTCCCCAAGCCCAACAACATCCCCTGGTCTCCCCGCGACGTCCGCGTCCTCCTCGAGTGCAGTTGCCCGATTGACATCACAAACCTGTGCCGCGGCTCCATGTCTGACTCTGAAATCAAGGCGATCTTCGCGAGGGCCTTCACGAACCTCGCTGTGTGCGATCCCGTGTCACGGAGGTACGTGCTGCTCCCACCCATACCTAAGGAAATTACAGTCGAGCAAGAAGATCTTCTTGAATTCGAGCCTATGCTCGCTCCCATTGGCGAGGACGTGGACGAGAATGAGGATGAGGATGAGACATCCTTCAAAGTGATCTGCACGGCACACTACAAAAGCAAGCTGGTGGCCTTTGTCTTCTCTTCCGTCACCGGGCAATGGTGTATGGCTGCATCTCCCAGCTGGAGCTCTTTGGGCACAGTCGAGCCCTCTTGGAGACGCCTGGACCATTCCAACTATGTCCGTGGCTGCTTCTACTGGACAGAGCTTTGGATGGACAAGTTGCTCGTCCTGGACGTTGGCATAATTAATGGAGTTCTCCACCGTCGGCTTCACAAAAAGACATAAATCCATCTGGCCATAGCGTGTACATGTCTACCGTCGTTGATGGTACAAAAGGAGGCCTTGAGATGTTGGATAGATCTCTCCCACGTTCGGGCCCAACGGCCCGAACGGAGACCCTCATCGCGCCCTAATCGGGGGCGCCCAACCCTATCCATGGTTGTGGGCCCCTGTCGCCAGTGCGAATATAAAGAGGTGGGGGGGCCGGACGCACACGGTACGAGGTTCACCGTGCGCCGCAGCCCCCCACCAACACACCCACCGATTAGGGTTTCGCACTAGGCCGACGGGAAGCTCCACCGCCATCGCTCTCAACTACCCACGCTCACGCCGTCGCCCTTTTGTCCCATGGCCAACGACGGCGGATCTAGCTCCGGAGCTAGCTCCGGCATCCTCTCCGGTTCGTGCTTGGGGAGCACAGGCGCAGGTAGTACTACTCTCTCTCTCTCTCTCTCTGTCTCAGATACCACAGATCTACCCTAGTAGTATTATCGAGGATAGACTAGACATAACAATGGTATCAGAGCTATTAGATCTAGTGTTTCTGGTAGAAACGCAAAAGAAGATAAAGAAAACCCTAGATCCAAAAGTGCGCCTTGCCCCTCTGGCCGCGCCGTCCCCCTCGATCCCTATGCGCATCGGAAAGCCGAGGCATAGGGAAGAAGGACACACCCCTTCGGGGGCAAAGTAAAGCCCCAGAATCCCAGATCTAACCCTAGATCGAAGCCCTGATTCAAAACAGAGAATCCCACAGAAAGAAAAGCCCCAAACCACCCCAAAAAAATCCCCAAAGCCCGATTCAAAAAAGGAAGGGAAAGGGAGCAAAAGGCTCCACCACCGCCCCTCTTGACGGTGGTGCGCCCACCCTCGGGTGGACGCACCGCCGACAAGGAGGACGGGGGGGGGGGCATGGCTCACGGGAGCCGAGGTAGAGGGAGGGGCGCGCGCCGTGGCGGCCACCTCGCCTCCCCTCGGCCACGCATAAGAGGACAGCCGCGAGCCTCACCTCCGCCGGCTGGTTGCCACCACCACGCGTGGGGCATGCCGCCGCCACCGCGCGGGGTCGAGGAAGAGGGAGGGGTCCGCTAGGCGGCGCCGCCTCGCCTCGGGGCCGAGCAACATGCGCGGAGTGGGGAGAGAAGGGGCGCAGCCGCCTCGCTGGGCAGCACCGCCGGCGCGCCGACTTGAGCCGCCACGACGGTGAGCACGCGGCGCCGCAGAGAGCGGAGGTCGCGCAGCGGGCAGCCGGGCAAGGACAGCGCCGCCAGGTGGAGACGCCAGCGGTGGAGGCGCGGGGCGCGGGTGGCGGCGGACCACGCGGGGCGACCGACGCGCGAGACGCGGCGCCACCGCGGTGGCCACGCGGGAGAGGGGCTGGGGGAAAAATGGAATTAGGGTTGAGGGGGTCGGCGCCCTGGGGACTTTATACCTCCTAGACGCGCGGTCCGCCGTCCGATCTAGAAGCGAGATCGCCGAGCGAAGCGCAATGGCCGCGGTTGACGCTTTGGGCAGCGTGGGTTTGACGTTGGCCGCGCGGACGGCGCGACGTAGGCGCGTGAAGCGAGTCTTGGCGCCGGGCGGTCGCCGGTGGCGGCTGCCGGCCAGCAGGCCACGCTGGCCCTGCTGCTGGGCTTGGGCTTGCTGCTGGGCGGCTGGCGAAGGTAGCCGAGCGGCAGCAGAGGCCGAGCAGGCCAGTGCGACCGGCCAGGGTTACAGCCCGATGGCCGATTTCTTATTTTTTTTACAGAGTTGTTTTTTAACTGTTTTTAAGCAGTTTTTCAGCATAGTTTTCTCTAGTCATTTTATTTTATGCATATTTTGACTAGAGAATGATGTAAAGGCAGATTTTTTCTGTAAAGTTCAAAGTATAAAGAAAGTTATTATTAAGTTTCCGCTGCAAATAGTCTTTTTTCAAAATTGCAAATAGATGGTTTAAATTGCAATAATGCAATAAAAGTTGATTAAATCTTGACATAAAGATGTGATTAAAGTGATTATGCCTCATGCTATTAATTGACCAACGTTATTAATAATCATGACCATAATCTTTTCCTATTAAGTATTAAAGGTGCATTTAAATTTATTTCTGCCCAACGGTGATGTATTTTTAAATAGCACGAAACGATTGCATGCTTAATTTATACCAACGTTGAATTAACGCATACAGTTGTTTTACTTGGTGATCTCACATCTTTTGTGATTTTCAGGAGGTCTCAACCTCATGGCATGTTTGAAGGACATCCCGCTCCTAAGGGGGGACAACTACTCCGAATGGAGGAAGAAAGTTGACTTGGCGTTCGTATGCGCCGAAGTGGATTGGGTGGTTGACACCAAGCAACCAGTCAAGCCCGATGACCCGGTCAGGGGGGCTGCTGAGGAAAGTGCTGACTTTGAGAAAAGGAAGAGGGACCATGCTCCATTGGAGCTGGCCTACTCTATTGATAACCAGAAATGGGTGAATGCCAACAAGAAGACTCTGGCCTTCATAAAGAACACAATTGAGAACGCAATAGTGGACTCAATTGGAGAGTGTGCTACCGTAGGCGAGTATCTCGCCAAGATAAAGAGCCAGTTTACTGGCTCTTCAAAGATGTATGCGACCCAGCTGGTTACTGAAAAGTATACGGGAGGACCCCACGGAATAAGAGAGCACATCTTGAGGATGTCAAACATGGCAGCGAAGCTTAAGCCCATGGATGAAGATCTCGAGCTAAAGCCAGCACTCTTGGTGCACCTTGTGATGGCCTCACTTCCACAGCCTTTTGAAAACTTTGTAATAAAGTATAATATGTCCCCTGAAAAGTGGGACATAGAAAAGACCATTGGGATGTGCTCCCAGGAAGAGGAAAGGCTGAAAGCCCTTCAGCGTTCTCTGAACTTCGTGAAGGACAACAGAAGAGAGGCTTCACGGTGGCAACCATGGTGGCTCACCCTCCAAGCCCCATGGCAAGGGTCCAATGCAGCACCAAGACCGGCATCACCAGTCCACCCACGGGGAAAAGACCATGCCATCCTTTAAAAAGAGGGCACTACAAGAAGGACTGTCAAGTTTGGCTAAAGTACATCATGGCCAAGAATGGTAAAGATATTGTTTCTTTTGTTAATGAATCTTTGTATGAAAAGTTTACTAGATCCACTTGGTGGATTGATTACGAGCAACTTCACGTTGCCAATTCTTTACAGGGGTTCCATTCGACAAGGACCACGCCAAGAAGAGAAATATGCATTGAAGTGGCAAATGGAATAGAAGCAGAAGTGGAGGCCATTGGTGACGTCCCTCTGGAGCTGGCTGATGGCTCTTTGCTTTTTCTCAAAGATGTGCTTTTCGTTCCTTCATTACATAGGAATTTAATAAGTGTTTCCTGTTTAGACAAAGATTCTTACGAATGTTATTTTGGAAATGGCAAGTGTGCCATTTGGTTGAAAGACAAATGTGTGGGTGTTGCTACATTATTTGATAAGTTATATTTGTTATCCCTGCATGAGAAAGTTTTTTCTGTGTGTGATGTGAATGAAAAAGTTTCCTTGTCGAACAAAGAACAAAAGAAAAGAAAGCGAACTCTTGACTCATCGAAACTATGGCACTGCAGACTAGGCCATATTTCGAGGGGAAGAATAGAAAACCTCGTTAAAAATGACATTCTTCCTCCATTAGAGTTCTCCGACATAGAACAATGCATAGATTGCATCAAAGGAAAGTATGTCAAACAAATTAAAAAGGGTGCAAACCGAAGCATAGCTACACTAGAAATAATCCACACGGATATTTGTGGACCGTTTCCGGTGAAAAGTGTGGATGGATATGATTCATTCATAACATTCACGGATGATCACTCCCGATATGGTTATATTTATCCAATAAAAGAAAGATCTGAAGCGTTGGATAAATTTAAAATTTTCAAAGCTGAAGTAGAAAATCAGCATGATAAAAGAATCAAAATAGTTCGGTCCGATCGTGGGGGGGAGTACTACGGTCGGCATACTCCATATGGTCAAGTACCAGGACCTTTTGCACGGTTCCTGCAAGAAAATGGAATAGTCGCCCAGTATTCTATGCCGGGCGAACCTCAGCAAAACGGAGTAGCTGAAAGGCGCAACCGTACCCTTATGGATATGGTGCGCAGCATGATGAGCTATTCCACCCTCCCATTGGGATTGTGGATGGAGGCGCTTAAAACCGCCATTCATATTCTCAACAGAGTACCAAGTAAGTCGGTGCCCAAAACACCGTATGAATTGTGGACAGGCAGAGTCCCTCTACGCACCACTTGAGGGTGCAGGGAGCCCAGCTGAGGCAAAAGTTTTCAATCCAAACATCGCAAAGTTAGACCCCAAAACAGTATCTTGCCATTTTATTGGCTATCCAGATAAGTCCAAAGGCTATCGTTTCTACTGTCCCGACAGATATACAAAGTTTGTAGAAACGAGACATGCAGTCTTCTTGGAGGACGAATTGATGAGGGGGAGCACGGTAGCTAGGAAAATTGATCTTGAGGAGAAGAGGGTGCATGCACCTAATCCGATGACTCAGGAGCCATTTTTCTCGCTACCTGTTGTGCCACCATTTACAACCCCTGAGGTTGTGGTGCCGGCACCTGTTGCGACTCCACACGTGACAACAATGGGCGAAAGTTCGGAACCTGTCCATCAGGAGCCACCTGAACCCACTGTTGAGCACGAAAGGGAGCCAGAACAGCCACCTACTGTAAATGTGCCTGAACCTGAGGCAAGAAATGAGCAAGAATCTGATGAACTCAGAAGGTCTAAAAGAGAACGAAGACCAGCCATTTCCAAAGAAATCTACAAAGTTTACAATGTAGTTCATATGGAGGGCGATCCTACCTCATATGAAGAAGCCATGAGTAGCCCTCACTCAGCCAAGTGGGTAGAGGCAATGGAAGATGAAATGAAATCGATGAGTTCCAACAATGTTTGGAACTTAGAGGAAATTCCCAAAGGAGCCAAAACAGTAGGATGCAAGTGGGTCTACAAAACAAAATATGACTCCAATGGGAATGTAGAAAAGTATAAAGCAAGACTTGTGGCAAAAGGCTTTACGCAAAGAGAAGGTGTAGATTACAATGAGACTTTTTCTCCGGTCTCATGTAAGAACTCCTTCAGAATCATCATGGCATTAGCTGCTCATTTTGATTTAGAGTTACATCAAATGGATGTCAAGACGGCATTTCTAAATGGAGATTTAGAAGAAAATGTTTACATGAAACAACCCAAGGGTTTTTTCATGGAGGGGAAGGAACATATGGGATGCCGCCTAAAGAATTCCATTTATGGGTTAAAGCAAGCCTCTAGGCAGTGGTATTTAAAGTTTAATGATACCATTAAAAGATTTGGATTCAAAGAAAATGTTGAGGACAACTGCATTTATGCAAAATTCAAAAATGGGAAATATATTTTCCTAATTCTATATGTGGATGACATTCTGCTCGCTAGCAGTGATGTTAGTCTACTACTAGAAACAAAGAAGTTCTTGTCATCAAACTTTGACATGAAAGACCTTGGTGAAGCTTCTTATGTTTTGGGCATAGAAATTCACCGAGACAGAAAGAATGGAGTGTTAGGACTGTCGCAGAAAGCTTATTGTGAAAAGATTTTAAAGAAATACAATATGCATGCGAGTAATTCAACACCTGCTCCCATAGTCAAGGGCGATAGTTTTGGGAAATCCCAATGTCCAAAGAATCAATATGAGATCGATCAAATGAAGTCAGTACCATATGCTTCGGCTGTTGGAAGCTTACAGTATGCACAAGTGTGCACTCGCCCTGACTTAGCATTTATCACCGGGGTACTCGGTAGATATCAAGAGAATCCAGGCATAGAGCACTGGAAGATGGTAAAGAAAGCTTTGCGTTATGTGCAAGGCACAAAAGGCCTCATGCTAACATACAGAAGATCTGATTCCCTAGAGATAAAAGGGTATTCAGATGCAGATTTTGCGGGAGATAAAGACGACCGAAAGTCCACGACAGGGTATGTCTTTACTCTCGCAGGAGGTGCTATTTCGTGGAGAAGCGCCAAACAGTCGATAGTTGCATCATCTACGATGTATGCAGAATTCATAGCATGTTATGAGGCCATGGGACAGGCGTTATGGTTAAAGAAATTCTTACCCGACTTGAAAGTGGTTGACTGCATCAGCAGGCCACTAAAGATGTACTGTGACAACGAGCCCGCAGTATTCTATGCTCACAACAACAAGTCGAGTAATGCTTCAAAGTCTATAGATATAAAGTATTATGTTGTGAAGGACAAAGTCCAGGATCAAACTATAAGTCTCGAGCATATAAGAACAAAGGATATGCTTGCGGATCCGCTAACGAAAGGCTTACCACCCAATGTGTTCAAGGAACACATAGCCGGCATGGGTTTAACGGCAAGCCTATGATTCCTGGACCATAGAGGCCCAAAAGTAACAGAATTTATTTCAGAACATGAAGGTATATAGTGGCTGTCTGATTCTATCGGCAATTGAGCTGAGACGATGAAACATGCTCTAGGTATCATTCTGTGATGAAATAAGTAAAGTACAAAGTTAAAAGTAAAGTCGAGATCTAGGGGGAGAATGTTGGATAGATCTCTCCCACGTTCGGGAACGCCCTAACGGAGACCCTCATCGCGCCCTAATCGGGGGCGCCCAACCCTATCCATGGTTGTGGGCCCCTGTCGCCAGTGCGAATATAAAGAGGTGGGGGGCCGGACGCACACGGTACGAGGTTCACCGTGCGCCGCAGCCCCCCACCGACACACCCACCGATTAGGGTTTCGCACTAGGCCGACGGGAAGCTCCACCGCCACCGCTCTCAACTACCCACGCTAACGCCGTCGCCCTTTTGTCCCATGGCCAACGACGGCGGATCTAGCTCCGGAGCTAGCTCCGGCATCCCCTCCGGTTCGTGCTTGGGGAGCACAGGCGCAGGTAGTACTACTCTCTCTCTCTCTGTCTCAGATACCACAGATCTACCCTAGTAGTATTACCGAGGATAGACTAGACATAACATGAGATGCTTACTGTCGCCGGCGATTTCAGTCACATAGTTCCTACCGCATCTCATCTCTACCATACAATTCAACAAAACAACGACCGTGAATCTTCCGGTGGCTGGCAGCTGAAAAATGTTATGGAGTTTCCTCGCCGATGTCTCTTCTCCGAGATGGGTGCAAAAGAGGGGTTCTTGTTCCTTCGAGATCTTGAATATCCGTGGGACTGGGATGATGGTACTGCAAATGGGTTGTTGCCCAAGGATGACCGTGTTAACTTTATATCCTGGAAGTCAAGACCTTGGAACTTAAGAAGCTCTGTATGGCAACGTATTATAATAACCGTGTTCACTCCTACTTTGGCTTCCCACCGTCCTTGTCAAAACCAAGTCTATGAACTACAAAGCGGTACCGGTACGTAACCCCTCATGTCATCTGCTATTTCTTGTTCTGCTAATTTGGGTATTCTCTCCCGAGTCGTATATATATATATGCCTAGTTATTCTGTTTGTATTGATGAATTTATTTATGGTACTTTGATGTCCTAGTTTGTAGTGTAAAAAAGTTAGTGGTCCGTGCTACTACTACATATGAGAACTTGCTGTCAAACCCGGAATATTATTGTCGTGGTTTGTTTCTTTACTGATTATGATTAGTGCTGTCTGCCATATGATCGTACAAATACTAGAAAAGTGACTCATCCTTCCTTCTGTTTGTTTAATATCCCACCAATCTTTAAGTTTCCACTAATATATTACCTTTGAAGAACAAGTGTAAAAATTAGGCAAACATACTTCAACAGTGATATGGACATGAGTCGTGGCGTCCTTAGGAAAAAAGTATTATGGTGGTGGTTTCTTCCAACTGAAGACGGCGGAGGGATCTCAATTTTGGAAGGGCCTCCACTCGAGTAAGAAGTGGATTACGCGAGGTCTGGCCTACCCCATCAGTTATGGTAGGAAGGCCAAGTTTTGGGATGATGTGTGACTTGGGCAAGTTCCTTTGAAGATTAAGTATCCTAGAATTTATGAGTGCGGCAAGGAACATATGCCAACAATAATGGCAAATCTTCTCCAAAATGGGGTGTGCGGGCTCAACATTTGCCATTTTTGGGGGGAAAGGGAGACGGCCGAATGGAAAAGCTTGTGGCATCAGCTTCGGGCGGTGAATCTTGAAGAAGAACCTGACCATGCTTACTGACCTTTCTTGCCTAAGGAGGATTTTAGTTTGAAATCATTTTATGAGATGATGCTATTTTTGGGAGTTCGTGACGTTAGAATTCGTGAGCTGTGGAAATCTTATTTTCCATTGAAAATTAAGAACTTTGCTTGGATGTGCTTGCGGGGGTGTATCCAAGTAACCTGTGAGTTTGTCCAATAAAGGTTGACCTGGGAGGTTGGGTGCAAACTTCGTGGGGAAGTGTAGTTGGTAGATCATTTACTGTTTTGCTGCCCCCCTACTCATTTTTGTTGGTGGGTGATCAAAGAAGTGCTTGGCTGGGATCACCCTGTTTGGATCGTATTGACTTTCTGGCCTGGGTCTTGGAAAACTTGGGGCAGAAAACAAAATACTTCCTCCGTTCATAAATAAATGACTTGAATTTGTCTAGATTCACATGTATCTAAATGTGTTTTTTAGTACAATGGCTTAGTCAATCTGGACCAAAAGTAATGACCTGGTGTTTGAGTATAAGATTGTTTCTTCTCCGTTGCAAATTGCTTACAAGTCTATTATTGTTTTGCTTGTTCAGTGGATGGCGCTGGTTTCAGAGAAGCATAAGGATCCCATGGCGCTAGCAGAGGAGACGATTCAGGAAAAAGCTCGAGAACTACAGATGGTGTGCAGCATGCGTGTGTTTTGGTTTGATGGCTGAGCCCCTGCGAGTGCAATGTAAAATCTGGACATGCATGTTTTTTTCTGTTTTAGATTTACCCTTTCTGCTCTAAGTACTGTGAAGCTGCTGGGTTTGGCATCCCAGTTTGACGTTGCTGCTTTTTGTTGTAAGAGAAAAACTGTATTTTTTTTGAGAAAACAGTTGGATTTTGATTGATATGGAAATTTTCTCGTGGACTCTAGATTGCATGGATCAATTCTATAGTTTTCCTGTGGAATAGCTTGAGCTGGAAATTCATACATAAGCCTAGACCCAAAATAATAATTAGAAAAATCTAATTTATGGGTTGAAAGATAAACCGTAGGGTTAAAGGTCTATATCGTAGATATAGAAAAAGGTTATGGATTTGAAGTGCAATAGACTTGAATAGTTGTAACATCTTGTGATCGTGGCAATATTAGTTGGTATGTGAATTATTAACTGGAAATGCATGAAACCCATACATATGGTTCATTCGGCAACCATGTCTTTGATGCGCAATTTTGCTTTTATGAAATGTTTTTATTTTGAAAGATCTAGTAAATCCTGCCTTTTTTCGTGAAAATGCAAAAACTTTGTGTTTCGATTCATTGATATATCTAGAAAGAGTCGGTTTACAAGTCCAGAAAGGACCAACACCTGCGCCATACAACTCGACCCAAGGAGGTAGAGCTAAGGGCTAAGCCCAAGCTAGTCTAAGGGAGTATCTGGCGCAACCCTCGAGCCCCAGCCTCAGCCCATGACTTAGCCTCAGTTTTGATCGTGTCGACTAGGGAAGCCACCGAGGGGGACTCGTTGTTGAAGGCGATCACTATCATATGCTTCCAAATCCACCACACTGTAAGCATGATCACGGACGAGGTTTCTTTGCGCATCTGACGTGGGCTAGAGTGCACCACCAACCCCCACCACTCCGTGAAGGGCCCTTTTTTGTGTTAAGCAGAGTAGAGGAAAATACAATCCAACTAGTGTATTAAGGAAACACAAAAAGGTAAAAATGAGAGAACAACTCAAAAGGGGGTAAAACCCATGCGGCTCTAACCAATTCCTCGCATTGGTTCCCGAAAGGGAGCAGCTAAACATTTGGCTCCAACTAAACGCCATTGCTCAAAAGCTCTCTTAATCACCAACACTATGTCTTTGACATGCGCAATATTGTTTTGTAACAAACGTCAGATTCATTCGGCCAGACCTCATATGACACAAGGATGATCATAGAGTTGATCCCCTTTCTCTTGTACGAGGCCTCATCTTAGATGATATTCTGCCAAAGATCCGCCATGGTGCTGAAGGGCTTCCATGAGGTTGGATTGAGGCAGTTGCATCCATTCCAATTGGAGATTCTGCTCCAAACTTGTTTCGCCACTAGGCAATGACAGAAGAAATGCAGAGATGACTCCAGCTCCCGCATGCACAAAAGGAAGAAATAATTGTTTGGCCATTGCCAGCGTTGCACCATAATCTGTCCTGAAGTAACAGCCATGTGAAGAACTTGCAATGAGGCGGAGCCCACAACTTCTAGACTATGCATTTGAGCAGCGAAGTCACACGACTCTCGAACTGAAGCCGATAGGCTGATCCAGTATAATAAGAACCACCAGCAGTGTGGTTCCACATAATGGAATCTTCCATCCCCGAAGTGAGATGCACATCCGCCTCCTCAAGCACGTGGCGTAACTTTAGGAATTCTCTTGCAATGGATTCAGAACATATGTCTTAGATCATCAATCCATCTATTGGCCTCAAGAGCATCCCTGACAGATCTGTTTTTTATCTTTGAGTGCTTGAAGAGAATAGGGAAGGCAAGGCGAAGCAGTAGCGGCAGCAGCCAGGTTGCCTCCTAGAACAAAGCCTTTTATTCTGTCCCCAACCATGATAGTTGTGGCGGCAGCGAACAACTCTTGATTGGTGCGGTCACAAGGCAGCTTTGTCCCCACCCATGGCATGTCCAAGCGAGTCCAGACATACCACAACCACCTAAGTGTAATGCCCTCGAATCAGGCCCTGATGGCTATGAAAATGCCATATTTCTCCATGTTTAAATCTCATTTTTAGTTAAATATTTGACCAACAACCTCTCTAGCCTTGCCAGTAATGATTAATCATTGCAAAGATGTACAATTCTTTATTTTAATTTGTGTTCTGCAGGAAATCACACTTTTAAGACGAAATCAGGAGCATTCAATAAAGAATATGATGTTGCCTATACAACCAAGTCAACTGTGGTCGACAAGAGACCTTCTGCAAGCTTATTGACCTGCGGTACAGGTAAGGCCTGCTCGTACCATGCGGCGTTGGCTCCATCGGGTCAAACCCTACAACTTTCGTGAAGGCTCCTATATATTTTGAGACTCTATGCGCCTCACAGAGAGCTGTCGTTCTTAGATTACATCACAACACCACCAAAGAAGATCCACCATAGTTCATCATCTTTATCCTCCATCCACTCCATAGCCATAGCCATGATCTTGTACTTGAGATCTCCTTGTGAACTTACGACCATTGTAATAATATTGATTTCAATCTTAGTATTTTGCACAATATTTTTTATTCTCGATCTTACTATTATGAGTGATTAGTCCTCACGGACTGCGGGTTGGGGTAAAACGCTCGCAGCAATTATGTGCATCTAATTCATGAGAGTATTGTCTGGTGATTAAATAGAGATTTGTTTCTTTGTATTTTGTCTCTTGTCTCGATCCATGGACTTGTAGGTACCCAAGATCCCAAAGATTGATAAAGGCTTGAGGTGAGATGAGTGCTGAACGGTGACCTCACACGAAACATAGTGACGACAAGGGGAGTATGATTTTTGTTTAGGGATACACTTGGGAGTAACAGTGGCATCACTTCTTAAGGCTTTGATCTGTGTTTCACTTAATAATCGTTATAGCTTGGTGCTTTGTCGTGTAACGGTTGGATCAAAAGACTACTGCTATGCATGTGGCTCGCAGGGGCTTTAATATATTTGGATGTGTTGCCCACAACATCTATCTTTGTTAAATTATTTCATATGAATGTGCGTATTATTATCTTTATCACATATGATGTGTATTTGCAGGTGAATCTTAAACCCTGGCTATCTCTACATCCATTGCAACAACCAATGATTTAAAGTAAATTAGAAAGTTCCGGTAAAACGAACAAACAAGTCTTATAGACGTGCCTCATTTAATTTCCTTTTAGTAGTGTTTCCCAAGGTTCGATTAAACCTTGGTCTACTAGGGAGCTAATATACTACATCGGTTAATCTAGATCGAAGGTATCAACCCTTTTGCTGGCACCGTTGTCGGGAAGCAATTCTCTATCCTAGTGAGGTCACTAGAGACCATGTTTTTAGTTTATTTCTTGTTATTAGTTTAATTTTTATTATCTATTGAAATCCAAAAAAAATAGTTACTTACTTATTTGTTTATCATATTCTAAAATACCAAAAAGAAAAGATCCATGGCTCAGAAGAAACTTGGGGAGTATGCTACTCCTAATGATGATTTTATTCGTGCACCTATTACTCAGCCTATTGTTGACATGGAAACTTATGAAATTAAGCCTAACTTGTTGAGTTTGGTTCAACAGAACCAATCAGGTTTGCACTTAAATATTTTTACTGAAATTTGTGACATGATGCGCATTAAAGATGTTGACCCCAATGCGCTTAAATTACGATTATTCCCTTTCTCTTTAAGAGGAAAGGTTAATTACTGGTTGTTGGCTTTGTCTAAAGGAACTATTAAAAGTTCAGAGGAGTGCACTAATCTTTTTATGACTAAATTTTTTCTCCAACTAAGACTATGCAGCTAAGATCCAACATAACAAGCTTTAGACAAGAACACCATGAGCCACTAGCACATGCTTGGGAGAGAATGAAAGAAGCTGTAATGAACTGTCCTATTCATGGGATGGAAGAATAGCTTATATTATATTTATTTTATAATGCTCTTAGCCCTATGTATAAGTCTATGCTAGATACCGCAGCAGGAGGAACCTTCATGGGGAAACAAGTAAATGTTGCAAAATAACTACTTGATGATATGCAAAGCAACCATGCCCAATGGCGTGTAGAGAGAACCTCCTCGAAACGGGTGAAATCAATCACCGAGGAGCATAATGAAGAGCTTACTGCAAAGGTAGATGAGTTACTGAATATTGTGAAGGGTAAGGAAGACACACACATTAATGATATCACTTCCGATGCTAATGAAGTAAATTTTATAACTCGTAATCCGTATAACCCTGCATTGAAGAGTAAAAACTATGGCTCAAAATTTCAAAAACAATATTCTAATCTTGCAGGTTCTCCACATAATAATAATTATGATAACCATAGTGGAGGTAATCATGGCAATGTCCCTTTTGAAAGTACTATTAGAACATTTATGCAATCTCAAACTGAAAAAAATAATATGCTTATTAAAATTATGGAGAATCATGATAATAATATTAGTAAATTGTCTAACCAGGCCATTATAATTATAAATGATGTGCATGCTCTATAAAAAAGAACCAAGAAAGTGGACACAATTGGGCAAGATAGCCGAGAGTCAAACTCTCATACTTGCAAGATTCACTACAAATCATGAGCCAAACCTAGTGGAAGACCTCAATATGATGAGGGTCTAAGAAAAAGATGAGAAGGTTGAAGAGCTAGATTATAGCAATACGCCATCACCAGATTATACTGTGGAAGATCTTTTGAAAATGATCACAATTAAGAACCCTGGTATTGAAAAAGGTAACGATGCCACATACCAACAATTTTTTTTAAAAGTAGCATCTAAAGTTCGTGAGCTAGAGATGGAATGTAAGAAGCTAACTGATAAACTTCCAACTAAGTGTCATGGCGGTGTCACCTGGGACAGACATGGACCCAGGAGAGGAGGCGTCTTCCAAAGCAGAAGGTGTATAGGGACAAGTAAAACAGCCTGCGCGTTGTGTTAGCCTAGTGGATGCCAGCTGTTTCTGGTGTTAGATATAAGAGTACCAGAATTGATGGAGAACGGTAGGAAGAAATTAGAAGGAACTCTCGATTCCCCATCCCTTACTTCTCTTCTTATCCAAGACATTCATCTATATCCTAAACTGAGTGTACCCTGGTCCAATAAATTCAATCCACACCCCATAGGGATATAACAATTGGTATCAGATTCATCGGTTCTGGGCGTTTCCGCGGGTCGACGGGTGCGGGTGGCCGTCTTCGGATCACTCACTCGGTAAAATCCTCATCCCCGAGGTTGTGTCGATCTGGTGTTCTGCCAATTCCCGTGTGGGAACTCGTTATCTCGAGATTTCTCTGGTAACATCGACTAGTTGGTTGGCGAGTGCTTCCGAGCAATTGCCTGTAAATCCGAGACTAGCGTTTAGAGAAATTTAGTGGAGTTCCTCGCGACGGCGCCATTCAAGCCAAGCGCCCAAGTTCGGTTCACGGTCAACGACATGGAGGAGATGGAAGTGCGGCTAATTGAGAAGCTCTCCAAGCTCGGCAACTTGGTCGAGAGGTTCATCGCCTTCGATGCCAAGCTGGATCGGCAAGCGTCGCGTCTGGATGAGGTACAGATGAAGGTTGATCTTTCCATGACGAAGCTGGACAAGCTCGAGGAGGACCAGATCGCGGTGGTGCAGGCTATCCAGGAAAAAGGGCTACCGACATCGCCCTGTTCGCTGTCATTGTCTTTGCCACCCGCAAGTATGCCTCCAACTCCGGCAGTGGGTATCATGGGTGCACGTCCTTCTAGTGCCCCGCATCTTCAGGTAGCTCCGTTTCACCTTACTCCACTCGAGATTCCTAAGTGTTCTCGTGGCCGTATGATTTTGCGCTTGATGGAAGAAGGCGAGGAGCACCAGTAGAGGAGGTCGTGGATGCCGCGTATGGATTTTCCTCGATTCAATGGTACTGATGGTAGTATTTGGGTGAATTCGTGTGAGACATTCTTCACACTGTATACAATTGCGCTGGGGTTTCAAGTGGTGGAAGCAATGATGTACTTGACTGTGTCCGCGACACATTGTTATCACGCATTCAAGCAATCTCATCAGCGACTGACATGGGAGCAGTTTTGTCAGGCTATGTTACTAGAATTTGACACTGATACACATCGAGTGAATATGAAAGAGCTATTGCAACTGAAACAACTAGGAACAGTTGTTGAGCATCGCAAGAACTTTGATTGTTTTGTGTATAATATCAAGTTGTATGATCCCTCCCTTGGTGGTATCATGCTTGTCACTCAATTTGTGCTGGGACTCCGGGATGATATCAAACCGGTGGTGGAAGCGCATCTGTCTGACACTGTCCAATGGGCAACCCTTTTGGCTCAGGTTCAGGAGGGCATTCTTGAAATGTGGAAAGGGGCAAACCACTTACACCGCTCCAACACTAGTGGAAGGACAATAAGCCCAAGTATGCAGCAAGGGAGGTGTGGAAAGCATAGCAGCTGAAAGAATATCGAAGAGTGCATGGCCTGTGTTACAAGTGCGGGGAGAAATATGCTCCTGGACACCAGTGCACACCACCAGTGGTTGCGCAGTTAAAATCTATGCAAGTCGAGCAAATATAGGAGTTCCTGTCTGATGAAATATTGGAAGTAGTCACTGGAATGGAGTCACTAACATTGAATGACACAAAGCATATCTCTCTTCATGCTCTGCAAGGGACTGATAATGATAGTACTATTCGCTTGCCTATTGAGATTCACAATCCTACCATGCTGATGTTGATTGATTCTGGCAGTACAAGCAGTTTCCTAGATGTGTCTATGGTCAGCAAACTAGGGCTCATTCCTCAGGCGAGAACACCAGTGTATGTGAAAGTAGCAAATGGTAACACACTTCTCTGCACCCAGGTGATTCCAAAATTTATATTGTCCACTCAGGGCCATAAATTCACCCACACCATGCAAGTTTTGGATATGGGAGGTTATGATGCCGTGTTGGGCATGGATTGGCTACGACAGTTCAGACCTATGAATTGTAACTGGGTAGCTAAGTGGCTGGAATTTGAGCATGAAGGGGATTTGGTTAAATTACAAGGGGTGCTCCACAAGCATCAAGATCACATTACTGAGATCTCTATGGACCAGGTGATTTAGCTTCAGAAAAATAATGAGTTATGGGCAACAACGGTGTTGGAAAACACAACTGAGTTGTCTGTTCTACCTGTACCTGATTGGCTAATTCAGTCACTCAGTTGCTCCAACAATTTGAAGGCATATTCTAGGAACCCACTTGCCTACCTCCTACTAGGCCTTCAGATCATGCCATCACATTACTTCCTGGCACACCACTAGTGAATACAAGGCCCTACAGGTATTCCCCATTGCAAACAGATGAAATTGAAAGACAAGTTACATAAATGCTTAAAACTGTTGTAATTACTGCTAGTGTTAGCCCTTTTGCTTCCCCTATTCTGTTGCTTAAAAAGAAAGATGGACAGTGGAGATTTTGCATTGACTATAGGAGGCTGAATTTAGTCACTGTTAAAAACAAGTTTCCAATGCCTATTGTGGATGAGTTGCTGGATGAACTGGCTGGTACTAAATTCTTCTCCAAGTTAGACCTCGGAAGTGGCTACCATCAGATCAGAATGCAAGTGCAAGATGAGATAAAAAATGCATTCAAGACCCACCATGGACACTTCTAGTTCAGAGTGATGCCCTTTGGGCTCACTAATTCCCCGGCCACATTCCAGTGTGTGATCAATTCAATTTTTGCTGGATACATTAGGAAGTTTCTCTTGGTTTTCATAGATGACATCCTAGTGTACAGAAAGTCCCTAGCAGAACACTTGCAACATCTGAAATTGGTGTTTGAAATATTGTTGCAAAATCAGTTTTATGCAAAGCTCAGTAAATGCTAGTTTGCTGCACCTAAATTGGAGTATTTAGGTAACATCATTTCTCAGTAAGGGGTGGCCACTGATCCCACTAAGACAGAGGAAATGTTGGCCTGGCCTACACCAACTAATCTCATAGAACTCGGAGGATTCCTGGGTCTTACTTGGTATTATAGAAAGTTTGTCAAGAACTATGGGATATTAGCAAAACCACTCACTAACTTGTTGCAATAGCATAAAACATTTGTGTGGACTGAACATGCTCAGCAAGCTTTCTCTACCCTCAAGAAAGCAATAACAACAACACATGTGTTAACTTTACCAGACTTTGCCCTACCCTTTGTGATTGAAACATATGCTTGTCAGGATGGTATTGGTGTTGTCCTATTACAAAAAGGACACCAAATAGCTTATTTGAGTAGAGCACTAGGAGTAAATAATCAGAAATTGGCAATCTATGAGAAGGAGTTTATGGCTATTATGGTGGAAGTGGACAAGTGGAGACCCTATTTACAGAGAGGTCCATTCATCATTAAAACTGACCACAAAAGTTTGTGTTGCCTAGATGACCAGGTGTTGCACACTAAACTCCAAAAGAAAGCTTTGATTAAGCTCATTGGTCTCCAATACAAATTTTATTATAACAAAGGGGCAGACAACAAACCAGTTGATGCATTGTCCAGGATTGGCCATTCCTTTGCAGTCCAAGCCATTCCAGTGGTGCAACCTGTTTGGATACAGGAAGTGCTCAATTCATATGTGGCCGATCCAATGGCTCGGCAGTTATTGCAGGAATTGGCCATCACTAATTCAAATCCCCAAGGTTTCGCATTATGCAATGGTGTTATTCACAAAGACAACAAGGTATGGATTGGGGCTAATGTGGGTCTTCAAACTAAAATAATTGCAGCTTTTCATTCTTCTGCATTAGGGGGACATTCTGGTATGCAAGCTACATATCAGAGACTCAAAAACTTATTCAACTGGTCTGGCATGAAACTAGATGTGGAGGACTTTCTGAAGCAATGCACAGTATGTCAACAGGCCAAGCATGAGTGATGAGGGGTTAACTCATCAATGCCCATCGTTGATGGACTTAGGTTCGAGGAAGTGGGGAGCGCTGGAGGCATCGATCGTCTAGAAAACAAGAACACAGGTGACACAAGGTTTTACCCAGGTTCAGGCCTTGTAGAGGACCCTACTCTTGCTTGTCAGCTCTTGATTATGAGGGAGTCGAAAGATACACGGGTGCGTAGATGCAATCTGGCAAGGTGTATGCGGGAGGGGTGTGGATTGTCCTCCTCGTTGCTCCTCCAAGCCTTTATATAGGAAGGCTAGGTCTCGGGATAGCAGGTCGAGTCGGTTATAGATTAGGGTTTTCCCTTTAATTTTCTATCTACACTTTGTCATGTCCTTCAAGAAGTCGAACTCCTATGGGCCACCCGGATCCTTGATGGGCTACGTTCGCACCGTAGACTCCTTCTTGGTCTGGACCGTATAGGCTAATCTCGAGTACCTGTAAGGTATACCCATGTCAGTAGTCCCCGAGTGTCCAGCCGAATCGTAGATTTGGGTGGAGACTATAATAAGGTTTTCGAGTGCATGGGATATGGGCTCATCCGAAGTTCTTTCGGGTGCCACAGTTTGTATCATAGGGATTGTCGATAGCGTGCCTAATTCACCTGACGGATCGGGATCAGTTAACTGCCATAGGGAAAAACAACTCTATCTACTCAAATTCGAGTACCCAGACTCGAATTCAGAATAATGCTGGCGTAATTCGACTCCTGCCGTGGAGGTCTTATAGAGTCGAATTCCAGTGTTTGGGTGTGAGCACTCGACGCGTCCGTCAAGGCTTTTCATCGTGCCTGTAGGCACGGATTATTTCTGGTAGAGCGCATCAGGTGCGTTGCCAGGCCTTTTGCAGGTCTTACCTTCACATCGTTAACACAGCATCAGAAATTTTATTCACCGCGGAGGTGATTTGGGTGACCTAGGAGACGTTCTCTCTTTGTAGGGTTTGTTCAGTGATTGTGAGGCAAAGTTGCTGAATGCTTCAAATGCTTATGGTGCGGACGTGGTCAATGCTTTGCCATGTAAAATTATATTTTGTTTCATAGGGTGCACGACCAGCGCTCCCTATGGGAGTAGCCCCCGAGTGCCTACTTGAGTCGTAGACTCGAGTGGGGACTTTGAACAATTGTCGACTCCTGTCATTAGTTTTATCTTTGCCGATTGTGCTTTCAGCGCTCCCTATGGGAGTAACCCCCGAGTCCGTAGTAGAATCGTGAATTCAAAAGAAGGGGTAAGACATAAATGTTTGTGTGTTTGTCATGGAAATTTATGCCCTTTTGTAATGTTTGGGTGCTGTCGTTGTATTGGGAACGGCAGTACCTAAGAAGGTTAGATAGAGGTGTGGGGACTAGCAGGGAAGCTATCGACGGTGTCCACAGGCGAGATTGGATACAAGCAAGCTTGGCAGGACGTAGGAAGTACCCAGGTTTGGAGCCCTCGTGGTGAGGTAAAACTCCTACTCCTGCCGATCTGACTATGAGTGATATACGAACTACAAGTGCTCCTCGAGTTGTATTCTCTTACTACTGCCTTAAATGCATTGAGCCCAACTCTTTCTACTGAGGCCTTGCCTCTCCTTATATAGGCAGAGAGGCAACGGTCTCACTGGCCAATCCGACTGGCGGGCCCCACAGGCGGGTCCCAGCCGGCTGGTCATCTACAGTATCCGGTACAACATGTCCCATCGGTGTATGAGCGGTATGGCTGTCGTAGGCACAGTGGACGCCGTGCGAGCCCCTCGTCAGCATCGGGCCACTGTTCCTGCGTCATCCCCGCAAAGTCTTCGGTATGGTCGAGTAGTTGCCAGTCTTGTCGTCGTACAGGGCGTACCGCGCACTAACCCGCACGTCGTCCTGTCTCCTTGATTGGTTCCGGCTACGCTGCCGTAGCCGGTTGCTTCTCGCCGATCCGGCTACCATGCGATAGCCGGCCCGACCTGCCTTGTCCGGCTGCACTTGGCCAGCCGGACGTGATCCGACTGCCCTGTTTCTTGTCCGGTTGGGGTATCTGGGGATCATCCCCCCGAAACTAGCCCCCGAGCGCGTGTGGAGTCCGCCCTTAGGCGAAATGTGCGCGCGCTCCCTCTTCGTTTTGAATTTGTGACCGGCTACGCCTGGCAGTTGCGCTACCCGTGACGTCAGTGCTGACGCCGGCCACGCGTGCACGCGCCATCATTTCTCTGCGGCGGGCAGCGTGATGTCACGTCGCACGTCGCCTCGGGAAACTGCCGCCCGACGCTTCGGTTCCCGCTCCAGGATCTTCTGCGCACCTCGCGTCTGCACACAGGATCTGGGTGGTGGTTGGGGTGAGGGTCGCCTGGATAGGTGCCACATGGCGCTATGGACGGTTGCCCTTCCGGCCCTTTAAAGGGACGCCCCGGGAGGGGCAGTTCCTTTCCTCCGTTCCCCCGCTTCCAGTTGCCCTCTCCCCTTCTGCGCTCCTGCTCTCTGCACCTTGCCGTCGCTGCCGCTTTAGCCCGCTGCGCCGCCCATTTGTCGTTGTCGGCGGTACGGGTCACCGTCAGTCGTCTGCCACCGTGCCCTCCGACGAGCCAGAGATGGCCGCTGAACGTGGAGCGTGGTGTGGCTCCTCCGTCACGGAGGACCACATCCGGAAGTACCATGCCACCCGCGTCCTTCCGCCGGAGGAGGAAGTAGAGGTGCTGCTTGCGCCCGCGGGAGAGGTGTCGCCGCATCCGGCATAGGGAGAACGGGTGATTTTCCTCTCGCACCTGGCGCGCGGGTTTGCGTTGCCGGTGCACCCGTTCTTCCTCACATTCCTCGCCTTCTTCGACCTCCGCCTCCACCATCTCGGCACCAACGCAATCGGCACGCTGGCGCACTTCATGGCCTTCTGCGAGAGTTACCTCGAGATCCAGCCGGATCTCAGGCTCTTCTGCCGGCTCTTCCGAGTCCGGCCGTAGGTGTAGTTTACGACGGGGCCGCTAGTCGTCTGTGGCGGCGCCTCCATCTACTCCCGCGCGCAGCCCGGATACCCAAAGTTCCGGCTGCATGACACGGTGTGACTGTGGCAGCAGTAGTACTTCTACGTCAAGAACCACACCAATGTGGACCGGATCAACCTTCCGGCGTTCCAGGATGTCGAGTCCAGCTGGCTGCAATGGGACTTGAAGATTTATGGGGACAAGGCAGACTCGGACGCGACGCTGCAACACATGCGCTCCCTCGTCACCTGCCAGCTAACCGGCCTGGACATCACCCTCAGCTGGATGTCCCGACCGATGATGTCGTTGCAGCAGCGAGCGCACAAGATGTGCTTATACTCCGGCCGGCTGGACCCGACCCGGCTGTCGCTCCGTGATCCCCGCTACCACAACCTGAAGGAGTGGGTGTGGACGATCACCAAGGAGCGGTTGCCGGAAGGCTGGACCTTCGGGTTGGCCCCCTACAACTAGGATAACCGCGCGCCCCGGGTAGGTTCTTTTAGCTGCGAAGGTGGGAGAGGTGCCGGCTATGGTGGACCGGCTACGGGACTTGGCGGCGCGAGCCAGAGCGGAGATGGCTCTGGCTCTTATGCTTTCACGGTACAAGGACGCCCGCGTCGGGAAGATCGACGGAGGCTTCCGTGCCGGCGCCGACCTTGCCGCCATCTGCCAGGCCCATCCGTAGCTCCGAGGCTCCACCATCAAGATTGCCGACTACATGGATCCCGACGAGGTGCTCACCGGCTTGGAGTCCGTCAGTACTCCGGATGTGGAGACCTCGACGCAGCCGGCTGTGGGTGCCGGAACCGGGTCGAGCGCCGCGCCGGAACCGGGTCGGGCGCCACGCCTCCTCCTCCGCCTGAGGCTGCCGCCAACCAAAGCGCTCCACACGGCAAGGGTCCTTCCGCTTAGTTATTGCCCCGGGAAGCCGGGTGTATTTGTTTGTCTTGTTTTGCTTTAAAACTCGTCTGTCTGTATCGGCTACCTCTAGCGCCGGGTAAACTTATCGGAGTTTCGTCTCCTCCTTTCCTTTTAGTGTTGATTCTGAACTAGCTTGGTTTCCCTTCAACTTGTGTGTTTTGCATATTCTTTCAATATTTCGCCGATTGACTTTATCCGGCTGACTTCGCTCGGCTACACGCCTTTAGCCGGGGGAACTGCACCTCCAGTGGGGGCGCGCTAGCGCACCCACTGGGTGTAGCCCCCGAGATTCGGAGTAGCTGGCGTAGCCAGGTACATTGAATCTTCCTTCTTTTCCCAAATCTTCTAACTTTATCCAACTAGACGCGTCATAGTCGGTTGCTTCCAGTGGATGAACACCTTCAGCCGGGGTAACTAACATTCTAGTGGGGCGCAGCTGGCACTCAAGTGTAACCCAAGATTCGGAGTAGCTGGCATAGCCAGGTACTTCGAATCTTCCTTGTCTTCCTCTTGCTCCTGCCCTTGCCCTCACCTGGGCTCCGAACGCCCGGCTAAACGCCCTTAGCCGGTCGGGAAACTACAAGATTCCACTGGGGGCGCGCGAGCGCACCCAGTGGGTGTAGACCCCGAGATTCGGAGCACTTGATGAAGGCAAGGACTTCGAATCTTCTTCTCTTTTCTTCCTGAATTCTGACTCGAAGTTGTCGTACAAGAATATACATACACATACATTCTCACATGTTAATAGGTTAGTCTGCTAAACTGTAGCCGGGAGGCGGATTTGTTTTTGAAAATTAGCTTGCGCCTTTTTGGACACTTGGTCGCTTTCCCGTGTGCTCTGTTTTTTTTGCTGCGTCCTTGTCGGGCAGCCGGGTTACGGTCTGCTGCCGGAATCGAAGGGAGCTGACAGTGCATTGCGCACGGTACTAATGGCTTAGCAGTCGGATTGTCTTAAGCTAGTTGCGAGGCCGGGACGCCCGATCTGTCGCGTCTCCTCCCCGTTTTTCATGTGGGATGCCTCGGGCTTTTGCTCTTGCTAGCCGGACAGCCAGGTTGCGGTCTGTAGCTGAGACAAAGAGTGGGCCTCTGACATCATCGCACATTACTCTGCCGGTTTGTTGACTTAGCAGGTCGGGCCAGCCGGCAAGCCCCCGGGTAGGGGTTGCCAGAGCCAGAAAATAAGAACCGGAAAACAGATGCATACGCATTTCTAGCAAGGAGCCCCCGAGCATCTCGTAGGGGTCCGCATTTTCATCCATAGGGTTTGTGGGATACATACACTGTCTGTTGACTAGGTGTAAAACGGGCGCAACAAGGCCGCGTTCCATGGATGCTCGGTCTCCTCGTCCGATATGTCCATCTTGTTTTTGCGCGGCTGCTGTGCGTCGATGAGGTAGTAGGAGTCATTGGGCAACGCCCGACTGATGATGAAGGGGCCCTCCCAGGGTGGCGATAGCTTGTGCATGCCCTTCGTGTCTTGTACCACCCGGAGGACCAGGTCGCCCTCGCGAAACGCGATTGGGTGGATCCGGCCTAAATGGTAGCGGCATAGTCGTTGCTGGTACAGGGCCGACCTGGACAATGCCAACTCGCGGGCCTCCTCAAGGAGGTCCACACCATCCTCTCGCGCCTCTTGGTTGGCCTTTTCGTCTTAAAGGAGCTTGCGTGGGGAGTCGAACTCGATATCCGCGGAGAGGACGGCTTCCGATCCGTAGACCAGGAAGAATGGAGTGTAGCCGATTGATCTATTCGGCGTGGTGCGGAGGCTCCATAGCACAGCTAGAAGCTCCTCGATCCAGCATCCGGGTGACCGCTCCAACGGCTCGATGACGCGCGGCTTGATGCCGGCTAGTACCAAGCCGTTTGCCCTTTCGACCTGCCCATTGGACTGCGGGTGCACGACGGAGGCCAGGTCCAGCCGGATGCCCTTGTTGATGCAGAATCGGGCGAAGGCCCCCTTGGCGAAGTTCGTGCCATTGTCGGTGATGATGTTGTTGGGGTAGCCGAACCGGTTGATGATGTCGCCCCGTCCAGCTTCCGGATGGGCTTGGCCTCGATCCACTTTGTAAATTTGTCCACCGCCACCAGCAGATGGGTCATGCCCGCGCGCGCCCGCTTGAAGGGACCGACCATGTCAAGGCCCCAAACCACGAAGGGCAAGGTAATCGGTATGGTCTTGAGCACCAAAGTCGGCATGTGCCTGAGCTGCCCAAAGTGCTGGCACCCATTGCACACGCAGACTAGCTGCTCAGCGCCCTCGAGGGTGGTGGGCCAATAGAAACCATGGCGAAACGCCTTGGCGACTATTGCCCTTGACGAAGCGTGGTGCCCGCACTCGCCCTGGTGGATGTCCTTGAGTAGCCGGTAGCCCGTGTCCACATCGACACACCTTTGGAAGATGTCGGATACGCTGCGCTTGTACAGTTCGTTGTTGATGATGGTGTATGTGTGCGCGTGGCGCCGGATTTGCCTGGCCTCCACCTCGTCATCCGGAAGCTCCCTGTTGGCGATGCAGTCCATGAAGGGTTGCGCCCAGGATGGCACTTCCCGAATGACGAGGATGCTCCCGCTCTCCGATTGAAGGTCATCGGGGGGCCGTCCGGATGACGCACCCGGGACGGCAGCCCCGAGCCAGCGAGTCGGCCCCGGGTCTTGCGAGCAAGGCCGCTTGCCGGAGTTAGTGCGGGCCTTCTTCTTTGGAGGTTACATCGGCTCTGCTACGTCGCCCGTCGGCGGGCGCTCCACCCATATGATGGAGTCCGACTCGGGTGACGGGTTGATGGAGGGCTTGCGCAGGTGCTCCAAGGAGACCCCACGTGGGATCTCCTGCCTGGTGGATCCGATTCGGGCGAGCGAATCGGCTGCCTCATTGTTGACGCGAGGAACGTGATGGAATTCGCATCCGTCGAAGGAGGCGTTGAGCTTCTGTATGTGGAACCGGTAGAGGGCCATGTTTGCATCACAGGCGTCCCATTCTCCGGATACTTGCTGCACCACCAGATACGAATCACCGAAGCAGAGGATCCGGTTGACACCAATCTCCTTGGCTAGCTGGAGTCCGTGCGCCAGTGCCTGGTATTCGGCTACGTTGTTGGAGGCCTTGAAGTGGATCTGCAGGACGTACTCCAGCCAGTCTCCCTTGGGCGAGGTGAGCACGATGCCGGCTCCCAACCCTCGAGCATCTTCGACACGTCAAAGTGCATCTTCTAGTGGTCCGAATCCGGAACCGGTGGGAGATACTGGGTCTCGGCCCAATTGACGAGGAAGTCCGCCAGTGCCTGCGACTTGATCGTGAGCCGGAGCTCGTACTGGATGGAGTAGGCGGGGAGCTCGATGGCCCATTTGGCGACTCGGCCGGTGGCGTCCTTGTTGCCGATGATTTCCGAAAGGGGTGCGGTGCACACGACCTTAATCGGATGTTCCCGGAAGTAGTGCTTGAGCTTCTTGCATGCCAGGTACATGCCGTAGCACATTTTCTGGTAGTGGGGGTAGTTCTGCTTGGAGAGGGAGAGGACCTCGCTGAGGTAGTAGACGGACCTCTGAACCGGCTAAGCCTTGCCTTCCTCGGGGTGCTCCACCACCAGGGCGATGCTGACGACCCGACTGATGGCTGCTATATAGAGCAACATCGGCTCCTTGCTAGCCGGCGTGGCTAGAACCGGCGCTATGGACAGCATGCGCTTGAGGTCATGAAATGCGGCGAAGGCTTGCGAAGTCCAGGAGAACTTGTCTATCTTCTTCATCAGCTGGTACAACGGGAGTGCCTTCTCCCCACGGCCGGTGAAAAGCTTGAGGAGGCCAGGCATCCGGTGAACTTCTGGACTCCAAGCAGGTTCCTGGGCGGTTGCATCCTCTCGATGGCCGCGATCTTCTCTGGATTTTCCTCGATACCTTGTTGCGATACAAGGAAACCGAATAGCTGACCGGATGACACTCCGAAGATGCACTTCTCCGGGTTCAGCTTCATCTAGTACTGGCGGAGGTTGCCAAATGTCTCTCCCAGATCTTCGAGGACGGTGCGCTTCTCCTTGGTCTTGATGACTACATCGTCCACATAGGCGTGCACGTTTCGGCCTATCTACGAGTGCAAGCACTTCTGCATGCAACGCTGATAGGTAGCGCCTGAGTTCTTCAGACCGAAATGCATGGTTACATAGCAGAAAGCCCCGTAGGGGGTGATAAATGATGTCTTAATCTGATCGGCCGGGTTTAACCGGATCTGATTGTAACCGGAATAGCAATCTAGAAAAGACAACAAGTCGCAGCCGGCTGTGGAATTGATGACTTGATCGATACGGGGCAATGCGAAGGGGTCTTTCGGGCACGCCTTGTTCCGGCTGGTGTAGTCGATACACATGCGCCAGGTCTTATTCTTCTTCAGCACCAGGACTAGGTTCGCCAGCCAGTCCGGGTGATACACTTCCATGATGAACCCGACTGCAAGGAGCCGGGTGATCTCATCACCGTTAATCTTCCTCTTCTCCTCTACGAACCGGCACAGAGGCTTCTTAACTGGTTTAGCATCCGACCGCACATGAAGTGAGTGCTCGGCGAACTCCCTCGGTACACCTGGCATGTCCTTGGGTGACCATGCAAAGATGTCCCGATTCTCACGGAGGAAGTCGACGAGCGCGCCTTCCTATTTGCTGTCCAAGTTGTCTCCAATGGTGATGAACTTGGTCGGGTCAGAGGGGTCAAGCAGGATCCTCTTTGTCTCCTTTGCCGGCTAGAAGGCTCCTTCTCCAGCCGGTTTGCCGCTAGCCGGTATGTCCTGCTCGGCCATGGCCACATTGCGCATGATCACGCGCTTCTCCTCGGCTATGATGAGGGCCTCTGCCAGTTTGGAACCGGCTAAGGCGCACTCCATCGACCGCTTGAAGCAGCCAGCAATGGTGATCATGTCGTTGGGTCCCGGCATCTTCATCTTGAGGTATGCGTACTAGGGGACGGCCATGAACTTGGCGAGGGCGGGGCGCCCGAGGAGAGCATGGTAGGAGCTCGTCAGGTTTACCACCTCGAACCAGATCGGTTCGCGGCGGAAGTTCTCCTCTGTCCCGAAGATGACGTCCAGCTGGATTTTACCCACCGGGGCGCAAGCCAGCCCCGGCAGCACGCCGTGGAACGTTGTGGTAGTCGGGCGCAGGTCGCATTCGCGAATGCCCAGCTTCTCCAGCAAGGACCGGTAGAGGAGGTTGAGGCTGCTACCTCCGTCGATGAGGACGCAAGAGAAACGGCAAGTACGCGTGTTAGAGATGATGAGGGGATCGATCACCATGGCGTAGCCCCCGGGAGTCGGCAGCTGCTCCGGCTAGTCTTCACGGCTCCAGGTGATCGGGGTTTCTGACCAGTTCAGGTACTGGGGGACCGGAGAGACGATGGCATTGACCTCCTTGGAGCGTCGCCTACGGCTATGCTTGTCGTCCAACTCCGTGTCGAAGATGTGGTAGGCGGCATGCGGCTCGGGGTAGCCGTTGTTATTGTTGCTGCCGTGCCGCTGTTACCATCATTGCCGGCTCCCCTAGCCGGTGGTGGTCCACCAGGAGGGGCGGGGGGAGACGTGGCTGTTTGAAGGGACCACTGTGCCACTTGCACGGGCCGTCAAACATCTAGTTAAAGGTGAGCCGTGGCTTCTGCCTCCTTGCATCGTTAGTCGGCGCGTCGGCCGCCCCTTCCACAACATTGACCTGCCGCGCGTGGTAGCGGGGCATCTGTTGTCCGGCTTGGCGGTCCCCATGGAACCGGTTGTCATTGTAGTGGCGGCTGGAGGATCCGGCTTCTCCAGCCGGATTGCTTGGACGGTCACGAGCCGGCTCCGTGGGAGTCGGACGCCCGTAAGCGTTTACTCGGAGGGGTTTCTTCATGGCGGCATCCGCCATGGCGTACTGGTCTGCAACCGTCATGAGCTCCGCCATGTTTTTGGCTCGTCACACAGTAGCCGGTGGCGAAGCATGGTGCCTTCTCAGCAACCTTCGATGAAGAAGCTGATGGCCTGGCTCTCCAGGATGCCCTTGCAAGTGTTGCGCAGCTCCGTCCACATGGCGAGGTACTCGCGGTCGGTCTCGCGGTCACCCTGGACGACAAGGCCAGGTCGCGTGGGCGTCCCGAATGCTTGTACGTGCCATTGAAGTTGCGGACGAACACCTTCTCGAAGTCTGGCCAGGCGTTGATGCTGTTGGGCGCATGGCTGTTGAGCCATGTCCATGCCGACTCGGTTAGCATAAGAGGGACATAGCGCATGGCTGTGCGCTTGTTCTCATGGGCGATGCCGACTGCCGTAGCATAGTCGGTCAGCCAGTCTTCCGGCTTCATCTTTGTCGTGCCAGGGGTGTCCACGGCAGGGTGAACTTATCCGGAAATGGCTCATTCCGGATGCGGGGTCCGAAACAAACTGGTCCAGTGGAGTCCTCTTCCTCCGTGACACACGCTTGAGCGAGGAGCTAGATGCGGTCACGGGCATCCGGGCGATCCGGGTTGGGCGCTCCCATCCGGCCCGAGAGACGGGAACCGGCGGGTCTTGGTGCTCCGGTTGGTGGAGGGGGAGGCAGTGGGTTGCTGTTCACCATTTGCTCCTGGCGCGGCTGGCCCTTGTTGCCAGAGGTGTGGCGCCTGCTGCGGGCCTTAGCCAGCTGAGGGCAGGACGCCTGTTGGGTGTCGCGGGGCACGCCCTTGCTGTTGACAGGCGGCTTGCTCCCCCTGGAGTAGCTGGGGTCCTCCTGCATCTGCCGGTTGGCATCAGCCTGCTCATCCGCGATGTGGAGGAGCTCCTGCACGCGAGCGTGCTGGCGGGTTCGCTCCTCACCCTCCAGGTTGGGCAGTTCTTCTGCCGCGGCTCGCGCCGCGTGTAGGTTCTTGATGGGCGTGCTGTTGTGGGCCGGATGAGGGCGGGCGCGGGATCCGGCTCCCCATCCTTTTCCATTATTTCGCCCAGCTCGCTGCCTCGGCACCGCACCTGGCCGTGCCAGCTCGGCTCCGCGGTAGCCGGAGTGAAGCCATGCGCGCGGTCGTACTCGCGCCGGGTGATCTTGAGTTGCTTGCGGTTGCCGCTAGCTCCATGGCCTCCTAGAGGAGGATCTATCTCTCCATGGCGAAGTTGGCTTCCGCTTCCTCCGGGCTATCCCCAAGGTTAGCCGATGTCAGGAGTCGATCAATGGCCTCCTCCACCGGATTCCGAGGCTGCGGAGGCGCGGAAGTTCTGCCCTTGTCTGCGCCTCGCTCCCGCGGCTGGCGGGGGTGAGAGCTGGAGCCGGCCATCATGACCTCCATGCCACGGGAAGCGATGGAGGTGCTACCGCCCGGATGCGGTAGCTCCGCGACGGAGATGATCTCCCTAGGGAAACGCTCTAGAACGGTGGCAACATAGACGGGGAGGTCACCAAAGAGCAAGATGGAGCCGTTCGCCGAGAAGGTGGTTTCGGCGAAGCAGGAAGCATTGTCGATGAAGCAGTCGAATTTGCCAAGCGTGAGAACCAGGCTGGAAGCCACGCGCTCACCGGCTGAAGTGCGGGGTCCTGTACGGAACGTGACTCCGGTCGAAGCCATCTGCCCCACGGTGGGCGCCAACTGTCATTGTATTGGGAACGGGAGTACCTAAGAAGGTTAGATAGAGGTGTGGTGACTAGCAGGGAAGCTATCGATGGCGTCTGCAGTCGAGATTGGATACAAGCAAGCGTGGCAGGACGCAGGAAGTACCCAGGTTAGGAGCCCTCGTGGTGAGGTAAAACTCCTACTCCTGCCGATCTGACTATGAGTGATATACGAACTACAAGTGCTCCTCAAGCTGTATTCTCTTACTACTCCCTTAAATGCACTGAGCCCAACTCTTTCTACTGAGGCCTTGCCTCTCCTTATATAGGCAGAGAGGCAACAGTCTCACTGGCCAATCCGACTGGCGGGCCCCACAGGCGGGTCCCAGCCGGCTGGTCATCTACAGTATCCGGTACAACATGTCCCATTGGTGTATGAGCGGTATGGCTGTCGTAGGCACAATGGACGCTGTGCGAGCCTGTCGTCGACATCGACCCTTTGTTCTGCGTCATCCACAAAGTCTTGATATGGTCGAGTAGTTGCAGTCTTGTCATCGTCTGTCTCCTTGATTGGTTCCGGCTACTTCTCGCCGATCCGGCTACCATGCGATAGCCGGCCCGACCTGCCTTGTCCGGCTGCACTTGGTCAGCCGGACGCGATCCGACTGCCCTGTTTCTTGTCCGGTTGGGGTATCTAGGGATCATCCCCCCGACAGGTGCACAGCTAGCGCTCCTGTTAGGAGTAGCCCCCGAGTGCTTGGTCGACTTGTAGAGTCAAGCAAGGACTAAATCAGTCGAAGACAATCTCCGTTGGAGTGGGTCTTTTGATGACGTTAGTGCTGATGATCGGATGAGGTCGGTTTCCCTCATAACCGGTGCTGATGGGACATGATAGAGGTGGGCCCGGAGGTCTGACCGAGATTCGATCAATCACGAGTAATATTTGTTTAACTTCGTCTCCTTGATTCTCGCGCATAGTGGGGAACATGCGGTGATGGTTCGATATTACCGTCTCCACGTGTCTTCATTGATGTGCGCCACACATAGAGGTAAAGTTTTGCGCACCGTTGTATGATATCCCCTGGTGCTTTAGTAGGTTTTTTGGGTGCGGTAATTTCCGTACTTGTTCTTCTTCCTCTTGCGCGCACCATTGCCATTTCCATTCCCCCTTTGTTGTCTTAGGCCTGTTGCTCTCACTATGCTAGACATACTCAAGGCATATCCTAGTTACTTTCTCTGATCTCTGCACCGCTGTAGTATGGGGAAGAAGAAGGGAGGCACGGCCAGTAGATCTGCTGCTCCTACTGCTGTGATGAAGAAGAAGGGCACCGGTGCCACCGGGTCCGGCACAACCACTTCTGCCAAGAAGAAGGTTCCAGGGACCCGCGAGACCAATGGGTCATGGCGGCGCACCTCGTTGAAGGAGCATGAGCTCCACACTCATCGCCAAGATGGCCTGCTGCCCACCGACATAGCAGATTGCAAGATGCCAGGTCTAGAGGTAATCCCTAATCCTCCTATTGGATATCGGGTGTTGTTTTTGGCCTTCATTCTTCGCGGTCTTTCTCTCCCCCTCCACAAATTTGTGCGAGGGTTGCTGTGTTTCTATGGGATCCAGCTGCATCAGCTGACCCCAAACTCCATTCAACACATCGTGTGCTACATCACTCTCTGTGAGTGTTGGCTCGGTATCAAGCCATACTTCGGCCTTTTCAAGGATATTCTACAAGCTGAAGTGGTAGTCGGGTTCTGGCTCGATTGTATATGCCGTTGGCGGCTACGGGATCCACGTGGACCACAATGTCCAATACTTTAGTCTCTACATTTCCGACTCTGTCCAAGGTTGGAGGGAGAAGTGGTTCTACATTAGCGGTCAATATGTTGATGGCGAATGATATGGACTTTCTCCTTTCGACCCTAGCGCTAAGATGAAGAAGAAGAAGAGGTCTTGGAAGAATGTTGTGATGTCGGGCGAGGAGGAAGATGTCGAAGTCTTGTACAAGCATGTTTATGACCTCTAGCTTATCCCAGGCCAAAAAGTAGATGGCGTCGACCTCATTTGCACGTTCTTGCAGCGTCGGGTGCAGCCTCTACAGGCCCATAGCATAACCGATGTACCTCTAGACCGGTAGCGACGACGTCACTCGCATCTCCAAGGAGGACATGTCTTTAGTCGAGGTTAACAAGACGGTCAGGTCACTGACCAAGTACATTGCTAAGGACAAACTTCCTGGCGACTCGGCCATCCTTCCTTTCCTTGTGAATAACTCTCCTCCTAAGGTAACTTTGTCGTCGTCTTTTGTCTTCTTGTCATTTTGCCTGTAAGGTTTGCCTTGATTGTAATTTGCTGCACATATTAGGAATGGAAAGTGTCGGCTTGGATACCTCCTCAGCCGGAGGAAGTTCTTCCCACCGAGGCCGAAGAGGACGATGAATCAGAATCGACTGTGCCTGCATAGGAAGTCCCTGATTCTAGCGAGGGCGATACTCGCAAGCGTTCCTGGAGCTCAGCAGTTACGATACCCCATTGGTCCAGCCTGTAGGATAACCTAGCTAACGGCCGATGTAGAGTGTCAAAACTATTTTGGAAAATCGGTTGGATAGATCTGATTAGGTCTATTTTACTCCTTACTCCTATGCTATTCTCCTCTTACCCCTACGTGTTTTGAATCTACTCTTATCTTTTCTTCGAGTCTAGGATTTCTCGTGGTTGGGTTTCCGTCGTACCTTCAGGGTTTCACTTCCTCTCTTTTATAATGGTGGTGCTACAATCATCAATCTGCACCTCGTTTCTTGTACCCTTCATCCAATTTTTTGACCTTGAACCCCTTATCTGTATGTGCCCCTTGACGGATATCCGTATTGTTGAAAAACATTATGAGAAGGATGAGCATTGGTGAAGTTGGAGTATACCTTGATCATGTGTTGGTCATGCCAATGGAACCATCGCAAAACCTAATCATTGTGCTTTTCATACGATTTCCTTGTATCTTTCGGTGGTTTCCAAAGTGACGACATCATCTACATCAGAAGATCCTACAACATTCTTTTGTTTCCGAACCTCGCTTGTCGAGATCTTCAGTCTGAATTCCGAGAGTGGTTGCATGATTCTTCTATTCGTGTACAGAGTAATGCTTTGGGTGCACGATGGACTGATCACCATCGGACTACTCTTATCATTTGCTTTTGTACATTGAATCGGTGGATCAAACAATTTTACTCCTTCCACAGAAGTTAGAGGTGGCCTTACCTTTTGAGACCTCTTCCTTCGTCCGTGTTTCTCCGGAGTGTTCTCTCAATGAACATGAGCAACGATCCCTTGTTGGTGGTGTTGCCGATTTCAAGATGGAGGAAGAATCTTGTTAGTGGTGTCGCAAGGATCTACATGAAACAAGAAGCATCTGATCATCGGCCTTCTTCCCTGTACCATGAGGCGGATCTCGAGGGCGAGATCCCTTGTTAGTGGTGTCGAATTGTAGCACCCCGCTAAAACCACTACTAGAAAATCGCTTGATTGTTTACTAATGTATGCATCATCATGACTGCAAGTTCATGTCATCATGCCACATCACATTTGATCATCGTCATGTTATCATGCATGGTTTGCCTAAAACTATTTTCTAAAAGCCTATCTTTGTTTTCTAAATATCCCCCGTCTTTATTTCAAATCAAAACCATGGACTTTTTCAGATCTTTGGTTTGTCTAAAAACTATTTGCAAAAATCTTTTAAAAATGAAATAAATAAAAATGTTTTGTACCGGGGGAGGCAGCCCAGCCCGTAGGCCAGGCTACCTACCACCCCGGCAGGCCCGGTCCATCCCAGACCAAACCTTAGACCCAAAACCCTAACCTAGACCCTAATACCCCATGTACCCTAAACCCTAGCTCTACATAGACCCTCCCAGCCGCCGCACATCACACGCGCAACAGCGTTACAGCCGTGCGACGCGCCCAAACCCCCGCTCTACCCCTGGCCCCACAACGCGCCGTGCGTCACCGCATGCATGCGAGTCCGACGCTCCCCTGGTCCACCCCGCTTGCCCACTGCTTTGACCCAACCCCATCCCGCTACCGACAACCACCCCGCTCCCCGGTCCCACCCGCGTGACCGCCTCGCTCATGTCCTCCTTCCCCAACCACCCCGGTCGATCCTCGCATCTGCCTTGCACGCTCTCGCTAATCCCGCCTCTCTCTCCCCCGCTCGATCCCCAATCCCGACCGCCTCACTTCCCCTCACCTGGGGCAAGCTCCTCTCTGCCGCTGCCAGAAGCCCGTCGCGACCTAGCCCCTCAGCCGCGCGCCCCGCCGCCCCTCTCCAAGCCTTGCCTCCGTCCTTCAGTGCTAGCACCGGCCGTGCTCCTGCGAGCCCGTCGCGGATGCTGCCACCTCGCCTGGTCGCTCCGCGTCGCCGCCACACTGGTTCCGCTCGTCACCCAGCAGGTTTCACCGAGATCCTCTACACCGTTCGAGCACACTGCCAGCCCCGCCTCCTTGTCATCGCCAGGGACTCTTCCTCCTGTTTGTTCAGTGCCAATACCAAGGTCTACCTCCTCGCGTTGTTCCTGCAGGTCGGGTTCCCTATACTTACTGCCCTGAGCATTTGAGTTGGACCAGCAACCCGACGGTGCTTCATGATATTCGTATATGTATGTGTTCTGTTGATCCTGGTGTTCAACCATTCCTCTTGTTTTGGCCGTAGTATTTGGGTATCCAAACAGTACCACTACGAATTTGTGATGATGCGAGCAAATCGATGATACGGGTTGAAGATCCTACCTCAACGGCCTCCACGCCATCATCGACAAGAAGGATGTGACCGCATCGCCAAGATCTTCGCGTCGACAAGACTGATCCGATGCCACCCCATGGTCTTCTACATGGGACGCCGCGACCTCCCACATGGATTCGATGGCCGAGGCCCGAAGAATCTCGGACGCCAAGATCGCCCACACAGAACCGGAGCTCGATCCGGAGACCGACCCCGTCGACCCTGGAGACCGAACCCGAACCATAGAATGCCAAGGTCGCCGATACCCGATGTGCAACCCATTTTCCTGAGACCAATATTTTTATAATATATATCTGTTGCATATTAAATTGTTCATGTCGCATACATATTGTGGTTGTTTGGGGTTATTAAGACAATTCACCTAAATTAATATGGAGACTATATGCGGGCTATTCTAGCCTTATATTGGCTCCATTTAAATTTGTATAGCAAACTGATGCCATGTTTTGCCTTGGTAATACAACATATAAATTGCGGGGTATCTAAACAACATAAACCATCTAATTAAATGTCGGGACCCTAGTTCCGCTTAATATTGCCTAGTCGCATTGCATATGTGCCATGTCATACATCATATATGCATCATGCCGATCTTCTGCCGTAGTATTAAATAGTGCATCTGGTGTTTCTTTTAGTGATTTGCTTCTTCGCAAATTAGGCCGTTGAGTGGATGCGAGTATCGAAAAGTTCTCCGGATAATGTATCTTCGGCAGTGTTTTCCCAGACGAGCATTCTCCCCCTTTTACCTATTTTGTCTTTATAGTCTTTACTTCCTTCCTGTTGATCTACTACTATCCGTGTTGTGATGATTTAGTTCCCGTGCACCATTTATATTCCTTGCAGCCTCTATATTGCCTTGGATACATCCTATTGCGTGTTGTTTGATAGATAGTCAGCCTTGCGAGTCGTAGTTGCTTACTCAGGTGTTGCTTCGCGTCGTTGTTGTTCCACCGTTGTTGGAAGGTTGGCACATGCTTAATGGTGGAGATAATCATGGCTTTAATTATAACTTGCCAATTAAAATGTTGGGAATAGATATAACTAATGCAGAGGCACCGGTGGGCAATAGATAATATTTGGTTCTTCCATGCTCACTTGTGTCCCGTAGGCCCTGAGTACTTGATACCTGTTCCTTGACTATTCACACTATCCACATACGAGAGACTCTATGAATCCCCCTTTGCCTGAGCCTGATTCACACTTTATTTCTTGGGGCCACAAACTAGTTTGGGGCTTTATTACTATCTTGTACTTATGCCATGCTTTACTGCTTTATTTACGATTGTGCATGGAGCACCTGTACTGTTTTGGATCGTGACATGTTTTGACTGTATCGACAAGCCCAGTCACACTTTTGGGTTCCCAGTCGTTTACCACCGTCTACACAAACCCTGGGTCCATCTCGGAGCCGTCCAACTTCGTTGCGGGTAGCTTAGTGGGGTGGCCCCCTGAAATGATTTAAGAATCATGTGAATGCTTTGTCGTGAGGGCTCGTTGCGTTTTATTTGGTTCTTCCCGAGGTTGATCGTGTGTGTGTGTTGCTATTTGTGCACCCCTGCAGGGTAAAATCTTTCTAAAAGCTGTGTCCGTGGTTATGGACGACTTGGAGCACAATATCTCGATCATAGACAACTATAACTAAAGTAGTGCTATAAATTTGACTTTGACATATCTAGTAATCAGTTTCACTACAATGGAATGAGTAAATAAAAATGCCAACAACTGCTGGATTTGGGATATCTCTGGCTAATTGTATCTGACTAGTAAGTGCTGCAACTATAACGGAATGAATAAAACTACCAACCGTGTGAGTTCCTCGGTTTGACTTCCTCATTTGGTCTCGAGAGGGGAAATTCCAGGATGGGTATGATTGGTGTTAGTATTAGGTTGGATCCGAATAGGTCTTTCTTATCCCCCTCTAATAGCCAACAGTTGAATCGAGTCTCTATAGATTGTTTAGTGCATGCCGCGCTGCCGCTTCAGTCCACCATACCTATGTAGGCGAGAGCCGCCGAATTCTAGCCTCGCCGTGTACTGGCCTCAGTACTGACCGCTCCCTTTTTCCTTTGCCCTTTTTTGACACCCTTTTGTTTAACAGGTATAAGTTTGACGTCGTTAGTAGCGTTACCCTTCCGGCTTGGCCTGAGCAGGGTTATGGACGCCATTGGTTATTCTTCAGGGCTCTTATCCACATTTGCATCTTGTCCGTACTCGGACGTTGTATCGTTTTCAAGGTGATTTGGATCTTATTACTGTATATATGTATTCTTGACTCCTGGAGTCGTTGTTGTATATATATGTTCTGTGGGTTCCATCGTGGACTATTGTGTAATGATATCACTTCATTTTCCACCCGCACGCAAGTGCCTGGTAGGCGTCCTTGAATCGTTTATATGCGGGTTTGGCGGGAAGCGCTAAAATCTACATAGGGCCGATTCGAGGGTGTTACATCGGCCATACTTGTCTACCTTATATGCAGGTACCCTCATAGCCGGGTCAGCCAAGCGCTTGCCGGGCTACCACTTGGCTTCCAAGAGAAGGAAGGAATCTCCCGTTGGTCAAAAGGTGGTCTTTTCCTGCTGTAGCATGAGTGAGGCGAGCAAAGGGGAGGACCAGTAGGGCATGGGCGACAAAGGTGATGCGGGCGAAGCCGGCTGACGTAAACCGTGTCCGGTGACGCCAAAAGACAAGGGCCATGCATAGGGTTACGTCCAAAGCCCGGACGAGCCGCTAAAAGCAAATAAAGAAGAATCTAGCTTTAACCAAGGGGCATATTCGGGGAATATGCCTCCACGTAAGCCCTAAACTTTGTACCCTGGGCTCGCCTATATAAGGAGTACCAGGGCCTCCATAGAAGGGGATGTATCATTTTCTCTGTCTAAGGTAGAACTTTAGAGCGTAGTTGTGGTGGGTAAGAGACCTAGTCTCCTTCTCACGAACAGCTCGAGGAGCACTTGTAATCCACCATTGATAGCGAAAATCCATCAACACTTGTGCGTGGAATCACCACGCTATCCCTTCCTCGAGTCCCTAGCGTACATTGGCCCCATCTTTAGCATATCCATGGCATTTGCCGTGCCACCACCACGATAGTTGGTGCCCACCGTGGGGCTAGCGGCGCTAGCAGGGGTGAAAATCCGGACGGGAAACATCTTCGGCACCGGCGAGCGCGTCGTCTCCGGCCTGGTTCAGCGCTTTGGAGCGCTGGACTACGTCAGTGACAATGCTGGAAGCTTTGGCAGACGTCCTCCTCCGTGCAACGGCCTCTTCATCAAGATTGGCGCGCACAAGATCTACGTCGGCGTGGTCGAGTCCTGCGTTCATCCATGGCACGTCGTTGAGGGAGGCGAAACGCCTCCCAGCGCAGCTCGCGATGTGTGTATCACTCGCCCCGCTAGCAGCATTGAGGTCATGATGGCCACGCCAGAAGCAGGAGCAAGCAAGGACCTGGCGCCAGATCCGGAAGTCACACCAAAACAGGCAAGTTCTAGGTTTCCCCCACTAGAGAGGCCATAGAATGTACTCCAGCAAGCAATAGATAGCCTAGCAACGCCAATAGCTCCTGTAGTGGATCCAGCTTAGGCGCAAGCCGAGTTAGAGGAAACTAGGCAGAGAATGCTAGCTGGCGCGAAGAAGGTAGCGGAGTTACAACAGTCCTTGAACATCACTTTGAGGGAATATGCAAAGGCAAACTGCATAGATGGGGTGAAGATCCGAGGTAGAAACCTGATTATGGAGATTGACAAGGAATGTGAACCCAGGCCAGGTCAGACAACCACAATACTAACATGAGGGCTGGAGAGGTACAGTACCCCAGCGAAGAACCTCAGGGCGGCAAACGCAGTTGTGTCCGAGTTAGAGGGTCTAACTAGAGAGGCCTGGGAAAGGCCACTGGAGAGTGTGAACCACTTTTTGAGGGTGGCTTGCCAGAAAAATGAAGAAATACACAAGGCAAACCCCGCGCCACCCGGAGTGTGAAACATGGTTCATTTGGCCAGAAATAACCCGGCCAAATCCGCCGGAGCCGCATCATATCCGGTTCATAACCCAACGAGAGAAGAAGTGATAAACTCTGGTAGAAAAGACAAACAGATGGTCCCCTATGATTTGGTGAGAGCCGGAAAAGGGAAAGTAGTACAAGTTGATGAGGATCGCCACAGTACCAGCCAAGGTGAAGCTGGGCGAGGTAACGGCGACCAAGGCAATGCCGGTCAAAGGAGCGTTGTCAATGGCAATGCCGGACAGCGTGATTCAGTGGGAGCAGTGCAAAATGCACCTCGGCAGCAGCAGCAATACGCACCTCGGTAGGAGAGAAGTGTTGGCCAAGTGATGCAACAACAAAATGCTCATCCGGATCAAGGAAGATACAATGATGGTTACTTGGCGATGTTCAACGATGGATACCCAAGTCCGGAACACCATGTCATTGGGTCGAGACTGGGAAGTAGAAACTTGCAACCAGATGATGCAAGCCTGAAGCTGGACGGGATTTATAGGTTGGAGATGATCGAGGTGCAAGGTCCTCCTGGTCTGGTGTGCTTTGGACCTCGGATCATGAGGGAACTACCAGTACCAAACTTTCAATTGGCCAGAGGAACAAATACCTACGATGGTAGCTGATACATTGCAAATGTATCTATAATTTTCGATGTTCCATGCTTGGTTTTATCCACTTTCTTGTGTTTTGTTCCAACTTTGGAGTACTTTTATTATGATTTCTTAGACTAACCTATTAACAAGAGCCACAGTGCCAGCTGCCTGTTTTCTGCTATTTTTGGTTCCAGGAAAGTCAGAAAATGAATATTCTCGGAATTGGACGGGACAAAAGCCAAAGTGCCTATTTTTCTGGAGGGGATCAAGTGCCAGAATACGAGACGGAGAGGGGCCAGGGGCCGGCCACACCACCTGGCTGCACGGCCAGGCTTCGCCCAAGCCAGGGGTGGTCTGGCCAACCCTAGAACCCCCTCGGCCTCTCCTTCCGCCTATAAGTTGCCCTCGGGACGTAAACCCTAGGTACCCGATCAAAAATCCACGAAAGAGTCTGTAGCCGCCGTCGTCTCTATCCCTAGATCGGGGGGATCTGAAGCTCTTCCCGGCACCCTGCCGGAGAGGGGAATTCACCCTGGAGGCCTTCTTCATCACCATGCAAGCCTCCGGTGTGATGCGTGAGTAGTTCATCCTTGGACTACATATCCATGTAGTAGCTAGATGGCTGGTTTCTCCTCCTTTATGCTTTCATGTTTAGATCTTGTGAGCTCCGTTCATGATCAAGATCATCTATTTGTAATTCATACATGTTGTGTTTGCAGGGATCCGATGGATATTGAGATGCTATTTCAGATTGATTATTGATTCTATCATGTCTTTGTTATTTGAGATCTTGCATGCTTTCCGTTGTGTCGTTGTATTGGGAACGGCAGTACCTAAAAAGGTTAGATAGAGGAGTGGGGACTAGCAGGAAAGCTATCGATGGCGTCATGAGCGAGATTGGAATCTGACGTAGCAGGACGCAAGAAGTACCCAGGTTCAGGGCCCTCGTGGTGAGGTAAAGCCCCTACTCCTTCCTGATCTGACTATGTGGAGTATACGAGCTGCAAGTGCTCCTCGAGCTGTATTCTTTAGCTACTGCCTAAAATGAACTGAGACCAACCCTTTCTACTAAGGCCCTCCCTCTCCTTATAGGAAGAGAGGCAAGGGTCTCACTGGCTAGTCCGACTGGCGGGCCCCACAGGCGGGTCCCAGCCGACTAGTCATCTACAGTACCCGACATCGTATGTCACATCGGTGTATGAGCGGTATGGCTATCGTAGGCACAGTGGACGCCGTGCGAGCCCGTCGTCAGCACAGGCCACTGTTCCCACGTCAGCCACGCCAAGTCTTCGGTATGGGTGGGTGGTTGCCCGTCTTGTCGTCGTACAGGGCGTACCGTGCACTGATACGCACGTCGTCCTGTCTCCCTGATTGGATCCGGCTTCTTGCTGATCCGTCTACCCTGCGGTAGTCGGCCTGTCTTGCCTTGTCCGGCTGCATATGGTCAGCCGGACTCGATCCGGCTGACCTGTTTCTTATTCGGGTGGGGTACCCGGGGATCATCCCCCTGACACTAGCCCCCGAGCACGTGTGGATTCCGCCCTTGGGCGAAATGCGCGCGCGCTCCCTTTTGCTTTTCGAATTTTGATCCGGTTGAGCCTGGCGGTTGCGCTACCCGTGACATCAGTGCTGACGCCGGCCATGCGCGCACGCGCCATCATTGCTCCGCGGCGGGTAACGTAACGTCCCGTCGCGCATCGCCTCGGGGAACTGCTTGTCCGGCTTCGGTTCCTGTCCCGGGATCTTCTGCGCATCCCGTCCCGGCACACGGGATCTAGGCGGCGGTTGGGATGTGGGTCGCCCGGATGCGCGCCACGTGGCCCCGCCGATGGTTGCCCTTCCGGTCCTTTAAAGGGATGCCGCGGGGGAGGCAGTTCTTTTCCTTCGCTCCCCCGCTGCAATCTTTCTCTCCTTCTCGCGTGCTGCTCTTGCCTTCTGCGCCGCCTGCTCTTGCCTTCTGCGCTCTTGCCTTCTGCGCCGCCCGCTCGCCGACGTCGATGCTACGGGCCACCGTCACTCCTCCGTTGCCGCTCCTTCTCCTCAGCCAGAAATGTCCGCTGACCGCGGAGCCTGGTGCGGCTCCTCCATCACCGAGGATCAGATCGCGAAGTATCGCGCGACCCGTGTCCTCCCGCCGGCGGAGGAGGTGGCGGTGCGGTTGGCGCCGGTGGGGGAAGTGTCGCCGCATCCGGCGGAGGGGGAGCGTGTTATCTTCCTCTACTTTGGCGGCGGGTTTGCTGCCGCTCCACCCTTCTTTCGACTTTCTGGCCTTCTTGACCTCGCCTCCACCACCTCGGCGCCAACGCCATCGGGCACTTGGCGCACTTCATGGCGTTCTGCGAGAGCTACCTCGGGATCCAGCCGGATCTCGGGCTCTTCTGCCGGCTCTTCCGAGTTCGGCCGCAGGTCCAGTACACGAAGGGCCCGCTAGTCGTCTGCCCTCCATATACTCCTGCTCCCAATCCGGCTACCCGAAGTTCTTGCTCCAGGACACGGTACGGCTGTGGCAGCAGTTGTATTTTTATGTCAAGAACGTCACCGGCGTCGACCGGATAAACCTGCCGGCCTTTCGAGACGTCGAGTCCAGTCGGCAAAACTGGGACCTGAAGGTCTACGGCGACAAGGCGGAGACGGACGCGATGCTGGCACGCATGCGCTCCCTTGTCACCTGCCAGCTAACCGGTCGGGACATCACCCTTAGCTGGATGTCCTGGCTGATGATGCCGCTCCAGCAGCGGGCGCACAAGATGTGCTTCTACTCCGGCCGGCTGGACCCGACCCGGCTGTCGCGCCGCGATCCCCGCTACCACAACTTGAAGGAGTGGTTGTGGACGATCAGCATGGAGCGGCTGCCGGAGAACTGGAAGTTCAGCCTGGCGCCCTACAGCCGGGAGAACCGCGCGCCCCAGGTAAGTTCTTGTAGCCGGAATTTTTGCTTATTCCTTCTGTTATCTCCTTGTTCTGTCTGGCTGACCTTTTGCATTCACCAGATCTTCCCTTGCATCCTTCACGAGGAGGGCGACGCTCCTCTCGAGGTGTTCGCACCGGACTTGCCCGAGCCGCGCGCTCGGCGATCTGGCGAGGAATCGGATGGGGACGGCGATGCCTTCCCAGCGAGCAACGAGCGGTCGCCGACCCGCACGCTGGAGGTGCACGAGGAGGAGGAGGCCGGGCCGACATGAGCGCAGCGCTCATGGCGGATGAGCTGGCGGAGCGGCTCGGCCATTCCGGCTCCGCCGGCCCTGCGGAGGAGCCGGCTCTGAAGAGGGGCCGGACTAGCGCCCTGCCGCCGAGCCGTCTTGGCCGGAAGAAAGGGCCGCCCCCGGTTGTGCCGGGGTACGTTTTTCTCCCTCCCCTCCTCGGTGCTTTCTGTTTGTTTTTCCTTGTCTTTGTTTTTTTGACTTTAGTCTGTTTTGCTCTTGTCTGTTCCTCTTTCCCTTTAGCGCACTGGTTTCTTTCGGCGCCTGAGCCAGCTCGGACGCCAGCGGTCGCCGCCTCGCACTTCAATGATCCAACGGCGCCTCCCTTCCTCGAGGCGCAGCCTCCTTCTCCTCCTCAAGCCGAGGCGGCTGCCCTTCCCAAGAAGGTCCTCAGCGAGCGCCCTCCCAGCCGGAAGGTTCCTCCGCGGGCGCGCGGGGGGATACTGGCAAGGAGCTTGTCGTTGTTGGCGACGACGACTCCGACGAGGCGCTCGGGAAGGAGTGGCAGACAGCAGTGCTCGCGGCAAAGGAGTTCTTGGCCGTCAATGCCGTGGACGACGACGCCTCTTCTGCCGCTTCGCTGTCGGATCTTGCCGCCATGCTCGAGCTGGCGGTCAAGGAGATCCGGCTGCTTGAGGCCACAGCCGGTGGGAATCGGACGCTGGAGCAGAAGCTTGCTGCTGCCAACGGGACCTCCCAGAGTAAGTCCACCTTATCCGTCTGGCTCTTTTTTTTAATAGTTGGCTTCGTTGCAGCTGTCCTCGTGTGCGCCCAACGCGAGATCGATCGCATGAAGAAAGCGAACGACCGGCTAAGTAGGTCCAACTCCACGCTGCGCTTGCAGAACAAGGACTGGCACGCGCGAGTATACGGCTTGGAGGCTACCGTCAAGGAGCGCGACGCCTCGCTCGCTAGCCGGGCCGAAGCCTTCTCCCTTCTCGAGGCCCAGAACAAGGACCAAGAGAAGGAGATAAAACGGCTAGCGGTCAAGGAGAAGGCGCTGGTGGAGGAGCTGATGCAAGTTGGCCACACTGCCAAAGGTGAGTTCTTTCTTCCGTCTTCTTTTCTTTCCGGATCCGGTAGCCGGATTTGACTCCTCTTTTCTGACAGCCTTTTACCCCGGCATAGACCTGCTGGCCTACAACTGGCTGTAGGAGAACTGGCCGGGAGCGCAGCCGACGGCTCAGGAGCTCGTCGTCCTTCTTGGCGAGGAGGCCGCGAAGCTTCGTCAGGCGGCGCGGGACATCTTCTCCTTTATGTGGCCGGAGGCTCCGGCTCCGGAGACGATGGCGCAACTGCCGGCGAAGGTGGGGGAGGTGCCGGCTGCGGTGGACCGGCTACGGGATCTGGCGGCACGGGGCGGAGCGGAGATGGCCTTGGCGCTGATGCTTTCCTCGTACAAGGATGCTCGCGTCGAGAAGATCGATGGGGGCTTACGCGCCGGAGCCGATCTTGCCGCCATCCGCCAAGCCCATCCGGAGCTTCGCGGGTCCGCCATCAAGATCGCCGACTACGTGGATCCGGACGAGGTGCTCACCGACTCGGAGTCCCCCGACACTCCGGATGCGGAGTCCTCGGTGCCGCCGTCTGCCAGCGCCGGAGCCGGAACGAGCACTGCGGCTCCGCCCCCGCCTCCAGCATCTGCCAGCCAGGAACGCCCCCACAGCAAAGGCCCTGGCGTTTAGCTGTTGCCCCAGGATGCCGGGTGTATTTGTCTTGTTTTTAGGTTATCGTGGAACTTGTCTGTCTGTACCGGCTATCTTTGATGTCGGGTAACTCTCGGGAGCTTCGTCTCCCTTTTGCTTGTTAATATTGAATTCTTGAGTCTTCCTTTATTTGTGTCTTGAATTTTCTTTTGATATCTTTGCCGGCTCACTTCGCCTGGCTGACCTTGCCCGGCTACACACTTTTAGCTGGACGAACTACACCTCCAGTGGGGCGGCTGTGGCCTTCCAGATCGAGAGTGAGTGGTGGCGAGTTCTTGAATCTTCCTTGTTCTTCCCCGTTCTTCTAACTTATCTGACTGGCCTCGCCCTAGTCGGCTGCTTTCGCCGGCTGGACGCCTTCAGCCGGGGGAACCATCATTCTAGTGGGGGCCATGGCGCTCCACTGGGTGTAGCTCGAGATTCAAGTAGGCGTGGCAGTGCTTCAATCTTTCTTGTCTTTTATTGCTCCCGCCCTTGCCCTCACCTGGGCTTCGAACTGCCGGCTAAACGCCCTTAGTCGGCCAGGAACTACAAGATTCCACTAGGGACGCGCGAGCGCACCCAGTGGGTGTAGCCCCCGAGATTCGGAGCGCTTGATGAAGGCAAGGGCTTCGAATCTTCTTTCCTTCTCCCGAATACCGACTCGAAGTAGTCGGACAAGAACGCACATATGCATACACACACATCTTCATAGGTTAATAGGTTAGTCCGTCAAATCGTAGCCGAGAAACGGCTTATTTATTCAAAAACTGGCTTGCTCCTTTCTAGGCACTTAGTCGCTTTCTCGTGTGTTCTGCTGTTTTCGCTGCGTCCTTGCTGGACAGCCGGGTTGCGGTCTGTAGCCAGAATCGAAGGGAGCTGACAGTACATTACTATAGAGGTCTCAACCTAATAAGGTAGATTCCTCCTGTGTTTACAATGCTAGTCCCCGGATCAATAGCTAGCATCCACAGTTTAGATGTAATATCAAGAAACAAAGGTCATAATATAACTTTATAACCAGGAATAACATAATTTTATTACATCTTACATAGCTCATGTGGCTATTACATTACATTGCAGCGGAATAACTATAATCATGGGTCCTTCATCTTCAAAGTGCCACAGGCAGATGTTGGTTGTAGACTTTGTAATCCTAATCAAACAATCTTCACTAAAACCAATCAAACCTGCAACATTACAATTTACAGCCACAAGGGTCAATACATTTGAATTGTATTGGCAAGTGATACTATGGTAATATAGTGGAGTCTAACATCTATATGCATTTGGCTAAGTGGAGTTGAGGCTTGCATTGCTCAAAATAGATTTTCCTTATCATTTTGAAAATACTAAGTTTTTGTTTTGATAAAATCATTTTTCTCAATCAAAGATTGAAGATCCTTTACAAGGCATCTCTCAATCAAAGATTGAAGATTTCAAACAACCCTTGTTCTAACCACAAGATTTTAACTTAGAAATTTGAATGATGAGATTCTTGATTGCTTCCATGTCTTGATGCTCAAATTGTCCTTTACCAGGGACATGGCTAAGTACTTAGATTTTACACTCTGCAGAGGTGGTGCACTTTCCCCACAAGACTTGGTTTCCCAAGACAAGATCTTTCAGAAGCCTTCCCTTAGACCAAAATGGACGCGTTCCAACCTATCAAACACTACCACCCACTGTCCATATGCCTAAGTTCTTGCATCCTATATGATCATGGCAGAGCCCATAATGCCAAGTGGCTGCACTTGAAGTTTCTCAACATTTGACATCTCAAATCTCTTTGTTCCTGGGTGGCCATCCACAAGTGAGATACACAAGGTAAACTATAGACATGGGCCTTGTGAACCACTCAACACAAACCATTCCTTCCATTCCACCCAGGTAGTTCATTAACTTAGTTGTTTTATTAAATAAAAACACAAGTCCTCAGACTTAGAAATTTTTCCATAGTGTGAATATATATAGTCCACCCATGTTTTCTATTAGCTAGGCTAAGCTTGATAGTAATAGGAATCTTAACTTAGGAATTTTCTACTAAGGCTTCATCTACTAATTTTCCTATAGTAAGGTTTATACTTAGCAAAATCCATGCAAGTTTTACTTAGCAAAATCACTAATGCATAGTGAAAGTAATGGGACAAAAAGTATGAAGCATCACTTGCCTTTTTGGTAGAGTATGGGTTCACTCCTTGTCCTTGCAACAATCACACTCTTCAAGTCACTACAAATCAATCAAGCAAGGCACAAACTCAATCTACCAATCAAGCAAAACAACACATAAAATGACAAAGTCAAAGTAATGCATGCAAGCATGCCAAGCTTTGTTTTGTTTGAAAAAGTGGTTCCTAATGGGTCATAAACATTTGATAACACCTATTGGTCATTTTGTAAAGTGGCAAAGTCATTTGCAAAAGGTTTCACTACAAAAACCATTTTCAAAACAAAGTATCATTTTATGTGGTGTAGAAATATTTTTACTAAGGCATTAGCCTATAGGGTTCACCCAATATGTTTTCAAATCACAAAACTTGGTGTTTAGGGTCAGAGGTTTTAAGACAAAACATTTCCCAAAAAGTTTTCTTCAAAAACCATTTTTAATAATTAAACCACATTTCTATTTGACTAGAAATGGTTTTAATTCAAGGAATCCTTATTTTGTTTCACCAAATTCATTTTTGAATCCACAAAGTGGTTCCCAATGTTAGTAGGTTCAAATCACACCAATTTCCAAAGATTTTATCCCCAAATTCATTTTTAAACAATTTTTATAATCTTAACAAGCATACAATTGTTTCTGCAAAAACAAACATTTTTCCAGAAGCTTTTTACTAAACAAAAGGCATGGTTGGCTAGGGCTTGTTCCACTGAATCCATTGATATAAAATTTGTAATTTTTGGACGTGTGGTTTGAAAGTTATAGATTTTACAAGATTGAACTACTAATAGGAAAGTTTCTGTTTTTAAAACGAGGTCTGAGCCACGTGTCATGTTTTAATTCGTCGGTACCGGTTCACTGGGATCGAGCTACGTGGTGCGTTAGATCTAAGTTTAATCGTGCGGCTCAGGTTCATCCTTACCCCTTCGGTTAGTCATTCTATCCATGCCATCAGATGCAGATCTAACGGTTCCTATTGCCCTGGCCAAATAGCAAGGCCGGCGCGGCGTCGGTATGAGCGCCAGACGGCGGCGGAGTTGACGTTTCAGGAAGCGAGGAAGGAGGAGAGGTGGCTCACTGTGATCGCCATGGCATGGGGATGCTCAACCTGCCCTTGGTTGGTGAAGGGGCGCACGAGGACGGGCGGGATTCCTCACCGGAGTTAGGGCTGGCGCCAGGAGCTTCTGTTTGTTGACGGGGACGGGGCTGTAGTCCACCAGAAAGCAAGAGAATGGTAGGGTTAGATGCGGGCGAGTGCACTGGACACAGGCGTATCATCGGAAGGACAAGGGGTGGCCAGTTACTACCTGGAGGCTTCGTCGGAGAAAGAGGCAGACGGCGGTGCTGCAGGTCGTCGTCGAAGCCGAGGTTACAGGGCACCCGCGGATGAATGACTGGCACGGGAAGATGCGCCAGGATGCGGTGAGCGTGCTCGTGTGTTCGGGGAGGCAGGAGGTGGTGTGGCTCGGCCGGATTCGACGGTGGAAGCTCGTCGGAGACAGAGCTGCTCGGGGAGAAATTGGGGCGGCCTGGGGGCGTGCTTGGGGGAGGAAACAGAGGGGAAGTGGAGAGAAGAGGTATGCGTTTAAGCTTGCGTGATCAGAGCGAGTAAATGCGGCCACGTTAAGGCGAATTGATGCCGCGAAATCAAAGCCTGCAACGGTGACGAGGGAGGAAGAACAGGTCGTGGGGGTGGGGAAGAAGAGGGACGTGGCGGTGGGGTCCTCTGGTCAGTGGGAAAGGGAGAGGGAACGGGGTCCACTTGTCATCGTCTGCGTGGGTCAGTTAATTGGTGTCAACCGTTTTCTTCGGGAGGGAGAGAAACTAGGCTCCGAGTGGGCTTATTGGGCTGGCTCAGTTGGGTCAGGTCCAATTTACATTTTTTTTTCTGTCTGTTTGTTTTATTCTTTTCTATTTCTATTTTCTGATTTGATATTCAAACATATGATTCAATCAACAATTCAAACAATTCAAACAAAACAAACTTGTAATGAGTTTTTGGTTCTGTTTAACAGCATAAACCAAATCTCAAAATAAAATAATATTTTTATTCATTTTAGGATCTATTTAATAATTAAAAATAGACCATAGTTATTTAATCAAATAGGGTTTGATGTATTTAATAAAATCTCCATTTGAAAACAAATACTTTCAAAACCAAATCAGTAGGTTTTATTTGAAAGTAAAGAATACTTGGAAAGCTTGTTTAAAATAGAATAACATTTTTGCTATAGGGTCCATTAATAATTAAATAAAATGGACCTTAGTTAATAAATCAAATAGGATTGGTTTTATTTAAATCTTTATTTTGAAATCTAGAATAAAACCAAAACACTTCAGTAGGTTTTATTTTGAGAATATAAAATACTTAGAAAACTTATTTTAAATAAATAAATAAGTTTTGATGTTTTGAAAATAGTAAAACCTTTATTACTAAAACTTGGATATTTAAATCCTTTTTATTTTATTTTAAATAAACCTCTACTATTTTAATCAAAGCAAAACCTTTTGTTTCCAAGTCTTGGCCAAAGTTTAATTTAGTTTTATAAAAATAATCCTTATTTATAAATCTACCTTTTCTTTTGAAAACCAAAACTCTTTATTTTAAAGATCCAAAATAGTGTTTCCAAAATATTTTATTTTCCTTTATTAAATGTTTTAACTTTTAAATCCCTTTAGGTTTTATTTGACTCAAATTGGTTTAAAGGTTTCCAATTGGATTTAAAAGTTTCTTCTGGCTCTGGAAAATCAACAAAGTTTTATTTTATTCATTTATTTTTCACATTACAAGATTTGGAAAATCTTGGGATGTGACAATTACGCACGGTACTAGCGGCTTAGCGGCTGGATTGGTTTGAGCTAGTTGCAGGGTCGGGACGCCCGATCTGTCACGCCTCTTCCCCGTTTTTCATGTGGGATGCCTCGGGCTTTTGCTCTTGCTAGCCAGACAGCCGGGTTGCGGTCTGTAGCTGAGACGAAGAGTGGGCCTCTGACACCATCGCACACTACTCAGCCGGCGAGCCCCCGGGTAGGAGTAGCCGGAGCCGGAAAATTTTAATCGGAGAACAGGTATGCACACATTTCCAGAAGGAGCCCCCGAGATTCTCGTGGGAGTTCGCATTTTCATTTATGAGGTTTTCGGGATACATACACTTTTGGTGACTAGGTGTAAAACGGGCGCAGCAGGGCCGCATTGCAAGGACGTTCGGTCTCCTCGTCCGATTTGTCCATCTTGTTCTTGCGCGGCTGTTGTGCGTCGCTGAGGTAGTAAGAGTCGTTGGGCAGCGCCCGGCTGATGATGAAGGGGCCCTCCCAGGGTGGTGATAGCTTGTGCATGCCCTTCGTGTCTTGCACCAACCAGAGAACCAGGTCACCCTCGCGGAATGCGACTGGGCGAATACGGCTGGAATGGTAGCGGCGTAGTCGCTGCTGGTACAGGGCAGATCTGGACAGGGCCAGCTCGCGGGCCTCCTCCAGGAGATCTACCCCGTCCTCCCACGCCTCCTTGTTGGCCTGCTCGTCATAGAGGATCTTGCGGGGGAGTCGAATTCGATGTCGACGGAGAGGACGGCTTCCGATCCGTAGACCAGGAAGAATGACGTGTAGCCGGTTGACCTATTCGGTGTGGTGCGGAGGCTCCACAGAATAGCCGGAAGTTCTTCGATCCAGCATCTGGGTGACTGCTCCAACGGCTCGATGAGACGTGGTTTGATGCCGGCTAGCACCAAGCCATTTGCTCGTTCGACCTGCCCGTTGGATTGGGGATGTGCGACGGAGGCGAGGTCTAGCCGGATGCCCTTGTTGCTGCAGAACCGGGCGAAGGCCCCCTTGGCGAAGTTCGTGTCGTTGTCGGTGATGATGCTATTGGGGTAGCCGAAGCGGTTGATGATGTCGGTGAATAAGGTAACCACCATCGCCCCGTCCAGCTTCCGGATAGGCTTGGCCTCGATCCACTTTGTGAACTTGTCCACCGCTACCAGCAGGTGGGTCATTCCTGCACAAGCTCGCTTGAATGGCCTGACCATGTCGAGGCCCCAAACCGCGAAGGGCCGGGTGATCGGTATGGTCTTGAGCACCGAGGTTGGCATGTGCTTGAGCTGCCCGAAGCGTTGGCACCCATTGCACGCGCGGACCAGCTGCTCGGCATCCTCGAGGGCGGTGGGCCAATAGAAGCCGTGGCGAAACGCCTTGGCGACTATCGCCCTTGACGAAGCGTGGTGCCCGCACTCGCCCTGGTGGATGTCCTTGAGTAGCCGGTAGCCTGTGTCTACGTCAACACATCTTTGGAAGATACCGGATACACTGCGCTTGTATAGCTCGCCGTTTATGATGGTGTATGTATGCGCGCGGCGTCGGATTTGTCTGGCCTCCACCTCGTCATCCGGGAGTTCGTTATTGGCGATGTAGTTCATGAAGGGCTGTGCCCAGGATGGCGCTTCCCGGATGACGAGGACGCTCCTGTCCTCCGGCTGTCGGGTGTCGGTGGGCCGTCCGGGTGGGATTTCCGGGGCGGCAGCCCCTGAGCCACTGGGTGAGCCGGAAGCCCCCGGGTCCTGCGAGGCGGAGGGCACCGCCTGGCCGGAGTTGGCACGAGCTTTCTTCTTTGGTGGCTCCGTCGGCTCCGCTTCCGCTGCCCCGGCTGCCGGGACGCTCCCCGCCCAGATGATGGAATCTGATTCCGGCGACGGGTTGATGGATGGCTTGCGTAGGTGCTCCAGGGAGACCCCTGGCGGGATGGCCTGCCTGGTGGACCCTATCTTGGAGAGCGCGTCGGCTGCCTCGTTGTTGGTGCGGGGGACGTGATGAAATTCGCATCCGTCAAAGGAGGAGCTGAGCTTCTAGATGTGTTACCGTTAGAGGGCCATGTTGGCATCTCTGGCGTCCCATTCCCCGGATACTTGTTGTACCACCAGGTCCGAATCGCCAAAGCACAGGATCCGGTTGACGCTGATTTCCTTGGCCAGCCGGAGCCCGTGCGCCAGTGCCTCGTATTCGGCTACGTTGTTGGAGGCCTTGAAGTGGATCTGCAACACGTACTCCAGCCGGTCTCCCTTGGGCGAGGTGAGCATGATGCCGGCTCCCAAGCCCCTGAGCATCTTCGACCCGTCGAAGTGCATCCTCCAGTGGTCCGAATCTGGAACCGGTGGGAGATACTGGGTCTCGGCCCAGTCGACGAGGAAGTCCGCCATCGCCTGTGACTTGATCGTGAGCCGGGCTCGTACTGGATGGAGTAGGCAGCGAGCTCGATGGCCCATTTGGCGACCCGGCCGGTGGCGTCCTTGTTGCCGCTGATTTCCGAAAGGAGTGCAGTGCACACGACCTTGATCGGGTGCTCCTGGAAGTAGTGCTTGAGCTTCTTGCATGCTAGGTATACGCCGTAGCACATCTTTTGGTAGTGGGGGTAGTTCTGCTTGGAGAGGGAGAGAACCTCGCTGAGGTAGTAGACGGGTCTCTGAACTTGCTGAGCCTTGCCTTCCTCGGGGAGCTCCACCACCAGGACGACGCTGACGACCCGGCTAGTGGCTGCTATATAGAGCAACATCGGCTCCTTGCTAGCCGGCGTGGCTAGAACCGGCGTTGTGGACAGCATGCGCTTGAGGTCGTGAAACGCGGTGTCGGCCTGCGCAGTCCAGGAGAACTTGTCCGTCTTTTTCATCAGCTGGTACAACGGAAGTGCCTTCTCCCCCAGCCGGCTAACGAAACGACTGAGGGAAGCCAGGCATCCGGTGAACTTCTGGACTCCAAGCAGGTTCTTGGGCGGTTGCATCCTTTTGATGGCCGCGATCTTCTCCGGATTTGCCTCGATACCTCGCTGAGATACGAGGAAACCGAGTAGCTGGCCGGATGGTACTCCGAAGACGCATTTTTCCGGGTTCAGCTTCATCTAGTACTGGCGGAGGTTGCTAAATGTTTCTTCCAAATCCTCGAGGAGGGTGTGCTTTTCCTTGGTCTTGATGACCACGTCATCCACGTAAGCGTGCATGTTTCGGCCTATCTGCGAATGCAAGCATTTCTGCATACATCGCTGATAGGTGGCGCCTGCGTTCTTTAGGCCGAAAGGCATGGTTACATAGCAGAAAACCTCATAGGGGTGATAAATGATGTCTTAATCTGATCAGCCAGGTTTAGCCGGATCTGATTGTATCTGGAATAACAATCTAGAAAAGACAACAAGTCACAGCCGGCCGTGGAATCGATGACTTGATCGTCTGAGGGCAAGCGAAGGGTCTTCGCACGCCTTGTTCAGGCTGGTGTAGTCGATACACATGCGCCAGGTCTTGTTCTTTTTCAACACCAAGACTGGGTTCGCCAGCCAGTCCGGGTGGTATACTTCCATGATGAACCCGGCTGCGAGGAGCCGGGTGATCTCGTCACCGATTATCTTTCTCTTTTCTTCTGCGAACCGGCATAGAGGTTGCTTGACCGGCTTGGCATCCGGACGCACATGGAGTGAGTGCTCGGCGAACTCCCTCGGCACACCCGGCATGTCTTTGGGAGACCATGCGAAGATGTCCCGATTCTCACGGAGGAAGTCGACGAGCGCGCCTTCCTATTTGCTGTCTAAGCCGGCACCAATGGTGACGAACTTAGTCAGGTCCGAGGGGTCGAGCAGGATCCTCTTCGTCTCCTTTGCCGGTTGGAAGGCTCCTTCTCCAGCCGGTTTGCTGCTAGCCGGGATGTCCTGCTGGGCCATGGCCACATTGCGCATGATCACGCGCTTTTCTTCAGCTATGATGAGGGCCTCTGCTAGTTTGGAACCGGATGAGGCGCACTCCATCGATCCCCTGAAGCAGCCGGCGACGGTGATCACGCCGTGGGGTCCTGGCATCTTCGTCTTGAGGTATGCGTAGTGGGGGACGGCCATGAACTTGGCGAGGGCGGGGCACCTGAGGAGAGCATGGTAGGAGCGCGTCAAATTTACCACCTCGAACCAGATTGGTTCGCGGCAGAAGTTCTCCTCGGTCCCGAAGATGACGTCCAGCTGGATTTTTCCAGTGAGCACCTGGCCCGGCAGTACGCCGTGGAACGTCGTGGTAGTCGGGCGCAGGTCGCTTTCGAATGCCCAGCTTCTCCAGCGAGGACTGGTAGAGGAGGTTGAGGCTACTGCCTCCGTCGATGAGGACGAAATCGGCAAAAGCGTTGGAGACGATGAGGGGGTCGAGCACCATGGCGTAGCCCCCAGGAGTCGGCAGATGCTCAGGTTGATCTGCCCGGCTCTAGGTGATGGGGGTTTTCGACCAGTTCAGGTATTGGGGGACCAGAGAAACGATGGCGTTGACCTCCTTGGAGCGTCGCCTGTGGCTGTGCTTGTCGTCCTGCTCCGTCTCGAAGATGTGGTAGGCGGCGTGCGGCTGGGGGTAGCCGTTGTTGTTGCCGCCGTTGCCGCCGTTACCATCATTACCGGCTCCCCTAGCCGGTGGTGGGGGTCCACCCGGTGGGGGAGGCGGGAGACGAGGCTGGTTTCCCTGGTCCTTTAGCTGGCGAGTCCAGCTGCAGTTCCGGGTGGTGTGCGTAGCCGGTTTGAAGGGACCGCTATGCCACTTGCACGGGCCATCAATCATCTGGTCAAAGGTGAGCCGGGGCTTCTGTCGTCTTGTGCCGTTAGCCGGTGTGTCGGGCGCACCCTCTACGGCATTGACCTGCCGCGCATGGTAGCGAGGCTTCTATTGCCTGTCCTGGCGGTCCTCGTGGAACCGGTTGTCGTTGCCGTGGCGTCTGGAGGATCCGGCTTCACCAGCCGGATTGCTCGGACGATCGCGAGCCGGCTCCGTGGGAGTCGGACGGCCTTCCGTGTTTACTCGGAGGGGCTTCTTCATGGCGGCATCTGCCGTGGCGTACTGGTCGACAACCGTCATGAGCTCCACCATGGTTTTCGGCTCGTCACACAGTAGCCGGTGGCGAAGCATGGTGCCCTCTCGGCATCCTTCGATGAAGAAACCGATGGCTTGGCTCTCCAGGATGCCCTCGCAAGTGTTGTGGAGCTCCGTCCACTTGGCGAGGTACTCGCGGTCGGTCTCACGGTCGCCCTGGACGCACAAGGCCAGGTCGCGCGGGCGCTTAGGCTTGTGCGCCATTGAAGTTGCAGACGAAAACCTTCTCGAAATCGGGCCAGGCGTTGATGCTGTTGGGCGCGAGGCTATTGAGCCAGGTTCTTGCCGACCCGGTTAGCATGAGAGGGACGTAACGCATGGCTGTGCGCTTATTCCCATGGGCAATGCCGACTGCCGTGGCATAGTCGGTCAACCAGTCTTCCGGCTTCATCTTCTTTGTCGATTTGGGGTGTCCACAGGCAAGGAGAATTTATCCGGAAACGGCTCGTTCTGGATGCGGGGTCCGAAACAAACTGGTCCGGTAGAATCTTCCTCCTCCGTGACGCGCGCTTGAGCGAGAAGCTCGATGCGGTCGCGGGCATACGGACAATCCGGGTTGGGCACACCCAGCCAGCCCGAGAGGCGGGAACCGGCTAGCCTAGGTGCTCCGGCTGGTGGTGGGGGAGGTGGCGGGTTGCTGTTGACCGTCTGCTCCTGGCGCGGCTGGCCCCTATTGCCGGAGGTGTGACGCCTGCTGTGGGCCCTAGCCGGCTGAGGGGAGGACGCCTGCTGTGTGTCACGTGGTGCGCCCCTGCTGTTGGCGGGTAGCCTGCTTGCTCCGGAGTAGCTAAGGTCCTCCTGCGTCTGCCGGTTGGCGCCGGCCTGCTCGTCCGCGACGCGGAGGAGCTCCTGGACGCGAGCGTGCTGGCGGGCTCGCTCCTCGCCCTCCAGGCTAGGTAGTTCTTCTGCTGCGGCTCGTGCCGCACGCAAGTTCTTGATGGGCGTGCTGTAGGTGGGCCGTGTAGGGGCAGGCGCGGGATCCGGTTCTCCGTCCTTCTCCATCCTGCCGCCTAGCTCACTGCCCCGACGTCGTACCTGGCCGCGCCGGCTTGGCTCCACGGTAGCCGGGTGAGACCGTGCGCGCGGTCATACTCGCGCCTGGCGATCTCCAGCTGCTTGCGGGCTGCTGCCAGCTCCATGGCCTCCTGGAGGAGGATCTGTCTCTCCATGGTGAAGTTGGCCTCCGCCTCCTCCGGGTTGTCCCCGAGGGTAACCGGCGTCAGGAGCCGATCAATGGCATCCTCGACCGGGTTCCGAGGCTGTGAGGGAGTAGTAGTTCTGACCTCGTCCACGCCTCGCTCCCGCGGCCGGCAGGGCTACGAGCTGGATCCGGCCATCATGACCTCCACGCCGCGAGGTGCAGCGGAGGTGCCGCCGCTTGAGCATGGCGGCCCCGCGACAGAGACGATTTCCCTAGGGAAACGCTCCGGGACGGTGGCGATGTAGACGAGGAGATCGCCGAATAGCAGAACGGTGCCGTTTGCCGAGAAGGAAGTTCCAGCGAAGTAGGAGGCGTTGTCAATGACGCAGTCGAACTTGCCGAGCGTGAGCACCAGGCTGGAGGCCACGCGCTCACCGGCTGAAGTGCGGGGTCCCGTGCGGAACGTGACTTCGGTCGAAGCCATTAGCCCCACGGTGGGCGCCAACTGTCGTTGTATTCGGAACGGAAGTACCTAAAAAGGTTAAATAGAGGAGTGGGGACTAGCAGGAAAGCTATCGACAGCGTCCATGAAGCGAGATTGGATACGGCGTGGCGGACACAAGAAGTACCAGGTTCGGGCCTCGTGGTGAGGTAAAGCCCTACTCCTGCCTGATCGACTATGTGGAGTATCTGAGCTACAAGTGCTCCTCGAGCTGTATTCTTTAGCTACGCCTTAAATGAACTGAGACCAACCCTTTCTCGAGGCCCTCCCTCTCCTTATATAGGAAGAGGCAAGGGTCTCAGCGCTAATCCGACCGAGGGCCCACAGCGGGTCCCAGCCGACTAGTCATCTCTGATACCGGAATGGTATGTCACATCGGTGTATGAGCTGTATGGCTGTCGTAGGCCAGTGACGCCAGGCGAGCCGTCGTGCCAAGACAGCCCTTGTTCCGCGTCAGCCACGCCAAGTCTTCGGTATGGGCGGGTGGTTTCCCGTCTTGTCGTCGTACAGGGCGTACCGTGCACTGATACACACGTCGTCCTGTCTCCCTGATTGGATCCGGCTTCTTGCTGATTCGGCTACCCTGCGGTAGTCGGCCTGTCTTGCCTTGTCCGGCTGTATCTGGTCAGCCGGACTCGATCCGGCTATCCTGTTTCTTATTCGGGTGGGGTACCCGGGGATCATCCCCCTGACACGTTGTTAGTAGCTATCTTGGCCAAGTAGATGCTAGCAACTCCAAGAGTTAGTATTTATGCTCGATAGTGGGTTCATGCCTCTGGTAATCTGGGGAAGTGACAGAAATCTCTAAGGTACTAGATGTGTTGTTGCTACTAGGGAGAAAACAACGATCTTTTGTTCATAGAACAGTCGTATTGTTTACTTTACACGCAGTTCGTAAAGCAATAATCTGTTGCTTGCAACTTAATACTGGAGGGGGTTCGGATGATAACCTGAAGGTGGATTATTAGTCATAGATGCAGTTGGATGGCGGTCTATATATTATGTTGTAATGCCCAATCAAGTCTCAAAGGAGTCAAGATGATTAGTATATGCATGTATTGCTTTCTCGGTGTTTGTCAATTGCCCCGCTGTAATTTGTTCACCCAACATGTTATCTATATAAGGAGAGCCACCTCTAGTGAACTATGGATCCCGGTCCTTGTCTTTTACATACAATCTACAATCGTTTACTGCTTTGTCTTTACTTTCTGCAAACTTTTACTTCTTTCCATTAGATACATTTAATCCTTTGTTTTCCGCAAAACACGGTGAGATTCACAACCTCATCGCAAGTTGGGGACAAAGTTCTGTGGTTGTGTTGTGCAGGTCTCCACGTTGCTACTAGCACCGGTAGTGCGCCCTGCCAAAGCTCAGCTAGTAACACTTTTGAGGTGTTTCCTTGCTCCTACTGGTTCGATTAAACATTGGTTTCTTAACTGAGGAAAACTTGCTGCTGTGCTCATCATACCTTCCTCTTGGGGTTCCCAACGAGCTCTACATCAACACCGCCATCAAGCAACTTTCTGGGCGCCGTGCATTGAGCCATCAAGCATTTTTCTGGCGCCGTTGTCGGGGAGTCAAGGACATCTTCACAAGGGGAGTCCCTCATAACCAATCTCTTTACTTTGTTGTTTTTGTTTTGCTTAGTTTTCTTTTTGCTTTGTTTGCTTGTTTTGTTCTTCAAAAACACAAAAAAATTAGTTTTGCTAGTTTGCTTTCTTATTCAAAAACACAAAAAAATTAAGTCTGCTTTAGTAGTCACCTCTCCCTTAGCTCACCATGTTGATCCCTAAATTCACCTTGAAAGACCTTTCAATTGGTAGTGGTTCTATAATTGGGAAAGACAATATTGAAGAATTCTTTAATCATGTTAGTAAGCATGAAGATACTGATGATAGATCCCTTGTAGAACTTGCTCCAAACTATGAGATTGCTGCAGCTTCTTTAATTCACATGTTAGAAGCTAGGTTTGTTAATCTCAACCCCTTAATGCAAGTAATGTTTCTTAAGCTTAAGGAAATTGAAGACCCTGAAAAGAGGGATTTTATACTAGAAACTTTGTTTAAGGAGTTCTATGATGTTGCCAAGGAAGCTAGAAAAGTTTTTGAACATTTCAATATGCTAGGCTCATGTGTAGATGTTGTTGGTACACGAGAAAAGATGAACAAAACCGAACCTAATGGGGAGGAACCTAAGATACCAATACCCTTTAAACTAGTAGCAATACATGATGCCATAGAAAAGAATCTTGATTGGATTGTTCCTGCAAACCCTTTTGATGAGAATAGTGAACCTAAGAGCATTGAGAGAGGATCCTCTAGAACTTATTTGGATGATATACCTTTCCTTGTTGAAAATATTTCTGGTATTGGTCTTAATGCTTCTTCATTTGAGAACACTTGATTCTTTCTTTGCTTCTTATGCCTAACTTAAAGGCGTTAAAGAAAAGTACTTGTTGGGAGATAACCCAAGAGTTTTAGATGAATCTTGAAAGTTATTACCTCTGTAATAACCTCTCCTTATCCTTTTTATTTGCTTTTTGTTCCAAAAGTAACCTCTAATGAGAGTGAAGTAATGATTGGGAAAGTTGCCGCCCCGAAACAGATTTCTGTGCTTCACCGTAAAAATTCCTGAGAGAGCTCTGTACATCGGATTGAGCTGTAATTTTTTGTGATTCTGCCCCAGGTTGTTATCTAACTTCTGTTAGTTCAACACTTTTTGATTTGAGCAACAGCAGGTCTTCCAAAAAATTCGTCTTTACCTGCTGGCGTGTTTTGACAGATTTCTGCCATTTTCTGCATTTGCTTCTTGTTAGTTCCTTCTTAAGTTCCTTTGGGGAATTGAGCTTTTTGAGGGAAGTGCTACAGTAGCTAGTGTTCTAATGGAAGTTTATTTGGTGTTAGAACTGAACCTTGAGACTTATTTATCTTAAGTGCACTAATGTTGCTAATGAGATTGTGTGAAGTTTTGTATGAAGGAAAAATTCAGGTGTATGGAAGGAATGAGTAATGAGATGAAGGATGGACTAAAGCTCAAGCTTGGGGATGCCACGCGTGTCACCCCAAGAAATATCCAAGAAGTACAAGCGTCAAAGCTTGGGGATGCCCAAGGCATCCCCTTCTTCATCAATAAAAATTCCAGGTTTCTTCCAAACGCTTCATTTTTATTGTTTCATGCACAGTTGTGTTTTTCTTGGAGCATCTTCTTTTTCGTTTTTGTTTCGGTTTTTAGTTTGCTTGATTTGCTTGGTTTTATGAATAAATTGGTTGGACCCCCTCTTTCACACTTTGGTTTGCAAATAGTTTGGTTTGGTTTGGAAAAGAGTAGGAAAGTTCATACTTTTGTGGTAAAAAGAGCTCGTTTTTGATTGTGGCTTATGCTTTGTCATGCCATGCTTGATATTGTTTTGGCTCTATGCTTAGTATTCTTTGTTGTAGCATGAATTATTATAAATAATTGAGATCGCTTAATGTGCCTTGGATGAATCATGCGTTGTTTTAGCATATTAAAGCATAGTATAGTGGTATTCTGCTTTGATGCTTTATTTGGGTTGACTTGGCACATGCTCACAACATGTTATGACTATCTCAAGTCACCATAGCCTTTATGATCCTTTAGTTTTCAACTTGTAGTATTACTTTATGGTTTGATCAATGATGTTTTGTCTCTCTGCATGATTATGGCCATTATTGCTCTCTTAGTTTGTCGCTCCCAGTCTTTTGCTAGCCTCCACAACCAAGTACGAGTTCCACTCACGCATCCAACTCCATAAACCAAGTTATTCCAAAGAGTCCACCATACCTACCTACTACCTTATGCTATTCCAAGTATATTCATGCTTTTGTTTACCTTCCACCTGTTATGAGAAAACTAGTGATTAAAGCTCTCACGAGCTTGATGGCACACTTTACTTTATTTCCTCTAATAAACTTGAACCATTGGGTCCTTCTTTTTTGCGTATATGCTTGCGCTTTATAAGTTGAAATTAGCAGAACCATGTTTCATGGGGAACGCTTTCCACATTGCACTTGTACTTTGTACCCCGTTGATATTATGTTCTTTTGCGTATGGATCCCGGTGGTGTGAAATAAAAGTGGAACTTGTAAGATCATGGAGTTTGTATGTGTGTTAGAGAAACGCCTGGGCCGCTAGCCTAATCCATGCCTAATAATGGTGGAAACTTGCAGCATCACCAAAATGAGCACTCTATGAAGCATCCTCAATAAAAACCTATGCAAATAGCAAATAAAAAGATCGCTGAGATGCTCATTGTCTGCTTACCTTGTCATTTTGATTATGGGAAAGCTCCCGTATCATGTGCAAGGGGTACCACGTTGGCGGTTCTTAGTGATACACATATACTTACAATGACAAGAGCTTACTCGTGACTGAAGTTGAGTAGCATGAGGATCGGTCTTCGTAAGTAAGAGGCATGAGATTTCGGTTTATAACTTGTCAAGCATATCCTCTTAGTTGTGTCACTTTAACCTTAATCACCTTCAAGATGCTTATGATAGGGGCAATGAGAGCTGAAAGCTACAAGTACCATAATTTTTGGAAGCTCTTTATGAGACTTGAATCCCTACTTACTTTTACAAAAGGCTTTTCTTCCACCATTATATTGAGTCTCCACCTTCTATCTTATGCACCTACTTTGAGAGCATAGTGGCCATTCTTAGTTCTATGTGCATTGTCCCAAGACTAGTTGAATATTCTCGGAAAGTCAGAAAATCAGAATACGAGCATAGTTGAATATTCTTAGTTCTATGAGCATAGTGCCGTTTTTGGTTCCAGGAAAGTCAGAAAATGAATATTCTCGGAATTGGACGGGACAAAAGCCAAAGTGCCTATTTTTTCGGAGGGGATCAAGTGCCAGAATACGAGACGGAGAGGGGCCAGGGGCCGGCCACACCACCTGGTCGTGCGGCCAGGCTTGGCCCGCGCCAGGGGGTGGTCTGGCCGACCCTAGCACCCCCTCGGCCTCTCCTTCCGCCTATAAGTTGCCCTCGGGACGTAAACCCTAGGTACCTGATCAAAAATCCACGAAAGATTCTGTAGCCGCCGTCGTCTCTGTCCCTAGATCGGGGGGGATCTAAAGCTCTTCCCGGTACCCTGTCGGAGAGGGGAATTCACCCTGGAGGCCTTCTTCATCACCATGCAAGCCTCTGGTGTGATGCGTGAGTAGTTCATCCTTGGACTACGGATCCATGTAGTAGCTAGATGGCTAGTTTCTCCTCCTTTGTGCTTTCATGTTTAGATCTTGTGAGCTCCGTTCATGATCAAGATCATCTATTCGTAATTCATACATGTTGTGTTTGCGGGGATCCGATGGATATTGAGATGCTATTTCAGATTGATTATTGATTCTATCATGTCTTTGTTATTTGAGATCTTGCATGCTTTCCGTTGTTAGTAGCTATCTTGGCCAAGTAGATGCTAGCAACTCCAAGAGTTAGTATTTATGCTCGATAGTGGGTTCATGCCTCCGTAACTGGGAAGTGACAGAAATCTCTAAGGTACTAGATGTGTTGTTGCTACTAGGGAGAAAACAACGATCTTTTGTTCATAGAATAGTTGTATTGTTTACTTTACATGCAGTTCGTAAAGCAATAATTTGTTGCTTGCAACTTAATACTGGATGGGGTTCGGATGATAACCTGAAGGTGGATTATTAGTCATAGATGCAGTTGGATGGCGGTCTATGTATTATGTTGTAATGCCCAATCAAGTCTCAAAGGAGTCAAGATGATTAGTATATGCATGTATTGCTTTCTCGGTGTTTGTCAATTGCCCCGCTGTAATTTGTTCACCTAGCATGTTATCTATATAAGGAGAGCCACCTCTAGTGAACTATGGATCCCGGTCCTTGTCTTTTACATACAATGTCAATCTTTTACTGCTTTGTCTTTACTTTCTGCAAACTTTTACTTCTTTCCATTCGATACGTTTAATCCTTTGTTTTCCGCAAAACACGGTGAGATTCACAACCTCATCGCAAGTTGGGGACAAAGTTTTGTGGTTGTGTTGTGCAGGTCTCCACGTTGCTACTAGCACTGGTAGTGCGCCCTACCAAAGCTCAGCTAGTAACACCTTTGAGGTGTTTCCTTGCTCCTACTGGTTCGATTAAACCTTGGTTTCATAACTGAGGGAAACTTGCTGCTGTGCTCATCATACCTTCCTCTTGGGGTTCCCAACGAGCTCTACATCAAAACCGCCATCAAGCAATTTTCTGGGCGTCGTGCATTGAGACATAAGTAGCACCAAGCCAGAAGATTGGCTCATTGACTATGCAACAACAGTTAAGATCACAACAGGAAATTTGAGATGGGCAGTGAGGTATGTGCCACAAATTTTGGAAGGACCTGCGAGGGTTTGGCTAAACAACTTGCCACCAAGGAGTGTGAACTGCGGGTTGGATTTTGAAGAGTTATTTGTTAGCAACTTCTCAAGTACCTACAAGAGGCCCAATAGGCCACAGACTTTGGCTTTATGCCGGCAGAGACCGAATGAGCCTGACCGAGATTTTCTAACTCGGTGGTGCAACATGCGCAACTCATGTGAGGGGGTAATTGGAATCACAAGAAATTGCGTGGTTCGCCCAAGGCTGAAGATATGGAAGTATGTTGTGGCAAAGATTACAGCAAGATATGCCAACCACCTTGGCTGAGACGATCCGGATCACGGATTCGTACGCTCTGGGAGACCCGACTCAACCCCGGCTAATGTCAAGCGAGGCGAATGAGGAATATTACAACCGAGATGGCTCTGGGTCTTCAAGGAGAAACGATTTTCGGAGAAAGAGAAGGGACGAACGTCCGGATTACAGGTATAACTCGCAGCAGGTGGCAGCGGTAGACCGAGATCAGCCCAATGCTGGCGCCAGCCAATGCCAGAAAACTGGAGGACAGAACTAGCAGCAGAAGGGTGAAGGCAAGAAGCCCTAGACCCCAGAGCAGAAAAAGCAATGGCAGGAGCGAAAGGATCGTCTGAGGTACACATTCAAGTCTATGTTGGATCAACCATGCAAATTTCATACGCCAAGTCCGAATAGCCTAGTGAACCATACAACCCGGCAATGTTAGTGGATGAGGAAGCTAAAACAGGGTAGTTCGGGGAATGCTCATGCACCTCAGAATGAAGCACTTCAGCAGCCATTATGTCAACACCCGGGTTTTCAATCCCAGATGCCCGTTATGCCATACCTCGCAATCCCAGGATTACCATTTTTGCGAGACATAACGGATTGGATATCAAAGTACATCCTCCATTACAAACCATACATAAGGTTTTGCACAAATAAGGATCTCATGATCCAATCTTTAATACAACAAGCAGCAGAAATAAGTGATAGCGTAGCGGTGGGGTCCATCTTCAGGGGCACAGGCAATGCTGACGAAGGCAGATAGTCCTAGTTATCATAGCCGTCCTGCTGACCATCATCTTGATAATCTCCTTCATAGTCTGGCCATGATAATAGCCAGGGACAAAAGCCATGAGTACTCTTTAAGTACTCGCAAACTACTACTAACAAGGGGTATAATTCTGAATTAAAAATACTGAATCTAAGTTAACTATCCAGTTAAGTTTGAAACCTAAGCTGAGTTCAAAAGCAAAGAAAGGTAAAATAAAGTTCTAGAATCACTTAAGTTGGGAAGCTATTTTCATCAACACAACCCTGTTGTGGTCAAGTCAAAGTTCATCATTCATTTCAAGTTATTTAGAAAAAATCTAACAACGAAACAGTATGGCCATTCCAACTGTCCATAACCGCGGACGCGGCTATTCGAATAGTTTGACACTCTGCAGAGGTGGTACACTTTCACCACAAGATTCGATACATCTGTCAGGGATAACCCTGAATCATCATACTTGGTATGCAGATAATCAAACATAACCTTCCCTTTACACACCCTAGTACAAGCACCTCTCCTATGAGCATGGCCTCCTAACCATGACCATCAGTCATCTTGGGCACTGCATAGGTGGACAACATTGAGAGGTAGCCTCGGCTCAAACCTCTCCCGTGAGGGAACTAATACTAATGCATATAAATTTCCAGCTAAGGCTAACCCAATTCAGGTAATGTGGTTGTACGGTAAATTTGGAATGGTATCGCATCCGAATCCAACCATCAGTTTTATAAAAGGGTTAAGGCTCATGCCTCCTCATTTTCATCATCATAAACCAGTTGTGTTTCTCAACACATGTCAAAACATCTCAATAGAATGACTCATCATTCCAAGGTTTTCATAATTCATTTTCACCAAGTGTTCCCCTCTAAAGTGACTCAAGTTTTTGATCTATTCTAAAATACCGAGTTAAGAGTGTTCACTAAGGTGGAAAGATGGGATCAATCTCATGCCATAGAATGACATCTAAAGGTTTCTAAGTAGGTCAAATTTTATACTCTTTATGCTACCTTCAAAATTAAGTAAAGAACTTTGTTTAAACTAAGGGAGGTAAAACTTGTCAATAAGACTTGGGGTACTAATAGTCAAAGGGGTGTGATCAAAGCATGCTTAAGGCATCTTTGCTAAACCATCTAGTTTTATTCTAGCTTACTAACAATATCTTGCTAGAGTATGTTTTGCAAGGGTTAGCTTGCCACTAATAGCTTTCCTTGGTTGGTGCAGTGGTTGAAGTTTTCTTCTTCTTCTTCTTGGTAGAACTCCTCCTCCTCGAAGGCTTGGTCGATACTAGCGTCTATAAATACATAGAGAGTAGACAATCACCAAACGATACTTAACTAGGCTAAGTAGCATTCTAAAACACACAATTGATGATCTCTTATCATCACAAGCATCACAAGTTTAATTTCAATAGTTTCATCCTTTTTATTTTAGAAAAGTAATTTCTACTCATTGAAATATTAACTAAAATTTTATATTCACCACCAAAATATGGGATCATGTGGACACATGTCCTCACCACATATTCTAATATGTGGGAATGAGATTTAAAGGTTGGATCAATATTACTTTGGTTTAAGTTCATTGTTTAATGATTTAAAGTGACTAGAAATGCCTATATAGCATTATTTTGGTACTAGTCCCAAGTCACTGCATGTAAACATTAATATTTTTACATATTTGGATAGATATGATGAAATGTGATTTTTGAGAGTTGGAATCAACTCAAAAGCTAACTTGGTTGATTTTATAAAAATGTTGCAAAGTGCAAAAGCTTCTCTTTTGTTATTTTTATTAGGAGAGATCTATAACTCTAATTGAATTAAATCCAACGGGCTTGCATAGATCATTTTAATATCTTTCAGACAAAATTGGTTTCATGTAATTTGGATTCCTAAAACTCTCTGAATTGATTTTTAAACAAGTGGATAGAAACTAGATTCAAACTAAAAGAAAAATCCAGATTTGAATCGATGGGCTAGCGCGGGAAAAGAAATGGGCCGGCCCAGTGGCGCTCCATGTTGGCTCAGGTGACAGGGGTCCGCTTGTCGTGACACTTAAAAAGCTAAACGCAGCGCTATGGGCCGTGCGATTAGAGGCTAGATCTACGGTGAGGTCGTCGTCGTGACGGCAAACAGTCGCCGTGACTCGAACCCTAGCAGCTCGGTGGGGGTCTACTGGGGGCGTACCAGGGCTCCAGCGGGGTCGGCGAGGCGGGCAAACTAAGTGGAAGACGACGGCGAGGCGAGGCGTGGTCGCGGCTGAGCTTGGGGCGGTCGAAATCCACGACGCCCTTCTCCTCCAGAGGCGACGGCTCCGGCTCCAATTCCGGCGAGCTGCTGCTCCACTTGCTCCGGTGAGAGGTGGGTGAGGTTCAGAGAGGTGAGGGGAGTGGAATGGTGTGGAGAAGGATGGCTGGGGAGGGCTCCTTTTATAGGCCCGACGGTGAGACCGAGCGGGATGGGCGGTCGACGGTGGCGACATGGCTACGGCGAGCTAGAGGCATGGCTGGGGATGGCGATCGACGGGCGGTTCCCTTGCGGTGCTCTAGGATTCAAAAGCGGCCGTAGGGGCGGTGGTATGCGGTCTGGGCGAGGTGGCGCTCTGAGAGGCAGAGGTGGTGGTGTCCACGGCGAGCGGTGGTTGTGGGGCTTTGGGCGGCGAACGGGGATGTCTGGGGTGTTCTCCAGGTCGAGGCGGAGCGGCGGGCGCGGGCTGCGGTCGAGCGGCTTGTGCATCTTGAGGGACAGCGTGCTCTGCGGGCGGCATCGGCATGGTGCGGTGGCACTGGGCGCGGGCTCTCCTCGGTGGTCCACGGCAGCACTTGGCTCGGGCAAGGGACAGAGAGGGGCGGTGAGGCGTTGGATACCTCCTAGACATGGCGAGGGAAGGGGGAGTGGTCTGCTGCAGTGGGGCAAGGTTTGGCCGGCGAGCATGTCCTCGGCATGGCTTGGCCTAGGGGTTAGGGACAAGGGACAGGGGTGCTAAGGGCATGGTTAGACTAAGAGGGGACAGAGAGGTTAAATGGAGATCAAATGGGGGCAAAACCCTATGCAGAATAGTGAGCTAGGATTAGAGGTGTGATTAAGCCTGCCAAATGTTTGATGAAATGGCTGCAAGAGAAAAAGTTTGGAATTTTGAGTTCAAAAATTTTGAGTGATCTCCACTAGTGATAGGTAGTCTCTGGTTGCAAGGGTTTTGAAAATGGGGCTCAAAAAGATGGTTTTTGAAATAGGGGTGATCTATGCATATGCATTAGATTCAAATTTAAACTGTCTTTTAAAATAGTTAACATATTGTTTTTAGCAGATCAAAAGGTGGGCCTTCGTACCTCATTATGTGTACTAGCAAGGGGTGCAAACATCAAGAATTTTTTCTGTTAAGAATTGAGTACTAGGAATAGCCAAAGTAGGCATGAGAGTTAAATTTGCCAAAATGACCATTCCTTCATTTTAATTCTTTTTTATTTGATTTTCTTTAGGAAAAGTTTGGGAAAGATGTAGATGATGTTTAAATCACCTAAGAAACATTTTACAAGCATTGGATCAATCAATCATGGCAATTCAAACAACTCCTATTTTAAATGCACACATATATGAATGCTTTCATTTTAAATTTGGAAAAGTTTTTGTTAACCCCATTTTTGGATGATTTGATCTTGATAAGCATGGATTAATGTTTTGGGATGTTACAAACCTTCCCCCTTAAACAAAATCTCGTCCCAAGATTTAGAAAGAAAACTAGGAACTAAAGAAATCTGGGAACTCTGTCCTAATGTAATCTTCGCGTTCCCAAGTAGCTTCCTCCTCGGTATGGTTGCTCCACTGAATCTTGAGAAACTTGATACTCCTGGTCCTGGTGGTTCTGTAGGCTTCCTCTAAGATACGGATGGGTACTTCTTGATAGGTCAGGTCATTGTTGATTTTCACCGCTCTGTGATCGATGTTCTTGAAAACTTCAGTCTTCTCAGGCACTTCCAAGCATATGCGAAGTAATGAGATATGGAACACATTGTGGATGGCTGACATCTCTTCCGGCAGTTCCAGGTGGTACGATACTTCTCCTCGGCGGTTCAGAATCTTGAAAGGTCCGATATATCTGGGAGCTAACTTTCCCTTCAGACTAAAGCGTTGGGTTCCCTTCAATGGTGAAACCTTGAGATATACGAAATCTCCGACATTGAAAGTCAGGTCTCTCCTTCTCTTGTCAGCATAGCTCTTCTGTCTAGATTGGGCGGTCTTGAGGTGCTCACGGACTTTGTGAACTTTCTCTTCTGCTTCTCGGAGAATGTCGGGTCCAAAGATCTGACTCTCTCCTACTTGCGACCAATTCAAAGGGGTGCGACACTTTCTTTCGTATAGGAATTCAAATGGTGCCATCTACAAACTAGCCTGATAAGTGTTGTTATATGAGAATTCTGCGAAAGGCAGGCAGTCTTCCCATTTTGATCTGTATTCCAGCACACAAGCTCTAAGCATATCCTCCAAGATTTGGTTGACTCTCTCAGTTTGTCCATCTGTTTGCGGGTGATAAGCGGTGCTGAAGTTCAACCTGGTTCCTAAACCTTCCTGAACCTTCTGCCAAAATCTTGAAGTAAACTGGGTTCCTCGATCTGATACGATAGTCTTGGGGGTTCCATGCAGACTAACAATTCTAGCAATATACAGTTCTGCTAGCTTTGTACTCTGGTAGGTTGTCTTGACTGGTATGAAGTGGGCTACCTTGGATAGTCTATCAACTATTACCCAGATTGAGTCATTTCCCCTACTACAAGTAGGTAAACCGGTGATAAAGTCCATTCCGACGAAATCCCATTTCCATTCCGGAATCTGCAATGGTTGCAACAATCCTGCATGTCTCTGATGCTTTGCTTTGACTCGTTGACAGATGTCACATTTGGCGATGTAGCTTCCGATCTCTCTCTTCATCTTGTGCCACCAAAATTGCTCTTTCAAATCCTGATACATCTTTGTTCCTCCGGGATGGATAGAATAAAGAGTATCATGAGCTTCCTTCATGATAACCTCCTTCAGCTCCGAATCTGCTGGCACACAGATATGTCCCTTGTACCACAGTACACCTTCTTCGTCCTCGGTGAATCCAGGTACCTTTCCTGTACCAATACGACGTTTGATTCTGTCGATACTTTCATTCCCCTTCTGGGCTTCCTTGATTTGGCTAATCAAAGTGGGTTGAAGTTCAATGCTAGCTAGGAATCCTTTACTAACTAACTCAGTCTTGAACTGCTCCAACTCCTCATACAAACTAGGTTGCTTCTCCTTGATCATGGTGTTAAGCCTACACGGCAATCTGCTAAGAGCATCTGCTACCACATTGGCTTTGCCGGGGTGATAGTGAATGTCAAGGTCATAATCCTTGATTAACTCTATCCATCTTCTTTGCCTCATATTCAGCTCCTTCTGGGTGAAGATATACTTCAAGCTTTTATGGTCCGAGTAAATCTCACAACGATTACCCATCAAATAATGACGTCATGTCTTCAATGCTAGAACCACGGCTGCTAGCTCAAGATCATGGGTCGGATAGTTCTGCTCATGCTACTTCAGTTGTCGAGACAGATACGCAATGACTTTGCCTTCTTGCATCAATACACATCCTAGGCCAATCTTGGATGCATCACAATACACATCAAACGGCTTCTTGATGTCTGGCATGATCAAAATTGGGGCTGATATCAATCTCTTCTTCAGCTCCTAAGCGGCTTCACACTTGTCTGTCCATTCAAACTTCTTGTCCTTCTTCAACAATTGGGTCATTGGTCGGGCTATGCTCGAGAATCCTTCTATGAACTTGCGGTAATATCCCGCTAATCCGAGAAATGAACGAACTTGGGTTTGATTGGTTGGGGCTTCCCATTCCTCGACATCTTTGATCTTGGTGGGATCAACAGAGACTCCTCCGGCAGACACAATATGTCCTAGGAATCCTACTTCTTTCAGCCAAAACTCACACTTGCTGAACTTGGCATATAACTGATGCTCTCTCAGGGTTTCTAGGATGATTCTCAGATGTTGCTCATGCTCTTCTTCTGACTTGGAGTAGATAAGGATGTCGTCGATAAACACAACTACAAACTTATCTAGGAAATTCATAAAGATCTTATTCATGAGATTCATGAAATAAGAAGGGGCATTGGTTAATCCAAAATACATAACCGTATACTCGTATAAACCATAGCGAGTAGTAAAGGCGGTCTTTGGAATATCCATGGCACGAATCTTAAGTTGGTGATAACCAGTCCTAAGATCAATCTTTGAGAATACCTGAGCTCCGGTTAACTGATTGAATAGATCCTCTATCTTTGGCAAGGGGTACTTGTTCTTGATGGTGACATCATTCAACTTTCTGTAGTCTGTACACAGACGGTTGCCTCCATCTTTCTTGTCGACGAATAACACTGGTGATCTCCATGGCGATGCACTTGGTTGAATCAAACCTGTTGCTAACATGGCATCCAACTGCTTCTTCAGTTCTACTAACTCTGAGGGTTTCATGGTATAGGGTCTCTGGGATATAGGTCCGGTTCCGGGGATTAGTTCGATAATGAACTCAATATCCCTATCTGGGGGCATACCTGGCAATTCATCTGGGAATACGTCGGGGTATTCACGGACTACTCTGACTTGGTCAATGGTAGGCAGGGCTACACTCTTGTTGCACTTGAATTGACGTGGTAAGGTTTCAGAGATATGCTCTACTGTTACTCCAGAACTACTGGTCATGGTGATGGCTTTCTTAGCACAGTCTATCAGTCCTTTATGCCTTGACATCTAGTCCATACCTAGTACTACTTCCAAACCTTTGGTTCCAAGTACAATTAGGTTGGCATAAAAATCTATCCCATGTATTCTGATAGGTACAGCTTTGCAAATTTTTCTAGCCTTTGTTGTTGAACCGGGGATTTGAACTATCATGACATGCTTCAGGTTGGTTGGGTGAATCTTACTAGTGCATACAAATTCTTCGGTGACAAATGAATGCGATGCTCCAGAATCAAACAATACTCTTGCTAATACTGAGTTGACAGAAAACATACCCAGCACTACATCTGGCGCTTCCTGGGCTTCTTCTGCGTTCATGTGGAAGAGACGACCGTTGCGGTTGTGAGGGTTTCCTGGGGCAAACCTCCTTCCTGGTTGAACACGACGCTGCTGCTGAGCTGGGGCATTCACAGGGGCGTTGGCGACAGTCTTCTAGGGACACTCATTGGAGTAGTCACCCTTCACTCCACACTCGAAACAGGTGATCTGGGACTTGTCCTTGACAGCGACAGGTACAGCACTGCTGCCAGCTCTGGGTGCAGTGTTGTTGTTGTTGCTCTTGAGAGGGGCACGGTTGAAGTTGTTGGCGTTGCCGGAGTTGTGATTGTTTCCTCCGGACTTCACATTTCCTCTGCTACGGTTGGGTAGCTTGGGCGAGAATTTAGGGGTCGGTTGTTCCTTGGTGCATATCCTGGTGAAGGGTTGGGACGATACTTCTGGTGACTACTGGATCTAGACTGATGCATCATACGGCGCTTGCGGTTGTCGTTTGCCTGGTTAATCTTCCCTTCCATCTGAATGGCAGAGTTGACTAGCTCTTCGAGATCATCGAAACGGATGTTGACGAGGACAGTCTGCATCTCATCATGCAGTCCGTTTAAGAATCTCTCTTTCTTTTTGGCCTCCGTGTTGATTTCATCGGGTGCATATCTAGCAAGTGACAAGAATTTGTCACGGTACTCTACCACAGTCATTCTTCCTTTCTTTAATTCGCGGAATTCATCTCTCATCCTGTTGACAAGACCTTGCGGCACGTGGGTGCGGCTGAACTTGACCTTAAATGCTTCCCAGGTCATCACCTGGCCATAGTTCATATTGCGGATGCTATTCCACCAAGCTCTTGCATCTCCTGCCAGATAGTGGGTGGCGAAGAGAACTTTCTCATTTGCATCTACTCCTGCAACTTCGAGGTTGTTTTCCATGGTTTGTAACCAGTCATCGGCATCTAATGGGTTTTCAGATTGGTTGAAGATTGGGGGATTGGTGTTCTGAAAATTTTTGAGTTTAGATCCATGGTGATCCTGATTTCCATGTCCTTGGTTGTTGAGAGCCATTTGGGTGATCTGCTGCAATGTTGCTAAGTCGGCTTGACGCTCGGCCCTGCTTGCTTCACGGTCCGCGATGAGATTCTGCAAGATCTGCAGCATGGGGTCTTGCGACGAGCTGCTCCCTCCTTGGTTTCCACGAGTCATCTGAAGATTGAGATAGATATAGGGATAAGAGGGAAATTCTAAGGTTCATGGTTTTGGGGTTTTCAAGGCTAAAACTTTTGAGTTAGACTCGGGTTTTTCAACTAACTTCTTTTTCATTCATGCAAGCAAGCACACGATACAACACACACCACAAAAATCAAAGGGGAAAACAGATGGTTTGAAGAACCATTCTGCCCGCTACGATACAATGAGATGATATATCTCATGCTACGACAGTGCTCTAGTGCATCTACTCATCATCGATGAAGTCGGAGTCTTCATCATCAGTGTAGAAGTCCACAGCATCCTCTGCCAGAAAATCGTCATCGTTGCTGAGGTAAGAATCCATATCTCCCTGGATGTCTTCACCCTCATCATCTTCTTCTTTGGCGGCAAGCTGAGCTTCCTGCTCCTTGATGGTCTTCTCGAGGTCGGCCACCTTCTTGCAAAGACGGGCGATGGTGCGATCCTTCTTGGCACGCTGGCGACAAAGAGACTGGCGATCTTGGACGAGGAGTGCAAAAGTCTGGGCCTTCTGGTCGGCAATGGCATGGTTCTGGTTGGCTAACTTCTGGCATTGTCCAGTTCCTGTTGTCGGTCATGAAGCAAGAAGTCAAGGTTCTCCACTTGACGCCTCAATTCAGGGTGACTTGGCATCTCCATCGGCATTCCCATGAAGTCACGTCTTGCATAGTGGGCAAAACGGGTTCCTTGAATCTTGTTGACGCTGAGGGCACATAGACGTGCGAGAGCTTCATGCATTGCCCTGGATAATCCATCTAGCCAGTTGTTCTCTCTCACGGAGAACTGAATTCTTCCAGAAGTTGGTGCTTCAATGCTTCCTCGAAGATCTACGGTGACTAGCCATTGTAGGTCTCCTCCTAGGGGTCCTGGAAGTTGAGCTCCAAGAAACTCCGGATGTGGGCGTCCCAGTAATTCTGACAGGGAATCCAGATCCCTCTCGAAGATCAGCTAACCTCCGTTTCCCAACTAGTAAAACTTGCTGAACTAAGCCTCCATCTACAAGAGTTTAGGATGAGGAAGTTAGTGAAGTGATCAAGTGTGTCAAATTTTAAGTAGTAATGTAAGAATTTTGAGGAACATGTATTTTTGAGGAAGAATGAGTTCACCAGGGTAAGAGAGGAAATAGTTTTTCATAAAGACTCACTTTGGTTTTGAAGCTAAGTTTTTGGTTTGGACGTCCATTCTAACTAGGGTCTCCTATGGTCATGTTGGCTCTGATACCAACTTGTCAACACCCGGGTTTTCAATCCCAGATGCCCGTTATGCCATACCTCGCAATCCCAGGATTACCATTTTTGCGAGACATAACGGATTGGATATCAAAGTACATCATCCATTACAAACCATACATAAGGTTTTACACAAATAAGGATCTCATGATCCAGTCTTTAATACAACAAGCAGCGGAAATAAGCGATAGCGTAGCGGTGGGGTCCATCTTGAGGCACAGGCAATCTTGTGAAGCGAGATAGTCCTAGTTATCATAGCCGTCCTGTTGACCATCATCTTGATAATCTCCTTCATAGTCTGGCCATGATAATAGCCAGGGACAAAAGCCATGAGTACTCTTTAAGTACTCGCAAACTACTACTAACAAGGGGTATAATTCTGAATTAAAAATACTGAATCTAAGTTAACTATCCAGTTAAGTTTGAAACCTAAGCTGAGTTCAGAAGCAAAGAAAGGTAAAATAAAGTTCTAGAATCACTTAAGTTGGGAAGCTATTTTCATCAACACAACCCTGTTGTGGTCAAGTCAAAGTTCATCATTCATTTCAAGTTATTTAGAAAACATCTGACAACGAAACAGTATGACCATTCCAACTGTCCATAACCGCGGACGTGGCTATTCGGATAGTTTGACACTCTACAGAGGTGGTACACTTTCACCACAAGATTCAATACATCTGTCAGGGATAAGCCTGAATCATCATACTTGGTATGCAGATAATCAAACATAACCTTCCCTTTACACACCCTAGTACAAGCACCTCTCCTATGAGCATGGCCTCCCAACCATGACCATCAGTCATCTTGGGCACTGCATAGGTGGACAACATTGAGAGGTAGCCTCGTCTCAAACCTCTCCCGTGAGGGAACTAATACTAATGCAGATAAATTTCTAGCTAAGCCTTACCCAATTCAGGTAATGTGGTTGTACGGTAAATTTGGAATGGTATCGCATCCGAATCCAACCATTAGTTGTATAAAAGGGTTAAGGCTCATGCCTCCTCATTTTCATCATCATAAACCAGTTGTGTTTCTCAACACATGTCAAAACATCTCAATAGAATGACTCGTCATTCCAAGGTTTTCATAATTCATTTTCACCAAGTGTTCCCCTCTAAAGTGACTCAAGTTTTTGATCTATTCTAAAATACTGAGTTAAGAGTGTTCACTAAGGTGGAAAGATGGGATCAATCTCATGCCATAGAATGACATCTAAAGGTTTCTAAGTAGGTCAAATTTTATACTCTTTATGCTACCTTCCAAATTAAGTAAAGAACTTTGTTTAAACTAAGGGAGGTAAAACTTGTCAATAAGACTTGGGGTACTAATAGTTAAAGGGGTGTGATCAAAGCATGCTTAAGGCATCTTTGCTAAACCATCTAGTTTTATTCTAGCTTACTAACAATAGCTTGCTAGAGTATGTTTTGCAAGGGTTAGCTTGCCACTAATAGCTTTCCTTGGTTGGTGCAGTGGTTGAAGTTTTCTTCTTCTTCTTCTTCTTGGTAGAACTCCTCCTCCTCGAAGGTTTGGTCGGTACTAGCGTCTATAAATACATAGGGAGTAGACAATCACAAAACAATACTTAACTAGGCTAAGTAGCATTCTAAAACACACAATTGATGATCTCTTATCATCACAAGCATCACAAGTTTAATTTCAATAGTTTCATCCTTTTTATTTTAGAAAAGTATTTTCTACTCATTGAAATATTAACTAAAATTTTATATTCACCACCAAAATATGGGATCATGTGGACACATGTCCTCACCACATATTCTAACATGTGGGAATGAGATTTAAAGGTTGGATCAATATTACTTTGGTTTAAGTTCATTATTTAATGATTTAAAGTGACTAGAAATGCCTATATAGCATTATTTTGATACTAGTCCAAAGTCACTGCATGTAAACCTTAATATTTTTACATATTTGGATAGATATGATGAAATGTGATTTTTGAGAGTTGGAATCAACTCAAAAGCTAACTTGGTTGATTTTATAAAAATGTTGCAAAGTGCAAAAGCTTCTGTTTTGTTATTTTTATTAGGAGAGATCTATAACTCTAATTGAATTAAATCCAACGGTCTTGGTAGATCATTTTAATATCTTTCAGACAAAATTGATTTCATGTAATTTGGATTCCTAAAACTCTCTGAATTGATTTTTAAACTAGTGGACAGAAACTAGATTCAAACTAAAAGAAAAATCCAGATTTGAATCGATGGGCTAGCGCGGGAAAAGAAATGGGTCGACCTAGTGGTGCTCCGCGGCGCGGGGCTCAGCTGACAGGGGGTTCCCGCTTGTCAGTGGCACTTAAAACGCGAAACGGTACGCGCGCTATGGGTCGTGTGATTAGAGGCTAGATCTACGGCTGAGGGTCGTCGTCGACGACGAACAGGTCGCCGGCGAGCTCGAACCCTAGCGGCTTGGTGGGGGTCTACTGGGCGCGTACCAGGGCTCCAGCGGGGTCGGCGAGGCGGGCAAACGAAGTGTAAGACGACGGCGAGGCGAGGCGTGGTCGCGACTGAGCTTGGGGCGGTCGAAATCCACGGCGCCCTTCTCCTCCAGAGGCGACGGCTCCGGCTCCAATTCCGGAGAGCTGCTGCTCCACTTGCTCCAGCGAGAGGTGGGTGAGGTTCAGAGAGGTGAGGGGAGTGGAATGGTGTGGAGAAGAATGGCTGGGGAGGGCTCCTTTTAAAGGCCTGACGGTGAGACCGAGCGGGCTGGGCGGTCGACGGTGGCGACATGGCTACGGCGAGCTAGAGGCATGTCTGGGGATGGCGATCCACGGGCGGTTCCCTGGAGGTGCGCTAGGATTTAAATGCGGCCGTAGGGGCGGTGGTATGCAGTCTGGGCGAGGTGGCGCTCTAAGAGGCAGAGGCGGTGGTGTCCACGGCCAGCGGTGGCTGTGGGGCTTTGGGCGGCGAACGGGGATGTCTGGGGTGTTCTCCAGGTCGAGGCGGAGCGGCGGGCACAGGCTGCGGTCAAGCGGCGGCTTGTGCATGCGGGGACAGAGCATGCTCTATGGGCGGCATCGGCATGGTGCTGTGGCACTCGGCGCGGGCTCTCCTCGATGGTCCACGGCAGCACTTGGCTCAGGCAAGGGACAGAGAGGGGCGGTGAGGTGTTGGCTACCTCCTAGACATGGCGAGGGAAGGGGAGTGGTCTGCTGCAGCGGGGCAAGGTTTGGCCGGCGAGCATGTCCTTGGCATGGCTTGTCCTGGGGGTTAGGGACAAGGGACAGGGGTGCTAAGGGCATGGTTAGACCAAGAGGGGACAGAGAGGTTAAATGGAGATCAAATGGGGGCAAAACCCTGTGCAGAATAGTGAGCTAGGATTAGAGGTGTGATTAAGCCTGCCAAGTGTTTGATGAAATGGCCGCAAGAGAAAAAGTTTTGAATTTTGAGTTCAGAAATTTTGAGTGATCTCCACTAGTGATAGGTAGTCTCTGGTTGCAAGGGTTTTGAAAATGGAGCTCAAAAAGATGGTTTTTGAAATAGGGGTGATCTATGCATATGCATTAGATTCAAATTTAAACTGTCTTTTAAAATAGTTAACAGAATGTTTTTAGCAGATCAAAAGGTGGGCCTTGGTACGTCATTATGTGTACTAGCAAGGGGTGCAAAGATCAAGAATTGTTTCTATTAAGAATTGAGTACTAGGAATAGCCAAAGTAGGCATGAGAGTTAAATCTGCCAAAATGACCATTCCTTCATTTTAATTCTTTTTTATTTGATTTTGTTTAGGAAAAGTTTGGGAAAGATGTAGATGATGTTTAAATCACCTAAGAAACATTTTACAATCATTGGATCAATCAATCATGGCAATTCAAACAACTCATATTTTAAATGCACACATATATGAATGCTTTCATTTTAAATTTGGAAAAGTTTTTGTTAACCCCATTTTTGGATGATTTGATCTTGATAAGCTTGGATTAAAGTTTTGGGATGTTACACATTACTCACAGGGGGAATGGACATCAACTAATGTTGCCTCCACCGAGGTATGAAAATCAGGAAAGAAGGGATGCGGTGCATCAGGTGAACAACAACCAGCAGCACGACCAAGGTTACCACGCTAATGAGGGACGAAACGAGTACAGGGAGCATCACCAAAGATACCGTGTATTTACCACGGAAGAAACTGACCGGAAGAGCTTACAGCGCAGGCATATGAAGGTGAATGCAGTAATGCCGGCTGTGCTGAGGTATATGCCTTGGTCCGATCAGGAGATTACTTGGAGTATCAAGGATCACCCGAAAATTATGCCAAGTCTAGGGACCTATGCTCTGGTCCTGGATCCGACGTTCATCGGCCCGAACATCAACATGAGGTTCTCAAAGGTGCTGATAGACAACGACAATAGCATTAACATCGTGTAAAAGGATACCATGCACAAATTGGGGATATCAGAGAATATGCTTCAAGCAACTAGGACCACTTTCCATTGCATTGTGCCTGGTATCTCCTGTGAGCCCATTGGTAAGGTCCGGGTTGATGTGTTGTTTGGTACAAGAGATAACTGCCGGACTGAAAATTTGGAGTTCGAAGTGGTGAACTTGGAAAGCGCCTATCACGCGTTACTCGGCAGGCCTGCACTGAACAAGTTCATGGCAAGTACTCACATCAGTTACCTAAATATGAAACTGCCCGGACCAAGGGGAGTGATAACCATATCAGGAGACTTCAGGTGTTCGATCGAGTGTGGTTCTGCCGGATCTAACTTAGCCAGTCACTCATGATAGCTCAGGAAAAGAGGAGAATATAGGACGTGGCGGCATTGGCTCAGTCCGCGCAGCAACATATGCCAGCCCTGACCAACCCGCATGGAAGTGTGTCATTTCAAGCAACCAAGGACACTAAGAAAGTACCAATTGATGATCAGTTCCCAGAGCGCACCATAACCATTGGTGCCGGGTTAGGCGACAAATAGGAATGTGAGCTCATCAACTTCCTCCGTGAGAATCTGGATATCTTTGCTTGGTCCACATAGGATCTGCAAGGTGTACCGAGGGAGTTAGCCGAGCACTCTTTGAATGTGAGACCCAGTGCTAAGCCGGTGAAGCAACCTCTCCGATGCTTCGTCGAGGATAGAAGAAAAGTCATTGGGGATGAGATAGCTAGGCTCCTTGCAGCCGGATTTATCATGGAGGTACTTTACCCGGATTGGCTCTCTAATCCGGTGCTCGTGGAAACGAAAAAAGATGACCCGAACGTGGCCGTGGTGTGGCGCATGTGCATTGATTACACAAATCTGAATAAGGCATGTCCAAAAGATCCATTCCCACTTCCTAGGATAGACAAAGTCATAGAATCAATAGTCGGGTGTGAACTGTTGTCATTCATCGACGCGTATTCTGGTTTCCACCAGATACCATTGAATCCGAAAGATCAAATAAAGACTGCGTTTATCACCCCGTATTGGGCTTATTGCTATCGCACTATGCCTTCGGATTACGTAATGCTGGAGCAACGTATCAGCGATGCATGCAAAAATGTTTACATAACCAAATAGGTCAGAACGTCCAAGTTTACGTGGATGATGTTGTGATAAATACTAAGGAAAGCAATACGCTCCTTGATGACATCCGACAAACATTCGCGAACCTCAGACGGTTCCAGATGAAGCTTAACCCGGAAAAATGTACCTTTGGCGTGCCCACTGGGAAATTACTTCATTTCCTTGTATCAAGCCGAGGTATCGAAGCTAACCTGACAAAATTCCGGGCTATAGAGATAATGGAACTGCCAAAGTCCCTTAATGATGTGCAGAAGTTCACTGGTTACCTGGCATCATTAAGCCAGTTTGTATGCCGGCTGGGAGAGAAGGCACTACCCCTCTACCAGTTAATGAAAAAGGCAGACAAATTTACATGGACGCCACAAGCAGATGGCGCATTTCGGGAATTAAAAAAGATGATGTCTCTGCACCAATACTAGATGCCCCGCTACCTAAAGAGCCAATGCTGCTCTACGTAGCCGCAACCAACCGGGTTGTAAGTGCAGTGGTAGTGGTCCAACGCGACGAGGAAGGAAAATCAGTCCAGAGACCGGTGTATTACCTAAGCGAGGTGTTGTCGACCTCAAAGCAGAATTACCCACATTACCAAAAGATGGCATATGGAGTGTATATGGAAGACAAGAAACTCAAACACTACTTTGAGGAACATCCTATCAAAGTGATATGTGAGGCACCCATATCGGAGATTATGAGAAACAAAGATGCTAGCGGTCGAATAGCGAAGTGGGCAATTGAGCTGGCCCCATATGCACCATAGTTCGACAGAAGAGATGCGATCAAATCGCAGGTTGTGGCAGATTTATTCGTGGATTGGGCCAAGATGCAATACGAACCACCCTTGCCGGACACAATTATTGGCGGATGCATTTTAACGGGTCGAAGCTGAAGGAAGGACTGGGCACCGGGGTAGTACTTACCTCACCCAAGAAAGATCAGTTGAAGTATGTCCTCCAAATCCATTTCAGCACATCAAACAATGTTGTAGAATATGAAGCACTTGTGCATGGGCTTAAAGTGGCAAAGGAAGTAGGAATACATCGGATACAATGCTTTTGAGACTCGGATTTGGTGGTGCAGCAGGTATCTAGCAATTGGGATGCCCTGGATGCCAACATGGCCCTTTATAGATTCCACGTTCAAAAGATAAGTGGATTCTTCAAGGGGTGTGAATTCCATCACATACCCCAGATTGAAAATGAGGCAGCCGATGTAATGTCCATGTTGGGCTCATCCCGGCAACCAATCCCGCCAAATGTTGCTTTGCAGCACCTGAGAAAACCATCTATTACACCATCACAGGAATCCGAGTCAATCTATATCCCAGCTCTTTCCGGATCAGAAGCTACACCTATGGAAATAGATTAGGGAGGCACTTCAGCAAACCCGGGGACTGCTTCAGCAAACCCGGGGACTGCTTCAGCAAACCCGGGGACTGCTCAACTAAACCCGAGGACTGCTCAACTAAACCTGGCAGGAGTTATGTCGGTAGATGCGATGGAAATCGATGAAGAACTTTTTCCCATCCACCCTATACCCACTTGGGCTAAGCCAATATTTGATTTCCTAAAAGAAGGAATTTTTCCAAATTATGAGGTGCTCTCAAGGAAAATCCAGAGAAGAGCAAAGGCGTATGCTATCATCAACACCAAGTTCTACAAAAGAAGTGTAACCACAGTGCTGTAGCGATGTGTTGACCCGGAGGAAGGGCTTGACATACTCTGGGATATCCACCAAGGAGAATGTGGCCATCATGCATCTTCAAGAGCATTAGTGGCAAAGGCTTTCTGGCACAGATTTTATTGGCCAAATCTCTTGGAACAAGCAGAGGATCTGGTGAGGAAATGTAATGGATGTCAGAGGTATGCCACCAAAACCCATGTACCAATGTCGGAACTGAAGACCATTACTTGGCCATTTGCTATATGGTGCCTAGACATGGTAGGACCATTTAAGCCGGCTGATGTCTATGCACTTCTATTCTTGTAGACAGTTGTTGGGCCTCCAAGTGCAGAGGTTTGTAGAATAGCAGCAAGTTTTCCCTTAAGTGGATCACCCAAGGTTTATCGAACTCAGGGAGGAAGTGGTCAAAGGTATCCCCTCTCAAGCAACCCTACAATCAAGATACAAGAAGTCTCTTGTGTCCCCAACACACCCAATACACTTATCAGGTGTATAGGTGCACTAGTTCGGCGAAGAGATAGTAAAATACAAGTGCTATGGATAATTATAATTGGTAACGGTGCCAGAAAATAGCTTGATGGCGTGGAAGTGACTAAAGGCAATCTGAAATAAAGGTGGAAACAACTAAACATGTAACATATCTAGTAGCAAACGAAGTTTCAATGATTAAAAACAAGGCCTAGGGATCATACTTTCACTAGTGAACACTCTAATATAAATATCTTCTCTTCATGATACTACTCTTAACTACTCTCCGGTTGGACACTCTAATCCATGGTAGGGCTATAACAGCACTCCTCAAAGTCCGCTTTCCCCATATAGATAACCCCACACTATCACCTTGAGCTCTAGATGGTTCCAACAAACACCACAATTTCATAGAGACATCCAACTCCAAATATAACTCATAACAAGTAATTGTAATCTCTAGCCTAAGTGCCACCATGGTGTACACGCTGTCACTTTCACACACATGGGGAGAGCAGAGATCTATTAAAGCACGTGTGTAGCAAAGTAGATCTACTTGATTACAAAGCTCATGATCACAATATGATCATGCATAGATAGATAGATGAACACATAGCTACCGGTAGAACCCTTAGCCTCGAGGAAGAACTACTCCCTCCTCATCATGGGAATCAGCAATGGCGATGGAGATGGAGGTGGAGATCGCTGGAGATGGCTCCGGGGGCACTTCCCCGTCCCGATAGGGTGCCGGAACAGAGACATTCTGTCCCCCGAATCTCCCCTTCGATGGCGGCGGCGCTGCGGAACTTTTCGTGGCTGGAGGCTGGACGATTTAGGGTTTTTGCATCGGGAGACATCTTATAGGCGAAGAGGCAAGCTCGGTGGGCGGCCAGGGGACCCACACCACCTGGTGGCACCCCCAGGGCTAGCCTACGCCACCATATGGTGTGCCCACCCTGGTGCCCTACTCCGTCTCTGCTTCGTGTTTCCGTGTTGCTCCGAGAAAAATAGGCATATTGGCTTTTGTCCCGTACAATTCCGAGAATATTGATTTTCTGCCTTTTCTAGAACCAAAAACATAAGAAAACATGCAACTGGCACTATGGCATCTTGTTAATAGGTTAGTCCCAGAAAACATATAAAAATACCTCAAAGTGTTGACAAAGCAAAGTAAAGTAGATACTAAACAAGCATGGAACATCAAAAATTATAGATACGTTTGCAATGTATCAACATCCCCAAGCTTAACTCATGCTCGTCCTCGAGTAGGTAAGTGATAAAAGGAAAGAATAATTTTTGAGGTGACATGCACCATCATAAACTTGATAAAAGTATTTGTAGAACATTGATAGTTGGGATCATAGTACTACAACAAAGCATGAAAGATAAAGTTCTAACAATAAGACATAGAAACTATGTTGCAACATGAAAAGGCACAAAAAAAAGATTCATGAATAACAATGCTTTGCAAGACGTTTGTTTGTTTCACATAAAGAAAACATAGCATAGTGGCATCCAGCTTGTCCCTCATAGAGTAGCAAACATAAATGCATAGGACACCTTCAAAGTTCATAAGAGTGACTTGATACAAATAGTTTAAGAACAAGCAATATCAAAGTTATGCATCAATCAACAAGTCTTGGGACAATGCACATAGAACTAAGAATGGCCACTATGCTCTCAAAGTAGGTGCATAAAGATAGAAGATGGAGACTCAACATAAAAGTAAAAGAAAGGCCTTCATAGAAGGAAGTAGAGATTCAAGTTTCATAAAGAGCTTCCAAAAATTATGGTACTTATTAGCTTTCAGCTCTCATTTCCCCTATCATAATAATATTTAGGTGATTAAGGTTAAAGTGAAACAACTAAGAGGATATGCTTGACAAGTTATAAGCTGAAATCTCATGCCCCTTACTTACGAAGACCGAACCTCATGCTACTCAACTTTAGTCACAAGTAAGCTCTTGTCATTGTAAGTACATATGTATCATAGAGAACTAGCAACGGGGTACCCCTTGCACATGATACATGAGCTATCCCATAATCAAAATGACAAGGCAAGCAGACAATGAGCATCTCAGCGATCTTTTTATTTGCTATTTGCATAGGTTTTTATTGAGGATTCTTCATAGAGTGCTCATTTCCACCATGATTAGGCATGGCTTAGGCTAGCGGCCTAGGCGTCTCTCTAACACAAATACAAACTCCATGATCTTACAAGTTCCCCTTTTATTTCACACCGCCGAGATCCATAAGCAGAAGAACATGATATCAACGGGGTACAAAGTACAAGTGCAATGTTGAAAGCGGTCCCCATGATACATGGTTCTGCTAACCTCAACTTATAAAAAGCAAGCATATACGCAACAAAGATGGATGCAATGGTTCAAGTTTATTAAGGGCAAGAAAGTAAAGTGTGACATCAAGTTCGTGAGAGCTTTAATCACTAGTTTTCTCATAACAAGTTTAATTCGGAAGGTAGATAAAAACATGAATATACTTGGAATAGCATATGCTAATAGGTAGGTATGGTGGACTCTTTATAATAACTTGGTTTTAGGAGTTGGATGCATGAGTGGAACTCACACTTGGTTATGGAGGCTAGCAAAAGACTGGGAGCGACCGACTAAGAGAGAAATAATGGCCATAATCATGCAGAGCGACAAAACATAATTAATCAAAGCATAAAGTGATACTACAAGTTGAAAACTAAAGGATCATAAAGGCTAAGGTGACTTGGGATAGTCATAACATGGTGTGAGCATGCTCCAAGTCAACTCGAATAAAGCATCAAAGGTGAATACCACAATACTATGCTTTAATATGCTAAAACAACGCATGATTCTTCCAAGGCACATTAAGCAATCTCAATTGTTTAGAACATGTCATGCTACAGCAAAGAATACTAAGCATAAAGCCAAAACAATATCGAGCATGGCATGACAAAGCATAGGCCACAGTCAAAAACAAGCTCTCTTTACCACTTAAGCGTGAGCTTTCCTACTCTTTTCCAATCCAAACCAAACTATTTGAAAACCAATGTATGAAAGAGGGGGTCAACCAATTTATTCAGCAAACTAAGAAAACCAAGCGAACGAAAAACCAAAACAAAAACAAAAAAGAAGACTCTCCAAGAACAACACAACTGTGCATGAAACAATAAAAATGAAGTGTTTGGAAGAAACATGGGATTTTTATTGATGAAGAAGGGGATGCCTTGGGCATCCCCAAGCTTTGACGCTTGTACTTCTTGGATATTTCTTGGGGTGACACGCGTGGCATCCCCAAGCTTGAGCTTTAGTCTATCCTTCATCTCATTACTTATTCCTTCCATACACCTGAAATCTTTCCTTCAAACTAAACTTCACACAATCTTTATTAGCAACATTAGTGCACTCAAGATAATAAGTCTTTGGGTTCAGTTTCAACACCAATAAAACTTCCATTAAAACACAAGCTGCAGTAACACTTTCCTCAAAAAGCTCAATTCCCCAAAAGAACTCAAAAAGGAACCAACAAGAAGCAAATGCAAAAAATGGCAGAAATCTGTCAAAACAGACCAGCAGGTAAAGACGAATTTTTTCGAAGACCTTCTGTTTCTCAAATCAAAAAGTGTTGAACTAACGAAAGGTAGATAACAACCTGGGGCAGAAGCACAAATAATCACGCCTCAAAAGGACGTACAGAGATTTTACACGAATTTTTACGGTGAAGCACAGAAATCTGTTTCGGGACAGCAACTTTCCCAATCATTACTTCTCTCTCATTAGAGGTTACTCTTGGCACAAAAAGCAAATAAAAATATAAGGAGCGGTTATTACAGATGTAATAACTTCCAAGACTCATCTAAAACTTTTGGATTATCTCCCAATAAGTACTTTTCTTTAACGCCTTTAAGTTATGTATGATAGTTTGAGAAGATGCTCACATAAGAAATATGAATTGAAGTAAAAGAGAGCATCAAGAATCAAATTCAAAGCATATTTAAGTCTAACCCACTTCCTATGCATAGGAATATTGTAAAGAAACAAGTCATGAAAGCACAAAGCAACAAGCATAGTAAATCAAAACAAGTGCAACTTCAAGACTTTCCACATAAAGAGGGGAAACTTAATATTATTGAGATACATAAAACCATGTTTCCCTCTCTCATAATAACTTTCAGTAGCATCATGAATAAAATTAAAAATATAACAATCACATGAAACATTCTTATCATGAGCCACATGCATAAAAGAATTAATACTCCCCACATAAACATAGTCATTCTTATTAATTGTAGTGGGAGCAAATTCAGCAAAATAGCTATCATTATTATTCTCATCACGATAATCATCAAATATAGGAGGCATATTGTAATCATAATTAATTTTCTCCTCAATAGTAGGTGGACTGAAAATATCATATTCATTATTGCAATCATCATATATTGGAGGTATAGTATCATCATAAGCAATAGAATAATTATCTTCCAAAGTGTGTTCGTTTGTAAACATATCATCATTGGAAGGAACATGGATAACACTAATAGTACAGTAATTATTAATATCATCATTTTCAGAATTGGTACCGAAGAGATTTTCAATATCAAAAGTAGTGTGTTTTTCCCAATCATGATCACTACTATAGGTAATAGGCATAGGAACATCATCGAGTTCAGACTCATCAAAACCTATAATAGGAGCAACATGCTTAGGGGAAAATACCGTTTCCTCTCTCCTTTTACTCCTCCTCTTCTTCTTTTTCTTCTTCTCTTTAGGAGGGAGAGGCTTGAAAGGAAGTTTCTCCATATACCCTGGTTCATTGTTAGAGACAATAGAAGAAACTTTGGAGGATTCCTCCTTTTCATTAATAAGACCAAGACACATATTAGTCATGTCATATTTTGGTAAGATCTCATCTTTTAGGATATTTTGTATGTAAGTATTTGTGTGGCAATTATCAACACAATAAAGATGACAACCATGCAGGATGCTATTCATATTAAAAGCACTCATATCTACCAAAGAGGTTTTTCTTGATAACTCTTCACACCCCAAAAATAATGTAAGTTCATCATGCTGATTAGGAGTGATCATGTCATCACAATACAAACTTGCAGTACTCATTGGATTAGAAGGGCTATTATTATGGCCTGAGCATTGAAAAGTGAAATGACCCACTTCAAATCAAAGTTCACAAATAAAAGGATAAAGGGCACATACTTTTTTACCAAGATCATTTAGAGCCCTATACCACGTTCTAGTTTTTTCATTCCTGTGGGTGATACAATATTCTTCTTCAATTTGATTATTATCACAAGGTCTATGTATTCCACAAAAATTAACATGCTTATAAGAAATAGTACTTTCAGAGGTTTGAGCATGTTTATTGCTATCAATAATAACAATTTCATTTTCCATGCAAGTGTCTTTAAAAGGCTCATGATACATGTCCCATTTTTCTTTAGGAGCATTAATATGAGAAGAAAAGGTTCTAAAACAATCAATAAGAATTTGAGGATCAAGACCATATTTAGCACTAAGCTCTTGAAAATCAGTAGTTTCCACGAAAGACTTAATGCAATCATACTCATAGTTTTTACCTGGTTCTTTACCTTTGTTGTTATCCCAATCTTCGGTATTGCTTTGAATTGTTTCAAGAAGATCCCACTTAGCTTTGACTTCCTTACTTGTGAAGGATCCCTCTAAACAAGTATCCAGATAGTCCTTGTAATGTCCCGAAAGCCTTGCATAGAAATTATTAATAACAATATTACTAGGGAGGTCATGAATGGGACATTTCAGAATTAGTGACTTCAATCTCCCCCATGCTTGGGCAATACTTTCTCCATCATGTGGATGAAAATTATAAATGTAATTCCTATATTTATGAATTTCATGAGGAGGATAAAATTTAGAGTAAAAGAGAGATTCAAGTTCCTTCCACTCCAAATGATGAGGAACATCTAGTAGCTCATACCACTCCCTTGCTTTGCCCTTAAGTTAAAAAAGGAATAGCTTCCTCTTAACTTGGTTCATTGAAATACCTGCACACTTGAATAACTCGCATAATTTGTGTATAAAGAGTAAATGATCACCAGGATGGACAGTTCCATCTCCCAAATAACAGTTGTTCATAACACGTTCAATAATTTTTATAGGTATTTTAAAAGAGATGCTTTCAGTATGTGGATTTAAAATATCACAAGTATCATTAGAATTACCACATATGGGAGATAAAGTATCATCAGAGCAAATTTTCTTCTTTAAAGCTAGGGAACTAAAAAGATCATTTTCATAAAAACTAACTTCCCCAAGCTTAGACGTTTCCATAGCATTAGTAACAAAGGTGTTCAAAATATTCATACTAATAACATTGCTATTAGCATGCAAAGAAAGTTCCATGGGTTTTTTAATTTTCTTTTCAGACAATTCATGTTCTAACTTAGGAAAAATACTAAAAAGCTCTCTATTTTTTTTCCATTAAGCCTAACTAGTGAAAATAAAAACAAGAAACAAAAAGACAAAATTGTAGAATCTAAAGGAAATAACTTCGAGCACTCACACCGGAGGATGTGAGTACCTTTATACCTCCTGGCAACAGCGCTTGAGAAAATAGCTTGATGTCTACGCACTTCTATTCTTGTAAGCAGTTGTTGGGCCTCAAGTGTAGAGGTTTGTAGAAACGACAAGTTTTCCCTTAAGTGGATCACCCAAGGTTTATCGAACTCATGGAGGAAGTGGTCAAAGGTATCCCCTCTCAAGCAACCCTGCAATCAAGATACAAGAAGTCTCTTGTGTCCCCAACACACCCAATACACTTGGCAGGTGTATAGGTGCACTAGTTCAGCAAAGAGATAGTAAAATACAAGTGGTATGGATAATTATAAGTGGTAACGGTGCCAGAAAATAGCTTGATGGCGTGCAAGTGACTAAAGGCAATCTGAAATAAAGGTGGAAACAAGCAAACATGTAACATATCTAGTAGCAAATGAAGTTTCAATGCTTAAAAACAAGGCCTAGGGATCATACTTTCACTAGTGAACACTCTCATATAAATATCTTCTCTTCATGATACTACTCTTAACTACTCTCCAGTTGGACACTCTAATCCATGGTAGGGATATAACAACACTCCTCAAAGTCCACTTTCCCCATCTAGATAACACCACACTATCACCTTGAGCTCTAGATGGTTCCAACAAACACCACAATTTCATAGAGACATCCAACTCCAAATATAACTCATAAGAAGTAATTGTAATCTCTAGCCTAAGTGCCACCATGGTGTACACGCTGTCACTTTCACACACATGGGGAGAGTAGAGATCTATTAAAGCACTTGAGTAGCAAAGTAGATCTACTTGATTACAAAGCTCATGATCACAATATGATCATGCATAGATAGAGAGATGAACACATAGCTACCAGTAGAACCCTTAGCCTCGAGGAAGAACTACTCCCTCCTCATCATGGGAATCAGCAATGGTGATGGAGATGGCGGTGGAGATCGATGGAGATGGATCCGAGGGCACTTCCCCGTCCCGGCAGAGTGCCAGAACAGAGACTTTCTGTCCCCCGAATCTCCCCTTTGGTGGCGGCGGTGCTGTGGAACTTTTCGTGGATAGAGGCTGGACAATTTAGGGTTTTTGCATCGGGAGGCATCTTATAGGCGAAGAGGCAAGGTCGGTGGGCGGCCAGGGGGCCCACACCACCTGGTGGTGCGGCCAGGGCTAGCCCGCGCCACCATATGGTGTGCCCACCCTAGTGCCCTACTCCGTCTCTGCTTTGTGTTTCCGTGTTGCTCCGGGAAAAATAGGCATATTGGCTTTTGTCTCGTCCAATTTCGAGAATATTGATTTTCTGCCTTTTCTGGAACCAAAAACAGAAGAAAACATGCAACTGGCACTGTGGCATCTTGTTAATAGGTTAGTCCTAGAAAACATATAAAAATACCTCAAAGTGTTGACAAAGCAAAGCAAAGTAGATACTAAACAAGCATGGAACATCAAAATTTATAGATACGTTTGCAACGTACCACCGGCTAAGGGAGGAATGACCCATATCTTGGTTTTGGTGGACAAGTTCACTAAATGGATCAAAGTAAAGCTAATCAAGAAATGTGATGGAGCAATAGCAGTGAAGTTCCTCAAGGATATAATCTTGAGAATATGGCTATCCCCATAGTATCATAACTGATAATGGCACAAATTTTGCTGAAGGAGCATTTGCAAGGTTCTGCCGAGAGAAGAAGATTCGGATAGATATTGCTTCTATGGCTCACCCCGCATTGAACGGGCAAGTGGAAAGATCCAAGGGACTAGTCTTGTCCGGGATAAAACCCCAGCTCATAGAGCCACAGCAAAGATCAGCGGGGTGCTGGATAGAAGAACTACGAGCAGTACTGTGGAGTTTAAGAACAACTCCGAATTGATCAACAGGCTATACGCCATTTTTCTGGTATATGGGGCAAAAGTTGTACTACCAGCCAACATAGAGGATGATTCGCCAAGGGTCACCCAATACACAGAAGCCGAAGTGCGCGAAGCCCGGCCAAACGATGTTGATCTGCTGGAAGAAGCGAGAGAACTGGCCTTGTCTAGATCCGCCATATATCAGCAAAACCTCTGATGTTACCATAGCCAGAAAGTAAACCCCCGAGTCTTCCGGGAAGGTGATCTGGTACTCCGGCTGGTGCAGCGCACTGCTGGCATGCATAAGTTATCCCCCCCATGGGAAGGACCTTTCATTGTAAGCAAAGCTTTGCACAAAAGATTCCTACTATCTTATTGATGCACAACCACAGGAGAAGAACAAGGCGGACAGGTCCGGGGAGGAATCTAAGCGCCCATGGAATGTAGCACTACTTCGTCCTTTTTACACCTGACAAAGAGGTGAATGTATCCGAGCTACTCATATGTCGGTATGTATGTCGGCATTGAGTTTATCAATGAAACTTCGGCACCCCTAGAAGAAACTCGAGGACTGCCATAATAATTGTCTTTCTTGCTTTTGTGTTTTATATACGTCGGTTGGGTTAAGTTGCTTACACCTTAGCCGGATTGGTAGTGTGTGAGAACAAACAACCCAACTCTTCGACTTTGCTTCTTTCCAACAAGATTTGGCTTCATGGCAAGCAAGAGAACAAGTTTGGAATTTCAAAGCACATGAAAAATGACTAAGGAAAAGAAACTAATCGAGATGATGTTTATTATTTGGACTAACCCCTTGTTTACTTCATTCGCTTCTCGCCGGATTATTTTGAGATAATCTCAAAGTTTCAAGTATTGTTAAGTCAATTTTTTGAACCTCGGACTCGTAAGTCGAAAAACCGAATCAAGGTAGACGCGAGCCGAGTCATAAAATTGGGGGAACAAGAAAAGGAAAATCGGGGACTTCGCCCATGTTAATCCGACGTTAAAAACTTAGTAGAAAATGAAACTAATTGTAGAAAAACCAAACCATTGTGCTTCAGTACAACTTCACCCGCATACCGGGGATCTGATGAATATTATTAAGTGTTTTTTCAAGCTCAAGGGGCCACAGTAGAAGCTGAATCATCGGTCGAGGGAGGAGGCACTTCGACATCTGTAGGCAGGGCACTAGCCTCGGCCTCATCTTCGGGGTTGGCCTCCTCGTATTCCAGGTCTTCGGCATCATCACCAAGTTTGGAGGCCTCGTCCTCACCTTCCTCGTCCTTCCCGCCCTCAGAAACATCGGCATCATCAAATACATCCAGGTAGCTCGGACCCTCATTCCAAGCATGGCAGAAGGCATATTGGATGAGCTTGTTGGCGCAGGCTTTGCGTTGAGCGACACACTCTGGATCATCAGACCACTTTGATCCGGTGCGCATACAGTCAAGTAGCCCCAAGTCTATCCCTTCGTACCATGAGAGAACAAACTACAGTGCTGTATCAGCTCCGGCTCGTGCAGCAGATTCCTGCCACAGGTTCAACTGAGTTTCACACTCCATCAACTTTGCTATAAAAGCAATGCTTCCTTTGGGAGTAGGCTCAGTGGGCTAGAGAGAATTAAACATCTGCATCGCTGCTGGCATAATGTTTGCCCCGTAGTTCCTCACTAGTTCCATGCGGGTAGCGAGGCTCACCACCAGATCCTCCGTGTCATATGGAATTGACTCGGCGGTAGGGTCATCTATAATACCTCACTGAGCGCGGGACCTGGCTACAGCGGCAGCAGTGAGGGAGTCACCCTCAGGGAACTTGCCTATGAACGAAATGAAAAAAGTCGGTGAACAAGAATGCTTGATCTAGACGAATAAGAATGGAAAAGAGGAATTGAACTCATGTGAAATCTGGAAAAGGATACGAGTGAGCTTGGCATACATGTTGGCATTGCTGGCCTGGAGTTTCTCATATTTAGAGGTCACCGATGTAAGTGTTATGTCGACTTCCTGCAGCAAGTCCTTATCCTTGGAAATTTGGGTGGTCAGGCTCTCCTTTTCCTCGGCGAACTCCTGATCCGCCTTATCCAGCTCGGATTTGTGGAGGTCCTTAAGCCTTTGGATTTCGACGTTCATCCAAGTAATCTCCAAGTCCTTGAGGCCCAGCTGAGCAATCTCGTCATCCTTTTTCTTCAATTCAGCTTGGTGCTTCCCTGCTTGTTCAAGAAAAATGTGTCATCATATCAGGAATGGGCACGCTATCTTCAAGTGCAACTGCAATAGTGAGTTAACCTAATGGAGCCAAGGTATAATTATCTACCGAGTCAAGGAAAGAGCACGCAATGGCCAAGAGAACAAGACAAATTACCTTGGATTTCAGCCAGATTTTTGTGCATAATAATATTTTCAGCCTCAACATCAGCTGCATAATTCAGATAATAAGTTAATACGGATGGGAAATAACTCGAATGAGGGTGAATAAAAAGGTCTTAAGCAAAGGAAATTACCCTTCTTCTGGTGATCAACCAATAACTTGCCATATCTAGCACGGAGATCCTTGTATGAGTCCAGCAGGCGCTGGAACTCAGCACTTCGGCGGTTGATGTGATCTAAAAAACAAACCAATGTTAGTTCATGGATAAAGAGAAAGCAATTCGAAGTCTACAAAATCTGGGCCAAGAAGAACTTAACCCGGCTCTAGGTGTGTGGATATTCGAAGTCTACAAGATCGGGCCAAGTGGAACTTAACCCGGCTCTAGGTGTGTGGATATTCAAAGTCTACAAAATCTGGGCCAAGTGGAACTTAACTCGACTCTAGGTGTGTGGATATTTGAAAACGTTAAGGACTTACACTAGATTCTCTAAGAGCATCCGACCGAGTAATAAATTACTCCCTCGGATGCTCGGGGACTAGTGGGTATATCTATTGCGTATATAAAAAGCTTAGCAGAGAAAAGGATTACCTCCATCATCCGGCCAGCAAGGGAGATGGCCTTAGTAGCGGAGTTCATCTAGTCACTAAACTCTGCCAGACCAAATCTCTCTGGCAAGTCATCTTGCAGGTCGATTACCTCGGCGTTATTCCAATTGTGCACATATTCTATGAGCCGGACTGTAGCTTTCGCTGCTAAGAGAATGGGTTGTCACCAGGCCCTTGGCGTGGGCCTCCCGCCTCGCGGACTGAGCAGCAGCGGGACTGGTATGCAAAGTCAACTGCTTACTACTCTCAGACCGGGCGGCAGGAGACTCGGAAGAAGAATCCGTGGCTACCTCGGCGACCTTCTTGCTCCTGCCGGATGATACAGGCCGCAGAAGAAGAGCCGAGGCTGCAAAGCCGGACTGAGCTTGGGAGGCTGGCTGGAAAATGTCCTTAATGGACACAATGGATCCAGAGGCAGCAGACAGGGATTTCTTCTTCGAAAAAGGCTTGGTTGTAGCTGGTGGTGTTGGTGTTGTAGCTGTTGGTGCTGGTGCTGCTGGTGATGGTGCTGGTATTGCTAGTGCTGGAGCTGGTACTACAGGTCCTGGTGGTGCTGGTGCTGGTGTTATGGGTGCTGGTACTACTAGTGCTACTGGAGAGCCTGAAACTGAAGTTGGAGGAATTAGTTGGGGCGGTGCCGATGAAGCTGGCACCTCGGAACTGGACGGTGGCGGCGGAGCAAAAGAGCTGGGGAGATCTGGCATCGCCGTATCCTCGGCCGCTCCACTGCCCCCCACGTCGATGTTTCCCTCCTCATGACGAGGTGGGCTCTGATCTGGGTCAGTCGCGGAGCCCTCTTGGATAGGACTCAGCGGACCAGCGTCATTGTTGCGGGGAGGAGAAGAGCCGCTCCGGATCGGAGAAGAAATGCCAGGACCACTCTGGGGAATGACCCTAGGAGCGCTGCAGGGATGAAAAAACAGCAAGTCAAAAGGAAGGGCAAACGCAAAGGCAGAAAAACTCGAAAGCAAGAAGGAAAGGAAAATCGACTTACTCGTCCGAGGTTGGGGGCGCCAGATGGCTAATTGCACGGTGCCCAGAAAAATGCTTGATGGCAGTGTTGATGCAGAGCTCGTTGGGAACCCAAAGAGGAAGGTATGATGAGCACGGCAGCAAGTTCCCTCAGTTATGAAACCAAGGTTTAATCGAACCAGTAGGAGCAAGGAAACACCCCAAAGGTGTTACTAGCTGAGCCTTGGCAGGGCACACTACTGGTGCTAGTAGCAACATGGAGACCTGCACAACACAACCACAGAACTTTGTCCCCAACTTGCGATGAGGTTGTCAATCTCACCGTGTTTTGCGGAAAACAAAGGATTAAACGTATCGAATGGAAAGAAGTAAAAGTTTGCAGAAAGTAAACACAAAGCAGTAAAAGATTATAGATTGAATGTAAAGAAAAAGGACCGGGATCCATAGTTCACTAGAGGTGGCTCTCCTTAGATAGATAACATGCTGGGTGAACAAATTACAGCGGGGCAATTGACAAACATCGAGAAAGCAATACATGCATATACTAATCATCTTGGCTCCTTCGAGACTTGATTGGGCATTACAACATTATACATAGACCGCCATCCAACTGCATCTATGACTAATAATCCACCTTCAGGTTATCATCCGAACCCCCTCCAGTATTAAGTGGCAAGCAACAGATTATTGCTTTACGAACTACGTGTAAAGTAAACAATACGATTGTTCTATGAACAAAGGATTGTTGTTTTCTCCCTAGAAGGAAGTAGGGATTCAAGTCTCATAAAGAGCTTCCAAAAATTATGGTACTTATAGCTTTCAGCTCTCATTGCCCCTATCATAAGCATCTTGAAGTGATTAAGGTTAAAGTGAACAAACTATGGTGTACATGCTTGACGAAGTATAAGTCAGAAATTTCATGTCCCTTGTATACAAGGGCCGCTCCTCATGCTACTCAAGTATAGTCACCGGTAAGTTCTTGTCATCATAAGTACATGTGTATCATAGAGAACCGCCAACGGGGTACCCCTTGCCCGATGATACGGAAGAATCCCCATATCAAAATGACAAGGCAAGCAGACAACGAGCATCTCAGCATTCTTCTTATTTACCATGGGAATATGGTGCTTTTTTCTCTCTTTCCTCTTCTCATAGTATCTCTTTTTTTCTCTTTTCTCTTTTTTCTCAATATAGGACTCTTTTTTTATAAGAATAATGCTTCATAGACAGCTCATTATGGTTACACTGCAGGTTTCCACCATGTCAGCATGGATTAGACCAGCGGCCCAGGCATTTCTCTAACACATATACGTAACTCCATGGACTTACAAGTTCCCCTTTCATTTCACACCGACGACATCCATATACAAAAGAGCATGATATCAAGTAGGTACAAGTACCAAGTGCAATGTTGAAAGCGTTCCCCATGAAACATGGTTCTGCTAATTCCCGACAAATAAGTGCAAGCATATACAACATAGAATACACAATGGTTCGAGTTTATTAAGGGCAAGTAAAGTAAAGTGTGCCATCAAGTTCGTGAGAGCTTTAATCACTAGTTTTTTCATAACAAGTTTAATTTGGAAGGTAAACAAAAGCATGAATATACTTGGAATAGCATAAGCTAGTAGGTAGGTATGGTGGACTCTTTGGAATAACTTGGTTTAAGGAGTTGGATGCATGAGTGGAACTCATACTTGGTTGTGGGGGCTAGCAAAAGACTGGGAGCGACAAACTAAGAGAGCAATAATGGCCATAATCATGCAGAGCGACAAAACATCATTGATCAAAGCATAAAGTGATACTGCAAGTTGAAAACTAAAGGATCATAAAGGCTATGGTGACTTGAGATCGTCATAACATGGTGTGAGCATGCGCCAAGTCAACCCAAATAAAGCATCAAAGGAGAATACCACTATACTATGCCTTAATATGCTAAAACAACGCATGATTCATCCAAGGCACATTAAGAAATCTCAATTGTTTATAACAAGTCATGCTACCGCAAAGAATACTAAGCATAAATCCAAAACAATATCAAGCATGGCATGACAAAGCATAGGCCACAGTCAAAAACAAGCTCTTTTTACCACATAAGCATGAACTTTCCTACTCTTTTCCAAACTAAACCAAACTATTTGCAAACCAATGTATGAAAAAGGGGGTCCAACCAATTTATTCAGCAAACTAAGAAAACCAAAGCAAACAAAAAACCAAAACGAAAATGAAAAATAAGACGCTCCAAGAACAACACAACTGTGCATGAAACAATAAAAATGAAGCGTTTGAAGAAACCTGGGATTTTTATTGATGAAGGGGATGCCTTGGGCATCCCCAAGATTTGACGCTTGTACTTCTTGGATATTTCTTGGGGTGAGACGCGTGGCATCCCCAAGTTTGAGATTTAGTCCATCCTTCATCTCATTACTCATTCCTTCCATACACCTGAAATTTTTCCTTCATACAAAACTTCACACAATCTTTATTAGTAACATTAGTGCACTCAAGATAAATAAGTCTTAAGGTTAAGTTCTAACACCAAATAAACTTCCATTAGAACATTAGATACTGTAGCACTTCCCTCAAAAAGCTCAATTCCCCAAAATAACTCAAGAAGGAACCAACAAGAAGCAAATGCAGAAAATGGCAGAAATCTGTCAAAACAGACCAGCAGGTAAATACGAATTTTTTCGAAGACCTTCTGTTGCTCAAATCAAAAAGTATTGAACTAAGGAAAGTTAGATAACTACCTGGGGCAGAAGCACAAAAATTCACGCCTCAATAATACGTTCAGAGATTTTACACGAATTTTTACGGTGAATCACAGAAATCTGTTTCGGGATAGCAACTTTCCCAATCATTACTTCTCTCTCATTAGAGGTTACTCTTGGCACAAAAAGCAAATAAAATGGATAAGGAGCGGTTATTACTGACTCATCTAAAACTTTTGGGTTATCTCCCAATAAGTACTTTTCTTTAACGCCTTTAAGTTAGGCATAAGAACCAAAGAAAGAATCAAGTGTTCTCAAATGAAGAAGCATTAAGAGCAAATTTCTTGCCCTTACCTCTCTTACTTTTATTCTTAACCTTGGGAAAAAATGATTGTTTGGTGGAGAAGAAAGGTGCATGGTCCCCTATCCCACATCTATTATTGCTCCAAGTAGTTCTAATAGGGACCTTCCAAGTGTAATTTGTCCTTATCCTGCACATTCAATAACAAGATAATCAATAGAAATCGTTTTCCCAAGGATCTTTGTAAACACTCCTTCAAATAGTACAAGAGGTAATATGGTAGTATTATTAGCAAGAGATATTTCTTTTCCTCCTTCAGTGAGCCCCCAAGTATTCAGAGATTTATAAATATCTTTGGGCATAAGACAAAATTCAGACATGATATCACAGCGAGCTTGAAAAGTTTCAGTGTTCATCTCAATCTTGACTATAGGGAGCCACTTTGATGGTTCAGAATTTATTGGAACATAATTGTGATGCTCCCTAAGCGTATTATAGCAACTTTCTAAGCTAGTAGTGCTAGTCTCAAGAGTGTTCAACCTAGCAAATATTTTTGTGAAAGAAATATCAGTTTGGCTAGGCATGTTGTAAGTGAGGATCAATTTCTTTATAGCATTAATAGCATCATCCTCATTACATTGGAGGAAATCTACTCCCACAACAGCATCTAAAGCATATCTATAGCAAAGAGCAATCCCAAGGTAAAAACTGCTAAGGAACAAGCTTTGAGTCATTTTAGGCTTAGTTTTTTCATGTAGATCAGAGATTCTAGACCAAGCTTCCTTAAAACTTTCCTCAATTCCTTGTTTAAAAGTGAAAATCATTTCCTCGGGTGACATAGTGACTGGAGCAAGGCTAGACATAGTGGCAACTTAAGAAAGGAACTAATTTTTTTTGTGTTTTTGAAATAAGAAAGAAAACTAGTAAAACTAATTTTTTGTGTGTTTTTGATAACAAAACAAGCAAACAAAGCAAAAAGAAACTAAGCAAAACAAAAATAACAAAGTAAAGAGATTGGTTATGAGGGACTCCCCTTGTGAAGATGTCCTTGACTCCCCGGCAACAGCGCCAGAAAAATGCTTGATGGCTCAATGTACGGCGCCCAGAAAAATGCTTGATGCGGTGTTGATGTAGAGCTCATTGGGAACCCCAAGAGGAAGGTATGATGAGCACAGCAGCAAGTTCCCTCAGTTATGAAACCAAGGTTTAATCGAACCAGTAGGAGCAAGGAAACACCCCAAAGGTGTTACTAGCTGAGCCTTGGCAGGGCACACTACTGGTGCTAGTAGCAACATGGAGACCTGCACAACACAACCACAGAACTTTGTCCCCAACTTGCGATGAGGTTGTCAGTCTCACCGTGTTTTGCGAAAAACAAAGGATTAAACATATCGAATGGAAAGAAGTAAAAGTTTGCAGAAAGTAAACACAAAGCAGTAAAAGATTATAGATTGAATGTAAATAAAAAGGACCGGGATCCATAGTTCACTAGAGGTGGCTCTCCTTAGATAGATAACATGCTGGGTGAACAAATTACAGCGGGGCAATTGACAAACATCGAGAAAGCAATGCATGCATATACTAATCATCTTGACTCCTTTGAGACTTGATTGGGCATTACAACATTATACATAGACCACCATCCAACTGCATCTATGACTAATAATCCACCTTCAGGTTATCATCCGAACCCCCTCCAGTATTAAGTTGCAAGCAACAGATTATTGCTTTACTAACTGCGTGTAAAGTAAACAATACGATTGTTCTATGAACAAAGGATTGTTGTTTTCTCCCTAGTAGCAACAGCACATCTAGTACCTTTACATCACTTCCCAGTTTGTCACTTCCCAGTTACGGAGGCATGAACCCACTATCGAGCATAAATACTAACTCTTGGAGTTGCTAGCATCTACTTGGCCAAGATAGATACTAACAACGGAAAGCATGCAAGATCACAAATAAAAAAGACATGATAGAATCAATAATCAATCTGAAATAGCATCTCAATATCCATCGGATCCCCGCAAACACAACATGCAGAATTACAAATAGATGATCTTGATCATGAACGGATCTCACAAGATCTAAACATGAAAGCACAAAGGGGGAGAACCAGCCATCTAGCTACTACATGGATCCGTAGTCCAAGGATGCACTACTCACGCATCACACCGAAAGCTTGCATGGTGATGAAGAAGGCCTCGTGGTGAATTCCCTCTCCGTGAGGTGCCGGGAAGAGCTTCAGATCCCTCCCGATCTAGGGATGGAGATGACGGCGGCTATAGACTCTTTCGTCGATTTTTGATCGGGCCCTTAGGGTTTTCGTCCCGAGGGAATCTTATAGGCAGAAGGGGAGGCCGGGGGGTGCCAGGGCCACCACACCACGCCCTGGCGCGGGCCAAGCCTGGCCGCGCGGCCAGGTGGTGTGGCCGGCCTCTGGCCCCTCTCCGTCTCGTATTCTGGCACTTGATGACTTCCGGAAAAATAGGCACTTTGGCTTTTGTCCTGTCCAATTCCGAGAATATTCATTTTCTGACGTTCCTGGAACCAAAAACAACAGAAAACAGGCATCTGGCACTGTGGCTCTTGTTAATAGGTTAGTCCAAGAAATCATATGAAATGTACTCCAAAGTTGGAACAAAACACAAGAAAGTGGATAAAACCAAGCATGGAACATCAAAAATTATAGATACATTTGCAATGTATCAGCGCCCGAGGTTTGGGTGCCCTCCGGACTGTGCTCTTAACAGTGGGTTTAGCCAGAGCCTTGACCCCGGATTTCTTCTGCCTCTTCTTGGGCAGTGGCGCCTCCGAAGCTGCGGCCGAGGTAGCTGCACGCTTCTGGGAAGGAGCAGGAGCCGGATCACCCGTGGTGAGAGGGAGAACCTCAAGGACCTGACCGGCCGAGTTAGCTGAAGATTCGGACATAATCGGGAATGCGTAAGAGATAGGCACAAGATCTAGTACCTCCAAAACCTCAACATCGGAGTCATCATCATCCGGGCAATCCCTTAGAGAAGAGGCCTTACCAGAGGGTTGTTTGGAGCTATCCGGGGTGGGCAAGAACCTCTCTGAGTCAGGATCCTCCTTGTTCGGGCCAGCGCGGTCCGGCACCCATTTGAGGGCCAACTCCTTGTCGTCCTCAACTGTCTACTGGAGAAATAGCTGAGAACAAAAGTACTCAAGGGTTAAGTTAGGGAGCTATCCAACATACTGCAAAACTCAGACAAGATAACAAGAAAAGAGTTTACCTTAGGAGGCAGGTTAGTCCGGGTAAAGGGTGCAAGCCCCCATGTCCAAGCCTCGGAGAACTCCTTCTACACCTTGAAGATGGCCTTGACCCGGCAGAACACCTCGGAATTATCAAGCTCGAAGGAGGAGGTCTGGTGGGGGTCAAGGGGGGCACTGAGAGAGAAGATCTTGTGGGCGCGCCTCTGTAGGAGGGAGACTCGGCTACGGACAAATGTGATCATTATGTCTTTGCTGCGAAGCCGCAGCCCGAGGAGCTCCTTAATCTGGCGATCCACCTGGTTCGCCAAGTCGGTGGGCCGCTTCGGGATCTTCTCCCACAGAGAAGTGTCTGGGCGCCCATCTTGAAGGGGAGGAGCCGGATCAGATCCGTATCTATGTTGTTTCGAACATAGAAGAAGGTCCGGGCCCAGCCTTTGAAAGATTCAAGGCTAGTAACCCGGGGAAAAGGAGAAGTCTTGCAGGGAGAGATCGAGGCTCCACCACACTGGGTCAGATGCTTTTCGGCTGGAGTAAGGTGTTTGTCTAGGACAACGTTTTTCTTAAGACCAAAGAACTTAATCCAAAGTTCTTTCATAGGCCAGAGGCCGAGGTAACCCGCGATGCTAGAGGAAAAAGAGGAAAGAGAGGTAGTGGTATTAGCCGGGAGATGATGCGGCTGAAGTTGGTAGATGGAAATGAACTCATGGAAAAAATCGGAGACAGGCAGGCCAAAGCCACGCTGGAAATGGGAGAGGAAGACTACATACTCACCTGGATTTGGCAAAGGGAAGATTTCTTCAGCGGCGAGGCGGCATGTGACGCCCGCTAGGATGCGGCGCGTCTCATACAGCCAGTTGATGTCGTCCTCGCAGACGAAGGCGCCCGCCCAAGCATCGAGCTTGTGGGCTTCATCCTAAGCCTCCTCAGCGACAATGGTGGCCTCCTCCTCTATCATGGTGAGGTCAAGATCCTCAAGAAGGTAATCAGAGAAGAGGTAGCCGGCCGCGGTAAACCTAGAAGCATAGGGCCCCGTGGTGAACGGCTCAAGCAAAGGCGGTGGCACGGTCGCAGGGAGCGGCGGAACGCGGCAGCGACAGCGCAGCACTAGCATAGAAGCGGTGGCAGCGGTGGCGTTGCTGTGGAGAATAAGAGGGGCAGGGGCGTGCGAAGTGGGGGAACTTCCCCAAGGGCCGCCCCTGCCCCCTATTTAACCGCGCGTCACAGGCGTGTACTAGGATTAGTTGTTGTAGCCCAACCTCATGATGTGGCCATGTATCCTGCGTTTCAGCCAATCAGGTACATGCCACAACAAGGGACACAGAGAACAGGGGATCCCATGACGTGATGTTATGATACGGTTAGTGAGCTGCCGATATGCGACGTCTTGGAAGCGATTATTCTGACATTTACTACGATGGCAGCGCGATGGCACGTCCCTTAAAATGAGGCAAACTGATGATTACCCTCCACGTAGGACGTGGGGAAGCGTATGAGAGAAGGAAAGGTAACCCGGATACATGGGCAGAAACCCGACCGACGAGAAGTAACTTGGATCGAGCCAAGGGAGCATTGAAGTAAAGAGTCCGAATAACGGGATAACTCGGCCGAAGAAGTACATATTCAGATGGGGAACCTGCTGTGGCCTTAACAGCTAAAGTTGCTAAGACCGCACCAGCTTCAGGGACTAATGTTGGGGGCATACCCCCGGGTAGGGTTACACTAGGGTATAGAGGCCGAGTTAGATGAGGTACGTCATGGTAAAAGCTAGTGTTGTTCGGGTCTCCTCAAGGCAGGCCGACCTACAGAGTAACCCGGTCTAGAGAGTATTCACCTAACACTTACCCGAGCGGCATAAAATGTATGTCGGCCATACTTGTCTACCTTATATGCAGGTACCCTCGTAGTCGGGTTAGCCAAGCGCTAGCCGGGCTACCACTTGGCTTCCAAGAGAAGGAAGGAATCTCCCGTTGGTCAAAAGGTGGTCTTTACCTGCTGTAGCATGAGCGAGGTGAGCAGAGGAGAGGACCAGCAGGGCGTGGCCAACAAAGGTGATGCGGGCGAAGCCGGCTGATGTAAACCGTATCTGGTGATGCCAAAAGACAAGGGTCATGCAGAGGGTTACGTCCAAAGCCCGGACGAGCCGTTAAAAGCAAATAAAGAAGCATCTAGCTTTAACCAACGGGCATATTCGGGGAATATGCCTCCATGTAAGCCCTAAACTTTGTACCCTGGGCTCGCCTATATAAGGAGTACCAGGGCCTCCATAGAAGGGGATGGATCATTTTCTCTGTCTAAGGTAGAACTCTAGAGCATAGTTGTGGGGGGTAAGAGACCTAGTCTCCTTCTCACGAACAGCTCGAAGAGAACTTGTAATCCACCATTGATAGAGAAAATCCATCAACACTTGTGCGCGGAATCACCACGCTATCCCTCCCTGGATTCCCCTAGCGTACATTGGCCCTATCTTTAGCATATCCATGGCATCTGTCGTGCCACCACCACGACACCAAGATGTTCCGAAGACTGTACGGCTGAACAAGTTAGCCATCGTCTCCTAATTCCGAGGACTCCCTCACAGACCATCAAGCACTCCTACATGGATCCGAAGACTAAACCCGGAGACCCTATAACATAGGTATGCCATGCGGGTGCCTAAGATGGGCCTACCCGGTTCAGCCAAGCAGGAGGCTAGATGGTGAGCCACTAGCGGTGATGAAGCCAATGCTAATTCGGCTGGCCCCAACCCCATGAAGGACGTGACTCCTTGAGCAATACGACAATCTTTAGATAGAAAGTTAAAAGAAATCCTAATCTGTAACCGACTCGGTGGCATCCTGAGACCCAGGATCCTCATATATAGGCTGGGAGGAAACCATAACCTTTGTTTCATCTTCAATCAAGAGCAGACAAGCAGGAGTTGGGTTTTCCCTCTAGGGCCTAAACCTGGGTAAACAATGTTTCCTCATGTTCCTTGACTGTTAGCCGAACAAGTTTTCTAGTGCTCCCTACTTCCTCAAAACCCAAGTCCATAAACTATGGGCATTGACGTGTTAACCCCACATCAATTGGCGCCGCCTATGGGAAGTGGTGAAAGAATATGTTATGATCCCTATAGTTTTGTGTTTAGATAACAATACCAAGGACTAATTAATTGTGTATTGAGTGCTGCAGCTTTTTCCCAAAAGAAATACAAGGAAAATGTAGAAAATCAGAAGTTCTGGGGGCCGGATTATCTGCCCCTAGGAAGGGCTAGATTATCCACCCTCGCCTCGATTAACAAGGGAGGCAAGGCGTGTCGTTTTGACTAGGGGCAGATAATTGCTTGAATTGTCCGACCAAGGCCAGAGTTTTTGCCTTGACCAGATAATCCGCCCCTTCGCGAGGGTTATATTATCCGCCCCTAGGGATTTCTCAAAGGGCCATCCGGCATGGCTTGTAGAATTTTGGCCCGAATATTCCATTCTGGGTCGGATTTTGTCCCTGGCCGGATTATCCGGCCCTGCTTAGGACGGATTGTCCTACCCCAATTCTCTCCAACAGCATCTTTTTGGGAGGGGGTACATATACCCCATCAGATCTTCATTCCAGACTCTCTCGGATCCAATGAAAAAGCTGACCTCTGTTCAAATCGATTCCACACGAGATCTCCACTTTCAACCAGCCGAAGGCTTTGATATTTTGGGAGTCGAAGGACGAGGCCTCGATCTGCATCATCACCAATCAAGATCTTCACTTCCTCTCCCATTCATTTGGGGGAATTTTGATCTAGAGTCTCTTTGAATTTCTAGATTGTGGTTTCATTATTTGATCACTTGTTTTATTGTGGCAGCTTGTTATCATCAGGGGAGCCTCCAATTCAGTTGTGGATGTGTTCCCCGGTAGCATTGTAAAGGCATCGGTTCCCTCCTTGAAGGGTACCACATAGTGGAAAGGTGGATCAGGCCAGTCGTGGCGAGATCCACCGGAGAATAGGGTGATGCCTATTGTGGTGTGGTGGTCTTAGTACCACCCACCCTCTCCAACAAAGATGTACTTCCCTTAACAAGGAAGGAACTGCAGTAAAACAAATCATGTGTCTCCACATGCTCCACTATGGTTACCTCGTTCCTATCACCACTTTTACTCGCTTCGTAGCTAGGTTGGCATATACGGAAATTCGCCTTAGTTGCATATCTAGAGAATTTACCTTTCTGTCAAACCTAAATTTGAAAAGGAATTAAAAAATTGGAGTAGCACCTATTCACTCCCCCCTCTAGGTGCCCATACGATCCATTTCAATTGGTATCAGATCCTCGGCTCTTTATTCAGGCTTTACCTCCTAAGAGAGTATGGGTACTCGTGGAGATGGTACTGATGATGTGGAGAAGGTCACCACGGATGATCGAAACAACCTTGATTAAAACCGTGGAGACCCAACTGCAAGAAATGTGTGACTTGATGACACGTCTCTTGGCTCCCACAAACTCACCTCCCTCTCCCACTGAGGCTACAACTCCTCTTTCAAAGGACAAAGCTAAGGCTTACTCCAAGGAAAAGGAGTTGGAGGATGAAGATAAAATAAGAGCTCCTCTTCCAAAAAGGGAAGTGGTAAGGAGTATTATAGTGAGGTCTCTCACCTATACTCACATGATCCACCAGTCCCTCGCCCTCATATAAACAATAGGAGTGATGCACCCAAGCTTAGTGCATCTTCTTTTAATCAATGGAAATTTTTTATGAAATCTCATGTGTGCAGTTCATCCATTGAGTTGTGGAAGATTATAGCTGTTGGGCTTCGTGATGTGGATCCAACCAATATGACTAGAAGAGAAGTTGTTGACAGCAAACTCAATGCCACTTCTCTACACATGATACAACTAGGTGTCGGTCCCAAGGAGATGCCACATATTGAACATCTCAGCACCGCCAAGGAAGCTTGGGATGCCCTCACCGAGTTGTTCATCGAAAATGAGAGCATGAAAAGAAATAGATTTGATGCTCTAAGTAATCAAGTTGAAGGTTTGTACATGTTGGATGGTGAGGATCATGAAGATATGTATAGAGGACTCAAGTCCATTTCCACCACATTTATAAACCATGGTGCCACACACATTGATGATGCTTAGATCAAGAGAAAATATGTAAGCAGTCTCATGCTATTTGAACCAACGGATCTGAAGATCCTACAAGGAAGACACAACTACCACCTCATGACTTCCAACGAAGTTAGGCAAGAGATGGTTGCTTTCAAATTTGCGGCCAAGAACGCTGAAGATGCTCGTGCATGATGTCTGAAGAGCATAGAGCGTTTGTAGCTAGTTTCGAAGTTCAGATATCGATCCCACAGGGAGACCAAAGGTCAGTATTTATTGGTGAAGTCTCTGTCACACCCGAAGGTGTCACAGGTCTTCGAGTGAATTGACTGCAAGTGTTGAAATAAGAATGGGGTTTTGATTAAATGCGATAGATTTAAATAAAACTAAAATATAAACTTCAGAAATATAAAGCATAAAAGTAAAGAATGACTTTGCTTGTTTGTTGTTTCCTGTAGATGGCGAAAGAAGGCATGGGGAAATTCAGTTCATGGTGATAGTGACTGTGCCAGGTGGACGAGTGGTAAATGTAACAATTATAATCCTTTAGATATATGTGTAGGCGAGCAACCCATAATTAGCCGGAACTCCTCTTGGTAGATTTCATCCCAACTTCAATAATCCTACTAGCCTGCTACCAAAACCATGGTCAGACACTAGATGATTAAGACCCTTCAGGTTGCTTAGCGATTAAGCTCCTTGGATCGGACTAATGCAATAAGCACAGTGGTTACACGTTATCCTCGAGTCAACTAGCTTTCCATTGATATCCCCGTGTCACCCGAGGGTCGCCGGTCCACTAGCATACAAGATCTTATCTATGAAAAAGAAAGTATCATGTTGTATGGGCCCTTAATTGGACAACAAGCATTAGGCATCCCATAGATAGTCAAGCACACATATTATAGTAATTAGAATCAAACACAAACAAGCGGAAAATATATAAAGGCATATCACATCTTACCAATCCCCTACATCTCCCACGCCCAAGGGAATTACTCACACATGAGAGAAGAACAGATCATCAATATAATTAAATAAAGGGAAATCGTCCTTGTATTACCGTGGAGATCCACAATAAGGAATAGAAAAATATCCAACACAATTCAAGATGGGAAGAAACAATCTCAAACCCTAGTCTTGCAAGGTGGAGATCCCTCTCTCTCTCAAGTAAAAGTAGTGGCTATGGAGTGTATTGGCTAGGAGGTCGAAGATTGTGGAGCGCGATGAAGAACATCTTCTCCTTCTTCTCCGGATCTCTTCTTTCTCCCTTATAGATGGTGTGGTGGCTGCTGTGTTGTGTTTTCGTCCTCGATCCATTCACGTAAGTTTTCCCTTTTGACAAGACAGAGGCGGCGGCAACTATACGGCAGGAACTATACAACCGGAAAAATATTCCTGCTGTATAGTTGCTCGTTAAAGCTTCTGTGAGCTCCCCTCGCGAGCTTCCAAGGTGGGACTCACTTGTTTTCTCTAGAATATTGTGTTTCTCTATTTAAATCCCTCTGTTGACGTTCAGAACCTGAAACACACATTAAAAACCAAGTTTTCTTTGCAACCGAAGTATTAGCGTTAGGTAAAACCAGCAAATGATCAAATCCGGGAGAAACCCATCAATAAAAGCCATCAAAAATGTGTCGAATCTCATAGCTATCAACTCCCCCAAGCTTAGATGTTGCTCGCCCTCGAGTGACAAGTAAATAAGGAAGAATAGCAGAGATTCGAGACTGAAAATAAAGGAACTCACAAGTTTGAATTGGTGTCAAATTCTTTTCTTCACAATCCCTGCAATCTTAAATATGATCATACAATTCTTCACAAGATTGCACTGAGTCCACTTCCTAACCACGTATATCTTGTTAGCAAATATATCACATGCCCAAGAAAGTGTCGAAAGTTTAGCTAGGAAGGTTAGACAAATTCTTTTGGTGTCTCTCTTTATTGAGAGGTAAAAACTTTTTGTTCTTGTTCATTTAACCAATTAAGATTACTCAAGTTGGCATCAAAACATTTAATTTAAGAATAACTCATCTACTCCCATGTCAAAATTTCAAGGTTCTCAAAGCACCTTTTTCTTTCTTTTGTCTTTCAAAAACTTCAGCTCTTTCATAGAGAAATCATGCCACTATTTTTAACATGTTAATTGGGGTTGTATTGTGCACTCATGACCATGCCAATAAATGATGTTGAGCAATAATGGGCAAGAGGAGTACTACAACTTCACTTGGAATGTGAAACCATGAGGAGACTAAAAATTTTACACGTCATAGCATTGCTGCTATAGACGTTTACATAACTCAATGGCCGAAATCAAGTGGTTTCCCACATTTATATCGTTCGTTGGCCAGCGGAGTTAACAGTTCCCCATGGAGCACGACAGAGTTGTAATGACACGCATAAAGCAATATCTTGCGGTAATTATTAGAAAAAGTAGTGGCATAATTTCTAGTACTTCGAAGCATCCATTTAATCAAACAATTTCAATCAAGGGTACTATCGAATCTATTTATATTAAGCTCATATGGGATGGAGTAGTTCTAAAATAAAATTCTTTGAGATAAGCATGGACTCAAGTCATCTTTAAGACGCTTTTTATTGTTGTAAAAATGTAGGAAGTATTTTTGACCAAGTTCTTTGATCATTATTTCAAGGCTAAAAAGGAGACACTAGCAAAGGAATATAATTTATGGGATAACAAGCTAAGTGGGGACTGTCCTCATTGCAAGCGAGTAAATATTTGTAGGATCAATTTAAGGTTGCAGAGAGGATGATGAAAGGAACTTGATACCTCTTCTAACTTACCCTATTCTTGTATTTGAGTCAAACCCCCTCTATTCTTTCCTATAGCCAAGTCACCTAAAATTAAGCAATCTCAGAGAGAAACAAATAAACAAACTTGCAAATAAAATTACAAATATTTTTTTGTATTTTTGGGTTAGACATGCAAAGCTAAAAGTAAACATGCAAATTTGAAGTAAACAAAATAAATCAAAAGAAGAAAATAAAAATATGAATGCAAAGTTTAGAGGTTTCCAAACCTCCCCAAGCAAACAATTGCAGGCTCGGTTGTCGCATCATTTGGCGGTGGCCTTGAATCTTCTTTGGTAGAAGTCGGGGAAGTGGGTCATGAAGTGACTGAAGTTGTGAGTCAAAGTGTTCACATATTCATTCACATCCTGAAGTGTGTGGTCGATCTCCCCAACACGTTGGTTAAGCTGCTGGAACTCCTGGTAGGGGACGTAGTTGTACCCCTGTTGTGGCTGGTTTGGCCACAGGTCCCATGCTCCTCCTTGCTGCTGTTGTTGTTGTCCCTCCCAAGAAGGGTCATGCTTGTGCTCTTCCTCCTGCTCCTGCTCCTCATCATCCTGATGCCCTTCTTCTTCCTCCTCCTTGGGCTGGTGCTCGTCCAAGATCGCCGTCACTTGGTCCTTGGTGAGGATCCAAGTGTTCTTGTCCACAATTGAGAAGGCCTGGGGGCAGGGCAACTGAACTGCTCAGCCTGTATGTCATCAAGATAACCGAATTGATATGCTCATAGCCTCTGGTTAGCATGGTAAACACCAAGGAAGCCACAAGCAGTCACATATTTGACGTCCATAAGTTTGGAGTCGTCAACAGGTTCCATGACAGGTAGTATAATGTTTACTGCATAGGCAAGGTGGGTTACCAATCCACCAATGCGAATATCACCTTTGGTCTTGTTGCTTTGGTGGCGGAAGTGCTGGATGAGTAGAGCTGCAAGATTGGGGCTCTGCGGTGAAGTAGGGAAGAGAGCCTTGGTGATCATTGCCATGTTCGCGTTGGCCATGGAGCTTGTGTCACCTCTCCCCAGTAGTGTGTTGGCGAGGAACAGAGCATAGTAGCGAATGGTTGGGTTCTGAATGGTGGACATCTTCTTCTGATAAAAGTGCATGCCACCACTAACAGAAATAACCTCCGAAGTCGTTCCACTTGTGACGCTATAGAGGTTAGTAATATTGGGCTCCCAGTATGGGGGAGGCTAAAAGCAATGCAAAATTGTTCAAAATTTATTTCATAGTGTTGTCGGTTTATGGTTGTAACTACCTCGGTGAATTACGCTCCTAGTTACAAGCCTGGATGAACGAAAATGGTTGAAATAGTACGGTGGGGCCCAAATGCCACTCACAGGTAGACCTTTTGGCCGTCCCAACCATTTCCAAACATCGGGACAAGAACGGGCGGCGTAATCGGCAGGCGAAGGGATCAACTACATACACAAATGAGTATGTATGCAAGCCACCATACAATAGTACATCAGAGCCATTCCATCTAAAAAGAAAGGAAATATAGCATACATCGGCAAGATCCAAATATCCTAGATAGATATAATAGTTCAGGATATCTCCTCATACATCAATCAACAGAGTATCAAGCGGAAGCGGAAGACAAAATCCGAGTACGGATAAGAAGCAAATCGGCATAAGATGCCCCATAAATAAGCACATCCCGCCCACAGATCTCACGGATCCCCGTTCCCGGAATCTCTACACCGAATGATCGTTGCCCACATCGTCCGTCTCTTCCACCCAGTATCCATCTTGTGAGTGTACCTGTTCATCTGAACCAATAATTTATCGTGTGAGACCCTAGGGGTACTCAGCAAGTCTTTATGCCTCTAAAGGGGACACAACACAGGGTGGCGCAATTGCAGCAAAAGATAAACCCTAACAATTCTAGATACTACTAACCATCCGCCTAACCAGAGATAGGCGGATGTCCGTGAATTAATAACAGTTATAACAGTAATAAAGGTAATCTTAACAGATCCATCCTCCTCCTCATAAACTACGGCGAGGAAGCGAACGACCCCCATCCGTTGGCGGTTTATTATCCATTCCATGAGTATTGCACTATTTACTAGTCGGTACCTAGTCTAGTCGATTAAAAGCGGTACTTTAGTTATGCTTGTCTATGATCGGAAACTGTGCTCCTAGTCGTCCATATCCGCGGACACGGCTTTGAAAGTTTTACCTGCGGGGTGCACAAATAACACACACTCGATATGCCTCGGAAAAACCAAATCAAAACCCAACGAGGCAGTCCACGACAAAGCAATTACAGGATTGAAATATTTCAGGGGCCACCCCATTAAGCTACCATAGCGAAGTTTGACTCAAGACGGACTCAAGGTTTGCGCCAATGGCTGTAAGCGACGAGATCCCAAAAGCTGGGGATTTGTCGATGGCCGAAACACTCGCTTCCTAAAAAAGACAACGTGCTCCACACAATCGTAAATAAAGCGGTAAAGCATGGCATAAGTACAGGATAGTAAATAAAACCTCAAACTAGTTGTGGCCCCAAGAAATAAGAATGAATCAAGCTCGCTCGGGGGTCCATAAGCCTCCGGATGTGGATAGCGAATATTCTTGGAACAGGAATCAAGTACTCGGGGTCTTCGGGACACAAGTGAGCCTAAAAAACCAAATAGCGAATATGGCTCGCCGATGCCACTTTCATTAGTTATCCCATTACTACTCGGTGAAGTTGTTTAGGTACCTCGTTATCCATCGACACTCACATACCCTACTCATGTTGTTCTCGACTCGCATGGCTCAAACAACTCTGTAGTAATGGCTCATGGGATGGAGGAACAAGCTTGTGGGTTTAAAAATAAAGGTTATGCAATACTTGGGATTCAATTTAGCAATCGCGACTCAATGATGCAAGAATAAGATAGAGGCAATAGGTCTGTATGTATGCAAGCATGTGGTAGTGCTTGCACAGCTCAGTTGAAGCAAGGAATGGATCTGGTAGTGCTCACGGTTCTCTTGATATATCCCCGCTTTCGTCTATTCGAGGAAGAACCAAACAAACAAGGGCCAACATAAATAAAGTGCACAAGCATATGAATAAATCGACAAGCAAACAATCATGCCATGATGAATGATGCACAATCTGCATGTCAATAAGGTAGCATGGCAAGGGTGAGGTGTGAAACACAAGAATAAGCCATTTTATTTAGTTTTGGCCCCATTTTATTCACAATTAAGTTGCTGTCCATAATATATTTATATGATGCATGCTTCAAATCAAACCATGGAATGCATAAACAGAAAGGTCTCGTCGAGCTAATCATTTTAGACATATCATTTGTTAAATTTGGATTTATAAATCAAAAGTTATTAATTATTTAAGAAAAAGGGGCATTTATTGTAATTTAATTAAACTTGGAAATTTAAGTGTTCAAAATATATTTTGGATTGTATATTTGAAATCCTCACATTTTTCTGATTTGAAAACATATATTATTTGTTTAAATTGGATTTATATTTTAAAAGTTATTTAAAAACAGAATTTAATTTGAATTTAAATAATTAGAAAAAGATTTGAATTTTAAAACAGAAACAGATAATACTTTTTATACTCAGGATTAACCAGACACAGGCGCTGACGGGTGGGCCTCTCTGCTGACTGACCAGCAGACCTGAGGAGGTTTCCTCATGTGGTGACCAACGCTTGAATGAGGTGGGCCATCGTCTGCTGTCCACGCTTGAAAGCGGCGGGCCAGAGGCGACAGTGGGCTTCATTGAGCGCGGTTGAGAAGTAAAACTCAGGAGCCTTTTGCAAAACGCCACGGAGGCAGGCAAGTGGGACCGATTGGGCCTGGTTTAGCCGAAGAAACCGCAGGGGTAAGCGCAAAGGACGCCCACCCCATCGTTTTCTTCGCGCCATGACGGCTCTGGCGTGACGCCTTGAGGTGGGGGTTCGAACCTGGGACGTGCGGCGCGTGTGAGCGGAGCCATGGCGCTCGGAAGCTTGGTGTCGGGGAGGTCGCGGCCTAGTTAGGGTTTTTACGCGGCGCGGGGCGAGCAGACGGCAGCGAACGACGACGCACCGAGGCTGCTCGGAGAAACGACCGGCGAACACAGGCGACGGCGGGGGAGACGGAGGTGTCAGGGAGGCACAGGGGCTCACCGGGAGGTTGCTGGTGGCGTTGGATCGGGTCGGCGAGCAGGCGATCGACGGCGATGCAGACGGCCAGGAGACCTAGGGTTTCGGCTCGGCGGCGCTGGTACTGGCGGCTCCGGCTTCCTCTTCGTGGTTCCGGTACGGGCTGCAGCAGGGGTCTCGGTCCACCAGACCACTCCACAGTCTGGCTGCAGCCCATCGTCGAGGAGCGGTGGAGGCCGACGGTGGCGGCGAGAGGGAGGTAGGCGTCGATGGAGGAGAAGAGGGGAGAGGCAGGCGCTGGGGTTGGATCTGGGGGGTAGCTGGGCGAGGCAGAGGGGTGGTGGGGATGGTAGCAGGTAGCAGAGAGAGAGGAGGTGCCGTGGGGAGGTGTAGATGAAAAAGGTGGCTCGGTGCCACCTTTTTCCTCTCCTTCCTCACGTGGTAGGCTCGGGCAGGACCAGGGCAGGGGCAAGGGAGGCTGCCAGGTGGGGTAGGGCAGGGCAGAGAGGTGGTGCTCGGGCTGGGGCCCCTAGGGCAGAGAGAGAGAGCAAGAGAGGGAGAGGGTGTGGATCGGTCTAGGGTTGGAGCTAGGGTAGGAGGGAGAGGGGTATGGCTCGGGTAGGGTTAGAGGGAGCCTCGGCCAGGGCTTGTGTGGTGGAGGGGGGTAGCTAGGGTCTGCCATGGTGGGATGGCTCGGCTTAGAAGGAGGAGAGAAAGAGGGGGTGCTTAGGGTTTAGGTTTAGAGAGGGGTATGGTAGATTAGATGAGATGGAGAGGTAGGTTTAGGGTTTGAAGAGAGGGGGAAAGGTTAGTTGCTAGGGTGCTCATTTGTCAAGACCAAGCCAAGCACAAACCAAAACCCCAACAAGATCAAGACTAGAAAAGAGAGGAAAGAGGGTGATGTGGTTTTGCAAAAGATCTACTCAAAATGCAACTAAAACCAAAGCTAGTAAAAGATGGTTCTTGCATGGCCCATGCATGATATTTAATGCCATGCTTATGTTGTGAAAACAAGATGATTTACATGGCAATATTACTATGCATTCCACAATGTGGAGTAAGGCCTAAGCAAAAAGGATTTTAGAGATAGCTCCAAGGGGAATAGATGGAGATGATCATGTTTGAGTAAAATCTGGACTTGCTAGTGTGTATGTTCCACTAGATGATCAATAGTCCCAAACTATTCCAACATGAGCATAATTCCATGATAAACCATATGGAAGCTAGAAGAAAGGGTCCCACCACAAGGCATGCAAAGGTGGCCATGTGGCTCTCATATTTCAACATTGTGAAAACAACATGATGCTCAGATGAGAGCATGTGGAATAGAATTGGATCCATCCCAACCCACAGGAGCTAGAAGTAAAACCAGTAAATGCCAAGCTCATATTTAGTTGGGTGGTGAACCATATGGAAGCTAGAAGAAAGGGTCCCACTCACAAGGCATGCAAAGGTGGCCATGTGGCTCTCATATTTCAACATTGTGAAAACAACATGATGCTCAGATGAGAGCATGTGGAATAGAATTGGATCCATCCCAACCCACAGGAGCTAGAAGTAAAACCAGTAAATGCCAAGCTCATATTTAGTTGGGTGGTGGAATTATAAGGTGGTGAAAGAAAAGGTGGTGGAGTTAATAAGAGATATGCCCCCAACTCAACTTGGGCATTACACAATATATCAAGAACCAAATACAATATCAAGAGGCAAACTACAATTAATAATGCATATGAGATAAGAACCAAATCAAAAAGGGTTTTATATGATGCTCAAATGCAAGGAGGCATGATGACATGAGCATGATATAATTATGATGCAACAATTATATATTTGAAGTAGCCATTATATTACTAGACCAAGTAGCATTACAATTGTTAGACAATTGGGATGCTACAACTCTCCCCCACTAAACAGGAATCTCGCCCCGAGATTCTAGGATGAAGAAGAAAACACAAAGAGGGTGGGATACTTGGCACGGAGATCATCCTCACGTTCCCAAGTGGCTTCATCAACGGAATGGTGCGACCACTGCACCTTGCAGAACTTGATGGACTTGTTGCAGTCCTTCTTCTGCGACTTCGAGGATTTTTGTGGGGTGTTCTTGATAAGACAGGTCTTCTTGGAGATTGATCAGCTCATGGTCCACGGTCCTGCCGGGATCCTTGAAGCACTTCTTGAGCTGAGAGATGTGGAAAACATCATGGACCTTGAGTTTTTCCGGGAGCTCAAGAGCATAAGCAACTTCTCCTCTTCTTCCACGAACTTTGAAGGGACCGATGTATCTAGGAGCCAGCTTTCCTTTGATACCAAAACGGTGCGTGCCTCTCATGGGAGTGACACGAAGGTAAACGAGATCACCAGGGACATACTCCATGTCCGTGTGCTTCCTGTCATAATTGCTCTTGGCGACTTTGAGCAATCCTCGGGTTTTCAGAATGATGTGAACCTTCTCCTCCTCTTGAGTCACAAATGTCGAGGCCAAACAAGATCCTTTCACCGCACCACCAACCAATCGGAGTTCTGCATTTGCGACCATAGAGAGCCTCAAATGGTGCCATCTTTAGACTTTTCTGGAAGCTGTTGTTGTACGAGAATTCAGCATAAGGAAGGCATTCTTCCCACTTCATGCCAAAAGAGATGACGCAAGCACGAAGCATATCCTCCAGAATCTGATTGATCCTTTCAACTTGCCCTTGCGGTGAGGGTGGTAAGCTGTGCTGAAGTTCAACTTTGTTCCCAAAGCATTTTGAAACTCTCCTAACTTGGAAGTGAAGATACTTCCACGGTGCGAATCGATCTCAGCGGAACCCCATACAGAGAGACAATTCTGTTGATATAGAGCTCCGCCAACTGAATTGCGTAAATGGTTTCCTTGACGGGAAGAAGTGAGCCACTTTAGAAAGCATCAATGACAACAAAGATTGCGTTGTTGCCCTTCTGCGACCTAGGAAAACCAGTGATGAAGTCCATCTCTACTTTCTCCCATTTCCATTCCGGGGGTTTCAATGGCTGTAGAAGACCGGAAGGTTTCTGATGAACAGCTTTCACTCTGCGGCAGACATCACACTCCGAGACATACTTGGCACAATACCTTTTCAAACCAGGCCACCAATATTGTGTTTTCAAGTCCATGTACATCTTTGTGCTGCCAGGGTGGATGGACAGAATGAATCATGCGCCTCCTTGAGAACTTGCTCTCAAACCCGGGGAGTTCGGAACAAACATCCGGTGTTCAAAGAAGAGCGTGCCTTGACCATCGACGTGGAAGGACTCATACTTCGGAAGCTGAAGCCTAGAGATGATCTTTCTTGTGTGCGGATCCCCAAGCTGAGAAGAGCGAACCTTTTCTTCCAAGAGAGGTGTTGCTAGAAGGTTCAGGAGATACCCTTGTTCCACAATTTCGAGTTGAGACGGAATTCCTCGCACAAGAGAGGCTGTTGTTCTTCCATCATGAGGTTGTTGACATAAGCTTTATGGCTGGCGCATCCGCCATGACATTAGCTTTGCCCAGTGTAGTTGATGGTCAAATCAAGTCATTGATTGCTTCAATCCATCTCCTTTGCGAAGGTTGAGATCAGGCTGAGTAAAGATATACTTAGGACTCTTGTGATCGTAAAAGATCTCACAACGGTTGCCAAGCAAGTAGTGCCTCCATACTTTCAAAGCAAAAACAAGCTCATGAGCTCGAGGTCATGTGTAGGATAGTTGATCTCATGCGTCTTCAACTGACGAGAGGCATAAGCAACAACTTGTTTTTCTTGCATAAGGACCGCACCCAATCCATGCAAAGAGGCGTCACAGAATATCTGAAACGGCTTGGATGTATCCGGAGGAACCAAGACTGGCGTGGAAGTGAGCTTCTCTTTGAGTGTCTCAAAGCTTGCTTGACATGCAGGAGTCCAAAGGTATTTCTTGCCTTTCTTAAGGAGATCGGTAAGAGGCTTCGCTATCTTTGAGAAGTTCTGAACGAAGCGACGGCAATAACTAGCCAAACCAAGGAAACTCCGCACTTCTTTGACATTGACAGGAGGAAGCCATTCAACAATTGTCTTCACGGTTTCCGGATTGACTGCAATGCCCTTGGCAGAGATGACGTGACCAAGATAGGTAACTTGAGGCAGCCAAAACTCACACTTGGAGAACTTTGCATACAAGCGGTTCTCACGAAGCTTGCTTAGGACACACCGAAGGTGTTCTTCATGCTCTTCTTGTGACTTAGAATAGACTAGGATGTCATCCAGATAGACCACAACGAACTTGTCAAGATACTCCATGAAAACCGAGTTCATGAGCCTCGAGAAGGTGGCAGGTGCGTTGGTGAGACCGAAAGACATGACCGTGTACTCATACAGGCCATAGCGGTGGTGAAAGCTGTCTTAGGAACGTCTTCCTTGCGAATCTTGATTTGGTGATAACCACTTCTCAAGTCAAGCTTAGAGAACACCACAGCCCAGCTAATGATCAAAGAGATCATTAATCCGGAAGGGGATATTTGTTCTTGATGGTTTTAGCATTGAGAGCCCGATAGTCAACACAAAGTCTATCAGTCTGATCTCGCTTCTTCACAAAGAGAGTTGGGCTACCCCAAGAAGAAGTACTATGCTGAATGAAACCCAACTTCTCTTGTTCATCAAGTCGACGCTTGAGTTCAGCCAACTCAGCAGACCCATCTTATAAGGCCGCTTGGAGATAGGAGCGGTACCAGTTCAAGCTCAATTACAAACTCAACCTCACGATCCGGAGGCATACAGCAACTCTTCAGAAAGACATCTGGGAACTCACACCACCGAACACTCAATAGCTTCCATAGCATCAACATTCAGAGCCGCCAACGAGAAAAACTGGATAGCAGGAGTCAGACTTGGAGAATAGACTATATGGCCTTCAGGAATCTTCAGAGAAACCGAGCGCTCAGCACAATCAATCACAGCTGCATTTGCCGTCAACCAATCCATGCCCAAGATGACATCAATGTCAGAATTGCCCAGAACAATTAAGGAAGCCGAGAACGAAGAGCCACCAATCTCAATTTGATTGCCATGGCTGATTTTAGAAGCTGCCATTGTTGCTCCGGAGAAAGGACCATTAACCGCAAGGAGAGGATCCATAGCTAACCCATTCTCATCGCAAACTTGGTTGACACAAAAGAATGCGATGCACCGTAATCAAACAAAACTCGTGCAGGACTGAGTTAACGGATAGCATACCCATCACAACCTGTGTGCATGCTCAGCTTGAGCGGCGTTGATGCGCTTGGCACGAGCAACAATGACCCGGGCTTGGTGTTGATGTTGAGAGCCCGAGGTGGTGGTGCACGAACCAAAGGAGAGCTTGCCGCAGATCTTGGAGGTGGTGGAGGAAGAGCCTTGTTCTTCATCGGACAGTTCCATTGTTGATGCCCAGAGTCTCCACAAGTGTAACAAGCACTGTGGGCGTGGAGCGGCGTAGCTGGGGACTCCACCAGCGCTCAGGTAGTGGTGGTTGTAGCCCCGGGAGCAGCAGAAGTGAGGAAGTTTGGTGGCCTTGCCGCGTAGCTTGAAGGTCTTGGTGGAGCCGGGAGCGACGGTGGGGTGTTAGGAACCCAGACACGATGCTTAGAAGGAGCTGACATAGCTGAAGAGCTTGCTGCATCACGGCTGTGCTTCTTTGACTCGTCAAACACTTGCCTACTTGCCTCTTCCTGCAGAGCTGTATGCTGAAGTTCCAGAAAAGACGCCGGCCTTGCATGTGTGATTGCATACTTAATCGATGCATTGTGCCCTTGCCTGAACCTCTTTTGCTTCTTCTTGTCATCGAGATCTCATCGCCACCATAACGAGAAAGGTTCATGAAGTTCTGATGTAGGTGTTGACATTATCATTGCCCCGCTTCAGGTTAAGAAACACTTCCTTCATTCTCTCCATGACAATTTCCTCGACATCGCTCCTTGAAAGCTCCATGAACTGCTCCCAAGTAGGCTGAAAACCGGTGCAGCTTTGCCTTCAGTAATTCTCCCACCGAGAGCTGCATCTCCTTCGAAGGTGAGTAGCACACTTTACCCATTCTTGCTCAGGAACATCAGCGGTGCCAAGAACCTTGACATCTCACGCAACCAATCATCAGCATCAAGTGGTTGATCGAAACATCAAACTGGCGAGGTTGAACTTCAGGAAGCTCTTGATGTCTCCTCGCTTGGGAGGTGGAGGTAGCGGCACAAACTCGCTCCTCGACACTTTCCTCAAAGCGCTTTGGTTCTCCGCATTGCTGCCAAGGCATTGGCGATGCTTGACAACGCTGCCCCAGTTCAGGTTGTATGTCCTCCTCGAACGGCGTGGCGGTGCCATCCTGTGATTGATATAACACAAGTCGGTATACTATGATGGAGAATAATAATAATCCAAAATAGTACCAAGATGGAATTAACCAAGATTAAAGGATACAATTTACTAAGATGATATTAAAATATCAACAAAGTTCAAAGCACCTAGAAGATATTAAGCATATCGCACACGACTGAAAAGGAGTGTGGTACACAAATATATCAAAGAAAATTTTCCACAAATTTCGCATTAAAATACCAATAGATGCAAAATTACTTAACGAATCAAGATTAGTGACTCTACCAACTCAATATACAAGAGCAATAATAAAAGTAGTGGTATGGTCGCGACTCCATCCCGCACTCAAATCATTACTCCGCACATGAACAAGTAAAACACATATCCCAACACCTTCTTCTCACGACGAACCTAAAGATTAGCAACTACAGAAACGAACACCACAAAGAAGATAACGTCGGATAACAAAGAGTAAGATAGATCGTCGGTTTGCAAAAGCACTCGGTATGGAATGTACCAACAGTTGATAACCAAAAGGCCGACAAGATAACAACTTGGATGCAACAGATAGACAAAGAATTACACACACACACACACACACGCACACAGATACACAACCTATGGTACTACGGAAACCCAGAACACGTGAATCCTAGTTTGAATTTAAGACGAGGATTGAAAATGTTACACTTCCTTACCAGAACAGGGTGGGTGGGGGGGTACGAAGAAAAGTGGAAGCAGTCCTACTCTCACGCTTTGTTTTTCCCTAGTATACATAACTACCAAAAATATTTGCTAGATGGACAACGACCATTTGGCTGAGACCACGAAGGTCGGATGGCTCGATACCAATTGTAACTACCTCGGTGAATTACGCCCTAGTTACAAGCCCGATGAACGGAAATGGTTGAAATAATGCGGTGGGGCCCAAATGCCACTCACAGTAGACCTTTCGGCCGTCCCAACCATTTCCAAACATCGGGACAAGAACAGGCGGTAATCGGCAAAGCGAAGGGATCAACTACATACACAAATGAGTATGTATGCAAGCCACCATACAATAGTACATCGAGCCATTCCATCTAAAAAGAAAGGAATATAGCAACGCCATACCAAGAAGATCCAAATATCCTAGATAGATATAATAGTTCAGGATATCTCCTCATACATCAATCAACCGAGTATCAAGCGGAAGCGGAAGACAAAATACGAGTCCGGATAAGAAGCAAATCGGCATAAGATGCCCCATAAATCAGCACATCCCGCCACAGATCTCACGGATCCTCGTTCCGGAATCTCTACACGAATGATCGTTGCCCACATCGTCTGCCTCTTCCACCCAAGATCCATCTTGTGAGTGTACCTGTTCATCCGAACCAATAATTTATCGTGAGACCCTAGGGTACTCGCAAGTCTTTATGCCTCTAAAGGGGACACAACTGGGTGACGAATTGCAGCAAAAGATAAACCCTAACAATTCTCAGATACTGCCTAACCATCCGCCTAACCAGAGATAGAGCGGATGTCCGTGAATTAATAACAACAGTTATAACAGTAATAAAGGTAATCTTAACAGATCCATCCTCCTCCTCGCCACCGACGAGGAAGCGGATTTAACGACCCCCATCCGTTGGCAGTTTATTATCCATTCCATGAGTATTGCACTATTTACTAGTCGGTACCTAGTCTAGTCGATTAAAAGCGGTACTTTAGTTATGCTTGTCTATGATCGAGAAACTGTGCTCCAAGTCGTCCATAACCGCGACACGGCTTTGAAAGTTTTACCGCATAGGTGCACAAATAGCAACACACACTGATATGCCTGGAAAAACCAAATCAAAACCCAACGAGGCAGTCATGACAAAGCAATTACAGGATTCAGAAATATTTCAGGGGCCACCCCATTAAGCTACCGAAGTTAGCGTTAGTGACTCAAGACGGACTCAAGGTTTGCCAATGGTGTAAACGATGCAGATCCCAAAAGCTGGACTGTCGATAGCGAAAACACTCCGCTTCCTAAACAAGACAGCGTGCTCCTCACACAATCGTAAATAAAGCAAGAAGCATGGCATAAGTACAGGATAGTAAATAAAACCTCAAACTAGTTGTGGCCCCAAGAAATAAGAATGAATCAAGCTCGCCTCGGGGGTCCATAAGCCTCCGGATGTGGATAGCGCGAATATTCTTGGAACAGGAATCAAGTACTCGGGGTCTTACGGGACACAAGTGAGCCTAAAAAACCAAATAGCGAATATGGCTCGCCGATGCCACTTTCATTAGTTATCCCATTACTACTCAGGTGAAGTTGTTTAGGTACCTCGTTATCCATCAGACACTCACATACCCTACTCATGCTGTTCTACGACTCGCATGGCTCAAACAACTCCTGTAGTAATGGCTCATGGGATGGAGGAACAAGCTTCGGTGGGGTTTAAAAATAAAGGTTATGCAATACTTGGGATTCAATTTAACGCAATCGCGACTCAATGATGCAAGAATAAGATAGAGGCAATAGGTACTGTATGTATGCAAGCATGTGGTAGTGCTTGCCTGGCAGCTCAGTTGAAGCAAGGAATGGATCTGGGTAGTGCTCCTGGTTCTCTTGATATATCCCCTGCTCAGCGTCTATTCGAGGAAGAACCAAACAAACAAGGGCCAACATAAATAAAGTGCACAAGCATATGAATAAATGCGACAAGCAAACAATCATGCCATGATGAATGATGCACAATCTGCATGTCAATAAGGTAGCATGGCAAGGGTGAGGTGTGAAACACAAGAATAAGCCATTTTATTTAGTTTTGGCCCCATTTTATTCACAATTAAGTTGCTGTCCATAATATATTTATATGATGCATGCTTCAAATCAAACCATGGAATGCATAAACAGAAAGGTCTCGTCGAGCTAATCATTTTAGACATATCATTTGTTAAATTTGGATTTATAAATCAAAAGTTATTAATTATTTAAGAAAAAGGGGCATTTATTGTAATTTAATTAAACTTGGAAATTTAAGTGTTCAAAATATATTTTGGATTGTATATTTGAAATCCTCACATTTTTCTGATTTGAAAACATATATTATTTGTTTAAATTGGATTTATATTTTAAAAGTTATTTAAAAACAGAATTTAATTTGAATTTAAATAATTAGAAAAAGATTTGAATTTTAAAACAGAAACAGATAATACTTTTTATACTCAGGATTAACCAGACACAGGCGCTGACGGGTGGGCCTCTCTGCTGACTGGACCAAACGCGCACTGAGGAGGTTTCCTCACCATGGTGACCAACCTTGAATGACAGGTGGGCCATCGTCCTTGGAGTCCACGCAGAGGCGAAGCGGCCAGAGTCGACAGGTGGGGCTTCGCTGAGCTTGGGTTGAGAAGTAAAACTCAGGAGCCTTTTGCAAAACGCCACGGAGGCAGGCAAGTGGGACCGATTGGAGCTGGTTTAGCCAAGAAAACTGCAGGGGTAAGCGCAAAAGGACGCTGACCCCATCGTTTCTTCTTCTCCGCCATGACGGCTCTGTCTTGTGACAATGGGTGGGGTTCGAACACGACGTCTGGCGTGTGCGGGAGCCGCTGCGCTGGCCTGGGCTTGGTGTCAGGGAGGGTCGGCGCGGCCTAGTTAGGGTTTTTACGGTGGCGCAGACGGCACCCGACGACGCACCGAGGCTGCTTTCGAGAAACGACCGCAACAAAGCGACGGCTGGGGAGACGGAGGTGTCGGGAGGCCAGGGCTCACCGGGAGGTTGCTGGTGGCGTTGGATCGGTCGGCGAGCAGGCGATCGACGCGATCTGACGGCCAGAGACCTAGGGTTTCGGCTCGGGCGCTGGTACCGGGCGCTCCGGGCTTCTTCGTGGTTCCGACGGGGCTGCAGCAGGGGTCTCCTCGGTCCACAGACCACTCCACGGTCTGGCTGGCCCAGATCGTCGAGGCGGTGGAGGCCGACGGTGGCGAGAGGGAGGTAGGCGTCGATGGAGGAGAAGAGAGGCAGCCTGGGGTTGGATCTGGGGGTAGCTGGCGAGGCAGGGGTGGTGGGGATGGTAGCAGTGTAGCAGAGAGAGAGGAGGTGCTGGGGAGGTGTAGATGAAAAGGTGGCTCGGTGCCACCTTTTTCCTCTCCTTCCTCACGTGGTAGGCTCGGGCAGGACCAGGGCAGGGGCAAGGGAGGCTGCCCGGTGGGGTAGGGCAGGGCAGAGCGGTGGTGCTCGGGCGGGGGCCCCTAGGGCCGAGAGAGAGAGAGCAAGAGAGGAGAGGGTGGATCGGTCTAGGGTTGGAGCTAGGGTAGGAGGGAGAGGGGTATGGCTCGGGTAGGGTTAGAGGGAGCCTCGGCCAGGGCTTGTGTGGTGGAGGGGGGTAGCTAGGGTCTGCCATGGTGGGATGGCTCGGCTTAGAAGGAGGAGAGAAAGAGGGGTGCTTAGGGTTTAGGTTTAGAGAGGGTATGGTAGATTAGATGAGATGGAGAGGTAGGTTTAGGGTTTGAAGAGAGGGGGAAAGGTTAGTTGCTAGGGTGCTCATTTGTCAAGACCAAGCCAAGCACCAACCAAAACCCCAACAAGATCAAGACTGGAAAAGAGAGGAAAGAGGGTGATGTGGTTTTGCAAAAGATCTACTCAAAAAGCAACTAAAACCAAAGCTAGTAAAAGATGGTTCTTGCATGGCCCATGCATGATATTTAATGCCATGCTTATGTTGTGAAAACAAGATGATTTACATGGCAATATTACTATGCATTCCACAATGTGGAGTAAGGCCTAAGCAAAAAGGATTTTAGAGATAGCTCCAAGTGGAATAGATGGAGATGATCATGTTTGAGTAAAATCTGGACTTGCTAGTGTGTATGTTCCACTAGATGATCAATAGTCCCAAACTATTCCAACATGAGCATAATTCCATGATAAACCATATGGAAGCTAGAAGAAAGGGTCCCACTCACAAGGCATGCAAAGGTGGCCATGTGGCTCTCATATTTCAACATTGTGAAAACAACATGATGCTCAGATGAGAGCATGTGGAATAGAATTGGATCCATCCCAACCCAGTGAGCTAGAAGTAAAACCAGTAAATGCCAAGCTCATATTTAGTTGGGTGGTGAACCATATGGAAGCTAGAAGAAAGGGTCCCACTCACAAGGCATGCAAAGGTGGCCATGTGGCTCTCATATTTCAACATTGTGAAAACAACATGATGCTCAGATGAGAGCATGTGGAATAGAATTGGATCCATCCCAACCCACAGGAGCTAGAAGTAAAACCAGTAAATGCCAAGCTCATATTTAGTTGGGTGGTGGAATTATAAGGTGGTGAAAGAAAAGGTGGTGGAGTTAATAAGAGATATGCCCCCAACTCAACTTGGGCATTACACAATATATCAAGAACCAAATACAATATCAAGAGGCAAACTACAATTAATAATGCATATGAGATAAGAACCAAATCAAAAAGGGTTTTATATGATGCTCAAATGCAAGGAGGCATGATGACATGAGCATGATATAATTATGATGCAACAATTATATATTTGAAGTAGCCATTATATTACTAGACCAAGTAGCATTACAATTGTTAGACAATTGGGATGCTACAACTCTCCCCCACTAAACAGGAATCTACTTGAGATTCTAGGATGAAGAAGAAAACACAAAGAGGGTGGGATACTTGGCACGGAGATCATCCTCACGTTCCCAAGTGGCTTCATCAACGGAATGGTGCGACCACTGCACCTTGCAGAACTTGATGGACTTGTTGCGAGTCCTTCTTTCTGCGACTTCGAGGATTTTTGTGGGGTGTTCTTGATAAGACAGGTCTTCTTGGAGATTGATCAGCTCATGGTCCACGGTCCTGCCGGGATCCTTGAAGCACTTCTTGAGCTGAGAGATGTGGAAAACATCATGGACCTTGAGTTTTTCCGGGAGCTCAAGAGCATAAGCAACTTCTCCTCTTCTTCCACGAACTTTGAAGGGACCGATGTATCTAGGAGCCAGCTTTCCTTTGATACCAAAACGGTGCGTGCCTCTCATGGGAGTGACACGAAGGTAAACGAGATCACCAGGGACATACTCCATGTCCGTGTGCTTCCTGTCATAATTGCTCTTCTGGCGACTTTGAGCAATCCTCAGGTTTTCCAGAATGATGTGAACCTTCTCCTCCTCTTGAGTCACAATGTCAGGGCCAAACAAGATCCTTTCACCTGCACCCGACCAACCAATCGGAGTTCTGCATTTGCGACCATAGAGAGCCTCAAATGGTGCCATCTTTAGACTTTTCTGGAAGCTGTTGTTGTACGAGAATTCAGCATAAGGAAGGCATTCTTCCCACTTCATGCCAAAAGAGATGACGCAAGCACGAAGCATATCCTCCAGAATCTGATTGATCCTTTCAACTTGCCCTTGCGACTGAGGGTGGTAAGCTGTGCTGAAGTTCAACTTTGTTCCCAAAGCATTTTGGAAACTCTCCCAGAACTTGGAAGTGAAGATACTTCCACGGTCTGAACTGATCTCGAGCGGAACCCCATACAGAGAGACAATTCTGTTGATATAGAGCTCCGCCAACTGAATTGCAGAAATGGTTTCCTTGACGGGGAAGAAGTGAGCCACTTTAGAAAGCCTGTCAATGACAACAAAGATTGCGTTGTTGCCCTTCTGCGACCTAGGAAAACCAGTGATGAAGTCCATCTCTACTTTCTCCCATTTCCATTCCGGGGGTTTCAATGGCTGTAGAAGACCGGAAGGTTTCTGATGAACAGCTTTCACTCTGCGGCAGACATCACACTCTGAGACATACTTGGCACAATACCTTTTCAAACCAGGCCACCAATATTGTGTTTTCAAGTCCATGTACATCTTTGTGCTGCCAGGGTGGATAGAAAGAACAGAATCATGCGCCTCCTTGAGAACTTGCTCTCTCAAACCCGGGTAGTTCGGAACAAACATCCGGTGTTCAAAGAAGAGCGTGCCTTGATCATCGACGTGGAAGGACTCATACTTCGGAAGCTGAAGCCTAGAGATGATCTTTCTTGTGTGCGGATCACCAAGCTGAGAAGAGCGAACCTTTTCTTCCAAGAGAGGTGTTGCTAGAAGGTTCAGGAGATACCCTTGTTCCACAATTTCGAGTTGGTGGCGGAATTCCTCGCACAAGAGAGGCTGTTGTTCTTCCATCATGAGGTTGTTGACATAAGCTTTGCGGCTGAGCGCATCTGCCATGACATTAGCTTTGCCCGGAGTGTAGTTGATGGTCAAATCGAAGTCATTGATTGCTTCAATCCATCTCCTTTGCCGAAGGTTGAGATCAGGCTGAGTAAAGATATACTTCAGACTCTTGTGATCAGAAAAGATCTCACAACGGTTGCCAAGCAAGTAGTGCCTCCATACTTTCAAAGCAAAAACAACTGCTGCGAGCTCGAGGTCATGTGTAGGATAGTTGATCTCATGCGTCTTCAACTGACGAGAGGCATAAGCAACAACTTGTTTTTCTTGCATAAGGACCGCACCCAATCCATGCAAAGAGGCGTCACAGAATATCTGAAACGGCTTGGATGTATCCGGAGGAACCAAGACTGGCGTGGAAGTGAGCTTCTCTTTGAGTGTCTCAAAGCTTGCTTGACATGCAGGAGTCCAAAGGTATTTCTTGCCTTTCTTAAGGAGATCGGTAAGAGGCTTCGCTATCTTTGAGAAGTTCTGAACGAAGCGACGGCAATAACTAGCCAAACCAAGGAAACTCCGCACTTCTTTGACATTGACAGGAGGAAGCCATTCAACAATTGTCTTCACGGTTTCCGGATTGACTGCAATGCCCTTGGCAGAGATGACGTGACCAAGATAGGTAACTTGAGGCAGCCAAAACTCACACTTGGAGAACTTTGCATACAAGCGGTTCTCACGAAGCTTGCTTAGGACACACCGAAGGTGTTCTTCATGCTCTTCTTGTGACTTAGAATAGACTAGGATGTCATCCAGATAGACCTAGCGAACTTGTCAAGATACTCCATGAAAACCGAGTTCATGAGCCTCGAGAAGGTGGCAGGTGCGTTGGTGAGACCGAAAGACATGACCGTGTACTCATACAGGCCATAGCGGGTGGTGAAAGCTGTCTTAGGAACGTCTTCCTTGCGAATCTTGATTTGGTGATAACCACTTCTCAAGTCAAGCTTAGAGAACACCACAGCTCCACTAGGCGATCAAAGAGATCATTAATCCAGGAAGGGATATTTGTTCTTGATGGTTTTAGCATTGAGAGCCCGATAGTCAACACAAAGTCTATCAGTCTGGTCTCGCTTCTTCACAAAGAGAGTTGGGCTACCCCAAGAAGAAGTACTATGCTGAATGAAACCCAACTTCTCTTGTTCATCAAGTTGACGTTTGAGTTCAGCCAACTCAGCAGGACCCATCTTATAAGGCCGCTTGGAGATAGGAGCGGTACCAGGTTCAAGCTCAATTACAAACTCAACCTCACGATCCGGAGGCATACCTGGCAACTCTTCAGGAAAGACATCTGGGAACTCACAGACCACCGGAACACTCTGAATAGCTTCCATAGCATCAACATTGAGCCGCCAACGAGAAAAGCTGGATAGCGGAGTCGACTTGGAGAATAGACTATATGGCCTTGAGGAATCTTGAGAGAAACCGAAGCGTTCAGCACAATCAATCACAGCTGCATTTGCTGTCAACCAATCCATGCCCAAGATGACATCAATGTCGAAATTGCCCGAACAATTAAGGAAGCGAAGAGCCACCAATCTCAATTTGATTGCCATGGCTGATTTTAGAAGCTGCCATTGTTGCTCGGAGAAAGGACCATTAACCGCTTAAGGAGAGGATCCATAGCTAACCCATTCTCATCGCAAACTTGGTTGACACAAAAGAATGCGATGCAGAATCAAACAAAACTCGTGCGAGGGGCCGAGTTAACGGATAGCATACCCATCACAACTCCAGGTGCATGCTCAGCTTGAGCGGCGTTGATGCAGTTGGCACGAGCAACAGTAGACCCGGGCTTGGTGTTGATGTTGAGAGCCCGAGGTGGTGGTGCACGAACCAAAGGAGAGCTTGCCGCAGATCTTGGAGGTGGTGGAGGAAGAGCCTTGTTCTTCATCGGACAGTTCCATTGTTGATGCCGAGTCTCCACAAGTGTAACAAGCACCGGTGGGCGTGGAGCGACGAGCGAGGACTCCTCCGGCGCTCCAGGGTAGTGGTGGTTGTAGCCCCTGGGAGCAGCAGTGAGGAAGTTTGGTGGCCTTGCCGCGTAGCTTGAAGGTCTTGGTGGAGCCGGGAGCGACGGTGGGGTGTTAGGAACCCAGACACGATGCTTAGAAGGAGTTGACATAGCTGAAGAGCTTGCTGCATCACGGCTGTGCTTCTTTGACTCGTCAAACACTTGCCTACTTGCCTCTTCTGCGAGCTGTATGCTGAAGTTCCGAAAAAGGCCTTGGCCTTGCATGTGTGATTGCATACTTGATCGATGCATTGAGCCCTTGCACGAACCTCTTTGCTTCTTCTTGTCATCAGAGATCTCATCGCCACCATAACGAGAAAGGTTCATGAAGTTCCTGATGTAGGTGTTGACATTATCATTGCCCTGCTTCAGATTAAGAAACACTTCCTTCATTCTCTCCATGACAATTTCGTGAATCGCTCCTTGAAAGCTCAGTGAACCGTTCCCAAGTAGGCTGAAAACCGGTGCAGTTTGCCTTGGTAATTCTCCCACCGAGAGCTGCATCTCCCTTGAAGGTGAGTAGCACACTTTACCCATTCTTGCTCGGGAACATCAGCGGTTGCGGTAACCTTGACATCTCACGCAACCAATCATCAGCATCAAGTGGTTGATCGAAACATCAAGCTGGCGAGGTTGAACAGGAAGCTCTTGATGTCTCCTCGCTTGGGAGGTGGAGGTAGGCACAAACTCATTCCTCCTGACACTTTCCTCAAAGCGCTGCTGGTTCTGCTGCATTGCTGCCAAGGCATTGGCGATGCTTGACAACGCTGCCCCCAGTTCAGGTTGTATGTCCTCCTCAAAACGGCGTGGCGGTGCCATCCTGTGATTGGTATAACACACAAGTCAGTACTATGATGGAGAATAATAATAATCCAAAATAGTACCAAGATGGAATTAACCAAGATTAAAGGATACAATTTACTAAGATGATATTAAAATATCAACAAAGTTCAAAGCACCTAGAAGATATTAAGCATATCGCACACTTTGAAAAGGAGTGTGGTACAAATATATCAAAGAAAATTTTTCCACAAATTTCATTAAAATACCAATAGATCATAAAATTACTTAACGAATCAAGATTAGTGACTCTACCAACTCAATATACAAGAGCAATAATAAAAGTAGTGGTATGGTCGCGACTCCATCCCGCACTCAAATCATTACTCCGCACATGAACAAGTAAAACACATATCCCAACACCTTCTTCTCACGACGAACCTAAAGATTAGCAACTACAGAAACGAACACCACAAAGAAGATAACGTCGGATAACAAAGAGTAAGATAGATCGCGTCGGTTTGCAAAAGCCTGTCGGTATGGACTGTACCAACAGTTGATAACCAAAAGGCCGACAAGATAACAACTTGGATGCAACAGATAGACAAAGAATTACACACACACACACTCACGCACACAGATACACAACCTATGGTACTACGGAAACCCAGAACACGTGAATCCTAGTTTGAATTTAAGACGAGGATTGAAAACGTTACACTTCCTTACCAGAAAAGGGGTGGGTGGGTGGGTAAGAAGAAAAGTGGAAGCAGTCCTACTCTCACGTTTTGTTTTTCCCTAGTATACATAACTACCAAAAATATTTGCTAGACAGACAACGACCATTTGGCTGAGACCCTGAAGGTCGGGATGGCTCTGATACCAATTGTAACTACCTCGGTGAATTACGCTCCTAGTTACAAGCCTGGATGAACGGAAATGGTTGAAATAGTACGGTGGGGCCCAAATGCCACTCACAGGTAGACCTTTCGGCCGTCCCAACCATTTCCAAACATCGGGACAAGAACGGGCGGCGTGTCGGCGCGAAGGGATCAACTACATACACAAATGAGTATGTATGCAAGCCACCATACAATAGTACATCGAGCCATTCCATCTAAAAAGAAAGGAAATATATAGCATACATCGGCAAGATCCAAATATCCTAGATAGATATAATAGTTTAGGATATCTCCTCATACATCAATCAACAGAGTATCAAGCGGAAGCGGAAGACAAAATCCGAGTACGGATAAGAAGCAAATCGGCATAAGATGCCCCATAAATAAGCACATCCCGCCCACAGATCTCACGGATCCCCGTTCCCGGAATCTCTACACCGAATGATCGTTGCCCACATCGTCCGTCTCTTCCACCCAGTATCCATCTTGCGAGTGTACCTGTTCATCTGAACCAATAATTTATCGTGTGAGACCCTAGAAATTTTCGGCAAGTCTTTATGCCTCTAAAGGGGACACAACACAGGGTGACGCAATTGCAGCAAAAGATAAACCCTAACAATTCTCTGGATACTGCTAACCATCCGCCTAACCAGAGATGAGCGGATGTCCGTGAATTAATAACAACAGTTATAACAGTAATAAAGGTAATCTTAGATCCATCCTCCTCCTCGCTTACCCGAGGAAGCGGACGAAACGACCCCATCCGTTGGCGGTTTTATTATCCATTCCATGAGTATTGCACTATTTACTAGTCGGTACCTAGTCTAGTCGATTAAAAGCGGTACTTTAGTTATGCTTGTCTATGATCGGCTGCTCCAAGTCGTCCATAACCGCGGACACGGCTTTGAGAAAGTTTTACCTCGAGGGTGCACAAATAACAACACACACTCGATATGCCTCGGAAAAACCAAATCAAAACCCAACGCAGTCCACGACAAAGCAATTACAGGATTCAAAAATATTTCAGGCCACCCCATTAAGCTACCATAGCGAAGTTAGTGACTCGAGACGGACTCAAGGTTTGCGCCAATGGTGTAAGCGACAATGAGATCCCAAAACTGGGACTGTCGATACCGCGAAAACACTCCGCTTCCTAAACAGTACAGCGTGCTCCTCACACAATCGTAAACAAAGCAGTAAAGCATGGCATAAGTACAGGATAGTAAATAAAACCTCAAACTAGTTGTGGCCCCAAGAAGTAAGAATGAATCAAGCTCTGGCTCAGGGGGGTCCATAAGCCTCCCGGATGTGGATAGCGCGAATATTCTTGGAACAGGAATCAAGTACTCGGGGTCTTACGGGACACAAGTGAGCCTGAAAAACCAAATAGCGAATATGGCTCGCCGATGCCACTTTCATTAGTTATCCCATTACTACTCAAGTGAAGTTGTTTAGGTACCTCGTTATCCATCAGACACTCACATACCCTACTCATGCTGTTCTACGACTCGCATGGCTCAAACAACTCCTGTAGTAATGGCTCATGGGATGGAGGAACAAGCTTCGGTGGGGTTTAAAAATAAAGGTTATGCAATACTTGGGATTCAATTTAACGCAATCGCGACTCAATGATGCAAGAATAAGATAGAGGCAATAGGTACTGTATGTATGCAAGCATGTGGTAGTGCTTGCCTGGCAGCTCAGTTGAAGCAAGGAATGGATCTGGGTAGTGCTCCTGGTTCTCTTGATATATCCCCTGCTCAGCGTCTATTCGAGGAAGAACCAAACAAACAAGGGCCAACATAAATAAAGTGCACAAGCATATGAATAAATGCGACAAGCAAACAATCATGCCATGATGAATGATGCACAATCTGCATGTCAATAAGGTAGCATGGCAAGGGTGAGGTGTGAAACACAAGAATAAGCCATTTTATTTAGTTTTGGCCCCATTTTATTCACAATTAAGTTGCTGTCCATAATATATTTATATGATGCATGCTTCAAATCAAACCATGGAATGCATAAACAGAAAGGTCTCGTCGAGCTAATCATTTTAGACATATCATTTGTTAAATTTGGATTTATAATTCAAAAGTTATTAATTATTTAAGAAAAAGGGGCATTTATTGTAATTTAATTAAACTTGGAAATTTAAGTGTTCAAAATATATTTTGGATTGCATATTTGAAATCCTCACATTTTTCTGATTTGAAAACATATATTATTTGTTTAAATTGGATTTATATTTTAAAAGTTATTTAAAAACAGAATTTAATTTGAATTTAAATAATTAGAAAAAGATTTGAATTTTAAAACAGAAACAGATAATACTTTTTATACTCAGGATTAACTTGGAACCACAGCGACGGGTGGGCCTCTCTGCTGACTGGACCAAGCAGCGCCTTGAGGAGGTTTCCTCACCATGGTGACCAGCCTTGAATGACAGGTGGGCCATCGTCCGCCTTGAGTCCTGAGCGGAGGGCCAGAGCGACAGTGGGGCTTCCATTGAGGTTGTTGAGAAGTAAAACTCAGGAGCCTTTTTGCAAAATGCCACGGAGGCAGGCAAGTGGGACCGATTGGAGGCTTGGGTTTAGCCGAAGAAAACTGCGGGGTAAGCGCAAAAGGGCGCCCGACCCCATTCCTCTTCTTCTCAGCGCCATGAACGGCTCTGTCTTGTGACATGGGTGGGGAAATTCGAACACTGGGACGTCTGGCGCGTGTGGAGGCCGGGCGCTGCGCTGGCTGGGCTTGGTGTCGGGGAGGGTGGCGGGCCTAGTTAGGGTTTCTGTGGCGCAGCGGCAGCGTGACAGCCTTACGCACCGAGGCTGCTCGGAGCTTGACCAGCGAACAGGCGACGGGGAGACGGAGGTGTCGAGGGGAGGCGAGGGCTCACCGGAGGTTGCTGGTGGCGTTGGATCGGGTCGGCGAGCGATCGGCAGCGTCTGAGCGGCCAGGAGACCTAGGGTTTCGGCTCGGCGGCGCTGGTACTGGCGGCTCCGGGGCTTCCTCTTCGTGGTTCCGAGTACGGGGCTGCAGCAGGGGGTCTCCTCGGTCCACCATACCACTCCACGGTCTGGCTGCGCGTCCAGATCGTCGAGGAAGTGTGGAGGCCAGTGGCGGCGAGAGGAGGTGGCGTCGGTGGAGGAGAAGAGGGGAGAGGCAGGCGCTGGGGTTGGATCTGGGGGGTAGCTGGGCGAGGCAGAGGGGTGGTGGGGATGGTAGCAGGTAGCAGAGAGAGAGGAGGTGCCGTGGGGAGGTGTAGATGAAAAAGGTGGCTCGGTGCCACCTTTTTCCTCTCCTTCCTCACGTGGTAGGCTCGGGCAGGACCAGGGCAGGGGCAAGGGAGGCTGCCAGGTGGGGTAGGCGAGCAGAGGAGAGGTGGTGCTGGGCTGGGGCCCCTAGGCAGAGAGAGAGAGCAAGAGAGGGAGAGGGTGTGGATCGGTCTAGGGTTGGAGCTAGGGTAGGAGGGAGAGGGGTATGGCTCGGGTAGGGTTAGAGGGAGCCTCGGCCAGGGCTTGTGTGGTGGAGGGGGGTAGCTAGGGTCTGCCATGGTGGGATGGCTCGGCTTAGAAGGAGGAGAGAAAGAGGGGGTGCTTAGGGTTTAGGTTTAGAGAGGGGTATGGTAGATTAGATGAGATGGAGAGGTAGGTTTAGGGTTTGAAGAGAGGGGGAAAGGTTAGTTGCTAGGGTGCTCATTTGTCAAGACCAAGCCAAGCACAAACCAAAACCCCAACAAGATCAAGACTAGAAAAGAGAGGAAAGAGGGTGATGTGGTTTTGCAAAAGATCTACTCAAAATGCAACTAAAACCAAAGCTAGTAAAAGATGGTTCTTGCATGGCCCATGCATGATATTTAATGCCATGCTTATGTTGTGAAAACAAGATGATTTACATGGCAATATTACTATGCATTCCACAATGTGGAGTAAGGCCTAAGCAAAAAGGATTTTAGAGATAGCTCCAAGGGGAATAGATGGAGATGATCATGTTTGAGTAAAATCTGGACTTGCTAGTGTGTATGTTCCACTAGATGATCAATAGTCCCAAACTATTCCAACATGAGCATAATTCCATGATAAACCATATGGAAGCTAGAAGAAAGGGTCCCACTCACAAGGCATGCAAAGGTGGCCATGTGGCTCTCATATTTCAACATTGTGAAAACAACATGATGCTCAGATGAGAGCATGTGGAATAGAATTGGATCCATCCCAACCCACAGGAGCTAGAAGTAAAACCAGTAAATGCCAAGCTCATATTTAGTTGGGTGGTGAACCATATGGAAGCTAGAAGAAAGGGTCCCACTCACAAGGCATGCAAAGGTGGCCATGTGGCTCTCATATTTCAACATTGTGAAAACAACATGATGCTCAGATGAGAGCATGTGGAATAGAATTGGATCCATCCCAACCCACAGGAGCTAGAAGTAAAACCAGTAAATGCCAAGCTCATATTTAGTTGGGTGGTGGAATTATAAGGTGGTGAAAGAAAAGGTGGTGGAGTTAATAAGAGATATGCCCCCAACTCAACTTGGGCATTACACAATATATCAAGAACCAAATACAATATCAAGAGGCAAACTACAATTAATAATGCATATGAGATAAGAACCAAATCAAAAAGGGTTTTATATGATGCTCAAATGCAAGGAGGCATGATGACATGAGCATGATATAATTATGATGCAACAATTATATATTTGAAGTAGCCATTATATTACTAGACCAAGTAGCATTACAATTGTTAGACAATTGGGATGCTACAATGGTGAAGCTGATCGTGCACATATTACCTTTCTCCTTTTGATCGTCGTAGAAGGAGGCAAGGAACTCGTGGGTGAGTTTAGCGTAGGTGTCGCGGCTTGCGAAGCTGATCACCTCCAACCCCGACATGCTGCACATGAGGTTGAAGTCCTCCTTCTACCCTGCTGCGATGAGAAAGTTGTGGTCGGCCCAATGTGTGGATAGCACCCTCTTCGTTGAGACAATGTCCAACTTGGAGTTGCATGAAGCTCGGGACCCTGAGCTTGAGTCCTCACCCCATTGGCACTTGCTCGAATGAAAGAGGTTACCAATTTTGTTCATCGTGATGCACTTAAAAATTTCACCATAAAACCTTAGGCATATAGTTTCTATATGATATATGAACGGTTCTACGTGGAAAAATTCAATCCTAATGTGAGAAATTAATAGGAAAAATGAAATAAGCTTGAGTTCATCCACTAGACCAATGTTAGAATTTCAACCATGGAAATCTGAAAAATAAAGCATGGATAGGGAGAGAAACATACCGATCTGTTGATTTCCCCACTCAAACGAACAAAATCTATGAAGAATCAAAAGTTATAGGTGGATTTTGAGAGGTTTGGAGAGAGAATATGAGAGAAATAATGAGGAGAGGAGGAAGACCTAGCCTCCTCGGTGCGATTAAGTGGTCGCGCCGACCTATACGGCCGGAACTATATGGGCGGGTGATGTTGCTCCGCCCGTATAGTTGCGGCGGCGCCGCCAACTAGGGTTTCTTTATTCAGAAAACAGCTATACGGGCACAACTATACGGCCGGATCAAAATGATCCCTCTGTATAGTTGGTTGTTAAACCGTCTGCCCCTCAAGATAAATTTCTAAAACTAGCATCGATATCTATACGACCGGAACTATACGGCCGGAATTTTTATTCCCGCCGTATAGTTGGTCGTTAAACTTTCAGTACCTTTGGGATGAAATTCTACGAAGGCATCGATATCTATACGACCGCAGCTATACGGCCAGAATTTTTATTCCCGCCGTATAGTTGGTCATTAAACTCTCAGTACCTTTTAGAAATTTTTTTACAGAGGCATCGATATCTATACGACTAGACCTATCCGGCCAGAATTTTTATTCCCGCCATATAATTGGTCATTAAACTCTTTGTGCCTTCGAAGAAAATTTGTTGATGGCAAAGATAACTATACGACCGGAGCTATACGACCGGAATTTTTATTCCTGCCGTATAGTTGGTCGTTAAACCATCAATAAACATCAAAAAAAATCTATTTCTTCAAGGATACCTTCTTATCCCATAACTTAGCGGAATATCTAGTTTTTAACAGAAAAATGACAGTAAAAACTATTGACCAACATTAGCATATTAAAAGCAAAATTCTAGCTTTTGCAAATAGAAAACTCAAACTTTTATTCTTATTATTATTCTCTACTTATTCAATCGATGTTTCTACTACTTTTTGACAGCTGCATCTTCACGGGCACGCTTCCACAAGAATGTCAGTGAAAAAGTGGTAGGAATGGGATAAACTTCTTATTATTTATTCTATTAAATTGACGAAAATGGGTTGACTCCCATCAAGCATTTATTAAGAATGGTTGAATAACTCAACCTCTTCTTTCTTCTCGAATTCTTACCTTTGGTTGCCCCTTATCAATGGCACTTACCACGCGAACTCGTTTTGCCGGTGGAACATATCTTTCTCCTACTTCTAGCTTCTTTGGAAAATACCGAATGATTTCAGCACCATAAACATTAAAGATTATCTTCCCTTCTACACAATCTACTAATGCACCTATAGTACTAAGGAAGGGACTTCCATGTATTATGGATAATATTTCATCTTCTGGCATTTCAAGAATAATAAAATCAGTGGGAATAACATGTTCATCTATCCTAAGTAAGGCATCCTCAATCATACCAACGGGTTGTTTAGTGGACTTTTCAGCCATCTGTAAATTGATAGTAGTAGGAGAATACTCCCCTAATCCTAACCTTTTATAGTGGGAGTATGGCATTACACTAACTCCTTCTCCTAAATCACACAAGGCATTGTGAATATCAGTTTTACCTATTGAGCATGACATAGTTGGTATTCCGGAATCTCCAGACATAGACAACAGCTTCACATTAGCAGGATAGCTAGTTATGATGGAAACAGATTTAGTTATTTCTTTCTTTCTACTAAGAATATCACGAAGGAATTTACCATAAGTTGGAACTTTGATTGCATCCACAAATGGAATTTCCAGACGAAGGTCACTAAGTTCCTTTGTAAAAGAATTATAAATTTACCTCATCCGGTGGTTTCTTTTTTCGATCAGGATAAGGAAGCTTTTTCTCACCTGACTTACTCTTGTCCTTTACCTTTTTTGGGGGGTCTGGTTCTTTTGTTCCTTTCTTTTGTTGTTGCTTATTGCTTTTCTTCTTTTCTACTACAACAACTTCATCTTTCTTACTTGTTTCTTTATCTTCTCTTGGATCAACCATCGCTGCATCAGAGTCATAATGATCATCTTGTGCATCATTTTGGTCCCCCTTGATCTGCTTTTGCGTCTTAGTTTCATCTTGAGGATCCACCAATGTATCATCTTCTTGGCTTGCTTCGACCAAGGCTTTTTCCTTGTGCTCTTTTTCAACTTCATATTCTGGTGGTCCTAAGGGTCTTGTAACAACTGCACCCCTCCTTGTGACAACATTAGCAGAAACAAGAATATCTTCGTCTTCATGTTATTTACTCACACTGGGTTTTAATCATACTAAGATACTTATGAAATAATTTTATTTCGTGGCCTATCTCATCGTAATTTTCCGTGAGTTCTGCCAAAATCTTTTTATGTTTTTGGAAATGCCTATGCAAGTTATTATGAGATTTTACTTGTCGATGTTTTAATTATTGAAAAACTTTTCTAGTTTAATCTTCTTCAGTTAAAACTTGGAACAAATCTTCTTTGTTTTCCTTAGCAAGTTTAAAAGGTATACCTTTTTCTTTCATAGTTTTTGTACCTCAGGCATAAGATCAGGAGTTATCCGAAGTATCCCTTTTTCCGGCTTAGTGCCCAAATCAGGATTATATAAATAATCATTCTTAGCCCTAGTAGACATTAATTCCAAACATTCTTTAATAGTTAAAGTATTTATTGATCCTCCTGCTGAGAAGTCAAGCAACTCTCTACGCTGAGTATTGAGACCATGGTAAAATAAATGGCAAATTGTTAGTTCAGAGTAGCCATGATTAGGAATACTATTGATCATTCCAAAGAATCTTTCCAAGGATTGTGGGTAGTTTTCTCCCGTTCTGACTAAAATTGCCTATGTTCTTTCTTAGTTCAGTTACCTTTTTAAAAGGAATAAACCTATTTATGAATTTAGTAATGCATTTTTCCCAACATTTAATGTAATGGCGAGGGAGAGAGTATAACTAGTCTAGAGGTTTACCTTTAAGAGACCATCGAAATAATTTAAGATGAGAGAATTCTGTAGGCAAACCTTTTGGTCCGAGCGATATTATCACATCGTCGAATTATCTAATGTGTCTTCCTGGTTCTTCATCTTCCCTTCCACTGAAAGCTTTTTCCTGCAAACTTTTAATGATTCCACCATCAAATCGATATTCTCTAACTCCAGGATTAGGGAATTCTATTAGTTGTTTAAAAAATTCAGAGCTTGGAGCACTTTATTCCCTTAGAGTTTTCTCAGGTTTCATAGGAGTTTCCCTGTAAATAGACATAATTTCCATAATATCACTCAGGTTTTCAACTTTAACTTTATTTGATCTTAAAAGTTTTTCAATAATTTATTCGCACCTTTGAGCGGGCACGCGCTCAATATTATCTGGCAGGTAGGTCCTACCAGAGCGTGTAGACCCTTTGTCTCCTAAGGAGAACATTTTGTAGTAGCAACACCTGAAATGTCAAAAGATAAACACTTAGCGCTTAGCTCCCCGGCAATGGCGCTAGAAAATAGCTTGATGTCTGCAAGAGCACAGATCGTTTGTAGCTAATTTCGAAGTTCAGATATCGATCCCACAGGTATCCCAAAGGTAAGTGTTTATTGGTGAAGTCTCTGTCACACCTGAAGTTGTCATAGGTCTTCGAGTGAATTGATTGCAAGTGTTGAAATAAGAATGTGCTTTTGATTAAATGCGATAGATTTAAATAAAACTAAAATGTAAACTTTAGAAATATAAAGCATAAAAGTAAAGAACGATTTTCCTTGTTTGTTGTTTCCTGCAGATGGCGAAAGAAGGCGCGGGGAAATTCAGTTCATGGTGATAGTGACTGTGCTAGGTGGACGAAGGGTAAATGTAACAATTATAATCCTTTAGATATATGTGTAGGCGAGCAACCCATAATTAGCTAGAACTTCTCTTGGTAGATTGCATCCCAACATCAATAATCCTACTAGCCTGCTACCAAAACCATGGTCGGACACTAGATGATTAAGACCCTTCAGGTTGCTTAGCGATTAAGCTCCTTGGATCGGACTAATGCAATAAGCATAGTGGTTATTCGTTATCCTCGAGTCAACTAGCTTTCCATTGATATCCCCATGTCACCCGAGGGTCGCCGGTCCACTAGCGTACAAGATCTTATCTATGTAGAACAAAGTATCATGTTGTATGGGCCCTTAATCGGACAACAAGCATTAGGCATCCCACAGATAGTCAAGCACACATATTATAGTAATTAGGATCAATCACAAACTAGCGGAAAATATATGAAGGCACATCACATCTCACCAATCCCCTACATATCCCACGTCCAAGGGAATTACTCACACATGAGAGAAGAACGGATCATCAATATAATTAAATAAAGGGAAATCATCCTTGTATTACCGTGGAGATCCACAATAAGGAATAGAAAAATATCCAACACAATTCAAGATGGGAAGAAACAATCTCAAACCCTAGTCTTGCAAGGTGGAGATCCCTCTCTTTCTCTCAAGTACAAGTAGTGGATCTGGGTGTATTGGCTAGGAGGTCGAAGATCGTGGAGCGAGATGAAGAACGTCTTCTCCTTATTATCCGGATATCTTCTTTCTCCCTTCTGGATGGTGTGGTGGCTGCTGCGTTGTGTTTTCGTCCTCGGTCCCTTCATGGAAGTTGTCCCTTTTGACAAGACAGAGGCGGCGACAACTATATGGCAGGAACTATATGGCCGGAAAAATATTCTTGTTGTATAGTTGCTCGTTAAATTTTCTATGAGCTCCCCTCGCGAGCTTCCAAGGTGGGACTCGCTTGTTTTCTCCACAATATTGTGTTTCTCTAGTTAAATCCCTCTGTTGATGTTCAGAACCTAAAACACACATTAAAAACCAAGTTTCCTTTGCTACCGAAGTATTAGCGTTAGGTAAAACCAGAAAATGATCAAATTCGGGAGAAAGCCATCAATAAAAGCCATCAAAAATGTGTCGAGTCTCACAGCTATCAGTGCACGAGCTCTTGGTATGCAAAAGGGTGTTAATCTTGCCTTGAAGGCTAATGTGGTTGAACAGAAGAAGAGGAAAGGAACATTGACATAACTACCATGAGTTGTCCTGAGGAAGTCAAGCATGCACATGGTGAGTATATGGCGTTCTATGCAAGGAATTTTTGGAAAGATCCCACCAAGGAAAAATCCGAGCTTGAACATAAGAACGGGTCAAGTGGAAGAAAACAAAATGGTCCAAAGCTGAGATCTTGCTGCAATTGTGGAGATCGGTTTCATTTTGTTGTCGAGTGCCCTATCAAAATAGAGAAGATCATGGGGGTAGAGTGATTCTCAAGGATAAGTCAAAAGCTCCATGCAAGAAGCAATTCAACAAAATGAATGTTCCTTACAAGAAGAAACCAAAGATTGTAGGGATTTCTAGTTTCGTGCCCTCGGTTCATTAGTTGTACTCAGTTTCCTCAACCACATAACTTTTCCTCCCTTTTTCCCATCTCCTTCTACGAAACTCTCACATAGTATGAAAACTCGTTGTCCGTCAGTCTTGTTGTTACATGCTGGCAAGTGGGGATGCGTTCAGTCGGGTCCTATAGTGGACCCTCGCTGTTACATGCTGACAAGTAGGGCCACGTTATATCGGGTCTTGTAGTGGATCCTTGCCGTTACATGCTGACAAGTGGGGTCGTGTTCAGTCAGTTCCTGTACTGGACACCTCTCTCCACTTATCCAGATCAGCATCGGACCCACAGCTTATCCACGTGAGCACCAGACCCATAGCTTACCCAGGTTGGCGTTGCAAGATAGGACCCCTACCAGCCCTGCGCCTGCGCCCGTGCTGTTGCCTCCCCTTTATTCTTCTTCTCAGGTGACAGCGCCCTTCTCCGGCGACGGAGGCCCTTTGTCTAGCTTCATTTTCATATAGTGAAATGTAATGCATAAACTTGCATATACGAAAATTATACACCTTTGAACTCTTTGAAATCGCACTTAGGACATGATAATGTTGTGCTAATAAAATCCTGATCATTTATCATTTTCATGGAGTGAAATATAATGTATAAACTTGCATATACAAAAATTATAAACCTTTGAACACTATGAAATCACACTTAATACGTGATAATGATGTGCTAACAAAATTTTGAGAGATTATCATCTGCTCCCCCATTTTCATAGAGTGGAATGTAATGCATAAACTTGCATATACGAAAATTGTACGTATTTGAACTCTTTGAAATCACACTTAATACGTGATAATGTCGTGCTAAGAAAATCTTGAGAGAATATCATTTTCATAGAGTGGAATGTAATGCACAAACTTGCATATGCGAAAATTATAAACCTTTGAACATTGTAAAATCACACTTGATACGTGATAATGATGTGCTAACAAAACTTTGAGAGATTATCATTTTCTCCCCCATTTTCATAGAGTGGAATGTAATGCATAAACTTGCATATACGAAAATTATACACATTTGAACTCTTTGAAATCGCACTTAATACGTGATAATGTTGTGCTAAGAAAATCTTGAGAGATTATCATTTTCATAGAGTGGAATCTAATGCATAAACTTGCATATATGAAAATTATACACATTTGAACTCTTTGAAATCACACTTAATACATGATAATGTTGTGCTAAGAAAATCTTGAGAGATTATCATTTACATACAGTGGAATGTAATGCACAAACTTGCATATGCGAAAATTATAAACCTTTGAACACTGTGAAATCGCACTTAATAACGAGATAATGATGTGCTAGCAAAAATTTGGGATATTATCATTTTGTCCCCCATTTTCATAGAGTGGAATGTAATGTATAAACTTGCATATACGAAAATTATACACATTTTAACTCTTTGAAATCGCACTTAATATGTGATAATATTGTGCTAAGAAAATCTTGAGAGATTATCATTTTCATAGAGTGGAATGTAATGCACAAATTATACACCTTTGAACACTTTCCCTTCAAATTATATTCAAAATCATTTGTTTATGGAGTTAAAGTACTAGTGGCAAACTCGTTATTTTGCATGGATAGAGGGGTGCCCCCGACAGATATAGGGGTTACCTTGTCTGCTAGATCACAGAGGATCAACGGTTGGTGGGAACGATCCGCATGACAACTGTCTCAACCAATCAGAGTGTAGAATCCAAGATGAGCATAGGTGTGATAGATTGTGACTACGAGAGAGGGGAAAACTGGGTGGAACTTAAGAACCAAGGGCAAATCTGAGTAGAACTTAAAAACCAAGGGCAAGACTGATAAAGGGATTCAAATAGAAAATAGAGAGGGATTTAAAAAATGGAAAATGCATCTTTTATACAATAAAATACATATTGGCATACATCAAACTATTTGCAATTCAAATATACACTAGTTTGACAAGTATTGCCTCATTCAGACAAACTATGTTTTGGGGAGGGATGTTTTGGGAAGAGGCTTGAGTAGAAAGCCATGAATCTTCATAGATAGTAGGTGATTTGAGAAGTGGTCATTTAGGTTAAAACTTGACTTATATACATTTCTTATGGTGGCAGGTCACATAATAAGATTCCCTGGGTAGATGCCACAATGTTTTGATCTTTTTGAATTTGTTGTGCATAAAATGACTCAATTAGCTAGCTAAAACCCATTCGTTGACTCTCTGTTGACCAGCCACTGGAGGGTAAAATTGAGTATAGTGCACACGGCAGTGTTAGTACTGGAGGGAAAAACTGAGTACAACCAAACTGCTAGTGTTACACTCAAGGGTATAACTGAGCACAACTAAGTCGCCAGGGTTAGACATGAGGGGAAATCACGATGCAGCGTGTCGCGGTGCAGGCAGTGCGGAACACGTGTGTTCGTGCATGGTGCGATGCGTGCACGATTCGTGGTGCACGGTGGTGCAATGAAATGTTGCTTCCCTTCTCCTTTATAGAGGCCTCCTCACTCTCACTCAACCGTCTCCATTGTCCCATCACCTTCTGCAAACCCCCAAGAAAACCCCAACCACGCCGCCATGGAGAAGAACAGCACGGTGGCCATCGTCTCCTCCAAGGCCACCGGCGAGGAGGCCCCCATCCCTATACAGGCCCCTGTCGAGGCATCGAACGCAGCCGTCGTCCCTGTCTAGACCCTTGTCCCCGCTTCCGCCGTAGCTGCCGGCGAGGAGGTGGTACATTGCAAATGTATCTATAATTTTTGATGTTCCATGCTTGGTTTTATCCACTTTCTTGTGTTTTGTTCCAACTTTGGAGTACTTTTATTATGATTTCTTGGACTAACCTATTAACAAGAGCCACAGTGTCAGCTGCCTGTTTTCTGCTGTTTTTGGTTCCAGGAAAGTCAGAAAATGAATATTCTCGGAATTGGACGGGACAAAAGCCAAAGTGCCTATTTTCCTAGAAGGGATCAAGTGCCAGAACACGAGACGGAGAGGGGCCAGGGGCCGGCCACACCACCTGGCTGGACAGGCTGGCTGCGCCCGAGGTGGTGCAGCCGACCCAGCACCCTCGGCCTCTCCTTCCGCCTATATATTGCCCTCGGGCAAAAACCCTAGGTACTCGATCAAAATCCACGAAAGAGTCAGAGTCGCGTCATCTCCATCCCTAGATCAGGAGGATCTGAAGCTTTTCGGCACCCTGCCGGAGAGGGAATTCACCACGAGGCCTTCTTCATCACCATGCAAGCCTCCGGTGTGATGCGTGAGTAGTTCATCCTTGGACTACGGATCCATGTAGTAGCTAGATGGCTGGTTTCTCCTCCTTTGTGCTTTCATGTTTAGATCTTGTGAGCTCCGTTCATGATCAAGATCATCTATTTGTAATCCATACATGTTGTGTTTGCGGGGATCCGATGGATATTGAGATGCTATTTCAGATTGATTATTGATTCTATCATGTCTTTGTTATTTGAGATCTTGCATGCTTTCTGTTGTTAGTAGCTATCTTGGCTAAGTAGATGCTAGCAACTCCAAGAGTTAGTATTTATGCTCGATAGTGGGTTCATGCCTCACGGTAACTGGGAAGTGACAGAAATCTCTAAGGTACTAGATGTGATGTTGCTACTAGGGAGAAAACAACGATCCTTTGTTCAAAGAACAATTGTATTGTTTACTTTACACGCAGTTCGTAAAGCAATAATCTGTTGCTTGCAACTTAATACTGGAGGGGGTTCGGATGATAACTTGAAGGTGGATTATTAGTCATAGATGCAGTTGGATGGCGGTCTATGTATTATGTTGTAATGCCCAATCAAGTCTCAGAGGATTCAAGATGATTAGTATATGCATGTATTTCTTTCTCGGTGTTTGTCAATAGCCCCGCTGTAATTTGTTCACCCAGCATGTTATCTATCTTAAGGAGAGCCACCTCTAGTGAACTATGGATCTCGGTCCTTTTCTTTACATACAATCTACAAACTGTTTACTTCTTTGTGTTTACTTTCTGCAAAACTTTTACTTCTTTCCATTCGATATGTTTAATCCTTTGTTTTCCGCAAAATACGGTGAGATTGACAACCTCATCGCAAGTTGGGGACAAAGTTCTGTGGTTGTGTTGTGCAGGTCTCCACGTTGCTACTAGCACCGGTAGTGCGCCCTGCCAAAGCTGAGCTAGTAACACCTTTGAGGTGTTTCCTTGCTCCTACTGGTTCAATTAAACCTTGGTTTCATAACTGAGGGAAACTTGCTGCTGTGCTCATCATACCTTCCTCTTGGGGTTCCCAACGAGCTCTACATCAACACCGCCATCAAGCATTTTTCTGCGCGCCGTGCACTGAGCCATCAAGCATTTTTCTGGCGCCATTGCCGGGGAGTCAAGGACATCTTCACAAGGGGAGTCCCTCATAACCAATCTCTTTACTTTGTTGTTTTTGTTTTGCTTAGTTTTCTTTTTGCTTTGTTTGCTTGTTTTGTTCTTCAAAAACACAAAAAAATTAGTTTTGCTTGTTTGCTTTCTTTATCAAAAACACACGAAAATTAAGTCTCCTTTAGTTGTCACCTTTTCCTTAGCTCACCATGTTGATCCCCAAGTTCACCTTGAAAGACCTTCCAATTGGTAGTGGTTCTATAATTGGGAAAGATAACATTGAAGAATTCTTTAATCATGTTAGCAAACATGAAGATACTGAGGATAGATCCCTTGTAGAACTTGCTCCAAATTATGAGATTGTTGCTACTTCTTTAATTCACATGTTAGAAGCTAGGTTTGTTAACCTCAACCCCTTAATGCAAGTAATGTTTCTTAAGCTTAAAGAAATTGAGGATCCTGAAAAGAGGGATTTTATTCTAGAAACTTTGTTTAAGGAGTTCCATGATGTTGCTAAGGAAGCTAGAAAAGTTTTTGAACGTTTCAATATGCTAGGCTCATGTGTAGATGTTGTTGGTACACGAGAAAAGATGAACAAAACCGAACCTAATGGGGAGGAACCTAAGGTACCAATACCCTTTAAACTAGTAGCAATACATGATGCCATAGAAAAGAATCTTGAATGGATTGTTCCTGCAAACCCTTTTGATGAGAATAGTGAACCCAAGAGCATTGAGAGAGGATCCTCTAGAACTTATTTGGATGATATACCTTGCCCTGTTGAAAATATTTTAGGTATTGATCTTAGTGCTTCTTCATTTGAGAACACTTGATTCTTTCTTTGCTTCTTATGCCTAACTTAAAGGCGTTAAATAAAAGTACTTGTTGGAAGATAACCCAAGAGTTTTAGATGAGTCTTGGAAGTTATTACCGCTGTAATAACCTCTCCTTATCCTTTTTATTTGCTTTTTGTGCCAAGAGTAACCTCTAATGAGAGTGAAGTAATGATTGGGAAAGTTGCTGTCCCAAAATAGATTTTTGTGCTTCACCGTAAAATTCCTGAGAGACCTCTGTATGTCGGATTGAGCTGTAATTTTTCTGCTTCTGCCCCAGGTTGTTATCTAACTTTCGTTAGTTCAACACTTTTTGATTTGAGCAATAGAAGGTCTTCGAAAAAATTGGTCTTTACCTGCTGGTCTGTTTTGACAGATTTCTGCCATTTTCTGCATTTGCTTCTTGTTAGTTCCTTCTTGAGTTCTTTTGGGGAATTGAGCTTTTGAAGGGAAGTGCTACAGTAGTTAGTGTTCTAATGGAAGTTTATTTGGTGTTATAACTGAACCTTGAGACTTATTTATCTTAAGTGCACTAATGTTGCTAATAAAGATTGTGTGAAGTTTTGTATGAAGGAAAAATTTTAGGTGTATGGAAGAAATGAGTAATGAGATGAAGGATGGACTAAAGCTCAAGCTTGGGGATGCCACGCGTGTCACCCCAAGAAATATCCAATAAGTACAAGCGTCAAAGCTTGGGGATGCCCAAGGAATTCCCCTTCTTCATCAATAAAAATTCCAGGTTTCTTCCAAACGCTTCATTTTTATTGTTTCATGCACAGTTGTGTTTTTCTTGGAGCGTCTTCTTTTTCCTTTTCATTTTGGTTTTTAGTTTGCTTGGTTTGCTTAGTTTTCTGAATAAATTGGTTGGACACCCTCTTTCATACTTTGGTTTGCAAATAGTTTGGTTTGGTTTGGAAAAGAGTAGGAAAGTTCATACTTTTGTGGTAAAAAGAGCTCGTTTTTGACTATGGCCTATGCTTTGTCATGCCATGCTTGATATTGTTTTGGATTTATGCTTAGTATTCTTTGCTGTAGCATGACTTGTTATAAACAATTGAGATTGCTTAATGTGCCTTGGATGAATCATGTGTTGTTTTAGCATATTAAAGCATAGTATTGTGGTATTCTCCTTTGATGCTTTATTTGGGTTGACTTGGCACATACTTACACCATGTTATGACTATCTCAAGTCACCGTAGCCTTTATGATCCTTTAGTTTTCAACTTGTGGTATCACTTTATGCTTTGATCGATGATGTTTTGTCGCTCTGCATGATTATGGACATTATTGCTCTCTTAGTTTGTCGCTCCCAGTCTTTTGCTAGCCTCCACCACCAAGTATGAGTTCCACTCATGCATCCAACTCCCTAAACCAAGTTATTCCAAAGAGTCCACCATACCTACCTACTAGCTTATGCTATTCCAAGTATATTCATGCTTTTGTTTACGTTCCACTTGTTATGAGAAAACTAGTGATTAAAGCTCTCACGAACTTGATGGCACACATTACTTTATTTGACCTTAATAAACTTGAACCATTGTGTCTTGTATGTTGTATATGCTTGCACTTATTTGTTGGGAGTTAGAAGAACCATGTTTTCATGGGGAACGCTTTCAACATTGCACTTGGTACTTGTACCTTGTTGATATCATGCTCTTTTGTATATGGATGTCGTCGGTGTGAAATGAAAGGGGAGCTTGTAAGTCCATGGAGTTATGTATATGTGTTAGAGAAACGCTTGGGTCATTGGTCTAATCCATGCTTGACATGGTGGAAACCTGCAGCGTAACCATAATGAGCTTTCTATGAAGCATTCTTCTTATAAAAAAGAGTCCTATTGAGAAAAAGAGAAAGAAAAAAGATACTATGAAAAGAGGAAAGAGAGAAAAAGCACCATATTCCCATGGTAAATAAGAAGAATGTTGAGATGCTCGTCCGCTTGCCTTGTCATTTTGATATGGGGATTCTTCCGTATCATCGGGCAAGGGTACCTGCTGGCGGTTCTCAATGATACACATGTACTTACGATGACAAGAACTTACCGGTGACTAAACTTGAGTAGCATGAGGAGCGGCCCTCGTATACAAGGGACATGAGATTTCTGACGTCAAGCATGTACACCATAGTTTGTTCACTTTAACCTTAATCACTTCAAGATGCTTATGATAGGGGCAATGAGAGCTGAAAGCTACAAGTACCATAATTTTTGGAAGCTTTTTATGAGACTTGAATCCCTACTTCCTTTTTATAAAAGGCCTTTCTTCCACCATTATATTGAGTCTCCACCTTTTATCTTTATGCACCTACTTTGAGAGCATAGTGGCCATTCTTAGTTCTATGTGCATTGTCCCAAGACTTGTTGATTGATGCATAACTTGTTATTGCTTGTTCGAAACTATTGTATCTAGTCACTCTTATGAACTTTGAAGGTGTCCTATGCATTTATATTTGCTACTCTATTGAGGGACAAGCTGAATACTTCGATGCTATGTTTTCTTTATGTGAAACAAACAAACGTCTTGCAAAGCATTGTTATTCATGAATCTTTTGTTTGTGCCTTTTCATGTTGCATCATATTTTCTTTGCTTATAGCTAGAACTTTGTCTTTCATGTTATGATTGAAGTACTATGATCCCAGCCTTGAATGTTTTGCAAATACTTTGATCAAGTCTTTGATGGTGCATGTCACCTCAAAAATTATTTATTTTTATCACTTACCTACTCGAGGACGAGCAGGAGTTAAGCTTGGGGATGTTGATACATTGCAAATGTATCTATAATTTTTGATGTTCCATGCTTGGTTTTATCCACTTTCTTGTGTTTTGTTCCAACTTTGGAGTACTTTTATTATGATTTCTTGGACTAACCTATTAATAAGAGCCAAAGGCCACGCCTGCATTTCTGCTGTTTTTGGTTCCAGGAAAGTCAGAAAATGAATATTCTCGGAATTGGACGGGACAAAAGCCAAAGTGCCTATTTTTCCGGAAGGGGTCAAGTGCCAGAATACGAGACGGAGAGGGGCCAGGGTCCAGCCACACCACCTGGCCGCGTGGCCAGCCTTGGCCCACGCTAGGGGTGGTCTGGCCGACCCCAGCACCCCCTCGGCCCCTCCTTCCGCCTATAAGTTGCCCTCAGGACAAAAACCCTAAGTACCCGATCAAAAATCCATGAAAGAGTATGTAGCCGCCGTCATATCCATCCCTAGATCGGGAGGGATCTGAAGCTCTTCCCGGCACCCTGCCAGAGAGGGGAATTCACCCTGGAGGCCTTCTTCATCACCATGCAAGCCTCCGGTGTGATGCGTGAGTAGTTCATCCTTGGACTACGGATCCATGTAGTAGCTAGATGGCTGGTTTCTCCTCCTTTGTGCTTTCATGTTTAGATCTTGTGAGCTCTGTTCATGATCAAGATCATCTATTTGTAATCCATACATGTTGTGTTTGCGGGGATCCGATGGATATTGAGATGCTATTTCAGATTGATTATTGATTCTATCATGTCTTTGTTATTTGAGATCTTGCATGCTTTCCGTTGTTAGTAGCTATCTTGGCCAAGTAGATGCTAGCAACTCCAAGAGTTAGTATTTATGCTCGATAGTGGGTTCATGCCTCGTAACTGGGAAGTGATGTAAATCTCTAAGGTACTAGATGTCTTTGTTGCTACTAGGGAGAAAACAACGATCCTTTGTTCATAGTACAATTGTATTGTTTACTTTACACGATTCAGAAGCAATAATCTGTTGCTTGCAACTTAATTGGAGGGGTTCGGATGATAACCTGGAGGTGGATTATTAGTCATAGATGCAGTTGGATGGCGGTCTATGTATTATGTTGTAATGCCCAATCAAGTCTCAGAGGAGTCAAGATGATTAGTATATGCATGTATTGCTTTCTCGGTGTTTGTCAATAGCCCCGCTGTAATTTGTTCACCCAGCATGTTATCTATCTTAAGGAGAGCCACCTCTAGTGAACTATGGATCCCGGTCCTTTTCTTTACATACAATCTACAAACTGTTTACTTCTTTGTGTTTACTTTCTGCAAACTTTTACTTCTTTCCATTCGATACGTTTAATCCTTTGTTTTCCGCAAAACATGGTGAGATTTACAACCTCATCGCAAGTTGGGGACAAAGTTCTGTGGTTGTGTTGTGCAGGTCTCCACGTTGCTACTAGCACCGGTAGTGCGCCCTGCCAAAGCTCAGCTAGTAACACCTTTGAGGTGTTTTCTTGCTCCTACTGGTTCGATTAAACCTTGGTTTCATAACTGAGGGAAACTTGCTGTTCTGCTCATCATACCTTCCTCTTGGGGTTCCCAACGAGCTCTACATCAACACCGCCATCAAGCATTTTTTTGGGCGCCGTGCACTGAGCCATCAGGAGGCCCCTGCCGGTCTCGAGCAGATCCCGCTCGGCTGGGATCCCTACGAGGAGGAGGATTACATCAGTCCGGAGAACCCCTATGATAGCAGAATCGCCGACCCATGGTCAGAGGTAACTAGAGTTTTCTCCCCTTCCCTTGTTCTTCCCCCATTCCCATCGTTGGATGCTAGATCGTATGTTATTAGGGTTCAGTTGTTCGTATTTTTGTAGTAGCTAATCCTCTTGTGTTAGATCTCGTATTTTGATGAATCCCCATGTTTGTATTTTGATGAATACCCATGTTCGTATTTGAATCCCCCTGTTCGTAGTTAGGATCAGTATTTGATTTGGTTTGAGATTTGGGGAATAATCAGGGGATCTCAATCGGTTAATTTATGCAAATAATCAATCCCGATAATCAAGGTATGTCAATCATGTCCTTATTGCACTCTACTGTTTTTTCCAACAGAACGATAGCAGCGACGTCTGCAGCGACAACGAGTCCAGGGACACCAAGACTCGTCAGGTGCTGTGGAGGCTGAAGTCCGGCCAGTACGATAACTTCTTCGCTGGCGACGTCTACATGTGCCCCTTCTGCACCACCAGGAGGCTCCATGCCACCGACTTCAACTCCCTTGTGAAGCATTCCAAGGACGTGAGGACCTGCAGTGAGTCCGTGAACGTCCACGGCTTTAGAGCCAAGCACCAGGCGCTCGGTCTTCACCTCCACAACCTCTAGAAGGTGGCCATCGAGGAGGGTCGCATGCCCCCAATCAAGCCCAAGGCGCCCAAGGTCAAGGGACCGTGCAGCAAGAAGTGGAGGAGGCGCTAGATGGAGGAGGCGGGGGCCCTCCTAGCGGAGGCCATGAGGGGCCACTGATCTTGTGCTGCTGCAGCTACTATAAAGCAGCTTCTTTTGCATTGTCTATGTTGAACTTGTCCGTTGTTGTTGCTGAGAAGCCTAATTGTCGAACCTCGTTAAGTACCATACTATATATCCTATATTAGTTGCTTTATCTACATCTGCTATATATCCTATATTAGCTGTTTTATCTACATCTGCTCTGTTTACTAAATGTATTTATGGTGCTGGTTATATTTGCTACCAGATTGGGAAAAACGAGGGCCAAAAGGAAAAATGAATGAAGAGAGAAGCTTCTCTACATTCGCTACCTTTTTGGGAAAAAACACAATTGTTAGCGTGAGAGAGAGGGGAAAATACACTCTTAAAAAGGCCAATCATAAAAATAACAAAAAAGAAAACTTCCAATTTAGGCGACAGGGCGCACGTAACCACCAAACGTGTCCCACATATGGTCCTGATACATTGCAAATGTATCTATAATTTTTGATGTTCCATGCTTGGTTTTATCCACTTTCTTGTGTTTTGTTCCAACTTTGGAGTACTTTTCATATGATTTCTTGGACTAACCTATTAACAAGAGCCATAGTGCCAGTTGCCTGTTTTGTGTTGTTTTTGGTTCCAGGAAAGTCAGAAAATGAATATTCTTGGAATTGGACGGGAAAAAGCCAAAGTACCTATTTTTCCGGAAGGGATCAAGTGCCAGAATACGAGACGGAGAAGGGCCAGGGAGCCACCACACCACCTGGCCAAGACGCCAGGCAGCCTCGCCGAGGTGGTGTGGCCGCTCCCGGCACCCCCTCGGCCTCTCCTTCCGCCTATATATTGCCCTCGGGATGAAAACCCTAAGGACCCGATCCAAAATCCATGAAAGAGTATGTAGCCGCCATCATATCCATCCCTAGATCGGGAGGGGTGCAGGCTCTTCCGGCACCCTCAGGAGAGGAATTCACCACGAGGCCTTCTTCATCACCATGAAAGCCTCCGGTGTGATGCGTGAGTAGTTCATCCTTGGACTACGGATCCATGTAGTAGCTAGATGGCTGGTTCTCCTCCTTTGTGCTTTCATGTTTAGATCTTGTGAGCTCCGTTCATGATCAAGATCATCTATTTGTAATTCTTACATGTTGTGTTTGCGGGGATCCGATGGATATTGAGATGCTATTTCAGATTGATTGTTGATTCTATCATGTCTTTGTTATTTGTGATCTTGCATTCTTTTCGTTGTTAGTAGCTATCTTGGCCAAGTAGATGCTAGCAACTCCAAGAGTTAGTATTTATGCTCGATAGTGGGTTCATGCCTCTGGTAATCTAGGGAAGTGACAGAAATCTCTAAGGTACTAGATGTGCTGTTGCTACTAGGGAGAAAACAACAATCCTTTGTTCATAGAACAATCGTATTGTTTACTTTACACTTGATTGTAAGCAATAATTTGTTGCTTGCAACTTAATACTGGAGGGGGTTCGGATGATAACCTGAAGGTGGATTATTAGTCATAGATGCAGTTGGATGGCGTCTATGTATAATGTTGTAATGCCCAATCAAGTCTCAGAGGAGTCAAGATGATTAGTATATGCATGTATTGCTTTCTCGGTGTTTTTCAATTGCCCCGCTGTAATTTGTTAACCAGCATGTTATCTATCTTAAGGAGAGCCACCTCTAGTGAACTATGGATCCCGGTCCTTTTCTTTACATACAATCTATAAACTGTTTACTACTTTGAGTTTACTTTCTACAAACTTTTACTTCTTTCCATTCGATACGTTTAATCCTTTGTTTTCCGCAAAACACGGTGAGATTGACAACCTCATCGCAAGTTGGGGACAAAGTTCTGTGGTTGTGTTGTGCAGGTCTCCACGTTGCTACTAGCACCGGTAGTGCGCCCTGCCAAAGCTCAGCTAGTAACACCTTTGGGGTGTTTCCTTGATCCTACTGGTTCGATTAAACCGTGGTTTCATAACTGAGGGAAACTTGCTGCTGTGCTCATCATACCTTCCTCTTGGGGTTCCCAACGAGCTCTACATCAACCACGAGCCATCAACAATTTTCTGGGCGCCGTGCATTGAGCCATCAGGTCCCACACCATGTCCCCTATAATGCGTTCCCAACAAACCAGCCCCATGCAGTCCCACATGGCGCGGCCCCACATGTCAGCATATCGTGTTCCTGACCAAACAACCCCACATGGTCCCACACCGCATGGCCCCACACGTCAGCCAACGGTCAACCTGATGGCAGCTACTGTTTGAGCTCTTTGATGGGTTTCCGAGAAGGAGAGGGGCAAAAGTGAGGAAAAGTTAAGCAGATAGGGAAAAGTGAGTACAACTAATGAACCAGGGGCATGAAAATAGAAATCCCAAGATTGTATTGGTGGCCCAAGAGGAGTACTCAACCGCATGCGAAGACGAAGAATATGATGATAGCCCAAGAGAATTGGCAGCCATAGCCACCACTTCCACACCAACCGCTTCACTCTTCGACTCACCAAATAAGAAGCTCTCCAACAAGAACGTCAATTGCCTTATGGCAAGGGCTTCTAAGGTATCACCTTCCACCACTTCCTTTCCTAAGACTACTATGAATGTTGATATCGATGATCCCACTAGTCTAAAGGTAAAGGAAGAAGTTATTACTTTGGATCATTATATAACTAACTTGCAAGGTGAGCACAAGAGACACTTTGAGGCCCTCATGGGTCAACTTGTTCACTCGAAGGAACTCCTTGAAGAAAAGGGCAGAATTCAAAGAGAGGATGAAAAGGAGATAACATCCTTAAAAAATGCTCTAGAGGAAGAAGAGGAGACTTGGGCTTCTCTTGAGGAGAAACTTGACTGCATCGAGGAGTCACATGATGAGATTGTGGCTAAACTAATCAAGGAACATGATCATGCTATTGCTAAATATAAAAAACTTCAAAAGGAAAAGGTTGAATTTGGGGCTTCTCATGCTAGACTAACCGAGAAGTTAGAGGAGCTTAACATTTCCCATGAGGCTTTGGAGAGTGAACACTCACTTATCAATGAGTCTCATGATTAGATCCAGACTCGACTAGACAAATATGATGTTCCTAGCACCTCTACCATTTGTGTGATCATGTAGAAATTCTTGAGGAAAACGCTCGATTGAAGAATGAGATTTCCAAATCTTCTCTCCCCAAAGGTAAGGATAGGCTCGATGACCTATTGAGTAAGCAAAGTTCAAACAATGGGATGGAGGGACTTGGCTATGTTCCCAATACAAAGAAGAAGAAGAAGAAGAAGAAGAAGTAGAAGAAGAAGAAGGCCAAGTCAACCCAAGAAAAGACAAGCACCACCAAAAATGACATCACGAAGAACAAAATTGGTTATGATGGTTTTGTAAGACCTACTAATCCTCATTATTAATTGTTTCGTGATTATTATGGTGATATTTATGCTAGATATGTTGGTACCTTTAATGGTTATATTGTCTAGGTTCCAAAGACCCTTATTACTAACATGAGAGGACCATTGAAAAATGGGTACCTAAAACCAAGGATTAATTTTCTTGTAGGGCTATGCTTCCGGTGGGTCTAAATGGGTGCTTGACAGTGGATGCACAAGTAATATGACTAGAAGCAAGGAGATAATCATGGAGATGATGCCAAATCATGATCAAATAACCGTCTCCTATGGTGACAAGTCAAAATCAAAGGTATTGGGTCTCAGCAAGGTTGTAGTTGCTGATGACCCACAAGTATAGGGGGTGTATCATAGTATTTTCGAGGGAATGAAACCCAATTTATTGATTCGACACAAGGGAGACAAAGAATATTTATAAGCCTTAACAACTAAGTTGTCAATTCAGCTGCACCTAGAAACAATCTTGCTCACAACAGTTTATTAGTAGCAACAGTTTTGTAGTAGCAATAGCAAAGTAATAGCAGTAGTAAAAGTAAAGACAGTAGTTACAATTGTAGTAAACAGTAGGGTTAAAGCACGATAAGCATAGGGATGGATGGACGGGCGTTGCATGGACAAGACAATTCACGTAGCAATCAAGATATAGGGCATTTGCAGATAAATAAGGTAAAGCATCCAAGTACTAAATAATCATAGGCATGTGTTCCATATATAGTCATGTGTGCTCATAATGAGAACTTGCACAACATCTTTTGTCCTACCAGCCCATTTGCAGCGGGGCCTCAAGGGAACTACTGGCAATTAAGGTGCTCCTTTTAATAGAGCACCGGAGCAAAGCATTAACACTTCGTGAACACATGTGATCCTCACATCAAAGCCATCCTCTCTGGTTATCCCGATTATTGTCACTTCGGGGCCTTTGGTTCCGGACAATAATATGTGTATACAACTTGCAGGTAATATCATAAACAATACTATCATCATGAATCAATAGCATGTTCAGATATGAAATCATGGCACTCGGGCCCTAGTGACAAGCATTAAGCATAACAAGTTGCAACAAAGTCAAAAAGCACTAATAATAGATACTAGGCACCATGCCCTAACAATCTGATGCCATTACATGAACGATCTCATCCAATCCCTACCATCCCCATAGCCTATAGCGGGGGATTACTCACTCATGGATGGGGGAATCATGGATGGTTGATGGAGAAGCGATGGTGATGATGACGGTGATGATCTCCTCCAATTCCTCGTCCCGGCAGGGTGCCATAATGGAGTTTTTGGTTCCGAGTTGCGGTATCTGATGGTGGCAGCACAGAGGAACTCTATCTAGAAAAACGTCGAACTCCCCTTGGTTTTTAGGTCAAGAGGCATCTTATAGGCAAAGAGGAAGGCCGAGGGGGTGCCCGAGGCGGCCACACCACCCTAGGCGTGGCCTGGGCTGGCCCGCGCGGCCAGGTGGTGTGGGCCCCTCGTGGCCCTCCTCCGTCTCGTCTTCTGGCTCCGTGAGTCTTCGGGTGAAATAGGATTTTTGGCATATTTTCTGGGATTTTTCTTGATAGTTGTTTTTCTGCACAAAATCTAGACACCAAGGTAATTCTGCTGAAAATAGCATCAGTCCGTGTTATTTGTATCCAAATCACACAAGTTTAGAGGAGAAACAATAAGCAAAAGTGTTCGGGAAAGTAGATACGTTTTGGACGTATCAACTTCCCCCAAGCTTGGCTTATTGCTTGTCCTCAAGCAATTCAGTTGAAAACTGAGTGCGATAAAAGAGCTTTCACAAACACATTTGCTTCATAAGATGTATATATTCTCAGCATATGGTCAACTACTTAAGCAATTCATAATAAAGAGTATGCAAATAAGTTTACTTAATGGTCATTGCAAACTATGAAGAGATTCCAACTCAAAAATAGTAAGTAGCATGAAACATAAACATAAGCAACATTGCAATGCTCATAAAAAGGTATGATAGAGTGGTATCTTGCTTGCCTTTGATTGTAGAGTAAACATAAATGCCGAGGCACCTCTGAGGTTCAAGTGAAGACTAGAAGTAAAGATATCAAAGATACAAGCATCAAAGTCATGACACAGTTAACCAAATTTTGAGACAAGCATAATACAAGCATCAAAGTCATGACAACCATGACGCAATTAGCTTTGAGCTCTCATTGCCCCTATCATAAGCATATTTAAATGGTTAAGGTGAAAGTGAGGTCCAATACGAGTTATATGCTTGATAGACCATAAACTGGAAATCTCATGTCCCTTGAGTAGGAGGGCCGCTCCTCATGCTACTCAACTTTAGTTACCGGTAAGTTCTTGTCATAGTAAATACACGCGTATCATAGAGAACCACCAACGGGGTACCCCTTGCCCGATGATACAGAAGAATCCCCATATCAAAATGACAAGCCAAGCAGACAATGAGCATCTCAGCAATCTTCTTATTTACCATGGCAAAATGGTGTTTTTTCTCTCTTCCCTCTTTTCTCATATTTTTTTCTTTTTCTCAATAACTATCTCTCTCTTTTTTTATAAGAAGAATGCTTCATAGATTGCTCATTATGGTTACGCTGCAGGTTTCCACCATGATTAGTCATGGATTAGACCAGTCGCGCAGGCGTTTCTCTAACACACATACATAACTCCATGGACATACAAGCTCCCATTTTATTTCACACCGACGACATCCGTAAACAAAAGAGCATGATATCAACTAGGTATATATTTACAGGTGTTGAAAGCATTCCCTATGACAGCATGGTTCTGCTAATCCTCGGCCTATAATTTGCAAGCATATAACTTTCATGGACAGTCACAATAGTTCAGGTTTATTAAGTGCAAGAAATAAAGTGTGCCTTCAAGTTCGTGAGAGCTTTACTAACTAACTTTCTCATAACAAGCAAACATTTTATTTGGAAGAAAACAAAGCATACTGAATATGCACGGAATAGCAAATGATGCTAATAGGTAGGTATGGTGGACACTTTTGACAATATTGGTTTTGGGGAGTTGGAAACATGAGTAGAGCTCATACTCAGTGCAAGTGAAGGCCAGCAATAGAAAGGGAGCGACAAACGAGACAGCAATAACTGTCATAATCATGCTTGCAACAAAACTTGACAAATTATGGCATGAAAGTGATTCAAGAACCCTGAGGCAAACTAATTCATCGAGGCTTAACTAATTATTGTTTCAGTCATATGCATGTGTGAGCATGTGCCAAGTCGATTCAAATGAAACATTCAGAGGAGGATAACACAATGTCATACCAAGTTATGAATAGAACAATGCAAGCAAACATTCATATGACATGCTATAAACCATTAGCAAGCTGGAGCTAATCATACGAAAGCAAGAACTACTAAGCATCCATAAATAACATACACCTTACATGAATAGACTAAGCATGCCCACATGATGAGTATATGTACAAAAATGAAAACAAATAGAGTTCATTACCAGCCTCTTACCACACCTCAAGTTGTCATTAATCTTCATTATTGCCCTTCACTTGTGTGGCTTGAATAATAACCTGAAACCAAACTCCACTGAGGACTGTTGAACCCTGCAACGAACTTCACAAAACCAAAGGAGAACAGAAAATATTTTTGGTGTTTTTGATTTTTGAAGGCAAGAACGAAAAGGAAGAATCAAGCAAAGCGAAATCTTTTGGGGTTTTTCGAATATTTAAGACAAAGCTAAAATAAAGAGGACAACCAAGGCAAAAAGATAGAAGCAAGAAAAGAGAAATAACGAAAATATTTTTGGTCTTTTTGTGTTCTGGAAAGCAGAAATAAAGCAAGAATGAAGACTAAAAAGAAAACGAAACATGGATATACAAAGTACCGACTGAACATGATATGTAGATGAGTGTGATGTCGGTGTACCTCCCCCCAAGCTTAGGCTTTTGGCCTAAGTGGGTATCAACCCCAACGGGGGTAGGAACTCCAAGCCGACGGGTCATCATAAGAATGATCGTAGTTAGGCCCTTGCGAAGAAGAAGAAACTCCCCAATCATAGGCAGGCTGCTGGTACGAGGACTCCCCCTCATTCGAGGGCTGGACCAAATCATCTATAACCTCCCTTCCAGTATCCTGCTCTTGCTGGGAGAGCTCCCCCGGATATGTGTCGATCTCTTCCTCAGTGAGTGACCATCCTACCATGGTATCAAGGTTAAACAAAATAGGTGCATGCAAAAGAACAACACGCTCAGATCTACCCCTTCTCCAACCAGCCTTGAGGAAAGTTATTTCATAAGATAAATCACTCAAATTAGCCCAAGAAGAAATGAATTTATGTTGTATCATGGAATTAAGGTCAAGCCTCTCTATGGGAAACTGTAGGTCTAGATGATGAGGCACTACACCATGCAAAGCTATTAAACGAGAAGCGATGAAGCCTCCACAAATTCCACCTTTCTCGCGGTTAGCAGCAAGACGAAAAGTTATCAAGTCACCCAAATTATAAGTCCTATCTCGTTTTAAGGCAGCTGAGATGAAGGCTAGATCATATGAGGATAATTTATTAGCAGTTTTCCTAGCGAGAACACACTTGGCAATAAAGTAGGCAAAGTATCGAATAGACGGGAGATGAATATTACGAATTTTACCACTCTCCTTTGAGAAGCTGCTCCCTTGGAAAATTTCTGCGTACAAGTCCATGAGTGGTGTAGGTCGCTCTCTAATCCTTCCACACGAACCCCACTTTGGTACTTTAATAGCTGCACAAAAGTCATCAAAAGGGAGATCGGCAGCTACATTGTAAATTTTGTAGTGGACCATGGGGTTAGGCAAGGAGCAACTAAATCGGAAATACTGCACCACAGACATAGTTAGTTTCATATATTGGGTAGGTTCGTCTCCCACAAAATGCTCCAATCCTGTATTAGTAATTAAAGTATGGAAATCTTGAGAAATCCCTGCAGCCCTCATGAATTCGGGGCATGGATAGGCAGAGGGAAAGACTTCCTCCTCACGGTGAACCTTCATTACTGCAGGCACCCTCAATTCATGTTGGTTGAGTTGGTGTTCATTCATCTTCTTTTCTGAAATTTTTAGACAACCATCATACAAGTGATTGCAAAGTGAATACATAATGAAAGGAACTACTCATAGGGACTTGTAAGAGGCCTAAACATGCATTAAAACAATTTCTCTAAGCATTGAACAAGCTCACAAGCTCACATGACCTGTCACCTATAGTAGCAAAATACTCAAGATATAATCCACTAAACACAAATCTACTTGGACAAGCGGAGGAGTCACATACCGGAGAACAAATGCTCCAAATTTCAGCAGCAAAGATGGGATGAGCAAGGAGATCGAAAAATCATGGGCAAGAACAGTAAGAATGCGAGTTTGAGCAATGAACTGGTGTTTTCTCGAGAGAGAGAAAAAATTGGCAAGTGAGAGAGTAAGTGGAGGGCCAGGGGTGGCCCACACCATGGTCAGGCGTGCCCCTGGGGTGGTCGCGCCACCAGGTAGTGTGCCTGTCTGGTGGGCCCCCCTAGGTCACTCCAGGTACTTCTCTGCCCCTTTTTCACGTAAAAAATTAATATGAATTTCCTAGAATTTTTCGAGACACATTATTTTTTAGCAATTTCCAGGTATTGATGAATAATTTTTAGGCAGAAAGATAATTTTGGAATGATGCAAATTCAAAACAAAACTAAAACTTCATAAGTTCTAAGACACTCTAATATGCAAGCAACTAGCAATAGAAAAGTAAACTAAGTGGAAGCAATATTAAAATGGATAAAATAAAAGTAAGCGATGATAGAAAACATTGTTTTGTTCATTAAAATCCCTTTGTTAACAAGGTTGATCAGGTCTTGTTACCAAAACAATTTTATATGAAACAAAACTTTGTATTCCACTAAATGATTATGTTACCTCAGCCTTGCTAGCAAAGGTCCCAATCATAATAGTTTCATATTTTTCTCTTGGTATGGGACAATATATTTCTCCAACTTGAATGCCCTCAATATTTTCAATTGAATTTAGGCCATAGGTCTTAACAATCTTCTTGGGGAAATAAATAGTATGATCCTTGTCATTGACATTAAAAGTTACCTTTCCTTGATTACAATTAATGACATCTCCTGCAGTGTTAAGAAAAGGTCTCCCAAGAATAATCGACATATTATCATCTTCAGGCATTTCAAGCACAACAAAGTCAGTTAATATCAAGCAATTATGAGCCACTTGAACAGGTACATCCTCACAAATACCAACAGGAATAGTAGTAGATTTATCAGCCATTTGCAAAGATATATTAGTTGGTATTAATTTCTCCAATTGAAGTCTCTTGTAGAGAGAAAAGGGCATAACGCTAACTCCTGCTCCCAAATCACACAAGGCAGTTCTAACATAATTATTTTTAATAGAGCATGGAATAGTTGGAATCCCTAGGTCTCCAAGTTTCTTTGGAACCTTACCATTAAAGGAATAATTAGCAAGCAAAGTAGAAATTTCTTCATTAGGGATTTTTCTTTTATTAGAGACAATATCCTTCATATACTTTGAATAAGGAGGTAATTTAATAGCATCAGTCAAAGGAATTTGCAAAAATAAAGGCTTCATCCACTCACAAAACTTATTATAGTGTTTCTTATCAGGAAAAGGCATTGGTTTTTGAACCCAGGGCTCTCTCTCACTACCATGTTTATTAGCAACAAAATCTTCCTTAGTGTATGTATTATTCTTAGTGTGTCTTTTAGGTTCTTCTTCAACTTTTTCTTTATCAGGAGCATCATTTTCCTCATTAGCACTTTCAGTTTCAGCATCAGAGACAGATATACTATTGGGATCTTTAGCAGGTTCAGAAGATTCTACAATAGTTTTATGTTTGTTTTTCCTTTTCTTAGGAGAAGTACTACTATTTTTAATTTGTTGAGAGTCCTGCTCAATTCTTTTAGGATGCCCTCAGGATATAGAGGATCCTGAGTGGCAGCACCACTTCTAGTTCTAATTTCATAAGCATGTTTTTCTTTAGAAGCATTAACTAGCAAATCTTTTTGTACCTTAATGAGCTGATTAATTTGAGTTTTAATCATTTGGAAATGTTTAACAAGCATTTTAACATCATTAGAGGTTCTTTCTACAATATCCTTTAATTCAATAATAGCTCTAGAGTTTTCCATCAAATGATCCTGCACTCTTTTATTAAAATTATCTTGATTAACAATAAACATATCAAATTCTTCCAAGCATTGCTCAGGAGGTTTAGAATAAGTAATATCACCTTCATAAAAATGTTGGAGAGAGTGTACCTCAATAGTGGACGAGTGGGAGATTGGCTTACATAATTCTTCTATAGGAGGTAAATTCTTCACATCTTCAGATTTAATACCCTTCTCCTTAAGACATTTCTTAGCTTCCTTCATCACTTCATCATTTAGTTTAATCACTCCCCTCTTCTTAGGTGTTGGTGTTGGCCCAGGCACTTTTAAATCAGGTGTAGTTGACTCAGGTAGAGTTGACTCAGGTGAAGTCCAGTCATCATAATTCTTGCTTATTTTAGCCATTAATTCCTCAGCTTATTTGGGAGTTCTTTTCCTGAAAACACAATCAGCACAACTATCTAGGTATGTCCTAGATTCTTTAGTTAGTCCATTATAATATATATCAAGAAGCTCATTTTTAGGTAATGGACACATAGGTTGTGCATGAATCAAAGCACAAAACCTTGCCCATGATTCAGGAAATATCTCCTTGTATAAAATCAAAAAGTTCCTGCAAAATGGCATGTCTAGCACTAGGAGGGAAATATTTCTGAAAGAAAGTATCAATCAAGCAATCAGGGCTATCAATAGATCCAGGAGGTAAATTATTAACCAAGCCTTAGCTTCTCCTTTTAGTAAAAATGTAAAATTTTAGCAACAAAGCAGGTGTGCATCTTAATATCATCAGAAAATAGGCCACTCATGGTAGAAAGCTCAGTCATATGTGCTACAGCACTTTCATTCTTAGTCCCACAAAAAGGTTCTTTCTCAACAATGGTTATGTAAGATAGATCAAGAGAGAAATCATAATCTTTATCTTTAATATTTATGGGAGATGTAGCAAACTTAGCATTAGGAGATAATTTAGGTCTAACAGTATGTTTCTTAAGAAGACTCTTAATAGCACTCCTACCATGGGTGTTTTGGCATTCTTTAATAAATTCATCAGTCATTTCTATATATCAGTCTTCAATATCATAGCTCTCTCTAGACTCAGGTGAACTGACAGGTGTAGTAGTATCTTCATTAGGAGTTTCAGTGTTTCTAGCTATAGATCTAGCAATCATAGCATCTAGGAAAGGACCTAATGAACCACTCTTATCAAGCATAGTATAAGCATCATAAGTATCAGAAGTTTTAGATTCAGCAGAAGTAGCAGTATGTGTAGCATGTGTATATGGTGGTGTAAGGAGCTTACTCATCACAGATGGTGAATCAAGAGCAACAGAAGTGTTCAGAACCGTACCTCTTCTTGTAGTGGATGGTAATATAGGAACTTTTCCATCACGAGACTTACCCATGATGAATGGATGGCAGCGAACAATAGTGATCCCAAGTGAACTTGATAATAGAGCTCTGCTCCTCGGCAACGGCGCCAGAAAATAGTCTTGATGACCCACAAGTATAGGGGGTGTATGGCAGTATTTTCGAGGGAAGTGAAACCCAATTTATTGATTCGACACAAGGGGATCCAAAGAATATTTATAAGCCTTAACAACTGAGTTGTCAATTCAGCTGCACCTAGAAACAATCTTGCTCACAGTAGTTTATCAGTAGCAACAGTTTTGTAGTAGCAATAGCAGTAATAAAAGTAAAGACAGTACTAACAATTGCAGTAAATAGTAGGATTAAAGCGCGATAGGCATAGGGATGGATGGACGGGCATTGCATCGACAAGACAATTCACGTAGCAATCAAGATATAGGGCATTTGCAGATAAATAAGGTAAAGCATCCAAGTACTAAATAATCATAGGCATGTGTTCCATATATAGTCATATGTGCTCGTAATGAGAACTTGCACAACATCTTTTGTCCTGCCAGCCCGTTTGCAGCGGGGCCTCAAGGGAACTACTGGCAATTAAGGTGCTCCTTTTAATAGAGCACCGGAGAAAAGCATTAACACTCTGTGAACACATGTGATCCTCACATCAAAGCCATCGCCTCTAGTTATCCCGATTATTGTCACTTCGGGGCCTTTGGTTCCGGACAATAATATGTGTATACAACTTGCACGTAAGATCATAAACAATACTATCATCATGAATCAATAACATGGTTAGATCTGAAATCATGGCACTTGGGGCCTAGTGACAAGCATTAAGCATAACAAGTTGCAATAAAGTCAAAAAGCACTAATAATAGATACTAGGAACCATGCCCTAACAATCTGATGCCATTACATGAATGATCTCATCCAATCACTACCATCCCCATAGCCTACAGCGGGGGATTACTCACTCATGGATGGGGAATCATGGATGGTTGATGGAGAAGCGATGGTGATGATGACGGCGATGATCTCCTCCAATTCCCCGTCCCGATAGGGTGCTAGAACGGAGTTTCTAGTTCCGAATTATGGTATCTGGTGGTGGCGGCGCAGTGGAACTCTATCTGGAAAAACATCGAACCCCCCTTGGTTTTTAGGTCAAGAGGCATCTTATAGGCGAAGAGGGAGGCCGAGGGGGTGCCCGAGGCGGCCACACCACTCCCATGCATAGCCTGGGCTTGCCCGCGCGGCCAGGTGGTGTGGGCCCCTCGTGGCCCTCCTCCGTCTCGTCTTCTGGCTCTGTGAGTCTTCTGGTGAAATAGGATTTTTGGCATATTTTCCAGGATTTTTCCTGATAGTTGATTTTCTGCACAAAAACTAGACACCAAGTTAATTCTGCTGAAAACAGCGTCAGTCCGTGTTAGTTGTATCCAAATCACACAAGTGTAGAGGAGAAACAATAGAAAAAGTGTTCGGAAAAGTAGATACATTGTGGACGTATCAGTTGCCCATGATATTTCTGTCATGGACGTCATGCTTGTTGGGACTCTTGGTTTCAATTTACTCTTAGTTCGTGCCCTTGGTAAGATGGGTTTTGCTGTTTTTATTGATGATGATATTGTGTTACTCTTGTGGAGAGAGAGTCTCTAAAGGTCGCTTTTGTTGGGTATGTCTAAAATGACTTGTATGTGGTGAACTTTTCGGGGAAAACCACTACAGGTCTGATGTGCTTATTCGTAAAGGATGATGCGGGCTAGTTATGGCATTGTTGTCTATCCCACATCAACATAAGAACTTTGCAAAGCCTCCACAAGGGTGGCCACGTTCTTGGACTAAGATAATATGTTCCTTTCCCAAAGATCTTGTTTGCAGGGCTTGTGTTGAAGGAAAGATGCATGACTCTCCCCATCGAAGGAACACAATTATTTCATCAAAGAGGATCCTAGAGGTCCTTCATGTGGATCTTTTTGGTCACCCATATCATGCAAGCCTCGGTGGGAAGAAGTATTTCCTTGTCATTGTTGATGACTACTCAAGGTACACATGGGTCTACTTCTTCAAGCAGAAGAGTGAGACTCAACAAACCATCATCTACTTTGCCAATGAGTTCAACATCAACACAAGGTCCCATATTGGCAATAAGAAGGGACAATGGCTCCGAGTTTGCGTGGTGGTGTCACGGCAGATTCCATGGATAGGCTAAAGATGGGGCCAATGTGCGCTAGAGGTATCTAGGGAGGGATAGTGTGGTGGTTCCACACACGAAGGTTTGTATTCTCTAGATCAATGGTGGTTTACATATGCTCCTTGAGCTATTCATGGGGAGGAGGAAGATGAAGTTCTTCTTTGCTCACCCCTCTCCTCTCTCTAGGGTTTTCCTTCTACCAAAATGATCCCCCTCCTTGGAGGTCCTGGCGCACCTTATAAAGGGGTGGCCAGGTTACAGTTAGGGCATACGTGGAGAGCATATTCCATGAATATGCTCCTCCAAAAATAGCAAAACGGTGCGCTCCTTTCCCCCATATGTGAGCCTTTGTGAGATACTGGCGTAAGCCTCTCTGAGCCCATGCCGTAAGCCTCTGAGGCGCCATGTCACCCAACCAGCAATGATCAGGCGATGTCACCTTTGTCGGCCCGTGTTGCTGGTCCTTCTCTCTATCTTCTGCGCTCTCTCTACAGTGGAGAGAGAAAAGTGCTGACCATAGAAGATACCTTCCTTCTCCTGTAAGCCAACTAGTAACCTGGCTACTACCTGGTTAACTCGGCCCTGAGGGTACCTGCAAACAAGTAACACGATGGTGGTGCCGACATACGCTTTATGTCGGCTGAGGTCTTTGTTGTGTTAAGATAGCCCAGGCTGAGTCAGTCGTAACTCGGTCAGCCTTTAGGTAACTCGGTCAGCACTTGCTTTGACCTTGTCGTACCTCGGCTAACATTGCCTTTACACCCTGGCTCGACCCTCCCCAGGGTCATCCCCCAACATTAGTCCCCGAAGCTGGTGCGGTCTTAGCAACTTCAGCTGGTAAGGCCACAGCAGGTTCAACCCACTTTGATTCTTTATTCTTCTCATCGAGGTACCTTTATGTCGGCACGCTCCGAATTTAACTCAGTTGCTTACTTTACCGACTCAGTATTTACTTTGACCTCCCTTGACTCTTTCCGAGTTATTCCTTGTTGGCTGGGTCTTAACTTCGCATCCGGGTTATCCCACTTAGATGCCTTCCTTCTCGTGTACACTTCTCTGTTTGGTTCACAGCATAGAAAACAAAAAATTCCTATGATGTGAACATCTAAGAAACAAGATCTATCTACCTAGATACAATCAACGGGTGGATATACATCCATAGAGAACATACCCTTGAAGAGCGACAAAGCATTGTTAATGAAACTTATTTTATGGTTGATGTAGTCGTACACTTGTCGATCTCAAGATCGTGATGAAGTCTAGCGAGTCTAGCAGGTCCAGCACCAGCACGTCTAGCAGGTCCATCAATAGCAAGTCTAGCACCACAAAGCAGCGATGCATCCGTGATCGCACACACGCCCGGTACCCCGACAACCTCCGTACCTCTCTCCAGCAAAGTAGCGGAAGCAACAACTCCTTTCCAGATAAACCCACCGGGAACATGTTTCTGGCTAATCTGAGACCATAGGGAATAATTTCTAGAGGGGGAGAGAGATCCTTCACGAGGAGGTGTGAGTGAGAAGGAGGGAGGAGGGGGCATTTTATACGAGGAGGGGGCATCCCCAAGGCCTTGGACGGTGCCCAAGGTGGTGCCCTGCCTCTTCCTCCATTCATGTGAGTGGAGCTCCCACTCACACAAATGCCCCTCCATTTTCTCCACTCAAAATCATTAAATTTCCACCGAATTTAATGCAATATCTCACTTCATAAAACTCTTTTATTTATTTATTCAGAATTTTGTTAATTACATTAATTAATAAACATTCACATAAAACCCCCTGTAACATTTCAATTTCACATGCAGAACTAGTTTCTGCAATTTCACCTGAAACAATTCCGGTTTCCATCGAAATAATTCTAGCGCTTTCTTAAATCTTTATCTGAAACATATTTGCTCCAAATGGTGTCGGTATCCCTTAAGTGTGTCACCCTACGGTTAGCAAGACATGATAGAGACCCCTCTCCGATCAATAATCAGCAGCGGGACCTGGAGATCCGTACTGACTCCCACACATTCAACGATGACTCTAGTGATCGTGTGAACCTTTAATGTCATAACTAAATCCCTTTGTCTCGCGATATATTACATGTACGAGATTCGATCATCAGTATCCCCATACCTAGTTTGATCTCGTTACTGACATGCACTCTTTTTTCGTTCCCGTGATATAACATTCTAGTGATCACATCACTTGCTTGCAAGCTAACTAATGTGATATCACCGAGAGGGCCTAGAGTATATCTATCAGTCATCGGGATGGGTAGATTCCACTCTTGATCCATGAGCCTCTACATAACACCTTCAGAGTATCTGAACCCACCTTTATAATCACCCTATTACGGTGTGACGTTTGATGTTAGCAAGTTACTCTTCTAGTGTTAGTGATTGACATGATCTCATGGTCTAAGGACTAGAATTACTTTGTAAGATGTTATAGTAATTTAAACACAATGACTTTGATCGTATTGTTATACTTCAGATGAATGTTCATCACACCATTCAACCAATGTTGTGACCTCGTTATCAACAACATCTAATGTCCATGATCAGGAAACCTTGATCATCTTGTTAATCAATGAGCTAGTTTATATGAGAGGCATAACTCGGAACCCTTTATTTGTTTATTAAACACACATGTATTAACGTTTCCAATTAATACAATTATAGCATGCAAAATAAACATTCATCATAAACATGGAATAAGATAATAACAACTTTATTATTGCCTCTCAGGCATATTCCCTTCAGTCTCCCACTTGCATTAGAGTCAATAATCTAGTTTGCAAACTTGCGCATTTAACACCTATGGCTTTCTGGTGTTGTGTATATGTGTTTTCTACTGGTTAACATAATCTCGGGATCTGACATTTTAAGGTCCGCGTGTATTTGCATGTCTTTGCGTCTCTACGCATCACTCATTCTCAAATGAGATGGCATTGTACAAATTTTGTCCTTTGGTGAGACCTTTAGTTCCTTTGGGTTAAACATGTTGATATAATTGTCGTACAATATATCTTCATAGCACTAGCCCACTTAGAACCACACTTAGTTTGATAACAAACTACTTGACACAAATACCCTCCTTTGCTGCTACTATAGCAGACATATACTTAGCCTTTTGTTGTAGTATCTGTCACAGTGTGTTAACTTTGGAACTCATCCAAATCCATCATGGAACCTCCCTTCCATTACATTGTGCCACCCATAGTTTAAATTGAGATAAATTTAATTTGTATCTTGTGACAAACTAGTATTAATGTAACACTTTACAATGAACTACTTTGACTATTTGTCACTTATACATGATACATTCTTAGTTCTTCCAAACCTCATAAGAATTTCTTTACTATCGCTAAATGATCATCTTATGAATCATTCTGGTATATGCTCACAACATTTAGAGCATAGGACATATCTGGATATGTACATATCACGGTATTTATTGATCAAAATATTCATGTGATCTCACTCACCAAGTGTCGATACACTTGAATCTTGATTCAATCCTTTCCATGCAGCAAGAACCTTTCTTGTTGCTTTCCATATTGAACCCTTTCAATACCTCATATATGTACGTATGGCACAACCATATTAGTGCCTCAATCTATCCATATAGACATTGATGCCAAATATTTCGTTTTTGCCCAAGTCTTTCATTGAGATCCAATTTTAATGAAATTCTTAACTTGTGTCAATAAAAGATACATCATTTCCAATCAACAGTATGTACTCTACAAAATGTATTAGAAATATGTCTCAGTTCTCCCACTTAATTTCTTGCAAATGTAAGCATCTTCATCGTCTCCGATGAAATTAAACTCTTTTAACATTTTCATCACGGTGAAGATTCCAACTCCACTATGCTTACTTCAACCATTGAAGTTTGCATGCCCATTTAGCATCCTTTGAATTAACAAAACCCTTTGGACCATGTCATGTACATGTCCTAGGTAACCATTCTATTAGAAGAATATTATTTTGTTTGTTCAACTACCATATACCAAATTATATGTAGTGGTTGCTATATTAATCCGTCAAGACTAAATATCACTATGAAAGATCAAATCTTTTCATAGTGAACTCCTTGAACATTGTCGTAAACTCCTTTCTGACATGTCGACTATTTCATAGATGTCAAACATCTATGTCTATTCCTTTATATATCCAAATACGATTGATAGGCTTCATGCCTTTTCAGAGGGTTTTCCAAGTTCAGAAACTTGATTTCTCGTGTATGAATACTATCATAGATTTTATAACTTCTAGTAATTTTATGGATTTAGGGCCCATCATCGCTTCTTTGCATGCAACCGGTTCATCATTTTCAAAACAATAACGACTTGTTTATCAAATCTCACTATTTGATTGTTACTCGATGTATACGGTTCAAATAGAACTCTATTCTCCAAGATCACAACCTTTGTAATCATGGAAGCCATGAGCATTGTGGCGACCACCGAGACACTTTCCGGCGCTGCGCTACTTAGCACATATAGCTAAGGTTGAATAACCTTATCAAAGTTATATTGTCCTCCCACTTAATTTTTCGCGAAAAATTCCTTCTCAAGAAAATTCACGTTCCAAGCGACAAATTCTTTTGTCCTCGGTGTTATGGAGAAATACCCAACAAATTCTTTGGGATAACCTACAAAGACGTGCTTATCCGACTTTGGTTGTAAACATTTTACTTATGCATAGCATACCAAAATTTAAGAAAAGACAACCCGGGTTTTATCCCAAACCATAACTCATATGGTGTCATTTCAACAAATTATGATGGTGCTCTTTTCAGTGTAAAAGCGGTAGTCTCTAAAGTTTTAATCCTTAAAACATAATGGCAGTTTTATAAATGACACCTTCGATCTTACCATGTCAAACAAGGTTCGATTTGATCTCTCGAACATACCATACTCCTATGGTTTATCGAGAAATGCAAATCCATGGAACAATTCCTCAAATCTTAGGTGTTTTGCTAAACATGTAACTCACATATCTTCCTTTATGATCGAATCATAAACTCTTTGTTTTCTTGTTACAATGATTTTCAACTTCATCTCGAATGTATCTGAACAATTTTCAAATGTTTCATACTTCTTCCTTATTAAGTAAATATACAGATATATTCACTCAAATTTTCCGAGAAAGCATATGAAGTCGAAAGATTCGCCGCACATGGCTACATATAATGGACTATATACATCAACATGCACAATTGCCAATAAGTTAGTCATTCGTTCCTCTTTGGCCTATGAACGGAGTTCTAATTATCTCGAGGAAAGTCTCACAAGCATCATTTTATCAAAATCAAAGACTCCAAAAATCCATCAACATGGAGTTTCTTCATATTTTCTTTCCAATATAATTTAAACAGTGATGTCACTTTGTAAGTGATCTTTCAATCATTTGTGTTGCGACATTTTAGCATTAGTTTTTTATGGACATGATTTATCCAACTAGACTTGTAAAAGTTCATCCATCTTCTATGAAATATGGTAATTATTTGAACAACCATTGTTCTCATAATACTAGAACAAAATAACAATTATTTAAACAAATCTTGAAGGAAAGCTTTGATGTCAACGAGAAACACAATAACACTTTATTTCTTTTCATTGAACATCATCACATATTCTCTTGCTAGTTACTTAGGCCATTATAGTTCATGAATTGTATCGTTCTGTATGATATTTCATACCAACCAATTGGTATCCAATACCCAAGAACCACATTGTTTAACAAGCAAAGAATACAACCATAACATGTATATCATCTATATACCTTAGCTAGACATTTCCAGTCTTTTCTTTTCTGCCAAATATTTTATAGATTCTCTTTCAGCATTTCCTTTTCCTTTAAAAGAATCTATTAACATCAATAGTGGTGCCATACATATGACAGATAGTCCAAAGCGTGTATAGTCCAATACTAATACCTTTGGACTTGCACTTTGAAGTTGATCACCATCATCAAATGTTTGGCGTTCTTTCAAAATCCATTCTTTAGTAATCTTTTAGTGTAGTAAACATTTTACCTACATATTCTATTCATCCTTATCATGACAACTTTCATGATCAAACTACTAGTCTATAAGGGTGAATCGTGAGTATAAATTTAGTTCCCAACACCTTTTGGGAGATTAGGACGCCTAGCGTCTCCAACCTTCACAAATTCTCATACAATATGAGAACATGTATTTTGCTAAATTATACTCTATCATATTGCAACCAAACATTGTTTCAGATATCACAATATATTCTACACATGATGGTTTCTGAAACAATTATTTCAGCACCTAGATAACCTCAATATTAAAACAATCTTTTAAATGTCAAGAATCATGGAGGCAAGCATGATATTTAGATACTAACACTGGAATTGCTAATCTTGGTTTAATACTACTTATTTAACTTCATGGAGTAGATGGAGTTTGCTGAAAGTTTGCAATACGACTTTTAAACTTTAAATTGACACTCAAAACAATACGATACCAGTTCGTAAAGTAAATATCCATAATTCTATAGTTCTATTATCTCAATTAAAACTGTGCACAAGGTAGTAAACGGATGCCAATGACTACAAAAAAATATGCAAAATTCACTTTGATTTAAGTTATGATAAATTGAGTTTAGCTTTAATCATATTACTACATGAACTCCCACTCAAAAACGACATCCCTCGTGTCTTTTGGTGATTACATGAACCATACCCACTACACCAAGTCCGATCATCACGTAAGTCGGTGTAGCTTCAAAGGCGAGCATCTATATGGGCATCATATCAACTATATGACTCATGCTTAACCTTTTGATCCGTGTTCTGAGGCCATGTCTGTACGTGCTAGGCTCTCCAAGTAAGAACCTTAGTACTCGCGTGTGTAAAATTGTCTTACACCCGTTATACGAACGTGGATTCAAGTACACCCGATTATCACGTGATGTCTTGAAGCGACGAAACATAAAATAGTGCGTACTTAAGGAAGAACACATTTTTATCTTGATATCTAAATGAGGGATCATCTTATAATGCTACTAAAACGCCAAACAGGCAATATAAGATGCAAATATCATATGTGTAAAGTGAAATGATATGGTTCTTGCACTTACTCACTATCTTGTGCATCGTGGTATGATCTTCATCATTCCAACATGTGTTGCAACTCTGATCTGAGCGATCCGCTCGAGAATGACCAGAACATTGGATCCGGTCTGGAGAGCTCTAGAAGCAACACCCACATCAACCGCTACTACGGCGCCATCGTCAACGCCAACACCAGCGGCACCACTGGCAACAGCACCGACACTGGTGCCAATCCTGAGTCCAGGAATGGAGCCACCCGTGACAACAACAACAACAACAACAACAACAACAAGGATGACGATGACGATAACAACAACGAGGAGGACGACGACGATGGTGATAGGCCGCAGATCCAATTCAACAATGTGGAGTAGGAAATGGTCCGGTAGCCCCTATCGGCGGGCACGCCTCTTCCCCCGGGCTCATCGCAAGAGGTACTGATGGCATACCATTGGTACCTGAGTAAGGAGTTCCACCGCCAACGGGTTCTCTAGGTCCAACTTGACGAACGGCGATGACTCAACGATGAATCGAGTTCCCGACGGGCGAAACTCTCTTCGATTGGTGGGTCCTCCTCTAAGGGGAACCACCATGCCGAGGCGTCCAAAATACGCTCCCGCACAGACCTGATGGACGAGGAGGCTAGATGAGAAGCCACCAAGAAACTGGACTTGTCGCTCATGTCCGTAGATGCACAGGGGAATCTAATGGCTAAAACCCCGCAAGTCGCCGTCATGGAGGCCACCACCTATCTACTGTCTAACCCTCCGCAGGCGGGGATCCATGCACTACCATCCACGGATCTGCCCTCGCTGGACTTGGACTGGTGGAGGCCGCACTCAAAGGAGAACCAGCCGATCCTGCTCAGGGTCATTATGCTAGTGGCATTATTTGGTTTTATTCCTTTAAATTGTTTATTATTAATTAATGGAAAATGTCCAATATGAATACAAAGATTTCTTATTCGATTCAAATTCAAATGGCACGAGTTATAATCGAATTTTTTTGTCTCCTTTGTGTTGCCCGCTTGCTCCCCTTTTATTCACCAATCTCGCTCTCCCCAACCCCAACGACCTGGAAAAAAACCTTCCCAAACCTCTCAATCCCCATCCTTCTCTCCACCCCGCCATAACCGCTCGCCATGGCCTTGCCGGCGCTGCACCTCGCTGATGAGATCCTGGAAGAGATATTCATCCTCCTGCCGACCCCCGCCGCGCTCGCACGCGCCTCCGTGATTGTCATCATCTAATAACCAATGCACCATACAGGCGGAACCGACCGTGGCACCTCACGACGTAATGGGACCTTCACATTTACCAGTGTGTGCACCACTCCTCCTTCACCCCAGAGCCAAAGAAGAAGAAGAATTTATGTTGCACACCCTCACGATCACAAACGACCAACTGTTGCACTACACCACTACCACATGTGCCCATAGCCGCTACTCCAACTCATGTCGAACCTAGGCATGTCATCCCGAGATTGGCTCGCGCTAATGCCTCCCACCAGCTCCTCCATGCAACCCAAGGAGGCACACGGTGATGTTGACGCCTGCAAGAGACCCCAAATCCCCAATAGCCACCGGATGCAGCCTTGGTCAGGTCCAGGGAGAGACATCAAATCCAGCGCTGCACCGCACTAACTTTCGACCTCCCGGTGTATTTTGTGTCACATCGATGAAGGAGGGCACATGAACTGGGAGTTTGAACAGAAATAACCCAAAAAATAAAGAAATTCACGAAATGAACTTTGGCCGAAAGAATTTCATGGAACTAACCCTTTTTGCAACGCCACTAGCCAGGGCGCCGCACCCTCAAGGATAACACCGTGGGCGACGGCGCTGCACGCCTGCCAGCGTGTCACGCATGGGTCCCAGTTCCATAAGTGCGGCGCCATGGACTATGGCGCCGCACATTGATGTGCAATGCCATGAATAGAGGCACCGCACTTTAGAACCAATATCAGCGTGTGAAGTGCTTCCTCTTTTAGTGTTTGAATTTGTGCGAAAGTGCGGCGCCACGGTCTCCGGCTTTGCACTTGTGCAGCGCCATTGCCTGTGGAGTTGCACAATGCGATGCCGCCTGTCGTGGCGCCGCACTTTGGGTACCAACTGTTTGTCAGCAGCAGGTTTTCAAGACCTATCAACAACAGCTTTTCAAAATAAACTCATAGCAAACATCATCAAGTCTGATTACATTTCTGAGCAAGTTCACACCAAACCAAAAGTTCACATCATCAAGCTAGGTGTTCAGAAGATAACAAGTTCACACAACATGATAAGAAGTTCAGAAGCTAACAAGTTCAAATCTACTTGATTACACAACATCTACTTCCCACGAGTCATCTTCTTTCCTCGGCCCCTTCTCGCGGGAAGCTTCCTCGTCACCGGTTCCTCGTCATCATCTTCCTCCGTGTACATCTTCTTGGCCTTCTTTGCCTTCTTTGCCTTGGCCGCGGAAGGGTCGGGTGTGTAAGGCTTCTTGGGTTGCCTTGGCTTGAGCACGTAGTCGGACCGCTCGTGGATCTTGTATCGAGTGTATGTGCCCAACGTCATCTCGTCGTTAATGCTTTCTTCATCTTGGGGTTGTCAACAAAGGAAGAACGGTAAGGACATATAGCAATGTAAGGGTTAGTGGGGATGCAATGCTTTGCTACCTCAGGTGTGTCCTTGATACATTGCAAATGTATCTATAATTTTTGATGTTACATGCTTGGTTTTATCCACTTTCTTGTGTTTTGTCGACACTTTGGAGTACTTTTCATATGATTTCTTGGACTAACCTATTAACAAGAGCCACAGTGCCAGCTGCATGTTTTCTGCTGTTTTTCGTTCCAGGAAAGTCAGAAAATGAATATTCTCGGAATTGGACGGGACAAAAGCCAAAGTGCCTATTTTTCAAGAAGTCATCAGATGCCAGAATACGAGACGTAGAGGATCCAAGGGGCCACCACACCACCTGGTCATAGCCCAGTCCGGGCTGGCGCCAGGTGGTGTGGCCACCAGCACCCCTCGGCCTCTCCTTCCGCCTATAAGATGCCATCGACGAAACCCTAAGTACCGATCAAAAATCCATGAAAGAGTCAGTACCATCATCTCCATCCCTAGATCGGGAGGATCAAGCTCTTCCCCGCACTCGCCAGAGAGAATTCACCCTGGAGGCCTTCTTCATCACCATGCGAGCCTCTAGTGTGATGCGTGAGTAGTTCATCCTTGGACTACGGATCCATGTAGTAGCTAGATGGCTGGTTCTCCTCCTTTGTGCTTTCATGTTTAGATCTTGTGAGCTCCATTCATGATCAGGATCATCTATTTGTAATTCTGCATGTTGTGTTTGCGGGGATCCGATGGATATTGAGATGCTATTTTAGATTGATTATTGATTCTATCATGTCTTTGTTATTTGTGATCTTGCATGCTTTCCGTTGTTAGTAGCTATCTTGGCCAAATAGATGCTAGCAACTCCAAGAGTTAGTATTTATGCTCGATAGTGGGTTCATGCCTCCGTAACTGGGAAGTGATAGAAATCTCTAAGGTACTAGATGTGTTGTTACTACTAGGGAGAAAACAACAATCCTTTGTTCATAGAACAATCGTATTGTTTACTTTACACGCAATTCATAAAGCAATAATCTGTTGCTTGCAAATTAATACTGGAGGGGGGTCGGATGATAACCTGAAGGTGGATTATTAGTCATAGATGTAGTTGGATGGCGGTCTATGTATAATGTTGTAATGCCCAATCAAGTCTCAAAGGAGTCAAGATGATTAGTATATGCATGTATTGTTTTCTCGATGTTTGTCAATTGCCCCGCTGTAATTTGTTCACCCAGCATGTTATCTATCTTAAGGAGAGCCACCTCTAGTGAACTATGGATCCCGGTCCTTTTCTTTTACATACAATCTACAAACTGTTTACTTCTTTGTTTTTACTTTCTGCAAACTATTGATTCTTTCCATTCTATACGTTTAATCCTTTGTTTTCAGCAAAACAAGGTGAGATTGACAACCTCATCACAAGTTGGGGACAAAGTTCTGTGGTTGTGTTGTGCAAGTCTCCACGTTGCTACTAGCACCGGTAGTGCGCCCTGCCAAGGCTCAGATAGTAACACCTTTCGGGTGTTTCCTTTCTCCTACTGGTTCGATTAAACCTTGGTTTCATAACTGAGGGAAACTTTTTGTTGTGCTCATCATACCTTCCTCTTGGGGTTCCCAACGAGCTCTACATCAACACCGAGCCATCAAGCATTTTTCTGGCGCCATTGCAGGGGAGTCAAGGACATCTTCACAAGGGTAGTCCCTCATAACCAATCTCTTTAGTTTGTTATTTTTGTTTTTCTTAGTTTCTTTTTGTTTTGTTTGCTTGTTTCTTTATCAAAAACACACAAAAAATAGTTTTACTAGTTTGCTTTCTTTAGCAAAAACACACAAAAATTAAGTCTCCTTCAGTTGTCACCTCTTGCTTAGCTCACCATGTTGATCCCTAAATTCACCCTGAAAGACCTTTCAATTGGTAGTGGTTCTATAATTGGGAAAGATAATATTGAAGAATTCTTTAATCATGTTAGTAAACATGAGGATACTGAGGATAGATCCCTTGCAGAACTTGCTCCAAACTATGAGATTGCTGCAGCTTCTTTAATTCACATGTTAGAAGCTAGTTTTGTTAACCTCAACCCCTTAACGTAAGTAATGTTTCTTAATCTTAAAGAAATTGAGGACCCTGAAAAGAGGGATTTTTATTCTAGAAACTTTGTTTAAGGAATTCTATGATGTTGCCAAAGAAGCTAGAAAAGTCTTTGAACGTTTCAATATGCTAGGCTCATGTGTAGATGTTGTTGGTACTAGAGAAAATATGAACAAAACCGAACCTAATGGGGAGGAACCTAAGATACCAATACCCTTTATACTAGCAGCAATACATAAAGCCATAGAATAAAATCTTGATTGGATTGTTCCTGAAAACCCTTTTGATGAAAATAGTGAACCTAAGAGAATTGAGAGAGGATCCCATAGAACTTATTTGGATGATATACCTTGCCTTGTTGAAAATATTTCTGGTATTGATCTTAATGCTTCTTCATTTGAGAACACTTGATTCTTTCTTGCTTCTTATGCCTAACTTAAAGGCGTTAAAGAAAAGTACTTATTGGGAGATAACCCAAAAGTTTTAGATGAGTCTTGGAAGTTATTACTTCAGTAATAACCACTTTTTTTTATTTTTTTTTGTGCCAAGAGTAACCTAATGAGAGAAGAAGTAATGATTGGGAAAGTTGCTGTCCAGAAACAGATTTCTGCGCTTCACCGTAAAACTTCGTAAATCTCTGTATGTCTTTTGAGGCATGAATTTTTGTGCTTACAGGTTGGTCTCCTTTGACAGATTTCACCATTTTTGGTTTTTCGTTTGCTTGGTTTTCTTAGTTTTCTGAATAAATTCGTTGGACCCCCTCTTTCATACACTGGTTTGCAAATAGTTTGGTTTGGATTGGAAAAGAGTAGGAAAGTTCATGTTATGTGGTAAAAAGAGCTCGTTTTTGACTGTGGCCTATGCTTTGTCATGCCATGCTTGATATTGTTTTGGCTTTATGCTTAGTATTATTTGTTGTAGCATTCCTTGTTATAAACAATTGAGATTGCTTAATGTGCCTTGGATGAATCATGTGTTGTTTTAGCATATTAAAGCATAGTATAGTGGTATTCTCCTTTGATGCTTTATTTGGGTTGACTTGGCACATGCTCACACCATGTTATGACTATCTCAAGTCACCATAAGCCTTTATGATCCTTTAGTTTTCAACTTGTAGTATCACTTTATGCTTTGATCAATGATGTTTTGTCGCTCTGCATGATTATGGCCATTATTGCTCTCTTAGTTTGTCGCCCTGTCTTTTTAGCCTCCACAACCAAGTATGAGTTCCACTCATGCATCCAACTCCCTAAACCAAGTTATTCCAAAGAGTCCACCATACCTACCTACTAGCTTATGTTATTCCAAGTATATTCATGCTTTTGTTTACCTTTCATATACATAACTCCATGGACTTACAAGCTCCCCTTTCATTTCACACCGACGACATACATATACAAAAGAGCATGATATCAACTAGGTACAAGTACCAAGTGCAATGTTGAAAGCGTTCCCCATGAAAGCATGATTCTGCTAATTCCCAACAAATAAGTGCAAGCATATACAACATAGAAGACACAATGGTTCAAGTTTATTAAGGGCAAGTAAAGTAAAGTGTGCCTTCAAGTTCGTGAGAGCTTTAATCACTAGTTTTCTCATAACAAGTGGAAGGTAAACAAAAGCATGAATATACTTGGAATAGCATAAGCTAGTAGGTAGGTATGGTGGACTCTTTGGAATAACTTGGTTTAGGGAGTTGGATGCATGAGTGGAACTCATACTTGGTGGTGGAGGCTAGCAAAAGACTGGGAGCGACAAACTAAGAGAGCAATAATGGCCATAATCATGCAGAGCAACAAAACATCATTGATCAAAGCATAAAGTGATACTACAAGTTGAAAACTAAAGGATCATAAAGGCTATGGTGACTTGAGATAGTCATAACATGGTGTGAGAATGTGCCGAGTCAACCCAAATAAAGCATCAAAGGAGAATACCACTATACTATGCTTTAATATGCTAAAACAACACATGATTCATCCAAGGCACATTAAGCAATCTCAATTGTTTATAACAAGTTATGCTACAGAAAAGAATACTAAGCATAAAGCCAAAACAATATCAAGCATGGCATGACAAAGCATAGCCACAGTCAAGAACGAGCTCTTTTTACCACATAAGCATGAACTTTCCTACTCTTTTCCAAACTAATTGCAAACCAACGTATGAAAGAGGGGGTCCAACCAATTTATTCAGAAAACTAAGCAAACCAAAGCAAACGAAAACGAAAAAGAAGACGCTCCAAGAAAAACACACTTGTGCATGAAACAATAAAAATGAAGCGTTTGGAAGAAACCTGGAATTTTTATTGATGAAGAAGGGGATGCCTTGGGTATCCCCAAGATTTGACGCTTGTACTTCTTGGATGTTTCTTGGGGTGACACGTGTGGCATCCCCAAGCTTGAGCTTTAGTCCATCCTTCATCTCATTACTCATTCCTTTCATACACCTGAAATTTTTCCTTCATACAAAACTTCACACAATCTCATTAGCAACATTAGTGCACTTAAGATAAATAAGTCTCGAGGTTCAGTTCTAACACCAAATAAACTTCCATTAGAACACTAGCTAGCACTTCCCTCAAAAAGCTCAATTCCCCAAAAGAACTCAAGAAGGAACCGACAAGAAGCAAATGCAGAAAATGGCAAAATCTGTCAAAACAGACCAGTAGGTAAAGACGAATTTTTTCGAAGACCTTCTGTTGCTCAAATCAAAAAGTGTTGAACTAACAAAAGTTAGATAACAACCTGTTACATAAGCACAAACAATTACAGCTCAATACGACATACAGAGCTCTCTCACAAATTTTTACAGTGAAGCACAAGAATCTGTTTCGGGATGGCAACTTTCCCAATCATTACTTCACTCTCATTAGAGGTTACTATTGGCACAAAAAGCAAATAAAAAGGATAAGGAGAGGTTATTACTGAAGTAATAACTTCCAAGACTCATCTAAAACTTTTGGGTTATCTCCCAATAAGTACTTTTTTCTTTAACGCCTTTAAGTTAGGCATAAGAAGCAAAGAAAGAATCAAGTGTTCTCAAATGAAGAAGCATTAAGACCAAATTTTGTTTTCATAGGAGAAGCAAAAGGAATCTTTTCTCTCTTTTTAGGGAAGTGTTCTATACCTTTCTTGAGTGGGAGTTGATATTTAATGGTGCCTTCTTTCATATCAATGATGGCACCAACAGTTATAAGAAAAGGTCTTCCCAAAGTAATAGGACAAGAAGCATTATATTCAACATCCAAAACATAGAAATCAACGGGGACATAGGAATCGTTAACCATAATAAGAACATCATTAAGACTCCCCATGAGTTTATTTTTAGCATTATCATCAAGTGGGACATTCAAATAACAATCTTCAAGAGGAGGCAAATCAAGCATATCATAAATCCTTCTAGGCATAATAGAAACACTACTATCAAGATCACACAAAGCTTTGAAATCAAAGTCATTCACTTTCATATTAATGATGGGTTCCCAACCATCCTCTTGTTTTATAGGAATAGAAGCTTTATGTTTCATATTTTCTTCCTTAATCTTTATGAGAGCATCGGTAATGTGTTTTGTAAAGGCCATGTTCATAGCACTAGCATTAGGACTTTTAGCAAGCTTTTGTAGGAACTTAATAACTTCAGAGATATTGCAACCATCAAGATCAAAATCAACTTTATCATCCAAAGTAGTAGAACTATTACTAGCCTCAACACTAGAGGTGGTGATAGTAGAAACACTAATGTTTCTAGCAATTTCATCTTCTCTTTCCCACTTAGCATGTAATTCAGTTAATAGTCTAACATTTTCATCAATTCTTACTTGTATGGCATTAGTAGCTGCAAAGGGATTATCATTAGTTCCAGGTTTAGCAGCCATTTTATTCAAAGAAGATTGAGTTTCAGCCAAAGATGTTATATTTCTTTCAGCATTAGAGAGTTTTTCCTCAATAGTTTTGTTGAAAGCAGTTTGTTTACTAATAAACTCTTTAAGCATAACTTCAAGTTCAGAGGGACCACCCTTATTATTGTTATAAGAATTCCCATAAGCATTACCATTGTTGGGAGGATATGGCTTATAATTGTTGTTACCAAAATTGTTCCTATAAGCATTATTACCATAAGCATTGTTGCCAAAGTTGTTATTTCTTATGAAGTTCACATCAACCTTGCTCTTCTTGAGCAACCAAAGAGGCTAAAGGAACATTATTTGGATCAATATGGGCTTTCCCATTAACAAGCATAGACATAATAATATCAATCTTATCACTCAAGGAGGAAGTTTCCTCAACAGAATTTACCTTCCTACCTTGTGGAGCTCTCTCAGTATGCCACTTAGAATAATTAACCATCATATTGTCCAGAAGTTTTGTTGCAGCACCCAAAGTGATGGTCATAAAGGTACCTCCAGCAGCAGAATCCAATAGGTTCCTTGAAGAATAGTTCAATCCTGCATAAAAAGTTTGGATGATCATCCAAGCATCACCCATGAGTGGGACAATTCTTTACCAAAGATTTCATTCTTTCCCAAGCTTGAGCAACATGCTCATTATCAAGTTGTTTAAACTTCATTATTTCACTTCTCATGGATATAATCTTAGCAGGAGGATAGCATTTTCCAATAAAAGCATCTTTGCACTTAGTCCAAGAATCAATACTATTCTTAGTTAAGGAATTCAACCACTCTTTAGCTTTTCCTCTCAAAGAGAAAGGAAACAATTTCAGTTTAATAATATCACCATCTACATCCCTATGCTTTTGCATCTCACAAAGTTCAACAAAGTTATTTAGATGGGAAGCAGCATCTTCATTACCAATACTAGAAAATTGTTCTCTCATAACAAGATTGAGCAAAGCAGGTTTTATCTCAAAGAAAGTATTTTCAGCCACAGGTGGAGCAATAGGTGTGCTCATAAAATCATTGTTGTTGGTGCTAGTGAAGTCACACAACTTAGTGTTTTCAAGAGTAGTCATTTTTTTGGGTTTTCAAATAAGAAAGCAACTGGTAAAACAAATTTTTTTGTGTTTTTGAATAACAAAACAAGCAAACAAAGCAAAAAAGAAAACTAAGCAAAACAAAAACAACAAAGTAAAGAGATTGGTTATGAGGGACTCCCCTTGTGAAGATGTCCTTGACTCCCCGGCAACGGCGCCAGAAAATTTCTTGATGCGCTCGACTTTCGACGTAGAGCTTGTTGGGAACCCCAAGAGGAAGGTATGATGAGCACAGCAGTAAGTTTTCCCTCAGTTATGAAACCAAGGTTTAATCGAACCAGTAGGAGCAAGGAAACACCCCAAAGGTGTTGCTAGCTGAGCTTTGGCAGGGCGCACTACCAGTGCTAGTAGCAACGTGGAGACCTGCACAACACAACCACAGAAGTTCACTAGAGGTGGCTCTCCTTAAGATAGATAACATGTTGGGTGAAGAAATTACGGCGGGGCAATTGACAAACATCGAGAAAACAATACTTGCATATACTAATCATCTTGACTCCTTTGAGACTTGATTGGGCATTACAACATTATACATAGACCGCCATCCAACTACATCTATGACTAATAATCCACCTTCAGGTTATCATCCGAACCCCCTCCAGTATTAAGTTGCAAGCAACAGATTATTCCTTTATGAATTGCGTGTAAAGTAAACAATACGATTGTTCTATGAACAAAGGATTGTTGTTTTCTCCCTAGTAGCAACAACACATCTAGTACCTTAGAGATTTCTATCACTTCCCCAGATTACCAGAGGCATGAACCCACTATCGAGCATAAATACTAACTCTTGGAGTTGCTAGCATCTATTTGGCCAAGATAGCTACTAACAACGGAAAGCATGCAAGATCACAAATAACAAAGACATGATAGAATCAATAATCAATCTAAAATAGCATCTCAATATCCATCGGATCCCCGCAAACACAACATGCAGAATTACAAATAGATGATCCTGATCATGAATGGAGCTCACAAGATCTAAACATGAAAGCACAAAGGAGGAGAACCAGCCATCTAGCTACTACATGGATCCGTAGTCCAAGGATGAACTACTCACGCATCACACTAGAGGCTCGCATGGTGATGAAGAAGGCCTCCAGGGTGAATTCCCCTCTCTGGCAGGGTGCCGGGAAGAGCTTCAGATCCCTCCCGATCTAGGGATGGAGATGACGGTGGCTACAGACTCTTTCATGGATTTTTTGATCGGGTACTTAGGGTTTTCGTCTCGATGGCATCTTATAGGCGGAAGGAGAGGCCGAGGGGGTGCCTGGGCTGGCCACACCACCCCCTGGCGTGGCCAGGCCTGGCCCGTGCGGCCAGGTGGTGTGGTGGCCCCCTGGCTCCTCTCCGTCTCGTATTCTGGCATCTGATGACTTCTAGAAAAATAGGCACTTTGGCTTTTGTCCCGTCCAATTCCGAGAATATTCATTTTCTGGAACGAAAAATAGCAGAAAACAGGCAGCTGGCACTGTGGCTCTTGTTAATACGTTAGTCCAAGAAATCATATGAAAAGTACTCCAAAGTGTGGACAAAACACAAGAAAGTGGATAAAACCAAGCATGGAACATCAAAAATTATAGATACATTTGCAATGTATCAATCGCCAGAAGGGTCAGGCGTGTTGGACCGTGACTGGGACGGTGTTGCCACCTCGGGGTCACGACAACCTAGCAAGTTCGAAAGCTGCCTTAACTGTAGGGCATGCTTCTTAACAAACCCTCTAAACATACCCTCTCCCTTCTCTCCATGAGGGTATGTCTCGAAAGCTTCCTCGCATGCATCGACGGACTTTCTTACCTCTACGCGCTGTCATAGACAAGAATAAACAAGTAAGACATCCGTGTGTGGTGAGAAAATGGCCAAGGCGGAAAACAAACATTCAGCACACATTACCACAAAGTTGACCAATGGAGCATAATCGGCTTGTCGCCCTTCTCTGACCATCTTGTTGTATTGTTCAGTTGCAAGCTCATCAAACAGCAATGGCTCCTCCAAGATATATGAGGGGAATTATCGTGGGTATATCTCCACCCGCACGTTCTCAAGAAACCATGTGATGTAGTTGTTGAAAGCATCCTGACTGAACTCCCTTTCCTGTGTTCATTTTGCTTTCTTAGCCTCAATCACACACCTCTTGAATTTGTCAACATGCTTCCTATGAAGCTTGTCCCAATCCTTCTCCTTCATCTGCTTCTTCCTGTCCAAGTTGCACAACAACAAGTCGTAAAGCATTATTTGTCGAAAGATATTACATCATAGGTGAAGGCGGTTGATATATTACCCATGGAGCCCTATGTCTGTGTCCTTCCAATCAGGCGGGTTCACCTAAAATAACCCAAACTGCGTCATGACACGATGTGGCTGGTTATGCTCAACCGCCCACATGCATACCATGGGGCAACGCATTAGCCACAGACGGGCTTCTTCTGTGCACATCGGGTTAAGCGCATAGTCGTCCGGGACACCAAAGTTCCCCCTTGGACCGTATGGCTCCCAGGTCACCTGCAACATACCACACTCATGTCAAGTTCAAAGATTACACATGCATAACATAGAATTGACCGCACCCTAGGAAATTACCTGATCCATGGTTATCGTGTCAAACTCGTTGGTGTATCTCTTGTAGGCCGCCACAGGGTCGGTTGGGGGATCGGACACCACATCCCACTTGTAAGCCCACATGGGGAGCAAGAGGTTGTTGCCGTCATCAACATAAGGGTTGTAGCTCAACAATCTTGGCCGTCCAACTGGGAAGCGTTCCCAGCTCCACACCGAAAGAAGGAGCAAACAACCACCAATGCATCCATCGGTTGTGCTCCTAAGACAAGCATCATCCAGCTGCACATTAAGTGATACACCATTTAGTAAGAACAATTTTTTTAGGTCATATAAATATAGACAACTTTGTAAATAAGCGATTACCTGACAGTACAACCAAGCCAACGCCGCTGAACCCCAACTGAAATCTGAGTCAAAAACTGTGAGCACCTTAAGCCAATGCCACTGAGCACGATCCCCACTACTGTCAGGAAAGAGAGTCCTCGTGATGATGTACCACACATACACACGAGCGTACGTCATGACCGTGTCCTCGTCAGCATCCTCGGGGCTGTCTAATCCAACTGAAAGTAGCCCCGACAGCTACCCTTAGTGTTACTCCCTTCTCATTTACAACATCGCGTGGATCCTTCCCTATAAGGCTAACCATCTTCTCACTCCACCCGTCTGAATCTGTGCTTATGCACACAGGGTTTCCCTCGATTGGGAGTGCCAGGATCATGCTCATGTCCTGCAAAGTGATCGTAGTCTCACCGGTCCTAAGGTGAAAAGTGTGTCTCCCGGCCCCTCCACCGCACAAGCCGCCGTGATCGCAGTGGGGCCGGACGATATGGGGTTGAACTTCGGTGTAGACCGAGTGAGCATGTGGATAAAGGTGAGGAGTCCTAGCTGCTCGATGTACGGAGTGTACCGCTCATCGTAAGGCATATTCTTGGCCGACGACACCTCGTGATACCTAAGTCGAAGAGGTACAAGATCCTGCAAACATACAATGGACAAGGTTAGATTTACATCTCAACAAACCGGAACAATAGGAACTACGTGTGGTGTTTTTAGTACCTCTCTCTTCTCCGACAACTTGTAGGAACAGTGTTGAACATCATAGTGAGGATTGAGAAAAGCCATCCTACATATTCAAAACAATGGAAACAATAAGGCCAATTATTCTCACATGAACATATATCCCACCTTACTCTAACTATACTTGTATCATTACAATTGCCCTTACTCTATCAATAAGAACATATGCTAAAACATTGGTTTCTATGCTAAAAGAGAAATTGCAACATATCCTCTAACATAATAAAAGAGAATTTGCTAATATAAACAACACATAATAACATTTACATTGGTTTCTATGCTAAAATAACCAACTAAAATTCTACCATTGAATACTATGCCAATAACACATCAATTTCAAAATCTAGTAGAACCTAGGGTTTCATACACTATTCCTAGAATCTTGTAGAATCTAGGATTTTATTGAATACTATGATATTCCTAAACCTAAAGATATAAGAAAACATGCCAACAACAAATACCAATCTCAAAGTCTTGTACAATCTAGGGTTTCATAGTCTAGTGCAAAAAAGAGGAGAGAACATTTAAATATATGGATGAAATTGAGAAATTTGAGAGAGCAAACCCGAGGGAAGGGATGGGGATGGAGATTCTTGGTCCAATCCCACAGATCTGGCCGATTTAGTTGGCCAAATCAATGGAGGCGCCGACCCCCGCCGCCGCTCCTGCCTTCTGTTCGCTGGGAGAGAATGAGGGTCGGGCTAGGGCGGCCGTGTGCGCTGGTCTTGTGTTCTAATGTGCGGCGCCGTACTCCGTGACGCCGCACTTATGGAACCGGGACCCACGCGTGCCACGCTGGCAGGCGTGTGGCGCCGTGGGCGACGGCGTTGTCCTTCAGGGTGCGGTGTCGTGGCTGGTGGTGTTGCAAACATGGTTAGTTCTGTAAAATTCTTTCGGCCAGAGTTCATTTCGTGAATTTCTTTATTTTTAAGTTATTTCTGTTCAAATTCCCACATAAACTACCCGAGGAACCTCCTTGACTTTTGTATGCTGACGAGTCGATCAACTATGCACTGACTTTAGTACGCAGACAAGCCGGCCTAAAATTCCCCAACTGCTTCGGTTGTCCCTAGGCATCCGGAGGAGAAAACGAAGCCGTCTACGACCTCCCCCTACATCCTTTGGTAGACTCACAGCTACCGCGAGAAGGTCTGATGGCTACGTCAGCGAGGGAGGTTGCAGTCTGAGTGCGTGGTTTGTGTGTGTTGTCGGCGAACGGGGTGCGGTGTGAGTGGAGGTTTTTTTTTCTTCTGGTGGCCTATTTTGAACGATGTAGGAAATCATTGCATTAAAACAGTTAGAGATTTTGTTCATTATTAATGGAAAACTCCCAAATGTGAATACGAAGAATTCTTATTGGATTCAAGAATTCTTATTGGATCGAATTTTCGCATTTCCTTTGCATTGCCCGCTCATTCCATTTTAATATTCACTAAGCTCGCTCTCCCCGGCCCTAAGGATGTGAAATAAATGTCAAAATTGCAACTTGAGGAAAATGTGTCCACATCAACGCACTATGTACTTTACAATGAATAATGTGTTAAATAGGATGAAAGATATCCACACATATTAGGACATCTCCACCGGGCCGACACAAACGCGCAGACGAAACGGTTCGTTTTTGTCCGTTTGGGTCGGCCCGCGGTCACTTTGAGGCTGCAGTCTAGCCTGTCCGGACAGCCGCGTCCAGCCCGATCCATCTGTCTGTCTCCCCGCTCCCCCCCCCCCCCTCCCCCCGCAGTCGCCGCTTGACACCCTAGCGATGAGACGTTAATGGCGACGCGACGTTGGCTATCAGCGCTGGCGGTGTTTCCAGCCATTGTTGTTTTCTGTTTCCTGCGCGCGCCTTCCCGGCTGTTTCCCACCCTCGCCACAGCCTATAAAAGACGGCCACGCGGCGCGGCTGAGACAACAAGCCCAAGCCAGAACCACCGCCAGAACACTAGCTTGCCACAGCAAGAACCATAGCCATGCCTCACCGCAAGCTCGCCAACTGGACCAAGATTAGGAAGTTGTGTTGCACCCGCTATCAGGAGGCCGACAACGACGCTGTCAACCTCCAGGCCACGCTCCTATCCTAACGCATGGCCGACGCGGAGGTGGCGTCCTTCGAGGAAGGCGGTGGAGCAGGTGGTGGAGGCGCGCAGTGGCGGTCAAATGGGCGGTGGTAAAGGAGGCACCGTTAGCTGCCCTACACGAGATCCGCCACGAGGCGGCCATGACCAAGCTCGAGGAGGTGGCCAAGGTCGCCGTCCGCGAGCTTCGCCACCCCGCCGCCACGCGCAGTGCGGTGGAAGTGGCGGAGCACGCCGTTAACACGGTGTCAGAGGAGCTACGCGTGGCTACGGCCGCCAAGGTGACGACCGCGTGGGCTCTCGTTGACGGGGACGAGACGGAGGTGGAGGACAATGATGAGGAGGGGGTCAGGTGGTTGTGGAGGAGGGAGAGAAGGGGCGATCGTCGTCCCCCTACAGATCACGCAGGCCCTAGGCTTCGGCCGCGACGGAGCTCTGGAGATGGTGGCCCTCTTGGCAGCGAGGACGGCGACGACGACGAAGCTAGAGGAGCAGGAGGCGATGAGCGGCCGAGATGGAGAAGGTCCTTGCCAACCAGGCGGCGGCGGAGTGCGCGAAGGTGGCCGGCAAGAAGGAGGCCCATAGCCGAGCGCGCGACCGTTACTACGATCGCCCTCCGCAACCAGCGGCCATCTGGGTGGCGATTGATGGGGCAGCGGCAACGGTGACCGCAACCACGATGGTGGCCGCGGCAACGACGACCGGGGGAACGGCGGCGAGTAGTCGTAGGGCCGTTCTCCTCCAGCAGCAGCAGTCCTTTTTTTAATTTTCAAATGTGCCTTTTTGTAATGGGCACGGCCAAATCTAATGAAAAACTAGTTTAATTGCTAATGCTTCCCTTTCATATGGCCCCGAGCAACCGACGGGCGGACACACGCTGCAGCGCGCGCTGTCCGGGTCAACCCAGTGGTCACGTAAATTAGATGCACGGATAGATCGAGCCGAACGTGTTGGGACGGATGGGTCGGATCGCTGCAACGCCGCGCCGCGCGCGTCTGCACGGACGATTGGGACGCGCCGGGACTGGTTGGGGAGAGCCGGTGGAGATGCCCTTACGTGCTTCACACCGGAGACGTGCCCTCAGGGCCATTGTGCTAGTGGCATTATTTGGTTTCGTTACATTAAAGTATTTATTATTAATGGAAAATCTCCAATATAAATACGAAGATTTCTTATTCGATTCAAATTCAAACGACACGAGTTATATAAGCAAAAATTTCCGTCTCCGTTCGTTGCCCGCAGCTCGCTCTCCCCGACGGCCCAACCCCAACGATTCGAAGAAAAGAATAACCTTCCCCAACCTCTCAATCCCCCACACTCTCCACCCCGCCGGCGCCGCCCGCCGCCCGCCATGGCCCCGCCGGTGCCGCACCTCGCGGACGAGATCCTGGAAGAGATATTCATCCTCCTGCCGACCCTGGCCGCGCTCGCCCGCGCCTCCACGGCCTGCGCCTCCTTCCGCCGTATCATCACCGCGCGCTCCTTCCTGCGCCGCTTCCATAAACTCCATCCGCCGCCACTCCTGGGATTCGTCGCCGACAAAGGTGGCTTCCACCCCGCCGGGGATCCTCATCCCTCCGCTCCGCTGGCCCGTGCCCTCGCCGACGGCGCAGATTTTTCCTACTCCTTCGTCCCCAAGCCCAACGATGGATTGCTCGGCCCCTGGTATCCCCGTGACGTCCGCGACGGCCGCGTCCTCCTCGAGCGCGGCTGCCAGTATGGAATTGCATCCGTCTTCACAAGCCTCGCGGTGTGCGATCCCTTGTCACGGAGATACGTGCTGCTCCCACCCATACCTAAGAAAATGACAGTCCAGCAGAAGCGCCTTGTTGAATTCGAGCCTATGCTCGCCCCCATTGGCAAGGATGAGGACGAGGATGACACCTCGTTCAAGGTGATATGCACAGCGTACTACGAAAGCAAGCTGGTGGCGCTTGTCTTCTCTTCTGTCACCAGACAATGGTATGTTGCTGCATCTCCCAGCTGGAGATCTTTAGGCACGGTTGAGCCCTCTTGGAAACGCATGTATCGTTTCAACTACTTGCGTGGCTGCTTCTACTGGACAGCTCTTTGGTGCGACAAGCTGAAGCTGCTCGTGCTGGACACACGCACAATGAAGTTTTCCACCGTCGACATTCTTGCTGGCTACCATCTGCAGCTCACAAATCAGCCTCGACAGAGCGTATGCATGTCCACCGTCGTTGATGGTACAGAAGGAGCCCTTGAGATGTTTACTCTCGTCGGTATCGACGAACCTACCTCATTTTATCTCCATCATACCACTCAACAGAACAACGGCAGCGAGTGGCACCAGAAGAATGTAATAGCGTTGCCTCGCCGATGTCTCTATTTCATAGTGGGTGGAACCGAGGGATTCTTATTTCTTCGAGGTGTTGGAGCAGCTCAGTGGGACTGGGATGATAAGTTACGCAGGTCGTTGGGTGTGGATAAGGATGTTGATTTTTTTTCTCTGGATGTCAAGACTTTTGAACTTAAGAAAGTCTGTAGTGCAGCATACTACGATTTTCCCATTCGTGTTCACTCCTACTTTGGCTTCCCACCATCATTGTCTAAACCAAGTCTATGAATGAAGTACAAAGCGGTCAGCCTGTTTTTTTCCATATACTAGTGCTTATTCTGTTGGGGATTCTCTCTCCTGTGAAGTCGTAAATGCAAGCTTATTTTGTCTGTATCGATGAATTATGGTGCTTTTCTGTCCTGATTTGTCACGCGGAAAGTTAATTGTTCCATGTTTCTGGGAGAATTTATCATACCAGGAAAGGTGTAATGGTTTGTCTATGTACTGATGATCAGCATTGCTATGTGACTTATACACAAATAAAGATCAAACCGAGATTGCATAGTTTTTAACTAACATATTACATTTAAAGAACAAGAGTAGAAACTAGACAAGCATACAACCACAGTGAAACAATTAGGTAAGACATGCAGGTTTTCAGTCACATATTTATTCCAAAACCAATCCCCCAATAATTTTACAAATTCACTCGGGTTTACTAAAAACCTGCTGGGTTGGATGTATTTTCCTTCCGGGCCCTCTAGGTAAACCAGACCATTTTTCTCCTTGCGTTTGGGTTTCTCTAGTGCACCAAGCTGGCTCTGATGACGCTGGTCTCAGTACCGTAATTGACCCTATTCAAGCTGACATGTTGCTTGATTAAAACCTCTAGTAATTTGTCAAAGTATGTTACCATGTTGTAGAAAAGATGAAAAAACTAGTTTTATCTCTATCTTGTTGGGTATATTCATCTTGCTCATCATCATGCTGGTCAGATTGTTGATAACCCTTGCCCCGGGAGATTGGTAGTGTAAACTTCATAATTCTGTCCTTAGAAGTTTTGGACTTCCGTGGCATGGCTTGTTGAATGTTAGCTACATATGTGGAAAGAACACAATATGTGTCTTTTCATAAATGAATTCCTCGATGAGGATCAGGTGGCTTTCCTCACCCATGAAGACATCATGCAGCACGAATCAACAGTTACAGTCCTACCTAGTAGCATCGTCGGTAGTGACTGATCTGTATTCTGTACCTTCCGTGGGAGTAGAGCCGCTCCCATCCTAATTAGAGGGCTCATGTGTACATTAAAACTCCTTTCCCTCCATTAATGGAATGTTCTCGAATCTATGTATAATACATATCTTTTGAAATTTATTATTGGGATGATTCGTCCTGGGCTTACTTTAGGTCTTGGTTCATTGAGCCGATGATATTCCAAAGAAGATTGATGCATAAGCATAACCTGTGCATCAGAGTAATGTTTGAGGGCCTCGAAGCTTTCATTTACCATTCAGTTATTATGTTTCTTCTGTGCGTTGCTTCAAAACAGGAATGATGTCTTCCTTAGACTTCTGCCCATGTTTCTTCTATTCTTAAGTTGTACTGTACTTTTCAATTGGACATATCTTTCTTTACTTTACTTTCAATGGGAGCAGTACACATCAAAGTTTCAAAATAAGGCGTTGTGTTCCGAATTGATAAAGTATGGGCAGCTTCAGATGAAAAAGGGATAAGGTGCTAATTCATGACTGGAAGAGTCCTGGAGCCATCTTATAATCGTTTTGGGCGCAGTACACATCAAAGTTATCTACTCTTACGTTTCCTAACTAAATACATCTGCAGGGATGAACTCACGTTACTTTTGGGATATCTTATTTGGGCCGCGCATCTGGTATCGTTGAGTAAAGGCCGAGGATGCTCAAGCTGGTACGATGCAACCATTATGGTGGCTGGATTCAGTACTGGAGCCTTGCTAATCGTATATCAGAACTTGGCCACCATGTACTTTGCTATGTTTGTGAATTTAAGCACACAAATTCTGTAAGAAATGTGAGTTTGTAATATGTAAGATCCAGTACTGCTTTCTTGTGATGGGAGAATGGCCATGTCCTAGTATTGTAGTGGCGTGCTTTGCCACTCTACTTGTTATTGTAGGTATCACAATGTTGTTGTGGCAACGTTGTGTTCTGCTCAGCTTGCTTGTGATCTGGGCTTATGGCTTAACCATGAATTTATAAATTAGAAGTGCATGCAGAAACACAACCAGTAGCTCTTTTTGTGTGTGTGTGATTGCTCCTTCTTTCTGATTTTCGTGCGGTGGTCCGTTCACCTCCTTCTGTACTGGTAGCACTTTTCTTTTTTGGCGAAACCATTGTGGCTGCGTGGTCACCCAACCTCATTCACTAACTTGAAATTCAAATACTCCGTCGGGTCCATATTAATGTTCTCAACTTTGTCTAGTGTACCGGAGATAGTACTAGTTTAAGCTATCATGCTTAACCCATTTTAGATCTCCTACAAAAAGGAAATTCTGCCTTGGCTTATTTTCTGAAAGTTCACAACATGCAGCCCACCATAACGATCAATTCAAACCTGCAATCCCAATAAACAAGAAATGCTAGTAGTATGTCCCTCAAAAAAAAAATGCTAGTGGAGCAGTATTGATATTGGCCGCTCTGACTGTTGGTTAGCTTGACAGAAAGACAATTCACCAAAAAGAACTGCTTAAATTCACTGTTACAAGAGGTCTGAAAAAGATCTGCTTAAATTCACTGTTAGAAAAGGGGTGAAAAAAACCCTTCTGCTGTATTGTTTGGTTTGGAGCAAGCAATTTGGTGACCGAAATTTATTGGCGCCTAAAGCAAGAATTCTTCAGAATCATTTCTCTGAGAAGTATGTAATCATCATCACCGACTTAAACGGCACTGTACAATAAGCACCAACATTGGCATGTGGCAGGCGCAGTTCGCCAAATAGCGAATCAGAGTTCAGACTCGCTCTGTTGATCTCAAATGGATCTCCGTACAATATACACATACATACACAGATACAGGAACAGGAAGATGAAGCATATGGTACAATACATCAGGCCTTAGCGGCGACGGCGGCGCCTTCCTCTTCCTTCTTCTTCTCGGTCTCCTTCTCCTCCTCATCATCGTCCCCGACGAGCGCCTCGAGCACCACCGACTTGGGGTTCACCATGGGAGGGCCCTTCTCCCTGCCTTCCAGCTCGCCCACGCCAAAAGTGATGAGCCTGTCCCAGTTGCCGCCCTCGAGGAGCACCCCGACCCTGCCGTCGGTGACGCGCTGCACGATCCCGCAGTACATGTGGTACGCGTTGTTGGGGTTCTTCACCAGCACCACCATGCCCGGGAGGAACAGCGGCAGCTCCGGCGCCCTCGGCCTCTCCGCCGGAACCGCGGCCGTGGCTGTGGAGGACGTCTGGGCTCTCTTGGGGGGACGAGGAGGCGGGTTCTTGGCCACGAAGTCCTTGAGCCCGACCTCGCCGCCGGGGAAGCCGCCCGTGAGGCCCATCATCTCCTTCTCGAAAGCGTCCGGGTCCACCGCCGGAGGTTCCTCGGGGTTGACAGTAGAGGAGGATTCTTCCGTGGGCGTGGACGGAGGAGGCGGGCTGGGTGAGGAGAGCTCCTTGCGGATGCCGACCTCGCCGTTGCACAGGCCGCGGCCGCCGAGGATCTCGGCGATGCGGAAGGACGCGGAGGGAGGAGGGGCGGGGAGGCGGATGCGATGGTGGGGCAGCGCCGGTGGGGCGCGGAGGAAGGAGGGGGTGGTGGGCGCGGGCGCCATTAGAGGGAGAGAGAGGGCCGGGAGCAATGTGTGGAAGTGGAGACAGGGCGGAGGGGGAAGAGGTGATGAGGCTTTCCCGCCACGTGGCGATGCCGCTCAGTTCGAGTACTTGTCTCAATGGCAAGTGGGGGTTGGAGTAGCTAAAATATTATTATTTTTTTAGAGGGAAAGAGCATCAGCTCCGGTTCCATTAAAAACCATGAAACCAACACTTACAGAATTCAGGTCCACGGGAAACGTCAGAAACAACGCCCCAGTACACACGAAACCTAAACAACACCTCTACCATCCACAAGCACTGCTAAACCAACACAGAAAAGGCAGTTCACACCCAAGTTTTACATGACAAAAACAAGACAGGAGGTAGAGAAAACGGGAGAGCCAGCTAGTATCTTCCTTTAAAGCTCTGAGACCACTCTTAGCCAGTTCCCATCTTCAACCAACTCCAGCTGGTTCTTCTTCAGTCTTTTACCAGGGCAGCAGTAGTAACTTTCCACTTCACCGCATCTGCATTCTCCATAGAGCAAGAGCGTTGAGCAAGTACAAGTTCCGACCCAGACAACTTCTCAAGAGTCAACCAGGATCCGGCCAGAGCAGGAGTGGAGGGGCGTTTTCCAAATGCGTTGTAGCTTGTACAAGAGTGCCCAGCTTTTCTTTTACATTCCCTGAAGACAGAATCATCCACTGGGATATCAAATAACTCACTTTTCTCCAAATAGCCTGCACACCAGTCCAGGTAGAGCGATTAAACACTAAATCGTTTCTATTGAGCCATATACTCCACAGAATAGCCGCATAAGCAACATTTTCAACACTGTCTTTGTTCTCACTGACCCAGAGCTTGGCAAGTGTATCAAAAGACATCACCCAACCAATTCTACCAGTAAGATTGCAACAATCAGACCAAATCAAACTGGCTACTACGCATTCAAAAAAAACATGACAACAAGATTCAGGCTCAGAACAATATACACATGTTAAATCATGCAATGATTGTCTTTTAGCCAAATTATCTCTTGTCAGTAGCTTATTATGTGCTAGAAGCCAAAGGAAAAAATGGATCTTAGGGGGAACCTTGATTTTCCAAACAGCATGGACATACACTGGAGTAATGCCTCTAAAGTTAACCACAACATATAAAGATTTAACAGTGTATATCCCATTTGATTCAAGTTTCCACAATATAGCATCCTCTTCATCATTAAGCTGAAGAGTTTGAACAATCTCAACAAGCTCATACCATCTATGTAAAATCTCAGGAGTAAAACATCTCCTGAAAGTGATCTTTAACTAGTTAGATTCCCATGCTTCAGCAATGGTAATATTATGTTCATTAGATATCACATACAAATCCCAGTACTGCACAGCTAGGCTAGAATCACCAAACCATTGGTCTTCCCAAAATTTTATCTTCCTACCATCCCCTACCTTCCACTGATAACCTATCTTGGCTGCATTAGCAGCCCAAAGCACCCCTTTCCAAAAAGGGGAAATGCCATTACTAGAGGAGGCAAAAATATTTGGAGCATCAACCTCATATTTATGATCAATGATCCTTCTCCAAAGTTTGTCCTTATCCAGGTAATATCTCTTAACCCAAGAGGCCAAAAGGCACAAATTCATCTCAGCAATGTTTGGAACCCCTAAACCCCCAAATTCCTTTTTTTGAGAGACTAACCCCCAATTAGCTAAGTGATATCTAAAATGTCCCTCATAGTTATCCCACAGACAATGTGCTAACTGAGAATTAATTAAGGCAATGGCTCATTTATAAAATTTAATCACACTAAGCAAATATAGAGGAATGCTAGCCAAGACACTCCTAACCAATTCCAACTTAGATGCATGAGATAATAATTTACCCCTCTAACCAGCAGCTCTTTTTAAAAGCATATCAATGACAGGTTGTAAATCCTCTTTCTTTAACTTCTTGTAATGCAAGGGAACCCCTAGATATTTAATAGGGAAAGACCCCAATCTAGAGCAAAGATTTGTGCCTCATTGTCATCTATATTGATAGGCACAAGATCACACTTATGGAAATTAATTCTCAGCCCTGATACATGTTCAAAACAAGATAGAAACCATTTCAAATTTTTATATTGCAGTAAATCTTTTTGCAAAAATAGAAGGGTATCATCAGCATACTGCATGTTGATTACACCATGTTGTTCAAAGCCATGCAACAAGCCTTTTATCAGGCCAGCTTTAGCAGCTTATATCAACATCCTAGTAAAGACATCCCCCAAAAGATTAAAAAACAGAGGGGAGATAGGGTCCCCTTGTCTAACACCCCTGCCAGCAATAAAAAACTCACTATTCACATCATTAACTCTAACACCCACAGACCCACCATGTAATAAGGACGTGTACCACATAATACATTTGGGACCAAAGCCTCTCCCAGCTAGCATTTTGAGTAAAAATTCTCTATCCACAATATCATAAGCCTTCTCATAGTCAATCTTAAAAATAAAGCCTGCTTGACCACTTTTAGCAACCTCGTGAATAATCTCATGAGCAGAAACTACACTCTCTAAAATAAATCTACCTTTGATGAAGGCAGTCTGATTAGGAGATATAATCTCCTCACACACCACACCTAACCTATTTGTAGCACACTTAGAGAAAATTTTAAAGCTACAATTAGTTAAAGCAATAGGTCTATATTTTTGAATGGTTATAGCATTCTGTTCTTTTGGAATAAGAGTAAGTAGAGAAAAGTTTAACCTAAACAGATCTAGCTCACACTTATTCCAATCATTGAACAGGGCCATAAGGTCCCCTTTAATGAGATCCCAAAAATGTTGATAGAACAAGAAAGATAAGCCATTAGGCCCAGGTGCTCCCTCAGCATAAGAGCTAAACACAGCATCTCTAACTTCTTGTTCACAAAAATCATTTTGGAGGAAAATATTCTGAGCTTCAGATATTTTTTCAGAATCATCCCAAAAATCATCTAAAATATCAATATCAATTTTTGGTTGAAAGCCAAACAACTTTTTATAATATTGAACAGCAATTTTTAAAATGCCTTCGGTATCTTCCACAGGACCAGTAGGCCCCTCCAACATAGTTATCTGTTTTTTCCTCCTTCTCTGATTAGCCACAGAGTGGAAATACGCCGTATTCCTATCACCTTCAAGAATCTGTCTCTCTCTTGACCTTTGTCTGGCTTTAATCTCTTCTTTACTCCAGATATCAGAAAGTTCAGAAGATATATTCCTCATTCTACTTTTTGAAAAAGGAGATAAACGCTGAGACTCAGACAAAATGTCAAGCAGATCATACTCAGCAACTAAAGATTGTTTCTTCTTATTCTGAGCAGATTCAACATTTATACACCAACCTTTAATATTTTTCCTAATATTCCTAACCTTAAACTGCCATCTATCAATAGATTTGGGAAAAGTGCAAGGCATGTTCCAAGTTTTAGTCACAACCTGGTCAAAACCTTCCACTTCTATCCACCATTTCTCAAACCTGAACATTTTATGTTTAGGAACCTTTAGAGCCCCTGTATCCACCACCAAAGGAGTGTGATCACTTCCTAATCTAGGAAGGGCCCTAAGAAGACTAGCAGGATAAAGTCTATCCCAACAGGTAGAAATAAAAACCCTATCTAAAGTGGCCATAACCAGATTATCCTGGTTATTAGCCCAAGTAAATTTTCTTCCAGCAATGTGCAGCTCCATCAAACTGAATTTATTAATCTAGTCATTAAATAGATCAGCCCAGTGCTGGTTAATATTCCTAGTGTTCTTCTCAGAGCTTTCCCTGATTAAATTGAAATCCCCTCCAATTAAAGTGGGACCAGACCACTTAGGAACAATATTATGCAATTCATTGATAAAGTCCAACTTAAACTCATCATAGGCAGGCCCATATACTGTTATGAACCTCCACACTAAAGAATTTTTCTTGCATTTAATAACCACAGAAAGGCAGAACCTAAAAATCTCTATTGACACAATGTCAAAAGACTCTGAATTGATTCCAACTAAAATACCACCAGCGGTATTTTTAGCAAGTAACCAATTCCAAGCATAACTACCAAAAGGATCCAAAATCTTCAACTGAGATGAGGTAAAATCCTCTTTCTTAGTCTCAGAGATCCCAATAAAATCTGGGCATAGATCTCTAATGAGATCAAATGCTCTAGGAAGTCTATCAGGCCTATTTAGACCTCTACCATTCCAAATAAATCCAACTACCATTATGAAAATGTTAATGTCTTCCTACCCCTCTTTCTCCTACTGCTTACTTCTATCCAAGGTATATCAACTGAATCCTCCTCACTATTGTAAGCAGGAGACGGAGATATCTCTTCCTCACTAATGTGAGTGACAGAAGTATCATCAATACCAACCACAACATCAAGATTATCAGGAAGAAACATATCAGGGTGTTCAGAGTGGAAGTTCCTCAGTCTATCCACCTCCATATCCCTAATAATTTCCAAATTTTTAGTAATAGTAGGACTATTGCCCCCAAGGTTAATTCCAGCACATCTAGCATTATGCATTAAACTAGCATCATCTAGAGCAGCAAAGGAATTATTAAAACCATGGATTTTACTATTACCTTTAGGAGCTTCAAGATTTTTAATTTTCTTCAGATTCTGTGCTTTTTCAGCCATAGTCCTCCCATCATTTTTGATTCTAGTACTCATCCTGGAAGCAGCCACTGGACCCCAAGTATTTTGCTTCCTCCTCTTAGTCTGTTCTTCATCTTTCTTGGTACCCTCAACTAAAGCCTGTGCCTCTAATTGCTTGTTATCCCTTACCCCTTCCAAGCATTCATCATCAGTTTCCTCATACCTCTCCAACAGATTTTTGCTTACATTTTCATTTACAGTTCTATCAACCACTTCATGTACAGTTTCTTGTGTTTGCACTCCTAGGATTTTCTGCATGACACTGTTTTCAAGATCCTTTATAGGGATTGGAACTTGCACATCCACACTAGCAGTCCTTACATCTCTCATAGACACATTTCTTGCAGCAGGGGTAGAAGGATTTTTATCAGTCTCCATTTGTTTATCCATCCCCTCATTTTTATCCAGGACATCTCTGAAATCATATCCTAATCCATCCTCAGTAGGGTCATCATTTCCATTTCCCCCATTAGCAGTAGCACTATCGCCCTCAATCTCCACTTGATTCTCATCAACAGTGAAGAAAAGCAAATACAACTGCTGCTGAATCTCATACACTCTGTCTTTTGGGATTTTATCTACATCCCTCACAACAACTTTAAGCCTTACTACCCTGTAAAAGCTCCTGAAGATTGTGTGCCAATCAATATTGACTAACACTCCCAGAGAAGAGGCTACCTGACACATAGTCTTCCAAGTACACCATTTTGGAGGGAGTCCTTCAACATTGATACACACCTCATTCAGCTCAGCAAAAGGTTCTTCCTCACCATTCCACTTAGCAAAAGATACACAGACCCCTCTTTTTTTTCAAATTGATAGATGGGTATTCCACTAGATCATCAATCTTTTTTGAAGGAGGAAGTCTAACCAAAAACTTTCTAGCTGAGATCTGTCTGATCTCCCAATACCAATTAATCTTCCACATCTCAGAAAAGTTGTTTTCCAGCTCTTTGTCAGTCACTTCTCCCTCAATGATTGTAACTACACCTACATTCCCAAAATTCAGCCAGTTGGCAGCCTTAGGGCTCTCCACATCTAGGTGAAAGAAACCCAGACCAGCATTTGCACTTCCCCAGTACCTGGCCATAGGCAAAGGTGCATACCAGGTGGCACAAGAATCCATGTGATGACCAGCCTTCCCACATATGAAACATCTTTTCTGCTTAGAACACAGACCTACAAAGTGCCCTGGTTCACCACAATTATAGCAAACCACATCCTTATACTTTGGATCAAAAGCCAACCCACTATTAGTTCTGCTCTTTTCTGAATCAGAGTTACCAGTGAACTGTGCACTTGAATTCTGAGAGCTGACTTGCTTGCTAGGTTTCTTCTTCTTACTCTGTTGTTGCTGTTGATTCAGACCACTCCCACTAGCTTGGCTACCAGTTGTCTGTTGCTGATTCACAGAATTAGCCATCTACTGCGTCGGCATAGAAGGTTGTTGTGTATAATTGGGGTTGATAGTAGAACTTGATGGAATTGCCTGATTCACAGCCATCTGTTGAGGGAATCCCATAAATGACCATGGGCCCATCTGCATCGGCGTATATATCCCCTGTTGCATCATCTGGAATAATTGCCCACGATCCAAACCAAATTGCATCTGCCTCTGGCCACCAGCACCCGAATCAGACTGCAATTGCTGCGGAGGAGCAGGAGCTGGGCGAGCTAGGTTGCCTTGAGCAGCTAAACTCTGCATCGGCGCTTGATTTCTGTTTCCCCTACCACGCCCCGCTCCATACCTCCCACCATCACCTCTTCCGCTCGACATAAGCACCGCCGCGTACGACTCCCGCCCAGCTTCTCGGCACCACTCTTCCGAGAACCGAAACTGCTTTGGCTTCGGGAGTCGACCTTCACCGGCGGGGAAGAGGTCCGCCGCCGTAAACAACCTCTTCTCGAAGAGGTCCTTCCTAACCCAGAACAACGTGGACCGAGACCTAGATCTCCCAGCAGCACACCGACTAAAACTGCCAGCCATATGCGGACGCGTATTTCTGCCACCCGTCTCCAATCTCTCAGCTCTGATCCTGACATGTGTCACCAATCCATGGCTCCAAGCAGGCGTGTCTCTGGCGTGTGGGACATCCGGATTGAAAATCTCTACCCGCGCAGTCTCCACTGTGAAACTTCGACGAACTCGTACCAGCGATTCAACCCTCGTCGCACATGGCGATACCTCCCGCCGAGATCCTTTCCCCTCTTTCCTCACTCCCTTCCACTCTTCAGCTCTCCGACGACCAGAGGGGCTCGGCTGGGTTAATCGGGATCTGCGAAGGCGAGAATCGCCGTTCCGTGACGGAGGACGGGACGGAGGTCATATCCTTTTCTTCTCAGGCGAGTAATAACAATCCTCCTGTCGGCTTCTACTACTATATCCTTTCCTTTGATGATGACCAGAGGTCATATATTAACCAAGTTATTATATATTTAAGAACAATTTCAAAGATGTTGAGTTATTTGTATGTATCCATTGTCTAAATACATATTTTCAAATATCAAAAAAAAACTCTGGAAATTTTATGTTCACACACAAAGTTTTTCGCGGCTTATGTAAAAAGAACATTTTCCGATTCTTTGATACGCCTAGTAATAAGACATTTTTCTTTCTGTTTTATGCAAGACACAATATTTTCTGAAAACTTTATATGCTAATAAAGAATGCCCGGATGTGACCATGAAATTCCCGTTTGGAATTTTTGACATTTTAGAATGAGTTCTTTATGCATTTTTCATAATGGCTGCATCTACCTGGTGTGGACATCCATCTTTTCTCTCAAAGGCCAGCAAGTAGGAGGCCCTCCTGAAACCATAAGATGTGGATTTCTCCTAGAGGATAAAAAGAAACACTACTACGAGATATGCCTTGCAAAGAATTGGATAAGTGAAAAAATGCTAATATGCCTTTCATTTCTGTGATAAGCGAAAGCACCTACGATAAACGCAACCAAGGAGGAGCATGATTTTCACCTGGTGCTCAGACACTCCCGCAATCGCCTCCATCCAAGCAATCACCACACAACACACCATTGGCGCCGTCATCCAACACCTCATGCACTACACATACATAACTAACTAGGACACCCCACGCGGTGGTGGGGACCAAATCGTCTAACGTTACATGTGTCGCTACACTATTGTCATAGAGCCAAAACTCCTCGAAGCACAAGAGGGATGATCATGTTGCCTTCACGACAATAAAAGACCAACTGTTGTTGCACCACCACATGTGCCCATCATCGCCGCTCTAACACGCATCGAACCTAGGCATAGGATCCCTCGATCGGCTACCACGGTTGCCCCCTCCCCCACACACGCACACACGACATCTCATCCCTGCAGCACCAGTGTGAGCAAAGCAGCATCGCCACCCGCCGAGCACCGCAAGATGGAGCCTCGACTAGATCGAGGGAGAGATGCCAGATCCACCTCTCCAGCAATGTAATTGACCTATTGAAGTCCTCCGGCGTTCACCGACGAAGGGGTGCACTAGCACTACCCTGGCCTTCGTCCATTCTTTGGTAAGTTGATGAGCCGGTAAATGACATCCAAGCCACTCTGACTGTCCCCATGCACCCCCACTCCCACCCCCGAGAAAAGGAAGCCCTTTGCAACCTTTGGAAGAAGAGACCCTGAACTGGTAATTGCCCCTATGTGTGATTTTGGTGATTAATCACAACGCCTATGGACTAATGTTTTTATTAAGTTTTATATGAAGGAATATTCCATGTTGGTGATAATGGAATTGTGAAGATGTGCCTTAATGAAGATATCGCATAGTGGTGTATGGGGAGCAAATTATGAGTCTTCACGAAGCAACAATGATCAAGTGAGGCATTCCACTTTGAATGAAGCTTGAAGTGTTGTCATCAAGATCAAGGTCCAAGTCACTTCTTTGAAGAAAGACTTGGAAAAGAGCTTATTGTGACTAATCTCTTAGGACCCAACTTCGTTGGGGACCAACAAGTTCAAACTTGATCAATAGGTGTTTTTTGGAGGGCATTGGAGACTTGGCTAACTCATGAAAAATTAAGGGATCTTCATATATTATATTTGGTCAAGCCAAGTCATCAGGATTATCATATCCCTATCTCGTATCCAATCCGCCTCTTTGCCGTAACTTGCACTTAACTTATTTATATTGTAAGTTACTTGCCCCTTGCATGTTTTAGTTTTGTACCAAGTATGTATTTGTATTTGGTGTGCCTTATGCTTGCCTATTTTGTGTATTCAAGTATTTCTACGTGTTTGGCACATCATTTACTTGTGTGTTTTGTTTTGAGCCTCTAATGCATCTTGATGATACCTTATTTTTCTCTTTTTGAGTGGTTAATGGATCATCCCATTTTGGGGGAGTGATATGCCTCGTGCATCTCTCAAAACCTTAAAATGTGTGTACATGAGTACTACCACTTAGTATTGATATTGCAACCTTATCTAGTCACTATGTGGTGTGTTATACTGATGAGAAACTCCAATTCTAAATGTCCATTAATTATCTCTAGTTGAGATTCTTTTGCCTCTTATTTAGAAGATTTGAATATCACACTATGGGGGAGTAATATGCTTCTTATTACATATCACAATCCTAGAAAATGTGAGCATATGAGGTAGTGCCACTTAGAATTGATATTGTTAATTATCTTGCTCATAGGTGGCACAATAGCTCAAACAAGATCCTATTTGGTTAATAGCTTTTAGTGCGCATATTTTGGTCTTTGTTTGGGTAAGAATTATTTGTGCAGCCTTCTTCAAATACATATCTCTATATCTTATTTGGGAAACCATTTACTTCAAGTTATTCTAACCATTGACAGGTCGTACCCGAGAAAATGGTGGCCCTATGTGAAACCAAAAATTAAGCCCTTGTTGTCATCATTGGTAATTAGTAAAACACTATGTTTGTAATATATTTGTCATGCTAGTGGTACAAATTTTGAAAAAAACTGCATCTTATCAAAAAGTGATTATCTCGAATTAAAAAGTACAACATTGTTTACCAGAAACGTGCCATCCTTCTAGCATTTCTTGAGAAAAATTCTTCAATTGATTTTTCATAAGAAACCTTCCACAAAATGTCATGTATCAAAAACATAACATGGAAGCAATATGGGATTTAATAACCTCTGGTTCATTTTGAAAGCAGAAAATGGGAATGTGGCGCATGTGGTTCTGGTAGACCGGCTGCTCCTTCTCTTGATGAACCTAGATCGCATGGGCCTCTAGCTCCATTGGATGCACATAGATCACAGGGGCGACAACAAGAAGCAAAGGGATCAGAAGCCGAGCAGAGAGATTAGAAACTAAGAAGAAACATCAAACTAAGTAGATGGTAGACTGATGTTGCACTCTACAACGTATCTTGTACCCATGTTCATTGTAAGAACATACTGTATCTAGCACGGGAAAATCGGGACTAAATTTGTCTTGGTAGAAGATGTGACTCAATAGTGAACGGAACGATGCTTACGCTGGAAGAGAAAAAGAAAGAGAGTAAGGGGCACCTTCGGGAGTAGGGCCATGGAGTTAATTCGGTTGCTGACACCTAGGCGGCCGTATATTATTCCCACTTCATGCATTCATTAGCCTCTAAAGTTTTAGCAATATTGAGTAAAGTCTTACTAAGCAGATTATTAGAAGTACTATATAGTAGTTTAACATACAAAATTAGGGCCCCTCCTAGTTTGGAGGCCATGTGCAGTCGAACGGTCTGCACTTGTGCCCCATACGGTCCTAACCATTGGTTTACATGGTTGTATGACTAGTTGAAGCTATCAAGAATATCTATATATGCATAGTTCTTAATCTTTATATTTATATCCTATGCTTTCTATTCTGAAGATTAATCTTTAATATCCTTGCAATATACCACCGGAATTAAGTCCAATACACTCATTGTCTTCGACAATTGATATACTTATGTGTGGTAGCATTTGTGGATCATCTTCACCTTGAATTTTGCCTCTTATCGCCTTATTCTCTTTCCAAGGAATTTGTTGTGGCTCTCATTGTCTTCCTTGCCTTTTTGAAAATCATTTTTTATGTTGTAGTGGAAGACGGACCTTTTCTTCTTGATACTTTGTGCCATTGTGAAAATGTTAAGGGTTTGGTTTATTTGTTAAAACCTTGCTCTTTTGGGAGTTTGCAATCTCATTCTTTCTTCTACGATTTATTTTCTTGAATGAGATAAATCTTTGAGCATATGTGTTTTTAATTCATCTTCTATACTCAATAGTTTTTGCTCAGTTCATTTGTTGAACTCTGTTGAACAAAGCTTGTGTTCATTTGCTTCTTTGATATAGTTTGGACAACAAATGTGTATTGTCACACCTTGTATGCTTTCTTGAATATTTTGGTGTTTTGTCCAAATTATATCTACTTTGGATCTTGAAAGTCTTGTGCATGCATGTTTACTAAATGTATATCTTATATCATGTTTTGCTTTCTTTGATCCATTATATAGGGTCTACTCCATCAAATGTTTAAACGGATAAGATGTGCATGAATTCAAATTTCATCTCTAAATATGCACATATTTTATGGAGTGTGGCATATGTATTGTGGTTAGTCTAATCACTTTGGACCCAATAAATTTGGGGACAAAGATGTACTTGAATGTTGTTTTAGGTATATTGGAGATGCAATGGATGCTTGTCTCATCTACAAGAAAGGTGTTGTCACCACATGTTAATTGGATCCAAGCTAGGACGATCTAAGAATCTTATCTACTACATCATATCATTGTTATCTTGGTAACAAGTATCTTATCCATGCATACTATTCTTCCATCCAATATCTTGTAGGTTGCATCTTGGCATGGATTTATTTGTTTGTAAATGTTGTGGCTCTCGCAAGGATTTTTGAAAGTGAAACTAGCTAAAAGGGGGTTCTGCGAAATTGGTGAGAAATCTGGTGTCGTCAAAATCCCTGTCGAAACATTTTTGCAGCCACCGGTTTTTCCCGATCTTATCCAAAATCGCTCTTTGTGGTGTGTTTCGGCCGACGACGGAACTTCTGGTGGTCGCCGGTTGGTTTCAGCGAAGAACTCGGTCCGCCGGGTCTAGTGGTACGTCCATTTTGCATCACTATTTTATATCATGATTTACTGTTATTCAATGATATATTTCATATTAAGAGATGATACTTATATTATTTCATCTATTTTTGCATGATTGATGACTTTTGGAGGATGAACCACTGGAGTCAGGATTCTGATGGAAAAATTATTGTTGTTACCAAAATTATTCTTGTAAGCATTGTTGCTAAAATTGTTATTTCTTATAAAGTTCACATCAACTTGCTCTTCTTGAGCAACCAAAGAGGATAAGGGAACATTATTTGGATCAATATGGGCTTTCCCATTAACAAGCATAGACATAATAATATCAATCTTATCACTCAAGGAGGAGGTTTCCTCAATAGAATTTACCTTCTTACCTTGTGGAGCTCTTTCAGTATGCCATTCAGAGTAGTTAACCATCATATTATCCAGAAGCTTTATTGTAGCACCCAAAATAATGGTCATAAAGGTACCTCCAGCGGCAGAATCCAATAGGTTCCTTGAAGAATAGTTCAATCCTGCATAAAAAGTTTGGATGATCATCCAAGCAGTCAGCCCATGAGTGGGACAATTCTTTACCAAAGATTTCATTCTTTCCCAAGCTTGAGCAACATGTTCATTATCATATTGTTTAAACTTTATTATTTCACTTCTCATAGATATAATCTTAGCAGGAGGATGGTATTTTCCAATGAAAGCATCTTTGCATTTAGTCCAAGAATCAATACTATTCCTAGTTAGGGAATTCAACCATTATTTAGCTTTTCCTCTCAAAGATAAAGGAAACAATTTAAGCTTAATAATATCTCCATCTATATCCTTATGCTTTTGCATCTCACAAAGTTCAACAAAGTTATTTAGATGGGCAGTAGCATCTTCATTACCAATACCAGAAAAATTGTTCTCTCATAACAAGATTGAGTAAAACAGGTTTTATTTCAAAGAAAGTAGCTTTAGGAACAGGTGGAGCAATAGGTGTGCTCATAAAATCATTATTGTTGGTACTAGTGAAGTCACACAACTTAGTGTTTTCAAGAGTAGTCATTTTTTGTGTTTTTGATAAAGAAAGCAAACTTGTAAAACTAATTTTTTTTGTGTTTTTGATCAAGAAACAAGCAAACAAAGCAAAAAGAAACTAAGCAAAACAAAAATAACAAAGTAAAGAGATTGATTATGAGGGACTCCCCTTGTGAAGATGTCCTTGACTCCCCGGCAACGGCGCCAGAAAAATACTTGTTGACTCGTGTATTAACGAGCTCGTTGAGGAACCCCAAGAGGAAGGTATGATGAGCGCAGCAGTAAGTTTCCCTTAGTTATGAAACCAAGGTTTATCAATCCAGTAGGAGAAAGGAAACACCTCAAAGGTGTAGCTAGCTGAACGTTGGCAGGGCGCACTACCGGTGCCAGCAGCAACGTGGAGACCTGCACAATACAACCACAGAACTCTGTCCCCAACTTGCGATGAGGTTGTCAATCTCACCGGTTTGCTGAAAACAAAGGATTAAACATATCGAATGGAAGGAAGTAATAGTTTGCAGAAAGTAAACACAAAGCAGTAAACAATTTGTAGATTGAAAGTAAAATAAAGGACCGGGGTCCATAGTTCACTAGAGGTGTGATGGCTCAGTGTTGATGTAGAGCTCGTTGGGAACCCCAAGAGGAAGGTATGATGAGCACAGCAGCAAGTTTCCCTTAGTTATGAAACCAAGGTTTAACCGAACCAGTAGGAGCAAGGAAACACCCCAAAGGTGTTGCTAGCTGAGCCTTGGCAGGGCGCACTACCGGTGCTAGTAGCAACATGGAGACCTGCACAACACAACCACAGAACTTTGTCTGCAACTTGCGATGAGGTTGTCAATCTCACTGGTTTTGCTGAAAACAAAGGATTAAACGTATCGAATGGAAGGAAGTAATAGTTTGCAGAAAGTAAACACAAAGCAGTAAACAGTTTGTAGATTGTATGTAAAAGAAAGGACCGGGATCCATAGTTCACTAGAGGTGGCTCTCCTTAAGATAGATAACATGTTGGGTGAACAAATTATAGCGGGGCAATTGACAAATATCGAGAAAGCATACAAGCATATACTACTCATCTTGACTCCTTTGAGATTCGATTGGGCATTACAACATTATACATAGACCGCCATCCAACTGCATCTATGACTAATAATCCACCTTCAGGTTATCATCCGAACACCCTCTAGTATTAAGTTGCAAGCAACGGATAATTTCATTATAAATTGCGTGTAAAGTAAACAATACGATTGTTCTATGAACAAAGGATTGTCGTTTTCTCCCTAGTAGCAACAGCACATCTAGTACCTTAGAGATTTCTGTCACTTCCCCAGATTACCATAGGCATGAACCCACTATCGAGCATAAATACTAACTCTTAGAGTTGCTAGCATCTACTTGGCCAAGATAGCTACTAACAATGGAAAGCATGCAAGATCACATATAACAAAGACATGATAGAATCAATAATCAATCTGAAATAGCGTCTCAATATCCATCTGATCCCCGCAAACACAACATGCAAAATTACAAATAGATGATCTTGATCATGAACAGATCTCAAGATCTAGACATGAAAGCACAAAGGAGGAGAACCAGCCATCTAGCTACTACATGGACCCGTAGTCCAGAGATGAACTACTCACGCATCACACTAGAGGCTTGCATGATGATGAAGAAGGCCTCCAGGTTGAATTCCCCTCTCTGGCAGGGTGCCGGGAAGATCTTCAGATCCCTCCCAATCTAGGGATGGAGATGACGGACTCTGAGACTCTTTTCGTGGATTTTTGATCGGTACTTAGGGTTTTCGTCCGAGGGCAATATATAGGCGAAGGAGAGGTGAGGGTCTGGGGTCGGCCACCACCACCTGGCGCGGGCGAGCCTGGCCAGCGGCAGTGGTGTGGCCGGCCCCCAGCCCTTCTCCGTCTTGTATTCTGGCATCTGATGTCTTCCGAAAAAATAGGCACTTTGGCTTTTGTCCCGTCCAATTCCGAGAATATTCATTTTCTGACTTTCCTGGAACCAAAAATAGCAGAAAACAGGCAGCTAGCACTGTGGCTCTTGTTAATAGGTTAGTCCAAGAAATCATATGAAAATTACTCTAAAGTGTGGATAAAACACAAGAAAGTAGATAAAACCAAGCATGGAACATCAAAAATTATAGATACATTTGCAATGTATCAACATCCCCAAGCTTAACTCCTGCTCGTCCTCGAGTAGGTAAGTGATAAAAAGAAAGAATAATTTTTGAGGTGACATGCACCATCAAAGACTTGATCAAAGTATTTGTAAAACATTCGAAGCTGGGATCATAGTACTTCAATCATAACATGAAAGACAAAGTTCTAGCAATAAGACAAAGAAACTATTATGCAACATGAAAAGGCACAAACAAAAGAATCATGAATAACAATGCTTTGCAAGACGTTTGTTTGTTTCACATAAAGAAAACATAGCATAGTAGTATTGAGCTTGTCCCTCATGGAGTAGAAAATATAAATGCATAGGACACCTTCAAAGTTCATAAGAGTGACTAGATACAAATAGTTTAAAACAAGCAATATCAAGATATGCATCAATCGACTAGTCTTGGGACAATGCACATAGAACTAAGAATGGACACTATGCTCTCAAAGCAGGTGCATAAAGATAGAAGGTGGAGACTCAATATAATGGTGGAAGAAAGGCCTTTATAAAAGGAAGTAGGGATTCAAGTCTCATAAAGATCTTCCAAAAATTATGGTACTTAATAGCTTTCAGCTCTAATTGCCCCTATCATAAGCATCTTGAAGTGATTAAGGTTAAAGTGAACAAACTATGGTGTACATGCTTGACGAAGTATAAGTTAGAAATCTCATGTCCCTTGAATACGAGGGCCGCTCCTCATGCTACTCAAGTTTAGTCATCGGTAAGTTCTTGTCATCGTAAGTACATGTGTATCATAGAGAACCACCAACGGGGTACCCCTTGCCCGATGATACGGAAGAATCCCCATATCAAAATGACAAGGCAAGCAGACAACGAGCATCTTAGCAATCTTCTTATTTACCATGGGAATATGGTGCTTTTTTCTCTCTTTCCTCTTTTCATAATCTTTTTTTTATTTTTCTCTTTTTCTCAATATCGGACTCTTTTTTTATAAGAAGAATGCTTCATAGACAGCTCATTATGGTTACACTGCAGGTTTCCACCATGTCAGCATGGATTAGACCATCAGCCCAGGCGTTTCTCTAACACATATACATAACTCCATGGACTTACAAGCTCCCCTTTCATTTCACACCGACGACATCCATAGATAAAAGAGCATGATATCAACTAGGTACAAAGTACCGGTGTAATGTTGAAAGTGTTCCCCATGACAACATGGTTCTGCTAATCCCCAACAAATAAGTGCGAGCATATACAACACAGACGACACAATGGTTCAAGTTTATTAAGGGCAAGAAAAGTAAAGTGTGCCATCAAGTTAGTGAGAGATTTAATCACTAGTTTTCTCATAACAAGTTTAATTTGGAAGGTAAACAAAAACATGAATATACTTGGAATAGCATATTCTAATAGGTAGGTATGGTGGACTCTTTGGAATAACTTGGTTTAGGGAGTTGGATGAATGAGTGGAACTCATACTTGGTTGCGGAGGCTAGCAAAAGACTGGGAGCGACAAACTAAGAGAGCAATAATGGCCATAATCATGCACAGCGACAAAACATCATTGATCAAAGCATAAAGTGATACTACAAGTTGAAAACTAAAGGATCATAAAGGCTATGGTGACTTGATATAGTCATAACATGGTGTGAGCATGCGCCAAGTCAACCCAAATAAAGCATCAAAGGAGAATACCACAATACTATGCTTTAATATGCTAAAACAACGCATGATTCTTCAAAGGCACATTAAGCAATCTCAATTGTTTATAACAAGTCATGCTACCGCAAATAATACTAAGCATAAATCCAAAACAATATCAACCATGGCATGACAAAGCATAGGCCATAGTCAAAAACAAGCTCTCTTTACCATTTAAGCATGAACTTTCCTACTCTTTTCCAAACCAAACCAAAATATTTGAAAACCAATGTATGATAGGGGGGTCCAACCAATTTATTCAGCAAACTAAGAAAACCAAGGAAATGAAAATCCAAAACAAGAACGAAAAAGAAGACGCTCCAAGAACAACTCAATTGTGCATGAAACAATAAAAATGAAGCGTTTGGAAGAAACCTAGGATTTTTATTGATGAAGAGGGGGATGCCTAGGGCATCCCCAAGCTTTGACGCTTGTACTTATTGGATATTTCTTGGGGTGACACGCGTGGCATCCCCAAGCTTGAGCTTTAGTCCATCCTTCATCTCATTACGCATTACTTCCATACACCTGAAATTTTCCCTTCATACAAAACTTCACACAATCTTTATTAGCAACATTAGTGCACTCAAAATAATAAGTCTTTAAGTTCAGTTCTAACACCAATAAAACTTCCATTAAAACACTAGCTACTGTAGCACTTCCCTCAAAAAGCTCAATTCCCCAAAAGAACTCAAAAAGGAACCAACAAGAAGCAAATGCAGAAAATGGCAGAAATCTGTCAAAAAGACCAGCAGGTAAAGACGAATTTTTTCGAAGAGCTTATGTTGCTCAAATCAAAAAGTGTTAAACTAATGAAAGTTAGATAACAACCTGGGGAAGAAGCACAAAAATGCACGCCTTACAAGGATGTACATAGATTTTACACGAATTTTTATGGTGAAGCACAGAAATCTGTTTCGGGACAGCAACTTTCCCAATCATTACTTCTCTCTCATTAGAGGTTACCGTTGGCACAAAAATAAAAAGGATAAGGAGAGGTTATTACTGAAGTAAAAGAAATATTTTCTCTCTTTTTAGGGAAGTGTTCTATACCTTTCTTGAGTGGGAGTTGATATTTAATGGTGTCTTCTTTCATATCAATGATGGCACCAACAGTTATAAGAAAAGGTCTTCCCAAAGTAATAGGACAAGAAGCATTATATTCAACATCCAAAACATAGAAATCAACGGGGACATAGGAATCGTTAACCATAATAAGAACATCATTAAGACTCCCCATGAGTTTATTTTTAGCATTATCATCAAGTGGGACATTCAAATAACAATCTTCAAGAGGAGGCAAATCAAGCATATCATAAATCCTTCTAGGCATAATAGAAACACTACTATCAAGATCACACAAAGCTTTGAAATCAAAGTCATTCACTTTCATATTAATGATGGGTTCCCAACCATCCTCTTGTTTTATAGGAATAGAAGCTTTATGTTTCATATTTTCTTCCTTAATCTTTATGAGAGCATCGGTAATGTGTTTTGTAAAGGCCATGTTCATAGCACTAGCATTAGGACTTTTAGCAAGCTTTTCTAGGAACTTAATAACTTCAGAGATGTTGCAACCATCAAGATCAAAATCATACTTATCATCTAAAGTACTAGAACTATTACTAGCCTCAACACTAGTGCTGGTGATAGTAGAAACACTAATGTTTCTAGGAATTTCATCTTCTCTTTCCCACTTAGCATGTAATACAGCTAATAGTCTAACATTTTCATCAATTCTTACTTGTATAGCATTAGTAGCTGCAAAGGGATTATCATTAGTTTCAGGTTTAGCAGCCATTTTATTCAAAGAAGATTGAGCTTCAGCCAAAGATGCTATATTTCTTTCAGCATTAGAGAGTTTTTCCTCAATAGTTTTATTGAAAGCAGTTTGTTTACTAATAAAGTCTTTAAGCATAACTTCAAGTTCGGAGGGAGCACTCCTATTATTGTTGTAGGAATTTCCATAAGCATTACCATTGTTGGGAGGATATGGCTTATAATTGTTGTTACCAAAATTATTCCTATAATCACTGTTGCTAAAATTGTTATTTCTTATAAAGTTCACATCAACTTGCTCTTCTTGAGCAACCAAAGAGGCTAAGGGAACATTATTTCGATCAATATGGGCTTTCCCATTAACAAGCATAGACATAATAATATCAATCTTATCACCCAAGGAGGAGGTTTCCTCAATAGAATTTACCTTCTTACCTTGTGGAGCTCTTTCAGTATGCTATTCGGAGTAGTTAACCATCATATTATCCAAAAGCTTTGTTGCAGCACCCAAAACAATGGTCATAAAGGTACCTCCAGCGGCAGAATCCAATAGGTTCCTTGAAGAATAGTTCAATCCTGCATAAAAGTTTGGATGATCATCCAAGCAGTCAGCCCATGAGTGGGACAATTCTTTACCAAAGATTTCATTCTTTCCCAAGCTTGAGCAACATGTTCATTATCAGATTGTTTAAACTTCATTATTTCACTTCTCATAGATATAATCTTAGCAGGAGGATAGTATTTTCCAATGAAAGCATCTTTGCATTTAGTCCAAGAATCAATACTATTCCTAGTTAGGGAATTCAACCATTATTTAGCTTTTCCTCACAAAGAGAAAGGAATCAAATTAAGCTTAATAATATCTCCATCTATATCCTTATGATTTTGCATCTCACAAAGTTCAACAAAGTTATTTAGATGGGCAGTAGCATGTTCATTACCAATACTAGAAAATTGTTCTCTCATAACAAGATTGAGTAAAGCAGGTTTTATTTCAAAGAAAGTAGCTTTAGGAACAGGTGGAGCAATAGGTGTGCTCATAAAATCATTATTGTTGGTGCTAGTGAAGTCACACAACTTAGTGTTTTCAAGAGTAGTCATTTTTGTGTTTTTGATAAAGAAAGCAAACTTGTAAAACTATTTTTTGTGTGTTTTTGATAAACAAGCAAGCAAACTAAGCAAAAAGAAACTAAGCAAAACAAAAATAACAAAGTAAAGAGATTGGTTATGAGGGACTCCCCTTGTGAAGATGTCCTTGACTCCGCGGCAACGGCGCCAGAAAAATACTTGTTGACTCGTGTATTAATGAGCTCGTTGGGGAACCCCAAGAGGAAGGTATGATGATCACAGCATTAAGTTTCCCTCAGTTATGAAACCAAGGTTATCAATCCAGTAGGATCAAGGAAGCACCCTAAAGGTGTAGCTAGCTGAACGTTGGCAGGGCGCACTACCGGTGCCAGCAGCGACGTGGAGACCTACACAACACAACCACGGAACTCTGTCCCCAACTTGCGATGAGGTTGTCAATCTCACCGGTTTTGCTGAAAACAAAGGATTAAACGTATCGAATGGAAGGAAGTAATAGTTTGCAGAAAGTAAACACAAAGCAGTAAACACTTTGTAGATTGAAAGTAAAAAAAAAGGACCAGGGTCCATAGTTCACTAGAGGTGGCTCTCCTTAAGATAGATAACATGTTGGGTGAACAAATTACAGCGGGGCAATTAACAAACATCGAGAAAGCATACAAGCATATACTACTCATCTTGACTCCTTTGAGATTCGATTGGGTATTACAACATTATACATAGACCGCCATCCAACTGCATCTATGACTAATAATCCACCTTCAGGTTATCATCCGAACCCCCTCTAGTATTAAGTTGCAAGCAACGGATAATTGCATTATGAATTGCGTGTAAAGTAAACAATATGATTGTTCTATGAACAAAGGGATTGTTGTTTTCTCCCTAGTAGCAACAGCACATCTAGTACCTTAGAGATTTCTGTCACTTCCCCAGATTACCAGAGGCATGAACCCACTATCGAGCATAAATACTAACTCTTGGAGTTGCTAGCATCTACTTGGCAAAGATAGCTACTAACAACGGAAAGCATGCAAGATCACAAATAACAAAGACATGATAGAATCAATAATCAATCTGAAATAGCATCTCAATATCCATCGGATACCCGCAAAGACAACCTGCAGAATTACAAATAGATGATCTTGATCATGAACGGAGCTCACAAGATCTAGACATGAAAGCAAAAAAGGAGGAGAACCAGCCATCTAGCTACTACATGGACCCGTAGTCCAAAGATGAACTACTCACGCATCACACCGGAGGCTTGCATGATGATGAAGAAGGCCTCCAGGGTGAATTCCCCTCTCCGGCAGGGTGCCGGGAAGAGCTTTAGATCCCTCCCGATCTAGGGATGGAGATGACGACGGATACAGACTCTTTCGTGGAATTTTGATCGGGTACTTAGGGTTTCCGTATTAGAGGCAATATATAGGCGGAAGGAGAGGCCGAGGGGGTGCCTGGGCTGGCCACACCACCTCCTGGCGCGGGCCAAGCCTGGCCGCGCGGCCAGGTGGTGTGGCTACCCTCTGGCCCTTCTCCGTCTTGTATTCTGGCTCCAGGTGTCCCCCGGTAAAATCATAACAAAGTAAAGAGATTGGTTATGAGGGACTCCCCTTGTGAAGATGTCCTTGACTCCCTGGCAACAGCGCCAGAAAAATACTTGCTGACTCGTGTATTAACAAGCTCGTTGGGGAACCCCAAGAGGAAGGTATGATGAGCACAGCAGTAAGTTTCCCTCAGTTATGAAACCAAGGTTATCAATCCAGTAGGAGCAAGGAAACACCCCAAAGGTGTAGCTATCTGAACGTTGGCAGGGCGCACTACCGATGCCAGCAGCAACATGGAGACCTGCACAACACAACCACAGAACTCTGTCCCCAACTTGCGATGAGGTTGTCAATCTCACCGGTTTTGCTGAAAACAAAGGATTAAACGTATCGAATGGAAGGAAGTAATAGTTTGCAGAAAGTAAACACAAAGCAGTAAACATTTTGTAGATTGAAAGTAAAATAAAGGACCGGGGTCCATATTTCACTAGAGGTGGCTCTCCTTAAGATAGATAACATGTTGTGTGAACAAATTACAGCGGGGCAATTGACAAACATCGAGAAATCATACAAGCATATACTATTCGTCTTGACTCCTTTGAGATTCGATTGGGCATTACAACATTATACATAGACCGCCATCCAACTGCATCTATGACTAATAATCCACCTTCAGGTTATCATCCGAACACCCTCTAGTATTAAGTTGCAAGCAACGGATAATTGCATTATAAATTGCGTGTAAAGTAAACAATACGATTGTTCTATGAACAAAGGATTGTTGTTTTCTCCCTAGTAGCAACAGCACATCTAGTACCTTAGAGATTTCTGTCACTTCCCCAAATTACCAGAGGCATGAACCCACTATCGAGCATAAATACTAACTCTTGGAGTTGCTAGCATCTACTTGGCCAAAATAGCTACTAACAACGGAAAGCATGCAAGATCACAAATAACGAAGACATGATAGAATCAATAATCAATCTAAAATAGCATCTCAATATCCATCGGATCCCCGCAAACACAACATACAGAATTACAAATAGATGATCTTGATCATGAACGGAGCTCACAAGATCTAGACATGAAAGCACAAAGGAGGAGAACCAGCCATCTAGCTACTACATGGACTCGCAGTCCAGAGATGAACTACTCACGCATCACACCGGAGGCTTGCATGATGATGAAGAAGGCCTCCAGGGTGAATTCCCTCTCCGGCAGGGTGCCGGGAAGAGCTTTAGATCCCTCCCGATCTAGGGATGGAGATGACGGCGGATACTGACTCTTTCGTGGAATTTTAATCGGGTACTTAGGGTTTCTGTATCAGAGGCAATATATAGGCGGAAGGTGAGGCCGAGGGGGTGCCTGGGCTGGCCACACCACCCCCTGGAGCGGGCTAGGCCTGACCACGTGGCCAGGTGGTGTGGCTGCCCTCTGGCCCTTCTCCGTCTCGTATTCTGGCTCCAGGTGTCCCCCGATAAAATCATGACTTTGGCTTTTGTCCCGTCCAATTCCGAGAATATTCATTTTCTGACTTTCCTGGAACCAAAAACAGCATAAAATAGGCAGCTGGCACTGTGGCTCTTGTTAATAGGTTAGTCCAAGAAATCATATGAAAATTACTCCAAAGTGTGGACAAAACATAAGAAAGTAGATAAAACCAAGCATGGAACATCAAAAATTATAGATACATTTGCAATGTATCAAGTTCTTAAGGGAAACTTTCCCGGTGTTGATTACTTATTGTAGTTGGTGCTATTGAGTGGAACCATTGAATTATTGGATGTTTTTGTTTGGAGAGTCAAAGAGTGATGACGGAGTAGATGTGGTGGCTATAGCAGCCACCTCACGAGTGTTATCTTCATCCTCTTCATCTTCACTTGCAGAGGAATATTCTTCTTGTGCCACCAATACAATCTTAGGTTGCTTCTTGTAAGGGCCATTCTTTTTGATAAATGGCTTCTTTCGAGGTTCCTTGGATTTTTCTTTAAGGATGAGCATGCCACCATTGTCTTCTCTATTTTGATATGGACACTCAGCCACAAAGTGTAGCCTATCTCCACAATTGTAGCATGTTCTCAGTTTTGGGCCATTCTCTCTTCTTCCACTTGACCCATTCTTGCGCTCGAGTTCCGACTTGGCCTTGGCTGGATCCTTCCAAAAATTCCTAGCATAGAATGCCATGTACTCACCATGAGCACGCTTGACTTCCTCGGGGCAGTCCATGGAGACACTCTCGAATCCTCTTTCATCCTCATCTTGCTCAACAACATTTGCCTTTATAGCAACGTTGACCCCTTTGTGCATTCCAATGGCTCGGGCACGGGCATCTTCCGCGTTCTTAGCTTCAACCTTGAATGATGCCATTTCTTGCATGACTTCATTGGAAGTCATTTGATGGTAGTTGTGTATACCTTGCAAGCTCTTCAAGTCCGTTGGCTCAAAAGGCATTAGAGCACTCACATATTTCCTTTTTATCCAAGCATCATCAATGTGAGTGGCTCCATGCTTTCTAAATGTTGCTGAGATGCCCTTGAGTCTTCTATACATATCTTCATGGTTTTCACCATCCAACATGTAGAATCCTTCAGCTTCATTACTAAGTGCATCATACCTATTCCTCCTCATGCTTTCATTTCCAATAAAGAGGTCGGTGAGAGCATCCCAAGCTTCTTTAGCTGTGTTGAAATGCTCAATGTGGGGCATGTACTTGGGACCCACTCCGAGCTGTATCATGTGGAGAGCCGTTGCATTCAATTGGCTATCCACAACTTCTCTTCTTGTCAAGTTGGTGTGATCTCCAATATGAAGACCCTCTTCAATAATCCTCCAAAGTACAATTGACGAAATGCATACATGAGACTTCATTAAGAATTGCCATTGATTAAATGAAGATGCAGTAAGTTTGGGTGGATCACCCCTATTATTTATATGAGGATGTGGGATAGGTGGATCAGGAGAATATAGGTGATGAACCTCACTACAGTACTCCTTACCACTTCCCTTCTTGGAGGTGGAACCATTATGTTTTTCACCTACCACTTCATCTTCCTTAGATCCGGTGTTAGCCTTATCCTTGGATGATGGAGTGGCAACCTCAGAGGAGGATGGAGATGGGGCTGCGGATGATGTGAGGCAAGCAATCATTTGTTGCATATCCTCCATCTTGGTCTCAAAGGATTTCAATAAGGTTGTTTCCAACGTCTTGAGGTCATCCATTGTGACCTTGTCCACAACCTCATTCCCATTCTCCTTGGTACCCATACTTCTCTTAGGCGGTTAAGCCCAAATAAAGAGTCGGGGCTCTAATACCAATTGAAATGGATCGTATGGGCACCTAGAGGGGGGTGAATAGGTGCTACTTCAAATTTTAATGCTTTTTCAATTTTAGGCTTGACACAAAATGTAAATTCTCTAGATAGCTATTATATAGAATTTCCCTATATGCAAACCTAACTACTAGCGAGTAAAGGCGAGTGAGATAGAGGAACGAGTAAACCATAGTGGAGCACGCGGAGACACAGGGTTTGTTTTACCACAGTTCCTTCCTTGTTAAGGGAAGTACATCTGCATTGGAGGGGTGGGTGGTACTAAGACCACCACACCACAATAGGCCTCACCCTGTTCTCCGATGGATCCTGCCACCAAAGGCCTGATCCACCTTTCCACTATAGGAACCCTTCGAGGAAGGAACCAGCGCCTTTACACAACTAGCGGGGCACAACTCAACAACCAGATTGGAGGCTCCCGTAATGACAACCAGCTGCCACAAGAACAAGTTATCAATAACAAAACATAAGATCTAGATATTAACGAGAATACTAGATCGGGATTTATCCAAGTGAATGGAGAGGAGTTGATGCGCTTGATTCGTGATGACGATGTAGGTTGTCTCCTCCTTCAATTCCCCCAAAGATCGAAGCCTTCGGGTGGTTGAAGTGGGAGATCTAGAGAGAGAGCACTTGCAACAGATCTGACAATTTTCGAGTGAATCAAGGAGTCTGAATGGAGGGGATGAAGGGGCTTTTATACCCCCTGCACCCACTGAGCCGTTGGAGCCATTTGGGGCCGGATTATCCGGCCTAAGTGAGGGCCGGATTATCCGGCCTGGGGAAAACTCCACCCAGACTCGGATTATTTGGCAAATAATCCGCCCCCACTCATAGCGATGCGCCGAGCTTGCCCTTGAGCGTCTCTTGGGGGCCGGATTATCCGGCCAGGGAAGGAAAAACCGCCCTGTTTGGATTTTCCGGGAGATAATCCGAACCCACTCAGAGCATCGCACCTTGGTTGCCTTTGATTGTCTTCTGGGGGTTGAATTATCTGGCCTAACACGATGGCCAGTTTATCCGGTCAGGGGAAGAAAATCCGCCCCTGTTCAGATTTTCCGGGAGAAAATTCGACCCTAGACAAAGTGACGCGCCAAGCTAGCCTTTGCCAAATGAGTTAGGCCGGATTATTCGGCCCTTGATAGGGGCGGGTAATCTGGCCCCCCAAACACAAAAACATTCCCTGCACACTTAGCACACATGAGAAAACTCCATGGTATTGTTATCTAACACACAAAACACAGGGAATCATGAAATGTTCTTTCACCTGTAGCTAGCCATGGTCAGCAACGAAGGATTGAGGAGAAGGCGTGCCGGTCGTGGACGTAGAGGGAGGCGCGGAGGACGCGGCCAAGCCAGTGCGCCACCATGCTCTCCCTCAATGCCATCGTCGCCCTACGAGGTCGACCCAGGCATCCAGTTCATGGTGGCCATCCACTTAGGCATGACGAGTGACAGGCTCCTCCTGCCCCGCAGGTTCGTGACCCTAGGCGACTAACCGCCCCCGCTCGTCATCCTGCGGGCGAACGGTTTCAGGACCACCAGGTACCCGGTCGATCTGCTCGACCACCTCGGCCAGTTGTACCTCGACGACGGCTGGGAGAGATTCTCCCGCATGCACCAGATCAAAGCGGGCAACATCGTCGTGTTCAAGTACGACGGTGAAGGCAGGCTCGACGTCAGTGTCTTCGATGACAGCATGTGCCAGAGACGGTACTGCCCGATCTCCGACTTCAACTCCGACACCGACGAGTAGGTTTAGGTTGTGCGCGCGCCATGTACTATGTATCAATGTAGGCATTGGCCACATTTGCAATGAAAAGCTTTGTTCAAGTCCTAGAACTTTTGTTACAAGCATACCACACGCGTCATTGAGAGACCGGATGATCTCCCGATGTGTCTATAGCTCCTCTTCAGTGTGGTCGAGGCAGGCATGCAGGGAAGCGTCATCGGGATTGGCACGCACCGCTTCCTGGAGGTCGGCCCGCACCAATGCGAGTTGGTCCCATCGCCGGTACTCTGGCAGGAAGACGTGTTCCGCTACCTCCATCGTGAAAGGCTTGCCGGTGGTTACATGTCGGTTGTAGAAAGGGCAACGTGGCGGGGGACGCAACGTGTATATCTACGGGCGCCCCGGAATCGAAGGTGGCAACATGTCCGATTCCTCCGATGGGTCCGAACGCCACCACTCCGGCGGGCGCTTAGGGGTGGGTGGGATTTCTGGGCGATTGTCGCGGCCGCTAGATTGGTGACGAGGAAGGCCAGACATGGCGGCGTGGGGATGTAGGGTTTCTGGTTCATACCTGCAATGGCTTGCCTCCCCTTTTTATGGATGCGCTTGGACACGGCGGGAAATGGCTAGAAGAGGAAGGAATCGACGGGGAAGAGGCGGGAAATGATTGGAAGAAAGTTGGCAGGCGGCGGGCGACGGGAACAAACTGGATATACACCGATGTCGGTGTCGGTGACGGGCCTTTTCCAAACGCGGACATTTGGGTCGCGCCGCTGGGCGCGGTCGTCCGAACAGGCCGGACCGCTACCCCAAAGTGACCGCAGGCCGACCCAAATGCGTGACCGAAATGGTCCGTTTCTGTCCGTTTGGGTCGGCCCATGGTTACTTTGGGGTCGCGGTCCGGTCTGTCCGGATAGCCACGCCCAGCGGCCCGATCCATCTGTCTGTCTTCCCCGCTGTCACACCGCTTGACACTCCGGCGATGGAACGTTAATGGGGACGCGACATCGACTATCAGCGTCGGCGGCTTCCCGCACGACCGAAGTTTCCCACCATTGTAGCTTTCCATTTCCCGTGTGCGTCTTCTCTCCCGTGCGTGCCTCCTCGACCATTTCTTGCCTTCGTCTTCGTCTATAAAGATGGTCGTGCGGCGCGGTTGAGACAACAAGCCTAGCCAGAGCAACCACCACCAGAAAAAACTCCTACCACAGCCATGCCCCGCTACAAGATCGCCAACTGGAGCAAGATTAGGGAGTTGTGCCGCACCCGCTACCAGGACACCGACGCTGTCGACCTCCAGGTCGCGTTCCTGTCCCAGTGCATGGCCGAGGCGGAGGTGGTGGCCTTCGAGGAGGAAGGCCGTGTGGCCAAGGAGCACTGGTGGAGGTGGTGGAGGCGGCCTCACTGGTGGCGGCCCAATAGGCGGTGCGTGAGGTTCACCACGTCGCCGCCAAGGAGGCGGTGGCCAAGGAGGCCACAGTAGGGGCCCTCCGCGAGATCCGCCACGAGGCGGCCATGGTCACACTGGAGAAGGTGGCCAAGGAGGCCGCCAAGGAGGCATCCTGAGCCGCTGAGCAGCCGCCAAATGCAGTCTTGATGGCGGGCGAACATCTTTAAAGCCAAGCGGCAGGCTGCAGGAGTGGCTACTTCCACCGAGGTGGCGACCACGTGGTGTCTCGTCGACAGGGACGAGACCGAGGTGGAGGAGATGACGAGGAGGGGAAGGAGGTGGATCAGGTGGTGGCGGAGGAGGGGGCAAGGGAGGAGGAAGGGGAGGAGCCGATCGCTGTCCCCCTGCAGATTGCGCGGGCCCTCGGCCTCGGCCCCAACGGAGCTCCGGTGGCCCCATTGGCAGCGAGGACGGCCGCGTCGACGGAGGTAGGGGTGGAGGTGGAGGACCATGAGGCTAGGGACCACTGGGCGGCCGATATGGAGAAGGCCCTGGCCAACCGGGCGGCGGCGGACCGCGCGAAGGCGATCGGCAAGAAGGAGGCTCGTAGCCGGGCGAGCGAGTGTTACCACGACCGCCTCTAGCAGAAGGCCATCTGGTCGGCTATAGCGATGATTGACGGTTCCCACGGCAGCAACGGCCGTGGCAACGATGAAATGGCAATGACAGAAATGATACGCAATTCAAGGCGACGATGGCAAAGAGGGCGACCTCCTCCGTTAGCTCCATCAGCAGTAGTAGTAGTTTTAGTTTGTTCAAACGGGCCTTTTTGTAATCGACGGGGCTTAATCTAATGAAAAGTCAATTTACTTATTAATGTGTCTCGGCGGTGACAAAGGACACGCAGCGGTTGATACTGTCGTGCCGGTGACAATGATCACACAAATTAGGTGCACGGATGAATCCAGCCGGACGTGTTGAGATGGATGGGTCGTGCCGCTGCGCCGTGCACGTCGCGCGTGTCCGCGCGGACTGGTTCAAACACGCCGAAACAGGTTAGATCGACCCGGTGAAAATGTCCTTACACACCATCCCCAGCTTACTCTCGGAGGGCCCAATAGCCCAACCCAATGACGGCGTGTCATATTAAAAAACAAAAATGACTTTAAGGTAAACATCAAACCCTCGAAATCAAACCCCAACCCAACAGACCAATCCCCACCTTTGCTCTCCACCCGGCAGCGGCGCCCGCAATGGCGCCACCGGCCCCGCATCTCGTCGACGGGATCCTGGAAGAGATCTTCCTCCAGCTGCCCACCCCGGTGGCGCTCGTTCGCGCCTCCACCGCCTGCGTCCGTTTCCGCCGCATCATCACCGAGGGCTCCTTCCTCCGCCGCTACCGCAAACTCCATCGGCCGCCACTCCTGGGATTCGCGGCCGACAAAGGGGGCTTCCACCCTGCCCAGGAACCCCATCCCTCCGCCCCGATTGCCCGTGCCTTCGCGGACGGCGCAGATTTCTCGTACTCATTCGTCCCCAAGCCCAACATTGCTTGGCTCACCCCGTGGTATGTTCGCGATATCCGCGACGGGCGCGTACTAATCGAGTGCAGATCCCGATCTGAAATCGAGGCAGTCTTCACAAACCTCGCGGTGTGCGATCCCGTGTCACGGAGATACGTCCTGCTCGCACCCATACCTGAGGAGATGACAGCCCAGCAGGGCCATCTTCTTGAATTCGAGTCTATGCTCGCTCCCATTGGCGAGGATGATGATGAGAGTCAGGATGATACCTCCTTCAAGGTGATCTGCATAGCACGCTACAAAATCAAGCTGGTGACTTTCGTCTTCTCGTCCGTCACACGACAATGGTCTATATCTGCATCTCCCAGTTGGAGCTCTTTGGGCACAGTTGAGCCCACTTGGGAATGCTTGTCCTGTTTCAACTACTTGCGTGGCTGCTTCTACTGGACAGCTCTTTGGTACGACAAGTCGAAGTTGCTCATGCTGGACACACGCACAATGGAGTTTTCCATTGCCAACACTCTCACCGGCTACCATGAGCAGCTTATGAATCAGCCTGGCCAGAGCAAATGCATGTCTACCATTGTTGATTGTACTCAAGGAGCCCTTGAGATGTTGACTCTCGTCGGCGATTACAGTCCTACCTCGTTTTATCTCCATCATACCACTCAACAAAACAATGGTGAACCTTCCAGCGAGTGGCAGCAGAAGAAAGTTATACCGTTGCCTCGACGATGTATCTATTCCTCAGTTGGTGCAGCTGAGGGGTTCTTATTCCTTCGAGGGGTTCGAGAAGCTCAGCGGGATGATTATTTACATGGGGTGTTGCCCGAGGATAACGATGTTGATTTCTTTTCACTGGAGCTCAAGACTTCTGAACTTAAGAAGGTCTGTAGGGCAACATACTACCAGTTTCCCAATCGTGTTCACTCGTACTTTGGGTTCCCACCATCACTGTCGAAACCAAGTCTATGAACTGCAAAGCGGTAAGCCTATTGTCATAGTTATTGCTTAAATATCAAGCTCATTCTGTTTGTATTTATGAATTTATGGTGCTTTGCTATCCTAATTTGTAATGTAGTCATGTAGACAGTTGATCGTTCCATGCTACTGTGTGAAATGGTCAAACCAGCAAAGGTGTCATGGTTTGTTTCTTTATTGATTGATGATTGATCAGTACTGCCATGTAACTGCACAAATAAAGATCAAATAGTTTCATACCAGGAAATGCATTTATCTGTGTGCTGCTGTGGAATATCCAACCAATCTATGATAATCTAGAGTGTGTAGCTTAGCTAATATGTTACACCCTCCGCTCCTAAATTTGAACTCCCAAAACGTCTTATATTTACGAACAGGGGTAGTACCTTTGAAGAAGAATAGAAACTAGACAAACATACGTCCACAGTGAAATAATAAGTTAAGACATGCAAGTTTTGAGTCAAATATTTCTCTGGTGAGTCAAATAATAAGGTAAGACATGCAAGTTTTGAGTCAAATAACAAGGTAAGACATGCAAATTTTGAGTCCAATATTGCTGATAAAAGTTAAAGCTATTTATTGGAGCCAATCTCTGGTCTTAATATCATGGTGATCAGAATCATCAGATTGTTGACAGCCCTTGCCCCCATGGCGATTTTGTATTGGGAACGTCAATCATGGCCTTAGGTTTGGACTCTCATGGTGTGTCTTTTTGAAAATTTGCTGCATGTGTGGTTGAGTGTATGAAAAGAACATAATAGGCTTCTTGTCATACATGAATTCCTTGGCAAGGATCAGGTGGCTTTCCTCGCCCATGAAGACATCGTGCAGCACCAAGCAAGTCACAGTCCTACCTAGTAGCATCATCGGTAGTGAGCTATCTGTATTCTGCACTCCCGGAGGGAGTGGAGCCTCCACCATCCTAATTAGAGGGATCATCTGTACATTAAAACTTTTCCTCCGAATAAATGGATGTTCTCCTGCCAGTTCTTGATTTCTTTTGCTATGCATAGTACATATCTTTGGAAATATATAGGGGTGAAATGTCTTGAGCTTAGGCCTTGGTATTTTACACATAATTCATGGAACCAATGATATTTCAAAGAAGAATGTAGCATAACCTGTGCATCAGAGTTAAGTGCCTTGAAGCTTATATTTATTTACCATTCAGATATTATGTTTCTGCTAATTGTTGTGTGCGTTGCTTAAAAACTGGAAGTCCATTCCTGAGACTCCTGAAGCATGAATGGCAGCTCATGTGCCTTTTACTCTGAAGCTATATATTACTATACTGTTTAATTTGGCATTTAAGACTTAACTTTTGTGTGTATTGCTCCTGATATTGTTTTAAGATGGCTTGGGGACTTTTCCAATCATGAATTAGCAGCTTGTCCGCTTTTCATCTGAAGCTGCCATACTATGAATTTCGCACACACGGCCTTATTTTGAAGCCGTAGAAGCAAATATTTAAAATCCACATCAGTTTTCTAATTAAATATATCTGCAGGATGCTTTTGCTTTTGGGACCTCTTATTTGGGCCGCGTAGAGATGGAGGCGCAGGCTGGTGCTATGCAACCAATATGCTGGCTGGATTTAGTACTGGATCCTCCGTATCGTTTATCAGAACTTTGCTATGTTTGTGTTTAGCGTATTCAAGCACACTTTTGTTTAGCGTTTTCAAGCACAACTTGCTGTAAGCAATGTGAGTTTGTTTAGCACTAAGTTGTACTTAAGAGTCATACTGTATTCTCGTGATGTGAGAGCATTGTGGTTTGCCACTCTTTTTGTTATTGTATGGATCTCATGTGTGACTGCAGCAACGTTATGTTCTTTTTTTTTTTTGCGGACGAGCAACGTTATGTTCTGCTCAGCTGGTTTATGATTTACTATAGCTTTTATGGCTTGGAGCCGCTTTGAAACGTAGTATTCTATAGCATACCCATGGAGTGGCTCAATGGTCAATCCACATAATTTTGGAGGAATTTTGACTTAATTAATTTAGAGGAATATTTAAATAAGCTTTGACCTCACATTTTTTTTCCTTTTTGTATTATCTTATATGAACCTTAGTTCTCTCAACCTTTTCTTTAAAATATTTTCTTTTCAAATGATCAAGATGTCATTTTTGTGGGCGATATTAGAAATACATCAGCATTTATCTAAGTTGAATAAAATAGAATGGACTTATTTCGTCGCGCCCATCTGAGTATTAATTCAAGATTATGTGAGTTTAGAAACTCTTGAAATGCATAATGCATATATAGAAACAGTAAGACTTCCATGGACACATTTTGCGCAATATATTGGTTCAGTCTGCAACACGTTCTTAAACAATAATTTCTTTTACCATTTCTCGAAATACACAAAAGCAATGAGTTGCATCAAGAAACAAACTGACTACCACACGTGGAACCATCTATGCTTTTTGGAATGTAGTACTGTATTAAAATTTCGATGAAAACCATAGTAGAGATATCATGACTTCATTGAATTAAAGTACATACATGAACACACAAACATGACCCTTTGAATGCTTTACAACAATTTCAGCAGATATTCATGACTCTTTGAGTGCTTTATTTGCAGAACTCTGGAGAGAATTGCAGTGCATGCATGACAAAACGATTTTTTTCATGAGATCTAACTTGTTGCAAGAAAATCTATTAGATCCGGCACCATAACTATGGGTTTCCATGAGAACCAGTAGTGTGCTTGCAAAATCTAGTAGTACGTCCTAGCAAGCAACATGGAATTATTGATGGGCGGCTGCAACAAATCCCTTCCCGATGAATGGAGTTCCTAAATGGAGCAATCAGACCTAGGCTCTAGGCTCTGCATAATCTTGATTTGGCGCGTGTTTTACGTTGCTCTGACCCCTCCATGGCCGCACCCATGCTCTGGTGGAGTTAATCAAGTTAGGGTATGAAATTCGACATCATATTCAACAAGAATGGAGTGTCTACTTACATGAGAAGAGTTGGAATTGTTTCCTGCTGAATTGTTACACTTTGTGTTCTGATGGTCCCCATTCTCCAGATTTGTCACTTTCCCCTTTTTAGGTTTCTTTGTAACATTGCTTGAATCAGCCTCCAGTCCACCGGCAGTTCGCTTGATGCTTAGTCCACCCTCGGTATCAGGAGTAGTACCATGAAGCACGATTTTCTCGGTAGCATCACAAATTCCAAAGATCACTTCATCAACATATGCCATTTCAGCAGCATGCTGCCTGGCTACGATGTCCCCTAACAGTATATCCCTAACCATAGCTTTTATCTCAAGGTGAGTTCTGTCTAGCGTCGACCCATTTTTACGCCAACTTCGATTCACTGATGTTGTGCCTCCTGCTTCAGCTGTATTTTCACTTGCACTTGTATCATGGAGTTCTGATGTGCTGTCCTCTGCTGCATCCAGATATTCCCTTACATTGGTACGGCCAGATTGTCTCAATCCTTCCTTTCTGACCACCGATGTTCCTGACTGTGCCATTTTACGGCCCTTTGTATCTCGCGCACTGGAAGCTTGCTTGTGTGCCTTGTCTCTTAAACCTTCAGCAGAATCTTCACTCAGTGCTTTGTCTATGGCATGGCCCTTATCAAGATGACTTGCTTGTTTCGCACCTTTCTGCTTTCTTCCTTCCCGAACAGCAACTCCAGTCTTTGCATTGCTCCGAACTTCTTTGTGCTTCTTGGTACTATATTGATGTTCTCTTCCATCTCCGGGACCTTCAGTGGTTGCTAATCCTTTTACACCCCCATGACCAGACTGCTTTGAGCCGTCTCGCTTTTTGACTTTCTTAGCAGACGTCTTGGCTGTGGCCAATATGGTCAGGTCATCAAAAAATAGATACATAGCAGTTAAAGCAAAATATGTGTTCTGTTGATGACAAAACGAATTAAAACTTGATTCAGGGAAATAAAGCAGCACAAGCGATACTTTAGCAATACTGAAATAGATACTGCTCCTAGAACACGTTATCTAATCGCACCATTGTGAAGAATTTCACAACCAGATAGATATCACTGCTAACAAAAACCACTAACAAATAGGCATACAGTGAGTGATCAAATAAGTGCCCACAAGGACCAACCATGTTCAATATCCAGGACATGTTTTCGTGCATATTTGATTCTACAGGCAAAAAAAAGTAATTCACCTTTTGTGGTGACAGCTTCCTCATCATGATCACTGGGCGACTTAAAATGAGATAGTTCCTGCATTTTGAGATAAAATGTGGATCTCAACAACCTCTGCCAAATTGTGATTCATAACATGTTCAATGCAAAGGTGACTGCCCTACCTTCTGAAGCACCTCATGGAATGCTTCCATGACCGTCTTATTTTCTTCTTTCAGGATCTGCATACAATGAGCTCATATGAGAGATATCGTTCATGAGTGGAAAGACAAAAGGAACTAATTCTCTTGGATGGTAAAAAATAAAAGCAGTTTATGTAACAGATTATTTATAAAATTACTACCAATAGCAGTAGCACATAAATGACACATGATGAGTATTCAACTGATATTGCCAGTTTTCGTAGATAAATCAAAACAAGACAATTAAGCATAATAAACATGATCAATTCGATCAGCTAAGATGGTTTGTTAGTTATGCAGCAATAATAAAATAAAATGCATGATTTACCTGCACAATCCTAAAACATGTCAGTTGTGCTATTAGTACATTCTATCAGTTAACAAAGCATATTACAATTCAAGCAACTTTGAGAATTTCATTATCGACGCATCAATTCAGTTTTAGAGTTACAGTTCTGAAGTTAAAAAAGAACTAAATCAGGCCATAGTGATTGAAGTTGGTTTCCGTATTTCAGCTGATTTAAGTTCTGTTAATTCAGTTCTGTCAGTTATTGAGTTATGGGATTGAAGGTGTGCATACCATTTCGAATTCCATGTTAGACTTCCAAGGGTCAACATAGAAGCTGAAAAATGAAATAAGGAAACCAATTAACCTTTATCGTAAATATTACCACCACTAGAAAGAAAAGAAAGGCTCATGTTAAATATGAACCCTTACTATTGGCATGTCCCATATAGTCGAACCAGGGCATCAAAGCTGGTGTTCTTCTTGGGCTTGCTACTGACAGATGCTTCATCAATGACCTAAAATTCCCAAATAGAAATCGGGTCTAAGTATATGCATGGGAAGCTAGGATCAAGAACAAGTAACGATTAGCAAAAGTCTGAAATGTGTTGTCTTTGCATCATAAAGTACAAAGGTCGTGGCATTGGTACTTGACCAAACTTTTAATCTTACTCATACATGATCAGTATAATTGCTCTACTACAGATGCAACCATCTGTCCAGGGTTCAATTTTATGCTGATGTGCACAAGCATATTCACTGCCATCTGCTATTGCAGTAGAACCATACTCTATACGTCTACACCGCTGTAAACATGTTAATCTGTGTGGTGGTTCATTTACCTTCTTCTCCCCTCTCTACTTGTGGGAACTCTTTTTGCGGGGGTACTTGTGTGAACTTTCCTTTTTTGGCAAAAACATTGTGGCTGTTTGGAGGCACCAATAGATGTCCTCCTCATTCACTAACTTCAAATTCAAATACTCCCTCCGATCCAAATTAATGTACTCAGATTTGTATAGATTCAGATGTATCTAGCACTAAAACATGTCTAGATACACCCGAATCTAGACAAATCTGAGTCAACTAATTTGGATCGGAGGGAGTAATTTAATCTGCCCAAAATTTCACTCCCCACAAACGACTTCTAGTTTTGCCCGAGGGGAGCTGAGATGAAACCAAGGTGTGGCGCCAAAGTGGTTCAACATGTCAGAGTATTCCGGAATGCCGATCCATAGAAAATCAAAGGTATTTGCTAGTTGAAATACGAAGTGCTTGGCAGGTGTATGCATCATACCTGTGCTGGCCACCAAGAGGAACCATCATGCTTAACCCATGTTATATCTCCTAAACGGAAATTCTGCCTTGGCTCATTTTCTGAAAGTTGAGAACTTGATGTGCGTGCAGCCATACCACCATAACTTTTCTTCACCATAGTGATCAATTCCAACCTGCAACAGCACTAAACAAGGAATGTTAGTATTGATTATTGGCCACTCTGACTGACTGCTGGCTAGCTTGATAGCAGGCTATTCGACCAAAAGATCAACTTAAATCCACTGCTGCGAGAGGAGGTCACATAGCCTGACTAAGTGTTAGCCTCCAGCAGCCGCCTGCCTAGCACGTAATGTTGAAAATAGTCAGCAAGGAATACCATGGCAGGTGCAATAATAACCCACCAAAGTGCCGTGATATGGCCGAATACCCCAACATTTGTTTTAGACCATACTGTTCCCACCAAAATATGGAGAGCAGAGACCTTGATTTGAAAACGTTTTAGATGAAGCTGTGTGTGGTGTGTCTCGGAGCTGAGGTACGGTACACGCTCTAGGGAAGCTGGACAGAGCGCCTCTCGTGTGATATGTGATGCTTGCGTAAATTGAAGGCGAATGCAGGAACGAAGCTAGTCAAAGAATTCAGGCGCGGACCTTTTACCATGGAGATGGTTGGCATTTGAGGAGCCCCGTGACAAAATGTGTTGTAGCCGAATGCGCTTCTCATGATTTATTTGCTTTGAGGAGTGTGTTCTACATAACAGAATCACCTAACAGGGTAACACCTAACCATACACCCGGCCAAGGACAAGACAAGTCTGGTCCTTGTTTTCGTTTTTTCCACCACACAGCACAGCGCAGACCATAGAGGCGTAGAAGCGAGGCGGGGAGCTCCACGGAGTATCATCTACACCATCAATTCCCCTCTGATGTTTTTTTTTTGGCAGAAATGGTTCGATGCTAGCAAAAATTGATTGATCCGTACATAATCTGGTCCATTATGCTCTCCTCCTCCTCGACTCCCCCGCATCTCACAGACCTAGGGTTCGTACAGCTAAAACGAAAGATCTAAAAGGACAAGTCAACGGGAAGAACTGCGAGATGATGTAAGAGGACTAGCCTCGCTGGCAGCCGCCGCCTCGGCAGCTCGCCGTCGGCCGCCGGGCTGGAGGGGGACGCGCGCTGTTCCTGCAGCGAAGAGAGGGAGCGGGTGGGTGGGTGCAGCGAGCAGCGAGGGATCGGGAGAAGAATGCAGGGAGGGCGGAGGGAAGCACCTCGCTCGCTCGCTGTAGGATGCCGCCGGAGCCGCCGAACAAGGGGGAGGAGGTCGGGTCGACTGTGGTCAGTGGGGGAGACGAGCTGGGTAGCTGGGGCTGGGGCTGGGCTGGGCTGGGCTGCTCAGTGTTCACTGTCGATGTAATAAGTGGGACAGCCAGGCTGGCATGTCAGCCAAGAATAGCTGAAATTATTTCATCTCAGCAAGTAGTCCTTTCAAACTACTGTAACTAAATAAGGATAGTGTGTCTTGTGGCAACTAGCTGGGTGAACATAATATCACACTTTCGAAAAATGAACGAGTCTAGGAATTAATAAATTAGTGATATTATGCACTATGAATGTGCTAAATTAAAATAGTATCATATGTATGACATCACCTCATGTTACTCTTCGCTAGGACTCGTCTCGGTCAAATACGCGTGTTTCTGCAACCTTGTTTGTAAACTCGCAATCAATGTGAAAAGAAATTTGAAGATCACGGTGATACATCTAAAAAATAAGATCATAAAGTTAGCTATGATAAAAATATGTATCTAGATTTTTCGAACAGTAAAAGTCCTTCGGGACATGGAATCTGCAATACAAAGGCGAAGAGCACAATTTTACAGAAAGGGCCCGAGCAAAGCTAAAATGTGCACACATGCCCTTGGTTTTTTACCATACTGCACCCAAAGGAAAACACGTTTGCCCACGAAACGCGATTGAATCCTTGTGCGTCGCCACCTAGTCTCTGGATGCAGTTGTTTCTGTCGCCGCCAGGGAGAAACCGCTTGGGATGTCGAGGACGGACTCCGCCGCACCAGGATTGAAGAAGACCTCCATTGGAAGAGGAAGAAGCTCCAACATCGGTCGAGCACAACAGGGCCATTCTCTTGGTCTATGAAAGCGGTGGTAGAACCACTTCGCCACTTATAAACTGCTACCGAGGTCGCAGATTCCGAAGACCCCTCGAAACCACCTCCACACAGCTGCTACATACACCTCCCTCCTTCCCCTCGCCACCAAGGCCAGCCAATGGGAAAGAGCGGAGGCACTTATTGAAGAAGCAGCTCAGCGGGGTAGCAAACTCTAGCTTCTTCCACCTCGGAAGCACGCAAGAGAGCTCCGTTGTCGACTTCTACGCGTTGTACCCACATGCTAGAATAAGGGGAGACCCCTACGCCCTGAAGATCCACCAACATGCCCGCTGCTCCTCCCCTTCCCCTTACCTCCATGACTAGTCAACAGGAGAAGAAGCGGTAAAGTCGTGCTAGAAAATTTCCCTTTATTTGCTCAAGATCTCGGGTAAGAAATCCACCTGTCGCCTCCCGACAAAGCACCAAACTATGGCATAAATCCAAAACCTACAAACTCTACTACTATACCATACCGCTACTCTGGTGTGGCTCCTCCTCCACCTCTTGTCGGCTATTTCGATGGGAGGGGCTCGGGATCGACCCGGTCTATGGCGAGGTACGCGCAAGCAGCGGCAGGGGAGAGGAAAGGGGAAAGGATAAGACACGTTCACTCCTCCTCGAAATAGGTATCTAGATGGACACAATGTGCCTCTAGACACTAGGTTGCTCCCACAAAAACTAGAGAGATTGATAGAATTTTATCTTTATTGTGTGAACACAACGGCTATAATCAAACTAACTAAGTTTTTCAAAAGGACCTCTACGACTACAATTGTGTGGAATGCATTCTCATTCTTTTTGGGTTGGTAAATATGGTCAAAGTAAATCCTCTATGCATGCACAAAGATTTCAGCATGCTTTTGAGAAAGTTTTATTATGCAAACACAAGGTTGAAATTAAAACTACCAAATTCCTACGGAAGCCACCACCACAAGTACTCAAGGGTCCACTTAAGTCCGTCAACAACCTCAAGAGCAGTCCCAAACAATTTTTAACAGATATGCAGTGTACGGTGACCCAGCATACCACCGCATGATGTAGTACACTATAGTCGTTGACATAACACCAATAAAACACCGTTCCACCAATATTACATCCCTCAGAATGGCACAACAGAAACATCGCGGGTCCAGATCATGTCTTTATAATACATATATCACATTACAGAAGATCCAAAAAAGTTCCTCGATATACGAGGATTATAATATACAAAAGATAACCAAAAATAACAACTCGAAGTTGATTCTAGAAGTACCACTACTATACAACTATGGCTTGCAGCTACTGCTATAGCAATGCTCTACAGAAGTAGGTTCTAGTTTCTAAGATTATTTATATGCTACGCTTCAGCTTGACTTTTATGACTTCAGATGTAGACGTTGACCTTGTTGATCTCTTCTGGATACCTTCAGTTCTCAAAGTAGTTCACTTCTTAAGTTCTCCATTGGATGCTTCCGAATCTAGCAAGAGTTAAGAAGGTGAGGTTGAGTACGAGCGTATTCAGCAAGTTCACTAAAAAGGAGTGTTTGATGCACTAACTACAACCACAGACCAAAGGGTCGTAGGTTATGCAGGTTTTCATAAACATTTCTTCAAAGGTTGCTTTTATTCTGAAAAGCTATGTTCGTCAGCCTTCATAGGTTTACCAGAACTTTCATGGAGTTCCTTTCCTGCAGCGTTCGCAGCTCTTTCCCGGAACAGGGAGTAATATGTCATAGTTCTTACACTCTGTAGAGGTGCGCTACTTTACCCACAAGTGACCTTAAGCTTCTTTGAACAGTCGGGAGTATGTCCCCATTCAAACTTCCTTGGTTTGATGCTCAACCTAAGATCCAAGCTAATCACTGCCCTTCTCCGCGACCCCACATGAAGACACGAACCCCAAGAAGAACGACCTCTGTTAATCCGTGTGCGGATATAACTATGGTTGACTATGTTGAGGACTCTAGTGAGTAGACATATCCTAGTCGCCCCAATGAGTTGGTGGACCTACCAAGGATCGTCTCTCCATATAGTCTAGATACCAAGATCGCGGGGAACTAAGGGTCCCACCCATATGCTAGGCCTCGAAAGGTTACCAGCGCCACAATATGGTCATCTATCCATGTGAAAGGAAGGAGATCCAGTTGACTTCCCTAGAGCCATTATAGATCTCATGGTTAACGCGTGATATACGGCGCTAGAATCACTGGCGACATTGGTTATTAAGTCCTAGATGATATATTCCTGGACAATGGTATTCCAATTGCCAAGCTTAATAGATTAGCTGATCACCCTGGATTAGTAACCAATAGTTTACATTATTATCGAAAATAGTGTTTTCTGACCTTTTTGAAATGCAGGTGATGACAACATTTGATTTGCAAATACTTGATAGAAAGTAATCAAAGGACATGAGCAAGTGTGAACCTGCCTTTCTAACTACAAGATTATGTAGTCAGGATCTTCTAGTCGGTATAAACTCTAATATCTGAAAACAGCATCATTGGTCCGGTAAGGACTAACGTATAAAGAAGCAATATGCAGTTATGCATAACTAATGTAATGCATTTTGTAAAATCCTGAGATAATTCCCCAATAACATGAATGAGTTTAATTTAGGTGGTGCTATTAAGATTTAGTTATTTTCAAGTTTACTTCACAAGTAATTATATCTTCAGAGCATTTGGGAGTTTATCATGCAAAGTATATACATGAAGTATAATAACATTATAAGATTGAGGTGAATTGCTATCTGGTAATTATGATAGAAGTTAGTGTGTTAGGTTGTTAAGAGTTGAAGGACTTATTATAGGGTTATTGTTTGAAGTGGTAAAACGAATAACTTTTAAAGAAAATACTTATTATATTAAGGTAAGTAATTTGTGGTGTTCTTATATTACAATTGATGGATATTTGGATCGCTTCAATGATCTTAAGTTAATGTGCTTGTAGTTGGTTAAGTAATAGACCAAAGTTAACTATAAAAGATAAATTGATTAGGATGTAGTATTATTATATCGTGGTCGAGTTTAAGAACTTCTTCGATATGGTCAAAGACAGATCTGTATAGGTATTAAGTATAACTCTATGAGTCTAAGCTTAGCAAATCGATGAAAGCTAGTTATGAGATATAGTGATCTCATTACATGGCTTGTTGAATTTCTATTTAGCCTTAAAGTTATGTTAGGTAAGATTTGAGCTATGAGATCATTCACCATCAACATAAGTGAATGATGCTAAAGGTTAATTAGAAGTTATTAATTATAATTGGTTTAAGACTCTAAAGAAGTATTAAATAATTAGTGATTTGTATTTAGGCTTTATTATAGTCCAAAATTATGGTTTTAGGTTTATCACTTAAATTTAATGGGTTATTCAATATTGTGATATTTCATGAGGTTACAATCTTATTCCTTGCTTAAGAAGTAATCTTGAAGAATTATTATAAGTCTAAATAAGAATTTTATTTTAATCAAACGGATACTTGGAATTTATTACTTTATAATCTTAAAACCTTTTTAATTAATATATCTTGTATTTTTCTAGTGAACTATACCTAGTCAAGATCTTAAAAATGATTTTTATTTATTTTTAAGTCTAATCCTAATTTGTATAAAATTATATGAAGGAACAAATGTTTCAAAATATACCTTTTAATTTTATTAGTTTAAAATATAAACTAACATTTTTCTTACACTTAATATTTATTTAGAATCACAAAATTGAATTTTATTTATTTTTAGGTATTATCTTTAATTTTTGGAAATTCTTTGAAATAATCGATGTTCTAAATTATTCCTTTTAAATTAATCAACTTAAAATATAATTTAGTATTTTTCCTAGGTAGGTTATATTTTTGTGATCATTTAGACATATTACATATATTTTTAGGATTTGTTTCTAGAGCTTAATGAGTTCTAGGGGTATTTTGGTCTTTTACTAAAATACATTTGGGTTCCTCTTCTTTAAAACCTAGGCCTGGCCCACTAGGCTAGCCTGGCCCGACTCGGCCCAACTGGGTTGGGTCAAAACCCTCCTAGTGCCACACTAGGCTGGTGGCACTCGTCCCACTACTCCTCACTTCTCCTTCGTCTCTTCCTTGCTCACGACGTGCTCCTCCTCTGCGGCAATCTGTTGCCGCATCCATTGCCACGCTTGATTCCGGCCACTCCTGGCCTTCTCAGCCACCGCTGAGATGTTGAGCGATGCAGACGGTGATGCCGCGCATGAAGGGGGTCTACAGCAGAAAACAAAAAATTCTTGCGTTGGAACCCCAAAACTGTCTAGGATCTATCTATGTAGTAACGCGATAACGACCAATGCGTATAGAATACATACCCTTGTAGACCGTACGCGGTTAACTTTTCGAGGGGAACGTGGTTGATGTAGTCGTACTCGTAGCCGACCTCAAGGTCGCGAAGCTCCTCGCAGGTCACCCCTTGCTCCTTCTTCATCGTGCAACAGCTCCGGCTCACGATATTTAAGCGCCCCAAGTGTTGCACCTCGTGTCTTCATACACATCCGGTGCACGATGAGACCTCCGGCTCCCCAATCCCGCCGGAAGTGCGGAAGTTGATATCTAGCTAGGAATCCTTGTAGCACAACAGTGTACTGCATGTGTGTCTTGTTCGCACAGCTCAAACTTGGGGCCATGGTCACAAGGGCTAGAGAGAGAGGGAAGGGGGAAGTCAACCAAAGGACTCCTCCGAATATTGGTGTGTTGGTGTGTCTCCATCCCACCCATGGGCACCCCTTTATATAGGCAGAGGGGGCGTGCCCTCTCCATTAGGTGCCCCATGTGGGACTAAAAGAAACCAAGAAATAAATGGGAAAAGGGGTGTGGCCGGCTGGGCTTACTGGGTGCACCCGGGTGGGCTGACCTGAGGTGGCCCGATAGCCACAGCACAACACATAGCAGCAGCAGCCTGTGCATCAGCCGATGTGGGTGGGCCGACACGTCCACACCGTGGCCCATTAAGCCAACTCAGCTTGCAGAGCGAGGTCGGGTGGGTCGGGTGCATGACTTCCTCTCCTGTCGGCAAGTCTTGTTGGTAGCGGGCTCATACATTGCAAATGTATCTATAATTTTTGATGTTCCATGCTTAGTTTTATCTACTTTCTTGTGTTTTGTCCACACTTTGGAGTATTTTTCATATGATTTCTTGGACTAACCTATTATCAAGAGCCATAGTGCCAGCTGCCTATTTTCTACTGTTTTTGGTTCCAGGAAGTCAGAAAATGAATTTCTCGGAATTGGACGGGACAAAAGCCAAAGTTGCTATTTTACCGGAAGACATCTGGAGCCAGAATACGGGACGGAGAAGGGTTGGGGCCCGGCCACACCACCTGGCCGCACGGCCCAGCCTGGCAGCAGGCTAGGGTGGTCAGCCGACCCCGGCCTCTCCTTCCGCCTATATATTGCCTCCGATACCAAAACCCTAAGGACCTGATCAAAAATCCACGAAAGAGTCTGTAGCCGCCGTCATCTCCATCCCTAGATCGAGAGGGATCTGAAGCTCTTCCCGGCACCCTGCCGGAGAGGGGAATTCACCCTAGGGGCCTTCTTCATCATCATGCAAGCCTCCGGTGTGATGCGTGAGTAGTTCATCTCTAGACTACGGGTCCATGTAGTAGCTAGATGGCTGGTTCTCCTCCTTTGTGCTTTCATGTCTACATCTTGTGAGCTCCATTCATGATCAAGATCATCTATTTGTAATCCATACATGTTGTGTTTGCGGGGATCCGGTGGATATTGAGATGCTATTTCAGATTGATTATTTATTCTATCATGTCTTTGTTATTTGTGATCTTGCATGCTTTCCGTTGTTAGTAGCTATCTTGGCAAAGTAGATGCTAGCAACTCCAAGAGTTAGTATTTATGCTCGATACTCGGTTCATGCCTCTGGTAATCTGGAGAAGTGACAGAAATCTCTAAGGTACTAGATGTGTTGTTGCTACTAGGGAGAAAACAACAATCCTTTGTTCATAGAACAATCGTATTGTTTAGTTTACACGCAATTCGTAAAGCAATAATCTGTTGCTTGTAACTTAATACTGGAGGGGGTTCGGATGATAACCTGAAGGTGGATTATTAGTCATAGATGCAGTTGGATGGCGGTCTATGTATAATGTTGTAATGCCCAATCAAGTCTCAAAGGAGTCAAGATGATTAGTATATGCTTGTATGCTTTCTCGATGTTTGTCAATTGCCCCGTTGTAATTTGTTCACCTAGCATGTTATCTATCTTAAGGAGAGCCACCTCTAGTGAACTATGGACCTCGGTCCTTTCTTTTACTATCAATCTACAATCAAATTGTTTACTGCTTTGTGTTTACTTTCTGCAAACTATTACTTCTTTCCATTCGATACGTTTAATCCTTTGTTTTCAGCAAAACCGGTGAGATTGACAACATCATCGCAAGTTGGGGACATAGTTCTATGGTTGTGTTGTGCAGGTCTCCACGTTGCTGCTGGCAACGGTAGTGCGCGCTGCCAACATTCATCTAGCTACACCTTTGGGGTGTTTCCTTTCTCCTACTAGATTGATAACCTTGGTTTCATAACTGAGGGAAACTTACTGATGTGCTCATCATACCTTCCTCTTGGGGTTCTCCAACGAGCTCGCTAATACACGAGTCAGCAAGTATTTTTCTGGCGCCATTCCCGAGGAGTCAAGGACATCTTTACAAGGGGAGTCCCTCATAACCAATCTCTTTACTTTGTTATTTTTGTTTTGCTTAGTTTCTTTTTGTTTTGTTTGCTTGTTTCTTTATCCAAAACACACACAAAAATAGTTTTACAAGTTTCCTTTCTTATTTGAAAACACAAAAAAATGACTACTCTTGAAAACACTAAGTTGTGTGACTTCACTAGCACCAACAACAATGATTTTATGAGCACACCTATTGCTTCACCGGTTCCTGAAGCTACTTTCTTTGAGATAAAACCTGCTTTACTCAATCTTGTTATGAGAGAACAATTTTCTGGTATTAGTAATGAAGATGTTGTTGCCCATCTAAATAACTGTGTTGAACTTTGTGAGATGCAAAAGCATAGGGATATAGATGGTGATATTATTAAGCTTAAATTGTTTCCTTTCTCTTTGAGAGGAAAAGCTAAAGAATGGTTGAATTCCTTAACTAGGAATAGTATTGATTCTTGGACTAAGTGCAAAGATGCTTTCATTGCAAAATACTATCCTCTGCTAAGATTATATCTATGAGAAGTGAAATAATGAAATTTAAACAATCTGATAATGAACATGTTGCTCAAGCTTGGGAAAGAATGAAATCTTTGGTCAAGAATTGTCCCACTCATGGACTGACTGCTTGGATGATCATCAAAACTTTTTATGCAGGATTGAACTACTCTTCAAGGAACCTATTGGATTCTGCTGCTGGAGGTACCTTTATGACCATCACTTTGGGTGCTGCAACAAAGCTTCTGGATAATGTGATGGTTAATTACTCTGAATGGCATACTGAGAGAGAGCTCCACAAGGTAAGAAGGTGAATTCTGTTGAGGAAACCTCCTCCTTGAGTGATAAGATTGATATTATTATGTTTATGCTTGTTAATGGGAAAGCCCATATTGATCCAAATAATGTTCCCTTAGCCTCTTTGGTTGCTCAAGAAGAGCAAGTTGATGTGAACTTCATAAGAAATAACAATTTTGGCAATAATGCTTATAGGAATAATTTTGGTAACAATAGTTATAAGCCATATCCTCCCAACAATGATAATGCTTATGGAAATTCTTACAACAATAATAGGAGTGCTCCCTCTGAACTTGAAGTTATGCTCAAAGACTTTATTAGTAAACAAACTGCTTTCAATAAAACTATTGAGGAAAAACTCTCTAATGCTGAAAGAAATATAGCATTTTGGCTGAAGCTCAATCTTCTTTGAATAAAATGGCTGCTAAACCTGAAAGTAATGATAATCACTTTGCAGCTACTAATGCCATACAAGTAAGAATTGATGAAAATGTTAGACTATTAGCTGAATTACATGCTAAGTGGGAAAGAGAAGATAAAATTGCTAGAAACATTAGTGTTTCTACTATCACCACCACTAGTGTTGAGGCTAGTAATAGCTCTACTACCTTAGAAGATAATTATAGTTTTGATCTTGACGGTTGTAATATCTCTGAAGTTATTAAGTTCCTACAAAAGCTTGCTAAAAGTCCTAATGCTAGTGCTATGAACATGGCCTTTACAAAACACATTACTGATGCTCTCATAAAGATTAAAGAAGAAAAGATGAAACATAAAGCTTCTATTCCAATAAAATAAGAAGATGGTTGGGAACCCATCATTAATATGAAAGTGAATGATTTTGATTTCAAAGATTTATGTGATCTTGATAGTAGTGTATCTATTATGCCTAGAAGGATTTATGATATGCTTGATTTGCCTCCACTTGAAGATTGTTGTTTGAATGTCCCACTTGATGATAATGCTAAAAAGAAACTCATGAGGAGTATTAATGATGTTCTTATTATGGTTAACAATTCCTATGTCCCCGTTGATTTCTATATTTTGGATGTTGAATACAATGCTTCTTGTCCTATTACTTTGGGAAGACCTTTTCTTAGAACTATTGGTGCCATTATTGATATGAAGGAAGGCACCATTAAATATCAACTCCCACTCAAGAAAGGTATAGAACACTTCCCTAAGAAGAGAGAGAAGATTCCTTTTGCCTCTCCTATGAAAACAAAATTTGGTCTTAATGCTTCTTCATTTGAGAACACTTGATTCTTTTTTCTTGCTTCTTATGCCTAACTTAAAGGCGTTAAAGAAAAGTACTTATTGGGAGATAACCCAAAAGTTTTAGATGAGTCTTGGAATCCTTTTTATTTGCTTTTTGTGCCAAGAGTAACCTCTAATGAGTGAGAAGTAATGATTGGAAAGTTGTTGTCCCGAAACAGATTTCTGTGCTTCACTGTAAAAATTCATGTAAAATCTCTAAACGTCCTTTTGAGGCTTGAATTTTTGTGCTTCTGCCCCAGGTTGTTATCTAACTTTCATTAGATCAACACTTTTTTATTTGAGAAACATAAGGTCTTCAAAAAAATCGTCTTTACCTGCTGGTCTGTTTTGACAGATTTCTGCCATTTTCTGCATTTGTTTCTTGTTGGTTCCTTTTTGAGTTCTTTTGGGGAATTCAGCTTTTTGAGGGAAGTGCTACAGTGGATATTTTTTAGTGGATGTTTTCTTGGTGTTATAACTGAACCTTAAGACTTATTATCTTGAGTGCACTAATGTTGCTAATAAAGATTGTTTGAAGTTTTGTATGAAGGAAAAATTTCAGGTGTATGGAAGGAATGAGTAATGAGATGAAAGATGGACTAAAGCTCAAGCTTGGGGATACCACACGTGTCACCCCAAGAAATATCCAATAAGTACAAGTGTCAAAGCTTGGAGATGCCCAAGGCATCCCCTTCTTCATCAATAAAAATCCCAGGTTTCTTTCAAACGCTTCATTTTTATTGTTTCATGCACAGTTGTGTTATTCTTGGAGCGTCTTCTTTTTCGTTTTCATTTTGGTTTTTCGTTTGCTTGGTTTGCTTAGTTTCCTGAATAAATTGGTTGGACCCCCTCTTTCATACATTGGTTTTCAAATAGTTTGGTTTGGTTTGGAAAAGAGTAGGAAAGTTCATGCTTATGTGGTAAAAAGAGCTTGTTTTTGACTGTGGCCTATGCTTTGTCATGCCATGCTTGATATTGTTTTGGCTTTATGCTTAGTATTCTTTGTTGTAGCATGACTTGTTATAAACAATTGAGATTGCTTAATGTGCCTTGGATGAATCATGCGTTGTTTTAGCATATTAAAGCATAGTATAGTGGTATTCTCCTTTGATGCTTTATTTGGGTTGACTTGGCGCTTGCTCACACCATGTTATGACTATCTCAAGTCACCATAGCCTTTATGATCCTTTAGTTTTCAACTTGTAGTATCACTTTATGCTTTGATCAATGATGTTTTGTCGCTCTACGTGCTTATGGCTATTATTGCTCTCTTAGTTTGTCGCTCCCAGTCTTTTGCTAGCCTCCACAATCAAGTATGAGTTCCACTAATGCATCCAACTCCTTAAACCAAGTTATTCCAAAGAGTCCACCATACCTACCTACTAGCATATGCTATTCCAAGTATATTCATGTTTTTGTTTACCTTCCAAATTAAACTTGTTATGAGAAAACTAGTGATTAAAGCTCTCACGAACTTGATGGCACACTTTAATTTTTGCATTTAATAAACTGGAACCATTGGTTCCTTCTTTGTTGCGTATATGCTTACGCTTTATAAGTTGAAATTAGCAAAACCATGTATCATGGGGAACGCTTTCAACATTGCACATGTACTTTGTACCCCGTTGATATCATGTTATTCTGCTTATGGATCCCGGCGGTGTGAAATAAAAGTGGAACTTGTAAGATCATGGAGTTTGTATGTGTGTTAGAGAAACGCCTGCGCCGCTAGCCTAATCCATGCCTAATCATGGTGGAAACTTGCAGCATAACCATAATGAGCACTCTATGAAGCATCCTCAATAAAAACCTATGCAAATAGCAAATAAAAAGATCGTTGAGATGCTCATTGTCTGCTTGCCTTGTCATTTTGATTATGGGATAGCTCCTGTATCATGTGCAAGGGGTACCCCGTTGGCGGTTCTTTATGATACATATGTACTTACAATGACAAGAGCTTACTCGTGACTAAAGTTGAGTAGCATGAGGTTCGGTCTTCATAAGTAAGGGGCATGAGATTTCGGTTTATAACTTGTCAAGCACATCCTCTTAGCTGTGTTACTTTAACCTTAATCACCTTCAAGATGCTTATGACAGGGGCAATGAGAGCTGAAAGCTATAAGTACCATAATTTTTGGAAGCTCTTTATGAGACTTGAATCCCTACTTCCTTCTATGAAGGCCTTTCTTCCACCATATATTGAGTCTCCACCTTCTACCTTTATGCACCTACTTTGAGAGCATAGTGGCCATTCTTAGTTCTATGTGCATTGTCCCAAGACTAGTTGATTGATGCATACCTTGATATTGCTTGTTTTAAACTATTTGTATCTAGTCACTCTTATAAGCTTTGAAGGTTTCCTATGCATTTATATTTGCTACTCTATGAGGGACAAGCTGAATACTATTATGCTATGTTTTGTTTATGTGAAACAAACAAACGTCTTGCAAAGCATTATTATTCATGAATCTTTTGTTTGTGCCTTTTCATGTTGCATCATAGTTTCTTTGTCTTATTGCTAGAACTTTGTCTTTCATGTTATGATTGAAGTACTATGATCCCAGCTTTGAATGTTTTACAAGTACTTTGATCAAGTTTATGATGGTGCATGTCACCTCAAAAATTATTCTTTCTTTTTATCACTTACCTACTCGAGGACGAGCAGCAGTTAAGCTTGGGGATGTTGATACATTGCAGATGTATCTATAATTTTTCATGTTCCATGCTTGGTTTTATCTACTTTCTTGTGTTTTGTCCACACTTTGGAGTACTTTTCATATGATTTCTTGGAGTAACCTATTAACAAGAACCATGCGGTACTGCATTTTTTTGCTGTTTTTGGTTCCAGGAAGTCAGAAAATGAATATTCTCGGAATTGGACGGGACAAAAGCCAAAGTTGCTATTTTATCGGAAGACATCTGGAGCCAGAATATGAGATGGAGAAGGGCTGGGGACCGGCCACACCACCTGGTTGCACGACCAGGCCTGGCCCACGCCAGGGGGTGGTCTGGCTGACCCTAGCACCCCCTCGGCCTCTCCTTTCGCCTATATATTGCCTCCAATACCAAAACCCTAAGGACCCGATCAAAAATCCACGAAAGAGTCTATAGCCACCGTCATCTCCATCCCTAGATCGGGAGGGATCTGAGGCTCTTCCCGGCACCCTGCTGGAGAGGGGAATTCACCCTGAGGGCCTTCTTCATCATCATGCAAGCCTCCGGTGTGATGCGTGAGTAGTTCATCTGTGGACTACGGGTCCATGTAGTAGCTAGATGGCTGGTTCTCCTCCTTTGTGCTTTCATGTCTAGATCTTGTGAGCTCCATTCATGATCAAGATCATATATTTGTAATCCATACATGTTGTGTTTGCGGGGATCCGATGGATATTGAGATGTTATTTCAGATTGATTATTGATTCTATCATGTCTTTGTTATTTGTGATCTTGCATGCTTTCCGTTGTTAGTAGCTATCTTGGCCAAGTAGATGCTAGCAACTCCAAGAGTTAGTATTTATGCTCGATAGTGGGTTCATGCCTCTGGTAATCTGGGAAGTGATGAAATCTCTAAGGTACTAGATGTCTGTTGCTACTAGGAGAAAACAACAATCCTTTGTTCATAGAACAATCATATTGTTTACTTTACACGAATTCATAAAGCAATAATCTGTTGCTTGCAACTTAATCTTGGAGGGGTTGGATGATAACTTTGAAGGTGGATTATTAGTCATAGATGCAGTTGGATGGCGGTCTATGTATAATGTTGTAATGCCCAATCAAGTCTCAAAGGAGTCAAGATGATTAGTATATGCTTGTATGCTTTCTCGATGTTTGTTAATTGCGCCGCTGTAATTTGTTCACCCAGCATGTTATCTATCTTAAGGAGAGCCACCTCTAGTGAACTATGGACCTCGGTCCTTTCTTTTACTATCAATCTACAATCAAACTATTTACTGCTTTGTGTTTACTTTCTGCAAACTATTACTTCCTTCCATTCGATACGTTTAATCCTTTGTTTTCAGCAAAACCGGTGAGATTGACAACCTCATCGCAAGTTGGGGACAGAGTTCTGTGGTTGTGTTGTGCAGGTCTCCAGGTTGCTGCTGGCACCGGTAGTGCGCCCTGCCAACGTTCAACTAGCTACACCTTTGGGGTGTTTCCTTACTCCTACTGTATTGATAACCTTGGTTTCACAACTGAGGGAAACTTACTGTTGTGCTCATCATACCTTCCTCTTGGGGTTCCCCAACGAGCTCGTTAATACACGAGTCAGCAGCGGCCTGCGGCCCGTGCGCCTGGCCGGCTCCCCTGTGAGCTCCTTTGGGCTGGGGTCGAGCCAGGCCGACTGGAGTGGGTCCAGGCAACCTTTTGTTGTTTTTCCTTTTTCTTTTTTCTATAGCTTTCCTTCTAGGCTATTTTCCTCCGGGGATTTGGCCTAAAAGTTGTCTTTATAAATCTTAATCTAAATATTATTTAGTATATATTAATTCATAATTAACATATAATAAATGTATATTTAAATTTCCATTTATCCAAAAACACTTTTCCGGTCTTTTCCTTTATTCCTTCTCCGAACAGCTTCGAATCTCTCCGCGGAACATTTCCGGCTTTCTCTTTCTCTACTGTGATTCTGTCTTACGAATGATCGCTCTCATTGTACCCTTAAGTGTATCAAGTCACGGCTCGGGAATGCTCTAGACATGATCTAAATCAATGATCAATAGAGGAACTAGGGATATCCATGTGACCCCTATGCATTCCTGATGACAATATTGTTTTAACCGGTAAATGTAGCATCCAATTCCTTTTGTTTCTTGATACGACTTGTCCGAGATTCGATCATTGGTATCACATACCTTGTTCAATCTCGTTCACAACAAGTTCTGTTTTCTTGTTACCGTGATATTACATCCCCATGACCGAGTCACATATTGCAACATTTATGGATGTAATCTCACCAAGCCGGTCGAATGTATCTTTACCCATCATGTGGGTGAACAAATCCTGGTCTTGCAGTCACATGTCATCTACTATTCCTTTGGAATACCCAACATACACCTTTATGGCCACCATATTACCAGATGATGGTTGATGCAGTCTAAGCAGCCTCAGGAAACAGTGAGTAATATGAGCTCACGGTCTAAGGAAAAGGAGTCTAGGTATAGTTGTTGCAACAATGAACTTATATGACTTGATCGTGTAAGCAATCCTTCGAGGAATGTCCATCACATCATTCTCCAATGATATAACCCTGTTGTCAATTGGCATAAATGCCCATGATCTCGAAACCCAGATCATCCTCATTACCAACGAACTAGTATGAATATAGGCTACTAGGGACTTGGTTGTTTCATACCACACCTGTATCAATGTTTCTACTTGGCACAATTATAGCACAATATGAAACTATTATAAACTAATTGAGATATGACAATAAAAACCTATTTATTATTTGCCTCTAGGGCATATCTCCTTCAGTCTCCCACTTGCAATAGAGTACAAATAATCCAGCTCGCATTTTAATCATATAAACCATATACCATATGCATTTACAGATCATGCATGCTCATGGGAAACGTCATGTCCATGTTCTGTTTTACCAGATCATTATGTCTTTTGCAAATCGTTAATGTCTACCTAATTTTGACATTCACACCATTATCGTATAATGGGTCGAAGTATTTGTTTGGCGACAAAGTGAGACTCTGTTTCTAGTGTTTATAATGACGGTCATTTTCACTGTTGTCATCTAAACTTTGAAACACACTTTGCTATCCTTTGTGTATATATTGTAGTCATGGCAGCAGAACGAGGCCGAATTCTAGGAGCCTACAGTGACTTTAGATCAACCTCGAGGGCTTTCTCATGGGCACTGTGCCCTGGGACACATCATTCCACGTTAAAAGTGAACTAGCCCCGCCATAACATTATATATCACATCAGATGGAGCTTTTATACTTCTATATCTATGTAGATCCTAGTGCATGAAATGCAACTATGCCACTTACTTTGCTTCTTGCCATTTAAGTACAAACTTAATTTTGGTTCTGTGATCAACTCAGGAATCACTTAAAGACACATTCTTATAGTTAAGACTTTGTCCTACCAACCAGAACTTCGGGTCACATTACGTCGAGTATACAACATGGTTATATGGAAGAACCTATGATTGAGACATATGAGATGCAACGCATCTCTTTCTTTCAACCATAGTTGCAATACTAACTCAATGCTTCATATAGTAAGAACTTCTTTCTTACCTTGTTCCATTCTAAGCTTCTTCAGAATCTTGCTTAGGACATTCTAAACATCTTTCAGAATCAAGTCCAGTAAGCATTCGACATTCAATGTTTATTAAACTTACCAATCTATCTCGATAGATCTTATTGTTTAATAACTTCAACTTCATCCTTATTTATCTAACTTAAATATTATTAACACCAATCACATCATTCACATATGTCATCCACATATCCCAGAATGATTTCACGCTCCCACTCAAATATGACATTCATGTTTGAGATCCAGGGATTTCACTTAGCTCCCACTCAAAATGTGTTAGCTACATATTATGATTTAGCCAAGCTGATTTGCTCCCACTCAAAACTAGGTCCTCTCGATAATCTTGGACATTCCAAAATTCTTTGATCATCATCAATTTGAGAATTCCAATTACGAGACTTCAATATCCATATATTTCTAGTGTAAATCCAAAAGACTTAAGCATCACTATTGTTGTAGTCAACTCCTTGAATTTGTCCAAACTTGTGACAAATCGAGCTTTTTGTCATTCATTAAGTTTCATTTCCTTCTTATGACTTTGCAGTCATTCAGAAATATCAAGTAAACTTCTTTACTTTAATAAGATCAAGTAACATGTTACTTTGCCATCTTAAATGTAACTTAATATAGGATTTTATGACTCCTAGTCATTTCGCGCACTCAGGTCCATCACGCTTCTTTGTAATTTGTAGGTATGTCTTGTTCAAAACATGACAAGTGAATCAACAATATCATTCCACAAACTTGTAGAATATATAGTTGAATCCTACTTTCTTTAGTAAAAGTATTCACTGAAACTTTATGATCATTATTATTGGTTTCTCCTCTATTTGTAGAGTTTAGATTCACGAAACAAATTCCGCTGCACCACTCAACAATCAGGAGGTAAGGTCAAATACCTTGTTTTGATCTTTTACTTTCTTTCACCTGTATCTTCATCAAGACATGTCAACTTTGGACAACAACATGTTTCCCCTTGTGGACGATGCATTCATAGCTTCCTAAGAATGCTCTACAAAGACTTGTTTATTCGCCACGATTTCGACTTATCGAAATCTCCAGAAACTCAAACTTGCCATAACACTTACGGTGTTGTTTCCACGAATCTTTTAGATGTCCCTTTGTATTTCAAATGAGTGTTAGCTATTTTGATCTTTAACTCTAAACGATAACTATAACCCCTATAAGAGATGATATTATACCACATGTATCTTAATACATAATGATTATGATGTTTATGTAGGGGTTCCGCGCATAAAAACAATAAATTTTACTCTACGCCCCTGAACCCCTGAAGCTGCTAGAACCTATCTATTAGTAATACAGTAACAGGAGGGGGCTTTTCGCGAACTTACCCTCGAAGACCGAAAAGCGTTGTCAACGCTCAGGAGAGCGTGGTTGATGTAGACGAGCCGAAGCCGACCTCAAGCTCGTGATGAAGTCCTTGCGCTCCTTCTGGCTCCAACGACTTGAGTGCCTCAAGTGTGACACCTCGTGGGAGTTACACATGTCCAGTGCCTGACGATGACTCCCGCTTCCCCGATCCAGCAGCAGTTGCGGAAGTAGAGCTCCCGGATCCGAATCCCGCAGCGCGACGGCGCTCCGCGGTGAAGATGTCTCTTGATCACGCAGTCCAGACTTGGGACCACGGTCACGAGAGAGAGAGGGGGAGAGAGAAAATATCAATTAGAGGTCCTCCCAACAGTGGGGAGACCTTTATTGATTATTGGGTGTATTTTCTAGGCCAAATACATCACTTTATATAGGGGGAGGAGAGGTACTACCTCCCCTCAAGTCCCGGGGTGGGACTAAAGGAGAGGTGGGGGAGGGGAGGCCGCCGGCCAGCCCCTAGTGGGCCCCGCGGGGGGGGGGGGGGGCAAGGCCCAGCCGGCCACCCCCTTTGGTCCCTCTCCCTCTCTCCTTTCCCTAATGGGCCCTCTCCCTCCGGAAATTGGCCCATTAAGCCTTTTTGACCTTTAATTTATTTTCTCTTTATTAAATAATTATGAATAAATGATTAAATCAATATTTAACATTCATTCATATATTATCTGATCTCCATGGCCATGGAACACCTTCCACCTCCACTCCGGACATCCTTCAGACTTACCGAAACCCTTCCGGTTTTCTCCTTTCTCTTCTTCGGCGATTCTACCGATCCCATAAACACTCTCTAAGCATCATCAAGCCCTTAAGCGTGATACCCTACGGTTTGGGAACACTCCAGACATGGTCAGGACACTCCCGCACCAATGATCGACAGAGGGACATGGATGGCCATGTGACCCTTATGCGTTCCACGAAGATCTTTCGTCGTTTGAACCAGGACAGTCGTGTCTTATTCCCTTTGTCATTCGATACTTGCATTGCCCGAGATCTGATCAATGACATCACCATGTCGGGTCCAATCTTGTTACTGAACAATGCTACTTAACTCGTTCCGACAAGTGATATCCCCGTGATCTAATCACATGTTGCGCAGCTATTGGATATAACTTCTCCGAGTGGGCCCTTGAGTATCTTCCCGTCACATGGACGGACAAATCCCGCTCTTGACATATATTGCCTCTACGGTTTCCTCCGAATACCTGAACACACCTTTATAACCACCGTTTTACCAGATGGCGTTTGATGCTATCTAAGCACTCTCGGGAGACAGTGATTGATATAGCCTCACGGTCTAAGGAATAGTCTACGAGGATCCATTTCTAATCATCATAAATTGAACTTCGTGACATGATCGGGTCATGATGTTTAGGTTGGGTATTGGTTCATCATCTCATTCTCCGAATGAGATGACCTCATTTCCAACTGGCATAAATGCCACATGATCAGGAAACATGATCATCTATTGACCAATGAACCAGTGACTAGAGTTTCACTGGGAACCCCTGGTTGTTTGTATATCAGACGTGTATTGATGTTTCCACTCAATACAGTTATAGCATGATATAAAACTTAATCATAAACTATATGAAATATGATAATAGTCCTTACTACTATTTGTCTCTAGGGCATATTTCCAACAGTCTCCCACTTGCACTAGAGTACAAATACACTAGCTGCATTTGTTCTCAATCATTGGCACCATATACCCGGTACCTTGAACATGCTTGCTCATGGAAGAGGTTGAGTCTTGGGTCTGTACTTTACAGTCCCAAATCCTTTGCAACTTACTAATGTCACTTTGATTGACATTAATATTCTATCATCACATGATAGCATCTATGTGTATGCATCGTTGCTATGGCAGAAGAACGAGGCCTGAATCCAGGAGCCTACAACGACGTTAGATCAACCTCGAGGGTTTTCTCATGGGCACTGTGCCCTGGGACACATCATTCTATGTTAAAAGTGAATTAGCCCCGCCATAACTTTATACAACACTTTAGATGGTACCCTTATCTATTATTATAAATGTATTCATCGAAACACTAGTGCACTCGGTGCAACTTTCGATGTTTTTGTTCACCTCGCTTCCTACTTGACTTTAATTGGTATCTACAGGAGTTTCCAACATATTCTCTTATAACATAACTCTTTATGCTTTAAGATATGTCATCCTTTATGGATTTGGAAAACATGTCTACAGTTCTCTACTAGACACTGCGGACAAACTTAGCTCAACATTCTGTGATTCGAACTTAATCACTTTCAAACGTTCCTTATTGGATCACATATTATGCTAAGTTATCATCATGGTTTTCTAAGATAGAACCTATGTCTTAACATAGTGGATGATGATCATCCTTTTCTTTCTTTCAACCTTTGATGTTAAACTTAATGCTATTCCTAATTCGAGTTATTAAGGACTAGTTCCTTAATTAACTTCTATCCTGAAACCCTTTTCAGAATCCCTTAAGGAATACTACATAATATCATAATACACCTATTATCAACTTCTACATCTTATAAATCCTTATTTCTAAGTATTTGCACTTTCATCCTTAACTTACTTAAGAATTACTCCTATAAGCTCCCACTCAAAATATGTTCCTACATATTTGAATTTGAGTCTTATATTGCTCCCACTTAAAAATATGTCAATCACATATTGTTTTAGGAAGACTTTCATAGCTCCCACTCAATTTTATGCAAAATGCATATCTCCTTATTGTTTTGAATAACTTCAAAATCTTTTGATCAAATATCAAACTTGGAGATTTTCTATGAGATACTAGTACTTTACTAGTTTTAAATCCACTAGACATTTAGCACACATGAATCAAATTCATTTGAATTTGTCCAATACTTGACAAATTATGCTTTTGTCATTTACCCCTTTTTCCTACTATGGCTTTGCAGTCATTTGGGAAAATTCAAGTAACTCCTTTTACTTGTGAGATTCAGCAACGAATTGCTTTCTAATCTCAAGGGAAGTTTGCTTCTAGGATTTCTCATAATTTAGTTTACCATTATTTCCTTAGTAGTTCGTAGGTATGTAACATTTCAAAAATCATGACAAGTGGTTCACAAATGTCTCCATACAAGATACGGATTTACATTTTGAATCCTACTTCATGTAGTGAAAAACAATAGTGGAGGGAAAAACACAATGATCAAAATCATTGATTCTTTCCTTCTGTGAAGAGAATCGTTCAGGAACATTGTCCTTTGCGCTTCTCAACACTCTGATGCAGGGTTTTGAATCCTCATCGTGTTTTACACTAATTTCTAGTTGCTCCATAATTAAGAAACATCACTAGAAGTGAGCTTTCTCAAGAATTCACCAAAATCCAAGCAATACGAATCTTGCTTTCCTTTTGGTCTCAGCTATGGATTTCGTATTCAAAGTTTCCTATGAACACTCTACAAGGACTTATTCGCTATTGTTTTGGTTATATCGAATAACCCCAAAACTTTCACGAATTCAAATGGTTTACCAATTCTAATTGAGTGCTAACTATTTCTAAACTAATGGTCTCTACATATACTCTACAACGATTTGTTTGGTGCCTTCTATTCAACCCCCTTTGATATCTTATATCATATTGTGATGCTTTGTATTTTTGACGTTTCAAAACACTTTGCATTCCACAATTTCTTTCATGCCATTCTTATAAAGTTGAATTTCATTACTATTGATCAAATCATAGCAATTTGATTCCCTTTTATACTTATACCCTTTGTTGATGAAACACTTTGATCAAATCAAATAGTTTCATATTCATGTTTCCTTTGGTAAACTTACTTTACACATTTAAACAATCATTTAATGATAATTACCATTTTTTGTTAAAACACAATACATCGAATATGTATTAATAATTCTTTAAACACTTTGTATTCAAGTAATACACGGTGTTCAAGTTATTTCGCCGAACTTAGGCATGATTTATATGTGACAAGAAATCAAATGACTTTCACATATTATCACATAACTTTGAATTCAAACAATGGCTTCATTCATTCATTAATGAAATATCATTAAGTTGGATATTTTAAACAAGGCATTTTAATGTTTTACAAATGTTTATACATTATCAATTAGTTTCAAACAATAAGGATGATTCACAAGTAATCAAACAAGATATGAACACGAATATAAATCATTCACAAAAGTGGAACAACTGTTTGTTACAAACTGATATGAATAACCGTCTCACGAAGTGTGAGACAAACTATGGAAGTTCACAATCTCTTGATTACAATAATCATCCTAAACATAAACTAAATGATAAATGTCGAGGGAGAGTGTCGTCGGCCATCATCATCATGCTCGACATCAACACGCAACGTCACCTCCACTCCAGCAAGCACCTCTATGCAGAAGGACCTGTTTTCAGTAAAACAGAGCAAGTATCAGATATACTTAACACTGCAATGTGTTTGCAAGATTATAACATTTATAAAACTGTATATCAAATATACCTTGGTCATCGATGATCTCTCCGACGATTGGTTCAACCTTTACGTTCTGAAAATGTAATATGAACTCATGGAAATCCAATGCTTCCGTATCACCACTCATGATCCTACTCTGGACATGTCCTTTGTAGCTGGGAGGCAACGACCGAAGCAGTACGTCTATCGCAAATGGATCAGCCATCCAGTAATCCACGAAGTGAACCAGTCTTGTGTGTGCATCAAGCATGCGCTCCAAGTGACTCTTCAGACACGTATGCTCCTCCATCTGTATGGAAAGGAACTCTCCAAGCAACTCGTGCTTCCACATGCGCACATGGCCTATGAACTCTGCTCTCAGCTGATCCACCATCGAATATGGGTCAAGATCACCCATGAGCGGATGTAGTTCATACACCATCCTGTAACGCATTATTATCTAAATGTAGGTGGACATCTCTTGGCGATAGTAGCGGTCTGCCAGCTCTTGTGGGGTCTCATAGTAGTCTGGCTAAGTCAAATCCATCGTGCGGCGTATGTAGTCTACCACATGATTCCTAGTAAGGAGATCATCTAGGCGCACTAGCCAACTAGGGAAGTTGGATCCATCAAGTCTAAGGTTTTTTTTACCCTTTACCCAATCCTCAATCTCAAAGTAAGCTTCACGGTGAGCCATCTATATTTATAATTGCAAAAGGAATTTAGACTAAGTTTATAATTAAATGAGTTAATAATAACTCCACTCAGAAACACCTATCCCCAAAGAGGGTTTCTAGTGACAACACGACCCCTATCAGCCACATCTCCCCCGATCATCACAGCTATCAATGTGGGTTCAAGGGTGGACGCTAAACGTCGGTCACATCATTCATGCGACCCGTGCTCGATCTTTCGACCATCCGCGTTCCGAGGCCACGCTTCTCTAGCGTGCTAGGCTCGCCAACTCAACCTTAGTGTTTTCGCTATGCAACATGGCTTGCACCCACTGTATGCGAACGTAGATATGTCTAACACCCGATCATCACGGCCTGCCTCATACCAAAGAACTTTCTTGGTGGTGCACACTAAGGGGGAACACAATCGTTAGTTATTTTAACAGGGATCATCTTATTAGGCTACCGTCGAGTATCTAATACTAGCACACAATAAGACATACAAACAATAACATTGAATGTAAATGCTATGTGATATGGTCCTTCACGTCGTGATCTCCATCCGCCGTCACCGGGTTCCGACATCGTAGACACCAGGGTACCAGTGTCATTCCGGCGTGGTAGTGTGTCATTACCATGACTATCTACTACTATGCAACAAAAGGTAATCACTTTACCTTTGCCACAACCATATCACAAAGCAACGCCCTCCTGCAAAACAAAGTTAGACGCCTCTACTTTATCTTTGCATGTTTTACGTGGCTGAATGGGCTTTCACACAAGAACCGTTCTTACCTACGAACTTTCAACACAACACTGATCAAGTAGTTGTCTATACTACACCCCTTTCGGGACCCTCCATTGCAAATGGTATACCAACTAATGCGAGAGAGATAGACACCCCCCTAAGCCACTTTATACGGTACAAGCCGTATGTCAAGCGTGGACCAGTCTCGCGAATGAACACGTAAAGTCGGTTGGGGGCCGCTTCATCAAGCATTACTGCGGTATACACAAGTACACGTGGGAGGGTAACAACTAAAATATCAACGCCCACATGCTACATCTCGTGTGTTCTACCCGTACTAGCATTACTACGCATAGATCTAGCTCTGATACCACTATAGGGGTTCCGCGCATAAAAATAATAAATTTTACTCTACGCCCCTAAACGCCTGAAGCTTCTAGGACCTATCTATTAGTAATACAGTAACGGGAAGGGCTTTTCGTGAACTTACCCTCGAAGACCGAAAAGCGTTGTCAAGGCTCAGGAGAGCGTGGTTGATGTAGACGAGTCGAAGCCGACCTCAAGGTCGTGATGAAGTCCTTGCGCTCCTTCTGGCTCCAACGACTTGAGTGCCTCAAGTGTGACACCTCGTGGGAGTTACACACGTCCGGTGCCTGACGATGACTCCCGCTTCCCTGATCCAGCAGCGATTAGCGAAGTAGAGCTCCGGATCCGAATCCCATAGCACAAGGCGCCATGGTGAAGATGTCTCTTGCTCGTGCAGTCCAGACTTGGGACCACGGTCACGAGAGAGAGAGGGGGAGAGAGAAAATATCAATTAGAGGTCCTCCCAAAAGTGGGGAGACCTTTATTGATTATTGGGTGTATTTTCTAGGCCAAATACCCCACTTTATCTAGGGCATATTTCCAACAATTTAGATATTTCAACATAGTTTGAATTCATCCAATTATCATAATTTGTGAAACATCTTTCACAAGTCCCTTTTGTGCTAAACTTAACTTGAATACATTAGTCATGTCGATCAAATCGAAGAGACTTCGTATTCTTGTTAATTTCAATATCCTCCTTTTGTTGTGAACTCATTTGAACAATTCAAATCATTTAAAACTTCACGTTTCATTAAGTAAATACGCTTATTCACTTAAGTCCACAACTAACAAATGATTTCCACTACTTGTTGAAAATATGATACATCATTATGTATAAGATTTAATATTCCTTCGTATATCACCGTTTTACCAGAATGCGGAGTTTTAGTCATTCTGCCCAAGAGGCATGGTTTTGCAAAGTCTCTAGATTAAGCATCTAGGACCCCGATCTTCATAAAGAACATGCAATAACCAAAATGACTTAAACTATAGTGTCATTTCATTATTAAACTTTGGATATCTTTTAGCATTCTAATCCTTTATAAATGTTTAAACCATTATCATTAACATAGTGATGAGAATAACTTATTTATAATCATAATGTGACCATAAGGTATTGTTCATAAGAATAGTACAAACTGGCTTGTAACTTGTTCATATAAATAGTCGTCTTGCCAAAAGCAAGACACACAAACTAGGATTACAAAATTATATTCAGGTCCACTAATCCAAATGACAAACTTTGAGGGAAGAGGTGATGTCGGCCATTAATTGTTTTGCTTGTCATCATCAAGTCATGTTGCCTGAAAACCAGCAATTCTCAAGCAGATCCTCCCGTTTTCAGAAAATGGGACAAGTATCAAATACTTTGCAAACTGCAACGAGTTTTTGCAAGAACCACATTTATAATTTGTATATCTTACATATACCTTTTTATCCATGACCTCCATTGCAATCAAGCCCTTCCAAGAGTTCTAAACTCTAATGCAAGATCGCTAAGTGTTTTTCCAAATAATCTCTTTTTATCCATGATGGAGGAAAACCCATCTAATGGCTCATACTCTATGTGCCTTATTTTGTAGAATACAAAATGTAGCCCAACTCTCGATCGAATGGAGATTGTTTTTTGTAGGCTAATCGTGCGGTCTTAATTAGTCTATGTAAGTTGTGGGGTGCGTCTAGAGAAGTTTATGTTCGATCCTTTATAAGTAGTAGAGATGTTTGGTCGGCCACATATCATTTGCCTTCGGGACTATAGAGAGGGTGAAATCCTTAGGACGTGTTTGAGAGTATGTCCAGTGCTATTCGTGACTACAAGCATTGGCTTATAACCTACACGATCAAAGGATGAATAAAGAGAGATTCACTAAGCTAATTACGATATCCACATGGAGACCCGTAATTGTGGTGGTCTGTATGGGTGACTGCTCTCTGACATCGTGGTGGTTATTTAGACATGACCTTATTCCTTGGCTCAAGAAAGTGACTGCCTACGAGCCTTGCGGTAAACATCTTATTATGGAACTCTCTCCACACATGTCAGACCATAAGAAATAGGTTATCCTAATTATGATTAATTACAACATGCTAGTGGTGTATCCTACACCCCCGAGAACGTTTTAGCCCTATTGAGTTTAACTACCATTCCAAACGCTTTTGTTACTTGCTTTCTTTTACTTATTTTATTTACTTTTCTGTGTTCAATCAAAAACCTCTTAAACACCCTTTACTTCAAAGTATCCTTTGGTAGACGAGGGGCATAAAGATCTTAACCAAATAGCTCTCTGTGGTTTCGATACTCTTATTTCAAAACTAGCTACAATTGATCTATGCACTTGCAGTCATCATCAGCCCACAGACTGATCCAATGCCATGGACGGCGGTGCCGGATTGTCCGCCGGAATTGAAGAAACCCTCTAATATGCATATTTTCACTTTGACTAAGACTTATCTCTTGTGGGTGTGATGGCTATATAATGTTAGGATGTGTATGTGACCGAAAGACATCCCCAAAAAGCTCATCGAGACTATCCCTCTTAATAGTGCGGTGTTTCCTATAAAGACTCAAATGAAAAGAGAGAGAAATATAATGAAACCACACACTATTTTCTTGAGTATAAAATGGGGGGTCTTACACCATGTATCACCATCATTTGCAGACTAAAACCTATGTACACACTAGTAGGCAATCATTAGTCCACACTTTAACATCGGTGTAATTAATTAACCAAAATAATGGATAGGGGCATATTTCCTTTTCATGTGGCTTGGTGGTAGGAGTTTAATTCCAAAATTCACTTTGTCAAAGGCTCTAAGTGTCAAGCTTGTGTGCAAGCAAAGCAGCCTCACAAGCCTCACAAGTCTGCAGAGGAAAAAACGTACCTTTAGAGCTCATACATTCAGATCTATATCAGATGAATGGTGTGTTGACAACTGATGGAAAGAAATATTTTATGATTTTGATTGATGATTCTACTAGGTAATACTATGTATATCTCTTGAGAACTAGAGACGAGGCTTTAGATTTCTTTAAAATCTATAAGGCAAAAGTTGAAAATCAACTTGAGAGAAATATCAAAACAATTTGGTTTGATCGTGGTGGAGAGTACTTTTCTAGTGAGTTCAATTTATTCTATTTGGACCATGGTATTATACATGAGAGGATGCCTCCCAATTCCCCTCAATCCAATGGGATTACTAAGAGGAAAAACCAGACTCAAACAGATTTGGTTAATGCCATATTAGACAATGTCGGTTTATCCAAGGAATGGCGGGGAGGCTATATTGACTTCATGTCATGTCCTAAACCAAGTTCCAACTAAGAATAAAGAGATTACTTCATTTGAATAATGGTAAAATAAAAGGTTGACACTCTCCCACTTACGAACTTGGGATTGTTTGACAAAATTCAACATGCCAATCAACAAGAAGCGTAAGCTTGGGCCGAAAACCATGGATTATGTCTTTTTTGGCTATGCTTATCATAACATTGCTTATAGATTTCTTATGGTAAAATATGAAAAGATATGATCATCGGTACCATTTTTTATTCATGAGATGCAACATTCTTTAAGGATATATTTCCTATGAGAGATATTCGTAGCAAATCTAATAAGGTACTCCTAAACCTGAAACTCCCATAAAGACTGATGAACAATCAGATGATGAGAATTCACATTCGGATGAGGATGACAATGAAGCTCCCACAAGGACAAAGAGACAAAGAACCACAAGTTCTGTTGGTAATGATTTCATTGTGTACCTATAGTGAATGACACTCCCACTACAATTTCAAAAGCTTTTGCCTCTTCGGATACAGACTACTAGAAAGAAGCGGTTCAAAGTGAGATGGATTCCATCTTGGCTAATGGAACGTAGCAGATAACTAAACGTCCGTATGAGTGTAAACCTGTAGGATGTAAATGGGTATTTAAAAAGAAGCTTATGGATGATGGTACTATTAAAAAGTACAAAGCTCGGCTTGTGGCTAGAGTCTATACCCAAAAAAAGGGGGAAGATTTTTTTGATACTCACTCAACTATGGATAGATTGACCATAATTCGAGTATTACTATCACTGGCTACCTCTCACGGTCTTCTCGTTAATCAAATGGATGCTAAGATGGCTTTCCTAAATGGTGAGTTGGACGGGAAAATTTACATGAAACAACCTGATGGTTTTATACTAAAAGGTCAAGAAAGAAAGGTGTGTAAATTGAAGAAATCTTTGTATGGCCTCAAACAAGCCTCCAAGCAATGACATGAGAAGTTTGAAAGAACTTTGAAAATTGTGGGTTTTATTGTAAATGAAGCCGACAAATGTGTATACTACCGCCATGGTGGGGGCGAGGGAGTTGTCCTATGTCTATATGTTGATGCCATATTTTTTTTGGACAAGTCTCAAAGTGATTAATGAGGTCAAACCTTCTTGTCTCAATGTTTTGAGATAAAGGATCTTGGAGAAACTGATGTTATCCTAAACATCAAGCTACCAAGAGATGAGAATAATGTGATTACACTTGTGCAATCACGTTATGTGGAAAAGGTGTTGATCATATTTGGATATGATGATTGCAACTCCTCTCCCACACCTTGTGATCCTAGTGTGTTGCTTCGAAAGAATCAAAAATAGACTAGATATCAATTGAGACACTCTCATATTATTAACCCACTTATGTATTTAGCTTGCGCTACGAGGCCTGACATCTCATTTGCTGTGAGCAAACTTAGCCAGTTTGTGGCCAACCCGAGAGACGATCATTGGCATGCTCTCGAGAGAGTAATGCACTATCTAAATGGAACAATAAGCTATGGAATTCATTATACCGGGTATCCAAGAGTACTTGAAGGGTATAGCGATTCAAACTGGATATTAGATGTTGATGAGGTAAAGACCACAAGTGGATATATATTGGCTCTTGGTGGTGATGCTGTTTCATGGAAGTGCAAGCAAACCACCTTAACGAGGTCAACTATGGAAGCAGAACTCACAATATTAGATACTATGACTGTCGAAGCAGGATAATTTTGTGAACTCTTAATAGATTTACTATGGTTGAAAAACAAATAATGACAATCCTTATGAACTATTGCAACCAAACTGTGATTGTAAAAGTAAACAATTCTAAGGATAATATGAAGAGTTCAAGACATGTCAAGAGAAGACTGAAGTCTGCTAGAAAGCTGAAAAACTCTAGAGTTATAGCATTGGATTATGTCCAAACGATAAGAATCTGGCAGATCCTTTTACGAAAGGACTATCTAGAAATTTGATAGAAAATGCATCAAGGGAGATGGGTTTGAGACCCAGTGAGTTGTCAAAGGGGTAACCCAACATATGGATCGGAGATCTCCTAAATTAGGACCTAGAAAAATAAACCGAAACAAATGAGTCGAGAGAAACTTTTAATACTCTCCACTGCAAATGCAGTTATCTCATAACACACTGTTAGGAAGGTTGATTACATCTTAATGTGTTATGTCTATCTCCTTGGGAGCAAAGACGCTGTCCTACAAAACGGTCTTGAAAGAACACACCTATATAAACTACACTGTTGGTCACAATGTATGAGACTTGAGTGGATCTCTAGGAAGGTCATGAAAGCCTGATGAGTATGACTTATAAGCTCCACCCGAGGGGTAGCCTATGGTAGCCAATTATCAGTAATGACATTGAGTGAAACTTGATGCACAAGACTGACAATTCAAGGCCTAATTCATTGTTCAGTTGTAGTCAAGTGTATCTCTTTGTCTAGGTGAAAGTTCAACTTAACAGTCTCCATTGAACTGCAGGTATATTAAATAGTGATTGGTATTAATGAGCCATTTTTTTTTGAACAATTACTAATGAGCCATATGATGTGCCCCTAAGATCTAATGGAGAAGATTTATATGGGTTATGGTCCATGTAGGTAACCCATATAGTCTAATAAATTCTGAAATCTCAAGGCCCATCTATTATGGCAGTTTGGGAGCTGTGTCAGAGACAAAATTTAGCCCCACATTGCTAGTTGGAAGAGAGTTGGATCAACTTACAAGGTGAGTTGTTCCACTCCAACTAAGTGAGTGAGAAGAGAAGGAGTCCACACGCACTCCTCCTCTGCCGCTTGCCTCGCCCGCACGCGCGACGCGTTTCATGAATCGAGTTCGAGTTACAAACTCATTTTGTGGAAGACTATTTTTTTGCATGATGCACCAACTGTTGGGTACATATCAACATTGCGGTGTCCTACGTGGTGACTCGGTCGGCTCACCTCCCAGGCTATAGAGAGAGGGGCATAACAAATCCAGAAGTAACATGTTTCTTTCTCTGTCTGTCTTGTCTTGTTCCTTCTGTTGCGCTGCTCTCTAAACTTTCCCATCTCGGCGACTGCGTGCACTGCCGTCCGGGAGAGTAGGCTTCCGAAACCCCATGCGTCGAGATCCTGTACCAGTAGACATGCGATAAGTTTTTTTGGGAGCATCTCGGCACGACTGCTCGCATTCGTTCGTGTATTCTTCTTCATCAACCGACGATCTCAACATCACCATGGGCGATATGACAAAGACTAGGCTGCTGCTGCGGTGATGACCTTTCCGGTGAACTTATCTGCTAGTGTTTACATAATATTAATTTTGGTAATTAATCTCATGCGAAAATTGCTTAATAATCCAACGGTACCTCTAGCTATTAGTATCTGGCCATGTGGATACTATTGTACTTTCGATTTTTTTCATTCCAGGATCCCTCATTATTTTGCATTATTTTGTTTCTAGAAATTGAGCGGAGGTGCTCGCCGTGGTCAAGAAAGCGCAGATCTCAAAGCATGCGCGGTGAAGTGGTGACTCAGTTGCGACGGTCCTGATTCCACCAAAGCCCTTGACCCGACAGGCCGCACCGGTCTTCCTTTCCAGTCTCCTCCCACGCGCACGGGCACGGGCACAGATCGTCCTTCCTTCAATTCTCAAATCCCAATCTCAAATGGTGCTCCGTGACGAGATCTGAGAGGAGAGAGAGAACCTCCCCAAACCAACCCGCGCGATGATGGCCGCGCCCCCCGCCTCCCCGTCAACGCGATCGCGCGGCAATGCCGCCGCCGCCGGCGGCAACACCACGTCGACGATGCTCCCGGGCCCCGCGAGCCGCAGCAACGGCGGCTGCATCGACCTCAGCACCTCGGGCCTCCTCGCGCACGGCGCCGGCAGCAGCGTCGTCGTCTCCGACCCGCGTTCCATGCAGCTCCTCTGCGTCCTCCCCATGCCCTCCTCCTCCGCCTCCTCGCTCGCCTCCTTCGTTACCGCCGTCCGCTGGGCGCCCCCGGCCAGCGCGTCCTCCCTCTCCGCGGCATTCGACGCCGGCGGCGGCGAGGACGACTACCGCCCGCTCCGCCTCGCCGCCGGCGACCGCCACGGCCGCATCGCCGTCTGGGACGCCCGCGAGCGCGTCGTGCTGCACCTGCTCAACCTCGACGAGTCCCGCAGCGTCGCGCCCGGCACTAGCGGCGGCGTCCAGGACCTCTGCTGGATCCACCACGCCTCCGGGTGGCTCCTCGCCTCCATCCACGGGCCCTCGCTGATTTGCATCTGGGTGACCAGCAACAACCCTCGCGTGCTCTGGATGTTCGACGCCTCGCCCGAGTACCTCTCCTGCATCCGCCGCGACCCGTTCGATGACCGCCACCTCTGCGCGCTCGGTCTCCGGGGCTTCCTCCTCTCCGCGGTCCCGCGGCATGACTCCGACATCTCGTTGAAGGAGCATCGGATAGACCGTGGCGCGGGGGACATGGCAGAGCTGCAGAGGCTGGAGAAGGAGATGTCAGCGCCCGCGCCAGCCCCGGCGCTCGCGGCGTTCCCACTCTTTTCAGCGAGGCTCTGCTTCTCCCCGCATTGGAGACACATCCTGTATGCCACCTACCCGCGGGAGCTCATCGTCTTTGATCTGAACTACAGCATTGCGCTCTCTGTTGCTTCATTGCCCAGGGGGTTTGGGAAGTTCACGGATGTTATGGCTGATCCAGATCTCGACCTGCTCTATTGCACGCACGCTGATGGCAAGCTCAGCATATGGAAGCGCAAGGAGTAAGTTCACACATCTTGCTGATATTTTTATACAATCGTAATTCAAGAAAAGAACTAACTGAGAACTTGGCCGAGTGCCCAAACTCTCAAAACTAACTTCACAAGACAAATGTGATAACAGGCATTCTTATACATGGTTGAGTGCACCTGTAGAAAACTGCAACCAGTAGCCTAGTTATGCAAGAAAGAGACAAGAACAGTTAAAAATGTAGCAATAAGATATTATGTGAACTTACAACTTGCAAATTACAACCATCTGGATATCATGTATGCTGTCTTTTAAAACGAATGAACAGTCAGCGTGTATGCGAGCATGGACACCCAATGATATGTGTACGAATTGAAAACAGGTTTTTCCTGCCACACTTTTTTTTTGTAAATGTCACTGTGTCAATAATTCTGTGTATGCTTCCTTGAAATGGTGTAACCTATTCTTAGTTTGTTGCCATACATGTCAACAATTTTCTACAACAATATATATATATATAAAGTTCAGTAATGAATGGCAAACAGGCAGCGCTTTATTGTACTATATTAAGTTTGTCCTTCTTTCCTTTTTGATTTTAGGGGTGAACAAGTGCATTTGTTGCATGCAGTGGAAGAGCTCATGCCTTCAATTGGTACCGTTGTTCCTCCCCCAGCCGTTCTTGCTACTACAGTCTGGCAGTCAGAGTCTATTTTCCACAACATCGACAAACTATCTCAGGATTTGGCACAAATGCAATCTTCACGCGCTGTCATCTTTGATACAAATTCGGATGAGAACATGTGTCAAGGGGCCATGTCGTATCTGACATCAATATCTGAAGATGGCAAGATCTGGTCATGGCATTTGACTTTTGACAAGTCAGCAGGTTCCAAGAAAATTAATCTAGGTGCGAATCAGTATAGTCAATACAGTCGAAATCCTATAGCTGTTCCAACTGTTAAATCAACTGATGATTCTGTTTGTGTCACTAATGTCGGGAAGGAACCAGGTACATCGAACCATAGTGATGCTGGAATTTCGAAACCACGCTCTAGTGGACTTGATTTTACAATAAAGGTTATGCTATAAACCTCTCAGTCTCATTGATTTTTCATAGTTGGTCATGGTTCAGTATAATGTGAATCCGTTGAGCTGCTATACACAACTTGAACCATGGTTTTTAAAGCGTTAAGGCGACCTAAGGTGATCTAGGGGCGCTCTGACGCCTAGGCGGGCGCTTTGGACGCCTAGGCGCCTAAAGCGTCCATTTTACCAAAGCTGGGGAGGGGCGCCTTGATGCCTAAGCGTTGCCTAGGCGACGCCTTTAAAACCATGACTTGAACTTTCTTAATCTCCAGGATTAGGTTGTACCTGTTCAGTTATCTAAATTTTGGTCCATATATCCCTTAAAACCGGTTAACTATTTCTTCCCTTTCCTGTTTTCTCATGCTTATTATGCTATGCAGATCAATTTGATGGGCCAGCTTCATCTTTTATCATCTACTGTGACTACCCTAGCTGTGCCATCCCCTTCTTTACTTGCCACAGTAGCCCGTATGTCCCTGATGGTCATTATACTGCTAGCTATTTTTGTCTAAAGTTATATTCAGGTTTTAAATTTTTGCACTTCTATAACATCGGACAATATTTCTATCTGAAGGTGGTGGAAACAATCCTGCTCCAGCAGTACCACTTGTTGCTCTAGGAACTCAGAGTGGGACTATTGAAGTTGTCGACGTGCTAGCTAATGCAGTTTCTGTCAGCTTTGCTGTTCATAGCAGCACAGTCAGAGGATTAAGATGGCTTGGAAACTCTCGTATTGTTTCCTTCTCATATAATCAGGTGCTCCATGTTCTTCTGGTCTATATACTATTATATATTGAGAATTGTGAATTGTAATTAAGTTCTTATTTACTCTGCCAATTATGTTCTTACCAACAATAACGTTAGTTAATTTCCTCATTTGTTTGACTGGTACAGGTTAGTGATAAAACTGGGGGATACAATAATAAGCTTGTTATTACCTGCCTGAGAAGTGGGCTAAATCGCCCATTCCGTGTACTCCAAAAGCCTGAACGTGCACCTATAAGAGCATTGAGGGCTTCTTCATCTGGAAGGTTGGTTCCGTGTTTTTAACCGATGATAACATCTATCATGCATCCATTACTAATTATTCTTTTACAATTCAGTACACATAATCTTGATATGTTCATTTTCACTATATTTGCCATGATTTCTCAATCTCAATATTTGATTTCTCAACCTCAATATTTGATTTCTTAAACATGATATTCACTCCCAGGTACCTTCTGATCCTTTTTCGTGATGCTCCTGTTGAAGTGTGGGCTATGACGAAGAACCCCATGATGGTACTTATTTCTCCACCCTTATTTAGGCAAACTGTAAATCAATTGTCCGTTCTCATCCAGTACTTAGTCAACTTAGTTCACCATAAAACCTTGTGCAAACCTTTGTAACGTTGACTTCCATATTTCGATTATTGCACTAATGAATATAGATGCATCTTTTTTAAGTAACTTGGTGTTGCACTGTGCATTGTAAAGTACCTATATATTTTTACAAACAAACTCTGCTAGACAGGAGCATGTTTATCAGAGTGGAATAGCAAAGGTTGTCCTACAGCCGAGCTATTATGCTTCTGGGTAGGTATATTTACTATTGTTTTTCTTACTCTTAGCCCTCAATTAAGCAAAGGGATACCGTTGGCGCAGGGGCATCGGGTATTTCTGCCAAACCGAAATTCATGTCAGAAATCAAGCCTGCAGCCATTTTTTTTCACTTGAATCACTTACCTTTGGTAGCTCTGAAGGGAACCTGCTCTTGTATTGGGGATGTTGTTTAATTTGCATATTCATTTGAATAAAGATCCAATTACCATGGCAGAAACTTTGACAAAATTATTTGGAAAATGTTATCCAAAATAATCTGGAACAACGTGTCAAGAAAATTATATTAGAAATGTTATCCATAATGCTAAAAAATTAAAATCTTTCAAATGCTTAGGAAAATACTATTTCACGTATCGGATGCTGAAACCAAGCACATAATTACCACGTTGGCATAGTAAGTAGCAACAAATTTGTTCTAAATTTGCACTTCGAGAACAAAATTTGAATCCTGAGGTTATGTTAGATAAATATTGCATTCAGTTACTGTCTATCTTAAAGAGCATTACAGTGATTGTTAACATTCCTAAATTGACCCTCGTGTTTTGCTCTATCATGTATCAGTCAGTTCTTTCATGTCATAGAAGTTCGGGAAGCGTGATATTTGTAATTTCTCTTCATTGTTTGTAGCTTAGATCCTTGGCTCTTCCTTTTACGGTGTTAGAATGGACACTGCCAGCTGCACCTCGACCGAGTCAGAATGCAGCATCTAAGCAGTCGTCTACCTCCAAGGAACGGTCAGGAGGTGCACTTTTAACTCACTAGCAAAGTCATATTATCAGAAACTTCATACTCCATTCCTATGAATAAGGCTCACACGCTTTCCAAGACGAATCTTTGACCAAATTTTTGATCAACAATATCTCGATTGTGTTATGCAAAATTGGTATCGTTGGATTTGTATTGAAAAACACTTTCTAATGGTATCAATTTTTCATCAAATAGTCCTGATATAGTTGGACTAATTCTTGGTCAATCTTGGAATACGTGTGTGCTTTATTCATTGCAATGGAGGGAGTAGGTTGCATACTTGTATACTTATTCAAATACTACCAATTTATGTTTTTACTCTTCTCTGGTTACATTTTGCCAAATCAATCGTAAGATGATACTATGATAGGATTTGTCCTTGCCTGCAGAGGTTACTGCCGCAGAGAGTTCTGATGAAACATCTGAAAGTTTTGCTTTTGCATTAGTCAATGGTGCCCTTGGTGTGTTTGAAGTGCATGGACGGAGAATACGAGATTTCAGGTACTTGAATTGCTGGCTTTATATCTTTAAGCATGAAACAGACTGACATGCACCTTTGATCAGATCATCAGAGTATATATATATTGTAAAAACCTATACTTCATATTTGGTTTGCTCTAGTCCTCTACTCAATTTTGCTAGAGCATCACAATACTTGATAAGCCAGTAAAACTGGTATGTTATCCTTGAATTCTTTCTGTGAATTCTGCTATTGAACCCGAAATGTTTTCTTGGCAATTGTCTGATCCATCGTGCTTCTTACATTTTGTGTGTATCGGGTGCAAAAGACAACAGTCTCCTTTTGTAGTGTATCGGTTATAAATGATATATTGCACAGTTCCCACCTCTAGCTTGTATCTAAGTGATAGGTAGGCCCTTGAGTTACCCCAGGCCAGAATAAGGTGGCAGATACTTGGTGCTTGCAGAATTAAGAGATAAGTAAATATTTTGATCGAACATGATATTTGAGTAATTTTTTAATAACTGAAGCTATGATTGTTGTATCAGATTTGATTCTCGGAGTTGAGATCTTATGAATTTTAACAGGCCTAGAATGAGATCACAGTAAACCTTTGTCTTTCCTCCCATTACTGGCACATATATTTGTTCACGTAGTTTGTTCTTATATGAAAGCTGTAGTTTATTTTGTGTAACCATTATTATCACCATTTTGCATGGCCATCATATGTATGATCCATATTAAGTGTGGTTTATTATTTTTTCAGGCCAAAATGGCCCTCATCATCATTTGCGTCTTCAGATGGCCTGGTTACTGCTATGGCTTATCGCCTTCCCCATGTTGTATGTACACTGTGGCACCGTATTTGGTTTATAAGTACAGTTTTGTAGCAGCTTCTTATCTGCGACGCAAACTATCCTGAGACATCATGACCTAAAACAAATATTTTTAACAAAAATGTTAGGTTATGGGGGATAGATCAGGCAACATTCGATGGTGGGATGTTACAACAGGCCTTTCTTCTTCTTTTAGCACTCACAGGGAAGGCATCAGGAGGATAAAGTTTTCTCCAGTTGTTCATGGTGATCGAAGTAGAGGACGCATTGCTGTGCTCTTCTACGATAATACATTCTCTATATTTGACCTGGTAAGTACAAACAAGCATTTGCTAACCGCCTAATATATCATTGTCTAGTTCAAAACTCCGTACCTGCAGCATGTGATACTTGTTATTGGAGTGCAATGCGCAAATGCATGCTTCTTAAACAGTTTAAGAAACACCTTTGTTTTGGCCAAATTTTTGATGTTAAGAATATTTGTAACAAGTACTTATTTCACTGGAGTAGGGAAAATATTGTTTTACTGTGTAGACTGTCCTAGTGAACTTAATAGGTTGCTTGCGGTCTTCTTTCATCCTCATTGTAATTCATGCATGTATTATTATTCATCTCCAATATACAACTGATCCTTTTATTTCTTAGCATTTTTGCAAACTGTCTCATGATGGGACAAGTTCAAAATAGTAGTGTACCACTGAGTTCGGGAACTGTGTTTTAGGATAGTGCAGATCCCTTGGCAAATGCCATTCTTCATCCTCAATCTCCTGGCACACTCGTCTTGGAGCTTGATTGGTTATCAACACGAACAAGGAAGGATGAACCACTTGTATTATGCATTGCTGGAGCTGATAGTAGCTTCAGACTGATTGAGGTTAACATGTATGTCATTTTTATTCTGCACACTGCCATTTTTATCTGTGTATTGTGCAGTTGTTCTATTTATTATTTATTTATTTATGAGATTTAAATTTGTTGCAGTATTAAAATTCCACCTATCTCTATAAATGAACCGATTATGATTATTTATGAGGTTTAGATTTTTCTATGTTAAAGCTCCACCGATCTCTATAAATGAAACAATTATGAACAATAAAAGTGCAATCCATGTTATTCCTGTCAATAGTTTTTATTGATCCTCTTTATGGATTGTCAAGATACCTCGTTTTTTATCTAACACTTTCTGTATCATGCTTATGAATTCGATTAGTAACTTATGAACATGGTATTCTAATGTCATAACTTGCTATTATATGACATTATTGTATCATTGTGTAATTTTCTATTGTATCATTGTGTAATTCTCTCAGTCAGCATGTATTCCATCTGTTCCGAATTATAAGAAGTTCTGGCATTTTTCTGAATCGCATGTATATAGACTCGTTTTAGTGTGTATGTTCACTCATTTCAGTCCTTATGTAGTCCACATTGAAATGTCCGAAACATCTTATAATTCGGAACGGAGGGAGTAGCATAGTTAAACATTGAGAAAATGCCAACATAAAGGTGAATTAATAGAAGAATTTGTAAACAAACCTAAGAAGAAGCACATGGGGCTAAACTGAACCCAGCCTAATTTGGAACCAGCCATTGAACAGGAAAAGGCAAGAATAATGCTCCTGAGCCTACAATGCGCACAGATCAATGAAGCACTTAAGCTAAGCAGAATTTAATGCAAGATAATCCTAAATAAGATACTCCCTCCGTTTTGGTTTACAATTCCTGCGCGGTATACCGTTATCAATTTGACCACTAAAATATTAATTGTATAGCACAGAAATTATATCATTAGAAAATATAACATCTAAAGTTTCTAATCGTATAATTTTGTGTTATATAATTTATATTTTATTGAGTAAATTGACAACCTAGGTATACGCACAAAACTTGTAAACTGAAACAGAGGGAGTATTCCAATTAATCAACCATTCCTGAGGCAGTTTAACAGGGATACAAAGTGAGTACATTGCAATATACTACACTTCTGATCCTCTTACTGGACAGACATATTGAAACGGAGTTTCCTGGGGTGAGTGAAAGATATAGCGAAACGGAAGGAGTAGCTAAGTGGAAATTTGCTGGCAATGGATTTGAATTTGGACTAGCCCTTAAGCACGACTTATCATATGCGGAGAATCCACGGAGCATATGTTAGGAAAAATATATGATCAGGTAGGAAATATATTAGTTAAAATATAAGAAAAATATGGGTTAGTAGGAAAAAGTGGTGTCTCTATTCTTATGGTCAAGTTGAGCCGTCCCTATGAAAGAAACACATTGTACTTCTTATTAATTAGACAATGAATTAGTAAAAAGACACAACTAAAGCCTCAGAGCCTTTATAATCATGCCAGAGATTAGGCCATGCCTGTGGCTAGATGCGGTTGAGTGCCCTATCCCCAGTCTTGGACCTTTACCAAGTTTAGCGCATGATGCTATTCATGTGCACTTACACCATTTGATTTCAGAGTAGCCTCTTCCTATCCATTCTAAGTCCATTATTCAAGATACCATCAGCATGCAAGGGTAGCAAATTTGTTTCTCTTGTCTAGTATATTTATCCACTGGTCTATCCTTTTCCTTTGCCTTCTGTAGCATTCCCTCCGTCTCAAAATAGATGTCGCAAATTTGTCTAAATTTGAATGTATCTAGACACTATTTAGTATATAGGTACATCCAAATTTTGACAAATTCCCGACATTTATTTTGAGATGGAGGGAGTAGTAAACATGTTTTTGGTGGTTGATAAAAGCGAGCAAAAACAATAGCTGGTTATGGCAATGCTTGTCCTCGTCCTCAAATTTAGTTTTCTGTAACTAAAAAAATACTGTCCAACTACCTCTGATGCCGAAGACCTTGTTTAATTTGTTACATGATGCTTGTTTTATGTGGTTGATGACTCTACCTATTAGATATGATAGATATAAATTGTTTCATAACTTCTGTTCTTCATTCACCAGTGATACTAAGATCAACTCTGGTCCTAAGCCACCGACTACAAAAGAGAGGTTTAGGCCAATGCCATTATGCCTCCCAATACTATTCCCGACATCGCATGCTTTGGTAAGGTGATGCAATATTGTAGTCATCTTAGAACTCAACTGCATGTTTATTTTGCTATATATTCTAGGAATTCATATTTGGCTTCATGTGCTTAGGCAATGTACAATTTGATGTGCTTCTGTATGAGTGCTTAAAGAGAGAGAATATTGCCACATTCTATATATAACTACTACCAGTTGATTGCATAAGCACATCCTAAGCATCGGTACCTAATCAAGCACTCATCAAGCACTCATCTTTCAATTAAACCCCAATGCTATGTATATTTTGCTAAGAACCTCTCAAGGCACTTGCACTGTATATTTAAACTGCTGTTTGCATATTTGCTTACATTCCATTTAGAAAGAACAAAGCCCTTATATAACTAGTGATTATAAAACCATTCTCACTGAATGGCCACTTTACGGATGGCATTCCACCTTCCAAAAGATGAATTGCAATTCACAGACATTTTTTTTTGTCTCAGGCTTTGCGTATGATATTGCAACTTGGTGTGAAGCCTTCTTGGTTTGAATGCAATAATAGTGATAAATTCGGAAGTAACAGCTTTAAGGCAGCGCCGGCAACCTTTGACGATCTTCGTGCTTACATGATTGAGACGACACTTCCTCCAATTGGTGATTCTGTAGTGGCTGAATTGCTGCTTAAAGTGTTGGAGCCATACAGAAAGGAGGGTAGGTAAACAATATCTTCTTTTTAGCAGATGATTTAGCATAAATGATGGAGATGTGTCCTTTTCCTTTTGTTGAGAAGGTTGCATCCTTGATGATGGAAGAGCCAAATTATATTCAGCTGTAGTAAATAAGGGAACTTATGCAAGGTTTGCATTTGCTGCTGCGATTTTTGGTGATGTCCAAGAAGCACTTTTCTGGTTACAGCTTCCTAAAGCCCTTCGCCATTTTCTGGATAAGTCAACAAGTAAATCAACTGAGAAGGGCATAGAATCAAGTGTACATACTGATTCTGAACAAACCTCCACATTAAATAGGATAGCTTCAAGAGAAAGATCAGCCGGAAATGTAGCAAAAGATACCGAGGTAATATTTGAATCTGATGTGCTGTCATTTCCAGCCTCTCTAGATATATTTTTGAATTTAGTGATCTATCTGTTGTGCAGAATTACGCACAATTAAGTACAATGGCATTTGAGCAAGATCAACTGTGGTTCAATGCAAATGAAAGGATACCTTGGCATGACAAGCTTGATAGTGAAGATGCTTTGCAAAAGCGTATTCATGAGTAAGAACCAAATATCTGAAATTGTACTGGATGAAATTAAACACATGTCTGGCTAATTGTTTGTGCCATGTGTGTTACCCAATCTGTCAACTCAGGCTTGTCTCTCTTGGAAATTTGGAAGCTGCGGTGTCCTTGTTACTTTCAACGCCTCCTGAAGGATCAAATTTTTACCCTAATGCATTAAGAGCGGTTGTATTGTCCTCTGCAGTGTCACAATCCTTACATGAACTTGCAGTGAAGGTGAACAGCCAGAAAACTATGTTCTTTTCTTCAGTAGGAATGTAGCTTGTTTAGGACATGGCACACAGCGCAACAGTAGGCTATGTTCTTTTCTTCACTTGCAGCAAAGGCATCAATTTAAATGATATTTTTGAAGATATGAAATGAAAGCTCAAATGGAACACTAGTCTTTGTTTCTTAAATGTGGAGCAAGCATTCCAATGTTCTATGGCATTGTCCAACATGAAGTGAAATTGATTAATAACCGCTGATATTTATGTGCTACAATGTACTCCCTCCGTTTCAAAATATAAGATGTTTTAGCTTTGTGAAAGGAGTGTATCTAGACCCCTTTTAGTGTGTAGATTCACTCCAAACCTACATGAACCTACACACTAAAAGGGGTCAAGATACACTCCTTTCACAAAGCTAAAACATCTTATATTTTGAAACGGAGGGAGTACTTTTGTCATACTGTAGAAACCTTGGGTCTGTTTGGATTGTGGCCGGCAGTTACCCTACCAAAACTTTGACGTTGACCGGTAGAATAAGCTAGTGTTTGGATTGAAGCCCACTCATCGGCAGCCACACTGGCAACTACTAAAGATTTTGCGCCCACACGCTGGCCAAACAGGGGCGGGTGAATCCTTCGCCAAAATATTGGCTCGCCCTGATTTGGCGTGGTGGATATGGGCATAAACCAAACAGCCCCCTTGTTTCCATGGATACCTCTTACTTTTATTTTCTATAATAGTTATCGTGATGTTAAGTTAGGATTCCTGGGTACTCACAGGAATCTAGAAGATGCGATATTCATATTTGTTGTCAGTTTGTCCTGCGCTTAAGTTGAGAATTTTCTTGATAAACATCCTGTGCGCTATGGTTATTTGTTCAAAGAGGGGGCTGTAATAAAGTTAATTATGATTTTCTGCAGGTTGTTGCAGCCAATATGGTTAGAACAGACAAATCACTATCTGGCACACATCTTCTCTGTGCTGTGGGAAAATATCAGGAAGCATGCTCTCAGGTTTGAACATCTCAGCTGCTATATATTTCTCGACTATATATTTTGGTTGAGCTATCACAATGGTGTTTATCCAGACAGTATTGGGATTATGGAAATAGCAATTTACAATGTTTTCAAAGACTTTTCTTATCAGTACCCTCATTGTATTCAAAACTGTGATGGGCACTTTATTCGATGGTTCCTTTTATTACTGTGATGTTTTAATTTTCTAAGTCTGATTTGTGCATAATGAAAATTCACCTGAATATGTCTCAGCTTCAAGATGCTGGGTGCTGGACTGATGCTGCAACTTTGGCTGCCACACATTTGCATGGATCTGATTATGCAAGGTACTTCAAAAATTCTAATTACTTAATTTATATTTTTTTTCACTTTCCCAATGTACTTCATTTTTCTTACCTTGTTTTATCCAAAGTTTAAAAAAAGGGACAGGTGAGGCTGTCGGTTCATCGGTTTGACCGTTGGTTCATCGGTTCACTATCTGGACCAGTAATTACGAAATAGAATATATTTTACTACTGTAATAAAGAAATTAAGCACTCAAGCACTCAACAAGTGTCACTTCCTTCATTTGAACACAGATCACGTACTTACCTGGTGGTCAGGGCGCTGCGGATAAGCTCTGCTTGTGAGCGCACCTGTCCTCGGTTCAAATCCCACTGACTGCAGCCTTATTTTAGTGACGCGGAGAATAAATATTCCTGTAGCTGGTCGGACCGTTCTCCGTTTTTTCACGGTTCTGAACAAACCACCGACTCAACCGGATTTTTCCTGGTTCGCTTTCTTGTCTGGTCCCTCTCCGCTTAACAGACCGGCAGAGGCCTCGGTGCCAGTTTTTTCTGGCCAAACCGCTGGCCCGGTTTTTTCAACTAGGGTTTTTTCTCGACTCACAATCACATGACAGTCTATACCGGCCCATCCGACCATGGTAGGTAGGGGCTTGGAAGGCGGGAAGTCGGTAGTAATTTAGTTTGGTTTGGTCATCTTTTTATGTCCAGTGTGTGAATAGCAGATAAATTGGCAGAAATGCCTTGGGTAGCTAAAATGTGCTTGTTCTCATGCTTGAAGCTGTTAGTTAAAAGCAGTACAGTTTGTCTATTTCATTTTCTTAACGCACTAAGGTAACTCCCTTCTGTCCTGTGCCTGACCCATGTAGGGTACTGCAGAGGTGGGCAGGTTTTGTTCTCCGAGGTGAACATAATATGTGGAGGTAACTGATTATGCACTACACATTAGCTGATTGCATATTATCTTTGTTGGGTATCAATATGTTTGTTTATTTATTTAATAGAGCTCTAATACTATATGTCGCTGCTGGAGCACTGCCTGAGGCTTTAGAAACACTCCGCAAGAACCAGCGACCAGACACTGCCGCGTTGTTCTTGCTTGCTTGCCACGAGATCTATTCACAAATCACCGTAGAGTCTGAGCCCACCGATAAGACATCAGAATTGGTACCAGAAGGGAGCCAGAAGCTCCGGTTCCCTTCCAAGAATGTGAATGAAGAGGACTTGATTACGGTCAGCGAGGTCTTTGGGCAGTACCAGCAGAAACTGGTTCATCTTTGCATGGATATGGAACCAACTGTGAAGCTCTGACGCACATGTTTTTGGCTGTGCTGTCCTTTGCATGGATCTGGCCTACTACTGTAATTTTTTTGCCATTTTGCGTGAAGTATTTTCATCAAGGTGCGCAAGCTACTCTCAGTTCTAGACACTGAATAGAGCCTGTTGCGTGGTACGCTACCCAGGCAGATACTAGGGTTGCTGATGTGCAGTTAGTATTGAAGATGGTCGTATAGGGTAAATGAAATATGTGCGTTTTGTATTGTACTTGACAACAGTTGGCATTGTTTTTTGTACGAGTTATGTAAATTTACGAGGAGCTGAGCGTGTATCAGTTTTAGCAGAGATTACTCCATTTATTCTGTCGATTATTTCTTTTCAACCCGTCTAGTTTCTTCACATGCCATCAGTCGTTGCCATCAACCAGTAGATCAGCAACATTAGGTTAAACACACACTGCCTTGGAATTTTAGGCAGTGTGTTGCTAATTCCGATAGAAGCCTGCATCTTTTAGGTTAAACACGCACTGCCTTGGAATTTTAAAGCTGATGCTTTGCTTTCCTAGTCTATCGGTAAGATATCGAGTACTTCTGTCCTTGTAATACTCCTACGACTCTGATTCTCAGTCATTGGATGCATAAGATAATGGGCAGGATCTGCTTGACGTGATGTCACTTTGCAAAGATCCTCCTAGTTTATCAGAATCACCTCGTTGTGATTAGGCTGCTTCTATTTTTTGCAGAATTAACCATATATGTTTATCAATCTCAACTTGTCCGTCTCATTTGAGTTTCATCAAGTTTGAGATATTAAACTTGAAGTTTATCAAAATCAATTGGGCAGTTAACCATATCTAGTAATTTTTATCATGTTTCATATCAGAATTTCAATGAAATATTATTATCTGAATCTGGACCAAACTACATGAAACTTCATGAAACCTGGATGAGATGAACCGCGTGTTGACGTGTGTAACAAATAGAATGCTGGATCAATCTGGATCACGGCCATCTCTTCTCCATCAAATGGCTGGAGTCACGACAGCAGGACTCTGAAGAAACCGGGGCACTTGAAGCTTTGTCTAGTCTATCATCCTAGGAGAACGTCCTCCCGCTGGCCATTGGATGAGAAGTGTTGTCACGTGACCACATTCAAATGTGAGATCTGGCCTATATGCCACATTTGCAGCAGGCACCAGGATACATACTGCAACAATATGTTACTTTGTCTCTATCAATGTTCCCATCATATTTAATCACTACCACTCACGACTGCTTTGAATGCAATCGTCACACCATAACAGGGTGATCTGAAGGTGTCTATCAGGTATTCCAAAGGGGTATGTTGAGGCATATACATCGAGATCGGGATTCCTATCTAAGTGACAGATAGATACTCACTCGGGGAGATTATATCAATGAAGCTTGCAAGCATGTGACTAGTCACAGAGTTGTAATATCACGGGAACGAGTAAATGTGTTTGTCAGTAACAAGGTCAAACTAGGCATGTCGATACCGGAGATAAGATCTTGGACAAACCAGATATCGTAGTGCAGAGGGAATGAGATTCAACGTTTGAGGTTCAAGCGATCAAGTAATTCGTGGAATGCATGAGGCCATCGTGGGTTTCTAGATCCCATTGTTGGTCATTGGTCGGAGAGACGTCTCGATCATCTCTGCGTATTCCCAACCGTAAGGGTGGCACACTTAGGGTGTGTTCACTTCGGGAACGAAGTGGAATGGAATGTCATGGTTCCATTCCACTAGAATAGGTTGGTTCCGTTCTTGTGTTTGTTTAGGACAAAAAATGTGTAATGGAATGATTCCATTCTATGTTCGGTTGGGCCAAAAAAGTGGAATGAAACGGTTCCATTATGCATTTAGCAAAAAAGATGGTAAGAGAATATAGAGAGTGGGAACGTTTGAGTGGCTTTAGCATAGAGGAACGAGGAGATTCCACCAATTTGGTGGAATGAGTGTATTCTGGATCTAGAGGGAATATTTTCTTTTGATGAACCACCTTGTTCCATTCCATTTCTCAACTGAACACTAGAACGACTCTCAGGTGTGGAACCATTTCATTTCATTCCACTTGGTGACAACAACCGAACACACCCTTAATGGTAGATACGCTTAGGGATGATTTGAGATCGTAAGGGAAAGAGAAGAGAGAGAACCGGAATCATTCCGGGGAAAAACCGAAGTTGTTTGAAGGGGTTCGAAAGGTGTTTCGAAGTGAAAGGAATTAATTAATATGTATTTATTATTAATTACTAGAATTAATGAATAAATATGAATTTGATTAATAAAAAGGAGCAAATCCACCTAATGGGCCTTTCCGGAGGGAAGGGCCCATAGGGGCAAGGACACGCGGGGTGGGGGCCCTCCCCACCGCCGACCGACAAAGCGCCTTGGCGCGCGTGGGGATGGGGCCCACCCACCACTGCCCGCCACCTCTCCTCCTCCTCCTTGTTTCAGTCCCACACTAGGACTTCGTGGGAGGTGGTGCTCCTACTTCCCCTATATAAGAAGGGGAGATCCCTCTCCCCAAAACCATCTCATTGGATTTTTGCCTTCTCCTCTCTCTCCCTCATGTGTGTGTTCCTCAGTTTGGAATGTGCACGATAAGGTAATGCTTTCTCTACTGAAAGAGCATGTGGGCCCCCATGTGTGGTTTGGTAATTAATGACAATCTCTATGGACTAATGGTTGCATTGAGTTGCACTTGTAGGATTGTCCATTGGCATCGCTTGGAGCATGTGTTAGCTTCAAGGTAGAAGAAATGAAGAAGATGTGTTGTGCAAGCTCAAAATGTGTCATCTCTAAAAGATCTCATGTTTGATGCTTGCCATCCTCGGTGATCATGGATTGATGAAGACAAGGTAAAAGTAAAGGTTTTCCCATGGTGTATGGGGGAGCAAAGTGCAAATCTTCATCTAGCAAGCGCAAGGAAGAGGAACCAAAAAAGGTGTCCATCTTGAGAAGGACAAGATCTTCTACATCGTGCTCAAGTGGTTTGCTCAAGACAAAGGTATAATCTTGATAGGTTTTTCCTTTTGCTGGTCTTATATTGTTAGTTGGGAGACCGGGTTTAGGATAGATAGTCGTACTATCAAGAGGGACTCTCGAGTGAGTAACCCGATCATATCTTTTGGAGAGAGCTCAAACCATTGCATTCTTAGCATCATCTTTCTTGGTTGTTTGTTGGATCTTATCCATGTTTGGTTCTAGATCTTGTGTTTATTACAAGCTCTAGATCATCAAAATCGGATCTCCCTTTTATATCTTATTGCGATTTTGTTCTTGGAGGTTTTCCAGATCCCCACCAAGTGAGGTATCTCACATTATAATACTTGATACATTCTCAATTGGTGATATCCAATATTTTCAACAAAAATGGTTTCGTGTCGATCGGAGTTTCTTAGCTCAAGATATTGCAGTTTGAATATTGCCTCTTCTTTGATTTAAAAAGAAAAAGAAAAAGGGGTCTCTAGGCCGAGCGGTAGTACCGAGCCACTAGTGCCCGCCCCTGTGCGTGCTGCTCTGCTCTCTGTGCCACCCAGTACCGATTCGGGCCTAGGCCGGTAGTACCGGCCCAACCAGCAGTACCATCGGTCTGGCCAGTTGTACCAGGCTGGCCGAGCTCGCCCAGCTACCTGCGTCTCGCTCCCGCTTGCTGGCCTAGCTCGTGCACTCCCCCACGCCCCGGTCCGCTCGCCCACGCTCGCTCGCCTTCCCCCGATACCCGCGCGCATCCCACATCCCTATCCCGTTTCTCCTCGTTTAGTTCGATCGGCGGCTCGCCTGGTAGCCAGGCTTCCTCGCTAGTGTTGGACCTGGCTCGTTTGCTTTACTGGGTAAGGTGCGTAGTACCGCCCAATCCAAGATTGAAGCCTAGGGCGAAGATTCTGGCCCCCCTTTAAAGTCCTTTTTCATCTCTCTTTTTGGGTTAGTTCTTCTTCTATTTTCTTCAAGCTTTGCCCTATTTGCTTTAATATCTTGAGCTTGATTTCTCTTTTCCCCTCCAATGATTCTTGCCAATATTTGAGAGGAAGATAGAGGAGATCTAGATCTACAATTTGACCAAACCAAATCACCTCTTTGTTAGTGAATCTTTGGGATCTAGATCTTGGGGGGATTTTGTGTTCTCCTTGTGTTCTTCCTCTCTTGTTCCCCCAATTGCTTTAGTAGATTTGTTGGAACTTGAGAATGAAGGATTGGGGCATCTTTGTGGTGTTCTTGCCATTTGCATTAGGTGCATCGGTTTGTGTTCTCTCCGGAGGACTTGGTTGGTGAAATCAAGAAGTTTGTCCCTCTTGGGTTCTTGGAACCCTAGGCGATTGTGTGGCCTTTGTGGCATGTTCTTGTAAATTAAGTTGTGAAGCTCTCCCCAAGATTGAGGCCTTGGTGGATATTATTGGGAGCCTCCAATTAAGTTGTGGAGATAACCCTAATCTTGTATGGGTTTGGTGACCGCCCTCAAGTGTCCCATAGTGGAACAGATGCTTGCCGCATGGTGGGTGCTTGGGAGAATAGGGTGAGGCCTCTTGTGGTGTTGGTGGTCTTAGTACCGCCCACCCCTCCAACAAGACGTACTCCCTTGTTGGGAGGAACTCGGTAAAATATTGTCGTCCCCGTGTGCCTCAGTTATCTCTATACCCGAGCTCTTTACTTATGCACTTTACATTATGATAGCCATCGTGCTTGAAGTAATTTATCTTGCTATCGCATTGTTGCTTGTCTTTCTTAGCATAAGTCGTTGGTGCACATAGGTGAACCTTAGTATATCTAGGCTTTGTGCTTGACAAAAGAAAACACTAGTTTTATTCCGCCATTGTTAAGCCCACCTTGTAAAAGTTTTAAACCGCCTATTTACCCCCTCTAGGCGACATCTGTGATCTTTCATCTATCATACGCACACCTCGTGCAATTGGAGTCGGTCCGAATCTTCTTCTGCTGCTGCATCACTGAACCGAAGCCCGGGAGACGCCTCTACACCAAACGTGTGTAGAACTTCAGAGGCACCTCTAGTTGTGGTGTTAGACGCTTGGACGCCTACTCGACCTTTAGGTCGGCTATGCTTCGGCTACATCAACAATGTTTGAACATGAACGTAAACCCGATTTTGTCTTCAAGGGTATGAACACCGAATCCCTCTTGTTATTTTATATCTACATAGATAGATCTTGGCTATGTTGTTCTCATCGTTAGGAATTTCTTGTTTTCTTCTACGGAACCCTTCATTCGTCAGTTTTGTTATGTTGGCTGAGGGATGGTATAGGAGGATCTACCTTCTCAGTACACATGTCAAATGTAAATTTAAAGTTTTGCAACTCGGTCAAGTCCCGGATTACATCCATCCGCTCCACGCCCACATCAATGCCACCAAGACCTACCGTGCTGGTGTCAAGACCTGACTGGGATCAACACGATACACATCACGAAGTCTTATAGATTATCACAACATTCAAGAACTTTGCAAATCTCAAACCAGATTTGAGGAGGAAGACGCGTCCGTTAGATATGCATATATTTCATAGAGTATAAGATATGTTTGTTCAGGGTTTGCATCAAAGCAATCATAGATATATAGCTCATGGTTTGAGATGCAACCGGACTTTATAGGAGAATATAATAATCATTGTAGATTAGATGTGAATGGCAATTACTTAAACAATAAATAATGATGAGTAATAAAGTGCGAGGCGGTATCGTGACATCTCAGCTGTTGAAGTTAGGTGAAGACAACCATTTGATAACTAAACCTCGAGCTCTTGATGTAGTAGTGTCGTTAGTATTAACGAGCTCGTTGAGGAACCCCAAGAGGAAGGTATGATGAGCGCAGCAGTAAGTTTCCCTTAGTTATGAAACCAAGGTTTATCAATCCAGTAGGAGAAAGGAAACACCTCAAAGGTGTAGCTAATGAGCGTTGGCGAGGCGCACTACGGTGCCCGGCTGACAACGTGGAGACCTGCACAATACAACCACAGAACTCTGTCCCCAACTTGCGATGAGGTTGTCAATCTCACCGGTTTGCTGAAAGCAAAGGATTAAACATATCGAATGGAAGGAAGTAATAGTTTGCAGAAAGTAAACACAAAGCAGTAAACAATTTGTAGATTGAAAGTAAAATAAAGGACCGGGGTCCATAGTTCACTAGAGGTGTGATGGCTCAGTGTTGATGTAGAGCTCGTTGGGAACCCCAAGAGGAAGGTATGATGAGCACAGCAGCAAGTTTCCCTTAGTTATGAAACCAAGGTTTAACCGAACCAGTAGGAGCAAGGAAACACCCCAAAGGTGTTGCTAAAGCCTTGGTATGCACTACCGGTGCTAGTAGCAACGTGGAGACCTGCACAACACAACCACAGAACTTTGTCCGCAACTTGCGATGAGGTTGTCAATCTCACTGGTTTTGCTGAAAACAAAGGATTAAACGTATCGAATGGAAGGAAGTAATAGTTTGCAGAAAGTAAACACAAAGCAGTAAACAGTTTGTAGATTGTATGTAAAAGAAAGGACCGGGATCCATAGTTCACTAGAGGTGGCTCTCCTTAAGATAGATAACATGTTGGGTGAACAAATTATAGCGGGGCAATTGACAAATATCGAGAAAGCATACAAGCATATACTACTCATCTTGACTCCTTTGAGATTCGATTGGGCATTACAACATTATACATAGACCGCCATCCAACTGCATCTATGACTAATAATCCACCTTCAGGTTATCATCCGAACACCCTCTAGTATTAAGTTGCAAGCAACGGATAATTGCATTATAAATTGTGTGTAAAGTAAAAAATACGATTGTTCTATGAACAAAGGATTGTCGTTTTCTCCCTAGTAGCAACAGCACATCTAGTACCTTAGAGATTTCTGTCACTTCCCCAGATTACCATAGGCATGAACCCACTATCGAGCATAAATACTAACTCTTGGAGTTGCTAGCATCTACTTGGCCAAGATAGCTACTAACAATGGAAAGCATGCAAGATCACATATAACAAAGACATGATAGAATCAATAATCAATCTGAAATAGCGTCTCAATATCCATCTGATCCCCGCAAACACAACATGCAGAATTACAAATAGATGATCTTGATCATGAAAAGATCTCAAGATCTAGACATGATAGCACAAAGGAGGAGAACCAGCCATCTAGCTACTACATGGACCCGTAGTCCAGAGATGAACTACTCACACATCACACCGGAGGCTTGTGTAGGGGTTCCGCGTAGGAAAACAATAAATTTTACCCTACACCCCTGAACACCTGAAGCTGCCAGGACCTATCTATTAGTAATATAGTAACGGGAGGGGCTTTTCACAAACTTATCCTTGAAGACCAAAAAGCGTTGTCAACGCTCAGGAGAGCGTGGTTGATGTAGACGAGCCGAAGCCGACCTCAAGGTCGTGATGAAGTCCTTGCGCTCCTTGGCTCCAACGACTTGAGTGCCTCAAGTGCGACACCTCGCGGGGAGTTACACACATTCGGTGCCTGACGATGACTCCCGCTTCCTCAATCCAGTAGTAGTTGCGGAAGTAGAGCTCCCGGATCCGAATCCCTTGCAGCACTCCTTGGTGAAGATGTCTCTCGCTCATGAGTCGGACTTGGGACCACGGTCACGAGAGAGAGAGGGGAGAGAGAAAATATAAATTAGAGGTCCTCCTAAAAGTGGGGAGACCTTTATTGATTATTGGTGTATTTATCTTGGCCAAATACCCCACTATATATAGGGGGGGGGAGGGGGTACACCCTCCCTCAAAGTCCTGGGGTGGGACTAAAGGAGAGGAGGGGGTGGAGAGGCTACCGGCCAGCCCCTAGTGGGCCTCGCATGGGGGCTAGGCCCAATTGGCCAGCCCTCTTGCCCTTCTCCCTCTCTCCTTTGCCCTAATGGGCCCTCTCCCTCTAGAATTGGCCCATTAAGCATTTGACCATTAAAATTGATTTTCTCTTTATTTAAATAATTACGAATAAGTGATTAAATCAACATTTAACATTCATTCACATATTATTGAACCTCCATGGCTATGGAACACCTTCCACCTCCACTCTGGACATCCTCCGGACTTACCGAAACCCTTCCGGTTTTCTCCCTACTCTTCTTCTGTGATTCCACCGATCCTATAAACACTCTCTAAGCATCATCAAGCCCTTAAGCGTGATACCCCATGGTTTGGGAACACTCCAGACATGGTTGGGACACGCCGCACCAATGATCGACAGAGGGACCTAGATGGCCATGTGACCCCTGTGCGTTCCACGAAGATCTTTCGTCGTTTGAACCAGGACAATCGTGTCTTATTCCCTTTGTCACTCGATACTTGCATTGCCCGAGATCTGATCAATGACATCACCATGTCGTGTTCAATATCGTTACTAAACAATGCTACTTGACTTGTTCCGACAAGTGATATCCCCATGATCAAATCACACGCTGCGCAGCTATTGGATATAACTTCTCTGAGTGGGACCTTGAGTATCTTTCCATCACATGGACGGACAAATCCCGCTCTTGACATATATTGCCTCTACGGTTTCCTCCGAATACCTGAACACACCTTTATAACCACCGTATTACCAGATGGTGTTTGATGCTATCTAAGCACTCTCGGGAGACAGTGATTGATATAGCCTCACTGTCTAAGGAATAGTCTACGAGGATCCATTTCTAATCATCGTAACTTGAACTTCGTGACATGATCGGGTCACGATGTTTAGGTTGGGTATTGGTTCATCATCTGTAACACCCTCAAAATCGGCCCTATGCAAGTTTTAGCGAAGCCCGCCAAACCCGCATAGAAACGATTCAAAGGTGCCCACCAGGCACTTTCGTGCAGGTGGAAAACGAAGTAATAACATTACACAACAGTCCTCGATGGGACCCACAGAACAGATATATACAACAACGACTCAAAGAGTCAAGAGTACAGATATAATATACAAAGATCCAAAACACCTTGAAAATGGTAGAGCGTCCGACTACGGACAAGATGCAAATGGGGCTAAGAGCCCTGAAGAATAACCAATGGCGTCCATAACCCTGCCCAGGCCAAGCCGGAAGGGTAACCCTGCTAACGGCGTCGAAACCTGCTGAAACAAAGGGGTGCCGACAAAGGGCAAAGGAAAAAGAGGAGCGTCAGTACTGAGGCCAGTACACGGCGAGGCTAGAATTCGGCGGTCCTCGCCTACATAGGTATGGTGGATCGAAGGCGTGCATGCACTAAACAACCTATAGAGACTCGAGATAACGGCTTGGCCATCGAGAGGGATAAGAAAGACCTATTCGGAACCAACCTGATTCTACCACCAAACATACCCATCCTGGTGTTTCCCCCTCGAGACCAAACGAGGAAGTCAACCGAGGAACTCACACAGTTGGCAGTTTTATTCATTCCGTTATAGTTGCGGCAATTACTAGTCAATATAGATAGCATGAGTCATCCTGATATAATAAGCAGTGGGCACTTTTAGTTAACCATTCCGTTGTAGTTGCAACACTTACTAGTCAGATACCGTAAGCATGAGATATCCCAAACCCAGCAGTTGTTGGAACTTTTATTTAGCCATTCCATTGTAGTGGAGCTGATTACTAGTCATATCGGATACAAGTCAAATTATAACAGTAAACTTTAGTTATAGTTGTCTATGATCGAGAACTGTGCTCCAAGTCGTCCATAACCGCGGACACGGCTTTTCGAAAAGATTTAACCCTGCAGGGGTGCACCAAAGTATCCACACGCACTTTGACCCTTTTTGCCAGATCAGTTAACATACACCCATCGGTATGTCGGCGGGGCCTAAGTCATGACGTTTCCTGCACCAAAGCAAGTACATGGGGCCACCCCACTAAGCTACCAAGAACGGCGGTCTCTGAGACGGACTCGGGTTTGTGGAGCCGCTATAAATGACTAGGAACCGAAAGTGTGACTGGGCTTGTCGATACAAATAAAAACGGGTCACGGTCCTAACAAGATAAAGGTGCGTTACCGCACAATTTAAATAAAGCAGTAAAGCATGGCATAAGTACAGGATAGTAAATAAAACCTCAAACTAGTTGTGGCCCCCAGTACAATACTTTGAAATCAGGTACTAATCGATGGGGGTGCCCATACACCCCACCTGTGGTTAGCGCACTCGATCTCGGAACAGGTGTCAAGAACTCGGGGTCCTACGGGACACCAGTGAGCGGTCGGATACCAAATATTGTCTATCACCCACCGGTGCCTCTGCATTTACCTACTTCAATTTTAGTTGTTAAACAGTAATTAAAGCCATGATCATCTCCAACATTAAACATGCGGCATTACTCCAACAACTGTGGTACTTGACGACACACAACAGCACTTGAGCAAGCGACTACGACGCGCAAGTCCAACTATCTACCAATCAACAGGTAATAGGGTGTGTCCAAGGAAATATAAGGCTGCAAGGGATATCACGGGCACGAAAACTAGAGCATCGCCACACAGATAGCAATAGATCAACAGAAGGCAATAAAGACTATAAAAGTAAGATAGGTAGAAAGGGGGAGATGCTCGCCTGAAAAACATTGCCGAAGGTTCATCCGAAGATCGGGTCGACACTCGCATCAACTCATCGGCCTAATCCGTGAAGAAGCAAAGCACTAGAAGAAACACCGGATGCACTATTTATTACTATGGCAAAAGATCGGCATGATGCATGTATGATGTGTGGCATGGCAAGGACGCGATGCAATTAGGTCATATTAAGCGGAACCAAGGCCCCGGCAATTAATTAATAGGTTCATGTTGTTTAGATACCCCGCAATTTAAATGTTGTCTTAACACGGCGAAACATAGCATCGGTTCGCTACACCAATTTAAATGGAGTCCGGAATAAGACAAAGATATCCCGCATATTGACTCCATATTTAATTATGGGATGAATTGGCATAATGCCCCCAAACCACACAAATATGCATGAGAGATGAATGATTTAATGCAACAAGTTTATATCATATATTATAAAAACATGGGGCTTGGAAAGGGCATCACACATTAGGGGTCGAAGATCTTGGGGTTCGATGTGGTTCGGGGTCCGGTCTCAGGGTTTGGATCTGGGGTTCGGTCTCGGCGGAAACGGTCTCGGATAACGGAAGTAGATCTTGTCGCATCCGAGAAGAAGAACTTGGTTGGCGTCGGGGGCACATCGGATCCGCCCTGGTCGGTGCCGATCTTGTCGTCACGAAGATCTTGTCGGGTCCTCGTATCGGGTCGGTCTTGGCGTCTGGCTGAAGTACTTGGCGTATCCGAGATGAAGCGCTTATCGTTCCATGTGGCGATCTTGGCGTTCGAGCGACGATCTTGTCGCATCCGCGGTCGTCGGTTCATGTAGACGGTCATGGCATTCAAGGTGGAGAACTCGGCGTTCCGTGTAGGCGACCTTAGCTGGGGTCCCTGCATCGGTGCGGGAAGGAGGTCTTGTCGTACCGGTCTCGGCGTCCTCGGATTCGATTGAGATCTTGGCGTTTCCCGGGTCGATCTTGCTGCTCGGATGGAGAACTTGCCGCCCGACGGCAATCTTGGCGTCTTCGTTCGGGTTCGGCTTTGGTTTCTGAGGGGAAAACTTGGCGTCCTTGTCGAAGTGCTTGGGCGCCGGACTCAGGTTTTGCAACGGTGGTCTTCGAGTGGCATCACGGTGGTTCTCGTCGCTGTCTTCATGGGCCGATTTTTTTTGGCATCGCGATGGTTATCTCCCGCGGCGTCGGTCTTGGGCCTCGGAACTTGAACGACTCTGCAAAGATCTTGGAGTCCGTGATGACCTTGGATTCTAGGGTAGATCTTGGCAACCAAAAAAGCATCAGAGCACTTGATGTTTAACAGAAGGCCTAGGACATTGGGTAGCATCGGTAGCCACTGGTCAAGACGCGTGTGGGAGGTGGAGATGTGCTACAGGCGGTGCAGGCAGGTGGCCATGGCAGGGTCGGTTGCTGCCGGTCTTGGGCAAAGGAAGGCCGAGGTCGAGGGAGGACCAGGAGGTCGGAGCGGCGGACGGCTCGGGACTTGGCGTGAAGGCGGCCAATGGGAAAGGAGGAGCTCGGGAGGGACGACAGACGGAGCCACGCTTGGTCGAGCGCTGGGAAGCCGGAGGACGAGGCGAGAGGGCGGCCGCAGAGGTCGGGATGGCCGGGGCGCAGTGGTGGCACGAGAAAGTGTAGCGACCTGGTAGAGACCAGCGAGGCGCGAGGCAGAACCGGCGAGCGGGGCCGGCGGAGCAGGGGAGGCCCGAGGCAGACCTGGCGACGGAGGCCTGATGCGGGGCAGAGGCGAGCTCCCACATGGGGGGGTCACGTACAGAGGGACGACGACGCTGGGTCCGAAGCTGGCAGCGTGGCCGGCTGGCGAGGAAGTCCGGCGAGGAGAGGCTGTGGTGGCTCAGCGCGCGGGGCGGAGGTGGCACTGGCGGCGGTGGAAAGGGCGCAGGCGAGCTCGGGGATGAGGCGTCTGGGCGAGCGGCTCATGGCCAGGGTGGGCAGTCGGAGGTGCTTGACGCGAGCGGCGGGGCTCGATAAGGCGGAGGGACGCCTTGGGTAGGGAGAGGCGGCCATGGGGAAGACGAGGGGTAGGTGGGGAAGGTGGGTCCGGACGGGGGGAAGAGAGAGGAGGGGGTTGGGGACAGGCGCGGGGCCAGGGGACAGGCTGGTCGGTGCGTGGGGGATGGGGAGGTTGGTGGGTGGTGGGACCGGGGGAGTGGGTCGGGGCAGGGACGCGCCCGGGTGGCGGGTGTCAGTGGTGGGGCGAGGTGGCGGGATTGGCTAGGGAAAAGGTGGTGAGGTGGGTATGGGATTGGAGGAGTGATGTGGTGGGACCGGTAGATTAGGGTTAGGTAGGAAAAGTCTTAGGTAGTCTGGTTTTGCACTGGGGGTGGCCGACTGGGTCGGATCGGCCCGGTACGGCTGCCCCTAAAAATAAAATAAATATTTTAATATTTAAATCGGGGCTTTTGAAAACCATTGGTAGACGAAACAAAATAATCCGGAGACCCGGGTTTTGGGTTTGAAATAAAGGCGGAGTATTTAGAAAACAAACTATGTTTTTCGAAAATAGTTTCAGACAAACAAAATGCATGATGATGACGATGCTCAAGTGCAAGGTGGCATGATGACATGAGCATGCGGTCATGATGATGCAATGCACAAAAATAACGCCATTTTCTAGTAGTGGTTTTTGCGGGATGCCACAATTCGACACCACTAACAATGGATCTCGCCCTCGAGATCCGCCTCATGGTACCGGGAAGAAGGTCGGCGATCTGAAACTTCGTGCTTCGGGTAGATCCTCGCGACACCACTAACAAGAGGTCGTTGTCCGTGATCGTCGAGAGAACACTCCGAGAAACAAAAGGTCGAAGGTAGAGGTATCAACAAGTAAAGCCACCTCTAGCTTCGATAGAAAGAGAGAATCGATGCATTCTCATCCACTTCAATGTACAAAAGCGAATAGAAGGGGTAGTCGGCATGGGGGCCAATCCATCACGCACCCAAACTATTTCTTCGCACAATCAGTAGAAAAGCGTGCAACCATCCTCGGATTCAGACTGGAGATCTTGACGATCGAGGTTCAGAAACAAAAGAGTGATGCGCATCAGATCGGATCTGGCGAGATGATGTCGCTGCCGTCGGAAAACACCGGAAGACACGAGAAGGAACAAAGAGTAGTTCACCAGACGAAGGATTCCTCGGATAGCATGAAGACCAGATGTAGCAACACCGTTACCAAGGAGGAAGCGAAAACCTGGAGGTACGATGGAACCCAACCACGAGAAATCCTGGACTCAAAGAGAGAGAGAAGAGAGCGGATTCAAAACACGCAGAGGTGAGAGGAGAGCAACAGAGGGATAAGGAGTAAAATCAGACCTAATCAGAACTATCCAACCGATTTTGCAAAAATAGTTTTGACACTCTACTTCGGCCGTTAGCTAGGTTATCCTACAGGCTAGACTTGTGGGGTATCGAATCGCTGCGCTCGATACCACTCAGTAACACCCTCAAAATCGCCCTATGCAAGTTTTAGCTAAGCCCGCCAAACCCGCATAAAGCGATTCAAAGGTGTCCACCAGCACTTTAAATGCGGTGGAAAACGGCAGTAATAACATTACACAACAGTCCTCGATGGGACCCACAGAACAGATACATACAACAACGACTCAAAGAGTCAAGAGTACAGATATAATATACAAAGATCCAAAACACCTTGAAAATGGTAGAGCGTCCGACTACGGACAAGATGCAAATGGGGCTAAGAGCCCTGAAGAATAACCAATGGCGTCCATAACCCTGCCCAGGCCAAGCCGGAAGGGTAACCCTGCTAACGGCGTCGAAACCTGCTGAAACAAAGGGGTGCCGACAAAGGGCAAAGGAAAAGAGGAGCGTCGATCGAGGCCAAGACAGCGAGGCTAGAATTCAGCGGTCCTCGCCTACATAGGTATGGTGGATGGCAGCGCATGGCATGCACTAAACAACCTATAGAGACTCGAGATAACTGTCGGCTATCAGAGAGGGATAAGAAAGACCTATTCGGAACCAACCTGATTCTACCACCAAACATACCCATCCTGGTGTTTCCCCCTCGAGACCAAACGAGGAAGTCAACCGAGGAACTCACAGGTTGGCGCTTTATTCATTCCGTTATAGTTGAGGCAATTACTAGTCAATATAGATAGCATGAGTCATCCTGATATAATAAGCAGTGGGCACTTTTAGTTAACCATTCCGTTGTAGTTGCAACACTTACTAGTCAGATACCGTAAGCATGAGATATCCCAAACCCAGCAGTTGTTGGTACTTTTATTTAGCCATTCCATTGTAGTGGAGCTGATTACTAGTCATATCGGATACAAGTCAAATTATAACAGTAAACTTTAGTTATAGTTGTCTATGATCGAGAACTGTGCTCCAAGTCGTCCATAACCCGGACACGGCTTTTGAAAAGATTTAACCTGAGGGTGCACCAAAGTATCCACACGCACTTTGACCCTTTTGCGGATCGGTTAACATACACCCATCGGTATGTCGGCGGGGCCTAAGTCATGACGTTTCGGACCCAAAGCAAGTACATGGGGCCACCCACTAAGCTACCCATGAAGTCGGCGGTCTCGAGACGGACTTAGGGTTTGTGGAGCCATTTGTAAATGACTGGAACCCGAAAGTGTGGAGGCTTGTCGTCAAATAACGGGTCACGGTCCTAACGATGCATTAAAAGCGCACCGCACAATTTAAATAAAGCAGTAAAGCATGGCATAAGTACAGGATAGTAAATAAAACCTCAAACTAGTTGTGGCCCCCAGTACAATACTTTGAAATCAGGTACTAATCGATGGGGGTGCCCATACACCCCACCTGTGGTTAGTGCGCTCGATCTCGGAACAGGTGTCAAGAACTCGGGGTCCTACGGGACACCAGTGAGCGGTCGGATACCAAATATTGTCTATCACCCACCGGTGCCTCTGCATTTACCTACTTCAATTTTAGTTGTTAAACAGTAATTAAAGCCATGATCATCTCCAACATTAAACATGCGGCATTACTTCAACAACTGTGGTACTTAACGACACACAACAACACTTGAGCAAGCGACTACGACGCGCAAGTCCAACTATCTACCAATCAACAGGTAATAGGGTGTGTCCAAGGCAATATAAGGCTGCAAGGGATATCACGGGCACGAAAACTAGAGCATCGCCACACAGATAGCAATAGATCAACATAAGGGAATAAAGACTATAAAAGTAAGATAGGTAGAAAGGGGGAGATGCTCGCCTGAAAAACATTGCCGAAGGTTCATCCGAAGATCGGGTCGACACTCGCATCAACTCATCGGCCTAATCCGTGAAGAAGCAAAGCACTAGAAGAAACACCGGATGCACTATTTATTACTATGGCAAAAGATCGGCATGATGTATGTATGATGTGTGGCATGGCAAGGACGCGATGCAATTAGGTCATATTAAGCGGAACCGAGGCCCCGGCAATTAATTAATAGGTTCATGTTGTTTAGATACCCCGCAATTTAAATGTTGTCTTAACACGGCGAAACATAGCATCGGTTCGCTACACCAATTTAAATGGAGTCCGGAATAAGACAAAGATATCCCGCATATTGACTCCATATTTAATTATGGGATGAATTGGCATAATGCCCCCAAACCACACAAATATGCATGAGAGATGAATGATTTAATGCAACAAGTTTATATCATATATTATAAAAACATGGGGCTTGGAAAGGGCATCACACATTAGGGGTCGAAGATCTTGGGGTTCGATGTGGTTCGGGGTCCGGTCTCAGGGTTTGGATCTGGGGTTCGGTCTCGGCGGAAACGGTCTCGGATAACGGAAGTAGATCTTGTCGCATCCGAGAAGAAGAACTTGGTTGGCGTCGGGGGCACATCGGATCCGCCCTGGTCGGTGCCGATCTTGTCGTCACGAAGATCTTGTCGGGTCCTCGTATCGGGTCGGTCTTGGCGTCTGGCTGAAGTACTTGGCGTATCCGAGATGAAGCGCTTATCGTTCCATGTGGCGATCTTGGCGTCCGAGCGACGATCTTGTCGCATCCGCGGTCGTCGGTTCATGTAGACGGTCATGGCATTCAAGGTGGAGAACTCGGCGTTCCGTGTAGGCGACCTTGGCGTCTGGTCCTCGGGCATCGGTGCGGGAAGGAGGTCTTGTCGTACCAGGGTCTCGGCGTCCTCGGATTCCGATTGGAGATCTTGGCGTTTCCGACCAGTCGATCTTGCCGTTCCGGGATGGAGAACTTGCCGTTCCGACGGCAATCTTGGCGGTCTTCGGGTTCGGCTTTGGTGTCTGAGGGGAAAACTTGGCGTCCTTGTCGAAGTGCTTGGGCGCCGGACTCAGGTTTTGCAACGGTGGTCTTCGAGTGGCATCACGGTGGTTCTCGTCGCTGTCTTCGTGGGGCGATTTTTTTGGCATCGCGATGGTTATCTCCCGCGGCGTCGGTCTTGGGCCTCGGAACTTGAACGACTCCGCAAAGATCTTGGAGTCCGTGATGACCTTGGATTCTAGGGTAGATCTTGGCAACCAAAAAAGCATCAGAGCACTTGATGTTTAACAGAAGGCCTAGGACATTGGGTAGCATCGGTAGCCACTGGTCAAGACGCGTGTGGGAGGTGGAGATGTGCTCTGCGTGCCTGCAGACGCAGCCATGGTCGGCAGTCGGTTCTTTGCGGTCTTAAGCGAAGGAAGGCCGAGGTCGAGGAGGACCGGAGGTCGGGCGGCGACGGCTCGGGACTTAGCAGCGAAGGCCATGGGAAAGGAGGAGCTCAGAAGGGACGAGGGGACGGAGCCACGCGTCGGGTCGGCCTTGGAAGCCGGGAGGACGAGGCGAGGAGGCGGTGGCGCAGAGGTCGGGATGGCCGGGGCCAGGTGGTGGCCATGGAGCAGGTAGCGACTGGCGAGACCAGCGAGGCGTGGCGGAACCGGCGAGCGGGGCCGACGGGCAGGGAGGCCGAGGCGACCTGGCGATAGAGGCTGATCAAGGGCGTAGACGAGCTCCCACATGGGGGTCGGCGTGGCAGAGGGCAGACGCACGCTGGGTCCGAAGTGGCAGGCCGTCGACGAGGAAGGCCGGAGAGGAGAGGCTGTGGTGGCTCGGCCTTGGGGCGGAGGTGGCCTTGGCGGTGGAAAGGGCGCAGCTCGAGGATGAGGCGTCGGCGCCAGGCCTCATGACCCGTGGGGGCCAGGTCGGTCGGAGGTGCTTGGACGCGGAGCGGCGGGGCTCGATGGCGGAGGGGACGCCGGCGGGGGTAGGGAGAGGCGGTCGCCATGGGGAAGACGAGGGGTAGGTGGGGAAGGTGGGTCCGGACGGGGGGAAGAGAGAGGAGGGGGTTGGGGACAGGCGCGGGGCCAGGGGACAGGCTGGTCGGTGCGTGGGGGATGGGGAGGTTGGTGGGTGGTGGGACCGGGGGAGTGGGTCAGCAGGTATTGGTGGGGGTGCAGGCGGTGTGTGACTGTGATTGGCTAGGGGAAAAGGGGGTGGTGAGGTGGCGGTATGGGATTGGAGGGAGTGATGTGGCTGGGGACTGGGTAGATTAGGGTTAGGTAGGAAAAGTCTTAGGTAGTCTGGTTTTGCACTGGGGGTGGCCGACTGGGTCGGATCGGCCCGATACGGCTGCCCCTAAAAATAAAATAAATATTTTAATATTTAAATCGGGGCTTTTGAAAACCGTTGGTAGACGAAACAAAATAATCCGGAGACCCGGGTTTTGGGTTTGAAATAAAGGCGGAGTATTTAGAAAACAAACTATGTTTTTCGAAAATAGTTTCAGACAAACAAAATGCATGATGATGACGATGCTCAAGTGCAAGGTGGCATGATGACATGAGCATGCGGTCATGATGATGCAATGCACAAAAATAACGCGATTTTCTAGTAGTGGTTTTTGCGGGATGCCACATCATCTCATTCTCAAAATGAGATGACCTCATTTCCAACTGGCATAAATGCCACATGATCAGGAAACTTGATCATCTGTTAACCAATGAACCAGTGACTAGAGTTTCACTGGGAACCCCTGGTTGTTTGTATATCACACGTGTATTGATGTTTCCACTCAATACAGCTATAGCATGATATAAAACTTAATCATAAACTATATGAAATGTGATAATAGTCCTTACTACTATTTGTCTCTAGGGCATATTTACAACAGTCTCCCACTTGCACTAGAGTACAAATACACTAGCTGCATTTGTTCTCAATCATTGGCACCATATATCCCAGACCAGAACATGCTTGCTCATGGAAGAGGTTGAGTCTTGGGTCTGTACTTTACAGTCCCAAATCCTTTGCAACTTACTAATGTCACCTGGATTGACATTAATACTCTATCATCACATGATAGCATATGTGTGTATGCATCGTTGCTATGGCAGCAGAACGAGGCCTGATTCCAGGAGCCTGCAGTGACGTTAGATCAACCTCGAGGGCTTTCTCATGGGCACTGTGCCCTGGGACACATCATTCTATGTTAAAAGCGAACTAGCCCCGCCATAACATTATACAACACTTTAGATGGTACCCTTATCTATTATTATAAATGTATTCATCGAAACACTAGTGCACTCTGTGCAACTTTCGATGTTTTGTTCACCTTGCTTCCTACTTGACTTTAATCGGTATATATGGGAGTTTCCAACATATTCCCTTACAACATAACTCTTTATGCTTTAAGATATGTTATCCTTTATGGATTTGGAAAACATGTCTGCAGTTCTCTACTAGACACTGCGGACAAACTTAGCTCAACGTTCTGTGATTCGAACTTAATCACTTTTAAATGTTCCTTATTTGGATTGCATATTATGCTAAGTTATCATCATGTTTTCTAAGATAGAACCTATGTCTCAACATAGTGGATGACGATCATCCTTTTCTTTCTTTCAACCATTGAAGTTAAACTTAATACTATTCCTAACTTGAGTCATTAAGAACTAGTTCCTTAATTAACTTATATTCTAAAACTCCTTTCAGAATCTCTTAAGGAATACTACATAATATCATAATACACCTATTATCAACTTCTACATCTTATAAATCAATATTTATAAGTATTTGCGCTTTCATTCTTAACATGCTTAAGAATTACTCCTATAAGCTCCCACTCAGAATATGTTCCTACATATTTTAATTTGAGACTTATATTGCTCCCACTTAAAAATATGTCAATCACATATTGTTTCAGGAAGACTTTCATAGCTCCCACTCAATTTTATGCAAATTGCATATCCACTCACTATTTTGAACAACTTCAAAATCTTTTGATCAAATATCAAACTTGGAGATTTACTATGAGATACTAATACTGTTACTAGTTTTAAGTCCTCTGACATTCAACACACATGAATCAAATTCATCTAAATTTGTCCAATACTTGAAAAATTGTGCCTTTTGTCATTCACCCCCTCTTTCCATTATGGCTTTGCAGTCATTTGGGAAAATTCAAGTAACCCCTTTTACTTGTGAGATTCAGCAACGAATTGCTTTCTAATCTCAAGGGAATTTTGCTTCTTGGATTTCTCATAATTTAGTTTACCATTATTTTCTTAGTAGTTCGTAGGTATGTCATATTCCAGTAATCATGACAAATGATTCTCAAATGTCTCCATACAAGATATGGATTACATTTTGAATCCTACTTCATGTAGTGAAAACACTAGTGGGGAAAACACAATGATCAATATCATTGATTCTTTCCTTCTGTGAAGAGAGTCGTTCGGGAACATTGTCTGTTGTGCTTCTCAACACTCTGATGTTGGGATATGAATCCTCATCGTGTTTTTCACTATCTTCCATTTGCTCCATAATCGAGAAACATCACTAAAAGTGAGCTTTCTCAAGAATGTACCAAAATCCAAGCAATACGAATCTTGCTTTCCTTTTGGTTTCAGCTATGGGTTTTGTATTCAAAGTTTTCCAATGAATACTCTACAAGGACTTATTCGCTATTGTTTTGGTTATATCGAATAACCACAAAACTTTCACGAATTCAAATGGTTTACCAATTCTAATTGAGTGCTAACTCTTTCTAACTAATGGTCTCTACATCTACACTACAACGATTTATTTGGTGCCTTCTAATCAACCCCTTTGATATCTAATATCACATTGTGATGCTTTGTATTTTGATGTTTCAAAACACTTTGCATTCCACAATTACTTTTATGCCATTCTTATAAAGTTGGATTTCATTACTATTGATCAAATCATAGTAATTGGATTCTCTTTTATATTTATACCCATTTATTGATGAAACACTTTGATCAAATCAAATAGTTTCATATTCATGTTTCCTTTGGTAAACTACTTTACACATTTAAACAATCATTCAATGATAATTACCATTTTCGTTAAACACAATACATCAAATATGTACTAACTTTTAACAATTCTTTAAACACATTGTATTCAAGTAATACACGATATTCAAGTTATTTTGCCGAACTTAGGCATGATTTATATGTGACAAGAAATCGAATGACTTTCACATATCATCACATAACTTTGAATTTAAATAATGGTTTCATTCATTAATGCACATATCATTAAGTTGGGTATTTTAAACAAGGCATTTTAATATTTTACAAATGTTCATGCATTATCAATTAGTTTCAAACAACAAGGATAATTCACACGTAATCAAACAAGATATGAACACGAATAGAAATCATTCATAAAAGTGGAATAACTATTTGTTACAAACTCATATGAATAACCGTCTCACGAAGTGTGAGACACACTAAAGAAGTTCACAATCTCTTGATTACAAAAATCATCCTAAACACGAACTAAATGATAAATGTCGAGGGAGAGTGTCGTCGGCCATCATCATCATGCTCGCCATCAACACGCAATGTCACCTCCTCTCCAGCAAGCACCTCTCATGCAGAAGGACATGTTTTCAGCAAAACAAAACAAGTATCAGATATACTTAACACCGCAAATGTGTTTGCAAGATTATAACATTTATAAAACTGTATATCAAATATATAACTTTGTCGTTGATGACCCGAGCGACATCTGGTTCAACCAACACATTCCTGAGATATGTCATGAATCTGTGGAACTCCATTGTTTCCGCGTCGCCCCTCATTATGCAAGTCCTGACTTGTGCTTGGTAGCTTGGTGGCAGCGACCGTAGCACAACGACATTTGCAAAAGAGCCCGTTATCCAGATGTTCAGGAAGTATGCAGGCCTCATGTACACATCATGCATGTGCTCCAAGTGGTCGTCCAGTGATGAGTTCTCCTCCATCTTAATGGAGAGGAAGTCTCCCATCAGCTCATGCTCCCAAATGCGTGTTTGCTCCATGAAATGTGTCCTAAGCTGTAGCATCAATGAACGAGGGTTGACATCACCCACGAAAGGCCACAGCTCGTCCACCATTCTGAAACGCATTACAACTGAAATATAGGAGGCCATCTCCTGACGGAAATAGCGGTCTTTCCGCTCCTCTGGGGTCTCTAGGTCAGTGGGCTGATCCAAATCCATCCCATCGAGTATATAGTCAACCACGTTGTTCTCCCTAAGGAGAACATGGAGACTTGCAACCCATATGGAGAAGTTCGATCCATCTAATCTGAGCTTCTCTCCTTCTAACCAATCAATCGTCAACACGAAAGGTCCCATCTACATTTATAATTGCAAAAGGAATTTAGACTAAGTTTATAATTAAATGAGTTAATAATAACTCCACTCAGGAACAACTATCCCCAAAAGGGTTCCTAGTGATAACACAACCCCTATCAGCCACATCTCCCCCGATCATCACGGCCATCAATGTGGGTTCAAGAGTGGACGCTAAACGTCGGTCACATCATTCATGCGACTCGTGCTCGATCTTTCGACCATCCGTATTCTGAGGCCATGTCTGTACATGCTAGGCTCGCCAACTCAACCTTAGTGTATTCGCTGTGCAACATGACTTAGACCCACTGTGTGCAAACATAGATATGTCTGACACCCGATCATCACGGCCTGCCTCATACCGAAGAACTTTCTTGGTGGTGCACACTAAGAGGGAACACAATCGTTGGTAATTTTAACAGGGATCGTTTTATTAGGCTACCGTCGAGTATCTAATACTAGCACACAATAAGACATACAAACAATAACATTGAATGTAAATGCTATGTGATATGGTCCTTCACGTCGTGATCTCCATCCACCGTCACCGGGTTCCGACGCCAGGGTTCCGGCACCGTAGACACCAGGGTACCGGTGTCTTTCCGGCGTGGTAGTCCGTCACCTCCATGACTATCTACTACTATGTAACAAAAGGTAATCACTTTACCTTTTCCACAACTAGGGGTGAAAATGGTACGTATTATTTCTGACCAACTGACCGACCGTAGGCTTACGGAAGACAGATACGGATTCGGTCGGATAGTTGCCGGATATGGTCACGGATACGGATAGTGATTAACGGATACGGAAAAGAATGTGGTTTTACTAATATCCGTCCGTATCCGAAAATATACCATATTTGACGGTAATATCCAACCAATAGTCGGCAAAATATCCGACAACTAGTACCTCAATCCTCATGCCCACTAATATATAAAATTGCATCCCATCCAAAACTTGGTAAACCATTTATCAATGGATTGTTGATCATTAACTATTGCAATTATAATAAATTTTGGCCATCATTATTTTGTTATGTCATATGTTCAATGGATCATGGAGCATTAACTATTGTAATTATATAATTTGTTGGACCTATTTTGGATCGCCATCTGACGAAATGTCTATCCATAGCCGAACCTTATCCGCCCCGTATTCGGTCCGTATTTGTAACCGGCCTTCTCCGATTCCGTATTCGTATCCGCACACTATCCGCTCCGACTCCGTATCCAGGAAAAATATGAATACGAATACGTTTCCACTAGTATTCGACCGTATCCGCTCCGTTTTCACCCCTAGCCACAACCATATCACAAAGCAACGCCTCCTGCAAAACAAATTTAGACGCCTCTACTTTATATTTGCATGTTTTACATGGCTGAATGGGCTTTCGCACAAGAACCGTTCTTACCTACGAACTTTCAGCACAACGCTGATTAAGTAGTTGTCTCTACTACACCCCTTTCGGGGCCCTCCATTGCAAATGGTATACCAACTAATGCGAGAGAGACAGACACCCCCTAAGCCACTTTATACGGTACAAGCCGTATGTCAAGCGTGGACCAGTCTCGCGAATGAACGCATAAAGTCGGTTGGGGGCCGCTTCTCAAGCATTACTACGGTATACACAAGTATACGTGGGAGGGTAACAACTAAAAGATCAACGCTCACACACTACATCTCGTGTGTTCTACCCGTACTAGCATTACTACGCATAGATCTAGCTCTGATACCACTATAGGGGTTCCGCGTATGAAAACAATAAATTTTACCCTACGCCCCCGAACCCCTGAAGCTGCTAGGACCTATCTATTAGTAATACAGTAACGGGAGGAGCTTTTCGCGAACTTACCCTTGAAGACCGAAAAGCGTTGTCAACGCTCAGGAGAGCGTGGTTGATGTAGACGAGTCAAAGCCGACCTCAAGGTCGTGATGAAGTCCTTGCGCTCCTTGGCTCCAACGACTTGAGTGCCTCAAGTGTGACACCTCGCGGGGAGTTACACACGTCCGGTGCCTGAAGATGACTCCTGCTTCCTCGATCCAGCAGCAGTTGCGTAAGTAGAGCTCCCGGATCCGAATCCCGCAACGCGACGGTGCTCCACAGTAAAGATGTCTCTCGCTCGTGCAGCCCAGACTTGGGACCACGGTCACGAGAGAGAGAGAGGGGGGGAGAGAGAAAATATCAATTAGAGGTCCTCCCAAAAGTGGGGAGACCTTTATTGATTATTGGTGTATTTATCTTGGCCAAATATCCCACTATATATAGGGGGAGGAGGGGGTACACCCTCCCTCAAAGTCCCGGGGTGGGACTAAAGGAGAGGAGGGGGTGGGGAGGCCACCGGCTAGCCCCTAGTGGGCCCCATTGTCTAAGGAATAGTCTACGAGGATCCATTTCTAATCATCGTAACTTGAACTTCGTGACATGATCGGGTCACGATGTTTAGGTTGGGTATTGGTTCATCATCTCATTCTCAGAATGAGATGACCTCATTTCCAACTGTCATAAATGCCACATGATCAGGAAACTTGATCATCTGTTGACCAATGTACCAGTGACTAGAGTTTCACTGGGAACCCCTGGTTGTTTGTATATCACACGTGTATTGATGTTTCCACTCAATACAGTTATAGCATGATATAAAACTTAATCATAAACTATATGAAATATGATAATAGTCCTTACTACTATTTATCTCTAGGGCATATTTCCAACAGCTTGCATGATGATGAAGAAGGCCTCCAGGGTGAATTCCCCTCTCCGGCAGGGTGCCAGGAAGAGCTTCAGATCCCTCCCGACCTAGGGATGGAGATGACGGCGGCTACAGACTCTTTTGTGGATTTTTGATCGGGTACTTAGGGTTTCCGTATCAGAGGTAATATATAGGCGGAAGGAGAGGCCGAGGGGGTGCCTGGGCTGGCCACACCATCCCCTGGTGCGGGCCAAGCCTGGCCGCGCGGCCAGATGGTGTGGCCGCCCTCTGGCCCTTCTCATTCTCGTATTCGGGCTCTAGGTGTCCCCCGATAAAATAGTGACTTTGGCTTTTGTCCCGTCCAATTCCGAGAATATTCATTTTCTGACTTTCTTGGAACCAAAACAATGAAAAGTGCATTGTACTGTGGTTTTGTTAATAGGTTAGTCCAAGAAATCATATGGAAAGTATTTCAAAGTGTGGACAAAACATAAGAAAGTAGATAAAACCAAGCATGGAGCATCAAAAATTATAGATACATTTGCAATGTATCAGGAGATCACTAGGCTTGCATGTTTATATACTCACCCAAATGAGAGGCTTCTTGTGGACCCAGTATAACATAAGTAGGTCATGTCGGGGTTAATGTCTGGCTCACAATGATGCAAGTGATGGTGCTAGTAAGAAATCAAACCAACTCCACGACCTGGTTAGTTTGTTGCGGGGACCGAGGCCTTCATTGTCCATGAGGACCTGAATTTGAACCACTCTATAAGTCTCCATGACTGGTGGCTGACACAACCCGGACGTCTTCAATGCATGAGAATCTGTTCCAGCCGACATAATTGGAGGTGGTGACCATATGAGATTCCTTCCCACCACATCCATTGGCGGGTCGTGTCAAGTGTAAACACAAAATACTTTTAAGATCGTGTGGGGCACCTGTTTCCTCGAATCTTTCTCTGGCTCTTGGTTCACGTAAACGAGAAGATCTTTTCTACCTCTCGGTTAACATCCAATGGTATAGATCATCATACTAGGGGTCGAGGAGGCCTTTCTTCTAGAATATATACCGCACAACATGCCTTGACCTCCTAGACACCTTTGATCCCGCTTTTGTTGCTTCAAGTTCTTTCTTCTTCCAATCGATGGTTGTTGAGAAACGCCTCTCGCGGAGGGAGCAAACCATGGGCACCCAGAAGGCCGAGGCGAAAGAAAGGTATCGTCGCCGCGCTACGTGTTCCGTCCCCGTGGAGATTCCGCTGGATGAGTCGAGATTCTTGGGCCATTTCCGAAAGATGCACGCGGCTAGGTCCGTCTCTATGGTGAAAATTCCGGCCAATTCTTATACTGACACGCCACCGTGCCAACCCTTGGTTACGGATGAGTATGACTTATTCCCTTCGTAGCTTGTTTTCTTTATGCGAACCTTATTGTTTTTGCATCTTGAGTCTCCTTGTTCCTCTATGTTTGACATTAGGCCTCCCAAACCCCATTTCCCCCTTCATGCCTACTCCTAGCCGAGGTTGAGCAGATGGAGGGTCTCATGACCTCCCTGGACACTGCCTCACGATCCTCGTTAAAGTAGTTTAAATATACAAAAGGATGTGATAAATAGCAATGAAAATGTTTTTGGGAGTTCCTTTTAATGCAAGCCCAGGCGCAAACCTCTCTAATAACCCCTCAATTTATCGAGAGCTAAGTTTAGAAAGGTGGTATATGGAGTTAAGTTATGGAAATGGCTAAAGATGCTCTGGGAGTCTTACAAGGGCATATGAGGACAGCTTGGAGACGCATCAGTCCTACCGATGAAGTGTTGGAGGCGCGTCGGTCCTACCGATGACACAAATGATAGCGTGTCACAATGTTCGTCGCCTAGCTAGCCATAATGACACATAATGGACCACGAGGGTCGGAACCATAATGACACATAATGGACCACGAGGGTCGGAAAGTTCATCTTACATCAATACACGAATTTGGACGCTACTCTGTACTTTGAAGTCAGTTGAAATTTCAGTTTATTTCTAAGTGATGAATTCTTTAATGTACCAAACCAGATCCTTAACAAAGCCTATTTGGCATGTCAACATAGCATTAGCCTTTCCATCCAAATTAACTATCCAAACCCAATCCAATCCTATCTTCTCCTGTACTAATCCAATCATCATCAACAAACTAAAACATATATAATCACAACGATCTCAGATAACGTATTTTTCCATAGAAGTGGATAGTGGCCCCCTCCCCTAATCAGACGAGCTGACCTGACCTGACCCGAGCCAAGTGGCCACTACCCGCCCACCCTCCTCCCCCTTTCCTTTTAATAAACAAAACCGGATAACGCATCCATCGATAAACCCAACGGATTAACAAGCCGCAACAACCAAAGGCAGACCAGGCCAAAGACCCCCGTCCTCCCCCTTTTGTTCTCTGCTGCCTGCGCCGCGCCGTCCGCGTCTCGCTCCTGCCGTCGCCCTCACTACCGCGATCCGATCATACACGACCCTACCTCGACTCGTCCGTGTTTTTCTCCCTGCGAGCAGCAGACCGAGGTAAAGGGCCCGTGCTGGATTGATCCCTTCTTGACCCCCAGCGCGGTCGCTCGCCGGTCGCCTGGCCGACGGGATCGAACCATTCGTCCTTGCCGTTTTTTGCGATTTTCTTTCTTTCTTTCTTGCCGGGATCAGTTTTGTCCCCGCGGTTGATTGGTTGATTGGTTAATATCGTTGTTCGGTTTTGGCTTCGCAGGGAAAGGGGAAGGGAGGAGAGGCTAGGGCTGGAGATGAGGGAGGCGGCGAGCGGCATGTCCGGGGTAGAGGAAGACGAGGTGCGCAAGGTGTCGCGCCAGGACATACAGCTCGTGAGCACAACCCCCCCCCCCCCCCCCCCCCACCCCACCCCGGCCCCTGCTTTCATCCTCGCATGATTTTATTCTCTCGCGGAACCGCGACATGCTCTGTTCTTGAGTATTTCTTTTCGTTTCCATTTTTGGACGTTTTTTTAGGTTAGGATAGTAGGCTGGTTAGAACTGCCTGTCGTTCTAGTTTCGTTTCCTTTTCTTGTGCGTTTATGTGATTTTGATTTGTTTTGGCACTTGAGAATTGAATGGAATGGCTGTGTTGCGGTATGGTACCTACAAGGTAAAACAGTGGGATGTACGAGGAAAGAATTTGTTGTTTCATCCAGGGGTTGCAATCCGGGACCGTGTATGAGAAAGGAGGGAAACATATGGCCCCCATTGTACTTGCGTTTTTTTGGAACTTTAGATTCCTTTTCTGTCAAGTCCTAGTCATCATTCATCCAAGGGGAAACTTGCAATTTTCTTCAGAGTCTACAGAATAGTACTACTTGTTAGCACGGGATCACACTATTGACAGATGTAATAATGATATCAAGTTTGAAGCAATATATTAACTTTTCAAGACCCTAGTACTTTTCATTGACTACACAATCTCGTTTTCCCAGTTATCCTTTTCTTTTTTTTCTTACTTTCTGATTCTGCCGCGCACATCATGGCAATACATGTTTCATGCCATTTGTCCTACCTCGTGGTTATGCTCACATTCAGTTACTACCATTATCACACACCCTTTATCTGCCTTGTTATGCTGTTTGTCTCCTAATCCTTTTATCACATTGTATGCACAATCAATTGCCTTTACTATATGTGCTTGTTTGATACAAAGTTGTGATTGGAATTTCTGTGCATCCAGTTAAGATTCCCTGTTACTTCTTTTGTGCATGCTTGAAAGAAGCTGCGTATTTCCTTGGAGCCATAAGTTCTCATGCAAAAACTACTTTACAGGTCCAGAATCTCATTGAACGTTGTCTTCAGCTTTACATGAACCAGAAAGAAGTGGTCGAAACTCTATCTTTCCAGGCAAAAATAGAACCCAGCTTTACTGAGCTTGGTAATACTCTTGTACTTGTACGCATATAAGTTCATTTCTTTCTTATTTTGCACTTTTCTTGTTTTATTAGTTTGATGAGGTTTAATTACATGAAATGCATCATAACTAAATCTTATGCACGCTCTTGACTGAAAGAACATTTTTGTATTGTATTTGAGTGATGTATGTATACGCGGTCCTTGTTTTATTGCCATGATGGTGTCAACTGGTTGGTCTTTTTTTTCTTTTCCCTCTTTTCACCACCTTGTAACAAAATGAATCACTAGCTCTTTGTTTTTGTTGATGCTATTGCAGAATGCAATGCCTTCACGATTTATAGAATTTCCTTCAATTATGATGTATTGATCAATCATTAAATAATACAGTAGTTCTTTGGACAAATGTGGATATTCTATAAAGTAGAAATAAAAGGATCACACTGCATGCTCTTTCTTGGGGACCTAGAATTAAAATTAATTTTTTTAATTTTAACATTGCACATTGTATCTAAACAAGCCACTGGTTTAAATTTAAATGCTATTTCATTCTCAATTTCTCATGCTGAATGAATCCCATCAACTAGCATACTAGAGTAAATATTTGTCTTTCTAACAGAATTCTGGAGAACATTAAGGATTCCATCACAGCTAATAAATAATTGAATCTCCATTTGGTGTTTTTATTGGAAAATACATGTATGATTAGCCCTCACTTTCTCATTGTTCTTTTCTCCAGTCTGGCAGAAACTTGAAGAAGAGAACCGCGAGTTTTTTAAGGCATATTATGTGAGGTTGATGCTTAAGAATCAAATAATGGTGTTCAACAAACTCCTTGAGGATCAGTATCATCTTATGAATAAAGAAGAGGCTTCTGGAGTGCCTTCATTGACACCTACTGCTCCAAATGGCGCTGACTCAAGCACAAGTAAGTTTTTTTTTGGCACAGCTATGCTAACTGGCAGTCCGCCAAAGGTCCTAAATTTCCAGTGTCAGTTTGTAATGTGTTACCAATACTGAGCCAATGCTATTTCATTTTTTATGAACATAGTTATCTCATCTCCAATAGTCGTTTGGTAAAGATTCTGTTTATTCATTCATTACCGACTGAGATTACCATTTTTTGTTTTTTGCAAGTCCTGGTTCTTGATTTTAAATTTATTAGCAAGCCTGTAATTTTGGTAAAGTCACAATTCTATTTATTATGTTCTAATATAACCAGTGTTTTGTTTTACTGTCTCAGTGAACCAAAATGCATGTTTTCTACCAGACAGTAGTAGCACTGCAATGCCAGATAGCTTCCTACGTAATGGACATTCTAGTGGCATAATAAATGGCGCTCCAGCTACTGACCAATTTATATATGCGGGTAAAGTTCTCCATGGTCTTCCTAGTGGTATGGATGCTTCACCTAGTCTATTATCGGCACATAGTTCGACTGTTGGGCAATTTAATGGAGGCAATGGTACACCAATAAAGGCAGAGTCCAGCTTCTCGAGCAATCCAGAATTTGCATTCTGCAACGATAGCGCTTTCCTAGAGCCTTGCCAATCAATGGGGGATGCCTCGGGTGGATCCTTTAGCAGCTCTGAACTGAATGGACAACCACTTAGTGATCCAATTTTGGACATGGATACATCATCATATGGTTTCCTGAGCCAGATTCCTCGCAATTTCAGCTTTTCAGATTTAACGGAGGATTTCAGTCATAGTACAGGTACTTTTGTTAGATTTAATGTCTGATATTTTTCAGTGTTTCCTTTCTTAAGTTGTACTGCTGTTTTAATACTGTTATCGCATAACTTGTAATATATTTTGTTTGGATTCTATGCAGAAATATTAGAGAATTATGGTAGATCTCCTTTCATCCCTTCTGAGAATAACTTCTCAGAGTCTGCTGCTGGAGAACATACAGGTTCAACACCCTTCTTCCCTCCATATTCCTCCTTTTCTCATGCTCACCGACCCTAAACAAACCAAGCGAGACAAGATAATATTGAACTTAAACTTACAGGACCATGCCTTGATGCATTGTTCAATCTAGCTGATGGTTCTCTTGCTATTGTCAGAAATAGGAAATAGACGGCTAGATTCCATATCGGAGGCTGTTAGTTATGAAGATTTTGGAAGTGATTAATCAGCTTTTGTTCGTACTGCCTGAGGTAATTTCGTGAGCAGACATAGATTTACCAATTATTAGGTAAAATTAAGTAGATATTTTTTCTTATTTTCCATGTGATTTTCTGGTCTTTGCTTGGATTTGATTGGCTGGGATTGTGGCAGAAATGGGTTAACTTACAACTGAAATGATACCACGCCTCCAACGTCTAACCTCAAATCTGCACGAGGGCCTGTCACATTGAACAGAAATATTCTTCAGTAGAGGCATGGTCGTAGTTAATGAGAAGAAAATAGTCAATGTAGGAAATAATCTGTAGAGACACAAGTGAATAGAGCCTTACACTTCAGTTGCACCACGAGACTTCTTAACCACCACCACCTGCCTGTGTTTGGTGTGAAGTTCAGAAAGAAGATTGTAGTTGATTGATTGGAATTGGGTCGGATGTTTCATTCGACATGAACAATGTGCCCCACCCGAAGCGAAAACAATTTTCGAAATGTCAAAAAATTCGAAAAAAAATTCTGCATATGCATTCGAACATTTTATGTTGGTTCGCAAGTTTTCGGGATGAAAGAACATTTTATGTGTCGTGTATAAAAAAGACAAAATATGTCACAGGAATACGACTATTCACGTGACATTTTTTGTCTTTTTTATTATACACGACATAGAAAATGTTCTTTCATCCCGAAAACTTGTGAACCAACATAAAATGTTCGAATGCATATGTAGAATTTTTTTTTGAATTTTTTTACATTTCGAAAAATGTTTTCACACAATGGGTGCATTTGCACCTGGGAGCCGAATTGCCGCCTCCGATTGGAGTCCAGTACACCATTAGTCGGTTGGCGGGCTTGGTAGTTGGTAATACTTTCCGAACAAAAGAAAAACTAGCACATGAATATGACTAGGGTCAACATGTGGACCTTTAAATTGCGACAGTACAGTAACTTAAGGCTTTCCCCAATGCTTGTCTCTTGGCGTGGTATCACAAGAAAAATGCTGATGTGGCACCCTTAGGAAACAATGTATTGTGCTAATCGTTTCTTAAACTAGAATGCTACCTAGGATAGCGCGCTAAGAGACAATGCATTGGAGAAGGCCTAAGATGGTACAAGGAAACTATTTCTTAATTGTGGACCTAGGGATTCATCATATTTTGAGAACAGTATAGTGGTGTGTGGCAAAGCCCTCGCAGCAAGGGGATTGTGTAGTTTGACTTCTTTCCTTTCTTTTTTCCCGTGCGCAGCTGACCAGCGAAGTGTTTGGCTATAGCCTATGCTGTTTTTAACTTGACCAATATTTTACTGTTCTAACTTATTTCGTCCTTGAATTTATTTGTGTAGTTTGAGCAGTGATGCGCCATCTGTACAGAGTCCTTTGGGCAGGCAAATCTCTATAATCATTTGCAGTGAAGAAAGCTAATTTGCGGAAACTGTTCATTGTCGGACTTAGGGTCCTGTGCTGTAGTAGACTTCCAGCTTGGTTGACACTGAAGGATGCGAGGAATTGATGTTCCTGTATCCTTGCTGATGGTACCGTAGAATGTGCTGTAACCGTTTCAGTTGCTTAAGATATAGCATTAGCTCTGGCTGGAGCTCTGTATGATGGTCAAGTTATTTACCTGTGATAATCTTGTACTATAAAGATTATTATTAACTGCTGCACTTGTAATTGGTAGCAGTCGTCCAAGCCATGTTCCATTTTCCATTCAAACTGAAGATTAGTCCACTCTTTCTAGGGTTGGTAAGATTTTCCTGTGATCCACTATCAGCCTGATGGCATATGTTATAATTTAATTTATGATCATTGAGATGTGTCATACGGTGGTAGTATTGCAGTACAAGTTTTTAGAATCTTGCAAATTTATCATCCAAAGCAAAGGCCGGATTCGCTTTAGCATTGCATGCATATATACATGGGTGAAGAAATTGGCGGCCACGCACAAGCCAGCCCATCAAGCATGAGGGCCAGGTTTATATCTGGCACCAGTGAAGAAAAACAGAGAAAAAGAAAGATTAGTGTAGCATTTACCAATCTTAATATTATTGTACTTCGCTTATATATTACAATATACTTTTCCTTCCATCTTATAACATGTTGCTCTCAAGATTTTCTTTCAGTATGAGATATGGCCTCGCTTTCGACCTCGTAAATGTACCGTATGGTGTACACTTCTCAATGTTTTATTTTACCTGTCAAATTTAGTGGAAATTGAGTGAATGCTATATGTGGGACTGGGCGCAGAAATTGTAAAGTACATGTTGCGGGGCATCAATTATTTCACCTTCGGTTAAGCTTGGAGTCCAACTTTCCGCCGATTTTAAACTATTATTTGAATTGGTTGTGCATTTTGGATCCTTTTTCCTCCATGCAGTTATTGAGTGATAATTTGCACTTCACGTTGCCCGTAAACTATGGTTGCTGCTGTAGATAAATAAATATTTCTTTGGATCAGGCATTTTCCAGCATGTGAGATCCAGTCATATTCCACGTGTCAAATTAAAATAAAGGAACAAGCACACTAGGCGTGATAATATATGGTCGTGCTTGATGATTAGTATAACAGCTAGCGCCATTTTGAAAAATATTAGTTTGTACCTTGGCCGATCAAATATTAGATCAATTCCGCACCCTGGTGGTCTATTAGAGCTTCTTATTTGTATAACAGCTAGTGCCTATAAGATCATATATTCGTCTGTAGAAGCACATTTTAACTGATGAATGCTTTGTGGAACGAGTAATATCCAATTCAAATAGAAACTAATCTTTTTTTTTGCGAAACAAATAGAAGCTAATCTCCAGTTGCGATCTAATGTTGATTATAGTTTAGTTCTTTTAAGCAGGTAATAAAATATGCTACATGTAGTGTCGACTCTTGTTATTTTAATTCCTTCTTCCCTCTATCTCGTAAATATACATATCGATTATCATGCAGCCAAACAGCTGAATTCTCATAGGGACTAGAAATCTGTTCTCCTATTCCCAGTGGAAGCATTCAGTCAATATTTATTTTAAAACAATTTTTTTCGCTGTTGTTCATATACCACTCCATGCATCACTGAGCTATAATAATGGTTCAAGGATAATTGACGTGGCTAGTAATAAAATGTCATGAAAATGCTACCTTCATACAACAAGATAAAATGATATGTTGACCAAGCTTTGGTGTTGACTTGATCTATGGAAATTGGTATGTACAAATAAAAAGAATATCTGTGGTAATACTATTTTCATGTGCGTGAATATTGATGATAGTGTGAATGCAAATGCATGGGAGTTAATGTTATGTTCCAGAGACTAAATCTGGCAAATTCATTGTAGAGCTTATTTCAGTTTGCTGGCCTAGCATAGATGACATTTTCGGATTTAAAAACTATAGGTTTTTTTTGCTACAATCACTCAATCAGAAATACGACAGAATTCTAAATGGTTGCATAATACTGTTTTCTGTCACCTGATGTTACATGGGTCATATTTTCAGCCTTTTTATTAGCATAGAGTCAATTTCTATTGCAATTCCTAAATGGAAGCTTGGTTTTTGTCATTTTTTACCAAGCCCCTGCTTTCAAATTTCTCTTATGTTGCATTCATTGTGAATTATCAGTCCTACTGTTTTCAACTCATCACCGTTTAGCTTCGAGACTGACAAGTGCTAGAAGGCCAAGCTTTTTTATTTGTATTACCAGTAGCTATAAGCGAGTCAAAAGTTCCAAAACTTTATTTGTCAATTTTTGGCACCTCGCGGCTGGCTTTCGTGACAGGTCGTAGTTGTTGGCTTCAGTGGGCGGCGTGGCATTTCTATTCTAAAGTGAAGATGGTCTCAAAGGTCGAAGTAGGCCATTTGGTAATTCCTTCATGTATTGCCATATATTGATCTGTTATTGTGTTCCTTACTTTTACTAATTGCGTGATGTTGACTTATGAGATCTACGGGTTGTCTTGACTACACGAATTATGTGGTGCACAACCAGTGTCCATGCATCCTAGTGCCAAGGCACCGGAAGAAGTTTCCAATGGCCAGGCCGACAACAAAGCTAACAACATGTTCTAATTAAAACTTCATTTTTCTTATCTACTCCCTCCGGTCCATATTAGTGACCTCAACTTTGTCTACATATGAATGCATCTAGTCTAGATACTTAACTAGATACATATGAATCTAGATAAAGTAGAGACCATTAATATGGATCGGAGGTTTGTATTCCCTTTTTATGTTTCTTACAGAATTTTCCTGCCATTTTAGGCATGAAACAAGAACTTCTCAACACTGAAACAAGAAAGGCATAACTTCTGCTCTCAACTAAGTTGGCATGGCAATTGTGGCAAATGAAGAGGAATCATCATGGCATCAATGGATTTCGCTCCACAGATTATCATGCCATTTGGAGAATGTAATTTGTTACTTAGAATAATTCTAGTATTTGTCTTTTCTGCAAATGAGGAAAATAGTTCTCACGGACATGTCTGTGCATCACTATATCTTATTTACAATGCCCTCCGGGTCCATGTATTGGAGTTATGTCATGTCATTATGCCAGGATTCCTATCCTATGCCTGCATCTGTAATTCTTCAGTGACATAATACATTCGAATTCTCTGTGTCCCTGTTCATGTAATGTATTTACTTCTGAATGTGTCCTTTCATTGGCGTCGTGCAAAAAATCATATCCAGATTGTTTATTGAATTGACATGTTGTAAGAATGATGCATTCATCTACTTTGCATTTTGTCATTCATGTTTGTTTATATCCCAGTGTATACTATGTTGTGAGAACATAGTATCTCTGGAAGAAGGAAATGGTTTACTACAAGTCCTGGTTACTAGATCTATGTTAGTCCCTGGATTCTTATGTTTGCCGGTTTTAACAGACACCTCTCTTAGCTAGCAGATTAAAAGTTTTGTCTGTAGGGCTTAAAGGGCCTTTGTTACTAGAAGTATATGCATTGAGGGCTGCTAGCTCTAACTAGCTAAATATATGCATTGATGAATACATGTATGATCGACAAACACACATGAATAGTGTAGCATCCCAATTGTCTAACAATTGCAATGCTACTAGCCTAGTCTATATATATGCTACTTCCTACATATAATTGTTGCATCATAATTATATCATGCTCATGTCATCATGCCACATTGCATTTGAGCATCATATAAAACCCTTTTCATTTGGTTATTATCTCATATGCATTATTAATTGTTTTTGCCTCTTGATATATTGTATTTGGTTCTTGATAAATGCTTGATGCCCAAGTTGAGTTGGGGACATATCTTTTATTCAACTCCACCACCTTTTTCTTGTCACCACCTTATAATTCCACCATCCTAATTATCCATGAGCTTTTACACTTTTCCTTTGGCATTTAAATCTAGCTCATGTGGGTTGGGATGGATCCACTTCTATTTTTCCACATGCCCTCACACTAGCATCATGTTGTTTTCACATTATTGATATGTGGAGCCACCTTTGCATGCCTTGTGAGTGGTACCCCTTTTTCTAGCTTCCATATGGATTGGTTTGGAATAATTGCTCATGTTGGAATATTGTAGAGGATATAATACACCTAGTGGAATATACACACTAGCATGTCCCATTTATATTCAGATTTGAGCATATGCCATCTACTCCACATGGAACATCCACCTCATTTCTTTTGGTTTGGCCTTAACTTCAAATTGTGGGATGCATGAGAATAAATGCCATGGGTCTTTATCTTTGTTTTCACAAAATGATCATGGTATTTATTAATTATGCATGGGCCATGCAACAATCACCACCATTCTATTCTTTTGGGTTTTCCTTGGTTTTTGAGTGAATCTTCTCTTTTGTTGAGCTCCCCTTTCTCTCTTACTCAAACCTCCTCATCTTGATCTTTGTTTCCTTGCCTGTGCACCAAGCTCCTCACCCTCACCATCTCCTTTTCACCTTCTTGCTTGATCTTGCATTTGATCATGTTAAAACCCCTAAACACATCACTCTCTCTTTCTCTAACCCTAACCCCACCACCTCCTCTCACCATGCCGAAGCACCACCCCTACTCCAGCCCTAATCTACCCTTTGCTAAACCTCACCTACCCTAGCTAACCACCCCAGGCCACCCTAAACCCTAACCCGAGCTACCCCTCCACCCTAGCTACCCGAGCCTCTCCCTCTCTCTTCAGCAGGAACCAGACCCACCTGCAGCCCTTCCTTCCTTGGCCCCAACCTGCAGCCCTCTGCTCGCCCTTCCACGTCGAGCACGTGAGGAGGACGAGAAGAAAAAGTGGCCGAAGCCACCTTTTCCACCCCGAGCCTCCCCACGACATCCCCCTCTCCCCTCCCGTTCCTATCTACTCCCTCCTCTCTGCCTGGCTTCGCCCAGATCTCCCCTGGCCCCTGCACCTCCCCTTCCCTCCCCCTGCTACCTCCTCTCCACCAGGTGACCACCGTCAGTGTCGACCACCATCTCCTCGAAATAGGCGGAAGGCGTGGTGCTCTGGGTGTTGAGGAAGACCGAGGCGACCTCTGCAACGCCCCTGTGCCCGCAGACGAGGAGGAGGAGGCCCAGGACCCCTGCACGTCCACGACGCCGACCCAAAACCCTAGCTCCGCCGATCGTCTGCGTCGCCGTCGCCCTGCTTTTCCCTGGCCCGATCCAAGCCCTTCGACGACCTCGTGGTGAGCCACCCTACCTCCCAGACACCCCCTCTCTCGCCTACTCTTCCTGGTCTCGCCGGTCTTTTTGTCGAGTGGTCTCTGTGCTCGGGCGTGCGCGAGCTTTGGCTCGTCGTCGCGCCGTAGCTTAACCCGCCTAGCCGCTCCCTACCAAAGATCACCCACCCTACCGCGCAGCTCCGCCTCTCGGCTTGCAGGCCGCAGTGTGGTTCGATCCCCGCTCGCGCTCTCCATTGTCGAACACCGATCTGTCGTCAGTGGATTCAGAGAAGAACAACAGTATCAGTTGGCTACTTTGCAACCCCCCCACCTTTTTACTCCCTCAAACCCAAGACTCTAGGTCCCACTGCCACCATTGTGTTTTTACAGAAAAGGACCCTAGGTTCTCCGTCCCTCAACCCGCAGTCCCCTCTGTGCCGCGTGGTAGCCTCCGGCTCACCCGCTGGTAGCTGGGCCCGCGAAGCCTCAGGCCCCACCTGTCTGTCTCGTAGGCTAGATAAGCTCGCGGTGAGAAAAGCCCTGGCGCGCGCAGTTCCGCCCAGTCAGCACTGGTCCCACCCGTCAGTGACTGGGGCTAGCTGCTCCTGGGTACGAAAAGTTTCTGTGTTTATCTGTTTTAATAAAACAATTTCAGAAAAAGTTTCAATATGATTTAATTCTGTTTTTAATAACTTTTATTTTGTAAATCTAAATATTACAAATAATATATGTTTTAGAATCAGAAAAATGTGAGGATTTCAGATATGCCATTCAAAATATTATTTGAGCACTTTAAATTTTCGAAATTATTTAAATGTAATAAAAAGGTCTTTTCTTAATTAATTAATAACTTTAATTCTACAACTCCAATTTCGACAAATAATATGTCTAAATCGATCAGCGCGACGATCCCGTTCTAACTATGCATTTCTTGTTCTGAATTGCATCATGCATCATATAAATAAAAAGTATACAGCAACTTATTTGGGAGTAAAACATGACTAAAACTCAATAAAATGCTTTATTCTTGTACCCCACACCTCACCCATGCCATGCTACTTTATTGCCATGTAAATTGTGTATCATTCATCATGGCATGCTTGTTTGCTTGTCGCATTTTAATTCATATGCTTGTGCACTTTATTTATGTTGGCCCATGTTTTGTTTGGCTCTTCTTCGAATAGACGCCGAAAGGTGGGAAATATCAGAATCCTGTGAGTACTACCCAGATCGTTCTCTCGCTTCAACTGAGCTGCCAGGCAAGCACTACCACATGCTTGCATACATATAGTACCTATTGCCTCTATCTTATTCTTGTATCATTGAGTCGCGATTGCATTCAATTGAATCCCAAGTACTGCATAACCTTTATTTTTAAACCCCACCGAGTTTGTTCCTCTATCCCATGAGCCATTACTACAGGAGTTGTTTGAGCCATGCGAGTCGTAGAAAAGCATGTGTAGGGTATGTGAGTGTCTGATGAATAACGAGGTACCTAAACAACTTAACCTGAGTAGTAATGGGATAACTAATGAAAGAGGCACCGGTGAGCAATATCTGCTATTTGGTTTTTCATGCTCACTTGTGTCCCGTAGGACCTCGAGTACTTGATTCCTGTTCCTTGACTATTCGCACTATCCACATCCGGGAGGCCTTATGGACCCCCCTGAACCAGAGCTTGATTCATTCTTATTTCTTGGGGCCACAAAGTAGTTTGGGGCTTTATTACTATCCTGTACTTATGCCATGTTTTACTGTTTTATTTAAGATCATGCGAGGAGCACCTGTACTGTTTAGGAATCGCGGCACGATTTCACGGTATCGACAAGCCCAGTCACATTTTTGGGTTCCATCGTTCTGTACCGTTCTCGCAAACCACGGTCTGCTCTCGAGCCGCCAACTTTGTTATGGGGTAGCTTATTGGGGTGGCCCCCTGAAATATTTCTGAATCCTGTGATCTCTTTGTCGTGAATGCCTCGTTGGGTTTTGATTTGGTTTTTCCAAGGTTTATCGAGTGTGTGTTGCTATTTGTGCACCCCTACAGGGTAAATCTTTCTGAAAGTCGTGTCCGCGGTTATGGACGACTTGGAGCACAGTTTCTCGATCACAGACAAGTATAACTAAAGTACCGCTTTTAATTTGACTAAGTACCTGACTAGTAAATAGTGTAATACTCATGGAATGATTAATAAAACTGCCAACGAGTGGGTTGTTCGTCCGCTTTCTCGTTGGTAAGCGAGAAGGAGGATGGATCTGTTAATTATACTGTTATAACTGTTGTTACTAATTAACGGACATCCGTCTATTATTGGTTAGGCGGATGGTTAGCGAGTATCTATAGACTCGTTAGTTATTATCTTTTGCTGCAATTTCGTCACCCCAGGTATATGTCCCCTTTAGAGGCATAAAGACTTGCTGAGTACCCCTAGGGTCTCACACGATAAATTGTTTGATTCAGATGAATAAGTGTATTCGCAAGATGGATACTAGGTGGAGGAGACAGATGATGTTGGCAACGATCACTCGGTGTAGAGATTCCGGGGATGGGGATCCGCGAGATCTGTGGGCGGGATGTGTTTATTTATGTGGCATCTTATGCCGATTTGCTTCTTATCCGTACTCGAATCTTGTTTTCCGCTTCCGCCTGATACTCTGATGTTTGATGTATGAGGAGCTATCCTAAACTATTATCTCTATCTAGGATATTTGGATCTTGTCGTATGGCGTTGCAGTATTTCTATTTCTTTTAGATGGAATGACTCTGAGAACTGTTGTATGGTAGCTTGCATACATACTCACTTGTGTATGTATTTGATCTCTTCGTCTGTTGCCTACGCCGCTCGCTCTTGTCCCGATGTCTTGGAAGTGGTTAGGACGGCCGACGGGTCTACACGTGGGCGGTCGTATGGGTCCCCGCTGTACTATTTTAACCACTTCCGCTTCATCAAGGCTTGAACTTAGGACGTAGGGTCCGAGGTAGTTACAAATAGCTAGGTAGAAGTGTTTGCAAATTCCAAATAAGCCTAGCTGGCTCTACTCCCAGTTTTCTTGCGCTGGATAATAACATACAGTTTTAGTAAATATGGTGGTTTGTTTTGTTTGTTAGAGGGTGGTGGTCGATGGAGCTAGCTGTGGGCTCCGAGGCCACGTTATGTTTGTTAGCAGGTGGTTTGTACTCTCAAAAAAAAGCAGGTGGTTTGTGGGCCCGCTGGGTAGCCACGTTATTTTCTTACATCGGCCATTTGATTTTACGTTATATGCACCTACGCCTACGACAGTGGTGGGTAGGAGAAATAAACAGCACCCAAAGTAAAAAAAAGGAACGCGGGCGTGGGCGTGGGCGCACGCGCTGACCCCGCAATCTTATGTCGCATGCAAGGTACTTTTACATCGCTTGGCTCAGCGGGTTGGTCGGGGCATGGACTCGTGCGGCCGGTGCGCGTGGCGGGGTGCAAAATAAGTATTCTGCTGGCAGAGAGTTAAATAGTGTTTATGTTTTGTATATTAATAATTATATTTTTATCGACTTTTAAGATAAGAAAAAATTTAGGTGACATAAAAATAATACTCCCTCCGTTTCAAAATAAGTGACTTAAATTTATTTAGATTCGCATGTACCTATGTACTAAAACGTGTCTAGATACATCCGAATCTAGACAAACCCATGTCACTTATTTTGGGACGGAGGGAGTATACGGTTTGGAAGATAGAGGATATGTGTAGAATAACTATTCTACACCATGAGTCAAATAGCGCCACTCTCTCTCTCTCTCTCTCTCTATCAAATAACTATTCTACACCATATATATAGAAACCCTATTAGACCACCTGGGTGAAAAATAAGCTACTCTCTCCAATCCAAATTAATTGACTTCGATTTATCTAGATTCAGATGTATCTATATTAAAACATATCTAAATATATCCGAATTTAGACAAATCCGAGTTAATTAATTTGGACCGGAGTGAGTATTATTCACCCGAGTCGAAATGCCGGACTGCAGTGACCGGTCGAACCTCGTTTTATCTCGGCGCGCCGTCCGGCTAACATTATTTCCTTTTATTTTTTTACAGCGGCGGTTTCTATTCTATAGGTCGTGGGGAACCTGGGAGCTAGCCCAGTTCGTGTGTGCGGTTCCGGAATTCCACGGGTGGAGCCTTGAAGGCAGAGTGGAGCCGGCGAGCGGGCATTGCAGTCGGCGGCGAGCGGCGACCGCCAGCGGCGACCAGCGACCGCGACCAGCCAGCGGCGAGCGGACCAGCGACCAGCGAGCGGCGAGCGGCGAGCGCGACCAGCTACCGGCCAGCAGCGAGCGGCGAGCGCGACCAGCGACCGGCCAGCGGCGAGCGGCGACCGGCTGAGCTTTGCGTCGACTGGCGCCCGGCGAGCGGCTGGGGATTACGGCGAGCAGGCTCGGCCAGCCGCTTCTGTCCTCGGTGACGCTGTTGTGGTCGGCGTTGAGCGGCGCCTTGCCAGGCTGCGGCGTGCTGGCGCCCCCATCGCGGTGAACGGCGGACAGCATCCGCACTGCCCGGCCATTCTGGAGGAGGAAGGTGACCACGTGGGATACAATTGTTTGCTAGGCTTTGTCGTCAAGGTATGTCCGTTTGTTCCTCACTCTTTCCTTCAGAAATTCTTGATTAGAACCATACTCTCTCGGTAGATTTGTGTAGTCTGTTATTATGCAGTCTCTAGTACTCACGTGATAAATTACTACACTGAATTAGTTTTTGTTTACAACTAGCTGAAAAGCTTGTTTTTCTTATTGCTGCTAACCAGTGTCACATTCACTGGAAGTTTTAACAGGTTTAATCGAAACAACTTCAGAAATTTATGGCATAGTTGTACTCTGAATATTATTCATGCTTCTCAGACTAATGTTCACTTGACCATCCTCTGCTTTAAACTATAATCCCATCTAAGATGTATTTTTGCATTTGGTACATGTGATTACCTCATCAATTAGGGCTATTTTATTACCGATGGTTGTGTTTTCGGTAATTGATATACACGTATTTTTGATATGTTGTTACTATGATGTATCAGAACTGAACCCTATTTATAGTTGGTGACTTTAATCATACCAGCAGCGGTGAGAGGCTGCTGCCAAATGTAATTTATATATTTTTGTCAAGCAGCTGCCTCGTTATGCTTCTTGCTGATTTCAGTGGTACGCAACCTGTGATTGGCGCTGCCTTCTTATCTATTATCCACCGGTAATGTTTTCAGTACCACCCCATTTCTACCATCTTGGATATTAAATGCCGGATTTTCTTGTCAGCCATTGTGCATCATTTTGGTTCCCAATTGTCTACTTTTTATCTCTCCATAATGTTGTTGCTGTACAAAATGAAGAATCAGATCAGTATTTCTGCATCATTTCTTAGTTGTTGGCTGCAACGGTATCTCCAATCTAGTACAAGTCGCCGGATAGGTTCATGCTGAAGTATCAAATCAAATATGGATTAGATTTATGATATGCATACTGGTTAGGAATTATGAATTTGAATCCTTCTGCAAGCATTATTCTTAATTTGCGATAATCCTTCTACATGTGATTTTTATTTCTGGATTTCTTTTCATTACAGAGCGATGAGGGTTACAGGCAAGACTCCTGATAGGGTTTAAAAAGTATATATACAAGGGAGTCAGGGTTTCTCTACTTTTCACTTTGATGACTCTCAGGATCCGCTGAAGGATGGTATTTGGTTCCATGTTAAAGGGTCTTCTGGTACTGGTGACGCTGTAGGGTCGTCTGTTGTTCATGAGACTGCTAACAAACTAAATATTTTTAAGAACTAACTGCGGTGTAATCTTTTCTATCACTTTTTGGGCCCTCTGTAATTTCTTTAAAACGGTGTAATTATGCCTTTTATCAGATTTCTACCTCGTCTCTCATATTTTTTTTACATGAGTAGTAGTACCTCCAAATTTCATGCAATGGAGTACAAATAGAATTACAGGACCATAATCTCAAAAAAAGAATTAACGGAGCCTGTTAATAAAAGTACTCCCTCCGTCCTAAAATAAGTGACTTGAGTTTGTCTAAATTCGTATGTACCTATTGACTAAAACGTGTCTAGATACATTCGAATCTAGACAAACCCACGTCACTTATTTTGGGACGAAGCGAGTAGCAAACATAGTCTCCTAAATCTATAATTTTCTTACATTGACTGCACAATTAATGGTTTTAATACATCCTTGGTGTATGAAAATGCCAAATCAGATTGCCAAAAATAACTTTCTTTACTGTCCTTTTGATTTGGAGAATTTGTTGATGACTGCTAACACACTAAATATTTTTTAGAAACTTGACTTAACGGCGGTGTAATCTTTTCTATCACTTTTTGGGCTCTCTGTAATTTCCTTAAAACGGTGTAATTATGCCTTTTATATGATTTCTACATCGTGTCTTTTTTTTACGTGAGTAGTAGTACTCCAAATTTCATGCGATGGAGTACAAATAGAATTACAGGACCATAATCTCAAAAAAAGAATTACGGAGCATGTTCCTAGTAGTACTAGTTCTCAGATTTTCTTACTCCATACGTAGGCCTAGGTTTATTTTTCCTATGTCAATGTTTTCTAATCAGTCATCGATACACACGGGCTGCCTTGATCTTTTCTTACGTAGCATGCAAATATTATTACATCGCATGCAACAGAATCTTATGTAGGTTCTTTCCTCACAAAAAAAAAGAATCTTAGACCTACCGCAGTTACAGACCGAGCATGCCACTTAATTTTACGACGCTTGACCGCGCGCGCAGGGTGGAAACTGGTGCAGCGTGTGGCCGGTTGGAGTATGGTTCGAACGCCTGGGCTGGCACGTAGGGGTGGGGTGAAGAATAATATTTTGCCTATATATATATATGACATATTTATACTATATCCGGATGTAGTTACATCCACATGTGTTTTACGTAATTTAGATAGTATCTATTATACTGGAGACTATATATAGGTAGTATGAATATATAAGAATATTTCGATAGTATATATACTATTTTTTGGTAGTATGTAATTTTTATTCACATACTCCTTTTGTACGTACAAATATGACGGTATTTTACATATATACTGAAAACTATGGGTGCATTTGCAATTTTTTCACCTCACTTGCTTGTAAGTATCTTAGATATAGTATATGAATATACTCAAATAGATAAAGTATTACAAATACTTCCATAAGGTAGTATATGAGACGTGGGTGTAGTTACACCCGGGAGTAAGAAGTATTTTTCATATATATATATATATATATATATATATATATATATATATATATATATTCAGCATCCAGGTGCAGAATAGTTATTTTGCACCTACATATTTTTATGTTCTCATATATTGAAATTTATGTTTTGTATCTAATAATTATGTTCATGTTTATTAGAAACGTAAAAAAATGACATAAAAATATGATTTATAAGTCATTATAGTATAAAATACATAGAAAATATGCATTTTACGTCGTATTTTTATACGGCATGTAAACGATTTTTTTTACGACATGTCTAAATTTTCTTATGTTTTTTCTTGACTTCCAAGATAAGAGAAAATTTACGTGACGTAAAAATCATATACGGTTTGAAAGTTAGAGGATGGATGAATTTTATGATCTAAAAGAGGAATAAGCTGATTATGGCCATATCTAAATTGGTAGCATGAGGATCAGAAGAGGCTGATGGATATATTCACAATGCATTACACTTACATTATAGTGGTGATCTTAGGCTAAATATCTAGATCTATCAGTGGCCTTTGTTGTTGTCTTCTTCATCGGAGGAGAGAGTGGCGGTGCGCTCCTTGGTCGCTGCGAAAGCGTACTGGGAGGAAAGACATCTTGTAACTTCTTGCATCATTTACTTCTTCTCTCCTTGGTCCTGAATTATGCTCCTTCAGTTTGATCCTCTGAAACAAAGAATATAGACAACGACATGAATCAAAGTATGTACCATCATTAGCTTCTCAGATTTGCTAGGGGCTATCCGCACAGAATAATCAAATTTGATAGGTGCATTCGATGCCATGAAGTTGCACTACTATCATGAAACGTGAGATCTGTATAATTCCATAGTTGTATTTGACATGGTACATACCTAAAATCATTAGGAAAGCTGGCCAACTGAATATTTTTAAAGTACTGCCATGTTAAGAGATCTGCCAAACCCATATTTCTCTTTACGTTTTCTGCAACATCTATATATAATTGTCATGAATGACACACACATTGATGCAAGACTTAAGAGTCGAAACATACATGACACTAAAGTAGCCAAAATAGTCAGCCTAAATGCATGAACGCAATAAGTAAATAAATTATACAGATGACATAACATTTACCTTCCATATATATTCTTGAAGATACAAATCAAGAATTTTGATAAGATAAATGATGAATGAAAGGAGCACATGGGGCCAAGCAATCACCTCTAACTATGTGTGAATCTCCCTAGTTAATTTACAATAACCAATTCTGTGCACTCAATAGTCCAGTTCACCGGTCAATAAAAAGTAAAAAAGCAAACTTTATATATATAGTACAATTGCAACAGAATGAAAAAAGGTAGATAAATTCAACATCACAGGACCAATTTTCAAGCTTTTCAACCTAATAGCAAACCGAGTATTTTCTATGACGGGTAAAGTATTTTAAATTCACTATTTAGCTTAGGCTGACCACCAAACCAGTCGAAACATGTGCAGATACACCAAAACAGATACTCCCTATACAAAAAGCCTCCTTAGTTATTACTTAAAATCTGTGGTAACATGCTGCTACAGCATAATCAGATAGTCAAAATCTTGAACATCCGTCTATGTAGGCTTATCCATGTGGCAGAGATATTGAACCGTCACAGAGAAACCGGAAGACCGGTGACCACGAAGGATAAGAAAGAAGAAACAATGCACAGAAACCCAGTGGATAGCTTCATCAGATAGTAAGAACCACACGTTGTCATTGCCAACCAATTAATCCTCACGCTTTGCAGGCTTCCTTGAGGGTGCTATATGTTAGGCGCGGTAATGTGCTCTGTCAGTTGAGTGAACATGCTGCATTTTAAGAGTCATTGGCAGTAAGAAAAATGTCCGGTTTGGGTACATGACAGCAGGAAAGTTCACAAATTAGATAAACTGTCGGAAAAAATATAACTTAGTTACAACATGGGCAAAATGCAAGGAACAGACTTCTTGCCTGGAAAGCAGAGAGTAAATATAACCTTAGTACATCATGAAGAAAATATAGGAAATAAATAGAAGATGGGGGGCTTTCTTGGTTGAAAAACAAAGCACAATAATAAGACAATTCATATACAACAGAACCACCTTGGTAACATTTGAACCAACAATTCAAACACATCGGCAATAGAAAAACCCAGACACCAAATAAACAAAAGAGAAAATATAACCCAGTACAACATAGAGAAAAAACACGAAATAGCTACATACAGTCAGATTGTTCGTACCGGCAGTAAGATTTAGCACGCCGATGCTCTGTATGGAGAACCAACACCCAGCTTCTTATAATCAAGTAAAATCTTGGCATCTCTGTTGAGGAATGTGCCATAAGTGGGACTATACGTACAAACCTGTAGCTTTTGTAAGGTGAGCTGAGATGTAGGCACATGTATGTCTGCACATGAGAGTTTGCACCGCTTCTTATGGTCAAGGTTCCAATATAGAAAGAAGTGTCGTCTGCGTAGTGTACTCTCGTTATTCAGAAAGAGTACCTGAAAGCAGATGGCATATGTGAGATATCTAAGAGATGACTGTTGATAATTTATTTCGTGAAATATCACTAATACCAAATCAACATGGCAGAGTGGAAGGATGTTTTATGATAGTTATCACCACTGAATTGCTAGTTTTTTACTTTCAGTATACTATATAGAATTGATATTGTAAGATATAAGTGTACCATTGTCTCTTGATATCGAACATGAAGGGAACCTGAAAAGCAGGTATAATTGATTGAGAAAAATAACACTCTGAACAGATGGATTTATTCCCTTTGCAGATATGTAAAAGGCTTGTGATTCATTAGTCTTACCAGGTGATTCATTATTTAGCCTAACTGTATATTTCTATTGGATAAATTGCAAAGCCTTGTAGCTTCTACTCAGCCAGATTGGATCATTTTCTATTTTTCCTTATCTATAGTTATGATAGTTGTTTGCCTGTTTTGTGGTGCTGATAGTGTAGCAGAGATATACTGCAAATTTAGTTCAGTTCTTACATTGGAACAACTTCTAGCCAGCTGTCACCAATTTAGAAGAAGTTATCAATAAATTGAGCAATGTCAGCTACCTGAATTACTCATACAGGAGACGTAGTGGACAGTAGGTTGTCCTTCATCAGCCTGTTGCACAGCAGAACGGCGCTCGATCGGACCGACATGCACTGATGACCAAGACGAAGGAGAGGCAACATCTCCATGCTCGATCAACGACCTTGTTCACACATGTCGCGTGCTGGTGGCGGTGGCGTTGGTACCAGCGGCAGTTGCTCGTACTTCTCGGCGACCTTCTTTGCAGCAAGGCTCTACCAGTGGTGTCCTGACCTGACCTAACCGAAAAGAAAAAACAAACGAAGGGAAGGAGATGAGAAATGAGGGGAGGGAGGAAAGGTGGAGATAGGAACGGATCACCTGGCCATCAGAGTTCCCTGCCCATTGTCGTGGAGTCGCCATGAAGCTTGTGTGGCTATGGCCTGCCGTGAAGCCAGCCGCAGACACGCTGAGAACTCGGCGAAGGGTGAGGAGCCGGTACATCGGTCACCTCCACCAAAAAAAGGTAGAGCAGTCGTCAGCTCCCAAGGGCGACCTCCCTGCGTCGTCAGTGCCCAACCGGACGACCTCCTCGCGGAAGGAGGGCGGTTGGAGCACTGGAGCGCCGCCGTCGACTACGTGCAGCCTGTCCTCCCATCCACACCCAGACCTCCATGGAGGGTAGAGCGGTCCGTGGCGTGGCTGCGCCGGAGCATGGGGAGGCTGATGGCGGCGCGCATGGAGCAAAGAACGCAGCGGGGTAGGGGTTGCAGAAAGGCAGCCGCTAGCAGGGACGTCGGCGGAGCGGAGTTGTGGCTGGATCGGGGGCGATCTCCTCCAAGGCGGGCGAGCTGGGTGGTGCGAGGCGACGGGGATGCGGCGTAATCACCGAGCAGAGTCCGAGCTTATCCAGTTCACAAGGCAAGCGGTGCCTGGAGCCTAAAAGAAAAGAAAAAAAAGAGGATGCACGGGAACGATGGTCCAGTCCAACCCGATAACGTGGCATGCTGCTGGTTCGTGACACCGCTTTGACCGGGGGAAGGATCCGTTACTGTAGATGCGCGAGATCTACAGTAAATTCGCTGGTCCGATCTCAAGTGCTTCACTTTCATATATGTAATTATATATATATATATATATATATATATATATATATATATATATATATATATATATATATATATATCCTATTCAGCATCCAGGATGCAGAATAATTATTTTGCATCCCACATATTTTATGTTCTCACACTCAAAAATATATATTTTGTATATTAATAATTATGTTCATATTTAACACAAACGTAAAAAAATTAGCATGAAAATACATTTTATGAGTCATTATAGTGTAAAAAACATAGAAAATACGTATTTTATGTCATATTTTTATACGGCATGTAAATAATTTTTTTACGACATGTCTAAATTTTCTTATGTTCTTATTGACTTGCGAGGTAAGAGAAAATTTACGTGACGTAAAAATTATTTACGGTTTAAAAGATAGAGGGTGGGTGAAGAATAACTATTCTACACTCTGGATGTCAAATAGCGCCACTCTATAATATATATATAAACCCTATTCAGCACTCAGGATAGAATAGTTATTTTGTATCCCATATATTTTTATGTTCTCACGTTCAGAAAATTTTTACAGCACGTAATTTTTTTTTTACCTCGGAAGTGAAGAAAAACGTAATAAAATTTAGACATGTCGTAAAAAAATTGTTTACATGGCATATAAAAATACGACGTAAAATGCGTATTTTCTATTTTTTTCACTATAATGACTCATAAATTGTATTTTTATGTTGATTTTTTTGTGTTTCTGATAAATATGAACATAGTTATTAGTATACAAAACATAAATTTCTAAATGTTAGAACATAAAAATATGTGGGGTGCAAAAATGTTATTTTGCACCACACATATTTTTATGTTCTCATATTCAGAAATTTATGTTTTATATACTAATAATTATGTTCATGTTCATCAGAAACATAAAAAAATCGATATAAAAATACAATTTATGACTCATTATAGTGCAAAAAACATAAAAATACGCATTTTACGTCGTATTTTTATATGGCATGTAAATGATTTTTTTTACGATATGTCTAAATTATTTTATGTTCTTTTCGACTTTCGAGATAAGAAAAAATTTACGTGATATAAAAATCATATACGTTTTAAAAGATAGGAGGTGAATGAAGAATAACTATTCTACACCCTGGATGTCAAATAGCGTCACTCTATAACTGGTGCACCTTGGTGTATAGATATCATACTTGATACGTGTATTTTAGCTATAAACCACACATACCTGAGGGTATACGTATTTAAGATATGCATACCTAAGTTACATATACCTAACATATTACATACGTAAGGTGTACGTACACAGCATACGCGTATATATATGTAACTTATGTATGTACATATTATGTATATATAACTTGGATAGATATATCTTAGATATATAAATTTTAGGTATGTAAAATTTAGGCATGTACATCCTGGATATGTATAAAATACAGGTATGGTGTCCGGGCATCATGGTGTCCTATATGGGTATCCTATATAGGTATATATTATGCAAAATAGTGGGCTACTCACCCGGCTAGCTGTGCATGTCTGTAAGGCTGTAGGATTAAAAGATTAGAGGACAATCCGATTAACAGATATGATATAAATCTGTTAGAGTACCTGACGGACGTTTTATCGGAAGTATGTTGTTGATTTCAGAAATAAATGACACGTGTCATCCACACACATGAGTTCTTTCCCACGGTGTGACCCATCCACACGCAGAAGTCCTCTCCATGAGTGTGACATTTACCATGATAGCATGAATTTTTGCATGTCACGCATGCTAGGACACACAACCAAGAACACGTGTATTCCCATGAACCAAGAACATACGCCTTTCTCCAAACTAAAATAGGGCACTCTCTGTCTCAGTCGACACATGTCCATTGAGGCGTCAAGCTTTTTGATGTTTCATCTATGCCATTTTCACCCACATGCATTAATCAGATGCAGCAATGTTGGCAGTTTTTTTCGAGCTAGATGCCAGCCATGAGCAATGTGCAGGTGTGGTGTTCGTGAGCTATTTTTACGATATTCATATTCACTTGACACCTATATGTAGTATCATGTAGTTTCCGCGGGAACCAAGGATAGAAAGCGCGGGAAAAGAACAAGACCACTTGGCCGGACAAGCCACAACCATATATACGTGGTATCCAAGGCACCTCTGGAAATGACAAAACATGTGACTACGGTGTCTATAGCACATGTTAAAACCACAATGATTTGACAGTGGTGTCTAAGACATAAATGAAAAACCACAACCATGTGACACTGGATCCAAGACACAAGTGAAAGGACAAACGACATCTCCTACAGGTTGCACTTAGCAGAATTTGACGGATGGCAAGAGGATGTTGTTAGCAGAATAACGCCAGCAATCGACGATGTGGATATTGCGGATCATAGAGTTGCAATATCAGACGACTGTATAAGCATGCGCAGCTAGTGTGGTGGGTAGCAAATCCGCGTCCATATATATATATACATATACATATATAAAATACTTCTTACTCTCGGGTGTAACTACATCAATCTCTCATATACTACCTTACGGAAGTATTTGTAATACTTTATCTATTTGAGTATGTTCATATACTATATCTAAGATACTTATAAGCAAGTTAGGTGAAAAAATTGTAAGTGCACCCATAGTTTGAACTATATATGTAAAATACCGTCATATTTGTACGTACAAAAGGAGTATGTGAATAAAAATTACATACTACTAAAAAAATAGTATTTGGCAGTATATATACTATTTTTTTGGTAGTATGTATCTTAGATATAATATATATTCACATATAGATAAAGTATTACAAGTATTTTCCTATATATATATATATATATAACCCTATTCAGCACCCAGGGTACAGAATAATTATTTTACACTTCATATATTTTTATGTTCTCACATTCAGAAATTTATGTTTTGTATGCTAATAATTATGTTCATATTTATTAGAAATGAAAAAAAATCGACATAAAAATACAATTTTTGAGTCATTATAGTGTAAAATATATAGAAAATATGCATTTTACGTCGTATTTTTATACGGTATGTAAACCATTTTTTTTATGATATGTCTAAATTTTCTTATGTTCTTCTTGACTTCTGAGATAAGAAAAAATTTACGTGACATAAAAATCATGTACGGTTTGAAAGATAGAGAGTGTATGAAGAATAACTATTCTACACTCTGGATATCAAATAGCGTCACTCTCTCTCTATATATATATATAAGAAAAATACTTCTTACTCCCAGGTGTAACTACATCCATGTCTAATATACTATCTTACGACAGTATTTATAATATTTTATCTGTTTAAGTATGTTTATATACTATATCTAAGATACTTTTAATCAAGTTAGGTGAAAAAAATTGCAAGTGTACTAGTTTGCACTATATATGTAAAATAATATATATAGATTGGCGCTATTTGATATTTACGTCATGATATTACGTCACGTAAATTTTTTCTTACATGATATTTACGTCACGTACATGATATTTACGTCACGTAAATTTTTTCTTACCTCGGAAGTCAAGAAGAACATAAGAAAATTTAGACATGTCGTAAAAAAATTTATTTACATGCCGTATAAAAATATGATGTAAAATGCATGTTTTCTATGTATTTTACACTATAATGACTCAAAAAATTATTTTTTATGTCGATTTTTTTGCATTTCTAATAAATATGAACATAATTATTAGTATATAAAACATATATATATAGAAAAAATACTTCTTACTCTCGGGTGTAATTACACCCAGGGTCTCATATACTACCTTACGGAAGTATTTGTAATACTTTATCTGTTTTGAGTATGTTCATGTACTATATCTAAGACACTTCTAAACAAGTTAGGTGAAAAAATTGCAAGTCCACCCATAGTTTGCACTATATGTGTAAAATATCGTCATATTTGTAGATATAAAAGGAGTATGTGAATAAAAATTACATATGTAACTACCTCGGTGAATTACGCTCTTAGTTACAAGTCTGGATGAGCGGAAATGGTTAAAATAGTACGGTGGGGCCAAATGGTAGACCTTTCGGCCGTTCTAACCATTTCCAAACATCGGGACAAGAACGAGCGGCGTAATCGGCAGGCGAAGGGATCAACTACATACACAAATGAGTATGTATGCAAGCCACCATACAACAGTCCTCAGAGCCATTCCATCTAAAAGAAATAGAAATATTGCAACGCCATACGGCAAGATCCAAATATACTAGATAGATATAATAGTTTAGGATATCTCCTCATACATCAAACATCAGAGTTTCAGGCGGAAGCGGAAAACAAGATCCGAGTACGGATAAGAAGCAAATCGGCATAAGATGCCCCATAATTAAACACATCCCGCCCACAGATCTCACGGATCCCCGTTCCCGGAATCTCTACACCGAGTGATCGTTGCCAACATCGTCCGTCTCCTCCACCCAATATCCATCTTGCGAGTTTACCTGTTCATCTGAATCAAACAATTTATCGTGCGAGACCCTAGGGGTACTCAGCAAGTCTTTATGCCTCTAAAGGGGACACAACCTGGGGTGACGCAATTGCAGCAAAAGATAATACCTAACAATTCTAGGGATACTCGCTAACCATCCGCCTAACCAAAGATAGACGGATGTCCGTGAATTAATAACAACAGTTATAACAGTAATATTAACAGATCTATCCTCCTCCTCGCTTACCAACGAGGAAGCGGACGAATAACCCCCCCATCCGTTGGCAGTTTTATTATCCATTCCATGAGTGTTGCACTATTTACTAGTCAGGTACTTAGTCAAATTAAAAGCGGTACTTTAGTTATACTTGTCTATGATCGAGAAACTGTGCTCCAAGTCATCCATAACCGCGGACACGGCTTTGAAAGATTTACCTGTAGGGGTGCACAAATAGCAACACACTCGATCAACCTCGGAAAAACCAAATCAAAACCAACGAGGCATTCACGACAAAGCGATCACGAGATTCAGAAATATTTGGGGCCACCCATTAAGCTACCATAGCGAAGTTGGCGGCTCGAGACGGACTCAAGGTTTGTGTGGATGGCAGAAACGACTGGAACGAAAGTGTGGTGGGCTTGTCGATCTAAAACGTGTCACGATCCTAAGCAAGACAGAGTGCTCCTCGCACAATCGTAAATAAAGCGTAAAACATGGCATAAGTACAGGATAGTAATAAAGCCCCAAACTACTTTGTGGCCCCAAGAAATAAGAATGAATCAAGCTCTGGCTCAGGGGGGTTCATAAGCCTCCGGATGTGGATAGCGCGAATATTCAAGGAACAGGAATCAAGTACTCGGGGTCCTACGGGACACAAGTGAGCATGAAAAACCAAATAGCAGATATTGCTCACCGGTGCCACTTTCATTAGTTATCCCATTACTACTCAGGTTAAGTTGTATAGGTACCTCGTTATCCATCAGACACTCACATACCCTAAACATGCTGTTCTACGACCCGCATGGCTCAAACAACTCCTGTAGTAATGGCTCATGGGATGGAGGAACAAGCTTCGGTGGGGTTGAAATGTAAAGGCTATGCAATACTTGGGATTCAGTTTAATGCAATCGCGACTCAATGATGCAAGAATAAGATAGAGGCAATAGGTACTATATGTATGCAAGCATGTGGTAGTGCTTGCCTGGCAGCTCAGTTGAAGCGAGAGAAGGATCTGGGTAGTGCTCCTGGGTTTCTTGATATATCCCCTGCTCAACGTCTATTCGAAGAAGAACCAAACAAACAAGGGCCAACATAAAAAAAGTGCACAAGCATATGAATAAAATGCGACAAGCAATCAATCATGCCATGATGAATGATGCACAATTTGCATGGCAATAATGTAGCATGGCATGGGTGAGGTGTGGAATACAAGAATAAAGCATTTTATGGTGTTTTAGACACCTTTTATACTCAAATAAGTTGCTGTATAATTTATATTTACATGATGCATGCTGCAATTCAGAACATGGAATGCATAGATATAACGGGCTCGTCGCGCTGATCGATTTATACATATTATTTGTAAAACTTGGAGTTATAAAACAAAAGTTATTAATTAAATAAGATAAAGGGCATTTTGTTGTAATTTTGATCAACTCGAAATTGAAAGTGTTCAAAATATATTTTGAAGGGCATATTTGAAATCCTCACATTTTTCTGATTCAAAAACATATATTACATGTATTGTTTGGACTTATATTTTAAAAGATATTTGAAAACAGATTTGAATTTGAATTTAAAACAAATTGGAAAAGTTTAAATTAAAACAGAAAACAGAAAACCTTTTCTTACTCAGCCCGGACCTAGCCACAGACAGTGACAAGTGGGCCAACTGCTGACTGGGCGACACAGCATGCAGAACAGGTTTTTCTCACCGCGGCTGTCCTAGACCAAGAGGCTGACAGGTGGGGCCGGCAGCCTCGCGGGTCCACGGCGCGCGCAGCCAGCCGGTAGGCGACACGTGGTGGATCCGGGGGAGTGCGGGTTGAGGTTCTGGACTCTGGGGTACCTTTTTGCAAAAAGGCTGGGAGGCTGACATGTGGGACTGGCTGGACCACGGGTTTAGCCGAAATAAAACGAGGGGGTTAAGCGCAAAAAGGGACCACGCCACTGTGGATCTTCTCTGCAAACGCGCGGACAGGTCGGTGCGCGACCGACGCAGGGCGCGGCGCGTGGGGGTTCGAACTCGCGTCGCGGGCGCGTGCGCTGCGGGTGGTAGCCAGTGCGGCTGGTTGCGGGAAGGTGACAGAGGAGCGGCGGGCGGCTAGATGTGGTTCTGCGCGACGCGGGAGCGAGCCAACAAAGTGGCCGACGGCGCGCGCAGCGTGTTTGATTTAAAAAGCAGCGGATCTAGACGCCGTGATGAGGCGGAGGTTGTCAGGGGGAAGAGAGGCTCACCGCGGGCTCGACGGTGGTGTTGGATCGGGCGGGGGCGTGGCGGATCGTCGTCGACGCAGATGCTCCGGCGGGCTAGGGTTTAGCGTCGGTGGCGGCGATACTGGGGAGCCTGGTGCTTCTCCTCCTCGCTGGCGGGTACAGGGCGAAGCAGAGGGTTGTCCTCGATCTCCCAGGCCGCCTCACGGTCGCGCTGCACGACTGGTTCATCGGGCGACTAGTTCTTGGCGAACAGTGATGAGTGGTGGTCGCTAGGGTGGAAGAAGGAGGAGAGGAGGGCGTCTCGGGGAGATCTGGAGAGGACAGAGGAGGCGTGTGGAGGGAGGAAAAGAGGGAGAGAGGAAGGAGGCAGTGGGACAGCGGAGATAAAGGTGGCCTCGTGCCACCTTTTCCTCCTCCTCGAGCACGTGCTTTCGATCATTGGCTGGATTTGGTGGTCGAGGCTGGTCAGAGAAGGCTGAGGTGGGGCGTGAGGGAGAGAAGAGAGGGAGGGACTAGCTCGGGTTAGGTTAGATGGTGGCCTCGGGTTAGGTTTAGCTAGGGTTAGGGTTTTGGGTTAGCTAGGTTAGAGAGAGGAGAGGCTGGGGTGGTGGGTCAGGTAGAGAGAGGGTGGCCAGGTGGGTCCAGGGAGAGAGGACACCTCGGCGTGGTGAGAGGAGAGGGTGAGGTGAGAGGGGGAGATGGGTGTAACTAGGGTTAGATTAGAGAGGAAACTAGGGTTAGGGTTAGATGAGGTGTTAGGTTTTGGAGAGAGGATAGAGAGAGAGGGTGATGGCTTAGGGTGTTTAGAGATAAGGGTTGAAAATGCCCACACATGGCTTGCATGGATGGGGGATGGTTGTAGGGTTTTCAACATGAACCAAACAAGATCAAGCAAGAAGGGGGAAGAGAGAGATGGTGGTGAGGGATGGAGATGACCCCAAAAAGAGAAAACCCATGTAAACCAAGAGAGAAACAATTGGCCAAAGGTGGAGGTACTCTTGCATGGCCCATGCAATTTAATAAATGCCATGATTAAATTCTTGTGAAAACAAAAATAATAGCATGGCATTATTCTTATGCATTCCCAAGAAGTGGAATAAAGGCCAATCAAAAGAATTTATAGATTTAGATCCACCCCACCCACATGAGCTAGAATAAAATCAAAGAAAAAGAGAAACAAGCTCATGGATAAAGGGATGGTGGAATTATAAGGTGGTGACAAAGAGAGGTGGTGGAATTGGAATAAAAGATATGCCCCCAACTCAACTTGGGCATTTAAACAATATATCAATAACCAAATACAATATCAAGAGGCAAAAACAATTTACAATGCATATGAGAGAAGAACCAAAACAAAAAGGGTTTTATATGATGCTCAAATGCAAGGTGGCATGATGACATGAGCATGATATAATTATGATGCAACAATTATATATAGGAAGTAGCCATTATCTTACTAGACCAAGTAGCATTACAATTGTTAGACAATTGGGATGCTACAACTCTCCCCCACTAAATAAGAATCTCGCCCCGAGATTCCTAGGAAAAAGAAAACAACACAAGGAGAGGCAGGTGTTCGAACGAAGGTGACCCTCACATTCCCAAGTTGATGAACAACGGAAACCTTGCAAACTTTCTAGACTTGTTGTGAGTCTTGCGTTTTGCTTCAAGAACAACGGATTAGAAGAATTGTAGGATTGTCGTGAGACAAGAAGGATAGGATGGACATAGCTTCGGTTTTCTCAAGAAACATGATAAAAGAATAGAACCACTTGTGAAAGAAAAGGAAAAGATGATGTATCATGGATAAAGAAAGACACACCGTTAAGATTAAAGATTTACCGATACTAGAGAGGATGAATCTTTATCTCGCCGGAAGAAAAAGAGCTAGATTGAAGAGGTTTTGAACCACTATGAAAATAGCATCGTATCTTCTCTCAGATTTGAGAAATGAAGTACGGAAACAATATTGCCTTCAAACAATAGAGTCCCTTGATATCAACAGAAAGATTTAGTTAGACATCGTCGGATTAGATTCTTGTTGCGCCGGTAAGACCCAACGGATCACGCAATTGAGGTGCGCGGATATCACTACAAGAGAAGGGGATGCTAGTTTATGGTAGAATCCTGAGAAGAAAAGAATATGGAGGATCTGAAGTTTATTGTAGAGATACTTATTGCTTTCTTTAGCCCTGAGGCTAACGCAATAGATTTGCGGCTGATGGCATCAACCCTAATTGGCTTTAACACAGAAAAAGAATTGATGAAACAAAGAGGGAGATAGTTTCCTTTCATCTTGTTTGGGGATGCCGAGCATCGGTAGAATGACGAGGACAGAAAAGAGTTTGCGTTTGTTTCCACCAGATAATTGAAGATTTTGCTCCATCTGGAATAGATAGACCACCAACAAGAGATTATTGATTACTTTCTTCGAGAGAGCACTCCGGAAAAACAAGGACGGAAGTAAATTATCGAGGGATAAAGGCCACTTCTAACTTCCGTGGAATGAGTGAAATCACATTAATTCACCAATTCAATGTACAAGAGCGAATGATAAGAGTAGTGGTATGGTAGCTACTCCATCCCGCACTCAAAGCATTACTCCACACATGAATAAGAAAACCATGCAATCCAACTACCGAAACAGACTGAAGGTATTGACAAAAACTCATGGGACTTCGTTAGAAAACAAGGATAGATGCAAACGATTCGTCGGATTCATAGATAGATAAGGATGATGATGTTGTCGTCATGTCTGAAGTACCAAGCCACCAGAAAGATATGAAGGAAGATTACGGAGAAGAACTGCAAGATTCCACAGACAAAGAAAAAGATAGCATCACTTGAACAGAAGGAATACAAGATCTGGAAGGTCTTCATGGCCTCCGGTGGATTGAGCATAGACGATAGAGCGAGAGGGTTTCAAGAGATTACTTAACGAGATAGAGGTGAAAAGAACTCCATGTTGTTCTTGAAAAGATTGAGAGAGGTTTAGCGGTCTTGAGGAAAATCTTTAGCGGAACGACGATGATAACTTGCCAACAAGGAATAACTCCAGATTGGTTGAAGATGGAGGATGGAATTAACAATGGACTTGCTGATTCCAGAATTGAAGCGATCTATTTAGCAGAAGGACGTGGCCGAGATAGGTGACTTCAAAAAGTCAGAATTTCCACTTTGAGACTTTGCACACAGGCAGTGCTCACGAAGCTTGAGAGAAAGAGACACAGATGATCTTCCATGTTCTTCCATTGATATGGAATAGGCAAGCATATTATCAACATATACCACCATGGATTAACAAGATATTCCCAGAATACCAAGTTCAAAAGGCGAGAGAAACGAACAAATGCTCGAACACTTCCTGAGCTCAACGCTCTTAGAAAGATCAATATTAAGAGCACGGGTTCGTGTTGAAGAAGATACCTTTGGAAGAATAGATTATCTGGTCCTTCGGAAGAAAAAGAGATGTCACCTGGTTCACATTGTCGATCGGATCACCGGTTACAAAGATAAAGAGATCTTGGATAAAGAAACGATGATAGATCATACCTTAAGCAAAGCTATCAGAGACGAAAAGATGCAATTCCCTCGTCTCAAAGAGAATGTTGCAGATATGGAGTTCAAAAAGATGTGCAGCATGATGGACAGATGATAGACCGCCGTAGTGCCTTGAGAAACTCCGGATTGCCAAAGATGCTTGAATATGCATATATATGATCACGGTGTACTCAAAATCACAGGAGATAACCGTCACCATTTGGAGGATAGTGTTGATTGCATTTTCCATATTCCACTCATGATAAGTGTCCTATAGCTATGCCGATAACCAAATTACAATCACCAGCATCGGATCGACACATGTTATGTAATTAGCCCAAGAGAATTTGAAGATGAAGTAAAACTTCAGGATTAAGCGCCGGTGACAAAAGAATGAGTTAGCATGGACATGCTGATAAAAGGAAGATAGATAATGTTTCACGCACGACTGAAAAAGAGTGTGGAAACACAGATGTATCAAAGAAAATTTTTCCGCATTTTTCGGCATTAAAATACCAATAGACGCGCAAAATCACTTATCAGGTAGAGATTAGCAACTCCACATTCTGTGAAAGCATGCTGGAAGGAAGAACACCCTTAAGAAGATGGCACCGGTTAACAAGTCGGATAGATCGCCGGTTTTCAAAAGCCTGTCAGTATGGAATGTACCAACAGTTGATAACCAAAGGCAGATTGTGATAACAAATTGGATGCAACAGATAGACAAGGAATTACACACACACACACTTTCTATGGTACTACGGAAACCCAGAACACGTGAATCCTAGTTTGAATTTTAAGAAGAGGATTGAAAACATTACACTTCCTTACCAGAAAAGGGTGGGTGGTTGGGTAAGAAGAAAAATGGAAGCAGTCCTACTCTCGCGTTTTGTTTTTCCCTAGTATACATAGCTACCAAAAATATTTGCTAGACTGACGACCATTTGGCTGAGACCACGAAGGCGGGATGGCTCGATACCAATTGTAACTACCTCGGTGAATTACGCTCTTAGTTACAAGCTGGATGAGCGGAAATGGTTAAAATAGTGCAGTGGGGCCAAATGCCACTCCACGGTAGACCTTTCGGCCGTCCTAACCATTTCCAAACATCGGGACAAGAACGAAGCGTAATCGGCAAGCGAAGGATCAACTACATACACAAATGAGTATGTATGCAAGCCACCATACAACAGTCCTCGAGCCATTCCATCTAAAGAAATAGAAATATTGCAACGCCATACGGCAAGATCCAAATATCCTAGATAGATATAATAGTTTAGGATATCTCCTCATACATCAAACCTCAGTATCGGTGAGCGGAAAACAAGATCCGAAATGCGGATAAAGCAAATCGGCATAAGATGCCCCATAATTAAACACATCCCGCCCACAGATCTCACGGATCCCGTTCCGGAATCTCTACACGAGTGATCGTTGCCAACATCGTTTCTCCTCCACCCAAGTATCCATCTTGCGAGTTTACATTCATCTGAATCAAACAATTTATCGTGTGAGACCCTAGGGTACTCAGCAAAGTCTTTATGCCTCTAAAGGGGACACAACCTGGGGTGACGAATTGCAGCAAAAGATAATACCTAACAATTTAGGATACTCGCTAACCATCCGCCTAACCAAAGATGAAGCGGATGTCCGTGAATTAATAACAACAGTTATAACATAATATTAACAGATCCATCCTCCTCCTAAACACCAACAAGGAAGCGGACGAACAACCCCATCCATTGGTAGTTTTATTATCCATTCCATGAGTGTTGCACTATTTACTAGTCGGTACTTAGTCAAATTAAAAGCGGTACTTTAGTTATACTTGTCTATGATCGAAAGCTGTGCTCCAAGTCGTCCATAACCGCGTACACGGCTTTCAGAAAGATTTAGCCTGCAGGGGTGCACAAATAGCAACACACTCGATCAACCTCGGAAAAACCAAATCAAAACCCAACGAGGCATTCATGACAAAGCGATCACAGATTCAGAAATATTTGAGGCCACCCCATTAAGCTACCCGCAACGAAGTTGGCGGCTCGAGACGGACTCAAGGTTTGTGTGGGCTGTAAGCATTTGGGAACCGAAAGTGTGACTGGGCTTGTCGATACTGGTAACGTGTCACGATCCTAAGCGATACAGTGCTCCTCGCAATCGTAAATAAAGCGATAAAACATGGCATAAGTACAGGATAGTAATAAAGCCCCAAACTACTTTGTGGCCCCAAGAAATAAGAATGAATCAAGCTCGGCTCGGGGGTTCATAAGCCTCCGGATGTGGATAGCGAATATTCAAGGAACAGGAATCAAGTACTCGGGTCCTACGGGACACAAGTGAGCATGAAAAACCAAATAGATATTGCTCACGGTGCCACTTTCATTAGTTATACCATTACTACTCAGGTTAAGTTGTATAGGTACCTCGTTATCCATCGACACTCACATACCCTACACTTGTTGTTCTCGACCCGCATGGCTCAAACAACTCTGTAATGGCTCATGGGATGGAGGAACAAGCTTGTGGGTTGAAATGTAAAGGCTATGCAATACTTGGGATTCAGTTTAATGCAATCGACTCAATGATGCAAGAATAAGATAGAGGCAATAAGTACTATATGTATGCAAGCATGTGGTAGTGCTTGCTGGCAGCTCGATTGAAGCGAGAGAAGGATCCGGGTAGTGCTCACAGGTTTCTTGATATATCCCACCTTTCGTCTATTCGAAGAAGAACCAAACAAACAAGGGCCAACATAAATAAAGTGCACAAGCATATGAATAAAATGCGACAAGCAATCAATCATGCCATGATGAATGATGCACAATTTGCATGGCAATAATGTAGCATGGCATGGGTGAGGTGTGGAATACAAGAATAAAGCATTTTATGGTGTTTTAGACACCTTTTATACTCAAATAAGTTGCTGTATACTTTATATTTACATGATGCATGCTGCAATTCAGAACATGGAATGCATAGATAGAACGGGCTCGTCGCGCTGATCGATTTAGACATATTATTTGTAAAATTTGGAGTTATAAAACAAAAGTTATTAATTAAATAAGATAAAGGGCATTTTGTTGTAATTTTGATCAACTCGAAATTGAAAGTGTTCAAAATATATTTTGAAGGGCATATTTGAAATCCTCACATTTTTCTGATTCAAAAACATATATTACATGTATTGTTTGGACTTATATTTTAAAAGATATTTGAAAACAGATTTGAATTTGAATTTAAAACAAATTGGAAAAGTTTAAATTAAAACAGAAAACAGAAAACCTTTTCTTACTCAGCCCGGACATAGCCATAGACAGTGACAAGTGGGCCAAGCTATTTGGGCGACACAGCGTCTTGTGCAGGTTTTTCTCACCATGGTATCCTAGACCAAGAGGTCGACAGGTGGCCTCAGGTGTGTCCACAGCATTAGAGGCGACACGTGGTGGATCCGGGGGAGTGCGGGTTGAGGTTCTGGACTCTGGGGTACCTTTTTGCAAAAAATTTGGCCGAGGTCGACATGTGGGATGGCTGGACCGCGGGTTTAGCCAAAATAAAACGAGGGGGTTAAGCGCAAAAAGGGACCTCGCCACTGTGGATCTTCTCTGCAACGCAGACAGGTCGGTCTTGCGCGACACGCAGGCGCGGGGGTTCGAACTTCGCGTGGCGCGCGTGCGCCAGGTGGTAGCCAGTCTGGCTGGTTGCGGAAGGTGATGAGAGGAGCGGCAAGCGCTAGATGTGGTTCTCGGCGACGCGAGGCGAAACCAACAAAGTGGCCAATTGGCTTGTGTTTACGAAAAGCACGGCGGATATAGACGTCGACAGTGAGGCGGAGGTTGTCAGGGGGAAGAGAGGCTCACCGCGGGCTCGACGGTGGTGTTGGATCGGGCAGGGGCGTGGCGGATCGTCGTCGACGCAGACGCCTCCGCCTAGGGTTAGGGTCGGTGGCGTGATGCAGGGCTGTTGGAGATATGCCCTAGAGGTAATAATAAATGTAGTTATTATTATATATCTTTGTGTTTATGATAAATGTTTACATTCATGCTATAATAGTATTAACAAGGAAACCATTAATACTTGTGTGATTTGTAAACTTAATTTGAAGTCCCTAGTATAGCCTCTATACTTCACTAGCTTGTTGGTTGATTGATGATTGTGGTTTCCCTGTCATGAACATTGAGATGTTATCAACAACAAGATCATATCGTTAGGAGAATGATATGGTGGACATACTCCTATAGACAAGCGTAGCATAAAGATCAAGTCATTTCAATAGTTCAATTGCTATATGCTTTCTGATACATAGTAACCTAATTCCTTCGACCATGAGATCATGCATATCACCTTTCTTGGATGGATGCTTTGATGTCATCAAACACCACACCGTAATGAGGTGGCTATAAAGGTGGCATTGAGTGTTTGGAAAGTATTGGTTGAAACACATGGATCAAGAGGGATTTGTCCATCCACATGACGGATAGATATTCTCTGGGCCCTCTCGGTGAAATGTCATCCAATTAGCTTGCAAGCATGTGACTTGGTCACAAGGGATCACATATCACGGAACGAGAAAAGAGTACTTATCGAACGAGGATGAACTAGGTATGCGAGATACCGACGATCATAACCTCGGATAAGTAACATATCGTGAGACAAAGGGAAATTGGTATCGTATGTAAGTGGTTCATTCGATCGCAAAGTAATCGAGAAATATGTGGAGCCATATGAATTTCCAGATTCCTCTATTGGTTATTGTTAGGAGAAGTGTCTCGATCATGTCCGCATAATTCACGAACCGTAGGGAGACACACTTAAGGATTGACGTTGTTTGAGTAGTTATGGTATTATGAGAAAGAGACAATGTTGTTCGAGTCTCGATGAGATCCGGATATCACGAGATCCGGAATGGTTCGGAGAATAAGATTCATATAAGGAAAGTCCCATTTCGAGTTGGGGAATGGTTCCGTGTTTTCATCGGGAACATTCTAGAAGGTCCCGAATGTCAAAGCACACGGAGGGAAGGGTACATGAGTGTGTCATTACATATTGGAATGATTGCATCATGTACTAAGTATTCTTGTTGTCCCAAATAAAGGATTTATTTAAATCCTAAATTGAAAAGTCAAACGGCTAGTTTGAAAGTCAAACGGCAGTTTTGGGAAGTGGAAAAGAGGAGGAGAGGTGGAGGCCGAGTTGGAGGAGGGTTCTCCCTGGCCGGCCTCCCTAGGCCGAGTTGGGGAGGAACTCCTCCCTGGCCGGCCAGCCCTCCCACCTATATAAGGAGGGCAGGGCTCCTCCTAGACACACAAGTTTCCTATCCTCTAAACTAAACCCTAGATCTAGACCCCGGTTTAGAGCTATTCGGTTTAGAGCCTTCTAATTGGTTTAGAGCCTTCTAATTGGTGTGTCTAATTACTAGACCACTAATAGCCTCTCTCATAAGCTCCACCATACCGCACCGCTTAAGGCGAAGCCTCAGGATCTCCCTCTACTTAGGTACCACGCCACAGGAATCGCGAGGAGAGTGCTACAACCTCCGCCTGCTTTGGAACAAGGAGAGGAAGGTCTTCGTCGAAAGTACCGAACGTGTGACCGATCAAGGAGCGCTGCGGAACGCGCGCCGAAGGATCGTCACGCGATCTTGAGATCGGAAAGAGTACGACTACATCACCCACGAGAATCTGCTCGTTAAACACTTTGGAATCTTCGAGGGTGAGTTATTCCATCGACTCGCTACAATCTAGTAGATAGATCTTGGCTTGTTTGTTTGTATGCGATAGAAAATTTTTGTTTTCCATGCTACGAACCCCTACAAAGGGTATCGAGCCGTGTCTATATGTAGATCTGCAGACGAGTAGAACACAATGGTCATTGTGGGCGTTGATGCTTTATTGTAGATTGCTTTGTGTACTTTGCATCTTGCGGTATGTTGGGATGAAGCGCCCGGCTAACCTTACATGACATCGTTCATGAGACTTGCTCCACGCTTGACATGCAACTCGTTTTGCATAAGTTGCTTTATGGGTGCCTGCTTTCTCCTAGCATAGTAAAGATCCAATTTACAACGGGTGATCAACAATGCTAGTATCAATGTTGTGGTTCTTGTTCGTAAGTTAGAACGACACTTATTGAAAGCCCCAAACCACGTAAAATATGCAAAGAAAGTAGAGGCGCCTAACTTTGTTTTGCGAGGGTGTGATGGTGTGATATGGCCATGATTGTGATTATATTTGATGTATGCAATGTTCCTTATTGTAAGTTGGCAACCGCAGGAGCCATATGGTTGTCTTTAATTTACATTAAGACCTGCGTTCTATTCAAAATAGTTGTAATAGTTGAAGCTGGTGGGCGACAACCATGAAGAAGCGTCATTGACCTTGATGCTATGCCGGTGATGATGGAGATCATATTCGTGCTTGAAGATGGAGATCGGAAGCACAAAGAAGAAAGGCCATATCATATCACATATTATGAATTGCATGTGATGTTAATCCTTTCTGCATCTTGTATTGCTTAGTAGACGACGGTAGCATTATAAGATGATCCCTCATACACATAAATTTCAAGTTCTAAAGTGTTCACCCTTAGTATGCACCGTTGCCAAAGCTTGTCGCTCAAGCACCACGTGATGATCGGGTGTCTTTGATTCAGCTGGTGAATACAACGTAAGCAAGCCAGATTTGCTTATGCGAAGCTAAGGTTTGATCTTGACGAGCCTAGCATGTACGGACATGGCCTCGGGAACACGAGATCACGAAAGGTAAAGCATGAATCATATAGTAGATATGATGAACATGATGATTGTTCGCCATTGAAACTATATCAACTCTCGTGATGATCGGTGTTGATGTAGTGGATTTGGTTCGTGTGATCACTAAAACAATGTGAGGGATGTTGTTTTGAGTGGGAGTTCACCTAGTTCAATTTCATTAATTAATTTGAACTCAATTTGTCATAAACTTAGTCTAAACTATTGCAAATATGTTGTAGATCAATGGCAGCCCCTACCATCAATTTTAATGCGTTCCTAGAGAAAGAAAAGTTGAAAAACAATGGAAGCAACTTCATGGATTGGTTCCGCAATTTGAGGATTGTCCTCACATTTGGTAATTTGACCTATGTCTGGATGCACCGCTAGGTGACCCACCTGCGTGATGCTACCGATGAAGTAAAGAATGTTTACCTCGCTCGGAAGAATCAGTACTCCATAGTTCAGTGTGCTATCTTGTATGGTTTAGAATCGAGCTTGTAAAAGGTTTGAAGAGTCAGATCCATATGATATTGTCGAGGATCTCAAATTAATCTTTGAGACTCATGCGGCAATTGAAAGTTATGAAGCTTCTGAAAAGTTCTTTAACTGCAAGATGGAAGAGGGTAGCTCCGTCAGTGAGCATGTGCTTAAGATGTCTAGGCATGCAAATAAACTTCAAAGTTTGGGTATAGTGATTCCTAATACTTTGGGAGTTTACCGCATCCTCCAATCACTACCACCAAGTTATAAGAACTTTGTGATGAACTACAACATGCAGAACATGAACAAAGAGTTGCCAGAACTATTTGCTATGTTAAAATCTGCAGAAGTGGAGATCAAGAAAGAGCACCAAGTGTTGATGGTCAATAAGACCACCAAATTCAAGAAAGGCAAGTCTAAGCAAAAGGGACACTTCAAGAAGGGTGGTAAGAAAGCTGCCACACCGACGAAAAAGACCAAGGCTGGACCTAAGCCTGAAACTGAATGCTTTTACTGCAAGGGAGGGGGTCACTGGAAGCGGAATTGCCCAAGGTACTTGGCAGATTTGAAGAACGGCAACATCAAGAAGAAAAGTATATCTGATATACATGTTATTGATGTGTATCTCACTAGTATTCGTAGTAGTGCTCGGTATTTGATCTCTGGTTCGGTTGCTCATATTTGTAACTCAAAGCAGAGCTGCAGAATAAACGGAAGCTAGTGAAGAACGAGGTGACGGCGCGGCGTAGGAAGCGGATCAAAGGTTGATGTGATCGCGGTCGGCACGCTACCTCTTCATCTACCATCGGATTAGTTTTATACTTAAATAATTGTTATTTGGTGCTGCGTTAAGCATGAACATTATATCGATCTTGTTTATTGCAGAGGTTACTTGTTTAAATCCGAGAATAATGGTTGTTCGATTTATATGAGTAACATGTTTCATGCACATGCACCTTTGATAGATGGTCTATTCATATTGAATCTCGATAGTGGAAACACACATATTAATAACATTGAAGCTAAACGTTTGAAATCAAGCGATAACTCGACCTATATGTGGCACTGTCGTCTTGGTCACATTGGAGTGAAGCGTATGAAGAAACTCCATTCCGATGGACTTCTTGAATCACTTGATTTTGAATCACTTGAAAGATGCGAAGCATGTCTGATGGGTAAAATGACTTAGACTCCATTTTCTGGTATGATGGAGCGAGCTACGGACTTATTGGAAATCATACATACCGATGTATGTGGTCCAATGAGTGTAGCATCGTGCGGTGGTTATCGTTATGTTCTTACCTTCACGGATGATTTGAGTAGATATGGGTATATCTATTTCATGAAACATAAGTCCGAAACTTTCGAGAAGTTTAAGGAGTTTCAAAGTGAGGTAGAGAATCAACGTAACAAGAAGATTAAGTTTCTACGTTACGATCGTGGAGGTGAATATCTAAATTACGAGTTTGGCGAGCATTTGAAGAAATGTGGAATACTTTCAGATTGACACCGCCGAACACCACAGCAGAATGGTGTGTCCGAGCGTAATCGAACTCTCTTAGATATGGTTCGTTCTATGATGTCACTTACAGATTTGCCACTATCATTTTGGGGTTATGCATTAGAAACAAATGCATTCACTTTAAATAGGGCACCGCCTAAATCCGTTGAAACGACACCATATGAATTATGGTTTGGGAAGAAACCTAAATTGTCGTTCCTTAAAATTTGGGGATGCCTATGTAAAGAAGTTACACGACAAGCTTGAACCCAAAGCGAAAAATCGTCTTCATAGGATACCCAAGGAAACTATTGGGTATACCTTCTATCATAGATCCGAAGGCAAAATCTTCGTTAAGAATGGATCCTTTCTAGAGAAGGAATTTCTCTCAAAGAAGTGACTGAAGGAAAGTAGAACTCGACGAGGTTGTCGAACCTTCTCTCGAATTACGAGTAGCGCAGCACCGAAGAAGTTCCTGTGGTGCCTGCACCAATAAGAGAGGAAGCTAATGATGGTGATCATGAAACTTCGTTGAAGTTGCTACTGAGCCTCGGAGGTCAACGAGAACTCGTACCACTGCATTGGTATGATTCCGTTATGAATGTCATGTTGGTGGACAACACCGATGACCCCGAGACATATGAGGAAGCGATGATGAGCCCAGATTCCAATAAATGGCAAGAAGCCATGAACCGAGATTGAATCCATGTACGAAAACCAAGTATGGACTTTGGTGGACTTACCGGATGGCCGGAAGGTCGTCGAGAACAAATGGATTTTCAAGAAGAAAACAGATGCTGATGGTAATGTTATCGTTTATAAAGCTCGACTTGTCGCAAAAGGGTTTCGACAAATTCAAGGAGTTGACTACGATGAGACTTTCTCACCGTAGCAAGCTAAAGTCCGTGGAGGATTATGTTAGCAATCGCTGCATATTATGATTATGAGATATGGCGATGGATGTCAAAACAGCATTCCTCAATGGAGACATTGATGAAGAGTTGTATATGATACAACCCAAAGGTTTTGTCGATCCTAAAGATGTTAACAAGGTATGCAAGCTTCAACGGTCCATCTCTGGATTGAAGCAAGCATCCCGAAGTTGGAATCAACGCTTTGATAAGGTAATCAAAGTTTTGGTTTTATACAAACTTATGGAGAAGCTTGTATTTACAAGAAAGTGAGTGGGAGCTCTGTAGCATTCTTAATACTGTATGTGGATGACATATTGTTGATTGGGAATGATGTAGACCTTCTTAATAGTGTCAAAGAGTATTTGAATAATAGTTTTTCAATGAAGGATCTTGCGAAGCAGCTTACATATTAGGCATAAAGATTTATAGAGATAGATCGAAACGCCAAATATCATTGTCACAAAGTACATATTTGGACAAAGTTCTAAAGAGGTTTGGAATGGAAGATAGCAAGAAAGGGTTCTTGCCCATGTTGCTAATATGACCTTGAGTAAAACTCAAAGTCCGACATCGGCGTAAGATAGAGAAAGGATGAGTAAGACTCCTATGCCTCAGCCATAGGATCTCTAATGTATGCCATGCTATGTACTAGACCCGACATCGCATATGTCGTTAGTCTAACTAGCAGATATCAAAGTGATCCAGGAGTGGATCATTGGACATGGTCAAAAACATCCTTAAGTACTTGAGAAGAACTAAGGATATGGTTCTTTCTTATGGAGGTGATGAACAGCTCGTTGTTAATGGTTACACCGATGCTAGTTGGAACACCGATCCGATGATTCTAAATCACAACTGGATAATGATTTATTTTGAATGGTGCAGCAGCTTAATGGAGGAGTGCAAAGCAAAGCGTTGTGGCGAGATCTTCAATGAATCGAATACATGGTCGCTTCGGAGGCTTCACAAGAAGCGATATGGATGAAAGAGTTCATTACAGCTGGGTGTGGTTCCAAGTGCGCTGGACCCAATGTCTATTCATCGTGATAACATGGGCGCCATAGCCAATGCGCAAGAACCAAGGTCACACAAGAAGTGAAGCATATCAAGCTGCTTTTCACGCTATTCGAGAACATATCCAGGATGGGGATATAAAGATTTGCAAAGTACACACAGATCTGAATGTGGCGGATCCGTTGACTAAACCTCTCCCGAGGGCAAAACATGACCAACACCAAACTGCCATGGGTGTTCGGTATATTACCATGTAATCTAGATTGGATGACTCTAGTGCAAGTGGGAGACTGGAGATATGCCCTAGAGTTAATAATAAATGTAGTTATTATTATATATCTTTGTGTTTATGATAAATGTTTACATTCATGCTATAATAGTATTAACAAGGAAACCATTAATACTTGTGTGATTTGTAAACTTAATTTGAAGTCCCTAGTATAGCCTCTGTACTTCACTAGCTTGTTGGTTGATTGATGATTGTGGTTTCTGTCATGAACATTGAGATGTTATCAACAACAAGATCATATCGTTAGGAGAATGATATGGTGGACATACTCCTATAGACAAGCGTAGCATAAAGATCAAGTCATTTCAATAGTTCAATTGCTATATGCTTTACGATACATAGTAACCTAATTCCTTCGACCATGAGATCATGCATATCACCTTTCTCGGATGGATGCTTTGATGTCATCAAACACCACACCGTAACAGGTGGCTATAAAGGTGGCATTGAGTGTTTGGAAAGTATTGGTTGAAACACATGGATCAAGAGTGGATTTGTCCATCCACATGACGGATAGATATTCTCTGGCCCTCTCGGTGAAATGTCATCCAATTAGCTTGCAAGCATGTGACTTGGTCACAAGGGATCACATATCACGAACGAGAAAAGAGTACTTATCAGTAACGAGGATGAACTAGGTATGCAGAGATACCGACGATCATAACCTCGGATAAGTAACATATCGTGAGACAAAGGGAAATTGGTATCGTATGTAAGTGGTTCATTCGATCGCAAAGTAATCGAGAAATATGGGAGCCATATGAATTTCCAGATTCCTCTATTGGTTATTGTTCGGAGAAGTGTCTCGATCATGTCTGCATAATTCACGAACCGTAGGGAGACACACTTAAGGATTCGACGTTGTTTGAGTAGTTATGGTATTATGAGAAAGAGACCGAATGTTGTTCGAGTCTCGGATGAGATCCGGATATCACGAGGAGATCCGGAATGGTTCGGAGAATAAGATTCATATAAGGAAAGTCCCATTTCGGAGTTGGGGAATGGTTCGGTGTTTTCATCGGGAACATTCTAGAAGGTCAATGTCCCAAGACTGAGGGGGAAGGGTACATGAGTGTGTCATTACATATTGGAATGATTGCATCATGTACTAAGTATTCTTGCTGTCCCAAATAAAGGATTTATTTAAATCCTAAATTGAAAAGTCAAACGGCTAGTTTGAAAGTCAAACGGCGGTTTTGGGAAGTGGGAAAAGAGGAGGAGAGGTGGAGGCCGAGTTGGAGGGGAATTCCTCCCTGGCCGGCGCACCTCCCTAGGCCGAGTTGGGGAGGAACTCCTCCCTGGCCGGCCAGCCTCCCACCTATATAAGGAGGGCAGGGCTCCTCCTAGACACACAAGTTTCCTATCCTCTAAACTAAACCCTAGATCTAGACCCGGTTTAGAGCTATTCGGTTTAGAGCCTTCTAATTGGTTTAGAGCCTTCTAATTGGTGTGTCTAATTACTAGACCACTAATAGCCTCTCTCATAAGCTCCACCATACTGCACCGGCTTAAGGCGAAGCCTCGGGATCTCCTCTACTTCCTGTACCACGCCAGTCCAGCCGGAATCGCGAGGAGAGTGCTACAACCTCCGCCTGCTGGAACAAGGAGAGGAAGGTCTTCGCGAAAGTACCGAACGTGTGACCGATCAAGGGAGCGCCATGGAACGCTGCGGAAGGATCGTCACGCGATCTTGAGATCGGAAAGAGTACGACTACATCACCCACGAGAATCTGCTCTCGTTAAACACTTTGGAATCTTCGAGGGTGAGTTATTCCATCGACTCGTTGCTACAATCTAGTAGATAGATCTTGGCTTGTTTGTTTGTATGCGATAGAAAATTTTTGTTTTCCATGCTCATTTAGAGCCTGGTGTGCCAAGTGAGAAGAGGAGGTTGTCCTTGATCTCCTGTGCCGCCTCACGGTGGCTTGCACTCACTGGTTCGTCAGGCGGGCTGGTTGTCAAGGCGAACAGCGGTAGGTGGTGGTCGCTAGGGAGGAAGAAGGAGGAGAGGAGGGCGTCTCGGGGAGATCTGGAGAGGACAGAGGAGGCATGTGGAGGGAGGAAAAGAGGGAGAGAGGAAGGAGGCAGCTGGGACACGGCAGAGATAAAGGTGGCCTCGTGCCACCTTTTTCCTCCTCCTCGAGCACGTGCTCGGCCGGCTGGGATGGCTGGGGCTTGTCTAGGGCGAGGCAGAGAGGCTGCAGGGTGGGGCTGGCGTGAGGGAGAGAAGAGAGGGAGGGACTAGCTCGGGTTAGGTTAGATGGTGGCCTCGGGTTAGGTTTAGCTAGGGTTAGGGTTTTGGGTTAGCTAGGTTAGAGAGAGGAGAGGCTGGGGTGGTGGGTCAGGTAGAGAGAGGGTGGCCAGGTGGGGCCAGGGAGAGAGGACACCTCGGCGTGGTGAGAGGAGAGGGTGAGGTGAGAGGGGGAGATGGGTGTAACTAGGGTTAGATTAGAGAGGAAACTAGGGTTAGGGTGAGATGAGGTGTTAGGTTTTGGAGAGAGGATAGAGAGAGAGGGCGTTGGCTTAGGGTGTTTAGAGATAAGGGTTGAAAATGCCCACACATGGCTTGCATGGATGGGGGATGGTTGTAGGGTTTTCAACATGAACCAAACAAGATCAAGCAAGAAGGGGGAAGATAGAGATGGTGGTGAGGGATGGAGATGACCCCAAAAAGAGAAAACCCATGTAAACCAAGAGAGAAACAATTGGCCAAAGGTGGAGGTACTCTTGCATGGCCCATGCAATTTAATAAATGCCATGATTAAATTCTTGTGAAAACAAAAATAATAGCATGGCATTATTCTTATGCATTCCCAAGAAGTGAAATAAAGGCCAAGCAAAAGAATTTATAGATTTAGATCCACCCCACCCACATGAGCTAGAATAAAATCAAAGAAAAAGAGAAACAAGCTCATGGATAAAGGGATGGTGGAATTATAAGGTGGTGACAAAGAGAGGTGGTGGAATTGGAATAAAAGATATGCCCCCAACTCAACTTGGGCATTTAAACAATATATCAATAACCAAATACAATATCAAGAGGCAAAAACAATTTACAATGCATATGAGAGAAGAACCAAAACAAAAAGGGTTTTATATGATGCTCAAATGCAAGGTGGCATGATGACATGAGCATGATATAATTATGATGCAACAATTATATATAGGAAGTAGCCATTATCTTACTAGACCAAGTAGCATTACAATTGTTAGACAATTGGGATGCTACAACATACTACCAAAAAATAGTATATATACTGCCCAAATATTCTTATATACTTCATACTACGTGTACATACTCTTCGGTATGATAGATACTGTCTAGATAGTGTGAAACACACGTGTCTACACCCAAGAGTAGTATGAATATGTCCTAGAGTGGCGCTATTTGACATCCAGGATGTAGAATAGTTATTCTTCAACCACCCTCTACCTTTCAAACCGTACATGATTTTTACGTCACGTAAATTTTCTCTTATTCTGGAAGTTAAGAGGAACATAAAAAAAGTTAGACATGTGTAAACTTTTTTGTTTATGTGTCGTATAAAAATACGACGTAAAATGCGTATTTTTTATGTTTTTTACACTATAATGACTCATAAAATGTATTTTTATGTTAATTTTTTGCATTTCTAATGAATATGAACATAATTATTAGTATACAAAACACAAATTTCTGAACGTGAGAACATAAAAATATGTGGGGTGTAAAATAACTATTCTGCACCTTGGGTGCTGAATAGGGTATATATATATACGGTATGACTATTCAGAAATACCCCCTTAAGAGGTTCCTAGATAACTATCTAGGAACCACCTAATTTTTGGAAAGTGTTTCTTAACCAAAAAGAGGACGATTCGGACATGCTCGGACGATCTCCGACCGGACATGTTTCCAGAGACAGCGCCTTCTTCTTCAAAGCCCCGCCCCGAGCGGAGAACCTTCCTCGATTTTCCCTACCTGCCCCGCCCCTAGAGACGATTCTAGGCTGCGCCGGCACCGACGAGCGAGCGGCGGCGGAGGCCGACACAAGGGAGGAGGCGCTGGAGTTCCCCCGCTTGTTCCCGAGCTAACCACCTTCTTCTGGGCTCCGCCGGCGCCGACGAGCGAGCGGCGGCGGAGGCCGACACGAGAGAGGAGGCACCGGAGTTCCCCCGCTTGTTCCTGAGCTAACCACCTTCGTCTGGGCTGTGCCGACGCCGACGAGCGAGCGGAGGCGGAGGAGGAGGCGCCGGATTCCCTGGCGAGTGATGACCCACAAGTATAGGGGGTGTATCGCAGTATTTTCGAGGGAAGTGAAACCCAATTTATTGATTCGACATAAGGGGAGCCAAAGAATATTTATAAGCCTTAACAACTGAGTTGTCAATTCAGCTGCACCTGGAAACAATCTTGCTCACAACAGTTTATCAGTAGCAACCGTTTTGTATTAGGAATAGCAAAGTAATAGCAGTAGTAAAGTAAAGACAACAGTAACTATAGCAGTAAACAGTGAGATTTGAGTGCGGTAGGCATATGGATGGATGAACGGACGTTGCATGGACAAGACAATTCACATAGCAAACAGAACATAGGACAATTGCAGATAAAAAAGATAAAGCATCCAAGTACTAGATAATCCTAGGCATGTGTTCCATATATAGTCATACGTGCTCGCAATGAGAACTTACACAACATCTTTTGTCCTGCCAACCCGTTTGCAGCGGGGCCTCAAGGAAACTACTGGCAATTAAGGTGCTCCTTTTAATAGAGCACCGGAGCAAAGCATTAACACTCCGTGAACACATGTGATCCTCACATCAAAGCCATTCCCTCCGGTTATCCTGATTTCTGTCACTTCGGGGCCATTTGTTCCAGACAACAATGTGTGTATACAACTTGTAGATAAGACCAGAAACAATACTATCATATTGAATCAATAACATGTTCAGATCTGAAATCATGGCACTCGGGCCCTAGTGACAAGCATTAAGCACAAAGTCATAAAGCACTAATAAAAGATACTAGGCACCATGCCCTAACAATCTGATGCCATTACATGAATAATCTCATCCAATCCCTACAATCCCCATGGCCTACAGCGGGGGATTACTCACTCATAGATGGGGGAAACATGGATGGTCGATGGAGAAGCGATGGTGATGATGATGGCGATGATCTCCTCCAATTCCCCGTCTCGGCAGGGTGCTAGAATGGAGTTTCTGGTGCTGTTTCGTGGAATCTGGTGGTGGCGGCAGAGCAGAACTCCTTCTAGAAAAACGTCGACCCCCCCTGAGTTTTTAGGTCAGAAGGCAACTTATATGCGAAGAGGGAGACCAAGGGGGAGTCTGGGGCGGCCAGACCACCCCCTGGCATGGCCAGGCCCAACCCGTGCGACCAGGCCTAGCCCGCGCGACCAGGTGGTGTGGCTGGGCCCCAACCCCATTCCGTCTCATATTCTGGCTCCGGGAGTCTTCTGGTGAAATAGGATTTTTGGCTTTTGTCCCGTCCAATTCCGAGAATATTCATTTTCTGACTTCCTGGAACCAAAAACAGCAGAAAACAGGCAACTGGTACTGTGGCATCTTGTTAATAGGTTAGTCCAAGAAATCATATGAAAAGTACTCCAAAGTGTGGACAAAACACAAGAAAGTGGATAAAACCAAGCATGGAACATCAAAAATTATAGATACATTTGCAATGTATCAACATCCCCAAGCTTAACTCCCCGCCCCTCGAGTAGGTAAGTGATAAAAAGAAAGAATAATTTTTGAGGTGACATGCACCATCATAAACTTGATCAAAGTATTTGTAAAACATTCAAAGCTAGGATCATAGTACTTTAATCATAATATGAAAGACAAAGTTCTAGCAATAAGACAAAGAGACTACGATGCAACATGAAAAGACACAAACAAAAGATTCATGAATAACAATGCTTTGCAAGACTTTGTTTGTTTCACATAAAGAAAACATATCATAATAGTATTAAGCTTGTCCCTCATAGAGTAGCAAATATAAATGCATAGGACACCTTCAAAGTTCATAAGAGTGACTAGATACAAATAGTTTAGAACAAGCAATATCAAGGTATGCATCAATCAACTAGTCTTGGGACAATGGACATAAAACTAAGAATGGCCAGTATGCTCTCAAAGTAAGTGCATAAAGATAGAAGGTGGAGACTCAATATAATGGTGGAAGAAAGGCCTTCATAGAAGGAAGTAGGGATTCAAGTCTCATAAAGAGCTTCCAAAAATTATGGTACTTATAGCTTTCAGCTCTCATTGCCCCTATCATAAGCATCTTGAAGTGATTAAGGTTAAAGTGAACAAACTATGGTGTACATGCTTGACGAAGTATAAGTTAGAAATCTCATGTCCCTTGTATACGAGGGCCGCTCCTCATGCTACTCAAGTTTAGTCACCGGTAAGTTCTTGTCATCGTGAGTACATGTGTATCATAGAGAACCGCCAACGGGGTACCCCTTGCTCGATGATACGGAAGAATCCCCATATCAAAATGACAAGGCAAGCAGACAATGAGCATCTCAGCATTCTTCTTATTTACCATGGGAATATGGTGCTTTTTTCTCTCTTTCCTCTTTTCATAATCTCTTTTTTTTCTTTTTCTCTTTTTCTCAATATAGGACTCTTTTTTTATAAGAAGAATGCTTCATAGACAGCTCATTATGGTTATGCTGCAGGTTTCCACCATGTTAGCATGGATCAGACCAACGGCCTAGGCGTTTCTCTAACACATATACATAACTCCATGGACTTACAAGCTCCCCTTTCATTTCACACCGACGACATCCATAGACAAAAGAGCATGATATCAACTAGGTACAAAGTACCAAGTGCAATGTTGAAAGTGTTCCCCATGACAGCATGGTTCTGCTAATCCCCAACAAATAAGTGCAAGCATATACAACATAGGTGACACAATGGTTCAAGGGCAAGAAAAGTAAAGTGTGCCATCAAGTTCGTGAGAGCTTTAATCACTAGTTTTCTCATAATAAGTTTAATTTGGAAGGTAAACAAAAACATGAATATACTTGGAATAGCATATGCTAGTAGGTAGTTATGGTGGATTCTTTGGAATAACTTGGTTTAGGGAGTTGGATGCATGAGTGGAACTCATACTTGGTTGTGGAGGCTAGCAAAAGACTGGGAGCGACAAACTAGGAGAGCAATAATGGCCATAATCATGGAGAGCGACAAAACATCATTGATCAAAGCATAAAGTGGTACTACAAGTTGAAAGCTAAAGGATCATAAAGGCTATGGTGACTTGAGATAGTCATAACATAGTGTGAGCATGCGCCAAGTCAACCCAAATAAAGCATCAAAGGAGAATACCACTATACTATGCTTTAATATACTAAAACAACGCATGATTCATCCAAGGCACATTAAGCAATCTCAATTGTTTATAACAAGTCATGCTACAGCAACGAATACTAAGCATAAAGCCAAATCAATATCAAGCATGGCATGACAAAGCATAGGCCACAGTAAAAAACAAGCTCTCTTTACCACTTAAGCATGAACTTTCCTACTCTTTTTCCATACCAAACCAAACTATTTGAAAACCAATGCATGAAAGAGGGGGTCCAACCAATTTATTCAGCAAACTAAGAAAACAAAGCAAACTAAAAAGAAAAAAAATAAAAAGAAGACGCTCCAAGAATAACACAACTATGCATGTAACAATAAAAATGAAGCGTTTGGAAGAAACCTGGGATTTTTATTGATGAAGAAGGGGATGCCTTGGGCATCCCCAAGATTTAACGCTTGTACTTCTTGGATATTTATTGGGGTGACATGCGTGGCATCCCCAAGCTTGATCTTTAGTCCATCCTTCATCTCATTACTCATTCCTTCCATACACCTGAAATTTTTCCTTCATACAAAACTTCACACAATCTTTATTAGCAAAATTAGTGCACTCAAGATAATAAGTCTTAAGGTTCAGTTCTAACACCATATAAACTTCCATTAAAACACTAGCTACTGTAGCACTTCCCTCAAAAAGCTCAATTCCCCAAAAGAACTCAAAAAGGAACCAACAAGAAGCAAATGCAGAAAATGGCAGAAATCTGTCAATACAGACCAGCTAGTAAAGACGAATTTTTTCGAAAACCTTCTGTTGCTCAAATCAAAAAGTGTTGAGCTAACAAAAGTTAGATAACAACCTGGGGCAGAAGCAAAAAAATTCACGCCTCAAAAGGACGTTAGAGATTTTACACGATTTTTTATGGTGAAGCACAGAAATCTCCCATTAGAGGTTACTCTTGGCATAAAAAGCAAATAAAAAGGATAAGGAGCGGTTATTACTGAAGTAATAACTTCCAAGACTCATCTAAAACTTTTGGGTTATCTCCCAATAAGTACTTTTATTTAACGCCTTTAAGTTAGGCATAAGCAAAAACTAAAATGGATAGAATAGAAGTAAACGGAGATAATCACGGTGAAAACATTGTTTTGTTTAATGAAATCCTTTTGTTAACAAGGTTGATCAGGTCTTGTTACCAAAACAATTCCATATGAGGCAAAACTTTGTATTCCACTAATGATTATGTTACCTCAACCTTGATAGCAATGGTCCCAATCATAATAGTTTCAAATTTTTCTCTTGGTATGGGACAATATATTTCTCCAACTTGAATGCCCTCAACATGTTCAACTGAATTCAAACCATAAGTCCTTTCAATCTTCTTGGGAAAATAGACAGTGTGTTCCTTATCATTAACATTCAAAGTCACCTTTCCTTGATTACAATTAATAACAGCTCTTGCAGTATTAAGAAAAGGTCTCCCAAGAATAATGGACATATTATCATCTTCAGGCATTTCAAGCACAACAAAATCAGTTAATATCACGCAATTATGAGCTACTTGAACAGGTACATCCTCACATATGCCAACAGGAATAGTGGTAGATTTATCAGCCATTTGCAAACATATATCAGTTGGTATCAATTTTTCAAGTTGAAGTCTCTTATAGAGAGAGAAAGGCATAACACTAACTCCATCTCCCAAATCACACAAAGCAGTTCTAACATAACTGTTCTTAATAGAGCAAGGGATAGTTGGAATCCCTGGGTCTCCAAGTTTCTTTGGAACCTTACCATTAAAGGAATAATTAGCAAGGAAAGTAGAGATTTCTTCATTAGGGATCTTCCTTTTATTCGAGAAAATATCCTTCATATACTTTGAGTAAGGAGGCAATTTAATAGCATCAGTCAAAGGAGTTTGCAAGAATAAAGGTCTCATCCACTCACAAAACTTATTATAGTGTTCATCTTCCTTTGACTTGTGTTTCTTATCAGGGAAAGGCATAGGTTTTTGGACCCAAGGTTCTCTTTCACTACCATGTTTCTTAGCAATAAAATCTTCTTTAGTGTATTTAGTATTCTTACTGTGCTTTTCAGGTTCTTCTTCAACTTTTTCTTCATTAGGAACAACATTTTCTTCATTACCACTTTCAGTTTCGACATGAGAGATAGATATACTATTAGGATCTATAGCAGGTTCAGAGGGTTCTACAACAGTTTTATGTTTCCTTTTCCTTTTCTTACGAGTAGAACCACTATTTTCAGCTTGTTGAGAATCCTGCTCAATTCTTTTGGGATGCCCCTCAGGATAAATAGGATCCTGGGTAGCCGCACCACTTCTAGTTCTAATTTCATAAGCATGTTTTTCTTTAGCAGCATTAACTAGCAAGTCTTTTTGCACTTTAACGAGTTGATCTATTTGAGTTTGAACCATTTGAAAGTGTTTAACAATCATTTTAACATCATTAGAGGTTGTTTCCACAATATCTTTCAACTCAACAATATCTCTAGTGTTTTCCATTAGATGATTTTGCATCCTTTTATTAAAATTATCTTGCTTAACAATAAAGATATCGAATTATTCTAAGCATTGATCAAGAGGTTTAGAGTAAGGGATATCACCTTCATCGAAGTGTTGGAGAGAGTGTACCTCGATAGTGGATGAGTAGGGAATAGGCTTACAAAATTCTTCTATAGGAGGTAAATTCTTGACATCTGCAGCTTTAATTCCCTTCTCCTTAAGACATTTCTTAGCTTCCTTCATCACTTCATCATTTAATTCAATAACTCCCCTCTTCTTTGATGTTGGAATAGGTACTGGTATAGTAGGTTTAGGTACAATTACTTCAGGTATAGCTTGTTCAGGAGGAGTCCAATCTTCATAGTTCTTACTTATTTTAGCCATTAATTCCTCAGCTTCCTTAGGAGTCCTATTACTGAAAACACAATCAGCACAACTATCTAGGTATGTCCTAGATTCTTCGGTTAGTCCATTATAAAATATATCAAAAAGCTCATTCTTAGGTAATGGACTTCCAGCTTGTGCATGAATCAAAGCACAAAACCTTGCCCAAGATTCAGGCAATATCTCTTTTTCTCCCTGTTTAAAATCAAAAAGTTCCTGCAAAATAGCATGTCTAGCACTAGGAGGAAAATATTTCTGCAGGAAAGTACTAATCAAGCAATCATGGCTATCAATAGATCTAGGAGGTAATTACTAAACCAAGTTTTAACTTCTCCTTTCAGTGAAAAGGGGAAAATCTTAGCAACAAAGTAAGTATGCATCTTAATATCATCAGAAAACAAGCCACTCATGGTAGAAAGTTCATTCATATGTGCTACCACACTTTCATTCTTAGTCCCACAAAAAGGTTCTCTCTCAACAATAGCTATGTAAGATAGATCGAGAGAGAAATCATAATCTTTATCTATAATGTTTATGGGTGAGTCAGCAAACTTAGCAATAGGAGATAATTTGGGTCTAATAGTACGCCTCTCAAGGAGACTCTTAGCAGTGCTCCTATCATGGGTGTTTTTACATTCTTTAATAAATTCATCGGTCATCTCAACATAACCATCTTCAATATCATAACTCTCACTAGACTCAGGTGAACTAACAGGTGTAGTGGTGTCTTCATTAGGAGTTTCAGTATTTCTAGCTATAGTTCTAGCAATCGTAGCATCTAGGAAAGGACCTAATGAACCACTCTTATCAAGCACAGTAGAAGCAACATCATAAGCATTAGAAATTTCAGATTCAGCAGTAGTAGCAATGTGTGTAGCATGGTGTAACGAGCTTACTCATAACAGATGGTGAATCAAGAGCAATAGAGGTGTTCAGAACCGTACCTCTTCTTGTAGTGGATGGTAAAACAGGAACCTTGCCATCACGAGACTTACCCATGATGGATGGATAGCAGCGAACAATAGAGAATCCAAGTGAACTTGATAAATAAAGTTATGCTCCCTGGCAAAGGCGCCACAAAATAGTCTTGATGACCCACAAGTATAGGGGGCGTATCGCAATATTTTCGAGGGAAGTGAAACCCAATTTATTGATTCGACACAAGGGGAGCCAAAGAATATTTATAAGCCTTAACAACTGAGTTGTCAATTCAGCTGCACCTAGAAACAATCTTGCTCATAGCAGTTTATCAGTAGCAACAGTTTTGTAGTAGGAATAGAAAAGTAGCAACAGTAGTAAAGTAAAGTCAGCAGTAACTATAGCAGTAAACAGTGGGATTCGAGTGCAGTAGGCATAGGGATGGATGGATGGGCGTTGCATGGACAAGACAATTCACATAGCAAACAGAACATAGGGCAATTGCAGATAAAGAAGATAAAGCATCCAAGTACCAGATAATCCTAGGCATGTGTTCCATATATAGTCATACGTGCTCACAATGAGAACTTGCACAACATCTTTTGTCCTGCCAACCCGTTTGCAATGGGGCCTCAAGGGAACTACTGGCAATTAAGGTGCTCCTTTTAATAGAGCACCAGAGCAAAGCATTAACACTCTGTGAACACATGTGATCCTCACATCAAAGCCATTCCCTCCGGTTATCCTGATTTCTGTCACTTCGGGGCCATTGGTTCCGGACAACAACGTGTGTATACAACTTGTAGATAAGACCAAAAACAATACTATCATAATGAATCAATAACATGTTCAGATCTGAAATCATGGCACTCGGGCCCTAGTGACAAGCATTAAGCACAACAAGTCGCAACAAAGTCATAAAGCACTAATAAAAGATACTAGGCACCATGCCCTAACAATCTGATGCCATTACATGAACAATCTCATCCAATCCCTACCATCCCCATGGCCTATAGCGGGGGATTACTCACTCATAGATGGGGGAAACATGGATGGTCGATGGAGAAGCGATGGTGATGATGATGGCGATGATCTCCTCCAATTCCCTATCCCAGCAGGGTGCCAGTACGGAATTTCTGGTGCCGTTTCGTGGAATCTAGTGGTGGCGGCGGAGCGGAACTCCTTCTAGAAAAACGTCGACCCCCCCTGAGTTTTTAGGTCAGAAGGCAACCTATAGGCGAAGAGGGAGACCGAGAGTGCAGGCGGCCACCACCCCGGCATGGCTGTGCCCAGCCATGTGACCAGTGGTGTGGCTGGGCCCCAGCCCCACTCCATCTCATATTCTGGCTCCGGGAGTCTTTTGGTGAAATAGGATTTTTGGCTTTTGTCCCGTCCAATTCCGAGAATACTCATTTTCTGACTTCCTGGAACCAAAAACAGCAGAAAACAGTTAGCTGGCACTGTGGCTCTTGTTAATAGGTTATTCCAAGAAATCATATGAAAAGAACTCCAAAGTATGGACACAACACAAGAAAGTGGATAAAACCAAGCATGAAACATAAAAAACTATAGATACATTTGCAATGTATCAGCGAGGGCACCAACCGATATTCATGGCACCAATCCGGCGACAAGGGAAGTCTCTGCAAAAGTCTGAGGTGTGTGCCAAAATCCTTATAGTTAACTGCCACAAATCCTGCTAGTTAACTGCTGTGAATTCTGCTACTTAACTGCTACAATATTATTGTGAGCTAAGGGGAACTTGCAAATAAAATAGTGTGTTTGGTTTCATGTAATTTTTGGAAGTTAAGTGAAACAATCCATGGTAGTTGCATGATGGAGGTTAGCACACCTGAACAACATCCTCTATTTTTGGGGGTTAGCACCTTGCAGATTCTTCTAGTTAACTGCTTAAATTTGTCTTGTGAATTAACTGAATCCTTGAAAAAAATATCTGTTGTGTTTATCTTGTGGTGTTTTTTGGGAGTTACCATGTGATAGTATGAGAAGTTAACTATGGTTACTTATGTTTTAAGGTTGATAATAACTATTATGTGGGTTCACTTAAACTTCTGAAAACAAACCAAAAAGTTAACTAGCAGTATATGGTATTGTAGCTGTGTTACTCGTAAAAACTTCTGAGAGTTGAGATGTTAAATAGATAGAAGTTAATTATGGTTACATGTGCTGCAGGTTCTGGGGGCTCGTACGCAAGGTACTGAAAGGCGTATTCATGAAAGTCACCTTGGGACTCAGCAGCTGCTTGCGACTGGGGTGTTCAATACTGAAGTTGAAACAGTGACTAGTTGTGAAATTGAGATATTAGAAGCAGATGTTGAAAAGGAAATATCAAGCTTCTGTGACAAAAGATTTTAGGTAAAAACATAGAGTAAAATCTTTTAATGTAAACTACACTAATTATGTTTGTATGGGAGTTAACTATGTTCAACTAGGGTGGTTTGGGTTGTTGTGAAAATATGAAATATGTTGCACCACCAAAAAATCTTTGGAACAAACCTGTTCATATATGGTAGTTAGCAATGGTAAACTATGGAGGTTGGGATGTTGAAAAAGAACATGTGCTTGATCAGGGATGACAAAAAAATGATGTTAACTAATTTCATGTATGGAAGTTAGCTACTAGGGAATGTGGAAGTTAGGTGTTCCATAAAATTAACACATGCTATGTCTTTTTCTCCGCAGATTTTTGAAACAGATACACATCTAAAAATGGCCCATGAAAACAATGATATGGTTGAAAAGATAGTAGATGGAGGTGAAGAAATGTACTACTGGTCTGGCCCACCAAAGCGTAAACGTTCTCCTGTGATATGTGATGAGCCTATAGGTCGTTTTGAACCTATGATGTGTCTTCCAAGACGACAAGCCGGTACCAGAGCATGCCCCAATCCCAATGCCAAGTCTACATCAGTGCAGAACAGTGTGGATGTGAATCTGTCAAGTAGTGTTTCAAGCAATCCAAGTGTTGTAGCTAGGAATCATATGCAACACAAGAGGCAGAAAGTAGTAGATGCAGACAATGTTGACATTGTTCACATTTATGGTAACTCAGGAATCAGCACTGGGCAATTAAGTCTCCATCAAGAAGCAGTTAGGTCAATTCCAGACTCATCAGACATCCACTCCAATGACGAAGGGATAATGACGTGGTCTGGTCCAAAAAAAACCACGCTCACCTGTATGCTGCAATGAGCCAATTGTTGTTAGAGATCCAGTTTTTCGTCTTCCACGAAGAGCAATGCAAAGTAATAGTGGGGAGTCAAGATGTGCACATAATAAAGTTGAGAAGAAAACATCAGATGTATAGATCAAATCAAAGCTGCCAGTAAGATCATCAAAGGATACGAGGCCAGATGGTACATCTGAGAATGATGCAATGCATAAAAATGGGACTTCATCAAATCATATGCCTCCGAAAGATCCTTTGCTTCGTGTACCTGTTGTCACGCCACCTTGCCCTATCAAACAAGGGCATGAAGAAACACCAACTCCTCTACAATCGTACACACATGTGAGTGCCTATAAAAATAATTGTTTCAATTAATTATGAAATAACAAAAAATATATAGCATTCTAGATATGGTAAAAATAAAAAATGTTGTTTATTTTATCTTCATTACTTAGAAAAGATAATAAAACTAATAGTGACTGGCATATTGTGCCTGGGAAACATATGCAGGCACCCGAGCTCCCAGAGAGTTTCATACCTACAGTTGCCCAGGAATTCGAAACATTTGATGAGGCTTTTCAGTTTTACAACACATATGCTAAGCACACTGGGTTTGGCATTAAGAAAACCCAACGTGACAAGAGATGACGGTATCTATGATGTGTCTGCGAGAGAACACACAACACAGGTTTCGATGAATCTGATAGACAACGGGATAAAGTGAGCAAAAAAACTGGCTGCAAAGCATTTATGAGATTAAAAGAGAGAGATGATGGTAGCTGTGTTGTGATGGATATAATCCTAGAACACAACCACCCATTGCTGTTAACTCCATCAATGCAAATGTTCTTGCATTCACACAAACATGTCGATGCAACACTGCAGGATTTGATTAAAGACCTCCAGTTTAGCAACGTTAAACATGCTAGCATAATGGGATTCCTATCTAGGATGAATGGTGGATGCAACAAGCTACCATGCCATGACAAGGATATAAAGAACATGTAAGTATCAGCGTATGAAAAAAAACAAAAAGGAAATCATATAAACTCATATTCTCTAGCAATAACTGATATTTATAAACTACAAATTTTGTAGGAAAGCACGTAATACACGCCTCAACAACACATACGGTGTGTAGAAACTGTTCAAGTTCTTTGCTGATATGAAAGCTGAGAACGAGAATTTCTATTCTGATGTGCAAGTTGATTCATAAAACACAATTAGAAATATTTTCTGGTCAAATGCTAGCTGCAGAGCTGCATATGCTAATTTCGGCGACTATATCACCTTCGATACAACATACCAGAGCAATATATACCACATGCCACTTGCAATTTTTGTTGGCGTCAATAATCATTTGCAGTCGACCATTTTTGGTGTCGCGCTGATGGACGATGAAAGCATAGAATCATTAAAATGGGTATTTAGCACATTCTTGAAGTGCATGGGCGGGAAACAGCCAATTTGTATTTTAACAGGTATGTCAATATTAACCTTAAAACAGGTTAGCTAGCTATTTTTATGAAAGTCCATTTGCTCTATCCATTGAAATTATTTATCTATTTATTAAGAAAAATGATGATGCTTGCTCTGCTTATGGAAGTTAGGTAGCTATTTTTATGGAAGCCAACTTGTTTTCTTATGGTAGTTAGGTACCTATTTTATATGATAAAAACTGTGGCTTCCTCTACATTTGGAAGTTAACTATATGTTTATCTTAAGGTTCACTTTCTCTGATTTGGAAAGTTAACTAGCTGTTGTTATGGAAAACTTAGATATATATTAATTAATATGAATAATTTAAATATAATATTCATTGGGGAAAAATGACAAAGTTAGGTAGCTGTTTTTATGAAAGCCAACTTCTTTGCCTATTGGGAGTTAGGTAGCTATTTTAATATAAAAAATCTCTGGCTTGCTGAGTATCTGGAAGTTAACTATATGTTGTCATGAAAGTCCACTTGCTATTTTTAGGGAAGTTAACTACATGTTGATATGGCTAACTTAGCTATATATTGATATGAATTTCAATATAATATTGATTATGAAAAAATTGACAAAGTGTTATTGCTGTTGGATACAGATCAGTGTTCCTCTATGGCGCAGGCTATACCAGCGATTTTCCCATGGTCTCTCCATAAGCTGTGCAGATGGCATATAACAAGAAAGCATAAAGTTCCGCTGAGAAAGCTTTACCATTTTTTTCCTGACCTGAAAGATCAACTAGCAGCGATTTTGAACCATCCGCTAATGCCGTCGGAATTTGAAGCAGCATGGCATGAACTGATTGATAAGTACGGGCTGCACGATATCAATGTGATGATCAACCTGTGGAACGAGAGGACTACATGGATCTCGGCATATTGGAAGGATGTTTTCTACGCCAGAATGACATCGACACAGAGAAGTGAGAGCATGAACCATGTGCCAAAGAAAGGATTCGTGAAGGAACAAGATGATCTCCATATATTTGCGAAACAAGTAAATAGCTGTATACAAATAAGGCGAGAAGTAGAAAACGCAGAAACACTTGCGTCGATGGTAAAAAACGCAAACATGCTTCTTTATTTTTTAAATAAAGGATAATTATTTAAGTTATGTTTGAACAACATGGAAGTTATATTACAAAAAATATTGAAGTTAAGTATGTCACACTACTAAAGTTAACTTATAGAAAATTAAAGTATACATTAGAAAAAATTGTAGAGGTTGGGTTTGTAATAGTTATTTTAAGTAAAGGATAAATATGTAAAATAATACTTCATAGTGCATTGGCTGATATGTTAGTTTACATGTGTAGGGTGTAAGGAAACCTTTGACCAGATATGGATTTGAGGAACAAGCACCGAAGAAGTACACGAGAGCAGTGTACTCGGTGTTTAAAGAACGCCTATATCATAGCACAACTTTCAGAATTAAAACATCTTCGGAAAACTCAACACACTTGCTCGTCCATCACTACAACCAAAGTAGGGTATTTGCTTGGTCGAGGCATGAGTTCCATGTGCTAGCGGATGAAACAGAAGGCAGATTTGAGTGCGAGTGCAAACTATGGCATCATACAGGTAAATTATCTGAGTAACATTACTGAGAATATGTTGCTTATCATGCTAACAAATTATTGATTTGTTTTTTTATTGAAATTACATGAATGCTTTTCTAGCAAAATTTGTTTTACAAAACACAAAAAAGGGGATTAAATATCAAGAATACATAAAAAAAGTTAGCATTCATGGAGAAAAATCAACCAAATAAATAAATAAATTTAATCAAAAGATATGGAAGTTAAGTTTGTAGAACAACGGAGGTTAACTGTATTGAAGTTGACTTCACTGAAGTTATTTTACTTACTAAACTATGAAAGTTAAGTTTCCATTCATATTGAAGTTGACCTCAATCAATGTATTTTTAAAAATGTGCTAAATTAGATTATTTTTAATTTACGCAAATTTAAATCTATTTTTACAAGGTTATTTTGTCATCATGTCCTAGCTGTTTTTGAGCACATAAGACTGAAAAAGATCCCAAACAAGTATATACTGCAAAGGTATACAAAAAATGCAGTCACGGATCCAAATTTTAACCGCAAAAATTACAAAACATCGGAGGCAGGAGGAACATCGCTTGAATACAAACGAACTATACTATACAATGAGGCAATGAAGACTGTGAATAGAGGATGCTACTCAGACGAAAAGTTCGAGATGGTTCTGGTGGCTTTTAGAGAAGTTAATGCACGAATGGAAACCAGTGAATTAGACGTTGACAATAACAATCGGACATCAGCGAATGGAGAAGTTCCGCAAGGGTCTAGTCCGTTTGACAATGTCCCTGTTACTGAAGATGGTGACCAGTTCGCAGATTTACAGCCACCACGAGTAGCAAGAATAAAAGGGAGTCGGAATAAAGAACAAAAGGGAACAAATTCTGCCCCTACACGTCCACAGCCAGAGCTCGACAACCATGGCGTTCCCAAAGGTCAGAGACTCTGCAGCATATGCAAAAAAAATCACAGGGCACAATGCAAGAACATGCAAGAAGAGACAGCTCGCGGCAAAACTAGTTGATACACATCAGAAAGTGTACGACACTTCTAGCCCTACAGAGAAAGTCAAAAAATGCATCCAAAATTTGCTAGCAACTCAGGAAATCATACACGATGATGAAGCTGTTCTGGATACAAATGAGGATGAAGATTATGAAGACAATAGCAACAACGATAAAGACGACGATAATGAAGCTCATACAGAAACAAAAAGTGAAGTTGACGCAAGTCCTAATGTAGATGCTCAACAAGGACGCAACAATTACAAAAGGAGAGCTCCACATAAAACGACATCTACACATATGAAGCCACAAGGAATACGTACTTGTGGTGAGTGTGGTAAAATTAGAGGACACAACGCAAGGACGTGCAAGAGATTGCAACTAGAGGAACAACTGCGGAAACAACAGCTAGAATTGAATACAGAACAGAAATCTGCAAATAGCACACCAAAACAACACAAGAAAGGAGCAAAGGAAAAAGATGACACACCACCGGAGAATCAAATAAGAAGGAGCAGCAGATTTAAGAAAAGTTGAAGAGATCATATATGTGCACAAAAAATAGAGCCAGAAAACTAGATAGTGTTGTACAGATAAAACTTATATAGATGTTTTCTTAGTGCTTGTTAAAAACATTGGACTTCCGGGGTGATTATATATCCTTGCAGAATTCTCCTAATTTGTTTGGTTGCAAATTTTTATTGGTTTTATCATTGGGATGACTCTTTCTAATGGACACATTGTAAGTTAAATAGCTAAAAAGTATTGTTTAATAGTGGCACATTTACATGTGTGTGGATGTATGGATATATGAAAAACCGGAAGTTATTTTTTAAACAACATGGAAGTTAGCTTACAATAAGTATTGAAGTTATGTATGTCACAGTACTGAAGTTAACATATAGAAATTTTAAGTATACATTAGAAAAAATTGTAGAGGTTGTGTTTGTAAAATATGGGGGTTAACATTAGAAAAACCTGGGGCTTAACTTATAATAAATTAGGTTACCATTAGAACTATATGGACGTTAGCTTAAAAGGAAAGATAGATAAAAAGTTGGAATAGTAGATGTAAACTTATCGAAAATGAAGTGGACAAGAATTAAAAATTTACCTTGTAAAAAATTTAAAGGTTAAAATTACAGATAATGGAGGTTAACTATACAAAAATGTGGGCTTCAGCTTGCTTTAAAGTCTTTGTTGTGAAAAATAGAATATACCCTTGTAGATAAAATGAGAGATAATTCGAAGTAAACCTAAACATTCACTAGTTTACTTTTATAAAAATAGATTAGAAGTTAAGTTCATGTAAACCTGGAAGTTAAGTTCCAAATACCTTGGAAATTAAATTTCATAAAACAAACATGTTTCAGCTGCTAATAAGGAAGTTAAGTTCATGTAAACGTGGAAGTTAAGTTCCAAAAACCTTGGAAGTTAACTTTCATAAAACAAACTTGTTTCAGCTGCTAACAACAAAATACTAGACAAACAACAAACATAGTTCATAAATCTGGTACTTCCACAAAATATCAATAATATATGGTAATACATAGAAACAATAGAAAAGTTAGTAATACAAATCATATTCAATGTACAACATGTTTTCACAGAACTACAATGCATCTTGCTACCACCCGAACAATTTATTGATAGTTGCTAGTGGATGGTTCAAAGAAGTGCCTATTTAGCAACAAGTTTCTGTAAAACACTTGGCCAATCTGATGGACCTAGTTCATTCTTCATGTGGAATAAGAGCTGGAACATGAATTTAGCCTTCCAGTCTTCAACACGTACCTGATTTTAAAAAAATAAAGCCAAAAAATACAAGTAAGTTAAGAAAAATGGAGTGGAGTTCAAGCACTATTAGAAACAGAAAAAAGTGGCGGTGTTTCAGGGAAAAAATATAAAAACTAACATCCTTGTTTTTGATCTGCTCCATAATCTTAATGCCGTCGTAGACAAGAGCCATCTTCATCATGTAAAATGCGCACTCATTGACACCTTGCTCTGGGGTGAGCACATATCTACACCTGTCTGCAGCTACATCCTACTGGACTGTGTCTTTCTTGTTGAAAGCAGAAACCCTATAAACCTCCTTCATAACCGCAACCATTCTTTTGATCTGTTTGGTTGTGTTCAAGAACAAAACACTAGGGTAAAAAATACATAAAACATTAGAGTTTACAAAAACACATAGATATTGCAGATTTTAAAATTCAAACCGAAGAGAAAACAATTTCGACACGGTCGGCATGGAATTCGCTCCTAGATAAGTTCTGAAGATTAGAGTACCTCCTTGAATAAAAAAATATCAAGCGTTTGAGTGTACCAATTCATCACGTAAAGAGTGTGATGTTTTCTCTTGAAGTAAGGGATACGAATATGTGTAGCAAACAAATATGGTAGTTAAGTGATACATATGTATCAAAAATAACTTTTTGTAACAGACAACTATAGAAGTTAAATGATGCATATGTAGAAGGTTAACTTCAGTACCACCATGGAAAAAACAATTTACACACAAAAGTCAAAAGGGACAAAAAATTACCAGATTTGCATCCAGCAGGTTTTCTCCTTCCCTCACAAAACCTGAGAATTGTTTAGCCGCTGTCTTAACATTAAAAGCTTTCCTTGGAATATCATTTCCATCAGCATATTTTAACAACCATGGTGAGAAGTCAAGAAGGTACTGCAAAACAAATTGAACACAAAAAAGAAGCCAATAAAAACCAAAATGACAAATGAGAAAAAATACTAGCAAAAGGAACATAAGTTTGCGGAATTTACAGGGACAGTATAAGGCGAAAGTAAAACACACCAGACTCAAACATTTTCTTTATCGTGGGATCATCCTTCTAGAAAGAGAATATATAATCTATAATCTCAGATTCCATCTCTTGACCACGGCCAAACAGTCTAAACATGTAATTGCCATCAATAGATACAAGATTATCGCAAGTGTTTGTGAACATAACCAAACACGACCCGCAAAAAAGACAAAAAATGATGAAAAAGCATAACTTCAGATTCGAGGAACACACCAGCTAGCAAAAAACAAATTAACATATAAAATATGCGTAAAACAACAGAAAAAGGGAGAAAAAGATAGCAATGGTACTTACTCCCCATGTTCCTTTAGGTACTCCGAGCTTAAAATTAAATTTCTGAATTGTTTGGCCTTGACTAAGCATGGGAATTTGTAAGGAACAAACTCGGGGACATCTTTCATGAGATTCTTAGAGACTTTGGTCGGCCTCTTGTTAGAAAGTACAAGAGGTTGGGCAGGTGGTTAATACTTTCGGAACTGAGTTACAAGTCATCGCTGCTGGTAGCTGAGCACATAACTGCATCTTTCTGAACAGATTTTGCAACAGTTCTCGGGGGTGGCGAAGAGACAAAATCATCATCGTCATCATCCACATTTACTAATACCTTCTCCTTCTCCTTCACATCTACTAATGCCTTAGTGGTATTTGGTTTCTTCACCGGATAGCCATGTAGTCTCGCGATAGCCTTCTTTGCCTTGCTAACAGCTTGCAACTGAAATTCTTCTTCTCGTAAATCTATAACTTCTGGTGTGAAGAACTGAGTTTCAAATAACGCGAAGTTATCTTCCTCTATGGCAAGAGGAATTCCTGAAACACGTATGAAAAGTTAACAACACTGTAATAAACATCTCAGTGTAGCGTGGGGAGTTAACATCATATTATAGTAGAAGTTAACTTCAAACAGCTGAAGAGTTAAGATAAAATGAGGGGGTTAACACCCTTCTATAACAGAAGTTATGTTAAAAACAAAAAACATAGAGGAACATTTCTTCCTGTATACTAATAGTATCTACTCAAACATAATATATTACATAAAGAATTAAAAAATTAACATTAAAGCTGTAGTTAGCATCATTTTACAGTACTAGTTATTATCATGCAAAAAATAACAGTTTAAAAAAATGGAAAAAAGTAGGAGTTAACATCATATACACTAGAAGTTAGGTATAAAACAAACAATATATGCACATATATATATATTTAAAATAAAGGCAAAAAGAGACAACATACATGAATCAATACCAAACATTTCTGTTAAATCAATTTTAAAATCAAGTGCGGTCATCCTTATATTTAAGATATCTTTCTGGTCAAAAGTCACCAAACCATCTCCATCAAAAGTTAACAAGAATTGGATCATGAAAAACCCACAGCAATGACTGAATCAAAAAACAAAGAAGAAGATCAATATTAAAAAATGCAAGTATTAAAATCAGAGAGAGCAAAAATTCTAAAAATACACGAGACATATAATGGAAAGCACAGAGAAAGTTAGCATGAAAACTATAAATATTGCAATAAAACTTACGCAGTTGACTGTTTCGGCACCCTAACGTAGTCAATCCCCCAGCTATCAATATTTGGTGGATCAAACTTTTTACCTTTGGAATTGGCAGCTTCCCTCCATAACTTCCTGATGTTTTGAACCATCGTGTGTATTACCCTTTGAGCATCTGGATCATCGATGCCATGCAAAGAATCAAGGAACTGAAAACGCTTTTTGCGCATGTTGATACCAACAACACAAAAGTGGCCCACCACACCAGGGACTGGAGGATCAGGAGGATCGAAAGTAGCAAAAAAAATCTACAAAAGAAATAAAAAAGGATCAAGAGTTAACTGCAAATATAATGATGAAACGAACTGAAAAATGAACCTAAAACAAAAATACAGAGAGAAACAATATGTTAAACAAAAATCTTCACACTTATAATATTTTTCTGGTCCAAACGGTCTTCCAAATCTACACTAAAAAATTTCTGCACACGCCTGCTATGTGGGTTTCCTTCGAAAATATGCCTCTGATTAAAACCATCATAGCCCATGTAAATAAAAAATATAAAATCATAAAATGGGCTAGGAAGATAAGTTAATGAAAAACTGGAAGTTAACATTCATGAAAGCCGTGCATGAAGAAAAAAGGTAATTACTATTTTTTATTAGGAAGTTAACTTATATGATAATGAAAGTTAACTTCCATTGACAGAGTAGATAAACCTAAAAGACATCCAATAAACTAGCTTCCTTAAAAAATTATGGGAGTTAACTATCTAAAAACAATAGAATATACAAATATTAAGGATCCATCCATAACAAAACAAAAAACAGTAGTGAAGACAAAAAATACAGGGAATTAACTTACGCAGCAAATATACGGTACAATCAACTTCTCCGATCCCTTGTATTTTTTCCAAGCAGATAAGTTCCAACAGATATTGTGTATGAGCAAAGAAACCTAGTTGGCTGGAAAGCCCCCGCAATTTGCCCTATTGTGCAATCACAATCGTCATTCCTGAAGAGTGTGATGCCCCTGAAAATAAAATAAAAATATCACAGACATCAAAATAAATAAAGAAAAATCACACTGGAAAAATAAATATGGTGATGGACAGAAACAAAAATAACAAAAAAGAAATGTGAAGAGAAGTACTCTTTCTTCTTGTCATTCCTCAACATGCATACTGCATGATAAACCTCTCTTATCTTCTCCAAAGATGGAGGAGTGGACAGGGTAGAGAACACAGAGGATGCTGTTAAAAAAAGGAAAAATAATGGAAGTTCATATGCCAGTAAACGCATAGTTGATTCTGACTACGCAAGGACAAAAACAATCATATGCAAAAAACATAAAAAAGGAAGAAACTGTACAATACATATATCATTTTGAAGTCTTATTACATTACAACATTAAAAAAGTTCCACCCACTACCACCCGCCTCCCCCAACCTAGTGCTTACCCAGAATAAAGTAAAAGTCAATATCAGGGTAATAATACATAACAACAGAGATGTGAGGAGTAAAAACAAACAAAACACAAAAGCACTAATGGGGGGAATACGAGGGTATGTGGCAGGGGCATAGGAACATTAGAAAATTATACTCAGGGAATCATTGCATGTATCTTCGTCCCGCGTCTTCTTATCTCCAGCTTGCTCCTGCGTTTGGTTATCTACAGAAGGTTCAAAAACAGCCACAATGGGATCAGGACTAGAGGACATAGCACCATGTGCAACTGGCGTATCGTGTGAGTCTTCATTCTTGTCCGCTGAAATATCCCCGCCCACAATACCAACATCAGCTAGGGCAATCTGCTCTTCGCTTAAGACCAATGCATTGCCCCCTGAATTATACTCATGAATACCAAAAGAAGTTGGAATAGCATGATCTTCATTTTCAGGCAATTCATTATCCACAATAGGCGGCTCAGCTGATAGTGCACATTTATCTGCCTCAGAATCTGCTAAAGACAAAAACATTAGTACAATAAAAATAACATTCTGAAGTGACATCAAACATATATCACGGGCAAAAGAAGCACCCACCATCTTTAGCAACGTGACAATCATCTGCATTGTTGACATACACATCCTCTAGAGAAACCCCATCAAGGGGAGCATCATTTTTCTCTTCAAAATTATCAAGACCATCATCATCTTCATCACTGTAGGCCTGCGGCGGTGACACAGGAACTGGCGCAGGGTTAACACAAGGACTAGATTCCTCAAAAATGCATTCATCCAGTCCTCCACCGAATTCTTTAATATCTCGTGAAGCATTCCCGTCAGCTACTCTAGCTTCTTCCTGTGAGAAGTTAAGATGTCAAGAAAATAAAACTAACAACTGGGAGTTAACAAAACCACGAAAAATAAACAAGATGCAAATCTGTTTTTAAAATAAAAGATGTCTAGTAAGTAAAACAATGCCAGTCAAAAAAGTACAAATAGTGAAGTTAAAAACATCATATAGCCCTAGTAGTTAACTTCTTACAGTAACAAGAGTTAACAATTAACAAAAGGATAAAATACAAAAATATGTACTTTCAGAAATTACAAAAAAGAAGTTAAGTTACAGAGATCCTAGAAGTTAAGTTACATAAATCCTAGAAGTTATCAAACAAGATACAGAACATTTTTCAAGTGTTTTAAATAATAAAAACAGAAAAGGAAGTGAAAAAAATCTCTAAGCAAAAAGAATGGGAAAAGAGAGAAAACATTATACATGAGCCTCAGCAGCTGATTGCCCTAGAACTGTAGTGAAGGTGGATTTGTCAATGCCACCACGAGCAAGGACATCATCATTCATATCCATCTGTCTTGCTATAGTATCAGCTTCTCTTTCGTAGGGTGTGCATATCAAATCTTGCTTACGACCAAAATTAGCTAAACCTTTGCGCAAAAACTTTACAGCAGACACCATGTCACCAAGGAAACTAACTTTAAGATCAGAAGCCTCTTTCATAAATTCTTCGGTAGGCCCGTGACCAGCAGGAAAAAGGCCAGCTATACTGCCAAGACGATCAACTGTAGTCGGAACAACTTTAACAGTATCACTAACTTTCTGCAGCAGCTTAACAATATCTTTTATGGCCATAGAGGACGTAGACTTTCCACTTTTAGAAAACATTGATGCATCAGCAAACCTCTCACCAGCCACTGGAGCCTGTTCACTCACCAACTCGGGCTGAGACCTCTCGATATGCTCATCAGGGTGCTGAGACCTCTCAATAGGCTCATCACGATGCTCAGACCTCTCAATATGCTCATGAGGATGCTGAGATATTACCAAAGGATCATGGGACTGAATGTCATTGATGTACATATCTTCGACGCGGATGGAGTATGAATAAACAATGTCATTACGACCCTTCCACTGCATATCAATAAAAAAGGGGATATACAAAATAAATAAATCAGAATTCACATTGGGACCAGACAGAAAAAAGGTGGAAGTTAACTTTTCATAAAAATGGTAATTAACTTTTATAAACGATGGAGGTTACCACCATGTAAACAAAAAAATCATACATAAAAAACAAAAACTTGAAACTTTCAAAAACTAGGAGGCTAACTTTTACTATTGTCGAAGTAAAAACCCTTATAAAAAAGCCATGTATCCTAAATTTCTTATGTAGTGCACATCGAATTATATTCTCAAAATAGGAATAAAACTTACATTAAGTTAACTGAAACAAAAAACACTAAAAATAAAAGGAAGTTAACTGTATAAAACCAAGAAGTTAACTATATAAAACAAGGAAGTTAACAGTGGAATAAAGGGAGGTTAACCATTCTTCAAATAATTGTCGTTAACTGTAACAGTAAGAATGAACACATAGGGGAATTAAATAACAATAAGGAACACGAGTTCACTCTTCGTATATACAACATAAAAAGCATGGGGGTGGTTTACTGACCGAAAGCTTCCCAAAAACGTACTTGGACAAATCACTTTTGCCATTCTTGATAATGCCTTCAGAATAGATGGCTTTCAATGGTTTCTCGTGCAAGAAGTTAGCATGAGGGGTCCTGAGATGCATCACAAAATGTTTCTTTGAATGACAGATGTCCAAATACATAACTACAGGGACAATACCACACCCTTCGGGACCGGCCTGTGCTATATTGTGATCCTGATATTTCTCCGCTGCTCGCTTCAACTCATTAACAACTATCTGGCAGAAATCACTTGAAGCCATCTTATTATAATCCATGTTTACAAGCATTGCCGCCTCTCTACCAAGACGAACGGCAGATCCAGGACATACAAGCTTTGTGAAAATGATAGCAAAGAACACCTTAACAGCCGTGTCAACTTTTGATTCATCCTTAACAAGCTCAACAAGCCGTTTACGAAGATCCTTGGTATCAATAGCAACATTACTCTCAAAACCAAGCTCTGCCTTAAGACTCGCCATTGAGGAATCATGGCAACTCCCTACGGGCCTTGGGACTGTTTCACCTCCCATTGGGAACCCAAAAATGTGATGCACTTCTTCCCTATTAACACACAGAATCCTTCCAACGCTGCAATCTATTTTCATAGTTGTTGTGTCAATCTTCTTGAGAAGGAAACGCATGAGAATGCGACACATTGCCCTCCAACACCCAATCAAACACACATCCGAAACCTGCTTCTCTGACTTTTTTGATGTGAGCATCCTTTAGCAACTTCACAGCCTCCAGAACTTCTCCCAAAGAACAACGAACAGTCTGTTGGAAGTGATCTCGAGCATTGTCGTCATTTCCAGCCTTTTTTTTGATGCCACACGGCTTCCTCATCACAACAACTTTAATCTTCTTACCAACATTTTTAGGAGATGTGTCCACAGCAACTCTACCCCTCTTATTCTTTGTAGGCTGATAAAAACAATTGAAAAACATAGAAAAAATATATCAATATAATGACAGTTAACATTGATGATACAAGAAGTTAGCACAACAAAAAGAAGTGGCCGCAAAGATGAATGGTAACCTTTTTGGGACAAGCTCCAGTGGCATCCTCCCCACCAGAATCTTCATCTGCGTCTGGCACATATGTTTCATCCATGGTACGACGACACTTAGAAGATGAACCTTTCACAGGTGATGCTTGCTGAGTAGAAATCATATCATTCCTCATCACAACAACACGAGGACTACGACGAGTAGGAGTCATAGTAGACAACGGCCTCTTAGCAACAACAACCCTATTCTTCTGGGTTGATTCTGTGGGACCACATGGCTCTGCTGGAGGATCATTTTGCATGCCTAACACACCGACATTTTGTTGCTTTGACTTGGACGGGTGCTTCCTATAGTACATCTTAACCTTCTCATTGTAAGCAGCAACCCTAGAACTGTGTTGCTTGGCATACAATTCAAGCTGCGCTTTCACATTATATTCCTGTGTAACCTCCTCTATACCATCTACAGATTGAGACGGCGTGTACTGCCATATAGGGAAACCATCATCCTGCTCCTGCACACCAGGTGTGCTATCAAAAATAGGTCCAACTGTCCTATCACCAGAACTCTCTACATCAGCTCCACGAACAGGTGTATGCTCATCATACGAGGGTGGCCCTCTTACACCATCGGGCCGCAAAGCACTAGCAGGCACAGTATCAGATGCAGCAACACTTTCTTCAGGTGGGTCAGGATCAACATAATCAACATTCAACATATCCACAGTTTGCTTAATAGTTTCATCAGCTGGTATAACAAAGACAAATGCATTAGTGATAAAAAATGAATGCAGTTACTATAGGAATGCAAGTTACATTCAAAAACTGGTTAAGATGTTATTACAGAATTGGCATTATGTTCCAAAAAACTAAACACAAAGCTATAAATTTCAGATATAATGCACATAATCTAGGAAGTTAAGATAAATATATGATAGAAGTTATAATTAGAAGTTATCAAAGTTAAGCTAAAGAAGACAAGGTGCACTAGTATTCTAAATTGAAAATATGAAAGTTAGATCCAAAGATTTAAATAGTTAAGATACAAACAAGTTGGGAGTTACACTGAATTATAAAAGTTCAAAGATATAAAGTTCACATATAATGCACATAAAATCTAGGAAGTTAAGATAAATGAATGATAGAAGTTATAATTAGAGGTTATCAGAGTTAAATTAAAAAGTAGACAATGTGTACTAGTAGTCTCAATTTTAAATAGGACAGTTAAAACACATAACTAATAGGAAAAAAATATAACAGATGTTTCATTTTACAAACAAACTAGGTAGCAGCACATAAACAAAAATAAGACAAAGTATTGAAATTATTAGAGAAGAAACCTCCATCAGCAGTAGATAAATCTTCCAAATTAGGATTATTTCCCATAGATATAACTACCAAATCAACATAAAAATGAGTAAATTAAACATAAAAAATTACAAGTTAAACAAAGAAAAAGAATGAAAAAAGAATAAAACCATACCAGGTGGAGGTACGGGTTTTTCGACAGGATCAACCGCATGGTGATCGTCCTTGGACATATCCCGCGTATGCACGATAGATTTAGAAACTAGACAAGCATGACTAAGCACTAAAGGAATGCCAGCAGGACAACTCAATTTTCCATCACGGACAACTAATTTCGCTTTCTTAATAACCGTAACAGGGTTTGAACTCTCAGAAGCATCACCAGGTCCTGGGAAAACACACACACAATTAACAGAAATCATTACAAAAATGTAGCATAAAAAAGAACACACTGGAAGAGACAAGAATTAACTAATACAAATGTGAAGTTCACATAATGAGCTTGAGAAGTTAACTTGTCAATAATCTGCCTAAGATGTTATTACAGAATTTGCATTGTGTTACAAAAAAACTAAAAGTAAAAGATAGAAAATTCAAAATATAAGTTAAAAAAGGAAAGCTAGCTGCAAAAAATGAAAAAGTTAAGACACAAAATGGTTGGGAGTTACATTGAACTATAAAAATTCAAAATATAGGAAGTTAAGATAAATATATGACAGAAGTTATAATCAGAAGTTATCAAACTTAAATTAAAGTAGTCAATATAATGTGCAATAGTAGTATAAATTTAAAATATGAAAGTTAGAAGTTAATATAATAGGAACTACAAAAGTTGAAAGCTACAAAGTTCAGATATAATACACATAATTCATAAAAACAAGAAACTAACAGGAAGAACATATCACAAGTGTTTCATTTTACAAAATTAAACTCACAAAACATATATCAATTGAAAAAAAATACGACAATGAACCCTATAATTTATTATTGCATCATAATATACTAGAAGTTAACTTCAAACAACTGCAAAAGTTCAGATAAAACAGGGGAGTTAACACCCTCTTATAACAGAAGTTAGGTTCAACTAACATCATACAACTAGCATAAATCAACTAAGATCAACTAGCAGGATATTGTTAGGCTGTAGTTAGCATCATTTTAACATCAGCAGAAACAAAAATAATGGAAAAACAACAGGAGTTAACATCATACATAGATGAAATTAACTACAAAATCGAAAGAAACTTAGTAATGAAATTAAACAAACCTCCTTGTCCTAGATAATGAGAATCATCCATAGAAATCAACTAACACACAACTAGCAGGAGATTCCTCCCTACACAGACATCGAAATTGGGGATCTCGGTAAAGTAGCCGTGACCCAAACACCAAACCAGGATAGAGCATATATGGAGTAGGTTTCGATGAACTAACCAACCTCCAGAAAAGAGCAAGAGAATATGCACCACATCGTCCCTTCACCGAGAAACACAAGCCATCAATGGCGCCCGTGGAGGAAATGCTCGCAACTTCTCCGCCTCCGCCCAAAACCCTAGACACCTAGAAAATCTGAGCACCGGAAGCGCCTGCGAGTACGGGGAGGAGCACAAGGGGTACCACATGCGTGAAGCAATGCTGGAGCGAGGGGAGATAGTGGCCAATTTCTACGGGGCGATGGCGGCTGCCGGAAATCGTGGCTACGAGTAGTTAGAGCAGGGTGGGAAGAGAAAATGTCGGGAAGGGGAGTTATGGCACGCACCCGGACCAGGTGCCAAAGAAACACCCACCCGGACACGCCCCTGCACGATACGAGCCCAAGCGACCAGTTAAAAATACGCACGAACCAACAATTTACATGAAAAATAACGTCTGTAGTGGTCCAGAATGGAAGTTAACATATGCAACATACAGAAGTTAACACCTGTTTCCCGGGAAGTTAGGATGGGGTTCCTGAATAGTTATTCAGGAACTGGTTCTTGAATAGCAGAGCTATATATATATATGAATATGACCTTGCAACAAAGTAGTTACTAGGAAACAAAAACAGAACTCTTAATAACAGGATGAAACTTGTCATAGATCTAGCTCTTGGGAATGTTGTTGCCAAGCCAATGATTTTGGCAGGCGTCATGCCGAGAAGGCTCCATTGAGTTTCTTGTCAAACCTGAGCTTCCTTATCTTGGTTCCGCTCATCCTCCCTGGTATCTTCTTCCCCCTTCTACCCCTGTCTTGTCGCAGCCCTAGCACCATGCTCTACGCCTTTTTGAACTGTGCCACAAACAGTGGTGCAAAAATTGATAGCATAGAGCCATTGGAAAATGAACCACAGGAAATCAATGGCAGTGCGGTGACACAAAAATAAGTTGAAGGGTGTTTTGAAATAATCACATACTCTGGGACCAATCTACCTCAGGTTTACACTCTAGTGAGCGAGACCACCGGTGCACTTTTCAAAATGGGTGACAAAATGTGCACATACACGACAACTTAGAGCACTAGCGGCGCAATTTACTCTAACCAACTCTCTTGATCTTCTCCTCTCTTTCGAATTGTCCTAGTCTTGTCCTAGTTTGACAGCTCATCAAGAGACAAGCAACTGGTCTAGCAACGACAATTGTCACGGGAATGGCCACGGTAGTCGCTACCAGGGGTAGCGATTGAGTCGATTGAGGGTAAGAGCGAGCCACCATCTGCAGATCGATATTGGGGGCTAACACAAGGGTTTACCCAAGTTCGGCCCCTCGTAGGGTAAAACCCTACTTCTTGCTTAATTGTATTGATCACGAGTGGATTACAAGATCGGCGAGCTCGGCGGCTAGGCATCCAGTCGCTTGGATGTGGTAGCTAATAGCTCGTAAGTACCACGAGTACCCTAGGGAGGTTTATATAGGATCATCTCGCTAGGGTTTATAGGATTACAACCGAATCAGTTTAGGTTTCAGAGGTTTTGACCTAATCCGACTGGCCTAACTAGGGTCTTGTGCCTTTAGATTTCAGTCGTCGGGCTTCGTTGAAGTCTCCTTCCAGTCGCCATGCCAGTAGGCCCACTCTTCATGGTACTGGGCCAGTCGAATCGTCCCTCTGGGCATACCGATGAGTCCAAAATTGAAGCATTTTTACCTTTTGTTTTTGCATAAATAGAGTAGGGATCTTTGTATTTCACCATGTTTGCATGCACCATTTTGTTCTTGTTTCAACAGGATCCCAAATCATTGAGTCCTATATGAACATATCAATAGGAACTGTCATATTGTGTAATTATATGATATTTCTAAGTGATAAAAGTCAGTTTATGGATTTACCTTCACACCTAAGAGAATACCAAGCGAGGAAGATCCATCAGTACCAATAACTACCGGTGGTACGGGCAGAGCCCGCCCATACCGTCCGCCTGTACCAAGTGCCATCATGACCGCCTCATCAAATACTTTCTCCTGGCAAAGACGAGAGAGAGATCCAATATTCATAGCCATTAGAAACAACGAAAAACCACATCTAAAAGGAATTTGAAGGAGGAACTTGGCCGGGGGAAAATCCCAGCTGCTTCACGGATCATTGGAGGACAATGCGTCATCCCCTTCATGATCAACCACTATATCTCCATTACCACCATTACCCCCATCTTTCATCTATTAGATCTCATTATAATTTCAGATTCAACTGTAGTTTGTATTAGATCTACTTCCGTACTTTTATCCATTCATTTGATTATGATGATGTTGTTGATTACTTCCATTAGTGAGTAGTTCCATTTTTCTTGGGGAGATGGAGAAACCCTAGAACCATTATGAATTCGTAATAAAGATGATCTATTCTTGTGTCCATATGACTTTTATCCATTCATTTCTTGGGGAGATGGAGAAACCCTAGAACCCTTTGGACATGTCTTGGAAGCGGTCCTGGAATGGCCCCGTGACAGATTGGCGCCGGCTCGTAACCTACACGATCAAAGGAGGATTAAAGAGGGACTCCCTAAGATAATTACGATATCCACGTGAAAACCCTTAATTGTGGTGGTTTGTATGGGTGACTGCTCTCAGACATCCCAATGGTTATTTAGAGGTGACCTTACACTTGGCTCAACAAAGTGGCTTCCTACGAGCCTTGTAGTGAACATCTTACTATAGAGCTCTCTCCACACATATCACGACACAAGGAGTATATTATCTTGATTACACATTACAATAATACTATGCTAATGGTGTATCCTACATCCCCGAGAACGTTTCAACTCTATTGAGGTCAACCACGCTTCCATACCAATTTGTTACTTATTTTCTTTTACTTGGTTTAATTACTTTTCTGCAAACAACCATAAACCTTTCAAACACCCTTCACTTGAGATCAAAGGCAGCTTATAAGTATCCTCTGGTAGAGAGTAACGAGGGGCATAAAGACCTTTACCAATAGCTCTCTGTGGGTTCGATATCTTTACGTTGAAACTAGCTACAATTGATTTGTGCACTTGCAACCATCAAGCTATTTAATGGCGCCGTTGCCGGGGAGCTAAGCACTTTTGTTCTTTGTTCTTAGTTACTTATTTTACTAATTGTTTTACTAAAGTTGTTTACTAGTTTCAGGTAAGCACCATGATTGCACTCAGACTGATTAATCAGCTCGATGCTACTAAATACCTCGGGAAGTTCAATAGAAGACTCATCAAGGAATTCCCGAGTGGGAGCAAACCAGAATACGAGCTCAACCCTCGTTTTATCGCTATTATTAAAAAAACTTTTGCAGGAGATGATCCAGATGAGGATCCTTATACTCACTTAATGCATTTTACCGAGCTGTGTTGGACCCTTAAATTGAGAGGCTATTCCAATGATGAATTAAAACTTAAACTGTTTAGCCAATCTCTAACCAACACTGCTTTGGCTTGGTATAGAATTTTACCTACAGAGAAAATTGATACTTCGGAAAAACTTAAAGGAGAATTTGTGTTTCGATTGTTTCCCAAGGTAAAAACTGCTGAAGTAAGAAGGGCAATTACAAATTTCAAGAACCACCCAGGTGAAGGTTTGGTAAGGGCCTACAAAATGTACAAGTCTCTACTTAATAAATGTCCCCATCAGAATTTACCTGAATGGTAAGTTTTGCATATTTTCTATGGAGGACTTAATCAAGAAATTAAGCATGAGCTTGACGCGAATTCAGGGGGCTCTTTCATGGAGTTAACTATAACTAAAGCTTGGGAACTTTTAGCACGAATTTGCCATAATATTGAAACATGGGGATTTGATTTAGGAGGCGAAGGAGGTATAGAAATTGAATATGATTGTTGATGTCTACGCACTTCTATTCTTGTAGACAGTTGTTGGGCCTCCTAGTGCATAGGTTTGTAGAACAACAGCAAGTTTTCCCTTAAGTGGATCACCCAAGGTTTATCAAACTCAGAGAGGAAGTGGTCAAAGGTATTCTCTCTCAAGCAACCCTACAATCAAGATACAAGAAGTCTCTTGTGTCCCCAACACACCAAATACACTTGTCAGGTGTATAGGTGCACTAGTTTGGCAAAAAGATAGTGAAATACAAGTGGTATAGATAATTATAAGTGGTAATGGTGATAGAAGATAGCTTGATGGCGTGTAAAAGACTAAAGTAAAATTGAAATAAAGATGGAAGCAAGCAAACATGTAATAGATCTAGTAGCAAACGGTGTTTCAGTGCTTAGAAACAAGGCCTAGGGATCATACTTTCACTAGTGAACACTCTCATATAAATATCTTCTCTTTATGATATTACGCTGAACTACTCTCCGGTTGGACACTCTAATCCATGGTAGGGCTATAACAGCACACCTCAAAGTAAGCCTTTCCCATCTAGAAAACCCCACACTGTCACCTTGAGTACTAGATGAGTCCAACAAACACCACAATTTCATAAAGACATCCAACTCCAAATATAACTCATAATAAGTATTTGTAATATCTAGCCTAAGTGCCACCATGGTGAGCACGTTGTCACTTTCACACACATGGGGAGAGAAAAGATCTATTAAAGCACTTGAGTAGCAAGGTAGGTCTATAAATTATAAGGTCATGATCACAATATGATCATGCATAGAGAGAGATATGAACACATAGCTACCGGTAGAGCCCTTAGCCTCGAGAGAGAACTACTCCCTCCTCATCATGGGAATCAGCAATGGTGATGGAGATGGTGGTGGAGATCGATTGAGATGGCTCCGGGGGCACTTCCTCGTCCCGGCAGGGTGCCGGAACAGAGACTTTCTGTCCCCCGAATCTACCCTTCGGTGGAGGATTAATGAGGGACTGCCTAAGATAATTACGATATCCACGTGAAAACCCTTAATTGTGGTGGTTTGTATGGGTGACTGCTCTCATACATCCCAATGGTTATTTAGAGGTGACCTTACACTTGGCTCAACAAAGTGGCTTCCTACGAGCCTTGTAGTGAACATCTTACTATAGAGCTCTCTCCACACATATCACGACACAAGGAGTATATTATCTTGATTACACATTACAATAATACTATGCTAATGGTGTATCCTACATCCCCGAGAACGTTTCAACTCTATTGAGGTCACCCACGCTTCCATACAAATTTGTTACTTATTTTCTTTTACTTGGTTTAATTACTTTTCTGCAAACAACCATAAACCTTTCAAACACCCTTCACTTGAGATCAAAGGAAGCTTATAAGTATCCTCTGGTAGAGAGTAACGAGGGGCATAAAGACCTTTACCAATAGCTCTCTGTGGGTTCGATATCTTTATGTTGAAACTAGGTACAATTGATTTGTGCACTTGCAACCATCAAGCTATTTAATGGCGCCGTTGCCGGGGAGCTAAGCACTTTTGTTCTTTGTTCTTAGTTACTTATTTTACTAATTGTTTTACTAAAGTTGTTTACTAGTTTCAGGTAAGCACCATGATTACACTCAGACTGATTAATCAGCTCGATGCTACTAAATACCTCGGGAAGTTCAATAGAAGACTCATCAAGGAATTCCCGAGTGGGAGCGAACCAGAATACGAGCTCAACCCTCGTTTTATCGCTATTATTAAAAAAACTTTTGCAGGAGATGATCCAGATGAGGATCCTTATACTCACTTAATGCATTTTACCGAGCTATGTTGGACCCTTAAATTGAGAGGCTATTCCAATGATGAATTAAAACTTAAACTGTTTAGCCAATCTCTAACCAACACTGCTTTGGCTTGGTATAGAATTTTCCCTACAGAGAAAATTGATACTTCGGAAAAACTTAAAGGAGAATTTGTGTTTCGATTCTTTCCCAAGGTAAAAACTGCTGAAGTAAGAAGGGCAGTTACAAATTTCAAGAACCACCCAGGTGAAGGTTTGGTAAGGGCCTACAAAATGTACAAGTCTCTACTTAATAAATGTCCCCATCAGAATTTACCTGAATGGTAAGTTTTGCATATTTTCTATGGAGGACTTAATCAAGAAATTAAGCATGAGCTTAACGCGAATTCAGGGGGCTCTTTCATGGAGTTAACTATAACTAAAGCTTGGGAACTTTTAGAACGAATTTGCCATAATATAGAAACATGGGGATTTGATTTAGGAGGCGAAGGAGGTATAGAAATTGAATATGATTGTTGATGTCTACGCACTTCTATTCTTGTAGACAGTTGTTGGGCCTCCTAGTGCATAGGTTTGTAGAACAACAGCAAGTTTTCCCTTAAGTGGATCACCCAAGGTTTATCAAACTCAGAGAGGAAGTGGTCAAAGGTATTCCCTCTCAAGGAACCCTACAATCAAGATACAAGAAGTCTCTTGTGTCCCCAACACACCAAATACACTTCTCAGGTGTATAGGTGCACTAGTTCGGCAAAAAGATAGTGAAATACAAGTGGTATAGATAATTATAAGTGGTAATGGTGATATAAGATAGCTTGATGGCGTGTAAAAGACTAAAGTAAAATTGAAATAAAGATGGAAGCAAGCAAACATGTAATAGATCTAGTAGCAAACGGTGTTTCAGTGCTTAGAAAAAAAGGCCTAGGGATCATACTTTCACTAGTGAACACTCTCATATAAATATCTTCTCTTTATGATATTACGCTGAACTACTCTCCGGTTGGACACTCTAATCCATGGTAGGGCTATAACAGCACACCTCAAAGTAAGCCTTTCCCATCTAGAAAACCCCACACTGTCACCTTGAGTACTAGATGAGTCTAACAAACACCACAATTTCATAAAGACATCCAACTCCAAATATAACTCATAATAAGTATTTGTAATATCTAGCCTAAGTGCCACCATGGTGAGCACATTGTCACTTTCACACACATGGGGAGAGAAAAGATCTATTAAAGCACTTGAGTAGCAAGGTAGATCTATAAATTACAAGCTCATGATCACAATATGATCATGCATAGAGAGAGATATGAACACATAACTACCGGTAGAGCCCTTAGCCTCGAGAGAGAACTACTCCCTCCTCATCATGGGAATCAGCAATGGTGATGGAGATGGTGGTGGAGATCGATTGAGATGGCTCCGGGGGCACTTCCTCGTCCCGGCAGGGTGCCGGAATAGAGACTTTCTGTCCCCCGAATCTACCCTTCGGTGGCGGCAGCGCAGCAGAACTTTTCGTGGATTTCTGATTGATGATCTAGGGTTTTGGTATCGTGAGGCTCTTATAGGCGAAAGAGGCAAGGTCGATGTGACGCCAGGGGCCCACACCATGCCTGGCGTGGCTGGCCGCCAAGGGGTGTGGCCACCACAGGCCCTCTACGCATCTCCTTCTGGCTCCGTGAGTCTTCCGAGAAATAGTAACTTTGGATTTTGTCCCGTCCAATTCCGAGAATATTCATTTTCTGACTTCCTGGAACCAAAAACAGCAGAAAACAGGCAACTGGTACTGTGGCATCTTGTTAATAGGTTAGTCCAAGAAATCATATGAAAAGTACTCCAAAGTTGGAACAAAACACAAGAAAGTAGATAAAACCAAGCATGGAACATCAAAAATTATAGATACATTTGCAATGTATCAACATCCCCAAGCTTAACTCCTGCTCGTCCTCGAGTAGGTAAGTGATAAAAAGAAAGAATAATTTTTGTGGTGACATGCACCATCAAAGACTTGATCAAAGTATTTGCAAAACATTCAAAGCTGGGATCATAGTACTTCAATCATAACATGAAAGACAAAGTTCTAGAAATAAGCAAAGAAACTATGATGCAACATGAAAATGCACAAACAAAATATTCATGAATAACAATGCTTTGCAAGACGTTTGTTTGTCTCACATAAAGAAAACATAGCATAATAGTATTCAGCTTGTCCCTCAATAGAGTAGCAAATATAAATGCATAAGACACCTTAAAAGTTCATAAGAGTGACTAGATACAATAGTTTAACAAGCAATATCAAGTTATGCATCAATCAACTAGTCTTGGGACAATGCACATAGAACTAAGAATGGCCACTATGCTCTCAAAGTAGGTGCATAAAGATAGAAGGTGGAGACTCAATATAATGGTGGGAGAAAGGCCTTTTGTATAAAAGGAAGTAGGGATTCAAGTCTCATAAAGAGCTTCCAAAAATTATGGTACTTATAGCTTTCAGCTCTCATTGCTGCTATCATAAGAATCTTGAAGTGATTAAGGTTAAAGTGAACAAACTATGGTGTACATGCTTGACGAAGTATAAGTTAGAAATCTCATGTCCCTTGTATACGAGGGCCGCTCCTCATGCTACTCAAGTTTAGTCACCGGTAAGTTCTTGTCATCGTGAGTGCATGTGTATCATAGAGAACCGCCAATGGGGTACCCCTTGCCCGATGATACGGAAGAATCCCCATATCAAAATGACAAGGCAAGCAGACAATGAGCATCTCAGCATTCTTCTTATTTACCATGGGAATATGGTGCTTTTTTCTCTCTTTCCTCTTTTCATAATCTCTTTTTTTCTTTTTCTCTTTTTTCTCAATATAAGACTCTTTTTTATAAGAAGAATGCTTTATAGACATCTCATTATGGTTACGCTACAGGTTTCCACCATGTCAACATGGATTAGACCAGCGGCCCAGGCGTTTCTATAACACATATACATAACTCCATGGACTTACAAGCTCCCCTTTCATTTCACACCGACGACATCCATATACAAAAGAGCATGATATCAACTAGGTACAAAGTACCAAGTGCAATGTTGAAATCGTTCCCCATGACAGCATGGCTCTGCTAATTCCCAACAAATAAGTGCAAGCATATACAACATAGACGACACAATGGTTCAAGTTTATTAAGGGCAATAAAAGTAAAGTGTGCCATCAAGTTCGTGAGAGCTTTAATCACTAGTTTTCTCATAACAAGTTTAATTTGGAAGGTAAACAAAAGCATGAATATACTTGGAATAGCATAAGCTAGTAGGTAGGTATGGTGGACTCTTTGGAATAACTTGGTTTAGGGAGTTGGATGCATGAGTGGAACTCATACTTGGTTGTGGAGGCTGGCAAAAGACTGGGAGCGACAAACTAAGAGAGCAATAATGGCCATAATCATGCAGAGCGACAAAACATCATTGATCAAAGAATAGAGTGATACTACAAGTTGAAAACTAAAGGATCATAAAGGCTATGGTGACTTTGAATAGTCATAACATGGTGTGAGCATGCGCCAAGTCAACCCAAATAAAGCATCAAAGGAGAATACCACTATACTATGCTTTAATATGCTAAAACAACGCATGATTCATCCAATGCACATTAAGCAATCTCAATTGTTTATAACAAGTCATGCTACAGCAAAGAATACTAAGCATAAAGCCAAAACAATATCAAGCATGGCATGACAAAGCATAGACCACAGTCAAAAACGAGCTCTTTTTACCACATAAGCATGAACTTTTCCTACTCTTTTCAATCCAAACCAAACTAGATGAAAACCAATGTATGAAAGAGGGGGTCCAACCAATTTATTCAGAAAACTAATAAAACCAAGCAAAAGAAAAACCAAAACAAAAACGAAAAATAAGACGCTCCAAGAACAACACAACTGTGCATGAAACAATAAAAATGAAGCGTTTGGAAGAAACCTGAGATTTTTATTGATGAAGAAGGGGATGCCTTGTTCATCCCCAAGCTTTGACGCTTGTACTTCTTGGATATTTCTTGGGGTGACACACGTGGCATCCCCAAGCTTGAGCTTTAGTCCATCCTTCATCTCATTACTCATTCCTTCCATACACCTGAAATTTTTCCTTCATACAAAACTTCACACAATCTTTATTAGCAACATTAGTGCACTCAAGATAAAAGGTCTTAAGGTTCAGTTCTAACACCAAATAAAATTCCATTAGAACATTAGATACTGTAGCACTTCCCTCAAAAAGCTCAATTCCCCAAAAGAACTCAAAAAGGAACCAACAAGAAGCAAATGCAGAAAATGGCAGAAATCTGTCAAAATAGACCAGCAGGTAAAGAAGAATTTTTTCGAAGACCTTATGTTGCTCAAATCAAAAAGTGTTGAACTAACGAAAGTTAGATAACAACCTGGGTCAGAATCACAAAAAATTACAGCTCAATCCGACATACAGAGATCTCTCACAAATTTTTACGGTGAAGCACAGAAATCTGTTTCGGGACAACAACTTTCCCAATCATTACTTCTCTCTCATTAGAGGTTACTCTTGGCACAAAAAGCAAATAAAAAGGATAAGGAGCGGTTATTACTGAAGTAATAACTTCCAAGACTCATCTAAAAATTTTGGGTTATCTCCCAATAAGTACTTTTCTTTAACGCCTTTAAGTTAGGCATGATAGTTTGGGAGGATGCTCACATAAGAAATACGAATTGAAGTAAAAGAGAGCATCAAGAATCAAATTCAAAGCACATTTAAGTCTAACCCACTTCCGGTGCATAGGAATATTTTAAAGAAACAAGTCATGAAAGCACAAAGCAACAAGCATAGGAAAGCAAAACAAGTGCAACTTCAAAATTTTCAACATAAAGAGGGGAAACTTAATATTATTGAGATGCATAGAACCATGTTTCCCTCTCTCATAATAACTTTCAGTAGCAACATGAATAAAAATTAACAATATAACTATCACATAAAACATTCTTATCATTAGCCACATGCATAAAAGAATTAATACTCCCCACATAAACATAGTCATTCTTGTTAATTGTAGTGGGAGCAAATTCAACAAAATAGCTATCATTATTATTTTCATCACCATAATCATCAAATATAGGAGGCATATTATAATCATAATTAATTTCCTCCTCAATATTAGGTGGACTGAAAATATCATATTCATCATTGCAATCATCATAAATTGGAGGTATAGTATCTTCATAAGCAATAGAATAGTTATCCTCCAAAGTGTGTTCATTTGTAAACATATCATCATTGGAAAGATCATGGATAACACTAATAGTATAGCAATTATTAATATCATCATTTTCAGAATTGGTACCGAAGAGATTATCAATATCAAAAGTAGTGTGCTTTTCCCAATCATGATCACTACTATAGGTAATAGGCATAGGAACATCATCGAGTTCAGACTCATCAAAAACTATAATAGGAGCTACATGATTAGGGGAAAATACCGTTTCCTCCCTCCTTTTACTCCTCCTTTTCTTCTTTATATTCTTCTCTTTAGGAGGGAGAGGCTTGAAAGGAAGCTTCTCCATATACCCTGGTTCATTGTTAGAGACAATAGAAGAAACTTTGGAGGATTCCTTCTTTTCATTAATAAGATCAAAACACATATTAGTCCTATCATATTTTGGTAAAATCTCATCTTCTATAATATTTTGTATGTAAGTATTTGTGTGACAATTATCAACACAATAAAGAATACAACCATGCATGACACTATTCATATCAAAAGCACCCATATCCACCAAAGAGGTTTTTCTTGATAACTCTTCACACCCCAAAAATAATGTAAGTTCATCATGCTGATTAGGAGTGATCATGTCATCACAATACAAACTTGCAGTACTCATTGGATCAGAAGGGCTATTATTATGGCCTGAGCATTGGAAATTGAAATGACCCACTTCAAAGCAAAGTTCACAAATAAAAGGATAGAGGGCACACACTTTTTTACCAAGATCATTTAGAGCCCTATACCACATTCTAGTTTTTTCATTCCTGTGTGTGATACAATATTCTTCTTCAACTTGATTACTCTCACAAGGTCTATGTATCCCACAAAAATTAACATGCTTATAAGAAATAGTACTTTCAGAGGTTTGAGCATATTTATTGCTATCATTAACAACAATTTCATTTTCCATGCAGGTGTCTTTAAAAGGCTCATGATACATGTCCCACTTTTCTTTAGGAGCATTAATATGAGAAACAAAGGTTTTAAAACAATCAATAAGAATTTGAGGATCAAGACCATATTTAGCACTAAGCTCTTGAAAATCAGTAGTTTCAGCAAAAGACTTAATGCAATTATACTCATAGTTTATACCTGGTTCTTTACCTTTGTTGTTATCCCAATCTTCGTTATTGCTTTGAATTGTTTCAAGAAGATCCCACTTAGCTTTGACCTCCTTACTCGTGAAGGATCCCTCTAAACAAGTATCTAGATAGTCCTTGTAATGTCCTGAAAGCCTTGCATAGAAATTATTAATAACAATATTCCTGGGGAGCTCATGGATGGGACATTTGAGCATTAGTGACTTCAATCTCCCCCATGCTTGGGCAATACTTTCTCCATCATGAGGATGAAAATTATAAATGTAATTCCTATCTTTATGAATTTCATGAGGAGGATAAAATTTAGAGTAAAAGAGAGATTCAAGTTCCTTCCACTCCAAATGATGAGGATCATCTAGTAGCTCATACCACTCCCTTGCTTTGCCCTTAATTGAAATAGGGAATAGCCTCCTCTTAACTTGGTTCATTGAAATACCTGCACACTTGAACAACTCGCATAATTCATGTATAAAGAGTAAATGATCACCAGGATGGATAGTTCCATCTCCAAAATAGCAGTTATTCATAACACATTAACAATTTTTATAGGAATTTTAAAAGGGATGCTTTCAGTATGTCGATTTAAAATATCACAAGTATCATCAGAATTACCACATATGGGAGATAAAGTATCATTAGAGAAAATTTTCTTCTTTAAAGCTAGGGAACTAAAAAGATCATTTTCATAAAAACCAACTTCCCCAAGCTTAGGCGTTTCCATAGCATTAGCAATAATGGTGTCCAAAGAATTCATACTAACAACATTGTTATTAGCATGCAAATAAAGTTCCATAGGTTTTTTAATTTTCTTTTCAAAGAATTCGAGTTCTAACTTAGGAAAAAGACTAAAAATCTCTCTAATTTTGTTGTTGTTTTCCATTAAGCCTAACTGAGTGAAAACAAGAAACAAAAAGACAAAATTGCAGAATCTAAAGGAAATAACTTCGAGCACTCACACCGGAGGATGTGAGTACCTTTTACCTTACCTCCCCGGCAACGGCGCTAGAAAATAGGCGTTTGCCGTGGGAGGTTCTTCTTCTTTAATCCTCCGGTGTGAATACCTTTTACCTTTCCTCCCCGGCAACAGTGCCAGAAAATAGCTTGATGTCTACGCACTTCTATTCTTGTAGACAGTTGTTGGGCCTCCAAGTGCAGAGGTTTGTAGAACAGCAACAAGTTTTCCCTTAAGTGGATCACCCAAGGTTTATCGAACTCAGGGAGGAAGTGGTTAAAGGTATTCCCTCTCAAGCAACCCTGCAATCAAGATACAAGAAGTCTCTTGTGTCCCCAACACACCAAATACACTTGTCAGGTGTATAGGTGCACTAGTTCGGCGAAGAGATAGTGAAATACAAGTGGTATAGATAATTATAAGTGGTAACCGTGATAGAAGATAGCTTGATGGCGTGGAAAAGACTAAAGTAAAACTGAAATAAAGATGGAAGCAAGCAAACATGTAACAGATCTAGTAGCAAATGGTGTTTCGGTGCTTAGAAACAAGGCCTAGGGATCATACTTTCACTAGTGAACACTCTCATATAAATATCTTCTCTTTATGATACTATGCTGAACTACTCTCTGGTTGGACACTCTAATCCATGGTAGGGCTATAACAGCACACCTCAAAGTAAGCCTTTCCCATCTAGAAAACCCCACACTGTCACCTTGAGTACTAGATGAGTCCAAAAAACACCACAAATTCATAAAGACATCCAATTCCAAATATAACTCATAATAAGTATTTGTCATCTCTAGCCTAAGTGCCACCATGGTGAGCATGCTGTCACTTTCACACACATGGGGAGAGCAGAGATCTATTAAAGCACTTGAGTAGCAAGGTAGATCTATAGATTACAAGCTCATGATCACAATATGATCATGCATAGAGAGAGAGATGAACACATAGCTACCAGTAGAGCCCTTAGCCTCGAGAGAGAACTACTCCCTCCTCATCATGGGAATCAGCAATGGTGATGGAGATGGTGGTGGAGATCGATGGAGATGGCTCCGGGGGCACTTCCTCGTCCCGGTAGGGTGCCGGAACAGAGACTTTCTGTCCCCCGAATATCCCCTTCGGTGGCGGCGGCGCAGCGGAACTTTTCGTGGATTTCTGATTGATGATCTAGTGTTTTGGTATCGCGAGGCTCTTATAGGCGAAAGAGGCAAGGTCTGTGGCCGGCCAGGGGGACCACACCATGCCCTGGCGTGGCCTGGGCTGGCCCACGCCAAGGGGGTGTGTGGCCACCCTGTGGCCCCTCTCCGGCTCTCCTTATGGCTCCGTGAGTCTTTTGGGAAAATAGTAACTTTGGCTTTTGTCCCGTCCAATTCCGAGAATATTGATTTTCTGACTTCCTGGAACCAAAAACAGCAGAAAATAGGCAACTAGCACTGTGGCATCTTGTTAATAGGTTAGTCCAAGAAATCATATGAAAAGTACTCCAAAGTTGGAACAAAACACAAGAAAGTAGATAAAACCAAGCATGGAACATCAAAAAATTATAGATACATTTGCAATGTATCAATTGTCTCAATGCTTATAAAGACTACGTAAAGTAAAAGAAACTGCTAATGAACTACAACTTTATGATGATATTATTTTGCAAATCCTTCAGTCTTTTACAAAACATATTAAAGCTCCTAAGAAAGACTGGCTTCATTATACTCCACCACCCGAGCCAGTTGTAGAAGATGATCCAATAATCACGGCCCCTGTCGAGTCATTAAAGGAGGTATCCATATGTTGAACCCTTTCCTTTCCCAAGGACGGTGAGAAAACATATGATGGCTCAGCAACTAGAGGATCAACGCAAATAAGAATAAATATTTCTCAAAGAGCTGGAAGAGGAGACACAAAGAAGGAAAACTGAAGAAGCAAGTGTACAAGAGGTAGATGCATCAATGAAGGAAGATATTTTAACCATGTTTGCACACTGCAATGTAATTGAGCTAGATACATAAGCTTCTAAATTTGTTGAAGGAAAGGTAAAAGCTAAAGAATTTGGTAAGCCTATACTGCCTTGCACTTTCGGAGGAACTTCCTATTATGGCCTTTGTGACATCGATACAGCTATTAACATTATCCCTTTTAATTTCTATTTAAAAATTCAAAATGAATTAACTCCAGCTGAATTAGAAGATATAGATATGACTATAATGCTTGCAGATAAAACACTTAGAGTCCCCATGTCAATAATTAGAAATGTTCCAATTTGTGTTGGACCATACAAATATCCCATTGATTTTGTGCTTATTGAAATGCCTACTGATGTTTATTGTCCCATCATTTTTGGAAGAACTTTTCTAAATACCACAGGAGCAAACATAGATTGCAAGAGACAAACTGTGTCCCTCAAGTTTGGTGAAGATAAAATGGATTTTCATTTCTCCAAATTTGACCATAAGATGGCTATTGAAGAATTGGATGATGATCAGTACAAACATGAGGAAGAAGGTAATATCGTAAATTTAGGCTCAATAGTCATCGAGACTCCTGACGATGATTTAGAAAGAAGTTTAGTCAATAATAATAATATCCTCTAGGACATAGAAAAAGCTGAAATGGATGATTATCTTGACTCCACACCTGAGGTGGACACCGAGATTAATCAAAAATATGAAGAACCCATCAGGAAAGGAGACAATGATCTTCCTCCTCCAATCCTTAAAACTTTACCAAACAAACTAAAATATAGGTTTCTTGATGAGTCCAATAAGTTTCCTGTTATTATTAGTGCTAACCTTGTAGAGAAAGATGAGGAAAATTTAACGAAGGTTCTCCGCATGCAACAAAATGCTCTTGGGTATTCGATGAGTGACTTGAAGGGGATTAGTCCTTCGATAGCCACCCATAGAATATTCACGGAAGAAGGAGCACAACCGGTCATAGACTTTCAGTGACGTCTTAAACCTCACATGAAAGAGGATGCAAGAAAAGAAATAATATGCTTGTTGGATGCAGGCGACATCTTTCATGTAGAAGAGAGTGAATGGGTAAGTCTTATTCATTGTGTTCCTAAGAAAGGAGGGTTTACGGTTGTCGAAAAAGAACATAATTAAATGGTACCTACTAGAACTATTGTTGGTCACAGGATGTGGATTGACTATAGAAAACTTAATAAGGAAACTTGGAAGGACCACTACCCTTTACCGTTTATATATCAAACTTTAGAAAGGCTTGCTATGCACTCTCATTTTTGTTACTTAGACGGCTATTCCGGTTTTTCCCAAATTGCTATTCACCTTGATGACCAACTTAAGACTACTTTTATTTGTCCTTATGGCCTTTATTCTTATTGCCGCATGCCTTTTGGTCTTTGCAATGCTCCTGCCAATTTTCAAAGATGTATGACTGCCATATTTGCTGATTATGTTGAAAGTATTATGGAGGTATTCATGGATGGCTTCTCTGTTTCTGGAACTTCCTTTAATCGTTGTCTCCATAATCTTCATAAACTTTTTCAGAGATGTGAAGACATTAACTTAGTATTGAACTGGGAAAATGCCATTTTATGGTTCAAGAAGGCATAGTGCTTGGTCACAAAGTCTTAGGTAAGGGCATAGAAGTCGATAAAGCAAAAATTGAAGCAATAGAAAGGTTACCCCCTCCCCGAGACATAAAAGGTATAATAAGCTTCTTAGGTCATGTAGGATTTTATAGAAGGTTCATTAAGAAATTTTCAAAAACTGCTAGACCTTTAACTAACCTTCTTCAAAAGGATGTCTGTTTTAATTTTGATAAAAAGTGTCTTACTTCTTTCAACATATTAAAACAAGCTCTCCTTGAATCTCCCATTATAAAACCACCCAATTGGAAGAAAACTTTTGAGCTGTTTTGCGAGGCTAGTCATGAAGCTGTAGGAGCAATTCTTTGTCAGTATGATGGTGATGATCTTAATATCATTCATCATGCTAGTCACACCTTAAATGGGGCCTAAAAGAACTATTCTATGGTAGAAAAATAATTATTCATAGTGGTTTTCTCCTGCGATAAGTTTAGATATTATATCATGGACTCCAAAGTAAGAGTACACATTGATCATGTTGGCTTAAAGGAAATCCTAGAAAGGACAAATGTTAAGCCAAGAATGATCTATTGGACTTCACTTTTGAAAGAATTTGATTTACAGATCCTACAAAGAAAGGAAGAGATGGAGGAAACATTCATGGACACTCGAGAAATTGCTCATCCCAAGGAGGTATCATCCGTGTATATACCTATGGGAACCACACTACCAAAAAAGGAAGTTCTCTATTTCTTCTTATAATGGTTTTGGTGATTTTCTACAACCAACTTTATTCGAGAGAGGAAGAAAAGATACTCAAATGAATTCATGTTCCCTCGATGATCGAAACTTATGAAATCCTGAACACATCTTTATTTTGGATGATTTTGTGCTATTTATTTTCGCATTTCTGGATTCCTTTTGTTTTTATGAGTTCATTGCCACTCTTACGAGGTCGTTATGGGCGGGCGGTACGGCCGGATCCGCCCGTACCCCTGGTCGTTAAGCCCGCGGGTGCCTTGGTTTTGTTTTCGCATAATTGGTATGACCGAACCGTACAAGCGTAGCCCCCCGTACGGCTGGTCGTTATCTGTTATGTGCCCCTTCTTCTACTCTTTGATTTGTATAACAAATCTGAAGACGCAAAGTTAGTATGGACGGGCATTATGGGTGAAACCCTCCCGTACTGCTTAGTCGGTTGACTATTACCGACTTCGTGAAGGCGTGTTTATGGAAATGACCCGGTACGGGCATCCCCCAGTACCAGCTGGTCGTTATGACCAAAATTTCCTTCTTTTGCACTTATTTGTTTCCATACTTGTTGGGATTCTTTTCTTGGGTGACCCTTTTTTATTCCAGTACGAGTTTTCCCCTGCTCCTAACCCTTAATAAACCTTCCAGAGGGGCTCTATCATTGTATTGACAATACAAATCTTCTCCACATTCCTTCTTCCTCATGAGAACCTTGAAACTATGTCCTTCACATGGGGTATCCTTCAAGGGAAGGAATATCCCTATGGATCATCCTAGAGGGTGATGGAGGAAGACAAGGCTGTTGTGCCAGAAGATAAAGAGTTAGAAGACGGATGGGCGTAAGGTGTTCAGCCTTGGCATTGGAAAATAAGGTGACTACGACGAGGTTCAACTTGATCTAGAAGGAGATGGGGAACTCTTCTTGAAGAAAGTGAAGAAACAAGGGGAGGAGATCCAAGCCTCCCTGGAAAAACTTAACCACCGCATTAAGAAGATCGAGGTAAAATCTCCGGGATCTTCTAAACATATTGAACTTTTGCATCGTTATCTGGACCAGATGGATCTGAAGATAATGAAATGACTAGAAGTGAATCTCAACATCAGCCTTCGACCTGTCAACACAAAGAAGCAAACAATAGAGATGTACAAGGCTCTTGTTGAGCAGTTGGAGAAAGTTAGCGAGCAATGTCGGATCCGTATCTTGATCTTGGAGACATCAAACAAGGTGCTCCGTGCAAGGCTTCGTTATTCCAGGGTTTCTCCCCCTGCAGACTAGAAGAGCACACCATGGTATCAAATAATCGCAAGGGATTATTTGATCCGGCTTGATTCCAAGCTTGGGGGGATCTATGAGAACCTTGTAATTTATCTTATAGTTTTAGCATGTTTACTTTTCTGCACGCATGTTAGACTTTAAATTCCTGAATTTGCATTAGTTGCATCAACTTCCAGTTCCCTTTGTTCAAGAGAAGATTTATATCCATTGAGTTGCGAGACTTTATGATAATTGAAGTTGTGTTTGATTCATGATTATTATATTAGATGATTGAAATAGGTTGAGTGTTATGATACTTGTACAACTGTCATGATTTTAGGGACTTCCACACCAATGAAAGTATCGATTAAGTTATGAGAAGAAGAATTCTGGTAGAATATTATAATCAAGAGTTTTTGAAAGCCATTGAAGTAGTGGGCATGATCAAATAGCTGTACTAAAAAAGGGGGGAAGATGAGCAACTAAAATTGTAGACATGCGGTAATTGAAAAGAAAAATAAGAGATCAGCTATGCAAAAGAATCAAACATAGAGAAAAAAGATGACCACTAATCTTCATTACTAAACTTAGTGCCCTACATCTCTAAACTCTGTGATTATATGATATGTTGAATCACTAGCAGCTTCTTATGATTTCATTAATACTAGAAAAGGTTCATAAGCCTCTAAGTTATGTAATGTTTAAGGGTATGGTAATACCCCCGAAGTATCTCTACATCCGATATTATATTCCTATTTCAATTTCTGCCTCATTTATTGTAACGACTCGTTTATGATGAACATGATGATCTTGTCCATAAGCCACCATCTTGCCCGGGGACGAGCAAGAGCCTATCTTGGGGGAGTTGATGAGTCCAAAATTGAAGCATTTTTACCTTTTGTTTTTTTGCATAAATAGAGTAGGGATCTTTGTATTTCACCGCGTTTGCACGCACCATTTTGTTCTTGTTTCAATAGGATCCCAAATCATTGAGTCCTATATGAACATATCAATTGGAATTGTCATCTTGTGTAATTATATGATATTTCTAAGTGATAAAAATCATTTCATGGATTTACCTTCGCACCTGGGAGAATACCAAGCGAGGAAGATCCATCAGTACCGATAACGACCGGTGGTACGGGCAGAGCCTGCCCGTACCGTCCGCCTGTACCAAGTGCCATCATGACCGCCTCGTCAAATACTTTCTCCTGGCAAAGACGAGATATAGATCCAACATTCACAGCCACTAGAAACCACGAAAAAACCACATCTGAAAGGGATCTGAAGGAGGAACTTGGATGGGGAAACATCCTAGCCGCTTCACGAATCATTGGAGGACAAGACATCATCCCCTTCATCATCAACCGATGCATCTCCATTACCACAATTACCCCCATCTTTCATATATTAGATCTCATTGTAATTCCAGATTCAATTGTAGTTTGCATTAGATCTACTTCCGTACTTTTATCCATTCATTTGATTATGATGATATTGTTGATTGCTTCCATGAGTGAGTAGTTCCCTTGTTCTTGGGGATATGGAGAAACTCTAGCTCCATTATCAATTCGTAATAAAGATGATCTATTCTTGTGTCCATATGACTCGCCCGTCTATGATATAATTAGGATTTGTGTTTGATCTCTCTCTTTAGATGGTATGTGTAGTCGGCCACATATCATTTGCCCTCAGGACTAAAGGGAGGGAGAAATCCGTTGGACTTGTCTTGGAAGCATACCCGGAATGGCCCCATGACAGATTGGCGCTGGCTCGTAACCTACACGGTCAAAGGACGATTAAAGAGGGACTCCCTAAGCTAGTTACAATATCCACGTGGAAACCCTTAATTGCAGTGGTTTGTATGGGTGACTGTCTTAGACATCCCAATGGTTATTTAGAGGTGACCTCACTCTTGGCTCAACAAAGTGGCTTCCTACGAGCCTTTTAGTGAACATATTATTATGGAGCTCTTCCACACATATCATGACACAAGGAGTATGTTATCTTGATTACATATAACAATAATACTATGCTAGTGTTGTATCATACATCCCCGAGAGTGTTTCAACCCTATTGAGTTCAACCATGCTTTCATACAAACTTGTTACTTGTTTTATTTTACGTGTTTTAATTACTTTTCTTCAAACAACCATAAACCTTTCAAAAACCCTTTACTTGAGATCAAAGGCAGCTTATAAGTATCCTTTGGTAGAGAGTAACGAGGGGCATAAAGACCTTTACCAATAGCTCTCTCTGGGTTCGATATATTTACTTCAAAACTAGCTACAACTGATCTGTGCACTTGCAGTCATCACATACCCCGACTGGTATATCCAGGGCTGGATCTATATTTTTCAGGGCCCTTGGGCGAAGTCGACAAAAGGGCCCCTAATGACAATATATATATATATATATATATATGTACAACTAGATATATAGACGACATATGTGTCAATTTCACTTGAAAAATATTTAAAAGCATATAAGCACACACGTTCATAGTCGAGATGTCTATAAATAATTATCGAGAACTAAATCATTTTGATATTTAGATAGAAAAAATAAAAATGGTAGGAAAACATAACAAGTATTCCATGCTAGCGAATACCTCAAAAAAACAGCCTCCAATGAGTTCATAGACAATTAAGCTTCAGTGCTTCAAAAAAAGCTTCTTCATGCATTTCTAGATGCAAAATCATCGAGGACACTATCAAGATTAATGTTGCCCAATATATCCTTCTCAATACAACATGTAGCCAAGAAATTCAGTCTGTCTTGTAATATAGTTGGCCTCAAACAGTTCTTCGGTAGCTTTATTTTAGAGAAACTCCTTTCAGCTGAGGCCACAGTCACAGGTGAAGTCAAAAGGATCTGATAGGCAACTGAGACATTTGTATAGCAATTTACGGCTGTAATGTATTAAAGAATCTCATGCGCTGATATCAAATTATCTGGCAAAGTTACTTGCAACACCTTTAACTCAGAGAAAAAAACATCAATATCGACATCACATGAATTCTTATGAGTAAAAGTTTCTGCAAAAGTAGTGCAAGATTTTCGTAGATTACTATCATCCATGGACTTCAGATTTTTTGAGTTGAATAAGAAACCAAACACCTTTTCAAATTCCTTTAGCTGCTCAAATCAACTATTCAATGAAGCAATTGCAGTGTCAACAATGAAAAGAAAGTAAGAAACTCAGAAAGATTCAATAGCTGACAACTGTAATTCTTCTTCTTCATCATTGATTTCATCAAAATGCTTCTTCCTTTTACTTTGATGTTTTGTACTAAATTTTGGCTCTATGTCCATAGAAGATGCAAGGTTTTTGGCACTTTCAATGCTAGTATCGACTCCTTCAACTCTGAACTTCTAAAAAAATTCAATGACCCCTTCAATGTGTTTGACAGTAGCATCAATGCACATAATGTTTTCCTGTAACTTCTTGCTCACAATATTTATAGAAAATAAAACCTCATGCCAAATAACCATACCAACTAAAGTCTCAAATTTCCCAAGTGTTTACAATGATTGAGCATCACTAACTATAGCTGGATCATCAGTAGAAGCCCTCTATAGTTCCTTCAAAGCTGATCTTACTTGGGTAGTTTGGAACCTTATAGGTTGCACACTCTTTATTCGACTCTCCCAACGAATATCTGACAATGGTTTTAGAGTCATATTTGGAACATTATCAAGAAAAATATTCCACCTCTTAGTAGAATGTGCAAACAATACATATATACGTTGGATAATACCGAAGAATGAAATAGCCTGTCCGCATGATTTCTCCACATCACAAAGAGTGAGATTCAAACTATGACAGGCACATGGCATATATAATGCTTTTGGGTTTACTGTAAGCAGACGATTTTGAACACCTTGCTTTTTCCCCTTCATGTTGGAACCATTGTCATAACCTTGCCCCCTCACATTAGAAACATCCAAGTCAAGAGCATCCAATGTATCCAACAATACATTAAAAAGACCCAATCCTGATGTGTCATCAACCTTTATGAACCCTAGGAAAAAATCCTCCACTCTTAGGATGTCACTTGACATATTGACACAATGCACAATTAGCATCATTTGTTCTTCATGGCTCACATCCGGGGTACAATCCAAGATAACAGAGAAATACTTGGCATCCTTGATGATCTTTAACATAACCTTTCTCATACCATCAGCAAGGAGCAAGATAAACTCATTTTGAATGTTGTGTCCAAGATAATGATGATGAATTTCATTTTTTTGAATGCGCCTAATATGTACTTGCATCACATGATCAAATTCGACAATCCTTTCAACCGTGCCTAGAAAATTTCCATTACTATCTTGATACAACTTCTCATTTGACCCACGAAAGGCCAAATTGTGTGAAAGGATCGTATGGGCACCTAGAGGGGGGTGAATAGGGGCTACTTCAAATTTTACTCTTTTTCATTTTAGGGTTTGACATAAAAGGTAAATTCTTTAGATATGCAACTAAGGTGAATTTACTTGTATGTCACACTAGCACAACTAACTAAGCAAGAGCAAGATATAAGTAAAGTGCTATGAAGGATAGAGGTAACTGAAATGGAGCATGCGAAGACGCAAGGATGATTTCCGCAGTTACTTACTTTTTAGGGGAAGTACGTCTGCGTTTGGAGAGGGGATGCTTTCAAACCACCAATGCCACAAAAGGCCTCCCTTGTTCTCCGGTGAACCTCACCCCAAAGGGATTGATTCACTCTTCCACTATATCGACAACCTTCAAGGTGGAAGCCAACACCTTTACAACAAGTTCGAGGCATGCATCCACAACTGAATTGGAGGCTCCCAAATACAGGCAAGCTGTCACAATAATCAAAGACAAGCTTGTAAGAACCAAATAAAGGCCAAGGGTTTCCAATGAAACACTAGATCAAGGGGCCCTCAAGTGAATGAGGGGGAAATGAAGATCTCTTTTGGTGAAGCTGTAGATCAAGGCCTCCTTCTTCGATTCTCCAAAGATCAGGGACTTTTGATGGTTGGATGGGGAGATCTTGTTGATTTGGTGGCTCTATTTCGGGTGTTCTTCTTTTCTGGGACGAGCAGCTTGAAGTAGGGGATGAAGTCCCCTATTTATAGGACCACTCCTTTCAGACCATTTTGTGCCTATTGGGGAAGTTCCAGACCAGAAAATCTGGCCTGGAGACCAGAGATTCTGGTCTGACAGTATTCCACACCGAAGATTTCGGTCGATCTCCAGACAATCTCCGGACCCCTATACAGACTGGCATGGACATGATTTTGGGGATCACACTGGAGACTCGTGCCAAAATGCGGATCGGGAACACCAGAAACTCCGGTCTTTGCACACCAGGGGTTCCGGTCTTTGCACACCGGAGTCTCCGGTCCGTCTACGGACAATCTCCGGACCCCCATGCTGACTGGCTCAGACTTGGTCTTGATGATCACGCTAGAGACTTGTGCCGAAACTCCGGTTGGGCACACTGGAGACTCCGGTCCATTTAGACCGGAGATTCCGGTATGAACCTTCCATGAACACTTTGTGTAGCTAGTGATATTTCCAATTCATGCGGACTTTTCTCTTTTCAGAAGATTAACCTGAAATTATTAACACACGGTAAAAAGGGTCCTCAAATTGTTAACGAACACCAAAACTGATGAGGACAATAAATGTCCTTTCAATCTCCCCCTTTTTGGTGTTCGATGACAACAAGAGGTTTTGCATGAAGTTCTTAAAATAAGTAACATAACGATGCTCCCCTTGATGACGTGCAACAAGATATATATGTAATACAAAGCATATTAGGGAATAGAAGGTAAAGGCTCGCATAGAGTAGATAGATCACCACCTAAGTCTTTACCATTACAATAATGAACCGAGCATAGCATGTACATACACAAAGGAGATAGTTTCACATAAGAAGCAACTAAGAAGAAAATGTTCGAATTTTAAGATAAAATGGGCATAAGCAAATAAGAAGCAACCTAATGCCCAACCCATGCAAATCCCGGATGATCCTAATAGACATCTTCTCCCCCTTTGGCATCGAGATGCCGAAAAGGAAAAAGACCAAGCTAGCGCCCCAAAGTAATCACTCCTCGTTGTCATCTTCCTCTTCCTCCTCCTCATAGTCTTCATCACCACTTGGGGCCTTGGGGCATTTTCCATGAGGGCGAGAGGAGGATGTACCCTGAGCACCAAAGCTAGAAGTGACCTCAGAGAAGGTCTTCCATCAACCAGGTTGTTGTTCCGTGCGTTCCATACACCAAAGGAGAGAGTGTGATCTGATTCCTTAGATGGTTCAGCCCCATGCTCATCATTGTATTCGTCCTCTCCTTCCTCGTCACCTTGAGCCTTGATCTCCTTAAGGAGCTATTCTGTGGTTGCTTCTACAAGATGCATGTTGTTCCTTGCGAATATCCACATTCATGCAACACAATGTCCTTTCCCAAAAGGACGCCTTCTTGACCTTTTCCTAGACATACTCACGAGTGACAGGTGGCATAGGAACATTTGAGGCAGTCTTCCTTCTAGAGCCCGTTGGAGGAGTGGGAGCCTGCTCCACCTCAGAAATTTCTTCATCCTCACTAGCATAGTGCTGTCTAGGAGCTGGGCCCATCCTCCCTTTCTTTTGGAGGGCCACAAACACATGTTCTTCAAGATTAGGTTGAAGGGCAAGAGGTGAATCATGGGGCTTAGTATTGATGTGCCTCACCACAAGATCTGCATATGGAGTAGATTTTCTGAAGAGTATGACATGATACATCTCCTCAAAGATGAAGTCCATGACATCATTGTTGAACCCTTCAGCAGTACGCCCACCACAAGCTACTTTGTGTGCATGTTGGAACAAGTTGACAAGTCCACCCTGAATATATATCATCATCATTTCCAGCACTAGGAGAAATAGTGTAGCAAAAGATCCTTAACAACAAATTGTAGAGAGGCTTGAGTATCTTGGACTCCCCAACGGTAGCATTACTCCCATAGAGAGGTGCAAGATTGCCTTTATCTTTGCCAAGAGAAGCATCATGCATGCGGTGACTGATGACTGCAAGTGCACATACCAATTGTAGCTAGTTTCAAAGTAAAGATATCAAACCCATAGAGAGCTATTGGTAAAGGTCTTTATGCCCCTCGTTACTCTCTACCAAAGTATACTCGTAAGCTATCTTTGATCTCAAGTAAAGGGTGTTTGAAAGGTTTATGGTTGTTTGTAGAAAAGTAATTAAAACAAGTAATAAGAAAACAAGTAACAAGTTTATGTGAAAGCATGGTTGAACTCAATAGGGCTAAAACATTCTCGGGGATGTAGGATACACCACTAGCATAGTATTATTGTTATGTGCAACCAAGATAACATACTTCTTGTGTCATGATATGTGTAGAGAGAGCCCCATAATAAGATGTTCACTACAAGGCTCGTAGGAAGCCACTTTGTTGAGCCAAGTGTGAGGTCACCTCTAAATAACCACTACGATGTCTGAGAGCAATCACCCATACAAACCACCGCAATTAAGGGTTTCCCCATGGATATCGTAATTAGATTAGGGAGTCCCTCTTTAATCCTCCTTTGACCGTGTAGGTTACCAGCCGGTGCCAATCTGTCAAGGGGCATTCCGAGTACGCTTCCAAGACACGTCCAAAGGATTTCTCCCTCCCTTTAGTCTCGAAGGCAAATGATATGCGACCGACTACGCATACCATCTAAAGAGAGAGATCAAACACAAATCATAATTATATCATAGACAAGCAAGTCATACAGACACAAGAATATATCATCTTTATTACAAGTTCATAATGGTGCTAGGGTTTCTCCATCTACCCAAGAACAAAGGAACTACTCACTCATGGAAGCAATCAACAACATCATCATAATAAAATGAATGGATAAAAGTACGATGGTAGATCTAATGCAAACCACAATTGGATCAGGAATTACAAAGAGATATAATAGATGAAAGATGGGAGTTATGGTGGTGATGAAGATGCAGCGGTTGATGATGCATTCTCCTCCAATGATCAGCGAAGTAGCCGGGATTTTACCCCAGCCAAGTTCCTCCATCAGATCCCTCTCGGATGTGGTGTTTTGTGGTTTCTGGTGGCTGTGAATGTCAGATCTCCCTCCCATCTTTGTCAAGGAGAATTATTTGATGAGGTGGGCGTGATGGCGCCTGGTACGGGCGGACGGTATGGGCGGGCTCTGCCCATACCAGTGGTCATTAACCATACTGATGCCTCCTCTTTGATTGGTATTCTTCTAGGTGCGAATGCAAATTCATAAAATGACTTTTATCACTTAGAAATATCATATAATTACACAATATGATAACTCTAATTGATATGTTCATATATGACTCCATGATTTGGGATCCTATTGAAACAAGAACAAAATAGCGCGTGTAGGTGCAGTGAAATACAAAAATCCATACTCTATCTATGCAAAAACAAAAGGTAAATATGCTTCAATTTTGGACGCATCAAATCCCCCAAGCTAGGATCTTCCTCGTCCCCGAGAAAGATTGTGGGACAAGATCATCATGTTCATGAGACACGAGTCGTTACAATAAATGAGGCAGGAATACAATATCGGATGTAGAGATACATCGAGGGTATTACCATACCCTTACACATTACATAACTTAGAGGCTTCCACACCTTTTTCAGTATTAATGAAATTATAAGAAGCTACTAGTGATTCAACATATCATATAATCACAAAGTTTAAAGATATAGGCCACTAAATTTAGTAGTGAAGATTCATGATCATTTTCTCTTCTTCCTTTTTTCTATGTTTGATTCTTTTGATAGATGCTTTCTTCTTTTCTTTTGATACTTGTATGCTAATATTTTTACTTGCTCCTTTTCTCTTTGCAGCACAACTATTTGATCATGCTCACTACTTCCATGGCTTTCAAAAACTCTTAATTATAATATGCTACCAGAATTCTTCTTCTCATAACTTAATCAATACTTTTGTTGGTGTGGAAGTCCCTAAAATTATGATAGTTGTACAAGTATCATAACACTCAACCTAGTTCAATCATCTAATATAATAATCATGAATCAAACACAACTTCAATTATCATAAAATCTCATAGCTCAATGGATGTAATTCTTCTCTTGAACAACTGGAACTCGAAATTGATGCAACTAATGCAAATTCTAAAATTCAAACCTAACCATGCGTGTAAAAAAACATGCGAAAACTGTAAGATAGATTACAAGGTCCTCACAGATCCCCTCAAGTTTGGAATCAAGCCGGGTGGATCAATTAATCCCTTGCGATTACTTACTCCTTTTTGGGAGTAAAGAAGTCATCATCTTCCTCTTCTTCATCCGCCTTGAGGCTGCAAGCTTGGGAAATACACGTAAATAGAGTAGACATCTCTATGATGCCAACATGTAATTCTTTGATTACCTTATTCAAAGTTTTTCTATCATCAGACATCTCCATAATGATCTTGGTCAGGAGCTATACTCTACCATCGATGACATAGACCTTATTTTCGAGATCTTTGTCCATCATCCAATAAGAGTCAACTTCCCTCCCCAATGGTCTCAACATAAGCTTTCGAAATCTTTTCAAGGTTCTTGATCTTTTCTCGAATATCATCTCGGTCTCCCCTTTTCTTGGAAGAGGTTTTTGGAGGCGATTTAAGAGAAGATCCATGAAGGTTATACCTGTAGGGGTTGAGTGGAGATTCTCCTTTGTTTCTTCCTTATTCCATGTGCCTGAGCATCTCCAATTTCTGCTGGAACATATCTTCCCAATTGGTGAGTGGAACCACTCATGCAGACTCGCGGTTGGAGGTGGATGAAGTATCTCCTTCGAATCCCTCCTTCTTGGATCATCCTTCGGCAACGTGCTCCTTCTTGGCCCATATCTGCTTAATATGAAAAGGCCGCATGGTCCTTGAGTAATCAAGTGAGATCTGAGGTTTCATTATAAAGGATATAAGGAAGTTCTAGATCTAAAATAAGATGGAAGGGAACAAGAAGGAAGAAAAGTGCAAATTAAAAGGCAAAATTGGTAGGTTAAGGGGCCCTGAGACGGTCGCGAGCTGCGGTACGGGCGGGTTCCGCCCATACCGTGCCCCTGTACGGACTCCTTACCTCCTCTCCTTTTTTTAGCCAAAAGAATAAACGCAGGGGAAATAATGCCGATAACGACCATAGATACGGGCGTGCCGGCCCGTACTGTCTGGTCATACCATCGAATAAAGTCATCATTAGCACACTGAATGTTTAATGACCAGTGGTATGGGCACGTCCGCCCGTATCAGGTCGAAAAATATCTCAGAATTACCAGAAAAATTAGATGAGTTCAAGAAAAAGATAAAATCAACCAAAAAGCTTCCAAAGCAGTAGAACTAAGTAATTGAAACTTCGTTACCTAACTTTTGCTTGTTGTATTCTTCGGCCGGGATCAAAGAGATCAATTCCATAGTTTTTACTTCACGAACTCTCTAATGCTTCAATCGATGCCCATTAACAATCCAAGATGAAGAAGAGGGCATAGTATTTTTCAGTCTTACCGCTCCCGACGAATATGCTTCTTCAACGTCATATGGTCCTTCCCACCTGGATTTCAATTTTCTTGCAAAAATCTTGAGCCAAGAGTTGTAAAGAAAAACTTTATCTCTGGTTTTAAATCCCTTGCCCTCTAATTTTTCATCATGCCACTTTTGAACCTTCTCTTTAAATATTCTAGTGTTTTCATAAGCCTCATTCCTGAGTTCATCTAAAGCATGAATGTCTAAGAGTCGTTTTCCCCTACAGTTTTAAAGTCAAAATGCATAGTTTTGATAGCCCGTCAAGCCTTATGCTCAAGCTCTAATGGAAGGTGGCAATTTTTATCGTAAACCATTTTGTATGGTGTCATTCCCATAGGGTTCTTGAATGCTGTGCTATATGCCCATAATGCATCATTAAGCTTCAAAGCCCAGTCTTTTCTTGACCTATTCACTATTTTCTGAAGTATGACCTTAATTTCTCTGTTAGATAGTGCCACTTGTCCACTGGTTTGAGGATGGTAAGGCGAGGCTACCCGGTGGTCCACTCGATATTTTTGAAGTATCTTGTCAAAAGTCCCCTTCATAAAATGAGTTCCACCATCAGTAATGAAAAATCAGGGTACTCAAAACCTGGGAAAGATGATGTCCTTGACCATCTTAATGGAAGTGGCTGCATCTGCATGAGATGTGGGTATAGCCTCAACCCATTTAGTAACATAATCAACAACAACAAGAATATGTGTATAACCATTAGAGGGAACAAATGGTCCCATAAAATCCATTCCCCAAACATCGAATGGCTCAATTACTAAGTTATATTTCATATTCATTTCTTGTAATTTTCCTATATTACTCATATGTTGATAGGCGTCACAATTTTTAACATATTCGTGAGAGTCTTTGACTAGTGTAGGCCAGTAGAAACCTGACTGCAAGACTTTGCCTGCAGTGCGATTACTAGCATGGTGCCCACCGTAGGGACTATTGTGACAAGCTTTAAGGATATGTTTTGCCTCATGCTCGGGCACGCATTTCCGGATTATCCCATTTATGCCATTCCTATATAGGTAAGCGTCATCCCAAAAGTAATGTTTTAAATCTTTGAAGAATTTATTTCTTTGATTGTAATCCATTCCTTTTGGTAAAAACTTGCCTACTAGGAAATTAGCATAATCTGCAAACCAAGGATCATGAGATTCTACAACTGCAAGGTATTCGCCCGACATAGATTTGTTAATAGGGATATGATCCTCCATGATTCCTTCCATTAGTGACAAATGGTCGGCCACATGGTTATCCTTTCCCCTCCTATCTACTATCTACAAATCGTATTCCTGTTGTAACAAGACCCATTTAATTAGACGGGGTTTAGCATCCTTCTTAGCTAGAAGATGTCTCAAAGCTTGATGATCAGTATGAACTATTGCTTTTGAGTTGATGATATATTGTCTAAACTTATCACAAGCAAAAACAACAGCAAGGAATTCTTTCTAAGTTGTTGCATAGTTCCATTGATCGTCATTAAATATTCAACTAGCATATTGAATAACATTGAGGATAGGACCATCTCTCTGTCCTAAGACAGCCCCAATAGCATAATCACTAGCATCGCATAAAATTTCGAATGGTTCATCCCAATTGGGTGGTTGAATAATAGGTGCAGAAATTAGAGCCTTCTTTAATTATTCAAAGGAATCATGGCAATCTCTATCAAAAGTAAAAAGAGTATCTTTATCTAAGAGACGAGTTAAAGGGGCGGCTATTTTAACAAAATCTTTGATAAAGCGTCTATAGAAACCGACATGCTTAAGGAAATTCTTTACTCCTTTTATATCTTGTGGAATTGGAAGTGTTTCTAAGGTGACTAAATTCGAACTACCAATCTTAATATTCTTATTAGAAACCTTATGCCCCAAAACTATACCTTTCCTTACCATGAAGCGGCAACACTCCCAATTTAGAACCATCTTGGTTTGTTTACACCGCCGCAAAACTCTATTAAGATTATATATACATTGTTCAAAAGTAGTTCCATAGACAAAAAAATTATCCATAAGAACTTCCATGGAACTTTCCACAAAACTGTCAAAGATCTTTAGAACACACTCTTGAAAAATAGCAGCTGCATTACATAATCCAAAAGGCATTAACCGATAAGCATAGGTTTCATAGGGACATGTGAAAGTAGTTTTTTATTGATCTTCAGGCTAGATAGCTATTTGAGAATATCCAGAATATCCGTCAAGAAAACAAAAGTAAGAATTAGCGGACATCCTTTCCATATTATCATTAATGAGGGGGAGTTGCTTATGTATTTTTATGGTTTCTTTATTCAACTTCCTAAAGTCAATACACATTCTATATCCTGCTATTGTTCTAGCTGGGATTAATTCATCCTTACCATTATTAATTATTGTTATGCATCCTTACCTAGGTATGCAATGAGTTGGACTTACCCATTTACTTTCTGAAATTGGGTAAATAATACCACTGTCCAACATACGAATTACTTCCTTTCTTACTACCTCTTTCATCTTAGGATTTAACCTTTTCTGATTATCAACAAATGGTTTAACATCTTCAACCATAGATATCTTGTGAGTTACTATGGTGGGATCTATACCTATTATGTCATTAAGAGTGTATCCAAAAGTTTCTCGCTGTTTGACAAGTACTTCTAACAATTTCATGCTTTCCTCTAGAGAGAGCTTATCATCTAAAATTACTGGGAATTTACCTTCCTTATCTAAGAATTCATACCTGAGCCTTGGAGAGAGAGGTTTTAAAACAATAAGCGGCGGATCCTCGTCCCCTTTTCTTTCAAGCTCTTCATATTCATCCCTGAGACCTGGCTTGGCCTTCGGTGTGGTGTTGAGGATTTCATCCAAATCTTCTTTTGCAGAGTCATTGGCAAGGGAATCATCACTTGTCAAAATTCTCTCCAATTCAGATTGCGGTGTGCAGAAGTAGATTGCTACCAATTCTTCAATAGTCTTCTCCTCCTTAATCTCAACTTTCTTCTCATAAGGTAGTCTCATGAGTTGACTGTAGTTTATTTCTACAGTTTCTCCACCAAGCTGTAAAGATAAAGCCTACTTTTTGTTGTCAATATCAATGTTCATAGAGTTGTAAAAATGTTTACCAAAAATTACTGGGCAACTGGGGTTCAAAGGTATTTCGATAATATGAAAATGAACTAGATACACAAAAGCCCCAACAGAAATGCAAACATTGCGAAGTATCCCGTGGGTAGGATGCACAGTTCGTTTAGAAAACATAAAGGTAGCTTCTCATGGCTCAAGGTAAGATTCATCAAGGTGATCACACAATTCTTTCATACATAGTATAAGGCATTATGTTTATGGAAGAACTTAAGTCACAGGACACTATATAAGTAATCCCTCCTAAGCAAAAGGGAATTTTATGTTGACTTCTATTCTTACCATCAAACTTACCTCCTATCATTTTGGAGGATTCTTTACTTACCATTATCACCTCTTCCTTGAACAATTCAGGTTCCAAAAGTTCCTTTACTATCCAAATATTTTATTTAATGGCTCCCAAGTCTCTAGTTAACCTTCCTATTCTTTTATTCCCTTCACCCTGTTATCCATTACTTTAGTTACAATAATTTCCTCTTCGGCTAACATTTTCTTTTGCATTTTTGAGTATCTATCATTGTGGCAAGTTTTAGTGGGTTTTTCTACCACATGTGGTGTATAGAGTTCCCAATCTTTTGGAATCTGCAGGTAGTCAGCATAAGATCTAATAATTTGAACAATCATGCAATGGTCAAGATTAAAATTCCCAAGCAGTTTTTCTACTTTTCCTGAAGCTAGAAATCTTTTTAAACAATTGTACTCTATGGGATTTTCCTTATTAAACTCTGCCTCACAATAGGATTTCTCTATCCTATTAACCGTGTCTAGCAAGTTCCATGCCCTCTCAACACTGAATTCGGTGAACGACCCATTGGTAAGGGAATCGAGTTCATTTCTATTATTATCATTCAAACCTGCGTATAAGGTGTGTATCACTAGCCAAGGTCAGAAATTATGATGGGGACAACGATCAAGCAATCCCCAGAAACTTGTATACCCTTCATGCAGGATTTCCTCAGGTTTTCCTTTAAAATTCGTAACCATGCGCCTCGCGCCAAGAGTTTTTGTCCACCGGAAAGAAATCAACTAAGAAAAGAGAGGCTAGCCTCTCCCAGGAGTTAGTAATTTTTGTAGAACTTTTGATATACCAAGAACGGGCCTCATCAATGAGAGTTTGAGCAAATAGAGCAAACTTAACCTCATCCTCAGTTTGTAAATTGAGGTGGAAACTCCCACAAATATCTTCAAAGAACCCTACATGCTCATACAGATCTTCCGTACCATCTCCTACAAATTTATTTGCATGCAAAAGATCTAAAAGCATGGGGTTAATATAATACCCTCTTGGGTTATTGGATTTTAAATAAGCGTCCATGGGCGGACCGGAATTCCTTACAGCCTCAAGCTGTATTATATGTTGGTACTCGCCCATAATATATCACCTGAAACTAATAAACAACTTTAGTAAAATAATGATTAAAATAAGTAACTAAGAACAAAGACCAAAAACGCTTAGCTCCCCAGCAACAGCGCCAGAAAATAGCTTGATAACTGCAAGTGCACAGACCAATTGTAGCTAGTTTCGAAGTAAAGATATCGAACCCACAGAGAGCTATTGGTTAAGGTCTTTATGCCCCTCGTTACTCTCTACCAAAGTATACTTGTAAGCTGTCTTTGATCTCAAGTAAAGTGTGTTTGAAAGGTTTAGAATCTCCAACCACCTGACGTACTGGGGAACTGGAGGAAGGGTGGCCATCAGTATCCTCAGCGAGATCTTCTGAGCCCTGATGGTGGGGATACCAAGGAAAGTGTGGTAACATGGATCCTTCTTCTCGAAGGGGTTCTTGCCCTTGCCATCGCCCTTGTCAGCGGACTTGGGTTCCACATCTTCTTCCATGTCGCTTGGTTCCTTGGATTCCTCCTCCTTCATCTTCCCCTTGCCCTTTTCGTGAGTTCTATTCTTCCGGCTTCACTTGTAGCCGGACTCAGGGTCTTCCTTGAGGTCGTTGACGAACTTGCATTGGCGGTTGGTGTGCTTGGCCTTCCCGTTTGCGTCGAGGTGAACGAAACACAGCATATCGCGGTACTCCTCGTATGTCTGGGGAACATAGGGGCACTGTGGATGTAGATTCACTCTGCTGCTGCCCTCGACTAGCCCCCAGCCACGACCACATTGTCTGCCATCACTTCTGCCCGGCGAACATCATGGCGACCTTGTCGGTAGCTTGCTTTTCTTCTGGGGGATTCTTCTGCTTATTATTGTTGTTCTTCCTGGCCTAGGTAGGGATGGCCAATGCCGGCAATGACTCGCGAGCATCATCATTAGTGGCGGCGAATTTTCTAGCCATGGAAACGAGTTGAGGTATAGGTTGTCGTTGTCCTGATGGAACTTCATCGTATGTCAGAGGAATGTCCCCCTCTCCAGACCGTCGATGTAGGCGGCTATAGCGGTCTGTTCGTGCACTCCCGCGCACGAATTTTTCATATGAAGCCAGCGGGATAGGTAGGCGCGAGATATTTTGTCCTTCTCCTGCACGCACCGCTCTAGGTCTCCAATGGTGCATGGATGCTTTTACGTACCCTCGAAGTTCTTGGTGAACGCTTCATGCATGTCCAACCAATTATAGATTGATTTCTCCGGCAAGTCGTCAATCCACTGTTGGGCAATGCCTTTGAGCATGAGTGGGAGGTAATTGACGACGACATTAGGGTTTCCCCTAGCAATGTGAATTGCTTTGTTGTAGTCCTGCAACCATGTAGCTGCCCTGGTAGTGCTGTCATAGGGATTGATAGTTTTGTCTATCTGGAGACCCTTGGGGTAAGTTGTGGCCCGGATGACCGGTCCAAAACAACATGGCCCTAGGTATGGGTGTTCCCGGGTTTCTTGAATCTTGTCAAGCCGTGATCATGCATCATACGGCTCCGGTTCTTTTCGTTTTCCGCCATGGGGAGGAGAGTTATGGTGTGAGCCATGAGATCCTCCAGGTCCTCTGCCATGGTGGCTGCTGGGTGGCGATGGTCGTGGTGGAGGCAGTGGATTAGCTTTCTTGATGCTTCTTCTGTGCGACTCCTCCCTCCTGTCGCGGTTGCTTGTCGGATGTGGTGCCTTCTTGTGGGATCTACCCCTCTGTCCTTCGTTTCCACTACGCTCTCCGCCATGCCGAGGCTGCTCAACCTGGTCGTGTATGACTATACCGACCTGGGGATGCCTAGGAGGTGTCATGTTTGTGCGGTGGCGCGGCTGTGGTTCCTCATGATGTCGGGGCTGCGTTGGTGATGGCGGGCGACAGGGGTGAGCCTTGTCTCCTTTGTGAGAGGATATATGGATGGCATCGGTCATATTGCGCGTGTCCCTCCGTCTTTGCTTTGTGGAGCCTGTGTGGGATCCTTCATCATGAGGGGATCTTGGCCTTCGGCAGCTGTTCAGGGTTTACTGGCAAAGCTCCGGGTTAGACTCGAGCCTCTGTGAGGTGGCCTTCTCCTATTGCTTGCAAGCCTTGGCTACAAGGTCATAGACCTGAGCCACCGCTTTAGGCGATCTGTCTTGTTCAAGTAGATTGTTGGCGATGACCATGTTGAGGGCGGGGCTTGCCATTACTTCCCTCCCCTCTGAATCAATGTAAGGGGTGGCCTTTGCCGGTTTGGACGCATCCCATCCTAACTTGCGTCGAACGTCGAGATCTCCGACGACATGAGTTGGTGCTTTCTTACCCTTGTGCTTCAACAACAACTGCTTGTACTCTGCCTCCATCTCTCTTGCCGCCTTGATCGATTGTTGTGCCTTGGCTAAGTCTATGTCCAGCTAGGCACCTTGTTCTGCAATGCACTTGGCTTCCGCGAGGATTTCTACATGTTTCTCGTCTAGATCCGTAACATTCCGGATATGGGCGACGGTGATTGGCTCGACGAGGAGTCGACCATACATTACCTTGTCGGCAGAAGTAACCAGTGGGTTACCAGCCGGTGACGTAGACGCCGCAGGCGGTAGGTTTGTTTGCTTAGCAGTACTGGGGCATGTGGCAAGTTCCTGCGGCTGCTGTGGTGGAATAACCGGAGGAGGCATGGCCTTGGCCGGACCCGGAGGATTGACAGCTTTCTTTGCCGCCGTTGCTCTGGTAACCGCTGGTGTAGGCGGAGCTTTCTCAGGTTCCTATTCCTGTTGATCTTCTTCTATCACATTCCCAATGGCCACTAGTACCTGGCGGGAAGTGATAGCCTTCTCGGCGTGCTCCTCCCTCTCGAACTCCTTCTCGATCTCCCTCATAGCAGCATTGTATTCCTCCGAGTTGGCCTCAGAGCCGCGACCATCAATATTGATATCGGTGTAAAGTGTGTCGAGCACTCATTCGGAGTGGGCTTCGGTGTTTTCGATGGAGGAGCTGGAGGGGGATGGTATGGTGCCATTGTTGCTACTTCCTCCGACCTCAGGACCGGGCATGGCCTTGGTATTCTCCTCAGCGTCCGCATAATTGTTGACAATTGCGACCATCTCACCGAGCATAAGCCCTTCCACGGAGTGGTAAACGAGTTCGTCAGTGCGGTCACCCTCTAGGGTTTTCCTCACCCTCATCCATATAGCAAGGTATTCACGGGGAGATCCTCCTTCCCTCTGAACGCATCTAGCCAGATCGAAGATGGTGACCACACTGACAAAGTGTGACCTTCGCATCTCGGACGCTCGGTGAAGCCAAGCGGATTTGTGGGGTCCTTCCACCATTATATCCTACACAAGGGCGGTTTGGGTGGGCCTTGAATTTTTCCGATCCGAGCCGGCAAACTCCAAAAAGAGATTCATGCCTGATCCTTCCGCAAACGGTCTCATGTGCGATGACATGTAAGGTTGGTCCAGGCCGCTTCATCCCACTATACCACCAATATCCAAAATACATGAAAGATGCAATAACATGATCATCATCTCCCACATATAAACATATGTGTACTACCCGTGCAAAGCACCTACACATAGATCAGGCTCTCATACCATTGTTGGGTTCGCAGCATAGAAAACAAAAATTTTCCTATGATGGGAACTATACGCCAAGATCTATCTACTAGATACAAGCAACGGGTGGATATACATCCATAGAGAACTTACCCAACAAAGCTTTGTTAATGAGTAGGAACTCATGGATGATGTAGTCGTAGTCGTACTGTCGTACACTTGCCGATCTCAAGATCATGATGAAGTCCAGCAGGTCCGGCTCCAGCACGTCCATCAGATCCAGCTCCAGCAAGTCTAGCACCGCAAAGCAGCGGTGCATCCATGATCGCACACATGTCCGGTACCCCGACAACCCCCGTCCCTCGCTCCAGCAAAGCAGCGGAAGCAGCAACTTCTTTCCAGATAAAGCCACCGGGAACATGTATCTCGCTAATCCGAGACCATGGGGAATAACTAGAGGGGGACAGAGATCCTTCACAAGGAGGTGTGTTTTGTGAGGAGGAGAGGGGGCCTTTTATAGGGAAGAGGGGAGGCACCCAAGGGCCATGGCGTGGAAGCCATGGTGGTGCCCCCACCTCTTTCAGATTCAGCTAGGTGGAGCTCCCACTCCCATAAAAAGCCTCCACTCAAAATTCCACTCACACATGCATTAATTTCCACCAAATTTAATGCAAGCTCTCATTAAATAAAACTATTTTATTTAGAATTTTGTCAATTACATTAATTAACAAACATTCACATCAAACCCCCTGCAACATTTCAATATCAAATGCAGAACCAGTTTCTGCAATTTCACCCGAAACAATCCCGGTTTCCATCGAAATGATTCCAGCGCTTTCTTAAATCTTTATCTGAAACATATTTGCTCCAAATGGTGTTAGTATCCCTTAAGTGTGTCACCCTAAGATTCGTGAATAATGCAGACATGATCGAGACCCCTCTCTGATCAATAATCAGCAGCAGGATCTGGAGATCCGTACTGACTCCCACATATTCAGCGGTGACTCTTGTGATCGTGTGAACCTTTAACGTCGTAACTAAATCCCTTTGTCTCGTGATATATTACATGTCCGAGATTCGATCATCGGTATCCAAATACCTAGTTTGATCTCATTACCGACATGCACTCTTTTCTCGTTCCCGTGATATAACATTCTAGTGATCACATCACTTGCTTGCAAGCTATTTCAATGTGATATCACCGAGAGGGCCCAGAGTATATCTATCCGTCATCGAGATGGACAAATCCCCCTCTTGATCCATGAGCCTCAACATAACACCTTCGTAGCACTGAGCCCACCTTTATAGTCACCCTGTTACGGTGTGACGTTTGATATTATCAAGATACTATTCCGGTGTTAGCAATTAACATGATCTCATGGTCTAAGGACTAAGATTACTTCGTATAATGTTATAGCAATATAAACATAATGACTCTGATTGTAATGCTATACTTCAGATGAATGTTCATCCCATCATTCCACCAATGTTGTGACCTCGTTATTAACAACATCCAATGTCCATGATCAGGAAACCTTGATCATCTTGTTAATCAATGAGCTAGTCTATAAGAGAGGCATAACTAGGAACCTTTTATTTGTTTATTAAACACACATGTATTGAGGTTTCCAATCAATACAATTATAGCATGCAAAATAAACATTTATCATAAACAAGGAATAAGATAATAACCACTTTATTATTGTCTCTCGGGCATATTCCCTTCAGTCTCCCACTTGCACTAGAGTCAATAATCAAGTTTAAAAAACTTTGCGTATTGAACACCTATGGCTTTCTGGTGTTGCATATACGCGATTGCTAGTGGTTAATATAATCTTCGGATCTAATAGTTTCAGGTCCGTGTGTATTTGCATGTCTTTGCGTCTCTATGCATCACTCATTCTCAAATGAGATGGCATTGTATAAATTTGGTCCTTTGGTGAGACCTTTAGTTCGTTCTGGTTAAAATATGTTGATATTATTGTCATACAATATATCTTCATAGTATTAGCCCATTTTGAACCACACCTAGTTTGATAACAAACTACTTAACACAAATGCCCTCCTTTGCTGCTACTATAGCAGTCATACACTTAGCCTTTTGTTGTAGTATCCGTCACAATATCTCAACTTTGGAACTCATCCAAATCCATCATGGAAAATCCTTTCCATTACATTGTGCTACCCATAGTCTAAATTGAGATAAATTTAATATGTATCTTGTGACAAAACTAGTATCAATGTAACACTTTACAATGAACTACCTTTAATTATTTGTCATGTATACATGATATATTCTTAGTTCTTCCAAAGCTCATAAGAATATCTTTACTATCGTCCTATGATCATCTTATGAATCATTCTGGTATGTGCTCATAACATTTAGAGCATAGGACATATCTGGATATATACATATCACGGTATAATCGATCAAAATATTCATGTGATTTTACTCACCAAGTGTTGAAGCACTTGAATCTTGATACAATCCTTTCCATGCAGCAAGAACCTTTCTTGTTGTTTCCATATTGAACCCTTTCAATATCTCATATATGTATGTCTGGCATAACCATATTAGTGCCTCAATCTATCCATATAGACATTGATGCTAAATATTTTGGTTTTGCCCAAGTCTTTCATCGAAATCCTATTTTAATGAAATTCTTAACTTGTGTCAATAAAAGATACATCATTTCTAATCAACAATATGTACTCTGCAGAATGTATTGGAAATTTGTCTCAGCGCTCCCACTTAATTTCTTGCAAATGCAAGCATCTTCATCATATCCAATGAAATTAAACTCCTTTAACATTTTCATCATGGTGAAGATTCCAACTCCGCTATGCTCACTTCAACTATTGAAGTTTGCATGCCCTTTTAGCACCCTTTGAATTAACAAAACCCTTTGGACTGTGTCATGTACACGTCCTAGGTAACCATTCTATTAGAAGAACCTTTTTTTTATTCAACTACCATGTACCAAATTGTATGTAGTGGTTGCTACATTAATCCGTCAAGACTAAATATCACTATGAAAGATCAAATCTTGTCATAGTCAACTCCTTGAACATTGCCGTAAACTTCTTTCCGACATGTCGACTATTTCATAGATGTTAAACATCCATGTATATTTCTTTATAGATCCAAACACAACCGATAGGCTTCATGCCTTTCCGGAGGGTCTTCCAAGTTCAGAAACTTGATTTCTCATGTATGGATACTATCACGGATTCTATGACTTCTAGTCATTTTATGGAGTCAGGGCCCATCATCACTTCTTTGCATGCAGTCGGTTCATCATTGTCAAAACAATACCGAATTTTGTTTCAAATCTTACTATTTAATTCTTACCGACCCACCTGGTTCAATAGGAACTCTAATCTCCAAGGTCACACCCTTTGTAATCACGGGAGCCATGAGCATTGTAGCCGCCACCAGGACACTTTCCGGCACTGTGCTACTTAGCACATATAGATAAGGTTCAACAACCTTATCAAAGTTCTATTGTCCTCCCACTTAACTTTTCACGAAAAATTCCTTCTCAAAAAACTTGACGTTCTAAGCAACAAATCTTTTGTCCTCGGAGTTATGGAGGAATTCCCAACAAATTCTTTGGGATAACCTACAAAGACGTGCTTATCCGACTTTGGTTGTAAACATTTTACTTATGCATAGCATACCAAAATTTAAGAAAAGACAATTCGAGTTTTATCCCAAATCATAACTCATATGGTGTCATTTCAACGGATCACGATGGTGCTCTTTTCAGTGTAAAAGCGGTAGTCTCTAAAGCTTTAATCCTTAAAACATAATGGCCGTTTTATAAATGACACCTTTGATCTTACCATGTCAAACAAGGTTTGATTTGATCTCTCGAACATACCATACTCCTGTGGTTTATCGGGAAATGCAAATTCATGGAACAATTCCTGAAATCTTAGGTGTTTTGCTAAACTTGTAACTCAAATATCTTCCTTTATGATCAAATCATAAACTCTTTTATTTTCTTGTTACAATGATTTTTCACTTTATCTTGAAAGTCTTTGAACAATTTTCAAATGTTTCATACTTCTTCCTTATTAAGTAAATATATAGATATATTCACTTAAATTTCTGGAGAAAGCATATGAAGCAAAAAGATCCATCGCATATGGCTACACCTAATGGACTATATACATCAACATGCATAATATCCAGTAAGTTAGTCATCCGTTCCTCTTTGGCCTATGGACGGAGTTTTAATTATCTCGAGGAAAGTTTCAAAGCGTCAATTGATCAAAATCAAAAAGACTCCAAAAATCCATCAACATGGAGTTTCTTCATGTTTACTTTCCAATATAATTCAAACAGCGATGTCACTTCATAAGTGATCTTCCAATCATTTGTCTTACGACATTTTAGCAATAATGTTTATGGATGTGATTTCTCCAACTAGATTTGTAAAAGTTCATCCATCCTTGATGGAATATGGTAATTATTTGAACAACCATCGTTCTCGTAATACCGGAACAAAATAACAATTATTAAAACAAATCTTGAAGGCTAGGTTTGACAACAACGAAAAACACAATAACACTTTATTTGTTTTCGATGAACATCATCACTTATTCTTTTGCTAGTTACTTAGGCCGTTGCAGTTCATGAATTGTGTTGTTATGTATGACACTTCACACCAACCAATTCGGTATCCAATACCTCAGAACCACATTGTTTAACAAGCAAGGAATACATCCATAACATGTATATCTTCTATATACCTAAGTTGGACATATCCAACCTTTTCTTTTCTGCCAAATATTTTATAGATTCTCTTTCAACAATTCCTTTTCTTTAAAAGAATCTATCAACATCAATAGTGGTGTCATTTACATGACACATAGTACAAAGCATATATAGTCAAATACTAATACCTTTGGACTTGCACTTTGAAGTGGATCACCATCATCAAATGTTTGGCGTTCTTTCAAAAATCCGTTCTTTAGTAATCTATTAGTGTAATAAACATTATACTTACATCTTCTATTCATCCTTATCATGACAACTTTCATGATCAAGCTACTATTAGCCTATAGGTAAGAATCGCGAGTATAATGTTAGTTCCCAACACCTTTTTGGGAGATCCGGATGCCTAGCATCTCCATCCTTCACAAATTCTCATACAATATAAGAACATGTATTTTGCTAAATTATACTATATCATAATGCAACCAAAAACATTGTTTCAGATATCACAATATCTTCCACACATGATGGTTCCTGAAACAATTCTTTCTGCTCCTAGATAACCTTGATATTAAAACAACTTTTGAATATCAATAATCATGGAGGCAAACATGATACTTTAGATACTAACATTGGAATTCTTACTCTTGATTTAATACTACTTATTAAACTTCATGGAGTAAATAGAGTTTGCCGAAATTTTGCAATAAGACTTCTAAACTTTAAATTGACATTAAAAACAATACAATACCAGTTTGTAAAGTAAATATCTAGAATTCTATAGTTCTATTATCTCAATTAAAACTAAGCATAAGGTAGTGAACAGATGCCAATGACTATAACAAATTATGCAAATTCACTTCGATTTAGTTTATGACAAATTGAGTTCGACTAATCCAAATTAGAAATGAACTCCCACTCAAAAACGACATCCCTCATGCTTTTTGGGTGATTACATGAACCAAATCCACTACACCAAGTCCGATCATCACGTGAGTTGGTGTAGCTTCAAAGGCAAGCATCAATATGGTCATCACATCAACTATATGACTCATGCTTAACCTTTCGATCCGTGTTCCGAGGCCATGTCTGTACATGCTAGGCTCGCCAAGTAAGAACCTTAGTATTCGCGTGTGTAAAACTGTCTTACACCCGTTGTATGAAAGCGTAGAGTCGAGTACACCCGATCATCACGTGATGTCTCGAAACACGATCCATAAAACGGTGCATACTTAAGGAAGAACACATTTTATCTTGATATCTAAATGAGGGATCATCTTACAATGCTACCAAAAGCGCCAAACTAGCAATATAAGATGCAAACATCTAATGTGTAAAGTGAGATGATATGGTCCATGCATTTGATCTCTATCATTTGCATCGTGGTATGATCTCTATCATTCCTTTGTGTGTAAGGCCAAGGTCTATGGAACTTACACGTTAAGTGTGTTGTAAGAGTATCTATCATACATCTACTTACAACATTACCATATCATGACACTAGCCCAGCAACGATCTAAACTAGATGCCTCTAATTTATCTATTGCAAGTTTTACATGGCTTAGGGCTTTGAAAGATAGAACTGGTCTTACCTATGAACATGGAACCGCAACGAGGATAACCAAGTTATTAGCAACTCGTTGTAAATCAGATATTGACTATAGTAGGAGAGACAGACACCCGCCAACCACTTATGCAAAACTAGTTGCATGTCATTCGTGGAACCAGTCTCATGTGCGATGACATGTAAGGTTGGTCCGGGACGCTTCATCCCACTATACCACCAATATCCAAAATACATGAAAGATGCAATAACATGATCATCATCACCCACATATAAAAATATGTGTACTACCCGTGCAAAGTACCTACGCATAGATCAGGCTCTGATAGCACTGTTGGGTTCATAGTATAGAAAACAAAAAATTTCCTACGATGGGAACTATACGCCAAGATCTATCTACTGGATACAAGCAACGGGTGGATATACATCCATAGAGAACCTACCATCAAAGACAACAAAGCTTTGTTGACGAGTAGGAACTCGTGTATGATGTAGTCGTACACTTGCCGATCTCAAGATCGTGATGAAGTCCAGCAGGTCCGGCTCTAGCACGTCCATCAGATCCAGCTCCAGCAAGTCCAACACCACCAAGTCCAACACCGCAAAGCAGCGGTGCATCTATGATCGCACACACGTCCGGTAACCCGACAACCTCCATCCCTCGCTCCAGCAAAGCAGCGGAAGCAGCAACTTCTTTCCAGATAAAGTCACCGAGAACATGTATCTCGCTAATCCGAGACCATGGGGAATAACTAGAGGGGGAGAGAGATCCTTCACGAGGAGGTGTCTTTTTTGAGGAGGAGAGGGGGGTCTTTTATAGGGAAGAGGGGAGGCACCCAAGGGCCATGGTGGTGCCCCCACCTCTTCCACATTCATGTGGGTGGAGCTCCCACTCCCATAAAAAGCCTCCACTCAAAATTCCACTCACACATGCATTAATTTCCACCAAATTTAATGCAAGCTCTCATTAAATAAAACTATTTTATTTATTTTATTCAGAATTTTGTCAATTACATTAATTAACAAACATTCACATAAAACCCCCTGCAACATTTCAATATCACATGCAGAACCGGTTTCTGCAATTTCACCCGAAACAATTCCGGTTTCCATCGAAATGATTCCAGCGCTTTCTTAAATCTTTATCTGAAACATATTTGCTCCAAATGGTGTTGGTATCCCTTAAGTGTGTCACCCTACGGTTCGTGAATAATGCAGACATGATCGAGACCCCTCTCCGATCAATAATCAACAGCGGGACCTGGAGATCCATACTGACTCCCACATATTCAACGGTGACTCTTGTGATCGTGTGAACCTTTAACGTCGTAACTAAATCCCTTTGTCTCGTGATATATTACATGTCCGAGATTCGATCATCGGTATCCAAATACCTAGTTTGATCTCGTTACCGACATGCACTCTTTTCTTGTTCCCGTGATATAACATTCTAATGATCACATCACTTGCTTGCAAGCTATTTCAATGTGATATCACCGAGAGGTCCCAAAGTATATCTATCCGTCATCGGGATGGACAAATCCCACTCTTGATCCATGAGCCTCAACATAACACCTTCGTAGCACTGAAACCACCTTTATAGTCACCCTGTTATGATGTGACGTTTGATGTTATCAAGATACTATCCGGTGTTAGAAATTAACATGATCTCATGGTCTAAGGACTAAGATTACTTCGTATGATGTTATAGCAATATAAACATAATGACTCTGATCGTAATGCTATATTTCGGATGAATGTTCATCACATTATTCCACCAATGTTGTGACCTCGTTATTAACAACATCCAATGTCCATGATCAGGAAACCTTGATCATCTTGTTAATCAACGAGCTACTCTATAAGAGAGGCCTAACTAGGAACCTTTAATTTGTTTATTAAACACACATGTATTGAGGTTTCCAATCAAACAATTATAGCATGCAAAATAAACATTTATCATAAACAATAAATAAGATAATAACCACTTTATTATTGCCTCTCGGGCATATTCCCTTCACGGGTGGGGTTCGTCTTCGCTGGGATCCAGAACTCATCCGTAGGGAAGATCGGAACGTTGCCGGAGAAGAGAACACGCCCAATGGTTATGGTGTCGCTGATTCCCGCGAAAAGATTGGACCTCTCCCGGTGTGGAGCTCGAAGCGCCTCTTGCCCCACGGTGGGCGCCAACTATCGTGGTATTGCCGATGAGTATGCCATGGAGGGTTCTTCACGAAGCGTGTTTAGAGAGGGTGGATAAGGCGGCGAGTTGACGAGTACGAGGTAACACAGCTTACCCAGGTTCAAGTCCCACAATGGTGGCGGAACTCTACTCCTGCTATAAATCAATATAATGGCAATACGCCGAGTTACAGAGATCGGTTCGTTTTGCGAGGTATTATGAATCGTGCCATAAAGGCTCCACAGGTCTGGCTTATAAAGGCGCCAGAACCTAGGGTTACAGGGAAAATTCCTTGCCGAATAGGTTAAGGAGTCCTACACTAATACTAATTAGTCTTCGTGTCTTGTACTCCAAGGCTCCGAGTATGTCGGTGACTTTTACGTAGCCTTCCTTTATCCGGCATGGGCCACCCTTCTGGATCCGTCTAACTGGACCATCCAGCAGTCCACATGCCTTCTACCAACTGCTGGCCACCCAGGTTATCCGGATTAGAGACATGCCATGGTGATACCTATTTAGCATATCCCAACACTCTCAAGTTGAAAGGTTTTCCACGTAAAAAAGATTGGTGTCCCTGTGTGTTGATTGCTTGTTGCTGCTCCTATATGCTGAGAGCACATAGCAGGGACGGATCCAGGAATTTAACTTTGGGTGTTCAAACTCGAACCCACAAAAAACATAAAGGAGAAAAAATGAAAATGGTCTATTCATTCACGCCAATAAAAATACAAATTAGCCATTATAGCAACAGTATTTCAAAAGACTACCAAACATGCAAATAATAAAGAAAATTACAATACGATCATTCGTTCGGTCATAGCATGAAAGCGATATATGACGACATCATCTTTCACCTATAAGAAGAATTTCTGCCTAATAAATATAACCAAATAGTTATTCATGAGTGGCCGCGCCGCGCCGGGCGGATCCCACCCCTCCCCGGCCTCGTCCTCCCTCCCGCGATATCTCTGCCCGCCACCGCCGCCCGGATTGTCGCCGAGCAAAGACCTGGTGGCGTGGCGGCGACGGTGGTGACCCTGGCTGCGATTCGGTGGGGAAAGGTGGCGGCGCCCGCACCTAGCTAGTTCGACGGCGGTGTCGTGGCTGGCGGCGGCCGGAGGTCCTCGACCCAGATGGCAGCAAGCAGCGGTGGGGATTCGGTCCTAGGCGGGCCACGATCTGCTCCGTTCGTCGCCCTCGACACCGGCGCCCAGGTTCCCCGAGCCATGTTCGCGACACTAGGGCGCTTGGGGCATCTGTCCCTAACATGGTGGTGGTGATCTCCTTCTCCGTCGGAGTGGTCGGCCGGATGGTCTTGCCGTCAAGTGGCGGATCCTACTAGTTTCCGGCGGGTGACGTGGGGGCTATTGGTTCGGTTTCAAAGGATACGGTCCTGGATCCTTCTGAAGCCTCCAGGTTTAGTATCTTTACATATGTCCGCCTTTTTTCCCTTCAAACAAGTGCCGGCCGGGAGTCACGGTAGCAGTGGATCATGGTTGCTTTGCTAATTGCTATTGGTTCAGTTGGGCTGCACGGACGTAGACACCAGCCCCAATACTAATTTGAGGTTTGAGCTTTTTTCTTGGACGAGATCTAGACTAGAAAACCTTCATATATGTGCCAACTGAGATATATATTTACTATAGATTATATATAGGATTTGTTTTCTAGAAAAATTTGGGTGTTCAGCTGAACACCCATGACCCATGCTGGATCCGTCTATGGCACATAGGACTTGTCCTGCCTACCTGCAGATTTCAGCCACTGTGTGTGAGAGCACACAGAACTTGTCCTTGGGTGGGACAGACTCTGTTTCCTCCATATATGTTTGATGCATATGATTCCTGCCGTGACTGAGGAACGATCCGTGGAGTTAGTACATAAGTGGATCTGAAGTTTACATCTTATTTTGCTGTGTATTTCCAGATCACATTTGAGTGTGCTAATTCCCCAACACGGAGCGGGGGTTTGGCGACATGCATGGGTGGGCATGCGACCTCCTGTTTGGCGGCGGCACGAGTTCGGGAGACGGCGGCGGCGCGTCTGGGGAAAATCTTCGGCAACGCTTGTTCGTGTGTTCGACCGGTTCTTCTCCAGGCTTATATGTATTTTTTTCACATAATTATTAGCTGGGCCTGTTGGGCCAAATTTCTTTTGGCCATTGGATCAAATTATACTAGTTATATTTGAGGAGTAGTAAAAGATACTGTAAAAGTTGCCAAATACTCCCTCTGTTTCAAATTACTCCGCGCGCACGCTTACCTAGGTGGACTAGTACTCTTTTATTTTTCATCCAAAAAAAATTCTGGATTTTTGGTATACCTAGTACACATTTCATACTATCTATTTCAAAAATCTCAGGATTTTTTGAATGAAAAATGAGGGAGTAATAGCCCACCTACATAAGCGTGCCGGCGGAGTAATTTGAAATAGAGGGAGTAGTTTAGTGTGTATTGTCATAGTGCTTAATAAAGCCACCGTCCAAAACTGAAAGAAGAAGAATCTGTATATATGATCGGTTGTCAACATTGATCCATCCATGAGCAGCTAGTTGTACCGAGAACTTGCATGCATGTAGTCCCCTTGTTTTGCCATCACGGGACACAAGTGGGTCATCAACTATTTTGCTAATCTGGCAAAGTTCGGAGAAGAACGGAGTACTACCTTGCCGACGTTCAGCGAACTTGGTAACCACTTCCGTGAGGCCAAAGTACATTTTGCAGCGTCCTCTGTAAGAGGAGAAGAATCACGGAATCGGTAGTCTATAAACGGGGTACACATTGATGCAGCCTACATGGCTTAAATGTAAAAGTAGATGAATTTCTGATTTCTATATGAATATACCATCAATTTCTAGTTGCACAATAATCTTTTGAATCTTCCTGGAATGCTATATATATCCTCTTGGCCCGCTTTAATTTTGTCTTTTATTGCCTTGCAGAAGACTTTTTGTTTGTTCATAGAACGTCTTGCACACGACTTATAGTGGACGTGATGCATTAAATTATTTAATTGTGCATTACATCTTGTAGAACTAGGTACCTTTTTGTAAGAGAAGGCACACGGAGATATTTTTCAGGGCATGATAGAAGAGTGCAGATCTCCCACATGCCGTCCATGTTTCTATGTGAATGCATGATCACGTTCTAAAATTGATAAAACAAGTAATTCATGAACATGATTCCGTCTAGCATATATTCCAGAAGCCGGAATAGAACATTAGCATATCAAATACCTGTAGATTATGAACATGAATAGTACATGTTTCCATCTAGCATTTCATACCAAAATTTCTGATCCAAGAATCATGAGAAGATTTTTTTAATCCAACAAACGTAAAACAGTAAATATTTATCCATGAACCATGAAAACATTAATTATACGCAACAACCATGAAAAATGAATTGCACCCAAGAACTATGAACAGAAATACGATGCTAGCATCCGCCGTTGAGCCACGACACCATATGAATTCCATCCTCCTCCTCCTACACACACCACACCCACGTCCAGGGAGCTCTGCAGTCGCTATGCTTTCACCATGATGTTGGATGGATCACAACTCAGGATCCTTCTTCCAAAAGTTTTACCACTTAATATTGCACACATGTGTTTAGCGTACCGATTATAAGAATAAAAATAATAATCTAGTAAAATATTTTACTAGGGAACAAATGATATGCAACTCAAATAAAATCTCACACACATCTACATCTAAGGATAGTATGCATGTGAGCGCCAAAGCCATATGGTAATCTGCTAGTAACTACTAATACTTATGACAATCAATCTATACTCATAGCATCTCTTGTCAAATCGATGTTGTATACTACATCCTTTGTGTCATGGAGTAGGGGCTGGATCCAGAGCAGTTGTAGCTTTTGGCTTTACTTTGTCAATAACTGTATCAAGAATTTCAAGCATGGCAAGCGGTTGGTTTCTAATTAACTGCTCGAACCCATCGGTCTTTTTTATGGTCCGGAACCTCTCGCCGTCTGCTGTCATAAACTTGAGACAACAATCCTTGAGCTGCCCACACTTGTTTTGCTCCGCGAGAACCAAAGTGGAACTCACTGTGTTGACATCTAGCGATCGGCTCAGCCTGCTCTCGCACATCACTTTCATTCTTTCTATCCCATATCCATTGGCCGCAACAAGCAAATCTTTGGCCATGCTTGTAGCCTCCTCCGTGTTCTCCTCCAAGTACCCAGGCAGACGATCATTGTATATGTAATGCAGGAGGGCTTCAAAAACCTCGGCATCCACATCCTCGATGCAGATACTAGTCTGTTTGCCGCACAGTTTCTCGCGGAAGACCGGCGACCGCGCGGCGAGCAAGCATGCATGCGCATTAAAACTGCTCAACTTACCGATCTTCACGGTCAGGTCTGCCTTGTGGCCCTTGTCTAGAAGATTGCGGAGATCCATGCTCAAGTCGGAGGGTGGGACGATGATGCTACTCTTATGGTCATCATGTGTATCCTCCTCCATGAGTTGTGAGATCTGGACGGTGCACTTGATCACTAGGCAGTCATGGTGGAGACACCCCGAAGCCGCCAAATCATCTCTGCTCATAAACATCCTGTTACCCCAATCCTGCTTCTTGTCCCCGGTGATTGACGGCGAGAACGTTTTGGCAAAGCTTACTTTGTTCTTCTCACCCGTGGCTGGCGACGCGGGATCCTGCAGTAAGCAGAAGGAGAAAGATGTTGTGACATCGCTCTCGGTGGCGCTCACCAGCTGGAGGAACATAGACATGAATTGGCCGTCAGCAATAGTGGTGTTGCCGTTCGGGTAGTAGAGGATTGCCCAGTCGTGGCCGCCGACGCGGAAGGTGTCGGACGTGAGGCAGGTGTCGGCGCCTAATACCAGGGAGTGGCCGACGACCTTGAAGAGGTGCTCGCCGGTGTCGATGACCACCACCGTCGAGGAGGTCTTGCAGGTTTCCATGGGCGCCGACCTGATTAACAGATTTCGAGAAAAGAAACCGAGGGTTCTCGTTCGCCACTTCTTTTGAGAAATAAAAATACTGTGCCGTGCCGGATTCAAATCGTTCGCCACTTTTATTTAGGTATTTGTTGGAGATTTACCCGGAGGCTGGACGTACTCAAATCTGTCGGTCCATACACACATGTGCCGTGCCGGCCGGTCGGTCTCCAGCTCTATTTTTTTCCCTAATCTCGACCGAGCTCATAACAAACCATATCTTGAAACAACCCCTTAAAAAAATCTGTATATTGAAACGTGACACGATCGAGCATTCGAGCTTGGACCCATGTCCGTATGTACATTTTATTTTTGTAAAATAATTGTATCTAGACCCCTTTTCGTCATGTGTAGGTTCACGTCAAATCTAAATGAACCTAATCTTTTCGTCCGCAAATAAGTATACATCTAGCCTTATCTATCTATCTACTAATTTACAGAACGGTAGGTTTGTCCTCCCAGTTTCGTTCCGATTTTTCGTTGGTCGATTTTGCTCCTGTCTGTTCAGAGTTATTACAGGTCCTGCCACCGCCAAGTCAATCAGTCAAAAACTGGTTTGTTTCTCTCTATTCTCTCTCCCTCACGGCCTCACCCGACCTTATCAACAGCGATGCGCCGCCGATGGGCAGAGCAAGATGGGGGCGAGCAGGGAGAGGGAGGAGCCGCCGATGGGCAGTGCAAGATGGACTCAAGGATGAGCGGCCGTACGTGGCCGTGAGGTCGCAGCGCCGCCGTCCTCTCCCCTCCCCCTTCACTCCCACTTGGTATGGCAACGAGGTGATGGACACCGACGGCGGCAGGCCGAAACCGAAGAGGGGAGGTCAACGGGGTGGGGCTGGGGCGTCAGGTACTCGCGACCCTACAGGACCACAGGGAGGCGGATTACAGCGGACTTGCTCGACAAGGAGGAGGAGGTCGTGCTTGAATCGTGCTGCCCAACTTCAGCCGTCAGAGCTCAGCCCTGCTGCCCCTTTAGATTCCAGATACAACCTGGTGGTGCTCCATGTGGAAGTGGCGGCGGCGCTGCTTGGGGGCAGGGAAGACGAGCGTGAGGCGAGGGAGTGGGCAGAGGTCGACGCGGCCGACCGCAAAGATGGGCAGCTCGCTGGGGCGGACGGCGGCGAGGCGAAGGTGTGTGCGGGCGGGCTACGACGGGCTCCCAGCAGAGTAGCCGATGACAGGGGCGATGCAAAATTTTCCATCCAGAATTCGTGACCGCATGGAATCTGGAATTTCCCATCTGGAAGTCGTAGCCGATGATAGGAGCCTTATCCCTTTGCCTGTTTGCACAAGATCCCTGTATATTTAGGAATAATAATAATAGACCTTACAGTACGGGATTTTTCCATGCTGCCGTTCGAAGAAAATAAATTGCACGACGGAGACGGTGCATGTTGACCCGGTCGGGTTTTGCTGCTCTTCTATTTAGGATGAGGCTATAGGTTGGTGAGTGGATGAGAAGCAAACACGTGTGGTAGATAAAAAGCATTGCTATTAGCCAAAGTTCAGTTTTGGATGTAATAGAGCGAAAATTTCAATGCAAGCAATCATAGATGGTGCCGTCATGTGTTATGAACACCGTGGATGGTCAAAAAATTATTATTTTTTGGATGGTTCAAGGGTTTCATAGTTTTTTCAACAACTATCCTTCTGTTTTGTATTCAGTCTATGTTCTTATCTCGTAATATCTGTATTTGCATATGTATCCGGAGTTATTGAGTCGGTTTCCGTTTTGGATAATAAATTCAAAAACAAAACCGGCAAAGCTCATTTCACATCTATCTTGCCCAATTTTCACCTGTAAGCCGGTGGGAGGAGGAAAAATCCTAGCTTCCTCTTTTTTCATCCATCACTCTAACACCAACTCATGTCGACGAAGACATCCGTATCGCCAGTGTTGGAGCAGATGATCGAAGGGCATCACACATCCATATCTTGAGTTCTCCCACATGATTTATCCATCTTCATCTCCTTCCTATACTATTCGACCACAAGAGAGATGAATGAATTCACGAATTGGAGCGAGGTCACAATGGTTAGCATGGCTTTGCTAGCGCCAGTGCACCTGTATCAGGTGACCTAACTGAAGTGAAGGGCGGAGGAGGAAGCGATGGAACACCTGACCACATAGTAAATTGTATATGTGTCTCTTAAAATACATTTTTATCGTCCGTTGCAACGCACAGACATTCCGTTGTCGCGTTTTTCTTCCCTTGCGACGAATGGGTAATTTTAAAAGTTTTTCCGTGGCAACGCACGGGCATTCAGCTAGTCTAGAGTTAAATTTAGTAAAATTTGACTAACTTTATAGGGAAACGTAGAAATATTGATGACACTAAATTGACAGCATTAGATCTCTTTCTAAATTTAGTTTCATAATATGTTAATTTGATATAATATATATTGCTATATTTATCTATAAAGTTGGTCAAATTTGATTAAGTCTGACTTAGCAAAAACTAGAAGTACACTTATTTATGGACGCAGGGAGTACATGTGACTCTCTCATTATACGCTTCTTAGGAAGTCGTCATTTCCTCGATAGGGCACGTTTTGGAAACTTCTAATCTACGAAAGCGTAGACGGCCATTGCAACTAACAACGTTTGGTCATCCATTCAACACCTCATGCGTTCATGTTCGCCAATGAGGCGACCCTTCAACACCTTTTTTTTTGCGAAACTTTACCAATCTATTAATACACCTTATTTTTTTTACGAAACTTTACCATCTATTAATGATCATCAATCAGTATAAAGAGGGCTAATAGTAATGAAAATTATAAAAAAGTCATTGAACCACCTAACGGCGACTACAAACACTAACGCCAGCCAAAAGACGCGTCGCCGTCCTCGCCTCTCTATCACCGGAGCAAATGATACGCCCAAAAAAGGAACCGGTCGAGAGAGATAAGTGGGAGCGAAGGCTTTAGTAGTTAGTACTTGTCAATCGTAGCGCTCTTGATCCGTCAGTGAATGAGCACGTAACACAAACATCCACGAGGATCCACGCCAGCTAGCGGCAAGGACCTGCGGCTGCTGCTGGTCTGGGCACTGCCGCTCCTAACAGCGACGTCGCCGCGTTCTGCTCGTGTGGCGTGTGAATCCACGCTGGGGTCGTCAAGGTGGTGGTGAAAATCATGGTTGTTGGTTGGTATATCAGTTTTGCGTTGGAAAAAAACAACCGAGAGAGAATCACAGAATAATAGAATAATAAATCTCTTGTAATTGCTGCTCTCCTATAGAAGCCAGGGTTAGCGAGTAAAACAAGGAAATATTGACCAGCTTATTTACTTTACTTACGATAGCTTTCTAAGTTTAGCAAAAATGATGTTTGCATCTATAGGAACGAGGTAATAAAAACAAATTTTTATTGGAAGATAGCGTTTGCTCCCCGCGTGGAATGATAGGCAATGGACACCAGACAATGTATGTGAATCAAATGTTGAGTGGAAACACCCACATTAATTTAATATTTCTTTTGACCCAAATTAGTTGACTCAAATTTGTGAAGATACGGATGTATCTAATACTAAATCATGTCTAGATACAAACGAATCTAAACAAATCTAAATCAAGTAATTTAGATCGGAGGGAGTAGTAGGAGTCGTGATTTTTTTTTATTTTCTGTGATGGTGGCTTTCCGTTTAATATGGCTTCTTGTGATTGTGAGTTTCTATTTCCACCCCTTGATTGTGAGTTTCCATCTAGACCCATGATTATGAGACGTATAAGATTAATTGGATGTTTGATGTCTGCGATTTAATAGCTAAAATTGCTCCAATGTTTGATGTTTGCACTTTGATAGCAAAGATTGCTTCAACATTTGATGTGACCTACGATCACCAATTCTCATTTAATAGTAAAAATGATGTCTAACTAAGTGACAAACCATACTAAGTAGCAAACTAGTCTAGAATAGCATGAGTCCATTGGATTCGCTTGAACCCAATTGTTGCATGCCAAGTCCAACACTGCACGGAAGTGTGTGCTGGTTAGGCCGGGAAGCATGTCGGATCGCGCGGGTAGGGCGAACACACCCACCTAGTCACATTTTCGAGTTATCCTAGTCACTATCCATCTCATCTGACTAGTTGGTCCAGACTATCAAAATGAGGGGATATATTTAAACAGGGTATACTTTTTGACACTATAATTTAACATGTTTGGGTGAAATGTAGCAGAATTTTTTATATTGGTGAACACTTGCACAAATCCACACTTGAAAGTGGAGTTCACTCATACAATTATATTATGAAACAGGAGATTTTCAGTCAAAAGAATGTTGAATACATCAAAATAATATGAAAACAACAGACACGACTATGAGGAGTTTAGCCATATATCAGGTACTAACATTTACACTTACAAATACTAAGCACATATATCTCTGCTGCACAGAAAACTCACAAGTTCATACTCAAATTTAGGAAATGTGTCTGAAGAATCAACTGAACAGACAAGTTGTGAAGAAGGACCATACAACTGGATCGAGATGCTTCATTGCACACTACAAAGCTCTTGTACGTTTTTAAGTTCATATATGAAACAATTGTTCTACCAAACTCAGTATAAATTGTGCTAACTCATGTTCGTAATTCCAATTTTTTGTAGAACTTAGAGAACTTGGAGGAGGTGAGATCTCCAACTGAAATATATTGACTTACCCACACTAACAAGGAAGGCATCATGACTATAGAAGCCAAAGATGCTTATGTAAGACATTTTTAATACTGCTACTATTTTGTAATGAATAAGCTTTCTACTTCAATATTTCTTATTCTTTCCTTTGAACTTATTTGCAGGATGCAATGATGACCATAAAAAATAGACTACGCCTAGAAGATGAGATTGAAAAAATAGAATTGCAGATTATTGAAGAAGTCTTGAAGGAGAAGAGCACAACGAGCTCAAGCACATGCACGTTCCTCAAAATTTGGGAGTTGGATCAATCTGAAGGAAGAGTTCTGTGTCCACAGCACGCATCCGAGAACTAAAAAACAAGCTTGTTAAACAGGAGGAACAATCACTCCTCGCAGCTGAAAGGTACAAACAAGAGATGCAGGAAAGGATGGAAGCCTAGGATAAAAGATTTGAAGAAATGAAAAAAACAAGAAGAGGACCATGCAGCTCTGATGAAGGCATAGGAAGAGAAAACAGAGCAACTGAAAAGAAGCAGCAAGAATTAGAAGCCACACTTAGTTTCATCTTAAGGACATCACACGAGCAAGGATAGGGCAACAACTCAACAACACCTCCATCTTGATGAAATTGTTCATCAATATGATTTACTTAGTTGTATCTTCATGTTAAAACTATTGCACAGAATTTTATCGCCGCCATTTTATATATTGGTTCTAAATTTTATTTGTCTGTATGATATTTTTTTCATTTTCTGCATAATTATTAACATGACGAAATTACTGACATTGTCATCAACACGTGGACCCACGTGTCAGAACCATCTCGATCCCACATGTCCGAACCGTCTTGGTCCCACCTATCAGAACCCTCTGGACCCCACCTGTCTGAACCCTATGGGTCCCACCTGTCAGAACTCTCTGGGCCCCACCTGTCCGAACCCTCTGGGTCCCACCTATCAGAACCCTCTAGGTCCCACCTGTCAGAACCCTTTGGGTCCCACCTGTCCAAACCCTCTGGGTCCCACCTGTCTGAATCCTCTTGATCCCACCTGTCAGAACCCTATGGGTCCTACCTATCCGAACACTTCGGGCCCCACCTGTCTGAACTGTCCCGGACCCACCGTTGGTCCACCTGTAAGAACCACTGGGTCCCACTCGTCATAATGCCACATCAGTAAATTGCAATAAATTAACAAAATGCCACGTCTATAATCATGACCTGTCCTACACTCCCTTCTAATTTATGATGACAGACTTTCCATATATATCATGACAAAAATTTCAGTATCGATTGCACGTGATTGTTGACAAAACTAACATCGTCAACTAATATAAGTTAAAGAATGACAAAAAAAATGCAAACCATGGTTATGGATTTTTTATGACGCGGATTTTATGACAAACTTAGTGACAACCCTTTTTGTCAACAACATATATTCATTGACAATATATGGATATTAAGTGACAAATGGGGTCTGTCACTAAATACGATTTCTATTGTAGTGCAACAATTATAGCTAGGCATGAAACCGTAAAGAAGCGGGTGGGTGTGAAGGGTTCTCGAGGAAGAGTAATCCTTCTTATTCTGACAGGCAACATCTGGATAACACATAAAACCATTCACATTGTGTGTCTCAGTCACACCAATAAAATTATGCAGGCACATAATAAAGTCGGTAGTGCGCCGGTCATCATACATCCATTGCCGGCTCATCTGCATTATATAATTAATTTTATCAAAACCAATTACAGAACATCTAGAGAAATGATCATTGTAGATCGACAAATCTATTGTATCAATGACAGATGAAAGGATAAAGTTGCTAACCTCGATCGAGGAGGAAAGAAGAGGAAAAAGCTTAAGTGTGGCTCGGGCACTTCATATCATGTTTATTTTGTGTAAACTCAAGTGGCATCGTGCTCTCACGCATTTTATCGAGCACCTCTTGTGCATAGAGTGGAAAAACAAAGCAACATATACCACTTGTGCATGAGAGGAAAAAACAAGCCAGCTCACACACAAGCATGTGAGGCTGGGGTGTATATATACAGGAACATGAACCTTTAGTTCCAGTTCTTACCAGGAACCAGGACTAAATGGCTAGAGGAAGGCGCAGAACTCATTTAATCCCGGTTTGTGGCACGAATCGAAACTAAAGGTCCCAGACGAACCGAGACTAATCGTGGTCCTGCCCCATGCGGCGTCATGGCCTTACGAACCGAGACTAATGCTCACATTAGTCCCAATTCATAAGGAAACCGGGACTGATCGCGTCAGACGGTCCGACGGAAGCCCTGTTTTCTACTAGTGTATTAAGAATACCTAATCGCAAAATGTGCAGTGTCCAAAAGGCTAGATTACACTTTCTAGAGCGAATTTCACTTCTCACGTTCTATCTATAAATTTTTGACCGTGTTTATCCCAATTAAAAATCTTGGTGACAATGTGACCTGAATTATTACATTGTGTAAAGCTTTACCATGATTAACAGTTTCTTCCAATTCATAGAATCTACGTCCAGTAGTTAGGCCATAGTGGTTGCTGGACGCATAGGCGACCCTTCAAGTTTGTATCACAAACAAAACTAAGGACAAACCAGCTAGTTGTTTTACCTCTAACCTTCATCCACAGGCGTACCCTTATCTAGCTCACCCGCCTGGAATCAATTAACTCCCATTTGACTATCATCTCTCGATTCAATCACACAAGCTTCTCAAGGACAAGCTTCCCAAGTTGCAGGGCCACCAAATCGGTGACGCATGAGAGAATAGGGGAGAGTGCAATTTTTTGTTTTGGTGCATGCGAGCAAGCAAGAGAAGAGCAAGTGAACTAGGCATCTATTAAGGCCTTACCTAGGCTAGGTAGTGACCACACTCCTATTATGTGGGAATCTAGTTGTGGTATCAAACCCCAGCCTACTACCTATAGGTTTGAAAAATGGTGGGCTTATGAGAGAGGACTTTAAAAGCCTTGCCATAGAAAATTGGTCTAAACCAACTTCAGGAATTGATGCTATAGGTATTTGGCAATGCAAAGTGAGAAGATTTAGGAGTTGGTCTAAAGGGTGGAGTAGAAATATTGAGTCTGAACTCAGGTCCCTTAAAAAAGAACTCATGGATGAATATGATTTATTGGATGTCAAATCTGAATCCACAGATCTCTCTGTGGATGAACAGAATAGACTAAAACAAATCTATTCTGAAATGAATGTTCACTGGCTAAAGGAAGAGGTTAAAGCAAAGCAAAGATCTAGAGATAGGAATATTAAAGAAGGGGATAGGAATATAGCTTATTTTCATGCTGTTTCAAATCTAAGAAGGAGAATTTTTTTTGTCCACTCCCTAGAGGGACTGAGGGGCTTTTTGGGAGGAGGATGACATGATGAATGTAGCCACCTCCTTCTACAAAAACCTTTTCAAAAAGGAGTCATCAGGATGTAAGTTGTCTAAGGACTTCTTCTCTCCCAGGGGAAAGATTTCTGAAGAACAAAATTAGAAGCTGGAGACTCCTTTCACTGAGGAAGAAGTCAAAACAACAGTCTTTGGCTCATACTCTGATGTAGCTCTGGACCCTGATGGTTTACCCTCTATTTTTTACCAACACTTTTGGGATGTAGTTAAAGGAAACATTATGGCAATGTTTGAGGACTTTTATCAAGGCAAGCTAGATATTTATAGGCTCAACTTTGCCATCCTGACACTCATCCCAAAAGAACCTGAGGCTAGTAGTATGAAGAAATTTTTAGCCTCGTTAACTACATTTTTAAATATTTCACTAAAGTTCTTACTAACAGGCTAGCCTTGCTGATGGATAGTATCACCTCTAGTAATCAATCTTCCTGCATTAAAGGTAGATTCATCTTGGAAAGTGTTGTTACTGCACATGAGGTTATACACTCTGTCTCACATGGTAAATCCCAAAACTATTTTTAAAACTGGATTATGAAAAAGCTTTTGATAAGGTAGATTTAGAATTCCTTTTGGATCTCCTAGTTAAAAGAGGTTTTAGTCCCAAAGTGATTGCTAGGATCAAATCTGTCACACATAATGGTTCTTTTGGTGTTAGATTGAATGACACCATTGGCAATTTCTTTGTTACTGGAAAAGGGCTCAGACAAGGAGACCCCCTTTCCCCTTCTTCTCAACCTGGTAGTAGATGTCCTGACTAGGATACTCATTAAAGCTTATAATGCTAGCTTAATTAGAGGGCTTTGTACAAACCTATACCATGGTGGAGTTATCTGCCTTCAATATGCATATGATACCATTTTATTTTTTGATAATAATCCAACCTATGTAACCAACCTTAAATGGGTCCTAACTTGTTTTGAGCAAGTCTCTGAAATGAAGATCAATTACTCTAAGAGTGAGTTTATCCCTATAGGTCTTGAGGGTTCTGATATCCCTACCTACACAAACATTCTAGGTTGTGCTGCTGGCACTTTTCCAATCAAATACCTGGGTATCCCTCTTCATTTTGAGAAACTTAGAAGAGAAGTTGATAGACAAGATCCTCAAAAGGATTGCTGGCTGGAGAGGGAAATTGCTTTCTTATGATGCTAGATTGACCCTCATTAAAGCCTGTTTAGCAAGCATTCCTATTTACCTTCTTTCCTTCTTCAAATTTCCTAAATGGGCTCTTGACTTAATTAATTCTCAAATGGCTAATTGCCTTTGGAATGACTTTGAAGGGCATAGGAAATTGCATCTAGCTAGCTGGAAATTAGTTTGCAAAAAAAGGAATTTGGAGGTTTGGGGATCCCAGACTTGGCCAATGTTAACCTCTGCCTTCTTGGCTCCCGGATTAAAAGATACTCCCAAGATGAGGGAAAAATCTGGAGATTCCATTATAGAAGCTAAATATGACACCAAAAACCCTAACATCTTTTGTAGCAAACAAAAAGGGGTTTCCCAATTTTGGAAAGGGGTTCTTTGGGCTATCAACAATATCAAATTTGGATATATATGGCAATTAGGTGATGGTTCACAAGTCAGGTTTTGGGAAGATACCTGGTTTGGGACCTCCCTTCTAGTTGTTCAATTTTTTGAAATCTATGCTATCTGTAATGAACATAATAAAACGGTACAACCGATTTTGGATGGTTCATCCATTAAACTTACTTTTAGGAGAAACTTTAATGCCGATCTTATGAGCCAATGGTATGAACTAGAGGAGATTGTTTCTAGTATTACCCTATCTACTACTAATGATGCCCTGATTTGGCAATATGAGAGTGGATGGATTTACTCCACTACTTCACTTTATGCTATCATCAATTTTGGTGGAGTTACTCCCATTTTATCCCTGCTGCTTGGAAGTTGCATATACCCCCTAGAGTGCATATTTTCCTTTGGTTGCTTGCACAAAACAAACTCATGACTAGAGATAACCTTAAGAAGAGACACATAGACAAACCTGTAGACTGCATTTTCTATTCTGAAGATGAATCCATTAATCATCTTTTCTTCCATTGCTTAGTTGCTACATAGATTTGGACCATCATTTCCAGTTTCTTTAAAATAGAAGTTGGGAAGGATTACATTTTTGTGGCTAAATTTTGGATCTCTAACAAGAAAGTCTTAAACTCGGTTTGCTCTGCTACTTTGTGGTGTCTCTGGAAATTTAGAAATGAGATGATCTTTAATGGTCTCCCATGGATTAACTTGCATCAGATTGTAAGGAGGATCATGATTTCGGTGAAGCACTGGAAGCTGATCTTCAAGGAAGATATGATGGAACAGGTGGACAGCTTTTGCAAGCATCTATCCTAGGTGCTGGACTCAAAGTTCGCCCTGACGAGTGGCTGAGCAGGGGTCAACCTGATGAGAGGGACTTCCAAGACTACCCTTCATCACCAGCCTCCAAGAGAGCTACACTGCAAAGAGTTTGGACGACACCGACTTCTACTTTGGAGACGACCGTTTTCCCCTCTCTTGTCTAGTGTCTTTACTCTCAGCTAGTGTGGATGCACCTTGGGCTTTGTATATAGCTCTAGGTCGCTTTTATTTTGAATATTTACCTGCTTTTGTGTAGTTGTCTGTAGACTTTGACCTGAACTCACTATCAGGTTTCTTTGATGATTCAATGGAACTGGGGGCATTTGTCCGTATCGATCTAAAAAAGTGAACTAGGCATGGAAGCAGGGGCAAATGCAACAAGATAAATCAATGGGTTCATCTCTACATAACTATGATGTCTAACTAATAAGTGACAAACCGTACTAAGTACCAATTTAGTCTAGATTAGAACAAGTCCATTGGGTTCACTTGAACCCAACTGTTACATGCCAGCTCCAACACTGCGTGGAAGTGTGTGTTGGTTAGGCCGGGAAGCACGTTGATCGCGCGGGTAGGGCAAACAAGCCCACCTAGTTCACATTTTCGAGTTGACATCCTAGTCACTATCCATCTCTTCTAACTAGTTGGTCTGGTCCAGCCTATCAAAATGAGGGGATATACTAAAACAGGGTATACTTTTTGACACTATAATTTAACATGTTTGGGTAAAATGTAGCAGAATTTTTTATATTGGTGAACACTTCCACAAATCCACACTTGAAAGTGGAGTTCACTCATACAATTATATTATGAAACAGGAGATTTTCCAGTCAAAAGAATGTTGAATACATCAAAATAATATGAAAACAATAGACACGACTATGAGGAGTTTAGCCATGGGCTACTTGCAGCATGCATAACATATATATTGCGATTATATAAATAGCTAATGGACAAAGAGAAAAATAAGGTATATCAAATTCATAGAAAACATCTTTGGGTGCTCTTTTCAATGATTGCACCACTTTCTTTCCTACCTTTCCTACCGTGGAGTCGATGTAGCAACATCTTGTGGATTCAATTTGCCAACAACTTCATCCAGTATATCACTTGCAACAAGTGGGTGATTTTTCTGTAGTTGCAAGAAACCGTCGGTTCTTCTTATAGCTCGCAACCTATCACCGTCCGTTGCCATATATTTGAGACAACAAACCTTTAGCTGCTCACAATCATATGTTTCCGCAAGATCCAGAATGGAAGCCACTGTGTCGATATCTAGCGCCTTGCTCAGCTTGCTCTCGCACATCACTTTCAGTCGCTCCATGGCGTATCGATTAGCGGCGACAAGTAAATGTTGCGTCATGTTTCTAGCCTCTTGGCTGGCCTCCTCCTCCTCCTCCATGAACTCAGGCAAGCAATCGTTGTACATATAGTGCAACATGACCTTAAATACGTGAGCATTCATATCGTGAATCCTGATGCTGCTTTCTCTGCTCTCCCTCATGAAGCTACACAACTGAGCACGGAACACTGGAGACCGCGCGGCGAGCACGCACGCGTGCGCCTTGAATCTCTTGAACCGTCCGATCCTGATGGTGATATCCGCCTTGAGGCCGCTCTCTAGTAGACTGCGTAGATCTTTAGTTAGGTTGGATGGTGGCACGAGCACGACGATGCTGTCTTCCTTGATGAGTCTGGGGACGTCGAGGGTGCACTTGATCACTAAGCAGTCATCTTTGAGGCACCCCGATGTGGCCAAATCAGCTTTACTCACAAACTTGTTGGTACCCAACGCGGGCGTGGTGGACGAGAGCTTCACGGTACCGGAGCTGAATTTGTGCTTCTCCCCTGTGGCCGGCTGTGCGGGGTCCTGGAGGCACAAGGAGAATGACGCCATGACCTCCTCTTCCTCGCTGCTGGCATCCATCAGCTTGATGAAAACCGAAGACAACTGATTGTCAACGACCCTGTGGTCGCCGTCAGGGTAGTAGAGGATAGCCCAGTCACGACCACCGACACGGAAGGTGTCAGATGTGAGTATAGTGTCTCTGCCTGAGGTCTTGGAGTGGCCGACGACATTGAACAGGTGCTCGCCGGAGTGAACCACCACCGCCGAGGAGGAGGTCTTGTTGGTTACCATGGCCGCGCTCGACCGGCGATCTTGGTGACCAAATCGATGTAAAAGAACACATGGGAAGGCAGAGCCAGGTACGTACAACGAGCAATCTCTCGCTATGTATTTTAATAGGCCTTTTATACGTACAACGAGCAATCTCTCTCTGTCAGATGGGAGTATATATATTGTAGAAGCTGGGTACGCCGGTTATGTTTCTTGTGCCGGTCTCTTCGCTAATCACGACCATGAGAGAACAATAAAGCAAGGGTCCAGATTTGGTTTCTTGGGCCAAATTTCTTGCAATGTCGGTTATTCAGACTTCTCGAAACAGACTTCCGTCCCATTTTATTAAAAAAACTACCGACGACTGAACCGATATAACCGTCTTACATAACAAATCAAAGATAAAACAAAAAGGCCCAAGAAGTGCCGAACTTGCCACCGTAGACACCGAAACGAGCACGAGAGTACTAGAGCTTCACGACAATAGCCCCAAGAGGGTAACGACACGAAGTGCAGCCGTCGTCGAGGCTAAATGGTCAAGGGTTTTACATGCTCAGGAAGAAGAAAATATATAGTTATAGCATGCTCAGGAAGATGCAGAAGATTGAGCAACCAGCAAAGTAATGGTAACATAGCACACATATAAATTTAGAATTTAATGCGTGCCTTCTGTCACGGTTGAGCTTCATATACCGTCAAAATTTTCCTCAAGTGATTGGCTGATTGCCCTTTCAGTACACTTTAACAAGCCAAGTCTTTTTCAATAGTCTCAAGTGCAACAACAGGTGTTTTACTTCACCCTAGTTCCATGAACCTGACCGTTGGTTTAATCTCATGATGTTGCTGGTGGGGCAGCTTCTCGCGGTTTCTTGCCATATACTGGACACAGCAGTTCTTGAGTTGCTGGCAGCTGTGTCGGTCCGCAAATTCCAGGGTGAAACCCACCGTCTCGGCATCCAGCGTCCTGCTCAGCTTGCTCTCGCAGATCAGCTTCAGCCTTTCCTTGGCGTACCGGTCGGCAGCGACGAGAAGATGTTGCGCCATGTTCGTAGCCTCCTCGGTACCCTCCTCTATCAACTTCCGCAGGGTGTCCTTGCACATGTACTGCAGCAGGGCGTCGAAAACTCTGATGTCTATGTCATCGATGCTCATAGTCCTTCGCGTGCTCTCCGCCATGGAGCCGCACAGCTGCGCGCGGAAGACCGGTGACCGCGCAGCCAGCACGCACTTGTGCACCTTGAATGTCTTGAGCATGCCGATTTTGACGGCCATGTTCGCCTTGAGGCCGTCCTCCAAGATCTTGTCTTGCTTCCCTCCCCCCCTCCCCTCTTATGATTCTTGCATCTTTTTTAGGGCTTTGGAAGAGAAGATCTAGATCTATAATTTTCACCAATCTATTCTTTCTCTATGTGAGAGGAATGGATCTAGATCTTAGAGTCATTTGTTGATTTCCACCATTATTCTTCCTCTCTAATTCCTTCCTAGCACTTGTTGCTTTGGTGGAATTTGAGAGTGAAGGATTTGAGCACCTTTGATGTTCTTGCTTTGCATTATTGCATAAGTGTTGAACTCTTCATTATGATTTGTTTGAGTGAGCCGTGAGCTTGTTACTATTGGAGGGTGACTTCCTAGTTGGTTTGGCGGTTGGTACCGCGGTGTCCTCTTCGTAGAGATTGTGAAGAGACTCGGGGTTCTCCTTCGTGGAGCTTGTGAAGTGGTTGTGGAGCTTATCATCTCCGGAGTGGAGCAAAAGCTAGCCATAAGAAAAGAGCCTATTCCTTTATTAGATAGACTCGGAGAAGAAGGTGCGCCTTCGTGGTGTTAGGAAATCCTTCGTGAAATCCCACACCTCTCCAACATGAGGTACCTTACTTGTAAGGGAACACATGAATACATCTTCGTCTCTACGTGCCTCGGTTATCTCTATACCTGAGTTTATTTTCCTTGTGATAGTCATCGAGCTTGAAGTACTTATATCTTGCTTATTACTTGTGGTATATTTACATTGTGCTATCTTGCTGAACTTAACTTGTTGTTGGTGCACTTAGTTGAGCCTAGTGTATTTAGGTTTTGTGCTTGTAAAATAAAAAATAGTTTAGTTCCGCATTCTATCAAGCCGAAACCGTAATTGTTTTGAAATTGCCTATTCACACCCCCCACCCCCTCTAGGCGACATCTCTATCCTTTCACCGGGCTCCGTCGCAGCGAAGCGGAAGCGCGTAGCCCTTGAAGGAGCAGTGGAGCCCGCCTCCTCCTCCACTACCGCCGCTGTTGCCAGCATCCCCATGGCAAAGAAGGCGAAGAAGAAGCCGCCTGTCAAGGGCACCCCTGCGCCGAAGAACACAGTGGCTAGCCGCCGCACTCCTGCCGTGCCTCCGTGCCCGCAGCCAGCGCACACGCCCGCGCCCATCAACGCCGGCACCCAAGACGTGCCTGTGCATAAATGATGTTTCTCTCGACGCAGTCACCGGTAATATGATCAGACCGGGAAGCGATATTGGAAAAGGATTGAAGATAAGTTCTTTTTACTGATGGTGCTGCTTGATGCTAAGCTCTACGTGTTCACGCCATGTAACTTTTTGGTGGCGTAACTTTTTGGTTTTGTTGTCTATTCCGCAGGAGGGATTTTGGGCCTAAGAAACGTGTTTTCCACGGCCTGAAAACGGCCGGCTGATTTCGGGATCTGCTAGAGATGCTCTTACTAGCTAGTCATGCATGTCCATCTAATGTACTTGTGAATACTTTGAAATTAAAAAATAATAATCGCGCGCCAACTCAACTCTAACTTTGAGTCTCTAACCTGTGTCGAGGACAATATATATAGACAACCGAGATCAAGAAAGAAAAAATCCATAGTATAGGAGTACCAAGCAACGAGAACTTACATGATAAAGGACGAACAAGGATGACTGATAAAATCGATCCCTATATCTTGGATCAAAAAGAAAGCAACACAAACAAATATCCAGCCAAGTCAGAAAAGTAATGAGAACCACACAAAAGCGTCAGATCTCCAGAAGGTGGATGGATTAGCAGCAGTTATCAACTTGCATTGTGTCCCTAGTAAGTTAGGTACTCCAGCAGTGGAAAAGTGCCAAATTCCTCCTTGACTTTCTTGAGAGATACGACTCTGCAGTTAGACACAGTATGTGTGGCATCCGTGACAGGGAACAAGGAGAAGATAATTTTTACAGCACCTGAGCCTTGGTGTTCCTGCTGATTCAATGCGCTAGAGCAAAATCATATTGATTGGATTTTTTGTTACTCCATTTGAATCGCAACACGTACCAGTGTGGATATAGTCTAAGGGTATTACTAGCTAGGCATGCATGTTCATGTAAAGTACTTGTGAATATTTTGAAATTAAAAAATAATAATCGCACACCAACTCAACTCTAACTCTCAGTCTCTAACTCGTGCCAACTGCCGAGGACAATATATAGACGACAGAGATCAAGGAACAAAAAAATCTACAGTTATAGAATGCTCAGGAAGATCACTAGTAGAAAACAGACCTTTGATCCAGGGGTATTAGCCCCGGTTTTGCTACAAACCGGGACTAATGTCCCGGTCCAACGGCTAGAACTGGCCCCAGGGGGGTGGCAGGCACTAGCCCCAGTTTGAACGGGACCTTTAGCCCCGGGTCGTGTAATAAACCGGGGCTAAAGGGTTCAAGCAGGCCGGGTCGGGCGCTAGACCCTTTAGTGCCGGTTTGTTATACGACTCGGGGCTAAAGGTGGACCTTTAGCCCCGGTTCTAGACACGAACTGAGGCTAAAGGTCTGGCTATATCTTCTTCCCCTGCCCGAGCCATCATTCAAACTAGTGGCTCTCCTTTCTCTCTTTCTTGCTTCAAGCTCGAGTTCATGCCCTTTTTTTTCTTAAGATTTGTCTATATTTTATGGTGCCCCATCTATCCAAAGGTTCTAAAAAGTGAGCAACTTCATCCTTTGAACTCTCATTGCTTTCATGTTCTATCTTATAGATGGATTTGTGGATTTAGTTTGGTAGTAATTTTTACAATGATAGCATGAGATCGATGTTTAGATTCTATCTATCTTGTATTAATGTAAGAAACTCTAAGGTAAATATCACAATATGTGGATTCTATCTATATATATCTTGTTTTGGCACGTAGTCTCGAAATTTGATTTTAGAAGCACACACATGCGTGAGTTCATCATTCTAACTAGCTAGCTGCGCAAAATATTCTTCTTCGTCTACCTGCGTTCAACAAACTGAAAAAATTGTAACAAAGATAGGGTTAATTCATAAAAGCTTGATAAGAAGACATCACAGTACATCTTTGAGAAGCTCCTCTATGGCGAGCTCCTCGAAGATGTCTGAGGATATATAGGATCCTAAGACATCTTCGAGAGAAGCTCTGCCATAGTGGTGTCCCTTTGGCACCATCTTGGAGTTAATAACTTCTCTATCTATAGATTAATATGCCGGGTAACTAAAACAATTCACATATTAGGGAGTGCCTCTATGGCGAGCTCCTCGAAGATGTCTGAGGACGGGATCCTAAGACATCTTCGAGAAGCTCTGCCGTAGTGGTGTCCCTGCTCTCGCACACCATCTTTCAGTTTATATCTTCTCTAGCTAACTCAGTATGTTGGTGGAGCTAACTAATTTCACATATTAGAGAGTGCCTCTACGGCGAGCTCCTCGAAGATGTCTGAGGACGAGGTCCTAAGACATCTTCGAGAAGCTCCGCCGTAGTGGTGTCCCTGGTCTCGCACACCATCTTGCAGTTCTTCACAAGAATGCATACCTATTTATAGATTAAGCAACACAACATAGTGTCGGGCACTGATGACATAATGTCGACACACTCACCCTGGCATAGTGCTGCCACCCATCCAAAATAGTGTCGTTATTTAATTTACTGGCTTAGTGCTGCCCACTAAGGACATAGTATCGACATGTTGTCTCTATATCCACATTTAGTCTCGGTTGGTGCCTCCAACCGGGACTAAAGGTTCATCATATCTTTAGTCCCGGTTGCTGGTTTTAATTTTTTTAGATTAGTACTAATTAATTATGATTATGCTGCCACCCACCCAAAATAGTAGAGTCATTTAATTTACTGGCTTAGTGCTGCCCACTGAGGACATAGTGTCGACATGTTGTCTCCACATCCACATTTAGTCCCGGTTGGTGCCTCCAACCGGGACTAAAGGTTTATCATATCTTTAGTCCCGGTTGCTGGTTTTAATTTTGTTTTTTTAGATTAGTACTAATTAATTATGATTATGCTGCCATCTATCCAAAATAGTGTCGTCATTTAATTTACTAGCTTAGTGATGCCCACTGAGGACATAGTGTCGACATGTTTTCTCCACATCCATATTTAGTTCCGGTTGGTGCCTCCAACCGGGACTAAAGGTTCATCGTATCTTTAGTCCCGGTTGCTGGCTTTAATTTTGTTTTTTTAGATTAGTACTAATTAATTATGATTATGTTTGATGTACTTAATTAATTATATAATGCAGATGAGCCGGCAATGGATGTACGCTGACCCACTCTCTAACGAGTTCATTAAAGGCATGCATTCTTTTCTTCTTGTGGCCGAGGCAAACAACCGGAATGGTTTTATGTCTTGTCCATGTGGTGTCTGTCGGAATCATAAGGAATACTCTTCCTCAAGAGTCCTTCACACCACTGTTTGATGCAGTTTCATGACCGGCTATAATTGTTGGACCAAGCACGGAGAAAGAGGGGTTATGATGGAAGACAACAAAGAAGAAGAGAATGACAACGACTACCCTGAATACGATGGTAGTACAATGGAAGACATTGATGAAGAACGGGCATCAGATCTGCCCGATGATGATCTTAGTCGGGCCATTGCTGATGCCCAGGAAGAATGCGTAACTAAAAGGGAGAGGTTGAAGTTCAATAAGATGTTAGAGGATCACAACAAATTGTTGTACCCAAATTGTGAAGATGGGCACAAAAAACTGGGTAGCACACTGGAATTGCTGCAATGGAAGGCAGATAACGGTGTGACTGACAAAGGATTTGAAAAATTGCTGAAAATAATGAAAAAGTTGCATCCAAAGGATAACGCCGCCGTACCTCTGAAGCAAAGAGTTTGTCGCCTCTAGGATTAGAGGTGCAGAAGATACATGCATGCATTAATGACTGCATCCTCTACCACGGCGAGGAGTACGAGAAGTTGGATGCATGCCCAGTATGCACTACATTGCGGTATAAGATAAGACGAGATAACCCTGGTGATGTTGAGGGCAAGCGTTGCATGAAGAGGGTTCCTGCCAAGGTGATGTGGTATGCTCCTATAATACCACAGTTGAAACGTTTATTCAGGAACAAAGAGCATCCCAAGTTGTTGCGATGGCACATGGAAGACCGTAAGAAAGACGAGATGTTGAGACACCCCGCTGATGGGTCGCAATGGAGAAAAATTGATCGAGAGTTTCCGGACTTTGCAGGTGATGCGAGGAACTTATGGTTTGGTCTAAGTACAGATGGCATGATTCCTTTTGGGGAGCAGAGCTGCAGTCATAGCACCTGGCCTGTGACTCTGTGTATCTATAACATTCCTCCTTGGTTGTGCATGAAGTGGAAGTTCATTATGATGCCAGTGCTCATCCAAGGCCCGAAGCAACCTAGCAACGTCATTGATGTGTACCTAAGGCCATTAGTTGAAGAACTCTTACAGTTGTGGCACGGACAAGGTGTACATGTGTGGGATGAGAACAAGCAGGAGGAATTTGACCTACGAGCGTTGTTGTTCCTAACAATCAATGATTGGCCCGCTCTTAGTAACATTTCAGGACAGACAAACAAGGGATACAATGCATGCACACACTGTTTAAACGAGACTGAAAGTATATATTTGGATAAATGTAAGAAGAATGTGTACCCGAAGAATCGTCGTTTTCTTCTGCCCACGCACATCCTAAGAAAGAAAGGTAAGCATTTCAATGGTGAGGCAGACAGCTGGTGTAAGCCTATCCGCCGTACTGGTGATGATGTATTTGACATGGTGAAGGATTTAAAAGTAATCTTTGGAAAGGGTCCTGGTAGACAATCTGTTCCGAAGGACGATGTCGGACACGCACCCATGTGGAAAAAGAAATCTATATTTTGGGAGCTACCCTATTGGAAAGTCCTAGAGGTCCGCTCTGCAATTGACGTGATGCACCTGACGAAGAATCTTTGCGTGACACTGCTAGGCTTCTTGGGCGTGTATGGGAAGAGCAAAGATACACCTGAAGCACGGCAGGACCAACAACATATAAAAGACCGAGACAGCATGCATCCAACGCTGTTTGAAGGTACTGCTAGCTACGCTCTTACCAAAGAAGAGAAGGAAATCTTTTTTGAAGTCCTTTATAGTATCAAGGTCCCGTATGGTTTCTCATCGAACATAAAGGGAATAATAAATATGGTAGAGAAAAAATTTCAAAACCTAGAGTCTCATGACTGCCACGTGCTTATGACCCAGCTGCTTCCGATTGCATTGAGGGGACTCCTACCGAAAAATGTTCGAGTACCCATTGTGAAGCTATGTGCTTTTCTCAATGCAATTTCTCAGAAGGTAATCAGTTTAGATAGTCTACTAAGGTTATAGAAAGATGTGGTCCAATGTCTTGTCAGCTTCGAGTTGGTGTTCCCACCATCCTTCTTCAATATTATGACTCACCTCCTAGTTCACCTAGTCGACGAGATTAACATTCTTGGTCCTGTATTTCTACACAATATGTTCCTCTTTGAGAGGTCCATGGGAGTGTTAAAGTAATATGTTCATAACCGTGCTAGGCCAGAAGGAAGCATCTCAAATGGATATGGAACAGAGGAGGTCATTGAGTTTTGTGTTGACTTTATTCCTGACCTTAAGCCCATCGGTGTTCCTGAATCACGGCATGATGGTAGACTTAGTGGAAAAGGCACGCTAGGAAAGAAAGCAAAGATATGTATGGACGAACATTCTCTCACTAAAGCACACTACACAGTTCTGCAAAGTTCCACCTTGGTGGCTCCGTATATCGAGGAACACAAGAATATTGTACACTCTAACAACCCGGGGAAGCCTGGCTCCTGGATTAGAGATGAACATATGAAGACTTTCGGTGGTTGGTTGCAGACACATCTCATGAATGACATAAATGTTGGAGAGCAGTTGTACTTGTTGGCCAGGTCACCATCTTCGACTATATTGACTTTCCAAGGGTACGAGATAAATGGGAATACATTTTACACGATCGCCCAAGATAAAAAGAGCACCAATCAAAATAGTGGTGTCCGATTTGATGCAACAGACGAGAATGGGCAAAAGGATACATATTATGGTTACATAGAGGAGATATGGGAACTTGACTATGGACCTTTTTTTAAGGTTCCTTTGTTTGTGCAAATGGGTCAAGTCGACGGAGGCGGGGTTGAGGTAGACAAGAAATACGGAATGACAATAGTGGATCTCAACAACCTTGCGTATAGAGATGAACCATTTGTCCTAGCCAATGATGTGGCTCAGGTTTTTTATGTGAAGGACATGTCTACCAAACCGAGAAAAAGGAAAGATAAGCAAAAGAATACAGCATCCGATGAGCCAAAGCGCCACATAGTTCTTTCAGGAAAAAGAAACATCGTGGGGGTGGAGGATAAGATGACATGTCGACGATTATGATAAGTTTCATGAAATTCGCCTTCATTGTGAAGGATGACCCAAGCATCCCGTTAAGTAAGGAAGATGCTCCATGGTTACGGATTAGAAGAAAACCCTAACATGTGTGGATGTTGGTGATGTACAATATTATTAAACCTTTATTTTTAATGATCTTCTTATATGTATATGGATATGAACTATCTCGATCTCAATAGGTAGTATTGCAACTTGATGTGGGCAGACATTTATTAATATTAAAACGTAAAAATTAGTCATAATCATATCTAGCCCTATAGTACACAGCTTCAGGGCCGTCTTCGGAATCGTCATCGTCATCGTCATCGCTCGTAGCACGTGGATGGATCCTCAGCCCTTCCTCGTAGCACGCAGATGGATCCTCCGGCCTCGGATTCATGACGCACGGGGGAGGGGGATCAGGCGAGGATGGTCTCCCATGGAGATGTAGAGCAGGCTAGTGAAAGTGCGGGTACCTCGGGCGAGGATGGTATCCCATGGCGATGTAGCGCATCACACCGGCGATAGTCTGGTTCGCCCACCATAGGCGGCGACCAGCCTCATTGTGGTTCACTGGGGGCGGGCCGTCACCCTCGTACCTGGCGAGCTCCCTTTCCCGCCGGTTTCTGAAGAAGGCATTCCAGGTGTCGAGGTTGTCGGGATCCCAATGGGGATCCATCCGCTGCTCTGGCGTGAGCTCGAGGTAGAAGTGGTTCGTGATGGCCGCCTGGCGGGCCGAACCTTGAGGCACAGGAGGAACAGGAACCCCTCCAGTGCTTAGCTTCCAGCCAGCGGGCAGTCGGTACCTCGGCGGGCATGGGTAGCTGGGCGCCTGGCCTCGGTCTCCTCGGCGTCGAAAGGCCCGATGGCGGTGTCCATTGTTGTGAGAGAGAAGGTGTGGATGTGTGGATGGACATGGCGGTCAGCCTAGATATAGAGGGACATGGCGGGAAGCGGGGGAAATTGCAGGAGAACATGGCGGGAAGCAGGGGAAATGGCAGGAAAACATGGCGGGAAGCAGGGGGAATGGCGGGAAAACATGGCGGGAAGAGGGGAAATGGCGGGAAGCGTGGGAAATGGAGGGAAAATATGTTAAACAATAGATAATTTCATTTAAGTTGTATAATAAAGTATGATAATAGATTTAAATTATAGATCTTCTTTTCCTGAAAATTTTGATATATAATACATAATTTTCTGAAAACTATAAACCATTTTTGGTTTTGGCACCAAAAATAACCTTTAGCCCTGGTTTGTAATACAAACCGGGGATAAAGGGTGACCCCCGGTTTGTATTACAAACCGGGGCTAAAGGGGTGTGGCGCACGGGAAGAGCGGCGGGCCGAAAACACCTTTTGAAGGGAATATGCCTGAGAGGCAATAATAAAGTGGTTATTATCTTATTCCATGTTTATGATAAATGTTTATTTTGCATGCTATAATTGTATTGATCGGAAACGTCAATACATGTGTGTTTAATAAACAAAAAGGGTTCCTAGTTATGCCTCTCTTAGAGACTAGCTTGTTGATTAACAAGATGATCAAGGTTTCCTGATCATGGACATTGGATGTTGTTAATAACAAGGTCACAGCATTTGTGAAATGATGTGATGAACATTCATCCGAAGTATAGCATTACGATCAAGTCATTATGTTTATATTGCTATAACATCATACGAAGTAATCTTTATCCTTAGACCATGAGATCATGTTAATTGCTAACACCGGAAGTGAAGGGAATATGCCCGAGAGGCAATAATAAAGTGGTTATTATCTTATTCCATGTTTATGATAAATGTTTATTTTACATGCTAGAATTGTATTGATAGGAAACATCAATACATGTGTGTTTAATAAACAAAAGGGTTCCTAGTTATGCCTCTCTTATAGACTAGCTTGTTGATTAACAAGATGATCAAGGTTTCCTGATCATGGACATTGGATGTTGTTAATAACAAGGTCACACCATTGGTGGAATGATGTGATGAACATTCATCCAAAGTATAGCATTACGATCAAAGTCATTATGTTTATATTGCTATAACATCATACGAAGTAATCTTTATCCTTAGACCATGAGATCATGTTAATTGCTAACACCGGAAGAGTATCTTGATAACATCAAACGTCACACCGTAACAGGGTGACTATAAAGGTGGGTTCAGTGCTACGAAGGTGTTATGTTGAGGCTCATGGATCAAGAGTGGGATTTGTCCATCCCGATGACGGATAGATATATTGTGGGCCCTCTCGGTGATATCACATTGAAATAGCTTGCAAGCAAGTGATGTGATCACTAGAATGTTATATCACGGGAACGAGAAAAGAGTGCATGTCGGTAACGAGATCAAACTAGGTATGGAGATACTGATGATCGAATCTCGGACATGTAATATATCGCGGGACAAAGGGATTTAGTTACTAGCGTTAAAGGTTCTCACAATCACAGAAGTCATCATTGAATGTGTAGGAGTCAGTATGGATCTCCAGGTCCCGCTGCTGATTATTGATCGGAGAGGGGTCTCGATCATGTCTGCATTATTCGCGAACCATAAGGTGACACACTTAAGGGATACCGACACTATTTGGAGCAAATATGTTTCAGATAAAGATTTAAGAAAGCGCTGGAATTATTTCAATAGACACCGAAACTGTTTCGGGTGAAATTGCTGAAATTGGTTCTGCATGTAATATTGAAATGTTGCAGGGGATTTTATGTGAATGTTTGTTAATTAAAGTAATTAAAAAAATTCTGAATAAAAATAATAAAAGAGTTTTATTAAATGAGGGAGCAATAAATTTGGAGAAATTTAATGCATTTAAAGTGGAGACTTTAAAAGAGAATGTGAAGAGGCATTTTAATGTGGAGGGGTTACCACCACATGAATGGAGGAGGTGAAGGGTCACCCCCTCCATGCGCCGGCCATGAAGGAGGGGCACCCCCTCCTCCTATAAAAGGCCACCCCCTCCTCACTTCTCACTCACACCTCCTTGTGAAGGATCTCTCTCCCCCTCTAGTATTATTTCCCCATGGTCTCGGATTAGCGAGATACATGTTCCCGGTGGCTTTATCTGGAAAGGAGTTGCTTCGCTGCTTTCTTTGGAGCGAGGGAGGAGGTTGTCGAGTACCGGACATGTGTGTGATCATGGATGCACCGCTGCTTTGCGGTGCTGGACTTGGTGGTGCTGGAGCTGGATCGATGGACGTCTTTGGGCGGACTGCTGGACTTCATCACGATCTTGAGATCGGCAAGTGTACGACTACATCAACCACGAGTTCCTACTCATTAACAAAGCTCGTTGTCTACGAGGGTAAGTTCTCGTTGGATGTATGTCCACCCGTTGCTTTGTACCTAGTAGATAGATCTTGGCGTGTTGTTCACACCGTAGGAAAATTTTTGTTTTCTATGCTGTGAACCCAACAGTGGTATCAGAGCCTGATCTATGCGTAGGTGCTTAGCACGGGTAGTACACATATGTTGATATGTCGGCGATGATGATCATGTTATTGCATCTTCTATGTATTTTGGATATTGGTGGCATAGTGGGATGAAGCGGCCCGGACCAACCTTACATGTCATCGTACATGAGACCGGTTCCACGACTGACATGCAACTAGTTTTGCATAAGTGGCTGGCGGGTGTCTGTCTCTCCTACTATAGTCAATATCTGATTTACAACGAGTTGCTAATAACTTGGTTATCCTCGTTGTGGTTCATGTTCGTAGGTAAGAACGGTTCTATCTCTGAAAGTCCTAAGCCACGTAAAACTTGCAATTGATAAATTAGAGGCGTCTAGTTTAGATCGTTGCTGGGCTAGTGTATTGATATGGTATTGTTGTAAGTAGATGTATGATAGATACTATTACAACACACTCAACGTGTAAATTCCATATACCTTGGCCTTACACACAAAGGAATGATAGAGATCATACCACGATGCAAGTGATAGAGATCAAATGCATGGACCATATCATCTCACTTTACACATTAGATGTTAGCATCTTATACTGCTACTGTGGCGATTTCTGAAGCATTGTAAGATGATCCCTCTTTTAGATATCAAGATAAAAATGTGTTCTTCCTTAAGTATGCACCGTTTTGTGGATTGTATTTCGAGACATCACGTGATGATTGGGTGTACTCGACGCTACGCTTTCATACAAACGGGTGTAAGACAGTTTTACACATGCGAGTACTAAGGTTCTTACTTGGCAAGCCTAGCATGTACAGACATGACCTCGGAACACGGACCGAAAGGTTAAGCATGAGTCATATAGTTGATATGATGCCCATATAGATGCTCGCCTTTGAAGCTACATCAACTCACGTGATGATCGGACTTGGTGTAGTGGATTTGGTTCATGTAATCACCAAAAAGGCACAAGGGATATCGTTTTTGAGTGGGAGTTCATTTCTAATTTGGATTAGTCGAACCAAATTTGTAATAAATTAAATCAAAGTGAATTTTCATAGTTTGTTGTAGTCATTGGCATTCGTTTTCTACCTTATGCTTAGTTTTTATTTGAGATAATAGAACTATAGAATTCTGGATATTTACTTTACGAACTGGTATCGTATTGTTTCGAATGTCAATTTAAAGTTTATAAGTCCTATTGCAAACTTTGAGCAAACTCTATTTACTCCATGAATTTTAATAAGTAGTATTAAATCAAGAGTAAGAATTCCAATGTTAGTATCTAAAGTATCATGTTTGCCTCCATGATTATTGATATTCAAAAAGTTGTTTTAATATCAAGATTATATTGGAGCTGGAAATTGTTTTAGAAACCATCATGTGTGAAAGATATTGTGATATCTGAAACAATGTTTTTGGTTGCATTATGATAGAGTATAATTTAGCAAAATACGTGTTCTCATATTGTATGAGAATTTGTGAAGGATGGAGATGCTAGGCATCCGAATCTACCAAAAAGGTTTTGGGAACTGATATTATACTCGTGATTCTTCCTTATAAGCTATAGTAGCTTGATCATGAAAGTTGTCATGATAAGGATGAATAGAAGATGTAAGTAAAATGTTTACTACACTAATAGATTACTAAAGAATGGATTTTTGAAAGAATGCCAAACATTTGATCATGGTGATCCACTTCAAAGTGCAAGTCCAAATGTATTAGTATTTGACTATATACACTTTGTACTATGTGTCATGTGAATGACACCACTATTGATGTTGATAGATTCTTTTAAAAGAAAAAGGAATTGCTGAAAGAGAATCTATAAAATATTTGGCAGAAAATATAAGGTTGGAGATGTCCAACTTGGGTATATAGAAGATATACATGTTATGGTTGTATTCCTTGCTTGTTAAAAAATGTGGTTCTTAGGTATTGGATACCGGTATTGGATACCTAATTGGTTGGTATGAAGTGTCATACAGGACAACGCAATTCATGAACTACAATGGCCTAAGTAAACCAGCAAGAGAATGAGTGATGATGTTCATCGAAAACAAATAAAGTGTTATTGTGTTTTTCGTTGTCATCAAACCAAGCCTTCAAGATTTGTTTAAATAATTGTTATTTTGTTCCGGTATCATGAGAACATTGGCTGTTCAAATAATTACCGTATTCCATAAAGGATGGATGAACTTTTACAAGTCTAGTTGGAGAAATCACATCCATAAACACTATTGCTAAAATGTCGCAAGACAAATGATTGAAAGATCACTTATGAAGTGACATCGTTGTTTAACTTATATTTTAAAGAAAACATGAAGAAACTCCATGTTGATGGATTTTTGGAGTCTTTGATTTTGATCAATTGACGCATGTGAGACTTTCCTCAAGATAATTGAAGCTCCGTCCATAGGCCAGAGAGGAACGGATGACTAGCTTATTGCAAATTGTGCATGCTGATGTGCATAGTCCATTATGTGTAGCCATATGCGATGGATCTTTTTGCTTCATATGCTTTCTCCGAAAATTTGAGTGAATATATCTGTATATTTACTTAATAAGGAAGAAGTATGAAACATTTGAAAATTGTTCAAATACTTTCAAGATGAAGTGGAAAATTATTGTAACAAGAAAATAAAGAGTTTATGATTCGATCATAAAGGAAGATATTTGAGTTACATGTTTAGCAAAAACACCTAAGACTTGAGGAATTGTTCCATGATTTGTGTTTCCCGATAAACCATAGGAGTATGGCATATTCGAGAGATAAAATCAAACCATGTTTGACATGGTAAGATCAAGGGTGTCATTATGTTTTAAGGATTGAAGCTTTAGAGACTACCGCTTTTACACTGAAAAGAGCACCATCGTGATCCATTGAAATGACACCATATGAGTTATGGTTTGGGATAAAACCCGAATTGTCTTTTATTAAATTTTGGTATGCTATGCATAAGTAAAATGTTTACAACCAAAGTCGGATAAGCACGTCTTTGTAGGTTATCCCAAAGAATTTGTTGGGAATTTCTCCATAACACCGAGGATAAAAGAGTTTGTTACTTGGAACGTCAAGTTTCTTGAGAAGGATTTTTTCATGAAAAGTTAAGTGGGAGGACAATAGAACTTTGATAAGGTTGTTGAACCTTAGCTATATTTGCTAAGTAGCGCAGCGCCGGAAAGTGTCCCGGTGGCGGCCACAATGCTCATGGCTCGTCGTGATTACAAAAGGTGTGATCTCGGAGATTAGAGTTCCTATAGAACCGTGTGGGTCGGTAAGAATCAAATAGTAAGATTTGATAAGCAAGTCGTTATTGTTTTGACAATGATGAACCGACTACATGCAAAGAAGCGATGATGGGCCCTGACTCTATAAAATGACTAGAAGTCATAGAATCCGTGATAGTATCCATACACGAGAAAACAAGTTTCTGAACTTGGAAGAACTTCCGAAAAGGCCTGAAGCCTATCGGTCGTGTTTGGATCTATAAAGAAATAAGACATGGATGTTTAACATCTATGAAATAGTCGACATGTCGGAAAGAAGTTTACGACAATGTTCAAGGAGTTGACTATGACAAGATTTGATCTTTCATAGCGATATATAGTCTTGATGGATTAATGTAGCAACCACTACATATAATTTGGTATATGGTAGTTGAATAAACAAAACAAGGTTCTTCTAATAGAACGGTAACCTAGGACATGTACATGACATGGTCCGAAGGGTTTTGTTAATTCAAAGGGTGCTAAAAGGGCATGTAAACTTCAATAGTTGAAGTAAGCATAGCGGAGTTGGAATCTTCACCATGATGAAACTGTTAAAAGAGTCTAAATTCATCGGAGATGATGAAGATGCTTGCATTTGCAAGAAATTAAGTGGGAGTGCTGAGACATATTTCTAATACATTATGTAGAGGACATATCATTGATTGGAAATGATGTATCTTGTATTGACACAAGTTAAGAATTTCATTAAAATAAGATTTCGATGAAAGACTTGGGCAAACCCGGAATATTAGGCATCAATATCTATATGGATAGATTAAGGCGCTAATATGGTTGTGCCAGACATACATATATGAGATATTGAAAGGGTTCAATATGGAAACAACAAGAAAGGTTCTTGCTGCATGGAAAGGATTGTATCAAAATTCAAGTGTTTCAACACTTGGTGAGTAAAATCACATGAAGATTTTGATCGATTATACCATGATATGTATATATCCAGAATGTCCTATGCTCTAAATGTTATGAGCATATACCAGAATGATTCATAAGATGATCATTGGACAATAGTAAAGATATTCTTATGAGGTTTGGAAGAACTAAGAATATATAATGTATAAGTGACAAATAGTTAAAGGTAGTTCATTGTAAAGTGTTACATTGATACTAGTTTTGTCACAAGATACAAATTAAATTTATCTCAATGTAGACTATGGGTGGCACAATGTAATGGAAAGGATGTTCCATGATGGATTTGGATGAGTTCCAAAGTTGAGACATTGTGACGGATACTACAACAAAAGGCTAAGTATATGATTGCTATAGTAGCAGCAAAGGAGGGCATTTGTGTTAAGTAGTTTGTTATCAAACTAGGTGTGGTTCAAAGTGGGCTAATACTATGAAGATATATTGTGTGACAATAATATCAACATATTTTGAGCCAAACGAACTAAAGGTCTCACCAAAGGACCAAATCTATACAATGCCATCTCATTTGAGAATGAGTGATGCATAGAGACTCAGAGACATGCAAATACCCACGGACCTAAAACTGTCAGATCCAGAGATTATGTTAACCACTAGCAATAGCGTATATGCAACACCAGAAACCCATAGGTGTTCAATACGCAAAGTTTTTCAAACTAGATTATTGACTCTAGTGCAAGTGGGAGACTGAAGGGAATATGCCCGAGAGGCAATAATAAAGTGGTTATTATCTTATTCCATGTTTATGATAAATGTTTATTTTACATGCTAGAATTATATTGATCGGAAACATCAATACATGTGTGTTTAATAAACAAAAAGGGTTCCTAGTTATGCCTCTCTTATAGACTAGCTTGTTGATTAACAAGATGATCAAGGTTTCCTGATCATGGACATTGGATGTTGTTAATAACAAGGTCACACCATTGGTGGAATAATGTGATGAACATTCATCCTAAGTACAGCATTACGATCAAAGTCATTATGTTTATATTGCTATAACATCATACGAAGTAATCTTTATCCTTAGACCATGAGATCATGTTAATTGCTAACACCGGAAGAGTATCTTAATAACATCAAACGTCACACCATAACAGGGTGACTATAAAGGTGGGTTCAGTGCTACGAAGGTGTTATGTTGAGGCTCATGGATCAAGAGTGGGATTTGTCCATCCCGATGCCGGATAGATATACTCTGGGCCCTCTCGGTGATATCACATTGAAATAGCTTGCAAGCAAGTGATGTGATCACTAGAATGTTATATCACGGGAACGAGAAAAGAGTGCATGTCGGTAACGAGATCAAACTAGGTATGGAGATACCGATGATCGAATCTCGGACATGTAATATATCGCGGGACAAAGGGATTTAGTTACTAGCGTTAAAGGTTCTCACGATCACAGAATTCATCGTTGAATGTGTAGGAGTCAGTATGGATCTCCAGTTCCCACTGCAGATTATTGATCGGAGAGGGGTCTCGATCATGTCTGCATTATTCGCGAACCGTAGGGTGACACACTTAAGGGATACCGACACCATTTGGAGCAAATATGTTTCAGATAAAGATTTAAGAAAGCGCTGGAATTATTTCAATAGACATCGAAATTGTTTCGGGTGAAATTGCTGAAATTGGTTCTGCATGTAATATTGAAATGTTGTAGGGGGTTTTATGTGAATGTTTGTTAATTAAAGTAATTAACAAAATTTGTATAAAAATAATAAAAGAGTTTTATTAAATGAGAGAGCATTAAATTTGGAGAAATTTAATGCATTTAAAGTGGAGACTTTAAAAGAGAATGTGAAGGGGCATTTTAATGTGGAGGGGTTACCACCACATGAATGGAGGAGGTGAAGGGTCACCCCCTCCATGCGCCGGCCATGAAGTAGGGGCACCCCCTCCTCCTATAAAAGACCACCCCCTCCTCACTTCTCACTCACACCTCCTTATGAAGGATCTCTCTCCCCCTCTAGTATTATTTCCCCATGGTCTCAGATTATCGAGATACATGTTCCCGGTGGCTTTATCTGGAAAGGAGTTGTTGCTTCCGCTGCTTTGCTGGAGCAAGGGATGGAGGTTGTCAGGGTACCGGACGTGTGTGCGATCACGGATGCACCGCTACTTTGCGGTGCTGGACTTGGTGGTGCTGGAGCTGGATCTGGTGGACGTGCTAGAGCCGGACCTGCTGGACTTCATCACGATCTTGAGATCGGCAAGTGTACGACTACATCAACCACGAGTTCCTACTCGTTAACAAAGCTCGTTGTCTATGAGGGTAAGTTCTTGTTGGATGTATGTCCACCCGTTGCTTTGTACCTAGTAGATAGATCTTGGCGTTTAGTTCATACCATAGGAATTTTTTTGTTTTCTATGCTGCGGACACAACAGGAAGAGTATCTTGATAACATCAAACGTCACACTGTAACAGGGTGACTATAAAGATGGGTTCAGTGCTACGAAGGTGTTATGTTGAGGCTCATGGATCAAGAGTGGAATTTGTCAATCCCGATGACGGATAGATATACTCTGGGCCCTCTCGGTGATATCACATTAAGGTAGCTTGCAAGCAAGTGACGTGATCACTAGAATGTTATATCACTGGAACGAGAAAAGAGTGCATGTCAGTAAGGAGATCAAACTAGGTATTTGGATACCGATGATCGAATCTCGGACATGTATTATATCATGAGACAAAGGGATTAAATTACTAGCGTTAAAGGTTCTCACGATCACAGAAGTCAGCGTTGAATATGCAGGAGTCAGTATGGATCTCCAGGTCCCGCTTCTGATTATTGATCTGAGAGGAGTCTCAATCATGTCTGCATTATTCGCGAACTGTAGGGTGACACACTTAAGAGTTACCGGACACCATTTTGTAGGACATATGTTTCAGACGAAAGAATTGCAAAGCGCAGGAATTGTTTCGATAGAAACCGAAATTGTTTCGGGTGAAATTGCAGAAAGTGGTTCTGCATGTGATATTGAAATATTGCAAGGGGTTATATGTAAATGTTTGTTAATTAAATTAATTAACAAAATTCTGAATAAATTTAATAAAATAGTTTTATTAAATGAGAGAGCATTAAACTTAGAGAATTTTAATGCATTTAAACTGGGGACTTTAAAGGGGAATGTGAAGAGGCATCTTAATGTGGAGGGGTTACCACCACATGAATGGGGGAGGTGAGGAGTCACCCCCCCATGCGCCCGCCATGGAGAGGGGGTACCCCCCTCCTCCTATAAAAGGCCACCCTCTTCCTCCTTCTTCCTCACACCTCCTCGTGAATTATATTGATCGGAAACATCAATACATGTGTGTTTAATAAACAAAAAGGGTTCCTAGTTATGCCTCTCTTATAGACTAGCTTGTTTATTAACAAGATGATCAAGGTTTCCTGATCATGGACATTGGATGTTGTTAATAACAAGGTCACACCATTGGTGGAATGATGTGATGAACATTCATCCTAAGTATAGCATTACGATCAAAGTCATTATGTTTATATTGCTATAACATCATACGAAGTAATCTTTATCCTTAGACCATGAGATCATGTTAATTGCTAACACCGGAAGAGTATCTTAATAACATCAAACGTCACACCATAACAGGGTGACTATAAAGGTGGGTTCAGTGCTACGAAGGTGTTATGTTGAGGCTCATGGATCAAGAGTGGGATTTGTCCATCCCGATGCCGGATAGATATACTTTGGGCCCTCTCGGTGATATCACATTGAAATAGCTTGCAAGCAAGTGATGTGATCACTAGAATGTTATATCACGGGAACAAGAAAAGAGTGCATGACGGTAACGAGATCAAACTAGGTATGGAGATACCGATGATCGAATCTCGGACATGTAATATATCGCGGGACAAAGGGATTTAGTTACTAGCATTAAAGGTTCTCACAATCACAGAAGTCATCGTTGAATATGCAGGAGTTAGTATGGATCTCCAGGTCCCGCTTCTGATTATTGATCTGATAGGAGTCTCAATCATGTCTGCATTATTCGTGAACCATAGAGTGACAGACTTAAGAGTTACCGGACACCATTTTGGAGCACATATGTTTCAAACGAAAGAATTGCAAAGCGCAGGAATTGTTTTGATAGAAACCGGAATTGTTTCGGGTGAAATTGCAGAAAGTGGTTCTGCATGTGATATTGAAATATTGCAAGGGGTTATATGTGAATGTTTGTTAATTAAAATAATTAACAAAATTCTGAATAAATTTAATAAAATAGTTTTATTAAATGAGAGAGCATTAAACTTAGAGAATTTTAATGCATTTAAAGTGGGGACTTTAAAGGGGAATGTGAAGAGGCATTTTAATGTGGAGGGGTTACCACCACATGAATGGGGGAGGTGAGGAGTCACCCCCCATGCGCCGGCCATGGAGAGGGGGTACCCCCCTCCTCCTATAAAAGGTCACCCTCTTCCTCCTTCTTCCTCACACCTCCTTGTGAAGGATCTCTCTCCCCCTCTAGAATTATTCCCCCATGGTCTCGGATTAGCGAGATACATGTTCCCGGTGGCATTTCGTCTGGAAGAAGTTGCTGCTTCCGCTGGATCGCTGGAGCGAGGAGGTGGAGGTTGTCCGGTGGCTTAAACGTGTGTGCGAGTACGGATGCGCTGTTGAGTTGCGGCGCTCGGACTTCCACACGATCTTGAGATCGGCAAGTGTACGACTACATCAACCACGAGTTCCTACTCGTTAACAAAACTTGTTGTCTTCGAGGGTAAGTTCTCGATGGATGTATGTCCACCCGTTGCCCTGTACCTAGTAGATAGATCTTGGCGTGTAGTTCTCATCGTAGGAAATTTTTTGTTTTCTATGTTGCGAACCCAACACCTTTAGCCCCGGGTTATGTCTGAATCGGGGCTAAAGAGACCTTAGCCCCGGCTCAGACATACAACCCGGGGCTAAAGGGCGTGGTATAAATACCCCACCCCCATCCCTGGTCGTGGCATGACCCGGAGAGCCAGATCGCCATTCTTCCCAGAGCTCGTGCGCCGCCCGTTCGTGCCGCCTGTCGTCCACTACCATAGACCGTCTGTGGTCGCCCATACCGCCGTCTGCGTGCCCGTCCGCTACTCCGCCGCCAAGACTGCTTTCGCTGCCGCTTACATGATTCAGGTGAGTCCCATCAAATTTGGTTGTGTAATGTTGTTAATTTTGGTTAATTAGTATTTAGGGTTAATTAATATTATAGGTTAGTATTTAGTATTAGTATTAGTTAGTATTAGTATTAATTACTATTAGTATTAGTATTAGTTAGTATTAGTATTAGGTTAGTATTAGTATTAGTATTAGGTTAGTATTTAGTATTAGTTAGTATTTACTATTAATATTAGTTAGTATTAGTATTAGGTAAGTATTTAGTTAGTATTAGTATTAGGTTAGTATTTAGTATTAGTTAGTATTAGTATTAGGTTAATTGTATAGGTTAGTATTTATCTAGGGTTAGTTAGGTTAGTTAGAATACTTAGTTAATTAGGTTTAGTTTAGTTAGTGTTAGGTTTAGGGTTAGTGTTATTAGGGCAATACTTAGTGATTTAGTTACTGTTTATGTTTTATGATTGTTTATTGCTATTATTTAGTTATGCCGCGTCCACCTCGTCCGAGCCTACTGGACTCCATCGGGGATGTCCGAATCTAGGCTCCGCCGGGTTGGCACTGGGAGGTGCTACTGTCGGGACTCGTACCTTGGTGAGGAATCCGGGTATCATCGTCGATCTGGAGCTTCTTTGGTGGCGTCCACGAGGTCCAGGAGCGGTGCAGAGGGAGCCAGCCCCCGAGGAGGTGGTACGTCGGCGTATCAGGGAGGAGGACGAGCATGTACAATGATACATGTATCTTTTGGAGACTAGGTTCTCCAATATCTGGCAGGTTCACGGATCTCACCCGAGTTATTCTCCGGTGATGGTTCCTCTTCTGTGGCTGCAGAGCTCCCGTAGCACAGAACGTGGTAGCCGCGTTCGCTAGTTTTATATGAGCGAGATGTATTAATAATGTACTTTATATTATGAGCGAGATATGAACGGGATGTATTAATAATGTACTTTATCTTATATTATTGTACTTTATCTTAATCACTAAGTACTGTATCCGAGTTGTCGCAGTTGTAATATTCTTTTACTTAATGCAATATTCTTTTTCTATATTAGTTAAGCTATGGACGGTAGACAGAATGCAGAGGAGCTTCTCAAAATTATAGATGAGTGTACTAGGGGTCTTATTACGATGGCTCCGAATATCTTAATTTGTCTGGAGGAGACAATGGTGGAGAACATAGTGGAGACGATGGTGCTGACCATGGTGGAGACCATGGTGAAGACACCATAATAATGACAAACTCCGTCGAGGTATATAAAGCCTCTATCGATCGTTCACTAGTATAGATGCACTAATTGATTCGTATATATGTACTAACGAATGTTTCTTCTCTTGGACCTCCGCTTCCGGTTAATCTTCTACAAGGACAAGAGGCCCGACACACAAGTTGCCCGCTGATGTCCATTTCAGCATTGACTTAGTCTCTCCGCAGGGTCAACCGCTGGAGCCCAAAGAATCTGCGAATGCATTTACAAGTCAATGCGGAGTGATTGTTAGAGACAAAGTCCCGATCACCATGCGAAATTGGAACAAGCCAGGAAAGAAAAAGGATCTAGCTAGGGCTAGTTTTGTAGATGACAGAGCGAAAGATACAATGTGGAATTCTCTCATGACACGTTTCACCCTACCAGCCTTGGATACTGATGATCTCACACAGCAAATGACGAGGAAAGTCAAGCACTTTGCTCTTAAGAAGATAGCCGAACTATTCAAGGAATGGAAAAAAGATTGTACCACAAGTATGTCTTGAAGAAAAAAACTCCTCCATTCACTGGCCCACTAGAGTTGCAGCATGATAACTAGGCCGCATTTGTGGAATACAAGACCTCGGAACCAGCTAAGGCAATGTCAGCAAAGAATAAGTTAAATGCAGCCAAAAAGAAATATCACCATCATATAGGCACAGGTGGCTACAGGAGTGCCATGCCTAAGTGGGATAAAGCTGAGGCTGACCTGGAGGCTAAAGGGGACACTCCAGCTACGTCTTGTTGGCCCAGGAGGTCAAGAAATTGGGTATTCGGGCATGGGGCATCATTAGACCCAGAAACAGGCAAGATTGTTGCAGTCGAAGAAATTTTTTCACCCAAGAATCAACTTATTAAAGTGATAAAAGAGGTTGAAGAGGGAATGTTTGTTCCCGACAGAGAGAACGATGAGCTGACAAAGTCTCTCGGGAATCCTGAAAAGGCTGGACGAACATGAGGGTTCGGACCTTCTTATCCATGGGTTATCGGATTTCCCGAGCACCTTGACACGTACAGAAGCCGATCGAGAAAAACAAAGCGGCAAAAAGAGAAGGATACAGAGCGGTTAGCGAGGTTTGAAGCCATGCTGCAGGAGCATCGCCAGGAGCTTAATGAACTTAAAGGACTCTGACAGCAAGATCCTGCACCGGACAGTACGGTCGGCCCATCGCAATGGAAAAGTATCATGGCTTCCACGGAGGGCCATGGTAATGATGCATCTCAATAATATCAAGTTTCCTCATTTTATGCTGAAAGTTTTTATGTTGCACTTCTTTTGTCTTCCTATGCTTGTAGCCTCTGGTTTCAACAACTTGTTTGTTTACAAAATTCCCTTGCATAGGAAGTGGGTTAGACTTAAACATGTGTATTTTTGCTTCTTAATGCTCTCTTTCACTTCAATTCGTATTCTTATGAGAGCATCTTCGAAATTATCATGCCCATCTTAATGGCTATAAAGAAAGAGCTTTTTGGGAGACAACCCAATTTATTTTTGCTTTCAGTTTGTTTTTGTTTCTTTGAGTCTTGGAAGTTATTACTTTGGTAATAACCGCTCCTTATCCTTTTTGTTTGGTTTTTGTGTCAAGATCAACCTCTAATGAGAGAGAAGTAAGATTTGGGGAAGTTGCTGTCCCGAAACAGATTTTTGTGCTTCACCGTAAAAATTTGTGAGAGATCTCTGTATGTCGGATTGAGCTGTAATTTTTTTTGCTTCTGCCCCAGGTTGTTATTTAACTTTCGTTAGTTTTGCACTTTTTGATTTGAGAAACAGAATATTTTCGAAAAAATTTATCTTTACCTGTTGGTCTATTTTGACAGATTTTGCCACTCTTGCATTTGCTTCTTTATTCGATTTCCTTTTTGAATTCTTTTTGGGTTTTTAGAAGGAGTTGCTACAGTAGCTTATGTTTTGATGGTTTTCAGTTGAAGTTGGACTCAAAAGGTTTTATCACTTCATCTATACTAATGTTGCTAATGAGAACTGTGTGAAGTTTTGTGTGAAAGAGATTTCCAGGTAGTGGAGATAATGGTGTAATGAGAAATAGAAAGGTTTCATGACTCAAGTAATAAGTGTATGAAGATGAAGATATAGATGTTATTCAAGTGGTGACTCCGGAAGAATCTACTAAATACCAAATTTAGAGACATGCAGAGTCTGTTTTCAAATAGGTAACAGTTCTGGTAAGAAAAGTTCCGCGAAAATACAATCCAACTATATTTTTGCAGCTTTTAGTCAATAAGGAAAGCGGAGCCAGGGTGGCTCACACCACCCTGTGGCACGGGCCCACCCCTGGCCGCGCCACTAGGTGGTGAGTCCACCTCGGACTCCGCCTCCGACTCGTTTTCTCCCAGTACCTTCCTTTTGTTCTGAAACTTCGTAATGTATAATCCCCCAGATCCCCCGAGGTTTGCATATTGTGTTTTCGTCGTGTTTTTGTTTCGATCTGTTTCTGCCAGGACATACTCTTTGAAGGTTTAGAAGCACAATGGTGTCTGCCAAGGATAAAGGAAAGGACCCTATGGAGGAGGATATCCAAGACCCTGGGCAGGAGAAGGAGATCAAGAGCGAAGGTGAAGAGGAGGCAAAGCACACCGGCACCACCATTGTAAGAATTGGAGTGATGGCAAACTCTGCCAGGACTATGCCAATTGGAGGGAAGCCTCCTCACCACCATTCAGATCCCTGGTCACTTCCTCCACGCACCAAGAATCCTTTCCATACTCTTATCCACGAGCATCAATACCAGAATATGCCCAAGGGGAAATTACCCTCCAATTGGGATTTGCCTCGTTCTAGCCATGCAGGAAAAGAAGACTTCAAGGAGGTAGAGTGGGGAAAGAATCGCAAGAGCTGGTATTCTCGACCTGACATGATCATGAGCCGCATTGAACAAAACTCACAGCTGATTCGTACTCTCACCTTCGAGATTGAGGACTTGGGGAAATTGGTCAAGAGGCTCATCGAGAGGATACCACCACCACCGAAGGAGTAATTCATCATCAGGTTTGGCATCCCCTTGGTTTGTTCCAAGCTTGGGGGAGTGCCGCGGTATCACATCACTATCTTCTATCTTGTTACCTTTTTAGTAGAGTCATATCATGAATAGAGAAGTTATTATGTAGGATGGTTTGCATTATGGGAGTGTCCCCTCTCTCGTTAGATATGTATCCCTTGGTGTGAGTTGCCGTTATGGAATATTAATGAGAAGTTCTATGATTTACTCTTTTGCATAGCTTATATTAGTTTTCAATTCGTGGTTATATGAATTATCTTGTTGTTAGTATTGGTATCACTTTGGGTTCATTGAGTTAATTTAGTTGGTTTTGGCAAACCTGGCTCGGTCAGTAGCAACACTATTTTTGAGAGTTGAATCAAAATGATAGAAGTACTCTAAAGAAAAATAATTTCATCATCTTTCTTTCTTGATTTGCTCATAAGTTAGTATTCTCTAGTTAAGATCTATTGTGCTTCCAAGGAAGATTGCATGTTTGTTTTTATCACTTGTATGTTTGTTTGTTTCCTTCAACTCTTATACTTGCTACCCATCCTTGCTAGCCAAAAACCTGTACTGAGAGGGAATTCTTCTCGTGCATCCAATCCTCAAAACCAAAACCTATGCCATTTGTGTCCACCATACCTACCTATTATCATTATTGCTATTCCAAGTAAATTCATGTTTTTATCTACCTCCCAAATTAAACTTGTTATGTGAAAATTAGTGATTAAAGCTCTCACGAACTTGATGGCACACTTTACTTTCTTGCATTTAATAAACTTGAACCATTGTGCCCATCTATGTTGCGTATATGCTTGTGCTTTGTAAGTTGTGAATTAGCAGAACCATGCTGTCATGGGGAACACTTTCAACATTGCACTGGTACTTTGTACCTAGTTGATATCATGTTCTTTTGTCTATGGATGCCGTCGGTGTGAAATGAAAGGGGAGCTTGTAAGTCCATGGAGTTATGCATGTGTGTTAGAGAAACGCCTGGGCCGCTTGTCTAATCCATGATGTCATCGTGGAAACCTGCAGTGTAACCATAACGAGCATCTATGAAGCTTTCTTCTTATAAAAAAGAGTTAGAGATTGAGAAAAAGAGAAAAAGAAAAAATGAGATATTATGAAAAGAGGAAAATTTACAACTTGTCAAGCATATCCTCATATTTGATCACTTTAACCTTAACCACCTAAATATGCCTATGATAGGGGCAATGAGAGCTGAAAGCTAATAAGTATTATAATTTTTGGGAGCTCTTTACGAAACTTGAAATCCCTGCTTCCCTCTGCGAAGGGCCTTTCTTTTACTTTTTAGTTGAGTCAGTAAACCTATTCCCTTCTATCTCAGCAAGTATTTTGAGTTGTTGTGTTTCATTCATTCATATGATGATTTATTCAATCATGTTTCTTATGTTCCTTGTTTTGCACATTGCTCTTATCTTGGTGTTTACTACTTTGAAAGTTTTTATTGAAAATCAGTTATTTCTGAACTCCAGCAAATTATCAACTATTCTTCGACCAAGAGCTAAGTTTGCCATTACCAATTATGATTCACTTTATGTATCTTTATTGTGTTTCCTTTACTTATTGCAAGTAAAGTTGTATAACTGTGAGGTGTCTTCTATTATGATCTGTGTATTGATGAATGTGATGCTTCTTGTCCGTATTCTTTTATCGACTCTTCACTCCATAAACCTGAGGTCATGTTTATTGAGATCAGTTTCGCTTGGGGACAAGCGAAGTCTAAGCTTGGGGGGAGTTGATACGTCCATTTTGCATCAGTATTCTATGTCATAATTCACTGTTATTCATTGATATATTTCGTATTGAGAGGTGATACTTATGTTATTTCATCTGTTTTTGCATGGTTGATGACTTTTGGAGCATGGACCGCTGTAGTCAGGATTTTGATGGAAAAGGTGTTGTTTGGAGGCAAAATTCGCGAAGATCAGAAAATCCGAGAAAATATACGGAAAATCCTATTTTTCCAGAAGACGTAGGAAGCCATAAGGGGGGCTAGAGATGGGCCACAGGGGGCCCACACCACCCCCTGGCGCGGGCCACCCTAGGCCGCGCCACCAGGTGGTGTGGCCGCCCTGGCCCACCTCTGGCTCTCCCCTCTGGCGTATATATTCCTCCCGAAACCCTAAGACTCGGGGGCGACCACAGAAAGATTCCGTCGCCTCTACGGGGTGGAAAACACCGAGAGAGAAAGATCTCTCCGGCAGACAGATTTCTGCCGAGGGAATTCCTTCCCGGAGAGGGAAGATCATCGCCATCAACACCACCATCAAGCTAGACTTCATCAGGATCATCATCATCATCATCACCACCATCATCACCATCAGCACCCTCATCACCATCTCCATATTGCTATAACAATTGGGTTGAATCTTGCATACTTCATAGGGGAAACTTTCGCGGTGTTGATTACTCTTTGTAGTTGATGCTATTGAGTGAACCATTGAATTATTGTTTATGTTCAGATTGTTATACATCATTATTCCATCTCTGATCATGATCCATATGATGTCTTGTGAGTAGTTCATTTTGTTCTTGAGGACATGGGAGAAGTCATGTTGTTAGTAGTGGAATTGTGTTGAGAAAGATTCAATAGTTTGATATTTAAGTTGTGGTGTACTTCTTCTAGTGGTGTTATGTGAACGTCGACTACATGACACTTCACCTATATGGGCCTAGGGGAATGCATTTTGTATTTGGCTACTAATCGTAGGGGTTGCTAGAGTGACAGAAACCTGAACCACCATTAGGAAACCATTGCACAAGGGACGTAAGGGTCTTAGAGTTTAAAGTTGTGGTTAGGTTTCTACCTTAATTACTTTCTTATACTTACGGATGTTTTCAAGGGGTATAATCACAAGTATGTATTAGTCCTAGGAAGGTCGATACATTAGCACAGGTTCACCCACACAACACTTAGCAAGCTAAAGAAGATTAATCAACTATATGAAGCGAAAGCACTTGACAGTCTTCCCATGTGTCCTCGAGAACGTTTGGTCATCTTAAGTAATACAACTGGCTTGTCCTTTGCTGCATAAAGGATTGGGCCACTTGCTGCATTTATTCCTACTGTCTTTTGTTTACTCGTACTTTGTTTACTTGCCTTATCAAAAACTCTAAAAATCCGTTTGCTAAGTATTTGCAGAGAATTCCTGATCCATACCACTAGCCAGCACCTTCTACTCCTCGTTGGGTTCGACACTCTTACTTATCGAAAATACTGCGATACACCCCCTATACTTGTGGGTCATCAACCATTTATAAACTACGAACATTCCAACCACAACATGGATCCAATAGTTGTCTCTATTACACCCTTTTCGAGCCCTCCGTTGTAAATGCTATATCAACTATTGAATGAGAGACAGACACCCGCTAGTCACTTATACGGTACAAGACGCATGTTGAGCGTGGAACCAGTCTTGCGTACGAATATGCATAAGGTCGGTCCGGGCCGCTTCATCAAACAATACCGCGATATAAACAAGTACATGTTAGAGGGTAACAACTAAGGGATCAATGCCCGCACAAAACTTGTGCGTACTGGCCGTACAACACTCCTACGCATAGATCGGCTCTGATACCACTGTAGGGGATCGCAGCAGAAAACAAAAAATATCCTACGATGGAACCCCAAAACTACCTAGGATCTATCTATGTAGTAATGCGGTAACGGCCAATGCGTAGAGAATACATACCCTTGTAGACCGTACGCGGTTAACGTTTCGCGAGGAATGTGGTTGAAGTAGTCGTACTTGTAGCCGACCTCAAGGTCGCGAAGCTCCTCGCAGGTCACCCATTGCTCCTTCTACATCTTCATCGTGCAGCTGCTCCGGCCCATGACATTTAAGCGCCCCAAGTGTTGCGCCTCGTGTCTTCGTACACATCCGGTGCACGATGAGACCTCTGGATCCCCTATCCCGCCAGGAGTGCGGAAGTTGATATCCGGCTAAGAATCCCTATAGCACAATGGCTTACTACAGGTGTGCCTCGATCACACAACCCAGACTTGGGGCCATGGTCACAAGGTATAGAAGGGAGGGAGAAAGTCAACCAAATGACTTCTCAAATTGTGTGTTTAATCCCACCCATGGGCACCCTTTTATATAGGTGGAGGGGGTGTGCCGTCCCCATTAGGTTAGCCATGTGGGACTAATAGTCAAAGAAAAATACAGGAATTTTCGTCCTTCTTGATTGGGCCGAATCAACTCAGCCCAATAGACAAACAGCAGCAGGAATAGCAGCCTGGGAAGGGGGCTGGCCGGGTGGGCCTTCGCGCGGCCCACCTCGTGCCCAGCTCCAGTGGTGGCACAGTGAGGCGACCAGGTGGGCGGTGCCCCATGGCCCGGCCTTGGCGACTGCACTCGGCCAGTAGTGGCGCTGCCCGGCCAGGTGGGCCGAATCTTGCCGGAGGCCCAACAGTCTTGTGAGCCTGCCCGGCGGTTGAGCGACCAGCGTCGTGGCCGGCAGCAGATCCCGTGCGTCGTGGAAACTATCCACCGCCCACGTGGGATGTTTTTGTTGTTTTTCTTATCTTTTTCTGCAGCTTTCCTTTTAGGCTAATTCCCTTCGGGGATTTGACCTAATATAAAAGTTGCCTTTATAAATCTTAACTTAAATATTATTTAGAATATATTAATTCACAATTAACATATAATAAATGTATATTTAAATTCCCATTTATTCGAAAACACTTTTCCGGTCTTTTCCTTTATTCTTTCTTCGAACAACTTCGGATCTTTCTGTGGAACAATTCCGGTTTTCTCTTTCTCTACTGTGATTCCGTCTTACGAATGATCACTCTCATCATACCCTTAAGTGTATCCTCTCACGGCTCAGGAATGCTCTAGACATGATCTATATCAATGATCAACCGAGGGACCAGGGATATCCATGTGACCTCTATGCATTCCTGATGACAATGTCATTTGAACCGCTAAATGTAGCATCCTTGTCCTTTTGTTTCTCGATACAACTTGTCCGAGATCCGATCATTGGTATCCCATACCTTGTTCAATCTCGTTCACAACAAGTTCTGTTTTCTTGTTACCGTGATATTACATCCCCGTGACCAAGTCACATGTTGCAACATTTATGGATGTAATCTCACCAAGCCAACCGTTTGTATCTTTACCCGTTATGTGGGTGAACAAATTCCAGTCTAGCAGTCACATGTCATCTACTGTTCCTTCGGAATACTCAACGTACACCTTTATGGCCACCGTATTACCAGATGACGGTTGATGCAGTCTAAGCAGCCTCGGGAAACAGTGAGTAATATGAGCGCACGGTCTAAGGAAAAGGAGTCTAGGTATAGCTGTTGCAACAATGAATTATATGACTTGATCGTGTTGCAATCCTTCGAGGAATGTCCAATCACATCATTCTCCAATGATATGATCCCGTTGTCAATCAGCATAAATGCCCATGATCTTGAAACCCAGATCATCCTCATGACCAACGAACTAGTATGAATAGAGGCTACTAGGGACTTTGTTGTTTCATACCACACCTGTACCAATGTTTCTACTTGGCACAGTTATAGCACAATATGAAACTATTATAAACTAATTGAGATATGACAACAAAAACCTATTTATTATTTGCCTCTAGGGCATATCTCCTTCATATAAATACCCCCACCCTAGGTCGAGCCATGACCCGGAGAGCCCATTCTTCTTCCTAGAGTAGACGAATCGCGCGCATGGCCCGTCTTGATTTACGCCCCAGCCGTGGAGGCTACGCCGCCGCCGCCGTTGCTTCCCGCCGCGCCCGTGGAGAGCTCGCTGCCGCCGTTCTTGCCGCCCGCCACGAGTTCGTGTCGCCGTCGTAGTCTTCCCGCCGCGCCGCCGTTGCCACACGTCGCCCGTGAAGAGCTCACCGCCGCCGCCCATGTCCTCTGCCACCCCTGCAAGTGAGATCAATTTCTAGTTAGTATATATATTAATTAGCTAGTTTAGGTTATTAGGTTAGTATTAGTTAGTATTAGGGTTAATTGTTAGTATTAGTTAAGTTAGAATTAGAATTAGTATTAAGTTAATCTAGTTATTAGTATTAGGGTTAATTGTTAGTATTAGTTATGTTAGAATTAGAATTTGTATTAGCGTTAATTGTTAGTATTAGTTAAGTTAGAATTAGTATTAGGTTAATCTAGTTATTAGTATTAGGGTTAATTGTTAGTATTAGTTAAGTTAGAATTAGTATTAGTATTAGTTGTTAATACTAGGGTTACTTAGGTAAATACCCCAACCTCCACCCCGGTTCTAGCCACGACCCAGAGAGTCCGATCCGTCCCGGGGTATAACTAACCCTAAACAGCTATTTTATAGTCGTTAGTGTTAGGTTTAGGGTTAGTGTTATTAGGGCAATACTTAATGATTTAGTTACTTTTTATGTTCTATAATTTTTTATTGCTATTATTTATTTATGCCGCGTCCTCCTCGTCTGAGCCTACTGGACTCCGTCGATTCCAAGGATGTCCGATCCTGGGCTCCGCCGGGTTGGCACTGGGATGTGCTACCTGTCGGGACTCGTACCTTGGTGAGGAATCTGAGTATCATCGTCGATCTGGAGCTTCTTTGGTGGCGTCCACGAAGTCCAGGAGCGGTGCAGAGGGAGCCAGCCCCCGAGGAGGTGCTACATCGTCGTATTAGGGAGGAGGACGAGTACCTACGGTAATATATGTATCTTTTGGAGACTAGGTTCTCCAATATCTGGCAGGTTCACGGATCTCACACGAGCTATTCTCCGGTGATGGTTCCTGTTCTCTGGGTGCAGAGCTGCCGTGGCACAGAACGTGGCAGCCGAGTTCGCTAGTTTGATTATTATTGTACTTTATCTTATGAGCGAGATGTATTAATAATGTACTTTATCTTATATTATTGTACTTTATCTTAATGCAAAATTATTTCATTATTAGTACGTAATTTTTTTCTGTATCTGAGTTGTCGCAATTGTAATATTCTTTTACTTAATACAATATTCTTTTTCTGTATTAGTTAAGCTATGGCCGGTAGACAGAATGAAGATGAGATTCTCAACATGATAGATGAGGGTACTGGGGGTCTTATTACGATGATGGATCCCAGTATCTTAATTTGTCTGGAGGAGATGAGGGTGAAGACGATAGTGGAGACGATGGTGCTGACCATGGTGGAGACCATGGTGAAGACACCTTAATAACAAAGTTCGGCGAGGTATATAAAGCCTCTACCGATCGATCACTAGTATAGATGCACTAATTGATTCGTATATATATACTGACGAATGTTTCTTCTCTTAGACCTCCGCATCGGGCCAATCTTCTACAAGGAAAAGAGGCCCGACACAAAAGTTGCCCGCTGACGTCCGTTTCAGCATTGACTTAGTCTCTGCGCTGGATAATCCGCTAGAGCCCAAAGAATCTGTGAATGCATTTGTACATCAATGCGGAGTGATTGTTAGAGACACCGTCCCGATCACCACGCGAGAGTGGAATAAGCTAGGAAAGAAAAGGGATCCAGCTGGGGCTAGTTTTGTAGATGACAGAGCGAGAGATGTGATGTGGAATTCTCTCATGACACATTTCACCCTACCAGTCTTGGAGACTGATGAGCTCACACATCAAATAACAAGGAAAGTCAAGGAGTGGGCTCTTAAGAAGATGGGCGAAGTATTCAAGGACTAGAAGAAAAGATTGTACCACAACTATGAATTGAAGAAAAAACTCCTCCATTCACTGGCCCACTAGAGATGCAGCAGGATAACTGGGCCGCATTTGTGTAATACAAGACCTCGGCACCAGCTGTGGCAATGCTAGAAAAGAATAAGCTAAATGCAGCCAAAAAGAAATATCACCATCATATGGGCACAGGTGGCTACAAGACTTCCATGCCTAAGTGGGATAAAGGCGAGGCCGACCTGGCGGCTAAAGGGGTCACTCGAGCTATGTTTGGTTGGCCCTTGAGGTCAAGAAATTGGTTACTCGGGCATGGGGCATCGCATGACCCAGAAACATGTGAGATTGTTGCAACCAAAGAAGTTACTGGACCCAAAGATGATCTTATTAAAGTGATAAAAGAGGTTGAAGAGGGAAAGTTTATTCCAGACAGAGAGAACGATGAGCTGACAAAGGCTCTCGGGAATCCTGAAAAGGCTGGACGAACAAGAGGGTTCAGACCTTCTTGTCCATGGGCTATTGGGTTTCCCGAGGACCTTGACACGTACAGAAGCCGATCGAGAAAAACAAAGCAGCAAAAAGAGGAGGATGTGGAGCGGTTCGCGAGGTTTGAAGCCATGCTGCAGGAGCATCGGCAGGAGCTTAATGAACTTAAAGGACTCTGACAACAAGATCCTGCACCAGACAGTACAGTCGGCCCATCACAACGGAAAAGCAGCGTGGCTTCCATGGAGGGCCACGGTAATGATGCAACGATGGATGTGTACCCCGTGGATGCAATTAAGGAGAAGACTAGTTGTGAGCTGCATGTTGAACTGAAGAACATATCCATGAAGGTGGCGGTCGGCTTTGCTTTACCTTCTGCATCAGGAGTGACCTACCATTGCAATTCGATTCCAGTTGGCTATGCTCGTGTCGGTGTGGACGAAGTTCAACCGCTGTGTCAATCACTACTGCTTGACTTCCCTGGAGGTGAAGGGGAGACGACACTGGGAGAAATCACGAGTGGCTTCATTCTTAGGAAAAAGGAATACATCAAGTTTCTAGGCTCGGCACCAAGGCCACCTTCTCCACCGAGAAACAATCCATCACCTCCAAGGCCACCGTCTCCTCCCAGTAAAAGTCCACCTCCAAGTCCACCTCTAAGGGCACCGTCTCCTCCCAGTAAAAGTCCACCACCTCCAAGTACAATCCATGACCTCAACACGAGTCCATCTCAATCTACGCAGCCGCCTCCACCCACTAAGGGCCAAAAGCGGAAGAATAGCACCGCTCCGTCGAGCGATAACCGACACCCAAAGCGACAGTTGTTGCCCCTCCCAAGAGTACCGTCGGTTCCTCCCAAGAGGGCTTACGACCTGAACGATCAATGCAGTCGTACGTGCTGAAGTGGATGCTCATTTTAAGAAGAAACAATCTGAGCCAGAGGTCCAAATAAAATCGGAAACCAAGGAGCACTTTAGGAAATTACTGATGCAGCCATCCCATGCTCAGTTAAATGCGTTAGATGACTATACACGATGTCTTCAGAAGACACTGAAACAGAAGAGATCAAGTGGTAGAGGAAGCATCACAAAAGACGTTCCCCAGTAGGGGGAACAAGCAAAACAATCGAGTGGTAGCGGAAGCATCAGAACGGACGTTCCCCGGCTGGGAAAACAAGCAAAACAATTGAGTGGTAGCCGAAGAACCAAAAGAGACGTTTCCCAGCTGGGGAAACAAGCAAATCAATCCCCCCCCCCTCCGCTCCAGGTGTACATACCCGAACCTCAACTATATGAGGCAGAACCTTTGCATATGGAAATATCTAAGATATTGGCCGAGCAATGTAATATGTCTATTCATGACATTATTCATGGCGCTCATATGCCCAAGGCTGAGGTAGCACCCAAATTTGTTCACAGGGAGCCTCTGGTTAGTTCTAAGAGGCTTCGGGATATGCCAACAAAAATGCGATGATTTCATGAATGGTACATGAAAATATCAAAAGAAGAGCGATATTGGCTCATAGAGAAAGTTTAAAAAGATCATTACTTCACTGAAGGTGAGGTCCCTATTGAATTTACAGAATTATTTCAGTTATACAATCTAAAGGAACTCGACAAATCTATTCTCGGTTGCTATTGTCTGTAAGTGATTACTTTATTTATGTAATTAAATCTCTATCTCAGCTTGTTAAATTCATTACCGGTAAGTATACTCACTATATTCTTTTGTACGCTATATATAATGATACAGATTGAAGATTCTCGAATGTAAAAGAAAGGCTATCAACGGATTTGGGTTCATTGACCCACATCGAGTTAATGGAGCTGTGCTAAAGGATAAGCCACTGGAGACTGAGCAAACCTTGCTCCGGTTTCTCATGAACCAGCATTTGTAATGAAATACTATTTCCTTACCACTCTGGCAAGTGAGTTCTTGTACACATTAACTTTTTCTTACTCGATGTTCAGTGTAAATGATGAGTTACTGACGTATGTAAACCTTGTGTAGCTACCACTGGATTCTTCTAAGCATTTCAGTTGACTTGGGAAGAGTTCACATCATGGACTCACTAAACAAAGACATTGAAGACTACTGCGGCATTATCGATATGCTCCATAGATAATTTCAACCATTATCGCACTATATCGGTTTCTTTCGTATATTTTCTAGGATATCAAGTAGTTATTAACTCATACATTCATTTTCTATGTCGGGTAGTGTTTGGACACGGTTCAAGAAGAAGGTCTGCGGTCAATGGCGTGAGGATCTATTTTTTAAATCGGTCTCGGTAAGTAGTACGAGCTAGGTCTGCGCATCTATTTAATTCCAGTTTATGTGCATTTATCATGCTAGAGTTATTATTTGATTGAATTCTATTCTTGTAAAGTGCGCGAGGCAGCCACAGGGGACTAATCTATGTGTATTCTACATGTGCGAGTTCATTCGCATCACTACTGAGAAGCCCTTGCAAACTATTCGAGTAAGTACCAATATATTCACCCTTTATTTTTATTACAAAAAGTTGTGTCCAGTCTAATTCATATGATCTCCTTCTTTATAGTTGGACACGATACGGGACAAGCTCCTACCACAGGACCGTCTTCTTTATAGACCCTAAAGCATCCATGTAATGAGCTCCATGTAATCAAATAGACAGGCTTTGGACCCGGTTGGGACTCCATGTAATGATCGACCTTCCATGCATGGATGCTTGTAAGAAAAATTATATTATATATATGCATCAATGTGTACAAGTACTGCGTAGTAGCGTTCTGTATGTATGCGAAAACTTGTTTCTAATAAAAACACAAAATGAAAAATAATTGAACACAAAACACAAAATGAAAAGAAAAACACAAAATCCTAAAACCCCATCTCCTGCCGCGGCAGCCAACCGGCCTAAAACGCTGCCGCGGCAGACACCCTTTAGTCCCGAGACTAAATGTCCTTCAGCCTAGCGTGGCTCGCGGGGCCACGTGGTGGACCTCTAGTCCCGGTTCGTAACAGAACCGGGACTAAAGACCGGACCTGAAGGTGTTGAACAAGGGAAGTAATGGAGATGGAGACTCTCAACACATAGTACTCTTTGTGCTTATTACTGCAACTACTTAACAAAAAAAATTGGGGGACATGTGCGCGTGCACAGGTCGCACTCTCCATGGTATAAAGTCTATACTATTGTGTTTACTATCAATTTTTTTTATAGCAAGTGAGAGAAGGAGACTATTGTGCTTACTATCAAACTTTTTACTATTGTGTTTACTATCAATTTTTTATAGCAGCAACTCAATCCATGAATTTTTAATTTCAGTTTTGATTTACAACTTCTCTTCTCCACACATCTGGTCGTTAGTAGGAGAAGGTGAAAGATTTGAGCTGATCCATGAAAGACATCGACTATACATAAATGAAAGCGCTAATCTTGCGCCATGTCTCACTCAATTGCTTGTTTTGAACAGGTTAGGTACCAAAAGCTTTCTCAGTAACCTCACACGCGAGGGATTCTTTTAGTTGCATGAAATCTTTGGTCTTCATGATAGCTCTGCACTGTTCTCCGTTTTGTACGATATACCTAACACAGCGATCCTTGAGTTGCTGGCAGTGGTGTCGCTCGGCAAAATCAAGAGTGAAAGCCACTGTGTTGACATCTATCATCTTACTCAGCTTGCTCTCGCAAATCAGTTTCAGTCTGACTATGGCGTACCGATCCGCCGCGACGAGCAAATGCAGCGTCATGTTTGCAGCATCTTTGGTGGCCTCGTCCATGAACACCGGCAGGCAGTCCTTGTACATGTAATACAACATGACTTCAAAAACTCTGGCATCTATGTCCTTGACGCGGAATCGCGGATACTGCTTCGCCTGCTCTCCATCATGGAGCCGCACAGCTGCGCACGGAAAACCGATGACCGCGCCGCGAGGACGCATGCGTGCACCTTGAACCTCTTGAACCAGCCGATCTTGACGGTCAAGTCCGCTTTTAGGCTGTTCTCAAGAAGGTCGCCGATATTCACACTCAGTTGGGATGGTGGGACGATGATGGGGGCGAACTCTCCATGGCCGTGAAATCGATCGGAGGTAATGACCTCGATGTGGCACTTTACCACTAGGCAGTCGTCCTTGAGGCACCCCGAGGCAGCCAAATCGGTTTTGCTTATGAACTTGGGGAAACCCCATCCTCGTCCTCCGGGTGTAAAATCAACTGTACCGGAGTCGCCTTTGTTCTTCTCCTCCGTTGCTGGCGACGCGGGATCCTGGAGGCAGATCGTGAAGTTGGCTCTGACGACCTCACCCTTACCGTCGTCCTTCAAGTGGAGGAACACCGATGTATGCTGTCCACCGGCTTCCTTGTTACCGTAGGGGTAGTACCGGATAGTCCAGTTGTGCCCTCCGACATGGAAGGGGTTGGACTCGATGATGACACCGCTCCTTCTGATCATGGAGTGCCCGGCGATCTTGAACAGGTGAACGCCGGTGATGGCTGACAATCGGTGTGTTGAGGATGTCACGTTCTCCATGTCCGCCGCCTCCGCATGCAGATTCCCCACGCGTGTACGTAATAATAAGGCCAGTTCTTAAATTTTTGGATCCATCGACATAATAACGTACTTTTGTATTTTACTGGACATGAGTTTGGATTCGGGTACGAATAGGTCTCTCTTTTGTATGCCGATTGCACATTAGGTTCGTACATATTTTATTGTGACACGATCCACATGTCCAAAACCAAGAGTCCAGGAGCTCATCAACCGTCCTAGATTCCTTTTATTTTTCTTTTGCTATAGTTGGATATCAACATGACCAGGCTCGGATGATACAACTCGATCTCCGGCCAGCGGCTCCGTGTTTCTTAATTCTGAACTCTGATCTTACATTTGCTTCCACCGGCTCAAGGTTACAGACAAACGATAAAAATCACCATTGCAATTTCTTATTAAATTTTTATACTACCTTCGATCCAAATTACTTGACTCGGATTTGTCTAAACTTGGATGTATCTAGATATGTTTTAGTACGAGATACATTTGAATCTAGACAAATGTGAGACTACTTATTTGGATCGGAGGGAGTATTATCTTTAGAAGACGCAACATCACGCGGGTTCATAACTATAAAGGGAGTATTATTTTTTCTAACAATAATTTATTATTCTGAAGATTCAGAAGCTCATTCCCGAGCTCTGCTTGGTACTATGCAACTGCTCAAGGTTTGTTTAGGTGCTGTAGATCGTCGGTGGGGCAAGTTGTTCAAATGTTGGAAAGTTTAGTCAAAATTTAGATGCTTGCCATTAATATGGATATGTATTCAAATGTTGACATTGTGCTTTGATGAGCTATGAGATGAGGATACGAGGCTGGGAGACTAAGGCTTACATGTTCATAGATTTTTACTTTATATTGGACAGATTTTTTTTTTGCGGGAAATATTGGACAGATTAATCTGTGATTCTATGAATTCTGCTTTCTACGAGCAAGTTCATCTTATACTCCATCCTTTATATATTTCACCAGTTGGCTACTGAAAATAATTGATGTTGTATTCTTTGGTATTATTAATAGATCAGTGGAATTTCGCAAAAAAAAATCATTATTTATTCTATGTTCGATAGAGAGACTCAAGCTACGTGCTTTAAAATTCGTCATAATCTACAAATCACAGTGCAACAAACTTGAAAACCCGTAATAACACACGGACATTCAACTAGTAATTATAAGAAGACCTAGGTACACGCACGCATGGTTAACTGCTGGATCGAAACCTCACCGCTGAGGGCCGGCCGGAGATGCCTCTTTTTCTTCCCCTCCTACATACCTCTCGATATGTACGTATGCGGGAAGCTTGAAAGGCCTGCTCTTGATTCGATTTGGTACAAGGTCACAGCCTATCCTACTGCACGCATAAGGATAACTACTAGACCTAGCTTAGTTAATTGGCAACAAGGATTCGGAAATTTTGGCATCAACTTTCCTGTTTCCGGACATTTTGATCACACAACAAATATATTTATTGCATATATAATACTCCTTTCGTCTCAGATGTCGCGGATTTATCAATCTATCTTGAAACGGAGGGAGAATTAAAAAGTGCATAAAGCACAAGAGATTATAACTTGTGATTTGGAGTATCACAAGTTACTTCAGCTCTTGGTCCTCAACCGAATAGACCTAAGAAACCTTGAACCTCTTAAACATCACAACACACACGCACGTTGCAATCTAAATCTTTATTTATTTAAAAGGACGCTCATGTTTTTTTGAAAAAATCATTTTTAGACCCATAATATGATGTTTCTTCAGAGATCCAATGCAAGTTTTAACGAGGCACATCCTCTATCTTCAGAACAATGTTGCATAGATTTATTACATAAAAAGTTTAATACATTACTAGATCATGTAGGCGCGCGTTGCCGCGCCAGTCCATTAGGACAGTAGAATGACAGAAATTGATGAAATATTTTTGAATTTAATTGAGAAGTTCGATGCATTTAAAGTAGGGTAACAATTTGAAATGTATTTGGGTTAAATTATAATCTGACCCAAGCAAAGTCATACTCAAAATTCCCTCGATACTAAACACAGGATTTGAAACTTGTTAATGTAGCTAAAGTATCTTGTACTGTGAGAAACATAGGAGCATGGCCTGTGTGACCTGTTTCTCATCTAGTACAAATTCTTCAAACCCACTTGAACAACCAAAAATAGAAGAGCTAACCAGAGACATGAATAGCTAAAAGAGCAGCAATAAGTCAATAACTGCTAGTAAATGAACAAAGATACCAAGTTCCTATTTGCATTTAGATGTATGGGATAACTACATGATTTGGGTATCGAAGGCCCTAGGTTTTTTTTAGAAAGTACCATACAAACCACTAAAAATGGGTATCGAAGGCCCTAGGTTTTTTTTAGAAAGTACCATACAAACCACTAAAAATGTCTCTAAATCCACATGTACAAGTTAACATCTACACAAGAAAGAACACATAACATAAGATTGGATTCAGTGTTACAGTTTCAGAACTGAGAACAAGAGGCAGATACATTACCTAGACTTCTTTTTCAACATCCAATTCAGCACCGATTGGGTAACAGTTCCAAGCATAGAACATGGTACTTGATACGTTACAAAATATACATATTGGAGAAAACTTTCCTCAGAGAATCATTTCCGTTAATCCTTCACAACACATGATCAGAAGAAAGTTCTGTAGCATGGTGGCTGATAAAAACAAGAACTGGCCTCATTGAAAAATGCAGACAATCATTGCCATGTATATTCCATATGAATTGTATTCTCTCTAAAGGAATGCAAAAATTTATTTATGCGTAAGTCATCATTGCACATCCTTCTAATACAGGTTGGACATACTCTAATCTATTTGACTTCCAATTTTGCTGCTATGAGTGACAATGCTATATGATCTTCTGGGCCTACTTTGCTTTATGTTTGTCAGAACGCTTCTTGTATTACAATTATGCTCCATAGGTTTGATATGCCTCAATTACTATTTTATGCATCCTTCAAAGATCTTTCTGACGACACTTATTTGCCAGTTTCACCACCACACCAGCAGGTCTATCAATGAAATCAGGCGCTGTCATAGTTACATATACAGTGTGTGTGTCCCTCTTGTTGCCCGATAGTAGCTTAGGGGATCAGGGTAATAGGATTGACAGAACATGGTTGCTCGACGTGAGTCTTCAAAATTTATAATATTGAATGAGAAATCCCATAACCCAAGTAATTACAAGCAGGGAAGATTAGCATATTAAAATATATTAGACACCTATATGTCACCACATGATATCATAAATAAAAGTGTGAAGCCTTATGTACCTACAAAGTCTAAAACTCAACATCACTTTGTCCATCTAAAACGCAAGATAAGGTCATAATTTTTTTAAGGTGGCTTGTTGAGTTCTTACCAAGTTTTGTCACACGAGAATATATAGGCAACTGTTGCACAATGCTTCAACGATTTACCCACTGAAACATAAATGGAATTAAATAAATAAATTGCATCTGAATATCATAAGTGAGAACCAAAACTGACTTGAGTATTATGTAGTGCTATAAAAACGAACAAGGTACAAAAATTCAGAAGGCCATTGTCACCACTGAAGGATGTACAACTATTGAGAGATGCCGATTACCTTCACCATTCCTTACCAATCTTCCAGGTAGGGTTTCCCGCACCACAACCAAGAGGATGGGAAGGTGCTTCCATCGATGCCCATCTTCCCTGTCTCACATCTTGACCCCTTTTGTTGGCCCGCAATGTTGAGACGGACATCGGGGTGAGGAGAGGTTGCAGGACAAAAGAAACAGTGTGGTCCTGATGCCGGCAGGGGCACACATCTTTCCTAGTTCGCTACAGGAGGGGGTCGAGATTCGAGAATGCACCTACCATAAAACAAATTAATTTACAATATGGCTTATACAACAAAGCCAAATCAAGAAAGAGGACATGGAAGGAGGTGATGGGAACGGATAGAACCTGCTCATTTAGGTCTTCAGGGTCAATATCCGATGCAGGCTGATACGTGCATTTTGCATCACTATTCTATGTCATAATTCACTGTTATTCATTGATATATTTCGTATTGAGAGGTGATACTTATGTTATTTCATCTGTTTTTGCATGGTTGATGACTTTTGGAGCATGGACCGCTGCGGGATTCGATGGAAAAGGTGTTGTTTGGAGGCAAAATTAAGATCAGAAAATCCGGGAAAATATACGGAAAATCCTATTTTTCGGAAGGCGAAGGAAGCGAAGGGGGGCTAGAGATGGGCTGGGGCCCACACACCTGGCGCGGGTCAGCCTAGGTCGCGCCACCAGGTGGTGCGGACACCCTGGTCCACCCCTGGCACTCCCCTTTGGCGTATATTATCCTCCCGAAACCCTAAGACTCGGGGAGAGACCACAGAAAGATTCCGCCGCCTCTGCGGGGCGGAAAACACCGAGAGAGAAAGATCTCTCCGGCAGACAGATTTTTGCCGGGGGAATTCCTTTCCGGAGAAGGGAGATCGTCGCCATCAACACCACCATCAAGCTGGACTTCATAGGGATCATCATCATCATCACCACCACCATCATCACCATCAGCACCCTCATCACCATCTCCATATTGTTGTAACAATTGGTTTGAATCTTGCATAGTTCATAGGGGAAACTTTCCTGGTGTTGATTACTCTTTGTAGTTGATGCTATTGAGTGAACCATTGAATTATTGTTTATGTTCAGATTGTTATACATCATTATTTCATCTCTGATCATGATCCATATGATGTCTTGTGAGTAGTTCGTTTTGTTCTTGAGGACATGGGAGAAGTCATGTTGTTAGTAGTGGAGTTGCGTTGAGAGAGATACAATAGTTTGATATTTAAGTTGTGGTGTACTTCTTCTAGTAGTGGCATGTGAACGTCGACTACATGACACTTCACCTATATGGTCCTAGGGGAATGCATTGTGTATTTGGCTACTAATCCTAGGGGTTGCCGGAGTGACAGAAACCTGAACCCCCGTTAGGAAACCATTACACAAGGGATGTAAGGGTCTTAGAGTTTAAAGCTGTGATTAGGTTTCTACCTTAATTACTTTCTTGTACTTACGGATGTTTGCAAGGGGTATAATCACAAGTATGTATTAGTCCTAGGAAGATTGGTACATTAGCACAGGTTCACCCACACAACACTTAGCAAGCTAAAGAAGATTAATCAACTATATGAAGCAAAAGCACTTGGCAGTCTTCCCATGTGTCCTCGAGAACGTTTGGTCATCTTAAGTAATACAACCGGCTTGTCCTTTGCTGTATAAAGGATTGGGCCACTTGCTGCATTTATTCCTACTGTCTTTTTTTAGTCGTACTTTGTTTACTTGCTTTATCAAAAACCCCTAAAAATCCGTTTGCTAAGTATTTGCAGAGAATTCCTGATCCATACCACTAGCCAGTACCTTCTGCTCCTCGTTGGGTTCGACACTCTTACTTATCAAAAATACTGCGATACACCCCCTATACTTGTGGGTCATCAAGAATATTTTATGGCGCCGTTGTCAGGGAGTGAAGCGCTATTGGAAAGTGGAACTGGTAAAGGAAACTTCTACTGTGAATATTGTTTACTTCTGTTAGTTGCTTTATTTTCGTTATGGATAATTCGCTGAGTTTCTTATTTGGTAATGCTACTACCACTGCTAAGGTAGTAGATAAGCCACCACCTGCTGAGAATGATGCTTTCAAAATATCTACAGGAATTATTGATCGTGTTATGGATAACTACTATGTTGGGGATGTAACCATCCATCTCGGTGATCATTTGCTTTTTATGCACGAATTATGCGGGTTGTTCAAGTGTGCAGGTATTACTACAGATCAAGTTAAGAACAAGTTATTCTCATTATCACTGAAAGGAAGAGCTGAGGAATGGTATAAGCTGTTGAAGAATGGTCAAGCTCTGGAATGGGAGGAAATAGTGCCTCTCTTTTATTCAAAGTTTTATCCTCCTAGTGAGATTCATAAAGATCAGAATCAAATATACAACTTTTGGCCTCTTGATGGAGAGAGTACAGCCCAAGCTTGGGGGAGATTGAAGTTACTAATGCTCAAATGTCCCATTCATGAGCTCCTCAACAATATTATTATCAATAACTTTTATGCAAGGCTTTCTCTTCATGATAAAAATTTATTGGATGCTTCTTGTGCTGGATCATTCACTCGCATGGAAAAAGAAGTCAAATGGGATCTTCTGTACCGTATTCAAGACAATGCTGAAGCTTGGGAGAATGACAAAGGTAGAGAGTCAGGTATAAATTATGATTATGAATGCATTGAATATTTTATGGGAACTGATGACTTTCAAAATATTAAAAATGTTTATGGTCTAGACTCTCAAGCTATTGCTTCTTATTTTAAGGCTTTTGCTTCCTACATTGAAGTGCCCAAAAAGAAGTGGAATAAGTATCATGAACCTTATAAAGATATTACTAAGAGTGTTCCTGCAAGAAATACTGAAGTTTATACTGCTAATCATGTTTTACCTGAATCTTATATTGATAAAATGCCTTTCCCAGTTAAGATAAAGGAACACTCTATGATAGCTAGTATGGTTAATGAAAGTACAAATAAAGCTGTTGAACCTGATGAACAAATGGTTGATGAACCTATAATAGCAAATGTGAAAGACTTTGTTACTAAATATGAGAAAGAGGGACACCCTATCCTTTGTAAGGATACTTCTAATATTGTTTCACAAAGTAGTGTTATGAGAGCTAGTATTCCTGTGTTTTCTGTTAGAATAAGTGATCATTGCTATGATGGTCCTTGTGATAGCTATATTGTTAATTTTATGCACGATACTGAAAGTTACTATGAAAGAGGAAAAAGTGTTCTTATGCATCTCAATAATATCAAGTTTCCTCGTTTTATGCTGAAAGTTTTTATGTTACACTTGTTTTGCCTTCTTATGCAAGTAGCCTCTGGTTTCAACAACTTGTTTGTTTACAAAATTCCCTTGTATAGGAAGAGGGTTAGACTTAAACATGTGTGTTCTTGCTTCTTAATGCTCTTTTTCACTTCAATTCATATTCCTATGAGAGCGTCTTCAAAATTATCATGCCCATCTTAATGGCTATAAAGAAAGAGCTTTATGGGAGACAACCCAATTTGTTTTTGCTTTTAGTTTCTTTTTGTTTCTTTGAGTCTTGGAAGTTATTACTTCGGTAATAACCTCTTCTTATCCTTTTTGTTTGGTTTTTGTGTCAAGATCAACCTCTAATGAGAGAGAAGTAAGATTTGGGGAAGTTGCTGTCCCGAAACAGATTTTTGTGCTTCACCGTAAATATTCGTGAGAGATCTCTGTCTTTCGGATTGAGCTGTAATTGTTTGTGCTTCTGCCCCAGGTTGTTATTTAACTTTCGTTAGTTTTGCACTTTTTGATTTGAGCAACAGAAGAGTTTCGAAAAAATTGATCTTTACCTGCTGGTCTGTTTTGACAGATTTTGCCACTCTTGCATCTGTTTCTTTATTCGATTTCCTTTTTGAATTATTTTTGGTTTTTTGGAAGGAGTTGCTACAGTATCTTTTGTTTTGATGGTTTTCAGTTGAAGTTGGACTCAAAAGGTTTTATCACTTCACTTATACTAATGTTGCTAATGAGAACTGTGTGAAGTTTTGTGTGAAAGAAATTTCCAGGTAGTGGAGATAATGGTGTAATAAGGAAGTGAAGGGTTTTATGACTCAAGTAATAAGTGTATGAAGATGAAGATATCGATGATATTCAAGTGATGACTCCGAAAGAATCTACTAGATACCAAATTCAGAGACCTGCAGAGTCTGTTTTCAAATAGGTAACAGTTCTGGTAAGAAAAGTTCCGCAAAAATACTATCCGACTATATTTTTATAGTTTTTAGTCAATAAGAAAAGCTATGAAGCGAAAGAGGGACGGAAACGGAGACAGGGTGGCTCACACCACCCTGTGGCGCGGGCCCACCCCTGGCCGCGCCACCAGGTGGTGAGGCCACCCCGGACTCCGCCTCCGACTCGTTTTCTCCCAGTACCTTCCTTTTGATATGAAACTTTGTAATATATAACCCCCCGGATCCCCCGAGGTTGGTATATCGTGTTTTCGTCGTGTTTTTGTTTCGATCTGCTTTACGCGGGACATACTCTTTGAAGGTTTAGAAGCACAATGGTGTCTGCCAAGGATAAAGGGAAGGAGCCTATGGAGGAAGACCTCCAAGACCCTAGGCAGGAGAAGGAGATCAAGAGTGAAGATGAAGAGGAGGCAAAGCACACCGACACTACCATTGCAAGCATCGGAGTGGTGGAAAACCCTGCCAGGACTATGTCAATTGGAGGGAAGCCTCCTCATCACCGTTCAGATCCCTGGTCACTTCCTCCACGCACCAAGAATCCTTTCCATACCCTTATCCATGAGCATCAATACCAGAATATGCCCAAGGGGAAATTACCCTCCAATTGGGATTTGCCTCGTTCTAGCCATGCGGGAAAAGAAGACTTCAAGGAGGAAGAGTGGGGAAAGAATAGCAAGAGCTAGAATTCTCAACCCGACATGATCATGAGCCGCATTGAGCAAAACTCACAGCTGATTCGTAATCTCACTTTCGAGATTGAGGACTTGAGGAAATTGGTCAAGAAGCTCATCAAGAGGATACCACCACCACCAAAGGAGTAATTCGTCATCAGGTTTGGCATCCCCTTGGCTTGTTCCAAGCTTGGGGGAGTGTCGCGGTATCACATCACTATCTTCTATCTTTTTACCTTATTAGTAGAGTCATATCATGAATAGAGAAGTTATTATGTAGTATGGTTTGCATCATGGAAGTGTCCCCTCTCTCGTTAGATGTGTATCCCTTGGTGTGAGTTGCCATTATGGAATATTAATGAGAAGTTCTACCATTCACTCTTTTTCATATCTTATATTAGTTTTCAATTCATTGTTATATGATTGATCTTGTTGTTAGTATTGGTATCACTTTGGGATCATTGAGTTAATTTAGTTGGTTTTGGCAAACCTGGCTCGGTCAGTAGCAACACTTTCTGAGAGTTGAATGAAAAAGATAAAAGTACTCTAAAGAAAAATAATTTCATCATCTTTCTTTCTTGATTTGCTCATAAGTTTAGTATTCTCTAGTTAAGATCTTTTGTGCTTCCAAGGAAGATTGCATGTTTGTCTTTATCACTTGTATGTTTGGTTGTTTCCTTCAACTCTTGTACTTGCTACCCAGCCTTGCTAGCCAAAAACCCATACTGAGAGGGAATTCTTCTCGTGCATCCACCTCCCTTAAACCAAAACCTTTGCCATTTGAGTCCACCATACCTACCTAGTAGCACTATTGCTATTCCAAGTAAATTCTTATTTTATCTACCTCCCAAATTAAACTTGTTATGTGAAAAGTAGTGATTAAAGCTCTCACGAACTTGATGGCACACTTTACTTTCTTGCACTTAATAAACTTGAACCATTGTGCTCACCTATGTTGCCTATATGCTTGCGCTTTGTAAGTTGTGAATTAGCAGAACCATGTTGTCATGGGGAACGCTTTCAACATTGCACTGGTACTTTGTACCTAGTTGATATCATGTTCTTTTGTCTATGGATGTCGTCGGTGTGAAATGAAAGGGGAGCTTGTAAGTCCATGGAGTTATGCATGTGTGTTAGAGAAACGCCTGGGCCGCTGGTCTAATCCATGTTGACATGGTGGAAACCTGCAGCGTAACCATAACGAGCATCTATGAACCATTCTTCTTATAAAAAAAAGAGTCCGATATTGAGAACAAAAAGAGAAAAAGAAAAAAGAGATTATGAAAAGAGGAAAGAGATAAAAAAAGCACCATATTCCCATGTAAATAAGAAGATTGCTGAGATGTTTGTTGTCTGCTTGCCTTGTCATTTTGATATGGGGATTCTTCCGTATCATCGGGCAAGGGGTACCCCGTTGGCGGTTCTCTATGATACACATATGCTTACGATGACAAGAACTTACCGGTGACTAAACTTGAGTAGCATGAGGAGCGGCCCTCGTATTCAAGGGACATGAGATTCTCAATTTACAACTTGTCAATGCATATCCTCATGTTTGATCACTTTAACCTTAATCACCTAAAGATGCCTATGATAGGGGCAATGAGAGCTGAAAGCTAGTAAGTATCATAATATTTGGGAGCTCTTTATGAGACTTGCAATCCCTGCTTCCCTCTGCGAAGGGCCTTTCTTTTACTTTTTAGTTGAGTTAGTAAACCTACTCCCTTCTATCTTAGGAAGTATTTTGAGTTGTTGTGTTTCATTCATTCATATGATGATTTATTCAATCATGTTTCTTATATTCCTTGTTTTGCACATTGCTCTTATCTTGATGTTTACTACTTTGAAAGCTATCATTGAAAACCAGTTATTTGTGAACTCCAGCAAATTATCAACTATTCTTCGACCAAGAGCTAAGTTTGCCATTAGCAATTATGATTCACTTTATGTATCTTTATTGTGTTTCCTTTACTCATTGCAAGTTGAGTTATATAATAGTGAGTTATCTTCTATTATGATCTATGTATTTGATGAATGTGATGCTTCTTGTCCGTATTCTTTTATCGACTCTTCACTCTATAAACCTGAGGCCATGTTTATTGAGCTCAGTTTCGCTTGGGGACAAGCAAAGTCTAAGCTTGGGGGGGGGGTTGATACGTCCATTTTGCATCACTATTCTATGTCATAATTCACTGTTATTCATTGATATATTTAGTATTGAGAGGTGATACTTATGTTATTTCATATGTTTTTGCATGGTTGATGACTTTTGGAGCATGGACCGCTGCAGTCAGGATTCTGATGGAAAATGTGCTGTTTGGAGGCAAAATTCGCGAAGATCGGAAAATCCGGGAAAATATACGGAAAATCCTATTTTTAAAAAAGACGAAGAAAGCCAGAAGGGGGGGTGGAGATGGGCCACAGGGGGCCCACACCACCCCCTGGCGTGGACCGGCCTAGGCCACGCCACTAGGTGGTGTGGCCACCCTGGTCCAGCCCTGGCACTCCCCTCTGGCTTATATTATCCTCCCGAAACCCTAAGACTCAGGGAGCAACCATAGAAAGATTTCGCCGCCTCTGCGGGGCGGAAAACACCGAGAGAGAAAGATCTCTCCGGCATACAGATTTCTGCCGGGGGAATTCCTTCCCGGAGAGGGGAGATCGTCGCTATCAACACCACCATCAAGCTAGACTTCATCAGGATCATCATCACCATCAGCACCCTCATCACCATCTCCATATTTCTGTAACAATTGGGTTGAATCTTGCATAGTTCATAGGGGAAACTTTCCCGGTGTTGTTTACTCTTTGTAGTTGATGCTATTGAGTGAACCATTGAATTATTGTTTATGTTCAGATTGTTATACATCATTATTTCATCTCTGATCATGATCCATATGATGTCTTGTGAGTAGTTCGTTTTGTTCTCGAGGACATGGGAGAAGTCATGTTGTTAGTAGTGGAGTTGTGTTGAGAGACATACAATAGTTTGATATTTAAGTTGTGGTGTACTTCTTCTAGTGGTGTCATGTGAACGTCGACTACATGACACTTCCCCTATATGGGCCTAGGGGAATGCATTGTGTATTTGGCTACTAATTGTAGGGGTTGCCGGAGTGACAGAAACCTGAACCCCCGTTAGGAAACCATTGCACAAGGGGCGTAAGGGTCTTAGAGTTTAAAGTTGTGGTTAGGTTTCTATCTTAATTACTTTCTTGTACTTACGGATGTTTACAAGGGGTATAATCACAAGTATGTATTAGTCCTAGGAAGGTCGGTACATTAGCACAGGTTCACCCACACAACACTTAGTAAGCTAAAGAAGATTAGTCAACTATATGAAGCGAAAGCACTTGACAGTCTTCCCATGTGTCCTCGAGAACGTTTGGTCATCTTAAGTAATACAACCGACTTGTCCTTTGCTGCATAAAGGATTGGGACACTTGCTGCATTTATTCCTACTGTCTTTTGTTTACTCGTACTTTGTTTACTTGCTTTATCAAAAACCCCTAAAAATCCGTTTACTAAGTATTTGCAGAGAATTCCTGATCCATACCACTAGCCAGCACCTTCTGCTCCTCGTTGGGTTCGACACTCTTACTTATCGAAAATACTGAGATACACCTCCTATACTTGTGGATCATCACAGGCGTGCTGCTCCTCGTCGGCCTTTGTGGGGGTGGGTCGTCCTTGTGCCATCCTGCTCGCAAGTGCAAGGGGAGAGGCGTCGTCGCCCGCATCTACATTGGATCAATGCCGGCCAGAACGATTGGAGAGATGCCGCTACTACATCGCTCGGCTGGTTTCCTTCACATCCACATAACCTCGCTCCATTGTTAATGGGCTTTAGTCGGTACTTGGGCCAAGTTAACCAAAACAGTTAAAATTGATGTCGAGAAGAGCGTCCGCTAGGGACAGCCGGCCAACTTCGTCAACTAACGGACATCCTACGGCTCAAATTCTTCCAGGCAGTGCATCGGAGGGCCAAAACTGCTAAGGTCATGAAAGACTTCCGTTTTGTCTCAGTTTTAATATCCCTAATTACACATCACAAACATCCCTATCTAGTGTTGTGGTTTTCTTCTGTGTTGTAGCCATGGAGAATCTTCATCATCTAACAGGATGCTTGGGTCAGTTTTCACTTTAAAGGGCGGAATTTCATGAAACTTATTATAATCTTCTGACATGTCTGTCTTGTCATCCACTCTCACGATGTTTCTTTTCCCTGAAAGAACTATGTGGCGCTTTGGCTCATCAGATGATGTATTCTTTTGCTGATTTCTTTTTCTCGGTTTGGTAGACATGTCCTTCACACAGAAAACCTGAGCCACATCGTTGACTAGGACGAATGGTACTTCCATGTATGCAAGATTGCTGAGATCCACTATTGTCATGCCGTACTTTTGGTCTATATGTACCCCGCCTCCTATCAGCTTGACCCATTTGCACCGAAACAAAGGGACCCTAAAAGCAGGTCCATAGTAAGTTCCCATATCTCCTCTATGTACCCATAATATGTGTCCTTCTTCCCATTGTCATCTGTTGCATCAAAGCGGACACGACTGTTTTGGTTGGTGCTCTTTTTATCTTGGACGATCGTGTAAAATGTATTCCCATTTATCTCGTACCCTTGGAAAGTACATATAGTCGAAGATGGTAACCTGGCCAACAAGTACAACTGATCTCCAACAGTGTGTTATTCATGAGATGTGTCTACAACCAACTGCCGAAAGTCCCCGGGTTTTCAGAGCATAGAATATTCTTGTATTTCTCGATATACTAAGCCACCACGGTGGAATTGTGTAGAACTGTGTAGTGTTCTTGAGTGAAAGAATGCCCGTCCCTACATACCATTACTTTCCTTCCTAGTGTGCATTTTCCAGTCAGCCTCCCCTCATACCGAGATTCAGGAACACCAATCGGCTTAAGGTTAGGAAGAAAGTCAACACAAAACTCAATGACCTCCTTTGTTCCATAGACCTTGGAGATGCTTCCTTCTAGCCTAGCTCGGTTATAAACATATTTCTTTAAGACTCTCATGAACCTCTCGAAGGGGAACATATTGTGTAGAAACACAGGATCGAGAATTCTAATCTCTTCGACTAGGTGAACTAGGAGGTGCATCATAATATTGAAGAAGGATGGCGGGAACAACAACTCGAAGCTGACCAGACATTGGACCACATCAATCTGTAACCCTGATAGACTTTCTAGATCGATTACCTTCTGAGAAATTGCATTGAGGAATGCACATACCTTCACAATGGCTAGTCGAATATTTTCTGGTAGAATTCCCCTTAATGCAACCGGAAGCAATTGCGTCATAAGCACGTGGCAGTCATGAGACTTTAGGTTTTGGAATTTTTTCTCTTTCATATTTACTATTCCCTTTGTATTCGATGAGATGCCAGACGAGACCTTGATACTGAAAAGGACTTCGAAAAAGATTTCCTTCTCTTCTTTGGTAAGAGCATAGCTGGCAGGCCCTTGAAACTGTCCTGGATGCATGTCGTCTCATCTTTTATGATGTTGTTGGTCCTCCCGTGCTGCCAGGATATATTTTGACTTCCCATACAAGCCTAGGAAGCCTAGAATATTCAAAGATTCTTCGTCAGGTGCATCACGTCTATTGCAGAGCGGACCTCATGAACTTTCCAATAGGTAGCTCCTAAAATATAGATTTCTTCTTTCACATGGGTGCGTGCCCGTCAACGTCATTCGGAACAGGTTGTCTGCTAGGACCCTTTTCAAAGATTACATTTAAATCCTTGACCATACCAAATACATCAGCACCAGTACGAGGGACAGGCTTCGTCCGGGTTTCTGCCTTGCCATTGAAATGCTTGCCTTTTTTAAGGGATGCCTAGGCGGAAGAAAACGACGATTGTATGGATACACATTCTTCCTACATTTATCCATACATATACTTTCAGTCTCATCTAAACAGTGTGTGCATGCATTGTATCATTTGTTTGTCTGTCCTAAAATGCTACTAAGAGAAGGCCAATCATTGATGGTTACGAAACAGTAATGCTTGTAGGTCAAATTCCTGCTGTTTGTGCTCATCCCACACATGTACACCTGGTTTGGCCCACAACTGTAAAAGTTCATCAACTAATGGCCTTAGGTACACATCAATGTCATTGTCGGGTTTGCTTCGGGTCTTGGATGAGCACTGGCATCATAATAAACTTCCGCTACATGCACAACCAAGGAGGAAGTTTGTAGATACATAGAGTCACGGGTCAAGTGCTATGACTGCAGCTCTGCTCCCCAAAAGGATTTGTGCCATCTGTACTTAGACCAAACCATAAGTTCCTTGCATCACCAGCAAAGTCCAGGAAGTCTCTCTCGATTTTTCTCCACTGTCGACCATCAGCAGGGTGACTCAACATCCCGTCTTTCTTACGGTATTCCATGTACCATCGCAACAATTTGGCATGCTCTTTGTTTCTGAATAAATATTTCAACCATGGTATTATAGGAGCATACCACATCACCTTGGCAGGAACCCTCTTCCTGGATGGCTCGCCCTCAACATCACCAGGGTCATCTTTTCTGATCTTATACTGCAATGCAGTGCATACCGGGCATTTATCCATATTCTCGTACTTCTCGCCGCGTTAGAGGATGCAGTCATTAGGGCATGCATATATCTTGTGCACGTCTAATCCTAGAGGACATACAAGCTTCTTTGCTTCATATGTACTGGCGGGCAATTCGTTTTGTCTTGGAAGCATCTTCTTCATTAGTACCAGCAACTTTTCAAATCCCGAGTCAGTCACACCGGTCTATACCTTCCACTTCAGTAATTCCAGTGTGTTACCCAGCTTCTTCTGGCCATCTTCACAAGGTGGGTACAACAATTTATTATGGTCATGTAACATCTGCTCGAACTGCAACCTCTACTTTTCTGTGTCGCAGTCTCGCTTTGCATCAGAAATGACCAGACCAAGATCATCAGTGGGCTCATCTGGTGCCTGTTCTTCACCTCTTCCTTCTTCATTGTCTTCCATTGTGGTATCGGCGTATTCAGGGAACATAAATCGGTAGTTGTCATCATCGTTCTCTTCTTCATCGCCGTCTTCCATCATAACCCGTCTTTCTATGTGCTTGGTCCAAATATTATAGCCGGACATGAAACTGGACCGAAGCTCAAGTGGTATCGCGCTCACAGGCATTTCATCGACACCTCTAGTGCATATGAAGAGAAAAAAACCTAGCACTAACTATGCCACCTTCCTCCGTGAAAAAATAGAGGGTTGTGCATATATATAGGACCAGCCCATTTGTCCCGATTTGAGATACAAACCGGGACTAATGGGTGATCCATTAGTTTCGGTTTGTATCTTAAACCGGGATAAATGGTCTCTAAAGAGCCGGGACAAATGGTTTGGGGGGGGGGGGGGGGGATTTGGGCCGTTGATTCGGACCATTAGTCCCGGCCCCTGGCCTGAACTAAAGGCCCTTTTTCTACTGTGGTAGAGGTTGGGTGTAATTGGTATCTTCGCGATATTAATATGTATACTCTTTAGAAATCAAAGAATATTACTGATGGTATTGTAAATGTGTGTTGTAAATGTTCCTGCATCCTTGAAAGAACATTATGTTGGAGTGGAAACTATTAATTGTTGGACTATGAAACTCCGGTGCTTTCCGCAAGATTTTTTCACGATTTTTAAAGAAAAGCAATGGTTGTGATTGGAGGAGCTAATCCACATGTTTTCATTAGTGAAGTGGTAATCTTTTTTGCGAATCCACTCGAGAACGCAATATCCATATGGGCTGCCAGTCCCGGCCGTTGCCGGCGGCTGAGATGAACTAAAATAATACGCATCCCCGCAGCCTTCTCAAAACCAAAGAAGAAACCAATGTCTATCGTCGCCAGATCCTCTTGCTCCGACTGTATCGTCGTCAGGTGAGATCATTTCAAATGGGGTTTGCACCGCCGCGACGAACTTGGTGGTGTTGCAACGACTTATTCAAAAGATGACTTCAGTGAGCAAGAAGCAAAAAAAATAATGCAAAGCACGACACAAGCTCTGCTGTGCTGCGGTGAGATGACGCACGAGGATGGCCGGCCTCTTCGTCGGTGGCTCAGTGCCATGCGGCCATGCAGGTCATTACTCACTCGTCGGTTTTCATGCAGCAAACGGGTCCGAGGCGGTGGTTGTGACTGTCGTGCTTCTCGTCAGTACGCGGGGTTGAACGGGTCTAGACTGCAGGAGGATTTAACTTCATCTTCTCCGGGTTCGGCTGCCAGCGAAAAATAATTCTATGGGACCTGGACCACAAATTTAGCCCGTGGACCAAGTTCTGCAAGTGAGACGTGTTGACAGCATTGCCTTAATTTGGCAGCCCATAAGATCGTGCGCGGGTCGTGGGTAGTTGCACTTGCACACGATGCGGTTCATGTCTCACTCTCGTGTTGATATTAACGAGAAGGATGCGATGTGACCAAATTGCCCCTTTGTTGATGAAAGCGGGTGGATTAGCTCTTCTAATCACAACCTTTGCTTTTGTTTTACTCGTGCAAAAACAAAAAAAAGACTTGCGGAAAGCACAGGAGCAATATTATGTTGGAGTGGAATTATTAATTGTTGGACTATGTTTCTACATCCTTGCTGATTTTTTTTTTTACGAAACGACGGCGCTGTAATTGTTTCAGTTGCTGAAGATGGCAGCTTTGGCTGGAGCTCTGTACATCCGTGAAGTTATCTTATGTGAGAATCTTGCAAAAGAAAAAACCTTAACTGATAAACTTTTTTTGGTTGTGTAATGTTCCATTTTCATTAAAACTTAAGATTGTTACTCATCTCTTTTCATGGTATGTACAGTAAGATGTTTCTATGGTCCACTATCAAATTGATGTGCAGTGGCGGAGCCAGGAATATTTTTGAGCCTGGGCGAACCTGCAAGCTAAAAGTGCAAGAATTTGAAAATTGTTGTCAGATATTCAAATAAATTGGGAATCATATTTTTTTATTGTTTTTGTAGTTATGCTACACTTTTTTCTTTCAAATTTGCATAATTATATCTAAAACTTGAAGGGCCTCTATAACTAGCAGATTGAAAATTTCGTACTTTTGGATTGACGGTCCTTTTTTTTCACGGGAAAGAGAATTTTATTAATCAAAAGCAGGATTACAATCAGATGACACTAGCTCGGCAATCTCTGGAGGAAAATTGCCCAGCCAAACTGCGGTTCTATCCTGAACCCTACCTACCTGGGCCAGTTCGTGACCAACCCTGTTTGCCTCTCTGCAAACTTTTACAATTCGAATCTCTCTCTCCCGTAACATATCCCGTATAGCACTAATTTTGAAAGCATACATTGAATTGTTTGGTGTTTCGGCTCGAATTAGATCCCTTGCTTCAGCGCAGTCTGTCTCCAAAGTAAAATTCAGAGTTGACCAGTGTAGGGCGAGACGTAGTCCTTCCTCGATCGCCAAGGTTTCAGCCTCCATCTCATCGCGACACTGCCGTAAGCTGCGGCACACGGCGTAGATGACTTCCCCTTCTGAATCCCGCAGCACCATACCAGTACCCGCATCATTTTTTGTAAACGCTCCATCGACATTTAGTTTGGCCTGCCCTTCTTCTGGCTTCTTCCACCTCTCTCGGTTTGTTTGCTTCTGCGCTTCTCTCTCCTTTGTCTTGAAGCCTCGGAAAGGATCGACCACCATCTTCCCCTTCGCCATGTCTGCATTTGGAAATTGTTTGATCAATAGTAAGGAGTTTAGGTAACTTACCAGGAACCGGCGAGAGCCCTCGATTGGTGGACAGGGTTTATCATGTGTGATTTCGTTGTGTGCATGCCAAATCCGCCAAATCGTTAACAGCGTTGGGGCGTGCTGCTCGGGGGGAGTTCTTGTCATGAGCTGTAGTAGCCATTCCCTGCCAGTATTTTGGAGAAGATCATCGCTTGGTAAGGGCCATACTTCAGACATAGCTAGCCAAAGTTGCCTTGCGGGAGGGCAGCATGAAAACATGAAATGAGTCCTCATTTTCCATTCCACAAATCTGGCATAGGCTAGTTTTGGCAAGGCCGCGGTTGGCCATATTAACCTGAGTGGCGATAGCATTTTGACTGATTTTCCATGCTAGTATTTTCATCTTAGGAGGCACCTGGCTGTTCCAAATAATTCTCCAGCTTGGTCTAGCTCCATCCGGTCTACGGCTTGTCGCCCCTATGTTCTGCCGTTGCATACTAGAATTTAGAGCTAAGCGGTATGCAGACTTGACAGTGAAAGCCCCCCTCTTTTCTGGGTGCTAGGCGAGAAAATCCTTCTCGTTCCGATTCGAGGTCTGAATTTTGGTGATCTCAGCTACGTCCTCCCGCACAAAGTATTGATTCAGCCTCTGTAGATCCCACGCTCCATCTGGTAGTAAGAAATCTGATACCCACTTGTATCGGCACCATCTCTGTTCTGATCTTGGAAAATAACTAGTCTCTCGGAATCCATGGATCACGCCACGCTCTGATCTGTGCTCCATTGCCCACTCGCCAGATGATACCTAGTTTTAGGAGCTCTAGGCCATGTTCGATTGCATGCCAAGTCGGTGATCCATTGCTACTGAAAGCTGTATCTATTAGGGATCCGTTCGGGTAGTACTTTTCCTTGAGAAGTTTGGCGCAGAGTGAATCTGGCTTCTCAATTAGCCGCCAGGCCTGTTTTGCCAATAGGACCTGATTAAACAGTCGCATGTCTCTAAACCCTACTCCCCCAAAATCCTTTGGTCTGAGCATGATATCCCATGCCACCCAGTGTGTCTTCCGCTTTCCATTCTCAGCACCCCACCAGTACCTTCTGATCATCTTGGTAAGTTCATCGCACAGGCCCAAGGGTAGCTTGAACACGCTCATAACATAGACCGGGATAGCTTGGGCTATTGCTTTGATAAGAACCTCCTTTGCCGCTTGGGACTTATGATTATCGTCCCACTCAACCAGGCATTGTGCCAGCTTTGCTTGTAGACTTTGGAACCGGCCTCTACGCATCCTTCCTTCCGGCATTGGTAGACCCAAGTATTTGGCTTCAAATAACTCTTGTGTGACCATAAGCGTCGATTTCACTCCCATCTGTGCTGCATCAGGACACGACTTACCGAACAGCATAGAACATTTATCGGGGTTGATTAGCTAGCTTGTACTTGAGGCGTATCTCTCAAGAACTTTTTTGACTTCCGCTGCTTGGTGGCTTGTAGCTTCAAAGAACAAAAGGCTATCATCTGCAAAGAGTAAGTGGGAGATGCCTGGAGCCTGGCGACATATTTTCACAGGTCGAATATCATCTTGATTGACTGCGTTCTGCATTAAGATAGACAAGCCATCTGCAACGAACAAAAATAAGAATGGCGATAAGGGATCATCTTGTCGAAGGCCTCGAGAAGGCGAAAATGAAACCAAGAGGTTCCCGTTGAATTTAACTTGATATCTCACCAAGGTGACACATGACATTATCCAGTCTACCCACCGATGAGAGAAACCTAACCTTTGCATCACTTTCTTTAGAAAATCCTAATCCACTCTATCGTACGCTTTAGATAGGTCTAGCTTGTATGCACAAAAGTTCTCACTTTCCTTTGTGTTATGTTCTATAAAATGTATGCACTCAAAGGCGGCAAGGGCATTGTCCGTGATGAGGCGGCCCGGTACAAAGGCACTCTGGTTGATAGATATAATCTCGCCTAGTATAGGTCGCAGCCGATTTACCATACATTTTGCTATTACCTTGTAGATGACTGTACACAGACTAATTGGCCTAAAGTCCTTCAAATTCTCGGGCTGATAATTTTATGGGATTAGGACGATCGCCGTATCATTTACTCCGTCTGGTAAGTGTCCTGTAACAAAGAACAGTTTAACCGCGTTAATTACCTCCACTCTGATTGTGCCCCAATTGCGTTGGTAAAACCGTGCTGGAAAGCCGTCCACCCCGGGAGCTTTGAGAGGGCCGATTTGTAACATGGCATCGCCAATTTCCTCGTCAGTAAAATCTCTGCACAGCTCCACATTCATCTCCGGTGTGACCTTATCCTGCATCATATCGATCAAAATATCAGAGTTTAGGGATGGGTCTCGAGTAAAAAGCTCCTGGAAGTATGATGTGGCCATTCTTCCATATCCGATGGGGCATCCTTCCATGTACCGTCACTATCTTTGAGCTTCTTAATTTTATTCTTCCGTGCTCTCCATTTCGCTTTCTGGTGAAAAATCTTTATGTTTCTGTCGCCCTCTTTAAGCCAAGTTACACGAGATCTTTGCAGCCAAAGCATCTCTTCCCTATAGCAAAAAGCAAAAAAGGAGGATTTTAGTGAAATTTGGACTTTGGTTGGAAAATGATGATTAGGCAATTCCGCAAATGAATATTTTAGTGAAATTTTAATTTTAAAAATACGAACTGGTTACCCTAAGAAATATACAATTATATATTTACATATTTCTAGACCTAAAATAAATTATATATACACACAAAATCATACGACGACATTTGTTATATTTATGCGACTTAGTTGACTTACAAATACCTATGTGCATAGAAATAACAATCCAAATCAAAATCTTAATCTTGTCTTGGGCTACCAAGACGAATTAGGACCGGCGTGAATTAGTTCAGGCATGTCCTGGGTGTGTTCATTCGATGTACTGTATTATGTATAGTTGATTAGAACTTTGATCGATTTTGCAGCTACACAAACACGTGCAGCCCATCATCTGCTATTGCCTGCAGGCATCTCATCTCCAACCAGTGCAGCTACGCGCCTACGCACAGCAAACTTTGGAACGAATCCCACTGCCGAAGTCTTGGAGACTTGCCCGGGCAAACAACGATGCGAAAGTACAGATTGGAGCCCGGGCAGCTGCCCAGGCTCGCCGGGCCCTGGCTCCGCCCCTGGGAACAAGGCCTGTCGCGGCCGCTTGTCAACACCACAGCACTATACTCCTTCGTGGACCCCCGCGGTGCTTGGGGCTTGTTCCCCCATGCCACCCGGATGGATCACACGGGGTCGGACGAGAGAGGGAAGGGGGAGGGGGTGGGGGCGGTGGTGCTGTTTTTGGTTCAGACCAGGCTTTACCAATTGCTAGTTGTCCAATTATAAAACCTAATATGTGTCGGCAGCCATGCACGTGAAACCCAAATGACGGCCCTTGGTCAGCTCATCGTGCGTGTAACCCGTGGGTATCAACTACTCTTGCATGTGGTAGCAGGCATGCATATGAATCCAAATGTACTTACCATTACGTTAGTCCTTACTGGTCGAACCTGCAAACTTGTAGTAATTAATAGTGCGTGGCCGTGGTCGCATAATTAATGAAATGACCTGCAAACCTGTTTGGTTGACCGTGGAGTATTACATTAGTCTTTACTGGTCGAACCTGCAAGGCTGCAACCCTGTAGTAACAGTGCGTGGCCGTGGCCGCGAAGGTGTCCGATCCGGACGACCGACGTTGTATCCGATTCGATCTGTCTATCCGATTTGATCTATATATAGAAATAGAAAGGCTCACTGCACAAGATATATAAAGATAGCCAGATAGGTCATCGCTGTACGTGGTTACGTTCTCTGTCGCGATCTTATTTTTTTTCCAGAAAAACTCACCATGTCGAGCTACATATCTAGCCTCCTGGATCACCTTTCCCGTGGCTTCTTCGCTACGCGATCGCCGGTCGCCGCGGCAGCAAGCAAGACCTCCTCGAAGGTGCACACCGGCGAGAAGCTGTTCAAGATCGTCGGCCACTCCTTGATCGACGATGAAAAAATAATATCAGAGTGCTTCAGCGTAGGAGGTCACGACTGGGCTGTCTGCTACTACCCAAACGGCGTCGATGGGCAGTTTGTGTCGTCCGTGTATCTCGTGTTGATGAGTGACTGCAAGAGCAAGGTCAAGACGTCCTTCACGTTCGGCCTGCACGACCCTGTATCGCTGGCGGTGATGTGGAACGAAAACATCACCTACAACTTTTTGTCCAAGGGTGCAGGTTGGGGTCACCCCAAGTTTTTTAGGAAAGATGATTTGACGCCGTCCGGATATCTCAAGGATGATTGCCTAGTGATTAAGTGCAGCCTCCAGGTCACCGACGACCACCGTAATAATAAAGGCAACCATGATATCGATAGTATCGTTGTGCCACCCTCCAACCTAAACACTGATCTCCGCAATCTTTTCGAGAGGGGCCATAAGGCAGACTTGTCGATCAAGGTTGGCGGCTTCAGAACTTTTAAGGTGCATGAGTGCATTCTAGCTGCACGCTCTCCGGTCTTCCGTGCGCAGCTGTGTGGGTCCATGGTGAAGAGCAGCCTCAACATTGACGACATGGATGCTGATGTTTTCGAGGTTCTGTTGTGCTACATCTACAATGACTGCCTACCTGACTTCATGGATGAGGCCACAAAAGAGGCTACAAACATGGCCCGACATTTGCTCGTCGCGGCTGATCGGTACGGCGTGGAGAGGCTTAAACTTATATGCGAGAGCAAGCTTAGCAAAGCACTAGATGTCAACACGCTGGGTTTTATTTTGGATCTTGCGGAACAATACAACTGTTTTCAACTCAAGGCGCATGCCCTCAAGTACGTTGAAATGAATTGCAGGACGCTTGGAGCTATTGAAACAACACAAGGGTTTGAGCAACTAAAGTTCAACCACCCACTTCTCGCACGTGACATTCTTGCCAAGGTGCGACGATGTAGAAAGAACGAGCAGAAAAGAAAGAAGAGCAAAAACAAGCTCAAGAAGAAATAAACCTGATCTATTCTATTATATTCCCCATAGAGAGTTATACACTTGGAAACAGAGACAAGTCAAATTTGTTTGCATAATTCTTAATAGAAGGTGTACTAGCTAATCTTCTATATTTCCTTTGTACTTCATGCATGCCAGCAGCATGGCGCTACATTATTTTTTAAGATGCGAAACATCAATCAGGTTTCCAGTATAATTTTCCTATTTACTGACACAATATAATACTTAATATAGTACTCCCTCCTTTTCAAAGTATAAAATATTTTAGCCCTTTTTTATGAAACACATGTAAGTGAATACTTTTTAACGCGCAGATTCGGAGCAATAAGTAAACCTATGCACTAAAAGACATCTACATGTATTTGTGTCAGAAAAAAGATAAAACATTTTATATTTTAGAACGAAGGTGGTAACATATATATCATCGTTATGGATGCAAATCAAGTTGTGAAATTGAGGAAAGAGGAAGAGGATTATCTTCATGTTATATTTGATACCTCTTGTAAGCCGTTGGCTGGGATAAGTCGCATCTGAGAAAATCCCCGGCGTTGTGTAAATACTTCTCGATATGGTGAAGTTTCGTTGGCTGGCGTCCATGGTTTTTTTCTATCTTTGTTAGAGAGGTTTTTCCACGTTAAATCTGTGTCCCTTCCTGTGATTTCATTTTCATTCTTCGTTATTTACTTGTCGCAAAGCTAACACTTCAGTCTCGTACCGAGACACCTCGTGGCGTCAAGGCAAACAAATAACTCATGCGTCATGCATTCTCATAGTGTCCTAGATACGGTACCTGGCCACGGCATTGAACAACTCATATGATTGTAGATGGATCAATGGAGGTCCTCTAACTCCGAGGTGGACGCTATGGATCCACCGCCACAACTCCTCTAGCCCCTCCTCCAGATCCCCTCTCCCTCCCGCCGCCGTCGGGTTCACCGATGGGCAAAGCCGGAAGGCACGGTGGTGGCGGCCTCTCCTTGTCTAGACGGCGGGGTGGACTACGCGGCGATCACCTCTCCAATCCTCCAGATGGCATCGTTGTGGGGTGACGGCGGCTGGAGCTCTCCTTGTTCTTACCGACGGAGACTAGGGAGGCGGCTGGCGCTCTTCTTCGTCCATCCTGCCGCACCGCGACACGGTGGCAAGAGAAGGCAACTCCAGGCTCGTTCAGCACCACGAGGATCTGGGATCTGACCCCAGGTATGGTGGTGGCGGCTATCTCCTCCGCCAGAGGTGGTCGGCTAGGCTAGATGTGGTCGATCTCCCAGATCTGGCACCAGCGACGACATGGGAGGCATGACTGCTGGTGAAAATCAGGCCTTTGGCGGACGATGGCGATGTCGTGGCGTCGTTACCTTGTTGAAGGCATCGTCGTAGCAGCCTACATCTTCCGTGCCCGTGCTGCTTCGGAGGAAACCCTAAGATCCGGTCTTCCAGATAGGACGATGGCGGCGCATTGGCGTCTTGTTCTCTCCTAGGAACATCGTCTATGGAGCAGCGCTGGACGTCAGAGGAAGGAGGCGGAGCGACTTCTTCTTGCGCGGAGACACCGGTGGAGATGTCAAGTCATGTCTAACCGCCAAGTGCTATGCTCACACTAGTAGGGAAAACCTTATCCCGGCGCACCCAAATGGCCTACCGCCGGCGAGTCGGCGACCATCTCGCCGACGGTAATGCCACATCGCCGGCTCGTGTTATTATTCGCTGTGGGTAATTTTCGTTATCACCGGCGAACAGACTTATTCACCGGAGGTACTACAGTACAACGGCCACCCTTCCCTATTCGCCGGGGGTAGTGCCTGTACCACAGGCGAAACCCTACTCGCCGGAGGTACTGCATCTGTTCGCCGGTGGTATTATTAACAGGAGTAAACAACTGCTCGAAATAAACAGTATATACACCAGAATATACACAAGAATATACACAAGAATATACACAGTAATATGCACAGAAATACCAGAATGACAACAAAATATATACATCAGTGACACAACATATACAGGTTCTTGAGCAACATTGGTTCATAGCATTATCTAGAGTTCACTCATCTTCACCCTCATCAGAAGAGTCGGGAGGAAAGCAAGTGAAATAGATGATACCATAATGATGACTGAGCAAAAACTTGAACTCCCGTCCATCTTGCATGTTGTCGTACAAGATGAGGTGTCTTGTCCATCCAGGACCACTAAAATATATTCGGACCTCCTCGTTGGTGGCCCTAACCTGATGCGTCATATCGGGATAATTATGATGCGTCAAAGTGACATTACACACGACAACCTCATCCATGCTTCTAAAGAGATAGTCCATGAAGCCATGTCGTGCACCGCAAGGGATTGATTGAGTAAAATCATAGGAGAGAACAATTAGTCGTGATTTTAATTTAACATACTCCCTCTGATCCATATTAATCGTCACTGGATTGGATGTATCTAGCACTAAAACATGTCTAGATACATACATTTCTGCGACAATTAATATGGATCGGAGGGAGTATATATATTTACATTCTCCACATATGAATTTCAGAGAACATACCATCCTAAAACCAAAGTTCGCAGGGAGCGGTATGGTAATCTTTCTAGGCCTGTTTGTTTGCGGTACCAAAGTTCCCGGGGGAGTGCACCGCGGTATCTAAGTTGCCTGAAATTGAGGCGTTTCAAAATGTTGGGCCGCCAACTACCGAGAGGGGTCATTTCGATGCAAACTCATCTCACCCCTACCAAAAACAAACATTCCGTGAAAGTGCCCCGTGAAGTAGACGGTCGGGACCCTCATGTCAATAATATTTCTGTGACGCGAGCACCAACGCGGCAACCACGTAGGCGAAACGAGGGACTAAAGGAGCATGGTGCGTTGATCAAATTTACAAATCCACTCCCTCCCTCCTTTCGCATGAACCCTAGCACCGACGGCGTCGAAATCCCCTCTCCAACCAGAATGACATTATCCAGTTCACCCACCGATGAGAGAAACCCAACCTTTGCATCACTTTTTTTAGAAAATCCTAATCCACTCTATCGTACGCTTTAGATAGGTCTAGCTTGTATGCACAAAAGTTCTCGCTTTCCTTTGTGTTATGTTCTATAAAATGTATGCACTCAAAGGCGGCAAGGACATTGTCCGTAATGAGGCGGCCTGGTACAAAGGCACTCTGGTTGATAGATATAATCTCGCCTAGTATAGGTCGCAGCCGATTTACCATACATTTTGCTATTACCTTGTAGATGACTGTACATAGACTAATTGGCCTAAAGTCCTTCAAATTCTCGGGCTGATCATTTTTTGGGATTAGGACGATCGTCGTATCATTTACTCCGTCTGTTAAGTGTCCTGTAACAAAGAACAGTTTAACCGCGTTAATTACCTCCACTCTGATTGTGCCCCAATTGCGTTGGTAAAACCGTGCTGGAAAGCCGTCCACCCCGAGAGCTTTGAGAGGGCCGATTTGTAACATGGCATCGCCAATTTCCTCGTCAGTAAAATCTCTGCACAGCTCCACATTCATCTCCGGTGTGACCTTATCCTACATCATATCGATCAAAATATCAGAGTTTAGGGATGGGTCTCGAGTAAAAAGCTCCTGGAAGTATGATGTGGCCATTCTTTCCATATCCGATGGGGCATCCTTTCATGTACCGTCACTATCTTTGAGCTTCTTAATTTTATTCTTCCGTGCTCTCCATTTCGCTTTCTGGTAAAAAAAAACTTTGTGTTTCTGTCGCCCTCTTTAAGCCAAGTTACACGAGATCTTTGCAGCCAAAGCATCTCTTCCCTGTAGCAAAAAGCAAAAAAGGAGGATTTTAGTGAAATTTGGACTTTGGTTGGAAAATGATGATTAGGCAATTCCGCAAATGAATATTTTAGTGAAATTTTAATTTTAAAAATACGAACTGGTTACCCTAAGAAATATACAATTATATATTTACATATTTCTAGACCTAAAATAAATTATATATACACACAAAATCATACAACGACATTTGTTATATTTATGCGACTTAGTTGACTTACAAATACCTATGTTTTTTTTTGCGAAATACAAATACCTATGTGCATAGAAATAACAATCCAAATCAAAATCTTAATCTTGTCTTGGGCTACCAAGACGAATTAGGACGGACGTGAATTAGTTCAGGGGTGTGTTCATTCGATGTATTATGTATAGTTGATTAGAACTTTGATCGATTTTGCAGGTACACAAACATGTGCAGCCCATCGTCTGCTATTGCCCGCGGGCATCTCATCTCCAACCAGTGCAGCTATGCGCCTACGCACAGGAAACTTTGGAACGAATCCCACTGCCAAAGTCTTGGAGACTTGCCCGGGCAAACAACGCTGCGAAAGTACAGATTGGAGCCCGGTCGGCTCGCCGGGCCCTGGCTCTGCCCCTAGGAACAAGGCCTGTCGCGACCACTGTCAACACCACAGCACTATACTCCTTCGTGGACCCCCGCTGTGCTTGGGGCTTGTTCCCAGCCCCCGGGCCGCCCGGATGGATGACACGGGGTCGGATGAGGGAGGGAAGGGGAGGCGGTGGTGCTGTTTTTGGTTCCGATCTGGCTTTACCAATTGCTAGTTGCCCAATTATAAAACCTAATACTCTCTCCGTTTTAAAATATAAGATGTCTTAGCTTTCTAATCACTCTCGTGTTGATATTAACGAGAAACTGCAACGGATGCGATGTAACCAAATTGCCCCTTTGTTGATGAAAGCGGGTGGAACTATTAATTGTTGGACTATGTTTCTGCATCCTTGCTGATTTTTTATTTTTTTTACGAAACAACGGCGCTGTAATTGTTTCAGTTGCTGAAGATGGCAGCTTTGGCTGGAGCTCTGTACATCCGTGAAGTTATCTTATGTGAGAATCTTGCAAAAGAAAAAATCTTAACTGATAAACTTTTTTGGTTGTGTAATGTTCCATTTTCATTAAAACTTAAGATTGTTACTCATCTCTTTTCATGGTATGTACCATGTACAGTAAGATGTTTCTATGGTCCACTATCAAATTGATGAGCTTACGCTGGAATTGATGATCACTGAAATATGTCACCCAGTAGTACTGCATGACCGACCTTCATTTTTCCTCTCAATCTACTAACAGTATAATCTGCTTGCAAATTTATCATCCAGGTATACGCCAATACATATATTATGCTAGTTTTAAGTCCAGAAGGTGAAGAACAAGCGGCCAACAGCATGGAGGAGAATGCACATGTGTCCGAAGATTAGCTTTAGCAGAGTGAAATTGCATGTATACAAAACCTGGACCTGGGAATACAGCACATCCAGTAATAAAATACTAGAAAACAAATTAACTCTTAACAAGATGGAACACATCATAGATCTAGCTCTTGGGAATGTTCTTGCCAACAATCTTTGCGGGTGTGATGCGGAGAAGGTTTCCCTGCTTCCCAGGAATGGCTCCCTTGATCATCACAACTTTAAGATCGTTGTCGATCCTGACAATCTTGAGCTTCCTTATCTTGGTCTTGGTTCCGCCCATCCTCCCGGGCATCTTCTTCCCCTTGTACACACGCCCCGGTGTTGTCCCCGCACCAATCGAACCTAGGGCTCTGTGGCTCTTGGAACCGTGAGTCATCAGACCACGCTTGAAGTTGTGCCTCTTTATTCCACCTGCACAACATCGATAACCATGAGGAGTGAATTAAGTGCATTGCTGCTGATGCCTCATGTTGGTAGCTATCAGAATATGAACCATGGGCATGCCAGAAGCTGTCAATATTCTAAATTAAGGGGATTTCACAAGCTGTCAATATTCTGAACTTCAGAAAACTAGATAAAGGGAAATGCATTATTGGCATTCACAAGCTGCCACCGTTCTTAACCTTCAACAAATTAAATCAAGGGAATTTCATAACCCATGCCAATGCCTGCAATAAGCTGCAAACAACCAGATGCACACGATGTACTAAATGTTTTTAACCATCAAAATCGAATCACACCCAACATTGGCATTGCAATGTCAGGAATTGCAAGGTGATGGCGCTGCTATGTTGTACTTTCAGGTCTTCATACACGGGGCGGTTCAAGAAATCGACAGGAAATGACAGGGGGATCGAAGCATTGCTGACCTTGGAACCCCTTTCCGATGGTTTTGGCGGAGACGTCGACGAGGTCGCCCTCCTTGAATAGCTCGTTGAACTCGAGCTCCTGTCCTGGGTCGAATGCGTCGACGGCCACAAGCCGGAACTCCTGCAGGTGCCGCAGCGGCGGCGCGCCCGCCTTGCCGAGGTGGCCCAGCTCCGGGCGGGTGAGCTTGTCCTCGCGCACGCCGTGGTAGCCGACCTGCACGGAGTCGTAGCCGTCGGTGGCGGCGGTCTTTATTTGCGTCACCACGTTCCCGCCGTCCCGGAACCCGACCACCGTCACCGGAACCGGCTTCCCGTTGGCCGGGTCGAAGTAGGTCATCATCCCAACCTTGGTCGCCATCACCCCGACGCCCGCCTCGTACGACGCCGCCCGGACCACCGCCAGCGGCTGCCTCCTCCGTGCTCCTCCGGCACCGGAGAAGGATAAGACGCGGCGGCGAGGGGCGAGGAAGCCCAGCGCGCCGCCGATGCTCGCGGCCGCCATGGCCATTGGTGGTGGATTCGAGCGAGATTAGTGCAGCGGTGGTGCTCACTGATGGTGTTGCTCTGGTCTGTGATTTAGGTGGTGCGGATAGGGGTTTGCGGCTGTCTCTCCTTATCCGCCCGCCCGTGAGAGGCGTTTTTCTCTCGAAAATACGCCTTCTTCAGAGAGAGGTGTGCACCTATGCCCACAACGGTAAGTTTTTTTATATATATAAACCATATATATTAAGATTAAAACCTTCTAATCCCCTTGGATACACTGGTAAAAAAAAAGAGTCTGTCTAAAAACTTGCAGCCTTGAGTTCAAACAACATTTACATCGTTTATGATCGAACTAAGAAGGAAATTAGGGGTTTATCGAATAAAATTTAAAGAAAATAATGTCGATCATAGAAGTCAGGTCCACACAATCTGTGAAAATTGCAGCCGATTCGTTCCACCAGACACCTTCGCATGTGCATGCTTCGACCGTGTCGATAGAATCCGAATCGGCAATGATATTGTTGCAGCCTCTAGAAACCGTCAGCAAGAGCCCTTCTTTCATCGCCAAGGCTTCGGCCATAGCAGCAGATGCCACATAAGGAAGATAGCAATTCTTAACCGCAACAAAGTCGCCTTTATAATCACGCATAACCACACCAATTGTACATGCATGAGTATCAACGTGAAAAGACGTGTCAACGTTGATTTTTACCTATCAAGGCATAGGTTTCAGCTATCTTGCATTTGATGCTACCTCATTTTTACAGCACGCCCTAACTGCATTTGTAGTAATCGAAAGAATGGAGACTCTACATTTGTTGATGGGAGGAACGTCCTCATTGTGTGTTTTTCTGCGCCTAGTCCACCATAGTGTAGTGACCTCGGATCGGTAAGGATCTTAAGTCCCTGTGATTAACATGCTAGTCCCTGGATCAATAGCTAGCACTCACAGTCGATGAAATATCATGTAAAACACAAAGTCTTTATTACACGGAGAATCCAGAGTATGGAGTTATTACAAAAGTTGCTTAGCATTATGCTAGCTCAAATAACAGCGGAAACATAAAAGCAGCATGAGTCCATCAACGCCCAGACTTGTCGAGTGTAGACCCGCGATCCCTACGCACCTTTCAATCTTCCGATTCTGCACATAAGACGTGCAGCCAACAAGTTGGGTCAATACTTTGAATGTATTGGCAAATTACACCAAGGAGAGAAAAGACTATCTCTACATGCAAGGCTGGTATAGGATGTAGAGTTCATTTGCTCAAAGCTAATTTTCTTAAGTAGAGAGAGAATAGAAGATTGCCCTACTTTGTAAACATTTGTTTGAATAAAATAAGGTCGAATGGCACACGAGGATATTACGCACCAAGTGTCCAAACAACCAAACACTTAGATATTACGCACCAAGCGTCACTTGGATATTACACACCAAGTTTCCCAAATTCCCACCCATTAGCGATATTACGCACGCCATGGGGTTTCAAAACTTTGTTTTAGAAAAGAGAGAGGAAGATCCTTCAGAGGCTCCATCCTTCGGACGCTCATTGTTGTTCTGTTACCATGAACACGGCTGATCCATCAGATTGCAATACTCTCGAGAGTTTGTGCACTTTACCCACAATCCATGATCAAGTCCTTTTACAGACAAGACCATGGCGAGGCTTTCCCTTAGTAGCCCCTCTACCTTCCGGATCCAACCGTGCCAATAATCCTCCAAATGTTGGTACCCAGGTGAGGTTTCCCACTAAGTACTAGGCCAAGACAGAGCCCATAATGTATTGTGGTTGCACTGGAAGCTTCTGAGTTCTGAAACATGGCAGACTTCTTTGATTCCTGGGCGGCCGTCCTCCACCAAATATCACACACGTTGACCCGACAACCATTCCGCCTAGAAGAAAACTTAGTTTTATTTTGAAGTGGATTTTGAGAAGAAAATTTTGCTCTAGAGAGCCTTTATACTTAGAAAAATTCTTTGTCTTTCGAACCCCCCAACGGTACTTTGTATATATAGCATAGCAAGCAATACTTAGCAAAAATAGGGGTAACCTATTAGGATGGAAATCCTAAGTATAGAGCTACTCATGGCATACTACAAAATCATCGCACTTGCAAAATAATACTAAGGAAAAATTCTACTAGAATATCCTACACATGCATACTACAGAATTTTGAAGATCACATGCATAGAATCAAAACTTGGACAAAATTATGAACAAGTGGTGTAACTTGCCTTGATCCCAGCAGCACTCTACACAATAGCACTCCTTAGCGCACTCCGAGCAATCTAACGAATCACAAACAGAGATCTGATCACAACTTGCTCAAAGCATACACAAAGGAAAACATGCATGCATGCAACATGGTAGTTTATGCAAGGTCGGTTAAACTGATCTAGGTAGCAAGTTTTGTGTTGTGATAGTTTAAGGGTGTCACTAGGATTTATTTCCCAAGGGTTTAGATCCATAGTGTCACTAAACAAATCCTAGGATTATAAGGAGATCAAACCATCTAATTAGCCCCAAACTAGATCTAATGATCTTAAGCAAGGTTGTAAGATTTGGATCAGTAGGTATTGTGGATACAAAGTTATTGCAACAAGAATTAATTAAAACAAAATTACAATTAATTTTCTATAGGATAAACACTCCAAACTAGTGATTAAAAACTACAACAAAAACATTACTGTAAACCTGCAATATTATTGCATATTTGGATTCTAAATAAAATTAGGAATCCAACGGTATATTATAAGCTAGATTTGGCCAAAAACTCGATTTTGTATGAATTTCGCAATAATTAGATCAAATCTGCCAAACAGATCTAAATTCTACTTAAATCTAGCCAAGTGTCACCATCTGATTGGGCCAGCTGGAGCGGCCAGCGGTCTTGACGGCTGGCTCTGCCACGCGGCAGCGTTGCATTGTCCGGTACCCCTTCGGGTTGTATCTAATCTGAGCCACAGATTCTAGATCGGACGGAGGAGACGGACGCGGCGACTTACAGCGACGACGACGGTGGCAGTGGGCGGCGGTGGCGTCGGTGGTCGACGGTGACGGTGCTCCGGTGGCTCCCCGCGGTGGTGGCGTGGTCGACTGGAAGCGCCTGGTCCTCGTGGTCTCGATCGCGCATTCGGCTTACTCGTTTGCTACCTCGTTCTACCGCGGCGCTCCGCCGATCTCCATGAAACTCCGATGTGTCGAGAAATTGCCGACGATGCGCAGATGGGGAGAGGGGAAAACGCTCGGGGCGAATCAGCGGTGGACGAGGGGAAGCTTTAGAGGAAGGAAGGAGCAAGGGGAAGTCCCGAGCGTCTCGGTGAGGCCCTACCCGACGGCGGCGGCGCGGATTCGTCGATCGTCTAGGGTTCCGCGAGGGGAAAACGGACGGGGTGAGGCCGAGGGTTGCGGGGTTTATAAGGGGATAGAGACGTGGGCGAGGGGGCACAAACCGCCGTGAAAATCTTACCGGAATCGGATCAAAATCGTGCAACGGCCAGACTCCGGCTCGAGGTAGGGGATGACCCCGTGGGTCCCAGCTGTCAGCGGCGGAGGGAAGAAAGTGGGCCGACGTCTTGGTGGCGTTCTGCTCTGTGGTATTTGGAGGCGGGGTGGCTGGTGGTGCGACTGCTGGACCTGCGTGTGTCTTGCCGCCTGTCTTGTGATAGATAGATCTGGGCTGGCTTGCCCGCCTAGGGTAGGCTTCTCCCCTTTGTTTCTATAAACTTATTATTTTCTGTTTCACTATTTATCTAATAACTTTTGCAAATGGACTCCAAAATTGATGAAACTTGTTTCTAAAGTTTCATAAAATTGAGGTGGTCAATCCTAGGCCATAGTTTAATGTTTTACAAGGTTTTTAGAGGGGTCATTACTTGACCTTTACAACGGTGATCACATAAGGCAACCAGCATTTGGGTTTTCTAGGTTTAGGTGTCAGGGTTTTTATTCCAATTTTTAGTTGTAGGATGCAAATGATGCAAGGATGATGCATGACACTAATAACATCCTAATATAGAATCTGGGATGTTACAAACCTACCCCCCTTAAGAGGAATCTCGTCCTCGAGATTCGGGTTGGCTAGCAAATAGGTGTGGGTGTTCTGCCTTCAAGTCTTCTTCACGCTCCCACGTAGCTTCTTCCTCGGAGTGGTGGTTCCATTGTACCTTGCAGAACCTTATAGTCTTGGTGCGGGTAATCCTTTGATTTACCTATATCAGTCAAAGCGCTATTTGAGCCTTCAGCTGTTTCCAGTCTTCTGATGGGTTTTTCCTCATAGGTAAGGTCATTCTCCAATTGAACCTCATCTAGGGGAACGGTGTCTCTTAGCGGTGTTTCAGCCATCTCCGGGTGGCACTTCTTTAGTTGTGATACATGAAACACATCATGAACAGTCAGTCCTTCCGGTAGCTCCAACCGATACGCAACTTCTCCTCTACGGGCCAGAACCTTGTACGGTCCTATGAATCGTGGGGCTAACTTGCCCTTGATTCCGACCTCTTAACTCCACGTAGGGGTGAAACTCGGAGATACGCACGGTCCCCTATTTCATAGGCCACATCTCTGCGCTTGGAATCAACGTAACTCTTCTGTCGGGATTGGGCTACTTTTAGCCTATCCTGAATCTGTCGCACCTTTTCTTCGGCATCCTTTATCAAGTCAGGTCCAAAAAGACTGCGTTCTCCAACTCCATTCCATAGCAATGGAGTCCTACACTTCCTGCCATATAGAACTTCAAACGGAGCCATCTTGATACTTGTCTGGTAGCTGTTGTTGTATGAGAACTCAGCATATGGCAGGTTATCATCCCAACTAAACCCATAGTCTAGTGCGCAAGCTCTCAACATATCCTCCAAAATTTGATTCACCCTTTCTGTTTGGCCATCTGTTTGAGGGTGGAAGGCAGTACTGAATTCTAGTCGGGTTCTAAGAGACTCATGTAGTTGTCGCCAAAAGTTTGAGGTAAACTGGGTGCCTCTGTCTGACACAATTCCCTTGGGAACACCATGTAGGCTTACAATCCTTGACATGTATATCTTAGCAAGCTTAGCACTTGTATATGTGGTCTTTACGGGGATGAAGTGAGCCACCTTGGTGAAGTGGTCCACCACTACCCAGATAGAATCAAATCCAGAATGAGTTCGGGGTAATCCCGTGATGAAATCCATGCCTACCTTGTCCCACTTCCAGTCGGGTATAGGTAGTGGTTGTAGTAATCCTGCTGGTTTCTGATGCTCGGCTTTAACTCTGTTGCACACATCACACAGAGAAATATACTCTGCAATATCTCTTTTTAGGTTATTCCACCAGAATCTATCCTTCACATCCATGTACATTTTTGTGTTACCTGGATGAATTGAGTATGGCGAATCATGTGCTTCTTGTAAAATCATCTTCCTGATATCGGGGTCATTGGGAACGCACAAACGCTTCCCATACCAGAGGGTTTCTTGTTCGTCCAGACGAAATTCCTTAGTCTTTCCTTCGTTTATCCCGACTCTTATTTCTTCCAACTCTTTATCCCCCTTTTGTGCTTCTTGGATCCTTTCTTGGAAAGTGGACACTATTTCCATAGTCGCTACGTGTCCTTTCGGGACTATCTCCAACCTGAGATCCCTGAATTGCTTGCATAAGTCCTCTGGAAGTTCCCCTGCAGTAAGTCCATTCACAGACACCTTACGGCTCAGGGCATCCGCCACCACGTTTGCCTTCCCGGGGTGGTACTGTAAATCCAAGTCATAATCCTTAATTAGTTCAAGCCATCTTCGTTGTCTCATATTCAACTCCTTTTGGGTGAAGATGTACTTCAAACTTTTATGATCGGTGAACACATCACAATGTTTGCCCATGAGGTAGTGTCTCCATACCTTGAATGCATGAACCACAGATGCAAGTTCCAAATCATGCGTGGGGTAATTGTGTTCGTGGTTCTTAAGTTGTCGGGAGGCATAGGATACCACTTTCCCATCCTGCATCAATACACTTCCAAGTCCTTGTCGAGAAGCGTCGCAATAGACTTGAAAATCCTTCTGGATATCAGGCAGACACAGAACTGGTGCCTTTACAAGGCGTTTCTTTAATTCTTGAAAACTTGCTTCACATGCCTCGGTCCATAGGAATTTCTTTTCCTTCCTTAATAGTTCCGTCATGGGTTTTGCTATCTTGGAGAAGTTTTCGATGAACCTCCGGTAATATCCTGCGAGGCCCAGGAAACTTCTAATATCTCCCACATTCTTGGGTGACTCCCATTCCGTCACGGAAGCTACCTTGCTAGGATCTACGGCAACTCCTTTAGCTGACACAACATGACCAAGGAATCCCACTTCTTTTAACCAGAACTCACACTTGCTGAACTTGGCATATAACTTGTGTTCTCTTAGTTTCTCCATAATAAGGCGCAGATGTTTCTCATGTTCCTTCTCATCCTTTGAGTATATGGGTATATCGTCTATGAATACTACGATAAACTTGTCCAAGTATTCCATGAACACCTTGTTCATCATGGTCATGAAGTATGCTGGGGCATTGGTTAGACCAAAAGACATCACGGTGTACTCATACAGTCTGTATCTTGTGGTGAATGTTGTCTTGGGCACATCCTGTTCTCGAATTTTTAGCTGAAAATAGCCCGATCGTAGATCGATCTTTGAGAACACACTGGCTCCTTTTAGCTGGTCAAATAGGTCGTTGATGTTGGGCAGAGGGTACTTATTTTTAATCGTCACTTCGTTCAACGAGCGGTAGTCCACAACCAGCCTCTTAGTCTTATCCTTCTTTTCCACAAATAGGACGGGTGCTCCCCAAGATGACGCGCTGGGTTGAATGAACCCCTTGTCCAATTGTTCCCTAAGCTGTTTCTTGAGTTCCTTTAACTCGTCCACATCCATCTTGTATGGTCTCTTAGCTATCGGCCCCGTGCCTGGCATTAAGTCAATGAGAAACTCGATATCACGGTCGGGTGGCATTCCAGGTAGCTCTTCTGGGAAGACATCTGGGTATTCCTTTACAATAGGTACCTCCTCCAAGCTAACCCCCTTAAGAGAGTTCACCATGACTTCTTTGAGTGAGAAGTTCGACTTGATACGAATCCTCTTCCCTTCCGGTGTTGTGAGCGTGACAGTCCTCTTGGCACAATCTATGACTCCTTCATATTCGGTCATCCAATTCATGCCCAAGATTATGTCTAATCCTTGTGATTCTAGAACTACTAGACTGGTGGGAAAAATGTGTGTCTCAATCCTTAGTTCTAAATCCCGGCAACCGGAGTTTGCCACTATTTCTCCCCCAGGAGAACTTACCCTTAGAGGAAAGTTTATAGTCTCCGTTGGTATCTTGCCTCTATCCACAAATACCCTCGATATGAATGAATGCGATGCACCAGTATCAAAAAGAACAACTGCGGGAATAGAATTGAGTTTGAACTTACCAATCACCGAGTCTGGCGCCTCACAAGCATCCTCCATAGAAACATGATTTACCGTGGCTTTGACAAAAGGATTTGGCTTCTTCCCGTTCCCATTTCCATGGTGGTGTCCATTTCCATTCCCATTACCATTGCCATTCTTCCTCTCGGGGCAAGAGGTTGCATAGTGTCCTGTCTTGTTGCACTTAAAGCACGTCACCTCACTGAGATCCTTTCCATTGCCGCCATTACCATTACCATTGCGGTTTTTGTGCCCATTGTGTTTGTGTCCACCATGGTTATGACCGTTATGGTTGTGGCCATTATTGTTATAAGGTGGTGGTGAGGAATGCGCTCGCACGATGCAGCAGTGTTTGTGTGGGTTGGATTTCCTCTTGCGATTTTCTATGCTCTTTCTCTTTGATTCAACCACAATGGCTCATCCCAGAGTTCACGAAAGTTGTCAAATTTCTGAGCCACAAGCTGAATGGATATCTCATCGTTGAGCCCTCTTAAGAACTCCTCCTGTCTCTTGGCATCAGTGGAAACATCATCGGGTGCATAACGGGCTAGCTTATTGAAGAGCTCACCATACTCGGTGTGAGCAGTGCAGCTGGTGTAGGTCGCGAAACTCGCGCCTCTTTAGAGCCATGACACCAGCAGCCACATGATGAGTGCGAAAAGCTAACTCAAACTGTTCCCAAGTGATAGCATCAATATCCGGGTGGGTGACTTGGTAGTTATCCCACCATTCTGCAGCAGGTCCTTCAAGCTGGTGTGTGGCATAACGCACTGCTCCGACGGCTTGCCTGATGTCTAGCTTCTTGTTGATAAACGCAGCGGTCATCGGTGACGATTGGTTCGATCTTTGCTAGTGAAGGTAGGTGGGTTTAGCCTCAAAAACCGAGTCAAGCGATCCTGTTGAGGAGGTGGCGGAGGTGGTGGTGGCGGCGGGTTGTTGTTGTTGTTACGCATGTTACGAGTGGAGCGTTGGATCAATTTGGTTACGAGTGGCCAAAAGTTCTGCTATTTACGGCGGGATTTCGAGTGCCTTGCGTCTTGGCGGCATCTGTGGGGTTTAAGAGAGTAGTTAAGAAAAGACAGAAAGACTAAGTAGTAAACTCCTACCCTTATGAAAACACACCAAGCACACAAGGCACACAAGGCACACCAGGCACAACACCACAGATTTAGCACAGGAAACAACCAATATTTAACTAAACCAGACTTGTCTTGGTATTTATTACATTTGCGAATAACGTTCTACTATAGAATTAAAGGTGGGCCAACTATTACACATTTTCCACGCCTTCCTCTTCCTCATCCTCGAACGAGTAGCCTTCTTCCTCTAGAGTTGTCTTGTACAACTCCATCTCCTTTGTGGTGGCTTCAAGCTTCTCTTGGAGGTCCTTTATCTCATCTTGTAGCTTCTTGGTGGTGGCTTCCAGCTGCTCCTGAAGTCCCTCCTTCTCGCTTTCTAGTTTCTCCACTAAACTTGACTTCATTGCGGCTTCAAGTTGCTTTGCCAAGTCCCTCTTGGAAGCACGCACATCATTGATTATCTTGCAAAGGCCTTCAGTTTGCACTTCATCTCCATCGATCTGCTGTTTAAGTTCCCTAATTCTCTTGTTTTTATTTATCACCCTCTTCTCTTGGTTGGCGAACTTCTTCTCTTGGTCCTGAAATTTTATCTCTTGGAGCTTCATTGCTTCCTCCTGCTGCTTGATCATTTCTTCCTTCTCCCTGATGAGGGCGCATAGCTCGTCGTTCTTCAACATCTCGAGGAAGGTACCCTTCTCGAGGTCATGGATGTGGCACTCCAAGTCTTGATATTGTGTTCTTCGGCGCTTGGTAGAAGTTCTTTCCTCAAAGGTTAACTCCATGGGAATACCTTCCTCATCTCTTCTTCCAAAGAGGCCGCCGCAGTGTCCTTGGAGAGCTTCATGATGACGTCCGCATAGGCGACCAATGAGTTGCTGCAAGCTAATGCTAAGGGCCTTCTCCTTGGAATCACTAACAATGTGGATTGCTATGTCTTCCTCCGGGTTCTTGCCTCGCTCTTTTCCTGGTTGAATGACCTTGACTCCCCAACAGCCATCCTTGTGGAGTTTCTTCATTGTGCTCCCTTGGATTGCTGGGAGAGGAAGATCCAAACGTGTGAGTAGATCCATGAGGCATCCACCAAAGCGAAGGGGCTCGATGTCCGCGACGGTGTCGTAGAGGAAGCTTGTCATCTTTGAGTTAGAAGAATGAAGGTTAGATACTTAAACAAGTAGAGGAAGCAGATACTAGATGTGCGGAAAATAACTTAGTAGAAACAAGTAAGGCACTAAAGTTAGAGGTGGTTCCAATCCTAGGGTCACGTCCTACATGCAACGATGTGCTCTGATACCATCTGTAGTGACCTCGGATCGGTAAGGATCCTAAGTCCCTGTGATTAACATGCTAGTCCCTGGATCAATAGCTAGCACTCACAGTCGATGAAATATCATGTAAAACACAAAGTCTTTATTACACGGAGAATCCAGAGTATGGAGTTATTACAAAAGTTGCTTAGCATTATGCTAGCTCAAATAACAGCGGAAACATAAAAGCAGCATGAGTCCATCAACGCCCAGGCTTGTCGAGTGTAGACCCGCGATCCCTACGCACCTTTCAATCTTCGATTACGCACATAAGGCGTGCTGACCAACAAGTTGGGTCAATACTTTGAATGTATTGGCAAATTACACCAAGGAGAGAAAAGACTATCTCTACATGCAAGGCTGGTATAGGATGTAGAGTTCATTTGCTCAAAGCTAATTTTCTTAAGTAGAGAGAGAATAGAAGATTTCCCTACTTTGTAAACATTTGTTTGAATAAAATAAGGTCGAATGGCACACGAGGATATTACGCACCAAGTGTCCAAACAACCAAACACTTGGATATTACGCACCAAGCGTCACTTGGATATTACACACCAAGTTCCCCAAATTCCCACCCATTAGCGATATTACGCACGCCATGGGGTTTCAAAACTTTGTTTTAGAAAAGAGAGAGGAAGATCCTTCAGAGGCTCCATCCTTCAGACGCTCATTGTTGTTCTATTACCGTGAACACGGCTGATCGATCAGATTGCAATACTCTCGAGAGTTTGTGCACTTTACCCACAATCCATGATCAAGTCCTTTTACAGACAAGACCATGGCGAGGCTTTCCCTTAGTAGCCCCTCTACCTTCCGGATCCAACCGTGCCAATAATCCTCCAAATGTTGGTACCCAGGTGAGGTTTCCCACTAAGTACTAGGCCAAGACAGAGCCCATAATGTATTGTGGTTGCACTGGAAGCTTCTGAGTTCTGAAACATGGCAGACTTCTTTGATTCCTGGGCGGCCGTCCTCCACCAAATATCACACACGTTGACCCAACAACCATTCCGCCCAGAAGAAAACTTAGTTTTATTTTGAAGTGGATTTTGAGAAGAAAATTTTGCTCTAGAGAGCCTTTATACTTAGAAAAATTCTTTGTCTTTCGAACCCCCCAACGGTACTTTGTATATATAGCATAGCAAGCAATACTTAGCAAAAACAGGGGTAACCTATTAGGATGGAAATCCTAAGTATAGAGCTACTCATGGCATACTACAAAATCATCGCACTTGCAAAATAATACTAAGGAAAAATTCTACTAGAATATCCTACACATGCATACTACAGAATTTTGAAGATCACATGCATAGAATCAAAACTTGGACAAAATTATGAACAAGTGGTATAACTTGCCTTGATCCGAGCAGCACTCTACACAATAGCACTCCTTAGCGCACTCCGAGCAATCTAACGAATCACAAACAGAGATCTGATCACAACTTGCTCAAAGCATACACAAAGGAAAACATGCATGCATGCAACATGGTAGTTTATGCAAGGTCGGTTAAACTGATCTAGGTAGCAAGTTTTGTGTTGTGATAGTTTAAGGGTGTCACTAGGATTTATTTCCCAAGGGTTTAGATCCATAGTGTCACTAAACAAATCCTAGGATTATAAGGAGATCAAACCATCTAATTAGCCCCAAACTAGATCTAATGATCTTAAGCAAGGTTGTAAGATTTGGATCAGTAGGTATTGTGGATACAAAGTTATTGCAACAAGAATTAATTAAAACAAAATTTCAATTAATTTTCTAGAGGATAAACACTCCAAACTAGTGATTAAAAACTACAACAAAAACATTACTGTAAACCTGCAATATTATTGCATATTTGGATTCTACATAAAATTAGGAATCCAACGGTATATTATAAGCTAGATTTGGCCAAAAACTCGATTTTATATGAATTTCGCAATATTTAGATCAAATCTGCCAAACAGATCTAAATTCTACTTAAATCTAGCCAAGTGTCACCATCTGATTGGGCCAGCTGGAGCGACGCGGCGCTGACGCGGCTGCGGGCGCGGCTCTGCCACGCGGCAGCGTTGCATTGGCCGGTACCCCTTCGGGTTGTATCTAATCTGAGCCACAGATTCTAGATCGGACGGAGGAGACGGACGGCGACTTCAATGACGACGGCAGTGGCGATGGCGGTGGCGTCGGTGGTCGACGGTGACGGTGCTCCGGTGGCTCCCCGCGATGGTGGCGTGGTCCACTGGAAGCGCCTGGTCCTCGTGGTCTCGATCGCGCGTTCGGCTTCCTCGTTTGCTTCCTCGTTCTACCGCGGCGCTCCGCCGATCTCCGCGAGCTCCGGCGATGTGTCGGCGAGAAATTGCCGACGATCTGCAGCAGTGGGGAGAGGGGAAAACGCACGGGGCGAATCAGCGGTGGACGAGGGGAAGCTTTAGAGGAAGGAAGGGGCAAGGGGAAGTCCCGAGCGTCTCGGTGAGGCCCTACCCGACGGCGGCAGCGCGGATTCGTCGATCGTCTAGGGTTCCGCGAGGGGAAATGGACGGGGTGAGGCCGAGGGTTGCGGGGTTTATAAGGGGATAGAGACGTGGGCGAGGGGGCACAAACCGCCGCGAAAATCTTACCGGAATCGGATCAAAATCGTGCAACGGCCAGACTCCGGCTCGAGGTAGGGGATGACCCCGTGGGTCCCAGCTGTCAGCGGCGGAGGGAAGAAAGTGGGCCGACGTGCGCGGTGAGCGTTCCTGCTGCGCGGGCGCTGGGGCGGGGTGGCTGGCTGGCGGGTGCGGCCTGCTGGGCCGGCCTGCGTGTGTGTCGCTTTCATGGTGTCTTGTAGATAGATGCGGGCTGGCTTCGGCTGGCCCGCCTAGGGTAGGCTTCTCCCCTTTTTTTTCTATAAACTTATTATTTTCTGTTTCACTATTTATCTAATAACTTTTGCAAATGGACTCCAAAATTGATGAAACTTGTTTCTAAAGTTTCATAAAATTGAGGTGGTCAATCCTAGGCCATAGTTTAATGTTTTACAAGGTTTTTAGAGGGGTCATTACTTGACCTTTACAACGGTGCTCACATAAGGCAACCAGCATTTGGGTTTTCTAGGTTTAGGTGTCAGGGTTTTTATTCCAATTTTTAGTTGTAGGATGCAAATGATGCAAGGATGATGCATGACACTAATAACATCCTAATATAGAATCTGGGATGTTACAAACCTACCCCCCTTAAGAGGAATCTCGTCCTCGAGATTCGGGTTGGCTAGCAAATAGGTGTGGGTGTTCTGCCTTCAAGTCTTCTTCACGCTCCCACGTAGCTTCTTCCTCGGAGTGGTGGTTCCATTGTACCTTGCAGAACCTTATAGTCTTGGTGCGGGTAATCCTTTCAGCTGTTTCAGATTACGATGGGTTTTCCTCATAGGTAAGGTCATTCTCCAATTGAACCTCATCTAGGGAGCAGTGTCTCTTAGCGGTTTCAGCCATCTCCGGGTGGCACTTCTTTAGTTGTGATACATGAAACACATCATGAACAGTCAGTCCTTCCGTAGCTCCAACGATCGCAACTTCTCCTCTACGGGCGGAACCTTATGCGGTCCTATGAATCGTGGCTAACTTTCCCTTGATTAGAACCTCTTAACTCCACGTGAGGTGAAACTTCGAGATACGCCGGTCCCCTATTTCATAGGCCACATCTCTGCGCTTGGAATCAACGTAACTCTTCTGTCGGGATTGGGCTACTTTTAGCCTATCCTGAATCTGTCGCACCTTTTCTTCGGCATTCTTTATCAAGTCAGGTCCAAAAAGACTGCGTTCTCCAACTCCATTCCATAGCAATGGAGTCCTACACTTCCTGCCATATAGAACTTCAAACGGAGCCATCTTGATACTTGTCTGGTAGCTGTTGTTGTATGAGAACTCAGCATATGGCAGGTTATCATCCCAACTAGACCCATAGTCTAGTGCGCAAGCTCTCAACATATCCTCCAAAATTTGATTCACCCTTTCTGTTTGGCCATCTGTTTGAGGGTGGAAGGCAGTACTGAATTCTAGTCGGGTTCCAAGAGACTCATGTAGTTGTCGCCAAAACTTTGAGGTAAACTGGGTTCCAAGAGCCGCCCACATTTCTTTTGCTGATGGGAATTGGAAAACAAGATGAAACACACCTTCGACACTCTGATTACACACAGGACGGGCACCACTTGTACCAATATGTCTATTTTCTAGGATACTTTTAAGAGGGACAATTCCATGTAGAGCACGCCAAATGAATTTTTTTATTTTACTTGGAATTTTCAGCTTCCACAAAATCTTCTAGACAGGGTTGTTTGCTGATCCGCCTGGTAAAGCCAGTTGATTTGCACTTGCACCGAACTTATGACTCCATTGAAGGTGGTATCCAGATCTGACTATATATCTACCATGTTTGGTATGTTTCCAAGCAATAAAATCATCAAACCCATGGTTGTTGATTAGTAGTTGTAAGATCCTTCTAACATCAACATGACTAAACAGCTCTCTCAGATGTACCTCATCCCACCAGCCCGTGATAGGGCTTATCAATTCCGAGACCCTATTATAAACAATGGTTCCTCTAGGTGTGAGAATTCTTCCATCCACGCTAGAAGTGATCCATGCATCATGCCATATGTTAATTGATTTCCCATTGCCAACTCTGCATATCATTCCTCTCTTAAAAGTCGTGAGCCCAACCAGCAAACTTTGCCAAGTAAAAGAAGACCCCGCCTTAGGGCCATCCTTTAAAATATCCCCATAAGGGTAGTACTTGGATTTAAGAACTTTTGCACACAGAGAATCATGATCATTAATAAGTCTCCAAATTTGTTTAGCTAGCATAGAAAGATTATTAAAGGAGTGGAAGTCACGAAAGCCCATACCACCTTCACTTTTAGGATAACAAAGTTTCCACCATGCATTTTATTGTTGTTCTCATCATCTCCCCACCAAAATTGGGATATAGCATCCATCATCCTATTGTAGACCCCTATTGGTATTTGGAAGACTGACATAGCATATACAGGGATTGTGAAGGGAATATGCCCGAGAGGCAATAATAAAGTGGTTATTATCTTATTCCATGTTTATGATAAATGTTTATTTTGCATGCTATAATTGTATTGATTGGAAATGTCAATACATGTGTGTTTAATAAACAAATAAAAGGTTCCTAGTTATGCCTCTCTTATAGACTAGCTCGTTGATTAACAAGATGATCAAGGTTTACTAATCATGGACATTGGATGTTGTTAATAACGAGGTCACAGCATTTGTGAAATGATGTGATGAACATTCATCCAAAGTATAGCATTACGATCAAAGTCATTATGTTTATATTTCTATAAGATCATACGAAGTAATTTTAGTCCTTAGACCATGAGATCATGTTAATTGCTAACATCGGAAGAGTAACTTGATAACATCAAACGTCACACCATAAAAGGGTGACTATAAAGGTGGGTTCAGATACTCCGAATGTGTTATGTTGAGGCTCTTGGATCAAGAGTGGAATTGTCAATCCCGATGACGGATAGATATACTCTGGACCCTCTTGGTGATATCACATTAAAATAGCTTGCAAGCAAGTGATGTGATCACTAGAATGTTATATCATGAGAACGAGAAAAGAGTGCATGTCAGTAACGAGATCAAACTAGGTATTTGAATGCCGATGATCGAATCTCGGACATGTAATATATCGCGATACAAAGGGATTTAGTTACAATATTAAAGGTTCACACGATCACAAGAGTCATCGTTGAATATGTGGGAGTCAAGATCTCTAGGTCTCGTTGTTGATTATTGATCGAAGAGGGGTCTCGATCATGTCTGCATTATTCGCGAACTGTAGGGTGACACACTTAAGGGATACCGACACCATTTGGAGCAAATATGTTTCAGATAAAGATTTAAGAAAGCGTTGGAATCATTTCGATAGAAACCGTAATTGTTTCGGGTGAAATTGCAGAAACTGGTTCTGCATGTGATATTGAAATGTTGCAGGGGGTTTTATGTGAATGTTTGTTAATTAAAGTAATTAACAAAATTCTGAATAAAATAAATAAAATAGTTTTATTTAATGAGAGCTTGCATTAAATTTGGTGGAAATTTAATGCATGTGAGTGGAGGCATATTTATGTGAGTGGAGCATCCACCACATGAATGATGGAAGAGGTGGAGGCACCACCATGGCTGTCACGCCATGGCCCTTGGTTGCCCCCCTCTTCCATATAAAAGGCCCCTCTCTCCTCACAACAAACATCTCCTCGTGAAGGATCTCTCTCCCCCTCTAGTTATTCCCCATGGTCTCGGATTAGCGAGATACATGTTCCCGGTGGCTTTATCTGGAAAGGAGTTGCTGCTTCCGCTGCTTTGCTGGAGCGAGGGATGGAGGTTGTCGGGTACCGGACGTGTGTGCGATCACAGATGCACCGCTGCTTTGTGGTGCTGGACTTGGTGGTGCTGGACTTGCTAGAGCTGGATCTGATGGACGTGCTGGAGCTGGACCTGCTGGACTTCATCACGATTTTGAGATCGGCAAGTGTACGACTACATCATCCACGAGTTTCAACTCGTTAACAAAGCTTTGTTATCTTCGAGGGTAAGTTCTCTATGGATGTATATCCACCCGTTGCTTGTATCTAGTAGATAGATCTTGGCGTATAGTTCCCATCGTAGGAAATTTTTCGTTTTCTATGCTGTGAACCCAACAGTGGTATCAGAGTCTGATCTATGCGTAGGTGCTTTGCACGGGTAGTACACATATGTTTATATGTGGGCGATGATGATCATGTTATTGCATCTTTCATGTATTTTGGATATTGGTGGCATAGTGGGATGAAGCGACCCAGACCAACTTTACATGTCATCGCACATGAGACCGGTTCCACGACTGACATGCAACTAGTTTTGCATAAGTGGCTGGCGGGTGTCTGTCTCTCCTGCTATATTCAATATCTGATTTACAACGAGTTGCTAATAACTTAGTTATCATCGTTGTGGTTCCATGTTCGTAGGTAAGACCGGTTCTATCTCTGAAAATCCTAAGCCACGTAAAAATTGCGATGGATAAATTAGAGGCGTCTAGTTTAGATTGTTGTTGGGCTAGTGTCATGATATGGTAATGTTGTAAGTAGTTGTATGGTATATACCCTTACAACACACCTAACGTGTAAGTTCCATAGACCTTGGCCTTACACACAAAGGAATGATAGAGATCATACCACGATGCACATGATGATGATCAAATGCATGGACCATATCATTCCACTTTACACATATGATGTTTGCATCTTATGTTGCTAGTTTGGCATTTTAGTAGCATTATAAGATGATCCCTCATTTAAATATCAAGATAAAATGTGTTCTTACTTAAGTATGCACGATTCTATGAATCGTGTTTCGAGACATCACGTGATGATCGGGTGTACTCGACTCTACGCTTTCATACAACGGGTGTAAGACAGTTTTACACACGCGAGTACTAAGGTTCTTACTTGGCGAGCCTAGCATGTACAGACATGGCCTCGGAACAAGGGCCGAAAGGTTAAGCATGAGTCATATAGTTGATGTGATGCCCATATTGATGCTCGCCTTTGAAGCTACACCGACTCACGTGATGATCGGACTTAGTGTAGTGGATTTGGTTCATGTAATCACCAAAAGGGCACGAGGGATGTTGTTTTTGAGTGAGAGTTCATTTCTAATTTGGATTAGTCGAACTCAATTTGTCATAAACTAAATCGAAGTGAATTTGCATAATTTGTTGTAGTCATTAGCATCTATTCACTACCTTATGCTTAGTTTTAATTGAGATAATAGAACTATAGAATTCTGGATATTTACTTTACGAAGTGGTATCGTATTGTTTTTGAATGTCAATTTAAAGTTTAGAAGTCCTATTGCAAACTTTCAGCAAACTCTATTTACTCCATGAAGTTTAATAAGTAGTATTAAATCAAGAGTAAGAATTCCAATGTTAGTATCTAAAGTATCATGTTTGCCTCCATGATTATTGATATTCAAAAGATGTTTTAATATCAAGATTATCTAGGAGCTGAAAAATTGTTTCAGAAACCATCATGTATGGAAGATATTGTGATATCTGAAACAATGTTTTTTGGTTGCATTATGATAGAGTATAATTTAGCAAAATTCATGTTCTCGTATTGTATGAGAATTTGTGAAGGATGGAGATGCTAGGCATCCGAATCTCCCAAAAGGTTTTGGGAACTAACATTATACTCGTGATTCTTCCTTATAGGCTATAATAGCTTGATCATGAAAGTTGTCATGATAAGGATGAATAGAAGATGTAAGTAAAATATTTACTACACTAATAGATTACTAAAGAATGGATTTTTGAAAGAACACCAAACATTTCATGATGGTGATCCACTTCAAAGTGCAACTCCAAAGGTATTAGTATTTGACTATATACACTTTGTACTATGTGTCATGTGAATGACACCACTATTGATGTTGATGGCTTCTTTTAAAAGGAAAAGGAATTGCTGAAAGAGAATCTATAAATATTTGGCAGAAAAGAAAAGGTTGGAGATGTCCAACTTAGGTATATAGAAGATATACATGTTATGGCTGTATTCCTTGCTTGTTAAACAATGTGGTTCGTAGGTATTGGATACCGAATTGGTTGGTGTGAAGTATCATACAGAACAACACAATTCATGAACTGCAATGGCCAAAGTAACTAGCAAAAGAATATGTGATGATGTTCATCAAAAACAAATAAAGTGTTATTGTGTTTTTTGTTGTTGTCAAACCTAGCCTTCAAGATTTGTTTTAATAATTGTTTTTTTTTCTGGTATTACGAGAACAATGGTTGTTCAAATAATTACCGTATTCCATAAAGGATGGATGAACTTTTACAAGTCTAGTTGGAGAAATCACATCCATAAACATTATTGCTAAAATGTCGTGAGCAAATGATTGGAAGATCATTTATGAAGTGACATCGCTGTTTTAATTACATTTAAAGTAAACATTTAGAAACTCCATGTTGATGGATTTTTGGAGTCTTTTGATTTTGATCAATTGACGCTTGTGAAACTTTCCTCGAGATAATTAAAACTCCGTCCATAGGCCAAAGAGGAACGGATGACTAACTTATTAGATATTATGCATGTTGATGTATATAGTCCATTATGTGTAGCCATATGCGATGGATCTTTTTTTTCATATGCTTTGTCCAGAAATTTGAGTGAATATATCTATTTACTTAATAAGGAAGAAGTATGAAACATTTGAAAATTGTTCAAAGACTTTCAAGATGAAGTGAAAAATCATTGTAACAAGAAAATAATAGAGTTTATGATTTGATCATAAAGGAAGATATTTGAGTTACAGGTTTAGCAAAATACCTAAGATTTCAGGAATTTTTCCATGAAGTTGCATTTCCCGATAAACCACGGAAGTATGGTATGTTCGAGAGATCAAATCAAACTTTGTTTGATATGGTAAGATCAAAGGTGTCATTTATAAAACTGCCATTATGTTTTAAGGATTAAAGCTTTAGAAACTACCGCTTTTACACTGAAAAGAGCACCATCGTGATCCGTTGAAATGACACCATATGTGTTATGGTCTGGGATAAAACGTGAATTGTCTTTTCTTAAATTTTGGTATGCTATGCATAAGTAAAATGTTTACAACCAAAGTCGGATAAGCACGTCTTTGTAGGTTATCCCAAATAATTTGTTGGGAATTCCTCCATAACACCGAGGACAAAAGAGTTTATCGCTTGGAACGTCAAGTTTCTTGAGAAGGAATTTTTCGTGAAAAGTTAAGTGGGAGGACAATAGAACTTTGATAAGGTTGTTGAACCTTAGCTATATGTGCTAAGTAGTGCAGCGCCGGAAAGTGTCCTGGTGGCGGCCATAATGCTCATGGCTCCTGTGATTACAAAGGGTGTGCTCTTGGAGATTAGAGTTCCTATTGAACCATGTGGGTCAGTAAGAATCAAATAATAAGATTTGAAACAGAAATCGTTATTGTTTTGACAATGATGAACCGACTGCATGCAAAGAAGCGATGATGGGCCCTGACTCCATAAAATGACTAGAAGTCATAGAATCCGTAATAGTATCCATACACAAGAGATCAAGTTTCTGAACTTGGAAGACCCTCCGGAAAGGCGTGAAGCCTATCGGTCGTGTTTGGATCTATGAAGAAATAGACATGGATGTTTAACATATATGAAATAGTCGACATGTCGGAAAGAAGTTTACAACAATGTTCAAGGAGTTGACTATGACAAGATTTGATCTTTCATAGCGATATTTGGTCTTGACGGATTAATGTAGCAACCACTACATATAATTTGGTATATGGTAGTTGAATAAACAAAACAAGGTTCTTCTAATAGAATGGTTACCTAGGACGTGTACATGACACGGTGCGAAGGGTTTTGTTAATTCAAAGGGTGCTAAAAGGGCATGCAAACTTCAATAGTTGAAGTGAGCATAGCGGAGTTGGAATCTTCACCATGATGAAAATGTTAAAGGAGTTTAATTTCATCGGAGATGATGAAGATGCTTGCATTTGCAAGAAATTAAGTGGGAGCACTGAGACATATTTCTAATACATTATGTAGAGGACATGGTGTTCATTGGAAATGATGTATCTTGTATTGACACAAGTTAAGAATTTCATTAAAATAGGATTTTGATAAAAGACTTGGGCAAAACCGGAATATTTGACATCAATGTCTATATGGATAGATTGAGGCGCTAATATGGTTATGCCAGACGTACATATATGAGATATTGAAAGGGTTCAATATGGAAACAACAAGAAAGGTTCTTGCTGCATGGAAAGGATTGTATCAAGATTCAAGTGTTTCAACACTTGGTGAGTAAAATCACATGAATATTTTGATCGATTATATCGTGATATGTATATATCCAGATATGTCCTATGCTCTAAAAGTTATGAGCACATACCAGAATGATTCATGAGATGATCATTGGACGATAGTAAAGATATTCTTATGAGCTTTGGAAGAACTAAGAATATATCATGTATAAGTGACAAATAGTTAAAGGTAGTACATTGTAAAGTGTTACATTGATACTAGTTTTGTCACAAGATACAAATTAAATTTATTTCAATTTAGACTATGGGTGGTACAATGTAATGGAAAGGATGTTCCATGATGGCACACTTAAGGGATACTGACACCATTTGGAGCAAATATGTTTTAGATAAAGATTTAATAAAGCGCTGAAATTATTTCAATAGACACCGAAACTGTTTCGGGTGAAATTACTGAAACTGGTTCTGTATCTGATATTGAAATGTTGCAGGGGGTTTTATGTGAATGTTTGTTAATTAATGTAATTGACAAAATTCTGAATAAAATAAATAAAATAGTTTTATTTAATGAGATCTTGCGTTAAGTTTGGTGGAAATTTAATGCATGTGTGAGTGGAATTTTGAGTGGAGGCTTTTTATGGGAGTGGGAGCTCCACCCACATGAATGTGGAAGAGGTGGGGGCACCACCATGGCTTCCACACCATGGCCCTTGGGTGCCCCCCTCTCCTCCTCACAACACACACCTCCTCGTGAAGGATCTCTCTCCCCCTCTAGTTATTCCCCATGGTCTCGGATTAGCGAGATACATGTTCCCGGTGGCTTTATCTGGAAAGGAGTTGCTGCTTCTGCTGCTTTGCTAGAGCGAGGTACGGAGGTTGTCGGGGTACCGGACGTGTGTGCGATCACGGATGCACCGCTGCTTTGCGGTGCTGGACTTGCTAGAGCTGGATCTGATGGACGTGCTGGAGCCGGATCTGCTGGACTTCATCACGATCTTGAGATCGGCAAGTGTACGACTACATCATCCACGAGTTCCATCTCGTTAACAAAGCTTTGTTGTCTTCGAGGGTAAGTTCTCTATGGATGTATATCTACCGTTGCTTGTAGCTAGTAGATAGATCTTGGCGATAGTTCCCATCGTAGGATTTTTTTTGTTTTCTATGCTGAGAACCCAACAGTATAATTAATATTATCAACCAATATAGGACCATCATCTAGAGCTTTATTATAATTTTTTCAAAAGAATCCATAGGAACATAACATTCATCCTCCTTTGATAAGCATGGATGACAATCAAATAATGTAATGGGTAGAGAGTTACTCTCATTAGAAGGTAGGAATGGATAGATCCATTCTTCCTCCTCTTGATCATCACTCTCCTTCTCTTTTTTATCCAATGAGCTTCCAGTTTCAGCAATTTCTTCTTCCATAGGCTCCTGCAAGGCATTAGTCTCTTCTGTTGGTGGAGAGCATCTATTAAGATATTTAAGAATATATCCATTCTCTACCTTGTAATTATCAAAGAAAAATTTAAGTATATCATAAACCTCATATTTATAAGGTGCATCATCAGTATTTTCAAGCAAATAAGCAAGTTCGAATGCACCCTTCCAAGCAATAAATTCTTCAATTTGTTCCACATCATAAAATTCATAATTTCCCTTAACATAAGAAGATATGGTAACACCATAATTATACTCACATTGAAAAGGGAGGTGTTTATACCTCCTACAACAACAAGATTTATCAAAGAAATAAGTAACATTATAAGTAGAGCACATGTTTCTAGCAATGGTACACAATTTATCAATTTGTTCCCATAAGAGTTTCCCTTTTGTGACAAGCGGTGTTCCTCATAATATTTTTGTTGTTCCATGAACCCATCTTGCCAATAAGATCTAGTTTCAAAGAAACCCACCATTGATAGAAAGCATGATAAAGCAAGACAATAACAGATCAACAAAAATAACAACTATAGCAAGAACTAATTTTGTGTGTGTTTTTGATAGAAAGAAACAAGCAAAAAAGAAAAAATAAACTAAGCAAAACAAAAAAAAAAGTAAAGAGATTGCTTATGAGGGACTCCCCTTGTGAAAATGTCCTTGACTCCCTGGCAACGGCGCCAGAAAAAGAGCTTGATGGCTCAAAATATATTCGAGCTCGTTGGGGAACCCCAAGAGGAAGGTATGTTGAGAACATCAACAAGTTTTCCCTCAGTTATGAAACCAAGGTTATCGAACCAGTAGGAGCAAGGAAACACCTCCAAGGTGTTGTTTCCAACTTGGAATCCTACACAACACAACCACATAACTTTGCCCCCAACTTACAGTGAGGTTGTCAATCTCACCAGTTTTGCTGAAAACAAAGGATTAAACGTATTGTGTGGAAGATAGTAATAGCTTGCAGAAAGTAAATAGAAAACAGTAAATAGCTTTGTAGATTGATGGTAAAAGAATGGACCGGGGTCCATAGTTCACTAGAGGTGATTCTCCTTAAGATAGATGACATGTTGGGTGAACAAATTACAGTGGGGCAATTGACAAACATCGAGAAAGCATACATGCATATACTAATCATCTTGACTCCTATGAGATTTGATTGGGCATTACAACATTATACATAGACCGTAATCCAACTGCATCTATGACTAATAATCCACCTTCAGGTTATCATCCAAACCCCCTCCAGTATTAAGTTGCAAGAAACAGATAATTGCATTAAGCAAAGTGTGTAAAGTAAACAATACAATTGTTCTATGAACAAAGGATTGATGTTTTATCCCTAGTAGCAACAACACATCTAGTACCTTAGAGATTTCTGTCACTTCCCCAGATTCCTAGAGGCATGAACCCACTATCGAGCATAAATACTCCCTCTTGGAGTTGCTAGCATCTACTCGGCCAAGATAGCTACTAACAACGGAGAGCATGCAAGATCACAAATAACAAAGACATGATAGAATCAATAACCATTCTGAAATAGCATCTCAATATCCATCGGAACCCCGCAAACACAACATGTAGGATTACAAATAGATGATCTTGATCATGAACGGAGCTCACAAGATCTAAACATGATAGCACAAAGGAGGAGAACCAACCATCTAGCTACTACATGGACCCATAGTCCAGGGATGAACTACTCACACATCACACCGGAGGCAGGCATGGTGATGAAGAAGGCCTCCAGGGTGATCTCTCCCCTCTGGCAGGGTGCCGAGAAGAGCTTCAGATCCCTCCTGATCTAGGGATGGAGATGGCAGCGACTACAGACTCTTTCATGGAATTTTATCGGGTACTTAGGGTTTTCGTCCCGGAGGCAATATATAGGCGAAGGGGCAAGGTCGGTGGAGTTCCAGGGGGCCCACACCTGGTGGTGGTGCGGCTAGGGCTGGCCGCACCACCCTAGGGTGTGGCCGCCCTGGTTCCCCACTTCGTGTCCCCTCCGGACTCTGTGTTGCTTCGGGTAAAATATTGACTTTGGCTTTTGTCTGGTCCAATTCCGAGAATATTTCCTTACTAGCTTTTCTGAAACTAAAAACAGCAGAAAACAGGCAACTGGCACTATGGCATCTTGTTAATAGGTTAGTTCCAGAAAATGTGTAAAAATACTCCAAAGTATGGACAAAACATAAGAAAGTAGATATAAAACAAGCATGGAACATCAAAAATTATAGATACGTTTACAACGTATCAGAGGTGAAGGGTGCCGATGGTCAAATGGAGCATACGAAGATCACCGTAAAAATCCTTCGGTATCTCCCATTCATAAAAAGAATCCAACACCTTTACATGAGTGAGGAGTCTGCTAGACAGATGAGGTGGCACAAGCTTGGGAAAAGATACCCTGATTTTTTTGATGGCAAAAAGAAGATGAAACATCCGGCTGATGGTGACTCATGGAAGCATTTTGATACAATTTACAAAGATGAAGCAAAAGAGGCTCGGAATGTCAGGATTGCGATAGAAACTGATGGATTCAATCCATACAGTATGTCGGCTAGATCGTATAGCTACTGGCCGGTGTTTGTTATTCCACTCAATCTCCCTCCTGGCATCGTAATGCAACGAAAGAACATATTCATGTCGCTGATCATTCCAGGGCCTGAATACCCAGGAAAGAATTTGCATTGTAATTTGCATTTGCAACAGCACCAGGAGGACGAGGACGAGCAGGAGGACGACGAGGAGGAGGAGGAGGTACCCTCTAGGCAGTAGGAGAGTGGGCTAGAGAAGCCGGGTAAGTTGTGGGTTTGAGGACCAAATAAGCTCCCAGATCCACCAAGAACTGAAGCAGAGAAAATCCTCCTTGAGCCGACCAAAACGTAAGTGATATCTCTCGATCATATATGGAGGCCTTGTGGTGTATTTCATTTTGATAGTACCTTTTTAGTGCATACTAATATTTTGATTCATCTGCATGAATTTTAGGTTTCTTGATGAGACGACCACTAGACGCCGTATTCCAGGTGATGTTCTTATGACTTTGCTAAAGGATTATTGGCCAGGCCTCTACAAGATCCGCCCTGGCTCTGATGAAAGGAAGTTAGCCACCAAATGGGAGGACTATGAGGCCGCATTGGCGGTGGGAGTTATGACCGGTGAGAACGATGAGGAATTTGTGCCCAACATGGCACAAGTTGTGCACAAAAAGTTTTGGGTAAGACTTTCTTTGTCAAGTTCTCTTCATGGTTCATCACCCCACTGTGCTAACTTATGATTCTCACCATAAATGTTTTATGCATGATTGTAGGACTTTTATATAGTGGAGGAGGAGTTTGAGGAGAAGTCAAACAAGGTCTTCGATCGTATGGCGAGGGACAAGGTATATCAGATGATTCACGATGCTAGAAAAACTTGCATCTCACACTACTTCACTGAACAAGGCGAGAGGAAATTGAAGGACAAGATTGTTAAGGAAAAGATCAAAGATGACTTTGAGGTGGAAAATTAATTGATGGTGAGTAAATTTTCTTTTTATTCTATATTCATCCTAAATTGCATTATCTATTTTTGATTTGAGATGTTTTCATTTTCTTAGTGTGTTCCAAAGTGGTGCTACGGAAAGAAGGCTACTTGGGTAGCGTTGGTGGATATGTGGACAAGCGATCCAGATTTCTATGCGAGGAGCATGCAAAGCAAGAAAAATCGCGGCAATGGGGGAACACACGTTCAAGGAAGCAGGACTTTTGAGTGCTTCTAGGACCACAAGGTATATATGACACAACCTCCTCCTATTTCCCAACATGTTCCTTTTGTAATGCTTAACATTTGTTTTATGCACTACATGTGGCCGCTAATGGGGGGTTGACATTCCCGACGTTCAAGTGTGGCAGGATGCTCATAAGAAGAAGGACCCAAAGCCCAACGAGGATCCATACTACGGCTCCACCAGTGAGACCATGAGCAACTACTCGAGCAGGTTATTTATTGCCACCATGCGTACCAATGCCTACTATGCTTATTGATTTCTACTAATTGTTTACTCAATGTAGGTTCATAGAGTTTTATGGGTGATGACCCACAAGTATAGGGGGTGTATCGCAGTATTTTCGATAAGTAAGAGTGTCGAACCCAACAAGGAGCAGAAGGTGCTGGCTAGTGGTATGGATCAGGAATTCTCTGCAAATACTTAGCAAACGGATTTTTAGGGGTTTTCGATAAAGCAAGTGAACAAAGTACGAGTAAATAAAAGATAGTAGGAATAAATGCAGCAAGTGGCCCAATCCTTTATGCAGCAAAGGACAAGCCGGTTGTATTACTTAAGATGACCAAACGTTCTCGAGGACACATGGGAAGACTGTCAAGTGCTTTCGCTTCATATGGTCGATTAATCTTCTTTAGCTTGCTAAGTGTTGTGTGGGTGAACCTGTGCTAATGTACCGCCCCATCCAAGACTAATACATACTTGTGATTATACCCCTTGCAAACATCCGTAAGTACAAGAAAGTAATTAAGGTAGAAACCTAACCACACCTTTAAACTCTAAGACCCCTACGTCCCTTGTGCAATGGTTTCCTAACGGGGGTTCAGGTTTTTGTCACTCCGGCAACCCCTACGATTAGTAGCCAAATACACAATGCATTCCCCTAGGCCCATATAGGTGAAGTGTCATGTAGTCGATGTTCACATGACACCACTAGAAGAAGTACACCACAACTTAAATAACAATCTATTGAATCTTTCTCAACGCAACTCCACTACTAACAACAAGACTTCTCCCATGTCCCCAAGAACAAAACGAACTACTCACAAGACATCATATGGATCATGATCAGAGATGGAATAATGTTGTATAACAATCTGAACATAAATAATAATTCAATGGTTCACTCAATAGCAACAACTACAAAGAGTAATCAACATCAGGAAAGTTTCCCCTATGAACTATGCAAGATTCAACTCAATTGTTACAGAAATATGGAGATGGTGATGAGGGTACTGATGGTGATGATGGTGGTGATGATGATGATGATCCCAATGAAGTCCAGCTTGATGGTGGTGTTGATGGAGACGATCTCCCCTCTCCGGGAAGGAATTCCCCCGGCAGAAATCTATCTGCCGGAGAGATCTTTCTCTCTCGGTGTTTTTCCTGTGAGGTGGCGGAATCTTTGTGGTCGCTCCCGATTCTTAGGGTTTCGGGAGGATGATATCGCCCGAGGGAGCTGGAGTGGGCCGGTGGCCACACACCACCTCAGCCTAGGCCTGCCCGCGCCATGGGGTGGTGTGGGCCTCCTGTGGCCCACCTCCACTCCATCTTCTGGCATCCTTAGCCTTCTGGAAAAATAGGATTTTCCGTATATTTTCCCGGATTTTCTGATCTTCGCGAATTTTGCCTCCAAACAACACCTTTTCCATCAGAATCCTGACTGAAGCGGTCCATGCACCAAAAGTCATCAACCATGCAAAAGTAGATGAAATAAGATAAGTATCACCTCTCAATACGAAATATATCAATGAATAATAGTGAATTAAGACAAAGAATAGTGATGCAAAATGGACGTATCAACTCCCCCCAATCTTAGACTTCGCTTGTCCTCAAGCGAAACTGAGCTCAATAAACATGGCCTCGGGTTTATGGAGTGAAGATTCGATAAAATAATATGAACAAGAAGCATCACATTCATCAAATACATAGATCATAATAGAAGACAACTCACTATTATACAACTCAACTTGCAATAAGTAAAGGAAACACAATAAAGATACATAAAATGAATTAGAATTGGTAATGGCAAACTTAGCTCTTGGTCGAAGAATAGTTGATAAATTGCTGGAGTTCACAAATAACTAGTTTTTCAATGATAGCTTTCAAAGTAGTAAACATCAAGGTAAGAGCAATGTGAAAAACAAGGAACATAAGAGACATGATTGAATAAATCATAATATGAATGAATGAAACACATCAACTCAAAATACTTGCTGAGATAGAAGGGAATAGGTTTACTGACTCAACTACAAAGCAAAAGAAAGGCCCTTCGCAGAGGGAAGCAGGGATTGCAAGTCTCATAAAGAGCTCCCAAAAATTATGATACTTACTAGCTTTCAGCTCTCATTGCCCCTACCATAGGCATCTTTAGGTGATTAAGGTTAAAGTGATCAAAAATGAGGATATGCATTGACAAGTTGTAAGTTGAGAATCTCATGTCCCTTGAATACGAGGGCCGCTCCTCATGCTACTCAAGTTTAGTCACCGGTAAGTTCTTGTCATCGTAAGCATATGTGTATCATAGAGAACCGCCAACGGGGTACCCCTTGCCCGATGATACGGAAGAATCCCCATATCAAAATGACAAGGCAAGCAGACAACAAGTATCTCAGCAATCTTCTTATTTACCATGGTAATATGGTGCTTTTTCTCTCTTTCCTCTTTTCATAATATCTCTTTTTTTCTTTTTCTCTTTTTTCTCAATATCAGACTCTTTTTTTATAAGAAGAATGCTTCATAGATACTCGTTATGGTTACGCTGCAGGTTTCCACCATGTCAGCATGGATTAGACCAGCGGCCCAGGCGTTTCTCTAACACATATGCATAACTCCATGGACTTACAAGCTCCCCTTTCATTTCACACCAACGACATCCATAGACAAAAGAACATGATATCAACTTGGTACAAAGTACCAGTGCAATGTTGAAAGCGTTCCCCATGACAGCATGGTTCTGCTAATCCACAACTTACAAAGCGCAAGCATATACACAACATAGGTGAGTGAGGTGCTCAACTTTCGACATAGAGCTTGTTGGGAACCCCAAGAGGGGTACGATGAATACAGCAGCAAGTCTTCCCTCAGTTATGAAACCAAGGTTTAATCGAACCAGTAGAAGCAAGGAAACACCCCAAAGGTGTTACTAGCTGAGCTTTGGCAGGGCGCACTACCGGTGCTAGTAGCAACGTGGAGACCTGTACAACACAACCACAAAACTTTGTCCCCAACTTGCGATGAGGTCGTCAATCTCACCGCGTTTTGCGGAAAACAAAGGATTAAACGTATCGAATGGAAAGAAGTAAAAGTTTACAGAAAGTAAACACAAAGCAGTAAAAGATTGTAGAGTGTATGTAAAGTAAAAGGACCGGGATCCATAGTTCACTAGAGGTGGCTCTCCTTAGATAAATAACATGATGGGTGAACAAATTACAACGGGGCAATTGACAAACACCGAGAAAGCAGTACATGCATATACTAATCATCTTGACTCCTCTGAGACTTGATTGGGCATTACAACATAATACATAGACCGCCATCCAACTGCATCTATGACTAATAATCCACCTTCAGGTTATCATCTGAACCCCCTCCAGTATTAAGTTGCAAGCAACAGATTATTGCTTTACGAACTATGTGTAAAGTAAACAATACGATTTCTCTATGAACAAAGGATTGTTGTTTTCTCCCTAGTAGCAATAGCACATCTAGTACCTTAGAGGTTTCTGTCACTTCCCCAGATTACCAGAGGCATGAACCCACTATCGAGCATAAATACTAACTCTTGGAGTTGCTAGCATCTACTTGGCCAAGATAGCTACTAACAACGGAAAGCATGCAAGATCTCAAATAACAAAGACATGATAGAATCAATAATCAATCTGAAATAGCATATCAATATCCATCGGATCCCCGCAAACACAACATGTATGGATTACAAATAGATGATCTTGATCATGAACGGAGCTCACAAGATCTAAACATGAAAGCACAAAGGAGGAGAAACCAGCCATCTAGCTACTACATGGATCCGTAGTCCAAGGATGAACTACTCACGCATCACACTGGAGGCTTGCATGGTGATGAAGAAGGCCTTCAGGGTGAATTCCCCTCTCCGGCAGGGTGCCAGGAAGAGCTTAAGATCCCTCCCGATCTAGGGATGGAGATGACGGCGGCTACAGACTCTTTCGTGGATTTTTGATCGGGTCCTTAGGGTTTTCGTCTCGAGGGCAACTTATAGGCAGAAGGAGAGGCCGAGGGGGTGTCGGGAGCCACCACACCACCCCCTGGCACGGGCCCAGCCTAGCCACGCAGCCAGGTGGTGTGGCCAGCCCCTGGCCCTTCTCCGTCTCGTATTCTGGCACTTGATCCCTTTCGGAAAAATAGGCACTTTGGCTTTTGTCCCGTCCAATTCCGAGAATATTCATTTTCTGACTTTCCTGGAACCAAAAACAGCAGAAAACAAGCAACTGACACTATGGCTCTTGTTAATAGGTTAGTCCAAGAAATCATATGAAAAGTACTCCAAAGTTGGAACAAAGCACAAAAAAGTGGATAAAACCAAGCATGGAACATCAAAAATTATAGATACATTTGCAATGTATCAACATCCCCAAGCTTAACTCCTGCTCGTCCTCGAGTAGGTAAGTGATAAAAAGAAAGAATAATTTTTGAGGTGACATGCACCATCAAAGACTTGATCAAAGTATTTGCAAAACATTCAAGGCTGGGATCATAGTACTTCAATCATAACATGAAAGACAAAGTTTTAACAGTAAGCAAAGAAACTATGATGCAACATGAAAAGGCACAAACAAAAGATTCATGAATAACAATGCTTTGCAAGACGTTTGTTTGTTTCACATAAAGAAAACATAGCATAAAAGTATTCAGCTTGTCCCTCAATAGAGTAGCAAATATAAATGCATAGGACACCTTCAAACTTCATAAGAGTGACTAGATACAATAGTTTCAAACAAGCAATAACAAGTTATGCATCAATCAACTAGTCTTGGGACAATGCACATAGAACTAAGAATGGCCACTATGCTCTCAAACTAGGTGCATAAAGTTAGAAGGTGGAGACTCAATATAATGGTGGAAGAAAAACCTTTTGTAAAAGGAAGTAGGGATTCAAGTCTCATAAAGAGCTTCCAAAAATTATGGTACTTGTAGCTTTCAGCTCTCATTTCCCCTATCATAAGCATCTTGAAGTGATTAAGGTTAAAGTGAACAAACTACGGTGTACATGCTTGACGAAGTATAAGTCAGAAATCTCATGTCCCTTGTATATGAGGGTCGCTCCCCATGCTACACAAGTTTAGTCACCGGTAAGTTCTTGTCATCGTAAGTACATGTGTATCATTGAGAACCGCCAACGGGGTACCCCTTGCCCGATGATACGGAAGAATCCCCATATCAAAATGACAAGGCAAGCAGACAACAAGCATCTCATCATTCTTCTTATTTACCATGGGAATATGGTGCTTTTTTCTCTCTTTCCTCTTTTCATAGTATCTTTTTTTCTTTTTCTCTTTTTTCTCAATATAGGACTCTTTTTTTATAAGAAGAATGCTTCATAAACATCTCATTATGGTTACACTGCAGGTTTCCACCATGTCAGCATGGATTAGACCAGCGGCTCAGGCGTTTCTCTAACACATATACATAACTCCATGGACTTACAAGCTCCCCTTTCATTTCACACCGACGACATCCATATACAAAAGAGCATGATATCAACTAGGTACAAGTACCAAGTGCAATGTTGAAAGCGTTCCCCATGAAAGCATGGTTCTGCTAATTCCCAACAAATAAGTGCAAGCATATACAACATAGAAGACACAATGGTTCAAGTTTATTAAAGGCAAGTAAAGTAAAGTGTGCCATCAAGTTCGTGAGAGCTTTAATCACTAGTTTTCTCATAACAAGTGGAAGATCATGGATATACTTGGAATAGCATAAGCTAGTAGGTAGGTATGGTGGACTCTTTGGAATAACTTGGTTTAGGGAGTTGGATGCATGAGTGGAACTCATACTTTGTTGTGGAGGCTAGCAGAAGACTGGGAGCGACAAACTAAGAGAGCAATAATGGCCATAATCATGCAGAGCGACAAAACATCATTGATCAAAGCATAAAGTGATACTACAAGTTGAAAACTAAAGGATCATAAAGGTTATGGTGACTTGAGATAGTCATAACATGGTGTGAGTATGCACCAAGTCAACCCAAATAAAGCATCAAAGGAGAATACCACTATACTATCCTTTAATATGCCAAAACAACACATGATTCATCCAAGGCACATTAAGCAATATAAATTGTTTATAACAAGTCATGCTACAGCAAAGAATACTAAGCATAAAGCCAAAACAATATCAAGCATGGCATGACAAAGCATAGGCCACAGTCAAAAACGAGCTCTTTTTACCACATAAGCATGAACTTTCCTACTCTTTTCCAAACCAAACCAAACTATTTGCAAACCAATGTATGAAAGAGGGGGTCCAACCAATTTATTCAGAAAACTAAGCAAACCAAGCAAACGAAAAACCAAAACGAAAACCAAAAAGAAGGCGCTCCAAGAAAAACACAACTGTGCATGAAACAATAAAAATGAAGTGTTTGGAAGAAACCTGGAATTTTTATTGATGAAGAAGGGGATGCCTTGGGCATCCCCAAGCTTTGACGCTTGTACTTCTTGGATATTTCTTGGGGTGACACGCATGACATCCCCAAGCTTGAGCTTTAGTCCATCCTTCATATCATTACTCATTCCTTCCATACACCTGAATTTTTTCCTTCATACAAAACTTCACACAATCTCATTAGGAACATTAGTGTACTTAAGATAAAAAAGTCTCAAGGTTCAGTTCTAACACCAAATAAACTTCCATTAGAACACTAGCTACTGTAGCACTTCCCTCAAAAATCTCAATTCCCCAAAGGAACTCAAGAAAGAACTAACAAGAAACAAATACAGAAAATGGCAGAAATCTGTCAAAACAGACCAGCAGGTAAAGACGAATTTTTTCGAAGACCTTCTGTTGCTCAAATCAAAAAGTGTTGAACTAACTAAAGTTATATAACAACCTGGGTCAGAAGCAAAAAAAATTACAGCTCAATCCGACATACAGAGCTCTCTCAGGAATTTTTACGGTGAAGCACAGAAATCTGTTTCGGGACAGCAACTTTCTCAATCATTACTTCACTCTCATTAGAGGTTACTCTTGGCACAAAAAGCAAATAAAAAGGATAAGGAGAGGTTATTACAGAGGTAATAACTTCCAAGACTCATCTAAAACTCTTGGGTTATCTCCCAACAAGTACTTTTCTTTAACGCCTTTAAGTTAGGCATAAGAAGCAAAGAAAGAATCAAGTGTTCTCAAATGAAGAAGCATTAAGACCAAATTTTGTTTTCATAGGAGAAGCAAAAGAAATATTTTCTCTCTTTTTAGGGAAGTGTTCTATACCTTTCTTGAGTGGAAGTTGTTATTTAATGGTGCCTTCTTTCATATAAATAATGGCACCAACAGTTCTAAGAAAAGGTCTTCCCAAAGTAATAGGACAAGAAGCATTGTATTCAACATCCAAAACATAGAAATCAACGGGGACATAGGAATCGTTAACCATAATAAGAACATCATTAAGACTCCCCGTGAGTTTCTTTTTAGCATTATCATCAATTGGGACATTCAAATAGCAATCTTCAAGAGGGGGGAAATCAAGCATATCATAAATTCTTCTAGGCATAATAGAAACACTACTATCAAGATCACACAAAGCTTTGAAATCAAAGTCATTCACTTTCATATTAATGATGGGTTCCCAACCATCCTCTTGTTTTATAGGAATAGAAGCTTTATGTTTCACCTTTTCTTCTTTAATCTTTATGAGAGCATCAGTAATGTGTTTTGTAAAAGCCATGTTCATAACACTAGCATTAGGACTTTTAGCAAGCTTTTGTAGGAACTTAATAACTTCAGAGATATTGCAACCATCAAGATCAAAATCAACTTTATCATCTAAAGTAGTAGAACTATTACTAGCCTCAACACTAGTGGTGGTAATAGTAGAAACACTAATGTTTCTAGCAATTTCATCTTCTCTTTCCCACTTAGCATGTAATTCAGCTAATAGTCTAACATTTTCAGCAATCCTTATTTGTATGGCATTAGTGGTTGCAAAGGGATTCTCATTAGTTTCAGGTTTAGCAGCCATTTTATTAATCAAAGAAGATTGAGCTTTAGACAAAGATGATGTATTCCTTTCAGCATTAGAGAGTTTCAATTGTAAACTAGGAATTTCCCTATTTAGACTCTCAAGTTGATGGCTAATGTTCTTCAAAATGATAGATTGTTCCTCCATAGTTTTAGTAAATAGTTTATTTTGCTCATATTGCATTTGCATGAAGTTTTTAGTGGCTCTTTCAATTTCTAAAATTCTTCCTTCACTAGGTAATTCAGGTTTACCATTATAGCCATAAGTATCACTAGGAGGGTAGGCCCTATAATTGTTGTTACCAAAATTATTCCTATAAGCATTATTACCATAAGCATTGTTGCCAAAATTGTTATTTCTTATGAAGTTCACATCAACTTGCTCTTCTTGAGCAACCAAAGAGGCTAGAGGAACATTATTTGGATCAATATGGGCTTTCCCATTAACAAGCAAAGACATAATAATATCAATCTTATCACTTAAGGAGGAGGTTTCCTCAACAGAATTTACCTTCTTACCTTGTGGAGCCCTCTTAGTATGCCATTCAGAATAATTAACCATCATATTATCCAATAGTTTTGTTGCAGCACCCAAAGTGATGGTCATAAAGGTGCCTCCAGCAGCTGAATCCAATAGGTTCCTTGGAGAATAGTTCAATCCTGCATAAAAAGTTTGGATGATCATTCAAGCAGTCAGTCCATGAGTGGGACAATTATTTACCAAAGATTTCATTCTTTCCCAAGCTTGAGCAACATGCTCATTATCAAGTTGTTTAAACTTCATTATTTCACTTCTCATGGATATAATCTTAGCAGCAGGATAGTATTTTCCAATAAAAGCATCTTTGCATTTAGTCCAAGAATCAATACTATTCCTAGTTAAGGAATTCAACCATTCTTTAGCTTTTTCTCTCAAAGAGAAAGGAAACAATTTCAGCTTAATAATATCACCATCTATATCCCTATGCTTTTGCATCTCACAAAGTTCAACAAAGTTATTTAGATGGGAAGCAGCATCTTCATTACTAATACCAGAAAATTGCTCTCTCATAACAAGGTTGATCAAAGCAGGTTTTATCTCAAAGAAAGTATTTTCAGCCACAGGTGAAGCAATAGGTGTGCTCATAAAATCATTGTTCTTGGTGCTAGTGAAGTCACACAACTTAGTGTTTTCAAGGGTAGTCATTTTTTTGGGTTTTCAAATAAGAAAGCAAACAAGTAAAACTAATTTTTTTTGTGTTTTTTGAAGAACAAAACAAGCAAACAAAGTAAAAAAGAAAACTAAGCAAAACAAAAACAACAAATTAAAGAGATTGGTTATGAGGGACTCCCCTTGTGAAGACGTCCTTGACTCCCCGGCAACGGCGCCAGAAAACCTTGATGCGCTCAACTTTTGACATAGAGCTCGTTGGGAACCCCAAGAGGAAGGTACGATGAATACAACAGCAAGTCTTCCCTCAGTTATGAAACCAAGGTTTAATCGAACCAGTAGGAGCAAGGAAACACCCCAAAGGTGTTACTAGCTGAGCTTTGGCAGGGCACACTACCGGTGCTAGTAGCAACGTGGAGACCTGCACAACACAACCACAGAACTTTGTCCCCAACTTGCGATGAGGTTGTCAATCTCACAGTGTTTTGCAGAAAACAAAGGATTAAACGTATCGAATGGAAAGAAGTAAAAGTTTGTAGAAAGTAAACACAAAGCAGTAAAAGATTGTAGATTGTATGTAAAGTAAAAGGACCGGCATCCATAGTTCACTAGAGGTGGCTCTCCTTAGATAAATAACATGCTGGGTGAACAAATTACAGCGGGGCAATTGACAAACACCGAGAAAGCAATACATGCATATACTAATCATCTTGACTCCTTTGAGACTTGATTGGGCATTACAACATAATACATAGACCGCCATCCAACTGCATCTATGACTAATAATCCACCTTCAGGTTATCATCCGAACCCCCTCCAGTATTAAGTTGCAAGCAACAGATTATTGCTTCTTAACTGTGTAAAGTAAACAATATGATTGCTCTATGAACAAAGGATTGTTGTTTTCTCCCTAGTAGCAACAACACATCTAGTACCTTAGAGATTTCTGTCACTTCCCCAGATTACCAGAGGCATGAACCCACTATCGAGCATAAATACTAACTCTTGGAGTTGCTAGCATCTACTTGGCCAAGATAGCTACTAACAACGGAAAGCATGCAAGATCTCAAATAACAAAGACATGATAGAATCAATAATCAATCTGAAATAGCATCTCAATATCCATCGGATCCCCGCAAACACAACATGTATGGATTACAAATAGATGATCTTGATCATGAACGGAGCTCACAAGATCTAAACATGAAAGCACAAAGGAGGAGAAACCAGCCATCTAGCTACTACATGGATCCGTAGTCCAAGGATGAACTACTCACGCATCACACCGGAGGCTTGCATGGTGATGAAGAAGGCCTCCAGGGTGAATTCCCCTCTCCGGCAGGGTGCCGGGAAGAGCTTCAGATCCCTCCCGATCTAGGGATGGAGATGACGGCGGCTACAGACTCTTTCGTGGATTTTTGATCGGGTCCTTAGGGTTTTCGTCCCGAGGGCAACTTATAGGCGGAAGGAGAGGCCGAGGGGGTGCCGGGAGCCACCACACCACCCCCTAGCGCGGGCCCAGCCTAGCCGCGTGGCCAGGTGGTGTGGCCGGCCCCTGGCCCTTATCTGTCTCGTATTCTGGCACTTGATCCCTTCCGGAAAAATAGGCACTTTGGCTTTTGTCCCGTCCAATTACGAGAATATTCATTTTCTGGCTTTCTTGGAACCAAAAACAGTAGAAAACAGGCAGCTGGCACTGTGGCTCTTGTTAATAGGTTAGTCCAAGAAATCATATGAAAAGTACTCCAAAGTTGGAACAAAGCACAAGAAAGTGGATAAAACCAAGCATGGAACATCAAAAATTATAGATACATTTGCAATGTATCAGTGAGCACAATGGTTCAAGTTTATTGAATGCAAGAAAGTAAACTGTGTCATCAAGTTCGTGAGAGCTTTAATCACTAATTTTCACATAACAAGTTTAATTTGGGAGGTAGATAAAACAAGAATTTACTTGGAATAGCAATAATGCTACTAGGTAGGTATGGTGGACACAAATGGCAAATGTTTTGGTTTAAAGGAGGTGGATGCACGAGAAGAATACCCTCTCAGTACAGGTTTTTGGCTAGCAAGGCTGGGTAGCAAGTATAAGAGTTGAGGGAAACAACCAAACATACAAATGATAAAGACAAACATGCAATCTTCCTTGGAAGCACAAAAGATCTTAACTAGAGAATACTAGACTTATGAGAAAGATGATGAAATTATTTTTCTTTAGAGTACTTCTATCTTTTTCTTTTCAACTCTCAAAAAGGTGTTGCTACTGACCGAGCCAGGTTTGCCAAAACCAACTAAATTAACTCAATGATCCCAAAGTGATACCAATACTAACAACAAGATCAATCATATAACCACGAATTAAAAACTAACATAAGCTATGCAAAAGAGTAAATGATAGAACTTCTCATTAATATTCCATAACGGAAACTCACACCAAGGGATTCATATCTAACGAGAGAGGGGACACTTCCATAATGCAAACCATACTACATAATAACTCCTTTATTCATGATATGACTCTACTAAAAAGGTAAAAAGATAGAAGATAGTGATATGATACCGCGACACTCCCCCAAGCTTGGAACAAACCAAGGGGATGGCAAACCTGATGACAAATTACTCCTTAGGTGGTGGTGGTATCCTCTTGATGAGCTCTCTGATCAGTTTCCCCAAGTCCTCAATCTCGAAAGTGAGATTACGAATCAGCTATGAGTTTTGCTCAATGCGTCTCATGATCATGTCGTGTTGAGAATTCCAGCTCTTGCTATTCTTTCCCCACTCTTCCTCCTTGAAGTCTTATTTTCCTGCATGGCTAGAACAAGGCAAATCCCAATTGGAGGGTAATTTCCCCTTGGGCATATTCTGGTATTGATGCTCATGGATAAGGGTATGGAAAGGATTCGTGGTGCATGGAGGAAGTGACCAGGGATCTGAACGGTGATGAGGAGGCTTCCCTCCAATGGCTGGATTTGCCACCACTCCAATGCTTGCAACGGTAGTGCCGGTGTGCGGGTGTTGGCTTTGCTCCTCTTCACCTTCACTCTTGATCTCCTTCTCCTTCCCGGGGTCTTGGAGGTCTTCCTCCATGGGCTCCTTCCCTTTATTCTTGGCAAACACCATTGTGCTTCTAATCTTTCAAAGAGTATGTCCTGGCAAAAACAGGTCGAAACGAAAACATGACGAAAACACGATATACAAACCTCGGGGGATCCGGGGGGGGTTATATATTACGAAGTTTCATATCAAAAAGAAGGTATTGGGTGAAAACGGGTCGGAGGCGGAGTCCTGGGTGGCCTCACCACCTGGTGGCGCGGCCAAGGGTGGGCCCATGCCATGGGGTGGTGTGGGCCACCCCGGCTCCGGTTCCGTCCTTTTTTCGCTTCGAAACTTTCCTTATCGACTGAAAACTGCAAAAATATAGTTGGATTGTATTTTCGTGGAACTTTTCTTACCAGAACTGTTACCTAGTTGGAAACGGACTCTGCAGGTCTCTGAATTTGGTATTTAGTGGATCCTTCCGGAGTCACCACTTGAATCATCAATATCTTCATCTTCATACACTTATTACTTGAGTCATAAAACCTTTCTCTTCCTTATTACACCATTATCTCCACTTCCTGGAAATTTCTTTCACACAAAACTTCACACAATTCTCATTAGCAACATTAGTATAAGTGAAATGACAAAACCTTTTGAGTTCAACTTTGAACTGAAAACCATCAAAACAAAAGCTACTGTAGCAATTCCTTCTGAAAGCCCAAAAAGAATTCAAAAAGGAAATCGAATAAAGAAGCAAATGCAAGAATGGCAAAATCTATCAAAACAGACTAGCAGGTAAAGATCAAATTTTTCGAAAATCTTCTGTGATCAAATCAAAAAGTGCAAAACTAACAAAAGTAAAATAACAACCTGGGGCAGAAGCACAAAAAATTACAGCTCAATCCGACATACAGAGATCTCTCACGAATTTTTACGGTGAAGCAAAAAAATCTGTTTCGGGACAGCAACTTCCCCAAATCTTACTTCTCTCTCATTAGAGGTTGATCTTGACACAAAAACCAAACAAAACGGATAAGGAGCGGTTATTACCGAAGTAATAACTTCCAAGACTCAAAGAAACAAAAACAAACTGAAAGCAAAAACAAATTGGGTTGTCTCCCATAAAGCTCTTTCTTTATAGCCATTAAGATGGGGATGATAATTTTGAAGAAGCTCTCATAGGGATATGAATTGAAGTGAAAGAGAGCATTAAGAAGCAAAAACACACACATTTAAGTCTAACCCACTTCCTATGCAAGGGGATTTTGTAAACAAACAAGTTATTGAAACCAAAGGCAACTTGTATAGAGAAGGCAAAAGAAGCGCAATATAAAAACTTTCAGCATAAAACGAGGAAACTGGATATTATTGAGATGAGTAACTTTCAGTATCATGCATGAACTTAACAATACAGATATCACAAGTACCATCATAGCGATGATCACTTATTCTAACAGAAAACACAGGAATACTAGCTCTCATAACACTACTATGTGAAACAATATTAGAGGTATCCTTACAAAGGATAGTGTGTCCCTCTTCCTCATACTTAGTGACAAAGTCTTTCATGTTTGCTATTATAGGTTCATCACCCATTTGTTTATCAGGTTCAACAGCTTTACTTGTACTTTCATTAACCATACTAGCTATCATAGAATGCTCCTTTACCTTAACTAGAAAAGGCATTTTCTCAATATAAGGTTTAGGTAAAACATGATTAGTAGTATAAACTTCAGTATTTCTTGCAGGAACACTTTTAGCAACATCTTTATAAGGTTCATGATACTTATTCCACTTCTTTTTAGGCACTTCAATGTAGGAAGCAAAAGCCTTAAAATAAGAAGCAATAGCTTGATAGTCTAGACCATAATCATTTTTAATATTTTGAAAGTCATCAGTTCCCATAAAAGATTCAATGCATTCATAATCATAATTTATACCTGACTTTCTACCTTTGTTATTCTCCCAAGCTTCAGCATTGTCTTGAATACAATCTAGAAGGTCCCATTTAGCTTCTTCTTCCATGCGAGTGAATGATCTAGCACAAGAAGCATCCAATAAATATTTATCATGTAGAGGGAGCCTTGCATAAAATTTATTGATAATAATATTGTTGGGGAGCTCATGAATGGGACATTTGAGCATTAGTAACTTCAATCTCCCCCAAGCTTGAGTTGTACTCTCTCCATCAAGAGGCTAAAAGTTGTATATTTGATTCCAATCTTTATGAATCTCGCTAGGAGGATACAAATTTGAATAAAAGAGAGGCACTATTTCCTCCCATTCCAGAGCTTGACCATTCTTCAGTAGCTTATACCATTCCTTAGCTCCTCCTTTCAGTGATAATGAGAATAACTTCTTCTTAACTTGATCTGTAGTAATACCTGCACACTTGAACAACCCGCATAATTCGTGTATAAAGAGTAAATGATCACCGGGATGGACAGTTCCATCCCCAACATAGTAGTTATCCATAACATGATCAATAATTCTTGTAGGTATTTTGAAAACATCATTCTCAGCAGGTTGTGACTTATCTACTACCTTAGCAGTGGTAGTAGCATTACCAAATAAGAAACTCAGCGAATTATCCATAACAAAAATAAAGCAACTAACAGAAGTAAACAATACTCATAGTAGAAGTTTCCTTTACCAGTTCCACTCTCCAATAGCGCTTCACTCCCTGGCAACAGCGCTAGAAAATAGTCTTGATGACCCACAAGTATAGGAGGTGTATCGCAGTATTTTCATAAGTAAGAGTGTCGAACCCAACGAGGAGCAGAAGGTGCTGGCTAGTGGTATGGATCAGGAATTCTTTGCAAATACTTAGCAAACGGATTTTTAGGGGTTTTCGATAAAGCAAGTGAACAAAGTACGAGTAAATAAAAGACAGTAGAAATAAATGCAGCAAGTGGCCCAATCCTTTATGCAGCAAAGGACAAGCCGGTTGTATTACTTAAGATGACCAAACGTTCTCGAGGACACATGGGAAGACTGTCAAGTGCTTTCGCTTCATTTAGTCGATTAATCTTCTTTAGCTTGCTAAGTGTTGTGTGGGTGAGCTTGTGCTAATGTGCCGCCCCATCCAAGACTAATACATACTTGTGATTATACCCCTTGCAAACATCCGTAAGTACAAGAAAGTAATTAAGGTAGAAACCTAACCGCAGCTTTAAACTCTAAGACCCTTATATCCTTTGTGCAATGGTTTCCTAACGGGGGTTCAGGTTTTTGTCACTCCGGCAACCCCTACGATTAGTAGCCAAATACACAATGCATTCCCCTAGGCCCATATAGGTGAAGTGTCATGTAGTCGATGTTCACATGACACCACTAGAAGAAGTACACCACAACTTAAATAACAATCTATTGAATCTTTCTCAACGCAACTCCACTACTAACAACAAGACTTTTCCCATGTCCTCAAGAACAAAACGAACTACTCACAAGACATCATATGGATCATGACCAGAGATGGAATAATGATGTATAACAATCTGAACATAAACAATAATTCAATGGTTCACTCAATAGCATCAACTACAAAGAGTAATCAACACCGGGAAAGTTTCCCCTATGAACTATGCAAGATTCAACTCAATTGTTACATCAATATGGAGATGGTGATGAGGGTGCTGATGGTGATGATGGTGGTGATGATGATGATCCCGATGAAGTCCAGCTTGATGGTGGTGTTGATGGCGACGATCTCCTCTCTCTGGGAAGGAATTCCCCCGGTAGAAATCTGTCTGCCGGAGAGATCTTTCTCTCTCGGTATTTTCCGCCCCGCAGAGGCGACGGAATCTTTCTGTGGTTGCTCCCCGAGTGTTAGGGTTTCAGGAGGATGATATACGCCAGAGGGGAGAGGCTGGAGTGGGCCAGGGTGGCCACACCACCTCCAGGCGCGGCCTAGGCTTGCCCGCGCCATGGGGTGGTGTGGGCCCCCTGTGGCCCACCTCCACTCCATCTTTTGGCATCCTTAGTCTTCTGGAAAAATAGGATTTTCCGTATATTTTCCCGGATTTTCTGATCTTCGTGAATTTTGCCTCCAAACAGCACCTTTTCCATTAGAATCCTGACTATAGCGGTCCATGCTCTAAAAGTCATCAACCATGCAAAAGTAGATGAAATAACATAAGTATCACCTCTCAATACGAAATATATCAATGAATAATAGTGAATTAAGACATAGAATAGTGATGCAAAATGGACGTATCAATGGGCCCGATTCTCGGCCCCTTCAGGAGCCGGTCGACGAGACGATGGTGATGCTCGCAGGGCGCGGCAAGCCACATGGCTGCTTGAAGATTCTTAATGCGGTGCTGCCCTCTACAACCACTCTCACACGGATCAACGCTACCACGGGCAAGGTGGCTTCTATCCTACCGCGTGCACCGCGTCATGATGTAAGCTTTTTCTCATTTTTATCCAAATTTAGATCTTTGATCTTGCATGTATATTTTTACGAGATTCATTATGTCAAATTGTAGCCCCGCTATGAGGATGCCTATGATGAGGTTTGCCATGAGTTTCACCGGAAGATGAAGGAATGTCATGATGCAATTGATGCCCGCGAGGAGCACCTTCAAGCGACACATAAGGTTATTTCTAGCCCATTCGAGCTACTTGCAAGCGGTTCATAGATTGTATTTTCCTTGACCACGTGTGACATATAAACTTATGTACAGGCATGGTATATGGCTATGGTGAACGGTACTCTAGTGCCCCCTTATGTCGATCCTCCACCAAAACCACCGATGCCAGTGTTGTCGTCGAAGGCCGAATTTCTCGCACATCTAGCCACGGGGACTCCGGTTAGTAATTCACATAACTACTAAGTTTTTAGTTACTATACACGAAAGAACTACTAAGTTAGTAGTTATATTGTGCTCAAACATATGTAGGGATCATCTCATTTACAGACGCACTTTGGCCGTGCTCAACTTGCCTTGCATGAACTTTGACTTAGACAATTTGCCATGCTAAACAGGTGTGTTCTTTCATATAATTTTCCATGCTCAGCTTGCCATGCATGAACTTTGACTTAGACAATTTGCCATGCTAAATGGGCGTGTTCTTTCATACAATTTTCCATGCTCAACTTGTCATGCATGAACTTTGACTTAGACAATTTGCCATGCTAAACGGGCGTGTTTGTTCATACAATTTTCCATGCTAAACTTGCCATGCATGAACTTTGACTTAGACAATTTGTCATGCATGAACTTTGACTTAGACAATTCACCATGCTAAACAGGCGTGTTCTTTCGCACAATTTTCCATGCATGAACTTTGACTTAGACAATTCTCCATGCTAAACGGCCATGATCTTTCATTTTATAGTGACGATGCTCTCGAAGACAAAGTGTGTGTTGTGTCGGTGCTCGAAGTCCGTGGAAGACTGGTTTGTCATGTGACATGTATCCCATGACTATGTGTAATGAACTTGTAGTGATGATGCTCTACTATATGTAATGAACTTATAGTAATGATGCTCTCAAATACTATGTGCAATGAACTTGTAGTGATGTGTATTAGTGACTACATATATCTATGTAGCAAGATTTGATGCTAGCTATGTGATATGTTTGTGGACATCATCTATGCTGAATGTTTTTGCATTATTATAGCCAATTCATATATATGCATCTGCTGTGAGGAGGTGCAAAAATGTGAAAACAAAACCAGTCGACATCAACGCCAAGGGTGATCCCCTCGGCATTGGTCCGAACAGTAGCCTGGTGGTCATCAAGACCGAGGGTGTTCCCCTCGGCATTGGTCCAAACATAGGGCTGGTGGAGACCAACGCCGAGGGTGATCCCCTCGGCACAGCCAAACAACGCCGAGAGTGATCCCCTCGTTACAGCGAACCCAACACCGAGGGTGATCCCCTCGGCACGCGACACACTACGCCGAACGTTCGCCCCTCGGCACGGACCAACCCCCAGCGTCCAGCGTGCTCCACGTGGCAACCTACGCCGAGCGTATCCCCCTCGGCGTTGCTCCTGGGTGCCATCTTCTCCGGTCCGTTAACTTCTTGAGCAAAGGGCCGGACAACGCCGAGAGGCGGCATAAACCGTCGGCACAAGGCTCTACGCCGAGGGCCGAAGCAACGCCGACGGTATAGAGCTGTGCCGAGGACCACCTAAGCCGAGGGTCACCCTCGGCGTTGACTAGTCCCAAGGGTTATCCGGGCTACGCCGAGGGTTTTCCCCCTCAGCGTTGATCTTCCTTCCCGTAGTGAGAGAAGCTTGTGAAAAAACTAGCCTCACCGATCGACTACTTTTTTTTTTGAAAAAAAACTTTTGAGCTGCATCTTTTTTTTTTTTCTGTAAGCCCACCAAGAGGAGCCAGATTGCCTGGATTAAGCCTAACCGCACGAACACCGTTTTGTGAAATTAAAACAGACGCCGTTTTTACCTCATGGATTAGCCTAAGCGCTAAGTTTCCTCAAACCCCACAACCGTCGTGAGATTGATCTGCCGGGTTGGTTCTAGACTCGTGGATCTTTTTCCCGGCCGGAAGCCTGGCGCCGGAGGCCATGGCCAACGAGACCTCCTCATCAGCCGTGTCCGTCTACACCGGCGAGCACCTGTTGAAGGTCTTCCGCCACTCCCGGATCAAGGGCACCAACACCTGCCTCACGTCCAAGCAATTCCGTGTCGGCGGCCACGACTGGGCCATCCTCTACTACCCAAACGGCAACTCCAGGATCGTCGACGATGAGTTCACTTCTGTGTTTCTCCAGCTGATGAGCGCCTGCGACCGTGAAATCACAGTCTCCTACACCTTCTGCCTGCAGCAGGACCCCGCAGCACCGCTAACCGCAGCCTGGGAAAAGAACAAGTTTGGCTCCACCTGCAAGTTCTCGTCCAAGGGGGATAAGGAGGGTAGATCCAAGTTTGTCAGTAAATATGATTTGGCCACGTCAGGATGCCTCAAGGATGACGACTCCCTCGTGATCAAGTGCTACGTGGAGGTCATCGAGCACCATGGCGACGATAGCATCATCGTCCCGCCCTCTGAGATGAGCAGAGATCTCCGCAATCTTTTTGAAAGAGGCTACAGGACAGACCTCACTATCATGGTTGGCAGGTTCAGAAGTTTCGAGGCGCATGGGTGCATCCTCGCGGCACGGTCACCGGTTTTCCATGCCGAGCTCTGTGGACCCATGATGGAGAGCAAAGAAAACGTCATCCAGGTCGAGGGCATCAGTGCTAAGGTCTTCGAGGTTCTGTTGTACTACATATACAATGATCGTCTCCCTGGTGGGTACATGGATGAGGCCACGACAGAGGCCACAAACATGGCACAAGATTTGCTCGTCGCCGCCGATAGGTACGCTATTGAGAGGTTGAAGCTAATGTGCGAGAGCAAGCTAAGCAAAGCACTAGCCATCAGCTCCGTAGGTTATACCTTAAACCTTGCGGAGCAATACAATTGCCAGCATCGCAAGGCTCATTGTCTCAAGTACATTGGGAAAAACCGGGAGAAGTTGCGCGCCGTCGAAAACGCTGGAGGGTTCGTGCAACTCAAGCACAACTATCCACTCCTCGCGCAAGATATTTTCGGCAACCCGGCCTACAAGAAAAATAACAACAAGAAGAAGAATAAAAAGAGAGAAAACCAGTGGAGCAAATGAAAACAATCAATCCGCACAGCAAATACATGCATCTCTTTTTCATAGATGGAAGGGGTTCAAAATTTTTGGGAGTAGTCAATTCGGTATGCATTTATCATAGATCTTGTGTAGTGTTTTTTTTCTTGTACCTCCTCTGCATGGTGCCTACACATTTTCTTGTTAGAAAATCATCTACCTACAGTGTATTTCTTACTTATTGACAAAATATAAAGCTAAATATTATCATTTTTCTGGCTTGTATTGTCAAACAATATATACTAGTACGGTAACGGATGTTTTTCAACTCGAACCCAACAGCTCCATTATCGTGCCCTAGACTCTTAACTAAACCCAAAGCTCTCCCTAACATGACAATTTGGCAGCCAACAATTCTCCAGAAGCACACATATGTTAGCTTTTATTCCATCTTCCGCCGACCTATCTTTAGGACAGCGGTCAAGGCATTGACCTTGCTAGGCTTGCCATCATCACGTGCCCGCCGCCGAAACCCCACTGCGCCATGCTGTCTTCCTTGACGCGGTAGATGAAACACCGCTCCAAAAACAGACCCCTCCAGCCAACTCTGCTCCAAAACAATGCCATGTGAAGGAAAACAACGTCGTGCATCACGATCATCTGATCAGGGAGACCCATCTAGGTTTTCCCCCTCAGCATCCCGAGCAAGGAGATGAGAACTACATTAGCTAAAACCCATATAGGAGCTCCCAGATGATGCCTCCATGGAGTGGAGTGACACTCACAATGCCACCATCGAATGATCCTAGGATTTGGGGTTCCTCCAGGAGACTCGCAAACTAGGACGACGTAGTTCCTCTCCCGCTAATGATGCCTCCACCGAGGTACACAAAACACAAGGGTATCGCCATCGTCGGTTTTGACAAAAAGCCAGAACAAGGTTTTCACCTGGGAAGGAACAAGTGTCATGTTATAAACGCGACAAGCAAATAACGAATAATGAAAACGAAATCACAGCAAGAGACACAGATTTAACGTAGAAAAAACTTCTCCAACAAAGAGAGGAAAAAACCACGGGCGATAGCCAGTGAAACTTCACTATAACAAGAAATGTTTACACAACGCCGGAGACTTTTGCAGATGCAACATGTTCTAGTCGGCGGTTTACAAGAGGTATATATATATAGCGGTGGAAACTTAGGTCTTCAACGATTCGTACCGGCCCAAGCCTACCGGCGACGGGTCTAGTTTGGTTCATCAGAAATTAGCCTCCTTAATTGAATTTTGATCATACTTCAACAGGTCACCTAGCCGTGGTGCTCAAGGCCGACGTCACCGCCATCTCGCAAACCCAGCACCACCAAAAGGGCTTGCGCCACCACGCAACAAGGACGTCGATAGCGTGACCGAGGGCGATGGCATGCCACCTGTAGGACGTCACGCCGCCATAGCTGATCCGGGGCCGCCGACCCGGGAGGGAGGAAACGGGTGGCGGTGGTGCTGTTTTTGGCTCCGATCTGGCTTACCAATTGCTAGTTGCCTAATGAGTTAAATCTATGGTTAGTCATTGAACTTGCTTAGCAAAGTCAATACAGTCATCGTACACAACGAATACAAATTTACGGTCACTGAAGACGCGTTGAAGCATCACTCGTGGTCACCGCTTGAAACGTAGTGATGTATTTGCTGAGGTGGCACCGAGTGGACCCACTGGCAGGCTGTGTTGTTTTTCATAAAGGCACCTCAAATAAAATACATCACCTGACCAACCCATCCCCGTCTGCCTCCCTCGCTCAGTGTCCCTCCCCAACCTCTAGAGCTCGCCGCCGGCCGCCTCGCCTGCTCTACGGGCTCCTACTCCTGCCGCCTCCCCTCTGAGACGACACAGGTTGTGCCGGCGCCCGCCTGTTGTTTGGTTGCCGCCTGAAATTTCATCGGCGTCGCCTACCGCGGATCCTCCTCGACGGGATACCCTCCGGGACCAGGCGATGAAGCTTAAAATCAACAGGGATGGTACCGCCCGACGAGGAAGCCCGCTCGCTAATCATTCTATGGATTGATTGATTGTCTAGTGGGTTGTATAAGAACAGGAACCCTCAGGTTCGCGATTGATTGATTGATGGTCTGGCTCACGATTGATGGTCTGGCTTGATTGATTGATTGATTAACTCGCTCGTGAATCCTCCGGCTGGTCTGCGCCGAGCTGGTCCTGTCGCTCGACATCGCGGCCGCCGCCGTCGCGCGCCTCGGCCTGCGGTGCGGCATCGACTTCGGGGGCGTCTACGCCAGCCTCAAGTCTGCTGCGCATGACACTACGGGAAAAATTCTCGCTGCCATCGCCCCCGTCCTTTGCCGTGTGTCAAAAGGGCGGGAACACGATAAAGATGTTCTGTGCCGTGAGGTGGTCCAGAAATACACGGCAAAGAGCACACACACGGTAGATTCAAAACAAAACACACGGCAAACAAAGGGTACACGGCAAAGATGAAAAGAGACACACGGCAAAGAACGGATGCACGACAAAGACATATCGAGGCACACGACAAAGAAAGGATGCACGACAAAGACCAATCGAGACACACGGCAAAGACGAACGCACGACAAAGAGGTGGGTCCCACGGCCCCCTAGGCAACCCAAACTGACGGCGGCTGACGGTGGTTCTTTGTCGTGTGCCACTGCAGTTAGACACACAGCAAAGATAAGCCTTTGCCTTGTGCTTTATGCAACCTACACGACAAAGCATGTTTTTTTATTTCTTACCTCCCCCAAACTACGGTCAAAATGACAAGTACGAAGATTCTTAGTTCGGCGCTGAGCCTGCCTAAACTTGCATTACACATGCTAGGGTCACATGCATGGTTTGGAGGTGTTCCGATGCCCCGAAGCGCTTCTTCCTGCGGAACCCTGATCCGCGGGTCTCGGATCGTCTACACTCCTAGACTTTCTTCTGACAGGGGTAGCCCGGTGTATCTCTCTCTTGTTTTAGGCTTGGTTAGGTCATGTGATGATGTAAAACCATGTTTGGGAACATGTTGTGACAAGATCTACCCCGGTTTCACCGAAACGGGGAGTTCCCCCTAATACTCAGATTGCAGACACTTTATTTTTAGGAGAGACAGCGCATGTCTGCGAAGGGGGTCACACTTGGGAACCAGATTTAGGAGTTTTAAGCATGCCACCACACTTCATTACACATGCTAAGGTCACATGCATGGTTTGGAGGTGTTCTGATGCCCCGAAGCGCCTTTTCCTGCGGAACCCTGATCCGCGGGCCTCGGATCGTCTACCCCCCTAGACTTTCTTCTGACAGGGGTAGCCCGGTGTATCCCTCTCTTGTTTTAGGCTTGGTTAGGTCATGTGATGATGTAAAACCATGTTTGGAAACATGTTGTGACAAGATCTACCTCGGTTTCACCGAAACGGGGAGTTTTCCCCTAATACTGAGATTCCAGACACTTTGTTTTTAGGAGAGACAGCGCATGTCTGCGAAGGGGGTCACACTTGGGAACCAGGTTTAGGAGTTTTGAGCATGCCACCACACTTCATTACACATGCTAGGGTCACATGCATGGTTTGGAGATGTTCCGATGCCCCGAAGCGCTTCTTCCTGCGGAACCCTGATCCGCGGGCCTCGGATCGTCTACCCCTAGACTTTCTTCTGATAGGGGTAGCCCGGTGTATCCCTCTCTTATTTTAGGCTTGGTTAGGTCATGTGATGATGTAAAACCATGTTTGGGAACATGTTGTGACAAGATCTACCCCGGTTTCACCGAAACGGGGAGTTTCCCCCTAATAATACTCGGTTTGGAGGTGTTATGATACCTCGAAGCGCTTCTTGCTACGAACCCTGATCCGCGGGCCCCGGGTCGTCTACCCCCTAGACTTTCTTCTCACACATTGTCATATCGCAAAAAGTATGTGTAAACACATTGTCACAACTAATACTAACAAATAGTCAACAAAAAGTACTCTAAAAAATTAATACAATTGAAAGAAAAAATGGAAAGAAAATAAGAAATTACTAAAAGCACACGGCAAAGGGAAAAACTCACGGCAAAGCCTCCTTTGCCGTGTGTTTGGTGGGTCGAACAACCAGGCGCCGCCTGGTGGGTCAGACGGTGGATCGAACAACCAGTCGCCTTTCACCGTCAATAATTCGTCGGTCGTCCGTAGGCTGGATCAGAGTCCTCCTGGTTAGTTCTCCTACACTTGACCTTGTGCATCACTCGATATCGGTACTCGATACACTTGGAGAGTCTCATGATTGTGCTTTTGACCTTGTAGGAGGGCTTTGAGGTTGTGGCTATCATGTGTGCATCACGGTTAGTTCTCCTACACTTGTCAAATTTATCCATGCCATCACACTTGTAGAAAATTTAGCCATGCCATGATACTTGTAGAAAATTTAGCCTTACCATGACAGTTGTCAAAATTTACTTGTCATTTTCATCAACTTGCCATGAGACTTTTCAAAATCACATGTAATTGTCATTTTCATCAACTTGCCTTAAAAGTTGATCAATACTAGTTTTGTATGCTATTGCCAAGTTGTATATTTGTATGTTGCTATAGTGCCACTACTACACTTGTAAAAATTTAGCCATATAATTTGTCATGCGAATCTCACTATTTTGCTTTCGACCGTGTAGGATATGGATATGTGGTGGCCATCGAGTGCATCAAGGACATGTGATGTGTATGTGGTGGCCATCGAGTGGATATGTGGTTTGGATCATATATTTGCTTGGACCATATGTTTGGATCATGTGATGTGTATGAGTGCTTGGATCATATGTTTGGATCATGTGATGTGTATGAGTGCTTGGATCATATGTTTGTGATGTGTATGAGTGCTTGGATCATATGTTTGTGATGTGTATGAGTGTTTGGATCATGTGTATGTTTGCTTGGAGCATAGTTGCTTGTTTGGATCATATATTTGATGTCATATATATCAACTGTTGTTTTAAATGCAGGGATATAGAAAAACAAATAAAAAAGGAAAATAAAAGGGCCTTTGATGTGTGTATACACACGACAAAGGCGACAGGTGGCAGGAGCCTGTGCGCTCCTGGGTTGGCTCGAAGGGCCTTTGCCGTGTGCCTTCTAGGAAAGACACACGACAAAGGTGGTTGCGTTGCCGTGTTGCGTATCCCACGGGCACACGGCAAAGGAGGCGTCTATGCCGTGTGTTTCCTCCCAGAGGCACACGGCAAAGGGTGCTACTGTGCCGTGTGTGTATCCTTTGAGGCACACGACAAAGCCTCAATACACGGTAACCAGAGGACACACGGCAACGAGTTACCACACGGCAAAGCGTGAAAAGCACACGGCATAGAAGGTACACGGCAAAGGCTCGCTGGCTCCGTTAAACGGACGGAGGCGTCAAGTCGCTTTACTGTGCCGTGTCTACGTATAAGACACACGGCAAAGGCTTTGCCGTGTATTATTCTCGGTACACACGGCAAAGAGCATTTGTCGTCGCTTACTCTGCCGTGTGGCTTTTGCCGTGTGTATACACACGGCAAAGCCTTTGCCGTGTTCCACGTTCCTTTTGCCGTGTGTGTTTGACCACACGGCAAAGAACTTCTTTCCCGTAGTGCGACGTGCAGATCGACCCGCTCGTCACCACGGGGCTCAAGGTCAAGGCCAAGAATATGGAGCGCCTCGTGGCGGTCACGTCAAAGTTGTGCTCCAAGATGGAGGTGCTCGGTGAGCTAGAGGCCGACAAGCGGAAGCTCACCTCCCGCGGCTGGATCCGCCACAGCGGGCCCATCCCGGCCAAGCTCACCGACCCGCAGCCGCCGCCGCAGATGGCCGACACGTTCGGCGCGGACTCGCTCCGGCAGGAGATCAAGACGCAGCTGCTCAAGGTGCGGAGGAGTCCATGTGGAGGGAGCATCCCTGGGCTTTTTCCTCCCTAACTTACCCGTCTGGATAACTGACAGCGGGTCCCACTAACCGCCTAGTGATCCAATACCACATGTTGTATCGCTCGGTGACCATGGCTGACGCTCTCACGCGTCTTCGATGACTGTAAATTTGTATTCGCTGTGTACGATGACCGTACTAACTTTGCTAAACAAGTTCAGTGAGTGACCATGAATTTAACTCTTGGCCAATTATAAAACCTAATACTATGTGTCAGCAGCCATAATGCACGTGAAACCCAAATGATGGCTCTGCGTCAGCTCATCGTGCGTGTAACCTGTGGGTATCAACTACTCTTGCATGTGGTAGGAGGCATGCATATGAATCCAAATGTACTTACCATTACATTAGTCCTTACTGGTCAAACCTGCAAACTTGTACTAGTAGTAATTAATAGTGCATGGCCGTGACGGTGTCCGATCCGGACGACCGACGCTGAGTGTTGCGCGAGTTGTTGTATCCGATTCGATCTTTCTATCCGACTTGGTCTATAGAAAGGCTCACAGGATGACAGGATATATATAGCTAGGAAGATAGATCATCGTTGTATATGTGGTTCTGTCGCGATCTTATTTTTTTCCAGAGAAACTCCCCACCCATGTCGAGCTACATAACTAGCCTCGTGGATCACCTTTCTCGAGGCTTTTCCGCCACGCGCGCGCCGGTGGCCGCGGCAGCAAGCAAGACCTCCTCTGCCTCCTCCTCGAAGGTGGCCGTGCACACCGGCGAGAAGCTGTTCAAGGTCGTCTGCCACTCCTTGATCGATGACAAACGAATATCAGAGTGCTTCAGCGTGGGAGGTCACGACTGGGCTGTCTGCTACCACCCCCCAAACGGCGACGATCGCTCTTTTGCGTCTGTGTTTCTCCAGTTGATGAGTGACTGCAAGAGCAAGGTCAAGACGTCCTTCACGTTCAGCCTGCAGGACCACCCTGCAGCAACACCGGCGGCGGCGGCGAGGGCGGACAAGAACAAAATCCACATCACCTACAACTTCTTGTCCAAGGGTGCAATCTGCGGTCGGTCCAGGTTTGTGCGTAAAGATGATTTGACCGCGTTCAGATATCTCAAGGATGACTGCCTAGTGATTAAGTGCAGCCTCCAGGTCACCGGCGACCACCACCGTGATAATAATAAAGACAACAATGATATCGATAGTATCGTTGTGCCCCCCTCCAACCTAAACACTGATCTACGCAATCTTTTCGAGAGGCGCCATAAGGCAGACTTGACTATCAAGGTTGGCGGCGGCAATTTCACAACTTTTAAGGTGCATGGGTGCATGCTAGCTGCACGGTCTCCGGTCTTCCGTGCGCAGCTGTGTGGGTCCATGATGGAGAGCAAACAAAGCAGCCTCAGCATCGACGACATGGATGCTGACGTCTTCGAGGTTCTGCTCTACTACATCTACAATGACCGCCTGCCTGAGTTCATGGATGACGAGACTGCGAAACAGGCCGCTACAAACATGGCCCAACATCTGCTCGTCGCGGCTGATCGGTACGGCATGGAGAGGCTTAAACTTATATGCGAGAGCAAGCTTAGCAAAGCACTAGATGTCCACACAGTGGGTTACATTTTGGATCTTGCGGAACAATACAGCTGTTTTCAACTCAAGGCTCGTGCCCTCAAGTACATTGAAATGAATTGCATGACGCTGGTAGGAGCTATTGAAAATACACAAGGGTTCGAGCAATTAAAGTTCAACCACCCACTTCTCGCACGTGACATTCTTGCCAAGACGCGACGATGTAGGAAGAACGAGCAGCAAAGGACGAAGAACAAAAGCAAGCTCCGGAAGAAATAAACCTGATCTATTTGATCTCCGCAATGAAACTCCCCATAGAGAGTTAAGCACTTGGTAATAGAGGCAAGTGAAATTTGTTTTGCATAATTCCTATTGGAAGGTGTGCTAACTAATCTTCTATATTTCCTTTGTACTTCATATAGTATATGCCAGCAGCATGGCACTACATTATATTTCTTAAGATGCAATTCATCTACTCCCTCCGACCCATATTACTTGACTTGGATTTGTCTAGATTCGAATGTATCTAGACATGTTTTAGTACTAGATACATCCGAATCTAAATAAATCTAAGTCAACTAATATTGGTCGGAGGGAGTATCAGGTTTCCAGTAATTTTCCTATTTATGGACACAAGAAAAATCTCGATTACAATTCACTTGAAATCACAATTCACTTACAACTGGAAGACAGTCTATCATTTTTCGAAAACAATGCTCCCTCTGTTCATCAATGTAAGACAGTCTATTATTTTTCTAAAACAACAGGAATATAGACGTTATTTTAGTGTATAGATTTGCTCATTTTAAAATATATCTAGTCCACTTTAAAATATCTAAAAGACCTTACATTAGTAAACATAGATAAAAACATACAAAAGCCAGGACAAAAGTCAATTCGGCTCATTAAAGAAACGAACGGAACCACACAACGGAAAAATGGCTTAGGCCCGTTTGCCACCCTGACGTGGTACACTCCAGCCGGACTATAAAAATGTAAAAAGCAACCCAAATAGATGCAGCCTATTCCGGCCTGTTTGGTTATCCTTTGTCCACAAAAAGAACTAGCAACACGACTCTTCTCACAACAAATCGTAAAAAGAGAACCAACCCGTGGTTTGACGGTTAGAAGGATAGTGGTACCCCTAACCCACCAGAGTTCAAACCCTAGGTTTGATAATTTGGTGTCTTATAAAGGCGGAATATTCTTTTAGTACGAGCGACGTTTTTGTCGATAGCGCGGTGTCTGTGGTGACTTCGTCAATCTCAAGACCCGTCAAAATACTTGGCTGAGCATTAAACTAGTAAAACCCCTCCTTTTGCACATATATTCTTTACAAACATTTTTTTCGCACGTATCTACTTCCTAGATAGTAAAAAGTCATTGTTTACTTCCATCCCCCAACTCTAATACAAGACTACCTTGTCCATATCAAATTTGTCTCACGGCTGTAGGAAGGTGGTTTCAGATGACTTCTGATTGTTGGAAGGACAATAGTGAATCTTAGAAAATCACTTAGAGAAAATCGTAAAATTCATTTTTTGGTGGAGATACTAGGTGAAGGGAAAGAACAAAGTCTTCAAAATAATGAACAATAAACAAGAACATATATAAACAATATTTTAGTGTATGGAATTTTATAAAAATAAAATAAATATAAGCTTGGAAAACACCAAGGAGACACACTAGAATAATTGAGAACCATGTAACATATTTGTAGTGTTTTTCCATGTGTATGTATGAGTATTCGCCAACTCTGAGTGTTCCATTATTCGAAATGGGATAATTGTTAACTGATATCCCCAATATATGTAAATGCGGGGGTGGTCACACATATTATCTAAAACATTGTAATTTCTGTGGTGCTTTTGTCCCACATTTTAATCTATAACGGGTAAACATAATGTTCCTATATGACAATATGAAGGGTAGTTGGTGTGGGCACTCGGTGCGGGTGACATGAGCCAAAAGCTCATGCGAGTTATGTGTGGTAGAAGAAAACAAGAAAAAAAAGGGAAAGTCGATATGGTTATGAGCCATCGAGTGAGAAGAAGGGCCGAAAAGGAGGATAGGCTGAAAGTTGCCCTATCCCTTTTGCTCTCTTAGAGCATCTCCACTCGGGGTCCCCAAAGGCCTTTGGGGCGTGCCGACGCCCAAATTGACCCCCAGCCGCGCCTCCCAAATGTTTTTGGTGTCAGCGCGGCCCGTTTAGTTATCCGGCGCTCCCAGGCCAAACCCAGTCCTTGGGGGCCAAGCGAGGGCGCCAGATGGAGCTGATAGCAACGCGGGCCAACCCTGTTGGTGGCGTACACCTACGAAATCCACCCACATGACGCGGTCTCACCCACTCACCCTCCCTTCTGCCCGCTGCCACCACTCGATGGCACTACCACCTGTAACACCCTCAAATCGGTCCTATGCAAGTTTTAGCGCTTCCCGCCAAACCCGCATAGAAACGATTCAAGGACGCCCACCAGGCACTTTCGTGCGGGTGGAAAATGAAGTAATATCATTACACAACAGTCCTCGATGGGACCCACAGAACAGATATATATACAACAGCGACTCAACGAGTCAAGAATACAGATATACTATACAAAGATCCAAATCACCTTGAAAACGATAGAGCGTCCGACTACGGACAAGATGCAAATGGGGCTAAGAGCCCTGAAGAATAACCAATGGCGTCCATAACCCTGCCTAGGTGTAGCATCTCATCTGTCAAATATATGTAATGCTACATGGTCTAATAATATAATTGCTACTTCCTACATATAATTGTTGCATCATAATTATATCATGCTCATGTCATCATGCCACCTTGCATTTGAGCATCATATAAAACCCTTTTCACTTGGTTCTTCTCTCATATGCATTGGTAATTGTACTTGGCTCTTGATATATTGTATTTGGTTCTTGATAAATGCTTGATGCCCAAGTTGATTTGGGGGCATATCTTTTATTCAACTCCATCACCTTTTCTTTGTCACCACCTTATAATTCCACCATCCTAATTATCCAGGAGCTTTTACACTTTCCTTTGGCATTTAATCTAGCTCATGTGGGTTGGGATGGATCCACTTCTAACTCCACATGCTCTCATATTAGCATCATGTTGTTTTCACATTATTGGTATGTGGAGCCACCTTTGCATGCATTATGAGTGGCATTCCTCTTTCTAGCTTCCATATGGATTGTATTGAAATATTTGCTCATGTTGGAATATTATTGGGGATATTATGCACCTAGTGGAACACACACACTAGCATGTCCCAAATTATATTCAAATATGATCATCTCCATCTATTCCACATGGGACCTACTTTTAATTCCTTTTGCTTGACCTTTACTCCATAAATTGGAATGCACAAGAATAAATGTCATGAGAATTTATTATTGTTTTTACAAGAATAAACATGGCATCTATTACTATGCATGGGCCATGCAAATCACCACCATCTTTATCTCCTTTGGTTTTTCTTTGTTCTTGAGTGGATCTTTCTTTTGTTCAACTCCACCTCCATCTCTCTCTCCACCATCCCCATGGGTCCAACAAAACCCTTTCACCCCATCATGCTTGATCTTGTAGATCACAACAAACCCTAAACCCTTGCTTGATCTTGTTTTGTCCATGCTCAAACCCTAACCACCATCACCCCTCTCTCGAAACCAAAACCCTAACCCTCTACCTTACTCTCACCATGCCGAGCATCCCCCTAGCTGCTCTCTCTCTCTGCCAACCAGGACCCAACCCATCTACCCCAACCTGCCGAGCTACCCCCTCCAACCCTAACTCTAACCCTAGCCGAGCCCCACCCTAGATCCATGCCGAACACCTCCCTAGCTACCCTCCTCTCTCTCTTTCTCTCTACCAGCCAGGCCCCACACCCGAACCTCACCTCCCTGCGCCCTGGCCCAGCTGCAACCGCCCATGCCCCTGCCATGTCCTTCCCACGTCGAGCACGTGAGGAGAAGGAGGAGAAAGGTGGCCGAGCCACCTTTTTCTCCACCGATTCCCCACGGCACCTCCCTTTCCTCTCCCGTCCCTATCTACTCCCTCCTCTCTACCTGGCATCACCCAGATCCAACCAGGGCCGTGCCTTACCCCTCTCCTCCTCCCGCTACCTCCTCTCCACCTCGGCGACCATCGTCGGTGTCGATCACCGTCCCCTCGAAGCAAGGCGGCGGGCGTGGCGTGTGGGTGTCGGGGAAGAACGAGGCAGTCTCTGCATCACCCTGGTGCACGCCAGCGAGGAGGAGAAGCCTTTGCGACCCGCTGCACATCGACGCCGAACCGAAACCCTAATCCACCGGCCGTCTGCCTCGTCGCCGATCCGCCGCTCCCCGGCCCGAACCAACCCCACCGATGCACTCGCGGTGAGCCAACCTCCCTCCCTGACACCTTCCTTTTCCCCTTGGTCGCCTGTGCTCGCCGGACCACGTGCCGAACACCCTCTGTGCGCTAGCGTGCGCGCTTGCGTTTGCTCGAGAAGCTTACCTAGCCGACTACCGCCCTCCTGTCAACATCCCTCTCTCTACCTCCTGGTTCCGCCCTCTGCATGAAAGCGAAGGCCGCTTCGAACCCCGCTTGCGCCAGTACAAGCGTCCGTCTCGTCGATTAATCGGGGGAAAAAAACAGTAGCCGTGGCTATCTTGCAGATACCCTCCCCCACCTTTTTGTCTCTCAACCCGCGCTCCACCCTAACCCCACCTGTCAGCCACCGTGGTTGTTTTACAAAGAAACACCCCCAAAGTCTGGACCTCAACCCATGGTCCTCGGCTCTACCGCGTGGCACCTGGCCAGCCACTGTCACAGGTCCGTGGGTCTGAGGACCCACCATGCATCTCACGGGCTAGATCGCCTCATGTAGAAAAGGTTTCGCGCACAGTTTTTCCACCATGCTCAGCTCGGTCCCACCCATCAGCGTCTGGGGCTAGCTGTCTCTGGGTATAAAAAGTCTGGCTGTTCATCTGTTTAAATAAAACAATTTCAGAAATGTTTTAATATGAATTAATTTCTGTTTTAAATAACTTTTAATTTGTAAATCCAAATAACACAAATAATATATGTTTTGGAATTAGAAAAATGTGAGGATTACAAATATGCCTTTCAAAATATCTTTTGGGCAAATTAAATTTTCGAAATTGTTTAAAAGCAATAAAAATGCCTTTTCTTAAATAATTAATAACTTTAATTCTACAACTCCAAATTTGACAAATAATATGTCTAAATCGATCAGCGTGACGAGCCCGTTCTAACTATGCATTCCATGTTCTGAATTTCAGCATGCATCATATAATTATAAAGCATACAGCAACTTATATGGGAGCAAAACATGGCTAAAACTCAATAAAATGCTTTATTCTTGTACCCCACGCCTCACCCATGCCATGCTACATTATTGCCATGTAAATTGTGCATCATTCATCATGGCATGCTTGTTTTCTTGTCGCATTTTAATTCATATGCTTGTGCACTTTATTTATGTTGGCCCTTGTTTGTTTGGTTCTTCATCGAATAGACGTCGAGCAGAAAAAATACCAGGAATTCCAGGAGTACTACCCAGATCCTTCTCTCGCTTCAACTGAGCTGCCAGGCAAGCACTATCTCATTCTTGCATACATATAGTACCTATTGCCTCTATCTTATTCTTGCATCATTGAGTCGTGATTGCATTAAATTGAATCCCAAGCACTGCATAGCCTTTACTTTTAAACCCCACTGAAGCTTGTTCCTCCATCCCATGAGCCATTACTACAGGAGTTATTTGAGCCATGCGAGTCGTAGAATAGCATGTGTAGGGTATGTGATTGTCTGATGGATAATGAGGTACCTAAAAAACTTAACCTGAGTAGTAATGGGATAACTAATGAAAGTGGCACCGGTGAGCAATATCTGCTATTTGGTTTTTCATGCTCACTTGTGTCTCGTAGGACCCCGAGTACTTGATTCCTGTTCCTTGACTATTCGCACTATCCACATCCGGGAGGCCTTATGGACCCCCTGAGCCAGAGCTTGATTCATTCCTATTTCTTGGGGCCACAAAGTAGTTTGGGGCTTTATTACTATCCTGTACTTATGCCATGCTTTACTGTTTTATTTAAGATTGTGCGTGGAGCACCTGGATCGCCGTTTTCACGGTATCGACAAGCCTACCACACTTTCGGTTCCCAAAGTTTCTGATAAGCCGTCAGAAACCCCGGGTCCGTCTCGAGCCGCCAACTTCGCTATGGTAGCTTATTGGGGTGGCCCCCTGAAATATTTCTGAATGTTGTGATCGCTTTGTCGTGAATGCCTCATTGGGTTTTGATTTGGTTTTTCCAAGGTTGATCGAGTGTGTTTGCTATTTGTGCACCCCTGCAGGGTAAATCTTTCTGAAAGCCGTGTCCGCGGTTATGGACGACTTGGAGCACAGTTTCTCGATCATAGACAAGTATAACTAAAGTACCGCTTTTAATTTGACTAAGTACCTGACTAGTAAGTAGTGCAATACTCATGGAATGGTTAATAAAACTGCCAACGGATGGATTGTTCGTCCGCTTTCGCTGGTGTTTAGAAGGAGGATGGATCTGATAATTATACTGTTATAACTGTTGTTACTAATTAATGGACATCCGTCTATCTTTGGTTAGGCGGATGGTTAGCGAGTATCTATAGACTTGTTAGTTATTATCTTTTGCTTCAATTGCGTCACCCCAGGTTATGTCCCCTTTAGAGGCATAAAGACTTGCTGAGTACCCCTAGGGTCTCACACGATAAATTGTTTGATTTAGATGAACAGGTGTACTCGCAAGATGGATACTGGGTGGAGGAGACAGATGATGTTGGCAATGATCACTCGGTGTAGAGATTCCGGGGATGGGGATCCGCGAGATTTGTGGGCGGGATGTGTTTATTTATGTGGCATCTTATGCCGATTTGCTTCTTATCCGTACTCGGATCTTGTTTTCCGCTTCCGCCCGATACTCTGATGTTTGATGTATGAGGAGCTATCCTAAACTATTATCTCTATCTAGGATATTTGGATCTTATCGTATGGCGTTGCAATATTTCTATTTCTTTTAGATGGAATGACTCTAAAAACTGTTGTATGGTGGCTTGCATACATACTCACTTGTGTATGTAGTTGATCCCTTTGCCTGCCGATTACGCCGCTCGTTCTTGTCCCGATTTTCTGGAAGTGGTTAGGACGGCCGACAGGTCTACCTGTGAGTGGCCCCTGGGCTCCACCGTACTATTTTATCCACTTTCGCTCATCCAGGCATGCAACTTAGAGCGTAATTCACCGAGGTAGTTACAATTGGTATCAGAGCCATCCTGCCCTTCAGGGTCTCAGCCAAATGGTCGTTGTCAGTCTAGCAAATATTTTGGTCGCTATGTATACTAGGGAAAAACAAAACGTGAGAGTAGGAATGCTTCCATTTTTCTTCTTACCCACCCACCCACCCTTTTTCTGGTAAGGAAGTGTAACATTTTCAATCCTCTCCTAAAATTCAAACTAGGATTCACGTGTTCTGGGTTCCGTAGTACCATAGGTTGTGTGTGTATGTGTGTGTGAATTCCTTATCTATCTGTTGCATCCAACTTGTTATCACTATCTGCCTTTTGGTTATCAACTGTTGGTACATTCCATACCGACAGGCCCTTGTAAACCGACGCGATCTATATGATTCGTTGTATACCGGTGCGATCTGTCTTACTCTTTGTTATCCGACGTTATCTTGTTTGGGGTGTTCGTTTCCGTAGTTACTAATCTTTAGGTTCATCTTAAAAAGAAGGTGTTGGGATATGTATTTTACTTATTCATGTGCGGAGTTATGATTTGAGTGCGGGATGGAGTCGCGACCATACCACTACTTTTATCATTCACTCTTGTATATTAAACTGGTAGAGTTACTAATCTTGATTCGTTAAGTGGTTTTGCGCATATAATGGTATTTTAATGCCGAAATTTGCGGAAAATTTTTCTTTGATAGTTTTGTGTACCACACTCCTTGTTCAGTCGTGTGCGATATGCTTAATATCTTCTAGGTGCTTTGAACTTTGTTGATATTTTAATATCATCTTAGTAATTTGTATCCTTTAATCTTGGTTAATTCCATTTTGGTACTATTTTGGATTATTATTATTCTCCATTATGGTACTGACTTGTGTTTTATATAAATCACAGGATGGCACCACCACGTCGTTCTGAGGAGGACATACCACCTGAACTGGGGGCTACGTTGGCAAGTATTGCTAATGCCTTGGGAGCAATGCAGCAGAACCAACAGCGATTTGAAGAAAGTGTCAAGAGGAATGAGTTTGTTCCGCTACCTCCACCTCCCAAGCGAGGAGACATCAAGAGTTTTCTGAAATTCAACCCACGCCACTTTGAGGTGTCTGATCAGCCTCTGGACGCAGATGATTGGCTGCGTGAGATGTCAAGGTTGCTGATGACTGCTGATGTTCCTGAGCAAGAATGGGTAAAATGTGCCACTCACCTGCTGAAGGGAGATGCGGCTCTGTGGTGGGAGAATTACCTGAAGGCAAACCACTCTGAGTTTCAGCCTACTTGGGAGCAGTTCACTGGGGCTTTCAAAGAATATCTGTCAGAAATTGTCATGGAGAGGATGAAGGAAGTGTTTCTCAACCTCAAGCAGGGCAATGACAATGTCAGTACCTATATCAGGAACTTCATGAACCTTTCTCGGTATGGTGGCGATGAGATTTCTGATGACAAGAAGAAGCAAAAGAGGTTCAGACAAGGGCTCAATGCATCAATCAAATATGCAATCACTCATGCAAGGCCGGGGTCTTTTCTGGAACTCCAACATACAGCTCTGCAGGAGGAAGCAAGTAGGCAAGTGTTCGAGGAGTCCAAGAAACACAGCCGTGACGCAGCAAGCTCTTCAGCTATGACAGCTCCTTCTAAGCGCCGTGTGTGGGTTCCTAACACCCCACCGTCGCTCTCGGCTCCACCAAGACCGTCAAGCTACGCGACAAGGCCACCAAACTCCTTCACTGCTGCTCCCAGGGGCTACAACCACAACTTCCCTGGAGCGCCTGGCAGAGTCCCTAGCTACGCTGCTCCACGTCCACCTGGTGATTGTTACACTTGTTGGAACACTGGGCATCAACATTGGAGTTGTCCCATGAACAACAAAGCTCTTCCTCCACCACCTCCAAGACCTGCGGCAAGTTCTTCTATGGTTCGTGCACCTCCACCTCGGGCTCTCAACATCAACACCAAGCCCGGGTCTACGGTTGCTCGTGCCAACTGTGTCAATGTCGCTCAAGCTGAGCATGCTCCTGGAGTTGTGATGGGTGTGCTTCCTGTTAACTCAGTTCCTGCACGAGTTTTGTTTGATTCTGGTGCATCACATTCATTCGTGTCATACAAGTTTGCGGAGAGTAATGGGTTACCTTCTGATGCTTTACCAACTCGCCTCATGGTGCAATCTCCTAGATCAAACATGAGGGCTTCTAAAATCATCCATGGCAATCTTGGTGGTTCTTCGTTCCCGGCTTCCTTAATTATTCTGGGCAATTATGACATTGATGTTATCTTGGGCATGAATTGGTTAACAGCAAATGCATCTGTGATTGATTGTGCTAAACGCTCGGTTTCTCTGAAAGTTCCTGAAGGCCATATAGTCTATTCTCCAAGATTGACTCCTGCAATTCAGCTTTTCTCTTTGGCGGCTCTGAATGATGATGCTATGGAAGCTATTCAGAGTGCTCCGGTGGTCTGTGAGTTCCCAGATGTTTTTCCTGAAGAGTTGCTAGGTATGCCTCCGGATCGTGAGGTCGAGTTTGTGATTGAGCTTGAACCTGGTACCGCTCCTATCTCCAAGCGGCCTTATAAAATGGGTCCTGCTGAGTTGGCTGAACTCAAACGTCAGCTTGATGAACAAGAGAAGTTGGGTTTCATTCAAAGATTACTTCTTCTTGGGGTAGCCCAACCATCTTTGTGAAGAAGCAAGACAAGACTGATAGACTTTGTGTTGACTATCGGGCTCTCAATGCTAAAACCATCAAGAATAAATATCCCCTTCCGCGGATTAATGATCTCTTCGATCAGCTAGCTGGAGCTGTGGTATTCTCTAAGCTTGATTTGAAAAGTGGATATCATCAAATCAAGATTTGCAAGGAAGATGTTCCCAAAACATCTTTCACCACCCGCTATGGCCTGTATGAGTACACGGTCATGTCTTTCGGTCTCACCAACGCACCTGCCACCTTCTCGAGGCTTATGAACTCGGTTTTCATGGAGTATCTTGATAAGTTTGTCATGGTCTATCTGGATGACATCATAGTCTATTCTAAGTAAAAATAAGAACATGAAGAACACCTTCGGTGTGTCTTAAACAAGCTTCATGAGAACCGCCTGTATGCAAAGTTCTCCAAGTGTGAGTTCTGGCTGCCTGAAGTCACCTACCTTGCTCACGTTATCTCTGCCAAGGGCATTGCCGTCAACCCAGAAACTGTTCGGACAATTGTTGACTGGCTTCCACCCATAAATGTCAAAGAAGTCTGGAGTTTCCTTGGTTTGGCTAGTCACTGCCGTCGCTTCGTTCAAAATTTCTCGAAGATTGCAAAGCCTCTTACCGATCTCCTCAAGAAAGGCAAGAAATACCTTTGGTCTCCTGCATGTCAAGCAAGCTTTGAAACACTCAAAGAGAAGCTCACTTCCACACTAGTCTTGATTCCTCCAGATACATCAAAGCCTTTCCAGATATTCTATGACGCCTCCTTGCAAGGATTGGGTGCGGTCCTCATGCAAGAAAAGCAAGTCATTGCATATGCCTCTCGTCAGTTGAAAATTCATGAGCTCAACTATCCAACACATGACCTTGAACTCGCAGCAGTTGTCTTTGCTTTGAAAGTATGGAGGCACTACTTGCTTGGCAACTGCTAGAAATCTTTTACGCCACAAGAGTCTCAAGTATATCTTCACACAACCTGATCTCAACCTTCGTCAGAGGAGGTGGATTGAAGCAATCAATGATTTCGATTTGACCATCAACTACACTCCAGGCAAAGCTAATGTGATGGCCGATGCCCTTAGCCGAAAAGCTTATGTCAACAACCTCATGGTGGAAGAACAGCAGCCTCTCTTGTGCGAGGAATTCCGTCAGCTCAACCTTGAAATTGTGGATCAAGGGTATCTTCTGAACCTTCTGGCAACTCCTCTCTTGGAACAAAAAGTTCGCTCCATTCAACTTGGTGATCCTTACACTAAAAAGATCATCTCCAACATTCAGCTTTCGAAGTATGAGTCCTTCCACGTCGACGACCAAGGCGCTCTTTTCTTTAAACACTGGATGTTTGTTCCGAACTACCCGGGTTTAAGAGAGCAAGTTCTTAAGGAGGCGCATGATTCTGTTCTTTCTATCCACCCTGGCAGCACTAAGATGTACATGGACTTGAAAACATAGTATTGGTGGCCTGGGTTGAAACGATATCGTGCCAAGTATGTCTCGGAGTGTGATGTCTGCCGCAGAGTTAAAGCTATCCATTAGAAACCTTCCGGTCTTCTACAGCCATTAAAGCCTCCGGAATGGAAATGGGAGAAAGTAGAGATGGACTTCATAACTGGTTTTCCAAGGTCGCAGAAGGGCAACAATGCAATCTTTGTTGTCATCGACAGGCTTTCTAAAGTGGCTCACTTCTTTCCCGTCAAGGAAACAATCTCTGCAATTCAGTTGGCTGAGCTCTATATTAACAGAATTGTCTCTCTGTATGGGGTTCCTCTTGAGATCAGTTCAGACCGTGGAAGCATCTTCACTTCCAAGTTCTGGGGAAGTTTCCAAAATGCTTTGGGAACAAAATTGAACTTCAGCACAGCTTACCACCCTCAGTCGCAAGGACAAGTTGAAAGGATCAATCAGATTCTAGAAGATATGCTCCGTGCTTGCGTTATCTCTTTCGGCATGAAATAGGAAGAATGCCTTCCTTATGCTGAATTCTCTTACAACAACAGCTTCCAGAAAAGTCTAAACATGGCGCCATTTGAGGTTCTCTATGGACGCAAATGCAGAACTCCGATTGGTTGGTCGGGCGCAGGTGAAAGAACATTGTTTGGCCCCGACATTGTAACTCAAGCAGAGGAGAAGGTTCACATCATTCTTGAAAACCTGAAGGTTGCTCAAAGTCGCCAGAAGAGCAACTATGACAGAAAGCACACGGACATGGAGTATGTCCCTGGTGATCTCGTTTACCTTCGTGTCACTCCCATGAGAGGCACGCACCGCTTTGGTATCAAAGAAAAGCTGGCTCCGAGATACATCGGTCCTTTCAAAGTTTGTGGAAGAAGAGGAGACGTTGCTTATGCTCTTGAGCTCCCTGAAAAACTCAAGGTCCATGATGTTTTCCATATCTCTCAACTCAAGAAGTGCTTCAAGGATCCCGGTAGGGCCATGGACCATGAACTCATCAATCTCCAAGAAGACATGTCTTATCAAGAACACCCCATAAAAATCCTAGAAGTCGCAGAAAGTAGGACTCGCAACAAGTCCATCAAGTTCTGCAAGGTGTAGTGGTCGCACCATTCCGTTGATGAAGCCACTTGGGAACGCGAGGATGAGCTCCGTGCCAAGTATCCTACCCTCTTCATGTCTTCTTCTTCTTCCTAGAATCTCGGGGCGAGATTCCTGTTTAGTGGGGGAGAGTTGTAGCATCCCATCTGTCTAACATATGCAATGCTACATGGTCTAGTAATATAATTGCTACTTCCTACATATAATTGTTGCATCATAATTATATCATGCTCATGTCATCATGCCACCTTGCATTTGAGCATCATATAAAACCCTTTTCACTTGGTTCTTCTCTCATATGCATTGGTAATTGTATTTGGCTCTTGATATATTGTATTTGGTTCTTGATAAATGCTTGATGCCCAAGTTGATTTGGGGGCATATCTTTTATTCAACTCCATCACCTTTTCTTTGTCACCACCTTATAATTCCACCATCCTAATTATCCAGGAGCTTTTACACTTTCCTTTGGCATTTAATCTAGCTCATGTGGGTTGGGATGGATCCACTTCTAACTCCACATGCTCTCATATTAGCATCATGTTGTTTTCACATTATTGGTATGTGGAGCCACCTTTGCATGCATTATGAGTGGCATTCCTATTTCTAGCTTCCATATGGATTGTATTGGAATATTTTCTCATGTTGGAATATTATTGGGGATATTATGCACCTAGTGGAACACACACACTAGCATGTCCCAAATTATATTCAAATATGATCATCTCCATCTATTCCACATGGGACCTACTTTTAATTCCTTTTGCTTGACCTTTACTCCATAAATTGGAATGCACAAGAATAAATGTCATGGGAATTTATTATTGTTTTTACAAGAATAAACATGGCATCTATTACTATGCATGGGCCATGCAAATCACCACCATCTTTATCTCCTTTGGTTTTTCTTTGTTCTTGAGTGGATCTTTCTTTTGTTCAGCTCCACCTCCATCTCTCTCTCCACCATTCCCATGGGTCCAACAAAACCCTTTCACCCCATCATGCTTGATCTTGTAGATCACAACAAACCCTAAACCCTTGCTTGATCTTGTTTTGTCCATGCTCAAACCCTAACCACCATCACCCCTCTCTCGAAACCAAAACCCTAACCCTCTACCTTACTCTCACCATGCCAAGCATCCCCCTAGATGCTCTCTCTCTCTGCCAACCAGGACCCACCCCATCTACCCCAATCTGCCGAGCTACCCCCTCCAACCCTAACTCTAACCCTAGACGAGCCCCACCCTAGCTCCATGCCGAACACCTCATTAGCTACCCTCCTCTCTCTCTCTCTCTCTCTCTCTCTTTCTCTCTCCCAGCCAGGCCCCACACCCGAACCTCACCTCCCTGCGCCCTGGCCCAGCTGCAGCCGCCCATGCCCCTGCCCTATCCTTCCCACGTCGAGCACGTGAGGAGAAGGAGGAGAAAGGTGGCCGAGCCACCTTTTTCTCCACCGATTCCCCATGGCACCTCCATCTCCTCTCCCGTCCCTATCTACTCCCTCCTCTCTACCTGGCATCGCCCAGATCCAACCAGGGTCGTGCCTTACCCCTCCCCTCCTCCCGCTACCTCCTCTCCACCTCGGCGACCACCGACGGTGTCGATCACCGTACCCTCGAAGCAAGGCGGCGGGCGTGGCGTGTGGGTGTCGGGGAAGACCGAGGCAGCCTCTGCATCACCCCGGTGCATGCCAGCGAGGAGGAGAAGCCCCTGCGACCCGCTGCACGTCGACGCTGAACCGAAACCCTAATCCGTCGGCCGTTTGCCTAGTCGCCGATCCCCCGCTCCCCGGCCCGAACCAACCCCACCGACGCACTCGCGGTGAGCCAACCTCCCTCCCTGACACCTTCCTTTTCCCCTTGGTTGCCTGTGCTCGCCGGACCACGTCAACACCTCTCGGCGCTTAGCGTGCGCGCTTGTTTCGCCGTGCGTAGAAGCTTACCTAGCCGCCACCGCCTCCTGTCAACATCACTCTACTGACTGGTTCCGCCCTCTGCAAGCGAAGGCCACGGTTCGAACCCCTCACACAAGGTCTGCGTCCGTCGATGTCGATTAATCGGGGGAAGAAAAACAGTAGCCGTGGCTATCTTGCAGATACCCTCCCCCCACCTTTTTGTCTCCCAACCCGCGCTCCACCCTAACCCCACCTGTCAGCCATCGTGGTTGTTTTACAAATAAACACCCGCAAAGTCTGAACCTCAACCCAAGGTCCCCGGCTGCCAATGGCACCCGCCGCCCACCGTCACATCGCGTGGGTCTGTTGGCCCGCAGGACCCACCTGTCTGTCTCATGGGCTAGACTGCCTCGCGGTAGAAAAGGTTTCGCGCGCAGTTTTTCCACCATGCTCAGCTCGGTCCCACCCGTCAGCGTCTGGGCCTAGCTATCTCTGGGTATAAAAAGTCTGGCTGTTCATCTGTTTAAATAAAACAATTTCAGAAATGTTTTAATATGAATTAATTTCTGTTTTAAATAACTTTTAATTTGTAAATCCAAATAACACAAATAATATATGTTTTGGAATCAGAAAAATGTGAGGATTACAAATATGCCTTTCAAAATATCTTTTCGGCAAATTAAATTTTCGAAATTGTTTAAAAGCAATAAAAATGCCTTTTCTTAAATAATTAATAACTTTAATTCTACAACTCCAAATTTGACAAATAATATGTCTAAATCGATCAGCGCGACGAGCCCGTTCTAACTATGCATTCCATGATCTGAATTTCAGCATGCATCATATAAATATAAAGTATACAGCAACTTATATGGGAGCAAAACATGGCTAAAACTCAGTAAAATGCTTTATTCTTGTACCCCACGCCTCACCCATGCCATGCTACATTATTGCTATGTAAATTGTGCATCATTCATCATGGCATGCTTGTTTTCTTGTCGCATTTAATTCATATGCTTGTGCACTTTATTTATGTTGGCCCTTGTTTGTTTGGTTCTTCGTCGAATAGACGTCGAGCAGGGAAAATACCAGGAATCCCAGGGGTACTACCCAGATCCTTCTCTCGCTTCAGATGAGCTGCCAGGCAAGCACTACCTCATGCTTGCATACATATAGTACCTATTGCCTCTATCTTATTCTTGCATCATTGAGTCGCGATTGCATTAAATTGAATCCCAAGCACTGCATAGCCTTTACTTTTAAACCCCACGAAGCTTGTCCTCCATCCCATGTGCCATTACTACAGGAGTTGTTTGAGCCATGCGAGTCGTAGAACAGCATGTGTAGGGTATGTGATTGTCTGTTGGATAATGAGGTACCTAAACAACTTAACCTGAGTAGTAATGGGATAACTAATGAAAGTGGCACCGGTGAGCAATATCTGCTATTTGGTTTTTCATGCTCACTTGCGTCCCGTAGGACCCCAAGTACTTGATTCCTGTTCCTTGACTATTCGCACTATCCACATCCGGGAGGCCTTATGGACCCCCCTGAGCTAGAGCTTGATTCATTCCTATTTCTTGGGGCCACAAAGTAGTTTGTGGCTTTATTATTATCCTGTACTTATGCCATGCTTTACTGCTTTATTTAAGATTGTGCGTGGAGCACACTATCGCTTTGGATCGCATACGTTTTCGCGGTAGCGCCAAGCCCAGTCACACTTTTGGGTTCCCGGTCGTTCTGCCGTCACAAACCACAGGTTCGTCTCGAGCCGCCAACTTCGTATGGTAGCTTATTGGGGTGGCCCCCTGAAATATTTCTGAATGCCGTGATCGCTTTGTCGTGAATGCCTCGTTGGGTTTTGATTTGGTTTTTCCGAGGTTGATCGAGTGTGTGTTGCTATTTGTGCACCCCTGCAGGGTAAATCTTTCTAAAAGCCGTGTCCGCGGTTATGGACGACTTGGAGCACAGTTTCTCGATCATAGACAAGTATAACTAAAGTACCGCTTTTAATTTGACTAAGTACCTGACTAGTAAGTAGTGCAATACTCATGGAATGGTTAATAAAACTGCCAACGGATGGGTTGTTCGTCCGCTTTCTCGTTGGTAAGCAAGAAGGAGGATGGATATGTTAATTATACTGTTATAACTGTTGTTACTAATTAACGGACATCCGTCTATCTTTGGTTAGGCGGATGGTTAGCGAGTATCTATATACTTGTTAGTTATTATCTTTTGCTTCAATTGCGTCACCCCAGGTTAAGTCTCCTTTAGAGGCATAAAGACTTGCTGAGTAACCCTAGGGTCTCACACGATAAATTGTTTGATTCAGATGAACAGGTGTACTCGCAAGATGGATACTGGGTGGAGGAGACAGATGATGTTGGCAACGATCACTCGGTGTAGAGATTCCGGGATGGGGATCCACGAGATCCGTATGGATGTGTTTATTTATGTGGCATCTTATGCCGATTTGCTTCTTATCCGTACTCGGATCTTGTTTTCCACTTCCGCCTGATACTTTGATGTTTGATGTATGAGGAGCTATCCTAAACTATCATCTCTATCTAGGATATTTGGATCTTGCCGTATGGCGTTGCAATATTTCTATTTCTTTTAGATGGAATGGCTCTGAAAACTGTTGTATGGTGGCTTGCATACATACTCACTTGTGTATGTAGCTGATCCCTTCGCCTGCCGATTATGCCGCTCGTTCTTGTCCCGATATTCTGGAAGTGGTTAGGACGGCCGACAGGTCTACCTGTGAGTGGCCCCTGGGCCCCACCGTACTATTTTAACCACTTTCGCTCATCCAGGCATGCAACTTAGAGCGTAATTCACCGAGGTAGTTACACCAGGCCAAGCCAGAAGGGTAACCCTGCTAACGATGTTGATCTCAAACCTGCTAAAACAAAAGGGGTGCCGACAAAGGGCAAAGGAAAAAATAGGAGCGTCAGTACTGAGGCCAGTACACGGCGATGCTAGAATTCGGCGGCTCTCGCCTACATAGGTATGGTGGGCTGAAGCGGCAGCGCAGCGACACTAAACAACCTATAGAGACTCGATAAAACTGGCGGCTATTAGAGAGAGATAAGAAAGACCTATCCGGATTCAACCTGATAGTAACACCAAACATACCCATCCTGGTATTCCCCCTCGGGACCAAACGAGGAAGTCAAACCGAGGAACTCACACAGTTGGCAGTTTTATCCATTCTATTATAGTTGCAGCACTTACTAATCAGATATAGAGCTTGAGTCATCCTGATAGCATAAGTAGTGGGCAGTTTTAGTTATCATTCCATTGTAGTTGGAACATTTACTAGTTAGATATAATTGTCCTGGGGAATCCCAAAACCCAGCAGTTGTTGGCACTTTTATCACATTCCATTGGAGTTGCAATACTTACTAGGCAGGTATAGTATGACACAGATCACCACAGATCCACCAGTTATTGGCATTTTAATATCCATTCCGTGATAGTTGAATCTGATTACTAGTCATATATTAAGTCAAGTTTATAGCACTACTTTAGTTATGCTTGTCTATGATCGAGATATTGTGCTCCAAGTCGTCCATAACCGCGGACACGGCTTTCAGAAAGATTTACCCTGCAGGGGTACACAAATAGCAACACACACTCGATCAACCTCGAAAAAACCAACTCAAAACCCAACGAGGCATTCACGACAAAGCGATCACAGGATTCATAAAATATTTCAGGGGGCCACCCCACTAAGCTACCCGCAACAAAGTTGGCCGGCTCCGGAATGGACCCAGGGTTTGCGACGACGGCTGTAAACGACTGGGAACCCGAAAGTGTGACTGGGCTTGTCGATACCGTGAAAACGTGGCGCGGTCCAAAACAGTACATGTGCTCCACGCACAATCTTAAATAAAGCAGTAAAACATGGCATAAGTACAGGATAGTAATAAAACCCCAAACTAGTTTGTGGCCCCAAGAAATAGAAATGAATCAAGCTCTGGCTCAGGGGGGTCCATAAGGCCTCCCGAATGTGGATAGTGCGAATAGTCAAGGAACATGTATCAAGTACTCGGGGTCCTACGGGACACAAGTGAGCGTGGAAGAACCAAATAACATCTATTGCCCACCGATGCCTCTGCATTAGTTATATCTAGCATTTTAATAGTTGTATTTAAAGTCATGATCAACTCCACTACAAACATCTGCCAGCATTCCAACAACTGTGGTACTTGACAACACGAAATCGCACCTGAGCAAGCAACTACGACTCGCAAGGCCAGCTATCTACCAAACACAGGTAATAGGAGGTGTCCAAGGCAATATAGAGGCTGTACGGGATATAACTGGTGTACAGAAACTAAAGTATCGCGACACGGATAGCAATAGATCAACAGGAGGAAATAAAGACTATAAATGCAAAATAGGTAGAAGGGGAAGAGATGCTCGCCTGGGAAACACTGCCGGTTCATATCCGGAGAACTTGTCGAAGCTCACAACATCTCATCGTCCTATCTGGGAAGAAGCAAAACACTAAAAGAAACAAGCGATGCAACAATTACAACTAATGCGGAAGAATCGGCATGATCATGATATGATGCGGGACATGGCAAGTTAATGATACAACTCATGATGGAATGATGTCATTTGCATAGCACAGTGATGATACAACATTGGTGGAAGATTTCTAGCAATAAAGAAATCAATTCCAATTTTATTTGTCCATTTTATTAATGAATTTCCTTGCAGTAATGTATTATAAAAGCATGAAATAAGATGCAAAGGATGTATGGATAGCATAGTTAGAAGGGGCTCATCGAGCTAATCGATTTAGACATATTATTTGTCAAATTTGGAGTTATAGAATTAAAGTTATTAATTATTTGAGAAAAGACATTTTTTTAGCATTTAAATAATTTCGAAATTTAAATTTCTCAAAAGTTATTTTGGATGGCATATTTGAAATCCTCACATTCTTCTGATCTGAAAACACATATCATATGTCATATTTGGTTAAGGAAATAAAAAGATATGAAATATTTGGATATAAACAATATTCTGAAACTTTTATCTGATTTGGAAAATGGTTCGGGGTGTTTGTTACTCAGGCAAACCTACACGCAGAGAATGACAAGCGGGGCCATGAGCAGCGGGTTTAGTTTTTCCAAAGTGGAGGGGCTTTTCCAGAAAAAGGTTATGCTGCAAGGACCTCGGTTTGCAATTAGCTGTATAACCTCAAGGACCGCTTTGCAAAACAAACTAGATCGGGATCTGGGAGGGTTTTCTCACCGAGGGTTTCCTAGCCCACGTGACTGATGGGTGGGGACACGATGAGGTGGCGGCCACGTGTGCGGGGACGGTCAACACGGCCGGAGCTGCTTGACCACGACCGGACGGCGGCGCTCGCCGGTCGAGGAGGCCAAGCGCGGCACACAGAGAACACCAGGGAACGCGTCGCTCCACGAGGGACCAGGATTGGGCGGCGCAGAGTTCACCGGGTGACCGGAACATCGCCGACATGGGGGTGCTGCGACGACGGGGCACGGGTCAGCGTTGAGAGGCTTTGCGGAAGGGGCGGAAGCTCGTGGGGTGGCTCGAAGGTAGAGCTATCTCACCTGGATACCGAAGGGGGTGGACGACAAGGTTGAGGGAGACGGAGGCGGCCGAATTCGTCAGGTGAAGCTCGTCGGCCAAAGGTGAAGAAGACAACCGTAGCGCCGAATTGGAGCTCCCCGGGGCGAGGTGGTGGTCCAGGAAGGTTCAGGAGGTGTAGGCGCACGTGTTAGAGTCCTCCCCTAGGATGGGGTGGCCTAGCCCGGCAGCGCCATGGAGATGCTACTACGGCGGCGCTCGAGCCTGAAGAGGAAAACTCAGAGGAAATCCACGCAGGGAAAAGGGATTGTGTGCTACGGTCCGTGAGGAGGAGGAGATAAGGCCAGAGACGACTTGATGAGGCAGATGGAGGCGGGATGGCCACCTGCTTCGCCGTCTGCGGCTAAGAGGAGAAAAAGTCACGGTGTCAGACGAAAAGAGGAGGAAGAGAAACATGAGATGGAGGCATCTCATCGAAGAGGTATGGGCCAGATGGTTTGGGGCCAGCCCAAGAGAAGGAGGGGAGGGAGAAGGGGCTCCGGGTGGGCCAAAAGCTGGGGGCTGGACTACTACTCTCTCTCCCTGTTTTTTTATTCCTGTTTTGTTTTATTATTTGTTTTGGGTCGTTTTTTATTTCAATTCGAACAAGAGTTTGAACTCTTAACTATTTTGAAACTTTGCAGATTGATTTGAAAAGAAGGGTTTTGACAACACAAAGACAAGAGGGAAACAAGACCTGGAAAAAGGGGATGCCCACAAGTAATTCAATTTGGGCATTTATACAAGACTAAGAATTGGGTTTTAGAAAAAGAACAAATACATTTACAAATAGTGGATCCTATACTTGGATCCCAACTTTGTAGAAAACCAAATAGAGAGGTTTCAAAAGGGGAAGAGAATAATGTGATATCAAGACATACAAGAAAGATTCCAACAAGTGCAATGCAATGCAATGCAACATAACAAGTGCAACAATTTATAACATGATCCATGCAAGATGGCATGCTGAACATGAGCAGGCTAAAGATGATGCAATAAAAATAAAATAACAAGCGATTTTCTAGTAGTGGTTTTAGCGGGGTGCCACACCACCCCTCGCTGCCGTCTGTCGTTCAGCCTGCTAGAGCCACCGCCACATTCGTCAAGAAGACTCCCCCAACCCTCGCGAGCCACCCACACTCAGTCCACGCGCGGCTCCACAACCGTCGGTATCCCCAAGCTCGCCGCACAACCGCCCTGCCTAGGAGGTGTTCGGCGGTTTACCGAAGGCATGGATTCAGACGAGGAAGAGATGTTGGCCGCTCTGATGGACGATGAAGTCGCCGTTGCTACTAGCATCCGAGATAGTGTCGGTGACGATGATCATCTCCTGATCGTCATGTCCCTCCTAGGCATGATCACCGACACCGGTGAGAAGCCACTTGCCAGGGGTTTGAAGCCTGGGCGGCGCAAGATCAAACCAAGACAGAGGATGGAAGGCTACTTCATTCTCTCACTTGCTTCATGTCTCTCTCGCCCAAGTTTCTCTTTCCTACGCTGCTCTCCAGGCTTGCTCATCCTAGCGACTGTGTGCACGGCCGTCTAAGAGAGTTGGCCTCTAAAACCCCATCCATTAAGATCCAACCCCGGGAGGCCAGCGACAAGGCTTTTGGTGAGCATCTCGACTTGGTTGATCGCTTGACTCCTCACTTGCCAGCCATACAACACTACTAGGGAAAAGGCTACCCGTGGCGCACCGATTTTCGTTACCTGTGGCAGACTAGTCGTGCTCCACGTGGGTAAAAATTACCTGTGGTGAGTTACCCGCGGTGCACCAGCCACGAGTATGTTTTTCGAAAAACTCTTTTTTGCGAAAAACACCCTCATTTTGAATCGAAAAAGCAATTGAGTCCCGCGCTCGCTGCCGTCGCCTCGCCGGAGCGTGGTGGTCGTGGTCACGGGCACAACCTACCACCACAGGAAGGTGCGGGAGGACGTGGCCGCGTTAGTCCTCGTCGGCATCGAGGGGCTGCATGCGGGCCGAGGTGGTAGGAGGTGGTGCCCGTGGCTGCCGGAGGAGGGAACGACCAGAGGCGATGCGGCTGGAGGAGGGCGATGCGATCGCAGGAGGGAGATGCAGTCGCAGGAGAGGAGAAGCAGAGGAGAAGGAGGATGAGGAGGAGGAGAAAGAGAGGAGGAGGAGGAGGAGAGGAGAAGGAGGAGGAGGAGGAAGAAGAGAGGAAGAGGAGAGGAGATGGAGGAGGAGAAGAGTAGGCTAAGGGGTAGGTGGCCGGGTGGGGGTGGGGATTCAAATTTGAATCCCGCCCTCACTTACACTATGTGGTGCACCATGGGTAAGTGAGTTCTCTTTTTTCTAAGGACAAAAGTCTTATTTTTTATATAACCTTTTTCCCTTTTTAAATTCCGAGATTATAAAAAATCGCAAAGTTATTGTGAGAGGATGTAGAATTTCGTGCTCGTCATTTTGATATATTAAAGATTTTCCCGACATCATATGCAAAAGTTATGGCCATTTTATCGTTCTATGACTTTTTCTTGCAAAAAAGGTCGAAATTCATGTTTGTTAATTTTTTACAAACTAGGCCACATTACCTACATACATATCAATGGATTTTAAAATTTAAAATATGTTTTCTTTTACTTTTTGTAAAACTAAAAAGACGATCCGTGAGAGTGAAGTTGAAAATGGGCAACACACTTACCCATGGGCACCTCACCTTTATGCCATGTGCCACGGGTAATAGGGGGCATTCCATCCTAGCGAGAGCAAAACTTACCCGTGACACACCGGGTAGGACATGTGCCATAGTAAGTGCTCTACCCGTGGAGCACCTCTGGCAGATGCGCAACAACTATTTAGCCGTGGGGCACCACTATGTCCATGCGAGCACAGGTATACGATCTATCTATAACCCTTTTCGTAGTAGTGTAACTACTTTCGCTACGGATTCGGTGTCCTCAACATCACCATGAGCGACATCAACAACAAAGCTGCTATGTGTGTTTTTATCCCTTTTTTGCAATTTGCACCCATATTTGATCCATATATATCATATATGTAAAATTTTAGGGGAGCGCCTAGAGGTCAGTCGACTGAGATTTAACTAGAGACCAGGTGACATAAATCTCAATCGGCTGATGTCATCCCGTCCTATATTTGTGTCACACATGAACAGATTTTAACCTCGCGAACAAAAAATTATACTGCATGAACAAACAATTTGTACCACGGGACCAAAAAATTATATTTTGTGATTTTTTTTCAGTTGCAACCCAAATACAATTCTAAGATCGTATCACGAGACAAATCCAATGGTGAGAGAGGTGACTGATATTTAACAAGTTCTTAGGTGGAACTAACAAATTTCGTAGAATTTATTACCCGCAAAAAAAAAATTCGTAGAATTTATAGTGCATATGTGATACGGAGAACTACTTTTGTTGCTATTGTCAAACGGCCGGGAGTCCAGATGTGTAACATAGACCAACGTTGACCCAAAGATGTGGCAGGATGAATACCAAAGTGACCAAAAATGATCCGTAGTCAACCTTGACTGCTGCCGTTGCTTAGAAGATTGCCGTTGGACACATCACCAACCTTGATCGCAACCAATCAAGAAGAACAATCGAGCAGTTCAAAAAAAAAAAAAGAAGAACAATCGAGCTAATCTAAGCTAAGCTAGCTAGTCCACCTCAAGAAGCAAAGCAAAGCGAAGAAGAAATAGACTGCATTTATTGCTCTCGCAGCACCATCTTTGCTTCTTGATCGGGACAAACTCTTTGCGGATCCAAATCATCATCATCATCAAATCTTGATATTCTGCAGTACAGAGAGAGTTTGAAGCTCTTCGTCCTCTTTGCCGGCTGCCCCTAGTCCAATCCTCCTTCCTCTCTCATCTGTCCCAACGAGTATATAAAAATTCAACCCGTCCGGATTCCGCCACCAACCACGCTCCCTCCCTCCGTCCCCATCTCCATCTCCAGCAGCGCCATGGAGGCGGCCACCGAGCTGGCGCTGCGCCTGCGCGCCGCCGCCAACGCCCGCCTCGCGGGCCACGAACCGCTCCTCCTCGCCACGGCGCCGCTCCTCGCCCTCCTCGCCGCGCGCGCCATACACGCCGCCGCCGCCAGCGTCGCCGACCGCGGCCTCCGCGCCGTCCTCGTCGCCCTGGTCATGGCCGCCATCAAGTACATATCCCTTCCTGCTACTATTCAACTCTTCAGGTCATCTCTCCAATCTAATCCGCTCTGCCCTGCTCTCCAGGCTGGTGCCGGGAGTTAGCGCCTACATCGCCGCCGAGAAGAGCAAGGTAATCAATTCCTACCAAAAAATCGCTCTTCTCAAGCTAGATTCCTCAAGATTTCTGAAGAAAATCTTGATATTTTGGGACAGTCAGAAAAGCAGAGATCTTTCCTTCCACTGTTGGAAACAGACAGACTGCCTGCCTGACTGAAAGATAGCGCACGGGTCTTACTGTTTCTTGCTTACACGCCACAACCATCACTAATTGCTTCATTGTTGGTGCAGGTCGTTGAGCAGCTGCAGTCAGGCAGTGGATCGGCCAGGAAGAACCTGCGCACCCAGCTGCCGGACGTCGGGGTTCCTGACGGGGTCATCGGCGATCTCCAGGCGCTCAAGGATAAGGATGTCAGGTGGCAGGGGAAGTGCTCCGGCACAGTGTACGTATACAGTGCACCCTCACGGCAAAACAAATTAACTTGAATAACTTCACATTAGCTTGCACTATACTGTTGTGACATTGAGACTCTCGGTTTTCTTGCAGCTATATCGCCGGGAGCGAGTCTGATGGCCATTTCGCGCTCATCAACAAGGCTTACTCCATGTAAGGCCTCAGTTTTTCCAATATTGCATTGGATTGGTCCTCTCGTTCTATAGTCTGTCCATGGAATCTACTTTGGATCATATTCCACCTTAAATTAGAATAGGAAAATATAGTCAACAGATGGGCCATGACACTATCTTACATACAGGTTAAAAGATATATCTCATTTTAATCGACGAGTCTAGAGACCTATAAATGCCTAGTATTCCAGCAATAAATTTACTTTCTCTGGGATACTTTCTAAAGTTTTACTACATGCTAGCTGTCGCAGGTAAGATTAGTAAAAGAAAAACGGTTTCAGAAAACACAAGTAGGCTGCCTCAAAATATCAGTCGCTGAAGTATTTCAGGGGACACTTTCTTAAACTTTACACGCTACGTTTTTCAGGTTTTCACACACAAACCCACTGCATCAGGATGTATTCAAGAGTGTGGCACATTTAGAGGCTGAGGTAGTTGCGATGACAGCTGCTTTGCTCGGCAGCAAGGAGAAGGCATCTGGTGGACAAATCTGTGGCAACATGACATCAGGCGGAACGGAAAGCATACTATTAGCTGTTAAAACATCACGCGACTACATGCAATCGAAGAAAGGAATCACAAAGCCTGAAATGTGAGATAGTAATCTATTCTTTTTTATTTTTTCAACAAGAACTTTGTGTTTTTATTTTGCTTTCAAACACATTGCAGTCTCCTTGTTCTGTGGTAACAAAAGCTTATTATACAGGATAATTGCTGAATCCGCTCATTCTGCCTACGATAAAGCTGCTCAATATTTCAATATTAAAGTGCGGCGCGTACCTGTGAACAAAGAATTTCTTGCAGACGTAAAAGGATTCAGACGGTGCATAAATGGGAACACCATAATGGTAAGAATCTATTTACCTGAGATTCGAGAAACTCATATCTATCCTGTTGCAGCTCAATTCTGTTATCTGTCTATATATTAATGCCTTTTAACAAACTACCATTGTCCAGATGGTTGGATCTGCACCAGGATTTCCCCATGGTTTAATTGATCCTATCGAGGTAAAGAATAGCATTAGTCATACTTCTTGTGATGGTGCATCAGCAAGTTTGGTGGTTGCTCCATAACTCAAAACATCTCAGGAACTTGGGGAGTTGGCTTCACAATATGGTATTTGCTTGCATGTCGATCTATGCCTTGGTGGCTTCGTATTGCCTTTCGCCCGTAAGCTTGGGTACATACTCTTCTTACAATAATTATTTTGTGTGCTATCCACTACTTTGAGGATTTCCAATAGCATTGATGTTATTTCTACTTGTTCTGTTGCGATGTACAGGTATCCCATACCTCCTTTTGATTTTTCTGTTAAAGGTGTTACGTCAATTTCAACAGATGTTCATAAGTATGGGCTAGCCCCAAAAGGCACCAGTACTGTCCTGTACAGGAACCATGAGATTAGAAAGGTAAAAATAAGCATAGAGTATTTATCTTCTGTTTGTTCAGTTAATTTCTAACATCTTATCTGTCTTTTGTGATTGGCTACCGATATCTTCGATATTTGCATCAAATTCAGCACCAATTTGTTGCTGGTAAGTCTCCATCTTCTTTGAGTTAGATAACACAATCATATCCTGATTTCAACATTATTTACTCTGTGGACACCGTTATTTGCTTCATAAAACAAATGCATGCGAAAACATTTTGCAACTGTAGGTTTTGGGGGGAAATTTCTGGATGGGCATAGTCCCATGGACCTCCACACCCTCTTATATATAGCACAACTTAGCCTTACATATTCACTCATACACTGGAATGATCTAGACTCTAGTAGGACACTACTACTATACTAACGCTCCCTAGAATACTCTAGACTCTACCGGAGTACTACTACTACACTAACTCAGGCTCCAACACTCACTAGAATATTCCAGACTCTCCTAGGACATCATTGCTATGCTAACCCAGATTCCAACACTCCCCCTCAAGATGGGCATGGGTCAGTCACCATGACCATCTTGCCACATCACTTCTAGCTTACAAGCGCCCACAGATACATGAGAGTATTTTACTCTAGCTCTTGCTCCATTGGTCTTTCACCATTTGCGGTCAAGCACCCATCCAACACTGACCGTTCAAGCTACGCCACATGCCGCATCAACAACACCATCACCATGCACAAACTTTGCATCAAGCTAGCCACCTCCAATCCTTATTGCGTTGGTCCACTGTTGCCTCTCCAACCATGCGCCTTCTCACGCCGGCGCGGACAACGGCGGCACCACACACCTTCCCTCATCAGCTTGAGCATCGTCATTCTCTCTTCATCAACTCCGGTTCCCGTAGAACTACGGCTGCCTCACCTCACAACAGCTCCTACAGAGCCACAACCGCCTCACCATAAACATCACCATGCACAAACTTTGCATCAAGCTAGCCACCTCTAATCCTTGTGTTTGTCCACTGTTGCCTCTCCAACCATGCGCCTTCTCACGCTGGCGCCTACAACAGCGGCACCACACGCCTTCCATCATCAGCTTGAGCATCGCCATTGCCTCTTCATCAACTCTGGTTCCTGCAGAACTGCGGCTGCTTCACCTCAACAACAGCTCCTACAAGGCCACAGCCGCCTCACCTCACTGGTCAGCTATCCACAGTTCCACACTCTCCTGACCTCCACATGCCTTCCACCTCTCCAACATGGTCACATGCTTGACCTCTACCTCCTCTCCATCAACCCTCCGGCCATCTTGTCTCAACCATCTTCACCTCGGTTACCATGGCCTCTACCATCTCTTTTGGACAACTTCAGCAACACAATTTCAGCCATCACCATCAAGCTCCTCCCTTACCATCTAAATTACCACACCTCTACCAACATCTTCTCTTCAAGCTCCACCACTGCGCTGCAGCCATCACCTCCATAACACAGATGCCCAACTACTTCACTACTGCCGGCATCGCCTCAGCATCTGCCCATCTCCGACCAGATCAGAGGTCCTCCTCCATCCTCAGTTTCTCTTGGTCCCCAAATCAAACCTCGCCAACTTACTATCCTCCTATCAGCACCTCAATTGCACCATTCTAACTAGCTTTCTGAGCAACCCTCGTGCAGAGTAGCAACCAAGCCTCACATAACGCACCGTGCAACACGAGGTGGCTACTGCCTGCAGAGAGCAATATGGTGCGGCCTCCCGCCTCTTGGGTGACTACAATGTGCCTTCTGTTGTTGACAACAAGAGCCGGGGTGGGTGCTGAGCAGGGGAACGGTGGTAGCTAGGGATAGGAGGAGCCTAGCTCTGATACCATGTAGGTTTTGGGGGGAAATTTCTGGATGGGCATAGTCCCATGGACCTCCACACCCTCTTATATATAGCACAACTTAGCCTTACATATTCACTCATACACTGGAATGATCTAGACTCTAGTAGGACACTACTACTATACTAACGCTCCCTAGAATACTCTAGACTCTACCAGAGTACTACTACTACACTAACTCAGGCTCCAACACTCACTAGAATATTCCAGACTCTCCTAGGACATCATTGCTATGCTAACCCAGATTCCAACAGCAACATACCACTCAAATGTCAAAAAATAGTTAAGATGGTTTTTTAAGTAGTACTCAGTCTGTGTAGTAGTACTTGCCTGTGGTAAATGGTGGCACGCGGACTGCATATTACTGCTCCAGCTAGTTGCTGATATGTCAGATAATGTATTTTATGTTCACATAGTCCAGTTACCAAACATTAGCATCCCAAAAACTAATATACTGTATTTTTTCCCCTTGTTTGCGCAGTGACCGAATGGACTGGTGGGCTCTATGTTTCCCCTACTATGGCTGGAAGCAGGCCAGGTGGACTAATCGCAGGAGCTTGGGCTGCTATGATGTCTCTCGGACTAAATGGTAACGAGTCTTTTCTTGAAATCCCTTGGCTTGGTGGTAGTTTTGTATTACAAAGCATCCTGATGTAGCTCCGGTGCTTGTTTTCCAGGTTATTTGGAAAGTACGAGTCAAATCATGGAAGTCTCAAAGAAGATACAGAAAGGGTAAGCTTGTTTGGTCATTGTTCATGAAAGCAAGACACTAGATAGATCTAGAAAAAGACTGATAGTACTTGTGCTTTGTCAAATTTTCAGTTTCGAACATTTTCTGAAAAAAGTACTCATATTTTATGAACTAATGGTCATTTGCAGATTAAATTGTTACGATTGGCCATACATCAATATTTCTACAGTTATCTCATTCCAACTTTTTTTATCAAATAGACAAATGGCTACCTGATATATATCTGTTTCAGTACAAGTAATAGGTGCAATTTCTCCTGGGTGTGCCATAACTGAAAAAAAAAATCCTTACTAATGCTCTAATTTTTGTCCATACTAAGAGTATGATTGTTTGTGCAGAATTGATGATATCCCAGGATTATTTGTGATCGGGAAGCCGGACATGACAGTTGTGGCCTTTGGGTCGGATGCCGTTGACATATTTGAGGTGAATGACATAATGTCATCAAAAGGATGGCACCTCAATGCTCTGCAGAGACCCAACAGGTAAAAAACCAAATGAACCTGGTTTCATCCAACAAAACCCTCTGCATTTTCCATGTCAACCCTAACAATGGCTGCTTGGTCCATCAGTCTGCACATCTGTGTGACGCTTCAGCACGTGGCTATCTACGAGGAGTTCCTTGGGGATCTCGGGGATTCCGTGAACACAGTGAGTGATCCACATGTAAAATCTGCTGGTTCTTAGAGAAAGGCAAAAGCCATTGAATTTTGCTTACTGCTGTGGTGTAATAATTGCAGGTGAAAGCGAATCCAGGGCCTATCAGCAGGGGTATGGCACCGATCTACGGCGCGGCTGGGAAGATGCCGGACAGAGGCACCGTCAGGGAGTTGCTTGTGGAGTTCATGGACAGCTCTTGTTGATCACTGATCATATATGCCAACTTGTTCTCTTTCTGTAACATGTATGTACAGGCAGCATTTACTGTGGTGTGATTGATCTGTTTTTAGCTTGAAGGTACACAAATGCCTACAAGATATGTATGTATGATTGTATCAGTAGTGGCATCTGTTGCAATAAAGTAACAATTTCAGTCTGACTAGGGCCTGTATTTCAGTCTGACTAGGGCCAGCAAGTAGTAGATTGGAGATGAACTCTATTGCTCATTGTGGGCTGTTGGAGCGCTCTAGCGGCCAACTACCAGCGAAAGGCCCATATGCTGAGGAAAAAAATCCTATACGACCCAGGTCGTACGGACCGATCGGTGGACCACATCTGTTGCCGTACAAGTTGCAAAACAAATCTCAAAGCGAGCCTGACACTTCTCCTAATTCCCAAATCGCGATTTATGCTGCTCCTTCCTCAGTTGTTTACAACACAGCTTCGCCGCCCATCTGTTCGGCCCCGCCGGCATAACTACCCTGCAGCTGTAGCGCGGAACCGCCGGCTCTCCGTTCACGCCTCTAGGACCACACTCCTCGATGATCGCGGAACCGCCGGCTCTCCGTTCAGGCCTCTAGGTACACGCCTCAGTTGTTTACAACACAGCTTCGCCGCCCATCTGTTCGGCCCCGCCGGCATAACTACCCTGCAGCTGTAGCGCGGAACCGCCGGCTCGTTTCACGCCTCAGACCACACTCGATGATCGCGAACCACGGCCTCCGCTTCAGGCCTCTGTGTACACGCCTCGACGACGACCGACGAATCACGGCTATTCGCTAATCAACGCTGCGCTGCACGGCCATGGCAGCTTGGCGCCATCGCAGGGGGGTTTGATTAACGAGAATTCCGAATTAAAGAGCTAAGTGCCGGACTTTTCTTCAAGATTTGTTTTGCGAGGTGTACGGTGATAGATGTGGTCCACCGATCTGGTCCGTACGACCTGGGTCGTATAGGATTTTCTTCCATATGCTGACGTGCGGCTGAGCACTCAGCCACGACAAATGTTATATGCCGCCGAATGTGACGCGGGAGACTGGCACCGCACACCCGTCACCTCATTGGGCCAGCCCATTTAGCTTATTTTTCTGTTATTTGTCTTTTTTTCCTTTTCTTTTCTCCTTTTGTTTTCTGTTTTCTTTTTTCCTTTTATGTTTTCTCTTTTATTTTTTGTTTGCTTTTCTGTTTTTTTTCTTCTAAAAAGGTTCATAATTTGATCAATAGTTTATTATTTTCAAGAAAGTTCATGAATTCATGAAATGTTCACTTTCTTAAAAACTTGTTCATTATTTTTCAAAAAATGTTCATGTTTTTTCAAAAAAATATTCAAATCGGCTCCCAGTAGCATATGCCTCGGCTGAAACAAATGACCCTGCATGCGGAAGATAATTCTAAAAACTTTAGACATATCAATATCCATGTTTAGGCGTGACCAAGGATAAGTTTTGCGCCTATGAGAGGGAACAAATTTTGTGCTAAATATTATTTTTGCCTTTTATTTGTAGGACATGACACATGTATTTTACTTATGGAATTTTCTAGGCACATGCGAGACATATAAACATCTATGTTGATTTATTTTACAGTTTTTAACTTCATGTTTATCAATATATTGTTCACCCCCATCGTACATGCATATATTCGGCATGCAGCGCCCAAGATATTCTTATGTGTCACATAGATGTTTTATGGAAACTCTTTGTCACGTGCGATTGCATGCTCTCCTATTATAAGACACATGAAAAGGCTGGATGTGAAAAGTTTGCTACTCCCCCGTCTCAAAATAAGTGATTTGAGTTTATCTAGATTCATACTCCCTCCGTTTCAAAATATAAAATGTTTTAGCTTTGTGAAAGGAGTGTAATTAGATCTCTTTTAGTGTGTAGGTTCATCTAAGTTTGGGGTAAACTTACACACTAAAGAGGGTCTAGATACACTCCCCTCACAAAGCTAAAACATCTTATATTTTGAAACGGAGGGAGTACATATCTACACACTAAAACGCTTCTTGCATTCAAAACTAGACAAATTTAATTCAGTTATTTTGGGACGGAGGGAGTATATTATATTTCGTTCAACGAAGATTACTGGCCTATTTTATTGTTCAGTTTGAAGATTACCAGCTGGAGCTTTCGTGAGTTTGTAATTTAATTGGTAATTTTAAGCATGTTTTCGTTGTGTTTCAGAAAAGAAGGCTAAAATATTTTATACTTTGAAAAGGAGAGAGTACTATATTAAGTATTATGTTGTGTCACTAAATAAGAAAATTACTGGAAACTAGATAGATGTTTCGCATCTTAAAAAATAATCGTAGCGCCATGCTGCTGGCATGCATGAAGTACAAAGGAAATAATCCTCAGATTTAACGTGGAAAAACCTCTCTAACAAAGATAGAAAAAAACCATGGACGCCAGCCAACGAAACTTCACCATATCGAGAAGTATTTACACAACGCCGGGGATCTTCTCAGATGGGACTTATCCCAGCCAACGGCTTACAAGAGGTATCAAATATAACATGAAGATTATCCTCTTCCTCTTTCCTCAATTTCACAACTTGATTTGCATCCATAACGATGATATATATGTTACCACCTTCGTTCTAAAATATAAAATGTTTTATCTTTTTTCTGACACAGATACATGTAGATGTCTTTCAGTGCATAGGTTTACTTATTGCTCCGAATCTGCGCGTTAAAAAGTATTCACTTACATGTGTTTCATAAAAAAGGGCTAAAATATTTTATACTTTGAAAAGGAGAGAGTACTATATTAAGTATTATATTGTGTCAGTAAATAGGAAAATTATACTGGAAACCTGATTGATGTTTCGCATCTTAAAAAATAATGTAGCGCCATGCTGCTGGCATGCATGAAGTACAAAGGAAATATAGAAGATTAGCTAGTACACCTTCTATTAAGAATTATGCAAACAAATTTGACTTGTCTCTGTTTCCAAGTGTATAACTCTCTATGGGGAATATAATAGAATAGATCAGGTTTATTTCTTCTTGAGCTTGTTTTTGCTCTTCTTTCTTTTCTGCTCGTTCTTTCTACATCGTCGCACCTTGGCAAGAATGTCACGTGCGAGAAGTGGGTGGTTGAACTTTAGTTGCTCAAACCCTTGTGTTGTTTCAATAGCTCCAAGCGTCCTGCAATTCATTTCAACGTACTTGAGGGCATGCGCCTTGAGTTGAAAACAGTTGTATTGTTCCGCAAGATCCAAAATAAAACCCAGCGTGTTGACATCTAGTGCTTTGCTAAGCTTGCTCTCGCATATAAGTTTAAGCCTCTCCACGCCGTACCGATCAGCCGCGACGAGCAAATGTCGGGCCATGTTTGTAGCCTCTTTTGTGGCCTCATCCATGAAGTCAGGTAGGCAGTCATTGTAGATGTAGCACAACAGAACCTCGAAAACATCAGCATCCATGTCGTCAATGTTGAGGCTGCTCTTCACCATGGACCCACACAGCTGCGCACGGAAGACCGGAGAGCGTGCAGCTAGAATGCACTCATGCACCTTAAAAGTTCTGAAGCCGCCAACCTTGATCGACAAGTCTGCCTTATGGCCCCTCTCGAAAAGATTGCGGAGATCAGTGTTTAGGTTGGAGGGTGGCACAACGATACTATCGATATCATGGTTGCCTTTATTATTACGGTGGTCGTCGGTGACCTGGAGGCTGCACTTAATCACTAGGCAATCATCCTTGAGATATCCGGACGGCGTCAAATCATCTTTCCTAAAAAACTTGGGGTGACCCCAACCTGCACCCTTGGACAAAAAGTTGTAGGTGATGTTTTCGTTCCACATCACCGCCAGCGATACAGGGTCGTGCAGGCCGAACGTGAAGGACGTCTTGACCTTGCTCTTGCAGTCACTCATCAACACGAGATACACGGACGACACAAACTGCCCATCGACGCCGTTTGGGTAGTAGCAGACAGCCCAGTCGTGACCTCCTACGCTGAAGCACTCTGATATTATTTTTTCATCGTCGATCAAGGAGTGGCCGACGATCTTGAACAGCTTCTCGCCGGTGTGCACCTTCGAGGAGGTCTTGCTTGCTGCCGCGGCGACCGGCGATCGCGTAGCGAAGAAGCCACGGGAAAGGTGATCCAGGAGGCTAGATATGTAGCTCGACATGGTGAGTTTTTCTGGAAAAAAAATAAGATCGCGACAGAGAACGTAACCACGTACAGCGATGACCTATCTGGCTATCTTTATATATCTTGTGCAGTGAGCCTTTCTATTTCTATATATAGATCAAATCGGATAGACAGATCGAATCGGATACAACGTCGGTCGTCCGGATCGGACACCTTCGCGGCCACGGCCACGCACTGTTACTACAGGGTTGCAGCCTTGCAGGTTCGACCAGTAAAGACTAATGTAATACTCCACGGTCAACCAAACAGGTTTGCAGGTCATTTCATTAATTATGCGACCACGGCCACGCACTATTAATTACTACAAGTTTGCAGGTTCGACCAGTAAGGACTAACGTAATGGTAAGTACATTTGGATTCATATGCATGCCTGCTACCACATGCAAGAGTAGTTGATACCCACGGGTTACACGCACGATGAGCTGACCAAGGGCCGTCATTTGGGTTTCACGTGCATGGCTGCCGACACATATTAGGTTTTATAATTGGACAACTAGCAATTGGTAAAGCCTGGTCTGAACCAAAAACAGCACCACCGCCGCCACCCCCTCCCCCTTCCCTCCCTCGTCCGACCCCGTGTGATCCATCCGGGTGGCATGGGGGAACAAGCCCCAAGCACCACGGGGGTCCACGAAGGAGTATAGTGCTGTGGTGTTGACAAGCGGCCGCAACAGGCCTTGTTCCCAAAGGGGGCGGGGACCTCTCGCTGCACTTCTACGGTAGATCCCGGGGCGGCGGCCCTGGATCAGGTTTGGCGGCCCGACGTCGCCCTCGGTCACGCTGTCGGCGTCCTCGCTGCGTGGTGGCACAGGCCTTGGCGGTGCTAGGTTTCGAGATGGCGACGACACCGGTCTTGAGCACATGTGGGCGCGCCTAGGTGACACTTGTTCCTTCCCAGGTGAAAACCTTGTTCTGGCTTTTTGCCACGGCGATGGTGACACCCTTGCGTGTCGTGTACCTTAGTGGATGCATCATTAGAGGGAGCGGAACTACGTTGTCTTGGTTTGCGAGTCTTCGGAGGAAACTCCGGATCCTAGGATCAGTCGATGGTGGCACTCTGAGTGTCACTCCGCTCCATGGAGACATCGTCTGGGAGCTCCTATATGTGTTTTAGATGATGCAGTTATGATCTCCTTTCTCGGGATGCTCTGGGGGAAACCCTAGATGGGTTTTCCTGATCAGATGATCGCAATGCACTACGTCGTTCTCCTTCTCAGGGCATCGTTTTGGAGCAGAGTTGGCCAGAGGGGTCTAATTGTGGAGCGGTGTTTCATCTAGCGCATCAAGGATGGCGACATGGCGCAGTGGGGTTTCGGTGGTGGGTGGTTGGAACGTGATGATGGCAAGCCTAGCAAGGTCGGTGGTAGGCACGTGATGATGGCAACCCTAGCAAGGTCAATGCCTTGACCACTGTCCTGAAGATGGGTCGACGGAACATTGCGTCGATGACTTCTGGAGCACGTGCGATGGTGTGCGCTGAGGGTCTGCTAGACCGATTGTGCTCCTAGCTTGTCGTTGGGCTGTTTGGTGAGATCAGAGCACATAGCCCTGACATGGCGAATCCCTTCATCAAAGTTGTAGGTGTTGCGACATTTGTCGTTACTGAGGTGACCTTGGGTTAATCATTGTAATTTTGTTTTGTTTTGATGAGTAATAAATAAAGAATGTAAACAAACAGAGAAGAGAGGTTTGGGGCAACGCACAAAGCAACACACGGCGTGGCGTGCGGCTATATATCAGGAACTTGTACAAGTTACAATAGGAACACATACACATATACAAGATTCCTGCCCTTGTGCCCGCAGTAGGCAGGTGGGCGAAACTTTTGAGATAGTGACCACCATGGAAGAAGCGCGGTGACATTGAAAAGAGGCGGTGATCTCATGAACGATCAGGTCATTACGTCCTGCCGGAGGTCGTCGCATGCGAGGGGGCGCTCCTCTGCCCCTCCGAGCTTGGCGATGAAGAGGTCACAGAGCTCCGATCAAGATCCAATGGACCCCTCCAAACAGTTGAATAACCAGGCGCGTGTCGTGCCCTCTAGTCCCATGGGGAACATGACCCGGTCATCTCCCCCGGCCGCCTCCACCCCCATCGCGTAGAGTCGCAAGTACTCAGTGGGGCTGGTGGTACCGTCGTATCGCAGGGGCATCTCCGGCTTGAACTTGGGAGGGCACACCACCTGCTAGAGATGCTCGACGAGTGCAGGGAAGCTAGCACTGTGGGCTTTGATTCCGTCGGCGAGTGCCGCCCGGGTTTGGTGCCCCGTGGCTGCTACGTCCTGGGAAACGTGTTCCCGGCGTCGCGCCAAGGTTTCCCGAGCTTCCTCCGCCAAGCGGACGATTTGGGCGGGGCTAGGGTCCTGGACGGGCCGCGCCGTGCCCGAGGACCGCCCGTCGCCCGAGTCCCCGAGCCAGGCGGAGCGCGGCGGGAGAGGAGGTGCTCTGTGGGCTATCTCGCCGGCTCTCATCCCCGAAAACGTGGGGTTGTCCTAGGCGATGTCCACGAGTGCCGCGAGCCACACCCTCCATTCTTCTCGCGCCGACTCTGCCACTGAATAGCATAGGAGCTCCTTTATCATGATCTGAGCGGCCTCCGGAGTAAGCGCGGCATGGCGCCCTGGTGGCGATGTCTGGTTCGAGGTGGGATTCTCCCCGTGCTTCACTGGCTGAGTGAGCGGGTGATGGCTCTGTGCATGGCGCCCAGAAAAGTGCTGGTGCGTGGTTGATGTAGAGCTCGTTGGGAACCCCAAGAGAAAGGTATGATGAGCACATCAGCAAGTTTCCCCCAGTTATGAAACCAAGGTTTAATCGAACCAGTAGGAGCAAGGAAACACCCCAAAGGTGTTACTAGCTGAGCTTTGGCAGGGCGCACTACCGGTGCTAGTAGCAACGTTAAGACCTGCACAACACAACCACCGAACTTTGTCCCAACTTGCGATGAGGTTGTCAATCTCACCGTGTTTTGCGGAAAACAAAGGATTAAATGTATCGAATGGAAAGAAATAAACGTTTGCAGAAAAGTAAACACAAAGCAGAAAAAGATTGTAGATTGTATGTAAAAGACAAGGACCGGGATCCATAGTTTACTAGAGGTGGCTCTACTTAGATAGATAACATGCTGGGTGAATAAATTACAGCGGGGCAATTGACAAACACCGAGAAAGCAATACATGCATATACTAATCATCTTGACTCCTTTGAGACTTGATTGGGCAATACAACATAATACATAGACCGCCATCCAACTGCATCTATGATTAATAATCCACCTTCAGGTTATTATCCGAACCCCCTCTAGTATTAAGTTGCAAGCAACAGATTATTGCTTTACGAACTGCGTGTAAAGTAAACAATACGATTGTTCTATGAACAAAGGATTGTTGTTTTCTCCCTACAAGCAACAACACATCTAGTATCTTAGAGATTTCTGTCACTTCACCAGATTACCAGAGGCATGAACCCACTATCGAGCATAAATACTAACTCTTGGAGTTGCTAGCATCTACTTGGCCAAGATAGCTACTAACAACGGAAAGCATGCAAGATCTCAAATAACAAAGACATGATAGAATCAATAATCAATCTGAAATAGCATCTCAATATCCATCGGATCCCTGCAAACACAACATGTATGAATTACAAATAGATGATCTTGATCATGAATGGAGCTCACAAGATCTAAACATGAAAGCACAAAGGAGGAGAAACCAGCCATCTAGCTACTACATGGATCCGTAGTCCAAGGATGAACTACTGACGCATCACACCAGAGGCTTGCATGGTGATGAAGAAGGCCTCCATGGTGAATTCCCCTCTCCGGCAGGGTGCCAGGAAGAGCTTCCGATCCCTCCCGATCTACGGATGGATATGACGACGGCTACAGACTCTTTCGTGGATTTTTGATCGGGCCCTTAGGGTTTTCGTCCCGAGGGCAAGATATAGGCGGAAGGAGAGACCGAGGGGGTGCCGGGAGCGGCCACACCACCCCCTGGCGCGGGCCAGGCCTGGCCGCGCGACCAGGTGGTGTGGTGGCTCCCTGGCCCTTCTCCGTCTCGTATTCTGGCACTTGATCCCTTTCGGAAAAATAGGCACTTTGGCTTTTGTCCCGTCCAATTCCGAGAATATTCATTTTCTTACTTTTCTGTAACCAAAAACAGCAGAAAACAGGCAGCTGGCATTGTGGCTCTTGTTAATAGGTTAGTCCAAAAAATCATATGAAAAGTACTCCAAAGTTGGAACAAAACACAAGAAAGTGGATAAAACCAAGCATGGAACAGCAAAAATTATAGATACATTTGCAATGTATCAACATCCCCAAGCTTAACTCCTGCTCGTCCTCGAGTAGGTAAGTGATAAAAAGAAATAATTTTTGAGGTGACATACACCATTAAAGACTTGATCAAAGTATTTGCAAAACATTCAAAGCTAGGATCATATTACTTCAATCATAACATGAAAGACAAAGTTCTAGCAATAAGCAAAGAAACTATGATGCAACATGAAAAGGCACAAACAAAAGATTTATGAATAACATGCTTTGCAAGACGTTTGTTTGTTTCACACAAAGAAAACATGGCATAATAGTATTCAGCTTGTCCCTGAATAGAGTAGCAAATATAAATACATAGGACACCTTCAAAGTTCATAAGAGTGACTAGATAAAATAGTTTCAAACAAGCAATAACAAGTTACAAGTTATATACAAGAACTATATATCAGGAATTTGGAACACATACACATACAAGATTCCTCCCCTTGTGCCCGCAGTAGGCAGGTGGGCGAAACTTTTGAGATATTGACCACCATGGAAGAAGCGTGGTGACATTGAGAAGAGACGGTGATCTCATGAACGGCAGCGTGATGATCTCTTATTAGTTTACTATTATTTCATCAGGGGGATATATAACCTCCAACTAACGTCACTTGTGAATTCACAAGTTTTTTTATTCATAAGTTAGTAGTACAATTAGAGTCAACAGAGTATGCAAAGATCTAATGACTGACGAGGTGACTAAAATTTAGCTAATTCAGACTGATAATTAGCAAATCGGATTGGCAAACCCTTCATAATAAATGATGAAATTCTCTGCTAGAGTTCCCTGAGAATATATCTAGCTTTCCATATTTTGGCGCTGAAGAACTTCGTTTGGAAAGCAAATATGGAAAGGAAATTCATAATAAATGACGAAATTCTCTGCTAGAGTTGCCCTGAGAATATATCTAGCTTTCCATATTTTGGCGCTGAAGAACTTCGTTTGGAAAGCAAATATAGCTAGTTTCAGACTGACGCATCATCGAGAAACAAAATTTGAACCATATAGCAAAATGGCCCTGGCAATGCGCTATGTCCATTATGTGGGACGCCGGAGACCTGTGCTCACATAATGTTTAACTGCCTTGCTGCTCAGTTTCTGTGGAGCTTTATCCGGCGAGCCATGGGCCCTGCCTGGTAGGCCCAGGATCACGGTGAGTTCCTGGAGACGGAGGCAAACCGACCAGGAGGGAGGCGGCTAGTGTTTGCGGCGCTGACCTAGATCCTTTAAAATATTTGTAATAAAATGGTGATGGAGAAGATTTTCCCGCGACGGACGTCTGACTCTGTTTTTGCTCTTCTGGCTTACCTCCAGCAGTAGTACCCGCTATCTAAGCTGGCAGGATAGGGAACACCTGGGCGGATCCCTTCTGGCATTGAGAGCGACGGGCGGAGCGCTTCGCGGTTGCTGTTCCTGAGGAGCAGCCCTAGAGGGCGTTCTCTCATGCCTCCTTTTTAGTTTTCTCTTTGGGTTTTGCTATGCTGTGGCCCCAGCGATTCTGGACTGACTTTTCTCTTTTCTTTGGGTACTTTGGTGCCCGTGGTACTCTTGAACCTTGTACAAAGCGGGCCATAGTAGAGTTAGGCACGTTCAGACGGAAGGATTTGAATATGAACACATGACGATATGCCTGATAATCTTAGATTGAAAAGTCAAAGCTCGTGGAGAATACAAAAACTACACAATTAAGCTGCACGAGTGCACGGCACGAAACCATCACGGTACTGGTTCAACGACGTCGTGGCCAACGCCGTAACGCACGGACCTGTGGCTGATCATCTGGAGGCCTCCCGTACCGGCATCCTGGACAATCTCCACGCCGGCGAGCACCACAAAGCTCTCGGCTCTCTGTTGCATGTACCCCGACGGGCTGAGTTTTTTGCCCTTAGTTTGCCGGAAGAATCTCGCCAAGCACAGCCTGCCAGAGCCCAGCGGCAGGAGGTGGGACGCTGTCGGCGTCCAGAGATCCGGGGGCGGGGGTTCTTCCCACAGGTGTCGCAGTGGAAAGTCTCGCCGCGGCAGCACGGGAGGCTCCTGCAAGAGATCGGCGGCGCAGAGGTTTTCGTTTTTGGGAGAGAAGCCGAACCAGAGGCGATGCTCCGACACGTACTCGGCGCGGCCTCTGAAGGGCAGCGCCCAGCACCCGATCTTGCTCCACTTGCCGACCACATCCGTGGGGTGAGCTATGTCGAAGGAGTAGGTTCCGGCACCCGCCGTGGACACCCAAAACGCCGAGTCGCTGACCACCGTTTAGGCGCCGATCTCGTAGGGCTCGTCCGCCTCCTCCAGCGATAGCTTGTAGGCGGCGGAGTAGGTCGGGTCCCGTTTGATGCCCACGGCGCCAAAGGGGAGCGGCTGCAGATGGCGCCAACACTGCCAGGACTTGAGGCTGAGGGCTTGGAGATGGTGCGCCTGGCGGGCCATGCCAGCCGGGCGCGATAGGACGTAGAGGCCGTCGCCAGCCGTGAATGAGATGATTTTGGACATGGGGTTTATCATCCATGGCATGTTGCAGAGGGCGCGCAGGGCGCTGTCGTAGAGGAGGGTGCGTCCTTCGTGGTCCACTGCGATGATGTCGTTGTTGAGGGCGACGAAGTTCATCCACCCTGTGTGGTTTGACGGGCTGGGCCAGTCGAAGGATATGGTGGCGGGGGGCAACCGAGCCAGAACCGGAGAATTTTCCTTTGCTGATGTTGGATCTGCCAGTTTCCTTTGCTGATAGGGTAGAATAGGCGTGCGGGGATTGATGCGGTGCAGGTGGAAGGACGGCCGGCCGCCGCTCAATTTTTTGACCAGCAGATTCACTAAGCGGTGATTCATCCTTGGGGAAATCAATGTTTAGAGAGTACGAACCAAGATCGATAAAAAGTACAGGCCGGGCGTATATACTGGAGTGCGCGGGTATTGGCTCAATATAGGTGATTCGATTCAGTTTTGGGGGAGATTCCGGATTACCATGTCGATGGATGGGACGGCCGGGGGAGGTGCACGTAGACACAGGCACAACATGCACAGATGTCAGATTGTAACACATAAGCTACATATGAAGCCGGCCGCGTGCAACCATGCCCACTCAGGATAGGAATGGGTCGGCCGGCCCTGGTCTTGGACCCGGCCCTGTTGGCCACGAGGCCAATTTGCGAGGCCAGGGTCGACCCATTTCAAGAGAAGTGGTGGCCTCGTCACTCCGATGGTGGCCGACCCGAATTTTAGCTTGAATAGATTTTTTTGTTTGTGTTACGAAAGCATGCGTGATGATGTAAATAAAAATAAAGCATGTCGGATTGTTATAAGTACTCTCACTGTTTCAAAACATAAGATGTATTAGCTTTCTTAAGCTTCACATAGCTAAAACATCTTATGTTTTAAAACGGAGGGACTATTAAGCAAGCTAGATGGATAATTTTTTTACGGTAAGCTAGCTGTAGGGATTTGCGATTTTTTTAAATAATACACTTTTTAAATTTACTCCGGCAAGTATTGCACGAATTTGACAATTTAAAATTCTAGAATAGTCGGCTTCGGCCTGGTCGAATGGGCCACTCGGCCTGGGTCTCACCGATCCAGCTCCATTATGCGAGGAGCATGCCGATTGCATGTGGCCGTGTGGGGCCATGGGCCCACGCTGACCGAATGCCCCACTCGATCACGGTCAGGCCGAATTGACCATTCGGCGAGGAGCAAGGCGAGTGCATCTGTCGAGTCGAGGACCGCGTCGACCGCCCCCGCTCCTCTCCTTTCTTTCTCCCGTGCCCACATTCTTCTTTCTCTCTCCCAGCGCGAGAGTTCATCTTCCCATCACCTATTTTGCACGATTTTCTCTAGTTTTCCAACAAAACTTCATTCTAAAAGCATTAGAGTGGTAGGGGAAGCCCGGTCTACTAATAGGTTAGCTCAAAATTCGATTTGGTGGTCGTTTTTTGGAGGAATGGTGGTGGTATGCCATTGGAGCAATGACAATGGTGGTGGTGCGGTTGAGCTTGGTGTTGGGGGCTTTATGAGCTGCGTCGTGCTGCTTGTCCGGTGAACTGAGGCCGCTGTACGGAATTGCTTCTCACGATTCAAGGGTAAACTCAAATCTCTCGATAATCACAATTATTGTATATGGTTATGTGGCTAATTGGCTGTGATTAGTAGGCTATTATAATATTTGGCAGGTAGATTAGTAGAAAATTTTGTCTGGTGGTTTAGTGAGTATTTCGGCCATTGGTCAATACCATTTATATTGCGCATAAGTGGGGAAATTTGGCTGTGGATTAATTAGTATTTTTGAAGGTTAGTTGGTACATTTTATATCTATAGACAGACTATTTTACATGGTTATATACATTGTTTCTAATTTAATGATTAGTTAAAAAATGTTTTTATGTCAGTAGATATTTCCAATTTAGTGATGTTCGTATTTTACTACGGTCCTGGTACTATCCGAGCAAATGAGTATGGAGCTGATTTGAGTGAGTTTGAGTATATGGTGTGGATTTTGACTGCCCCTCAAACATGGAGTGTTAGTCAGTTGAAAGAATGGTTAACAAGCTGTTTAGGGTATAAGCTTGAAACATACACCGTTAGTGTACATGCATTGTGGCCAAAGTCAATGAAGAACCTTTTCTGGATTTTGAGGCATGTAGATCGTAACAAAGACTAGTTGAAGTGATTAAAAGATTGCGAGGACATGCACGTAAACCCTATCGCTTTATTGCTTCGCATCCTGAAGGAGATCGATCCGTCTGGAGGCGATGGTGGATAGGATCCTAGTCGTAGTGCTGAATCTAGTTATGGGATGTAATCTATGTCAAATGCTGGAGGTAGTGGTTATTAATCGGAGCAGAGCAGTCAGGTAGGAGGAGGTGGTGGTTATGAACCAGGGCAGAGTAGTCAGGCAGGAGGTGGAGGAGATGATAGTGGAGAGGCAAATGCGGATGAGGAGGGTGGACACAGACTTGATAGAAGAGGAGGATTATATGGATGGTGAAAGTGGTAATTTTGATGATTCTGATGGAGAAGGCAACGAAGAGGACGTGCCGATTACTACATCATGGAATCAACACATCTCAGATGAAATGACCGTTAGCGACGGTCATGATTCTATGTGGAAATATCACAAGAATAAAATTGCCAAGGGTGCCAGATATCTAGACAAGAAATATTTGCAAGATACAATCATTGCTTGGGTATTTTCCACACAGAGAGTTTTCAGTACAACAGTGTCCTCTAAAAAAATACTTGACAATGGAATACGTGGATATAAATTTTCCATCTAGGGTGTATGGATATCTCTCTAAGTACAACATAAATTGGTTGGTGAGCGATTTAGTGATGCACACATGCGAGATTCCATCTATCCTTAGAGATCATCGTAACCTCTCCTCCATGCTTCTGGCTCGGTTGCTTTACACGGAGATAGTGGAGTGCAAAGCGATCGAAGTGAAGTCTATGGTGAAGAAAGTAAGGGTTAGGTTTAAGTACACCATTTCTTATGGCAAGGTTTGGAGGGAAAAGTAAAGGGCTCTTGAGGATAAGTTTGGTTCGTTTAGAGACTTGTACGACTCTGTAGTCCAACAACTCTAGACACTACAGGATATGAACCCAGGCACCTTTGTCGACATCCAATACTATGTGGTACCAATGGACCCATCCCGTGAAGGTGCTTCATCGAGTGTTCTTCTCTTTCGCTAAATGCATCAAGCTTTCACGCATTGCCGACCAGCTATATGTGTAGATGATACTTTTCTCACTGTCAAGTATAAGAGTTGGATCCTTAACGCTATTGCTCAAGGCGACAACAATCAAATTGTCCCACTTGCATTTGCTTTTGCGGAGAGCGAAAACACTGAAAGTTGGACATGGTTCTTCCCGCAGCTTAAGATAGCAGTTGTGAAAGATAAACCCAATATGTTCATCATTCATGATAGGTATGCATGTATACTCAATACGGTCAAGCATTTGACACAGGCAAGGCCTGAAGAACAAACACCCTGGCTCGACATGCAGAGTCGTTGGTGCATGCGCCATTTAGGAGCTAATTTATTCTCACAGTTCAGGAATAAGAACCTGTTGAATCTATTCAAAAAACTGTGCAAGCAGAACTAGGAATGGAAGTATGATTTCATACGTGCACATCTCGATGACTTCACTCAGAAACATGTCAGGGCGAGGAAAGAGGCACAAACATAGCTATAGTTGCACATCAATCAGCGGTAGCTGCACATGCAGCTACATGAGCAGCGCCTGTGGAGGAAGACTCTGTAGGGCTTTGTGACTTGTCAGGATTTGATTTGGCAGGAATAATTTGGCGGGAAAACTTAGGGAGAAGAAAAATGGCGGGGAGAAAGTGGAGGGAACTCTACGTGCTAAAATTAAGATACATCTCTATGCTAAAAATAAAAATAAGATACATCTCTATAGTACAACTGAAATTAAGATACAACGCAACACACAAGCTGAAATTAGGATACAAACACGAAATAGAAGGGAGCATTAAGATACAATCGCTAACAAACAACTACAATAGATAATTAGGATACATACGAGATCCGAATTAAACTCCAGGTTACCAAACTACGATGTTGCCTCACCCTTTCCCTTGCTCGTTGATGTTGACGCGCTCTTGTCCTTCTTTGCTCTTTCCTTGTCTGCTCTTGCCTTCTCCCAGGCAGCTCTTTCCTTCTTACCGTACGGCGACATGAAGATATCATCTTACTATTCTTCCTCACCTTCACTCTCTACCAAGTACCAAGTGTTTTCTACCCAATACTCCATCGGTCTGGTGGTCCGAATCTTTAACGCTTCCCACAATGCATTCCAGCTTAGAAGTTCTTTGAGAATTTCCTCAGGAGTCCTCTTAGGACGGTAAAACCTAAATAATCTCTTAGCCAACTCATTAAGAAGGACATCACTACTAATGAGAGTGTCCCATGTAACTGGAGATTTGTCTATCGAAAACTCTCTGACCAAACGTAAAAGCTGGCGGGACTCCCACATCTCAAACTACGATCAAAAAGAGAACTAGACATTTATAGGAGAGAAAAAAGCTTGTGTGCTTACAAATCTCACAGAGGGGAGGGTTTTATAGAGGTGAAAGTAGAAGAAACGGCAGGAAGAAGTTGCCGGGAGAATCTGGTGGAAAAAAATTGGCAGGAACTCTTTTGCGGGAGAATTTGGACGAAACAAATACATTGTGTCCAAAATGCGAAATACATCTCAAAATTAAAATTGAAATTAGGGTACATCACGACACTTATGCTGAAATTAAGATAAATCACGACACTACAACTATAATTAAGATACATCGCTCCTGAGACATACATCTAGTAGTCCTAAGTCCAGCGCGGGTACTTTCCGGTCTTGTCCCCACGTTCTTCTACTGCCTGCGTCTCAGCATCCTTTCTCTTAATCTCTACCTTTCGGTCGTATGGGCCTCCTTGCGCACTTCTTCCATGCGCTCGTCTTCCTCTCTTGTCTTCCTGTTCATCTCACGGTTTTGAGCTTGTTCCGCTCTTAATTCTTTCAGTTCTCTCTCTCGTTCATTCTTCTCCTGCGCGACAATCCTTTCAGCACGTTACTCAGCATGAAAGATAGCCCATGCACGCCGGATCCTGTCCGCAATATCCTGTAGGGCCCAGACTGGCTGCTCCGTGTCAATCCAATGGTACCATTTGCAGAGAGATGGAGGAGACTGCGACCGCATTAATTGTATGAATAAAAGAAAAATAAATGATGGAAAACGACATATTCATCATCCTTTCAGAACATATCGTAGTCCTCTTGCGCGATGAACTAGCTTGATGGGGTGGGCTCTGGTCATAGTTGGGACACGTGAAACTTTATGCCCATCTTGTAAGAGAAATCCTCAGTCTCCTTCATCTTGGCAAGATGGCCGCACCAACACCTCTTTGTTCTCACCCCTGGTGGCAACCTTGCATATTTCATCTTCCTCAACATGTAGTCAGGGTCCGAACAAGGCACACTCATGGTGAAATCAAGGGGAGAGAGAAATAGGATGAACTGATGAAATGGTGAATGCAAATATATCGGTGGCCGGTGTTTTACTCAAAAGATTCAGCAGGGGAAAATGATAGGAACCACTGGAGGGAGAAATCGGCGGGAGAAAATGGCGGGAACCGCTGGAGGGAGAAATCGGCGAGAGAAAATGGTGGGAACCAGTTGCGAGAGAAATTGGCGGGAGAAAATGGCGGGAGAAAATGGCGGGCTGCAACTGTCTAGGTTTAGGCCAATCGTAGCATTGATCATGCAGGATTTGGTCAGGGATAAGACAATTACAGCAATCGGCCAGAGCCTGATCGAATAAAGCAATTTGCATGGGCCTGACAGAATGAAGCATTCAGCCAGGGCCTAACCAAATGAAGCAATCGACTAGGACCTGGCCGATTGCATGTTGGTTCCTAGCCGATGACCCATTCGGTCAGGCCTAGGCCGACTGAAACCTATTCGGCCAGGGCAAAGCCGAGTATGCGGTAGAATTGTAAATTTTTAATTTCGTGCAATACTTGTCAAAATGATTAAATAAAGTGTATTATTTTAAAAAATGGCCAGGGATTTGGTGGCCATAACCAATTTCAGTAACGTATGTACGTCGGGATGGAGTAGCAAAAGTTTGATCAAATTCTAATACGCCTAGAACAGGTCTTTGATCTGCTGCTACTTGCGGACGAAGCTAGCTTGAGAACAAAATGAACCGATTAGAGCTAGACTAGTTGTACTGATCGAGTCCAATCCTCAGGAATGGGTTGACCTCGCTGACCCCTTGGGTCACTCGAAGCCGGCTCCGCTGACCCATTTCATGTATGAGGCCCATGGCGGGGTAGCGGACCACGACACCTCGCTGGCTGGAGGGTTTTCGTTTTTTAGGTCTTTTTTCAGTGTCTTCTTCGGATGATGAGGCGATGGCTACATCTTGAAGTTAGAATAATGTCCTTCCCGTCCTATCCTCGCTCCGTTGGTACGTCTAGTGCTAGCGGAGGGCGCGTGATGTCGTGTGTCCGACAGATTTCTTGGGATCTTGTCGTTTTTCGTATTCGTTGGTGTGGTTTGAGGTCAGTCTCTTAAAATCTATGATTGTAATTTTTTGCGATGGTTGCTCCTCGTGTGCGCTGGTACTTTGGGCCTTAGCACGATGATTTCTCGTGTGTTTACTACAACAATCTCTACTTTGAAAAGTTTTGCCCGGCTCTCCAGCGATAGAGGGGCGAGGACGACACGCCTTGGACTCGTGCTAGTGTCATTAGTCTTTGCTAGGTGGTCTATTAACCTATTTATAATTTTTATTATTTTTCGGACTCTTTGTACTGCTGGTGATGATTATTAATAGATCCGTGGAATTTCATAAAAAAAGTATGAGGCCAACCCGGCTAACCAACGGCCTCGTTTTTTTGGGTCAGGCTAGAGACCTGACGGGGCAACCCAACCCGTTCCCATCCTGACTTTTCGGTGGCCTTGCTGCTGAATATTGAGCGAAAACCATCACAAGAATCTGAAACAAACAAAGAATCACCAATCTGTAGAAAAGTCTAGAACGGGTGAAGCGAGCCTGCGGATTTTGAGAAAAAAGTTATAGATCTCTATAGCACGAAATTATTTGAGCCTACGGTGAGATCGTGAAATTATCCTGTTGATATTTGTTCTTGGAACAAATCAACCATGGTACGCGAATCATCATCGTGGAGATATTTGTTCTTGGAACAAATCAACCATGGTACGCGAAATCAACCATGGGATGTTATAGGCCACGTCTTATCTCCTGAACTTCAGCGTGGAGATCTTTTTATTTATTTTGCAGAAGGGCGTGGAGAGGTGGGAGTTCGCACAAGGATAAACTTCACCGTATGTTTGCTACCGTTGGAAGGGATGTGTTGGCATACGGGGGTTCGTGTTGTAGTGAATATACAAAGGTGGTTTCTCTACACGTATGCTTTTATTAAAATGTCCTTTTTTTCACACAGTCATGTAAGCTTCTGGCATGCTATTTCGATAATAAGAAGTAATTTATTAAGCATGGTTGCACATCCTTTCATTCCTCCTTTTAATGCAAAAAGGAAATTGAAACAATTGTGTATCAGAAGAAGAAATTAATAAAGAAAATTAACATAACACAACGTAAAGGGGAAGAAATACATCAACGACACCATGCCGACGAACCGATTTATTACATCATCTCCTTGTTGAGGAATTCGAGTGTGAGGATTGTAAAACCTTTGTCTTGTTGTTTGAATGCTAACAAGTAATTAACCCTGATAAGTGATTTCATATCCTATCAAGCATCCTTTCCATTTGTCCATAACAAAACCAAGGAAACATGTGATATAGGTATGCCCAATGGGTACTTACCTCTGGCCTATCCAGTTCAGCCTAGCTGGAGGCCCACATGATGATCTGCTGCGATCCATAAAGCCCATGAAGATCAGATGACACGAAGCCCATAAGGACATCAGTTCCTGGAGTGACAAGCAAGAAGCTCCAAAACCAGGAAATCTTAGAGATAGAATCCAACTTGTAACCGACTTGGACGGTACCCAAGACCTAGCCTCCCCATATAAGGGCTAGGAGGGTCTGCCAAGGAGCACACTTTTAGATTGCTTTCAAGGTATCCTTCGCCTTAGTGAGATCTCTATTGAGCTTAGAGCTCTGTTCCATGATGTACTTGGCTTCTACAAGCACTTCTTTGCATTTCTCGTTGAGCTCGGTGACATTTTGGAATTGATCTAGAGGCACGGGCTCTATGAGAACCTTGTCTGTGGGAATAACAAAGGCATCACCCGCCTTCGATGTTTATGGCGGTAGTGGATGATGACTGCAAGTGCACAAATCGTTTGTAGCTAGTTTCAAAATAAAGATATCGATCTCATAGGGAGCAGTTAGCGAAAGACTAAAATGCTTTTAACTATAACTAAACGAAGTACTTAAGAAATAACTTTAAGTTGCAAGAAAAGTAAAGTTGTTTTGGGGGTTTTGGTGGAACAAGGTAATTTAAAGTAAAGCAAAACTTAATGCAGAAAGTGAGAATTGCGTGTGTAATGGAACTTTGGAACTACAATGGGGAAAAGGCGTTATCGGGGAGTGGTGGATACACCACTAGCAATTTAGACTAAGCAATCAAGATTATTATAACAAATATTCTCATAACATGTATGTATGTAGGAGGAGCTCTATATATGGTCAAATAGGAAGCAACCGCTGCTCACATCATCCTTCATAACCACAGCTGACGAATAAACGATATCAATCGTATTATCCTGCTATTAAGGGATTTCTCCCGCGGCATGGACATGGCTTAATGAGTTCTCCTTGATTCCCCAAGTTAGCACGTAAGAAATGACAACAACTTTATAGTCATAGTAAGTGCTATCATCCCTCCGTCTACCAACAAGTAATCCCCTTCATCGAGTCCCCATAGGAGGCAAATATTAAGGAGGTTCACAACTCCCAACATCAAGATGAAAACAATTAGCACATACACATAATGATGTATAACGTAATAATCTCTATCTCATCTCAATCATATGCTAGGGTTTCTCCATCTCCCCAAGAACTAGAGATCTACTCAGACATGGAGGCAATCAATATCATATCAATGGTAATGGAAACAATAATAGATGAATAGTACTTGTATAAATTCACAACGAGTACGGGAATTACAACAAGATCTAGACAAGATGTAGATGGGATGGATGGAGATGGTGGTGATGCAGCGGTGGATGATGAAGATCGATGCCTTAGCCTCCCGGATCTGCGCAAGTTGAAGATGGATCCCCGGTGGATGAGTTCTCCCTCCAGATGCCTTCCGGAGGTGAGGTTTCAGTGATTTCTGGGTGTTCTGTATGTCGTCTTTGCGATCCAGTTGCACGGGGTGAAACTATTCGAGGAGGCTAAGGCGGCGCCAACTATACGGCCAGAAAATTTGCTCCGGTCGTATAGTTGGTCGTTGAACCCTCTGTCTCCTTTGTTCGCTTCTGGTTTTCTTCTGGTATTATTAATATTTCCAAAATAAGCGATTTACGTTGTTTTTGACTTTTTTCTCCTCAGTACAGCTGCTCCAAGAATTGTATCCATTGGATCCATCATCTGTCCTGATCCTGGTGAAAACAGACATAAAATGTGCACGCGAGCGCCGTAAAATACCAAGATCCTACATCTATCATGCAAAATAATAATGCAAAACATGATGCAAATATGCACTCATCAACTTTCCCAAGCTTAGACTCTTGCTCGTCCCGAGCAAGTTTAGCTTAATGGATGTGATCCTCAAATTCATGAAGCCGAGTCGATAAAATAAATGAGGTAGTTGCAGCATATGTTTATCATATATGATACATAGGAATGAGTTCATGAATAGTATCCTACTCGAACCATCTGAATAATATTAGCAGGCTTCCACACCTTAGTAATCAACAGTTCATAAAAGATGAATCTCAACATAATTTAAAAGTATCCGGTTTAATCGAATGAGTTAGTGAGGTAGTCCCAAGTGTTTTAGGATCAACATATTCACTTGGGATTCAAAATCTCAAAAGTGTCTCTTTGTCATACTACAATATAGTGGTGTATGCCTATTTGCTCTTTGCACACTCGCTCTTTTTCTTCTTTCTTTTCTTCTCTTTTATATATATGCTCACACTTTTGTTTAAGTGTTGTGCAAAGGAGCTAGCCAAACTTTCCACTTAATGTAGGAATTCAAAGTTTAACAATCTCAATTATCAAATTCCAATTGTATATGAAGCATTCTTATGACTTGAAGATTCTACCTCGACTTGTTCTCACCCTATTTTGATAGTATTTTCATTCTCCTCTGTTCAAGGTTTCTGACAAGGGGTTAACTCATCAATGCCCATCACAGATGGACTTAGGTTCGAGGAAGTGTGGAGCGCTAGAGGCATCGATCGGCTAGCAAACAATCACATAGGGATGCAAGGTTTACCCAGGTTCAGGCCTCGCAGAGGACCCTACTCGTGCTTGTCTGCTCTTGGAATTATTGAAGGAGTCGAAAGTTACAGGGGTGCCCAGATGCAATCTGGCGATGGTGTGGAAACTAGGGTTGTGATTATCCTCCTCGCTGCCCCTCCTAGCCTTTATATATATAGGCTAGGTCTCGGGGTAGTAGGTCGAGTCGGTTACAAGTTGGGGGTTTCCCTTTAAACTTTCTATCTCAAGCTTCGCTGTGTGCTGCAAGCAGACAAAGTCTCCTATGGTCACCCAAATCTTTAATTGGGCCCTGGTAACGTCATGGGCTTCTCCTAGGCTGGACCGTGTATGCCAAACTCGAGTACCTGTAAGGTATTCCCATGTCAGTAGCCCCCGAGTGACCGATTGAATCGCAGATTCGAGTGGAGACTTATGAAGCCTTCGAGTGCATAGTCGAGTGTGTCTTTTCGAGTGCTCTAGTTTGTTTCATAGGGATTGTTGATATACGTGCCTAATTGACCCATTGTATCGGGATCAGTTAACTGCCTTAGGGCAAAACAACGCAATATACTCAAACTCGAGTCCCTAGACTCAAATTCGGAAAAGTGCTAGCATAATTCGACTCAGGCCGCGGAGGTCTTATAGAGTCGAATCCCAGTGTATAAGTGTGAGCACTCGACGCGTCCGTCAAGGCTTATTTAATCGTGCCTGTAGGCATAGATTATGTCTGGTAGAGCGCAGCAGGTGCGTTGCCAGGCCTTCTTCAGGTCTTATCTTCATGCTGCAAGCGTGACATCCGAATTTTGTGATCGTGGAGATGATTCGGGTGGCCTAGGAGATGTAATCTCTTTGTAGGAAAAATATGAAGCAGAGTCGCCAAAGATTTCAAGTGTGGATGCAGTCAACACACAGTTTATGTATAAGAAAAAATAATAGGATGCACGGCCAACGAAACCTATGGGAGTAGCCCCTGAGTGCCTATTTGAGTCGTAGACTCGAGTGGAGACTATAAATATTTTGCGACTGCTGTCGTCTTTTGCTTGTTTCAGTCAAAAGTGCTTTTAGCGCTCCCTATGGGAGTAACCCTGAATCCATAGTCGAATCGTTGATTCGAGTCAAGGGTTTCGAGAGAATAGAAGTTTGTCATAATACTTGGGGTTCTGTATAATTCATCGGGTGCATGGCCAGCGCTCGTGTTAGGAGTAGCCCCCGAGTGCTTGGTCGAGTCGAAGACTCGAGTAATGACTAGAGTAGTCAAAAGATGTTCCTGCTTGAGTTTTATGACGTCAGTGCTGATGATGGGATGAGCTCAGTTGTCCGCATGAGCAGTTTTGATGGGACGTGACGAAAAGTGGTTCCCATTTTCTGACTTGGATTTGACCAGGCGTGCGTAATCTTTGTTTTAACTGTGTCTCCTCGATTCTCACGTGTAATGGGGGGAGTGGAGCGACGGTTCGTGGTTTTTACTGCCACGTGTCGACATTGATTTGTGCCACGTGTATGGCTAATGTCCTGCTGGCCATTGGATGGCATATGCGAGTAGGTTAAGAAGAGATTTTGCAGTGCGATAATTTCCCCACATCTTCATCTTCTTCCGCGCGCACTGCCTCCATTGCCTCTCCTTGCCGTTCCATTGCTTGCATCCTCTTTGTGGCACTAGATGGTCTTCGCACTTTTCCTAGTTACTTTCTGCGCTCCCATCGCAAGCGCCAGATGGGAAAGAAGAAGGGGACCTCCACCGCTGGATCTACGGCCTCCACTGTTGCGGCCAAGAAGAAAATCTTCGTCACCACGTGCACCAGCGCTGCCGCCGCGGCTGGGAAGAAGAAGGGCCCAGGAACACGCGTCACGAATGGGTCATGGCGGCCATCCACCATCAAGGCGACCAAGCTCTTCACCCAGCGCCAAGATGGTGTGCTCCCCACTATGGAAGATGACTGCCGAATCCCCGGCGATGAGGTAATCCCCAGTCCCCCACCGGGTTCCGGGTGATGTTCCTAGCGTTCATTATTCGCGGTCTGTCTCTCCCCCTTCACAAATTTGTGAGGGGGTTGCTTTGTTTCTACGGGCTCCAGCTGCACCAGCTAACCCCAAACTCTATCCTTCACATTGCTTGCTTCGTTAGCCTCTGCGAGCGTTGGCTCAGAATTGAGCCACACTTTGGCCTCTTCAAAAAAATTCAATCTCAAACACTAGTCGGGCTCGGGATTAGTAGTCTATGATATAGGAGGCTGCGGGATCCACATCGACTCCAATGTCACCTATTTTTCCATCAACCTCAATGCGTCTGTCCAAGAATGGAGGGAGAAGTGATTCTACATTCGTGACCAGAAAGTTGACGAAGAACACTACGGACTCGCGCCCTTTGATATGGTGGCAGCTTGCAAGAGGAGGAGGTCGTGGAAGAATACTGTGATGCCCAGCGAAGCCGAGGAAACAAAAACTCTTTACCAGCGTGTCTGCGACCTCGAACACCGCGTATGCAAGGAAGTAGGAGGCGCAGACCTTATTTGCACTTGGATGCACCGTCGAGTGCAGCCGCTGCAGGCTAGGGTGCACCCAGTGTTCTGTTGGACTGGTGCTGACAATGTGACTCACATCTCGTGATAGGGCATCTCTTCGGGCGAAGTAGATAGGAGGTTTTGACTGCTGACCAAGTACACCTCCAAGGAGGATCACCCGGGTGACTCAGTCGTGCCTCCCTTCTATGCAAGCCATCCTCCGCCTAAGGTGGATTTATTTTAAAAGTTCTTTCTTATTTTTCGATTGCTTGATGGGTGTCTTTTATACTGATGCTTGGTGCTGGTTTCAGGACTGGAAAGTGACTGATGGCTCAAAATATATTCGAGCTCGTTGGGAACCCCAAGAGGAAGGTATGATGAGCACAGTAGCAAGTTTTCCCTCAGTTATGAAACCAAGGTTATCGAACCAGTAGGAGCAAGGAAACAACTGCAAGGTGTTGCTAGCAACTTTGAATCCTACACAACACAACCACAGAACTTTGCTCCCAACTTATAGTGAGGTTGTCAATCTCACCGGTTTTGCTAAAAACAAAGGATTAAGCATATTGTGTGGAAGATAGTAATTGTTTGTAGAAAGTAAACAGTAAATAGTAGATGATAGATTGATGGTAAAAGAATGGACCGAGGTCCATGGTTCACTAGAGGTGATTCTCCTTAAGATATATGACATGTTGGGTGAACAAATTACAGTGGGTCAATTGATAGACACCGAGAAAGCATACATGCATATACTAATCATCTTGACTCCTATGAGATTTGATTGGGCATTACAACATTATACATAGACCGTAATCCAACTGCATCTATGACTAATAATCCACCTTTAGGTTATCATCCGAACCCCCTCTAGTATTAAGTTGCAAGCAACAGATAATTGCATTAAGCAAAGTGTGTAAAGTAAACAATACGATTGTCCCATGGACAAAGGATTGCTGTTTTCTCTCTAGTAGCAACATCACATCTAGTACCTTAGAGATTCCTGTCACTTCCCTAGATTACTAGAGGCATGAACCCACTATCGAGCATAAATACTCCCTCTTGGAGTTGCTAGCAACTACTTGGCCAAGATAGCTACTAACAACGGAAATCATGCAAGATCACAAATAACATAGACATGATAGAATCAATAATCAATCTGAAATAGCATCTCAATATCCATCGGATCCCTGCAAACACAACATGTAAGATTACAAATAGATGATCTTGATCATGAACGGAGCTCACAAGATCTAAACATGGTAGCACAAAGGAGGAGAACCAACCATCTAGCTACTACATGGAACCATAGTCCAAGGATGAACTACTCACGCATCACACCGGAGGCAGGCATGGTGATGAAGAAGGCCTCTAGGGTGATCTCTCCCCTCCGGTAGGGTGCCGGGAAGATCTTCAGATCCCTCCTGATCTAGGGATGGACATGGCGGCGGATATAGACTCTTTCGTGAAATTTTGATCGGGTACTTATGATTTTCGTCCCAGGAGGCTTTTATAGGCGAAGGGGCAAGGTTGGTGGAGCACCAGGGGCCCACACCCCCTGGTGGTGCGCCCCCAGGCCGTGTCGCCACCAGGTGTGGCCACCCTTGTGCGCCACTTCATCTCCCCTCCGGACTTCGTGTTGCTTCGGGTAAAATATTGACTTTGGCTTTTGTCCGGTCCAATTCTGAGAATATTTCCTCACTAGCTTTTCTGAAACCAAAAACAGCAGAAAACTGGCAATTGGCACTTTGGCATCTTGTTAATAGGTTAGTTCCAGAAAATGTGTATAAATACTCTAAAGTGTGGACAATACACAAGAAAGTAGATATAAAACAAGCATGGAACATCAAAAATTATAGATACATTTACAACGTATCAACATCCCCAAGCTTAACTCCTGCTCGTCCTCGAGTAGGTAAGTGATAAAAAAGAATAATTTCTAAGGTGACATGCACCATCACAATCTTGATCAAGGTATTTGTAAAACATTGATAGCTAGGATCATAGTACTTTAACATAGACATGAAAGATATAGTTCTAACAACAAGACATAGCAACTATGTTGTAACATGAAAAGGTACAAACAAAAGATTCATGAATAATAATGCTTTGAAAGACGTTTGTTTGTTTCACATATAGAAAATATAATGAGAATGGTATTCAGCTTGTCCCTTATAGTGTAGAAAAACATAAATGCATAGGACACCTTCAAAGTTCATAAGGGTGACTAGATACAAATAGTTTAAAAACAAGCAATATCAAAGTTATGAATCAATCAACAAGTTTTGGGACAATGCACATTAAACTAAGAATGACCACTATGCGCTCTCAATAGGTGCATAAAGATAGAAGATGGAGACTCAACATAAAAGTAAAAGAAAGGCCCTTCATGGAAGGAAGCAGGGATTCAAGTTTCATAAAGAGCTTCCAAAAATTATGGTACTTATTAGCTTTCAGTTCTCATTGCCCCTATCATAAGCATCTTTAGGTGATTAAGGTTAAAGTGAGCAAATATGAGGATATGCCTGACAAGTTATAAGCTGAAAATCTCATGCCCCTTAATTACAAGTACCGAACCTCATGCTACTCAAGTTTAGTCACACGTAAGTTCTTGTCATTGTAAGTACATGCATATCATAGAGAACCGCCTTCGGGGTACCCCTTGCCTGATGATACGGAAGCTTTCCCATATCAAAATGACAAGGCAAGCAGACAATGAGCATCTTAGCAATCTTTTTGTATGCAATTTGCATAGGGATTTCCCTTTTTTTGAATGCTTCACAGATTGCTCACTATGGTTATGCTGCACGTTTCCACCATGATTAGGCATGGATTAGACTAGCCGCCCAGGCGTTTCTCTAACACATATACAAACTCCATGAGCCTTACAAGGTCCCCTTTCATTTCACACCGCCGGGATCCATAAGCAAATAAACATGATATCAACTAAATAAAGTGCAATGTTGAAAGCGTTCCCCATGATAAAATGGTTCTGCTAATTCACAACTTACAAAGTGCAAGCATATACGCAACATAGATGGGAACAATGGTTCAAGTTTATTAAGTGCAAGAAAGTAAAGTGTGCCATCAAGTTCGTGAGAGCTTTAATCACTAATTTTCACATAACAAGTTTAATTTGGAAGGTAGATACAAAAATGAATATACTTGGAATAGCATTAATGCTAATAGGTAGGGGAATGTTCGTCTGCGGTACCAAAGTTGGCAGGCCAGCGCATGGCGGTACCTAAGTTGCCTGAAATTACCGCGTTTCGAAAAGTTGGGCCGCCAACTACTGAGAGGGGCCATTGTTGGAGATATGCCCAAGAGGCAATAATAAAAGTGGTTATTATTATATCTTTGTGTTTATGATGAATGTTTACATCCCATGCTATAATTGTATTATAAGTAAACACTAATACATGTGTGTTTTGTAAACGTAAAAGAGTCCCTAGTAAGCCTCTTGTTGAACTAGCTTGTTGATTAATAGATGATTTTGGTTTCCTAATCATGGACATTGGATGTCATTGATAACAAGGTTATATCATTAGGAGAATGATGTGATGGAGACACACCCATAGTAAGTATAGCATAAGATCAAGTCATTAAGTTCGTATTGCTACAAGCTTTCAAATGCATAGTAACCTAATCCTTCGACCATGAGGTTATGTTAATCACCATCACCGGATGGGTACTTTGATGACATCAAACACCGCTTCGTAACTGGGTGGTTATAAAGGTGTCGTTGGGTATTCTGAAAATATGTGTTGAAGCGCATGGACCAAGATTGGGATTTGTCCATCCATATGACGGATAGATATGCTCTGGGCCCTCTCGGTGGAATGTCATCTAGTTAGCTTGCAAGCATGTGACTAGGTCACAAGGGATGACATAACATGGAACGAGTAAAGAGTACTTATCAGTAACGAGGTAGAACTAGGTATGGAGATACCGACGATCAAACCTCGGATAAGTAGAGTATCGCGTGACAAAGGGAATTGGTTTTGTATGTTAATGGTTCTATCAATCACGAAGTCATCGTTGAGTGTGTGGGAGCCGTTATGGATCTCCAGATCCCGCTGATGGTTATTGATCGGAGAGGTGTCTCCATCATGTCTGCATATTCACGAACCGTAGGGTGACACACTTAAGGTTCGATGCTATTTAGTTAGATATGGAATGTGCGTTGGAGATCGAATGTTGTTCGGAGTCTCGGATTGGATCTGGGATATCACGAGGAGATCCGGATTTGTCCGGAGAATAAGATTCATATAATGGAGATCATTTTCTAGGTTCGGAAATGTTCCGGAGTGTTTATATGGGGATTCTAGAAGGTTTCGGAGTGTTCCGGAAAGTTCTAGAAGGTTCTGTGGACTTTACTTGAAAACCAAGAAAGGAAAGGGGAAGACTTGGGGGGAAGGAAACTCCCTCCCCCCTCTCCCTTGTGCGTCGGCCCTAGGAGGTGGGCCTAGGGGTGGGAACCCTAGGCCGCACCCCTCCCTCTACATATAGAGGGGTGGAGGCGCCACCCCCTTGCCCCCTCCACTCTTGTCCTAGCCGCCTCTCTCCTCCTCCTTCGCTCTTCTCAGGCTTAGGCGAAGCCCTGCAGAATTCTCTACTCCACCACCACCACCACACCGTCGTGCTGCTGGGATTCCGTGGAGAGATCTACTACCTCTGCTGCTTGCTGGAACAGGGAGAGGAAGGTTCAGATCGACCAAGACGTGTGACCGATCATGGAAGCGCTGCCGGAACGCGGTGCCGGAAGGATCGTCTACTCTATCTTGAGATCGGCAAGTGATCGTCTACATCAACCACGAGATCCGATCTCGCACAAGGTTTTCGGATCTACAAGGGTTAGTACAGATCTATCTCGTTGCACATGTCTAATAGATTAGATCTTGGATTTTATCTAGATTAGATCTGGGTTTTGTTCGTTCTTGCGGTAGAATTTTTTTGTTTTCCATGCTACGAACCCATCAGTGGTATCAGAGCCGTGTCTATGCGTAGATCTGTTGCACGAGTAGAACACAATGGTTTTGTGGGCGTTGGTGCGCATGTCGTCTTTTGGTTTGTGTACTTTGCATCTTGCGGTATGGTGGGATGAAGCGGCTCGGGCTAACCTTACATGTCATCGCACATGAGACTTGCTCCACGCTTGACGTGTAACTTGCTTTGCACAAGTGGCTTTGCGGGTGTCTGTCTCTCCCACCATAGTATAGATCCAATTTACACTTTGCACTTGATAACACTTGTATCAACGTTGTGGTTTCAGTTTTGTAGGTAAGATTCGTTCTTATTCGAAAGCCCCAAACCACGTAAAACATGCAAAGAAAATTAGAGGCGTCTAACTTGTTTTTGCAGGTGTTTTGTGATGTGATATGGCCATCATGTGATTGTGATTATATTTGATGTATGCAATGATACTTGTTGTAATATGGCAACCGACGGGAGCCTAATGGTCGTCTTTGATTCTGTTAAGACCTGCATGTCTATTCATCTTGTAATAGCTTTATTCCAAGTAGTTGTAATAGTTGCTAGTGATGATGGACAACCATGAAGCGGCGCCACATGACCTTGACGCAATGCTGGTGATGATGGAGATCATGTCCGTGCTTTGGAGATGGAGATCAAAGGCATAAGAAGAAAGGGCCATATCATATCACACTAATTATGAATTGCCTATGATGTTAATCCTTTATGCATCTTGTATTGCTTAGATCGCGATGGTAGCATTATAAGATGATCCCTCTCACTAAATATCAAGTAATAAAGTGTTCATCCTTAGTTGGCACTGTTGCTAAGACTCGTCGTTTCGAAGCATCTCGTGATGATCGGATGTGATAGATTCTACATGTGCATACAATGGGTGCATGCCAGATTTGCACATGCGGAAACTAAGGTTAATCTTGACGAGCCTAGCATGTACAGACATGGTCTCGGAACACGGAATACCGAAAGGTAGAGCATGAGTCATATAAATGATATGATGAACATGAAGATTGTTCGCCGATGAAACTACATCTTCTCTCGTGAAGATCGGACTTGGTGTAGTGGACTTGGTTCGTGTAATCACTAAGACAATGTGAGGGATGTTGTTTTGAGTGGGAGTTCACCTAGTTAATTTAAGAATTAAGATTGAACTCAATTTATCATAAACTTAGTCTAAACTACTTGCAAATTTGTTGTAGATTATGGTGAACCTGTCCATCAATTTCAATGCGTTCCTAGAGAAAGAAAAACTTAAGAACAATGGAAGCAACTTCACGGACTAGCTTCGTGGACTGAAGATTGTCCTCAGGGCTGGTCAGTTGACCTATGTGCTCGAAGCACCGCTAGGTAACCCACCTGCAGAAGATGCCACCGATGACGTAAAGAATGTTTACGCCACTCGGAAAAATCACTACTCCACAGTTCAGTGTGCCATCCTGTACGGTTTAGAAACGGAGCTTCAGAAGAGCTTTGAGCACCACGACCCGTTTGAGATCATTAAGGAGCTTAGGCTGATTTTTGAGACTCACGTGGCCGTGGAGAGCTATGAGGCCTCCGAAAAGTTCTTTAACTGTAAGATGGAAGAGGGTAGCTCCGTTAGCAAGCACGTGCTCACCATGTCTGGGCACGCAAACAAGCTCCAAGAGTTGGGGATAACGATTCCTAATGAGTTAGGGATTCACCGTGTCCTCCAATCACTGCCACCGAGTTATAAGAACTTTGTGATGAACTACAATATGCACTGCATGAACAAGACATTGCCTGAACTATTGTCCATGCTGAAAACTGCTGAAGTGGAGATCAAGAAGGAGCACCAAGTGTTGATGGTCAATAAGACCACCAATTTCAAGAAATAGGGCAAGCCTAAGAACAAGGGCAACTTCAAGAAGTACGGCAAGAAAGTCCGACCTTGCTAAGAAGACCAAGGCTGGTCCTAAGCACGAAACTGAATGCTTTATCGCAAGGGTGCTAGTCATCGAAGCGAATCGCCCAAGTACTGGCGGATCTCAAGAACGGCAACATCAAGAAGAAAGGTATATTCGATATACATGTTATTGATGTGTATCTTACTAGTAATCGTAGTAGTGCCCGGGTATTTGATACGTTCGGTTGCTCACATTTGTAACTCAAACAGAGCCGAATAAGCGAAGACCAAGCGAGACGAGGTGACAATGCGCGTTGGAAATGGCTCCAAGGTTGATGTGATCGCCGTCGGCACGCTCCCTCTACATCTACCTTTGGGATTAGTTTTAAATTTGAATAATTGTTATTTGGTGCCTGCGTTAAGCATGAACATTATATCTAGATCTTGTTTATTGCGAGACGGTTACTCTTTTAAGTCCGAGAATAAAGGTTGTTCGATTTATATGAGTAATATCTTTTATGGTAATGCACCTAAGATGAATGGTTTATTCTCTTGAATCTCGATAGTAGTGATACACATGTTCACAACATAGATGCTAAACGAACAAAATTGAATGATAATTCTACATACATGTGGCACTGTCGTCTTGGTCACATTGGAGTGAAGCGTATGAAGAAACTCCATTCTGATGGACTTCTTGAATCACTTGATTTTGAATCACTTGAGAGATGCGAAACATGCTTAATGGGAAAATGACTAAGACTCCATTCTCTGGAATAATGGAGCGAGCTACAGACTTATTGGAAATAATACATACCGATGTGTGCAGCCCAATGAGTGTAGCATCACATGGTGGATATCGTTATGTTCTCACTTTCACGGATGACTTAAGTAGATATGGGTATGTCTACTTTATGAAACATAAGTCCGAAACTTTCGAGAAGTTTAAGGAATTTCAAAGTGAAGTGGAAAATCATCGTAACAAGAAGATTAAATTTCTGCGTTCTGACCGCGGAGGTGAATATCTAAGTTATGAGTTTGGCATGCATTTAAAAAAATGTGGAATATTTCGCAATTGACACCGCCGGGAACACCACATCGTAATGGTGTGTCCGAACGTCGTAATCGAACTCTCTTAGATATGGTTCGGTCTATGATGTCTCTTACAGATTTACCGCTATCGTTTTGGGGCTATGCATTAGAGACAGCCGCATTCACTTTAAATAGGGCACCATCTAAATCCGTTGAAACGACACCGTACGAATTGTGGTTTGGAAAGAAACCTAAGTTGTCGTTCCTTAAAGTTTGGGGTTGCGAAGCATATGTAAAGAAGTTACAACCTGATAAGCTTGAACGCAAAGCGGAGAAATGCGTCTTCATAGGATACCCTAAAGAAACAATTGGGTATACCTTCTATCATAGATCCGAAGGCAAAGTTTTCGTTGCCAAGAATGGATCCTTTCTTGAGAAGGAGTTTCTCTCGAAGGAAGTGACTGGAAGGAAAGTAGAACTCGACGAGGTTATTGAACCTTCTCTCGGAGTTGAGAGTAGCGCAGCACCGGAAGATGTTTTTGTGCCACCTGCACCAATTGGAGAGGAAGCTCATGATGGTGATCATGAAACTTCGAATGAAGTTGCTGCTGAACCTCACAGGTCAACGAGGGTTCGTACCACTCCTGATTGGTATGACCCTGCCTTGAACGTCATTTTGGTGGACAACACTGATGACCCTGCGACGTATGAAGAAGCTATGGTGAGCCCAGATTCCGACAAATGGCTAGAAGCCATGAAATCCGAAATGGGATCCATGTACGAAAACCAAGTGTGGACTCTGGTGGACTTACCGGATGGCCGTAAGGCTATCGAGAACAAATGAATTTTCAAGAGAAAAACAGATGCTGATGGTAATGTTACCGTCTATAAAGCTCGACTTGTCGCGAAAGGGTTCCGACAAATTCAAGGAGTTGACTATGATTAGACGTTCTCACCAGTAGCGAAGCTAAAGTCTATGAGGATTTTGTTAGCAATTGCTGCATATTTCGATTATGAGAATTGGCAGATGGATGTCAAAACGGCGTTCCTTAATGGAGACATTGAGGAAGAGTTGTATATGGTACAACCCGAGGGTTTTGTCGATCCTAAAGATGCTGACAAGGTATGCAAACTTCAGCGCTCCATTTATGGACTGAAGCAAGCATCCCGGAGTTGGAATCAACGTTTTGATAAAGTAATCAAAAACTTTGGATTTATACAAACTTATGGAGAAGCTTGTATTTACAAGAAAGTGAGTGGGAGCTCTATAGCATTCCTAGTACTATATGTAGATGACATATTGTTGATTGGGAATGATATAGAACTTCTTAATAGTGTCAAAGCCTATTTGAATAATAGTTTTTCAATGAAGGATCTTGGCGAAGCGGCATATATTCTAGGCATCAAGATTTATAGAGATAGATCAAGACGCCTAATAGCACTTTCACAAAGTACATACTTGGACAAAGTTCTAAAGAAGTTTAGAATGGAAGAGAGCAAGAAAGGGTTCGTGCCCATGTTGTCAGGTAAGACCTTGAGTAAGACTCAAAGTATAGCTACGACAAAAGATAGAGAGAAAATGAATAATATTCCCTATGCCTCGGCCATAGGTTCTATCATGTATGCCATGCTGTGTACAAGACCGGATATAGCACATGTTGTTAGTTTGACTAGCAGATATCAAAGTGATCCTAGAATGGAGCACTGGACAGCGGTCAAGAATATCCTAAAGTACCTAAATAGGACTAAGGATATGGTTCTTTCTTATGGAGGTGATGAACAGCTTGTTGTAAACAGTTACACTGATGCTAGTTGGAACACCGATCCAGATGACTCGAAGTCACAGTCTAGATACATATTTATTTTGAATGGTGCTGTAGTGAGCTGGAGGAGTGCCAAGCAAAGCGTTGTGGAGAAATCTTCAACTGAATCGGAATACGTAGCTTCTTCAGAGGCTGCACAAGAAGCCATATGGATGAAGGAGTTCATTACTGAACTTGGCGTGGTTCCTAGTGCGTTGGACCCGATGGTCATCTACTATGACAACACAGGTGCCATAGCTAATGCACAGGAGCCAAGGTCACATAGCAAGCTGAGGCACATCAAGCTACGTTTCCATGCTATTCGCGAGTATGTCCAAGATGGTGACATAAAGATTTGCAAAGTACACACTGATCTGAATGTGGCAGATCCGTTGACTAAACCTCTCCCTAGAGAAAAGCATGACCAACACCAGAACGCCATGGGTGTTAGGTATATTACCATGTAATCTAGATTATTGATTCTAGTGCAAGTGGGAGACTGTTGGAGATATGCCCAAGAGGCAATAATAAAAGTGGTTATTATTATATCTTTGTGTTTATGATGAATGTTTACATCCCATGCTATAATTGTATTATAAGGATGTGTGTTTTGTAAACGTAAAAGAGTCCCTAGTAAGCCTCTTGTTGAACTAGCTTCTTGATTAATAGATCATCATGGTTTCCTGATCATGGACATTGGATGTCATTGATAACAAGGTTATATCATTAGGAGAATGATGTGATGGACACACACCCATAGTAAGTATAGCATAAGATCAAGTCATTAAGTTCGTATTGCTACAAGCTTTCAAATGCATAGTAACCTAATCCTTCGACCATGAGGTTATGTTAATCACCATCACCGGATGGGTACTTTGATGACATCAAACACCGCTTTGTAACTGGGTGGTTATAAAGGTGTCATTGGGTATTCTGAAAGTATGTGTTGAAGCGCATGGACCAAGATTGGGATTTGTCCATCCATATGACGGATAGATATGCTTTGGGCCCTCTCGGTGGAATGTCATATAGTTAGCTTGCAAGCATGTGACTAGGTCACAAGGGATGACATAACATGGAACGAGTAAAGAGTACTTATCAGTAACGAGGTAGAACTAGGTATGGAGATACCGACGATCAAACCTCGGATAAGTAGAGTATCGCGTGACAAAGGGAATTGGTTTCGTATGTTAATGGTTCTATCGATCACGAAGTCATCGTTGAGTATGTGGGAGCCGTTATGGATCTCCAGATCCTGCTGATGGTTATTGATCGGAGAGGTGTCTCCATCATGTCTGCATATTCACGAACCGTAGGGTGACACACTTAAGGTTCGATGCTGTTTAGTTAGATATGGAATGTGCGTTGGAGATCGAATGTTGTTCGGAGTCTCGGATTGGATCTGGGATATCACGAGGAGATCCGGATTTGTCCGGAGAATAAGATTCATATAATGGAGATCATTTTCTAGGTTCGGACATGTTCCGGAGTGTTTATATGGGGATTCTAGAAGGTTTCGGAGTGTTCCGGAAAGTTCTAGAAGGTTCCGTGGACTTTACTTGAAAACCAAGAAAGGAAAGGGGAAGACTTGGGGGGGGAGGGAGGAAACTCCCTCCCCCCTCTCCCTTGTGCGCCGACCCTAGGAGGTGGGCCTAGGGGTGGGAACCCTAGGCCGCACCCCTCCCTCTACATATAGAGGGGTGGAGGCGCCACCCCCTTGCCCCCTCCACTCTTGTCCTAGCCGCCTCTCTCCTCCTCCTTCGCTCTGCTCAGGCTTAGGCGAAGCCCTGCAGAATTCTCTACTCCACCACCACCACCACACCGTCGTGCTGCTGGGATTCCGTGGAGAGATCTACTACCTCTGCTATCGGAACAGGGAGAGGAAGGTCTGCATCGACTCAGACGCGTGTGACCGTGCAGGCTCTTGAACGCGTGCGGAAGGATCGTCTACTCGATCTTGAGATCGGCAAGTGATCGTCTACATCAACCACGAGATCCGATCTCGCACAAGGTTTTCGGATCTACAAGGGTTAGTACAGATCTATCTCGTTGCACATGTCTAATAGATTAGATCTTGGCTTTTATCTAGATTAGATCTGGGTTTTGTTCGTTCTTGCGGTAGAATTTTTTTGTTTTCCATGCTACGAACCCATCAGCCATTTCGAGGCAAACTCATCTCACCCCTGCCAAATTCAAACATTCCGTTAACTGCCCCGTGAAGTAGACGGTCGGGACCCTCATGTCGGTCATCTGCCCGTGACGCGGGTGCCAACGCGGCAACCTCTTAGGCAAATCGAGCAGCTAAGTGGATTGGATGCATTGACCAATTTCACAAATCCATTCCCAGCTTTCGCCTAACACCGGCGACATCGGAATCCACCCTCCAGGCAGGACGATCCCTTCGGACATTTGACTTCCGGCACCAAGCTGCTGCGCCCAGTCGCTGATCCCGAGCTCCAATGGCGCATGCCGTAGCCGCCGTTGCGAGGCTCTAGCCTGCCTCCGCCGCCGACGAGCCGAGCAGCTCGGAGGATGGCAGATCCTACTATCAAGAAAGAAGAAGTTCTGTCTACAAGCGGGTGATCTACCCTTCTCTTTGCTATTCGCACTAGTTACAACTGCTAGCTGGCTACTGAACCTCAAATTTTTTGTTAGCCCAACGCTGACAAACATATTTTGTCCATAGTTTTTTGTCAAGTGGGATCTGCGCGGACCCCTTACCTGGTTACGGTAGTCCTCTATAGGTACGACTCTAAGGGCAAGAGGTATGGACACCATTGTTTCACGATGGAAGAAGCGCCTCCGCAGATCTGCTCTATATCTGGTATGGTTGCTGCTCTACGTAATCATGTGGAATTATGGCCGAAGCAGACTGCAAAGTTCAGCTTCATGGATGAACGTGGCATCATGGTTCCTATAACATGTGACAGTCAGCTAATTGGGTTGATGAAAAGGTATGCTTCGGCTGCCATGTTTGAGCTGAAATGTGATGTACTGGATGTGGAAGTTGCTGCAACTGGGAGTCACCCTTCTATTCTTGGACAGGGTGGTTGTGCGAACCCAATTAGCTCCTGGTAAGCAAAGGTCTATTGGGGTTCGCATGTTTGTGCTGAATTGTAATTTTTGTTTTATTTACTTTGTAGATATTGGGAAGTTATGCAACAGTCTTGTTTCTTTGACAGGAAGCGCCACAAGGTTAGAAACATGATTGCCGGGTCAGTCATTTTGCTGCCCGAAGAAATTAAAAATGAGTGGAAAGATGTCATTTTGTTGCCCGAAGAAATTAAAAATGAGTGGAAAGATGATGCTGGACACGATTCTGGTGCCCATTGTCCCGGCGATGCAGAGTACGTGAAGCTAAGAAAATTGGCACCGAGGAAGAGGAAGAAGGCATGAAATGAAGAAGCCATTGGACGTGAAGGCTTGGCACCCAGGCTGCGGAAGAAGGCTACTGGCAATGAAGATGCATAGTAATGTGTTGAACTTGAACCTATATATGTAATTATGTTAAATTCTGATCGCTCTGTGTGTGGCACGTTGCTGGGCGAAACAATCTACCCACGTTCTCTGAGTAAAATGTACCACGACTTAGGGTTTGGAAACGCCCGAGTCAGTAGTTGAATCCGAAATTGTGATTGTGCCACTGCTATCTGAAAACAAGGATCTACCGGTTCCACGATTGCTGAGGGGCAGGAGGTCTCCAAATACGACAGAATGTAAGTGGCACATAAATAAATTATTTAAGCTGCCACACTCCATGAAGCAGCAACTTATTTCAGATGTCGCTGACGTGGCAACATAAACAACAATGTTCTCACCGATAATGCCCGGATGAGGAGGAAATGGGTACCACTTTCGGCCTAATCTTGAGCCCGTCTATCTCACCGCCTCTGCTCCTGCATCCCACATCTGGTGAAGCTCCGGATCTCCGATGGCAAAGGGTGTACGTGCTTCCAGTTTATAAATTGTGGTTGTGCCATTTGCATGCAGCATAATCCACGTAGATTACGTTTAAACAAACCACCAGTGTCAGCATACACTAGTAGAAAAGGTTTCTTTGGTCCACGGTTACATTCCCAATCCGGGACAGAGATCTAAATCGAGGCAGAAATTGATCTAAATCACAAATTCTTCTACAAATTAATGCAGGATCAGAGCAATTTTTTTCCTCCCTAGAATCCGGGACCAATAGTTCAGACCGCTAGGTCAACAAGTACAAATATTGCAACTTAAAAAGGCACAGAGCTTAAGCTAAATAGAACTAGTTATCACACATCTCCTTGATCTTCCTAATCTTGGCCCGATGCGCATCTTCATGCGAGAGCAATGATCTAATTGTTTGCTCCTTCCTTTTAGCATCTTCCTTGCACATCTTCAATTGTTTCTCTGCATTTTTCCTCATGCACTTGTCAATACTCGTAGTTGTGTACTGCAGGACTTTGGCCTGGTGGAGATCGTTCCTTGCTTGATTCAGTTCTTGCTCTGCTTTAGCCTTAAGGGCCAACGCCGCGTCCCTCTCCTTCTCGACTTTGATAACCTTGTCTTGCACCCACCTGAGATCTCGCTTATGCTTGGTCGTGTCAACTGGTTCCCATAGCTTCATCTCAACACTGTCAAGAAGTGAGCTGAATATGAATTCTTTCAACTCGACAGTCATTTCCCATAGTTTGTCCAGCATTTTCTGCATCGATTTGGGCCACTCTAGATCTACCCATTTGACAACACCGCAACTTCCGCCTTGCATCGTTGCACAATGTCCTTGACACCGTAATCATGCCTGCGTTTCGTCCTTCGAAGGCTACAAATTTAGCAGGCACATATCCATGTTTACATACCGGAGGATTGTCTTCATCCTCTAAACCGTGATAGTCGGAGTCATACATCGTCTGGTTGGCCTAACACATCATACACGCATGAGTAAACAGATTAGATATAGCTCAAAAAATAGATAACTGGCCACAGATGATAGAAATAGAGATGATACAACTCACATCGAAATCACATCCTGTTGTCACGACCGTTTCTCATTGTCTCCTTGAACCCATGGCGAGAGGGTGGGGGGGTGGCTTCGGAGAGGGATTGGGATGGGCGTCGTTGACTCTTGCTCTGGCAGGATGGGAGTGAAGTGGGGAAAGTGGCTTCGAGGGTAAGGAAGAGAAGTACGGGGAGGAAGAGAAGTAATGGGGACGTGACACTGGGATGTGGCCCACTGAACTTGTGAGACGTGACACTCGCAATAGGGGAGCACCCGGTCTTGCCAGTTTGTCCAAAGCAAGCGTGGCCAATCATGCCGCAGAACAACCTACTCACAGATCGCTCTCACGAAGACCATCCCAATCGTCCAAGCACCCCAATCGAACGGTATGTAACAATCGTCAAGCAGAACAACTGTGTTAGGGCGTGCCTTCTAGAAGACCCAGTCTAACGGCTACCCATGCAATGACACTGGGTGTGGTTCATGAAAAGAACAGACATGCAATGACATCGGTGGATCCATGCGTGGTTTATGGAAGTACCAGACATGCAATGACTCTAGCTATGGTTAATGAAAAGAACATGCATGCAATGACATTGGGTGTGGTTCATGAAAAGAACATACATGCAATGACACTGGTGGATCCTTATGTGTTTTTTTAGAGGAACATACATGCAATGACACCGGTGGATCCACGTGTGGTTCATGAGAAGAACACACATCTAATGACACTGGGTGGATCCTTATGTGGTTCATGAAAAGAACTGACATGCAGTGACACTGGGTGTGGTTCATGAAACGAACAGGCATGCAATGACATCGGTGGATCCATGTGTGGTTTATGGAAGTAACAGACATGCAATGACTTGTGAGATCCAGCACATGGCTTAATAGGATTGATAGGATACTCATATCAACAAGTTGCAACTTCTTTTCTGGAAGCTCATTCGAAAAAAACTCTAAGGTTAAGCGTGCTTGGCCTAGAGCAATTCTAGGATGGGTGACCGACCGGGAAGTGGGTAACCGGGTGCGCATGAGTGAGGACAAAGTGCGTAGAAAAGACTAGTGTTGGTCTGTGGGGCTAGTCTAGAGATCCTATTGAGCTGCTGGATGTACCGCCGGTCCAGAGTGACCGGGTGTTACAAATTGGTATCGAGCCGACCCTCGGTTAAAAGGGTGCGTGTCAAGCGGACATGTGGCGCATGGCGCGTGTGGCCCAGAGTGGACACGGCATGGCACATGTGCAAGACCTTGGACGCATGACGTGCCAAGAGGGGACGTTCCTGGCTTGTGGTTGATCGACGAGGACGTCGATCTTCTAAGGGTGGGTGTATGTGAGACCCTGGCGCATGGCTCAATAGGATTGATAGGAAACCCATACCAACAAGTTGCAGCTTCTTTTCCGGAAGCTCATTCAAAAAGAACTCTAAGGTTAAGCGTGCTTGGCCTAGAGCAATTCTAGGATGGGTGACCGACTGGGAAGTGGGTAACCGGGTGCACACGAGTGAGGACAAAGTGCGCAGAAAAGACTAGTGTTGGTCTGTGGGGCTAGTCTAGAGATCCTATTGAGCTGCCAGAAGTGACAGCCGTCGGTCCGGAGTGGTTAATGAAAAGAACACGCATGCAATGACACTGGGTGTATATCATGAAAAGAACAGACACACAATGACACTGGTGGATCCTTATGTGGTTTGTTTAGAGGAACAAACATGCAATCACACTAGGTGCATCCATATGTGGTTTATGGAAGTAAAAGACATGCAATGACTCTAGCTGTGATTCATGAAAAGAACAGACATGCAATGACACTGGTGGATCCTTATGTGGTTTATGGAAGGAACAAACATGCAATCACACTAGGTGGATCTATATGTGGTTTATGGAAGTAACACACATGCAATGACACTGGGTTTGGTTCATGAAAAGAACAGACATGCAATGACACTGGTAGATCCTTATGTGGTTCATGAAAAGAACATACATGCAATGACACTGGTGGATCCTTATGTGGTTTGTTTAGAGGAACAGACATGCAATGACTCTAGCCGTGGTTCATGAAAACAACAGACATGCAATGACACTGGGTGTGGTTCATGAAAAGAACATACATGCAATGACTTATGTGGTTTGTTTAGAAGAACACACATGCAATGACACTGGGTGTGGTTCATGAAAAGAATAGATAGGCAATGACACTGGTGGATCCTTATGTGGTTTGTTTAGAAGAACACACATGCAATGACACTGGGTGTGGTTCATGAAAAAAAAGACATGCAATGACACTGGTTGATCCTTATGTGGTTTGTTTAGAGGAACAGACATGCAATCACACTAGGTGGATCCATATGTGGTTTATGGAAGTAAAAGACAAGCAATGACTCTAGCTGTGATTCATGAAAAGAACACACATGCAATGAAATTGGTGGATCCTTATGTGGTTCATGAAAAGAACAGACAGGCAATGACACTGGTGGATCCTTATGTCGTTTACTTAGAAGAACACACATGCAATGACACTGGGTGTGGTTCATGAGAAGAACACACATCCAATGACACTGGTGGATCCTTATGTCGTTTGTTTAGAGGAATAGACATGCAATCACACTAGGTGGATCCATATGTGGTTTATGGAAGTAAAAGACATGGAATGACTCTGGTAGATCCTTATGTGGTTCATGAAAAGAATATACATGCAGTGAAACTGGGTGTGGTTCATGAAAAGAAAAGACATGCACTAACACTTGTGGATCCTTATGTGGTTCATGAAAATAACATACATGCAATGACACTGGTGGATCCTTATGTGGTTTATGGAAGGAACAAACATGCAATCACACTAGGAGGATCCATATGTGGTATATGGAAGTAACACACATGCAATGACACTGGGTGTGGTTCATGAAAAGAACAGACATGCAATGACACTAGTAGATCCTTATGTGGTTCATGAAAAGAAGATAGATGCTATGACACTGGTGGATCCTTATGTGGTTTGTTTAGAGGAACAGACATGCAATGACTCTAGTCGTGGTTCATGAAAAGAACAGACATGCAATGACACCGGGTGTGGTTCATGAAAAGAATAGACATGCAATGACTTATGTGGTATGTTTAGAAGAACACACATGCAATGACACTGGATGTGGTTCATGAATAGAACAGAAAGGCAATGACACTGGTGGATTCTTATGTGGTTTGTTTAGAAGAACACGCATGCAATGACACTGGGTGTGGTTCATGAAAAGAACAGACACGCAATGACACTGGTGGATCCTTATGTGGTTTGTTTAGAGGAACATACATGCAATCACACTAGGTGGATCCATATGTGGTTTATGGAAGTAAAATACATGCAATGACTCTAGCTGTGATTCATGAAAAGAATAGACATGCAATGACACTGATGGATCCTTATGTGCTTCATGAAAAGAACAGACAGGCAATGACACTGGTGGATCCTTATGTGGTTTGTTTAGAAGAGAACACATGCAATGACACTGGGAGTGGTTCATGAGAAGAACACACATCCAATGACACTGGTGGATCCTTATGTGGTTTGTTTAGAGGAACATACATGCAATCACACTAGGTGGATCCATATGTGGTTTATGGAAGTAAAAGACATGCAATGACTCTGGTAGATCCTTATGTGGTTCATGAAAAGAACATACATGCACTGACGATGGCTCTGGTTCATGAAAAGAATAGACATGCAATGACACTGGTGGATCCTTATGTGGTTTATGGAAGGAACAAACATGCAATCACATTAGGTGGATCCATATGTGGTTTATGGAAGTAACACACATGCAATGACACTAGGTGTGGTTCATGAAAATAACAGACATGCAATGACACTGGTAGTTCCTTATGTGGTTCATGAAAAGAATAGACATGCATTGAAACTGGGTGTGGTTCATGAAAAGAACAGACATGCACTGACACTAGGTGGGGTTCATGAAAAGAACAAACATGCAATGACACTGGTGGATCCTTATGTGGTTTATGGAAGGAACAAACTTGCAATGACACTAGGTGGATCCATATGTGGTTTATGGAAGTAACACACATGCAATGACACTGGGTGTGGTTCATGAAAAGAACAGACATGCAATGACACTGGTGGATCCTTATGTGGTTTGTTTAGAGGAACAGACATGCAATGACTCTAGCCGTGGTTCATGAAAAGAACAGACATGTAATGACACCAGGTATGGTTCATGAAAAGAACAGACATGCAATGACTTATGTGGTTTGTTTAGAAGAACACACATGCAATGACACTGGGTGTGGTTTATGAAAAGAACAGATAGGAAATGACACTGGTGGATCCTTATGTGGTTTGTTTAGAAGAACACGCATGCAATGACACTTGACGTGGTTCATGAAAAGAACAGACACGCAATGACACTGGTAGATCCTTATGTGGTTTGTTTAGAGGAACTGACATGCAATCACACTAGGTGGATCCATATGTGGTTTATGGAAGTAAAATACATGCAATGACTCTAGCTGTGATTCATGAAAAGAATAGACATGTAATGACACTAGTGGATCCTGATGTGTATCATGAAAAGAACAGATAGGCAATGACACTGGTGGAACCTTATGTGGTTTGTTTAGAATAGGACGCATGCAATGACACTGGGTGTGGTTCATGAAAAGAACAGACACGCAATGACACTGGTGGATCTTTATGTGGTTTGTTTAGAGGAACAGACATGCAATCACACTAGGTGGATCCATATGTGGTTTATGGAAGTAAAAGACATGCAATGACTCTGGTAGATCCTTATGTGGTTCATGAAAAGAACAGATATGCAGTGAAACTGGGTGTGGTTCATGAAAAGAACAGACATGCACAGACACTAGGTGTGGTTCATGAAAAGAACAGACATGCAATGACACTGGTGGATCCTTATGTGGTTTATGGAAGGAACAAACATGCAATCACACTAGGTGGATCCATATGTGGTTTATGGAAGTAACACACATGCAATGACACTAGGTGTGGTTCATGAAAAGAACAGACATGCAATGACATTGGTAGATCCTTATGTGGTTCATGAAAAGAACAGACATGCAATGACACGGGTGGATCCTTATGTGGTTCATGAAAAGAACAGACATGCAATGACACTGGTGGATCCTTATGTGGTTTGTTTAGAGGAACAGACATGCAATGACTCTAGCCGTGGTTCATGAAAAGAACAGACATGCAATGACATTGGTAGATCCTTATGTGGTTCATCAAAAGAATAGACATGCAATAACACTGGTGGATCCTTATGTGGTTCGTTTAGAGGAACAAACATGCAATGACTCTAGCCGTGGTTCATGAAAAGAACAGACAAGCAATGACACCGGGTGTGGTTCATGAAAAGAACAGACATGCAATGACTTATGTGGTTTGTTTAGAAGAACACACATGCAATGACTCTGGGTGTGGTTCATGAAAAGAACAGATAGGCAATGACACTGGTGGAACCTTATGTGGTTTGTTTAGAATAGGACGCATGCAATGACACTGGGTGTGGTTCATGAAAAGAACAGACACGCAATGACACTGGTGGATCTTTATGTGGTTTGTTTAGAGGAACATACATGCAATCACACTAGGTGGATCCATATGTGGTTTATGGAAGTAAAAGACATGCAATGACTCTAGCTGTGATTCATGAAAAGAATAGACATGCAATGACACTGGTGGATCCTTATGTGGTTCATGAAAAGGACAGACTGGCAATGATACTGGTGGATCCTTATGTGGTTTGTTTAGAAGAACACACATGCAATGACACTGGGTGTGGTTCATGAGAAGAACACACATCCAATGACACTGGTGGATCCTTATGTGGTTTGTTTAGAGGAACAGACATGCAATCACACTAGGTGGATCCATATGTGGTTTATGGAAGTAAAAGACATGCAACGACTCTGGTAGATCCTTATGTGGTTCATGAAAAGAACAGACATGCAGTGAAACTAGGTGTGATTCATGAAAAGAACAGACATGCACTGACACTAGGTGTGGTTCATGAAAAGAACAGACATGCAATGACACTGGTGGATCCTTATGTGGTTTATGGAAGGAACAAGCTATTGGAAATATGCCCTAGAGACAAATAGTAGTAAGGAATATTATCATATTTCATATAGTTTATGATTACGTTTTATATCATGCTATAACTGTATTGAGTGGAAACATCAATACACGTGTGATATACAAACAACCAGGGGTTCCCAGTGAAACTCTAGTCACTGGTTTATTGGCCAACAGATGATCATGTTTCCTGATCATGTGGCATTTATGCCAGTTGGAAATGAGGTCATCTCATTCGGAGAATGAGATGATGAACCAATACCCAACCTAAAAATCGTGACCCGCTCATGTCACGAAGTTCAAAGTTATGATGATTAGAAATGGATCCTCGTAGACTATTCCTTAGACCGTGAGGCTATATCAATCACTGTCTCCCGAGGGTGCTTAGATATCATCAAACGCCATCTGGTAAAACGGTGGTTATAAAGGTGTGTTCAGGTATTCGGAGGAAACCGTAGAGGCAATATCTGTCGAGAGCGGGATTTGTCCGTCCATGTGACGGGAAGATACTCAAGGGCCCACTCGGAGAAGTTATATCCAATAGTTGCGCAGCGTGTGATTAGATCACGGGGATATCACTTGTCGGAACGAGTTAAGTAGCATTGTTCAGTAACGAGATTGAACACGACATGGTGATGTCATTGACAAAGGGAATAAGACACGACTGTCCCGGTTCAAACGACAAAAGATCTTCGTGGAACGCATAGGGGTCACATGGCCATCCAGGTCCCTCTGTTGATCATTGGTGCAGGAGTGTCACGACCATGTCTGGAGTGTTCCCGAACCGTAGGGTATCACGCTTAAGGGCTTGATGATGCTTAGAGAGTGTTTATAGGATTGGTAGAATCACCGAAGAAAAGAAGGGAGAAAACCGGAAGGGTTTCGGTAAGTTCGAAGGATGTCCAAAGTGGAGGTGGAAGGTGTTCCATGGCCACGGAGATTAGATAATGTGTGAATGAATGTTAAATATTGATTTAATCATTTATTCATAATTATTTAATAAAGAGAAAATTCGATTAAATGGCCAAAGGCTTAATGGGCCAATTCCCGGAGGGGAGAGGGCCCATTAGGGAAAGGCAAGAGGGAGAAGGGTCCAAGGGGGTGGCCGACGGCCCTAGTGGGCCAGCCCCCCCTCCGTGTGGGGCCCATGGGGGTGGCCGGCGGTGCCACCCCTCCCCCTCCTCTCCTTTAGTCCCACCCCTATATAAAGTGGGGTATATTGGCCTAGAAAATACACCCAATAATCAATAAAGGTCTCCCCACTTTTGGGAGGACCTCCAATTGATATTTTCTCTCTCCCCCTCTCTCTCTCGTGACCGTGGTCCCAAGTCTGGACTGCACGAGCGAGAGACATCTTCACCGCGGAGCCTGTGCTTGGGATTCGGATCCGAGCTCTACTCGCAGAATCGCTTGGATCGGGGAAGCGGGAGTCATCGTCAGGCACCAGACATGTGTAACTCCCACGAGGTGTCACACTTGAGGCACTCAAGTTGTTGGAGCCAGAAGGAGCGCAAGGACTTCATCACGACCTTGAGGTCGGCTTCGGCTCGTCTACATCAACCACGCTCTCCTGAGCGTTGACAATGCTTTTCGGTCTTCGAGGGTAAGTTCGCGAAAAGCCTCTCCCGTTACTGTATTACTAATAGATAGGTCCTGGCAGCTTCAGGGGTTCAGGGGCGTAGAGTAAAATTTATTGTTTTTATGCGCGGAACCCCTACACAAACATGCAATCACACTAGGTGGATCCATAGGTGGTTTATGGAAGTAACACACATGCAATGACACTGGGTGTGGTTCATGAAAACAACAAACATGCAATGACACTGGTATATCCTTATGTGGTTCATGAAAAGAACATACATGCAATGACACTTGTGGATCCTTATGTGGTTTGTTTAGAGGAACAGACATGCAATGACTCTAGCCGTGGTTCATGAAAAGAACAGACATGCAATGACACCGGGTGTGGTTCATGAAAAGAATAGACATGCAATGACTTATGTGGTTTGTTTAGAAGAACACACATGCAATGACACTAGGTGTGGTTCATGAAAAGAACAGGCATGCAATGACACTGGTAGATCCTTATGTGGTTCATGAAAAGAACAGACATGCAATGACACTGGTGGATCCTTTTGTGGTTTGTTTAGAGGAACAGACATGCAATGACTCTAGCCATGGTTCATGAAAAGAACAGACATGCAATGACACCGGGTGTGGTTCATGAAAAGAACAGACATGCAATGACTTATGTGGTTTGTTTAGAAGAACACACATGCAATGACACTGGGTGTGGTTCATGAAAAGAACAGATAGGCAATGACACTAGTGGATCCTTATGTGGTTTGTCTAGAAGAACACACATGCAATGACACTGGGTGTGGTTCATGAAAAGAACAGACACGCAATGACACTGGTGGATCCTTATGTGGTTTGTTTATAGGAATAGACATGCAATCACACTAGGTGGATCCATATGTTGTTTATGGAAGTAAAAGACATGCGATGACTCTAGCTGTGATTCATGAAAAGAATAGACATGCAATGACACTGGTGGATCCTTATGTGGTTCATGAAAAGAACAAATAGGCAATGACACTGATGGATCCTTATGTGGTTTGTTTAGAAGAACACACATGCAATGACACTGGGTGTGGTTCATGAAAAGAACAGATAGGCAATGACACTTGTGGATCCTTATGTGGTTCGTTTAGAAGAACACGCATGCAATGACACTGGGTGTGGTTCATGAAAACAACAAACATGCAATGACACTGGTATATCCTTATGTGGTTCATGAAAAGAACAGACATGCAATGACACTTGTGGATCCTTATGTGGTTTGTTTAGAGGAACAGACATGCAATGACTCTAGCCGTGGTTCATGAAAAGAACAGACATGCAATGACACCGGGTGTGGTTCATGAAAAGAATAGACATGCAATGACTTATGTGGTTTGTTTAGAAGAACACACATGCAATGACACTAGGTGTGGTTCATGAAAAGAACAGATATGCAATGACACTGGTGGATCCTTATGTGGTTTGTTTAGAAGAACACGCATGCAATGACACTGGGTGTGGATCATGAAAAGAACAGACACGCAATGACACTGGTGGATCCTTATGTGGTTTGTTTAGAGGAACAGACATGCAATCACACTAGGTGGATCCATATGTGGTTTATCGAAGTAAAAGACATGCAATGACTCTAGCTGTGATTCATGAAAAGAATATACATGCAATGACGCTGGTGGATCCTTATGTGGTTCATGTAAAGAACAGACAGGCAATGCCACTGGTGGATCCTTATGTGTTTTGTTTAGAAGAACACACATGCAATGACACTGTTGTGGTTCATGAGAAGAACACACATCCAATGACACTAGTGGATCCTTATGTGGTTTGTTTAGAGGAACAGACATGCAATCACACTAGGTGGATCCATATGTGGTTTATGGAAGTAAAAGACATGCAATGACTCTGGTAGATCCTTATGTGGTTCATGAAAAGAACAGAGATGCAGCAAAACTGGGTTTGGTTCATGAAAAGAACAGACATGCACTGACACTAGGTGTGGTTCATGAAAATAAAAGACATGAAATGACACTGGTGGATCCTTATGTGGTTTATGGAAGGAACAAAAATACAATCACACTAGGTGGATCCATATGTGGTTTATGGAAGTAACACACATGCAATGACACTGGGTGTGGTTCATGAAAAGAACAGACATGCAATGACACTAGTAGATCCTTATGTGGTGCATGAAAAGAACAGACATGCAATGATACTGGTGGATCCTTATGTGGTTTGTTTAGAGGAACATACATGCAATGACTCTAGCCATGGTTCATGAAAAGAACAGACATGCAATGACACCGGGTATGGTTCATGAAAAGAACAGACATGCAATGACTTATGTGGTTTGTTTAGAAGAACACACATGCAATGACACTGGGTGTGGTTTATGAAAAGAACAGATAGGAAATGACACTGGTGGATCCTTATGTGGTTTGTTTAGAAGAACACGCATGCAATGACACTGGGTGTGGTTCATGAAAAGAACAGACACGCAATGACACTAGTGGATCCTTATGTGGTTTGTTTAGAGGAACTGACATGCAATCACACTAGGTGGATCCATATGTGGTTTATGGAAGTAAAAGACATGCAATGACTCTAGCTGTGATTCATGAAAAGAATAGACATGCAATGACACTAGTGGATCCTTATGTGTATCATGAAAAGAACAGACAGGCAATGACACTGGTGGATCCTTATGTGGTTTGTTTAGAAGAACACACATGCAATGACACTGGGTGTGGTTCATGAGAAGAACACACATCCAATGACACTGGTGGATCCTTATGTGGTTTGTTTAGAGGAACAGACATGCAATCACACTAGGTGGATCCATATGTGGTTTATGGAAGTAAAATACATGCAATGACTCTGGTAGATCCTTATGTGGTTCATGAAAAGAACAGACATGCAGTGAAACTGGGTGTGGTTCATGAAAATAACAGACATGCACTGACACTAGGTGTGGTTCATGAAAGAACAGACATGCAATGACACTGGTGGATCCTTATGTGGTTTATGGAAGGAACAAACATGCAATCACACTAGGTTGATCCATATGTGGTTTATGAAAGTAACACACACGCAATGACACTTGGTGTGGTTCATGAAAAGAATAGACATTCAATGACACTGGTAGATCCTTATGTGGGTCATGAAAAGAACAGACATGCAATGACACTGGTGGATCCTTATGTGGTTTGTTTAGAGGAACACACATGCAATGACTCTAGCCGTGGTTCATGAAAAAACAGACATGCAATGACACTGGGTGCGGTTCATGAAAAGAACAGACATGTAATGACTTATGTGGTTTGTTTAGAAGAACACACATGCAATGACACTGGGTGTGGTTCATGAAAAGAACAGATAGGCAATCACACTGGTGGATCCTTATGTGGTTTTTTTAGAAGAACACGCATGCAATGACACTGGGTGTGGTTCATGAAAACAACAGACACGCAATGACACTGTTGGATCCTTATGTGGTTTGTTTAGAGGAACATACATGCAATCACACTAGGTGGATCCATATGTGGTTTATGGAAGTAAAAGACATGCAATGACTCTAGCTGTGATTCATGAAAAGAATAGACATGCAATGACACTGGTGGATCCTTATGTGGTTGATGAAAAGAACAGACAGGCAATGACACTGGTGGATCCTTATGTGGTTTGTTTAGAAGAACACACATGCAATGACACTAGGTGTGGTTCATGAGAAGAACACACATCCAATGACAGTTGTGGATCCTTATGTGGTTTGTTTAGAGGAACAGACATGCAATCACACTAGGTGGATCCATATGTGGTTTATGGAAGTAAAAGACATGTAATGACTCTGGTAGATCCTTATGTGGTTCATGAAAAGAACAGACATGCAGTGAAACTGGGTGTGGTTCATGAAAAGAACAGACATGCACTGACACTGGGTGTGGTTCATGAAAAGAACAGACATGTAATGACACTGGTGGATCCTTATGTGGTTTATGGAAGGAACAAACATGCAATCACATTAGGTGGATCCATATGTGGTTTATGGAAGTAACACACATGCAATGACACTAGGTGTGGTTCATGAAAAGAACAGACATGCAATGACACTGGTAGATCCTTATGTGGTTCATGAAAGAACAGACATGCAATGACACTGGTGGATCCTTTTGTGGTTTGTTTAGAGGAACAGACATGCAATGACTCTAGCCATGGTTCATGAAAAGAACAGACATGCAATGACACCGGGTGTGGTTCATGAAAAGAACAGACATGCAATGACTTATGTGGTTTGTTTAGAAGAACACACATGCAATGACACTGGGTGTGGTTCATGAAAAGAACAGATAGGCAATGACACTAGTGGATCCTTATGTGGTTTGTTTAGAAGAACACACATGCAATGACACTGGGTGTGGTTCATGAAAAGAACAGACACACAATGACACTGGTGGATCCTTATGTGGTTTGTTTAGAGGAATAGACATGCAATCACACTAGGTGGATCCATATGTTGTTTATGGAAGTAAAAGACATGCGATGACTCTAGCTGTGATTCATGAAAAGAATAGACATGAAATGACACTGGTGGATCCTTATGTGGTTCATGAAAAGAACAAATAGGCAATGACACTGATGGATCCTTATGTGGTTTGTTTAGAAGAACACACATGCAATGACACTGGGTGTGGTTCATGAAAAGAACAGATAGGCAATGACACTTGTGGATCCTTATGTGGTTCGTTTAGAAGAACACGCATGCAATGACACTGGGTGTGGTTCATGAAAAGAACAGACACGCAATGACATTGGTGGATCCTGATGTGGTTTATTTAGAGGAACAGACATGCAATCACACTAGGTGGATCCATATGTGGTTTATGGAAGTAAAAGACATGCAATGACTCTAGCTGTGATTCATGAAAAGAATAGACATGCAATGACACTGGTGGATCCTTATGTGGTTCATGAAAAGAACAGACAGGCAATGACACTGGTGGATCCTTATGTGGTTTGTTTAGAAGAACACACATGTAATGACACTGGGTGTGGTTCATGAGAAGAACACACATCCAATGACACTGGTGGATCCTTATGTGGTTTGTTTAGAGGAACAGACATGCAATCACACTAGGTGGATCCATATGTGGTTTATGGAAGTAAAATACATGCAATGACTCTGGTAGATCCTTATGTGGTTCATGAAAAGAACAGACATGCAGTGAAACTGGGTGTGGTTCATGAAAATAACAGACATGCACTGACACTAGGTGTGGTTCATGAAAGAATAGACATGCAATGACACTGGTGGATCCTTATGTGGTTTATGGAAGGAACAAACATGCAATCACACTAGGTGGATCCATATGTGGTTTATGAAAGTAACACACACGCAATGACACTGGGTGTGGTTCATGAAAAGAATAGACATGCAATGACACTGGTAGATCCTTATGTGGGTCATGAAAAGAACAGACATGCAATGACACTGGTGGATCCTTATGTGGTTTGTTTATAGGAACAGACATGCAATGACTCTAGCCGTGGTTCATGAAAAAACAGACATGCAATGACACTGGGTGTGGTTCATGAAAAGAAAAGACATGTAATGACTTATGTGGTTTGTTTAGAAGAACACACATGCAATGACACTGGGTGTGGTTCATGAAAAGAACAGATAGGCAATCACACTGGTGGATCCTTATGTGGTTTGTTAAGAAGAACACGCATCCAATGACATTGGGTGTGGTTCATGAAAAGAACAGACACGCAATGACACTGGTGGATCCTTATGTGGTTTGTTTAGAGGAACATACATGCAATCACACTAGGTGGATCCATATGTGGTTTATGGAAGTAAAAGACATGCAATGACTGTAGCTGTGATTCATGAAAAGAACAGACATGCAATGCCACTGGTGGATCCTTCGGTGGTTCATCAAAAGAACAGACAGGCAATGACACGGGTGGATCCTTATGTGGTTTGTTTAGAAGAACACACATGCAATGACACTGGGTGTTGTTCATGAGAAGAATACACATCCAATGACACTAGTTGATCCTTACGTGGTTTGTTTAGAGGAACATACATGCAATCACACTAGGTGGATCCATATGTGGTTTATGGAAGTAAAAGACATGCAATGACTCTGGTAGATCCTTATATGGTTCATGAAAAGAATAGACATGTAGTGAAACTGGGTGTGGTTCATGAAAAGAACAGACATGCACTGACTCTAGATGTGATTCATGAAAAGAACAGAGATGCAATGACACTGGTGGATCCTTATGTGGTTTATGGAAGGAACAAACATGCAATAACACTAGGTGGATCCATATGTTGTTTATGGAAGTAACACACATGCAATGACACTGGGTTTGGTTCATGAAAAGAACAGACATGCAATGACACTGGTAGATCCTTATGTGGTTCATTAAAATAATAGACATGCAATGACACTGGTGGATCCTTATATGGTTTGTTTAGAGGAACAAGCATGCAATGACTCTAGCCGTGGTTCATGAAAAGAACAGACATGCAATGACACCGGGTGTGGTTCATGAAAAGAACAGACATGCAATGACTTATGTGGTTTGTTTAGAAGAACACACATGCAATGACACTGGGTGTGGTTCATGAAAAGAACAGATAGGCAATGACACTGGTGGATCCTTATGTGGTTTGTTTAGAAGAACACGCATGCAATGACACTGGGTGTGGTTCATGAAAAGAATGAACACATAATGACACTGGTGGATCCTTATGTGGTTTGTTTAGAGGAACAAACATGCAATCACACTAGGTGGATCCATATGTGGTTTATGGAAGTAAAAGACATGCAATGACTCTAGCTGTGATTCATGAAAAGAATAGACATGCAATGACACTTGTGGATCCTTATGTGGTTCATGAAAAGAACAGACAGGAAATGACACTGGTGGATCCGTATGTGGTTTGTTTAGAAGAACACACATGCAATGACACTAGGTGTGGTTTATGAGAAGAACACACATCCAATGACACTGGTGGATCCTTATGTGGTTTGTTTAGAGGAACAAACATGAAATCACACTAGGTGGACCCATATGTGGTTTATGGAAGTAAAAGACATGTAATGACTCTGGTAGATCCTTATGTGGTTCATGAAAAGAATAGACATGCACTGACTTATGTGGTTTGTTTAGAAGAACCCACATGCAATGACACTGGGTGTGATTAATGAAAAGAACAGATAGGCAATGACACTGGTGGATCCTTATGTGGTTTGTTTAGAAGAACACACATGCAATGACACTGGGTGTGGTTCATGCAAAGAATAGACACGGAATGACACTGGTGGATCCTTATGTGGTTTGTTCAGAGGAACAGACATGCAATCACACTAGGTGGATCCATATGTGGTTTATGGAAGTAAAAGACATGCAATGACTCTAGCTATGATTCATGAAAAGAATAGACATGCAATGACACTGGTGTATCCTTATGTGGTTCATGAAAAGAATGTATGTGCAATGACACTGGTGGATCCTTATGTGGTTTGTTTAGAAGAACACACATGCCATGACACTGGGTGTGGTTCATGAGAAGAACACACATCCAATGACAGTAGTGGATCCTTCTGTGGTTTGTTTAGAGGAACAGACATGCAATCACACTAGGTGGATCCATATGTGATTTATGGAAGTAATAGACATGCAATGACTCTGGTAGATCCTTATGTGGTTCATGAAATGAACAGACATGCAGTGAAACTAGGTGTGGTTCATGAAAAACAGACATGCACCGACACCGGTGTGGTTGATGAAAAGAACAGACATGCAATGACACTGGTGGATCCTTATGTGGTTTATGGAAGGAACAAACATGCAATCACACTAGGTGGATCCATATGTGGTTTATGGAAGTAATGCACATGCAATGACACTGGGTGTGGTTCATGAAAAGAACAGACATGCAATGACACTGGTAGATCCTTATGTGGTTCATGAAAAGAACAGACATGCAATGACACTGGTCGATCCTTATGTGGTTTGTTTAGAGGAACAGACATGCAATGACTCTAGACGTGGTTCATGAAAAGAACAGACATGCAATGACACCGGGTGTGGTTCATGAAAAGAACAGACATGGAATAACTTATGTGGTTTGTTTAGAAGAACACACATGTAATGACACTGGGTGTGGTTCATGAAAAGAACAGATAGGCATTGACACTGGTGGATCCTTATGTGGTTTGTTTAGAAGAACATGCATGCAATGACACTCGGTGTGGTTCATGAAAAGAACATACACGCAATGACACTGGTGGATCCTTATGTGGTTTGTTTAGAGGAACATACATGCAATCATAGTAGGTGGATCCATATGTGCTTTATGGAAGTAAAAGACATGCAATGACTCTAGCCGTGATTCATGAAAAGAATATACATGCAATGACACTGGTGGATCCTTATGTGGTTCATGAAAAGAGCAGACAGGCAATGACACTGGTGGATCCTTATGTGGTTTGTTTAGAAGAACACACATGCAATGACACTGGGTGTGGTTCATGAGAAGAACACACATCCAATGACACTAGTGGATCCTTATGTGGTTTGTTTAGAGGAACAGACATGCAATCACACTAGGTGGATCCATATGTGGTTTATGGAAGTAAAAGACACGCAATGACTCTGGTAGATCCTTATGTGGTTCATGAAAAGAACAGACATGTAGTGAAACTGGGTGTGGTTCATGAAAAGAACAGACATGCACTGACACTGGGTGTGGTTCATGAAAAGAACAGACATGCAATGACACTGGTGGATCCTTATGTGGTTTATGGAAGGAACAAACATGCAATAACACTAGGTGGATCAATATGTTGTTTATGGAAGTAACACACATGCAATGACACTGGGTGTGGTTCATGAAAAGAACAGACATGCAATGACACTGGTAGATCCTTATGTGGTTCATTAAAATAATAGACATGCAATGACACTGGTGGATCCTTATATGGTTTGTTTAGAGGAACAAGCATGCAATGACTCTAGCCGTGGTTCATGAAAAGAACAGACATGCAATGACACCGGGTGTGGTTCATGAAAAGAACAGACATGCAATGACTTATGTGGTTTGTTTAGAAGAACACACATGCAATGACACTGGGTGTGGTTCATGAAAAGAACAGATAGACAATGACACTGGTGGATCCTTATGTGGTTTGTTTAGAAGAACACGCATGCAATGACACTGGGTGTGGTTCATGAAAAGAACAGACACGCAATGACACTGGTGGATCCTTATGTGGTTTGTTTAGAGGAACAAACATGCAATCACACTAGGTGGATCCATATGTGGTTTATGGAAGTAAAAGACATGCAATGACTCTAGCTGTGATTCATGAAAAGAATAGACATGCAATGACACTTGTGGATCCTTATGTGGTTCATGAAAAGAACAGACAGGAAATGACACTGGTGGATCCGTATGTGGTTTGTTTAGAAGAACACACATGCAATGACACTAGGTGTGGTTTATGAGAAGAACACACATCCAATGACACTGGTGGATCCTTATGTGGTTTGTTTAGAGGAACAAACATGAAATCACACTAGGTGGACCCATATGTGGTTTATGGAAGTAAAAGACATGTAATGACTCTGGTAGATCCTTATGTGGTTCATGAAAAGAATAGACATGCACTGACTTATGTGGTTTGTTTAGAAGAACCCACATCCAATGACACTGGGTGTGATTAATGAAAAGAACAGATAGGCAATGACACTGGTGGATCCTTATGTGGTTTGTTTAGAAGAACACACATGCAATGACACTGGGTGTGGTTCATGCAAAGAATAGACACGGAATGACACTGGTGGATCCTTATGTCGTTTGTTCAGAGGAACAGACATGCAATCACACTAGGTGGATCCATATGTGGTTTATGGAAGTAAAAGACATGCAATGACTCTAGCTATGATTCATGAAAAGAATAGACATGCAATGACACTGGTGTATCCTTATGTGGTTCATGAAAAGAACAGACAGGCAATGACACTGGTGGATCCTTATGTGGTTTGTTTAGAAGAACACACATGCCATGACACTGGGTGTGGTTCATGAGAAGAACACACATCCAATGATGAGTGGATCCTACGTGGTTTGTTTAGAGGAACAGACATGCAATCACACTAGGTGGATCCATATGTGATTTATGGAAGTAATAGACATGCAATGACTCTGGTAGATCCTTATGTGGTTCATGAAATGAACAGACATGCAGTGAAACTAGGTGTGGTTCATGAAAAGAACAGACATGCACTGACACTGGGTGTGGTTGATGAAAAGAACAGACATGCAATGACACTGGTGGATCCTTATGTGGTTTATGGAAGGAACAAACATGCAATCACACTAGGTGGATCCATATGTGGTTTATGGAAATGCACATGCAATGACCGGGTGTGGTTCATGAAAAGAACAGACATGCAATGACACTGGTAGATCCTTATGTGGTTCATGAAAAGAACAGACATGCAATGACACTGGTCGATCCTTATGTGGTTTGTTTAGAGGAACAGACATGCAATGACTCTAGACGTGGTTCATGAAAAGAACAGACATGCAATGACACCGGGTGTGGTTCATGAAAAGAACAGACATGGAATAACTTATGTGGTTTGTTTAGAAGAACACACATGCAATGACACTGGGTGTGGTTCATGAAAAGAACAGATAGGAATTGACACTGGTGGATCCTTATGTGGTTTGTTTAGAAGAACATGCATGCAATGACACTCGGTGTGGTTCATGAAAAGAATGTACACATAATGACACTGGTGGATCCTTATGTGGTTTGTTTAGAGGAACATACATGCAATCACAGTAGGTGGATCCATATGTGCTTTATGGAAGTAAAAGACATGCAATGACTCTAGCCGTGATTCATGAAAAGAATATACATGCAATGACACTGGTGGATCCTTATGTGGTTCATGAAAAGAAATGCAATGCAATGACACTGGTGGATCCTTATGTGGTTTGTTTAGAAGAACACACATGCAATGACACTGGGTGTGGTTCATGAGAAACACACACATCCAATGACACTAGTGGATCCTTATGTGGTTTGTTTAGAGGAACAGACATGCAATCACACTAGGTGGATCCATATGTGGTTTATGGAAGTAAAAGACACGCAATGACTCTGGTAGATCCTTATGTGGTTCATGAAAAGAACAGACATGTAGTGAAACTGGGTGTGGTTCATGAAAAGAACAGACATGCACTGACACTGGGTGTGGTTCATGAAAAGAACAGACATGCAATGACACTGGTGGATCCTTATGTGGTTTATGGAAGGAACAAACATGCAATAACACTAGGTGGATCCATATGTTGTTTATGGAAGTAACACACATGCAATGACACTGGGTGTGGTTCATGAAAAGAACAGACATGCAATGACACTGGTAGATCCTTATGTGGTTCATTAAAATAATAGACATGCAATGACACTGGTGGATCCTTATATGGTTTGTTTAGAGGAACAACCATGCAATGACTCTAGCCGTGGTTCATGAAAAGAACAGACATGCAATGACACCGGGTGTGGTTCATGAAAAGAACAGACATGCAATGACTTATGTGGTTTGTTTAGAAGAACACACATGCAATGACACTGGGTGTGGTTCATGAAAAGAACAGATAGGCAATGACACTGGTGGATCCTTATGTGGTTTGTTTAGAAGAACACGCATGCAATGACTCTGGGTGTGGTTCATGAAAAGAACAGACACGCAATGACACTGGTGGATCCTTATGTGGTTTGTTTAGAGGAACAAACATGCAATCACACTAGGTGGATCCATATGTGGTTTATGGAAGTAAAAGACATGCAATGACTCTAGCTGTGATTCATGAAAAGAATAGACATGCAATGACACTTGTGGATCCTTATGTGGTTCATGAAAAGAAATGCAGTGAAATGACACTGGTGGATCCGTATGTGGTTTGTTTAGAAGAACACACATGCAATGACACTAGGTGTGGTTTATGAGAAGAACACACATCCAATGACACTGGTGGATCCTTATGTGGTTTGTTTAGAGGAACAAACGTGAAATCACACTAGGTGGACCCATATGTGGTTTATGGAAGTAAAAGACATGTAATGACTCTGGTAGATCCTTATGTGGTTCATGAAAAGAATAGACATGCACTGACTTATGTGGTTTGTTTAGAAGAACCCACATCCAATGACACTGGGTGTGATTAATGAAAAGAACAGATAGGCAATGACACTGGTGGATCCTTATGTGGTTTGTTTAGAAGAACACACATGCAATGACACTGGGTGTGGTTCATGCAAAGAATAGACACGGAATGACACTGGTGGATCCTTATGTGGTTTGTTCAGAGGAACAGACATGCAATCACACTAGGTGGATCCATATGTGGTTTATGGAAGTAAAAGACATGCAATGACTCTAGCTATGATTCATGAAAAGAATAGACATGCAATGACACTGGTGTATCCTTATGTGGTTCATGAAAAGAACAGACAGGCAATGACACTGGTGGATCCTTATGTGGTTTGTTTAGAAGAACACACATGCCATGACACTGGGTGTGGTTCATGAGAAGAACACACATCCAATGACAGTAGTGGATCCTTCTGTGGTTTGTTTAGAGGAACAGACATGCAATCACACTAGGTGGATCCATATGTGATTTATGGAAGTAATAGACATGCAATGACTCTGGTAGATCCTTATGTGGTTCATGAAATGAACAGACATGCAGTGAAACTAGGTGTGGTTCATGAAAAGAACAGACATGCACTGACACTGGGTGTGGTTGATGAAAAGAACAGACATGCAATGACACTGGTGGATCCTTATGTGGTTTATGGAAGGAACAAACATGCAATCACACTAGGTGGATCCATATGTGGTTTATGGAAGTAACGCACATGCAATGACACTGGGTGTGGTTCATGAAAAGAACAGACATGCAATGACACTGGTAGATCCTTATGTGGTTCATGAAAAGAACAGACATGCAATGACACTGGTCGATCCTTATGTGGTTTGTTTAGAGGAACAGACATGCAATGACTCTAGACGTGGTTCATGAAAAGAACAGACATGCAATGACACCGGGTGTGGTTCATGAAAAGAACAGACATGGAATAACTTATGTGGTTTGTTTAGAAGAACACACATGCAATGACACTGGGTGTGGTTCATGAAAAGAACAGATAGGCATTGACACTGGTGGATCCTTATGTGGTTTGTTTAGAAGAACATGCATGCAATGACACTCGGTGTGGTTCATGAAAAGAACAGACACGCAATGACACTGGTGGATCCTTATGTGGTTTGTTTAGAGGAACATACATGCAATCACAGTAGGTGGATCCATATGTGCTTTATGGAAGTAAAAGACATGCAATGACTCTAGCCGTGATTCATGAAAAGAATATACATGCAATGACACTGGTGGATCCTTATGTGGTTCATGAAAAGAACAGACATGCAATGACACTGGTGGATCCTTATGTGGTTTGTTTAGAAGAACACACATGCAATGATACTGGGTGTGGTTCATGAGAAGAACACACATCCAATGACACTAGTGGATCCTTATGTGGTTTGTTTAGAGGAACAGACATGCAATCACACTAGGTGGATCCATATGTGGTTTATGGAAGTAAAAGACACGCAATGACTCTGGTAGATCCTTATGTGGTTCATGAAAAGAACAGACATGTAGTGAAACTGGGTGTGGTTCATGAAAAGAACAGACATGCACTGACACTGGGTGTGGTTCATGAAAAGAACAGACATGCAATGACACTGGTGGATCCTTATGTGGTTTATGGAAGGAACAAACATGCAATCACTCTAGGTGGATCCATATGTGGTTTATGGAAGTAACACACACGCAATGACACTAGGTGTGGTTCATGAAAAGAACAGACATGCAATGACACTGGTAGATCCTTATGTGGTTCATGAAAGGAACATACATGCAATGACACTGGTGGATCCTTATGTGGTTTGTTTAGAGGAACAGACATGCAATGACTCTAGCCGTGGTTCTTGAAAAGAACAGACATGCAATGACACCGGGTGTGTTTCATGAAAAGAACAGACATGTAATGACTTATGTGGTTTGTTTAGAAGAACACACATGCAATGACACTGGGTGTGGTTCATGAAAAGAACAGATAGGCAATGACACTAGTGGATCCTTATGTGGTTTGTTTAGAAGAACACGCATGCAATGTCACTGGGTGTGGTTCATGAAAAGAACAGACACGCAATGACACTGGCGGATCCTTATGTGGTTTGTTTAGAGGAACATACATGCAATCACACTAGGTGGATCCATATGTGGTTTATGGAAGTAAAAGACATGCAATGACTCCAGCTGTGATTAATGAAAAGAACAGACATGCAATGAAACTGGTGGATCCTTCGGTGGTTCATCAAAAGAACAGACAGGCAATGACGCTGGTGGATCCTTATGTGGTTTGTTTAGACGAACACACATGCAATGACACTGGGTGTGGTTCATGAGAAGAACACACATCCAATGACACTGGTTGATCCTTCTATGGTTTGTTTAGAGGAACATACATGCAATCACACTAGGTGGATCCATATGTGGTTTATGGAAGTAAAAGACATGCAATGACTGTGGTAGATCCTTATGTGGTTCATGAAAAGAACAGACATGCAGTGAAACTGGGTGTGGTTCATGAGAAGAACAGACATGCACTGACACTGGGTGTGGTTCATGAAAAGAACAGACATGCAATGACACTGGTGGATCCTTATGTGGTTTATGGAAGGAACAAACATGCAATCACACTAGGTGGATCCATATGTGGTTTATGGAAGTAACACACATGCAATGACACTGGGTGTGGTTCATGAAAAGAACATACATGCAATGACACTCGTAGATCCTTATGTGGTTCATGAAAAGAACAGACATGCAATGACACTGGTCGATCCTTATGTGGTTTGTTTAGAGCACAGACATGCAATGACTCTAGCCGTGGTTCATGAAAAGAACAGACATGCAATGACACCGGGTGTGGTTCATGAAAAGAACAGACATGGAATGACTTATGTGGTTTGTTTAGAAGAACACACATGCAATGACACTGGGTGTGGTTCATGAAAAGAACAGATAGGCAATCACACTGGTGGATCCTTATGTGGTTTGTTTAGAAGAACACGCATGCAATGACACTGGGTGTGGTTCATGAAAAGAACAGACACGTAATGACACTGGTGGATCCTTATGTGGTTTGTTTAGAGGAACAGACATGCAATCACACTAGGTGGATCCATATGTGGTTTATGGAAGTAAAAGACATGCAATGACTCTAGCTGTGATTCATGAAAAGAATAGACATGCAATGACACTTGTGGATCCTTATGTGGTTCATGAAAAGAACAGACAGGCAATGACACTGGTGGATCCGTATGTGGTTTGTTTAGAAGAACACACATGCAATGACACTAGGTGTGGTTCATGAGAAGAACACACATCCAATGACACTGGTGGATCCTTATGTGGTTTGTGGAAGTAAAAGACACGCAATGACTCTAGTAGATCCTTATGTGGTTCATGAAAAGAACAGACATGTAGTGAAACTGGGTGTGGTTCATGAAAAGAATAGACATGCACCGACACTGGGTGTGGTTCATGAAAAGAACAGACATGCAATGACACTGGTGGATCCTTATGTGGTTTATGGAAGGAACAAACATGCAATCACACTAGGTGGATCCATATGTGGTTTATGGAAGTAATACACACACAATGACACTGGGTGTGGTTCATGAAAAGAACAGACATGCAATGACCTGGTAGATCCTTATGTGGTTCATGACAAACGGACATGCAATTACACTGGTGGATCCTTATGTGGTTTGTTTAGAGGAACAAACATGCAATGACTCTAGCCGTGGTTCTTGAAAAACAGACATGCAATGACACGGTGTGGTTCATGAAAAGAATGACATGGAATGACTTATGTGGTTTGTTCGAAGAACACACATGCAATGACACTGGGTGTGGTTCATGAAAAGAACAGAAAGGCAATGACACTGGTGGATCCTTATGTGGTTTGTTTAGAGGAACATCCATCCAATGACACTCGTGTGGTTCATGAAAAGAAACACGCAATGACACTGGTGGATCCTTATGTGGTTTGTTTAGAGGAACAGACATGCAATCACACTAGGTGGATCCATATGTGGTTTATGGAAGTAAAAGACATGCAATGACTCTAGCCGTGATTCATGAAAAGAATAGACATGCAATGACACTGGTGGATCCTTATGTGGTTCATGAAAAGAACAGACAGGCAATGACACTGGTGGATCCTTATGTGGTTTGTTTAGAAGAACACACATGCAATGACACTGGGTGTGGTTCATGAGAAGAACACACATCCAATGACACTAGTGGATCCTTATGTGGTTTGTTTAGAGGAACAGACATGCAATCACACTAGGTGGATCCATATGTGGTTTATGGAAGTAAAAGACACGCAATGACTCTGGTAGATCCGTATGTGGTTCATGAAAAGAACAGACATGTAGTGAAACTGGGTGTGGTTCATGAAAAGAACAGACATGTACTGACACTGGGTGTGGTTCATGAAAAGAACAGACATGCAATGACACTGGTGGATCCTTATGTGGTTTATGGAAGGAACAAACATGCAATCACACTAGGTGGATCCATATGTGGTTTATGGAAGTAACACACACGCAATGACACTGGGTGTTGTTCATGAAAAGAACAGACATGCAATGACACTGGTAGATCCTTATGTGGTTCATGAAAAGAACAGACATGCAATGACACTGGTGGATCCTTATGTGGTTTGTTTAGAGGAACAGACATGCAATGACTCTAGCCGTGGTTCTTGAAAAGAACAGACATGCAATGACACCGGGTGTGGTTCATGAAAAGAACAGACATGTAATGACTTATGTGGTTTGTTTAGAAGAACACACATGCAATGACACTGGGTGTGGTTCATGAAAAGAACAGATAGGCAATGACACTAGTGGATCCTTATGTGGTTTGTTTAGAAGAACACACATGCAATGTCACTAGGTGTGGTTCATGAAAAGAACAGACACGCAATGACACTGGCGGATCCTTATGTGGTTTGTTTAGAGGAACATACATGCAATCACACTAGGTGGATCCATATGTGGTTTATGGAAGTAAAATACATGCAACGACTCCAGCTGTGATTCATGAAAAGAACAGACATGCAATGAAACTGGTGGATCCTTCGGTGGTTCATCAAAAGAACAGACAGGCAATGACGCTGGTGGATCCTTATGTGGTTTGTTTAGACGAACACACATGCAATGACACTAGGTGTGGTTCATGAGAAGAACACACATCCAATGACACTGGTTGAACCTTCTGTGGTTTGTTTAGAGGAACATACATGCAATCACACTAGGTGGATCCATATGTGGTTTATGGAAGTAAAAGACATGCAATGACTGTGGTAGATCCTTATGTGGTTCATGAAAAGAACAGACATGCAGTGAAACTGGGTGTGGTTCATGAAAAGAACAGACATGCACTGACACTGGGTGTGGTTCATGAAAAGAACAGACATGCAATAACACTGGTGGATCCTTATGTGGTTTATGGAAGGAACAAACATGCAATCACACTAGGTGGATCCATATGTGGTTTATGGAAGTAACACACATGCAATGACACTGGGTGTGGTTCATGAAAAGAACATACATGCAATGACACTGGTAGATCCTTATGTGGTTCATGAAAAGAACAGACATGCAATGACACTGGTCGATCCTTATGTGGTTTGTTTAGAGGAACAGACATGCAATGACTCTAGCCGTGGTTCATGAAAAGAACAGACATGCAATGACACCGGGTGTGGTTCATGAAAAGAACAGACATGGAATGACTTATGTGGTTTGTTTAGAAGAACACACATGCAATGACACTGGGTGTGGTTCATGAAAAGAACAGATAGGCAATGACACTGGTGGATCCTTATGTGGTTTGTTTAGAAGAACACGCATGCAATGACACTGGGTGTGGTTCATGAAAAGAACATACACGTAATGACACTGGTGGATCCTTATGTGGTTTGTTTAGAGGAACAGACATGCAATCACACTAGGTGGATCCATATGTGGTTTATGGAAGTAAAAGACATGCAATGACTCTAGCTGTGATTCATGAAAAGAATAGACCTGCAATGACACTTGTGGATCCTTATGTGGTTCATGAAAAGAACAGACAGGCAATGACACTGGTGGATCCGTATGTGGTTTGTTTAGAAGAACACACATGCACTGACACTAGGTGTGGTTCATGAGAAGAACACACATCCAATGACACTGGTGGATCCTTATGTGGTTTGTGGAAGTAAAAGACACGCAATGACTCTAGTAGATCCTTATGTGGTTCATGAAAAGAACAGACATGTAGTGAAACCGGGTGTGGTTCATGAAAAGAACAGACATGCACCGACACTGGGTGTGGTTCATGAAAAGAACAGACATGCAATGACACTGGTGGATACTTATGTGGTTTATGGAAGGAACAAACATGCAATCACACTAGGTGGATCCATATGTGGTTTATGGAAGTAATACACACACAATGACACTGGGTGTGGTTCATGAAAAGAACAGACATGCAATGACACTGGTAGATCCTTATGTGGTTCATGACAAGAACAGACATGCAATGACACTGGTGGATCCTTATGTGGTTTGTTTAGGGGAACAAACATGCAATGACTCTAGCCGTGGTTCTTGAAAAGAACAGACATGCAATGACACCGGGTGTGGTTCATGAAAAGAACAGACATGGAATGACTTATGTGGTTTGTTCAGAAGAACACACATGCAATGACACTGGGTGTGGTTCATGAAAAGAACAGATAGGCATTGACACTGGTGGATCCTTATGTGGTTTGTTTAGAAGAACATGCATGCAATGACACTCGGTGTGGTTCATGAAAAGAAACGGAACCATAATGACACTGGTGGATCCTTATGTGGTTTGTTTAGAGGAACATACATGCAATCACAGTAGGTGGATCCATATGTGGTTTATGGAAGTAAAAGACATGCAATGACTCTAGCCGTGATTCATGAAAAGGATATACATGCAATGACACTTGTGGATCCTTATGTGGTTCATGAAAAGAACAAACAGGCAATGACACTGGTGGATCCTTATGTGGTTTGTTTAGAAGAACACACATGCAATGACACTGGGTGTGGTTCATGAGAAGAACACACATCCAATGACACTAGTGGATCCTTATGTGGTTTGTTTAGAGCAACAGACATGCAATCACACTAGGTGGATCCATATGTGGTTTATGGAAGTAAAAGACACGCAATGACTCTGGTAGATCCTTATGTGGTTCATGAAAAGAACAGACATGTAGTGAAACTGGGTGTGGTTCATGAAAAGAACAGACATGCACTGACACTGGGTGTGGTTCATGAAAAGAATAGACATGCAATGACACTGGTGGATCCTTATGTGGTTTATGGAAGGAACAAACATGCAATCACACTAGGTGGATCCATATGTGGTTTATGGAAGTAACACACACGCAATGACACTGGGTGTGGTTCATGAAAAGAACAGACATGCAATGACACTGGTAGATCGTTATGTGGTTCATGAAAAGAACAGACATGCAATCACACTAGGTGGATCCATATGTGGTTTATGGACGTAAAAGACATGCAATGACTCCAGCTGTGATTCATGAAAAGAACAGACATGCAATGAAACTGGTGGATCCTTCGGTGGTTCATCAAAAGAACAGACAGGCAATGACGCTGGTGGATCCTTATGTGGTTTGTTTAGACGAACACACATGCAATGACACTGGGTGTGGTTCATGAGAAGAACACACATCCAATGACACTGGTTGATCCTTCTGTGGTTTGTTTAGAGGAACATACATGCAATCACACTAGGTGGATCCATATGTGGTTTATGGAAGTAAAAGACATGCAATGACTGTGGTAGATCCTTATGTGGTTCATGAAAAGAACAGACATGCAGTGAAACTGGGTGTGGTTCATGAAAAGAACAGACATGCACTGACACTGGGTGTGGTTCATGAAAAGAACAGACATGCAATGACACTGGTGGATCCTTATGTGGTTTATGGAAGGAACAAACATGCAATCACACTAGGTGGATCCATATGTGGTTTATGGAAGTAACACACATGCAATGACACTGGGTGTGGTTCATGAAAAGAACATACATGCAATGACAATGGTAGATCCTTATGTGGTTCATGAAAAGAACAGACATGCAATGACACTGGTCGATCCTTATGTGGTTTGTTTAGACGAACAGACATGCAATGACTCTAGCCGTGGTTCATGAAAATAACAGACATGCAATGACACCGGGTGTGGTTCATGAAAAGAACAGACATGGAATGACTGATCTGGTTTGTTTAGAAGAACACACATGCAATGACACTGGGTGTGGTTCATGAAAAGAACAGACACGCAATGACACTGGTGGATCCTTATGTGGTTTGTTTAGAGGAACAGACATGCAATCACACTAGGTGGATCCATATGTGTTTTATGGAAGTAAAAGACATGCAATGACTCTAGCTGTGATTCATGAAAAGAATAGACATGCAATGACACTTGTGGATCCTTATGTGGTTCATGACAAGAACAGACATGCAATGACACTGGTGGATCCTTATGTTGTTTGTTTAGAGGAAGAAACATGCAATGACTCTAGCCGTGGTTCTTGAAAAGAACAGACATGCAATGACACCGGGTGTGGTTCATGAAAAGAATAGACATGGAATGACTTATGTGGTTTGTTTAGAAGAACACACATGCAATGACACTGGGTGTGGTTCATGAAAAGAACAGATAGGCATTGACACTGGTGGATCCTTATGTGGTTTGTTTAGAAGAACATGCATGCAATGACACTCGGTGTGGTTCATGAAAAGAACAGACACGCAATGACACTGGTGGATCCTTATGTGGTTTGTTTAGAGGAACATACATGCAATCACAGTAGGTGGATCCATATGTGGTTTATGGAAGTAAAAGACATGCAATGACTCTAGCCGTGATTCATGAAAAGAATATACATGCAATGACACTAGTGGATCCTTATGTGGTTCATGAAAAGAACAGACAGGCAATGACACTGGTGGATCCTTATGTGGTTTGTTTAGAAGAACACACATGCAATGACACTGGGTGTGGTTCATGAGAAGAACACACATCCAATGACACTAGTGGATCCTTATGTGGTTTGTTTAGAGCAACAGACATGCAATCACACTAGGTGGATCCATATGTGGTTTATGGAAGTAAAAGACACGCAATGACTCTGGTAGATCCTTATGTGGTTCATGAAAAGAACAGACATGTAGTGAAACTGGGTGTGGTTCATGAAAAGAACAGACATGCACTGACACTGGGTGTGGTTCATGAAAAGAACAGACATGCAATGACACTGGTGGATCCTTATTTGGTTTATGGAAGGAACAAACATGCAATCACACTAGGTGGATCCATATGTGGTTTATGGAAGTAACACACACACAATGACACTGGGTGTGGTTCATGAAAAGAACAGACATGCAATGACACTGGTATATCCTTATGTGGTTCATGACAAGAACAGACATGCAATGACACTGGTGGATCCTTATGTGGTTTGTTTAGAGGAACAAACATGCAATGACTCTAGCCGTGGTTCTTGAAAAGAACAGACATGCAATGACACCGGGTGTGGTTCATGAAAAGAACATACATGTAATGACTTATGTGGTTTATTTAGAAGAACACACATGCAATGACACTGGGTGTGGTTCATGAAAAGAATAGATAGGCAATGACACTGGTGGATCCTTATGTGGTTTGTTTAGAAGAACACGCATGCAATGACACTGGGTGTGGTTCATGAAAAGAACAGACACGCAATGACACTGGTGGATCCTTATGTGGTTTGTTTAGAGGAACATACATGCAATCACACTAGGTAGATCCATATGTGGTTTATGGAAGTAAAAGACATGCAATGACTGCAGCTGTGATTCATGAAAAGAACAGACATGCAATGAAACTGGTAGATCCTTCGGTGGTTCATCAAAAGAACAGACAGGCAATGACACTGGTGGATCCTTATGTGGTTTGTTTAGAAGAACACACATGCAATGACACTGGGTGTGGTGCATGAGAAGAACACACATCCAATGACACTGGTTGATCCTTATGTGGTTTGTTTAGAGGAACATACATGCAATCACACTAGGTGGATCCATATGTCATTTATGGAAGTAAAGGAGATGCAATGACTCTAGTAGATCCTTATGTGGTTCATGAAAAGAACACACATGAAGTGAAACTGGGTGTGGTTCACGAAAAGAACAGACATGCACTGACTCTAGCTGTGATTCATGAAAAGAATAGACATGCAATGACACTGGTGGATCCTTATGTGGTTTATGGAAGGAACAAACATGCAATCACACTAGGTGGATCCATACGTGGTTTATGGACGTAACACACATGCAATGACATTGGGTGTGGTTCATGAAAAGAACAGACATGCAATGACACTGGTAGATCCTTATGTGGTTCATGAAAATAACAGTCATGCAATGACACTGGTGGATGCTTATGTGGTTTGTTTAGAGGAACAGACATGCAATGACTCTAGCCGTGGTTCATGAAAAGAACAGACTTGCAATGACACGACACCGGGTGTGGTTCATGAAAAGAACAGACATGCAATGACTTATGTGGTTTGTTTGGAAGAACACACATGCAATGACACTGGGTGTGGTTCATGAAAAGAACAGATAGGCAATGACACTGGTGGATCCTTATGTGGTTTGTTTAGAAGAACACGCATGCAATGACACTGGGTGTGGTTCATGAAAAGAACAGACACGCAATGACACTGGTGGATCCTTATGTGGTTTGTTTAGAGGAACATACATGCAATCACACTAGGTGGATCCATATGTGGTTTATGGAAGTAAAAGACATGCAATGGCTCTAGCTGTGATTAATGAAAAGAATAGACATGCAATGACACTTGTGGATCCTTATGTGGTTCATGAAAAGAACAGACAGGCAATGACACTGGTGGATCCGTATGTGGTTTGTTTAGAAGAACACACATGCAATGACACTGGGTGTGGTTCATGAGAAGAACACACATCCAATGACACTGGTGGATCCTTATGTGGTTTGTTTAGAGGAACAGACATGCAATCACACTAGGTAGACCCATATGTGGTTTATTGAAGTAAAAGACATGCAATGACTCTGGTAGATCCTTATGTGGTTTATGAAAAGAACAAACATGCACTGAATTATGTGGTTTGTTTAGAAGAACACACATGCAATGACACTAGGTGTGGTTAATGAAAAGAACAAATAGGCAATGACTCTAGTGGATCCTTATGTGGTTTGTTTAGAAGAACACGCATGCAATGACACTGGGTGTGGTCATGAAAAGAACAGACACGCAATGACACTGGTGGATCCTTATGTGGTTTGTTTAGAGGAACAGACATGCAATCACACTAGGTGGATCCATATGTGGTTTATGGAAGTAAAAGACATGCAATGACTCTAGCTGTGATTCATGAAAAGAATAGACATGCAATGACACTGGTGGATCCTTATGTGGTTCATGAAAAGAACAGACAGTCAATGACACTGGTGGATCCTTATGTGGTTTGTTTAGAAGAACACACATGCAATGACACTGGGTGTGGTTGTAACACCCTGAAATCGTCCCTATGCAAGTTTTAGCCCTTTCCGCCAAACCCGCATAGAAACGATTCAAGGACGCCCACCAGGCACTTTCGTGCGGGTGGAAAACAAAGTAATACCATTACACAACAGTCCTCGATGGGACCCACAAAACAGATATATATACAACAGCGACTCAAAGAGTCAAGAATACAGATATACAATACAAAGATCCAAATCACCTTGAAACGATAGAGCGTCCGACTACGGACAAGATGCAAATGGGGCTAAGAGCCATGAAGAATAACCAATGGCGTCCAAAACCACGCCTGAAGGCCAAGCGGAAGGGTAACCCACTAACGACATCGATCTCAAACCTGCTAAAACAAAGGGATGCCGACAAAGGGCAAAGGAAAAAGAGGCGTCGATCTTGAGGCGGTGCAGCGAGGCTAGAATTCGGCGGCTCTCGCCTACATAGTATGGTGGGCTGAAGCGGTAGCGCAGCGACACTAAACTACCTATAGAGACTTGATACAACTGGCGGTTATTAGAGAGGGATAAGAAAGACCTACTCGGATCCAACCTTAAGCTAACACCAAACAAACCCATCCTGGTATTTCCCCCTCGAGACCAAACGAGGAAGTCAGACCAAGGAACTCACACAGTTGGAAATTTTACTCATTCCGTTATAGTTGCAGCAATTACTAATCAGATATAGATAGCATGAGTCATTCTGATAGCATAAGTAGTGGGAAGTTTTAGTTAACATTCCGTTGTAGTTGGAACATTTACTAGTCAAATATAATTGTCCCGAGGAATCCCAAAACCCAGCAGTTGTTGGCACTTTTATCACATTCCATTAGAGTTGTAATACTTACTAGGCAGGTATAGTTTGACACAGATCACCATAGGTCCATCAGTTGTTGGCATTTTTATTATCCATTCCATTATAGTTGCATCTGATTACTAGTCACATATTGAGTCAAATTTATAGCACTACTTTAGTTATGCTTGTCTATGATCGAGATACTGTGCTCTAAGTCGTCCATAACCGCGGACACGGCTTTCAGAAAGTTTTACCCTGCAGGGGTGCACAAATAGCAACACACACTCGATCAACCTCGGAAAAACCAACTCAAAACCCAACGAGGCATTCACGACAAAGCGATCACATGATTCATAAAATATTTCAGGGTGCCACCCCACTAAGCTACCATAACGAAGTTGGCAGCTCGAACGGACCTGGGTTTGCGTCAATGGCTATAAACGATTGGGAACCCGAAAGTGTGACTGGGTTTGTCGATACCGCGAAAACACTCCGCATCCAAAACAGTACAGGTGCTCCACACACAATCTTAAATAAAGCAATAAAGCATGGCATAAGTACAGGATAGTAATAAAGCCCCAAACTACTTTGTGGCCCCAAGAAATAGAAATGAATCAAGCTCTGGCTTAGGGGGGTCCATAAGGCCTCCCGGATGTGGATAGTGCGAAAAATCAAGGAACAGGTATCAAGTACTCAGGGTCCTATGGGACACAAGTGAGCATGGAAGAACCAAATAACTTCTATTGCCCACCGATGCCTCTGCATTAGTTATATCTAGCATTTTTAATAGTTGTGTTTAAAGTCATGATCATCTCCACCATAAACATCTGCCAGCATTCCAACAACTGTGGTACTTGACAACACGAGATCGCACCTGAGCAAGCAACTATGACTCGCAAGGCCAGCTATCTACCAACCACAGGTAATAGGAGGTGTCCAAGGTAATATAGAGGCTGCACGGGATATAACTGGTGCACAGAACTAAAGCATCGCGACACGGATAGGAATAGATCAACAGGAGGAAATAAAGACTATAAATGCAAAATAGGTAGAAGGGGGAGAGATGCTCTCCTGGGAAAAACACTGCCGACGGAACATATCCGGAGAACTTGTCAATACTCGCATCCACTCATCGGCCTAATCCATGAAGAAGCAAAGCACTAGAAGAACACCGGATGCAATATTTAATACTACGACAGAAGATCCGGCATGATTATGATATGATGCAGATGCGGTGCAATTAGGCAGTATTAAGCGGAACTAGGGTCCCGACAATTAATTACATGGTTCAAGTTATTTATCTACACCGCAAATTAAATGTTGTATTAACAAGACTAAACATGGCATCGGTTCTCTACACAAATTTAAATGGAGTCCGGAACAAGACAAAGATATCCCGCATATAGACTCCATATTTAATTTAGGTGAATCGATAGAATGCCCCCAAACCACAGACAGATATGCATGCAAGAACAATTTATATGCAACAGCTTTATGTTTAGCATTTATAAAATAGGGGTAGGGAAAAAAGGTTCACACATTGGCGTTTGGCGATCTTGGGTTCCAGGGGTTCGTTGTTCGAGAGGGGTCGGTCTCGACGGGAACGTTCTCGGACAATGGAGTAGATCTTGTCGCATCCAGGAAGAAGGACTTGGCGTTCCGTGTCGGTGACCTTGGTGTCCGGGTTCTCAGGCATCGCAGCCGGGAAGGAGAACTTGTCGCATTCGTGGAGATCTTGGGTCGGCCTCGGTCAAAGCATTCGGAAGCAGGTCTTGGTGTTCCGGCATCTTCCGGTCGGGATCTCGGCGTCTTCGGATCTGGGATGGAGATCATGGCGGTCCAAGGGAACGGTGTTCGGGTTCCGGGGGAAGAGCTCGGTGCTCCGTGTAGAAGGCCTCGAGGGTTCGGTGACGGAGATCTTGACGGGTACCACCACATAGGAGATCGCTGGAGATGGTCTTGGCGATTCCACATCGAAGGAGGGCTTAGGGTTTCTGAACTCCGTCTCAACCATCTGTCGCAGCGTCGGTCGATGGAACAGAAGCAGCGAATCGATGGAGATCTTGTAGATGAGACAGTCTTGGCATCTTAACCTCGCACGAGAGATGGTTCTTGTGCCGGTCTCGGTCAGTAACCTACCCAAAGAATCATCGCATCCCCACTATAGATCATGGGCAACATCAGGACACCAAAACACACACAGAGGCAAAAATATTAGCAACCGGGGTACTGCCGCAGTGTAAGGTCGAGGCAGACTCGTCCGAACAGGGGCAAGCGGTGACGGGGTCGGGGTCCTAGCAGCGAGCGTCCACGTAGTGCAGACGCAGAGAAGGCCGAGGCCGGTGCTGGTAGGCACCGCAGCTGCGGCCGACGCGCGGGAGGATGAGGGCACCGCCGGTGGCACGGGCGTGGTCGGCCAGAGGAGCTTCTGGCAGCAGGGGACTGAGGCGCGGCTCCGGATCCGGCGGGCAACGACGGGGCACAGAGGCCGGCGCTGCTTGGCACAGGCGGAGGACGCGGGGCCGTGGCAGCGACGAAGCTCTTGGACGACGATGGGGCCGCAGGGTCGCTGGCTGCAGGGACTCGGTCGAGGTGGAGGCGTGTTCGGCGAGGCCGATTAGTGGAGGGTGGCGCCGGTCGTCGATGCAAGGAGGGGAGGAGGCTCGCCGTGGAGGACAAACTTCAGGAGAGGAGGAGTAACATGATGGCGTGGCGTTAGCGTCCGGCAATGAGGGACGGGCCGCGGTGAGGAGATGACAGAGGGCGGCCGGGCGCAGAGGTCGGGAGAGGGAGGCGGCTCGCTGGGGGAGGCCGGCGCGGGCGTTGCTGGAAGAGGAAGGCGGCGGAGACCAGGGCACCGGCGACGGCAGGTTGAGGCGGCATGGCGTGAGCAGACTCTGATGGAAGGCGGCTCACGGAGATGGGGTGGCAACGAGTGGAGAAGCGAGAGAAGGCGTGAGGCCTTGAGATCTGTGGCAATGAGCCGGTCTGGAGGAGCGGTGGAGACGGGGGTAGGTGAGCGAGGATTTGCGGGGAAGGTGGGGATCGAGCGGGGCACGGGGCGAGATCGTGGCCAGGTGGGGCCGGGGGTTGGAGCAGGGTGGGCTGGCCGCGTGCGGAGAGAGGAGTGGTTCAGGAGGGGGATCGATCGGATCGATCGGGTCCAAGGTGTGGACCGCATGGTCTTGTGCAGTTGGAGGTGGTGTCTGTGAAATTTGGGGTGCATCTTGAGGGGAAGGAGGTGGCAAGGGGTGGAGGGATGGTGAGGCATGTGGGGTTGGGTGTGGGTGGCTGTGTGGAGTGATGAGGTGGAGGAAGCGGTGAGGTGGCAGGCTGTGAGTGGCCGGGTGATGTGGAGGGGGGCTAGGTAGGATAGGGTGGGGTAGGTTAGGGATTAGGATTTTGGCGGCTCTAGGGGTGGCCGACTGGGTCGATTCGACCCGGTTCGGCTGCCCCTAAAAATAAAAGAATTTTTTTTATTATTTAAAACGGGGCTTTTGAAAACCGTTGGTAGACAAAACAAAATATTCCGGAGACCCGGGTTTTTAATTTGAAATAAAGACAGGGGATATTTAGAAAACAAACTAGGCTCTTAGAAAAATAGTTTTAGAAAAACCATGCACGATGATGACGATGCTCAAATGCAAGGTGGCCTGATGACATGAGCATGCGGTCATGATGATGCAATACACAAAACACCACGATTTTCTGGTAGTGGTTTTAGCGGGATGCCACAGTGGTTCATGAGAAGAACACACATCCAATGACACTGGTGGATCCTTATGTGGTTTGTTTAGAGGAACAGACATGCAATCACACTAGGTGGATCCATATGTGGTTTATGGAAGTAAAAGACATGCAATGACTCTGGTAGATCCTTATGTGGTTCATGAAAAGAACAGACATGCACTAACACTGGGTGTGGTTCATGAAAAGAACAGACATGCAATGACACTGGTGGATCCTTATGTGGTTTATGGAAGGAACAAACATGCAATCACACTAGGTGGATCCATATGTGGTTTATGGAAGTAACACACATGCAATGGCACTGGGTGTGGTTCATGAAAAGAACAGACATGCAATGACACTGGTAGATCCTTATGTGGTTCATGAAAAGAACAGACATGCAATGACAATGTTGGATCCTTATGTGGTTTGTTTAGAGGAACAGACATGCAATGACTCTAGCCGTGGTTCATGAAAACAAAAGACATGCAATGACACCGGGTGTGGTTCATGAAAAGAACAGACATGCAATGACTTATGTGGTTTGTTTAGAAGAACACACATGCAATGACACTGGGTGTGGTTCACGAAAAGAACAGATAGGCAATGACACTTGTGGATCCTTATGTGGTTTGTTTACAAGAACACGCATGCAATGAAACCGGGTGTGGTTCATGAAAAGAACAGACACGCAATGACACTGGTGGATCCTTATGTGGTTTGTTTAGAGGAATAGACATGCAATCACACTAGGTGGATCCATATGTGGTTTATGGAAGTAAAATACATGCAATGACTCTAGCTGTGATTCATGAAAAGAATAGACATGCAATGACACCGGTGGATCCTTATGTGGTTCATGAAAAGAACAGACAGGCAATGACACTGGTGGATCCTTATGTGGTTTGTTTAGAAGAACACACATGCAATGACACTGGGTGTGGTTCATGAGAAGAACACACATCCAATGACACTGTTGGATCCTTATGTGGTTTGTTTAGAGGAACAGACATGCAATCACACTAGGTGGATCCATATGTGGTTTATGGAAGTAAAACACATGCAATGACTCTGGTAGATCCTTATGTGGTTCATGAAAAGAACAGACATGTAGTGAAACTGGGTGTGGTTCATGAAAAGAACAGACATGGAATTACTCTAGCTGTGATTCATGAAAAGAACAGACATGCAATGACACTAGTGGATCCTTATGTGGTTTATGGAAGGAACAAACATGCAATCACACAAGTCGGATCCATATGTGGTTTATGGAATTAACACACATGCAATGACACTGGGTGTGGTTCATGAAAAGAACAGACATGTAATGACAATGGTAGATCCTTATGTGGTTCATGAAAAGAATAGACATGCAATGACACTGGTGGATCCTTATGTGGTTTGTTTAGAGGAACAAACATGCAATGACTCTAGCCGTGGTTCATGAAAAGAACAGACATGCAATGACACATGGTGTGGTTCATCAAAGGAACAAACATGCAATGACTTATGTGGTTTGTTTAGAAGAACACACATGCAATCACACTGGTGTGGTTCATGAAAAGAACAGATAGGCAATGACACTGGTGGATGCTTATGTGGTTTGTTTAGAAGAACACACATGCAATGACACTGGGTGTGGTTCATGAAAAGAACAGACACACAATGACACTGGTGGATCCTTATGTGGTTTGTTTAGAGGAACAGACATGCAATCACACTAGGTGGATCCATATGTGGTTTATGGAAGTAAAAGACATGCAATGACTCTAGCTGTGATTCATGAAAAGAATAGACATGCAATGACACTGGTGGATCCTTATGTGGTTCATGAAAAGAACATACAGGCAATACCACTGGTGGATCCTTTTGTGGTTTGTTTAGAAAAACACACATGCAATGACACTGGGTGTGGTTCATGAGAAGAACACACATACAATGACACTTGTGGATCCTTATGTGATTTGTTTAGAGGAACAGACATGCAATCACACTAGGTGGATCCATATGTGGTTTATGGAAGTAAAAGACATGCAATGACTCTGGTAGATCCTTATGTGGTTCATGAAAAGAACAGACATGCAGTGAAACTGGGTGTGGTTCATGAAAAGAACAGACATGCACTGACTCTTGTTGTGATTCATGAAAAGAACAGACATGCAATGACACTGGTGGATCCATATGTGGTTTATGGAAGTAACACACATGCAATGACACTGGGTGTGGTTCATGAAAAGAACAGACATGCAATGACAATGGTAGATCATTATGTGGTTCATGAAAAGAACAGACATGCAATGACACTGGTGGATCCTTATGTGGTTTATGGAAAGAACAAACATGCAATCACACTAGTCGGATCCATATGTGGTTTATGGAAGTAACACACATGCAATGACACTGGGTGTGGTTCATGAAAAGAACAGACATGCAATGACACTAGTAGATCCTTATGTGGTTCATGAAAAGAACAGACATGCAATGACACTGGTCGATCCTTATGTGGTTTGTTTAGAGGAACAGACATGCAATGACTCTAGCCGTGGTTTATGAAAAGAACAGACATGCAATGACACCGGGTGTGGTTCATGAAAAGAACAGACATGGAATGACTTATGTGGTTTGTTTAGAAGAACACACATGCAATGGCACTAGGTGTGGTTCATGAAAAGAACAGATAGGCATTGACACCGGTGGATCCTTATGTGGTTTGTTTAGAAGAACATGCATGCAATGACACTTGGTGTGGTTCATGAAAAGAACAGACACGCAATAACACTGGTGGATCCTTATGTGGTCTGTTTAGAGGAACATACATGCAATCACAGTAGGTGGATCCATATGTGGTTTATGGAAGTAAAAGACATGCAATGACACTGGTGGATCCTTATGTGGTTGATGAAAAGAACAGATAGGCAATGACACTAGTGGATCCTTATGTGGTTTGTTTAGAAGAACACACATGCAATGACACTGGGTGTGGTTCATGAGAAGAACACACATCCAATGACACTGGTGGATCCTTATGTGGTTTGTTTAGAGGAACAGACATGCAATCACACTAGGTGGATCCATATGTGGTTTATGGAAGTAAAACACATGCAATGACTCTGGTAGATCCTTATTTTGTTCATGAAAAGAACAGACATGCACTAACTCTAGCTGTGATTCATGAAAAGAACAGACATGCAATGACACTGGTGGATCCTTATGTGGTTTATGGAAGGAACAAACATGCAATCACACTAGTCGGATCCATATGTGGTTTATGGAAGTAACACACATGCAATGACACTGGGTGTGGTTCATGAATAGAACAGACATGCAATGACATTGGTAGATCCTTATGTGGTTCATGAAAAGAATAGACATGCAATGACACTGGTGGATCCTTATGTGGTTTGTTTAGAGGAATAAGCATGCAATGACTCTAGCCGTGGTTCATGAAAAGAACAGACATGCAATGACACCGGGTGTGGTTCATGAAAAGAACAGACATGCAATGACTTATGTGGTTTGTTTAGAAGAACACACATGCAATCACACTAGGTGTGGTTCATGAAAAGAATAGATAGGCAATGACACTGGTGGATCCTTATGTGGTTTGTTTAGAAGAACATGCATGCAATGACACTGGGTGTGGTTCGTGAAAAGAACAGACACGCAATGACGCCGGTGGATCCTTATGTGGTTTGTTTAGAGGAACAGACATGCAATCACACTAGGTCGATCCATATGTGGTTTATGGAAGTAAAACACATGCAATGACTCTAGCTGTGATTCATGAAAAGAATAGACATGCAATGACACCAATGGATCCTTATGTGGTTCATGAAAAGAACAGACATGCAATGACACTGGTGGATCCTTATGTGGTTTGTTTAGAAGAACACACATGCAATGACACTGGTTGTGGTTCATGAGAAGAACACACATCCAATGACACTGTTGGATCCTTATGTGGTTTGTTTAGAGGAACAGACATGCAATCACACTAGGTGGATCCATATGTGGTTTATGGAAGTAAAAGACATGCAATGACTCTGGTATATCCTTATGTGGTTCATGAAAAGAACAGGCATGTAGTGAAACTGGGTGTGGTTCATGAAAAGAACAGACATGGAATTACTCTAGCTGTGATTCATGAAAAGAACAGACATGCAATGACACTGGTGGATCCTTATGTGGTTTATGGAAGGAACAAACATGCAATCACACTAGTCGGATCCATATGTGGTTTATGGAATTAACACACATGCAATGACACTGGGTGTGGTTCATGAAAAGAACAGACATGCAATGACAATGGTAGATCCTTATGTGGTTCATGAAAAGAATAGACATGCAATGACACTGTTGGATCCTTATGTGGTTTGTTTAGAGGAACAAACATGTAATGACTCTAGCCGTGGTTCATGAAAAGAATAGACATGCAATGACACGGGGTGTGGTTCATGAAAGGAACAGACATGCAATGACTTATGTGGTTTGTTTAGAAGAACACACATGCAATCACACTGGGTGTGGTTCATGAAAAGAACAGATAGGCAATGACACTAGTGGATCCTTATGTGGTTTGTTTAGAAGAACACGCATGCAATGACACTGGGTGTGGTTCATGAAAAGAACAGACACGCAATGACACTGGTGGATCCTTATGTGGTTTGTTTAGAGGAACAGACATGCAATCACACTAGGTGGATCCATATGTGGTTTATGGAAGTAAAAGACATGCAATGACTCTAGCTGTGATTCATGAAAAGAATAGACATGCAATGACACTGGTGGATCCTTATGTGGTTGAAGAAAAGAACAGACAGGCAATGACACTAGTGGATCCTTATGTGGTTTGTTTAGAAGAACACACATGCAATGACACTGGGTGTCGTTCATGAGAAGAACACACATCCAATGACACTGGTGGATCCTTATGTGGTTTGTTTAGAGGAACAAACATGCAATCACACTAGGTGGATCCATATGTGGTTTATGGAAGTAAAACACATGCAATGACTCTGGTAGATCCTTATTTTGTTCATGAAAAGAACAGACATGCACTAACTCTAGCTGTGATTCATGAAAAGAACAGACATGCAATGACACTGGTGGATCCTTATGTGGTTTATGGAAGGAACAAACATGCAATCACACTAGTCGGATCCATATGTGGTTTATGGAAGTAACACACATGCAATGACACTGGGTGTGGTTCATGAAAAGAACAGACATGCAATGACATTGGTAGATCCTTATGTGGTTCATGAAAAGAATAGACATGCAATGACACTGGTGGATCCTTATGTGGTTTGTTTAGACGAACAGACATGCAATGACTCTAGCCGTGGTTCATGAAAAGAACAGACATGCAATGACACCGGGTGTGGTTCATGAAAAGAACAGACATGCAATGACTTATGTGGTTTGTTTAGAAGAACACACATGCAATCACACTAGGTGTGGTTCATGAAAAGAACAGATAGGCAATGACACTGGTGGATCCTTATGTGGTTTGTTTAGAAGAACATGCATGCAATGACCTGGTGTGGTTCATGAAAAAACAGAACCATAATGGCCGGTGGATCCTTATGTGGTTTGTTTAGAGGAACAGACCTGCAATCACACTAGGTGGATCCATATGTGGTTTATGGAAGTAAAAGACATCCAATGACTCTAGCTGTGATTCATGAAAAGAATAGACATGCAATGACACCGATGGATCCTTATGTGGTTCATGAAAAGAACAGACAGGCAATGACACTGGTGGATCATTATGTGGTTTGTTTAGAAGAACACACATGCAATGACACTGGGTGTGGTTCATGAGAAGAAAATACATCCAATGACACTATTGGATCCTTATGTGGTTTGTTTAGAGGAACAGACATGCAATCACACTGGGTGGATCCATATGTGGTTTATGCAAGTAAAAGACATGCAATGACTCTGGTAGATCCTTATGTGGTTCATGAAAAGAACAGACATGTAGTGAAACTGGGTGTGGTTCATGAAAAGAACAGACATGGAATTACTCTAGCTGTGATTCATGAAAAGAACAGACATGCAATGACACAGGTGGATCCTTATGTGGTTTATGGAAGGAAAAAACATGCAATCACACTAGTCGGATCCATATGTGGTTTATGGAATTAACACACATGCAATGACACTGGGTGTGGTTCATGAAAAGAACAGACATGCAATGACAATGGTAGATCCTTATGTGGTTCATGAAAAGAATAGACATGCAATGACACTGGTGGATCCTTATGTGGTTTGTTTAGAGGAACAAACATGCAATGACTCTAGCCGTGGTTCATGAAAAGAATAGACATGCAATGACACGGGGTGTGGTTCATGAAAGGAACAGACATGCAATGACTTATGTGGTTTGTTTAGAAGAACACATATGCAATCACACTGGGTGTGGTTCATGAAAAGAACAGATAGGCAATGACACTGGTGGATGCTTATGTGGTTTGTTTAGAAGAACACGCATGCAATGACACTGGGTGTGGTTCATGAAAGAAACGAACACCAATGACCTTTGGTGGATCCTTATGTGGTTTGTTTAGAGGAACAGACATGCAATCACACTAGGTGGATCCATATGTGGTTTATGGAAGTAAAAGACATGCAATGACTCTAGCTGTGATTCATGAAAAGAATAGACATGCAATGACACTGGTGGATCCTTATGTGGTTTATTTAGAAGAACACACATGCAATGACACTGGGTGTGGTTCATGAGAAGAACACACATCAAATGACACTTGTGGATCCTTATGTGGTTTGTTTAGAGGAACAGACATGCAATCACACTAGGTGGATCCATATGTGGTTTATGGAAGTAAAAGACATGCAATGACTCTAGTATATCCTTATGTGGTTCATGAAAAGAACAAACATGCAGTGAAACTGGGTGTGGTTCATGAAAAGAACAGACATGCACTGACTCTAGCTGTGATTCATGAAAAGAACAGACATGCAATGACACTGGTGGATCCTTATGTGGTTTATGAAAGGAACAAACATGCAATCACACTAGGTGGATGCATATGTGGTTTATGGAAGTAACACACATGCAATGACACTGGGTGTGGTTCATGAAAAGAACAGACATGCAATGACACTGGTAGATCATTATGTGGTTCATGAAAAGAATAGACATGCAATGACACTGGTGGATCCTTATGTGGTTTGTTTAGAGGAACAAACATGCAATGACTCTAGCCGTGATTCATGAAAAGAACAGAAATGCAATGACACCGGGTGTGGTTCATGAAAAGAATAGACATGCAATGACTTATGTGGTTTGTTTAGAAGAACACACATGCAATGACACTAGGTTTGGTTCATGAAAAGAACAAATAGGCAATGACACTGGTGGATCCTTATGTGGTTTGTTTAGAAGAACACGCATGCAATGACACTGGGTGTGGTTCATGAAAAGAATAGACACGCAATGACACTGGTGGATCCTTATGTGGTTTGTTTAGAGGAACAGACATGCAATCACACTAGGTGGATCCATATGTGGTTTATGGAAGTAAAAGACATGCAATGACTCTAGCTGTGATTCATGAAAAGAATAGACATGCAATGACACTGGTGGATGCTTATGTGGTTCATGAAAAGAACATACAGGCAATGGCACTGGTGGATCCTTATGTGGTTTGTTTAGAAGAACACACATGCAATGACACTGGGTGTGGTTCATGGGAAGAACACACATCCAATGACACTGGTGGATCCTTATGTGGTTTGTTTAGAGGAACAGACATGCAATCACACTAGGTGGATCCATATGTGGTTTATGGAAGTAAAAGATATGCAATGACTCTGGTAGATCCTTATGTGGTTCATGAAAAGAACATACATGCACTAACACTGGGTGTGGTTCATGAAAAGAACAGACATGCAATGACACTAGTGGATCCTTATGTGGTTTATGGAAGGAACAAACATGCAATCACAGTAGGTGGATCCATATGTGGTTTATGGAAGTAACACACATGCAATGACACTGGGTCTGGTTCATGCAAAGAACAGACATGCAATGACACTGGTAGATCCTTATGTGGTTCATGAAAAGAACAGACATGCAATGACACTGGTGGATCCTTATGTGGTTTGTTTAGAAGAACATGCATGCAATGACACTGGGTGTGGTTCGTGAAAAGAACAGACAGGCAATGATGCCGGTGGATCCTTATGTGGTTTGCTAGAGGAACAGACATGCAATCACACTAGGTCGATCCATATGTGGTTTATGGAAGTAAAAGACATGCAATGACTCTAGCTGTGATTCATGAAAAGAATAGACATGCAATGACACCGATGGATCCTTATGTGGTTCATGAAAAGAACAGACAGGCAATGACACTGGTGGATCCTTATGTGGTTTGTTTAGAAGAACACACATGCAATGACACTTGGTGTGGTTCATGAGAAGAACACACATCCAATGACACTGTTGGATCCTTATGTGGTTTGTTTAGAGGAACAGACATGCAATCACACTAGGTGGATCCATATGTGGTTTATGGAAGTAAAAGACATGCAATGACTCTGGTACATCCTTATGTGGTTCATGAAAAGAACAGACATGTAGTGAAACTGGGTGTGGTTCATGAAAAGAACAGACATGGAATTACTCTAGCTGTGATTCATGAAAAGAACAGACATGCAATGACACTGGTGGATCCTTATGTGGTTTATGGAAGGAACAAACATGCAATCACACTAGTCGGATCCATATGTGGTTTATGGAATTAACACACATGCAATGACACTGGGTGTGGTTCATGAAAAGAACAGACATGCAATGACAATGGTAGATCCTTATGTGGTTCATGAAAAGAATAGACATGCAATGACACTGGTGGATCCTTATGTGGTTTGTTTAGAGGAACAAACATGCAATGACTCTAGCCGTGGTTCATGAAAAGAATAGACATGCAATGACACGGGGTGTGGTTCATGAAAGGAACAGACATGCAATGACTTATGTGGTTTGTTTAGAAGAACACACATGCAATCACACTAGGTGTGGTTCATGAAAAGAACAGATAGGCAATGACACTGGTGGATGCTTATGTGGTTTGTTTAGAAGAACACGCATGCAATGACACTGGGTGTGGTTCATGAAAAGAACAGACACGCAATGACACTGGTGGATCCTTATGTGGTTTGTTTAGAGGAACAGACATGCAATCACACTAGGTGGATCCATATGTGGTTTATGGAAGTAAAAGACATGCAATGACTCTAGCTGTGATTCATGAAAAGAATAGACATGCAATGACACTGGTGGATCCTTATGTGGTTGATGAAAAGAACAGACAGGCAATGACACTAGTGGATCCTTATGTGGTTTGTTTAGAAGAACACACATGCAATGACACTTGGTGTGGTTCATGAGAAGAACACACATCCAATGACACTGGTGGATCCTTATGTGGTTTGTTTAGAGGAACAGACATGCAATCACACTAGGTGGAGCCATATGTGGTTATGGAAGTAAAACACATGCAATGACTCTGGTAGATCCTTATTTTGTTCATGAAAAGAACAGACATGCACTAACTCTAGCTGTGATTCATGAAAAGAACAGACATGCAATGACACTGGTGGATCCTTATGTGGTTTATGGAAGGAACAAACATGCAATCACACTAGTCGGATCCATATGTGGTTTATGGAAGTAACACACATGCAATGACACTGGGTGTGGTTCATGAAAAGAACAGACATGCAATGACATTGGTAGATCCTTATGTGGTTCATGAAAAGAATAGACATGCAATGACACAGGTGGATCCTTATGTGGTTTGTTTAGAGGAATAAACATGCAATGACTCTAGCCGTGGTTCATGAAAAGAACAGACATGCAATGACACCGGGTGTGGTTCATGAAAAGAACAGACATGCAATGACTTATGTGGTTTGTTTAGAAGAACACACATGCAATCACACTAGGTGTGGTTCATGAAAAGAACAGATAGGCAATGACACTGGTGGATCCTTATGTGGTTTGTTTAGAAGAACATGCATGCAATGACACTGGGTGTGGTTCGTGAAAAGAACAGACACGCAATGACGCCGGTGGATCCTTATGTGGTTTGTTTAGAGGAACAGACATGCAATCACACTAGGTGGATCCATATGTGGTTTATGGAAGTAAAAGACATGCAATGACTCTAGCTGTGATTCATGAAAAGAATAGACATGCAATGACACCGATGGATCCTTATGTGGTTCATGAAAAGAACAGCAGACGACAATGACACTGGTGGATCCTTATGTGGTTTGTTTAGAAGAACACACATGCAATGACACTGGGTGTGGTTCATGAGAAGAACACACATCCAATGACACTGTTGGATCCTTATGTGGTTTGTTTAGAGGAACAGACATACAATCACACTAGGTGGATCGATATGTGGTTTATGCAAGTAAAAGACATGCAATGACTCTGGTAGATCCTTATGTGGTTCATGAAAAGAACAGACATGTAGTGAAACTGGGTGTGGTTCATGAAAAGAACAGACATGGAATTACTCTAGCTGTGATTCATGAAAAGAACAGACATGCAATGACACTGGTGGATCCTTATGTGGTTTATGGAAGGAACAAACATGCAATCACACTAGTCGGATCCATATGTGGTTTATGGAATTAACACACATGCAATGACACTGGGTGTGGTTCATGAAAAGAACAGACATGCAATGACACTAGTGGATCCTTATGTTGTTTATGGAAGGAACAAACATGCAATCACAGTAGGTGGATCCATATGTGGTTTATGGAAGTAACACACATGCAATGACACTGGGTCTGGTTCATGAAAAGAACAGACATGCAATGACACTGGCAGATCCTTATGTGGTTCATGAAAAGAACAGACATGCAATGACACTGGTGGATACTTATGTGGTTTGTTTAGAGGAATAGACATGCAATGACTCTAGCCGTGGTTCATGAAAAGAACTGACATGCAATGACACCGGGTGTGGTTCATGAAAAGAACAGACATGCAATGACTTATGTGGTTTGTTTAGAAGAACACACATGCAATGCCACTGGGTGTGGTTCATGAAAAGAACAGATAGGTAATGACACTGGTGGATCCTTATGTGGTTTGTTTATAAGAACACGCATGCAATGACACTGGGTGTGGTTCATGAAAAGAACAGACACGCAATGACACTGTTGGATCCTTATGTGGTTTGTTTAGAGGAACATACATGCAATCACACTAGGTGGATCCATATGTGGTTTATGGAAGTAAAAGACATGCAATGACTCTAGCTGTGATTCATGAAAAGAATAGACATGCAATGACAGTGGTGGATCCTTATGTGGTTCATGAAAAGAACAGACAGACAATGACACTGGTGGATCCTTATGTGGTTTGTTTAGAGGAACACACATGCAATGACACCGGTGGATCCACGCGTGGTTCATGAGAAGAACACACATCCAATGACTCTGGTAGATCCTTATGTGGTTCATGAAAAGAACTGACATGCAGTGACACTGGTTGTGGTTCATGAAAAGAATATACATGCACTGACACTAGGAGTGGTTCATCAAAAGAACAGACATGCAATGACACTGGTGGATCGTTATGTAGTTTATGGAAGGAACAAACGTGCAATCACACTAGGTGGATCCATACGTGGTTTATGGAAGTAACACACATGCAATGACACTGGGTGTGGTTCATGAAAAGAACAGACATGCAATGACACTAGTAGATCCTTATGCGGTTCATGAAAAGAACAGACATGCAATGACACTGGTGGATCCTTATGTGGTTTGTTTAGAGGAACAGACATGCAATGACTCTAGCCGTGGTTCATGAAAAGAACAGACATGCAATGACACTAGGTGTGGTTCATGAAAAGAACAGACATGCAATGACTTATGTGGTTTGTTTAGAAGAACACACATGCAATGACACTAGGTGTGGTTCATGAAAAGAACAGATAGGCAATGACACTGGTGGATCCTTATGTGGTTTGTTTAGAAGAACACACATGCAATGACACTGGGTGTGGTTCATGAAAAGAACAGACACGCAATGAAACTGGTGGATCCTTATGTGGTTTGTTTAGAGGAACAGACATGCAATCACACTAGGTGGATCCATATGTGGTTTATGGAAGTAAAAGACATGTAATGACTCTAGCTGTTATTCATGAAAAGAATAGACATGCAATGACAGTGGTGGATCCTTATGTGGTTCAGGAAAAGAATAGACAGACAATGACACTGGTGGATCCTTATGTGGTTTGTTTAGAAGAACACACATGCAATGACACTGGGTGTGGTTCATGAGAAGAACACACATCCAAAGACACTAGTGGATCCTTATGTGGTTTGTTTAGAGGAATAGACATGCAATCACACTAGGTGGATCCATATGTGGTTTATGGAAGTAAAAGACATGCAATGACTCTGGTAGATCCTTATGTGGTTCATGAAAAGAACAGACATGCACTGATGATGGGTGTGGTTCATGAAAATCACAGCTAGAGTTTGTGGAAGGAACAAACATGCAATCACACTAGGTGGATCCATATGTGGTTTATGCAAGTAACACACATGCAATGACACTGGGTGTGGTTCATGAAAAGAACAGACATGGAATGACACTGGTAGATCCTTATGTGGTTCATGAAAATAACAGACATGTAATGACACTGGTGGATCCTTATGTGGTTTGTTTAGAGGAACAAACATGCAATGACTCTAGCCGTGGTTCATGAAAAGAACAGACATTCAATGACACCGGGTGTGGATCATGAAAAGAACAGACATTCAATAACTTATGTGGTTTGTTTAGAAGAACACACATGCAATGACACTGGGTGTGGTTCATGAAAAGAACAGATAGGCAATGACACTGGTGGATCCTTATGTGGTTTGTTTAGAAGAACACGCATGCAATGACACTGGGTGTGGTTCATGAAAAGAACAGACACGCAATGAAACTGGTGGATCCTTATGTTTTTTGTTTAGAGGAACAGACATGCAATCCAACTAGGTGGATCCATATGTGGTTTATGGAAGTAAAAGACATGCAATGACTCTAGCTGTGATTCATGAAAAGAATAGACATGCAATGACAGTGGTGGATCCTGATGTGGTTCATGAAAAGAACAGACAGGCAATGACACTGGTGGATCCTTATGTGGTTTGTTTAGAAGAACACACATTCAATGACACTGGGTGTGGTTCATGAGAAGAACACACATCCAAAGACACTGGTGGATCCTTATGTGGTTTGTTTAGAGGAACATACATGCAATCACACTAGGTGGATCCATATGTGGTTTATGGAAGTAACTGACATGCAATGACTCTGGTAGATCCTTATGTGGTTCAAGAAAAGAACAGACATGCACTGACGATGGGTGTGGTTCATGAAAAGAACAGACATGCAATGACACTGGTGGATCCTTATGTGGTTTATGGAAGGAACAAACATGCAATCACACTAGGTGGATCCATATGTGGTTTATGGAAGTAACACACATGCAATGACACTAGGTGTGGTTCATGAAAAGAACAGACATGCAATGACACTGGTAGATCCTTATGTGGTTCATGAAAAGAACAGACATGCAATGACACTGGTGGATCCTTATGTGGTTTGTTTAGAGGAACAAACATGCAATGACTCTAGCCGTGGTTCATGAAAAGAACAGACATGCAATGACACCGGGTGTGGTTCATGAAAAGAACAGACATGCAATGACTTATGTGGTTTGTTTAGAAGAACACACATGCAACGACACTGAGTGTGGTTCATGAAAAGAACAGATAGGTAATGACACTGGTGGATCCTTATGTGGTTTGTTTAGAAGAACATGCATGCAATGACACTGGGTGTGGTTCATGAAAAGAACAGACACGCAATGACACTAGTGGATCCTTATCTGGTTTGTTTAGAGGAACAGACATGCAATCACACTAGGTGGATCCATATGTGGTTTTTGGAAGTAAAAGACATGCAATGACTCTAGCTGTGATTCATGAAAAGAATAGACATGCAATGACACTGGTGGATCCTTATGTGGTTCATGAAAAGAACAGATAGGCAATGACACTGGTGGATCCTTATGTGGTTTGTTTAGAAGAACACACATGCAATGACACTGGGTGTGGTTCATGAGAAGAACACACATCCAATGACAATGGTGGATCCTTATGTGGTTTGTTTAGAGGAACAGACATGCAATCACACTAGGTGGAACCATATGTGGTTTATGGAAGTAAAAGACATGCAATGACTCTGGTAGATCCTTATGTGGTTCATGAAAAGAACAGACATGCAGTGAACTGGGTGTGGTTCATGAATAGAACAGACATGCACTGACACTGGGTGTGGTTCATGAAAAGAATTGACATGCAATGACACTGGTGGATCCTTATGTGGTTTATGGAAGGAACAAACATGCAATCACATTAGGTGGATCCATATGTGGTTTATGGAAGTAACACACATGCAATGACACTAGGTGTGGTTCATGAAAAGAACAGACATGCAATGACACTGGTAGATCCTTATGTGGTTCATGAAAGAACAGACATGCAATGACACTGGTGGATCCTTTTGTGGTTTGTTTAGAGGAACAGACATGCAATGACTCTAGCCATGGTTCATGAAAAGAACAGACATGCAATGACACCGGGTGTGGTTCATGAAAAGAACAGACATGCAATGACTTATGTGGTTTGTATATAAGAACACACATCCAATGACACTGGGTGTGGGTCATGAAAAGAACAGATAGGCAATGACACTGGTGGATCCTTATGTGGTTTGTTTAGAAGAACACACATGCAATGACACTGGGTGAGGTTCATGAAAAGAACAGACACGCAATGACACTGGTGGATCCTTATGTGGTTTGTTTAGAGGAATAGACATGCAATCACACTAGGTGGATCCATATGTGGTTTATGGAAGTAAAAGACATGCAATGACTCTAGCTGTGATTCATGAAAAGAATAGACATGCAATGACACCGGTGGATCCTTATGTGGTTCATGAAAAGAATAGATAGGCAATGACATTGGTGGATCCTTATATGGTTTGTTTAGAAGAACACACATGCAATGACACTGGGTGTGGTTCATGAGAAGAACACACATCCAATGACACTGGTGGATCCTTATGTGGTTTGTTTAGAGGAACAGACATGTAATCACACTAGGTGGATACATATGTGGTTTATGGAAGTAAAAGACATGCAATGACTCTGGTAGATCCTTATGTAGTTCATGAAAAGAACAGACATGCGATGAATCATGGTGAAACAGACCTTGACGGGTGTGGTTCATGAAAAGAACAGACATGCAATGACACTGGTGGATCCTTATGTGGTTTATGGAAGGAACAAACATGCAATCACATTAGGTGGATCCGTATGTGGTTTATGGAAGTAACACACATGCAATGACACTGGTGTGCTTCATGAAAAGAACAGACATGCAACGACACTGGTAGATCCTTATGTGGTTCATGACAAGAACACACATGCAATGACGTTGGTGGATCCTTATGTGGTTTGTTTAGAGGAACAGACATGCAATGACTCTAGCCGTGGTTCATGAAAAGAAAAGACATGCAATCACACCGGGTGTGGATCATGAAAAGAACAGACATGCAATGACTTATGTGGTTTGTTTAGAAGAACACACATGCAATGACACTGGGTGTGGTTCATGAAAAGAACAGATAGGAAATGACAATTGTGGATCCTTATGTGGTTTGTTTAGAAGAACACGCATGCAATGACACTGGGTGTGGTTCAAGAAAAGAACAGACACGCAATGACACTGGTGGATCCTTATGTGGTTTGTTAGAGGAATAGACATGCAATCACACTAGGTGGATCCATCTGTAGTTTATGGAAGTAAAAGACATGCAATGACTCTAGTTATGATTCATGAAAAGAATAGACATGCAATGACACTGGTGGATCCTTATGTGGTTCATGAAAAGAACAGACAGGCAATGCCACTGGTGGATCCTTATGTGGTTTGTTTAGAAGAACACACATGCAATGACACTGGGTGTGGTTCATGAGAAGAACACACATCCAATGACACTGGTGGATCCATATGTGGTTTGTTTAGAGGAACAGACATGCAATCACACTAGGTGGATCCATATGTGGTTTATGGAAGTAAAAGACATGCAATGACTCTGGTAGATCCTTATGTGGTTCATGAAAAGAACAGACATGCAGTGAACTGGGTGTGGTTCATGAATAGAACAGACATGCACTGACACTAGGTGTGGTTCATGAAAAGAATTGACATGCAATGACACTGGTGGATCCTTATGTGGTTTATGGAAGAAACAAACATGCAATCACATTAGGTGGATCCATATGTGGTTTATGGAAGTAACACACATGCAATGAGACTGGGTGTGGTTCATGAAAAGAACAGACATGCAATGTCACCGGTAGATCCTTATGTGGTTCATGAAAAGAACAACCATGCAATGACACTGGTGGATCCTTATGTGGTTTGTTTAGAGGAACAGCCATGCAATGACTCTAGCCGTGGTTCATGAAAAGAACAGACATGCAATGACACCAGGTGTGGATCATGAAAAGAATAGACATGCAATGACTTATCTGGTTTGTTTAGAAGAACACACATGCAATGACACTGGGTGTGGTTCATGAAAAGAACAGATAGGCAATGACACTGGTGGATCCTTATGTGGTTTGTTTAGAAGAACACGCATGCAATGACACTGGGTGTGGTTCATGAACAGAACAGATAGGCGATGACACTGGTGGATCCTTATGTGGTTTGTTTAGAAGAACACGCATGCAATGACACTGGGTGTGGTTCATGAAAAGAACAGACACGCAATGAAACTGGTTGATCCTTATGTGGTTTGTTTAGAGGAACAGACATGCAATCACACTAGGTGGATCCATATGTGGTTTATGCAAGTAAAAGACATGTAATGACTCTAGCTGTGATTCATGAAAAGAATAGACATGCAATGACAGTGGTGGATCCTTATGTGGTTTGTTTAGAAGAACACACATGCAATGACACTGGGTGTGGTTCATGAGAAGAACACACATCCAAAGACACTGGTGGATCCTTATGTGGTTTGTTTAAAGGAACATACATGCAATCACACTAGGTGGATCCATATGTGGTTTATGGAAGTAAACGACATGCAATGACTCTGGTAGATCCTTATGTGGTTCATGAAAATAACAGACATGCAATGACGATGGGTCTAGTTCATGAAAAGAACAGACATGCAATGACACTGGTGGATCGTTATGTGGTTTATGGAAGGAACAAACATGCAATCACACTAGGTGGATCCATATGTGGTTTATGGAAGTAACACACATCCAATGACACTGGGTGTGGTTCATGAAAAGGACAGACATGGAATGACACTGGTAGATCCTTATGTGGTTCATGAAAAGAACAGACATGTAATGACACTGGTGGATCCTTATGTGGTTTGTTAGGAGGAACAGACATGCAATGACTCTAGCCATGGTTCATGAAAAGAACAGACATGCAATGACACCGGGTGTGGGTCATGAAAAGAACAGACATTCAATGACTTATGTGGTTTGTTTAGAAGAACACACATGCAATGACACTGGGTGTGGTTCATGAAAAGAACAGATAGGCAATGACACTGGTGGATCCTTATGTGGTTTGTTTAGAAGAACACGCATGCAATGACACTGGGTGTGGTTCATGAAAAGAACAGACACACAATGAAACTGGTGGATCCTTATGTGGTTTGTTTAGAGGAACAGACATGTAATCCAACTAGGTGGATCCATATGTGGTTTATGGAAGTAAAAGACATGCAATGACTCTAGCTGTGATTCATGAAAAGAATAGACATGCAATGACAGTGGTGGATCCTTATGTGGTTCATGAAAAGAACAGACAGGCAATGACACTGGTGGATCCTTATGTGGTTTGTTTAGAAGAACACACATTCAATGACACTGGGTGTGGTTCATGAGAAGAACACACATCCAAAGAAACTGTGGATCCTTATGTGGTTTGTTTAGAGGAACATACATGCAATCACACTAGGTGGATCCATATGTGGTTTATGGAAGTAAAAGACATGCAATGACTCTGGTAGATCCTTATGTGGTTCATGAAAAGAACATACATGCACTGACGATGGGTCTGGTTCATGAAAAGAATAGACATGCAATGACACTGGTGGATCCTTATGTGATTTATGGAAGGAACAAACATGCAATCACATTAGGTGGATCCATATGTGGTTTATGGAAGTAACACACATGCAATGACACTAGGTGTGGTTCATGAAAATAACAGACATGCAATGACACTGGTAGATCCTTATGTGGTTCATGAAAAGAACAGACATGCAATGACACTGGTGGATCCTTATGTGGTTTGTTTAGAGGAACAAACATGCAATGACTCTAGCCGTGGTTCATGAAAAGAACAGACATGCAATGACACCGGGTGTGGTTCATGAAAAGAACAGACATGCAATGACTTATGTGGTTTGTTTAGAAGAACACACATGCAACGACACTGAGTGTGGTTCATGAAAAGAACAGATAGGTAAGGACACTGGTGGATCCTTATGTGGTTTGTTTAGAAGAGCACGCATGCAATGACACTGGGTGTGGTTCATGAAAAGAACAGATACGCAATGAGACTAGTGGATCCTTATGTGGTTTGTTTAGAGGAACAGACATGCAATCACAATAGGTGGATCCATATGTGGTTTATGGAAGTAAAAGACATGCAATGACTCTAGCTGTGATTCATGAAAAGAATAGACATGCAATGACACTGGTGGATCCTTATGTGGTTCATGAAAAGAATAGACAGGCAATGACACTGGTGGATCCTTATGTGGTTTGTTTAGAAAAACACACATGCAATGGAACTGGGTGTGGTTCATGAGAAGAACACACATCCAATGACAATGGTGGATCCTTATGTGGTTTGTTTAGAGGAACAGACATGCAATCACACTAGGTGGAACCATATGTGGTTTATGGAAGTAAAAGTCATGCAATGACTCTGGTAGATCCTTATGTGGTTCATGAAAAGAACAGACATGCAGTGAACTGGGTGTGGTTCATGAATAGAACAGACATGCACTGACACTGGGTGTGGTTCATGAAAAGAACAGACATGCCATTACACTGGTGGATCCTTATGTGGTTTATGGAAGGAACAAACATGCAATCACATTAGGTGGATCCGTATGTGGTTTATGGAAGTAACACACATGCAATGACACTGGTGTGGTTCATGAAAAGAACAGACATGCAACAACACTGGTAGATCCTTATGTGGTTCATGACAAGAACAGGCATGCAATGACGTTGGTGGATCCTTATGTGGTTTGTTTAGAGGAACAGACATGCAATGACTCTAGCCGTGGTTCATGAAAAGAATAGACATGCAATGACACCGGGTGTGGATGATGAAAAGAACAGACATGCAATGACTTATGTGGTTTGTTTAGAAGAACACACATGCAATGACACTGGGCGTGGTTCATGAAAAGAACAGATAGGCAATGACACTTGTGGATCCTTATGTGGTTTGTTCAGAAGAACACACATGCAATGACACTGGGTGTGGTTCATGAAAAGAATAGACACGCAATGACACTGGTGGATCCTTATGTGGTTTGTTAGAGGAATAGACATGCAATCACACTAGGTGGATCCATCTGTGGTTTATGGAAGTAAAAGACATGCAATGACTCTAGTTATGATTCATGAAAAGAATAGACATGCAATGACACTGGTGGATCCTTATGTGGTTCATGAAAAGAACAGACAGGCAATGCCACTGGTGGATCCTTATGTGGTTTGTTTAGAAGAACACACATGCAATGACACTGGGTGTGGTTCATGAGAAGAACACACATCCAATGACACTGGTGGATCCTTATGTGGTTTGTTTAGAGGAACAGACATGGAATCACACTAGGTGGATCCATATGTGGTTTATGGAAGTAAAATACATGCAATGACTCTAGTAGATCCTTATGTGGTTCATGAAAAGAACAGACATGTAGTGAAACTGGGTGTGGTTCATGAAAAGAATAGACATGCACTGACACTGGGTGTGGTTCATGAAAAGAACAGGCATGCAATGACACTGTTGGATCCTTATGTGGTTTATGGAAGGAACAAACATGCAATCACATTAGGTGGATCCATATGTGGTTTATGGAAGTAGCACACATGCAATGAGACTGGGTGTGGTTCATGAAAAGAATAGACATGCAATGTCACCGGTAGATCCTTATGTGGTTCATGAAAAGAACAACCATGCAATGAAACTGGTGGATCCTTATGTGGTTTGTTTAGAGGAACAACCATGCAATGACTCTAGCCGTGGTTCATGAAAAGAACAGACATGTAATGAAACCGGGTGTGGATCATGAAAAGAATAGACATGCAATGACTTATGTGGTTTGTTTAGAAGAACACACATGCAATGAAACTGGGTGTGGTTCATGAAAAGAACAGATAGGCAATGACACTGGTGGATCCTTATGTGGTTTGTTTAGAAGAACACACATGCAATGACACTGGGTGTGGTTCATGAAAAGAACAGATAGGCGATGACACTGGTGGATCCTTTTGTGGTTTGTTTAGAAGAACACGCATGCAATGACACTGGGTGTGGTTCATGAAAAGAACAGACACGCAATGAAACTGGTGGATCCTTATGTGGTTTGTTTAGAGGAACAGACATGCAATCATAGTAGGTGGATCCATATGTGGTTTATGGAAGTAAAAGACATGCAATGACTCTAGCTGTGATTCATGAAAAGAATAGACATGCAATGACACTGGTGGATCCTTATGTGGTTCATGAAAAGAACAGACAGGCAATGACACTGGTGGATCCTTATGTGGTTTGTTTAGAAGAACACACATGCAATGGCACTGGGTGATGAGAAGAACACACATCCAATGACAATGGTGGATCCTTATGTGGTTTGTTTAGAGGAATAGACATGCAATCACACTAGGTGGAACTATATGTGGTTTATGGAAGTAAAAGACATGCAATGACTCTGGTAGATCCTTATGTGGTTCATGAAAAGAACAGACATGCAGTGAACTGGGTGTGGTTCATGAATAGAACAGACATGCACTGACACTGGGTGTGGTTCATGAAAAGAACAGACATGCAATGACACTGGTGGATCCTTATGTGGTTTATGGAAGGAACAAACATGCAATCACATTAGGTGGATCCATATGTGGTTTATGGAAGTAACACACATGCAGTGACACTGGGTGTGGTTCATGAAAAGAATAGACATGCAATGACACTGGTAGATCCTTATGTGGTTCATGAAAAGAACATAAATGCAATGACACTGGTGGATCCTTATGTGGTTTGCTTAGAGGAATAGACATGCAATGACTCTAGCCGTGGTTGATGAAAAGAACAGACATGCAATGACACCGGGTGTGGTTCATGAAAAGAACAGATATGTAATGACTTATGTGGTTTGTTTATAATAACACACATGCAATGAGAATGGGTGTGGTTCATGAAAAGAACAGATAGGCAATGACACTGGTGGATCCTTATGTGGTTTGTTTAGAAGAACACACATGCAATGACACTGGGTGTTGTTCATGAAAAGAACAGACACGCAATGACACTGGTGGATCCTTATGTGGTTTGTTTAGAGGAATAGACATGCAATCACACTAGGTGGATCCATATGTGGTTTATGGAAGTAAAAGACATGCAATGACTCTAGCTGTGATTCATGAAAAGAACAGACATGCAATGACACTGGTGGATCCTTATGTGGTTCATGAAAAGAATAGACAGGCAATGACACTGGTGGATCCTTATGTGGTTTGTTTAGAAGAACACACATGCAATGGCACTGGGTGTGGTTCATGAGAAGAACACACATCCAATGACAATGGTGGATCCTTATGTGGTTTGTTTAGAGGAACAGACATGCAATCACACTAGGTGGAACCATATGTGGTTTATGGAAGTAAAAGACATGCAATGACTCTGGTAGATCCTTATGTGGTTCATGAAAAGAACAGACATGCAGTGAACTGGGTGTGGTTCATGAATAGAACAGACATGCACTGACACTAGGTGTGGTTCATGAAAAGAACAGACATGCAATGACACTGGTGGATCCTTATGTGGTTTATGGAAGGAACAAACATGCAATCACATTAGGTGGATCCATATGTGGTTTATGGAAGTAACACACACGCAGTGACACTGGGTGTGGTTCATGAAAAGAATAGACATGCGATGACACTGGTAGATCCTTATGTGGTTCATGAAAAGAACAGAAATGCAATGACACTGGTGGATCCTTATGTGGTTTGTTTAGAGGAATAGACATGCAATGACTCTAGCCGTGCTTCATGAAAAGAACAGACATGCAATGACACCGGGTGTGGATCATGAAAAGAACAGACATGCAATGACTTATGTGGTTTGTTTAGAAGAACACACATGCAATGACACTGGGTGTGGTTCACGAAAAGAACAGATAGGCAATGACACTTGTGGATCCTTATGTGGTTTGTTTAGAAGAACATGCATGCAATGACACTAGGTGTGGTTCATGAAAAGAACAGATACGCAATGACACTGGTGGATCCTTATGTGGTTTGTTTAGAGGAATAGACATGCAATCACACTAGGTGGATCCATCTGTGGTTTATGGAAGTAAAAGACATGCAATGACTCTAGCTGTGATTCATGAAAAGAATAGACATGCAAAATGACACTGGTGGATCCTTATGTGGTTCATGAAAAGAACAGACAGGCAATGCCACTGGTGGATCCTTATGTGGTTTGTTTAGAAGAACACACATGCAATGACACTGGGTGTGGTTTATGAGAAGAACACACATCCAATGACACTTGTGGATCCTTGTGTGGTTTGTTTAGAGGAACAGACATGCAATCGCACTAGGTGGATCCATATGTGGTTTATGGAAGTAAAACAGAAGCAATGACTCTAGTAGATCCTTATGTGGTTCATGAAAAGAACAGACATGTAGTGAAACTGGGTGTGGTTCATGAAAAGAATAGACATGCACTGACACTGGATGTGGTTCATGAAAAGAACAGGCATGCAATGACACTGGTGGATCCTTATGTGGTTTATGGAAGGAACAAACATGCAATCACATTAGGTGGATCCATATGTGGTTTATGGAAGTAACACACATGCAATGACACTGGTGTGGTTCATGAAAAGAACAGACATGCAATGTCACCGGTAGATCCTTATGTGGTTCATGAAAAGAACAGACATGCAATGACACTGGTGGATCCTTATGTGGTTTGTTTAGAGGAACAGACATGCAATGACTAAAGCCATGGTTCATGAAAAGAACAAACATGCAATGACACCGGGTGTGGATCATGAAAATAATAGACATGCAATGACTTATGTGGTTTGTTTAGAAGAACACACATGCAATGACACTGGGTGTGGATCATGAAAAGAACAGATAGGCAATGACACTGGTGGATCCTTATGTGGTTTATTTAGAAGAACACGCATGCAATGACACTGGGTGTGGTTCATGAAATGAACCTACACGCAATGACACTAGTGGATTCTTATGTGGTTTGTTTAGAGGAATAGACATGCAATCACAGTAGGTGGATCCATATGTGGTTTATGGAAGTAAGAGACATGCAATGACTCTTGCTATGATTCATGAAATGAATAGACATGCAATGACACTGGTGGATCCTTATGTGGTTCATGAAAAGAACAGACAGGCAATGACACTGGTGGATCGTTATGTGGTTTGTTTAGAAGAACACACATGCAATGACACTGGGTGTGGTTCATGAGAAGAACACACATCCAATGACACTGGTGGATCCTTATATGGTTTGTTTAGAGGAACTAACATGCAATCACACTAGGTGGATCCATATGTGGTTTATGGAAGTAAAACACATGCAATGACTCTGGTAGATCCTTATGTGGTTCATGAAAAGAACAGACATGCAGTGAACTGGGTGTGGTTCATGAATAGAACAGACATGCACTGACACTGGGTGTGGTTCATGAAAAGAACAGACATGCCATTACACTGGTGGATCCTTATGTGGTTTATGGAAGGAACAAACATGCAATCACATTAGGTGGATCCGTATGTGGTTTATGGAAGTAACACACATGCAATGACACTGGTGTGGTTCATGAAAAGAACAGACATGCAACAACACTGGTAGATCCTTATGTGGTTCATGACAAGAACAGGCATGCAATGACGTTGGTGGATCCTTATGTGGTTTGTTTAGAGGAACAGACATGCAATGACTCTAGCCGTGGTTCATGAAAAGAATAGACATGCAATGACACCGGGTGTGGATGATGAAAAGAACAGACATGCAATGACTTATGTGGTTTGTTTAGAAGAACACACATGCAATGACACTGGGTGTGGTTCATGAAAAGAACAGATAGGCAATGACACTTGTGGATCCTTATGTGGTTTGTTCAGAAGAACACACATGCAATGACACTGGGTGTGGTTCATGAAAAGAATAGACACGCAATGACACTGGTGGATCCTTATGTGGTTTGTTAGAGGAATAGACATGCAATCACACTAGGTGGATCCATCTGTGGTTTATGGAAGTAAGAGACATGCAATGACTCTAGTTATGATTCATGAAAAGAATAGACATGCAATGACACTGGTGGATCCTTATGTGGTTCATGAAAAGAACAGACAGGCAATGCCACTGGTGGATCCTTATGTGGTTTGTTTAGAAGAACACACATGCAATGACACTGGGTGTGGTTCATGAGAAGAACACACATCCAATGACACTGGTGGATCCTTATGTGGTTTGTTTAGAGGAACAGACATGGAATCACACTAGGTGGATCCATATGTGGTTTATGGAAGTAAAATACATGCAATGACTCTAGTAGATCCTTATGTGGTTCATGAAAAGAACAGACATGTAGTGAAACTGGGTGTGGTTCATGAAAAGAATAGACATGCACTGACACTGGGTGTGGTTCATGAAAAGAACAGGCATGCAATGACACTGTTGGATCCTTATGTGGTTTATGGAAGGAACAAACATGCAATCACATTAGGTGGATCCATATGTGGTTTATGGAAGTAGCACACATGCAATGAGACTGGGTGTGGTTCATGAAAAGAACAGACATGCAATGTCACCGGTAGATCCTTATGTGGTTCATGAAAAGAACAACCATGCAATGACACTGGTGGATCCTTATGTGGTTTGTTTAGAGGAACAACCATGCAATGACTCTAGCCGTGGTTCATGAAAAGAACAGACATGTAATGAAACCGGGTGTGGATCATGAAAAGAATAGACATGCAATGACTTATGTGGTTTGTTTAGAAGAACACACATGCAATGAAACTGGGTGTGGTTCATGAAAAGAACAGATAGGCAATGACACTGGTGGATCCTTATGTGGTTTGTTTAGAAGAACACACATGCAATGACACTGGGTGTGGTTCATGAAAAGAACAGATAGGCGATGACACTGGTGGATCCTTTTGTGGTTTGTTTAGAAGAACACGCATGCAATGACACTGGGTGTGGTTCATGAAAAGAACAGACACGCAATGAAACTGGTGGATCCTTATGTGGTTTGTTTAGAGGAACAGACATGCAATCATAGTAGGTGGATCCATATGTGGTTTATGGAAGTAAAAGACATGCAATGACTCTAGCTGTGATTCATGAAAAGAATAGACATGCAATGACACTGGTGGATCCTTATGTGGTTCATGAAAAGAACAGACAGGCAATGACACTGGTGGATCCTTATGTGGTTTGTTTAGAAGAACACACATGCAATGGCACTGGGTGATGAGAAGAACACACATCCAATGACAATGGTGGATCCTTATGTGGTTTGTTTAGAGGAATAGACATGCAATCACACTAGGTGGAACTATATGTGGTTTATGGAAGTAAAAGACATGCAATGACTCTGGTAGATCCTTATGTGGTTCATGAAAAGAACAGACATGCAGTGAACTGGGTGTGGTTCATGAATAGAAACACATGCACTTGACAGGTGTGGTTCATGAAAAGAACAGACAGACAATGACACGGGTGGATCCTTATGTGGTTTATTGAAGGAACAAAAAAGCAATCTCACTAGGTGTATCCTTATGTGGTTTATGAAACTAACACACATGCAATGACACTGGGTGTGGTTCATGAAAAGAACAGACATGCAATGACACTGGTAGATCCTTATGTGGTTCATGAAAAGAACATAAATGCAATGACACTAGTGGATCCTTATGTGGTTTGCTTAGAGGAATAGACATGCAATGACTCTAGCCGTGGTTGATGAAAAGAACAGACATGCAATGACACCGGGTGTGGTTCATGAAAAGAACAGATATGTAATGACTTATGTGGTTTGTTTATAATAACACACATGCAATGAGAATGGGTGTGGTTCATGAAAAGAACAGATAGGCAATGACACTGGTGGATCCTTATGTGGTTTGTTTAGAAGAACACACATGCAATGACACTGGGTGTTGTTCATGAAAAAGAAACGCACACGCAATGACACTGGTGGATCCTTATGTGGTTTGTTTAGAGGAATAGACATGCAATCACACTAGGTGGATCCATATGTGGTTTATGGAAGTAAAAGACATGCAATGACTCTAGCTGTGATTCATGAAAAGAACAGACATGCAATGACACTGGTGGATCCTTATGTGGTTCATGAAAAGAATAGACAAGCAATGACACTGGTGGATCCTTATGTGGTTTGTTTAGAAGAACACACATGCAATGACACGGGTGTGGTTCATGAGAAGAACACACATCCAATGACAATGGTGGATCCTTATGTGGTTTGTTTAGAGGAACAGACATGCAATCACACTAGGTGGAACCATATGTGGTTTATGGAAGTAAAAGACATGCAATGACTCTGGTAGATCCTTAGGTGGTTCATGAAAAGAACAGACATGCAGTGAACTGGGTGTGGTTCATGAATAGAACAGACATGCACTGACACTAGGTGTGGTTCATGAAAAGAACAGACATGCAATGACACTGGTGGATCCTTATGTGGTTTATGGAAGGAACAAACATGCAATCACATTAGGTGGATCCATATGTGGTTTATGGAAGTAACACACGCAATGACACTGGGTGTGGTTCATGAAAAAGAATAGACATGCGATGACACTGGTAGATCCTTATGTGGTTCATGAAAAGAACAGAAATGCAATGACACTGGTGGATCCTTATGTGGTTTGTTTAGAGGAATAGACATGCAATGACTCTAGCCGTGCTTCATGAAAAGAACAGACATGCAATGACACCGGGTGTGGATCATGAAAAGAACAGACATGCAATGACTTATGTGGTTTGTTTAGAAGAACACACATGCAATGACACTGGGTGTGGTTCACGAAAAGAACAGATAGGCAATGACACTTGTGGATCCTTATGTGGTTTGTTTAGAAGAACATGCATGCAATGACACTAGGTGTGGTTCATGAAAAGAACAGATACGCAATGACACTGGTGGATCCTTATGTGGTTTGTTTAGAGGAATAGACATGCAATCACACTAGGTGGATCCATCTGTGGTTTATGGAAGTAAAAGACATGCAATGACTCTAGCTGTGATTCATGAAAAGAATAGACATGCAAAATGACACTGGTGGATCCTTATGTGGTTCATGAAAAGAATAGACAGGCAATGCCACTGGTGGATCCTTATGTGGTTTGTTTAGAAGAACACACATGCAATGACACTGGGTGTGGTTTATGAGAAGAACACACATCCAATGACACTTGTGGATCCTTGTGTGGTTTGTTTAGAGGAATGACATGCAATCACTAGGTGGATCCATATGTGGTTTATGGAAGTAAAACAGAAGCAATGACTCTAGTAGATCCTTATGTGGTTCATGAAAAGAACAGACATGTAGTGAAACTGGGTGTGGTTCATGAAAAGAATAGACATGCACTGACACTGGATGTGGTTCATGAAAAGAACAGGCATGCAATGACACTGGTGGATCCTTATGTGGTTTATGGAAGGAACAAACATGCAATCACATTAGGTGGATCCATATGTGGTTTATGGAAGTAACACACATGCAATGACACTGGTGTGGTTCATGAAAAGAACAGACATGCAATGTCACCGGTAGATCCTTATGTGGTTCATGAAAAGAACAGACATGCAATGACACTGGTGGATCCTTATGTGGTTTGTTTAGAGGAACAGACATGCAATGACTAAAGCCGTGGTTCATGAAAAGAACAAACATGCAATGACACCGGGTGTGGATCATGAAAATAATAGACATGCAATGACTTATGTGGTTTGTTTAGAAGAACACACATGCAATGACACTGGGTGTGGATCATGAAAAGAACAGATAGGCAATGACACTGGTGGATCCTTATGTGGTTTGTTTAGAAGAACACGCATGCAATGACACTGGGTGTGGTTCATGAAATGAACCTACACGCAATGACACTAGTGGATTCTTATGTGGTTTGTTTAGAGGAATAGACATGCAATCACAGTAGGTGGATCCATATGTGGTTTATGGAAGTAAGAGACATGCAATGACTCTAGCTATGATTCATGAAATGAATAGACATGCAATGACACTGGTGGATCCTTATGTGGTTCATGAAAAGAACAGACAGGCAATGACACTGGTGGATCGTTACGTTGTTTGTTTAGAAGAACACACATGCAATGACACTGGGTGTGGTTCATGAGAAGAACACACATCCAATGACACTGGTGGATCCTTATATGGTTTGTTTAGAGGAACTAACATGCAATCACACTAGGTGGATCCATATGTGGTTTATGGAAGTAAAACACATGCAATGACTCTGGTAGATCCTTATGTGGTTCATGAAAAGAACAGACATGCGATGAAGCTGGGTGTGGTTCATGAATAGAACAGACATGCACTGACACTGGGTGTGGTTCATGAAAAGAACAGACATGCCATTACACTGGTGGATCCTTATGTGGTTTATGGAAGGAACAAACATGCAATCACATTAGGTGGATCCGTATGTGGTTTATGGAAGTAACACACATGCAATGACACTGGTGTGGTTCATGAAAAGAACAGACATGCAACTACACTGGTAGATCCTTATGTGGTTCATGAAAGAACAGACATGCAATGACACTGGTAGATCCTTATGTGGTTTGTTTAGAGGAACATACATGCAATGACTCTAGCCGTGGTGCATGAAAAGAACAGACATGCAATGACACCAGGTGTGGATCATGAAAAGAGCAGACATGCAATGACTTATGTGGTTTGTTTAGAAGAACACACATGCAATGACACTGGGTGTGATTCATGAAAAGAACAGAGAGGCAATGACACAGGTGGATCCTTATGTGGTTTGTTTAGAAGAACACGCATGCAATGATACTGGGTGTGGTTCATGAAAACAACAGACACGCAATGACACTGGTGGATCCTTATGTGATTTGTTTAGAGGAACAGACATGCAATCCAACTAGGTGGATCCATATGTGGTTTATGGAAGTAAAAGACATGCAATGACTCTAGCTGTGATTCATGAAAAGAATAGACATGCAATGACAGTGGTGGATCCTTATGTGGTTCATGAAAAGAACAGACAGGCAATGACACTGGTGGATCCTTATGTGGTTAGTTTAGAAGAACACACATGCAATGACACTGGGTGTGGTTCATGAGAAGAACACACATCCAAAGACACTGGTGGATCCTTATGTGGTTTGTTTAGAGGAACATACATGCAATCACACTAGGTGGATCCATATGTGGTTTATGGAAGTAAAAGACATGCAATGACTCTGGTAGATCCTTTTGTGGTTCATGAAAAGAACAGACATGCACTGACGATGGATCTGGTTCATGAAAAGAACAGACATGCAATGACACTAGTGGATCCTTATGTGGTTTATGGAAGGAAAAAACATGCAATCACACTAGGTGTGGTTCATGAAAAGAACAGACATGCAATGACACTGGTAGATCCTTATGTGGTTAATGACAAGAACAGACATGCAATGACACTGGTGGATCCTGATGTGGTTTGTTTAGAGGAACAAACATGCAATGACTCTGGCCGTGGTTCATGAAAAGAACAGACATGCAATGACACCGGGTGTGGTTCATGAAAAGAACAGACATGCAATGACTTATGTGGTTTGTTTAGAAGAACACACATGCAACGACACAGAGTGTGGTTCATGAAAAGAACAAATAGGTAATGACACTGGTGGATCCTTATGTGGTTTGTTTAGAAGAACACGCATGCAATGACACTGGGTGTGGTTCATGAAAAGAACAGACACGCAATGACACTGGTGGATCCTTATGTGGTTTGTTTAGAGGAACAAACATGCAATCACACTAGGTGGATCCATATGTTGTTTATGAAAGTAAAATACATGCAATGACTCTAGCTGTGATTCATGAAAAGAATAGACATGCAATGACACTGGTGGATCCTTATGTGGTTCATGAAAAGAACAGACAGGCAATGACACTGGTGGATACTTATGTGGTTTGTTTAGAAGAACACACATGCAATGACACTGGGTGTGGATCATGAAAAGAACAGATAGGCAATGACACTGGTGGATCCTTATGTGGTTTGTTTAGAAGAACACGCATGCAATGACACTGGGTGTGGTTCATGAAATGAACCTACACGCAATGACACTAGTGGATTCTTATGTGGTTTGTTTAGAGGAATAGACATGCAATCACAGTAGGTGGATCCATATGTGGTTTATGGAAGTAAGAGACATGCAATGACTCTAGCTATGATTCATGAAATGAATAGACATGCAATGACACTGGTGGATCCTTATGTGGTTCATGAAAAGAAGAAGCAGACATGACAACGGTGGATCGTTATGTGGTTTGTTTAGAAGAACACACATGCAATGACACTGGGTGTGGTTCATGAGAAGAACACACATCCAATGACACTGGTGGATCCTTATATGGTTTGTTTAGAGGAACTAACATGCAATCACACTAGGTGGATCCATATGTGGTTTATGGAAGTAAAACACATGCAATGACTCTGGTAGATCCTTATGTGGTTCATGAAAAGAACAGACATGCAGTGAACTGGGTGTGGTTCATGAATAGAACAGACATGCACTGACACTGGGTGTGGTTCATGAAAAGAACAGACATGCCATTACACTGGTGGATCCTTATGTGGTTTATGGAAGGAACAAACATGCAATCACATTAGGTGGATCCGTATGTGGTTTATGGAAGTAACACACATGCAATGACACTGGTGTGGTTCATGAAAAGAACAGACATGCAACTACACTGGTAGATCCTTATGTGGTTCATGAAAGAACATACATGCAATGACACTGGTAGATCCTTATGTGGTTTGTTTAGAGGAACATACATGCAATGACTCTAGCCGTGGTGCATGAAAAGAACAGACATGCAATGACACCAGGTGTGGATCATGAAAAGAGCAGACATGCAATGACTTATGTGGTTTGTTTAGAAGAACACACATGCAATGACACTGGGTGTGATTCATGAAAAGAACAGAGAGGCAATGACACAGGTGGATCCTTATGTGGTTTGTTTAGAAGAACACGCATGCAATGATACTGGGTGTGGTTCATGAAAAGAACAGACACGCAATGACACTGGTGGATCCTTATGTGGTTTGTTTAGAGGAACAGACATGCAATCCAACTAGGTGGATCCATATGTGGTTTATGGAAGTAAAAGACATGCAATGACTCTAGCTGTGATTCATGAAAAGAATAGACATGCAATGACAGTGGTGGATCCTTATGTGGTTCATGAAAAGAACAGACAGGCAATGACACTGGTGGATCCTTATGTGGTTAGTTTAGAAGAACACACATGCAATGACACTGGGTGTGGTTCATGAGAAGAACACACATCCAAAGACACTGGTGGATCCTTATGTGGTTTGTTTAGAGGAACATACATGCAATCACACTAGGTGGATCCATATGTGGTTTATGGAAGTAAAAGACATGCAATGACTCTGGTAGATCCTTTTGTGGTTCATGAAAAGAACAGACATGCACTGACGATGGATCTGGTTCATGAAAAGAACAGACATGCAATGACACTAGTGGATCCTTATGTGGTTTATGGAAGGAAAAAACATGCAATCACACTAGGTGTGGTTCATGAAAAGAACAGACATGCAATGACACTGGTAGATCCTTATGTGGTTAATGACAAGAACAGACATGCAATGACACTGGTGGATCCTTATGTGGTTTGTTTAGAGGAACAAACATGCAATGACTCTGGCCGTGGTGCATGAAAAGAACAGACATGCAATGACACCAGGTGTGGATCATGAAAAGAACAGACATGCAATGACTTATGTGGTTTGTTTAGAAGAACACACATGCAATGACACTGGGTGTGATTCATGAAAAGAACAGATAGGCAATGACACAGGTGGATCCTTATGTGGTTTCTTTAGAAGAACACGCATGCAATGATACTGGGTGTGGTTCATGAAAAGAACAGACACGCAATGACACTGGTGGATCCTTATGTGGTTTGTTTAGAGTAATAGACATGCAATCACACTAGGTGGATCCATTTGTGGTTTATAGAAGTAAAAGACATGCAATGACTCTAGCTGTGATTCATGAAAAGAATAGACATGCAATGACACTGGTGGATCCTTATGTGGTTCATGAAAAGAACAGACAGGCAATGACACTGGTGGATACTTATGTGGTTTGTTTAGAAGAACACACATGCAATGACACTGGGTGTGGTTCATGAGAAGAACACACATCCAGTGACACTGGTGGATCCTTATGTGGTTTGTTTAGAGGAACAGACATGCAATCACACTAGGTGGATCCTTATGTGGTTTATGGAAGTAAAAGACATGCAATGACTATGGTAGATCCCTATGTGGTTCATGAAAAGAACAGACATGCAGTGAACTGGGTGTGGTTCATGAATAGAACAGACATGCACTAACACTGGGTGTGGTTCATGAAAAGAACAGACATGCAATGACACTGGTGGGTCCTTATGTGGTTTATGGAAGGAACAAACATGCAATCACACTAGTCGGATCCATATGTGGTTTATGGAAGTAACACACATGCAATGACACTGGGTGTGGTTCATGAAAAGAACAGACATGCAATGACACTGGTAGATCCTTATGTGGTTCATGACAAGAACAGACATGCAATGACACTGGTGGATCCTTATGTGGTTTGTTTAGAGGAACATACATGCAATGACTCTAGCCGTGGTGCATGAAAAGAATAGACATGCAATGACACCAGGTGTGGATCATGAAAAGAACAGACATGCAATGACTTATGTGGTTTGTTTAGAAGAACACACATGCAATGACACTGGGTGTGATTCATGAAAAGAACAGATAGGCAATGACACAGGTGGATCCTTATGTGGTTTGTTTAGAAGAACACGCATGCAATGATAGTGGGTGTGGTTCATGAAAAGAACAGACACGCAATGACACTGGTGGATCCTTATGTGGTTTGTTTAGAGGAATAGACATGCAATCACACTAGGTGGATCCATTTGTGGTTTCTGGAAGTAAAAGACATGCAATGACTCTAGCTGTGATTCATGAAATGAATAGACATGCAATGGCACTGGTGGATCCTTATGTGGTTCATGAAAAGAACAGACAGGCAATGACACTGGTGGATCCTTATGTGGTTTGTTTAGAAGAACACACATGCAATGACACTGGGTGTGGTTCATGAGAAGAACACACATCCAATGACACTGGTGGATCCTTATGTGGTTTGTTTAGAAGAACACACATGCAATGACACTGGGTGTGGTTCATGAGAAGAACACACATCCAGTGACACTGGTGGATCCTTATGTGGTTTGTTTAGAGGAACAGACATGCAATCACACTAGGTGGATCCTTATGTGGTTTATGGAAGTAAAAGACATGCAATGACTCTGGTAGATCCCTATGTGGTTCATGAAAAGAACAGACATGCAGTGAACTGGGTGTGGTTCATGAATAGAACAGACATGCACTAACACTGGGTGTGGTTCATGAAAAGAACAAACATGCAATGACACTGGAGGATCCTTATGTGGTTTATGGAAGGAACAAACATGCAATCACATTACGTGGATCCATGTGTGGTTTATGGAAGTAACACACATGCAATGACACTAGGTGTGGTTCATGAAAAGAACAGACATGCAATGACACTGGTAGATCCTTATGTGGTTTATGAAAAGAACAGACATGCAATGACACTGGTGGATCCTTATGTGGTTTGTTTAGAAGAACACACATGCAATGACACTGGGTGTGGTTCATGAGAAGAACACACATCCAATGACATTGGTGGATCCTTATGTGGTTTGTTTAGAGGAACAGACATGCAATCACACTAGGAGGATCCTTATGTGGTTTATGGAAGTAAAACACATGCAATGACTCTGGTAGATCCTTATGTGGTTCATGAAAAGAACAGACATGTAGTGAAACTGGGTGTGGTTCATGAAAAGAACAGATATGCACTGACACTGGGTGTGGTTCATGAAAAGAACAGACATGCAATGACACTGGTGGATCCTTATGTGGTTTATGGAAGGAACAAACATGCAATCACACTAGGTGGATCCATATGTGGTTTATGGATGTAACACACATGCAATGACACTGGGTGTGGTTCATGAAAAGAACAGACATGCAATGACACTGGTAGATCCTTATGTGTTTTGTGAAAAGAACAGACATGTAATGACACTGGTGGATCCTTATGTGGTTTGTTTAGAGGAACAGACATGCAATGACTCTAGCCGTGGTTCATGAAAAGAACAGACATGCAATGACATCGGGTGTGGTTCATGAAAAGAACAGACATGCAATGACTTATGTGGTTTGTTTAGAAGAACACACATGCAATGACACTGGGTGTGGTTCATGAAAACAACAGATAGGCAATGACACTGGTGGATCCTTATGTTGTTTGTTTAGAAGAACACGCATGCAATGACACTGGGTGTGGTTCATGAAAAGAACAGACACGCAATGACACTGGTGGATCCTTATGTGGTTTGTTTAGAGGAACAGACATGCAATCACACTAGGTGGATCCATATTGAAGGAAATATGCCCTGAGAGGCAATAATAAAGTTGTTATTATGTATTCCTTATATATGATAGATGTTTATTTTACATGCTAGAATTGTATTGATCAGAAACATCAATACATGTGTGTTTAATAAACGAAAAGGGTTCCTAGTTATGCCTCTCTTATAGACTAGCTTGTTGATTAACAAGTTGATCAAGGTTTCTTGATCATGGACATTGGATGCTGTTAATAACAAGGTCACACCATTGGTGGAATGATGTAATGAACATTCATCCGAAGTATAGCATTACGATCAAGTCATTATGTTTATATTGCTATAACATCATACAAAGTAATCTTTATCCTTTGACCATGAGATCATGTTAATTGCTAACACCGGAAGAGTATCTTGATAACATCAAACGTCACACCGTAACAGGGTGACTATAAAGATGGGTTCAGTACTACGAAGGTGTTATGTTGAGGCTCATGGATCAAGAGTGGAATTTGTCAATCCTGATGACGGATAGATATACTCTGGGCCCTCTCGGTGATATCACATTGAGATAGCTTGCAAGCAAGTGATGTGATCACTAGAATGTTATATCACGGGAACAAGAAAAGAGTGCATGTCGGTAACGAGATCAAACTAGGTATGGAGATACCGATGATCGAATCTCGGACATGTAATATATCGCGAGACAAAGGGATTTAGTTACAAGCGTTAAAGGTTCTCACGATCACAGAAGTCATCGTTGAATGTGTAGGAGTCAGTACGGATCTCCAGGTCCCGCTGCTGATTATTGATCGGAGAAGGTCTCGATCATATACATTATTCATGAACCATAGGGTGACACACTTAAGAGTTACGGACACCATTTTAGAGCACATATGTTTCAGACGAAAGAATTGCAAAGCGTAGGAATTGTTTTAATAGAAACCGGAAATTGTTTCGGTGAAATTGCAGAAAGTGGTTCTGCATGTGATATTGAAATATTGCAAGGGGCTATATGTGAATGTTTGTTAATTAAAGTAATTAACAAAATTCTGAATAAATTTAATAAAAGAGTTTTATTAAATGAGAGAGCATTAAACTTGGAGAATTTTAATGCATTTAAAGTGGAGACTTTAAAGGGAATGTGAAGAGGCATTTTAATGTGGAGGTTACCACCACATGAATGGGGAGGTGAGGTCACCCCATGCGACCATGGAGAGGAGGGCACCTCCTCCTATAAAAGTCCACCATTCCCTCCTTCATCCTCACACCTCCTTGTGAAGGATCTCTCTCCCCTCTAGAATTATTCCCCATGGTCTCGGATTAGCGAGATACATGTTCCCGATGGCATTTCATCCGGAAGGAGATCTCGCTTCATTTGGATCGCTGGAGCAAGGAGGTGGAGGTTGTCCGGTGGCTTGAACGTGTGTGCGAGTACGGATGCGCTGCTGAGTTGCGGCGCTCGGACTTCCTCACGATCTTGAGATCGACAAGTGTACGACTACATCAACCACGCGTTCCTACTCGTTAACAAAACTCGTTGTCTTCGAGGGTAAGTTCTCGTTCGATGTATGTCCACCCGTTGCTTTGTACCTAGTAGATAGATCTTGGCGTATTGTTCACACCGTAGGAATTTTTTTGTTTTCTATGCTGCGGACCCAACACATATGTGGTTTATGGAAGTAAAAGACATGCAATGACTCTAGATGTGATTCATGAAAAGAACAGACATGCAATGACACTGGTGGATCCTTATGTGGTTCATGAAAAGAACAGATAGGCAATGACACTAGTGGATCCTTATGTGGTTTGTTTAGAAGAAAACACATGCAATGACACTGGGTGTGGTTCATGAGAATAACACACATCCAATGACACTGGTGGATCCTTATGTGGTTTGTTTAGAGGAACATACATGCAATCACACTAGGTGGATCCATATGTCATTTATGGAAGTAAAAGACATGCAATGACTCTAGTAGATCCTTATGTGGTTCATGAAAAGAACAGACATGCAGTGAAACTGGGTGTGGTTCATGAAAAGAACAGACATGCACTGACACTGGGTGTAGTTCATGAAAAGAACAGACATGCAATGACACTGGTGGATCCTTATGTGGTTTATGGAAGGAACAAACATGCAATCACACTAGGTGGATCCATATGTGGTTTATGGAAGTAACACACATGCAATGACATTGGTAGATCCTTATGTGGTTCATGAAAAGAACATACATGCAATGACACTGGTGGATCCTTATGTAGTTTGTTTAGAGGAACAGACATGCAAGGACTCTAGCCGTGGTTCATGAAAAGAACAGACATGCAATGACACCGGGTGTGGTTCATGAAAAGAACAGACATGCAATGACTAATGTGGTTTGTTTAGAAGAACACACATGCAATGACACTGGGTGTGGTTCATGAAAACAACAGATAGGCAATGACACTGGTGGATCCTTATGTTGTTTGTTTAGAAGAACACGCATGCAATGACACTTGGTGTGGTTCATGAAAAGAACAGACACACAATGACACTGGTGGATCCTTATGTGGTTTGTTTAGAGGAACAGACATGCAATCACACTAGGTGGATCCATATGTAGTTTATGGAAGTAAAAGACATGCAATGACTCTAGCTGTGATTCATGAAAAGAACAGACATGCAATGACACTGGTGGATCCTTATGTGGTTCATGAAAAGAACAGACAGACAATGACACTGGTGGATCCTTATGTGGTTTGTTTAGAAGAACACACATGCAATGACACTGGGTGTGGTTCATGAGAAGAACACATATCCAAAGACACTGGTGGATCCTTATGTGGTTCGTTTAGAGGAACAGACATGCAATCACACTAGGTGGATCCATATGTGGTTTATGGAAGTAAAAGACATGCAATGACTCTAGCTGTGATTCATGAAAAGAACAGACATGCAATGACACTGGTGGATCCTTATGTGGTTCATGAAAAGAACAGACAGGCAATGACACTGGTGAATCCTTATGTGGTTTGTTTAGAAGAACACACATGCAATGACACTGGGTGTGGTTCATGAGAAGAACACACATCCAATGACACTGTTGGATCCTTATGTGGTTTGTTTAGAGGAACAAACATGCAATCACACTAGGTGGATCCATATGTGGTTTATGGAAGTAAAAGACATGCAATGCCTCTGGTAGATCCTTATGTGGTTCAAGAAAAGAACAGACATGCAGTGAAACTGGGTGTGGTTCATGAATAGAACAGACATGCACTAACACTGGGTGTGTTTCATGACAAGAACAGACATGCAATGACACTGGTGGATTCTTATGTGGTTTATGGAAGGAACAAACATGCAATCACACTAGGTGGATCCATATGTGGTTTATGGAAGTAACACACATGCAATGACACTGGGTGTGGTTCATGAAAAGAACAGACGTGCAATGACACTGGTAGATCCTTATGTGGTTCATGAAAAGAATAGACATGCAATGACACTGGTGGATCCTTATGTGGTTTGTTTAGACGAACATACATGCAATGACTATAGCCGTGGTTCATGAAAAGAACAGACATGCAATGACACCGGGTGTGGTTCATGAAAAGAACATACATGCAATGACTTATGTGGTTTATTTAGAAGAACACACATTCAATGGCACTGGGTGTGGTTCATGAAAAGAACAGATAGGCAATGACACGGGTGGATCCTTATGTGGTTTGTTTAGAAGAACACGCATGCAATGACACTGGGTGTGGTTCATGAAAAGAACATACACGCAATGACACTGGTGGATCCTTATGTGGTTTGTTTAGAGGAACAGACATGCAATCACACTAGGTGGATCCATATGTGGTTTATGGAAGTAAAAGACATGCAATGACTCTAGTTGTGATTCATGAAAAGAACAGACATGCAATGACACTGGTGGATCCTTATGTGGTTTATGAAAAGAACAAACAGGCAATGACACTGGTGGATCCTTATGTGGTTTGTTTAGAAGAACACACATGCAATGACACTGGGTGTGGTTCATGAAAAGAACACACACGCAATGACACTGGTGGATCTTTATGTGGTTTGTTTAGAGGAACACACATGCAGTGACACCGGTGGATCCACATGTGGTTCATGAGAAGAACACACATCGAATGACTCTGGTATATCCTTATGTGGTTCATGAAAAGAACTGAGATGCAGTGACACTGGTTGTGGTTCATGAAAAGAACATACATGCACTGACACTAGGAGTGGTTCATGAAAAGAACAGACAGGAAATGACACTGGTGGATCGTTATGTGGTTTATGGAAGGAACAAACATGCAATCACACTAGGTGGATCCATATGTCGTTTATGGAAGTAACACACATGCAATGACACTGGGTGTGGTTCATGAAAAGAACAGACATGCAATGACACTAGTAGATCCTTATGCGGTTCATGAAAAGAAAATACATGCAATGACACTGGTGGATCCTTATGTGGTTTGTTTAGAGGAACAGACATGCAATGACTATAGCCGTGGTTCATGAAAAGAACAGACATGCAATGACACCGGGTGTGGTTCATGAAAAGAACAGACATGCAATGACTTATGTGGTTTGTTTAGAAGAACACACATGCAACGACACTGGGTGTGGTTCATGAAAAGAACAGATATGCAATGACACTGGTGGATCCTTATGTGGTTTGTTTAGAAGAACACGCATGCAATGACACTAGGTGTGGTTCATGAAAAGAACAGACACGCAATGACACTGGTGGATCCTTATGTGGTTTGTTTAGAGGAACAGACATGCAATCACACTAGGTGGATCCATATGTGGTTTATGGAAGTAAAAGACATGCAATGACTCTAGCTGTGATTCATGAAAAGAACAGACATGCAATGACACTGGTGGATCCTTATGTGGTTCATGAAAAGAACAGACAGGCAATGACACTGGTGGATCCTTATGTGGTTTGTTTAGAAGAACACACATGCAATGACACTAGGTGTGGTTCATGAAAAGAACACACACGCAATGATACTGGTGGATCCTTATGTGGTTTGTTTAGAGGAACACACATGCGATGACACCGGTGGATCGACGTGTGGTTCATGAGAAGAACACACATCCAATGACTCTGGTAGATCCTTATGTGGTTCATGAAAAGAACTGAGATGCAGTGACACTGGGTGTGGTTCATGAAAAGAACATACATGCACTGACACTAGGAGTGGTTCATGAAAAGAACAGACAGGAAATGACACTGGTGGATCGTTATGTGGTTTTTGGAAGGAACAAACATGCAATCACACTAGGTGGATCCATATGTCGTTTATGGAAGTAACACACATGCAATGACACTGGGTGTGGTTCATGAAAAGAACAGACATGCAATGACACTAGTAGATCCTTATGCGGTTCATGAAAAGAACATACATGCAATGACACTGGTGGATCCTTATGTGGTTTGTTTAGAGGAACAGAAATGCAATGACTATAGCCGTGGTTCATGAAAAGAACAGACATGCAATGACACCGGGTGTGGTTCATGAAAAGAACAGACATGCAATGACTTATGTGGTTTGTTTAGAAGAACACACATGCAATGACACTGGGTGTGGTTCATGAAAAGAACAGATAGGCAATGACACTGGTGGATCCTTATGTGGTTTGTTTAGAAGAACATGCATGCAATGACACTAGGTGTGGTTCATGAAAAGAACAGACATGCAATGACACTGGTGGATCCTTATGTGGTTTGTTTAGAGGAACAGACATGCAATCACACTAGGTGGGTCCATATGTGGTTTATGGAAGTAAAAGACATGCAATGACTCTAGCTGTGATTCATGAAAAGAACAGACATGCAATGACACTGGTGGATCCTTATGTGGTTCATGAAAAGAACAGACAGGCAATGACACTGGTGGATCCTTATGTGGTTTGTTTAGAAGAACACACATGCAATGACACTGGGTGTGGTTCATGAAAAGAACACACACGCAATGATACTGGTGGATCCTTATGTGGTTTGTTTAGAGGAACACACATGCGATGACACCGGTGGATCGACGTGTGGTTCATGAGAAGAACACACATCCAATGACTCTGGTACATCCTTTTGTGGTTCATGAAAAGAACTGACATGCAGTGACATTGGGTGTGGTTCATGAAAAGAACATACACTCAGTGACACTAGGAGTGGTTCATGAAAAGAACATATAGGCAATGACACTGTTGGATCCTTATGTGGTTTATGGAAGGAACCAACAGGCAATCACACTAGGTGGATCCATATCTGGTTTATGGAAGTAACACACATGCAACGACACTGGGTGTGGTTCACGAAAAGAACAGACATGCAATGACACTGGTAGATCCTTATGTGGTTCATGAAAACAACAGACATGTAATGACACTGGTGGATCCTTATGTGGTTTGTTTAGAGGAACAAACATGCAATGACTCTAGCCGTGGTTCACGAAAAGAACAGACATGCAATGACACCGGGTGTGGTTCATGAAAAGAACAGACATGCAATGACTTATGTGGTTTGTTTAGAAGAACACACATGCAATGACACTGGGTGTGGTTCATGAAAAGAATAGATAGGCAATGACACTGGTGGATCCTTATTTGGTTTGTTTAGAAGAACACGCATGCAATGACATTGGGTGTGGTTCATGAAAAGAACAGACACGCAATGACACTGGTGGATCCTTATGTGGTTTGTTTAGAGGAACAGACATGCAATCACACTAGGTGGATCCATATGTGGTTTATGAAAGTAAAAGACATGCAATGACTCTAGCTATGATTCATGAAAAGAACAGAGATGCAATGACACTGGTGGATCCTTATGTGGTTCATGAAAAGAACAGACAGGCAATGACACTGGTGGATCCTTATGTGGTTTGTTTAGAAGAACACACATGCAATGACACTGGCTGTGGTTCATGAGAAGAACACACATCCAATGACACTGGTGGATCCTTATGTGGTTTGTTTAGAGGAATAGACATGCAATCACACTAGGTGGATCCATATGTGGTTTATGGAAGTAAAAGACATGCAATGACTCTGGTAGATCCTTATGTGGTTCATGAAAAGAACATTCATGCAGTGAAACTAGGTGTGGTTCATGAAAAGAACATACATGCACTGACTCTAGGAGTGGTTCATGAAAAGAACAGACATGTGATGGCTCAATGCACGACGCCCAGAAAAATGCTTGATGGCGGTGTTGATGTAGAGCTCGTTGGGAACCCCAAGAGGAAGGTATGATGAGCACAGCAGAAAGTTTCCCTCAGTTATGAAACCAAGGTTTAATCGAACCAGTAGGAGCAAGGAAACACCCCAAAGGTGTTACTAGCTGAGCTTTTGCAGGGCGCACTATCGGTGCTAGTAGCAACGTGGAGACCTGCACAACACAACTGCAGAACTTTGTCCCCAACTTGCGATGAGGTTGTTAATCTCACCGTGTTTTGCGGAAAACAAAGGATTAAACGTATCAAATGGAAAGAAGTAAAAGTTTGCAGAAAGTAAACACAAAGCAGAAACAGTTTATAGATTGTATGTAAAAGACAAGGACCGGGATCCATAGTTCACTAGAGGTGGCTCTCCTTAGATAGATAACATGCTAGGTGAACAAATTACAGCGGGGCAATTGACAAACACCGAGAAAGCAATACATGCATATACTAATCATCTTGACTCCTTTGAGACTTGATTGGGCATTACAACATAATACATAGACCACCATCCAACTACATCTATGACTAATAATCCACCTTCAGGTTATCATCCGAACCCCTCCAAGATAAGTTAAGTTGCAAGCAACAAATTATTGCTTTACGAACTGCGTGTAAAGTAAACAATACGATTGTTCTATGAATAAAGGATTGTTGTTTTCTCCCTAGTAGCAACAACACATCTATTACCTTAGAGATTTCTGTCACTTCCCCAGATTACCAGATACATGAACCCACTATCGAGCATAAATACTAACTCTTGGAGTTGCTAGCATCTACTTGGCCAAGATAGCTACTAACAACGGAAAGCATGCAAGATCACAAATAACAAAGACATGATAAGATCAATAATCAATCTGAAATAGCATCTCAATATCCATCGGATCCCCGCAAAAACAACATGTATGAATACAAATAGATGATCTTGATCATGAACGGAGCTCACAAGATCTAAACATGAAAGCACAAAGGAGGAGAACCAGCCATCTAGCTACTACATGGATCCCTAGTCCAAGGATGAACTACTCACGCATCACACAGGAGGCTTGCATGGTGATGAAGAAGGCCTCCAGGGTGAATTCCCCTCTCCGGTAGGGTGCCGGGAAGAGCTTCAGATCCCTCCCGATCTAGGGATGGAGATGACTGACTCTGCACTCTTCGTGGATTTTGATCGGGTCCTTAGGGTTTTTCACGAGGGCAATATATAGGCGTAAGGAGAGGCCGAGGGGTGCGGAGCGCCACACCACCCCCTGGCATGGGCCAGGCCTGGCCGCGCGGCCAGGTGGTGTGGTGGCTCCCTGGCCCTTCTCCGTCTCGTATTCTGGCACTTGATCCCTTTCGGAAAAATAGGCACTTTGGCTTTTGTATTATCCAATTCCGAGAATATTCATTTTCTGACTTTCCTGGAACCAAAAACAGCAGAAAACAGGTAGCTGGCACTATGGCTCTTATTAATAGGTTTGTTCAAGAAATCATATGAAAAGTACTCCAAAGTTTGAACAAAACACAAGAAAGTGGATAAAACCAAGCATGGAACATCAAAAATTATAGATACATTTGCAATGTATCAACATCCCCAAGCTTAACTCCTGCTCGTCCTCGAGTAGGTAAGTGATAAAAAGAAAGAATAATTTTTGAGGTGACATGCACCATCAAAGACTTGATCAAAGTATTTGCAAAAACATTCACATCTGGGATCATAGTACTTCAACCATAACATGAAATACAAAGTTCTAGCAATAAGCAAAGAAACTATGATGCAACATGAAAAGGCACAAACAAAAGATTCATGAATAACAATGCTTTGCAAGACGTTTGTTTGTTTCACATAAAGAAAACATAGCATAATAGTATTCAGCTTGTCCTTCATAGAGTAGCAAATATAAATGCATAGGACACCTTCAAAGTTCATAAGAGTGACTAGATACAATAGTTTAAAACAAGCAATATCAAGTTATGCATTAATCAACTAGTCTTGGGACAATGCACATAGAACTAAGAATGGCCACTATGCTCTCAAAGTTGGTGCATAAAGATAGAAGGTGGAGACTCAATATAATGGTGGAAGAAAGGCCTTTTGTAAAAGGAAGTAGGGATTCAAGTCTCATAAAGAGCTTCCAAAAATTATGGTACTTATATCTTTCAGCTCTCATTGCCCCTATCATAAGCATCTTGAAGTGATTAAGGTTAAAGTGAACAAGCTATGGTGTACATGCTTGACAAAGTATAAGTCAGAAATCTCATGTCCCTTGTATACGAGGGCCGCTCCTCATGCTACTCAAGTTTAGTCACCGGTAAGTTCTTGTCATTGTCAGTGCATGTGTATCATAGAGAACCGCCAACGGGGTACCCCTTGCCCGATGATACGGAAGAATCCCCATATCAAAATGACAAGGCAACCAGACAACGAGCATCTCAGCATTCTTCTTATTTACGATGGGAATATGGTGCCTTTTTCTCTCTTTCCTCTTTTCATAGTATCTTTTTTTTTCTTTTCTCTTTTTTTTCTCAATATAGGACTCTTTTTTTATAAGAAGAATGCTTCATAGACAGATCATTATGGTTACGCTGCAGGTTTCCACCATGTCAGCATGGATTATACCAATGACCAGGCGTTTCTCTAACACATATACATAACTCCATGGACTTACAAGCTCCCCTTTCATTTCACACCGACGACATCCATATACAAAAGAGCATGATATCAACTAGGTACAAGTACCAAGTGCAATGTTGAAAGCGTTCCCCATGATAGCATGGTTCTGCTAATTCCCAACAAATAAGTGCAAGCATATACAACATAGACGACACAATGGTTCAAGTTTATTAAGGGCAAGTAAAGTAAAGTGTGCCATCAAGTTCGTGAGAGGTTTAATCACTAATTTTCTCATAACAAGTTTAATTTGGAAGGTAAACAAAAGCATGAATATACTTGGAATAGCATAAGCTAGTAGGTAGGTATGGTGGACTCTTTGGAATAACTTGGTTTAGGGAGTTGGATGCATGAGTGGAACTCATACTTGGTTGTGGAGGCTAGCAAAAGACTGGGAACGACAAACTAAGAGAGCAATAATGGCCATAATCATGCAGAGCGACAAAACATCATTGATGAAAGCATAAAGTGATACTACAAGTTGAAAACTAAAGGATCATAAAGGCTATGGTGACTTTTGGTAGTCATAACATGGTGTGAGCATGCGCCAAGTCAACCCAAATAAAGCATCAAAGGAGAATACCACTATACTATGCTTTAATATGCTAAAACAACGCATGATTCATCCAAGGCACATTAAGCAATCTCAATTGTTTATAACAATTCATGCTACATCAAATAATACTAATCATAAAGCCACAACAATATCAAGCATGGCATGATAGAGCATAGGCCACAGTAAAAAATGAGCTCTTTTTACCACATAAGCATGAACTTTCCTACTCTTTTCCAAACCAAACCAAACTATTTGCAAACCAATGTATGAAATAGGGGGTCCAACCAATTTATTCAGAAAACTAAGAAAACCAAGCAAACGAAAAACCAAAACGAAAACCAAAAAGAAGATGCTCCAAGAACAACACAACTGTGCATGAAACAATAAAAATGAAGCGTTTGGAAGAAACCTGGGATTTTTATTGATGAAGAAGGGAATGCCTTGGGCATCCCCAAGCTTTGACGCTTGTACTTCTTGGATATTTCTTGGGGTGACATGCGTGGCATCCCCAAGCTTGAGCTTTAGTCCATCCTTCATCTCATTACTCATTCCTTCCATACACCTGAAAGTTTTTCCTTCATACAAAACTTCACACAATCTCATTAGCAACATTAGTGCACTTAAGATAAATAAGTCTTAAGGTTCAGTTCTAACACCAAATAAACTTCCATTAGAACACTAGATACTGTAGAACTTCCTTCAAAAATCTCAATTCCTCAAAAGAACTCAAAAAGGAACCCACAAGAAGCAAATGCAGAAAATGGCAGAAACCTGTCAAAACAGACCAGCAGGTAAAGACGAATTTTTTAGAAGACCTTATGTTGCTCAAATCAAAAAGTTTTGAACTAACTAAGTTAGATAACATCCTGGGGAATAAGCACAAAAAATTACAGCTCAATCCGACATACAGAGATCTCTCACGATTTTTTACGGTGAAGTACAAAAATCTGTTTCGGGACAGCAACTTTCCCAATCATTACTTCACTCTCATTAGAGGTTACTCTTGGCACAAAAAGAAAATAAAAAGGATAAGGATAGGTTATTACCGAGGTAATAACTTCCAAGACTCATCTTAAAACTTTTGGGTTATCTCCCAATAAGTACTTTTCTTTAACGCCTTTAAGTTAGGCATAAGAAGCAAAGAAATAATCAAGTGTTCTCAAATGAAGAAGCATTAAAACCAACTTTCTTGCCCTTACCTCTCTTATTTTTATTCTTAACCTTTGGGAAAATGTGATTGTTTGGTGGAGAAGAAAGGTGCATGGTCCCCTTTCCACATCTATTATTGCTCCAAGGAGTTCTAATAGGGACCTTCCAAGTGTAATTTGTCCTTTTCCTGCACATTCAATAACAAGATAATCAGTAGAAATCATTTTCCCAAGGATCTTTGTAAACACTCCTTAATCTATTCCAATAGGTAATATGGTAGCATTATTAGCAAGAGATATTTCTTTTCCTTCTTTAGTAAGCCCCCAAAGATTCAACGATTCATAAATATCTTTGGGCATAAGACAAAATTCAGACATGATATCACAGCGGGCTTGAAAAGTTTCAGTGTTTATCTCAATCTTTACTGTAGGGAGCCACTTTGATGGTTCAGAATTTATTGGAACATAATTTTGATGCTCCCTAAGCGTATTATAGCAATATTTTAAGCTAGTAGTACTAGTCTCAAGAGTGTTCAACCTAGCAAATATTTTTGCGAGAGAAATATCAGTTTGGCTAGGCATGTTGTAAGTGAGGATCAATTTCTTTATAGCATTAATAGCATCATCCTTATTACATTGGAGGAAATCTCCTCCTACAACAGCATCTAAAGCATATCTATAGAAAAGAGCAATCCCAAGGTACTCCAAAGTAGTCCAAAGTTGGAACAAAACACAAGAAAGTGGATAAAACCAAGCATGGAACATAAAAAATTATAGATACATTTGGAATGTATCAACAGGCAATGACACTGGTGGATCGTTATGTGGTTTATGGACGGAACAAACATGCAATCACACTAGGTGGATCCATATGTAGTTTATGGAAGTAACACACATGCAATGACACTAGGTGTGGTTCATAAAAAGAACAGACATGCAATGACACTAGTAGATCCTTATGTGGTTCATGAAAAGAACAGACATGCAATGACACTAGTGGATCCTTATGTGGTTTGTTTAGAGGAATAGACATGCAATGACTCTAGCCGTGGTTCATGAAAAGAACAGACATGCAATGACACCGGGTGTGGTTCATGAAAAGAACAGACATGCAATGACTTATGTGGTTTGTTTAGAAGAACACACATGCAATGACACTAGGTGTGGTTCATGAAAAGAACAGATATGCAATGACACTGGTGGATCCTTATGTGGTTTGTTTAGAAGAACATGCATGCAATGACACTGGGTGTGGTTCATGAAAAGAACAGACATGCAATGACACTGGTGGATCCTTATGTGGTTTGTTTATAGGAACAGACATGCAATCACACTAGTTGGATCCATATGTGGTTTATGGAAGTAAAAGACATGCAATGACTCTAGCTGTGATTGATGAAAAGAATAGACATGCAATGACACTGGTGGATCCTTATGTGGTTCACGAAAGAACAGATAGGCAATGACACTGGTGGATCCTTATGCGGTTTGTTTAGAAGAACACACATGCAATGACACTGGGTGTGGTTCATGAAAAGAACACACACGCAATGACACGGGTGGATCCTTATATGGTTTGTTTAGAGGAACACACATGCGATGACACTGGTGGATCCACGTGTGGATCATGAGAAGAACACACATCCAATGACTCTAGTAGATCCTTGTGTGGTTCATGAAAAGAACTGACATGCAGTGACACTGGGTGTTGTTCATGAAAAGAACATACATGCACTGACACTAGGAGTGGTTCATGAAAAGAACAAACAGACAATGACACTGGTGGATCCTTATGTGGTTTATGGAAGGAACAAACATGCAATCACACTAGGTGGATCCATATGTGGTTTATGGAAGTAACACACATGCAATGACACTGGGTGTGGTTCATGAAAAGAACAGACATGCAATGACACTAGTAGATCCTTATGTGGTTCATGAAAACAATAGACATGCAATGACAGTGGTGGATCCTTATGTGGTTTGTTTAGAGGAACAAACATGCAATGACTCTAGTCGTGGTTTATGAAAAGAACAAACATGCAATGACACCGGGTGTGGTTCATGAAAAGAACAGACATGCAATGACTTATGTGGTTTGTTTAGAAGAACACACATGCAACGACACATAGTGTGGTTCATGAAAAGAACAAATAGGTAATGACACTGGTGGATCCTTATGTGGTTTGTTTAGAAGAACACGCATGCAATGACACTGGGTGTGGTTCATGAAAAGAACAGACACGCAATGACACTAGTGGATCCTTATGTGGTTTGTTTAGAGGAACAAACATGCAATCACACTAGGTGGATCCATATGTTGTTTATGAAAGTAAAAGACATGCAATGACTCTAGCTGTGATTCATGAAAAGAATAGACATGCAATGACACTGGTGGATCCTTATGTGGTTCATGAAAAGAACAGACAGGCAATGACACTGGTGGATCCTTATGTGTTTTGTTTAGAAGAACACACATGCAATGGCACTGGGTGTGGTTCATGAGAAGAACACACATCCAATGACAATGGTGGATCCTTATGTGGTTTGTTTAGAGGAACAGACATGCAATCACACTAGGTGGAACCATATGTGGTTTATGGAAGTAATAGACATGCAATGACACTGGTAGATCCTTATGTGGTTCATGAAAATAATAGACATGTAGTGAAACTGGGTGTGGTTCATGAAAAGAACAAACATGCAATGACACTGGTGGATCGTTATGTGGTTTGTTTAGAGGAACAGACATGCAATCACACTAGGTGGATCCATATGTGGTTTATGGAAGTAACGGACATGCAATGACACTGGTAGATCCTTATGTGGTTCATGAAAAGAACAGACATGCAATGAAACTGGGTGTGGTTCATGAAAAGAACAGACATGCAATGACACTGGTGGGTCCTTATGTGGTTCATGAAAAGAATAGACAGGCAATGACACTGGTGGATCCTTATGTGGTTTGTTTAGAAGAACACACATGCAATGACACTGGGTGTGGTTCATGAAAAGAACAGACATGCAATGACACTGGTGGATCCTTATGTGGTTTGTTTAGAAGAACAGACATGCAATCACACTAGGTGGATCCATATGTGGTTTATGGATGTAACAGACATGCAATGACACTGGTAGATCCTTATGTGGTTCATGAAAAGAATAGACATGCAGTAAAACTAGGTGTGGTTCATGAATAGAACAGACATGCACTGACACTAGGTGTGGTTCATGAAAAGAACAGACATGCAATGCGACTGGTGGGCCCATCCTTATGTGTGGTTCATGAAAAGAACGGACATGCAATGACACTAGTGGATCCTTATGTGGTTTGTTTAGAAGAACACACATGCAGTGCCACTAGTGGATCCATGTGTGGTTTATGAGAAGAACACACATCCAATAAACTCTAGTGGATCTGTCTTGGCATAATTTGATGTACTCCACGATGTATTTCATTGTACAAGACACTTTCCATTTTTATACTACTCAGTTTTGCCCTTGGTTTTATGTGGTACTACTTAGTTTTGCCCACCCCCTCTCTATCTTTCGTAGAAGCCCAAAACTATGCTCACCCTGTCTGCTACTCCGTGATTGGTTGTCATAGTTGTCATGCGGATCGTGCGCACCAACCATTGATTTTGTGCGATCCAAGGATGATCGTTGCACACGTCGTGCCCTTCACAGTACAGCGTGAGACAGCACGAACGTCTCCCTCCGCGAGACTTCTAAAGGAAGGAACACGATGCCGTCCATGGAAAAAGTCGTCGAGCGGTCATGTCATGTTTAATCAAGTCTGAAAAGCCTACTACTGCTACTACAACTCATGCACAGGGGAACGGGGTCATCGAGTGCACGGTTGTCGATGGGACGCTGCAATTTATTGCCACTTGATTTTAATCAGCAATATCCCATTTATACGCAGCGCTCTCAATCTCACTTCCAACTGGGCCCTACCGCTAGTAAATTCCATGAGTCAAGGGCCTCCCTCGAGTAGATCTAACGTTGCTAGAAATTAGTTCCACGCCACTTGCATGCAGTGGAATCGAGGTCTGCCATGAGCATGTTTTCAATGCAGCTCTAAAGTGGAGATCGTGGCTGTTTAAAAAAAAGGGAACCGAAAAAAGGGTGGATATCGTGGTAGCCCCCCCGCCCCCCGCCCACCACACGTGTCCACTCGAGGACTACGAACGGTCCGGTATTTATAACCCCCCTCGACCTTCTTCTTCCATGAGCTCGTATCATTTCCCCCAGTCTGTCTAGTCCCAAGACCCTAATCTAAACCTGCCGCGCGCGCTGAATCTCCCTCGTTTGCACTACCTCCTTCCCTTGGTGCGCCATGAAGCGTACGCGTGGAGAAGATCCGGAGGTGAAGCCAGTTGAAGGCAAAGCACCAGATGGCTCGATCGTCGCCAAGCGACAGGCGTCTTCTCGTGCACGAACACGCCGCGTCGCCGTCGAGGGTGCGAACTCATCCGTCCAGCCAGTAGCCGTCACCGCCGAGCAGCAGGTGGTAGCCGTTGCCGCCGAGCAGCAGTTGGTAGCCGTCGCTGCCGAGCAGCAGGTGGTAGCCATCGCCGCCGAGCAGCCGGTAGTAGCCGTCGCCGCCGAGCAGCAGGTGGCCGACAACGTCGTGGCCGACAACGTCGTGGACGACAACGTCATGGTGCCAGCGGCAGATCTGGACAGGAGGCAGGCGGCAGGCGAAGGCAATCCGGTGATCTACATCCACGACCCCATCACCATTCAAGAAATCTTTGATGCACTCGCAGAGAATGATGAGTTCAAGGAGGAGGTCCCTGATGAGGAGTCCGAGGTACTACAATGCTAGCTTCTCTAGTCGTAGCTGCAGTTTTCACTATTCATACATAGGATTTGCTCAATCGTGTACAAATTCTTTTACTCTTGAAGTAGGGTAGTATATATATGATTCGATCGGTTGATTGATGCATCTGCCATCTAGTTAGAAAACCCCAATCCGTCTAGTCACAAAACCCTAATCTGATCATCTGCCATCTAGTTGAGTTTGCTAGTTGAGTGTTGATTTCGATACACAACAGGCCTATAAAATTACATTTCTATTCCTTATAGAGCCCAATGATTCAATTTTGCCCCAAAATAGTGCAAGGGCATCCGATGGTCTCGTTTTCTTAGGGATGGTTAGTGGCCCTGAGGCAGCAATGCACATAAACAATATAGGTTGTGCTGTTGGTATTTTGGTTCTCCGACTCCATCGCTGAAAAAAATGAGGCCCTAATTTTTTCTCTCATATGGAACCTAAATATATAATATTTGTATTGTTTCTGATCTATGAATGCGTTGTATGATGCATTTGTATATACCTGAATATTGTTTGGTACGATTACATTTCAATTTCTTATTGTGGCCAATGATTCAAATTTGCCCCAAAGAGAGGCAGACACATTGGTGTCAAATTTTTACAGGGATGAGTGAGCGAACCTTGGGCCATGTACAAGATCAATATAAGCTGTGCAATTGTTACTTGGTTCACTTACACCATCTCTGTAGAAACTTATGAGGCTGCAATCTTTATTCTACATTCATAGAACTATGATATTTGAATTATCTATTCCATGCATTCATAGTGTATAAGAATTACATTTTAGTTTGTCACCGAGGCCGATGATTGAAATTTGCCCCAAAAGAGTTCAAGGGGAGACACGTATGACGGTGTCGTGTTTTAGGGATGGGTTGGTGAACCTGGGGCAGGAATGCACACAAACAATATAGGTTGTGCTGTTGGTACTTTGGTTCGCCTACTCCATCTCTGAAAAATATTATGAGGCCCTAGATTTATTCTCATATGGAACTACATATATGATCCTTGAATTGTTTCTGATCTTTTAATGCTTGGTATGATGCATATGCATATGAATGGTTTTGATCATAAGTATTTTTAACATGCACCTGAAGATTAATTGTTTGGTTTTTTATTTATAATTACAATATTTAGGCTTGTTTTTGTACCTAACTATGTATATCCCTGAATAATGTTTTGTACGATTACATTTCAATTTCTTATTGTGGCTAATGATTCAAATTTGCCCCAAAAGAGAGGAAGACACATTGGTGTCAGATTTTTCAAGGACGAGTGAGCGAACCTGGGGCGATGTACAACAACAATATAGGCTGTGCAATTGTTACTTGGTTCACTCACGCCGTCCCTGAATGAACTTATGAGGCCACAATCTTTATTCTATATTCAAAGAACTATGATATTCGAATTATCTATTCCATGTATTCATAGTGTATAAGAATTACATTTTAGTTTGTCACCGAGGCCGATGATTGAAATTTGCCCCAAAAGAGTTCAAGGGGAGACACGTATGACGGTATCGTGTTTTAGGGATAGGTTGGTGAACCTGAGGCAGCAATGCACACAAACAATATAGGTTGTGCTGTTGGTACTTTGGTTTGCCTACTCCATCTCTGAAACAAATTATGAGGCCCTAGATTTATTCTCATATGGAACTACATATATGATCCTTGAATTGTTTCTAATCTTTTAATGATTGGTATGATGCATATGTATATGAATGGTTTTGATCATAAGTATTTTTAACCTGCACCTGAAGATTAATTGTTTGGTTTTTATTTATAATTACAATATTTAGGCTTGTTTTTGTACCTGACTATGTATATCCCTGAATAATGTTTTGTACAATTACATTTCAATTTCCTATTGTGGCCAATGATTCAAATTTGCCCCAAAAGAGAGGCAGACACATTGGTGTCAGATTTTTTCAGGGACGAGTTAGTGAACCTGGGGTGATGTACAACAACAATATAGGCTGTGCAATTGTTACTTGGTTCACTCACGCCGTCCCTGAATAAACTTAGGAGGCCTCAATCTTTATTCTACATTCATAGAACTATGATATTCGAATTATCTATTCCATGTATTCATAGTGTATAAGAATTACATTTTAGTTTGTCACCAAGGCCGATGATTGAAATTGGCCCCAAGAGAGTTCAAGGGGAGAGACGTATGATGGTGTCGTGTTTTAGGGATGGGTTGGTGAACCTGAGGCAGCAATGCGCATAAACAATATAGGTTGTGTTGTTAGTACTTTGTATCGCCTACTCCATCTCTATAACAAATTATGAGGCCCTAGATTTATTCTCATGTGGAACTACATATATGATCCTTGAATTGTTTCTGATCTTTTAATGATTGGTATGATGCATATGTATATGAATGGTTTTGATCATAAGTATTTTTAACATGCACCTGAAGATTAATTGTTTGGTTTTTTGTTTATAATTACAATATTAGGCTTGTTTTTGTACCTGACTATGTATATCCCTGAATAATGTTTTGTACGATTATATTTCAATTTCTTATTGTGGCTAATGATTCAAATTTGTCCCAAAAGAGAGGCAGACACATTGGTGTCAGATTTTTTCAGGGACGAGTTAGTGAACCTAGGGCGATGTACAACAACAATACAGGCTGTGCAATTGTTACTTGGTTCACTCACGCCGTCCCCGAATAAACTTATGAGGCCGCAATCTGATGCAATTATTTGTCATTGTGTTGAGATGAAATGATATATGAACCGATCAAACCATTGCTGAGATGCTTTATCTTTGATATTCACGGATATATTGTCTTACATATACATGTTGTCAATTCTTGAGTTGTAATACAATTTAATCATATGTACGAGTTCTAAGTTATGTTCTTAAAAATCAATAGGAGGATGATGATGAACTGGACGATAGCAAGGAATCCAGGGACAACAAGAGACGCTACGTGCTGAGGCGGTTATGGTGTGGGCTAATCCGTTTCCACCATAGGGAGAGACTGTTTTGCCCATTCTATGGCAGAGCAATCAACATGGACCCCAACAGCATGATCCAGCACGCGGAGGGCGTTGGCAGAGGCAGAGGCAGAAGCCATAGGCCGATTACCTTGGCGCGACACGCAGCCTAGGGAAAATTCCTCCGGAAGTATGTCAGGACTGGCCTGTATCCCATCGACTAGGCTGTCGCTGCCTCCTGCTGATAAACCCCTGCCCTGCTAGGCGTCTCCGTGTCCCGGCCTCCTGCTGCAACCCCTGCTTTTATTTTGTTCTAGTTAATTATTACCTGTGTGTGGCATGTAAGACAATATACCCGTGGTGTCTCTGGTGAACCTTATATATTAATATACTCCTTTATATGGAGTGCCTTAAAGTTTCTAGTGTTCAATTATATTTACTGATCATGCTCATGCACACTACAAAATATTTCTAGTGCTCGATTATATTATAATTGTCAAGAAATACATCAACAAGTTAAATTGGTCGAAATTTCGTATTGAAGTAACTAAATGTATCACACACATAATAAACTAGAGACTAAAATCTAGTTCAAACACATAATGTATCACCACCACTTGTTGTCGTCCTTGACTTGCTTCCCCTTCAGCCGCATGATGTCACCACCGTCCCAAGATCACTGCTCGTCCTGAAACCGCTTTCTGTCCTCCTTGCGCTTCTTCTCCTGGGCTAGCTTGCAACCAGGGCATCGCTCTCTCGCGAAAAACCCCGCCTTACCCATCCCATATTTCATGGTAATGAGCTTACTGTACAACTCGTACGCCATGTAGGCGTCTCTGGCTGCATACTCGAGGCGCACCTGGCTCATCGGCTTCCACTCCCAGTAGTCGTGATCGAGTCGCTTCAATTTCTTCAGTTTTTCATAGGATTTATCGATGATTTCCGCTGCCAGATCACCCATGCCATCCTTCGCTGGGTATGATTTGATCTTGTACAGATTTTGGATGTCGATGTGGTGCCCCTCTGGGATTTTTATCAATGCACGAGAAAGCATAATTGTGTCATTTGTGATATCCATGCTAGTGAAAGTTATCCCTTTCCTACACAAGAACTCGACCAGAGCCAGACAACGCATCTCAGTTGGTTTACTCCTGCACTTAGATGGTTCTAGGCATGTAAGGGAATAAGGGATGCAGAAGTGGTGATCTCAAATTTAAATTTCACATACCTGCAGAAGTGGTAAACGAGGACCTCCTCATGTATGGCGATTTGCACGACAGCGATCTCTTGTGGAGGATTTTTTCGCTTATTTGCACGGGTGTACTCCAAGTCTAGCCCCACAAACTTGTGCTTCTCTTTCTCAAGCAATTGCTCAAACCTGGCGAGAGTTGTCTCCACAGTTGCTTCATCATTTGTGTACACCACTGTCAAAGTCGTGGTGCCATGGGCAGGGACCAAGTGGGTCTCTGTTGTGTGTTTCCCATCGTCCATGCCTGCAAGGAAATGGGTGAAAGGAACTGCCTGCAAGGAACTGCCTTCGAGAGGAAGAAGAAGATGAACCGACGGTTCCAGAACAGAGGAAGCAGAAGCGCCCAGGAAAATCTGCAGAGGAATGACTGAGGAAGAGGAATGACTATAGAAGAAACGTGGTAACTGCAACTTTCAGTTCGATAACTCACCGTGGTTACGTGGAGATCGTGGCAGCGCTGTCGGTTCAACAAGTGGGGCCAGTTCCTGCGAGAATATGAAATTAGCTATGCATTTTTCTATGCGAGAAATTGAGAGAAGTCATTTATATTTTGTATTTCATAATTAAACACAATGAAGTTGGTATAGCCCAAGAGATTTGAACAAAATAGATTTGCTAGTTTAACATACAGCAACACTTACAAGACCAACATGGCAGAACTTGGAGAGCCCCAGAACTTGAGCTACCACAGAGACCTCAGCAGAGGTGGCAGAATTGGTGCGGGTGCAACCACGACGACGGCAAGCTCGGATTCTAGAGGAGGAAAACAGAACCGAGCATGGTCGACAAGGTGATAGATCTCACCGGGAACCAATTCTCGTCCCCGACCGTGGCATGGGTGCGTCCATGGTGAGGGCGAGCTCCGACTCGGGATGGGGAGGAGAGCGGGGCCGAGCAACTTCGTCACTTCCTAGCTCTGCGCCATGGCCGCGACCACAGATTGCCGCTCTAGGGAAGAAGACGAGTAATAGAGGCACCAACGCTGCAAGCCTACAGGGAGGAGAGCTGGGCCGAGCAGGTTCGTCCAAGTCCTAGCTCCGCGCCATGGCTGCGACGCCCCACAGATTGCCGCTCCGGGGAAGAAGAAGACGCGTAATGGATGCAGACGCCAATGCTGCAAGCCTAATTAACACCTAAGCGATAGGAGCGACATGAGCGACATAACGGCGAGAACTGACAGGGGGGCCCAACTTGACGGCCGTTAGCCTGATTTTTTGTATTGAAACATAAAGTTGAATTCGTGCCGAAAAAGAGCCTCTGAGTATTTGGCATGCCAACAATAGTCATCGCGGATGATATCAGGGAACTCGGGTATCGTGTTGCCTGGACACCCCAACTTTTGGGCCGCAAAATGATATTCTCAATAGGTAGGTATGGTGGACTCTTTGGAATAACTTGGTTTTATTTGGAGTTGGATGCATGAGTGGAACTCATACTTGGTACATGTGGAGGCTAGCAAAAGACTGGGAGCGACCAACTAAGAGAGCAATAATGGCCATAATCATACAAAGCGACAAAACATTATTAATTAAAGCATAAATCGATATTACAAGTCAAAAACTAAATGATCATAGAGGCTATGGTGACTTGGTATAGTTTTAACATGGTGTGAGCACGTGCCAAGTCAACGCAAATAAAGCATCAAAGGAGAATACCACAATATTATGCTTTTATATGCTAAAACAACGCATGATTCTTCCAAGGCATATTAAGCAATCTCAATGGTTTGTAACAAGTCATGCTACAGCAATAATCACTAAGCATAAAGTCAAAGTAATATCAAACATGACATGATAAAGCTTAGGCCATAGTCAAAAACAAGACTCTTTTTTGTACCACTTATAAGCATGAACTTTCCTACTCTTTTACTATCCAAATCAACTTATTTGAAACTATGTATGAATGCGGGGGCCAACCAATTTATTGAAGAAAACCAAGCAAACAAAAACTAAAAACAAAAAGAAAGACGCTCCAAGAACAACACAATTGTGCATGAAACAATAAAAATGAAGTGTTTGGAAGAAAACCTGAGATTTTTATTGATGAAGAAGGGGATGCCTTGGGCATCCCCAAGCTTTGACGCTTGTACTTCTTGAATATTTCTTGGGGTGACACGGGTGGCATCCCCAAGCTTGATCTTTTGTCCATACTTCATCTTATCACATTGTTCTTCCCTTCACTTTAAAATCTCCTTCATACAAAACTTCACATAATCTTCATTAGCAACATTAGTGTACTCAAAATAAAAAGTCTTTAGGTTCAGTTTCAACACAAGTAAAACTTTCATTAAAACACAAGCTACTGAAGCACTTCCTTTTAAAAGTTCAAGAATTTGGCAAGAACTCAAAGAGAAAGAGATTAAGAGGCAAATGCAAATAATGGAAGAAATCTGTCAAAACAGACCAGCAGCTAAAAACTAATTTTTAGAAGACCTTCTGTTGCTCCAATCGAAAAGTGTTAAACTAACGAAAGTTGGATAACAACCTGGGGCAGAAGCACAAAGAAGTACAGCTCAATCCGACATACAGAGATCGTTCATGAATTTTTAAAGCGAAGCACAAAAATCTGTTTTGGGACAACAACTTTTCCAAGCATTACTTCTCTCTCATTAGAGGTTACTCTTGGCACAAAAACCACACAATAAGGATAAGTAGAGGTTATTACAGAGGCAATAACTTCCAAGACTCAAAAAAAAATTATTGACTAAAAAATTTGGGTTATCTCCCAATAAGTGCTTTTCTTTAACGCCTTTGAGCTAGGCATCAGAAGCAAGAATCAAGTATTCTCAAATGAAGAAGCATAAAGAGACAATTTTGTTTTAATAGGAGAGGCAAAAGGAATCTTATCTCTCTTCTTGGCGAAGTGTTCTATACCTTTCTTTAGTGGGAATTGGTACTTAATGGTGCCTTCTTTCATATCAATAATGGCACCAACAGTTCTAAGAAGAGGTCTTCCTAAAATAATAGGACAAGAAGCATTGCATTCAACATCAAAAACTTTTAAATCAACGGGGAAATAGGCATTGTTAACCATAATAAGAACATCATTAATACTCCCCATGAGTTTCTTTTTAGCATTATCATCAAGTTAGACATTTAAATAATAATCTTCCAACGGTGGTAAATCAAGCATTTCATAAATCTTTCTAGGCATAATAGAAACACTACTATCAAGATCACATAAAGCTTTGAGATCAAATTCGTTCACTTTCATATTAATGATGGGTTCCCAACCATCTTCTAATTTCATAGGGATTTAAGCTTTATGTTTCATCTTTTCTTCTTTAATTTTTATGAGAGCATTAGTAATGTGTTTTGTAAAGGCCATATTCATATCACTAGCATTAGGACTTTTAGCAAGCTTTTGTAGGAACATAATTACTTCAGAGATATTGCAACCATCAAGATCAAAATCATAATTACCATCCAAGGTAGTAGAGTTATTGTTTCCCGTATTTCAAAGAATTTCGACATTTTTATTGGAAAAGGTTCCATTGGTTTTAGGCATTGTTGCAGAAGGAATGGGGACTTCATGTGGTTTGCTAGCATCAACATTAGTGGTAGTGATAGTACAAATACTACTATTTCTAGCAATTCCATCTTCTCTTTCCCACTTAGCATGCAATTTAGCTAATAGTCTAACATTTTCATCAATTCTAACTTGTATGGCATTAGTAGAAGCAAAGGGATTTTCAATAGTTTCAGGTTTGGCAGCCATTTTATTAATCAAAGAGGACTATGCTTCAGACAACGATGCTATATGTCTTTCAGCATTAGAGAGTTTTTCCTCAATAGTTTCATTGAAAGTATTTTCTTTACAAATAAAATCTTTAAGCATGACTTCAAGTTTAGAGGGTGCAGTTCTATTATTGTTGTAGGAATATCCATAAACATTACCATTATTGGGAGGATATTGCCTATAATTATTTTTACCAAAATTATTCCTATATGCATTGTTGTTAAAATTATTACTTCTAATGAAGTTCACATCAACGTGCTCTTCTTGAGCAACCAAAGAGGCTAAGGGAACATGATTTGGATCAATATAAGCTTTCCCATTGACAAGCATAGACATAATAACATCAATTTTATCACTCAAGGAGGAGGTTTCTTCAACAGAATTTACCATCTTACCTTGTGGAGCTCTCTCGGTGTGCCACTGAGAATAGTTAACCATCATATTATCAAGGAGCTTTGTTGCAACACCCAAAGTAAGGGTCATAAAGGTACCTCCAGCAGCTGAATCCAGTAGATTTCTTAAAGAATAATTCGGTCCTGCATAAAAGGTTTGGATAATCATCCAAGCAGTCAGTCCATGAGTGGGACAATTCTTTACCAAAGATTTTATTCTTCCCAAGCTTGAGCAACATGTTCATTATCAGATTGTTTAAATTTCTTTATTTCACTTCTTATAGATATAACCTTAGCCGGAGGATAGTATTTTCCAATGAAAGCATCTTTGCATTTAGTCCAAGAATCAATACTATTTCTAGTTAGGGATAACAACCATTCTTTAGCTTTTCCTCTCAAAGAGAAAGGAGACAATTTAAGCTTAATAATATCTCCATCTATATCCCTATGTTTTTGCATCTCACAAAGTTCAACAAAGTTATTAAGGTGAGCAGCAGCATCTTTAGTAACAACACAAAAAAATTGTTCTTTCATAACAAGATTGAGCAAAGCAGGTTTAATTTCAAAGAAAGTAGCTTCAGGAACAGGTGGAGCAATATGTGTGCACATGAAATCATTGTTGTTGGTGCTAGTGATGTCACACAACTTAGTGTTTTCAAGAGTATTCATTTGTTTTGTGTTTTTAATAAAAGGAAGCAAACTAGTACCACTATTTTTTTGTGTTTTTGATAAAGAAACAAGCAAACAAAGCAAAAATAAACTAAGCAAAACAAAAAAAAGTAAACAGGAAGGTATGATGAGCATAGCAGCAAGTTTTCTGTCAGATATGAAACCAAGGTTATCAAACCATTAGGAGCAAGGAAACAACTACAAGGTGTTGCTAGCAACTTGGAATCCTGCACAACACAACCATACAACTTTGCTCCCAACTTACAGTGAGGTTGTCAATCTCACCGGTTTTGCTGAAAACAAAGGATTAAACGTATTGTTTGGAAGATAGTAATTGTTTGCAGAAAGTAAACAGTAAATAGTAAATAGTAGATGATAGATTGATGGTAAAAGAATGGACCGGGGTCTGATACGTTGCAAACGTATCCATAATTTTTGATGTTCCATGCTTGGATTTTATCTACTTTCTTATGTTTTGCCCACACTTTGGAGTACTTTTTATACACTTTCTTGGACTAACCTATTAACAAGATGCCATAGTGCCAGTTGCCTGTTTTCTGCTCTTTTTGGTTCTAGGAAAGTCAGGAAATAAATATTCTCGGAATTAGACGGGACAAAAGCCAAAGTCAGTTTTTCACCAAGGGGGACACGAATCCAGAATACGAGACGGAGAGGGGCTAGAGGGCCGCCACACCACCTGGCTGCGCGGCCAGGCCTGGTCTGTGCCAGGGAGTGGTGTGGCCACCTAGGGCACCCCCTCGGCCTCCCCTTTCGCCTATAAGATGCCTCTGATACAGAAACCCTAAGTACCCGATCAAAATTCCATGAAAGAGTCTATAGCCACCGTCATCTCCATCCCTGGATCAGGAGGGATCTGAAGCTCTTCCCGGCACCCTGCCGGAGGGGAGAATTCACCCTGGAGGCCTTCTTCATCACCATGTAAGCCTCCGATGTGATGTGTGAGTAGTTCATCCTTGGACTACGGGTCCATGTAGTAGCTAGATGGTTGGTTCTTCTCCTTTGCGCTACCATGTTTAGATCTTGTGAGCTCCGTTCATGATCAAGATCATCTATTTGTAATTCTACATGTTGTGTTTGCAGGGATCCAATGGATATTGAGATGCTATTTCAGATTGATTATTGATTCTATCATGTCTTTGTTATTTGTGATCTTGCATGCTTTCCGTTGTTAGTAACTTACAATGGAAAGCATGCAAGATCACAAATAACATAGACATGATAAAATCAATAATCAATCTAAAATAGCATTTCAATATCCATGGGATCCCTGCAAACACTTACAACGGAAAGCATGCAAGATCACAAATAACAAAGACATGATAGAATCAATAATCAATCTGAAATAGCATCTCAATATCCATCGGATCCCTGCAAACACAACATGTAAGAGTACAAATAGATGATCTTCATCATGAACGGAGCTCACAAGATCTAAACATGGTAGCACAAAGGAGGAGAACCAACCATCTAGCTACTACATGGACCCGTAGTCCAGGGATGAACTACTCACGCATCACACCGGAGGCAGACATGGTGATGAAGAAGGCCTCCAGGGTGATCTCTCCCCTCTGGCAGGGTGCCGGGAAGAGCTTCAGATCCCTCCCGATCTAGGGATGGAGATGATGGCGGCTACAGACTCTTTCGTGGAATTTTGATCGGGTACTTAGGGTTTCTGTATTGGAGGCATCTTATAGGCGAAGGGGCAAGGTCGGTAGAGCACCAAGGGGCCCACACCCCGTGATGGCGCACCCTCCAGGCCGCTCCGCCACCAGGTGTGGCCACCCTAGTGCGCCACTTTGTCTCCCCTCCGTACTTCATGTTGCTTTGGGTAAAATATTGACTTTGGCTTTTGTCCGGTCCAATTCTGAGAATATTTCCTTACTAGCTTTTCTGAAACCAAAAATAGCAGAAAACATGCAACTGGCACTGTGGCATCTGGTTAATAGGTTAGTTCTAGAAAATGTGTAAAAATACTCCAAAGTGTGGACAAAACACAAGAAAGTAGATATAAAACAAGCATGGAACATCAAAAATTATAGATACGTTTACAACCTATCAGTGATCATCGTGCTACCTCCTCAGCCCGAGGGAATAATTATGCACGAAGCAGAAGAGGAGGATGACCGGGCTCCACCTTCCCTGTTGGGAAGGAGCAGGAAGCCCCCGAGTCCAGCGGGCATGGGACTCGCAAGGGCTCCCAAAGCAAGGACCCGGATGCCTCTTCGCCGATGACACCGGAGGGTCCTCCTACTGTAGTAGAGGAGCCAATTCATGCCATGCCTGTGCACGCCATGGCTCCTCCTTCACGGAAGAAGCTGAAGGTACCGAAGGAGGAATCTGAGAACTCCTTTGACCTTGACAATTTTGACGGGTATGATTTGATACTCTTGTGAGTTCGTATTTTCTTCCCAACATCTGCTTTTCTGAAGTGGTTCTGGGTGTTTTTGTAGTCAAACGGCATCGTCATCTTCTGACAACTGTTGATTTGTCAAGGAGACTAGAGTCGTAGACTCCAAAGACAAGGAGGTGGTGGCATGATCTCCTTCTCCTCTGGTGGCGGCCCACTCAGGTGCCAAATCTTCGAGTTCCCCCCACACTGGGGGCACCAGATGATTGCCCTGATGTCAACTCAGAAGGAAACTTCGGAGTCCCTGGAGGAACATGTAAGTTTTTCTTGTCATTGGGAGTCAAATTTTGGTTGATGCTCACACTTTTTTTGTTAGCCTGTCTTGAAGGAATCTGCTCGCCTCACCAATCGTATCATGTCCTTGGGTCGCCAGCATGCTTCGCTAGAAACCCGTTATCGTTCCTTTGAAGATGAATTTACATTTTTTCCTTCATTTTTCTTATGCAAAAGTTGGTGGGCTCAATTTTGCCATTTTATCCTTTGCAGGTGAGCATAACGATCTTCTTCGTCACACCAACTCCCTCAAGAAGGGACTTGTCACATTGGAGAAGAAACGCGACGAGGCACTCGAGGCTCTTGAAGAGTCGAGAAAGCGTGAGGAAGACTTGCGTTCCTCCGCCGCTGAGAGGGAAAAGGTGTTCGTAGAACAACTTTTCTCCGTCATGAAAGCACTCTCAGGTACGATATGCCTCATTTGCATTTGACATGCAATTTTCCTGTATTTTGTTGTACTCATGTGTATATTCTGCAGATGCTGCTGGTGTGGACTTCAACGCCCAGGCTTTGACACGCTCGGATGCTTTGGCCAGCGTCATGGCTGCAGTCGAGGACTACAGCGTCTCCATCAAGGACTCGCTTGAGGAGGCCAAGGGTGTGCTTGGGCGTCTTCAAGAGGAGATGGTCCCCAAGGCCAAGCTGATCGAAGATCTTGATAGATTGGTGGAGTCCTTCGCGGAAGGCGTGCCTATGGACTTCAAGAATGCATAGAGGGGAGTTGGAGCGACCATGGGACTCGCGATGGAGCAAGCTCATGGCGTGGAACTGGACCCCAGCGAAGTCTCCTCGGTGATGCCGGTCACCGCGGATGGCCAGCAGGTAGTGTTTGCTCCTTTTGCCACTATTTGTAGTTGAAGGGTTCCGTAGCAGAAAACAAAAAATTTCTATCTACTCGAACACTAATACCAAGATCTATACTATGTAGACATAAGTAACAGAGAAGGAATACAATATTCATACCTTTGCAAATAGACGCACACCTTACGCAGGAAGGCGTATATTGATGAAGACGAGCAGCACCCCAAGTGTGGTGCCTCCGAAGTTTGTCACACGTCTGGTGTAGGAGACGTCTACCGGACTCCGATCCAGCCGAGCAGCGGAAGAAGTAGATGTCGGATCGCCGATCACATGACGGTAGTGTGAAGGTGGAGAACTCAACTACGAGGTGCTCCCCAATATTACGGGGAAGTCCTCAGCAGATGAGAGAGAGAGAATGAGAGGAATGGGTGATTCCAAAGGGGGAGGGGGGACCCCTTTATATAGTGGGAGGGGGGAGGGCACCACCCAGGGGCCAGGCAGTGTGGGACTAATCCCCACACCTGCCGGCCACCTTGGGGCAGCCGCCGGCCTTAGGTGGGCCCCACTGGGGCGGCCCACCAGCCCTAGGCCGGCCGACCCCCACTCCCTAGGCGCCTTGCCCTCATGGGCCTCCCTTCGGGTGAGGCCCATTAGCAATATAGTGCCTTCAAAAACAAAATAAAATATATATTTAATATTAATTCTCCAATTAACATTTAAGTACACATATTATATTATTCCTTTACTTCAGAACAACTTCCGGACCCCTTCCGATCTCCATCGGATGTTACCAAAACTATTCTGGTTTCTCTCTCTATTTCTCATACGATTCCTCATCTACCCTAAGCGTCCCTACCCTTAAGTGTGACATCCTTCGGTACGGAAACACTCCGGACATGATAGAGACCACTCTCATATCAATGATCAACAGAGGGACCTGGATGGCCATGTGACCCCCGTGCGTTTCACGAATACAATGGCTCGAACCGTGAGATAGTAGTTCCCCATACCCTTTGTCATTCAATACCTAATTCATCCGAGACTTGATGTTCAGTATCTGCATACCTTAGTTCGATCTCGTTACTGATGAACTTGTTTTTCTTGTTCTCATGTCTTTGCATTCCGTGACCTAGTCACATGCTTGCAAGCTTCATCAATGCAACGTCACCGAGATGGCCACATGTATCTGTCTGTTACATAGACTGGACAAATCCTGGTCTTGATATGTACTCCTCTACGCATCCCTTTGGAAAACCTGAGTGGCACCTTTTTGATCACCCTGTTACAAGATGACTCTTGATAACCATCTAAGCTTCTTCCGGAATGGTGATTTGTATTACCTCATAGTCAAAGGATCGGGTTGCGAGGTTCTTTGTGTTTTATCATCAATGGTGAACTTTGTAACTAGATCTCATTAAGATATAACGGTCGGATGTTTGTCTATCATGTTATTCAACTAATAACATGACCTCATTGTCAGTTGGCATAAATGCCCATGGTCTTGAAACACAGACCATCCTCATGACCAATGAACCAGTTCACTAGAGGTAACTAGAGACATGGTTTGTTTACATACCACACGTGTATTAACGTTTCGTATTAACACAGTTATAGCACAATATGCAATGTATTATGAACATACAGGAGATGTATCAAATAATACACTTTATTATTTGCCTCTAGGGCATAACTCCTTCAGCAGTAAATATGGGCCTCGGCTCATTGAGAAACTCGCCAAGTATTCGGCGGAGCTATGGCGGTTGAAGACGGCAAAGGCTACGGCGTCCAAGGCTATAGCTAGGAAGACTGTGGCATCAGAGACTGCTATAGATTCGAGGAATCACCCGAGTTCCAAAGTGTAGTCGTAGAATGCTGCTTAGTTTCCTTTTGTAATAATCTGGCTTTCCTTTGTTAAACTATGCTTTTGTGGGGGTGCCCCTTTTGAGACTCGATGAACTTGGACGCGCTCTTCTTTTTTTATTGATGAATGGTTGGTCTTATTTGTCTCTTTCTCTGGATGTAATAGGGTCCTTCGAGTGGTTCGCCTGACTCCCTTCCTACCGATGAAACTGTGGCGCGTCCATGTTCAAAGGTGGAGGAGTTGTCGCTGCTCTCGCAACTGCTTGACCGCATAAAGCACTTGGATCGAGAGATGCCCATGATCCATGGTAACACAGACATGTGGAAGTAGAAAGATGAAAAAACCGGCACGTGTGAGAAGTACCCTCTAGGAGAGGTGGCTCAATTGAATGAGCAATTTAAGTGTTAGTTCTCTAGCTTCTTATCCTTTCTTTAGCCATTCGCAGTGGCACTTTGTCTTTATGCTTTGCACTGCTTCTTGTAGTTGTTAGCGCTCGTCACCCGCAGGATGAGAGGGATCAAGTTTCCATTCAACTGAACGACTTGACCCAGGAGCAGCTGGAAGCTAGTGGATATTTCTGGGTGGATCACAATTGTGCAGTCGCGTTGGCGACGCTGCAGGATCGTGCATCGCGGGTGCTGTAGTGCTTGAGGAAGTCACAGTCGTGCCTCAAGCATATTTTCAGGTGATGTTCCCCCTGGATGCCGTGCCTTCAATCTTGCTAGCTTCGCTAACGAAGTTTCAGGATATCAGCACGGTCCACGAGTGCGTGTGCCAGCAGTTGGTCGCGGGTGCCAAGGCTGCATTGGCGCTTGTTCGCCAGCACCAGCCAGATATGGATTTCGTAGCTCTTGCCGTTGGACCACCGCCCCCACCAGAAGGGATGACATGGAACATGGTGCCACATTACCGGGCGGTTGATCAGCAACCAAAGATATCGTCGATTTCTTTGAAGAGCACACAAATGTTCTCCTTTTGCGGCAGTAGTGTAGTATGGACATGCACATGGATGCATAGATGTTGTAAAGTTCTTATAATTGTGCCAGGTGTTTTTTATACTCGTTAATACGTAAAGAGCTTGCTTGTATGTTTTTCGAGTTTGTTGTAATCTGCAGTTCCTTTTCATTAGCCTAATGTATATTCATCTCAACACCTTGTCAACCTGTTAGGTGCGTTGTAGCTGGGTTGATTTTACCAAGGGTTCGATTGGTAGTGCGTCAGATACTCAGGATACTGCGTTATTCGTGTAACGAGGTGTAGAGGGTGGCGCAGGGCCCGAGTGATATAGTTGCAAGTAAAATAGAAAACACAAAGTTGGGGGCACTTAGCTTTATTTATTCATAGAATATCACGGGGTACAATGTATGTCTAAGTAGCCTGTCTAAATAGCCTTATTTGTAAAGTAAAACATCTAAGAGTAGAAACAGCGCAGCTGCGCGATGTTCTAGATATTGGAGTATGCGACTCTGTTTTCTAGATCTTTAAGGCGATAGGCGCCACCTGGGATTACTTCGGTAATCACATAAGGTCCTTCCCAAGGGGACTCAAGCTTGAGGTGCCCTTGTTGCTTCAGTCACAGGACCAGGTCTCCTTCGAAGAAGGATCTGGGGCATAGTCTTATGTTGTGGTAATTGCAGAGGTTATGCTGGTAGATCATGGATCTCTCCGCTGGAATCTCGCGTGCTTCATCCAGGAGGTCGACATAGTCTTCAAGTGTGAGGGTTGATTCTGCCTCACTGTATGCTACTACCCGTGGGGATTATAGCGTACCTCTGCAGGTAGTACTACCTCGGCGCCGTGTACCATGAAGACCGAAGTATAGCCTGTAGCGCTGTTTGGGGGTTGTGCGCAGGCTCCATAGTACCGATTGCAGCTCCTCGGGCCAACACCTGGCAGCTCTTTCGAGTGGCCGGAGGAGCCTTTTCTTGATCCCGCCACAGACGAGGCCATTGGTCTTTTCGACTTGACCGTTGGTCTGAGGGTGCGCTACTAAGGCGTAGCTGATGTTGATTCCCAGTTTTTCACAAAAGCCCTGGAATTCTTCGAGGTGAAGTTTGTTCAGTTATCCGTGATGATGCTATGTGGCATCCGAATCGGAAGACGATGGACTCGAAGAATTTAATGGTGCTGGCTCCTGATTGGTTTGTCACCGACATGGCCTCAATCCATTTGGTGAATTTGTCGACTACGACGAGGAGGTAGACATATCCTCCAGGTAAAGATTTCTAGAGCTTGCCGACCATGTTGAGTCCCCATTGTGCGAAAAGCCAGGCCACAGGTATTGGCCCGAGCTCTGCACCAGGTGCGTGCGGCTTGTCTGTGAATCGCTGGTAGGCGTTGCAATGTTGGACGATGTCCTTGGCGTCATGCATTCCTGTTGGCCAGTAGAATCCAGCTCGTAGAGCTTTGGTGACGAGGGCGCGACTGTCGGCGTGGTGGCCGCAAGTGCCTTCGTGTATCTCGAGGAGGATGGCTCTTCCGTCTCTGTTGGAGAAGCAGCGCTGAAGGACTCCTGCCATGATGCCTTTGTACAACTCGCCGTTGATAAGGGCAAAAGCCTTGGACCGTCGTTCTATGTGACTTGCATCTGTCGGGTCATCTGGCAACCTTTTGCTGAGCAAGTACGTGATGTATGGTTGCGTCCAGGATGGCTCTATCATCATGACCTCCATGGGGCCTTCGAGTCCTGTATCTGGATCCATGTCGTTGAGTGCCATTGGCTCGTTGGGTGGCGTAGCCCCGAGTCCTTTGATGTGCTGGTTTTATGCTCTAGAGCCTCAGGCTTGATGGAGCGCTCGCAGATGCGCTCTAGAAATACTTCGGGTGGCACTAGGGCACAAGTGGAGCTGATGTTGGCGAGTATGTCTGCTTCTTTGTTGCTCTCGTGGCCAACATGCCATAGCTCGCAGCCGTCCAAGTCCCCCTCGAGTGCGTCGTAAAGGTCACGGTAGGCGATCATGTTGTCGCTCAAAGCATTACACTCGTTCATTGTATAGTTGACCACTAGTTTGGAGTCGCCGTAGATGACGAGTCGCTTTGCGCCACAAGCTTTTTCCATCCGCATCTCGTGGAGTAAACCTTCATACTTAGCTTCGTTGTTGGAGGCGGTGAACTACATTCGCAGAACATACCTCATCTTTTCACCTTGCGGCGACATCAAGATGACGCCCGCGCCAGCTCCCTCCTTGCGTTTGGACCCATCGAAGTGCATTGGACATAGATAGGACATGTATGGCTTGTCGAGGAGCTGATTTTCCATCTAGTGTATGAGGAAGTCCGGGAGAACTTGCGACTTGATCGCGTCTCGCTTCTCATATGTGATGTCTCGTGGAGACAGTTCTATCCCCCAAAGCGTGACTCGTCCAGTGGCATCGGGGTTGTTGAGTATGTGCCCTAGCGGGGCTTCGTTCACCACAATAATTGGGTGCTCCTAGAAGTAGTGGTGCAGTCGCCTGGCTATCATGAAGACGTTGGATGCCAGCTTCTGATAATGCGGGTACCGTCGTTTTGTTGGTGTGAGTACCTCGTTGAGGTAGTAGACTGGACGTTGCACCCCGCAAACTTTATTTCATTTGGCTCGCTCAACTACGAGCACAGTGCTAACAACCTGATTGGTGGCGGAGATGTATAGCAACAGCGGCTCCTTTTCGTGAGGTGTTACCAACACCGGTGAGGTGGACAGTAGATGCTTGAGGTCTTCGAATGCTTCTTGTGATTCGTCTGTCCATTCAAATTTGTCAGCCTTGCGGAGAAGTTGGTAGAAAGGCAGTGCCTCTTCGCTCATCCGACTGATGAATCGACTGAGCGCCGCGATTCGCCTAGGCAGCTGCTGGACGCCTTTTACGTTCTTCGGCTTCTCCATAGCCAATATGACTTTTATTTTCTTTGGGTTGGCCTCGATCTCTCTTGTGGAGATGAGGTACCCGAGCAATTGCCCAGATGGTACGCCGAAGGTGCATTTGTCCAGATTCAGCTTGATCCGGTAGCGGTCAAGGTTATCAAAGGTCTCACAGAGATAGTCGAGTAACAAGGCTTCCTCCTTGGTTTTGTCGACGATGTCGTCGACGTAGACTTGGATGTTACGACCAAGCTAGTTCTTGAGGCAGGCCTGCATACACCACTGGTAGTTGGCTCATGTGTTTTTCATCCCGAAGGGCATCATTGTGCAGCAGAAGACACCAAAGGGCGTGATGAACGCCGTTTTCTAGTGATAGCCTGAGTAGGCGTCGAGGAAGCAGAGGCGCTCGCATCCTGCGGTGGAGTCAGCTATCTGATCAATCCATGGTAACGGGAAGTGGTCCTTCGGGCAATGCTTCTTCAAGGAGGTGAAGTCCACGCACATCCGCAGGATATCCGTGTCTTTTTAGGAATAAGCACGGAGTTTGCTACCTAGGTGCTTTCCTTGATCTTGCGTATAAAGTTAGCATCGAGGAGTCTGTCGACTTCCATACCGACCGCTTTTGCCCTTGGTTCAGATAGTCGCCGTATTATTTGTTTGACTCGCCTTGCTTCATGATTTACGTTGAGTGAGTGCTCGGTGAATTCCTTGGGAACTCCTGGCATGTCTGTTGGATACCAGGAGAAGATTTCCCAGCGCTCATGGAGGAATTCGACGAGCGCGAGTTCCTATGCGGAACTCAAGCTGTTGGCGATGAGGGCCATCTTGGTCGGGTCTGTTGGGTGGACCTGGACTGGCTTGGTGTGGACCGATGTGTCGAAGGATTGGTCGGGTGAGCTTGGTTTGCTCAGAGGAGGTAGACTGTTGTCTGTCGACTCCTTCAACCTCGCCAGTTCCTCTTGCATGCCGAAAGACGGGGAAATTCTGTTGAATTCCCTGTCACAGCTGTCGGATCTCTCGAAGATTTCATTGACTGTGATAATGCCATTTGGGCCTGGCATCTTCATCTGCAGGTAGGCGTAGTGTGGTATCGCCATGAACCTTGCGAACATGACACGTCCGAGGATGCAGTGGTATTGTGAGGGCCAGCCGACGACTTTGAATTCAATGCGCTCTCGTCAAAAGTTTGACGGCGTGCTGAAGATGACGTCTAGGTTGATCTTGCCCAGGGGGTATACGCCCTTCCCTGGGACGATTCTGTGGAAAGTCGTGTATGAAGCTTCCAAACATGATAGAGGAATTCGCATTGCGCGCAAGGTACTTGCGAACATGAGGTTAATGTCGCTTCCGCTGTCCATGAAGACGCGACTCATCTCGATGCCTCCAATCTGTGCCTCGAGCACCAGGGGACAGTGGCCTGGGCGGAGAGTTCATTGCCAGATTAACTTGGCGAGTGAGTGATTTTTGCACTCGATTTGAGGGGCGTCCTTTTTGGATCATCCCCATGTTTCCCAGTGCTCGCGGGTATGGCTCGCCTCCATGGTTCTGGATTGGCGCAGCCGCAGGTGGTGGTGGCCCGGGTGGTGGAGTTGCTCCATGAGCCACAGCGCCCGAGGTAGCTCCATAGCCCTGGTTTATCGTGTCGTGATTCATCTAGCCCAGGCCTTCGTGGAGTTTGAGGAACTTGCGGCAATCCTTTAGAAGGTGGCTGGACTTTTTCTTGCTGTCGTGCTTGTCTATGTAGAAGTGTACGTTGCACGGTCTAGATAGTTTGTCCTGGATAGATGTTCCAGGTGCATCATCGAGAGTGCGGCGTTGCCACACTTGCGTGGTTTTTCCGGTGTCGTGGTATCCACTATTGCGGTTATTTTTGTCGCGTTTGTCGGTGTAGCCAACCGCGACCATCTCGACCTCCTCGCGGTCTTTGTAACCGCGCATTCGATGTTTTCCTTGGCGATCGCGCCTGCGGACGAGGTCGTCGTCATCATCGGACTGGACACGGTTTTTGACCGAATCCTCTCCATCGGCCCACCTATTCATGATCTCCATTAGGTGGTCGATTGTCTTGGGCTTCGAGCGGCCCAGTTCCTTCCTGAGCTCTCTGCGGCGCATGCTGCCATTGAACGCGTCGATTGTGTGATCCTCAGAGATGTCTTCTGGAGAGGTTTTTATGATGGACCATCTCTGCATGTACGAGCGCAGCGACTCGCCAGTCTTCTAGTAGCAGCCCCTTAATTCTTTGATTGATGCGGGCCTTTTGTAAGTGCCCTTGAAATTTCACACGAAGCTGTAGACTAGTTCTTCCCAGCTGCAAATTGATCCGCGCGGGAGGTTGTTGAGCCACGCACAGGTGGCACCTTGCAGCTGTAGCTGGAGGCATTGCATTGCCGTGCTCGTAGTTCCGCCGTGCACTCTGGCGGATGAAATGTGATCCTCCAACCAGATCTTCGGGTCCTGCATGTCATCGAATTTCGGGTTCTCCGATGGGAGTTTGAACCCTTTTGGCATTTGGTTTTTCCGTATGGCCCTGCTGAAGTAGCTGGGGCCGCAGAGTTCTATCCCGTCATCTTCCGAGTCAGTCGAACAGGCACGCCTCATGCGCATCTTGTCGACCTTGCGTGGTGTGATGTCATCACGCGCGTCGTAGTCGTGCTGCCGTGAGCGGCGTCGTTGCGACAAGTCATGGCTATCATCGCTGGCGGAGGGTGAAGAGTAGCGTTTGGCCAGAGCCTTGTTTTTCTTTGGCTTCGGCGCTGGATCCTTGATGAGTGGAGCTTCGACTAGCCCTAGGCTCGCGATCATAGATCGGCGCATGGCGAGGAGGTACATGGTGGCCGTTGTCACTACTGCCCGCACTGTCTTTGGGAGCAAATTGCCCCATGTATCTGATACCTTCGATCCAGATTACGGATGTAGTATAGCTTCTTTTTCCCTAGTAGACTGCTGACTCGTGTAATAACGAGCTCGTTGGGGAACACCAACAGGAAGGTATGATGAGCACAATAGTAAGTTTCCCTCAGTTATGAAACCAAGGTTATCAATCCAGTAGGAGCAAGGAAACACCTCCAAGGTGTTGCTAGCTAGCCTTTGGCAGGGCGCACTACCGGTGCTAGCAGCAATGTGCAAACCTGCACAACACAACCACAGAACTTTGCCCCCAACTTATAGTGAGGTTGTCAATCTCACCGGTTTTGCTGAAAACAAAGAATTAAACGTATTGTGTGGAAGAAAGTAATAGTTTGCAGAAAGTAAACAGAAAGAAGTAAACAATTGTAGATTGATGATAAAAGAAAGGACCGGGGTCCATAGTTCACTAGTAGTGGCTCTCCTTAAGATAGATGACATGTTGGGTGAACAAATTACAACGAGGCAATTGACAAACATCGAGAAAGCAATCATGCATATACTAATCATCTTGACTCCTTTGAGATTTGATTGGGCATTACAACATTGTACATAGACCGTAATCCAACTGCATCTATGACTAATAATCCACCTTCAGGTTATCATCCGAACCCCCTCCAGTATTAAGTTGCAAGCAACAGATAAATGCATTACACATTGCGTGTAAAGTAAACAATACGATTGTTCTATAAATGCATTACGCATTTATCCCTAGTAGCAACAGCACATCTAGTACCTTAGAGATTTCCGTCGCTTCCCCAGATTACTAGAGGCATGAACCCACTATCGAGCATAAATACTAATTCTTGGAGTTGCTAGCATCTACTTGGCCAAGATAGCTACTAACAACGGAAAGCATGCAAGATCACAAATAACAAAGACATGATAGAATCAATAATCAATCTGAAATAGAATCTCAATATCCATCGGATCCCCGCAAACACAACATGTAGGATTATAAATAGATGGTCTTGATCATGAACGGAGCTCACAAGATCTAAACATGATAGCACAAAGGAGAAGAACCAGCCATCTAGCTACTACATGGACCCGTAGTCCAAGGATGAACTGCTCACGCATCATGCCAGAGGCTTGCATGGTGATGAAGAAGGCCTGTGGTGAATTCTCTCCCTAGGTGAGTGCCGGGAAGAGCTTCAGATCCCTCCCGATCTAGGGATGGAGATGACAGCGGCTATAGACTCTTTCGTGGAATTTTGATCGGGGTACTTAGGGTTTCTGTATCAGAGGCATCTTATAGGCGAAAGGGGAGGCCGAGGGGGTGCCCTAGGCGGCCAGACAACCCCCTACCGCGGGCCAGGCTTGGCCGTGCGCCCAGGTGGTGTAGCGGCCCCCTGGCCCCTCCCCGTCTCATATTCTGGCTTCGTGTCCCCCTCGGTGAAAAACTGACTTTTGCTTTTGTCCCGTCCAATTCCGAGAATATTCATTTCCTGACTTTCCTGGAACCAAAAACAGTAGAAAACAGGCAGCTGGCACTGTGGCATCTTGTTAATAGGTTAGTCCAAGAAAGTGTATAGAAAGTACTCCAAAGTGTGGACAAAACATAAGAAAGTGGATAAAACCAAGCATGGAACATCAAAAGTTATAGATACGTTAGCAACGTATCAACATCCCCAAGCTTAACTCCTGCTCGTCCTCGAGTAGGTAAGTGATAAAAATAAAGAATAATTTTTGAGGTGACATGCACCATCATAAACTTGATCAAAGTATTTGTAAAACATTGATAGATGGGATCATAGTACTTCAATCATAACATGAAAGACAAAGTTCTAACAGTAAGACAAAGCAACTATGTTGCAACATGAAAAGGCACAAACAAAAGATTCATGAATACAATGCTTTGCAAGACGTTTGTTTGTTTCACATAAAGAAAACATAGCATAGTGGCATTCAGCTTGTCCCTCATAGAGTAGCAAACATAAATGCATAGGACACCTTCAAAGTTTATAAGAGTGACTAGATACAAATAGTTTAAGAACAAGCAATATCAAAGTTATGCATCAATCAACAAGTCTTGGGACAATGCATGAATAACTAAGAATGGACACTATGCTCTCTCAATAGGTGCATAAAGATAGAAGGTGGAGACTCAACATAAAAGTAAAATAAAGGCCTTCATATAAGGAAGCAGAGATTCAAGTTTCATAAAGAGCTTCCAAAAATTATGATACTTATTAGCTTTCAGCTCTCATTGCCCCTATCATAAGCATCTTGAAGTGATTAAGGTTAAAGTGAACAAACTATGGAGTATATTCTTGACAAAGTATAAGTTGGAAATCTCATGTCCCTTGAATACGAGGGTCGCTCCTCATGCTACTCAAGTTTAGTTACCAGCAAGGTCTTGTCATTGTAAGTACATGTGTATCATATAGAACCGCCAACGGGGTACCCTTGCCCGATGATACGGAAGAATCACCATATCAAAATGACAAGGCAAGCAGACAACGAGCATCTCAGCAATCTTCTTATTTACCATGGGAAATGCTGCTTTTTCTCTCTTTCCTTTTTTCTCATATCTCTTTTTTCTTTTTCTCTTTTTTCTTAATATCTGACTCTTTTTTTATAAGAAGAATGCTTCATAGACAGCTCATTCTGGTTACACTGCAGGTTTCCACCATGATAGCATGGATTAGACTAGCGGCCCAGGCGTTTATTTAACACACATACATAACTCCATGGACTTACAAACTCCCCTTTCATTTCATACCGATGACATCCATAGACAAAAGAGCATGATATCTACTAGGTACAAAGTACAAGTGCAATGTTGAAAGCGTTCCTCATGACAACATGGTTCTGCTAATCCTCAACATATAAGTGTAAGCATATACAACATAGACGACACGATGGTTCAAGTTTATTAAGGGCAAGAAAAGTAAAGTGTGCCATCAAGTTCGTGAGATCTTTAATCACTAGTTTTCTCATAACAAGTTTAATTCGTAAGGTAGATAAAAACATAAATATACTTGGAATAGCAAATGCTAATAGTTAGGTATGGTGGACTCTTTGGAATAACTTGGTTTTAGGAGTTGGATGCATGAGTGGAACTCATACTTGGTTATGGAGGCTAGCAAAAGACTGGGAGCGACCAACTAAGAGAGCAATAATAGCCATAATCATGCAGAGCGACAAAACATCATTAATCAAAGCATAAAGTGATATTACAAGTTGAAAACTAAAGGATCATAAAGGCTATGGTGACTTGGGATAGTCATAATATGGTGTGAGCATACGCCAAGTCAACCCAAATAAAGCATCAAAGGAGAATACCACAATACTATGCTTTAATATGCTAAAACAACGCATGATTCTTTCAAAGGCACATTAAGCAATCTCAATTGTTTATAAAAATTCATGCTACAGCAAAGATCACTAATCATAAAGCCAAAACAATATCAAGCATGGCATGACAAAGCATAGGCCATAGTCAAAAACAAGCTCTCTTTACCACTTAAGCATGAACTTTCCTACTCTTTTTCCAATCCAAACCAAACTATTTGAAAACCAATGCATGAAAGAGGGGGTCCAACCAATTTATTCAAGCAAACTAAGAAAACCAAGCAAAGGAAAACCAAAACAAAAACAAAAAAGAAGACTCTCCAAGAACAACACAACTGTGCATGAAACAATAAAAATGAGGTGTTTGGAAGAAACCTATGATTTTTATTGATGAAGAAGGGGATGCCTTGGGCATCCCCAAGCTTTGACGCTTGTACCTCTTGATATTTCTTGGGGTGACACAGGGTGGCATCCCCAAGCTTGAGCTTTAATCCATTCTTCATCTCATTACATCATTCTCTCCATACACCTGAAATTTTTCCTTCATATAAAACTTCACACAATCTTTATTAGCAACATTAGTGCACTCAAGATAATAAGTCTTTAGGTTCAGTTTCAACACCAATAAAACTTTCAATTAAACACAAGCTACTGTAGCACTTCCCTCAAAAAGCTCGATTCCCCAAAAGAACTCAAAAAGGAATCAACAAGAAGCAAATGCAAATAATGGCAGAAATCTGTCAAAACAAACCAGCGGGTAAAAACCAATTTTTTCGAAGAACTTATGTTGCTCAAATAAAATAGTGTTGAACTAACGAAATTTATATAACAACCTGGGGCATAAGTACAAACATTCACGCCTCAAAACGACGTATAGAGATTTTACATGAATTTTTACGGTGAAGCATAGGAATCTGTTTCGGGACAGTAACTTTCCCAATTATTACTTCTCTCTCATTAGAGGTTACTCTTGGCACACAAAGCAAATAAAAAGGATAAGGAGCGGTTATTACTAAAGTAGTAACTTCCAAGACTCATCTAAAACTTTTGGGTTATCTCCCAATAAGTACTTTTCTTTAACGCCTTTAAGTTAGGCAGAAGAAGCAAGAAAAAGAATCAAGTGTTCTCAAATGAAGAAGCATTAAGAGCAAATTTTGTTTTCATAGGAGGAGCAAAAGAAATCTTCTCTATATTCTTAGGGAAGTGTTCTATACCTTTCTCGAGTGGGAGTTTATATTTAATGGTGCCTTCTTTCATATCAATATTGGCACCAATAGTTCTAAGAAAAGGTCTTCGCAAAGTAATAGGACAAGAAGCATTGCATTCAACATCGAAAACATAGAAATCAACGGGGATATAGGCATTGTTAACCATAAAAAGAACATCATTAATACTCCCCATGAGTTTCTTTTTAGCATTATCATTAAGTGGGACATTCAAATAACAACCTTCCAATGGTGGCAAATCAAGCATATCATAAATCCTTCTAGGCATAATAGAAACACTACTATCAAGATCACATAACGCTTTGAAATCAAAATAATTCACTTTAATATTAATGATGGGTTCCTAACCATCTTCTTGTTTCATAGGAATAGAAGCTTTATGTTTCATCTTTTCTTCTTTAATTTTTATGAGAGCATCAGTAATGTGTTTTGTAAAGGCCATATTCATAGCACTAGTATTAGGACTTTTAGCAAGCTTTTGTAGGAACTTAATAACTTTAGAGATATTGCAACCATCAAGATCAAAATCATAATTATCATCTAAAGTAGTAGAGCTATTACTAGCCTCTACACTAGTGGTAGTGATAGTAGAAACACTAATGTTTCTAGCAATTTCATCTTCTCTTTCCCACTTAGCATGCAATTCCGCTAATAATCTAACATTTTCATCAGTTCTAACTTGTATGGCATTAGTAGCAGCAAAGGGATTATCAATAGTTTCAGGTTTAGCAGCCATTTTATTAATCAAAGAGGATTGTGCTTGAGACAAAGATGATATATTTCTTTCAGCATTAGAAAGTTTCAATTGCAAACTAGGAATTTCCCTATTTAAACTCTCAAGTTGATGACTAATATTCTTCAAGATGGTAGATTGTTCCTCCATAGTTTTAGTAAATAATTTATTTTGTTCATATTGCATCTGCATGAAGTTTTTAGTGGCTCTTTCAACTTCTAAAATTCTTCCTTCACTAGGTATTCCAAGTTTGCCATTATAACCATAAGTATTATTAGGAGGGTAAGGCCTATAATTGTTATTTCCAGAAGCATTGTTGCCAAAATTGTTATTTCTTATAAAGTTCACATCAACTTGCTCTTCTTGAGCAACCAAAGAGGCTAAGGGAACATGATTTGGATCAATACGAGCCTTCCCATTAACAAGCATAGACATAATAACATCAATTTTATCACTCAAGGAGGAGGTTTCCTCAACAAAATTTACCTTCTTACCTTGTGGAGCTCTTTCAGTGTGCCATTCAGAATAGTTAACCATCATATTATCCAGAAGCTTTGTTGCAGCACCCAAAGTAATGGTCATAAAGGTACCTCCAGCAGTAGAATCCAATAGATTTCTTGAAGAATAGTTCAATCCTGCATAAAAGGTTTGGATAATCATCCAAGCAGTCAGTCCATGAGTGGGACAATTCTTTATCAAAGATTTCATTCTTTCCCAAGCTTGAGCAACGTGTTCATTATCAGATTGTTTAAACTTCATTATTTCACTTCTCATAGATATAATCTTAGCAGGAGGATATTATTTTCCAGTGAAAGCATCTTTGCATTTAGTCCAAGAATCAATACTATTCCTAGTTAGGGATTGCAACCATTCTTTAGCTTTTCCTCTCAAAGAGAAAGGAAACAATTTAAGATTAATAATATTCCCATCTATATCCCTATGATTTTGCATCTCACAAAGTTCAAAAAGTTATTTAGATGAGCAACAACATCTTCATTACCAATACCAGAAAATTGTTCTCTCATAACAAGATTGAGTAAGGCAGGTTTAATTTCAAAGAAAGTAGCTTCAGGAACAGGTGGAGCAATAGGTGCACATGAAATCATTGTTGTTGGTGCTAGTAAAGTCACACAACTTAGTGTTTTCAAGAGTAGTCATTTTTTGTGTTTTTAATAAAGAAAGCAAACTAGTAAAACTATTTTTTTTCTGTTTTTATAAAGAAACAAGCAAACAAAGCAAAAATAAACTAAGCAAAACAAAAACAACAAAGTAAAGAGATTGGTTATGAGGGACTCCCCTTGTGAAGATGTCCTTGCTTCCCCGGCAACACCGCCAGAAAAGTACTTGCTGTCTCGTGTAATAACAAGCTCGTTGGGGAACCCTAAGAGGAAGGTATGATGAGCACAATAGTAAGTTTCCCTCAGTTATGAAACCAAGGTTATCAATCCAGTAGGAGCAAGGAAACACCTCCAAGGTGTTGCTAGCTAGCCTTTGGCAGGGCGCACTACCGGTGCTAGCAGCAACGTGGAAACCTGCACAACACAACCACAGAACTTTGCCCCCAACTTATAGTGAGGTTGTCAATCTCACCGGTTTTTCTGAAAACAAAGGATTAGACGTATTGTGTGGAAAAAAGTAATAGTTTGCAGAAAGTAAACAGAAAGCAGTAAACAATTGTAGATTGATGATAAAAGAAAGGACTGAGGTCCATAGTTCACTAGTGGTGGCTCTCCTTAAGATAGATGACATGTTGGGTGAAAAAATTACAGCGGGGAAATTGATAAACATCAATAAAGCAATCATGCATATACTAATCATCTTGACTCCTTTGAGATTTTATTGGGCATTACAACATTATACATAGACGGTAATCAAACTGCATCTATGACTAATAATCCACCTTCAGGTTATCATCCGAACCCCCTCCAGTATTAAGTTGCAAGCAACAGATAATTGCATTACACATTGCATGTAAAGTAAAAAATATGATTGTTCTATGAACAAAGGATTATTGTTTTCTCCCTAGTAGCAACAGCACATCTAGTACCTTACAGAATTCTATCACTTCCCTAGATTACTAGAGGCATGAACCCACTATCGAGCATAAATACTAACTCTTGGAGTTGCTAGCATCTACTTGGCCAAGATAGCTACTAGCAACGGAAAGCATGCAAGATCACAAATAACATAGACATGATAGAATCAATAATCAATCTGAAATAGCATCTCAATATCCATCGGATCCCCGCAAACACAACATCTAGGATTACAAATAGATGATCTTGATCATGAACGGAGCTCACAAGATCTAAACTTGATAGCACAAAGGAGAAGTACCATCCACCTAGCTACTAAATGGACCTGTAGTCCAAGGATGAACTACTCACGCATAATGCTAGAGGCTTGCATGGTGATGAAGAAGGCCTCCAGGGTGAATTCTCCCCTTCAGTAGGGTGGCAGGAAGAGCTTCAGATTCCTCCCGATCTCAGGATGGAGATGAGGGCAACTACTTACCCTTTCGTGGAATTTTGATTGGGTGCATAGGGTTTCTGTATCGAAGGCATCTTATAGGCGAAAGGGGAGGCCGAGGGGGTGCCCTAGGTGGCCAGACCACCCCCTGGCGCAGGCCAGGCTTGGCCTTGCGGACAGGTGGTGTGGCGGCCCCCTGGCCCCTCTCCGTCTCGTATTCTGGCTCCGTGTCCCCCTTGGTGAAATACTTACTTTGGCTTTTGTCCCGTCCAATTCCGAGAATATTCATTTTCTGACTTTCCTGGAACCAAAAACAACAGAAAACAGGCAGCTGGCACTGTTGCATCTTGTTAATAGGTTAGTCCAAGAAAGTGTATAAAAATTACTCCAAAGTGTGGACAAAACATAAGAAAGTAGATAAAACCAAGCATGGAAGATCAAAAATTATAGATATGTTAGCAACATATCATAGACCTAGGTTATCAAATCCTCGGGAAGCGAATGCATAGTGAAGTTATTTAACGGACCTTCGGGAGTTTTAGAATTCCTTTTGTGTTTTTACCGGACCAATAGCTTGTGCCTTTTTGTTGTTGTTGATGATGGAGAGAGAGGACCTAGGGCGTTCGGTTTCACCTGTAGCTATGCAAAACATGTGATGGGAATAAAAGATAGAAATAAAGTATGCATGTACTTGTTAGAGCAAGATAAATTATATGTGGGCGGTGCATCCATAATTGCTATTGCCTCCACAATCACTTATATCAATAACCTACTAGTTTCATCCATAGAATAAAGAGAACTAATGATATGCATAGTGATGTCACTGTTAATCCCAAGAAAATCCCTCAACTACAGACGTACTACCCCTTCTATCACTGGGGTTCCAAACCTGCAGACCAGTCATCACTCAGACTCCCTATACCTGGCTTAACCCTCGAGGTTTTGGGTACCTGACAAGTCCTTGGATTGAGGCAAAAGAGGATACAATAATCATCATGTCATACAAACTAATACACGATCCCATCTATGATAAATAGCATGCACAATTGCCACATGGCTAGGCCGAAGCCCTTAGCCCAAGGAGAATTACTCACACATAGAGATGAGATCAACAATCACAAACATTGTAATGAAAATCATAAGATTGATAGCAATAGTCTTAGAATGTCGCCAATCGGAGAAGAGATCTACTATTACAAGTGGTGGAATATGGCTATGGAGATGGAGAAGGGTATGGAGATATGGAGGCGGCTAGTGATCTGTGGCAGAGACTTTTTGGCGAGGTCTGGCTTGTTTTCTCGTCATCTGAGGCTTCTTTATATAGGGGTCCCTTCACGAAAGTTGTTCTGTTTGACCTAACGGTGGCGACGCCAACTATACGACCGAAGCTATACGACCAATTTTTTTCTTCGGTCGTATAATTGGTCGCTAATGCGTCTGCCTCCATTGTACGGCTCCTGGTTTCTTCTGGTTGTTGGAAATCTCGTATATGTGACTTTAATGTAGTGATTCCCTCCTTTAGACGACATTATCTGCGCAGGAAAAATATAAAAGAAATGATTGCATACCCCTCTAAATATTAGCATTAGTGGCAGGGTTTAGAGAGATATTTCATCAAGAATATGAGTAATATCAATTTTAAATGTGAACCTAGATGGCTATATTTTAGAGCCATCAACCTCCCCAAGCTTAAACTTGATTGTCCTCGAGCATGAAAACAAAAATCTTACTCATGATTAGTAGTCTCATGTTTCCTCCACTTCATAAATATAAAAAACTTCAGCATAGATAGAGTAAATGAAAGCATATCATACATAGTTTCATGCATCCTTATAGTGTAGCAAAATTATTGTAAACATGGATGATTTGAATGAGTAAACTTTATTCCAGGTCGAGTAATCAACTCATAGGCTTGCCTTTAAAAGATAATGTATAATTATGTAAATTAAGAGTGTGAGAGTTGTCATGAAAAGCATATACACTAGAGTATCTCAATTCTCCCACATCAATGAACCAAGACATTGCAAGCACTACTTTTCTATTCATTGTCCTTCAAGAATTTCAGTTTTTAAGTAACTAAGAATGCCAAAAAAAATATTAGTTTATCGGGATGTGATGGACACTCGTGGCATCACTAAGGTTTTGTTCCTTTTGCATAATGATTTCCCATAACAGCCAGAGGAGTGATTCCATCATGATTACAGCTACCCGAGAGTGCCAAGAATCTTACCCACTATAACATTGATGCTACAAGTGTTTAATCAACTCATAGCCAAAATCCAGGAGTTTCCTCCATGAAGATCGTTCGTAGGCCAGCGGAGTTGTTGGCATCCCATGAAGTTTAACACGCATAAATCTATATCATTCTTATGATTAACAAGTCAAACTTTGGCATGCTCACAAAAACCGCTAAACATTAATTCAATCGAACAAATCCTTTCAAAGAGAGCTATTAAGTCAATCAACATTTTCAGTGGTGTTGAGTGTCTCTCGAAATAAGCATTCAAGACTAAGCACTACAACACCCAAGCCTTCAATTGTGAGACTTTTTTCTTATTACAATTGGTTAGAAATTTTTAGCAACACTTGGTTAATTACGAGAGCTGAAACAAAACGTACCCAATTAAATACCCATGCAAACGAAAATCTTACTATAATACAAAGAATCACTCCACCAATATAATATCTCAACATTTACTACTAACTAGCATGGGTATCTCTAACTTACAAATGGGGAGTCATAAGGCATACCTCTCATGTTTGGTTCCACTTCTCTCTTTGTTTTTTATTTGTTTCTTGGAAACTCGAAATCAATCACTCTCCTGCAAATATATGAAGACCTCAAGGCAGAAAGAAAATAAAGAGAGAAAATAAGGAAATGGAGAAACTTTTTGTGGTTTTTAAGAGAGGGACTTTAAAGAATAGAAAATTAGCGGCAAAGCTCGGCTAGAAAATTTTGAAAGCAAATAAGAAGAACTAAAAATAATGTGTTGGGTAAACCAACACGAGTGCTTATAAACTCAAATAAAAACACAACCTCTAAATAAAGAAAAGAAAATAAACTCCAAATAAAGATACCTGAGGAAACTTCCCCAAGCTTGGGATTTTGCAAGCCCTTCAAATCATTGTGGTGGCGGGAAAAGTCGTTACTCCAGTTCACGAATTGAGTTGAGAGGTTACTAGTTGATTCTCGGAGGTTCAAAGAGAGGCTATGCATCCTCTCCATAGTCCCTCCAAGTCCTTGGAAATCTTGGTATATGGTGAACCGGGTTTGTGGCTGCTCCTCTTGATAAGGAACTTCTTGCTCCTCATATTGGTTCTCATCCTCTTCTGGAATCTCCTCCTGAGGTTGGTGTTGTTCAACCTGCAAATCATATAGCAAACGTCCTTCCTCGATAGAGAAAAGACCATTAGGCATAGGAGCGGGGTACAGATGCCCAGCTCCAGCAATATGCAGGTAATAAACACCACCTTTCCTAGTGAGCATTCCATAGGCTCTCAAAGTGGAGAAACCAACACGTGTCTCACCTAGCACGGGTTGCAACTCACCTAGGTCAATGTCTTGGGCAGTGGCAAGCACGGTGATGATGCCTCCACCTGTGATTGGCCCTTGGCTTTGGGAGGCTTGGTGCTCCAAGTAGCGAACAAGGATGGCGCCCAAGTTAAGTGACACGCCGCAGTTGATGTAAGCAGCCTTTGCAAGGACTAGGATGTCCTCCTCGTTGAGTCTCGTGAACTCATTACGTGCCTGCAAGGTGTTAGCAATAACAGAGAACAAATAGCGAATTGTAGGATGTTGAATATTCTTCCCCTTGTTCACTCTACTAGTGAAACTCATTCCATTATAGTATTGTTTGGGGGTAGGTTCTAAGCCAGTAAGGATGCGCGTAAGGCATGAATACCATTGTTTGGGAAATTAAAACATGCGCACCATTCATCTAATGTTAAGGTGTAGTTTTTGTTCATCAGACAGAAAGAAATATTGTCCTCTCCTTGCCATTGTTGAACGGTGCTTTGCAACGAACTTAGAAATTCAATGGTTAAGCGGCGATAAGTAGGTACATCATTGTACATAAAGTTTTGCAGGCCATCTCTATTGCAAACTAAATTAAAGTCATCAGAAATACTGAGTTGGCTCAATATAATGGGGCAAACCCACTTGGTGGCCTTCACTTCGCGGTTCTTGATCCTGTTGAAGCGATCACGATGTGCCTCATCCCTGAACTGTATCCCCATGCGTTCCTGAGCGGCAGCCCGAGAAGCACTCGTGGTGGCATGAGCACGAGTTTGGCTCCTTGTGTTCATCATCTAAAACATTGAAGAAAGGCAAAAATAAAACTTTTTGATCCAACAATAGTAAGTGCATCATATTCCTCATCATAGCACACTAAAGAATTCTCCTCAAAATAGTATCTAGGAAAGAAAATCATGGCAATTGGTTCATAGTAGCTCTCACCCTAGATTGATAATGACAATCGATCAAAGATGAATTTGCAAAAAGTAATTGGCGGATCAGAGGAGAAACATACCGTGGATCACTCGTGTGCGAGGAAATCGAATGAAATTGAGTAGAGATGAAGATCTCTTGAGGTTTTGAGAGAGTTTGGAGGTAGAATAAAGAAAAAGGATTAAAGTTTTGGAGTTGGAAGTACCTTCCCATGCGTTTTTGTGGTCGGACGCAACTATACGGGCGGAACTATATGGTCGGAACAGGGTGTTCCGGACGTATAGTTGCCTTTTGTCAAAATATTAGGGTTTCCTCCTGGCGGCGCAGCTATACGGACGCAATTATACGGCCGAAACAAAATGTTCCCACCATATAGTTGGTCGTTAAACTGTCTGGCCCTGCGAAAGAAAATATACAAAGGCATCGGTATCTATACGACCGGAACTATACGGCCGGAATTTCTATTCTCGCCATATAGTTGGTCGTTAAACTCTAAGAACATTGGAAAAGAAATTGTATGGAGGCACTGAGATCTATACGACCGGAGCTATAAAGCTGGAATTTTTATTCCTGCTGTATAGTTGGTCGCTAAACCCTCAGTACATATGAAAAAAAATTGTTGATGGCACAGATATCTATATGGCCGAAACTATACGACCGGAATTTTTATTCCCGCCGTATAGTTGGTCGTTAAACTCTCTATGTGCATCAAAAAAATTCTATTTCTTCGAAAACTATTTCTTTTCTTATAACTTAGTGATATACCTTGTTTTTGATAAAAAATTGACAGTAAATATTGTCGACCAACAATAGCATGAATAAAGTAGAATTTTAAGTACTACCGAAGTTCTTCTCCTCAAATGGAGTTTTCTAGCACTCTTTATTAAACATAAACTTAAACTAAAACTTAAAAACCTTACTCAAACCTTTATTTCACATGGGTTGCCTCCCATGAAGTGCTATTTTATGGTCAATAGCTTAAACTTGACGATACTCACTTGGGCCAGATGTGTGGAACACCAACTCCAAAGTAATTGGCCTTCAAAGTGATGGCCTCCTTTTCATCATGCTTGGCTTTCTTCTTCCTGGGAAAATGAATTACAAAAGGATCCCGTGAAGGCAATTGTAGCTTCACATTCCCTTCATGCAGATTAATCAAAGACTTAATAGTTCTTATGGAAGGACGGACTAATATAATAGGAGAACTAGCATCTTCAGGCATGTTAAAAATAACAAAATCAATGAGAGCAGGACAGCCTTTAATGTATACTAAAGTGTTCTCCTTAATTTCTATAGCTTGTTTGTAGGTAGAATCTACTAGAAGCAATTTTAATTCAACAATTTCAAAGGAGCCAAGATTTAACTTGTTAAAAAGACTCTTTGGAATTGTTGAGACGCTTGCACCTAGATCACAAAGTGCACCTATCTCATTGGTTCCAATTTTAATCTTAATAGTAGACTCAAATATGTCATCTAGTTTAACAGGTAATTTTTCAGCAATTTGCTTGTATTCTTCCTCAATCTCACGTACCTTTATTGCTACTTGATTAACAAAGTGTTGGTACATAGCTTCCTCACTACCTTCACTTACCGGAATCTTGACATTGATCCTTTTTACGAGATCTTTAACGGTGTATCTTGGCGAAGGGGCATTACTATAGTCAAGTTCTTCAGGCTCCTCCCTTTGAATCCTCGTCATTTTGAGTTCTTCAACAGGGTTGGGCTCAGCTTTACCTGCAAATTTAGCTAGAATGAGAGTTTGACTCTCGGTTAGCTTACCTAGCTATGCCTTAACGATCGTCGTTCTTTCTTGGAGGGCCTGCAAATCATTTCTCAAACTAACAACTTGGTTAGATAATTTACCAAGCATGGCATCATGGTTCTCCATTATTTTAACAAGAATATTGTTTTCTTCATTTTGTGAGTCTATAAAAGACTTAAGTGTTTCTTAGAGACTAACATTACTAGTTCCCATATTATTATTGGAGTTACCTGCCGGACTAGCATAATGTTTCTAAAAGTTAGGATTGTAACTCTTCTTCCAAGAAGGGTTATAATCATTACGAGCTACGAAGTCTATTTCTTCAATATTTGTTTCAGGGGTGGCTCTTACCTGGGTTTCTTACCTTTTACGGCTAGTATGAGCTCATCCAACTTAGCATTGAGTTCTTCATTTTATTGTGGTGAAATAGAGTTCACCTTCTTCGTGTTTGATCTTTCCACATGCCATTGGGCATGGTTGTCTTGCATATTGTCTAGCAGCTGCTTTGCTTCGGTAATATGTTTACCCATAAACGTTCCTCCAGCTGCAGTATCAAGCATAGACTTAGACACAGGATTAAGAGCATTATAAAATAAATGGAGGATTAACTAATCTTCCATCCCATGACTAGGATAGTTTCTTAAGCATTCTTTCATCCTCTCCCACGCAAGCGCTAGTGGCTCACGCTCTTCCTGTCTAAAGCCAGCAATATTAGATCTGAGTTGCATAGTCTCTGTAGGTGGGAAGAATTTAGTCATAATGATGTAATAGTATTTCTAGGAAAAGATATCAACCATTCATTTGCTCTCCCTTTCGGAGAGAAAGGAAATAAACACAATTTGACCGCATCGAGGTCAACATCTTTTATACGCATCATATCACATATTTCAGTGAAAGTATTCAAGTGCATATACCTACGTCTTCAACAGCAGAGCATCCAAATTGATTATATTGAACCAAACTTAAGTAATGGGGCTTAATTTCATAGTCATCAGCAGCGATTGCTGGCTGAGTAATAGGAGTACTTAAATAATCATTGTTGGGAGTAGCAAACTCCCCAAGCTTCTTTTCAGCCATATTTCCTATGTTTTTGGGTTTTCTTAATCAAAGAATTATAATAATAAAAACAAGAATTTAATGGCTAACTATTTTTTTTGGTTTATCAAATAAAGACTAAAAGCAAACTATCAAAATTAAAAACAATAATTAAAACTAGCAAGGTTCCTAATAACCTCACCAGGGTAGCTATTGTTTCCTCGGCAACGACGCTAGAAAAAGGGTTGATACCTTCGATCTGTATTACGGATGTAATATAGCTTCTTTTTCCCTAGTAGACCTAGGTAATCGAATCCTTGGGAAGAGAATGCATAGTGAAGTTACATTAACGGACCTTCGGGAGTTTTAGAATTCCTTTTGTATTTTTACCAGACCAATATCTTGTGTCTTTTTGTTGTTGTCGATGATGGAGAGAGAGGGCCTAGGGCGTTCGGTTTCACCTGTAGTTGTGCAAAACATCTGATGGGAATAAAAGATATAAATAAAGTATGCATGTACTTGTTAGAGCAAGATAAATTATATGTGGGCAGTGCACCCACAATTGCTATTGCCTCCGCAACCGCTTTTAGCAATAATGTACTAGTCTCATCCATAGAAGAAACAGAACTAATGATATGCATAGTGATGTCACCGTTAATCCCAAGCAAATCCCTCACATACAGCCGTACTACCCCTTCTGTCACTAGGGTTCCCAACCTGCAGATCAGTCATCACTAATACTCCCTATACCCGGCTCTACCCTCAGGGTCTTGGGTACCTGACACGTCATCGGATTGAGGCAAGAGAGGATACAATAATCATCATGTCATACAAACTAATACACGATCCCATCTATGATAAATAACAGGAACAATTGCTACATGGCTAGGCCGAAGCCCTTAGCCCAAAAGGAGAATTACTCACACATAGAGATGAGATCAACAATCACAAACATTGTAATCAAAATCATAAGATTGATAGCAACAGTCTTACAATGTCGCCAATCGGAGAAGAGATCTACTATTACAAGTGGTGGAATATGGCTATGGAGATGGAGAAGGGTTTGGAGATCTGGAGGCGGCTGGTGATCTATGGCAGAGACTTTTTGGCGAGGTCTGGCTTGTTTTCTCGTCACCTGACGCTTCTTTATATAGGGGTCCCTTCACGAAACTTGTTCTGTTTGACCTAACGGTGGCGGTGCCAACTATACGACCAGAGCTATACGGCCGGAATTTTTGCTCCGGTCATATAGTTGGTCGTTAAAGCGTCTGCCTCCGTTGTACGGCTCCTGGTTTCTTCTAGTTGTTGGAAATATCGTATCTTTGACTTTAATGTAGTGATTCCCTCCTTTAGACGACATTATCTGCACAGGAAAAATATAAAAGAAAGGATTGCATACCCCTCTGAATATTAGCATTAGTGGCAGGGTTTAGAGAGATATTTCATCAAGAATATGAGTAATATCCAGTTTAAATGTGGACGTAGATGGCTATATTTCAGAGCCATCAGTATCCACCGTCATGGATGAGAAGTCGAGGACTCGTGCGGCCTCATCTCGCTCCTTATCGGTGAGGTGAGCCAGTCGAGAACGTCTCTTGGTGGCTATATGATCGTTGCCCTTAGAGGAGGATCCTCCCATGGAAGAGACTTGAGCTCGCCGAAGGCTCGACTCGTCCGCCACTCTCCTGCGCGCATCGATCTGGGCGATTACTTGTTGCTGTCGCTTGAATTCTTCCTTGAGCCGCTAGTGGTAACCCATCAGCATGTCTTGCGGTGAGTTTGGTGGCAAGGGATTGCCCCGCAGGGCTTCTTGACAACGAGCCCACTCGGCGTCATTGAGCTTGATCATCACGCGGTCTTGGGTATGTTCATTCCCAGTGAGATGCGGATGGCCTTCCGTCCTGTAGTTGGTAGGTGCTCCATTGGGGGGATCACCGTTCGCGACTGGGATACCACCGCCGGTACCGGTGTTATCCCGAGTGCTGCCATTCTCACCTGTGTTGACGACAGCACACATGTAGTGTTTGGGGAAGCTGTTGCTTTCACAACTTTCATATCTAGAGCCGTAGGGTCCATCCTCTATGGCCAGATCGCCCAAATCAGATTTGCGACTGCTGTCGCTGTCCGTATTCCCAACTATTGTCAGGGCATTGAGTTCTCTCAGGGTGCCGATCAGCGATGGAAACCACGATGTTGGAGCAATCGTGGGAACCTTTGGCTAGTCAGCGAGGCGAAGTGTGCCTAGTTGACCAACTTGGAAGCATAAGCTCCCAATCGCGAGGCCGATCCCATCGCCCACGGACTCGAAATCCGGGTGAGTGGCCGGCGTGTGCACGGTGAAGTTGAAGGTACCGAAGAGGAGGAGAATCTCCGCTGTTGCAGAGTTGTAGATTGCAGTTGATGGGGCCGACGAAGCCGCAACATCAGCACTCCCTTTTCCCACAGACGGCGCCAATTGACTAGGGGTTAACTCATTAATGCCCATCATAGATGGACTTAGGTTCGAGGAAGTGGGGAGCACTAGAGGCATCGATCGGCTAGCAAACAAGCACACAGGGACGCAAGGTTTACCCAGGTTCAGGCCTCATAGAGGACCCTACTCCTACTTGTCTTCTCTTGGAATTATCGAAGGATTTGAAAGTTACAGGGGTGCGCAGATGCAATCTAGCGATGGTGTGGAAACTAGGGTTGTGATTGTCCTCCTCACCACCCCCTCCTAGCCTTTATATAGATAGGCTAGGTCTCGAGATAGCAGGCCGAGTCAGTTACAAGTTAGGGTTTTCCCTTTAAACTTTCTATCTCGAGCTTCGCCTTATGCTGCAAGCAGACAGAGTCTCCTTTGGTCACCTGAATCTTTGATTGGGCCCTGGTAACGTCATGAGCTTCTGCTAGACTGGACCGTTGATACATTGCAAATGTATCTATAATTTTTGATATTCCATGCTTGGTTTTATCCACTTTCTTGTGTTTTGTCCACACTTTGGAGTACTTTTCATATGATTTCTTGGACTAACCTATTAACAAGAGCACAGTGCCAGCTGCTTGTTTTCTGCTGTTTTTGGTTCCAGGAAAGTCAGAAAATGAATATTCTCGGAATTGGATGGGACAAAAGCCAAAGTGCCTATTTTTCCAGAAGACTCCCGGAGCCAGAATATGAGACGGAGAGGGGCTGGGGCGCAGCCACACCACCTGGCCACGCGGGCTAGTCCTGGTCGCACGAGGGGGTGGTCTGGCCGCCCTAGGCACCCCCTCGGTCTCCCTCTTCGCCTATAAGAAGCCTTCTGACCTAAAAACTCTGGGGGGTTCGACATTTTTCCAGAATGAGTTCCGCTCCGCCGCTACCACCAGATTCCACAAAACAACACCAGAAATTCCATTCTGGCACCCTGCCGGGACGGGGAATTAGAGGAGATCATCGCCATCATCATCACCATCACTTCTCCATCGACCATCCATGTTTCCCCCATCTATGAGTGAGTAATCCCCCACTGTAGGCTATGGGGATGGTAGGGATTGGATGAGATCGTTCATGTAATGGCATCAGATTGTTAGGGCATGGTGCCTAGTATCTTCTATTAGTGCTTTATGACTTTGTTGCGACTTGTTGTGCTTAATGCTTGTCACAGGACCCGAGTGCCATGATTTCAGATCTGAACATGTTATTGATTCATTATGATAGTATTGTTTATGGTCTTATCTGCAAGTTGTATACACACGTTGTTGTCCGGAACCAATGGCCCCGAAGTGACAAAAATCGGGATAACTGGAGGGAATGGCTTTGATGTGAGGATCACATGTGTTCACGGAGTGTTAATGCTTTGCTCCGGTGCTCTATTAAAAGGAGCACCTTAATTTCCAGTAGTTCCCTTGAGGCCCCGCTGCAAATGGGCTGGCAGGACAAAAGATGTTGTGCAAGTTCTCATTGCGAGCACGTATGACTATATATGGAACACATGCCTAGGATTATCTAGTACTTGGATGCTTTATCTTATTTATCTGCAATTGCCCTATGTTCTGGTTGCTATGTGAATTGTCTTGTCCATGCAACGCCCGTCCATCCATCCCTATGCCTACCGTTTCGAATCCTCATTTCGCTATTATTACTGCTGTCTTTACTTTACTGCTGCTGCTACTTTACTATCCCTACTACAAAACTGTTGCTACTGATAAACTGCTGTGAGCAAGATTGTTTCTAGGTGCAGCTAAATTGACAACTTAGTTGTTAAGGCTTATAAATATCCTTTGGCTCCCCTTGTGTCGAATCAATAAATTGAGTTTCACTTCCCTCGAAAATAATGCGATACACCCCCTATACTTGTGGGTCATCAAGACTATTTTCTAGCGCCGTTGCCGGGGAGCATAGCTTGATTTATCAAGTCCAGTTGGAATCACTATTGTTCAAGCTTAGTTTATTTCTGCTTTGTTTGCTTATTTCTTTATCCAAAAATACAAACAATTAGTTCCTACTTTAGTTATTATTTTCGCTGGTCTGCTATTGTCTTGCTTTATCATGCTTGTTGTCAATGGTTGGTTTCTTTGAAACTGAATCTTATTGGCAAGGTGGGTTCACGGAAGATCAAAAATATTATTATAAGGAACACCGCTTGTCACAAAAAGGGAAACACTTATGGGAACAAATTGATAAATTGTATTCCATTGCTAGAAACGTGTGCTCTACTTATAATGTTACTTATTGCTTTGATAAATCTTGTTGCTGTAGGAGGTACAAACACCTCCCTTTTCAGTGTGAGTATAATGATAATGTTACCATATCTTCTTATGTTAAAGGAAATTATGAATTTTATGATGTCGAACAAATTGAAGAATTTATTGCTTGGAAGGATGCATTTGAACTTGCTAGTTTGCTTGAAAATATTGATGATTCACCTTATAAGTATGAGGTTTATGGTATACTTAAATTTTGCTTTGATAATTACAAGGAAGAAAATGGCTATATTCTTGAATATATTAATAGATGCTTTCCACAAATGGAAGAGACTAATGCCTTGCAGGATCCTATGGAAGAAGAAATTGATGAACCTGAAATCTCATTAGATGAAAAAGAGGAGGAGAGTGATGAACAAAAGGAGGAAGAATGGATTAGCTACCCATGCCTACCTTCTAATGAGAGCAACTCTTTATCCCTTACACTATTTGATTGTCCCCCATGCTTACTAAAGAAGGATGAATGTTATGTTCCTGAGGATTCTTTTGAAGATGTTTATAATAAAGCTCTAGTGCTTGTAGATCATGAAAAGCATGCTTTATGTGATAGTTATATTGTTGAGTTTATTCATGAGGCTACTAAAAATTATTATGAGAGAGGAAAATATGGTTGTAGAAGTTTTCATGGTATTGAAACACCTCTCTATGTGCTGAAAGTTTTGAAGTTACTCATTTTTTATCTTCCTATGCCTGTCACTTTGTTCTTTGTGAATTTATTTGCATACACGATTCCTATGCATAGGAAGTGGGTTAGACTTAAATGTGTTTTGAATTTGCTTCTTGATGCTATATTTTACTTCAACTCATATTTCTTATGTGAGCATCCTCTCAAACTATCATGCCTGAAGATGATAATATGTGTATTATTCTTGGGAGACCTTTTCTTAAATACTACAGGAGTTGTTATTAATTGTAATCAAGGGAGGGTGACCTTCAAATTTAATGACAAGGAACATACTGTCTATTTCCCCAAGAAGATTGAAAGGACTTATGGTTTGAATTCAATTGAACATGTTGAGGGCATTCAAGTTGGAGAAATATATTGTCCCATACCAAGAGAAAAATTTGAAACTATTATGATTGGGACCATTGCTATCAAGGTTGAGGTAACATAATCATTAGTGGAATACAAAGTTTTGTATCATATGAAATTGTTTTGGTCACAAGACCTGATCAACCTTGTTAACAAAATGATTTCATTGAACAAAACAATCTTTTCACCATGATTATCTCCGCTTATTTCTATTCTATCCATTTTAGTTTTTGCTTATGCCTAACTTAAAGGCGTTAAAGAAAAGTACTTATTGGGAGATAACCCAAAAGTTTTAGATGAGTCTTGGAAGTTATTACTTCAGTAATAACCGCTCCTTATCCTTTTTATTTGCTTTTTGTGCCAAGATTAACCTCTAATGAGAGGCAAGTAATGATTGGGAAAGTTGCTGTCCTGAAACAGATTTCTGTGCTTCACCGTAAAAATTCATGTAAAATCTCTGATTGTCTTTTTGAGGCGTGACTTTTTGTGCTTCTGCCCCAGGTTGTTATCTAACTTTCATTCGATCAACACTTTTTTATTTGAGCAACATAAGGTCTTCGAAAAAATTCGTCTTTACCCGCTGGTCTGTTTTGACAGATTTCTGCCATTTTCTGCATTTGCTTCTTGTTGGTTCCTTTTGGAGTCCTTTTGGGGAATTGATCCTTTTGAGGGAAGTGCTACAGTAGCTAGTGTTCTAATGGAAGTTTATTTTGTGTTAGAACTGAACCTTAAGACTTATTTATCTTGAGTGCACTAATGTTGCTAATAAAGATTGTGTGAAGTTTTGTATGAAGGAAAATTTTCAGGTGTATGGAAGGAATGAGTAATGATATGAAGGATGGACTAAAGCTCAAGCTTGGGGATGCCACACGTGTCACGCCAAGAAATATCCAAGAAGTACAATCGTCAAAGCTTGGGGATGCCCAAGGCAATCCCCTTCTTCATCAATAAAAATCCCAGGTTTCTTCCAAACGCTTCATTTTTATTGTTTCATGCACAGTTGTGTTGTTCTTGGAGCATCTTCTTTTTCGTTTTCGTTTTGGTTTTTTGTTTGCTTTGTTTTCTTAGTTTTCTTAATAAATTTGTTGGACCCTCTCTTTCATATATTGGTTTTCAAATAGTTTGGTTTGGTTTGGAAAAGAGTAGGAAAGTTCATGCTTAAGTGGTAAAGAGAGTTTGTTTTTGACTGTGGCCTATGCTTTGTCATGCCATGCTTGATATTGTTTTGTCCTTATACTTAGTATTCTTCGCTGTAGCATGACTTGTTATAAACAATTGAGATTTCTTAATGTGCCTTGGATGAATCATGCGTTGTTTTAGCATATTAAAGCATAGTATTGTGGTATTCTCTTTTGATGCTTTATTTGGGTTGACTTGGCGCATGCTCACACCATGTATGACTATCTCAAGTCACCATAAGCCTTTATGATCCTTTAGTTTTCAACTACTATCACTTTATGCTTTGATCAATGATGTTTTGTCGCTCTGCATGATTATGGCCATTATTGCTCTCTTAGTTTGTCGCTCACAGTCTTTTGCTAGCCTCCACAACCAAGTATGAGTTCCACTCATGCATCCAACTCCCTAAACCAAGTTATTCCAAAGAGTCCACCATACCTACCTACTAGCTTATGCTATTCCAAGTATATTCATGCTTTTGTTTACCTTCCAAATTAAACTTGTTATGAGAAAACTAGTGATTAAAGCTCTCACAAACTTGATGGCACGCTTTACTTTTCTTGCCCTTAATAAACTTGAACCATTGTGTCGTCTATGTTGTATATGCTTGCACTTATTTGTTGGGGATTAGCAGAACCATGTTGTCATGGGGAACGCTTTCAACATTGCACTGGTACTTTGTACCTAGTTGATATCATGCTCTTTTGTCTATAGATGTCATCGGTGTGAAATGAAAGGGGAGCTTGTAAGTCCATGGAGTTATGTATATGTGTTAGAGAACCGCCTGGGCCGCTGGTCTAATCCATGCTGACATGGTGGAAACCTGTAGCGTAACCATAATGAGCTATCTATGAAGCATTCTTCTTATAAAAAAGAGTCCTATATTGAGAAAAAAAGAGAAAAAGAGAAAAAAAGAGATTATGAAAAGAGGAAAGAGAGAAAAAAGCACCATATTCCCATGGTAAATAAGAAGATTGCTGATATGCTCGTTGTCTGCTTGCCTTGTCATTTTGATATGGGGATTCTTCCGTATCATCGGGCAAGGGGTACCCCGTTGGCGGTTCTCTATGATACACATGTACTTACGATGACAAGAACTTACCGGTGACTAAACTTGAGTAGCATGAGGAGCGGCCCTCGTATTCAAGGGACATGAGATTTCTAACTTATACTTCATCAAGCATGTACACCATAGTTTGTTCACTTTAACCTTAATCACTTCAAGATGCTTATGATAGGGGAAATGAGAGCTGAAAGCTATAAGTACCATAATTTTTGGAAGCTCTTTATGAGACTTGAATCCCTACTTCCTTCTATGAAGGACTTTCTTCCACCATTATATTGAGTCTCCACCTTCTACCTTTATGCACCTACTTTGAGAGCATAGTGGACATTCTTAGTTCTATGTGCATTGTCCCAAGACTTGTTGATTGATGCATAGCTTTGATATTGCTTGTTTTAAACTAATTGTATCTAGTCACTCTTATGAACTTTGAAGGTGTCCTTTGCATTTATATTTGCTACTCTATGCGGGACAAGCTGGATACCACTATGCTATGTTTTCTTTATGTGAAACAAACAAACGTCTTGCAAAGCATTGTTATTCATGAATCTTTAGTTTGTGCCTTTTCATGTTGCATCATAGTTTGTTTGTCTTATTGCTAGAACTTTGTCTTTCATGTTATGATTGAAGTACTATCATCCCAGCTTTGAATGTTTTACAAATACTTTGATCAAGTTTATGATGGTGCATGTCACCTCAAAAATTATTCTTTCTTTTTATCACTTACCTACTCGAGGACGAGCAGGAGTTAAGCTTGGGGATGTTGATACATTGCAAATGTATCTATAATTTTTGATGTTCCATGCTTGGTTTTATCCACTTTCTTGTGTTTTGTCCACACTTTGGAGTACTTTTCATATGATTTCTTGGACTAACCTATTAACAAGAGCCACAGTGCCAGCTGCCTGTTTTCTGTTGCCAGTTAGAAAATGAATATTCTCGGAATTGGACGGGACAAAAGCCAAAGTGCCTATTTTTCCAGAAGACTACCGGAGCCAGAATATGAGACGGAGAGGGGCTGGGGCCTAGCCACACCATCTGGCCATGCGGGCTGGGCCTGGCCGCGCCAAGGGGTGGTCTGGCCGCCCCAGGCACCCCCTCGGTCTCCCTCTTCGCCTATGAGAAGCCTTCTGACCTAAACACTCTGGGGGGGGTCGACGTTTTTCTAGAAGGAGTTCCTCTCCTCCGCCACCACCAGATTCCACAAAACAACACCAGAAACTCCGTTCTGGCACCCTGCCGGGACGGGGAATTGGAGGAGATCATCGCCATCATCATCACCATCGCTTCTCCATCGACCATCCATGTTTCCCCCATCTATGAGTGAGTAATCCCCCGCTATAGGCTATGGGGATGGTAGGGATTGGATGAAATCGTTCATGTAATGGCATCAGATTGTTAGGGCATGGTGCCTAGTATCTTCTATTAGTGCTTTATGACTTTGTTGTGACTTGTTGTGTTTAATGCTTGTCATTAGGGCCCGAGTGCCATGATTTCAGATCTGAACATGTTATTGATTCATTATGATAGTATTGTTTATGGTCTTATCTGCAAGTTGAATACACACGTTGTTGTCCGAAACCAATGGCCCTGAACTGACAGAAATCGGGATAATCGGAGGGAATGGCTTTGATGTGAGGATCACATGTGTTCATGGAGTGTTAATGCTTTGCTCCGGTGCTCTATTAAAAGGAGCACCTTAATTGCCAGTAGTTCCCTTGAGGCCCCGCTGCAAATGGGCTGGCAGGACAAAAGATGTTGTCCAAGTTCTCATTGCGAGCACGTATGACTATATATGGAACACATGCCTAGGATTATCTAGTACTTGGATGCTTTATCTTATTTATCTGCAATTGCCCTATGTTCTGATTGCTATGTGAATTGTCTTGTATATGCAACGCCCGTCCATTCATCCCTATGCCTACCGCTTTTCGAATCCTCATTTCTTGCTATTGTAGCTTCTTTGTCTTTACTCTTTGCTACTTTACTATTCCTACTACAAAACTATTGCTACTGATAAACTACTGTGAGAAAGATTGTTTCCAGGTGCAGCTGAATTGACAACTCAGTTGTTAAGGCTTATAAATATCCTTTGGCTCCCCTTGTGTCAATTCAATAAATTGGGTTTCACTTCCCTCGAAAATACTGCGATACACCCCCTATACTTGTGGGTCATCAACCGTGTATGCCAAACTCGAGTACCTGTAAGGTATGCCCATGTCAGTTTCTTTTTCAACTTAACTGTATAGATAGTTTTTTCTTTCTGAATCAAATCATAGACTTACAATATATTGACCAAATTATCTTTGTACGTTCCATTAATACCAATGGTGCGGAAGACTCCTATTGCTATCATCAAGTGCAAGTAAAATTATACTCAAGCCGTTGATATATCTAATAAGATAAACACAAATTCAATATTGCTCCATAACAATAATAAACTCGGAATTTCATAAAAGGGATCGACTATTCCTGAAGGCAATTCTAATGATGCAAACTTTATTTCTAGCTTGAACTAATGCAGAACAAAATAGCGATATAAAACTTATAAGATAGATTACAAGGTCTTTAAAGATCTCCCCAAGCTTGGAATCAAGCCAGGCGGGATCAAATAACTCCTTGTTGGTACCTATTCCTCCTCCTGGGTAGAAAGAGCGTCTCCCTCTTATTTTATGTTGCCATATTTAACTATGCTTGCAAAGTGGATGCTGAGCTCGGCCATGTCATATTGGATCTTCAACATTTCGTTCTTGAGAAATTTCTTCTCATCTATCAACTCAAAGACAGTTTTAATTAAGAAACCAACTCTACCATCGATGTCATCGACCTTTTTCTCAAGGTCTTTGCTCATCATCTAGTAGGAGTTAATCTCTTCTCCAATTGTTTCAACACATGCCTTCGAATCCTTTTCTAACTCATAGATCTTATCATGAATCTCATCTTGCCACACCTTGCTAGGTTTAAGAGGTGATGGACCAAGAGGAGGTTTATAAGGATCCTATGTTGTAACGATAGGGATTAGGGAAATACTCATCCTTGTTCCTTCCCCGTTCATCTTGTCTCATCATCTCCATCCTTTGCGGGAACATGTCCTCCCAATTTGGGAGAGGCTTGATCTCCGGGCTGGATGATGACGATGATCCTTTAGGTTCTACTTCTTTGATCCTCTTCATGGGCTACTCTTCTTTCTTCTTCCAGATCTTGTTGACATGGAAGGGCTGCATGGCTTCGCTGCACGAATGTTGTTAGAGATGCTTGTATAGGGATGGCGAGGATTTTTCGAGGCTGGAGGCTATAGCTCTGCGAAAACTTAATGAAAAAGGTTAGATGCGATCAGCTTTAAAAGGAGAGGTCCAAAACCCTAGCCGCCTTTCGTAACGAGCAGCTATATGGGCGTGACCCGTATAGCTCCCATCGTATAGTTATGAACCGACTATAGATTACATCTATGGTGGAACCAACTATACGACCCGAACTATATGGGCAAGAATTTTTATTCCTGTCGTATAGTTGGTCATTAAACTCTCTGGACTCTGAATAAAATGTTCGGAGATGGGTCGATAACTATACGACTGCAACTATATAGGCGGAATTTTAATTCCGGCCATATAGTTAGTCGTTAAACTCTCTATACCCATGAAATAATTTTGTCAAAGGCATCGATATCTATATAACCGTAGCTATACGGGAAGAATTTTTCATTCCGGCCGTATAGTTGGTCATTAACCTCTCAGTACCTTTCATGGATGGAAGAGGTGATGTCGAAACAACTATATGACCGCAGCTATACGGCTAGAATTTTTATTCCCGCCGTATAGTTGGTTGTTAAACCTTCTGTGTCCACCAAAAAATTTCTGCTTCTTCAAGGATTCTTTACTAATCTGAAACTTAACGAAATATCAAGTTTTTACAAAAAATGCCAGCTTAGATTTTGACCAATTTTGGCATTATCAATCTTCCTTCTTCTTCGCTAGAGCATCAAATGTTCCTTATTTAACACAATGCTCAAATAAAACTTTAATCAAAAATTTAAAAACTTACTCAAACCTTTACTTCGCATGGGTTGCCTCCCATGAAGTGCTCTTTTATGGTCAATAGCTTGATCGTAGTGTTGCTCATTCTGTCACGAGTCCATTCTTCTTGTAGTTTCCATTCCTTGTATATCTTTGCTTAATCACTTCTTCTAGGGAGATCACTTCTATGGTGACTGCACTTATATCTTCTTTTACTCGATAATGCTTCAAGCGTTGTCCATTTACCACCCTATGCAAGAGATGGTGTTTTTCCTTGGAGCTTCACTACTCCCGATGAATAAGTTTCTTCAACTACATATGGACCTTCCCACTTTGATCTGAGCTTTCCTAGAAACAACTTGAGACGAGAGTTATAGAGCAACACTTTGTCTCCAATTTTAAAGGTCTTATTCTCTATTTTTCTATCATGCCATCTTTTCACTTTTTCCTTAAACAATCTAGCAATCTCATAGGATTCACTTGTAAACTCATCTAAAGCATGAATATCTAATAAACGCTTTTCTCCTGCTGCTTTAAGATCATAATTTAGATTCTTGATTGCCCAAAAAGCTTTGTGTTCCAATTCTAAAGGTAAATGACATGCCTTAACGTACACCATCTTATAAGGCGTCATACCCATTGGATTTTTAAACGCAGTAAGGTATGCCCATAGAGTGTCATTTAACTTGTCAACCAATCTTTTCTTGACTTGTCCACTGTCTTCTCGAGTATGGTCTTTAATTCTCTATTAGAGAGTTCCACTTGACCACTTGTTTGGGGATGATATGGTGAAGCAACATGGTGGGTTACTCCATATTTATTGAGGATTTTCCTGAAAGTTCCTTTCATAAAGTGAGAACCACCGTCAGTGATTAAAAATCTAGGAACTCCAAACCTGGGGAATATGACATCCTTGATCATCTTCACTGAGGTGGCTGCATTTGCATGATTCGTAGGGATAGCTTCAACCATTTAGTAACATAGTCAACAGCAACAAGAATATGAGTATAACCATTCGATTCTATAAATGGTCCCATGTAATCCATTCCCCATACATCAAAGGGTTCAATTATGAGACTATAATTCATTGCCATTTCTTGTCTCCTACCTATATTACCTCTTCTTTGGCAAGCATTGCAGTATTCCACATACATGTGTGCATCCTTGAGCAAGGTGGGCCAATAGAATCTAGATTGAAGTACCTTTGCAGTTGTTCTCTTACCTACATGATACCCTCCATACAGACTGTCATGACATGCTTTCAAAATTGCATTCTTTTCATGATTAGGAACAGACTTCCGAATCATTCCATCAGGTCCATGATGATATAGATACGGATCAACCCAAAACTAATATTTAAGATCATTAAAGAATTTCATCCTTTGGTTTCTTGACATACCAGGAGGTATAAATTTTGTTGCAAGATAATTAGCATAATCCGCATACCACGGGTCAACAATTTCAACGTTTGCTAAATATTCTCATGGAAATTATTCATTTATAGGTATGAGGTTAGTAATTATTCCCTCCATCCTAGAGAGATGATCTGCTACCGGATTATCTTTACCCCTTCTATCTACTATTTGCAAATCGTATTCTTGTAGTAATAAAACCCACCTAATCAACCGAGGCTTAGCATCCTTTTTCACAAGGAGGTGACGCAAAGCTTGGTGATCTGTATGAATTATTACCTCAGAGTTAATGATGTAGGATCTAAATTTGTTGCAAGAAAAAATTATAGCTAGGAACTCTTTTTCTGTGGTAGAATAATGTTTCTAAATTTTATTAAGACGTTTACTAGCATAATAAATAACATTCAAATTCTTTCCGTCTCGCTGTCCCAACACAGCCCCTAAAGCATAGTCACTAGCATCACACATGATTTCGAAAGGTTCATCCCAGTTTGGAGATTGCATGATAGGTGTTGAAACTAATTTATTCTTAAGGTTCATCCCAGTCATGATCTAGGTAGAATGGAGTTTCTTTATTAAGAAGTATGGTGAGGGGCATAGCTATCTTAGCAAAATCTTTTAGAAAACGATTATAAAAACCTGCATTTCCCAGAAACATTTTTCAGTTCTTAATGTCATGAGGTATTGGAAGATTTTCTATAGAATTTATATTAGTTTTATCTATTTCTATTCCCTTCTCCGAAACCTTATTCCCGAAAACTTTACCTTCCCTTTCCATGAAACGGCATTGTTCCCAATAAAAAACTAGATTTGATTGCCTGTATCTCTATAAGACTTTGCTCATATTGTAGAGGCAATTATCAAAAGTTGTTCCATGATGACTGCAAGTGCATAGATCGTTTGTAGCTAGTTTCGAAATAAAGATATCGATTCCGCTGGGAGTAGGAGTCTGAAATCTAATAACTCTTTGAACTAAATACTAAAATAGTAATGGTAAATAACGTTTTAAGTAACAAGATAAAATGTGAGTTTTGTATAAAAGATATTTTTGGGTTTTCAAATAAGAGAACAATAAGTAAACTAAAGCTATAAGTAAACAAGAGTATGCAAGAATGATTACAATAGTCTGCAAGATGATGGAAAGAGTTCTCAGGGAGTAGTGGATCCACCACTAGTAATTAGAAAGAGTGATCAAAATTATTATAATGAATAATACCATTTATGATATGTGTGGGAGGAGCTCCATATATGGATGAATAGTCAGTAACCGCTGCACACATCATCCTCATAACCACAGCAGACAACAATCGACTTCAATCGAATTACTGCGTTATTAAGGGATTTGTCCCGTGGCATGGACATGGCTTTATGAGTTCTCCTTGATTCCCCCAAGTTAGTACGTAAAGAATGACAACAACTTTATAGTCACAGTAAGTGTTATCATCCCTCCGTCTACCAACAAGAATCCCCTTCATAGAGTCCCCTTAGGAGGCAAATATTAAGGAGGTGCACAACTCCCAACATCAAGACGAAGACAATTAACATAGACACATAATGAACAATATTACATAATAATTTTTATCTCAATTCAAACTCACACTAGGGTTTCTCCATCTCCCCAAGAACAAAGGAAACTACTCACACATGAAGGCAATCCACATCATGGATAGCATATCGATGAAGTATGATGATACAATTGAAGACAAGTGCAAATCCAAGATTCAATCTAGAATTACAACAAGTAACCAAAGGGGATCGGTGACGGAGATGTTGTTGATGAAGATGGCGATGTAGATCGATGTGGAGGCCTTCAAGATCCTAGTCCCTTCTCCTCTTGTGTGATATTGATGGTGTAGATCTGTTTGGAGACGGCTATGGCGGTGGCACGGTGGCAGGGCTCCGCCGTGGTGGAGGATATGGCTTGGTGGCTCTCTCTTGGGTCCTCCCTCCTTTATATAGGCCTTGGGGGTGCGCTAGGGTTCCCCCAACACCGCCATATGACATAGGGAAGGTTCTGGAGATTTTCTGGGGCAAAATCCCGTCGTTTATGACCTTTTTGGCAACTATACGGGCGGAGCTATATGACCAGAAAAATAGCTCCGGCCGTATAGTTGCTCGTCAAACTGTTTGTCCCCTTTAGTATTTTGGCCGCCATTGCTTCATACGAACTCCGTTTTGGGTGTTGTTGGGCTCGTTGAGTTCGTATCATCGAGGGATATAACCCTATGGTATTGATATTTATTTTGAGAAGTTGGAAAAATTCACTTTTCCAACACCTCAGATGGCTAAGTCTGGTCCCTGCAGCTCCTCCATACTATGCTCTCTTTGTTCCTTTTGCCTTTGTTTTATCCATAATCATAATCAACACCTACACACATGTCATAGACAAGGAAAGTGATAAAATTCTACCTAAACTACTAAATGTTCAAAGCTCATATGAAAGTAAATGATAAATAGAAATCATGCATATAAGGCATAACTATAGATGGAAGAATCATGATATGACAGATAAATGGCACAATTTATATGGCTAAAAGAGGTGGTATTTCATAGCCATCAACTTCCCCAAGCTAGACCTTGCTCGTCCTCGAGCAGGAAGGGTCGATAATAAATTAATGGTTGTGAAATAGCTTATCATTGGAAATCAATGCCTTGCATCCTTATTTCTTTTACAAGCTTGAAGTGAGAAAACATGTATTCATACAAGGCAACACAAGCTTAATTATAAAGACCACTAAAGATTCATCAAAACTAATATGCTCCATGTCCACAGTGAATCTACTTGCAGACAAACTTGTGATCCTCTTATTGCACCTTTTGTATAACTTTTCATATCATTATTTTTTATGAGGAAAAACTTAGTCACAAATAGATGTCAAGCATAAATAGGGATCGACTCTACCCAATCATGTCATCTAGCTAAGTCTCTCAAGTGCAAACATTAGTTATTGAGCTTTTAGAAAGTTTATCTCTTAGTAACGAGATTTATGCTAAAAGGAAATGCGAGAACATGTCAAAAGAAGCATATCATTAGAGTGTCTCATTTGGTCATCCACATCAATGAATCGTGGATATCAAACACTCATTTTCTATTCTTTGTATTTCTAAAACTTCAGTTCATCAGTAATGAGATCATGCCAAAACTTAGTGTGTTTAATCAGACTGTGCAGGCTAAGAATGGATACTCGTGACCATTACCAAGGTTTCCCTTTTTGGTATAATGATTTCTCATAACGGTCAGAGGAGTATTCCTTCTTTCGCTTTGAACGTAGGCCCATGAGAATACCAATGCATACCCAAATATAGCATTTATGCTACATATGTTGGGCAACTCATAGCCAAATTCCAAGAGTTTCCTCTTTTTGGACTGTTTAAAGGCCAGTAGAGTTGTTAGCATCCCATGTTGTGCGATAGTGGTGCAGACACGCATAAAGCAATATCATACTTTAATCAACATGTCAAGATTTGGCATGCATCTCAATTACCGCTAAATATTAGTTTCTTCAAACAAATCCTTTCAAAGAGTACTATCAAGTCGATCATCACATCTATGGTGCTGAGTATCTTTAAGGTTAAACTCCTAAGACAATTAATCAACACCTTATTTAGCATATAACTCAAAACTTCGAAATATCATTTCCAATTGACAACTCCTTCCGTAAGAAAACTATCAAATCTATTGTGGGTTCGAGCATAACCTATTCCTTTAAGACAAAGCTATTTAGTGACAGCTAACAAATTTCAAAAGATCTTGATCAAGTATTCATTCTTTCCAAGTGTAGAGATTGTGGCAATGTTTTCTAGAGGATCACAAATAGTGTCACAAGCGTGATAAACAATTTGCCAAGATGCATACAAGATCTAGGTTAACTCCTATGGTGCCTATCATGAGCAAGTGTATCCCCATATGAATACAAAACTAGACTCACTTAAACAGGTATTCAAAATAGCGGGATACATGATTGCATTAAAACTTCATCGAATACGAATATTGCGCAAGACTCTACACATGCAGAAGTAACCTCCCCAAGCTTAGAATTTTGCAAGAACCAAACTTGAGTATATCACCAAAAGAAAAGAGAAAATATAGTTTCCAAAAGACTGTCATAAGTAGTTACCTCCCCAAGCTTAGTTGAAAACAAGGGTGACACACTTTACCGTTGAGGTACAAGTAACCTCTCTTTTCACTACAAGGATTCGGGTCTATTGCAACAACAAGATTCGTGGCAATAAGAGCCAAATCGTGGCAATAGGTACCTATTGCAACGACATGACTTTCGTTGCCAAGCGTTGGGACAAGACGCATGGTAATAGGTTACTGCCACGAAAACCAAATCGTGGCAAGAAATTGTGTTATTGCAACTCCGATGTGCCAAGTTGCCACGTTTTATCTCGTAGCAGTACTTGCTTAATACCACAATTATGTTCGTGGGAATAGCTTAATGCAATAGTGATCAAAATCATGGTGATTGCAACGTACTAGTTTTGGAGGTGATAGACAGTTATTACAACGGACAAAATGTGCGTAACGAGAAGCTATTACGACAATGCGATCGATTCGTAGTGAAAGGACTGTTTCAACAAAGCTGGATTTTGTGGCGCCAAGTGGTTATCACAACAACCGAAATGTTTGTCTCGATAAACTATTGCGACAATACAAGCAATTCGTGGTGAAAGGACTATTTCAACAAAGTTGAATTTGGTGGCGGCAAATGGTTATCACAACGGCCAAAATATTTGTGGCAGACAACTATCGCAACAATACTAACATTTCATGGCAACTTCCTACAACAACACAACTGGTCGGCGTGGCGACTAAGATATGACGCAACAGTATATTTTTCGTGGTACTAACCTATTGCAATAGAAACTAGGTTATGGTAATAGACTATTGCAATCCAAAAAAATGCATTCAATTACATGATTCGAACCATAGGTATATGATATAGATTCATAGAATATCATCTAATATAGATTCATAGAATATCATATTTCACATAGCAAAATCCATAAATAATTCAGCATTCATTCAACATACTGAATGTGCTATCCTAATCAAGTGCAAAGATTAAACTATCCACGCAGCATAGTGAATGCCTAGTCCAGTTAAATATTTGAATCCTGCAATCAAAGAATGAAGAAATTGTTCATCTCAACTTAATCAGTCCAACATAACATAAGCAATAAATTATTTCAGCATTGTTGTAATTTTCAGTTATATAGTCTATCAATTATTTCAGCTGCTGATTCTGTAGTACATGAAATTCTGAACTTGCAGACGGAGGACAGAATTTTGGTAGTATGCATGCAGTGGCGATAGTGGCTGGCACGAAATAAATTAAATTCGGAGGGACAGCAGTTCTCAAGAGAGGCTGTAGGGAGACAAGCTAGGTTTTGGGTGTTGTAATCCGAGCAATATTGTCGAAGTAAACCTTCAAATGACCAGACTCCATGGAGAGGGAGAGAGCAGAAGGAGTGGCAGGCACCTGTTGGTGATACACTCAAAATTAACACTGATGGCAGCTATTGTGATGCGACCGGAGTAGGGTGTTGGGGTTTTGTGGTACGCGACAGGGAGGGAATGATCAGAGGAGCTGGAGCTGGGTATCTGGCACATGTGGCCAATGCTGCAGGCGCAGAGGCAATTGCATGCCAGGAGGCGCTCATGGCCGCATCATCCTGGGGAATGGGGTATGTGCAGGTTGAGTCTAATGCACAAAATCCGGTGAAGGCCATGCAAGACTCTTCGCTAGATCGCACCATGGAAGGAATAATCTACAGGGACCTACGATGGTTTAGTCATCTTAATTTTAGTTCAATCTCCTTTTTGTTCTGCCCAAGAGCTTGTAATAAAATGGCCCATGAACTGGCGGCCTTAGGGGTACGGAAGCAGGATGTCCGGTCACTATGGCTGGAATCCTTGCCGGATGATGTATCTGTTATGGCCAGCACGCGTGCTGAGTCAGGGTGTTAATGGAATCAGGTGTTCCATCTCAAAAAAAAAATATTTCAGCTGCTGGACGAGATCGCCACGGTGCTAGAGGCGGGCGGGGCTGGACCTGGGCGCTGCTGGAGAGCGCTGTGGCTGCAGCCGCTACAGACCTCAACTCATCTTCCTTTCTCTAATCCCGTTGTTAACCTTATCAATCGGTTGCTTTTTCCTCTGAAGTTTACGTATACTAAGCAATGGACATAGTAGCGGATAGCAGTCTAGCAGATCAAGGTATAGTAGCAACTATTAATTAGGACATTCCTTCATGGTCACATCTGCACTCAAATGTTTTATTTATTGTATTTATAAATCATGATCAAGTTCAACTAAAAATAACAATAGTATCCAAACAGGCACTCAAACAACCCTCCTCCCAATTGAGTTCTCAGCTTATCTAACTAAAAATAACAGATCGAGTTCAACTAAAAATAACAGATCAAGTTCCCAACTTATCCCTTCTCCCGATCAGCGGTAATTTTGACTACTCATAAGAGCCTTATAACGTAAGGAAGTAATAGAGGAGATAATAAGAGCAGCCAAAGTTCGACACTAGATGAACTTAAACTTACTTATCATACTCCGTTCGTCCTAAAATAAATGACTTGAGTTTATCTAAATCCACATGTATCACTGACCATAGAGCATTTGCATATAACACTGAATCAAGGTAACAATATATAATAGTGGCCTATGTCAACTGCATTAATGTATAGATAAAATTTAAAGACTTATAGTTCAGAATTTATGCACAGGATGACAAATAGAAGTGTAATCAAATAAAGGTCGACATGAAGAAAAACCAAGGTTGTGACTTACCATTGCCCGAAACTATCTATTGTTCTTTGTTGCAGCTTGTATGAGCGCCTTTTGAGAAATAATATGGTGCCTTGTACCTACAGCCCCGGTAGGACTAGCGGTCTTTAGAAGAGTATTTTGTAGGTTTGGATTGCTATTTTCTTTGCCAGTCGTTTTCTTGGGCGTCTATAATAGAAGTGCACTTTTAGCAACACAAGTAAGCAAAATTAATCTTACAAGTTCACAAGCATATGACTATAATCACCTGATTAGCTTGCGTCTGTTTGGTTTCCATCTGTTCGCTCAACTATGCAAACTTTGACATCATGTTTCTCTTAAATTCCATTCTTGATCTTTGCTCCTCTTCCAACAATCTATCCCTTTCAGCACGCTCCTCTTCCAACAATTTTTCTCTTTCAACACGCTCTTCTTTTAACTTCTCCTCCAGGTTTTGTCTCTGAGAACGCTCCAAGTTAATCCTCTCTTGTGTGCTTTCACGTTCAGCTAGTAAATGATATTGTAATTTAGTGACCCGATTAGTGAGCACAGAGTTTACCTTTTGGGTCTCTGCTTGGGCACGGGCTTGATCTTCAAGTTGGGACCTAATCCTTTCAGAACCACTTGGTGGTTTGGCCATGTATCCATACCCACGAGGCTGCGATGACTTGCATTTCAGAGTGTCTTTGTATGTAGTCTAGAAAATATTGCTTCTTTGTTCACTTGAAATTGGACCTTGAGTTTCATTTTCTTTGTTTTGAATCTCTTCACATGCTTTTTCCTAAATACGACAAGTACTATCTAATAAGATGAAGAAGCATCCACGATGCACAATAGTAAAGAACTAGAGAATAAGCAAAATTCATTTTACTCACATAAACAGCCTGCGAGTCTTGGTTAGCCCATGTTCCATTCTTCATATGGGCCAGTTCCCAAAGAGCAATACAATCTGGCTCTTCTCCAGTTTCAGAGGAAGAAGATGATTATCCTTCAGAGGAAGAAGCTTGCACTCGGTGTCGCGATGACAGCACAGGCAATATTGATTATTATGGGGTGATCAAGAAAATCATATTTCTTGACTATCCTCCTGATAAGGAGGTCGTTATATTCCAATGTGACTGGTTTGACGTGCCTCCAGCCAGTAGAACTCAGAGTAAGGGGTATAATAAGGACAAATATGGAATTATTGACCTTGACACTACTCTAACCCGATTCACGGGCGACCCTTACATTCTAGGCCTCCAAGCTCAACAGGTTTTCTATGTGAGAGATGTGAAGAACCCTGATTGGGCAACTGTGATTAAAATGAATCCATGCAATTTGTTTGCTCCTTCTGCTATAAATGGTGTAGGCCTTGATGAAGCTGCTGACGCCGATGAAGGTGAGGCAGACGTGCTGGATGTCGTCGACACAGAAATTACAGTGCCAAGCACACCTGAAGAGATCACTAGCTGGTGTAGAAATGATGTAGAAGGATCCATCATTGATGTTTCGGTCATCAAAAATATATGACCCGTTGAGTTTGAAGAAGTTCAAATTGAATATGATAATGATACGAATGACGATGAGGCTTACGTAAATGATGGCCATGTTGCTCCTTTGAGACAGGAAGGATTGGATGATGACCAGGGGTTCTTTGTTTAGGTTTTGATCTATTGGTAAGGAGCTTTCCACATGTTATACACATGAATATTGCTAAGTTGCATATTGCTGCTCATACTGTATTTTTGTAGTACATCATGTCCTTGTCATCTTTGTTGATCTGCTGTTTCAGAGTACTTGTCAATTGTTTCGACAATAACTTCTGCATGAACTAGATACTCGCTTAATTCTTATCCTTAGTAAAGATTATTGTTTCCTTCCCTAGTCTTGACCAATAGTACTTAGTGCTGACTATTATTCATCAATGCCCAGTCCTTGTACTGAAACAGCTAGATGTATACTTATACTAGTTTATTTCCAACTGTGGTTATTTACTTGAGCTTGACTATAGCTAGTCTGCACTTTCTTATTTTATACTAGTTTCTAGCTTTATATTTATACTAGTTTGGGCTAGTTTATATGTGATGGTTTCCTAAATCTGTTTGCACCTGCACTTACTATGGTTTTTGTACACCGTGCTAAAAATTTCAAATGTTCCCGAATCTTTTTGCACATGTAGTTCGTGTCTAGTTCCTGAATCTACTGTACTACCTCACATGCCTGTCATCTTTGTTGATTCCTCTTGTTTCTGTAATTTAGAGCACTTGACAATAGTTTTTCGACAATAGCTTCTGCAAGAACTGGATACTCACTTAGTTCTTATCGAGCATTTTAGTTCTTTGAAGTTGTCTATACTTTTATACATCATCTCGCCAGTAAAGACCGTTATTTCCTTCCTTAGTCTTGAACAATAGTGCTTAGTATTGTTATTCATCAATGTCTAGTCTTTATACTGAAATAGCTAGTTGTACAGCTAGTTGTATATTTAATATAAATATGAACCGGGGTCCTAAGATTAAAAATCCTTGGACCCTATGGTTGCCAGTACGTGCCATGTTCTGTTTAGAAAACAAGTGCATATTTAATAGAAGTATTCATATTAGTACTTGGTCATCTGCTCCATTGTATATTGACACATGAAGGCTGTCTTGCCATTGGTTTGAACGACTAGGGAATTAACTGGTTTTTATTTGGTTTTTCAGGTATTCAGCATAGCTATATGCATGTGAAGGAGTAGCACACCACCACTTCGGCACATAATTCTACACTATACCTCACGGACGTTTACTCACATAATTCTAAGTTTATCCTTAGTACTTCACCACAGTTCGTGGAGTTCTTTGCACATTTTCTATGAGCCTTTAGTCACTCTAGTTTTATAACTCATGTCGTGGTTGTTTATGCAATATATGAATTGCATGGTTTTTTATGTTATCTATATTGGATATATGCATTACATTGTTGTGTGCCTGTCATGGATGTCCTTTGAAACAAAGGAGGTGTTGCCGAAATTTTGAATTATTGTTAGTTTTGATTGTAATTTGACAAGTGCGGTAAACACTACCAGATAGATAGAAACTAGGATGGTACGGTTCTAGGGTAGTAAAGACTCAGAATATCGCTCTTCAATCATCAAGTTTCATTCATATTGTATCGAGACAAACGAGCTTTCATTCGTCTATATTTTAATTTGATTCTTGTATTCGTAATAATTTGGCACATGATTTGGCTGTTGTGGGTCTATCTCGGCAAGATGAGTGGACTCTTTGGTTGGAATCTCTGCCTAAATTTTTAAGTGTATCGTTGGCCAACAGGTCTGATGCGCCACTTGCTTAATGGGATGAGAGTTCCATGTCAAAGAAAAGCTACATGCGTGCATGAGTAGTGCACTGTCTGAAGCTTCATGAGACCAGTTGAATTTGTTTCACATGCGAAGTTCCATGAGACCATCTGAATTTGATTCACATGCACCGACTGAAGCTACATGAGTCCGGCTGAATTTGATTCAGCTAGCAGAAACAAGTGATGTGGGTTGCTCGCTTTGATTCTAGCGGTGTGTTGTGGCTGATCGCAACTTGCACGATGTCCCACTCTCTATAGAGGCTTTCTTCCCTGCTCACAACATTACATGTAATGCGACCGGACATCCACTGCCACCCATTAGCCACCCCTCCATGGCCTAGTCCAATCCCATCTACCAACCCCACACGTCGCTCGACCGATTCAGTTTGGGACAGAGGAGATGAGAAAGGAGAGAAGTTGTTCCTCTCAGTCATTCTCTTTTTCTCTCAAGTTATTATGTCTTGTGGTCAACAGACCGATGGCTATAGTTCATGGGCTGATGGGACCTATGATATGCTTGTATTAGGGGTATGTACTAGAAAAAATACAATTTTGCAGGGTGGGCACGGCCCAAGGTGAGCCCGTGAAGGTATGTCGTTGACTATAGAGAACATTGTTGCAATATCGTGTTATTTTTCACAACAATATGGAATTGTTGCAATATGTTCTACATATGGATACACGACTTGTTGCAGTATGTAATAGTTATTGCAAGAGAATGATGTTGAGGCAAAATAGTGTGCGCTATTGCGACCAATTCGTGTTTTGTTGCAATAAGGAGCCATTTTTTTGCAACAATATGTGTGCCTAACTCGACATGGCAGAACTGATGCAATATCTTGCTGAATATTACCACGAAGGGTTATTTTGTTGCAATACCTATTATCTATTGCAACAATGTAACTAATTCGCGCAACAAACCATGAACGTCGCAATATCGCTACCTTATTACCACGACGATGCAATTCGTTGCAATACCTAGCCTTTATTGCAACAAATAGGGAACATAGTGCGGCAAAACTAAATTGTGGCAACATGTAGGACCTATTTCAACGAATGACACTTTTGTGGTAATATTGCAGTTTATTGCAACAAAAGTTAGCTGTGGCAATAAATTTTGTTGCAATAGACCAGATTTCTTGTAGTGTTTGATGGGCAAGGAACCTTTGCTTCAACATGTATTTCTTGATATGACCCGGTGTGCCTTCCTTGAGGACCTGCTTAAAAACTAAAAAGAAAACAAAATATTTTTGTGTTTTTGAAGACACAGGTTTAGCTCATGAGTGATAAAAATACAAGTCCCACTGAGTCGGTTCATCAACCTAAGCACCATACTTAAGTCAACAAACTAGTTCTAGAAGATGCCTCTCCTAGATTGTGATGAGGTGCAAGTAAAACAGGATACGAGACACGATTGTGCAACCCCTATGCGCTTATTAAAAGAGGTTCGAGTTGGAAGGTTTTACAAGACACTGATTATCAAAGCATTGAATTGAAGCAACCAAGTGGCTCATGCGAGTGTTTGCATGGTTGGTACTACCGTACACGTTGTCACACAAGGTTCAAGTCCATGTGAAAATAACACACAAAATAAATTGCATCGGTTTGATATACGAACATAGTTCGTTTACCCCACCGATAAAAGGAAAGTAAAAAAGAAAACATGAACTTCTATAGAGAATTACATTCTAGGAGGTTTCTGAGGTAGAAATTTGTTGCTTACATATGCTCGGCTTCTCTAGATCTTGGGAGAAGCTCCCAGCTAGTGTTTCAAGGTTTTTAGAAGAAGAAAGAATAAAATTTTGAGTAATGGTTACCTTCCAGTTGGCGTTTGAGGGGTTTTCCCAACTATACGGGCGCAACTATACGGTCGAACCAAAAAGTCCCGCCATATAGTTGGTCGTTAAACTTTCTGTATCTTGGAAGAGAAAATATACAAAGGCATCGATATCTATACGACCGGAACTATACGGTCAGAATTTTTATTCCCGCCGTATTTAAAATACTAGTACATTGGAAAAGGGTTTGTACGGAGGCACCGATATCTATACGACCGGAGCTATACGGCCGGAATTTTTATTCCCACCGTATAGTTGGTCGTTAAACTCTCAGTACATATGAAAGAAAAGTTGTCGATGGCAAAGATATCAATATGAACGGAACTATACGACTGGAATTTTTATTCCCACCGTATATTTGGTCGTTAAACTCTCTGTATGCATCAAAGAATTTCTATTTCTTCAAGAATTCTTTCTTAACCTAAAACTTAGCGAAACACCATGTTTTGACAGTAAAATAACAACTTTAATTTTTGACCAACAACAACATGTATAAAATGGGATTTAAGTACAACTGAGTTATGCAACACATAGTAACAATAAATTCTACCTTTTGAAAACTACAACAAGGTAACGCAAATAGCAAATCATGCAAAGAATAAAAATGCCAATGCAATATGAATGCACCAAGACTCAAGATACAAAACTAAGAAAGACACCTAATGACATCCGAGTTGCCTCCCGGGAAGCACTTTCTTATAACCAAGTAGCCAGGCTTTTCTCCAATATGATTTCAATAGATAGGAGCTAGAGAATTATTTATTCTTACCTCCAAAAGAGGTTTGGAGCACTTACCATTATATCCTGGTCGAAGTCTCACCCGCTTGTGGTGCATCGGAGTCTTGTAGATAAACATGTTATTGCTCACAAATGATGATGGATGCGCCATGTCTGGTGAGCATACCTCCCTAGATAGCTTAAAAAAGGATTAGATGTTTACATGTAAATTCAAACATTTTACATTTAATTAATAGCACCATTGGGATACAATTCATAGTACTCTTATTGGTCTACACTATCACGAGGAAACACTTCATAATACTCATCTTTAGCAGTAGGGAAAAATTCAAAAGTGTCTCTATTCTCTAGTTCATCACCCTTGCTAACAAGTTCATCAGTTCTAGAGTTATCAATCTAATCACAAAAAGAAGCATCATCAACAAATATTTCATCAAAGATGTGCTCTCCCAAAACCTGCTCATTAATACTACAAGGATTTATCTCTAGTTCATCATTATTAGTGTTCTCCAAATGAGTATCTAGGCATAAATCCTCCATGGATAAATTATCTTCAGTTTCAACACAATAAGAATCATTACTAGAGACTAAGGCATCATAAACAAACTTATTACTAGTAGAATGATGTTTGTCTTCAACCTCACCTTTTTGGTGTTCCTCCTTGTTATCTAGTGGTTCCTGCAAAATGTTAGTTCCGGGATCTATTGTTTTACATAGCTCCTTGCTCTTTATCACAAGTGCATTCCCACTAAAATGTTCTTGACAATAATTGACAATATAATCCATAATATTATGATACCTTGCTAAATCCTCATTATCGCTACTTTTCATAAAAATACCAATTTTCCTAAGCTGCTCATGAGACCCTTCATAAACTATTTATTCCAAGAGTTTTACATTCTTACCGTTTATGTGAGTATTGGTTGATAAAAAATCTTTAAAGAGAGGAATGCATTCATAATCATAAAGCTTGTTAGGCTTACCATTATACTGCCTCATCCATTCGAATAAATTTAACAAATTACCAGAACAGTAATCCACCTGCTTCCACATGTCCAGTAGTTGCATATCCTCAAGGATTAGCAGTTCTTATTCGTGTTCATCCTCTTCTTGGGAAGGAGCTTCATCCTTCTCCAATGGGATTTCCTGTCCCATGTTAATAGCATCACAACATTCATAGAAAGATTCATTTTCTAGTTCCTCCTCAGAACAATCATCATAAGTTTGGGACTTATAGAAATCATTACTAGATAATGGGATATCATTTGCATGCATACTATTTGTGTGTGGGAAGTTATTTTTAGAAGTAGGAGATTCAAGTGGTTGATCAAGTTGCTCCTCTTCATTCTCTCTAAGATAATCCGCGAGTAGCTCAGCGATAGTCCTACCTTCGAGCTTACCTTCCACTAGTTGAGAGAGTGCAACATCAAGTGCCACCTCTTTATTAGCAATGGGTTCAGGCGGTTTTGGTGGAGGTTCTTCATATGATGTTGCCTTCTCTTCAACTTTTTGACCCTGCATTGCTAGGCTTTTCCATGCGGGCTGAAATCCGCTCATAAATAGTGCAAGCTCAAAAATTATCCATAAAGTACTCACAGCAACATGAATATATGTGATAAACTTCTTCAATTATTTCATCAAGCTCCTGGCATCTTTCTCGCATACTGTTTTTTATAGAAGAAAGCAATTCTGAACAACCAGTATAAAGCACAAATTCTAGAACTTCCATATCAACTAAGCTCTTAAACTCATTTCTATTATAAGATTCTAATGCGGGATCAATGTTATACTTACATTGGTTGGCGATATGATCTTTGGATCTGTGGAATCTACAAGCAAACCGGTATGAGGCACATAGCATGGATGAATAATCATTCACCAGAGCCAGCCATTGATTTAGTATTTCTCGCAACTTCTCCTTCCTTGCGAGCTTCTCCTGTTCAAGAGTACTCTTCTTGGAAGACATGGTTAGTAACGAATATTTTTATGGGTTTTTGATTTGTAAACAAAAGCAAAAATACAAATGCAGCAAATAAAGAAAGCTTAAAACCAAATCTAGCAAAACTAAAATAAATAAACAAAAGCTAAAAAACCGACAACAATTAGCTCCTCGGCAATGGCGCCAGAAAATAGCTTGATGACTGCAAGTGCACATATCGTTTGTAGCTAGTTTTGAAATTAAGATATCGATCCCATTGGGAGCAGGAGTCTGATGTCTAATAACTCTTTGAACTAAATACTGAAATAGTAATGCTAAATAACATTTTAAGTAACAAGATAAAATTTGAGTTTTGTATAAAAGATATTTTGGGTTTTCAAATAATAGAACAACAAGTACACTAAAGCTGTAAGCAAACAAGAGCTTGCAAGTATGATTATGAAAGTTTGCAAGATAACAGAACACATAATGAACAATATTACATAATAATCTTGATCTCAATTCAATCTCATACTAGGGTTTCTCCATCTCCCCAAGAACAAAGGAAACTACACGCACATGAAGGCAATCAACATCATGGATAGCATATGGATGAAGTATGATGATACAATTGAAGACAAGTGCAAATCCAAGGTTCAATCTAGAATTACAACAAGTAACCAAAGGGGATCGGTGATAGAGACGTTGTTGATGAAGATGACGATGTAGATCGATGTGGAGACCTTTAAGATCCTAGTCCCTTCTCCTACTGTGTGATAGTGATGGTGTAGATCTATTTGGAGGCGGCTATGGCGGTGGCACGGCGGCAGGGCTCCGCCGTGGTGGAGGATATGGCTTGATGGCTCTCTCTTGGGTCCTCCCTCCTTTATATAGGCCTTGGGGGTGCCCTAGGGTTGCCCCAATACCATCATATGACTTAGGGAAGGTTCTAGAGATTTTCTAGGGTGAAATCCCATCGTTTGCGACCTTTTTGGCAACTATACAGGTGGAGCTATATGACCAGAAAAATAGCTCCGGCCGTATAGTTGCTCGTCAAACCGTTTGTCCTCTTTAGTATTTTGGCCGCCATTTGGGTGTTCTTGGGCTCGTTGAGTTCGTATCATCGAGGGCTACAGCCCTGTGGTCTTGGATCTTTATTTTGAGAAGCTGGAAAATTCACTTTTCCAACACCTCAAATGGCTAAGTCTGGTCCCTGCAGCTCCTCCATACTATGCTCTCTTTGTTCCTTTTGCCTTTATTTTATCCATAATAATAATCAACACCTACACACATGTCATAGACAAGGAAAGTGATAAAATTCTACCTAAACTACTAAATGTGCAAATCTCATATGAAAGTAAATGAGAAATAGAAATCGTGCATATAAGGCATAGCTATAGCTAGAAGAAACATGATATGAGAGATAAATGGCACAATTTATATGGCTAAAAGAGGTGGTATTTCACACCCATCATTCCAAAAACAAAAAAATCATTTGTTAGAACTTCCATAGTCTTCTCAACAAAGTCATCAAAGATCTTTAGAACACATTCTTGAAAAGTTGCTGCTGCGTTACATAAGCCAAACATAATTAATCTATAAGCATATGTGCCATAAGGGGAAGTGAAAGTTGTTTTCTCTTGATCTTTCGGTTGTATGGAAATTTGAGAATATCCAGAATAACCATCAAGAAAATAGAAATAAGAATTATTACTAAGTCTTTCTAAAAATTTATCCATAAACGGTATTGGTTTATGATTTTTCTGTGTCTCACGGTTGAGCTTCCTAAAATCAATGCACATACGATATCCTACTACAGGCCTTAGAGGAACTAGCTCACCATCCTCATTCATAGTAGCATCAAGACCGCATTGTCTTGGTATGTAATGGGCTGGGATAACCCACTTACCGTTAGAAATAGGATATATTATGCCAGCATCTAGTAATCATATAACCTCTTTTCTTACTACTTCCTTCATTTTTGGATTAAGCCTTCTTTGTGTATCTACTACAGGTTCAACATCATCAAGCATGGTAATCTTATATGTTACGATAGATGGATCGATTCCTTTGATATCACTCAGTGTATATACAAAGGCTTCACGATGCTTAACCAAAACTGAAATAAGTTTATTTGTTTCATTCTCTGATAAATTCTTGCTAATAATAACAGGACACTTATTTTCATTATCTAAAAAACCATACCTCATATCTTCTGGAAGTTGTTTTAATTCAATTGGTGGAGGCTCTTTGTCTCCTTTTCTTACCAGTTCTTCATAGTCATGTAGATTTTGTGCTTCCAGAACTGAATCAAGGTAATCATCCATGACTTCTCTCTCCTCATCATCTGGTGCATCCTCCCAATTAATCAGGATCCTCCCTAATTCCTCTTGTGGAGTACTGAAATGAATTCCTGCCAGCTCGGCAATCGTTTTCTCTTCTTTGATATCTTCCACTTCATATGGCCTCTTCTTTAGTTTGGCAAAGTGGAATGTTGATACGTTGCTAACGTATCCATAATTTTTGATGTTCCATGGTTGGTTTTATCTACTTTCTTATGTTTTGTCCACACTTTGGAGTACTTTTCATATGATTTCTTCCACAGTGCCAGTTGCCTGTTTTCTGTTGTTTTTGGTTCCAGAAAGTCAGAAAATGAATATTCTCGGAATTGGACCGGACAAAAGCCAAACTCGTTATTTTCCTGGAAGATTCAAGGAGCTAGAAGGAGAGACGAAGGGGGGCCACAGGGTGGCCAAACCACCCCTAGGCGCGGGTCCCCCTAGGTCGCGCCAGGGCATGGTGTGGTCCCCCTGGATGGCCACCGACCTTGCCCCTTCGCCTATATATTCCTCCCGATACAGAAACCCTAAATCATCAAGCCTCCAGCCACGAAAAGTTCCACAACGCCACCGCCACCAAAGGGGAGATTCGGGGGATAGAAAGTCTCTATTCCGGCACACTGCCGGGACGGGGAAGTGCCCCCGGAGCCATCTTCATTGATCTCCACTGCCATCTCCATCGCCATTGCTGATTCCCATGATGAGGAGGGAGTAGTTCTCTCTCGAGGCTAAGGGTTCTACCGGTAGCTATGTGTTCATCTCTCTCTGTATGCGTGATCATATTGTGATCAGGAGCTTTGTAATCAAGTAGATCTACCTTGCTACTCAAGTGCTTTAATAGATCTCTACTCTCCCCATGTGTGTAAAGTTGATAGTGCGCTCACCATGGTGGCACTTACGCTAGAGATTACAAATACTTGTTATGATTTATATTTGGAGTTGGATGTCTTTATGAAATTGTGGTGTTTGTTTGAACCATCTAGTGCTCAAGGTGACAGTGTGGGGTTATCTAGATGGGGAAAGCGAACTTTGAGGAGTGTTGTTATAGCCCTACCATCGATTAGAGTGTCCAACCGGAGAGTAGTTCAGCATAGTATCGTAAAGAAGAATATATTTATATGAGAGTGTTCACTAGTGAAAGTATGATCCCTAGGCCTTGATTCTAAGCATTGAAACACCGTTTGCATCTAGATCTGTTACATGTTTGCTTGCTTCCATCTTTATTTCAGTTTTCCTTTAGTCTGTTTCACACCATCAAGCTATTTTCTAGCACCGTTGTCTTTTATCCATACCACTTGTATTTCACTATCTCTTCGCCGAACTAGTGCACCTATGCACCTGACAAGTGTATTGGGTGTGTTGGGCACACAAGAGACTTCTTGTATCTTGATTGCAGGGTTGCTTGAGAGGGGATACCTTTGACCACTTCCTCCCTGAGTTCGACAAACCTTGGGTGATTCACTTAAGGGAAAACTTGGTTCTGTTCTACAAACCCCTGCACTTGGAGGCCCAACAACTGTCTACAAGAATAGAAGTGCATAGACATCAAGCTATTTTCTAGCGCCGTTGCCAGGGAGGTAAGGTAAAAGGTGCTCACATCCTCCGGTGTGAGTGCTCGAAATTATTTCCTTTAGATTCTGCAATTTTGTCTTTTTGTTTCTTGTTTTCACTAGTTAGGCTTAATGGAAAACAACAACAAAATTAGAGAGCTTTATAGTATTTATCTTGAGTTTGTACATGAAGTGTTTGAAGAGAAAATTAAAAAACCTATGGAACTTTATTTGCATGCTAATAGCAATGTTGTTAGTATGAATTCTTTGGACACCATTATTGCTAATGCTATGGAAAAGTCTAAGCTTGGGGAAGCTGGTTTTGATGAAAATGATCTTTTTAGTCCCCCAAGCATGGAGGAGAAAATTTACTTTGATGATACTATGCCTCCAATATATGATGATTACAATAATGAATATGATATTTTCAGTCCACCTACTATTGAGGAGAAAAATGATTATGATTACCATATGCCTCCTATATTTTATGATTATGGTGATGAGAATAATAATGATAGCTATTTTATTGACTTTGCTCCCACTATAATTAATAAGAATAACTATGCTTATATGGAGAGTAATAATGATTATATGCATGAGGCTCATGATAAGAATGTTTTATGTGATAGGTATATTCTTAAATTTATTCATGATGCTATTGAAAGTTATTATGAGAGAGGGAAACATGGTATTATGCATCTCAATAATATTAAGTTTCCCCTCTTTATGTTGAAAGTCTTGAAGTTGCACTTGTTTTGCTTTACTATGCTTGTTGCTTTGTGCTTTCATGACTTGTTTATTTACAAAATTCCTATGCATAGGAAGTGGGTTAGACTTAAATGTGTTTTGAATTTGCTTCTTGATTCTCTCTTTTACTTCAATTCATATTTCTTATGTGAGCATCTTCTCAAACTATCATTCCTAACTTAAAGGCGTTAAAGAAAACTACTTATTGGGAGAAAACCCAAGAGTTTTAGATGAGTCTTGGAAGTTATTACTTCAGTAATAACCGCTCCTTATCCTTTTTATTTGCTTTCCCTGCCAAGAGTAACCTCTAATGAGAGAGAAGTAATGATTGGGAAAGTTCTTGTCCCGAAATAGATTTTTGTACTTCACTGTAAAAAATCGTGTAAAATCTATGTACGTTGTTTGGACGCGTGAATTTTTGTGCTTATGCCCCAGGTTGTTATATAACTTTCGTTAGTTCAACACTTTTCGATTTGAGCAACAGAAGGTCTTCGAAAAAATTGGTATTTACCTGCTGGTCTGTTTTCACAGATTTCTGCCATTATTTGCATTTGCTTCTTGTTGGTTCCTTTTTGAGTTCTCTTTAGGAAATTGATATTTTGAGGGAAGTGCTACAGTAACTTGTGTTCTAATGGAAGTTTTATTGGTGTTGAAACTGAACCCAAAGACTTATTGTCTTGAGTACACTAATGTTGCTAATTAAGATTGTGTGAAGTTTTGTATGAAGGAAAAATTTCAGGTGTATGGAAGGAATGAGTAATGAGATGAAGGATGGACTAAAGCTCAAGCTTGGGGATGCCACGCCGTGTCACCCAAAGAAATATCCAAGAAGTACAAGCGTCAAAGCTTGGGATGCCCAAGGCATTCCCTTCTTCATCAATAAAAATCCTAGGTTTCTTCCAAACACTTCATTTTTATTGTTTCATACACAGTTGTGTTGTTCTTGGAGCGTCTTCTTTTTCGTTTTTGTTTTTCTTTTTTGTTTTCTTGGTTTTCTTAGTTTGCTGAATAAATTGGTTGGACCCCCTCTTTCATACGTTGGTTTTCAAATAGTTTGGTTTGGATTGGAAAAGAGTAGGAAAGTTCATGCTTAAGTGGTAAAAAGAGCTTGTTTTTTACCGTGGCGTATGCTTTGTCATGCCATGCTTGATATTGTTTTGGCCTTATGCTTAGTATTATTTTCTGTAGCATGACTTGTCATAAACAATTTAGATTACTTAATGTGCCTTGGATGAATCATGCGTTGCTTTAACATATTAAAGCATAGTATTGTGGTATTCTCCTTTCATGTTTTATTTGGGTTGACTTGGCGCATGCTCACACCATGTTATGACTATCCCAAGTCACCATAAACCTTTATGATCCTTTAGTTTTCAACTTGTAGTATCACTTTATGCTTTGATCAATGATGTTTTGTCGCTCTGCATGATTATGACCATTATTGCTCTCTAAGTTTGTCGCTCCCAGTCTTTTGGTAGCCTCCACAACCAAGTATGAGTTCCACTCATGCATCCAATTCCTTAAACCAAGTTATCCAAAGAGTCCACTATACCTACCTATTATCATATGTTATTCCAAGTATATTCATGTTTTATCTACCTTCCAAATTAAACTTGTTATGAGAAAACTAGTGATTAAAGCTCTCACGAACTTGATGGCACACTTTACTTTTCTTGCCTTTAATGAACTTGAACCATTGCGTCCATCTTTGTTGCATATATGCTTGCGCTTTATAAGTTGAAGTTAGCAGAACCATGATTGGTGGGGAACACTTTCAACATTGCACTTGTACTTTGTACCCTGTTGATATCATGTTCTTTTGCTTATGGATCCCGGCGATGTGAAATAAAAGGGGAACTTGTAAGATCATGGAGTTTGTATGTGTGTTAGAGAAACGCCTAGGCCGCTAGCCTAAGCCATACCTAATCATGGTGGAAACTTGCAGCATAACCATAATGAGCACTCTATGAAGCATCCTCAATAAAAACTTACGCAAATAGCAAATAAAAAGATCGCTCAGATGCTCATTGTCTGCTTGCCTTGTCATTTTGATTATGGGATAGCTCCTGTATCATGTGCAAGGGGTACCCCGTTGGTGGTTCTCTATGATACATATGTACTTATAATGACTAGAGCTTACTTGTGACTAAAGTTGAGTAGCATGAGGTTCGATCTTCATAAGTAAGGGGCATGAGATTTCAGCTTATAACTTGTCAAGCATATCCTCTTAGTTGTGTCACTTTAACCTTAATCACCTTCAAGATGCTTATGATAGGGGCAATGAGAGCTGAAATCTATTAAGTACCAAAAAATTTGGAAGCTCTTTATCAAACTTGAATCTCTGCTTCCTTCTATGAAGGGATTTCTTTCACTTTTATATTGAGTCTCCACCTTCTATCTTTATGCACCTACTTTGAGAGCATAGTGGCCATTCTTAGTTCTATGTGCATTGTCCCAAGACTTGTTGATTGATGCATATCTTTGATATTGCTTGTTTTAAACTATTTGTATCTAGTCACTCTTATGAACTTTGAAGCTATCCTATGCATTTATGTTTGCTACTCTATGAGGGACAAGCTGAATGCCACTATGCTGTGTTTTCTTTATGTGAAACAAACAAACGTCTTACAAAACATTGTTAACAATTAATCTTTTGTTTGTGCCTTTCATGTTGCAACATAGTTGCTTTTCCTTATTGTTAGAACTTTGTCTTTGATGTTATGATTGAAGTACTATGATCCCAGCTATGAATGTTTTACAAATACTTTGATCAAGTTTATGATGGTGCATGTCACGTCAAAAATTATTCTTTCTTTTTATCACTTACCTACTCGAGGACGAGCAGTAGTTAAGCTTGGGGATGTTGATACGTTGCTAACATATCCATAATTTTTGATGTTCTATGCTTGGTTTTATCTACTTTCTTATGTTTTGTCCACACTTTGGAGTACTTTTCATATGATTTCATGGACTAACCAATTAACAAGAGCCAAAGTGCCAGTTGCCTGTTTTCTGCTGTTTTTGGTTCCAGAAAGTCAGAAAATGAATATTCTCGGAATTGGACCGGACAAAAGCCAAAGTCGTTATTTTCCCGAAAGATTCATGGAGCCAGAAGGAGAGACGAAGGGGGGCCACAGGGTGGCCAAACCACCCCTAGGTGCGGGTCCCCGCAGGCCGCGCCAGGGCATGGTGTAGGCCCCCTGGCTGGCCACCGACCTTGCCCCTTCGCCTATATATTCCTCCCGATACAGAAACCCTAAATCATCAAGCCTCCAGCAACGAAAAGTTCCACAGCGCCGCCGCCACCGAAGGGGAGATTCGGGGGACAGAAAGTCTCTGTTCCGGCACCTTGCCGGGACGGGGGAGTGCCCCCGGAGCCATCTCCATCTATCTCCACCGCTATCTCCATCGCCATTGCTGATTCCCATGATGAGGAGGGAGTAGTGCTCTCTCGAGGCTAAGGGTTCTACCGGTAGCTATGTGTTCATCTCTCTCTATGCGTGATCATATTGTGATCATGAGCTTTGTAATCAAGTAGATCTACCTTGCTACTCAAGTGCTTTAATAGATCTCTGCTCTCCCCATGTGTGTGAAGTTGACAGTGCGCTCACCATGGTGGCACTTAGGCTAGAGATTACAAATACTTGTTATGAGTTATATTTGGAGTTGGATGTCTTTATGAAATTGTGGTGTTTGTTTGAACCATCTAGTGCTCAAGGTGACAGTGGGGGTTGTTATCTAACTTTCGTTAGTTCAACACTTTTCGATTTGAGCAACAGAAGGTCTTCGAAAAAATTGGTTTTTACCTGCTGGTCTGTTTTGACAGATTTCTGCCATTATTTGCATTTGCTTCTTGTTGGTTCCTTTTTGAGTTCTCTTTAGGGAATTGAGATTTTTGAGGGAAGTGCTACAGTAACTTGTGTTTTAATGTAAGTTTTATTGGTGTTCAAACTGAACCCAAAGACTTATTATCTTGAGTACACTAATGTTGCTAATAAAGATTGTGTGTAGTTTTGTATGAAGGAAAAATTCAGGTGTATGGAAGGCATGAGTAATGAGATGAATGATGGAATAAAGCTCAAGCTTGGGGATGCCACGCGTGTCACCCCAAGAAATATCCAAGAAGTACAAGCGTCAAAGCTTGGGATGCCCAAGGCATCCCCTTCTTCATCAATAAAAATCCCAGGTTTCTTCCAAACACTTCATTTTTATTGTTTCATACACAGTTGTGTTGTTCTTGGAGCGTCTTCTTTTTCGTTTTTGTTTTTGGTTTTCGTTTTCTTGGTTTTCTTAGTTTGCTGAATAAATTGGTTGGACATCCTCTTTCATACGGTTGTTTTCAAATAGTTTGGTTTGGATTGGAAAAGAGTAGGAAAGTTCATGCTTAAGTGGTAAAAAGAGCTTGTTTTTTACCGTGGCGTATGCTTTGTCATGCCATGCTTGATATTGTTTTGGCCTTATGCTTAGTATTATTTTCTGTAGCATGACTTGTCATAAACAATTGAGATTACTTAATGTGCCTTGGATGAATCATGCGTTGTTTTAACATATTAAAGCATAGTATTGTGGTATTCTCCTTTCATGTTTTATTTGGGTTGACTTGGCGCATGCTCACACCATGTTATGACTATCCCAAGTCACCATAAACCTTTATGATGCTTTAGTTTTCAACTTGTAGTATCACTTTATGCTTTGATCAATGATGTTTTGTCGCTCTGCATGATTATGACCATTATTGCTCTCTAAGTTTGTCGCTCCCAATCTTTTGCTAGCCTCCACAACCAAGTATGAGTTCCACTCATGCATCCAATTCCTTAAACCAAGTTATCCAAAGAGTCCACTATACCTACCTATTAGCATATGTTATTCCAAGTATATTCATGTTTTATCTACCTTCCAAATTAAACTTGTTATGAGAAAACTAGTGATTAAAGCTCTCACGAACTTGATGGCACACTTTATTTTTCTTGCCTTTAATAAACTTGAACCATTGCGTACATCTTTGTTGCGTATATGCTTGCGCTTTATAAGTTGAAGTTAGCAGAACCATGTATCATGGGGAACACTTTCAACATTGCACTTGTACTTTGTACCCTATTGATATCATGTTCTTTTGCTTATGGATCCCGGCGATGTGAAATAAAAGGGGAACTTGTAAGATCATGGAGTTTGTATGTGTGTTAGAGAAACGCATGGGCCACTAGCCTAAGCCATGCCTAATCATGGTGGAAACTTGTATCATAACCATAATGAGCACTCTATGAAGCATCCTCAATAAAAACCTATGCAAATAGCAAATAAAAAGATCGCTCAGATGCTCATTGTCTGCTTGCCTTGTCATTTTGATTATGGGATAGCTCCTGTATCATGTGCAAGGGGTACCCCGTTGGTGGTTCTCTATGATACATATGTACTTACAATGACTAGAGCTTACTTTTGACTAAAGTTGAGTAGTATGAGGTTCGGTCTTCGTAAGTAAGGGGCATGCGATTTCAGCTTATAACTTGTCAAGCATATCCTCTTAGTTGTGTCACTTTAACCTTAATCACCTTCAAGATGCTTATGATAGGGGCAATGAGAGCTGAAAGCTATTAAGTACCATAATTTTTGGAAGCTCTTTATGAAACATGAGTCTCTGCTTCCTTCTATGAAGAACTTTCTTTCACTTTTATATTGAGTCTCCACCTTCTATCTTTATGCACCTACTTTGAGAGCATAGTGGCCATTCTTAGTTCTATGTGCATTGTCCCAAGACTTGTTGATTGATGCATAGCTTTGATATTGCTTGTTTTGAACTATTTGTATCTAGTCACTTTGAAGCTGTCCAATGCATTTATGTTTGCTACTCTACGAGGGACAAGCTGAATGCCACTATGCTGTGTTTTGTTTATGTGAAACAAACAAACGTATTGCAAAACATTGTTAACCATTAATCTTTTGTTTGTGCCTTTTCATGTTGCAACATAGTTGCTTTGCCTTATTGTTAGAACTTTGTCTTTGATGTTATGATTGAAGTACTATGATCCCAGCTTTGAATGTTTTACAAATACTTTGATCAAGTTTATGATGGTGCATGTCACGTCAAAAATTATTCTTTCTTTTTATGACTTACCTACTCGAGGACGAGCAGGAGCTAAGCTTGGGGATGTTGATATGTTGCTAACATATCCATAATTTTTGATGTTCTATGCTTGGTTTTATCTACTTTCTTATGTTTTGTCCACACTTTGGAGTACTTTTCATATGATTTCTTGGACTAACCAATTATCAAGAGCCAAAGTGCCAGTTGCCTGTTTTCTGCTGTTTTTGGTTCTAGAAAGTCAGAAAATGAATATTCTCGGAATTGGACCGGACAAAAGCCAAAGTCGTTATTTTCCCAAAAGATTCACGGAGCCAGAAGGAGAGATTATAGCCTGGGGGTGGCCAAACCACCCCTAGGCGCGGGTCCCCCCAGGTCGCGCCAGGGCATGGTGTGGGCCCCCTGGCTGGCCACCGACCTTGTCCCTTCGCCTATATATTCCTCTCGATATAGAAACCCTAAATCATCAAGCCTCCAGCCACGAAAAGTTCCACAGCACCGCCGCCACCAAAGGGGAGATTCGGGGGACATAAAGTCTCTGTCCGGCACCTTGCAAGGATGGGGGAGTACCCCCGGAGCCATCTCCATCAATCTCCACCGCCATCTCCATCGCCATTGCTGATTCCCGTGATGAGGAGGGAGTAGTGCTCTCTCGAGGCTAAGGGTTCTACCGGTAGCTATGTGTTCATCTCTCTCTATGCGTGATCATATTGTGATCATGAGCTTTGTAATCAAGTAGATCTACCTTGCTACTCAAGTGCTTTAATAGATCTCTGCTCTCCCCATGTGTGTGAAGTTGACAGTGCGCTCACCATGGTGGCACTTAGGCTAGAGATTACAAATACTTGTTATGAGTTATATTTGGAGTTGGATGTCTTTATGAAATTGTGGTGTTTGTTTGAACCATCTAGTGCTCAAGGTGACAGTGTGGGGTTATCTAGATGGGGAAAGCGAACTTTGTGGAGTGCTCTTATAGCCCTACCATCGATTATAGTGTCCAACCAGAGAGTAGTTCAGCGTAGTATCATAAAGAAGAATATATTTATATGAGAGTGTTCACTAGTGAAAGTATGATCCCTAGGTCTTGTTTCTAAGCATTGAAACACCGTTTGCAACTAGATCTGTTACATGTTTGCTTGCTTCCATCTTTATTTCAGTTTTCCTTTAGTCTCTTTCACACCATCAAGATATTTTCTAGCACCGTTGTCTTTTATCCATACCACTTGTATTTCACTATCTCTTCGCCGAACTAGTTCACCTATACACCTGACAAGTGTATTGGGTGTATTGGGGACACAAGAGACTTCTTGTATATTGATTACAGGGTTGCTTGAGAGGGGATACCTTTGACCACTTCCTCCCTAAGTTCGATAAACCTTGGGTGATCCACTTAAGGGAAAACTTGCAACTGTTCTACAAACCCCTGCACGTAGAGGCCCAACAACTGTCTACAAGAATAGAAGTGCGTAGACATCAAGCTATTTTCTAGCTCCGTTGTCGGGGAGGTAAGGTAAAAGGTGCCCACATCATCCGGTGTGAGTGCTCGAAGTTATTTCCTTTAGATTCTGCAATTTTGTCTTTTTTGTTTCTTGTTTTCACTAGTTAGGCTTAATGGAAAACAACAACAAAATTAGAGAGCTTTATAGTATTTATCTTGAGTTAGGACATGAAGTGTTTGAAGAGAAAATTAAAAAACCTATGGAACTTTATTTGCATGCTAATAGCAATCTTGTTAGTATGAATTCTTTGGACACCATTATTGCTAATGCTATGGAAAAGTCTAAGCGTGGGGAAGCTGGTTTTGATGAAAATGATCTTTTTAGTCCCCCAAGCATGGAGGAGAAAATTTACTTTGATGATACTATGCCTCCAATATATGATGATTACAACAATGAATATGATATTTTCAGTCCAGTACTATTGAGGAGAAAAATTATTATGATTACCATATGCCTCCTATATTTGATGATTATGGTGATGAGAATAATAATGATAGCTATTTTATTGACTTTGGTCCCACTACAATTAATAAGAATAACTTTCCTTATATGGAGAGTAATAATGATTATATGCATGTGGCTCATGATAATAATGTTGTATGTGATAGTTATATTGTTAAATTTATTCATTATGCTACTGAAATTTATTATGAGAGAGGGAAACATGATATTATGCATCTCAATAATATTAAGTTTCGCCTCTTTATGTTGAAAGTCTTGAAGTTGCACTTGTTTTGCTTTACTATGCTTGTTGCTTTGTGCTTTCATGACTTGTTTCTTTACAAGATTCCTATGCATAGCAAGTGGGTTAGACTTAAATGTGTTTTGAATTTGCTTCTTGATGCTCTCTTTTACTTCAATTCATATTTCTTATATGAGCATCTTCTCAAACTATCATGCCTAACTTAAAGGCGTTAAAGAAAAGAACTTATTGGGAGATAATCCAAAAGTTTTAGATGAGTCTTTGAAGTTATTACTTCAGTAATAACCGCACCTTATCCTTTTTATTTGCTTTTCCTGCCAAGAGTAACCTCTAATGAGAGAGAAGTAATGATTGGGAAAGTTGCTGTCCCGAAACAGATTTGTGTACTTCAATGTAAAAATTCGTGTAAAATTTCTGTACGTCGTTTGGAGGCGTGAATTTTTGTGCTTATGCCCCAGGTTGTTATCTAACTTTCGTTAGTTCAACACTTTTCGATTTGAGCAACAGAAGGTCTTCGAAAAAATTGGTTTTTACCTGCTGGTCTGTTTTGACAGATTTCTGCCATTATTTGCATTTTCTTCTTGTTGGTTCCTTTTTGAGTTCTCTTTAGGGAATTGAGATTTTTGAGGGAAGTGCTACAGTAACTTGTGTTTTAATGGAAGTTTTATTGGTGTTGAAACTGAACCCAAAGACTTATTATCTCGAGTACACTAATGTTGCTAATAAAGATTGTGTGAAGTTCTGTATGAAGGAAAAATTTCAGGTGTATGGAAGGAATGAGTAATGAGATGAAGGATGGACTAAAGCTCAAGCTTGGGGATGCCACGCATGTCACCCCAAGAAATATCCAAGAAGTAAAAGCGTCAAAGCTTGGGATGCCCAAGGCATACCCTTCTTCATCAATAAAAATCCCAGGTTTCTTCCAAACACTTTATGTTTATTGTTTCATACACAGAGATGTGTTGTTCTTGGAGCGTCTTTTTTTTCATTTTTGTTTTTTGTTTTCGTTTTCTTAGTTTGCTGAATAAATTGGTTGGACCCTCTCTTTCATACGTTGGTTTTCAAATAGTTTGGTTTGGATTGGAAAAGAGTAGGAAAGTTCATGCTTAAGTGGTAAAAAGAGCTTGTTTTTGACTATGGCCTATGCTTTGTCATCCATGCTTGATATTGTTTTGGCCTTATGCTTAGTATTCTTTTCTGTAGCATAACTTGTCATAAACAATTGAGATTCCTTAATGTGCCTTTGAAAGAATCATGCGTTGTTTTAGCATATTAAAGCATAGTATTGTGGTATTCTCCTTTGATGCTTTATTTGGGTTTACTTGGCGCATGCTCACACCATGTTATGACTGTCTCAAGTCACCATAGACTTTATGATCCTTTAGTTTTCAACTTGTAGTATCACTTTATGCTTTGATCAATGATGTTTTGTCGCTCTGCATGATTATGGCCATTATTGCTCTCTTAGTTTGTCGCTCCCAATCTTTTGCTAGCCTCCACAACCAAGTATGAGTTCCACTCATGCATCCAACTCCTTAAACCAAGTTATCCAAAGAGTCCACTATACCTACCTATTAGCATATGTTATTCCAAGTATATTCATGTTTTTATCTACCTTCCAAATTAAACTTGTTATGAGAAAACTAGTGATTAAAGCTCTCACGAACTTGATGGCACACTTTACTTTTCTTGCCTTTAATAAACTTGAACCATTGCGTCCATCTTTGTTGCGTAAATTCTTGCGCCTTATAAGTTGAAGTTAGCAGAACCAATTCATTGTCCACTATTCGTGCTTCCATAAGATCCTTTAATATAACATTATTTATATTGGTAGCTTCGAGGTTCCTTTCTGGTTTCATTGATCTCTTATTTATTTGTTCTTCCTCTTTTTGCCTTTTCTCGATGGTCCCTTGAATAGGTATAGAGGAGAACTCTTCCGTCTGCGCTCTTGCATGCTTCTTTTCTTCGATGGGTTTACGGGGGTCCCATTCTATAGGTACCTGCAAATGCCCTGTATAATTCTCAATAATTTTCTTTACTGAGTAAGAATCAATACCGAGGGTTTTAATCATTGTATCTATCATTTCATCTGCAAGGAAAACATTAATGCAAACATATTTAGAAAAACTATTTGTAATGTTTTCCTTATCTTTAAGATTTTCTGTTGCTTCTCTCATTTTTATTATTAGATTCCAAGCTTCATAATAGGTATAAGATAGAAAACTGCCATTAGAAGCAGTGTCTAGATTCATTCTATTTTCAATACTTATCTCTCCATAAAAAGTATGAGTGATTAACCAATCAAGCAGATGATGATGGGGGCAATTATATAGGTAGCTTTCATACCTCAAATATCCTTCATATAAGCCCTCACTAGGATTATTTTTGAAACTGATAATAATAATACCTCTCATCCTGTGAGATTTGCTTTCTGAATAATATTTTGATAGGAATTTGGTTGTCAATTCCTCCCAAGTCCTCGGTGCTTCTGCACAAAAATATTTGTACCAGTCGCAAACATTATTATAGATATTTTGTCTAAACAAATAGGTTTTAACTATATCAAGATTACAGTCGCGAAAATAAAGGAACTGAGAACATCTTCAAAGAATTGTAAATGTCCATACAGAATCTCTTCATTGGTTCCTACAAATTTCTTAGAGTGCAATAGTTCAAATAATAAAGGGTGGATCTCGATTCCATCCGGATTTATGCTTTTATTGATAGTTATAAAAGCGTCCATGGGCGAACCCGTTTTCCTCACTACCTCAAGCTAGTTTAAATGATGAGTGTTGTCCATTATTGCGGTCTTGCAACTCACGTAAAAATTAGTACAACAAAAGTAAATAACTAAAAGTAAAGTGACTTACAGTGCTAAGCTCCCCGAAAATGGCGCCATACAATAGCTTGATGACTGCAAGTGCACAGATCATTTGTAGCTAGTTTCAAAATAAAGATATCGATCCCACAGGGAGCAATAGGTGAAAGACTAAAATGCTTTTAACTATAAATAAAACAAGTACTTAAGAAATAACTTTGAGATGCAAGAAAAATAAAGTTGTTTTGGGGTATTTGGTTGAACGTGGTAATTTAAAGTAAAGCAAAACTTAATGCAGAAAGTGAGAATCGTGTGTGTAATGGAACTTTGGAACTACAATGGGGAAAAGGCGTTCTTGGGGAGTGGTCGATACACCGCTAGCAATTTAGACTAAGCAATTGGTATTATTATAACAAATATAATCATAACATGGATGTATGTGGGAGGAGCTCCATATATGGACAAATAGCAGCAACCACTACTCACATAATCGTCCATAACCATAGCTGACGAATAAATGACATCAATCATATTATCCGGCTACTAAGGGATTTCTCCGGCGGCATGGACATGGCTTAATGAGTTCTCCTTGATTCCCCAAGTTAGAACGTAAGGAATAACAACAGCTTTTTAGTCACAGTAAGTGCTATCATCCCTCCGTCTACCAACAAGTAATCGCCTTCATCGAGTCCCCATAGGAGGAAAATATTACGGAGGTGCACAACTCCCAACATCAAGATGAAGACAATTAACACATACACATAATGATGTATAACATAATAATCTCTATCTCATTTCAATCATATGCTAGGGTTTCTCCATCTCCCCAAGAACTAGAGATCTACTCAAACATGGAGACAATCAACATCATAGCAATGGTAATGGAAACAATCATAGATGAATAGTACTTGTATAAATTCAAAACGAGTATGGGAATTACAACAAGATCTAGATAATATGTAGATGGGATGGATGGAGATGGTGGTGATGCAGCGGTGGATGATGAAGATTGATGCCTTAGCCTCCCGGATCTGTGCAGGTTGAAGATGGATCCCCGGTGGATGAGTTCCCCCTCTAGATGCTTTCCGGAGGTGAGGTTTTGGTGATTTCTGGGTGTTCTGTATGTCGTCTATGTGATTTAGTTGCACGGGGTGAAACTATTTGAGGAGGCGGCGGCGGCGCCAACTATACGGCCAGAAAATTTGCTCCGGTCGTATAGTTGGTCGTTGAACCCTCTGTCTCCTTTGTTCGCTTCTATTTTCTTCTGGTATTATTAATATTTCCCAAATAAGCGATTTACGCTGATTTTGACTCCTTTTCTCCTCAGTACAACTGCTCCAAGAATTTTATCCATTGGATCCATCATCTGTCCTGATCCTGGTGAAAACAGACATAAAATGTGCGCACGAGCGCCGTAAAATACCAAGATCCTATATCTATCATGCAAAATAATAATGCAAAACATGATGCAAATATGCACTCATCAGTGGAGGATGATGCTTATTTGTTTGATTGGTACTACTAGGTACAGCATATAGTTCATGCGTTTGTTGTTGAGGGATAACCGGAGGGTGCATGCCCTTGGCTATGTCGTGGGATCTACAACAGCCTTACCTACGGCCGCGGCCCTCCCGACATTGTCTACTGCTGGTGGAGCTGCTCTAGCTCCCTGGTTCCCTTGGTTTACTTCTGCCACGCTGTTGATGGGAACATAGACCTGGTGAGAGGTGGGAGGTTGCTTTTTGCATCCTCAAAATCAAATTCCTCTTCAATTTCCATTGCAGCTATAAGATCCTTCGAGTTGGTTGTCTTGCTTTCGCAGTCCATGTCGCTAATGTTGGCGTATAGTGCATCTAGGATTTACTCAGATTCATTGCCAGCTGGCTCGGAGCTGGAGCTAGATCCTAAAGCAACATAGCCAATGAAGTGATTGTTGCCGCCGCGGTGTGGGAAGAACCTGGGGTGACTATTTAACATTGGCAAAACTGTTAAACGTTGCGATTACTTGGATAAAACTTAGTTTCCCTGAGGCTTCCTTCCTCCTTAGCAAATGCCAAAGAAGTGTACCCCATGCTAGTCCTTCAACGAAGTAGAACACGGCTTCCCACTTGGAGATTCCATCAGTGGAGTTTTTTCAACCTAAGCCATCTGGACAGGAACTCACTAGGAGTTTCATCCGGCTTCTAGACGCAGCATGATAGATCTAAGACACTAAGGACACCGACGAAGTGTGACCTTTGCTTCTCTAACACTTGGGTAAGCCAAGCGAATCCCCTTTGTTCTTCTACCATTATATCCTACACATGGACGGTTTCGGTGGGCCTTGAATTGTTCAGATTTAAGCCCGCAAACTACAAATAGGGATCCGAGTCTGATCGTTCTTATGTGATCGTATCCAGCATGAAGGTGGTCCATGCGGTCCATGATCCCTGGCCGACTTCGTCTATGATGATGTGGATGTCCCCTATTGGAACGTAGAGAAACTGGTGGGGTTTTTCTTCTCTATGATCCAAAACTAGTTCAGAGGGATGATCGGAACGTTGCTGGAGAAGAGAATGCACCCAATGGAGATGGTTCATGGCCCAAAATATATCGAGCTCGTTGGGTAACCCCAAGAGGAAGGTATGATGAGCACAGCAGCAAGTTTTCCCTCAGTATGAAACCAAGGTTATCAATCTAGTAGGAGCAAGGAAACACCCCAAAGGTGTAGCTAGCTGAACGTTGGCAGGGCGCACTACCGGTGCCAGCAACAACGTAGAGACCTGCATAACACAACCACATAACTTTGCCCCCAACTTGCGATGAGGTTGTCAATCTCACCGGTTTTGCTGAAAACAAAGGATTAAACGTATCGAATGGAAAGAAGTAATAGTTTGCAGAAAGTAAACACAAAGCAGTAAACAGTTGATTGTAGATTGTATGTAAAAGAAAGGACCAGAGTACATAGTTCACTAGAGGTGGCTCTCCTTAAGATAGATAACATGCTAGGTGAACAAATTACAGCGGGGTAATTGACAAACATCGAGAAAGCATACAAGCATATACTAATCATCTTGACTCCTTTGAGATTCGATTGGGCATTACAACATTCTACATAGACCGCCATCCAACTACATCTATGACTAATAATCCACCTTTTGGTTATCATCCGAACCCCCTCCAGTATTAAGTTGCAAGCAACAGATTATTGCATTACGAATTGCGTGTAAAGTAAACAATATGATTGTTCTATGAACAAAGGATTGTTGTTTTCTCCCTAGTAGCAACAACACATCTAGTACCTTAGAGATTTCTGTCACTTCCCAGTTACGGAGGCATGAACCCACTATCGAGCATAAATACTAACTCTTGGAGTTGCTAGCATCTACTTGGCCAAGATAGCTACTAACAACGGAAAGCATGGAAGATCACAAATAACAAAGACATGATAGAATCAATAATCAATCTGAAATAGCATCTCAATATCCATCGGATCCCTGCAAACACAACATGCAGAATTACAAATAGATGATCTTGATCATGAATGGAGCTCACAAGATCTAGACATGAAAGCACAAAGGAGGAGAACCAGCCATCTAGCTACTACATGGACCCGTAGTCCAGAGATGAACTACTCACGCATCACACCGGAGGCTTGCATGATGATGAAGAAGGCCTCCAGGGTGAATTCCCCTCTCCGGAAGGGTGCCGGGAAGACCTTTAGATCCCTCCCAATCTAGGGATGGAGATGACGATGGCTACAGACTCTCTCGTGGAATTTTGATCGGGTACTTAGGGTTTCCGTATCAGAGGCAATATATAGGCGTAAGGAGAGGCCGAGGGGGTGCCTGGGGTGGCCATACCACCCCCTGGCGCGGGCCAGGCCTGGCCACGCGGCCAGGTGGTGTGGCCAGGCCCCAGCCCCTCTCCGTCTCGTACTCTGGCTCCAGGTGTCCCCCGGTAAAATAATAACTTTGGCTTTTGTCCCATCCAATTCCGAGAATATTCATTTTCTGACTTTCCTGGAACGAAAAACAGCAGAAAATAGGCAGCTGGCACTATGGCTCTTCTTAATAGTTTAGTCCAAGAAATCATATGAAAAGTACTCCAGAGTGTGGACAAAACACAAAAACATAGATAAAACCAAGCATGGAACATCAAAAATTATAGATACATTTGCAATGTATCAATGGTGTGACTGATTCCCATGAAGAGATTGGTCCTTGTCCAATGTAGAGGTCGAAGCGCCTCTTTCCCCATGGTTTGTGCCAACTATCGTATTATTCTCGATGAGTACTCCATAGGGAGTTGCTCACAGCGTGTTTAGAGATATGTAGGGTAAGGTGGCGAGTTGGAGGGTACGAGGTAATACAGCTTACCCAGATTCAGATCCCACGATGATGGTGGAATCCTACTCCTCCTCACAATAACTATAATGGAAATACGCTGGGTTATAGAGATTATAGGGTTTGCTATGCGAGGTTGTCTATTTCTAGAACTTGTTCCCTAAAGGATTCCATAGCTCTGGCTTATAAAGGTGCCATAACCTAGGGTTACAAGGAAGAGTTCATACTGGACAGGTTACAAAGTCTTACACTAATAGTAACTAGTCTTCGTGTCTTGTACTCCAAGGCTCTGGCTTTGCTTATGTCGGTACTATAGCCTCCCTATTTATCTGGCATGGGCCTCACTTCTGGATTCCTCTAATTGGGCCACGCAGCAGGCCATACTCCATGCTACCATATGTGGGCAACTCGGGTTATCCGAAAAAGGGCTATGCTATGGTGATACCTAATATGCATATTCCCAACATGTCCTTCCCCAAACCCCAAGTACATCAAGTATGGGAATTGCCGTGGATACCCCATGTCAATTGGCATCATCCGTGTTTACATGGCGTTTTGGTGCTATGCACTCGTGGAAACACACGGAGGATTGAGGCCGACGCGAGTTCTTGAGAAAACTGCAACCGGAAGTTTGGAAAATTTCTGATCACAATCAGATTAGTATACACCACAATCTCTCTCCAATCAAGCTTATACTAATTTCATATTTTATATTTATCCCATCTGTGAATTGGTTGATACATGCAATTACGATGTGAAATATGATGCCCTCCACAAAATAGCAGGCGTCGAAATTCAAGCGACTCGTGGGTTCTACTGGCATCTCTGTCAACTTGAAGTGCGACCGAATCTCTGCCCCGACTCTGTCGCGTGACCCGCCGCATCAGCTCACGCCTCGGTGACCTGCTGCTGCATTGACTCCATCTGTCGCATGACCCGTTGCATCGGCTCCCGCTTCGGCAACCTGCTGCCGCATCGGCTCCAATCTTAACGATCCATATACCGTGTCGACTACCAATAAAGTTAAGTGTTTCTCTATTCATAGTCGATACTTGTTTACTTCCTACACACCCAACACTTGGGGTTGCGCCATACTAGCTAATTTTACATATCAACGACTTCGTGCGGTCAACACCGCACACGCAACCGCCCGAGTAGTTGACTCTATCTAAATGTAGAATCCTTGAAAACTTGAACCCAGTTGCAGTCCAACTGACAGGTTAGCAAGACACAGAGACCAAGGGCGTCGGGCTAATGAAAAGGCATTGCATACGGTGGCGACGCGTTGAGTCCAATCACAACCAACAACTTTGTGAGATCCAAAAGCAATATTTCATCGACTCGACTAGACACTCGGAGGCTACTCCCATAGGGAGTGTTGGTTGCGTACCCGACAGAAGTACTTGCGTCGGCTACGTCTGCGGTATCAACTTCTAAAACATTATATGAATTCCACCATGTCGACTATGTCAGTGGTGTCGATTGACGATAAGCTGAACAACAAATAAACGTGAACCCAATGAACTTTTGGGTCAGTGTCTTCCCTTACATAGTTGTCGACTGCAACTGCAAAATCCATGACTTTGAGTCTCTTCCCAAGTGAACAACTCGACTAGACACTCGGGACTATACCCATCGGAAGAGCTGGTCGCACACCCTATAAAAATAAAAACTACACAGTTTGTCCATTGTATCGACTGCGTCCACAATGTCGACTCCATACCCTTGATGATCAAACACTTGGTGACTTCGCCAGCTATGCACCCTATATCAATGTCGAGTTCAGAGGTAACATCTCCTCGACTACCCAAATCGCATCCGCTGCAAGAAATATTTGGATGTTGTGTCTACGAAGCAAAGATAAGACCTACAGATCCTATGCGATGGGATGGAAATCGCATGCAATGTGCTCTACCAGATAAATACCATGCCTACACATTGGATATAGACTTGTAGTCTGGAGTTTGACTCAGTAATACCTTGATACGTGCATTTTGCATCATCATTTTTAGGACTTATATGCACTTTTTAGATTCATATTTACCATGATCTATCATTATTTATGCATATTTAGATAATTTATGGGGCTTTCCTACAAAGTTCCTTTCATTGGTATTTAATTTCTGAGAGGCAAAAAACCTCCTTTTTCATGTGTTGTTGTTTCAGAGACTTTCTGGATGTCTAAAAATCGGAGGAAAAAAACCTAATGAGGTTTTCACCTGGAGATCAACTTGGGCCAAAGAAGCACGCGATAGAAACCCTGAAGGCCAAAAGAGGCCAAAGGGCGTGCCCATCCCACCTGGGCGCACCCTGCAGGATCTTTTGGGCCTCGAGCATCGTCTCAGATCCACATTTTTACAGTCGCCTCCGTCTCACCAAAAAACCTACACTATATTTTCCCCACGATTTATAGAGGTGGCGGCGGAGGCAAAAGTCCTCTCCTACTACGGGAGAGGGCAGATCGTGCTGCACCAGAGCCTCCGGTGAGGGGCAAATCGATGCCATCGTCATCACCACTTCTCCTAGACATCGGGACATGCCTCTACATCAACATCTCCACCAAGACCATCATCTTCACCATCACCATCTTCAAGATCCATATCGTTCCCATCATAGTTTGTGATTGATTGAACCCTGAATATTGTTTCAAGGGCTATTTTCATGTTTGTGATTGGCATCTTGTCTTTATTTGGCGGAGATATTATATTTTCATACTGTGTTGTAATCCATATGCCACTGATCCATATCATGTTTGCCACTTGTGAGTAGATCCCCATGTTCCTGAGGGCATAGGATGAATTGGCTATGATTCCATATAATATGCAATGAGTATGTGGTCAAGTTTTTATCTTTTATATTGTTCTATGATAATTTTATACGAACTTCAACTACATATTACTTCACCTACATGGGCTTATAGGAGAATACTTTGATGTAATAATAGGGGTTGGAAGGGACAGAATTGACAGAAACCGTTTTCCAATACATTGAGTTGCATTGGAGGGATTATATGTCGAGGACCAATGAAATTATTGCTATGGTGGGACATTTATGTCTTAATCATTCTTAGATGTTCATGTGAATGGCTCTAGGACCCATCATAAGTGGTGTATTTTGCTCATATTTATGGCCGCACCTAATTTAGGCTCCGCCCTAAGGGAATGAAACTTGACAACACATTCACCATATTGTGTAGAAATCTTTATGCTAAGTAAATCCATGCCGCCCTAGGGAATGCTTGTCAGATATAAGTTCACACACTTTAGCTTGTCCTCTTGCTGCATAGAGGATTGGGGTTTCTCTCATTGAGATAATTTACTTATTGCTATTTACTTTTAGCACTTTATATTCTTGCTAACTATAAACCCCAAAACACCAAATCTACAGCATTTATTATTATTTTCTTTGTCAAACTTGCTAACCAATACCCTCGGCTCCTCGTGAGTTCGACAACCGTTCTTTATTGAAAAGTCCTACAATTGATCTTCTGCACTTGGGAGCCATCAAGATACTTTTCAGGCGCCGTTGTCGGGGAGCGTTGTACTATTGGTAAGATGTTTGGTATAGGAACTTGAAATCTTTTTTTATCTTTCTACTGCTATTTTATCATGGCTTTCTTAAACCATAAAAATTACAACTCACCTCATTTTAGTACCTTCATGATAAACTTAAAGAGATGGTTGAGAAACCTACTAAACCAAAAGTTGAATATTAAATTCCTATTGGTATTGTCAAAAGAGCTAGGGAGTTAACTTTTGTAGGTGATGGAAGCCAAACTGCTATGGGGCATTTATATGATATTGAAGAACTATGTTCCCTATTTACACTTGTATCTATTCATGAGAATGAAGTGAGAAGGAAGCTATTATATTTATCTCTATCTGGTAAAGCTCGTGAATGGTATAGATCTCTAGATGATAAATAACCTCTAGATTGGGAAAATTTGAAGAAGGCTTTCTATCTTAAACATTATACTCCTAAAGAAGCTTATGATGATCACTGCCATATTTATCACTTTTGACCTCATAATGGAGAAAGTATTGCTCAAGCTTGGGGGAGATTAAAGGGTATCCTGCGTAAAAATACTTGTCTTAGTATTCCTGAAAGCATTATCTTAATAAACTTTTATGTGAGATTTCCTCAACATCATAGGAACTTTCTAGATAATTCTTGTAGAGGAAGTTTCACTAATAAAACTCAAAAGGAGGCAGCAGACTTATTGGAAACTATTTCTCAAAATACTGATGGATGGGATCTCGACAAAGGTAATAAACCAGGTTTGGACTATGAATATTCGTGTGTAGATAATTTCTCTACTTCCATATTATTTGAGGAACTTAAGAACAGGTTTGGCGTTGAGCCTCATGTTTTAGTAGAAATTGCTAAATCTATGGCTAACCATCTTAATGTCCCAAAGATAGTATTTAATGTATTTGTTGAACCTCTTAAAATTCTTCATATGTTTCTAAAGTTGTGAAACATGTTCATGAAGTCTCATCTCCTAAGATAGAAGAAATCTTTGAAGATCCTCCTTATCCAAGCAAACTGAAGGAAAATTTACTCACTATTGTTGCTAATAAGACTGCTAGAGGATGCCATTAACCATATGAACAAATTCAAGTCCAACATCAAATTTTGGCCATTAAATAATTGAATGAAGAAATACCTTGTGATGTTATTTATGTGAAGATTCTACCAAGGTAATAAAAGGTAACACCACTAGAGTTGGGAAACCTATCATATCATGTGCTATTGGGACTTCATATTATCATGGACTTTGTGATATTGGAGCAAGTATAAGTGTGATTCCATATTCTTTATATCTTGAAATCAAGCCTGATATTGATCCCATCAACATGGAAGAGACAGGTATAACTATCCAACTTGCTAATAAAGAGTATATTTGTCCTCTTGGTATGGTTAGAGATGTGATACGCTGCAAACGTATCCATAATTTTTGATGTTCCATGCTTGGTTTTATCTACTTTCTTATGTTTTGTCCACACTTTGGAGTACTTTCTATACACTTTATTGGACTAACCTATTAACAAGATGCCAAAGTGCCAGCTGCCTGTTTTCTGCTGTTTTTGGTTCCAGGAAAGTCAGAAAATGAATATTCTCGGAATTGGACGGGACAAAAGCCAAAGTCAGTTTTTCACCGAGGGGGACACAGAGCCAGAATACGAGACGGAGAGGGGCCAGAGGGCCGCCACACCACCTGGCCACGCGGCCAGGCCTGGCCCGCGCCAGGGGGTCGTGCGGCCGCCTAGGGCACCCCCTCGGCCTCCCCTTTCACCTGTAAGAAGCCTCCGAAACAGAAACCCTAAGTACCCCGATCAAAATTCCACGAAAGAGTCTGTAGCCGTCGTCATATCCATCCCTAGATCGGGAGGGATCTGAAGCTCTTCCCGGCACCCTACCGGAGGGGAGAATTCACCTTGGAGGCCTTCTTCATCACCATGTAAGCCTCAGGTGTGATGCGTGAGTAGTTCATCCCTAGACTACGGGTCCATGTAGTAGCTAGATGGTTGGTTCTTCTCCTTTGTGCTACCATGTTTAGATCTTGTGAGCTCCGTTCATGATCTAGATCATCTATTTGTAATCCTACATGTTGTGTTTGCGGGGATCCGATGGATATTGAGATGCTATTTTAGATTGATTATTGATTCTATCATGTCTTTGTTATTTGTGATCTTGCATGCTTTCGAGTTGTTAGTAGCTATCTTGGCCAAGTAGATGCTACTAACTCCAATAGTTAGTATTTATGCTCGATAGTGGGTTCATGCCTCTAGTAATCTGGGGAAGTGATAGAAATCTCTAAGTTACTAGATGTGATGTTGCTACTAGGGAGAAAACAGAAATCCTTTGTTCATAGAACAATCGTATTGTTTACTTTACACGCAATGCGTAATGCAATTATCTGTTCCTTGCAACTTAATACTGGAGGGGGTTCGGATGATAACCTGAAGGTGGATTATTAGTCATAGATGCAGTTGGATTACGGTCTATGTATAATGTTGTAATGCCCAATCAAGTCTCAAAGGAGACAAGATGTTTAGTATATGCTTGTATGATTTCTCGATGTTTGTCAATTGCCCCACTGTAATTTGTTCACACAACATGCCATCTATCTTATGGAGAGCCACCACTAGTGAACTATGGACCCCGGTCCTTTCTTTTACCATCAATCTACAAGCATCGCTTTGCTTACTTTCTGCAAGCAATTACTTTCTTCCACACAATACGTTTAATCCTTTGTTTTCAGCAAAATCGGTGAGATTGACAACCTCACTGTAAGTTGGGGGAAAAGTTATGTGGTTGTGTTGTGCAGGTTTCCACGTTGCTGCTGGCGTCGGTAGTGCGCCCTGCCAAAGTCCAGCTAGCAACACCTTGGAGGTGTTTCCTTGCTCCTACTGGTTTGATAAACCTTGGTTTTATAACTGAGGGAAAACTTGGTGCTATCCTCATCATACCTTCCACTTGGGGTTCCCCAATGAGCTTGATATATTTTGGGCCATCAAGGACTTTTTCTGGCACCGTTGCCGGGGAGTCAAGGACATCTTCACAAGGGGAGTCTCTCATAACCAATCTCTTTACTTTGTTTTATTTGTTTTGCTTAGTTTATTTCTGCTTTGTTTGCTTGTTTCTTATTAAAAACACAAAAAAATAGTTTTACTAGTTTGCTTTCTTTATTAAAAACACAAAAAATGACTACTCTTGAAAACACTAAGTTGTGTGACTTCACTAGCACCAACAACAATGATTTCATGTGCACACCTATTGCCCCACCGGTTCCTGAAGCTACGTTCTTTGAAATTAAACCGGCTTTACTCAATCTTGTTATGAGAGAACAATTTTCTGGTATTGGTAATGAAGATGATGCTGCTCACCTAAATAACTTTGTTGAACTTTGTGAGATGCAAAAGCATAGGGATATAGATGGGATATTATTAAGCTTAAATTGTTTCCTTTCTCTTTGAGAGGAAAAGCTAAAGAATGGTTGAATTCCTTAACTAGGAATAGTATTGATTCTTGTACTAAATGCAAAGATGCTTTCATTGGAAAATACTATCCTCCTGCTAAGATTATATCTATGAGAAGTGAAATAATGAAGTTTAAACAATCTGATAATGAAGATGTTGCTCAAGCTTGGGAAATAATGAAATCTTTGGTAAAGAATTGTCCCACTCATGGACTGACTGCTTGGATGATTATCCAAACCTTTTATGCAGGATTGAACTATTCTTCAAGAAATCTATTGGATTCTGCTGCTGGAGGTACCTTTATGACCATTACTTTGGGTGCTGCAACAAAGCTTTTGGATAATATGATGGTTAACTATTCTGAATGGCATACTGAAAGAGCTCCACAAGGTAAGAAGGTAAATTCCATCGAAGAAACCTCCTCCTTGAGTGATAAAATTGATGTTATTATGTCTATGCTTGTTAATGGGAAAGCTCATATTGATCGAAATCATGTTCCCTTAGCCTCTTTGGTTACTCAAGAAGAGCAAGTGGATGTGAACTTTATAAGAAATAACAATTTTAGCAACAATGCCTACAGGAATAATTTGGGTAACAACAATTATAGGCCATATCCTCCCAACAATGGTAATGCTTATGGAAATTCCTACAACAATAATAGGTGTGCTCCCTCTAAACTTGAAGTTATGCTTAAAGATTTTATTAGTAAACAAACTTCTTTCAATAAAACTATTGAGGAAAAACTCTCTAATGCTGAAAGAAATATAGCATCATTGGCTGAAGCACAATCTTCTTTGAATAAAATGGTTGCTAAACCTGAAACTATTGATAATCCCTTTGCTGCTACTAATGCCATACAAGTTAGAATTGATGAAAATGTTAGACTATTACCTGAATTGCATGCTAAGTGGGAAAGAGAAGATGAAATTGCTAGAAACATTAGTGTTTCTACTATCACTACCACTAGTGTTGAGGCTAGTAATAGATCTACTACTTTAGATGATAATTATGATTTTGATCTTGATGATTGCAACATCTCTGAAGTTATTAAGTTCCTACAAAAGCTTGCCAAAACTCTTAATGCTAGTGCTATGAATATGGCCTTTACAAAAAACATTACTGATGCTCTCATAAAGATTAAATAAGAAAAGATGAAACATAAAGCTTCTATTCCTATAAACCGAGAAGATGGTTGGGAACCCATTATTAATATGAAAGTGAATGATTTTGATTTCAAAGCTCTATGTGATCTTGATAGTAGTGTTTCTATTATTCCTAGAAGGATTTATGATATGCTTGATTTGCCACCATTGGAAGATTATTATTTGAATGTCCCTCTTGATGATAATGCTAAAAAGAAACTCATGGGGAGTATTAATGATGTTATTATTATGGTTAACAATGCTTAAGTACCCGTTGATTTCTATGTTTTGGATGTTGAATGCAATGCTTCTTGTACTATTACTTTGGGAAGACCTTTTCTTAGAACTGTTGGTGCCATTATTGATATGAAAGAAGGCACCATTAAATATCAACTCCCACTCAAGAAAGGTATAGAACACTTCCCTAATAAGAGAGAGAATATTTATTTTTCCTCTCCTATGAAAACAAAATTTGCTCTTAATGCTTCTTCATTTGAGAACACTTGATTCTTGCTTCTTATGCCTAACTTAAAAGCGTTAAAGAAAAGTACTTATTGGGAGATAACCCAAAAGTTTTAGATGAGTCTTGGAAGAGTAATAACCGCTCCTTATCCTTTTTATTTGCTTTTTGTGCCAAGAGTAACCTCTAATGAGAGGGAAGTAATGCTTGGGAAAGTTGTTGTCTCGAAACAGATTTTTGTACTTCACCGTAAAAATTCGTGTAAAATCTCTGTACGTCGTTTTGAGGCGTGAATTTTTGTGCTTCTTCCCCAGGTTGTTATCTAACTTTCATTAGTTCAACACCTTTCTATTTGAGCAACAGAAGGTCTTGGAAAAAATTGGTTTTTACCTGCTGGTCTGTTTTGACATATTTCTGCCATTATTTGCATTTGCTTCTTGTTGTTTCCTTTTTGAGTTCTCCTTGGGGAATTGAGATTTTTGAGGGAAGTGATACAGTAGCTTGTGTTTTAATGGAAGTTTTATTGGTGTTGAAACTGAACCTAAATACTTATTATCTTGAGTGCACTAATGTTGCTAATAAAGATTGTGTGAAGTTTTGTATGAAGGAAACATTTCAGGTGTATGGAGAGAATGATGTAATGAGATGAAGAATGGACTAAAGCTCAAGCTTGGGGATGCCACCCCGTGTCACCCCAAGAAATATTCAATAGGTACAAGCGTCAAAGCTTGGGGATGCCCAAGGCCTCCCCTTCTTCATTAATAAAAATCCCAGGTTTCTTCCAAACACTTCATTTTTATTGTTTCATGCATAGTTGTGTTGTTCTTGGAGAGTCTTCTTTTTCATTTTTGGTTTTGGTTTTAGTTTGCTTGGTTTTCTTAGTTTGCTGAATAAATTGGTTGGACCCCCTCTTTCATACATTGGTTTTCAAATAGTTTGGTTTGGATTGGAAAAGAGTAGGAAAGTTCATACTTAAGTGGTAAAGAGAGCTTGTTTTTTACTGTGGCCTATGCTTTGTCATGCCATGCTTGATATTTTTTTGGCTTTATGCTTAGTGATCTTTGCTGTAGCATGACATGTTATAAACAATTGAGATTCCTTAATGTGCCTTTGAAAGAATCATGCGTTGTTTTAGCATATTAAAGCATAGTATTGTGGTATTCTCCTTTGATGCTTTATTTGGGTTTACTTGGCGCATGCTCACACCATGTTATGACTATCCCAAGTCACCATAGCCTTTATGATCCTTTAGTTTTCGACTTGTAATATGACTTTATGCTTTAATTAATGATGTTTTATCGCTCTGCATGATTATGGCCATTATTGCTCTCTTAGTTGGTCGATCCCAGTCTTTTGCTAGGCTCCATAACCAAGTATGAGTTCCACTCATGCATCCAACTCCTAAAACCAAGTTATTCCAAAGAGTCCACCATACCTACCTATTAGCATTTGCTATTCCAAGCATATTCATGTTTTTATCTACCTTCCGAATTAAACTTGTTATGTGAAAATTAGTGATTAAATCTCTCACGAACTTGATGGCACACTTTACTTTCTTGCACTTAATAAACTTGAACCATTGCGTCCATCTTTGTTGCGTTTATGCTTGCGCTTTATAATTTGAAGTTAGCAGAACCATGTATCATGGGGAACACTTTCAACATTGCACTTGTACATTGTACCTAGTTGATATCATGTTCTTTTGCTTATGGATCCCAGCGGTGTGAAATAAAAGGGGAACTTGTAAGATCATGGAGTTTGTATTTGTGTTAGAGAAACGCCTAGGCCGCTAGCCTAAGCCATGCCTAATCATGGTGGAAACTTGCAGCATAACCATAATGAGCACTCTATGAAGCATCCTCAATAAAAACCTATGCAAATAGCAAATAAAAAGATCGCTGAGATGCTCATTGTCTGCTTGCCTTATCATTTTGATTATGGGATAGCTCTTGTATCCTGTGCAAGGGGTACCCCGTTGGTGGTTCTCTATGATACATATGTACTTACAATGACAAGAGCTTACTTGTGACTGAAGTTGAGTAGCATGAGGTTCGGTACTCGTAAGTAAGGGGCATGAGATTTCAGCTTATAACTTGTCAAGCATATCCTGTTAGTTGTGTCACTTTCACCTTAATCACCTAAATATGCTTATGATAGGGCAATGAGAGCTGAAAGCTAATAAGTACCATAATTTTTGGAAGCTCTTTATGAAACTTGAATCCCTACTTCCTTCTATGAAGGCATTTCTTTTACTTTTATGTTGAGTCTCCACCTTCTATCTTTATGCACCTACTTTGAGAGCATAGTGGCCATTCTCAGTTCTATGTGCATTGTCCCAAGACTTGTTGATTGATGCATAATTTTGATATTGCTTGTCTTAAACTATTTGTATCTAGTCACTCTGATGAACTTTGAAGGTGTCCTATGCATTTATGTTTGCTACTCTATGAGGGACAATCTAAATGCCACTATGCTATGTTTTCTTTATGTGAAACAAACAAACGTCTTGCAAAGCATTGTTATTCATGAATCTTTTGTTTGTGCCTTTTTATGTTGCAACATAGTTGCTATGTCTTATTGTTAGAACTTTATATTTCATGCTATGTTGAAGTACTATAATCCTGGCTATCAATGTTTTACAAATACTTTGATCAAGTTTATGATGGTGCATGTCACCTAAAAAATTATTCTTTCTTTTTATCACTTACCTACTCGAGGACGAGCAGGAGTTAAGCTTGGGGATGTTGATACGTTGCAAACGTATCCATAATTTTTGATGTTCCATGCTTGGTTTTATCTACTTTCTTATGTTTTGTCCACACTTTGGAGTACTTTCTATACACTTTCTTGGACTAACCTATTAACAAGATGCCACAGTGCCAGCTGCCTATTTTCTGCTGTTTTTGGTTCCAGGAAAGTCAGAAAATGAATATTCTCGGAATTGGACGGGACATAAGCCAAAGTCAGTTTTTCACCGAGGGGGACACGGAGCCAAAATACGAGACGGAGAGGGGCCAGAGGGCCGCCACACCACCTGGCCGCGCGGCCAGGCCTGGCCCGCGCCAGGGGTGGTGCGGCCGCCTAGGGCACCCCCTCGGCCTCCCCTTTCTCCTATAAGAAGCCTCCGATACAGAAACCCTAAGTACCCCGATCAAAATTCCACGAAAGAGTCAGTAGTCGTCGTCATCTCCATCCCTAGAAAGGGAGGGATCTGAAGCTCTTCCCGGCACCCTGCCAGAGGGGAGAATTCACCCTGGAGGCATTCTTCATCACCATGCAAGCCTCCGGTGTGATGCGTGAGTAGTTCATCCCTGGACTACGGGTCCATGTAGTAGCTAGCTGGCTAGTTCTTCTCCTTTGTGCTACCATGTTTAGATGTTGTGAGCTCCGTTCATGATCAAGATCATCTATTTGTAATCCTACATGTTGTGTTTGCGGGGATCCGATGGATATTGAGATGCTATTTCAGATTGATTATTGATTCTATCATGTCTTTGTTATTTGTGATCTTGCATGCTTTTCGTTGTTAGTAGCTATCTTCGCCAAGTAGATGCTAGCAACTCCAAGAGTTAGTATTTATGCTCGATAGTGGGTTCATGCCTCTAGTAATCTGGGGAAGTGATAGAAATCTCTAAGGTACTAAATGTGTTGTTGCTACTAGGGAGAAAATAGCAATCCTTTTTTCATAGAACAATCGTATTGTTTACTTTACATGCAATGCGTGATGCAATTATCTGTTGCTTGCAACTCAATACTAGAGGGGGTTCGGATGATAACCTGAAGGTGGATTATTAGTCATAGATGAAGTTAGATTACGGTCTATGTATAATGTCGTAATGCCCAATCAAGTCTCAAAGGAGTCAAATGTTTAGTATATGCTTGTATGCTTTCTCGATGTTTGTCAATTGCCTCGCTGTAATTTGTTCACCCAACATGTCATCTATCTTAAGGAGAGCCACCACTGGTGAACTATGGACCCCGGTCCTTTCTTTTACCATCAATCTACAACTGTTTACTGCTTTCTGTTTACTTTCTGCAAGCAATTACTTTCTTCCACACAATACGTTTAATCCTTTGTTTTCAGCAAAACCGGTGAGATTGACAACCTCACTATAAGTTGGGGGAAAAGTTATGTGGTTGTGTTGTGCAGGTTTCCACGTTGCTGCTGGTGCCGGTAGTGCGCCCTGCCAATGTCCAGCTAGCAACACCTTGGAGGTGTTTCCTTGCTCCTACTGGTTCGATAAACCTTGGTTTCATAACTGAGGGAAAACTTGTTGTTGTGCTCATCATACCTTCCTCTTGGGGTCCCCCAATGAGCTTGATATATTTTGGGCCATCAAGATGTTGAAGTGTAGTTGGAAAGATTAAATATTCTACTGATTTCATTGTGCTTGGTTGCTCCCAAGATGCATTTTGTCCAATTATATTTGGTAGACCTTTCTTACTTACTGTTGGTGCTGAAATTAATTTACTAAAAGAGAAAGTATTCATTAAATTTGCTAGAGAAAGACTTGAGTTTAACTTTTCAAAGTTTACTAATAAACATTTAGAAAAGGAAAATTTCTCTAAAGATATAGTGGAGACTCTTGCTTCAGTGGCAATCGCTTCATCGGACGTGATGGAACGATATGTGCTGAATCAACAGGAGGCATTTGATGATGAAGAGAAAGAAGCATTATAACAAATACTATCTCAACATCCACCACAGTTGCAATTACATATTCCACTTGATAATCTAGGAGAACTACCACAACCTAAAGAAAATCCTAGTTTTGAACTTAAACCATTGCCTAAAGATATGAAAATAATGCATTCCTAGATGATAAGAAAATATATCATGTTATTATTAGTGCTAACCTTTCAGATGAAGAAGAATCAAAATTACTTGAAGTATTAAGATATCATAGGCTAGCCATTGGCTATTCACTTGATGACTTGAAAGGTATAACCCCCCCTTTATGCATGCATAAGATTAACTTGGAAGAAGATGCAAAGCCTGTTGTTGACTATCAACGTTGTCTTCATCCAAGAATGAAAGAAGTGATAAGAAAAGAGGTAATTAAACTCATTGAGGCATGTATTATCTATACCATAGCTGATAGTAAATGGGTAAGTCATGTTCATTGTGTGCCTAAAAAGACTGGAATCACTGTGGTTCCAAATGATGAAAATGAACTTGTTGCTCAACATACTATTACTGGTTATGGAATGTGCATTGATTATAGGAAACTTAATAAGGCAACTCGTAAAGATCATTATTCTTTACCATTCATTGATCAAATTCTTGAAAGATTATCCAAACACTCTCACTTTTGTTATTTAGATGGTTATTCAGGTTTCTCACAGATTCCGGTGCACAAGGATGATGAAGAGAAGACTACTTTCGCATGTCCCTTTGATACTTATTCTTATAGGAGAATGACATTCAGTTTGTGCAATGATCCTACTACTTTTCAAAGATGCATGAATGCTATATTTTCTGATTATATTGAGAAAATTATGGAAGTATTCATGGATGACTTTTCTGTGTTTGGTACCTCTTTTGAAAACTGCTTGTTTAATCTTAACAAAGTTTTGCAGCATTGTGAGGACCAACACTTAGTCCTATATTGGGAGAAGTGCCATTTCATGGTGATAGAAGGTGTTGTTCTTGGACACCGAGTTTCAGGTAGAGCCATTGAAGTGGATCACGCCAAGATAGAAGCCATAGAGAAGCTACCATATCCTAGGGATATAAGAGGTATAAGAATATTTCTTGGTCATGCTGGTTTCTATAGAAGGTTTATCAAAGACTTTTCAATAATATCAAAGCCTCTAACAAATCTTTTGCAAAAAGATGTTCCATTCTCTTTTAATTATGATTGTGTGGAGTCTTTTGATGTTTTAAAGAATTCTTTGATAAGTTCTCCTATAATTCAACCTCCTAATTGGAATTTGCCTTTTGAAATCATGTGTGATGCTAGTGATTATATTGTAGGTGCTGTTTTAGGACAAAAATTTGGTAAGAAACTTAATGTCATATACTATGCTAGTAAAACTCTTGATGGCGCCCAAAGAAATTATGTTACAATTGAAAAAGAATTGTTGGCAGTAATTTTGCATGTGATAAGTTTAGATCTTACATTGTAGACTCTAAGGTAATAGTACACACTGATCATTCTGCTATTAAATACCTTATCAACAAGAAATATGCTATGCCTAGACTTATAAGATGGGTTCTTTTACTACAAGAATTTGATTTACATATGGTTGATAGGAAAGGTGAGGACAACCCGGTAGCTGATCATTTATCTAGAATGGAAAACATTCTGGTAGATCATATTCCTATTAATGATAGCTTTGCAAATGAACAACTAGCAAGCATTAATGTATCTGCTGCTAGAGTAGCTTCACCATGGTTTGCTGATTATTCTAATTTCATTGTTGGAAAAGTTATGCCGCCACCACACTTCACATCCCAACAAAGAAAGAAATTCTTTTATGATCTTAGGCATTATTTTGGGATGATCCATTTCATTATAATAAAAGTGTAGACGGTATTATAAGATGTTGTGTGCCTGAGTTTGAGCAGCCGGCTATCATAAGATATTTTCATGATAGTCCTTATGGAGGACATCATGCAGGAGACCGCACCGCTGCAAAGGTATTATAGTCTGGTTTTACTTGCCTACTTTAATTAAGGATTGTGCTAATTATGTTAAAGCTTGTGACAAATGCCAACGTGTTGGAAATATTGGTAAGAGAAATGAAATGCCTATGAACTATTCACTACCTCTTGAACCATTCGATATATGGGGATTTGACTTTATGGGACCGTTCCCCCATCACAAAGAAAACACACTCATATTCTGGTTGCAGTGGATTATGTCACAAAATGGTTTGAAGCCATTTCAACAAAAATTGCAGATCATGCCACAACAATGAAGATGCTTAAGGACATCATCTTTCCTATGTTTGGAGTACCTAGGTTTTTAATTACTGATGGTGGTTCTCATTTTATTCATGGAGTCTTTAGAAAAACTTTAGCCAAATATGGTGTTAATCATAGAGTTGCATCTCCATATCATCCTCAAACTAGTGGTCAAGTTGAACTAAGTAACATGGAAATTAAACTCATATTGGAAAAGACAGTTAATAAAGCTAGGTCTGATTAGCCAACTAAAATTAATGATGCTTTATGGGCTTATAGAACTGCTTTTAAAAATCCTATGGGTATGTCTCCTTATAAAATAGTTTATGTAAAAGCATGTCATCTTCTAGTGGAATTAGAACATAAAGCTAGATGGGCTGTTAAACAACTCAACTTTGATTTTAAACCTGTTGGAGAGAAAAGAATTCTTGACTTAAGATTGTTAGATGAATGGAGCAATGAAGCTTATAAAAGTGCTAGACTATTTAAAGAGAAAGTAAAATTTGGCATGATAAGAAAATAAAAAGAAAGGAATTCAAAGTAGGAGACCAAGTATTATTATTGAACTCTCATTTCAAGTTTTCTGCAGGAAAGTTAGCTTCAAAGTGGTAGAGTCCATTAGTTGTGCAGGAGGTGTATCGCTCCGGAGCCATCCGCCTTCATGGAGACTACAATGGTAAACCTGATGTTGTTAATGGACAATATCTTAAACATTATATTGCATGCCAAACATTTGCCGGAAGGGTTGAAGTAATGAATCTCCAAAGTCCGGAGGCTATAATCGCAAAAAATATCCCTTGCCAGATATCAAAAATTACCAAAAGTCAAGAAAAGGTGCGTAACAATATCGGAATATCTTCATATTTTAGGAAAGTGATTATTTTGGAAAATAAATGCGTGTCGCCAAAGAATTGGGCGAAACAGAGTCCCGAGGAGGGAAAGAGACCAGAGGGCGCGCCCTCCTGGCTAGGCACGCCCTATGGACCCTTTTGCCCTTTCCAAGTCTGTTTCGCCTCCATTTATTCCTCAACATTTCGTCTTACCCTAAAAACCGTCAATATATACCTCCCTCTGCTAATCTAATCTCGCATCGAGTCTTTTCGAGCGAAACTTTTTTTCCATCCTGTTCATTCAGCTTTTAGCCATGGCAAGCTCCAGATCCAATCTTGGAGGAGATGACTCCGAGAAGAAAGGCGTGGTGAATCACTACCTTAGCTCTATAGTGGCTCCCATGAAGACCTTGACCTTCAAGGAGGGGGTGCTACTCATGGAGGAGGTGAAGGCCCACAAGACCGAGGGCACCATGGAGGAGAGGCTACAAGTCTTGGAGGACACCGTCTTTAGGCATGGCACGGTGATTGAGAGTAACCTTGATGCTCATCACCTCATGAATCTTGAGATGGATAAGAAGGTTGAAGTCTATGAAGCAAGGATCAAAGATCTGGAGGAGAAGTATGTGCACACCATCACACAACTGGATAGGTTCCAAGCCCTCATGTGGGATGTGGAAAACCAGAACTGTGAGTATGAAGATCGCTTCAAGAAGATCGTCGAGGCTGCCTCCACCAAGTTCAATGATCCACTGTTGTCCTTCTATAATGGGAGGCCCTATCCTTGGAAGCTCAAGGAGTGGGACGCCTATTATTAGGAGAACGACGCCAAGGAAGAAGACTTGACGACAAACTTCTAAGCTTGGGGGAGTTCCCCCATACTTTATGCTTTTTAGTTATCATATTTGCATCTAGTTCTTGATCATTAGGGAGTTTTTGCTTGCACACATTATGTATCAATTTTCCCAGTGCTTGAAAAGCTCTTAGAGCATTATCATGTATCCTTGGTTCAGTGGTTTTGAATGAAATAAAAAGTATGGTGTCATCCATGATTCTCTTGTTTGGGATTTATGGGTAACACTCATGCAGATGTGCGCACCATATGTAGAAGTTTCACTTACATCTCGCCTTGAACTAAATTAACTTGAGCATGTTGGACAAGCATAGAATTACTCAATAAGATGAACTTGAAAATAAGGAAAGATCCATGCAAGGGAAGGAACACTTATTAAAAAAGGAACATTATGAATTTGTGGTGAGATAGGAAGTCTTATAAAATAAATAGTTGGAAAGAGGAGCATGACAAGGGGACATGTGATAATCTTGTTCTACTCAGTAATTGACGAGTAAACTGAATGGTTGTCATGGGTATTTTAATACATATGCTCTATAGAAAAGTGTTTAAAAGATAGGCACCCTAGGATTCGGCTAGCCATGGAAAGTGAAAGGCAAAGGTTGTTTAGAGCATATGACATGATTGAAAGACCAATAAATAAGGTTTATACTGGTTACTAAGAGAGAAAGACCGTTAACTCATGCCATGTAAAAAGTGGTGAAAGTTCTTGACAAAAGTCAAAACAGTCATGTCTATCTGGTTGTCGAGACAATTCTCTTTTCCACTTTTTGTTTTATGAGAAACTTATATTTATTGCAAAGGCATATACAAAGGGTAATTAAAAGCTAGTAAAAGCCATTCAAAGGTATTTATAAATAGCAAAGTGTATGATAAATTTGAGACTTGTTCAATTGTCCAACATACAATGGTTAGTTTTTGTTCACAAGTAAGGGGTATATGATAATTTCTATCTGTGTAGCCCACATTTGTATGGTTGTTAGTTCATATTTCTTATGGACAAGTAAATATGCATAAGTTGATCATGCCATGCTCGTATTTTCTTGTCAACCATAAGCTCATTGATGCATGCTCATGATCTATTCGATTATTTGCTCGAGGATGAGCAAAGGTTTAAACTTGGGGGATTTGATACGTGCATTTTGCATCATCATTTTTAGGACTTATAAGCACTGTTTAAAATCATATTTACAATGATCAATCATTACTTATGCATTTTAGATGATTTACGAGACTTTTCTATAAAGTCCCTTTCATTGGTATTTAATTTCTGGGAGGTAGAAAACCTCATTTTTCATGTTTTGTTGTTTCAAGGACCTTCTGGACGTCTAAAAATCGGTGGAAAAATACCTGATGAGTTTTTCACTCGGAGAATCAACTTGGGCCAAAGAAGCACGTGAGAGGAACCCTGAAGGCTAATAGAGGCTAGAGGCCGCACCCACCCCCTGTTTGCGCCCTACAGGCTCTTTTTGGCCTCAAGCATCGTCTCGGCTCCTCATTTTTACAGACGCCTCCGTCTCGCCAGAAAACCTAGGCATAGGGGGAGGCCTCTCCATCAACATCTCCACCAGCACCATCATCATCATCATCACCATCATCATCTCCAAGATCCATCTCGTTCCCCTCATAGTTTGTGATTGATTGAACCTCGTATATTGTTTTAAGGGCTATTTTCATGTTTGTGATTGACATCTTGTCTTTATTTAGTAGAGAAATTATATTTTAAGATTGTGTTGTAATCCATATGCCACTGATCTATATCATGTTTTCAACTTGTGAGTAGATCCCCATATTCCTGAGAGCATAGGATAAATTGGCTATGATTTCCATATAATATGCAATGAGTACGTGGTCAAGTTTTTATCTTTTATATTGTTTTATGATGATTTTATCCGAACGTTGACTGCATATTACTTCACCTATATGGGCTCATAGGAGAATACTTTGATGCAATGATAGGGGTTGAAAGGGACGGAATTGACAGAAACGGTTTTCCAATACTTTGAGTTGCATTGGAGGGATTATATGTCGGGGACCAATGAACTTATTGCTATGATGGGGCATTTATGTCTTAATGATTCTTAGATGTTCATGTGCATAGCTCTAGGACCCATCATAAGTGGTGTATTTTGCTCATATTTATGGCTGCACCTAATTTAGGCTCCGCCCTAAGGAAATAAAACTTGACAATATATTCACCATATTGTGTAGAAATCTTTATGGTAAGTAAATTCATGTCGTCCTCGGGAACGCTTGTCACATATAAGTTCACACACACTTAAGTTTGTCCGTTTGCTGCATAGAGGATTGAGCTTTCTCTCATTGGTAGAATTTACTTATTGGTATTTACTTTTAGCACTTTATATTGTTGCAAACTATAAACCTAAAAACACCAAATCTACTGCATTTACTATTATTTTCTTTGTCAAACTTGCTAACCAATACCCTCAGCTCCTCGTGGGTTCGATGACCTTTCTTTATTGAAAAGTACTATAATTGATCACCTACACTTGGGAGCCATCAGGCGTCCGTGTCATGAGTCGAATTACCCCAGATCATATCGGATTCGAGCCCGGGGACTCGAGTCTGAACTAGGTGTTGTTGTTTCTGCGCTAGAGTAATTAACTGATCCCGATCTGTCGAGAGCATCAGACACACTTACCAATATCCCTATGGCTATTAAGCATCTACCAACTATTGACCTAATGTACTTCCGGGTCAGTTCCTTTTCCTTACAATACCGTCAACTTCGATCACACATCCGAGACTTCAAAAGTCTCCACCTGAATCTGCGATTTGACTAGAAACTCAGGGGCTACTGACATAGGTATGCCCAACGGGTACTTACGTTTCGCCTATCCGGTTCGGCCCAGCTGGAGCCCACACGATGATCTGCTGAGATCCATAAATCCCCTGAAGATTTGGATGACACAAAACCCATAAGGACATCAGTTTCTGGCGTGACAAGCAAGAAGAAGATTTTAAACTAGGAAAGCTTAGAGATAGAATCTGACTCAGACGGTACACGAGATCTAGCCTCCCCATTTAAGGGCTAGGAGGGGCCACCGGGGAGCACACGTTTTAGCTCTCATCGCAAACACGCTAGACCTAATCTACGCAACCGCAACCATCTCTGCGACTTGTAACATTCATCAATTCAATCAAAAACTTGTGTCCCTGTTTTTCTGTTCTAGTGCATACTTTTTCCCCGGAAAACTCAACACATTAAGTATGGGCATTACCGTGGATACCCCACATCAAGTCTGGGCATTACCGATGAAGGAAACTAAAGACTACGAAATGACAAGAACATATCCGCAATCCTCCTTGTCGTGCAGTTAGCAAAAATTGCCTAAAAAATGTTGCATATACGCATGCCAGCCTTCGGCATGCACCAAAGTGCCAGAAACACACATAAAAACAGTAGCGCCACCACTATGGGGCCTAAAAAAACTAACGGTTTTGCTAATTCTCAGTCGTCTGAGAATTAGTTAAATCTCAGTCACCTTAATTACCATTAGATTTGTGTGTCAAGATTCGTGCAGATTGTTTTCCTTCTCTTTTTGTTTACGAACGATGCAGGAGACGGGCTGTTGCTCTGTGTGCGCGTGGGCTGCTGGCCCCGTTGCTTCCGCGTGTTACCGTGCCCTACTGGTCCGCTGCTTCTGCTTTAAGATGTTTTTGTGTCCATGCAGTTCCGAATATAGAATATCAGCTAAGGTTTGGTTCATTCAGCTGCATATCTTTTTTTTTAGTGTTTTCTGTTGAACGTTGATCTGTTAGTATTACGTGCACATCATACATTATAAGACAATATTTCTATCAGTTGTCTCTTTTAGACATTGTTTTTATAGTGTTACATCAGATAAAAATCAAGTCATTCACAATAATTATTTTCTTATTTTTTATAGCCTCTATTTTTATGTCGTTTCTTTGTGTTTTCATTTTTATCTACTTTTGTCTTTGTTTTTCTCTTTTATTTTCCCTTTTATATTTCCCTTCCTTTTTCATTTTGTTTTTCTTACTTTTCATACTCTTAACGTTTCGTATTACTTTTTTGTGATTAAATTTTCCCCCTAAAAATGAAATTAGCATTTTTGACGGGTCTTTTATATTTTTATACTAGCATTTTTCAATAGTACTGGCTTAAGAAATCAGTTTTTAACCAAGAAAAAGTGTTTCGGCCGTTGGAATTTGCGTCATGATTCATGCTACATGTGAGTTGCAAGTAGGTGGTAATTAGAAATTTTCAGTTCCACCCGAGTTGCAACTGAGTATTTTCCATGTAGATTGCAAGTGAGATCAAAATGTTCCTAGTCGTTGGATCTGCGTCATCATTCGTACTAGATGGGTGTTGCAAATAGGTTGCAACTGAGAATGTTTAGTTGCAGCTCAGACTTGACTAAGTTTTTCTAGTTGCAAGTAGGTCGCAATTAATAAAAAATGTTTCTACCCGTTAGATTTGTCTCGTGATTTGTGTTAGATGGGAGTTACAAGTAGGCTACAACCGAGGCATTTTAGTTGTAATACTCAGTTTCAACTGAATTTTCTAGTTGCAAGTAGGTTGCAACCAAAAAGAGATGTCTTTGGCTATTGGATCTCCGTCATCCTTTGTGCTAGATGGGAGTTACAAGTAGGTTGCTACTAAGTTTTGTTTCTAGTTGCAAGTATGTTGTGACTAAATTTTGTCCAGTTACAAGTAGACTGCAACTAATAAAAATGTTCCTGGTAGTAAGAATTACATTGTAATTCATGATAGATTACATTTGCAAGTAGATTGCAATTGAGATCTTCTAGTTAACCGGAATTATGTAACAATTTTTAATCGAGAATTAAGCTTCGTTAGATGAGAATGAAGCGCACCCTTTTTTATTGGTTTTGCTAGTTCTCAGGCGCCTGAGAACTAGCTAAATCTCAGTCGCATTCGTTGCCGTCAGATGAAGCGCTTCAAGATTCGTGCAGCTGGGTGCTTCGGCTAGTGCGTTTGCCGTTTTTCTACGCGCCGGCTAGTTTGGTTCGTTCGTTGTATATATGTCCCTGCAGGCTCGTGTACGTGGTGGGCAGGGATGTAGACGGACGCCTGCGAAGACACCGGAACCTATCCGCCTAGTCAATTCCTTTCCTAATCAAGTCACGAGTCCTTAACAATTTTGCTCTAAACACTAACTACACGGCTGTCCGTCAACGTCCGCCAGACAGATGGACAACATCCCTAGTGGTGGGGGCTAAAGCTGCACGATCCGGTTCTTGTATTGTAGGCTAGATTTTTCTAAGCTTGGAATGTAGGACCGCCCACATGCATGATTTTGTGTCTGTCTTATTTCTTTTTCCTATTCCTAGTTGGGATGCCTTTTGCCTCTTTTTTAGATATTGTTCTTTTTGATTAATTGTTTCATTAAGTAAAAAGTGACACAGTAGTTACTGTATTATTTTTATTCTCCTATATTTTCATGTCTTTTACTCTGTGTTTTCATTTTTATTATTTTCATTTTTGACCTTTATTTTCCCTACTATGTTTCCCTCTCTTCTCATTTTCTATTTATTGCTATTTTCCTGTAATTTATAATATTTTTAGGTATTAGTGTTTTTCCCTCATAATGTAATTGAATTTTTTTTTGCTAGTTTAATCCTATTTTTCTACTACGGTTTTGCTAATTATCGGCCGATCGAGATTAAGTTAGAGAATTGTCGGCTCTAAAATCATCGGAGTTGCGTTGTTATTTGTGCTACCGTGGGAGTTGCAAATTCATTGTAGCTGGGATTTTTTATTTTCAATATGGATTGGAACCGAGTATTGTACAGTTGCAAGTATGTTGCAACTGAGAAAAAAATATCATTAGATTTATGTCGTGATCTGTGCTAGTGTGGGAGTTGCAAGTGGGTTGTAATGAAGATTTTCTTGTTATATGTGGGTTGAAACTAAGTTTTTTCAGTTGCAAGTAGGATGCAACTGAGAAAGATTCTTGGATATTGGATTTATGTCGTGATTCGTGCTAATGCGAGAGTTGTAAGTGGGTTGTAACTACGATTTTGTTTTTATATGTGGGTTGCATCTATGTTTTTTCACGTTGCAACTAAGGAAAATATTCCTGATTGTTGGATTCGCGTCGTGATTTGTGCTGACATGGGAGTTGCAAGTGGCTTGCAACTAATAATTTTTAGTTGCAAGTATGTTGCAACTAAGAAAAAAAGGGACTATTTAAATTATCGTTGTAATTTGTGCTAGTGTGAGAGTTGCAAGTGGGTTGTAACTGAGATTTTGTTTTTTAGATGTGGGTTGCACCTATGTTTTTTCAGTTGCAACTAAGAAAAATATTCCTGATCATTGGATTCGCATCGTGATTTATGCTAGCATGGGAGTTGCAAATGGCTTGCAACTACTAATGTTTAGCTGCAAGTGGTTTTGAAATGAGCATTATCTAGTTGTAACTATGTTGCAACTAAGAAAAAAATTGGAATATTTAAATTTTCGTTGTAATTCGTGCTAGTGTGAGAGTTGCAAGTGAGTTGTAACTGCGATTTTGTTTTTTATATGTGGGTTGCATCTATGTTTTTTCTGATTGCAACTAAGAAACATATTCCTGATCATTGGATTCACGTCGTGATTTGTGCTAGCATGGAAGTTGCAAGTGGCTTGCAATTAAAAAAATTCAGTGCAAGTGGTTTCGGAATGAGTATTGTCCAGTTGCAAGTATGTTGCAACTAAGAAAAAAATCGGACTATTTAAATTTTTGTTGTAATTCGTGCTAGTGTGAGAGTTGCAAGTGGATTGTAACTGCGATTTTGTTTTTATATGTGGATTGCATCTATGTTTTTCCCGGTTGCAACTAAGAAAAATATTCCTGATCATTGGATTTGTGTCGTGATTTGTGCTAACATGGGAGTTGCAAGTGGATTGCAACTAATAATTTTCAGTTGCAAGTGGTTTCGAATGAGTATTACCTAGTTGCAAGTATGTTGCAACTAAGAAAAATATTCCAGACTATTTAAATTTTCGTTGTAATTCATGCTAGTGTAAGAGTTGCAAGTGGGTTGCAACCGAGATTTATCAGTGTCATGTGAGTTTGAAACAGTGGGTTGGAACCGAATATTTTCCAGTTACTACTAGGTTGCAACTGAGAAAATAAATATTACCGATTGTTGCATTTGCATCATGATTCGTGCTTTCGTATGAGTTGTAGATGAGTCGCAACTGATACTTTTCAACTGCATGTAGGTTCCAACTAAGACTGTTTAATTGCTCTGAATTGTTTTCCAGTTGCAAGTAGGTTGCAACCGAGAAAACTGTTCCTAGTGATTGGATTTATGTCGTGATTTGTGCTTTCACTTTTCTTCTTTTCACAACTATTTATGCATACATGCTAATCACTTGGTTTCTTTCCTTACTTAATTAGCTCCATGGGTACATTGTGTAAATTTAGATCCGCCTCAACTATCATAATCTAGGCGGTTCTATTCCGTTTGTTTTTTTTAGAGGAATTCGTTGCTACAAAACGCTAGCTTTTTTTAGAAAAATCTGGTACGAACATGTTACATGTGTACAACAACAGGGGCAGCCAGAGTGGCCAGTTTCATTACACATGCAATATGATATCCACACAAACACGTCAACCTAAAGTACACGAGAAATAAGAATAAGATGAGACAAAGGGGCTGCGCTAGGGGTATTTTTAGATATTCAAGTGAATACCAAAGATTTTGGCAAAACATTTTTTTTGGCAAAGCAATTTTAGTAAAATAGCGATGATTTTAACCAAATAATTAGTAAATTTAGTAAATTAGCAAAATGTATACCGAAAGGCAAATCCCTGTTGCCACCGGGACAAGACATCACGTTCTTTTTACCTTTTTACCGGCAAAAAAAGTTATTTTTTAATCTTTGCCACAGGACCACACGTCAAGTATCTATACATAGAACCCTAGTTTTGATTGTTCCTGTTTGATTTATTTCCATCAAATAATAAACTGGACAGCCCATGCACCATGCATGTGTCACGTAAAAAGCCTGGGCATCAATCAATACGGTAACCCACGCAAGCAGCCGGCAGCCCAACTTCTTCACGGTAAAGCCCAAGCGACACTAGTAACACGAGGCGAGACAGAAACAAGTATGACACGGTGCCACGTCAAAAAAAAAGGTATGACACGATGATAACGTAATAAATCTCAGTTGACTGAGACGTAGGCAGTCCCAAAAACTAAACCTTATATATTCACCCTAGCTCAACTCAATTCCTGACTTCGCTACTGCTTACAAAGAATAGAAAAGGGTTTCCAATATCCTGACACAACACCGATTGCCTGAAGTCTTGCAGAAATTTATTTTAAAATTCATCTCTCATCTCCAGAGGAAAAAAGATGACTTTGGCCAGTAAGAAATATTCTTTGTGAAATTTTATTTCTGCCACTATGTTTTCCGCAAAAATGGTAATACTACTAAAAAAGACATGCTAATAAGGTCTTAATTGGCAAAACGATCCGAAGTCCTTATCTGATAGTTCCAGTCCGAGGCAGTAAATTAAGTGCAATGAAAGTTTACCCAAGAACAAGCGAAACCTGCAAGCAAAGGTCAAGGCCCTTAAGTTTTGTCCAAACATGAGAAATGGTAACGGAAGGGCTGAGATGATGTACGCGGGAAAGCAATCGATGACGCGAAACCCTGAATAAAAGACAAAGAAACGCATCCGCAACGGCGCGCGCGCGGCGATCCACCGATTTGCTGGGTCCTCTCCCATGGCACGCGTCGGTTCCGCGCCACGTCGCACCCCCATCTGGGCCCCACTCCCACACGCCTCGCGTGGAAGATCGACGCAGCACACCGGATGACCCAAACCAGGTTCCTCTTCTCCGGCCTGGTGCTCGCTCGCTCGCTATATCTAGATTCATTCCCAGGCCGCGAGGGCGCTGCTGCTGCTCTGCTCTGCCTGCTCCTCTTGTTCATCTTGCAAGTTGCAACTCCAGCGTGCGATCGAACGAATCGTGGTGATGGCCAGCGCCGGCGTCCACAACATGCCCGCAGGTCACGGTGCCGGCGCCGGCGCCGAGGGGGCAGACCCCGCGGCTGAATGCGGCGTCGCCGGTACGTTCGTCGGCTTCGACCAGAGCGGTGCTGCCGCTGCCGCTGCCGGAGGCGAGGAGAAGGCGGACTCGGATGCCTCCGTGGAAGAAGCAGAGGAGGGCTCTGCCGCCGCCATGAACGTCGCGGCGGCAATGCTGCCCAATCAGTCGTCTTCTGGGGCGGTGGCCGCGTGGCCGGTGGCGTTCGGTTCCATGGCGCTGACTGGGCGGCTCAGGTTTATGGAGGATACCGTGTCGCTGCACCCGTCCTTTTGCGTCTGGGCCCACGGCGAACCCATGCACTTCTTCGCCGTCTTCGACGGCCACGGCGGCCCGCACGTAAGTCAACACATCTGCCTCCCAAGCGAAACAACGAAACTATATCTGGATCATTTTGTGTAACAAGACTGAACGGAATGATCGATTTGGGAAAGAAAAAGCAGTCGAGATCGTGTATTATCTGATCCACCTGGCCACCTCCGATCCCAACTCCCAAGTCGACACGTTTTCATTCATTTCCTTGTGTCTCCACACAATCGCAGGTGTCGGCGCTGTGCCGGGAGCAGATGCACGTGATCCTTGCGGAGGAGCTCGCCACAGCCGCGGAGCACTACCTTGCCTACCACCGCGATGAGGACGGAGCGGAGGAGAGGGCGTGGTGCGCGGCGCTCTCCCGTAGCTTTGCGCGCGTCGACGCGCTGGCGCCGGCGGCGTGTGCGTGTGGCCGCGTGGGGTGGTGCGCGTGCCCCCTGACGTCTGGGCCGAGGGGTCCAATCGTGGGGTCCACGGCCGTGGTGGCGTTGCTCGTCCGCGACCGCCTTGTCGTCGCCAACTGCGGCGACTCCCACGCCGTGCTCTGCCGGGGCGCGAGTGCCGTCCCGCTCTCCGTGGACCACAAGGTACTACACGCAGAACCTTGCTCTCAAGCGGTACGGTACTCAAGTAGCACTGCATACAGCTATTCCAGTGTAATTGTCGACTTTGCACTTAGTCGGGTTCTCCCTGTATAGCACGAATATTGAAGCTGACCATGCCATGGTGTTCTCCCTGTAAATAACCCTCAATTTTAGGGGTGTGTTTGGATTGTGGTCAAAGTGTACCCTACCAATATTTTGGTCATAACCAAAAGATTAGCTCTTGTTTGGATTATTGCCAACTTTTGGCATGACAATGTTCCACTACCAACTCTAGTTCAAATATTGGCTCCCAGTATAACACAAATATTGGAGCTGACCATACCTTGGTGTTCTCTCTGTAAATAACCCTAACTTTAGGTTCTTCTCGGGTTGACCGGTCGCTGCCTCCTGTCGCCGATGGACACACTCAACTTTAGGCTGCCCGTGGGATTCAAAGCTGTTACGATCTACTCTCTCTATTACGGATCACAATACAAGTTCTGGAATTGGATACAAGGTTCACAGGATGAAAGGGGGAGGACGGATTCGGGAGCCAAGGTGATTCCGGAGGCAATACAGAAACCCTAGCTAGGAGCGCCCCCAACGAGCTCCCGCGGCGGTGACCCCCGCCCCCCCTCCAAAGGCAACGGGCGGAGGTAGCTGGTTGGGAACGTGGCTTCTCCTCGTGGCGGGCAGAGTTGTTGCAGGCGCGGCTATGGGGCTGGTCGGCTCGTCTTCGGTGGTAGCGTTGCGTGGCCAGAGCAAGGAGAAGTCTGGAGTGGCGTCTACAGTCCTAGCAGCATGGAGGTCAAGTGAGCCCTGGTGGCCTTTTGGCTACCGGCGGCCAGTCCGCCTTCTCCAGTTCCGGCGCGGGCGGCGCGTCGGTTTTCAGCCTCGTCGGTGCCATGTTGCAGGAATCCCTAAGGGCGGCGATGACGTTGTTTCACCAATCGGAAGGATAGTTGAAGGTTTGGTGAGGGCTGCTATCCAAACGAAAGTCCTAATCCTCAGTGTCGACATCGGCGGTGCCCACGGGTGTGGCTACCTTGCCGAAGGTGGTGTTTATGGATTTGCAGCTGCTCCTTGGCTAGGCCTCGCCTCATCTCCGGGGGGAAACCTTAGATCTTGTCGATCTGGCGATGGTGGCTCTTCAAGTCGCTTCCCTCCTTGGAGGCATCGTCTCAGAGTTGGCCTTCCTTGCCAGCGGTTGGCGTTGTTGGCGACAAGTGGTTGGTTGGCTTGGCTAGAGTTTGGATGGTCGTGATTCCGCTTCCCTCTCTATGCATTGGTGCCTTTCGAATGGAGTGCTCGGGCCCCGAGTTGTGCTTTGCAGCCCTGTTCTAAGCTAATTTCTTTGGTTTCCTACAATAATGGTTGACCTTCTCTCAAGGATGTTCATGGCATAGGTGAGGACTCGGAGATCGTCGCCCTTCGACCGTGTTTAAGGTTCTCGATGGCTTGTGTTGTGTCGAGGCTCGCCCATATGGTGATGGATGTCTTGTTCGAGGCCAAGAGCAAGTGCAGTGGTTGTCTCGGCTGAACTTTGCACTTCGGTGGTGTCTGCGTCTATCGCTGTCACAGCGCAACCTCGGCAGTGGGATGCCCTTCGATGATGGCTACGACTCTCCTAGTTGAGACCAAGAGGAAGTGCAGTGGTACTCTCAGTGGAACTTTGCCCTTCGGTGGTGGCTGCAGCTCTCGGTGTCGCGATGTGATCTCAACAGGGGGATGCCTTTCGATGACGTTTGTGACTCCTAGTTCTTCCAAGGTGTTCAGTGTTCGCTCGGCAAGCAGGTGTCATGTCTCTTTCATAGTCTCGGCTATTTGATCCTTTCGACCAATCCTTCCGGACTCCTTCCTGCTCTTCTCGTCTATTCCAATGTTGGTGGCTCCTTAGTTTTTAGGCTTAGGTGGTGTTACTAGTCCTCTCACCTTTTCTTTTTCTCGTTCTGATTTGTAATTTGACTTTGTACCCCATACTTGACTGAATATATGTTCAGACTGGCTTTGGCCTACCGTAGATATAGTAAAAAAAGAGGGAATACAGCCAAGGGAGAGAGGAGAGACGTTCATGAGTTCTGTTCTTAGATGCCCTTGTCGTGCATGTCTTGCCTTCTTTTAATGATCAACATGTCCATTCTTCAGCTAGAAAATGTTGGCCGACCTTCCTGGTCTTGTTGCCGCCTTAGAGTCGGCCCATGGGCTATGGAGCCCATGACATTCCTCCCTCCTTCACGAGCGCCTTGTCCCTAAGCCGGCGTTCGCAGAAAACAAGCCCTGAGCTCGGCGGATGTTCTCACATGTCACTAACACTACTAGAAAAACAGCTATAGATAGACAAGCTATTCTGTGGCGCATATAAAACCATGGGCCACAGAAATGAGTGGCACATATAGAAAAAAACACCACTGAAATTTGGCAATTCAGTGGCGCACGGAACCAATATGTGCCACATAAATATGGATTTCTGTGGCGCATATTTTCCTGTGCGCCACAGAAAGTGATGATTATTTGGCGCATATAGACATATGCGTCACAAAAAGTGAAACCAGATCCCACCCCTGGATCGACTTTTCAGTTTTGTAAAAAATAAATAAAAATGATAAAAACTTTAAAAAAAAATTCCCTTGAGTTGTAGTTAGATTTTAGGGTATAGTTGGAGACAAAATTGAAAAACATGAATTTCGATGTATTTTGCAAAAAAAAGATCATGGAACGGTAAAACGGCCCTAACTTTTGCATATGATGTTGGAAAAAAGGTTTTATATATCAAAATGATCGTCTCGAAATTTTCAACTCGATTTCAACTGCTGGAAGCCGTTGAAGATTTTACAGATTCCACAAATTCAAAAAGAGTAAAAATTTATGGCAGAAAGAAAAAATTTCCTGCAAAAAAAATAAAAAAGGGGAGAAACTTCTGTGGCGTAATTCTCCCATATGCGCCACAGAAGTCTTGGGCGGGATTCGAAATTTGAATCCCGCTGGCGTCCCTTCTCCTTATATTCCTCCACTTCTTCTCCCTCTCTTTTCTCCTTCTTCTCCACTCCACTTCTCCTTCCCTCCATACTTCTCTCCTTCTCCTCCACTCTCCGGTGACCTCCACCTCCACCTCCGGCCATGGCCTCCTACTCTACCTCGGTGACCTCCTCCTTCGACAACCTCCAACACCACCGGCGAACCCGTCCTCCACCTCCGGCGACCTCCAACACCACCGGCAACCCCGTCCTCCACCTCTGGCGACTTTCTCGTCCTCCTCCTCCACCACCACCTCCGGCGGCCTCCTCCGACCATCTTCGGCGAGCCCTTCCTCCACCTCCGGCGGCCTCCTCCTACTACTACTCTGACCACCTCCGACGGCCTCCTTCTCCTGCGGCCATCACCTCTGATCCACCTCCGGTGACCCCCCCACCTCTGGCCAGATCTGGCCATTTTTTTTGTGAAATTCGAAAAATAATTATGTGGCGCATATTGCAATATGCGCCACAGAAAGTTGATATCTGGCCTGCCTTTTTTTGAAATTTGAAAAAACAAATATGTGGCGCATATTGGCCATAAGCGTCACAGAAGTTTGAGATTTCCGTATATGCGCCACAGAAAAGAGTTATTAGTGGTGAGGTAACAGTTGCGCATCTGATATGCGCCACAGATATGTCAAATACGTGCGCCACTAATAAGCCTTTTCCTAGTAGTGCAAGGACTCTGGCAACCCCGATCACTGAATCAACACTTGCTCTAGCTTTTTCTGATGTCGACATACCTGCCTAGTCTGCAGAACTTACTACGACACCCGATGGTGTCGCACGACATCATCGCCTTGCGGATTCTCTTGATGGACCTCGGCCGGTGGCACCCCTTTTAGCAGTTGCGAGACATGAAATACGAACCCTAGAGTTCGTCATCACCTTGAGACGATAGGAGAGCTCGCCCACTTTCTGATCCACTTGAAAGGGACCGAAGAATCAGAAGGAGAGCTTGGCATTCGATCGGACCACTAGTGATGTCTGGATGTAGGGTTGCAGGTGTAAGAAGACCTAGTCCCTGACATGGAACGAACGATCGGAGCGGTGTCTATCAGCGAATTGCTTCGTTCGATGATTCGCTCTATGCAGGTGCTGGTGAAGTACCGTCGTCATCAGTTTGCACCCCTGAGTCATTCCTAAAGATCTTTCACCACTACGATAGATTCTTCAAAAATCCCCAGATACCATGGTGCGTGTCCGTATAGAGCTTGAAAGGGAGAGGTTTTGATCGCAAAATGGTACAAGGTGTTGTACTAGAACTCTGCAAGGGACATCCACTTGATCCATTTTGTAAGACATGTACTGATGAAACAACACAAATAGGTTTCCAATTGACGCGCCATGTCTGCCCATCTGTCTGCAGATGATATGTAGTGCCTATTATCAACTCCGTCTTGGCCAACTTGAATAGAGCTTGCCAAAAATGGCTTGTAAACACTCGATTTATGTTAGATACCAATGTTGTTGGCATGCTATGCAGCTTGAATATGTTGTCAAAGTATACCTGCGCCACCTGAGCTGCGGTAAATGGGTGCGCCAGATCCAAGAAATCGGCATACTTCGTAAGTTTATCAAAGACCAATAGAACCGAGTTGAATCCTGCAAATCGTAGCAATCCCTCCACAAATTCCAGTGTCACAATTTTCCATGCTTCATCTGGAACTGTCAGCGATTTAAATAGGCCTAGATACTTCACTCTTTCTGCTTTAGCTTGTTACAGATAGTACACCCCTCAATGTATTGTTGAACTGTTTGTTTTATTCTTGGCCATGCAAACAATTGCTGCACTCACTGTAGTGTCACATGTACCCCTAGTGTCCACCGAACTCTCTTGAGTGCAGGTGTAGTTAGATTTTATTCTGCATACCAAGATTTCCTCCCACTAGATTTTCCTCTTGTAGCGAAGGAGATCATCCACCCAACCAAGTGTTTAATCTTGCTGTTAGGCTCTTTCAGTTTGTGTAGTATATGTTGAGTAACTTGATTGGTAGTGTACCCATTTTTAATTTCCCGCAGACAATCTAGTGTGCCCATGGAGATAGCCAACACTTACCCCACAACAATGGCAGGGTTACGAGACATTGCATCAACCACCTGATTGATGCAACCTTTCTTGTACTCAATATTGATATTGTACTAGAGACCCAACAGTTTGGTGAGAACCTTTTGCTTCCAAGGAGTTTTAAGCCGTTGTTCATCCAAATGCGATAGGGCTCGCTGATCAGTGCGGACGATGAAGGGAATATTGACGAAGGTATAGCCACCAGGGGTCCACCTATGAGAATTGCCATACTCTCTTTTTCATACGTGGATAAGGCAATAGACCAGGACCCCAAAGCTTTACTAGAAAATGCCAAAGAATGATGATCTTGCATAAGTACTGCACCAATGTCGTTGTCCCTTGCATCTGTTTCCACCACGAACGGCCAGTCAAAAATGGGTAATGCCATGACTGGTGTTGTCAACAAAACTTGCTTCAAACGTGTCAAACACCTATTGATGATCAGTTATCCATACAAACAACTCGTTTTTCTTCAACAAATCCACCAGGATTCGGCTTATTAAGCCGAAATTCTTGATGAATTTCCTGTAGTAGCCTGCGAGACCGAGAAATTTCCTCACATCCCTTGTACTGTCAGGCAGCGACCATGAGAAAACTTCCTCAATGTTCTTTAGATCCGTTGCCATGCCCGCCACAGAAATAATATGCGCATGTACTTGAGCTTCGGCTGCGTGAAGGTACATTTGGAGCGCTTGACCTTCAGTTGATTGTCGGCCAGCAATTGGAACACAACCTTGAGATGTTCCTGGTGTTCCGCAAGTGACTTATTATAGATGAGAATATCATCAATGAAGACCATCACGCAACGACGGAGCAGGGGCACAAAGAACGTGTTCATGGAATTTTGGAAAGTGGTCGGTGCTCCGGTTAGGACATACAACATCACACGAAACTCGTAATGACCTTGATGAGCCTGGAAGGAGGTTTTAAATTCCTCGCAGTCCACCATTCAAATCTGATGGTATCCTATTCGCAGATCAAGGCTGGTGAACCAGGTTGCGCTGGCCAGTTTTTCCAGCATCTCATGAATTACAGGAAGCGGGTAGCGATTCTTTAAGGTGAGTGCATTCAGATTGCGGAAGTCGATACAAAAACGCCATGTTCCATCCTTCTTCTGGACTAGCAAAATGGGAGATGCGAAGGGGATAGTACTGAACTGAATTATCCCCTTGCTTCAACGTCTCCGCGATTTTCTTCTCGATCTCGCCCTTATGCTCTGGATTGTATCGATATGGTTGCTAGTTTGACTGGCCGCAATGATCGAATTCCTGCGACGACAACATACCTTGAGGTTCAACAAACAGGGAGTAAAGGTCTAACAACATCTCTTGGATCACTAAAGGAAAAGCTTCTTATGGTTATGTTTCCTTGATTTCACCTAACTGAACTATCTAGAGCCACCAATTCGTTGACATATATCCTATGACATGAAGCATTGTTGGTTGTAAGACCCTAGAGGAACACTTGTTTTCATCAGCCCCACACTCTGTGACCAGTCCATGTCGAAAATACTATCATAACATCCCAAAGGAAAAAGGCGCACATAGGTGGAAACCTCCAGATCACAGTGCAACATGGCACCGTCCGCTACCTTGACCTACATGGGGAGACAATAACAAACTTATTGCCAGTCAACAACAATTGATTTGTTGACCAAACTGTGTTTACTACCCGAATCAACCAACATCAACACTTCCTAGGACCGAATATTGCCTCAGAGCCAAATAGTCTGAAGTGGTTCCACTCCTTGCAGAGATGCATCAGAAATGACACACAACTCTCTGTTGTGTTCTTCTGGCGAGGAATACGATTCCCTCTCGCCATCCAATAGTCCGAGCAATTCATCGACAATGTGCAACTGCACGGTTGGTCCATACACACGATCGCATGCCCATTTCTCGCGACATGTATAGCAGAGTCCTCTTGCGTGGCGATATGCCCGAAAGGCCTACACCTTGTCATCTGTGGAAGGAGTCTGGGAGCTTGTCACACCTCTTTGATCTTCAGGATGTATGCCAGAAGACTGTCCTGGAGGCTGCCCCACTGGTAGAATTGGCAGGGGCAATGCCGTGCGCGGAGGATGTCGCAAGAATGGGTCCAAGCCACTGGATGTAACTGCCATCTCCCACGTGAGCTCCACCGCTTCCTCCTGCAATCGAGCAAGAGCAACAGAAAAATCCAAATCTCTCGGTTGTTGAACCATAAGATAAACTCGTATATCATAACGCAACACATATTTGAATTTAGTAACAAAAAGGAGGGGATCCTAAGGCTTATGATGGACCATCAAGCCATTCATCGTGACAGAGATTGGGCTGCATACTCCGCCACTAAACCAGACTGTCGAAGCAACACCTTAAACTCATGATGCCCAAACTTCTCACAAACTAGACACACGAAATCCTCCCATTATTCCACCATCAGGTGCTCGTTGGTCCACTGGAGCCAAAGCGCGAAGTCACTCGTGAAATACACCATCAAAGTATCGATCCAATTCTCTCTATCTAGGTGACACATGCGAAAATAAGACTCGCATTTAAGTTTCCATTCAAGAGCTCCCTCGCCATCAATTCCTGGGCAATCCATGCATCGAGTGTTTCCCTTCCCTCCCATGGTGTTGAGAGAGAAGATTCTGAGTTCATGATGAGGCTGAACGTACCCTTGGCCGGGGTTCTGTGTGGGAAGGCCCCAACCACCAAACTCCGGAGTGTGTTTTCGACGCGGTGGCCACCGGTCCCATGACAAACATCATCACCCACTTGGACGCGCATGTCCGAACGCCACCCCACCGGCAACACAGGTGGTGTTGGTGTTGGTGTTGGTGTGGTTGATGAAGAGGTGGCGACGGCGGTCGATGTGGAGGTGCATATCTCCTAAATCGGCTTGAAGCGCCCTCACCGCTTGATTGACCTTGGGCTTCCACTACGCTAGATCGATGAGGACGGGCTTGATTTCCTCCATCGAGCTGACCTTGCCCTCCACGACTTCAAGCTTGTCGTGAGGTCATCGATTTTGGTTGACTGCTCACGGATTGCCTCGAGCACCGCCGTGATTTGGTCCTTCATCTCCTACTCGTCCATAATCCCTTTGACTGAGCACGTATGAGGTATCAATATTGGGAACGGCTCTGATACCAGATTGTTAAGATCTACTCTCTCTATTACGAATCACAGTACATGTCCTAGAATTGGATACAACGTTCACAACATGAAAGGTGGAGGAAGGATTCGGGAGCCAAGGTAGGAGAGAGGAGAGCCGTTCCTGAGTTCTGTTCTTCTATGCCCCTGTCGTTCATGCCTCACCTTGTTTTAATGATCAGCGTGTCCACTCTCCATCTGGAAAGCACCGGCTCACCTTTCAGTCCCATTGCGGCCTCAGAGACAGCCCATGGGAGGGAGAGAGAGAGAGACTTTGATGAGCAATGCATTAGTATATTGAAGAGGAGGAATTTTCATGTGGATGGAGAGAGTGAGAAAGGGATTTGCTTGATTTGGGTATACGCTTTACTAGTGCGCGATACCTGTGCTTATGAACTAATTGCAGTGTAATTACTTTAATTGCTTTAATGTTACAACTGTTTGATGCTTTACTTACTACTAGTGCGTGTTCCACTCAGCTAGCTTGAGTTATTTGGACTGCAGATGCGAGTGCTCGTGCATGGTAATTTATCCCTTACTAATCGATGAGATGTGAATGATCGAAATGTGCAGCCTGATCGGCCTGAAGAGAGGGCACGCATTGAGGCGGTGGGCGGGCAGGTGATGTTCTTGGACGCGCCGCGTGTCGGAGGGATCCTTGCCATGTCTCGCACATTAGGTATGTACTATGTACAAGCTCTTCCACCATCTATTGATGCACGTAATCCTCACGCTAAATTTCATTTGTGAGGAATCATGTGCCTTTTGAATGCCAATTCCAAATGTTTTACATATTTGGTCCTAGGTCGGCCATAGAGAAATATCAGACTCTATAGGAATTCCAAGGGTGCTAAAGTGTCATGGGGGCGTCTTGCTCAATTTTTTACTTGCTTTTCATTTGCCCTTTGTCTTAAATTTTCTCCCCAAGCTAAACTAGAGCACCTTTCTCAAATAATTTCGCAAGGTGTCTTTTAGAAAATATAAGCTTGCTACGCACGTGTTTTGTTCCCACCAACATCTGATGAGTAGAAAAATAAAGAAGTTATAAAGCAAATACTATAAAAGGAGGGGTGAATTAATTTGTCATGGAGTGCATCGTATTAGAAACAAAAAGAGTAGATTTCAGATTCTACCCCCTAGTTTCACTTTGTTGACGCTAATTACCCAATTTAGCAAATTTTCATCATTGTTACCCCATTTAACAAAACTTGTGCCAATTTATAACCCGTCTAAATCTTGACGCTGATCAAGCACCTTTTTATTGTGATATAATCTTTCTAAAATGAAGACCGAGATGGATGGACTTATGGGACCATGAGATGGAATTACAATTAACCCTAATCAGTTCCTTAAGGATATTTCGTAACATGCCCTTCCAGTAGTACGATGCACACATATAGCATCTGCCAGTTACTTTTGCCAAAAGCACCAGCTGCTCGTGCTCTCATGACCTGTTGTCAGCATTGAATAAAACACCCTATGACCAGCATTGCTAAACAATCCGAGAGCAAAACCTTTTGCCTTCATTGCCACATACGATCTCCAAACTTTCATAAATACTCCCAATCTCATGATTTGTACTCCTAATCCACCTACCCAAATAAAACTAACCACTGAGAAACAAATGGGGAGAGCAAAATGATCGGGACTGACCTGTCAAAACACTCAAATAAATTAGAGGGGTAAAAGTTAGCACAAGTTTTGCTAAATGGGATAATTAGGATAAAAATTTGCTAAATGAGGTAATTAGCGTCAAAAACATGAAACTAGGGGGTAAAAACTAGAATTTACTCAAACAAAAATGACATTTCTTTGCATCCTCCCAATCTCAATACCAATTCAGAACCGCCAGCTGACAAAAAACAATTACTCTGTTCCACAATATAAGCTTATATTGTGGAGTAGTTAGAAAGGCTACTAAAACAAGGTGTGGTCCTTTTAAGCTTTGCATGCTAAAATAATGTGTCACGTAGGCCTGTGTCAGAAAGGTTATGATAATAACACACATTAAACTTTATTTTGATAAATATATGTATAGCCGATAAGTTTCGTGTCAGTGAGGTTGTGGGTCAATATATTTATTTTGATGCATGGTGTATTGTTAAGATTTAGGAAGTATCTACCAGACAAACAATATGGAATAGATTTACCAAGAAACTGTGCATTGAATACATAAAAGCTTACCACTTTAATCAGTCCAATTTTGAGATAACTACACATATATATTTTTTAGTAAATATTCTTCCTTGAGTGTGAACCGAGATATGTATGGACAAAAATGGTAGCTCCACATGTGTCAATGTTTCCTATCAGTTTTTGGTATGTCCATATGGGAAACAGCTTCTCTGAAAAAGAAACAAAGAGAGAATATTAATATAGCTGGGCGCATGCCTGTTTCTGATGTGCAGAAGACAATTCACAGTGTGTCGTGCTTCCTAGAATGAGCCCCTCACCTCACCACTTACAAATCATTCTTTCTCTACGACACCCATTTTCTCTTGCTTCATCACTCCCCTCTTTCTCTCTCCTGGACAAGTCTATGAGTACGCCATGGCACTGTGTTGCAGTATTTCAAATATCCTTGGCGTTCCTTTGAGCTTATGTTGTCGTCGTTGTGTGCAAATGAGACGCGTTGACCATCCCTAGAGCGTATTCCTCACTTTCCGCTTATATACACACTTAACACCTGGAAAGGCTGTCACGGACCATTCCGCTGCGATGTGTTTTGGATGAAGTTAAAAGTCTCCGCACCAGCACCAGAGAGTGCTAAGAGCATCTTCAGTCGCGTCCCCCAAACGACGTCCGACAGAAACGGTAGATCGATCTTTTAGGGGACACCGCAGTGGTGTGCCGCGTTTGGGGTCCCAAACTGGCCGTCAAACATTAAAGTTCATGATGAATTTTAATCAAAATAACTATAAAATTTGAAGACCAATAATTCAAAATTGCTGCCATCTCTTCGCCGTCATCGATCGCCAGCCAGAATCTTACAGAACCGATGTGTGAATGAACTAACAAAATATTATCGATCGTCGTCGGTTGCGGCTCCACCTCCAGATCGACGGTATCGTCATGCGTGTGCTCGCCCGTCGCCGATGCCGATGCTTCCGTCGCTACCGCTACCGCTTGTACTGCGGCCTCCAACCTGCCTTTGATTTGGCGATTTCTTGCAGGATCATGTCACTGTTGTCCATGTGCGCCACCAACACCTCGGGATCCATCCTGGACGTGTGGGCGGTAAAATGAGGAAGTCCTCCTTCCTTTTCTTGACGGTGACCCTCTCCTTCTCTGTCTCGACCGTCTCCTTCTTGATCAGGATCTTCTTGTCTTGCTTGGATAACAAGGACTTCCACCTTTCATCACTCTTATCCTCCCGGATGAGCATGTTCGACAAGACATTGACGCAACACTTGTTAATAGACGCATGCACCCTGTCTAATGATGCCGCTTGAGCCACAAATTCCTTGGTCTTCTTATTGTCGATTGGATGCCTTGCCGAGGCGGGTGGCGCGTCCAGATCAGTGATGATCTTGGATCCCTTAGCCAAATGGGGGTGTGTTTGCCTCCCTTTCTCGCATCCTTTGAGCTTGATGTAGCATGAAGGATAATTGTTTGCCCCCATTTTTGAAATGGTATATCTCTATGCCTTATCCAACTAAGACGAACAGTGACGATTAGCATGACGATGTAGAACAATGACGATGCAGAACAAAGAAGAAAACATGACGATGCAGAGCAAGGACAACGCGTACTTACCATATTGGCCACATTCATGCTACTTTCCGGGCTAGCTTCGATGTTTGCATGGCAGCCGTAAAATAAGTTCACCGATGCTTATATTATATCTAGAGTGTTGACATAGACTTTTGACTCCTCTTCATTTGCATGCCAACATACTCCTTGTTGCGGAACATGCGCTCATCAAAGTCTTGTTTTGATCCTACCACAATAGGCACCATTGGTTTGATTGGCGCCGGTGATAGTATACATGCTCACTAGCTTCCAAGAATCACACAAACATTGGTCTTTCAACGAACTAGCATGGTGGCCCTCGCAAATGCGAGGGCACCATCTTTATTTATTTATTATTAAAGAGAATCATCTTTAGTGTGTCAAAAATAATAATAAATTACCTTCATAAATTCTTAATATTATATGGTTGAGAGTAATACAATATGCAACCACAATTTTGTATGTCCAAAGTAAATAGATATCACATGCGTAGTAGAGATCTTTAACTGTATTTAGTTTATGGGTGAAAGACTATTGGGATATTCAACACACTATATGAATGAACATATTTGAAATTTCTGCATGGTATTAAATGGATACATAAAATTAGATTTTAAATCATGAGATTGCTTGTATTTTTTATGTCATCTAAGATATAGGATGCAAGGCTGACATTCACATCCTTAGACCATTTTGAGTGAATAGAAAATATATTTAATAAGGTCAATAATTTTTTGTCCTTTCTTTTTGGTACAAAGAGTTTATCCTCATTAATGGTCAAATGAACATTAAGAATTTCAATTCTATTTTTATCGGATAATTTTACCTCATAAAAATACATGACATTGTTATATTGATTTGAAATGCTTGACGTCTTAGAAATGTCCAGTCTAAAATATACAAGTGGACCAATAGTTACATTATTACAGAATTAAGGAAATATTTTTATCTCAAATTAATCGGCATGACTTTATTTTTGAGGTTGTGATAAATATTTTTATAATAATGACGTATCTTTTTTTATATTGGATGTAGCATTATGCTGAACCATTTGAACCGTACTATTATGTCAAGTCATTACACGCTCTTTCTCTCGGTTGTATTTGTCTTTTCAAACAAAATTACTGCATTTTCACGTATGGACGACATAGTTCTGGCATCTTAATCAACCACCATTTTCCTACGTGATTGTAAATTCCAATGATGTATCCTAATAAATTGTAAGGAGCTAAGAAACCACATGAACTTTCTCGGAATTTTTTAATTTACATAATATTTTATTTAATCATCTACATCATAGGAAAATCATAAGAACTGATTATATATAAATAAATTTCAAAATGTTATGTTGAAAAGAAATTTACTTCCACTTGGCTGTTATTTATACAAATAATTTCTAATTTTTATAATCCTCAGGAGTAAATAATCTTGATCCCTAAAAAATCCTATTCAAAATTCCCCTACTTTGAGATAATCTTGAATAAAATTGTGGGAATATGTTGTAAGTGTATTCACAACAACCAATTTTGTTGGTATTGGTACTTATGTAATAGTATCTTTCCTCTACCTCAAGCAATCACATTCTTAATAACCGAGCACCGATTATCCACATCTATGCACATATTTAACTTGATATCACTATATTTCTCTTACCCCAATCGTTCAGTAGGTCGAGGTTGATTATGTCCTAGAGCTCAAATCCAGTTACAAAGCTCTCTAAATTGTAAAGTTACCTAGAGAAATCCACCACTTCATTATATCATCTACATTAGGTAAGGTGTCATACACTTTTGTATATACACACACACCCCATAAAGGATTGCACAAATTTTAGCTAATTGAAAGCATTTACATCTTTAATCCTTCTAACTATACTATTATTGGATTATGCTTATATATGACATTTCAGTAAACTATGGTATGTTTGTCTTGCAAAGAGTTTAGACTGTTTATTACAAACTACTGATAACTTGATACACTTTAGAAAGATCTAATACTTATTATTAAACCCCATGCACTTTAGGAACATCTGTCTATTTCAGGTGCAATAAGTATGATGATCTATTGAATTTGATTTGTTATTGATTGTAGTTTATTTAAAAATTAATTATGATAAGATGTTGGTTTGATTCTGCTTATGCATAGTTAGGATCATTTTTATTTTTATTTGATTCTACGTGAACTTCTATCATGTCTCTTTATGTACCGCATTGTACTTTTTATATCATTTTTACTGTAAAATTGTCTCCCTTTCTAACATGGACAATTAAAATATGATGATGCATTGATAATTTTATCTTTAAATGCACTAATAAATGATACATATATGTGTTAGTACATCTCACTTTTTATATCGAATTGTGTCTTGATGGTGTAATTGATAAGCGCCAGTATTTATTGATCGAGAAAGTTTATGCGAGTGACTTTTAGCATTTTTTTATAAGAATACTCATTGCTTTGGGTATGTGACTATAAGAACCAAATATACGTTTTGATGAGTTTGTAATGTCATTGGATTTTGTGAGGATGTTATTCTTCTTATCTTTTTGTGAAAGTTCTTTGCCTTCTCTTGTAAGAATAAACGTATGGGCCACATGATTCATACAGTAAGAAGCCCACAACTACTTTAACTATGAGATTAGCTTCGCCTCGAACCTTGTATGTAGGCTTTCCCTTTTTATAAAAAATATAGTGTTTCAATATCCCTCGTTTTACTAACTTTCGACAACTGGTGAAGGCTCCCGAAGGTGAGTGAAGTACTCAACAATCTCTAGATTGTAGTTTATACTCCCTCCATCCAGAAATAACTGACATGGGTTTGTCTAAATTTGAATGTATCTAGACACATTTTAGTGTATAGATACATTCATATCTAGACAAACTCAAGTCCGTAATTTATGGACGTAGGGAGTATATGTTTTGTTTGTGTGTTTTTGCGACAATATCTAGATGGTTAATATGGTGCGGTTTAGAATAAAGATGTATTGGCTTTGTTTAATTATTGGTATTTCTTATGGATCAATGTTTATCGTGCGATAGTTCATGAAACCGGTTCTTCTCATGGCTTGTTTTTTCGATTTTTTGTATCGACGAAGTTTAATGATTTGGTGGTAGACTGGTTGGACAGTTTGTCTTCTTGCGAGAATTGTGTCTCTAAAATTACCGTGTGTATGGCGACTTAGGTCCTACTCGCTGAAGTCCAAATCATGTGAGGTTAACTAAACTGATACAAAATATATTTTTAAATTTTATTTGTATCGGAGATATATGTATATGTATATATTTATGTATGTATAAATCAGTGTAATCTTAGAGCCTCTTATATTTTTTCCGTAGGCAATATCTCATCGTATCGATCTGCTTTGAAGATCTTTTTCATCTCCTATCATTTTTGGGCATTGTTTTGGTCACCTATCAGTTTTCGAGTTAGCTTTATACACACTACCTTTATTTCTAAATATACTATACGCTTTGGTAGGCTGAAATAGTCTAACAAAATATACTACTTTTAAACATGTACCAATCATTTTTTGAATTTAATCTAAATCTAATACTAAGCTTGCTGACCGATTATGAGGTAGTGCTACGGTAGCTATCGACCATGCTTAGGTTAAAATAGTCTACCAAAATATAAGTTAGCTAGCTAATGGATCAATTCTTTTAGTAGCAGTAGCTTTTTTTTTTCTGTTGTAGTTCTGCCCATACCATGCTAGCTACTAATGCACGTACTAAGGAAGCTGAGCGATCTGGCTAGAGAGCGAGCTAGCCAGCTAGTTTAAGATGGAATCCATGGATTCTTTTGGTTGCAGTTGCCTCTGCGTTTTTTTTTAAATAATTGCCTATGCCCTTTTCTTATACAACCTGGATGCATTCGGATCCAGGGATCATGCTTCTCTGCGTGAGTTTTTTTTTTTACGTTGCTACGGTACAGCTTCTCATATTAACGTAACGTGGAGTTAAGGACTTACACGGCCGGTGACCCGCCTGGCACGATCTAATATGTTACGTAATATACAACTTAAATTAAATCATAGCCACTAATAATATATCTAACGGTCAAAATAATTTAGTGTGATGTGGATCAATATGGTGGCTCGAAAAACACCCTTATATTGCTTTTAGTATATAATAGATTACACCCCAGTCCACGCATGACTGCTCGTGGCTTATCCTCTTCTTCATCCTTCTCTTCCTCCTCTTCCTTGTCCTCCATGCCAATCTATTGTGTGCCTTCTTCCTCCTCCTCCTCCTCCTCCTCATCTTCCTAGGAGGTTTCCTATGTGCCATCATGCTCGCCGCTCTCTACCGTTTCGTGAACACGATGCTGGCACCTTTGTCGTAGACAAGGGGGCCTCATCAAAGAGGCAGAAACAGCGAGCCTATGTAGGCACGGTTGAGGTCGATGTCAGGGAGATGTTGACCACGGTCGTTGAACAACGGGGAAAATAGGCCGGAGTCAATGGGATTGAATCCTCTAAATGGGTCATTGTCGGCGTAGTGTAGCAATGAGATCCCTATACATGTCATCGAGTGTAGCATGCTCATAGTAGCGCTCTCGTGGAAGAAGTGCAAGGAATGCGGTGAAGCGCTCCCCATATGCGGCCTAACGGTGCTTGCGGTAAGTGCGGCAATGTACGTCGTGTTCACGCACACCGTTTTCTTCATTTCCACTCTCTCTGCCCCTTGCCTTCTACCAGTAGAGGAGCTCGACTTCCTCCTACTTCTCTTGTCTCATTTTTTCCGGCTTGACCTTCAGCGGTGGCGGTGCCTTGCTGAATGGCGCCTTAGCGCCCTTCATGTCCTTCATACCGGCCGACTTCGCGCCCTTCATACTGGCCGACTTTGCCGCCCTGGGTGGCTTCGAATCCATGGCTACAAGGGTGGAAATGGAGGCACGTGGGTGGTGGAGGCGATCTCGTGGCAGGATAGAAATAACCAGTGGGAGAAATGAAATAAATTTGGGAGGGTGGGGTCATGTACCAACTATTGTGTGGATGATAGGGCTGGACCACGCCTTGACTCGGTGCCGAAGTGTTATGTTTGGCACACCAAAGCATCCCATGTGTAGCCAGGATGCCCTTGGAGCACCGGACAAGCTATTGGGATGTGCCGTATGAATACGACCTTTGAGGCACGCGGCTGAGCATGCCCCTGTCCGGCGTTCCCCAAGGCCTTTGGGGAATGGGTTTTGGATGCGACTAGAGTGGAGATGCTCTAAAGCATCTCTTGTTTGTCTGGGCATCTTGTTGATGAGATTGAGAAAATCTCTAGATCATCTTGAGAGTGGATCTAAGGGTGAGAGTTGGTTATTTGACTATCTCCCATTTAGTATAGCTACTCATGGTGGCTTTCTAATCCATTTTCATTATGATTTTGATATGAGGGTTGTTTGAACCTAAATTTCTTCATATGGCATGATTCTCTCAACATCATTGAGGGAGCCATTTTTGGCGATGCACAAGAAGGCATTAGGGCAAGAAGGGTTTTGTCCAATGACAAATAAATACAAATTTTAATTTTCTCAGGGTTGATAATTCCACGGGTTGTATGCATACATGTGAGACCTTGTGCTCGCTGGTTCGAAAAGAGCTAGATGGATGGACATGGATGATTATGAGATGTGGAGGGAGAAAAGAACCCAACGAGGAGGGTTAAAAGAGATGGTGTTATGTATTGGATGGTGTAAGCACATCCCTATCCGGTGACCCCAACGGTCATGGGAGATGTGGACCAAAAACATATTGTAGTCGTGCACCCAAATCCTATATTTGTCCGGGCCATCTCCAAATTATGTTTGGCGTGCCCAACCCTATCCCCTGGCCATAGGGTGTCCATTAGGGGCACCAGACACAAACCTTGCATGTGGCAGGCCCACTTGCAGTGACCTAGCCAAGAGATTCACCTCATTTTCTATATCCCCATCTCCTCTCTCTCTCTCTCTCTCTCTCTCTCTCTTGTTCTTGTCATGGCCCTACTCCTATATTGATGCGGCAGAAGCAAGTAGGGCCTCCTCGGTGCGCGGGTGCGGATTCAGTGAGAGCAGAGTTGACAGATCTGACAGGATTGTAGTAGGATTACCGTGAGAGGTGTCAGGATCATAGTGTTGTGGCCTCTTGGAGAGCCTACCAAGGTCGCCATCACGGGGTCTGAGACAGGTGTGCATGTGACCAGGGTGCTGCAAGGACCCCAAGGAAGTCACGATGATCGCCTCATTGCTGCACTCTGGCACAAAGGAATCCATGGCAACCACAAACGTGTCGTGCTGGGCGAGGATATGGTTGTCAGGATCGGCGTAGTCTAGCACGCTCGTTGTGCCTTCTATGTCGTCTTCCTTATAATGGGATGATGTCGAAGCCGATGGAGACGAGGTGGAGTTCAAATGTGCAAGCTCAGTGACCACATTGAGCTTCTCTGACCTGCCGTGTGAACTTGGCGAGCTCAGGCAAAGTGTCAAATTGTCTTGTGCAAGGAAGAGCTGGTGCAATGGCAGGGCAAGCACGGGCATGGAGGGCACCTGCATGGCTCACAACGACTTCCATCAAGGAAGTACAGTCCCTATTGGAGCTGACACAGAGGGAACCCAACCCCATAAGTAAAATTGTGTCTGGGCGGAGCCTATCCAGACATGGTTTGGAAACCTCAGACATGTGTCTGCATGAATATCATGGTAAAGTGAGTGTGCAAACTGGATTGGAATGATATCTCGCGTTTATATGTGGGAACTTTCTATTATACAAACAATTATAACAATATACCTCCTATAGTGGTTTGGTGCATAATGTGCAAGGGTAACTATAACCATATGGTGATAGTTTCCCTAATAGAATGTCTACTTCTCTAATGAGACGATGGAAATGGAGGACAGATGACATGGAGCTTCACATTTCTCTATTTATTTTCCATTTCCCAGAGAGAAACCAGTAAAGGGTTCAAGATAACCATATGGAGGCAATTTTGGAGGTATCATATCAAAGCTAATCAGGGAAGGAGAGGCCAAAATGAGATACTTCCTTACCTTCAAGAGGAGGATGCTACTCATAAGTGAACTTCCATTCGTGTGATCCCACGTACATCTTGCAAGGGAACATGAATGCGTCAGTGCTATTTCATGGGCATTCTAATTGTTATATGCTACATAGGCTGGAGGACAAGAAGCAAGCATCTATGATGACCAGTAGAGGAATTTATATCTTTACATGGGTTGGCGGTGTTCGATGATGTAGTTGTTGAGATTGGTTGTGTAATTTTTCTCAATTTTGTGTCCGTGGACACGGTGCTTATGACTATGTAAACTTGTGGAGTGCATCCGTTCGATATGAAGGTACAAACACACTAATCTAAGTGGGAAGAGAGATTATTATCTAACAATACCCATGTGAAGGATGGAAGGAGATATTGAGCACATCTTAGTGATCAGTTGTCACTTGATGTTTATATTTCTGTGGGCGTGCCCCTCGATTTGGTTGATCAATGGGGCGCACCTCCATATTTGTCGACACTTTAATTGCCGTAAAGTAATCATTTATATGGATTGACATCATAGGTATCAGTTATGTCCAAAAGATAGTATGAAAACACACATCCAGCGCATTGCCGACACACAATGTATTTTGGGATCAAGTATTGTTGGCACTTTGTTTGTTAAAACTACCGCTGATCGATGTTGTCAGTCTATTTCGAGCTTTTGTGGAAACATGACCGTTGTGGTATCATGGTCTAGTGCCATGTTTTCGGACCCGAACTGAAGATGGACTTGCCGCCACACTGTGTGCTTTATCCCATATGGTGTATTTCTACACTAAATCCAATGAGTATTGCATAATCACATTTACTAATGGGAAGGAGATATGTGGCATTTTGGAGGATCCAACAATCAAAATTGCAAAACTAACCATCTCCACTGTGAATTGACCCAAAGTTTCGGTGCATATGCGCCACTTCAAAACCCACCACTAGGATATCCCCATGTGATAGTATTACTTGATAATATTTACTCCAAGTAATTTACTTCTATATATTTAGTGGAAGTATATCCCTAAGAGTTTGCACCGGTTACAAAGATGGTAGTGCAAGTCACCTCACACTCGCTAATGAAAAGGTCCCATCCAATTCACTTTTTCTAAACCAGACAACCTAATTAAATGTGTGATGGATTCAGAAACCCTATCAAGTCATGTGCTATTATGTCCATGCATATCTTGCTAAACCAGAAACTCGAATTTGAATTTCTCCCGTGTTTAAATAGTATTGTTTGCCTATTATGTTGTCCCCATGTCATTAATTATTGAAAATAACATGGACTACAAGTTGCCTTAACAACCGGTTAGAGTAAGCCTAGCCATGAGCAGCCCAACCCAGTTTGGCCCGAAAATCCTGGACCAGGCTAGGTCAGGCCATACCATTGGGCTGGGCATGGGCTTGTTTGAGCCTTAGATGCTGGATCAGGCTAGGCTCGATCCTAGGTTTCTGCGTCGTGCTTTCCTGGCCTGACCCGAGATATGACCAAGTCTAGGTTACGTGAGGTCTTGAACAGAGCAAATCAAGCAACACATTCTCCATTGGCTATGCCATATGTAATGTCTATCTGGTGCAATGAGCGGTGGGGATGTTCGTATATCGCAATGAGTCATAGTAGTGGAATACCACCTCTACCGGGAAATAAATGACTTTTGGATGGACATGGGTTTCGATATATATGTTTAACCTTTGATTAATGTAAGAATATGTTAGTGAAAAACAATATTATTGTAATATTTTTATGACAAATGTAATGATAGTATAATCATCTAACCAACTTATAGATTATGTATATGTTTGTCGTCAAGGTTAGAAAAGCAGGATTCCATCACTTTCCAGGAAGTCATGTATATAAAAATGGAGTGCATATAATCTGACATAGAAAATGGGTTATCCTTCCTAAAGCCAAAAGGGTATTTATTAAGAGAAAATTATATGACCATCTTTCTGTAGTTATTCTTTGACCTTCCTATGTGTATAAGTAGCCTGTTATTTTGTGGATTTTTGGCGTTAGCATTTTTGTTTCTACATGTCCAGTTTTATCATGTAAATGTGCAATGGTATTTTGGAATGCTATATCCAGTCATTTAATTTATGACATGACTGGAAAATAGCTAAACAAGAATGGTTTTTTTCTGCTGCCAATCTTGATGTTTTGAATAAATCATGTGAAGCAATGTTTCTTATAGGGCTATACAATTATTGGTTTAAATCTATAGTTGTGCTTAGTTTTCCATGTATGTTAAGTGTCTTACTTTCTTTCAATATGTTTTATTAGGTATTTTCCTTGATCAAGCTTAGGTAAACGCCAAAATAGCATGCTTTGTACTTGATAAAAAAGTTTATGCAGCCTAGGCTTTTTGAAATATACGTCATGCGATACCTATATCAATCTAAGGGACTCAAATATTTCTAAATTCTAAAGGTGCTTCCATATGTTCATGAATGAACCATCTTATATTTTACCCCTACAGTGAAATAAACTAAATGGATAGTTGTTGATTTGTAGCATTGCGTACTCTATTTGATCTAATTCTGTTTGGAACTATTTAGTTTAGTGTGCCTCTCTAGTTTTTCAATTTTTACCCCTTATATTGATTAAGTAGAGGTCGCCTGCACATAATGAGGCCATAGGTGTCGAACTTAACTCTTATGTAGCGGAGGATAATAAACGCAATATGTCGTTTCATTCGGTATTTTTAAAGATACAATTTATAAGACACTGAATATTTAGCCTGGAAACTATACTTATGAAGACTTGGTAATCTTCCAAGGTACTACTTATGCGACATCCTCTCTAGTTGTCACAAAAACTTATTTCATTTGGTCAACCAAGAATGTGAACCTAACCAAGAAAGTGAACCTGTTAACAATTTTCCTTTAGCTAGGATGTGACTATGTAGTATGTATTATTGCATCATCATGTGTCATAATGATAGGACGTAGATGTCCATAGGACATAGTTGTTTGATAATATATCATGTGTTGGATTTGTTTTGATCATTATGTCATAGCTTTTTATCTGAATAATATTGGAAGAGAAGAAAAACATAGATATATCATGATTTGGCGTTCTAACAAACCAAATCAATTAAGTTCAACTTTTTTATCTTTAAAAAGTACGTTCATACCTAAAAAAGCTTATTTCTCTTCAGTATATATTATCACTCTTACAAGTGCTAAAGTATTATATCGTTTTTTGATATTTAACTAATATACTTGCAGGGCACGAGCTTCTGAAGCCTGAAGTGATATGTGAGCCAGAAATCATGATAACCATAAGGTCGGACGACGACGACTTTCTGATCCTTGCGAGCGACGGGCTATGGGACGTAGTCTCCAACAAGGTGGCCTGTGATGTCGCCATTGAATGCCTAGAATACGGACAAGCTGGTCACAACAGCGGCAGTAGCACACCGGTTGGACAATAGCCAGAGCCTCGGTGCGACGATGCTGCTGCTATCCTTGCTAGGCTCGCCTTGTTACAATTGCGACAAGAAGATAACGAAGAACGAAAACGAAAAACACAGCAAGGGGACACAGATTTAACGTGGAAAAACCTCTCCAACAAAGAGAGGAAAAAACCACGGGCGCCAGCCAGCGAAACTTCACTATATCGAGGAGTGTTTACAAACGCCGGGGATTTCACAGATGCAACTCATCCCAACCGGCGGCTTACAAGGGGTTTATATATCGGTGGAAACCTAGGTCTTTGACGATCCGTACCGTACCGCGGGGGGCTGTCGTCCCCCGCACCCCCCACAGGCGTCCCCGTTGGGCATATCCCCGTTGCATCATCATTATTACACTCGGCCCAAGCCTCCGGCGATGGGCCTCGCTCCACTCGTCAGAAGTTGGCCTATACTTTGTAGAATTTGGATCAACATATAACAAACTCCGCCTTGAGACAAATTCCTCCTTGTAGTATCAACAGCAACCATCTCCCTGAACAAACAAAGCAAATACTTTCGGCGCCAATAGCCACTTGGGCTAATCAGTTAAACCAACTAAGTTCGAGCAAAGCTCAAACTGAGCAACAGGAACAGGTTTAGTCATCATATCAGCAGGATTATCATGAGTGCTGATCTTGCATACCTTTAATTTACCTTGAGCAACAATGTCTCTAACAAAATGGTACTTGACATCAATGTGCTTAGTTCTCTCATGGAACATCTGATCTTTTGTAAGGTATATGGCACTTTGACTGTCACAAAACAAAGTAATGCAGGAATCATCTCCACAAAGCTCAGCAAACAAACCTTTCAACCAAACAGATTCTTTGCAAGCTTCAGCAATAGCCATGTATTCAGCTTCAGTAGTAGATTGTGCAACAACAGCCTGCAATGTAGCCTTCCAGCTAACAGCACAACCACCAACATTAAACACATAACCTGTGAGGGATCTTCTCTTATCCAAATCGGCAGCAAAATCTGAATCCACATAGCCAATGAGTCCCTCACCGGTCCTGCCAAACTTCAAACAAGCATTGGAAGTGCCAAGAAGGTACCTGAAAACCCACTGAACAGCCTTCCAATGTTCTTTACCAGGATTAGCCATGTATCTACTTATCAAACTCATAGCATATGATAAATCAGGACGAGAACAAACCATGGCATACATTAAAGAACCAACAGCACTAGAATATGGCACCTTTGACATGAACTCAAACTCTTCATCAGTAGTAGGACATTGAGAAACTGACAATTTAAAATGAGGAGCAATAGGAGTACTAACTGACTTGGCACCATCCATATTAAAACGATGAAGAACTTTCTTAATGTAACTTTGCTGACTAAGAAATAACAAACCAGATTTTCTATCTCGGGTAATCTCCATACCTAAGATCTTCTTAGCAACACCAAGATCCTTCATCTCAAACTCACTACTTAGGTGTGCCTTCAAAGTAGTGATTTCTTTCATGCCCTTGGCAGCAATTAACATATCATCAACATATAGCAGCAAGTATATAGGTGACCCATCAACAAACTTGATATAAACACAACTATCATATTTAGATCTCTCAAAACCATGTGAGATCATAAATGAATCAAACCTTTTATACCACTGTCTTGGAGATTGCTTTAAGCCATAAAGAGACTTCTTTAATTTGCACACAAAATCCTCTTTACCAGGCACTATGAACCCTTCTGGTTGGTCCATGTATATTTCCTCATCAAGCTCTCCATGCAGAAAAGCAGTCTTGACATCTAACTGCTCAAGCTCAAGATCATGCATAGCCACAATACTAAAGAAAGTACGAATGGAACTATGCTTCACAACTGGAGAGAACACATCATTAATCAATACCTGGAATCCGGCTGAACCCTTTTGCTACTAACCTTGCCTTGTACCTTGAAGGCTCTTTGGGAGATAGACCTTCCTTTTTCTTGAAGATCCACTTGCAGCGGACCGCCTTCTTTTGTTTAGGCAAGCGCACAACATCCCATGTGCCATTTTTCTCAAGCGATTGCATCTCTTCTTGCATAGCAGAAACCCACTTCTCACGGTCAACGGATGCAATGGCTTCATTATATGTAGCAGGTTCAGAATCGTTCTCCACCTGTTCAGCACAAATCAAAGCATAATGTACAAGATTACACTCTTCAATTAAACGAGGACGAGGACCACAGTTACGCCTCGGTCTATCAGCAGCAATGGACTCATGTGGCTGCTGCAAAACAGTAGGTGAGTGCTGAACAACAATATCATCAATGTTTTCCTCATGTGTATCTTCAACGATAGCATCATTATCAACAGTTTTCTGCAAGTTCTCCACCTGCACATTAACTCTCTCCTCTCCAACAGCAACAGGAGAGGTATCTGATGGCAAGCTATCATGATACATAACGGACTCATTGAAAACAACGTTTCTACTTAGCAAAATCTTTTTAGTTTCAGGATTCCATAGTTTATATGCTTTAACTCCTGAACCATAACCAAGGAATATGCACTTAACAGCCCTAGGCTCTAACTTTCCATTATCAACATGAGCATATGCGGTGCAGCCAAAACTCTCAGCTGTGAATAATCAGCGAACGACCATACCTCAATGGGAGTTTTCTTCTCAAGTGGAATAGAAGGTGACCTGTTGATGAGGTAACACTGTGTTGGCTGCTTCAGCCCGTAAACGCCTATGCATACCTGCATTAGACAACATACAACGAGCCCTCGAGATGATGGTTCTGTTCATGCGCTCAGCCACGCCATTCTGCTGAGGAGTATATGGGATGGTGTGATGCCTGATCATACCATCGTTACTGCAAAACTCCTCAAACTCATTAGAACAGAATTCCATACCATTATCAGTACGTAGTACCTTTACCTTCTTCTCAGTTTTCTTTTCAACCATAAATTTCCACTTCTTAAAAGCATCAAAAACATCAGATTTATGCTTCAGAAAATAAGGCCACACTTTTCTTGAGTAATCATCAATAATAGTAAGCATGTAATTAGCACCACCAATAGAAGTCTTACGGGACGGACCCCATACATCAGCATGCACATAATCTAATATGCCTTTGGTGGTATGAACGGAAGCATTGAATTTAACTCTTTTATGCTTACCAAAGATGTAGTGCTCACAGAACTCAAACTTACTCACGTTGCAACCATCAATCAGCTCTCTCTTGACCAACTCTGCCATGCCTTGTTCGCTCATATGCCCAAGACGCATATGCCACAGATGTGTTTTACCACAATCATCAGAATCATTAGAAGTAACAGCAGCAGCAATACCAGGCAAAGTGCTACCTCTAAGAACATATAATTTTGCAGAATTCATATCACCTATCATGTGAATAAGAGAACCTTTTGATACCTTCAGAACTCGATGCCCACCGGCATACTTGTATCCATCAACGTCCATGGTACTCAGGGAGATCAAATTTCTGGCCTTGTTTGGTATGTGCTTCACCTCACTCAACGTGCGTGTCACGCCATCATGTGTCCTGATCTTAACAGATCCAACACCAACAATATGGCATGGGTTGTCATTCCCCACACGCACAAATCTCGATCGCACATACTCATATGAACTGAACCAATCTTTGTTACAGCAAATATGAAACGAACATGCAGAATCAAGTATCCATTCATCATCACGAGAAGCACAAGCAGCAAAAACAGCTAAGCATTCACCATCAGAACTATCAGAAACAACAGCAGCCTTACCCGAACCTTCAGACCTATCTTTCGGTTGGTAAGTTCCGTTTCTTTTCTCCTTATTCTGCAACTTCCAACAATCATCAATAACATGATTAGATTTCTTACAATACCTGCAGAATTTATCCTTTCCCTTGGATTTTGAACGACTTTTACCGTCCTTGCTCTTATCTCTGTTGCCATAGTTGTTGTATCTCTGCTCGGTCCTGCCACGAACCTGTAGAGCCTCAGCCTTGGATGACGTCCCATCTGACCCTCCCATAGTTTTCATCTTTTCCCTCTATTTGAGGGCGTCATGTACTTCGACAAGGGTTAGTTCATCACGGCTCAGCAATATTGTATCACGAAAATGTGTACAGGAACTAGGCAACGAGCATAAGAATAGAAGAGCTAAATCCTCATCATCATATTTTACCTCCATAGACTGCAAGTCTGAAACAATCTCTTTAAAAACAGATATGTGATTCATTACCGATCCACCTTCTTGCAGCCTGTGCGAGAACAACTTCATCTTCACGTTCATCTTACTGGTTAGATCCTTTGACACACATATCGTTTCCAGTTTTTTCCATAGGGCAGCAGCAGATTTCATCTCCAGTACTTCCTGTAAAATATTATTGGACAGATGAAGTTGAATCAAAGACAAAGCCTTATGGTCCTTCCGCTTCTCTTCGGCAGACCAGGTCTTAGCATCCTTTTCACCGAATCCATCCAGCGCTTCATCCAGATCAGAAGTTTGGGCGAGAATCGCCCGCATCTTCACCTGCCACAAGGAGAATCTTGTGGTGTAGTCCAGCTGTGGTAGATCGAACTTCAATGACGACATGTCGCAAACCCTAGATTAGAACCTGGGGCTCTGATACCACTTGTTACAATTGCGACAAGAAGATAACGAAGAACGAAAACGAAAAACACAGCAAGGGGACACAGATTTAACGTGGAAAAACCTCTCCAACAAAGAGAGGAAAAAACCACGGGCGCCAGCCAACGAAACTTCACTATATCGAGGAGTGTTTACAAACGCCGGGGATTTCACAGATGCAACTCATCCCAACCGGCGGCTTACAAGGGGTTTATATATCGGTGGAAACCTAGGTCTTTGACGATCCGTACCGTACCGCAGGGGGCTGTCGCCCCCCGCACCCCCCACAGGCGTCCCTGTTGGGCATATCCCCGTTGCATCATCATTATTACACTCGGCCCAAGCCTCCGGCGACGGGCCTCGCTCCACTCGTCAGAAGTTGGCCTATACTTTGTAGAATTTGGATCAACATATAACACGCCTTCTGCAGGGAAAGCTCCGATAACATAAGCGTGGTTGTCATTGATCTTAAAGTGGGGGGTTAGGCAGATGATATGAGAGCATCTGCTTTGGTGCTTAGACTTTACAAACAAACACCGAGACTATCTTTGTTCTTTGGTTATTTTAGCTCCTAGTTCTTTGGTGGATGGTTGGTTGGTTATATTTGGAGAAAAAAGTCCTAGAAACAAATTTACTAAGTTTTTGTTGAAACATTGCCATGGATAGAGAAAAGGACAGGAAAGATAGAGAGAGTTTATAAATGGATGCATGATTGCAAATGTACAAGATATGAATCTGCCATTATTTATGTTGGTGTGGTCCCATTTTTCTCATAGCGGCTTTAGCATTTTCACTCACACAGTCACACATTATTATATATTACTTATATGGCTTACGAACTGATATTTGTAGGTCATGCTTGTAAAATCATTGGTCTGCAAATACAATATTAGACAAGGAGAGCGGTGGCCGATCCGCCCCGCTCCATAGTCAAAATCGTGAGCTTAGTTGTAGCAAATTTTGGAGAATTAGTTTACTATGAAGTAGGCTCTGCTTTCCTGGTCTCATGTAGGACATCCGCTCGAAAGCATATACTCCCTTCATTTTAAAATATAAGATGTTTTAGTTTTGTGAAAGAAATGTATCTAGACTCTTTTGGAGTTTAGGTTCACTACGAACTATACACTAAGAGCATCTAGATACATTTGTTTCAGAAAGCTAAAACATCTTATATTTTGAAACGGAGGGAGTACAAGATATAGGACAGGCTCACTTGGCCATGTTTACTCACATCAAGTCCAAGTCCTAAACTGAACCTCTGAAATTTTGCATTGATTCGCTGTGTAAATATGGTACGTCTGAAGTTATTATGTCTTGGAGCTACTACAATGTTTCCTGGTTTTGGCTTCAATCTTTAATGGTCTTTCTGTATATACTATTTATAAAAAATCAGACGTTACATTTACAGGTTCTTTAAAATACTACAAAAAGTACATACACGTGTTGGATTATGCTACGGATATTGTTAAATTTTGTTCGGATATACTTTCGTTTGTGGAATGCACAAGGAAAAAGAATGTGCTTATTTACAGAAGGCAAATGGTAAATGTGCTTATTTACAGAAGGCAAATGGTAAATGTACTACTTGTTCTTAGATTACCATATTTGTCCTGATGACGTATAGTTACTTTTCACAAAATTTGCATAATTGTTACTAGACCCCTCTTTGCGCCCCGGGTACTGCTGTTAGATAGAACATTGAACGATTCATGAGCATCGAAAGAGCGTAGACGAACGTGCTTTAAAGAATAAATTGAGACACATCATCCGCAAAAACAGTAGGCTTGTGAAAGATGCACGTTTATGATGAAGCTAAATAAGAAGAAAGTAGGAAATGATCATCTCACAAATTAGCGGTACTTTAACCAAACAGGCATACCTGCGCACCAGCAAGGAGCTTGCAGAGGCTCGTGGTCTCATGGAGGAGCTCGTCGAGGTGAAATACACGTGAAAGGTTGTAGCATGTCGACCGTCACCATTGGTGGCGAGCAAGCAGAGGATGAGCACGACCGACAACCCTGACCAACAACCCCAAACTCTTCTGTTAGAGAGAAAAAGACGGGAGAGAGCAATAGTGGAAGGAGAGCGTACCTAAAGATAAAAGCCGACACTGATTGTGGCCGGCATGGTCGGCGCGGATAGTGGCCATAATCGTTCGCGCTTGCCCTCCTCTTTCTCCAAGCAACGCCGGCTCTGAGGCTCCTCCTCCTTGTGTGGCGATGGTGCCGGTGGCAAAGGAGATATGCCCTAGAGGCAAATAGTAAATAGGTTGATTATCCTATCTCAAACTAGTTATAACAGTTTCATACCGTGCTATAACTATATCAAGTGGAAACACTGTTATAGCTGTGGTATGTAAACAAATCTGGTCCCTAGTAGCCTCTATTTAACTAGTTCGTTGGGTAGCTGATGATCAAGGTTTCCTGATCATGGTACATTTATGCCAGTTAACAATAGAATCATGTCATGAGAGAATGATATGATGGAATTATCCACTTAAGTATTGCAACGTGATCTAGTCACATGGTTCATTGTTGTAATAATTAGAAATGAACTGATCTTCTCCTTAGACCGTGAGATCATATTAATCATTATCTCTGGATGAATGCTTTGATCTCACTAACCATCATGTCCATAACTAGGTGACCATAAAAGTGTTTATTGGGTATTTCAAAGGAACAGTTGAGGCCTATGTATATCAAGATCGGGATTTGTCCACCTACGTGATGGGAAGATACACTAGGCCCACTCGATGAAATTGCATCTAATAAGCTGCAGCGTATGACTAGGTCATGGAAATACAATATCACGATAACGAGTTAAGTAGACTTGTCGGTAACGAGATTAGTATAATGATACTAAAGATCAAATCTCGGACGCGCCATGTATCTAAGAGAAAAAGTGCATAAGACATAGATTTTATGGTTCGAACACAACAGAGTCTCGTGGAATGCATGGGGTCAGTATGGACATCCCGGTCCCGCTATTGATCATTAATCGGAGAGAAATCTCAATCATGTATGTGTCATTCTTGAACCGTAGGATAACACACTTAAGGGTCTAACGATGTTTAAGATCGATATGGAAGCGAAGGGATCACCAATGAGAAAGAAGAGATCGGAAATGTTCGGAGAAAGAATTACCAGAATAGTTCCGAAGAGGGTCCAAAGATATTCGTAAGAAGGAGAAATTCGAAAGATGTTTCGGATAAATAGAAATTTATAAATATGCATATGTATATATTAATTGTGAATTAATATATTCAATAATTATTTTAATTAAAATTTATGGGGCAACTTTCTGCATTGGGCCGAATCCTGTAGGGAAACAACCCAAGAGGAAGCCACCCCAATAGGGAGCAATTAGGCCCATGCGGGGCCCACACGGGCAAGACGATGCATGCGCGGGTGCTAGCCGATGCCGCTGCAGGCCTTAGCTGCGGTCCACCATGGGCACAGCCGGGCGGGTGCAGGTAGGCGTTCTAGCATGACGCCAGCGGTCCACCTGGTTGGCACCGCAGCCCCACCTCTCCTCGATGGGCTGGTGCACGCTGGGGCGACCCACCCAGCCGGCGCCTCGCCAGGCAGGCCGAGCGAGCGGGCACAGGGGGCAAGCCAGCCCACCCGGGCCACTGCCTTTCCCGGCGAGGCCGCGAGCAGGCCGCGTCGCGGGGCCCACCCGGCCACGGCTACAATCGGCCGGTTGTGCTCCTCCTTCTCTTTTTTCCTTTAGTCCCACATAGGGACTTGAGGGAAGGGAGTACCCCTTTTTCCTCTATATAATAAGGCCTATATTGGATCAAAAATACACACAAAAGTAAAAGCGGAATTTCCTAAGGCTATTTCCTTAGGGAATTTCTCTCCTCTTTCTCAGTTGACTCTCGCAAGTGCGGTTCCACGAAAGGACTGCGCACGAGGGAGTCAACACCACCGGCACACCGTCACGTTACTGGATCCTGGCTCCATAGGATCTGCTTCCGCATCCCGGCTAGATCAAGGAGAACGGGAGTCGTCGTTAGACACCATACGTGTGCGAGTCCTTGGATAACACCACAAATAGTGGGGCCATGGTTGTCATACGAAGGACCAGGAGGTGACATGCGAGGAGTTTCGTGACCTTGAGGTCGGCTACGATCGTCTACTTCATCCACGTTTCCTATTGTGGTGGTGTCACGACAGATGTCATGAGATGGCTTATATTGGGGCCGGATGGACGCAGGAGGATCGGGAGAGGGATGGTGCACTAACGATCGCACACAGAACACAATACAGAGCACACACGATCTAGCCAGGTTCAGGGCTCTCCTATTGAGATAAACCCCCTACTCCTGTATCTAGCTGATATATCTCTCAATGTTACTGTAGCTATAATGGCTCCTTGAGCTGTATGCGAGAGGAGGAAGAATAAGCTCTCTGCTCTCGCTTCTCTCTCAGAACTCAAGGGGGAAATGGGGAAACAGGGGATCGAACCTCTTCTAGGAGGTCCTAGGCCACCTTATAAAGGGGTGCCCGGGTTACAAGTTAGGGAATAGGTGGCACCGAATATGTCCTACAGATACTGCACAAAGTCGTTGCCATGGGACCAAATGCTTATCATGTCGTGGGGACGCTCCTGGATACCATTGATGGGACTTGACATTCCCATCCCTGCTAATGGTTTCCACGCTGACAGCGGTCTCCTCTAGAATATCCTTGATTTGACTAGTCCCCTTAATCCACGGGCATGCCTGTAGAGGAACGGTTATCTTCTCCGGGTTTCTTAGGAGAGACAGAGGCATTAAATTAGAAGCCAACATATGACCTCTGGCCGTATGCCAATCTTATATGTCGACCTCATCCGAGGTAACTCGGCCATACTGATCCTTCAAAGAAAAGACAACTTCATTATGCCGACATATCACCATATGTTGGCTTGGGTATGTCCTCCTATGTCGGCCTCATTATGTCGGTCAACCTTATGTCCGTCAACCTTACTTTATACCATAGCTTGACGCTACCGGGGGTTATCCCCCGACATTAGTCCTCGAAGCTATCACGGTCTTGCAGAGTTAGCTGAAAGGCCACGACAGTTTCCTTTAACTGATATCGAACACAACTCCTCGGCTGACATACTTTTATGTCGTTTGAACATGATTCTCAATGAATCTCGGCATCTAGGTTGGCAATTCTTAGCCATTTCTGAGTTTTTCCAGCTGGAGCTGAATTTTACTTCGGCTCAGATACTATCCCCTACTTATTGTGTCGGCTTCGTACTGGTTTGAAACACTGTCCTATAATTTTTCCTCCTACATGCGTTCTCTAAATTTTTGTACCTAGACATGACATGTTGCACTGTTGATACGGCTTGTGGGCTCCACAGGAGTCAAATATCCCGGTGACTAGTCACTTCTCCCCCACGATGCCTTGTTTACTGCTACATTTATGGGATATGTTATGGTGGTAGGAACAGTTACCAAATATGCGACACCATCCGTGGGGTGGTTTCCACGAAATTGTCGCGCACACCCCTACAATCGTGGGTGCAATCGATCCCACGCCCAGATGTGGTTCTGCCTATAAATAGAAGGGCGGGGGTATTTTACTTTTCCCTACCGCTCCTCTCCTTCATAGCGCCATCGCCGTCCTCTGCTTATCGCTGCTGCGCTACGCTAGCTTCTCTTGCCCCGCCACCCAGTTCCCCATCCTCTCGCTGTCGTAGGTTCGACTTGCACGCGTGCCACTGTCGCCCTACGAGTCACCCTCACTCCAAGCCGAGCGCTACCGCCGATAGCGTAGTCGCAGACATCGCCGCTGAAGAAATGGATCCCCAGGAGGTTGTCGTTGTCGAGCACATCGAGGAGGAGGTGGAGCCCTTCCGAAGCGAGCTTCGTGGGAGGGCTTCGATGTGACCTCTGGTGAGCTTGAATGGCTACACCGTACGTGGTGGATTCCCTAGGGGGTTGAATGCCGGCTTCCCGGTGCCAAGGATACACTGGTCGTTAATCTGGGTAAGTACGTAGTATTCCTCTCCCACTTTGAGCGCGGGTTGTCCTCCCGGTTAGTGATTTCACCAAACAGTTTCTAGGGACCTTTAGTCTTCAACCACACCATATCCCGGCCAATGCCATTACTGCCCTATCCGCTTTTGTATCTTGCTCGGAGGGTTATCTCGGCTTGTGGCTGTCAATCAATCTATGGGCCAAGTATCTCTAGTTCGGGCTTATCCCGGATCCAGAATTTCCTGCTGGTGCGAAGCCAATGACCTAGTGCGGGGCACAGTCTCCGCCATCCACCATGTGCTTAGCATCAGCCCTGCCGCGGTCGCCACCGTCGTTGCCAAGGCCAACGGCATCCTGGAGTGCCTCCGCCACCAGGAGGCCCTGCTTCTCGGCGTCCCGCTCATCTCCGCGCTCTACCAAGACAGCAATGTGGACCCATGCTTCTTCGCCTTCCACCAGGACCTCGCCATCTGCGGCGTCGCCAAAATCCTTGACGGCGTCGGCAAGCTCATTTTTGATGACCGTCTGACATGTGCTTCTCAGGAGGTACCAGACCAGGCTGTTGCGCAACCCGCTGGAGCTATGGCGCCCTACAACAGCGAGCCGGTGTCCATGCCGGAGGACTGTCACTCTATGGGCATGCCCATCGACCGTGAAGAGATCCTCGAATACATCAGGAAGTAAGTACATCATTCTAAGTTTAAATATATATATATATATATATATATATATATATATATTCAACACAGATTTTATGCCCATGGTGGCTGCGCATACCGTGCCCACCGTCCAATTGTGGTGCACCTACTCCCTTAAAGTGTTGATGGTGGTCACGGCTGTGAAGCCTACATAACGGAGTTGCCTCGCTCGTAATGATGATTATCAACATGCACATCTATCCATTAACCGTGTGTAACCTTCACCTCTTTGTAGTTTTACAAGTGAACACATGGTCCACGGTGCATGCAATACCCTATCCGTTCACCGTGTTTAACCTGCACTTCTTTGTAGTTTTACAAGTACACACATGGTCCATGGTACCGCACTAGCTGTTCACCGTGTTTATTATGCACATCTTTGTAGTTTTACAAGTAAACACATGGTCCACGGTGCATGCAATGCCGTGCCCGTGTGTAAACATATACAACTGGTGAATTAAAAGGTCTCACACGGCGTACGGTGCTTGCAATCCCACAACGCTATATTGTCTTTCTTCCTGATATTTTATTCTTGTTTGTTTTTCGTAGCTAGCTAGCTATAATAGCTTTCTTGTCTCATTGATTTATCGAGACAGCTATGCATGTTCACGCACGTGCGTATACTTACACGTGTAGCTAGTCTCGACAGCGTTCAGGGATCAAACAAAAAAATGGAAAAAAGAAGAAATGCAAACTGACCTAGATCTAGTGTCAAGACAAGGTGCGTGCTCGTGCGTGTTCAAAAGTACACACAAATTCTAGTACTCAGGTGAGTTGATCGATCAATGCATACAACTGTAGTATGTTCCGGTATTACAGGAGAGCGCGCCGTGCATGGTAAAGCGAAAATAAAATAGTTGGCCGGTATAAATAGACTCTATGTCCATGCGCAAGCAACAAATGCATGTCTAATAGTAGTTTGCTGATGGCCACGGGTTAAAGGCCGTGTGACACGCATGTAAACCACGGTCGGCGAGCTACCGTACTGCACACATATGTTTTATAAGACCTACGGTGTTGCAAACATGTGTTATTCAAATGCTTTTCTCTAGGATCATCTCTACCGTTTGTTCCTGATAAGTTCTACCGTTTATTTTCTTAACACCGTTTGCTCTCTTTATCTGATCCAACGGTGGTTATATATATATATATATATATAAGGAAAAATCGTGATCTATTTTGGGGTAGTTGCACTCATATAGTAGTACTGACCAAAGTCATGCTTATATGCTTACAATTGGCATGCAGGAAGTAGGGTGACCGTGTGGTGACTGTGTGGTGAGGGTGTTGATGGAGAATACGTCGGGTGGCAACACGCCGATGTACGGCTGGATCATTTTCAAGAGCGAGGCGTTCGTTAGGCTGGTCCTCAATAGGGAGAGGCTTGTCAAGATCATCATTGGGCACCGTCAGATCTGGCTCCGCAAGTATGTCCCCAGGCTGACCAATGAGTGAGATTCACAACTCTCAAGTCCTTGCCAAGTGCCCACCCCACCCGGAGTGCTTCTCAGCTCGATCTATCTTCATAGGGCTTGTCACTATACAAGGCTACCTTATTGGATCTTGAAATCTATTTCTATCTCATGTCCTGAAAGTTGGTTACAAAGATTGTTAAATTTTTCTTATCTAAAGAATAAAGAACGAACAAAGAATCCACCTTCACATATACATGTTGAGAAGTAGTCACTCGTGTTTTTTTTAAAGGGCATGTCAACAATTTTACCTTTTTTACTTCTGTGCTTTGTCTGTTATTTTGCACTTTCACATGTGCATGGTCTTGTATGTGTTATATGAATCTCAACCTCCTTCCCACTCTGATTCCTTTGCCCTATACTACTTTCTAAAAGTTATTACAAGGTATATTGGTGCTTTAGGAAAAAAGACCGTAAAAGACTAAAATAAATGCTTGAGTGTTATAAGTACGTACAAATTAAGCAATGGTCACCCATGTCGGGACATAGATCTCCTAAGAGTTGGTTCTATTGTTATTGCACATCGGCCACATAGTATACCCTTCTCATGCAGTGACCCAAACTCTCTCGTTTCCTCATATATGTATACATTCCACTCTCTTTAACCCTCCCTATAGTCCCTTTATATTCCTTGTCTTTTCGTAGCATGACACGTCGCCTCTCAAAGGAGGATGTCATACCTAATTAATAAAACTGGATACTCCATTGTCGTCAAGGAATAAACCACGTGTTGTTACTTAGGTACTCTGGCTCCTAACCGAGCGGAATTTCTAGGTTTTGATTGCAGATTGTACATTTGCGTGCATCCTTGGCTCTCTATTATTGCTTACACTTCTCAAAGACATACATAAGGTCTTCGAAAATTTTATCAAACCATGTATGGACATTTTACCAAGTGTGGCCCTCCCTTACAATGAACAACACCAATAAATGTTCATGGGTATCCTATAGGTAGAAATTCCTTACTACTACTAGTGTTCTATTCCATATGAAATGCACAACTAGGCAGCTATAGCCCCATTCTTCTACGCATGCATCACATAAAATGGTGGTATAACTAGTGAAAAACAACATATACTGCTACCGCCGTTCAAAAAATATATAGTAGGAGAGTGATCTTGCTTGGTCTCCCCACTCCCATAAAATTTTCCTGGATCCACCCCGGGATATCCCATAAGTATCATGTCTTCTATAATTGTAGTGTTGCACTCATTTTCTTTCCCATCTCCAGCAAAAGCCGTCAGATTAAACTACTTACTTGTTGGCATGGTATGCATATGCATTGTCTATTTTTATATTTTGTGTATGCATTCACCGTTTTTACGCCTATATGTGCATTTACATGTTAGTCCTTACAATCAACATCCAACCCTCATAATACACGGCTTCATATCTAATGATGATCTAGAGAACAGTAATTCCAGTTACATGTTGTTATAACCGCACTCTCTAAATACAGATTTATGGAAATTCAAAACAACTGAGAATTATTTGGTAGAAGTAGAAATTGGTACGGGTAAAAATCCACTAAGAGACATTCGTATCATACAAGCATTTAGTTGCCACAAATAAAAAAAAGGATACAAATTTAATTCTAAATCATATATCGATGGGTTTGACTTCATTGCTGGACAAAATTATGTGCTCTGTTGCGTAATTACACTTATAATAATGTGGTTGAGCAAGCAATCTTCTCTTTTGGGCCTTGTTCTAATACCAGACCTTATGCTTGGCAACCACATGGTGAAGTTGGGGACACAAGGAAAATTATCTTGTTTTGCAGATTGGTAGAAGAGGAGACGAAAAGAGTTCTACTATTTCCCCAATAGCTCGATATTAGACCCCGAGTTATCCTTGTTGGTAAAACACCCTTACTGCATCACTTTGTGCTTGGAGTCCGAACAAATTCGCATCCACATGATTTGGTGACATCAGGAACATATAAAAGAGAGTGTCCTTGACCTCTTTGTCACTAGACTCTGCGATTAGGACCTCATTCATATGATCAATATTAGGCTCTCATACATATGATCAGTAACACAAACATGCAGCGTATATAGCACCACAATCATATCTGAAATGGATCGTATGGGCACCTAGAGGGGGGGGGGGGGTTGAATAGGTGCTACACCAATTTTTAATACTTTTTCAATTTTAGGCTTAGCACAAAGGGTAAATTCTCTAGATAAACTATTAGGTGGAATTTCCCTATATGCAAACCTATCTACTAGCAAGTAAAGAGCGAGTGGAAGAGGAACGGGTAAACCGTAGTGAAGCACGCGGAGACACAGGATTTGTTTGACCGCAGTTCCTTCCTTGTTAAAGGAAGTACGTCTGCGTTGGAGGGGTGGGCGGTACTAAGACCACCACGCCACAATATGCCTCACCCTGTTCTCCGATGGATCCCGCCACCAAAGGCCTGATCCACCTTTACACTATAGGTACCCTTCGAGGCGGGCACCGGCGCCTTTACACAACTAGCGGGGCAACAATTCCACAAACAACTTGGAGGCTCCCGAAATGACAACAAGCTGCCACAAGAACAAAGTTATCAAATACAATGAACAAGATCTAGGTATTGACAAGAATACTAGATCAGGGATTTCTCCAAGTGAATGGAGAGGAGTTGAAGCGCTTGATTCGTGATGATGATGAACTTCTCCTCCTTCAATTCCCCCAAAGATCAAGACCTTCCAGAGCTCTTGAGCAATGTCTGGACAATTTCGAATGAATCAAGTATTCTGAACGTTGGGGAAGAAAGGGTATTTATACCCCCTTCAGAAACCAGCCGTTGGACACTTTGGGGGTCGGATTATCCGGCCTGGGGAAAACACCACCCCAAACTCGGAATATCCGGCAGAAAATCCGCCTCCTATCTGAGCGTCGCGCCGAGCTTTCCCTTGATCAACTTCTGGGGACCGGATTATCCGGTCCTATGTGAAGGCCGGATTATCTGGCCTGGGGAGGAAAAACCGCCCCAGTTCGGATTTTCCGGGAGAAAATCCGACCGGATGCCGAGCGACGCGCCTTGGCTCCCTTTGCTCAAAAACTGGGGGCCGGATTATCCAGCCCATGCGACAGCCGGATTATCCGGCCTGGGGAAGAAAAACCGCCCCAGTTCGGATTTTCCGGGAGAAAATCCGACCGGGTACCGAGCGACGCGCCTTGGCTCCCTTTGAGCAATGAGGTAGGCCGGATTATCCGCCCCTTGGTGGGCGGATAATCCGGCCCCCTCAAAGCTTCCTGCACACTTAGCGCACATGAATAGTCTCCACAGTATTGTTATCTAACACACAAAATATAGGAAAACATGAAATGTTCTTTCAATCTCCCCCTTTTTGGTGTTAGATGACAATACTAGAATTTGCAGGAGAAACTCACAAGACAAACAGTAATAACCATGAAAGAGACTCCCCCTCAATGTGTGCATAATAGAATTTTGCATTGGAATACAAATGCACACAAATAGGTGAATCTATTCCATAGACATATGAGCAACATACACATACCACCGAGGTAGAGGGAAGGCATCCTTGACATAAGCCACAATTATTACCGGATAACCAATATGAGCGCCCTCCGTGATAAAAACCTCCAGCAATAGGATATGAATAGATAGCTCCATAAGCATAATCCATGAGATGAAATCCATAGGCATAATAATCCAGACAACCACATAGAGTCTCAAACAACCACAAACCACAAATTTAAAGTTCAACGCTAAATGGGCATAAGCAAGAAAACGACGAATAGAAAAATGCAAGTGCTTATGCCCGACCCATGCAAATCCACGGACACCCTAATAGAACTACTTCTCCCCCTTTGGCATCGAGACACCAAAAAGGGAGAAGAGCGATGCTAGCGCCCCACAGGATCACTCATAGTCCTCGTCCTCGTCCTCTTCCTCGTCTTCATTCTCATCCTCATCCTCATCTTCAAGCTCCTCAGTGTCACCTTCCTCATCCTCATCATCAGCAGTAGGCGCAGAGGGGAACAAGTGACACTCCAGCTCACCATAGTTCAACCCGGAGGAAGAGTTCCACCGAGCATACAGAGTGGGAGGTGTAGGAGCCGGAGGATCACCCGAAGCACCGGACACATGGTGGAGAATAAGCTGCTGGGAGTGAGCCAACTCGTGGCGCTGCCTGTATGCCTCGTACTGACCCTTGTGCGTGTCCACTCCCATGCACAGTATGTTACGCTGGAACCAGTTCAGCTGCTTGATCTCACGGGCAACGGGAGGCATTGGGGGCATGCGAGCATCCCTCACGAGGCCCTCAGGAGCAGAGGAGGGGCGAGAGGTCTTCCGAACCTTGTTGTAGATCTTCTTGGCCTTATGCACAGAGTCAATGTGGAACTCCTCAGCAGGAAGCAGGTGCCTGATGAGCATCATAATGTAGCGTGCATAGGGAATGGACAGACGGTTGAACATAGCATCAGTCAACTAATGGTAAATGAAGTCCATGACATCCAGCCTGTACTGCACCGACTCGTCCTTGCAAGAGGCAACCTCATGAGAAAATTGAAGTAGCTGAATAAGGTGACCACGGATGTTGTCATTGTTGCCCCCACTCGGAGTAATGGAGTCACGGAAGAGACCCACTAATGCAGCATAGATGGGAGCAAGGCCAGCCAGAGTGCCCACAATGCCATTGTCCACAGTGCAAGGAGAGAGAGCTGCATCTTTGTTGGGCTTCAGCTGGGTGATGATGCGGTGGCCACTGGCTCTATCCCTATTGCGGAAGAGTAACCAAGAACCTCAGCAAACACGTGAAAATCAGCAGTCATAGGCCTGTCATGAGTCAACCACTTCATAGTGCGACGCTCATCCCCACAAATAACCAAAGTGGAGAAGAACTACTTCACCACCTCAGAGTCAAAGGAGCACTGGAGAGACATGAGATGGTGCAGCCCCATCCTCTCAGCCACAAACATCACATCCACAAGATGAGCCTTCTCCAAAGCATCAGCAAGTACCAGTGGGTGCATAGGCCTAATGTTCAGCCTGGCATACACATCTTCATAGATTCCCTTCTGTTCTGCACACCAAAAACGAGTATCCCCCAGCTCATCATCACGAGGCAGCTCAGCAAACAAGTCACGGTGACGGATGGAGGAATAGGTGACCGCATCCAAAGTCCTGTAGTTGATCTTGGGCTCCTTGCCCTTCCTCTTGGACACCCCCTTCCTAGTACTCTTAGCTTGTTCAGGCATGCATTTCTCTTCGTTCTTTCTCCTCCTCAACTCAACTTCGTCCACTAAGTTACCTAGTCTGTCGTCCCGAAAGTATTTGGCGTGGGGGCGGCACTTGTAGGTCTTGGAAACACTAGAACCACTTGTGAGGAGAATAAGGGGGATAGCAAGGGGATAAGCATACACACAAGTCCAGGAGAGAGCATGGAAAAAGTAGTCAAAAAGTTCATAGGACAAATCTACCCAATGCATATTCCATAGTGAAACTGAACCAGAATCGAATTGTTAGGCCGGATTATCCGGCCTGGCCAGGGGCGGATAATCCAGCCCTGGCAGAAAATTTCGATTTCACCTAAATTGAATGCAAAAAAGTAGATCGGGGCTAGAAACTGCAAGACTACGATTTCTATGCGAAAACACATCCTTCTAGACAACGTTCCACCCAACAAGTAACACATCTAGCCAAAGATGAGGACAGAGGGAGTTACCCTCACTCATTGGAGGAAGAACACGGAGGAGAAGGTACCCGGAGGCGCGGAGAAGAAGATCCGGGGAGGCCCGGAAAATCCGGTGGCCGGAGAGGCTCCGGGGCGGGTGGGGGATTGCAGTCGGTGGCTGAGGAGGAGGAGAGGGTTGGGGGACAAGTGTTGCTCGTTATGAGCCCTTCCCCCCGATCCCTGCCCTTTAAGACGAAATCCGCCAGGGCCGGATTATCCAGCCTACACTTAGGGCCGGATTATCCAGCCTTAAATATGGAATTCTGTTGTACACAGAACCAGGCCCGCGTGTTCCCAAACAACACCCCCACAAGGTGTACAAGGGACTTGTGTGCTAGAATAGATGGCTTAGGGGTAGGGAAAGGCTTAGGATTAATAGAGCCAAACTGAGATGGTACTAGACACTCAAAATTGCAAGATCCAAATCAAATAAAAGCCAAGATTGAGTGTGATTCCCATAAGAACATGAGATAGCAAAGAATAGCCAAAAAGATCCAATTCTCCTCAAGGGAGAGGGTGGTGGCCAAAGCCACCTTGTTGGAGTGTATGGTGTGACACCGTGAAGATATATCTTGGGTTCATGACCAATACTCATCAATAAGCTCACATATCACAATATGATATTAAGAGAAATGATTTATCTTGCTGTTGGCATTATGGGGAGGGTTAGCCCAATGAGTTAGAACCACACTCTCCCTATATCCATGCCCACACCTAGACCAAAGAAGGATTGAGATGTATGAGTGAGTGCATGGGTAATCAAGACAAGCTCCTGGAATCAATGATATTTAGCTCATTCCTCAAGTAGCAGAATCTTGCTTCATCAAGTGGCTTTGTAAAAATATCCGCAAGTTGGTTCTTCGTGCTCACAAAGGATAGATCAATATCGCCGCGAGCAACATGGTCTCGAATAAAATGATTCTGAATCTCAATATGCTTCGTCCTTGTGTGTTGAATAGGATTGTACGCAATTTTGATTGCACTTTCATTATCACATAAAAGAGGCACTTTGACACAATTGACACCATATTCCTTTAAAGTTTGCCTCATCCACAATAATTGAGTGCAAGCGCTGGCAGCAGCAACATATTTAGCTTCGGCGGTGGAGAGAGATATACAATTCTGCTTTTTAGAGGACCAACATACTAGAGATCTTCCCAAGAATTGACAAGCTCCAGAAGTGGATTTCCGATCATCCTTATCACCAGCCCAATCTGAGTCAGTATAACCACATAAAGAGAAATTGGAGCCCTTGGGATACTAGAGACCAAAGTTAGGGGAATGAACCAAATATTGAAAGATCCTCTTGACCGCCACTAAGTGGCTTTCTTTAGGAGCTGTTTGATACCTTGCACACACTCCCACACTCAACACGATATCGGGTCTCGATGCGCAGAGGTAAAGAAGAGAGCCGATCATGGACCAGTATACCTTGTGGTCCATATCTTTACCATGTGGGTTAAGTTCAAGATGACATTTTGTTTGCATCGGAGTGGCGACCCCATTTAGATCCGTCATCTTGAATCTCTTGAGCATGTATTGGATGTACTTTTCTTGATTAATAAAAGTTCCTTCTCTAAGTTGCTTGATCTCGAATCCAAGAAAGAACCATAATTTCCCCATCATAGACATCTCAAACTTGTTAGTCATAAGCTTCGAAAAAATTCATCATTAAAAGCTTTATTAGTAGAACCAAAAATGATATCGTCTACATCTAGTTGGCATACGAAGAGCTACCCCTTAACCTTCTTAGTAAAAAGAGTGGGATCGATTTGCCCAACTTCCAAGCCACGATCTAACAAAAGCTTTTTAAGGTGCTCATACCACGCACGTGGGGCTTGTTTAAGGCCATAGAGTGCCTTATCGAGTTTGTAGACATGGTTCGAAAAGTTAGGATCCTCAAAACCTGGGGGTTGCTTTACATATACCAACTCATGTAGAGGACCGTGAAGGAAGGCACTCTTGACGTCCATTTGCTGCAACTGAAAATTGTTATGGGCAGCATAAGTAAGAAGGATACTGATGGACTCAAGGTGAGCCACTGGAGCATAGGTCTCGCCAAAGTCAATGCCCTCAACTTGGGAGTAACCTTGTGCCACAAGTCTTGCCTTGTTCCTCACAACAATGCCATTCTCGTCTTGCTTGTTTTTGAATATCCACTTGGTGTCGATAACATTGCGGCAATCTTTGGGTTTCTCCACGAGTTTCTAGACTTTGTTGCGCTCGAAATTATTCAATTCTTCATGCATAGCAACAACCCAGTTTGGATCTTCAAGTGCTTCAAAGACCTTCTTAGGTTCCACCATAGAGATATGAGCTTGATGCTCACCAAAACTGGCCAATTCTCTTCTTGTAGAAACCCTTCGTCGAAGATCACCAACAACCTTGTCGAGGGTTGGACCCCTCAACTCAAGGTTACGATCAGCCCGAGCCTTGCGACGAAGTTTAATAAGTTTGTTGTCTCTTGGAGGAGTAGATTCATCACTTGAATCTTCATTGGAAGCATTTACTCAACCTTGATCAGGAACTGGAATATCAGCAGCAGGTGGTGGTGACGCGTGCCCTTGAGGTGAGTCAGTAACCATAACAGGAGGCTGCTGAACCGGTGAGTCAGGGCCGGATAATCCGGCCGATGAAGAGGCCGGATAATCCGGCCTGGGAGTATTTATAGCAGCTTCATCAGGAAGCCTGGGGCTTGCTTGAACTGGCGAGGGGCCGGATAATCCGGGGCTTGCCTGAAAATTTGGCCTAGAGCTTGCGTTGATATCTTCACCACCAGGAGCAATATGGTTAGCTGGAGCGGGGTGGCTGGATAATCCGGTGTCCACCGGATAATCCGGCCTGGAGTTTTCTGGAACAACTTGACCTTCAGTAGTTGATGGACATGGTGCAGAATTTTCTCCCGTGATGGGAACTTGTTGGGCATGTGTAGATGAGGGCTCTTCATGGGAAGAGCATTGTCCTTCCCGATCCGCCACAAGGGGTTCCTCAATGGAGCGGAAAAATCCCACGCCCATTCTTCTTATGGCATCTTGGGGTATTTCAACATCTGCATCACAAACACCATCTTGCTCCACACGGGAACCGTCATTTTCCTCGAACACCACACTACAAGATTCTACAACAGTTCTAGAGAGCTTATTGTAGACTCTATAAGTGTGGGATTCGGCACCATAACCAACAAAAATACCTTCTAGATCCTTAGATTCAAACTTGGATAAACGAACTCCCTTGATAAGAAAGAAACACTTACACCCGAATACCCGAAAGTATGAGATGTTTGGCTTGTTACCGGTAAGTATTTCATACGGAGTCTTGTCCAAGATCTTGTGGAGGTATAATCGGTTGGATGAATGACAAGAAGTAGAGATTGCTTCAGCCCAGAAGTTATATGGAGATTTAAATTCGGCTAACATTGATCTTGCCATATCCATTAGAGTTCGATTCTTCCTCTCGGCTACACCATTTTGTTGAGGGGTGTACGCAGCGGAATATTGATGTCTTATCCCCTCTTCACTTAGGAACTCATTTAAGGTGTAGTTCTTGAACTCAGAGCTGATATCACCTCTTATAGCTAGAATGGGGACGTTGTGTTGACGTTGAACCTCGTTGGCGAAGTCGATGACTGTTTGTTGAGTTTCACTCTTCAACTTGAAGAAATAAACCCAAGTGTATCTTGAGTAATCATCAACAATCACTAGACAATACTTCTTCCCACCGAGGCTTGCATGAGATGGAGGTCCGAAGAGGTCCACATGAAGGAGCTCCAAAATCCTTTTTGATGAGATAATAGATTTCCTTCGATGAGGTGAGTCATGCATTTTCCCTTCAACACATGCCCTGCAAACACGATCTTTGGCAAAGGAGACATTTTCTTTTAGTCCAAGGATATGGCCACCCTTGTGGAGACTTTGCAAAGTTCTCATATTGACGTGGGCTAGTAGGCGATTGATACGTTTATTTTGCATCACTATTCTATGTCTTAATTCACTATTATTCATTGATATATTTTATATTGAGAGGTGATACTTATGTTATTTCATCTATTTTTGCATGGTTGATGAGTTTTGGAGCATGGACCGCTGCAGTCAGGATTCTGATGGAAAAGGTGCTGTTTGGAGGCAAAATTCGCGAAGATCAGAAAATCCAGGAAAATATACGGAAAATCCTATTTTTCCAGAAGACTCAGGATGCCAGAAGATGGAGTGGAGGTGGGCCACAGGGGGCCCACACCACCCCATGGAGTGGGCAGGCCTAGGCCACTCCTAGGAGCGGTGTGGCCGCCCTGGCCCACTCCAGACTCTCTCCTCTGGCATATATCATCCCCACGAAACCCTAAGACTCAGAGAGCGACCACAGAAAGATTCCGCCGCCTCTGAGGGGCGGAAAACACCGAGAGAGAAAGATCTCTTTGGCAGACAGATTTCTGTCGGGGGAATTCCTTGCCGGAGAGGGGAGATCGTCGCCATCACCACCACCATCAAGCTGGACTTCATCGGGATCATCATCATCATCATCACCACCATCATCACCATCAGCACCCTCATCACCATTTCCATATTGCTATAACAATTGCGTTGAATCTTGCATTAGTTCATAGAGGAAACTTTCCCGGTGTTGATTACTCTATGTAGTTGATGCTATTGAGTGAACCGTTGAATTATTGTTTATGTTCAGATTGTTATACATCATTATTCCATCTCTGATCATGATCCATATGATGTCTTGTGAGTAGTTCGTTTTGTTCTTGAGGACATGGGAGAAGTCTTGTTGTTAGTAGTGGAGTTGCGTTGAGAAAGATTCAATAGATTGTTATTTAAGTTGTGGTGTACTTCTTCTAGTGGTGTCATGTAAACGTCGACTACATGACACTTAACCTATATGGGCCAAGGGGAATGCATTGTGTATTTGGCTACTAATCGTAGGGGTTGCCGGAGTGACAGAAACCTGAACCCCTGTTAGGAAACCATTGCACAAGGGACGTAAGGGTCTTAGAGTTTAAAGCTATGGTTAGGTTTCTACCTTAAATACTTTCTTGTACTTACGGATGTTTGCAAGGGGTTTAATCAAAACTATGTATTAGTCTTGGATGGGGCGGTACATTAGCATAGGTTCACCCACACAACACTTAGCAAGCTAGAGAAGATTAACCGACTATATGAAGCGAAAGCACTTGACAGTCTTCCCATGTGTCCTCGAGAACGTTTGGTCATCTATAGAAATACAATCGGCTTGTCCTTTGTTGCATAAAGGATTGGGCCACTTTCTGCATTTATTCCTACTGTCTTTTATTTACTCATACTTTGTTTACTTGCTTTATCGAAAACCCCTAAAAATCCGTTTGCTAAGTATTTGCAGAGACTTCCTGATCCATACCACTAGCCAGCACCTTCTGCTCCTCGTTGGGTTCGACACTCTTACTTATCAAAAATACTGCGATACACCCCCTATACTTGTGGGTTATCAGCGATGCCATAGCCAACCCGTGTCAGCCTTTCCGAAAAGACACATCGGGCCTATAGTGGTTTTCCCCGAAAAGTCCACCACGTACAGGTCATTTTCGACATATCCCACGAAAGCGACTTTTAGAGACTTGCTCCACAAGAGTACCACCAAATCAGCATCAATATAAAGTGCAAAGCCCATCTTACCAAGGGCGCGAACTGAAAGTAAGTTGTACCCGAGGGTCTGAACAAGCATGACGTCCACAAGAGAGATATCGTGAGCCACCACAACTTTGCCGAGACCCAATACCTCACATTTTGACTTGTCACCATAGGAGACGGTTATGTGATGAAGATTTGGCCGCATCTCCGTAATGATCTCCTTGCTTCCGGTCATATGACTCGTGTAACCGATATCGAGTACCCATTTAGAACCACCGGAAGCATAGCCCTGCAAGAAAATTACTTCTTGGTTTTAGGTACCCATTTTTCAATGGGTCCTCTCATGTTAGTAACAAGGGTCTTGGGAACCCAAATGGACCAAGGAATGTAACAATCATAAGGGCCTACATAACTAGCATAAACATCACCATAATAATCGCAATATAGTTCAAAGTTAGGATTGTTGGCCCCTCCAAACCATCATAATTAGCCTTGTCATTGGTAATGTTGCTAGTCTTAGATTGAGTAGTCTTGCTCTTCTTCTTCTTCTTCTTCTTCTTCTTGTTCTTATTCTTCTTCTTGCTTTTCTTGTTCTTTGTCTTGGGTATGTAACCAAGACCTTCTTTACTATTGTTTGTCCTTTTCCTATTCAGTATCTCATCAATAACTCCTTTACCTTTGTGTTGAGAACTTCTCGCGAGGTCTTCTTTTCCAGAGGATGAAGTGGAGGTACTTGGCACATCATACCGTTTGAATTGAGTTTGGAGCTGGTCATGAGACTCATTTAAAGTAGAATGATCACTCTTCAATACCTTGTGAGCACTTTCAAGATTATCAAACTTCTCCAAAAGTCTAGCATGAACAACCCCAAAGTCAATCTTTTCTTTCTTTAGTTTCTTTACCTTAGCAAGAGCATGGTCACGTTCTTTGATGAGCTGAGCTACAGCTTCTTCCTGCGACTCCTTAATGGATTCGAGTCTCTCTTCCAAAGATACTCGAGCTTCCTCTTCCTCTTCCAAGGCATTCTTCAAAGAAGCTATCTCCAAAGCATCTTCTCTTTCAATTCTGCCCTTTTCTTCAAGAAGATCTTCGGCTTGAGCAAGTTGACTCATAAGAGCATCAAAATGGAGTTTGTGCTCACCTTGTAGGTTAGTGAAAAAAGTATCCAAATCAATAACTTCTTCTTTCATTTTAAGACTGTCATGATCATCCATATCCAAAATTATGTTAGTCTTAGGAAATGAAGAGCTAGAAGTTGATACCTCGGACCCTCTTACCATTAGGCAAGTGGCGTTGTTGTTGATGACGTTCTAGTTTGGCGAGTCGAAGAGAGATGAAGGAGTCGATGTGGTGGCTATAGCAGCCACCTCGCGGGAACTATCATCATCCTCTTCATCTTCACTTGTAGAGGAGTATTCTTCTTGTGCAACTAAAACGATCTTGGGTTGCTTCTTGAAGGGGCCGTTCTTCTTAATAAATGGCTTCTTCTTAGGTGCTTTAGATTTCTCTTTAAGAATGGGCCTGCCACCATTGTCTTCTCTATTTTGATACGGACACTCGGCTACAAAGTGCATTCTATCTCCACAGTTGTAGCAAGTTCTCAATCTTGGGCCACTTTCTCTTCTTCCATTTGACCCGTTCTTGCGCTCAAGTTTCGACTTGGCTTTGGCAGGGTCCTTCCAAAAGTTCCTTGCATAAAACGCCATGTACTCACCATGAGCATGTTTGACTTCATCGGGGCAGTCCATGGATGCCCCCTCAAAAGCTCTTTCATCTTCCTCTTGCTCAACAACATTTGCTTTGAGAGCCACATTGATACCCTTTTGCATTCCAATGGCCCAAGCACGGGCATCTTCAGCATTCTTTGCTACCACTTTGAATGACGCCATTTCTTGCATGACTTCATTGGATGTCATTTGATGGTAGTTATGTCTACCTTGCAAGCTCTTCAAGTCCATTGGCTCGAAAGGCATTAAGGCACTCACATATTTCCTTTTTATCCATGCATCATCAATGTGAGTGGCCCCATGCTTTCTAAATGTTGTTGCGATGCCCTTGAGTCTTCTATACATGTCCTCATGGTTTTCACCATCCAACATGTAGAATCCCTCATCTTCATTACTAAGGGCATCATACCTGTTCCTTCTCATGCTTTCATTCCCAACAAAGAGATCTGTAAGAGCATCCCAAGCTTCTTTAGTTGTGTTGAGATGTTCAATGTGTGGCATGTCCTTAGGACCCACGCCAAGCTGTATCATATGGAGAGCGGTGGCATTCAATTGGCTGTCCACAACCTCTCTTCTTGTTAGGTTGGTTTGATCTCCAATATGAAGACCCTCTTCAATAATCCTCCAAAGTTCAATAGAGGAGTTGCAAACATGAGATTTCATTAAGAATTGCCATTGATTGAAAGAGGATGCAGTGATCTTGGGTGGATCACCCCTATTGTTTATATGAGGATGAGGGATAGGTGGGTCGGGAGAATATACGTGGAGAACCTCACTATATTCCTCCTTACCACTTCCCTTCTTGGAGGTGGAACCATTAAGTTTTTCACCCTCCACATCATCATCCTTGGATCTAGTGTTACCCTTTTCCTTAGATGATGGTGTGGCTGCCTCAGAGGAGGATGGAGATGGGGCTATGGATGATGTGAGGCGAGCAATCATTTGATTCATCTCCTCCATCTTGGCCTCAAAGGATTTCAACAAGGTTGTTTCCAACGACTTGAGATCATCCATTGTGACCTTATCCACAGCCTCACTCCCATCATCCTTGGTACCCATACTACTCTTAGGCAGTTAAGCCAGAATTAAGAGCCGGGGCTCTGATACCAATTGAAATGGATCGTATGGGCACCTAGAGGGGGGGGGGGTTGAATAGGTGCTACACCAAATTTTAATACTTTTTCAATTTTAGGCTTAGCACAAAGGGTAAATTCTCTAGATAAACTATTAGGTGGAATTTCCCTATATGCAAACCTATCTACTAGCGAGTAAAGAGCGAGTGGAAGAGGAACGGGTAAACCGTAGTGAAGCACGTGGAGACACAGGATTTGTTTGACCGCAGTTCCTTCCTTGTTAAAGGAAGTACGTCTGCGTTGGAGGGGTGGGCGATACTAAGACCACCACGCCACAATAGGCCTCACCCTGTTCTCCGATGGATCCCGCCACCAAAGGCCTGATCCACCTTTCCACTATAGGTACCCTTCGAGGCGGGCACCGACGCCTTTATACAACTAGCGGGGCAACAACTCCACAAACAACTTGGAGGCTCCCGAAATGACAACAAGCTGCCACAAGAACAAAGTTATCAAATACAATAAACAAGATCTAGGTATTGACAAGAATACTAGATCAGGGATTTCTCCAAGTGAATGGAGAGGAGTTGAAGCGTTTGATTCGTGATGATGATGATGAACTTCTCCTCCTTCAATTCCCCTAAATATCAAGACCTTCGGGTGGTTGAAGTGGGAGATCGAGAATGAGAGCTCTTGCACAATGTCTGGACAATTTCGAATGAATCAAGTATTCTGAACGTTGGGGAAGAAAGGGTATTTATACCCCCTTCAGAAACCAGCCGTTGGACACTTTGGGGGCCGGATTATCTGGCCCATGTGATGGCCGGATTATCCGGCCTGGGGAAAACACCGTCCCAGACTCGGAATATCTGGCAGATAATCCGCCCCCTATCTGAGCGTCGCGTTGAGCTTGCTCTTGATCAACTTCTGGGGGCCGGATTATCCGGTCCTATGTGAAGGCCGGATTATCTGGCCTGGGGAAGAAAAACCGCCCCAGTTCGGATTTTCCGGGAGAAAATCCGACCGGGTACCGAGCGACGCGCCTTGGCTCCCTTTGAGCAATGAGGTAGGCCGGATTATCCGGCCCCCCTCAAAGCTTCCTACACACTTAGCGCACATGAATAGTCTCCACAGTATTGTTATCTAACACGCAAAACATAGAAAACATGAAATGTTCTTTTAATATCTTTTGTCCCGTATGACCTATACAATTAAAAATAAAACCATGTTAGTGGCACACGCCATCTCACTATTAGGTTTACGAAGGTTAGTGATCTTGTCCTTCCATTTATGCAGGCTCGTCTCCAAGTGAAAGAGCATGTTATTCTTGTCATCTTCACCGGCCACTGCACACATGATCGTCTGCCACATAACCTCATCTCTGATATTAATTCAATTAGGCAATCGCCGCATGGGATGGACCCACACGTCCTGGTTCCTGCATCTTCTGCAAATCTTCCTGGGGGTTACGTGTTTCCCTCCGTACACTCCCAAAAGTGGACGAGTCCCACAACTAAGGATCTGGTCGGAGGTGATTTTTTCTTGTAGCTCAGCTAGTGTCAAATATTTCCCAAGCCGAGTGGATCCATGCATGCTAGAGTCCTGGAAAAAAATCATCATGTAGATTCCACATGAGTTCATAGCAAAAAGACTTTCTCCTCATCCCTCAAACGTGGGAGATGGTGACCCTCTTCCCAAGTCATAAGTATATGACAACAAAATGACGTTGATGTCAGTTGGCATAGATTTGCGAGTGGGGACCGCTTGAACCATTCCGTTGTTGCCAACATATGGTCTAGCCTCAAACGGCAATAAGAGCCCCCCGCCACCTTATTTTCTTAATCTAGACAAGTCCCTGGTAACCCAAGCCTTTCAATCCACACACATTGATCATCTCACGAAACCTGGCGATTTGCGCATAGATTCACTCTTGCACCCCAACATGCTCGTGGAAGTGCAATACTTCGTCAAAATCCCCTAGACACATCTAGGGTAATGGCGAGGACGAGCATATGAATTTTAGCATATCCCATGTTTTCAACTGCTCATTCACCTGAGCTTCCCCATAAGCCGCCATGAGCCACTATGGGTCTTTACCTACCTTCAGAATGGCATCAATGTGATACTGTGAAAAATGTAAAATCTCAACTCGTGCATTATTATTCCAAAATAAACCAAGACCATCACTAGGGCCCCTATTTCTTACAACGAAGCTTATATCAAAGCCCAAAATAATGGGACTTTGTTGGGAATCCCGTAAATCATTAAGAATAATTATATTAACTCATAGTATAATGCAACTATGATGGATTATGTCACAATAAACTACAAAGTTCATGTATGCATTTTACATGCATCAGCGACACACATCTCTGGTGGGCCCAACACTCGGCCTTATCTCTTACTCCTCCTCCACTTGTTCCTCTCATTATGTCCCTAGATCCCTTGTTCCTCTCGCACCTACACCTACCACCCTCCTAGAAGCTCTAGGGTATAGAATAGAATATCAAAAGAATTTTCTGATCTAGATATGGATGTGGAATCAAAAATATAGGGAGTGCATATTAGGAGAAAGGGCTTAGGTCATGATGCATATGTTGTGTCAAGGATATGTTCATTGAAGGAGTACATGGAAAGAAGGATATCGAAGGGACATGGGAGCAAACCGATGGTAGTGACTGGTGTCTTACGGTGATGAGTGAGACGTTAGTGGTGTATGGATGAAGGAGCCATGTATGGACTTAACTGTCTTACTAGGGCGCGATGCTGCCCCTGACTTGAAGCTAGCGTCTGCGATGATGGTGCATTCTAGGGCTAGTGAGACAGGAGGTTGCCGGTGGAATTGGCAGACAATGGTGGGAGGGAAGGCAATGACCACAACAAGGAAATATGTCACGTTAATCTTGGATGTGAATTTGTCTCTGAAGGGGTCACAATGAAATGTGAAAGCTTGTTCGACAAAAAAGAATGTGAAAGCATGTTGTGCTCTATATATGTATATGAAATCAAAATATGGGGAGCACACACATTCCGAGCAAGGACATAGGGCATGAAACACGCCACACCATGGAGATGATAGGTGGAGAAGGGAAGAGGAAGGAGGAGGTGAGTGGTCGAGGAGGGAGGAGGTAGCGTGGCAGAAGTGGACCACCGTCGGAGAGGGGGGGGGGGGGTCCTTAACCTAGGTGTGTGGGTGGTACATGTGAACACTGGTGATTTTTCCATGCCAGGCCCGTTATTAATTAGTACCAAGAAAAGATATACCTCATACGTATAAATCATTAATACCATGTATATTTAGTAGCACAATATTTTTTGCCATGAAATTAAAGTAGTATATATAATGTTAATAATTTGTTGCCATGAAATTAAAGGCGGACGTACATGTACAAGTAGTATTGTGTTTGTGAGTCCATATCCATCTGTATATACTTCGTTATGGAGAGGTTACATGTACCAACTAATTAGGATGTAAAAGCAACAAAGATCGTTTGAAACCATCTCTCCCTCAGTTGTTTCCCGCCAGGAGGTTTCCTTCTTTTTTTGGCACCCAATTAACCACTGGAGACGCGTCGCCGGAGCAGCTACAAATACCACCACCATCGCCGGTCACCCACAACCCATCCATTCGTCCATCCATCAATCTCTTCTTGCTCCCACACCATCGCCTAGCCTAGGTAACTCTCCTAGCAAGCTCCCATTGCAAGAAACAGTGGCGGGCATGACGGTGCGCGAGGTGTTGTACATGTACAGCGTGGCCCGGCAGGCGTACGAGCGGTTCGTGTCTATCTGCGGCAACCCGGAGCAGGCCCGAAATGCGGTGGCACTGCTGGTGTGGCTGGACCAGGGCACCGTCTCCGCTATCCACCACGTGCCCAGCATCAGCCCTGCCGCAGTCGCCACCATTGCCGCCGAGGCCAACGGCATCCTGGAGTGCCTCCGCCACCAGGAGGCCATGCTTCCTGCCATCCCGCTCATCTCCGCGCTCTGCCAGGACGGAAATGTCGACCCGCGCTTCTTCTCCTTCCACCAGGACCTCGTCGTCCGCGGTGTCGCTGAGATCCTCGACGGCATCGGCAAGCTCATATTTGATGACCGTTTGCATGTGCTGCTCAGGAGGTACCAGACCGGGCTGGTGGGGAACCCGCCGGAGCTGATGGCGCCCTACAGCAGCGAGCCCGTGGCTGTGCCGGAGGACTGCCGCTCTATGTTCATCACTTTCTCCAAGGGCATGCCCATCGACCGTGAAGAGATCTTCGAATACTTCAGGCAGTAAGTACATCGTTCTAAGTTTAATTATATATACGTACACGAATAACTGCGATCTATTTTGGGTAGTTACACTCATATACTACTACTGATCAAGGTCATGCATATATATTTATAATTGGCCTATAGGAAGTGGAGTGACTGTGTGGTGAGGGTGCTGATGGAGAAGACGTTGGGTGGAAACGCGCCGATGTATGGACGGATCATCTTCAAGAGCGAGGTCGTTCGTTAGGCTGGTCCTCAACGGGGAGAGGCTCGTCAAGATCATCATCGGGCGCCGGCAGATCTGGCTGCGAAAGTATGTCCCCAGGCCGACCAATGAGTGAGATTCAGAACTATCAAGTCCTTGCTAAGTGCCTCTCCCACCTGGAGTGCTTCTCAGCTCAATCTACATTCTTAAGGCTTACCCATGAATGCACATGTATCTAGCTTGTCACTATACAAGGCTAGCTTATTGGATCATGGGATATATGTCTATCAAATGGTTTGAAAGTTTGTTACAAATGTTATTAAATTGTGCTTAGCCAAAAAAAAGAATGAACGAAGAATCCACCTTCAGATATATATGTTACGCCATAGTTGCTCATGGTTTTTCTTGAAAGGGCATATAAGTCACAAATTTTAAAATGAGCACCTTCCCGCGCATAGTCCCAACTTCGCTCATTTTCGTCTTCCAATACTTGTTTTTCGTCCTCCTTATATCCTTCGCCTCCTCTTCTATTCATCGTGTGACGCCATGTTTCATGACTTGAATGCAAACGCCAAATCAAGCATGTTGCCACCTAGGCGGCATAGAAAACACCGCATATTGTTTCCTCAATATCCTTCCAATGTACCTTAATCTCCCAAAAGCTAGAAAAATTGGTTCGAGTATTTAATTTAAAACTACATAGTTTTGGACCCTTAATTTCCTTTGTTGCACACGCCGCTAAAATAGTAATAAAAGGAGCTTCAGACCATTGGACTGAGATGTGTGTACAGACATAACCACCCACATGCATTTTTTTACTTGTGTGCTTTGTCCATTATTTTGCACTTGCGCGTGTGCATGGTCTTGTATGTGTTCTGCGAATCTCAACTACCCTCCCCCCACCGCCCCTCCGATTCGTTTTCCCTACACTACTTTTTAGAAGTTACTACAAGGTAAATTGTTGCTTTAGGGGAATAAAATAGTTGTATTAGACTTGAACAAAATGCTCGACCGTTATAAAGAAGTACTCGTTAAACAATGTTCATCCACGGGACATAGATCCAGTGAGAATTGGTTCTATTGTTTTTTTTTTGCGGGAAAAAATGATTCTATTAATCATATATGAGTGTCATTACAATCCCTTAAAAGGGTATCCAGAATGGATTCTGGCCCAGACCCTAATCATACAGTAGTACGCTCGTTTAATCTACCATATTTTGCTAACTCATGCCTAGCTATATTCTGTGATCTCAGAACTTTGGCAATGCCTACAATGCGGTCTGAACCCCTAAGAGCTTTTGCAATAACTGTGAGATTTCCAAGTTCTGATAAATCCTTCTCTCTATCTTGAACCATCCGCACAATCTCAGTACTATCTGTTTAAAGTAGGATTGGCTCCTAACACAACTCACTAGCGAGAGAAACACCTTCAATAAAAGCTCTAAATTCAACCTCCAAAGTTGAGAAAAAATGCATCAGTACCCAACATGATGATAGGATTATGTAACCATCATGCCCTCTCAGAATCATACCCGCTCTAGCCCTCCCATCATGTGGCATAAAAGAACCATCCACTCTGAGCTTAACATGGCCCTCAGGTGCCTTGGTCCATGAGCTAATACTGATTTTTTTGTCTTGTTTTCCATAGATGTTCACGGCACCATTGCATGCTTCCCTTTTAGAATCTCCTCACTAGGCAATTGAGCATTCGATAGGGACGTCATATAGCTACACAAAAATCTCCTCAATAGTTGGCATCGACTTGTCATGTGTTACCTCGTTGCGCACATACCGTTCTCCATATCGTCAGCAGGGTTTTTATCAAGCGAGTCATGCGACTGCATCAGCAAATCCTCCAACCACGACTCCCGGGCACCCAACAATTTCTCTGTCTGTGGTAGCGGCCATATCTCCTGCATGGCCACCAAGTAAACCTTTCTCATGCAATGGCCCATACTATATAATTTCTCATCCATTCCCACTTGCTTTAATCCTCCCTATAGTCACCTGTTTTCCTTATCTTTTCTTGAGCATGATACTCGGCCACCGCTCAATGGAGCATGAAATACCTAATTACACTTGTTACTTTGTTCTTGTCTTGTCGGCAAGGAAGAAACCATGTGTTGTTACTTATGTAGCATCAGCCTAGTTCCTAACCGTGCTTAATTTCTAGGTTTTGATTTCAAATTGTACATTCGTGAGCACCCTTGGCTTCTTATTATTGCTTACACTGCTCAAATAGTTATGGAGAAGCTTTGCCCATTTGATCAAGCCATGTATAAACACTCCCACAAGTAACACATGTTTGCTATACTTGCAGTGTTGTACTAATTTCTTTCGCAGCTCCTACATGGGCTTTATACCATCAGATCAAGCCACATACGTGTTGACACAAGATGCACATGCATTTTCTGTTTTTATATTTCTACGTGCATTCACCGTTTGTTTACGCCCCTATGTGCATATGTATGTTAGTCCTATAACCAATAACCAATATCCAACCTTCATCATATACACTTCATATCTAAATAGAATACAGAGACTAGTTACAGTTATATGTTGCTACAACTGCACTCTCTCAATGCAGATTTATGGAAATAATTCCAAACTGAGAATTATCTAGCAGAACTAGCAATTGGTATATAAAAAAACATCAACATACAATCCTATCACACATCATGGAGTTGCCATAAATTAAATAAGGATACAAATTTAACTCTACATCTTATAACGATGGGTTTGACTTCATTGCTGCGGAAATTTGTATGGTCCATTCATATATATGCTTAATTGCACGGATAATAATGTGGTTGATCGAGCCATCTTCTCTTTTAGGCCTTGTTCGGTTACACTTTTACTTCGGTGCCCCCCCCCTTCAAAATTTGACAAACATAAACTCATGGAAGGCCAGGATCACATGATATCGATTCGTTTTGAAAATTGTTACGCACCCACCCGGAACTCATATGGTCCGCTTAGATGTATACTCACCGTACACGTATACTCGCGTGACTGTGGGAGGCGGAAATCAGGAGGTATATAGTAGTGGCATGCAAAGACGTAGATCGCGATAAGAGGGTGCGATCGGCTGATGGGTACGTGGTATACTCCCATCTCGACTGCGTACACCTATACGAAGGTATACAGGACCTGGATATCGGTTTCGACGGGTCAAAAGAAAACTGTCCCATGCAAACTTAAATTTGAGGGGGGGGGGGGGGTCACCGAAGCACACCTCATTCGGTTAATCCTCTCCCCAACTGGATATGAATGGATTGAAGCCCCCTCCCCACAATCCCTCTCAATCCACTTCAAAACCAATCAAATGGAGCCTCCTGCACCTGCGCCGTCCACCCTCCCCTCCACACTGGTATTTACAATATAATTTCAAAACCATGTTGCGATAGATATGAATATGAAATTGAAAAATATAGGGAGTGCTCGTTAGGTACGAGGGATTAGGTCATGATGTATGTTGTGTCAAGGACATGGTCGTTGAAAGAGCACGGGCAAGGAAGGATATGAAGGGGCAGGGGAGCTAGCTGATGGCTAGTGGCTCGTAGCTTTCGATGATTAGTGAGGTGTTAGTGTTCTATAGACTAATGAGTTATGTACGGACTTAGTTGCCTTATTAGGGTGCGAAGGTGGCTCCGACTTGAAGCTATGGTTTGCGGCGAGAGTGGATTCCAAGGCTAGGGAGAGAGGAGGTTGTGGGTGGAATCGGGAGATGGGGGAGCATACGAAACGACCACAACAACAAAATATGTCGTGTTAATCCAGGGTGTGAATTCATCTATGAAGATGTTTACAATGGAATGTGAAAGCTTGTTCGACAAAAGAGAATGTGAAAGAATGGTTTGCTCTAAAAAATATGGGGAGCGCGCGTGTTCGGAGCAAGGACATAGTAGGGCATGACGCACGTCGGGCCATGAAGATGAAAGGTAGAGAAGGAAATAGGAAGGAGGTGATCGGTCGAGGAGTGAGGAGGTAGTGGGGCAGAAGTGAACGTCGAAGAGAGGAGGGTGTCCTAAACCTATGTGTGTGCATGGTACATGTGAACACAAAAGAGCTTTCGTATATTAATTAACACAAATGAGTTTTCGTATATTAATTAGTACCAAAAAAAAGACACCTCATACCTATATAAATCAATCAATTAGTACCATGTATATTTAGTAGCACAATCATTTTTTGCTTGAAATTAAAGGATCACATATAATATTAATAATTTGTTGCCATGAAATTAAAAGAGGAAGTACATGTAAAAGTAGTGTTGTATATGTGAGTCCATATCCACTACAGGAAAGGAGACAGGCGCCGACCACCAGCTCCAGTCAGCGTAGACCCCAATTGCCGTCAGCGTAGGCTACACCGATGGCTGCCGTCGCCGTCTGGCCGTCGCCGCTTTGCCCGTAGGCGTAGACCCTCTAGTCGTCGGCGTAGGAAAGTCATCGGCGTATATAGCTTTGGTGTCGGCATAGACCAGATGGGCCCCACCTAGATGGCTAACGGCCGTTTGGTTACGCCGACGGCTTTGCCACCGGCCTTGTTTTAAAAAAGGATCAAAAAAGTTTCAAAAAAATTTCCGTATTATTTTCCAACTTTTTTGAATTGTTAAACTTGTTAATCTCATAGGGACATTTTTAACTCTAAGTACAATTAATCTCGAGTTAAATTTCACTAATGGTCAAACTTCCTGATCGGTCACCCATCCTAATACTACTCTAGCCCCAACACGAGCTTCTTCTGGATGAGCTTCCGAAAAAGAAATTAGACCTTGTTAATACTATCATATCAATCCTATTAACCATTAGACCATGATGTTAGACGTCTTTATTTATTTTACATTCCAAACAATTATTTAAGTAAATAACAATGAATAAGTAATAATAATCTTGAATTCAAATAAAAATGAAATAAATTTTATTTATTTTGCCTTTTCCATTTAATATTGAATAACTCATATCTACAAATCTGTAAATCGTAATTCGACAAGTAAGATATCCAAATCAATCAGAAGAATGAGAGAAATCCAAATATGGCATCCCTGTAATCTTTTTAATCACATATCATATATTTTTAACACTAGACGAACTGAAACTATGCCAGGATTCACGAAACACCCCATTTTTAGCACTCGGGAAATAGTAAATAACTTTTTGATGTGACAAAAAGGAAAAATTGAAGTGGATCTCTAATGAAATAGAATATTGTGAACCTAAAAAATGATTTTTCCAAAAAATCATTTGCATTAGTTCATGTATATGTACTTCAAATATGACTCACTTCCTACCGCACATGAATTTTTCTTTTTCACAAGGGGTGGACGAAAATGTTTAAGATATATCGGTTGAGACATTATCCATGTAACGTGGTCTAGTATTTTTGAAAAATAGGATGGTACCATTTTGAAACTTTAATTTGGTGGTTGCTTCACAAAACACCCCGGTTTTGGAACTCGGTAAATAGAAAATGATTTTTGGTGCGGCGAAAAGGAAAACTTCCTTCTATAACATTGTTTGCCATCCCAAGATGCACATGTATGCACAACATGGGCAGATTATCACAAACTATGCAGCGATTCCAGCCATAACATTATCGTTTAGCCTTAAAGTCATGAAACTTCGAACATGATAGCTCGTTTCTGAGAAGGTTTTTAGAGATATTCGAAATATTTAGGGTTTGATATTTTTACTTGCAATTATATCACATAATATGACACCACGCGATGGTTTCACATTGTTTCGATCGTCTTTGAATTTTTTATGCCCGTTTCAAACTATGATCAAAACGGCGGGCACGAAGATTCTTAGCTCGGAGCTGAGTCTCGCTAAACTTGAAGTCGATATCTAATGAAATAGGATATTTAGTCCTATAAATGATTTTTCCAAAAAATCATGAGCATTAGATCATGTACATGTAGTTCAAATATGACCCACTTTCTACCGATTCGACATGAATTTGTCTTTTTTACGAGGGGTGAAAGAAAAGGTTTAAGGTACCCCTGTTGGGAAATTGTCCATATAATGTGGTCTAGTATTTTTGAAAAATAGGGTGGTACCATTTTGAAACTTTCATTTGGTAGTTGCTTCACAAAACACACGTTTTTTGACACTCAATAAATGAAAAATTGATTTTTGGTGCAATGAAAATGAAAACTTCCTCCAATAACATTCTTCACCATCCCAAGATGCACATGCGTGCATAATATGGGCACATTATCACAAACTATGCAGCGATTCCAGCCCTAATATTATCGTTTGGCCTAAAAGTCATGAAACTTCGAACATGATAGATCATTTATGAGAAGGTTGTTTTGAGATATTTACAATATTCCAAGTTTGTTATTTTTAGCAACTATGTCACATAATATGATGTAGGGGTTCCGCGCATGAAAACAATAAATTTTTACCCTACGCCCCTGAACCCCTGATGTTGCAGGACCTATCTATTAGTAATACAATAACGGGAGGGGCTTTTCGCGAATTTACCCTTGAAAAACGAAAAGCGTTGTCAACGCTCAGGAGAGCGTGGTTGATGTAGACAAGCCGAAGCCAACCTCAAGATCGTGATGAAGTACTTGCGCTCTAGCGGCTCCAACGGCTTGAGTGCCTCAAGTGTGACACCTCGCGGGGAGTTACACACGTCCAGTGCCTGACGATGACTCCCGCTTCCCCGATCCAGCAGCAGTTGCGGAAGTAGAGCTCCTAGATCTGAATCATGCAGCACGACGGTGCTCCACGGTGAAGATGTCTCTCGTTCGCGCAGTCCGAACGTGGGACCACGGTCAAGAGAGAGAGAGAGAGGGAGAGAATATCAATTGGAGGTCTTCCCAAAAGTGAGAAGACCTTTATTGCATATTGTGTGTATTTATCTGGCCAAATACCCCCACTATATATAGGGGGAGGGGAGGTACTACCTCCCTCAAAGTCCCGGGGTGGGACTAAAGGAGAGGGAGAGGGGGGCAACCGTCGGCCGACCCTTGTGGGCCCCGCGCGGGGGGGGGGGGGGGGGGGTTGGCCCAACCGGCCACCCCCTTGCCCCTTCTCCCCACTTGCCTTTCCCTAATGGGTCCTCTTCCCTCCAGAATTGGCCCATTAAACCTTTTGACCTTTAAATTGATTTTCTCTTTTATTAAATAATTAAGAATAAATGATTAAATCAATATTTAACATTCATTCATATATTATTCAATCTCCGTGGCTATGGAACACCTTCCACCTCCACTCCGGACATCCTCCGGACTTACCAAAACCCTTCCGGTTTTCTCTCTACTATTCTTCGGCGATTCTTCCAATCCTATAAACACTATCTAAGAATCATCAAACCCTTAAGCGTGATACCCTACGGTTCGAGAACACTCTAGACATGGTCGGGACACTCCTCGACCAATGATCGACAGAGGGACCTGGATGGCCATGTGACCCTTGTGCGTTCCACGAAGATCTTTCGTCATTTGAACCGAGACGGTCTTGTCTTATTCCCTTTGTCTCTCGATACTTGCATTGCCCGAGATATGATCAATGACATCTCCATTTCGTGTTCAATCTCGTTACCGAACAATGCTACTTGACTCGTTCCGACAATTGATATCCCTGTGATCAAATCACACGCTGCGCAGCTATTGGATATAACTTCTCCGAGTGGGCCCTTGAGTATCTTTCCGTCACGTGGACGGACAAATCCCGCTCTTGACATATATTGCCTCTACGGTTTCCTCCGAGTACCTGAACACACCTTTATAGCCACTGTATTACCAAGTGGCGCTTGATGCTATCTAAGCACTCTCGGGAGACAATGATTGATATAGCCTCACGGTCTAAGGAATAGTCTACGAGGATCCATTTCTAATCATCGTTACTTGAACTTCGTGACATGATCGGGTCATGATGTTTAGGTTGGGTATTGGTTCATCATCTCATTCTCTGAATGAGTTGACTCCATTTCCAACTGGCATAAATGCCACATGATCAGGAAACTTGATCATCTGTTGACCAATGAACCAGTGACTAGAGTTTCACTGGGAACCCCTGGTTGTTTATATATCACACGTATATTGATGTTTCCACTCAATGCAGTTATAGCATGATATAAAACTTAATCATAAACTTTATGAAATATGATAATAGTCCTTATTACTATTTTTCTCTAGGGAATATTTCCAACAGTCTCCCACTTGCACTAGAGTACAAATAAACTAGCTGCATTTGTTCTTAATTGTTGGCACCATATATCCGGTACCCTGAACATGCTTGCTCATGGAAGAGGTTGAGTCTTGGGTCTGTATATTACAGTCCCAAATCCTTTGCAACTTACTAATGTCACCTTGATTGAAATTAATACTTTATCATCGCATGATAACATCTGTGTGTATGCATCATCGCTATGGCAGCAGAACGAGCCCTGATTTCAGGAGCCTACAGTGACTTTAGATCAACCTCGAGGGCTTTCTCATGGGCACTGTGCCCTGGGACATATCATTCTATGTTAAAAGCGAACTAGCCCCTCCATAACACTATACAACACTTTAGATGGTATCCTTATCTATTATTATAAATGTAATCATCGAAACACAAGTGCACCTTGTGCAACTTTCGATGTTTTGTTCACCTCGCTTCCTACCTTGACTCTAATCGGTATTACGGGAGTTTCCAACATATCCCCTTATAACATGACCCTTTATGATTTAAGATATGTCATCCTTTTATGGATCTGGAAAACATGTCTGCAGTTCTCTATTAGACACTGCGGACAAACTTAGCTCAACATTCCGTGATTCAAACTTAATCACTTTTAAACGTTCCTTATTGGATCGTATATTATGTTAAGTTATCATCATGGTTTTCTAAGATACAACCTATGTCTCAACATAGTGGACGATGATCATCCTTTTGTTTCTTTCAACCATCGATGTTAAACTTAATACTATTCCTAATTTGAGTTATTAAGGACCAGTTCCTTAATTAACTTCTATTCTGAAACTCTTTTCAGAATCCCTTAAGGAATACTACATAATATCATAATACACCTATTATCAACTTCTACTCCTTATAAATCATTATTTATTGGTAGTTGCGCTTTTATTGTTAACACACTTAAGAATCACTCTATAAGCTCCCCACTCAAAATATATTCCCAACATATTTGGGTATGAGTCAATACTCTTACTCAAACTATGTTTCTACATATTTGAATTTGAGACTTATATTGCTCCCACTCAAAAATATGTCATTCACATATTGTTTTAGGAAGAATTTTATAGCTCCCGCTCAATTTTATGCAAATTGCATATCCACTCACTATTTTGAACAACTTCAAAATCCTTTGATAAAATATCAAACTTGGAGATTTACTATGAGATACTAGTAGTTTGACTAGTTTTAAAATTCACTAGACATTTAGCACACTTGAATCAAATTCATTTAAATTCGTCCAATACTTGACAAATTGTGCTTTTGTCATTCACCCCCTTTTTCGACTATGGATTTGCAGTCATTTGGGAAAATTCAAGTAACCACTTTTACTTGTGAGATTCAACAACAAATTGCTTTCTAATCTCAAGAGAATTTTGCTTCTAGGATTTCTCATAATTCTAGTTTACCATTATTTCCTTAGTAGTTCATAGGTATGTCATATTCCAAGAATCATGACAAATGGTTCACAAATGTCTCCATACAAGATATGGGTTACATTTTGAATCCTACTTCATGTAGTGAAAACACCAGTGGGGAAAACACAATGATCATTATCATTGATTCTTTCCTTTGTGAAGAGAATCATTCAGGAACGTTTTCCGTTGCGCTTCTCAACACTCTGATGTAGGGTTTTGAATCCTCATCGTGTTTCACACTATCTTCCAATTTGCTCCATAATCGAGAAATATCACTGAATGCGATTTTTCTCGAAAATGTACCAAAATCCAAGCAATACAAATTTTGCTTCTCTTTTGGTTTTAGCTATGGATTTCGTATTCAAAGTTTCCAATGAATACTCTACAAGGACTTATTCTCTATTGTTTTGGTTATATCGAATAACCCCAAAACTTCCACGATGATCCATACCAGATATGGAGCAGCTTTCATAAATTCAAATGGTTCACTATATATTCTAATTGAGTGCTAACTATTTCTTACTAATGGTCTCTACATCTACAATACAACGATATATTTGGCGCCATCTATTCACCCACTTTGATATCTAATATCACATTGTGATGCTTTGGAGTTTGACATTTCAAAAAGCTTTGCATTCCACAATTTTTCTTCCATGCCAATCCTATAAAGTTGAATTTCATTACTATTGATCAAATCATAGTAATTAGATTCTCTTTTATATTTATACCCTTTGTTGATGAAACACTTTGATCATATCAAATAGTTTCATAATTATGTTTCTTCTGGTAAACTTCTTTACACATTTAAACAATCATATAATGATAATTACCATTCTATCAAAACACAATACATCGAATATGTATTTGCTTTTAACAATTCATTAAACACTTTGTATTCAAGTAATACACGGTGTTTAAGTTATTTTGCCAAACTTAAGCATGATTTATATGTGACAAGTAATCAAATGACTTTCACATATTATCACATAACTTTTGAATTCAAACAATGGTTTCATTCATTAATGAACATATAATTAAGTTGGGTATTTTTAAAGGCATTTCAATATTTTAAAAATGTTCATGCATTATCAATTAGTTTCAAAACAAGGATAATTCACACGTAATCGAACAAGATATGAACACGAATAGAAATCATTCATAAAAGTGAAACAACTGTTTGTTACAGACTGATATGAATTACCGTCTCACTAAGTGTGAGACACACTAAAGAAGTTCACGATCTATCGACTACAATAATCATCCTAAGACATAAACTAAGTGACAAATGTTGAGGGAGAGTGTTGTTGGCCATCATCATCATGCTCGCCATCAACACGCAACGTCACCTCCTCTCCAGCAATCACCTCTATGCAGAAGGACCTGTTTTCAGTAAAACAGAACAAGTATCAATTATACTTAATACTGCAAATGTGTTTGCAAGATTATAACATTTATAAAATTGTATATCATATATATACCTTTGTCATTAATGACCTCAGCGTCAACGGGTTCAACCATCATATTCCTGAGATGTGATACGAACCTCTGGAATTTCATTGATTCCGCGTCACCTCTCATAATGCAAGTCCTGACTTGTGCTTGGAAGCTTGGTGGCAGCGACCGCAACACAACGCCATTTGCAAAAGATCCCATCATCCAGCTATCCAAGAAGTATGCAGGCCTCATGTATGCATCATGCATGCGCTCCAAGTGGTCGTCAATCGATGAGTTCTCCTCCATCCTATTGGAGAGGAAGTCTCCCATCAGCTTATGCTCCCATATGCGTGCTTGTTCCACGAAATGTGTCCTAAGATGTAGCATTACCGAAAGAGGGTTGACATTACCCACGACAGGCCACAGCTCGTCCACCATTCCGAAATGCATTGTAACTGAAATGAAGGAGGCCATCTCCCGACGGTGATAGCGGTCTTCCCGCTTCTTTGGGGTCTCTAGGTCAATGGGCTGATCCAAATCCGTCTCGTCGAGTATGTAGTCGACCACGTCATTCTCGCTAAGGAGAACGTGGAGACGCGCAACCCACATAGAGAAGTTTGATCCATCTAGTCTCAACCTCTCTCCTTCTAACCAATCAATCGTCAATAGGAAAGGTGGCATCAGGAAGAACCTTTTCTACATTTATAATTGCAAAAGGAATTTAGACTAAGTTTATAATTAAATGAGTTAATAATAACTCCACTCAGAAACACTTATCCCCAGAAGGGTTCCTAGTGATAACACGACCCCTTTTTCCACATCTCCCCCGATCATCACGGCCATCAATGTGGGTTCAAGGGTGGACGCTAAACGTTGGTCACATTATTCATGCAACTCGTGCTCGATTTTTCGACCATCCATGTTCCGAGGCCATGTATCTGTAACGTGCTAGGCTTGCCAACTCAACCTTAGTGTATTCACCGTGCAACATGGCTTACACCCACTGTATGCGAACGTAGATATGTCTGACACCCGCTCACCATGGGTCACCTCATACCGAAGAACTTTCTTGGTAGTGCACACTAAAGGGGAACACAATCATTGGTAATTTTAACAGGGATCATCTTATTAGGCTACCGTCAAATATCTAATACTAGCACACAATAAGATATACAAACAATAACATTGAATGTAAATGTGATGTGATATGGTCCTTCACGCCGTGATCTCCATCTGTCGTCACCGGATTCCGGCGCCAGGATTTCGGCTTCATAGACACCAGGGTACCGGTGTCTTTCGGGAGTGGTAGTCCTCACCTCTGTGACTATCTACTACTACGTAACATAAGGTAATCACTTTACCTTTGCCACAACCATATCACAAAGCAACGCCCCCTCCAAAACAAAGTTAGATGCCTCTACTTTATCTTTGCATGTTTTACGTGGCTGAATGGGCTTTCGCACAAGAACCATTCTTACCTATGAACTTTCAACATAACGTTGATCAAGTAATTGTCTCTACTACACCCCTTTCGGGCCCTCCGTTGCAAATGGCATACCAACTAATGCGAGAGCGACAGACACCCCCTAAGCCACTTTATATGGTACAAGCCGTATGTCAAGCGTGGACCAGTCTCGCGAATGAACGCATAAAGTCGGTTGGGGGGCGCTTCATCAAGCATTACTGCGGTATACACAAGTACACGTGGGAGGGTAACAACTAAAAGATCAATGCCCACATGCTACATCTCGTGTGTTCTACCCGTACTAGCATTACTACGCATAGATCTAGCTCTGATACCACTGTAGGGATTCCGCGCATGGAAACGATAAATTTTTACCCTACGCCCCTGAACCCCTGATGTTGCCAGGACCTATCTATTAGTAATACAGTAACGGGAGGGGCTTTTCGCAAACTTACCCTTAAAGACCAAAAAGTGTTGTCAACGCTCAGGAGAGCGTGGTTGATGTAGACGAGCCGAAGCCGACTTCAAGGTCGTGATGAAGTCCTTGCGCTCCAGCAGCTCCAACGACTTGAGTGCGTCAAGTGTGACACCTCACGGGGAGTTACACATGTCCGGTGCCTGACGATGACTCCCGCTTTCCCAATCGAGCAGTAGTTGCGGAAGTAGAGCTCCTGGATTCGAATCCCGCGGCGGTCCACGGTGAAGATGTCTCTCGTTCATGCAGTCCGAACTTGGGACCACGGTCGCGCGAGAGAGAGAGTATCAATTGGAGGTCTTCCCAAAAACTGAGAAGACCTTTATTGAATATTGTGTGTATTTATCTGGCCAAATACCCCCACTATATATAGGGGGGGAGGTACTACCTCCCTCAAAGTCCCGGGGTGGGACTAAAGGAGAGGGAGAGGGGGGGGGGGCAGCCGCCGGCCGGCCCTAGTGGGCCCCTTGCCCCTTCTCCCCTCTTGCCTTTCCCTAATGGGCCCTCTTCCCTCCGGAATTGGCCCATTAAACCTTTTGACCTTTAAATTGATTTTCTCTTTTATTAAATAATCTATTATATATTAAAAGTACATGACGGGCTACCATAAAAAAGAGAATTAGTCTAGAAAATCCCACAAAAATCAGAAACATCAAACCATCAGTTTAACTAATAAAACATGACAGCCGTTGGATCTTTAAAAAAAATATTGGAAAGAAAAAGTACCCACCAATGTTGTAAAAAAATTAGGTCACGTGCTCCTCCATCCAAAGACATCCCCAACACGCCGCCTCAATATTATTCTCTATGTACCGAGCTAATAAGATCACCTATGTACTTTGTTGTAAAAAAATTAGGTCACGTACTCCTCCATCCAAAGACATCCCCAACACGCCGCCGCCAAATTTGTCTAGATGCTCTCGGTCAGCTGACCTACTCCATGCGCACGCACATGCGCATCAATTTTACTTTACAGCTTGCGCACAAATTTTGATTGACAACTGACGGTTTTAGTTTTGGTTGCTGCCGATAGTTTCAATTTGGTTGCCTCAAGCACGTAGCGGACTATCAATCAGATGCAGTCTACAAGATCCAATTGAAGATTTGGCTCATCGTGAAGGAGAGAGAGCTAGACCTAACAAGACTAAAAATGCTGCCACCATGCCTCCTTGCCTCCTCAACCATTGGGCGTCGCTTCTTGCAGATTGATTCGGCTGAGGCCATCGATCTGCAGTTTACCAGCTATTCATCTTATCTCCGGGCCTGGGACATGGCAACGACGTACATACTCCAAAACCTTCGCTGGCCACGGCCGGCCGTACCGTCAAATTTTAATTATGGCAAGGAGCTGCAACCTTGGCGTGGAGGTGGGAAGGCAATACTTGCATGCACGTGATGTTCCCTTGCGATAACTTGCTTGTTTGTAGATATCTAATCGTCTATGCTGCGCTCTGATGTATGAATGTCTGTTAGGGTGGAATCTGAGGTTGTCGTTGATTAGCTATACTAAAGCTCAACGCCTCTTAGAAGAATGATCCGGAAGATGTAGTCAGCTGCTCGCGATGGAGTCCAGGAAGTGGCATCCTCGGAGCTATGTTCTTAATAATAGCCATTCGAGCGAAAGGGGCTAGGCAGGCCGCGGTATCACGAGCGCTCTAATACAATCAGTTTCCATACATGATCAATTGAGTACTACACATAAGTAATACTTCATGAGAAGACCTAGGATCGATGATGGTTCTGATAATAATGAGATGATCATAATTCACACCAGTCATCACAAGGAGTTAAAACCTCAGGTTGCAATAATTTTCATTTGATTCCCAATAGGAAACTTGCTAATATGAATTTTATGACCTGCTATATCTCTCTCTTTTTTCTGTCAAAAATCTTATTCAAAATGAATAAGTTATTTTGTCATATTTATTGTGCATATTGAAGTGTCTATATATTATATTATATTATCCTTATACAACATATTGTTGTACAGTTAAAATTCAGCCACCTAATAATTAAGGTGTATCACAATAGGAGTTATATCTAACCTCATCTGGTACTGTCTTGATCCATGTTAATGCTATTGATCTTCTCTTCAAACTCTAAATATATGCATTGCTTCTTGTACTATCTTGATCCATGTTAATGGTGTTGATTCACTCTTAAACTCGCTTTAAATTTATGCCTTACTGTCTATTATAATGTTACATGCACTCATTTGATTAATTCCACGATAAAATGCTCAAACATACTTGGTAGTATTATGATTACTTTGTACAACTTTCATCGATGTTGTACTCCTTTTGTTGCCTTCAGAAGGTATGAGAACTTAAATTTATACAAATGACACACACGGATCTTAAGTTGGCACTCTTGCTAATGACAGAAAAATATATAAAATAAAAAAATTGCATGCAAAATAGAGTATTATCTGGTATGAATTATTTCAGCTATTGTGGATGAAATGAGAAATACAATAATATTGACTATCAAGGAGATTTTATAAATTAATGCAATGCCAAAGGTAGAAAGTTGTACGTGTAAACACAAAAATATTTATGAATAATAAACTAATTTATAAGATAGCAATAGAGGCACCCTCGCATTTGCGAGGGCCATTGTGCTAGTTATGAATAAATGATTAAATCAATATTTAACATTCATTCATATATTATTCAATCTCCGTGGCTATGGAACACCTTCCACCTCCACTTCGGATATCCTCCGGACTTACCGAAACCCTTTCGGTTTTCTCTCTACTATTCTTCGGCGATTCTTCTGATCCTATAAACACTCTCTAAGCATCATCAAACCCTTAAGAGTGATATCCTACGGTTTGGTAACACTCCATATATGGTCGGGACACTCCCGGACCAATGATCGACAAAGAGACCTGGATGGCCATGTGACCCCTATGCGTTCCACGAAGATCTTTCGTCGTTTGAACCGGGACGGTCGTGTCTTATTCCCTTTGTCTCTCGATACCAGCATTGCCCGAGATCTGATCAATGACATCACCATGTCGTGTTCAATCTCGTTACCGAACAATGCTACTTGACTCGGTTTGATAAGTGATATCCCTGTGATCAAATCAGACGCTGCACATCTATTGGATATAACTTGGGGCCCTTGAGTATCTTTCCATCACGTGGATGGAAAAATCCCGCTCTTAACATATATTTCCTCTACAGTTTCCTCCGAGTACCTGAACACACCTATATAACTACTGTATTACCAAGTGACGCTTGATGCTATCTAAGCACTCTCGGGAGACAGTGATTGATATAGCCTCACGGTCTAAGGAATAGTCTACGAGGATACATTTCTAATCATCGTAACTTGAACTTCGTGACATGATCGTGTCACGATGTTTAGGTTGGGTATTGGTTCATCATCTCATTCTCAGAATGAGTTGACTCCATTTCCAACTGGCATAAATGCCACATGATCAGAAAACTTGATCATCTGTTGACCAATGAACCAGTGACTAGAGTTTCACTGGGAACCCCTGGATGTTTATATATCACACGTGTATTGATGTTTCCACTCAATACAGTTATAGCCTAATATAAAACTTAATCATAAACTTTATGAAATATGATAATAGTCCTTATTACTATTTGTCTCTAGGGCATATTTCCAACATATGATACCACGCGAAGGTTTCACATTGTTTTGATCATTTTTGAATTTCTTATGCCCGTGCAAACTATGTTCAAAACTATGGACATGAAGATTATTATTCAAATTAATGTGAAATATTTAAGTATAAATAGATAGATCTTGTTTTTATGCAAATTTTGATACATTATTTGTATTTTATGAATTAAAATGATTTAGTTATGATTTTTATAAGATTCATGTGGTAAAACGGAAACTAGCCAAGCCGAGCCGTCGGCATAGCCGTCGCATCGCCGTCATGGCGGCCCCTTCCAGGCCCACGCGTCAGGCTATAAGCCGACGGCTTATCTATGCTGATTGTGACTGTCGGTGCTGCCGGGCCTATGCTGACGGCAAAGTTGGGCTGACGGCCGCGTCGCCCAGCTACCCAGTCCAGCCACCTTCGCCTACGGCCCCGACATTTTGCCGTCAGCGTCTCCTAAGGTTGTCGGTGCCTTAATTTTCTCCCGTAGTGATCCATTCGTATATACCTTTGTTTTGGGGCGGTTACATGTACCGACTAATTAGGATGTAAACGCAACAAAGTCCGTTTGAAACCAAAACAATCTCTCTCCCTTAGTTGTTCCTGCCATGGTGTTTCCTTCTTTTTTTGGCACCCAGTTAACCACCGGATACGCATCGCCGGGTCGGAGCAGCTACAAATACCACCATCGTCTCCGGCCACCCACAGCACATCCATTCATCTATCCACCTAGCTATTCGTGCTCCCAGACCATCGCCTAGCCTAGGTAGCTCTCTTGGCAAGCTTCCATTGCAAGCAACAATAGAGGGCATGCCGATGCGCGAGGTGATGTATATGTACAGCGTGGCCCGGCAGGCGTACGAGCGGTTCGTGTCCATCTGCGGGAACACGGAGAAGGCCTGGAACGCGGTGGCGCTGCTGGTGTGGCTGGACCAGGGCACTGTCTCCGCCATCCACCATGTGCCTAGCATCAGCCATGTCGCGGTCGCCACTTTCGCCACTAAGGCCAACAACATCCTGGAGTGACTCCGCCACCAGGAGGCCATGCTGCCTGCCATCCCACTCATCTCCGTGCTCTGCCAGGAGAGCAATGTCGACCCGCGCTTCTTTGCCTTCCACCAGGATCTCGTCGTCCGAGGCGTCGCCGAGATACTCGACGGCATCTGCAAGCTCATTTTCGATGACCGTTTGCATGTGCTTCTCAGGAGGTACTAGACTGGGCTGGTGGGGAACCCGACCGAGCTGATGGCGCCCTAGAGCAGCGAGCCCGTGGCTGTGCTGGAGGACTGCAGCTCTATGTTCATCACCTTCTCCAAGGGCATGACCATCGATCGCGAAGATATCTTCGAGTACTTCAGGCAGTGTGTACATCGTTTAGGTTTAACTAGATACACATACATGAAAAATTGCGATCTATTTTGGGGTAGTTACACTGATATACTAGTACTGACCAAGGCCATGCTTATATGTTTACAATTGGCATGCAGGAAGTGGGGTGACTGTGTGGTGAGGGTGCTGATGGAGAAGATACCGGGTGGCAACGCCCCAATGTACGGCAGGATCATCTTCAAGAGCGGGGCATTCGTTAGGCTGGTCCTCAACGGGGAGAGACTCGTCGAGATCATCATCGGGCACCGTCAGATCTGGTTGCGCAACTATGTCCCTAGGCCGACCAACGAGTGAGATTCACAACTCTCAAGTCCTTGTCAAGTCCCAGCCCCGCCCGAAGTGCTTCTCAGTTCGATCTACCTTCAGGGCTTACCCATGAATGTGCACGTATCTAACTTGTCACTATACAAGGCTAGCTTATTGGATCTTGATATATAATGTCCTGAAATTTTGTTACAAATGTTGAGATCTATTTCTTGTTCTTAGCCAAAAAAAAAGAACAAAGAAAGAATTCACCTTCACATATACATGTTACGCGGTAGTCACTCATGTTTTCTTTTGGAAAGTGCATGTCAACAATTTTACATTTTTTTACGTGTATGCTTTATCAGTTATTTTGCACTTGAACGATGTGCATGGTCTTGTATGTGTTATACGAATTTCACTTCCTTTGCGCTATACCTACTTTCTAAGAGTTACTAAAGGTACATTGGTACTTTAAGAAAGAAAGAGTCGTACAGGACTAAAAGAAAGAGTAGACATTATAAACAATGGTCACCCATGTCGTGACATATAGATCCTTGAGAGTTGTTTCTATTACTATTGGACATCGGTCACATAGTACACCCATCTCATGTACTGACCAAAACTCTCTTGTTTCCTCATATATATTGTGACATCTCAAGGTTTCAATCTCCACCTTTTGTCATGATTTTGTCTTTTCTTGTCTTCATCGTGCATGCATCATATTCATGTGTTGGCATTTATTTTGGTTCTTGATATTTATATTTGTATTTGGCTTTTATAAAACTTGCTATAATGCCCAACTGAAGTTGAGGGCATCTCTCTTTAATTTCCTTCCTACCATGAACATATTGACAATATCATCAATCGCATAATTCCATCTTCTGCATGTGGGCTTCTATTTGGATCTTGTGCAATTTAATTCCGAGCCCATGCAGATATACCCATGGTCCATACCTCTCTCTTATTTGCATTTAGCTTATGGTTGTTTTCACTTTGCTTGATCACTCTCAATTCTTCATCAACCCCTTCTTCTGATATATGTGTGTGGGCACACTAGTGGAGAACGGGCCTTTAGTCCCGGCCCGTAAGAGACTTTAGTCCCGGTTGTGGTACCGGGACTGGAGAGGCGGGACTAAAGGCCCACCCACTAGTCCTAGCCCGCTTACTAGCCGGGACCAATGGGCATCCACGTGGTCGCCCCTGCGCGCTAGGTCCCCCATTAGTCCCGGTTACTATTACAAACCAGGACTAATGGTTCTCTGCCGCGGCAGAGTTTTGGCCCTTTCTCTGCCGCGACAGATAATTCATTTTGTTTCTATTTATTTCTTTTTTCATTTCAAAATAGATTTCTACGCTACCACATACCGTACATGTTACCGGGACTAGAACATACAAATATATACATGATAGTTACATGGAGAACCATTAGGATCGAGCATACACAAATATATACATGATAGTTACATGGAGAGATCACAGTTACCGGGACTAGAGTCCGTCTATTCAATTACGTGGTCGGGGGATCATCGGTAGCGCATATTCACACTAAATTCTTCGGTGTCATTTATCATCTCGTTCATCAAGAATCCCGCCAGTTCTTCAGCAATTCCTAGTACGCGTTGCTCTGGTAGGAGCTGATCCCGCATTCAGTCAAACTATATAAGAAAAGGAGATCAATATATGAATACCAATCATGATAAAAAAAGTGATGGTAATAAAAATAATGTTTTGAATGTATTTCTTACATCGACTTTATAATTTTTGTGCTCAGTGGTAAACGTGCGAATGAACTCGCAAACATAGAATCCACATAGATTCGTCCTGGGTGGCTGCCTAGCGCACTTTACGAGAATAGAATTCAATCAAAATAATATTCTAGCATCATAATTGTATTGAAACTATAGAAGTAAAGAGATGTGTGTACTACTTACCGAGACCGGCTTAAACGTCAACTTCTCACTAAAGTGACTCATAACCGCACTCTTGAACCGGTTCCAAACCCTGCCTAGTAAAGAAAATGAATGAGTTATTTATTACATGATATCTCAGGAAATCAACAAAAGAGACCGATGTAGCACGAAAATTACCTTTGGAGCGTGTCCCGCATGTCTCTAAACTGTTCCAGGGGTATTTTTAATGGGTCCATGACTTCAACTCTTCCCTTATCAAGTTGAATGTTTAGCAGAATCCAGTGAAATCTACACACACATTTATATATACATCAGTAACTCATCAGTAACACTTAAATTGAGTAAGAAAAAGTGAATGTGTACACGAGAGTAAGACCCTCACTTGAAATTGTAAGGAAACAGTTTGTGGTCATAGAAATTTTTCTCCGTTAGAAACCTTAGAAGGTTTTCCTCCGTCTCCTCGGGTTTATCCGTTAGCGTCTTTATATGTATTTTATCTGGTTCAATGAACCCAACACTAAAGAGTGACCTTCTTTTACATTCCTGGATCTTCATTCTGCATAATAATAGAGTACAAAAGGATATAATGAGGATAATTACATGCAATGAACTAAATAACTAAAAAATTGAACAACTTATATATAGAAAATGAATTCAACAACTTACAGACAATAGCAACGATAGATTTGTCGAGGGCGTCGAAAGCATATAACTAGAAGAGTTTTGGAAAATCAACATGGACCTCTTCTTCTCGGAAGTAGTAGTCATGTGGTACTTTCGCCATGATCATTATTCTCTCCTCCTTTGCGGCTTTCATGTACCAGTTATGTAAACTCCGCATTTGTGTTGGAAGTTGTTGCAACCTCTCTTGGGTGACCAACGGCATCCCTGGGACATATTGAGGGACTACATCAGCCTTGGGTAACTTGTCGTCCTATGAACCTAGCAATTCCTCAACAGTCACATTCATTGCGGCCGCAAGCTTTGCAGCTTCTTCCATATCCTGGTGATAGGGAATGTCATAGGATGCCACCCTGAGTGGTGGGATCAATTTTTTGGCCTGTTTCCCGAGCTGGGGGACGTCCTTTCTTTTCCGGGTTGCACTTTGACTTGATGATTTGTTCCCGCTTGCACTTTTACTTGATTTGCTCTTCTTCATTCCTTTTTAAGCGTGCGTAGATAGTCATCTGGCTTATGGTGCAATTCATATTGCGATTTTGTGTTCAGAAAACCAAGTGCATATGGTTTTTGCTTCTGGGTGTATACTGGGGCAGGCTCGGGTTTCTTCTTTTGAAGCTGCCCAACATATTTGGCCTTTGCGATCGCTGCGGTTTCCTCTTTAATATGATCGTAAGGTCTGATGAGAAGATTCTTATGAGGTACTCTTGGGAGGGGCGACATTTATCATTTTGGACTGCTGCTCGTTTAGTACTCATTGACGGAGCATGCTTCCGCTTATTGTCCTTAGCAGGCCGCGAAGACGGCTGACCCTGCGGCGCAGATCAAGATGGACTCGAGTTGTGGTGGTCGTAGTCATGGGGTGGGCTTCTTGGAGGTGATGGAGGTGAAGGTGACATGTGACGACTCAAAGGTGGTGTTGGCCTTGGCGTTGAGCCTGGAATCTTGATGTTGTTCTTGTCCCGTATAATGATACCACCCAATACTTCTCTGAGTGTCCTCTCACCTTCAGGTCCAGGAATGTCAAGCTCCATTGAGTCCCACCCCGTTGCAATTTCATCCACCCCGACTTTAGCATAGCCAGCTGGAATCTCACGGCCATGCCAGCGTGCGTCAGGTGGACAAGGTAAAGCACATCCAACCGCCACCTTGATGGATAGGTTCTTCACCTTCTGATGGAGCTCACAAGATGTCTGCTCCTTGATTCCATCCACGGGGTAGCCGAGACCACCATCTACCATCCGTGCATCATCAGACGGGACCTCCAATTCAGCCATGCTGCTTCTCCACTGAGATTGGATGGCGGTAATATCGAGTGCAAGATCTTGCAGGCGTGCTACTCCTCGAAGTTCGTCAATCTATTGCTGATGAATTCGAAGTGTTCCTAGCAACTTGTTGAACCTGTCTCGCTCCTCCTCCTGCCGTCGCCTCTTTGCTCTCTCTCGGCTCCTATAACTATCTCTGTCTTTGGGAAACCCCATCTCCCATGTATAACTAGGGCTAAGGCCTCGTACTCGTCCTCCGTGTTCTTTATTCCCGAGGACCTTTGTCAGCAAGTCATTCTCTCTATCAGGATAAAACTTTGTTGTCCCCTCTTTAATTTCCTTCAACACTCTGTGCCATGTCTCCCGGGGTATCCTAATCCTGTCACTGCAAATAAGGTCCCATGTATTTTTGTCATACTCACTCCCATGCCCAAGGAACCAATTTCTTGCCCTCAAATCCCATTCTTCACGTATTGGTTTTGGAGTGGTCCCTTTAGTGAGCATCTCATTCTCTTTAGCATCCCACTTTGGCATGGCAGTCGCGTAGCCCCCTGGCCCTAGGTGATGGTGATATTTCTTCTTCGCGGCATTTAACTTGTTTTTTCTGACTTTTCCTTAGCAGGTCTGACTCCTTGTACTTCACAAATGCATCCCAGTTAGCCTGCTGCTTCGTTAGATAGGCTTCGAATTTAGGAAGAGCCTTCTTCTTCTGATACTTTTGCCATAATGATTTTTTCCAGATCTTGAATAGTTTGACCATCTTCGTAAGAGTCCACTGCTTGACTTTCTTCCTCAATGCAGCTATGTCGGCATCATCCTCAAATTCTGGTAGGGTGAAATGTGTCATTAGGTCATTCCAAAGACCCTCTTTGTACCTGTCGACGACATACTCACCCTCTCCCGCCCCTTTTGTACTATTCCACTCTCGAACGGTGATCGGGATGTGATCCCTAACCATATCTCCGCATTGTTGTAAAAATACACTTTTAGCCTTTTTGGGTTCCAATAGTTCACCCTGTGGTGATACTCGCGTAATTGTATAACGCGTAGATGCGTCCAACTTTTTGGCCGGGCCTTGTTTGGAATATTTTTGGCTCGATGTGGAGTCCTAAGAGAATAAACATTCGTCAATTTATATATATACAACTCAATTAATGCATGTACTCATCACCAGACTTCATATATATACCTCATCGGACTTAGTTAAGGGTCCACCAGAGGCGTCGGCTTCTCCATCATCGGATCCGTCGGCTTCTCCATCATCAGATCCATCAGCTTCTCCCTGGTCATTTCGGTCGACCTCCTCACCCTCACCGGAGGGGTTCAGATATATCGACGGAGATTCGGGTGGATGAACATGGTGTCGCCGTTAATCATATTCTTGAGAATTTCTTCTTGTTCCAGGTCTTTGCGGGTTGGACTAGGTGGATCCATAGTTTTCTGGAAAAATGCACACAATATAAAATAATACTAAATAATAATATGTACACCTAATTTTCTACAATAAAACTAAACAATAGCGAAATTCTAGTGCACCCTACCACCCTAACCCTATGTTCGGGGCCCACGAGCACTACCACCCTAACCCTAAGTCCGGGGACCTGCAAGCACTACGACCCTAACCCTAAGTCCGGGGGCCCGCGAGCACTACCACCCTAACCCTAAGTCCGGGGCCTGTGGGCACTACCACCCTAACCCCAAGTCAGGGGCCCACGAGCACCACCACCCTAACCCTAAGTCAGGGGCGGCCGCGAGAACCACCACCCTAACCCTAAGTCCGGGGGGGGGGGGGGCGCGAGCACCACCACCCTAACATATATATTTCTATACACTATATAGTAATAATAACATATTAGAAAAAAATAACATACTATATATTACATTATATATAGTATATAGTATATATTTTTATACAATATAGTAATAATAACATACTAAATATTACACACTATATAATAACATAATATATATTTTTATACAATATATATGCAGCGGTGGTGGCGGCAGCGGTGGCTGGCCGGAGACGAGCGCGGTGGCGGCCAAAGACGAGGCGTGGTAGCGGTGGCTGGCCGGAGACAAGCGCGGCGGCAGCGACGATGGCGACGCGCGGGCTGGCGGCGGTGGTGGCGATGCGTGGGCCGGCGGTGGCGACGTGTGGGCTGGCCGGAGACGAGGTGCGGCGGCGGCTGCTAGAGGTGGGGCGGTCGACGGAGAGGAGAGAGTACCTACGGCTGCAGGCCGGGGCAACGCGCGGTGGTGGCAGCCAGAAAGGAGGACGAGGCGCGGTGGCGGCGGCTAGAGGTGGGGCGGCCGGAGAGGAGGCGCTGGCGACATCGTAATTGGCAGCCTGCCTACGTCGAGTCGTTGTCGAGGGCGCCTCCTGCGTGAAGTGTGCGAATCGGGAATCAGTTAGGGAGAAGCTGCGCGGGCAGCCTTTAAGTGGACAGACCATTAGTCCTAGTTCGTAGCACGCACCAGGACTAAAGGGTCTTTAGTCCCGGTGCGTGCTATGAACTGGGACTAAAGGTCCCCCTTTAGTCCCGGTGCGTGCCACGTACCAGGACTAAAGGGTTTTCGGCACCGCCCAAGGGGCGCGCGTCAACGACACACCTTTAGGGTTTAGGGTTAGGATTAGGGTTTAGGGTTTAGGGTTTTGGGTTTAGCTATTATATTTTGGGGGCCTTTAATATCGGTTGGAGCCAATAACCGGGACTTAAAATATTTCCCACCCTTCTCAAAGTCGTCAAGCCACGCATCATGCTTTCCTGCCATTTCCCTCCGCTTCCCGCCATATATTCTCGCCTTTTCCCTCTATATCTAGGCCGGCCGCCATGGCCATCCACACATCCACATCTTCCCCTCTCACAATAATGGACACCACATACTGGGCCATTCTGACCCTCGAGGACACTAAGGCACTGTGGGCCTCCAGCTACCCATGCCCGCCAGGCTACCAGCTGCCCGCTGACTGGATGATGAGCGCTGGAGGAGTTCCTATCCCTCCTGTGCCTCAAAGTTCCGCCCAACAGTCGGCCATCAGAACCACTTCTACCTCGATCTCACGCCGGAGCAGCGGATGGATCCCCATTGGGATCCCGACAACTACGACACCTAGAATGCCTTCTTTGCTAACCGGCAGGAAAGGGAGCTCGCCAGGTACGAGGGTGATGACCCGCCCCTGTTGAACCACAATGAGGCTGGTCGCCGGCTGTGGTGGGAAACCGGACTATCGTTAGTGAGATGCGCTACATCGCCTAGGGAGATCATCCTCGCCTGCGCTGCCCGCACTTTGACCCTCCACAGAGCCACAAGAAGGGTGGGGATGGTGAAGGTCGCGGGCTACGCAGCATCGTCATCCAGGAGCCCCCTCTCTCGCGCGTCGTGAATCCGAGACCGGAGTGGCAGGTACCCCTGGAATATGCCATGGCCGAGCTTAGGATCCAGCCGCGTGCACCTAGCGACGCCGAAGACGATGATGAGGACGAAGACGAAGACGAACCTGAAGCTGTGTACTATAGGGCTAGATATGAGTATGGATAAAGGGGGCCTTTAGTCCCGATTTCTTAGTCCCAGTTTTTTAATAATAATAAATGTCTTGAATGTTAGTCCTGGTTTGTGGCTGGACTGGCGAGACTAAAGGGGGGACTTCAGTCCCGATTCCATAGTCCCAGTTAGAAACCAGGACTAATTAATGGATCGTTTCCTACTAGTGTTGGTCTTTCTACAACTTTCCTGAACTATGAAGATGTTGTTATATTCTTGTGCCGAGGAGCTAACTAATTTCACATATTAGGGAGTACGTCTATGGCCAAGTTGTTGGAGATGTCGGAGGACTAGGCTCCAGCGGCATCTCCCTCAAGTTGGCCGTAGTGTTGTCCCTGCTCTCGCACACCATTGTGTTTCACATATTAGAGAGTACATCTATGGCCAGTTTGTTGGAGATGCCAGAGGACTGGGCTCCGGCGACATCAGACATCTCCCTCAAACTGGCCGTAGTGTGTTGTCCCTGCTCTTTCACACCATCTTGTTTGCAGTTGATAACTTCACAGGGATGCCTATTTATAGATTAAAAAAACACAACATAGTGTCGACACTCACGGATGTTGACACCCCTGTCATAGTGTCAACCCTTAAGTCTCAGTTGGTTTCTTCAACTGGGACTAAATATGAATCTCACCCCTGTCATAGTGTCGACACTCACGCCTGTCATATTGTCGACACTCACCCCTTAAGTCTCGACTGCATGTTTTCCCACCACATTTTCTTGCCATGTTTTTCTGCCACGTTTTCTCGGCATGTTTTCCCGCCATATGTTTTCCCGCTACATTTTCCCGCCCTTTCCCTCTCTATATAGATCAGCGACCATCATGAACACCACACATCCACACATTTCCCGCCACACATTCACACATTTCCCACTGCCTACTTTAGGATGCCCCCGCGTGTTCATCCACGACTCAGCAGCAACGATAGCGGAGTACTGGGCTCCATCCGGCATGTCCGGGACTAGGCTCCGCCGGGCTTGTCATGGTGTGGAACACGGCAGTACCATCAGGGATGGCTTGAAGGGGACAATCAGGATGCTATCGGTGGCTATTCGCAACGGGTTGGGCACAGATACTGCAAACACAGTGATGTACCTAGGTTCGGAGCCCTCTTGGCGAGGTAAAACTTCTACTCACTACTAGGAAAATGATTATAGGTAGATTTAATTTCGGTGGCGCATATGCAAAAAATACTCCACTAAAATTAATTATGTGGCACATATGCAAAAAATGCTCCACTAAAATTAATCCTGCAGATAAGGAATTTACCCACGGTCCATTTGCTTTCATTTTGAATAATGAAGGCAAGTTCCTAAATGGGTTCACCTTTCCTTATCTGCAGGACGCTGAAATCAAGGCTACACGTGAGGCGCCAGACTCGTCGTCCCAGGGCTCGACGGAGCCGTGGGACACGATTTTCAACAGGGCGACCAACGCCTTCAAGGGGAGGCCACAGTCCGAGCCGCCCACGTCATTTGGCCGTATCTCTGGCTTTGGTACGAGCACAAAGTTCTGCGAGTACTATAGCGAGGAAGCCAAGAAAAGAAAGGAGAGGCGGACCTAGTCAGCGGCTCAGGATCAAGCCGAGAAGGAAGAGCTGAAGCGGAAGATCGCGCATCTAGAGGCCAGTAAGGTGGACCAGGATGAGGTGAACGCGATAGTGCAGCAGAAGATCCTCGAGATGCTACCCCCTCGGCTGATGGAGGGGATAGCAAAATGGAATGCGGATGGTCAGGTGGGGCCGATACAAGTGCCCAGCACCGGCGGTAGCACCTCGAGCCACCAAGTGTCGCCAGACATGGTTACCCCGCCGCCCTCCATCCCCACGGCGCAGCCGATGGAGTTGGATGCGCCGGAGCTGCACCCTCCTGCCGAGACTACCAAGGCGCAGCAACCGGCCGCGGCGGTGCTTCCTAATGCACCCGAGATGGAGAAGAAGAAGGATCAGCCACCGGCCGCCTGTGTCTCGACATTAGCCGAGCTCGGCGCCCTCACCAAGGTAAAATAAGTAGTTAGTCAGCGTGCTCTACTTAATGCCTTTGATTGGCTGCCATCTCATGATGCATATCTGTATGCCTCAGGACACTCCGTGCGTGCTCCTGCACAAGGGGCCCAGCGGTGAGTTGAAGGATGTTGCCATGGGCAAGCTAATACAACCGGCGAACCGCACGATGCACTGCAAGCCCATGGACGATGCCGTGATGCGCGTCGAGTTGGGTCGAGTGTTGGGGGTTGCGAAGACATGGACCCTCCCATGCAACCTCCAGGAGCCGACGAGCACCTGACCCTGGAAGGTTGCCATGGCTATCCCATGATTTGGCCAAAGACCTAGATTCGTATTGGGTCTCGCTCCACCGGTGCCACCTCGGTCGTCCGGCCGCCAAGGAAGAAGCCTCCTGCTGCACCGGTCGTTGTCGCCGCCACCACAAGCTGTCACCAGAGACTCTTGGGAGCGTCTGCACCGGCGCCACAAGCAGCCAAGGGCGTGGTTGCTCCTCGACCGCCATCGCCCCTGCCTAAAGGCAAGGTTGTGGCACCGCAACAGCGATCGCCACCACCCTAGGATGACATGGACATGGTGGCCTTCGATGCCAACATCGAGGTGGATGATGATGATGATGCACCGGTCGACGTCAATGCCTTCATCAACACCGGTGCCATCAAAGGACCGTTCATGCCTCCTCTCGTTGAAGAACCATCATTCCGCGATCAAGCTAGCCATCCCAAGAAGCGCCTGGTCTTCCGTGGGTTTTCTCAGGAGACGCCTCCGGTCGCCGAGACACAACCTCCATCAGTCGGAATCATTTTCAGCCCTAACACACCCCACAGGACGGCCGGTGACGGGTTAGCATCGCCAGTGGAGGCTGCTAATGCAAAGAGGAAGAGGGTGAGGAAGAGGCCAAACAGGAACAAGGACAAGGCCGCGAGCCAGCCCGCTCCGATCCGTTACCGGGACGATGTTGTACCACCCCACGAGGATGGCTTGACCAGAGTGCATGAAGCTGGTCAGCCCATACTGCCTCTAGAACTGTGCCGCCTGGCTTCTGGAGCTATGATGAGTTTGCATGAAGGTGTCTTGACACTAGAGGGCCTCCTTCTCAAGGACAAGGACCCGAGTTACCTGGTGTTCACTACCAAGGTGCTAGAGGACATGGGATTCATCACCGATGCCCCCGCGGATGTGGTCTTCATAGCCTACGAGGACATCTTCAAGCTGTTCCACTCGAGACGGCTGGACTATAACTTGGTCCACCTATTCGCGCTCAATCTAGCGATGAAGGTCAAGAGAGAGGACACCCCGTTCGTCGCGATAGCGGATCCCTACTACATGCGGGATAGCCAGCTGGAAGAAGGAACAAGGACCCGGGCCTGGGCAAAGTCCTACCTTCAGAAGCTATTGATGGACAACAAGAGGAAGGACAACATCCTTGTGCCTTTCTTTCCCGAGTAAGTGTACACATCCTCCTACCGCCGTCGTAACACATAAGTATTTCTTTCCATTGCTCTTTTCCAACATCCCGTTCCACATTGTGTGTTGCGCAGAGATAAGTACTGCATGCTCATCATCCTCTCCACGAGGTATTCGCTTGCCACCTACTTCGACTCGGGGAGTGCGAGGAGGAAGAACTACGCGTGAGTAAGGAGTGTTCTGGATGATGCTATCGAGGGCTATGCCAATCAGGGAGGCCCCTTCAACTATAAGGGGGAAGCTTACAGGGACGATGGCCGACACAAGTTCAAGCATGTGTTCGAGTTCCCCTGTGTCAAGCAGCCGTCTGACAGTGTGAAGGGGGCCTTCTACGTTTGCCATCACCTCAAAGGGTTTGTCCGGGATTGCGAGATGCTAACGCTGCCATCTTCTCTCCAAGGATGGGCCCAAAAGTTGCATGGGATCAGTGACCCTGATCTCAGGGAACACTTCCATGATACGCAGGTGAAGCTATCACATATCATCATGGAACAGGTCAACACACATGGTGGGCTCTTACACCAGCCTAGGTCGTTCACTAAGAGGAAGATCGAAGCCCGCCTCAAGGCGCAGGGTGACTTCAGTACGTGGACGATGAAAGACATGTACAAGCCGTTCCCGGCGCCCTGCGAGGAGAAGGCTACTTGACCGAGAGAGCGTGTGTATCGATGGACATGTAGTGTGTGTTGAAAAACTTAACTTGCCTAGCTTGAAACCGTCGTTGTTATTGTGTCGGACATGTTGTCATGTTTCTTTCATTGTCATCGACGCATTGTTTTAAGTTTATGAATTCCTTGCTCTAATATTTGTCAACATATATATTTGCATGATGTACTAATATGCCTTGTCAATAGAGATGCCGTGCACGCTCTGCATAAGGGTCGGGTTCCAGGTGTCTACGAGGAGTGGGTGGACTGCCACCAACAAGTGGACAAGTTCAGCGGCAACAGCTACAAGGGATACATGACTAGAAAGGAGGCGATGGCCAAGTGGAGGAGACACGTGGGGAGGAAGAATCAGACGAAGATCTTGGTGCCGCTCCTCCTCACCGGCATCGCGGTTACGGTGTACTACATTCTGTCCTAAGGTATAGGCGGTGATAACATTCGTAGTTGTAAGTTATGTGAGTGAGATGAACACTTGTGAAATATACTTGTACACTTATTCGGTTCTAAGTGATGTGATTGATGAACACTTGTGAACATTCGTGCTTGTTGATGTATTATATGTGAACTGGAACATTTGTACTGCTGTGTGCGGCTTTTCTGTGAATTTCTGTTAATTTTTTATGTATTTCCTGTAATATACCTGTTATATACTGTATTTGTACCAGATTCTGAAAATTTCAAAATTCTGAAAAAAGGATTCTGTAGCTATATGCGCCACAGAATGTACCATAGAATTCTGTGGCGCATATAGAATTCTGTGGCGCATATGCATATGCGCCACAGAAATGTAATTTTAGTGGCGACTGCTAGATGCGCCATAGAAAGTTGTTTTGGTGCTCCACTAATAACGTTTTTCCTAGGAGTGACTCCTGCAAGGATCTACTATCAAAGGGGGCAAATGCCCAATACAGGTGCTCCTTGAGCTGTTTCCTTAGCTACTTCTTCCTTGGAATCGTCTAAGTCCTTCTTCTTCTCTCTATTTTCTGCCTACCTAGAACCCTAGCGCTACCCCCTTTATATACAGGTTGAGGAGGTAGCTTACAAGGTGGGTTATAAGGTTTACTGTTTGGATTTGGGCCTTACAAAGTGGGCCAGCTAGACAGGGCCAAATGGTAGGCTCGGGTCCAATCAAGCCTCCAGTACAGAGGAGGACCATGCTTCAGTGTCCAGCGCCCCTGCTTTACTCGTCATCCGGCTCTTTATCCGTCAGCCGGTTCTTTATGCGTAAGCCAGGGCTTTCCTCGTCAGCCCTTGCTTTGCTCATCAGCATCCAGCTTTGGCGCAGTTGTCCAGTAGCGCCGGCCAGGCCGGCCAGCCTGTCCGGTCAAGGGTGCGCTCAGCAAGGAGCATCATCCCCACCGTACCATGACCAGCGGATCCGAGGCAGTCGGCTAGGAGCGGCCTCCCAGCCAGTTCTTCTGGCTACCTGGCTAGATGGGGATTCCACCCGGCTGTGGTTCCTTGATCTGGGTCCAGACGGCATGTGCTCCTTGGAGCCGGCCAGTTGGTCCCGTCTTGGCCTACCCGGGGGTCATCCCCTGACACTAGTCCCCAAGCACGTTAGGACTTGGCCTTGTGGGGAAGTTCTTGCATGCTCATTTGAAATGATTGATGATGCAGATGCTTTTTCATTTTTGTTTGTCTTGTGGTCTTTGTTTTGTAGTCTTTGTTTTGTAGTCTTTATTTTGTAGTGTTTGTCCTGTAGTCTTTGTCCTGTACTGGCTTGAGATTTTGTGTTGTTTTCCTGGCTGGGTTTCACCGGCTATGTAGCCGATGGTCCCACCCATAGGGTGTGAGTGGTGATCTTCTTGACTGGCTGCGGCATTCGGCCAGGAGAGGGATCGCCAGTTTTGCTTGCATAAGCCATGCCTGCCGTTTCTGGCGTGCGTCGCGTCAGTTTGACTTCTGGGTCTGCCGCTGCAGTTTTCGGTAACCGCGCGCATGCCTTCATCATTGTGTCTCCTTGTAGATTGTGGGCGCAGTTTGCCTCCCATAATAACTTCTGCCTGATCTTCACGTGGTGCTGGCGCACGCGATCCGCCCTAAACCGTCGCGGGGTAGTGGGGTGGTTGCTTGCCATGTGACACGGAGGGAGGGGAACCGGCGTGGTGGAGTGGGGCCGTTGCTTGCCATGTGGCCCAGAGGTAGGGGAACCGGCGTGGCTATTCTTCCCCGATAAAAACATGCGCCAAGGAGTAGTGGTTCCTCACTTCGTCTCCCTGCGCCTGCCGTCCTTATTCTCCCTTGCGCTCTAGCCTCTCACTGCTCCTCTGCGCCACCGTTTCTTGGTCGTCGACGCCACTCCTCTTCCTCGACAACGGGACCCCGCGCCTCCATCATGGCTACCTTTCCAGAAAAGATTTTGCCTGAAGTCGCCGGCGGCTGGTGCGGCTCGTATGTTACTGAAGAGCTGGTGAAGAAGTACCGGCGGGGGAAGTTCCTGCCGTCGGAGCAGCTGGTGAAGCATCGCCTCGCATCGGAGGGCGAGCGGGTGCCCAAACCCCAGCCTGGCAGGGTTGTCGTCTTCCTCGCCCACTTCGCTCGCGGCCTTGGGCTGCCGCTGAGCCTCCTCGTCTTGGATCTGCTAGTCACCTTCGACCTGCAGCTCCACTACCTCGGAGCCAACACCGTGTCGATGTTGTCGCATCACGCGGCCTGCTGCGAGGCGTTCCTTGGCGTCTGCCTCGATGCCACGAATTTCTTGAAGTTCTTCTACTTCAAGGTTCAGGTGGTGGGGAAGGGCGGCCCGTTAACGGGGACGAGCTGCTGCGCCATTTACCCACGACCATCGGTGCCCATACCGCACCTGGAGCTCCCCGACACCGTCAAGCTCTAGCAGTGCTCGTACTTTTACGTGCGAAACAACACCGAGGTGGACTTCATCAAGGTCCCCGCCTTCGCCAATGTCCCCTCCAGCCGGAAGGCCTGGAGCGTCCAGCACTTGGGCGCCCAGGGTGACATCGACCGGATGGTTGCCCGGCTGGCCGTTCTCGTGGAGAATGAGCGGCTTACCGCCCGGGACATCCTGCTGTCCTGAATGGCGAACCGCGTGCTCCCGCTGCAGCACAAGTCGCACAAGATGTGCCACCTCTCCGACCATCTGGACCCCACCCGGGTGTCCCGGCTGGAGGTGCCGTACACCGCCCTCCACGAGTGGCTCGCCACCATCTCGAAGGAGGCGCTGGAGGAGGACTAGGTGTTCTCCTTCCGGCCGTACCACCGCGGCCGGCTTCCGCCGAAGGTATGTATTCCTTGCTCTTCTCCGGGTGGATTTTCCCGAGGGACTCCCGTTTCGTGCCTCTTATCTTCCCTTGTTGAGTAGCTTTACACGACGCAGCTAGCGGAGGACGGTATGGGAGACACCGAGCTCCCCAACTTTGCCGCAGACTTCAAGCTAGTGAAGGCTCCGCTGACGGAGGCGGAGCAGTTCCCCATGCGGGCCGGCGAGGGCTGCGAGTTCCCACTTGGTGAGAGTTTGTCATCTGCCCTTGTCTGCATGCACTTGTTATGTATTTAGCCGTAATCTCGACGTTTTTCTTGCACTAGAATAGCCGCTCATGGCAAGGATGTGGACCTGGCCAAGGTCGTCGCGCCCAGGGGCAGGGGAAAGCGGGCCGCCCCCACCAGCGCTGATCTGGCCAGAGGCTACGCCAAGAAGACACGCCGCCCCTGTCATGCAGCCACCATGCCGAGCGTTGTTGGGTAGGTGCTTTTGTCTTCGCAGTGCTTGTATTGACTTACTCGTATTCGCTTTGCTCACTCCTTGTGTTTCTGCAGTGAGGCTATGGCCTTGCCCGGCTCTGCGACCGACACCACCGCGTCCGACCCTCTGCCTGCTATGGAGGAGAGCGCGTCGGGTTAGGCATCCGAGGCTATGCCAGCTTCGACATCCGAGGCGGCAGCGATGGAGGTGGTCCCGCCGGCTGTGCCTGCGATGCTTCGCCGGGCCAGGGCCATCTCCCGGCTTGCTGAGGGTCTGCTGCTCGGGCACGTTGGCACGGTCATGCCTCCCTCCGGCTCGACGGTGGGTGCTGACTCCAGCGCCTACCAGGTGGAGGAGCCGGTGGAGGTGCCGCCACTGGAGGCCTCCGTCCAGCCGGAGGTTGGACCCTCCGCAACTCCGGTGAGCGACGATGACCTCTGGCGCAGCTGTCGGAGGTGGCGCCTCTGGCTATTGGCCAGACCCGCCAGCTGGTGGGGGCGCTGTAGTAGGGGCTCGGCCAAGCCAGGGCGCTGGGGGCCTCCGTCGAGGTATGTACTCCATCGCCAATCTTGGTGTTTCTCTTTGCCGTCTTGCAACGTAGCTGGTTCTATTGGTTCTTATCTCCCTTTTCTTGCATAGAGGGCTCTCGCTGATGCCGCCAAGACTTCACGGGACCTGGGCCGTAAGATTGCTCGCTCTGCCATATCTCTCAATTGCACGATTTCTCGCGCTTCTTGTTGAGTATTGGTTACCGTTGGAGATATGCCCAAGAGGCAATAATAAAAGTGGTTATTATTATATCTTTGTGTTTATGATGAATGTTTACATCCCATGCTATAATTGTATTATTAGGAAACACTAATACTTGTGTGTTTTGTAAACATAAAAGAGTCCCTAGTAAGCCTCTTGTTGAACTAGCTTGTTGATTAATTGATGATCATGGTTTCCTGATCATGGACATTGGATGTGATTAATAACAAGGTTATATCATTAGGAGAATGATGTGATGGACACACACCCATAGTAAGCGTAGCATAAGATCAAGTCATTAAGTTCGTATTGCTGTAAGCTTTGAAATACATAGTAACCTAATCCTTCGACCATGAGGTTATGTTAATCACCATCACCGGATGGGTACTTTGATGACATCAAACGCTGCTCAGAATCGGGCGGTTATAAAGGTGTCATTGGGTATTCTGAAAGTATGTGTTGAAGCGCATAGACCAAGATTGGGATTTGTCCATCCATATGACGGATAGATATACTCTGGGCCCTCTCGGTGGAATGTCATCTAGATATCTTGCAAGCATGTGACTGGGTCACAAGGGATGACATAACATGGACCAAGTAAAGAGTACTTATCAGTAATGAGGAAGAACTAGGTATGAAGATACTGACGATCAAACCTCGGATAAGTAGAATATCGCGAGACAAAGGGAATTGGTTTCGTATGTTAATTGGTTCAATCGATCACGAAGTAATTGTTGAGTATGTGGGAGCTGTGATGGATCTCCAGATCCCGCTAATGGTTATTGATGGGAGAGGTGTCTTCATCATGTCTGCATATTCATGAACCGTAGGGTGACACACTTAAGGTTCGAAGTTGTTTTAAGTAGATATGGAATTTGCGTTGGAGACCGAATGTTGTTCGGAGTCTCGGAATGGATCCGGGACATCACGAGGAGATCCGGAATGGTCCGGAGAATAAGATTCATATATTGGGAATCATTTTCTAAGTTAGGAAATGTTCCCGGAGTGTTTGTATGGAGATTCTAGAAGGTTTCGGAATGTTCTAGAAGGTTCTAGAGGATTTCTTGGATTTTGCTTGAAAACCAAGAAAGGGATCAAGGTGACCAAGTGGGGCACTACACGGATTCGTGGCGGAGGAGGTTTCCTCCCCCCAACCCGCCGGCCCAAGGGGGAGGGAGTCCTACTAGGACTCCCCCTCCCCATGCGCGCCTCCCTCCTTTAAATAGAAGGGAGGGGGCGCCCCCTCTTGCACCTTGTCTCATAACAACAAATCTCAGCCGCCTCTCTCCTCCACCTATCTTCTGGACAGGCATAGGCGAAGCACTGCAGAATTCTCATCTCCACCACCACCACCACGCCGTCGTGCTGCTGGGATTCCGTGGAGAAGATCTACTACCTCTGCTGCTCGCTGGAACGGGGAGAGGAAGGTCTGCTTCGACTCCGCACGTGTGACCGTCTGCAGAAGCGCTGCCGGAACGTGGCGCCGGAAGGATCGTCCACACGATCTTGAGATCGGCAAGTGATCGACTACATCATCCACGAGATCTAATCTTGTTAACGCTTTCGGTTCTACGAGAGTTAGTACCGATCTATCTCGTTGCTCATGTCTAGTAGATTAGATCTTGGCTTTTATCTAGATTAGATCTGGGTTTTGTTTGTTCTTGCGGTAGAATTTTTTTGTTTTCCATGCTATGAACCCATCAGTGGTATCAGAGCCTTGTCTATGCGTAGATCTGTTGCATGAGTAGAACACAATGAGGTTGTGGGCGTTGGTGCTTGTGCCGTCTTTTGCTATGTGTGTACTTTGCATCTCGCGGTATGGTGGGATGAAGCGGCCCGGGCTAACATTACATGTCATCGTACATGAGACTTGCTCCACGCTTGACATGCAACTCGTGTTGCACAAGTGGCTTTGCGGGTGTCTATCTCTCCCATCATAGTATAGATCAAATCTACATTTGCACTTGATAGCACTTGTATCAACGTTGTGGTTCAGTTTCGTAGGTAAGATGCGTTCTTAGTCGAAAGCCCCAAGCCACGTAAAACTTGCAAAGAAAATTAGAGGCGTCTAACTTGTTTTTGCAGGGGTTTTGTGATGTGATATGGCCTACATGTGATTGTGATTGTATTTGATGTATGCAATGATCCTTGTTGTAATATGGCAACCGACAGGAGCCTAATGGTTGTCTTTAATTCTGTTAAGACCTGCGTGTCTATTCATCTTGTAATAGCTTTGTTCCAAGTAGTTGTAATAGTTGCTAGTGATGATGGACAACCATGAAGCGGCGCCACGGACCTTGACGCAATGCTGGTGATGATGGAGATCATGTCCGTGCTTTGGAGATGGAGATCGAAGGCATAAGAAGAAAGGGCCATATCATATCACACTAATTATGAATTGCCTATGATGTTAATCCTTTATGCATCTTGTATTGCTTAGATCACGACGGTAGCATTATAAGATGATCCCTCTCACTAAATATCAAGTAATAAAGTGTTCGTCCTTAGTTGGCGCCGTTGCTAAGACTCGTCGTTTCGAAGCATCTCGTGATGATCGGGTGTGATAGACTCTACATGTGCATACAACGGGTGCAAGCCAGATTTGCACATGCGGAAACTAAGGTTAATCTTGACGAGCCTAGCATGTACAGACATGGTCTCGAAACACAGAATACCGAAAGGTAGAGCATGAGTCATATGATTGATATGATGAACATGAAGATTGTTTGCCAATGAAGCTACATCATCTCACATGATGATCGGACTTGGTGTAGTGGATTTGGTTCGTGTAATCACTAAAACAACTCGAGGGATGTTGTTTTGAGTGGGAGTTCACCTAGTTAATTTAAGAATTAAATTAGAACACTATTTATCATAAACTTAGTCTTAACTACTTGCAAATATGTTGTAGATTATGGCGAACGTTTCCATCAATTTCAATGCGTTCCTAGAGAAAGAAAAGCTTAAGAACAATGGAAGCAATTTCACGGACTGGTTCCATGGACTGAAGATCGTCCTCAGGGCTGGTCAGTTGACCTATGTGCTCGAAGCACCGCTAGGTGACCCACCTGCAGAAGATGCCACCGATGACATAAAGAATGTTTATGCCACTGGGAAACATCACTACTCCACAGTTCAGTGTGCCATCCTGTACAGTTTAGAATCGGAGCTTCAAAAGCGTTTTGGGCACCATGACCCATTTAAAATCATTAAGGAGATCAAACTCATATTTGAGACTCGCACGGCCATGGAAAGCTATGAAGCTTCCGAGAAGTTCTTTACCTGCAAGATGGAAGAGGGTAGCTCCGTTAGCGAGCACGTGCTCACTATGTCTGGGCATGCAAACAAACTCCGAGAGTTGGGGATACCGATTCCTAATGAATTGGGGATTCACCGTGTCCTCCAATCACTGCCACCAAGTTACAAGAACTTTGTGATGAACTACAATATGCACTGCATGAACAAGACATTGCCTGAACTATCGTCCATGCTGAAAACTGCTGAAGTGGAGATCATGAAAGAACACCAAGTGTTGATGGTCAATAAGACCACCAATTTCAAGAAACGGGGCAAGCCTAAGAACATGGGCAACTTCAAGAAGGACGGCAAGAAAGCTGTCGCACCTGCTAAGAATCCCAAGGCTGGTCCTAAACCTGAAACTGAGTGCTTCTACTGCAAGGGTGCTGGTCACTGGAAGCGTAACTGCCCCAAATACCTGGCGGATCTGAAGAACGGCAACATCAAGAATAAAGGTATATTCGATATACATGTTATAGATGTGTATATTACTAGTAATCGTAGTAGTGCACAGGTATTTGATCTTGGTTGGTTGCTCATATTTGTAACTCAAAACAGGAGCTGCGGAATAAACGAAGACTGGCGAGAGACGAGGTGACGATGCGCGTTGGAAATGGCTCCAAGGTTGATGTGATCGCCGTCGGCACGCTCCCTCTACATCTACCATCGGGATTAGTTTTAAATTTAAATAATTGTTATTTGGTGCCTGCGTTAAGCATGAACATTATATCTGGATCTTCTTTATTGCGAGACGGTTACTCTTTTAAGTCTGAGAATAAAGGTTGTTCGATTTATATGAGTAATATCTTTTATGGTTTTGCACCTGAGATAAATGGTTTATTCTTATTGAATCTCGATAGTAGTGATACACATGTTCACAACATAGATGCTAAACGAATAAAATTGAATGATAATTCTACATACATGTGGCACTGTCGTCTTGTTCACATTGGAGTCAAGCGTATGAAGAAACTCCATTCTGATGGACTTCTTGAATCACTTGATTTTGAATCACTTGAAAGTTGCGAAGCATGTATAATGGGAAAAATGACTAAGACTCCATTCTCTGGTATAATGGAGCGAGCTATAGACTTATTGGAAATAATACATACCGATGTGTGCGGTCCAATGAGTGTAGCATCGCGTGGTGGATATCGTTATGTTCTCACTTTCATGGATGACTTGAGTAGATATGGGTATGTCTACTTTATGAAACATAAATCCGAAACTTTCGAGAAGTTTAAGGAATTTCAAAGTGAAGTGGAAAATCATCGTAATAAGAAGATTAAGTTTATGCGTTCTGATCGCGGAGGTGAATATCTGAGTTATGAGTTTGGCATGCATTTAAAGAAATGTGGAATACTTTCACAGTTGACACCGCCGGGAACACCACAGCGTAATGGTGTGTCCGAACATCATAATCGAACTCTCATAGATATGGTTCGGTCTATGATGTCTCTTACAGATTTACCGTTATCATTTTGGGGCTATGCATTAGAGACAACCGCATTCACTTTAAATAGGGCACCATCTAAATCCGTTGAAACGACACCGTACGAATTGTGGTTTGGTAAGAAACCTAAGTTGTCATTCCTTAAAGTTTGGGGTTGCGAAGCATATGTAAAGAAGTTACAGCCTGATATGCTTGAACCCAAAGCGGAGAAATGCGTCTTCATAGGATACCCTAAAGAAACAATTGGGTATACCTTCTATCATAGATCCGAAGGCAAAGTTTTCATTGCTAAGAATGGATCCTTTCTGGAGAAGGAATTTCTCTCGAAAGAAGTGACTGGAAGGAAAGTAGAACTCGACGAGGTTGTTGAACCTTCTTTCGGAGTTGAGAGTAGCGCAGCACCGGAAGATGTTTACGTACCGCACCAACCGGAGAAAGCTAATGATGCTGATCATGAAACTTCGAACGAAGTTACTACTAAACCTCGCAGGTCAACGAGGGTTCGTACCACTCCTGAGTGGTATGACTCTTCCTTGAATGTCATGTTGGTGGACAACACTGATGACCCTGCGACGTATGAAGAAGCTATGGTGAGCCCAGATTCCGACAAATGGCTAGAAGCCATGAAATCCGAAATGGGATCCATGTACGAAAACTGAGTATGGACTTTGGTGGACTTACCGGATGGCCAAAAGGCTGTCGAGAACAAATGGATTTTCAAAAGAAAAACAGATGCTGATGGTAATGTTACCGTCTATAAAGCTCGACTTGTCGCGAAAGGGTTCTGACAAATTCAAGGAGTTGACTACGATGAGACTTTATCACCAGTAGCGAAGCTAAAGTCTGTGAGGATTATGTTAGAAATCGCTGCATATTTCGATTATGAAATTTGGTAGATGGATGTCAAAACGGCGTTCCTTAATGGTGACATTGAGGAAGAGTTGTATATGGTACAACCCAAAGGTTTTGTCGATCCTAGTGATGCTGATAAGGTATGCAAACTTCAGCGCTCCATTTATGTACTGAAGCAAGCATCCCGGAGTTGGAATCAACGTTTTAATAAAGTAATCAAAATTTTTGGATTTATACAAACTTATGGAGAAGCTTGTATTTACAAGAAAGTGAGTGGGAGCTCTGTAGCATTCCTAGTACTATATGTAGATGACATAGTGTTGATTGGGAATGATATAGAACTTCTTAATAGCGTCAAAGCCTATTTGAATAATAGTTTTTCGATGAAGGATCTTGGCGAAGCGGCATATATTCTAGGCATCAAGATTTATAGAGATAGATCAAGACGCCTAATAGCGCTTTCACAAAGTACATACTTAGACAAAGTTCTAAAGAAGTTTAGAATGGAAGAGAGCAAGAAAGGGTTCGTGCCCATGTTGTCAGGTAAGACCTTGAGTAAAACTCAAAGTCCGGCTACGGCAGAAGATAGAGAAAAGATGAATAAAATTCCCTATGCCTCGGCCATAGGTTATATCATGTATGCCATGCTGTGTACGAGATCGGATATAGCACGTGCTGTTAGTTTGACTAGCAGATATCAAAGTGATCCTAGAATGGAACACTGGACAGCGGTCAAGAATATCCTAAAGTACCTGAATAGGACTAAGGATATGGTTCTTTCTTATGGAGGTGATGAACAGCTTGTTGTAAACGGTTACACTGATGCTAGTTGGAACACTGATCCAGATGACTCGAAGTCACAGTCTGGATACATATTTATTTTGAATGGCGCTGCAATAAGCTAGAGGAGTGCCAAGCAGAGCGTCGTGGCGAAATCTTCAACTGAATCGGAATACATAGCTGCTTCGGAGGCTGCACAAGAAGCCATATGGATGAAGGAGTTCATTACTGAACTTGGCGTGGTTCCCAGTGCGTTGGACCCGATGGCCATCTACTGTGACAACACAGGTGCCATAGCTAATGCACAGGAGCCAAGGTCACATAGCAAGCTGAAGCACATCAAGCTACGGTTCCATGCTATTCGCGAGTATGTCCAAGATGGTGACATAAAGATTTGCAAAGTACACACTGATCTGAATGTAGCAGATCCGTTGACTAAACCTCTCCCTAGAGCAAAGCATGACCAACACCAGAACGCCATGGGTGTTAGGTATATTACCATGTAATCTAGATTATTGACTCTAGTGCAAGTGGGAGACTGTTGGAGATATGCCCATGAGGCAATAATAAAAGTGGTTATTATTATATCTTTGTGTTTATGATGAATGTTTACATCCCATGCTATAATTTTATTATTAGGAAACACTACTTGTGTGTTTTGTAAACATAAAAGAGTCCCTAGTAAGCCTCTTGTTGAACTAGCTTGTTGATTAATTGATGATCATGGTTTCCTGATCATGGACATTGGATGTGATTAATAACAAGGTTATATCATTAGGAGAATGATGTGATGGACACACACCCATAGTAAGCGTAGCATAAGATCAAGTCATTAAGTTCGTATTGCTGTAAGCTTTGAAATACATAGTAACCTAATCCTTCGACCATGAGGTTATGTTAATCACCATCACCAGATGGGCACTTTGATGACATCAAACGCCGCTTCGTAACTGGGCGGTTATAAAGGTGTCATTGGGTATTCTGAAAGTATGTGTTGAAGCGCATAGACCAAGATTGGGATTTGTCCATCCATATGACGGATAGATATACTCTGGGCCCTCTCGGTGGAATGTCATCTAGATAGCTTGCAAGCATGTGACTGGGTCACAAGGGATGACATAACATGGAACGAGTAAAGAGTACTTATCAATAACGAGGAAGAACTAGGTATGAAGATACCGATGATCAAACCTCGGATATGTAGAATATCGCGAGACAAAGGGAATTGGTTTCGTATGTTAATTGGTTCAATCGATCACGAAGTAATCATTGAGTATGTGGGAGCTATTATGGATCTCCAGATCCCGCTAATGGTTATTGATGGGAGAGGTGTCTTCATCATGTCTGCATATTCACGAACCGTAGGGTGACACACTTAAGGTTCGAAGTTGTTTTAAGTAGATATGGAATTTGCGTTGGAGACCGAATATTGTTCGGAGTCTCGGAATGGATCCGGGACATCACGAGGAGATCCGGAATTGTCCGGAGAATAAGATTCATATATTGGGAATCATTTTCTAAGTTAGGAAATGTTCCCGGAGTGTTTGTATGGAGATTCTAGAAGGTTTCGGAATGTTCTAGAAGGTTCTAGAGGATTTCTTGGAGTTTGCTTGAAAACCAAGAAAGGGATCAAGGTGACCAAGTGGGGCACTACACGGATTCGTGGGGGAGGAGGTTTCCTCCCCCAACCCGCCGGCCCAAGGAGGAGGGAGTCCTACTAGGACTCCCCCTCCCCAGGCGTGCCTCCCTCCTTTAAATAGATGGGAGGGGGCGCCCCCTCTTGCACCTTGTCTCATAACAACAAATCTCAGCCGCCTCTCTCCTCCACCTATCTTCTGCACAGGCATAGGCGAAGCCCTGCAGAATTCTCATCTCCACCACCACCACCACGCTGTCGTGCTGCTGGGATTCCGTGGAGAAGATCTACTACCTCCGCTGCTCGCTGGAACGGGGAGAGGAAGGTCTGCTTCGACCCCGCACGTGTGACCGTCTACGGAAGCGCTGCCGGAACGCGGCGCCGGAAGGATCGTCCACACGATCTTGAGATCGGCAAGTGATCGACTACATCATCCACGAGATCTAATCTCATTAACGCTTTCGGTTCTACGAGGGTTAGTACCGATCTATCTCGTTTCTCATGTCTAGTAGATTAGATCTTGGCTTTTATCTAGATTAGATCTAGGTTTTGTTCGTTCTTGCGGTAGAATTTTTTTGTTTTCCATGCTACGAACCCATCAGTTACCCTCCTGCAGCTCTGCTGGCGGACCATGACCACGAGGTGGCCCGGCTGAAGGTGGAGGTCGCCCGGCTGGAGGAGTCCAACAAGACCTGCCAGGACCAGATCGACCAACTGACTGCACAACAGCAGATGGAGATCAAGGCTGGTAGGGCCAAGAAGACGGCGGATACCCGGGACGAGGCGCTGAAGGACCTGGAGGGGCTTTACACCATCAAGGCGGATGCCCTCAAGGTTTCCAAGGCCAAGGAGGCAGCAGCGCTGTCGGAGCTTTGCCAGATCGCTGAGATCGTTGTCAGTAAGTGCCCTTGACTTGAGCCAATTTTGCAGTTTTGCCCTTTGTTGTCAGTACTGATTACTGCTTGTTTTTCCGGCTACATCTCAGTACCCTGAGGCGACAGATTAGGCGCTGGGCCGGATTCCCGAGACGGATCTGGATCGGGATCTCCACCCAGGGGAGCTAGTGACAGTCATCAGCGAGGAGGCGAACCGGCTTCGTGCCGCCGCTCTCAAGGTCTTTGACTACGTCTGACCCGAGGCCGTCCCGCCTACCACCATGGATTTCTTGGCCGAGCGTCTTTAGGGCGCTCCGGAGCTCATGAATGTGGCCCGGGAGTGGGCTGCTCGTGGCATCGCGGAGATAGTGCTGGCGCTGCTGTCGTCCTGGTACCCGGATGTGGATTTGTGGAGCCTTTTCCGGGGTTTTCGCCAAGGGACTAGTTATGACCAGCTTCGCGCCGAGGTTCCTAACATCCGCTCCTATGGCGTGACGATCGGGAGCTTCGTTGTGCTGGACAGGGATTTCAGCGACCCAGCCTGCACGGAGTGGTACCTCCACATCCCGGATGCGCCACGCACTGACGCTCCAGCTGCACCGCAGACCGCCTCGACGGATGTCGCCTCCAGCAGCGGAGCTCCAGTTGATGCCTCTGGCCCTTCTGCCCCCAGTGAACTTGATCCCTAGTATGTCTGGAGTATTTGTGATTTGAAGCACTTATCTTTTCTTTGTGCCGCGTGAATAATTTTCCGTCCTCCGGTTATTGAAATTTTGTGGGAGCATCGCCTCCCTCTATATATTTGCTCGTCCTCTTTTGTTTTCACTTTCTCCTTTGCATCTTTTGCATTCCTGTTTCTATGTGGGGGCGCACGAGCACACCCACAGGGTGTAGTACCCGAGGTTCGGGCCGGCTGGAGAATACAGCCGGGTCGAAGCTCCTTTGTGCTTTTTTGTTTGTAGGTTTCTGTGGGGGGCTAGCGAGCGCACCCACATCATGTAGTCCCCGAGGTTCGGGCCGGCTAGAGAATACAGCCGGGTTGAAGCTCCTTGACCTGCTCTGCTGCCGCCTGGAAGCTATCTGCCTCTGGCTTGATGGTGTTATCCTTAAGCTTTGGCTCATGCAAACATAGAAACAAACAAGTTGTTTGCCTGGTTAAGCATATGCAAGTTCGAACTGTAATCTTAGGTTAACTAGTTTTGAAATTTTTGCTGTTTCGCGCAAATCCAATGTCTTTGCCCTTTTCTCAGTGAGCTTTGGCCAGTTTTGATGCCGTTCCCTTGCTAGGTTTTAGCCAAAGTCGAAGGGGTAGCTTAGTAGGCGTACTACATGATACTTCGGGTTTGGGTCATTGTCTTTGAGTGAGCGAGCACAACCAGGTCGTCCAGAAGTTTTTGTTTTCCTCGTGGATTTTCCGTGTAGGGGCCTTTGAGCATTCTACTCTTGCCGGATCTGTCAGCCGTATTACGGTCTGCAGCCGGAACCAAAGAGGAAGCCTTAGGAACCGCATACAGTACTTTGCCGTGTGGGTCGTGCAGCCGTCTGGGCCAACCGGCGAGTCCCCGAGACATATTGCCGGCTCTAGGGTTAGAGTAATGCAGTCAGAAAACCAATTTCTGCAGCATGACTTGCTTATTTATTGCGGAGTCCCCGAGACTGTGGAGCAGACTCGCGTTCCATGGGAATTCAGTTTCTTCGCCTAAGCGACCCATCTTGTTCTTTTCCGGCTTGCGGGCATCGATAAGGTAGTTTGAGTTGTTCTGCAGTGCCCGACTGATTATGAATGGGCCCTCCCAAGGCGGAGACAGCTTGTGCATCCCCTTGGTGTCTTGAACTTGCCTTAGCACCAGGTCGCCCTCGCGGAACGAGACGCTGCGTATCTGGCGTGGTAGCGCGGCAAGTTCTGCTGGTAGATGGCGGATCTGGACAAGGCCAGCTCACGTGCTTCTTCGAGGAGATCGATGTTGTCTTCCAGTGCTTCTTTGGCTTGCTGTTCTGTGTAGAGCAGTTTGCGGGGTGCGTCGAACTCAATGTCAGTGGACAAAACCGCCTCCGCCCCGTAAACGAGGAAGAAGGGAGTGTAGCTAGTGGACCAGTTTGGCGTGGTGCAAAAGCTCCAGAGTACAGTCTGCAGCTCCTCAATCCAGCAGCCGGAGGATCGCATCAGTGGTTCGATCAGCCGGGGCTTGATTCCAGCTAGGACCAGGCCATTTTCTCGCTCACACTGCCCGTTGGATTGGGGGTGGCCACAGATGCGAGGTCCAGGCGGATGCCCTTATCTCCACAAAATCACGCGAAAGCTCCCTTTTGTCCGTTATGATGCTTTTGGGGTAGCCAAAGCGTGTAATTATGTCTATGAAGAACTTGAGCACCGTTGGCCCATCCAGCTTCTTTATTGGCTTTGCCTCTATCCACTTGGTGAACTTATCCACCGCCACTAGCAAGTGGGTCATCCCGGATCTGGCCGTCTTGAAAGGGCCAACCATGTCTAGCCCCCATATGGAGCCATGACCAGGTGATGGGAATCGTCTTGAGTGCTGCAGACGGAGTGTGCTTCTGCTGGTTGAACCGCTGACAACTGTTGCATGCTTTGACAATCTTCTCAGCGTCTTCTAGTGTCGTGGGCTAGTAGAACCTGTTGCAGAATTCCTTTTCCACTATGGCCCGTGACGATGCGTGGTGTCCGCATTCGCCCTGGTGGATGTCGACCAGCTACCGGATTCTATCCTCTTGGCTCACACATCATTGATAGATTCCGCCAACACTGCGCTTGTAGAGCTCGTTGTTGATGATGGTGTATGCGCTGGCTCCGCGCTTCACCTCTCATGCCTCTACCTCTTCTTCGGGTAGCTCTCCTTTTCCCAGGAAATCCATGAACGGCTTGGCCCATGTTGGGGTTTCCCGGATGGCGTACACCGCCTGCATCAGCAGATTCACTTCTGCCCGGATGGCCGGGTCAGGTTCGTCCGGAGGCCGACTGGGTGGAGCAGTGGAGCCGACAGCCTCTAGGCTGGAGGCGGCAATTCCCAGGTGGGCGAAGCCATCGTGGGGATTTTGGAGCCAATAGTCCCCGGGTGCGACGAGGCAGTCCCCGAGTGCGGTGCAGCCATCGTGGAGGTCTTGGAGGCGGTAGTCCCCGGGTGCGGCGAGGCAGTCCCCGGGTGCGGTGCAGCCGTCGTGGAGGTCTTGGAGCCGGCAGTCCCTGGGTCCGCGTCCAATATTATGGAGTCAGATTCAGGAGACTGCGTGATTGATGGCTTGCGCAGGTGCTCAAGGGAGACTCCAGGCAGAATTGGTTGTCTTGTTGACCCGATGCGGGCGAGCGTGTCCGCGGCCTCGTTGTTTACCCTAGGAACATGGTGAAACTCACACCCTTCGAAACAGGCGCATAACTGCTGTACAAAGAAATGATATAGAGCCATGGTTGCATCTCTGGCGTCCCAATCTCCTGACACTTGTTGTACCACCAGATCAGACTCGCCGAAGCATAGGATGGGTCGGAGGCCGTGGACGAGCGCCTCATACTCAGCGACGATGTTGGATGCACGGAAGTGGATTTGCAGCATGTATTCCAGCCGGTATACTTTTGGAGAGGTGATGACCACTCCGGCTCCGAGTCCTCCGTACATCTTGGAGCCGTCAAAATGCAGCTTCAAATGTGTGGAGTCAGGACAAGGTGGCAGGTACTATGTTTCTGCCCAATCGACGAGGAAATATGCCAAGGCCTGAGACTTGATCACCATTCTTGGCTCGTACTATATGTTGTGGGCGGCGAGCTCTATGGCCCATTTCTCCACCCGTCCTATGGCGTTTCTGTTGTCGATGATCTCCGAGAGTCGTGCTAGCACCACCACCCGGATGGAATATTCTTGGAAGTAGTGCTTCAATTTCTTGGCGGCCATGTACACGTCGTACACCAGCTTCTGGTAATGAGGGTAATTCTGCTTCGAGAGCGAGAGTACCTCACTCAGGTAATACACCGGCCGTTGCACCGGCTACGCCTTTCCTTCTTCCAGCCTCTCCACCACCAGCACCACACTAACAATTCCATTTGTTGTTGCGATGTACATCAACATGGGTTCCTTTACTGCTGGTGCTGCCAGAATAGGTGGTGAGGTGAGCATGCGCTTGAGGTCGCGGAAGGCTTCATCCGCCTATGATGTCCAGACGAATTTTTCCATCTTCTTCATGAGTTGGTATAGTGGCAGTGCTTTCTCGCCCAGTCGGCTAATGAATAGGCCGAGGGAGGCAGGCATCCGGTAAACTTTTGGACATCTCTCAAGTTCTTAGGCGGCTGCATGCGCTCGATTACGCCGATCTTCTCCGGGTTCGCCTAGATTCCTCGCTCGGATACGAGAAAACCGAGGAGTTGGTCGGTTGGGACGCCGAACACGCACTTCTCCGGGTTCAGCTTCATCTGGAACCGGTGGAGGTTGGTGAATGTTTCCTTCAGATACTCAAGGAGTGTATGGCGCTCCTTGGTCTTTACTACCACATCATCGATGTAGGCGTGTATGTTTCTGCCGATCTGAGTCTGTAAGCACTTCTGCATGCAGTGCTAGTATGTTGCTCCAGCGTTCTTCAGTCCGAATGGCATTGTGGTGCAGCAATAGGCTCCATAAGGAGTGATGCATGTTGTCTTAATTTGATCAGCGGGGTTCATCTGGATATAGTGGTAGCCAGAATACGCGTCCAGAAACGACAACAGCTCGCAACCGGCCGTGGAATCGATCACTTGGTCTATCCTTGGCAGCGCGAATGGATCTTTGGGGCATGCTTTGTTCAGACTGGTGTAGTCAACACACATGCACCAAGTCTTGTTCTTCTTCAGCATGAGTACGGGGTTTGCCAGCCATTCCGGGTGGAAAACCTCCATGATGAATCCGGCTGCGAGCAGCCGGGTGATCTCTTCACCAATGGTTCTTCTTTTTTCTTCCGCGAAGCGGCGTAGGGACTGTTTTACCGGCTTTGCATCCGGCCTGACATGTAAAGAGTGCTTGGCGAGCTCCCTCGGAACACATGGCATGTCCTTGGGGGACCATGCGAAGATATCCCGATTCTCACGGAGGAAGTTGACGAGCATGCTTTCCTATTTGCTGTCAAGGCCGTCTCCGACCAGGATGAACTTGTCCGGCTCGGCCTCGTTCAGCGGGATCTTTCTCGTGCCCTTGGATGGCTTGAACTGCGCCTCTCCGGCTAGCTTGGGCTCGCCAGCCAGCATGTCCTTCTGTAGGGCCACCACATTTAGCATGATTATGCGTTTTTCTTCTGTGATGATCATGGCTTCCGCTATTTTGGACCCGTCTATGGCACATTCCACAGACCGTCTGTAGCAACCAGCCACGGTGATGACGCCCTTGGGCCCTGGTAGCTTCATCTTCAGGTACGCGTAATGTGGTACCGCCATGAACTTGGTGAGCGCTGGGCGCCCCAGGATTGCGTGATACACGCTGTAGAGGTTGACCACCTCGAACCAGATGGGCTCGCGGCGGAAGTTGTCTTCCATGCCGAAGATGACATCCAACCGGATTTTTTTGATGGGGGAGTGCGACGGGTCAGGGACGACTCCGTGGAAGGAGGTGCTTGACGGATCCAGTTGTGACTCGCTGATACCGAGCCAGTCGAGCAAGCTGTGGTACATGAGGTTGTTGCTGCTCCCTCCATCTACGAGGACGTGGGAGAATCTGCAGGAATGCTTCTGGGAGACAATGATAGGATCCAGAACCATCGCGTAAGTGCCTGGGTGAGGCAGCTCAGTTGGCTGGTCCTTCCGGCTCCATGCAACTTCTTGCTCCAACCATTTGAGGTACTAGGGAACGGGAGGAACGATTGCATTCACTTCCGCCTCGCGACGCCTTTTGTTGTGCTTGGTCTCCGGCTCCGTGGTGAAGATGTGGTAGTTTCCCACCTGACAAGGGTAGATGTTATAATCATCTTCCCTTCGATGCTGGTTATTGCGATTGCTTGGCGGCCCACCGGCTGGAGGAGGCGGCGCCTGTCTAGCCGGTGCGCCGGCAATTTCCGCCATCTTCTTTGTCCAGGTGCACTGGCATGTGGTGTGCGTAGCCGGCTTGTTGCCCCGCTATGGAACATGCATGGCCCATCAAGCATCGAATCAATGGTGTACTTGGGCCTCGGAGGCCGATCATCAGGCTTCTGTCTCCGGCTTCCGCCTGCAGCCAGATCCCCCTGCACTACCGCCACCTGCCTGGAGCCATATTGGTAATCCGGCTAGTCGTCCTTTCTTTTGCCGTGTCAATTGTCATGCCACCTAGAATTGTGGCCATTCCCTTCCGGCTGGCACCAATCTACGGTGACGTCGACAATTATTTACCCTTGGTCATCCACCCGGACTGATCTTTTCATTGCCGTGTTAGCCATGGCGTACTTGTCCGCGATGGCCATGGTCTGCGCCATGGTTGTGGGTTCCACCCGGTGAAGCTTATGCTAGAGCATAGTGCCGTCTCTACAGCCGTTGATGAAGAAATCAACCGCCTGATGCTCGCGTACCCCCTCACAAGAGATGTGCATGCTCGTCCATCGGGTGATGTAGGAGCGATCGGATTCATCCGGGCCCTGCACGCAGAGAGCAAGCTCGGTAGACCGGCCCAGTCGCTTGTAGGTTCCGATAAAGTTGTGAATGAACGCTTGCTCGAAATCGATCCAAGCGTCGATGCTATTGTTGGGGAGGCTGTTGAGCCACGTCCTGGCTGAGTCGAGGAGCATGAGAGGGGCGTAGCGTATTGCTCCCCGACGGTTGCTGTTGGCGATGCCTACGGCGGTGGTGTAATCCACCAGCCAATCCTCCGACTTGACCGAGCCGTTGTATTTTGGCGTATCCCTTGGGAGCGAAAATCCCTTTGGAAACCGTTTGTTCTGGATGTGCGGTCCGAAGCATCTTGGACCGGATGGACTTTCTTCCTCCAGCTCGCATGATTGGACCAGTAGGTCGATTCACGCATGCGCATCTTGCTGTTCATCCGGCTCGAACGGTCCCAGCCGGCTAGATAGGCGGGACTTGGGGAGCGCTTGGCCTTTTCCGGCTTCGTCGGCTGGCTCGCGGTCTTTGCTGGTAACAGCTGCTGCATCACGGGCGTTGTGCCCACGGCCTGCAGATCCACCGCGTGGGTGGTTGCTCTGCCTCGCTCCGTTTGGGAAAGATGCCTTGCTTCCGCTTGCAGCCGGGTCCGCCATCCGGCGAGCCGGTTGGGTTCTGCTATTGCCAGCCATGCTGAGTTCTGCCTTGGCCTGCTGCTTTTTTGCCGTGACCACAAGGAGTTGGACACGTCCTTGCTGATGGATCAGTTCCTCGCCCTCCAGGTGGCTTAGTTCTGCAATTGCCGCCTTCGCGGCCCTCATATTTTTGGCAGGGGTGCTGTAGACCGGCTGCAACGCGGGCGTACGCGGATCAGCGGTGCGATCCATATCTGAACCGAGGTTCTGGCCTTGTGGCTAGGCCAGGCGGCTGGTGCCAGGCAAGCGCGCGAAGCCGTGCATGATGTTGTATTGCCGCATGCTGGCGTTCATCCGTCGTTGGGCGGCTGCCACCTTGCCAGCTTCCTCCAGAAGGTTCTGGAGGGTGGTTTCCAGGGCTGCCGTAGCTGCAGCTGGATCCGCCTCGACGGGGGGATGGGGTTACAGAGGTGCTCGATGGACATGTTGATCATGTCCTGGTTCGGGAGGTGTGAGTTAGTGGTGTGACCGTCCATGTTGTGCTTTAGAGGTGGACGACGGTTCTCCACCAACCCAGCCATCATGACCTCGACGTTGCCGCTGGTGATGCGCGAGGTGGAGAGACCAGGGGGCGCCCCGAAGATGGTGACAACCTCACGAGGGAAGGCCTCAGGGATGGTGGCGACGTAGACGTGGTGCTCGCCAAAGTGCATGATGGAGCCCCCGCTTGGGAAAATCCCCCCAGCAAAGCAGGACACGTTGTCGAGGACGCAGTCGAAGGAGCCAAGAGTGAGGACGAGGCTAGAGGCAACTCGCTCACCGGCGACGAGTGGAAGTACCATGCGAAAGATGATCCCAGCCGAAGCGTTGTGCCCCACGGTGGGCGCCAACTGTCGTGGTGTGGAACATGGCAGTACCATCGGGTATGGCTTGAAGGGGACAATCAGGATGCTATCGGTGGCTATTCGCAACGGGTTGGGCACAGATACTGCAAACACAGCGATGTACCCAGGTTCGGAGCCCTCTTGGTGAGGTAAAACTCCTACTCCTGCAAGGATATACTATCAAAGGGGGCAAATGCCCAATACAGGTGCTCCTTGAGCTGTTTCCTTAGCTACTTCTTCCCTGGAATCGTCTAAGTCTTTCCTCTTCTCTCTATTTTCTCCCTACCTAGAACCCTAGCGCTACCCCCCTTTATATACAGGTTGAGGAGGTAGCTTACAGGGTGGGTTCTAGGATTTACTGTTTGGATTTGGGCCTTACAAAGTGGGCCGGCTGGACAGGGCCAAATGGTAGGCCCGGGTCCAGTCAAGCCTTCAGTACAGGGGAGGACCATGCTTCAGTGTCCAGCGCCCCTGCTTTACTCGTCATCCGGCTCTTTATCCGTCAGCCAATTCTTTATGCATAAGCCGGGGCTTTCCTCGTCAGCCTTGCTTTGCTCGTCAGCCTCCAGCTTTGGCGTAGTTGTCCAGTAGCACCGACCAGGACGGCCAGCCTGTCCGATCAAGGGTGCGCTCAACAAGGAGTGTCATCCCCACCGTAACATGACCAGCAGATCCGAGACGGTCGGCTAGGAGCGACCACCCAGCCGGTTCTTCTGGCTACCCGACTAGATGGGCTAGTCGAGGAAACTTGAATGCGGACCGGGTGGGGATTCCACCCGGCTGTGGTTCCTTGATCTGGGTCCAGACAACATGTGCTCCTTGGAGTCGGCCAGTTGGTCCTGTCTTGGCCTACCCGGGGGTCATCCCCCCGACAGGGCTGGCACTGGGAGCTGCTACCTTCTAGGACACGTAGCCTGGTGAGGAATCTGGGTCCCATCGTCGACCTAGAGCTTCTTTGGTGGCGGTCACATGGTCCATGAGCGGTGCAGAGGGATCTGACCTCGGGGAGGTGGTATGGAGGCGTGTCAGGGAGGAGGACGAGCACGTCCGCTGCTATATGTATGTGTTGGAGGTCAGGTTTTCCAATACCTGACAGCATCTTCCGGGACCTCACCCGAGCTATACTCTTGTGATGGTTCCTTCTCTTTGGGTGACCACCTCCCGTGGCTCAAAACCCGGTCATCGATGTCCAATTTGATTGAGCAAGATGTATTACATGAAAGGGGGGCCTTTATGTCTCAAATAAAATGTTTAATACATTACATAGATTTATGTCTCAAATAAAAGGTGTAATACATTATTACACATCAACAACATCTAGTCTTGTGGTTTTCTTCTACATCGTAGCCATGGAGAATCTTCATTATTTAACAGGATGCTTGGGTCAGTTTTCACTTGAATGGCGGAATTTCATGAAACTTATTGTAATCTTTTGACATGTCTGTCTTGTCATCCACTCCCACGATGTTTCTTTTCCCTCAAAGAACTATGTGGCACTTTGTCTCATTGTATTCTATATTCTTTTGCTTATCTTTCCTTTTTCTCGGTTTGGTAGACATGTCCTTCACATAGAAAACCTGAGCCACATCGTTGGCTAGGACGAATGGTTCATCCTTGTACGCAAGATTGTTGAGATCCACCGTTGTCATGCCGTACTTTTGGTCTACATGTACCCCGCCTACTGTCAGCTTAACCCATTTGCACCAAAACAAAGGGACCTTAAAAGTAGGTCCATAGTTGTAACACCCCCGGGATCAGGGTTAAACAAATCCTAGACCTTAGCCTGACATAAGCTTAACCTAGAGCTCGAGGATATTCAGTGAGAAATCGGTAACACAACAGTAACCCTGCGACACAAATATTAGTATAGCAAGCTCATAACTGAGCGAAGAACCAAAATATTACAAGCAGAGGTCACTGACCACAAACATCAAACAACAGAAGGCAAATTATGCTATCAAGGATAGCAAACTTAACAAATGTCCTAAGAGGCCTGAAGCATAACGATGACGTCCCAGCCCATAGATTCTAGGCTGCCGGCCGGGAACCCCAAGCTACTCATCGGTGTCGATGTCGTACAGAACTCGCCTTCAGGGGAACACTTATTCTGCTACAAAAGTATCAACAAAGCAAGGGTGAGTACATGGTGTAATCTGCAAGACTTACGGCTGGTGGGGTTATTTTGCATAAAGCCATCTTTGTTTTGTAAAACAAGAGGGAGGAGAAGCTCGCCTAATCAGAATATTTTAAAAGGGGATAAGAGAGCAACATCTCCGAAGAATTGATCATCATCTTGATATCCACCAAAGTAATCCTCATCTCACAACTAGGATCACCCCCTCGTACCCATGAGGAAGCATCCTTAAGCACACTTTGAACTGCCAAGTTTTACGATTAGGTTAAAGTTCTCTATGATCTTCACGTCCGTTCCCAAGTCGTCCATAACCGTGGACATAGCTTTTCGAAAAGATTTAACCCTGCAAGGGTGTAAAAATTTACCCACACGTACCAACTGACTCTTAATGCCACTAGATAAGCCCTCTTCCTTGGAAGGACGGCAGAGAGTGGTTGGACATGACCTTTACCTTGCTTTTGTCGAGACCATGAGTCATGCCCTAAGGATGGTTCTGCCGTAATAGGTCAAATCCCAAAGTCGGTCCATAGAGATGTGGGCGAGGTTGGTTTACCAGGGGCTCCATCGACCCAAGCAACCCCGGCCATGCTTACCTACGTGTATGAATGCACCTCCTTCACCGCCTCTTTTGAAAACATTTTCTATGCACATGTCAAATGGAACGCCAAATTATGTGACTCATGGAATCTCCTAGGCAAGTGAGTTACTCGTGAGGTTTTCTAGGCCCCGTGTGGCTATACGCTCGTCTTGGTTTAAGAGGCTAGAACTCGGGTCTTAGTAGTGGCGAGCATGGGACTACAAAAACCACATCCCACTGTGGCCTCCCATACAAGCCTTAGCATGTTTAACCTTTACCACTGATCTTACCTCATCAGTATACCTTGTTCTCCTGTCATACTAGATTCTCTGCATTTGGTACATCTTTTGGATGAACCAGCACTAATAGCTAAGCATGGCTAAGCAAGACACAGATATAAGCTCTAGTAATGCACACAAGCCAAACCTAGTTATGCTAGGAGCAGTGCATCAGGTAATATAAGCTCAAAGGGAGTAATGCAATAGATAGGATACTCTATCTATTGATAAAAGACCACAGTAGAATCGTATGCATCATGGCAAGATTGAAATGCTTTCGAAACCATAGGATTGTATAATGGTGGGGCTATTCTTGCCTTGTTTGTTGATACCCAGATATAGATCTTCGGAAGCCTTGTGCTTGACTTGATTATAGTTTGTCAAGTATTGTTCGTCAGTCTTTGATGGTGTTGATCTCGGTCTTCAATCTTGATCTCAATATCTTATTCTACCGGAAAGAACCAAACACCGGAAAGAAAGGGGGAACAAAAATCAACAAATGGCATCGATGTAATGCTCAAGCAAGGATGATGATATGACAAGTTAAATAGATTTTAAATGAAACCCTAGCGCATGCTTGATCATTTTAAACAGAGTCTGAAGGGTACAAACCATAGGACAAGGGAACCCCGGACCACCTATGAGGGGTTGATTTAGTTCTATAATTAAACTTGTAATTAAGGTTGTTCAACAATGCATGATTTTGATGGTAAAGTGTAGATCTCATTTTTCTGAACATTTTGATATATTATACACAATTTTATGACTTACAAGTAATTAATTATTGAATTTATAAGGTTTAAACCATTTCTGGAAATTATTAAAACAATTATAAAGGCTTTATTGCATCACGCTGACGTCAGCATAGGGGACGAGGACATCTCTCACCGGGGCACTGCCTAGCCCCAGACACTGACCTATGGGCCAGGGGCCAGTAAGCAGCCACCGTGGCAAAGCTGGCGTGCTGCTGACGCGAGCACCACGTCACCATGACGGCGGCACGACAGACGGTGGCCAGCGGCGACGAAGGAGAGCGCGTGGGGCTAAGCAATGATGCGCGTTTGATTCAGCGCATTGCGGGATACCTAATAGTAGCGGTGTCGCTTGCTAATGGTTGCCAGAACAGCGACTACGGCGGTGGAGCACGGCGGTGCACGGCACGAGCACGAAACAGAGCACGAGGGAGAGGGTGGGGAGGTCCATGACGACCAGGAGCTCACCACGAGGCAAGCAGAGGCAATAACGAGGCGTGAGGAGGCCGCAAGGCGCCGGAATCAACGACGAACACGACAGCCGGAGCTCGGGGATGAGGTGGCAATTGGAGCGGTTGAGGCAGCTCTGGCTTGCACGAGTTGGGGCAAAAGATCGAGGAGGACGAGGCGATTCTGGTGGTGCTCTTAGCTGGGCAAGGTACAGCCAGGGACGATGGCGGCAGCTGCTCTGGCCAGATCTAGGGTTTCGGCCTTGCAGGCAAAACGAGAGAGAGGCTCTAGGGGGATAAGATCGGGGGAGGAGAAGGATGGCACGCCGCGGCACTCTTATCCTCATCCAGTAGGCGACGGGCGGGCATCTTGGCACATCAACGACGGCGACGCTGGCGGGCGGCGACACGCAGGAGCTTCGCGAGGTTGACGATGACGATAGTTGGACAAATGGGTACGGGCTAGTTGGGCCGAAGTGGGCTGCTGCTGGACCTCGGGAGCTGCTGTCTGCTGCGCGCTGAGCGGTGGGTAGAGGAAGAGAAGAGAGATGGGCTGCTGTGCTAGGCGGCCTGGAGGCTCTGGCTCTTTTTTTATTTCTGAAAACATTTCCAAATTCTGTTTTTCTTTATCTCTTTTATGTTTGAATTTCATTTCTGGTTTGAGATATTCAAAATTACCAGAGATTTGTGGAACTATGGAAAATATTGTGGGGGCCCTTGAAACCATTTGGGATCCAACATTTTGTACTTTAAAAAATATTTAAAACCGTCTGAGAGGTTTTCAAAGAGAGGGAAGATTAGGGTTTTAGGGTTTTGCTTTAATTCTTTTGCATGCAATTTAAAGGATGATCCTCATGAATGCACAATCAACCCTAATTATAAGATTAACTAAAACTGGGGTGTTACAGCTTTATCCCCCTTACGAGAATCTCGACCCGAGATTCCGCAGGTAGGAAGAAGGAAGAGAAACAGGGTCACTCTAAGGATAAGAGGGAAACACACTAACAACACAGATTATTTCATGGTCAACTCATGAAGGGAGTGTTCAAAACAACTCTGAGATGACAGACATGAAACACATCAAGGTAACGGGGGAAACAAGAGGAGATAGGTTTCAAGTTGTTAGATAACTGGTCTTCATAAGGATTGAGACCATGGAGTTTCAGAAGGGTTTAAACTTATCAAAAGGAAAGCTTACAACGGAAAGAACATGACCACAAACTTCAAAATATGAGACTCTACTAGGTGGCTTAAGTAGAGCTTCCAGGGACACGGAGATATAGAGAGCCAAGTCGTTGAACTACTTTTGATATAGAAGGATCACTCTTCGTTCAATAGAAGGCCAAGACAGAAAGGTATTTTGTGGCAAGGACTCGTAAGAGTCACAAGGAACATGTAACAAGAGAAACTTCTGATTACCAAAATCATAGTTGCTCTTTGAACATGATTGAAAATGAAAGAAACTCTATATTCATTCAGGTTTATCAAAATCTTTGCCAAAGATCGTGATATCACTTTACACCACCAGATGAATAGACAAGAAGATTCCTGATGACACGAGGAAAAAGAAACTTCATTCTCAGACTTCAATTACTTGGCATAACAAACGCTTGCCAACATAAGAGGGTCTAGAGGATCGATTGAGAGACATTTAGCAACACTACTTTAAATGTTCTCCTTGATGTTCGAGAAAGCAGACATAAAGTAAAGGTCGGACTTCAGAGACAAAGGAAACCATAAGAACAACTACTATAATTAAATCATAGAAGATGCCTCATGAAGAGTGGTTGTTATTTGTTGATTCAAGAGAATTTGACAATAGGCTTTCCGACTAGTTGTGTCAACCATTACATCAATCATGCCGATCTTACATAGAAACCTATGTCCAAACCTTGAGGAGCACGAACCATATATCTGCTTGAGATTCAGATTCGGTTAAGTGGAATGATACTTCAGACTCAACATGTCCGAATAGATAGTTTGCAACATTTACCGTAAAGGTAAAGTTACTAGATTCTCAAGACATGGACTACAGTGTTAAGGTCCAATAGACTGAGCTGAATTGCTAGACCCATGTATTAACAACTTGTCAAAAGACAACTGCTTATACATCAAGTACTTGCAATGGAACACAAGTGTCCATAGGGAAACATAGATAACTCTACTCGAATCCATGGTGACATCTTTCATCATTTGCCCGTGAATCGGAGATGGTTACTTCTAACATCCAGAACACATACTTCGAGATATCACAAAGAAGGTTCTCAAAAGCTTTCCAACATTAATGCCAAAGGTTCCATATGAATCTAGTCTACCTTGGAGAAGATAAGGATGTTATCGATGGGCTCAAAAACAAACTTATCGAGATACTCCAGAAAGATGGACTCATATGTTGTATGAACAAAGCAGAATATTGGATAGATCAAGGGACATGAAGATGTACTCAAGTGAAACATCACGAGTAGCGACATCATCAAGATAGTCCTTGGAACTGAGTTTGATTTGACGATAACCCAAATCAAATCAAAGGTAGGGAGATAACATATCCACGAAGGAAATACTATCTTACTTCAACACAAACAAAACTAGACATCCCTTTAAGATGAACGAAGTCATATGGAACTTTTGTCTTACAACTCTCCAAGTTGTTGTTTAAGCTCAACCAACTAGTTCTAGGGTATCCAGTATAGATCCTTGGAGAAAGGAGCAATTCAGAGAACTTGCTTGCTCAAGAACTGGACAACACGGGCACGTGGCAACATGGCGATACTTCTAGTAGACATCTAGAATATCACGAACCACTGATATATCCCTTAGTTCAAGAGGAAACTTGCTTGGTAAGGCAAGTAGACATAGTCTCGGAGTTTTGGCACAAGCCTAACTCTTTGACTGAAGAGAGTGTACCAGAGTATCAGACTTGTTAGCACAGTCAAACTTCGCTTAGTGATAGGGTTAACCATCACGCTAAGAATGACACAAATGTCCTTGGAGTTCAAAGCAATAAAAGTTGCTAGGAATCTCAGATGGCCACATTATTATGCACTTGCATCATTCACGAGCGCGAAAGCTCGGTGGAAGGGTGGGTAATAATATGTAAGAGAGCATCACTTCATTAAGGGGTCATGAAACTCAGCACAACCTCTTAGCATATAAGAGTGTGATACTCTAAGGTGGAATAGACAGAAGCTAATCCATGCCTCTGGATCTGCGGATTACAACACTTTGACCTGGTCCTAGATATGACAAGGTACGGGAGTTTGTTTCTGCTAACATTCTGAAATGGGTTGTCTTGATGGACCACAAGAGTATCTTGCATCGGAAGACACCAATGCATATTTACTACTTGGCTACCAACTGATAGACAAAGGTCGGAAACAACAAGGGAGAAGGAACACACTCAGGATGGAATCCCGAGATCTGGATGCATAAGTCAACAATCTTCCGAGGACCGATGCTAAAAAGGGAAGGTGTGGCAGAGTCACGATTATAGAAGTGAGACTCACGAGGATCTCTTTTGTCTTGATCTATTTGGTTCCATTAAAGAACATCTGCCATAACATGTGGTAGGGGAAATTCTTAATTATCACAATTCAATCGCGACAAAGACCACAAGCTTGAAGGCTAGAATTGTAGTACCAGCCATCATGAGGTAATGTTTGAACATTAACGACAGGGCTCAAAGGAATGGACCTTCGGTTAAAGATCAGCTTCATGTACAAGATTCACAACACCAGAATCCAGCACAATCTGGGATCTTCGGATCAAGTCCAAGGGTTAAAACCCGAGAAAAGAGTAACTACTACTTGATTAATACAGCGTATACTACGAGGTAGCTTCCAAGAGAAGAAACGACTTTTGAAGGACCTAAACAAACAAAAGGGAGGCACACGAGGCGAAAGGAAACCTTGAAGCCTAGAATAGAACACTATGGATCCTACAATATAATATTGTGGGCCCATAGGGTAGAGAGATCATGATGGAAAGGAATCTCTCGGACAAAGCAGAGCAAAGGGGACACAAGGAATTCACAACACACATAACTCTAGAGAACTCAACACTAGGTCAACTGATTGAGAAACGACCTGCCAAAAAGGCACCTAAGTTTTGAAAGACTAGAAGAGATATCAAAACTTTTTCTAAATCAACACAAGATGAGATGACCCAGAGTTAGAGTGATACCAGATAAGGAGCAAAAGGAGCATACTAGAGTTTTCACAAATATTTTTCAACTTTGAAATAGTTTTCATAAGAACTAGACTCAACATCGACCCGTAGCAAGGTTTTCCTACGGTCGGTACTGCTCTGATACCAACGACTGTAACACCCCCGGGATCAGGGTTAAACAAATCCCATACCTTAGCCCGACATAATCTTAACCTAGAGCTCGAGCATATTCAATGAGAAATCGGTAACACAACGGTAACCCTGCGACACAAAAATTAGTACAGCAAGCTCATAATTGAGAAAAGAACCAAAATATTACAAGCAGAGGTCACTGACCACAAACATCAAACAATGGAAGGAAAATTGTGCTATTAAGTATAGCAAACTTAACAAATGGCCTAAGAGGCCTGAAGCATAATGATGACGTCCCAGCCCATAGATTACAGGTTATCGGCCGGGAACCCCAAGCTACTCGTCTGTGTCGATGTCGTACAGAACTCATCTTCAGGGGAACACTTATTCTGTTACAAAAGTATCAACAAAGAAAGGGTGAGTACAGGGTGAACTCCGCAAGACTTATTCTGTTATTTTGCATAAAGCCATCTTTGTTTTGTAAATAAAGAGGGAGGAGAAGCTTGCTAATCAGAATATTTAAAAAGGGGATAAGAGAGCGACATCTCCGAAGAATTGATCATCATCTTGATATCCACCAAAGTAATCCTCATCTCACAACTAGGATCACCCCCTCGTACCCATGAGGAAGCATCCTTAAGCACACGTTGAACTGCCAAGTTTTACGATTAGGTTAAAGTTCTCTATGATCTTCATGTCTGTTCCCAAGTCGTCCATAACCGTGGACACGGCTTTTCAAAAAGATTTAACCCTCTAGGGGTGTACAACTTTACCCACACGTACCAACCAACTCTTAATGCCACTAGATAAGCCCTCTTCCTTGGAAGTCCGGCAGAGGGTGGTTGGACACGACCTTTACCTTGCTTTCACCGAGACCATGAGTCGTGCCCTAAGGATGGTTCTGTCGTAACAGGTCAAATCCCGAAGTCGGTCCCTAGAGATGTGGGCGAGGTTGGTTTACCAGTGGCTCCATCGACCCCAAGCAACCCAGACCATGCTTACCTACCTGTATGAATGCACCTCCTTCACCGCCTCTTTCGAAAACATTTTCTATGCATATGCTGAATGGAACGCTGAACTATGTGACTCATGGAATCTACTAGCAAAGTTAGTTACTCGTGAGGTTTTCTAGGCCCCATGTGGTTGTACGCTCGTCTTGGTTCAAGGGCCTAGAACTCGGGTCCTAGTAGTGGCGAGCATGGGACTACAAAAACCACATCCCACTGTGGCCTCGCATACAAGCTTTAGCATGTTTAACCTTTACCACTGATCTTACCTCATCAGTATACCTCGTTCTCCTGTCATACTAGATTCTCTGCATTTGGTACATCTTTTGGATGAAGCAGGACATATAGCTAAGCATGACTAAGCAAGACACAGATATAAGCTCTAGCAATGCACACAAGCCAAACCTAGTTATGCTAGGAGTAGTGGATCAGGTAATATAAGCTCAAAGGGAGTAATGCAATAGATAGGGTACTCTATCTATCGATAAAAGACCTTAGTAGAATCATATGCATCATGGCAAGAATGAAATGCTTTGGAAACCATAGGATTGTATAATGGTGGGCCTATGCTTGCCTTGTTTGTTGATACCCTGATATAGATCTTCGGAAGCCTTGTGCTTGACTTGATTATAGTTGGTTAAGTATTGTTTGTTTGTCTTTGATGGTGTTGATCTCGGTCTTCAATCTTGATCTTGATATCGTATTCTACCGAAAAGAACCGAACACTGGAATGAAAGGGGGAACAACAATCAACACATGGCATCAATGCAATGCTCAAGCAAGGATGATGATATTACAAGTTAATTAGATCTTCAATGAAACCCTAGGGCATGTTTGATCATTTTAAACAGAATACGAAGGATACAAACCCTAGGACAGGGGTACCCCGGAACACCTGTGAGGGGTTGATTTAGTTCTCTAATTAAACTTGTAATTAAATTTGTTCAACAATGCATGATTTTGATGCTAAAGTGTAGACCTCATTTTTCTGAACATTTTGATATATTGTACACAATTTTATGACTTATAAATATTTTTTATTGAATTTATAAGATTTAAACCATTTCTAGAAATTATTAAAACAATTATAAAGGCTTTATTGCGTGCCCGACACAAGACAGAATGAGGCATCTCTCACGGGTCACTGTTAGCCAGAGTGACTTCCAGGGGGGGGGCAGTGGCGATTCCAGCCCAGAGCTGACGTGGGGGGGGGCCAGGTAAGCAGCCACCATGGCAAAGCTGGCGTGCTGCTCACGCGAGCACCACGTCACCATGACGGTGGCGCGGCAGACGGTGGCCGACGGTGATGCAAGAGAGTGTGTGGGGATAAGTGATGATGCGCGTTTGATTTAGCGCATCCCAGGTTACCTAATAGTAGTGGCGTCGCTTGCTAACGATTGCCGGAACAGCGACTACGGTGGTGACCGGCGGTGGAGCACGGAGGTGCATGGCGCGAGCACGAAACAGAGCATGAGGGAGAGGGTGGGGATGTCCATGATGACCAGGAGCTCACCACGAAGTGAGCAGAGGCGACGGCAAGGCACGAGGAGGCCGGAAGGCGCCGGAATCGACGATGAACACGGCGGCCGGACCTCGAGGAGGAGGTGGAGATTGGAGCGATTGAGGAAGCTCCGGCTTGCACGAGCTGGGGAAAAAGATCGAGGAGGATGAGGTGATTCCGGTGGTGCTCTTAGCTGGGCAAGGTACGGCCGGGGACGACGGCGGCAGCGGCTCTGGCCGGAGCTAGAGTTTCGGCCTTGCAGGGAAAACGAGAGAGAGAGGCTCTGGAAGGATAAGACCAGGGAAGGAGAAGGATGGCACGTCGCGGCACTCTTATCCTCATCCAGTAGGCGGTGGGTGGGCATCTTGGCGCATCAATGACAGCGGCGCTGGCGGGCGGCGACATGCAGGAGCTTCGCGAGGTTGACGATGACGATAGGTTGGACAAAAGGGTACAAGCCAGTTGGGCCGAAGTGGGCTACTGCTGGACCTCAGAAGCTGCTATCTGCTGCACGCTGAGCGGCGGGTAAAGGAAGAGAAGAGAGATGGGCTGCTGGGCTGGGCGGCCTAGAGGCCCTGGCTCTTTTATTTATTTATTTCTGAAAACATTTCCAAATTCTGTTTTTCTTTATCTCTTTTGTGTTTGAATTTCATTTCTATTTTGAGATATTCAAAATTACCAGAGATTTGTGAAACTATGGAAAATATTGTGGGGGCCCTTGAAACCATTTGGGCTCCAACATTTTGTACTTTAAAAAAAATATTTAAAACCGTTTGAGAGGTTTTCAAAGAGAGGGAAGATTAGGGTTTTAGGGTTTTCCTTTAATTCTTTTGCATGCAATTTAAAGGATGATGCTCATGAATGCACAATCAACCCTAAATATAAGATTAACTAAAACTAGGGTGTTACAATAGTCAACTTCCCATATCTCCTCTATGTACCCATAATATGTGTCCTTCTGCCCATTGTCATCTGTTGCATCAAAGCGGACACCATTGTTTTGGTTGGTGCTCTTTTTATCTTGGGGAATCATGTAAAATGTATTCCCATTTATCTCGTACCCTTGGAAAGTACATATAGTCGAAGATGGTAACCTGGCCAACGAGTACAACTAATCTCCAACAGTGGTGTTATTCATGAGATGTGACTGCAACCAACTGCCGATATTCTTCTCATGTTCCCCTTTAATCAAGGAGTCAGGCTTCCCCGGGTTTTTAGAGAGTAGAATATTCTTGTGTTCCTCGATATATGGAGCCACCTCCGTGGAATTGTGTAGAACTGTGTAGTGTGCTTGAGTGAAAGAATGCCCATCCCTACATACCATTAATTTCCTTCCTAGTGTGCCTTTTCCAGTCAGCCTCCCCTCATACCGAGATTCAGGAACACCAATCGGCTTAAGGTCAGGAAGAAAGTCAACACAAAACTCAATGACCACCTCTGTTCCATAGCCCTTGGAGATGCTTCCTTCTGGCCTAGCATGGTTATGAACATATTTCTTTAAGACTCCCATGATCCTCTCAAAGGGGAACATATTGTGTAGAAACACAGGACCGAGAATTCTAATCTCTTCGACAAGGTGAACTAGCGTCATAATATTGAAGAAGGATGGCGGAAACAACAACTCAAAGCTGACTAGACATTGGACCAGATCAATTTGTAACCCTGATAGACTTTCTTGATCCATTACCTTCTGAGAAATTGCATTAAGGAATGCAGATACCTTCACAATGGCTAGTCGAACATTTTCTGGTAGAATTCCCCTCAATGCAACCGCAAGCAATTGCGTCATAAGCACGTGGCAGTCATGAGACTTTAGGTTTGACGAGAAGCCAGACGGGACCTTGATACTGAATAGGACTTCAAAAAAGATTTCCTTCTCTTCTTTGGTAAGAGCATAGCTGGCAAGCCCTTGAAACTGCCATGGATGCTTGCCGTCTCGTCCTTTATGATGTTGATGTTCCTCCCGTGCTGCCTGGGTATCTTTTGACTTCCCATACAAGCTTAGGAAGCCTAGAATATTCACGCAAAGATTCTTCATCAGGTGCATCACGTCGATTGCAGAGCAGACCTCATGCACTTTCCAATAGGGTAGCTCCCAAAATATAGATTTCATCTTCCACATGGGTGCGTGTCAGTCGGCGTCTTTCTTAACAGGTTGTCCTCCAGGACCCTTTCCAAAGATTACATCCAAATCCTTGACCATATGAAATACATCAGCACCAGTACAGGGGACAGGCTTCGTCAGGGTTTCTCCCTTGCCATTGAAATGCTTGCCTTTATTCCTTAAGGGATGACTTGGCGGAAGAAAATGACGATTGTATTGGTATACATTCTTCCTACATTTATCCAGATATATACTTTCAGTCTCATCTAAATAGTGCGTGCATGCATTGTATCCTTTGTTCGTCTATCCTAAAATGTTACTAAGAGCAGGCCAATCATTGATGGTTACGAACATCAATGCTTGTAGGTCAAATTCCTGCTGTTTATGCTCATCCCACACACGTACACCTGGTTTGGCCCACAACTATAAAATTTCATCAACTAATGGCCTTAGGTAGACATCAATGTCGTTGCCGGGTTGCTTTGGCCCTTGGATGAGCACTAGCATCATAATGAACTTCCGCTTCATGCACAACCAAGGAGGAAGGTTGTAGATATGTAGAGTCACGGGCCAGGTGTTGTGACTGCAGTTCTGCTCCCGGATTCATGCCATCGGTACTTAGACCAAACCATACGTTCCTTGCATCACCAGCAAAGTTCGGGAAGTCCCTCTCGATTTTTCTCCACTGCCGACCATCAGCAGGGTGCCTCAACTTCCCGTCTTTCTTACGGTCTTCCATGTGCCATCGCAACAACTTTGCATGCTCCTTGTTTCTGAACAAACGTTTCAATCGTGGTATTATAGGAGCATACCACATCACCTTGGCCGGAACCCTCTTCCTGGGTGGCTCGCCCTCAACATCACCAGGGTCATCTTTTCTGATCTTATACCGTAATGCAGTGCAAACTGGGAATTTATCCATATTCTCGTAAATCTCACCGCGATAGAGGATGCAGTCATTAGGGCATGCATGTATATTCTGCACGTCTAATCCTAGAGGGCAGATAACCTTCTTTGCTTCGCACGTATTGGAGGGAAATTCGTTATTTCTTGGAAGCAGCTTCTTCATTATTACCAGCAACTTTTCAAATCCCAAGTCAGTCACACCGGTCTCTGCCTTCCACTTCAGCAATTCTAGTGTGCTACCCAGCTTCTTCTGGACATCTTCACAAGTTGGGTACAACAATTTGTTGTGGTCCTGCAACATCTTCTCGAACTGCAACCTCTCTTTTTCTGTGTCGTTGTCTCGCTTTGCATCAGAAATGACCCGACCAAGATCATCAGCGGGCTCATCTGGTTCCCGTTCTTCTTCATTATCTTCCATTGTGGTATCAGCGTATTCAGGGAACATGGATCAGTAGTTGTCATCATCGTTGTCTTCCATCATAACCCCTCTTTCTCCGTGCTTGTTCCAAACATTATGGCCAGACATGAAGCCAGACCGAGGCAGGTGGCTCTGAATGACTCTTGAGGAAGTGTGAGCCTTCTCATTCCGACATTCAACACATGGACAACACATAAAACCATCTCGCCGCTTGTTCGCCTCTACCACAAGGTGAAAATAACGCACACCTTCTCTGTCAGCGTCAGAGCGTCGGTCACCGTACATCCATGGATGACTCATCTGCATCATATAACCATATATATCAATGCAATCATGATGATAAAATAACTACCGTGCAGTCTAAACGAGAAAATACTTGCTAACCTTTTAGGATACCTGGAAACAAAGATAAGAAAACTTAAGTGTGGCTCTGGCACCTCATATCATGTTTTGTCTTGTGTGAACTCAAGTGGCATCGCACTAATAGGCATTTCACCGAACACCTATAGTGCATATGAAGAAAAAAATTAGCACAAAGTTATACCCACCTCACATACGAAAAAAACAGGAGAGAGTGTAGGGGCAGTGCATTATATATAGGGCCAGACCATTAGTCCCGGTTTGAGATACAAACCGGGACTAATGGTTCTGCCAGGACCACGCGGGCGTGCCCAGACACATTAGTCCCGGTTTGTATCTCAAACCGGGACTAATGGTCCCTACGGGAAGGGACAAAGGATTTCGGCGACCTCGGGCCGTCTGGTTCGGACCATTAGTCCTGGTCCCAGCCACAGCCGGGACTAGTGGCCTGAACCAAAGGCCCATTTTCTACTAGTGGCATATGCAATTCCACATGCATGTATTCTTCACCTTTTTGTCACCTTAGACCCCTTATATCCATTGCCTTGTTTTACATTTTCCTAAACCCCACATAAAACCTTCTATCTAAATCCTAGCCCTAAACAACCTAATATCAAACTACCTAAGCCCCATAGTCCTTTTCCTTTCCTACACTTGATCAACCAGCCCCAGCCTAGCCCGATCCCCAGCAGGTGCGAGTGCACCAGCAGCCCAGCGTGCGCTACCCTGCACCTGTACGTGATCCTTGTAGCGCCTCTACCCCTCACTCCTCGCGTGCCGCTGTCCTTCTCGTGCTTAAAGCAAGCAATAGAGGTACATCCTCATCATCTTCTTTCCCCTACCACAAGCAAACCACAGGAGCCGCGTCGATGCCCACCGCCACCATGGCCATGGCCGTCTCACCGATGTCGCCACCCTATTCCACCTCTGTCTAGCATATCCGCCTTGTCGCAGCTACTAGTAGGCTGGATCTCGCCCACCGCTATACCGAGGAGGAGAAGGACTAGACGCCCGCCAAGCCGCTGTGCCCAAAAGTTGCCGCTACGGGCACTGCAGACGAGCCCCTAGCCATTTAACCTTCCAACCGTGGTCCACTTCTTAGATGACCATGACGGGCTCACCTGTTCGGCCCAGTTACTTTCTACCGCGCCCCTGCATCTGTTAGCCGCATCCCTGGCCTAATTTCCTAACCCGGAAGCCCACCTCTATATAGAATCCTTTTTGTTTTCTATTTTCCTTTTCAATAAATCAAATCCACTTCAAGTTCAAATAAATTTTGAATGAATTCAAATTTGCAAATAATTTCAAAATGAAAATTAAATGATTTTTAGAGATGAAGACAATGGTATAAGTGGAATTATGCAGAAACACCCCTAACCCTTACAACCTTGATATTTTGAACTTTTAGGACTAAAATTGCAAATTTAGTAAGTGTATGTTCATAAATCCATTTTTGGCAAATGACATGTGTAAATCGATGGGCTTGACGCCACGAATCCAACAATGGTATCTTTTTGTTCTTTTGCATCATGCAACCCTAATTGAGTTTTCACTCGAACCCTAAGTAACATGTGTTCGATTTACTTTTACTGCTATGCTCTTGTCCCTCGGCTACTTAAACTTCACCCACTAAACATATCGCATCATATCTTGCCATGATACATTATTGCTTGCGTCGCATCGTTCATGTGTTGATTGTGGTATTTCCTTTCTGTATGACATTTTGGTTCCTCTCGTTAGAGGGCGAGTCTGACGAGTACCAGCAACTACTTGAGCAGTCTTACGAGTACCCTCTCAAGTATGTACCGCCTCCCTACTTTGATCCGTCAGCCGAGCATCTCACCCACCTTATACCTATTTTTCTTTTATAGTCTTTACTTCCTTCGGTTGATCTACTGATATCCCTTATTTTTATGCTTTAGTACCGTTCCATTATTTACCTGCTCTACTATATTTCCATGGTTATCCTATTACCTTATTTGATTAGCTAGTTTTGTCCTTATCAATCGTATGCATGCTTCGCACCGCTCTCATACAGGTCGAACTTGATATCTGGATAGTGTTGGTGATATGGATTAATCTGATGTTGTCAGTAATTGTCTTTACCTAAGGATAAGGCCCCGGCAGCGACCACCTTTGAGGCTGCTTGAGTTGACGTAGGATCCGTTCTTTCTATGATGCCAGTTCTAAGAATATCGTGCTAACCAAACACGGCGGCCTATGGGATTCCCCCTCAACTACCAATATTATTCGTATATCTAGGGGGTTACAAAATTAGTTTTCCATTTCGTGCATGCATAATATGTCCTCGAACATGGGTTGAGTTGTGATATTATTTTGGTGGACTTCCATGGCTTGCATACATAAAAGTGTTACATACCTGCGGCTCCGAGGGGATCTCTTGTAGTCGTGAACGCTGTGCCGCCTGGAGAATCAGCTGTATCTCTTGTGTTGGTAAAACATAGTTGGTGATACCCTTGGATATGCATGTAATTATGCAAAAATTCTTGTTGTGAGACTCGGAAGGCACGCCTATTTGCGATTTAGTGTTTGAAGGGTTGAACATGTGTTTGGGTATAGTTCTGCACCCTTACAGGGTAAATCTTTTTGAGAAGCTATGTGTCCATGGTTATGGATGCCTCATGAGTACAGTGTCATGATCATAGAAAATGCCAATAATGCCTTGACCTACTATTATGACTAGTAATTAGCCTTATCAACTAAACATTTGCTTGACTAAAATTGCAGCATGTGTGTTCTGTGGGACTACTTCCTTGACTGGTTTTCGAGAGGGAAAGCCTCAAATGGGTTATGTTTGGAGTTATATTACTGTTATCGGTTAGTGCTCTCTTATCTCGCTCTAGTAGTCGGAGTTGTAGAGTGTCTCTATAAGATATCTAGTTGCAAGAGTTGCCACCGCTTAGTACATCATATATCCTTGTAGGCAAGGACCGTTGAATTCTAGTCTTGCTGTGTATTGGCCTCAGTACTGACGCTCTTGCATTTCTTGTTTGTTCTTTTTTGGCTCTTTTCTGTTGTACAAGTACGTGTGACCTGGTAGATGAGTCTTGCGCTTACTATGTTGACTATGCCGCTGAGGATGACAACTACGCGAAGTAGTCGAGATCCTACTAGGAAGTCCTGAGATGTGTGGGCATAGAGCTCACTTGCTTATTTATTGGCATCATATACTTGTTTGAGTCTTATCCATACTCAGATGTTATATCATGTTTTCCGCTTGACGTATGATGTATTGTTGAGACCTCTATCTTCTGTGTCCTATCTATCTATATATTTTGATCTTGTTGCCTATATTTCCTTTCTTTGTACACGAAGTTCTCTGATATGCAGCTTGTATGTCGATGGCATACATACCCATTTGTGTATGCTCGATGCACAACTAGATGGGCACGTTTCTCGCACTTCAAGCTATAACTTTGAATGTGGATGGGATTTTGGACTGATACGATGCCCTTCTTGTGGGTGGCCTAGAGGCCTCCACGGTAGTACGTCCACATCCACATTTGGATTATAATGGCTTGTGACTTAGAGATGTTCTGTCCGGAGATTACAGTTGGTATCAGAGCATGGTCGACATGCTAGGATCCCTTGTAGTAGATGTTGTTGAGTCTACAAAAATATTTTGATAGCTATATACTAGGGAAAATAATTGGAGAGTAGTACTACTTGCTCTTTATTTATTTTCCCACCCTCCAACACTTTTTTCTGGTAAAGAAGTGCAACATTTTATCTGTTGTTATCACCTTATTTAGGATTCAAATGTCTTCGGCTATCCATAGTACCGTCATATGTTTATTGTTTGTGTCAGAGTAAAGTTGCTTCAAATCAAATACCTTTGCATCTTGAAGTCCATTGATTCTCTTGAATCCTTTGAAACCACCAAAATTCCTGGTTTTATTCATGTGCCTAATGATTACAAGGGTACTATGACCCACCGGTTGTCGGGCCCAAGCAGAGGGCAAACTGCTTCAAGAGGAATGGGGCCAATTTATCTCGGCAAGAGCCCTCTGCGAGGCGCCTCTGGAAGGAGTTCTTCAAGATGTAGCCCATCCTCGCCAAGGGACCTTGCAAAGCATGCTTGGGTGAAGACGCCCTTGTTCTAAAGATGGGAAGGTACCTCCGACCTACCCCTTCAGCAAGAAAGGGACCTTCCCCTTCATCAAGACAGGAGTGGCCGACAAGACCTGCATCGGATGGGGACCACCTCCCTCTCTAGTACAGGAGGAACGTGCTGGAGGCAGAAGATAAGATGCCCATGACATCCTATGGTGGACCAGGTCCACGGAAGAGAGCAACTGTAACCTACATGCCACTCTGCGACAAGAGAACCAAGCCGCCTATATAAGGGGTAGGTAGCACTATAGGAAGGGAATCCAATCTTCTTCCACCTCTGGAAACTCTAGATCCTCCTAGCTAGGAACCTATATCCGATGTCCCGATCAGCCCCTTGTATTGTAAACCTCAACAAGAAGTGCAAGCAATCTAGACATGCAGGAGTAGGGTTTTACACCGGACGGTGGCCGGAACTTGGGTAAACTCTTTATGTCCTTCTGTCGTGTTTCTTGATGTTTCCCCGCTAGGCTTCGGGAAGGTTTGTGGAGATTGTGTTTAGCCCCTAGTGTCAGATTCCATCCTACTTCAAGAGATACCCTACAGGGAAAATCTCTGGCAAATCAAAATGTTTTCATCAACTGCATCTATTTTAATCAAAAGTTTTAAACATTTTGACTTGTTGGCATGATCTGGCTGACTTTTTCTTACTATTGACGCATGAACCAGAAGTTTTTACTTCATATTCAATTCTTCTCCAATACATGCATAACTTTAGTTGTGTTGGACTCTCATGATTGTAATGTTTTAGTATAGCTATATGACACTTACCATGAGTGAAATATGTGGAACACTATCAAATCTAATCTTCTAAAATACATAACTTGGGTTGTTCTGACACTTGTGATTGTAATTTGATTTATGTAGCAATATGACACTTGTAATGGGTGAAATATGTTGAATGCTATCATCTAATTCTACATGTTGGCTATGATTAATTCTTGAGTATGGTATTTGTACCTTGACGATATATATGACTTGATGATGTTCTAAGTTATCTCTTGTTGCACTTATGTGGGATTTGTTATCCTAAACATGTGTTAACTCGTGTCTTGATGATTTTCATCAAGATGCCTCCAAGGAGAGAATATACTACCCCACCTCCCCTGCCAAAACCTCAGTTGGCTGAGCCAATGTTGACTATGTCGAACCTATTGGGGTAGCTTGTTCATGGTTAGAAGAAGACTGTCGCTCGCTTTTCTCAGTAGGAATTTGTTCCAAGGGTGACTCTCATGGATTTTCTCAGTATAGACCCGAAGAACTTTGACACTCCACGACATGGATTTTCTGAGTATAGGTTGTTCATGGATTTTCTGATGTGGATGATTGGCTCCACGACATCAATATCATGCTAGTTAATGCTAAAGTGACTGAAGAAGACAAAGTATATTTTGCTTCCTATATGCTTACTGGTGAATCAGTAGCCTGGTGTGAAATTGTGTAGAATGTTAGATATCCAAATGTTCCTTTCTCTTGGGTAGAATTCCAAAACTTGTTTTGGGATCATCATATTCCTCATGGTGAATTGGACAAAATGAAAGAAGAGTTCATGAAGTTGACTCAGGGCTCTAACAATGTCTTGACTTACAGAAATCAATTCACCCTCTTGGATTGCTATGATGGTGATGAAATCTCGGCCGATGAAAAGAATCAAGCCCGCTTCAGGAATGGTCTTGATCCTTCTATCAAGTTTAGCTTAAACCTCACCAATTGTAAGAACTTTGAAGAGTTGGTGAATTTCACAATCAAGGCTGAAACTAGAAGATGTGAGTATGAAAGAACTGTGAAACATGCTCATGAGATAGGATCAACTTCTCACTCTTTTCTGCCTCAAAGGCATCATGGTTACTAGTAGGAAGCTCCACGATATGCTAGGAACTTGATGGTTGTAAAAATAGCCATCTTTCTCCGCGTTTAAACTTATTTGTTAGTTAATTAGTTGACCAAGAATCTCATTGGCCTTGCTACTAATGAGTAATTATTGCAAATATGGGAAATCCCTTGCTTCGAATTGTGTTGTGTATAAATTCATGCTTTTAAGGAGAAATCAGGAGCTATTAATGAAGATTTTGAGGAAGTCTACATGACCAAGCAATCCTGGAGTAAAAACCAGTCGACAGAGGCTTTAATGACCACTGATACGGGCAAGGTCCACCTATACGGTCCAACCATACCATGTGGTGTTGGCTTTGGCTCATCAAACCCTACGACTTTGGTAAAGGCGCCTATATGTTTCGAGGTCCCAACCGCTGCGCAGGGGGGCTCCATTCTCAGATTGCATCACAACACCACCAAAGGAGATCCACCACCATAGTTCATCCTCTCCACCTTCCATGCTCTCCATATCCATAGCCATTATCTTGTACTTGATATATCCTTGTGATTCTCCGACCATTGTAAGAATATTTGATTTCAATCTAAGTATTTTGCACAATTTTTCTATCCTTGATCCTATTGTTTTGTGGGCTGGGGTGAAACCTCGCAGCGATTATATGCATATAATCTATGGGAGTATTGTGTATTGATTGAATAGAGATTTGTATATTTGTTTCATTACCTCTTGTCTCGATCTATGGACTTGTAGGTACCCAAGATCCCAGATATTGATAAAGGCTTGAGGTGAGATGGTTGTCCACTGCCAGTCTAGTTATGGCAGTGCCGGTTTTGGTTGTTCTGGATGGCATTGTCGTTCCCAACATTTCCTTGATCGACATTCCCCTGTCTAGCATTTCCTTGGATGACATATCCTTCCCTTGCCTTGCCCTACTCGACAATTTGTTTTTTGGTGAATGCCAGATCATATACCAGCAACTGTTTGTTCTTTCCAGAAGTGACACTTCCTTCCCACCTCGGGACAACATGCGGAGATGAGGCTTGGCCGATAGATTTTCCCTAGCACCCCCAGCCGAATAAACTACTTGGGAACCTCCTTCACCTCCCGAGTTTTCCTTGCAGTATGCCTCATTTTGACGGTTAGCTATACAGACTAACTCGTTTACCCTCTCGTGTTGCTCGTGCTGGGCTTCACCCATCAAACCAGATACCTCGGCTGCTACTGGCTCTATAGCTTTGAGGTTCTTGGCTAGAGTACTATACTTCGGCTTACCAGCCGAGACTTGACTAATTGGCACACCAGACTTAGTTATATCGTCCCTAGCTATCTTTGCATTGAGGTTATATCCCTGTTTAGCACACCATTTAGGTGACTAGGGTTATCTACAACAATAAATCCATGAGCTCTATTGTACTCACGAAGGGTGATATCTAGTTCTTGGTGAGCTCGGGTTACCTCAAATGCTTCCTTGAGGAGACTCTAGCGCAGCTCATCCAGCTGAGCTTATGCCTAAGCCAAATTTGCAATGGGAGCAACTCGCATGGCTAGGTTCTCGAGGATTGCTTGAAGAGGGTTTGCTCTTGCCGGCATACTGCTGTCGGTGATGTTCTCTAGCATATCCAATGGAGAGAACCTCGATTTGGGGATCTTGGGAGTAGTGTCCACCTCCTCGACGACGGTTTTGCTGGCATCGGCTGTAGGAGCGGTAATCATGACCTCTGCGTAGCTAGCGGGGCGATCATTATGCCGGCCGCGAGCCGAGAAGACAGCGGGAGCATCTCGCTTCTCTCTCATAACTCAACGGGGAAATGGGGAAACAGGGGATCGACCCTCTTCTAGGAGGTCCTGGGTCACCTTATCAAGATGTGCCCAGGTTACAAGTTAGGGAACTGATGACCCATAAGTATAGGGGGTGTATCGCAGTATTTTCGATAAGTAAGAGTGTCGAACCCAACGAGGAGCAGAAGGTGCTGGCTAGTGGTATGGATCAGGAATTCTCTGCACATACTTAGCAAACGGATTTTTAGGGGTTTTCGATAAAGCAAGTAAACAAAGTACATGTAAATAAAAGACAGTAGGAATAAATGCAGCAAGTGGCCCAATCCTTTATGCATCAAAGGACAAGCCGGTTGTATTACTTAAGATGACCAAACGTTCTCGAGGACACATGGGAAGACTGTCAAGTGCTTTCGCTTCATGTAGTTGATTAATCTTCTCTAGCTTGCTAAGTGTTGTGTGGGTGAACCTGTGCTAATGTACCGCCCCATCCAAGACTAATACATACCTGTGATTATACCCCTTGCAAACATCTGTAAGTAGAAGAAAGTAATTAAGGTAGAAACCTAACCACAACTTTAAACTCTAAGACCCTTATGTCCCTTGTGCAATGGTTTCCTAATGGGGGTTCAGGTTTGTGGCATCCCGCAAAAAAACCACTAATAGTAAATCACATTGTTTTCGTGCATTGCATCATCATGACCGCATGCTCATGTCATCATGCCACCTTGCATTTGAGCATCGTCATGTCATCTGGCATTTGTTTGCATAAAACTATTTTCGAAAAGCCTGGTATTGTTTTCTATACGCCCCATCTTAAAAAAACCCGGGTGTTCGGATTATTTTGTTTCGTCTACTAACGGTTTGCAAAATCCCCGTTTTAAATAATAAAATATTTCTTTTATTTTTAGGAGGCAGCCCGCCGGGCCCGAAAGCCTGACCGGCCACCTCCAAAATTCCTAAAACTACCCAAACCTAATCTACCCAGCCCCCTCCACCTCACCACAGCCACTCATGGCTCGCCACATCCCCCTGGCCCAAAATCCCAACCAATCAGCCTACCACCTCATCCCACCGACCCCACCTGGCTGCCCCTGCCTAGATCCCCAGCCACCATCTCCCAGCCAGCGACGCGCGCACGCGCCAACTCCCGCTCTCCCGCTCCCGCACGCAAACCCATGCCGCTCTCCACCTACCACACACCCAGCCCCACCTCCTAACAAAACCCACCCGAGATTCCCTCCCCGCGCCCACCTGTCCTCCCACCAACCGCCTCGGGCCCATCCCGACGCCAGGCCCACCACCCACCGCAACCTCCCGCTCCATCCTCTGCCCTCGGCCCCGCCGCGAAGCAGTGCCCCGCCGCCTCCCTCTCAGACGCCGCAGCCGCCTCCTTCCTCGCCAAGCGCCGCCTTCCCGCCTGCCTCTCTCCCGCGAGGTCACCGCCGCCGCTTCCTCCCCTCACCGACGCCGGGCTCCGCCACCAAGCACCGCGCCATCGCCGGGGCTCCGTCCTCCCAAGCATCTCGCCGCCGTCGCCGCCACCTCGCTCGAATCCCCGCGGCCACCTGAGACGGGAGCCTCTCCACCGCCGCGCCCTTCCCCGACACCCTAGGCCCCCACCACCTTGACGCCGCGCGCCCTCGCCTTCCCCGGCCCCCTCTGCGCCGTCCTCGGCCTCGTGTCGCCCGCGCGCCGTGGCCTCCTCTGCCTCGACCCGGCCAGCTCTGGGCGCCCTCCCCGTCGAGCGCCTCCACCCCGTCCCCCTCCAGCTCACCCAGGCGGCGCCGTCCCCTCTTCCCCGCCACCGGGCTCGCCCCGCCTACTCCGCCGGGCCCCGCCGCCAGGACCTCCTCCCGTTTCCCCTTCGGCCGCCGCCTTGGCACGCCGTAGTATGGCTATATCGCCTCCCCGCGAGGCCCCCTCCTCGTCGACCCCCTCCTCCACGTCGCCGGCGACGTGGCCGCCTTCAACCGTCCGCCGACCCGGAGCTCCGGCCCGGCCCCAGCCACCTCCTCTGACCAACCGCGCCGCACTCCTGTAGGACACCGACCGCCGCCGCGCGGGTCCAGGCACCAACGCTTCTGTGACTCCGCGTGCTCGCTGTCCGTCTCTGTCCAAGACCACATCGCCGCGGCCGAGCTCCTCCACATCCTGGCGTGCGCGCTCTGTCTCCGGGCGTTGCTTTTGTTTTGCAGAGAAGATCCTTCTCATTAGCTACAGGTAGCAATGTACCCGCGTTGTCACATGTTTGTGTGCACTTCCCGATGTTGTACTGTTAGGTGATGCTGTTACGGCTATGTTGCCTTCTGCCTGCCAAGTCAAGAACCCCGGACCTCTAGCTCTTCGCGGTCCGACAAGATCTCCATCACGGATTCAAGGGACCCTAAGTACCACCGAGACACCTCGACAAAACCGGAGCCGATCCCTGAGTCCTTCTTCGACTTGGACCCTCAAGATCTTCTTCCCCGAACCCGCAGCCCACGGATACGCCAAGTACTTCCTAGAGGACGCCAAGTTCTTCACCCCGAACGCCAAGACCGACCCGATACCCGGACACCATGCGACAAGACCTACTCCATTGTCCGAGAACGCTTTCGTCGAGACTGATCCCTGTCGAACCCTGTCGAACCCCGGACCCCCGACACCAAGACCTTCGCCCAGATGTGTGAACCTTTTTCCCGAGCCCTATTTTATAAATGCTATATATAAAACTTGTGGCATATTAAATTGTTCTTCTCGGATGCATATCATGTGGGTTGGGGGCACTATGCCGATTCACCTCTTAATTAAACATGGAGTCTATATGCGGGCTATTCTAGTCTTATTTCGGACTCCATTTAAATTGGTGTAGCGAATCGATGCCATGTTTTGTCTTACTAATCCAACATTTAAAATGCAGGGGTTCTAAATAACTTGAACCGCTTAATTAATTGTCGGGACCCCGGTTCTGCTTAATATTGCCTAGTTGCACCGCATCTAGCCATGCCATGCATCATATCATAAGCATGCCGGATCTTCTGCCGTAGTATTAAATATTGCATCCGGTGTTTCTTCTAGTGTTGCTTCTTCGCGGATTAGGCCTATGAGTGGATGTGAGTACCGCCAAGTTCTCCGGCTATGATCTGTCGGCAGTGTTTTCCAGGCGAGCATCTCTTCCCCTTCTACCTATTTTGCATTTTTAGTCTTTATTTCCTCCTGTTGATCTATTGCTATCCGTGTCGCGATGCTTTAGTTTCCGTGCACTAGTTATATCCCGTGCAGCCTCCATATTGCCTTGGACCCCTCCTATTACCTGTTGTTTGGTGGATAGCTGGCCTTGCGAGTCGTAGTTGCTTGCTTAGGTGCGATCTTGTGTTGTCGAGTACCACAGTTGTTGGAATGGTGGAGATGTTTATTGGTGGAGATGTTTATGGTGGAGATGATCATGACTTTAAATACAACTATTAAATTGCTAGATATAACTAATGTAGAGGCATCGGTGGGCAATAGATGTTATTTGGTTGTTCCACGCTCACTTGTGTCCCGTAGGACCCCGAGTACTTGATACATGTTCCTTGATTTTTCGCACTATCCACATTCGGGAGGCCGTGGACCCCCCTGAGCCAGAGCTTGATTCATTTCTATTTCTTGGGGCCACAAAGTAGTTTGGGGCTTTATTACTATCCTGTATTTATGCCATGCTTTACTGCTTTATTTAAGATTGTGCGTGGAGCACCTGTACTGTTTTGGATCGCGCCATGTTTTCGCGGTATCGACAAGCCCAGTCACACTTTCAGGTTCCTAGTCGTTTACAGCCATCGTCGCAAACCCTGGTTCCATTCCGGAGCCGGCCAACTTCGTTGCGGGTAGCTTAGTGGGGTGGCCCCCTGAAATATTTCTGAATCCTGTGATCGCTTTGTCGTGAATGCCTCGTTGGGTTTTGAGTTGGTTTTTCCGAGGTTGATCGAGTGTGTGCTGCTATTTGTGCACCCCTGCAGGGGAAAACTTTCTGAAAGTCGTTTCCGCGGTTATGGACGACTTGGAGCACAGTATCTCGATCATAGACAAGCATAACTAAAGTAGTGCTATAAATTTGACTTAATATGTGACTAGTAATCAGCTCAATTATAACGGAATGGATATTAAAAATGCCAACACTGCTGGATCTGGGTTGTTTTGTTATATCTGCCTAGTAAGTATTGCAACTCCAATGGAATGTGATAAAAGTGCCAACAACTGCTGTGTTTTGGGATTCCTCAGGACAATTATATATGTCTAGTAAATGTTCCAACTATAACGGAATGGTGATTAAAACTGCCCACTACTTATGCTTCAGGATGACTCATGCTATCTATATCTGATTAGTAATTGCTGCAACTATAATGGAATGAGTAAAATTGCAAACAGCGTGAGTTCCTTGGTCCGACTTCCTCGTTTGGTCTTGAGGGGGAAACACCAGGATGGGTTTGTTTGGTGTTAGCTTCAGGTTGGATCCGAATAGGTCTTTCTCATCCCTCTCTGATAAACGCCAGTTGTATCGAGTCTCTATAGGTGTAGGGGTTCGTAGCATGGAAAACAAAAATTTTCTATCGCATACAAACAAACAAGCCAAGATCTATCTACTAGATTGTAGCAACGAGTCGATGGAATAACTCACCCTCGAAGATTCCAAAGTGTTTAACGAGAGCAGATTCTCGTGGGTGATGTAGTCGTACTCTTTCCGATCTCAAGATCGCGCAGACGATCCTTCCAGCGCCACGTTCCAGCAGCGCTCCAGATCGGTCACACGTTGTACTGACGAAGACCTTCCTCTCCTTGTTCCAAAGAGGCCGGAGGTTGTAGCACTCTCCTCGCGATTCCGAAGACAACGGCGTGGTACCGGAGGTAGAGGGGAAATCCCGTAGGGCTTCGCCTTAAGCCGGTGCGAGTATGGTGGAGCTTATGAGAGAGGCTATTAGTGGTCTAGTAATTAGACACACCAATTAGAAGGCTCTAAACCGAAATAGCTCTAAACCGGGGTCTAGATCTAGGGTTTAGTTTAGAGGATAGGAAACTTGTGTGTCCTAGGAGGGGAGCCCTGCCCCTCCTTATATAGGTGGGAGGGCTGGCCGGCCAAGGGGAGGAGTTCCTCCCAACTCGGCCTTGGGAGGTGCGCTGCCAAGGGAGGAACCTCCTCCAACTCGGCCTCCTCCAATCCTCCTCTTTTCCCACTTCCCAAAATTGCCGTTTGACTTTCAAACTAGCCGTTTGACTTTTCAATTTAGGATTTAAATAAATCCTTTATTTGGGACAGCAAGAACACCTAGTACATGATGCAATCATTCAAATATGTAATGACACATTCATGTACCTTCCCTCCGAGTGCCGGACATTCCGGGACCTTCTAGAATGTTCCCATGAAAACACCGAACCATTCCCCAACTCCAAAACGGGACTTTCCTTATATGAATCTTATTCTCCGGACCATTCCGGATCTCCTCGTGATATCCGGATCCCATCCGAGACTCAACAACATTCGGTCTCTTTCATAATACCATAACTACTCAAACAATGTCGAATCCTTAAGTGTCTCCCTACGGTTCGTGAATTATGCGGACATGATCGAGACACTTCTCCGAACAATAACCAATAGAGGAATCTGGAAATTCATATGGCTCCCACATATTTCTACGATTACTTTGATCGAATGAACCACTTACATACGATACCAATTTCCCTTTGTCTCATGATATGTTACTTATCCGAGGTTATGATCGTCGGTATCTCGCATACCTAGTTCATCCTCACATCGATAAGTACTCTTTTCTCGCTCCTGATATGTGATCCCTTGTGACCAAGTCACATGCTTGCAAGCTAATTGGATGACATTTCACCGAGAGGGCCCAGAATATCTATCCGTCATGTGGATGGACAAATCCCACTCTTGATCCATGTGTTTCAACCAATACTTTCCGAACACTCAATGCCACCTTTATAGCCACCCTGTTACGGTGTGGTGTTTGATGACATCAAAGCATCCATCCAGTAAAGGTGATAGGCATGATCTCATGGTCGAAGGAATTAGGTTACTATGTATCAGAAAGCATATAGCAATTGAACTATTGAAATGACTTGATCTTTATGCTACGCTTATCTATAGGAGTATGTCCACCATATCATTCTCCTAACGATATGATCTTGTTGTTAATAACATCTCAATGTTCATGATAGGGAAACCACAATCATCTATTAACCAACAAGCTAGTATTATATAGAGGCTTTACTAGGGACTTCAAATTAAGTTTACAATTCACACAAGTATTAATGTTTCCTTGTTAATACTATTATAGCATGAATATAAACATTTATCATAAACACAAAGATATATAATAATAACTACATTTATTATTGCCTCTAGGGCATATCTCCAACAGTCTCCCACTTGCACTAGAGTCATCTAATCTAGATTACATGGTAATATACCGAACACCCATGGCAGTTTGGTGTTGGTCATGTTTTGCCCTCGGGAGAGGTTTAGTCAACGGATCCGCCACATTCAGATCTGTGTGTACTTTGCAAATCTTTATATCCCCATCCTGGATATGTTCTCGAATAGCGTGAAAACGCAGCTTGATATGCTTCAGCTTCTTGTGTGACCTTGGTTCTTGCGCATTGGCTATGGCGCCCATGTTATCACAGTAGATAGACATTGGGTCCAGCGCACTTGGAACCACACCCAGCTCTGTAATGAACTCTTTCATCCATATCGCTTCTTGTGAAGCCTCCGAAGCAGCCATGTATTCCGATTCAGTTGAAGATCTCGCCACAACGCTTTGCTTTGCACTCCTCCAGCTAACTGCTGCACCATTCAAAATAAATACGTATCCAGATTGTGATTTAGAATCATCCGGATCGGTGTTCCAACTAGCATCGGTGTAACCATTAACAACGAGTTGTTCATCACCTCCATAAGAAAGAACCATATCCTTAGTTCTTCTCAAGTACTTAAGGATGTTTTTGACCGCTGTCCAATGATCCACTCGATCACTTTGATATCTGCTAGTTAAACTAACAAAGATATGCAATGTCGGGTCTAGTACATAGCATGGCATACATTAGAGATCCTATGGCTGATGCATAGGAGTCTTACTCATCCTTTCTCTATCTTCTCGATGTCGGACTTTGAGTTTTACTCAAGGTCGATTAGCAACATGGGCAAGAACCCTTTCTTGCTATCTTCCATTCCAAACCTCTTTAGAACTTTGTCCAAATATGTACTTTGTGACAATGATATTTGGCGTTTCGATCTATCTCTATAAATCTTTATGCCTAATATGTAAGCTTCGCCAAGATCCTTCATTGAAAAACTATTATTCAAATACTCTTTGACACTATTAAGAAGGTATACATCATTCCCAATCAACAATATGTCATCCACATACAGTATTAAGAATGCTACAGAGCTCCCACTCACTTTCTTGTAAATACAAGCTTCTCCATAAGTTTGTATAAAACCAAAACTTTGATTACCTTATCAAAACGTTGATTCCAACTTCGGACGCTTGCTTCAATCCATAGATGGACCGTTGAAGCTTGCATACCTTGTTAGCATCTTTAGGATCGACAAAACCTTTGGGTTGTATCATATACAACTCTTCATCAATGTCTCCATTGAGGAATGCTTTTGACATCCATCCGCCATATCTCATAATCATAATATGCAGCGATTGCTAACATAATCCTCACAGACTTTTAGCTTCGCTACCGTGAGAAAGTCTCATCGTAGTCAACTCCTTGAATTTGTCGAACCCTTTATGCGACAAGTCGAGCTTTATAGACAGAACATTACCATCAGCATCTGCTTTCTTCTTGAAAATCCATTTGTTCTCGAGCCTTCCGCCATCCGTAAGTCCACCAAAGTCCATACTTGGTTTTCGTACATGGATCCAATCTCGGATTTCATGGCTTCTTGCCATTTATTGGAATCTGGGCTCATCATCGCCTCATATGTCTCGGGGTCATCGGTGTTGTCCACCAACATGACATTCATAACGGAATCATACCAACTGGAGTGGTACGATTTCGCTTGACCTCCGAGGCTCAGAGTAACTTCAACCAAGTTTCATGATCACCATCATTAGCTTCCTCTCTTATTGGTGCAGCACCACAGAACTTCTTCCGGTGCTTCGCTACTCGCAATTTCGAGAGAAGGTTCGACAACCTCGTCGAGTTCTACTTTCCTTCCCACTTCTTTCGAGAGAAATTCTTCTAGAAAGGATCCATTCTTAGCAACGAAGATTTTGCCTTCGGATCTATGATAGAAGGTATACCCAATAGTTTCCTTCGGTATCCTATGAAGACGCATTTTCCGCTTTGGGTTCAAGCTTGTCCGCTGTAAATTCTTTACATAGGCTTCGATTCAGCATACTTTAAGAAACGATTTTTTAGGTTTCTTACCAAACCATAATTCATATGGTGTCGTTTCAACGGATTTAGACGGTGCCCTATTTAAAGTGAATGCGGCTGTTTCTAATGCATAACCCCAAAATGATAGGTAAATCTGTAAGTGACATCATAGAACGAACCATATCTAAGAGAGTTCGATTCGACGCTCGGACACACCATTACGCTGTTGTGGTGTTCGGCGGTGTCAATCGCGAAAAGTATTCCACATTTCTTCAAATGCTCGCCAAACTCGTAACTTAGATATTCACATCCACGATCGTAACGTAGAAATTTAATCTTCTTGTTACGTTGATTCTCTACCTCACTTTGAAACTCCTTAAACTTCTCGAAAGTTTCGGACTTATGTTTCATGAAATAGATATACCCATATCTACTCAAATCATCCGTGAAGGTAAGAACATAACGATAACCATCACATGATGCTACACTCATTGGACCACACACATCGGTATGTATGATTTCCAATAAGTCCGTAGCTCGCTCCATCATACCGTAAAATGGAGTCTTAGTCATTTTACCCATCGACATGCTTCAGATCTTTCAAGTGATTCAAAATCAAGTGATTCAAGAAGTCCATCGAATGGAGTTTCTTCATACGCTTCACTCCAATGTGACCAAGCAGCGGTGCCACATATAGGTCTAATTATCGCTTGATTTCAAACGTTTAGCCTCAATGTTGTTGATATGTGTATTTCCACTCGAGATTCAATATGAATAGACCATCTATCAAAGGTGCATGTGCATAAAACATATTACTCATATAAATCGAACAACCATTATTCTCGGATTTAAACATGTAACTGTCTCGCAATAAACAAGATCCTGATATAATGTTCATGCTTAACGCAGGCACCAAATAACAATTATTTAAGTATAAAACTAATCCCGATGGTAGATGAAGAGGTAGCGTGCCGACCGCGATCACATCAACCTTTGATCCGTTTCCTACGCGCATCGTCACCTCGTTCTTCACTAGCTTCCGTTTATTCTGCAGCTCCTGTTTCGAGTTACAAATATGAGCAACCGAACCAGTATCAAATACCTGTGCACTACTACGAATAATACTAGTGAGATACACATCAATAACATGTATATCGATATACCTTTCTTCTTGATGTTGCCGCTTCAAATCCGCCAAGTACTTTGGGCAATTCCGCTCAAAGGACCTTCTCCCTTGCGGTAAAAGCACTCAGTTTCAGGCTTAGGTCCAGCCTTGGTCTTCGTCGGCGTGGTAACTTTCTTACCACCCTTCTTGAAGTGTCCCTTTTGCTTAGACTTGCCTTTCTTGAATTTGGTGGTCTTATGGACCATCAACACTTGGTGCTCTTTCTTGATCTCCACTTCTGCATATTTTAACATAGCAAATAGTTCTGGCAACTCTTTGTTCATGTTCTGCATGTTGTAGTTCATCACAAAGTTCTTGTAACTTGGTGGTAGTGATTGGAGGATACGGTAAACCCCCAAAGTATTAGGAATCACTATACCCAAACTTTGAAGTTTATTTGCGTCTGACATCTTAAGCACATGCTCACCGACGGAGCTACCCTCTTCCATCTTGCGCTTAAAGAACTTTTCGAAGCTTCATAACTTTCAATTGCCGCATGAGTCTCAAAGATTAATTTGAGATCCTCGACAATATCATATGGATCGACTCTTCAAACCTTTTCAAGCTCCGATTCTAAACCATACAAGATAGCACACTAAACTATGGAGTACGATTCTTCCGAGCGAGGTAAACATTCTTTACTTCATCGGTAGCATCAGCTGCAGTGGGTCACCTAGCGTGCATCCAGCACATAGGTCAAATTACCAGTGTGAGGACAATCCTCAAATTGCGGAACCAATCCAGAAGTTGCTTCCATTGTTTTTCAACTTTTCTTTCTCTAGGAACGCATTAAAATTGATGGTAGGGCTGCCATTGATCTACAACATATTTGCAATAGTTTAGACTAAGTTTATGACAAATTGAGTTCAAATTAATTAATGAAATTAAACTAGGTGAACTCCCACTCAAAACAACATCCCTCACATTGTTTTAGTGATCACAGAACCAAATCCACTACATCAACACCGATCATCACGAGAGTTGATATAGTTTTAATGGCGAACAATCATCATGTTCATCATATCTACTATATGATTCATGCTTTACCTTTCGCGATCCGTGTTCCCGAGGCCATGTACGTACATGCTAGGCTCTAAGATCAAACCTTAGCTACCGCATGATAAGCAAATCTGGCTTGCTTACGTTGTATTCACCAAGGAATCAAAGACACCCGATCATCACGTGGTGCTTCGAAGCAGCAAGCTTTGGCAACGGTGCATACTAAGGGTGAACACTTTAGAACTTGAAATTTATGTGCATGAGGGATCATCTTATAATGCTACCGTCGTCTACTAAGCAATACAAGATGCATAAAGGATTAACATCACATGCAATTCATAATATGTGATATGATATGGCCTTTTCTTCTTTGTGCTTACGATCTCCATCTTCAAGCACCTAACATGATCTCCATCATCACCGCATAACATCAAGGTCAATGACGCTTCTTCATGGTTGTCGCCCACCAGCTTCAACTATTACAACTATTTTGAATAGACACGCAGTCTTAATAAAATTAAAGACAACCATATGGCTTCCGCCGTTGCCAACTTACAATAAGGATCATTGCATACATCAAATATAATCACAATCATGGCCATATCACATCATCAGACACCCTGCAAAACAAAGTTAGACGCCTCTACTTTCTTTGCATATTTTACGTGGTTTGGGGCTTTCAATAAGTGTCGTTCTAACTTACGAACAAGAACCACAACATTGATACTAGCATTGTTGATCACCCGTTGTAAATTGGATCTTTACTATGCTAGGAGAAACAGGCACCATAAAGCCACTTATGCAATACAAGTTGCATGTTAAGCGTGGAGCAAGTCTCATGAACGATGTCATGTAAGGTTAGCCCGGGCCGCTTCATCCCAACATACCGCAAGATGCAAAGTACACGAAAAGCAATCTACAATGAAAGCATCAACGCCCACAATTGACCATTGTGTTCTACTCGTGCAACAGATCTACATATAAAAACGGCTCTGGTACCACTGTAGGGGTTCGTAGCATGGAAAACAAAAATTTTCTATCGCATACAAACAAACAAGCCAAGATCTATCTACTAGATTGTAGCAACGAGTCGATGGAATAACTCACCCTCGAAGATTCCAAAGTGTTTAACGAGAGCAGATTCTCGTGGGTGATGTAGTCGTACTCTTTCCGATCTCAAGATCGCGCAGACGATCCTTCCAGCGCCACGTTCCAGCAGCGCTCCGCATGATCGGTCACACGTTCGCATTGACGAAGACCTTCCTCTCCCTTGTTCCAAAGCAGCAGCGGAGGTTGTAGCACTCTCCTCGCGATTCCGCAAAGACAACGGCGTGGTACCGAGGTAGAGGGGAAATCCCGCAGGGCTTCGCCTTAAGCCGGTGCGAGTATGGTGGAGCTTATGAGAGAGGCTATTAGTGGTATAGTAATTAGACACACCAATTAGAAGGCTCTAAACCAATTAGAAGGCTCTAAACCGAAATAGCTCTAAACCGGGGTCTAGATCTAGGGTTTAGTTTAGAGGATAGGAAACTTGTGTGTCCTAGGAGGGGAGCCCTGCCCCTCCTTATATAGGTGGGAGGGCTGGCCGGCCAAGGGAGGAGTTCCTCCCAACTCGGCCTTGGGAGGTGCGCTGCCAAGGGAGGAACCTCCTCCAACTCGGCCTCCTCCAATCCTCCTCTTTTCCCACTTCCCAAAATTGCCGTTAGACTTTCAAAATAGCCGTTTGACTTTTCAATTTAGGATTTAAATAAATCATTTATTTGGGACAGAAAGAACACCTAGTACATGATGCAATCATTCAAATATGTAATGACACATTCATGTACCTTCCCTCCGGAGTGCCGGACATTCCGGACCTTCTAGAATGTTCCCGATGAAAACACCGAACCATTCCCCAACTCAAACGGGACTTTCCTTATATGAATCTTATTCTCCGGACCATTCGGATCTCCCGTGATATCCCGGATCCCATCCGAGACTCAACAACATTCGGTCTCTTTCATAATACCATAACTACTCAAACAACGTCAATCCTTATGTGTCTCCTCACGGTTCGTGAATTATGCGGACATGATCGAGACACTTCTCCGAACAATAACCAATAGAGGAATCTGGAAATTCATATGGCTCCCACATATTTCTACGATTACTTTGCGATCGAATGAACCACTTACATACGATACCAATTTCCCTTTGTCTCACGATATGTTACTTATCCGAGGTTATGATCGTCGGTATCTCTGAATACCTAGTTAATCCTCGCATCGATAAGTACTCTTTTCTCGTTCCGTGATATGTGATCCCTTGTGACCAAGTCACATGCTTGCAAGCTAATTGGATGACATTTCACCGAGAGGGCCCAGAGAATATCTATCCGCTATGTGGATGGACAAATCCCACTCTTGATCCATGTGTTTCAACCAATACTTTCCGAACACTCAATGCCACCTTTATAGCCACCCTGTTACGGTGTGGTGTTTGATGACATCAAAGCATCCATCCAGTAAAGGTGATAGGCATGATCTCATGGTCGAAGGAATTAGGTTACTATGTATCAGAAAGCATATAGCAATTGAACTATTGAAATGACTTGATCTTTATGCTACGCTTATCTATAGGAGTATGTCCACCATATCATTCTCCTAACGATATGATCTTGTTGTTAATAACATCTCAATGTTCATGATAGGGAAACCACAATCATCTATTAACCAACAAGCTAGTATTATATAGAGGCTTTACTAGGGACTTCAAATTAAGTTTACAATTCACACAAGTATTAATGTTTCCTTGTTAATACTATTATAGCATGAATATAAACATTTATCATAAACACAAAGATATATAATAATAACTACATTTATTATTGCCTCTAGGGCATATCTCCAACAATAGGTTGTTTAGTGCCACTGCGCTGCCGCTTCAGCCCACCATACCTATGTAGGCGAGAGCCGCCGAATTCTAGCCTCGCCATGTACTGGCCTCAGTACTGACGCTCCTCTTTTTCCTTTGCCCTTTGTCGGCACCCCTTTTGTTTTAGCAGGTTTCAGATCACCGTCGTTAGCAGGGTTACCCTTCCGGCTTGGCCTGGGCAGGGTTATGGATGCCATTGGTTATTCTTCAGGGCTCTTAGCCCCATTTGCATCTTGTCCATAGTCGGACGCTCTATCGTTTTCAAGGTGATTTGGATCTTTGTACTGTATATCTGTATTCTTGACTCATGAAGTCGTGTTGTATATATATATCTGTTATATGGGTCCCATCGAGGACTGTTGTGTAATGTTATTACTTCGTTTTCCACCCGCACGAAAGTGCCTGGTGGGTGTCCTTGAATCGTTTCTATGCGGGTTTGGCGGAAAGGGCTAAAACTTGCATAGGGCCGATTCAAGGGTGTTACAAGGTTTCTGTCACTCCGGCAACCCCTACGATTAGTAGCCAAATACACAATGCATGCCCCTAGGCCCATATAGGTGAAGTGTCATGTAGTCGACGTTCACATGACACCACTAGAAGAAGTACACCACAACTTAAATATCAAACTATTGAATCTTTCTCAACACAACTCCACTACTAACAACATGACTTCTCCCATGTCCTCAAGAACAAAACGAACTACTCACAAGACATCATATGGATCATGATCAGAGATGGAATAATGATGTATAACAATCTGAACATAAAAAATAATTCAATGGTTCACTCAATAGCATCAACTACAAAGAGTAATCAACACCAGGAAAGTTTCCCCTATGAACTAATGCAAGATTCAACACAATTGTTACAGCAATATGGAGATGGTGATGAGGGTGCTGATGGTGATGATGGTGGTGATGATGATGATGATCCCGATGAAGTCCAGCTTGATGGTGGTGTTGATGGCGACGATCTCCCCTCTCTGGGAAGGAATTCCACCGGCAGAATCTCTCACGGAGAGATCTTTCTCTCGGTGTTTTCCGCCTTGAGCAGGCGGCAGAATCTTCTGTGGTCGCCCCGAGTCTTAGGGTTTCGGAGGATGATACGCCGAGGGGGAGGCTGGAGTGGCCAGGTGGCCACACCACCTGTGGCTGCCTAGGACGCCTGCGTGCTGGGATGGTGTGGGCCCCATGTGGCCCATCTCCAATCCGTCTTCTGGCATCCTTAGTCTTCTGGAAAAATAGGATTTTCCGTATATTTTCCTGGATTTGCTGATCTTCGTGAATTTTGCCTCCAAACAGCACCTTTTCCATCAAAATCCTGACTGCAGCGGTACATGCTCCAAAAGTCATCAACCATGCAAAAACAGATGAAATAACATAAGTATCACCCCTCAGTACGAAATATATCAATGAATAATAGTGAATTAAGACATAGAATAGTGATGCAAAATGGACGTATCAGGCAAAGGTGGCCGACGTCTACAAGTGCACAGATCATTTGTAGCTAGTTTTGAAGTATAGATATCGTTCCCAGAGGGAGCCCAAAGGTAAGTGTTTATGGGTGAAGTCTCTGTCACACCCGAAGTTGTCATAGGTCTTCGAGCGAATTGACTACAAGTCTTGAAATAAGAATGGGGTTTTGATTAAATAGAAGTATTTAAATAGAACTAAAATGTAAACTTTAGAAATATATACCATAAAAGTAAAGAACGACTAGTTGTTTGTTGTTTTCTGCAGACGGCAAAAGAAGGCGCGAGGAGATTCAGTTCATGGTGATAGTGACTTTTCCAGGTGGATGAATGATAAATGTAACAATTGTAATCTTATAAATATATGTGTACGCGAGCAACCCATAATTAGCCGGAACTCCTCTTGGTAGATTTCATCCCAACTTCAATAATCCTACTAGCCTGTTCCCAAAACCATGGTCAGACACTAGACGATTAAGACCCTTCAGGTCGCTTAGCGATTAAGCTCCTTGGATCATACTAATGCAATAAGCAAAGTGGTTTCTCGTTATCCTCGAGTCTACTAGTTTTCCATTGATATCCACGTGGCACCCGAGGGTCGCCGGTCTGCTAGCAAACAAGATCTTATCTATGTAGAACAAAGCATCATGTTGTTTGGGACCTAAATTGGACAACAAGCATTATGCATCCCAGAGATAGTCAACCACGCATAATATAGTAATTAGAATCAATCAAAAACTAATGGAAAATATATGAAGGCACATCACATCTCACCAATCCCCTACATCTCCCATGCCTAAGGGACTTACTCACAAATGAGAGAAGAACGGATCATCAATATAATTAAATAAAGGGAATTCATCTTTATATTACCGTGAAGATCCAGAATAAGAATCAAAAAATATCCAACACAATTCAAGACGGGAAGAAATAATCTCAAACCCTAGTCTTGCAAGGTGAAGATCCCTCTCTCTCTCTCTAGTACAAGTAGTGGCTATGGGGCTGTATTGGCTAGGATTTCGAAGATCATTGATAGATATGAAGAACGTCTCCCCCTTCTTCTCCGGATATCCTCTTTCTCCCTTCTGGATGGTATGGCGGCTGCTGTGTTGTGTTTTTGCTCTCGAGTCCCTTCACCGAAGTTGTCCCTTTTGACAAGACAGAGGCGGCGGCAACTATACAGCCGGAGAAATATTCCCGCCATATAGTTTCTCGTTAAAGCCTCTGTATGCTCCCCTCGAGTGCTTCCAAAGAGAGACTTGCTTGTTTTCTCCAGAATATTGTGTTTTTCTAGTTAAAACATTCTATTGAGATTCAGAACCTAGAACACACATTAAAACCATGTTTTCTTTGCTACCGAAGTATTAGCGTTAGGTAAACCTATAAAATGATCAAATTCAGGAGAAAACCATCAATAAAAGCCATAAAAAATGTGTCGAATCTCATAGCTATCAACTCCCCCAAGCTTAGATGTTGCTCGCCCTCGAGTGACAAGGAAATAAGGAAGAATAGCGGAGATTCGAGACTGAAAATAAAAGAACTTACAAGTTTGAATTGGCATCAAATTCTTTTCTTCACAATCCCTGTAATCTTAAATATGATCATACAAGTATTCACAAGATTGCACTAAGTCCACTTTCTAACCATGTATATCTTGTTAGCAAATAAATCATATGCCCAAGCAAGTGTCAAAAGTTTAGCTAGGAAAGTGAGACAATTTTTTTGGTGTCTCTCTTCATTGAGAGATGAAATCTTTTTGTTCTTGTTCATTTAATCAATTAAGAGTACTCAAGTTGGCACCAAAATATTCAATTTAAGAACAACTCATCTACTCCCATGTCAAAATCTCAAGACTCTCAAAGCACTTTTTTCTTTTATTTTGCCTTTCAAAAACTTCAGCTCTTTCCAAGAGAAATCATGCCACTATTTTTAACATGTTAATTGGGACTGTGTTGTGCACTCGTGACCCTGCCAATAAATAATTGTTGAGCAATAATGGGCCAGAGGAGTACTACAACTTCACTTGGAACGTGAAACCATGAGGAGATTAAACTTTTTACCCGTCATAGCTTTGCTGCTACAGACGTTTACATAACTCAATAGTTGAAATCAAGTGGTTTCCCACATTTAGATCGTTTGTTGGCCAATAGAGTTAATAGTTCCCCATGGAGCTCGACAAAGTTGTAATGACACGCGTAAAGCAATATCTTACGGTAATTATTAGAAAAAGTAGTGGTATAATCTCTAATACTTCGAAGCATCCATTTTATCAAACAATTTCATTCAAAGGTACTATCGAGTCTATTTATATTAAGCTCAAATGGGATGGAGTAGTTCTAACATTAAATTATATGGGCTAAACATGGACTCAAGTCATCTTTTAGATGCTTTTTCTTGTTGTAAAAAGGTAGGAAGTATTTTTAACCAAGTTCATTGCTCATTGTTTCAAAGCTAAAAGGAGACACTAGCAAAGGAATAGAATTTATAGGATAACAAGCTAAGCAGGGAGTGACTCCAGTGCAAGCGAGTAAATAATTGTAGGATCAATTTAAGGTTGCAGAAAGGGTGATGAAAGGAATGTGATACCTCCTCTTGCTTGCTTAATTCTCGTATTTGAGTTGAACCCCCTCTATGTTTCCATATTGCCAAGTCACCTGAAATTGAGCAATGTCTAGGAGAAACAAAGAAACGAACTTGCAAATAAAGTTACAACTAATTTTTTTTGTATTTTTGGTTTTAGGAATGTGAACTGAAAATAAACATGCAAATTTGAAGAAATAAAATAAATCAAAAGAAGAAATAAAAACATGAATGCAAAGTTTGGAGGTTTTCAAACCTCCCCAAGCTTAGGCTATTGCTAGACTCAGTTGTTGCCGTCATTTGGCGGCTGGTGCGGATACTGCTGGTAGTAGTCGGGGAAGTGGGTCATGAAGTGACTGAAGTTATGAGTCAAAGTACTGGTCGATCTCCCCAACGCGCTGGTTTAGCTGCCGGAATTCCTGATAGGGGACGTAGTTGTACCCCTGCTGTGGTTGGTTTGGCCACGGGTCCAAAGCTCCCCCTTGCTGCTGCTGCTACTGTCCCTCCCAAGCAGGGTCGTGCCCCTGCTCGTCCTCATGCTCCTGCTCATCCTCATCCTTCTGCCCCCCTTCTTCATCTTCCTCCTCATCAGGCTGAAGTTCAGCCATGATCTGCATCACTTGGTCCTTGGTGAGGATCCAAGTGTCCTTATCCATAATCGAGAAGGCTTGGGGATAGGGCAACGGAACCTGCTCACCCTGTGCATCATCAAGATAACTAAATTGATAGGCTCGGAGCCTCCGGTTAGCCTGGTAAACACCAAGGAAGCCACAAGCAGTTAAATATTTGATCTCCATAAGCTTGGAACCATCAACATATTGCATAACAAGTAGTATAATATTTAATGCATGGGCAAGGTGGGTTACCAATCCACCAATGTGAATATCACGTTTGGTCTTGTTGCTTTGGTGGTGAAAGTGCTGGATGAGTAGAGCTGTAGGATTGGGGCTTTGCAACGAAGTGGGAAAGAGAGCCTTGGTGATCATTGCCATGTCCACATTGGCCATGGAACCAGTGTCACCTCTTCCCAGTAGTGTGTTGGAGAGGAACAAGGCGTAGTAATGGATGGTTGGGTTCTGAATGGTGGACAACTTCTTCTAATAGAAGTTGGTGCCACCATTAACAGAAATGACCTCCCAAGTTTATCCGCTTGTGACGCCATAGAGGTTAGTAATAGTTGGCTGCCCAACACGAGGGAAGCCAAAAGCATCACAAAATTGTTCAAATTTATTTCATAGTGTTGCCGGTTCATGGTGAAGATTACCGTGCATGCATTACCTTTCTCCCTGTGGTCGTCGTAGAAGGGGGCAAGGAACTCATGGGTAAGCTCGGTGTAGGTGTCGTGGCTTGCGAAGCTAAGTACCATCAATCCCGCCTTGTTGCACATGAGATTGACGTCCTCCTTGAACCCCACCGCGGTGAGAAAGCTGTGGTCGACCCAACGTGTGGGCAGCACCCTCCTCGATGAAACCATGGCCAACTTGGGGTTGGGCTCGGCTCGGGACCCCGAGCCCGAGCCCTCACCCTGTTGGCGTTTGCTCGAATGAAAGAGGTTACCAATTTTGTTCATCATGATGCACTGAAAAATTTGACCATAAAACCTTAGGCATATAGTTTCTATATGATATATGAACGATCCTACATGGAAAAATTCAATCCTAACGTGAGAAATCAATAGGAAAAACAAAATAAGCTTGAGTTCATCCACTACATCAATGTGAGAGTTTCAACCATGGAAATCTGAAAATAAAGCATGGATAGGGAGAGAAACATACCGATCCGTTGATTCCCCCACTCAAACGACTGAAATCCACCAAGAATCAAGAGTTCTAGGTGGATTTTGAGAGGTTTGGAGAGATAATATGAGATAAATAATGAGGAGGGGTAAAAGACCTAGCCGCCTCGGTACGATTTTGTGGTCGCACCAAACTATATGGCCGGAACTATATAGGCGGGTTATATTGTTCCGCCCGTATAGTTGCAGCGGTGCCCCAACTAGGGTTTCTTTACTCGGAAAATAGCTATACGGACGCAACTATACGGCCGGATCACAATGATCCCGCCGTATAGTTGGTCGTTAAACCATCTATCCCTCGAGATAAATTTCTAAAACTAGCATCAATATCTATACGATCGGAACTATACGGCCATAATTTTTATTCATGCAGTATGGTTGGTCGTGTTAAACTCTCGGTACCTTTGGGATAATTTCTAAGAGAGGCATCGATATCTATACGACCGGAGCTATACGGCTGGAATTTTTATTCCCGCCGTATAGTTGGTCGTTAAACTCTCAGTACTTTTCAGAAAATTTTGTACGAAGGCATCGATATCTATACGACCGGAGCTATACGGTCATAATTTTTATTCCCGTTGCATAGTTAGTCGTTAAATTCTCTGTATCTTTGAAGAAAATTTATTGATGGCAAAGATATCTATACGACCAGAACTATACGGCCGGAATTTTTATTCCCGCCGTATAGTTGGTCGTTAAACCATCAGTAGTCATCAAAAAAATTCTAATTCTTCGAAAATACCTTCTTATCCCAAGACTTAGCGAAATACCTTAATTTTGATAGAAAATTGATAGTGGAAACCGTCTACCAACATTACTGTATTAAGAGAATTTTTTTAGCTTCTATAGATGAAAGACTCGAAATTTTATTTTTATTCTTATTCTATACTCATTCAATCGATGTTTCTACTACTTTTTGACAACTGCATCTTCATGGGCGCGCTTCCGCAAGAATATCTGTGAAAAAGTGGTAGGAATGCGATGATCTTTTTATTCTCTAGTTTATTTTATTGAAGAGATATGATGACTCCCATTAAGAATTTTATTAGGAATGGTTGAGTAAATCAACCTCTTCTCTATTCTCGAATTGTTACCTTGGGTTGCCCCTTATCAAAGGCACTTACCACATGAACTACTTTTGCCGGTGGAATATATCTTTCTCCTACTTCTAGCTTCTTTAGAAAATACCAGATTTTTTGAGCATCATAAACATTGAAGATTATATTTCCCTTAGCACAATCAACTAATGCCCCTGCAGTACTAAGGAAAGATCTTCCACGTATTATGGATAATTTTGCATCTTCGGGCATCTCAATAATAATAAAATTAGTGGGAATAACATGCTCATCTATTCTAAGTAGAACATCCTCAATCATACCAACGGGTTGTTTAGTGGACTTGTCAGCCATCTGTAAAGTGATAGTAGTAGGAGAATACTCCCCTAATCCTAACCTTTTATAGAGGGAGTATGGCATTACACTAACTCCTGCTCCTAGATCACACAAGGCATTGTGAATATCAGTTTTACCTATTGAGCATGAAATAGTTGGTATTCCGGGATCTCCAGACTTAGACAACAACTTCCCATTAGCAGGATAACTAGTTACCATGGCAACATTTTTAGTTATTTTTTTCTTTATACTAATAATATCACAGAGGAACTTACAATAGGTAGGAACTTTTATTGCATCTGCAAATGGAATTTCCAGATGAAGGTCACTAAGTGCCTTTGTAAAAGAATTATAAATTACCTGATCCGGTGCTTTCTTTTTCGATCTAGGTAAGGAAGCTTTTTCTCACCTGACTTATTCTTGTCTTTTACCTTTTGTGGGGGTCAGGCTCTTTTGTTGCTTTCTTTTGTTGTTGCTAATTGCTTTTCTTCTTTTCTACTACAACAACTTTGTCTCCCTTGCTTATCTCTTTTTCTTCTCGTGGATCAACCGTCTCTGCATCAGAGTCATAATGGTCATCATGTGCATCATTTTGGTCCTCCTTGGTTTGATCTTGTGTTTCAGTTTCATCTTGAGGATCCACCAATGTATCATATTCTTGGCTTCCTTTGAGCAAGGCTTTTTCCTTTCGCTCTTTTTCCGCTTCATATTCTGGTGGTCCTAAAGGTCATGTAACAACTGCACCTCTGCTTGTGACAACATTAGTAGAAACAGGAATATCTTTATCATCTCGAAGAAAAATTTCATAACCAGATGCTATTTGTTCACACTGGGTTTCAATCATACTAAGATACTTGTGAAATAATTTTATTTTTTGGCCAATCTCATCATAATTTTTTGTGATTTCCGCCAAAACCTTTTTGTGTTTTTGAAAGTGCTTATGCAAGTTATTATGAGATTTTACTTGTCGATGTTTTAATTCTTGAAAAACTTTTCTAGTCTCATCTTCTTAAGTTAAAACTTGTAACAAATCTACTTTGTTTTCCTTAACAAGTTCAGAAGGTATACCTTTTTGTTTCATTGTTTTGTGTACTTCAGGCATAAAATCAGGAGTTATCCGAAGTATCCCTTTTTCTATCTTAGTGCCAACATCAAGATTATATAAAGAATCATTCTTAGCCCTAGTAGACATCAATTTCAAACATTCTTTAATAGTTAAAGTATTTATAGATCCTCCTGCTGAGAAGTCAAGCAATTCTCTACATTGAGTATTAAGACCGTGGTAAAATAAATGGCAAATAGTTGATTCAGAATAGCACTGATTAGGAATACTATTGATCATTCCAAAGAATCTTTCCCAGGCTTGTGGGTAGTTTTCTCCCACGTTCTGACTAAAGCTGCCTATATTATTTCTTAGTTCAGTTACCTTTTTAAAAGGATTAAACCTGTTTATGAATTTAACAATGTAGTTTTCCCAACATTTATTGTAATGGCGAGGGAGAGAATATAACCAGTCTAGAGCTTTACCTTTAAGAGACCATCGAAATAATTTTAGATGAGAGAAATCTCTTGGAAAACCTTTTGGTCCAAGCGATGTTATCACGTCGTCGAACTCTCTAATATGTCTTCCTGGGTCTTCATCTTCCCTTCCATTGAAAGCTTTTTCCTGCAAATTTTTAATAATTCCACTATCAAATCGATATTCTCTAACTCCACGATTAGGGAATTCTATTGGTTGCTTAAGAAATTTAGAACTTGGAGAACTGTATTCTCTAAGTGTTTTCTCAGGTTTCATGGGAGTTGTCCTATAAATATACAAGATTTCCATAATATCACTCAGGTTTTCAACTTCAACTATATTCAATCTTAAAAGTTTTTCAATAATTTCTTCGTGCCTTTGAGCAGGCATGCGCTCAATATAATCCGGTAGATAGGTCGTACCAGAGCATGTAGACCCTTTATATCCTAAGGAGAACATTCTGTAGTAGAAACACCTAAAATGTCAAAAGAGAAACACTTAGTGCTTAGCTCGCCAGCAAGGGCGCTAGAAAATAGCTTGATGTTTGCAAGTGCACAAATCGTTTGTAGCTAGTTTCAAAATATAGATATCGATCCCACAGGGAACCCAAAGGTAATTGTTTATGGGTGAAGTCTCTGTCACACCCAAAGTTTTCAAAGGTCTTCGAGTGAATTGACTACAAGTGTTGAAATAAGAATGGGGGTTTGATTAAATGAGAAGTATTTAAATAGAACTAAAATGTAAACTTCATAAATATAAAGCATAAAAGTAAAGAATGACTTAGTTGTTTGTTGTTTTTTGTAGATGGCAAAAGAAGGCGCAGGGAGATTTAGTTCATGGTGATAGTGACTGTGCCAGGTGGATGAATGATAAATGTAACAATTATAGTCTTATAAATATATGTGTAGGCAAGCCACCCATGATTATCCGGAACTCCACTTGGTAGATTTCATCCCAACTTCAATAATCCTACTAGCCTGTTACCAAAACCATGGTCAGACACAAGACAATTAAGACCCTTCAGGTCGCTTAGCGATTAAGCTCCTTGGATCGGACTAATGCAATAAGCAAAGTGGTTTCTCGTTATCCTTGAGTCTACTAGTTTTCCATTGATATCCCAGTATCACCCGGGGGTCGCCGATCTGCTAGCGAACAAGATCTTATCTATGTAGAAAAAAACATCATGTTGTTTGGGCTCTAAATTGGACTACAATCATTAGGCATCCCACAGATAGTCAAGCACACATAATATAGTAATTAGAATCAATCACAAACTAATGGAAAATATATGAAGGCACATCACATCTCACCAATCCCCTACATCTCCCACGCCTAAGGGACTTACTCACACATGATAGAAGAACGAATCATCGATATAATTAAATAAAGGGAATTTGTCTTTATATTACCGTGAAGATCCACAATAAGAATCGAAAAATATCCAATATAATTCAAGATGGGAAGAAATAATCTCAAACCCTAGTCTTGCAAGGTGAAGATCCCTCTCCCTCTCTCTAGTACAAGTAGTGGCTATGGGGGTGTATTGGCTAGGAGGTCGAAGATCGTGGAGCGAGAAGAAGAACGTCTCCCCTTCTTCTCCGGATCTCCTCTTTCTCCCTTCTGGATGGTATGGAGTCTCCTGTGTTGTGTTTTCGCTCTTGGTCCCTTCATGGAAGTTGTCCATTTTGACAAGACAGAGGTGGCGGCAACTATACGGCCGGAACTATATGGCCGGAGAAATATTCCCGCTGTATAGTTGATCGTTAAAGCCTCTATATGCTCCCCTCGAGTGCTTCCAAAGATATACTTGTTTGTTTTCTCTAGAATATTGTGTTTCTCTAGTTAAAACCTTTCGTTGTCATTCAGAACCTGAAACACACATTCAAAACCAAGTTTTCTTTGCTACCAAAGTATTAGCGCTAGGTAAAGCTAGAAAATGATCAAATCCCAGAGGAAAGCATCAATAAAAGCCATCAAAACTGTGTCGAATCTCACAGCTATCAGCGGCACCAAACATGCCCTACCGATACCGCACAAATTCATTGCCCTGGGCCCAGATGCTTCTCCTGTCATGGGGTTGCTCCTAGATACCCTCGATGAGACTTGACATGCCCATCCCTGCTAACGGTTTGCACACTGACGATGGTCTCCTCTAGAATATCCTCGATGGAACTACTCCCCTTAATCCACGGGCATGCCTGCAAAGGAACGGTTACCCTTGATATGTTGCAAATGTATCTATAATTTTTGACGTTCCATGCTTGTTTTATATCTACTTTCTTATGTTTTGTCAACACTTTGGAGTATTTTATACATTTTCTGGGACTAACCTATTAACAAGATGCCACAGTGCCAGTTGCCTATTTTCTTCTGTTTTGGTTCTAGAAAAGCCAGAAAATGAATATTCTCAGAATTGAGCGAGACAAAAGCCAAATTCAATATTTCACCGAGGGGAACACGGAACCAGAAGACGAGACGGACAAGGTCCTCGAGGGGGCCACACCCCTTGGCTGTGCGGCCTGGCCTGGCCCGCGCGTAGGGGGTGCAGCCGCCTCGGGCAACCCCTTGGCCTCCCCTTTCACATATAAGAAGCCACCGATGCAGAAACCCTAAGTACCCGACCAAAATTCCATGAAAGAGTCTGTAGCCGCCGCCATCTCCATCCCTAGATCGAGAGGGATCTGAAGCTCTTCCCGGCACCCTACCAGAGGGGAGAGATCACCCTGGAGGCCTTCTTCATCACCATGCCTGCCTCCGGTGTGATGCGTGAGTAGTTCATCCCTAGACTACGGGTCCATGCAGTAGCTAGATGGTTGGTTCTTCTCCTTTGTGCTACCATGTTTAGATCTTGTGAGCTCCGTTCATGATCAAGAGCATCTATTTGTAATTCTACCTGTTTTGTTTGCAGGGATCCGATGGATATCGAGATGCTATTTCAGATTGATTATTGATTCTATCATGTCTTTATTATTTGTGATCTTGCATGCTTTCCGTTGTTAGTAGCTATCTTGGCCGAGTAGATGCTAGCAACTCCAAGAGGGAGTATTTATGCTCGATAGTGGGTTCATGCCTCTATGAATCTAGGGAAATGACAGAAATCTCTAAGGTACTAGATGTGATGTTGCTACTAGGGAGAAAACATCAATCCTTTGTTCATAGAATAATCGTATTTTTTACTTTACACACTTTGCTTAATGCAATTATCTGTTGCTTGCAACTTAATACTGGAGGGGGTTCGGATGATAACCTGAAGGTGGATTATTAGTCATAGATGTAGTTGGATTACGGTCTATGTATAATGTTGTAATGCCCAATCAAATCTCATAGGAGTCAAGATGATTAGTATATGCATGTATGCTTTCTCGATGTTTGTCAATTGCCCCGCTGTAATTTGTTCACCCAACATGTCATCTATCTTAAGGAGAATCACCACTAGTGAACTATGGACCCCGGTCCATTCTTTTACCATCAATCTACAATCTATTTATTGTTTTCTGTTTACTTTCTGCAAGCAATTACTATCTTCCACACAATATGGTTAATCCTTTGTTTTGAGCAAAACCGGTGAGATTGACAACCTCACTGTATGTTGGGGGCAAAGTTCTGTGGTTGTGTTATGCAGGATTCCAAGTTGGAAACAACACCTTGGAGGTGTTTCCTTGCTCCTACTGGTTCGATAACCTTGGTTTCATAACAGAGGGAAAACTTGTTCCTGTGATCATCATACCTTCCTCTTGGGGTTCCCCAACGAGGTCGAATATATTATGAGCCATCAAGCTATTTCTCTGGCGCCATTGTCGGGGAGTCAAGGACATCTTCACAAGGGGAGTCCCACATAACCAATCTCTTTTTACTTTGTTTTATTTGTTTTTCTTAGTTTATTTCTGCTTTGTTTGCTTGTTTGTTTTATCAAAAACACACAGAAATAGTTATACTAGGTTGCTTCTTTATATTAAAAACACAAAAAATGACTACTCTTGAAAACACTAAGTTGTGTGACTTCACTAGCACCAACAACAATGATTTCATGTGCGCACCTATTGCTCCACCTGTTCCTGAAGCTACTTTCTTTGAAATTAAACCCTCTTTACTCAATATTGTTATGAGAGAACAATTTTCTGGTATTGGTACTAAAGATGCTGCTGCTCATCTTAATAACTTTGTTGAACTTTGTGAGATGCAAAAACATAGGGATATAGATGGACACATTATTAAGCTTAAATTGTTTCCTTTCTCTTTGAGAGGAAAAGCTAAAGAATGGTTGCAATCACTAACTAGAAATAATATTGATTCTTGGACTAAATGCAAAGATGCTTTCATTATAAAATACTATCCTCCTCCTAAGATTATATCTATGAGAAGTGAAATAATGAAATTTAAACAATCTGATAATGAACATGTTGCTCAAGCTTGGGAAATAATGAAATCATTGGTAAAGAATTGTCCCACTCATGGACTGACTGCTTGGATGATTATCCAAACCTTTTATGCAGGATTGAATTATTCTTCAAGAAATCTACTGGATTCTGCTGCTGGAGGTACCTTTATGACCATTACTTTGGGTGCTGCAACAAAGCTTCTTGATAATATAATGGTGAACTATTCTGAATGGCACACTGAGAGAGCTCCACAAGGTAAGAAGGTAAATTCTGTTGAAGAGACCTCCTCCTTGAGTGATAAAATTGATGTTATTATGTCTATGCTTGCTAGTGGGAAAGCTCATATTGATCCAAATCATGTTCCCTTAGCCTCTTTGGTTGCTCAAGAAGAGCAAGTTGATGTGAACTTTATTAGAAACAATAATTTTAGCAACAATGCCTATAGGAATAATTTTGGAAATAATAATTATAGGCCATATCCTCCCAATAATGGCAATTCTTATGGAAATTCCAACAACAATAGAAGTGCACCCTCTGAACTTGAAGTCATGCTTAAAGATTTTATTAGTAAACAAACTTATTTCAATAAAACTATTGAGGAAAAACTCTCTAATGTTGAAAGAAATATAGCATCATTGTCTGAAGCATAATCTTCTTTGAATAAAATGGCTGCTAAACCTGAAACTATTGAAAACCCCTTTGCTGCTACTAATGCCATACAAGTTAGGATTGATGAAAATGTTAGACTGTTAGCTGAATTGCATGCTAAGTGGGAAAGAGAAGATGAAATTGCTAGAAATATTAGTATTTCTACTATCACAACCACTAATGTTGAAGTTAGTAAACCCAATGGAACCTTTTCTAATAAAAATGCTGAAATTCTCCAAAAAAGGGAAACAATAGCTCTACTACTTTAGAGGATAATTATGATTTTGATCTTGATGGTTGCAATATCGCTAAAGTAATTATGTTCCTACAAAAGCTTGCTAAAAGTCCTAATGCTAGTGCTATGAATATGGCCTTTAAAAAATACATTACTGATGCTCTCATAAAAATTAAATAAGAAAAGAAGAAACATAAAGCTTCTATTCCTATGAAATTAGAAGATGATTGGGAACCCATCATTAATATTAAAGTGAATGATTTTGATCTCAAAGCTTTATGTGATCTTGATAGTAGTGTTTCTATTATGACTAGAAAGATTTATGAAATGCTTGATTTGCCACCATTGGAAGAATGTTATTTAAATGTCCCACTTGATGATAATGCTAAAAAGAAACTCATGGGGAGTATTAATGATGTTCTTATTATGGTTAACAATGCCTATGTCGCCGTTGATTTCTATGTTTTGGATGTTTAATGCAATGCTTCTTGTCCTATTACTTTGGGAAGACCTTTTCTTAGAACTGTTGGTGCAATTATTGATATGAAAGAAGGCACCATTAAATATCAATTTCCACTCCATAAAGGTATAGAACACTTTGCTAAGAAGAGAGAGAAGATTCCTTTTGCCTCTCCTATTAAAACAAAATTTGCTCTTAATGCTTCTTCATTTGAGAATACTTGATTCTTTTCTTGCCTCTTATGCCTAACTTAAAGGCGTTAAAGAAAAGTACTTATTGGGAGATAACCCAAAAGTTTTAGTTGAGTCTTGGAAGTTACTACCCCTGTAATAACCTCTCCTTATCCTTTTTGTTTGATTTTTGTTCCAATAGTAACCTCTAATGAGAGAGAAGTAAGATTTGGGAAAGTTGCTGTCCCGAAACAGATTTTTGTGCTTCGCTGTAAAAATTCGTGAAAAATCTCTGTATGTCGGTTTGAGCTGTAATGTTTTGTGATTCTGCCCCAGGTTGTTATCCAACTTTCGTTAGTTCAACACTCTTCGATTTTAGCAACAGAAGGTCTTCGAAAAAATTGGTTTTTACATGCTGGTCTGTTTTGACAGATTTCTGCCATTATTTGCATTTGCCTCTTTATCGATTTCTTTTTGGGTTCTTTTTGGTGAATTGAGATTTTGAGGGAATTTCTACAGTAGCTTATGTTTTTAATGAAATCTATGCTGTTTTAAAACTAAACCCCAAGGTTTATTATCTTTCGAATACACTATTGTTGCTAATAAAGATTGTGTGAAGTTTTGTATGAAGGAAATTTGAAAGTGTAGGGAAGAGTAATGTGATAAGATGAAGAATGGACAAAAGCTCAAGCTTGGGGATGCCACCCATGTCACCCCAAGAGATATTCAAGAAGTACAAGAGTCAAAGCTTGGGGATGCCAAAAGCATCCCCTTCTTCATCAATAAAAATTTCAGGTTTCTTCCAAACATTTCATTTTTATTATTTCATGCACAATTGTGTTGTTCTTGGAGCGTCTTTGTTTTCGTTTTTAGTTTTCGTTTCCTTAGTTTTCTTGAATAAATTGGTTGGACCCCCTCATTCATACATTAGTTTTCAAATAAAGTTGATTTGGATTGGAAAAGAGTAGGAAAGTTCATGCTTAAGTGGTAAAAAGGAGCTTGTTTTTGACTATTACTTAGACTTTATCATGTCATGCTTGATATTGTTTTGGCTTTATGATTAGTGATTACTGCTGTGGCATGACATGTTATAAACAATTGAGATTGCTTAATGTGCCTTGAAAGAATCATGCATTGTTTTAGCATATAAAGCATAATATTGTGGTATTCTCCTTTAATGCTTTATTTCGGTTGACTTGGCGCATGCTCACACCATGTTAAGACTATACCAAGTCACCATAGCCTCTATGATTATTTAGTTTTCGACTTGTAATATCACTTTATGCTTTAATTAACGATGTTTTGTCGCTTTGCATGATTATGGCCATTATTGCTCTCTTAGTAGGTCGCTCCTAGTCTTTTGCTAGCCTCCATACCAAGTATGAGTTCCACTCATGCATCCAACTCCAAATAAAACCAAGTTATTCCAAAGAGTCCACCATACCTACCTATTATAATTTGTTATTCCAAGTATATTCATGTTTTTATCTACCTTTCGAATTAAACTTGTTATGTGAAAATTAGTGATTAAAGCTCTCACGAACTTGATGGCACACTTTACTTGTCTTGCCCCTAATAAAACTTGAACCATTGTGTCATCTATGTTGTATATGCTTGCACTTATACATTGGGAATTAGCAGAACCATGATGTCATGGGGAACGCTTTCAACATTGCACTTGTACATTGTACCCAGTTGATATCATGCTCTTTTGTTTATGGATGTCGTCGATGTGAAATGAAAGGGGACCTTGTAAGTCCATGGACTTATGTATGTGTGTTAGAGAAACGCCTGGGCCGCTAGCCTAAGCCATGCTTAATCATGGTGGAAACTTGCAGCATCACCATAGTGAGCAATCTATGAAGCATTTTTCTTATAAAAAGAGATAGAGATTGAGAAAAGAAAAAAAGATGAGAAAAGAGGAAAGAGAGAAAAAACACCATTTTCCCATGGTAAATAAGAAGATTGCTGAGATGCTCATTGTCTGCTTGCCTTGTCATTTTGATTATGGGATAGCTCCTGTATCATGTGCAAGGGGTACCCCATTGGCGGTTCTCTATGATACGCATGTACTTACTGTGACAAGAACTTACTAGTAACTAAACATCAGTAGAATGAGGAGCGGCCCTCGTATTCAAGGGACATGAGATTGTCAACTTATACTTTGTCAAGCATATACTCCATAGTTTGTCAAGCATATACTCCATAGTTTGTTCATGTTAACCTTAATCACTTCAAGATGCTTATGATAGGGGCAATGAGAGTTGAAAGCTAATAAGTAGCATATTTTTTGGAAGCTCTTTATGAAACTTGAATCCCTGCTTCCTTCTATGAAGGCCTTTCTTTTACTTTTATGTTGAGTCCCCATATTCTATCTTTATGCACCTATTGAGAGACCATAGTGGCCATTCTTAGTTTAATGTGCATTGTCCCAAGACTTGTTGATTGATTCATAACTTTGATATTGCTTGTTCTTAAACTACTTGTATCTAGTCACCCTTATGAACTTTGAAGGTGTCCTATGCATTTATGTTTTGCTACACTATGAGGGCAAAGCTGAATACCATTCTCATTATGTTTTCTATATGTAAAACAAACAAACGTCTTGCAAAGCATTGTTATTCATGAATCTTTTGTTTGTACCTTTTCATGTTACAACATAGTTGCTATGTCTTATTGTTAGAACTATATCTTTCATGATATGTTAAAGTACTATGATCCCAGCTATCAATGTTCTACAAATACTTTGATCAAGATTATGATGGTGCATGTCACCTCAAAAATTATTCTTTTTTATCACTTACCTACTCGAGGACGAGCAGGAGTTGAGCTTGGGGATGTTGATACGTTGCAAGCGTATCTATAATTTTTTATGTTCCATGCTTGTTTTATATCTACTTTCTTATTTTTGTCCACACTTTGGAGTATTTTATACATTTTATAGGACTAACCTATTAACAAGATGCCATAGTGCCAGTTGCCTGTTTTCTTCTGTTTTTGGTTCCAGAAATGCTATAAAATGAATATTCTCGGAATTGTACAGGACAAAAGCCAAAGTCAATATTTCACCGAGGGGAACACGGAGCCAGAACACGAGACAAACAAGGGCCTCGAGGGGGCCACACCCCCTGGCCTGGCCTGGCCTGGCCCGCGCCTAGGAGGGTGCAGCCGCCTCAGGCACCCCATCAGCCTCCCCTTTCGCCTATAAGAAGCCTCTAATGCAGAAACCCTAAGTACCCAATCAAAATTCCACGAAAGAGTCTTTAGCTGCCGCCATCTCCATCCCTAGATCGGGAGGGATCCGAAGCTCTTCCCGGCACCCTCCCGGAGGGGAGAGATCACCCTGGAGGCCTTCTTCATCACCATGCCTACCTCTAGTGTGATGCGTGAGTAGTTCATCCCTGGACTACGGGTCCATGTAGTAGCTAGATGGTTGGTTCTTCTCTTTTGTGCTACCATGTTTAGATCTTGTGAGCTCCGCTCATGATCAAGATCATCTATTAGTAATTCTACATGTTGTGTTTGCGGGGATCTGATGGATATTGAGATGCTATTTCAGATTGATTATTGATTCTATCATGTCTTTTTTATTTGTGATCTTGCATGCTTTCCGTTGTTAGCAGCTATCTTGGCCAAGTAGATGCTAGCAACTCCAAGAGGGAGTATTTATGCTCGATAGTGGGTTCATGCCTCTAGGAATAGGGAAGTGACAGAAATCTCTAAGGTACTAGATGTGCTGTTGCTACTAGGGAGAAAATAGCAATCCTTTGTTCATAGAACAATCGTATTGTTTACTTTACACACTTTGCTTAATGCAATTATCTGTTGCTTGCAACTTAATACTGGAGGGGGTTCAGATGATAACCTGAAGGTGGATTATTAGTCATAGATGCAGTTGGATTACGGTCTATGTATAATGTTGTAATGCAAAATCAAATCTCATAGGATTCAAGATGATTAGTATATGCATGTATGCTATCTCAATGTTTGTTAATTGCCCCGCTGTAATTTGTTCACCCAACATGTCATCTATCTTAAGGAGAATCACCTCTAGTCAACTATGGACCCCGGTCCATTCTTTTACCATCAATCTACAATCTATTTACTGTTTTTTGTTTATTTTCTGCAAGCAATTACTATCTTCCACACAATACGTGTAATCCTTTGTTTTCAGCAAAACCGGTGAGATTGACAACCTCACTGTAAGTTGGGGGCAAAGTTCTGTGGTTGTGTTGTGCAAGATACCAAGTTGGAAACAACACCTTGGAGGTGTTTCCTTGCTCCTACTGGTTCGATAACCTTGGTTTCATAACTGAGGGAAAACTTGCTGTTGTGCTCATCATACCTTCCTCTTGGGGTTCCCCAACAAGCTCGGAGATATTTTGGGCCATCAATCCTCTCCAAGTTTCCTGGGAGAGACAAAGGCATTGACTTAGAGGTCGACATATGACCTCTAGCCATATGCCAATCTCATATGTAGACCTCAACCATTATAACTCGGCCATATTGATCCTGCAAAGAAAATACAACTTCATTATGCTGACATATCGTCCATATGTTGGCTTGGGTATGTCGGCCTGTGTCGGCTTCCTTATGTCGGTCAACCTTACTTTATACCATAGTGTGACCCTACCAGGGGTCATCCCCCTGACATTCCTTGGAGGATGTTAACCGTGTTGTGATCTACAAGGGTATGTAATCGTGACTCATCATGTTACTTCATTAACTAGTAAATAGATGGGATTATGGTGCGTTCTAGTTAGGAAAAAAATGTGTTTTTTGCTACGAACCCCTTTAGTGGTATCAGAGCCGATCTATGTGTCATTATTCTAGTACGGGTAGACCACATGTTGAATGTGGGTATCGATCGCTTAGTTGTTACCCTCCCACATGTTCTTGTTTATATCACATCACTGTGAGATGAAATGGCCCGGACCGACTTTATATGTAATCTTACGGGAGACTGGTTCCACTTTTAACATACGGCTTGTACCGTATAAGTGGCCACCATGTGTCTATCTCTCTCACAATAGTTGATATGACATTAACAACGGAGGGCCCTGAAAGGGGTGTAGTAGATACAACTACTTGATCAATGTTGTGGTTGATGTTCATGTAGGTATGAAGCGTTCGATCTTGTAAAACCCTAGCAAGCACGTACAACTTGCAAGTAATAAAGTAGATGCGTCTAAATTTATGTTATAGGAAGGGGTATGTGATATGATATGGTCAATTGCATGAGTACACTTCATGGATGGTGCCATGAGCTTGGCGTCGTTCTGAACGATACATGATGGAGATCAAGGCGCAAGAGACCATGTCATATCACACTTTTCAAATTGCATGTGATGTTATTGTGTATATCTTGTTTGTGCTTAGTTGTATTGCATACACGATGGTATCATTAATAACATAATCCCTAATATAAAGCCAATATTAGTGTTCTCCCTAAAGTGTGCACCACCAAGAAAGTTTGTTATTATGAACCAAGTCACAACGATTGGATGATAGACGTCTCAGCATTCGCATACGGTGGGTGCAAGCCATGTATGCCTTCAAATACACTTAGATTGAATTGGCGAGCCTAGCATGTACAGACATGGCCTCGGAACACGAAGATCGAAAGATCAATCACGAGTCACATGTATGATGTGATCGATGGATATAGTCCACCCTGGCAGCTATGTCAAAGGCCGTGATGATGAGGGATGACATAGTGTAAAGGGATCGTGAATTCCTAAAACTATCTTAGGGATAATAGTTTTAGTGGGAGTTCTTGCTATAATATGATTATATGTTAGAATTAATGTTGTGAACTTAGTCTTATGTCTTGAAAATGTGTTTGTAGATCATGTCATTCCAGTCATAAGATGCGTGGAATAATGTTGCTATAGGACAAACTTAAGTTAGATGGGTCCAACTTCATAGACTGGTATCTACGCCTAAGGGAGGTTCTCCTAACTTATGACCTACTCTTCACCATTTCGGAACCACTCGGAGAGCTTCTTGATGATGATGCAACTAAGGATGATGAAGTCAAGTTTCCTGATCATCAGAACTTATACAAAGAGGTTGTCCATGGCTATGTGATGAGACGTGACTCGCTCAACTTTCATCAGTTCCTGCAATAGTTGAGCACTATGAAGGTAGATCCCATTGCTGGTGAGATCATCGACGGAGCCGGTATATATGTGAATGAGATATTCCCTAGAGGCAAATAATAAATAGGTTTTTATTGTCGTATCTCAATTAGTTTGTAATAGTTTCATATTGTGTTATAAATGTATCAAGTGGAAACATTGATACAGGTGAGGTATGAAACAAACCAGGTCCCTAGTAGCCTCTATTCATACTAGTTCATTGGTCAAGCGATGATCAAGGATCATGTGGCATTTATGCCAATTGACAACAAGGTCATATCATTGGTGAATGATGTGATGGACATTCCTCAAAGATTGTGACACGATCAAGTCATAGAGTTCATTGTTGCAATAGCTAGAAACATAGTCTCCTTCTCCTTACACCGTGAGATCATATTACTCACTGTTTCCCGAGGCTGCTTTGACTGCATCAAACGTCACTTGGTGACACGGTGATCATAAAGGAGTACATTGGGTATTCCAAATGAATAGTAGATGACATGTGACTCAAGAGAGGGATTTGTTCACCCACCCGACGGGTAAGATACATATGGCTGGCTTGGTGAGATTACATCCATAAATGTTGCAACATGTGACTAGGTCACGGGGATATAATATCGTAGTAACAAGTGAACTAGAACTTGTTTGTAACGAGATTGAACAAGGTATGGAATACCAATGATCGAATCTCGAACAAGTCGTATCAAAGAAACAAAGGGAATTGGACTCGACGTTTTACGGTTCATACGATATCGTCATCGTGGAATGTACAGGGGTCATCATGGGCATCCCGGTCCCACTATTGATCATTGATAGAGATCATGTCTGTACCATTCTTGAGCCATATGGGGTTACACTTAAGGGTATGATGAGAGATATCATCTGTAAGTTAGAATCACAGTAGAGAAAGAGAAACTGGAATTGTTCCAGGGAGAGATCCAACGACCTTCGGAGAAAGAAAGAAGGAAAAGACCGGAAGGTGTTTTGGAGAAATTTTGATTTAATATATGTATTTATTATATGTTAATTTTGAATTAATATATACTAAATAAATATTTAAATTATAATTTATAGGGTGACTTCCTCATTAGGCCAAAATCCCGGAGGGAAATGGCCCAGGAGAAAACCACCCTAGAAAAAGAAAAAGGAAGCAGCAGGCAAATCTGTTACTAATGCATATGGGCCTGGCAGTGCACGTCAGCGTGCAAATGGGTGCTATGCACCGCACACGCGGCTATCGGCCAGGCGCCGCTGGCGGGCTGCCACCTCACAGACCACGCGGGCGATGCGGGTAGCGGGCGAGTGGGCGAAGGCGGGTATGACGCATGGGAACTAAGCCGCTGGGCCGCTGGGGGCATCGGCCCACCCGGGATGCCACTACGGCTGGTCACCATCTTCCTAGTTGGGCCGTGTGGGCATGCACTAGGGTTGGCCCACCCGGGCGCGGTAGCAACTGCTGTTGTTGTACAGCGGCGCTGGGCCTCGGGCGGGGTTCTAGCCCACCTGGGTCAGCTGCTTGCTGGCTGTTGGGCTGAGCCATTTTGGCCCAGCCGGCTGAGAACTCTTTTTTGTTTATTTCCTTTAACTTTTAGTCCCACATGGGGAACCTAAAGGAGAGGGCACGCCCCCTCCACCTATATAAAGGGGTGCCCATGGAGGGAATGATTCGACAATTTTGGAGAAGTCCTTTGGTTGACTTTCTCCCCTCTCTCTCTACCTTGTGACCATGACCCCATGTATGGGCCATGCAAACAAGACATAACTGCAGCACGTCGTTGCGCTGCAGGAATTCCAAACTGGAGATCTACTTCCGCACTCTCGACGGGATCAGCGAGACGGAGGTCTCATCGTACACCGGATGTGTATGAAGCCACGGGGTTCAACACTTGGGAAAATATGGATGTCGTGAGCTAGAGCTGCCGCACGATGAAGATGAGCAAGGCGTAACCTACGAGGAGCTTCGCGACCTTGAGGTCGGCTACGAGTTCAACTACATCAACCACGTTTCACTAGAAACGTTAACCACGTACGGTCTATAAGGGTTATGTATTCTATATGCTCCGATAGTTACTGCATTACTACATAGATAGATCTTGGGCGTTAGGAAGTTCCAACGTAGGAAAAAACTTGTTTTCTGCTACGGAACCCTTCGGTGGTATCAGAGCCGATCTATGCGTAGGAGTGTTGTACGGCCAATACGCACATGTATTGTGCGGGCATTGATCCCTTAGTTGTTACACTCTAACGTGTACTTGTTTATATCACGGTATTGTTTGATGAAGCGGCCTTGACCGACCTTACGCGTATTCGTACACGAGACTAGTTCCACACTCGACATAGGACTTGTTCTTTATAAGTGGCTAGCGGGTGTCTGTATCTCATTCAATAGTTGATATGACATTTACAATGGAGGGCCCCGAAAGGGGTGTAGTAGAGATAACTGCTGGATCCATGTTGTGGTTGGAAATTTCATAGATTAGAAACGGTTATATTACGAAAGCCCTAACAACCACGTAAAAACTGCAATAGATAAAGTAGAGGTGTCTAACTTTATTTTGCAGGAGGGGCATGTGATTTGATATGGTCTTGGTTGTTACGAAGGTAAAGTAGTTTACTTTTATGTAACTAAGTTGTATAGTAATAGTCATCATTCTGATGGACGACCTGCTAGTGGCGTCATGGACTTGGTATCAAACCAGGGGGCAAGATGGAGATCATGCTGGAGAGCTCGATGGCGATCAAGGCGCAAGAAGAAGGACCATATCATATCATAATATACATGTGATGTTGATACCTATCTTACATCTTATTATATGATAGTATTAGATACTCAACGGTAGCAAATAAGATAATCCCTAATTATTCCAATGATAGTGGTCCCCTTGTGTGTGCACCACCAAGGAAGTTCTTCGTTATGAAGTTGGCCGTGACGATCGGGGACTAGACATATCTACGTTTTGCATACAGTGGGTATAAGTCATGTTGCACTGCAAATACACACAAGTTAGATTTGGCGAGCCTAGCATATGCAGATATGGCATCGGAACACAAGGGACCGAAAGTTCGAGCATGAGTCGCATGGATGATGCGATTGACATTGGAGAATGTCTACCTTTGAAACTGCATTCCCGACCATGATGATCGGGGGTGGTGTAGCGGATTGGGATCGTGTGATCACTAAAATCGTCCAGGGGATGACAAATTTAGTGGGAGATCAATTAGGATTGAACTCATATTATGAACTTAGTCTAGATGTCTATTTGCAAATATCTTAGTAGAATATGGCCTATCCCATTGAGGTCCTTTGCAACCATGCGAAATTGCTTGCTTGATGTGGAACTTAGCAAAAGGGTCCAACTTCATAGATTAATACCCACACCCAAGGGATATCCTCGTAATTAGATGATCTTCTCTTCTTCATACAAATAACCATTAGGAGATAGTCCGATGACTCCGCAAAAATTGTAGTGGAGGTCTTGGATGAAAAGGGTATATGTTAGATATACAAAGTTTGTCGTGGGAATGACCACGACAGTCGCTACTAGGGGTAGCAATTGATAGAATTGGGGGCAAGAGCTGGTGGTCATCTGTGGAGCGAGATGGGGGCGGAGACACATGAGTTTAGCCAGGTTCTCCCCCGGAGGGTAAAGACCTACTCCTGCTAGATTGTATTGGTAGCGAGCGAGTTATAGGGGTGGCAAGCTCGGCGGCTAGGCAGCAAGTCACTTGTAGGGGTGTATGGCGGAACGTGAGTACAAAGGGAACCCTAGGGAGGTTTATATAGGGGGTACAATATTTACAACCGAACTAGTCAAGGATTCGGAAGATTTGACCTAATTCGACTGGGCTTCAGCTACGCTTGTAGGCCTCCAGCTTCCAGTCGCCAGGCTTGCTCCTTAGTCGCATTCCAGTCGCCATCCTGCATGCCCACTTGTAAGGTCCTTGGGCCAGTCAGAACGTCCTGCTAGGCATACCCCATTTTGCATATCCCCATCAGTAGTCCCCGAGGCCATCATCGATTCAGCGCAGGTGTTCATTTGGCAGTCGGAGTAGGCGAGTCCAATTTGGACGCCTAGTCAAATTGGTAACGGAATCTGTCGATAATGGAGGAAATTTTCCCACCTGGTTTCCAGTCGCAGCTTTGGCGAATGTATTCACGCTCAGTCGCTGCACCCTGCCGATTGGACAAGGCATACCAACGGGCGAGTCGAGTGGAAGAAGTTGGACCGCCAACTTGGTCAAACTAGCTGTTGGGTAATCCAACGGTAACTTCAGCGTAATTACAGTGGGTAACGGCTATCCCGAGATTGGCGGGTAGCGCGTCTTTATAAGGAGATTGGCGGAAAACCCCTATAGATCTTCTTCCACATTCCTCACTCCCGTGCACCCCATTTCTCTCTGTCTCTCCACGATCCAGAATCTTCGGACTGAGCAACCTCATCTTCTCCTTGATGGCGCCTCTGAAGGATCTGTGGGGGAAATCCAAGTGCACCACAGCGCATCTCAGATCATTCGAAGACGCGGGGGTTCTCTTCAAGGGGAATTGGCGAATTCCCGCGTCCTCCGAGACTGAGCCGAAGCCTCGCGCCAACGAATTCATCTACTTCCCATGCCATTTGGAGAGGGGCTTGGGATTCCCCACCTCAATCTTCTTCCGGCGGTTCTGCACATATTACCCGATCAAGCCATCGGATCTTGGTCCACATAGCATCGAACAACTGGCGATCTTTGTCGCCTTATGCGAATGCTACCTCGGATGCCGGCCATACTTCCCGCTGTGGCTGGAGCTGTTCCACGGTCGCATCAGCCATGAAGGATCTGGCGGCCCTATCTTGGCGGCGGGCGGCGTCACCTTCCAGCTAAAGCCGAAGGTGAACTTCTTCAAGCTCCTACTGCCAAAGAAAGCCACGAGCGAGTGGAAGAAGAGCTAGTTCTACGTGAAGGAGTCCACTCCCTCCGGCGAAGTGGCGCTCCCTTCATACGTTGCAGAGAGGAGCGCGCCTTGTCGGCTAATAGTGTCAAAGCTCCCCGAAGGCCAGAAGATGGCCGTCATGGAGATGATGGAGCAGATCAAAATATTGAAGAAAAAGGGGCTTGAAACAATCAACCTCTACAATTGCTGGCTTGGATGGCGCCTAGTCCCGCTAGCGACCCAGCCTCATTGGATGTATGAGTACACCGGGAAGAACGACCCTTCCAGGATGAGAAGGGAGTCCCGGGAGGCTACGAACTACAAGGCCGCCTTGAAGAAGATCACGGATGCGGAGTTTACTGATACGTCAGCCAGGATCACTCCGTACATAACCGGGAAGAACGAAGCTCCCACGGTAAGCCTTTCTCTATCATTGCTTTGCCTTCAGTCATGGCTCGTGCGGGTGCAATTTGCATCCATGACTCGTAACATTCAATCATGGTTTCTAACCTGGTCGATTTTCTTTGTCTACTCCTAGTTGTTTCAGGTCCTCGAAGGCTGGCTTCCCCCTTTCGAAGAGGAGATTCCCAAAGAACTCGAAGAGGGGACCGAAGGAGAATCCTCCGAGAGAGAAGAGGAGGCGAAGGAGGTTCCTCCACCGGCGCCCGCGGCCCTCAATACTCACATGCAGAAGCAGCGTGAGATCGAGGCGAGCGGTAGTCTTGAGGAACGCGATGATGACGATGAAATCCTACAGGAGCACAGTTCGTGGAGAACCGCCACACCGGTGAAGCCCGAGCCGGCTCCGAAGCCGGTTTCGCCGCCCAGATCTGTGGTGGCGTTCGAGTCGGACGAATATTCTGATGATGAGGCAGCCAAAGCCTCAACCGAGATCCTTGAGGACACAATTCCAATGACGGGATCGGGGGCAACGAACGTGGTGGTGGAAGCGGAAGTTCCGCTAACCGCGATTGCGCCAACGGTCTCGGCTGCCGCTGAGCTGGAGCACCATGAACTGAAGTCGGAGCATCCCTTCCGGTCGGCGTTGTCGAAGTCGTTGAGGACGCACCCAACAAACCCGTGGGAGCCATTCATCCGAGTCAAGGGTGATGGTGGCGCTTCTTTGTCGGAGCCTGCAAAATAAGTCGCTACCATAAGGGGCTTTTGTAAGTTATGGCGATTGGGAACTTTTGTAATGTAAACAATACATGTGTATGGAAGTAAGAGGAGTCACTTGACTCGCACTGCATGTTTGAAGTGTGTTCTTTGTTGATTTTTAAGGTGAGCGAGTACCCAAGCATGTCCACCCTTTATATGGGTTTACCTCGTTTATATGTAAATTTTGATTGTGTTTAGTTTTTGTGTTGGTTGCGATCGAGTCGTCGGTCCAGTCACTTGGTGACCCCAGGCGCGAACAAGGTCGGTATTGGCGAGTCCCCGAGCATGAGGATCTAGTGCGTTGTTTGTAACGTGTCTCTCCCCCTGGCTCGGAGTGTCAGTCACGTAGCGAGTCCAGGGCAGGCTCTCTTACTTGGTGTGTTCCCGAGCCGCGTAGGGGTTATTGTAGACAAGTCCCCGAGCGTGTCACTTAACCGTTCGAGTCGCTGTGCACGAGGATGGGGAGGATAGGTCGCTGTGAGAAGCGTTTGTCGGTTGTCTTGGTCCGGCAGGCCAGTCGAGCGAGGCGACTCCAATGGGGGCTCCGGGGTGGCGTGTTCATGGACGACACAAGGCCCGAATTTGTTCGATGCCCTTGGGCCGCACTACTTAGCCGTGCCGGTCGCTCTACCAAAGGTTGACTTCCATAGGGAGCATATTGCGAAGCATTCGAGTGCGATTGGCACAAGAATATGGCGAGTAGGCAAAATTTGCGTGATCCAAATTTCTATTATGTAGTAGCAGAGTACAAGTTTTAGTTCTATGTGTAGAACTTGCGGAGGACGTTTACAATCCATGGCCTCCCAACTTCAAGCTAGCCATCGCCTCGTACATCGATCAGGTAGTAGGCGTCGTTGCCGAGGACTCACCCTATGGCGAATGGCCCCTCCCATGGGGGGAAGCTTGTGCATGCCCTTCTTGTCCTGGACCAGTCGTAGGACCGGGTCTCCTTCCTAGAAGGTGCGAGTTCAGAGTTGCTATTGTGGTAGCAGTGGAGTCCTTATTGGTAGATCGCGGTGCCGGAACGAGCTAGGTCGTGTGCTTCGTTGAGCTAGTCGACTCTATCTTGGCGTGCAATCTCATTCGCCGCCTCCACATAATTGACGACCCGAGGCGAGTCGTGCTCTAGGTCAGTTGGAATTACGGCCTCAGCGCCCTACACCATGAAGAAGGGTGTTAACCCTATGGACCGATTGACGGAGGTGCGAGTGCCCCATATGACGGAGGGGAGATCTTCGACCTAGCATCCATGGGTGCGCTCGAGGGGCACCTGAAGTCGCAGCTTGATGCCATGGAGAATGCTTTGGTTGGTGCGCTCTGCTTAACTGTTCGACTCTGGGTGGACGACCGAGGCGAGGTCGAGCCCTATGATGTGCTCCTCGCAGAATTCCCCCATGGCACCTTTGGCGAAGTTGGTGCCGTTCGCCGTTATGATGCTGTGTGGGTAGCCGTACCGGTAGATTAGCTCGTGGAGGAACTTGGTGGCGGTCTTGCCATTGCACTTCTTGATCGGCTTAGCGTCGACCAACTTGGTGAACTTGTCGACTGCAACCAGGAGGTGGGTGAAGCTAGATGGGGCCTTCTTGAATGGGCCGACTATGTCCATGCCCCATACGGCGAACAACCAGGTGATGGGGATGGTCTTGAGGGCCGAACCAGGAACGTGTGTCTGGTTGGCGTACTTATGGCACCTGTCGTCGGCGTGCATGGTGAGCTAGTAGAATCCATGTCGCATCGCCTTGGCGACTAGTGATCGGGCGCCGGCGTGATGGCCACAGTCGGCGGCGTGAATGTCGTGGAGTATCTGACATCCTTCTTCTGGTTGTATGCAGTGCTAGAATACACCCGTCACGCTGCATTTGTGGAGCTCGTCGTTGATGATGACGAAGGATTAGCAGCGGCGTACTATCATTCGTGCCTCTGTCTCGTCTGTGGGCAGGACCTTGTGCTCGAGGAAGGCGACATATGGTGTGGTCCAGTCGCTGGTTTCCGCGACCATGGCGACTAGGGCAGGCTCGGGCTGCAGCGGTATCCCAATGTCAATCTGCTTTGGTGGGGAGACCGAGGGCTTGTGTACTATGTCGAGGAAGACGACTGTGGGTGGAGTTTGGCGGGCCGCCCCGATGCGGTAGAGGGCATCGACCTCCTCGTTCTTGCGCCTGTCGATCCACTCGATGGATTAGCCGGTGAAGTGGCCTCCCAGCTGGTCCACCGCTTGGTTGTACGCTATCATGGTGGGGGAGACAGCGTCGTAGATCCTAGCGACTTGGCCGACGACTAGGTCAGAGTCGCCATAGCACCGTAGGCGATTAACGTTCATCTCTTTTGCGGCCCGCATGCCATGGAGGAGGGCCTCGTATTCAGCCATGTTGTTGGTGTAGGGCGTGAAGTCGAGGTGGAGCACGTAGCGGAGCTTGTCTCCTTTGGTGGAGGTGAGGACGACCCCATCCCCTGCGCCGTCCGCATTCTTGTGGCCGTCGAAGTGGAGTGACCAGTAATGGAGGTAGGGTAGCTTTTCCGGCTGCTGTGCCTCTTCCCAATCAGCGAGGAAATCGGCCAGGGCCTACGATTTGATCGCTTTGCGTGGCTTGTACTTGATGTTGTGGATGACGATCTCGACGGACCACTTAGCGACTCGCCCAGTCACCTCGTGGTTGCGGATGATGTCCTACTACGGGGCGGAGGAGACGACCACGATGGGGTGCTCCTGGAAATAATGCGAGAGTCGCCGCTGGGGTCTGAAGACCGCATACACCAATTTTTGATATAGTAGATGGAGCGTTGTACGGGGCTTTCCTTGCCTTCTTCCGGTCGCTCGATGACCATCACAACGCTGATGACTCGAGTGGAGGCCACAACATAGACGAGCATCGGCTCTTTGTCAGTTGGGGTGGCGAGCAGTGGTGCCGCCAGTAGCACTTCCTTGAGTGCTTTGAGCGCGTTGTCCGCTTCTTCATCCCATTGGAATGTGGGGTTCTTGCACATTAGGCGGTAGAGAGGCATTGCCTTCTCACTGAGCCGGGGGATGAAGCGACTGAGGGCCGTGACTCGCCCGGCAAGCTTCTAGACATCATGCAAGCACTCGGGTTTCTCGATTCTCGCGATGCTGTCGATCTTGGTGGGGTTAGCTTTGATGCTCGTTTGGAGACCACGTACCCCAGGAGCTGTCCGGTGGGCACGCCGAAGGTGCACTTCCCTGGATTGAGCTTGATCTTGTAGCTCCGCGGATTTGTGAAGGTTTCGGCGAGGTCGGCGAGCAGGTCGCTCTGACAGGTGGATTTTACCACCACATCATCGATGTAGACATGGATGTTGCAGCTAATTTGACTTGCAAGGCACTCCTTCATGCACCGCTAATAGGTGGCACCAACATTCTTTAGGCCAAATGTCATGGCGGTGTAGCAGAAGGCGCCAAGTGGCATGATGAACGCCGTCTTCTCTTTGTCCTCGGCTGCCATTTTGATCTGGTTATAACCAGAGTATGCATCGAGGAAGCATAACGACTCTGATCCCGCGTTCGAGTCGATGATTTGATTGATGCGCGGTAGGATGAACTCCTCCTTTGGGCAGGCACTATTGAGACTGGTGTAGTCGATACACATTCTCCAAGTGTTGTTCTTTTTGAGAACGAGGACTGGGTTTGCCAGCCACTTGGAGTACTTGATGGGCCGAATGAAGCCTGCGGCAAGTAGACACTCCACTTATTCGGTGACTGCTTGGCGGCGCTCTTCATTGAAGGGCCGCAGCGACTGCTTCACTGGTCGCACCTTAGGGTCAGCGTTAAGTTTGTGCTCAGCGAGTTCCCTCGGGACACCAGGCATGTCGGATGTCTTCCATGCAAAGATGTCACGATTCTCACGCAAGAACCCGAGGTGCACGCTTTCCTATGCGGGGCTCATATTCGTCCCGATGGTAACCGTCTGGCTAGAGTCACCTAGGACGAGCTCGATGGTGCGGGTGTACGTGGTCTCCTGGAAGGTGGAGCTTGCAGCGGTCGGCTTCTTCAGGATTGTGGGGTCGTCCTTGTCGACGTGGCTCGCGTATTTCACGAGCTCGTCCGCGTGATTTGTTTCCCTGGCAATGACAGCGTCAGCGAGCTCGGTGCCCTTGTCTTCGCACTCCACGGCCATGTCGGGGTTGTCATGGACGGTGATGATGCCGCTTGGCCCCGGGAACTTCATCATGTTGTAGCCGTAGTGCAGGGTCGCCATGAACTTGGTGAACGCCTGGTGCCCCAGGACACACTGGTAGGGGCTGCGGAAGTTCACCAGCTCAAAGATGATCCGCTCGGTGAGGAAGTTTGCTGGTGTGTCAAAGCTGACTGGTAGCATCACCTTGCCGATCGGGTACGCCTTCCGACTAGGGACGATGCTGTGGAAAGTGGTGAGTGTCGGCTCGATCGCCGACTCTGGGAGGTGGAGACGCTTGAATGTGTCCAGGTACATGATGTTGATGGAGCTTCCGCCGTGCATCAGCTTTTGGGCAGCCAGTAGTCGGCCACTTTGGGCCTGACCATGAGGGCGACTCGCCCTTGGTACTCGATCCTGGGCGCGTGATCTTGGCGGCTCCAGGTGATGCTTTGCTCGGACCAGTTGAGGAAGTGGGGGATGTCGACTTGTGTCACCTCATCACTACAACAAAAACCTACCATAGAGGCATTCTTCTTGAGACACTTCTTATTTTGTCTCTTTAAAAATCACGTTGATACATTTTGCATCTTGTAGAGACAATTTGTGACACACTTAAGGATGTGTCTCAAATATAGAGACATCAGTTAAGACATTTTTCTGAAGGAACAGGATTTTCATTCTAGAGACAAATTTTGAGGCATTCTAAATTGTCACAAAAAGTTATATACAGGCAATCATTGAGACACATTGTAAAATGTCTTTACAGTTTATGTAAAGACACTATTTGAGGCATTTTGCTTGTTGTCTAGAGACATTTGTTCTATGTTTTAGTCCTAATGTGCTATACTCAAAAGAAATTCATCCTAGATGTAAACAAGATCTTGTGTAAGGTTGAGATGGTTAGAGTAATATGTCTTTATCATCAAGGCAAGAGTTCAAGGATTGCTTTTGACATATTTTTCATGGTATTTTTTACTCTACGTGTAGAGACATAATATAATTCTTCTTTGTTGTGTCTTATAAGAAGTATAGACATTATTACTAGTGTCCTTATCCCATAGGGACACTGCCCATAGCGACACTTTTGAGACAATGTATAAAATGCCTCTACAAGTATGTAAAGACAGTAAAAGTGTCTCTATAGGACCAAAATAGTGCCTCTATAGGCCAGATCTCTTGTAGTGCATTGATGGTGACTGCGCGAGCGAGCACCTTCTTCTCGCGCTTGGTACCGAGCCCAGTGAAGGTGTGTAGCGAGCCGACGGCATTACCGAACCCGCTGGCGTTGCTGTTGTCCCTTGGTGGGTTGTTTGTTGGGGTCGTCCCTTGCTCACCTTGCCTTTTCTATCTCCTTCAGGGAATGGCAGTCCGCGGTGGTGTGGGTGGTGGGTTTCCCCTCCCTGCTGTTGTAGACACAGGGCTTGTTGTGCAGGGTGGTGGTGTCAAATTTCGGCCTCATCGCGTTGTTGGCGCAGTAGTTTCCGTTGTCATGGTAGTTTCCTCTGTCGCGGTGGAAGTTCTTCGGGTTGCGTTGGCCGTAGCTGGCGTTAGCGACGAAGTAGACTCGCCCATCACCACGGTGCTTGCCGATGAGGTGAGTGTTTCTGTAGCGCATGTCGTGATGTCGCCCGTTGTCGTGGCTGCTGGTGCGGTGTCTTCCTCCCAACTCGTCATCAGAGTCCTGGTTGGGGTCCTCCTCCGTGTATCACTTGGCGATCTCGAGGAGGTCGGGGATGTTGTCGACGTCTGGTAGACCCGCTTGATCTTAGCGACCAGGGGCTCGTACTGGCACGTGTTCTTGAAGCAGTGGATCATCCTGTCCGGTTGGATGCCGGAGACGTTGATCCATAGTTCCTGCCACCTCTAGATCCAGTGGCGGGTCGACTCGCGCTGCCCCTGGATGCATCGCTCCAGGTCATCGATGGTGGTGGCGCAGGTGTAGGAGCCCTCAAAGTGCCTGATGAAGGCGTCATGCATCTCCTCCCACGAGTCGAAGTTATCGGCAGGGAGGGTGTTGATACATTGCCGGGTCGCTCCCTCCATCATCAGGGGGAGGTAGCGAGCGACGAGTAGGTCGGTGTGGCCAGCGATTCCCATGGTCATCAGGTACGTATCCAGCCACACCGTTGGGTCGTACATTGGATCATATTTTTCGATCTTCTTGGGAGCCTTGAAGTTGGCGGGGTACTTCTCGCCTCAGATCATTGGTCTGAAGCACTAGGGGCCTACTAGGCCAAGCGAGCCCCTTAGGGTCTCCGCGGTTGGTGAGGGTGTGCCTCAAGTCGTCGGGCTGGCGCGCCCGCCAGGCCTGGTTGTTGATGATGTGCGTTCGTGCGTCGATGGGTTGGCTGTTGGTGGCGATCGTGTTGTTCGCCGACCGCGGCTTGTTGGTGGAGAGCGCGGGGTTGGCGGCCCGTGGCTGGTGCGACAGGGGCTGGGGCGCTGGGCAGGGACAGTGTTGGCGACGGTTCTTGCCAATGAGCAGGAATACATCTGCCCCCGTGGTTCGACTCCCGTGGCTTGCTGCTCGACGGCGCGGGGGAGTAGGGACTTGGCGTACTGGATCTGCAGCGCGCCTTCTCCTTGGATATCGAGGTGGGCGATCGCAGCGTCTGCCGCGATGAGGTTGTCCATTGGAGTATAGTACAGTGGGAACCCGTTGGTGTCGCGGGCCTGCGGCGAGATGATGATTCGCGGCTGGTCCAGTGGGGGCACGCGACCAATGGGTGGCGGTGGGGCTCTGGTCGCGGGTGCGCCGGGTGGTGGTTGGTTGTTGCCACCAGGCGGCGCATTCTCGCAGTATTCACGCTCGGCTGCGGGCATGGGGTCGCCCTCATCGCTGAAGTTTAGAACACGGCCCTGGATGTTGGTGTTGAGGCGGGTCCTGATGCGGCGTTGATGGTAGAGCGATAGATCCTGCGCTATTTCCCGCTCGAGGCGGAATTTCTCACGCTTGGCTAGTTCCCTACGATGTGCCTCCTCTAGTCGCAGGCGAGCTTCTTCCACCTATGTCTCCATTGCGATCGGCAAGATCGGCGTGGAGAATGGATCTGGCGGGGCGCTCGTGCTGCCCTCCATGTAGATCGTGTTGAAGCGATTAGATCTCATGTGGAAGTCCTTAGGGGACTTCGACCCAGAGTCGGAGTCGAAGATCCTGAGGATGGAGGGGTCCTCGAAGTCCTCATGGTTGGAGACCCGCATGATGGAGTTCTACCGTGTTGCGGTGGTGATGGATCCAATGACCGAGGCAGGGGTCGCCGATTCGGCGTCATCATGGAGAGCCCTATTGTCCGCGGCGGCATCAGTCCCAACCGCACTGCTGGCGGCCAAGTCGTACTCGGTGGCGAGGAGGCTGATGGAGCGGATCTGGTCCTCCGAGAGCAGATCGCGGCGTGGTAGCGATCCGCCAACGATCACTGTTCCCGCCGGGTCGACTGCGTCGGTGAAGCCGACGAATAGGTTTATGGTGCCGACCGGCATCACCGTGTTGTGCGTGATCGGGCACGATGCCGGGATCTAGCTACTGGGCAGGATCTGCAAGATCCCTCGGCTGGCGATCATGCGGCCGGTGGCGATCGGCCGATCGATTGGCATGTAGGGTCTCGCCGCAGAACTCAGGCCAAACCGGCCATGCCCCACGGTGGGTGCCACTGTCGTGGGAATGACCACGACAGTCGCTACCAGGGGTAGTGATTGATAGAATTGGGGGCAAGAGCTGGTGGCCATCTGCGGAGCGAGATGGGGGCAAAGACACATGAGTTTACCCAGGTTCAGCCACCTGGAGGGTAAAGACCTATTCCTTCTAGATTGTATTGGTAGCGAGCGAGTTACAGGGGTGGCAATCTCGACGGCTAGGCAGCGAGTCGCTTGTAGGGGTGTATGGCGGAACGTGAGTACAAAGGGAACCCTAGGGAGGTTTATATTGGGGGTACCTCGCTAGGGTTTACAGTATTTACAACCGAACTAGTCAAGGATTCGGAAGATTTGACCTAATCCAACTAGGCTTCACCTACGCTTCTAGGCCTCCATCTTCTAGTCGCTAGGCTTGCTCCTTAGTCGCATTCCAGTCGCCGTTCTGCAGGCCCACTCGTAAGGTCCTTGGTCCAGTTGGAACGTCCTACTGGGCATACCCCATTTGGCATATCCCCATCAAAGTTATAAATGTAATTCTTACAAAAACTCGTTACATTTTACAAAATATTGGATACTTGTCCTGTTTTGTGAAAACTAGATGGTCTGCTTGAGAATTGCTAGAATTGAGGAAATGTGGCTTGATGACGACAAGAAAAACAGTTGATGCCCACATCACCATTTGCTCAAAGTTTGTCATTTGGTATAGAGGACTTGAATATAATTTTGTAATCCTTGTTTATGTGTCTTGCTTTTAGCAAGACGATTGTTCATATGAATAAGTTACAAGCCGGTTGTACTGTTCTTATGAATAATACCGTTATGGTCAGATTATGATTATAAATGAGTTATTGTCATCACTATGTTAATGATGATAGTTTAAACATTTATAAAGCATTAGAATGCTAGAAGATATCCAAAGTTTTGTTATGATGTGAGAATATAGTTTAACTCATTTTGGTTATTGCATGTTCTTCATTCTAAATGAAGATGGGGGTCTTAGATACTTAATCTAGAGACTTTGCAAAACCATGCCTCATTGGGAAGAATGACTAAAACTCTGCATTCTGGTATAACGGTGATACGCGAAGAAATGTTGAATCTTATACATAGTGATGTATCGTATTTTCAAAAAATAGTGGAAATCATTAGTTAATTGTGTACTTAAGTGAATAAGCGTATTTACTTAATGAAACACGAGTTTGAAACGATTTGAATAGTTCAAGTGAGTTCACAACAAAGAGGGATATTGAATTAACAAAAATACAAAGTCTCTTCGATTTGATCGACGTGACTAAATTATTTAAGTTAATTTTGGGCATAAAGGACATGTGAAAGAGGCTTCACAAATTATGCTAAAAGGGAAAATTCAAACTATATTGAAATGTCTAAATATCATAATCATTATGTATTAGATACATATGGTATAATATTATCTCTTATCGTTTAGAGTTAGAGATCGAATTAAGTAAACACTCATTTGAAATACAAAGGAACATCTAAAAGATTTGTGGAAACAACACCATAAGAGGTATGGCGCGTTCGAGTTTCTAGAGATTTTGATAAGTCGAAGTCGTGGTGAATAAACAAGTCTTTGTAGAGCATTCTTAGGAAACTATGAATGCATCTTCCACAAAGGACAAACATGTTGTTATCCTGATTTTTATATGTCTTGATGAAAGCACAGGTGGAAGAAAGTAAAAGATCAAAACAAGGTATTTGACCTTGCCTCCTGATTGTTGAGTGGCACAACGAAATTTGTTTCGTGAAACCGAACTCTACAAATAGAGAAGAAACTAATGATTATGATCATAAAGTTTCAGCGAATACTTTTCCTGAAGAAAGTAGATTCAACAATATATACTATAAAAAGTTCACGGAATTATATTATTGATTCACTTGTCATGTTACTTGAACGAGACATACCTACGAACTACAAAGAAGCATGATGGACCTAAGTGCGAGAAATGACTAGGAGTCATGAAATCCTGTTGACGAGGGTTTAACTCATCAATGCCCATTGTTATGGACTTGGGTTTTGGAGAAGAAGGGAGCGCTGGAAGCATCAATTGGCTAGCAAACAAGCACACAGGGATGCAAGGTTTACCCAGGTTCAGGCCTCATAGAGGTCCCTACTCCTGCTTGTCTGCTCGTGGAATTAACAGAGGAATCGAAGATTACAATGGTGCTCAGATGCAATCTGGCGAGGGTTGTGGAAACTAGGGTTGCGTGTGTCCTCCTCACCGCCCCCTTCTATCCTTTATATAGATAGGCTAGGTCTCGAGTAGCAGGTCGAGTCGGTTCCAGGTTAGGGTTGCCTTTAACTTTCTATCTTTAACTTCTTGTTCCGCAAGCAATCGAGAGTCCGTAGGTTACTCAAGTTCTCCAATTGCGCCTTGGCAACACCGTGAGCTTCCACTATATTCAGGCCGTATATACCAAGCTTGAGTACTTGTAGGGTATACCCATGTTAGTAGACTCCGAGTGTCCAGTGGAATCATAGATTCGACTGGGGACTTTAAGAAGCCTTTCGAGTGCATGAGTATTTTTTCGACTACTCTGTTTATGTCATAGGGATTGTTGATGTGCGTGCCTGATTTAACCGATGTACCGGTATCAGTTAACTACCTTAGGGTAAAACAACGCAATCTACTCGAACTCGAGTCCCCGGACTCGAATTTGGAAAAGTGCTGGTGTAATTCGACTCAAGCCACAGAGGTCTTACAGGAGTTGAATTCCAGTATATAGGTGTGACCACTCGACGCGTCTGTCAAGGCATATTCATCGTACCTATAGGCACGGATATATTTCTGGCAGTGCACAACGAATGCGTTGCCAGGCCTTATTTAGGTCTTATCTTCACGCTGCAAGCGTGGCATCCGAAATTTGTCATCGCGGAGATGATTCGGGTGACCCAGGAGATGTAGTCTCTTTATAGGGAAAAATTATGAGGCGGTGTCGCCATAAATTTCGAGTGTGGATGTTATCGACACACAGTACATCGTACAAATAATCATAGGGTGCATGACCAGCGCTCCCTATGGGAGTATCCCCCGAGTGCTTGGTTGAGTCAAAGACTCAGGCAGGGACTAAAGAATTTTTGCAACTACTATTGTCTTTTGTTTGCTTGTTTCAGTCGAATTTATTTCCGGTGCTCCCTATGGGAGTAACCCATGTCCATAGTCGAATTGCGGATTCGAGTGATTGGGTATGCTTTGAATATCCATATTCCTGCAGAGGAGAAAAAAGAAAAGAAAAACCGTAGGGTGCGCGACCAGCGCTCCCTATGGGAGTCGCCCCCGAGTGCTTGGTGGAGTCAAAGACTCGAGCAAGGACTAAAGTAGTCAAAGTCTTCTACTACTCAATTTTTGATGACATCAGTGTTGACGATGTGATGATCTCAGTTGCCCACGTGAGCGGGTTTGACGGGACATGACGAGCGGTGGGTCCCATTTTCTGACCCTGACTTGACCGGGCGTGCGTAATCTTTGTTTTAACTGCGCCTCCTCGATTTCCACGCATAATGGGGGTATTGGGGGACGGTTCACGCTTCTGGTCCTCCACGTGTCGATCACGTGGGCTCCACGCGTCTGATAGTGTTTTTCCTGGCCGTTGGATTATATTTTCCAGGGGGTTAAGTAGCAGTGCTGCGGCGGTAATTTTTCCTGTCTGCTCGTTTCTCTGCCTTTGCCTCCATCTCCATTGTTGCTCTTCTCTGCCTCTGAGAGTTCCTTTCGTTCGCGGCGCTGGACCAGCTCCGTGTTTTCCCGAGCTACTTTCTTCACTCTCATCGCCTCCGCAAGATGGGGAAGAAGAAGGGAGGTGCCGCCGCTGAGTCCGCCGCCACCACTGCTGCTGCCAAGAAGAAGGGCGGCTCCGCTGCTACGGGCACCAGCACCGCCGTCGCCAGGAAGAAGAAGGGCGCGGGCACTCGCGTCACCAATGGCGCGTGGCGCGTGTCCATTATCAAGTCGTCTGAGCTCCGTCTTCTGTGCCAAGACGGAGTTCTGTCTTCCGCGGTCGCTGACTCGCGAGTCCCAGGTGGTGAGGTAACCCCTTGTCCTCCTGCTGGTTTCCGGGTGATGTTCCTAGCGTTCATCATCCGCGGTCTTTCTCTGCCCCTACATCCTTTCTTCAGGGGCCTCCTTTGTTTCTATGGGCTCTAGCTGCACCAGCTGTCCCCCAACTCCATCCTCCATGTTGCTTGCTACATTACACTTTGCGAGTGCTGGCTCGGAATAAAGCCACACTTTGGTCCCTTCAAACGCCCCTTCAAGCTGAAGCGCTAGTCGACGTCTGGCTCCGTAGTCTACGATGTAGGAGGCTGCGGTATCCACGTTGACTACTTCGTCATGTAGTTTGACATCAAACTCATGGCATTCGTCAAAGGGTGGAGGGACAAGTGGTTCTACATCCGCGACCAGAAGGCCGACGGAGACCACTTCGGACTCGCGCCTTTCGATCCCGCGACGCCGTGCAAGAGGAGGCGCTCCTGGAAGAACGTGGTGATGCCCGGCGAGTCTGCGGAGACAGACGTGCTGTACGAGCACGTTTGTGACCTCGAGAGTCGCATGGGTAAAGAAGAGGAAGGCTGCACCCTTATTCGCATGTGGTTGCGCTGTCGCATCCAGCCCCTATAGGCCAGAGTCCTCCCTATGTTCCAGCGGGCTGGCGCGGACGATGTCACTCGCATATCTGCCGATGGCATTTCCGCGAGTGAAGTAGATAAAAGGGTGTGACTGGTTACCAAGTACACCGCCAAGGATGTGCTCCCCAGTGAACCAGTCGTACCCCATTCGCTGCTGCTAATCCTCCTCCTGAGGTATGGTTGTGCTACGAAGTAGCTTTGTTTGTCGAATGCTTCTTTTTCCTTAACTTGTGCTGACTTGTTGTCTGTATGCAGGATTGGAAGGTGTCTCCATGTATGCCCCCTCTTCCCGAGGGGGTTATTCCTCGCGAAGCTTTAGAAGAGGACGAGTCGGAGTCGACCGTCCTATCTGATATGGAGGAGGAAGCCCCCGAGTCGAGTAGTCTGGACACTCGCAAGCATTCACGCAGCGAGGATTCAGATGCATCATCTCCTTCGACTCCGGAAGGCCCAGCTATTGGTGCAGAGTCGCCGATACTTGCCGTTCCTATGAGTGTTGTGGCGCCATCTTCTCGCAAGAAGATGCGGCTGCCGAAGTAGTCGTCGTTAGAGTCGGAGGGCCAAACCTTCGATTTAGACAAGTTTGATTGGTAAGTATATAATTCTTCTCTTTGGTTCTTCTTTGGAGTTGCATTTTCTTGATGTTGGTTTTGTTCTACAGTCAACCGGCATCGTCATTTTCTGGCGACGTCCATATTTTGAAAGAATCTAGAGTCACGACCTCCAAGGCCAAGAAAATGGCTGAGTGGACTCCTTCTCCTCCATTGGCGGCCCACTCCGGGCATAATTCATCAAGTTCTCCACACGATGTGGAGCATCAGATGGTTATCCAGACGACTGCACTTCAATCGACTTCGGAGTCATTGGAGGATCATGTATGTGTAGTGTTGCTTCTTCTAATTTTTGCAGTCGAATTTATCATCCATACCATCGGCTGATCGGTTACTGTTTCTCCCGTCACAGCTCATTGTGAAGGAAGCTGCTCGCCTAGCGGAGCAGGTGCTTGCGATGGGTCGCCAGCATGCAATGTTGGACAATCGCCATCGCGTGGTTGAAAGTGAGTGTTTTTTTACTTCTTCTTCTTCTTCCTTGTGATATACTCGACTAATGGTCTGTCTTTGTTTGTTTCGTAGCTGAGCATAATGCGCTCCTTCTCGATTCCGCTTCCCTCAAAAAGGCGCTCACCGCGGCGGTGAAGGGCCGCGATGAGGCAGTCGCAGCGCTTGACGAATCGCGGAAACACGATGTGTGCCTCCATCGTGGCTAGGGAGAAGTTGTTCGAAGAATAGCTTTTCTCGATTGCCAAGGCTCTTTTAGGTATTCCCTTGTATGGATTTTCGTCGTGTCCCTTCTTCTGAATTTGTTATTGTGCTGACTTTTGTGCCAACACTTGGTTCTTGTGTAGATGCCGGCGGTCTGAGCTTTGACGCCCAGGCGCTCCGTCGTGATGATGCCTTGGCAGGTGCCATCTCGGCAGTCGAAGATCGCAGTGCTTCCATTCAGGGGACGCTGATCAAGGCCAAGGGCATACTCAGTCGCCTCCGTGAGGAGCTGGCGCCCAAAGCTGAGTTAATCGAAAATGTAGATGATCTGGTGGAGTCCCTTGCTGGAGGCGTTCCTGCAGGTTTCAAGAACTCACTCTGTGTGGCTGGCGCTTCAATGTCGCTCGCGATGGTTCAAGCCCATGGAGTCGAAGTTGATCCTGCCACGGTCTCCAAGGCAATGCCTATCAGCGCAGATGGCCAACATGTAGTCATTGCTCCTTTCACAACTTCCTGTGGAAAGTACGGGCCGCAGCTAATCAACACAGTTGCAAAGTACTCTGAGGAGCTGCAGCGAGCCAAGAAGGCGGTGAAGGTTGCGGTGTCAGGGGCCGGCGGGAAGTCTGTGGCATCTGATACTGCCACAGACTCGATGAGGCCCCCAAAACCGAAGTCTAAGTCAAAGAAGCCAGTTGCTCCTCAGTAGTCATATCTGTAATAGTTAATAGCCTGTCTTTTGTCTGGAACATGCCGTTGGCGAGTGTATCTGTTGATACTTTATTATGCTTGAATGCACTCGAGTCTTTTGTCCATGTATTGCTTTAGTATTCTTATTATCTCTTGCTTGGCTTGTGATAGGGCACATATAGTGGTCCTTCGAGTGAACCTCGGAATATGCCATCCACTGATGATACCTTAGCGCAGTCGCGCTCAAGGGTGAATGAGCTGTCTCTGCTCTCGCGACTCCGTGGCCGCGTTAAGCTATTGGAGCGTGAACTGCCCGTGCTCCGTGGTAATGCGGATGTATGGAAGTCGAGGGCGGAGAAGGCCACTGCCCGAGAGCAATATCTGCAGGGGGAGGTGGCGCAGTTGGGCGACCAATTCAAGTGTTAGCTTTCTGCTCCCTTATCTTTTCTTGTAGCCACTCGCGGTAGTCCATTGTCTTCATACTTTTGCCTTTGCTTGATATAGTTGTTAGTGCACGCCATCCGCAAGATGAGAAGGACATGATTGACATTCGCATGAATGATCTGACCCAAGAGCAGCTTCAGGCGAGTGGGTACTTCTGGGTAGATCATGATCGCGCAATCGCACTGGCGACCCTGCAGGATCGTGCTTCGTGAGTGCCTCACTTTCTGAAGAAGTCGCAATCGTGCTTAAGGAATATTTATCAGACGATTTTCCCTCTAGACGTCGTTCCATCGAGCTTGCTGGCCCTTCTTGCAAAATTTCAAGACTTGAGTCCAGTCCACGAGTGTGTAAGGCAACAGTTAGTGGATGGTGCCAAGGCTGCTCTATCGCTGGTGCGACTGCACAGGCCTGATGTGTATGTTGCAATGGTTGCTGCCGGACCGCCAGCGCCGCCAGCAGGTTCGACCTGGAACATGGTTCCTCACTACCAGGCGGTGGATCGCCCAGCGGAGGAAATCGTCGACTTCTTCAAGGAGCAGACAACCGTTCCTTTGTTGCAACAATAGTTTAGTTTGTATCCTGCACATAGTTGCACCAGTGTTGTAAAGTTCATATATATATGTTGCGTATAATTGATTGACATTGATGTTTGTTAGCTCATATGTTTTGCGAGTGCGTTCCACTATGCGATTCCTTTTCATTAGCCTGACTTTATCTTAGCACCTTGTCAACCTGTTAGGTGCGTTGCAACTGGGTTGGTGTTTTGTCAAGGGTTCGATTAGTGTGTCAGCTACTCAGGATATCGTGTTGGTTCATAGAACAGATGTGTATAGGATGGCGCAGCCCCCGAGTGGATAAATTTGCAGAAATAAATAAAAGAATGCCGAGTTTGGGGCACTTAGCTTTATTTATTCGTAGGATAATACGAGGTACAAGCGCCACAGCCTTAGCTGAATAGCCTTATTTGCAATGTAAGAAAAATAAAAGACGACTAGGGGTAGAAGCGCCACAGCTGCGCGATGTTCCAGGGGTTGGAATACGCGACTCCTATCTCGAAATTTTTAAGGCGATAGGCGCCACCTGGTATTACTTCTATAATCACATACGGTCCCTCCCAAGGGGACTCGAGCTTGAGATGCCCTTGTTGTTTCAATCGCAGGACCAGGTCTCCTTCAACGAATGACTTGGGGCGTAGCCTTCTGTTGTGGTAGTTGCGCAGGTTCTGCTGGTAGATCGTTGATCTTTCCGCGGCGATTTCCCGTGCCTCATCAAGGAGGTCGACGGAGTCTTTGAGTGCAAGAGTTGATTCCTGCTTGCTGTAAGCGACCACTCGCTATGCTTTGTATCATACCTCTGCGGGTAGCACCGCTTCAGCACCGTGCACCATGAAAAACGGGGTGTACCCCGTGGCACTATTTGGGCTTGTGCGTAGGCTTCAGAGTACCGATTGCAGCTCGTCTGGTCAGCATCCTGTGGCTTGTTTGAGTGGCCTAAGGAGTCGCTTCTTGATTCCGCCGCAGACGAGCCTGTTGGCCTTTTTGACCTGACCGTTGGTCTGTGGATGAGCTACGGAGGCATAGCTGACATTGATTCCCAGGTTCATGCAGAATTCTTGGAACTCCTTGGAGGTGAAGTTCGTCCCGTTGTCCATGATGATGCTGTGTGGCACTCCGAAGTGGTAGACGATGCACTCGAAGAACTTGACTGCGCTGGCTCCTGACTGGTTAGTCACCGGCATGGCCTCTATCCACTTGGTGAATTTGTCGACTACGACCAAGAGGTAGACGTAGCCTCCTCGTGAGGACTTTGGAAGCTTGCCGACCATGTCGAGTCCCCATTCCGTGAAGGGCCAGGCCAATGGAATTGGCCGGAGCTCCGCGCTAGGTGCGTGTGGCTTGTCCTTGAATCGCTGGCAAGCGTTGCATTTCTAGACGATGTCCTTGGCGTCGCGCATGGCCGTAGGCTAGTAGAATCCAGCTCGTAGAGCTTTGGCGATGAGGGCACGACTGCCGACGTGGTTCCCGCAAGTCCACTCATGGATGTCGAGGAGAACAACTCTTCCATCAGCATTTGAGACGCAGCGTTGGAGTACTCCTGTGATGCTGCGCTTGTACAGTTCGTCGTTGATAACAGCGAATGCCTTGGATCTCCACGCAATGTGTCGTGCCTTCGTCGGATCATCCAGTAGCCTTTTGCTGAGAAGGTATGTGATGTATGATTGAGTCCAAGATGGCTCGATCATCATGACGCTCATCGGTCCTTCGAGTCCTGTGTCAATCTCCAGGTCGTCGAGTGCCATTGGCTCATTGGGCGGCGCAGCCCCCGAGTCTGTTGTTGCGCTTGTTTTCTTCTCTGTGGCTTTTGGCTTGATGGAGCGTTCGCAGATGCACTCGAGAAATACCCCAGGTGGTATGGGGCCGCAGGTAGAGCCAATGTTGGCGAGTGCGTCTGCATCTTCATTGCTTTCGCGGCCTATGTGCTGCAGCTCACAACCGTCGAAGTCCCCTTCAAGTGTGTCGTAGAGGTTGCGGTAGGAGATCATATTGTTGTTCAGTGCGTCGCACTCGTCTATTGTCTGGTTGATGACCAGCTTGGAGTCGCCGTATATTATGAGCCTCTTGGTGCCGCAGGCTTTTGTCATCCTCATCCCGTGTAGCAGGGCCTCGTATTCAGCTTCGTTGTTGGAGGCAGTGAACTGCATTCGCAGAATATATTTCAGCTTGTCTCCCTGGGGCGATGTCAGTATGACACCTACGCCAGCTCCGTCCTTTCACTTGGATCCGTCAAAGTGCATTGTCGAGAGGTAGGACATATATGGTTTTTCAGGGAGCTGGTTCTCCATCCAGTGCATGAGGAAGTCAGGGAGAACTTGTGACTTGATTACATTGCATTTTTCATATGTAATGTCTCGTGGAGACAGTTCGAACCCCCAAAGCACGACTCGTCCGGTGGCGTCGGGATTGTTGAGGATATGCCCAAGCGGGGCGTCGTTGACCACCACGATTGGGTGTTCCTGGAAGTAGTGGCGCAGTCGCCAGGATGTCATGAAGACGCCGTACGCCAGGTTCTGGTAGTGTGGGTACCGCTGCATTGTTGGCGTGAGTACCTCGCTGAGGTAGTAGACTGGGCATTGTACCCCATGGACCTTGTTTTCCTCGGCTCATTCTACCACGAGCACCGTGCTGACCACCTGGTTGGTGCCAGAGATGTATAGAAACAGTGGTTCCCTTTCGTGTGGGGTCACCAGTATTGGCGAGGTGGACAGTAGACGCTTGAGGTCTTCGAATGCTTCCTATGCCTCGTTGGTCCACTCGAACTTGTTAGCTTTGCGGAGAAGTTGGTAGAAGGGCAGTGCCTTTTTGCCCATTCGACTGATGAATCGACTGAGCGCCGCGATTCGCCTAGCCAGCTGCTAGACACCTCTTATGTTCTTCGGCTTCTCCATGGCCAATATGGCTTTTATTTTCTTTGGGTTCGCCTCGATTCCTCTCGCGGAGATGAGATACCCGAGTAGTTGCCCAGATGGTATGTCGAAGGTGCACTTGTACGAATTGATCTTGATCCGGTAGCGGTCGAGGTTGGCGAAGGTTTCGCGTAAATCATCGATTAGTGAAGCTTCCTCTTTGGTCTTGATTACGATGTCGTCAACATAGACTTGGATGTTGCAACCAAGTTGGTTCTTGAGGCAAGCCTGCATGCACCGCTGATAGGTTGCTCCTGTGTTTTTTAGCCCGAAGGGCATTGTGTTATAGCAGAACACACCAAAAGGTGTTGTAAACGCTGTTTTCTCTTGATCCTCTTCCTTCATTCGAATCTGATTGTAGCCTGAGTAGGCGTCGAGGAAGCAGAGGCGCTCACATCCCACGGTGGAGTTGAGGATCTGGTCGATTCGCGGCAGCGGGAAGTGATCCTTTGGGCAGAGAGGTAAAATCCATGCACATCCGTAGGATATCTGTGTCCTTTTTTGGTACGAGCAACGTGTTGGTGAGCCAAGTGCTTTCCTTGATCTCGCGTATGAATTTGGCATCGAGGAGTCTGTTGATCTCCATTCTGACTGCTTTTGCTCTTGGCTCAGACAGTCGCCGAATTGTTTGTTTGACTGGCCTTGTGTTTGGGTTGACATTGAGTGCATGCTCGGAGAATTCCCTGGGAACTCCTGGCATGTCCGCTGGACACCAGGCGAAGATTTCCCAGTGCTCACGGAGGAATTCGACGAGCGCGAGTTCCTATGCGGGACTCAAGTTGTTGGCGATGAGGGTCGCCTTGGCGGGATCCAATAGGTGGACCAGAACTTTCTTCATGTGCACCGATGAGTAGAAGGATAGGTCAGGTGAACTTGGCCGGCTTAGGGGAGGAAGACTTTTGTCTGTCGACTCCTTCAATCTTGCGAGTTCTTCCTGCATGCCGAAGGACTAGGAAATTCTGTTGAACTCCCTATTGCAATTGTCGGACCTCTCGAAGCTCCCGTTGATTGTGATGACGCCATTGGGGCCTGGCATTTTCATCTGCAGATAGGCGTAGTGTGGCACTGCCATGAACCTGGCGAACGCGACACGTTAGAGGATGCAGTGGTACTATGAGGGCCAGTCGACGACTTCAAAGTCGATGCGTTCGCGTCGAAAGTTTTTCGGCGTGCTGAAGATGATGTCGAGGTTGATTTTGCCAAGGGGATATACGCCCTTGCCTGAGATGATTCCATGGAATGTTGTGTTCGAGGCCTCTAGGCAGGTCAGAGGGATCCTCATTGCTCGCAAGGTACTTGCAAACATGAGGTTAATGCCGCTTCCGCCATCCATGAAGACGCGACTCATGTCAAAGCCTCCAATTTGTTCCTCGAGTACGAGGGGACAATGGCCTGGACGAGGTACTTGGCGCCGTTGGTCGCGCTTGTCAAAGGTGATGCAGGAGTCGCTTCCACTGAGGTACTCAGTGGTGGATGGTGGTGAGTTTGTCGCCAAATTGACTTGGCGAGTGATGGCCTTTTGCACCCGGTTGGAGGGCGACCCTTTTGGATCATCGTGGTGCCCATAGCCCGTGGGTACGGCTCGCCTCCGTGATGCTGGTCAGGCGTAGCTGCGTTTGGCGGTGGTCCGGGTGGTAGTGGAGGAGCTCCATGTGCCACAGCACCTGGGGTGGCTCCGTAGCCCCTGTTGACCGTGTCGCGATTCATCCGAGCCAGACCCTCATGAAGTTTGAGGAACTCGAGACAATCCTTGAGGTGGTGGCTGGATTTCTTTTTTCCGTCATCCTTGTCGATGTAGAAGTGCACAGTGCATGGCCCGGACAGCTTGTCTTCAATGGATGCTACGGGTGCCTCATCGCGAGTGCGGTGCTGCCATACTTGCGTGGTTTTCCTGGAGTCGCGGTGTCCACCTCTGCGGTAGCCGCTGTTGCGGTTGTCGTCGCATCTATCGGCGTAGCCGGCTGCGACCATGTTGACGTCATCGCGGTCATCGTAGATGCGCATTCGACATTTGCTTCAGCGATCGCGTCTATGCTCGAGTTCCTTTTCATCATCAGAGTGAACGCGATTTTTCACCAAATCTTCTCCATCTGCCCACCGATTCACGATTTCCATCAGGTGGTCAATGGTTTTGGGCTTCAAGCGGCCCAACTCCTTCCTGAGCTCTATGCGGCGAACTCCGCCATTGAATGCGTCGATTGCAGGATCCTTCGATATATTTTCTGCGGAGTTCTTGATGATGGACCACCTCTGGATGTACGAGCGTAGCGATTCACCCGACCTTTGCTGGCAGCACCTCAGTTCTTCGATTGACGCGGGCCATTTGTAGGTGCCCTTGAAGTTGCGCACAAAGCTGTAGACCATCTCTTCCCAGCTGCGAATGGATCCACGTGGGAGGTTGTTGAGCCATGCTCGGGCAGTGCCCTGTAGCTGTAGCTGCAGGCATTGCATGGCCGTGCTTCGACTCCCGCCGTGGAGCCTGATGGAGGAGATGTGGTCCTCCAACTAGATTTTCGGGTCCTGCAAGTCGTCAAACTTTGGATTCTCTGATGGGAGCTTGAACCCCTTGGGCATTTGCTTTTGCCTGATGGCCCTGCTGAAGCATCTAGAACCACAGAGCTTCACGTCTTTGTCTTCTGAGTCAGTCGATCGGGCCCGTCGCGCCCTTGACTTGTCGATCTTGCACTGCGTGATGTCATCACGCGCGTCATACTCGTGGTCATGTCGCCGTGAGCGGCGACGTCGAGACAGATCATGACTATCGTCGCTGGATGAGGGTGAGGAATAGCGTTTTGCCAGAGCCTATTTTTCTTCGGCTCCGGCGTTGGCTCTTTGTCGAGAGCGGCCTCGATTAACCCCAAGCCTGCGATCATAGATTGGTGCATGGCAGCTCGAGGATCTCTAGCTGGCGGTTGGTTGTTGAGGAGGTACATGGTGGGCCACCGTTACCGCAGCTTGCAGCGTTTTTGGAAGCACGTTGCCACGCGTATCCACCGTCATGGAGCCGAAGTCGAGGACCTTTGCGGCTTCTACACGCTCTTGTTCAGTGAGGTGGGCCAGTCGAGATCGCCTCTTGTTAGCGATGTACTCGTTGCACTTGGAGGAGGATCCTCCGTGGGAGGAGAGCCCAGCTCGTCGGAGGCTCAACTCATCTGCCGCCTTTTTACGTGCCTCGAGTTGCGTGAGTGTATGCAGTTGGCATTTGTATTCCTCCTTCAAGAGCCAATGGTATCCCATCAGCAGTCCTTGCAGGGAGCCGAAGGGCAGAGGGTCCGCGACTGCTGTCGCTGACCATATTCTCGACTATTGTTGAGGCATTGAGCTCACTGAGGGTGCCGATCGGTGGAGGGAGCCACGATGCTGGAGCAATCGATGGTGTTGTCGGCTGGTCAGGCATGCAAAGCATGCCCATCTGACCAACTTGGAAGCGGCAGCTTCTGATTGCCAGGCTAATTCCATCGCCCACGGACTCGAAAGCCGGGCGAGTGGCCGACGTGTGGACGGTGAAGTCGAACGCGTCGAAGAGCTGGCGAATCTCCGTTGTTGTGGAGTTGTAGATCGCAGTTGATGGGGCCGAAGAAGCCGCAACATCAGCACTCCTAATTCCCACAGAAGGCGCCAATTGACGAGGGTTTAACTCATCAATGCCCATTGTTATGGACTTGGGTTTTGGAGAAGGAGGGAGCGCTCGAAGCATCAATCGGCTAGCAAACAAGCACACAGGGACACAAGGTTTACCCAAGTTCAGGCCTCGTAGAGGTCCCTACTCCTGCTTGTCTGCTCGTGGAATTAACAGAGGAATCGAAGATTACAATGGTGCGCAGATGCAATCTGGCGAGGGTTGTGGAAACTAGGGTTGCGTGTGTCCTCCTCGCCGCCCCCTCATAGCCTTTATATAGATAGGATAGGTCTCGGGTAGCAGGTCGATTCAGTTACAGGTTAGGGTTTCCCTTTAACTTTCTATCTTTAGGTTCTTCTTGATTCACAAGAAATCGAGAGTCCATAGGTTACTCGAGTTCTCCATTTGGGCCTTGGCAACGCCGTGAGCTTCCACTGTATTCAGGGCGTATATACCAAGCTCGACTACCTGTAGGGTATACTCATGTCACATGTATTAAGTTACATTTAAGATTGCAAAGTAGCATGTTACTTGATCTTATTAAGTAAAGAAGTTTACTTCATGGCTGCAAAGTCAAAGAAGGAAATTAAAATTAATGAAGACATAAAGCTCGATTTGTCACAAAGTATGGACAAATTCAAGGAATTGACTATAGTTGTAGCGATGCTGAAGTCTATTGGATTTACACTAGCAATATATGGATATTGAAGTCTCGTAATTAGAATTATCGATCTGATGGTGATCAGAAGAATTTTGCAATGTCCAAGATTATCGAGAGGACCTGCAATTGAGTGGGAGCCAAGTAGCTTGGCTAAATCATAATATGTAGCTAACATATTTTGAGTGGGAGCAAAGTGCAATCCCTGGATCATATATATGGATGCCATATTTGAGTGGCAGCATGACATCATTCTGAGAGATGTGGATGACATATATGAATGATGTGATTGGTACTAATAACATTTAAGTTAGTAAATATGGATGAAGTTGAACAAGTTATTAAACAATGAGATCTATCGAGATAGATTGGTAAGTTTAATAAACAACATAGTTGAATGCTTCCTGGACTTGATTCTGAAGATGTTCAGAATATCCTAGATAAGATTCTGAAGTAGTTCAGAATGGAACAAGAAAGAAGTTCTTACTTGTATGAAGCATTGAGTTAGTCTAGTATTACAACTATGGTTAAAAGAAAGGAAGAGGTGTGCTGCATCTCCTATGACTCAGTCATAGGTTCTTCCATGCAACCATGTTGTATACTCGACGTAATGTGACCCGAGGTTCTGGTTGGAAGGACAAGATCTGATCTGTAAGAACATGTCTTGAAGTGATTCCTGAGTTAATCACTCAACCAGAATTAAGTTTGTACTTAAATGGCAAGAAGAAAAGTAAGGCGCATAGTTGCATTTCATGCACTAGGATCTACATAGATATAGAAGTATAAGGACTCCATCTAATGGGATGTATATTATTGTGGAGGGACTAGTTTGTCTTTACGCAGAGGGTGTGTCCCAGGGCACAGTGCCCATGAGAAAGCTCATTTTGGCTGATCTAATGTCACTGCTGGCTCCTAGAAACAGACCTCACTATGTTGCCATAACTACTATATATATACATAGAAAGGATGCGAAGTGTGTTTCAAAGTTTACGTTACAACAGTGAAAGAAATCATCATTGTAAACACTAGAAACAAAGTCTCACTTTGTCGCCAAACGAATTTTTCAACCCATTATAAGATAATGGTGTGAATATCAGAATTAGGAAGACATTAGTGATTTGGAAAAGACATAATGATCTGTAAACAGAACATGGACATGATGTTGCCCATGATCAATAAACGCATATGTGATATGGTTTATAATTAGTAAATGCAAGCTAGATTATTTGTACTCTAGTGCAAGTGGGAGACTAGAGAACATATGCCCTAGAGGCAAATAATAAATAGGTTTTTATTGCCATATCCCAATTAGTTCGTAATGGTTTCATATTGTGCTATAACTGTATCAAGTGAAAACATTGATACAGGTGTGGTATGAAACAAACCAGGTCCCTAGTAGCCTCTATTCATACTAGTTCGTTAGTCAAGTGATGATCAAGGTTTCCTGATCATGTGGAATTTATGCCAATTAACAACAAGGTCATATCATTGGTAAATGATGTGATGGACATTCATCAAAGATTGCAACACGATCAAGTCATAGAGTTCATTTTTGCAATAGTTAGAAACATAGTCTCCTTCTCCTTAGACCGTGAGATCATATTACTCACTGTTTCCCAAGGCTGCTTTGACTGCATCAAATGTCACTCAGTGTCACGGTGATCATAAAGGTGTACGTTGGATATTCCAAAGGAATAGTATATGACATGTGACTCAAGAGCGGGATTTGTTCACCCACATGACGGGTAAGATACATACGGCTGACTTGGTGAGATTACATCCATAAATGTTACAACATGTGACTTGGTCACGGGAATGTAATATCACAGTAGCAAGTGAAACAGAACTTGTCGGTAACGAGATTGAACAAGGTATGGGATATCAATGATCAAATCTCGGAAAAGTCTTATCAAAGAAAAAGAGGGAATTGGACTCGGTGTTTTATGGTTGATACGGCATCGTCATCATGGAATGTATAGGGGTCATCATGGGCATCCTAGTCCCACTATTGATCATTGATGGAGATCATGTCTATACCATTCCCGAGCCATGAGGGGATACACTTAAGGGTATGATGAGAGAGATCATCCGTAAGTTAGAATAATAGTAGAGAAAGAGAAACTGTTCCGGGGAGAGATCTGAAGATGTTTAGAGAAAGAAAGAAGGAAAATACCATAAGGTGTTTCAGAGAAATTGCGATTTAATATATGTATTTAATATATGTTAATTGTGAATTAATATATACTAAATAAATATTTAAATTAAAATTTATAGGGCGACTTCCTCATTAGGCCAAAATCTCGGAGGGATATTGCCCAGGAGAAAACCACCCTAGAAAAAGAAAAAGGAAGCATCAGGAAAAACTATTCCTAATTCATATGGGCCTAGCGGCCCACGTCAGCGTGCAGATGGGTGCTATGCATCGCACAGGCGGCTGCCGGCCAGGCGCCACTAGCGGGCCGCCACCTCGTGGCCCACGTGGGCGATGTGGGCAGCGGGAGAAGGTGGGCAGGCCACGCGGGCACTACGTCGCTGGGCTGTCAGGGATATCGGCCCACCCGGGCTGCCACTACTGCTGGTCACCAGTTTCCTAGCTGGGCTACATGGGCGTGCACCGGGGCCAGCCCACCCGGGCGCGGTAGCAGCAGCCGCTTCTGGCCGGTGGCACTAGGCCTCGGGCGGGGTTCTGGCCCAAGTGGGTCAGCTGCTTGCTGGCTGTTGGGCTGAGCCATTTTGGCCCAGCCAGCTGAGATCTCTTTTTCTGTTTATTTCCTTTAACTTTTAGTCCCACATGGGGCACCGAAAGGAGAGGGAACGCCCCCTCCTCTTATATAAAGGGGTGCCCATGTGTGGGATGAGACAGCAATTTTAGAGAAGTCCTTTGGTTGACTTTCTCCCCTCTCTCTCTCTACCTTGTGACCATGGCCCCATGTATGGGCCGTGTGAACAAGACACACTTGTAGCATGTTGTTGCGCTCCAGGGATTCCAAGCTGGAGAACTACTTCCGCACTCCCGACGGGATCAGGGAGACAGAGGCCTCATCATACACCGGATGTGTATGAAGCCATGAGGTGCAACACTTGGGGCACTTTGGATGTCATGAGCCAAATCTGCTACACGATGAAGATGAAGAAGGGGTGACCTGCGAGGAGCTTTGCGACCTTGAGGTTGACCACGAGTTCGACTACATCAACCAAGTTCCCCTCGCAACGTTAACCGCGTACGGTCTACAAGGGTATGTATTCTATACGCTCTGGTCGTTATTACATTACTATATAGATAGATCTTAGGTGTTAAGAAGTTCCAACATAAATTTTTTTTTGTTTTCTGCTACGGAACCCTTCAATATGATATACAATTTGTATATATTTTTCTCACAAAACACTTATGGCAGTTTCACCAAGTATACTGATACTTGTTCTTGTTTTATGATAATAGGACCATCTGCATGAGCTTTGAGTGGAAGAGACATGGGGACACAATGCGTTGGAGGCATAATGGATGCTGATGGACGGAGATACTTCTCCTTTTACATTTATTTGCTAGACTTATTAGAATTAGAAGTATTTGTAATCGATTTGAGTGGAAGAGACAAGGGGACATAGTGTGTCTTGCATTTCAGGAGACAGTTATTCATATATATATGTAACAAATCGGTTGTTCTATTAATATGGATGATTTCTATTATGGTCACATTTTGGGCATGAATGTGTTGTTCTTATGGGGTCTTAATGATAATCTATATACATTTATAATACATGAAAAGGCCAAAAGAATATCCAACTTAAATGATAATGCAATTAGTGTGTATGACACTAATGGTTTAAATCATAAAACGTGTAAGCATAAAATATATTCATATTGATGAATAATTGGAAACCGTTAGATGATTGATCTACCGGTATATGTAAAATCATGCCTAGATTGGCAAATATGTCTTAAACAGAATATGTTCAAGTAAAACAGAATAAAAGTTGTTGAAACAACATACATATGATGTATTATAATTCTACAATACGGTAGAAATCATTGTCATATAAGTGTAATTGTGGACTTAAAGTAAATATGAGTATTTGTTGAAGAACATATGACTGTGATACTATTTGAAACATTCAAATGACCGTTGGGATTAAAAGGATATAGAATTAACAAAAGTAACAAAGTTTCTTAATTAGATCAACACCATTTGTAACTAAGTTAATAGTTTAACCCTCACAAAAGATGGTTATCGGATAGGAGGATAGAGTTATCAGGTCAAAACAATTAACGCCTATGAAATAGGGAAATTATCATGATTAGTGGAAACAACACCATAATAGTTATGGCACGCTCGAGTTTCTAGAGAGTTTGATAGTCATTATGAATACAAAGTATTTGTAGAAAATTATTAGACAACTAAGAATGTATTCTTTCATAACCAAAGGACAAATTGGCTATTGTAAGGGGCATACTTGTTAAGAAAAGTTTCTTGATGGAATGCTGATGGGAGAAAAGTGAAAGTTCGAAATCAAGATATTCGATCTCATACTAGTTCATAATAGTTTACTAAATTATTTGTAAACTAGTGCAAATGGGAGACTAATGGAAATATGCCCTAGAGGCAAATAATAAATAGGTTTATTATCATATCTCATACTAGTTCATAATAGTTTCATACTATTCTATAACTATATCAAGAGGAAACACTGATACAGATGTGGTATGTAAACAAATTTGGTCCCTAGTACCCTCTATTTAACTAGTTTGTTGGGCAGCCGGTGATCACAGTTTCCTGATCATGTTGCATTTACGCCAATTGACAATGGAGTCATGTCATGAGAGAATGATATGATGGACATTACACACTTAAGTATTGCAACGTGATCTAGTCACATGGTTCATCATTGTAATAATTAGAAACAAAGTGACCTTCTCCTTAGACCATAAGATCATATTAATCACTGTCTCCAGAGGAATGCTTTGATCTCACTAACTGTCATGTCCATAGATGAGTGACCATAAAAGTGTGTATTGTGTATTCCAAAGGAACAGTTGAGGCCTATGTATCAATATCGAGATTTGTCCACCTACGTGATTGGAAGATACACTAGGCTCACTCTGTGAAATTACATCCAATAAGCTACAGCGTATGACTTGGTCATGGGGATACAATATCGAAATAATGAGTTTAGTATTGACGAGGGGTAACCTCGGCAATGTCCATGAGGAAGGACTTGGGGTTTTGCGGAAAAGAGAATGCTGGGGATTTCGTCGGATGTCAGGAGAACAATGGAGTCAAAGTCGCCTAAATATTGGGTGAATCGCACTATTACAAATCGCTTGGGGATTGTTCGGTGTTCTTTTCCCAAGCTTCTCATGTCCTATATATAATAGGTCGGGTCTCAAAACTGTATGTAGATAGGTTACATATACGTGATTACAATACCAACACGATTTTGGTCCTCTTTCCTCTTTCCTAATACAACTATAGCCTTTGTCGATTGCTCCTTTTGGGCCATCATCTTGACTCTTCATGGGCCATAAGCCTTTCTTCGGGCCTGGGTAGCAAATCATAGGCACCCGAGTAATCATACCTATATCAAGTAGACTTGTCAGTAAAGAGATTAGTATAGTGATACTAAATATCAAATCACTGACAAGTCATGTATCGAAGAGATAAAGGGAATAGGACACAAAGTTTATGGTTGAAGCACAACAAAGTCTCGTGGAATGCATGGGGTCAATATGGACATCCCGGTCCCGCTATTGGTCATTGATCGGACCGAAATCTCGATCATGTCTATGATATTACCAAACCATAGGGTAACACACTTCAGGATCTAACGAGGTTTAAGATCGCTATGGAAGTCAAGGGTTCACCGATGAGAAAGAAGAGATAAAAAATGTTCCGAGAAAGAATAATCGGAATAGTTGTAAAGAGGGTCCTAAGATGTTCGGAAGAAGGAGAAAACTGAAATGTGTTTTGGATAAATGTCAATTTATAAATATGCATTTGAATATATTAATTCTGAATTAATATATTCAATAATTATTTTATATTAAAATTTATGGGGTAACTTCCTGCATTGGGGCGAATCCCGAAGAGAAACAGCTCAAGAGGAAGCCACCACAATACGCAGCACACAGCCACAGCAACTGGGCCCACGCAGGGCCCACATGGGCTAGCCGATGCACGTGCATGGGCTCTAGCCGCTGCCACTGTGGGCCTTGGCCGTGGCCCACCATGGCGCGGGCAGGCAGGCATGCTGGAAGGCCGCCAGCGGCCTACCTGGTTGGCACCATAGCCCTACCTCTCCTCGATGGGTTGGTGCATGCTAGTGCGGCCCACCCAGTCACTGCCTTCCTAGGCAGACTGCGCGAGAGGGCATGGGGGCATGCCGTCCCACCCAGGCCACCTCCTCTCCTGGCTAGACCGTGAATAGGCCGCACCACGGGTCCCAACCGGTCACATGTGCAACTGGCCAGTTGCGCTCCTCCTTTGCTTTTTTTCCTTTAGTCTCACATGGGGACTTGAGTGAAGGGAGTACCCCTTTTTCCTCTATACTAGCGGATTTGGCGCGGCGACACGCTGCGCCCGGGAGTGATATCGATTCTAGAAAGAGTCGTCTGGAGCTAGAGAACATAAGTATGTATAAAAGTGGAGAATTTATGTAAATGTAGTTACATAATGTTTGATACATAGCACAGTATCCAAGCAATTGTTAGGCGTAGTTACAGAAATCACACAATAGATACATAGATTGTGGGGTAAAATGGTACCTCGTAGAACATGGAAAAATCACCAACTTAATAGAACGTAGTTAGAGAAATTGTGAGCCTATAGACATATTAAGTTCTATTGTATGCACACTAAGTAAAACATACTACCTTCTTAAAAGGGAGACCGATTTGCGATCTCTCCTCCGCCCAAATTAGCTCTCGTTTCGGTTACTGTAGAATTCTGTTTTAGACCAATCACTAGTGGAAACAAGGCATGCTGTCCTAGTTCGGAAGGGGCTTTAGTCTCGGTTGCACAACCGGGATGGGGAAATCGGGACTAAAGCGCCACCTCTTTAGTTCTGATTGTGTTGCGAACTAGGACGAAAGGGGATCCACGTGGCCATTGTTTGGAGCAAGGTGGAGGACCATTCGTCCCGGTTCGTATTACGAACCAGGATCGACGTTTCTCTGTCGTGGCAGCATATTGGGCACTTTTTGTGCCGCGGCAGAGAATTCATTTTGTATTTTTCCATTTATTTATTTCCTTTTTATTTTGTGTTTTGCACGCAACAATGAAGGAACCATTATATTACACAACATCGTCATGAATATAGAGATCAAAGTGTCGAATATCTTACATACGATACACGATTTTCATGCATATATAATATAATAGTATCTTTTACGATCCCTATTCCACTATCAACATCTTCTGATATTTATTCTCCTTATGGATCTAGGACCTCTGCATCTAAGAATTCCGCAATTTCCTCTTGAATTGCTCGTAGGTGATCCTTTGGTAGAAGATCATCCCGCAACCATTCGATCTAATGTAAATAAGGAGTCAACATATATGAACGAAACTAAACACAACTAGTGGTAATAAAATAAAATTGTGAATAATGTTTACATACTCGAAGTTGTTCTAAATTTTTGCCCGTCTCACAGCTCATGTAACGAATGAAATCGCAAACATAGTATCCACATAAATTATTTTTGTCCTCCTGCCTCAGGAACTTTACGAGAACAGAGTTCAATCAAAATAATAATCAAGCATGATAATGTATCAAAACTAGAATCAAAGAGATGCGTGGATCTAGCTAGTAGTACTTACATCTAGTGGTTCAAATGTAAGCTCCTCTTTCTAGGCACCCTTAGCCTTATTGGTGAACCGTTTCCAAGCGATGCCCAACAAATAAAATGAATAAAAGGAGTTATTAATTACTTGATATTAGGAAATAAACGAAAGTTGTTGATATAGTGTCATAATGATTGAAATTACCGCTGGAGCATTTCCTGCATGTCCACCCACTTCGCAAGGGGTTTACATTTTGAGTCCATGACTTGTACTACTCCTTTGTCAGGTTGAATGATTAGCAGAATAAAGTGGAAGCTGCGCACACATAACTGATCAATTATACACTTAACATCGAGTAAGCAAAATAAAATGTGTACCAGACAATAACACTCACTCGTAGTTGTAAGGTAATTTTTCTTTTTGGTTTCTTGAAACCTTAACGCCTTTACAATTTTATCATATGTATCCTTGGGAAATAGTTCGACATTATGCTCATGAACCCAATATGGGTCAATGTACCCAATGTCATAGATTCGTCCTCTTTTGCATTCGAGAATCTTCATTCTGTATAATATAGTGAGTATGATTATACATGCAATAAACGAGGTGAGCTAGTTACAGAATTAATTACATAAATAGTACTTTCATACAATAGGCACTAATGATCACTTTGTCGATGGCATCTTGATTGTATAACTGAAATAGTTCATCAGATTCAATTATTATCTGGCATTTCTATACCCGTAATGCTCGTTTCTAACTCCCAGCGCTATCATGTTTCTCCTTGCCTTTGAGGCTTGCATGTACCACTTACGCAATCTTTGCATTTTTGTTGGTAGATGCTTGACCTCCTCAGGTTTGACGAGAGGTTTCCTGTGCCGGTATTTGTATGCTTCATCAACCACGGAGAACTCTAACTAGGCTACGTACTGAGCAATAGTCAAACCATGAGCAGCGGCCACTTCTCCGTACATTGCAACATACTCTGGATCATACTGCTCGACCGCACCTTTTCTCGACCTCACCTCGGTATCGGAAATCACCTTGAGCGGGGGGCACGATTGGTTTTCTGTTCTCCGAGATGGGGAACTGATTTCCCACTTGCACTACTACTCTTCGACCGCACCTTTGACTCTCTGATTTGAGAATAGAGCGGTCATAGTCTGATGATAGCCTTGGCTCGGGTTGATGAAGAGTCTTCAGCATTATTTGCACTTGGGATTTTTGTTCTTCAGTGCTGGGGAACTCTGGTTCTTTCGGCCATATCAGGTTATCAAACCACTATTTTGTTTGGGCCTTTGGGATCATCTCATTCTCCTCTGGAGTATAGTTGTAAGGTCTCATGGGAGGAACCTTTGGTACTTTTGGGAGGGGCTCCAGTCGATGTTTCAGTGATCGGTTACCACTCCCCAGAGTAGCGGTGGTACTCTTCCGCTTTTCGCCCTGGGCTTTAGTGGGCTGAGACGGCTGATGCGGTGGTGAAGACGGCTGCGTTGGAGACAAAGGCGGCGGAGATAGCACCTAACGAGGCAGTGGCAAAGACGACTGATGCGCTGGAGACGGGTGAGGCTGCAGCAAAGATGGAGTGCTCTGAGGAGTCGATGACCTTGCGTCCAATTTGGAATCATGATGTTTTCCTTTCTTCATAGAATGGTGACGTTTTTGGCTTCTCCCAGCTCAGTCACATCCCCTTCACCTGCAGGGTAGTCAACCTTCAGCTGCTCAAATTTGTTCATAACTTCATCCACCCCGACAATAGCATAGCCTTGTGGAACCGGACAACAATGGTAAGTTGGTTTAGGTGCAATTGATAAGGCATAGCCGATCGCCACCTTCACTTTTATGTTCACAACTTTCACATGTAGCTCATAATGTGTCATCTTCGGGATATCATCCACCATGAAGCATAGAGGACCATCACCGGTGCATCATCATCAACATCACCCGGGAGCTCTATGGAGGCCACACTGCTTTTTCGATTATTAGATGGGCCGGTAGCATCGAATGCAACTTCTACCATGTGCCGCTAAGATGGGCCGGTAGTACCTTGATGGCTAAGTGCGTCAATTTGATCTTGGTGCCGCTTTAATTGTTCTTCTATCTTATGCATCCGGTTTGCCTGCTTCCTTGCTTCAATTTCATCCTTTTCCTTTCTCTTCTAATGGCTTCTATCAGGATATTTCTTCCAGCCGACGGGAAACCCAAATTTCCATGGTTTGGAGCCTTTTGTGCCTCGTGTTCATCATTCCCAAGGGCGAGTGTGAGCTCGTCATTCTCTCTATCGGAAAGAACCTCCTTTCTTCAATAGCCTTTGCTGCATTTCTAATGTCTTTGATGGTATGGGAGTTTCATCATGTATTTTTTTATATATGCACTTCCCTTCTGAGTCCAACATGGCCCCATTCCCGTAAAACCAATTCCTTACCATTTTGATCCAATTGTATGGCTCTAGAGTGATCCCTTTAGCAAGCAAGTCGGCCTCAAGTTTCTCCCACTTAGGCATGCTAGCCTTGTAGCCACCTTGCCCCATAGTATGGTGATACTGCTTTTTAGCCGTATTTTTCTTATTCGTTTCAGAACTTTTCAGAGCTGGCTGCGTAAATTTAGGCCAGTAGTCTTTTATCTTCTCATACCCTCTATTGAACTCTAGAGTCTTATCTTCCATGATAAAGTCAAGGTGCAATCTTTTCTTCCAGTTGGTGAATTGCTGGGGCATCCTCTGAAGAGCCCACTCCTTGACTTTTTACTCTATGGTATTCTTTGGATCCTCCTCATTTGGATCCACCTCCGGTGTCGGTAGGGTGAAATTAACGATGAGCTTATTCCAAAGCATATATTTGGCTTTGTCACCGACATATCTAACTCCCAACTCCTTTGGCCTATTCCATTCTCGAATGGTGATCGGGACGTAGTCCCTAAAAATAACTCTACCTTGCTTTTCATTTTTTTTTCAACATCAGTGGGAGCCTTTGGTTCACCGTCTTCAGCGACTTCTTCGATCTTCTACCTTTCATGGTCTCCCAACTTTCTGGCTGGGCCTCGTTTCTTCCTTGCAGAAGATTTGCTTGATCCAGAGGGCTAAAAGAAGAAACAATGTTAATATATGTATATATACAGCATAGTCTTAATTAACTAATATATATATGCACCTCGCTAGAGTTTGTAATATTTAATGTTCCACCTGAGCCATTGGCTTCGCCCTCACCGAAGGTGTCGGCTTCTCCCTCACCGAAGCCGTCTCTTCGGTCGAGCTCCAGATCTCCCTCACCGGAGTTGTTCAGATACAGCGAGGTGATATCGCCATCTCCTCCCTTGCGGATCATATCCTCGAACAACTTTTCATGTTCTGCGTCTCTGCCATGTGGTTCCATAGTTTCTACAAATTAAGAATTGCAAGTTATTGTAATGCTATAAACACACAACAAAACACTAATAAATTAAGGACAATGCACAAAACTTTAGTTGGGAAACTTAGTTCCTGAAAGTTGTTCCAGGAGGCCAAAAAGGAGTGGCGGGGGGTCCTAGCCAACGATGGCGGGGGGTCTCGAACTCCGGCCATTCCACCCCTGGGTATGCCCTGCCAGATAAGGGCTTCAATTAATAATATGGAATGCATAATTAGAACGGGCTCGCCGCGTTGATCGATTTAGACATATTATTTGTCGAATTTGGAATTATAGAATTAAAGTTATGAATTTATTAAGATAAAGGCATTTATTGGCATTTAATTAATTCAAAACATTTGAAATGCCCAGAATTTATTTTAAATATCATAAACAGATTCCTAGCATTTTTCTGATCAGAAACATATATCATTTGTATTATTTGGAATATGAATTTAAAACATTATTTAAAACCAAAACAATTTTAAAAGGGATCAAAGTCAAAGGTTTGACTAGCCTGGGTCAAATCTAGTCAAATTTGAAAATATGTTTGAATTCATATTTGAAAATAGTTCATATTTCATATTATAAGTTTCTCCAAATTCATTTTAAAATATATGATTTAATTTGTATTTAAACAGATTCTGCAATTTTATTTGATTTAAAAAAAGCTTTGGCTATTTTTCTTACCTGGGGCTAGTCTACTCACAGTCAGTGACAAGTGGGCCGGATGGGTCATCGGGTCCACTCGCGCGTCGGCAAGCTGGGCACTGACACGTGGCGATACCGGGAAATACGGGTTGACATGGAAGAAAAAAGAGGGGACTTTTTAGAAAAGCTTCTAGCCAGAACGAGTTCAGACTGATGAAACTGAAGACGCGCAATAGTTTACAGAGAGCTCCGGCAGATTCGTGCAACTTTGGAGGACGGTGGCAACGAAAGCGCTGCGAAAACGAGCAAGCCGCAAAAAACAAAAGCTGGAGAGGGTTCTATAGGCTTCAGGTTTCATTTAGGCCGTTTTTCCGAAAGTGAACCGTGGCACTCGGAAAACTTCGAGGAACGGAGGGCAGAGGGAGGGCCAGTATATGGTCATCGCCGTCCACCCTCCGTCGCACTCCGCCGCACCCCTTGCCTCCTCTCCTACCCCAAGCAGAGGCAAGGCCGCATGGGGAAAGTCGTGAAGTCCTGGGGTCGTGCTCGCTTCTCCTCTGGTCAGGCGGCGGCCAGTGGTGGACACGAGGACTAGAGGAGGAGGGCTAGGGGACGTACCTACCCGAGCGCGCGGGGGACGTTGATGGCGCGCGCGAACATCGAGGGCGGCGCATGGAGGCCGGCGGCAGGGCGACGGTTGGGCAGCCTGACAACATCGTCCGAGCTTGTCCTCGCGGTAGAGGCATCTCGATCTATTTTGCGTGAAAGAAGAATAAGGAAGGAGAGAAAGGGGCGCCGCAGTTAAGTAGTAGGAGATTATTCGTCTCGGATGGTGGCTCCAACCAGGACGAAAAGGCCATACATCCCGGTTGGATCCACCAACCGGGACGTTCAATCGGGATGAATTCTCTGGTCGTTCGTCCTAGATGGAGCCACCAACTAGGTCGTATGTTCTTTTTCAAATGTTTCTCAAACTTTTTAGTCCAGGTTCCCACCTTATTTCTTATTTAGGTGTTTAAATTTGAAATGATTTTTAAATGGTAAATTATTTTGAATTTGAAAAAACTTTCAACATGAAAAGTGTTTTAATTTGAATAACTAATACAAAACCATTTTATGTTTTCTAAAATAATTATTCTACCTATTCAAACTATTAAATATTTTGCCATTTTCAATTAAAAATGCATTAACTAATATTTTTGCATACTTTGGAATTTGAAAAAACTTTCAACATGGAAAGTGTTTGAATTTGAATAACTAATCCAAAACCATTTTTTGTTTTATAAAATAATTATTCTAACTATTCAAACTATTAACCATTTTGTAATTTTCAATTAAAAATGCATTAACTAATATTTTTTGCGTACTTCAGAATCTGACAAAACTTTCAACATAAAAAGTGTTTGAATTTGAATAACAAATCCAAAACAATTTTCGGTTTTCTCTTTGTTCCGGTACAAATGGGTCAAGCTGACAAGAGGCGGGGTAAAGATAGACAAGTAGTACGGAATGACAACAGTGAATCTAAACAATCTTCGGTACAGAGATGAACCATTTGTCCTAGCCAATGGCTTAGTCATAATCATGTCTAGCCCTATAGTACACACCATCAGGGTCATCTTCGTCATCATATGTGTCGTCGTCGCTATGGCATATTCCAGGGATCCTTAGCCCTTCCCCAGATTGTGCACGGGGGAACCGGGAACCATCAACCATGGCATATTCCGGGGGCACCTTCCACTCCGGCCTCAGATTCACGACGCGCGGGGGAGGGGGCTCCTGGATGACGGCACCGCTATGCTCGCACCCTTCACCACCGCCACCCTTCTTGTGGCTTTGCGGCGGGTGAAAGTGCGGGTACCGCAAGCGAGGATGATCTCCCTTGGCGATGTAGCGCATCACACCGGCGATAGTCCTATTCGCCCACCACAGGTGACGACCGGCTTCGTTGTGGTTCATCGGGGGAGGGTTATCACCCTCATACCTGGCGAGCTCCCTTTCCCGTCGGTTAGGGAAAGAAGGCATCCCAAGTGTTGTAGTTCTCGGGATCCCAATGGGGATCTATTCGCTACTCCGGCGTGAGCTCTAGGTAAAAGTGGTTCGTGATGTCCGCCTGGCGGGCGGAACCTTGAGGCACAAGAGGGACAGGAACCCCTCCAGCACTCAGTATCCAATCGGCGGGCAGCCGATAGCCCGACAAGTATGGGTAGGTAGAGGCGCACAACGCCTCAGTCTCCTCCAGCGTCAGAATGGCCCAGTATGCGGTATCCATTGTTGTGAGACAGGAAGGTGCGGATGTGTGGATAGCCATGGCGGGGTTGACCTCGATATAGAGGGAAAGGGCGGGAAAACATGGCGGGAAGCGGTGCTAATGAAGGGAAATATCTTTAGTCCCGGTTAGTGGCTCCAACGAGGACTAAAAGACCCGGTTAGAGGGAAAGGGCGGGAAAACATTGCGGGAAGCGGTGGGAATGGCGGGAAATATCTTTAGTCCCGGTTAGTGGCTCCAACCGGGACTAAAAGCCTAGGTTAGAGGGAAAGGGCGGGAAAAGATGGCGGGAAGCGGTGGGAAATTGCTAGAACCATGGCATACTTTGTGATAATGTGCCCATATTGTGCACACATGTGCATCTTGGGATGTCTTATGATGTTGCAGGAGGAAATTTTCCTTTTCATCACACGGAAAAGCCATTTTCCATTTTTGAGGTGCCGACAACAGGGTGTTTTGTGAAGCAACAACCAAATTATAGTTTCATGTTGGCACCACCCATTTATCAAAATTACTAGACCATATAAAATGGACAATTTCCCAACCAGGGTATCTAAAACCTTTCTATCCACCCCTCATGTAAATCACAAATTCCTGCCGAATTGGACGGAGGCCGGCTAGATTTGAGCTAGGGGTTGTTGGGGCCCTAGCAACCGGGGTGCCACGTACCAACGGTTAGCAGGCCCCAGCGACCCAAGACAGTGTCCCCCTGAGGTACTTCGGTGCATCCGGAGGTTGGCACGACCGGTTTAGTCCTCAGGAGGGGTTGCCTCGCGAGGGGACATCCTCCCAAGCAAGAACATATGCAGAACCTAACCGTGGGTGCCTCAGAAAGCACCTGGGGCTTTTCGATAAATTCACCAAGTGGTTAGCGGACGAGCCAGGTCCCGACAGGGGGCGTGGTCACTATGTACCCATTGTTCTCCTCGGTGAAGGAAGATCTGGACCACCCACCCTTCCTTACAGCCGAAGGACTGACGACCTCAGCATGGTAGGTGTGCCAGCTTGCCGGTTTGTTTCAAGAGAGACAACGGACAGCGTCGGCCAAGGACAAAGGCGGAAAAGGAGCGCCACTTTAACAGCGGATGGAGGAGCGCCCATCGTCAAAGACCTAGTCCACCATGAAGTAGTCTTGTAGACCAGGACCTCGGGGAGCGGCACTATGGAAACCCTTTGCACCCGTATGTCAGGGGAAGAGGCCCGACGCCACCCTATATAAGGATCCCTTATCCTACCTTGGAAGGGATCGATCCTTGAGATCTAAAACCCTAGACTTTCATCCTCCATTGTACCCTCACGAAGCACGTGAGCAATACAACTAAGCAGGAGTAGGGGCTTTACCTCCTCATGAGGGTCCCGAACCTGGGTAAAACCCCCGGTGTCATCTCTCTGTCGTGCACTTGCTCCATCGTCGTCACCAACGCAGAAGTTCCTTCGGAATTGCTTGTTCAGCCCCCTCATGAACCAAGGGATCGTTGGACCCTAGTTACTTCGCGGGACAAATCTCCGACATTTGGCGCGCTAGGTAGGGGGCTGAGGCACGCTTTTAAGACTTTCAACGACATGTCGGCCGACAATGGACCCGCTGATGGCTGTGAAATACCACCTCTTTTAGCCATATAAATTGTGCCATTTATCTCTCATATCATGTTTCTTCCAGCTATAGCTATGCCTTATATGCATGACTTCTAGTTCTCATTTACTTTCATATGAGCTTTGCACATTTAGTAGTTTAGGTAGAATTTTATCACTTTCCTTGTCTATGAAATTTGTGTAGGTGTTGGTGAAGATTATGGATAAAAAGGAACAAAGAGAGCATAGTATGGAGGAGCTGCAGGGACCAAACTTAGCCATTTGAGAGGTTGGAAAAGTAAATTTTTCCAACTTCTCAAAATAAATATCCAAGACCATGTGGTTGTAGCCCTCGACGAGAAGAACTCAACGAGCCCCAAGAACACCCAAAATAGAGTTCATATGAATAAATGGCGACCAAAATACTAAAGGATCCGCAAGTTCAACGACCAACTATACAACCGAAACTAAAAGTTCCCAACGTATAGTTTGGCTGTATAGTTGGTAAAAAGATCAAAAACGACGGGATTTCGCCCTAGAGAAGCTCCAGAACCTTCCCTAAGTCATATGATGGTTTTGGGGGAACCCTAGGGCTCCCCCAAGGCCTATATAAAGGAGGGAGGACCCAAGAGAGAGCCACAAAGCCATATCCTCCACCACGGCGGAGCCCTGCCGCTATGCCACTGCCATAACAGCCTCCAATCAGATCTACACCATCACCATCACACAAGTGGATAAGGGAATAGGATCTTGAAGGCCACCACATCGATCTACATCGTCATCTTCATCAACAACGTCTCCATCACCGATCCCCTTTGTTTACTTGTTGTAATTCTAGATTGAATCTTGGATTTGCACTTGTCTTCAATTGTATCATCATACTTCATCCATATTCTATCCATGATGTTGATTGCCTTCATGTGTGAGTAGTTTCCTTTGTTCTTGGGGAGATGGAGAAACCCTAGTATGAGATTGAATTGAGATAAAGATTATTATGTGATATTGTTAATTATGTGTCTGTGTTAGATTTCCTTCATCTTGATGTTCGGTGAAGCACGCCACTCAATATTTGCCTCATTGAGGACAAGATGGATGGAACTACTTGTTTGTAGATGGAGAGATGATAGCACTTACGGTGACTATAAAGTTGTTGTCATTCCTTACGTATCAACTTGGGAACCAAAGAGAACTCACGGAACATTGTCCATGCCACGGGATACATCCTATGGGGTAAAGTCCCTTAATAGCGCAGTAAGTCGATTGATGTCGATTGCTATCTGCTATGGTTATGACGGATGATGTGTGCAGTGGTTGCTTCCTATTCATCCATATATGGAGCTACTCCCACACATATCATAAATGGTCTTATTCATTATAATAATTTTGATCACTCTTTCTAATTACAAGTGGTGGATCCACTATTCCCTGAGAACTCTTTCCATCATCTTGTAAACTTTGGTAATCATACTTGCATGCTCTTGTTTACTTACAGCTTTAGTTTACTTATTGTTCTCTTATTTTAAAACGCAAAAATATCTTTTACACAAAACTCACATTTTATCTTGTTACTTAGAATGTTATTTAGCATTACTATTTCAGCATTTAGTTCAAAGAGATATTAGACTTCAGACTCCTGCTCTCTGTGGGATCAATATCTTTATTTCGAAACTAGCTACAAACGATTTGTGCACTTGCAGTCATCAAGCTATTTTCTGGCGCCATTGCTGGGGAGCTAAGCGTTGTAGTAGGTCTTTTAGCTTTTGTTTATTTATTTTAGTTTTGCTAGATTTTGTTTTAAGCTTTATTTATTTTCTGCATTTGTATTTTTGCTTTTTTTACAAACCAAAAACCCATAAAAATATTTCTTACTAATCATGTCTTCCGAGATAACTACCTTCCAACAGATGAAATCTATAATGGAGGGGTCAAAGGGAAGGACTTTGGGAGATATTCATAAGAGGCAAGGCATATTAAATAATGGGTGACTTGGGTGGACAAGTATTCATCCACACTATGTGCCTCTTATCAATTATGTTGTGATTGTTGTGAATATCCAGATCACCTCAATTATCAATGTGAGTATAATTTTGATACCGAACTAGCAGACTATAATAGAGATGAGTTTAAATGCCTTGCTGGGGAGGACACATTACAATTTGTGCTTTTTACGGGTTGCCAAGAGTTGTTATTTCGTTTAACAGATATACAGGTAGAAAGTAAACCACTTGATATGATTTATAAATAAGTTCACCCTATATCTTGCTATTGCCAAGATAACTTCCTTGATAATGCATTTATTGTTGAGCGGATTAAAGCTGCCATGGAAGAATTTAACCTTTTGCAGGGTGCTCCAAAAGATAATGTGGAGGGAACTCCACTCAAAGAGCCTCCATCTAAACAACCAAAACATGTTGTTAATAAATATGTGGCGCTGGATGTTGCACCCTCTCAACTAGTGGAAGGTAAGCCCGAAGGTAAGACTATCGCTGAGCTATTCGCTAATTATCTTCGTAAGAATGAAGAGGAGCAACTTGATCAACTACTTGAATCTCCTACTTCTGAAAATAACTTTCCACACACAAATAGTATGCATGCGCACGATATCTCATTATCTAGTAATGATTTCTATAAGTCCCAAACTTATGATGATTGTTCTGAGGAGGATTCGTGCCTAGACAGTGATTTTGGGGACTTTGGTGAAGAACTAGAAAATGAATCTTTCTATGAATATTGTGATGCTATTAACATGGGACAGGAATCCTCATTGGAAGAGGAGTATGAGTATTTTGAAGAACAAGTGAGCAATATGAAGGTAAGAGAAATGTATTCGCAAATAGAGGAATATGCTAAAAAGTTAATTTCTTCGGATACGATAGACAATCCAATAATATGTCCTCAGTGTATGAAACTTAGGCACTACTTTCGTTTTCAATGCTCTGATACCTTTAATCAATCTTCAGTGTCTTATAATAATGGTGATACCACTAGTGAAGTATTAGAGTATGTTACTTGGAAGGTGCCGATGAGCTGATAGTACATGTTATATCACGTATTAATAGTGAAGATAGTGTTCTCATAAAAACAACTTATGAAATCCTGCAACGTATTTCTTGGTATTCTCATGAAAATTTTAGTGAGAATACACTTACATGAGGAGTAAGGCATGGAGAAAACCCGTAGCACACAAAGTTACTTGTCTGCAGGAAATCTCATTGGAGAAGGACGAAGTTCCTTCCCAAGAAGAGGATGAACACGAAGAAGAACTGCAAATCCCATTGAAGAAGGATGAAGTTCCTTCCCAAGAAGAGGATTAACATGAAGAAGAACTGCTAATCCTTGAGGATATGCAACTACTGGACATGTGGAAGAAGGTGGATTACTGTTATGGTAATTTGTCAAATTTATTCGAAGGGAGGAGGCAATATAATATTAAGCCAAACAAGATTTATGGTTATGAATGCAATCCTCTCTTTAAAGAATTTTTATCAACCAATACTCACATAAACGGTAATAGTGTAAAACTCTTGGAATACGTAGTTTATGAAGGGTCTCATGAGCTGCTTACGAAAAGTGGTATTATTATGAAAAGTAGTGATAATGAGGATTTAGCAAGGTATCATAATATTATGGATTATATTGTCAATTATTGTCAAGAACATTTTAGTGGGAATGCACTTGTGATAAAGAGTAAGGAGCTATGTAAAATAATTATTCCCGAAACTAACATTTTGCAGGAACCACTAGATAACGAGGAGGAACACCAAAAAGGTGAGGTTGAAGACAAACATCATTCTACTAATAATAAGTTTGTTTATGATGCCTTAGTCTCTAGTAATCATTCTTATTGTGTTGAATCTGAAGCCTAGATACTCAATTGGAGAACACTAATTATGATGAACTGGAGATAAATCCTTGTAGTATTACTGAGCAGGTTTTGGGAGAGCACATCTTTGATGAGACATTTGTTGATGATGCTTCTTTTTGTGATCGGATTGATAACACTAGAACTGAGGAACTTGTTAGCAAGGGTGATGAACTAGAGAATAGAGACACTTTTGAATTTTTCCCTGCTGCTAAAGATGAGTATTATGAAGTGTTTCCTCGTGATAGTGTAGCCCAAGAAGAGTACTATGAATTGTATCCTGATGATGCTATCAAAGGTAAAATGTTTGACTTTACATGTAAATATCTAATCCTTTTATTGAAGCTATCTAGGGAGGTATGCTCACCACACATGGCGCATTTTGTGAGCAATAACACATTTATCTACAAGACTCCGATGCACCGCAAGGAAGTGAGGCTTCGACCAGGCCATAATAGTAACTGTTCCAAACCTCTTTTGGAGGTAAGAATAAATAATTCTTTGGCTCCTATATATTGAAATCATATTTGAGAAAAGTCCGGCTACTTGGTTATAAGAAAGCGCTTCCCGGGAGGCAACCTGGAAGTTATTAGGTGTCTTTCTTAGTTTTGTGTCTTGAGTCTTGATGCATTCATGTTGCATTGGCATTTTTATTCTTTGCATGATTTGCTATTAGAATTATCTTGTTGTAGTTTTCAAAAGGTAGAATTTATTGTTACTATGTGTTGCATAACTCGGTTGTACTTAAATCCCGTTTTATACATGCTGTTGTTGGTCAAAAAGTAGAGTTGTTATTTTACTGTCTGATGTCTACGCACTTCTATTCTTGTAGATAGTTGTTGGGCCTCCAAGTGCAGAGGTTTGTAGAATAGCAGCAAGTTTTCCTTAAGTGGATCACCCAAGGTTTATCGAACTCAGGGAGGAAGTGGTCAAAGGTATCCCACTCAAGCAACCCTGCAATCAAGATACAAGAAGTCTCTTGTGTCCCCAACACACCCAATACACTTGTCAAGTGTATAGGTGCACTAGTTCAGCGAAGAGATAGTGAAATACAAGTGGTATAGATAATTATAAATGGTAACGGTGATAGAAGATAACTTGATGGCGTGGAAGAGACTAAAGGCAAACTGAAATAAAGATGGAAGCAAGCAAACATGTAACAGATCTAGTTGCAAACGGTGTTTCAATGCTTAGAAACAAGGCCTAGGGATCATACTTTAACTAGTGAACACTCTCATATAAATATATTATTCTTTATGATACTACTCTTAACTACTCTCCGGTTGGACACTCTAATCGATGTAGGGCTATAACAGCACACCTCCAAGTAAACCTTTCCCATCTAGAAAACCCCACACTATCACCTTGAGTACTAGATGGTTCCAACAAACACAACAATTTCATAGAGACATCCAACCCCAAATATAACTCATAACAAGTATTTGTAATCTCTAGCCTAAGTGCCACCATGGTGTGCACACTGTCAACTTCACACACATGGGGAGAGCAGAGATCTATTAAAGCACTTGAGTAGCAAGGTAGATCTATAGATTACAAGCTCATGATCACAATATGATCATGCATAGAGAGAGATGAACACATAGCTACCGGTAGAACCCTTAGCCTCGAGAGAGAACTACTCCCTCCTCATCATGGGAATCAACAATGGTGATGGAGATGGCGGTGGAGATCATTGGAGATGGCTCCGGGGGCACTTCTCCGTCCTGGCAGGGTGCCAGAACAGAGACTTTCTGTCCCCCGAATCTCCCCTTCAGTGGCGGCGGCGCTGCAGAACTTTTCGTGGATTTCCGATTGACTACTTAGGGTTTCTGCATCGAGAGGCTCTTATAGGCGAGAGAGGCAAGGTCGGTGGCTGGCCAGGGGGCCCACACCACCTGGTGGCGTGGCTAGGGCTAGCCCGCGCCTGGGGGGTGTGGTCAGGCCCTGGCCCTCCTCCGTCTGGTATTATGGCTCCGTGAGTCTTCCGGTAAAATAGGAACTTTGGCTTTTGTCCCGTCCAATTCTGAGAATATTCATTTTCTGACTTTCCTGGAACCAAAAACAGCAGAAAATAGGCAACTGGCACTGTGGCATCTTGTTAATAGGTTAGTCCAAGAAATCATATGAAAAGTAGTCCAAAGTTGGAACAAAACACAAGAAAGTAGATAAAACCAAGCATGGAACATCAAAAATTATAGATACATTTGCAATGTATCAACATCCCCAAGCTTAACTCCTGCTCGTCCTCGAGTAGGTAAGTGATAAAAATAAAGAATAATTTTTTAGGTGACATGCACCATCATAAACTTGATCAAAGTACTTGTAAAACATTCAAAGCTGGGATCATAGTACTTCAATCATAACATGAATGACAAAGTTCTAGCAATAAGACAAAGAAACTATGTTGCAACATGAAAAGGCACAAACAAAAGATTCATGAATAACAATGCTTTGCAAAACGTTTGTTTGTTTCACATAAAGAAAACATAGCATAATAGTATTCAGCTTGTCCCTCATAGAGTAGAAAACATAAATGCATAGGACACCTTCAAAGTTCATAAGAGTGACTAGATACAAATAGTTTAAAACAAGTAATATCAAGTTATGCATCAATAAACTAGTCTTGGGACAATGCACATAGAACTAAGAATGGCCACTATGCTCTCAAAGTAGGTGCATAAAGGTAGAAGGTGGAGACTCAATATAACGGTGGAAGAAAGGCCTTTGTAAAAGGAAGTAGGGATTCAAGTCTCATAAAGAGCTTCCAAAAATTATGGTACTTATAGCTTTCAGCTCTCATTGCCCCTATCATAAGCATCTTGAAGTGATTAAGGTTAAAGTGAACAAACTATGGTGTACATGCTTGACGAAGTATAAGTCAAAAATCTCATGTCCCTTGTATATGAGGGCCGCTCCTCATGCTACTAAAGTTTAGTCACCGGTAAGTTCTTGTCATTGTAAGTATATGTGTATCATAGAGAACCGCCAACGGGGTACCCCTTGCCCAATGATACGGAAGAATCCCCATATCAAAATGACAAGGCAAGCAGACAACGAGCATCTCAGCAATCTTCTTATTTACCATGGGAATATGGTGCTTTTTTCTCTCTTTCCTCTTTTCATAATCTCTTTTTCTTTTTCTTTTCTCAATATAGGACTTTTTTTATAAGAAGAATGCTTCATAGACAGCTCATTATGGTTACGCTGTAGGTTTCCCCATGTCAGCATGGATTAGACCAGGCCCAGTGCTTTCTAACACATATACATAACTCCATGGACTTACAAGCTCCCCTTTCATTTCACACCGACGACATCCATATACAAAAGAGCATGATATCAACTAGGTACAAAGTACCCGTGCAATGTTGAAAGTGTTCCCCATGACAGCATGGTTCTGCTAATCCCCAACAAATAAGTGCAAGCATATACAACATAGACGACACAATGGTTCAAGTTTATTAAGGGCAAGAAAATTAAAGTGTGCCATCAAGTTCGTGAGAGCTTTAATCACTAGTTTTCTCATAACAAGTTTAATTTGGAAGGTAAACAAAAACATGAATATACATGGAATAGGATAAGCTAGTAGGTAGGTATTGTGGACTCTTTGGAATAACTTGGTTTAGGGAGTTGGATGCATGAGTGGAACTCATACTTTGTGGTGGAGGCTAGCAAAAGACTGGGAGCGACCAACTAAGAGAGCAATAATGGCCAAAATCATGTAGAGCGACAAAACATCATTGATCAAAGCATAAAGTGATACTACAAGTTGAAAACTAAAGGATCATAAAGGCTATGGTGACTTGAAATAGTCATAACATGGTGTGAGCATGCGCCAAGTCAACCCAAATAAAGCATCAAAGGAGAATACCACTATACTATGCTTTAATATGCTAAAACAACGCATGATTCATCCAAGGCACATTAAGCAATCTCAATTGTTTATAACAAGTCATGCTACAGCAAAGAACACTAAGCATAAAGCCAAAACAATATCAAGCATGGCATGACAAAGCATAGGCCACAGTCAAAAACAAGCTCTCTTTACCACTTAAGCATGAGCTTTCCTACTCTTTTCCAAACCAAACCAAACTATTTGAAGACCAATGTATGAAAGAGGGGGTCCAACCAATTTATTAAGAAAAATAAGAAAACAAATCAAACAAAAAACCAAAACAAAAATGAAAAAGTAGACACTCCAAGAACAACACAACTATGCATGAAACAATAAAAATGAAGCGTTTGGAAGAAACCTGGGATTTTTATTGATGAAGAGGAGGATGCCTTGGCCATCCCCAAGCTTTGACGCTTATACTTCTTGGATATTTCTTTGGGTGACACGCGTGGCATCCCCAAGCTTGAGCTTTAGTCCATCCTTCATCTCATTACTCATTCCTTCCATACACCTGAAATTTTTCCTTCATACAAAACTTCACACAATCTTTATTAGCAACATTAGTGCACTCAAGATAATAAATCTTTAAGGTTAAGTTCTAACACCAATAAAACTTCCATTAGAACACTAGCTACTGTAGCACTTCCCTCAAAAGGATCAATTCCCCAAAAGAACTCAAAAGGGAACCAACAAGAAGCAAATGCAGAAAATGGCAGAAATCTGTCAAAAGAGGCCAGCAGGTAAAGACGAATTTTTTCGAAGACCTTCTATTGCTCAAATCAAAAAGTGTTGAACTAAAAGAAAGTTAGATAACAACCTGGGGCAGAAGCACAAAAATTAACGCCTCAAAAAGACGTTCAGAGATTTTACACGAATGTTTACGGTGAAGCACGGAAATCTGTTTCGGGACAACAACTTTCTGTAGGGGTTCGTAGCATGGAAAACAAAATTTTCTATCGCATACAAACAAACAAGCCAAGATCTATCTACTAGATTGTAGCAACGAGTCGATAGAGGAACTCACCCTCGAAGATTCCAAAGCGGTTAACGAGAGCAGATTCTCGTGGGTGATGTAGTCGTACTCTTTCCGATCTCAAGATCGCGTAGACGATCCTTCCAGCGCCATGTTCCAGCAGCGCTCCCGCAGTCGGTCACACGTTCGGTACTCGACGAAGACCTTCCTCTCCTTGTTCCAGCAGAAAATGGAGGTTGTAGCACTCTCCTCGCGATTACAAAGACAACGTCGTGGTACCGGAAGTAGAGGGGAAATCCCGCAGGGCTTCGCCTTAAGCCGGTGCGAGTATGGTGGAGCTTATGAGAGAGGCTATTAGTGGTCTAGTAATTAGACACACCAATTAGAAGGCTCTAAACCAATTAGAAGGCTCTAAACCGCTGGCTAAAGCAATTAGAAGCTCTAAACCAACACGGCTCTAAACCGGAGATTAGAGGTGGAAACTTGTGTACTAGGAGGGAGCCCTGCCTCCTTATATAGGTGGGAGGGCTGGCCAAGGGAGGAGAGTCCCTCCCAAGTCGGCTTGGTGGGCGCCGCCAAGGAGGAACCCTCCTCCAATCGCCTCCACCAATCCTCCTCTCTTCCCACTTCCCAAAATTGCTTGACTTTCAAACTAGCCGTTTGACTTTTCAATTTAGGATTTAATTTAATCCTTTATTTGGGACAGCAAGAACACTTAGTACATGATGCAATCATTCCAACTTACAATGACACATTCATGTACCCTTCCCCGAGTGCGGACATTCAGGGACCTTCTAGAATGTTCGATGAAAACACCTAACCATTCCCCAACTCAAACGGACTTTCCTTATATGAATCTTATTCTCGGACCATTCCGGATCACCTCGTGATATCCCGGATCCCATCCGAGACCCGAACAACATTCGGTCTCTTTCTCATAATACCATAACTACTCAAACAACGTCGAATCCTTATGTGTCTCTCCTACGGTTCGTGAATTATGCGGACATGATCGAGACACTTCTCGATCAATAACCAATAGAGGAATCTGGAAATTCATATGGCTCCTACATATTTCTACGATTACTTTGATCGAATGAACCACTTACATACGATACCAATTTCCCTTTGTCTCACGATATGTTACTTATCCGAGGTTATGATCGTCGGTATCTACGCATACCTAGTTCAACCTCACATCGATAAGTACTCTTTTCTCGCTCCGTGATATGTGATCCCTTGTGAGCTAGTCACATGCTTGCAAGCTAATTGGATGACATTTCACCGAGAGGGCCCAGAGTATATCTATCCGTCATGTGGATGGACAAATCCTCTTGATCCATGTGTTTCAACCAATACTTTCCAACACTCAATGCCACTTTTATAGCCACCTGTTACGGTGTGGTGTTTGATGACATCAAAGCATCCATCCGTAAAGGTGATATGCATGATCTCATGGTCAAGGAATTAGGTTACTATGTATCGTAAAGCATATAGCAATTGAACTATTGAAATGACTTGATCTTTATGCTACGCTTATCTATAGGAGTATGTCCACCATATCATTCTCCTAACGATATGACCTTGTTGTTGATAACATCTCAATGTTCATGATATGGAAACCACAATCATCAATCAACCAACAAGCTAGTGAAGTATAGAGGCTATACTAGGGACTTCAATTTAAGTTTACAAATCACACAAGTATTAATGGTTTCCTTGTTAATACTATTATAGCATGAATGTAAACATTTATCATAAGTATGAAGATATGATAATAACCTACTTTATTATTGCCTCTTGGGCATATCTCCAACAGTCTCCCACTTGCACTAGAGTCAATAATCTAGTTTCAAACCTTTGTGTATTCAAAACCTATGGCTTTCCGTGTTGTATGTACACGATTGCTAGTGGTCAACTGATCTCGGATCGACACTTCCAGTCCGTGTGTGTAATTGCATGTCTTTGCGTCTCACGCATCACTCATTTTCTAATGAGATGGCTTTGTATGATTTGGTCTTCGGTGTGACCTTTAGTTCTTTGGGGTTAAAACATGTTGATAATATTGTCGCACAATATATCTTCATAGTATTATCCTGCTGTGAACTACACCTAGTTTGATAACAAACTACTTGACACAAATGCCCTCTTTTGCTGCTATAATAGCAGTCATATACTTAGCCTTTTGTTGAAGTATCTCACAATGTCTTAACTTTGGAACTCATCCAAATCCATTATGGAACTCACTTTCCATTATATTGTGCCACCCTTAGTTTAGATTGAGATAAACTAAAATTTGTACTTTGTGACAAAGCTAGTATCAATGTAGTACTTTTACAATGAACTAACCATCTATTTGTCACTTCTACAAATAATATACTCTTAGTTCTTCCAAAAGATCATAAGAATATCCTTACTATCGTCCAATGATCATCTTATGAATCATTCTGGTATATGCTCATAATATTTATAGCATAGGACATATCTGGATTTGTACATATCACAGTATGATTGATATAAATACTCTTTGTGATTTCATACATCAAGTATCAATCTATACTTGAATCTTTGTTTCACTTACCAAGTGCCAATACACTTGAATATATCATCAACATTGAACTCTTTCAATCCTTTCTGTGCAACAAGAACCTTTCTTGTAGTTTCTATATTGAATTCATTCAATATCTCGTCTATGTACTTCTGGCACAACCATATTAGCGTCTATTGATGCCAAATATTGGGTTTTGCCTAAGTCTTTCATCGGGATGAAATTCTTAATATGTGTTAATAAAGATACATCATTTCTAATCAACAATATGTCCTCCACATAATGTATTAGAAACATGTCTTAGCGCCCCACTTAATTTCTTGCAAATGCAAGCATCTTCATTGTCTCCGATGAAATTAAACTCTTTTAACAGTTTCATCATAGTGAAGATTCCAACTCCGCTATGCTTACTTCAACCATTGAAGTTTGCATATGCTTTTAGCATCCTTTGAATTAACAAAACCCTTTGGACCGTGTCATGCACACGTCCTAGGTAACCATTCTATTAGAAGAACTTGTTTTGTTTATTCTACTACCACATAACAAATGATATGTAGTGGTTGCTACATTAATCCGTCTAGACTAAAAATCGCTATGAAAGATCAAATCTTGTCATATACAACCTTTGAACATTGTTGTGAACTCTTTCCCAACATGTCGACTATTTCATAGATGTGAAACATCCATGTCTACTTCTTTATAGATCCAAACACAACTACAAGGTCTTACACCTTTTCCGAGGGTCCTTCAAGTTTAAAACTTGATTTCTCGTATGGAACTATCACGGATTATATGGCTTCAAGCCATTTGACGAGTCAGGCCCATCATCGCTTCTTTGCATGTAGTAGGTTCATTATTCTCAAATAATGATTCAACCCTCAAATCTTGGTATTTGATTGTTCATCCGACCTACTTGTTTCAATAGAAACTTAGACCTCCGTGACCACAACCTTTGAGGCACGTGAGCCATGAGCATTGTTTGCCTCCTAACACTTTTCGGTGCTTGCAACTTTGCACATATAGCTAAGGTTCTTTTAACCTTATCAAAGTTCTATTGTCCTCCCACTTAACTTTTCACGAAAAATTACTTCTCAAAGAAACTTGACGTTCTAAGACAAACACTTTTGTCTCCGGTGTTTATGGAGGAATACTTAACAGTAATACAAAGACAGGTTTATCCGACTTTGGTTGCAAACATCTTTCTTATGCATAGCATACCAATGTTTAAGAAAGGACAACATGAGTTTTATCCCAAACCATAACTTTATATGGTGTCATTTCAACGGATTATGATGGAGCTCTTTTTAGTGGAAAAGCGGTAGTTTCTAAAGCTTTAATCTTTAAAATATAATGGCAGTTCTATATATTATACCTTTGATCTTACCATGTCAAACAAGGTTTTAATTACATATCTCAACACTCCATACTCTTATGGTGTTTCGGAAATGCAAATCCAATAACGATTCCTTAAATCTTAGGTATTATGCTAAACTTGTAACTCAAATATCTTCCTTTATGATCTTATCATAAACTATTTATATTCTTGTTACAATGATTTTGCACTTCATCTTGAAAATCTTTGAACTTTTCAAATATTTCATACTTCATCCTTATTAAGTAAATATTCACATATTCACTCAAATTTTCGGAGAAAACATATGAAGTTGAAATCCATCGCCTTGACTACACATAATGGAGTTCGTACAACAATATGCACAAGTTCCAATAAGCTAGTCATTCATTCCCTTTTGGCCTATGAACGAAGTTTTAATTATCTCTAGGAAAGTTTCACAAACGTCATTTGATCAAAAATCAAAAGACTCCAAAATTCCATCCACATGGAGTTTCTTCATGTTTTCTTTCCAATATAATTTAAACGGGCGATGTCACTTCCTAAGTGATCTTTCAATCAATTTGTCTTTCGACAATTTTAGCACTAGTTTTATGGATGTGATTTCTCCAACGAGATTTGTGAATCATCCATCTTTTATGGATTACGGCAATTATTTGAACAACCCTTTTGTTCTCATAATACGATAAAACAAATCGAAGGCAAGCTTTGATGTTTAACGAGCAACACAATAACCCTTTATTTGTTTTCGATGAACATCATCACATATTCTTTGCTAGTTACTTAGGCCATTGTAGTTCATGAATTGTGTTGTTTCGTATGACGATTCACACCAACAAATTCAGTATCAAATACTTAAGAACCACATTGTTTAATAAGCAAAGAATATAGCCATAACACGTATATCATCTATATACTTAAACTGAACAATTCTAGTCTTTTCTTTTCTGCCACATATTTATGAGATTCTCTGTCAAGATTTCTGTTTGAAAGAATCTATCAACATCAATAGTGGAGTCATACATATGACACATAGTCCAAAGCGTATAGTTAAATACCAATGTCTTTGAACTTGCACTTTGAAGTAGATCACCATTATCAAATATTTGGTGTTCTTTCAAATTCCTTTCTTTAGTAATCTCTTGGTGTAGTAAATATTTTACCTACATCAAATATTCACCTCATCATGGATTTATCCATGATCAAGCTACTTTTAGCTTGTAACGATGAATTATGAGTATAATGTTGCTATCCAAAACCTTTTGGAAGATTAGGACAACTAGTGTCTCCAACCTTTTGCAAATTCTCATCAAACATGAGAACATGACTTTGCCATATTATACTCTATCATGTTGTAACCAAAACTTCGTTTCAGATATCATAATATCTTCCACACATCATGGTTTCTGAAACAACTCTTTCAGATCCTAGATAACCTTGATATTAAGATAATCTTTTGAATATCAAGAATCATGGAGACAAACATGATACTCATATACTAACACTTTGGAATTGTCACTCTTGTTTTAATACCAATTATTAAACTTCATGGAGTAACGAGAAATTACTGAAAGTTTGCAATAGGACTTTAAACTTTAGATTAACACTTCAAAACAATACGATACCAGTCAGAAAGTAACTAACCAGAATTCTATAGTTCTATCATCTCAATTATAACTAAGCACAAGGTGGTAAACGGATGCCAATGACTACAACAACTATGCAAATTCACTTTGATTTAGTTTATGATAAATAGAGTTCTAATTAATAATTAAATTAATCTAGGTGAACTCCCACTCAAAACAACATCCCTCACATTGTTTTAGTGATCACATGAACCAAATCCACCACATCAAAACCGATCATCACGAGAGTTGATATAGTTTCAATGGCGAACAATCAACATGTTCATCATATCTACTATATGACTCATGCTCTACCTTTCGGTAATCCGTGTTCCTGAGGCCATGTCTGTACATGCTAGGCTCGTCAAGATCAAACCTTAGCTACCGCATAAGCAAATCTGGCTTGCTTACGTTGTATTCACCCGGAATCAAAGACACCCGATCATCACGTGGTGCTTCGAAGCAAGCTTTGGCAACGGTGCATACTAAGGGTGAACACTTTAGAACTTGAAATTTATGTGCATGAGGGATCATCTTATAATGCTACCGTCGTCTACTAAGCAATACAAGATGCATAAAGGATTAACATCACATGCAATTCATAATATGTGATATGATATGGCCTTTCTTCTTTGTGCTTCCGATCTCTATCTTGAAGCACCTAACATGATCTCCATCATCACCGCATAGCATCAAGGTCAATGACGCTTCTTCATGGTCGTCCCACCAGCTTCAACTATTACAACTATTTTGAATAGACACGCAGGTCTTAATGTAAATTAAAGACAACCATATGGCTCGCCGGTTGCCAACTTACAATAAGGAACATTGCATACATCAAATATAATCACAATCATGGCCATATCACATCATCGCACCCCTGCAAAACAAAGTTAGACGCCTACTTTCTTTGCATATTTTACGTGGCTTGGGGCTTTCAATAAGTGTCGTTCTAACTTACGAACAAGAACCACAACATTGATACTAGCATTGTTGATCACCCGTTGTAAATTGGATCTTTACTATGCTAGGAGAAACAGCACCATAAAGCCACTTATGCAATACAAGTTGCATGTCAAGCGTGGAACAAGTCTCATGAACGATGTCATGGAAGGTTAGCCCGGGCCGCTCAATCCCAACATACCGCAAGAAGCAAAGTCCACAAAACGCAATCTACAATAAAAGCATCAATGCCCACAATGTCCTTTTTGTTCTTCTCTTGCAACAGATCTACATATAGACACGGCTCTGATACATTGTAGGGGTTCGTAGCATGGAAAACAAAATTTTCTATCGTACAAACAAACAAGCCAAGATCTATCTACTAGATTGTAGCAACGAGTCGATAGAGGAACTCACCTCGAAGATTCCAAAGCGGTTAACGAGAGCAGATTCTCGTGGGTGATGTAGTACTCTTTCTCTTCCGATCTCAAGATCGCGAGACGATCCTTCCAGCGCCACGTTCCAGCGCCTCCCTTGATCGGTCACACGCTCGATTCGACGAAGACCTTCTCTCCTTGTTCCAGAAAAGCGGAGGTTGTAGCACTCTCTCGCGATTCGCAAGACAACGGCGTGGTACCCAAGTAGAGGGAAATCCCAGGCTTCGCTTAAGCAAAAGTAGTATGGTGGAGCTTTTGAGAGAGGCTATTAGTGGTATATTAATTAGACACACAAATTAGAAGGATCTAAACAAATTAGAAGGCTATAAACCGCTGGCTAAAGCAATTAGAAGCTCTAAACCAAAACGGCTCTAAACCGGAGATTAGAGGTGGAAACTTGTGTGTTCTAGGAGGGGAGCCCTGCCTCCTTATATAGGTGGGAGGCTGGCGGCCAAGGGAGGAGAGTCCCTCCCAAGTCGGCTTGGTGGGCGCCACCAAGGAGGAACCCTCCTCCAATTCGCCTCCACCAATCCTCCTCTTCCCACTTCCCAAAATTGTTTGACTTTCAAACTAGCCGTTTGACTTTTCAATTTAGGATTTAATTTAATCCTTTATTTGGGACAGCAAGAACACTTAGTACATGATGCAATCATTCCAACTTACAATGACACATTCATGTACCCTTACCCCACCCCCCCCGGAGTGCCGGACATTCCGGGACCTTCTAGAATGTTCGGCGAAAACACCTAACCATTCCCCAACTCAAACGGACTTTCCTTATATGAATCTTATTCTCCGGACCATTCCGGATCACCTCGTGATATCCCGGATCCCATCCGAGACTCCGAACAACATTCGGTCTCTTTCTCATAATACCATAACTACTCAAACAATGTCGAATCCTTAAGTGTGTCTCCCTACGGTTCGTGAATTATGCGAACATGATCGAGACACTTCTCCGATCAATAACCAATAGAGGAATCTGGAAATTCATATGGCTCCCACATATTTCTACGATTACTTTGCGATCGAATGAACCACTTACATACGATACCAATTTCCCTTTGTCTCACGATATGTTACTTATCCGAGGTTATGATCGTCGGTATCTCTGCATACCTAGTTCAACCTCGTTACCGATAAGTACTCTTTTCTCGTTCCCGTGATATGTGATCCCTTGTGAGCCAGTCACATGCTTGCAAGCTAATTGGATGACATTTCACCGAGAGGGCCCAGAGTATATCTATCCGTCATGTGGATGGACAAATCCCACTCTTGATCCATGTGTTTCAACCAATACTTTCCGAACACTCAATGCCACTTTTATAGCCACCCTGTTACGGTGTGGTGTTTGATGACATCAAAGCATCCATCCGGTAAAGGTGATATGCATGATCTCATGGTCGAAGGAATTAGGTTACTATGTATCAGAAAGCATATAGCAATTGAACTATTGAAATGACTTGATCTTTATGCTACGCTTATCTATAGGAGTATGTCCACCATATCATTCTCCTAACGATATGACCTTGTTGTTGATAACATCTCAATGTTCATGATATGGAAACCACAATCATCAATCAACCAACAAGCTAGTGAAGTATAGAGGCTATACTAGGGACTTCAATTTAAGTTTACAAATCACACAAGTATTAATGGTTTCCTTGTTAATACTATTATAGCATGAATGCAAACATTTATCATAAGTATGAAGATATGATAATAACCTACTTTATTATTGCCTCTTGGGCATATCTCCAACACTTTCCCAATCATTACTTCTCTCTCATTAGAGGTTACTCTTGGCACAAAAAGCAAATAAAAAGGATAAGGAGCGGTTATTACTGAAGTAATAACTTCCAAGACTCATCTAAAACTTTTGGGTTATCTCCCAATAAGTACTTTTCTTTAACCCCTTTAAGTTAGGCATGATTGTTTGAGAAAATGCTCACATAAGAAATATGAATTTAAGTAAAAGAGAGCATCAAGAAGCAAATTCAAAGCACATTTAAGTCTAACCCACTTCCTATGCATAGGAATCTTGTAAAGAAACAAGTCATGAAAGCACAAAGCAGCAAGCATAGGAAAGCAAAACAAGTGCAACTTCAAAATTTTCAACATAAAGAGGGGAAACTTAATATTATTGAGATGCATAAAACCATGTTTCCCTCTCTCATAATAACTTTCAGTAGCATCATGAATAAAATTAACAATATAACTATCACATAAAAAATTCTTATCATGAGCCATATGCATATAATAATTATTACTCTCCCTATAAGAATAGTCATTCTTATTAATCATAGTGGGAGCAAATTCAACAAAATAGATATCATTATTATTTTCATCACCATAATCATCAAATATAGGAGGCATATTGTAATCATAATGAATTTTCTCCTCAATAGTAGGTGGACTGAAAATATCATACTCATCATTGTAATCATCATATATTGGAGGCATAATATCATCAAAGTAAATTTTCTCCTCCATGCTTGGGGGACTAAAAAGATCAATTTCATAAAAACTAGCTTCCCCAAGCTTAGACTTTTCCATAGCATTAGCAATAATGGTGTCCAAAGAATTCATACTAACAACATTGCTATTAGCATGCAAATAAAGTTCCATAGGTTTTTTAATTTTCTCTTCAAACACTTCATGTCCTAACTCAAGATAAATACTATAAAGCTCTCTATTTTTTTGTTGTTTTCCATTAAGCCTAACTACTGAAAACAAGAAACAAAAAGACAAAATTGCAGAATCTAAAGGAAATAACTTCGAGCACTCACACCGGAGGATGTGAGTACCCTTTTACCTTACCTCCCTGGCAACGGCGCCAGAAAATAGGCGTTTGCCGTGGGAGGTTCTTCTTATTTAATCCTCCGGTGTGACCACCTTTGACCTTACCTCCCCGGCAATGGCGCCAGAAAATAGCTTGATGTCTACGCACTTCTATTCTTGTAGACAGTTTTTGGGCCTCCAAGTGCAGAGGTTTGTAGAACAGCAGCAAGTTTTCCCTTAAGTGGATCACCCAAGGTTTATCGCACTCAGGGAGGAAGTGGTCAAAGGTATTCCCTCTCAAGCAATCCTGCAATCAAGATACAAGAAGTCTCTTGTGTCCCCAACACACCCAATACACTTGTCAGGTGTATCGGTGCACTAGTTCGGCGAAGAGATAGTGAAATACAAGTGGTATAGATAATTATAAGTGGTAATGGTGATAGGAAATAGCTTGATGGCGTGGAAAATACTAAAGTAAAACTGAAATAAAGAAGGAAGCAAGCAAACATGTAACAGATCTAATAGCAAACGATGTTTCAATGCTTAGAAACAAGGCCTAGGGATCATACTTTCACTAGTGAACACTCTCATATAAATATATTCTCTTCATGATAGTACTCTTAACTACTCTCTGGTTGAACACTCTAATCGATGGTAGGGCTATAACAGCACACCTCAAAGTAAGCCTTTCCCATCTAGAAAACCCCACACTATCACCTTGAGTACTAGATGGTTCCATCAAACACCACAATTTCATAAAGACATCCAACTCCAAGTATAACTCATAACAAGTATTTGTAATCTCTAGCCTAAGTGCCACCATGGTGTGCACGCTATCACTTTCACACACATGGGGAGAGCAGAGATCTATTAAAGCACTTGAGTAGCAAGGTAGATCTATAGATTACAAGCTCATGATCTCAATATGATCATGCATAGAGAGAGAGATGAACACATAGCTACCGGTAGAAACCTTAGCCTCGAGAGAGAACTACTCCCTCCTCATCATGGGAATCAGCAACGGTGATGGAGATGGCGATGGAGATTGATGGAGATGGCTCCGGGGGCACTTCCTCGTCCTGGCACGGTTACGGAATAGAGACTTTCTGTCCCCCGAATCTCCCCTTCGGTGGCGGCGGCGCTGTGGAACTTTTTGTGGATTTCTGATTGACTACTTAGGGTTTCTGCATCGGGAGGCTCTTATAGGCGAGAGAGGTAAGGCGATGGCCGGCCAGGGGGCCCACACCACCTGGTGGCGTGGCTAGGGCTAGCCCGCACCTGGGGGGTGTGGCCAGGCCCTGGCTCTCCTCCGTCTGGTATTATGGCTCCGTGAGTCTTCCGGTAAAATAGGAACTTTGGCTTTTGTCCCGTCCAATTCTGAGAATATTCATTTTTTGACTTTCCTGGAACCAAAAACAGCAGAAAATAGGCAACTGGCACTATGGCATCTTGTTAATAGGTTAGTCCAAGAAATCATATGAAAAGTACTCCAAAGTTGGAACAAAACACAAGAAAGTAGATAAAACCAAGCATGGAACATCAAAAATTACAGATACATTTGCAATGTATCACTGTCAAAACAAGATGTTTCCCAAAATTTCAGGATAAGAAAGAATTCTCGAAGAAATAGAAATTTTTTGATGTCGACTGAAGGTTTAACGACCAACTATACGGCGGGAATAAAAAATTCCAGCCGTATAGATATCTTTGCCATCGACAAATTTTGTTTCTTAGGTACAGAAGGTTTAACTACCAATTATACGGCGGGAATAAAAATTCCAGTTGTATAGTTCTAGCCGTATACTTATCAATGCCTTTGTAAAATTTCTATTCCAGGATACTGAAGGTTTAACGACCAACTATTTGGCGGGAATAGAAATTCCGGCCATATAGTTCTGGCCGTATCGATATCGATGCCTTCGTCAAAATTCTTTTCCAAGGCACAGTAAGTTTAATGAACAACTATATGGCGGGACCTTTTTGGTCCGGTCGTATAGTTATGCCCGTATAGATGGGAAAACCCCTCAAACGCCAACTGGAAGGTAACCATTGCTCAAAATTTTATTCTCTCTTCTTCTTTCTTCTTCTAAAAACCTCGAAACACCACCGGGGAGCTTCTCCCATGATCTAGAGAAGCCAAGCATATGTAAGCAATAAAATTCTACCTCAGAAACCTCCTAGACTGTAATTCTCTATATAAGTTCATGTTTTCTTTTTTACTTTCCTTTTATCGGTGGGGTAAACTAACTATGTTCGTATACCAAACCGATGCATTTTATTTTGTGTGTTATTTTCGCATGGACTTGAACCTTGTGTGCCGACGTGTACGGTAGTGCCAACCGTGCAAACACTCGCATGAGCCACTTGGTTGCTTCAATTCAACGCTTCGACAATCAGTGGCTGGTAAAACCTTCCAAATCGAACCTCTTTTAATAAGCACATAGGGGCTACACACTCGTGTCACTTATCCTGTTTCGCTTGCACCTCATCACAATCTAGGAGAGGCATCTTCTAGAACTAGTTTGTTGACTTAAGCATGGTGCTTAGGTTGATGAACCGACTCAGTGGGACTTGTATTTTTATCACTTTGAGATAATCCCCGTGCCTTCAAAAACACAAAGTGTTTTATTTTCTTCTTAGTTTCCAAGCAGGTTCGCAAGGAAGGCAGCCACCAGGCTATATCAAGAAGTATACGTTAAAGCAAAGGTTCTTTGTCCATCAAAATATAGGTTACTTGTACCTCAACAGTAAAGTGTGTCACCCTTGTTTTCAACTAAGCTTGAGGAGGTAACCACTTATCACACTCTCTTTTGGAAACTGTATTTTCTCTTCTGTTTTGGTGATATACTAAAGTTTAGTTCTTGCAAAGCTCTAAGCTTGGGGAGGTTACTTCTGCATGTGTACAGTCTTGTGCAATGTTCGTACTCGATGAAGGTTTAATGCAATCATGTATCCCGCTGTTTTTGAATGCTTGTTTAAGTGATTCTAGTTATGTATTCATATGGGGATACACTTTCTCATGATAGGCACCATAGGAGTTGACTTAGATCTTGTATGCATCTTGCCAAATTGTTTATCAAGCTTGTGACACTATTTGTGATCCTCTAGAAAACATTGCCACAATCTCTACACTTGGAAAGAATGAATACTTGATCAAGATATTTTGAAATTTGTTGGTTGTCACTAAATAGCTTTGTCTTAAATGAATAGGTTATGCTCATCCCCATAATGTCAAAACAATACACTTGATAGTTTGCTTACGGAAGGAGTTGTCAATTGGAAATGATATTTCGAAGTTTTGAGTTCTATGCTAAATAAGGTCTTGTTTAATTGTCTTAAGAGTTTAGCTTAAAGATACTCAACACCATAGGTGTGATGATCGACTTGATAGTACTCTTTGAAAGGATTTGTTTGAAGAAACTAGTATTTAGCGGTAACTGAGATACATGCCAAATCTTGACATGTTGATTAAAGTATGATATTTCTTTAAGCGTGTCTGCACCACTATCGCACAACATGGGATGCTAACAACTCTGCTGGCCTTTGAACAGTCCAAAAAGAGGAAACTCGTGGAGTTTGGCTATGAGTTTCCCAACATATGTAGCCGAAATGCTATATTTGGGTATGCATTAGTATTCTCATGGGCCTGCGTTCAAAGCAAAAGAGGGAATACTCCTCTGACCATTGTGAGAAATCATTATACCAAAAAGGGAAACCTTGGTAATGGTCACGAGTATCCATTCTTAGCATGCATAGTCTGATTAAACAAACTAAGTTTTAGCATGATCTCATTACTGATGAACTAAAGTTTTAGAAAGACAAAGAATAGAAAATGAGTGTTTGATAGCCATGATTCATTAATGTGGATGACCAAAACAGACACTCTAATGCTATGCTTCTTTTGACATGTTCTCGTGTTTTCTTTTGGCATAAATCTCGTTACTAAGAGATAAACTTTCTGAAACTAAATAACTGATGTTTACACTTGATGGGCCTGTTCGTTTGCGGTACCAAAGTTCACAGGCCAGCGCATGGCGGTACCTAAGTTGCCTAAAATTGCCGTGTTTCGAAAAGTTGGGCCGCCAACTACTAAGAGGGGCCATTTCGAGGCAAACTCATCTCACCCCTACCAAATTCAAACATTCCGTTAAACTGCCCCGTGAAGTAGACACCAGGACCCTCATGTCGGTCATCTGTCCGTGACGCGAGCGCCAACGCGGCAAGCTCTTAGGAAAATCGAGTATCTAAGTGGATTGGATGCGTTGACCAATTTCACAAATCCATTCCCACCTTTCCCCTAGCACCGGCGGCGTCGGAATCCACCCTCCAGGTAGGACGATCCCTTCGAACATTTGACTTCTGGCGCCAAGTTGTTGCGCCCAGTCGCTGATCCCGAGATCTAATGGCACATGTCGTAGCCGCCGTTGCGAGGCTCTATCCCGCCTCCGCCGCCGACGAGCTGAGCAGCTCGGAGGATGGAAGATCTTACTACCAAGGAAGAAGAAGTTCTGGCTACAAGCGAGTGAGCGGCCCTTCTCTTTGCTATTCGCACTAATTATAACTGCTAGCTGGCTACTGAACCTCAGATTGTTTGTTAGCCTAACGCTGACAAACATATTTTGTCCACAGTTTTCTATAAAGTGGGATCTCCACGGACCCCCCTTACCTGGTTACAGTAGTCCTCTACAGGTACGAATCTAAGGGCAAGTGGTATGGACACCATTGTATCACGATGGAAGAAGCACCTGCGCATATCTGCACTATATTTGGTATGGTTGCTGCTCTGCATAATCATGATGAATTATGGCCAAAGCAGACTGCAAAGTTCAGCTTCATGGATGAACGTGGCATCATGGTTCCTCTAACGTGTGACAATCAGCTAATTGGGTTGATGAAAAGGTATGCGTCGGCTGCCATGTTTGAGCTGAAATGTGATGCACTAGATGTGGAAGTTGCTACAACTGGGAGTCGCCCTTCTATTCTTGGACAGGCTGGTTGCTCGAACCCAATTAGCTCCTGGTAAGAGAAGGTCTCTTGGGGTTCGCATGTCTGTGCTGAATTGTAATTTTTGTTTTATTTACTCTGTAGATATTGGGCAGTTATGCAATAGTCTTGTTTCTTTGACAGGAAGCGCCGCAAGGTTAGAAACATGACTACTGGGTCAGTCATTTTTCTTCCCAAAGAAATTAAAAACGAGTTGAAAGATGATGCTGGACACGATTCTGGTGCCCATTGTCCCGGCGATGCAGAGTATGTGAAGCTAAGAAAATTGGCACTGAGGAAGAGGAAGAAGGAAGGAAATGAAGAAGCCAGTGGACGTGAAGGCTTGGCACCCAGGCTATAGAAGAAGGCTGATGGGAATGAAGATGCATAGTAATGTGTTGAACTTGAACCTATATATGTAATTCTGTTAAATTCTGGAGCTCTGTGTGTGGCACGTTGCTGGGATAAACAATCTACCCACGTTCTCTGAGTAAAATGTACCGCGACTTAGGGTTTGGAAATGCCCGAGTTAGTAGTTGAATCCGAAATTGTATTATGCCACTGCTATCTGAAAACACGCAGCACCGGTTCCACGATTGCTAAGGGGCAGGAGGTCTCCAAATACGACGGAATATAAGTGGCACAGAAATAAATTATTTAAGTTGCAACACTCCACGAAGCAACAACTTATTTCAGATGCTGCACAACGACGTGGAAACATAAACAGCAATGGCAACCGATAATGCCCAGATGAGGAGGAAATTGGTACCACTTTCTGGCCTAATCTTGAGCCCGTCTATCTCATCGCCTCTCTGCTCCTACACCCCTGCATCTCGCGAAGCTCCCGGATCTCTAGTAATCGGGACAGAGATCTAAATCGAGGCAGAAATTGATCTAAATCACAAATTCTTCCACAAATTAATCGAGACAGAGAACTAAATCGAGGAATTTCATTAATTCAACCACAAATTCTTCTAAATAAAGGTGTGATTTCACATCCTACATTAATTTAACCACTAGTCAACAATTTCACTTCCACTGCCACTGTCCTCCGAGCCGCCGGCTTCCTCGTCGTCGGACGGAACCTCCACGATTTCCGCATTGTTCACGAGACGGTGCACCTCTTCACGGCGAGCGGCGGTGATGACGGTGTACTTGGTCCGTCCAGGGACGGACCAGAACCTCTCCCGCCCTTCTCGGTTGCGGAGATCCCGGTGCACCACGCGCCCGTCAATGATGCAGTTGCCAATCTTGGCCTTCCTCTCCTTCTTGAACAGCGTCGGCTAGTACGGGCTGGCCGCCATGTACCGAGGCAGCGCCCTCTTCCACGCGTGCATCTAGCAGCGGCGCGCCATGATTTTGCTCTCCATCTCGACTCGGCCAGGGAGCGAAGCCACCGGCACCCCCGCATAGCTGATGCGCCATCCGTGGGGCACCATTGCGGCCGGCGGCGTGAGGATGTGGAAGTGCGCGAACATCACCACCTCATAGAAGTTCAGAGAGGGCATCTTCATGGCGGCACGGTGGAGATTGGAGAGGGAGCGAGGGTGACATGGGTATACCCTACAGGTACTCGAGCTTGGTATATACGGCCTGAATACAACGGAAGCCCACGGTGTCGCCAAGGCCCAAATAGAGAACTCGAGTAACCTACGGACTCTCGATCGCTTGCGGAACAAGAAGAAGCTAAAGATAGAAAGTTTAAAGGGAAACCCTAACCTGTAACCGACTCGACCTGCTAACCGATACCTAGCCTATCTATATAAAGGCTAGGAGGGGCGGCGAGGAGGACACATGCAACCCTAGTTTCCACAACCCTCGCCAGATTGCATATGCGCACCATTGTAATCCTCGATTCCTTTGATAATTCTATGAGGCCTGAACCTGGGTAAATCTTCGAGTCCCCTGTGTGCTTGTTTGCTAGCCGATAGATGCTTGTAGCGCTCCCTCCTTCTCCAAAACCCAAGTCCATAACAATGGGTATTGATGATTTAAACCCTTGTCAATTGGCGCTGTCTGTGGGAACAGGGAGTGCTGATGTTGCGGCTTCTTCGGCCCCATCAACTGCGATCTACAGCTCCGCAACAGCGAAGATTCACCAACTCTTCGGTGCATTCGACTTCACCGTCCACACGCCAGCCACTCGCCCGGCTTTCGAGTCTGTGGGCGATGGAATCAGCCTGGCGATCGGGAGCTTCCGCTTCCAAGTTGGTCAGATGGGCACGCTTTGAAGGAAATATGCCCTGAGAGGCAATAATAAATTTGTTATTATGTATTCCTTGTATATGATAGATGTTTATTTTACATGCTATAATTGTATTGATAGGAAACATCGATACATGTGTGTTTAATAAACAAAAAGGGTTCCTAGTCATGCCTCTCTTATAGAATAGCTTGTTGATTAACAGGATGATCAAGGTTTCCTGATCATGGACATTGGATGTTGTTAATAACAAGGTCACACCATTGGTGGAATGATGTGATGAACATTCATCCGAAGTATAGCATTACGATCAAGTCATTGTGTTTATATTGCTATAACATCATACGAAGTAATCTTTATCCTTAGACCATGAGATCATGTTAATTGCTAACACCGGAAGAGTATCTTGATAACATCAAACGTCAAACCATAACAGGGTGACTATAAAGATGGGTTCAGTGATACGAAGGTGTTATGTTGAGGCTCATGGATCAAGAGTGGAATTTGTTAATCCAGATGACGGATAGATATACTCTGGGCCCTCTCGGTGATATCACATTAGGATAGCTTCCAAGCAAGTGATATGATCACTAGAATGTTATATCACGGGAACGAGAAAAGAGTGCATGTCGGTAACGAGATCAAACTAGGTATGGAGATACCGATGATCGAATCTCGAACATGTAATATATCGAGAGACAAAGGGATTTAGTTACAAGCGTTAAAGGTTCTCACGATCACAGGAGTCATCGTTGAATGTGTAGGAGTCAGTATGGATCTCCAGGTCCCGCTGCTGATTATTGATCGGAGAAGGGTCTCGATCATGTCTGCATTATTCGTGAACCGTAGGGTGGCACACTTAAGAGTTACCGGACACCATTTTGGAGCACATATGTTTCAGACGAAAGAATTGCAAAGCGCAGGAATTGTTTCAATAGAAACCGGAAATTGTTTCGGGTGAAATTGCAGAAGGTGGTTCTGCATGTGATATTGAAATATTGTAAGGGGCTATATGTGAATGTTTGTTAATTAAAGTAATTAACAAAATTCTGAATAAATTTAATAAAAGGGTTTTATTAAATGAGAGAGCATTAAATTTGGAGAAACTTAATGCATTTAAAGTGGAGACTTTAAAAGGGAATGTGAAGAGGCATTTTAATGTGGAGGAGTTACCACCACATGAATGGGGAGGTGAGGTCACCCTCCATGCGACCATGGAGAGGGGCACCCCTCCTCCTATAAAGGCCACCATTCCTCCTTCTTCCTCACACCTCCTTGTGAAGGATCTCTCTCCCCCTCTAGACTTATTCCCCCATGGTCTCGGATGAGCGAGATACATGTTCCCGGTGGCATTTCGTCTGGAAGGAGTTGCTGCTTCCGCTGGATCGCTGGAGCGAGGAGGTGGAGGTTGTCCGGTGGCTTGAACGTGTGTGCGAGTGCGGATGCGCTGCTGAGTTGCGGCGCTCGAACTTCCTCACGATCTTGAGATCGGCAAGTGTACGACTACATCAACCACGAGTTCCTACTCGTTAACAAAGCTCATTGTCTACGAGGGTAAGTTCTCTATGGATGTTTGTCCACCCGTTTGCTTTGTACCTAGTAGATAGATCTTGGCGTGTAGTTCACACCGTATGAAAATTTTTGTTTTCTATGCTGCGGACCCAACAGTGGTATTAGAGCCTGATCTATGCGTAGGTGCTTTGCACGGGTAGTACACATATGGTTGATATGTGGGCGATTATGATCATGTTATTGCATCTTCTATGTATCTTGGATATTGGTGGCATAGTGGGATGAAGCGGCCCGAACCAACCTTACATGTCATCGTACATGAGACCGGTTCCACGACTGACATGCAACTTGTTTTGCATAAGTGGCTGGCGGGTGTCTGTCTCTCCTACTATAGTCAATATCTGATTTACAATGAGTTGCTAATAACTTGGTTATCCTCGTTGTGGTTCATGTTCGTAGGTTAGACAGGTTCTATCTCCGAAAGCCCTAAGCCACGTAAAACTTGCAATTGATAAATTAGAGGCGTCTAGTTTAGATCGTTGTTGGGCTAGTGTTTTGATATGGTATTGTTGTAAGTAGATGTATGGTAGATACTCTTACAACTCACTTAACGTGTAAGTTCCATAGACCTTGGCCTTACACACAAAGGAATGATAGAGATCATACCATGATGCAAATGATAGAGATCAAATGCATGGACCATATCATCTCACTTCACACATTAGATGTTAGCATCTTATACTGCTAGTTTGGCGCGTTTGATAGCATTATAAGATGATCCCTCATTTAGATATCAAGATAAAATGTGTTCTTCCTTAAGTATGCACCATTTTGTGGATCGTGTTTTGAGGCATCACGTGATGATCGGGTGTTTTCAATTCTACGCTTTCATACAACGGGTGTAACACAGTTTTACACACGCAAATACTAAGGTTCTTACTTGACGAGCCTAGCATGTACAGACATGGCCTCGGAACATGAACCGAAAGGTTAAGCATGAGTCATATAGTTGATATGATGCCCATATAGATGCTCGCCTTTGAAGCTACACCGACTCACGTGATGATCGGACATGGTGTAGTGGATTTGGTTCATGTAATCACCAAAAGGACACGAGGGATGTCGTTTTTGAGTGGGAGTTCATTAGTAATTTGGATTAGTTGAACTCAATCTATCATAAAATTAGTCTAAATATACTTTACAAATTCTGTTGTAGATGGCACCACCTACTTTTAATTTCAATGTATTCATGGAGAAAGAGAAACTTGCTGCGAATGGTAGCAACTTCACCAACTGGTCTTTGAATTTGAGGATTCTCCTCACTGCTTCACAAAAGAAATACGTGCTAGGTGCGCCGCTAGGCCCCCCACCAGCTCCTGATGCCCCTGACGAGGAAAAGAACGTCTATATAACTCGTCAGGAGGACCACAACTTAGTTCATTGCGGCATACTGTATGGGCTAGAGCCAGAACTTCGAAAGCGTTTCGAAAATGGAAATGCCTTTGATACCATGGGAGAATTGAAAATGATTTTCGATACCCATGCTGCCGTAGAGAGTTATAATGCTACAGAAAAGTTCTTTAGCTGCATGATGGAGGAAAATAGCTCCGTTAGTGAGCACGTACTCAAAATGTCTGGGTACGCCGATAAGCTTGTGTCCTTGGGAATAACGATTCCCATTGACTTAGGCATACATCGTGATCTCCAATCTCTGCCACCTAGCTACAAGAGCTTCGTGATGAACTGTAATATGCAGGGCATGAAGAAGTCTCTTCCCGAGCTTCTATCAATGCTTAAGACTGCAGAAGTGGAGATTAGGAAAGAACATCAAGTGTTGATGATCAATAGGACCACCGGTTTCAAGAAGGACAAGAAAGGCAAGCACAAGGGAAAGAAGGGTGGCAAGTCTGTTGCCACGCCTGAAAAGAAACCCCGAGCTGGCCCTAAGTCTGACACCGAGTGCTACTATTGCAAGGGGACTGGCCATTGGAAGCGCAACTGCCCCAAGTATTTGGCGGACAAGAAGTCCGGCAAGGCAAACAAAGGTATATGTGATATACATGTTATTGATGTGTACTTGACTAGTACTCGCAGTAGCACCTGGGTATTTGATACCGGATCAGTTGCTAATATATGTAACTCGGTTCAGGGGCTGCGAAACAAGCGACAACTAGCAAGGGATGAGGTCACGATGCGGGTCGGCAATGGATCAAGAGTTTATGTGATCACCGTCGGAACGCTGCCTCTCCACATGCCATCGGGATTAGTTATAAACCTAAATAATTGTTATTTGGTGCCTGCACTGAGCATAAACATTGTATCCGGATCGTGTTTGATGCAAAGTGGTTATTCATTTAAGTCTGAAAACAATGGTTGTTTGATTTATATGAATAATATCTTTTATGGTCATGCACCTATGTTGAATGGTTTATTTCTGTTGGATCTCGATAGCAGTATTACGCATATTCATAATGTTGATGCTAAAAGGATAAAACTTGATAATGATATATCTACATATATATGGCACTGCCGTCTAGGTCATATTGGCGTTAAACGCATGAAGAAACTCCATTCTGATGGACTTTTGGAATCACTTGATTTTGAATCATTTGATACATGTGAGCCATGCCTTATGGGCAAGATGACTAGAACGCCGTTTTCCGGTTCAATGGAACGGGCGACAGATCTATTGGAAATCATACATACTGATGTGTGTGGACCAATGAGTGTGTCGGCGCGAGGTGGATATCGTTATTTTGTTACTTTCACGAATGATTTGAGTAGATATGGGTATATCTATTTGATGAAACACAAGTCTGGAACTTTTGAAAAGTTCAAAGAATGTCAGAATGAAGTGGAAAATCATCGTAACAGAAAGATCAAATTTCTGCGGTCCGACCGTGGAGGAGAGTATCTTAGTTACGAGTTTAGCACACATATGAAAGACTGTGGAATAGTTTCACAACTCACACCTGCCAGAACACCACAACGTAATGGTGTGTCGGAGCATTGTAATCGTACCTTATTGGATATGGTTTGATCTATGATATCTCTGACTGACTTACCTCTGTCATTTTGGGGTTATGCACTGGAAACAGCTGCATTCACTTTAAATCGGGCACCATCTAAATCCGTTGAAAAGACACCGTATGAATTATGGTTTGGAAACAAACCTAAGCTGTCATTTCTTAAGGTTTGGGGATGCGATGTTTATGTGAAGAAACTTTAACCAGATAAACTCGAACCCAAAGCGGAAAAATGTGTCTTCATAGGATACCCTAAGGAAACAATTGGGTATACCTTCTATCACAGATCCGAGGGCAAGGTTTTTGTTGCCAAGAATGGATCCTTTCTTGAGAAGGAGTTTCTCGCGAAAGGTGTGAGTAGTCGGAAGGTAGAACTCGAAGAGGTTATTGAACCTTCTCTTCATGGAATGGCGAGTGGCGCAGAACCGGAAGTTGTTTCGGAGTTGACTTCACCTGATGAAGAGAGAGCTAATGATAATGATCATGAAACTCCGAAAGAGGACACTACCGAACCTCGTAGGTTAAGCAGGACACGTGCAGCTCCTGAACTGTACGGCAATCCTATTGTGAATTTCATGGTTGATGAAATGGATGACCCTGTGACATATGAAGAAGCGATGATGAGCCCGGATTCCAACAAATGGCTAGAAGCCATGAAATCTGAGATGGAATCCATGTACAAGAACCAAGTTTGGAACTTGGTGGACTTACCTCACGACCGAAAGGCCATTGAGAATAAATGGATTTTCAAAAGGAAAACTGATCCTGATGGTAATGTGACCATCTATAAGGCTCGACTTGTCGCAAAGGGGTTTCGACAAATTCAAGGAGTTGACTATGATGAGACATTCTCTCTCGTAGCGATGCTTAAGTCGGTTAGGATTATGTTAGCAATTGCTGCATATTTCGATTATGAAATATGGCAGATGGATGTCAAAACTGCGTTCCTCAATGGTAAGATTAAAGAAGAGTTGTATATGATACAACCTAAGGGTTTTGTCGATCCTAAGGATGCTAATAAGGTGTGCAAACTTCAGCGATCCATCTATGGACTGAAGCAAGCATCACGAAGTTGGAATCTCCGCTTTGATGAGGTGATCAAAGAGTTTGGATTTGTCCAAACTTATGGAGAGGCTTGTATTTACAAGAAAGTGAGTGGGAGCAATGTGGCATTTCTGATATTATATGTGGATGACATATTATTGATTGGAAATGATTTAGATCTTTTAAACAGTGTTAAAAGTTATCTAAACAGCAAATTTTCGATGAAGGATCTTGGTGAAGCTTCATATATATTAGGCATTAAAATCTATAGAGATAGATCAAGACGCCTAATTGGGCTATCGCAGAGTACATACCTTGATAAGATATTAAAGAAGTTTAATATGGACGGAAGTAAGAAGGGGTTCTTACCTATGTTGCAAGGCAAGACATTGAGTAAGACTCAAAGTCCGGCTACGGCGGAAGAAAGAGAGATAATGGATAAGATCCCTATGCCTCAGCCATAGGCTCTATAATGTATGCCATGCTATGTACAAGACCGGATGTGGCACATGCTATTAGTTTGACTAGTAGGTACCAATCTGATCCGTGTTCGAACCTTTGGATGGCGGTCAAGAATATCCTTAAGTACTTGAGAAGAACTAAGGATATGTTTCTTATATACGGAGGTGAAGAAGAGCTAGTCGCTAAGTGTTATGTTGATGCTAGCTTTGACACTGATCCGGATGACTCTAAGTCTCAATCCGGATACGTATTTCTCTTGAACGGAGCAGCAGTTAGTTGGAGGATCTCCAAACAACCTATGGTGGCTAGATCAACAACGGAGGCGGAATATGTTGCTACTTCAAAAGCGGCGCAGGAAGCGGTTTGGATGAAGGAGTTCATTACGGAACTGGGTGTGGTTCCCAGTGCTTTGGACCCGATGGTGATCTATTGTGACAACAATGGAGCCATAGCCAACGCAAAGGAACCAAGGTCTCACAAGAATTCCAAGCATATTAAGCGCCGGTTTCACTCCATCCGCGAGCATGTCAAGGATGGAGATATAAAGATTTGTAAAGTGCACACGGACCTGAATGTAGCAGATCCATTGACTAAAGTACTCCCTAGGGCAAAACATGATCAACACCAGAACTCCATGGGTGTTAGATTTATCACTATGTGAACTAGATTATTGTCTCTAGTGCAAGTGGGAGACTGAAGGAAATATGCCCTGAGAGGCAATAATAAAGTTGTTATTATGTATTCCTTGTATATGATAGATGTTTATTTTACATGCTATAATTGTATTGATAGGAAACATCAATACATGTGTGTTTAAGAAACAAAAAGGGTTCCTAGTCATGCCTCTCTTATAGACTAGCTTGTTGATTAACAGGATGATCAAGGTTTCCTGATCATGGACATTGGATGTTGTTAATAACAAGGTCACACCATTGGTGGAATGATGTGATGAACATTCATCCGAAGTATAGCATTACAATCAAGTCATTGTGTTTATATTGCTATAACATCATACGAAGTAATCTTTATCCTTAGACCATGATATCATGTTAATTGCTAACACCGGAAGAGTATCTTGATAACATCAAATGTCACACCGTAACAGGGTGACTATAAAGATGGGTTCAGTGCTACGAAGGTGTTATGTTGAGGCTCATGGATCAAGAGTGGAATTTGTCAATCCAGATGACGGATAGATATACTCTGGGCCCTCTCGGTGATATCACATTAGGATAGCTTGCAAGCAAGTGATATGATCACTAGAATGTTATATCACGGGAACAAGAAAAGAGTGCATGTCGGTAACGAGATCAAACTAGGTATGGAGATACCGATGATCAAATCTCGGACATGTAATATATCGAGAGACAAAGGGATTGAGTTACAAGCGTTAAAGGTTCTCACGATCATAGGAGTCATCGTTGAATGTGTAGGAGTCAGTATGGATCTCCAGGTCAGCTGGCGATTATTGATCGGAGAAGGGTCTCGATCATGTCTGCATTATTCGCGAACCGTAGGGTGGCACACTTAAGAGTTACCGGACACCATTTTGGAGCACATATGTTTTAGACGAAAGAATTGCAAAGCGCAGGAATTGTTTCAATAGAAATCGGAAATTGTTTCGGGTGAAATTGCAGAAGGTGGTTCTGCATGTGATATTGAAATATTGCAAGGGGCTATATGTAAATGTTTGTTAATTAAAGTAATTAACAAAATTCTGAATAAATTTAATAAAAGGGTTTTATTAAATGAGAGAGCATTAAATTTGGAGAAACTTAATGCATTTAAAGTGGAGACTTTAAAAGGGAATGTGAAGAGGCATTTTAATGTGGAGGAGTTACCACCACATGAATGGGGGGGTGAGGGGTCACCCCCCCCATGCGCCGGCCATGGAGAGAGGGGGAACCCCCCCTCCTCCTATAAAAGGCCACCCATTCCCTCCTTCTTCCTCACACCTCCTTGTGAAGGATCTCTCTCCCCCTCTAGAATTATTCCCCCATGGTCTCGGATTAGCGAGATACATGTTCCAGTGGCATTTAAATGCGGAAGGAGTTCTTTGCTTCCCGCTGGATCGCTGGAGCAAGGAGGTGGAGGTTGTCCATTGGCAGCGTGTGTGCGAGTGCGGATGCGCTGCTGAGTTGCGGCGCTCGGACTTCCTCACGATCTTGAGATCGGCAAGTGTATGACTACATCAACCACGAGTTCCTACTCGTTAACAAAGCTCGTTGTCTACGAGGGTAAGTTCTCTATGGATGTATGTCCACCCGTGTACCTAGTAGATAGATATTGGCCTGTAGTTCACACCATAGGAAATTTTTTGTTTTCTATGCTGCGGACCCAACACGCTTCGCATGCCTGACCAGCCGACGACACCATCGATTGCTCCAGCATCGTGGTTCCCTCCGCCGATCGGCACCCTCAGTGATCTCAATGCCTCGACAACAGTTGAGAATACGGTCAACGACATTAGTCGCGAATCCGATCTGGGCGATCTGGCAACTGACGATGGAGCCTACGGCTCCGGATCTGAAAATTGTGGAAGCAGCAGCTTCCCCACCCACTTCATGTGTGCCGTTATCAACGCGGGCGACTCCTCCGCCAATCGCGACAACACGGGCAATGGTGGCCATGAAGCCGACCCGCCAAACGGCGGCATACCCAATTGCGGACCACCCAACGGCGGCCCTACCAACGGCGCCCCTGTCAACAACGGAGGAGCAGCTGAACCTCCCACCATGGTGAATGAGCAGACAGGAGAGCATGTCGTGATCAGGCTCAACGATCTCGAGTGGGCCCGTTGCCGAGAAGCTCTGTGAGGCAATCCCCTACCTCCAGGCACGTCGCAAGAGATGCTAATGGGCTACCATTGGCTACTAAAGGAAGAATACAGACGCCAGCTGCAAACAATCGCGCTACTCGAAGCGCGTAAAAGGCGGCAGATGAGTCGAGCCTTCGACGGGCCGGACTCTCCTCCCACGGAGGATCCTCCTCCAAGGGCAACGAGTACGTGGCCAACAAGAGACGATCTCGAATGGCCCATCTCACTGAGCAGGAGCGCATAGAAGCTGCAAAAGACCTCCACTTCAGCTCTATGACAGTCGACACCCGGGGCAACGTGGTCCCAAAGACGCCGTAGGCAGCGGTGACAGCGGCCACCATGTACCTGCTCAACAATCAGCCACCAGCTGGAGATCCCCGGGCTACTATGCACCGATCTACGATTGTAGGCTTGGGATTAGTCGAGGCTGCTCTCGACAAAGAACCAGCGCTGGAGCCGAAGAAAGGCAAGGCCCTGGTGAAACGCTACTCCTCACCCTCATCCAGCGACGACAGTCACGACCTGTCTCGACGCCGCTGCTCATGGCGACATGAACACGACTACGACGCGCATGATGACATCACGTAGCGCAAAATTGACAAGTCAAGGGTGCGACGTGCCTGATCGACTGACTCAGAAGACGAAGATGTGGAGCTCTATGGCGCGAGATGCTTCAGCATGGCCATCAGGCAAAAGCGAATGCCCAAGGGGTTTAAACTCCCATCAGAAAACCCGAAGTTCGACAATCTGCAGGACCCGAAAATCTGGCTAGAAGACCATATCTCCTTCGTTAGGCTCCACGGCGGGAGTCGAAGCATGGCTATGCAATGCCTATAGCTACAGCTGCAGGGCGCCGCCCGAGCATGGCTCAACAACCTTCCACGCGGATCCATTCGCAGTTGGGAAGAGCTGGTCTATAGCTTTGTGCGCAACTTCAAGGGCACCTACAAAAGGCCCGCATCAATCGAAGAGCTGAGATGCTGCCAGCAAAGATCGGGCGAGTCACTACACTCATACATCCAGAGGTGGTCCATCATCAAGAACTCCGCAGAAAATATCTCGGAGGATCGTCCGATTGACGCATTCAACGGCGGCGTACGCTGCATAGAGCTCAGGGAGGAACTGGGCCACTCGAAGCCCAAAACCATCGACCACCTGATGGAAATCGCGAATCGATGGGCAGATGGAGAAGATTCGGTGAACAATCGCGTTCATTCTGATGATGAAGCAGAACTCGAACGCAGACGCGACCGCCGAAGCAAACGTCGCATGCGCATCTACGACGTCAACATGGTCGCATCTGGCTACGCCGACAGACGCGACGACAACCGCAACAGCGGCTACCGCAAAAGTGGATACCGCGACTCCAGGAAATCCACGCAAGTATGGCAGCGCCGCACTCGCGATGAGGCACCCGCAACATCCATCGAAGACAAGTTGTCCGGGTCATGCACTGTGCACTTCTACATCAACAAGCACGACGGCAAAAAGAAGTCCAGCCACCTCCTCAAGGACTGCCGCGAGTTCCTCAAGCTTCATGAGGGTCTAGCTCAGATGAATCGCGACGCTGTCAATAGGGGCTACGGAGCCGCCCCAGGAGCTATGGCACATGGAGCTCCGCCACCACCACCTGGACCACCCCCAAATGCAGCTGTGCCAGACGAGCACCACGGAGGCAAACCATACCCACGGGCCATGGGTACCATGATGATCCAAAAGGGACGCCCCTCGAATTGGGTGCAGAAGGCCATCACTCGCCAAGTCAACTTGGCGACAAACTCACCACCATCCACCACTGAGTACCTCAGTGAAAGCGACTCCTGCATAACCTTTGACAAGCGTGACCACCCGCGCCAGGTACCTTGTCTAGGCCATTGTCCCCTCGTCCTTGAGGCACAAATTGGAGGTTTTGACATGAGCTGCGTCTTCATGGACGGCGGAAGAGGCATCAACCTTATGTTCGCGAGTACCTTGTTAGCAATGAGGATCCCTCTGACCTGCCTAGAGACCTTAGACACAACATTCCATGGCATCGTCCCAGGCAAAGGCGTGTACCCTCTTGGTAAAATCAACCTCGACAGTTGTGATAGGGAATTCAATAGAATCTCCCAGTCCTTTGGCATGTAGGAGGAACTCGCAAGATTGAAGGAGTCGACAGACAACAGTCTGCCTCCCCTAAGCCAGCCAAGCTCACCCGACTTATCCTTCGACTCATTGGTGCACACGAAGAAAGTTCAGGTCCACCCATCGAATCCCGCCAAGATGGCCCTAATCGCCAACAACTTGAGTCCCGCATAGGAACTCGCGCTCGTCGAATTCCTCCATGAGCACTGGGAAATCTACGCCTGGTGTCCAGCGGACATGCCAGGAGTTCCCAGGGAATTCGCCGAGCACGCACTCAATGTCAACCCAGACGCAAGGCTAGTCAAACAAACAATTCGGCGACTATCTAAACCAAGAATAAAGGCAGTTGGAATGGAGATCAATAGACTCCTCGACGCCAAATTCATACGCGAGATCAAGGAAATCACTTGGCTCGCCAACACGGTGCTAGTACCAAAAAAGGACACGGATATCCTGCGGATGTGCGTAGACTTCACCTCTCTGAATAAGCACTGCCCGAAGGACCACTTTCTGCTACCGCGAATCAACCAGATCATCGACTCCACCGCGGGATGTGAGCGCCTCTGCTTCCTCGATGCCTACTCAGGCTACAACCAGATTCCAATGAAGGAGGAAGATCAAGAAAAAACAGCGTTTACAATGCCTTTTGGCGTGTTTTGTTACAACACAATGCCCTTCGGGCTAAAGAACGCAGGAGCTACCTACCAACGGTGCATACAGGCTTGCCTCAAAAACCAACTTGGTCGCAACATTCAAGTATATGTCGACGACATCGTAATCAAGAACAAAGAGGAAGCTTCACTAAACGACGACTTGCGTGAAACCTTTGCCAACCTTGACCGCTACCGGATCAAGCTCAATCCGGACAAATGCACCTTCGGCGTACCATATGGGCAACTACTCGGGTATCTTATCTCCGCGAGAGGGATCGAGGCGAACCCGAAGAAAATAAAAGCCATACTGGCCTTGGAGAAGCCAAAGAACGTAAGAGGTGTCTAGCAACTGGCTGGGCGAATCGCGGTGCCCAGTCGATTCATCAGTCGAATGGGCGAAAAGGCACTTCCCTTCTACCAACTCCTCCGCAAAGCTGACAAATTCGAGTGGACCAATAAGGCACAGGAAGCATTCGAAGACCTCAAGCGCCTACTGTCCACCTCGCCAGTACTGGTGACCCCACGCGAAAAGGAACCACTGTTGCTATACATCTCTGCCACCAACCAGGTGGTCAGCATGGTGCTCGTGGTAGAACGAGCCGAGGAAAACAAGGTCCACGGGGTATAGCGCCCAATCTACTACCTCAGCGAGGTACTTATGCCAACAAAACAGCGGTACCCGCACTAGCAGAAACTGGCGTACGACGTCTTCATGACAGCCCGGCGACTACGCAACTACTTCTAGGAACACCCAATCGTGATAGTCAATGACGCCCCGCTTGGGCATATCCTCAACAATCCCGACGCCACTGGACGAGTCGCGCTTTGGGGAATCGAACTGTCTCCACGATACATTACATATGAAAAACGCGATGCAATCAAGTCGCAAGTCCTCCCTGACTTCCTCGTGCACTGGATGGAGAACCAGCTCCCCGAAAAAACAGATATATCCTACCTCTAGACAATGCACTTCGACGGTTCAAAGCGAACGGATGGGGCCGGAGCAGGAGTCATACTGACATCGCCCTAGGGAGACAAGCTGAAATATATCCTGCAAATGCAGTTCACCGCCTCCAACAATGAAGCTGAATACGAGGCCCTACTGCACGGGATGAGGATGGCAAAAGCCTGTGGCGCCAAGAGGCTCATAATATATGGCGACTCCAAGCTGGTCGTCAACCAGACAATGCACGAGTGCGACGCACTGAACGACAACATGATCGCCTACCGCGACCTCTACGACACACTCGAAGGGGACTTCGACGGTTGCGAACTATGGCACATAGGCCGTGAAAGCAATGAAGAGGCGGACACACTCGCCAACATAGGCTCTACCTGCGCCCCCATACCACCTGGGGTATTTCTCGAGTGCATCTGCGAACGCTCCATCAAGCCAAAAGCCGCAGAGAAGAAAACAAGCGCAACAACGAACTCAGGGGCTGCGCCGCCCAATGAGCCAACGGCACTCGACGACTTGGAGCTGGACACAGGAGTCGAAGGACCAATGAGCATCATGATGATCGAGCCATCTTGGACTCAACCATACATCACGTACCTTCTCAGCAAGAGGCTACCAGACGATCTAACTAACGCACGGCACATCGCGCGGCGATCCAAGGCATTTGCTGTTATCAACGACAAACTATACAAGCGCAGCATCACAGGAGTACTCCAACGATGCGTCTCCACGGGCGACGCAAGAGCTGTTCTCCTCGACATCCATGAGGGAACTTGCGGGCACCACGCCGGCAGTCGCGCCCTCGTCGCCAAAGCTCTACGAGCTGGATTTTACTGGCCTACGACCATGCGTGATGCCAAGGATATCGTCCAGAAATTCAACGATTGCTAGTGATTCGCAGACAAGCCACACGCACCTGGCGCAGAACTCCGTCCAATTCCATTGGCCTGGCCCTTCACGCAATGGGGACTCGACATGGTCGGCAAGCTCCCAAAGTCCTCACGAGGAGGCTACGTCTACCTCTTGGTCGCAGTCGAAAAATTCACCAAGTGGATAGAGGCCATGCCAGTGACTAATCAGTCAGGATACAGTGCAGTCAAGTTCTTCGACTCCATCGTCTACCGCTTCGGAGTACCACACAGCATCATCACAGACAATGGGACGAACTTCACATCCAAGGAGTTCCAAGAATTCTGCGAGAATCTAGGAATCAACGTCAGCTATGCCTCCGTAGCACATCCACAGACCAACGGTCAGGTCGAAAAAGCTAACGGGCTCGTCTGCGGTGGCATCAAGAAGCGACTCCTCAGGCCACTCGAACAGGCTGCGGGCTATTGGCCAGACGAACTGCAATCGGTACTCTGGAGCCTACGCACAACTCCAAACAGTGCCACGGGGTACACCCCGTTCTTCATGGTGCACGGTGCTGAAGCGGTGCTACCCGCCGAGGTACGATACAAAGCACCATGTGTGGTCTCTTACAACGAGCAGGAGTCAACTCTTGCACTCGAAGACTCCGTCGACCTCCTTGACGAGGCACGGGAAATCGCCACGGAAAGATCAACGATCTACCAGCAGAACCTGCGCAACTACCACAGCAGAAGGCTACGCCCCAGGTCCTTCGTCGAAGGAGACCTGGTCCTCCGACTGAAACAACAAGGACATCTCAAACTCGAGTCCCCCTGGGAAGGACCATACTTGATTACAGAAGTAATCCCAGGTGGCGCCTATCGACTTAAAGATTTTGAGACAGGAGTCGCATACTCCAACCCCTGAAACGTCGCGCAGCTGCGACGCTTCTACCCTTAGTCATCTTTTATTTTTTACAAATAAGGCTACCCAGCCAAGGCTACTTAGTCACACATTGTACCCCATACTATCCTGCGAATGAACAAAGCTAAATGCCCCAAAACTCTGTGTTCCCTTTATTCTTGCAAAATATCCACTCGGGGGCTGCGCCACCCTATACACACCTGTTCTACGAACTAACGTGATATCCTGAGTAGCTGGCACACCAATCGAAACCCTTGACAAACACCAACCCAGTTGCACTACAACAAGACAGAGCTTTCGTAACACAAGCATGTAACACATAGAGAGATGTGTTACAGAGTAAAATTGTCGTAACACAACAGAGATGTTACACTGTGGACAATAACACATGGATGGTGAGATGTGACAATGTGTTAGTGTGACAATACAGTGGTAACATATATATTTGTGTATCTCCGGGTGTGTTACAAACAATACATATGGTAAAACATAGTCATTTGTTGTGCATGTGCGGTAAGCTATATATAACTACAGAGAAAAGTGGGGTCGTCGGCTTGATTAGCCAGTTGTGGAGAATTTTGCGCGAAATTGCACCCTCTCATTAAGTTTAGCCACTAATTAAAACCATTTTATCAAATTGCACATGCATGCCAAGAATTGAGTTTTCAGTCTTGGAAATCAAGTGGTTGAACATATTTTAAGCTTAGATCAAATGTAATTGAATAGCTTGTTTATAGTGATTTCGTTTTAATTGAAATTCTATATGACCTAAACCTGGTTGAAAATATGTAAAAAAACCATGGCTCGTATGATGGATGGATTAATGAACATACTATAAATTTCGCATGCGACTTAACATTTTTTTTTGCCATATTTAAATTTTACTCTGAATTTTCTATTATGTTTTGAGATTAAGAAGGTCCATGCCAGACTGCAGCATGGGGCCAGCGTGCATTCGCCAGAAAAAAGGCATGGGGCCAGCGTGAGATGGGTTTCATCCCTAGCCACCGTGAGCAAGGAAACCGAAGGTGCAAAAATAAATCGATTATTGCGCGCTGAGCAGAAAATTAGACAACAAAATTTCGGACTTAGACGCGCGCGAACTTATTTCACACCGTGCCGTTCGCGTGATCGTGAAATTTTTACGAATCCAGCCCACTGACAGGTGGATCAGTCAAACCTCCACCACGTTCTGCCTTATCTATCCCTAACCAAAATCTCCTAGTCCGAAGTCTCCTCACTGAAATCGCCGCCCTCCTCAGCTCGCCGCCTCGCCCGCTGCCGCTCCGATCTGCCAGCACCGCTGGCCTCTTCCGCTTTCCTGCAGAAATCCAGTAACCCCGCAGCCTCCTCCACCCAACACCTCTCACTATTTCTCTCGGAGGTTTTCCGGCACGGATGACCAGATCCTGAGGGCGAGGGAGCCGGCCTTGGTCGCTCTCGTCAAGGGCTTTCGTGGGGAAAATCACGGTAGGACGATGGTCAGCGGCAGGTACCCATGCGGCCGCCGACTTGTCGAGTTCTGCCAGGTGATGTAAGTATTTTGCCATCGACATCATGACGAGGTGGTGAAGACATTGGTGGCTCTCTGTTTTTTCTATTCTGAAATTATTACCCCTTTCTTGCAGATTTGCTGTTTGGGGTATATGATCTGGTCGTGTCTCTTAGTTGCCTCCATAGGTTGGTCATGCGGCCATGCCTTCCGCGTTGTGTTCCCTGTGTCATGAAGGTGAAATACTACACGGTTTCCTAATAGGGTACTTTTTGATTACTCGAAATTTCTCCATCTTAGCTTGATATTTTCTCAGATACTTGGAGGGTAGGTAGCTTACCGGCAATCATATACTGAAGCCATTTGTGGTGGCAGAACCTAAAATTCCGGTAGCTTCTTATTACTGAGTTGTTCCAAGATTTCAGTTCCTATTTTTTTATGAATACACTACACCTATGGACTGTTTTCTACATAATCCAACTTTCACGTGGATGAAGGTGGATGAACTGGTGCCCTAAATCATGGGAGGCTAGAGGGATTCAACCAATCGAGGAAGCTGAAAAAATCCATAAGGTTCGTCCGTAACATTCCATCTGTATATGTGGAATTTCTGTTTTTTATTGCTGAAACCAATGTTCTTTAATTGTTTGAACCTACTATAGATTGGAAATACAGAAATGATAACTGTTATTAAATATTTGTCTTTAGATAAGTTACTTTGTTGCATATTCTAATGACCTGTGAACCTTGATAAATCTTATCTATCAAAACACAAGAAGTGGTCAATGGAGAATCGCAAGAAGTGGTCAATGGAAATTTGAAAAGTCTGGTTCTCAGCCTAAAGAAGTCGGAATTTTTGAAGAAAACCACTATTGCATATGACTTTGTACAAAGCATTTTCTGTATCTGGTATGTGCTCACATTGTAAGGAGTTTAAAGCCTCTTTTGACACTATAGCTTATGCAGTTCTTTAGCAATTGCTAATAGTATGGCTAGCTCCTGTGTTACTAGGTGAACTTTGATGATAAGTACATGTTGCGTGAGCTTTTATTTGTATCCCTATGTGCTTCTGCACGAGAGTTTTTGATTTATTTTTATCCAGGTGCAGGTGTTAAATAGCTTTGTTTAATGCCATGAGGTCTAGATCAGTTGATTATAGGCTAGGCTAGCTAGTCATTGGATTGTGGTCTGGTTAATTACCGATGTGTTCTTGCTTGAACTTTGTGGTAGTATTTTGAGGATGTAACTGTATTCAAGAGGAAGCATTTAGAAGTTATGCTTTCCTGAGATGATAAAATAACCAGCATCATTGTTTTCTGCAAAACTAGCGACTTATTTTGACTTTTGCCAAATAATTCTCTTGTACTTATCTTGCTCTTATTTTAGGCAGAGGAACTGTACTCCCTCCGTCCTAAAATAAGTGACGTACGTCTGTATGTAGACGCATTTTATCTAGACAAAATTGCGTCACTTATTTTGGGACGGAGAGTTTACGCGATATTGCGAGCACGGATGGTCATGGAGAACAATTCCTGCTATGGATTAGCATCACTCTCGTGAGATTTATATACATCTTTTTCATTTAAGATATCAACTAAATCAAATTTGATGTGCAGATGAGAACGATCTGATTTAGTTAATTCCTAGACCTGTATTTGGTTTCATTAAATGATTCCTATACGTAACACCAGTTCCTGTAGCCCACTTATCTTATTATTCAAGCTTGTATCGCATGTTATTCTTTCCTGTCTATAAAGCAAAGTATTGACTAATATTTATTCAATTCTCATATGTTTGCTAGACAAATATCCTACATGACCATAAATTTAGTTTTACACATGAAATGATCAGCTGTAGGCAAAGGAAATAGCATGCTATAACTGAAATCAAAAGTTCAGTAGTAGCACTAGAACATTAAGGCCTATGAAGTCAAACCTATGAATATTTTGTATAAATGTCCAAAAAAATACATTTAAAGTGAAGCACAAGCGTATACATGCAAAAGATGCGAATCATGTCATGTTTTTTGACATTATGTTCACCAACATAGCGTCGTCTCTTCAGAAGTTGCAAGTACATTTATGGTTAAACTGAATGTATTTATCTTGTTAGTTCTTAGTCATGTAGTGAAAGAGTAGTACCGTAGTATATACAAATGATGATTTTTCTTTAGGTCATTAACTTAATATTTACTTTTACATTTGCAGATACTTTGGTGTTGCCTCTGGTGATCAGCGGAGGAATCAAGTCTTTTTTTTCTAGCTCAAACATTACGAGCACTTTGAACTAGTTATGAAGTTGTTTTCTTTCTTGCTGTGACTTGGCCATATGATTATGGTTGCAAGCGTATTCTAGTTGTTGTTTGTGTCACTTTAATGTAACTGCGATTTGCAATTATTTTGTTTTTATGTTTCTGACTGGAATATAATTTGTGATTTTCATGAACCTGAAATTTTAATTGGGTTATACAAATTGAATAAAACAATGTAGAACTGGACACGAACTGCTATAGAAACATGTGTGCGAACATTGCAATGTAAAGTCGGGCTGAAACTAAATGCACCATGAATTGCTAGAAACTGGGGAGAAAATCAAGACATCTCTGAAAAGCCACGTTATACAGGGTAGCTCATGTGGTGTTCACAATGAAATCTTGTACATTTATTGTGTTATAATATTTGGATAAATATGTTACTAATTGTGTTGCGAGAGCTTCTAGAATGTGTTACCAGTCATGTTACTATTGTCAAAAAACCATGTTATTAGTAATATTACTACACCTAAAGATATATTACTATCTGTGTTACTATAGTTATAAATCTGTGTTAGTAGCGCATTTAGTAACAACTATGATACGTGTTACTGCAGCAAAGCGGTAACACAATTTTTCAACATATAGGAACAATTATTATGTGTGATAGCAAAACCTCTCAGTAACACGGCCTAACGTAACACATTCCAAAATATGTTACTACATGGTCTAGTAACATCTTTTTGGACCTGTCGTAACACAAGTGTGTGTTACCAAAGCTTTGTCCTGTTGTAGTGTTGCAATGCACCTGACAGGTTGGCAAGGGGCTGAGATAAACACAAGTCAGGCTAACGAAAAGGAATCGCATAGTGCAACGCACTCGCAAAACATACACGCTAACAAGCTCTCCGTATATATCAATGTGAATCAATTATACACAGCATATATATATGAACTTTATAACACTGGTACAACTATGTGCAGGATACAAATTAAACTACTGTTGCAACAAAGGAACGTTGGTCTGCTCCTTGAAGAAGTCGACGATTTCCTCCGCTGGACGATCCACCGCCTGGTAGTGAGGAACCATGTTCCAAGTCGAACCTGCTGGCGGCGCTGGTGGTCCGGCCGCAATTGCTGTAACATCCACATCAGGCATGTGCAGTCGCACCAGCCACTAGCTGTTGCCATACACACTCGCGGACCGCATTCAAGTCTTGGAATTTGGCAAGAAGGGCCAGCAGGCTCGATGGAACGATGTCCAACGGGAACATCGTCTGATAAATATTCTTCAAGCACGATTGCGACTTCTTCAGGAAGTGAAGCACTCGCGACGCATGATCCTGCAGGGTCGCCAGTGCAATTGCGCGATCATGATCCACCCAGAAGTATCCACTCGCCTGAAGCTGCTCTTGGGTTAGATCATTCATGCGAATGGCAATCCTATCCTTCTCATCCTACGGATGGCGTGCACTAACAACTATAACAAGGAAAAGGTAAGGAAGAAGAAAACTAACATTTGAATTGGTTGCCCAGCTGCGTCACCTCCCCTAGCAGATATTGTTCTCGGGCGGCGGCCTTCTCCGCCCTCGATTTCCATACATCTGCGTTACCACGGAGTTGCGAGAGCAGAGACAGCTCATCCACCCTTGAGCGTGGCGGCGCCAAAGTGTCAACAGGGGGTGGCGTATCCCGAGGTTCCCTCAAAGGATCAATCGATGTGCCCTATCACAAGTCAAGCAAGAGACAATAAGAATACTAAGGCGAGGCATAGAGAAAAGACTCGAATGCATTCAAGCATAATAAAAAGTATCAGCAGATACACTCGCCGAAAGGCATGTTCAAGACAAAAGAAATAGGCTATCTAACTATTACAGACATAACTACTGAGGAGCAACTGGTTTCTTCGACTTGGACTTCGGTTTTGGGGGCCTCATCAAGTCTATGGTGGTATCGGACGCCACAGACTTTCTGCCGGCCCCTGACATCGCAGCCTTCGCCGCTTTCTTGGCTCACTGCAGCACCTCAGAGTACTTCGAAACTGTGTTGATCAATTGCGGCCCGTACTTGCCACAAGCAGCTGCGAAAGGAGCAAAGACTACCTGCTGGCCATCCGCGCTGACAGGCATCGACTTGGAGACCGCTGCAGGATCAACTTAGACTCCATGGGCTTGAACCATTGCGAGTGACATTGAAGCACCAGCCGCACGGAGCGAGTTCTTGAAGCTCATAGGAATGCCTCCGGCAAGGGACTCCACCAGCTCATCCATATTCTCGATCAACTCATCTTTGGACGCCAGCTCCTCCTGGAGGCGACAGAGCACGCCCTTGGCCTTGGTGAGCGTTCCTTGGACGGCAGCACTGCGATCTTCGACTGCCGAAATGGCACCCGCTAGGGCATCATCACGATGGAGTGCCTGGGGGTCGAAGCTCAGACCACTGGCATCTACACATGAATCAAGCATCGGCAAAAAGTCAAGCACGACAACAAATTCGAAAGAAGGGACACGACGAAAATCTAGACAAGGGAATACCTGAGAGGGCCTTAGCAATCGAGAAAAGTTGTTCTTCGAACAACTTCTCCCTAGCTGCGATGGAGGCGCGCAGATCCTCCTCCCATTTCCGCGATTCGTCCTGTGCCATGATTGCCTCATCATGGTCTTCACCGCCGCGGTGAGCGTTTTCTCGAGGGAAGCAGTGCTACGGAGGAGTGCATTATGCTCAGCTGTGACACAAACAAAGATAAACTATCATTCGAATATATCACAAGGATGCAGAAGAAAAGTAAAGAACACTCACTTTCAACCGCGCAATGGCGATTGTCCAGCATTGCATGCTGCCGACCCATCGCAAGCACCTGCTCCGCCAGGCGAGCGGCTTTCTTCACAATGAGCTGCGACAAAAGGCATAGTAAAGGGTCAACATTTGGCATAGATGAAAATTCGACTGTAAAATTAGAAGAAGAGATATTACACTTACATGATCCTCCAATGACTCCGAAGTCGATGGATGCGTAGACGTCCGGATAACCATCTGGTGCTCCACATTGTGTGGAGAACTTGACGAATTATGCCTGGAGTGGGCCGCCAATGGAGGAGAAGGGGTGCACTCAGCCATTTTCTTGGCTTTGGAGGTCGCGACTCCAGATTCCTTCAAAATTTGTATGTTGCCAGAAGATGACGACGCTGGCTGACTGCAAAGCAAAACCAGCATCAAGAGAAGGCAACTTCAAAGAATAACCAGAAGGAAGATTCGTACACTTACCAATCAAACTTGTCAAAATCGAAGGTTTGATCCCCCGACTCTGATGACGACTCCTTCGGCAGTCGCATCTTTTTGCGAAAAGATGGCGCTATGGCACTCACAGGAATGGCAGGTATCGGCGACTCTGCACCAACAGCTACACCTTCCGGAGTCGAAGGAGACGATGCATCCGAATCCTCGTTGCGCGAACGCTTACGAGTGTCTGGACCACTCGACTCGGGGGCTTCCTCCTCCACATCAGATGGGACGGTCGACTCTGACCCGTCCTCTTCCAGGGCTTCACGAGGGATAACCCCCTCAGGAAGAGGGGGCATACAGGGCGACACCCCCCAATCCTGCATACACAAAACAATTTAGCGCAAAGTCAAGAAAAAGCAGCAAAGAAGCATTCGACAAACAAAGCTACTACGTAGCACAACTGTACCTCGGGAGGAGGGTTAGCAGCATCGAATGGAGGTACGTCTAGATCATTGGGGAGCACATCCTTGGCGGTGTACTTGGTGACTAGTTGCACCCTTTTATCTACCTCACTCGCGGAAATGTCATCGGCAGATATGCGAGTGACATCGTTCGTGCCAGGCCACTGGAACATAGGATGGACTCTGGCCTGCAGGGGCTGGACGCGACGACGCAGCCATGTGCGAATGAGGGTGCAGCCTCCCTCCTCTTTACCCATGCGATTCTCGAGGTCGCAGGCGCGCTCTTACAGCACATCTGTCTCCGCGGACTCGCCGGGCATCACTATGTTCTTCCAGGAGCGCCTCCTCTTGCATGGCGTCACGGGATCGAAGGGAACGAGTCTGAAGTGGTCTCCGTCAGCCTTGAGGTTGCAGATGTAGAACCACTTGTCCCTCCACCCTTGGACGAACGCCGTGAGTTTGATGTCGAAGTATGTGGCGGAGGAGTCGACGTGGATACCGTAGCTGCCTACATCATAGACTACGGAGCCAGACGCCGATTGGCGCTTCATCTTGAAGAGACGCTTGAAGAGACCAAAGTGCGGCTCGATTCCGAGCTAGCACTCACAAAGAGTAATCTAGCAAGCTACATGGAGGATGGAGTTGGGGGATAGCTGATGCAGCTGGAGCCCATAAAAACAGAGAAGGCCCCTGAAGAAAGGATGCAGGGGCAACGAGAGACCGCGGATGATGAACGCTAGGAACATCACCTGAAAACCGGCAGGAGGAGAAGGGATTACCTCGCTGCCGGGGACACGCGTGTCAGTGACTGCGGAAGATAGAACTCCATCTTGGCGTAGGAGACGGAGCTCAGAAGACTTGATCATGGATGCGCGCCATGAGCCATTGGTGACACGAGTGCCCGTGCCCTTCTTTTTCCAGGCGGTGGCGGTGCTGGTGCCCGCAGCGGCGGAGCCGCCCTTCTTCTTGGCAGCAACAGTGGCGGAAGCGAAGTCAGCCGTGGAACCTCCTTTCTTCTTTCCCATCTTACGGTGGCGGTGTGACCGGAGAAAGTAACTGGGGAATACGCGGAGCTGGTCCAGCGCCGCGAGAAAGAGGAACACAAAGAAGCAGAGGAGTAGAAGCAATGGCGATGGAGGCAAAGGCAGAGAAAAGAAGAAGATGTGAAAAATTACCGTCACAGCATTGCTACTTAACCCCCTGGAGGATGCAATCTAACGGTCAGGGAAAACCCTATCAGACGCGTGGCGTTCATCGTGATCGACACGTGGAGGAGCGGAAGCGTGAACCGTCCCCCACTACCCCCATTACGCACGGAAATCGAGGAGGCACAGTTAAAACAAAGATTACACATGCCCGGTCAAGTCAGAGTTAGAAAATGGGACCCACCGCTCGTCACGTCCCGTCAAACCTGCTCACACGGGCAACTGAGCTCGTCACATCGTCAGCACTGATGTCATCCAAAATTGAGTAGCTTCGACTACTTTAGTCCTTGCTCGAGTCTTCGACTACACCAAGCACTCGGGGGCTACTCCCATAGGGAGCGCTGGTCGCGCACACTACGATTATTTCTTTTTCTTTTCTGTAGGAACATGGACAATCAAAACAAACCCAACCACTCGAATCCACGATTCGACTATGGACATGGGTTACTCCCATAGGGAGCGCTAGAAATAAATTCGACTGAAACAAGCAAACAAAACACGACAGCAGTTGCAAAATTTCTTTAGTCCCTGCCTAAGTCTTCGACTCAACCAGGCACTCGGGGGCTACTCCCATAGGGAGAGCTGGTCGCGCGCCCTATGATTATTTGTACATCGTACTGTGTGTTGATAACATCCACACTCAAAGTTTATAGAGAGACTGCGTCTCCTGGGTCACCCGAATCATCTCCATGATGACAAATTTCGGATGTCACGCTTGCAGCGTGAAGGTAAGACCGGAATAAGGCCTGGCAACACATTCGATGCGCACTACCAGAAATATATCCATGACTATAGGTACGATAAACATGCCTTGACGGACGCGTCGAGTGCTCACACCCATATACTAGAATTCGACTCCTGTAAGACCTCCGCGGCTTGAGTCGAATTACACCAGCACTTTTCTGGATTCGAGTCCGGGGACTCGAGTTCGAGTAGATTGCGTTGTTTTACCCTAAGGTTGTTAACTGATACTGATACATCGGTTAAATCAGGCACGCACATCAACAATCCCTATGACACAAACAGAGCAGTCGAAAAACATACTCAGTCATGCACTCGAAAGGATTCATAAAGTCCCAGTCAAATCTGCGATTCCACTGGACACTCGGGGGCTACTGACCTGGGTATACCCTACAGGTACTCGAGCTTGGTATATACGGCCTGAATACAGCGGAAGCCCACGGTGTCGCTAATACCCAAATAGAGAACTCGAGTAACCTACGGACTCTCGATCCCTTGCAGAACAAGAAGAAGCTAAAGATAGAAAGTTTAAAGGGAAACCCTAACTTGTAACCGACTCGACCTTCTACCCGAGACCTAGCCTATCTATATAAAGGCTAGGAGGGGGCAGCGAGGAGGACACATGCAACCCTAGTTTCCACAACCCTCGCGAGATTGCATCTGCGCACCATTGTAATCCTCGATTCCTTTGATAATTCCACGAGCAGACAAGCAGGAGTAGGGACCTCTACGAGGCCTGAACCTGGGTAAATCTTCGAGTCTCCTGTGTGCTTGTTTGCTAGCCGATAGATGCTTCCAGCGCTCCCTCCTTCTCCAAAACCCAAGTCCATAACAATGGGCATTGATGAGTTAAACCCTCGTCAGAGGGGATGGACGACGAAGCAACAGCGTGGTGGAGATTGGAGAGGATGAGGGGATGGACGACGAAGCGACGTGCTGTGGCGCCTCCTATTTGTACACGAGGACGATGAAGCGATGGGCGGAATATCCAAGGGGCATTGGTCAGACAAATGAAGTAATGCGGTGTTAAGACAGATTAATGGGCGACCAATTTTTTCCTCCCAGGACTCTAGGGCCAATAGTTCAGACCACTAGGTCAACAAGTACAACTATTACAACTTAAAAAGGCACGGAGCTTAAGCTAAATAGAACTAGTTATCACACATTTCCTTGATCTTCCTAATCTCAGCCCGATGCGCATCTTCCTGCGAGAGCAAGGATCGAATCGTCTACTCCTTCCTTTTAGCATCTTCCTTGCACAACGTCAATTTTTTTCTCTGCATTTTTCCTCGTGCACTTGTCAATACTCGTAGTTGTGAACTGCAGGACTTTGGCCTGGTGAAGATCATTCCTTGCTTGAGTCAGTTCTTGCTCTGCTTTAGCCTTCAGGGCCAACGCCGCGTCCCTCTCCTTCTCGACTTTGCTAACCTTGTCTTGCACCCACCTAAGATCTCGCTTATGCTTGGTCGTGTCAATTGGTTCCCATAGCTTCATCTCAATACTGTCAAGAAGTGAGCTGAATATGGATTCTTTCAACTCAATAGTCATTTCCCATAGTTTGTCCAGTGTTTCCTGCATCGATTTGGGCCACTCTAGATCTACCCATTTGACAACACCGCAACTTCTGCCTTGCATCATTGCACGATGTCCTTGACACCGTAGAAACCTCCTGCCTGCATTCCGTCCTTTGGACGCTACAAATTTAGCGGGCACATAGGCATGTTTACATAGCAGAGGATTGTCTTCATCCGCTAAACCATGATTGTCGGAGTCATACATCGTCTGGTTGGCCTAACACATCATACGCGCATGAGTAAACAGATTAGATCTAGCTCAAAAAAAGATAACTGGCTATAGATGATAGAGATAGAGATGAGACGACTCACATCGAAATCACCGTCCCTGTCGTCACGACGGGTTTCCTCGCCGTCTCCCCTTGAACCCATGGCGAGAGGGGAGGGGGGTGGCTACCGGAGAGGGGATTGGGATGGAGGCGCCGTCGGCTTGTGGCTATGGTAGGATAAGAGTGAAGTAGGGAAAGTGGCTTCGAGGGGAAGGAAGAGAAGTACGGGGAGGAAGAGAAGTAATGGGGACGTGACACTGGGATATGGCCCACTGAACTTGTGATTCGTGACACTCGCAACAGGGGAGCGCCTGGTGTTGCCAGTTTGTCCAGAACAAGCATGGCCAATCATGCCGCAGAACAGCCTACTCGTGGATCGCTCTCACGAAGACCATCCCAATCGTCCAAGCGCCCCGATCAAACAATATGTAACAATCGTCAAGCAGAACAACTGTGTTAGGGCATGCCTTCTAGAAGACTCGGTTTAATGGACACCCATGCAATGACACTGGTGTATCCATGTGTGGTTTGTGAAAAGAACAGACATGCAATCACAATAGGTGGATCCATGTGTGGTTTGTTTAGAAGAACACACATGCAATGACACTGGTGGATCCATGTGTGGTTCATGAAGAGAACAAACATGCAATGACACTGGTGGATCCTTATGTGGTTTGTTTAGAGGAACATACATGCAATGACACTGGGTGTGGTTCATGAAAAGAACAGACATGCAATGACACTAGTGGATCCATGTGTGGTTCATCAGAAGAACACGCATCCAATGACACTGGTGGATCCTTATGTGGTTCATGAAAAGAAGAGACATGCAATGACACTGGTGGATCCTTATGTGGTTCATGAAAAGAATAGACATGCAATGACACTAGTGGATCCTTATGTGGTTTGTTTAGAGGAACACACATGCAATGACACCGTGTGTGGTTCATGAAAAGAACATACATGCAATGACACTAGTGGATCCATGTGTGGTTCATGGGAAGAATAGACATGCAATGACACTGGTGGATCCATGTGTGGTTCATGAAAAGAACTGACATGCAATGACTCTAGTTGTGGTTCATGAAAAGAACAGACATGCAATGACACTAGGATCCATGTGTGGTTTGTTTAGAGGAACAAACATGCAATGACACTGGGTGTGGTTCATGAAAAGAACAGACATGCAATGACACTGGTGGATCCATGTGTGGTTCATGAGAAGAACACGTATCCAATGACACTGGTGGATCCTTATGTGGTTTGTCTAGAAGAACACACATGCAATGACACTGGGTCTGGTTCATGAAAAGAACAGACATGCAATGACACTGGTGGATCCTTATGTGGTTTGTTTAGAAGAACACACATGCAATGACTCTAGTTGTGGTTCATGAAAAGGACACACATGCAATGACACTAGTGGATCCTTATGTGGTTTGTTTAGAAGAACACACATGCAATGACACTGGTGGATCCATGTGTGGTTTGTGAAAAGAACAGACATGCAATCACACTAGGTGGATCCGTGTGTGGTTTGTTTAGAAGAACACACTTGCAATAACTCTAGTTGTGGTTCATGAAAAGAACACACATGCAATGACACTGGTGGATCCATGTGTTGTTCATGAAAAGAACAGACATGCAATGACACTGGTGGATCCATATGTGGTTTCTAGAAGTAACAGTCATGCAATGACTCGAGCTATGATTCATGAAAAGAACAGACATGCAATGACACTGGTGGATCCATGTGTGGTTCATGAGAAGAACAAACATCCAATGACACTGGTGGATCCTTATGTGGTTCATGAAAAGAACATACATGCAATGACACTGGTGGATCCTTATGTGGTTTGTGAAAAGAATAGACATGCAATGACACTGGTGGATCCTTATGTGGTTCATGAGAAGAACAAACATGCAATGACACTGGTGGATCCTTATGTGGTTTGTCTAGAAGAACACACATGAAATGACACTCGTGGATCCTTATGTGTTTTGTTTAGAAGAACACACATGCAATGACTCTAGTTGTCGTTCATGAAAATAACACACATGCAATGACACTGGTGTATCCATGCGTGGTTTGTGAAAAGAACAGACATGCAATCACACTAGGTGGATCCATGTGTGGTTTGTTTAGAAGAACACACATGCAATGACTCTAGTTGTGGTTCATGAAAAGAACAGACATGAAATGACACTGGTGGATCCATGTGTGGTTCATGAAAAGAACAGACATGCAATGACACTGGTGGATCCATGCGTGGTTTGTTTAGAGGAACAGACATGCAATGACACTGGGTGTGGTTCATGAAAAGAACAGAAATGTAATGACACTGGTGGATCCATGTGTGGTTCATGAGAAGAACACGCATCCAATGACACTGGGTGTGGTTCATGAAAAGAACAGACATGCAATGACACTGTTGGATCCTTATGTGGTTTGTTTAGAAGAACACACATGCAATAACACTGGGTGTGGTTCATGAAAAGAACAGACATGCAATAACACTGGTGGATCCTTATGTGGTTTGTTTAGAGGAACATACATGAAATGACACTAGTGGATCCTTATGTGGTTTATGAGAAGAATAGACATGCAATGACTCTGGCTGTGGTTCATGAGAAGAACACACATGCAATGACACTGGTGGATCCATGTGTGGTTTATGAAAAGAACAGACATGCAATGACACTAGCTGTGGTTCATGAGAAGAACACACATGCAATGACACTGGTGGATCCTTATGTGGTTTGTTTAGAGGAACGTACATGCAATGACACTGGGTGTGGTTCATGAAAAGAACAGACATGCAATAACACTGGTGGATCCATATGTGGTTTGTGAAAAGAATAGACATGCAATCACACTGGGTGGATCCATGTGTGGTTCATGAGAAGAACACACATGCAATGACACTGGTGATATGTGGTTTGTGAAAAGAACATACATGCAATGACTCTAACTGTAGTTAATGAAAAGAGCATACATGCAATCACACAGGTGGATCCATGTGTAGTTTATTAGAAGAACACACATCCAATGAACTCTAGTGGATCTATCTTGGCATAATTTGATGTATTCCACGATGTATTTCATTGTACAAGACACTTTCCATTTTTATACTACTCAGCTTTTCCCTTGGTTTTATGTGGCACTACTTAGTTTTGTCCCCCTCTCTCTAACTTTCATAGAACCCCAAACCCATGCTCACCCTGTCTGCTACTCCCTAATTGGTTGTCACAGTTGTCACGCGGATCGTGCGCACCAACCGTTGATTCTGTGTGATCCAATGATGATCGTTGCACATGTCGTGCCCTTCACAGTACAGTGTGAGACAGCACGGACGTCTCCCTCAGTGAGACTTCTACAGGAAGGAACACGATGTCGTCCATGTAAAAAGTCTACGAGCGGTCAAGTCAAGTTTAATCAAGTCTGAAAAGCCTACTACTGCTACTACAACACATGCACAGGGCAACGGGGTCATCGAGTGCATGGTTGTCGACGGGACGCTGCAATTTATTGCCACTTGATTTTAATAAGACATATCCCATTTTTACGCAGCGCTCTCAATCTCACTTCCAACTGGGCCCTACCGCTAGTAACTTCCATGAGTCAAGGGCCCCCCTCGAGTAGATCTAACATTGCTAGAAATTGGTTCCGCGCCACTTGCATGTAGTGGAATCGAGGTCTGCCATGAGCGTGTTTTCAATGCAGCTCTAAAGTGGAGATCGTGGCTGTTTAAAAAAAAGGGAACCCAAAAAAAAGGGTGGAGATCATGGTAGCCCCCCGCCCACCACACGTGTCCACTCGAGGACTACGAACGGTCCGGTGTTTATAACCCCCATCCACCTTCTTCTTCCATGAGCTCGTGTCATTTTCCCCCAGTCTGTCTAGTCCCAAGACCCCAATCCACACCTACCGCGTGCGCCGAAGTTCCCTCACTTGAACTACCTCCTTCCCTTGGTGCGCCATGAAGCATACGCATGAAGACGAGCCAGAGGTGAAGCCAGTTGAAGGCGCAGCAGCAGATGGCTCGGTCGTCGCCAAGCAGGCGGAGGCCTCTTCTCCAGGCACGAATGCCGCTCGTCGGTGCACCGTCGAGGGTGCGAGCTCATCCGTCCAGCCAGTAGTCGTCGCCGCCGAGTAGCAGGTGGTAGCCGTCGCTGCCGAGTAGCAGGTAGTAGCCGTCGCCGTCGAGCAGCAGGTGGCCGACAATGTCGTGGTGCCAGCGGCAGATCTGGATGGGGGGAAGGCGACAGGCGGAGGCAATCCGGTGCTCTACATCAACGACCCCATCGCCGTACAAGAAATCTTAGACGCAATCACAGAGAATGACGAGTTCGAGGAGGAGGTCCCTGATGAGGAGTCCGAGGTACTACATTGCTAGCTTCTCTAGTCGCAGCCACAGTTTTCACTGTTCATACATAGGATTTGCTCAATCGTGTACAGATTCTTTTGCTCTTGAAGTAGGGTAGTATATATATGGTTCGATCGATCGATTGATGCATCTGCCATCTAGTCACAAAACCCCAATCTGCTCATCTGCCATCTAGTTGAGTTTGCTAGTTGAGTGTTGATATCGATACACAACAGGCCTATAACATTACATTTCTATTCCTTACTGAGCGTAATGATTCAATTTTGCCCCAAAATAGTGCAAGGGCATATGATGGTGATGTTTTCTTAGGGATGGTTAGTGAACCTCAGGCAACAATGCACACAAACAATATAGGTTGTGCTGTTGGTATTTTGGTTCTCTGACTCCATCGCTCAAAAAAATGAGGCCCTAATTTTTTCTCATATGGAACCTATATATATAATCTTTGTATTGTTTCTGATCTATGAATGTGTTTTATGATGCATATGTATATCCCTGAATATTGTTTTGTACGATTACATTTCAATTTCTTATTGTGGCCAATGATTCAAATTTGCCCCAAAGAGAGGCAGACACATTGGTGTCAGATTTTTAAGGGATGAGTGAGCGAACCTGGGACCATGCACAAGATCAATATAAGTTGTGCAATTGTTACTTGGTTCGCTTACGCCATCTCTGTAGAAACTTATGAGGCCACAATCTTTATTCTACATTCATAGAACTATGATATTTGAATTATCTATTCCATGCATTCATAGTGTATAAGAATTACATTTTAGTTTGTCATCGAGGCCGATGATTGAAATTTGCCCCAAAAGAGTTCAAGGGGAGACACGTATGATGGTGTCGTGTTTTAGGGATGGGTTGGTGAACCTGAGACAGCAATGCACACAAACAATATAGGTTGTCCTGATGGTACTTTGGTTCTCCAACTCCATCTCTGAAACAAATTAGGAGGCCCTTGATTTATTCTCATATGGAACTACATATATGATCCTTGATTTGTTTCTGATCTTTTAATGATTTGTATGATGCATATGTATATGAATGGTTTTGATCATAAGTATTTTTAACATGTACCCGAAGATTAATTGTTTGGTTTTTTATTTATAATTACAATATTTAGGCTTGTTTTTGTACCTGACTATGTATATCCCTGAATATTGTTTTGTACGATTACATTTCAATTTCTTATTGTGGCCAATGATTCAAATTTTCCCCAAAGAGAGGCAGACACATTGGTGTCAGATTTTTTCAGGGATGAGTTAGTGAACCTAGGGCGATATACAACAACCTTACAGGTTGTGCAATTGTTACTTGGTTCACTCACTCCATCCCTGAAAAAACTTACGAGGCCCCTAGATTTATCCTACATTCGCTCTGATGCAATTATTTGTCATTGTGTTGAGATGAAATGATATATGAACCGATCAAACTATTGCTGAGATGCTTTATCTTTGATATCCACGGATATACTATCTTACATATACATGTTGTCAATTCTTGAGTTGTAATACAATCCAATCATATGTATGAGTTCTAAGTTATGTTCTTAAAAATCAACAGGAGGATGTTGATGAAGTGGACGATAGCAAGGTATCCAGGGACAACAAGAGCCGCTACGTGCTGAGGCGGTTACGGTGTGGGCTAATCCGTTTCCACCGTAGGGGGGGACTGTTTTGCCCATTCTGTAGTAGAGCAATTAACGTGGACCTCAACAGCATGATCCAGCACGCGGAGGGCATTGGGAGAGGCGGAGGCAGAATCCATAGGCCGATTAGCTTGGCGCAGCACGCAGCCTACGGCAAATTCCTCCAGGAGTATGCCAGGACTGGCCTGTATCCCATTGACTAGGTTGTCACTGCCTCCTGCTGATAAACCCCTGCCTTGCTAGGCGTCTCCGTGTCCCGGCCTCCTACTGCCGCCCCTGCTGTTATTTTGTTTTAGTTAATTATTACCTATGTGGGGCATGTAAGACAATATATCCGTGGTGTCTCTGGTGAACCTTCTATATTAATCTACTCCTTTATATGGAGTGCCTTAAAATTTCTAGTGTTCAATTATATTACTGATCATGCTCATGCACACTACAAAATATTTCTAGTGCTCGATTATATTATAATTGTCAAGGAATACATCAACAAGTTAAATTGGTCGAAATTTTGTATTGAAGTAACTAAATAATCTCACATCAGCGGTGGATGTTGGCAGAAAATGTTGGCATTAGCCGAAGACCTTGGAGCGGCACGCGGTCTTCAGCAAATTCCTTGCAGGTTCAACAACGGGTTGCTGCCGCCCAGCTCCGAATTTGCTTATAGGTCCAACATGATAGAACTTGAGCTACCACAGAGACCTCGGCAGAGGTGGCAGAATTGATGCGGGTGCAACCACGGCGACCGTGAGCTCGGATTCTAGAGGAGGAAAACAGACCCGAGCATGATCAACACGGTGATAGATCTCACCGGGAACGAATTCTCGTCCCCGCACCGTGCCATGGGTGCATCCATGGTGAGGGCGAGCTCCGACTCGGGATGGGAAGGAGAGCGGGGCCGAGCAGGTTCTTCACGTCCCAGCTCTGCGCCATGGCTACGACCATAGATTGTCGCTCAAGGGAAAAAGAAGACGCGTAATAGATGCAGGCGCCAACACTGCAAGCCTACAGGGAGGAGAGCTAGGCCGAGCAGGTTCGTCCATGTCCCAGCTCCGCGCCATGGCTGTGACGCCCCACAGATTGTCGCTCCAGGGAAGAAGAAGATGCGTAATAGATGCGGGCGCCAATGCTGCAAGCCTAATTGACACCTAAGCAACGGGAGCGACATAACGGCGAGAACTGACAGGGAGGCCCAACTTGACGACTGTTAACCTGATTTTTTGTATTGAAACTTAAAGTTGAATTCATGCCAAAAAAGATCCTCTAAGTATTTGGCACACCAACTGTAGTCATCCCGGCTGATTTCAAGGAACTTGGGTACCGCGTTGCCTGGCCGACCCAACTTTCGGGCCACAAATGATATTCTCGCACTTGAGAGCCTTAACTAGATGGCATCATTGGGTAGAATTGATAAAATTTATTCCTATTTATGCTTGACATCTATTTGTGCCTAAGTTTTGCCTCATTTAAAAATAATGATATGAAAAGTTATACAAAAGGTGCAATAAGAGGATCACAAGTTTGTCTGCAAGTAGATTCACTGTTGACATGGATCATATAAGTTTTGATGAATCTTTAGTGGTCTTTATAACTGAGCTTGTGTTGCCTTGTATGAATACATGTTTTCTCTCCTCGAGATTGTAGAAGAAATAAGGATACAAGGCACTGATTTCAAATGATAAGCTATTTCACAACCATTAATTTATTATCGACCCTTCCTGCTCGAGGACGAGCAAGGTCTAGCTTGGGTAAGTTGATGGCTGTGAAATACCACCTCTTTTAGCCATATAAAATGTGCCATTTATCTCTCATATCATGTTTCTTCTAGCTATAGCTATGCCTTATATGCACTTCTAGTTACCATTTACTTTCATATGAGCTTTGCACATTTAGTAGTTTAGGTTGAATTTTATCACTTTCCTTGTCTATGACATGTGTGTAGGAGTTGGTGAAGATTATGGATAAAAAGGAACAAAGAGAGCAAAGTATGGAGGAGCTACAGGGACCAGACTTAGCCATTTGAGAGGTTGGAAAAGTGAATTTTTCCAACTTCTCAAAATAAATATCCAAGACAATGGGGTTGTAGCCCTCGACGAGACAAACTCAACGAGCCCAAGAACACCCAAAACGGAGTTCGTATGAAGAACTAGCGACCAAAATACTAGAGGATCTGCAAGTTCAACGACCAACTATATGGCCGGAACTAAAAGTTCTCGCCATATAGATTGGCCGTATAGTTGGTAAAAAGGTCGCAAACAATGGGATTTCTCCCCGGAGAAGCTCCAGAACCTTCCCTAAGTCATATGATGGTATTAGGGGAACCCTAGGGCACCCCCAAGGCCTATATAAAGGAGGGAGGACCCAAGAGAGAGCCACGAAGCCATATCCTCCACCACGGCGGAGCCCTGCCGCCGTGCCACCTCCAATCAGATCTACACCATCACACAATAGGAGAAGGGACTAGGATCTTGAAGGCCCCCACATCGATCTACATCGTCATATTCATCAACAACGTCTCCATCACCGATCCCCTTTGGTTACTTGTTGTAATTCTAGATTGAATCTTGGATTTGCACTTGTCTTCAATTATATCATCATACTTCATCCATATTCTATCCATGATGTTGATTGCCTTCATGTGTTAGTAGTTTCCTTTGTTCTTGGGGAGATGGAGAAACCCTAGTATGAGATTGAATTGGGATAAAGATTATTATGTGATATTGTTCATTATGTGTCTGTGTTAGATTTCCTTCATCTTGATGTCGGGTGAAGCGCGCCACTCAATAGTTGCCTCACTGAGGACTAGATGGAGGGAACTACTTGTCGGTAGATGGAGGGATGATAACACTTATGGTGACTATAAAGTTGTTGGCATTCCTTATGTATCAACTTGGGAACCGAGGAGAACTCATAGAACATTGTCCATGCCATGGGATACATCCTAGGGGGAAAGTCCCTTAATAGCGCAGTAATTCGATTGATGTCGAGTGATGTCTGTTGTGGTTATGACGAATGATGTGTGTGCAGTGGTTGCTGCCTATTCGTCCATATATGGAGGTCCTCCCACACATATCATAAATGGTCTTATTCATTATAATAATTTTGATCACTCTTTCTAATTACTAGCGGTGGATCCACTACTCCCTAAGAACTCTTTCCATCATCTTGCAGACTTTCGTAATCATACTTCCATACTCTTGTTTACTTACAGCTTTAGTTTACTTATTGTTCTCTTATTTGAAAACCCAAAAATATGTTTTACACAAAACTCGCATTTTATCTTGTTACTTAGAACGTTATTTAGCATTACTATTTCAGTATTTAGTTCAAAGAGTTATTAGACTTTAGACTCCTGCTTCCTGTGGGATCGATATCTTTATTTCGAAACTAGCTACAAACAATCTGTGCACTTGCAGTCATCACCCGTGCTGAGTGAACCCTCCGTCTAGCAGAAAGCAAGGCCTAGACGGAGTCAGCCCCGCAGCACGCCGCCTCTGAGCAGGTCCTATGTACAGAGGATAAAGGGGGGCCCTCATACCACCCATTCCTTGTCGAGCTCTGAACTCACAGCCCGTTCCTTGGCTGTGAGTTACCTCAACCACGGTTCCTGACCCAGTTTTTATCCTAGTGATGGCTCGTGAGGCACTGCCCCTTCGCGGCCTGATCCCGTCGGGACCTAAAGTGTCGAGCTCTGAACTCACGACCCGTTCCTCGGCTGTGAGTTACCTCACCCACAGTTCCTGGCCCAATTTTGATCCTAGCAATGGCTCATGAGGAACTGCCCCTCCACGGACTAAGCTCGCCAGGACCTAAGCATCAAGCTCTGAACTCACGGCCCATTCCTCGGCTGTGAGTTACCTCCTGACCCATTTTTTATTCTAGCGACGGCTCGTCAAGCACTACCCCTCCATGGACTGAGATCATTAGGACCTAAAGTGTCGAGCTCTAAAGTCACGGGCCATTACTCGGCTATGGGTTACCTCACCGACGGTTCCTGGCCTAGTTTTTATCCTAGCGATGGCTCGTGAGGCACTGCCCCTCCACGGCCTGAGCTCGTCAGGACCTAAAGTGCCGAGCTCTGAACTCATCACCCGTTCCTTGGCTGTGAGTTACCTCACCCACGGTTCCTGGCCATCTTTCACCCTCGTGACGCCTCGGGAGGCATTGCCCATCCGTGGCTTAAACCCTTCGGCATCCAAAGTGTCGAGCTCTGAACTCATGACCTGCCCCACGGCTATGAGCCACCTCACCAAGATCTCCAAAACTCTAGAAAATCGAAATCCTCATGCTAGTTTGACGACCTTCCCCTCGGGAGGTTGGCGCCGTGTCTCGGAAGATCACAGGGCCTAGTACACTGAGCCCTGAACTCATCGCTCGGTCGTGGCATTAAGTTACCTCACGAATAGCTCTCAACGCTCGTAACTCGCCATGCAAGCCCGTTGCAGGGCCTGCCCCGCGGCTCACGGTCACCACCTCGAGAGGCTCCGCAAGAGGACCACGAGGGCCTAGCAACAGGTTGCATCACCAGCGATGAAACCCCCGAGCGTGCACCCCCTTGCGCCACCGCAAGGCTCGAGGCAACAATGTGTGTAAGCCTCTAAAGGGTAGCGCCGCCCAAACAGCTTGGTTCGAGGGTCACGGGGACCCCTCATGAGCCCCCACAAATGACCCCTAGTTCGGTAGGCACGGTCCCCGGCTAGAGGTGCCTAGCGAGGGTGTTGTCACTAGACAACGCCTCCAGAGGTCACTCGGCTGGGCAAGGTCTCCGCGAGTCCCCCTCCTAACGCCAAACCACGGGCAAGACCGCCGGCCGTGGCCAGCTTCGCCAAGCCAGCCCCCCGACATGAACGCCAAGATCCCAAGCATCACAGCAAAAACATGCAAAGGGAAAAATAACAAACGTGGAGATCTGCTTACATACATCTATGGCAAGTCTTCCTTACAGGCCCAAAAGGAGAGGTAACAACCGCACAGGTTCACATGTAGACATCCACGATAGCCTTCGTTACAAACCTGGCTGCATGACAAGAAACTAGAAGAGGTCGCGGCCCCTGCTCTAACGGGGGAGAGCAAGCTCCGACGTTGATGTCGTGGCCGAGTCCCCAACCCCGGGTCTCTTTAGAGGTGGTGGGGATAATCCGTGTGGCATGACATGGGCTCGTACACCATCAACATGAAGCCTTTCTCGGTGTCGTGGCAGAACCTTAGCACCGAGCCGCGCCTGATCTCATGGTCACGAATGAAGCTCTTCCAGCCCGAGGCGAGATACACCTCTCCGAGCATGGAGATCTCATGCTCCACGGCCCACCATTCACTGCCCCCTGAGTGCCTTAGAGGCACGGACTCCTGGAGATGGGCCCGGACAGAAGCCGTACCTTGGTGGACCAGTCGTCGTCCTTCAGGACCAGCACAAAGTCGACTCCACATTCAACTTCGATCCCGATTAGGGCAGCGCGCGGCCCAGGTCGACGTTCGGACTGGATTTATGGTGTTGGCACCCGCAACCCGCACAAACTCGGACGCGCCTCCCTGGGGTGTTCCTCCCAGCCCCCGGAGTGACTTGGGTAGAGGCCCATCCCAGGGATGAGCGCCGACTGTTGCCCCGTGGCTGCCCTCGGCCTCGCTTGGCCAAGGGGGTCTCCTCTATAGCCGTCGCCACGACTTTGCCCTTCTCGGCAGCTGAGAAACGCTTGGGCGCAATGGAGGGATGGATCCTTGCGTGAGCGTGCCGTAGGGGGAAGGAGAAAATTGGTGTAGGAGAAGAGCCCACTCGCTCACTTCTCGGTATAAATGAGACCATATGAAAAGACGTATCGTCGCTCCAGGCACACAATATTACTGCAAGTCTCCACATGCCATCGGGTCGTGGAAACAACTCCCGGGGCGAAAGCAGCATGCCCAAGGTTCGCGGTTAAGGGCCCACAGGTATTCCAAATCCGCGATCACGTCAATGGCATGGCAGGACGATGATTACGCGAGTAGGCCATGTGGCCTACTAACCTTCCTAGGCTATTTGCCCCTTCGAGTCGGACAAGGGACACATGTAGGCCAATCGCCTGGGGGCTACTATCAGGTCCCTGGCAACCGGGGTGCCACGTACCGACGGTTAGCGGGCCCCAGCAACCCAAGACGGTGTCCTCTTAAGGGACTTTGGTGCCTCTGGAGGTTAGCACGGACAGTTTAGTCCTCGCGAGGGGTCGCCTCGCGAGGGGACGTCCTCCCAAGCAAGAACATCTGTAGAACCTAACCGCGGGTGCCTCAGAACACACTTGGGGCTTTTTGGTAAATTCACCAAGTGGTCAGCGGGCAAGCCAGGTCCCAACAGGGGGCGTGATCGCTATGTGCCCACTGTTCGCCTAAAGGAAGATTCAGACCACCCACCCTTCCTTGCAGGCGAAGGACTAACGACCTCAGCATGGCAGGCACGCCAGCTTGCTGGTTTGGTGCAAGAGAGACAATGGACAGTGTGGGGCAAGGGCAAAGGCGGAAAACAAGGGCCACTTTAACAGTGGATGGAGGAGTGCCCACAGCCAAAGACCTAGTCCATCGTAAAGCAGTCTTGTAGACCAGTACCTCAGGGAGCGGCACTATGGAAACCCTTCCCGCCCGTAGGCTAGGGGAAGAGGTCGGACACCGCCCTATATAAGGAGCCCTTCTCCTGCCTAGGAAGGAACCGATCCTTGAGATTTAAAACCATTGACTTTCATCCTCCATTGTACGCTCACGAAGCACGCGAGCAATACAGCAAAGCAGGAGTAGGGGCTTTACCTCCTCACGAGGGTCCCGAACCTATGTAAAAAAGCTGGTGTCATCTCTATGTCGTGCGCTTGCTCCGTCATTGTTGCCATCGCTGAAGTTCCTTCGGAATTGCGTGTTCATCCCCCTCATGAACCAAGGGATCGTTGGACCCTAGTTCCTTCACGGGACAAATCTCCGACAGAGGTACATGATATAATGCTCATGATTTTTGGTAAAAATCATTTTTAGGTTCACAATATGCTATTTCATCATAGATCCACTGCAAGTTTAGCAGGGCTCGACCCCGGGCTAAGAATCTTCATGCCCACTGTTTTGAATATAGTTTCAAACTAGCATAAACGGGCATAAGAATTTCAAAAACATTCCAAACAATGTGAAACATTCGCGTGGTGTCATATTATGTGTTATAGTTGCAAGGAAAAATATTAAACTTGGATTGCAAACATCACAAAAAATCCTATACAAAATGAGCTATCATGTTCGAGGTTTCATCCCATTTACGCAAAACAACCAATGTAATAGCTAGAATCGCGGCATAGTTTGTGATAATGTGCCCATATTATGCATACATGTGCATCTTAGGATGGCTTACGATGTTGCAGGAGGAAGTTGTCCTTTTGATCCTACGGAAAAGCCATTTTCCATTTTTTTAGGTGCCAAGAACGGTGTGTTTTGTGAAGCAACAACCAAATTAAAGTTTCACATTGGCACCAACCCATTTATCAAAAATACTAGACCATGTAAAATGGACAATTTCCCAATCAGGGTATCTGAAACCTTTCCATCCATCCCTCATGAAAAATACAAATTCCTGCGAAATCGATAGGAGGCCGGCCAGATTTGAACTAGAGGTACATGATATAATGCTCATGATTTTTCATAAAAACCATTTTTAGGTTCACAATATGCTATTTCATCATAGATCCGCTGCAAGTTTAGCGAGACTCGGCCCCAGGCTAAGAATCTTCATGCCCGCCATTTTGAATATAGTTTCAAATGGGCATAAACAGGCATAAGAATTTCAAAAAATATCTAAACAATGTGAAACCTTCACGTGGTATCATATTATGTGTTATAGTTGCAAGGAAAATATTAAACTTGGAAAATTGCAAACATCACAAAAATTCCTTCACAAAATGAGCTATCATGTTCGAGGTTTCATGGCATTTAGGTTTAGAGTATGAGGCCATGAACCCTTCTTGGCGTATATCCCTTGCTTCTGATCGCTTGGGCCGTAACCATGGAGCATTTGTTTACTTAACGGGATGCTTGGGTCAGTTTTCACTATGATTGGCAGAATTTCATCAAACTTATTATAATCTTCTGACATGTCTATCTTGTCCTCGACTCCCACGGTGTTTTATTTCCCTGAAAGAACTATGTGACGCTTTGGCTCATCGTATGATGTATTCGTTTGCTTTTTTTCTTTTTTCGGTCTGGAGGACATGTTATTCACATAGATACCTGAGCCACATCATTGGCTAGGATGAATGGTTCGTCTGTGTAACCAAGATTGTTGAGATCCATTGTTGTCATTCCGTATAACTGGTCTACCTTTACCCCTCACTACAAGAAAAGTTGCCTTTTACAATGGACGGTTTTTGTGGTTGAAGGCCCATTTTTCGTGGCTAAAAAGTATTCCGTGACGGATGGCCTTCGTGGTAAAAGCCCTATCACAAATGAATCAACCACGGTTTTTTCTGACCGTGGCGGATCGCACCCTTTGGCCATGAAAACTTGTTCCGTCATAGATCTGTTTGCCGGCCTTGCGGCTGGCGGCGTCGAAACTGCCATGTGGCGACATAGATTATGATCATAAAAGTCATGGTAGAAGCTAGGCCCAGCCAAGGTCTTCTAGTAATTAAATGGGCTGGCCCGTGTGGAGAGCCCAATAGGAATACGACCCTTTACTGTTTTGTCCTGCATTGTCTAGAATCGGCCTAGTACTACAGTGCGGCCCATAGACTTTCGGGAACGACACTGTTTCGGCCTATTTAAGGCCCAAGTTAGCCCAACACTGAGCTGCCACTTGAGGCCTGCACCAAGACGGCCTGGTACTGTTCAAGCATGTTGCCAATCTAGTCTTTTACTGTTCAGTCTTGTTACTGTTCCAGCCTTTTAGGAATTTTGCCCCGTTACTATTTAGGCCCTTTAGAGTTTGGACATTTACCTATTCAGGTCGGCACTATTCGGCCTGTTACTATAGTGGCATGTCACCGAACTGGCCTTTTACAATTCAGGTGTTCTTGTTAGGCCATTCTTTGTTTTAGACCATTCATAGTTACGGTCTTCCCTTTATTCAGGACTTTTCATTCGTAAAGCCTTTCTACTATTTAGGCCTTTCATTGTTCTAGCCTTTCTCTGTTCTGGTGTTCTACTGTTCTGGCCTTTTAATATTCTGGCATTTTACTATTCTAGCCTTTTACTGTTTTGGCCTTTTACTGTTATGGCCTTCTACTGTTCTGTCCATTTACCCTTCTAGCCTTTGACTGTTTTGGTCATTTTGGGTCGTCCATGTGCATGTTGTTTCAACGTTTGGCATGTTACTACTCCGGCCTGTTACTATTTCGGACTGTTTTGCTAGCGCCTAATTTTTGGTAGAACAGAGGAATATAAAGACATCAATTAATAGACACGCACAAATTAAAACTACTTATTACACAACAATAAAATTTTATTACTACAGGTTATACAACAAGATAGAAATACTGAAAGATTACAAAGTGTTGGTATCATCAATAAGAGATCGGTACATGGCGATTCGCTTCAATGTATCATATGTCCTCTTCTCCAATATTTCAGCTATAGATCTAAGAGGAGCTACACCCTTTCTTTCTGCGTGCAATACAACCTTTATATATTTATCACCTGTAGGAGTTGTTCTAGGTGGACTATTAAGTAAGATCTTTGCTTCGGAAATGCAATGGGAGGATGAATGGGAAGAGCGATCACAACTTCCAGTCATGCCTTTCAAGGACTCCTGCTTGGTTTTAACTGCAACCTGCTAAAATATGGTGAAAGAGGTTAAAACAAAGAACAAGGGAAACAAGTAGTATTATATAAAGTAGAGATCATTAAAAGTAAATATGAACTTACAATAGCACGTTCAGGCTGATAATAGCTCCTTCTCGAGCGGGTGCGACTCCTGGTCAATCTGCCAGAAGAATCTAAGCCGAGTAGTTGGAACTCTAGTCCTTGTACTCCATTGTCATTTATCTGCATTAAGGCGTGATATTTAAACCCTAGTTCGCTAGTTTGGAAGGATGAAAACTCTTGAAAAAAACACCCAAAACATAGCATTAAAAATTACCAGATGTATGATTCAAACTAGAAAGCTGGTTTCGAAGGATGAAAGCAAGCGAAAACACCAAAATATAGCATTAAAAATGACCATATATATGATTCCAACTAGATGGATATTTTCTGAATTAAGCATGCGCCGATAGAAACACAATAGAACATGAATGCAAATGTCATGGCAAGTTCTTAGGTAGAATGACTTATTAACTTATTAGGCATGCAGGTTATACAACTTATTAACATGACAAGAAACTGGCCTAAGTAACACAAGGAAACCTCACATTTTAGCCTTGATGGGCGTTAGATTGTCAGTGTTGGATCCTCTATGAGTTGTTTGCATGACCCGTGCGAGCGCTCGGAAAGAATAGCATCTATGAGTTGGTGTTGGAGGATTAAACCGATAGTGTGAGAATGCAAGAAAGAGAATAAAAGCGAGAAGCTAATGATGTGGATAGGACCTACCAGATGCGGGATGCAAACAAAATGGCAATAGAACACAGAATATTGAGCAACATTCTAAGTATTTCATAGCTTACGAGTACCAAAAATATAGCAAACGGGCAAGAGAAATTACCGCTGCGTGCCGAGGACGGGTGGGACCGGAAAGAGGGCAGCAGGGGCTATGACTCGGCATTTCAGGGTCAGCGACGAGTGATTCAGTGAAGCGGCCCCCGTAGGGTAGACGACGGCGTTGGTGAAGCAGATCCGGTGCAGCAAGGGAGTCAGTGGAATAGTTCCGGTGAAGAGCGCCAGCAGTGGAGGAGTGATACGTCCAAAACGTATCTACTTTCTCGAACACTTTTGCTATTGTTTCTCCTCTATACTTGTGTGATTTGGATACAACTAATGCGGACTGGCGCTGTTTTCAGCAGAATTGCCTTGGTGTCTACTTTTTGTGCAGAAAATCAACTATCAGGAAAAATCCCGGAAAATATGACAAAAATCCTATTTCACCCGAAGACTCCAGGAGCCAGAATACGAGACGGAGAAGAGCCAGGGGTGGCCACACCACCTGGCGCGGGCGAGCCAGGCCACGCCCGAGGTGGTGTGGGCCCCCTAGGCACCCCCTCGACCTCTCTCTTCGCCTATAAGGAGCCTTCTGACCTAAAAACTTCGGGGGGTTCGACGTTTTTCCAGAAGGAGTTCCGCTCCGCCGCCACCACCAGATTCCACGAAACAGCACCAAAAACTCCATTCTGGCACCTCGACGGAGAGGAATTGGAGGAGATCATCGCCATCATCATCACCATCGCTTCTCCATCGACCATCCATGTTTCTCCCATCTATGAGTGACTAATACCCCGCTGTAGGCTATGGGGATGGTAGGGATTGGATGAGATCGTTCATGTAATGGCATCAGATTGTTAGGGCATGGTGCCTAGTATCTTTTATTAGTGCTTTATAACTTTGTTGCGACTTGTTGTGCTTAATGCTTGTCACTAGGGCCCGAGTGCCATGATTTCACATCTGAACATGTTATTGATTCATTATGATAGTATTGTTTTTGGTCTTATCTACAAGTTGTATACACAAGTTGTTGTCCGTAACCTATGGCCCAGTGGCGAAATCGGGATAACCGGAAGGGAATGGCTTTGATGTGAGGATCACATGTGTTCATGGAGTGTTAATGCTTTGCTCCGGTGCTCTATTAAAAAGAGCACCTTAATTTCCAGTAGTTCCCTAGAGGCCCCGCTGCAAACGGGCTGGCAGGACAAAAGATGTTGTGCAAGTTCTCATTGCGAGCACGTATGACTATATACGGAACACATGCCTAGGATTGTCTAGTACTTGGATGCTTTATCTTATTAATCTGCAATTGCCCTATGTTCTGATTGCTATGTGAATTTTCTTGTCCATGCAAGGCCCGTCCATCCATCCCTATGCCTACCTTTTCGAATCTCCTTTATTCTTGCTTTTGTTACTACTGTCTTTGCTTTACTACTTCAGTTACATTACTATTCCTACTACAAAACTATTGCTACTGATAAACTGCTGTGAGCAAGATTGTTTTCAGGTGCAGCTGAATTGACAACTCAGTTGTTAAGGCTTATAAATATTCTTTGGCTCCCCTTGTGTCGAATCAATAAATTGGGTTTCACTTCCCTCGAAAATACTGTGATACACCCCCTATACTTGTGGGTCATCAAGACTATTTTCTAGCGCCGTTGCCGGGGAGCATAGATTTATTTATCAAGTTCACTTGGATTCTCTATTGTTTGCTGTTATCCATCCATCATGGGTAAGTATCGTGATGGCAAGGTTCCTATTTTACCATCCACTACAAGAAGAGAATGCAGTTACGAACAAATGCGCTTCTCTTGATTCACCGTCTGTTATGAGTAAGTTCCTTACACCACCACATACACATGCTACACACACTGCTACTACTGCTGAATCTGAAACTTCTGATGCTTATGATGCTGCTTCTACTGTGCTTGATAAGAGTGGTTCATTAGGTCCTTTCCTAGATGCTACGATTGCTAGAACTATAGCTGGAAATACAGAAATTCCTAATGAAGACACTACCACACCTGTTAGCTCACCTGAGTCTAGTGAGAGTTATGATATTGAAGATGGTTGTGTTGAGATGACCGATGAGTTTATTAAAGAATGTAAGAACACCCATGATAGGAGCGCTGCTAAGAGTCTCCTTGAGAGGCGTACTATTAGACCCAAATTATCTCCTGCTGCTAAGTTTGCTGCTTCTCCCATAAACATTATAGATGAAGATTATGATTTCTCTCTCGATCTATCTTACATAGCTATTGTCGAGAAAGAACCTTTTTGTGGGACTAAGAATGAAAGTGCGGTAGCACATATGAATGAACTTTCTACCATGAGTGGCTTGTTTTCTGATGATATTAAGATGCGTACTTACTTTGTTGCTAAGATTTTCCCCTTTTCACTGAAAGGAGAAGCTAAAACATGGTTTAGTAATTTACCTCCTGGATCTATTGATAGCCCTGAGTGCTTGATTAGTACTTTCCTGCAGAAATATTTTCCTCCTAGTGCTAGACATGCTATTTTGCAGGAACTTTTTGATTTTAAACAGGGAGAAAAAGAGGTATTGCCCGAATCTTGGGCAAGGTTTTATGCTTTGATACATGCACAGGCTGGAAGTCCATTACCTAAGAATGAGCTTCTTGATATATTTTATAATGGACTAACCGAAGAATCTAGGACATACCTAGATAGTTGTGCTGATTATGTTTTCAGGAATAGGACTCCTAAGGAAGCTCTGGAATTAATGGCTAAAATAAGCAAGAATTATGAAGATTGGACTCCTCCTAAACAAGCTATACCTGAAGTAATTGTACCTGAACCATCTATTCATGTGCCTATTCCAACATCAAAGAAGAGGGGAGTTATTGAATTAAATGATGAAGTGATGAAGGAAGCTAAGAAATGTCTTAAGGAGAAGGGAATTAAAGCTGCAGATGTCAAGAATTTACCTCCTATAGAAGAATTATGTAAGCCTATTCCCTACTCATCCACTATTGAGGTACACTCTCTCCAACACTTTGATGAAGGTGATATCCCTTACTCTAAACCTCCTGATCAATGCTTAGAAGAATTTGATATCTTTATTGTTAAGCAAGATAACTTTAATAAAAGGGTGCAAAATCATATAATGGAAAACACTAGAGCTATTGTTGAGTTGAAAGATATTGTGGAAAGAACCTCTAATGATGTTAAAATGATTGTTAAACACTTTCAAATGGTTCAAACTCAAATAGATCAACTCGTTAAAGTGCAAAACGACTTGCTAGTTAATGTTGCTAAAGAAAAACATGCTTATGAAATTAGAACTAGAAGTGGTGCTGCTACCCAGGATCCTCTATATCCTGAGGGGCATCCCAAAAGAATTGAGCAGGATTCTCAACAAGCTGAAAATAGTGGTTATACTCGTAAGAAAAGGAAAAAAGAAACATAAAACTGTTATAGAACCCTCTGAACCTGCTATAGATCCTAATAGTATATCTATCTCTGATGTTGAAACTGAAAGTGGTAATGAAGAAAATGTTGTTCCTAATGAAGAAAAAGTTGAAGAAGAACCTGAAAACCACACTAAGAATACTAAGTACACTAAAGAGGATTTTATTGCTAAGAAACATGGTAGTGAAAGAGAACCTTGGGTCCAAAAACCTATGCCTTTCCCTGATAAGAAACACAAGTCAAAGGAAGATGAACACTATAATAAGTTTTGTGAGTGGATGAAGCCTTTATTCTTGCAAATTCCTTTAACTGATGCTATTAAGTTGCCTCCTTACTCAAAGTATATGAAGGACATTGTCTCGAATAAAAGGAAGATCCCTAATGAAGAAATTTCTACTTTGCTTGCTAATTATTCCTTCAATGGTAAGGTTCCTAAGAAACTTGGAGACCCAGGGATTCCAACTATCCCTTGCTCTATTAAGAACAGTTATGTTAGAACTGCTTTGTGTGATTTGGGAGCTGGAGTTAGTGTTATGTCTTTCTCTCTCTATAAGAGGCTTCAGCTTGAAAAATTGATTCCAACTGATATATCTTTGCAAATGGCTGATAAATCTACCACCATTCATGTGGGTATATGTGAGGATGTACCTATTCAGGTGGCTCACAATTGCTTGATATTAACTGATTTTGTTGTGCTTGAAATACCTAAAGATGATAATATGTCTATTATTCTTGGGAGACCTTTTCTTAATACTGCAGGAGCTGTTATTAATTGTAATCAAGGAAAGGTGACCTTCAATGTTAATGACAAGGAACATACTGTCTATTTCCCCAAGAAGATTGAAAGGACTTTTGGTTTGAATTCAATTGAACATGTTGAAGGCATTCAAGTTGGAGAAATATATTGTCCCATACCAAGAGAAAAATTTGAAACTATTATGATTGGGACCATTGCTATCAAGGTTGAGGTAACATAATCATTAGTGGAGTACAAAGTTTTGTCTCATATGCAATTGTTTTGGTAGCAAGACTTGATCAACCTTGTTAACAAAAGGATTCCATTGAACAAAACAATGTTTTCATTCTGATTATCTCCGTTTATTTCTATCCTTTGCATTTTAGTTTTTGCTTTCGTTTAGTTTTCTTTTTGTTGTTAGTTGCTTGCATGTTAGAACTTATGTAGTTCAAGCCTTGTTTTGTCCTTGCATCATGTTTCCAAAAGAAAAAAATCTGTCTATCAGAAAAATCATTCTTCTATTTCTGAAAAATGCCCAAAAATAAAGTGTCTCGAAAAATTCCAAAAAATTCATATTAAATTTTTACGTGAAAAAAGGGGCAGCGGAGTACCTGGGAGGCACCAGGGGGCCCACCAGGCAGGCACATCACATGGTGGCGCGGCCAGCCTTGGGTGGCGCCATGCCCTGGTGTGGGCCACCCCTGGCCCCCTACTAACTCTCTCACCTGCCACTTTCTTCTCTCTCCTGAGTAAGCTCCAATTCATAGCTCAAAATCGCATTCTTGCTGTGCTTGCTCTCGATTTTTTCGATCTCCTTGATCAGCCCATCTTTCTTGCTGAAATTTGGAGCATTTGTTCCCTGGTATGTGACTCCTCCCCTTGTCCAGGTAGATTTGTGTTTAGTGGATTATATGTTGAGTATTTTACTGCTGTAGGTGACTGGTTATGAGAGCTTGTAAGCTTGTTTGATGCTTAGAGATATAGTTTTGATGCATGTTTAGGCCTCTTGCAAGTCCCTATGAGTAGAATCCTTCATTATATTTACTTTGCAATCACTTGTTTAATAGGTGTTTAAATTTCAGAATACCAAGCATGAACAACCATACTTTTGGAGAGATATTTGAGAGTGATGCACCTAGGAGGTCGAGGCCCTCGAGGACACCCTCTCAAGCTAGTCCATCATACAATGAAGATCTCATTGCAACTCGTATTGGTAGTGAAAGGGATGATGGGGATGCTCACCCATCCTCTTTTCCTTGTTTTACTTTCTTACAAGCTGCGGGTATTCTTGATGATTTCTTGCTACTGATTGAGAGGGTTGGTTTGACCTCATATATGCAAGATGAGAGTGTGCAATACGCTATGCTCACCAAAACTTTTGTTGAGAGCTTCACGTTTACTAACAGACCCCATCAGTCTACTGTCTCTTTCAAAATCTATAATCTGCCCTTCACCATGCCTTTGGAGAGATTTTGCAGTATTGTAGGTGTGCGCATGACAGGAACCGTGAAGAAAATTCAAGGGCGGCCCGCTGATTTGTTGGAGCTTTACCGAGGGGTGACCAATGATGATGACCGCGTGGTGCAGCGTAGAAAGATAAGAAATATCCAACTCCCTGCTCTTAGATAATTTGCATATTGTCTTGCTACTAGTGTACTTGGTAGGGAGAACACAAGTAATATCTCCAACTATCATTTAGCATTCCTTGCTGCTGCGCTTAACAATGATACTCGGTACAATCTTGGCTCGCTTATTGCTCGCCACCTAGCTGCTAGGGGGCCTATCTATGGGGGCATCATTGCCTCGTGTATAGTCAATGCATTAGGTCTTTTAGTGGATCCCTATGATGCTATGCTGGCACCACAGAGGCTTGACCTTGTTGCCATGAAAACTCATCACTTTTTCACTGCTACCTCTGATTTGAACAATCTAGTATATAGGATGCTTTTCACTGATGGGGATGAAAGGGAGATCCTTTTGCCACAGCCTGCTTTGTTTAGTGTTCACAGGAGACCGTGGTCGCGTTCCAAGGAGGAGGTGGACGAGCAGCTTTGCTTGCTGGGTTTCCACGAGCAGCACCAGGAGGATGTGCTCTCCTATGATTACTCCACGCATTACGGAGGGACGAACTTGAGTTCACACCAGGATGAGGGGACCTCTTCGTCCTACCAGGGTGACACTTCATCCTGGCCATCTTGGGATTGATACCCACTTAGGCCAAAAGCCTAAGCTTGGGGGGAGGTACGCCAACACCGCACTCATCTTCATATCATGTTGCGTCGGTACTTTGTATATTCATGTTTTCGTTCTCTTTTTAGTTTTTGTTCTTCTTTGCTTTTGCTTTCTAAAAACACAAAAAGACCAAAAATATTTATGTTGTTTCTCTTTGGTTTGCTTCTTCTTTTTGCCTTGGTTTGCTTTTCCCTTTTTTCTTTGTTTGAACTATTTGAAAAACCCAAAAAGATTTTGCTTTGCTTGTTTTTTCCTTTTGGCTCTTGTTTAAAAATCGAAAACACCAAAAATATTTGTCGTTCTTCTTTGGTTTTGTGAGTTTGCTACAGGGTTCAGCAGTCCTCAGTGGATATTGGTTTCATATTATTATTCAAGCCACACAAGTGAAGAGCAATAATGAGGATTAATGACAACTTGAGGTCTGGTAAGAGGCTGGTAACGAACTCTATTTGTTTTCATTTTTGTACATATACTCATCACTATGGGCTTGCTTAGTCCGTTAAAGTAGGGTGTATGTTATCTTTGGATGCTTAGTAGTTCTTGCTTTCTTATGATTAGCTCCAGCTCGCTAATAGTTTGTAGCATGTCTTATGAATGTTTGCTCGCATTGCTCTATTCATAAATTGGTATGACACCGTGGTATCCTCCTCTGAATGTTTCATTTGAATTGTCTTGGCACATGCTCACGCATGCACATGACTGTGATAATCAGTTAAGCCTTGATGAATTATTTTGCCGTGAGGATCTTGAATCACTTTCATGCCTTGAGTAGTCATGTTTTGTTGCAAGCATGATAATGACAGCTATTGCTCTCTTGTTTGTCGCTCCCTTACTATTGCTAGCCTTCACTTTCACTGAGTATGTTTTACTCAAGTTCCCAACTCCCTAAACCAAATATTTCCAAAGTTTCCACCATACCTACCCATTAGCATCATTTGCTACCTCCGTGCATATTCAATATGCCTTGTTTTCTTCCGAATAAAATGTTTGCTTGTTATGAGAAAGTTAGTTAGTAAAGCTCTCATGAACTTGATGGCACACTTTATTTTCTTGCACTTAATAGACCTGAACCATTGCGTCCTTCTTTGTTGCGCATATGCTTGCGCTTTATGAGTTGAAGTTAGCAGAACCATGTATCATGGGGACCGCTTTCAACGCTTCATAGGTACTTTGTACCTAGTTGATATCATGTTCTTTTGCTTATGGATCCCAGCGGTGTGAAATAAAAGTGGAACTTGTAAGATCATGGAGTTTGTATGTATGTTAGAGAAACGCCTAGGCCGCTAGCCTAAGCCATGCCTAGTCATGGTGGAAACTTGCAGCATAACCATAATGAGCATTCTATGAAGCATCCTCAATAAAAATCTATGCACATAGTAAATAAAAAGATCGCCGAGATGCTCATTGTCTGCTTGCCTTGTTATTTTGATTATGGGATAGCTCCCGTGTCATGTGCAAGGGGTACCCCGTTGGCGGTTCTCTATGATATGTATATACTTACAATGACAAGAGCTTACTTGTGACTGAAGTTGAGTAGCATGAGGATCGGTCTTCGTAAGTAAGGGGCATGAGACTTCGATTTATAACTTGTCAAGCATATCCTCTTAGTTGTGTCACTTTAACCTTAACCATTTAAAGATGCTTATGATAGGGGCAATGAGAGCTCAAAGGTAATGAGTACCATACTTTCAGCATTTGGAAGCTTTTCAAAATTATTCAAAACCTTTTTCTTTACTTGTTGAGTCTTCATTTATTCTTTGAGCACCTTCTTGAGAGCATAGTTGTCATTCTTTGTGTTTGTTCCATTACTTGATTATTTGTGTTATGACTTTGATGCTTGTATCCTTGATATCTTTACTTCTAGTCATCACTTGAACTTCAGAGGTGCCTTGATATTCATAATCAAAGGCAAGCGAGATACCACTCTATCATACCTTTCTATGAGCATTATAATGTTGCTTATGTTTGTGCCTCATGCTACTTATTATTCTTGAGTTGGAATCTCTTCATAGCTTGCAATGACTATTAAGTAGACTCAGTTGCATACTCTTTATTATGAACTGTTTAAGTAGTTGATCGCATTGCTGAGAATATTTACATCTTATGAAGCAAATGTGTTCATGAAAGTTCTTTTATCGCACTCAGTTTTCAACTGAATTGCTTGAGGACAAGCAATAAGCTAAGCTTGGGGGAGTTGATACGTCCAAAACGTATCTACTTTCCCGAACACATTTGCTATTGTTTCTCCTCTATACTTGTGTGATTTGGATACAACTAATGCGGACTGACGTTTTTTTCGGCAGAATTGCCTTGGTGTCTACTTTTTGTGCAGAAAATAAACTATCAGGAAAAATCCTGGAAAATATGCCAAAAATCCTATTTCACCCGAAGACTCTAGGAGCCTGAATACGAGACGGAGAAGAGCCAGGGGGTGGCCACACCACACTGTGGCCTTAGTCAGCCAGGCCGCGCCAGGTGGTGTGGGCCCCAGAACCTCGGCCTCTCTCTTCGCCTATAAGGAGCCTTCTGACCTAAAAACTACGGGGGGTTCGACGTTTTTCCAGAAGGAGTTCCGCTCCGCCACCACCACCAGATTCCACGAAACAGCACCAGAAACTCCGTTCGGCACCCTTGGGGAGGGGAATTGGAGGAGATCATCGTCATCATCATCACCATCGCTTCTCCATCGACCATCCATGTTTCTCCCATCTATGAGTGAGTAATCCCCCGCTGTAGGCTATGGGGATGGTAGGGATTGGATGAGATCGTTCATGTAATGACATCAGATTGTTAGGGCATGGTGCCTAGTATATTTTATTAGTGCTTTATGTCTTTGTTGCGACTTGTTGTGTTTAATGCTTGTCACTAGGGCCCGAGTGCCATGATTTCAGATCTGAACATGTTATTGATTCATTATGATAGTATTGTTTTTGGTCTTATCTACAAGTTGTATACACACGTTGTTGTCCGGAACCTATGGCCCAGTGGCGAAATCGGGATAACCGGAAGGGAATGGCTTTGATGTGAGGATCACATGTGTTCATGGAGTGTTAATGCTTTGCTCCTGTGCTCTATTAAAAAGAGCACATTAATTTCCAGTAGTTCCCTAGAGGCCCCGCTGCAAACGGGCTGGCAGGACAAAAGATGTTGTGCAAGTTCTCATTGCACGCACGTATGACTATATACGGAACACATGGCTAGGATTGTCTAGTACTTGGATGCTTTATCTTATTTATCTGCAATGGCCCTATGTTCTGATTGCTATGTGAATTGTCTTGTCCATGCAATGCCCGTCCATCCATCCCTATGCCTACCGCACTCGAATCCTTTGTTCTTTGCTTTTGTTACTACTGTCTTTGCTTTACTACTACTGTTACTTTACTATTCCTAGTACAAAACCGTTGCTACTGATAAACTGCTGTGAGCAAGATTGTTTCCAGGTGCAGCTGAATTGACAACTCAGTTGTTAAGGCTTATAAATATTCTTTGGCTCCCCTTGTGTCGAATCAATAAATTGGGTTTCACTTCCCTCGAAAATACTGCGATACACCCCCTATACTTGTGGGTCATCAAGGAGCTCCGGTGTGGAAGAGAGGGTCGGCGGTGAAGCAGCTAGAGGAAGGTTGAGGTTGGAGTGGTGTAGGCGGGGAAGAGGCGATGGGAGGATATAGGTGGGATGGCGCACATTTACCACCTATACCCCTCTATTATTGAAGTACTCCCACGGTCCTTGTTTCTGGAGCAGGGATAGAAGAGGAATTTTGCATTTGCAAAAAGTGGGGCAAGATATTTGAATAGATGTGCACGGGATGTTCCGGTGCCTTGCACAAATTTCGAGGTTGAAGCTTCCAACGTACACTACTTCGACGCGGTAGCTCTCACGTGTTGACCCCGTCCAGACCCACATGCCAGCGACAGTATGCTTACCAACATATAAATGAGTTTCCACACATTTCATGAAATTGATAAACATTATATTTTGAATGCTTTCATACAAGATGACCAAGGTCACGGCCATATCTCTGATATAGTTTATGATAGCCTGTCCATATCTGGTAGATCGCTGCATCTTGGCATTTCAAAAGAAGATTCTAGATTTGATGGATAATTCCCAACTTTCATGAATTTCCAAACTTCCTAATTAAATCTATGCAATAAAATGACTTTTTGACAATCTGAAGTAAGTATGTCTAATTTCGAACTATAAAGTGTGTGATATACTTTGCTCTTGACTTTTTAAAAATAATTCAAAGATACCAAGTAGTCAAATATTAGAGAGCCACCAAGAGTTTCACAAAATTCAACTTTTTATATGAATGGAAATGACACCAAATTTCGGCCATTTTTCAAAAAATACAAAGAAACAAAATATGAAACGAAATACAACCATTCTTTTCTCTGTTCGTGTCTCACTATGTTCACTATCTAGTTTCCATGGAAAACTATAATCTTAAAATTTGATAACATTTGAAAAAAATTGTATCACAATATATTGAGTACCATTTAAGAATATGCATGGCTTTCAAACCAGATGACCAAGGTCATGGACATATCTTTTCTATAGTTTATAATAACATGTTCATATTTGGTAGTTGGTGTGTATTGGCATTTAAAATATTATTTACAAAGGAAGCTTCCGAACTTGAAGTTATTTCAAATTTCTAATGCACAACAATGGCATATCTCATGAAGCAACTAGAAAATATGGCTCAAAATCCCATTGCCCCAGTTTTCACACAAAGTATATATAGCCTAGGGTTAAGTTTAGGGTTCGAGGTTTATTTTGGGTTGAGGGTTTAGGGGCTCATGGTTCATGGTTTAGGATTTTAGGGTTTAGGCTTTTAGGGTTAAGGGGTTTAGGGTTCATGATTTAGAGTTTAGGTTTGTTCAGGGTTTTAGGGTTTATGATTGTTTAGGTTTTAGGGTTTAGGGAATTTTCAATAATAATGTTCAAGATTTATATATATGGTTATATTCATGAAATAGAATGGCGTTTTCGCAATTTAGTGAAAGTATCTCAATTTTGATCTATAAGTGCATTATATACCTGCTTGGTAAGGGTTTAGGGTTCTAGGGTTAGGAGGTTATGGTTCTAGGGTTAGGAGGTTGAGGTCTAGGGTGAAGGTTTTTTATTTTCAATAATGTTCAAGCTTTATTCTTATATTCATGGAATAGAATGACGTTACCGCAATTTAATGAAAGTATCTCAAATTTTGATCTATAAGTGCATGGTGCCTGCTTGGTTTAGGGTTTATGGGTCGAGGATTTAGGGTTTTATAGTTTTACGGTTTAGGTTTTATGGGTTTTTAGGGTTTAGGGACTAGCGATTTTTCAATAATGCTCAAAGATTTATGATTATGTTCATCAAATAGAATTGCGTAACCTGATTTAATGAAAGTATCTCAAATTTTGATCTATAAGTGCATGATACCTGCTTGGTTAGGGTTTATGGGTCGAGGGTTTTACAATTTAGGTTTTATGGTTATATAGGGTTTAGGGTTTAGCGAATTTAGAATAATGCTCAAGCTTTATTCTTATATTCGTCGAACAGAATGGTGTTACCTAATTTATTGAAAGTATCTCAAATTTTGATCTATAAGTGCATGATACCTGCTTGGTTAGGGTTCATGGGTTGAGGGTTTGGGGTTTTAGGGTTTAGGTTTTAGGGGTTGTTTAGGGTTTAGGAAATTTTTGATAATATGGGTTTTTAGGATTTAGGTATTAGCGATTTTTCAATAATGCTCAAAGATTTATGATTATGTTCATCGAATAGAATGGCGTAACCTGATTTAATGAAAGTATCTCAAATTTTGATCTATAAGTGCATGATACCTGCTTGGTTAGGGTTTATGGGTCGAGGGTTTTAGGTTTTAGGGTTTTATAGATTAGGTTTTATGGTTGTATAGGGTTTAGGGTTTAGCGAATTTAGAATAATGCTCAAGCTTTATGCTTATATTCGTCGAATAGAATGGTGTTACCTAATTTCTTGAAAGTATCTCAAATTTTGATCTATAAGTGCATGATACCTGCTTGGTTAGGGTTCATGGGTAAAGGGTTTGGGGTTTTAGGGTTTAGGTTTTAGGGGTTGTTTAGGGTTTAGGAAATTTTTGATAATGCTCAAGATTTATGCTTATATTCGTCAAATAGAATGGTGTTACCAATTAAATGAAAGTATATCAAATTTTGATCTATAAGTGCATGTTAGGTGCTTAGTAAGGGTTTAGGGTTTGGGGTTTTAGGGGTTTAGGGTTTCAGGAATTTTCAATAATGTTCAAGCTACTTTATGCTTATATTCATGGAATAGAATGGGGTTACATCAATTTATTGAAAGTATCTCAAATTTTGATCTATAAGTGCATGGTACCTGCTTGGTTAGGGTTTATGGGTCAAGGGTTTAGGGTTTTACGGTTTTATGGTTCAGTTTTATGGGATGTTTAGAGTTTAGGGTTTAGCGAATTTTCAATAATGCTAATGATTTGTGCTTATATTCGTAGAATAGAATGGTGCTAGCTGATTTAATGAAAGTATCTCAAATTTTGATCAATGAGTGCATAACACCTGCTTGGTTAGGGTTTATGGCTGAGGATTTAGGGCTTTAGGGTATAGGGTTTAGGTTTTAGGTGTTGCTTAGGGTTTAGGGTTTAGGGAATTATTGATATTGCTCAGGATTTATGCTTATATTTGTCAAATAGAATGGTGTTACCCAATTTAACAAAATTATCTTAAATTTTGACCTATAAGTACATGCTACGTTCTTGGTGAGTGTTTAGGGTTATAGGGTTTAGCGGTTTAGAATTTGGGTTATAGGGGTCTAGGGTTTAGGGTTTCAGGAATTTCTAATAATGTTCAAGCTTTATGCTTATATTTGTGGAATAGAATGGTGTTACCCAATTTAACGAAATTATCTCAAATTTTGATCTATAAGTGCACGATACCTGCTTGGTTAGGGTTTAGGGGTTTAGAGTTTATGGTTTAGGATTCCGTGAATTCTCAATAATATGTTCAGACTTTATGGTTATATATATATTCGTGGAATAGAATGGTGTTACCGCAATTTAATGAAAGTATCTCAAAATTTGATCTACAAGTCGATGATACCCTTCTTGGTCATATTTTTTTAAATACAATTGAAGGTACCCAAGTACTAAAACAAGGGAGAAACAGCAAGAGTTCCGTGAGAGTTAGGCGCTATTGGGTTGGGCTCTAATTCCGACTTTTGATTTTTGGCTTATAAAGCGGCGAACGGGTTTTTGGCTTTGTTTTTTTTTAGCTTTTACTCTGACCTAGATGAATGATGGTATAAGCCAAAAGCAAAAAATCTAAAGTGGCTTATAAAATAAAGCTAAAAGCGATAGATAAGATTAACCAAACAACCCCTCAACTTCTTGATATAAATGCTAATAATGCAGCCTAATTTGGGACATTTTGAAAGAAAAATCCAAATAAAAAATATATAAATTGAAGCAATGTCTTTCTTTCGCAGAGTATTTTGTTATGTGCACTGCCTAGTTTCCATGAAAAAAGTATGCTAAAATTTGACAACTTTTGAAGAAACCTGTTTCACAATATGGCGTACCATGTATGAACATACATGGCTTTCAAACAAGATGACCATGGTCATGGCAATATGTTTGCCATGATAATGTGTCCATGTTCGGTAGATTGGTGCATAACTGCATATTGGAATTTCAAACAATATTTACAAACAAGGTGCATCCAAATTCAAAGTTAATTTAAATTGTCCAAGTGACAACAATGGATTCTGTTGTGAAGCAACTACAAAGACTATATGTGGTTCAAAATCTCACCGCACCAATTTTCTCACAAAGAATAATTTTTTTGACGGATAATGCCCTAGTTTCATGAATTTTCAAGCTTCCGAGCCAGGTTCGATGATTTTAATGATTTTATCTCGCTTTAGCGAAAAATGTTCGAATTTTGAACAACAAGTGATGGGAATCTCTACTTCCCGTAATTCTGGCTCACTGACATGTGGGTCACTTGCATGGTGGGTCCAAAAAGTTAGTGTAGGTCAGAGTGGGCATGCAGGTAAATATTGTAGAAGGGCTGGGAAACATCGATGGGGTGATGCACTTGGGAGAACACAAATTTACCACCTATATCCCTTTGTTATTGCAGTGTGATACGTTGCAAACGTATCTATAATTTTTGATGTTCCATGCTTGTTTTATATCTAATTTCTTATGTTTTGTCCACACTTTGGAGTATTTTTGTACACTTTCTTCGACTAACCTATTAACAAGATGCCATAGTGCCAGCTGCCTGTTTTCTGCTATTTTTGGTTCCAAGAAAGCCAGAAAATGAATATTCTCGGAATTGGACGGGACAAAAGCCGAAGTCAAAGTCAATATTTCACCGAGGGGGACACGGAGCCAGAAGACGAGACGGGGAGGGGCCAGAGGCCGGCTACACCACCTGGCCACGCGGCTAGGCCTGGCTCACGCCAGGGGATGGTGTGGCCACCTAGGGCACCCCCTCGGCCTTCCCTTTCGCCTATAAGAATCCTCCAATACAGAAACTCTAAATACCTGATCAAAATTCCACGGAAGAGTTTGTAGCCATCGTCATCTCCATCCCTAGATCGGGAGGGATCTAAAGCTCTTCCCGGCACCCTGCTGGAGGGGAGAATTCACCCTAGAGGCCTTCTTCATCACCATGTTTGCCTCCGGTGTGATGCGTGAGTAGTTCATCCCTAGACTACAGGTCCATGTAGTAGCTAGATGGTTGGTTCTTATCCTTTGTGCTACCATGTTTAGATCTTGTGAGCTCCGTTCATGATCAAGATCATCTATTTGTAATCATACATGTTGTGTTTGCGGGGATCCAATGGATATTGATATGCTATTTCAGATTGATTATTGATCCTATCATGTCTTTGTTATTTGTGATCCTGCATGCTCTCCGTTGTTAGTAGCTATCTTGGCCGAGTAGATGCTAGCAACTCCAAGAGGGAGTATTTATGCTCGATAGTGGGTTCATGCCTCTAGGAATCTGGGGAAGTGATAGAACTCTCTAAGGTACTAGATGTGTTGTTGCTACTAGGGAGAAAACATCAATCCTGTATTCATAGAACAATCGTATTGTTTAGTTTAAACACAATGCTTAATGCAATTATCTGTTAGTTGCAACTTAATACTGGAGGGGGTTCGGATGATAACCTAAAGGTGGATTATTAGTCATAGATGCAGTTGGATTATGGTTTATGTATAATGTTGTAATGCCCAATCAAATCTCATAGGAGTCAATATGATTAGTATATGCATGTATGCTTTCTCGATGTTTGTCAATTCCCCCGCTATAATTTGTTCACCCAACATGTCATCTATCTTAAGGAGAATCACCTCTAGTGAACTATGGACCCCGGTCCTTTCTTTTACTATCGACCTACAATCTACTATTTACTATTTTTTGTTTACTTTCTGCAAGCTATTACTATATTCCACACAATATGTTTAATCCTTTTTTTTCAGCAAAATCGGTGAGATTGACAACCTCACTGTAAGTTAGGGGCAAAGTTCTGTGATTGTGTTGTGCAGGATTCCAAGTTGGAAACAACACCTTGTAGGTGTTTCCTTGCTCCTACTGGTTCGATAACCTTGGTTTCATAACCGAGGGAAAACTTGTTTCTATACTCATCATACCTTCCTCTTGGGGTTCCCCAACGAGCTCAACATCTTGAGGAACCACAGTGCTCCTCGGAATCTTGTTTTGGGAGCAGGGATAGATGAAGAATTTGCATTCTAGAAAGAGGTGAAGCATGTTTGAATGGATGCGCGGGATATTTTAATGGATGGGTGCGATGTTTGGACACCGTACCAAAATTTTGTGGTCGAAGCTTCTAGCATACGCTACTCCAGCGTGCGGCCTCTCATATGCGTTGTCACCATCTAGACCCACACACTAGCAAGAGTTGATTTCCAGCATTTGAACGAGTTTCTAGGCCTTTGCTGAAATTTTCGAACAATTTAAGGCTTTTAAGAAGATGACCATCGTCCAAAAAAAGGTGACCAAGGTCATGGAAATAGTTTATAATGACGTGTCCTCATTTGGTAGATCTGTGCATCTTAGCAAATCAACCAATATGTCTGGTTCCAAATTTGAAGTTTGTTTTCGAATTTCCAAGTAACAACAATGTGTTTTGTTGTGGAGCAACTACAAAGATGATGGATCAAAATGCCACCACCACCTTTTTCACACAATGTATAACGCCCTTTCAAGCTTCCAGGCCAAATTTGTGCAATAAAATAATTTTTGGGGGCTGGATGTATGAATGGATGGGTGGGATGTTTGAATAGGTTGGCGGGATATTTTGGCGCTCTGCCAAAATTTTGAAGTTGAAGCTTCTAAGGTACGCTACTCCCACTTAGGATGTTGTCCTCGTCAGATAGACCCACATGCCTGTATGCTTTCTAGCATTTAATGACTTGATAGACATATGTAGAAATTAATGAACATTAAGTCAAGGCTTTTAAACAAGAGGAGCAAGGCCACAACCATAGTTTTTGTAACTTTTTCATGTTTTGTACTACTCTGTACATTGAAGCATATTCATCAATCAAGCTTACAAATGTGTCCATATTTGGTAGATCGGTGCATCTTGGCATTTCAAGAAATTGTTTACGAAAGGATATTCCAGATTTGATGGATAATGCCCTACTTTCATGAGTTTCCAAGCTTCCTAGCTGAAGATGTGCAATAAAATGACATTTTGACAATTTAAAGTAAGTATGTCTAATTACGAACTACAAAGTGTGTGATATAGCTTGCTCTTGACTTTTTAAAAATAATTTAAAGGTACCGAATTAGTCAAATATGAATGGTAATGACACCAAATTTGGGACATTTAAACAAAATAAAGAAACAAAATATGAAACGAAATACAACCATTCGTTTCTATGTTGGTGTCTCACTGTGTGGATTATCTAATTTCCATGAAAAATATATAATATTTGATAACTCTTGAAAAACTCGTTTCACAATATGGCGTACCATGTTTGAATATTCATGGCTTTCAAAAACTAGATGACCAATGTCAAGGTCATATGTGTTACCATACTTTATAATAATGTAACCATATTTTGTAGATTAGTGTATATTGGCATTTCAACATTGTTTACAAAAAGAGTTTCCATATTTGAAGTTATTTTAAAAGCCCCAATCGATAATAATGGATTTAATTTTTTCATACGATATATGGCGTACCATGTATGAATTTGCTTCCAAACCAGATGACCAAGGTCATGACCATATCTTTGCTATAGTTTATAACAACATGTCCGTATTTGGTAGATTGGTGCATATTATTGGCATTTAAAATATTATTTACAAAGGAAGCTTCTGAATTTGAAGTTATTTTCAATTTTTCAAGCGACGATAGTGGCTTTTGTCATGAAGAAACTACAAATAAGTATGGCTCAAAATCCCACTTCCCTAGTTTTCACGGAAGATATATATAGCCTAGGGTTTAGGGTTCGTATTTTTTGGGTTGAGGGTTTAGAGGTTTAGGGTTTATGGTATATGGTTTAGGATTTGGGGGTTTAGGGTTTAGGAGTTTAAGGTTGGTATTTAGGGTTTATGGTTCAGGATTGAAGGTTTAGGGTTTTCTAGGTTTTAGTGTTTATTAGGGAATTTTCAATAATAATGTTCGGCTTTATACATATGCATATATATATACGTGGAATAGACTAGTCTTATCGCAATTTAATGAAAGTATCTCGGATTTTGATATATAAGTGCATGATACTTGCTTGTTAAGGGGTTGAGGGAATGAGGGTTTAGGGTTTATGGTTTTTAGGGTTTAGGGGTTTAGGTTTTTAGGGAATTTTCGATAATGTTCAAGCTGCTTGATGCTTATATTCATGGAATGGAATGGCCTTAGCACAATTTGATGAAAGTACATCTGACAATTTGATTCACAAGTGCATGGTACCTCATTTTCCAGGGTCGTTTAGGCGGGGTTGAGTGTTTAGGGTTTTAGGGTTTAGGGTTTAGGGCATTTTCAATAATGTTCAAGCTTTATGCTTATATTCATGGAATAGAATGGTGTTACCACAATTTAATGAAAGAATCTCAGATTTTGATCTATAAGTGCACGGTACCTTCTTGGTTAGGGTTTATGGGTTGAGGGTTTAGGGTTTTACGGTTTTACGGTGTAGGTTTTATGTATTGTATAGGGTTGAGGGGGTTTAGCGAATTTTCAATAATGCTCAAGCTTTATGCTTATATTCGTCGAATAGAATGGCGTTACCTAATTCATTGAAAGTATCTCAAAATCTGATCTATAAGTGCATGATACCTACTTGGTTAGAGTTTATGGGTTTAGGGTTTGGGGTTTTAGGGTTTATTAGGGATTAGGTTTTAGGGGTTGTTTAGGGTTTAGGGAATTTTTGATAATTCTCAAGATTTATGCTTATATTTTTCGAATAGAACGGTCTTACCAATTTAACGAAAGTATATAAAATTTTGATCTATCAGTGCATGTTACGTGTTTGGTAAGGGTTTTAGGGGTTTAGGGTTTTAGGAATTTTCAATAATGTTCAAGCTTTATGCTTATATTCGTGGAATAGAATGGCGTTACTGCAATTTAATGAAAGTATCTCAAATTTTGATCTATAAGTGCACGGTACCTTCTTGGTTAGGCTTATATGTGTCCTGCTTTTCTTTTAATAATAACCAACTTGTATGTCATAATTAAACAGATGGGCAGATTTTGGATAGAGATTGCTCCATTAGGCAGCGCTAAACATATCCTTGGTGTTCTATGATTTATGGGGTTTGTTAGAGCTCATTGTGACAACTCAAAACTACATTGCCCCTATCGGTTGTGTGTGAATCGTAGGGTGCTACCTCAAAGTATAGTGGAAGACAATATTTTTACATTTGGGATGCTAAGCACATATGTTAGATGGGTATTTCATGATGAACCATATGATCCTCCATATGAACCGGGAAAAGCACATCTTTATCATCAAGTCAAGTAGGGGAAGCAGATGTTGATCAACTAGATCAACTGACAGAGGTAGCTCCTGGCCATCTAGATCAACTTGGAGAAGGGGAGGAGAGAAAAGCGCAAGCTGCATGAAACGGGTTTCATTTCTGGTACTACCGCTATGCCAGATGACAAGGTATATCTGTAGAATGACAAATGTTCAGGTTGTGTGTCTTTGGTGTTTCTCTATAAACGTATCTATTAATCTACTAATCGCAGAAGCACACGACCGAAGAGGACTTTGATGGTAATGACGATGAGATGTTCATTGATGAGCCTGCACCTAAGGCTGTGGATCAGGTACACTGCTTCTGGATGGATTTGATGCAGGGATGTTGATCATCAGGGGTGTACTTTTGGTGTTGTCTGGGTAGTCTCGTGACCACTAGCCCAGCTACAAAACTCTTGGGGTGTAGAGCTATGCCATGATTGGTTCGCTACTGTCATAGTTCTATAATATGGAGCTACCTTACGATTTCTAGGCCTTTGTTATCATAATTGTAATTGAAAACTATTCCATATATTAGTACATATATGTGTGGTTGTGTGTGTTTCTAGTCTGAAATCCGAGCTTATGCTTTTATCGGTTCCTAACCAGTTTTTGAGGCCCTAGCGCTGGTGCCCTAAGATGCTAGCCCTTCCCCTCCTTCAATGGTTCGTGAGCCGAATCAGCAAAAGGATATACTTTATAAGCTGGGATCAATTTGATTCGAAGAGGGGCGATTTTCTCGGTCCTTGGAAGAAGTACCAAGGGAAGGAGGAGGTTGGGTCGGTCAATTATCTCACCACTTATGTGGGACCCACTTTAACTCACCCCTGACGTGGGTCCCGCTTGAAACAGTTGTAGGCCACCACATGATAGTTGGGAACAAAAATTCAGGAATCTCTCCCGACAAAATGTTCCCGCCACTTCCACTTTAAAAAACTTTACTGTAGAAAAGTGTACTTCCCAGCACTACTACTACTAGTACTACTACTCCGCTACCCATCCTTTCTACCGATGACAAGACAAGAAAGCACCACTAGCTAGCTCCCATCCAGCAAGCAACTGTTGGAACTGGTGCAACCTCCGATTGGGGAGTTCTTGCTGAAATAGGTGGGTGTATTTGCTCACCTTGAAATACATATTTGTTTAATTTGCTTATGATTGGGCCATTGGGGGTACTAGTAGTAGTATTCGATATGCTTTGATTGTGGAATTCTTGCTTATTGCTCACCTCAGAATCACCTAATCAGGATATTTTCCCTCTGCTCTGACCGATTGGGTCATTTGGGTGGGGGTGGTGGTGGGGGGTTTGGGGGTACTGATTTCGTATGGATTCGGGATCGGGTCATGGTAACCACCGATCTGATTGAGGCATTTGGTCGGGTTCAATTTCAGTGGTCTTCACTTCTGTAACCTTTAGTTGCTACTTGGACTGCATAGTGGATTTTGCGTTAGATTCTGTATGGTGAACTATGGGTCAGTGGCGCGCACGGTCACTACAGACCGGGATGGTCCCGTCAGTTCCCTTAAAAGTTGTCTACCAGTATATTCATTGTGTTCTACCATTCTTTCTAATTCTAAAAGTGGTTGGCTGCAACCTGGATGTATCCCTATGCTAAAAGTTGTCTCTATCTGCATCATCTTTTTGTGGAAGCCTCTGTGACACCATCTCTTCTTTATTTACTGTAGCACGGTGGTACATACCTGTGAACGTGCGGTGCTCCAGGTGCGGCAAACAGGATGGTACCCCCACATGCCGCAGGATCGGCCAGTACCACTACTCACCAAACAAGCACAAGGCCAGTGACCAGCTAGGAGGGCCCAGCTTAAAGAGAATGGTAGTTTTCTTAATACCCTTATTACCAAGGTGCAGTCTGATTTAATTATTACCCGCTTGGTGTCATGCATGCTTATCAGATGCTCAGAAACATATGTGTGATTTTATTAATTCTGGCATTGTGTTTATGTGAATCCAGATCTGGATCTGTCTGACTGTCTCATACATTCAGTACATGACTACAATGTACTGTATTGAACTGTTGAGATCTGTTGCTACTTATGCAGATTGAAGGTGCTACTGTGGAGGCTAAGGCTGCTATAGAGGCTAGTAGATTGCTGATGCCCGCACCAAAAGCAGACATCGTCTACACGACAAGGAAGCGCCAACACAGTACCAAGGTGGGTAGTGACATCTCTAAGAAGTGGGTATAATTTGTAAATCCACAATCTCACATGTTATGATTTTCCGTGTTATTGTTATCAGCTAGTACTATATCTTTACGCTCATCAGAAGTTCACAAAAATCAAATCTGTTTACTTTACAGGCAATGGTTTTGTCTTATATTATTAGATTTACTTGCTCTTTACATAATTTAACCTTTCCACTTAATTTTAATCAGTACCACACACTAGTTGTTCAGCCCTTTCTGCTACCATCCTCTTGTCAAGCGTGTAGATTGAAAGGGGGGCCATGTATGCCATTCCAAAGGCATAGGGAAGAAAAATGGTTCATGGCCACCCTTCGCAAAGGGTACCCATGGTATCAGGTATGGATTCCAAGTGGTTTAGACCGACTTGATGTAAGATCTTGTATCTCACTTTTTTTGTTGTCACCTTACTTCTCTATCAATTTTCTCATGAAGGATGTTCCTTGTGTCGCTCACCCCATTATAAACAAGATGTTCAGAAACGACAAGTTTCTAACTCTTTATAGCAAGGTCCCTAAAGGCATGCGGCAACTATATGATGTGGATGTCTCTCAGACGATGGCCACCACCTATTTGGGTGGCCGAGGTTGGTCCATGTATGTCCGTGAGAATGGTATGAAGCAGGGGGGATGTGGTAACATTCGTTTTTAGCAAGCCTGGGTAGATACTTGCACGCCATCGTACACCTATTGACCTAAGGACCAAGAACACAAGTAGTACTAATTAATTTGCTTCTGTACTCATCACAACCTCTAATGATTTTCTTGCGACTAACTGTTCTGCACCATTGTCTTTACTCATCATATGACCGACCATACGATGCACTTCCCCTTATGTACCCCCCAGAAGGGTGCCAAGATCAAGTCAGCTTGGCACTGCAAATCACCGGCCCCAGTTCCTGCAACGGCACCTGTTAACCTCAGTAGGAGAAAGAATAGAGGTAGTAACTTAATTCGCTTGTATACTCTCATCGCTGTCTAGGAGTAACTGTTGTATAAGAAACCATTTTGCTTGTACACATCTCATATGCCTCTTTGACCACTCCTGCAGTCCCCTTACCTACCCCTCAGAAGGTAACCAGCATCAAGTTGCTGGCACTTGCATTGGCACTGGCCCTAGCTCATGCTCCAGCACCTATTGAACTAAGGAGAAACGATGGAGGTAGTAACTTAATTTGCTTATATACTCATCATATCCTCTGATCACTGTCTTGTGAGTAACTGTTGTATAAGAGACCATTTTGCTTATACACATCTCATCTACCTCTACCATCCCTGCAGTCAGCTTAGCTACCCCTCAAAAGGAATCTAGCCTCAAGCTATTGGCACCGGCACCAGTTCTGGGCCTTCTGGCTCCTGCACTAGCTCCTCTACAATTAGTGGCACCATCTCCTGCATCAGCACCAGCGACCGCACCCGCCCCAGCACAGACACTAGTACAAGCTCCTTGATCACCCCGGGCAGTGCCTTCTCAGACCATATCCTACACTTGTGTCATCACAAGGTCGCACCAGATTATGTTTGTGAGTATATAGCGGCAGATAAACTGCTCTGAATGTCTTCTCAAGTTTCACATGATTCAGTGCATTGCTCTTAGTAATTATGCTTCTATCTCTTGCTTTAACTCAGAAATTACCTAAGAGTGCCACAAACCAACTCTAGGCCAGACAAAAGGGCACAATAGTCTTCACGATGCAGAGCGAAGGACTGTAAATCGAGGGACGCTACCCCATTAACTCGACTGATGGGCTCTTAGAAGCTACTTCTAGGTGGATCAAGTTCCAGAAAGAAGCCAAACTTACCATTGGAAGAACGGTTAAGGTCAATGTATCCGGTTGCCATGGGGCCCCCTTCCTGTTCATGAAATACCTAGCTGTCTAGCTCTTTGGTCGCATGCTATTGTAATTAATTATGTGGTTTTCTTATCTCCACTGATCATATATGGGTGGTAAAACTGTGATAACCTTTTGCTGGATTGGAGCTATGAGTAGTACGTACTGGTATGGTATATCTATATATATATATATATGATGGTTCCCTATATGACCAAATATTATGATAATGATTGTGTTCTAGTGGTCGAGTGTGTTTGGAGAAAAGGGCAAACTGACCGTGTGACATGTTTTTAAGAGCTTAAACAAGAACTTGCTCTCTTTGTACTGCTATTGAATTTTAGTGTCTATATTGCTGAATCAGTCACTTTGAAATACTTCTGAATTGGTCAAGTGCTGCTGAATATGAACTAGGAATCTGTCGATATTTTTTATGTCTTATTATTTTGTACTCCTTAATCTTTCAGATGCTACTGAATTTGTCAAAAGTTCTGTCATTGCTGTTGGTTGCTTGCTCTAGAGATTTTCTTGTGTGTCATTGGAACTATTGGATGTGTTTTGTACAGAGATTAGAGGGTAAAGATATACAGCGTGATTTCACCAAGTGAAGTCATTGGATACCAGCCCAGTTTTGGCGCACGTGGTGTGTGTTCTTTAGATATTTTTACATGAATATCTGTCAAAGGAATTATCCCTTTTTTTCTCCCTCGGTGAGGTCTGTGTTTGAATCCGGCGAGCCACAACCCAGTGAAATTTGAGATAGGATCCTATTGATCATAGCCCAAAAACTTTTTAATTTGGCTTTTTTGGCATTGCCCCCCACATCTAAAAAAATTGCCTAACCATGTTTTTAATAAACTAATCTATTATGGTGGCTTTTTATAAATTGAGGTTCCAGTAGCACTATCCTTTTATTTTAAGAGGGATAAACATGGACACACAAAATATCTTTAAGAATACTAATACATAAGGTATAGGTACTATAAAACTTTTAATGATAATTTTCATCTGATTTCATTTGCGGTAGTGGCAACGCATACGGTTTATATTTGTTGAGGTTTTGAGTTCGAATCCTATGTGCTTGACATATATTTATTTGGGTTTACTTTTTTTCATATAGCAATACTGTTTTCGGAGAGGCTGACATCACGGACCCACTAGCCTGCAGCATCCCTCGAGTTTAATGGGCGGGTTTGAAAAAAAGAAGTTAAGTACTTGTATAGAGAGGCTGGCATTAGGGACCCACAAGCCAGAACATACCAGGTAGGCTGACATGCACAAGCCAGAACATACCAGGAAGGCTGACATGTGGGCTCTAGTAGCAAGACCATGAGCGGCTGCGGCATCGAGCAATGCATCCAAGGTCAAAACAGCAGACGTAGTCAAAAAAAAGTCCATCATACACATGTTTCATTTACAGAGAGACTAACATGTGGGACCCAGTAGAGAGACCTTATACAGGTGCTGCATCGAGCAACGTTGCCAAGTTCAAAACAGGGAGGCGTGAGCGAGAAAAAAATCTAGCATGGACATTTTTCTTCTAATGAGAGGGACATGGGGACTGTTTTTTTGAGAGAGAAAGACATGGTGGACTGCTGAGCACAGCCTAGAGAAATTTGAGAAAGGATCCCATGGAGCATAGCCTATATATTATAGCCTATGTAGAGCAGCCCATGTAGATAGGCAAACTCTTTTTAATTTGGTCTTTTGGGCATTGCCCCCCACCTCTCGAAATAAAAAAAACTCTGCCTACACATGTTTGAAACTGATCCATTATGTGGCATTTTATAAATTGAGATGCCTGAGCGCTATCATTTTATATTTTAATAAAATAGATAAACGTAGACACACAAAATATTTTTTCGAATACTGATACATAAGTTGTAGTCCTAATACATATTTAATGATTTAATTTCTATAAATATCTTTGATGTAGTGGCAAAGCACTCAGTTTATGTCTATGTGATTTCATTTGAAGGTCTTTACTTCGAATTTCCTATGTGTACATATTTATATATATCTTAGGTTTATATTTTTGAGAAAGGGTTTACATTTTAATAACGCATAATGGAAAGGCGGACATCGCGGACCCACCAGCCTGCAGTATCCCTTGAGTTTAATGGTTGGGTTGGAAAAAAATTAAATACTTGTACAGAGAGGCTGTCATCAAGGACCCACCCGCTAGAACATACAAGAATGCATCAGGGACCCACAAGCCAGAACATACTAGAGAGGCTGACATGGGGGCCTCAGCAGCAAGACCATACATGGCTGCCGCATCGAGCAACATTGCCAAGGTCAAAACAGCGGACGCGGCTAAAAAAAGTCCATCATGCGCAGGTTTTATTTACAGAGAGACCGACATGTGGGACCCCGTAGCGCGGCTTTATATAGCTGTTGCCTCGAGCAACGTTGCCAAGTTCGAAACAGGGAGGCGTGAGCGAGAAAAAAGTCCAGCATGTACAGGTTTCTTCTAATGAGAGGCTCACATGAGGGACCCAGCAGCCTGAAAAAGGTTGATGCATCGAGTAATGCTATCAAGTTCGAAACAGGGAGGCGCGACCGAGGGCAAAAATTCCATTAGACACACATTTCTTCTAATGAGTGGATGACATATGGGTCCTAGCAGCGTGATTAAACGGTAGATGTAGCATGCAACGTTATCAAGTTCGGAACACGGAGGCACGACTGAGGGAAAAAATTCTATCAAACACATGTTTCTTCTAATGAGAGGATGGCATATGGGGTCCAGGAGTTTGATTAAACGGTAGATGCATCGAGCAGCGCTATCAAGTTCGGAACAGGGTAGCGCGAGCGAAGAAAAAATCCATCATACACACGATTCTTGTAATGTGAGGCTGACATGGGGTACCTAGCAGCGTGACTAAACGGCAGATAGATCGAACAACGTTATCGAGTTGAAATCAGGGAGGAAATAGCCAAGGAAACATTCCATCATGCACATGTTTCTTGTAATGAGAGAATGACATGTGGGAACCAACAGCCTAATCAAACGGCAGATGCAACGCTATCAAGTTCGGAATAGGGTAGCACGAGCGAAGGAAAAAATTCCATCATACACACGATTATTCTAATGAGAGGCTGACATGTGGGACCCAGCAGCCTGACTAAACGTAAAATGCATCAACCAACGTTATCGAGTTCAAATCAGGGAGGCATGACCGAAAAGTATGGTCCGCTAGAGACACGGACGTCTGGAACCCACATGCCTCAAAAGACTTCGGCGAGTCAACATCGCGCGAGGAACCGAAAATCTTGCTTCTACCATGCGCCAACCAAGCTTCCTCCATGTTTTTAGCGGTTCCGTCGCTGCAGAGGGCCGACAAACCAGAAAAACAAGTTCTCCGTCGGCCATGATCGAGCCGAGAATTTCGTCGCGGAAGACGCGCCTTTGTACGACGATCATCGGGCCAAGTTGTTGCGGAAGGAAACATTTCTTGTAGTTCCTACTCCATTCAGGTTGACCCATTTGCACCGAAACAAAGGGACCTTAACATAAACTCCATAGTCAAGTTCCCATATCTCCTCTATGTAACCATAGTATGTGTCCTTTTGCCCATTCTTGTCTGTTGCATCAAAGCGGACACCACTGTTTTGGTTGGTGCTCTTTTTATCTTGGGTGGTCGTGTAAAATGTATTTCCATTTGTCTCCTACCCTTGGAAATTCAATATAGTAGAAGATGATGACCTGGGAAACAAGTAGATATGATCTCCAACAGTGGTGTCATTCATGAGATGTGTTCGCAACCAACTTCCAAAAGTCGGCATGTGTTCAAATTTAATCTACGAGTCAGGCTTCCTTGGGTTTATGGAGCGTACAATATTCTTGTGTACCTCGATATACGGAGCCACGAAGGTGGAATTTTGTAGAACTGTGTAGTGTGCTTGAGTGAATGATTTCCCATCCCTACATATCATTTTTTTTCCTAGCGTTCCTTTTGCACTTAGTCTTCCCTCATGCCGCGATTCAGGAACACCAATCGGCTTAAGGTCAGGAATAAAGTCAACACAGAACTCAATGACCTCCTCTGTTCCATAGCCCTTGGAGATGCTTCCTTCTGGCCTAGCACGGTTATGAACATATTTCTTTAAGACTCCCATGAACCTCTCAAAGGGGAACATATTGTGTAGAAATACAGGACCGAGAATGGCAATCTATTCGACTAGGTGAACCAGGAGATGCGTCATAATATTGAAGAAGGATGGTGGGAACACCAACTCAAAGCTAACAAGACATTGGACCACATCCTTCTATAACCTTGTCAGAATATCTTGATTGATCACCTTCTGAGATATTGTATTGAGGAATGCACATAGCTTCACAATGGGTACTCGAACATTTTCCGGTAGAATCCCCCTCAATGCAACCAGAAGCAACTGCGTCATAATCACGTGATAGTCATGAGACTTCAGTTTTTGGAATTTTTTCTCTGCCATATTTATTATCCCCTTTATATTCGATGAGAAGCTAGACGGCACCTTGATACTATAAAAGACTTCAAAAAATATTTCATTCTCTGCTTTGGTAAGAGCATAGGTGGCAGGACTTAAGTGACGCCCTTTATCCGTCTTGTTCTATGGATGCATGTTCTCTGGGTATTTCATACGTTGTTGGTCCTATCGTGGTTCTGGTGTATCTTTTGTCTTTCCATACACGCCTAGGAAGCCTAGCAGGTTTACGCAAAGATTCTTTGGCGCGTGCATCATGTCGATTGAAGAGCGGACACGTAGGACTTTCCAATAGGGTAGCTCCCAAAATATAGATTTCTTCTTCCACATGGGCACGTGTCCGGTAGTGACGTCGTTCGGAATAGATTGACCGCCAGGACCCTTTCAAAAGATTACTTCTATGTCCTTGACTATACCAAATACATCATCACCAGTAGGAAGGTTAGGCTTCTTCCGGTGATCTACCTCACCTTTGAAATGCTTGACTTTATTTCTTACGGGATGATTGGTCAGAAGAAATCGTTGTTTGTCTATCCTGAAAGGTTACTAAGAGCAGGCCAATCATTTATGGTTACGAAAAGCAATGATCGTAGGTCAAATGGCTCCTTTTTATGCTCATCCCACACACATACACCTGGTTTTCCCCACAACTGTAAGAGTTCTTCAACTAATGGCCTTAGGTACACATCAATGTTGTTGCCGGGTTGCTTCGGGCCTTGGATGAGCATTGGCATCATAATGAACTTACGCTTCATGCACAACCAAGAAGGAAGGTTGTAGATACATAGGGTCATAGTCTAGGTGTTGTGACTGCAGCTCTGCTCCTCAAAAGGATTCGTGCCATCTGTACTTAGACCAAACCATAAGTTCCTTGCGTCACCTGTAAACTCTGGGAAGTCCCTCTCGATTTTTCTCCACTGCGACCCATCAGCGGGGTGTCTCAACTTTCCGTCTTTCTTATGGTCTTATTTATGCCATCGCAACAACCTAGCATGCTCTTTGTTTCTAAAAAGACATTTCAACTGTGGTATTATAGGAGCATACCACATAACCTTAGCAGCAACCCTCTTCCTGGGGGGCTCGTCATCGCCCTCAACATCACCAGGGTCATCTCGTCTAATCTTATACTGCAGTGCAGTGCATACCGGGTATTTATCTAAATTGTCGTACTCCTCACCGCGGTAGAAGATGCAGTCATTAATACATGCATGTATCTTTTGCACATCTAATCCTAGAGGGCAGAGTGTCTTCTTTGCTTCGTACATACTCTTGGGCAATTCGTTATCCTTTGGAAGCTTTAGCTTCATTATTTTCAGTAACTTCTCAAATTCCTTGTCAGATAAACTAGTCTTTGCCTTCCATTTTAGCAATTCTAGTGTGGTACCGAGTTTTGTGCTGCCATCTTCGCAATTTGGGTACAACAATTTTTTGTGATCCTCTAACATGCCCTCCAACTTCAACTTCTCCTTTTCTGTTTCACAGTCTTGCTTTGCATCAGAAATGACCCGACCAAGATCATCGACGGGCTCATATGATGCATGTTCTTCATCTCCTTCTTCATTGTATTCCATTGTAGTATCACCGTATTCAGTGAACATAGTACAATCATTGTCATCATCCTCTTCTTCTTCATTGCCTTCCATCATAACCCCTCTTTCTTCGTGCTTGGTCCAACAATTATAGCTGGGCATGAAACCTCTCTAAACCAGGTGGCCATGAAGGATTTTCGAGGAAGAGTAGTCCTTGACGTTCCAACAGTCAACACATGGGCAACGCATAAAACCATTCCCTTTGTTTGCCTTAGCCACATCGATAAATTTATCCACGCCTTTAATGTACTCGGAAGTGCGTCGGTCACCATACATACATCCCCACCGGTTCATCTGCATCATATAATTAAGTTTATCAAAACCCATTACAGAACATCATGAATAGTGAAATGACCACTTTACATCGACACATGCATTTTATCAATGACAGATGAAAGGATAAGGTTGCTAACCTCGATCGAGGAGGAAAGAAAGAGGAGAAAGCTTAAGTGTGGCTCGGGCACCTCATATCATTTTTGTTTTGTGTGAAATCAAGCGGCATCATTCTCTCGGGAATTTCGAACACCTCATGTGTGTAGGAAAAAAACAAACTAGCACACACATCTCAGACCCTCCACCAAGAAAAAACAGAGGAGAGTGGGTTAGCTGGCAGGGGCAGCGTATTTATTATAGGCAGACTATTCGTCCCAGTTTATAACACAAACCGGAACTAAAGGTATGTAGTAGGCCACGTGTCTAACGAAACACCTTTGGTTTCGGTTTGTGTCATAAACTGGGATGAATGCTCCCTTCTAAACCAGGACGAATGCCCCTGGCTCCCGTGCAACGCTCCAACCGTTCAAACCGGGATCAATGCTAGCGTTAGTCCCGGTTTGTGGCACGACGGGGAAAAAAGCACTGGGATGCTCCGAACGAACGAAAGAATCTTTTTCTACTAGTGAATCACCGTGCGCCACATGAGAGTCCCCAATTATGCCGCGAGGAGTCTCCGTTGCCTCGTACCACACGGCTCGCTCGCCTAGGAGGAAACCGTCCTGGATCCAACAACAAATCCACTGCGCCGCCGGCTGCCTCCCTAGTGCCCCCTTCCCCGTCCCTACTGCCGGTTGATACCCCTACCCCGGCTTCCTTCTCTGCTCCATGTGTTCCGCTATCAACCTCCCCACGCTCCAGTGCAGCCACGCCGCAGGATCACTCCACCACCCCGCCCTTCATGGCTCGATGTGCTCGAGCTGGACGCATATGACCTCTTGCCGTTTATTCTCCTCTGGTGTTAGTTGCTCATCCGTGTTTATTCTTTAGCTCCTCCATGCTCTTCCTTTTGTAGTGTACCCATTGCATAAGAAGCCATTGTGCCCACCATATGCTCGACGAAATGTGCAGTGACCTGTGGTGCTCGGCTGTTGTTCAAAGAATTGTCTACACAAGCCAGTTGTGTGTCGTCAAGAACGGGAAAGCACTTGCACCGACGTGGGTGTCACGGACTGACACTAAGGTCAACTTTCACTTATGGGCACCCACCGTAGGATATATGCCCTACACTTATGGGCTAGCGGTGGCCGATCTCTGGCGTGTTGACGGCGGTGGAGACGCAACTATAGGTAGGGCTAACGGCGGGCCGATCTGGCCCCTATGGGTTCAGATGGGCTGCCTTTCCCACTGCATCTCGACAACTCCGACAACGACACCATGGATGTTGGGATCAGTCTAGAGACACAAGATGGAAGAGGCGGCCTACTTCTCCGTCAAAGGTGGTCGGCCTGAGGTTGGTTTGGTGGATCTCGTGATCCATCATCTAGTCCTGGCTACGAGGCGGGAAGACCTAGTGCCGGTGAAAACCGTGCCGATTGGTGGGCGATGGCGGCGCTACCACACCATGACCTTGATGAAGGCATCGCTGGGCAACTAGTGTCGATCTCACTCGTGCTGCTCCGGGGGAAACCCTAAGATCTTCGGGTCTGGCGATGGCGGTGCCGTGGTGTCGGTATCGCTTTTTCTCCTGGGAGCATTGCCTGTGGAGCAGTGTTGGATGGAAGCGGCAGGAGGGGCGGAGCGGTTAGCGCGCGGGGTGGTGCTGCTTGGCACCAAGGTGGTGTCGGTGTCTGGTGCGGCGAGAGTCTGCGCATTGATCTACATGCTGACGACGGGTTGGCAGAAGATTATGAAGGCGGCGACATCCGGAGCGGGTGCGTGGGCGCCGCTCCGTGGATATGTTGTGCGGTTCTAGGGCTCCTTTTGCTTGAGTTCGAGCCACCGCGCCAAGACACTCCATCTTCTCTTGGCGAGTGGCAACAGTGTGGATGACCATGGGGCGGGGTCGAAACAGGTAGATAGGTGTTTCATAGATCTCGTTGGGGAGCTGGCAATACGGTTATCGTTTCTGCTCAGTGTTTTGTTTTGACGGTTCCAGTTTGTATGATCTTTGTAATGGCTTTATCAAACAATATGGTTCTAATAATAAATAAAGACTGTGTGCATCGCTTGATGCAGAGACCGGGCTCCGCTCCCTATTTTGAAAAGAAAAAAACTGTTGTACAAAAGGTCGTGCCCAGAGGTTGCCTCCTCTGCTATACGGTGTTGAATTCCCTGGTAAGTTTCCTGGACAACACAGTGGTGTTCTCTTATAGGTATGTGGTACATCATGCTTATGAGATTCCTCCATTTAATTACAATATTTTTTACGGCCCCGTGAACTACTTCATTTGATCTGGAGAGAGGGAATTTTGTGTTCCAGATTTAGTGGCAGCAACTGCAATGACACCCAAGGGTATTTTCTTTGATTTTCCCATTCTTGCTTGCCATTGGGTTTTTTTGAAATGGATATGTACATGAGGTATGTATACAAGCTGCCATGTGAATTCGTTTGGTACGATAACTCCATCCAACAAACATCATTTAGTTGCACGATGTGCTTTGCGATTGAAACATCTGGGAGCATAAGCATGAATACATACATTTTGTAGAGTACAGTTAGGGATGTAAGCGGCGCGCCATTTAATCCCGCATAATACCATTTATCAATACTCTAGTTCAATAAAATTTGCTTTTTCCAAAAAAATGAACTAACAAGTTGAATAAACGGGACTCGCGGCCGCCGTTTAGCTGCCATTTACATCCCTAAGTACAGTATATAGTATTTTTTAGGTTGGAAAAGCATGCAAAGATTCTAAATACATTTCCTTCAGTTTCATTCTCCTGGATTAGGTAACTAAATACTGCCTATTCAGAATAGAGCATCAATGCCCATTTCCGCACCATTAATTCAAATAGAACAAATTAATTAGAGCTTGATTATTAGTAACCTAAGCTCATATGAGATTTGGTGAACTGTAGGTATATAGAGCGACAAGGAGATAGAGAGGTCGTCAAGTGTCAACACTAGACCTGGAGCCAGGAGGCCCTTCTACTTCTATAAGTGGTGTCTCAGGCCGCCGCCAAAGGGTTACCTCGACAATGCAAGTGCATGGTGGTGCCCCAGCTTGACAAGGAGCAGAACCAACTCAAAAGGTGTGAATCTCAATTGCCCAAAATTCATTTTTAGTTTTTATTGACTTTTTTCACTGTTGTTTGGCATCATTACATGGGATACATCTTGGTGCAGACAATTCTTAACTTCATCAAAAAGAAGAGCTACCTGGACTATTGTCAGGATCTGTGGTCAGGATTGCCCCCGACAGGTTCAACTGATCCAATGGCTCTACCTACTGGATGCTCTATTAATTATTATCTGTATCGCTTGGACGCCTTCCTTTCGATATAAAAGGAGCGCGTGGGTGGCTAGGAGGCAAAGCAATAACAAAACCCTAAATTTTATCTACCTGTATTTTTCCTTAGCAATTTCCTTGCAGTTTTACTGTTGTTGAGACATGTATTGTACTCTGTATAGGTCTCCTTATACTCTCAGAATTGTATATGTAATTGTCTATATGTATGAGACAGCCGGACCTATTGGAGCTGCGCATTCTCCACAATTCCTTCTACATGGTATCAGCCTAACCTCGACCCCTAAACTCTAGCCGCCGCCTCTCTCTCCCTAGGCGCCGCCGGCCCTCCACCTCCCCGCCACCAACCCTAGCCGCCTCCTCTCCCCTCCTCGCCACCAGCCCTCGCCGCCGCCTCTCTCCCCTAGGCACCGCCGGCCCCTCTCCCGCCATCCAACCCTAGCCACCGCCACATCTTCCCTCGGTGCCGCCGGTCTCCCCTCCACCACCGCTTCCGCCCCACCATGGCTGACCACTCCTTCTCCAGCAACCCCTTCAACTCCTCCGTCTTCGGGAGCAGCAATCCCTTTGCCGGCCCCTCCGTCGCCGTCATCCGCGATGTTCCCATCCTCGAGCGCATGCCGGTGAAGCTCTCTCAAGCTGCTGCCAATTTCTTCCCGTGGAAGACGTACTTCGGCCTTCTCTTCCGCGAGTATGATCTCCTCGATCACGTCGACTGCACCATCGACCTACTCGCCATGCCGCACGACCCCGACTGGTTGACGATCGATGCCACCATCACCCGCTGGTTCTTCCAGACCGTCTCCCCTGAGATCTTCCGCACCGTCGTTCGTGACGGCGACACCACGCACACGGTCTGGACCAAGATCACCGGCCTCTTCACCGACAACAAGATCCAGCGCGTCACGTTCCTCCAGCAGGAGTTCTTCGGCACCCACCAAAATGACCTCTCCCTCGATGACTACTGCCTCCACCTCAAGAGCCTCTCCGACGAGCTCCATGACCTGGAGTTTCCGATCGACGACAAGATCCTCCTCTCCATGCTGGCGGCAGGTCTCGGCGAGGACATCAGCAACGCCGCCGCCAATCTCACGCTGCTCACCACGCCGTCCTTCGAGCAAGCAGTGGCCTATCTACATCTCGAGGAGCAGCGACTGAAGCATCTCCAGGCTCGGGCGGCTGACACCGCCTTCGTCGCGGGTCTCTCGCAGGGCGCCCGCAGTGTGCTGCCCTCTCCCTCGCCTCGCGCCCGCCCTAGGGTTCTCTGGCGACCGCCCGCTCCTCCGCCTCCTGCTTAGTGATGGCGGCGGCGATGGTCGCCGTCGGCGCTGGCGATCGCTAGCGCATTGGAGGAACAGGCAACTACATCCTGCGCCGGCCCGCCCACATCAGCCGGCTGCACCGATGCCGCCTTGAATTACGGGTCACAGCCCCTGGACCGAGGTCGTCCACGCCTACACGATGCCCGTGCCGCGGGCGCCTCACCCGAGCATGTTGGGGTAGCGCCCGGCCACCCACCAGGCATTCTTCGCATCGCCTCAGCCCGTTGCCGCGCCGATCCACGCCACGCCTCCGACTCCCCCCGGCTACTACTCCGCGCCCTCGACATTGGTCCCATGGGATCCCGCGTTGCTGACCGCTCTCCCGACCGCTCCCACCGCGGGCACGTACGGCGGTGGTGGTGATTGGTTCATGGACATCGGCGCCTCCGCACACATGGCCTCTCACCCCGGTAAGCTCTCCACTTCTACTCCCACTTCTACTTCTTCTCGCATAATCGTTGGCAACGGTGATGCTCTTCCCATTACTCACACTGGATCCGCCACCTTTACCTCTACCTCCACCCCTCTCACTCTCAATAATGTTGTCGTTTCCCCTTACTTGATTCAAAACCTAATCTTTGTTCGTTCTCTCATAATTCTGTGGCTGTGGAATTTGACGCTTATGGTTTCTCTGTTAAGGATGGTCGTACCCGGATGCTCCTCCACCGATGTGGCAGCACTGGCGATTTGTACCCTGTTCGGTCATCCTCCACCGCCACCAGCAGCCATCTCGCACTCTCCGCTGGCGTCGACCTCTGGCACACCCGCCTCGGCCATCCTAGCTCCACCGCCCTTCGTCAAATAATGCAAGGATTCTCCTTTTCTTGTAATAAAACGGATGCTCATTCCTGTGAAGCATGTCGTCTAGGTAAACATGTTCGTCTTCCGTTTAGTTCCTCCTCCACAGTTGCATCTTTTCTGTTTCAACTCATTCATAGTGATGTTTGGACCTCGCCTGTTCTGAGTAATTATGGATATACTTACTATCTCGTGCTTTTGGATGATTACTCGCATTTTGTGTGGACTTTTCCCCTTCGCCGTAAATCCGACGTTGCCGCCACCCTCACCTCCTTCTTCGCCTACGTCTCCACACAATTTGGTCACCCCATCCATGCTTTACAAACCGACAACGGCAAAGAGTTCGACAACATCACCATCCACACCCTTCTCGCCTCTCACGGCACCATCTTCCGTCTAACCTGTCCATACACTTCTCAACAAAATGGTCGCGCCGAACGCATCCTTCGTACTCTCAACGACAGCGTCCGCACCCTCTTGTTCCACGTGTACATGCCCCCGCGGTTCTGGCCGGATGCTCTCGCCATGACTACTCTTCTAGTCAACATCCGCCCCTGCCGTTCTCGCTGGCAATACGCGCCGCACCACCTCCTCTTTGGTGTGCCCCCCGCCTACGACGATCTTCGCGTCTTCGGCTGCCGCTGCTATCCTAGCACCGCCGCCACCGCCGCGCACAAGCTCTCGCCGCGCTCTCTCCCTTGTGTGTTTCTCGACTATCCAGCCAGCACCAAGGGCTACCGCTACTATGATCCGGTCTCCCATCGTGTCATCACATCCTGGCACGCTTACTTTGACGAGTTGGTGTTTCCGTTTCAGTAGGGACTACTGGCGACTCCTTCGACGACATCCTCGGCGCCCGCTGGCCCTCTTGAGGCTGGCCCTGCTCGCCGACGAGTGACCGCGGCGGCCCCATCTGTGCCCGCCCCGCATGGTCCCTCGGCGCACGGGCCCGTGACGCCGCCCGGCTCGCCGCCTGGCTCGCCACCCGCCGCGGCCCCGTCTCTGCCCGCGTCGACGACATCCCCCATGTCGCCCTCGTCGCCCTCGTCTAGCTCGGCACCCTCTTCATCAACCCCGCCTTCATCGCCTGCTTCGGTTGCGGATGCCGCGCCCGCCCCGCCTGCGGGCATCGTCACTCGTGCGCGTGCAGGTGTGCGCCGGCCCTCCACCCGCTACCCCGCTGATGAGTACGTCTGCACCGCCTCTAAGTCTGTGATCTCGCTAGTGCCTACCTCTGCCCGGGCCGCTTTGCGCGACCCGCAGTGGCACGCCGCGATGCAGGAGGAGTTCGACGCGCTACAGCGCAACCGGACCTGGGAGCTGGTCCCTCGCCCCGCCTGCGCCAACATCATCACCGGCAAGTGGATCTTCAAGCACAAGATGGGTCCTGACGGCGCCCTGGAGCGCTATAAGGCACGTTGGGTGGTTCGCGGTTTTCGCCAACGGGCAGGCGTCGACTTCACGGATACATTTGCCCCGGTCATCAAGCCGGGCACGATCCGCACCGTCCTTCACCTCGCCGTCTCTCGTGCCTGGACGGTGCACCAGATGGATGTCTCCAATGCCTTCCTCCACGACCATCTCTCCGAGCAGGTGTACTGCCAGCAGCCTATCAGTTTCGTCGATGCTGAGCATCCGGACCATGTGTGCCTGCTTTCTCGGTCCTTGTATGGGCTGAAGCAGGCCCCGCAAGCCTGGTACCAGCGCATCGCTGCATTTCTGCATCAGCTTGGCTTCCGCTCCACGCGCTCTGACGCGTCGTTGTTCGTCTATCGCCAAGGCACCGACACTGCCTACTTGCTGCTTTATGTCAATGGCATCTTCTTAATGGCATGCACTGCTGGCCTCCTTCGACAGCTCACCGACCGCCTTCGGGTTGATACGTCCAAAACATATCTACTTTCCCGAACAATTTTGCTATTGTTTTTCCTCTATACTTGTGTGATTTGGATGCAACTAATGCGGGCTGACGCTGTTTTCAGCAGAATTGCCTTGGTGTCTACTTTTTGTGCAGAAAATCAACTATCAGGAAAAATCCCAGAAAATATGCCAAAAATCCTATTTCACCCGAAGACTCGGGCGAATACGAGACGGAGAAGAGCCAGGGGGTGGCCACACCACCTGGGGGCGCGGGCCAGGCCAGGTCGCGCCATGGGGTGGTGTGGGCCCCCCAGGCACCCCCTCAGCCTCTTTCTTCGCCTATAAGGAGCCTTCTGACCTAAAAACTATGGGGGTTCGACGTTTTTCCAGAAGGAGTTCCGCTCCGCCGCCACCACCAGATTCCACAACAGCGATGCGAAACTCTGTTACGGCACCTGCCGACGGGAATTGGAGAAGATCATCGCCATCATCATCACCATCGCTTCTCCATCGACCATCCATGTTTCCCCCATCTATGAGTGAGTAATCCTCCGCTGTAGGCTATGGGGATGGTAGGGATTGGATGAGATCGTTCATGTAATGGCATCAGATTGTTAGGGCATGGTGCCTAGTATCTTTTATTAGTGCTTTATGACTTTGTTGCGACTTGTTGTGCTTAATGCTTGTCACTAGGGCCCGAGTGCCATGATTTTAGATCTGAACATGTTATTGATTCATTATGATAGTATTGTTCTTGGTCTTATCTACAAGTTGTATACACACGTTGTTGTCCGGAACCTATGACCCCGAAGTGACAGAAATCAGGATAACCGGAAGGGAATGGCTTTGATGTGAGGATCACACGTGTTCACGGAGTGTTAATGCTTTGCTCCGGTGCTCTATTAAAAGGACCACCTTAATTGCCAGTAGTTCCCTAGAGGCCTCGCTGCAAACGGGCTGGCAGGACAAAAGATGTTATGCAAGTTCTCATTGCGAGCACGTATGACTATATATAGAACACATGCCTAGGATTGTCTAGTACTTGGATGCTTTATCTTATTTATCTATAATTGCCCTATGTTCTGATTGCTATGTGAATTGTCTTGTCCATGCAACGCCCGTCCATCCATCCCTATGCCTACCGCACTCGAATCCCACCGTTACTGCTTTTGTTACTACTGTCTTTGCTTTACTATTGTCTTTGCTTTACTACTGTTGTTACTTTGCTATTCCTACTACAAAACTGTTGCTACTGATAAACTGTTGTGAGCAAGATTGTTTCCAGGTGCAGCTGAATTGACAACTTAGTTGTTAAGGCTTATAAGTATTCTTTGGCTCCCCTTGTGTCGAATCAATAAATTGGGTTTCACTTCCCTCGAAAATACTGCGATACACCCCCTATACTTGTGGGTCATCAAGACTATTTTCTGGCGCCATGTCGGGAGCATAGCTTTATTTATCAAGTTCACTTGGATTCTCTATTGTTCGCTGCTATCCATCCATCATGGGTAAGTCTCGTGATGGCAAGGTTCCTATTTTACCATCCACTACAAGAAGAGGTACGATTCTAAACACCTTTGCTGCTCTTGATTCACCGTCTGTTATAAGTAAGCTCGTTACACCACCACATACACATGCTACGCACATTGCTACTATTGCTGAATCTGAAACTTCTGATGCTTATGATGATGCTTCTACTGTGCTTGATAAGAGTGGTTCATTAGGTCCTTTCCTAGATGCTACGATTGCTAGAACTATAGCTGGAAATACCCAAACTCCTAATGAAGACACTACCACACCTGTTAGCTCACCTGAGTCTAGTGAGAGTTATGATATTGAAGATGGTTATGTTGAGATGACTGATGAATTTATTAAAGAATGTAAAAACACCCATGATAGGAGCGCTGCTAAGAGTCTCCTTAAGAGGCATACTATTAGACACAAATTGTCTCCTGATGCTAAGTTTGCTGCTTCTCCGATAAACATTATAGATGAAGATTATGATTTCTCTCTCGATCTATCTTACATAGCTATTGTCGAGAAAGAACCTTTTTGTGGGACTAAGAATGAAAGTGCGGTAGCACATATGAATGAACTTTCTACCATGAGTGGCTTGTTTTCTGATGATATTAAGATGCGTACTTACTTTGTTGCTAAGATTTTCCCCTTTTTGCTGAAAGGAGAAGCTAAAAGTTGGTTTAGTAATTTATCTCCTGGATCTATTGATAGCCCTGAGTGCTTGATTAGTACTTTCCTGCAGAAATATTTTACTCCTAGTGCTAGACATGCTATTTTGCAGGAACTTTTTGATTTTAAACAGGGAGAAAAGAGGTATTGCCCGAATCTTGGGCAAGGTTTTGTGCTTTGATTCATGCACAGGCTGGAAGTCCATTACCTAAGAATGAGCTTCTTGATATATTTTATAATGGACTAACCGAGGAATCTAGGATATACCTAGATAGTTGTGCTGATTGTGTTTTCAGGAATAGGACTCCTAAGGAAGCTGAGGAATTAATGGCTAAAATAAGCAAGACTTATGAAGATTGGACTCCTCCTAAACAAGCTATACCCGAAGTAATTGTACCTGAACCATCTATTCCTGTGCCTATTCCAACATCAAAGAAGAGGGGAGTTATTGAATTAAATGATGAAGTGATGAAGGAAGCTAAGAAATGTCTTAAGGAGAAGGGAATTAAAGCTGCAGATGTCAAGAATTTACCTCCTATAGAAGAATTATGTAAGCCTATTCCCTACTCACCCACTATTAAGGTACACTCTCTCCAACACTTTGATGAAGGTGATATCCCTTACTCTAAAGCTCCTAATCAATGCTTAGAAGAATTTGATATCTTTATTGTTAAGCAAGATAACTTTAATAAAAGGGTGCAAAATCATCTAATGGAAAACACTAGAGCTATTGTAGAGTTGAAAGATATTGTGGAAAGAACCTCTAATGATGCTAAAATGATTGTTAAACACTTTCAAATGGTTCAAACTCAAATAGATCAACTTGTTAAAGTGCAAAACGACTTGCTAGTTAATGCTGCTAAAGAAAAATATGCTTATGAAATTAGAACTAGAAGTGGAGCTGCTACCCAGGATCCTCTATATCCTGAGGGGCATCCCAAAAGAATTGAGCAGGATTCTCAACAAGCTGAAAATAGTGGTTCTACTCGTAAGAAAAGGAAAAAAGAAACATAAAACTATTGTAGAACGCTCTGAACCTGCTATAGATCCTAATACTATATCTATCTCTGATGCTGAAATTGAAAGTGGTAATGAAGAAAATGAAGTTTCTAATGAAGAAAAAGTTGAAGAAGAACCTGAAAACCACACTAAGAATACTAAGTACACTAAAGAGGATTTTATTGCTAAGAAACATGGTAGTGAAAGAGAACCTTGGGTCCAAAAACCTATGCCTTTCCCTGATAAGAAACACAAGTCAAAGGAAGATGAACACTATAATAAGTTTTGTGAGTGGATGAAGCCTTTATTCTTGCAAATTCCTTTAACTGATGCTATTAAGTTGCCTCCTTACTCAAAGTATATGAAGGACATTGTCTCGAATAAAAGGAAGATCCCTAATGAAGAAATTTCTACTTTGCTTGCTAATTATTCCTTCAATGGTAAGGTTCCTAAGAAACTTGGAGACCCAGGGATTCCAACTATCCCTTGCTCTATTAAGAACAGTTATGTTAGAACTGCTTTGTGTGATTTGGGAGCTGGAGTTAGTGTTATGTCTTTCTCTCTCTATAAGAGGCTTCAGCTTGAAAAATCGATTCCAACTGATATATCTTTGCAAATGGCTGATAAATCTACCACCATTCATGTGGGTATATGTGAGGATGTACCTATTCAGGTGGCTCACAATTGCTTGATATTAACTGATTTTGTTGTGCTTGAAATGCCTAAAGATGATAATATGTCTATTATTCTTGGGAGACCTTTTCTTAATACTGCAGGAGCTGTTATTAATTGTAATCAAGGAAAGGTGACCTTCAATGTTAATGACAAGGAACATACTGTCTATTTCCCTAAGAAGATTGAAAGGACTTATGGTTTGAATTCAATTGAACATGTTGAAGGCATTCAAGTTGGAGAAATATATTGTCCCATACCAAGAGAAAATTTTGAAACTATTATGATTGGGACTATTGCTATCAAGGTTAAGGTAACATAATCATTAGTGGAGTACAAAGTTTTGTCTCATATGCAATTGTTTTGGTAGCAAGACTTGATCAACCTTGCTAACAAAAGGATTCCATTAAATAAAACAATGTTTTCATTATGATTATCTCCGTCCTTTGCATTTTAGTTTTTGCTTTCGTTTAGTTTTCTTTGTGTTGTTAGTTGCTTGCATGCTAGAACTTCTGTAGTTCTAGCCTTGTTTTGTCCTTGCATCATGTTTGCAAAAGAAAAAAAAATCTGTCTCTCATAAAAATCATTCTTCTATTTCTGAAAAATGCCCAAAAATAAAGTGTCTCGAAAAATTCCGGAAAATTCATAAATTTTTACGTGAAAAAAGGGGCAGAGGAGTACCTGGTAGGTACCGGGGGGGACACCAGGCAGGCACACCATGTGGTGGCACGGCCCCTACAGGTGGCGCCATGCTGCAGTGTGGGCCACCCCTGGCCCCCCACTTACTCTCTCACCTGCCACTTTCTTCTCTCTCCCGAGTAAGCTCCAGTTCATAGCTCAAAATCGCGTTCTTGCTGTGCTTGCTCTCGATTTTTTCGATCTCCTTGCTCAGCCCATCTTTCTTGCTGAAATTTGGAGCATTTGTTCCTTGGTATGTGACTCCTCCCCTTGTCCAAGTAGATTTGTGTTTAGTGGATTATATGTTGAGTATTTTGCTGCTGTAGGTGACTGGTTATGAGAGCTTGTAAGCTTGTTTGATGCTTAGAGATATAGTTTTGATGCATGTTTAGGCCTCTTGCAAGTCCCTATGAGTTGAATCCTTCTTTATATTTACTTTGCAATCACTTGTTTGATAGGTGTTTAAATTTCAGAATAGAAGATGAGTGAACACCACCTAAACCAACATGAGCTTTGGGTGCCTAAGGTCATGAAGGTCCACCAGGAGGAGGAAGTTTTTACCTCCATTTATCCATGCTCTGAGTTCATGAGAGCTGCAGGAATTCTACAAGATTTCCACACTTTGGTTTCTAATGCAGGGTTAGAGCACTTTTTGGAAGATGAACCTTGTCAATTTGTGAAGCTAACCATGTCTGTGGTGCAGGACTTCAAATTTAGTCACTCTTTGCCTAACACCATGGTCCATTACAAAATTTACAATATAGCTGTCAACCTTTCTCTTGATGATTTTTGTGCAGCTATTAAGGTACCTCAATGGGGATCATGTAGAAAGATTAAGGAGAGACCTGAACCACTCATGGATTTATATGCAGAAATTTGCCAAGGGAGTAGCTTCTCGAAGGAGAATGGAAAAATCCATAACATTCATCTTCCCTCCATTCGCTACTTTGCCTACTTTATTGCCAAGTGTGTTCTTGCTAGGAAAACTGCCAATAAGTTATCTTCATTTGATCTAGCATTTATCTCTGCAGCTCTTAGACGAGATAGGTCTTACAACTTGGGTGCTTTGATAGCTTTCCGTCTTGCTGCTAACCATGAGAAAGGTGGAATTTGTGGAGGCCTCATTGCTTCTCATTTACTAGCATTTCATGGTTTAGTGCCTCATCATCTAGACCTACAGTTTCCCATAGAAAGGCTTGATCTTAATTCCATGATACAGCATAAATTTGTTTCCTCGTGGGCTAGTATGAGTGAGTTATCTTATGAAATAACCTTTCTCAAAGCTGGTTGGGGAAAGAGCAAGTCTGAGCGTGTCGTTCTTTTGCCTGCACCCGTTTTGTTTAACCTTGATAACAGGGAAGGATGGTCCCTCACTGAGGAGGAGCTTGACATGTACTTGGGAGAGCTCTCCCAACAGGAGCAGGATACTAGAAGGGAGGTCACGGATGATTCAGTCCAGCCCTCGAATGAGGGAGAGTCTTCATATCAGCAGCCCGCTTATGATTGGGGAGCTTCTTCTTCTTCTCATGGGCCCAGCTACGACCATTCTTACCAAGATCCGCCCGCTTGGAATCCCTATTCGTACATGGATTGAAACCCACTTAGGCCAAAAGCCTAAGCTTGGGGGGAGGTACGCCGACACCGCACTCATCTCCATATCATGTTGCATCGGTACTTTGTATATTCATGTTTTCATTCTCTTTTTTGTTTTCGTTCTTCTTTGCTTTTGCTTTCTAAAACACAAAAAGACCAAAAATATTTTTGTTGTTTCTCTTTGGTTTGCTTCTTCTTTTTGCCTTGGTTTGTTTTTCCCCTTTTGCTTTGTTCGAACTATTCAAAAAACCCAAAAATATTTTGCTTTGCTTGTTTTTCCCTTTTGGTTCTTGTTTAAAAATCGAAAACACCAAAAATATTTGTCGTTCTTCTTTGGTTTTTGCGAGTTTGCTTCAGGGTTCGGCAGTCTTCAATGGATATTGGTTTCATATTATTATTCAAGCCACACAAGCGAAGAGCAATAATGAGGATTAATGACAACTTGAGGCGTGGTAAGAGGCTGGTAACGAACTCTATTTGTTTTCATTTTTATACATATACTCATCATTGTGAGCTTTCTTAGTCTGTTCATGTAGAGTGTATGTTATATTTGGAGGCTTAATAGTTCTTGCTTTCTTATGATTAGCTCCATCTCGCTAATAGTTTGTAGCATGTCTTATGAATGTTTGCTTGCATTGCTCTATTCATAAATTGGTATGACACCGTGGTATCCTCCTCTGAATGTTTCATTTGAATTGACTTGGCGCATGCTCACGCATGCACAGGACTGTGATAATCAGTTAAGCCTTGATGAATTATTTTGCCTTGAGGATCTTGAATCACTTTCATGCCATGAGTAGTCCTGTTTTGTTGCAAGCATGATAATGACAGCTATTGCTCTCTCGTTTGTCGCTCCCTTACTATTGCTAGCCTTCACTTCCACTGAGTGTTTTACTCATGTTTCCAACTCCCTAAACCAAATATTTCCAAAGTGTCCACCATACCTACCTATTAGCATTATTTGCTACTCCCGTGCATATTCAATGTGCCTTGTTTTCTTCCGAATAAAATGTTTGCTTGTTATGGGAAAATTAGTTAGTAAAGCTCTCACGAACTTGATGGCACACTTTATTTTCCTCACTTAATAAACCTGAACCATTGTGAACTCTCCATGAAAGTTATATGCTTGCAAATTATAGGCTGGGGATTAGCAGAACCGTGTTGTCATGGGGAACGCTTTCAACACTTGTAAATATATATACCCAGTTGATACCTTGCTCTTTTGTTTGCGGATGTCGAATTGTGAAATAAAAGGGAGCTTGTAAGTCCATGGAGTTATGTATGTGTTAGAGAAAGCCTGGGTCATTGGTCTAATCCATCTCGACATGGTGGAAACCTGCAGCGTAACCATAATGATATCTATGAAGCATTCTTCTTATAAAAAAGAGAGAGATAGCTATTGAGAAAAAGAAAAAAAAAGAGATTTATGAAAAGAGGAAAGAGAGAAAAAAGCACCATTTTCCCATGGTAAATAAGAAGATTGCTCAGATACTCATTGTCTGCTTGCCTTGTCATTTTGATATGGGGATTCTTCCGTATCATCGGGCAAGGGGTACCCCGTTGGCGGTTCTCAATGATACGCAAATACTTACGATGACAAGAACTTCCCGGTAACTAAAGTTGAGTAGCATGAGGAGCGGCCCTCGTACTCAAGGGACTTGGTATTTTCAGTTTATAGTCTGTCAAGCATATAACTCAGATTGGACCTCACTTTCACCTTAACCACATTAAAGATGCTTATGATAGGGGCAATGAGAGCTCAAAGCTAACTAGTACCATACTTTCAGCATTTGGAAGCCTTTCAAAATTATTCAAAACCTTTTCTTCTACTTGTTGAGTCTCCACATATTCTTTGAGCACCTTCTTGAGAGCATAGTTGTCATTCTTTGTGTTTGCTCCATTACTTGATTATTTGTGTTATGACTTTGATGCTTGTATCCTTGATATCTTTACTTCTAGTCATCACTTGAACTTCAGAGGTGCCTTGATATTCATAATCAAAGGTCAAGCAAGATACCACTCTATCATACCTTTTTATGAGCATTGTAATGTTGCTTATGTTCGTGCTACATGCTACTTATTATTCTTGAGTTGGAATCTCTTCATAGCTTGCAATGACTATTAAGTAGACTCAGTTGCATACTCTTTATTATGAATTGTCCAAGTAGTTGATCACATTGCTGAGAATATTTACATCATATGAAGCAAATGTGTTCGTGAAAGTTCTTTTATCGCACTCAGTTTTCAACTGAATTGCTTGAGGACAAGCAATAAGCTAAGCTTGGGGGGAGTTGATACATCCAAAATGTATCTACTTTCCCGAACACTTTTGCTATTGTTTTTCCTCTATACTTGTGTGATTTTGATGCAACTAATGCGGACTGACGCTGTTTTCAGCAGAATTGCCTTGGTGTCTACTTTTTGGGCAGAAAATCAACTATCAGGAAAAATCCCGGAAAATATGCCAAAAATCCTATTTCACCCGAAGACTCCAGGAGCCAGAATACGAGACGGAGAAGAGCCAGGGGTGGCCACACCACCTGGTGGCACAGGCCAGGCCAGGCCGCGCCAGGGGGTGGTGTGGGCCCCCCAAGCACCCCCTCAGCCTCTCTCTTCGCCTATAAGGAGCCTTCTGACCTAAAAACTACGGGGGGTTCGACGTTTTTCCAGAAGGAGTTCCGCTCCGCCGCCACCACCAGATTCCACGAAACAGCACCAGAAACTCCGTTCTAGCACCCTGCCGGGACGGGGAATTGGAGGAGATCATCGCCAACATCATCACCATTGCTTCTCCATCGACCATCCATGTTTCCCCCATCTATGAGTGAGTAATCCCCCGCTGTAGGCTATGGGGATGGTAGGGATTGGATGAGATCGTTCATGTAATGGCATCAGATTGTTAGGGCATGGTGCCTAGTATCTTTTATTGGTGCTTTATAACTTTGTTGCGACTTGTTGTGCTTAATGCTTGTCACTAGGGCCCGAGTGCCATGATTTCAGCTCTGAACATGTTATTGATTCATTATGATAGTATTGTTCTTGGTCTTATCTACAAGTTGTATACACACGTTGTTGTCCGGAACCTATGGCCCCGAAGTGACAGAAATCGGGATAACCGGAAGGGAATGGCTTTGATGTGAGGATCACACGTGTTCAGGAGTGTTAATGCTTTGCTCCGGTGCTCTATTTTTGTCTAGTACTTGGATGCTTTATCTTATTTATCTATAATTGCCCTATGTTCTGATTGCTATGTGAATTGTCTTGTCCATGCAACGCCCGTCCATCCATCCCTATGCCTACCGCACTCGAATCTCACTGTTACTGCTTTTGTTACTACTGTCTTTGCTTTATGTGGCATCCCGCAAAACCACTACTAGAAAATCGCGTTGTTTTTGTGCATTGCATCGTCATGACCGCATGCTCATGTCATCATGCCACATTGCATTTGAGCATCGTCATCATCTTGCATTTGCTTGCATAAAACTAATTTCGGAAAAACCTGTTTGTGTTTTCTAAACGCCCCGTCTTTGTTCAAACGCAAAACCCGGGGCACCGGATTATTTTGTTTTGTTTGCTATCGGTTTGCAAAAGCCCGGTTTGAAATAAATAAAATGGTTAATTATTTTTAGTGGGGCAGTCGAACGGGCCGATTCGACCCGAACGACCACCCCCAGAATAAAAATCGGTCCAGCTTAGACCCCACCCCAAATCTTTTCTTACCCCAGTCCTATCTACCCACCCCTCCAGCCACCTCACTCCCTCCAATCGGCTCTCGCCACGTCACCCTGCCCCTTCCCCCTAACCTATCCCAGGCCGCCACCTAATCCTATCCCTTTCCCCACCTCTCTCTCTCCCCACAACCCCCACTCCTTTAGCCACACACGCGCCCCTCCCCACCACGGGCCCCCCACCACCCTACCACCCCCGACCCCCCAGCCCCTCCCCTCTCTCCCTCCCCACCTTCTTCCTCCTCGTTCCCCCGCCCCCGCCCCATGACCTCTCTGCAGCGCCCCCTCGCCTCCGACAGCCCCCCACCTGTCGCGTCGCCCGAGCCCGTCGCCCGCCTCCGTCCCGCCCGTGGCCCTCTCCTGCGCCTGCGCCCGAGCTCCACCCGCCAGGCGTCCCCTCTCGCCCTCCATGGCGACCAGCGTCCGCCGCCCTTGTGAACCCGTCCTCGCCCGGCCGCCCTCCCCCTTCCCCCAGATCGCGGCCGCCCCGCCAGCGTCCACCGCAGGAGCTTCCCCCCCCCCGCGCGCGTCCTCGCCGTCCCGTCGTCGGCCTCGCCCCCTTCCCGACCTGTCCAATCCCGCCGCCGAGCCCTGCGCCTTCTGCCTCCGGTACCGCCTCCAGCCGCCCTGTAACCCTCCGCCCGCGGGCCCGCTTCACCGTCAATCGCCGCTGTGAGCGCTGTCGTCCCTCGCCATGTTCTCTGGCTTGGTGCTCTTGGATGAGGCCCCTGATGGATGTGTTCATGTTCAGCTGCGAGTCCTTTGCAACATCTAAGGCAGACACTCTTGTGTTGTTCTCGACCAAAATCAGATATCAAACTCTGTCGTTGCACCGACAAGTTCTACCTCACGGATCGCCTCCCCGGACCCGAAGATCACATGTGCGACAAGTCCTCCTTTTCCGGATGCGAAGACGAGAACCCGAACGTCAAGAGCGCCGATGCGAATACGCCAAGCTCATCTACCCCGGACACCGTGCGACAAGATCTTCTTCACGGATCCGAAGACCCCGGTACCCGATCCACTCAAGTCCGCCATCATCGACAAGATCGACACCGACCAGGGCGAGACCGATGCGCCCCCGACGCCGAACCAAGTCCTTCTTCGCGGATGCGCCAAGATCTACTCGATTGACCGAGAACGCTTCCGCCGAAACCGATCCCCGTTGAACCCTGTCGAACCCCGAACCCCCCGGACCAAGATCGCCGAACCCAGATGTGTGAACCCCTTCCCGAAACCCTATTTTATAATATAATAAACTTGTCGCATATTAAATTGTCATTCTCGCATGCATATCATTGGTTTGGGGGCCTTATGCCGATTCACCTCATAATTAAATATGGGGCCCATATGCGGGCAAATCTATTCTCATATTGGCCTCATTTAAATTTGTGTAGCGAACCGGTAACTTATCTCGCCCTGTTAATTCAACATTTAATTTGCGGGGTAGATAAACAAATAGAACCATATATTTAATTGTCGGACCCCGGTTCCGCTTAATATGACCTAATTGCATCGCACCTTTGCCATGTCATACATCATTCATGCATCATGCCCGATCTTTTGCCGTAGTATTAAATATTTCATCCGGTGTTTATTCTAGTGTTTTGCTTCTTCGCGGATAAGGCTGTTGAGTTGATGTGAGCTTCGCCCCGATCTTCGGTTGAACCTTCGGCAATGTTTTCAGGCGAGCATCTCCCCCTTTCTACCTATCTTACTTTTCTAGTATTTATTCCCGCCTGTTAATCTTTTGCTATCTGTGTTGCGATGCTCTAGTTTCGTACCCGTGATATCCCTAGCAGCCTCATATTGCCTTGGACACATCCTATTGCCTGTTGTTTGGTAGATAGTTGGACTTGCGCGTCGTAGTCGCTTGCTCAAGTGTTGTTGCGTGTCGTCAAGTGCCACAGCTGTTGGAGAAGTGCCGCATGTTCAATGTTGGAGATGATCATGGCTTTACTTTTCGTTCACTTTAATTACTGTATAACAACTAAAATTGAAGTAAGTAAGCAGAGGCATCGGTGGGTGACAGATAACATTTGGTTTCCGACCGCCCACTTGTGTCCCGTAGGACCCCGAGTTCTTGACACCTGTTCCGAGATCGAGCGCGCTAACCACAGGTGGGGAGATATGGGCCCCCCATCGATTATTACCTGATTTCAAAGTATTGTACTGGGGGCCACAAACTAGTTTGAGGTTTTATTTACTATCCTGTACTTATGCCATGCTTTACTGCTTTATTTAAATTGTGCGATGGATAGCACCTGTACTGTTTAGGAAGCGGAGTGTTTTCGCGGTATCGACAGTCCCAGTTTTGGGATTTGCTGTCGTTTACAGCCATGGCAAACCACGAGTCCGTCTCGGAGACCGGCCGACTTGCTATGGGTGTACTTAGTGGGGTGGCCCCTGCTTGCTTTAGTGCAGGCGTCATGACTTAGGCCCTTGACATACCGATGGGTGTATGTTAACTGATCGGCAAAAGGGTCGAAGTGCTTGTGGATACTTTGGTGCACCCCTGCAGGGTTAAATCTTTTCGAGAAGCCGTGTCCGCGGTTATGGACGACTTGGAGCACAGTGCTTGATCATAGACAACTATAACTAAAGTTTACTGCTATAATTTGACTTGTATCCACTATGACTAGTAATCAGCTTCACTACAACGGAATGGCTAAATAAAAGTACCAACCACTGCTGGGTTTTGGGGGATATCTCATGCTAATTGTATTTGACTAGTAAGTGTCGCAACTTCTAGCGGAATGGTTAACTAACTGCCTTTGCTTAACTTATCGGGATGACTATCTATACCGACTAGTAATCGCTGCAACGATAACTGAATAAATAAAACGCCAAGCTGTGAGTTCCTCGGTTGACTTCCTCGTTTGGTCTCGAGGGGGAAATGCCAGGATGGGTATGTTTGGTGTTAGCTTCAGGTTGGATCCGGATAGGTCATTCCTATCCCTCTCTGATAGCCGTCAGTTGAATCGAGTCTCTATAGGTTGTTTAGTGCATGCTGCGCTGCCGCTTCAGTCCACCATACCTATGTAGGCGAGGACCGCCGAATTCTAGTCTCGCCGTGTACTGGCCTCGATCTTGCTCTCTCTTTTCCTTTGCCCTTTGTCGGCACCCTTTTGTTTAAGCAGGTTTTGAGATCGACGTCGTTAGCAGGGTTACCCTTCTGGCTTCGCCTGGGCAGGGTTATGGACGCCATTGGTTATTCTTCAGGGCTCTTAGCCCCATTTGCATCTTGTCCGTAGTCAGGCGCTATATCGTTTTCAAGGTGATTTGGATCTTTGTACGGTATATCTGTATTCTTGACTCATTGAGTCGCTGTTGTATATATATCTACGTGGGTCCCATCGAGGACTGTTGTGTAATGTTATTACTTCGTTTTCCACCCGCACGAAAGTGCCTGGTGGGCACCTTTGAATCGTTTCTATGCGGGTTTGGCGGGAATCGCTAAAACTTGCATAGGGCCGATTCTGAGGGTGTTACAGAGTGGTATCAGAGCCCAGCAGTTGCGATACCCCACAAGTCCAGCCTGTAGGATAACCTAGCTAACGGTCGAAGTAGAGTGTCAAAACTATTTTCGCAAAATCGGTTGGATAGTTCTGATTAGGTCTGATTTTACTCCTTACCCCTCTGCTGCTCTCCTCTCACCTCTGCGTGTTTTGAATCTGCTCTCTTATCTTTTCTTCGAGTCCAGGATTTCTCGTGGTTGGGTTCCGTCGCACCTTCAGGGTTTCGCTTCCTCTTTTGGTAACGGTGTTGCTACATCTGGTCTTCATGCTATCCGAGGAATCCTTCGTCTGGTGGATTTCTCTTTGTTCCTTCTCGTGCCTTCCGGTGTTTTCCGACGCGACGACATCATCTACGCCAGATCCGATGCAGGGTCTGCATCACCCCTTTGTTCCTGAACTTTGTTTGTCGATATATTCAGTCTGAATTCTGAGGGTTGGTTGCATAACCTATCTGTTCGTGTACAGAGTAATGCTTTGAGTGCGGGATGGAGTCGCGACCATACCACTACTCTTATCATTTGCTTTGTATATTGAATGGTGGATCGATGCAATTTTACTCCGTCCACGGAAGCTAGAGGTGGCTTTATTTGTGGATACCTCTACCTTCGCCCTTTGTTCCCGGAGTGTTCTCTGACGACCACGGACAACGACCTCTTGTTAGTGGTGTCGCGAGGATCTACACGAAGCGAGAATACGCAGATCGCCGACCTTCCTTTCCGGTACCATGAGGCGGATCTCGAGGGCGAGATCCATTGTTAGTGGTGTCGAATTGTGGCATCCCGCAAAACCACTACTAGAAAATCGCGTTGTTTTTGTGCATTGCATCGTCATGACCGCATGCTCATGTCATCATGCCACATTGCATTTGAGCATCGTCATCATCTTGCATTTGCTTGCATAAAACTAATTTCGGAAAAACCTGTTTGTGTTTTCTAAACGCCCCGTCTTTGTTCAAACACAAAACCCGGGGCACCGGATTATTTTGTTTTGTTTGCTATCGGTTTGCAAAAGCCCGGTTTGAAATAAATAAAATGGTTAATTATTTTTAGTGGGGCAGTCGAACGGGCCGATTCGACCCGAACGACCACCCCCAGAATAAAAATCGGTCCAGCTTAGACCCCACCCCAAATCTTTTCTTACCACAGTCCTATCTACCCACCCCTCCAGCCACCTCACTCCCTCCAATCGGCTCTCGCCACGTCACCCTGCCCCTTCCCCCTAACCTATCCCAGGCCGCCACCTAATCCTATCCCTTTCCCCACCTCTCTCTCTCCCCACAACCCCCACTCCTTCAGCAACACACGCGCCCCTCCCTGCCACCGGGCCCCACCCCGCGTGGGCCCTACCACCCGACCCCCCACAGCCCCGCTGTCCCCACCTCTCTCCCTCCCCACCTTCTTCCTCCTCGTTCCCCAACCGCGCCCCCCCGCAGCCTCCTGCCCGACGCGCCCCTCGCCTCCGGCCGCGAGCCCCACCTCGTCGCCGTCGCCCAGGAGCCCCGTCGCCCCGCCTCCGTCCCGCGCCGCCGGATCCGCCCCGTGGCCCTCTCCACCGCGCCCTGCGCCGCCCGAGCTCCACCCCGCATCGGCGTCCCCCTCTCGCCCTCCCGCCGGCGCGACCAGCGTCCGCCGCCGCCGCGCGGGCCCGTCCTCGTCCGGCCGCCCTCCCCCTTCCCCCAGATCGCGGCCGCCCGGCGTCCACGCAGAACTTCCCCAGCGCGTCTCGCCGTCCCGTCGTCGGCCTCGCCCCCTTCCCGACCTGTCCAATCCGCCGAGCCTGCGCTTACGCCTCGGTACCGCCTCCAGCCTGTAACCCCTCGCCATGGCCCGCTTCACCGTCAATCGCCGCTGTGAGCGCTGTCGTCCCTCGCCATGTTCTCTGGCTTGGTGCTCTTGGATGAGGCCCCTGATGGATGTGTTCATGTTCAGCTGCGAGTCCTTTGCAACATCTAAGGCAGACACTCTTGTGTTGTTCTCGACCAAAATCAGATATCAAACTCTGTCGTTGCACCGACAAGTTCTACCTCACGGATCGCCTCCCCGGACCCGAAGATCACATGTGCGACAAGTCCTCCTTTTCCGGATGCGAAGACGAGAACCCGAACGTCAAGAGCGCCGATGCGAATACGCCAAGCTCATCTACCCCGGACACCGTGCGACAAGATCTTCTTCACGGATCCGAAGACCCCGGTACCCGTTCCACTCAAGTCCGCCATCATCGACAAGCTCGACACCGACCAGGGCGAGACCGATGCGCCCCCGAAGCCGAACCAAGTCCTTCTTCGCGGATGCGCCATAAGATCTACTCGATTGACCGAGAACGCTCCGCGAAACCGATCCCGTCGAACCTGTCGAACCCGAACCCCGGACCAAGATCGCGAACCGGATGTGTGAACCCTTCCGAAACCCTATTTTATAATATAATAAACTTGTCGCATATTAAATTGTCATTCTCGCATGCATATCATTGGTTTGGGGCCTTATGCGATTCACCTCATAATTAAATATGGGGCCCATATATGGGCAAATCTATTCTCATATTGGCCTCATTTAAATTTGTGTAGCGAACCGGTAACTTATCTCGCCTGTTAATTCAACATTTAATTTGCGGGGTAGATAAACAAATAGAACCATATATTTAATTATGGACCCGTTCCGCTTAATATGACCTAATTGCATCGCACCTTTGCCATGTCATACATCATTCATGCATCATGCCCGATCTTTTGCGGTAGTATTAAATATTGCATCCGTGTTTATTCTAGTGTTTTGCTTCTTCGGATAAGGCCGTTGAGTTGATGTGAGCTCCCGATCTTGGTTGAACCTTCGCAATGTTTTCAGGCGAGCATCTCCCCTTTCTACCTATCTTACTTTTCTAGTATTTATTCCTTTGTTAATCTTTTTGCTATACGTATTGCGATGCTCTAGTTTCGTGCCGTGATATCCCTAGCAGCCTCATATTGCCTTGGACACATCCTATTGCCTGTTGTTTGGTAGATAGTTGGACTTATGGCCGTAGTCGCTTGCTCAAGTGTTGTTGCGTGTCGTCAAGTGCCACATTGTTGGAGAAGTGCCGCATGTTCAATGTTGGAGATGATCATGGCTTTACTTTTCGTTCACTTTAATTCTTGTATAACAACTAAAATTGAAGTAAATGCAGAGGCATCGGTGGGTGATAGATAACATTTGGTTTCGATCACCACTTGTGTCCCGTGGGACCCGAGTTCTTGACACTGTTAAGAGATCGAGCGCTAACCACGGTGGGGGAGATATGGGCCCCCATCGATTATTACCTGATTTCAAAGTATTGTCTGGGGCCAAACTAGTTTGAGGTTTTATTTACTATCCTGTACTTATGCCATGCTTTCTTGCTTTATTTAAATTGTGCGATGGATAGCACTGTCTTTAGGAAGCGGAGTGTTTTCCGGTGTCGGCAGTCCCAGTTTTGGGATTTGTCGTTTACAGCATGGCGCAAAACCACGAGTCCGTCTCGAGACCGGCCGACTTCGTTGGGTGTACTTAGTGGGTGGCCCGTGCTTGCTTTTGGGTCAGGAGCGTCATGACTTAGGCCCCGCCGACATACCGATGGGTGTATGTTAACGATCGGCAAAAGGGTCAAGTGCTTGTGGATACTTTGGTGCACCTATGGTTAAATCTTTTCGAGAAGCCGTGTCGCGATTATGGGCGACTTGGAGCATGTTTGATCATAGACAACTATAACTAAAGTTTACTGCTATAATTTGACTTGTATCCACTATGACTAGTAATCAGCTTCACTGCAACGGAATGGCTAAATAAAAGTACCAACCACTGCTGGGTTTTGGGATATCTCATGCTAATTGTATTTGACTAGTAAGTGTCGCAACTACAACGGAATGGTTAACTAACACTTCCCACTGCTTAACTTATCGATGACTATCTATACTGACTAGTAATCGCTGCAACGATAACTGAATAAATAAAGCGCCAACTGTGAGTTCCTCGGTTGACTTCCTCGTTTGGTCTCGAGGGGGAAATGCCAGGATGGGTATGTTTGGTGTTAGCTTCAGGTTGGATCCGGATAGGTCATTCCTATCCCTCTCTGATAGCCGTCAGTTGAATCGAGTCTCTATAGGTTGTTTAGTGCATACTGCGCTGACGCTACAGTCCACCATACCTATGTAGTCGAGGACCGCCGAATTCTAGTCTCGCTGTCTTGGCCTCGATCTTGACCGCTCTCTCTTTTCCTTTGCCCTTTGTCGGCACCCTTTTGTTTAAGCAGGTTTTGAGATCGGCGTCGTTAAGGGGGTTACCCTTCCGCTTGGCGGGCAGGGTTATGGGCGCCATTGGTTATTCTTGGGCTCTTAGCCCCATTTGCATCTTGTCCGTAGGGCGCTATATCGCTTTTCAAGGTGATTTGGATCTTTGTACGGTATATCTGTATTCTTGACTCATTGAGTCTGTTGTATATATATCTGTTACGTGGGTCCCATCGAGGACTGTTGTGTAATGTTATTACCGTTTTCCACCCGCGAAAGTGCTGGTGGCACCTTTGAATCGTTTCTATGCGGGTTTGGTAGAATCGCTAAAACTTGCATAGGGCCGATTCCGAGGGTGTTACAGTGGTATCGAGCTCAGCTATGTACCCCACAAGTCCAGCTGTAGGATAACCTAGCTAACGGCGAAGTAGAGTGTCAAAACTATTTTCGCAAAATCGGTTGGATAGTTCGATTAGGTCTGATTTTACTCCTACCCTCCGCTGCTCTCCTCTCACCTCTGCGTGTTTTGAATCTGCTCTCTTATCTTTTCTTCGAGTCCAGGATTTCTCGTGGTTGGGTTCCGTCGCACCTTCAGGGTTTCGCTTCCTCTTTTGGTAACGGTGTTGCTACATCTGGTCTTCATGCTATCCGAGGAATCCTTCGTCTGGTGGATTTCTCTTTGTTCCTTCTCGTGCCTTCCGGTGTTTTCCGACGCGACGACATCATGTACGCCAGATCCGATGCAGGGTCTGCATCACCCCTTTGTTCCTGAACTTTGTTTGTCGATATATTCAGTCTAAATTCTGAGGGTTGGTTGCATAACCTATCTGTTCGTGTACAGAGTAATGCTTTGAGTGCGGGATGGAGTCGCGACCATACCACTACTCTTATCATTTGCTTTGTATATTGAATGGTGGATCGATGCAATTTTACTCCGTCCACGGAAGCTAGAGGTGGCTTTATTTGTGGATACCTCTACCTTCGCCCTTTGTTCCCGGAGTGTTCTCTGACGACCACGGACAACGACCTCTTGTTAGTGGTGTCGCGAGTATCTACACGAAGCGAGAAGACGCAGATCGCCGACCTTCCTTTCCGGTACCATGAGGCGGATCTCGAGGGCGAGATCCATTGTTAGTGGTGTCGAATTGTGGCATCCCGCAATGCCTACCGCACTCGAATCTCACTGTTACTGCTTTTGTTACTACTGTCTTTGCTTTACTACTGTCTTTGCTTTACTACTGCTGTTACTTTGCTATTCCTACTACAAAACGGTTGCTACTGATAAACTGATGTGAGCAAGATTGTTTCCAGGTGCAGCTGAATTGACAACTCAGTTGTTAAGGCTTATAAGTATTCTTTGGCTCCTTTTGTGTCGAATCAATAAATTGGGTTTCACTCCCCTCGAAAATACTGCGATACACCTCCACTCTTGTGGGTCATCACGCGCCGAGTTCGCACTCAAGGACCTTGGCCCGCTCCACTACTTCCTCGGTATCGAGGTAGTCCGGCGCGTGGATGGGTTCTTTCTTCATCAGCAGAAGTATGCTCATGAGCTCCTCGAGCACGCTGGGATGCTTAACTGCAACCCTGCGCCTACTCCAGTCGACACGAAATCCAAGCTTTCTGCTAGCGATGGGTCGCTGGCTCCCGACGCGTCGTCCTATCGGTCCATCGTCGGTGCCCTGCAGTACTTGACGCTGACACGTCCGGAGTTGCAGTATGCCGTGCAGCAGGTGCTCTTGCATATGCATGCTCCTCGGGATGCCCACTGGACAGCGGTGAAGCGGATACTTCGCTACATATGCGGCACTATGGACCTCGGCCTCTCGCTGCACGCCTCGCCATCGATGGACATCGTCGCCTACTCGAATGCGGACTGGGCTGGCTGCCCTGACATGCGGCGCTCTACCTCGGGCTACTGTGTCTACCTCGGCTCGTCGCTCATCTCTTGGTCTTCCAAGCGACAACCCACCGTCTCTCGCTCTAGTGACGAGGCCGAGTATCGGGTCGTGGCTAACGCCGTGGCCGAGTGCACGTGGCTTCGTCAGCTTCTCTCCGAGCTCTCTTGTCCTGTCGACAAGGCCACGATGGTGTTCTGTGACAATGTTTTGGCTGTCTACCTCTCCGCCAACCCCGTTCATCATCGACGCACCAAGAACATCGAGCTGGACCTTCACTTTGTTCGTGAGCAGGTTGCTCTCAGTCACGTTCGAGTTCTTCATGTACCGACTTCTCAGCAATTTGCGGACATCATGACAAAGGGATTGCCGACATCGACCTTCGACGAGTTTCGTTCCAGTCTATGTGTCGGTACCGACCCTTCGACTGCGGGGGGTGTTGAGATACGTATTGTACTCTGTATAGGTCTCCTTGTACTCTCAGTATTGTACTTGTAATTATCTATATATATGAGACAGCCGGCCCTATTGGAGCTGCGCATTCTCCACAATTCCTTCTACAACTGCTCCCTAGCGTAGCTCTTCAATTTCTTCTTCTTCCTCATGATCCCTCCCTACTCAGGCCACCGTGGTCCTGACAAAGTGGTATCAGAGCACACCGGTGCCTAGCCCGATTCTACCCTCCCTCCCATCCCTCCCTTCGGAGGAGTCCTCGAGGTTACCAGATCTCCCCGATCTGGCCGTAAAATCCCTCCCTTCTTCACATGGCGGGCTCCATTATCAGGACACGCTCTAAGGAGCACATGGAATCGGAGGCCAAGGAAGCGGCGACCTTGGCGGCTGCTCAGGAGAAAGCTCCCCTTGAGGAGGTCATTCGCCATCGTATTCCCCGGGAGGTCCTCAACCTCAACAGGCGAATGGACCAACAACACGAGTCGTCACAGAAGTCTATCGCCGATCTCCAAGGTGAAATCTCCTTATAAAGGAATCGAGGTAACTTCTGCCTGTTCTCCCCAAAATCAATCCTTTGCTACACCACCACCACCTCAACCACACTCCCTGTCGCCAATTACAGAAGTTTCTACTCCGGCTAACTCTAGCCAAACCAACCAAAACACCATGCGTCCTCTTCACTTCGGCAACATACCTACTGACCAGCTTCCCCACCTGTTGTTCCCACCACCACCAGTCTCCACAAATCAACCAACCTACACCAACTCCACCTTCCCAACATCTACACCATTTTTGACATCCATGGGTCAGATTTCCCAAACAACCAACGACAAACTCATCCACAGACATACCAGCACCAGCAATCCCAAACCATTCAGCCACAGCCATAGTTCTACAGCCCAATCCCACCCTTTTATCCATACTAACCCCAATTCTGGCAACCCCAATTTGGTTCTCCTTAACCCATGCCTTACCAACACAATCCATACTACCAACTTCCATATACACCACAACCAAACCTAACACCTTGCCCACAACCCAACCCTCCCCTTGTCAACAACCTGAAGCACTTTGACAACAAACTCACCACCAACTCAATGAAACTCAAATCCGTACACCCCATGTCAAAGAACCTATCTTTATGGGCGAAAACCCATCTGCTTGGCAACATGAGAGCATATTTGATCTAGCAGACATTCAACCAGATCAACAAACTAAATGGGGCATGGCCCATATCAAAGGGAGGGCCAAAACTTGGTTACATGGATCTCTACAAGACAATCAAAACATTACCTGGAACATGATGTGCACTCTCCTTATTCAGCGTTTCCCTGAGGCACCTAGTACTGGTTCAATGGAACAACTCCAACAACTACGCCAAGTGACAACTGTCAATGCTTACATTGACAATTTTGAGGACTGGATGGATATAATGAAGAGGGATCATACATATCTGGCAACTTCATTCTTCCTGGAACGTTTCATCAGTGGGATGAAGGAAAACATTCACCATTTAGTCAAAATACATAACATGATACTCTCCTCAATGCATATTGGTATGCTCGCTAGCATGACCACTCTTACTTGTCAAACAACAGGCATTACTCGACTCAACTGTTAAACACCAAACATCTTGCTCCTGGTCCACAACAACAAATAGATCCAACCAAAGGCAATGCCTGGAAAGATAGACCATGCATAACAGACAACAATAGGGAACCGAGAAAATGTTAGTATTGTTCAGATCCCCCTGGGTTTTTGGTCACAAATGCCTCTCAATGCAGAAAGAAGTGAATGTAATTGAAATGTAAGGTCACTTGGAAGAAGAGTATGAGGATGTTGTCTGTTCAATGGAAATATTACATCCTCAGGTTGTTCCACCAACCAATGCTCCTACTGATCATCTGGCCAATCCAATACAAGACAATCCACACAAGGACCAGCTTATGAGTATCTCTGCAGAGGCTTACAGTGGCATGCCTGGGCCATCCAACATATCTGTCATTATCAATATACAGGGACACAAAGCTCTTGCCCTGATGGACACTAGGAGTACCAACACTTTCATCTCCTAGGATTTTGTCAGCAAATTCAAATTGCCTTTATCTCCCATTGCTAGTAGAGAAGTCAAAGTACCAGGAGGTGGAGAGCTCACTTAAAATAGTGTACTAGCTAACTATCCATTTGATATTTAGGGAGACAAATTCTGTACTAATTTCAAAACACTACCACTACAAGGAACTGACATCATATTGGGGGTAAATTGGATGACACTCTACAATCTAGTCATGTTGGACTTCATTGGCAGGAAGATCACAATCCATGATGATAAGAGGCCAATCCTCTTTACTGACCACATGATTCCCACCAAAGATTACATCATATAAGCTAAAGAGTGCAAGAAACTGATGGAAACAGGAGCCCCTGGATTTGTAGCCAACCTCACTATTTTAGAAGAAGAATCCATGGCTACTGAATTGTCTGAAAGCCAACCCGAAATGCATAACATCTTGGAACAATTTCAGGATGTGTTCTCTCCTCCCTCTGGTCTACCTCCCCATAGGGACATTGACCATAGCATCCCACTAATTCCAAATGCAAAACCACCAAATATCAGACCCTACAGGCTCTCCCATCACCAAAAGAACACTGTGGGGACACTAATCAAGGATATTCTACTCAACTCTGAAATACGACCTAGTTCTAGTCCTTTCTCTTCCCCTGTGATACTTGTGAGAAAGAAGGACAAATCTTGGCGTCTCTGTGTTGATTACAGGCAACTTAATGACCTCACCATTAAGAACAAGTTTCCCATCCTAGTTATAGAAGATTTGTTGGATGAATTATTTGGCTCAACCATATTCTCTAAATTGGACTTGAGATCAGGTTACCACCAAATCGGGATGAGGCCTGCAGACATACCAAAACTACTTTTAGCACCCATGTAGGCCACTATGAGAGCAATGCCCCTATAACATTTCAGGAACTCATGAACACCATCTTCTCCAAATATTTGAGGAAATTTGTCTTGGTCTTCTTTGATGACATCCTCATCTACAGCAAGGACATCATAGAGCACCAAAAACACCTACAACTAGTCCTACAGGTGCTGAGAAACCACAACCTGAAGGCTAAGATGAACAAGTGCATCTTTGGGCAGAAACAAGTAGAATACTTGGGCCATGTGATCTCAGCAATAGGAGTATCCACTGACCCTTCCAAAATTGTGGACATAATGGCATGGACCCCCCCCCCCAAACAATCAAGAAACTGAGAGGATTTTGGGTCTAACAGGGTACTACATGAAATTCATCAACAACTATGCTCAAAACTGCCAACCACTACATGCTATCTTGAAGAAAGATGCCTTCACCTGGACTGAAGCACAAGCAACTTCCTTTGAGGCTCTCAAAGTATCCATGACTTCACTCCTACCCTAGATCTACCTGATTTCTCAGCTCCCTTCATCTTGGAGACTGGTGCTTGTGCTTTTGGCTTAGGAGTTGTTCTCATGCAGAAGGGCAAACCATTGGCTTTATTTAGCAAATGCTTGGGTCCTAAGAATAATGCGCAATCCATATATGATAAGGAGGCCATGAAAATCTTGGAAGCCTTAAAAAAGTGGAGACGTTACTTTTTAGGTACCAAGCTGATCATCAAAACAGACCAACAGAGCCTCAAATTCCTTAACAGTCAGAGACTCCTGGAAGAAATTCAACACAAATTGATGCTCAAGCTTCTTGAGTTTGATTACTCCATTGAGTACAAGAAGGGCCCTAAAAATATAGCAGCATATGCCCTGTCCAGACAGTTTCAAACTGATGCCTTATGTGCTATCTCTACTGTAGTTCCAGCTTGGCTCCAAGAAATAATTGATTCATACAGTAATGACCCTGTTTCTCTTAAGCTTCTCCAGGAACTCTCAATTGACAACACCAGTAAACCAAACTATAGTGTGATCTCTGGGGTTCTCAGATACAAGGGAAAAGTTTACATTGGAGACAATATTGACCTAAAAACAAAAATATTTCACTCCTTCCACTCCTCCATATTTGGAGGCCACTCGGGTAACAGAGTAACCTTACATAGGATGAAGCAAGTTTTTTCTAGCCTCACATGAATACATTCATCAACACCTTGATAGCTGAATGTCCAACTTGCCAAATATCAAAATCCGAGAAAGTGTAGTATCCTGGTTTATTGGATCCTCTCATAGTACCAAAAATGAAATGGTCATCCATAAGCATGGACTTCATCGAAGGACTTCCCAAGTCAAGGAACAAAGATGTCATATTGGTAGTAGTTGATAGGCTGACAAAATATGCTCACTTCATACACTTATCACACCCTTACTCTATCCAATCTGTTAGCAAAGCTTTCATGGATACTGTGGTTAAGCTACATGGGCCTCCTGACAACATAACTACTGATAGGGACAGAATTTTCCAGAGCAAGTTATGGAAAGAAATTTTCCAAGCACTCAAGATTGACCTCAATTTCACATCTGCTTACCACCTAGAATCAGATGTGCAAACTGAAAGAGTCAATCAATGTGTGGAACAATACCTCAGATGCAAGGCTTTCCAAGAGCCCAAGAAGTGGTTAGATTGGTTGGGAGCAGCTGAGTGGTGGTACAACACTTCTTACCACACCATAATAAAAATGTCTCCTTTTGAAGTATTATATGAATACAAACCTCCACACTTCTCAACGATCTCAGTTTCTTGCAATGCATCTCCTGAAGCTCAAGTGACTCTAGCAGAAAAGGATCACATGCTCAAGAGCCTGCAGAGGAACATGACACTAGCCCAAGAGAAAATGAAGAAATATGTTGATACCAACAGAACAGAACGATAGTTCGAAGTGGGTGCCATGGTGTATCTGAAGACGCAACCGTATCGAGAGACAACTCTGGGTCTCAGGAACTCTCCGAAGCTCACCTCCAAGTGGTATGGACCGTTCAAGATATTACAGAAGATTGGGCGAGTGGCTTACAAACTTTAGCTACCTAATAGTGCAAAGATCCACAACGTTTTTCATGTCAGCCAGTTAAAGAAGCACTTGGGTCCTCGAGCTGTACCAAATCCATTGCTTCCTCTAGTTACTACAGATGGCAAGGTAAAAATAGCTCCCCTCTCTGTATTGGACCGTCGTCAGATCCCTCGATCAGCTGGCGATTACGATGTAGCGGCACCACAGTGGCTCATTCATTGGCAGAACATGAGCAAAGAGGAAGCAACATGGGAACATGCGGCATTCATACATGCTACCTTTCCGTCCTTCAAGCCCTGAGGTCTTGTGTCAAGGAGGGGGTAATGTCAGGATTTGTGGTTAGGATCGCCCCTGACCAGTTCAACTAGTCCAGCGGCTCTACCTACTGGATGCTCTGTTCTGTTATTAGTAACTTAATTAGTGCCTTAATCATTGTAATTTCGCTAATTATTATCTGTATTGCTTGGGCGCCTTTCTCTCGATGTCATCGGCAACAATTCCTTATGATGTGCAACACCAATGTATGTTGTTGTTTTCTTCAACCTTCATACCAACGTTTTGGCACAACTCTTCTGATTTCTGCAAGGAGTTGGTCACCGAGAAAAATATGGTGCTTAAGACTACTTTTATCAGCCTGGTTTCCAGGCCCAGTATTCCTATGTTTCTGTTCTAGAATTGAACTAGAAATCACCCAAAATAATATAGAACATTTCTTTTTTACTATATTCTAGATTTTCCATTGCAATGAGATAGCTTACAATGTTGGTTGAATTTTTACCGTCATCATGTTCTGGTTTGTCTTGCATAGATAAAACCTTTGATGTAAGGACTGAGGAATGAGGACATGACTATAAGGCTATATGTAATTATTCTGGTGTTGATCCATGAGCCCAAAGTGGCTGGCTTATTAACACATTGTATTGTTATCATGGTCTGGTTTGTCTCGCATTCACAAAACCTGTGACACCAAGGATAGGACTATAAGACTATTTGTAATTAGTTTGTTGTTAATACATGAGGTCAAAGTTGCTGGCTAATTGGCACATCGTGGACTGACATGCTCTGCTACTATTTCTTGATTAAATTCCATTATTTTTTTCGTATTGTAGAAATCTAGAGCTTATATGCAGTAGCAGATTGAATCAAAATGACGTCTCTGCTCTTTTGGTTTTGCAAGGACAAAGATATCCGTTATTGGTGTATATTATTACTCCATAGACAATCTTACTAACAAAGGAATTGGACCTGATCCATCCTGCTACCCATTCCTAGCGTTCCATCTCATTGTTCTTGGATGTAAGACATATGTGAACTAGCTTACTTCCTCACATTATCAGTATATTTTCTGTGATCACGCATATAGAATACACGTTTACTTGCCCTTCTTTGGTACTACACCCCTTAAAACTTACTCTAACCAATGTTAAGTTTCAGCGATCTCCTTCAGATTTGTCCCTTGCTTTTTTTGAAACCACATGTAAGCAAAGATTAAGTTCACTCCATCATCACTATCTTATTCACAGAAGCTCTGATCATGTAAATGCAGTGTACGCTCGCATCTGCTCGCTGCTTCAGGGAACATCATTGAAGGACTGCTGGCAAACAATCGCATATCACGATTCAGCAACCAACTACAGGAGGGTTTAGTATATGAGATCGAGTCTTTCATGGTCACTGCTGCTCAAATCAAATAAAAGGCAGCGGAATATTCCACAGAATCAAGTTTGCTGTGCAAACCGAATTGACAGTAGTTGATCCTGCCAACCACTGCGACTCAGAACATCATCAGCAATCGAATGCATAGGCCAGTATATGTACAATAGCCACCCTAGCATGGAACAGATACCAACACGGGTGCGGCATGTCACCGTGCCAACTTACCTAGTTGTACTTAAAACATGTCAGAATTATGAGGCGGAGAACAGAGGAACATGAACTTATATTGACAGAGGAGATTATTACAACCATAAGCACTAATATTCAAGTAAAGAAAAAGAAATCTACAGGTTGTGTTACATTAAAATCTAACAATTGACATACAATACAAACAAACTGATTATAGTAGTATCTAGGCAATCTACACTACCTATGGGAAGCACCAACCTCAATAGATACATCAAGTACTGGACGTCCCCAGTGGAGACGTGGGTCAAATCCCCGAGGTGTAATACTTCAATAGATAGTGTTGCTAGTATGGCTTAGATGCTAACACACCATGCAGTACACCTATATGCAGTGACTGTATTGCCAAGATATAAGGTACTGGCTTCACACGATCCAAAGGAGCTAGCAGACACTCAATTTACTGGCACGTAGTAGTTCATGCAATAAGATTCTGATCTCAGTAAGCCAAACGAAGGTTAACTAAATCGTGAAGCCTAGGCAGTATAGTTCAGGACACCATGTACAGTGGAGAGTTCATAGGGTTTACTACATTCAGAATGCACCGGGAGGAAGAACGCAATATATATTAAGCTTGCTAAACGTGACTGCATGCTGCAACACAACATCCAAAAGAACAACTCTAAACATATGGGATGATCCCTATTTAGTACTCCCTCCGTTTCAAAATATAAGATGTTTTAGCTTTGTGAAAGGAGTGTATCTAGACCCTTTTTAGTGTCTAGGTTCATTCCGAACCTAGATGAACCTACACACTAAAAGAGGTATAGATACACTCTAATATATGAAGAAAGAACAAAGAAGCCTACCCGAATATCACCATAATATAACGTACGCCCACCGCCTCACCACTTTATCTTAATCTATATGCTAATATGTGGAAGCATCAATTTTACGCAGTATTACCTCCCAAAGAAAATCGAGGAATCCACTTAGCCATGTACCATATATCACTTCCGGAAGTACCATGTACCATAATATTTTTTTTGATCTGGAAGCAAATCATTACACAAATTTATCGCATGGTGAACAAATCAGGAATGAAAAAAGAGGAAAGTGGAAAACGTGTACTGGAGTACTGAACCACGCTGATGCAACAGGAAAGCTTCGTCAGTCGGCGGCCATTGAAAGCAAGAAGTCTGAAAGAAAAACATGCCAACCGAATTACTATGGAGAAATCACAAAGAAGCTACAGAGTACAGACAGGAAGGAAGAGAATCAACACCAGCGTTACATTGGCTTGCAAGGGCAGATAACTCCTCTGCTTCATTAAGATGGTGAAAAAGGCAAAAGCACACGTGGGAAGAGGCAGTACAATATACGGAAGAGAGCAGTTCGTTGACGATTCAGTCCCAGTTTATGATCAGTGTGATTACGACTCCATACATGTTTCTTTAGGGAAATTGTTCTGGTGCAGAGTCTGCACTTGCTACGGCATGTATCAGCTGGACAGAAAAGATGAAATAGAAGCCGGGAGACATGACCATTGCAAGGAGGTGGAGGGTAGGTGTGGAAAGGATGGGTCATTTGCCGACCGGAGTTCCCGAGCTGCTGGTCGCCGGAATAGCCGCCACGCTCGTGCACAACGTGTTGGTCGCCTCGTATTCGTCGGGAAGCTCTTATGACTGGCCTCCGCCGGGTTAGAGGAACATCCTCGTTGCCTGCATCGGCAGGTAATTGCAGGCATCGCAGTCATCACATAAAAGAAAACAATAGAAAGGGAGAAGATGTAACACCGGCGCTGGAAACAAGATGTGGAAGCAGAGGATGTGTGAGTCGAGGCTGAAGCGTGTGGCGTGTGTAAGTATGTGGGCCCACAGGCAGCTGTGTAGGTGCTCGAGTATATGTGCTGGGTCACCCAACTGTTATGGGGAAGAGCATAGGAAAAAGAAACTCTGAACCTGAATTCTCTCCTTCTAGCTCTCGTGTTCTCTCTGTATCTACTCCAAACTTCGATCAGATCTCAGGGACTCACGCCCCGATTCCCTTCCTCACCGGCGGCAAGGGGTGTGACACTTGGTATCAGAGGTACGTCCGATCGCTGGGTGTGTCGATTTTTCAGCTGTAAAATCCCGTCAGATGGTTGGTGAATTCGGCGCTGGACTTTGATTTCCTTCGCTGAAATCCCATAATACCGGACGTCGGTTTCTGAATCACATTATCGCCCATGACGGCACCTTCTAAACCATCACCGCAGACCCAATTTGTGCTCACGGCGATGGGGGAGGCGGTGGAGAGGACCGAGGGGTCGTTGGCGGCGATTCACGAGAGCCTTGACTTGGTGCACACGCAGATGGGCTCCATGGATGCTCGGATGGGCCTGCTCGACATGGCGTACCAGCAGGTGGCGGCGCAGCTGGATCTCCACTCCCGTGCCGTGTCGGACCATACCCCGGGTGATGGATGCTATGGAGCGCCGCCAGGAAACATTCGCCCAGCATATGGCGTCCACGGCGGAGGCGGTGGCGCGGCTGTGTGGCTCCAAGGCCCCATTGGTTACGGAGGTGCAGAAGGAACCGGGGCTCGCCTGTGCTATGAGAACAGGCATTCTACATCCGGTTCCCGCGAGCGGCTGTCGAGGAGCGCCGTCGGGAGGGGGATTTTTTCCTGGACCGTCATCGACTCGCCCACCAGACCCCGGCCGTGGCACGGAGGGCTCTCCTGTTGACCTCACCGTCCGCACTCATGGAGCGGGAGGGGAGCAGCATCACGGAGGCATTGGTTCGGGTGGTGGTGATGCTAGCCGAGGAAGCGAGCACACTGGCGGCGGCCGTGTTCTAATTAACATGTCGTTTCCTCATTTTAATGGTGAGTTTCCAAGAATCTGGCGAGATCAATGTCTGGATTATTTTCGTGTGTGCAATATGCATCCGTCGATGTGGCTTACCGAGGCAACACTACATCTGGAGGGCAATGCGGCACACTGGTTCCAGGCCTTCATGCTCAAGCATACAGTGCAGGGTTGGCCAGATTTTATCACGGCTTCATGGATGCATTGCTTGCATTGAAACAAATAGGCACGGTTGATGAATACAGTTCCAAATTTTAGGAGCTCGTTTTCAAAATTTCTGGGCACAATACTCATTATGACGAGACATTCTTTGTCTCTCAGTTTCTCAAAGGTTTGAAGTATGAGATAAGAGTTCCAGTGATCTCACAGATACCAGAAACGCTGGACCGTGCTATTCTTCTCGCACATGCTCAGAAGGACTTGCAGTCCCAGCACAAGCCATGGGCTGGCCGTCCGTTGGCATCACCGCGAGCTGAACATATAGCTCCAAAAGGGGAACAACCTCGTCATGCGTTGAAACTAGATCAATGGGAGATGTGGAAAGACCGTCAGCTATGGCCTGTGTTTTCGTTGCGGCGAAAAATTTGACCCGCAACACCAGTGTGCCAAGAAGGCCGGGCTCCAGGTTTTGTCTGTCCAGGATCACCAAGCAGAAATTTCTGATGATGTGCTCGAACTGCTAGAACTGCAGGATATGGCAAATGCAGAAGAACTTTCCCTTTCCATTCATGCCCTGTCAGGCTCTACAAGTGAGGGCACCGTTCGTATCCGCGCATTGGTGCAGAATCAAATAATGCTTCTGTTGGTGGACTCGGGGCAGTAGTCACACATTTGTTAATTCTAAATTTCTGAAGTGTATTGACCGTCAGACAACAACACCAATTCCGTCTGTTTCAGTTAAAGTTGCAAATGGCCAGGTATTGTCCTACGATCAGATGATGCCTCAGCTATCTTGGTGGGCACAAGGGCACACTTTTTACCATTGGCGTGCGGGTTCTACCCTTGGGGGCCTATGATAAAGTACTGGGATATATGGTGTTAATGATTAGTAACAAATGCAGCTAGTTTATTTATACTCTTGTGTAAATGGAAAATTGTTCGAAATATGCTCTAGAGACAAATAATGATATGGATTATTATCATATTTCATAAAGTTTATGATTAAGTTTTATATCATGCTATAACGGTATTGAAAGGAAACATCAATAAACGTGTGTTATATAAACAACCAGGAATACCCGGTGAAGCTTTAGTCACTGGCTCATTGGTCAACAGATGATCAAAGTTTCCTGATCATGTGGCATTTATGCCAGTTAAAAATGAAGTCACCTCATTATGAGAATGAGATGATGAGCTATACCCAACCTAAGCATCATGACCCGATCATGTCACGGAGTTTAAGTTACGATGATTAGTATAGGCCGAGTGTCCTATTTCTTAGACCGTGAGACCATATCAATCACTGTTACCCGAGGATACTTAGATAACATCAAACATCATCTGGTGACTCGGTGATTATAAATGTGTGTTCAGGTATTCGGAGGAACAGTTGAGGCAATATGCGTCAAGAGCAGGGTTTGTCCATCCGCGTGATGAAAAAGATACTCGAGGGCCCACTTGGAGAAGTTATATCCAATAGCTACGCAGCATGTGATTTAATCACAGGGATATCACTTGCGAAACCAGTCAAGTAGCATTTGTTGATAACGAGATTGAACACGACATGGTGATGTCATTGATCAGATCTCAGACAATGCAAGTATCGAGAGACAAAAGGAATACGACACGATGTTCATGGTTCAACGACGGAAGATTTTGTGGAATGCACAGGGATCAACATGGACATCTAGGTCCCTCTAATGATCATTGGTACGGGAGGGTCCCGACCATGTCTGGAGTGTTCCCGAACCGTGGGGTATCACGCTTAAGGGCTTGATGATGCTTAGAGAGTGTTTTGGTATCGGTAGGATCACCGAAGAAAAGAGAGAGAGAGAAAACCGGAAGAGTTTCGGTAAGACCGGAGGATGTCCGGAATGAGATGGAATGAGTTCCACATCAATAGGGATTGGATAATATGTAAGTGAAAGTTGAATATTGATTTAATCATTCATTTATATTTATTCAATAAAAGAAAAAAGAATTAAAAAGGTCAAATACCTAATTGGGCCAAAATCCGGAAGGAACACGCCCATGAGGGAAAGACCAAAGGGAGGAATGAGGAGGGGTGGCTGGCTGGGCCAAGGCACCCCGCGTGGGCCCACTTGGGCCCTGGTCGGCGGCGGCCAGCCCTCCCCCTCTCCCTCTCCTTTGTTTAGTCCCACATGGCTAAGGCAATTGCCTATGTGGGTTTTTCCCTATATAAAGAGAAGTATTTTGAAAAATTAAATACACAATAATCAATAAAAGGTTCGCTCTCTTTTGGAGAGACCTCCAATTGATTCTCTCTCACGTGACCGTGGTCTCAAGTCCGGATCACGTGAGCAGGAGTCTTCTTCACTGTAGAGCGCCATTGCGCTGTGGGATTCGGATCCAGAAGCTTTACTTCCGCAACTACTGCTGGATCACAGGAGCAGGAGTCATCGTCAGGCACCGGACGTGTGTAACTCCCTGCGAGGTGCAACACTTGGGGCACTAGAAGTCGCTAGAGTCGCAGGAACTGTCGGGAGTTCAACATGACCTCGAGGTCAGCTTCGGTTTGTCTATATCAACCACGCTCTCCCGAGCGTTGACAGCGCTTTTCGGTCTTCAAGGGTAAGTTCGTGAAAAGCCCCTCCCATTACTACATTACTAATAGATAGGTCCTGGCATTAGGATTCTTGGCGTAGGAAAATTTTATTGTTTTTATGCGCGAACCCCTATAGTTTGATACTATCTAAGTATCCTCAGGAGATAGTAAGTAATATGATCTCACAGTCTAAGGAGAAGGAGACTATGTTTCTAACTATTGCAACAATGAACTCTATAACTTGATCATGTCGCAATCTTTGGATGATGTCCATCACATCAGAAAACCTTGATCATCGATTGTCCAACAAACTAGTATGAATAGAGGCTACTAGGGACTTGGTTTGTTTCATACCACACATGTACCAATGTTTCCCCTTGATACAATTATAGCACAATATGAAACTATTATGAACTAATTGAGATATGACAATAAAAACCTATTTATTATTTGCCTTTAGGGCATATCTCCTCAAGTCCCCCACTTGCACTGGAGTACAAATAATCTAGCTCTCATTTTACTTATCATAAACCATATCACATACGTGTTTATTGATCACGCATGCTTATGGAAAATGTCTTGTCCATGTTCTGGTTTACCAGATCATTATGTCTTTTTCAAATCTTTAATGTCTTCCTAATTTTAATATTTATACCATTATCTTATAATGGGTTGAAGTATTCGTTTGGCGACAAAGTGGGACTTTGTTTCTAGTGTTTACAATAACGGTCGCTTTCACTGTTGTCATTAAACTTTTGAAACACACTTATCACTCCTTTGTGTGTATATATAGTAGTTATGGCAACAGAGTGTGGTCGGTTTCCGGGAGCCAGCAGTGACGTTAGATCAGCCATAACGAGCTTTCTCATGGGCACTATGCCTTGGGACACACCCTTTGCATAAAGACAAATAGTCCCACCACAATAATATACATCACGTTAGATGATGCCCTTATACTTCTTTATCTATGTAGATCCTAGTGTATAAAATGCAACTATGCGCCTTACTTTTCTTCTTGTCATTTAAGGACAAACTTAATTTTGGTTCAGTGATTAACTTAGGAATCACTTCAAGACATGTTCTTACAATTAAGAGCTTGTCCTTTCAACCAGAACCTCGGGTCACATTATGTCGAGTATACAATATGGTTGTATGGAAGAACCTATGATTGAGGCATAGGAGATGTAGCACACCTCTTTCTTTTTTTAACCATAGTTGTAATACTAAGACTAACTCAATGCTTCATACAAGTAAGAAATTCTTTCTTACCTTGTTCCATTCTGAATTACTTTAGAATCTTGTCTAGGATATTCTGAACATCTTTAGAATCAAGTCCAGGAAGCATTAAACTATGATATTTATTAAACTTACCAATCTATCTCGATAGATCTCATTGTTTAATAACATGTTCAACTTAATCCATATTTACTAACTTAAATGTTATCAATACCAATCGCATCATTCATATATATTGTCCACATATCTCAGAATGATGTCGTGCTCCCAGTCAAATATGGTATCCATATATGAGAACTAGGGATTTCACTTAGCTCCCACTCAAAATATGGATACTACATATTATGATTCAGCCAAGCTAGTTAGATCCCACTGAAAATATGTCTCTTACATATTCAGATTTGGCCAAGCTAATTAGCTCCCACTCAAATGCAGGTCCTCTCGATAATCTTAGACATTCCAAAATTCTTTGATCACCATCAAATTGAGAATTCCAGTTAAGAGACTTCAATATCCATATATTGTTAGGGTAAATCCAATAGACTCAAGCATCGCTCTAGTTGTAGTCAACTTCTTGAATTTGTCCATACTTTGTCAAATCGTGTCGGTAGAAGCACCCAGTATTCCGCGTTCGCTGGGATTCAACGCATGATAAAATTGATTGCATTGATCGCTATCTTCCCTGCCGAATCGTGTCAGTCCAAGCCCCAATCCTCCACGCTGGATCGGATCGGCCGCACTATCAAATTGCATGTGTCCTCCCCCGTGGAATCGTGTCGGCAAAAGTCCCCAATCCTCTTAGTTTTTGTTTCGCTTTGGTACCAGGTAAATAAAATCGATCAGAACTAGTGGGCTGCATTCGGGGCCCAATTTACCAGAGGAAGGCTACTTGATACATAGAGGAGCGTCCCCAAGGGATAGTCGGCCCAGGCGGGACGTGAAGAAAATCCAACGACCAGAAAGAGGCAGATGACACGATCCGATGGCCACAAACGCAAAGATCATGAGATTTCTCCCTCTTGTTCCGGTTATAATATCCCTAATTAAGTTTCATTTCCTTCTTATGACTTTGTAGTCATTCAGAAATATCAAGCAAACATCTTTACTTAATAAGATCAAGTAACATTTTACTTTTCAACCTTAAATATAACTTAATATAGGATTTTATGACTCCTAGTCATTTCTCATACTTAGGTCCATCACGCTTCTTTGCAGTTCATAGGTATATCTTGTTCAAGTAACATGACAAGTGAATTAATAATATAATTTCACAAACTTGTAGAATATATAGTTGAATCCTACTTTCTTTAGTAAAAGTATTCGCTAAAACTTTATGATCATTATCATTGGTTTCTCCTCTATTTGTAGAGTTTAGTTTCACGAAACAAATTCCGCTACGCCACTCAACCATCTGGAGGTAAGGTCAAATACCTTATTTTGATCTTTTACTTTCTTCCACTTGTACCTTCATCAAGACACGTGAAACTTAGGACAATAGCAGGTTTGTCCTTTGTGGAAGATGCATTCATAGTTTTCGAAGAATTCTCTACAAAGACTTGTTTATTCACCACGATTTCTACTTATCGAAATATCTAGAAACTCGAACGTGCCATAACTCTTATGATGTTGTTTCCACGAATCATTTAGATATTCCTTTGTATTTCAACCGAGTGTTTGCTTATTTTGATCTCTAACTCTAAATGATAACTATAACCCCAATGAGAGATAATATTATACCATATGTATCTAATACAACATAATTATGATATTTAGACATTTCAATACAGTTTGAAGTTGTCCAATTGTCATAATTTGTGAAACATCTTTCACAAGTCATTTTATGCCAAAATTAACTTAAATACTTTAGTCATGTTGATCAAATCGAACATACTTTTGTATTCTTGTTAATTCAATATCCTCCTTCACTTTGAAATCTTTTGAACAATTTAAAATAGTTTCAAACTTATGTTACATTAAGTAAATACTCATATTCACTTAAATCCACAATGAAGTATGAAATGATGATTTCCACTATTTGTTGAAAATACGATACATCACTATGTATAAAATTCAACGTTTCTTCGCATATCACCTTTTTACCAGAATGCGGAGTTTTCATTCTGCCCAGCGAGACATGGTTTTGCAAAGTCTCTAGATCAAGTATCTAAGATCCCGATCTTCATTTAGAATGAAGAACATGCAATAACCACCATAATTTAAACAACAGTGTCATGCCATTATTAAAAAAATGATATCTTTTAGCATTCTATTCCTTTATAAATGTTTAAGCTATTATAATTAACATAGTGATGAGAATAACTCATTTATAATCGTAATGTGACAATAAAGATATTATTCGTAAGAACAGTACAATTGGCTTGTAACTTATTCATATGAACAATCGTCTTGCTAAAAGCAAGACACACAAACAAGGATTATAAAATTATATTCAAGTCCACTAATCCAAATGATAAACCTTGAGGAAAGGAGGTGATGTCCGCCATAAACTTTTTTTCATGTCGTCATCAAGCCACATTGCCTCAATTCTAGCAATTCTCAAGCAGACCATCCCGTTGTCACAAAACGGGGCAAGTATCCAATACTTTTATAAACTGCAATGAGTTTTTGCAAGAGTTACATTTATAACTTTGTATAACCGACATATACCCTTTTCATCCATGACCTCCATTGCAATCAAGCCCTTCTGAGAGTTCTCAACTCTAATGCAAGATCGCTAAGTGATTCTCCAAATATTCTCTTTTCATTCATGATGGATAAAAACTCATCCAACGGCTCATACCTTATGTGCCTGATCTTGCAGAATACAAAATTGTAATCCAACTCTCCATCTTATGGAGAATGGCTTATTGGATGATAATGGAGAAAACACAAATGTTGCAGAGTCATTGGATTATCTCCTAATGGTTACTGTATCAAGAAGAGAAGATCACCTTTTATGAGGATATGCCTCAGCCGTGGGGATTAATCTATGAAGTTGGACCTTTTTGCTAAGTTTCACATCAAGCAAGAAATTTTCCATGGTCGCAAAGGACCTCAATGGGATAGGCCATGATCTTCTAAGATAGTTGCAAATATACATCTAGACTAAGTTCATAATATGAGTTCAATCCTATCGATCGAGCTCCCACTAAAATTTTCATCCCTTGGATGATTTTAGTGACCACATGATCCCAATCCGCTACACCACCCCCGATCGTCACGACTGGCAATGCAGTTTCAAAGGTAGACATTCCCCAATATCAATCATATCATCCATGTGACTCATGCTCGAACGTTTGGTCTCTTGTGTTCCGAGGCCATGTGTACACATGCTAGGCTCGCCAAATCTAGCTTGTGTATATTTATAGTGCAACATGGCTTACACCCACTGTATGCAAACACAGATATGTATGACACCTGATCGTCACAGTCTGCCTCATAACGGAGAACTTTATTGATGGTGCACACACAAGGGGAACACTATCATTGGAATTATTTATGAATTATCTTATTTGCTACCGTTGAGTATCTAATACTAGCATATAATAAGATGTAAAATAGGTATCAACATCACATGTATATTGGGATATGATATGGTCCTTTTTCTTGAGCCTTGATCTCCATCGAGCACTCCGGCATGATCTCCATATTGCTCCTGGTTTGACGCCAAGTCCACGACGCCACCAGCAGGTCGTCCATCGGAATGATGACTATTACTATATTACTTAGTAATAGAAAAGTAAACTACTTTACCTTCCTAACGACCAATACCATATCATAACACAAGCCCTCCTGCAAAACAAAATTAGACGCCTCTACTTTATCTTTTGCAAATTTTACGTGGTTGCTAGGGCTTTCGCAATAAAACCGTTTCTAAACTACGAACTTTCCAACCACAACATGGATCCAACAGCTATCTCTACTACACCTCTTTCGGGGCCCTCCGTTGTAAATGCTACATCAACTATTGAATGAGAGACAGACACCCACTAGCCACTTATACAGGACAAGCTGTATGTCGAGCTTGGAACCAGTCTCGCGTATGAATACACGTAACGTCGGTCTGAGCCGCTTCATCAAACAATATCACGATATAATCAAGTACACGTTAGAGGGTAATAACTAAGGGATCAATTCCCGCACAATACTTGTGCGCACTGGCCGTACAATACTCTTACGCATAGATCGGCTCTAATACCACTGAAGGGTTCCATATCATAAAATAAAAAAAATTCTATGTTGGAACTCCATAACGCCCAAGATCTATCTATGTAGTAATACAGTAATGACTGGAGCGTATAGATTACATACCCTTATAGACCGTACGCGGTTAACGTTCTGAGGGAAATGTGGTTGAAGTAGTCGAACTCGTGACCGACCTCAAGGTCGCGAAGCTCCTCGCAGGTGACCCCTTGCTCCATCTTCATCATGCAGCATCTCCGGCTCACGACATCCAAGGTGCCCAAGTGTGGCCCCTCGTGGTTTCGTACACATATGGTGTACGATGACGACCTCCGGCTCACTGATCCCGCTAGGAGTGCGGAAGTAGATCTCCGACTAGGAATCTCTGCAGCACAACCGTGCACCGCGGTGAAGTCTTGTTCGCATAGCCTATACATGGGGCCATGGTCACACGGTAGAGACAGAGAGGACAGGAAGTCAACCAAAGGACTTCTCTATTTGGTGTTTGGTGTCTCGTGTATTTATTCCTACCCATGGGCACCCCTTTATATAGGGGGAGGGAGGTGTGTCCTCCCCTTTGGATTTCCCATGTGGGACTAAACAAGGGAGAGAGGGGGAGGCGCCATAGGCCCCTAGGGCACCATGGGCCAACAAGCCAGGGGTGGGCCCCACCCTGCGCATAGCTTGAGGCTGGTTGGATGGGCCCCATGGGGCGGCTAGGCCTTGGCCCCTTTGGCCCTTGGCCCTTCCCTCTTGCGGTTTTTTCTCATGGGCCCTTTTTCTTAGGAATTTGGCTCATTAGTGGAATACCCTTTCAAATTAGATTTTAATATTATATTTAATATTAATTAACATGTAAATTCATATTACAAAATCCGATTTGACTCGAAACACCTTTCGGTTCCCTTTTGATTTCCTCTGAACAACTTCGAAACTTTTTTGGAACAAATCCGGTTCTCTCACGGAACTTTTCCGGTTTCCTTTTCTCTTTCATATGGTGATTCCATCTTACAGAGAATCTCTAGATCATCGTACCCTTAACTGTATTTCCCCACGGCTCCGGAATGGCACAAACATAATCTCATCAATGAACAATAGAGTGACCGGGATATCCATAATGACCCTTGTGCATTCCATAATGATAATATCGTTTGAACCATAAAACGTCGAGTCCAATTCCCTTTGTTTTTTTATACGGCTTGTCTGACATCCGATCATTGATATCGCATACCTTATTCAATCACGTTACCAACAAGTTCTGTTTTACTTGTTACCACGATATTACATCCCCATGATCTAGTCACATGTTACAACATTTATGGATGTTATCTCACCAAGCCGGTCGTATGTATCTTACCCGTCACGTGGATGAACAAATCCCACTCTTGAGTGATATGCCATCTATTGTTCCTTTGAATACCTGAACACACCTTTATAATCACTGTATCACCAAGTGACGTTTGATACTATCTAAGTATCCTCGGGAGACAGTGAGTAATATTATCTCACAGTCTAAGAAGAAGGAGACTACATTTCTAACTATTGCAACAATAAACTCTGTGACTTGATCGTGTCACAAACTTTGGGTGATGTCCATCACCTCATTCACCAATGACATGACCTCGTTGTCAATTGGCATAAAATGCCCCATAATCAGGAAACCTTGATCATCGATTGTCCAATAAACTAGTATGAATAGAGGCTACTAGGGACTTGGTTTGTTTCATACCACACTTGTACCAATGTTTTCACTTGATACAGTTATAGCACAATATGAAACTATTATGAACTAATTAAGATATGACAATAAAAACCTATTTATTATTTGCCTCTAGGGCATATCTCCTTCAAATGGGGCCTGCCGAGAGCTGACTTGGTGCGGAAGCCCATAACAGCCGCTTTTTTCGCCGACATAGGGCCCGTCTTGAGCCAATGTGGCACCGTAAACCCATGCCATCAGTGGTATATCGCGGACGTGGCGACATGAACCCATGATGTCTATCAGTGCATATTTTAGACGACGATGTAGGTTATCGCGGGCAGACCACCTAGCAGGCAAAATAGACTAAAGACGTCTGTCGGGTTTCACGGCGACATTGTAATGTCAGTCCATTTATAAACAATCTGGGTGCATAGATCGTAGACGTCCACAGGTTCTCGCGGTGGGTCGTACTGTGGGCCCATTCTTAGCCGAACTGGCATCATAGATCGTAGACATCCATGGATTCTCACGGTGGTATCATGCTTATTTTCTACATACGGACTCTCCAAACGATGTCCGGCCTATAAATATTCTCTCACGTTGCTCTTTGCTTGCTATTGTGTTCATTTCCTCTATCCACATTATACCGCTCGGTCATTGACCAGACCCTGCGCTTCGGCGACATCACCGACGCATAGGCGGCGTCGTTCATCTCCGGCTTTCAGCCGTCCGGCCTTCCTCTCCTTCCACTGCGTACTATACGTACGTACGTATGCATGGCAACGGCTAGACCCATTGCTTTGCTAGACCTCTCCTCCGTTGGTAATCCTGATGATGGAGGGGTATGGAAGACGGCGTTATTTTTTTCCTTTTCTTTATAATTTTCTTTTTTGTTTTAATAGTAGGTTTTTATTTTACTCTGCTTTTGTCTTTCTCTCCAATCATTTTCTCGGCTATGTGGTCTCGACAGTGTCACGCCTCTCCATGACGGTCTGTCCTCGCGCTCGACTGCTCCAGGTCGTCCTCTACGCTCTTTGTGGCTGCTTTTGGAGCATTAATGAGGTGTATACCGTGTTGTGTTGTAACTGTAGCCTAGTGGATTGTGTTGGGACTGTAGCTGTAGAGTGTGTAGCGGGTTGTGTTGTAACTCACAAAGTGTGTACTGACACTCTTGCTATGCCACATGTAATGTAACATTGTTGTGTGATAATGAATGAATGGGATGCAATCTGTAATGCACTGTAATTTATGGCATGTATTGTAAAGTTTTTTCATTGATAATTAATGCATTCTTTCCTTTTATGTTTGTCGTGTACTATGTATTTTTATCCGTGTACTTATTTTTTTGTGTCACTTATGACTTTATGGACCTCCGCCACTTATTTGTGGAGGGTGTACGCGATTGGAGGACACGGCGAATGATATTTTGTCCCGACATGGATAGCAGCGTGATCTTCGTATAGATCAACATTAGTTGGAGGCGTTTTTTTATTATTATCTCTGTGAGTTGTAATTTGGCTTTACCTTTCGACCAATTGTGTGTGGTTGAACGGCTATGTGCATCCTAATTATGCAGAGGCCAGGTGTAAACATTGCTTTCAAGTAATATATACGCCCATTTCAAAAAAAAAATGCGTATGTATCTTTTCTTAGATTTTGATAAAAAAAACTCAGAAAAAGCATGTATTTGATATTAGAAATGTCCAAAACGATTGTTGTATAAGCTGTTCGGTTGTGCCATTTTATTTCCTTACGCTTATCTTTAGCTTTTTTTAATGTGCGTGATGTTTAGACTTTTTTCGGTGTGTATGTCATCTTAATATGAGTCATACTCAGGACTGAATTGATAAGACGGTATCTTTAAACCAAGTCGTGCTCGATCTTTAAGGGATATAAGATGAGATCTTTAAACAGAGTCGTGGTCAGGCTCGAATGGATAAGACCAACCATGAACATTTTGTTCATCGTCTGCATCTCATACTGACGGCATTGATTTCGTTTTAGAGGTCTACGAGAATACTTCTGTAAAAACGCATAAAACAGAATCACGTGAGAGACGGATAAGTGTGTATTGGTGTCCCGAAAATTGATAAGGCCACCTGCTGGCGATGGGCTCAGCGACGTAAATGGCTCGTGAGATCAAATCACCCCGCAGTTAAAAGCTCATGAAAATGGCTAGTACTAATTTTGCTTCTGAGATCAAATCTCTCCCGTAATTAAATCTCATTCTAATTGGCTCATTAATTGGCCACGCAACAACATGCACGTCATGCTGGAAATTAGGACGAGGAGGTGAGATAAATCAGGAGTTACTGGTTGAATTGCAAACGTTTTTTTTTTTTTTGAGGGAAATTGCTGCGATCTATTAATTCACCAAAACATCCGATACAATTGAGTTTACAATACTAGCCGGCGGAACACCGAGCCACTTCATATTAGTTTATTATCGCAGCCTTCCTTAGCTAAAATATGCGCGGTTCCGTTCGCAGACCGGCGAACAGCTGACACCGAGCTCTCCCTGAAGCTACTCAGCAGCTCCTTCATTTCCTCCACGATTGCACCATGGACACTCCGATCCAACGCCGCGCTCATCAGTTTTGATCGTACACTCTGGCAGTCAGTTTTAAGGATTATCTTCGGCACCTGACATTCTCTGGCTAGCAGTAAGCTTTCTCTGCATGCTAAGAGCTCCGCTCCTTCCAGATCAGCAACGTAAGGGAAAAAACGGCACGCTCCGGCAAGAAAGCCACCGTGGTGATCCCGCAAGACCACACCTCCACCTCCGTTAAAGTCCTCCTTGCGAAAAGCTCCGTCGGCATTTACTTTACACCAGCCAGTATCCGGCACTGTCCAGTGTTCGACAGGCATCGTCGCTGCTTGGCCAAGGGGTTGCAAGTTGTGCCACTCCTCGATGGCAGCTGCCGTTCTTCTGACGGTAATCCTAGGATCCTCCATCTTTCCTGGCTCCCGGGCATCATTGCGGACAAGCCACAGATTATACAACAGCATAAGCATCCAGGTGTTCTGCTCGCTTGAGCTCCTACCAATCACATCCAACAGCCAGCCCTTGAGATCGGCGTGGCACCGAGTGTTTTCAGGTGGCTTCTCCACGGCAAGTCCGTCCCGCTCTGCTACAATTGACCAGGCCATTGCTGAATGAGGGCACGTCCAGAAACGATGAACTAAGTCCTCCGATCTCCCGCACGCTAGACAGATGACTCCATCTTTTATCTTCCTATGTTTTAGTTCTGTTCCCACTGCCAACCCATTCTCAATCAATCTCCAAGCATGCACCTTAACTTTACCCGGTACTGAGGTGCTCCACAGGGCTAGTCTCCCTCTATGTTCTTGGCAGGAGGTCGAAGATTCAATCCCTCCTCTCGCCTCTCTTTTCCTCTGAACCGCCAAATGGTACGCGGACTTGACTGAAAAAATTCCATTTTTTGTGTGATTCCACGCCTGAAAATCCTGAGAACCTGGGCGCCCAACAGGAATGCGGAGAATATCAGCTACATCAGAGTCAAAAAAGTATTTCCGCAGTTTTTCTTCATCCCACCCAGCACCTGCAGGTCGCATAAACTCGCTTACCATCTCCGGGCACCCCTGCACCCTACGTCCCAGTGGACGTAGAGCTTCCACTCTTGGAATCCAATTATCATGCTCCACCGAAACTGATGTACCATCCCCCATCCTCCAAATAAGCCCAGCTTTCAGTAACTCACGCCCATGGATAATACTTTTCCATGTGTAGGAGGCACGGCTGGGGCAGCTTGCTGTCAAGAAATGCCTATCTTTGAAGTACCGCTCCTTTAAAACCTTTGCACAAAGAGAGTTTGGGTCAGTGATTAACCTCCACCCCTGCTTCGCAAGGAAAGCTTGGTTGAAACATTCGTAGTCTCGGAACCCCAATCCGCCAGTCTCCTTACTCTTACACATGCGCTCCCAGCTCACCCAGTGGACCTTTTTCTGTCCCTCAGTGTCGCCCCACCAAAAATTAGATGAGACGGAACTCAATTGCTTGCATGATTTCTTAGTGAACCGGAAGCAGCTCATTGCATATGCTGGCCCAGCCTGGAGAATCGATTTGACCAGAATACTCCTGCCCTCTTTTGACAGGCCATGCCCCTTCAAACCCTTTACTTTCCCCCACGCTCGCTCTCGAAGGTGTTTAAAGCATCCTTCTTTAGATTTTCCAACAACAGTAGGCAGTCCTAGATATCGTTCCGACAGTGCTTCGGTTTCAATGCCAATAGCTTGCTTTATACCTTCTTTTGCTTCCTCTTGGCAACCCTTCCCAAAGAAAATCGAGGACTTTTGGAGGTTTACCTTCTGTCCCGAACTTACTTCATACGCACCGAGGATCTGCTTCAAAGTTTGCATGCTCCCTACCGTAGCCTCCAAGAACACGACGCTGTCATCAGCAAAGAGGAGATGTGTAATATGCGGCCCGGAAGTACCAAACCGAACACCACAAAGCTGGTTTGAAAGTCGCGCCTCCTTAAGTAAAGCGGAGAAGCCTTCTACACAGAGGAGAAACAAGTAAGGGGATAGCGGGTCGCCTGCCTTGCCGCAGTCCTCTAGATGGAAGGAAGGATTCCGACACTCCACCATTTACTTTCACCTTGAAACTAACTGTGGTGATACAGCGCATCACCATGTCAGTCCAGCTCCTTGAGAAGCCCAGCTTCAGTAGAACATTTTCCAGAAAAATCCACTCTACCCGGTCGTAGGCTTTTACCATATCCAACTTCACCACGCACAGAAGTGTCTTCCTTTTCCTAGATCGGATGGCCTGAGTGCATTCATAGGCTGTGAAGACGTTATCCGTAATCAGTCGGCCAGAAACAAAGGCGCTTTGTTCTTCAGAGATCAACACCGGGAGGATTAGTTTTAAGCGATTAGCCAAAGCTTTTGAGGCGATCTTATAGAGCACGTTGCAGAGACTAATTGGTCGAAACTGAGAGAGCAAATCCGGTGATTTGACCTTTGGAATTAGAACGATCACCGTATCATTGAAATCACTAGGACACTCCTTGCCCGCCAAAAACTCCCGCACCGCCGAACACACGGCCGGCTTCAGCTCAGCCCAGTGGCGCTGAAAGAAAAGAGCTGGGAGCCCATCAGGCCCCGGCGACTTTGTCAGCCCCATAGCAAACAACGCCGTCTGAACTTCTGTCAGAAAACGGCGCTGTCAATTTCTGATTCATTTCTTCGGTCACAAACTCCTGAATCCGCTCAAGGATCCTATCCATATTGGTAGACCCTTCGGACTGATACAAACTAGCATAAAAGGATTTCGCCATCTCACGCATCCCTTCATCAGTATCACACCGGCTACCGTTAGCTCGTTTTAAAAACCGGATGGTGTTCTTCCTTTTCCTATGTGTAGCTCGGTTCTGGAAATATCTGGTATTACGATCACCAGCTTTTAACCAATCTTGACGAGATCTCTGTTTAAACATAACCTCCTCTGTTTCATACATCTCGTGTAAACGCTGCTCAAGTTCTCGCACCTCCCGTGAGTTATCCGAGACCAGCGCCTGAGCTTTTGCCTGTTCAAGAGCTGCTTTCAGCTGTTTTATCTCTTTTCGTACCAAACCAAAGGTAGTGGCGCTCCAGACCTTCATCTCCTTCGACATCTCCTGTAACCTGCGCCACAAACCCTCCAGCCCTCCACCTAAGCCTGCGCTAGCTTGCCACGCCTCCTTTACCATATCATCGTATGTCTCATGCCGCGACCACATCTCCTCATACATGAAGCCTCTCTCCAATCGCCCCTGTCGGCTGTCCGACAGTGCAGCGACCTTAACAAGCAGTGTCATATGGTCAGACTCCTCTGTCACAATATGTTGAACGTGGGATTCCGGGAACATAGCAATGAACTCGTCATTTGTCACGGCCCTGTCAAGTCTTGCCTGGACATTGGCACTGCCCTCCCTTTTATTATCCCAGGTAAATGGGTAACCAGAGTAGCCCAAATCCACCAGCCGGCAATCCGTCAGGCACTCCTGAACTTTGACATCTGTCTCTCCCTTCTTTCGTGTTGCCCAACATGTTCAGCCTGGACCAGGACCTCGTTGAAATCACCAGCACATATCCAGGCGAGATCATCTTGGCTACATAGAAACCTTAACACTTCCCATGTCTTCTCTCTTAGCTCCGTTTTTGGTTCGCCATAGATTCCGGTGAATCTCCACGAACCTTCCTCTGTTGTGATTTTCGTATCAATATAGTATTGACACCACGGTCTTACAGACACCTCCACCCCATCACGCCACCAAAGAGCTAAGACACCCCTTTACCTTTACTTTCAACACATACACCATGCCGAAAGCCCAAACTCCATTGTAGCCTTTCCATCGCTTTCTTCTTTTGTTTTGTTTCACTTAAGAAAACCACCGCTGGGTTGTAAGACCTCACTAGGTCTCGAAGTTCGCCGACTGCCGCGTCCAACCCCAATCCGCGGCAGTTCAGGCTAAGGATATTCATTGCTCCCGGCGGCCCGGCCCGCCGCTCCGTTATTTGGATCCTCCAGCCTATCAAACACCGAACCTGTTTTCTGCCTTTTCCCTGTTGTCTCTGCCATCTCTTCCCCAATTACGCGCACCTAGACTGGCAGCCACACTTGTTTTGTCCCTCTCTTCTTGCTCTTGATGCCCTATGGCATTTGGGGGTTAGCACTCCCACCTCCAGTAGCTCTTGGCTTCCTGACATAAGTACCGCTCCTCCCAGAATTCATCCTGTGAGGAGAACGAGCATTCCTGTCCTCTGCGTTGTGACCAGTGTCACTTCGCCGAAGCTCCTTATCCGGGCTGTTCACATCCCTTCTCACACCTCTATACTCGTCACTACCGGTGCGTGACGAGCCTGAAAATGAGAACTCCCTCTGTAGGTTTCTCCGGGAAGGGATATCTCTGATTGATACCCCATGCCCCTTATAGTTAGTTTCCGGGCCTAAGGATCTACTACCGAGACTACTCGAGGGCCCGGAAGGCCAGCTAGACTGACCAGACTTCTTGTGTTTTTTTGGTTCAGCTCGCAGCCATTCACCCCATTGTTTCCCTTCCTCTCCTTCAGCTGAGCAACGATTGTCAGGGTGCACCAAGCGGCCGCAGTCGAAACAAAAATGGGGGACCTTCTCATACCTCAACTCAAACCAAGTGTTTTTCTCTTCGGATTCAGATTCCTTCACACTAATACCACGCAAAAGCGGTTGATCAACCTGGATGGCAACTCTGATTCTCAAATCTTCACCCCACGCCATCCCATCCTCGTCCACATCCACGGAGATGGACTTCCCAATCCAGCTTCCAAATATTTCCCCTTATGCCTTGTTCATCATGTCCATAGGAAGATTCAACACTCTAACCCAAATGTCCAAAGAGTCAAACACCATCTCGGACGGGCGAACTGATCCGTCGAAATCCTTGAGCAGAACGACGTTGAAATCAAACTGCCATGGGCCATTAAACAAAGCATGCTTCCAGTCCCCCTCTGAGTTGAACGGGACAACAAAACGATTGTCTCCGATATCCTTAAACTGGGCAGGGCTGTGTAAACCCCATGCCCTCTCCAAGGCGCGCTCCAGAGCTCCTATGATCAACTTTCTCGGGGAGCAAACCTTGCCAACTGCCGCCCAGCGAGGGCGAGGAATATTCGATCCGACCCCTCCGATCACCAGACCTGTCGCTTCCTTATCAGTAAGAAGAAGATCACCCGTCCTCGCCGACAGTCCTGCTGCCAGATCGTCCGCACCCGACTTAGCAGGAGATCGGGACGGCGTTCTCCCTGAACCACCGCTTCTCCCCTTCGACCGAGCCGGAGGTTCCATCAAGCTCGCGTCTCGGCACCCCACGCGCGTGAGAGGCCACGAGCACACACCTCACGGTGCACAGGATCGCTCTCGCAGTCGAGATCGATCGCCGCCGCCGACGCACCACCCTCAAGCGCGAAACCCTAGCAAAATACGATCGCCCATCCGATCGCCCTAGAGAGACTCACGCTGTATCTGGTGGACCCGCGATTATGCCCTCCTTGAATTGCAAACGTTTAATGCTGGAAATTAGGGCGAGGAGGTGAGATAAATCAGGAGTAATCGTTCTCCGGAAACATAGAGAGTAGACAATCCCAAAAATCATGAAGCATTTTTTCCGTATGATTTTTTTCTAATTGATGGAATCAGTTCTACAACCTGGAATTAAAAACAATTCTCCTAATTTTCATAGGGAAGGACTGCTTCGGAGGATGTCAACCTTTCCAACATCCGGCTTGGGGTGCTCACATCGTGTCCAGCTTGGTCCCCCAATCCCACCTTTGCCGCATCATAGTATAAAAACATATCGTATTTGTTGCATGTAGTAAAAAAAACCTCGCCGGCAAACTTGCCAAAGACCTCGTTGGAAACCTCGTAGTAAACATAAAATATGGATTTGCTAATTCTCAGCTAGCTGAGATATAACTTATGGCATAGTCACGTTGTAGTCCGTCCGATTTGCTCCACGCATTAAGATTTGTACCCGGTAAGGCCGGTTGTTTTCGTGCGTTGCCTGAACTTGTTTCCGGACACCTTATCCGGTGTTTTTTTTTTCGAAATGTCTTGTCCGGCGTCTTGTCGCGCGTGTCCTGACCTGCATTGGTCGGCCCATGTTGGCCATGTCTTTTTTCCTTTGTTTGATTTCTGCGTGTCTTTTTCTGGGTGGTAAGGGGCTACAATTTTTGTTGTTGTTTTGTACGGCAAGCAACGGCGAGCATGCATAGGTTGTACAAAAATACTGTGTGATCGTGGTTTTTTAATTATTCTACTCTCTCCGATCTAAATTAGTTGACTTAGATCTGTCTAGATTCGAATCTATGTATACAAAACCAAGTCAACTAATTTGGATCGGAGAGAGTACCGTAGTTGTTTCTAAACTGTAGTTTTTTGTTGATATTCATTTTTTGTGTTTTTGTCTGAATTTGAGTTGTTTGGCCCATGTAGGTTGCGTGGTTTGGGTTTTTGGTCGTTGCGGACTATCGAGTAGGTTGTGGCCTGTTTTTGTCCTCCGGTGTCTCTCTTCGAGCGGGCCATTTCCTCGTTCTTTTCTCCTCCACGATGTTGACTTATTTTACTTAAAGAGGGCGAGAGTGGCGGAGATTGGTGGACATCATCCGAGAGCGGCGGAGGCGGGTTAATTTGAGCAGTGGTTCTTTTTCCGGTGCTAGAGCCTCGCTGATTTGCATCGACGTCGGTTCTTCCCTGAAACCTACGGTGGAGAGCAGCGGAGTCCAGTTGATTTCAATAGTTTCTTCTCCGGTATCGGTCTCTTTTTTCGTTGGGGTTGTATTTGAACAGGGTTTTTTATGATCGTTGACTTTTTTATGATTTTCTTCCTTAGTGTTCTATAAATTCATTGTTGCAAGTTCTATGTGGTATCATTGTTCTTGTATAAGTGAAGCGAGGAAAAATTATCAGTTATTTTGTGATCTATTCTTACTATGGAGGCTTTCTCTGCGACTTGCAACCCCATGTTTCATGGTCCCTTCTTACTATGAGTTGCAACTGGACTTGCAATTTTTTCTCACCAACTATGAGTTTCAACGGGACTTAGAGCTGGCTTTGTTGGCGAGTTGCAACTAGGGTTGTAACTAATGATTGTTTCGTGATCCCTTCTTATTATGAGGTGCAACTGGGTTTGTAACTAACGATTATTTTCGTGATTCCTTCTTACTACGAGTTGCAAATGGACATGCAACTAGCTTCTCGATGATTGCACTAAGATTTCAATTAAAGATTGTTTCATGGTTATTGTCTTGCAACTAGCTTTTCTCGTGGAAAAGTTCCAACTGCGAATTATTTCGTGATTCGTTCTTACTATGAGTTACAATTAGAGATTTGTGTCTAGTTTTCTCGGGGTTCCACCTTACTATGAGTTACAACTAGACTTGCAACTGGCTCTTTCTAGAGAGATTGTTGTGTTTGTTGGAATTATGCCCTAGAGGCAATAATAAAGATGTTATTATTATAATTCTTGTTCATGATAAAGTTTATATTCCATGCTAAAATTGTATTAAGCGGAAACATTAATACTTGTGTGGTTTGTGAACAACACCGTGTCCCTAGTACGCCTCTATGGACTAGCTCATTGATCAATGATGGTTAAGGTTTCCTAACCATAGACATGAGTTGTCGATTGATAATGAGATCATATCATTGGGAGAATGATATGGTGGACAGACCCAAACTAAGCGAAGCAATTAGATCGTATCATTGTGTTCATTTTTGCGAAGCTTTTCCTATGTCAAATATTGTATTCCTTGGACCATGAGATAATACAACTCCCTGGTATCGGAAGAAAGCTTTGAGGTCATCAAACGTCATCCTATGAGAGGGTGATCATAAAGGTGTCTCTCAGGTAATCGGAAAGTATATGTTGGGTTGTATGTATCGAGATGGGATTTGTCCCTCCCAAGTCGGAGAGATATACTTCTGGCCCACTTTCGTGTCGATATCAACACCGCTTGCAAGCATGTGGTTAAGGAGTTAATCACAAAGTGATATCGGATTACGGAACGAGTAAAGTACTTGCTGTGAACGAGATTGAACTAGGTATGACGATACCGACGATCGAATCTCGGGTAAGTAAAATATCGCGAGACGAAGGGAATATATATATGGGATTGATTGAATCCTGGCATCGTGGTTCATCCGATATGATCATCGATGAATGTGTGGGAGTCAATATGGGTGCCCAGACCCCGCTGTTGATTATTGATAGAAGATCATGTCTGCATATTCTCGAACCCGCAGGGTCACACACTTAACGTGTCTCGGCGCTAGGATAGATTGGATACTTGGTTTATGAATTTTTGTTCGGAGTCTCGGATGGGATCCGGGACATCACGAGAGGTTCCGGAGTGGTCCGAGAATAAGATTCATATAAGGCGGTGCAGTTTTGGAGTTGAATTGTTAGGTTAATCGGTATTGTACGGAAGCTTCTAACCTTCCGGAAGGGGACCAACGTGGCCCCACCTTCCGGGGAGGGCATGGGCCTATGAGGGAGTGTCCTGGCGCATTGGGCCAGGGCACAAAACCCTATAGGGCCCAGCCGATCCTAGATAAGTTTAAACTCGTTTAAACTAGAGATAGGGTTTCTAGATAAGGGATAAGTTTAAATCGTTTAAACTAGAGATAGGCTTGGAGGATGGGCAAGGGCTGGCCGCACCCCCCCTCTATATATAGAGGGCTGGTGCGCCCCCCCAACCTACACCTTCCTCCAAACCCTAGTTGCCCTGCTGCCCTCCTCTCTCCCTCCCAACTGTTTGTAGGCGAAACCTGCTGCGAAATTCTCCACCATATACACCACGCCGTGTTGTAGATCCAATCCATCTCTCCACCATACTTGCTGGTCCAAGGAAGGAGGAGACGTCGAGGTGCTGCACGTGTGCATCTCACGGAGGCACCGCCACTTGTGGTGCTAGATCGGATCGGATCGCGAGGAGGAGAAGCGAGTACGACTACATCACCCACGTTCCGATGAATGTTCCGTGTGAATCTTCAAGGGTATGAAGATCTAATCCAATCTATCTCGTTGTTTGCATCTCCTAGATTAGATCTTGGCTTCCCTCTGTTCGCAGAAAATTTTGATTTACTATGCTGAAACCCTTCGGGTATCGAGCTAGATCTATGCGTAGATGTGTTTCACGTGTAGAACGCAACATGGTTATTGGGCGTTGATGTTTTCTTGCAAGCCTCTTGTTTGTGTTCTTCTTATGGCGGGATAGTGAGATTGAAGCAGTCCAGGCCAACCTTACGCGACGTCGTTCGCGAGACCGCTCGCACTTGACGTGTGGCTTGTACCATACATGCGGCTGGTGGATGTCAGTTTCTCTCACTATAGTTGTCATGGGATTAACACCGGAGTTTGGCAACCATAATATCATCGTTGTGGCTTTCCGTAGGTAAGAATCGTTCTTAGCATCTACTCCCATAAGCCACGTAAAACATGCAACAACAAAGTAGAGGCGTCTAACTTGTTTTTGCAGGGAGTGTTTTCTGTGATATGGTATGGCCCAAGATGTGATGTGTCTAATGTATCACGATGATCATGTTTTGTAATGTTTCACGACTTGCATGTCGATGAGTACACAACCGGCAGGAGCCATATGGTTGTCTTTATAATTGTGTATGACCTGCGAGTCAACTTCTTATACGCCATGTAATAGCTTTACTTTATCGCTAAGTAGTTAGCAATAGTTGTAGTTGCTATTCGTGGTGGAGGCAATCATGGTGGAGTGATGGAGATCATGCCGGAACGCACAAGATGGAGATCATTGCGTGGAGATTGGCTATACCATGTCACATAAAGTTATATGCATGTGATGTTTATCCTTTTATGTATCTTATTATGCTTAGATCGCGACGGTAGCATTATAAGATGATTCCTCACTTAAAGATCAAGATAAAAATTGTGTTCTCCCCAAGTATGCACCGCTACGAAGTCCGTCGTCCAAGCATCACGTGATGATCGGGTGCTATAGACTCTACGCTCACATACAACGGGTGCAAGCCAGTTTTGCACACGGAAATACTTGGGTCTAACTTGATGAGCCTAGCATGTACAGACATGGCCTCGGAACACAAGAACCGAAAGGTTAAGCATGAGTCATATGAATGATATGATCGACACTTCGTTGTCCACCATTGAAACCACATCTCTTCTCGTGATGATCGGATTAGGTGTGGTGAATTTGGATCGTGTTCACTAAACAACTTGAGGGATGTTGAATTTAGTGGAGTTCATCTAGTAATTTGATTAAGTTGAACTATTTATCATGAACATAGTCTAAATTGTACTTGCAAATATCAGATCACTGGCCAAGTCCAACTTCAACTTCAACGTTTTTGCTGAGAAAGAAAAGCTTAGAAACAATGGGTCTAACTTCACCAACTGGTTCCGCAATCTAAGAATCATTCTACGGCGGACAAAGGACTATGTCCTTGGGAAAGCGTTAGGTGACCCCCCTCAAGAATGGCTACCGATGAGAAAGCTGTCTATCGGTCGCAAAGATGATTATGGTGTGATTAAGAGCACCATGTTGTTTGCTATGGAACCGAACTTCAAAATCGTTTTGAAAACTATCCCGGCCCTTTGAGATTCTCGAGGAGCTGAAAACCATGTTTTGGACTCAGGCCGTTCGAGAGATATGAGATCTCCGAGAAGTTCTTTAAGCGCAAGATGGAGGAAGGGAGTTCCGTTAGTGAGCACGCCATTAAGATGTCGGGCTACACTCAACGCCTATGAGAAACTGGACTGCAAGATTCCAGAGGAGCTCAAGATTGATGAGGTTCGCAATCACTCCTCCCAGCTACAAAAGTTTTGTAGTGACTCATAATCAGATTGGTTCCACTGATACGATCACGAGCTCTTCGCAAAGCTGAAGGCTGCGGAGGTGGACATCAAGAAGGATAATCATGTGTTGATGGTCAACAAGCCCTCCTTCAAGAAAGGTAAATGTGCAAAGAAGCCCTTCAAGAAAGGCGGCGTAAGCGTTGCCCTCGCTGAGAAGAAGCTCAAGTCCGGTCCCAAGCCGGACCTCGAGTGCTTCTATTGCAAGGACAAGGGTCCTCGGAAGCGAATCGTCCAAGTACTTAGCGGACAAGAAGGCTGGCACCATCAAAGGTATATTTGATATACATGTTATTGATGTTTTCCTTACTAGCCCTCGTTGTAGTGCACGGGTATTTGATACGGTTCGGTTGCTAATATTTGTAACTCAAAGCAGAGCTTGAGAATAGGCGGCGGCTTGCGAGGGATGAGGTGACGATCTTGGCGTTGGCAGCGGATCAAGAGTTGATGTGATGGTCGTCGCACGCTCTCCTTAGTTTTACCTTCGGGATTAGTTTTAAACCTTAATAAATGTTATTATGTACTGCGTTGAGCATGAACATTATTTCGGATCGTGTTTATTGCAAGGCGGTTATTCATTTAAATCGGAGAATAATGGTTGTTCTATTTATATGAGTAACATCTTTTATGGTCATGCACCTCTTGTGAGTGGTTTATTTCTTATAAATCTCGAAAGGATGAAACACACATCCATAACATTGAGGCTAAGAGATGCAAAGTAGATAGTGATAATACTACTTATTTGTGGCAATCGTCGTCTAGGTCATATTGGTGTAAAGCGATGAAGAAACTCCATTACGATGGACTTTTGGAGTCTCTTGATTTTGAATCATTTGACACATGCGAACCATGCCTCATGGGCAAGATGATCAAAACCCCGTTCTCGGTATGATGGGCGAGCAGCGGACTTGTTGGAAATCATACATACCGATGTATGCGGACCGATGAGTGTTTGACGCGGTGGATATCGCTATTTTCTCACTTTTACCGATGACTTAAGTAGATATGGGTATATCTATTTAATGAAACATAAATCTGAAACGTTTGAAAAGTTCAAAGAATTTCAGAATGAAGTGGAGAACCATCGTATGAAAGATTAAGTTCCTACGATCCGATCGTGGGGGCGAATATTTGAGTTATGATTTTCTCACGCATCTCAAAGCAAGTGGAATCGTTTCACAACTCACGCCACCCGGAACACCACAATGCAATGGTGTGTCTGAACGCCGGAATCGAACCCTATTAGATATGGTCCGATCGATGATGTCTCTTCTTGATTTCTTGTTATCATTTTGGGGTTATGCATTAGAAACCGCTGCATTCACTTTAAATAGGGCTCCATCTAAATCCGTTGAGGCGACACCGTATGAACTATGGTTTGGTGCTAAACCTAAGTTGTCGTTTCTTAAAGTTTGGGGATGCGAAGCTTCGTCAAGAAGTTGATGCGGACAAGCTCGAACCCAAAGCGAGAAATGCGTCTTCATAGGATACCCTAAGGAAACTATTGGGTACACCTTCTATCACAGAACCGAAGGCAAAGTGTTTGTCGAAGAACGGTTCCTTTCTTGAGAAGGAGTTTCTCTCGAAAGAAGTGAGTGGGAGGAAAGTAGAGCTAGACGAGGTTATTGAACCTTCTCTTGAATTGAGAGTAGCGCAGCACCTGAAATTGTTCGATTGCCTTTGCACCAACAATAGAGGAAGCTAATGACAAGGATCATGAAGCTTGGACGATCTTGCTCTTGAGCGTCGCAGTCGACAAGGTCGCGTGCCCCTCTGAGTGGTACGGCAACCTGTCTTATTGTCTTGTTAGTAGAAGACAGCGAACCTACGAACTATGAGGAAGCGATGATGAGCCCAGACTCGAGAAATGGCTAGAAGCCATGAAATCCAATTGGGATCCATGGCGAAAACCAAGTATGGACTTTGGTGGACCCTCCTAGCGACCGAAAGTCCGTTGAGTGCAAATGGATCTTCAAGAAGAAAGCGGACGCGGATGGTAATGTTACCGTCTATAAAGCACGGCTTGTTGCGAAAGGTTTTCGACAAGTTCAAGGTGTTGACTACGATGAGACTTTCTCTCCGTAGTGATGTTTAAGTCCATTCGATTTTATTAGCAATTGCTGCGTTTCATGATTATGAAATATGGCAAATGGACGTCAAGATCGCTTTCCTCAATGGAAACATTGATGAAGAGTTGTATATGATGCAACCGAAGGTTTTGTCGATCCTAAGGATCTTGATAAAGTATGCAAACTTCAGCGTTCCATTTATGGATGAAGCAAGCATCTCGGAGTTGGAACCTTTGTTTTGATCAAGTGATCAAGAGCTTTGGATTTGTTCCAAATTGCTCTGAAGCTTGCATCTACAAGAAAGTGAGTGGGAGCTCGGTGGCGTTTACGGTACTATATGTGGATGACATATTGATTATTGGAAATGACATCGACATGCTTAACGATGTGAAGAGTTATTTGAACAAGTGTTTTCAATGAAAGACCTAGGTGAAGCTGCTTATATATTGGGCATCAAAATCTATAGAGATAGACAAAGGCGCTCGATAGCTTTAAGCAGTACATACCTAGACAAAGTTACGAAAAGGTTCGAATGGATAAGGCGTTGAAAGGTTTGGTGCCTATGTTGTCAGGTAAGATATTGAGCAAGGCTCAGTGTCCAGCTACGGTAAATGATAGGGAAGCTATGAGCAAAGTGCCTTATGCCTCGGCCATAGGTTCCATCATGTATGCCATGCTGTGTACTAGACCGGATGTGTCCAATGCTCTTAGTTTGACGGAGATATCAAAGTGATCCAGAGTGGAACCTTTGGACAGCCGTGAAGAACATCCTAAGGTACCTAAATAGGACTAAAGAAATGTTCTTAGTCTATGGGGGTGATGAACATTCGTCAGAAAAGGTTACGTCGATGCTAGTTTCGACACCGACAAGGATGATGCTAAATCTCGAACGAGATCGTGTATATTTTGAATGCAGGAGCTGTGAGCTGGAGAAGCTGCAAGCAAAGCGTGGTCGCGGGATCTATGAGAAGCGGAATACATGGCTGCTTGAGCGTCAAGTGAAGGAGTTTGGATCGAAACTTCATCATCGAGCTTGGCGTGGTTCCAAGTGCATTGGACCTTTGGAGATATTGTGTGACAACAACGGCGCCATAGCACTCGCTAAGGAACCAAGATATCATCCAAAGACCAAGCATATCAACCGCAAGTTTCATATAATCCGAGATTATATAGAAGATGGAGATCTGAAGATCAGCAAAGTACATACAGATCTGAATGTCGCAGATCCATTGACTAAACCTCTTCCACGTGTAAAACATGATCAGCACCTCAGTGCCATGGGTGTGAGATTGTTGCCAGATGTAAACTAGATTATTGACTCTAGTGCAAGTGGGAGACTGTTGGAATTATTCCCTAGAGGCAATAATAAAGATGTTATTATTATAATTCTTGTTCATGATAAAGTTTATATTCCATGCTAGAATTGTATTAAGCGGAAACATTAATACTTGTGTGGTTTGTGAACAACACCGTGTCCCTAGTACGCCTCTATGGACTAGCTCATTGATCAATGATGGTTAAGGTTTCCTAACCATAGACATGAGTTGTCGATTGATAATGAGATCATATCATTGGGAGAATGATATGGTGGACAGACCCAAACTAAGCGAAGCAATTAGATCGTATCATTGTGTTCATCTTTGCGAAGCTTTTCCTATGTCAAATATTTTATTCCTTGGACCATGAGATAATACAACTCCCTGGTATCGGAAGAAAGCTTTGAGGTCATCAAACGTCATCCTATGAGAGGGTGATCATAAAGGTGTCTCTCAGGTAATCGGAAAGTATCTGTTGGGTTGTATGTATCGAGATGGGATTTATCCTCCCAAGTCGGAGAGATATACCGGGACCACTTTCGGTGTCGATATCAACACCGCTTGCAAGCATGTGGTTAAGGAGTTGATCACAAAGTGATATTGGATTACGGAACGAGTAAAGTACTTGCTGTGAGCGAGATTGAACTAGGTATGGCGATACCGACGATCGAATCTCGCAAGTAAAATATCGCGAGACGAAGGGAATATATATATGGGATTGATTGAATCCTGGCATCGTGGTTCATCCGATATGATCATCGATGAATGTGTGGAGTCAATATGGGTGCCTGGACCCGCTATTGATTATTTATAGAAGATCATATCTGCATATTCTCGAACCAGGGTCACACATAACGTGTCTCGACGCTAGGATAGATTGGATACTTGGTTTATGACTTTTTTTTCGGAGTCTCGGATGGGATCCGGGACATCACGAGAGGTTCGGAATGGTCAGGAGAATAAGATTCATATAAGGCGGCAGTTTTTGGAGTTGAATTGTTTGGATTAATCGGTATTGTCTGAAGCTTCTAGAACCTTCCGGAAGGGGGCCAACGTGGTCCCACCTTCCGGGAGGGGGCATGGGCCTATGAGGGAGTGTCCTGGCCGCATTGGGCCAGGGGCACAAGGCCCCATAGGGCCCAGCCAATCCTAGATAAGTTTAAACTCGTTTAAACTAGAGATAGGGTTTCTAGATAAGGGATAAGTTTAAATCGTTTAAACTAGAGATAGGCTTGGAGGATGGGCAAGGGCTGGCCGCACCCCCCCTCTATATATAGAGGGCTGGTGCGCCCCCTCCCCCCCAACCTACACCTTCCTCCAAACCCTAGTTGCCCTGCTGCCCTCCTCTCTCCCTCCCGACTGTTTGTAGGCGAAGCCCTGCTGCAGAAATTCTCCACCATATACACCACGCCGTCGTGTTGTAGATCCAATACATCTCTCCACCATACTTGCTGGTCCAAGGAAGGAGGAGACGTCGAGGTGCTGCACACCGCCACTTGTGGTGCTAGATCGGATCGGATCGCGAGGAGGAGAAGCGAGTACGACTACATCACCCACGTTCCGACGAACGTTCCGCTGTGCGAATCTTCAAGGGTATGAAGATCTAATCCAATCTCTCTCGTTGTTTGCATCTCCTAGATTAGATCTTGGCTTTCCCTCTGTTCGCTTCCGTAGAAAATTTTGATTTACTATGCTACGAAACCCTTTCAGTGTTGTCCCTTCTTATTATGAGTTGCAATTAGACTTGCAATTACCTTTCCTAGCGACTATGAGTTACAACTGGAATTTGAGTTGGCTTTCTCGGCTAGTTGACACTGGGGTTGTAACTGATGATTGTTTCGTGGTCCCTTCTTATTATGAGTTGCAAATGGGTTTGCAACTAACGATTTTTTTATGATCCCTTCTTACTACGAGTTGCAAATGGACTTGCAACTGGCTTCTCGATGAGTGCAATTGAGATTTCAATTAAGGATTGTTTCATGATTACTTCTTACTATGAGTTGCAATTGTACTAGCAACTGGATTTTCTCGTGGGGAAGTTCTAACTGAGAATTAGTTCATGGTTCCTTCTTACTATGAGATACAATTGGAGACTTGTGTCTGGATTTCTCGGGGTTCCATCTTATTACGAGTTACATCTAGACTTGGAACTGGCTTTTTCTAGAGAGATTGTTGCGTTATCCCTTATTATTAGTTGCAACTCGACTTGTAATTGTTTTTATTAGCAACTATGAGTTACAACTGGACTTGGAGTTGGCTTTATCAGCGAGTTGCAACTAGGGTTGTCTAACTGATGATTTTTTCGTGGTCTCTTCTTATTATGAGTTGCAACTGGATTTGCAACTGACGATTGTTTTCGTGATCCCTTCTTACTATGATTTGCAAATGGACTTGCAACTCTCTTCTCGATGAGTGCAACTGAAATTTAAATTAAGGATTGTTTTATGGTTCCTTCTTACTATGAGATGCAATTGTACTTGCAACTTGCTTTTCTTGTGGGGAAGTTCCAACTGAGAATTATTTCGTGGTTCCTTCTTACTATGAATTGCAATTGGAGACTTATGTCTGGATTTCTCAGGATTCCATCTACAACGAGTTGAACCTAGCTCTTTCTTGAGAGATTGTTGCGTAACCCTTCTTATTATTATTGCAACAGGACTTGAAGCTGGTTTTTCTAAGCGACTATGAGTTACAATTGGACTTGGTGGCTTTCTCGGCGAGCTGCAACAGGGGTTGTATCTGATGACTGTTTTGTGATCCCTTCTTATTGTGAGTTGCAACTAGGTTTGCAATTGACGATTGTTTTCGTGATCCCTTCTCACTACGAGTTGCAAATGGACTTGCAATTGTCTTTTCGATGAGTGCAATTGAGATTTAAATTAAGGATTGTTTCATGGTTCCTTCGTACTATGAGTTGCAATTGTACTTGCAACTGGCTTTTCTTGTGGGCAAGTTCCAACTGAGAATTATTTTGTGATTCCTTCTTACTATGAGTTGCAATTGGAGACTTATGTCTGGCTTTCTCGAGGTTCCATCTTATTACAAGTTACAACTGGACTTGCAACTGGCTTTTTCTAGAGAGATTGTTGCGTTATCCCTTATTATTATGAGTTGCAACCAGATTTGCAATTGTTTTTCTTAGCGACTATGAGTTACAACTAGACTTGGAGTTAGCTTTCTCGGCGAGTTGCAACTGGGTTGTAACTGATGCTTGTTTCGTGGTCCCTTTTTATTATGAGTTACAAATGGGTTTGCAACTAACGATTGTTTTCGTAATCCCTTCTTACTACGAGTTGAAAATGGACTTGTAACTGGCTTCTCGATGAGTGCAATTGAGATTTCAATTAAGGATTGTTTCATGGTTCCTTCTTACTATGAGTTGCAATTGTACTTGCAACTGGGTTTTCTCGTGGGGAAGCTCCAACTATGAATTACTTCGTGGTTCCTTCTTACTATGAGATGCAATTGGAGACTTGTGTCTAGCTTTCTTGGGGTTCCATCTTACTACGAGTTACAACTGGACTTGCAACTGGATTTTTCTAGAGAGATTGTTGCGGTGTTCCTTCTTATTATGAGTTGCAACTAGACTTGTAATTGTTTTTATTAGCAACTATGAGCTACAACTGGACTTGGAGTTTGCTTTCTCAGCGAGTTGCAACTAGGGTTGTAACTGATGATTGTTTCGTGGTACCTTTTTATTATGAGTTACAAATAGGTTTGCAACTAACGATTGTTTTCGTGATCCCTTCTTACTACGAGTTGCAAATGGACTTGCAACTGGCTTCTCGATGAGTGCAACTGAGATTTAAATTAAGGATTGTTTCATGGTTTCTTCTTACTATGAGTTGCAATTGTACTTGCAACTGGATTTTCTCGTGGGAAAGCTCCAACTGTGAATTACTTCGTGGTTCCTTCTTATTATGAGATGCAATTGGAGACTTATGTCTGGATTTCTCGGGGTTCCATCTTACTACGAGTTACATCTAGACTTCCAACTGGCTTTTTCTAGAGAGATTGTTTCATTGTCCCTTCTTATTATGAGTTCCAACTAGACTTGTAATTCTTTTTATTAGCGACTATGAGGTATAACTGGACTTGGAGTTGGCTTTATCAGCGAGTTGCAAATAGGGTTGTAACTGATGATTGTTTTGTGGTCCCTTATTATTATGATTTGCAACTGGATTTGCAACTGACGATTGTTTTCATGATCCCTTCTTACTATGATTTGCAAATGGACTTGCAACTCGCTTCTCGATGAGTGCAACTGAAAATTAAATTAAGGATTGTTTTATGGTCCTTCTTACTATAAGATGCAATTGTACTTGCAACTGGCTTTTCTTGTGGGGAAGTTCCAACTGAAAATTATTTCGTGGTTCCTTCTTACTATGAGTTGCAATTGGAGACTTGTGTCTGGATTTCTCGAGGTTCCATCTACAACGAGTTGCAACTGGCTCTTTCTAGAGAGATTATTGTGTTATCCCTTCTTATTATTATTGCAACAGGACTTGAAGCTAGTTTTTCTAAACGACTATAAGTTAAAATTGGACTTGGAGTTGGCTTTCTTGGCGAGTTGCAATTGGGGTTGTAACAGATGATTGTTTTGTGATCCATCCTTATTGTGAGTTGCAACTAGGTTTGCAACTGACGATTGTTTTCGTGATCCCTTCTCACCACGAGTTGCAAATGGAATTGCAATTGTGTTTTCGATGAGTGCAATTGAGATTTCAATTAAGTATTGTTTCATGGTTTCTTCGTACTATGAGTTGCAATTGTACTTTCAACTGGCTTTTCTCGTGGGGAAATTCTAACTGAGAATTATTTTGTGGTTCCTTCTTACTATGAGTTGCAATTGGAGACTTGTGTCTAGCTTTCTCGGGGTTCCATCTTACTATGAGTTACAACTTGACTTGCAACTGGCTTTTTCTAGAGAGATTGTTCCGTTATCCCTTCTTATTATGAGTTGCAACTAGATTTGCAATTGTTTTTCTTAGCAACTATGAGTTACAACTGGACTTGGAGTTGGCTTTCTCGGCGAGTTGCAACTAGGGTTGTCTAACTGATAAATTTTCGTGGTCCCTTGCTATTATGAGTTGCAAATGGATTTGCATCTGACGATTGTAATCTGGAGAAGTGACAGAAATCTCTAAGGTACTAGATATGCTGTTGCTACTAGGGAGAAAACAACAATCCTTTGTTCATAGAACAATCATATTGTTTACTTTACACGCAGTTCGTAAAGCAATAATCTGTTGCTTGCAACTTAATCTTTGGAGGGTTCGGATGATAACCTGAAGGTGGATTATTAGTCATAGATGCAGTTGGATGGCGGTCTATGTATAATGTTGTAATGCCCAATCAAGTCTCAAAGGAGTCAAGATGATTAGTATATGCATGTATTGCTTTCTCGATGTTTGTCAATTGCCCCGCTATAATTTGTTCACCCAGCATGTTATCTATCTTAAGGAGAGCCACCTCTAGTGAACTATGGATCCCGGTCCTTTTTCTTTACATACAATCTATAAACTGTTTACTGCTTTGTGTTTACTTTCTGCAAACTATTACTTCCTTCCATTCGATACGTTTAATCCTTTGTTTTCTGCAAAACACGGTGAGATTGACAACATCATCGCAAGTTGGGGACAAAGTTCTGTGGTTGTGTTGTGCAGGTCTCCAAGTTGCTACTAGCACCGGTAGTGCGCCCTGCCAAGGCTCAGCTAGCAACACCTTTGGAGTGTTTCCTTGCTCCTACTGGTTCGATTAAACCTTGGTTTCATAACTGAGGGAAACTTGCTGCTGTGCTCATCGTACCTTCCTCTTGGGGTTCCCAATGAGCTCTACATCAACACCACACCAGCACTTTTCTGGCGCCGTACACTGAGCCATCAAGCATTTTTCTGGCGCTGTTTCCAGGGACTCAAGGACATCTTCACAAGGAGAGTCCGTCATAACCAATCTCTTTACTTTGTTATTTTTGTTTTGCTTAGTTTCTTTTTGCTTAGTTTGCTTGTTTCTTTATCAAAAACACACAAAAAAATTAGTTTCACTAGTTTGCTTTCTTATTTCAAAAACACAAAAAAATAGTTCCTTTCTTAAGTTGCCACTATGTCTAGCCTTGCTCCAATCACATGTCACCCGAGAAAATGATTTTCACTTTTAAACAAGGAATTGAGGAAAGTTTTAAAGAAGCTTGGTCTAGAATCTCTGATCTACATGAAAAAACTGAGCCTAAAATGACTCAAAGCTTGATCCTTAGCAATTTTTACCTTGGAATTGCTCTTTGCTATAGATATACTTTAGATGCTATTGTGGGAGGAGATTTCCTCCACTGTAATGAGGATGGTGCTATAAATGCTATAAAGAAATTGATCCTCACTTACAACTTGCCTAGCCAAAGTGATATTTCCTTCGCAAGAATATTTGCTAGATTGAACACTCTTGCGACTAGCACTACTAGCTTAAAAGATTGCTATAATACGCTTAGGGAGCATCACAATTATGTTCCAATAAATTATGAACCATCAAAGTGGCTCCCTACAGTAAAGATTGAGATAAACACTGAAACTTTTCAAGCTCGCTGTGATATCATGTCTGAATTTTGCCTTATGCCCAAAGATATTTATGAATCTTTGAATACTTGGGGGCTTACTGAAGTAGGAAAAGAAATATCTCTTGATAATAATGCTACCATATTACCTCTTAGAATAGCTGAAGGAGTGTTTACAAAGATCCTTGGGAAAATGATTTCTACTGATTATCTTGTTATTGAATGTGCAGGAAAAGGACAAATTACACTTGGAAGGTCCCTATTAGAACTCCTTGGAGCAATAATAGATGTGGGAAAGGGGACCATGCATCTTTCTTCTCCACCAAACAATCATATTTTCCCCAAGGTTAAGAATAAAAGTAAGAGAGGTAAGGGCAAGAAATTTGGTCATAATGCTTCTTCATTTGAGAACACTTGATTCTTTCTTTGCTTCTTATGCCTAACTTAAAGGCGTTAAAGAAAAGTACTTATTGGGAGATGACACAAAAGTTTTAGATGAGTCTTGGAAGTTATTACTTCAGTAATAACCGCTCCTTATCCTTTTTATTTGCTTTTTGTGCCAAGAGTAACCTCTAATGAGAGAAAAGTAATGATTGGGAAAGTTGCTGTCCCGAAACAGATTTCTGTGCTTCACCGTAAAAATTCGTTTAAAATCTCTGACGTCTTTTTGAGGCGTGAATTTTTGTGCTTCTGCCCCAGGTTGTTATCTAACTTTCGTTAGTTCAACACTTTTTGATTTGAGCAACACAAGGTCTTCTAAAAAATTTGTCTTTACCTGTTGGTCCGTTTTGATAGATTTCTGCCATTTTCTGCATTTGCTTCTTGTTGGTTCCTTTTTGAGTTCTTTTGCGGAATTGAGCTTTTTGAGGGAAGTGCTACAGTAGCTAGTGTTCTAATGTAAGTTTATTTGGTGTTAGAACTGAACCTTAAGACTTATTTATCTCGAGTGCACTAATGTTGCTAATGAAGATTGTGTGAAGTTTTGTATGAAGGAAAAATTTCAGGTGTATGGAAGGAATGAGTAACGAGATGAAGGATGGACTAAAGCTCAAGCTTGGGGATGCCACGCGTGTCACCCCAAGAAATATCCAAGAAGTACAAGCATCAAAGCTTGGGTATTCCCAAGATATCCCCTTCTTCATCAATAAAAATCCTAGGTTTCTTCCAAACGCTTCATTTTTATTGTTTCATGCACAGTTGTGTTGTTCTTGGAGCGTCTTCTTTTTCATTTTTGTTTTGGTTTTTTGTTTGCTTGGTTTGCTTAGTTTTCTGAATAAATTGGTTGGACCCCCTTTTTCATACATTGGTTTGCAAATAATTTGGTTTGGTTTGGAAAAGAGTAGGAAAGTTCATGCTTATGTGGTAAAAAGAGCTCGTTTTTGACTGTGGCCTATGCTTTGTCATGCCATGCTTCATATTGTTTTGGCTTTATGCTTAGTATTCTTTGCTGTAGCATGACTTGTTACAAACAATTGAGATTGTTAATGTGCCTTGGATGAATCATGCGTTGTTTTAGCATATTAAAGCATAGTATAGTGGTATTCTCCTTTGATGCTTTATTTGGTTTGACTTGGCACATGCTCACACCATGTTATGACTATCTTAAGTCACCATAAGCCTTTATGATCCTTTAGTTTTCAACTTGTAGTATCACTTTATGCTTTGATCAATGATGTTTTCTCGCTCTGTATGATTATGGCCATTATTGCTCTCTTAGTTTGTCGCTTTCAGTCTTTTGCTAGCCTCCATAACCAAGTATGAGTTCCACTCATGCATCCAACTCCCTAAACCAAGTTATTCCAAAGAGTCCACCATACCTACCTACTAGCTTATGCTATTCCAAGTATATTCATGCTTTTGTTTACCTTCCAAATTAAACTTGTTATGAGAAAACTAGTGATTAAAGCTCTCACGAACTTCATGGCACACTTTACTTGCCCTTAATAAACTTGAACCATTGTGTCGTCTATGTTGTATATGCTTGCACTTATTTGTTGGGAATTAGCAGAACCATGCTTTCATGGGGAACACTTTCAACATTGCACTTGGTACTTGTACCTAGTTGATATCATGCCCTTTTGTATGTGGATGTCGTCGGTGTAAAATGAAAGGGGAGCTTGTAAGTCCATGGAGTTATGTATATGTGTTAGAGAAACGCCTGGGCCGCTGGTCTAATCTATGCTGACATGGTGGAAACCTGCAGCGTAACCATAATGAGCTGTCTATGAAGCATTCTTCTTATAAAAAAAGAGTCCTATATTGAGAAAAAAGAGAAAAAAAGAGATATTATGAAAATAGGAAAGAGAGAAAAGGCACCATATTCCCATGGTAAATAATAAGATTGCTGAGATGCTCGTTGTCTGCTTGCCTTGTCATTTTGATATGGGGATTCTTCCGTATCATCGAGCAAGGGGTACCCCGTTGGCGGTTATCTATGATACACATGTAGTTAAGATGACAAGAACTTACTGGTGACTAAACTTGAGTAGCATGAGGAGCGGCCCTCGTATACAAGGGACATGAGATTTCTAACTTATACTTCATCAAGCATGTACACCATAGTTTGTTCACTTTAACCTTAATCACTTCAAGATGCTTATGATAGGGGCAATGAGAGCTAAAAGCTATAAGTACCATAATTTTTGGAAGTTCTTTATGAGACTTGAATCCCTACTTCCTTCTATGAAGGCCTTTCTTCCACCATTATATTGAGTCTCCACCTTCTACCTTTATGCACCTACTTTGAGAGCATAGTGGCCATTCTTAGTTCTATGTGCATTGTCCCAAGACTAGTTGATTGATGCATAACTTGATATTGCTTGTTTTAAACTTTTGTATCTAGTCACTTTTATGAACTTTGAAGGTGTCCTATACATTTATATTTGCTACTCTATAAGGGACAAGCGGAATACTATTATGCTATGTTTTCTTTATGTGAAACAAACAAACGTTTGTTATTCATGAATCTTTTGTTTGTGCCTTTTCATGTTGCATCATAGTTTCTTTGTCTTATTGCTAGAACTTTGTCTTTCATGTTACGATTGAAGTACTATGATCCCAGCTTTGAATGTTTTATAGATACTTTGATCAAGTCTTTGATGGTGCATGTCACCTCAAAAATTAATCTTTCTTTTTATCACTTACTTACTCGAGGACGAGCAGGAGTTAAGCTTGGGGATGTTGATACATTGCAAATGTATCTATAATTTTTTATGTTCCATGCTTGGTTTTATCCACTTTCTTGTGTTTTGTTCCAACTTTGGAGTACTTTTCATATGATTTATTGGACTAACCTATTAACAAGAGCCACAGTGCAAGCTGCCTGTTTTCTGCTGTTTTTGGTTCCAGGAAAGTCAGAAAATGAATATTCTCGAAATTGGATGGGACAAAAGCCAAAGTGCCTATTTTTCCGGAAGTCATCAGATGCCAGAATACGAGACGGAGAGGGGCCAGGGGGCTACCACACCACCTGGCCTAGCCTGGCCCACGCCAGGGGGTGGTGTGGCCGCCTCCGGCACCCCCTCGGCCTCCCCTTCCGACTATAAGATGCCCTCAGGACGAAAACCCTAAGTGCCCGATCAAAAATCCATGAAAGAGTCTGTAGCCGCCGTCATCTCCATCCCTAGATCGGGAGGGATCTGAAGCTCTTCCCGACACCCTGCCGGAGAGGGGAATTCACCCTGGAGGCCTTCTTCATCACCATGCAAGCCTCCGGTGTGATGCGTGAGTAGTTCATCCTTGGACTACGGATCCATGTAGTAGCTAGATGGCTGGTTCTCCTCCTTTGTGCTTTCATGTTTAGATCTTGTGAGCTCCGTTCATGATCAAGATCATCTATTTGTAATTCTACATGTTGTGTTTGCGGGGATCCGATGGATATTGAGATGCTATTTCAGATTGATTATTGATTCTATCATGTCTTTGTTATTTGTGATCTTGCATGCTTTCCGTTGTTAGTAACTATCTTGGCCAAGTAGATGCTAGCAACTCCAAGAGTTAGTATTTATGCTCAATAGTGGGTTCATGCCTCTGGTAATCTGGGGAAGTGATAGAAATCTCTAAGATACTAGATGTGATGTTGCTACTAGGGAGAAAACAACAATCCTTTGTTCATTGAACAATCGTATTGTTTACTTTACACGCAGTTCGTAAAGCAATATTTTGATGCTTGCAACTTAATACTGGAGGGGGTTCGGATAATAACCTGAAGGTGAATTATTAGTCATAGATGCAGTTGGATGGCGGTCTATGTATAATGTTGTAATGCCCAATCAAGTCTCAAAGGAGTCAAGATGATTAGTATATGCATGTATTGCTTTCTCGATGTTTGTCAATTGCCCCGCTGTAATTTGTTCACCCAGCATGTTATCTATCTTAAGATGAGCCACCCCTAGTGAACTATGGATCCCGGTCCTTTTTCTTTACATACAATCTATAAATTGTTTACTGCTTTGTGTTTACTTTCTGCAAACTATTACTTCCTTCCATTCGACACGTTTAATCCTTTGTTTTCCGCAAAACACGGTGAGATTGACAACCTCATCGCAAGTTGGGGACAAAGTTCTATGGTTGTGTTGTGCAGGTCTCCACGTTGCTACTAGCACCGGTAGTGCGCCCTGCCAAGGCTCAGCTAGCAACACCTTTGGGGTGTTTCCTTGCTCCTACTGGTTCGATTAAACCTTGGTTTCATAACTGAGGGAAACTTGCTGCTGGGCTCATCATACCTTCCTCTTGGGGTTCCCAATGAGCTCTACATCAACACTGTTGGAGATATGCCCAAGAGGCAATAATAAAGTAGGTTATTATCATATCTTCATACTTATGATAAATGTTTACATTCATGCTATAATAGTATTAACAAGGAAACCATTAATACTTGTGTGATTTGTAAACTTAAATTGAAGTCCCTAGTATAGCCTCTATACTTCACTAGCTTGTTGGTTGATTGATGATTGTGGTTTCCATATCATGAACATTGAGATGTTATCAACAACAAGGTCATATCGTTAGGAGAATGATATGGTGGACATACTCCTATAGATAAGCGTAGCATAAAGATCAAGTCATTTCAATAGTTCAATTGCTATATGCTTTACGATACATAGTAACCTAATTCCTTGACCATGAGATCATGCATATCACCTTTACGGATGGATGCTTTGATGTCATCAAACACCACACCGTAATGTGGTGGCTATAAAAGTGGCATTGAGTGTTGGAAAGTATTGGTTGAAACACATGGATCAAGAGTGGGATTTGTCCATCCACATGACGGATAGATATACTCTGGGCCCTCTCGGTGAAATGTCATCCAATTAGCTTGCAAGCATGTGACTGGCTCACAAGGGATCACATATCACGGAGCGAGAAAAGAGTACTTATCGATAACGAGGTTGAACTAGGTATGCAGAGATACCGCGATCATAACCTCGGATAAGTAACATATCGTGAGACAAAGGGAAATTGGTATCGTATGTAAGTGGTTCATTCGATCACAAAGTAATCGTAGAAATATGTGGAGCCATATGAATTTCCAGATTCCTCTATTGGTTATTGATCGGAGGTGTCTCGATCATGTCCGCATAATTCACGAACCGTAGGGAGACACACTTAAGGATTGACGTTGTTTGAGTAGTTATGGTATTATGAGAAAGAGACGAATGTTGTTGGTCTCGGATGGGATCCGGGATATCACGAGGTGATCCGGAATGGTCCGGAGAATAAGATTCATATAAGGAAAGTCCCGTTTGAGTTGGGGAATGGTTAGGTGTTTTCATCGGGAACATTCTAGAAGGTCCGGAATGTCCGGCACTCCGGGGAAGGTACATGAATGTGTCATTGTAAGTTGGAATGATTGCATCATGTACTAAGTGTTCTTGCTGTCCCAAATAAAGGATTAAATTAAATCCTAAATTGAAAAGTCAAGCGGCTAGTTTGAAAGTCAAGCAACAATTTTGGGAAGTGGGAAGAGGAGGATTGGTGGAGGCGAATTGGAGGAGGGTTCCTCCCTTGGCGGCGCCCACCAAGCCGACTTGGGAGGGACTCTCCTCCCTTGGCCGCCAGCCCTCCCACCTATATAAGGAGGCGGGGCTCCCTCCTAGCACACACAAGTTTCCACCTCTAATCTCCGGTTTAGAGCCGTTTTGGTTTAGAGCTTCTAATTGCTTTAGCCAGCGGTTTAGAGCCTTCTAATTGGTTTAGAGCCTTCTAATTGGTGTGTCTAATTACTAGACCACTAATAGCCTCTCTCATAAGCTCCACCATACTACACCGCTTAAGCGAAGCCTGGGATTTCCCTCTACTTAGGTACCACGCCGTTGTCTTGCCGGAATCGCGAGAGAGTGCTACAACCTCCATTTTCTTTGGAACAAGGGAGAGGAAGGTCTTCGTCGAGTACCGAGCGTGTGACCGACTGCGGGGCGCTGCTGGGCGTGGCGCTGGAAGGATCGTCTCTGCGATCTTGAGATCGGAAGAATCTGTTGCATCACCCACGAATCTGCTCTCGTTAACGCTTTGGAATCTTGAGGTGAGTTCCTCTATCGACTCGTTGCTACAATCTAGTAGATAGATCTTGGCTTGTTTGTTTGTATGCGATAGAAAATTTTGTTTTCCATGCTACGAACCCCTAGTGGTATCGAGCCGTGTCTATATGTAGATCTGTTGCGAGTAGAACACAATGGTCATTGTGGGCATTGATGCTTTTATTGTAGATTGCTTTTTGTGTACTTTGCATCTTGCGGTATGTTGGGATGAAGCGGCCCGGGCTAACCTTACATGACATCGTTCCTGAGACTTGTTCCACGCTTGACATGCAACTTGTATTGCATAAGTGGCTTTATTGGTGCTGTTTCTCCTAGCATAGTAAAGATCCAATTTACAACGGGTGATCAACAATGCTAGTATCAATGTTGTGGTTCTTGTTCGTAAGTTAGAACGACACTTATTGAAAGCCCCAAACCACGTAAAATATGCAAAGAAAGTAGAGGCGTCTAACTTTGTTTTGCAGGGGTGTCTGATGATGTGATATGGCCATGATTGTGATTATATTTGATGTATGCAATGTTCCTTATTGTAAGTTGGCAGCGGAAACCATATGGTTGTCTTTAATTTCTGTTAAGACCTGCGTGTCTATTCAAAATAGTTGTAATAGTTGAAGCTGGTGGGCTGACCATGAAGAAGCGTCATTGACCTTGATGCTATGCGGTGATGATGGAGATCATGTTCGTGCTTGAAGATGGAGATCGGAAGCACAAAGAAGAAAGGCCATATCATATCACATATTATGAATTGCATGTGATGTTAATCCTTTATGCATCTTGTATTGCTTAGTAGACGACGGTAGCATTATAAGATGATCCCTCATGCACATAAATTTCAAGTTCTAAAGTGTTCACCCTTAGTATGCACCGTTGCCAAAGCTTGCTTTCAAGCACCACGTGATGATCGGGTGTCTTTGATTCAGCGGGTGAATACAACGTAAGCAAGCCAGATTTGCTTATCACGGTAGCTAAGGTTTGATCTTGTGAGCCTAGCATGTACGGACATGGCCTCGGGAACACGGATTACGAAAGGTAGAGCATGAGTCATATAGTAGATATGATGAACATGTTGATTGTTCGCCATTGAAACTATATCAACTCTCGTGATGATCGGTTTTGATGTGGTGGATTTGGTTCATGTGATCACTAAAACAATGTGAGGATGTTGTTTTGAGTGGGAGTTCACCTAGATTAATTTAATTATTAATTAGAACTCTATTTATCATAAACTAAATCAAAGTGAATTTGCATAGTTGTTGTAGTCATTGGCATCCGTTTACCACCTTGTGCTTAGTTATAATTGAGATGATAGAACTATAGAATTCTGGTTAGTTACTTTACGAACTGGTATCGTATTGTTTTGAAGTGTTAATCTAAAGTTTAAAGTCCTATTGCAAACTTTCAGTAAGTTCCGGTTACTCCATGAAGTTTAATAATTGGTATTAAAACAAGAGTGACAATTCCAAAGTGTTAGTATATGAGTATCATGTTTGTCTCCATGATTCTTGATATTCAAAAGATTATCTTAATATCAAGGTTATCTAGGATCTGAAAGAGTTGTTTCAGAAACCATGATGTGTGGAAGATATTATGATATCTGAAACGAAGTTTTGGTTACAACATGATAGAGTATAATATGGCAAAGTCATGTTCTCATGTTTGATGAGAATTTGCAAAAGGTTGGAGACACTAGTTGTCCTAATCTTCCAAAAGGTTTTGGATAGCAACATTATACTCATAATTCATCGTTACAAGCTAAAAGTAGCTTGATCATGGATAAATCCATGATGAGGTGAATATTTGATGTAGGTAAAATATTTACTACACCAAGAGATTACTAAAGAAAGGAATTTGAAAGAACACCAAATATTTGATAATGGTGATCTACTTCAAAGTGCAAGTTCAAAGACATTGGTATTTAACTATACACGCTTTGGACTATGTGTCATATGTATGACTCCACTATTGATGTTGATAGATTCTTTCAAGCGAAGAAATCTTGAAAGAGAATCTCATAAGTATATGGCAGAAAAGAAAAGACTAGAATTGTTCAGTTTAAGTATATAGATGATATACATGTTATGGCTATATTCTTTGCTTATTAAAACAATGTGGTTCTTAAGTATTTGATACTGAATTTGTTGGTGTGAATCGTCATACGAAACAACACAATTCATGAACTACAATGGCCTAAGTAACTAGCAAAAGAATATGTGATGATGTTCATCGAAAACAAATAAAGGGTTATTGTGTTGCTCGTTAAACATCAAAGCTTGCCTTCAGGATTTGTTTTATCAGGTATTATGAGAACAAAAGGGTTGTTCAAATAATTGCCGTAATCCATAAAAGATGGATGATTCACAAATCTCGTTGGAGAAATCACATCCATAAAACTAGTGCTAAAATTGTCGAAAGACAAATTGATTGAAAGATCACTTAGGAAGTGACATCGCCGTTTAAATTATATTGGAAAGAAAACATGAAGAAACTCCATGTGGATGGAATTTTGGAGTCTTTTGATTTTTGATCAAATGACGTTTGTGAAACTTTCCTAGAGATAATTAAAACTTCGTTCATAGGCCAAAAGGGAATGAATGACTAGCTTATTGGAACTTGTGCATATTGTTGTACGAACTCCATTATGTGTAGTCAAGAGCGATGGATTTCAACTTCATATGCTTTCTCCGAAAATTTGAGTGAATATGTGAATATTTACTTAATAAGGATGAAGTATGAAATATTTGAAAAGTTCAAAGATTTTCAAGATGAAGTGCAAAATCATTGTAACAAGAATATAAATAGTTTATGATAAGATCATAAAGGAAGATATTTGAGTTACAAGTTTAGCATAATACCTAAGATTTAAGGAATCGTTTGGATTTGCATTTCCCGAAACACCATAAGAGTATGGAGTGTTCGAGATATGTAATTAAAACCTTGTTTGACATGGTAAGATCAAAGGTATAATATATAGAACTACCATTATATTTTAAAGATTAAAAGCTTTAGAGACTACCGCTTTTCCACTAAAAAGAGCTCCATCATAATCCGTTGAAATGACACCATATAAAGTTATGGTTTGGGATAAAACTCATGTTGTCCTTTCTTAAACATTGGTATGCTATGCATAAGAAAGATGTTTGCAACCAAAGTCGGATAAACCTGTCTTTGTATTACTGTTAAGTATTCCTCCATAAACACCGGAGACAAAAGTGTTTGTCGCTTAGAACGTCAAGTTTCTTTGAGAAGGAATTTTTCGTGAAAAGTTAAGTGGGAGGACAATAGAACTTTGATAAGGTTAAAAGAACCTTAGCTATATGTGCAAAGTTAGCGCACGAAAAGTGTTCCGGAGGCAGCAACAATGCTCATGGCTCACGTGCCTCAAAGTTGTGGTCACGGAGGTCTAAGTTTCTATTGAAACAAGTAGGTCGGATGAACAATCAAATACCAAGATTTGAGGGTTGAATCATTATTTGAGAATAATGAACCTACTACATGCAAAGAAGCGATGATGGGCCCTGACTCCGTCAAATGGCTTGAAGCCATATAATCCGTGATAGTTCCATACACGAGAAATCAAGTTTTAAACTTGAAGGACCCTCGAAAAAGGTGTAAGACCTTGCAGTTGTGTTTGGATCTATAAAGAAGTAGACATGGATGTTTCACATCTATGAAATAGTCGACATGTTGGGAAAGAGTTCACAACAATGTTCAAAGGTTGTATATGACAAGATTTGATCTTTCATAGCGATTTTTAATCTAGACGGATTAATGTAGCAACCACTACATATAATTTGTTATGTGGTAGTAGAATAAACAAAACAAGTTCTTCTAATAGAATGGTTACCTAGGACGTGTGCATGACACGGTCCAAAGGGTTTTGTTAATTCAAAGGATGCTAAAGCATATGCAAACTTCAATGGTTGAAGTAAGCATAGCGGAGTTGGAATCTTCACTATGATGAAAGCTGTTAAAAGAGTTTAATTTCATCGGAGACAATGAAGATGCTTGCATTTGCAAGAAATTAAGTGGGAGCGCTAAGACATGTTTCTAATACATTATATGGAAGACATATTGTTGATTGGAAATAATGTATCTTTTATTAACACATATTAAGAATTTCATCCCGATGAAAGACTTAGGCAAAACCCAAATATTTGGCATCAATAGACGCTAATATGGTTGTGCGAAGTACATAGACGAGATATTGAATGAATTCAATATAGAAACTACAAGAAAGGTTCTTGTTGCACAGAAAGGATTGAAAGAGTTCAATGTTGATGATATATTCAAGTGTATTGGCACTTGGTAAGTGAAACAAAGATTCAAGTATAGATTGATACTTGATGTATGAAATCACAAAGAGTATTTATATCAATCATACTGTGATATGTACAAATCCAGATATGTCCTATGCTATAAATATTATGAGCATATACCAAAATGATTCATAAGATGATCATTGGACGATAGTAAGGATATTCTTATGATCTTTTGGAAGAACTAAGAGTATATTATTTGTAGAAGTGACAAATAGATGGTTAGTTCATTGTAAAAGTACTACATTGATACTAGCTTTGTCACAAAGTACAAATTTTAGTTTATCTCAATCTAAACTAAGGGTGGCACAATATAATGGAAAGTGAGTTCCATAATGGATTTGGATGAGTTCCAAAGTTAAGACATTGTGACAGATACTTCAACAAAAGGCTAAGTATATGACTGCTATTATAGCAGCAAAGAGGGCATTTGTGTCAAGTAGTTTGTTATCAAACTAGGTGTAGTTCACGTGAGGATAATACTATGAAGATATATTATGCGACAATATTATCAACATGTTTTAACCCCAAAGAACTAAAGGTCACACGAAAGACCAAATCATACAAAGCCATCTCATTAGAGAATGAGTGATGCGTAGAGACGCATAAAGACATGCAATTACACGGACACGGAAGTGTCGGATCCGGAGATCGGTTGACCACTAGCAATCGTGTACATACAACACGGAAAGCCATAGGTGTTGAATACACAAAGGTTTGAAACTAGATTATTGACTCTAGTGCAAGTGGGAGACTGTTGGAGATATGCCCAAGAGGCAATAATAAAGTAGGTTATTATCATATCTTCATACTTATGATAAATGTTTACATTCATGCTATAATAGTATTAACAAGGAAACCATTAATACTTGTGTGATTTGTAAACTTAAATTGAAGTCCCTAGTATAGCCTCTATACTTCACTAGCTTGTTGGTTGATTGATGATTGTGGTTTCCATATCATGAACATTGAGATGTTATCAACAACAAGGTCATATCGTTAGGAGAATGATATGGTGGACATACTCCTATAGATAAGCGTAGCATAAAGATCAAGTCATTTCAATAGTTCAATTGCTATATGCTTTCTGATACATAGTAACCTAATTCCTTCGACCATGAGATCATGCATATCACCTTTACCGAATGGATGCTTTGATGTCATCAAACACCACACCGTAACAGGGTGGCTATAAAAGTGGCATTGAGTGTTCAGAAAGTATTGGTTGAAACACATGGATCAAGAGTGGGATTTGTCCATCCACATGACGGATAGATATACTCTGGGCCCTCTCGGTGAAATGCCATCCAATTAGCTTGCAAGCATGTGACTGGCTCACAAGGGATCACATATCACGGGAACGAGAAAAGAGTACTTATCGGTACGAGGTTGAACTAGGTATGCGAGATACCGGCGATCATAACCTCGGATAAGTAACATATCGTGAGACAAAGGGAAATTGGTATCGTATGTAAGTGGTTCATTCGATCGCAAAGTAATCGTAGAAATATGTAGAGCCATATGAATTTCCAGATTCCTCTATTGGTTATTGATCGGAGAATGTCTCGATCATGTCGCATAATTCACGAACCGTAGGGAGACACATAAGGATTGACGTTGTTTGAGTAGTTATGGTATTATGAGAAAGAGACCGAATGTTGTTGGTCTCGGATGGGATCCGGGATATCACGAGGTGATCCGGAATGGTCCGGAGAATAAGATTCATATAAGGAAAGTCCCGTTTGAGTTGGGGAATGGTTAGGTGTTTTCATCGGGAACATTCTAGAAGGTCGGAATGTCCGGCACTCGGGGGAGGTACATGAATGTGTCATTGTAAGTTGGAATGATTGCATCATGTACTAAGTGTTCTTGCTGTCCCAAATAAAGGATTAAATTAAATCCTAAATTGAAAAGTCAAACGGCTAGTTTGAAAGTCAAACAATTTTGGGAAGTGGGAAGAGAGGAGGATTGGTGGAGGCCGGGTGGAGGAGGGTTCCTCCCTTGGCAGGCGCCCACCAAGCCGACTTGGGAGGACTCTCCTCCCCTTGGCCGGCCAGCCCTCCCACCTATATAAGGAGGGCCAGGGCTCCCTCCTAGCACACACAAGTTTCCACCTCTAATCTCCGGTTTAGAGCCGTTTGGTTTAGAGCTTCTAATTGCTTTGCCAGCGGTTTAGAGCCTTCTAATTGGTTTAGAGCCTTCTAATTGGTGTGTCTAATTACTAGACCACTAATAGCCTCTCTCATAAGCTCCACCATACTACTTTTGAAGCTTAAGGCGAAGCCTGCTGGGATTTCCCTCTACTTCCGGTACCACGCCGTTGTCTTCGGAATCGCGAGGAGAGTGCTACAACCTCTGCTTTGCTTTGGAACAAGGAGAGGAAGGTCTTAAGTAGTACCGAGCGTGTGACCGATTGCGGGGCGCTGCTGGGCGTGGCGCTGGAAGGATCGTCTACGCGATCTTGAGATCGGAAAGAGTACGACTACATCACCCACGAGAATCTGCTCTCGTTAACCGCTTTGGAATCTTCGAGGGTGAGTTCCTCTATCGACTCGTTGCTACAATCTAGTAGATAGATCTTGGCTTGTTTGTTTGTATGCGATAGAAAATTTTTGTTTTCCATGCTACGAACCCCTACAAACACCGCACCAGCACTTTTCTGGTGCCGTCACTGAGCCATCAGGAAGCTCCAATTGTGAATTACTTCGTGGTTCCTTCGTACTATGAGATGCAATTGGAGACTTGTTTCTAGCTTTCTCGGGGTTCCATCTTACTACGAGTTACATCTGGACTTGCAACTGGATTTTTCTAGAGAGATTGTTATGGTGTCCCTTCTTATTATGAGTTGCAACTAGACATGCAATTGTTTTTCTTAGCGACTATGAGTTACAACTGGATTTGGAGTTGGCTTTCTCGGCGAGTTGCAACTGGGATTGTTTCGTGTTACCTTCTTATTATGAGTTGCAACTGGGTTTGCAACTGGCGATTGTTTTTGTGATCCTTTCTTACTATGATTTGCAAATGGACATGCAACTGGCTTCCCAATGAGTGCAATTGTCTTCGCGATGAGTGCAACTGAGATTTAAATTAAGGATTGTTTCATGATTCCTTCGTACTATGAGTTGCAATTGTATTTGCAACTGGCTTTTCTCGTGGGGAAGTTCCAACTCAGAATTATTTCGTGGTTTCTTCTTACTATGAGTTGCAATTGGAACTTGTGTCTGGCTTTCTCGGGGTTCCATCTTACTACGAGTTGCAACTGGACTTGCAACTAGCTTTTTCTAGAGAGATTGTTGCATTGTATATTCTTAATATGAGTTGTTGCAACTGAGGATTGAAATATCATTTTCTTGAGAGTTGTCGCTGAGGTTGCAAATGAGGATTGAAATTGCATTTTCTCAGTTGTTACAACTAGGGTTACAACTGAGGATGAAATTTCATATTATAGGGTTTTACTAATTCTCAGTAGAATGAGAATTAGCCTAAATCTCAGTCATGTCCCTACCCGCTCGATTCGTTTAGTTTAGGTTCGTGTGATGACTTGTTGTTCCATTTCTGTCGATTTTGTCCCGACTCAAAACCAATTGCAATTGTGATTAGTCAATTCCAAATGGAACTGCGACTGGGATTTTCTAGTTACAAGTGGATCTTTTACGGTGCAAGTTGCAAATGTGCAAGCCGGTTGTAATTCCTTCCTCTATCTCGAATTAGATATCACTTATTTGTCTAGATTCATATGAAATATGTCTAAATACATGTGTATATGGAGAAATATGTGACAAGTGATTCAAGACAAAGAGAGTACGAAGTACTTTTTTTTACCCATTTGTGATAAATCTAAGAACATTAATTGGAGTAGTTCAGTTGAGAATTAGCAAATGTCCATTCATTAATTTCTCTAAAGTTAGACGATGAAAAACTTTGCTACAAAGCATGTACTTTCTTCGACCCATATTAGTTAACTTAAATTTATCTAGATACGAATGTATCTAGCATTAAATTTGAACATATATATTCGTATCTAGATGAATTCAAGTCAACTAGTATGATTCGGAGGGACTAAGAACAGTACCGAAATAACAAGCAAAGAAATTAACTGCTGCTAGCACTTGCAACGTACGAGTATCAAATGCTGCCGCGAGGCAGGCACTTTATATCTGCCTAAAAACTTGATTAGTGCCGGCCGGGGCGGGCATGCATGGGTACGATGGTCTAGAAGTAACAGCAGATCGCGCACGGAGCAGCGCGCGGGAGCCGAGTTTGTTGATGGCACAACTACCTCGCACGCGCGCGTGACGTCAGCTGATTGAGATTTAACTTAATTCTCAGTGAGCTGAGCTGAGCGTTAGGCAGACCCAAATACTATTGCAGCAAAACCCAAATTTGTTAGGGATCTCGTGGCAAAATATTTCTTCTAATGATTCAAATAAATTCATAGAACGTATTTAGCAAAAAAATTGTACACAAAATTTATGCGAATGTAGCAAAATAGACCTTGCCGGAGACATCGTAGCAATTATTCTCTAATAATGCAAATTCACATAACGAATTTAGCAAACCGAAATTATAGTAAATCTGACTTCGCCGGAGAGTCATCCGAGACAAGGTAACAAAAACATTATAGCAATCATTGTCTCCTGTCTTAGCAACCACTGTCTCCGGTCATAGCAACCGTCCTCGCCGGCCACAACACCTCCCTTAGCCTCTGTGCATCACCCGCTTGGCCACTTGTACCAGCACCGCACAAGGCTGGCAACAACGCCGCATGACGCTGGGAGCACTCCCGGCTGCCACGCGTAGCAATTCCGGCCACGGCTTGTAGCGCTGCGCTTCACCCGTCGCCGGTCGCAGCAACGACCGTCACCGGTTGTACCAACGGCCGCAGCAGCAGTCATCGCCGGTCACAGAAACCGCCGTCGCCAGTCGTAGTGACAATTGTCACCGGTTGCAGCAACCCCAACGTCGCCGCCCGTAGCATCCCCCACCGTAGCGGGTCGTGTCAGCAGCCATCGCCGGTTGTACCGCCAACCCGGTCACCTTTGACTCCAGGCTCGCATAGGGCCGCCGCTCCTCGCAGCACGCTGCCTGGCGTTCGGGCAGCACCGCAGCACCACCCATGGAGAGGCGCCGTGGCCTACATCTCCAGCTACAGGGTCATCTACGTGTGAGAGGAACTGGGGACATCGAGACGCAAGATGGGTAGCAGTAAGACGACGGCGTGGTGGCGGCGCTCCGGCGAGAGGAACAACGGTAGTGCTCCTGGCAAGCGAGGGACAGGGGTGGGAGAGGGACGGGAGCGGCGCCAGCGTGGTGGTCGTGCAAGCAACGGTGGGCAGCAGAACGCTGGGCTAATTTTTTTAAATAATACACTTTTTTTATTCAATTTCACGAATATTACGCAAAAAAGGTAATTACATATGTAACGCACTGTCGTTTTTTAAAAGAACGAAGTGGCCGTGTCGTTTTTTGAGGAAACGATCATCCCGTGCCGTCTTTTGAGGCGCCGAAAGCAGCGCCGCGGGCCCCACCCTGCCGGGCTGCAGGAGGACAGCCGCGCGCGTCGTTGCATGTAAAGACGACCTGGTGCCTTCGTCTTTTGAGGAAATGACCGGCCGGCTCGTCTTTTGAAGCAACGACCGGCTCCTCCATATCCCCGCGCCGCGCCGCGCCTAGCCCCGCGCCGGTGCATTCTCTTCCTCCTCCTTCGCTCTCTCGTGTTCTTCTTGCTGGTTCATCTGCCTACGCGAGCTGCACTGATTAAGAGCTTAGTTTTGCACCGTTTTTCACCAATAGCTGCTGCTGAAACACAATAGACACTTAGTAGAGTCCCGATCTACTAATGGGATAGTCTGGTGAGGTGATTTGAGGCATTGAGTGGAGTCAGCTGTTGTTGAGTGGGGGTTGCCGATCCATTGAGTCGAGGCAGCTGCACGGCAGGATTTCTCACGCTTAAAGGGTAAACTCTAATTTCTTGCTAACTGTAGTCATTTGTGTATTTTTATTTTATCTGTAGATTTGGATGTCGTAGGTTAGCTGCCAGATTATTCGGCTATAAGATTATAATTATATTTGCGGGCTATGCAAGATTATTCGGCTATAGGATTATTAGTATATTTGTATGCTAAAATCTGCCACTCTACGGGCATTTGACAAATTGTGGTATTTTTTAGGTCAGAAGTTATGTCCAATAATATAGTGTTTAGGTTCTACTAGGGTGACGGTGTCGTCAAAACCCCCAGCATGGAGTTGATTTGAGTGATTTCTATTGTATTGATGAAGTGCTCCAGGATCCTGAAACCATATCCATTATTGAGCTGAAGGATTGGTTATGTGCTCGTTTAGGGCTCCCTCCCACTCATACTGTCGGTGTGCATGTATTATGGACTAAGTCAAGGATTAAACCTGATTTTTTTAGAACGATAGAAGAGCAAGCTAAATGGGTCAAATGGGTGAAAGCCTGTCTGCATAGGGTAGTTAACCCCAGTGTCTTAGTGCTTCCTGTGGCGAAAGAGCTTGTTTATGATCAGGGCTAGAGTAGTTAGACACACCATGCTCATGGTGGTTATGATCATGAGCAGAGCAGTCAAGCCGAAGACAGAGGTGGTGGTGGCTACTATGATGACTAGAGCAGTCAAGGCCAAGATGGCGTTGGTGGTTATGAACCTGGTCAGAGTAGTTATGCACACACCGATGGTGGTAGTTATGAACCTAGTCAGAGTAGTTTTGCACACACCAAGGATGGTGGACATGAATCAGCTGAAGGTAGTCAAGGGACAGGAGAAGATATTTTTAGTGATGAGTTCGATGAGGACGAGATACACGACGGTTGGTTGCAAGATCAGATGGAAGCCGAAGATTCAGAAGGGTACAGTGATAGCTCTTATGATTCCGCTGAGTCTGATCAAGAGGACCAACCTATTCCGGCATCATGGAATCAAGACCACACAGCAGCAATGAATGTGAACGATGGGCATGATTCCTCGTGGCACTATCACGCCAACAACATCTCCATTGGTGCATTATATCCTAGCAAGTGGCATCTACAGGAAGCAATCGTTGAGTGGGCATTGTCCACGCAACTGGTTTTCAAAATAAAGGTGTCATCCCAACAATATTTGACTTTGGTTTGCGAGGTAGCCGGATGTCCTGCCAGGGTCCATGCCCATGTTCCTCGATATGACACCAACTAGAAGGTTAGCGATGTTGTGCAGCACACATGTCAACTTGACAATGTCCTTCGAGACCATTGTAATCTCACGTCAACCCTCCTGGCTAGACTGTTATACACTGAGATAGTGGAGACCAAAGCCATGGTGGTGAAATCTATCATCAACAAAGTTGCTGTCAGATTTCGCTACAATATATCTTACGAAAAGGCTTGGAGGACTAAGCAGAGGGCACTGGAGACAAGATTTGGTTCATTTCGAGATGGATAATCTGTTGTGTTGTTGGATCTTGCAGAACACTGCAGGCTAGGAATCCAGGCACATACCTCGACATCCAACACTTAACATTGCCTCAAGAACCCAATTTGAGGGTGCTGCATCGAGTGTTCTTCTCATTTGCTATATGCATAGAAGCTTTCACTCATTGTCGACCAGTCATTTGTGTAGATGGAACATTTCTCACTGGCAAGTACAAGGGCCAGATCTTGACTGCCATAGGTCAAGACGGGAACAATCAAGTTGTTCCACTTGCATTTGCTTTCGTGGAGAGCGAGAACACCGAGAGTTGGGTATGATTTTTCAGGCAACTGAAAATAGCAATTGTGAGGGATGTACTGAATGTATGCGTCCTTCATGATAGGCATCCGGGTATACTCAGCGCGATAAGGAAGCTGACTCAGCCTGCTCCAGATGAACCAACTCCATGGCTAGACATGCAGAGTCGTTGGTGCATGCGGCATCTAGGGGCTAACTTTTTCTCACAGTTCAGGAACAAGGCCCTGATGAACCTATTCAAGAAGCTTTGCAAGCGAGTAACGTGAGTGGAAGTATATCAAGTGTCGGGCCTATCTAGATGAATTCACAAAAAACATGTTAGGCGAGGAAAGCAGCTAGAGCAATTGTGGCGGCTCATCTTGACATGATAGCTACCTGCAGAGATGGAGCAGCACCACCCGAGGAAGAACCAATTGCTCTTTGCGATTTGCCAGGATTTGACCAACCCGGTACTAGGAGGAGGCCTGGCAGACGAATTAAGAATTTTCAGGAATGGATAGAGTAGGAGCCTGTGGAGAGGTGGTCTCTGTTGCACGACACTCATGGTTCTAGGTTTGGCGTCATGACTACAAATCTAGCCGAAACTTACAACTTCATCTTGAGAGGAAGCAGGGCTTTGCCATTAATAGCTATTGTGGAGTGTATTTTCACCGGAACGTTGAAATACTTCAGAGACAGACTCCAGCTGGCTCAGATGCATATCATCAACAACCCAAACATGAGGTACTGTTCAAAGATAATGCATTACATGAATGACAAAATGGAAAAGGCTCGGTCTATGCACGTCGTCGCCATCGGTAATCAAGAACAAAGATTTGAGGTGCGACTCCCTTCCAACGGGATCGGATCTGGAGAAGAGGTAAAGACACAAGAGGTGAGGATAGGCAATGAGGCTTGGTCGACGTGTGAGTGTACCTGCAACAAACCCAAGCTACTGCATCTGCTTTGCTCTCATGTACTTGTTGCGTGCGGGCGGTTAGGTATGGATGCGAGATCGTTTGTGTCTCCTTATTTTCTTAAGGAGTCGGTGATCAATACATGGACTGGCGAGATGATGAGATATAGAGCATGGGGCAATTTTAACAAAGTAAACCCCGGTGAAAGGATTTACATCCCAGATCCTGGACTAATGCGGACAGGTAGAGGAAGGTGACAATGTGTTCGCATCCGTAATGATATGGATGAATCTGAAGCCGGAGGCCCTACTAGACAATGTTTTCTATGTAATCATTTTGGTCATAGAGACACCAATTGTCATATCTTCGGGACTGGAGGAGCGGCTCCTCGTAGACGTGGCAGACGTGGCAGGCAAGGAACAAGAGGCAGAGGAAGAAACTAGAATTTGTAATTTGTATGGAACCATGTTTTAAATTTGTAATTCGTATAGAACTATGTTTTAAATTTGTAATTCGTATGGAACCATGTTTTAAATTTGTAATTCGTATAGAACCATGTCTTAAATTTGTAATTCGTATGGAACTATGTTTTAAATTTGTAATTCGTATGGAACTATGTTTTAAATTTGTAATTCGTATGGAACTATGTTCTAAATTTGTAATTCATATGAAACTATGTTTTAAATTTGTAATTCTTATGGAACCATGTTTTAAATTATGCAGATGGCGGGATCTTTGCTTAATGCTGATATAGATAGAAAGCACTAGTTAACTTTATTGGATGCGAAACCAGGGAGCTTGAAGCGCCTTATCACTCGCACTCCCATGTCTAACTAGATGATACACCCTTATTGGCTGTAGAGGTATGAGACATTTATTTCTAGTTGGGGTTCAAATATTTGAGGGTCAAAGTAAACAAATTGTAATTCTATCTCGGTATGCAGGTTGAAGTGGACCGGGCTATTACCATTTGTGCGTCTGGTTGAGGCCACTCATACGCAGGAGATAGAAGGACGACACCATGGCTTCCAGACCACGCGCATGGGCTACGACGGGTCGTTGCTCACCTTCTTAGTGGATCGATGGCGGCCCGAGACTCACACTTTCCACTTTCGCTAGGGGGAGATGGCTCCTACAGTGCAGGGTGTCTCATACTTGCTAGGTCTGCCGTTGGCTGGAGTGCCAATAGGCCCGGTGGATGCATCGGCGAATTGGGCCAAAGAAATGGCCCAACGATTCTATGGCATTCGTGAAGGAGTTCTGGAGTTCACGTATGAAAATCATGGACCCAAATTTGATTGGTTGCAGAACTATCAGGTTCGTTTGCTACTCAGTATCTTCATATTTGACACGCCTATTTTCATATCACACGATGCTAAAACTTGTTCTATTAACCAATGCAGATACAAAGGTTCGGGTACCTAGCCGTTCTGATGACTGAGCCACAAATTACGCGCAGCCTTGAGGCGTACTTACTGTGGCTACTTGAGAAGGTGATGTTCACCGAGAACCACGTCTCAACCATCAGTGTGCGCTACATCCGCTATGCTAGAGAGATCGCGAAGGCGACGTGCCAGAACGACATCACACAATGGAGTTGGGGTTCTGCTATCTTAGCAGCAACGTACCGAGGTATGTGCACGAACTGTACGCTAACCAAAGAAAAATCGGCCTTGCTAGGATGCCCACTATTGCTGCAGCTATGGTCATGGGAGAGGTTTCCTATCGGCCGCCCAGAGGTAGCAAAGAATCAAGCGGTAATCATTCCGGGAGAGCGCCCCGTTATCTATGAGTCTGATATGTTGTTTGACCACGAGAGAATTGACATGCCTACATTCGGTAAACATTTTGGCGAAAAACACATTTTGGCGGGAAACATATTTTGGCGGGACATATTTTGGCGGGAGATATTTTGGCGGGAAATATTTTAGCGGGAAACATTTTGGCGGGAGATAATTTGGCTACATTGTCTCCAAAATTAAATGACATGTTGAATTTAAGATACATCACAGTACTATAAATAAAGTTACATCAAGACACTATAACTGAAATTAAGATACATCAAGACACTACAACTGAAATTAAGATACATCGGGACACTACAACTGAAATGAAGTTACATCACGCAGTACAACTGAAATTAAGATACATCGGTATTGAGACATACGTCTATCTTCCCTGAGTCCAGCGCGGGTACTTCCCGGTCTTGTCCCCACGTTCCTCTGCCGCCCGCGCCTCGGCAACTCTTTCTCTTAATCTCTTCCTTTCCGCCTCACGGGCCTCTTTGCGCACCTGTTCCTACCGCTCCTCTTCCTCCCTTCTCTTCCTGTTCAGCTCGCGGTTTTGAGCTTGCTCTGCTCGGAATTCTTTCATTTCTCTCTCCTGTTCCTTCTTCCCGTTCGCGGCCTTCCTTTTAGCATGTTCCTCTTCAAGAAAGATCTCCCTTGCACGTCGGCTCCTGTCCGCAATCTCCTGCACGGCCCAGGCTGGCTGCTCCGTGTCAATCCAATGGTACCACTTGCAAAGTGGAGGAGGAGACTGCAAGCAAATCAATGGAATAAATAAAAGAACACATGATAACATGAATGGTTTATATTAACCATGCTCTGGGAACATACCGGAGGCCTCTCGTACGACGAACTTGCTTGCCGGACGGGCTTGCGTCGTAGTTGGGATACATGAAAAACTTCATGCCCATGCAGGTGGAGAAATCGATCGACTCCTTAACCTTCGCGAGATGGCCGCACCAACAGCGCTCGTGTGTCACCCCTTGTGGCAACCTGGCATCTTTCGTCTTCGTAGGCCTATACTCTGGGTCCGAACATGGCACACTCATAATGGAGAGGGGAAGGAAATGGGAGGAATAACAGGGTGAAGAGATACCATCTAGGTGCCAGTATTTATAGGGGCAACTAGTAGGATCTTGGCGAAAGGAAGAAGTGGCAGGAGAGAAACGGCGCGAAAAAGTGGCGGGAGAAATACTAGCGGGAAGAGGTGGCGGGAGATAAACGGCACGAACAAGTGGCGGGAGAAATACTAGCGGGAAAAAGAAGAGCGCAAAAAGATTAGCCCAACGTAGAGTGCATGATCCCTGCAGCCGTCTTCTTTTCAATAAAAGACAGGGACCGTCGTCTTTTAAAAAAACGATATGGCCAATCGTTTTTCCAAAAAACGATTAGCTGGTTGCTAGACCAGGCCAGTTGTCCAGTCGTCTTTTCAAAAAACGAAACGGCCTGTCATTTTTTCAAAAAACGATCAGCTGACTGCCGATATTCCGACCGGCCGATCGTCTTTTCAAAAAACGACATGGGCTGGTCGTTCTTTAAAAAATGACAGTGCGTTAGATGTGCAATTTCCTCTTTTTGCATAATATCCGTGAAATTGAATAAAAAATATATTATTTTAAAAAAATTAGCGAGGAGAAAGGAGAGGTTTTTGGACCCGTAAATGATAAGTTGGGCCCATAGGGCGTCACACGGTGTGGGCGAGCATCCACGCGACCCGAAGGGTGGAAATCGTGGGATCCTTCGCAGGGCATGTGCATTTATTTAGACAGCAGCTGTCTCCAACGTAGGTGGTCTGTTTGGACGTCTATAGAAAGTTTAGAAATTCACGAACCGTGACTAATAAAACAGATCCGATAGTTAGGGCATAGACACTGGTTTAGACAGATAGTGTCTGTATAGACATATTATATTTATATAATAATCTGTCTATAAGATATCTATTTTGAGCCAGCTATGTGTGAGTATAAATTATAGACACCACTCATACAACAATAAATTACCGTATATAAGCTGTCTATAAGATTACTACAGACTGTCTAAAACTTTATAGACAGCCGTACTCTCTCCTCTCCACGTCATTAAAACCATTTATAAGCTCCCGTTATAGACAACTGGCTCAGCACTATTTTACATGCCCTTAGGGAATGTGCGCTTTCCTGTGGAATAAATTTGGAGTCCCAGACAAGTCAAAAAAAAAATAGAGTCCCAGACGACGCGTTCGATACAACGGTCGAAAGCCATCGGTAGGAACCGATTTTTAGGGACTACAGGTCGTCCGTAATTCTACCGACGGACTACTTCTCTCTCTTCTCTCTGTCCACCCCACGTCATAAAAAATCATACGTGTTACCCCTTATAGACAGCTGATGGTGGACCGTTGTACACGCCCTGATCGTAAGTATTTTTCATTTTCATACTGATGAAGACGACGCTACAAAATTATCAGAATGCACAATCTCATTCATTTAAGCATGATATTATTTAACGGTTTTGCTAGTTCTTCAGGCGCCTGAGAATTTGTTAATTCTCAGTCGTCTTTTAAAAGTTGGATCGTTGCTTTGCGATTTGTGCAAACTGGGTGTTCCCGTCGCGCGCGCGTCTTCCGGTAGCGCCCGTGTATTTATGTGGGCTCTGGCTGTCCCGTTTTGTTTTGCGGGCTTGTGGTCTCTTTTGGACTGTTTTCTGTGGGCTTTCTCTGCGGGCTATTTCTTTTGTTGCTTTTTTTCCTATGTGCTACTTTTTGTGGGCTGTTTCTAGCAAAGCAGAAATTTCGATCGGGTTGGGGCTGTTTTCTGTGGGCTAATGTTGATTTTTCTCTGTTTTTTCTGTATCCTTTTTTATCTGTTTTTTCTGAACGTGTGTTGTGTTGTGTTTTGTACTCTCTCCGATTTAAATTAATTGACTCGAATTTAATACAATCAAATCTAGACAAATTCGAGTCAATTAATTTGGATCGGAGGGAGTACTTGTTATTTGTGGTCGTTTTACTATGGGTGGCAATTATTATTATTTTTCACCGGTAACATAAATATGTGAAGCTAGAATGCGAGAGAATTTTCTTTTTTCTTTTTTGTGGTTATTTTCTTTTTGTGAAATTAAGGTTAGCTTAAGTGTTTCTTGACTTGTTGGTTTAATCGAGTTTTAATTATTTTTTCAGTCGACCAGTTGCAACTTGCTTGCAACCGGGGGACTCTGTTGATGAGCCAGTTTTGCATGTTTTTTGTAACTGAGCACTTGTCGGGGAGAAGGGAAGATTTTCAACTTGCTTGTAACGGAGCACCCATTGGGGGAGGGGGCAGTTGCAACTTGCTTGTAACTGAGCCCGCCGAGACCCCACAGTTTGCAACTTGCTTGTAACTGAGCTCCATCGGGTCCCAGTTGGGAAGGGGTAGTTGCAACTTGATTGCAATCAGGGGGACCCCGTCAGCGGGCTAGTTGAACTTGCTTGTAACTGAGCTCTCGATGGGGCCCAGTTGCAACTTGCTTATAAAATGGGGCTCCCGATGGGGCCCAGTTGCAACTTGCTTATAACTGGGGCCTCGCCAAGGGGGGTAGTTGCAACTTGATTGCAACCGGGGGGTCCCGTCAGCAGGCCAGTTGCAACTTGCTTGTAACTAGGGCCCCGCTGAGGGGGCCAGTTTCAACTTGATTGCAACCGGGGGGACCCCGTCGGCAGGCCAATTGCAACTTGATTGAAACTGAGCTTTCGATGAGCCCAGTTACAACTTGCTTGTAACTAAGCTCCATCCGGGGCCTAGTTGCAACTTGCTTGTAACTGGGGCCCCGCTGAGGGGGCCAGTTACAACTTGCTTGTAACTGAGCTCCCGATGGGCCCAGTTGCAACTTGCTTGTAACTGAGCTCCCACCCAGGCCTAGTTGTAAGTTGCTTGTAACTGAGCACCCGTCGGGGAGGGGGCTAGTTGCAACTTGATTGCAACCAGGAGGACCCCTTCGACGCGCTAGTTTGCAACTTGCTTGTAACTGAGCACATGTTGAGGGAGAAGGGAAGTTTCACAACTTGCTTGTAACGGAGCACCCATCAGGGAGGGGCAGTTGCAACTTGCTTGTAACTGAGCCCGTCGGGAGCCCAGTTGCAACTTGCTTGTAACTAAGCTCCGCCGGGTCCCAGTTGCAACTTGCTTGCAACTAGGGCCCCGCCGAGGTTGGCAGTTGCAACTTGATTGCAACCGGAGGGACCCCATCGACGGGCTAGCTGAACTTGCTTGTAACTAAGCTCCCGATGGGGTCCAGATGCAACTTGCTTGTAACTGGGGCCCCGCCGAGGGAGGTAGTTGCAACTTGATTGTAACTGTGTGGTCCCCGTCGACAGGCCAGTTGCAAGGGGCCCCGCCGAGGGGGGCAGTTGCAACTTGATTGCAACCGGGGGGGACCCCATCGGCGGGGCATCAATGTCAACTTGATTGTAACTGAACTCCAGCCGGGGCCTGGTTGCAACTTGCTTGCAACTGTGCTCCCGCCGGGGCCTAGTGGCAACTTGCTTGTAACTGAACTCCCTCTGAGGCCTAGTTGCAAGTTGCTTGTAACTGAGCACCCATCGGGGAGGGGGCCAGCTGCAACTTGATTGCACCCGGGGGGGACCCCATCGGCAGGCTAGTTTGCAACTTGCTTGTAACCGAGCACCTATCGGGGGAGAAGGAAAGTTTTTCAACTTTCTTGTAACGGAGCACCCATAGGGGGAGTGCGCAGTTGCAACTTGTTTGTAACTGAGCCCGCCGGGAGTCCAGTTGCAACTTGCTTGTAACTGAGCTCCGCTGGGTCCCAGTTGCAACTTGCTTGCAACTAGGGCCCCGTCGAGGGGGGAAGTTGCAACTTGATTGCAACCGGAGGGACCCGTCAGCAAGCTAGTTGAACTTTCTTGTAACTGAGCTCCCGATGGGCCCATATGCAACTTGCTTGTAACTTGGGCCCCGTCGAGGGGGGTAGTTGCAACTTGATTGCAACCGGGGGGTCCTCGTCGGTAGACCAGTTGCAACTTGCTTGCAACTGGGGCCCCGTCGAGGGGCAGTTGCAACTTGATTGCAACCGTGGGGACCCTGTCAGCGTAACCGAGCTCCCAATGGGGCCCAGTTGCAACTTGCTTGTAACTGGGGCCCCGCCGAGGGGGATAGTTAAAACTTGATTACAACCGGGGGGTCCCCGTCGGCCGGCCAATTACAACTTTCTTGCTACTAGGGCCCGCACGCAAGCGAACTTGATTGCAACTTGATTACAGCAGGGGACCTCGCTGAGGCTAGTTGACTTTGCTTGTAACTGAGCTCCTGATGGCGCCTAGTTGCAACTTGCTTGTAACTGGGCCCCCGCCAAGGGGGTAGTTGCAACTTGATTGCAACCGGGGGGTCCCTGTCGGCGGGCCAATTGCAACTTGCCTGTAACTGAGCTCGCGATGTGTAACACCCCGGTAAAACCACTACTAGAAAATCGCTTTATGTTTTTGTTTTGTGCATCATCATGACTGCATGCTCATGTCATCATGCCACATTGCATTTGAGCATCGTCATGTCATAATGCATGGTTTGCCTAAAACTATTTTTCTATAAGCCTATCCTTATTTTCTATTTGCCTCGCTCTTTATTTCAAATGTAAAACCCAGTCTCTCTGGATATTTTGTTTGTCTAAAATTAATTACAAAATCTTTTATATTCAAATAAGAACAAACAAATGTTTTTAAATAAAAGTTGTACCGGGGGAGGCAGCCTAGCCTGTAGGCCAGGCCACCTACCACCCTGGCTGGCTCAGCCCGTTTCAATCAAACCCTAACCATCTAACACCGGAACCAAACCCTAGCTACCCAGACCACACCCATGCCACCGCCGTAACGCACCCGCACGCGTGCGACGCAGCAAGCAAAGCCGGTCCACACCCACCGCACCGACCCGCGCGCGATGCAACGCACGCAACACGCTGAACACTGCACGACCGTGCGAGCAATCCCCAACCCGCGCGCGTCGCGACCACCACCTTGCCACCGTACACCGCGTCCCTGGCCCCCTCCCTCTTCCACCGGCGTGGATGCAACCAACGCAACCTCGTCTTGCGCACGCCGTCGCTCCTGGACCCTAATCCCAACACGCAGCCTCGATCCCCTGTCCCGCGTGACCCTGCTCCTTTCTTGTCGTGACCCACGCTCGCGGTCCCACCCCCACCATCTCTCTTACTCGTGAGTGCCCCGTTCGCTCCTTCCGCACCTCTTCCGCCGCCACCCTCTAGATCCTCTTTGTCGCGTCCCTACCAGCCGCCGCCGCCGTGGTCGTTTCTGCCTGGAGCCCGCCTTTCGGACCCCTGTCCCGCAAGTGTCCCTACACTACGGTCCTACCTAGCAGCATCGCCGAGCTCGTCGCTGTTGCCTGCAGCTTCGTGGTCCCGTCCCCGTCGACCGCCCGCAGCCCTCTGTCTCCGGTAGCAGGGCGTGCCAGCGCCACAGCCTCCGCAAGCTCGCCGTCCTCTGGCCCCAGCACCGCCGGCTTCCCCAACGACCTTCTCCATCGAACCAGTGATGTCGCTGCGTTCACGGGTCCCCTCCGCCGTGCGCACCTTCTGCAGCCTGCTTCAGCGCCCCACCGTCATCGACCGCCGCCTCGGTCGTCCCCTTCCTTGTCCCCACGGCCTCCTGCCGGCCTCCTCCCACATCTCTGCCACCGCGAGCGCCCTCTGCTCGCCGACGGACGTCGCCTCGCCTCCTCTTCCTCATCGCACCGGCAGCAAGCCGCCACCCCGACCCCGAGCCTACATCTGCCCGAAGCCCCGCTTCCCTAGCGCTACTCGCTAGGTAATGTCGCCTCGTGCACCTCCAACTGGATGTGATTTGAGTTGTATTGTTGCGGCTCGGGTACGTCTACATCGATAAGGTCGACACCGGATCGGAGCATCATGACCTCCTTCTGGGAACGTCAAGACCCCGGATCCGAAGACCTAAAGAGCAAGCCCTGAACTCCCGATCCGAAGGATGCGAAGACCGATCCCGCCGAACCCAAAGACCTTGCCAGTGTCCGGATCCGAAGCCCGACCCCTCGAACCCCAAGCTCGCCGAACCCCGATGTGTGATCCGCTTTTTCGAGACCCCTATTTTATAATATGACATATACTTATTGCATATTAATTGAACATGTTTGCATACATATTGTGGGTGCTTGAGGGTATTTTGATGATTCACCTAAATTAAATATGGAGACTATATGGGAGCTTTTCTAGTCTTATCTTGGCTTCATTTAAATTTGTGTAGAGAATCGATGCCATGTTTTGCCTTGTTAATACAACATTTAAATTGCGGGGTACCTAAACAATATGAACCATCTAATTAATTGTCGGGACCCCGGTTCTGCTTAATATTGTCTAATTGCATCGCATCTTTGTCATGTCATACATCATATCATAAACATGCTGATTCTTCTACCGTAGTATTAAATAGTGCATCTGGTGTTGCTTTTAGTGCTTTGGTTATTCGCGGATTAGGACGTTGAGTGGATGCGAGTACCGACAAGTTCTTCGGATAATGTATCTTCGGCAGTGTTTCCTAGGCGAGCAATCTCCCCCTTTCTACCTATTTTGCATTTATAGTATTTATTTCCTCCTGTTCATCTATTGCTATCCGTGTGGTGATGCTTTAGTTTCCGTACCAGTTATATTCCTTGCAGCCTCTATATTGCCTTGGACACATCCTATTGCCTGTTGTTTGATAGATAGTTGGTCTTGTGAGTCGTAGTTGCTTGCTCAGATGCTGCTTCGCGTTGTTGTTGTTCCACCGTTGTTGGAAGGTTGGCACATGCTTAATGGTAGAGAGGATTGATACATTGCAAATGCATCTATAATTTTTGATGTTCCATGCTTGGTTTTATCCACTTTCTTGTGTTTTGTCCACACTTTAGAGTACTTTTCATATGATTTCTTGGACTAACCTATTAACAAGATCCACAGTGCCAGCTGCCTATTTTCTGCTATTTTTGGTTCCAAGAAAGTCAGAAAATGAATATTCTCGGAATTGGACGGGACAAAGCCAAAGTGTCTATTTTTCAGAAGACTCCCGGAGCCAGAATATGAGACGGAGGAGGGCCAAGGGCTGGCCACACCCCCCCAGGCGCGGGCTGGGCCTGGCCGTGCCAGGGCATGATGTGGGCCCCCAGGCACCCCCTCGGTCTCCCTCTTCGCCTATAAGAAGCCTTCTGACCTAAAAACTCCGGGGGGTTCGACATTTTTCCAGAAGGAGTTCCGCTCCGCCGCCACCACCAGATTCCTCGAAACAGCACCAGAAACTCCGTGCTGGCACCCTGCCGGGACGGGAAATTGGAGGAGATCATCGCCATCATTATCACCATCGCTTCTCCATCGACCATCCATGTTTCCCCCATCTATGAGTGAATAATCCCCCGCTGTAGGCTATGGGGATGGTAGGGATTGGATGAGATCGTTCATGTAATGGCATCAGATTGTTAGGGCATGGTGCCTAGTATCTTTTATTAGTGCTTTATGACTTTGTTGCGACTTGTTGTGCTTAATGCTTGTCACTAGGGCCTGAGTGCCATGATTTCAGATCTGAACATGTTATTGATTCATTATGATAGTATTGTTTATGGTATTATCTGTAAGTTGTATACACACATTGTTGTCCGGAACCAATGGCCCCGAAGTGACAGAAATCAGGATAACCGGAGGGAATGGCTTTGATGTGAGGATCACATGTGTTCTGGAGTGTTAATGCTTTGCTCCGGTGCTCTAAAAGGAGCACCTTAATTGCCAGTAGTTCCCTTGAGGCCCCGCTGCAAACGGGCTGGCAGGACAAAAGATGTTATGCAAGTTCTCATTGCGAGCACGTATGACTATATATGGAACACATGCCTATGATTATCTAGTACTTGGATGCTTTATCTTATTTATCTGCAATTGCCCTATGTGCTGATTGCTATGTGAATTGTCTTGTCCATGCAACGCCCGTCCATCCATCCCTATGCCTACCACACTTAATCCCACTTATCGCTATTGTTATCATTGTCTTTGCTTTACTATCACTTACTTTGCTATTCCTACTACAAAACTATTGCTACTGATAAACTGTTGTGAGCAAGATTGTTTCCAGGTGCAGCTGAATTGACAACTCAGTTGTTAAGGCTTATAAATATTCTTTGGCTCCCCTTGTGTCGAATCACTAAATTTGGTTTCACTTCCCTCGAAAATACTGCGATACACCCCCTATACTTGTGGGTCATCAAGGATCATGACTTTAATTACAACTTGATATTAAAATGCTGGGAATAGATATAACTAATACAGAGGCATCGGTGGACAATAGATAATATTTGGTTCTTCCACGCTCACTTGTGTCCCGTAGGACCCGAGTACTTGATACCTGTTCCTTGACTATTCGCACTATCCACATACGGGAGACTCTATGAATCTCCCTTTGCCTGAGCTTGATTCACACTTTATTTCTTGGGGCCACAAACTAGTTTGGGGCTTTATTACTATCATGTACTTATGCCATGTTTTACTGCTTTATTTACGATTGTGCGTGGAGCACCTATACTATTTTGGATTGTGCCACGTTTTCGCGGTATCGACAAGCCCAGTCACACTTTCGGGTTTTCAGTCGTTTACAGCCATCGTCACAAACCCTGGGTCCGTTCTGGAGCCGGCCAACTTCGTTGTAGGTAGCTTAGTGGGGTGGCCCCCTGAAATAATTTATGAATCCTGTGAGTGCATTGTCGTGAGGCCTCATTGCGTTTTATTTGGCTCTTCCCGAGGTTGATCGTGTGTGTGTTGCTATTTGTGCACCCTTGCAGAGTAAATCTTTCTGAAAGCCGTGTCCGCGGTTATGGACGACTTGGAGCACATTATCTCGATCATAGACAAGCATAACTAAAGTAGTGCTATAAATTTGACTTTTACATGTCTAGTAATCCGTTTCACTACAACAGAATGAGTAAATAAAAGTGCCAATAACTGGTGGTATTGGGGTGCATCATGTCATATCATACCTGCCTAGTAAGTATTGCAACTGCAACAGAACAGTTTAACTAAAACTGCCCACTACTTATGCTATCAGGATGACCCATGATATCTATATCTGACTAGTAAATGCTGCAACTATAATGGAATGAATAAAACTGCCAACTGTGTGAGTTTCTTGGTTTGACTTCCTCGTTTGGTCTCGAGGGGGAAAGACCAGGATGGGTATGATTGGTGTTAGTATCAGGTTGGTCCCGCATAGGTCTTTCTTATCTCTCTCTAATAGCCGACAGTTTATCGAGTCTCTATAGGTTGTTTAGTGCATGCTTCGCTGCCGCTTTAGTCCACCATACCTATGTAGGCGAGAGCCGCCGAATTCTAGCCTCGCCGTGTACTGGCCTCAGTACTGACCGCTCCCCTTTTCCTTTGCCCTTTGTCGGCACCCCTTTTGTCTGACAGGTATGAGTTCGACGTCGTTAGGAGGGTTACCCTTCCGGCTTGGCCTAGGCAGGGTTATGGATGCCATTGGTTATTCTTCAGGGCTCTTAGCCCCATTTGCATCTTATCCGTACTCGAATGTTGTATCGTTTTCGAGGTGATTTGGATCTTTGTACTATATATATATATTCTTGACTCATGGAGTCGTTGTTGTATGTATATGTTCTGTGGGTTCCATCATGGACTATTGTGTAATGTTATTACTTTGTTTTCCACCCGCACGTAAGTGCCTGGTGGGCATCTTTGAATCGTTTCTATGCGGGTTTGGCGGGAATCGCTAAAACTTGCATAGGGCCGATTCGAGGGTGTTACACGATGGGCCCAATTGCATTTGCTTGTAACTGAGCTCCCTCCGGGGCCCAGTTGCAACTTGCTTATAACAGGGGCCCGCTGGGGGGCCAGTTGCAACTTGCTTGTAACTGAGCTCCCGCTGAGGCCTAGTTGCAAGTTACTTGTAACTAAGCACCCGTCGGGGAGGGGGCCAGTTGCAACTTGATTACAACCGAGGGACCCATCGGTGGAGGGGGACAGTTGCAACTTGCTTGTAACTGAGCCAGCCGGGGGCCCAGTTGCAACTTGCTTGTAACTGAGCTCTGTGCAACTAGGGCCCCACCGATGGGGGCAGTTGCAACTTGATTGCATTCGGGGGGACCCCGTCAGCGGGCTAGTTGAAATTTCTTATAACTGAGCTCACGATGGGGCCCATTTGCAATTAGCTTGTAACTGGGGCCCTGCCGGAGGGGGATAGTTGTAACTTGATTGCAACCGGGGGACCCGTCGGCGGGCCAGTTGCAACTTGCTTGTAACTGAGCTCCCGTTTGGCCCAATTGTAACTTGCTTCTAACTGAGCTCCTGTCGGGGCCTAGTTGTAACTTGCTTGTAACTAGGGCCTCGCCAAGGGGCCAGTTGCAACTTGCTTGTAACTGAGCTCCCGATGAGGCTAGTTGCAACTTGCTTTGAACTAGGGCCCCGCCAAGAGTGGCAGTCGCAACTTTGTTGTAACTGAGCTCCCGATGGGCCCAGTTGTAGTAACTGAGCTCCTGTCGGGACCCAGTTCCAACTTACTCGTTGTGTAATTTTTCTTTTTTTACATTACTTCACGAGATAGTGTAGTTACATGTATTTTATATTTTCGACATGTAATTGTGTTTAATCACATAACATGTTTCATGAGAAACATATACTCCCTGGTCTCAAAATAGATGACTTAAATTTTTTTAAATGTAGATACTATTTAGACACTAGATACATCTAAATTTAAACAAACTTATGACATTTAATTAGAGACAGAGGGAGTATTATTCCTTGTATTTTTACAGTTTAATTTGTTGCTTTTTATTTCCTATTTGCACTTGAAATAAGTATTTACAAGGGAGACAATTTTATTTGTGGGAACCAATGTCAGTGACCATTTGGACCATGTATCTCAAAAATCACGGAGTAGCCGTAGCGTATCACCTCGTTGTACATGTGTTCGGCCAACACAATTGAGAGAGAAGGAGGGATACGTAACGGAAAGGAGGAAAAGCGAATGGGCGCAGCGGCGGCGACCGCGATGGACGCAGAGACGGCGACCGCGACGGCACACTGCTCAGACCTCCTCCAGCCGCCGGCGACCACTCCGCCCTCCCATGGTACTTCCCTAGTCCCCTGATTTTTTCCCTGCCTCCCAGTGCTCCGAGCTCCTCCAGCTACCGGCCAGGTCCCTACAAGTTTTTATACGCACAAATTAAGGTAGATTCCTGGGGATTTTAATCTGCATCATGTGATGGATCTAGGAATTTCTATCCATGTTTTGTGACTGAGAATAATTTCAATCGAAAATCCAGTGGGTCAAATTAGCTCCGAGCGGAGAATTTTTCGTCCTAATTGCAACTCACAGGGGATGGATTGTCCGTCCAATCCCCATTTATTGTACGTGATTCTCTATTAATCTTCATGTTTTTGCCATGCCCCTTTGTTTTTGTGGATGCACGCTTAGCTTCTCCGTGTGTGGTCCGCGTGTCTGTAGTAGCTACATGGCAGTACTGTTATTTGTGGTAGCGACGCTCACGAATTCTGGCCCAAAAATTTTTGCTGAGGGGATTCCTAGTGCCTCAAAATTGCAATGTGCATTTCTCCTGTTTGGTTCAAGTCCACAGGTCTGCAATGGAAAAAGCTTTGTGATGTTCGACGCAAATATTTGCCGTGTATGTCCTTCAGCGAGTTCGAGCTTGCTCCAATGTATACTCATGCGCCATATGTTGTGGCAGTCCTGGATCCAGCGCATGGGGCTTATATTACTCTCAAGGACATCTGATTGTTGAGCTTGTTCAGTATACGTGCACTTGTCTTATTTTGTATCCAGCAGTTTGTTTTCTTATGGACTGAGTTGATATAAAGCGTTCTTGTTCACGTTGAATTTGTCTGTATATTTAGATTTTATTATGTAGATGGCGTGGGGGTCAATCGGATGCGCTCAAGTCTGATATGCCTGAAGAATAAGTCTGGTTAATCTACGATTGTTCGGTCACATGTTTCTCCATTTTAGATGATGTTTATTTAATGGATGCATGATATAGTTTTCTGACTCAGATAGTGTCTTCCATAAATTTGGTGGAAGTAAACTATGTAATCGAAAACAGAGAAAGGCCGTTTTCGCTGTCTGTAGTCCACAATGAGATACCTGTACCACTCCTCCTAATGGCACTACCTACTAGCAGTATATCCAGTGTATATCATGTTACTTTTCTGCTGATTAGGTGATGCTTGTTCATATGCCCGATATGTGTTTAATTTTTTTGATCTATGGAGTTGTAGTTTCGTTTTTGTGGCTATGCGTGCTAACAACGCTTATGATGTTTCTGTAATTTTTGCTCTCCTATGAATTAACGGATGCAGATTACTAGTGGTTTTTGAGCATTGCTCACACAATTTGTGGACACAGATTTGCATTTGCCGAAGTTTTTGCTCGGATCAGAGATGTGTCATATTTTTGAACTTGAGTTATCTCCATTTTTTGTTTTACAAAGCATTTCAGTAGGGCATTTGTGGACGCAGTAGCAGCGGCACACCAGGCCCACAGAGGCCCGACCAGACCCATATCAGGACCGTAAAGCCAACGCCGCCACACTGCAGCAAGCGCGCCGCCGTCACCACCCCAAGTGACACGGAATTCTTCTCCATCCTATAGGAACATCACCTGAGCGAACGAGTGCCAACCCGCCCAAGCCTAGATGGAGCTCGGCGGGCTCAGATCTGAGCCGAGAGGGCTCACTGCGCCAAGATCTGCCATGCCAGGTGAAATGGATCGTATGGGAACCTAGAGGAGGTGAATAGGTTCTACACCAATTTTTAGTTCTTTTTCAATTTTAGGCTTAACACAAAGGTAAATTCTCTAGATACGCAACTAAGAGAAATTTTCCTATATGTAAACCTAACTACTAAGCGAGTAAAGATAAAGGGAGTAGAACAAGGTAAACGTAGTGAAGCATGTGGAGACACCGGACTACCACAGTTCCTTCCTTGTTAAGGGAAGTATGTCTGTGTTGGGGGTGGGTGGTACTAAGACCACCACGCCACAATAGGCCTCACCCTCCTCTCTGATGGATCACGCCACCAAAGGCCTGATCTACCTTCCACTATTTGGTACCCTTCTAGACGGAACCGGTGCCTTTACAACACTAGCGGGGAACTGCATCCACAACTGAATTGGAGGCTTCCATGATGATAACAAGCTGCCACAAGAATAAGTTAATCAATAACCAAAATAGAGATCTAGATTTTTGTAAGAAATACTAGATCAAGAATCCTCCAAATGAATGGAGGGGAAGTGGAGATCTTGATGGATGCCGATGAAGATCAAAGTCTCCTCCTTCAATTCCCCCAAACCCGGAGCCTTTGAGTGGTTGAACATGGAGATCACGCTTGAATCGATATGAATAGGGTAAAGCTTTTTTGCAGGATCCAAGAGATCTGAAATGGGGATCTGAAGGGCTATTTATAGTCCATCCAAAAAGCAGTCGTTGGACGAAACGGGGGCCAGATTATCCGGCCTAAGTGGGAGCCGGATTATTCGGCCTAAGTGGGGGGCGGATTATCCGGCCAGGGCAAACATCCGGCCTGAAATTGGAAAATCCAGACCAAATGTCCGTCCCCTCTCTGCATGACGCGCCTTGGTCGCCTTTGGAAAACTCCTAGTGGGGTGGATTATCCGGCCCCACTGGTGGTGCGGATTATCCGGCCCGGGAAAAAGCTCTAGCCCTGCCAAGTTAATCTAGGGAAAACTCCCCCCTTCCGCGTGGTGCGCCTTGGGGGCATTTGGAAAAAGCCCTGGGGCGATTATCCAGCCCCCTGGTGGGGCGGATTATCCGGCCCAGGGAAAACCTCTGGTCCTGGCCGGTTAATCTGGGGAAAACTCTGCCCCTCTTTGCTTGACGCGCCTTGGTGGCTTTGACGAACTCGGTGAGGCGGATAATCCGGCCTTCATAGGGGCAGATAATCTTCCCCCCAAAACTCTGGTTTAGCAGCATTTGGGTGGAAAATTATTCTACACCATTAAACACACAATTAAATAATCCTTGGCATTGTTATCTAACACACAAAACACTAGAGATCATGAAATGTTCTTTCACCAAGTTCCGACCCGCAGCGAAGTGGAGGCGCCACAGCATCTCAGCCGCCTGGAGCCACCGGACCCGACGCATGCCTAAAAGCACCGCCGCTAGCAGCGGTCACCTAAGTAGCCGCCCTCGCGCGCGGGGAGAAGAGGGCCACCACCGACGAGGCCACGCATGCAAGGCCCGACGACGCTTGCTGACACATATGGGAGGGAAGGGTGTGGTGAGGGGCTCGCTCGACCGTCGGAGAGAGAGGTTCCTTGGTCGCCCGCTCGGGGAGGCGACACGGGGGAGAGAGGGGTCATTATGGGCATCCAAGTCCCACTGATGATCATTGGTCCTAGAGAGGTTTCGACCATGTCTAGAGTGTTCCCGAACTCTTAGGGTAACACACATAAGGGTTTGATAATGCTCGGGGATTTGATATCATGGGAATCATCGAAGAAAAGAGAAGGGGAAACCGAAAGGGTTCCAGGAATGTCCAGCAGGTGTCTAGAGTTGTCCAGAAGGAGTTTCAGTGCAACGGGAATTAAATAATATGTAAATATATGTTAATTATTGAATTATACATTTTTTATATTTATTTAATGATTTAAATATGATTTAATGGGCATCCCATGACTAATGGGCCAATTCCCTATGAAGAAAAGGCCCAAGAGGGAGGGCACCCAAAGGGGAGAGGGAAGGAGTGGCCGGTTGGGCCCCTTGGTGCCCACGTGGGGCCCAAGGAGGCCTTGGGCAGCCAAGGTGGTCTCCCACCTCCTCCTCTCCTTTAGTCTCATATTGTTTAGGAATTTGACTTTGGGGCTACCCTCCCCCTATATAAAGGAGGGAATAGGGAGGGATTTAAATACACCAATTAATCCCAAACTTTGAGGCTTCTCCCTCCAAGTGCTCTCCTCTTTCCCTCTCTCTCTTGTGACCACGACCTCACTGTAAGGGCTGCACGAAAAAGAGAGTTCTTCACCGCGGAGCACTATCGCGTTGTTGGGATTCCGGATCCAGGAGATCTACTTCCGCAACCTCTGCTGGATCAAGGTCCAGGAGTCATCGTCAAGCACTGTATGTGTGCGACCCCCTACGAGGCATTGCACTTGTTGCGCTCGAGTCGTTCGAGCCATTAGATTCATTGGAGCCAGTGGAGTTGTCTGAGTTTAGAGCGACCTTGAGGTCGGCGTCGGTACGACTACATCATCCATGTTCTCCCGAACATTGACAAAGCTTTTCGGTCTTTGATGGCTCTAAAATATATCCATCTAACGTCCACATTTAAACTGGATATTAATCACATTCTTGATGAAATATCTCTCTAAACCCTGCCACTAATGCTAATATTCAGAGGGGTATGCAATCCTTTCTTTTATATTTTTCCTGCGCAGATAATGTCGTTTAAAAGGAGGGAATCACTACATTAAAGTCAAAGATACGAGATTTCCAACTACCAGAAGAAACCAAGAGCCTTACAATAGAGGCAAACACGTTAACGACCAACTATACGGCCGGAGCAAAAGTTTCGACCGTATAGCTCCGGTTGTATAGTTGGCACCGCCACCGTTAGGTCAAACAGAACAACTTTTGTGAAGAGACCCCTATATAAAGAAACCTCGAGCGACGGGAAAACAAGAGTTCGCACCACCCAAAGTCGCTGCCATAGATCACTAGCCGCCTCCAGATCTCCAAACCCTTCTCCATCTCCATAGCCATATTCCACCACTTGTAATAGTAGATCTCTTCTCCGATTGACGACATTGTAAAACTATTGCTATCAATCTTATGATTTTCATTACAATGTTTGTGATTGTTGATATCATCCTATGTGTGAGTAATTCTCCTTGGGCTAAGGGCTTCGGCCTAGCCATGTAGCAATTGTGCATGTGAATTATCATAGATGGGATCATGTATTAGTTTGTATGACATGATGATTATTGTATCCTCTCTTTCCTCAATCCAAGGACTTGTCAAGTACCCAAGACCCCGAGGGTTGAGCCAGGTATAGGAAGTATGTCTGATGACTAATTTGCAGGTTGGGAACCCTAGTGACAGAAGGGATAGTATGGCTGTATGTGACGGATTTGCTTGGGATTAACAATAACATCACTATGCATATCATTGGTTCTCTTTCTTCTATGGATGAGACTAGTAAGTTATTGCTACAAGCGGTTGCGGAGGCAATAGCAATTATGGATGCACTACCCACATATAATTTATCTTGCTCTAACAAGTACACGTATACTTTATTTCTATCTTTTATTTCCATCAGATGTTTTGCACAGCTACAGGTGAAACCGAACGCCCTAGGCCCTCTCTCTCCATCATCGACAACAACAAAAAGACGCAAGCTATTGGTCTGGTGAAAACACAAAAGGAATTCTAAAACTCCTGAAGGTCCGTTAAAGTAACTTCACTATGCATTCGCTTCCCGAGGATTCGATAACCTAGGTCTACTAGGGAAAAATAAGCTACACTACATCCGTAATCCGGATCGAAGGTATCAACCCTTTTTCTGGCACCTTTGCCGAGGAAGCAGTAGCTACCCTAGTGAGGTTATTAGGAACCTTGCTAGATTTAATTCTTGTTTTCAATTTTGTTAGTTTGCTTTTAGTCTTTATTTGATAAACCAAAAAATTAGTTAGTCTTTAAATTCTTACTTTTACTATTATAATTCTTTGTCTAAGAAAACCCAAAAACATAGGAAGTATGGCTGAAAAGAAGCTTGGAGAGTTTGCTACTCCCAATAATGATTATTTGCGTACTCCTATTACTCAGCCAGCAATCGTTGCTGATGACTATGAAATTAAGCCCCATTACTTAAGTTTTATTCAAGCCCCATTACTTAAGTTTTATTCAACAGAATCAATTTGGAGGCTCTGTTGTTGAAGACGCTGGTATGTACTTGAACACTTTCACTGAAATATGTGATATGCTGCGTATAAAAGACGCTAACCTTGATGCGGTCAAATCGCGGCTATTTCCTTTCTCTCTAAGAGGGAGAGCTAAAGAATGGTTGCTATCTTTGCCTAAAAACACTATTACATCATGGGTGGGATGTACTTCTTTATTTATGACTAAATTTTTTCCACCTGCAAAGACTATGGAACTCCGATCTAATATTACTTGCTTTAGACAGGAAGAGCGCGAGCCACTAGCACTTGCATGTGATAGGATGAAAGAATGCCTAAGAAACTGTCCTAGTCATGGGATGAAAGGTTGGTTAATCCTCCATTTATTTTATAATGCTCTTAATCCTGTGTCTAAGTCTATGCTTGATACTGCAGCTGGAGGAACATTTATGGGTAAACATACTACTGAAGCAAAGCAGCTGCTAGATAATATGCAAGACAACCATGCCCAATGACATGTGGAAAGATCAAACACAAAGAAGGTGAAATCTGTCTCACCACAAGAGAACGAAGATCTCAATGCTAAGTTGGATGAGCTCATACTAGCCATAAAAGGTAAGGAAACTCAGGTAAGAGCCACCCCTGAAACAAATATTGAAGAAATAGACTTCGTAGCTCGTAATGATTATAATCCTTCTTGGAAGAAGAGTTACAATCCTAACTTTCAGAAACACTATGCTAGTTCTGCATGTAACTCTAATAATAATATGGGAAATAGTAATGGTAGTCTCCAAGAAACACTTAAGTCTTGCATAGACTCACAAAATGAACAAAATAATATTCTAGTTAAAAGTATGGAGAACCATGATGCTATGCTTGCTAAATTATCTAACCAAGTTGTTAGTTTGAGAAATGATTTGCAGGCCCTTCAAGAAAGAACAAGGATTGTTGAGGCACAGCTAGGTAAGACAACCGAGAGTCAAATTCTCATTCTAGCTAAATTTGCAGGTAAAGCTGAGCCAAATCTTGTTGAAGAACTCAAAATGACGAGGATCCAAAGGGAAGAGCCTGAAGAACTTGAATATAGTAACGCTCCTTCACCAAGTTACACCGTTGAAGATCTCGTAAAAAGGATCAACGTCAAGATTTCGGTGAGTGAAGGTAGTGAGGAAGCTATGTACCAACATTTTTCAATCAAGTAGCAATAAAGGTACGTGAGCTTAAAGAAGAATACAAGAAAATTGCTGAAAATTTACCTGTTAAACTAGATGACATATTTGAGCCTACTATTAAGATAAAGATTGGAACCAATTAGATAGCTGCACTTTGTGATTTAGGTGTGAGCGTCTCAACAATTGCAAAGAGTCTTTTCAATAAGTTAAATCTTGGCTCCTTTGAAATTACTGAGTTAAAATTGCATCTAGAAGATTCTACCTACAAACAAGTTGTAGGAATTAAGGAGAACACTTTAGTATACATTAAAGGTTGTCCCGCTCTTATTGATTTCGTTATTGTTGACATGCCTGAAGATGCTACTGCTCCTATTATATTAACCTGTCCTTTCTTAAGAACTATTAAGGCTTTGATTAATCTGTATGAAGGGGATGTGAAGCTGTAATTGCCTTCGAGGGATCCTTTTGTTATTCATTTCCCCCGAAAAGCATGACGAAAAGGAGGCCATCACTTTGAAGGACAATTACTTTGGAGTGGGTGTTCCACTCATCTGGCCAAAGTGAGTATCATCAAGGTCAAGCTATTGACCATAAAAGAGCGCTCCATGGGAGGCAACCCATGTGAAATAAAGGTTTGAGTTAAGTTTTTAGTTTTAGTTTAAGTTTTTGTTTAATAAAGAGTGCTAGAAAACTTCATTCAAGGAGAAGAAGTTCGGTTGTACTTGAAATTCTGCTTTATTCAAGCTATTGTTGGTCGACAATATTTACTGTCAATTTTCTAACAAAAACAAGGTATATTACTAAGTTACAGAAAAATAAATAGTTTACGAAGAAACAAAAAAAATTGATGCACACAGAGAGTTTAACGACCAACTATACAGCGAGAATAAAAATTCTGGTCGTATAGATATCTTTGCCATCGCAATATGTACTGAGAGTTTAACGACCAACTATACGACAGGAAAACAAATTCTGGCCGTATAGCTCCGGTCATATAGATATCAATACCTTCGTACAATTTCTTTTCATATGTACTGAGAGTTTAACGACCAACTATACAGCGGGATTAAAAATTCTGGCCGTATAGTTCCGGTCGCATAGATATCAATGTTTTTGCAAAAAAAAATCGTAGGGACCGATAGTTTAATGACCAACTATACGGCTGGAATATTTTGTTCCGCCCATATAGCTGTGTCCGTATAGTTGTGTCACCATGAGGAAACCCTAATATTTTGACAGAACGCCAACTATACGGCTAAAACACATGTTCGCCCGTATAGTTGCATCCGACCAAAAAATCACATGGGAAGGTACTCCCAGCTCCAAAACTTCAATCCTTTTTTCTCTCTTCTACCTCCAAACTCTCTCAAAGCCTCAAGAGATCTCAATCTCCACTCAATTTCGTTCGATTTCCTCGCACATAAGTGATCTACGGTATGTTTCTCCTTCGATCCTCCAATTACTTTTTGCAGATTCATCTTCGATCTATTGTCATTATCAATCTAGGGTAAGACCTACTATGAACCAATTGCCATGATGTTCTTGCCTAGATTATTATTTTGAGGAGAATTCTTTAGTGTGCTATGATAAGGAATATGATGCACTTACTATTGTTGGATCAAAAGGTTTTATTTTTGCCCTTCTTCAATGTTTTAGATGATGAACACAAGGAGCCAAACTCGTGCTCGTGCCACCGCTAGCGCCTCTCGCTCTGCCGCTCAGGAACGCATGGGGATATGGTGCAAGAATGAGGCCCATCGTGATCGCTTCAACAGGATCAAGAACCGCGAAGTGAAGGCCACCAAGTGGGCTTGCCCCATCATATTGAACCAACTCAGTATTTCTGATGACTTCAATTTACTTTGCAATAGAGCTGGCCTGCAAAACTTTGTGTACAAATATGTACCTACTTATCGCCGCTTAACCATTGAATTTCTAAGCTCATTGCAAAGCATCGTTAAACAATGGCAAGGAGAGGATAATATTTCTTTCCGTCTGATGAACAACAACTACACTTTAACATTAGATGAATGGTGCACATGTTTCAATTTGCCAAACAATGATATCCATAGTTTACGTGCATCTTTTACTGGCTTAAGTCCTTCCCTCGATCAATACTATAATGGAATGAATTTCACTAGTAGAGTGAACAAGGGGAAGAATATTCAACATCCTGCAATTCGCTATTTGTTCTATGTTATTGCTAACACCCTGCAGACACGTAATGAGTTCACGAGACTCAACAAGAAGGACATCTTAGTCCTTGCAAAGGCTACATACATCAACTGCAACCTGTCACTCAACTTGGGCGCCATCCTTGTGTGCTACCTGTAGAACCAAGCCTCCCAAAGCCAAGAGCCAATCACAGGAGGAGGCATCATCACCGTGCTTGCCACTGCCCTAGGCCTCGACCTAGGTGAGGTGCAACCCGTACTAGGTGAGACACGTGTTGGTTTCTCCAATTTGAGAGCCTGTGGAATGCTCACTAGGAGAGGTGGTGTTTATTACATGCATATTGCTGGAGCTGGGCGTATCTACCCCGATCCTATGCCTAATATTCTTTTCTCTATCGAGGAAAGACGTTTGCTATATGATTTGCAGGTTGAACAACACCAACCCGAGGAAGAGATTTTAGAAGAGGACGAGGACCAAGAAAAGGAGCAAGAAGTTCCTTATCAAGAGGAGCAGCCACAAACCCGGTTCGCCACATATCAAGATTTCCAAGGACTTGGAGGGACTGTGGAGAGGATGCACGACCTCTCTTTGGACCTCCTAGAATCAACAAGTAACCTCTCAACTCAATTCGCGAACTGGAGTAACGACTTTTTCCCGCCACCACAATAAATTGAATGGCTTGCAAAAGCCTAAGCTTGGGAATGTTTCCTCATGTATCTTTACGTGGCGTTCATTTGCTTTTATTTATTTTAGGGGTTGTGTTTTTATTTGAGTTTATAAGCACTTGTGTTGGTTTCCCCAACACTTTATCTTTAGTTCTTTCTATTTTTCTTTCGAAATTTTCTAGCCGAGCTTTGCCCCCAATTTTTCTATTCTTTAAAGTTCCTCTCTTACAAAACTACAAAAATATTTCTCCCTTTTTCCTTATTTTCCCTCTTTCTTTTCTTTCCACCTTGAGGTCTTCATATATTTGCAGGAGAGTGGTCGACTTCGAGTTTCCAAGAAACAAATAAAAAAGGAAGAGAGAAGTGGAACCAAACATAAGAGGTATGCCTTATGACTCCCCACTTTTCAAGTTTGAGAAACCCATGCTACTTAGTAGTAAATGTTGAGATGTTATATTGGTGGAGTGAGTCTTTATATTGTAGTAAGATTTTCGTTTACATGGGTATTTAATTGGGTATGTTTTGTTCCAGCTCTCGTAATTAACCGAGTCTTGCCTAAAAATTGCTAAACAATTGTAATAAGAAAAAGTTTTCGGATTGAAGGTTTGGGTGTTGTAGTGCTTAGTCTTGAGGGCTTATTTCTAGAGATACTCAACACCACTAAAAATGTTGATTGACTTGATAGCTCTCTTTGAAAGAATTTGTTCGATTGAATTAATGTTTAGCGGTTTTTGTGAGCATGCCAAAGTTTGACTTATTAATCATAAGAATGATATAGCTTTACGCGTGTTAAACTTCATGGGATGCCAACAACTCCGCTGGCCTACGAACGATCTTCATGGAGGAAACTCCTAGATTTCGGCTATGAGTTGATTAAACGCTTGTAGCAGAAATGCTATAGTGGGTAAGATTCTTGGTATTCCCGAGTAGCTATAATCATGATGGAATCACTCCTCTGGCTGTTATGAGAAATCATTATGCAAAAGGAACAAAAACCTTAGTGATGCCACGAGTGTCCATCACAACCCGATAAACTAAAATATATTTTTGGCATGCTCTCAATTACTTAAAAACTGAAATTCTTGAAGGACAATGAATAGAAAAGTAGTACTTGAAAAGTCTTGATTTATTGATGTGGGAGAATTGAGACACTCTAGTGTATATGCTTTTCATGACAACTCTCACACTCTTAATTTACATGATTATACCTTACTATTCAAAGGCAAGCCTATGAGTTGATTACTTGACATGGAATAAAGTTTACTCATTTGAATTATCCATGTTTACAATAATTTTCCTACGCTATAAGGATGCATGAAACCCATATGATATGCTTGCCATTAGTCTATCGATGCTGAAGTATTTCAGATTTATGAAGTGGAGGAAACATGAGACTACTAATCATGAGTAAGATCACATCTCGTTATTTCAGTTTAAATGCTGAGTTCCTTTTTTATTTTGGTTTTGATTCTTGGGATGATCAAGTTTAAGCTTGGGGAGGTTGATGGCTCTGAAATATAGACATCTAACATCCACATTTAAACTGGATATTAATCACATTCTTGATGAAATATCTCTCTAAACCGTGTCACTAATGCTAATATTAAGAGGGGTATGCAATCCTTTCTTTTATATTTTTCCTGCACAGATAATGTCGTTTAAAGGAGGGAATCACTACATTAAAGTTAAACATATGAGATTTCCAACTACCAGAAGAAACCAGGAGCCTTACAATGGAGGGAGACACCTTAACGACTAACTATACAGCCGGAGCAAAAATTCCGACCGTATAGCTCTGGTCGTATAGTTGGCGCCGCCACCGTTAGGTTAAACAGAACAACTTTCGTGAAGATACCCCTATATAAAGAAGCCTCGGACGATGGGAAAACAAGAGTTCGCACCACCCAAAGTCTCTTCCACAGACCACCAGCCGCCCCTAGTTCTCCAAACCCTTCTCCATCTCCATAGCCATATTCCACCACTTGTAATAGTAGATCTCTTCTCTGATTGGCGACATTGTAAGCCTATTGCTATCAATCTTATGATTTTCATTACAATGTTTGTGATTGTTGATCTCATCTCTATGTGTGAGTAATTCTCCTTGGGCTAAGGGCTTCGGCCTAGCCATGTAGCAATTGTGCATGTGAATTATCATAGATGGGATTATGTATTAGTTTGTATGACATGATGATTATTGTATCCTCTCTTGCCTCAATCCAAGGACTTGTCAAGTACCCAAGACCCCGAGGGTTGATCCAGGTATAGGGAGTATGAGTGATGACTGATCTGCAGGTTGGGAACCCTAGTGACAGAAGGGGTAGTACGACTGTATGTGAGGGATTTGCTTGAGATTAACATTGACATCACTATGCATATCATTAGTTCTCTTTCTTCTATGGATGAGACTAGTAGGTTATTGCTACAAGCGGTTGCGGAGGCAATTGCAATTATGGATGCACTGCCCATATATAATTTATCTTGCTCTAACAAGTATACGCATACTTTATTTCTATCTTTTATTTCCATCAGATGTTTTGCACTGCTACAGGGTGAAACCGAACGCCCTAGGATCTCTCTCTCCATCGACAACCACAAAAAGACGCAAGCTATTGGTCCAGTGAAAACACAAAAGGAATTCTAAAACTCCCGAAGGTCCGTTAAAGTAACTTCACTATGCATTCGCTTCCCGAGGATTCGATAACCTAGGTCTACTAGAGAAAAAGAAGCTACACTACATCCGTAATCTGGATCGAAGGTATCAATCTTCACCTTGGTGAGTTTGAAAGCCCCTCCCATTACCATATTACTCCTAGATAGATCCTGAGAGTCAGTGGTTTGTGTAGGAAAAATTATTGTTTTCAGGCACTAAACCCCAACAACACGGTGCTTCGTGGTATAACGGCTTGGACCAAGAGACTTTATGATATGCCTATGGCTCGCAGGGGCTCTAGTATTTACAGATGTGTTTCCCACAAATCCTATCAATATTAGATTATTTACACATGAATGTGCTTATTATTATCTTTATCCCATATGTATGCATAGTTGTAGGTGAAACAAAAACCCTGGCAAATCTCCATCCATTGATATAACATTTATAACAAAAGCAAACCAGAAAGGTTTGGTGAATGAAGATTGAAGAAAACTAACAAGTGTTGCAAACACTCCTTAAAATACTGCAATTATTTCCCAAGGTTCGATTAAACCTAGGTCTTCTAGGGAAAAAGCTATTATATTGCATTCGTAATTTGGATCTAAGGTATTAATCCTTTTTCTATCGTTGTTGTGAGGGAAGCAATTCGCTATCCTGGTGATGTTACTAGAGACCTTGTTAGTTAGTTTTAATTTTGTTTTAGTTTGTTTATTGCTATTAGTTTAATTTCTGTTATCAATTTAAAACCTAATAAAATTAGTTAGTTGTTTTATTGTTTATCTTATTCTAAAAACCAAAAAAATAGCACTATGCCACAAAATAAGCATGGGGAATATGCTACGCCTAATGATGATTTTATGCGTACACCTATCACTCAACCCAATATGAAGGTGGAGAATTATGAAATAAAGCGTAACTTTTTGAGTTCGGTTCAGCAGAACCAATTTGGAGGCTAAACTTTTGAGGATTCAGTTTTGCACTTAAATACATTTACTAAGATATGCAATATGATGCGCATAAAAGATGTTTACCCCAATGGGATCAAGATACATTTATTTCCATTCTCACTTAGAGGAAAGGAAAAAAGATTGGTTGCTAGCTTTGCCTAAGGGCACTATTACATCTTGGGGGAATGCACTAATATTTTCATGACTAAGTTTTCCCCTCTAGATAAGACTATGAAACTCTGACATAACATTACTAGCTTTAGACAACAAGATCGTGATCCACTGGTGCTTGCATGGGAGAGCATGAAGGAGTCCATAATGAGCTATCCTAGTCGTGGGATGGAAGAATGGTTAATCCTCCATTTATTTTATAATGGTCTTAACCCTATGTCTAAGTCTATGCTTGATACTTCTTCAAGAGGAACTTTCATGGGCAAGCAAGTAAATATTGCCAAACAGCTTCTTGATGATATGCAAAGCAACCATGCCCAATGGCATGTAGAAAGATCCTCCTCAAGAAATATTAATTCCATCAATGAGGAGAAAAATGAAGAGCTTTCATCAAAGGTATATAAGTTATTAACTATTATCAAGGGTAAGGAAGATACCCTGGTAAATGCCATCACCAATACCACTGTTGAGGAAGTAGATTTTATAGCTCATGATCCTTATAATCCTACATGGAAGAGTTAGAGTTTTGGCTCAAATTTTCAAAAACAATATTCTAATCTTGTAGGTGCTCCAAACAATAAATTTAATAATATTAATGGAGCAAACCATGGTAATTTCTATCTTGAAAACTATTTTAAATAATTTATGCAAGCTCAAACCGAACAAAACAATGTTGTTATCAAAACAACAGAGAACCATGATACAACTATTGGTAAACTTTATAATCAAGTTATTGCGATTAGAACTGACGTGTAGGCTCTACAGGAGAGAACAAATAGCATGGAGGCACAGTTGGGCAAAATAGTCGAGAGTCAAACTATCATACTTGCAAGATTTGCAGGAAAGCCTAAGCCAAATATGGTTGAAGACCTCAAGATGATGAGGGTTGAGAATAAGGATGAACCACCTAAAGAGCTACACTACAGTAATGTCACGCTGCGTTTGTGGAGCTCGCCATTGATGATGACGAAGGACTTGCAGTGCCGCATGATCATTCGTGCTTTAGTCTCATTCGTCGGCAGGATTTGGTGCTCAAGGTAGGTGATGTAGGGCTTGGTCCAATCGCATGGTTCGTTGATCATCGCGACCAGGGCTGAATCGGGTTGCAGCGGAATCCTAATGTCGGTCTCCTTGGGGGACAGATTGATGGTTTGTCGATTATGTCGAGGAAGACGCCTGGTAGTGGTGTTTGGCAAGCCGACCCGATGTGTGAGAGCGTGTTAGCTTCCTCGTTCTTCCGTTGATCGATCCACTCAACGGGGTAGCCGGTGAAGTAGCCGCCCAGCTGATCCATTGCCTGGCAGTATGCTATCATGTTAGGGGAGACGGCGTTGTAGGTGTCAGCGACTTGGGCGGCGATGAGGTCGGAGTCACCGTAGCACTTGAGGCGGTTGATGTTCATCTCCTTGGCGGCACGCATGCCATGGAGGATTGTCTCGTATTCAGCCATGTTGTTGGTGCAGGGAGTGAAGTTTAACTATATCACGTATCAGAGCTTGTCGCCTTTGGGGGAGGTGAGGATGATTCCCGCCCTGACACCATCTGAGTTCTTGGACCCGTCGAAGTGGAGGGGCCAGTAATGGAGGTAGGGCAGTGTCTCGGGTTGCTGCTCTTCTTCCTAGTCAGCAAGGAAGTCGGCTAGAGCTTGCAACTTGATGGCCTTGGGCGGTTTGTACTTGATGTTGTGGACACCGACTTTGATGGCCGACTTGGCGACTCGTCCTATCGTGTCATGGTTGCGAATGATGTCCTATAACGGGGCAGAGGAGATGATCGTGATAGGATGCTCTTCGAAGTAGTGAGGGAGTCGTCGTTGGGCTCGGAAGACCGTGTAGACTAGTTTCTGGTACTATGGGTAGCGTTGCCTCGAGTCGGTGAGGACCTCGCTGAGGTAGTACATAGTGCGCTATACATGACGCTCCTTGTCTTCTTCGGGTTGCTCAATGACCATGACGATGTTGGTGACTCGGTTGGAGGCCGCAACGTACATAAGCATTGGCTCCTTGTTGAGGGGCACGGTGAGCACCGGTGCCGTGAGTAGCACTTATTTTAGCGTGCTTTCAGCCTTGCTGTAGCACTAGAATGTGGGGTTCTTGCACATCAGGCGATAGAGGGGCATTGCTTTCTTGCCGAATCGGGGATGAAGTGATTAAGAGCCGTGACTCGCCCCACTAGCTTTTGGACATCGCGTAGGCATTCGTGTTTCTCGAGTCACGTGATGGTGTTGATCTTGGAGGGGTTTGCTTCAATACCTCTCTTGGAGACCACATACCCCAGCAGCTGGCTAGTGGGTACACCGACCATGCACTTCTCTGGGTTGAGCTTGATGTTGTACTTCCGCAGATTCGTGAAAGTTTTAGCCAAGTTGGCGAGAAGGTCACTCTGGCGATTCGACTTCACCACCATGTCGTCGATGTAGACATGAATGTTGCGGCCAATTTGGCTCGCTAGGGACTCATGTATGCACTGCTAGTACGACACCCCGGTGTTCTTCAGGCCAAACATCATTGTGATGTAGTAGAAGGCTCCGAACGGTGTGATGAAAGCTGTTTTTTCTTCATCCCTGGTGACCATTTTTATCTATTTGTAGCCGGAATATGCATCGAGGAAGCACAACGACTCAGACCCCACAGTCGAATCGATGATTTGCTCGATTCGCGGGAGTACAAACTTGATGCAGCCCAACACATGGAAACCACCATTGGTCCACATCATGCTACGCCAACCATTCATATCAGGGTGAACTCCTTCCATCTTTTGCCTTCCTTCGGTTATCATGTGAACAGGATCCTACTTGAGACGAATTCCTATTATATGACTAGGCCCATGACCATAACACCAAGAGGAGGAAACAAGGATGCATAACGAGCCAAGACCCTCAAGCATGAAGCCTGGAAAAGGAGACGCAAGAAGCTACTGAACTAGGCCCGGAGTCTTGGACCTAGATCCTGGAGTCTCCGCCCTATGACCCCGGAGTCTCTGGCCTGGACTCCAGACAAGACTCTAGACCTGTGTCTGGAGCTCTCTGTCTACCCCCCTCAGATACTGCACAGATACCGCCGCGCCAACCAGAGTCTTCGGCCCCTCCACCCCGGAATCTCCGGCCTGAGTGAAACAATATTGCATGTCTTGAGTTGGGCCTGGCCCATGTAACGCCCCCAAACACCCCCTTTATGACTAAAGTACCCCTAGCTTGTGGCTGGCATATATATATATATGCCCCGATCCCTCCTTAGAACCCTAGAATGGAATAGATGATGAATTAAGGCATGTGCTAAACCCTATATGGGATCCCCCTCTCTATAGTTTATCTATGAGTTGTACAAGGCTTTCTTAATTGAAGTCATCAAGGCGCTCTTCTAGTTCTTGGTCTCTCCCATGTATGGATTCTAGTAGTGCTAGGTATCTCCCCATTGGGATTCTACTTGGTTGATACTTTATCCCTATGTGTGATTCTATCGAGAGCCCGCCAATCTCTCTCATGGGATCCATTGGTCTCTCGCTTGAGATTCTATTAGGTTGGTGGTTCAGGCCAACGAGAGCAAACCGGATTGTATCGGGTGTGGTGTGCGTTTGTATCAATTTCCCCTTGCGTGTTCATTGTGTTCTTTGCTCCCTCTCCCAAATCCCCTCGAATCTATGAAGATCGGGCCACCCCAAGGGTAAATCCACAAGGGAACCCATAATAGAACTCCTACTTTAGGAAGGCGCTGTTGAGGTTAGTGTAGTCGATACACATCCTCTAGGTGTTGTTTTTCTTCAGTACTAGGACTGGATTTGCCAGCCACTTAGAGTACTTGATGATTCATATGAACCCTGCGGCGAGTAGCCATTGTACCTATTCGGAGATTGTGCGGCGTCGCTCTTCATTGAAGGGTCGTAGTGGTTGCTTGACGGGTCGCACCTTGGGGTCAGCATTCATTTTGTGCTCAATGAGTTCCCTCGAGACACCAAGCATGTCAGATGGCTTCCATGCGAAGATGTCACGATTCTCATGGAGAAACTCAATGAGCATGCTTTCCTATGTGGGGCTCATGTTGGTCCCCATGGTGACCTTCTGGCTCGAGTCGCCTAGGACGAGCTCGATAGTTCGAGTGGGCGCAAAGGCCTTGAAGGCTGCTGGCGTAGATCTTGTCATGGTGGGATTCTTAAGTATCGTCGGATAGTCCTTATTGATGCCACTCGCGTATTTAGAGAGCATGTCAGTGTGGTTAGTTTCTTTGGCGATGATGGCGTTGGCAAGCTGGGCACCTTTGTCCTCTCATTTCATGGCCATGTTGAGGTCGCCATGGACGATGATGGTTTCGTGTGGCGTTGGGAGCTTCATCATGTTGTAGGCATAGTGGGGGCCGCCATGAACTTGGTGAATGCCTGTCGCCCTAGAATGCAGTGGTACGGGCTTCGGAAGTTCACCAACTTGAAGACGATTCGCTCAGTGCGGTAGTTGGCTGGGGTGCCGAAGGTGACTGGCAGCGTCACCTTGTCGATTGGGTATACCTTCTGACCCGAGACGATGTCGTGGAATGTGCAGAGGGTCGACTTGACCATCGAACGCGGGAGCTGCAGCCGGCTGAAGGTGTGCAGGTACATGATGTTGATGGAGCTTCTGCCGTCCATCAGTGTCTTGGGGAGCCAATAGTCAGCCACTTTGGGCTTGATGACCAGGGCGACTCGCCTTGGATACTCGATCCTGGGCGCGTGATCTTCGCGACTCCAGGTGATGCTCTGTTCTGACTAGTTGAGCCAGCGCAGGATGTCTACATGTGTCACTGCATTGACAACCACTGCATGGGCGAGCACCTTCTTCTCGCTCTTAGTGCCGAGTCCGGTAAATGTATGCAGCGAGCTGGCCATGTTGCCGAAACCGCTAGCGTTGCCGTTGTCTCTTGGTGGCTCGTTGTTGGGGTTCTCCTTGGCGCGTTGTGCCTTCTCAATATCTTTGAGAGAGTGGAAATCGATGGTAGTGTAGGTGACGGGCTTCCCTTCCCTATTATGGTAGACACACACTACAAGAAATGTTTCCTTCCGCAACGACTTGACCCAACGGTCATCATAGAAGGCACGTCTTCCGCGACGAATTTCTCGGCTCGACCGTGGCCAATGCAAAACTTTTTTCCGGTTTTGTGTCCCTCTACTATGACGAAACCGCTAAAAAAGTTGAGGAAGCTCGTCCAACGCGTGGCAGAAGCAAGATTTTCGTTTCCTCGCGTGATGTTGACTCGCCGATGTCTTTTGAGGCATGTGTGTCCCTGACGTCAGTGTCTCTAGTGAACCATACTTTTCGGTCATGTCTCCCTAATTTTAACTCAATAATGTTGCTTGATGCGTCTGCCGTTTAGTCAGGCTATTGGGTTCCACATGTCAGCCTCTCATTAGAAGAATCGTGTGTATGATGGAATTTTTTCCTCCGCTCGTTCTACCCTTTTCGAAAGTAGATAACGTTACTCGATGCATCTACCGTTTAATCAGGTTGCTGGGACCCACATGTCATCCTCTCATTAGAAGAAACGTGTGTATGATGGAATTTTTTCCTTTGCTTGCGCTACCCTGTTCTGAAGTTGATAGCGCTTCTCGATGCACCTATCGTTTAATCATGCTGCTAGGGCCCACATGTCATCCTCTCATTAGAAGAAACGTGTGTATGATGGATTTTTTGCCCTCGGTCGCGCCTTCGTGTTCCGAACTTGATAGCGTTGCTCATTGCATCAGCCGTTTATTCAGGGTGGTGGGTCCCTTATGTCAGCCTCACATTAGAAGAATCATGGGTATGATGAAATTTTTTCTTCTCTAGCGCTACCATGTTCCGAACTAGATAGTGTTTCTCGATGAATCTGTCGTTTGCTCACGCTATTGGGTCCCTCATTTCAGCTTCTCATTACAAGAAATGTGTGCATGCTAAACTTTTTTCTTGCTCGCACCTCCCTGTTTCAAACTGGCAACGTTGCTCGATGCAGAATCTATATAAGGTCGCGCTGCTAGGTCTCGCATATTAGCCTCTCTGTAAATGAAACGCGCGTATGATGGACTTTTTTGGCCATGTCCACTGTTTTGACCTTGGCAACTTGTTGGGTCCCAGATGTCAACCTCCTCTGTGTAGGAAATGTGTCTATGCTAGGTCCAGATAACAATCTCTATTTGAAAGAAACGTGTGTATGTTGGACTATTTTTCGGGCCCCAGATGTTAGCCTTAGAGTACACAAAATGCTCATAAAGGCTGAATTAAAAATATTCTGAGCTAACTCGGGGCAGATGCCCTATTCGTCATGGCTTATATTACATGGGCTCACTCCTAAATTGAATGGGCTATAGTCGATGTCCACAAGACCATGAAAAGGCCAAATTAGAAGGATTTGGGATATGCTTGGGGTTGATAGGCTAATTTCATGGGCTATGCTTGGGCCTGCTGGGTCCGACATGTCAGCTTCTCTGTAAGTGCAACATGTATATGATGGACTTTTTTCGGTTGCGTCCGCTGTTTTCACCGTAGCAGTCGTGTACTGCTGGGGCCCTATGTCAGCTTCTCCAGTATGTTCTAGCTTGTGGGTCTCCGATGCAGCCTTGTATGTTCTATCTGGTGGGTCCTTGATGCCAGCCTCTCTGTATAAGTATTTAAACTTTGGGATTTCTATTTCCGTACCCTCGGTTTGTTAGTTGTACTTAGTTTTCCCCAGCCGCTTAGTTTTTCCTCACTTTTTCCCATCTCCTTGTACGAAACTCTCACATGGTCTGAAACTCGCCGTCCGTCAGCCTTGCCTTTACGTGCTGACAAGTGGGGCCACATTCAGTCGGGTCCTGTAGTGGACCCTCGCCGTTACGTGCTGATGAGTAGGGCGTGTTCTGTCAGGTCCCGTAGTGTATCATTGCCATTACATGCTGACAAGTGGGGCCGTGTTCAATCGGTTCCTGTAGTGGACACCTCTCTCAACTTATCCAGATTAGCATCAGACCCACAGTTTATCCACATGAGCGCCGGACCCACAGCTTATCCTTGTGAGCACCGGACCCATAGCTTACCTAGGTTGGCGTTGCAAGATGGGACCCCGAGCCAGCCTCGCGCCGGCGCCCTTTATCTAGCTTCATTTTCATATATTGAAATGTAATGCATATACGAAAATTATACACCTTTGAACTCTTTTAAATCGCACTTAGGACATGATAATGTTGTGCTAATAAAGTCCTGATCATTTATCATTTCCATGGAGTGAAATATAATGCATAAACTTGCGTAAACAAAAATTATACACCTTTGAACTCTTTGAAATCGCACTTAATATGTGATAATGTCGTGCTAAGAAAATCTTGAGAGATTATGATTTTAATAGAGTGGAATGTAATGCACAAACTTACATAGGCGAAAATTATAAACCTTTGAACACTTTTAAATCGCACTTAATACGTGATAATGATGTGCTAACAAAATTCTAAGAGATTATTATTTTGTCCCCCATTTTCATAGAGTGGAATGTAATGCATAAACTTACATATACGAAGTTTATACACCTTTGAACTCTTTGAAAACGCACTTAATATGTGATAATGTTGTGCTAAGAAAATCTTGAGAGATTATTATTTTCATAGAGTGGAATGTAATGCATAAATTTGCATATACGAAAATTATACACCTTTGAACTCTTTGAAATCGCACTTAATACGTGATAATGTTGTGCTAAGAAAATCTTGAGAGATTATCATTTTCATATAGTAGAATGTAATGCATAAACTGGCATATACGAAAATTATACACCTTTGGACTCTTTGAAATCGCACTTAGTTCATGATAATATTGTGCTAATAAAATCCTGATCATTTATCATTTCCATGGAGTGAAATATAATGCATAAACTTGCGTATACGCAAATTTTAAACCTTTGAACACTGTAAAATCGCACTTAATGACGAGATAATGATGTGATAGAATTTTTTTGAGGGATTATCATTTTCTCCCCCATTTTCATAGAGTGGAATGTAATGTATAAAATTGCATGAAAATTATACACACTTGAACTCTTTGAAATCGCACTTAATACGTGATAATATTGTGCTAAGAAAATCTTGAGAGATTATCATTTTCATAGAGTGAAATGTAATGCAATAATTATACACCTTTGAACATGTTCCCTTCAAATTGTATTCAAGTTCATTTGTTTATCGAGTTAAAGTACCGGTGGCAAACTCGTTATTTTGCAAGGATAGAGGGGTGCCCCCCGACAGATATAGGGGTTATCCTATCCGCTAGATCATAGAGGATCAACGGTTGGTGGGCACGATCCGCATGACAACTGTCTCAACCAATCAGAGCATAGCAGTGAAGATGAGCACAAGTGCGAGAGATTGATACTAAGAGAGGGGAAAACTGAGTAGAACTTAAGAACCAAGGGAAAACTGAGTGGAACTTAAAAACAAGGGCAAGACTGATAAAGGGATTCAAATTGAAAATAGAGATAGATTTTAAAAATGGGAAATATGTATTTTACAATAAAAGACATCTTGTCATACATCAAACTATTTGCAATTCAAATATATACCAGTTTGACAATTATTGCCTCATTCAGACAAACTATGTTTTGGGGAGGGATGTTTGAGAAGAGGCTTGAGTAGAAAGCCATGACCTTCATAGATAGTAGGTGATTTGAGAAGTGGTGATTTGGGTTAAAACTTGATATATATATATTTATTATGGTGGCAGGTCACATAATAAGACTCCCTAGGTAGATGCCACTATGTTTTGATGTTTTTGAATTTGTTGTGCATAAAATGACTCAATTAGCTAGCTAAAACCTATTCGTTGACTCTCTGTTGACTAGCCACCGGAGGGTAAAAGTGAGTATATTGCACATGGCAGTGTTAGTACTGGAGGGCAAAACTAAGTATAACCAGACTGCTAGTGTTACACTCGAGGGAAAAACTGAGCACAACTAAGTCGCCAGGGTTAGACACGAGGGAAAAAACGTGACTCATGGTACGCGTGTGCGGTGCACGGGGTGATACATTGCAAATGTATCTATAATTTTTGATGTTCCATGCTTAGTTTTATCCACTTTCTTGTGTTTTATTCCAACTTTGGAGTACTTTTCATATGATTTCTTGGACTAACCTATTAACAAGAGCCATAGTGCCAGCTCCCTGTTTTCTGCTGTTTTTGGTTCCAGGAAAGTCAAAAAAGAATATTCTCGGAATTGAACGGGACAAAAGCCAAAGTGCCTATTTTTCCGGAAGACATCAAGTGCCAGAATACGAGACAGAGAGGGGCCAGGGGGCCACCACACCACTGGCGCCAGCGGCCGGCCTGGCACGCCAGGGGCTGGTGTGGCCACTCCCGGCACCCCCTCGGCCTCTCCTTCCGCCTATATATTGCCTTCGGGATGAAAACCCTAAGTGCCCGATCAAAAATCCACGAAAGAGTCTATAGCCGCTGATACATCCAAAATGTATCTACTTTCCCGAACACTTTTGCTATTGTTTCTCCTCTATACTTGTGTGATTTGGATACAACTAATGCAGACGGACGCTGTTTTCAGCAGAATTTCCTTCGTGTCTACTTTTTGTGCAGAAAACCAACTATCAGGAAAAATCTGGGAAAATATGCCAAAAATCCTATCTCGCTGGAAGACTCCAGGAGCCAGAATACGAGACGGAGAAGAGCCAGGGGTGGCCACACCACCTGCTGGCGCGGGCCAGGCTAGGCCGCGCCAGGGGGTGGTGTGGGCCCCCCAGGCACCCCCTCGACCTCTCTTTTCGCCTATAAGGAGCCTTTTGACCTAAAAACTTTGGGGGGTTTGCTGTTTTTCCAGAAGGAGTTCCGCTCCGCCGCCACCACCAGATTCCACGAAACAGCACCAGAAACTCCGTTCTAGCACCCTGCTGGGACGCGGAATTGGAGGAGATCATCGCCATCATCATCACCATCGCTTCTCCATCGACCATCCATGTTTCCCCCATCTATGAGTGAGTAATCCCCCGCTGTAGGCTATGGGGATGGTAGGGATTGGATGAGATCGTTCATGTAATGGCATCATTGTTAGGGCATGGTGCCTAGTATCTTCTATTAGTGCTTTATGACTTTGTTGCGACTTGTTGTGCTTAATGCTTGTCACTAGGGTCCGAGTGCCATGATTTCAGATCTGAACATGTTATTGATTCATTATGATAGTATTGTTTTTGGTCTTATCTGCAAGTTGTATACACACGTTGATGTCCGGAACCTATGGCCCTGAAGTGACAGAAATCGGGATAACCAGAAGGGAATGGCTTTGATGTGAGGATCACATGTGTTCACGGAGTGTTAATGCTTTGCTCCGGTTCTCCGTTAAAAGGAGCACATTAATTGCCAGTAGTTCCCTAGAGGCCCTGCTGCAAACGGGCTGGCAGGACAAAAGATGTTGTGCAAGTTCTCATTGCGAGCACGTATGACTATATATGGAACACATGCCTAGGATTGTCTAGTACTTGGATGCTTTATCTTATTTATCTGCAATTGCCTTATGTTCTGATTGCTATGTGAATTGTCTTGTCCATGCAACGCCCGTCCATCCATCCCTATGCCTACCGCACTCGAATCCCACTGGTTACTGCTTTTGTTGCTACTGTCTTTGCTTTACTACTATTGTTACTTTACTATTCCTGCTACAAAACTATTGCTACTGATAAACTGTTGTGAGCAAGATTGTTTCCAGGTGCAGCTGAATTGACAACTCAGTTGTTAAGGCTTATATATATTCTTTGGCTCCCCTTGTATCGAATCAATAAATTGGGTTTCACTTCCCTCGAAAATACTGCGATACACCCCCTATACTTGTGGGTCATCAAGACTATTTTCTAGCGCCGTTGCCGGGGAGCATAGCTTTATTTATCAAGTTCAGTTGGATTCTCTATTGTTCGCTGCCATCCATCCATCATGGGTAAGTCTCGTGATGGCAAGGTTCCTATTTTACCATCCACTACAAGAAGAGGTACGGTTCTAAACACCTCTGCTGCTCTCGATTCACCATCTGTTATGAGTAAGTTCCTTACACCACCACATACACATGCTACACACACTGCTACTACTACTGAATCTAAAACTTCTGATGCTTATGATGCTACTTCTACTGTGCTTGATAAGAGTGGTTCATTAGGTCCTTTCCTAGATGCTATGATTGCTAGAACTATAGCTGGAAATACCGAAACTCCTAATGAAGACACTACCACACCTGTTAGTTCACCTGAGTCTAGTGAAAGTTATGATATTGAAGATGGTTATGTTGAGATGACCGATGAGTTTATTAGAGAATGTAAGAACACCCATGATAGGAGCGCTGCTAACAGTCTCCTTGAGAGGCGTACTATTAGACCAAAATTGTCTCCTGATGCTAAGTTTGCTGCTTCTCCCATAAACATTATAGATGAAGATTATGATTTCTCTCTCGATCTATCTTACATAGCTATTGTCGAGAAAGAACCTTTTTGTGGGACTAAGAATGAAAGTGCGGTAGCACATATGAATGAACTTTCTACCATGAGTGGCTTGTTTTCTGATGATATTAAGATGCGTACTTACTTTGTTGCTAAGATTTTCGCCTTTTCACTGAAAGGAGAAGCTAAAACTTGGTTTAGTAATTTACATCCTGGATCTATTGATAACCCTGAGTGCTTGATTAGTACTTTCCTACAGAAATATTTTCCTCCTAGTGCTAGACATGCTGTTTTGCAGGAAATTTTTGATTTTAAACAGGGAGAAAAAGAGGTATTGCTCGAATCTTGGGCAAGGTTTTGTGCTTTGATTCATGCACAAGCTAGAAGTCCATTACCTAAGAATGAGCTTCTTGATATATTTTATAATGGACTAACTGAAGAATGCAGGACATACCTAGATAGTTGTGCTGATTGTGTTTTCAGGAATATGACTCCTAAGGAAGCTGAGGAATTAATGGCTAAAATAAGCAAGAACTATGAAGATTGGACTCCTCCTGAACCAGCTATACCTGAAGTAATTGTACCTGAGCCTACTATTCCTGTGCCTATTCCAACATCAAAGAAGAGAGGAGTTATTGAATTAAATGATGAAGTGATGAAGGAAGCTAAGAAATGTCTTAAGGAGAAGGGAATTAAAGCTGCAGATGTCAAGAATTTACCTCCTATTGAAGAATTATGTTAGCCCATCCCCTACTCATCCACTATTGAGGTACACTCTCTCCAACACTTTGATGAAGGTGATATCCCTTACTCTAAACCTCATGATCAATCCTTAGAAGAATTCGATATCATTATTGTTAAGCAAGATAACTTTAATAAAAGGGTGCAAAATCATCTAATGGAAAACACTAGAGCTATTATTGAGTTGAAAGATATTGTGGAAAGAACCTCTAATGATGTTAAAATGATTGTTAAACACTTTCAAATGGTTCAAACTCAAATAGATCAACTCGTTAAAGTGCAAAACGACTTGCTAGTTAATGCTGCTAAAGAAAAACATGCTTATGAAATTAGAACTAGAAGTGGTGCTGCTACCGAGGATCCTCTATATCCTGAGGGGCATCCCAAAAGAATTGAGCAGGATTCTCAAGAAGCTGAAAATAGTGGTTCTACTCGTAAGAAAAGGAAAAAGAAACATAAAAATGTTGTAGAACCCTCTGAACCTGCTATAGATCCTAATAGTATATCTATCTCTGATGCTAAAACTGAAAATGGTAATAAAGAAAATGAAGCTCCTAATGAAGAAAAAGTTGAAGAAGAACCTGAAAACCACACAAAGAATACTAAATACACCAAAGAAGATTTTATTGCTAAGAAACATGGTAGTGAAAGAGAACCTTGGGTCCAAAAACCTATGCCTTTCCCTGATAAGAAACACAAGTCAAAGGAAGATGAACATTATAATAAGTTTTGTGAGTGGATGAAGCCTTTATTCCTACAAATTCCTTTAACTGATGCTATTAAATTGCCTCCTTACTCAAAGTATATGAAGGACATTGTCTCGAATAAAAGGAAGATCCCTAATGAAGAAATTTCCACTTTGCTTGCTAATTATTCCTTCAATGGTAAGGTTCCTAAGAAACTTAGAGACCCATGGATTCCAACTATCCCTTGCTCTATTAAGAATAGTTATGTTAGAACTGCTTTGTGTGATTTAGGAGCTGGAGTTAGTGTTATGCCTTTCTCTCTCTATAAGAGGCTTCAGCTTGAAAAATTGATACCAACTGATATATCTTTGCAAATGGCTGATAAATCTACCACTATTCCTGTGGGTATATGTGAGGATGTACCTGTTCAGGTGGCTCACAATTGCTTAATATTAACTGATTTTGTTGTGCTTGAAATGCCTGAAGATGATAATATGTCTATTATTCTTGGGAGACCTTTTCTTAATACTGCAGGAGCTGTTATTAATTGTAATCAAGGAAAGGTGACCTTCAATGTTAATGACAAGGAATATACTGTCTATTTCCCCAAGAAGATTGAAAGGACTTATAGTTTGAATTCAATTTAACATGTTGAGGGCATTCAAGTTGGAGAAATATATTGTCCCATACCAAGAGAAAAATTTGAAACTATTATGATTGGGACCATTGCTATCAAGGTTGAGGTAACATAATCATTAGTGGAATACAAAGTTTTGTCTCATATGCAATTGTTTTGGTAGCAAGACTTGATCAACCTTGTTAACAAAAGGATTCCATTGAACAAAACAATGTTTTCATTATGATTATCTCCGTTTATGTCTACCCCTTGCATTTTAGTTTTTGCTTTTGTTTAGCTTTCTTTTTGTTGTTAGTTGCTTGCATGTTAGAGTGTCTTAGAACTTCTGTAGTTCTAGACTTGTTTTGTCCTTGCATCATGTTTCCAAAAGAAAAAAAACTGTCTGTCAGAAAAACCATTCTTCTATTTTTGAAAATTGCCCAAAAATAAAGTGTCTCGAAAAATTCCAGAAAATTCATATTAAATTTTTACGTGAAAAAAGGGGCAGAGGAGTACCTGGGAGGTACCAGGGGGGCCCACCAGGCAGGCACACCACATGGTGGCGCGGCCAGCCATGGGTGGCGCCATGCCCTGGTGTGGGCCACCCCTAGCCCCCCACTAACTCTCTCACCTGCCACTTTCTTCTCTGTCCCGAGTAAGCTCCAGTTCATTGCTCAAAATCGTGTTCTTGTTGTGCTTGATCTCGATTTTTTCGATCTCCTTGCTCAGCCCATCTTTCTTGCTGAAATTTGGAGCATTTGTTCCCTGGTATGTTACTCCTCCCCTTGTCCAAGTAGATTTGTGTTTAGTGGATTATATCTTGAGTATTTTGCTGCTGTAGGTGACTGGTTATGAGAGCTTGTAAGCTTGTTTGATGCTTAGAGATATAGTTTTGATGCATGTTTAGGCCTCTTGCAAGTCCCTATGAGTAGAATCCTTCATTATATTTACTTTGCAATCACTTGTTTAATAGGTGTTTAAATTTCAGAATACCAAGCATGAACAACCATACTTTTGGAGAGATATTTGAGAATGATGCACCTAGGAGGTCGAGGCCCTCGAGAACAGCCTCTCAAGCTAGGCCATCATACAACGAAGATCTCATTGCGACTCGTATTGGTAGTGAAAGGGATGATGGGGATGCTCACCCATCCTTTTTTCCTTGTTTTACTTTCTTACAAGCTGCAGGTATTCTTGATGATTTCTTGCTACTGATTGAGAGGGTTGGTTTGACCTCATATATGCAAGATGAGAGTGCGCAATACGCTATGCTCACCAAAACTTTTGTTGAGAGCTTCACGTTTACTAACACACCCTATCAGTCTACTGTCTCTTTCAAAATCTATAATCTGCCCTTCACCATGCCTTTGGAGAGATTTTGCAGTATTGTAGGTGTGCGCATGACAGAGACCGTGAAGAAAATTCAAGGGTGACCCGCTGATTTGTTGGAGCTTTACCGAGGGGTGACCAATGATGGTGACCGCGTGGCGCAGCGCAAAAAGATAAGAAATATCCAACTCTCTGCTCTTAGATACTTTGCATATTATCTTGCTACTAGTGTACTTGGTAGGGAGAACACAAGTAATATCTCCAACTATCATTTAGCATTCCTTGCTGCTGCGCTTAACAATGATACTCGGTACAATCTTGGCTCACTTATCACTCGCCGCCTAGCTGCTAGGGGCCTATCTATGGGGGCATCATTGCCTCGCGTATAGTCAATGCATTAGGTCTTTCAGTGGATCCCTATGATGCTATGCTGGCACCACAGAGGCTTGACCTTGTTGCCATGAAAACTCATCAATTTGTTACTGCTACTTCTGATTTGAACAATCTAGTATATAGGATGCTTTTCACTGATGGGGATGAAAGGGAGATCCTTTTTCCACAACCTGCTTTGTTTAGTGTTCACAGGAGACCGTGGTCATGCTCCAAGGAGGAGGTGGACGAGCAGCTTCGCTTGCTGGGTTTCCACGTGCAGCACCAGGAGGATGTGCCCTCCTATGATTACTCCGCGCATTACGAAGGGACGTACTCGAGTTTGCACCAGGATGAGGGGACCTCTTCGTCGTACCAGGGTGACACTTCATCCTGGCCAACATGGGATTGATACCCACTTAGGCCAAAAGCCTAAGCTTGGGGGGAGGTACGGCGACACCGTGCTCATCTCCATATCATGTTGTGTCGGTACTTTGTATATTCATGTTTTCGTTCTCTTTTTAGTTTTCGTTCTTCTTTGCTTTTACTTTTGCTTTCTAAAAACACAAAAAGACCAAAAATATTTTTGTTGTTTCTCTTTGGTTTGCTTCTTCTTTTTGCCTTGGTTTGCTTTTCCCTTTTTGCTTTGTTTGAACTATTCGAAAAACCCAAAAAGATTTTGCTTTGCTTGTTTTTCCCTTTTGGTTCTTGTTTAAAAATCGAAAACACCAAAAATATTTGTCGTTCTTCTTTTGTTTTGTGAGTTTGCTAAAGGGTTCAGCAGTCCTCAGTGGATATCAGTTTCATATTATTATTCAAGCCACACAAGTGAAGAGCAATAATAAGGATCAATGATAACTTGAGGCGTGGTAAGAGGCTGGTAACGAACTCTATTTGTTTTCATTTTTGTACATATACTCATCATTGTGAGCTTGCTTAGTCCGTTCAAGTAGGGTGTATGTTATCTTTGGATGCTTAGTAGTTCTTGCTTTCTTATGATTAGCTCCAGCTCACTAATAGTTTGTAGCATGTCTTATGAATGTTTGCTTGCATTGCTCTATTCATAAATTGGTATGACACCGCGGTATCCTCCTCTGAATGTTTCATTTGAATTGACTTGGCACATGCTCGCGCATGCACATGACTGTGATAATCAGTTAAGCCTTGATGAATTATTTTGACTTGAGGATCTTGAATCACTATCATGCCATGTGTAGTCCTGTTTTGTTGCAAGCATGATAATGACAGCTATTACTCTCTCGATTGTCGCTCCCTTACTATTGCTAGCCTTCACTTCCACTAAGTGTTTTACTCAAGTTTCCAACTCCCTAAACCAAATATTTCCAAAGTGTCCACCATACATACCTATTAGCATCATTTGCTACTTCCGTGCATATTCAATATGCTTTGTTTTCTTCCGAATAAAATGTTTGCTTGATATGAGAAAGTTAGTTAGTAAATCTCTCACGAACTTGATGGCACACTTTATTTCCTGCACTTAATAAACCTGAACCATTGTGAACTGTCCATGAAAGTTATATGCTTGCAAATTATAGGTTGGGGATTAGCAGAACTGTGCTATCACGGGGAACGCTTCAACACTTGTAAATATATACCCAGTTGATACCTTGCGCTTTTGTTTGCGGATGTCGTCGGTGTGAAATAAAAGGGGAGCTTGTAAGTCCATGGAGTTATGTATTCACGGAGCACATGTGTTCATGGAGTGTTAATGCTTTGCTCCGGTGCTCTATTAAAAGGAGCACATTAATTGCTAGTAGTTCCCTAGAGGCCCCGCTGCAAACGGGCTGGCAGGACAAAAGATGTTGTGGAAGTTCTCATTGCGAGCACGTATGAATATATATGGAACACATGCCTAGGATTGTCTAGTACTTGGATGCTTTATCTTATGTATCTGCAATTGCCCTATGTTCTGATTGCTATGTGAATTGTCTTGTCCATGCAACCCGTCCATCCATCCCTTTGCCTACCGCACTCGAATCCCACTGGTTACTTTTTTTGTTACTACTGTCTTTGCTTTACTACTGTTGTTACTTTAATATTCCTTCTACAAAACCATTGCTACTGATAAACTGTTGTGAGCAAGATTGTTTCCAGGTTCAGCTGAATTGACAACTCAGTTGTTAAGGCTTATAAATATTCTTTGGCTCCCCTTGTGTCGAATCAATAAATTGGGTTTCACTTCCCTCGAAAATACTGCGATACACCCCCTATACTTGTGGGTCATCAGCCGCCGTCATCTCCATCCCTAGATCGGGAGGGATCTGAAGCTCTTCTCGACACCCTGCCGGAGAGGGGAATTCACCCTGGAGGCCTTCTTCATCACCATGCAAGCCTCCGGTGTGATGCGTGAGTAGTTCATCCTTGGACTACGGATCCATTTAGTAGCTAGATGGCTGGTTCTCCTCCTTTGTGCTTTCATGTTTAGATCTTGTAAGCTCCGTTCATGATCAAGATCATCTATTTGTAATTCTACATGTTGTGTTTGCGGGGATCCGATGGATATTGAGATGCTATTTCAGATTGATTATTGATTCTATCATGTCTTTGTTATTTGTGATCTTGCATGCTTTCTATTGTTAGTAGCTATCTTGGCCAAGTAGATGCTAGCAACTCCAAGAGTTAGTATTTATGCTCGATAGTGGGTTCATGCCTCTGGTAATCTAGGGAAGTGACAGAAATCTCTAAGATACTAGATGTGTTGTTGCTACTAGGGAGAAAACAAAAATCCTTTGTTCATAGAACATACGTATTGTTTACTTTACACGCAGTTCGTAAAGCAATAATTTGTTGCTTGCAACTTAATACCGGAGGGGGTTCGGATGATAACCTGAAGGTGGATTATTAGTCATAGATGCAGTTGGATGGCGGTCTATGTATTATGTTGTAATGCCCAATCAAGTCTCAAAGGAGTCAAGATGATTAGTATATGCATGTATTGCTTTCTCGATGTTTGTCAATTGCCCCGTTGTAATTTGTTCACCCAGCATGTTATCTATCTTAAGGAGAGCCACCTCTAGGGAACTATGGATCCCGATCCTTTTCTTTACATACAATCTACAAACTGTTTACTGCTTTGTATTTACTTTTTTCAATCTTTTACTTCTTTCCATTTGATACGTTTAATCCTTTGTTTTCCACAAAACATGGTGAGATTGACAACCTCATCGCAAGTTGGGGACAAAGTTCTGTGGTTGTGTTGTGCAGGTCTCCACGTTGCTACTAGCACCGGTAGTGCGCCCTGCCAAAGCTCAGCTAGTAACACCTTTGGGGTGTTTCCTTGCTCCTACTGGTTTGATTAAACCTTGGTTTCATAACTGAGGGAAACTTGGTCATGTGCTCATCATACCTTCCTCTTGGCGTTCCCAACGAGCTCTACATCAACACCGCCATCAAGCATTTTTCTGGGCACCGTGCATTGAGCCATCAAACATTTTTTTGGCGCCGTTGCCGGGGAGTCAAGGACATCTTCACAATGGGAGTCCCTCATAACCAATCTCTTTACTTTGTTGTTTTTGTTTTGCTTAGTTTTCTTTTTGCTTTGTTTGCTTGTTTTATTATTCAAAAACACAAAAAAATTAGTTTTACTTGTTTGCTTTCTTTTCAAAAACACAAAAAAATTAAGTCTCTGTTAGTTGCCACCTCTTCCTTGGCTCACCATGTTGATCCCCAAATTCACCCCGAAAGACCTTTCAATTGGTAGTGGTTCTATAATTGGGAAAGATAATATTGAAGAATTCTTTAATCATGTTATTAAATATGAGGATACTGAGGATAGATCCCTTGCAGAACTTGCTCCAAACTATGAGATTACTGCAGCTTCTTTAATTCACATGTTAGAAGCTAGGTTTGTTAACCTCAACCCCTTAATGCAAGTAATGTTTCTTAAGCTTAAAGAAATTGAAGACCCTGAAAAGAGGGATTTTATTCTAGAAACTTTGTTTAAGGAGTTCTATGATGTTGCCAAGGAAGCTAGAAAAGTCTTTGAACATTTCAATATGCTAGGCTCATGTGTAGATGTTTTTGGTACACGAGAAAAGATGAATAAAACCGAACCTAATGGGGAGGAACCTAAGATACCAATACCCTTCAAACTAGTAGCAATACATGATGCCATAGAAAAGAATCTTGATTGGATTGTTCCTGCAAACCCTTTTGATGAGAATAGTGAACCTAAGAGCATTGAGAGAGGATCCTCTAGAACTTATTTGGATGATATACCTTGCCTTGTTGAAAATATTTCTGGTATTGATCTTAATCCTTCTTCATTTGAGAACACTTGATTCTTTCTTTGCTTCTTATGCCTAACTTAAAGGCGTTAAAGAAAAGTACTTATTGGGAGATAACCCAAAAGTTTTAGATGAGTCTTGGAAGTTATTACCTCTGTAATAACCGCTCCTTATCCTTTTTATTTGAATTTTGTGCCAAGAGTAACCTCTAATGAGAGAGAAGTAATGATTGAAAGTTGCTGTCCCGAAACAGATTTCTGTGCTTCACCATAAAAATTCATGTAAAATCTCTGAACGTCTTTTTGAGGCGTGATTTTTTTGCTTCTGCCCCAGGTTGTTATCTAACTTTCGTTAGTTCAACACTTTTTGATTTGAGCAACAGAAGGTCTTAGAAAAAAATTGTCTTTGCCTACTGGTCTGTTTTGACAGATTTCTGCCATTTTCTGCATTTGCTTCTTGTTGGTTCCTTTTTGAGTTATTTTGGGGACTTGAGATTTTTGAGGGAAGTGCTACAATAGCTAGTGTTCTAATGGAAGTTTATTTGGTGTTAGAACTGAACCTTAAGACTTATTTATCTTGAGTGCACTAATGTTGCTAATAAAGATTGTGTGAAATTTTGTATGAAGGAAAATTTTCAGGTGTATGGAAGAAATGAGTAATGAGATGAAGGATGGACTAAAGCTCAAGCTTGGGGATGCCACGCGTGTCACCCCAAGAAATATCCAAGAAGTACAAGCGTCAAAGCTTGGGGATGCCCAAGGCATCCCCTTCTTCATCAATAAAAATCCCAGGTTTCTTCCAAGCGCTTCATTTTTATTGTTTCATGCACAATTTTGTTGTTCTTAGAGCGTCTTCTTTTTCGTTTTCATTTTGGTTTTTCGTTTGGTTTGGTTTGCTTAGTTTTTTGATAAAATTGTTTGGACCCCCTCTTTCATACATTGGTTTGCAAATAGTTTGGTTTGGTTTGGAAAAGAGTAGGAAAGTTCATGCTTATGTGATAAAAAGAGCTTGTTTTTGACTATGGCCTATGCTTTGTCATGCCATGCTTGATATTGTTTTGGCTTTATGCTTAGTATTCTTTGTTGTAGCATGACTTTTTATAAACAATTGATATTTCTTAATGTGCCTTGGATGAATCATGCGTTGTTTTAGCATATTAAAGCATACTATAGTGGTATTCTCCTTCGATGCTTTATTTGGGTTGAATTGGCGCATGCTCACACCATGTTATGACTATCTCAAGTCACCATAGCCTTTATGATCCTTTAGTTTTCAACTTGTAGAATCACTTTATGCTTTGATCAATGATGTTTTGTCGCTCTGCATGATTATGGCCATTATTGCTCTCTTAGTTTGTCGCTCCCAGTCTTTTGCTAGCCTCCACAACCAAGTATGAGGTCCACTCATGCATCCAACTCCATAAACCAAGTTATTCCAAAGAGTACACCATACCTACCTACTATCTTATGCTATTCCAAGTATATTCATGCTTTTGTTTACCTTCCAAATTAAACTTGTTATGAGAAAACTAGTGATTAAAGCTCTCACGAACTTGATGGCACACTTTACTTTATTGACTCTAATAAAATTGAACCATTGGGTCCTTCTTCATTGCGTATATGCTTGCGCTTTATATGTTGAAATTAGCAGAACCATGTTTCATGGGGAACGCTTTCAACATTACACTTGTACTTTGTACCCTGTTGATATCATGTTCTTTTGTTTACAGATCCCGGCGGTGTGAAATAAAAGTGGAACTTGTAAGATCATGGAGTTTGTATGTGTGTTAGAGAAACGCCTGGGCCGCTAGCCTAAGCAATGCCTAATCATGGTGGAAACTTGCATCATCACCATAATGAGCACTCTATGAAGCATCCTCAATAAAAACCTATGCAAATAGCAAATAAAAAGATCGCTGAGATGCTCATTGTCTGCTTGCCTTGTCATTTTGATTATGGGAAGCTCCCGTATCATGTGCAAGGGGTACCCCATTGACGGTTCTTAATGATACACATATACTTACAATGACAAGAGCTTACTCGTGACTGAAGTTGAGTAGCATGAGGATCGGTCTTCGTAAGTAAGGGGCATGAGATTTCGGTTTATAACTTGTAAGCATATCCTCTTAGTTGTGTCACTTTAACCTTAATCACCTTCAAGATGCTTATGATAGGGGCAATGAGAGCTGAAAGCTATAAGTACCATAATTTTTGGAAGCTCTTTATGAGACTTGAATCCCTACTTCCTTTTACAAAAGGCCTTTCTTCCACCATTATATTGAGTCTCCACCTTCTATCTTTATGCACCTACTTTGAGATCATAGTGGCCATTCTTTGTTCTATGTGCATTGTCCCAAGACTAGTTGATTGATGCATACTTTGATATTGCTTGTTTTAAACTATTGTATCTAGTCACTCTTATGAACTTTGAAGGTGTCCTATGCATTTATATTTGCTACTCTATTGAGGGACAAGCTGAATACTATTATGCTATGTTTTCTTTATGTGAAACAAACAAACGTCTAGCAAAGCATTGTTATTCATGAATCTTTTATTTGTGCCTTTTCATGTTGCATCATAGTTTCTTTGCTTATTGCTAGAACTTTGTCTTCCATGTTATGATTGAAGTACTATGATCCCAGCTTTGAATGTTTTGCAAATACTTTGATCAAGTCTTTGATGGTGCATGTCACCTCAAAAATTATTCTTTCTTTTTATCACTTACCTACTTGAGGACGAGCAGGAGTTAAGCTTGGGGATGTTGATACATTGCAAATGTATCTATAATTTTTGATGTTCCATGCTTAGTTCTATCCACTTTCTTGTGTTTTGTTCCAACTTTGGAGTACTTTTCATATGATTTCTTGGACTAACCTATTAACAAGAGCCACAGTGCCAGCTGCCTGTTTTCTGTTGTTTTTGGTTCCAGGAAAGTCAGAAAATGAATATTCTCGGACGGGACAAAAGCCAAAGTGCCTATTTTTCCGGAAGACATCAAGTGCCAGAATACGAGATGGAGAGGGGCCAGGGGGCCACCACACCACCTGGCCGCACGGCCAGGCCTAGCCCGCGCCAGGGGGTGGTGTGGCCACTCCCAGTACCCCCTCGGCCTCTCCTTCCGCCTATATATTGCCTTCGGGACAAAAACCCTAAGTGCCCGATCAAAAATCCACGAAAGAGTCTGTAGCCGCCATCATCTCCATCCCTAGATCGGGAGGGATCTGAAGCTCTTCCCGGCACCCTGCCAGAGAGGGGAATTCACCCTGGAGGCCTTCTTCATCACCATGAAAGCCTCCAGTGTGATGCGTGAGTAGTTCATCCTTGGACTACGGATCCATGTAGTAGCTAGATGGATGGTTCTCCTCCTTTGTGCTTTCATGTTTAGATCTTGTGAGCTCCGTTCATGATCAAGATCATCTATTTGTAATTCTACATGTTGTGTTTGCGGGGATCCAATGGATATTGAGATGCTATTTCAGATTGATTATTGATTCTATCATGTCTTTGTTATTTGTGATCTTGCATGCTTTCCATTGTTAGTAGTTATCTTGGCCAAGTAGATGCTAGCAACTCCAAGAGTTAGTATTTATGCTCGATAGTGGGTTCATGCCTCTGGTAATCTGGGGAAGTGACAGAAATCTCTAAGGTACTAGATGTGTTGTTGCTACTAGGGAGAAAACAATAATCCTTTGTTCATAGAACAATCGTATTGTTTACTTTACACGATTCGTAAGCAATAATCTGTTGCTTGCAACTTAATACTGGAGGGGATTCGGATGATAACCTGAAGGTGGATTATTAGTCATAGATGCAGTTGGATGGCGGTCTATGTATTATGTTGTAATGCCCAATCAAGTCTCAAAGGAGTCAATATGATTAGTATATGCATGTATTTTTTTCTCGATGTTTGTCAATTGCCCCGCTGTAATTTCTTCACCTAGTATGTTATCCATCTTAAGGAGAGCCACCTCTAGTGAACTATGGATCCCGGTCCTTTTCTTTACATACAATCTACAAACTATTTACTACTTTGTGTTTACTTTTTGCAAACTTTTACTTCTTTCCATTCGGTACGTTTAATCCTTTGTTTTCTGCAAAACACGGTGAGATTGACAACCTCATCGCAAGTTGGGGACAAAGTTTTGTGGTTGTGTTGTGCAGGTCTCCACGTTGCTACTAGCACCGGTAGTGCGTCCTGCCAAAGCTCAGCTAGTAACACCTTTGGGGTGTTTCCTTGCTCCTACTGGTTCGATTAAACCTTGGTTTCATAACTAAGGGAAACTTGCTGCTGTGCTCATCATACCTTCCTCTTGGGGTTCCCAACGAGCTCTACATCAACACCGCCATCAAGCATTTTTCTGGGCGCCGTGCATTGAGCCATCATGGGGCGGTAGCGGACACGTGTGGCCGTGCACGGTGCAGTAGCGTACGTGGTTACGCGGCACACGGTGGTGCAATGAAACGTCGCTTCCCTTCTCCTTTAATAGAGGCCTCCTCACTCTCATTCGTCACTCACTCGCTCACTCAACCGTATCCACTGTCCCATCACCTTCTACAAACCCCTAAGAAAACCCTGACCATGTCGGCGATGGAGCAGAACGACGTGGTGGCCATCGGCACCTCCAAAGGCCGCCGGTGAGGAGGCCCCCATCCCCGTACAGGCCCTCATCCAGGCATCGAAGGCAGACGCCATCCCCGTCCCCGCATCCACCATAGCCGCCGGCGAGGAGGCCCCCGCTGGTCTCTGGCAGATGCCGCTCAGCTGGTACCCCTACGAGGAGGTTGATTACATAAGGTCAGAGAACCCCTACGAAACTAGCATCGCCGACCCATGGTCGGAGGTAGCTAGGGTTTTCTCCCATTCCCTTGTTCTTCCCATGTTCCGATCATTGGATGAAAGATCATATGTTATTAGGGTTCGGCTATTCGTATTTTTATAGTAGCTAATCCTCTTGTGTTAGATCTCATATTTTGATGAATCCCCTATTCATATTTGAACCCTCCTGGTTGTAGTTGGGATCAATATTCGATTTGGTATGAGATTTAGGGAATAATCAGGGGATCTCAATCGGTTAATTTATGCAAATAATCAATCCCGATAATCAAAGTATCTCAATCATGTCCGTATTGCACTCTACTATTTTTTCCAACAGGAGGATAGCAACGACGTTTGCAGCGACGACGAGTCCAAGGGCACCAAGACTCGTCATGTGCTGAGGAGGCTGAAGCCCGGCCAGTACAACTACTTCTTCGCTGGCAACATTGATGACCCACAAGTATAGGGGGTGTATCACAGTATTTTCAATAAGTAAGAGTGTCGAACCCAACGAGGAGCAGAAGGTGCTGGCTAGTGGTATGGATCGGGAATTCTCTGCAAACACTTAGCAAATGGATTTTTAGGGGTTTTTGATAATACAAGTAAATAAAGTACGAGTAAATAAAAGGCAGTAAGAATAAATGCAGCAAGTGGCCCAATCCTTTATTCAGCAAAGGACAAGCCGGTTGTATTACTTAAGATGACCAAATGTTCTCGAGGACACACGGGAATTTTGTCAAGTGCTTTCGCTTCATATAATTGATTAATCTTCTTTAGTTTGCTAAGTGTTGTGTGGGTGAACCTGTGCTAATGTACCGACCTTCCTAGGACTAATACATACTTGTGATTATACCCCTTGCAAACATCCGTAAGTACAAGAAAGTAATTAAGGTAGAAACCTAACCACAACTTTAAACTCTAAGACCCTGACGTCCCTTGTGCAATGGTTTCCTAACGGGGGTTCAGGTTTACATCCTCGGCAACCCCTACGATTAGTATCCAAATACACAATGCATTCCCCTAGGCCCATATAGCTGAAGTGTCATGTAGTCGATGTTCACATGACACCACTATAAGAAGTACACCACAACTTAAATATCAAACTATTGAATCTTTCTCAACACAATTCCACTACTAACAACATGACTTCTCCCATGTCCTCAAGAACAAAACGAACTACTCACAAGACATCATATGGATCATGATCAGAGATGGAATAATGATGTATAAAAATCTGAACATAAATAATAATTCAACTGTTCACTCAATAGCATCAACTACAAGGAGTAATCAACACCAGGAAAGTTTCCCCTAAGAACTATGCAAGATTCAACCCAATTGTTACAGGGGTATGGAGGTGGTGATGATGGTGCTGGTGGAGATGATGGTGATGATGATGATGATCCTGATGAAGTCTAGCTTGATGGTGGTGTTGATGGCGATGATCTCCCCTCTCCGGGAAAGAATTCCCCGGGCAGAATTCTGTCTGCCGGAGAGATCTTTCTCTCTCGGTGTTTTCCGCCCCGCAGAGGCAGCGGAATCTTTCTGTGGTCGCTCCCCGAGTATTAGTGTTTCGGGAGGATAATATACGCTAGAGGGGAGAGCCAGGGGTGGACCAGGGCGGCCACACCACCTGGTGGCGCGGCCTAGGCTGGCCCGTGCCAGGGGGTGGTGTGGGCCCCCTGTGGCCCATCTCCACTCCTCCTTCTGGTAGTCTTCGTCTTCTGGAAAAATAGGATTTTCCGTATATTTTCTCGGATTTTCTGATCTTCGCGAATGTTGCCTCCAAACAACACCTTTTCCATCAGAATCCTGACTACAGTGGTCCATGCTCCAAAAGTCATCAACCATGCAAAAACAGATGAAATAACATAAGTATCATCTCTTAATATGAAATATATCAATGAATAACAGTGAATTATGATATAGAATAGTCATGCAAAATGGACCTATCAACTCCCCCCAAGCTTAGACTTCGCTTGTACCCAAGCGAAACTGAGCTCAATAAACATGGCCTCAGGTTTATGGAGTGAAGAGTCGATAAAAGAATACGGACAAGAAGCATCACATTCATCAATACATAGATCATAATAGAAGACAACTCACTATTATATAACTTACTTGCAATAAGTAAAGGAAACACAATAAAGATACATAAAGTGAATCATAATTGGTAATGGCAAACTTAGCTCTTGGTCGAAGAATAGTTGACAATTTGCTAGAGTTCACAAATAACTGATTTTTAATGATAGCTTTCAAAGTAGTAATCACCAAGATAAGAGCAATGTGCAAAACAAGGAACATAAGAAACATGATTGAATAAATCATCATATGAATGAATTAAACATAACAACTCAAAATACTTGCTGAGATAGAGGGGAATAGGTTTACTGACTCAACTAAAAAGTAAAAGAAATGTCCTTCGCAGAGGGAAGCAGGGATTTCAAGTTTCATAAAGAGCTCCCAAAAATTATGGTACTTATTAGTTTGCAGCTCTCATTGCCCCTATCATAGGCATCTTTAGGTGATTAAGGTTAAAATGATCAAATACGAGGATATGCTTGACAAGTTGTAAATTGAAAATCTCATGTCCCTTGAATACGAGGGCCGCTCTTCATGCTACTCAAGTTTAGTCACCGGTAAGTTCTTGTCATAGTAAGCACATGTGTATCATGGAGAAATGCCAACGGGGTACCCCTTGCCCGATGATATGGAAGAATCCCCATATCAAAATGACAAGGCAAGCAGACAATGAGCATCTCAGCAATCTTCTTATTTACCATGGGAATATGGTGCTTTTTTCTCTCTTTCCTCTTTTCTCATATTTTTTTCTTTTCCTCTTTTTCTCAATCTCTATCTCTTTTTTTATAAGAAGAATGCTTCATAGATGCTCATTATGGTTATGCTGCAGGTTTCCACCATGACAGCATGGATTAGACCAGCGGCCCAGGCATTTCTCTAACACACATGAATAACTCCATGGACTTACAAGCTTCCCTTTCATTTCACACCAACGACATCCATAGACAAAAGAACATGATATCAACTAGGTACAAAGTACCAGTGCAATGTTGAAAGCATTCCCCATGACAACATGGTTCTGCTAATTCACAACTCACAAAGCGCAAGCATATACGCAACATAGATGGGCACAATGGTTCAGGTTTATTAAATGCAAGAAAGTAATGTGTGCCATCAAGTTCGTGAGAGATTTAATCACTAATTTTCACATAACTACTTTAATTTGGAAGGTAGATAAAAACAAGAATTACTTGGAATATCAATAGTGCTAATAGGTAGGTATGGTGGACACAAATGGCATAGGTTTTGGTTCAAGGATTGGATGCACGAGAAGAATTCCCTCTCAGTACAGGTTTTTGGCTAGCAAAGCTGGGTAGCAAGTATAAGAGTTGAAGGAAACAAACAAAAATACAAGTGATAAAAACAAACATGCAATCTTCCTTGGAAGCACAAAAGATCTTAACCAGAGAATACTAAACTTATGAGCAAATCAAGAAAGAAAGATGATGAAATTATATTTCTTTAAGAGTATTTTTATCTTTTTATTCAACCCTCAAAAATAGTGTTGCTACTGACCGAGCCAGGTTTTCCAAAACCAACTAAATTAACTCAATGATCCCAAAGTGATACCAATACTAACAACAAGATCAATCATATAACCACGAATTGAAAACTAATATAAGATATGCAAAAGAGTAAATGATAGAACTTCTCATTAATATTCCATAACGGTAACTCACACCAAGGGATACATATCTAATGAGAGAGGGGACACTTTCATAATGCAAACCATCCTACATGATAACTTCTCTATTCATGATATGACTCTACTAAAAAGGTAAAAAGATAAAAGATAGTGATGTGATACCGTGGCACTCCCCCAAGCTTGGAACAAACTAAGGGGATGCCAAAACCTGATGACGAATTACTCCTTCGGTGGTGGTGGTATACTCTCGATTGGCGTGAGGAAATCTTCTACTATCTTGCGAAGCCTGTTATTCTCCTCTTGAAGCATATCCACCTTCCTCCTCAAGACTCGGTACTTGTCGCATAACTCATCAGTTACTCGTAGAGCTTCCACTGCTACAAGGCAGGAACTGAGATCTAGAGTTGGAGGTATCAGCCCCTTCATGCCTGATGTCATGTCCTTTACTTCCTCCCTCCCATTCCGATCCATGTCTTCGCACCTAGTTGTGATCCTTTCTTCTTCCACCCATCCTATGAAGGTCTTCTGCTCAAGATTGTGATGGAGCTCGCGACAGCATCGCAGCTCATAATCCTTTAAAGATGAGCCCCTGAACGACATCTGAACAAAACAGACCGAAACAAAAGCACGACAAGAACACGATATACGAACCTCGGGGGATCCGGGGGATTATATATTACGAAGTTTTACAACAAAAGGAAGGTACTGGGAGAAAACGAGTCGGAGACAGAGTCCAAGGTGGCCACACCACCTAGTGGCGCGGCCAGGGGTGGGCCCGCGCCACAGGGTGGTGTGAGCCACGCTGGCTCCATTTCCGTCCCTCTTTCGCTTTGTAGCTTTCCTTTTTAGCTAAAAACTACAAAAATATAACTGGACAGATCTTTCGCGGAACTTTCCTTACCAGAACTGTTACCTATTTGAAAATAGACTCTGCAGGTCTCCGAATTTGGTATTTAGTAGATTCTTCCGAAGTCACCACTTGAATGACATCAATATCTTCATCTTCATACTCATATTTCTTGAGTCATGAAACCTTTCACTTTCTCATTAGACCATTTTCTCCACTAACCTGGAAATTTCTTTCACACAAAACTTCACACAGTTCTCATTAGCAACATTAGTATAAGTGAAGTGATAAAACCTTTTGAGTCCAATTTCAACTGAAAACCATCAAAACATAAGCTACTATAGCAACTCCTTCCGAAAACCCCAAAATAATTCAAAAAGGAAATCGATTAAAGAAGCAAATGCAAAAGTGGCAAAATCAGTCAAAACAGACCAGCAGGTAAAGATCAAATTTTTCGAACATCTTCTGTTGCTCAAATCAAAAATTGTAAAACTAACGAAAGTTAAATAACAACCTGGGGCACAAACACAAAAAATTACAGCTCCATATGACATACACAGATCTCTCACGAATTTTTACGGTGAAGCACAAAAATCTGTTTCGGGACAGCAACTTCCCCAAACCTTACTTCTCTCTCATTAGAGGTTGATCTTGACACAAAAACCAAACAAAAACGATAAGGAGAGGTTATTACCGAAGTAATAACTTCCAAGACTCAAAGAAACAAAAACAAATTGAAAGCAAAAATAAATTGGGTTGTCTCCCAAAAAGCTCTTTCTTTATAGCCATTAAGATGGGCATGATAATTTTCATGATGCTCACTTAGGAATATGAATTGAAGTGAAAGATATCATTAAGAAGCAAAAATACACACGTTTAAGTCTAACCCATTTCCTATGCAAGGGAATTTTGTAAACAAACAAGTTGTTGAAATCAGAGGCTACTAGCATAGGAAGGCAAAAGAAGTGCAACATAAAAACTTTCAGCATAAAACAAGGAAACATGATATTGTTGAGATACATAAGAACACTTTTTCCTCACTCATAGTAACTTTCAGTATCATGCATAAACTTAAGAATATAACTATCACAAAGACCATCGTAACAATGATCACTTATTCTAACAGAAAACACAGGAATACTAGTTCTCATAACACTACTTTGTGAAATAATATTAGAGGTATCCTTACCTAGGATAGTGTGTCCCTCTTCTACAAATTTAGTGACAAAGTCTTTCACATTTGCTATTATAGGTTCATCATCCATTTGTTTATCAAGTTCAACAACTTTATTTATACTTTCATTAACCATACTAGCTATCATAGAATGTTCCTTTATCTTAACTAGGAAATGAATTTTCTCAATATAAGGTTCAAGTAAAACATGATTAGCAGTATAAACTTTAGTATTTCTTGCATGAGCACTCTTAGCAATATCTTTATAAGGTTCATGATACTTATTCCACTTCTTTTTAGGCACTTCAATGTAGGAAGCAAAAGCCTTAAAATAAGTTGCAATAGCTTGAGAGTCTTGACCATAAGCATTTTTAATATTTTGAAAGTCGTCAGTTCCCATAAAAGATTCAATGCATTCATAATCATAATTTATACCTGACTTTCTTCCTTTGTCATTCTCCCATGCTTCAGCATTATCTTAAATACGGTCTAGAAGATCCCATTTAGCTTCTTCTTCCATGCGAGTGAATGATCCAGCACAAGAAGCATCCAATAAATCCTTATCATGAAGAAAAAGCCTTGCATAAAAGTTATTGATAATAATATTGTTGGGGAGCTCATGAATGGGACATTTGAGCATTAGTAACTTCAATCTCCCCCAAGCTTGAGATGTACTCTCTCCATCAAGAGGCCAAAAGTTGTATATTTGATTCCGATCTTTATGAATCTCACTAGGAGGATAAAACTTTGAATAAAAGAGAGGCACTATTTCCTCCTATTCCAGAGCTTGACCATTCTTCAGCAGCTTATACCAGTCCTCAGCTCTTCCTTTCAGTGATAATGAGAATAACTTCTTCTTAACTTGATCTGTAGTAATACCTGCACACTTGAACAACCCGCATAATTCATGTATAAAGAGTAAATGAGCACCGGGATGGACAGTTCCATCCCCAACATAGTAGTTATCCATAACACGATCAATAATTCTTGTAGGTATTTTGAAAACATCATTCTCAGTAGGTGGTGGATTATCTACTACCTTAGAAGTGGTAGTAGCATTACCAAATAAAAGAGAGGTACTATTTCCTCCCATTCAAGAGCTTGACCATTCTTTAGCAGCTTATACCATTCCTCAGCTCTTCCTTTCAGTGACAATGAGAATAACTTCTTCTGAACTTGATCTGTAGTAATACCTGCACACTTGAACAACCCGCATAATTCGTGTATAAAGAGCAAATGATCACTAGGATGGACAGTTCCATCCCGAACATAGTAGTTATCCATAACACGATCAATAATTCTTGTAGGTATTTTAAAAATATCATTCTTAGCAGGTGGTGGTGTTGGGGATCGCAGCAGAAAACAAAAAAATTCCTATGATGGAACCCTAAAACTGCCTAGGATCTATCTATGTAGTAATGCGGTAACGGCCAATGCGTATAGAATACATACCCTTGTAGGCAAACCGTCATGTTAACGTTCCATGAGAGCGTGGTTGGAGTAGTCGTGTACGTGGTGACCTCAAGGTCATGAGCTCCTCAGTCACCTTGCTCCTTCTTCATCTTCATCGTGCAACAGCTCCGGCTCATGACATTTAAGAGCCCCAAGTGTTGCGCCTCGTGTCTTCATACACATTCGGTGCACGATGAGACCTCCGGCTCCCCGATCCCGCCGGGAGTGCGGAAGTTGATATCCGGCTAGGAATCCCTATAGCGCAACGGCATACTGGAGGTGTGCCTCGATCGGACAACCCAGACTTGGGGCCATGGTCACAAGGTGTAGAGAGAGGGAGGGAGAAAGTCAACCAAAGGACTTCTCTAATTGTGTGTTTAATCCCACCCATGGGCACCCCTTTATATAGGGGGAGGGGGTGTGCCCTCCCCTTTGGGTTTTCCATGTGGGACTATTCAAGGGAGAGGGGGGAGGCGCATGGGCCCTTAGGGCTTCATAGGCTAGCCGGCCAGGGGTGGGCCCCACCCCGCGCACAGCCCTGGCTGGCCGGGTGGGCCCCCTTGTGGTGGCTGGGCCTTGGCCCTTTGGCCCTTGGCCCTTCCCTCCTTCGGTTTTCCCTCATGGGCCTTTATTCACTAGGAAATTTGGCCCATTAGTGGAATAACCCTTCAAATTAGATTTTAATATTATATTTAATATTAATTACACTAATTAATATGCAAATAAATATTACAAAACCCGTCTTGACCCGAAACACCTTTCGATTTCCTCCGAACGACTTCGGATCTTTCTCGAAATGATTCCGGTCCTTTATTCTTTCTCCGAACAACTTCAGATATCTCCGCGGAACGATTCCGGCTTTCTCTCTCTCTACTTTTATTCCGTCTTATGGATGATCGCTCTCATCGTACCCTTAAGTGTATCCTCTCACGGCTCGGGAATGCTCTAGACATGATCTGTATCAATGATCAATAGAGGGACCAGGGATGTCCATGTGACCCCTATGCATTCCTGATGACAATGTCGTTTGAACCGCTAAATGTAGCATCCTATTCCTTTTGTTTCTCGATACAACTTGTCCGAGATCCGACCATTGGTATCCCATACCTTGTTCAATCTTGTTCACAACAAGTTATGTTTTCTTGTTACCGTGATATTACATCCCCGCGACCTAGTCACATGTTGCAACATTTATGGATGTAATCTCACCAAGCCTGCCTTATGTATCTTTACCCGTCATGTGGGTGAACAAATCCCGATCTTGCAGTCACATGTCATCTAATGTTCCTTCGGAATACCCAACGTACACCTTTATAACCATTGTATTACCAAGTGGCGCTTGATGCAGTCTAAGCAGCCTCGGGAAACAGTGAGTAATATGAGCTCACGGTCTAAGGAGAAGGAGTCTAGGTATAGCTGTTGCAACAATGAACTATATGACTTGATCGTGTTGCAATTCTTCGAGGACTGTCCAATCACATCATTCTCCAATGATATGATCCCGTTGTCAGTCGGCATAAATGCCCATGATCTTGAAACCCAGATCATCTTCATGACCAACGAACTAGTATGAAATAGAGGCTACTAGGGACTTTGTTGTTTCATACCACACCTGTACCAATGTTTCTACTTGGCACAGTTATAGCACAATATGAAACTATTATAAACTAATTGAGATATGACAATAAAAACCTATTTATTATTTGCCTCTAGGGCATATCTCCTTCAGTCTCCCACTTGCACTAGAGTACAAATAATCTAGCTCGCATTTTACTCATATAAACCATATACCATATGCGTTTACAGATCATGCATGCTCATGGGAAACGTCATGTCCATGTTCTGTTTTACCAGATCATTATGTCTTTTGCAAATCGTTAATGTCTTCCTAATTTTGACATTCACACCATTACCGTATAATGGGTCGAAGTATTTGTTTGGCGACAAAGTGAGACTTTTGTTTCTAGTGTTTATGATGACGGTCGTTTTCACCGTTGTCATCTAAACTTTGAAACACACTTTGCTATCTTTTGTGTATATACTATAGTCATGGCAGCAGAACGAGGCCAGATTCTAGGAGCTTACAGTGACTTTAGATCAACCTCGAGGGCTTTCTCATGGGCACTAGGCCCTGGGACACATCATTCTACGTTAAAAGCGAACTAGTCCCGCCATAACATTATATATCACATCAGATGGAGCATTTATACTTCTATATCTATGTAGATCATAGTGCATCAAATACATCTATGCCACTTACATTGCTTTTTGTCGTTTAAGTACAAACTTAATTCTGATTTAGTGATCAACTCAGGAATCACTTAAAGACATGTTCTTACAGTTAAGACTTTGTCCTATCAACCAGAACTTCGAGTCACATTACGTCGAGTATACAACATGGTTATATGGAAGAACCTATGACTGAGGCATAGGATATGCAACGCATCTCTTTCTTTCAACCATAGTTGCAATACTAACTCAATGCTTCATATATTAAGAACTTCTTTCTTACCTTGTTCCATTCTGAGCTACTTCAGAATCTTGCTTCGGACATTCTGAACATCTTTCAGAATCAAGTCCAGGAAGCATTCGACATTCAGTGTTTATTAAACTCACCAATCTATCTCGATAGATCTTATTGTTTAATAACGCTAACTTCATCCTTATTTATCTAACTTAAATATTATTAACACCAACCACATCATTCACATATGTCGTCCACATATCCCAGAATGATTTCACGCTCCCACTCAAATATGACATTTATGTTTGAGATCTAGGGATTTCACTTAGCTCCCACTCAAAATATGTTAGCTACATATTATGAATTAGCCAAGCTGATTTTCTCCCACTCAAATCTAGGTCCTCTCAATAATCTTGGACATTCCAAAATTCTTTGATCATCATCAATTTGAGAATTCCAATTACGAGACTTCAATATCCATATATATTTCTAGTGTAAATCCAAAAGACTTTAAGCATCACTACTGTTGTAGTCAACTCCTTGAATTTGTCCAAACTTGTGACAAATCGAGCTTTTTGTCATTCATTAAGTTTCATTTCCTTCTTATGACTTTGCAGTCAATCAGAAATATCAAGTAAACTTCTTTACTTTAATAAGATCAAGTAACATGTTACTTTGCAATCTTAAATGTAACTTAATATAGGATTTTATTACTCCTAGTCATTTCTACTTTTCGGTCCATCACGCTTCTTTGTAATTCGTAGGTATGTCTTGTTCAAAACATGACAAGTGAATCAATAATATAATTTCCACAAACTTGTAGAATATATAGATGAATCCTACCTTCTTTAGTAAAAGTATTCGATGAAACTTTATGATCATTATCATTGGTTTCTCCTCTATATGTAGAGTTTGGTTTCACGAAACAAATTCCGCTGTGCCACTCAACAATCCGGAGGCAAGGTCAAATACCTTGTTCGATCTTTTACTTTCTTCCACTTGTATCTTCATCAAGACACGTCAACTTTGGATAACAACAGGTTTTCCCCTTTGTGGAAGATGCATTCATAGATTCCTAAGAATGCTCTACAAAGACTTGTTTATTCGCCACGATTTCGACTTATCAAAATCTCCAGAAACTCGAACTTGCCATAACACTTATGGTGTTGTTTCCATGAATCTTTTAGATGTTCCTTTGTATTTCAAATGAGTGTTTGCTTATTTTGATCTTTAACTCTAAACGATAACTATAACCCCTATAAGAGATGATATTATACCATATGTATCTTAATACATAATGATTATGATGTTTAGACATTTCAACATAGTTTGAATTCATCCAATTATCATAATTTGTGAAACATCTTTCACAAGTCCCTTTTATGCTAAACTTAACTTGAATACTTCAGTCATGTCGATCAAATCGAAGAGACTTCATATTCTTGTTAATTTCAATATCCTCTTATTGTTGTGAACTCATTTGAACAATTCAAATCGTTTCAAACTCATGTTTCATTAAGTAAATACACTTATTCACTTAAGTCAACAATTAACTAATGATTTCCACTACTTGTTGAAAATGCGATACATCACTATGTATAAGGTTCAACATTTCTTCCCATATCACCGTTTTACCAGAATGCGGAGTTTTAGTCATTCTTCCCAAGAGGCATGGTTTTGCAAAGTCTCTATATTAAGCATCTAGGACCCCGATCTTCATAAAGAACATGCAATAACCAAAATGACTTAAACTATAGTGTCATATCATTATTAAACTTTGGATATCTTTTAGCATTCTAAATCTTTTATAAATGCTTAAACTATTATTATTTAACATAGTGATGAGAATAACTTATTTATAATCGTAATGTGACCATAACGGTATTGTTCATAAGAATAGTACACACTGGTTTGTAACTCGTTCATATGAATAATCGTCTCGCCATAAGCAAGACACATAAACAAGGATTACAAAATTATATTCAAGTCCACTAATCCAAATGATAAACTTCGAGGGAAGAGATGATGTCGGCCATAACCCGTTTTGCTTGCTGTCATCAAGTCACATTGCCTCAAATTCAGCAATTCTCAAGCAGATCCTCTGTTTCCACAAAACGGGACAAGTATCAAATACTTTGCAAACTGCAACGAGTTTTTCAAGAACCACATTTATAATTTGTATATATTATATATACCTTTTAATTCATGACCTCCATTGCAATCAAGCCCTTCTAGAGTTCTCAACTCTAATGCAAGATCGCCAAGTGATTTTCCAAACATTCTCTTTTCATCCATGATGGAGGAAAACCCATCCAACGGCTCATGCTCTATGTGCCTTATTCTGTAGAATACAAAATGTAGCCCAACTCTCCATCGAATGGAGAATGGCTTATTGGATGATTATGGAGAAAACACAAACATTCCGGAGTCATCGAATTATCTCCTAATGGTTATTGTATCAAGAAGAGAAGATCACCTTTTACGAGGATATCCCTCAGGCGTGGGTATTAATCTATGAAGTTGGACCCTTCTGCTAAGATCCATATTAAGCAATATATTCCCATGGTCGCAAAGGACCTCAATAGGATAGGCTAAGATCTACTAAGACATTTGCAAACAGACATCTAGACTAAGTTCATAATAAGAGATCAATTTATAATTGGTCTCCACTAAAATGGTGATCCCCTGGACGATTTTAGCGATCACATGATCCCTACCCTCTACACCTCCCATGATCATCACGGCCATCAGTGCAGTATCAAAGGTAGACATTCAATAATGCCAATCACATCATCCATGTGACTCATGTTCGATATTTTGATCTCTTGTGTTCCGAGGCCATGTCTGTACATGCTAGGCTCGCCAAATATAACTTGTGTGTATTCGCTGTGCAACATGGCTTACACCCACTGTATGTGAACATATATATGTTTGACCCCCGATCATCACGGTCGGCCTCATACCGAAAAACTTTCTTGGTGGTGCACACACAAGGGGAACACAGAACATTGGAATTAAATTGGGATTATCTTATTTGCTACCATTGAGTATCTAAATACTAGCATACAATAAGATGTAAAACAGGTATCAACATCATATGTATAATGTGATATGATATGGTCTTTCTTGCGCCTTGATCTCCATCAAGCGCTCCGGCATGATCTCCATCTTGCCCTTGGTTTGACGCCAAGTCCACGACGCCTCCACCAGATCATCCATCGGAACGATGACTATTACTATACTACTTAGAAACAGAAAAGTAAACTACTTTACCTTCGCAACGACCAATGCCATATCATAATCACATGCCCCCTGCAAAATAAAGTTAGACGCCTCTACTTTATCTATTGCAAGTTTTACGTGGTTGTTAGGGCTTTCGCAGTAGAACCGTTTCTAAACTACGAACTTTCCAACCACAACATGGATCCGACAGTTGTCTCTATTTCACCCCTTTCGGGGCCCTCCGTTGTAAATGCTATATCAACTACCGAATGAGAGACATGCACCCGCTAGCCACTTATACGGTACAAGCCGCATGTTGAGTGTGGAACCAGTCTCGCGTACGAATACGCGTAAGGTCGGTCCGGGTCGCTTCATCAAACAATACCGCGATATAAACAAGTACACGTTAGAGGGTAACAACTAAGGGATCAATGCCCGCACAATACTTGGGCGTACTGGCCGTACAGCACTCCTACGCATAGATCGCAGCAAAAAACAAAAAAATTCCTACGATGGAACCCCAAAACTGCCTAATGCGGTAACCGCTAATGCGTATAGAATACATACCCTTGTAGACCGTAGCGGTTAACGTTCCGCAGGGAACATGGTTGAAGTAGTCGTAATCATAGTCGACCTCAAGGTCGTGAAGCTCCTCGCAGGTCACCCCTTGCTCCTTCTTCATCTTCATCGTGCAATAGCTCCGGCTCACGACATTTAAGCGCCCCAAGTGTTGCGCCTCGTATCTTCGTACACATCCGATGCACGATGAGACCTCCGGCTCCCCGATCCTGCCGGGAGTGCGGAAGTTGATATCCGGCTAGGAATCCTGCTGGCCTTGACATCTTGCAGGTGTGCCTCGATCGCACAACCCAGACTTGGGGCCATGGTCACAAGGTGTAGAGAGAGGGAGGGAGAAATTCAACCAAAGGACTTCTCTAATTGTGTGTTTAATCCCACCCATGGGCACCCCTTTATATAGGGGGAGGGGGTGTGCCCTCCCCTTTGGGTTTCCCATGTGGGACTATTCAAGGGAGAGGGGGAGGCGCATGGGCCCTTAGGGATTCATGGGCCATCCAGGGGTGGGACCCACCCCACGCACAGCCCTAGGCTGGCTGGGTGGGCCCCCTTGTGGCGGCTGGGGCTTAGCCCTTTGGCCCTTGGCCCTTCTCTCCTTCGGTTTTCCCTCATGGGCCTTTATTCACTAGGAAGTTTGGCCCATTAGTGGATTAACCCTTCAAATCAGATTTTAATATTATATTTAATATTAATTACACTAATTAATATGCAAATACATATTACAAAATCTGTCTTGACCCGAAACACCTTTCGGTTACCTTTCGATTTCCTCCGAACGACTTCAGATCTTTCCCGGAATGATTCCAGTCCTTTATTCTTTCTCCGAACAACTTCGGATCTCTCAGTGGAACGATTCCAGCTTTCTCTCTCTACTGTGATTCCGTCTTATGAATGATCGCTCTCATCGTACCCTTAAGTGTATCCTCTCATGGCTCGGGAACGCTCTAGACATGATCTGTATAAATGATCAACAGAGGGACCAGGGATGTCCATGTGAACCCTATGCATTCCTGATGACAATGTTGTTTGAACCGCTAAATGTAGCATCCTATTCCTTTTGTTTCTCGATACAACTTGTCCGAGATCCGACCATTGGTATCCCATACGAAATAAGAAACTTAGCGAATTATCCATATTGAAAACAAAGAAACTAACAGAAGTAAACAATACTCACAGTAGAAGTTTCCTTTACTAGTTCCACTATCCAATAGCGCTTCACTCCCCGGCAACAGCGCCAGAAAATAGTCTTGATGACCCACAAGTATAGGGGGTGTATCGCAGTATTTTCGGTAAGTAAGAGTGTCGAACCCAACGAGGAGCAGAAGGTGCTGGCTAGTGGTATGGATCAGGAATTCTCTGCAAACACTTAGCAAACGGATTTTTAGAGGTTTTTGATAATGCAAGTAAATAAAGTACGTGTAAATAAAAGGCAGTAAGAATAAATGCAGCAAGTGGCCCAATCCTTTATTCAGCAAAGGATAAGCCGGTTGTATTACTTAAGATGACCAAACGTTCTCGAGGAGACACGGGAATTCTGTCAAGTGCTTTCGCTTCATATAGTTGATTAATCTTCTTTAGTTTGCTAAGTGTTGTGTGGGTGAACCTGTGCTAATGTACCGACCTTCCTAGGACTAATACATACTTGTGATTATACCCCTTGCAAACATCTGTAAGTACAAGAAAGTAATTAAGGTAGAAACCTAACCACAGCTTTAAACTCTAAGACCCTGACGTCCCTTGTGCAATGGTTTCCTAATGGGGGTTCAGGTTTCTGTCACTCCAGCAACCCCTATGATTAGTAGCCAAATACACAATGCATTCCCCTAGGCCCATATAGCTGAAGTGTCATATAGTCTATGTTCACATGACACCACTAGAAGAAGTACACCACAACTTAAATATCAAACTATTGAATCTTTCTCAACACAATTCCACTACTAACAACATGACTTCTCCCATGTCCTCAAGAACAAAACGAACTACTCACAAGACATCATATGGATCATGATCAGAGATGGAATAATGATGTATAACAATCTGAACATAAACAATAATTGAACGGTTCACTCAATAGCATCAACTACAAGGAGTAATCAACACCGGGAAAGTTTCTCCTAAGAACTATGCAAGATTCAACCCAATTATTACAGCGGTATGGAGGTGGTGATGATGGTGCTGGTGGAGATGATGGTGGTGGTGATGATGATGATGATGATCCTGATGAAGTCCAGCTTGATGGTGGTGTTGATGGCGATGATCTCCCCTCTCCGGGAAGGAATTCCCCCGGCAGAATTCTATCTGCCGGAGAGATCTTTCTCTCTCGGTGTTTTCCGCCCCACAGAGGCAATGGAATCTTTCAGTGGTTGCTCCCCGAGTATTAGGGTTTCGGGAGGATAATATACGCCAGAGGGGAGAGCCAGGCGTGGACCAGGGCGGCCACACCACCTGGTGGCGCGACCTAGGCTGGCCCGCTCCAGGGGGTGGTGTGGGCCCCCTGTGGCCCATCTCCACTCCTCCTTCTGACAGTCTTCGTATTCTGGAAAAATAGGATTTTCCATATATTTTCTCGGATTTTCTGATCTTCGTGAATTTTGCCTCCAAACAACACCTTTTCCATCAGAATCCTGACTGCAGCGGTCCATGCTGCAAAAGTCATCAACCATGCAAAAACAGATGAAATAACATAAGTATCATCTCTTAATATGAAATATATCAATGAATAACAGTGAATTATGATATAGAATAGTGATGCAAAATGGACGTATCAGACGTCTATAGGTTCCCCTTCTGCACCACCAGGAGGCTCCGCACCACGGACTTCAACTCCCTCATGAAGTATGCCGATGACGTGAGGACATGCGGCGAGTCCGTGAACGTCCACGGCTTCAGAGCCAAGCACCAGGCGCTCGTCCTTCACCTCTGCAACCTCCAAAGGGTGGCTATTGAGGAGGGTCGCATGCCCCGATCAAGCCCAAGGCGCCCAAGGTCAAGGGACTGGGCAGGAAGAAGTGGAGGAGGCACCAGAGGGAGGAGGCGGAGGCCATGAGGGGCCACTGATCTTGTGCTGCTGCTGTGAAGTAGCTTATTTTGTATTGTCCATGTTGAACTTGTCCGCTGCTGCTACTAAGAAGCCTAATTGTCGAACCTCGTTAAGTACCATACTATATAACCTATATTAGCTGCTTTATCTACATATGCTCTGTTTACCAGATTGGGGAAAAACGAGGGTCAAAAGGAACAATGAATGAAGACAGAAGCTAATCTAGATTCGCTATCTTTTTGGGCAAAAAAACATAACTGTTAGCGAGAGAGAGGGGGAAAGGCGCTCTTAAAAGGACCAATCATAAAAATAATAAAAAAGAAAACTTCAATTTAGGCGATAGGGCGCACGTAACCACCAAATGTGCCCCCACATGGTCCCACACCACATGCCCCATAATCAGCGAGAGATGGATCAATGGTCCATTGTGTATCCTGGCCCCACCTGTCAGCATGTAACGGTCTAGGCGACGTAACGTAACACACGACCCGCCCCAACGTGGTCCCACCAGTCAGCATGTAATGGTCAAGCCTTTGACCTGACGACACCCCCTCATCCGAGCGCCTATGAGGGTTTCAGAATAGATGGAGGGGAAAAGTGAGGAAAAACTAAGCGGCTGGGGAAAACTGAGTACAACTAACAAACCGAGGGCACGAAAATAGAAAAATCTTTAAAAAAATTCAGACCCACCCTAAAAAAAACTCTAGGGACACTGCAGGCTGGTGGGTCCATGATGTCAGCCTCTCCGTAGTGTGATATTCCTAGAAGAAAAAATGTAAACCCAAGACACACACACATAGGCGATTCAAACAAAAGACCTTCAATTCAAATAAACGTAAACTGAGTGCATTGCCACTACAACAAAGATATTTATAGAAAAAATATCATAGGATGAATTAAAAAGAGTTTGGCTATTCTATATAGGTTGCTCTATGTGGGTTATACTCTATAGGCTACGCTCCATGGGCTTCTTTCTCAAATTTCACTAGGTTATGCTCAGCAGTCCCCTGACCCCTAAAAGGCTGAATTAATATGTTCTAGGCTATGCTCCATGGGCTCCTTTCTTAAATTTCACGGGTTGTGGTCAACAATCCCCTAACCCTGAAAATACTGAATTAAAATGTTATGGGCTAAAGAGGGGCCGAATGAGTTACTAGATTTCTTATCCTAGTTAATAAAAATTGCATTGTGATGTGCTCGGCCGGATTCGAAACAAAGACCTCCGAGAGGGAGAGGAAAGCGATAATTCTTTTTGGTAGATATTCATGTCAAAATTCAGCAATACAGAATAAGATAGAAAAATTATCAACAGATTCGGAGTTCATATTCAACAGCACTTAACCAATTCAGCAGCATTTCAGGGAGAACCAGTTCTTGTTTCAGCTCTAAAAACCTTGTCGTGCGGATCAGTTTTCCCTTTTCACAAGACACACTCGACTATTGGAGCAAGCAAAACTGACGATCAAGTCTGCTTTGAGTACCTTCTTCTCACATCAATGCATGTGTGACCCCTGTGTGCAACCCAAAATGCCCAAGTTTCATCTAGATTTTGACAAGGCCATGTTCCAGAAGAAAAGCAAGACTATCTAGTGCCCTTGATTTAAACAAGTACCAGTACATCAGTATTTCCACAAAATGCTTTAGTAATAGCGATGATAGAACATTTGAGATATTCAGTAGCTTTCCTGCTTGAAATTCAATAGCAGTATAGAGAGAATCAGTTCTTGTTCCAGCTCAAAAACCCTTGGCACACGATCAGTTTGTCATGTTCTCCGAAGAGACTCGATCATTCGAGCAAGCAAAACTAACGATCAAGTCTGCTTTTGTGTGAGTACCTCCTCCTTACGTCAATGCTTGTGTGACCGCCCATAGAAACCCAAAAATGCCCAAGACTCATCTAGATAATTGTGACAATGCTAGGTTTCAAAAGAAAAGAAAGACAATCCGATGACTTCATCTAAACAAGTACCAGTACATCACAGTTCGTTTTAAAAAAATATTGTACTAATAGTAATGACAGAACATTTGAAAGATCCAGTAGCATTTGAAAGATTCAACAGTACAAAATAAGACCATAAAAATATTAGACAGATTCCTGGTTCATATTCAGCAACACTTGACAGAGTCAGTATAGCATTTCAAAGTGACCGGTTGGCAGTACACAGACAGTGACCAAAAGAATTGACAGATTCAGCAATGCGGACATTGAAATTCAATAGATGTAGCAAGGCCTGATTTAAAAGGAAAGTGAGACCATATTCTACACTTGGCCGGTCGATCTGAACAAGTATTGAACAAAACTTTTGACAGGTTCAGTGGCATTTGAAATATTCAGCAATACATAATAAGAAAGAAAAATATCGACAGATTCCCAGTTCACATTCAGCGGCACTTGGACATATTCAGTAGCATTTCAAAGTGACAGATTCAGTTTGCCCTTTTCTCTGAACACTCGTCATTGGAAGAAACAAAACTGATGATCAACTCTGCTTTTGTGTGCATGCCTCCTTATCACATCAATGCCTATGTGTGACCTCCATAGACAACTCAAAATGCCCAAAGCCTCGTCTAGGTTATGAGTTTATGACAAGGCCAAGTTATAAAAGAAAAGCAAGACCATCTACTACACTTGATCTAAACAAGTACCAATACATCATTATTAGTTCTATAAAATACTTATTTAATAGCAACGACAGAACAAAGGCAAAGCAGTACCATCTCCTGCCCTTGATCTAAACAAGTATCAGTATATAGTACAAAATATTCCGAAATACAAGAACTACTACTATATTAGTACTACTTTGTAGCCACAGTAGTTCAGTAGGGATGATACCAACTGAGTTATCCTATTATATAATATTATGATTACTTACGGTAGTTTGGTTCCAATCACGGGCATTGGCGAAGATTGGGATGAACCATAATGGAGTCTCTAGAGATTTCCATGCAATGTTGGTTGATAAACCAACAACTACTTCTTCGGTATTTAGACTAAAGCAGCATATTTCAGGAAACAACGTATATCCAAGTCCTATTGCATGGTGGGAGGTGTAGACACAGTTGCTTCTCGTTAGATATCCTGGGGCAACATCTGCACCGCCTACTGCAATGTTAATTGGATAGTTCAATCCAAGGAAAAGGGAATATGCTACCAGGTCAGCAATCGCTATCCATGGCTTAGGTGCATACAAGTAAGCAATGTCCTTTGAGTACACATTGCAGCCAAACCTAGTAGCATAGGTGCCATAAGTGCGACTACATCGATCAACACTATGATTAGCAACAGGATTGCCATGAACATAATAAGTACTGCCATAAAACTCCTCATCAGTAACACTCTCGGTATGGATAATAAGAAGGCGAGATTCATTTGCAGATATTGCTAAGAACCATAAACCAGGTTCATGCTCATCATCATCTATGGCATCAAGGTTGCCCTCCTCGAGATGCACGCTAGATGGTGACGGGAGGAGAATAGGACCTTGAAAAATAAATGACGGCCAAATCAGCCAACACTAGTTTACATCCATTAAAACTGAAGCTAGTGTTTAGAACAGGAATGGATCAAACTTACAAAAATACAGATGATTCTAGACATAAACACTGCCACTCTCAATGGTTGCAAACACCAGACCCTTGTGGATAAGTGCATCATTGTATCTGAAATAGCACTAGAATTGGTTCCCAAGAACTGTCCATGCTACTCATCACCATCAAGGGTAGCAATTGAGTAGTCAAAGATAGCGACAAGAGAGAAATCTAAATAATCCGCAGAGGAGAATTGGGAGATCATTATGCATGAATTTAAACGGATCATTGGTAGGTACAAACTCATTGACTTGTGGGAGAGGAACGCGTTGATTAGTGTACACATTGCCAAGCTCCCACTTGCACTCGGACCCAACAGTGGTGATCCAATCTCCATTGGCACCTACCCACTACTTACCCATACAATTCGGGAAAAAAACATCGGAGGAGAATCTGTCTAGCTACGTAATCTTGCATGGAGTTCCCTTGCCCTCGAAGTACTCATTGCATTCCCATGGTTTCTTAGTCAGGTGAGAATGAAGAACATAGGGGAGGCCAAACGGTTGAGAAGCATGTAAAGTTGCACTATATTTTGCCGCGTCAAGAAGATGTTTGGATGAACCGGTGAGGCTCGCAGCGGTGATGACGTCACATCTGGTTATGAGTTCTTCAAGCGGGCCTTCGGTAAAAACCACCTAGAATTGCTCAGAATCATCACTATCCTTGCTTGATCCTTCCATCGCAAGGGAGCTGATGGAAGTTGGGATGGTGGCTTGATTTGGTTTTTTGGAAAATAGGGAAGATCGATGGCGGCAGGCGGGACAGGGAGAAGAACAAATACTCGCATATTGTGTGGTGAACAGGATCAGAAAACGGCATTCTTTAGGAGAATGGTGGCGCTTGGCGTAGAGGTAGGGTAATGGGGAAATGGGGATAGAGCCTATAGGTGAGGATGAATCAAATGAAAATAGACGCATGTTCCTCTGCTCTAGTTCCCTTCAGAATAGTACTACTCTGCTCCATTTCCCTCCACAATAAATCTTTCTTGTAAAATGAAAATGGAGTACTACTGAGTAGAATGTAGGGGTAGCTGTAGGAGTAGCGATCCACCTGTAATAATAATTTCTCCCATTTTCAAGCTCTTTTGTGGTACTAGTTTACAACAAAAAACTCTTGTGTAATTTCTGGTCAAATTGATGGCCATGCCAATTTATAAGAAATATTTCCATATATACGGATGGAAACAAAATATGCGGTGCGATTCCGATGTGTTTTATTTGTACTTATACTTACTTCAGAAAACAACAAATTTTTTTGCACCTGGGAATTTAATATGCTATTTTTGGACATAAAGGATCCAACCATACACTGGAAACATTGTTTACCATTCCACGATGAACCCATCTACAAAATATGGGCACATTATCATGAACTACGAAATAGAGATGGAATTTGGCATCGGTCATCTTGCTTGAAACCCAGGAATGTTAATACATATAGTAGGCCATATTGTGAAACATGGTTTTTTGAAATGCTGCCAAAAATTTCCTTGTTTTGAAAATAATCAACCAAAAAATAATGAGTACTAATAACTAAAGAATTCACACGATGTTCTCCTACGTGTACTACTTCCCGTGAAGATAAACATGAGTTTTGACAATTGTTTAAAAATAAACGAGAGTATGAACATTCTTGGATTTCAAGACGAACGACCAAGGTCAAGGCCATATCTACATCATACTTTATGCCGATGATCCCATATCCAAGAATTTGCATGGTGACAAATTTGGCCATATTTTGAAAGCAATCAAAGAGGAAGTAGTATGAAGAGTAGGGCTTGATCATCTGCTCTCTCTCTCGAGAGGGAGCCAAACCCAACTATTTTCTTTGCTCAATTTTAGGGTCCTTTATCCTAAATGTATGGACCTCGATGTAATTTTCCATTTTTTAGGTCATTCATGTAAAATGTACTCCCACTATCCGTGTAAAATTCTAACCAAAAAGTATAAGTGGTAAAATTTAAAGGAATTTAAGCTTAGTTGTCAATGAGTATGAACATTCTTGGATTTCAAGCCGAATGACCAATGTCAAGGCCATATCAACATCATACTCTATGGTGGTGATCCCATGTCCAAGAATTTGCATGCCTATAGATTTGGACATATTTTGAAAACAATCAAAGAGGAAGTAGTATGAAGAGTATGGCTCGATCAGCTGCTCTCTCGATAAGGAGTCATACACGATGGTTTCCCTTGCTTAATTTTAGGGGGGGGGCTAAATGTATGGACCTTGATGTAATTTTCCCTTTTTAGGTCCTTGATGTAAAATGTAGTTCCACCGCCCATGTAAAATTCTAACCTAAAAGTGTAAGTGGTGAAATTTAGATGATTTTAAGCTTACTTGTCAATGAGTATGAACATGCTTGGATTTCAAGCCAAACGACCAGGGTCAACGCCATATCAACATCACACTTTATGCTCATGATCCCATATCACAGAATTTGCAGGGTAATAGATTTCACAATATTTTGAAAACAATCGAAGAGGAAGTAGTATAAAGAGTTTGGCTTAGATCAGCTGATCTCTCGAGAAGGAGCCGAACCAAAAAGTTTTCCTTTTAGGGTCCTTTGTGCTAAATGTATGGACCTCAATGTATTTTTCCATTTTTATAAGTCCTTGCTGTAAAATGTACTCCCACTGACCATGTAAAATTCTAACCTAAAAGTAAGTGGTGAATTTAAGCTTAGTTGTCACTGAGTATGAACCATTCTTGGATTTCAAGATGAACGACCAAGGTCAAGGCCATATCTACATCATACTTTATGCATATGATCCCATATCCAAGAATTTGCATGCTTTGGCCGTATTTTGAAAACAATTGAGGATGAAGTAGTATGAAGAGTATGGCTCGATCAGCTGCTCTTTCGAGAAGGAGCCGAACCCGACTGTTTTCCTTGCTTAATTTTAGGGGGTTTGTGCTAAATGTATGGACCTCGATGTATTTTTCCCTTTTTCAGGTCCTTAATGTAAAATGTACTTCCACCGCCCGTGTAAAATTCTAACCTAGAAGTGTAAGTGGTGAAATTTAGACGATTTTAAGCTTACTTGTCAACGAGTATGACCATTATTGGATTTCAAGCCGAATGACCAAGGTCAAGGCCATATCAACATCATACGTTATGCTGATGATCCCATATGAGAGAATTTCCATGGTGACAAATTTGGCCATATTTTGAAAACAATCGAAGAGGAAGTAGTATGAAGAGTTTGGCTAAGATCAGCAAATCTCTCGAGAAGGAGCTGAACCAGAAAAATTCCCTTTTAGGGTCATTTATGCTAAATGTATGTACCTCGATGTAATTTTTGCTTTCTTGAGGTCCCTGATGTAAAATGTACACCCACCGACCGTGTAAAATTCTAACATAAGAGTAAGTGGTGAAATTTAAACGAATTTCAGCTTGGCTGTCAATGAGTATGAACATTCTTGGATTTTAAGCCGAACGACCACAAGGTCAAGTCCATATATCTACATCATACTTTATTCTGATGATCCCATATCCAAGAATTTCCATCGCGACAGATTTGCCCATATTTTGAAAACAATCGAAGAGGAAGTAGTATGAAGAGTATGGATTGATCAGCTGCTCTCTCGAGAAGGAGTCGAACCCGACTATTTTTATTTCTTAGTTTTAGGGTTCTTTGTGCTAAATGTATGGACCTCGATGTAATTTCCCTTTTTAGGTCCTTGATGTAAAATGTACTCCAACCGATCGTGTAAAATGCTAACCTAAAAGTAAGTGGTGAAAATTAAACTAATTTCAGCTTAGTTGTGAATGAGTATAAACATTCTTGGATTTCAAGCCGAACGACCACAAGGTCAAGGCCATATCTCTACATCATACTTTATTGTGATGATCCCAAATCCAAGAATTTGCATGGCGATACATTTTGCCATATTTTGAAAACAATAGAAGAGGAAGTAGTATGAAATGTATGGCTCGATCAGCTACTCTCTTGAGAAGGAGCCGAACCCGACTATTTTCTTTGCTCAATTTTAGGGTCCTTTGTGCTAAATGTATGGACCTCGATGTAATTTTCCCTTTTTTAGGTCGTTGAAGTAAAATGTACTCCCACCGACCGTGTAAAATTCTAACCTAAAAGTAAGTGGTGAAATTTAAATGAATTTAAGCTTAGTTGTCAACGAGTATGAACCATTCTTGGATTTCAAGACGAACGACCAAGGTCAAGGCCATATCTACATCATACTTTATGCTAATGATCCCATATCCAAGAATTTGCATGCCGACAAATTTGGCCATATTTTGAAAACAATCGAAGATATAGTAGTATGAAGAGTATGGCTCGATCGGCTACTCTCTCGAGAAGGAGCCAAACCCAATTATTTTGCTTACTTAATTTTAGGGTCCTTTGTGCTAAATATATGGATCTTGATGTAATTTTTCCCCTTTTGAGGTCCTTGATGTAAAATGTACTCCGATCGACCGTGTAAAATTCTAATCTAAAAGTAAGTGGTGAAATTTAAATGAATTTAAGATTAGTTGTCAATGAGTATGAACCATTCTTGGATTTCAAGACGAACGACCAAGGTCAAGGCCATATCTCCATCATACTTTATGTTGATGATCCCATATCCAAGAATTTGCATGGCGGTAGATTTGGCCATATTTCAAAAACAATCGAAGAGGAAATAGTATGAAACGCATGGCTCGATCAGTTGCTCTCTTGAGAAGCAGCCGAGCACGACTATTGTATTTGCTCAATTTTAGGGTCCTTTTTACTAAATTATGGACCTAGCTGTAATTTTCCCATTTTTTAGGTCCTTGATGTAAAATGTACTCCCACCGACCGTGTAAAATGCTAACCTAAAAGTAAGTGGTGAAATTCAAACGAATTTAAGATTAGTTGTCAATGAGTATGAACCATTCTTGGATTTCAAGCCGAAAGACCACAAGGTCAAGGCCATATCTCTACATCATACTTTATGCTAATGATCCCATATCCAAGAATTTGCATAGCGACAGATTTGGCCATATTTTGAAAACAATCAAAGAGGAAGTAGTATGAAATGTATGGCTCGATCAGCTGCTCTCTCGAGAAGGAGCCAAACCCGACTATTTTCTTTGCTCAATTTTAGGGTCCTTTGTGTTAAATGTATGGACCTCAATGTAATTTCCCCCTTTTGAGGTCCTTGATGTAAAATGTACTCTGACTGGCCATGTAAAATACTAACCTAAAAGTAAGTGGTGAAAGTTAAATGGATTTAAGCTTAGTTGTCAACGAGTGATGAGGGTTTAACTCGTCAATGCCCATTGTTATGGAATTGGGTTTTGGAGAAGGAGGGAGCGCTGGAGGCATCAATCGGCTAGCAAACAAGCAAAAGGGACCCAAGGTTTACCCAGGTTCAGGCCTCATAGAGGTCCCTACTCCTGCTTGTCTGCTCTTGGAATTATCGAAGGAGTCGAAAGTTATAGGGGTGCACAGATGCAATATGGTGATGGTTGTGGAAACTAGGGTTGTGATTGTCCTCCTCGCTGCCCCTCCTAGCCTTTATATAGACAGGCTAGGTCACGGGCATTAGGTCGAGTCGGTTACAGATTAGGGTTTGTCCCTTTGAACTTTATCTTAAGCTTCTTCTTGTGTTGCAAGCAATCGAAGTCTCCGTGGGTCACCCGAATTCTATATTGGGCCTTGGCAACATCGTGGGATCCTGCCGTATCTGTACCGTATATGCCAAACTTGAGTACATGTAGGGTATACCCATGTCAGTATCCCCTGAGTGTCCAGTGGAATCTAAGATTCGACTGGGGACTTTATGAAGTTTTTCGAGTGCATGACTGAGCATTTTTTCGAGTGTTCTGTTTGTGTCATAGGGATTGTTGATATACGTGCCCGATTCATCCGATGTATCGGTATCAGTTAACTTCCTTAGGGCAAAACAATGCAATCTAATCAAACTCGAGTCACTGGACTCGAATTCGGAAAAGTGCTGGCGTAATTCGACTCAGACCACGGAGGCCTAACAGGAGTCAAATTCCAGTGTATAAATGTGAGCAGTTGACGTGTTCGTCAAGGCATGTTCATCGTACCTATAGGCACGGATATATTTCTGGCAGTGCGCAGCAGATGCGTTGCCAGGCCTTGTTCAGGTATTATCTTCACACTATAAGCGCGGCATATCAATTTTGTCATCACGGAGATGATTCGGGTAGCCCAGGAGACGTAATCTCTTTGCAGGGAAAATATGTGATGGGGTCGCCATGACATTCTAGTGTGGATGTTATCCACACATAGTATGATTGTTGGGTTCGCAACATAGAAAACAAAAAATTTCCTATGATGAGAACTATACACCAAGATCTATCTACTAGATACAGAGCAATGGGTGGACATACATCCATGGAGAACTTACCCTCGAAGACAACGAGTTTTGTTAACGAGTAGGAACTCGTGGTTGATGTAGTCGTACGCTTGCCGATCTCAAGATTGTGTGGAAGTCCGAGCGCCACAAATCAGCAGCGCATCCGTCCTCGCACACAAGTTCAAGCCACCAGACAACTTCCACCTCCTCGCTCCAGCGAATCAGCAGAAGCAACAACTCCTTCCAGACGCAAGGCCACCGGGAACATGTATCTCGCTAATCCGAGACCATGGGGGAATATCTAGAGGGGGAGAGAGATCCTTCACGAGGAGGAGTGCTTTGTGAGGGAGGAGAGGGGGGCCTTTTATAGGAGATGGGGGACTCCTCCCCTACCATGGCTGGCGGCCAAGGAGGGATCCCCCTCCTCTTCCTCATTCATGTGGTGGAAGCTCCACTCACATCAATTCAAGCTCCACCCAAAGTTCCACTCACATGCATTAAATTTCCACCAAATTTAATGCAACTCTCAATTAATAAAAATCTTTTATTTATTTTATTCAAAAAAAATTAATTACTTTAATTAACAAAAATTCACATAAAACCCCTTGCAACATTTCAATGTCACATGCAGAACCACTTTCTGCAATTTCACCCAAAACAATTTTGGTTTCTATCGAAACATTTCCTGCGCTTTGCAAACCTTTTGTCTGAAACATATGTGCTCATAAATGGTGTCCGGCAACCCTTAAGTGTGTCACCCTACGGTTCGCGAATAATGCAGACATGATTGAGACTCCTCTCAGATCAATAATCAGAAGCGGGACCTGGAGATCCATACTGACTCCTGCACATTCAACAATGACTTCTGTGATCGTGAGAACCTTTAACGCTAGTAATTTAATCCCTTTGTCTCATGATATAATACATGTCCGAGATTCGATCATCGGTATCCAAATACCTAGTTTGATCTCATTACCGACATGCACTCTTTTCTCGTTCCCGTGATATAACATTCTAGTGATCACATCACTTGCTTGCAAGCTATCTTAATGTGATATCACCGAGAGGGCCCAGAGTATATCTATCCCTCATCGAGATTGACAAATTCTGCTCTTGATCCATGAGCCTCAACATAACACCTTCATAGCATTGAACCCACCTTTATAGTCACCCTGTTACGGTGTGACGTTTGATGTTATCAAGATACTCTTCCGGTGTTAGCAATTAACATGATCTCATGGTCTAAGGACTAAGATTACTTCGTATGATGTTATAGAAATATAAACATAATGACTTAATCGTAATGCTATACTTCGGATGAATGTTCATAACATCATTTCACAAATGTTGTGACCTTGTTATTAACAACATCCAATATCCATGATCAGGAAACCTTGATCATCTTGTTAATCAACAAGCTAGTCTATAAGAGAGGCATAACTAGGAACCCTTTTTGTTTATTAAACACACATGTATTGACGTTTCCTATCAATACAATTATAGCATGCAAAATAAACATCTATCATATACAAGGAATACATAATAGCAACTTTAGTATTGCCTCTCAGGGCATATTTCCTTCAGTATCCCACTTGCACTAGAGACAATAATCTAGTTCACATAGTGATAAATCTAACACCCATGGAGTTCTGGTGTTGATCATGTTTTGCCCTAGGGAGAACTTTAGTCAACGGATCTACTACATTTAGCTCTGTGTGTACTTTACAAATCTTTATATCTCCATCCTTGACATGCTCGCGGATGGAGTGAAACCGGCGCTTAATATGCTTGGAATTCTTGTGAGACCTTGGTTCCTTTGCGTTGGATATGGCTCTATTGTTGTCACAATAGATCACCATTGGGTCCAATGCACTAGGAACCACACCTAGTTCTGTTATGAACTCCTTCATCCAAACCGCTTCATGCACCGCTTCTAAAGCAACAACATAGTCCGCCTCCGTCGTTGATCCAGCCACCACAGGTTGTTTGGAACTCCTCCAACTAACTACTGCTCCGTTCAAGAGAAATACGTATCCGGATTGAGACTTCGAGTCATCCGGATCGGTGTCAAAGCTAGCATCGACATAACACATAGCGACTAGCTCTTCTTCACCTCCGTATACAAGAAACATATCCTTAGTTCTTCTTAAGTACTTAAGGATATTCTTGACCGCTCTCTAGTGTTCCGAACCTGGATCAGATTGGTACCTACTAGTCAAACTAACATCGCATCCCCAAACTTTAAGAAATGACAACTTAGGTTTGTGTCCAAACCATAATTCATATGGTGTCATTCCAACGGATTTAGATGGTGCCCAAATTTAAAGTGAATGCAGCGGTTTCCAGTGCATAACCCCAAAATGACAGTGGCAAGTCAGTCAGGGGCATCATAGATCGAACCATATCCAATAAAGTACGATTACGACGTTCCGACACACCATTACGTTGTGGTGTTCCGGTAGGCATGAGTTGTGAAACTATTCCATAGTCTTTCATATGTGTGCTAAACTCGTAACTAAGATACTCTCCTCCATGGTCGGACCATAGAAATTTGATCTTTCTATTACGATGATTTTCCACTTCATTCTGAAATTCCTTGAACTTTTCAAAAGTTTTAGACTTGTGTTTCATCAAATAGATATACCCGTATCTACTCAAATCATCCGTGAAAGTAACAAAATAATGATATCCACCTCGCGTCGACACACTCATTGGTCCACATACATCAGTATGTATGATTTCCAATAAATCTATCGCCAGTTCCACTGAACCGGAAAACAGCGTTCTAGTCATCTTGCCCATAAGGCATGGCTCACATGTATCAAATGATTCAAAATCAAGTGATTCCAAAAGTCCATCAGAATGGAGTTTCTTCATGCGTTTAAAGCCAATATGACCTAGACGGCAGTGCCACATATATGTAGATATATCATCATCAAGTTTAATCCTTTTAGCATCAACATTATGAATATGTGTAATACTACTATCGAGATCCAATAAAATAAACCATTCAACACAGGTGCATGACCATAAAAGATATTATCCATATAAATCAAACAACCATTGTTTTCAGACTTAAATGAATAACCACTTTGCATCAAACATGATCCAGATACAATGTTCATGCTCAGTGCAGGCACCAAATAACAATTATTCAGATTTATAACTAATCCTGATGGCATATGGAGAGGCAGCGTTCCAACGGTGATCACATCAACTCTTGATCCATTGCCGACCCGCATTGTGACATCATTCCTTGCTAGTTGTCGCTTGTTCCGCAGCCCCTGAATCGAGTTACATATATTAGCAACCGATCCCGTATCAAATAACCAGGTGCTACTGCGAGTGCTAGTCAAGTACACATCAATAACATGTATATCACATATACCTTTGTTTGCCTTGCCAGCCTTCTTGTCCGCCAAATACTTGGGGCAGTTGCGCTTCCAATGGCCAGTCCCCTTGCAATAGTAGCACTCGGTATCAGACTTAGGGCTACCTCGGGATTTCTTTTCAGGTGCGGCAACAGATTTGCCGCCCTTCTTTCCCTTCTTCTTGCCTTTCTTGTCCTTCTTGAAACCGGTGGTCTTATTGATCATCAACACTTGATGTTCTTTCCTAATCTCCACTTCTGCAGTCTTAAGCATTGACAGAAGCTCGGGAAGAGACTTCGTCATGCCTTGCATATTATAGTTCATCATGAAGCTCTTGTAGCTAGGTGACAGAGATTGGAGAACATGATGTATGCCTAAGTCAATGGGAATCGTTATTCCCAAGGACACAAGCTTATCGGCGTACCCAGAAATTTTGAGTGCGTGCTCACTAACGGAGCTGTTCTCCTCCATCATGTAGCTAAAGAACTTTTCAGAAGCATTATAACTCTCTACGGCAGCATGGGTATCGAAAATAATTTTCAATTCTCCCATGGTATCAAAGGCATTGCCATTTTCGAAATGCTTTCGAAGTTCTGGCTCTAGCCCATACATTATGCCGCAATGAACTAAGTTGTGGTCCTCCTGACGAGTTATAAAGACATTCTTTTCCTCGTCAGGGGCATCAGGAGCTGGTGGGGGGCCTAGCGGCGCCTCTAGCACATATTGCTTTTGTGCAGCAGTGAGAAGAATCTTCAAATTCATAGCCCAGTTGGTGAAGTTGCTACCATTCGCAGCAAGTTTCTCTTTCTCCATGAACACATTGAAATTAAAAGCAGGTGGAGCCATCTATAATAGAATTTGTAAAGTTTATTTAGACTAAGTTTATGATAGATTGAGTTCAACTAATCCAAATTACTAATGAACTCCCACTCAAAAACGACATCCCTCGTGTCTTTTTGGTGATTACATGAACCAAATCCACTACACCAAGTCCGATCATCACGTGAGTCGGTGTAGCTTCAAAGGCGATCATCTATATGGGAATCATATCAACTATATGACTCATGCTTAACCTTTCGGTCCGTGTTCCGAGGCCATGTCTGTACATGCTAGGCTCGCCAAGTAAGAACCTTAGTACTCGCGTGTGTAAAACTATCTTACACCCGTTGTGTCAAAGCGTAGAGTCGAGTACACCCAATCATCACGTGATGTCTCGAAACATGATCCATAGAACGGTGCATACTTAAGGAAGAACACATTTTTATCTTGATATCTAAATGAGGGATCATCTTACAATGCTACCAAAAGCGCCAAACTAGCAGTATAAGATGCTAACATCTAATGTATAAAGTGAGATGATATGGTTCATGCATTTGATCTCTATCATTTGCATCGTGGTATGATCTCTATCATTCCTTTGTTTTTAAGGCCAAGGTCTATGGAACTTACACGTTGAGTGTGTTGTAAGAGTATCTATCATACATCTACTTACAACAATACCATATCAAGACACTAGCCCAGCAAGGATCTAAACTAGACGCCTCTAATTTATCAATTGCAAGTTTTATGTGGCTTAGGGATTTCGGAGATAGAGCTAGTCTTACCTACGAACATGAACCACAACGAGGATAACCAAGTTATTAGCAACTTGTTGTAAATCAGATATTGACTATAGTAGGAGAGACAGACACCCGCCAGCCACTTATGCAAAACTAGTTGCATGTCAGTCGTGGAACCGGTCTCATGTACGATGACATGTAAGGTTGGCCCGGGCCGCTTCATCCCACTATGCCACCAATATCCAAAATACATAGAAGATGCAATAACATGATCATCATCGCACACATATAAACATATGTGTACTACCCATGCAAAGCACCTACGCATAGATCAGGCTCTGATACCACTGTTGGGTTCGTAGCATAGAAAACAAAAAAATTCCTACGATGAGAACTATACGCCAAGATCTATCTACTAGATATAGAGCAATGGGTGGACATACATCCATGGAGAACTTACCCTCGAAGACAACGAGTTTTGTTAACGAGTAGGAACTTGTGGTTAATGTAGTCATACGCTTGCCGATCTCAAGATCGTGTGGAAGTCCGAGCGCCGCAAATCAGCAGCGCATTCATCCTCGCACACACGTTCAAGCCACCGGACAACCTCCACCTCCTCGCCAAATAATCGTGAAGCAGCAACTCCTTCTAGACGCAAGGCCACCGGGAACATGTATCTCGCTAATTCGAGACCATGGGGAAATATCTAGAGGGGGAGAGAGATCCTTCACGAGGAGGTGTGCTTTGTGAGGGAGGAGAGGGGGACTCCTCCACTACCATGGCCGGCAGCCAAGGAGGGATCCCCCTCCTCTTCCTCATTCATGTGGTGGAAGCTCCACTCACATCAATTCAAGCTCCACCCAAAGTTCCACTCACATGCATTAAATTTCCACCAAATTTAATGCAACTCTCAATTAATAAAACTCTTTTATTTATTTTATTCAGAATTTTGTTAATTACTTTAATTAACAAACATTCACATAAAACCCCTTGCAACTTTTCAATATCACATGCAGAACCACTTTCTGCAATTTCACCCGTAACAATTCCGGTTTCTATTGAAACAATTTCTGTTCCTATCGAAACATTTCCTGCACTTTGCAAACTTTTTGTATGAAACATATGTGCTCCTAAATGGTGTCCGACAACCCTTAAGTGTGTCACCCTACGGTTCACGAATAATGCAGACATGATTGCGACTCCTCTCAGATCAATAATCAGAAGCGGGACCTGGAGATCCATACTGACTCCTGCACATTCAACGATGACTTCTGTGATCGTGAGAACCTTTAACGCTAGTAATTTAATCCCTTTGTCTCATGATATAATACATGTACGAGATTCGATCATCGGTATCCAAATACCTAGTTTGATCTTGTTACCGACATGCACTCTTTTCTCGTTCCCGTGATATAACATTCTAGTGATCACATCACTTGCTTGCAAGCTATCTTAATGTGATATCACCGAGAGGGCCTAGAGTATATCTATCCGTCATCGGGATTGACAAATTCCACTCTTGATCCATGAGCCTCAACATAACACCTTCGTAGCACTAAACCCACCTTTATAGTCACCCTGTTACGGTGTGACGTTTGATGTTATCAAGATACTCTTCCGGTGTTAGCAATTAACATGATCTCATGGTCTAAGGACTAAGATTTGTTGATTCGAGTGAAGCGTTTCTGTGAAGCTTGTATACCTGCATAAAAGTTCTTTTGGGTGCATGGCCAGCGCTCCTGTTAAGAGTAGCCCCCGAGTGCTTGGTTGAGTTGAAGACTCGAGCAAGGACTAAAGTAGTCAAAATGGTCTTCTGCTAGAGTTGATGACGTCAGTGCTAACAACGTGATGACCTGAGTTTCCCGCGTGAGCGGCTTTGATGAGACGTGACGAGCAGTGGGTCCCACTTTCTGACTTTGATTTGACTAGGCATGTGTGATCCTCTGTTTTAACTGCGTCTCCTCGATTTCCGTGTGTAATGGGAGTAGTGGGGACGGTTCGTGCTTCATCTTCACCACGCGTCGATGGCGATGTGCGCCGCACGTCCAATAGAGTTTCTGCTGGCCGTTGGATGACACTTGCGAGGAGGTTAAGTAGCGGTGCAGCTATGGTAATTTTTCCTCATCTCTCTTCTTGCTTGTGCTTCCTTCGCCATTGTTGCTCTTTCTGCCCCTTTGCGCACCTCCTCTCCGTGGCACTGGACCAGCTCCGTGTTTTCCCTAGTTACTTCATGCGCTCACATCGCCATCGAAAGATGGGCAAGAAGAAAGGAGGTTCTTCCGCTAGATCTGCGGCCGCCATTGCCGCCACCAAGAAAAAGGGAGACGCCACCACCATGGCCACTAGCTCCTCCAGTGCTGGGAAGAAGAAGAGTGTGGGGACTCGCGTCACCAATGGGTCCTGCCTCCAATCCACCATCAAGCCCGTGGAGCTGTTCAATCTTCGCCAAGATGGAGCACTTCCTTCCGCAGAAGGCGACTCCCGCCTTCCTAGCAAGGAGGTAATTCCCATTCCTCCTGCTGGTTTCTAGGTGATGTTCCTTGCATTCATCATCCGCGGTCTCTCTCTTCCCATGCATCCCTTTGTCAGGGGTCTTCTCTATTTCTATGGGCTCTAGCTGCACCAGTTGTCCCCAAATTCGATTCTCCATGTTGCCTGTTTCATCACCTTGTGCGAGTGCTGGCTCGGAGTCGAGCCACACTTTGGTCTCTTCAAGAAGCTTTTGAAGCTCAAGTGTCAGTCGAGGTCGGGTTCGGTAGTCTATGATGTAGGAGGCTACGGGAGCCACGTCGACTCCTCCTCCACCTACTTTGATATCAAGCTCACCGCGTCTGTCCAAGGCTAGAGAGATAAGTGGTTCTACATCCGTGACCAGAAGGCCGACGGAGAGCACTATGGACTCGCGCCCTTCGATCCCGTGGCGGCTTGCAAGAGGAGGCTCTCTTGGAAGAATAGCGTGATGCCTGGCAAGTCCGAGGAGATGGAGACGCTGTATCAGCGTGTCTGTGACCTCGAAGGCCACATAGGCAAGGAAGAGGGTGGTGCTGCTCTCATTCGCACGTGGTTGTGCCACCGCATCTAGCTTCTGCGGGCTAGAGTTCATCTGATGTACCGTTGGATCGGTGCTGGCGATGTCACTCGCGTATCTACAGATGGCATTTCTGCGGGTGAGGTAGATAGGAGGTTGCGACTGGTGACCAAGTACACCGCCAAGAAGGATCTCCCAGGTGAATTAGTCGTGCCCCCTTTCGATGACAACAACCCTCCACCTGAGGTAGAAATTTCCTATGAAGTAGTCTTTAGTTTTCGATTGGTTGCCAAGTGCTTAATATTTACTCATGTTTCTTCTGATTGTAGGACTAGAAAGTGGCCTCCAACTTCCCTCCTCAGCCTGAAGGGGTTATCCCACGTGAAGCGGTGGAAGAGGACGAGTCGGAATCGACCGTCCCAATTGAAGAAGGGGAGGAAGCCCCCGAGTCCAGTGACCACGACACTCATAAGCATTCCCACAACAAGGGTTCTGGTGCTTCCTCACCGACGATGCCGGAGGGTCCTTCTGCTGCTTCAGAGGAGTCGTCGGATGAATCTTTTGACCTTGACAAATTCAACTGGTGAGTTTTAATATCCGCGAGTTCATCTTGTTTTCTTTGAAGTTACTTTTATAAAGTGGTGTCGGGCGTGTTTTTGCAGTCAAATGGCGTCGTTGTCTTCGGATGATGTCCAATTTGTGAAGGAGTCCAGAGTCACAGACTCCAGGGCCAAGGAGGTGGCCGCATGGTCTCCTTCTTCTCCAGTGGCGGCCCACTCCGACACCAATTCTTCGAGCTCCCCACATGCTGGGGAGCACCAGATGGTTGCACGGACGACTGCCCGACAGGCATCTTTGGGGTCCCTAGAGGAACATGTGAGTGTCTGTTTTACCGTTGGCAGTTGAATTTGTTCTTTTGGTTAATTCTAAGTCTTCGTTCCATTGGTGTAGCTCATCATAAAGGAATCTGCTCGCGTGGCAGAGCAAAATCCTCGCTTTGGGTCGACAGCACACCCTGTTGGACAATCGCCACCACGTAGTCAAAGGTTTGTAGCGATCCTCTCTCTTGGCTTTGCTTATGTAGGATTTTGTGAACTTAGTTGTGTCGCGCTCTGCCTTTTTGTAGGGGATCATAATGAACTTCTCCGTCGCATCACTTCCCTCGAGAAGGGACTTGCCGCGGCGGAGAAAAGGCGCGATGAGGCAGTCGTGGCTCTGGAGGAGTCGCAGAAGCGTGAGGAAGACATGCGTGCTTCCGCTGCTGAGAGGTAGAAGTTGTTCGCAGAACAGCTTTTCTCGACTGCGAAGGCGCTCTTAGGTACTTGCGCTGCTTTTCCCTTGTGTTCTTCCTTATCTTGGTTTTCTTGTTCTTGTGCTTATACCTTGTACTTTGCAGATGCCATTGGCCTCAGCTTCGACGCCCAAGCCTTGCGTCGCGAGGATGCTCTTGCTGGCGATGTGGCTGCAGTCGAGGACCGTGGTGTCTCCCTCCAAGAGATGTTGGGGAAGGCCAAAGGTGTGCTGAGTCGCCTCCGGGAGGACCTGACGCCCAAGGCCGGCCTAATCGACAATCTTGATGACCTGGTGGAATCCTTCGCTGGAGGTATTCCCATGGACTTCAAGAACTCCCAGTGATCTGTCGGTGCCACCATGGCACTCGCGATGGCGCAAGCCCATGGCGTGGAGTTGGATCCTGCCGTGATCTCCGAGGCAATGCATGTTTACGCTGGAGGCCAGCAGGTAGTGTTTGCTCCCTACGCTAGTAGCTGCGGTAAATATGGGCCTTAGCTTATCGAGACAGTCGCGAGATATTCTCAGGAGCGGCGGTGAGTGAAGGCGGCAAAGACCATGGCGTCTGGGGCTAGCACCGGCAAGTCTGTGGCGTCAGAAACTGCCACGGATGCGATAAAGCCCCCAAAGTCAAAGTCAAAGTCGAAGAAGCATGCTTAGTCGCCACTTGTAATAGTTGTAGCTAGCCTTTTGTCTGAATCATGCTTTTGTGGGGGTGTGCCCCCGTAATACTGAATTTGAATGCGATCCTCCTTTTTATCAATGCATGGTTGGTCTCATTTGCCTTTTGCTTGATTCTAACTAGGGTCCTTCGAGTGGTCCTTCGAGTGATCCTCGTGACTCTCCTCCCACCGATGGAACCACGGCGCAACCGCGTTCGAAGGTGGAGGAGTTGTCGTTGCTTGCGTGACTACGTGACCGTGTTAAACAGTTGGAGCGGGAGTTGCATGTGATCTGCGGCAAGGCAGATGTGTGGAAGTCGAAAGCGGAGAAGGCCGCTACCCGCGAGAAATATCTCCTGGATGAAGTGGTGCAGCTGAACGAGCAGTTTAAATGTTAGCTCTTTGTCTTCTCATCTTATCCTTTAGTCAGTCGCGGTGAGGCCTTGTCCTTATAATTTGCTGCTTGCTTGGTGTAGTTGTTAGCGCTCGTCATCCGCAGGATGAGAAGGACCGGGTGGCCATTCGGATGAATAACCTAACACAGGAGCAACTGCAGGCTAGTGGGTACTTTTGGGTGGACCATGAACATGCAGTCGCATTGGTGACCCTACAGGATCATGCTTCTCGAGTGCTTCAATGCTTGAAGAAGGCGCAGTCGTGCCTTAGGCACATTTATCAGATGATGTTTCTGTTGGACGCCATCCCTTCAAGCTTGTTGGCTCTGTTGGCGAAATTTCAAGATATAAGTGCGGTCCACGAGTGTGTGCGGCAGCAAGTGGTTGCAGGTGCAAAGGCTTCGCTGTCACTGGTGCGACTGCACTGGCCAGATGTGGACATTGTGTCTGTTGCCGCTGGACCGCCACCACCGCCTGAAGGGATGACTTGGAATATGGTGCCGCACTATCGGGCGGTTGACCAGCCAGCAGAGGACATCGTCGACTTCTTTGAAGAGCAAACGAATGTTCTTCTTTTGTAGTAGTAGCGTAGTTTGTATCCTGCACATAGATGTATAAGTGTTGTAAAGTTTGTATGATTGTGTTGGGTGTATTTAATACCCATTGATATGTGAAGAGCTTGTTAGCTTGTGTAGTTTTTGAGTGTGTTGTACTCTGCAATTCCTTTTCGTTAGCCTAACGTGTATTTATCTCAGCACCTTGCCAACATGTTAGGTGCGTTGCAACTGGGGTTGGTGTTTATCAAGAGTTCGATTGATAGTATGCCAGCTACTCAGGATACTGCGACTTGTTCGTAGAACGAAAGTGTAAAGGGTGGCGCAATCCCTGAGTGATGAAATTGCAAGAAAATAGAAAAAAGGCACAGAGTTTTAGGGCACTTAGCTTTATTTATTCATAGAATAGTACGAGGTACAATGTGTGGCTAAGTAGCATGGCTGAATAGCCTTATTTGTAATGTAAAAATGACTAGGGGTAGAAACGACGCAGCTGCACGACGTTCCAGGGGTTGGAGTATGCGATTCCGCTTGCTAGGTCTTTGAGGCAATAGGCGCCACCTAGAATTACTTCAGTAATCACATAAGGTCCTTCCCAAGGGGACTCGAGTTTGAGGTGCCCTTGCTGCTTCAGTCACAGGACCAGATCTCCTTCGATGAAGGATCTCGAGTGTAGTCTTCTGCTGTGGTAATTGCGGAGGTTCTACTGATAGATCGTTGATCTCTCCGCTGCGATCTCGCATGCCTCATTCAGGAGGTCGACGGAGTCTTCGAGTGCGAGAGTTGACTCTTGCTCACTGTAAGCAATCACTCGTGGAGATTTGTAGCACACTTCTGCGGGTAGCACCGCTTTAGCACCGTGCACCGTGAAGAATGGAGTGTAGCCTGTGGCGCTATTTGGAGTTGTGCGAAAGCTCCAAAGTACGGATTGTAGATCGTTTAGCCAGCATCCGGTGGCTTGTTCGAGTGGCCGAAGGAGTCGTTTCTTGATTCCACCGCAGATGAGGCCGTTGGCCTTTTTGACTTGACCGTTGGTCTGAGGGTGAGCCACCGAGGCGTAGCTAACGTTGATTCTCAGGTTTTCGCAGAATTCCTAGAACTCCTTGGAGGTGAAGTTCGTCCCATTGTCTGTGATGATACTATGTGGCACTCCAAAACGGTAGACGATGGACTCGAAGAACTTGATGAGGGCGAGTGCCTTGGATTATCACGCGATGTGTCGCGCATCAGTCGGGTCATCTGGCAGCCTCTTGCTGAGTAAATATGTGATGTATGGTTGTGTCCAGGATGGTTCGATCATCATGACCTCCATTGGTCCTTCGAGTCCTATATCAAGCTCCATGTCATTGAGTGCCATTGGCTCATTGGGTGACGTAGCCCCCCGAGTCCGTTGACGTGCTCGCTTTCTTCTCTAGGGCCTTGGGCTTGATGGAGCGCTCGCAGATGCGCTCGAGGAATACCCTAGGTGGTATGGGGGCGCAGGTGGAGCCGGTGTTGGTGAGTATATCTGCCTCTTCGTTGCTTTTGTGGCCTACGTGTTGCAGCTCGCAGCCGTCAAAGTCTCCCTCGAGTGTGTCGTAGAGGTCGTGATAGGCAATCATGTTGTCGCTCAGTGTGTCGCACTCGTGCATCATTTGGTTGACCACCAGCTTGGAGTCGCCGTAGATGATGAGTCTCTTGGCACCGCAGGCTTTCACCATCCACATTCCATGGATTAAGGCTTCGTACTCGGCTTCGTTATTGGAGGCTGTGAACTGCATTCGCAGAACATATTTCATCTTGTCTTCTTGGGGTGATGTCAGTATGACACCTGCGCCAGCTCCGTCCTTTTGCTTGGATCCGTCGAAGTGCATTGTCCAGAGATAGGACATATCTGGTTTGTCGAAAGCTGGTTCTCCATCCAGTACACGAGGAAGTCCGGGAGAACTTGCGACTTGATCGTGTCGCGCTTCTCATATGTGATGTCATGTGGCAACAACTCTATGCCCTAGAGCATGACTCGTCCAGTGGCGTCAGGATTGTTGAGTATATGCCCGAGCGAGGCATCGTTTACCACCACGATTGTGTGCTCCTAGAAGTAGTGACGCAGTCGCCTGGCTGTGATGAAGACGTTGTATGCCAATTTCTGGTAGTGCGGGTACCGCTGCTTTGTTGGTGTGAGCACCTCGCTAAGGTAGTATACTGGGCGATGAACCCCGTGGACTTTATTTTCTTCGGCTCGCTCCACCACGAGTACAGTGCTGACCACTTCGTTGGTGGCGGAGATGTAGAGCAGTAGTGGTTCCTTTTCGCGAGGCGTCACTAGTACTGGCGAGGTGGATAGTAGACGCTTGAGGTCTTCGAATGCTTCTTGCGCCTCGTCTGTCCACTCGAACTTGTCAGCTTTGCGGAGGAGTTGGTAGAAGGGCAGTGCCTTTTCGCCCATTCGACTGATGAATCGACTGAGTGCCACGATTCGCCCAGCCAATTGTTGGACCCCTTTTATGTTCTTCGGCTTCTCCATGGCCAGTATGGCCTTTATTTTCTTCGGGTTTGCTCCGATCCCCCTTGCAGAGATGAGATACCCGAGTAGTTGCCCAGATGGTATGCCGAAGGCGCATTTATCCGGATTGAGCTTGATCCGGTAGCGATCGAGGTTAGCGAAGGTCTCGCGGAGATCATTGATTAATGTGGCTTCCTCCTTGGTTTTGATGATGATGTTGTCAATGTAGACTTGGATATTGCAAGTTGGTTCTTGAGGCAAGCATGCATGCACCGCTGATAGGTGGCTCCTGCGTTTTTGAGCCCGAAAGGCATCGTGTTGTAGCAGAACACACCAAAGGGTGTTGTGAATGCCGTTTTCTCCTGGTCTTCCTCCTTCATTCGAATATGGTTGTAGCCTGAGTAGGCGTCGAGGAAGCAGAGGCGCTCACACCCCGAAGTGGAGTCGATTATTTGATTGATCCGTGGCAATGAGAAGTGATCCTTTGGGCAGTGCTTATTTAGGGAGGTGAAGTCCACGCACATCTGTAGGATATCTGTGTCCTTTTTAGGCACAAGCACTGTATTTACGAGCCAGGTGCTTTCCTTGATCTCACGTATGAAATTTGCGTCAAGGAGTCTGTTGATCTCCATTTCGACTGCTTTTGCTCTTGGTTCAGACAGTCGCTGTATTGTCTACTTGACTGGCCTTCCATCTGGATTCACGTTGAGTGAGTGCTCGGCGAATTCCCTGGGAACCCCTGGCATGTCCGCTGGACGCCAGGCGAAGATTTCCCAGTTCTCACGGAGGAATTAGATGAGCGCGAGTTCCTATGCGAAACTTAAGTTGTTGGCTATGAGGGCCGTCTTGGTCGGGTCCATTGGGTGGACCTGGACTTTCTTTGTGTGCCCTGACAAGTCGAAGGACAGGTCGGGTGAACTTGGCCTGCTCAGGGGAGGCAGACTGTTGTTTGTCGACTCCTTCAGTTTCGCAAGTTCCTCTTGCATGCCAAAGGACTAGGAGATTCTGTTCAATTCCCTGTCGCAGTTGTCGGACCTCTCGAAGCTTCCGTTGATTGTGGTGACGTCGTTTGGTCCTGGCACCTTCATCTCCAGGTAGGCATAGTGTGGTACCGCCATGAACCTCGCGGACGCGACACGTCCGAGGATGCAGTGGTACTGTGAGGGCCAGTCGACGACTTCAAAGTCGATACGCTCTCGCCGAAAATTTTGCAGCGTGCTGAAGATGACGTTGAGGTTGATCTTGCCCAGGGGATACACTTCCTTCCCTGGAACGATGTGATACGTCCATTTTGCATCACTATTCTATGTCTTAATTCACTATTATTCATTGATATATTTCATATTGAGAGGTGATACTTATGTTATTTCATCTATTTTGCATGGTTGATGACTTTTGGAGCATGGACCGCTGTAGTCAGGATTCTGATGGAAAATGTGCTATTTGGAGGCAAAATTTGCGAAGATCAGAAAATCCGGGAAAATATACGGAAAATTCTATTTTTCCAGAAGACTAAGGATGCCAGAAGACGGAGTGGAGATGGGCCACAGGGGGCCCACACCACCCCATGGCGCGGGTAGCCCTAGGCCGCGCCAGGAGGTGGTGTGGCCACCCTGGCCCACTCCAGCCTCTCCCCTCTGGCGTATATCATCCTCCCGAAACCCTAAGACTCGGGGAGTGACCATAGAAAGATTCTGCCGCCTCTGCGGGGCGGAAAACACTGAGAGAGAAAGATCTCTCCGGCAGACGGATTTCTGCCGGGGGAATTCCTTCCCGGAGAGGGCATATCATCGCCATCAACACCACCATCAAGCTGGACTTCATTGGGATCATCATCATCACCACCACCACCATCACCATCAGCACCCTCATCACCATCTCCATATTGTTGTAACAATTGCGTTGAATCTTGCATAGTTCATAGGGGAAACTTTCCTGGTGTTGATTACTCTTTGTAGTTAATGCTATTGAGTGAACCATTGAATTATTGTTTATGTTCAGATTGTTATACATCATTATTCCATCTCTGATCATGATCCATATGATGTCTTATGAGTAGATCGTTTTGTTCTTGAGGACATGGGAGAAGTCTTGTTGTTAGTAGTGGAGTTGCGTTGAGAAAGATTCAATAGATTGTTATTTAAGTTGTGATGTACTTCTTCTAGTGGTGTCATGTTAACATCGACTACATGACACTTCACCTATATGGGCCTAGGGGAATGCATTGTATATTTGGCTACTAATCGTAGGGGTTGCCGGAGTGACAGAAACCTGAACCCCCGTTAGGAAACCATTGCACAAGGCACGTAAGGGTCTTAGAGTTTAAAGCTGTGGTTAGGTTTCTACCTTAATTACTTTCTTGTACTTACGGATGTTTGCAAGGGGTATAATCACAAGTATGTATTAGTCTTGGATGGGGCGGTACATTAGCACAGGTTCACCCACACAACACTTAGCAAGCTAAAGAAGATTAATCAACTATATGAAGCGAAAGAACTTGACAGTCTTCCCATATGTCCTCGAGAACATTTGGTCATCTTAAGTAATACAACCGGCTTGTGCTTTGCTGCATAAAGGATTGGGCCACTTGCTGCATTTATTCCTATTGTCTTTTATTTACCCGTACTTTGTTTACTTACTTTATCAAAAAACCCTAAAAATCCGTTTGCTAAGTATTTGCAGAGAATTCCTGATCCATACCACTAGCCAGCACCTTCTGCTCCTTGTTGGGTTCGACACTCTTACTTATCGAAAATATTGCGATACACCCCCTATACTTGTGGGTCATCAAGACTATTTTCTGGCGCTGTTGCCGGGGAGTGAAGCGCTATTGGAGAGTGGAACTGGTAAAGGAAACTTCTACTGTGAGTATTGTTAACTTCTCTTAGTTGCTTTATTTTCGTTATGGATAATTCGCTGAGTTTCTTATTTGGTAATGCTACTACCACTGCTAAGGTAGTAGATAAGCCACCACCTGCTAAGAATGATGTTTTCAAAATACCTACAAGAATTATTGATCGTGTTATGGATAACTATTATGTTGGGGATGGAACAGTCCATCCCGGTGATCATTTACTCTTTATACACGAATTATGCGGGTCGTTCAAGTGTGCAGGTATCACTACAGATCAAGTTAAGAAGAAGTTATTCTCATTATCACTGAAAGGAAGAGCTGAGGAATGGTATAAGCTGCTGAAGAATGGTCAAGCTCTGGAATGGGAGGAAATAGTGCCTCGCTTTTATTCAAAGTTTTATCCTCCTAGTGAGATTCATAAAGATCGGAATCAAATATACAACTTTTGGCCTCTTGATGGAGAGAGTACAGCGCAAGCTTGGGGGAGATTGAAGTTACTAATGCTCAAATGTCCCATTCATGAGCTCCCCAACAATATTATTATCAATAACTTTTATGCAAGGCTTCCTCTACATGATAAAGATTTATTGGATGCTTCTTGTGCTGGATCATTCACTCGCATGGAAGAGGAAGCTAAATGGGACCTTCTAGACCGTATTCAAGACAATGCTGAAGCTTGGGAGAATGACAAAGGTAGAAAGTCAGGTATAAATTATGATTATGAATGCATTGAATCTTTTATGGGAACTGATGACTTTCAAAATATTAAAAATGCTTATGGTCTAGACTCTCAAGCTATTGCTTCTTATTTTAAGGCTTTTGCTTCCTACATTGAAGTGCCTAAAAAGAAGTGGAATTAGTATCATGAACCTTAGAAAGATGTTGCTAAGAGTGTTCCTGCAAGAAATACTGAAGTTTATACTGCTAATCATGTTTTACCTAAACCTTATATTGAGAAAATGCCTTTCCCAGTTAAGATGACGGAACATTCTATGGTAGCTAGTATGGTTAATGAAAGTATGAATAAAGCTGTTGAACCTGATAAACAAATGGTTGATGAACCTATAATAGCAAATGTGAAAGACTTTGTTACTAAATATGAAAAAGAGGGACACCCTATCCTTTGTAAGGATACCTCTAATATTGTTTCACAAAGTAGTGTTATGAGAGCTAGTATTCCCGTGTTTTCTGTTAGAATAAGTGATCATTGCTATGATGGTCCTTGTGATAGCTATATTGTTAAGTTTATGCATGATACTGAAAGCTACTATGAGAGAGGGAAAAGTGTTCTTATGTATCTCAATAATATCAAGTTTCCTCGTTTTATGCTGAAAGTTTTTATGTTACACTTGTTTTGCCTTCTTATGCAAGAAGCCTCTGGTTTCAACAACTTGTTTGTTTACAAAATCCCCTTGCATAGTAAGTGGGTTAGACTTAAATGTGTGTGTGTTTTTGCTTCTTAATGCTCTCTTTCACTTCAATCCATATCCTTATGAGAGCTTCTTCAAAATTATCATGCCCATCTTAAATGGCTATAAAGAAAGAGCTTTATGGGAGACAACCCAATTTGTTTTTGCTTTTAGTTTGTTTTTGTTTCTTTGAGTCTTGGAAGTTATTACTTCGGTAATAACCGCACTTTATCCATTTTGTTTGGTTTTTGTGTCAAGATCAACCTCTAATGAGAGAGAAGTAATATTTGGGGAAGTTGCTGTCCCGAAACAGATTTTTGTGCTTCACCATAAAAATTCGTGAGAGATCTCTGTAGGTAGGATTGAGCTGTAATTTTTTGTGCTTCTGCCCTAGGTTGTTATTTAACGTTCGTTAGTTTTGCACTTTTTTCTTTGAGCAACATAAGATTTTCCTGCTGGTCTATTTTGACAGATTTTGCCAATCTTGCATTTGCTTCTTTATTCGATTTCCTTTTTGAATTATTTTTGGGTTTTCGGAAGGACTTGCTTCAGTAGCTTTTGTTTTGATGGTTTTCAGTTGAAGTTGGACTCAAAAGGTTTTATCACTTCATATATACTAATGTTGCTAATGAGAACTATGTGAAGTTTCGTGTGAAAGAAATTTCTAGGAAGTGGAGATAATGGTGTAATAAGGAAAAGCAGGGTTTTATGACTCAAGTAATAAGTGTATGAAGATGAAGATATTGATGATTCAAGTGGTGACTCCGGAAGGATCCACTAAATACCAAATTCAGAGACCTGCAGAGTCTGTTTCCAACTAGGTAACAGTTCTGGTAAGAAAAGTTCCACGAAAATACAATACAACTATATTTTTGCAGTTTTCAGTCGATAAGGAAAGTTACAAAGCGAAAAAGGGACGGAACTGGAGCCGGGGTAGCCCACAGCACCCTGTGGCGCGGGCCCACCCCTGGCCGCGCCACCAGGTGGTGAGTCCACCCCGGACTTCGCCTCCGACTCGTTTTCTCCCAGTACCTTCCTTCCGATATGAAACTTCGTAATATATAATCCCCCGGATCCCTCGAGGTTTGTATATCGTGTTTTCGTCATGTTTTCATTTCGATCTTTTTCTGCCAGGAACTATTCTTGAAGGTTTAGAAGCACAATGGTGTCTGCCAAGGATAAAGGGAAGGAGCCTATGGAGGAAGACCTCCAAGACCCCAGGAAGGAGAAGGAGATCAAGAGTGAAGGTGAAGAGGAGCAAGGCCAACATCCGCATACCGGCACTACCATTGCAAGCATTGGAGTGGTGACGAAACCTGCCAGGGTTAGAAGGACTGCGTGGATGCAGACTGGGGGGAAAGCTCCCCATCACAGTTTGGCTCCACGGTCACTTCCTCCACACACCAAGAATCATTTCCATACCCTTATCCATGAGCATCCATACCAGAATATGCCCAAAGGGAAATTACCCTCCAATTGGGATTTGCCTCGTTCTAGCCATGCAGGAAAAGAAGACTTCAAGGAGGAAGAGTGGGGAAAGAATAGCAAGAGCTGGAATTCTCAACACAACATGATCATGAGCCGCATTGAGCAAAACTCAAAGCTGATTCGTAATATCACCTTCGAGATTGAGGACTTGGGGAAGCTGATTAGAGAGCTCATTGAGAGGATACCACCACCACCTAAGGAGTAATTCGTCACCAGGTTTGGCATCCCCTTGGTTTGTTCCAAGCTTGGGGGAGTGCCGCGGTATCACATCACTATCTTCTATCTTTTTACCTTATTAGTAGAGTCATATCATGAATAGAGGAGTTATTATGTAGGATGGTTTGCATTATGGAAGTGTCCCCTCTCTCGTTAGATATGCATCCCTTGGTGTGAGTTTCCATTATGGAATATTAATGAGAAGTTCTATCATTCACTCTTTTGCATAGCTTATATTAGTTTTCGATTCGTGGTTATATGATTGATCTTGTTGTTAGTATTGGTATCACTTTGGGATCATTGAGTTAATTTAGTTGGTTTTGGCAAATCTGGCTCGGTCAGTAGCACACTATTTTTGAGAGTTGAATGAAAAAGATAAAAGTACTCTAAAGAAATATAATTTCATCATCTTTCTTTCTTGATTTGCTCATAAGTCTAGTATTCTCTAGTTAAGATCTTTTGTGCTTCCAAGGAAGATTGCATGTTTGTCTTTATCACTTGTATGTTTGTTTGTTTGTTTCCTTCAACTCTTATACTTGCTACCCAGCCTTGCTAGCCAAAAACCTGTACTGAGAGGGATTTCTTCTCGTGCATCCACCTCCTTTAAACCAAAACCTTTGCCATTTGTGTCCACCATACCTACCTATTAGCATTATTGCTATTCCAAGTAAATTCTTGTTTTATCTACATCCCAAATTAAACTTGTTATGTGAAAATTAGTGATTAAAGCTCTCACAAACTTGATGGCACACTTTACTTTCTTGCATTTAATAAACTTGAACCATTGGGTCCTTCTTTGTTGCGTATATGCTTGCGCTTTATGAGTTGAAGTTAGCCGAACCATGTATCATGGGGACTGCTTTCAACACTTCATTTGGTACTTTGCACCTAGTTGATATCATGTTCTTTTGCTTATGGATCCCGGCGGTGTGAAATAAAAGTGGAACTTGTAAGATCATGGAGTGTATATGTGTGTTAGAGAAACGCCTGGGCCGCTAGCCTAAGCCATGCCTAATCATGGTGGAAACTTGCATCATAACTATAGTGAGCATTCTACGAAGCATCCTCAATAAAAACCTATGCAAATAGCAAATAAAAAGATTGATGAGATGCGCATTGTCTGCTTGCCTTGTCATTTTGATTATGGGATAGCTCATGTGTCATGTGCAAGGGGTACCCCGTTGGCGGTTCTCAATGATACGCGTGTATTTACAATAACAAGAGCTTGCTCGTGACTGAAGTTGAGTAGCATGAGGATCGTACTCATAAGTAAGGGGCATGAGATTTCAACTTATAACTTGTCAAGCATATCCTCTTAGTTGTGTCACTTTAACCTTAATCACCTAAAGATGCCTACGTTAGGGGCAATGAGAGCTGAAAACTAGTAAGTATCATAATTTTTGGGAGCTCTTTATGAGACTTGCAATCCCTGCTTCCCTCTTTGAAGGGCCTTTCTTTTACTTTGTAGTTGAGTCAGTAAACCTACTCCCTTCTATCTCAGTAAGTATTTTGAGTTGTTGTGTTTCATTCATTCATATGTTGATTTATTCATTCATGTTTCTTATGTTCCTTGTTTTGCACATTGCTCTTATCCTGATGTTTACTACTTTGAAAGCTATCATTGAAAAACCAGTTATTTGTGAACTCCAGCAAATTATCAACTATTCTTCGACCAAGAGCTAAGTTTGCCATTACCAATTATGATTCACTTTATGTATCTTTATTGTGTTTCCTTTACTTATTACAAGTTGAGTTATATAATAGTGAGTTGTCTTCTATTATGATCTATGTATTTGATGAATGTGATGCTTCTTGTCCGTATTCTTTTATCGACTCTTCACTCCATAAACCTGAGTCCATGTTTATTGAGCTCAGTTTCGCTTGGGGACAAGCGAAGTCTAAGCTTGGGGGGAGTTGATACGTCCATTTTGCATCACTATTCTATGTCTTAATTCACTATTATTCATTGATATATTTCATATTGAGAGGTGATACTTATGTTATTTCATCTATTTTGCATGGTTGATGACTTTTGGAGCATGGACCGCTGCAGTCAGGATTCTGATGGAAAATGTATTGTTTGGAGGCAAAATTCACGAAGATCAGAAAATCCAGAAAAATATACGGAAAATCCTATTTTTCCAGAAGAGTAAGGATGCCAGAAGACGGAGTGGAGATGGGCCACAGGGGGCCCACACCACCCCATGGCGCGGGCAGCCCTAGGCCGTGCCAGGAGGTGGTGTGGCCACCCTGTCCCACTCCAGCCTCTCCCCTCTGGCGTATATCATCCTCCCGAAACCCTAAGACTCGGGGAGCAACCATATAAAGATTCCGCCGCCTCTGCGGGGCGGAAAACACCGAGAGAGAAAGATCTCTCCGGCAGACGGATTTTTGCCGGGGGAATTCCTTCCCGGAGAGGGGAGATCGTCGACATCAACACCACCATCAAGCTGGACTTCATTGGTATCATCATCATAATCATCACCATCAGCACCCTCATCACCATCTCCATATTGCTGTAACAATTGCGTTGAATCTTGCATAGTTCATAGGGGAAACTTTCCCGGTGTTGATTACTCTTTGTAGTTAATGCTATTGAGTGAACCATTGAATTATTGTTTATGTTTAGATTGTTATACATCATTATTCCATCTCTGATCATGATCCATATGATGTCTTGTGAGTAGTTCGTTTTGTTCTTGAGGACATGGGAGAAGTCTTGTTGTTAGTAGTGGAGTTGCGTTGAGAAAGATTCAATAGATTGTTATTTAAGTTGTGGTGTACTTCTTCTAGTGGTGTCATGTGAATGTCGACTACATGACACTTCACCTATATGGGCCTAGGGGAATGCATTGTGTATTTGGCTACTAATCGTAGGGGTTGCCGGAGTGACAGAAACCTGAACCCCCGTTAGGAAACCATTGCACAAGGGACGTAAGGGTCTTAGAGTTTAAAGCTGTGGTTAGGTTTCTACCTTAATTACTTTCTTGTACTTACGGATGTTTGCAGGGGTATTATCACAAGTATGTATTAGTCTTGGATGGGGCGGTACATTAGCACAGGTTCACCCACACAACACTTAGCAAGCTAAAGAAGATTAATCAACTATATGAAGCGAAAGCACTTGACAGTCTTCCCATGTGTCCTCGAGAACGTTTGGTCATCTTAAGTAATACAACCGGCTTGTCCTTTGCTACATAAAGGATAGGGCCAGTTGCTGCATTTATTCCTACTGTCTTTTATTTACTCGTACTTTGTTTACTTGCTTTATCAAAAAACCCTAAAAATCCGTTTGCTAAGTATTTGCAGAGAATTCCTAATCCATACCACTAGCCAGCACCTTCTGCTCCTCGTTGGGTTCGACACTCTTACTTATCGAAAATACTGCGATACACCCTCTATACTTGTGGGTCATCACGATGTCATGGAAAGTTGTGTCTGAGACTTTCAAACATGTCAGGTGGATCCACATTGCTCGCAAGGTACTCGCGAACATGAGGTTAATGCCGCTTACGCCGTCCATGAAGACGCGACTCATCTCGAACTCGCCGATATGCGCCTCGAGTACCAGGGGACAGTGGCCTGGGCGAGGTACTTGACGCGGGTGGTCGCTTTTATCGAAGGTGATGCAGGACTCGCAGCCACTAAGGTACTCAGTGGTGGATGGTGGGGAGTTTGTCGCTAAATTGACTTGGCGAGTGATTGCCTTCTGTGCCCAATTTGAGGGGCGACCCTTTTGGATCATCCCCATGTTCCCCAACGGTCGGGGTATGCCTCACCTCCGTAGTTGTGGGTCGGTGCAGCCGCAGGTGGTGGGAGTCCGGGTGGTGGTGGAGGAGCTCCATGTGCCACGGTGCCTGGGGTGGCTCCATAGCCCTTGTTGATCATGTCGCGATTCATCTGGGCCAGGCCTTCGTGGAGTTTCAGGAACTCGCAACAATCCTTTAGAAGATGGATGGACTTTTCTTGCCGTCGTGCTTGTCGATGTAGAAGTGCACGTTGCATGGTCCGAACAGTTTGTCCTAGATGCAGGTTGTGGGTGCTTCTTCACGAATGCAGCGTTGACACACCTGTGTGGTTTTCCCAGCGTCGCGGTATCCACCGTTGCGGTATCCAATGTTGCGGTTATCATCGCGTTTGTTGGTGTAGCCGGTTGCGATCATGTCGACTTCGTCGTGGTCTTCGTATCCGCGCATTCGACGTTTCCCTCGGCGTTCGCGTCTGTGCCCGAGGGCTTCGTCATTGTCAGAGTAGGCACGGTTTTTCACCGAGTCCTCTCCATCGGTCCACCAATTCGTGATCTCCATCAGGTGGTCAATTGTTTTGGGCTTCGAGTGGCCCAGCTCCTCCCAGAGCTCTCTGCGACGTACGCCGCCATTGAACGTGTCGCGCCCGCGGTCCTCGAAGATGTCTTCTGTGGAGTTCTTGATGATATACCATCTCTGGATATACGAGTGCAGCGACTCGCCAGATCTTTAGTGATAGCCTCTTAGCTCTTCGATTGATGCGGGCCTCTTGCAGGTGCCCTTGAAATTGCGCACGAAGTTGTAGACTAGCTCTTCCCAGCTGCGAATGGATCTGCGAGGGAGATTGTTGAGCCATGCACGAGCGGCGCCCTACAGCTGTAGCTGTAGGCATTGCATGGCCGTGCTTCGACTTCCACCATGTAGCCTAACGGAGGAGATGTGATCCTCCAGCCAAATCTTCAGGTCCTATAGGCCGTCAAATTTCGGGTGCTCTGATGGGAGTTTGAACCCTTTAGGCATTCGCTTCTGCCTGATGGCTCTTCTGAAGCATCTGGCGCTGCAGAGTTCCACTTCGTCGTCCTCCGAGTCAGTCGAACGAGCACGCCTTGCGTGCATTTTGTCAACTTTGCGCTGCGTGATGTCATCACGCATGTCGTAGTCATGATCGGCCGCCGTGAGCGACTACGTCGAGATAGGTCGTGCCTATCTTCGTTGGACGAGGGCGAGGAGTAGCGCTTGGCTAGAGCCTGGCTTTTCTTCGGCTCCGGTGTTGGCTCTTTGTCGAGGGCGACATCGATTAGCCCCAAGCCCACGATCGTAGATCAGTGCATGGCAGCTCGTGGATCTCTAGCCGGAGGCTGGTTGTTGAGGAGGTACATGGTGGCCGCTGTTACCGCAGCTTGCGGCGTCTTTGGGAGCATGTTGCCCTGTATATCCACCATCATAGAGCCAAAGTCGAGGACTTTTGGGGCTTCTACACGCTCTTGGCCGGTGAGGTGGGCCAGTCGAGATCGTCTTTTGTTGGCTAGGTACTCGTTGCCCTTGGAGGAGGATCCTCCATGGGAGGAGAGCTGAGCTCGCCGAAGGCTCGACTCGTCTGCCGCTTTCATGTGCATCTCGAGTTGCACGATTACTTGCTGCTGGCATTTGAATTCTTCCTTCAGCATCCAATGGTAGCCCATCAGCATGTCCTGCGATGTGTTGGGGGTAGAGGATTGCCTCGTAGAGCTACTCGACAGCGGGGCCATTCGTTGTCGTTGAGTTTGATCAGCATGCGCTCTCTGGTGTTCTCATTCGCCGTGAGGTGCGGTTCTCCTCCTGTCCTGGTGTTGGTGGGCGCGCTGTTGGTGGGACCACTGTTCGCGACTGGGATGCCACCGTTGGTTGGACCAGTGCCGGTGCCGGTGTTTTCGCGATTGGCGCTGGTTTCAATGATGATGATGATGGCGCACATGAAGTGGTTTGGGAAGCTGTTGCTCCCACAACTTTTGGATCCAGAGGCATAGGCTCCATCTTACGTGGCCAGGCTACCCAGATCGGATTCACGGTTGCTGTCGTTGTCCGTGCTCCCAGCTATTGTCGGGGCATTGACTTTGCTGAGGGTGCCGATTGGCGGCAGGAATCACGATGCTGGAGCAATCGCGGATGTCGTCGACTGGTCGGGCAGGCGAAGCGTGCCTAGTTGACCGACCTAGAAACGGAAGCTCCCAATCACCATGCCGATCCCATCGCCCACGGACTCGAAAGCCGGGTGAGTGGCTGGCGTGTGGACGGTGAAGTTGAAAGCGCCGAAGAGTTGGTGAATCTCCGTTATTGCGGAGATTTAGATCGCGGTCGATGGGGCCAAAGAATCCGCGACATCAGCACTCCCAGTTCCCATAGACGGCGCCAATTGACGAGGGTTTAACTCGTCAATGCCCATTGTTATGGACTTGGGTTTTGGAGAAGGAGGCAGCGCTGGAGGCATCAATAGGCTAGAAAACAAGCACACGAGGACGCAAGATTTACCCAGGTTCAGGCCTCGTAGAGGTCCCTACTCCTGCTTGTCTGCTCTTGGAATTATTGAAGGAGTCGAAAGTTATAGGAGTGCGCAGATGCAATCTGGCGATGGTTGTGGAAACTAGGGTTGTGATTGTCCTCCTCGCCACCCCCTCCTAGCCTTTATATAGACAGGCTAGGTCTCGGGTAGCAGGTCGAGTCGGTTATAGATTAGGGTTTGTCCCTTTGAACTTTCTATCTTAAGCTTCTTCTTGCGTTGCAAGCAATCGGAGTCTCCGTGGTTCACCTGAATTCTATATTGGGCCTTGGCAACGCCGTGGTATCCTGCCGTATCTTGACCATATATGCCAAACTTGAGTACCTGTAGGGTATACCCATGTCAACGAGTATGAACATTCCTGGATTTCAAGCCGAACGACCACAAGGTCAAGGCCATATCTCTACATCATACTTTATGCTGATGATCCCATATCCAAGATTTTGCATGGCGACAAATTTGGCCATATTTTGAAAACAATAGAAGATGTTAAAAACAAAAAGGAATCAATTTCAATTTTCCAAGTGACAGGAATTTATTTTCTAAAAAGCAAGTAAGAATAATTTATTTCCTTTTTATGTTAAAAAATAAAGAGCAAAAAGTGACTATGAGCACAGAGGAGGCGACTAGAGAGCTGCGAAGAGGAGGATTTGAAGGCGGTGCGATGTCAGAGCAAAGTTGGGATGGGTTTCTAACACGAGGTAGAGGGTACAATGAGGAGATTAAATTTCAGGACCTTTACAATATATATGCATGAAAAACAAATTGTGTTTTCTCTCTCCTTCACTCCCTCATCACCACCCACACCCCGGCCGACTGATCTCTCCCTTGTCCACAACGTGGCGCTACGCACGCTTGTCGACCGACGACCTGCCTTGTGTCGGTGGCTCCGTGTCTGTGTATGGCGTGTTCATCAGCTGCGTTGGTGGGAACCATTTTGGTCCTTGGCGGCAAAAAGTATTACTACTACAATAGAGTAGCAATTCAAACTTTCCCGGTTTCGAATTTTTCATTTCCTTCACAAACATCCGTGGGAAGGATATTCAAAAGATCGCCATTCGCAGTAGTACTAGTACTATAGGGTACAGTGAGTAGTACCAAAAGAAACTTTTTTGACGATAGTACCAAAAGAAACTTCATTCAACCATTAACATAATAGCACGAGTTTATATATATAGGACTCGTTGCTGAACTAGTGTAGGTCCGGCGCCTCCTAGCACCCCCACCACCAATGCCAGGTCCAGCGACACAGTCGGCTCCTAACTCATCGCACCTCTTGATAAGGCGGCGACACCTCCTCAGCCATCAGCAGCACCTCCAGAACATGAGGCGGCACCTTAGGAGCCATCGGCAGCTCCGGGAGGACACTATGGCTGAAGTTGCCATTGTTGGGGAACTGGACCCAGTAGTTGGTGAAAATGTTGGCGTCGGTGAACACCACCATCTCGCAACTACAGTGAAAGGCTTGGACATAGAGGAGATGGGAGTCCCTGAAGTTGATGAACTTGACCTTCAACGTCCCGTCTGGATTGTCGTGGAGGCCGTACATATGGTACTTGTGGCGACCGTACCCGGTGTCGAGGAAGGCGCATGCCAACTGCCATGGTGTTCTCCACGGGGAGAAGGCCCAAATGCGCAGGGCCTCCTGTGCGGTGATGTCGGGGTCATTGCGCTCTGGTACGGCGGGCGGTAGCTAGAAGGTGGCCATGGATGGCAGACGAGGACGGAGATGGTTGCTGGGAGCGGGGGATTGGAGATGGTTTGGTGTGGGGAAGGGGAGATAATAAATAGGAAGGAGGTGATCCGAGATTAATGTGGCATATTACCAAAGCGAGGGGACAATCAATGTCGCTGTTGAGGCCGATGCGTGTGGCAAATATCGATGATGATGACTAGGGTAAGCGATTGGACGAAACACTGACTCTGCTTCCCGCACTCGATGGCCCAGTCATAATTTTGTGGTGCGTCCAAGGCGACCGCGACCTCCCCAATCTGTGGGCCCTACATGTATGACTGAGTTGATGGGTGAAAACAAATTGATAAAGTGAGATATTTCCTATTAAAATATTGTGGTTATGGTATAGGGGAGCTAATTTAGGGTTGCTCCTAGAGATAAGAAAAATTTAGGAGAAGATTTTTTTTAGGGAAGGCCCCTACATACACACATAGGTGAGAAAATGTAAGGGTGTTGGTGGACTTGCTCTAAAGACTGCCAATGGAATCTTCTAGATGCTTCTCTCAAAAAAATCTTCTAGATGCTATGATGGAAAAGAAGATACAACGGTTTGTAATGTTTGGGTCAGCGAGTCTTTGATGCAACGGTCAAAGTTCAAAGTTATTCGTACACTATATAGTGGTAAGATTATATAATAGGTAAATCTCAAAAAATAATAAATTTGATCGACATCTATAAAGTATGGGTATATTAGGTTCTTGTATTTGTATCATGTAGAACTCAACGTTGACTAGCTATACCTAATATACTTAAAAAAAATTGGTAACATGGTCTAGAGAAACGAGGGAGAAGATTCTAGAATGATGGAAATGTGCGTTTTGAGGTTTGTGCATAGTTTCCGTTGTGCTAAAGTCTATCCATGGTATCTTTTAGATGCTAGAATAGAAAAGAAGATCCAACGGCTCGCAATGTTGGGATTCACAAGTCTTGATCCAATGCTCAATACTCGAAGTTATTCATTGAGCGTTGGATCAAGACTCGTGAATCCCAACATTGCTAGCTATTGGATCTTCTTCTCCATTCCAGCATCTAGAAGATCGATAGTATTAGTTAATAGTCTTTCTTACCTTATCTTATCTTACCACTATATAGTGTACAAACACATCTGAATATTGACTATTGGATCAAGACTCGTGAATCCCAACATTGCCAGCCGTTGGATCTTCTTTCCATTTTATAGCATCAAGAAGATGCTATTGATAGTCTTTCTTTTCTCTTATCTTACCACAATTATATATAGTGTACATATAACTTTGAATATTGACCGTTGAATCATGTCCCGTGAATCCCAACATTGTTGCTAGTTGTTGGATCCTCTTTTCCATTCCATCACCTAGAAGATACTATTGATAATATTTGTTATCGTATCTTACCACTATATAATGTACGAATAACTTTGAATATTGACCCTTGGGTCAAGACTCGTGAATCCCAAAATTGCTAGCCGTTGGATCTTCTTTTTCATTCTAGCATCTATTGTTAGTCTTTCTGACCTTATCTTACCACTATATAGTTTACGAATAACTTTGAATATTGACCCTTGGATCGATCAAGATTCATGAATCCCAACATTGATAGCCGTTGAATCTTCTTTTCCATTCTAGCATCTTGAATATACTATTTTGATAGTCTTTCTTATCTTATCTTACCACTATATAGTGTACAAATAACTTTGAATATTGACCATTGGATCAAGACTTGTGAATCCCAACATTTCCAGCTGTTGGATCTTCTTTTCCATTCTAGCATCTAGAAGATCCTATTGATAGTCTTCAATGCAATGAATGTTATGCACAAACTGAAGGAAATATGCCCTGAGAAGCAATAATAAAGTTGTTATTATGTATTCCTTGTATATGATAGATGTTTATTTTGCATGCTATCATTGTATTGATAGGAAACATCAATACATGTGTGTTTAATAAACAAAAAGGGTTCCTAGTTATGCCTCTCTTATAGACTAGCTTGTTGATTAACAAGATGATCAAGGTTTCCTGATCATGGACATTGGATGTTGTTAATAACAAGGTCACAGCATTTGTGAAATGATGTGATGAACATTCATCCGAAGTATAGCATTACGATCAAGTCATTATGTTTATATTGCTATAACATCATACAAAGTAGTCTTAGTCCTTAGACCATGAGATCATGTTAATTGCTAACACCGGAAGAGTATCTTGATAACATCAAACGTCACACCGTAACAGGGCGACCATAAAGGTGGGTTCAGTGCTATGAAGGTGTTATGTTGAGGCTCATGGATCAAGAGTGGAATTTGTCAATCCCGATGATGGATAGATATACTCTGGGCCCTCTCGGTGATATCACATTAAGATAGCTTGCAAGCAAGTGATGTGATCACTAGAATGTTATATCACGGGAACAAGAAAAGAGTGCATGTCGGTAACGAGATCAAACTAGGTATTTGGATACCGATGATCGAATCTCGGACATGTATTATATCATGAGACAAAGGGATTAAATTGCTGACGTTAAAGGTTCTCACGATCACAGAAGTCATCGTTGAATATGCAGGAGTCAGTATGGATCTCTAGGTCCCGCTTCTGATTATTGATCTGAGAGGAGTCTCAAACATGTCTGCATCATTCACGAACTGTAGGGTGACACACTTAAGGGTTGCCGGACACCATTTAGGAGCACATATGTTCCAGACAAAAGGTTTGCAAGGCGCAGGAAATGTTTCGATAGAAACAGGAATTGTTTCGGTAGAAACCGGAATTGTTTCGGGTGAAATTGCAGAAAGTGGTTATGCATGTGATATTGAAATGTTGCAAGGGGTTTTATGTGAATGTTTTTTAATTAAAGTAATTAACAAAATTATGAATAAAATAAATAAAAGAGTTTTATTAATTGAGAGTTGCATTTAATTTGGTGGAAATTAAATACATGTGAGTGGGATTTTGGGTGGAGGCCATGTTTATGTGAGTGGAGGTTCACCACATGAATGAAGGAGGGGAGGAGTCCCCCCCCCCCCTCATGCACCGGCTATGGGAGGGGAGGGGTCTCCCTCCCTCCTATATAAAGCTCCCCTCTCCCCTCTCACAAACCACACCTCCTCGTGAAGGATCTCTCTCCCCATCTAGATATTCCCACATGGTCTCGGATTAGCGAGATACATGTTCCCGGTGGCCTTGCGTCTGGAAGGAGTTGCTGCTTCCGCTAATTCGCTGGAGCGGGGAGGTGGAGGTTGTCCAGTGGCTTGAACGTGTGTGCGAGGACGGATGCGTTGCTGATTTGCGGCACTCGGAACTTCCACACGATCTTGAGATCGGCAAGCGTACGACTACATCAACCACGAGTTCCTACTCGTTTACAAAACTCGTTGTCTTCGAGGGTAAGTTCTCCATGGATGTATGTCCACCCGTTGCTCTGTATCTGGTACATAGATCTTGGCGTATAGTTCTCATCGTAGGAATTTTTTGTTTTCTATGCCGCGGACCCAACAGTGGTATCAGAGCCTGATCTATGCGTAGGTGCTTTACACGGGTAGTACACATATGTTTATATGTGGGTGATGTGGATCGTGTTTTGAGGCATCACGTGATGATTGGGTGTTCTCGACTCTACGCTTTCATACAACGGGTGTAAGACAGTTTTACACACGTGAATACTAAGGTTCTTACTTGACGAGCCTAGCATGTACAGACATGGCCTCGGAACACGGACCGAAAGGTTAAGCATGAGTCATATAGTTGATATGATGCCCATATAGATGCTCGCCTTTGAAGCTACACCGACTCACGTGATGATCAGACTTGGTGTAGTGGATTTGGTTCATGTAATCACCAAAAGGACACGAGGGATGTCGTTTTTGAGTGGGAGTTCATTAGTAATTTGGATTAGTTGAACTCAATCTATCATAAACTTAGCCTAAATATATTTTACAAATTCTGTTGTAGATGGCACCACCTGCTTTTAATTTCAATGTGTTCATGGAGAAAGAAAAGCTTGCTGCGAATGGTAGCAACTTCACCAACTGGGCTATGAATTTGAGGATTCTCCTCACTGCTGCACAAAAGCAATATGTGATAGAGGCGCTAGGCCCCACCAGCTCTGATGCCCCGACGAGGAAAAGAACGTCTATATATAACTCGTCAGAGGACCACAACTTAGTTCATTACGGCATCTTGTATGGGCTAGAGCGAACTTCAAAACGTTTGAAAATGGCAATGCCTTTGATACCATGGGAGAATTGAAAATGATTTTCGATACCCATGCTGCAAGAGAGTTATAATGCTTGAAAAGTTCTTTAGCTGCATGTTGGAAGAGAATAGCTCTGTTAGTGAGCACGTACTCAAAATGTCTGGGTACACCGATAAGCTTGTGTCCTTGGGAATAACGATTCCCATTGACTTAGGCATACATCGTGTTCTCCAATCTCTGTCACCTAGCTACAAGAGCTTCGTGATGAACTATAAAATGCAGGGCATGAAGAAGTCTCTTCGAGCTTCTATCAATGCTTAAGGCTGAAGTGGATATTAGGAAAGAACATCAAGTGTTGATGATCAATAAGACCACCGGTTTCAAGAAGGACAAGAAAGGCAAGGAAGGAAAGAAGGGCAAATCTATTGCCGCCTAAAAGAAACCGAGCTGGCCCTAAGTCTCATACACCGAGTGCTACTATTGCAAGGGGATCGCCATTGGAAGCATAAGCCCCAAGTATTTGGCGGACAAGAAGGTCAAAGGCAAACAAAGCTATATGTGATATACATGTTATTGATGTGTACTTGACTAGTACTCGCAGTAGCACCTGGGTATTTGATACAGGATCGGTTGCTAATATATGTAACTCGGTTCAGGGGTTGCGGAACAAGCGACAACTTGCAAGGGATGAGGTCACGATGCGGGTCGGCAATGGATCAAGAGTTGATGTGATCGTTGGGCAGCGCCTCTCCATATGCCGTCGGGATTAGTTATAAACCTGAATAATTGTTATTTGGTGCTTGCTTTGAGCATGAACATTGTATCCGGATCGTATTCGATGCAAAGTGGTTATTCGTTTAAGTCTGAAAACAATGGTTGTTCGATTTATATGAATAATATCTTTTATGGTCATGCACTGTGTTGAATGGTTTATTTCATTGGATCTCGATAGTAGTATTACGCATATTCATAATGTTGATGCTAAAAGGATTAAACTTGATAATGATATATCTGCATATATGTGGCACTGCCGTCTAGGTCATATTGGCGTTAAACGCATGAAGAAACTCCATTTTGATGGACTTTTGGAATCACTTGATTTTGAATCATTTGATACATGTGAGCCATGCCTTATGGGCAAGATGACTAGAACGCTGTTTTCCGGTTCAATGGAACAGGCGACAGATTTATTGGAAATCATACATACTGATGTGTGTGGACCAATGAGTGTGTCTTGAGGTGGATATCGTTATTTTGTTACTTTCACGGATGATTTGAGTAGATACGGGTATATCTATTTGATGAAACATAAGTCGGAAACCTTTGAAAAGTTCAAAGAATTTTAGAATGAAGTGGAAAATCATCATAACAGAAAGATCAAATTTCTGCGGTCCGACCATGGAGGAGAGTATCTTAGTTACGAGTTTAGCACACATATGAAAGACTGTGGAATAGTTTCACAACTCACGCCTGTCGGAACACCACAATGTAATGGTGTGTCAGAACATCATAATCGTACTTTATTGGATATGGTTCGATCTATGATGTCTCTGACTGACTTGCCACTATCATTTTAGGGTTATGCACTGGAAACCGCTGAATTCACTTTAAATAGGGCACCATCTAAATCCGTTGAAAAGACACCGTATGAATTATGGTTTGAAAACAAACCTAAGCTGTCATTTCTTAAAGTTTGGGGATGCGATGTTTATGTGAAGAAACTTCAACTAGATAAACTCGAACCCAAAGCGGAAAAATGCGTCTTCATAGGATACCCTAAGGAAACGATTGGGTATACCTTCTATCACAGATCCGAGGGCAAGGTCTTTGTTGCCAAGAATGGATCCTTTCTTGAGAAGGAGTTTCTCACGAAAGGTGTGAGTAGTCGGAAGGTAGAACTCGAAGAGGTTATTGAACCTTCTCTTCATGAAATGGCGAGTAGCGCAGAACCAGAAGTTCTTTCGGAGTTGACTTCACCTAATGAAGAGAGAGCTAATGATATTGATCATGAAACTCCGAAAGAGGACACTACCGAACCTCGCAGGTCAAGCAGGACACATGCAGCTCCTGAACTGTACGGCAATCCTGTTATGAATTTCATGATTGATGAAATAGATGACCCTGCGACGTATGAAGAAGCGATGATGAGCCCTGATTCCAACAAAAGGCTAGAAGCCATGAAATCCGAGATGGAATCCATGTATGAAAACTAGGTTTGGACCTTGGTGGACTTACCTCACGATCGAAAGGCCGTTGAGAATAAATGGATTTTCAAAAGAAAAACTGATGTTGATGGTAATGTAACCATCTATAAGGCTCGACTTGTCGCAAAGGGGTTTCTACAAATTCAAGGAGTTGACTACGATGAGACATTCTCTCCTGTAGCGATGCTTAAGTCGGTTAGGATTATGTTAGCAATTGCTGCATATTTCGATTATGAAATATGGCAGATGGATGTCAAAACTGCGTTCCTCAATGGTAATATTGAAGAAGAGTTGTATATGATACAACCTAAGGGTTTTGTCGATCCTAAGGATGCTGATAAGGTGTGCAAACTTCAGCGATCCATCTATGGACTGAAGCAAGCATCCCGGAGTTGGAATCTCCGCTTTGATGAGGTGATCAAAGAGTTTGGATTTGTCCAAACTTATGGAGAGGCTTGTATTTACAAGAAAGTGAGTGGGAGCAATGTGGCATTTCTGATATAATATGTGGGTGACACATTACTGATTGTAAATGATATAGATCTTTTAAACAGTGTTAAAAGTTATCTAAACAGCAAATTTTCGATGAAGGACCTTGGTGAAGCTTCATATATATTAGGCATTAAAATCTATAGAGATAGATCAAGACACCTAATTGGGCTATCGCAGAGTACATACCTTGATAAGATATTAAAGAAGTTTAATATGGACGGAAGTAAGAAGGGGTACTTACCTATGTTGCAAGGCAAGACATTGAGTAAGACTCAAAGTCCGGCTACGGCGTAAGAAAGAGAGATAATGGATAAGATCCCCTATGCCTCAGCCATAGGCTCTATAATGTATGCCATGCTATGTACAAGACCGGATGTGGCACATGCTATTAGTTTGACTAGTAGGTACCAATCTGATCCAGGTTCGGAACACTGGATAGTGGACAAGAATATCCTTAAGTACTTGAGAAGAACTAAGGATATGTTTCTTGTATACGGAGGTGAAGAAGAGCTAGTCGCTAAGTGTTATGTTGATGCTAGCTTTGACAGTGATCCGGATGACTCTAAGTCTCAATCCGGATACGTATTTCTCTTGAACGGAGCAGCAGTTAGTTGGAGGAGCTCCAAACAACATGTGGTGGCTGGATCAACGATGGAGGCGGAATATGTTGCTGCTTCAGAAGCAGCGCAGGAAGCGGTTTGGATGAAGGAGTTCATAACGGAACTAGGTGTGGTTCCTAGTGCGTTGGACCCAATGGTGATCTATTGTGACAATAATGGAGCCATAGCCAACACCAAGGAACCAAGGTCTCACAAGAATTCCAAGCATATTAAGCGCCGGTTTCACTCCATCTGCGAGCATGTCAAGGATGGAGATATAAAGATTAGTAAAGTGCACACGGACCTGAATGTAGCAGATCCGTTGACTAAAGTACTCCCTAGGGCAAAACATGATCAACACCAGAACTCCATGGGTGTTAGATTTATCACTATATAAACTAGATTATTGTCTCTAGTGCAAGTGGGAGACTGAAGGAAATATGCCATGAGAGGCAATAATAAAGTTGTTATTATGTATTCCTTGTATATGATAGATGTTTATTTTGCATGCTATAATTGTATTGATAGGAAACATTAATACATGTGTGTTTAATAAACAAAAGGGTTCCTAGTTATGCCTCTCTTATAGACTAGCTTGTTGATTAACAAGATGATCAAGGTTTCCTGATCATGGACATTGGATGTTGTTAATAACAAGGTCACAGCATTTGTGAAATGATGTGATGAACATTCATCCGAAGTATAGCATTACGATCAAGTCATTATGTTTATATTGCTATAACATCATACAAAGTAGTCTTAGTCCTTAGACCATGAGATCATGTTAATTGCTAACACCGGAAGAGTATCTTGATAACATCAAATGTCACACCGTAACAGGGTGACCATAAAGGTGGGTTTAGTGCTATGAAGGTGTTATGTTGAGGCTCATGGATCAAGAGTGGAATTTGTCAATACCGATGACGGATAGATATACTCTGGGCCCTCTCGGTGATATCACATTAAGATAGCTTGCAAGCAAGTGATGTGATCACTAGAATGTTATATCACGGGAACGAGAAAAGAGTGCATGTCGGTAACGAGATCAAACTAGGTATTTGGATACTGATGATCAAATCTCGGACATGTATTATATCATGAGACAAAGGGATTAAATTGCTGACGTTAAAGGTTCTCACGATCACAGAAGTCATCGTTGAATATGCAGGAGTCAGTATGGATCTCTAGGTCCCGCTTCTGATTATTGATCTGAGAGGAGTCTCAATCATGTCTGCATTATTCGTGAACCGTAGGGTGACACACTTAAGGGTTGTCGGACACCATTTAGGAGCACATATGTTCCAGACAAAAGGTTTGCAAAGCGCAGGAAATGTTTCGATAGAAACAGGAATTGTTTCTATAGAAACCGGAATTGTTTCGGGTGAAATTGCAAAAAGTGGTTCTGCATGTGATATTGAAATGTTGCAAGGGGTTTTATGTGAATGTTTGTTAATTAAATTAATTAACAAAATTCTGAATAAAATAAATAAAAGAGTGGAAATTAAATACATGCGAGTGGGATTTTGGGTGGAGGCCATGTTTATGTGAGTGGAGGTTCACCACATGAATGAAGGAGGGGAGGAGTCCCCCCCCCTCATGCGCCAGCTATGGGAGGGGAGGGGTCTGAAGGGAATATGCCCGAGAGGCAATAATAAAGTTGTTATTATCTTATTCCATGTTTATGATAAATGTTTATTTTACATGCTAGAATTGTATTGATTCGGAAACATCAATACATGTGTGTAATAAACAAAAAGGGTTCCTAGTCATGCCTCTCTTATAGACTAGCTTGTTGATTAACAAGATGATCAAGGTTTCCTGATCATGGACATTGGATGTTGTTAATAACAAGGTCACACCATTGGTGGAATGATGTGATGAACATTCATCCGAAGTATAGCATTACGATCAAGTCATTATGTTTATATTGCTATAACATCATACGAAGTAATCTTTATCCTTAGACCATAAGATCATGTTAATTTCTAACACCGGAAGAGTATCTTGATAACATCAAACGTCACACCGTAACAGGGTGACTATAAAGATGGGTTCAGTACTACGAAGGTTTGATGTTGAGGCTCATGGATCAAGAGTGGAATTTGTCAATCCAGATGACGGATAGATATTCTCTAGGCCCTCTCGGTGATATCACATTGAAATAGCTTGCAAGCAAGTGATGTGATCACTATAATGTTATATCACGGGAATGAGAAAAGAGTGCATGTTGGTAACAAGATCAAACTAGGTATGGAGATACCGATGATCGAATCTCGGACATGTAATATATCGCGGGACAAAGGGATTTAGTTACTAGCGTTAAAGGTTCTCACAATCACAGAAGTCATCGTTGAATGTGTAGGAGTCAGTATGGATCTCCAGGTCACGCTTCTGATTATTGATCTGAGAGGGGTCTCGATCATGTCTGCATTATTCGTGAACCGTATGGTGACACACTTAAGGGATACCGAAACCATTTGGAGCAAATATGTTTCAGATAAAGATTTAAGAAAACGCTGGAATTATTTCAATAGACACCGAAACTGTTTTGGGTGAAATTGCTGAAATTGGTTCTGCACATGTCGGTAACGAGATCAAACTAGGTATGGAGATACCGATGATCGAATCTCGGACATGTAATATATCGCGGGACAAAGGGATTTAGTTACTAGCGTTAAAGGTTCTCACGATCACAGAAGTCATCGTTGAATGTGTAGGAGTCAGTATGGATCTCCAGGTCCCGCTTCTGATTATTGATCTAAGAGGGGTCTCGATCATGTATGCATTATTCGCGAACCGTAGGGTGACACACTTAAGGGATACCGACACCATTTGGATCAAATATGTTTCAGATAAAGATTTAAGAAAGCGCTGGAATTATTTCAATAGACACCGAAACTGTTTCGGGTGAAATTGCTGAAATTGGTTCTGCATGTAATATTGAAATGTTGCAGGGGGTTTTATGTGAATGTTTGTTAATTAAAGTAATTAACAAAATTCTGAATAAAAATAATAAAAGAGTTTTATTAAATGAGAGAGCATTAAATTTGGAGAAATTTAATGCATTTAAAGTGGAGACTTTAAAAGAGAATGTGAAGGGGCATTTTAATGTGGAGGGGTTACCACCACATGAATGGAGGAGGTGAAGGGTCACCTCCCCCATGCGCCGGCCATGAAGGAGGGGTACCCTTCCCTTCTCCTATAAAAGGCCACCCCCTCCTCACTTCTCACACACACCTCCTTGTGAAGGATCTCTCTCCCCCTCTAGTATTATTCCCCCATGGTCTCAGATTAGCGAGATACATGTTCCCGGTGGCTTTATCTGGAAAGGAGTTGCTGCTTCCGCTACTTTGCTGGAGCGAGGGACGGAGGTTGTCGGGGGGCGTGTGTGCGATCACGGATGCACGCTGCTTTGCGGACTTGGTGTTGCTGGAGCTGGATCTGATGGATGTGCTGGAGCCGGACCTGCTGGACTTCCTCACGATCTTGAGATCGGCAAGTGTACGACTACATCAACCACGAGTTCCTACTCGTTAACAAAGCTCGTTGTCTACGAGGGTAAGTTCTCGTTGGATGTATGTCCACCCGTTGCTTTGTACCTAGTAGATAGATCTTGGCGTGTAGTTCACACCGTAGGAAATTTTTTGTTTTCTATGCTGCGGACCCAACAGTGGTATCAGAGCCTAATCTATGCGTAGGTGCTTTGCACGGGTAGTACACATATGTTTATATGTGGGCGATGATCATGTTATTGCTTCTTTCATGTATTTTGGATATTGGTGGCATAGTGGGATGAAGCGGCGGACCAACCTTACATGTCATCGTACATGAGACCGGTTCCACGACGACATGCAACTAGTTTTTCATAAGTGGATATCGGGTGTCTGTCTCTCCTACTATAGTCAATATCTGATTTACAACGAGTTGCTAATAACTTGGTTATCCTCGTTGTGGTTCATGTTCGTAGGTAAGACCGGTTCTATCTCTGAAAGCCCTAAGCCACGTAAAACTTGCAATGGATAAATTAGAGGCGTCTAGTTTAGATCGTTGCTGGGCTAGTGTATTGATATGGTATTGTTGTAAGTAGATGTATTATAGATACTCTTACAACACACTCAACGTGTAAGTTCCATAGACCTTGGCCTTACACACAAAGGAATGATAGAGATCATACCACGATGCAAGTGATAGAGATCAAATGCATGGACCATATCATCTCACTTTACACATTAGATGTTAGCATCTTATACTGCTAGTTTGGCGCTTTCTGTAGCATTGTAAGATGATCCCTCATTTAGATATCAAGATAAAATGTGTTCTTCCTTAAGTATGCACCGTTTTGTGGATCGTGTTTCGAGACATCACATGATGATCGGGTGTACTCGACTCTACGCTTTCATACAAACGGGTGTAAGACAGTTTTACACACGCGAGTACTAAGGTTCTTACTTGGCGAGCCTAGCATGTACAGACATGGCCTCGGAACACGGACCGAAAGGTTAAGCATGAGTCATATAGTTGATATGATGCCCATATAGATGCTCGCCTTTGAAGCTACATCAACTCACGTGATGATCAGACTTGGTGTAGTGGATTTGGTTCATGTAATCACCAAAAAGGCACGAGGGATGTCGTTTTTGAGTGGGAGTTCATTTCTAATTTGGATTATTCGAACCAAATTTGTCATAAATTAAATCAAAGTGAATTTGCATAGTTTGTTGTAGTCATTGGCATTCGTTTTCTACCTTATGCTTAGTTTTTATTTGAGATAATAGAACTATAGAATTCTGGATATTTACTTTACGAACTGGTATCGTATTGTTTTGAATGTCAATTTAAAGTTTATAAGTCCTATTGCAAACTTTTAGCAAACTCTATTTACTCCATGAAGTTTAATAAGTAGTATTAAATCAAGAGTAAGAATTCCAATGTTAGTATCTAAAGTATCATGTTTGCCTCCATGATTATTGATATTCAAAAGTTGTTTTAATATCAAGATTATATTGGAGCTGGAAATTGTTTCAGAAACCATCATGTGTGAAAGATATTGTGATATCTGAAACAATGTTTTTGGTTGCATTATGATAGAGTATAATTTAGCAAAATACATGTTCTCATATTGTATGAGAATTTGTGAAGGATGGAGATGCTAGGCATCCGAATCTACCAAAAAGGTTTTGGGAACTGATATTATACTCGTGATTCTTCCTTATAAGCTATAGTAGCTTGATCATGAAAGTTGTCATGATAAGGATGAATAGAAGATGTAAGTAAAATGTTTACTACACTAGTAGATTACTAAAGAATGGATTTTTGAAAGAACACCAAACATTTGATGATGGTGATCCACTTCAAAGTGCAAGTCCAAAGGTATTAGTAGTTGACTATATACGCTTTGTACCATGTGTCATGTTGATGATACCACTATTGATGTTGATAGATTCTTTTAAAAGAAAAAGGACTTGCTGAAAGAGAATCTATAAAATATTTGGTAGAAAATAAAAGGTTGGAGATGTCCAACTTGGGTATATAGAAGATATACATGTTATGGCTATATTCCTTGCTTGTTAAACAATGTGGTTGTGAGGTATTGGATACCGGTATTGGATACCGAATTGGTTGGTATGAAGTGTCATACAGGACAACGCAATTCATGAACTACAATGGCCTAAGTAACCAGCAGGAGAATGAGTGATGATGTTCATCGAAAACAAATAAAGTGTTATTGTGTTTTTCGTTGTCATCAAACCAAGCCTTCAAGATTTGTTTGAATAATTGTTATTTTGTTCCGGTATTATGAGAACAATGGCTGTTCAAATAATTACCGTATTCCATAAAGGATGGATGAACTTTTACAAGTCTAGTTGGAGAAATCACATCCATAAACACTATTGCTAAAATGTCGCAAGACAAATGATTGAAAGATCACTTATGAAGTGACATCGTTGTTTGAATTATATTTGAAAGAAAACATGAAGAAACTCCATGTTGATGGAATTTTGGAGTCCTTGATTTTGATCAATTGACGCATGTGAGACTTTCCTCGAGATAATTGAAACTACGTTCATAGGCCAAAGAGGAACGGATGACTAGATTATTGGAAATTGTGCATGCTGATGTGCATAAGTCCATTATGTGTAGCCATATGCGATGGATCTTTTTGCTTCATATGCTTTCTTCAAGAATTTGAGTGAATATATCTGTATATTTACTTAATAAGGAAGAAGTATGAAACATTTGAAAGTTGTTCAAAGACTTTCAAGATGAAGTGAAAAATTATTGTAACAAGAAAATAAAGAGTTTATGATTCGATCATAAAGGAAGATATTTGAGTTACATGTTTAGCAAAAACACCTAAGACTTGAGGAATTGTTCCATGATTTGTGTTCCCCGATAAACCATAGGAGTATGGCATATTCGAGAGATGAAATCAAACCATGTTTGACATGGTAAGATCAAAGGTGTCATTTATAAAACTGCCATTATGTTTTAAGGATTGAAGCTTTAGAGACTACCGCTTTTACACTGAAAAGAGCACCATCGTGATCCGTTGAAATGACACCATATGAGTTATGGTTTGGGATAAAACCCGAATTGTCTTTTCTTAAATTTTGGTATGCTATGCATAAGTAAAATGTTTACAACCAAAGTCGGATAAGCACGTCTTTGTAGGTTATCCCAAAGAATTTGTTGGGAATTTATCCATAACACCAAGGACAAAAGAGTTTGTTACTTGGAACGTCAAATTTCTTGAGAAGAAATTGTTCGTGAAAAGTTAAGTGGGAGGACAATAGAACTTTGATAAGTTTGTTGAACCTTAGCTATATGTGCTAAGTAGCGCAACGCCGGAAAGTGTCCCGGTGGCGGCCACAATGCTCATGGCTCTCGTGATTACAAAAGGTGTGATCTCGGAGATTAAAGTTCCTATAGAACCGTGTGGGTCGGTAAGAATCATATAGTAAGATTTGATAAGCAAGTTGTTATTGTTTTGACAATGATGAACCGACTACATGCAAAGAAGCGATGATGGGCCCTGACTCCATAAAATGACTAGAAGTCATAGAATCTGTGATAGTATCCATACACGAGAAATCAAGTTTCTGAACTTGGACGACCCTCCGAAAAGGCGTGAAGCCTATCGGTCGTGTTTGGATCTATAAAGAAATAGACATGGATGTTTGACATCTATGAAATAGTCGACATGTCGGAAAGAAGTTTACGGCAATGTTCAAGGAGTTGACTATGACAAGATATGATCTTTCATAGCGATATAGTCTTGACGGATTAATGTAGCAACCACTACAAATAATTTGGTATGTGGTAGTTGAATAAACAAAACAAGGTTCTTCTAATAGAATGGTAACCTAGGACATGTACATGACATGGCCTGAAGGGTTTTGTTAATTCAAAGGGTGCTAAAAGGGCATGTAAACTTCAATAGTTGAAGTAAGCATAGCGGAGTTGGAATCTTCACCATGATGAAACTGTTAAAAGAGTTTAAATTCATCGGAGATGATGAAGATGCTTGCATTTGCAAGAAATTAAGTGGGAGCGCTGAGACATATTTCTAATACATTATGTAGAGGACATATTGTTGATTGGAAATGATGTATCTTGAATTGACACAAGTTAAGGATTTCATTAAAATAAGATTTCGATGAAACACTTGGGCAAACCCAGAATATTAGGCATCAATATCTATATGGATAGATTAAGGCGCTAATATGGTTGTGCCAGACATACATATATAAGATATTGAAAGGGTTCAATATGAGATATTGAAAGGGTTCAATATGGAAACAAGAAAGGTTCTTGCTGCATGGAAAGAATTGTATTCAAATTCAAGTGTTTCAACACTTGGTGAGTAAAATCACATGAAGATTCTGATCAATTATACCATGATATGTATATATCCAGAATGTCCTATGTTCTAAATGTTATGAGCATATACCAGAATGATTCATAAGATGATCATTGGACAATAGTAAAGATATTCTTATGAGCTTTGGAAGAACTAAGAATATATCATGTATAAGTGACAAATAGTTAAAGGTAGTTCATTGTAAAGTGTTACATTGATACTAGTTTTGTCACAAGATACAAATTAAATTTATCTCAATTTAGACTATGGGTGGCACAATATAATGGAAAGGATGTTCCATGATGGATTTGGATGAGTTCCAAAGTTGAGATATTGTGACGGATACTACAACAAAAGGCTAAGTATATAAGCGCTACTGATGGCGACAAAGGAGGGCATTTGTGTTAAGTAGTTTGTTATCAAACTAGGTGTGGTTCAAAGTGGGCTAATACTATGAAGATATATTGTGTGACAATAATATCAACATATTTTGAGCCGATCAAACTAAAGGTCTCACCAGTTCACCAAATCTATACAATGCCATCTCATTTGAGAATGAGTGATGCGTAGAGACGCAAATACATGCAAATACACACGGATCTGAAACTGTCACATCCGGAGATTATGTTAACCACTAGCAATAGCATATATGCAACACCAGAAAGCCATAGGTGTTCAATGCGCAAAGTTTTTCAAACTAGATTATTGACTCTAGTGCAAGTGGGAGACTAAAGGGAATATGCCCGAGAGGCAATAATAAAGTGGTTATTATCTTATTCCATGTTTATGATACATGTTTATTTTACATGCTAGAATTGTATTGATTCGAAAACATCAATACATGTGTGTTTAATAAACAAAAAGGGTTCCTAGTCATGCCTCTCTTATAGACTAGCTTGTTGATTAACAAGATGATCAAGGTTTCCTGATCATGGACATTGGATGTTGTTAATAACAAGGTCACACCATTGGTGGAATGATGTGATGAACATTCATCCAAAGTATAGCATTACGATCAAGTCATTATGTTTATATTGCTATAACATCATACGAAGTAATCTTTATCCTTAGACCATGAGATCATGTTAATTGCTAACACCGGAAGAGTATCTTGATAACATCAAACGTCACACCGTAACAGGGTGACTACAAAGATGGGTTCAGTAATACGAAGGTTTTATGTTGAGGCTCATGGATCAAGAGTGGAATTTGTCAATCCAGATGACGGATAGATATTCTCTGGGCCCTCTCGGTGATATCACATTGAAATAGCTTGCAAGCAAGTGATGTGATCACTAGAATGTTATATCACGGTAATGAGAAAAGAGTGCATGTCGGTAACAAGATCAAACTAGGTATGGAGATACCGATGATCGAATCTCGGACATGTAATATATCGCGGGACAAAGGGATTTAGTTACTAGCGTTAAAGGTTCTCACGATCACAGAAGTCATCGTTGAATGTGTAGGAGTCAGTATGGATCTCCAGATCCCGCTTCTGATTATTGATCTGAGAGGGGTCTCGGTCATGTCTGCATTATTCGCGAACCATAGGGTGACACACTTAAGGGATACCGACACCATTTGGAGCAAATATGTTTCAGATAAAGATTTAAGAAAGCGCTGGAATTATTTCAATAGACACCAAAACTGTTTTGGGTGAAATTGCTGAAATTGGTTCTGCATGTAATATTGAAATGTTGCAGGGGGTTTTATGTGAATGTTTGTTAATTAAAGTAATTAACAAAATTCTGAATAAAAATAATAAAAGAGTTTCATTAAATGAGAGAGCATTAAATTTGGAGAAATTTAATGCATTTAAAGTGGAGACTTTAAAAGAGAATGTGAAGGGGCATTTTAATGTGGAGGGGTTACCACCACATGAATGGAGGAGGTGAAGGGTCACCTCCCCCATGCACCGGCCATGAAGGAGGGGTACCCTCCCCTCCTCCTATAAAAGGCCACCCCCTCCTCACTTCTCACACACACCTCCTTGTGAAGGATCTCTCTCCCCCTCTAGTATTATTCCCCATGGTCTCGGATTAGCGAGATACATGTTCCCGGTGGCTTTATCTGGAAAGGAGTTGCTTCTTTGCTGGAGCGAGGGACGGAGGTTGTCGGGGTACCGGACGTGTGTGCGATCACGGATGCACCGCTGCTTTGCGGTGCTGGACTTGGTGCTGCTAGAGCTGGATCTGATGGACGTGCTAGAGCCAGACCTGCTGGACTTCCTCACGATCTTGAGATCAGCAAGTGTACGACTACATCAACCACGAGTTCCTACTCGTTAACAAAGCTCGTTGTCTACGAGGGTAAGTTCTCGTTGGATGTATGTCCACCCGTTGCTTTGTACCTAGTAGATAGATCTTAGCGTGTAGTTCACACCGTAGGAAATTTTATGTTTTCTATGCTGCGGACCCAACAGGGTCTCCCTCCCTCCTATATAAAGCCCCCCTCTCCCCTCTCACAAACCACACCTCCTCGTGAAGGATCTCTCTTTCCCTCTAGATATTCCCCCATGGTCTCGGATTAGCGAGATACATGTTCCCGGTGGCCTTATGCAGGAAGGAGTTCTGCTTACCTGATTCATTTGGAGCGAGGAGGTGGAGGTTGTCCGGTGGCTTGAACGTGTGTGCAAGGACAGATGCGATGCTGATTTGTGGTGCTCGGACTTCCACATGATCTTGAGATCGGCAAGCGTACGACTACATCAACCACGAGTTCCTATTCGTTAACAAAACTCGTTGTCTTCGAGGGTAAGTTCTCCATGGATGTATGTCCACCCGTTGCTCTATATCTGGTAGATAGATCTTGGCGTATAGTTCTCATCATAGGAATTTTTTTGTTTTCTATGCTGCGGACCCAACACAAACCTCAAAACACACTTCTCCATCATTCTAGAATCTTCTCCCTTGTTTCTCTAGACTATGTTACCAGAATTTTCAAGTATCAGATAGCTAATAATTGTTGACTTCTACATGATATACAAAGTACAAGAACCAAATATACACTCATACTTTATAGATGTCGAACAAATTTTGTAATTTTTTATATATACCTATTATATAATCTTACTAGTACTATATATAGTGTACAAATAACTTTGAACTTTGACCTTTGGATCAAGAGTGACAAATCCCAACATTACATCCCATGGATCTTGTATCCACTCTAGCATGCATATAGAAGACTTTGCTGATAGTCTTCGGTGCTATGAACATTATATATGCACTATGATGGAAATGAAGATCTAACAGTTTGCAATGTTTGGGTTCGGGAGTCTTGATCCAACGGTCAAAGTTCAAAGTTATTCATACACTATATAGTAGTAAGAATATATATATAATAGGTAAAGCTCAAAAAATTATAAATTTGATCGACATCTATAGAGTATGGGTATATTTGATTCTAGTATTTGTATCATGTAGAAGTCAATGTTGATTAGCTATACCTAATATTACTTGAAATTTTTGGTAACATGGTCTAGAGAAACAAGGGAGAAGATTCTAGAATGATGGAGAAGCTAGTGTGTTTTGAGGTTTGTGCATAGTGTCCATTGTGCTAAAGACTATCAATAATATCTTTTAGATGCTAGAATGGAAAAGAAGATCCAACAGTAGACAATGTTGGGATTAACAACTCTTGATCAATGCTCAATATTCGAAGTTATTCGTTGAGCATTGGGTCAAGACTCGCGAATCCCAACATTGTCAGCCATTGGATCTTCTTTTCCATTCTAGCATCTAGAAGATTGATAGTATTGATAGTCTTTGTTATCTTAATTATCTTACCACTATATAGTGTATGAATAACTTTGAATATTGAATGTTGGATCAAGACTCGCGAATCCCAACATTGCTAGCCGTTGGATCTTCTTTTCCATTTTAGCATCGAGAAGATACACTATTGATATATAGTCTTTCTTTTCTTATCTTACCACTATTATAAATAGTGTATGGATAACTTTGAATATTAACCATTGAAGCATGACCCACGAATCCTAACATTGCTGCTAGCTCTTGGGTCCTCTTTTCCGTTCCATCATCTAGAAGATACTATTGATAGTCTTTGTTGTCTTATCTTATCTTACCACTATATAGTGTGCGAATAACTTTGAATATTGACCATTGGATCAAGACTCGTGAATCCCAACATTGCCAGCCGTTGGATCTTCTTTTCCATTTTAGCATCGAGAAGATATACTATTGATAGTCTTTCTTTTCTTATCTTACCACTAATATATATAGTATAGGCTGGGATAACTGAATATTGGCCATTGAATCATGTCCCGTGAATACCAAAATTGATGCTAGTTGTTGGATCCTCTTTTCCATTCCATCATCTAGAAGATACTATTGATAGTCTTTGTTATCTTATCTTACCACTATATAGTGTATGAATAACTTTGAATATTCACCATTAGATATCAAGACTCGCGAATCCCAACATTGCCAGTTGTTGGATCTTCATTTACATTTTAGCATCAAGAAGATATAGTATTGATAGTCTTTCTTTTCTTATCTTACCACTATTATATATAGTATAGGGATAACTTTGAATATTGGCTGTTGAATCATGACCCGCGAATTCCTAAACTGCTGCTAGCTGTTGGATCCTCTTTTCCATTCCATCACCTAGAATATACTATTGATAGTCTTTGTTATCTTATCTTACCACTATATAGTGTACGGATAACTTTCAATATTGACCATTGGATCAAGACTCACGAATCTCACCATTGCCAGCCATTAGATCTTCTTTTCCATTTTAGCATCGGGAAGTTATACTATTGATAGTCTTTCTTTTCTTATCTTACTACTATTATATTTTATTTTCTTACCACTATATAGTGTACGAATAACTTTGAATATTGACCGTTGGATCAAGACTCGCGAATCCCAACATTTTCAAGTTTTAGATAGCTAATAATCGTTGACTTTTACATTATATATAAAGTACAAGAACAAAATATACACCCATACTTTATAGATGTTAATCAAATTTATATTTTTTCTGCTTTACCTATTATAATTTTATATAGTGATGATATGCCAGACATCTATTATCTCAGTCTCACGTGCAGGGCATGTGCAACTTACTAGTTTTTAATAGAGTACATTTTTTAATAAACTATCCTACTACTACCATCGCATTTGATGCACTTCATCAGGACCTGGCCAGCCTTCCTATATTTTACTTTATTACTCAATATATTCCATTTCTCACCCTGCACCGAGGAAGGACGGCTACATACATGGACCCGACACCCCTATAAATCATCCTTTTTCTACTTTACCCACCTCCACATTTCCCAATCCGTCCACCATCATCCAGAAAACACACTCATCCTCCCGCCACCGCCGTCATATCTAGCACTTTGAGATCAATCTTCCTGTCACTACTACACGTACTACGACCCGAAACAGTGAGGTATAATCTTCATCTCTCCCTTGTAGAAAACATTCGTAGTTCCTCTTTTTATATTGATGCCATTATTTGTCTCTTAACATATTTTTTTGGATATCTTTCATTCCCCTCTATTTCGTTCATCATAGTTTAAATCTGCATAAATACAAATATATTGAGATTGATGTACTTTTTCAAAGTGAAACATTGGCGAAACATGTTGCTTGCTGTTGGGGATAGCATTTTGTCACTTGAACTGCTTATAATTCCATCATTTTAGTGCTATAATAAGTATCTTATAATGCCATTTATAGGTTCCACTTCCAAGCAAGGTAGAAAATCATGGACAGTTTGAGCGATAATGAGATCTGCTACACTGACTGTTATGTAAGTGATAGTGATGAGAAAGAAATTGCGGCTATCAGGGGTAAAGTTTTACTTGGATTGTGAAAATTGAATTAGACTATGCAAAAATATACTACTCTCTAAGATTTATTCTTCTTTCATGTAGGTCCTTCTTATGAGCGAAAAGATTGGTTCGAAAGGTACATCGTTTACAATAATAATGTTTGTTTATCGTATAGAAGGTGGGATTTTCTCGAGAATAAAGTCTCCCAAATCCTGACATACCTTTCTATGTCTGTGAGCTCACTTCTTCTTTACTCGGCTAAGGAGGGGGTGGGATGGTAAGAACTTTTAGTTTTTTTCTCAAAAAGGTAAGAAATTTTAGTAGCCGTCTAATTCAAAAGATTTAATCCTACTAAGAAATTAGTAGGATTAAATCTATAGGAAATTTTCCCAAGATGGTTGTTACATCTATAGGATTGATTCCCATCGGAAGTATTCCTTTGCACTAGATTTTGTAGGAAATCCAACATCCACTCACACCTTTTTTTCAGAATCCTCTGTTTGTCCTACTACGATAGAGCCAAACAAACTTTGGTTCATATGGAATTCCTGTAGGATTGGAGTGGGCATGAAATTGCAATCCTACATTTATTTTCTCCATCATACAAATCAAGCAGGCATATATTTTACTACTATTTCACCAGTCAACAAGTCGTAAACTTCTGATAGTTGTTTCCTTCTTTTTTCAGTGCTTCTCACTAGATTACAGTCAGAATGTCTTGAAGAATCATCTGCGTGAAGAAAGAAATTTGCGTGTGACCAACGAGTTGTACAAATGATATCATGAAGTCATGATTGCCACGGGCGATGATGGGCATGCGGTGATAACTACTGGTACGAGCTGGTGAAATGTTGCTAGGGACGCGGAGCTCTTAGAACACGAAATGGCTATCTTATGGTTCAAGGAATGCGCACATGGACTTCATCTCAATGTGTTCAGTGGTATCCCGCTTCATTGGAAGTTGATATGAATATCATCGAACTTGTATTCAAGCCTTAATGTGACCAGGAGGCATTCGAGGAAGCAAGAAGGATCCTAACAAGGTACTTTACTTATACTAGCCACTATTTGAAGGAAATATGCCCTGAGAGGCAATAATAAAGTTGTTGTTATGTATTCCTTATATATGATAGATGTTTATTTTGCATGCTAGAATTGTATTGATCAGAAACATCAATACATGTGTGTTTAATAAACAAAAAGGGTTCCTAGTTATGCCTCTCTTATAGACTAGCTTGTTGATTAACAATATGATCAAGGTTTCATGATCATGGACATTGGATGTTGTTAATAACAAGGTCACACCATTGGTGGAATGATGTGATGAACATTCATCCGAAGTATAGCATTATGATCAAGTCATCATGTTTATATTGCTATAACATCATACGAAGTAATCTTTATCCTTAGACCATGAGATCATGTTAATTGCTAACACCTGAAGAGTATCTTGATAACATCAAACATTACACCGTAACAGGGTGACTATAAAGATGGGTTCAGTACTATGAAGGTGTTATGTTGAGGCTCATGGATCAAGAGTGGAATTTGTCAATCCCGGTGACGAATAGATATACTATGGGCCCTCTCGGTGATATCACATTGAGATAGCTTGCAAGCAAGTGATGTGATCACTAGAATGTTATATCACGGGAACAAGAAAAGAGTGCATGTCGGTAACGAGATCAAACTAGGTATTTGGATACCGATGATCGAATCTCGGACATATATTATATCATGAGACAAAGGGATTAAATTACAAGCGTTAAAGGTTCTCACGATCACAGAAGTCATCGTTGAATATGCAGGAGTCAGTATGGATCTCTAGGTCTCGCTTCTGACTATTGATCTGAGAGGAGTCTCAATCATGTCTGCATTATTCACGAACCGTAGGGTGACACACTTAAGAGTTACCAGACACCATTTTGGAGCACATATGTTTCAGACAAAAGAATTGCAAAGCGCAGGAATTGTTTCGATAGAAACCGGAAATTGTTTCGGGTGAAATTGCAGAAAGTGGTTCTGCATGTGATATTGAAATATTGCAAGGGGTTATATGTGAATGTTTGTTAATTAAAGTAATTAACAAAATTCTGAATAAATTTAATAAAAGAGTTTTATTAAATGAGAGAGCATTAAACTTGGAGAATTTTAATGCATTTAAAGTGGGGACTTGAAAAGGGAATGTGAAGAGGCATTTTAATGTGGAGGGGTTACCACCACATGAATGGGGGAGGTGAGGGGTCACCCCCCCATGCGCCGGCCAAGGAGAGGAGGGGCACCCCCCTCCTCCTATAAAAGGCCCTCCTCCTCCTCCTTCTTCCTCACACCTCCTCGTGAAGGATCTCTCTCCCCCTCTAGAATTATTTCCTCATGGTCTCGGATTAGCGAGATAAATGTTCCCGGTGGCATTTCGTCTGGAAGGAGTTGCTGCTTCTGCTGGATCACTAGAGCGAGGAGGTGGAGGTTGTTCGGTGGCTTGAACGTGTGTGCGAGTACGGTTGCGCTACCGAGTTGCGGTGCTCGGACTTCCACACGATCCTGAGATCGGCAAGTGTACGACTACATCAACCACGAGTTCCTACTCGTTAACAAAACGTGTTGTCTTCGAGGGTAAGTTCTCGATGGATGTATGTCCACCCGTTGCTCTGTACCTAGTAGATAGATCTTGGCGTGTAGTTCTCATCGTAGGAAAATTTTTGTTTTCTAGCTGCGGACCCAACAGTGGTATCAGAGCCTGATCTATGCGTAGGTGCTTTGCACGAGTAGTACACATATGTTTATATGTGGGCGATGATGACCATGTTATTGCATCTTCTATGTATTTTGGATATTGGTGGCATAGTGGGATGAAGCGGCCCGGACCAACCTTACATGTCATCGTACATGAGACCGGTTCCACGACTGACATGGAACTTGTTTTGCATAAGTGGCTGGCGGGTGTCTGTCTCTCCTACTATAGTCAATATCTGATTTACAACGAGTTGCTAATAACTTGGTTATCCTCGTTGTGGTTCATGTTCGTAGGTGAGAACGGTTCTATCTCCAAAAGCCCTAAGCCACGTAAAACTTGCAATTGATAAATTAGAGGCATCTAGTTTAAATCGTTGTTGGGCTAGTGTATTGATACGGTATTGTTGTAAGTAAATTTATGATAGATACTCTTACAACACATTCAACGTGTAAGTTCCATAGACCTTGGCCTTACACACAAAGGAATGATAGAGATCATACCACGATGCAAATGATAGAGATCAAATGCATGGACCATATCATCTCACTTTACACATTAGATGTTAGCATCTTATACTGCTAGTTTGGCGCTTTTGGTGGCATTGTAAGATGATCCCTCATTTAGATATCAAGATAAAATGTGTTCTTCCTTGAGTATGCATCGTTCTATGGATCGTGTTTCGAGACATCACGTGATGATCGGTGTACTCGACTCTACGCTTTCATACAACGGGTGTAAGACAGTTTTACACATGCGAGTACTAAGGTTCTTACTTGGCGAGCCTAGCATGTACAGACATGGCCTCGGAACACAGACCGAAAGGTTAAGCATGAGTCATATAGTTGATATGATGCCCATATAGATGCTCGCCTTTGAAGCTACACCGACTCACGTGATGATCGGACTTGGTGTAGTGGATTTGGTTCATGTAATCACCAAAAGGACACGAGGGATGTCGTTTTTTAGTGGGAGTTCATTAGTAATTTGGATTAGTTGAACTCAATCTATCATAAACTTAGTCTAAATAAACTTTACAAATTCTGTTGTAGATGGGACCACCTGCTTTTAATTTCAATGTGTTCATGGAGAAAGAGAAACTTGCTGCGAATGGTAGCAACTTCACCAACTGGGCTATGAATTTGAGGATTCTCCTCACTGCTGCACAAAAGCAATATGTGCTAGATGCGCCGCTAGGCCCCCACCAGCTCTCGATGCCTGACGAGGAAAAGAATGTCTATGTGACTCGTCGGAGGACCACAACTTAGTTCATTCGGCATATTGTATGGGCTAGAGCAGAACTTCAGCGTTTGAAAATGGCAATGTCTTTGATACCATGGGAGAATTGAAAATGATTTTCGATACCCATGCTGCTGTAGAGAGTTATAATGCTACTGAAAAGTTCTTTAGCTGCATGATGGAGGAGAACAGCTCTGTTAGTGAGCATGTGCTCAAAATGTCTGGGTACGCCGATAAGCTTGTGTCCTTGGGAGTAATGATTCCCATTGACTTGGGCATACATCGTGTTCTCCAATCTCTGCCACCTAGCTACAAGAGCTTCGTGATGAACTATAATATGCAGGGCATGAAGAAGACTCTTCCCGAGCTTCTATCAATGCTTAAGACTGCAGAAGTGGAGGTTAGGAAAGAACATCAAGTGTTGATGATCAATAGGACCACCGGTTTCAAGAAGGACAAGAAAGGCAAGCACAAGGGAAAGAAGGGTGGCAAATCTGTTGCCGCACCTGAAAAGAAACCCCGAGCTGGCCCTAAGTCTGACACCGAGTGCTACTATTGCAAGGGGACTGGCCATTGGAAGCACAACTACCCAGTGTATTTGGCGGACAAGAAGTCCGGCAAGGCAAACAAAGGTATATATGATATACATGTTATTGATGTGTACTTGACTAGTACTCGCAGTAGCACCTAGGTATTTGATACGGGATCGGTTGCTAATATATGTAACTCGATTCAGGGGCTGCGGAACAAGCGACAACTAGCAAGGGATGAGGTCACAATGCGGGTCGGCAATGGATCAAGAGTTCATGTGATCGCCATCGGAACACTGCCTCTCCATATGCCATCGGGATTAGTTATAAACCTAAATAATAGTTATTTGGTGCCTGCACTTAGCATGAACATTGTATCCGGATCGTGTTTGATGCAAAGTGGTTATTCGTTTAAATCTGAAAACAATGGTTGTTTGATTTATATGGATAATATCTTTTATGGTCATGCACCTGTGTTGAATGGTTTATTTCTGATGGATCTCGATAGTAATATTACGCACATTCATAATGTTAATGCTAAAAAGATTAAAGTTGATGATGATATATCTGCATATATGTGGCACTGTCGTCTAGGTCATATTGGCGTTAAACGCATGAAGAAACTCCATTCTGATGGACTGTTGGAATCACTTGATTTTGAATCATTTGATACATGTGAGCCATGCCTTATGGGCAAGATGACTAGAACGCCGTTTTCCGGTTCAATGGAACGGGCGACAGATTTATTGGAAATCATACATACTGATGTGTGTGGACCAATGAGTGTGTCGGCGCGAGGTGGATATCGTTATTTTGTTACTTTCACGGATGATTTGAGTAGATACGGGTATATCTATTTGATGAAACACAAGTCTAAAACTTCTGAAAAGTTCAAGGAATTTCAGAATGAAGTGGAAAATCATCGTAATAGAAAGATCAAATTTCTATGGTCTGACCATGGAGGAGAGTATCTAAGTTACGAGTTTAGCACACACATGAAAGAGTGTGGAATAGTTTCACAACTCACGCCTGCCAGAACACCACAACGTAATGGTGTGTCGGAACGTCGTAATTGTACCTTATTGGATATGGTTTGATCTATGATGTCTCGATCGACTTGCCTTTATCAATTTGGGGTTATGCCGAAAGCTGCATTCACTTTAAATCGGGCACCATCTAAATCCGTTGAAACGACACCGTATGAATTATGGTTTGAAAACAAACCTAAGCTGTCATTTCTTAAAGTTTGGGGATGCGATGTTTATGTGAAGAAACTTCAGCCGGATAAACTCGAACCCAAAGCGGAAAAATGCGTCTTCATAGGATACCCTAAGGAAACGATTGGGTATACCTTCTATCACAGATCTGAGGGCAAGGTTTTTATTGCCAAGAATGGATCCTTTCTTGAGAAGGAGTTTCTCACGAAAGGTGTGAGTAGTCGGAAGGTAGAACTCGAAGAGGTTATTGAACCTTCTCTTCATGAAATGGCGAGTAGCGCAGCATCGGAAGTTGTTTCGGAGTTGACTTCACCTAATGAAGAGAGAGCTAATGATATTGATCATGAAACTCCGAAAGAGGACACTACCAAACCTCGCAGGTCAAGAAGGACATGTGCAGCTCCTGAACTGTACGGCAATCCTATTGTGAATTTCATGGTTGATGAAATGGATGACCCTGCAACGTATGAAGAAGTGATGATGAGTCCGGATTCCAACAAATGGCTAGAATCCATGAAATCCGAAATGGAATCCATGTACGAGAACCAAGTTTGGACCTTGGTGGACCTACCTCACGATCGAAAGGCCGTTGAGAATAAATGGATTTTCAAAAGAAAAACTGATGCTGATGGTAATGTGACCATCTATAAGGCTCGACTTGTCGCAAAGGGGTTTCGACAAATTCAAGGAGTTGACTATGATGAGACATTCTCTCCCGTAGCGATGCTTAAGTCAGTTAGGATTATGTTAGGAATTGCCGCATATTTCGATTATGAAATATGGCAGATGGATGTCAAAACTGCGTTCCTCAATGGTAATATTGAAGAAGAGTTGTATATGATACAACCTAAGGGTTTTGTCAATCCTAAGGATGCTAATAAGGTATGCAAACTTCAGCGATCCATGTATGGACTGAAGCAAGCATCCCGGAGTTGGAATCCCCGCTTTGATGAGGTGATCAAAGAGTTTGGATTTGTTCAAACTTATGGAGAGGCTTGTATTTACAAGAAAGTGAGTGGGAGCAATGTGGCATTTCTGATATTATATGTGGATGACATATTATTGATTGGAAATGATATAGATCTTTTAAACAGCGTTAAAAGTTATCTAAACAGCAAATTTTCGATGAAAGACCTTGGTGAAGCGTCATATATATTAGGCATTAAAATCTATAGAGATAGATCAAGGTGCCTAATTGGGATATCGCAGAGTACATACCTAAAGGGAATATGCCCGAGAGGCAATAATAAAGTGGTTATTATTATATTATTCCATGTTTATGATAAATGTTTATTTTGCATGCTATAATTGTATTGATTGGAAACGTCAATACATGTGTGCTTAATAAACAAAAGGTTCCTAGTTATGCCTTCTTATAGACTAGCTCGTTGATTAACAAGATGATCAAGGTTTCCTGATCATGAACATTGGATGTTGTTAATAACGAGGTCACAACATTGGTGGAATGATGTGATGAACATTCATCCGAAGTATAGCATTACGATCAAAGTCATTATGTTTATATTGCTATAACACCATACGAAGTAATCTTAGTCCTTAGACCATGAGATCATGTTAATTGCTAACACCAGAAGAGTATCTTGATAACACCAAACGTCATACCGTAACAGGGTGACTATAAAGGTGGGTTCAGTGCTACAAAGGTGTTATGTTGAGGCTCATGGATCAAGAGTGGAATTTGTCAATCTTGATGACGGATAGATATACTCTGGGCCCTCTCGGTGATATCACATTAAGATAGCTTGTAAGCAAGTGATGTGATCACTATAATGTTATATCACGAGAACGAGAAAAGAGTACATGTCGGCAACGAGATCAAACTAGGTATGGAGATACCGATGATCGAATCTTGGACATGTAATATATCGCGAGACAAAGGGATTTAGTTACTAGCGTTAAAGATTCTCACGATCACAGAAGTCATCGTTGAATGTGTAGGAGTCAGTATGGATCTCCAGGTCCCGCTTCTGATTATTGATCTGAGAGGGGTCTTGATCATGTCTGCATTATTCGCGAACCGTAGGGTGACACACTTAAGGGACACCGACACCATTTGGAGCAAATATGTTTCAGATAAAGATTTAAGAAAGCGCTGGAATTATTTCAATAGACACCGAAAATGTTTTGGGTGAAATTGCTGAAATTGGTTCTGCATGTAATATTGAAATGTTGAGGGGGTTTTATGTGAATGTTTGTTAATTAAAGTAATTAACAAAATTCTGAATAAAAATAATAAAAGAGTTTTATTAAATGAGAGAGCATTAAATTTGGAGAAATTTAATGCATTTAAAGTGGGGACTTTAAAAAGGAATGTGAAGAGGCATTTTAATGTGGAGGGGTTACCACCACATGAATGGAGGAGGTGAAGAGACACCTCCTCCATGCGCCGGCCATGAAGGAGAAGCACCCCCCCTCCTCCTATAAAAGGCCACCCTCTCCTCACTTCTCAGTCACACCTCCTTGTGAAGGATCTCTCTCCCCCTCTAGTATTATTCCCCCATGGTCTCGGATTAGCGAGATACATGTTCCCGATGGCTTTATCTGGAAAGGAGTTACTGCTTCCGCTGCTTTGCTGGAGCGAGGGAAGGAGGTTGTCGGGGTACCGGACGTGTGTGCGATCATGGATGCACCGCTACTTTGCGGTGCTGGACTTGGTGGTGCCGAAGCTGGATCTGATGGACATGCTGGAGCCGGACCTGCTGGACTTCATCACGATCTTGAGATCGGCAAGTGTACGACTACATCAACCACGAGTTCCTACTCGTCAACAAAACTTGTTGTCTTCGAGGGTAAGTTCTCGTTGGATGTATGTCCACCCGTTGCTCTATACCTAGTAGATAGATCTTGGCGTGTAGTTCACACCGTAGGAAATTTTTTGTTTTCTATGTTGCGGACCCAATAGTGGTATCAGAGCATGATCTATGTGTAGGTGCTTTGCACGGGTAGTACACATATGTTTATATGTGGGCGATGATGATCATGTTATTGCATCTTCTATGTATTTTGGATATTGGTGACACAGTGGGATGAAGCGGCCTAGACCAACCTTACATGTCATCGTACATGAGACCGGTTCCACAACTGACATGCAACTAGTTTTGCATAAGTGGCTGGCGGGTGTCTGTCTCTCCTACTATAGTCAATATCTGATTTACAACGAGTTGCTAATAATTTGGTTATCCTCGTTGTGGTTCATGTTCGTAGGTAAGAACGGTTCTATCTCCGAAAGCCCTAAGATACGTAAAACTTGCAATTGATAAATTAGAGGCGTCTAGTTTAGATCGTTGCTGGGCTAGTGTATTGATATGGTATTGTTGTAAGTAGATGTATGATAGATACTCTTACAACACATTCAACGTGTAAGTTCCATAGACCTTGGCCTTACACACAAAGGAATGATCGAGATCATACCATGATGCAATTGATAGAGATCAAATGCATGGACCATATCATCTCACTTTACACATTAGATGTTAGCATCTTATACTGCTAGTTTGGCGCTTTCTGTAGCATTGTAATATGATCCCTCATTTAGATATCAAGATAAAAATGTGTTCTTCCTTAAGTATGCACCGTTTTGTGGATCGTATTTTGAGACATCACGTGATGATCGGGTGTACTCGACTCTACGCTTTCATACAAACGGGTGTAAGACAGTTTTACACATGCGAGTACTAAGGTTCTTACTGGCGATCCTAGCATGTACAGACATGGCCTCGGAACATGGACCGAAAGGTTAAGCATGTGTCATATAGTTGATATGATACCCATATAGATGCTCGCCTTTGAAGCTACATCAACTCACGTGATGATCGGACTTGGTGTAGTGGATTTGGTTCATGTAATCACCAAAAAGGCACGAGGGATGTTGTTTTTGAGTGGGAGTTCATTTCTAATTTGGATTAGTCAAACTAAATTTGTCATAAACTAAATCGAAGTGAATTTGCATAATTTGTTGTAGTCATTGGCGTCTGTTCACTACCTTATGCTTAGTTTTTATTTGAGATAATAGAACTATAGAATTCTGGATATTTACTTTACGAACTGGTATCGTATTGTTTTGAATGTCCATTTAAAGTTTATAAGTCCTATTGCAAACTTTCAGCAAACTCTATTTACTCCATGAAGTTTAATAAGTAGTATTAAATCAAGAGTAAGAATTCCAATGTTAGTATCTAAAGTATCATGTTTGCCTCCATGATTATTGATATTTAAAAGTTGTTTTAATATCAAGATTATATTGGAGCTGAAAATTGTTTCAGAAACCATCATGTGTGAAAGATATTGTGATATCTGAAACAATGTTTTTGGTTGCATTATGATAGAGTATAATTTAGCAAAATACATGTTCTCATATTGTATGAGAATTTGTGAAGGTTGGAGACGCTAAGCGTCCTAATCTACCAAAAAGGTTTTGGGAACTGATATTATACTCGCGATTCTTCCTTATAGGCTATAGTAGCTTGATCATGAAAGTTGTCATCATAAGGATGAATAGAAGATGTAAGTAAAATGTTTACTACACTAATAGATTACTAAAGAATGGATTTTTAAAAGAATGCCAAACATTTGATGATGGTGATCCACTTCAAAGTGCAAGTCCAAAGGTATTAGTATTTGACTATATACAAGATTTGTACCATGTGTCATGTTGATGACACCACTATTGATGTTGATAGATTCTTTTAAAAGAAAAGGAATTGCTGAAAGAGAATCTATAAAATATTTGGCAGAAAAGGAAAAGTTGGAAATGTCCAGCTTGGTATATAGATGATATATATGTTATGGTTGTATTCCTTGCTTATTAAACAATGTGGTTCTTAGGTATTGGATACCGGTATTGGATACCGAATTGGTTGGTATGAAGTGTCATACAGGACAACGCAATTCATGAACTACAATGTCCTAAGTAACTAGCAAGAGAATAAGTGATGATGATCATCGAAAACAAATAAAGTGTTATTGTGCTTTTCGTTGTCGTCAAACCTAGCCTTCAAGATTTGTTTTAATAATTGTTATTTTGTTCCGGTATTACGAGAACAAAGGTTGTTCAAATAATTACCATATTCCATAAAGGATGGATGAACTTTTACAAGTCTAGTGGGAGAAATCACATACATAAACACTATTGCTAAAATGTTTCAAGACAAATGATTGAAAGATCACTTATGAAGTGACATCGCTGTTTAAATTATATTTGAAAGAAAACATGAAGAAACTCCATGTTGATGGAATTTTGGAGTCTTTGATTTTGATCAATTGACGCATGTGAGACTTTCCTCGAGATAATTGAAACTCCGTTCATAGGCCAAAGAGGAACGGATGACTAGCTTATTGGAAATTGTGCATGCTGATGTGCATAGTCCATTATGTGTAGCCATATGCGATGGATCTTTTTGCTTCATATGCTTTCTTCGAAAATTTGAGTGAATATATTTGTACATTTACTTAATAAGGAAGAAGTATGAAACATTTGAAAGTTGTTCAAAGACTTTCAAGATGAAGTGAAAAATGATTATAACAAGAACATAAAAGAGTTTATGATTTGATCGTCAAGGAAGATATTTGAGTTACATGTTTAGCAAAACACCTAAGATTTGAGGAATTGTTCCATGAATTTGGATTTCCCGGTAAACCATAGGAGTATGGCATATTCGAGAGATGAAATCAAACGATGTTTGACATGGTAAGATCAAAGGTGTAATTTATAAAACTGCCATTATGTTTTAAAGATTCAAGCTTTAGAGACTACCGCTTTTACACTGAAAAGAGCACCATCATGATCCGTTGAAATGGCACCATATAAGTTATGGTTTGGGATAAAACCCAAATTGTCTTTTCTTAAATTTTGGTATGCTATGCATAAGTAAAAAATTTACAACCAAAGTCGGATAAGCACGTCTTTGTAGGTTATCCCAAAGAATTTGTTGGGAATTTCTCCATAACACCAAGGACAAAAGAGTTTGTCACTTGGAACGTCAAGTTTCTTGAGAAGGAATTTTTCGCGAAAAGTTAAGGGGGAGGACAATAGAACTTTGATAAGGTTGTTGAACCTTAGCTATATGTGCTAAGTAGCACAGCACCGGAAAGTGTCCCGGTGGCAGCCACAATGCTCATGGCTCCCGTGATTACAAAGGGTGTGACCTCGGGGATTAGAGTTCCTATTGAACCATGTGGGTCGGTAAGAATCAAATAGTGTGATTTGGTAAGCAAGTCGTTATTGTTTTGACAATGATGAACCGACTACATGCAAAGAAGCGATGATGGGCCTCGACTCCATAAAATGACTAGAAGTCATAGAATCCGTGATAGTATCCATACACGAGAAATCAAGTTTCTGAACTTGGAAGACCCTTCGGAAAGGCGTGAAGCCTATCGGTCATGTTTGGATCTATAAATAAATAAGACATGGATGTTTAACATCTATGAAATAGTCGACATGTCGGAAAGAAGTTTACGACAATGTTCAAGGAGTTGACTATGACAAGATTTGATCTTTCATAGCGATATATAGTCTTGACAGATTAATGTAGCAACCACTACATATAATTTGGTGTATGGTAGTTGAATAAACAAAGAATGTTCTTCTAATAGAACGGTTACCTAGCACGTGTACATGACATGGTCCGAAGGATTTTGTTAATTCAAAGGGTGCTAAAAGGGCATGCAAACTTCAATAGTTGAAGTAAGCATAGCGGAGTTGGAATCTTCACCATGATGAAACTGTTAAAAGAGTTTAAATTCATCGGAGATGATGAATATGCTTGCATTTGCAAGAAATTAAGTGGGAGCACTGAGACATATTTCTAATACATTATGTAGAGGACATATTGTTGATTGGAAATGATGTATCTTGTATTGACATAAGTTAAGAATTTCATTAAAATAAAATTTCGATGAAACACTTGGGCAAACCCGGAATATTTGGCATCAATATCTACATGGATAGATTAAGGCGCAAATATGGTTGTGCTAGACATACATATATGAGATATTGAAAGGGTTCGATATGGAAACAACAAGAAAGGTTCTTGCTGCATGGAAAGAATTGTATCAAGATTCAAGTGTTTCAACACTTGGTGAGTAAAATCACATGAAGATTTTGATCGATTATACCATGATATGTATATATCCAAAATGTCCTATGCTCTAAATGTTCTGAGCATATACCAGAATGATTCATAAGATGATCATTGGACAATAGTAAAGATATTCTTATGAGCTTTGGAAGAACTAAGAATATATCATGTATAAGTGACAAATAGTTAAAGGTAGTTCATTGTAAAGTGTTACATTGATACTAATTTTTTCACAAGATACAAATTAAATTTATCTCAATTTAGACTATGGGTGGCACAATGTAATGGAAAGGATGTTCCATGATGGATTTGGATGAGTTCCAAAGTGGAGACATTGTGACGGATACTACAACAAAAGGCTAAGTATATAACTGCTATAGTAGCAGCAAAGGAGGGCATTTGTGTTAAGTAGTTTGTTATCAAACTAGGTGTGGTTCAAAGTGGGATAATACTATGAAGATATATTGTGTGACAATAATATCAACATATTTTGAGCCGAACAAACTAAAGGTCTCACCAAAGGACCAAATTTATACAATGCCATCTCATTTGAGAATGAGTGATGCGTAGAGACGTAAAGACATGCAAATACACACGGACCTGAAACTGTCAGATCCGGAGATTATGTTAACCACTAGAAATAGCATATATGCAACACCAGAAAGCCATAGTTGTTAAATACGCAAATTTTTCAAACTAGATTATTGACTCTAGTGCAAGTGGGAGACTGAAGGGAATATGCCCGAGAGGCAATAATAAAGTGGTTATTATCTTATTCCATGTTTATGATAAATGTTTATTTTGCATGCTATAATTGTATTGATTGGAAACGTCAATACATGTGTGCTTAATAAACAAAAGGTTCCTAGTTATGCCTCTCTTATAGACTAGCTCGTTGATTAACAAGATGATCAAGGTTTCCCGATCATGGACATTGGATGTTGTTAATAACGAGGTCACAACATTGGTGGAATGATGTGATGAACATTCATCCGAAGTATAGCATTACGATCAAAGTCATTATGTTTATATTTCTATAACATCATACGAAGTAATCTTAGTCCTTAGACCATGAGATCATGTTAATTGCTAACACCAGAAGAGTATCTTGATAACACCAAACGTCACACCGTAACAGGGTGACTATAAAGGTGGGTTCAATGCTACAAAGGTGTTATGTTGAGGCTCATGGATCAAGAGTGGAATTTGTCAATCCCGATGACGGATAGATATACTCTGGGCCCTCTCGGTGATATCACATTAAGATAGCTTGCAAGCAAGTGATGTGATCACTAGAATGTTATATCACGGGAACGAGAAAAGAGTGCATGTCGGCAACAAGATCAAACTAGGTATGGAGATACCGATGATCGAATCTTGGACATGTAATATATCGCGAGATAAAGGGATTTAGTTACTAGCGTTAAAGGTTCTCACGATCACAGAAGTCATTGTTGAATGTGTAGGAGTCGGTATGGATCTCCAGGTCCCGCTTTTGATTATTGATCTGAGAGGGGTCTCGATCATGTCTGCATTATTCGCGAACCGTAGGGTGACACACTTAAGGGACACCGACACCATTTGGAGCAAATATGTTTCAGATAAAGATTTAAGAAAGCGTTGGAATTATTTCAATAGACACCGAAAATGTTTCGGGTGAAATTGCTGAAATTGGTTCTGCATGTAATATTGAAATGTTGCAGGGGGTTTTATATGAATGTTTGTTAATTAAAGTAATTAACAAAATTCTGAATAAAAATAATAAAAGAGTTTTTTTAAATGAGAGAGCATTAAATTTGGAGAAATTTAATGCATTTAAAGTGGGGACTTTAAAAGGGAATGTGAAGAGGCATTTTAATGTGGAGGGGGCCATGAAGGAGAGGCACCCCCCTCCTCCTATAAAAGGCCACCCTCTCCTCACTTCTCACTCACACCTCCTTGTGAAGGATGTCTCTCCCCCTCTAGTATTATTCCCCCATGGTCTCGGATTAGCGAGATACATGTTCCCGGTGGCTTTATCTGGAAAGGAGTTGCTGCTTCCGCTGCTTTGCTGGAGCGAGGGGAGGAGGTTGTCGGGGTACCGGACGTGTGTGTGATCACAGATGCACCGCTGCTTTGCGGTGCTGGACTTGGTGGTGCCGGAGCTGGATCTGATGGACGTGCTGGAGCCGGACCTGCTGGACTTCATCACGATCTTGAGATCGGCAAGTGTACGACTACATCAACCACGAGTTCCTAGTCGTTAACAAAACTCGTTGTCTTTGAGGGTAAGTTCTCGTTGGATGTATGTCCACCCGTTGCTCTGTACCTAGTAGATAGATCTTGGCGTGTAGTTCACACCGTAGGAAAGCTTTTGTTTTCTATGCTGTGGACCCAACAATACCTTGATAAGATATTAAAGAAGTTTAATATGGACGGAAGTAAGAAGGGGTTCTTACCTATGTTGCAAGGCAAGACATTGAGTAAGACTCAAAGTCTGGCTACGGCAGAAGAAAGAGAGATGATGGATAAGATCCCCTATGCCTCGGCCATAGGCTCTATTATGTATGCCATGCTATGTACAAGACCGGATGTGGCACATGCTATTAGTTTGACTATTAGGTACCAATCTGATCCAGGTTGAACCTTTGGATAGCGGTCAAGAACATCCTCAAGTACTTGAGAAGAACTAGGGATATGTTTCTTATATATGGAGGTGAAGAAGAGCTAGTCGCTAAGTGTTATGTCGATGCTAGCTTTGACACCGATCCAGATGACTCTAAGTCTCAATCCGGATACGTATTTCTCTTGAACGGAGCAGCAATTAGTTGGAGGAGTCCAAACAACCTGTGGTGGCTGGATCAACGACGGAGGCGGAATATGTTCTTTGCTTGAGCGGTAGCGAAGCGGTTTGGATGAAAGAGTTCATTACGGAACTAGGTGTGGTTCCTAGTGCATTGGACCCAATGGTGATATATTGTGACAACAATGGAGACATAGCCAATGCAAAGGAACCAAGGTCTCACAAGAATTCCAAGCATATTAAGCGCCAGTTTCACTCCATCCGCGAGCATGTCAAGGATGGAGATATAAAGATTTGTAAAGTACACACGGACCTAAATGTAGCAGATCCATTGACTAAAGCTCTCCCTAGGGCAAAACATGATCAACACCAAAACTCCATGGGTGTTAGATTTATCACTATGTGAACTAGATTATTGTCTCTAGTGCAAGTGGGAGACTGAAGGAAATATGTGTCACATCCCAAGATTTTCCAAATCTTGTAATGTGAAAAATAAATGAATAAAATAAAACTTTGTTTGATTTTCAGGGCCAGAAGAAACTTTTTGAATCCAATTGGGAATCTTCAAACCTATTTTGAACAATTAAATCCTAAAGGGATTTATAAAGATAAACATTTAATAAAGGCAAATAAAATGTTTTGGAATTACTATTTTGGATCTTTTAATAAAAGACTTTGTTTTCAAATGAAAAGGTGGATTTATAAATAAAGATTATATTTTAAAGAGCCAAATTACTTTTGGCCAAGCTTTTATATTAAAATATTTTGTTTTAATAAAATGAGTAAAGGTTTATTTAAATAAAATAATAAGGATTTAAATATCCAAATTTTATTTAAGTAAAGGCTTTTCCCATTTTAAATAAACACTAAAACTTAAGTTTTCCAAGTATTTTATTACTACTTTGAAATCTTTTTATAAAAGGTTTTGATTTTCAAAATGAAAAGAAATATTTTAAATAAAGATTATTTTATAAAGCCAAATTAAACCTTGGCCAAGATTTTGAAACAAAAGGTTTTGCTTTGATTAAAATAGTAGAGGTTTATTTAAAATAAAATAAAAAGGATTTAAATATCCAAGTTTTATTAATAAAGGTTTTACTATTTCCAAAATATCAAAACTTATTTATTTATTTAAAATAAGTTTTCCAAGTATTTTATATTCTCAAAATAAAACCTACTAAAGTGTTTTGGTTTTATTTTAGATTTCAAAATAAAGTTTTTAAATAAACAAATCCTATTTGATTTATTAACAAAGGTCCATTCTATTTAATTATTAATGGAACCTAAAATAAAAGGTTATTTTGTTTTAAACAAGATTTCCAAATATCTTTTATTTTCAATTAAAACCTACTGATTTGGTTTTGAAAATATTTGGATTTCAAAATGGAAATTTTTATTAATTAAATCAAACCCTATTTTATTAAATAACTAAAGATCCATTTTATTTAATTATTGAATGGATCCTAAAATGAATAAAAATATTATTTTTATTTCTGGAAATAAGTTTAGGTTACTAAACAAGAACCCAGTTCAAACCTTCAAAGTTTGATGATTGTTTGGTTTGATTTGAATGTTGTTTGTTTGTTTGGAAATTCAAAACAGAAAAATAGAAATAGAAAAGGAAAAAGAATTTAGACAGGAAAAAATAGAGCAGCCCACCCTTTGGCCCAACTAGCCCAACAGCAGCCCACCTAGCCCACCTGTTCTCTTCCCCGAAGCATTCTTTTCTCACTCATAAACTTACCCGCACAGAGAGTGACAACTGGACCCCACCCCACTCCCTTTCTTTCACTGCCAAGCGGACCCACTCGCCTGATCATCGTTTTCACCCTCTCCCGAACCGTTTTTCCTCACCGCTGAAACAGCCCGCAAAGCCACTGACTGGTGGACCTCCTCCTCACCCTTTTTCCCACTGACGCAACGGACCCACTTTCCCTGTTCATCCTCCTCACCACCACTTGACCAGGCATGTTACGATGAATGCACGCTTAAATTCACGGCATTGATGCGCCTTTACCCCGCCTTGACCATGCTCGATAAAACGCCAGCGTTCTCTCCTCCTTTCCCCTCTGTCACCACACCTCATCTCGCCACCAGGCCGCCCCAATTCCTCCCCGAACTCCTCTGCCTCTGACGACCCTCCCCGCCGATTCCGGCCAAGCCTGACCGCCCCGTGCCTCCCCGAGCACGCTAGGAGAATCCCCACTCCCAGACGCATCTCCCTGTACCCACCGTTCAACCGCGGGCGCCCCAGAGCGTCGCCTTTGACAAGCTCTGACAGCGCCGCCGTCTGTCTCGTCTCCGGCGACTTCCTTGGTAATGTTCTGCCCGCCCCTCTTCTTTTCGATGATGCACCTAAGACCAGTGACTTCTTCCGCAACTAATGCCATCGTTTTCGTGTCCTAGATCACACCGTAGCGTCGCCTCCGTCATCGACTGTGAGCAACCGCCGTTTGTCTCGTCTCCGACGAACAATTCCCGCAACACCAACGCGCCCCTCGACAAGCAGAAGGCACGTTGAGCTTCCCCACGCCACGGCGAACTCAGTGAGCATCTCCTTTCCCTCTCTTGCTTCCTGCATCGCCGGCAACGCCACCGCCAGTCGCTCCACCGCCAATCGCCGCCGCCAGCAGCCGCCGCAGCGCCGCTCGTCTATGGTCGAGCACCCCACAGCCGTCCGATCGAGATCTGACGCTCGCGATAGTTTCACTTAACAGCGAAAGGGTACGCGCCCTGTGCCGTGTGATCAACCTAGATCATGTGGTCCACGATGCCGATCCGGCCGAACCGGTACCACCCAGTTAGAACGCGATGCGTGGCCAGGTCTGTTTTAAAATAGAATTTGAAAAACAGATTTAAGTGCCATTTTGAAAACCCTATAACTCTGGATCCACACGTCCAAAAATTACAAATTTTATGTCGTTGGATTCAGGAGAACAAGCCCTAACCAACCCTGCCCTTAGTTTAGCAAATAGTAACGGTTAGTTTGTTTGTTTTTGCAGATTCTTTTGTGTGCTAGTTTAGCTTATAAAAATTGTTTAAAAATGATTTTAGGGTTAAAACCTTTACAAAATGGATTGTTGTGACCTTACTGACCCTAGGAACCAACCCATGTTTTGGAAAATGAATTTGGAAAAATTTAGAATGGATTAATTAGTTTAGTCCATTTCTAGCCAAATAAAACTATTGATTTGTTTATGAAAATGGTTTTGAATGAAAAACTTTGGGAAAATATTTTGGACCAAACCTACTGACCCTAGGAAACACTTTGTGGACTCAAAAATGTATTTGGTGAAATAAAAATATGATTCTTGATTTAAAACCATTTCTAGTCAAATAGAAATGTGGTTATTTTATTAAAAATATTTTTGGAAGAAAACTTTTGGGAAATGTTTTGTTTTAAACTCTCTGACCACAAACACCGAGTTTTATAGTTTGAAAACATATTGGGTGAACCCTATAGGCTAATGCCTTAGTAAAAATATTTCTACACCACATAAAATGATACTTTGTTTTGAAAATGGTTTTATAGTGAAACCTTTTGCAATTGATTTTGCCACTTGACAAAATGACCATTAGATGTACCCAAATGTCTATGACCCACTAGGAACCACTTTTTCAAACAAAACAAAGCTTGGCATGCTTGCATGCATTACTTTGACTTTGTCATTTTGTGTGTTGTTTTGCTTGATTGGTAGATTGAGTTTGTGCCTTGCTTGATTGAATTGTAGTGACTTGAAGAGTGTGAATGTTGCAAGGACAAGGAGTGAACCTATACCCTCTACCAAAAAGGCAAGTGATGCTTCATATCTTTTTGTCCCATTACTTTCAATATGCATTAGTGATTTTGCTAAGTAAAACTTGCATGGAATTTTGCTAAAGTATAGACCTTGCTATAGTAGCACCTAGTAGATGAAACCTTAGTGGAAATCTTCCTAAGTTAGGATTCCTATTACTATCAAGCTTAGCCTAGCTAATAGAAAACATGGGTGGAATATATATTCACACTATGGAAAAATATTCTAAGTCTGAGGACTTGTGTTTTGTTTAATAAAATAACTAAGTTAATGAATCACCTGGGTGGAATGGGACTTGCTTGGTGGTTTTTGGTTGAGTGGTTCACAAGGCCCATTTTTATGGTTTACCTTAGTGTATCTCACTTGTGGATGGCCACCCAGGAACAAAGAGATTTGAGATGTCAAATGTTGAGAAGCTTCAAGTGCAACCACTTGGCAATATGGGCTCTGCCATGATCATATAGGTTGCAAGAACTTAGCCAAATGGACAGTTGGTGGTAGTGTTTGATAGGTTGGAAAGCGTCCATTTTGGTCTAAGGGAAGGCTTTTGAAAGATCTTGTCTTGGGAAACCAAGTCTTGTGGGGAAAGTGCACCACCTCTGCAGAGTGTAAAATCTAAGTACTTAGCCATGTCCCTGGTAAAGGACAATTTGAGCATCAAGACATGGAAGCAATCAAGAATCTCATCATTCAAATTTCTAAGTTAAAACTTGTGGTTTGAACAAGGGTTGTTTGAAATCTTCAATCTTTGATGGAGAGATGCCTTGGTACAAGGATCTTGAAATCTTTGATTGGGAAAAATGATTTTGCCAAGCAAAACTTAGTATTTTCAAATGTTAAGGAAAAATCTATTTTGAGCAATGCAAGCCTCAACTCCACTAGCCAAATGCATATAGATGATAGACTCCACTATACTACCATAGTATCACTTGCCAATACAATTCCAATGTATTGACCCTTTGTGGCTGTAACTTGTATGTTGCAGGTTTGATTGTTTTTAGTGAAGATTGATTGATTAGGATTACAAAGTCTACAACCAACATCTGCCTGTGGCACTTTGAAGATGAAGGACCCAATGCTTATAGTTATCCCGCTGCAATGTAATGTAATAGCCAAATGAGCTATGAAAGATGTAATAAACTATTTTATTCCTGGTTATAAAGTTGTATTATCACCTTTGTTTCTCGATATTACATCTTAACTGTGGATGCTAGCTATTGATCCAGGGACTAGCATTGTAAACACAGGGGGCTCAATCTTATTAAAGGTTGGGAACCCTATAAGATGCCCTGAGAGGCAATAATAAAGTTGTTATTATATATTCCTTATATATGATAGATGTTTATTTTGCATGCTAGAATTGTATTGATCGGAAACATCAATACATGTGTGTTTAATAAACAAAAAGGGTTCCTAGTTATGCCTCTCTTATAGACTAGCTTGTTGATTAACAAGATGATCAAGGTTTCCTGATCATGGACATTGGATGTTGTTAATAACAAGGTCACACCATTGGTGGAATGATGTGATGAACATTCATCCGAAGTATAGCATTACGATCAAGTCATTATGTTTATATTGCTATAACATCATACGAAGTAATCTTTATCCTTAGACCATGAGATCATGTTAATTGCTAACACCTGAAGAGTATCTTGATAACATCAAACGTCACACCATAACAGGGTGACTATAAAGATGGGTTCAGTACTACGAAGGTGTTATGTTGAGGCTCATGGATCAAGAGTGGAATTTGTCAATCCCGATGACGGATAGATATACTCTGGGCCCTCTCGGTGATATCACATTGAGATAGCTTGCAAGCAAGTGATGTGATCACTAGAATGTTATATCACGGGAACGAGAAAAGAGTGCATGTCGTCAACAAGATCAAACTAGGTATTTGGATACCGATGATCGAATCTCGGACATGTATTATATCATGAGACAAAGGGATTAAATTACAAGCGTTAAAGGTTCTCACGATCACAGAAGTCATCGTTGAATATGCAGGAGTCAGTATGGATCTCCAGGTCCCTCTTGTGACTATTGATCTGAGAGGAGTCTCAATCATGTATGCATTATTCGCGAACCATAGGGTGACACACTTAAGAGTTACCGGACACCATTTTGGAGCACATATGTTTCAGACGAAAGAATTGCAAAGCGCAGGAATTGTTTCGATAGAAACCGGAAATTGTTTCGGGTGAAATTGCAGAAAGTGGTTCTGCATGTGATATTGAAATATTGCAAGGGGTTATATGTGAATGTTTGTTAATTAAAGTAATTAACAAAATTCTGAATAAATTTAATAAAAGAGTTTTATTAAATGAGAGAGCATTAAACTTGGAGAATTTTAATGCATTTAAAGTGGGGACTTTAATAGGGAATGTGAAGAGGCATTTTAATGTGGAGGTGTTACCACCACATGAATGGGGGAGGTGAGGGGTCACCCCTCCCCCCATGCGCCGGCCATGGAGAGGAGGGGCACCCCCCCCCCCCCAAAGTCCCTCCTCCTCCTACTTCCTCACACCTCCTCGTGAAGGATCTCTCTCCCCCTCTAGAATTATTTCCCCATGGTCTCGGATTAGCGAGATACATGTTCCCGGTAGCATTTCGTCTGGAAGGAGTTGCTGCTTCCGCTGGATCGCTGGAGCGAGGAGGTGGAGGTTGTTCGGTGGCTTGAATGTGTGTGCGAGTACGGATGCGCTGCTGAGTTACGGCGCTCGGACTTCCACACGATCTTGAGATCGACAAGTGTACGACTACATAAACCATGAGTTCCTACTCATTAACAAAACTCGTTGTCTTCAAGGGTAAGTTCTCGATGGATGTATGTCCACCCGTTGCTCTGTACCTAGTAGATAGATCTTGGCGTGTAGTTCTCATCGTAGGAAATTTTTTGTTTTCTATGCTGCGGACCCAACACTATTGCTCTTGGATGGAACTACAAAACTTATGGAACAAGTACTAGTAGTACTCAAGTATTAATATTGTTTGTATTATTAGTACTTAGCTTTTGGTGCCTAGTCAATCTTGTACTGTTGGCAAGGAGAGCAAGGGCTCCTTCCACCACAAATATTTTGCCTTGTTTCAAAAAAGGATCTTCCACCCAAAATTATGTCTCGTCGCTGGCTTTTGTGAGAGAAAAGGCTCCTGGATAAAGGAGAATCATCCTCCCTCTCTCCTCTTCAATGCGGCATTGGCTGCTATGCTCCACTCATGCATCTATGCCTGGCACTTCTTTAGGTGGGAAGCATCACAGCAGTCACCTCTTCCTTTTTGTGAATCAGAGTCACCTCTTCCTTCCCATGTAAGCTTCCGCACAATGGAGTACAACCGTGTAGGCGCAGTAGTGCAGAGAAAGTTGGGGCCCGTGGTGGTCCAGCCCAACTTTCCTTCTATTTGTGTCGTGCTCCACCCAAAAATGAGCTCTGGTCGGATGTTTTCTTTCTCTTCCATATTAGGCTGCTCATAGTGCTAAATAACTTAGGCTAGTAAAGCTTTCACATGTTACTTCAGTACCTTCAAAGTGTATTGGGTAATAACATGTGTCTAGTGTCATGCAAGGCCTAATTAATTAGTCCTACTTGTAGGAGTAGCTCATATCTCCTGGATGAAGGAGAATCATCCTCCCTCTCTCCTCTTCAATGCGGCTTTGGCTGCTCTACTCATGCATCGATGTCTCTATGACTTTAATGTGACTTGTTTAGGTGGGTAGCATCACAATAGTCACCTCTTCCTTTTTTGTGAAGCATAGTCACCTCTTCCTTCCCATGGAGTACGGAGTACAACTGTGCAGGCGCAGCAGTGCAGAAGTTGGGGCCCTTGGTGGTCCAACCCAACTTTCCTTCTGTTTGCCTCGTGCTTCCACCCAAAAATGAGTTTTGGCTGGATGTTTTCTTTCTGTTCCATATTTTAGGCTGCTCAAGTGCTAAATAACTTAGACTAGTAAAACTTTCACATGTTACTACCTTCACTGTATTGGGTAATAACATGTATCTAGTGTCATGCAAGGTCTAATTAATTAGGTTGTAGGAGTAGCTCATATGGAACTTGGTTTCATTGACTCGACTCTACCAAAATCTATAGGATTCAAAGGATTTCCAAAGAAATTCTATAGGATTCCAATCCATAGGAATTTTTCAATTGAGTGTGTTTGTTTCAAAGGAATAAATCCTATAAAACTCCTATGCATTGCTTCCCTACACTACAATCCTATAGGATTTCTAATAAGAGGTGAGACCTCTTGGAAAAATTCCTATGTGTCTATGAAAGCTATGACATGTACCTAACCGTATAAAATTTCCTGCATTTTTCATGCGGTGCAATCAAACACCTTATCTTACCGATTCCTACATTTTTCATTTCTATAGGATTATAAGTGTCATGTCATTCTATTCCTGCACTTCTCCTATTCCTATGTTTTACAAATCATTTGGATCGAACGAACCCTAAATACATGGTGTACACGCCCTAATCTTTATTTATAGCATGTTGACTATTCCTTAGAGCAATTCCAATAGTATAACCAATAGCTTGCTTCTATAATACACTAGTTATCTATAAAGGTTTATGATACTTACACATGACTACTTTATGTGTAAATGGCCCACTTCATATACTCACAAAGTTCCTAGGAGCAATATGGCCACCATGTCGTAGGAACATACTATCTTGGTTGCCACGAGGAATGATAAACACGAGTTTCGGTAACTTCCGGGAAAAATCCTTCGCAATATGGCCTAGTGGCCTACCATGTAGGAACATACCTTGGTTTGAAGCCAAACAACCAAGGTATAACCATATTTACATCGTACTTTATGATAAGGTCCCCTTATTCGATATATGGGCGCATCTTGTCATGGCAAACGATGTTTATTATAATTGTAATTTTCCAACTTTTATGACTAGAAAAATCAGTTACAATATTCCAAGTAACTGTTTTTGTAAGCAAGCACGCGTGGAATAAGGCCCATATGATAACCCCATTTTTTCACACATAGTGTACACAATTTTATGGTCATTTCTCAAGTTACATGAATTTATAAGCTAGCTAATTTTGCCACTTAACTCCCTCTATCGATTTACCAAAATTATGTCAAACTTAAACTACGATCGCATGATAGGCTGCTTGCTCCTAGGCTTCGCCTACAAAGTGGCGAATCCAAATGGTGGCTAGGGCGGTGAATGGACCATCTTAAGATTTCTAAATAGCCTATATATTATACATAAAAAATAAAAACATTATTAAATGAAAAATTGGCCCGTTGGATTGCCCTCACATATTGAGCTAGATCTGCAAAACCGTTTTAAGGGACCCAAGTTAGTCAATACAATATCGACAAGCACTAGGAGGTTTGAAAGATTCAACTTGCAAAGAATTTACATGTTAGCCGACAAATTCTCGTGAGTTTTAAAAAATAAGAAAATAACAAAAAAAACTATAGTACTTGCGCACGAGTTCCTCTTGCGCGAATCCCCACCTGCCATGCAAAATAATGGCAAGCTTTAGTTAGGATAACTCTTGAGAGAATTTCTCCACAATATGGCATACCATGTACGAACATGCTTGGGTTTCAAAACAAATGTCCATGCTCATATGATAATAATACCAGTATCCGATAAATGCGTATTTGGCATGATATGATAAACAATGTTTATATTTGTAGATTATTTAGCAAAGTACACGATGAATAATTAAGGCTCATAAAGATAGCTACTAGCCTTCTATTTTTACACAAAATCAGACCATGTTTTATGGAAAATTCTCCAATTACATGAACTTTTGGCTTTCTAGCTAATTTCAACCACTTAAACAACTTATTGTTGATTTATCAAAATTAGATCAAATTTAAACTATGAATGTATGATAGGTTGCTAGCTCTCTAATTTCGCGTAAAATCGCTTTAAGGTACTAGAGTAGTCAATCTATAAAAAACAATTAGAGGTTTGAAACCATTAAGTTCTTTCAAAGAATTATACAACGGCTAACAAGCTTGAACTAGTTATGATATTTTTCAAGAAAAATAAATAAAAATCAAAATAATATATAACTTGTGCTTCGCGTTCTCTTGAGCATACTAATTGTGATAAGTATGAGTTTTGATTACTTTAGAAAACCTTGCTTCGCAATGTGGCCTACCATGTTGTGAAGATGCTTATTAGCTTCCAAATCAAATGACCAGGGGCATGGCTATATCTACATTGCAGTAGACGAATAGTGTGCCCATATTTAGTACATGAGGGCATGTTGGTATGGGAGAATGTGTTTACAATTGTAGTTTCCAACTTTCATGAACAAAAAATAGTTTCAATTTTGTAAGTGACGGGCAATGTTTATTTGTTAAGTTAGTACACGAAGAATAAGGCCCAGAATGATAATACCATATTATTCGCACATAGCAGACCATGTTTATGGGCTATTTTCAAGTAATAACATGAATTTCTAAACTGTCTAGTAGCTATTTTCTCTGATTGGAACTACTTTATGCCGATCTACCAAAATTATATATATCAAATTGCACGACGAGTGCATTGTTATAGGTTCCAAAAATCGTTTAAGGTACCCAAGATTTGAGTATATAAAAACCACCATCAGGTTTGAAAAATTCAATTTCTTGCAATGTCTATGCATACAAAATTCATCATTATTCGTCCTTACAATCACGATAATTAGGTCCTCGCTGCCGAACTTGAAGGAAATTCATCAAAGATCCCTGCTCTTCCCTCTCTTCTCTACCCCTTCCCTCTTAGAAAGCTTCGCAGCACCCATCAGGTACGCATAGTGCTTTCACATATGATTATAGTTCAAAGAGTACTAGCCTAGCGGTAGAGAGAAAACAGACCCCCATCGTGTGAGCCATGTTTTTTCTACGAGATAAAATCTAGCATGATCCGCAAATTTATCTCCCATTCCTCATATTTGATTTTTTTTTCTCGAATAAGTTCGGATATAAAATCACAAGAACATTTAGTTTTTAGCTATGGAGCTTCATCAAATCTTACCGTAATATAATGTACGCATAACATTGAATATTCAACGCTGGATCAAGACCCGCAAATTCCAACATTGCCAACTGTTGGATTTTCTTTTCCAGTCTAGGATCTACAAGATTCTATTGATAGTGTTTAGCGAAATGACTATGCGCAAACTTGAAAACGCACTTCTCGATCATTCTAGAATCTCCTCCGTCATTTTTCTAGACCATGGTCCTAAAATTTTCAAGTATTACGTAGCTAATAAACGTTTATTTCTACATGATATAAAGTATAAGAACCAAATATACACCGTTACTTTCTAGATGTGGCTCTTTTATATTATTTGAGATTTACCTATTATAGAGCATAATTTTATATAGTGATGATATGTCATACTTTATTATTATGTGAGTCTCACGTTCAAGGCACGTGCAACTTACTAATAAAAGGATGGTGCACAAATACAAAGAGGCCACTAATCTTGTCCAACTAAACTAGAAATTTGTAGATAAGGCCTCAAAATATACAAAAAGGACCCTAGTACAGAAAGGAAAGGCGCAATCAGGTAGAGCTTCATTGATTATCAGCGGTGGTATACAATAAGGGCACGGCTCGAGGCCGAATCAGAGAGTCCTCATTTCCTCCCACCCAAATTGCAATGCTTGGAACGGTCACTCTAAAGATGGAATCCACTGTTCTCAATTGTTCCTTCTGATCCCAGTCCCTCAAGCCCCGACGGGTCTACAAGGTCTCTCCATTTCTCCCTCGCAATCCATTGATTTTTCTTTTATCGGTTCATCCGTGCAACTATTTTATTTTTTAAACTTCCATTTCTACAGTGCATGGATATTCATCTAGTCTGCCACCGCAAGATCACCTCCTGCCAGAAGTGCGAGCACCCTAGCAGCGGATTCACCCACGAGCCCACCATGGATGTTGTCCTATCAGCGGCTAGGCTTGAGTGCGCCCACAAAGGCTGCAGTAGTTTGCTGCCCTACTACGAACTCCACGAGCATGAAATCATGTGCCGGTATGCTCCTTGCACTTGCACGGAGACCGGCTATGACTTTGCAGCCCTGCTGCCAACGTCGGTCGCCCACCTCGAAGTTGTCCACTCGATCCAAGTGCACAAGGTCTAGTATGCCACCACCAAAATGTTCTAGGAGTTGGTGTCGTTGCCGGGCGAGGCGTCCCGCCGGCTCATCCTCATCGGGGAGCAGGACAGCACCGTGTTCGTCCTAGCTATTGGCACAGTAGGCACGGTCCCCCTTGTGTCTATGGTCTGTGTTAGGGAAGCGATGTGCGACTTGCCGGTGTACAGGGTGAGGATGTGGGTGGAATGCCTGCCGCTGCTCTCCTGGACGGACGGCAGGAGGAGGACCGGCACTGTGACGGTGGAGCTCGATGCATCGAGCTCCGCTAAGCCGGGCAATGTCGCGTTTGAGGACCTTAAGTCTTACCTAGCGGTGTCGCTACATTACCTAGTCGGTCCTGCTACGTCAAAGCAACTGTTTTTCTTTATTCGCGTCGAGTTTTAGTGGGGATGTAAGCTGTTGTTAATTGGTTTAATTGCAGAAAGATCGTTTGCATACCAGTAATGGTGGATTTTGTAGTAGTGGTACTCTACCTCTGTCCCAAGAAATATGACTCCCTTGTTTTTCGTGTTTTTTGTTTGACCAAGATTTACTCTAAATATATATAAAGAATATTGGTACTGTACAAAATTAGCATCATTGGAAAGTGTGTGTCAATACAAATTTTACACAATATAAGTAAATTTTAGTTGCTCTGTTTATTTGGTCAAACTTTACTTTGGAATGCGTGTGCGCCTTATTCCTTGAAACGGAGGTAGATGAGTTCGGTAGATGTACTCTCCTGAGTATTTTTCATGAAGTCTTAGGGTGTGTTCGGTTTTGAAATTTGGTGGAACAGAACCGGTTCATTTCGCGCCTAGCGTACATTCGGGTGTTCGGTTGGATGAAAGGAACGGAACCAGGTAGTCCCCCGGAATGGAATCTTACCATCTTAGCACTATATAGTGTACGAATTACTTTGAATATGGACAGTTGGATCGAGAGTCGCGAATTCGAACATTACCAGCCGTTGGATCATATTTTCGATTCTAGCATCTAAAAGATACTAATGATAGTCTTTAACACAGTGAACGCTATGCACAAATGTCAAAACCCACTTCTCCATCATTCTAGAATCTTCTCCATCATTTCTCTAGAGCATGTTACCAAAATTTTCAAGTATTAGAAATAGCTAATAAATGTTAACTTCTACGTGATACAAAGTACAAGAACCAAATATACACCCATACTTCATATATGTCAATCAAATTTATAATTTTTGAGCTTTACCTATTATATAATAATCTGACCACTATATAGTGTACAAATAATTTGAAATTTGATAGTTGGATCAAGACTGGCAAATTTTAACATTGCAAACCATTGGATCGTTTATATCAATTCTAGCATCTAGAAGATTCTAGTGATAGTCTTTAACACAATGAACGTTACGCACAAACCTCAAAACAAACTTCTCAATAATTCTAAAATATTCTTTCATCATTTCTCTAGAGCATGTTGAGTATTAGGTATCTAATAGGTTGATTTCTACTCCCTCTGTTTCAAAATATATAAGATGTGATACGTCCAAAACGTATCTACTTTCCCGAACACTTTTGCTATTGTTTCTCCTCTATACTTGTGTGATTTGGATGCAACTAATGCGAACTGACGCTGTTTTCAGCAGAATTGCCTTGGTGTCTACTTTTTGTGCAGAGAATCAACTATCAGGAAAAATTCCGGAAAATATGCCAAAAATCCTATTTCACCCGAAGACTCCAGGAGCCATAATACGAGACGGAGAAGAGCCCTAGGGTGGCCACACCACCAGTGGCTGCCAGGCCAGGGCCAGCGCCAGGGTGTGGGCCCCTGCACCCCTCGGCCTCTCTTCGCCTATAAGGAGCCTTGACCTAAAAACTTGGGGTTCACGTTTTTCTAGAAGGAATTCCGCTCACCGCCACCACCAGATTTCACGAAACAGCACTGTAAACTCCGTTCGCACTCACGGACGGGGAATTGGAGGAGATCATCGCCATCATCATCACCATCGCTTTTCCATCGACCATCCATGTTTCCCCCATCTATGAGTGAGAAATCCCCCGCTGTAGGCTATGGGGATGGTAGGGATTGGATGAGATCGTTCATGTAATGGCATCAGATTGTTAGGGCATGGTGCCTAGTATCTTTTATTAGTGTGTTATGACTTTGTTGCAACTTGTTGTGCTTAATGCTTGTCACTAGGGCCCGAGTGCCATGATTTCAGATCTGAACTTATTATTGATTCATTATGATAGTATTATTTTTGGTCTTATCTGCAAGTTGTATACACACGTTGTTGTCCGGAACCTATGGCCCCGAAGTGATAGAAATCGGGATAACCGGAAGGGAAAGGCTTTGATGTGAGGATCACATGTGTTCATGGAGTGTTAATGCTTTGCTCCGGTGCTCTATTAAAAGGAGCACCATAATTTCCAGTAGTTCCCTAGAGGCCCCGCTGCAAACGGGCTGGCAGGACAAAAGATGTTGTGCAAGTTCTCATTGCGAGCACGTATGACTATATATGGAACACATGCCTAGGATTGTCTAGTACTTGGATGCTTTATCTTATTTATCTACAATTGCCCTATGTTCTGATTACTATGTGAATTGTCTTGTCCATGCAACGCCCGTCCATCCATCCCTATGCCTACCGCATCAATCCCAATCACATCGCTTTTGTTACTAATGTCTTTGCTTTACTACTGTCACATTTTACTATTCCTACTACAAAATCATATATCGATAAACTGCTGTGAGCAAGATTGTTTCAGTGCAGTTGAATTGACAACTCGCTTGTTAAGGCTGATAAATATTCTTTGGCTCCCTTGTGTCGAATCAATAAATCGGGTTTCACTTCCTCAAAAATACTACGATACACCCCTATACTTGTGGGTCATCAAGACTATTTTCCGCACCGCTGTGGGAGCATAGCTTTATTTATCAAGTTCACTTGGATTCTCTATTGTTCGCTGCTATCCATCCATCATGGGTAAGTCTCGTGATGGCAAGGTTCTTATTTTACCATCCACTACAAGAAGAGGTATGGTTCTGAACACCTCTGCTGCTCTTGATTCACCATCTGTTATAAGTAAGCTCGTTACACCACCACATACACATGCTACACACAATCGCTACTACCGCTGAATCTGAAACTTCGATGCTTATGATGCTTTCATCGTGCTTGATAAGAGTGGTTCATTAGGTCCTTTCCTAGATGCTACGATTGCTAGAACTATAGCTAGAAATACCGAAACTCCTAATGAAGACACTACCACACCTGTTAGCTCACCTGAGTCTAGTGAGAGTTATGATATTGAAGAAGATTATGTTGAGATGACCGATGAGTTTATTAAAGAATGTAAGAACACCCATGATAGGAGCGCTGCTAAGAGTCTCCTTGAGAGGCGTACTATTAGACCCAAATTATCTCCTGCGCTAAGTTTGTCGCTTCTCCCATAAACATTATAGATGAAGATTATGATTTCTCTCTCGATCTATCTTACATAGCTATTGTCGAGAAAGAACCTTTCTGTGGGACTAAGAATGAAAGTGCGGTAGCACATATGAATGAACTTTCTACCATGAGTGGCTTGTTTTCTGATGATATTAAGATGCGTACTTACTTTGTTGCTAACATTTTTCCTTTTTCACTACAAGGAGAAGCTAAAACTTGGTTTAGTAATTTACCTCCTGGATCTATTGATAGCCCTGAGTGCTTGATTAGTACTTTCCTGCAGAAATATTTTCCTCCCAGTGATAGACATGCTATTTTGCAGGAACTTTTTGATTTCAAAGAGGGAGAAAAAGAGGTATTGCCCGAATCTTGGGCGAGGTTTTGTGCTCTGATTCATGCACAGGCTGGAAGTCCATTACCTAAGAATGAGCTTCTTGATATATTTTATAATGGACCAACCGAAGAATCTAGGACATACCTAGATAGTTGTGCTGATTATGTTTTCAGGAATAGGACTCCAAAGGAAGCTGAGGAATTAATGGCTAAAATAAGCAAGAATTATGAAGATTGGACTCCTCCTAAACAAGCTATACCTGAAGTAATTGTACCTGGACCATCTACTCTGGTGCCTATTCCAACATCAAAGAAGAGAGGAGTTATTGAATTAAATGATGAAGTGATGAAGAAATCTAAGAAATGTCTTAAGGAGAAGGGAATTGAAGCTGCAGATGTCAAGAATTTACCTCCTATAGAAAAATTATGTAAGCCTATTCCCTACTCACCCACTATTGAGGTACACTCTCTCCAACACTTTGATGAAGGTGATATCCCGTACGCTAAACCTCCAGATCAATGCTTAGAAGAATTTGATATCTTTATTGTTAAGCAGGATAACTTTAATAAAAGAGTGCAAAATCATCTAATGGAAAACACTAGAGCTATTGTTAAGTTGAAAGATATTGTGGAAAGAACCTCTAATGATGTTAAAATGATTGTTAAACACTTTCAAATGGTTCAAACTCAAATAGATCAACTCGTTAAAGTGCAAAATGACTTGCTAGTTAATGCTGCTAAAGAAAAACATGCTTATGAAATTAGAACTAGAAGTGGTGCTGCTACCCAGGATCCTCTATATCCTGAGGGGCATCCCAAAAGAATTGAGCAGGATTCTCAATAAGCTGAAAATAGTGGTTCTACTCATAAGAAAAGGAAAAAAGAAACATAAAACTGTTGTAGAACCCTCTGAACCTGCTATAGATCCTAATAGTATATCTATCTCTGATGCTGAAACTGAAAGTGGTAATGAAGAAAATGAAGTACCTAATGAAGAAAAAGTTGAAGAAGAACCTGAAAACCACACTAAAACTACTAAATACACTAAAGAAGATTTTATTGCTAAGAAACATGGTAGTGAAAGAGAACCTTGGGTCCAAAAACCTATGCCTTTCCCTGATAAGAAACACAAGTCAAAGGAAGATGAACACTATAATAAGTTTTGTGAGTGGATGAAGCATTTATTCTTGCAAATTCCTTTGACTGTTGCTATTAAATTGCCTCCTTACTCAAAGTATATGAAGGACATTGTCTCGAATAAAAGGAAGATCCCTAATGAAGAAATTTCTACTTTGCTTGCTAATTATTCCTTCAATGGTAAGGTTCCTAAGAAACTTGGAGACCCAGGGATTCCAACTATCCCTTGCTCTATTAAGAACAGTTATGTTAGAACTGCTTTGTGTGATTTGGGAGCTGGGGTTAGTGTTATGCCTTTCTCTCTATATAAGAGGCTTCAGCTTGAAAAATTGATACCAACTGATATATCTTTGCAAATGGCTGATAAATCTACCACCATTCATGTGGGTATATGTGAGGATGTACCTATTCAGGTGGCTCACAATTGCTTGATATTAACTGATTTATTGTGCTTGAAATGCCTAAAGATGATAATATGTCTATTATTCTTGGGAGACCTTTTCTTAATACTGTAGGAGCTGTTATTAATTGGAATCAAGGAAAGGTGACCTTCAATGTTAATGACAAGGAACATACTGTCTATTTCCCCAAGAAGATTGAAAGGACTTATGGCTTGAATTCAATTGAAGTTGGAGAAATATATTGTCCCCTACCAAAAGAAAAATTTGAAACTATTATGATTGGGACCATTGTTATCAAGGTTAAGGTAACATAATCATTAGTGGAGTACAAAGTTTTGTCTCATATGCAATTGTTTTGGTAGCAAGACTTGATCAACCTTGCTAACAAAAGGATTCCATTGAACAAAACAATGTTTTCATTATGATTATTTCCATTTATTTCTATCTTTTGCTTTTTAGCTTTTGCTCTTGTTTAGTTTTATTTGTGTTGTTAGTTTGCTTGCATGCTAGAACTTCTGTAGTTCTAGCCTTGTTTTGTCCTTGCATCATGTTTCCAAAAGAAAAAAATCTGTCTGTCAGAAAAATCATTCTTCTATTTCTGAAAATTGCCCAAAAATGAAGTGTCTCGAATAATTCCAGAAAATTCATATTAAATTTTTACGTGAAAAAAGGGGCAGAGGAGTACCTGGTAGGTACCAGGGGGGCCACCAGGCAGGCACACCATGTGATGGCGCGGCCAGCCCTGGGTGGCGCCATGCCCTGGTGTGGGCCACCCCTGGCCCCCCACTACTTCTCTCACCTGCCACTTTCTTCTCTCTCCTGAGTAAGCTCCAGTTCATAGCTCAAAATCGCGTTCTTTCTGTGCTTGCTCTCGATTTCTTCGATCTCCTTGCTCAGCCCATCTTTCTTGCTGAAATTTGGAGCAATTGTTCCTTGGTATGTGACTCCTCCCCTTGTCCAAGTAGATTTGTGTTTAGTGGATTATATCTTGAGTATTTTGCTACTGTGGGTGACTGGTTATGAGATCTTGTAAGATTGTTCGATGCTTAGAGATATAGTTTTGATGCATGTTTAGGCCTCTTGCAAGTCCCTATGAGTAGAATCCTTCATTATATTTACTTTGCAATCACTTGTTTAATAGGTGTTTAAATTTCAGAATAGAAGATGAGTGAACACCACCTAAACCAACATGAGCTTTGGGTGCCTGAGGTCATGAAGGTCCATCGGGAGGAGGAAGTTTTTCCCTCCATTTATCCATGCCCTGAGTTCATGAGAGCTGCGGGAATTCTACAAGATTTCCACACTTTGGTTTCTAATGCAGGGTTAGAGCGCTTTTTGGAAGATGAACCTTGTCAATTTGTGAAGCTAACCATGTCTGTGGTGCAGGATTTCCAATTTAGTCACTCTTTGCCTAACCCCATGGTCCATTACAAAATTTACAATATTGCTGTCAATCTTTCTCTTGATGATTTTTGTGCAGCTATTAAGGTACCTCAATGGGGATCGTGTAAGAAGATTAAAGAGAGACCGGAACCACTCATGGATTTATACGCAGAAATTTGTCAAGGGAGTAGCTTCTCGAAGGAGAATGGAAAAATTCGTAACATTCATCTTCCCTCTATTCGCTACTTTGCCTACTTTATTGCCAAGTGTGTTCTTGCTAGGAAAACTGCCAATAAGTTATCTTCGTTTGATCTAGCATTTATCTCTGCTGCTCTTAGACGAGATAGGTCTTACAACTTGGGTGCTTTGATAGCTTTCCGTCTTGCTGCTAACCGTGAGAAAGGTGGAATTTGTGGAGGCCTCATTGCTTCTCGTTTACTAGCATTGCATGGTTTAGTGCCGCATCATCTAGACCTACAGTTTCCCATAGAGAGGCTTGATTTTAATTCCATGATACAGCATAAATTTATTTCCTCGTGGGCTAGTTTGAGTGAGTTGTCTTATCAAATAACCTTTCTCAAAGCTGGTTGGAGAAAGAGCAAGTCCGAGCGTGTTGTTCTTTTGCCTGCACCTATTTTGTTTAACCTTGATAACAGGGAAGGATGGTCCCTCACTGAGGATGAGCTTGACACGTACTTGGGAGAGCTCTCCCAACAGGAGCAGGACACTAGAAGGGAGGTCACGGATGATTCGGTCCAGCCCTCGAATGAGGGAGAGTCTTCATATCACCAGCCCGCTTATGATTGGGGAGCTTCTTCTTCCTCTCATGGGCCCAGCTATGACCATTCTTACCAAGATCCGCCCACTTGGAACCCCTATTCGTACATGGATTGATACCCACTTAGGCCAAAAGCCTAAGCTTGGGGGGAGGTACGCTGACACCGCACTCATCTCCATATCATGTGTTTGCACTTTGTATATTCATGTTTTCGTTCTCTTTTTAGTTTTCGTTCTTCTTTGCTTTTGCTTTCTAAAAACACAAAAAGACCAAAAATATTTTTGTTGTTTCTCTTTGGTTTGCTTCTTCTTTTTGCCTTGGTTTGCTTTTCCCTTTTTGCTTTGTTTGAACTATTCGAAAACACCAAAAATATTTGTCGTTCTTCTTTGGTTTTTACGAGTTTGCTACAGGGTTCGGCAGTCCTCAGTGGATATTGGTTTCATATTATTATTCAAGCCACACAAGTGAAGAGCAATAATTAGGATCAATGACAACTTGAGGCGTGGTAAGAGGCTGGTAACGAACTCTATTTGTTTTCATTTTGTACATATACTCATCGTTGTGAGCTTGCTTAGTCCGTTCATGTAGAGTGCATGTTTTCTTTGGATGCTTAGTAGTTCTTGCTTTCTTATGATTAGCTCCAGCCCGCTAATAGTTTGTAGCATGTCTCATGAATGTTTGCTTGCATTACTCTATTCATAAATTGGTATGACACCGTGGTATCCTCCTCTGAATGTTTCATTTGATTGACTTGGCACATGCTCACGCATGCACATGACTGTAATAATCAGTTAAGCCTCGATGAATTATTTTGCCTTGAGGGTCTTGAATCACTTTCATGCCATGAGTAGTCCTGTTTTGTTGCAAGCATGATAATGACAGCTATTTCTCTCTCGTTTGTCGCTCCCTTACTATTGCTAGCCTTCACTTTTTCTGAGTATGTTTTACTCAAGTTTCCAACTCCCTAAACCAAATATTTCCAAAGTGTCCACCATACCTACCCATTAGCATCATTTGCTACTTCCGTGCATATTCAATATGCCTTGTTTTCTTCCGAATAAAATGTTTGCTTGTTATGAGAAAGTTAGTTTGTAAAGCTCTCACGAACTTGATGGCACACTTTATTTTCTTGCACTTAATAAACCTGAACCATTGTGTCCTTCTTTGTTGTGCATATGCTTGCACTTTATGAGTTGAAGTTAGCAGAACCATGTATCATGGGGACCGCTTTCAATGCTTCATAGGTACTTTGTACCTATTTGATATCATGTTCTTTTGCTTATGGATCCCGGCAGTGTGAAATAAAATTGGAACTTGTAAGATCATGGAGTTTGTATGTATGTTAGAGAAACACCTGGGTCGCTAGCCTAAGCCATGCCTAATCATGGTGGAAACTTGCAGCATCACTATAATGAGCACTCTATGAAGCATCCTCAATAAAAATCTATGCACATAGTAAATAAAAAGATCGCTGAGATGCTCATTGTCTGCTTGCCTTGTATTTTGATTATGGGATAGCTCCCGTGTCATGTGCAAGGGGTACCCCATTGGCGGTTCTCTATGATACGTATATACTTACAATGACAAGAGCTTACTTGTGACTGAAGTTGAGTAGCATGAGGATCGGTCTTCGTAAGTAAGGGGCATGAGACTTCAATTTATAACTTGTCAAGCATATCCTCTTAGTTGTGTCACTTTCACCTTAACCACTTTAAAGATGCTTATGATAGGGGCAATGAGAGCTCAAAGCTAATGATTACCATACTTTCAGCATTTGGAAGCCTTTCAAATTATTCAAAACCTTTTCTTCTACTTGTGAGTCTCCACATATTCTTTGAGCACCTTCTTGAGAGCATAGTTGTCATTCTTTGTGTTTGTTCCATTACTTGATTATTTGTGTTATGACTTTGATGCTTGTATCCTTTATATCTTTACTTCTAGTCATCACTTGAACTTCAGAGGTGCCTTGACATTCATAATCAAAGGCAAGCGAGATACCACTCTATCATACCTTTCTATGAGCATTGTAATGTTGCTTATGTTCGTGCTTCATGCTACTTATTATTCTTGAGTTGGAATCTCTTCATAGCTTGCAATGACCATTAAGTAGACTCAGTTGCATACTCTTTATTATGAATTGTATAAGTAGTTGATCACATTGCTGAGAATATTTACATCATATGGAGCAAATGTGTTCGTGAAAGTTCTTTTATCGCACTCAGTTTTCAACTGAATTGCTTGAGGACAAGCAATAAGCTAAGCTTGGGGGGAGTTGATATGTCCAAAACGTATCTACTTTCCCAAACACTTTTGCTATTGTTTCTCCTCTATACTTGTGTGATTTGGATGCAACTAATGTGAACTGACGTTGTTTTCAGCAGAATTGCCTTGGTGTCTACTTTTTGTGCAGAAAATCCACTATCAGGAAAATTCCCGGAAAATATGCCAAAAATCCTATTTCACCCGAAGACTCCAGGAGCCAGAATACGAGACGGAGAAGAGCCCTGGGGTGGCCACACCACTTGGTGGCGCGGGCCAGGCCAGGTCGCGCCAGGGGGTGGTGTGGGCCCCCCAGGAACCCCCTCGGCCTCTCTCTTCGCCTATAAGGAGCCTTCTGACCTAAAAACTTTGGGGGGTTCGATGTTTTTCCAGAAGGAGTTCTGCTCCGCAGCCACCACCAGATTTCACGAAACAACACCAGAAACTCCGTTCTGGCACCCTGCCGGGATGAGGAATTGGAGGAGATCATCGCCATCATCATCACCATCGCTTCTCCATCGACCATCCATGTTTCCCCAATCTATGAGTGATACGTCCATAACGTATCTATAATTTTTGATGGTTTTATGCTAATAATATGCTTTCGATACTCCTTTTTATATAAAGTTTATGATTTATTTGGACTAACCTACTAATAGTTGCAAAAGTGCACAATGTTCTTGTTTTACACTTTGATGTGTAGGAATTACCAAGAATATAAGTGGAAACCTTGTTGGAGTCAAATTGGGATTTTGTAGAAATCTGTCTCGGAACTCTTTTTAAAAATGGTCACGTTTCGAGTCGAATACGGCGTCAAACGGAAAACTCTTCAACTACAAAATTGTTGGAAATTTCGCGACAAACGTTCTAGACATAAGTTTAGCTGATTCCGAGTCCGGACAGGCCTTTTAGGCCCGATTTGCTGCAGCCCAAGATGGGGTGACGGGAATCCGAGAAGCTATATAAAGGGAGGAAACCTAATTCGCCCAGGACACCTCCACCCACGAATTTGCAGCCACCAAAGCCATGTTTTTGCCTCCCCCATGGATCCCATCTCCATGGGGAAGGGCTCCCAAGAAGCCATGAAGGAAGGGTGCTAAGGCGGTGCTCAGGATACCGGGCGGGGAAGGAGTTCTCCGCACGCGCCACGCTTCTTCACTATCTTCACTGCCATCTCCATCGATCTCCACCACCATCTCCATCGCCATTGCTGATTCCCATGATGAGGAGGGAGTAGTTCTCTCTCGAGGCTAAGGGTTCTACCGGTAGCTATGTGTTCATGTCTCTCTATGCATGATCTTATTGAGATCATGAGCTTGTAATCTACAGATCTACCTTGCTACTCAAGTGCTTTAATAGATCTCTGCTCTCCCCATGTGTGTGAAAGTGACAGCGTGCTCACCATGGTGGCACTTAGACTAGAGATTACAAATACTTATTATGAGTTATATTTGGAGTTGGATGTCTTTATGAAATTGTGGGGTTTGTTGGACTCATCTAGTGCTCAACGTGACAGTGTGGGGTTTTATAGATGGGAAAGGCTTACTTTGAAGTGTGATGTTATAGCCCTACCATCGATTAGAGTGTCCAACCGGAGACTAGTTAAGAGTAGTATCATGAAGATAATATATTTATATGAGAGTGTTCACTAGTGAAAGTATGATCCCTAGGCCTTGTTTCTAAGCATTGAAACACCGTTTACTATTAGATCTGTTACATGTTTGCTTGCTTCCTTCTTTATTTCAGTTTGTATTTAGTCTCTTCCACGCCATCAAGTTATTCTCTATCACCGTTACCACTTATAATTATCCATACCACTTGTATTTCACTATCTCTTCGTCGAACTAGTGCACCTATACACTTGACAAGTGTATTGGGTGTGTTGGGGACACAAGAGACTTCTTGTATCTTGATTGAAGGGTTGCTTGAGAGGGAATACCTTTGACCACTTCCTTCCTGAGTTCGATAAACCTTGGGTGATCCACTTAAGGGAAAACTTGTTGTTGTTCTACAAACCTCTGCACTTGGAGGCCCAACAACTGTCTACAAGAATAGAAGTGCGTAGACATCAAGCTATTTTCTGCGCTTGTCGGGAGGTAAGGTAAAAGGTATTCACACCGGAGGATTAAGAAGAAGAACCTCCCATGGCAAACGCCTATTTTCCGGCCGCTGCCGGGAGGTAAAAGGTACTCACATCCTCCGGTGTGAGTGCTCGAAGTTATTTCCTTTAGATTCTGCAATTTTGTCTTTTTGTTTCTTGTTTTCACTAGTTAAGCTTAATGGAAAACAACAACAAAATTAGAGAGCTTTATAGTATTTATCTTGAGTTAGGACATGAAGTGTTTGAAGAGAAAATTAAAAAACCTATGGAACTTTATTTGCATGCTAATAGCAATGTTGTTAGTATGAATTCTTTGGACACCATTATTGCTAATGCTATGGAAAAGTCTAAGCTTGGGGAAGCTAGTTTTTATGAAAATGATCTTTTTAGTTCCCCAGCTTTGGAAGATAGCTATTCTATTGCTTATGATGATACCAAACCTCCGATATATGATGATTATAATGATGAGTATGATATTTTCAGTCCACCTACTATTGAGGAGAAATTGATTATGATTGCAATATGCGTCCTATATTTGATGATTATGGTGATGAGAATAATAATGATAGCTATTTTGTTGAATTTGCTCTCACCATAATTAATAAGAATGACTATGCTTATGTGGAGAGTAATAATGATTATATGCATGTGTCTCATGATAATAATGTTTTAAGTGATAGTTATATTGTTAATTTTATTCATGATGCTACTGAAAGTTATTATGAGAGAGGGAAACATGGTTCTATGCATTTCAATAATATTAAGTTTCCCCTCTTTATGTTGAAAGTCTTGAAGATGCACTTGTTTTGCTTTCCTATGCTTGTTGCTTTATGCTTTCATGACTTGTTTATTTACAAGATTCCTATGCATAGGAAGTGGGTTAGACTCAAATGTGTTTTATATTTGCTTCTTGATGCTCTCTTTTACTTCAATTCATATTTTTTATGTGAGCATCTTCTCAAACTATCATGCCTAACTTAAAGGCGTTAAAGAAAAGTACTTACTGGGAGATAACCCAAAAGTTTTAGATGAGTCTTGGAAGTTATTACTTCTGTAATAACCTCTCCTTATCCTTTTTATTTGCTTTTTGTGCCAAGAGTAACCTCTAATGAGAGAGAAGTAATGATTGGGAAAGTTGCTGAAACAGATTTATGTGCTTCACCGTAAAAATTCGTGTAAAATCTCTGTACGTCCTTTTGAGGCGTGAATTTTTGTGCTTCTGCCCCAGGTTGTTATCTAACTTTCGTTAGTTCAACACTTTTCGATTTGAGCAACAGAAGGTCTTCGAAAAAAATCGTCTATACCTGATGGTCTGTTATGACAGATTTCTGCCATTTTTTGCATTTGCTTCTTGTTGGTTCCTTTTTGAGTTCTTTTGGGGAATTGAGCTTTTTGAGAGAAGTGCTACAGTAGCTAGTGTTCTAATGGAAGTTTATTTTGTGTTAAAACTGAACCTTAAGACCTTTTATCTTGAGTGCACTGATGTTGCTAATAAAGATTGTGTGAAGTTTTGTATGAAGGAAAATTTTCAGGTGTATGGAAGGAATGAGTAATGAGATGAAGTATGGACTAAAGCTCAAGCTTGGGGATGCCACGCGTGTCACCCCAAGAAATATCCAAAAATTACAAGCGTCAAAGCTTGGGGATGCCCAAGGCATCCCCTTCTTCATCAATAAAAATCCCAGGTTTCTTCCAAACGCTTCATTTTTATTGTTTCATGCACAGTTGTGTTGTTCTTGGAGCGTATTCTTTTTCGTTTTCGTTTTGTTTTTTCGTTTGCTTTTGTTTGCTTAGTTTTCTAGAAAAAATTGGTTGGACCCCCTCTTTAATTCATTGGTTTGCAAATAGTTTGGTTTGGATTGGAAAAGAGTAGGAAAGTTCATGCTTATGTGGTAAAAAGAGCTTGTTTTTGACTGTGGCCTATGCTTTGTCATGCCATGTTTGATATTGTTTTGGCTTTATGCTTAGTATTCTTTGCTATAGCATGACTTGTTATAAACAATTGAGATTGCTTAATGTGCCTTGGATGAATCATGTGTTGTTTTAGCATATTAAAGCATAGTATAGTGGTATTCTCCTTTGATGCTTTATTTGGGTTGACTTGGCGCATGCTCACACCATGTTATGACTATCCAAAGTCACCATAGCCTTTATGATCCTTTAGTTTTCAACTTGTAGTATCACTTTATGCTTTGATCAATGATGTTTTATCGCTCTGCATGATTATGGCCATTATTGCTCTCTTAGTTTGTCGCTCCCAGTCTTTTGCTAGCCTCCACAACAAAGTATGAGTTCCACTCATGCATCCAACTCCCTAAACCAAGTTATTCCAAAGTGTCCACCATACCTACCTATTAGCTTATGCTATTCCAAGTATACTCATGCTTTTGTTTATCTTCCAAATTAAACTTGTTATGAGAAAACTAGTGATTAACTCTCTCACGAATTTGATGGCACACTTTACTTTTCTTTCCCTTAATAAACTTGAACCATTGTGTCGTCTATGTTGTATATGCTTGCACTTATTTGTTGGGAATTAGCAGAACCATGCTTTCATGGGGAACGCTTTCAACATTGCACTTGGTACTTGTACCTAGTTGATATCATGCTCTTTTGTATATGGATGTCGTCGGTGTGAAATGAAAGGGGAGCTTGTAAGTCCATGAAGTTATGTATATGTGTTAGAGAAACGCCTGGGCAGCTGGTCTAATCCATGCTGACATGGTGGAAACCTGCAGCGTAACCATAATGAGTTGTCTATGAAGCATTGTTCTTATAAAAAAAGAGTCCTATATTGAGAAAAAAAGAAAAAAAGAAAAAAAAGAGATTATGAAAAGAGGAAAGAGAGAAAAAAAAGCACCATATTCCCATGGTAAATAAGAAGATTGCTGAGATGCTCGTTGTTTGCTTGCCTTGTCATTTTGATATGGGGATTTTTTCGTATCATCGGGCAAGGGGTACCCCGTTGGCGGTTCTCTATGATACACATGTACTTACGATGACAAGAACTTATCGGTGACTAAACTTGAGTAGCATGATGAGCGGCCCTCATATACAAGGGACATGAGATTTCTGACTTATACTTCGTCAAACATGTACACCATAGTTTGTTCACTTTAACCTTAATCACTTCAAGATGCTTATGATAGGGGCAATGAGAGCTGAAAGCTATAAGTACCATAATTTTTGGAAGTTCTTTATGAGACTTGAATCTCTGCTTCCTTCTATGAAGGCCTTTCTTTCACCATTATGTTGAGTCTCCACCTTCTATCTTTATGCACCTACTTTGAAAGCATAGTGGTCATTCTTAGTTCTATGTACATTGTCCCAAGACTTGTTGATTGATGCATAACTTTGATATTGCTTGTTTTAAATTATTTGTATCTAGTCACTCTTATAAACTTTGAAGGTGTCCTATGCAATTATGATTTGCTACATTATGAGGGACAAGCTGAATGCCACTATGCTATATTTTCTTTATGTAAAACAAACAAACGTCTTGCAAAGCATTATTATTCATGAATCTTTTGTTTGTGTATTTCATGTTGCATGCATAGTTGTTATGTCTTATTGTTAGAACTCTATCTTTCATGTTCATGATTAGAGTACCTTGATCCTAGCTATCAATGCTTTTTTAATAATGATGATCAAGATTATGTTGGTTGCATGTCACCTCAAAAATTATATTGTTTTTATCGTTTACCTACTCGAGGACGAGCAGGAACTAAGCTTGGGGATATTGATACGTCCATAACGTATCTATAATTTTTGATGGTTTTATGCTAATAATATGCTTTCGATACTTCTTTTTATATAAAGTTTATGATTTATTTGGACTAACCTACTAATAGTTGCAAAAGTGCACAATGTTCTTGTTTACACTTTGATGTGTAGGAATTATCAAGAATACAAGCGGAAACCTTGTTGGAGTCAAATTAGAATTTTGCAGAAATCTGTCTCAGAACTCTTTTTAAACATGGTCACGTTTCAGGTCGAATACAGCGCCAAACAGAAAACTCTTCAACTACAAAGTTGTTGCAAATTTCGCGACAAACGTTCTAGACATAAAATTTAGCTGATTCCGAGTCCGGACGGGCCTTTTAGACCCGATTTACTGCAGTCCAAGATGGGGTGACGGGAATCCGACAAGCTATATAAAGGGAGGAAACCTAATTCGCCCAAGACACCTCCACCCACGAATTTGCAGCCACCAAAGCCACGTTTTTGCCTCCCCCATGGATCCCATCTCCATGGGGAAGGGCTCCCAAGAAGCCATGAAGGAAGGGTGCTAAGGAGCGGTGCTCCCCTGTAATAGCGGCGACGGGGAAGGAGTCCTCCGTGCCGCCGCCGCTGCCTCTTCACCATCTTCACCGCCATCTCCATCGATCTCCACCACCATCTCCATCGCCATTGCTGATTCCCATGATGAGGAGGGAGTAGTTCTCTCTCGAGGCTAAGGGTTCTACCGGTAGCTATGTGTTCATCTCTCTATGCATGATCTTATTGAGATCATGAGCTTGTAATCTATAGATCTACCTTGCTACTCAAGTGCTTTAATAGATTCCTGCTCTCCCCATGTGTGTGAAAGTGACAGCGTGCTCACCATGGTGGCACTTAGGCTAGAGATTACAAATACTTGTTATGAGTTATATTTGAAGTTGGATGTCTTTATGAAATTGTGGTGTTTGTTCGACTCATCTAGTGCTCAAGGTGACAGTGTGGGGTTTTCTAGATGGGAAAGGCTTACTTTGAGGTGTGATGTTATAGCCCTACCATCGATTAGAGTGTCCAACCGGAGAGTAGTTAAGAGTAGTATCATGAAGATAATATATTTATATGAGAGTGTTCACTAGTGAAAGTATGATCCCTAGGCCTTGTTTCTAAGCATTGAAACACCATTTGCTATTAGATCTATTACATGTTTGCTTGTTTCCTTCTTTATTTCAGTTTTCCTTTAGTCTCTTCCACGCCATCAAGTTATTCTCTATCACCGTTACCACTTATAATTATCCATACCACTTGTATTTCACTATCTCTTCGTCGAACTAGTGCACCTATAGACCTGACAAGTGTATTGGGTGTGTTGGGGACACAAGAGACTTCTTGTATCTTGATTGAAGGGTTGCTTGAGAGGGAATACCTTTGACCACTTCCTCCCTGAGTTCGATAAACCTTGGGTGATCCACTTAAGGGAAAACTTGCTGTTGTTCTACAAACCTCTGCACTTGGAGGCCCAACAACTGTCTACAAGAATAGAAGTGCGTAGACATCAATGAGTGAGTAATCCCCCGATGTAGGCTATGGGGATGGTAGGGATTGGATGAGATCGTTCATATAATGGCATCAGATTGTTAGGGCATGGTGCCTAGTATCTTTTATTAGTGCTTTATGACTTTGTTGCGACTTGTTGTGCTTAATGCTTGTCACTAGGGCCCGAGTGCCATGATTTCAGATCTAAACTTATTATTGATTCATTATGATAGTATTGTTCTTGGTCTTATCTGCAAGTTGTATACACAAGTTGTTGTCCGGAACCTATGGCCCCCAAGTGACAGAAATCGGGATAACCGGAAGGGAAAGGCTTTGATGTGAGGATCACATGTGTTCACGGAGTGTTAATGCTTTGCTCCGGTGCTCTATTAAAAGGAGCACCATAATTGCCAGTAGTTCCCTAGAGGACCTGCTGCAAACGGGCTGGCAGGACAAAAGATGTTGTGCAAGTTCTCATTGCGAGCACGTATGACTATATATGGAACACATGCCTAGGATTGTCTAGTACTTGGATGCTTTATCTTATTTATCTGCAATTGCCCTATGTTCTGATTGCTATGTGAATTGTCTTGTCCATGCAACACCCGTCCATCCATCCCTATGCCTACCGCACTCGAATCCCACTCTTTACTACTTTTGTTACTACTGTCTTTGCTTTACTACTGCTGTTACTTTACTATTCCTACTACAAAACTGTTGCTACTGATAAACTGCTGTGAGCAAGATTGTTTCCAAGTGCAGCTGAATTGACAACTCAGTTGTTAAGGCTGATAAATATTCTTTGGCTCCCCTTGTGTCGAATCAATAAATTGGGTTTCACTTCCCTCGAAAATACTGCGATACACCCCCTATACTTGTGGGTCATCAAGATGTTTTAGGTTTGTGAAAGGAGTATATCTAGATCACATCTTATATTTTGAAACGGAGGGAGAACATGATACAAAGTACAAGAACCAAATATACACCCGATACACTATGGACGTGGCTCAAAATTATAATTATTTTTTGAGCTTTACCTTTTTTGATGATATGTCATACTTCTATTATATGGTTCTCATCATGTGTGAAACGCTCGTGCAACTTACTAGTATTTCTCTAATATGCGGAACGAGGTCGTGCGACCGAATCGCGCGAAATGGCTCGCTAGTTTGTGCAATTAGCCCCTCTCTCTTGCTAACCTTTAGCGCACGCGATGCACGCTGCGGCGGCAGATGGCGCATGCTGCGGAATGGCACAGGAAGCAGGCCCGACAGCGGCAGGTGGCGCACTCAGTGGAATGGTGCAGGAAGCAGGCCCGACGATGGGAGGTGGCGCATGCAACAGGCCCGGCAGCGGCAAGTGGCGCACGCGGCCGGGTACTTCCAATTACTCGCGTCCGGCAGCAATGATTGTTACTAGATTGGATGTACTCCTATCTAGCACTAAAATTTATCTAGATACATCCATTTTTGCGGCAAGTAAATATAGCCATTTTTTGGAGTAGTAGTTTGGTTGGAAGCAATCATATTCTTTCCGTAGTAGGGATGGTTGTTTTTTGCTAGTAGTAGTACTAGTACATAGCAAGTAGTACTACATATATATATATTGTACTACTCAACATACATTCGGGCAATCGACAATAGTTCATCTTGCGGTTCTACTGCTATAGTGCTAATATAAGTTTTTCAGGTGCGCATTCACCCTTTGTCTTTCAGCAGTACTCCGCCATTCAGCAGTATAAAGGGAATTACTCAAAGAAAGTCTCTACAACTATAAAATTAATCTGCCATGGTTGTTGATTGACAAGACAATTCATTCAAGGTGTGTGGGCTGGTGGCGTGCTACGATGCCTAAACCTACTCTCCTACTAGCACTCTGCAGTGAAAATAAAAGAAACAACTCGATTCCTTGCATTAATTCTTACCTCCGCCCCTTGCATGCCTACAGTATACATGCATTAACTCTACGAGTAGTAGTACAAGTACTATCAAGCAAGGATAGACCAAAACGCAAAGATATACTCGTAGGTCACATGGTGTACCATTCCGAGTCTTCGTATTATTCTTCTTGTTTGGTCGGCTTGCACTTTCCCTTGTCCTTCTTCTTTAGTTCTTTTTTTGTTAAACATTTCGAGAGTTTGTTGACCCCTCTATAAGTTCACTATCCGCTTGTTAAATATATGTGCACTAGAAAAGCATAGATCAGGCTCTGATACCACTGTTGGGTTTGCAGCATAGAAAACAAAAAAAATCCTACGATGGGAACTATAGGCCAAGATCTATCTACTAGATACAAGCAACGGGTGGATATACATCCATAAAGAACTTACCCTTGAAGACAACAAAGCTTTGTTAACAAGATGGAACTCGTGGATGATGTAGTCGTACACTTGCCGATCTCAAGATCATGATGAAGTCCAGCAGGTCCGGCTCTAGCACGTCCATCATATCCAGCTCTAGCAAGTCCAGCACCACCAAGTCCAGCACCGCAAAGCAGCGGTGCATCCGTGATCGCACACACGTCCGGTACCCCGACAACCTCCGTCCCTCGCTCCAGCAAAGCGTGAAGGCAAGAACTCCTTTCCAGATAAAGCCACCGGGAACATGTATCTCGCAAATCTGAGACCATGGGGGAATAATACTAGAGGGGGAGAGAGATCCTTCACAAGGAGGTGTGTGTGAGAAGTGAGGAGGGGGTGGCCTTTTATAGGAGGAGGGGAGGGTACCCCTCCTTCATGGCCGGCGCATGGGGGAGGTGACCCTTCACCTCCTCCATTCATGTGGTGGTAACCCCTCCACATTAAAATGCCCCTTCATATTCTCTTTTAAAGTCTCCACTTTAAATGCATTAAATTTCTCCAAATTTAATGCTCTCTCATTTAATAAAAATCTTTTATTAATTTTATTCAGAATTTTGTTAATTACTTTAATTAACAAACATTCACATAAAACCCCCTGCAATATTTCAATATTACATGCAAAACCAATTTCTGCAATTTCACCCGAAATAGTTTCGGTGTCTATTGAAATAATTCCAGCGCTTTCTTAAATCTTTATTTGAAACATATTTGCTCCAAATGGTGTCAGTGTCCCTTAAGTGTGTCACCCTACGGTTCGCGAATAATGTAGACATGATCGAGACCCCTCTCAGATCAATAATCAGAAGCGGGACCTGGAGATCCATACTGACTCCTACACATTCAACGATGACTTATGTGATCGTGAGAACCTTTAACGCTAGTATAAATCCCTTTGTCTCGCGATATATTACATGTCCGAGATTCGATCATCGGTATCTCTATACCTAGTTTGATCTCGTTACCGACATGTACTCTTTTCTCGTTCCCGTGATATAACATTCTAGTGATCTCATCACTTGCTTGCAAGCTAACCAATGTGATATCACCGAGAGGGCCCAGAGTATATCTATCCGTCATCGGGATGGACAAATCCCACTCTTCATCCATGAACCTCTACATAACACTTTCGTAGCACTGAACCCACCTTTATAATCACCCTTTCACGGTGTGACATTTGATGTTATCAAGATACTCTTCCAGTGTTAGTGATTGACATGATCTCATGGTCTAAGGACTAGGATTACTTCTATGATGTTATAGCAATATAAACACAATCGTAATGCTATACTTCAGATGAATGTTCATCACATCATTCCATAAATGTTGCGACCTCGTTATTAACAACATCCAATGTCCATGATCAGGAAACCTTGATCATCTTGTTAATCAACGAGCTAGTCTATAAGAGAGGCATAACTAGGAACCTTTTATTTTGTTCCTTAAACACACATGTATTATCGTTTCCAATCAATACAATTATAGCATGCAAAATAAACATTTATCATAAACATGGAATAAGATAATAACCACTTTATTATTGCCTCTCGGGCATATTCCCTTCAGTTCTTCTTCATGGCTTTGTAATGGATGTCTATGAGGGCCACCGCCTAGTTAGCCAAAGAATCCTTCTCATTCATGGAGCCGACAGGCTTCCACCTCTTCTGGATGTCCACGAAGTTCGTCACTAGCACTAGAGAATGCCTAAGCCTGATACCGGTGTTGCCGATGTCGATGCCTGCAAAGGAAATGCTAGGGTTCGCGAGGAACTCCACTAGCTTGGAGCATGGCACTGCACCGGATCTCCTTCACCGTCCATCTTTTCAAGCAAGCCATACCCATCAACAACCTCCACATATCTGCTTCACTAACACCACTGAGATCTATCTGCTTCAGCGCGACTCACCACTATCGGGCACCCTCGGCATCCTTGACGTGACCCGCAAATATGTTGTGTATGTGTAGATGACGCCATGACCTAGGTAAACCAGATCTGCTTGTTTGTTTCAATATAGCCGGTATAAGCCTGCGACGGTGAACTGCATTTCTGTATTGGTGGTAAATTCCTACCTCAATATTGGCTTAATTGATATCCCACTCTCCCTTGATAAATTCGGTGTAGTCTATGTTAAATCCAGGCGTTAAACTACTCTTTCTGTTTAAGGTGTCCTTGTTCTGCGTGTTTTTCTTTAACCAACAATTACTCTTATTATATATAAACAATTATGGTAGTGCAAAACTGACATCAATAGAGTTCATTGCTATTATGTTGTTCATGGCAAATGTTAATTCACTAAACATCTAAAGCTGCCTACATGTTCTACAAGTTTGCAAGTTATGTCATCATAATGTGCATTTGCTTTGTCTGTTGCTACAATACCGACTGCATGTAATTTTGGAGTTCATTGGTAATTTTAAGCTACTGAACATGTAGGTTAACATTCCCTACTCTACAAGTTCAGAATTTATGCTATTTTAATTTCAATCTGGTTGTACTAAGCAACCACAGTAACTACCCTCTCTTATGTAATTCATCGCAAATTTTATATCATTGAACTTGTTGGTTTTGCATCCCCTCTGCAAGTTATGCCATTATTATTTCTTTCAATTAAGCTCCGACAGTAGCTATCGTCTATTGTGTACTACTCCCTCTGTTTCAAAATATAAGATGTTTTAGCTTTGTGAAAGGAGTGTATCTAGACACCATTTAGTGTGTAGGTTTACTCAAAACCTACATGAACCTACACACTAAAATTGGTCTAGATACACTTCTTTCACAAAGCTAAAACATCTTATATTTTTGAAACGGAGCGACTACATCTGTTTCGTAAAAGAAGGTCTATACTTTTTTAAAGTCAAACAATGATAACTTTGACCAAGCTCATAGAAAAATATATTAAGGGTTAATTTGTGGCATTTGCGTCTATGAATATATATGCCCCGGTATATCGAATAGTGTTGGTTTGGCATGGTATATGTTCTTGGTATGTTCTACAAATTTGGTCGAATTTTGTGTCGATTGACTTGCAAAAAAATTATACGCCTTATTTACCTTGGATTGGATATAGTATTACATGGCAAGTTTTAAGGCACTTAACATGGTTATCTATATGCCCTGCTCTATAAATTCAAGTTTCCCAATTATAATTTCTGTAGCAGCAGTATCTACCTTCTATTATGTAATTCATGGCATTTTAAGTCACTTCATATATGGGTTTGCATTCCTTGCTCTATAAGTTCACGAGGTATACCATTGTAATGTCTATCTTGTTCGTCCAAATGTTATTACAGTAACTGCCTGCTATGTAGATCGTGACAAATTTTATGGCACTTTTCATATTTGTTTGCAATCCTATTTCACAAGTTAAATCATTGTAATTTCTCTCTTGTTCGTTCTAAGGAGTGACTGTAACTGCATTCTATTTTGTCGCCATGGCAAACTTTATGTCATTTAAATGTTTGTTTATATTCCACCATTTCCTGCTCTATGTGTTCACAAGTGATTATACTATAATGTCTATCTAGTTCTTTGTAAATAGCAACAACCACTATCTGATATTATTTCCTCTCACAGGGAACATAGAATTGTAGAGTGAATCGCCCCTACAATCTTGTAAGTACATGTTGCTTTCTATTGCTGAATGCAAACCTGTTTTATGTGAATGAGTGGCCTGAACCTATATGCAGAGGAGCAACAATAAAGTAGTTGGATCATCTATCTAAGTACTGGATGTGGTGATGTCTTCAAGGAACGAACTAACAACAGGATGTCCTCCAACGGGACTACACAAAGAGAAATAATAAGTCTCTTGTTTTTACTAAGATGTGCTTAGTGTTAGATGCTTATTTGTACGAGGCACCACATGATTTGGCTAATGATTAGAACAAGATTAACCTTAAACAAGATTGGACAAAAACCAAACATAAATCCCTCGATTTATAATTCAATGTGCTCACTTGATTTCGGTGACGATCTATTCTTTCTATATTTGACTTATGGTCATCTATCTATCTATTTATCTATCTATCTATACGTTAAGTAGACCATGATTAGGTGGTAGTGATTTAAGTATATCCACTTTTATGCTATATTTTCTGCTATGTAATAAAGACCAAATGTAACTCTCTTGATTTATAATTCAATTTTCTCACTCAATCATCGTGATGATCTATTCTTTGCTATATTTGACTCATCATCATATCTATCTATCTATATATGCGTCAACTAGACTACGATTAGGTGGTGGTAATTTAAGTATATCCACTTTTATGCTAATTTATAGTCTATTATAGTATTTTTCTGCTATATTTAAGAGTTTGTATGCACTCTGGAGGTGGTCACATTGTCTAGTATCGACACCACATGAGTTGGCCAATGATTAGTACAAGATGACCTTTAATAGTACTGCACAAAGACCAAACGTAAATCCCTTGATTTATAATTCAATTTGCTCACTCAATCATGGTGGATATCTCTTTTTGCTATATTTGACTGATGATCATATATATATCTATATGTTAACTAGACCATGATTAGGTCGTGGTGATTGAAGTATATCCACTTTTATGCTAATTTATATTCTATTATAATATTAGAGATTGCCACCATGATTGAGCTTATATGCACTCTAGAGTAGTAACATAGTCTAGTGTTATATGTATAAGACTAGTATAAATTACTTGGTCTTTGTGGGGAGTAACTTGGACTAGTAAAAATGCATACAATACTAGTCCAAGTTATTCTACCAACATTAAAGGGGGTCTAGATACATTCATTTCACAAAAGCCATAACATCTTATATTTTGAAACGGAGAGAGTTCTAGATAGACTACTCAGAGTGAGATTGCCATAGCTAGTATCATCTAATATGATATCTAGTTACTATATATATGTACTATAACCATCTTAATATGATCTGAAAGTCTATTGTGCATTTGGTGTTTGTTTGCTTAGTTCATTGCCTCAATAGCTACTCTACATGATGCACATATAGATTCTATTGCCAATTTGATTCTTTAGTTTGCTCATGATTAAAGCAATGTAATAATTTTCTTAACTTAAACGATGGCAATTTCTATGAGAAATACAATGTTTGATTAATAATAAACAAGATACATTATGCATATGTTCTGACTCATGTCTGCTGGATTTCATCTATACATGATCAGATGATCTTGCAAGTTTAATATTAGTCACCTAATGGTTCAATTGGTTATGGTTCCTGTGCATTTTTAGTTGACTTGTGATTGCAAAAATATGATATTTTGTCGTGGTTCCCATGGATATAATGTGGATAACAAAGCTCGTACACCTTTACTTGACATTATATATATTGGATATCTTAAATAATCTGACAGTTTATATGATGCACATGGCGTGTGATTGCTCCATTTCCTATCTACCTACTCTATATGGTGCACAAAGTGCTTCTATCGAAAGAATGTCACATTCTGCTTATTTTGATCTGCCACTTCATACCAGATTACATTGTTTAAATACATCATTAACCTTGCAAGATGCACAATGTATCATTTGCTTGTTTGTCTACTAGATTTTCTTGCCTGGTTATATGTACAATGATACTGTCAGAAGTTGGAAATACAACAGTTGTAGGCATTACAAATAAGGTTTGTGCTACTTATTGGCTGCATCCAACTATTGTTTTGGCAGCAAATGACTCATCTCTTTATTTCTCTTTTTTATATTTACTAGACGGACGATCAAAATATTTGAATGATATGGCTACTGAAAAGCAATGGTTGATATCTTGTTTCTCTAAAATAATGCCGGTAGTCTATTTAAGACACACTTGATCTATTACTTGTTTTTCCAAGATACTATCATAGTTTCCCGATGATTAAAACAATGTCACCTTCTATGGTTGGAGGTCCAACCATACACTTATCTGGCTAGTTCATACTATAGACCATTTTTAAATGCAATTTTTATATTTTAGGTTAATGCTTTGTTGTCCTGACCAGTTCTAAGTAGCTGAAGGAATCTCACACACCTCTTTTTATTATATTTTCATTATGTAGTGATATGATTAGTTCATGAGGGAAAGAGTCTAGTTGCTCGATTCCCTATATTAATTGCCACACTAGTTTAGTTAGTCTGCATGAGACACATATGTTGATTGCTTGGTTTGTTTTATTAGGACAATGCCAATTTTGAAATTCTTTGACAACAAATATATTGTTTTTATCTGCTTTGTAGCTCTAACTTAATATGTCTTAGTTTCAGCATGTAAATAATCTGTAGTGTTTGTTTCAGAGTGGTTATGATACTGGCACATGTACGCGTCGATACAGGACGTCAACTGTTCCTGTTATTCCGGAAAGAGACGTAGGAGGCACATCATTGATTATTCCTGACCAATGATGAATTAGAATTATTTTACATATAAGATGGTCGCTAGTTAGCTGGTACACTATGCTGACTTGTTTTTTTTTTGTTTCAGGCTGCACATGAAGCTATGGGGCCAGAAGGGAGGAATCCTATGTTAAATATTAAGGTCATTTCACAAAGCAGCAGTGATAGTGGTTATTGTTTGCATTGGCCCACTGTTCTAGTTTTTCCAACATAAAGAGGTGTTACAACTGCACTCCAAACAATTGATTTAATTAAATAAGAAATAGAGGAAACATATGATATAATCACGATTATATGTAAATAGATATAGGAACTGAAGGATTGACAAGATTGAATGGACCGTCTACTTGATAATCTCTTCTGCAGCTGTCATAGTATGCCAGTTCTTACTTGTATGGTGATGTAAGCTCCATAGCAGAAACCATGTTACAACCCATGTTTGGCGATGTCTTTGTAATGCTTCATCTTGTTTTTATTGAAATTCTGGTCTGTACTAAATTTCAAAAAAATTCTGTTGATGTAATAGGGTGATCCTAGCGTGGTCATTAGCCGGCCAAAATATTAACATACTGTTTAAAACAAGAATTGTGTCATATTTATAGAATACACAAATATGTCAGCCAACAGATGGGCCCAATAAACAGTAAAAGGTCGTAAGTGGTAGGTCAGAATACTAGTGGGTCTCATAAGCGGCCAAGGCTCTGAAAACGTACAGGGCTAAACAGCAACATGCCAAAATAGTAAATGACCCGAATAGTAATAGACCTGAATAGTAAAATGCCTAAACAGTAAAAGGGCCGCATAGTAAAAGGCCAGAAGAGCAAAATGACCAACAGAGTAAAAGGTCTGAACAGTAAATGGCCGGAAGAGTAAAGTCTAGAATAGTAAAAGACTAGAAGAGTAAAATACCTAAACAGTGAAAGGCCAGAACATTAGAAGGCCATAACAGTAAAGCACCCTTGGCAGCCCAGAAATGTAAAAGTCATACCAGTAAATGGGTAGAACAAGAGCGGATCCTACGGGCTGTAGGAACAGTAACGAGCCAGCGGCAGCCCTCAACAGTACCAGACCTATTAGCGTAGACCGCTAATGGGTCGCATATTATTGGACCAAGGTGGGCCTTCTCTAGTCCTAAACAGTAACGAGCCTGAAATCGTATGGGTCACGGAGGGCTACACTAATGGGCCCACTTCAAACAGTAAAGGGTCGTAAACTTATTGGGCTTTGGCTGACCCACTTAATAATTAGTAGACCTTGGTTGGGCCAGGCTTCTCACACGTTTTTTGTGACCATTTAACGGCGGTAACTAGGTGTTAACGTTGTTTGCCACATGGCGGTTTGCATGACGCCAGTAGTCAATGTGGCTAACGAACAGATCTACGATGGAACAAGTTTTTGTGGCTGAAGTGTGCGATCGGCCATGGTCGAAAAAACCCATGGTAGATTCTTTTGTGACAGGGTTTTACCATGAAGGGAATCCGTCATAGAAGACTTTTCAACCACGAAAAATGGGCCTTCAACCACGAAAATCGTTCGTTGTAAAAGCCAACTTTTCTTGTAGGGACAGGGTTGGTTGAGGAGTGCCATAGGGTCGAATTTCGGCCTCACAGTGTTGCTGCTGTGGTAGTTGCAATGGAAGTTTTTGGAATCGCGTTGCCCATAGTTGGTGTTGGTGATGAAGTCGGTCCTACCGTCGCCATGGTGTTTGCCGGTGTGGCGGGTGTTCCTGTAGCACAGCTCGCAGTGTCTGCCGCTGTCGTGGCCATCGACATGGCATCTTCCACCCGACTCGTCATCCAAGTCTTAGTTCAGATCTTCTTTCACGTAGCATTTGGCGATATTGAGAAGGTCGGGGATGTTTTCGAGCGTCCGGTAAACCCTCTTGATCTTGGCGACTAGAGGTTTGTACCGGCATGCGTTCTTGAAGAAGTTGATCACGGTGTCCGGGTGGATGTCAGAGGCGTTGATCCACAAGTATTGCTAGCGCTGGACCCAATGGTGAGTCGACTCACGCGGTCCTCGGATGCAGCGTTCCAGGTCCTCGATGGTGGTGGCGCGTGTGTAGGAGCCCTCGAAGTCCTTGATGAAGGTGTCCTACATCTCCTCCCATGAGTCGATGTTGTTCTCAGGGAGGGTGTGGATCCATTATCGCCTCGCCCCCTCCATCATCAGGGGAAGGTAGCGGGCGGCGAGTAGGTCCGTATGGCCGATGATCCCTATCTCCATGAGGTATGTATCGATCCACACTATCGGATCGTATGTGGGATCATACTTCTTGATCTCCTTTGGCCCCTTGAAGGTGGAGGGGTACCTTTCGCCTCAAATCATTGGACCGAAGCATTACAGGACGATTCGGCTGAGGGAGCCTATTGTCTTGGGCTCACGGTCGCCGCGGTTGGAGAGGGTGTGTCATAAGTCGTATTGCCGACGAGCTTGCAAGGCCTAGTTGTTGACGATGTGGGTCTGCGGGTCGATCGGCTATCCATTGGCGGTGACCATGTTGTGCACCGGTCGCGGCTTGTTAGTGAAGTTCGCGGGGTTTGCTACCCACGGTTGGAGCTGTTGTGGCTTGGGTGGTGGGAAGTTAGCGACATTAGAGACCGTCCGTTCGTCGGAGCAGTTGCTTGAAGCCGCACGACTGCCAGTCGAGCGGGAGTACATTCGTCCTTGCGGGTCGATTCTCGCGGTTTGCTTCTCAACTACTCTAGCGAGTAGGGCTTGAGCATACTTGACTTGTAACATGCCATCTCCTGTGAGATTGAGGTTGGTGACTCTGGCGTGTCCCGCGATGACATTTTCCATCAGGATGAAGTAGAGTGGGATCCCATTGGCGTTGAGCTCCTGTGGCGTGATTAGGATCCACGACTGCTCTGGAGGAGGCGAGTGGCGGGGTGGTGGTGGAGCTCCGTACGCGGGTGCCCCAACTATCAGGCAACTACCGCCCGATGAAGCGTTGTGGCAGTGCTCAAGCTCGGCCGCACGTGCGGGGCCGCGCTCGTCGTCGAAGTCCAGGGTGTGGCCTTGAATGGTGGGGTTCAGACGGCTCCTAATGCGGTGCTGGTGGTAGAGCGATAGCTCCCCCGCTATTTGCTGCTCGAGGTAAAACTTCTCGCACTCGGCGAGCTCCCTAGTCATTGCTGCCTCCAGCTGTTGGCGATGCTCTTCGACTTCCGCCATCGTTGCTGTTGGTGGAAAGGGCGTGGTGAAGGAGTCTGGCGGTGCACTGCTACCCGCCATGTAGATGGCGTTGTAGCGATTAGATCTGGCGCGAGCCTCGTCGGGGGACTCCGATCATGAGTCGGAGTCGAAGATCCCAAGGATGGACAGATCCTCGAAGTCGTAGGTGTTGGAGACTCGCGTGATGGATTCCACGTGTGACATGGCGGTGATGGATCCGGCGACCGAGGAAGGAGTCACCGAGTCAGCGCAATCGCGGACAACCACATCGCTCCCAGTCGTATCGCTAGCGGCCGAGTCGTACTCGAAGGCGAGGAGGGTGATTGTCTGGACCTACTCCTCCGAGAGCAGATCGAGTGGAGGTGATCCATTGGCGGTGCTGAGTCCCACCATTTCCGCCGGGTAGATGGCGTCCATGAACCCGGTGAAGAGGTTGATGGTGCCGACTGGCATCACTGCGCGTGGGTGACCAGGCGTGACGCCGGTATGTAGCTGCTCGGCAGGATCTGGAGGAATCCGCCGCTAGAAACCATGCGACCAGTGGCCGATCTATTGGAGTGTAGGGCCTCTCCGCAGATCTCAGGCTTGACTGGCCAAGCCCCACGGTGGGCGCCACTGTCATGGGAATGGCCACGGCAGTCGCTATTAGGGGTAGAAATTGAATCGATCAGGGGCAAGAGCGAGTCACCATCCGCGGGTTGAGATTGAGGGCAGACACAAGGGTTTACCCAGGTTATCCCTCCAAAGGGTAAAGACCTACTTCCTGCTTAATTGTATTGATTGCGAGTGAACTACAAGATCGGCGAGCTCGGTGGCTAGGCAGCGAGTCATTTGGATGGGGTACCTAATGGAACGTAAGTATAATGAGTACCCTAGGGAGGCTTATATAGGGTCACCTCGCTAGGGTTTATGATGGCTTGCAAGTGCATAGGTTCGTTAGAGCATGTTTTCACGGAAGTATTAATTCCAATTTTTATATCCCAATAAGGAGCCTAGGTAAGTGTTTATATGCGGCGTTTCTGTCGCACTCAAGGTGTCATTGGTCTTGAGTGAATTGACTGCAATTGCTGACGGTGGAAGGTGGTGAGTGAAAGATAGAGGAAACTTGCGTAAGGAAGAAATAATAATTAAATTGCATAAAAGTAAAGACGAGAAAGGTGTTTGAAAATCCTGCAGATGAGAAGTTAGGAGCGGAGAGAAACGGTTCATGGTGATAGTGAAAGTGCTAGATGAATAAAGTGGAATACGTGATAGTGATATTTATTATTTGTAAATGAGTAGGCAAGCAACCCGTATACCGCCTTAGAGTCCTCATGGACAATTATTCCCAGCCCTAATAACCCGTCTGCCTGTTAGCACGGCAATGTTCAGCATATTAATTAAAGTCCTCCGACCGGATCAATGCTTTAATCTTGATGGTTCCTTGTTGTCCTCGATTAGTACTATCTCCTCATTGATATCGGACGTGCCACTCGGGGGTCGCCGATTCGCTAGCATACAAGCTCATACAATATGAGATCTTTAGATCATGTTACCTGGGCCCTTAAAATAGATAAGAAGCATTAGGCAAACATAGATAATTATTCTCACTATTTAATAAGCACTATAATAATCACAAATGGATGGAATTAAAGAAGGCACAACATATATCACCAATCCCCTACATCTCCCACTCCTATGGGTATTTACTCAGACATGAGAGGAAGACAAATCAAATGCATAATTGTATTTCAAATGGGAATCATCTCGGAGTTATCGTAGCAAGCCACAATACCAGTTGAAGATCAAATCAAATACAAACCAAAGGTAGATCAAAGTATCAAACCCTAATCTTACAAGTGCCAATCTCTCTCTGTAAGTAACAATGGGGATGATGGTGGAGTGAATGGTTCAGAGGCTAGAAATCATCGAAGAATGAAACGGGGTTCTTCTCCTTCTCCAGATCGGATATCTCCCGCTTTGGATGAGTTTGCGGTAGATGTGTTCTCTTTTTCGTCATCTCCCCTTCATGAAAGTTGCTTGTATTGATATAACGGAGCTGGCGGCAGGTAGTACATGGGGACGGTATGGGCGCATCCCGACCGTACCGGTGGTTGTTATGCACTCTAGACACCTCCAATGAATGGGGCTCCAATTGGGGATTTGCTTATTTAGGTGTAATTAGCTCATAAAGGCTATTAGATCTTCCATAAATATTCATTACCGAAAACCATCACAAGAAACCAAGGATTCACCAATTGCGATGTTAACGTTAGTAGAAAGGGGTAATCTTCAGTGAAATCCGGCAATAAACAAGAGGAAAATCAATGATAAAAAAGTGATAAAATTTGGAGCTATAAGTTTACAAGATTACAACCGGATTAGTTTAGTTTTTAGAGGGTTTGACCTAATCCGACTGGGATTAACTAAAGTCATGGTCCTTCAGCTTCCAGTGGTCGGGCGTCATTCGAAGTCTCCTTCCAATTGCCATACAGCAGGCCCATTCGTCATGATCTTGGGCCAGTCGAATCTCCCCTCTAGGAACACCCCGATTGGCATATCTCCATCATGTGGTGGACCACGATGGTTTATATGAGGTGTGGGAATGGGAGTGGCATTGTAGCTAGGTGGTGGTTACCTTTATCCTTGTTGTTACCTTCACCGGTGGAGGAGTTCTTGAGGGGATCTTCCACCAGTTTGGTACCACTTGATTGGTTATCAATGGCATCGGAAACAACAACTTCCTTTTACCAAGATAAAACTCAAACATGGCTCCCATCTCTTGTTGGACCGTATCCATCGATTTGAAAAGCTCTCTCTTAGAGATGGGTGAGTCATCGGGAGTGGTTTCACTCCCCTTATTCACGTCACGCATACTTCTCTTAGGCAGTTAAGCCAAACAAGAGCACCTTGCCATGATACCAATTGAAAGATCGGTATAAGCGACTAGAGGGGGTGAATAGGCGCTACTCAATTTTTAGCTTCTTTTCAAATTAAGGCTTGACACAAAGTAAGTTCTCTAGATACGCAACTAGGTGAGAGAACCTATATGACAATCAAGCAACCAAACAACAATAGTAGGGAGTAAAGGATAGAAATAACCGAGAGTAGACATGGAGATGTTTTCTCGAAGTTCCTTCCTTTTGAGGGGAAGTACGTCTCCATTGGAGGGGTGGGTGGTACTAAGACCACTAGGTCCATAGAAGGCCTCACTCTATTCTCCCGTGCACCCTCCTCACAGCAAGTACACGATCCACTATGAAATAACCTTGAAGTTGGCGACCAAAATCTTTACAACCCTGTTGAGTAGTCCTCCACAACACTTGAGTCTCCCAACATGACCTCTTCCGTCTAGGGTTCAAATAACACAAGAGTAACAAGATCCACAAAGGAAAACAAGTGGGAATCAACTTTTCTTTGGTGTAACCCTAGATCTAGACCTCCTCCACCAAATCCCAAAGAATCAAGAAGATTAGAGCACTAGGGGAGGAGATCTAGGGAAATATTAGCTCAACAACAATGGAGGAGAGAGATAAAAGAGGAACCATTACTGTTGGGGAAGAAGGGCCCTTTTATACCCCCTGAGAGGGAATCTACCTATTGCTGCCTGAGGCAACCAGTGCTACCAGAACCTGAAGCGGCAGTACCGGAAATGATTGATACTACCGGACAGGTACCGGGAGTGGTACCAGGTGAAAACGAGCCACGGTAAAACCACTTTAGAGGCCCCTAGTAGTACCGCTGCATGACCTGGTACTACCGCCAAGCGATACTACCGGAGGTGGAGTGGTACTACCGCCTGCAGCGGTAGTGCCGGAAGTTGGTACTAGGCATGCCTGAATCAGAGCCACAACTCGCAGTTGGGTTCAGACCCGTCTGGTACCGCATGGCGGTACTACTGGTGCCAAGTGGTAGTACCAGATGGAATTTCTGGTACTACCGGTTGGTACTGACTGTAGGGGCAACACCAATAGGGATAGAATTTGTGCTCTGTTCTCTACCATTGAGGAAAAGCTAGATGGTCCCAAGAAGATGCCGAGTTGATTCCACCCAAACTTTCCAACACGGATCGCCTCTTGATAGTACGGTTTTCTTACGACACAAATAAAGGACCTAGGAGAAACTATGTCTTACTATTGACCTTTTTAAGGGGCATCGAATGCCATGCAAATAAACAGAGTCTAAAATGCACTTAGCAAATGATTAATCCGACACATGTGTCATCATCAAACATCAAAAACACTTAGGGAGGGAAATGCCCTTTCAGTAAGAGACACCTAACCCTAGCTCTCGTAGCTTAGATCTGTGACCATGTTTTCGCTCATAGTTCATATGTTCGCATCTGCTCGCTCCTAGTAGATCTGGACCTTTTGTGGTACATTTTGGCAGTCAGTATTCATGTTGTACTATGAGGATTGTCATGTATTGTAGGTAGGATTAATGTTACAAGTACAATACTTCCCCTAGAACTGAACACATTGCATATCTCTAGTGCCATATGAGTTGTTTGCGTCCCCTGATCCATCGACAACCTTTGTGCGGCCTCTGTGTCATGTGTCGATGCCTGATGCAGTGTGCAATAAGAGGTTGGCCATGTCATGTCCACCATCTCTATCCACCTTCGTCCTAAATCGAGTCTGCCAGTTGATCTAGAAAGGGGGTTCAGTTGTTCGGGGATTCAGAGAGGTGGACATGCACTTGATTGCAGACGATGTCTTCAAGTTCTATGGACAAATAGTTACTTAGAACTAGGTGTACAACCACATGAGGCACTAGAGAGTTAGGTGTATTCAGGTGCTGAGGGTCAAGAGGCTTGAGAACGTGCGCTGTTGGGGATATACTTTCCGGGTATCCTCACAGTTCCTCACTGACCAGGGTGGCCCACTTCGGGTTAGAGCTTTGCTTCACGGGCGGCCCAGTCAGGGAGAAAGACGGAGTCCAATCCGACTACGGGAAGGCCCAGAAGACTTACCGACTTAGGCCCATAATGTTACTTGTAGTTCAAGATGTACTCTATAACCGACTCTTAGTCGTAGCTGGATAGATCTCGTCTGTAAACCCTAAGCCGAATATCTATATAAGCCGTCCTAGGGAGAGCCTTTAGGGCACACCAATACTTTAGACCCTCAACTTCGACAAAGTAAAACCCTTGTAACCCATATTCCGCTCTGCCAGACATCGATTGCTAGCAGGAGTAGGATCCGTCCAAAGCCGGTGGATTTGAACCTGGGTAAACTTGTGTGCTCACCGTCCCGAAACACCGTACGTCTCACACCCCTCTCTTCCGCACGCCTCGAGGACCCCCTCATGGCGTACTTGTCATCAATCCGACGACAGTTGGCACCCACCGTCGGGCAAGTGAGCTTCGGATCTGCGTTTCGAGCGGAATCTGCAAGAATCAGAATCGGCAAGACTATCGCCATCAGTTGCATCCTCTATGCCAGCGATGTCCCTCTCATCGTTCTCGACGAGACTTGGATTCTGGCTAGGGAGGTTGTGACTACCTACACAATCATGTCCTTTGGCGAGATCGATGTTTACATCGGTTTCGCTGAACCTGTCCCACCCACCCTAGCGGTGATGATAGAGGCAGAAGAATCTTCTGGGTCCCCTTTGTCCGTGGAGGCGGCAGAGTTCTGGATCTCAGAAAACCCTAAACCCACCCAGCCTGCACCAGTTGCAGAGATAGTGGAGAAATCCGAGCCTGAAGAAGACCTAGCGGTCCAAGTCGAATCTGGAGTGGATCTCCCTAGAGGAGTCGGATCCCAGATCGACCCACCCGTGGAAGTCGAAATTCAGGAGGAGCTAGTCAACGACACTGATTCCGTCTCTGATGACGCCGGGATAGACATGCCTTTCCTCAGGTACACACTGCGACGTATGATATTGCAAGACGCAAGCATAGATGCAATCCTCGAGACCATCAAAAGTTTCGACATGGCTGACCGCGAAAGCCGCAGGTATCTCAGGAAGCACGCGTCGCACTTTGTCGGATACGTAGGATCCGGATCCGGCTTTGCCGATGCTAGAGAAAACACCGACTCTGTGCTGGAGGCAATTGGAACAAACGCCAACGTACCCGCATCCTCGGATGAACCGATGATGTCGGCAGATTTCCGAAAGTTCTCCGCGGAGTATGAAGAGGAGTATAACTCCAAAGCTACAGAAGAAGGAGAAGCCATGGATGAAGGATCAGGGGAACACTCTCCCAAAGCGCAGGATGACATGGACGTCGGAGATAATCCCGAAGTCCAGATGTCCAAAAGTACCGATCAGAGCTTGACTCCGGGAAACGGACCCAAAGCCGTCTTTGCTACCGGTGCTGCCAAGAAGGCAAAGAAGAAGAATAAGAAGAACAAGACCCCGGCAAAAGACCCGCTGGCTGAGGAGGTGATTGCCGAGGAATACGAAGAAGACTCGGATGGAGCACTTATCCCACAAGAGCCGAAAAAATAAGAATCGGTGGATGGACACGTGATCACCGAAGGTGCGCGTAAACTCATCGATGCTGCACTAACCACACCTATCCCTACAGCTGTAGAACTTACTGCTAAAGAACTGGATGAAAGGGCTCAAGCCCTAGAAGCGCGTCGTCAACAACTCCTGATGAAGCCAAAAGCATAGAGGAGGAGAAGAAACACATGGCAATCAAGGATTACATGTCTCGGTTGCATCAAAAGACACGGAAGCGTCAGACCAATGACGACCAATTCCCACATATCTGTGCCATCCTTTTCGGAGATGAGATGGGGAATCCACGGAAAGATAGCAAAGGAGATTGGGTATATCCAACCCCAGTACAGAATACCGTGGCGGCCCGAGAAATTCTATCAGCTAATCTAGGACCGGAGGAAATCCAGTTGGGAATCAAACTACTCAACAAAGGACTGGAGCAGCAAAAGGTCGCCATGTCCGGAAGTCAAAAACTGGTCTCATATTCCGACCAATGTCGCACAGATCCGGCATGGGCTGACGTAAGACCCCAGCGCGTCCCGGAGCAACACTATCGCCCGAAACGCCGGGAAGATAATTACTCAAGAACCGGATCATCAGGACAACATCGCAGGACTATGCATGGCTGGAGCAACGTCGCCCCAGTGGCCAAGAAAGAGGCCACCGCTGCTCTGAATCCGAGGAATCCTCCTCGACAAGAGTCTAACGATCAAAGGGGAGAAGATAAAGAGAAGCGTCGGGAGGAGGATCGTCAAAAAATGCCACCTCCTAGACATGCAAGCCGTCCGGCTGTGCCCCACCGTAGTGGGAACGGCGGACGAAGGAACGACGAAAACCATGCCGGGACAAGCCGGCAAGGGCTCGTCATAGTCAAGACCCTCCCGGAACCGGAATAATGACGTTCCAGACGGAGGCCGGTGATCAGCCGGAAATTATCCAGCTGCCCCACCCTCTCCACCAAGCAGTCATCATAACAGCTCCCAAGGGGGACAAGGAGGACGACATGGTGGAGGAGGTGGTGGTAGAAGCCGAAGTCCGGCTCCAAGGCACCGTAGCCACAGCCGGCATTCGAGACGATCTTTATCCCCGAACGATGCAAGGCACAGGATCAACTCTAACATAGAGGCGCAGTGCTACGAAAACAATGATATCTACGTGGGCCCAAAGTGCTTCGGACCACGCATCAGAGCTACAAGATTCCCGGAAGGATTTGTTATTTCAAGACATGTCCAAGCCTACGACGGCATTGCTCGGCCAGATACCTGGCTATAGGATTTCTTCCAAGCTTGCTGCATCGCCAAAGGCGGAAACAGCCTGGTCGCAACCCGATATCTCCCACTTATGTTGCGGAAGACGGCACGATCATGGCTCAATGAACTTCCGGAGAACACCATCCATAACTGGTATGACATGCAAAGTGCGTTCTTTCGGAATTTTGAAGGCACATATCGGAGGCCTTGTACGGTCAGAGACCTACAACGCTGCACCCAAAAGGCCAGAGAAACTTGCCGAGATTACCTTGGACGATGGATCGACACCAAGAACTCATGTGAGGGAGTAAACGATCAAACCGCGATTGAAGCTTTCATCGCAGGACTCCCAATTGGTCTACTATGTCACCGCTTGAAGTGTGACAAGGTTACTGACTTGGGGGGAGATGATAGAAACAACGAGCAAGTATGCAGATGCCAACGACGATGCAGAGGGATTGCTCAATGCCCTAGTTGTACCTCAGTCGGCAAAACAACCAAAGACAAGCTCAAAAGCGCAAAAATACCTCGGAAGAGAAACCCAACGCAGAAACGGCAGTGGTCATTGCCACTTTCGGGTCTGGAGGACGCGGCGGAGGCCACGGGCATGGTCGTGGGACTTCAAGGGTCCAAGGTAGAGGAGAACAGCAACCAGGCAAAACCTACTCTTGGGCCGACATTGCCAACAACCCATGTGTGCATCACCTAGACGCCAATGGGGGCTCGTCCCACACCAACGCCGAATGTCGTTTCAATGACGACATCAAAAGAGATGACACCGCGGGCTACAAAGCTAAGCGGAAGAAGGGAAAGAAGAATCCTGAAAAAGAAAAAGAGACCAAGGAAGATTCCTACATGGAGGAAACTGATGCTTTAAATCCCAAGCCGGAAGGGAAGAAAACTTTTCCCACCAAGAAGGACACTTATGTCACTTTCCTCGGATCTCAACCAGCAAAGGTCAAGAAAGCAGTTCTGCACGAACTCAATGCAATAGTTCCAGCTGTCCCCCAATATCTAGACTGGTCGGAAGTGGCAATCACATTTGACCGTGCTGATCATCCGCCTAAGTTGCATAGGCGAGGAAAATACGCCTTAATCGTCAATCCATTAATTGATGGTTATGGTTTCTCCAAGACCCTCATGGACGGTGGTAGTAGTATCAATATTCTCTATGTCGAAACACTACGCCGGATGAGGATCTCGGAAACTCAGCTGAACCATAGCTCTGTGATCTTTCATGGAGTCGTCCCAGGAAGACAAGCTAATTCCCTGGGAGAGATCACTTTGGATGTTACCTTTGGAACTCCAAAGAACTATCGGACGGAGGCACTTTCCTTCGAAGTGGTCCTGTTCAAGAGCGCGTACCACGCTATATTCGGACGTCCAGCTTAATAGGCTTTTATGGCTCGTCCGTGTTACATTTACAATATGCTGAAAATTCCAGGTCCCAACAGCGTGATCACCATCAGGGGAGACCCGAAGAAAGCGCGAGAGTGCGAGGGTGGAAATGTCGCCTTTGCTGAAGCCGTGTTGCACGCCCAGGAGTACCAGGAGATCAAGAAGATCATAGATCTGTCCGAGATGCCTGCAACGAAGAAGGAGGTGACAAAGCCAAATCCGGAGTTCAAGGCATCAGAAGAGACGAAGAAGACGCCGTTGAAGGATGATGACCCCTCCAAGATGACCCAGATAGGCGTAGGCCTAGGTAGCGCATAGGAAAATGCGCTCGTCAAGTTCCTCCAAGCAAATCAAGATATCTTCGCATGACAGCCATCTGACATGACCGGAGTACCTAGGGAACTTGCCGAGCACTCTCTAAATGTAAACCCGAACACTAAACCCATCAAACAGTCCCTACGACGATTTGGCGATGAAAAGTGTAAGGCAATAGCTAAGGAACTAGCACAACTCGAGTTAGCCGGATTCATAGAAGAGGTCATCCACACTGAGTGGTCGGCCAATCCTGTAATGGTCCCTAAAAAGGACACCACTGATTTAAGAATGTGTGTTGATTATACTGCCTTGAACAAGGCTTGTCCAAAACATTCGTTCGCTCTGCCTAGAATTGATCAAGTCATCGATTCTACGGTAGGCTCGGAACTCCTCTGTTTTCTCGACGCATATTCCGGTTATCACCAAATCCAGATGAAGGAATCTGACAAAGTCAAAACTTCATTCATAACCCCCTTCAGAACCTTCTGTTTTGTTACGATGCCCTTTGGGCTAAAGAACGTGGGAGCTACGTACCAGCGCATGATGCAGCGTTGTCTCCATGACCAACTCGGACGCAATGTACATGCATACGTGGATGATATCGCGGTAATGTCCAAAAAGAAGGAAACACTGATTTTCGACTTGGAGGAAAATTTGCCAATCTACGAAAATACAACATCACGCTTAACCCGAAGAAATGCTTCTTTGGAATACCAGCCGGAAAATTATTAGGTTTCATCGTGTCTCAAAGAGGCATAGAGGTGAACCGGGACAAAATCAAGGCTATACTCAACATTTCTAGGCCAACTCATCAAGGACGATAAAGATTAACGGTTGCATCGCTGCCACCGATTTGTAAGCTGGCTTGGTGAAAGAGCCGCACCATTATACAAACTCTGAAAAAGACTAAGGATTTTGTTTGACCGATGAAGTCAAGCCGCACTACAAGACCTGAAGAAAGTACTCTCATCTGCTCCTATCCTTGCAGCGCCGTAACCTCAGGAACCGATGTTGCTTTATCTTGCTGCGACAAATAAGGTCGTTAGTATCGTCATGGTAGTGGAGAGACCGGAGGAAAATCAGGAACATCTGGTACATCATCCGACTTACTTTGTCAGTGAGGTCCTGACAGAATCAAAACAGCTATCCGCATTAACAAAAGTTGGCTTACGGTGTTTTTCTAGCATCTCGTAAGTTACGACGCTACTTTCAGGAGCATCCAATTACCATGGTGAGCATAGCTCCCATGAGAGATATAATCAACAAAGGACGCCACACAGACGTCGCCAAATGGGGCATAGAGCTTTCAGCTTTTGATATTGAGTATAAACCTCGGACAATAATCAAATCCTAGACCCTTGCTGACTTTATCGCTGATTGGACAAAGACGAAGGAGAACATGATCCTCCCTGAGTCGAAATATTGGACCCTCTTCTTCGATGGGTCTAAGGCTCGAGGGGGCTCGGGGGCTGGCGTGGTGCTCAAATCACCCCAAGGAGATAAACTTTTATACGTGTTGCAGATCCACTTCACAGCGACAAACAATATTGCCGAGTATGAAGCACTGCTACATGGAATCCGGATTGCTAAAGATATTGGCATCCGACGTTTAATGTGTTACGGAGATTTGGATCTTCTTGCTCAACAAGTGTCGGATATTTGTAACGCAAATAAACACATGGCAGCGTATAAAGCTGTCGTGGATGATCTATCTAAATCGTTCCAAGGGTTTGAGGTTCAACACATCCCTCGAGCAGAAAATGAGGAAGCAGACACACTATCTCAGATAGGTTCTGCACGGAAAGAGGTCCCTGATGGCGCTTTTTTAGAGCACCTCAAAGTTCCCTCAATAAAGGGAGTAGATGAGGAATATCTGACCAAATCTAACTCACCTTTGATAGCAGTTCTGGCTGTAATTCCCAGCTGGACTCAACCCTACCTCGATTATTTAGTAGATGGCAAATTACCCGAAGATGAGCTGCTGAGCCGGCAGATTATCCGACGAGCAAAAGCCTATACTATTGTTAAATGTGAGCTCCATAAACGGAGTGTTTCTGGGGGTTTTCAGCGCTGTGTATCTCCAGAAGAAGGAGTGGAAATCTTAAGGGAAATCCACGAAGGCGAGTGGGTCACCATGTTGCAGCCAAATCTTTAGTGGCAAAAGCTTTTAGACACAGATTTTTTTCTCGCTTACAAAAGTGTGATGCCTTAACGATTAGTCAAGATGTGCAAAGGCTGCCAAAAGTACGCCAAACAAGCTCATGTTCCGGATGATCAGTTGTGAACAATACCTATAACATGGTCTTTTGCGGTCTGGGGACTTGATATGGTAGGACCATTTAAACGAGCTTCAAGTGGATTTACTCACCTCTTAGTGATGGTGGATACATTCACCAAATGGATTGAGGCTAAACCTGTCACTAGTTGTGATGGAGCAACAGCTAAAAGATTTGTCGAGGATGTTATAATCTGGTATGGTTATCCACATAGCATTATCACGGACAACGGGAGTAACTTCTCTATGTGAGAATTAGCTGAATTCTGCAACGAGCAAAATATTCGGCTTGGCATTGCGTCAGTCGCACATCCACAAGCTAACGGACAAGTCAAAAGAGCAAATGGTTTATTCCTATAAGGCCCGAAACTGAGACTCGAAGCACCACTAGGACGTGTTGCGGGGGCTTGGGCAGAGGAATTACCCTCTGTAATATGGAGTTTACGAACGACTCCGAACAGGTCAACCGGATATACACATTTCTTCTTGGTCTATGGTACAGAAGCAGTTCTTCCTAGTGATTTGATTCACACTTCTCCTAGAGTGGCTGCGTATATTGAAGAGGATGCCGAGGTTTCTCGACAAAATGATCTCGACTTAGTGGAAGAAGTTCACGTCATTGCTGAAATGAGATCTACAGCCTATCAGCAGAAGTTACGCAAGTATCATAGCCAGAGAGTCCGAAATAGATCTTTCAATAAAGGTGATTTGGTTCTCCGACTTGTGCAACAAAGAAAGCATAAACTTTTCCTGGTATGGGAAGGGCCCTTTTTAGTTAGTCGAGTATTGCACAATGGATCGCATTTACTTAATCGACATGAGGCTACCGCCAAAGAAAGACCTGCTACTAAGAAGAGAAAGAGAGCTGGAGGCAATACAAATCCGGATGAGTTAGACAGACCATGGAATATTGCTCAGCTACGTCCCTTTTATTCTTAGTTTATCCTTCTTTGTAAACACATATATGTACATGTTCTGTGAGAAATAAAAGTTTTGATTGCCTCAATTTTTTCTGAGAAGTTTTTACCATCTTATTTCCGAATGATCATGTCATAGTCGAAAATTCCAGAATGCTTGAAAGTACTTTATGCTCATGCTCGTTTTGGTCTATATTTCCAATTCTAAAACTGCTACCCTCGGGTATAACTCTAAAAGTTTTTAGTCTTTACTTTGGTTATTTGTCTGATTGCTGGATGCGGGCATTTTCCGAGTAGTGAATTCTTGGTACTAGAAACCGGCTTTGTTTCCGAGTTCAAACTGGTTTAGCAATTGAGCTCCGTTGCTCGGCAAAGTTTCCGGCAGAAGGTTTAGCTGGCTCACGAAAGGGACGAGGCGGAAAGCCATATAAACGATAAGTATAGACAAAAAAATACAAGTGCTTATGTAAACATTTCAGGCACACAAAAAATTAAAGCCAAAAGTGTTGAATATATCAAAAGCTTAGCACTAGCAAAATCATAGTACTTTACATTTACAGACGCATCATGTTTTTTCAGGATAATACAAATATTTCTGGCAATTTATGATGCAGGAGGAGATGAAGGAGCTGCCGGCTCGCTGGATACGCCGCCTTGATATTGTTCCGAGATGTCCGCATCCGAGGTGGTGCGTTCATCATCGGAAACTTCTGCTGATTCTTCTGGAGGAGGTGGCGGAGTGTCCACGCGGGTGAAGAAAGGGATCTCGTAGCTGGTCAGTTCAGCCACGTGACACCCATATCTGGCGCAGGAGTGCATGATGGCTTGAAGGTCCTACTCCTGGCCGTCTTCATCAACTTTGCAGTACCCTCTGGTCACTTGCCATATTTCCATGTTTCCATGGTGGCTCATGACCATGGTGAGAGCGTTCTGCGCCGCAGTCCGCGCATAGGACATGTTCCAATCCTGAACAAGTTGCGGCATCTCCTTTGCCTTGTCCTGCACCTGAAAATCCGACATGCTGTGCATGTCCGGAATCTTGAGAGCTTCGCCAATGTCCTCAAGGGATTGGCGGAAGTCATGAAGCAGGGCACCGACTTGGGTAAGCCGGTGGGTGCAGGGCTCGGTGGAAGAAGAGTCCGTCAAGTTCAAAGGACCTATACACAAAACAAGTTAAGAAAAATCCAACATTGGTAGAAGTCGAAGAAAAAGACAAATCAGACAGATGGAACGTACCGAAAATGACGTCGTCAATTTTGGTCTTCTCCTCCTGGAGACTCTGGAGTTCAGCCCGGAGCGCCTGGGACAGGTCCTTCTCTCTGCTAAGTTCATTCTTCAGGTCCGAGATTGTTTTATCTTGAGCAGTGATCTTGCGATCACGCTCTTCAGTAGCCATGGAGGAGGACTCAAGGACTTGAGCAATGCTCTTTCATGATTTGCCTTGAGCTGATTCAGCTCTTGGCGAAGCTCCTTGTTCTCCACCACCAAGGTCTTGAGGTTCTCGGCCTCTTCTATCATAGTGCAGGATTGTTTCACCAGTGCTGAAAGTCAAAAAGAACAATAGTTCAAGAACAAATCTGACATTGAAAATACAAAGACAAGGTTTGAGTCTCGGAATGTTTACCTTCGGCCTCATCCTTGGCAACTCTAAGTTCAGCATTTTTAAGTCGGAGAGCCTTGATCTCTCTCCGCTTATCACAGACATTCTTTAATAAATCCTGGTTATAGGAACATACTTTCTGTAAGTCAGAATACCCAAAGTCAGAAAGCTACTAAAGACTCAGGCTAATATTTTTGCTAATATCAGCACGAGCCTTGGGGCTATACTAGTTGATTCTTTGGCGTCATAATGAAGCATAAACTTGGATTGATTATCCTACTTTATGCTTGGGGGCTAGAGGATATGATATGAAATAAAGGAAAACAGGAGTTAGAATTCCGACTTACATATTGTTCGCGAGTGAGTTTATCCAAACTCGCGTTCACTTCAACGGCCACCTTCTTAGTGAGAGTCAGAGGAATCACTGCGGTTGTTGGAAGCTCACCAGTCCTAATCCTCTTGTCGCGAAGGCGCACCTGGGCGAGAAGGTCAGAGAACTTGACGTCCTCTGCTTCTTGCGCTTCTTCTTCGGCAGATAAGGTTCTTTTCTCCAGGCATTGCCTGGCTAGCCGCTGGAATTCTTCAGCAGATTTCCGAGATAAGCCAAACTTGGCAAGTCCCAGATTGCTCATAAGGTTTTCGGCGAAGGTTTCTGCCGAGGGATCATTACCCAAAGAGGGTTCACCCTTATCTAGATCTGACTCACCCATGGTGATGTCAGTTCGCGATTCAAGGATCGCGGGCTCCGTCGAAGGAGCCGGATCTTCTGCAACGACCAAATAAGGAATGGTCACCGGCATTGTAGAAGGTTGAGGGGCAGGAGTCAGAGGAGCCATGGCAGGAGAAGCTATGGCGAGCTTCGTCTGCCGCAGGGGCTTTGAAGAAATTCCCTTCCCCTTGCCCTTGATGAGCGGTTTTGCTCTGAGAATGTAGTAAAGTCGGAAACATTACATCTCGGAAAGAAATTCGAGTAAAGTACAAAGGCGGAAGTTGTGATTGAAAGTTACCTCTTCACGATAGGCACCTCCTTTGTGCCGACAACCACTGTTGGAGCTTTGCGCTTCTTGAGCGCAAGATCCGGCAATGGGACCACTTCTGCCTCCTGAGAGAACTCCGGAGGATATCCTTCGAGCGGAGCAAATTCCGACTCAGGGAGGTCAGCAAGCTGAAAAGAAGAAAACATATCAGCATTGCAGTATAACTCAAATATTGAAACACATAAAAAGGTGTACTGATGGAAGCTTACCAGCACTACAGGGTTGTCCGCTGTGTGCATATCCAGAGAAACCTCCGGGATTCTCCTCTCGATCCGCTCCCTAATCAGACACTTGACCTGGCTTATGTAGCCCTGTGTGGTATAGGCTTTAGGGATGATGCGAAGGGAGTCTTTTTTGGATGACGTGATGGAGTGCATCAGTCGATCCTTGTGGTACTGAAGGGGCTGGATCCGACGTGAGACCCAGCATTGGACTAAGTCGGATCCCTTCAGTCCTTTGTGTTTGATCAAGTATTCGATCCGCCTCTTAGCGAGGATCAGATCGTCGGTGAGAGCCGGAGCAGCCTCGTCCCAGGATGGTTGGGCCGTGGCAGCTCCGTCTTTGAAAGCCGGCAAAGCAGTGGCTTTGCCGGGAGCCGGAATATCCCTATGATAGAAGAACGTGGCTGGCCATTGTTTGACCGAGTCACTAGCTAAAATTTTGGGATACGCACGCTCGCGTCTAAGCAAAAAACTAATAGTACCGGTGATGTAAGGAACACCGGCGGTAATGGAGTTTCTCCGGACATGAAAATAGTACCGGAATAGAGTCAAACTCGGCCTAATGTCGAGAAAGCCCTCGCACAACAAAGCGTACGCGCTCATCTCTAAGAGAGAGTTGGGAGGAAGATGATGGAGTTGAACTCCGTAATGATCGATGACCTCGGAGAAGAACTCCGAGGGAGGAAACGACAAACCTCTATCGAGGTGGGTGCCGAAATGAACCCGCTCATCAGCGTGCAGGTTGGGGACGGTTTCCTCGAAGCCGCTACGCCAGTCGCCGGCGCAGAGGAGCCCTTCTTTCTCCACGTTCTTGAGACCCTCGTCGTTGAGCGCGCAGGGGATCCAGAGCCCACGGAAGCTCTCTTTCTCCGCCACCGCTTCCGTCGCTGCCGCCGCCACTGCCGCCAAGCCGGAGGAAGAAGAAGAAGCCATTTCTCCGATGAACGGTTGACCTAGAATGGGTGGCACTGGGAGTTTTTGGGGGAGGAACGGGGGAGCTCTGTGCGTGCAGAGAGATTGGAAGGAGAGGAAAAGGCAAAGGACATGTGAGAGGAGAAGGAGAAAATCCTAACCCCTTATATTCACCTAACTGCGCCAAGATTCGTGCAAACGCTATAGTGTAACCGCCACGCGTCGTGGAAAGAACTGGGAAGGACCCACGCGATGATTACGTGGCCTCGATCTCCGCACACGCATTGAAACGGCGCCTCGGTTCCACGAACCGCGGACCCACCAATGGTCGTGCAGACGGAATGCCTGTCAGATGACGTGACTTGACCATGACTTGTGTCAGGTGGCGTTATAGACCAAGTTCCGGCTTAGTTTGAAATCAAGCTGGAAAATCCGAGTAACCTGTTGATAGGTCCGACTTATTTTTGAGACCCGGATCGTATTTTTTGTTGTGAAGTTTCAGGAACCCTTCAAGATTCTGCAAGCCGAAGATTAAGCTAGACGATGATAAATCCGACTTTGGATCTTGGAGGCCTCTAGGGGCTGTTGTTGGGGATATACTTTCCGGGTATCCTCACAGTTCCTCACTGACCAGGGTGGCCCACTTCGGGTTAGAGCTTTGCTTCATGGGTGGCCCAGTCAGGGAGAAAGACAGAGTCCAATCCGGCTACGGGAAGGCCCAGAAGACTTACCGACTTAGGCCCATAATGTTACTTGTTACTCTGTAACCGACTCTTAGTCGTAGCCGGATAGATCTCTTTTGTAAACCCTAGGCCGAATATGTATATAAGCTGTCCTAGGGAGAGCCTTTAGGGCACACCAATACTTTAGACCCTCAACTCGCACAGGCGAAACCCTTGTAACCCATATTCCGGCTCTGTCGTATTACTAGATTGCTAGCAGGAGTAGGATCTGTCCAAAGCCGGCGGATTCGAACCTGGGTAAACTTGTGTGCTCACTGCCCCGTAACACCGTACGTCTCACACCCCTCTCTTCCGCATGCCTCGAGGACCCCCCTCATGGCGTACTTGTCATCAATCCGACGACATGCGCTGGATTGAGGAGACCTCTTTTATCATGATGGACGATGATGATTACTATGTGCACATCAAGGTTCGATATATTTGCACTTGCATCAGTATGTTGAGTAGTTGTAAAACTCACATATGAACTACACATCTTGAACTAACCGTGATTCTCATGTAGGCTTAGCCGAAGGACAACGAGTTGATCAACAAGCCCATTGAGAACTATGCTCTGTGAAGATGATCTACGGTCCTTGCATTCCTGCTATGCCCATATCTCTGACCGCGATACACCGTGCTCTTAGCCAACTAATGGAGCACAGTGGACTGGCGACTAGGTATCTTGCCATGACCCCTGAGCGCAGGATGAGCTGGTTCACGGCCTTCCTGAACAAGCACTACCTCTAAGCAGCGGACTGAGCTGTTCGAGGAGGTGCTGGTAGCGGTGTTGATGAACATGACCGTGATGTGTATTTTGGAGTAGCTAGGATGATGAACTTTGGTTGCAGTGACACTTAAAATTTGGTTTGTATATTTTGGGAGGTGGTTTTCAATGATAACCCCTCCGTTTGTGATGAACTTGTGCTGCATCACGGGAAGTTATTCGTGAACTCGTGCTGCAGCACACACGCTAAGACTGACTATGTCGATTCATTCTTTATATAAGCTAGTAGTTATCTAAATTGCAATTGTCTAAACTTTGTTTTCTGCCTTGCTGATGTTGGGTAAGCTCACCTTATTAGCCAGGAGGTAAGGCTATTGGGGACAATGCAACTACCCAAACAAGTACCAATTTCCTGAAAACCAAGAATGCATGGAACCAAACATCTGGGGCTTGGCTTCAAAACCCATAGGGAAATGAAAATACACGGAACCAAACCAATGGCCCTTTAGGCACGAGAGATTGCATTGTCGCGCATAGCTTCCATGGAGCCATGATCTCTAGGTGTGACTAAAGGGCACGAGCAACCAAACACGCCCTATGTGTTCTATCTGTACAAGCATACTACGCATAGATCGGCTCTAATACCACTTGAGGGGTTCAATGGAAGAAAACAAAAAATTCCTTTGACAGAACACACCTAGCCAGGATCTATCTAGGAGTAATATTGTAACAGAGAGAGACAATGGTAGCATACCCTTATAGATCATAAGTGTTTAATGCTCATGCAGAACATGGATGATGTAGTCGTACTCATCCGACCACAAGGTCACGAAGCTCCTCGCATTCACCCTTGTCCTGGTCCTCGCACGACAATCCGGTGGCACAAGTGGTAGAACCCCAAGGTATCACACATGTATGGTGCAAGACGTCGACTCCTAGGTCTCTGATCCCTGCCGAGATTGCGGAAGTAGATCTCCTAGCCGGAATCACCGCAACACAATGGCGTGTGTAGGGAAGTAGTCTCCCGCTCGTGCATCCCTTACTTTGGGCTGTAGTCGCAAGAGGAGAGAGAGCGAGAGAATCCTATAAGGAACAATACTTTAGAGAATATTGGGTGGAAACTGGTGTTCTTTTTCCCTCCTATATGGACCTACTTATATAGGGGAAAAGAGGACACACCCTCCCCTAAAGTCCCGAGGTGGGAATAAAGAGAGGAGGAGGCGGCGGCCGACCAGGGCCACCCGTACGTGGCCCGAGGTGGGTTGCGGCCTGGTGGGCCCCACCCATGCACCCTCCCAAGGCGAGGGCTGGTGGCTGCTCCTGTGGCCCTTTCCTATTGGGCCTTGTTCCCTTCGAGAACTTGGCCCATTAGGGAACTTGCCCCATTTATTTTTATTTAAATATTATTTTATTATTAATTACAATAATTAATATAACATACATATTTAATAAATCCTTTTGACCCAAAACTCCTTTTGGTTCTCTCCGATTTCCTTAGGGATTTCCTAGAACGACTCTGATTCTCTCACGAAGCACTTCCGATGTTCCTTTCTCTTTCCTTCTTGTGATTCCATCAATTCTAGTATGATCTCCAGGCATCGTAAAGCCCTTAAGTGTGTTACCCTACGGTTCAGGAACATCACAGACATGATCGAGATGATCTCAAATCAATGATCAATAGCAGGACCGGGATGCCCATAATGACCCCTATGCATTCCACGATTTCAACATCATTTGAACCATAAATGTCGAATCCAATTCCCTTGTTAATTCGATACCTAACTTGATCGAGATCTGATCATCAGTATCACGATACCTTGTTCAATCTCGTTTCCGACAAGGACTGCTTTACTTGTTCTAGTGATATTTGTAGGGGTTCGTAGCATGGAAAACAAAAAATTTCTATCGCATACAAACAAACAAGCCAAGATCTATCTACTAGATTGTAGCAACGAGTCGATAGAGGAACTCACCCTCGAAGATTCCAAAGCGGTTAACGAGAGCAGATTCTCGTGGGTGATGTAGTCGTACTCTTTCCGATCTCAAGATCGCGTAGACGATCCTTCCAGCCACGCTCAAGCAGCGCCCCGCAATCGGTCACATCGCTCTACTGACGAAGACCTTCCTCTCCTTGTTCCAAAGAAAATGGAGGTTGTAGCACTCTCCTCGCGATTCCCAAAGACAACCGTGGTACCTAAGTAGAGGGAAATCCCAGGCTTCGCTTTAAGCCAAGTAGTATGGTGGAGCTTATGAGAGAGGCTATTAGTGGTCTAGTAATTAGACACACCAATTAGAAGGCTCTAAACCAATTAGAAGGCTCTAAACCTGGCTAAAGCAATTAGAAGCTCTAAACCAAAACGGCTCTAAACCCGGAGATCTAGAGGTGGAAACTTGTGTGTTTAGGAGGGGAGCCCTGCCTCCTTATATAGGTGGGAGGGCTGCCAAGGGGAGGAGAGTCCTCCCAAGTCGGCTTGGTGGGCGCTGCCAAGGAGGAACCCTCCTCCAATCGGCCTCCACCAATCCTCCTCTCTTCCCACTTCCCAAAATTGTTGCTTGACTTTCAAACTAGCTGCTTGACTTTTCAATTTAGGATTTAAATAAATCCTTTATTTTGGACAGCGAAGACACCTAGTACATGATGCAATCATTCCAACTTACAATGACACATTCATGTACCCTTCCCCTTTCCGGAGTGCCGGACATTCCGGAACCTTCTAGAATGTTCCCGATGAAAACACCTAACCATTCCCCAACTCAAATGGGACTTTCCTTATATGAATCTTATTCTCCGGACCATTCGGATCTCCTCGTGATATCCGGATCCCATCCGAGACCAACAACATTCGGTCTCTTTCTCATAATACCATAACTACTCAAACAACGTCAATCCTTATGTGTCTCCCTACGGTTCGTGAATTATGCGGACATGATCGAGACACTTCTCAACAATAACCAATAGAGGAATCTGGAAATTCATATGGCTCTACATATTTCTACGATTACTTTGCGATCGAATGAACCACTTACATACGATACCAATTTCCCTTTGTCTCACGATATGTTACTTATCCGAGGTTATGATCGCGGTATCTCCGCATACCTAGTTCAACCTCGCATCGATAAGTACTCTTTTCTCGTTCCTTGATATGTGATCCCTTGTGAGCCAGTCACATGCTTGCAAGCTAATTGGATGACATTTCACCGAGAGGGCCCAGAGAATATCTATCCGTCATATGGATGGACAAATCCCACTCTTGATCCATGTGTTTCAACCAATACTTTCCGAACACTCAATGCCACCTTTATAGCCACCTCATACGGTGTGGTGTTTGATGACATCAAAGCATCCATCCGGTAAAGGTGATATGCATGATCTCATGGTCGAAGGAATTAGGTTACTATGTATCAGAAAGCATATAGCAATTGAACTATTGAAATGACTTGATCTTTATGCTACGCTTATCTATAGGAGTATGTCCATCACATCATTCTCCTAATGATATGACCCTGTTGTTAATAACATCTCTATGTTCATGATCAGGAAACAATGATCATATATTAACCAACAAGCTAGTTTAACAAGAGGCTTTACTAGGGACTCTTTTATGTTTACAAATCACACAAGTATTAATGTTTCCGGTTAATACAATTATAGCATGGTATGTAAACATTTATCATAAGTATGAAGATATGATAATAACCTACTTTATTATTGCCTCTTGGGCATATCTCCAACAGTCTCCCACTTGCACTAGAGTCAATAATCTAGTTTCATACCTTTATGTTTTCAACACCTATGGCTTTCTGGTGTTGTATGTACACGATTGCTAGTGGTTAACTGATCTCCGGATCTGACACTTCCAGGTCCGTGTGTAATTGCATGTCTTTGCGTCTCTACGCATCACTCATTCTCTTAATGAGATGGCTTTGTATGATTTGGTCTTTCGGTGTGACCTTTAGTTCTTTGGGGTTAAAACATGTTGATAATATTGTCGCACAATATATCTTCATAGTATTATCCCGCTGTGAACTACACCTAGTTTGATAACAAACTACTTGACACAAATGCCCTCTTTTGCTGCTATAATAGCAGTCATATACTTAGCCTTTTGTTGAAGTATCTGTCACAATGTCTTAACTTTGGAACTCATCCAAATCCATTATGGAACTCACTTTCCATTATATTGTGCCACCCTTAGTTTAGATTGAGATAAACTTAATTTGTACTCTGTGACAAACCTAGTATCAATGTAGTACTTTTACAATGAACTAATCATCTATTTGTCACTTCTACAAATAATATACTCTTAGTTCTTCCAAAAGATCATAAGAATATCCTTACTATCGTCCAATGATCATCTTATGAATCATTCTGGTATATGCTCATAATATTTATAGCATAGGACATATCTGGATTTGTACATATCACAAAGATGATTGATATAAATACTCTTTGTGATTTCATACATCAAGTATCAATCTATACTTGAATCTTTGTTTCACTTACCAAGTGCCAATACACTTGAATATATCATCAACATTGAACTCTTTCAATCCTTTCTGCAACAAGAACCTTTCTTGTAGTTTCTATATTGAATTCATTCAATATCTCGTCTATGTACTTCCGCACAACCATATTAGCGCTATTGATGCCAAATATTTGGGTTTTGCCTAAGTCTTTCATCGGGATGAAATTCTTAATATGTGTTAATAAAAGATACATCATTTCCAATCAACAATATGTCCTCCACATAATGTATTAGAAATATGTTTTAGCGCTCCCACTTAATTTCTTGCAAATGCAAGCATCTTCATTGTCTCTGATGAAATTAAACTCTTTTAACAGTTTCATCATAGTGAAGATTCCAACTCCGCTATGCTTACTTCAACCATTGAAGTTTGCATATGCATTTAGCATCCTTTGAATTAACAAAACCCTTTGGACCGTGTCATGCACACGTCCTAGGTAACCATTCTATTAGAAGAACTTGTTTTGTTTATTCTACTACCACATAACAAATTATATGTAGTGGTTGCTACATTAATCCGCTCAGACTAAAAATCGCTATGAAAGATCAAATCTTGTCATATACAACCTTTGAACATTGTTGTGAACTCTTTCCCAACATGTCGACTATATTATAGATGTGAAACATCCATGTCTACTTCTTTATATATCCAAACACAACTGCAAGGTCTTACACCTTTTTCGAGGGTCCTTCAAGTTCAAAACTTGATTTCTCGTGTATGGAACTATCACGGATTATATGGCTTCAAGCCATTTGACGGAGTCGGGGCCCATCATCGCTTCTTTGCATGTAGTAGGTTCATTATTCTCAAATAATGATTCAACCCTCAAATCTTGGTATTTGATTGTTCATCCGACCTACTTGTTTCAATAGAAACTTAGACCTCCGTGACCACAACCTTTGAGGCACGTGAGCCATGAGCATTGTTCTTGCCTCCTAACACTTTTCGGTGTCTGCAACTTTGCACATATAGCTAAGGTTCCTTTAACCTTATCAACGTTCTATTGTCCTCCCACTCATCTTTTCACGAAAAATTCCTTCTCAAAGAAACTTGACGTTCTAAGTGACAAACACTTTTGTCTCCGATTTTTATGGAGGAATACTTAATAGTAATACAAAGACAGGTTTATCCGACTTTGGTTGCAAACATCTTTCTTATGCAAAGCATACCAATGTTTAAGAAAGGACTACTTGGGTTTTATCCCAAACCATAACTTTATATGGTGTCATTTCAGCGGATTATGATGGAGCTCTTTTCAGTGGAAAAGCGGTAATCTGCAAAGCTTTTAATCTTTAAAATATAATGGCAGTTCTATGAATTACACCTTTGATCTTACCATGTCAAACAAGGTTTTAATTACATATCTCGAACGCTCCATACTTTTATGGTGTTTCGGGAAATGCAAATCCACGGAACGATTCCTTAAATCTTAGGTATTATGCTAAACTTGTAATTCAAATATGTTCCTTTATGATCTTATCATAAACTATTCATATTCTTGTTACAATGATTTTGCACTTCATCTTGAAAGTCTTTTGAACTTTTCAAATATTTCATACTTCATCCTTATTAAGTAAATATTCATATATTCACTCAAATTTTCGGAGAAAGCATATGAAGTTGAAATCCATCGCTCTTGACTACACATAATGGAGTTCGTACAACAATATGCACAAGTTCCAATAAGCTAGTCTTCGCTCCTTTTTGGCCTATGAACGAAGTTTTAATTATCTCTAGGAAAGTTTCACAAACGTCATTTGATCAAAAATCAAAAGACTCCAAAATTCCATCCACATGGAGTTTCTTCATGTTTTCTTTCCAATATAATTTAAACGGCGATGTCACTTCCTAAGTGATCTTTCAATCAATTTGTCTTTCGACAATTTTAGCATTAGTTTTATGGATGTGATTTCTCCAACGAGATTTGTGAATCATCCATCTTTTATGGATTACAATTAATTGAACAACCCTTTGTTCTCATAATACCTGATAAAACAAATCTTGAAGGCAAGCGTTGATGTTTAACGAGCAACAAAATAACCCTTTATTTGTTCTCGATGAACATCATCACCTATTCTTTTGCTAGTTACTTAGGCCATTGTAGTTCATGAACTGTGTTGTTTCGTATGACGATTCACACCAACAAATTCAGTATCAAATACTTAAGAACCACATTGTTTAATAAGCAAAGAATATAGCCATAACACATATATCATCTATATACTTAAACTGAACAATTCTAGTCTTTTCTTTTCTGCCATATACTTATGAGATTCTCTTTCAAGATTTCTTTCTGTTTGAAAGAATCTATCAACATCAATAGTGGAGTCATACATATGACACATAGTCCAAAGCGTGTATAGTTAAATACCAATGTCTTTGGACTTGCACTTTGAAGTAGATCAGCATTATCAAATGTTTGGTGTTCTTTCAAATTCCTTTCTTTAGTTAACTCTTGGTGTATTAAACATTTTACCTACATCAAATATTCACCTTCATCATGGATTTATCCATGATCAAGCTACTTTAGCTTATAACGGTGAATCGTGAGTATAATGTTGCTCTCCAAAACCTTTTAGAAGATTAGGACAACTAGTGTCTCCAACCTTTTGCAAATTCTCATCAAATATGAGAACATGACTTTTGCCATATTATACTCTATCATGTTGTAACCAAAACTTCATTTCAGATATCACAATATCTTCCACACATCATGGTTTCTGAAACAACTCTTTCAGATCCTAGATAACCTTGATATTAAGACAATCCTTTGAATATCAAGAATCATGGAGACAAACATGATACTCAAACACTAACACTTGGAATTGTCACTCTTGTTTTAATACTAATTATTAAACTTTATGGAGTAACCTAAATTACCGAAAGTTTGCAATAGGACTTTTAAACTTTAGATTAACACTTCAAAACAATACGATACCAGTTCGTAAAGTAACTAACCAGAATTCTATAGTTCTATCATCTCAATTATAACTAAGCGCAAGGTGGTAAACGGATGCCAATGACTACAACAACTATGCAAATAACCTTTGATTTAATTTATGATAAATTGAGTTCTAATTAATAATTAAATTAATCCAGGTGAACTCCCACTCAAAACAACATCCCTCACATTGTTTTAGTGATCACACGAACCAAATCCACCACATCAAAACCGATCATCACGAGAGTTGATGTAGCTTCAATGGCGAACAATCAACATGTTCATCATATCTACTATATGACTCATGCTTTACCTTTCGGTGATCCGTGTTCCTGAGACCATGTCTGTACATGCTAGGCTCGCAAGATCAAACCTTAGCTACCGCATAAGCAAATCTGGCTTGCTTACGTTGTATTCACCCGCGGAATCAAAGACACCCGATCATCACGTGGTGCTTTGAAGCAGCAAGCTTTGGCAAGGGTGCATACTAAGGGTGAACACTTTAGAACTTGAAATTTATGTGCATGAGGGATCATCTTATAATGCTACCGCTGCCTACTAAGCAATACAAGATGCATAAAGGATTAACATCACATGCAATTCATAATATGTGATATGATATGGTTTTCTTCTTTGTGCTTCCGATCTCCATCTTCAAGCACGAACATGATCTCCATCATCACCGGATAGCATCAAGGTCAATGACGCTTCTTCATGGTTGTCCCACCAGCTTCAACTATTACAACTATTTTGAATAGACACGCAGGTCTTAACAAATTAAAGACAACCATATGGTTCTCCCGGTTGCCAACTTACAATAAGGAACATTGCATACATCAAATATAATCACAATCATGGCCATATCACATCATCAGACACCCCGCAAAACAAAGTTAGACGCCTACTTTCTTTGCATATTTTACGTGGTTTGGGGCTTTCAATAAGTGTCGTTCTAACTTATTTAACAAGAACCACAACATTGATACTAGCATTGTTGATCACCCGTTGTAAATTGGATCTTTACTATGCTAGGAGAAACAGCACCAAAAGCCACTTATGCAATACAAGTTGCATGTCAAGCGTGGAGCAAGTCTCATGAACGATGTCATGTAAGGTTAGCCCCGCTTCATCCCAACATACCGCAAGATGCAAAGTACACAAAAGCAATCTACAATAAAGCATCAACGCCCACAATGACCATTGTGTTCTACTCGCAACAAATCTACATATAGACACGGCTCGATACCAATCGTAGGGGTTCAGAGCATGGAAAACAAAAATTTCTATCGTACAAACAAACAAGCCAAGATCTATCTACTAGATTGTAGCAACGAGTCGATAGAGGAACTCACCTCAAGATTCCAAAGCGTTAACGAGCAGATTCTCGGGTGATGTAGTCGTATTCTTCCGATCTCAAGATCGCAGAGACGATCCTTCCAGCCATCGCTCCTAAGCGCCCCCGCAATGGGTCACACGTCGACTGACGAAGACCTTCCTCTCCTTGTTCCAAAGAAAATGGAGGTTGTAGCACTCTCTCGCGATTCCTGCAAAGACAACGGCGTGGTACCTAAGTAGAGGGAATCCCGCAGGCTTCGCCTTAAGCAAGTGCAGTATGGTGGAGCTTATGAGAGAGGCTATTAGTGGTCTAGTAATTAGACACACCAATTAGAAGGCTCTAAACCAATTAGAAGGCTCTAAACCAAGCTAAAGCAATTAGAAGCTCTAAACCAAAACGGCTCTAAACCGAGATCTAGAGGTGGAAACTTGTGTGTTAGAGGGGGAGCCCTGCCTCCTTATATAGGTGGGAGGGCTGCCAAGGGAGGAGAGTCCTCCCCAAGTCGGCTTGGTGGGGCGCCGGCCAAGGAGGAACCTCCTCCACCCGGCCTCCACCAATCCTCCTCTCTTCCCACTTCCCAAAATTGCCGTTTGACTTTCAAACTAGCTGCTTGACTTTTCAATTTAGGATTTAAATAAATCCTTTATTTTGGACAGCGAAGACACCTAGTACATGATGCAATCATTCCAACTTACAATGACACATTCATGTACCCTTCCCCTCCGAGTGCCGGACATTCCGACTTCTAGAATGTTCCCATGAAAACACCTAACCATTCCCCAACTCCAAATGGGACTTTCCTTATATGAATCTTATTCTCCGGACCATTCCGGATCTCCTCGTGATATCCCGGATCCCATCCGAGACCAACAACATTCGGTCTCTTTCTCATAATACCATAACTACTCAAACAACGTCGAATCCTTAAGTGTGTCTCCCTACGGTTCGTGAATTATGCGACATGATCGAGACACTTCTCCTAACAATAACCAATAGAGGAATCTGAAATTCATATGGCTCTACATATTTCTACGATTACTTATGATCGAATGAACCACTTACATACGATACCAATTTCCCTTTGTCTCACGATATGTTACTTATCCGAGGTTATGATCGCCAGGTATCTCCGCATACCTAGTTCAACCTCGTTACCGATAAGTACTCTTTTCGCTCCGTGATATGTGATCCTCAGAGCCAGTCACATGCTTGCAAGCTAATTGGATGACATTTCACCGAGAGGGCCCAGAGTATATCTATCCGTCATATGGATGGACAAATCCCACTCTTGATCCATGTGTTTCAACCAATACTTTCCGAACACTCAATGCCACCTTTATAGCCACCCTGTTACGGTGTGGTGTTTGATGACATCAAAGCATCCATCCGGTAAAGGTGATATGCATGATCTCATGGTCGAAGGAATTAGGTTACTATGTATCAGAAAGCATATAGCAATTGAACTATTGAAATGACTTGATCTTTATGCTACGCTTATCTATAGGAGTATGTCCATCACATCATTCTCCTAATGATATGACCCTGTTGTTAATAACATCTCTATGTTCATGATCAGGAAACAATGATCATATATTAACCAACAAGCTAGTTTAACAAGAGGCTTTACTAGGGACTCTTTTATGTTTACAAATCACACAAGTATTAATGTTTCCGGTTAATACAATTATAGCATGGTATGTAAACATTTATCATAAGTATGAAGATATGATAATAACCTACTTTATTATTGCCTCTTGGGCATATCTCCAACAATATTCCATCCACATGACCTAGTCATATGGTGCACAACTTATGCATGTAATTCATCGAGTGATATCAGTATATCTTCCCATCACATAGGAGAACAAATACCAATCTCGATACATACGCCTCAATCTGCCCCTCTGGAATACCCAACATACACTTTTATGGTCACCCAGTTACGGTCATGACGGTTGATGCAGTCAAAGCAGCCTTGGGTGACAATGATTAAATATGATCTCACGGTCTAAGGATTAGGACATTTAGTTTCTAACTATTGCAACTATGAACTTTGTGACTTGATCGTGTTGCAACAATCATCGGTGGATAATGTCCATCACATCATTTTCCAGATGATATGACTTCATTGTTAGTTGGCATAAATGGACCATGATCAGGAAACCTTGATCATCGGCTGTCCAATGAACTAGTTAAATAGAGGCTACTAGGGACCTTTGGTTTGTTTATATATCACACCTATATCAGTATTTCTGATTGATACAGTTACACCATGATATAAAACTATTATAAACTAATGAGATATGATAATAAACATCTTTATTATTTGCCTCTAAGGGCATATCTCCTTCACTGCACCGGAAGGGATCTAGTTCAACGAGTTCCATGCCAACCGCTCTAGATCAGCTTCATGGGCATCATCATTCACTGCACCGGATCTGGCTCAGCGACACTCTCATCCACCGTGCTCAAGCACGCATCGATCGCCCCATATCTGCTTACCCGACACTAACAGTCACCGCAATAGCAGCACCCTCGGTGATGTCGACGTCACTGACACAAATACGATGATGCTTAGACGCCCTCCGATCATGGTAACCAAATTTCCAACCCATTTTTGTTCTGTTAGCAGTATAGAAGGTTCAATCCCGTTGTAGTGAACCATATTTTTTGTAATCATGCTATATAGCAAGTCACTGCGCATGCTTGTTCTTTGTGCTACATACAAGGTTACTAGAGATGTTGGTTTGCATCACCTACTCTACAAATTTTGAAGTCATACACATTTGTGTTATTTTATCATGTACGTGTTTTTAGCTACTTCGTACAACAGTAATTGCCTGCTATAGTTTTCTTGCAAAATCTAAGTCACTAGAAAATATAAGTTTGCATTAAATGCTCCATAGTTGCTGACTTCTATCTGGTTTGTCCTGAGCTAAGTTCTTCCTATTGTTTCCTCCCTAGCATCCTTCCGCGATTCTGTAGTACTCGTTTAAACTCTTCCTATCAATTCGATTATAATTTTATTGTTGCCATCTAGTTTTCCAAGACCTGCATCAGTAACTATTTTCTCTTCCTTTGCATAGAGCTCAAACATAAAACACTGAACATGTTGGTTTGCAAAGCTTATTCCATAGGTTCACAAGCGATGCCTTTATATTTCGTATATGATTCTGGTTCATTCTAAGAAACGGCATAAAAATCCTCTACTGTGTTGTTCATGGGTGGAGCATTCCCTATTCTACAAGTTTAGGTATGATGCTAGTATAATTTATATCTGGTCCATTCTTAGCTACGACAGTAACTGCATACTATTGTGTAGTTCACCACAAATTCTAAGTCACTCAACATCTCGTGCATTCCAGGCTATACAACTGCTTCCATATTTGCTGAAATGACTTGGCTAGTTTATATTTGCTAAAATTGTAAGCCAGACACATTGTTTGGTTGCTTGTTTTATGGTAGATATACTTGTTTAATGCTTGCTTGTCCTGTTTTGTTTGATATGTTAGTCAATAGTTAAACCATGAACCTATAATAAACTCTAGTTCAGAGCTTGTGTCCTATCAGTCAAATGGGTAGTTTCAATTTTTTTGTAATGAAGATGGTTGTTTATTTGCCTTGTTTATTGTATTAACTTGTTATTATTTAGTTTCAGACTGCAATTATTACTATCGCCACCCAAAAGGACTATAAAATCATGTCTTAAAGTGGTTTTCCAATATAGTGTTCGCAATCAAAAGACGATGCAGTTGATAGATTGAGAAAGAAAATTGAGGACTCTATTATCCATGGGCTCAATCTCGACTGGCAACTGAAATGCTGAATTTTCTTACCCTTTATTTGTTAATAATATGTAATAATTTTAAAAACTTTGCAGCAATATAATATCTAGGTAAATCGCATAGGCCATATAGGCATTTAGTTGACGTTGTCCTTACCTAGCGGTAGCTCGTACCATAACTGGGTCGATTGGGCTGATGATGAACAGTAAAAGATGCTCAATGATTGTCTATATGCACCTTTTTGATCGTTGCAACTAGCATGAGCCTCAGAAAAACCGAAACAGTAATGGACGCACGTGCAAAAGGCCAGGCACCACAGACGGGCTCCATGAAAAGTAAAATGGCAAACAGTAACATATGCCAGAATCATAGCATGCCGCATAAGAGCAAAATGCCAAAATCATAAGATGTCTACGACACCATGAATGCTATGAATGCTAACGATGATAGCATGCATAAATCATAAATCCATTGACTATAAAAAAGGATGTGATTATCCATATTATGCTATGGGCGATTGAACCCTAAGCTAGCATAGACATAACACGACACATGATCACAATTGGATCACATCTACCCGGTCCTAAATGTTGAAGTCGTATTGTCTAGGAGGAACGGTCGTATCCTTTGGGGTAGCCGGGTTCGTGTTTATATTGACAAGGAATAGCTCCATTGCATGGCATATACAGAGTTGGATACGTATACGGTGGTGTACTACACCATACGTATACGTATCGATATTACATCTCTAATACCCCCCTTAATCTAGACCTGGGAGAGGTTTAGATTACGCTTAAACTCATCTAATTTCTTTACACATAAAACTTTAGTAAAACCATCTGCAAGTTGATCTTTGCTGGATATGAATCTGACATCAAGCTGCTTGCTAGCAACCCTTTCTCGAACAAAGTAAAAGTCTATCTCAATATGTTTTGTACGAGCATAAAAAACTGGATTAGCAAACAAGTAGGTGGCACCAAGATTATCACACCATAGACAGGATTTCTCCTTGAGTGAGATACCAAGTTCACGAACAAGAGATTCAACCCAAATGAGCTCAGCGGTGGCATTGGCAAGAGCTTTGTATTTTGCCTCTGTGCTGGACCTGGACACAGTAGGTTATTTTCTGGCACTCCATGAAATAAGATTGGGACCAAAAAATATAGCAAATCCACCAGTAGAGCGTCTATCATCTAAATCACCAGCCTAGTCAGCATCTGAATAAGCACTAAGAAGAGTGGAATTTAACCTTTTAAATGTAAGACCAACCTTTCTCGTGCCATGAATATACCTCAAAATTCGTTTAACAGTCGTCCAATATGTAGTAGTAGGAGCATGGAGATACTGACAAACCTTATTAACTGAGAAAGAAAGATCAGGTCTAGTCAGTGTCAAATATTGAAGTGCCCCAACAATACTCCTGTAATGTGTCACATCCTCAGGACCTAACGGAGATCCATCTGTCAAATATAGTGTATCTGTTGTAGAAAGAGGTGTTGGACATGGTGTACATGAACTCATACCAACACGGTGTAGTAGATCTGCAGCATATTTCTCTTGATTTAAAATCAACCCATCCGATTGTTTGTGTACCTCAATGCCAAGAAAATAATGAAGGTCGCCAAGATCCGTAAGAGCAAAATCTAAACTCAAATGATGTAGAAGAGTTGTAATAGTCGAATTAGAAGAACTGGTAACAATGATGTCATCAACATAAATCAGAAGGAACATTGTGACCTCTGACGTATGATAAAGAAATAACGAAGTATCAGCCTTTGACGGAAGAAAACCAAGAGTATGTAACTTGGAACTTAGACGAGAGTACCAAGCTCTAGGTGCCTGTTTCAAACCATATAAAGCTTTATCAAGTTTGCAAATATAGTTTGGAGTAGCGAAAGACTCAAAACCAGGTGCTTGCTTCATGTAAACCTCCTCTTCCAGAACACCATGTAAAAACGCGTTCTTGACGTCTAGCTGCCGTAAGCTCCATCCTCTAGAGACTGATATAGACATAATGAGTCTGATTGTAGCAGCTTTAATGACTGGACTAAAAGTATCTTCATAGTCTATACCATGTCGTTGCTTAAATCCTTTTGCAACAAGACGTGCCTTGTACCTGTCCAGAGTACCATCATCACGTTTCTTGATCCGATACACCCACTTGCAGTCAATGATATTTTTATTTGAGCTTAGTGGAACAAGATGCCAAGTGTTGTTAGCAAGGAGAGCATCATATTCCTCTTGCATAGCTTGCTTCCAGTTTGAGTTAGCTAAAGCCTCAGTGAGTTTTGTAGGTTCCCCTATAGAAGTAAGCAAAGCATACCGAATAGTGCCATCAGTATATTTTTTCGGGTTGCGTATACCTTTTTGAAGACGAGTTTGAACTCCAGATGGAACCGTAGTAACAGGTGGAGCAGAGGATTCATGATGATCAGTGGTGGCAGCTGCAGGTACCGAATCATGTGGAGTGTCATCATTGGAAGCAGGACTAGCAGGGACATGCGGTGGAGGGGACACGGACGTGGCATCCAGCGTGACTGGCATCGCATGCGGTATGGGTGACGAGGCCGCATGCGGTATGGGCGACGAGGCCGCTTCGCGCTCAGGAAGCGTCTTGGCAAGAGGAACATGCGCGGAGAAGTACCACTACCACTGTGTGTCGTGGGAATCCAATGAAGATTCTGCTGAAAATCATCCTCGGATCACCGCTAGTAGTGTCATTGTTTGCTATTGACAGATTCTCCTCATCTGTATCATTATTTGATGTACTAGTTTCAGCATTGTCTTGAGGATTATGCATAGGATCTGTTTGTGGACTTGTAGGAGCCTCTTCAGCAATAACCTGGGAAGGAACAAACTACAGATAATGGTCATTAGTATGCACACCCCTATTAGTACATGTCGAAGATGGGTTATCTTGTGGAAGAAGGAGAATCTCCTCGCGCAAGCGGCGACCTGCGTTGGGATGAAGAGAGGCAAAAGGAAAAATATTCTCGTCAAAGATAATATCTCGATAAATATAGACGTGACCAGTAGACACGTCAAGACATTTAACTCCTTTATGGCGAGGGTTGTAACCAATAAAAACACATTGTTTGGAACGAAAAGAAAGCTTGTGTTTGTTATATGGACGAAGATTGAGCCAGCAAGCACAACCAAAAACTCGAAGAGACTCATAATTGGGTTTAACTTGGAGTAATTTTTCAGTGGAGGTCTCATAATTGAGTACTTTGGTAGGAAGCATATTGATAAGAAAAGTGGCAGTAAGAAAGGCATCATCCCAGTATTTGAGAGGCATAGACGCATTGGCAAGTAGAGAAAGGCCTACTTCAACAATATGACGGTGTTTACGTTCAGCATAACCGTTTTGTTGATGAGCATGTGGACATGATACATGATGAACAATGCCTACACGTTGGAAGAAACTATTCAATTTTTCATATTCACCACCCCAATCTGTTTGCATGGTGAGAATTTTGCGACCGAATTGGCGCTCAACATATTGCTAAAAATCAAGAAACACTTGATACACTTCAGAACGTTTCTTAAGCAAATAAATCTAAGTAAACTTGCTAAAATCATCAATAAAGCTTACATAATATGAATGTTTGCCTATAGAGAGAGGAGCTGGACCCCATACATCAGAAAAGATCTGTTCCAAAGGAACTGTAGACACACTAGTGGAAACAGGGTATGGTAGCTGATGACTTTTGGCCTGTTGGCATGGATCACATATGTAAGGCTTTATTGCTGGGGAATATAAAAGTTTATGCTTCCTAAGAATTTGATGAACAATAAAAGAAGATGGATGGCCTAGACGATAGTGCCATGTAGAGGATGAAGGCTTGACGGTGACAAGAGCATGCTTGGAGGACTCCGAAGACACTGGAACTAGAGGATATAAGCCACCATGACAAGGACCTCTAAACACGATGCGCCATGCTTCGATCCTTAATCAATAAAAAGAATGGGTGAATTTCCATATAACAATTGTTGTCTAGGCTAAGCTTATGAGCAGAAATTAAACTCATGGATGCATCAAGAACATGTAAAATATCACAAAGTTGCATAGTACTATCAGGGGTGTGCAAAATAGAATGACCAATATTAGCAATATCCACACCTTGTCCACTAGCATTATTAACTTGATCACGGCCTTGATAGGGTTCATGAACCTGGAGTTTGTTGAGTTGACCAAAGGACATGAGTTGTAGCGCCAGATTCTAAGTACCATTGTGTCAACTCCATAAGCACCTTTTGTCTCCTTTGGTGGCCGTCCTCATCATCATCATCACCATACCGCCACCAACACTCATCAGCCGGTGGCCCTCCTTCTGCAGATTTGACAAAAACACCGCCCCGCCATGGAGTAGACGCTGTCCTTGCGCCTTTCAAGCATTTATCCCGATGGGGACGTTGTCATGCCTTTGAGGAGGTCGTTGTGGACGTGGCTGTTGCACGTGAGGAGGCATATATGGTGCCATGAAAGGTGGAAGTGGGCCGCCGATATGGAGGCATATAGGGGCATGTAGGGCGCCGGCGATGGAGGCATGTAAGGTGTCACTGATATGATCGACATGGCATATATGGCGCCGTGTGTATGGTGGCCTTGCATTTCCCCATAGCCGGATTCGGGACACGCTGCAAGATTAACAGAGGACATGAACGAGCCAAACCCGTGGTGGAGAGCATGGCATCACGATTCTCATAAGACAACAGCTGAGAGCACATATCATCGAGGGAAGTGGAAGGCACGACTTTGAGGGCCGCAACAAAGCCATTATAGGAACCATCAAGTCCATTCATAATATAATCCTTGAGTTCATCATCATCAACGGTTTTACCCGCCGTGGCAAGTTCAGATGCAAATCCTTTCATCTTGGTGATATATTGTTGAACAGTCATGTCGAGTTTCTTGGTATTGGTAAGAGCACCACGAAGGTTGGAGACCCGCGACTTGGACTGAGACGAGAATAGGTCATGGATGGCACGCCAGACATCAACAACATGAACGATGCCATAGACATGAGAGAGGATATCCTCGGAGAGAGAATTCACGATGTAGCTCACAACTTGCTGATCACGGGTAATCCAGACATCATAGGCAGGGTTGGAAACTTGTATCTTTTTCTTGTCAGCATCCTCTGCATCGAGGAACTCGGGCGGTGCCGGATCCGATCCTTCAAGCAAGCGAAGAACGCGAGCCCCACGTAGGGTGGGCAGCACTTGGGCTTGCCATGAGAGGAAGTTCTCCCGCGTGATCTTGGTGGCAGGAGGAGCACCGATGGAGGAAGCCGCAACATCGTAGAAGAAGTAGCCATAGATTCGTCGAGTAGGGAATTGTAGGGTGCGATCTAGGGTTTTGGGGTGGGTAGGGTTTTTGGAAAAACTGACTATGGGAATTGTTCTAGGAGGGAGAGATCTTGGTCGTCGGAAAATTGGGAGAGCACGACGGCGACGAGGCAGGGTGCCGGCGTCGGCGGCGGCTAGAACAAGCTCGAAAGAGGGAGGCCTGATACCATGTTGAAGTCGTATTGTCTAGGAGGAACGGTCGTACCCTTTGGGGTAGCCGGGTTCGTGTTTATATTGACAAGGAATAGCCCATTGCATGGCATATACAGTGTTGGATACGTATACGGTGGTGTACTACACCATACGTATACGTATCGATATTACATCTCTAATACTAAATCCTAGCTTTCACATGTCTTGTGAAACTATACATTCGGCTTCGCACCAAGAAATATAGTCACATAAAAAAACATGTTTCACTTAATTTTTCTGTGATGTCACACTCGATCGCACTTTGTATTTTTTTAATTTTACCTATTATATCTATTAATAATTGCTAATGTTCCACGTTACAACTCTAGTACCCAAAACAAATTCCAGAAAATAAAAACAAAAACCCAACCAAAAGCACACCAAAGTCCACTTCAATCCATATTGGGCATCCATGATCCATCCCTTCCCCAAGATACTCGCTCCCGCAAGAATCCCCATCTTTTGAGGCCAGCTGCAAGAAGCCTTCGCAACAGGGTGTGGATGCGGTCGCTTGCTCAGCAGCAGCTTCGGCGCACGTGTGTCAAGAAACACCATCACTCGAACTGCTGCTGCTGCTGACTGGGCCTCCTCAAGCCGCGGGTCGGGCCCCCCCTCCCACTCGCGCTCGCACGCGCGGAGCAGCAGCATATACCGGTGCGCCTTGCCGTTTTTGCCACCAAATCGTCCACCCTCCCCCCTGCGCCGACCCCAGCGCCGCCGCTCCCCGGGCCCACCCCGCAGCGACCCGGGCTCCGAATCGCTCCCGCCCCACACGAATCCGCGCAGATCCGCGATTGGTCGACGTCCCCCATTCTCCTCTCCCCTTCCTCCTCCCCTCCTCTCCCCGCGTCGATAATCTCGTCCCCAAATCCCCAATCCCCCCCCCCGACTCCGGCCAGCGCCGCCCGCCCTCCCGCCGTCGTACGGATTCCGCCTCCACCGCCGGCTCCCGAGCCCAATCGCCGTTTTACCCTAGCCGGGGCACCTCCTGACCGCCTCGACAAGCCCGACCCGGGATTCTAGGGTTTCGGGCGGGGGTGCTCCAATTCGCCGGCTCGGCTCGCCGGCCCGGTCCCGCGGCTGCTCGGGTCGCCCCGCGAGGGTCCTGATCGCCGGTCTCGCGCTCGTTGCTGCTCTGTTGCCCGCTGCCTGCCGTCTGGTACAGTGTTTTTCAAGCTGAATTGGGCTGGGTTTTGTGTCTGAATCAGGGAAGGGCTAGGCTGTCCCCTGTAACCGAGCCTCTGGTTGGCAGAAAGATTGCTGCTTTTCGAGGTTTCAGCTGCCTGGCGAGGCACTGTTTCCTTCAGCTTGCTCTGCGCTGCCCTGCGCTGGGATGACCGCAGCGCTGCTCTGAGGCGCGGCTACTGGCGAGGATGAATGTGGGGCAGGCGGCGCACCTGTCCGGCCAGATGTCTGGGCAGATGTCCGGGCAGGCGGCACAGATGAATCAGGTCGGCGGTATAGTCGGCGCTGACGGGATGCCCCTGCAGCAGATGCAGGATGGGCTTGGTGGCACGGGGATGGATCCCAACTTTCTCACAATGCGAAACACCATGCGCGAGAAGATGTAAGGGTCTCTTCTTCTTATCTTCTTTCAGTGACTGCTCTTAAAAATATAAACTTCTTTTCTTTATACATATTTGGTAGGCACTACTAGTTAGGGTGTTAACTTAGTTGATGTGAAAACTTTTGTACTGCACATCACACATATACCCTCCAATTGTACTGAGAAGATGCAAGTATTTCATAGCCATAAGTTATAGAGGTGATCGCACATGCACACTGCAAAGTTAATGTTTGCCCTTAAAGTTCACAAGAGCTCTGCACATAAATTCAGTGTTGCTGTTGAATCACCTCCTCACATCTAAAAAAATTACTTTTTTTTGCGAATATCTAAAAAATGTAGGTTTGCTGCCACAGCTGATGATTTGAATCTCATAGCAAGTAAGGGAATATTTTGTAGGCTGATACTTGTTCATGAACTGGCAGATTTGATTACATAGGAAGGAAGCAGACATCAGCTGACTGGAGGCGGAGGCTGCCGGAACTCGCACGGCGGCTGGAGGAAATCTTGTTTAGAAAATTCCCAAGCAAGGTGTTGTTCTCTCTTGTCCTTTTCTTTTCTTTTCTAGTTCTGGTTTGGAGCAATCAAACCCTTGGCCGAGCAAAATCTAACCTTACTGTTTCATCACTTTGTCTGTTCGACATACTCTGGTTGCTTTTGCAGAGTGAGTACTACAATATGATGAGGGCACCAGTGGAGCCACAGTTGCAGTTTGCTATTAAGACTCTGAGTGCTCAGAACCAACAAAATCAACAAAACCAACAAATATCAAGACAGATAGCGTCTTCCTCTGGTTATGGTACAATGATTCCAACACCTGGTATCACACAAGGTGCAAGTGGAAACTCTAGAATGTCTTATGTACCAGACAACATGGGTCTTTCGTCATCTGGTGCGGGCATGGTTCCTCAGAACACCAACATGGGCACCTCAATGCCAGGTGCAGATAGTTTTACTCAGCTTGTGCTCATGTCCTTAGGGTTATGTACTTTACCTTGAAACTTTTTTATTGCCTGCTGTAGGGTTCTAGCCTAGGCATCTCATGCAGCAGTAAATTTGGCAAAATTCAATCTGTGTGGTACAAGAACACTGCATCTGTTTAGAGTCTAGCTTAATATCTTGTCAATTAAAAAAAGTGATCCAGTATATAGCTTCTATATCCATAATCCAGTTGGAGCATGCCTTTCAAGGTCTTCTTTTTTTGAAATGGGAAGATCATTTGTGAGAAACTGAAGGCATATGCAGTGCTGTGCTGTTTTTTTTTTCTCATTTTGTTGCCCGTCCACATTACATCGCTCTACTTATTCTTAGTTGCTCCTTACAGGTTCGATGTCTAACGGCTACCAGCATCTAACTACCAGTGCCCCAATAAATTCTACCACAAGTAATGTCCCATCTACGATGGGTCCAATGGGTGTTCAGCGACAAGTAACCCATATGATCCCAACTCCTGGATTCAATAATCAGCAAAATGTACCTGCTAATCCTGACTATTCAAATGGAACTGGATATTTCAATGGTGAGTCAGCTATGACACAACATATGCAGCAGCAGAAGCAATTTTCAAGCAACCAGGGTAGCCATCAAATCCAGAATATTGGGGGCCACCGAAACTCCGCAATACACTCAAGCATGCTAGAGAATTCTTCTGCATTTGGTTTATCAGATGGACATGTGAATGGTGGAATGGGATTGCATGGATCAAACACGCAAATTACAAACAGAAATGCAGCACCAGAATCATACATGAACATGTCCTCTTTTGGCAGTTCACCTAGACCTTTGCAGCAGCAGTTCAATCAGCTTAATACACAGAGAATACCAAGTATGCTCGCTGATGCGTCCTATCTTTTATTGCTTTATATCATTGCAACTTGTGCCATAAACTTGATGTCATGTTTGTTAAGTGCAAATCATAAGCTAGTGATGTCTCGATTATTCCTTAGCAATATGTTCAATGTCTAATTATCTAAGTCATATATTGTACAAACAAACTTTGTTAGAGAATTTGTTGTTAGCGAACAGATAAAAATAGCACACAACTGCTTATTTTAGTTCCTTGTTGAGTCACTGGCTTCATAATCATTGTATTGGCCAGAGTCCTTTAACCCATGGAGGGTAGAAGTGATATTGCTTCCACTTGGTACCAGTGGCATGAGCTTGCGTATTGACAGACATACATGCATAGTGAAATGCAAATTTTGTATTATTACCAGCAGCATTGTGACAAAGTAAATCGTGTATTTTTGTTGTGCAGCTTCAGCTGACATGGGTGGTTCTGGAAGTTTCTATGGTACTGGTTCTTCCGCTTTAACAACAGCAAACAATCCGAGCATGGGTGCTGCAAACTTCCATTCTAGATCAAGGATGAATTCCATGTTGCTTACCAATCAGCTAAACATGCAACCCATTCAAGGACAGCCTCACATAAAAACTGAGGTTTTGGATCAGTCAGAAAAACTTGATTTTCAGTCATCCCAGTTAACTCAGGAGCAACTGCTCCGCCAGCAGCTCCCAATGCAGCAACATCAGGTGCAACCAAATTCCCAATTTGTGCAAAACCAGTACCATCTCAATCAGCAGCTGCCAAATTCACAGCTCCAGCAGGCTATGCTGAGGAGCAATTCCTTTAAACAGTCTCAACTGAATTCCAGCCATTCTATGCAAATGTCAGAACAGGGATCTCTGCCACACACTGAGTTGATAGCTTCACAAAGTACTGAGCCTGCTGCACTTTCAAATTTCCAGGGTCAATACCAGCAAAGAAGTGCTCATGATAATGTCAAAGGAGCACAGCTGTTTGGACACCTTTCTGGATCTCAAAACTTCACTGCTTCTGGCTCTCACGATTCTCAGCCATTGTTGCCCTCTAATCAGCAGCTTGATGCCAGCTCGAATGATGTCAGTTATGTCTTGAAAGGATCACAGCCAGAGCAAATGCAGCAGCCCCAGTGGCGGCCTCAAACAATGGAGAAGGCTTCTATCACTAGCAATCCATCTCTTGAAAAGCAAATGCAGGATGACTTTTGTCAAAGAACAATGGGCCAGGATGGAGCACAGCAGCCATTTTCATCTGACTGGCGTGTTTCTGGTTGCACTGTTGCCTCAGTTGACCCTGTGTTGCCAAAGCTCCCAACCGGTGGATTGGAACAGTCCGCTGGAAATATCAACTATCTTCTTCAGTTGAAGTGGCTACTGCTGCTGTTTCATGCGAAAGGATGTTCATCACCTCTCGGAAGTTGTAAATTCCCTCACTGTGTTTCCCTGCAGGATTTTGTGAAGCATTTGGACAACTGCCAAAGAAAAGATTGTCCGCAGAAGAAGTGCAGTACATCAAGAAAGCTAATTCAGCATTATAAGACATGTGTTGATGAGCAGTGTCCTGTATGTAGTAATGTAAAGAAATTTTTGCAACTCTCAAATGAACTGGCAAGTAAGCAAAAGGTCCCTGAGCCTAAAGTTGCTCAACAGAGTATGACTCAAAGAATAATGAATAGGGTAGAAGGTGATATAATGGACATTGACCCGGTGTCTGTTGAATCCTTTGACGGTCAGCCATCTGTTCCAAAACGTTTGAAGATGCGGCCTGCTTCGCCCAGTGTCCCAGAGCATGAAATACTTAGAGCTTCCAATCTTAATGTGAACCCAGGGTTTGTACCACATGAAACACATCCTGAGCTGCTTGAGCAAACTAAAAAGTTGGCGTACCTGAAACGAGAGGCAGATGTAAAGACTGAAATGCGACCTCTGCAGAATCCTGTAAAGATCAGTTATGGTACTGATGGAAATGTGCCTACATCGAGGCATAATGTGATTCCTGGTGTTTCAAATGAGATAAAATCTCATGTCAAGCAAGAAATCTTGTCAATTGACAAAGAATCAAGTCAAAATGTCCCTGAAGTTAAGAATGAAACAAATGATTCAACAGATGTCGCAGCAAAATCAGGAAAACCAAAGATAAAAGGTGTTTCATTGACTGAGTTGTTCACTCCAGAACAAATTGGTGCACATATAGACAGTCTAAGGCTGTGGGTTGGGCAGGTATGCCTTTTACTTGGAAATAACCTTCTTTACTTTGGGCATTCTTTCCAAAATCACCAGATTAGTTGTTATGTTTGTGCTTTTTATTGTCCTTGTTTAGACGCAATCATCCGAGAGTGTACTGTCTGTTTGTTTTTCCAGTGGGCAAACAATAATTTCCCTCCCTCACTTGCTCACATAAAATCTAATTACTGTAAACTTACACAAGAATTTACCAGCCAGTTGCTTTACGAAACTTAATTTAGTTCCACCTGAAAAATTCCACTTATCTGTGTGATAAATGTTATCTATTTTTGTTGCATGCGGCAGTGCATTGTGGTTTTGTGCAAATACTCCTATTATACAATTGTCACGATGAAACTTGTACTGTAACCCTAATATGTGTTTTTAGAAGGAACCATTTTACATGTTTTGCCATTTGACAGAGCAAAGCTAAAGCTGAAAAGAATCAATTGATGGTGTCTTCCGAAAATGAGAATTCATGCCAGCTCTGCAAAGTGGAAAAACTTACCTTTGAGCCCCCACCAATATATTGCTCCCCTTGTGGTGCTCGGATAAAGCGAAATGCACCATATTATACTGTTGGTACTGGTGATACCCGCCACTTCTTCTGTATTCCATGTTACAATGAGTCCCGTGGTGACACCATTGAGGTTGAAGGACAGAATTTTTTGAAGGCCCGATTTGAGAAGAAGAGAAATGACGAGGAAACTGAAGAATGGGTTAGTTCTCATTTCTGTTCTGGTGGTTGTGTAACTATAGTTTTAGTTTTGTGTTGTACTAAATCTTTCTGAATGATGCATTCAACAGTGGGTTCAGTGTGACATATGCGAATGCTGGCAGCATCAGATATGTGCTCTGTTCAATGGCAGAAGAAATGATGGCGGACAAGCAGAATATACTTGCCCGTATTGCTACATCAAAGAAGTGGAACGTGGGTTCCGCATGCCTTTACCACAGAGTGCTGTTCTTGGGGCAAGTGACTTGCCAAGAACTGTGCTTAGCGATCATATAGAAGAGCGGCTTTTTAAACGGCTTAAGCTGGAGAGACAGGCTCGGGCATCTCAGTCAGGACGTAGTTTTGACGAGGTTAGTGAAACTAAGTTCTGGTGGAACTGCATGTGTACTTTGATTATGTTTCTCAGCAATAAGTGGTACCCTAATGCGCATTGGTATATTGTATTACCTTTGTGACAAAATATGCTGGAAGTGTTTTATAAGTGCCTACACACCAAGTAAATATTTACACCTACAATTATGATTGTGCTGCCCATGGTTCACATACGCAAGGAAACAAAGCAGACCTAATGCGGGGCCTGTTTGAATTTTCTTCCAGACCCCACTGAAACTTTTTCGCTTACAAATTTAGTTCAAATGGAATATATCAACCAGGATGAACTAGCAGTTTATCTAACCGTGTACTCCCACATGGTATTTAATAAGGTGTACCATGTTGGAGAATTAACTAGTCGAATGGCGACACGTTGTATTAATTACCCATATACTGGTCGGAAGATGGTGCGTCAGCTTCAGATTAAAGGCTGTATGGAAATATACAAAATTGTATCCCCTTTAATGTTTGCAGCAAACTTGTTTCAGCTGATTGTTCATGTCCCAGTAAAAAAGTATAGCAACAAAAATGGGCTACAAAAATGAGGGATGGCATGAAAAATCAATAACAATTGATTTTTGGCAGTAGCATATATGAGCTTTGTGTAGTTGAAGTATATTCATATATCTTAATGATTTAAGTTCATATGTCTTGTTGAATTCTGATTATGTATTATAAGAGAGACATGGACTTGCTGTAATTTGGTTTACACAAGACACCACACCATTCATTTTGGCATCATCATGCACCATTTTGATAGGAATTTTCCCTCCTATCAGTTATAAAGTCTAACTGTTTCATATTGTTAGGTTGCTGGGGCAGAAGGTCTTGTGGTCAGAGTTGTTTCATCTGTGGATAAGAAGGTTGAAGTTAAACCACGTTTCTTGGAAATTTTTCAAGAAGATAATTACCCAACAGAGTTTCCATACAAGTCCAAGGTAAGAATTTGTACCTAAAGTAACAATTTGGTGGCAACGGAGAACAGACTTTAATATCCATTGTTCTGTTCCTATGAATGTTTGGCAGGCTGTTCTTCTGTTCCAGAAAATAGAAGGTGTAGAAGTGTGCTTATTTGGAATGTATGTTCAAGAATTTGGTGCTGAATGTGCTTATCCGAACCAACGTCGTGTTTATTTGTCATACCTGGATTCTGTGAAATACTTCAGACCTGAGATTAAAGCAGCCTCCGGAGAGGCCTTACGTACATTTGTCTACCATGAAATTCTGGTACGTTGCTGCATATGCTGAATTTTGCTCACAATTGTGAATACTTTCTGTTGCCACGCTTGTCAGAGCATTCCTGTACGGAACTATTAGATATGATACCTTCCTTCTCTTGGAGCTAGCATTTTCCCGATCTTACACCAGTTCTCTGTGAGTGCAGATAGGATATCTTGAATATTGCAAGCAGCGTGGGTTCACAAGCTGTTACATATGGGCTTGCCCACCTTTGAAAGGCGAAGATTACATTTTATATTGCCATCCTGAGATTCAGAAGACTCCAAAATCTGACAAATTACGGGAGTGGTAAGACCTTAGATTGACGTGTGTGCTACTCTGCTTACATTTAGCCCCTGGTTTCCTGACTTCTAATGTCTTCACACTCAGGTACTTAGCTATGCTTCGAAAAGCTACTAAGGAGGAAATTGTTGTTGAGCTTACAAATCTGTATGACCATTTCTTCATTACTATGGGAGAGTGCAAGGCTAAAGTTACCGCTTCCCGTTTGCCTTACTTTGATGGAGATTATTGGCCAGGAGCTGCTGAAGATATGATTAATCAACTTCGTCAAGAAGAAGATGACCGAAAGCTTCAGAAGAAGAGTAAGACAAAGAAGATTATTACAAAAAGAGCTCTTAAAGCTGCTGGCCACACTGATCTCAGTGGGAATGCATCGAAGGATGCTATGCTGATGCAAAAGGTAGGCTTATTCAGTGGTTCTGTTGTATTTGCTGTTCTGGTAAAGCAGTTACCATAACACTATATTTCTCTAAATCCCCTCTGTCGTCTTTTTGAAAATGTAATTATTTGTCTCAGTTGGATGACATGTTTACTTGAATTCGATTTTGATGTATGCAGCTTGGGGAAACCATTTATCCAATGAAGGAAGATTTCATTATGGTCCATTTGCAGTATTCTTGCAGCCACTGCTGTATCCTTATGTCATCTGGAAAACGTTGGGTGTGTCATCAATGCAGAAGTTTTTACATCTGTGACAAGTAAGTCAATTTCTTGAACCGTATGACACCTGTGCTATATAGCCCACATGTGCTTGATCTATGTGATCACACTATAGATTGGAAGCATCTGTAACATGCCAACAGATACGTGTTTCGGATGAACCAGGTGCCTAGGCACTTGTTTGGCAAAATAGCAGCAGTTTAAGTAGTGTAGTCTAGCCCACGAACTATTGTATCCTTGCACATCTCTTTGTTGAAGCCACAGTAGATCCTTTGTCGTTTTGTCGCAACAAATCGTATCCATATCATCGAGAAACCTCCCAGTAAATTAGGAAATGGAAAAACTTACAGGCAAATGTGCAATTCTATTCCTCTTGACACCCACAAAAACATTGCCGTGGCCATTGACTTCTCCTTGCCAATCCCCTAGTGGCCATATCTCCTCCCCTCACCCTCCTTGATCCTATCAGGCCTCTCATGGAGCGATGCCATCTCATCAAGCAAGTTTCTTAGGTGTTGATGAGGTCGACAGCCTATGGGCAAAGGCTCAGCAGCGGTCATTGTGCAAGCCTCAAATCTAGCGTTCTGAAGGGGCTAATCCTCCCCAGACCCCTGGTGACTTCCATTTAACTGGGGTGACTTTTGGAAACCCTATATGACCTTGTAATCCTCCTCTGGAAAGGCAAGGGGGCCTGATGTCCACCCCAACCATGGCATCCCACTAGGTCATGCCTTAATAACTCAGCTGTACTCGCGAGATTGTGATGAAATTAACTAGATATGATTAAAAAAAGGTTATATATGAGAGATCTTTGGGACAAGTTGTAGATATCTTTGGAACGAGTTGTTTTGAAGCATGCAGATAGAGAAACCTTTAGGTGTTTCAAAGTTCTATTTGTGAATTTTGTATTTTCTCGTTGCAGGTGTTACAGTATAGAACAACAGCTTGAAGATAGGGAAAGGCATCCGAGTAATAGTAGAGACACGCATAAGCTCCATCCGGTAAATAACTAAAACTCCTTTTTTTTTTGTCAAAAAAGAGGAAATCACTAACATGTAACTTGATGTTTGTCAGGTTGACATTGTTGGGATACCTGACGATACAAAGGACAGAGATGATATCCTAGAGAGTGAGTTTTTTGACACCAGGCAGGCATTTCTGAGTCTTTGTCAAGGGAACCATTATCAATATGACACCCTTCGCCGTGCTAAACATTCGTCAATGATGGTGTTGTACCACCTGCATAATCCTACTGCACCAGCGTTTGTCACTACATGCAATGTCTGTGCTCATGATATTGAAACTGGTCAAGGCTGGCGGTGCGAAGTTTGTCCAGATTTTGATGTCTGCAATGGTTGTTACCAAAAAGGAGCAGTCAATCATGCTCACAAGTTGACAAACCATCCATCTGCTGCTGACCGTGATGCCCAGAACAAGGAAGCCCGGCAAATGCGTGTTTCTCAGGTACGCTCTTTTACATGGTTCCGACTAGTAATTTGTTCCTGACCTACCATTGTTAAACTCGTGAGTTTCTCTTATTTAATACAAAAGGGAGGTGCACAAAAAGAGGTGCTTCATAGCAAATCTCTTGACAGCTGTCTAAACTTAAATAATCTTTCTAAATCTATGGAAAATAGTGGTATACTAGATGAGCTAGTATACATTCAGTTTCACTTGTTGGGACATGTACTTGAAGGATGCATCAAATTATCAGGATATATCTGAATTGATCAGCACTGGCTGGTTTGTGCCATTACTGTGTAGGTCCACTTTCATCCATAGTTTGGAAATGGAACCATGATCTGCATCCCTAATTGTGATTCCGTCCAGTTATTCTTTGATACTTGGTATATAGTAGGCAGACATCCAGGCATTGCAACACAAATTGGAAAGCATAAACATTCTTTCACCATTTTCAAATGTTCAACACACTCTGTTTATGATCTGGTGATGCACAATATTGTGGAATCAATCAACATGTGCATCTTTTATTCTTGGGGCTGCAGTTTGTGAAGTACAGCTATTGTGCAAAGATTGCTTCAGTTTGCAGTTTTTGTGTGGAGAGACTCAATAGTTACGTGTTCCTCTATCTACATCCATTTGTTATGTATCCCATTATGATATATTTTTTATCATGGTTCTGCAGCTAAGGAAAATGCTCGATCTTCTGGTACATGCCTCGACCTGCCGCTCTGGTAGCTGCCAGTATCCTAACTGCCGTAAAGTCAAGGGGCTATTTCGGCATGGGATGCAGTGCAAAACGCGTGCTTCAGGAGGGTGTGCCCTGTGCAAGAAAATGTGGTACATGCTTCAGCTCCATGCCCGAGCTTGCAGGGATTCAGGATGCAGTGTGCCGAGGTGCAGGTGTGTTGGCGCGTCTAAATTTTGTCCTGCTACCCCCACCTCTCTTGTGCTTATATATATATGCATATAGTATTTCAATATGTTGAGTAACACCTGACTACCACTTGTGGAAATCATACAGGGATCTCAAAGAGCATCTTAGAAGATTGCAACAGCAGTCCGACTCGAGAAGGCGAGCTGCTGTTAATGAGATGATGAGACAAAGAGCAGCAGAAGTTGCTTCGACATGATTAGTTGCGTCTGTACAGGTATACTGTTGTGGAAAGAAGATAGGAAAGTTATCCAGGTTTTCGGTCCCCTCACGCCCCCACATCAAGGAGAAGGCTTGGGATGGTTGAACTGGAGGATCTAGGGAAGAAGCTGATCAGATGGATTCTTTCAACCTATTGTTTATCCTGGAGATGGAAGAAGACGCTGGGCATTCTTCGCCGATGGTTAACATATTGGCTCGGAAGCCCGCCCTTTTCCAAAGGAAGGGCGAAGGGGATGCATATGCACACACCACAGTAGGTGGTAACTGTTTGCGCCCGTGCTGACTGTGCCGCTGATATCGTCAATAGGAACTGGCCCGACCCCCTTGGGGTGTGGTGATTCTTTCGTTTGACCTGTACTAGTCGGACTAATCTCTGTTTTGCTGCTTTGCCTCATCGTCATCGGCCATGTATAATAGTTTTCTGGACCCTCTATTGTTGAAAAACAATGGTGTAGCTGTTTTGTTTTAACCCCTCCATTTTAGTTTCTTTTTACCTCGGTCTGGAGGGGGTATAGTAGGAAGTTAAGGACGAGGGGGCTGGGCATGAATCTGTTTATTTCTGCACCCCCTCCCATTTTGTAGGACCAATCTTTATTTGAAAGTATAAAGGAAAGTAAATCCTGTGCCTGTGCCATCCCTTTTCTTGCCAGTGAATACATGATCTCGAATTGCTCCAGTCAGATCGGCGCACCTGATATTCTTTGAATGCGAAAGTTCTGTCTGTCTTGCTGTGATGAAGAACTACAGTTGTGTATAAATTTCTACAAAAACTAGTTTTGAATTATCTAAAACAAGACTTGCATCTCCTTGAAATCCAACCAAATAAAGCCAATATTTTATTAGCATCTTAACTGCATTAAAAATTGATTTATGGATTTATGTTATTTTCCCCAGGTATGCAAATTTTGTACTGTTGAGCTGTATATATTTGATATAGCTGAAAGCTATTACCGGGCGCTGGGCCAATGGGAAACGTCCATCCGTTATCGGACGGTGGATGGCCACCCTGCGGCGCACGCTATTTATCCGTTCCTCCCCGCCGTCGCGCCGTCTGGTGACTGTAATGGCGATGGCAGCGCGGCGGCTCGTCCCCTTCCACCTCCGCCCGGCCGCCGCGCAACCACTCGTTGGCGTCGCAGCCGCTCCGAACCGCCGCAAGCACGACGCTGTCTCGTGCAAATCCACCGGTAAGACCAAGGCGCGGACCAAGGCCAAGGACACTAGCATGTGGCGGCCGCAGCGGCGGGAGCTGGAGGAGCACCTCAAGCGGCGCACCCGCTCGGAGGGCGCCTTCGACCCCGACCTCTACCGCCGCCATTCCCACTCCCACCATGTCCCCGTCTTGCTCGGGGAGGTCCTCGCCGCGTTCCGCCGCCCGGTCCCGCTCCGCTCCTTCGTGGACTGCACCCTCGGCGCCGCCGGCCACTCTCTCGCCGTGCGTAGCCCCTTTCCTTTTCCCATTTACGTTACTTCTGTCAAACGCACAAGCTCTTCGTGTTCGGTAGAATTGAATGCCTATACTCATTGTGACTCTGAGCGTTGCATGCTCATTCGTGCCTACCAGCTGTTTGATGGAATGCCTCTTGGGTGTATGTAACAGATGATGGAGGCGCACCCGGAGATGGAGCTGCACGTTGGCATGGACGTCGACCCCTCTGCACTGGAGATTGGCCAGCGCCACATCGAGGCTTTCCTTGCCAGTAGGGCAAGGGATGGAGGAGGAGATGATGCTTTGCAAGGCACACTGCGTGCCTACACTCACATCAAGAACTTCAAGTACATCAAGAATGTCCTTGGTGGTGTCCATGAGAGCCTGGCGGATGGCTCTTGTGGAGTTGATGGCATCCTTATCGACCTTGGCATGTCATCCATGCAGGTCAAGAGTTTGACAGAAAATATGATGAAGCTGATGATAGGGGTCCTGCATTTTACATTTGCTCATCTGAATTTGCTGTTCTACTTACACAGGTTAACAGGTCAGATAGGGGATTTAGTGTGATGCATGATGGGCCACTTGACATGCGCATGGACCCTAAGGTCATTTTTTTATTTACTTCTACTTATAGCCTTACTCGTTATTTCTTTGTTGTACTTTAGAAAATGCACCATCTATGGCTTCTTTATGATTATTAGTGTTGCAAACTTGCATGATTAGAGACTAAAACAACCTAGATCCTATATTTCTTGTCTTGCAAAAATATTTTTTTATGGCAGATAGCATCAGCTGAAAGTGTTTATGTGCACTTGTATTTAGAATGCCAATCACACAGTCTATCTAGGAATTTGTAAGGCATAGTCGCACCTTGGTTCATTTGTGTTGTGTTTCATTTTGACTGTATTTATATGCATGAGTTCCATGGTAGTTTATCATGAAAGTTAATATTTCGCTCTGTAACTTTTGCTAATCCAGCTCATTATTTTTCATTAGATGTCACACTATTTGCATTTTAGAATTAAATTAAGAGTCCAAGTTCAAATTTCTCATTCAGATTAGTTGATTTATACTATTGTAGTACTTGCCATGTTCAAAATATCCAGCAGGAAAAAAACTTAGTTTACGTTTGAGTCGATCTTTGTCAATTAGTAATGTCCAAATGGGGCAACTCAATGTTGATATTTGTTTTGTGTTGATTTTTTTTACTGTTTCTAACCTATAGCTGAAATTAGACAGGCAACTTTAACAGCGGAAGATATCCTGAATTCTTGGCCTGATCTTGAAATTGGGCGCATCCTCCGTGATTATGGGGAGGAAAGCAATTGGCAGTCCCTTCAGAGACGAATTGTTGAAGAGCGGAAAACAGGGGGTTTACACTCTACTGGGGAGCTTGTCAAACTTATCCAACGAACGTGTACTATTTCAGGAGGTATGTATGAAACTAGGATTGTGATAATACTGTGCAAGACTTCCTCTTATTTTGGTTTTGCTTGATAAATTTTTGCTGAACATCCAAAAGAGTAATGATTTGTTTCTGTACCATTGATGTAAGCAAATTACTGTTTTTTTAGTTGTAGTACATTTTTCTCAAGGTTGTCTGTGTAGCATATAATAAAGTTTCTACAGAGAAAATAAAATCGGTATATTTTGCAAGGCAGAGATAGATAATAAGAATCTCACAAGTTTATAAACTACAGGACGGCAAGGCTGGATTAAGACTGCAACAAGAGTGTTTCAGGCCCTTAGGATTGCAGTTAATGATGAACTACAAATTTTAGAAGACACACTTCATTCTTGTTTTGATTGCCTAGCAACAGATGGCCGTCTGGCTGTGATCTCGTTCCACAGTTTAGAGGACAGAATTGTGAAGCAAACATTCCTGGAGCTTATTCATGGAGACGATGCAGATGATGAAGCTCTTGACTTGGTGTGCCCTGATATTGACGATGAAGATGAACCATGGTTTAAGCAGAGAGTACAAGGTACTAATGGCACGGTGCTGACGAAAAGACCGATAACCCCTTCACAAGAGGAAGAAAAACTAAATCAGAGGTGTAGAAGTGCAAAGCTCAGAGTTATCCAGAAGGCCTAAAGAACAACTCTGGATAAAAGGTCTGAAGGTCTTTGTAAGCGGCACCTCCTCATCTGTAGTTCCGTGATGCATAGACACAAGTTTTACCAGAAAATCGTGGATGAGTTGGAGGTCTTTGTTTTGTTTTCCTGTGAACATGGGAAGTAGAGGTTTAGGCTAGTAGACTAAAACAACCATATCTGTACCATTTTTCGACCTCACTCTGTAAGCCACATTTTCTTGCAAGATGCAATCATATCTCTAGAGCAACAGTTCAGAGCTGGTACCGGGAGGTGGGCGTGTCCAAATTAATTTGATTACTATATTTTTCATAAGTTAAACTTCTTTGAGTTTGAAGAAGCCTATAAAAAGTTATAGTAATACTCCTATCTACATTATTTAATATTTATAGTATGAAAAATATATTTTATGATGAATCTTATGAAACTAATTTGGCGTGACATATATTTTGCTATAGACTTGGACTTCAGTTAATTTGGAACGGAGGTGTACGTGTTAAAAATCCCATGAAGTTTTAGTTTTTTTACACCATCATTTGAAGGTATGTTTCTCTGCAATTCACTAAATGTATAATTCATAACGCACCATGTAGTAAATTGTACTCCCTCTGCCAAATTATAAGACATTTTAGATAGGCTAAAACATCTTATAATTTGGTACTCATGAAGACAGTGCCATGCAGAATGATATGCCTAACCATACTTGCGCCAAGCTGGTTTGTTGACGTTGTTCGCCGGGTCAGGCATGTAGTAGTGGTGGTGCATGTAACTCCTGTAATAGAGCTAGCTTGTAATCCCATGACATCCGAATGGTGGAACTCATAAAATCTGAATGCCTCCTTTAGGTTCGTGGAGGAGTCACACATCATGGCGCTGCGCGTTAGAGTATGTATAATGCAGATGTCTAGACAAGTGGTTAACAAAACAAAGCCATTGTACTGACCGAGCAATATAAAAGTCCGAAGGGCACAACATCCCAGAAAAATTAAAAGAAGCAAAAGATTCTCAATTTTATAAAATACACAGAATCTTACTTCCCAAACAGTAGGTCACATCAGATTAGTAGATCTTGAGATCGGTTTGGATGGTCAACCCACATTCTCAGACCTAGCCGCGTTGCCCATTCTCCTTCCGAAGCAGCGCCTCGTCAACCGCTACTGCTCCATTGACGGTGCCATCCTTCTTCCCCAGGTTTATTTCTCTTCATAGTGTTATTTTGGATCTGTTCTGCACTTGGTTGCTCTGTTGTTAGAGGAGCACACTACATAGTTAAATTGCTCATGAAAATGACCTTCCTAGATAATTTCTCTCGTTGACCAACTTCATGCCATTATTTCTATCAGGAAAATGGACCATGAAAGTGTCACTCTAAGGCGTCTCTCCTATGACCTGTTAAATGAAATTACAGATGGTTTCTCCGAGGAGCGCAAACTTGGTAGCGGAGGATATGGAAAAGTTTACAAGGTACAATTGATGGTTATCATATTTTCACTGCTGTTCTGTTGGATTATTAGGCAACATTTCCACAATTAATTCCAGAATATAATGGATGTGAAGACACTTGGGGAAACAATATTTTAAACAGGGAGTACATAAAGATGGGGAAATAATTGCTGTAAAGTTGCTCTATGACATGCCGGGACTTGTTGATGAGCAATTCCAAAAGGAGTTCTACAACCTTATGTGTCTCCAACACCATAATATTGTGCGCTTAGTCGGGTATTGCTATGACACTCGGCAAGAGTACGTACAGTACAACGGAAGACTGGTTGTTGCTGACAGGATATACAGAGCGCTCTGCTTCGAGTATGCACACAACGGGAGCCTTCATGAGAATCTTTCTGGTATGATATCATGGTTCTCTACATTTTTTCCAAAGATGCTCAAATTGTATTCGTTAGTATGTTAAAGATTTATTTTTATACATTAACTCTTTGTCACAACAGATGAATATAGTGGACATGATTGGCTCACACGCTATGGAATAATCAAGGGGATCTGCGACGGTTTGAAATACCTGCATCACGAACTGAAACCTCCTATGTATCATTTGGATTTAAAACCAGCAAATGTATTGCTGGATGAGAATATGGTACCGAAGCTTGCAGATTTTGGCTTGTCAAAGCTCTTTGGAGAAGAGCAGACAAAAATAACTATAAGTTCAATGGGAACACTGTAAGCTTAATTCTTAACTCTTCATGTCAACGGAGTATGGATTTTTTTTTTTTTTTGCATTAGATACATAGTATGTCTACATATGTATGATGTGTCATGCAGCGGTTATTTACCACCAGAATACATAGAGCAGAATGTACTCTCAAACAAGTTTGACATATTCAGCTTGGGTGTTGTCATCATAAAGGTAATGGCAGGACCTACGGGCCACTCCAAATGTGCTGACATGTCTTCCCAGGAATTCGTTGAACTTGTAAGAAACAATGTCTCCTTTAATTAGTTACACGTCTTAGCCATACACTAGTAATACTTTAGCTTTTCTAGTATGACTACCCTTCCTCATGTTCTCTTTTGCTGGTAGGTACACGGAAATTGGAGGGCTAGGTTACAAGCAACACCATTGTGTGAGACAGAGTCAGAGGCATATTATGAACAAGTAAAGACATGCATTGAAATAGCTTTAAGGTGTGTGGAGGTCGATCGGCGGAAAAGGCCGAGGATAAGGGATATCGTTGAAAAGCTGAATGAGACACAGACTATGATTCGATTATGGTCACCCCTATCACAAAAGGCACAATATTTTGCTTCTGCTATAACCGGCCATAGGAGATTCTCCATAGATGGTCAACCATCTGTTCCGAAACGTTTGAAGATGCAGCCTGCATTACACAATGTTCCAGAACATGAATTAGTTAGAGCTTCCGATCCTAATGTGAACCCTGGGTTGGTACTACAGGAAACACGTCCTGAGCTGCGTGAGAAAAATGAAAAGACGGTACACCTGAAAGACATGCGACCTCTGCAGAAACCTGTAAAGATTGATTATGGTACCGATGGAAATGTGTCTACAGCGAGGCATAATGTGATGTCAACAGATGTCACAGCGCTGAAATCAGGAAAACAAAAGATAAACGGTCTTTCATTGATTGAGTTGTTCACTCCAGAACAAATTAGTGCACATATAGACAGTCTAAGGCTGTGGGTTGGTCAGGTATGTCTTTTACTCGGAAATAACCTGCTTTACCTTGGGTATTTTTTTCCCCCAAAATCACCAGATCAGTTGTTATTTGTGCCTTTTATTGTCCTTGTTTAGACACGCTAACATCCAAGAATCTACTTTTCGTTTGTTTGTTCCAGTGGGCAAAAAATAATTTTCCTCCCTTCACTTTCTCACATAAAATCTAATAACTGTATAAGATTACACATAAATTACCAGGCTGTTGCTTTACCAAACTTTAATTAGTTGCACCAGAAAGATTCTACTTATCTTTATGATAACTGTTATCTGTTTTTGTTGCATGCATTGTGTTTCTGTGCAAATACTCCTATTATTATACAATTGTCATTATGAAACTTGTACTGTAACCCTAATATTTATTTTAGAAGGAACCATTTTACATGTTTTACCATTTGACAGAGCAAGGCTAAAGCTGAAAAGAATCAATTGATGGTGTCTTCCGAAAATGAGAATTCATGCCAGCTCTGCAAAGTGGAAAAACTTACTTTTGAGCCCCCACCAATATATTGCTCCCCTTGTGGTGCTCGGATAAAGCGAAATGCACCATACTATACTATTGGTACTGGTGATACCCACCACTTTTTCTGTATTCCATGTTACAATGAGTCCCGTGGTAACACCATTGAGGTTGAAGGACAGAATTTTTTGAAGGCCTGATTTGAGAAAAAAAGAAATGACGAGGAAACTGAAGAATGGGTTAGTTCTCATTTCTGTTCTGGTGGTTGTGTAACTATAGTTTTAGTTATATTTGTGTTGTACTAAATCTTTCTGAATGATGCATTCAACAGTGGGTTCAGTGTGACATATGCGAATGCTGGCAGCATCAGATATGTGCTCTGTTCAATGGCAGAAGAAATGATGGCGGACAAGCAGAATATACTTGCCCGTATTGCTACATCAAAGAAGTGGAACGTGGGTTCTGCACGCCTTTACCACAGAGCGCCGTTCCTGGAGCAAGCGATCTACCAAGAACTGTGCTTAGCGATCATATAGAAGAGCGGCTTTTTAAACGGCTTAAGCTGGAGAGACAGGCTCGGGCATCTCAGTCAGGACGTAGTTTCGACGAGGTTAGTGAAACCAAGTCTTGTTGGAACTGCATGTGTACTTTGCTTATTTTTCTCAACAATAAGTGGGATCTTAATGCACATTGGTATTATGTATTACCTTTTGTGACAAAATATGCTGCAAGTGTTTTATAAGTGCGTACACACCATGTAAATATTTACACCTATTATGATTGCCTGTCGTGGTGTCAATACTAGATTTGGAAAGGAATACAAAATACTTCCTCTGTCCAGAAATAACTGACTTTGATTTATCTAGATTCATATGTACCTAGACACTAGATACATGTGAATCTAAACAAACCTAAGTCACTTATTTCTGGATGGAGGGAGTACCAAATATGGGGCCTGTTTGATTTTTCTCGCAGGCACCACTGAAATTTATTTCCTTTCAAATTTAGTTCATATCAACCATGACGAACTAGCAGTTTACCTAAACGTGCACTCCCACCTGGTATGGAATCAGGTGTACCATGTTGGACAGTTAACTAATCGAATGGCGATATATTGTATGAATTACCCATATATTGGTCGGAGGTGGTGCTTCATATTTGGATTAAAGGCTTATATGAAAATATACCAAATTGTATTCCCTTTGAAGTTTGCAGTGCAAACTTGTTTCAGCTGATTTTTCACGACCCAATAAAAAAATACGATAACAAAAATGAGGGATGACATGAAAAGTCGTTAACTATTGATTTCTTTGGAGTAGCATATATGAGCTTTGCGTACTTGAAGTATATTCATATATCTTAGTGTTTTATGTGCATGTCTTTTTGAATTCTGATTATGTATTATAAGAGAGACATGAACCTGCTGTAATTTGGTTTACACAAGACACCATTCATTTTGGCATTGTTGTGCACTATTTTGGTAGGAATTTTCCCTACATCACTTATAAAGTCTAGTTGTTCCGTATGGTTAGGTTGCTGGGGCAGAAGGTCTTGTGGTCAGAGTTGTCTCATCAATGGATAGGATGGTTGAAGTTAAACCACGTTTTTTGGAAATTTTTCAAGAAGATAATTACCCGACAGAGTTTCCATACAAGTCCAAGGTAAGAGTTTGTACCTAAAGTAAAAATTTGGTGACAAAAGACTTCAATTATCCATATTCCGTTCCTATGAATGTTTTGCAGGCTGTTCTTTTGTTCCAGACAATAGAAGGTGTAGAAGTGTGCTTATTTGGAATGTATGTTCAAGAATTTGGTTCTGAATGTGCTTATCCGAATCAACGTTGTGTTTATTTGTCATACCTGGATTCTGTGAAATACTTCAGACCTGAGATTAAAGCAGCCTCCGGAGAGGCCTTGAGTACATTCGTCTACCATGAAATTCTGGTACCTTGCTGCATATGCTGAATATAATCACAATTGCAAATATTTTCTCTTGCCAGGCTTGTCAGAACATTCCTGTATGGGATTATTGGATATGACCATCCTCCTCTTTGAGCTAGCATTTTCCTGTGATCTTAAACCGGTCCGCTCTGCGTGCAGATAGGATATCTTGAATATTGCAAGCAGCGTGGATTCACAAGCTGTTACATGTGGGCTTGCCCAGCTTTGAATGGTGAAGATTATATTTTATATTACCATCCTGAGATTCAGAAGACTGCAAAATCTGAAAAATTACGGGAGTGGTAAGACCTTGGATTGACACATGTGCTACTCTGCTGAAATTTAGCCCCTCTGGTTGACTGGTTGCATGGTTTCTAATGTCTTGACATCCAGGTACTTAGCTATGCTCCGAAAAGCTGCTAAGGAGGAAATTGTTGTTGAGCTTACAAGTCTGTATGACCATTTCTTCATTACTATGGGAGAGTGCAAGGCTAAAGTTACCGCTTCCTGTTTGCCTTACTTTGATGGAGATTATTGGCCAGGAGCTGCTGAAGATATGATTAATCAACTTCGTCAAGAAGAAGATGACCGAAAGCTTCAGAAGAAGAGTAAGACAAAGAAGATTATTAAAAAAAAGAGCTCTTAAAGCTGATGGCCACACTGATCTCAGTGGGAATACTTCCATGGGTGCTATGCTGATGCAAGAGGTAAGCTGATTCAGTTAAAGCGGTAATCATTACACTATATTTCTCGAAATCCCCTCTGTCGTCTTTGTGAAAAGGTAATTGATTGTTTCAGTTGGATGACATCTTCACATGAATTCGATTTTTATGCATACAGCTTGGGGAAACTATTTATCCAATGAAGGAAGATTTCATTATGGTCCATTTGCAGTATTCTTGCAGCCACTGCTGTATCCTTATGTCATCTGGAAAACGTTGGGTGTGTCATCAATGCAGAAGTTTTTACATCTGTGACAAGTAAGTCAATTTCTTGAACCCTATGACATGTGATCACATTCGAACTGAGCTATACCGAGTGCTATCTCAGTGGTAGGGTAGCCCTCTTGCGATTCAGGCCAGCTGGGTTTGACCACCAAGGGTGCGAATATTTCAACCTGAGTTTCTCGCTCTGCTATAACAATATGCTGAGGCATTCTGCCCACTCTACCACCCAGCCGTCTACCACTCCGGCAGCGGCGTCCACAGCCACTCACCGGCCGCCACTCGGGCACCGGCGACCACATCCTCCCGCTCACCCCTCGCGCCGACGTCCATGGCCCCTGCAGACAGCTCTATCAAAGTGACTATCACAACGTAAGCCATATGTAGTGGAGCTCGGATAAGACATAACCAAGGCACGCTATAGCATCCTCGCTTGATAAGGCTTGAGTTCCTGTGTATAGTGCTAAACCCTGGACCAGTTCACTAGCACACATAGTATAGGTAGATATCAAATATAACTGTGTATCATAAATTTAAAGTAAATGATCTAGAATTTGCAATTATCCACTGGGCGTCGCCGTGCCCTCCTGCGGGAGGGGATCCTGCAGCGCCACCTTCCGCTTCCGCCCACCACCACTGCCGCCGTCTGGCTCTGGTCGCTGGAGTGGAAGATTGAATCTGAACTGATTGTATTGCATGTCAGGAGAATTACATAAATAGGAGTACAATGAGATCCTAAATACACGGCACTACCTCAAGACTAGGTACAACTGAAACATGTGAACGTGACACGTGTGTTCAACAGTCCCCCGCAGTCGGAACGACGTTAAGGCTGGATCGAAATTCATGGAACACACTAGTAGGTAGACCCTTGGTAAAGATGTCGGCGAATTGAGAAACATGTAGGACTCGAGCCTCTCCAAGAGCTACCTTGTCACGGACGAAGTAAAGATCTATCTCGACATGCTTGGTTCGTTGGTGCTGGACTGGGTTCGAGGCATGTACATGGCGCTGATGTTGTCGCAGTAGACAATGCATGGTGGCCCGTGATGGAGGATGATGGAGCTCGTGTAGGAGCTGCCACAGCCAACATGACTCGGCAATACAATTGGCCACCGCTCTATAATCTGCTTCGGCTCTCGACCGGGATACAGTATGTTGGCGACGAGAGGACCACGAGATCAAGTTGCTGCCCAAGAACACACAAAAACCGGAAGTGGACTTATGAGTGTCAGGACACCCGGTGCAATCCGCATCAGAATAGGCAACAAGTTCACTGAGTGGAGGCAGATGAGAGGTCCCTTTGATATAACGCAAGATGCGTTTCATAAGCTGAAAATGAGACTCTCGAGGATCATGCATGAATAGGCACACTTGCTGTACGACATACAAAATATCTGGACGAGTAAGTGTGAGGTATTGGAGAGCACCGGCGAGACTCCTATAAAGAGTGGGATCACTAATACGGGAACCATCATGGGCAGAAATTTTCGATTTGGTGTCTATGGGTGTGGGAATGGGGTTGCAGTTAAGCATTTTGGCTCTCTCTAGGATCTCTAAGGCATATTGTTGTTGAGAAAGGAAAATACCATCACTCGTGCGACGCACATTAATGCCTAGGAAATGATGAATGTCCCCAAGATCACTCATGGAAAACTCACGACTGAAATAGATCGTATGGGCACCTAGAGGGGGGGGGGGGTGAATAGGTGCTATACCAATTTTTAATTCTTTTTCAATTTTAGGCTTAGCACAAAGGTAAATTCTCTAGATAAACTAATGTGTGGAATTTCCCTATATGCAAACCTATCTACTAGCCAGTAAGGAGCGAGTGGAAGAGGAACGAGTGAACCGAAGAGAAGCACGCGGAGACACATGATTTGTTTGACCGCAGTTCCTTCCTTGTTAAGGGAAGTACGTCTGCGTTGGAGGGGTGGGCGGTACTAAGACCACCACGCCACAAAAGGCCTCACCCTGTTCTCCGATGGATCTCGCCACAACAAGCCTGATCCACCTTCCACTATAGGTACCCTTCGAGGCGGGCACCGGTGCCTTTACACAACTAGCGGGCAACAACTCCACAACAACTTGAGGCTCCCGAAATGACAACAAGCGCCACAAGAACAAAGTTGTCAAATAATAACACGATCTAGGTATTAACGAGAATACTAGATCAGGGATTTCTCCAAGTGAATGGAGAGGAGTTGAAGTGCTTGATTCTTGATGTTGATGATGAACTTCTCCTCCTTCAATTCCACCCAAGATCAAGACCTTAGGGTGGTTGAAGTGGGAGATCGAGATTTAGAGCTCTTGCAGTGGTCGGTCAAATTCGAATGAATCAAGAGTTACGGACGTTGGGAAAGAAGGGTACTTATACCCCTTCCAAAACCAGCCGTTGCACACTTTGGGGTCGGATTATCCGCCCAAGTGAGGGCCGGATTATTTGTGCGGGAAACTCCCTGCACTCGGAATGTCCGCAGACAATCCGCCTCTACGGCGTCGCTACCGAGCTTGCCCTTGATCAACTGGGGCGGATTATCCGCCCTATCTGGCCGGATTATCCGCCTCGGGAGAAATCGCTTCGGATTTTTCGGTGAAAATCCGACCGATATTGAGCAACGCCTTGGCTCCTTTTGCTCGGCGGGGCCGGATTATCCGCCCTTGAACCCGGATTATCCGGCTGGGGAGGAAAACGCCTTCGGATTTTCAGGAGAAAATCCGCTGGACACCGAGCGACGCGCCTTTGGCTTACTTGAGAGATGAGGTAGGCGGATTATACGGTCCTTGAGGCGGATAATCCGGCCCTCAAACTTCCTGCACACTTAGCGCACATGAAAAGTCTCCATAGTATTGTTATCTAACACGCAAAACATAGGAAAACATGAAATGCTCTTTCAATCTCCCCCTTTTTGGTGTTAGATGACAATACCAGGATTTGCAGGAGAAAGACACAAGACAAACAGAGATAACTATGGAAGAGACTCCCCCTCAATGTGTGCATAATAGAGTTTTGCATTGGAATACAAATGCACACAAATTGGTGAATCTATTCCATAGACAAAAGGGCAAAAACACATACCACCGAAGTAGAGAATAGGCATCCTTGACATAAATCACCATTATTAGTGGATAACCATTATGAGCGCGCGTCTTCCGTGATAAACCACCAGCAGTAGGATATGAATAGATATAACCATGAGCATAATCCATGATATGAAGTCCATAGGTATCATCCAGACAACCACATAAAGTCTCAACCACAAATCACAAACCACGAATATAAAAGTTCAACGCTAAATGGGCATAAGCAAGAAATAACGAATAAAAAGTGCAAGTGCTTATGCCTCAGGCTGGATTATCCGGCCTAGCCAGGGGCGGATAATCCGGCCCTGGCAGAATTTTTCGATTTCACCATGAATGCATGCAAAAAAAGTAGATCGGGCCTAGAAACTGTAAGACTACGAGTTCTATGCAAAACCACATCCTCCTAGACAACGTTCCATCCAACAAGATACACATCTAGCCAAAGATGGAGAGGGAGGGAGTTACCCTCACTCATTGGAGGAAGAACGCGGAGGAGAAGGTACCCGGAGGCGCGGAGAAGAAGATCCGGGAAGACCCGGAATCCCGTGGAGAGGAGGAGGGGAGGCGGCGGTGGCGGCTGGGGAGAAGGAGAGGGGGATTCGCTTTTGGTGTGCCAGCGAAGGGGATTTATGAAGACATCTATGCCGGTGAACATTAGGCCTATGCACCCTCGGTACTTGCGATGCTCTGGAGAAGCGCATCTTGTTGATGCAATGTATGTGGGAGAGGATGGGCTGCACCATCTCATGTCCCTCAATGCTCCTTTGACTACGAGGTGGTGAAGCAAGTCTTCTCCACTCTGGTGATTTGTGGTGATGGCGTCGACTATGAAGTGGATGACTCATGATGCCCATGTTGCGCTGATTTTCACGTGTTCTTGAGGTTTTGGGGTACTCCTTCCGCAGGGATAGAGCCAGTGGCGCGCATCATCACTCAATTGAAGCCCAACAAGGATCTTTGCTCTCTCCGGTGCCTGTGGACATTGGTATTGTTGGTCGTGGCTGGTCTTGCCCCATCTATCTTTGCATTGGTGGGTCTCTTCCATGACTCTATTACACCGAGTGGGGCAACAATGACAACATCCGTGGCCACCTCGTTCCTACTTCAATTTTCTCATGAGGTTGCCTCCTGCGAGAAGTCGGTCTGATGCAATTTGGATGTCATGGACTTCATTTACCATGAGTGTGTGATGCTATGTTCAACCGTCTGTCCATTCCCTATCCCTACATTATGTTGCTCATCCGCCACCGCTTCCCTCCGAGGAGTTTCACATTGACTCGGCACAAGGCCAAGAAGATTTACAACAAGGTTCGAAGACGCTCACCCTCCTCCGCTCCCGAGGGCCTCATGAGGGATGCTCGTCGGCCCCAAAGGCCTCCGTGGCCCGTGAGATCAAGCGGTGAACTGGTTCGGCGTCACATCCTTCTTGGGCGTGGACACACGCAAGGGTCAAGATGAGGCCTACAGGCGCCATGAGTTGGTTCACTCCCAGCAGCTCATTCTCCACCACGTGTCCGGCGCTGGTGCTCCTCCTACACCTCCCACTCCATATGCTCGGTGGAACTCTTCCTCCGCTGAACTATGGTGGTGAGCGTCACTTGTTCCCTCTGCGCCGATCTTGATGATGAGGAAGGTGACACCGAGGAGCTTGAAGATGAGGATGAGGAAGAGCATGAGGACGAGGACGAGGACGAGGACTATGATGAGTGATCCCATGGGGCGCTAGCATCGCTCTTCTCCCTTTTTGGTGTCTCGATGCCAAAGGGGGAGAAGTAGTTCTATTAGGTTGTCCGTGGATTTGCATGGGTCGGGCATAAGCACTTGCATTTTTTATTATCACATAGAGGCACTTTGTCACAATTGACACCGTATTCCTTTAAAGTTTGCCTCATCCACAATAATTGAGTACAAGCGCTGGCAGCAGCAACATATTCAGCTTCGGTGGTGGAGAGAGATATACAATCGCTTTTGGAGGACCAACATACAAGAGATCTTCCCAAGAATTGACAAGCTCGAAGTTGACTTAGATCATCCTTATCACCAGCCCAATCTGAGTCAGTATAACCACATAAAGAGAAATTGGAACCCTTGGAATACCAGAGACCAAAGTTGGGGGAATGAACTAAATATCGAAAGATCCTCTTGACCGCCACTAAGTGGCTTTCTTTAGGAGCTGCTTGATACCTTGCACACACTCCCACACTCAACACAATATCGGGTCTAGATGCGCAGAGGTAAAGAAGAGAGCCGATCATGGACCGGTATACCTTTTGGTCCACATCTTTACCATGAGGGTTGAGTTCGAGATGACACTTTGTTTGCATCGGAGTAGCGACACCATTTAGATCCGTCATCTTGAATCTCTTGAGCATGTCTTGGATGTACTTTGCTTGATTAATAAAGGTTCCTTCTCTTAGTTGCTTGATCTCGAATCCAAGAAAGAACCGTAATTCCCCCATCATAGACATCTCAAACACACGGTCATAAGCTTTGAAAATTTATCGTTAAAAGCTTTGTTAGTAGAACCAAAAATGATATCGTCTACATATAGTTGGCATACGAAGAGCTCCCCCTTAACCTTCTTAGTAAAAAGAGTGGGGTCGATTTGCCCAACTTCGAAGCCATGATCTAACAAAAGCTCTTTAAGGTGCTCATACCACACACGTGGGGCTTGTTTAAGGCCATAGAGTGCCTTATCGAGTTTGTAGACATGGTTCGGGAAGTTAGGATCCTCAAACCCCGGGGGTTGCTTTACGTATACCAACTCATGTAGAGGACCGTTAAGGAAGGCACTCTTGACGTCCATTTGTTGCAACTTAAAATTGTTATGAGCAGCATAAGCAAGTAGGATCTGGATGGACTCAAGGCGAGCCAGAGCATAGGTCTCGCCAAGTCGATGCCCTCAACTTGGGAGTAACCTTGTGCCACAAGTCTTGCCTTGTTCCTCACAACGATGCCATTCTCATCTTGCTTGTTCTTGAAAATCCACTTGGTGCCGATAACATTGCGGCACTCTTTGGGTTTCTCCACTAGTTTCCAGACTTTGTTGCGCTTGAAATTGTTCAATTCTTCATGCATAGCAACAACCCAGTCTGGGTCTTCAAGAGCTTCAAAAACCTTCTTAGGTTCCACAATGGAGATATGAGCTTGATGCTCACCAAAACTGGCCAATTCTCTTCTAGTAGACACCCTTCGTCGAAGATCACCAACAACCTTGTCGAGAGTGTGACCCTCAACTCAAGGTTGCGATCGGCCGAGCCTTTGCGAAAGTTCAATAAGTTTGTTGTCTCTTGGTGGAGGAGATTCATCACTTGAGTCTTCATTGAAGGTATTTTCTCCGCCTTGATCGATGGCAGGAACATCGAGCAGGTGGTGGAGATGCATGCCCTTGAGGTGAGTCCAGCCATAACAGGAGGCTCTGAATCGGAGAGTCGGTAGGACAATCCGTGATGAAGTGGCCGGATAATCCGGCTGGGAGGACTTGCAGACATCATCAGGAAGCCTGGACCGGCTTGACTGGCAAGGAGCCGGATAATCCGGGTCAGTAGGAAAATCCGACTGGAGCTTGTGTTGATATCTTCACCACTGGAGTCAGGCGGGGTGGCGGATAATCCGGTATCCACCGGAAAATCCGCCTGGAGCTCGGAGCATCTTGACCTTCAGCAGTTGATGGAGATGGTGTAGAAGTTGCCCCGTGGTTGGGCGTGTTGCGTATGTGTAGATGAGGGCTCTATATGAGTAGAGCATTGTCCTTCCCGTCCGCCACAAGGGGTTCCTCAATGGGCGGAAGAATCCCACGCCCATTCTTCTTATGGCATCTTGGGGTATTTCAACATCCGCATCACAACACCAACTTGCTCAAGACGGGAACAATCATTTTCCTCGAACACCACACTACAAGATTCTACAACAGATTAGGAGAGCTTATTGTAGACTCTATAAGTGTGGGATTCGCACCATAACCAACAAAATACCTTCTAGAGCCTTAGATTCAAACTTAGATAAAAGAACTCATTTAATAAGAAAGAAACACTTACAACCGAATACAAGAAAGTATGAGATGTTTGGCTTGTAACCGGTAAGTATTTAATACGGAGTCTTGTACAAAATCTTATGAGGTATAAACGATTGGATGAATGACAAGCAATAGAGATTGCTTGACCGAAGTTATATGGAGATTTGAATTCGCCAACATTGATCTTGCCATGTCCATTAGATTTCTATTCTTCCTCTCGGCTACTCCATTTTGTTGAGGGGTGTACGCAGCGTAATATTGATGTCTTATCCCCTCTTCACTTAGTAACTCATTTAATGTGTAGTTCTTGATCTCCGAGCCGTTATCACTCCTTATAGCCGAATGGGGACGTTGTGTTGACGTTGAACCTCGTTGGCGAAGTCGATGACATTGTTGAGTTTCACTCTTCAACTTGAAGAAATAAACCCAAGTGTATCTTGAGTAATCATCAACAATCACTAGACAATACTTTTTCCCACCGAGGCTTGCATGAGATGGAGGTCCGAAAAGATCCACATGAAGAAGCTCCAAGATCCTTTTTGAAGAGATAATGGTTTTCCTTGATGAGGAGAATCATGCATTTTCCCTTCAACACACGCCTTGCGGAACACGATCTTTGGCAAAGAGACATTTTCTTTTAGTCCAAGAATGTGGCCACCCTTGTGGAGACTTTGCAAAGTTCTCATATTGACGTGGGCTAGTCGGCGATGCCATAGCCAACCCGCTACCTTTCCGAAAAGACACATCGGACTGTAGTGATTTTCCCGAAAAGTCTACCACGCATGTGTCGTTTTCGACATATCCATTTAAAGCGACTTTTAGAGACTTGCTCCACAAGAGTACCACCAAATCAGCATCAATGTAAACTGCAAAGCCCATCTTACCAAGGGCACGAACTGAAAGTAAGTTATACTCGAGGGTTTCAACAAGCATGACGTCCACGAGGGAGATATCGTGAGCCACCACAACTTTGCCGAGACCCAATACCTCAGATTTTGACTTGTCACCATAGGAGACGGTAATGTGATCAAGGTTTGGCCGCATCTCCGTGATGATCTCCTTGCTTCCGGTCATATGACTGCATAACCGCTATCGAGTACCCATTTAGAACCACCGGAAGCATAGCCCTGCAAGAAAATTACTTCTTGGTTTTAGGTACCCATTTTTCAATGGGTCCTCTCATGTTAGTAACAAGGTCTTGGGAACCCAAATAGACCAAGGAATGTAGCAATCATAAGGCCCTACATAACTAGCATAAACATCACCATAAGCATCACTATAGTTCGAAGTTAGGATTGTTGATCCCTGCAAAACCATCATAATTAGTCTTGTCATTGGTAATGTTGCTAGTCTTCGATTGAGCAGTCTTGTTCTTCTTCTTCTTCTTGTTTTTCTTGCTCTTTATCTTGGGTATGTAACCAAGACCTTTACTGTTGTTTGTCCTTTGCACGCCAAGATCTCATCAATAACCCCTTTACCTTTGTATTGAGAACTCCTTGCAAGATCTTCTTTTCCAACGGATGAAGATGAGGTACTTGGTACATCATACCGTTTCAATTGAGTTTGGAGCTGGTCATGAGACTCATTTAGAGTAGAATGATCACTCTTCAATGCCTTGTGAGCACTTTCAAGATCATCAAACTTCTCCAAAAGTCTAGCATGAACAGCCCCAAAATCAATCTTTTCTTTCTTTAGTTTCTTTACTTTGGCAAGGGCATAGTCACGTTCTTAATGAGCTGAGCTATAGCTTCTTCTTGTGACTCCTCTAGGGATTCGAGTCTTTCTTCCAAAGAAACTCGAGTTTCCTCTTCCTCTTCCAAGGCATTCTTCAAAGAAGCTATCTCCAAAGCATCTTCTCTTCAATTCCCTTTTCTTCAAGGAGATCTTGGCTCGAGCAAGTTGACTCATAAGAGTATCAAAATGGAGTTTGTGCTCACCTTGTAGGTTAGTGAAAAAAATATCCAAGGCAATAACTTCTTCTTTCATTTCAAGACTGTCATGATCATCCATATCTAAAATTATGTTAGTCTTAGAAAATGAGGAGTTAGAAGTCGATACCTCGGATCCTCTTGCCATTAGGCAAGTGGCGTTGTTGTTGATGGCGTTCTCGTTCGGTGAGTCGAAGAGAGAGGAGGGAGTTGATGTGGTGGCTATAGCAGCCACTTCGCGGGAACTATCATCATCCTCTTCATCTTCACTTGCGGAGGAGTATTCCTCTTGAGCTACAAGGACCATCTTGGGTTGCTTCTTGAAAGGACCATTCTTCTTAGCAAATGGCTTCTTCTTAGAAACTTTGGATTTCTCTTTAAGTATGAGCCTGCCACCATTGTCTTCTCTATTTTCATAAGGACACTCGGCTACAAAGTGCAGTCTATCTTCACAGTTGAAGCAAGTTCTCAATCTTGGGCCACTTTCTCTTCTTCCATTTGACCCGTTCTTGCGCTCAAGTTCAGACTTGGCTTTGGCAGGGTCCTTCCAAAAGTTCCTTGCATAGAATGCCATGTACTCACCATGAGCACGTTTGACCTCATCGGGGCAGTCCATGGATATCCTCTCAAATGCTCCTTCATCATCCTCTTGCTCAAAGAACATTGGCTTTGAGAGCCATATTGACACCCTTTGCATTCCAATAGCAGAGCACGGCATCTTCAGCATTCTTTGCCGCCACTTTGAATGACCCCATTTCTTGCATGACTTCATTGGATGTCATTTGATGATAGTTGTGTCTACCTTGCAAGCTCTTCAAATTCGTCGGTTCGAAAGGCATTAAGGCACTCACATACTTCCTTTTTATCCATGCATCATCAATGTGAGTGGCCCATGCTTCCGAAATGTTGTTGCGATGCCCTTGAGTCTTCTATACATGTCCTCATGGTTTTCACCATCCAACATGTAGAATCCCTCAGCTTCGTTACTAAGGGCATCATACCGGTTTCTTCTCATGCTTTCATTTCCAACAAAAGGTCCAGTAAGAGCATCCCACGCCTCTTTAGCCGTGTTGAGATGTTCAATGTGTGGCATGTCCTTGGGACCCACACCCAGCTGTATCATGTGGAGAGCAGTGGCATTCAACTGGCTATCCACAACTTCCCTTCTTGTTAGATTGGTTTGATCTCCAACATGAAGACCTTCTTCAATGATCCTCCACAATTCAATAGAGGAGCTGCAAACATGAGATTTCATTAGAAATTGCCATTGGTTAAAAGAAGATGCAGTGAGCTTGGGTGGATCACTCCTATTGTTTATATGAGGATGAGGGATAGGTGGGTCGTGGGAATATACGTGGCGAACCTCACTATATTCCTCCTTACCACTTCCCTTTTTGGAGGTGGAACCATTTAGTTTTTCACCTTCCACATCATCATCCTTAGATCCGGTGTTACCCTTTTCCTTAGATGATGATGAGGGAGCCTCAAAGGAGGATGGAGATGAGGCTATGGATGATGTAAGGCGAGCAATCATTTGATTCATCTCCTCCATCTTGGCCTCAAAGGATTTCAACAAGGTTGTTTCCAACGACTTGAGATCATCCATTGTGACCTTATCCACAGCCTCATTTCCATCATCCCTTGTACCCATACTACTCTTAGGCGGTTAAGCCCGAATTAAGAGTCGGGGCTCTGATACCAATTGAAATGGATTGTATGGGCACCTAGAGGGGGGGGTGAATAGGTGCTATACTAATTTTTAATTCTTTTTCAATTTTAGGCTTAGCACAAAGGTAAATTCTCTAGATAAACTAATGTGTGGAATTTCCCTATATGCAAACCTATCTACTAGCCAGTAAGGAGCGAGTGGAAGAGGAACGAGTGAACCGAAGAGAAGCACGCGGAGACACATGATTTGTTTGACCGCAGTTCCTTCCTTGTTAAGGGAAGTACGTCTGCGTTGGAGGGGTGGGCGGTACTAAGACCACCACGCCACAAAAGGCCTCACTGTTTCTCCGATGGATCTCGCCACAACAAGCCCGATCCACCTTCCACTATAGGTACCCTTGAGTATGCACCGGTGCCTTTACACAACTAAGCGGGCAACAACTCCACAACAACTTGAGGCTCGAAATGACAACAAGCTGCCACAAGAACAAAGTTGTCAAATACAATAACACGATCTAGGTATTAACGAGAATACTAGATCAGGGATTTCTCCAAGTGAATGGAGAGGAGTTGAAGTGCTTGATTCTTGATGTTGATGATGAACTTCTCCTCCTTCAATTCCACCAAAGATCAAGACCTTAGGGTGGTTGAAGCGGGAGATCGATATTTAGAGCTCTTGCAGTGGTCCGTCAAATTGAATGAATCAAGAGTTACGACGTTGGGAAGAAGGGGTACTTATACCCCTTTCCAAAAACCAGCCGTTGCACACTTTGGGGGCCGGATTATCCGGCCAAGTGAGGGCCGGATTATCCGGTCTGGGGAAACTCCGCCCCCTCTCTGAGCGTCGCGCCGAGCTTGCCCTTGATCAACTTCTAGGGGCCGGATTATCCGGCCTATCTGGCCGGATTATCCGACTGGGAGAAAACCGCCAGATTCAGATTTTCCGGGAGAAAATCCGCCTGGACACTGAGCGACGCGCCTTGGCTTCCTTGAGAGATGAGGGAGGCCGGATTATCCGGTCCTTGGAGGGGCGGATAATCCGGCCCCCCTCAAAACTTCCTGCACACTTAGCGCACATGAAAAGTTTCCATAGTATTGTTATCTAACACGCAAAACATAGGAAAACATGAAATGCTCTTTCAACGACTAAGGGTGGCAATAATGGATTGGAGAAGAGTGGTGGTGTTGGCGGTTAAAATAATGTCACCAACATACAAAAGTAAATATGCTAAGAGAGGAGCCATTTTTGAGGATGAACAGCGAGGAATCACTTTTGGAGGCCAAAAAACCAATGGAAGTGATGAATGTGGTGAAGCGATGAAACCAAGTGTGGGGTGCTTGTTTGAGGCCATATAGGGATTTGCGCAAATGGCACACATGTGTAGGATGAGAGGAGTCAACAAAGCCTGAGGGCTGCTCACAATATATCGTTTCTTGGAGATCACCATGAAGAAAGGCATTTTTGACATCCATCTGATGAATGGGCCACCAGTGAGAGGTGGCCAGACGGATAGTGGCCGGCTTCACAACAGGGCTGAGTCTCACCATGCTGTTGGGTGAAACCACGCACCACCCAACGTGCTTTGTACCGAGCAAGATGTTGGAGATATGCCCAAGAGGCAATAATAAAGTGGTTATTATTATATCTTTATGTTTATGATAAATGTTTACATCCCATGCTATAATTGTATTAACCAGAAACATTAATACTTGTGTGTTTTGTAAACATAAAAGAGTCCCAGTAAGCCTCTTGTTAAACTAGCTTGTTGATTAAATGATGATCATGGTTTCCTGATCATGGACATTGGATGTCATTAATAACAAGGTTATATCATTAGGAGAATGATGTGATGGACACACACCCATAGTAAGCGTAGCATAAGATCAAGTCATTAAGTTCATTATTCTTTGTAAGCTTTCAAATGCATAGTAACCTAATCCTTCGACCATGAGGTTATGTTAATCACCATCACCGGATGGGTACTTTGATGACATCAAACACCGCTTCAGAATGGCGGGTGGTTATAAAGGTGTCATTGGGTATTCTGAAAGTATGTGTTGAAGCGCATGGACCAAGATTGGGATTTGTCCATCCATATGACGGATATATATGCTCTGGGCCCTCTCGGTGGAATGTCATCTAGTTAGCTTGCAAGCATGTGACTAGGTCACAAGGGATGACATAACATGGAACGAGTAAAGAGTACTTATCAGTAACGAGGTAGAACTAGGTATGGAGATACCGACGATCAAACCTCAGATAAGTAGAATATCACGTGACAAAGGGAATTGGTTTTGTATGTTAAATGGTTCTATTGATCACAAAGTCATCGTTGAGTATGTGGGAGCTGTTATGGATCTCCAGATCCCGCTGATGGTTATTGATCGGAGATGTGTCTCCATCATGTCTGCATATTCACGAACCGTAGGGTGACACACTTAAGGTTCGAAGTTGTTTTAAGTAGATATGGAATATGCATTGGAGACCGAATGTTGTTCGGAGTCTCGGATTGGATCCAAGACATCACGAGGAGATCCAGAATTGTCCGGAGAATAAGATTCATATATTGGGGATCATTTTCTAAGTTAGGAAATGTTCCGGAGTGTTTGTATGGAGATTCTAGAAGGTTTCGGAATGTTCTGGAAGGTTCTAGAAGAGTTCTTGGTGTTTGCTTGAAAACCAAGAAAGGGTCAAGGAAACCTTGTGGGGGCTAGACATGGATTCGTGGGGGAGGAGGACTCCCCCCTTCCCAGCCAGGGGAGGGAGGAGTCCTACTAGGACTCCTCTCCATGGCCCTCCCTCCTTTAAATAGAGGGGGGCGCCACCTAGACCTCTCCCATAACAATCCCTAGCCGCCTCCTCTCCTTCCTTCCCGGCTTAGGCGAAGCCTTGAGAATTCTCCACCACCACCACCACCCGTCGTCTTCTTTGGGATTCCGTGGAGAAGATCTACTACTTCATTTTTTTGGAGCAGGGAGAGGAAAATGCCTTCGACGACGCAGACCGTGTGAAGCCATTGCCAGCGCACTTGGCGCGGAAGGATCGACCACACGGTCTTGAGATCGGCCAGTGATCGAGTACATCAACCCCGAGAGCTAATCTCGTAACGCTTTTCTCTCTGAGGTTAGTACAGATCTATCTCGTTGCTCATGTCTAATAGATTAGATCTTGGCTTTTATCTAGATTAGATCTAGGTTTTGTTCGTTCTTGCGGTAGATTTTTTTTGTTTTCCATGCTACGAACCCATCACAAGAGAGCCATCAACATTGAATTTGTGACAAAAATCCATTTGCCTGTCATCGCATTGACACCAGGACGAGAAACTAAAGACCATGTGTCATTCCGCATTAGTGCAGTAGATTCATCAAGCATAGCATTGTACCAATTGGGGTCTTTGAGAGCGGATCGATAAGTCGCATGTATGGGAGAGATAAACGTGGTGGAAGAAATAAGGGAGAAATGTTGTTTGGGCATAAAACAGCCAGATTTTCCCCTAGTGAGCATGCGGTGTGGATTCCGGTAGATAGTCTGTGGCGGCGTGGCAGATGAGGTGGATGGCGTCGGGGATTGGCTGGGGTGTACTGAAATTATTTGGGTGTGGGCTGGGCGGGAGTAGGGTGGATGGTGGCCAGTGGGTGGTAATGATGGTGGTGGTGGAATGATTGGCTTGGCATGAGTGCGCGGTGCAGGGGGGACAACTTGGGCGCATGGTGGGCCAGCGGGGGCGGGTGGCGAGGTGGGAGTGGCTGGCGGAGCACCTGGGCAATACGAGGAAGATCGGATGGGGATCCTGGAGCAGATATCGGCAGGCATGGGATTCTCTGTGGCTGGTGGGCTGCAATCAGCAGAAAAATATGGAAAAGTGCCCTCATCAAAAACAACATGCCTAGAAACAATTATTTTGCGATTTGTTAAATCTAAGCACCTGTACCCTTTATGCTCATGTGGATAACCGAGAAAAACACATCATGTGGAGCGTGGGGAGAGCTTGTGGTCGGTGGTGGCATAGAGGTTAGGATAACACATGCATCTAAAAACTCTAAGATGATCGTAGGTAGGGTGGACACCGTAGAGGAGGTAGTGAGGCGTGTTGTGAGAGATGGCACGGGATGGACGAAGGTTCATCAGGTGTGTGGCTGTGTGGAGCCCCTCGGCCCAAAACGGTGGCGGGAGTTTGGCGTGAAGGAGGGTACGAATGATGTGGTGTGTGGTACGGAGGAGCCGTTCAGCTTTGCCATTTTGTGGGGAGGTATGGGGACATGAAAGGCGAAAAGAGGCACCATGGGTCGCGGAAAACTCCCATAGGGAAGTTGTAAGGAATTCACCACCATTATCACATTGCATACATTGGATAGGAACATGAAACTGAGTGAGAAAAAATTGAAAGAAACGTTGAATAGTGGCACAAGTATCAGATTTATTTTGCAAAGGAATGGTCCATGAATAATGAGTATAGTCATCTATAAGAGAACCAAATAATATTTGTAGCCTGAAAAACTAAGAACGGGAGATGTCCACAAGTCGCAATGAATAAGTTGGAAGGCATCAGAAGTGCGGGACATGGAGGTGGGAAATGGAAGGCGAGGTTGGCAGCCAAGCTGGCAGGCCTCACATTGTGGGAAACTCCTGTTGGCTACATTATTACATGCTTGAAGAAAATCTAGGGGAAGATGCGACAAGGATGATGTGCTAGGGTGGCCGAGACGCTGATGCCATAAGTCTCCTGTGGTGGTGATGAAGGCGGCGTGCGGAGGTGTCTTGGTGCTGAAGAAGGGGTAGAGATCGCCATCGCTATTGGAGCGAAAAAGAAGAGTCTTGGTGGCTAGGTCCTTCACGAAAAAACCAAAGGGATCAAATTCAATGGATACAAAGTCATCACGAGTAAATTGTCAGACAGAGATTAAATTTTTAACTATTTCAAGGAAGACGAGGACATTTTGCAAGAGTAAAGGGAGTGATGATATTTGGACAGACCCTACAGCAAGAATAGGAAGTTTCGACCCATTGCCAACAATGATATACTGAGATTTACCACCTAATTTGGAGTGAAAGGAGGTCAAGTTACCCGTCTTACCAGTGACGTGCGATGAGGCCCCTGAGTCCATGATCCATTCAGGCTGCTGCTGGTACTGGCCGTTGCTCATGGCGGTGTGGTCTAAGGTGTACGACGATTCAGGTTGAGGCGGCACATAGTATGGAGACACGGGCGGCTGCGCTAGGGCCGAGAACATGACAGGGTACGTCTGCGAGTGCGGGCCAGGTCGTGGGCCGAGCACATCAGCAGCGTTCGGTGGTTGCCAGGGGACAAGCGGGCGGGAATGGCGCACCCATGGGGGCGAAATAGCCCAGCCAGGGCATCTATGAGGTGCTGCCACCGTTGCGCCCCCGGTAGTCATTGCCACGCGGTGACTGCCCCTGGCCACGACCGCGACCGCCCTGTCCGCCTTGCTGGTGCCAGCCGTGCCCGCCGTGCGCGCTTGGCTGGTGCCCGCCCTGCCCGCCCCCGTGCACAAAGCCGGGGATGGGGTTTTTCCCTTGATAATTGGGGCTGACACCTGGGACGCGAGGTGGGCCGCCGCCGCCATGCCCACCGATGTTGCGGGGCTAGTCGTGATCAGTGTCGTGGACGGCGAAGGCCTGGTCATTGTCGTTGTCGGTGGAGATCTCCGCCAGCTGCAGGCGAGAGCACGCATCAGCGAAGGAGGGCATGGCGCTCTTGAGGATCACCGAGAGCCAAGCTCGTCGACGAACTGAAGGGTGAGGTCGTGGTCGGCAACCGGATGCCCAATGGCGTCCAGATCATCGGCAATGGACTGCAGCTTGCTGGCGTATGTAGGGATCGGCATGTCACCGCGCGGTGTGTTGCAGAAGGCCTTGCTCAGAAAGAGATACCGAGAGGACTGGTGGTCGAGGAAGAAGCGATGAAGGCGAGCCCAGGTGGTGCACACCAAACCATCGGGGCCCTGAACGAGGCGATGCAGATCATCGGTGAGAGTGGCCCTGAACGAGACTTATATGGATGTCGACGGCACGCCAACTGTCGTCCGGATCGCGAGGAGCGGCGCCTTCGGTCACATGGTCCAGGACCTTGTACATGGTGAAGAGGAATTTGAAGATCTGACGCCATTTTGAGAAATTTGCGCTGGCCGAATTGACTTGAAACTTGATATGATCTGTGATGTGAACCCCCAGAATTGGATGGGAGAAGGTAGGGGTGCAATTTGGGAGGGAAAAACAAGGGGCAGCGGCGCTGTGGGGTTAGGGATCACCGGAAGGTGGGCAGCGAGGCCATCGAGGGAGAGAGGATCCCTGATGGGGGTTGGAGGAGCACGCGGCATGGTGGATTGGGGTGGAGGTGTGACAGGATCGGTGAGGGAGTCAAGGTTGTTGCTGGAAGGGTTGCTGACGCCGAGGAAGGCGAGGTTTCGGCCATGGCGAGAGAGAGAACAAGCGCTAGGCTCTGATACCAAGTGGAAGAATGAATCTGAACTGATTGTATTGCATGTCGGGAGAATTACATAAATAGGAGTACAATGAGATCCTAAATACATGGCACTACCTCAAGACTAGGCACAACTAAAACATGTGAACGTGACATACAACGTGTGTTCAACAGCTGGCCGCTCACCCTCGTCTCGCCCAGCATCGCGGCCTTCACGTCTGCTCCATCCGCTCTTTGCTAGGGTTTTCCCTGCCCTGTGAAGTTTGGATGATCAGGGACCATCACCGGCGGCCAGAGCATGTGCTCCTTGGTAGCAGCTCCGGCGACCAGAGGAAGAGGGGCCAGAGCATGTGCTCCTTGGTAGCAGCTCCGGCGACCAGAGGAAGAGGGAGAGGTAGTAAGGGAGGAGGAGGGGACCACGAGCGGCGGCGCAAGGAGGAGGCGAGGGGACTGGGGAAGGGGTACACGGGTGGGGATTGGTGGCTGAGGGGATTGGGCGTGGCGGCTAGGGTTGGCCAGCGGAGGATGGACCTTATATACTGCCGTGATAAAAAAGAATGGTCCGGATTAGCTAGAGGAAGATCCAATGGCCAATCAATTCTAATTTTTGGTGAGCTCTCTACTACCTCACCCCCCCCCCCCCCCCCCCCAATTATATCTTTAGATGACCTCATGAAACTTGCATTGAACTGGGGTGACCCCTAGAAACCCGATATGACTCCTAGAAACCCGATATCCACCTCTGGAAAGGCAAGGGGGGCTGATGCGCACCCCAACTCAACTGTACTTGCGAGATTCTAATGAAATTAACTCGATGTGCTTGAAAAAGGTGATATACGAGCAATATCTTGTTGATCTAAAATTAGCAATATCTTTGGGATGAGTTATTTGTAAGTATATGGACAAACAAACCTTTAGGTGTTTTAAAGTTTTATTTGTGAAATTAGTATTTTCCTGTTTGCAGGTGTTACGGTAGAGAACAACAGATTGAAGAGAGTAAAAGGCATCCGAGTAATAGTAGAGAGACACATAAGCTCCATCCAGTAAATAACTAAAACTTGTTTTTTCTGAGTGAAAAAGAGGAAATCACTAACATATAAGTTGATGTTTGTCATTTAGGTTGACATTGTTGGGGTGCCCAACGATACAAATGACAGAGATGATATCCTAGAAAGTGAGTATTTTGACGACAGGCAGGCATTTCTGAGTCTTTGTCAAGGGAACCATTATCAATATGACACCCTTCGGCGTGCTAAGCATTCGTCAATGATGGTGTTGTACCACCTGCATAATCCTACTGCACCAGCGTTTGTCACTACATGCAATGTCTGTGCTCATGATATTGAAACTGGTCAAGGCTGGCGGTGCGAAGTTTGTCCAGATTTTGATGTCTGCAATGGTTGTTACCAAAAAGGAGCAGTCAATCATCTTCACAAGTTGACAAACCATCCATCTACTGCCCATCACGATTCCCAAAACAAGGAAGCCTGGCAAGTGCGAGTTTCTCAGGTAAGCTCTTTTAGATGGTTACAACTAGTAATTTGTTCCTCGCTCAATAGTTATGTGTTCCTCTATCTATATTTCATTTGTTTTTTCGATAAAGATAGTAATATTAATAAAAATAAATATCAATTACCTCTGCAACAACATAATGTGAAGAATTAGTCGAGACATCAAGGATGCACACAACCTAAAGAAAAAATGACCCGCCAGAGAGACTATGTATATTCCACTTGTTAATTATTGATTTTTTTATCATGCCTCTGCAGCTACGGAAAACGCTCGATCTTCTGGTACATGTCTCAACATGCTGCTCTGGTAGATGCCAGTATCCGAACTGCCTTAAATTGAAGGGTTTATTTGGGCATCCGAAGAAGTGCAAAAAGCGTGCTTCAGGAGGGTGTGCCTTGTGCAAGAAAGTGCGGTACATGCTTCATCTCCATGCCCGAGCTTGCAAAGATTCAGGATGCAGTGTTCCGAGGTGCAGGTGTGTCTATCCTGCTTACCCCCACCTCTCTCGCGCTTATGCGTATAAAATTTCAACCTGTTGAGTAACACCTGGCCACCACTTGTGGAGACCATACAGGGATGTCAAAGAGCTGCTTAGACGGTCGCAACAGCAGTCTGACTCCAGGAGGAGAGCTGCTGTTAATAAAATGATGAGACGGAGATATTTTTGATCTGTGTCCAAGATCCAACAGCAGCCCAACTCCAGAAAACTGAAGTTTCTCCATTCCAAACAAGCCTTGTAGCTCCTTGCGATACAAACTCATATTCTTTTATTAGCATCCAAGCTGCTTTGAAGATGGTTTACAAATTTATATGTTATTTTTCACAAGTATTGCCAAGTTTGTTTGCTGAGCTGTATGCAGTTTTGGGGTAACGAATTCAAACAGACTCTTAAGTTTGATGCAGCTGAAAGATATGACCAGGTAATGTACCGATCGGAACCGTCCAACCTTGATCAGACGGCAGATGACCATCCTGCTGAGCTTGCTATTTATCCGTTCATTGCGCCGTCTCGTGCGCACCCCTCCTGACTCTTCATGGTGATTGCAAACACTGCTGCTCAAAATTCAGCAAATTCAGTTAGTGGTTCTCTGAACCTGTTTTTGGTTCAATTTTAGGAGCTACTAATAGCTTTCAGTCAGTTTCAGTTAGAGATTCCGTGTAAGCAGGATGCCTTTTTTACTTGTGGTACATTTTTATTTAGGTTTTCCGTGTAGCATATACAATAACTTTTCTACAATGAAAAGAAAATCGTTTTTTTGCAAGCCAGAGATAATTATTAAGAATCTCACAAGTTTATAAACTACAGGACGGCAAAGGGTGGATTAAGACTGCAACAAGGGTGTTTCAGGCCCCTAGGATTGCAGTTAACGATGAACTACAAATTTTAGAAAACACGCTTCATTCTTGTTTTGACTGCCTAGCAACAGATGGCCGTCTCGCTGTGATCTCGTTTCACAGTCTGTCGTGAGAAAACCATGGCAGGTACCATGGCGAGTGGTACGGAGGATGCGGACCGTGGCGACATTGGAGGAACCAGGAACGAGATTGATATGCACGATGCACCTTGGTTGGCCCCTCTCTCTAGAGGTAAAGACTTAGTTCCCTCTTTGTTGTATTGATTGTAAGTTGATTACGAGGTTTAGTCGGCTGAGTTTCTGCGCTCGGGAGGCTAGTCCTAAGCTCTATGCTTGCGAGTTGAGTTATTCCTCTATGGACGTCCCTAGCCGGCCTTATATACATGACTGGCTTAGGGTTTACAGGTCTCCGGTGTTGGTTCGGGAGTCGAAGTCCTAATAGATCCCGACTAGTATCAATGCGTCTTGTATGCAAGTCTTGGTTACGCCTCGTTCGTTTATTCCCACGGAGGCCTGGATTGGCTTGGATTGCGGCCCGAACCCGGCAATCCAGCCCTGCTAGGTAAATTTTCCAGCCCAGCAATATTTTGGTGTTCGGTTATCCCGGTGCAGGATTCTTGCCCAGTCCATCCAGCCCACTTTTGCATGTCTGGGCTTGGAATTTTTTTTCCCTCGAGCGACGTGTGGAATTATTTCCACGAGTGAGAAGCGAAGACGCGGAGACGGGAATTGTTGGGTGTGTGCGATAACTGAACGAAACAATGAAAGCATGGAATTATGGTAGTAATTAATCTCAAACGGGATTGGGTGACGCATGTGGATCAACCAAATATCCGTGTGGTTCAGTTCCATGCTTGGATTTGTTACCTAACAACCGAACGAGCCCTTACTGAGTTGTTATGTGACTCCCTTGCTGAACCGACTAAAGCGGAGATAGTGGCGCCAGGTTTTGTTCCTTGTGTAAGGCCATGCACTATGTATACCAAAAGCGGTTCAATGGGGTGTTGGAATCGGTTCAATACATAGCACGGCATCGGTTCATGGCGTCAGAGAAGCGAACCGAAATGTTGGTTCGATTCAAGGGAAGCTATCTGTCAGAAATGATGCAATGGGTCCACATGGCATAGAGAACAAGGCTAGCTTTGAGGAGAGAGGATGACACATAAAATAAGATTGCATGGTTGACACACCCATCATGGCTCCATATACAATTTGACTCCAACATAGTAGCAAACCCATAGCAATTCCTAACTCTGTCACATTTTTAGTTGAATTGATACCACATAGTATATGGTCTAAGCCTGGTAAGAGACGGCCGACCATAGACTCGTTTAGTCGTGTGACCTCCCGGGCCGATGAGTTGTTCCCTCCTAGTGGACCTACCCAGGTTGACATATCTCCAACAGTCTAGAGGACTGAATTGTGAAGCAGACATTCCTGGAGCTTATTCATGGAGACGAAGCAGATGATGACGATGAAGGCTTGGCATGCCTTTGACATTGACGATGAAACCATGGTTTAAGCAGAGAGTGCTAGGTTCTAATGGTACCGTGCTGATGAAAAGACCAATAACCATGCATGTTTATCTTCTCCCTCCCTCCTCCCCACGTGTTTTCCCCTTGAGAGTCGCCTGTGCAGGTTCAGCCCGAACCGGACCCCTCTCCGCTGGCGAGGCCGGCCGGAGAGGGCGATGGGAGGGTGCTAGAGTAGTTCTTAGGTGTAGTTTAGGGGAGGCTCAACCTAAACTAGCTCTCTAAATAAGCGGTCAAGCCTCAACCTTGGTCATGTCCTGCTTCTCCTAGTGCTCCTGGCCTGCCGTGGCGGCGAAAGGGAGCCGCGGAGGAACTCGATGGTGGGTAATGGTGGGAGGTCATGGGAAGTTGGAGGTGTTGCAGTTTGGCAACCTCCTAAAGCTGCGCTTCTTCGAGCGGAACACACGATGTCCCGTGCCGCTGTGAGCCATGGCCGAAAGGGCGGCCTGTCTCCTACCTCCTTAGCAGATGCCCTCTCTGGAACCTTTCGCTCTTCGTCCCCAAGTGGTTCGTCCCCGGAGAGGTCGAGGTGGCCGACGATATCAGTTTAGCGCTGGCAAATAGAACATCTTGAGCATCTTCTTCTCGGACCTCGGCGTGCTAGCGCCTTGAATTCGCCGCCGAGCGGCGGAGAAGGATCTCAGGCGCATGTTTGTTTTTCTCATCTTTGTGCTAGGGTCCTTTCTGTAAATTGCGAGCCCTTATCTTCAAAATTTAGGTTTTCCAGTGTAGTAGATGCTTATAGGGGTTTCGTTGTAATATTGTACCTGCCCGGATTTTTAATGCAGCAGCTTCTACGCCCCTTCGGGGCTTTCCGTGTTAAAAAAAGACCAATAACCCCTTCACAAGAGGAAGAGAAACTAAATCAGAGGTGGAAGGCCTAATGGGTAAGGGTATCTCTAACCGATCCCCAATCGGTTAGAGTAAACTGACCAAAATTGGTTAGAGGAGTAAACCGGTAGCCGTTCCTAACCGATCTCCTATAGTTAGCTGAGTAAATCAAATGATCACCTCCAAATTCGATCAAAATCAACCGAATTCACACCGAATTTCAAACTAATGCATATATTCAACATAGTATTTACATACTACAACCAAAAGGCGGCCGAATTTGACAAAATTCGACCGAATTCGACCACCTAACCCTAATCTCATTGACATGGGTATACCCTACAGGTACTCGAGCTTGGTATATACGGTCCAGATACGTATAGGCCCACGGTGTCGCCAAGGCCCAGATGAAAGAACTCGAGTGACTTGCGGACTCTCGATTGCTTGAAGAACAAGAAGAAGCTAAAGATAGAAAGTTTGAAGGAGAAAACCCTAACTTGTAACCGACTCGACCTGCTACCCGAGACCTAGCCTATCTATATAAAGGCTAGGAGGGGGCGGCGAGGAGGACACACGCAACCCTAGTTTCCACAACCTTCGCCAGATTGCATCTGCGCACCATTGTAACTTTCGACTCCTTCGATAATTCCACGAGCAGACAAGCAGGAGTAGGGACCTCTACGAGGCCTGAACCTGGGTAAATCCTTTGTCCCCTGTGTGCTTGTTTGCTAGCCGATAGATGTCTCCAGCGCTCCCTCCTTCTCCAAAATCCAAGTCCATAATAATGGGTATTGATGAGTTAAACCCTCGTCAATTGGCGCTGTCTGTGGGAATTGGGAGTGCTGATGTCGCGGCTTCTTCGGCCCCATCAACCGCGATGTACAACTCCGCAACAACGGAGATTCACCAGCTCTTCGGCGCCTTCGACTTCACCGGCCACCCGCCCGGCCTTCGAGTCTGTGGGAGATGGAATCAACCTGGCGATTGGAAGCTTCCGCTTCCAAGTTGGTCAGATAGGCACGCTTCGCATGCCTGATCAGCCGACAGCACCGGCGATTGCCCTGGCATCATGGTTCCCTCCATCAATCGGCACCCTCAACGAGCTCAACGCTCCGGCGGCAGTCAAAAACACGGTCAGCAACAGTAGTCGTGATTCCGATCTGAGCGATCTGGCCACTGAAGGTGGAACCTACGGTTCCGGATCTGAAAGTTGTGGAAGCAACAACTTCCCCAATCACTTCATGTGCACCGTCATCAACGCAGGCGACACCACTGCCAATCGCGACAATGGTGGTAACACCGGTAACGACACCGATCCACCCAACACCAGCAATGGTGGCAATGGTGGCAACGGCGGTAATGGCGGCAATCGTGCTCCCGTCAACAACGGAGGAGCAGTCGAACCTCCCAGCATAATCAATGAGCAAACCGACGAACGCGTCGTAATCAAGCTCAACGAGCAAGAGTGGGATCGCTGCCGCGAAGCCCTACGGGGCACACCTCTACCCTTTGGGTCCCCGCAGGAACTGCTGATGGGCTATCACTGGCTCCTGAAGGAAGAATTCAAGCGCCAACTACAAACAATTGCGCAACTTGAGGCGCGTAAAAAGGCAGCGGACGAATCGAGCCTTCGTCGTGCTAGGCTCTCCTCCTACGGAGGATCCTCCTCAAGAGGCAACAAACACCTCGCCAAGAAGAGGCAGTCGCGGATGGCTCACCTCACCGAACAAGATCGCATAGAGGCCCCGAAAGTCCTCGACTTTGGCTCTATGACAGTCGACACGAGAGGCAACGTGGTTCCCAGGATGCCACAGGCTGCGGTAACGGCGGCCACCATGTACCTCCTCAATAACCAGCCGCCAGCTGGAGATCCCCGAACTGCCATGCACCGATCTACGATCGCGGGTTTGGGGTTAATCGAGGCCGCCCTCGACAAGGCGATGCGGACCCAAAAAAGGGCAAAGCGCTAGCAAAGCGCCACTCCTCGCCCTCATCTAGCGATGACAGTCACGACCTGTCTCGACGCCGCCGCTCACGGCGACACGACCGCGACTACGATGCGCGCGACGACCTCACGCAGCGCAAGATCGACAAATCAAGGGCACGACATGCTCGGTCGACTGACACGAAAGAAGAAGATGGGGAGCTCTGCGGCGCCCGATGCTTCAGCAGATCCATTAGGCAGAAGCGAATGCCTAAAGGGTTTAAACTCCCATCGGAGAACCCAAAATTTGACGGTCTGCAGGACCCCAAGATCTGGCTGGAGGATCACATCTCCTCCGTCAGGCTCCACGGAGGCAGTCGAAGTACTGCCATGCAATGCTTGCAGCTACAGCTGCAGGGCGCCTCCCGGGCATGGCTCAATAACCTCCCACGCGGATCCATTCGCAGTTGGGATGAGCTGGTTTACAGCTTCGTGTGCAACTTTAAGGGCACGTATAAACGACCCGCATCAGTCGAAGAGCTGAGATGCTGCTAGCAAAGATCTGGCGAATCGCTACGCTCCTACATCCAAAGGTGGTCCATCATCAAGAATTCCGCGGAAAATATCTCAGAAGACCACGCGATTGATGCATTCAATGGTGGTGTCCGCCGCCTAGAGCTCAGGGAGGAGCTGGGCCGCTCAAAGCCCCAGACCATCGACCACCTGATGGAGATCGCGAATCGGTGGGCCGGTGGAGAAGATTTAGTAAAAAATCACGCTCACTCCGACGAGGAGGCAGAACTTCAACGCAGTACGACCGCCGAGGCAACGCGCGCATGCGCATCTCGATGACGCGATGTCATCAACATGGTCGCGGCCGGCTACGCCGATAGACGCGACGATAACCGCAACAGCAGATACCGTAGCGACGGATACCGCGACTTCGGGAAAACCACGCAAGTGTGGCAACGCCGCACTCGCGACGAGGCACCCGCGACCTCCATCGAGGACAAACTGTCCGGGCCATGCATGGTACACTTCTACATCGACAAGCATGATGGCAAGAGAAAGTCCAGCCACCTCCTCAAGGACTACCACGAGTTCCTCAAGCTACACGAGGGATTGGTTCGGATGAACCGCAATGCAGTCGAAAGAGGCTACGGATCTGCTCCAGGCGCCGTGGCACATGCCGCACCACCACCACCACCTGGGCCACCCCCGAACAGAGCCGCACCGGACCAGCACCACGGGGGAGAACCATACCCACGGGCCATGGGTACCATGATGATCCAAAAGGGGCGCCCCTCCAACAGGGTGCAGAAGGCCATCACTCGCCAAGTCAACTTGGCCACGCACTCGCCACCATCCACCACTAAGTACCTCAGTGGCAGCGAGTCATGCATCACCTTCGACAAACGCGACCACCCGCCTCAGATACCTCGCCCAGGTCATTGCCCCCTTGTACTCGAGGCGCAAATTGGAGGTTTTGACATGAGTCGTGTCTTCATGGATGGGGGAAGCGGCGTCAACCTCATATTCACGAGTACCTTGCGAGCAATGAGGATCCCTCTAACCTGCCTGGAGGCATCAGACACAACGTTCCACGGCATTGTCCTAGGGAAAGGCGTATACCCCCTAGGCAAAATCAACCTCGACATCATCTTCGGCATGCCGAAGAACTTCCGGCGCGAGCGCATCGATTTTCAGGTCGTCGACTGGCCCTCACAATACCATTGCATCCTTGGGCACATCGCATTCGCTAGGTTCATGGCGGTGCCCCACTACGCCTACCTGCAGATGAAAATGCCAGGTCCCAATGGCGTCATAACAATCAACGGGAGCTTTGAGCGATCTGACAGTTGCGACAAGGAATTCAACAAAATCTCCTAGTCCTTCGGCATGCAGGAGGAACTCGCAAGACTGAAAGAGATGACAGACAACAGTATGCCTCCCCTGAGTAGGCCAAAGCTCACCTGACCTCTCCTTCGACTCATCTGTGCACACAAAGAAGGTGTAGGTCCATCCATCGGATCCCGCCAAGACAGCCCTCATCGCCAACAACTTGAGTCCCGCATAGGAACTCGCGCTCGTCGAATTCCTTCGTGAGCACTGGGAAATTTTTGCCTGGTGTCCTGCGGACATGCCAGGAGTTCTCAGGGAATTCGCCGAGCACGCACTCAACGTCAACCCCGACGCAAGGCCAGTCAAGCAAACAATCAGGCGACTGTCTGAGCCACGAGCCCAGGCAGTCGAAATGGAGATCAACAGACTCCTCGAGGCCAAGTTCATACGCGAGATCAAGGAAAGCACTTGGCTCGTCAATACGGTGCTGGTACCAAAAAAGGACACGGATATCCTACGGATGTGCGTGGACTTCACTTCTTTAAACAAGCACTGCCCAAAAGATCACTTCCCGCTGCCACGGATCGACCAGATCATCGACTCCACCGCTAGATGCGAGTGCCTCTGCTTCCTCGACACCTACTCAGGCTATAATCAAATTCGAATGAAGGAGGAAGACCAAGAGAAAACAGCGTTTACAACGCCATTTGGTGTGTTTTGCTACAACACAATGCCCTTTGGGCTAAAAAACGCGGGAGCCACCTACCAGCGTTGCATGCAGGCTTGCCTCAAGGAACAACCGGGTCGCAACATCCAAGTCTATGTCGACGACATAGTAATCAAGACCAAGGAGGAAGCCTCTCTAATCAACGATTTGCGCGAAACCTTTGCCAACCTCGATCGCTACCGGATCAAGCTCAATCCGGACAAATGCGCCTTCGGCATACCATCCGGGCAGCTACTCGGATATCTCATCTCTGCGAGAGGAATCGAGGCAAACCCGAAAAAGATAAAAGCCATAACATAAGAACATAAGAGGCGTCCAGCAACTGGCCGGACGAATCGCGGCTCTCAGTTGGATGGGTGAAAAGGCACTGCCCTTCTACCAGCTCCTCCGCAAAGCTGAAAAGTTTGAGTGGACCAGTGAAGCGCAAGAAGCATTCGAAGATCTCAAGCGCCTGCTATCCACTTCGCTCGTACTGGTGACTCCACGAGAAAGGGAACCACCATTGCTGTACATCTCCGGCACCAACCAGGAGGTCAAGGTGCTTTCGCCCTCGGCGAGCTGAGAAAACAAGGTCCACGCGCATAACGCCGGTATACTACCTCAGCGAGGTCCTCACGCCAACAAAACAGCGGTACCCGCACTACCAGAAGTTGGCGTACGGCGTCTTTATGACCGCCCGGCGACTGCGGCACTACTTCCAGGAACACCCAATCGTGGTAGTCAACGACGCCCCGTTGGGACATATCCTGAATAACCCCAACGCCACGGGACGAGTCGCGCTTTGGGGAATAGAGCTGTCTCCACGAGACATCACATACGAAAAACGCGACGCAATCAAGTCGCAAGTGCTCCCTGACTTTCTCATGCACTGGATGGAGAACCAGCTCCTGGACAAGCCAGATATGTCCTACCTCTGGACAATGCACTTCGATGGGTCCAAGCGGAAAGTCGAAGCAGGCGCATGTGTCATACTGACATCACCTTAAGGGGACAAGCTGAAGTATATCCTGCGAATGCAGTTCACGGCCTCAAACAACGAGGCTGAATACGAGGCCCTGTTGCACGGGATGAGGATGGCAAAAGCTTGCGGCGCCAAGAGGCTCATCATATATGGCGACTCCAAGTTGGTCGTCAACCAAACAATGCACGAGTGCGACGCACTGAACGACAACATGATCGCGTACCGCGACCTCTACGATACACTCGAAGGAGACTTCGATGGTTGCGAGTTGCGACACGTAGGTCGCGAAAGCAAGGAGGAGGCGGACACACTCGCCAACATAGGCTCTACCTGCGCCCCATACCACCTGGGGTATTTCTCGAGCGCATATACGAACGCTCCATCAAGCCAAAGGCCGCAGAGAAGAAAACAAGCGCATCAACAGACTCGGGGGCTACGCTACCCAATGAGCCAATGGCACTCGGTGACTTTGAGCTAGACACATGACTCAGGGACCAATGAGCATCATGATGATCAAGCAATCTTGGACACAGCCGTACATTACGTACCTCCTCAGCAAGAGACTACCGGACGACCCGACAGATGCACGGCACATCGCACGGTGCTCCAAGGCATTCGCCGTTATCAACGGCGAACTATATAAACGCATCATCACAAGAGTGCTACAACGATGCGTCTCCATGGCCGATGGAAGAGCAGTTCTCCTCGACATCCATGAAGGGACCTGCGGGCACCACGCCGGCAGTCGCGCCCTCGTTGCCAAAGCTCTACGAGCTGGATTTTACTGGCCCATGGCCATGCGCGACGCCAAGGAAAAAGTCCAAAAATGCAATGCTTGCCAGCGATTCGCGGACAAGCCACACGCACCAGGCGCAGAGCTACGGCCTATTCCATTGGCCTGGCCCTTCGCACAGTGGGGGCTCGACATGGTTAGCAAGCTTCCAAGGTCCTCGCGCAGAGGTTACGTCTACCTCTTGGTTGCAGTCGATAAATTCACCAAGTGGATCGAGGCCATGCCGGTGACCAACCAATCAGGGCACAACGTAGTCAAGTTCTTCGAGTCCATCGTCTACCGCTTCGGCGTGCCGCACAGCATCATCACCGACAACGGGACAAACTTCACATCCAAGGAGTTCCAAGAATTCTGCAAGAACCTGGGGATCAACATCAGCTACGCCTCAGTAGCGCATCCACAGACCAATGGTCAGGTGGAAAAAGCAAACGGGCTCGTCTGCAGCGGCATCAAGAAGCGACTCCTCCGACCACTTGAACAAGCCGCAGGTTGCTGGCCAGATGAGCTGCAATCTGTACTCTGGAGCCTACGTACAACTCCAAACAGCGCCACAGGCTACACGCCATTCTTTATGGTGCACGGAGCAGAAGCAGTACTACCCGCCGAGGTACGGTACAAGGCGCCGTGCGTGGTCGCTTACAGCGAACAAGAGTCATTCCTTGCACTCGAAGACTCCGTTGACCTCCTTGACGAAGCAAGAGAAATCGCTGCAGAAAGATCCACGATCTACCAGCAGAACCTGCGCAACTATCACAGTAGAAGGCTTCGCCCCAGATCCTTCGTCGAAGGTGACCTGGTCCTGCGACTGAAGCAGCAGGGGCATCTCAAGCTCGAGTCCCCCGGGAAGGACCGTACGTGATTACAGAAGTAATCTTAGGTGGCGCCTATCGCCTTCAAGATTTAGAGACAGGAGTCGCATACTCCAACCCTTGGAACGTCGCACAACTGCGACGCTTCTACCCCTAATCATTTTTTACTTTTACATCGCAAATAAGGCTACTCAGCCAAGGCTACTTAGGCGCACATTGTATCTCGCACTATTCTTCGAATAAATAAAAGTTAGGTGCCCCAAAACTCCGTGTTCTCCTTCACTTTGTCAATTTTTATACTCGGGGGCTGCGCCACCCTACATACATCTGTTCTTCGAACCAAAAACGCGATATCCTGAGTAGCTGGCACATCAATCGAACCCCTTAACACAAACTTAACCCAGCTGCAACGCACCTGACAGGTTGACAAGGGACCGAGATAAAAGATGGCCAGGCTAACGAAAAGGACTCGCATAGTGCAACGCACCTCACGCTCACAAAGCTCTTTATACACATTCGACAATAAATTTACAACATCTATACGAACTTTACAACACAAGTACACTTACGTGTAGGATACAAATTTGGCTACTCTTGCAACAGAAGAACATTGGTTTGTTCCTCGAAGAAGTCGACGATCTCCTCTGCTGGATGGTCCACCGCCTGATAGTGCGGTACCATATTCCAGGCAGATCCTGCTGGTGGTGCTGGCGGCCCAGAGGCAATGGCGGCAACATCCACGTCAGGCCTGTGCAATCGCACCATTGAGAGGGCATCCTTGGCACCAGCCACCAAGCTTTCACGCCGCACTTTCATGAACGCGACAGGTCTTGAAATTTGGCAAGAAGAGCTAGCAGGCTTGATGGAGTGTCGTCCAGCGGGAATATCGCCCGATAAATGTTCTTCAAGCACGACTGCGACTTCTTCAGGAAGAGCAACACTCGTGATGTGCGATCCTGCAGGGTCGCCAGTGCAGTCACACGATCATGATCTACCCAGAAATATCCACTCTCTTGAAGTTGCTCCTGGGTGAGATCATGAAGGCGAACGGCAATTCTATCCTTCTCCTCCTACGGATGGCGCGCGCTAACAACTACACGAAGCAGCATCAGTAGCATGAGTACAACGTACCGCTGCGAGTAACTACAAAGGAAAAGATGAGAATAAGCAAACTAACACTTAAACTGGTCGCCCAGCTGCGTCACCTCGCCAAGCAGATACTGCTCGCGGGCGGCGGCCTTTTCCGCCTTTGACTTCCACACGTCTACGCTACCACGGATCACGGGCAACTCGCGCTCCAGCTGCTTCACGCGGTCACGAAGTCGCGAAAGCAGGGATAGCTCCTCTACACTGGAGCGCGGTGGTGCCACTGTATCATCAAGAGATGGCGAGTCCTGGGTTCTCCCCACGGGATCACTTGATGTACCCTACCATAAGTCAAGACAGAGGCAAATAAGGCGACCAAATTAACACAAAGGCAAAGGGAACAGATGCATTCAGGATCGGCATAAGTATTCATAGACACACTCGCCAGCAGGCATGTTCTTAAACCAAAAGAACAATCAATCAACTATTACAAAAGATAACTACGGAGCAGCTGGCTTCTTCGACTTCGACGGCTTCGGGGGCTTCATCAAGTCCGTGGCAGTGTCAGACGCCACTGACTTTCCGCCGACCCCTGAGGCCGAGGCTTTCGCTGCCTTCTTAGCATGTTGGAGCTCCTCCGAGTACTTCGCAACAATATTTATCAAGTGATGGCCATATTTAGCACAGGCAGTCGCAAAAGGAGCAAAGACTACTTGCTGATCATCCGCGCCAACAGGCATCACCTTCGACACCGCGGAAGGATCGATATCAGCTCCGTGGGCCTGCACCATCGCGAGTGTCATGGACGCGCGAGCCGTGCGGAGGGAGTTCTTGTAGGCGGAAGGCACACCACCGGCGAATGACTCCACCAGCTCGTCCATGTTATCGATCAGCTCAGCCTTCGGCATCAACTCTTCCTAGAGGCGACTGAGGGCGACCTTGGCCTTGGAAAGCGTATCTTGGACAACGGCGCTACAGTCCTCGACTGCATACACCGCGCCTGCCAGAGCATCGTCGCGACAAAGGGCCTGCGGGTCAAAACTCAGATCGCCAGCATCTGCACATGAACCCATGCATGGATCAAAAACTTCAGTGCTACCAGCAAAAAACACTAAGGGTAGAGAAGGACAACAATATCCAGAAGTAAAAGGTACCTGAGAGAGCCTTGGCGACTGAGAACAGTTGTTCTTCGAACAACTTCTCCTTGGCCGCAAAGGAGGCATGTAGATCCTCTTCACGCTTCTGTGCCTCGTCACGAGCTGCGAGTGCCTCGTCGCGACCCTTCACAGCCGCGACAAGCGTTTTCTCCAAGGTGGCGACGTTGCGCAGTAAAGCGTTATGTTCAGCTACACGGCAATCAAAAGTGGACTATCAGTTGACTATACCAAAAAAGGAGAAGACGAAAAAGAATAAGTGTAGAACACTCACTTTCGACCCAGTTGATGGCGTCTCGACATTGCATCTTTGGCGACCCATCGCCATCACCTGCTCTGCCACTTGCGCGGCTTCCTTTACAAGGAGCTGCCGCACAAACAAGGAATCAGTGAAAGCAATGGATAACATCGACTGCCACACTAAAAAGAAGGAAAGATATACTTACATGATCCTCCAATTGAAGGGTTTCGCAGCATAGTAAATCAAAATTTTCTACGGAAGCGAACAGAGGGAAAGCCAAGATCTAAACTAGGAGATGCAAACAACGAGAGAGATTGGATTAGATCTTCATACCCTTGAAGATTCGCACAGCGCGTTAAATCGGAACGTTGGTGATGTAGTCGTACTCGCTTCTCCTCCTCGCGATCCGATCTAGCACCACAAGTGGCGGTGCCTCCGTGAGATGCACACGTGCAGCACCTCGACGTCTCCTCCTTCCTCGGACCAGCAAGTATGGTGGAGAGATGGATTGGATCTACAACACGACGGCGTGGTGTATATGGTGGAGAATTTCTGCCAGGCTTCGCCACAAACAGTCGGGAGGAGAGAGGAGGCGCAGGGCTACTAGGGTTTGGAGGAAGGTGTGTGGGGAGGCGCACCAACCCTCTATATATAGAGGGTGCGGCCAGCCCTGCCCATCCTCCAAGCCTATCTCTAGTTTAAGCGATTTAAACTCTCCCTTCTAGAAACCCTATCTTATCTCTAGTTTAAACGATTTAAACTTATCTAGGATCGGCTGGGCCCTATGGGGCCTTGTGCCCTGCCCAATGCGCCAGGACACTCCCTCATAGGCCCATGCCCCTCCCGGAAGGTGGGGCCACGTTGGTCCCCTTCGGAAGGTTATAAAGCTTCTGCAATACCGATTAACCCGGAACAATTCCGAACTCCAAAAACTGCACTGCCTTATATGAATCTTATTCTCCGGACCACTCCGGAACCTCTCGTGATGTCCCGGATCCCATCCGAGACTCCGAACAAAAATTCATAAACCAAGTATCCAATCTATCCTAGCGTCGAGACACGTTAAGTGTGTGACCCTGCGGGTTCGAGAATATGTAGACATGATCTTCTATCAATAATCAACAGCGGGTGCAGGCACCCATATTGACTCCCACATTCATCGATGATCATATCGGATGAACCACGATGCCAGGATTCAATCAATCCCATATATATATTCCCTTCGTCTCGCGATATTTTACTTACCCGAGATTCGATCGTCGGTATCGTCATACCTAGTTCAATCTCGTTCACAGCAAGTACTTTACTCGTTCCGTAATCCGATATCACTTTGTGATTAACTCCTTAACCACATGCTTGCAAGCGGTGTTGATATCGATTACCGAGTGGGCCCGAAGTATATCTCTCCGACTTGGGAGGGACAAATCCCATCTCGATACATACAACCCAACATATACTTTCCGATCACCTGAGAGACACCTTTATGATCACCCTCTCATAGGATGACGTTTGATGACCTCAAAGCTTTCTTCCGATACCAGGGAGTTGTATTATCTCATGGTCTAAGGACTACAATATTTGACATGAGAAAAGCTTCGCAAAGACGAACACGATGAAACGATCTAATAGCTTTGCTTAGTTTGGGTCTGTCCACCATATCATTCTCCCAATGATATGATCTCATTATCAATTGACAACTCATGTCTATGGTTAGGAAACCTTAACCATCATTGATCAATGAGCTAGTCCATAGAGGCGTACTAGGGACACGGTGTTCACAAACCACACAAGTATTAATGTTTCCGCAATACAATTCTAGCATGGAATATAAACTTTATCATGAACAAGAATTATAATAATAACATCTTTATTATTGCCTCTAGGGCATAATTCCAACAGTCTCCCACTTGCACTAGATTCAATAATCTAGTTTACATTTGGCAACAATCTCACACCCATGGCAATCGAGGTCTGATCATATTTTACACGTGGAAGAGGTTTAGTCAATGGATCTGCGACATTCAGATCTATATGTACTTTGCTGATCTTTAGATCTCCATCTATATAATCTCGGATTATATGAAACTTAGTTGATATGCTTGGTCTTTGGATGATATCTTGGTTCCTTAGCGAGTGCTATGGCGCGGTGTTGTCACATAATATCTCGTGGGTCCAATGCACTTGGAACCACGCCAAGCTCAGTGATGAAGTTTCGATCCAAACTCCTTCACTTGACGCTGCGGCAGCCATGTATTCCGCTTCTCGTAGATCCATGATCACGCTTTGCTTGCAGCTTCTCCAGCTCACAGCTCCTCCATTCAAAATATACACGTATCCTGTCTAAGATTTACAATCATCCTTGTCGGTGTCGAAACTAGCATCGACGTAACCTTTTACGACGAGCTGTTCATCACCCCCATAGACTAAGAACATTTCTTTAGTCCTATTTAGGTACCTTAGGATGTTCTTCACGGCTGTCCAGTGTTCCACTCCTGGATCACTTTGATATCTGCTCGTCAAACTAAGAGCATTGGACACATCCGGTCTAGTACACAGCATGGCATACATGATGGAACCTATGGCCGAGGCATAAGGCACTTTGCTCATAGCTTCCCTATCATTTACCGTAGCTGGACACTGAGCCTTGCTCAATATCTTACCTGACAACATAGGCACTGAACCTTTCAATGCCTTATCCATCCTGAACCTTTTCAGAACTTTGTCTAGGTATGTACTCTGGCTTAAAGCTATCAGGCGTCTTTGTCTATCTCTATAGATTTTGATGCCCAATATATAAGCAGCTTCACCTAGGTCTTTCATTGAAAAACAATTGTTCAAATAACTCTTCACATCGTTAAGCATGTTGATGTCATTTCCAATAATCAATATGTCATCCACATATAGTACCAGAAACGTCACCGAGCTCCCACTCACTTTCTTGTAGATGCAAGCTTTGTAGCAATTTGGAACAAATCCAAAGCTCTTGATCACTTGATCAAAACGAAGGTTCCAACTCCGAGATGCTTGCTTCAGTCCATAAATGGAACGCTGAAGTTTGCATACTTTATCAGCATCCTTAGGATCGACAAAACCTTCGGGTTGCATCATATACAACTCTTCATCAATGTTGCCATTGAGGAAAGCAGTCTTGACATCCATCTGCCATATTTCATAATCATGAAACGCAGCAATTGCTAATAAAATCCGAATGGACTTAAACATCGCTACGGGAGAGAAAGTCTCATCGTAGTCAACACCTTGAACTTGTCGAAAACCTTTCGCAACAAGCCATGCTTTATAGACGGTAACATTACCATCCGCGTCCGTTTTCTTCTTGAAAATCCATTTGCACTCAACGGCCTTTTCGATGCTAGGAGGGTCCACCAAAGTCCATACTTGGTTTTCGCTCATGGATCCCAATTCGGATTTCATGGCTTCTAGCCATTTCTCAGAGTCTGGGCTCATCATCGCTTCCTCATAGTTTGTAGGTTCGCTGTCTTCTACTAACAAGACAGTCAAGACAGGGTTGCCATACCACTCGGGGAGGGCACGCGACCTTGTCGACTGCGACGTTCGATGTGACATCGTCCAAGCTTCATGATCCTTGTCGTTAGCTTCCTCTATTGTTGGTGCGGTGACCGGAACAATTTCAGGTGCTGCGCTACTCTCCAATTCAAGAGAAGGTTCAATAACCTCGTCTAGCTCTACTTTCCTCCCACTCACTTCTTTTCGAGACACTCCTTCTCAAGAAAGGAATCGTTCTTCTTGACAAACACTTTGCCTTGGTTACGTGATAGAAGGTATACCCAATAGTTTCCTTAGGGTATCCTATGAAGACGCATTTCTCCGCTTTGGGTTCGAGCTTGTCCGCATCAACTTCTTGACGTAAGCTTGCATCCCCAAACTTTAAGAAACGACAACTTAGGTTTAGCACCAAACCAGTTCATACGGTGTCGTCTCAACGGTTTAGATGGAGCCCTATTTAAAGTGAATGCAGCGGTTTCTAATGCATAACCCCAAAATGATAACGGCAAATCAGTAAGAGACATCATCGATCGGACCATATCTAATAGGGTTCGATTAAGCATTCAGACACACCATTGCGTTGTGGTGTTCGGGTGGCGTGAGTTGTGAAACGATTCCACTTGCTTTGAGATGCGTGAGAAAATCATAACTCAAATATTACCCCACGATCGGATCGTAGAAACTTAATCTTTCTATTACGATGGTTCTCCACTTCATTCTGAAATTCTTTGAACTTTTCAAGCGTTTCAGATTTATGTTTCATTAAATAGATATACCCATATCTACTTAATTCATCGGTAAAAGTGAGAAAATAGCGATATCCACGGCGTCGAAACACTCATCGGTCGCATACATCGGTATGTATGATTTCCAACAAGTCCGTTGCTCGCTCCATCATCTGGGAGAACGGGGTTTTGATCATCTTGCCCATGAGGCATGGTTCGCATGTGTCAAATGATTCAAAATCAAGAGACTCCAAAAGTCCATCTGAAGGGAGTTTCTTCATACGCTTTACACCAATATGACCTAGACGGCAGTGCCACAAATAAGTAGTATTATCACTATCTACTTTGCATCTCTTAGCCTCAATGTTATGGATGTGTGTTTCATCCCTTTCGAGATTTAGAAGAAATAAACCATTCACAAGAGGTGCATGACCATAAAAGATGTTACTCATATAAATAGAACAACCATTATTCTCGATTTAAATGAATAACCGTCTTGCAATAAACATGATCCAGAAATAATGTTCATGCTCAACGCAGGCACATAATAACATTTATTAAGGTTTAAAACTAATCCGAAGGTAAAACTAAGGAGAGCGTGCGGCCATCACATCAACTCTTGATCCGTTGCCGCGCATCGTCACCTCATCCCTCGCAAGCCCGTCTATTCCGTAGCTCCTATTTGAGTTACAAATATTAGCGAACCAGTATCAAATACCTAGGCACTACAACGAGGGCTAGTAAGGAAAACATCAATAACATGTATATCAAATATACCTTTGATGGTGCCAGCCTTCTTGTCCGCTAAGTACTTGGACGATTGCGCTTCGATGACCCTTGTCCTTGCAATAGAAGCACTTCGAAGTCGGCTTAGGACCAGCCTTGAGCTTCTTCTCGGCGAGGGCACGCTTGCCGCCTTTCTTGAAGGGCTTCTTTGCACCTTTACGTTTCTTAAAGGAGGGCTTGTTGACCATCAACACATGATTATCCTTTTGATGTCCACCTCGCAGCCTTCACTGCGAAGAGCTCGGTGATCGTATCGATGGAACCAATCTGATTGTGAGTCACTACAAAACTTTTGTATGGGAGGAGGAGTGATTACAGAACCTGTCAATCTTGAGCTCCTCTGGAATCTTGCGATCCAATTGCTCAAGGCGTTGAGTGTAGCAGACATCTTAATGGCGTGCTCACTAACGGAACTCCCTTCCTCCATCTTGTAGTTAAAGAACTTCTCGGAGATCTCATATCTCTCGAGCGGGCTGAGTCTAAAACATGGTTTTCAACTCTTGAGAATCTCGAAGGGCCGGGATAGTTTTCAAACGATTTTGAAGTTCGGTTCCATAGCAAACAACATGGTTCTCTTAATCACACCATAATCATCTTTCTTGTTGATAGACAGCTTTCTCATCAAAGTAGCGCGATTCTTGCAGGGGTCACCTAACGCTTTCCTAAGGACATAGTCCTTTTGACCATGAACGAGAATGATTCTTAGATTGCGGAACCAGTTGGTGAAGTTAGACCCATTGTTCTTAAGCTTTTCTTTCTCAGCAAAAACGTTGAAGTTGAAGTTGGACTTGGCCATGTGATCTACAGTATTTGCAAGTACAATTTAGATTATGTTCATGATAAATAGTTCAACTTAATCAAATTACTAGATGAACTCCCACTAAATTCAACATCCCTCAAGTTGTTTAGTGAACACGATCCAAATTCACCACACCTAATCCGATCTTCACGAGAAGAGATGTGGTTTCAATGGTGGACAACAAAGTGTCAATCATATCATTCATATGACTCATGCTTAACCTTTCGGTTCTTGTGTTCCGAGGCCATGTCTGTACATGCTAGGCTCGTCAAGTAAAACCCAAGTATTTCCGCGTGTGCAAAACTAGCTTGCACCCGTTGTATGTGAACGTAGAGTCTATAGCACCCGATCATCACGTGATGCTTGGACATGACGAACTTTCGCAACGGTGCATACTTGGGGAGAACACAGTTTTATCTTGATCTTTAAGTGAGGAATCATCTTATAATGCTACCGTCGCGATCTAAGCATAATAAGATACATAAAAGGATAAACATCACATGCATATAACTTTATGTGACATGGTATATCCAATCTTTGCACAATGATCTCCATCTTGTGCGTTCCGGCATGATCTCCATCACTTCACCATGATTGCCTCCACCACGAATAGCAACTACAACTATTGCTAACTACTTAGCGATAAAGTAAAGCTATTACATGGCGTATAAAAAGTTGACTCGCAGGTCATACACAATTATAAAGACAACCATATGGCTCCTGCCGGTTGTGTACTCATCGACATGCAAGTCGTGAAACATTACAAAACATGATCATCGCATACAATATACACATCACATCTTGGGCCATACCATATCACAGAAAACACTACCTGCAAAAACAAGTTAGACGCCTCTACTTTGTTGTTGCATGTTTTACGTGGCTTATGGGAGTAGATGCTAAGAACGATTCTTACCTACGGAAAGCCACAACGGTGATATTATGGTTGCCAAACTCCGGTGTTAATCCCATGACAACTATAGTGAGAAAGCGACATCCACCAGCCGCATGTGGAACAAGCCACACGTCAAGTGCGGAGCGGTCTCATGACGACGTCGCGTAAGGTTGGCCTGGACCGCTTCAATCTCACTATCCCGCGCCATAAGAAGAACACAAACAAGAGGCTTGCAACAAAACATCAACGCCGCAACCATGTTGCGTTACCTCGTGAAACACATCTACGCATAGATCTAGCTCGATACCCTGAAGGGTTCGCAGATAGTAAATCAAAATTTTCTCTGAGCGAACACAGGGAAAGCCAACATCTAAACTAGGAGATGCAAACAACGAGAGGGATACGATTAGATCTTCATACCCTTGAAGATTACTGCAGTGAGCGTTAAATGGGCGTGGGTGATGTAGTCGACTTTCGCTTCTCCTCCTCGCGATCCGATCCGATCAAGCACCACAAGTGGCGGTGCCTCCATGAGATGCACACATGCAGCACCTCGACGTCTCCTCCTTCCTCGGACCAGCAAGTCTGGTGGAGAGATGGATTGGATCTACAACACGACGGCGTGGTGTATATGGTGGAGAATTTCTGCAGGCTTCGCCTACAAACAGTCGGGAGGGAGAGAGGAGGCGGGGCTACTAGGGTTTGGAGGAAGGTGTGTGGGGGGAGGCGCACCAGCCCTCTATATATAGAGGGGTGCGGCCAGCCTGCCATCCTCCAAGCCTATCTCTAGTTTAAACGATTTAAACTCTCCTTCTAGAAACTCTATCTTATCTCTAGTTTAAACGATTTAAACTTATCTAGGATCGGCTGGGCCCTATGGGGCCTTGTGCCCTGGCCCAATGCGCCAGGACACTCCCTCATAGGCCCATGCCCCTCCCGGAAGGTGGGGCCACGTTGGTCCCTTCCGGAAGGTTCTAGAAGCTTAGGTACAATACCGATTAACCTGAACAATTCAACTCCAAAAACTGCACCGCCTTATATGAATCTTATTCTCAGGACCACTCCGGAACCTCGTGATGTCCGGATCCCATCCGAGACTCAACAAAAATTCATAAACCAAGTATCCAATCTATCCTAGCGTCGAGACACGTTAAGTGTGTGACCTGGTTCGAGAATATGTAGACATGATCTTCTATCAATAATCAACAGCGGGTGCAGGCACCCATATTGACTCCACACATTCATCGATGATCATATCGGATGAACCACGATGCCAGGATTCAATCAATCCCATATATATATTCCTTCGTCTCGCGATATTTTACTTACCGAGATTCGATCGGGTATCGTCATACCTAGTTCAATCTCGTTCACAGTAAGTACTTTACTCGTTCCGTAATCCGATATCACTTTGTGATTAACTCCTTAACCACATGCTTGCAAGCGGTGTTGATATCGATTACCGAGTGGGCCCGAAGTATATCTCTCCGACTTGGGAGGGACAAATCCCATCTCGATACATACAACCCAACAGATACTTTCCGATCACCTGAGAGACACCTTTATGATCACCCTCTCATAGGATGACGTTTGATCACCTCAAAGCTTTCTTCCGATACCAGGGAGTTGTATTATCTCATGGTCTAAGGAATACAATATTTGACATGAGAAAAGCTTCGCAAAGACGAACACGATGAAACGATCTAATAGCTTTGCTTAGTTTGGGTCTGTCCACCATATCATTCTCCCAATGATATGATCTCATTATCAATTGACAACTCAAGTCTATGGTTAGGAAACCTTAACCATCATTGATCAATGAGCTAGTCCATAGAGGCGTACTAGGGACACGGTGTTGTTCACAAACCACACAAGTATTAATGTTTCCGCTTAATACAATTCTAGCATGGAATATAAACTTTATCATGAACAAGAATTATAATAATAACATCTTTATTATTGCCTCTAGGGCATAATTCCAACACCAATGACTCCGAAGAGGTTTGCTGTACCGTCATCCGAGCAACCATTCGATGCTCCCCTACGTGAGGAGAGCTCGAAGAATTGTGCCTGGAGTGGGCCGCCACCGAAGGGGAAGGAGTGCGCTCGACCTCTTCCTTGGCCCTTGAGGTCACGACTCCTGATTCCTTCAAAAAACTCGACGTCGCCAGAAGATGGCGACGCCTCTTGACTACAAGAAAAAATCCACATTGAGAAAGGGCAAACTCCAGGGCAAAGCCAACAAGAAGAAAACAGAGAAGAACAAATGAACTCGAAAACTTACCAGTCAAACTTGTCAAAATCAAACGTGGCCTCCACCGACTCCGACGAAGACTCCTTAGGCAATCGCATCTTCTTGCGAGAAGATGGTGCCACAGCTCTCACAGGAACGGCGGGAATTGGCAACTCCGCGCCAACAGTCGTGCCTTCTGGAGTCGAAGGAGACGATGCGTCGGAATCCTCGCTGCGTGAATGCTTGCGAGTATCCGGGCACTCGGACTCGGGGGCTTCCTCTTCCATATCAGAAGGGACAGTCGACTCAGGCTCGTCCTCTTCCAAAGCTTCACGAGGAATAATCCCCTCCGGGAGAGGGGGCATACAGGGCGACACCGCCCAATCCTGCATACAGACAGCGAATATCAGCAAAAAGAACAAGTAAGCAACAGAAAAGCAATCGAGAAAATAAGCTACTGCGTAGCAGAACTGTACCCTAGGAGGAGGATTCAAAGCATCAAAAGGAAGAACAACTGGCTCACTCGGAAGCACATCCTTGCTAGTGTACTTCGTGACCAGTCGAACCCTCTTATCCACCTCACTCGCGGACATGCCATCGGCAGACGCGCGAGTGGCATCATCAACGCCAGCCCATTGAAACATGGGATGAAGTCTGGCTTGAAGAGGTTGGATGCGACGACGCAGCCAGGTTCGGATAAGGGCGCAGCCTCCCTCTTTTGCGCCTATGTGACTCTCGAGGTCGCAGACGCGTTGATACGGCACGTCTGTCTCTGCGAGTTCGCCAGGCATAACTACGTTCTTCTAGGAACGCATCTTCTTGCACGGAGTTGCGGGATCGAAGGGCGCGAGTCCAAAGTGATCATCTTTGGACTTCTGATCGCGGACATAGAACCATTTGTCCCTCCATCCCTGGACAGACTTGGTGAGCTTGATGTCAAAATAGGTGGCAGATGGGTCGACGTGGATTCCGCAACCACCTACGTCATAAACTAAAGAGCCAGATGCGGACTGGCGCTTCAATTTAAATATGCGCTTGAAAAGACCAAAGTGTGGCTCGATTCTGAGCCAGCACTCGCAAAGAGTGATGAAGCAGGTGATGTGGAGGATTGAATTTGGGGACAGCTGATGGAGCTGGAGCCCGTAGAAACAAAGAAGACCCCTAAGAAAGGGGTGGAGAGGCAAGGAAAGACGCGAATGACGAATGCAAGAAACATCACTCGAAAACCAGCGGGAGGAGCAGGAATGGTCTCACCGCTGGGGCCTTGACCTTGTCGGCGATCTGTGGAGATAACTCCGTCTTGGCGAAGAAGACGGAGATCCGACGCCTTGATGATGGAAGGGCGCCATGCACCATTTGTCACGCGGGTGCCCGCGACTTTCTTCTTCCCGCCGACGGCGGTCTTTGGTGCCCAGCGTGAGCCACCCTTCTTCTTCGCCACGGCGACAGTGGCCGCGGAATCAGCAACAACGCCTCCTTTCTTCTTCCCCATTGAGCGGCGGCGTCACGGCAGAAAAGCTGGAAGCAGCGGAGGTGGTCCAGCGCTGTGGAGGAAACGAGCGCAAGAAAAAGCAGAAGAGCAGCAGCAATGGCGATGGCAGCAAGGAAGAAAGAGCGCATATGGGAAATTACCGTCGTAGCATCGCTACTTAACCCCTAGAAGATGCAATCCAACGGCTCAGAAAAACCCTACTGGATGCGTGGCACACATCGTGTTGGACACGTGGAGAAGGGGAAGCGCGAACCGTCCCTCCACTACTCCCATTACGCGCGGAAATCGAGGAGGCGCAGTTAAAATAAAGATTACGCACGCCCAGTCAAATCAAAGTCAGGAAGTGGGACCCACCGCTCGTCACGTCCCGTCAAACTCGCTCACTCGGGCAACTGAGGTCATACAAGCGTTAGTACTAACGTCATCAAAGCTACGCAGTGGAAAAATTCGACTACTTTAGTCCTTGATGGAGTCTTCGACTCCACCAAGCACTCGGGGGCTACTCTCATAGGGAGCGCTGGCCGCGCACCCTACGATTTTCTTTTCTTTTTGCAGGAACAAGGACAATCAAAAGCAAACCCAAACCATTCGAAATACAATTCGACTATGGACATGGGTTACTCCCATAGGGAGCGCTGGAAAATTTTGATTAAAACAAGCAACCAAAAGGCGTGGCGATGCATAAATGTTATTTAGTCCTGCACTGAGTCTTCGACTCAACCCGAGCACTTTCGAGGCTACTCCCATAGGGAGCGTTGGTCGTGCACCCTATGATTATTTGCACAGAAAACTGTGTGTGGATAACGTCCGCACTCGCAGCTCATGGCGACACCGCCTCATAATTTTTTCCCTACAAAGAGATTACGTCTCCTGGGTCACCCGAATCGTCTCCGCGATGATAAAATTCGGATGCCGCGCTTACAGCGTGAAGGTAAGACCTGAATAAGGCCTGGCAGCGCATCTAGCTGCGCACTACCAGAAATATATCCGTGCCTACAGGCATGATGAACATGCCTTGACGGACGCGTCGAGTGCTCACACCCGTATAACTGGAATTCGACTCCTGTAAGACCTCCGCGGCCTGAGTCGAATTACGCCGACTTTCGGATTGAGTCCGAGGACTCGAGTTCGAGTAGATTGCGTTGTTTCACCCTAAGGTGGTTAACTGATACCGGTACTTCGGTTATATCAGACACGTATATCAACAATCCCTATGGCACAAATAAAAGCAGTCGAAATGTACTCAATCAAGCACTCGAAGACTTCAAAAGTCCCCAGTCGAATCTATGATTCCACTGGACACTCGGGGGCTACTGACATGGGTATACCCTACAGGTACTCGAGCTTGGTATATACGGTCCAGATACGTACAGGCACACGGTGTCGCCAAGGCCCAGATGAAAGGACTCGAGTGACTTGCGGACTCTCGATTGCTTAAAGAACAAGAAGCTAAAGATAGAAAGTTTGAAGGGGAAAAACCCTAACTTGTAACCGACTCGACCTGCTACCCGAGACCTAGCCTATCTATATAAAGGCTAGGAGGGGGCGGCGAGGAGGACACACGCAACCCTAGTTTCCACAACCTTCGCCAGATTGCATCTACGCACCATTGTAACTTTTGACTCCTTCGATAATTCCACGAGCAGACAAGCAGGAGTAGGGACCTCTACAAGGACTGAACCTAGGTAAATTCTTTGTCTCCTGTGTGCTTGTTTGCTAGCCAATAGATGTCTCCAGCACTCCCTCCTTCTCCAAAACCCAAGTCCATAACAATGGGCATTGATGAGTTAAACCCTCGTCACTCATCGTCCCATTCGAAGGAGGAGTCAAAGTCAAGCTCGATCACCGCTGGCTCCGGTGTCGGCGACACGTCCTCCTAGTCGTCGTCCTCCTCCTTCTTCACCGTGGCCGGTGCCGGAGCTGCCGACGGCCCCGCCTCCTCCTTCTTCACCTGCTTCCTCGCCACGGTGTCGGCCTTGCGCTTGGCCTCGACGAAGGCCTCCAGCGCCTTCCGCTCCTTCTCGATGAGCTTGGGGTTGTAACCGGCAAGCATGGCCGCCATCGCCGCGTCGCGGCGCTCTGCTTCGAGGCGCTCGCGCGCCTCCCTGTCCTCCCACCGCTCGCGCACAGAGACAAAGCGTAGCCCCTGCGGCTCCACCTCAAGCACCGGCCCCGGCACCTCCAGCGGGAAGTTGAGCTCGCCGCACTCGCTCCCGTGGAGGTGCACGTTGGCGATGTTGTACGCCCGCGCCGCCTGCTCGGCGGATTGGAAGGAGCCGACCCACACCTTCTTGTCGGTGTTGCGGTCGGTAATCTCTGACACCCAGGTGCCCCATTCCCGCTGCCGCACGCCACGGTACACCGGCGTCGGGCCTGCCGGCGATATTTTGGGGGCAAAAATCTACGAGGGGAACAACGTCGGGAGAAGGAAGACGAAGCGGCGCGGGCTCGTGGCGGGAGCTCCGGTGTGGCCGCTGGGGATGGGTGGCGGAGGCGGCCATCGCGGAGGGGAGGGGGCCGTCAGGAAGGAGGAATTGGAAGCGGCGGTCGCCGTAGATGGAGGAGAGCTCGAGGTGGGTGGAGGATTTTGAGTGTGAACGCAAAAAAGTAGGAGAGAATCTTTTACTCATAGGCGCCTCCGATGAGTAAATATAGAGATCGGAGACACCGATGACTAAAATATTTGCTCATCTAAAACCTTTTGGACATCGGTTAGCTGCGGCCTCTAACCGATTTTTGTACATGCCCTAACTCTGGATAATAGCTCTGACTGAAGGATTAGTGAGGACATTGGCTCACGCTACATCATAGATCCATCCACAGCGCCAAACATATGAACGTAACTTTTTCATCCGTACACCGTGATGCAAAGACATAAAATGAGGGATAAATTGGAGGTTTAGGCTAGTAGAAAAAAATCACCCTTGTACCATTTCTTTGACCTTACTCGCCACAATCTCTTGCAAGACGTGATCATATCTGTAGAACAACAGTTTCAGTTTGTTTTCATATCCATTAATTATCGTCTGCCAACATCTTTTATATACTCCCTCCGACTCATATTAGTTGACTTGGATTTGTCTAGATTTGGATGTATCTAGACATGTTTTAGTGCTAGATACATCCAAATCTAGACAAATCCAAGTGATACATCCAAATCTAGACAAATCCAAGTCAACTAATATGGGTCGGAGGGAGTACAATTTGTGCATACATCTGCTGCTGTGTTGTTTTCCCTTTTTGTTTTACAAAACCGTATGGAGTCCTGATGGTGACATGTTTATAAACTCCAGCGCACATGTTTGGTGCTGGTCAAAATAAGGTGAAATTTAAACAGTCAACTCCAGAGTAAGGTTAACTTTCTGGATTTTGAATAACAGTTCAGGACAGTTTTGTATTTTCAGTTCATTTTGGCCATAAAACTTCAGACATGTAAACATCGACCTCTGGAGATTTTCAACCCCCCCGCGCAAGGAAGTCTGAATTTACATTAAAAATTGGAAAGCTTGTGCCAAGTTCGAACTTGTACTGGGGGTGGGCCCATCTTATCAGTTTCAACATCAATTCGCTAAGCAGCCAGTTTTAGTTATTTTTTGTTAGGATTTACCCCTGTACGGCCTATGTGTTTAAATCCCTCCTCAAAGTGTGTTTCTCCGCAATTCATGACAATGCACAATGCAGTAAATTGTACTCCTATATATGTTTTGCTTATCGAGACCGTGCGCCGAGCAGATCGATATGCAGGACTATAATTTTACTATAGTAATAAATGCAGGAATACAATATTCATTGGGTTCCACCGAATTATTATTGATACAAATTTCAAATCTCCACATTCAGACACACACTGTCAGAGATATTACTTGTCACTGTCAGGTATCAACGCTCCCAGGAAGCAAGCGAGCGTGATCCTATCCCGGTCCGCCAAGACCATGCGGTGCAACGGCGATGCCACGCCGCCGTCCTCGACGAGCCGCAGCACCTGCAAGCAGTCGTTGACCGCCGCGTTGGCGTCTGCGAAGCCTCGGAGGAGGCCCGTCGTGGAGCAGGTCTTCAGAGCGTCGCCCATGGCGGTGACGCCCGTGCGCGCGAGGCTGTACATGTCCACGCAGCTGCCGTACGACGCCCGCAGGTCCTCAGGGAGTTTCGGGTCCTGCAACAGCTTGCCGGCGGCGCGCTCCGTGGCCGCGCACGACTCCAGGGCAGCTTTCGCGGCGACGATGCCGTAGGCGCTGGCGGTGCCGCTCTCCGGCGCCCCCTGGAGCGTCTTCTTGCAGAGCTCGAACGCGGGCTTGCCCCGCGGCCCCTGCCAAGCGGTCGTCTTGTTGCACGCGGCGGCGATGGACATGGATGGGTCACGGGCGCACGCGGCGGCGGCGGCGGCGCCGGTGGAGAGCATGGTGGCCGCCGCTAGAGACATGGCGAGGGCACAGACTATGGTGGGTGCGTTCTTCATGTTGGCTCGATCTCTGTGTAGACCTGTATCTGTGCTGATTTTTCAACTTTGTGTGATCGAAGGGAAATGGTTGGTTGGTCGTTCAAAACAAACGGCACTTATAGAATTTTCCGTCTACCATCCTAATTGAAATAAATACAGTATATCTGCAGAAATCAATGTAGATCATTACAAAATTATTATTTGTGCCGCAAATCTTCTTAAGCCATTAAATGCATGAAATGTAGTCCCAAAATAGATTAATAAGTTCAAAAAATATCTTGGATAAGAATGACACCATGACAAACCAAAGGGAAACCTCAATTTTTTAGTGGCATCTTCAGTTTCCATACATTTTGGATTGGAACCTTACTCAAATAAAGCATAATACATACTACTAATTGCAAAAAAAGCTGTAGTACTCATGTCCCATCTGAAAACATCATCCTTGTTTATAATGTACTAACTCAAGATTGGATAATAGAAAAGGAATAAGTCGAAAGCATTTGTGCTTGGCGTCGGCTACAAAGCCTCTTTTGTGAAGCAAATCATAGTTAGGGATGGAGGCTAACAATAATATGAGATCTATCAGGATTCGAAATTCCATGCCCGAGGAAGTTAAGGAGGATAAAGGAGGATGTTCCCTGCAGGGCGGGTTAGGATGTGCGTGTTTACCAAATGAGAGGAAGACTTGACGCGAGGCAATAAGCGCTGCTAAGGCTTTCCCCTGTTGAGTCGCTCTTTCCTGAGCTTCTAAGTGAGTTATAGCTTGAGCTAGCATAGTTTGTTCCGCTTGTAGACCAAGGTTAAGAATCCATACGAAATGGACGAGCTAGGGAAAGGAAAGGTAACAACCAAAGCATCAAATGGACATGAATACATCTTAGTGGCTATTTCTTACTACCCCAAATGGGTTGAAAGCGTCATCTTATCTAACACTAACATCGGAGAAAAGTGGCCTACTTGAAAGAAAAGAGAATCCGCTTTTCTTTTCAAAAGAAACTACTAAAATTCAATATGCTCCGGGGTGGTTGTTAAGCGAGTCCTGGTCTAGTCGACTACAACATGGACACAAAATGTTGAGGAAATTGACGCAAATCCTCCAGTCAATAGGGATGGCATCCTTAGGGTTCTTAAATATATTCTCCAATTTTTCTCTTTTCCTACAATAAAGTATAGTCTGAAGGCTAGCACGCACCATTCCTCGTTGATAATCTAAGGCCAAAAAAAAGAAGGCTCACACCATAATAATATATACCCCTTTTCCTCGATCATCAAGGTCATGTATTTGGATCAATTTCGTTTTTACGGGCTTCATACATTGTTAAGAAAAGTACTCGGCATTGGAAAACATCACGTTTTGGCCGCACACAAAATAAGTCGGTGGAAGGTATGTAATTTCTCGGTGGAAGGTCAGAAAAAAGCTATTGCTGGTGCTCATGGTTCTAGCAGCGAATATATCGAGTAGGTGCTTGAAGTGCTAAGATGCATAAAGGTTATTCAGGGATGGATGGGGTATAGAAGAATGGAGACCCATACCCATACTATTCGATGGAAGCTAAAGCTTATTACTTGCAATAGTGAGAAAGGAAAGGTTGGTGCCGATCTGATCCAATGGAATCCCGCATATCTGCATCGACATTATGGATTTGCAGTTTGGATACACAAAGCCAAACTATGTAGGAGTTTACCATACTAGAATCCAGCATCAGTTCATCACTTTGGTATGACAATCTCAACCCCAACTATTCTCTGCCTTAGGATATGAGAGCATGGGGGATGCAATCTATATGCTCAGAGTGCTTATGGAAGTTGTGCCCATGTAGGAGGTGCTTACTAGTAGGTGTTCGCAAGAATGCAAGCACCTGCTTATGTGTATGGAGACATTAGGAGCAGTAAGAAGGCCAAATCAAGATGCAAGTCTTAGTGTCATTTTTGTTGCTGCAGGAACCGCCAAAGAGGTAGTGAAGTTCATGCCCGCCGACCAAAGGAATACTTAACCTTCCTTTGATTCATTGCTTTGTCTCCACAAGTTGGTGTCACATCATCACCCCTTCTAGAAGTGGCTGGGCCTTTTCCTCAACGCATTCGAGAGCTAGTATATGATGTAGATGATGAAGAAGCTAGTGCCTATCCAAATGGATTTGTTGATGTGATCCATAGCTTACCTATTAGGTGCAAGAGCAACATGATGATGGCAAAATATAAACTACCGAAGATTCCAAGGCTCAGTTAAGTAAACTCCAAGTATATTGGGAGGTCTAAAGCAAGACAAGAGAGCTAGAGGCGTAGAGGAAGCATGTGCAAGAAGTAGTTTGAGAACTATTTACACCATGCCTTTGACATAATTGAGGAAGTTGAGGTCAAGATAGACAAGGGCATCCCAACCGTGAAGTGACCCCTTTTGATTGTGTGTTTAATTTGGCGAGTGAGAAGCTATCTGAAAATTGTGAAATATCAAGAAAAACTTATAAAGTTAGGCCGGCAGCCCATAAATGATCTATTAGGGAATCATCCAATGGTGGTGAAAATGCATTTCAGTTATAGACTGGCTGATGCTGAACTTCTTGCCATGGAAGGAATCAAAAAATGCATTTCTATAAGATGCTACTATCTCTTTTCCTAAATGTTCCTGATTCAAAGGCGCGTAAAATTTAGTATTGGAATAGCATGGCTCATTGGTCGATTCAGAACTGTGTTATGAAAATGGAAGGGTAGAGTACCAAGACATAGGGATTAGCCAGCGAAGGCGATTTATTTAGTACCAAATATACGTATTTTAAATTCTTTTCAGTCAAGACAATTCAAAGGCACAAGAGATAAGGAAAACGGAAAAGCTTCTCAAACCAGAGTAGGGATTCAATCAATCGCTATCAACGCCAGGAGGCAGATCCAAATTCATGGGAATGAGAACCTTTTCCGAGAAGAGTCAAGTGAGGGATAGGATAGATGAATAGGTTTAAGCCTGTACCCGCTTAATTGATGATACAAGACATCTATCTATTCCGGATCCATCAGAAAGAAATCGATGTGTATCTGATGGAGTCTACATCGTATCTAGAGCGCCTAAGCGTTTGGCCAGCTCAATTCTATTATCCATCGGTCCAATGCACCAGCTCGTCTCATTTGGCCAAGCGTCATAGAAATATAAGATGCCCATTGAATGATAATAAATTCATCCTCACTTATACAACGCAACTCTAGATTTGATTCAAGTCAATGAAGATTTTTATGTCCTGCTCCTAGACGAAACATAATACCTATTATATTTGAATTCATTCCTATTATACGGGTCCAGATAGACTGAGCAAAAAAGGGCTTCTCATTTCGATTCCCCAATTTGGAAAATCACATATTAATTTCCTTCGTATGAACTGCAAAATACGATGACTCAAAGAAGTTTCCTATCCCAAACTTTGTACCGTGCGCATTACTTAGAACAACTAGGAAAGTAAGATAAGATAAGAAAAAATCTAAATATTTGGAATAGCGGAATAAGAAATGCCAAAATGAAGAAAAGTGAACCTAATCTCACCTCCTTGTGTACCATAAAGAAAGGGACATGAGATTTTGACTCACCCTTCTCTAAAAAGAAAACGAAGTGTCTCTATTTAGAGATTTCTCTACTTAGATGAATAAATCATACTCCATCTATATTATTCACTAATATGTATCCCAATCCATCTCGAGTAATTTTTATAAATACATATTCGGTAGATCCTTTTTTGTGTGCCAGGAACCAGATTTGAACTGGTGACACGGAGATTTTCAATCCTATGCTCTACCAACTGAGCTATCCTGACCATTTATTGTGCAAAATCCTAGTAGAGTACTTGTATCTATGTCAATTGAAGAGACTAAAAATAAAAAGAATTCTAAAATTGGACTTAGTAAATATAAGGATAATATGGATTGTGAATTACTTACTTAATTCGTCCTGAAATAACTGATTTGAACTTGTCTATATTAGCATGTACCTAGGCGTATTTTATTATATAGATACATTCAAATCTAGATAAACCCAAGTCATTTATTTTAGGAAGGAGGGTGCAATATTTTTCACATAGCTAACTATGTCATACCATTCCTAGAGGTGGCGACCACGGAGGGTATGACGGAAGTCAAAATTAAAAGGCATTGTTCCTAGAACTGAGGCAAAAATAACATGTTTGTTCCCCCACAATATTATAGAGCCTAGGATATTGCTCACAAAGCTTGTCATCATCTAACCACTTATCTTCCAAAAAGGAGTAGTCTCCACATTCACAACCTTAAAAGAGCCAAATTGAAGAAATGTTTCTTTAACCCACATTAATCCAGTCTGAAAGTAAGAATCTCTCGGCTTCGTTGTGATAGAAGATAGAGTTTTTTCACCCATATTTTTCTACAAAGTAATGACAACCAAACGCCATCCTCTACAAATAACGTTAAAAATATATTTAGTATGTAGGCACTTATTTTTATGATCAAGGTTATGTATCTGAAATTCCAGCTGATCTTTTGGCGTACAAATAATACCTCGAAACATCATGAACAATCAGGTTAGACAACATTTGTGCTCTACACTCACTCAACCTTTTGTCAAGTGTACACACAGTAACCTCTTCAAATCTCGATTATTTTCCTCTAATGAATTGGAATGCCAGGATACTTAAATGGAAAAGAGCCTAGCTACACTACAACAAAATAAATGAGCATAAGAGCATCCTTGCCCCTTGACATTCATGGCACGGTATAGCTCACTCTTTAGGAGATTTATTTAACCCGGGAAATTGCTTAAAACATACAAATGAGTTTTAGGTTTATAGCCTTCTCTATATCATGGTCCATGAAAAGGATTGTATCATATGCATATTGCAAAATGGGCATACCATCATCAACCAATGTGGGATGATACCAACAAGAAAAAAAATAGAAGGGAAAAAGCATATGAGAGGAAGCAAATAGAAGGAGGGTGATTTTTCAATTAAGAGAAAACAAGTCCAAGTGTTGGAAAATTGAGAAAATTCACTAATCATGTGCATACTCGCTGCGATTTTACAAATTAAGCACCATAAATCGAAGACATCGAAACAAAGCCAAACAATAAAAATCCTCAATAAGATCATAGAGCTACATAAAATTAGGCGACCTAGCTTCCAGAGTTGGGCTTTACTAAATGCATCCAACCTTCTTGAAATCTTTAAAAAATTATATGCAATATGGATCCATCTTGGTGTGAGATAACCCAAGCCGAAAGATAGGCCAACTCTTTACCCAAAAGGGATCTGGGGTTCCCTTTGCCAGTTGTTCCGTCCACTTGATCCATAATAGATTTATTTAGCAAGCTATTAATTTACCATCACAGGCTTGCTATTAGTTCTAAAATAAACTCTTTTGATTATAAGAGATGATTGCTTCGGAATCACGAAGGAAGCCGAGGCAGGTAAAAGAGTCGAAGAGAAAAGACGTCACACGAGAGATCTAGTGAAGCTAAATAGGATGTGCCATCTCAAAGGATATAGACTAGGGCAGTAATGCTAGTTTTGTTTTTAGGGGAGAGTGATGATTAATGTTACAAGAAAAATGGAGAGTGAAGATTCTTTTTTTGGGAGGAGAGTAACGTTAGATTTTTTGTGTGGGGAGAGCAATGCTAGACTTTGGCACAAGTGCTAGCAAAATAATGACTTGTTTGGGAAGTAAACAATACTAAAACATTCCTTTGAGCTTTCTTTTTAGATTTTCTTATTTTGGGCGGCAGCGTAATTGTTAGGTTGAAATGGAAAACAATCCCTTGCAGGCTACCCAGGCTGACCTGGGCTCTAATCTTTTGGACTTTGGGCCGTGACGGGTGGGCTAGCAACACGCGAACGGACCTGCTAAACCCTAAACTTCATGTCCCCCCTCTCCCCGGTCCAGCTCCAGTACCACTGTACCAGCAGTCCCAGCTCTCAGCAAGGGGAAAAAATGGCATCCGTCGCGACGGCGCCACCGGCGGGGAAGCGGCCGGCGTCGGGCGGGCGGGAGGGCGACCAGATGGTGATCACCCCGCTGGGCGCCGGCAGCGAGGTCGGCCGCTCCTGCGTCCACATGTCCTTCAAGGGCCGCACCGTCCTCGTACGCACCCCCGACCCCTCCTCCCTACCTCCCCTCTCAGCTCGGAATGTTCGTGGAATCTGACTCCTTGCTCTCTGTTGGTTCCTGCCCAGTTTGACTGCGGCATCCACCCGGCCTACTCCGGCATGGCGGCGCTGCCCTACTTCGACGAGATCGACCCCTCCGCCATCGACGTCCTCCTCGTCACCCAGTAAACCAACTCCCTCTCCTCTCCCCCTCCTCACCCACCATCTCCGCTTAACTTCTGGGTTTCAACTGAAAATGCAGCTTCCACTTGGACCACGCCGCCTCGCTGCCCTACTTCCTGGAGAAGGTAAGCAATGCCCGATTTAATTTACACCAGAAGTCTAGTGTGGCCGATGTTATGCCGTCTGATGTCTGAATTTTACTCTGCTCTGCTTCACAGACCACGTTCAAGGGCCGCGTGTTCATGACCCACGCCACCAAGGCCATCTACAGGCTGCTCCTCTCAGATTACGTCAAAGTGAGCAAGGTCTCGGTGGAGGACATGCTGTTCGATGAGCAGGATATTATCCGGTCCATGGACAAGATCGAGGTTTCTACTCTCTTCTGGCTTCTTTTTGGCGGATGCAAGTGACTTGACTTCAGTTGAGGTTTCGCTTCGATATGGTGAATTTGTTGCTAATAAGATGATGACAGACAACGACCGGTCGATGAAACAAAATCAGAACAATTTTTTTAAGAAGATGATACAATCCGAACAAAGAAGGATACTAACAGTGTTCTTTAAGAAACTGGAGTCATTGCATATGTCTGCTTGATATTTTAAAGTGAACTTAGATTTAATTTCACCCCATCTCGCTAGCTTCTGCTTGTTGCTTCCTTACAAATGCTTGTGTGTTACAACTCTTACTGGTCAAAACATTTAAAATATCATTGGGATGTTGGTTAAAATTAAGAACCATACAATATCTGGGCATTGCTTCCCAAGTACCAGGGTTTTATTTTCCTATACAGCCTGCTAATGCATGGTTCTGCTTGTCAAGATTGAAAGTCTTAGTTTACCAGAGGGGGATGGTAGATAATGACTGGTCGATAAAAAAAATGGATTTTTTTAAGAAGGAAAAGAAGAGAGCGATAAGATGTGAACAAAGAAGGAGACATTGACCATATGTCTGGTTGATATTTTAAATTGAACTTAGTTTCAGTTTCCCCCGTCGCTAGCTCCTGCCTCCCCCTTTGGAATGCTTGTGTGTTGGTATGATTCTGAATAGTCAAAACATTTGAAATGTCATTGGACTGTTGGTTAAAACTAAGAACCCTACAGTATCTGGGCATTGCTTTCCAAATACCAGGATTCTGTTTTCCTCTACAGCTAATGCATGATTCTGCTTGTGAGGATTGAAAGTTTTAATTTACCAAAGGGAGAATGGACATTGTATTAACATATATTAATTTTCATGCAGGTCATAGACTTCCACCAGACCTTGGAAGTTAATGGCATACGCTTCTGGTGCTATACTGCTGGCCATGTACTTGGTGCTGCCATGTTCATGGTGGATATTGCTGGTGTTCGCATCCTTTACACTGGTGACTACTCCCGTGAAGAAGACCGGCACCTGAAAGCTGCCGAGATCCCCCAGTTCTCTCCTGATATTTGCATTATTGAGTCAACTTATGGTGTGCAGCAACACCAACCCCGCCATGTCAGAGAGAAGCGCTTCACCGATGCTATCCACAACACTGTTTCTCAGGGCGGTCGTGTTCTTATCCCGGCATTTGCTCTTGGTAGAGCACAGGAGCTGTTGCTTATCTTGGATGAGTATTGGTCTAACCACCCGGAGCTCCATAAGATTCCAATCTACTACGCCTCCCCTCTTGCGAAGAAGTGTATGGCTGTCTACCAGACATACATAAACTCCATGAATGAAAGGATCAGGAACCAGTTTGCACAGTCCAATCCCTTCCATTTCAAGCATATCGATCCGTTGAACAGCATAGACAACTTCCATGATGTGGGTCCGTCAGTGGTGATGGCAAGTCCAGGTAGCCTCCAGAGTGGCCTCTCCAGGCAGCTCTTTGACAAGTGGTGCACAGATAAGAAGAACACATGTGTTATTCCCGGTTATGCTGTTGAAGGCTCCCTTGCGAAGACCATCATCAACGAGCCGAGAGAAGTGACTCTAGCAAATGGGCTCACTGCTCCTCTTCATATGCAGATCTTCTACATCTCCTTTTCAGCCCACGCTGATTCCCCACAGACGAGCGGCTTCCTCGACGAGCTTCGCCCACCCAACATCATCCTTGTACACGGAGAAGCAAACGAGATGGGGAGGCTTAAACAGAAACTTATCACCCAGTTTGACGGAACGAACACAAAGATCGTGTCTCCCAAGAACTGCCAATCCGTGGAGATGTACTTCAGCTCTGAGAAGATGGCCAAGACGATCGGCAGGCTGGCAGAAAAGGTACCAGAGGTGGAAGAAAAAGTCAGCGGCTTACTTGTGAAGAAGGGCTTCACATACCAGATCATGGCTCCCGAGGACCTCCGCGTGTACACGCAGCTATCCACCGCCAACATCACCCAGCGGATCGCCGTCCCTTACTCCGGTTCGTTCGAGGTCATCAAGTACAGGCTGAAGCAAATCTACGAGAGTGTGGAACCGTGGACCGAAGAACCAGATGTTCCAGCACTGATTGTCCACGAGCGAGTGACCATCCGCTTGGACTCAGAGAGCTACGTCACGCTGCAGTGGTCCTCTGACCCCATCAGCGACATGGTCTCCGACTCCGTGGTGGCCATGGTCCTGAACATCGGCCGCGAGGGCCCCAAAATCATTCCCGTCGAGGAGGCGGCCAAGACGGAGGAAGAGACAGAGAAGGTGGCGCGAAAGGTCGTGTACGCTCTCATGGTGTCGCTCTTCGGTGACGTCAAGGTCGCGGAGGAAGGGATGCTCGTCATATCTGTGGATGGAGACGTCGCGCGCCTGGATGGGAGGAGCGGTGATGTTGAGTGTGAAAATGCTGCCTTGAAAGAGAGGATCAAGACTGCGTTTCGTCGCATACAGGGCGCGGTAAGGCCCATCCCACTCTCGGCCTCCTGAGCTGAAGGCATATAAGATTATGATTTTGACTTGTTCGCTATTTCCTAGGCAGAACACTTAGCAGGGTGTGTCACTTGGCTGAAATTGTTAAGCAGCTGTTTTAATTTGTGTACGTGCCAAATGTGTAACACTGCTGCTGACCTGCTGTTCTAGATGATATCTGGTGGGCTTGTTCACTGCCTCTGAAACATGGGTTGTAAAATTGTAGTCAGTTCTAGCAGTTATCTGAACAATAATCTCACTTCCGGTAAAACTTATCTGTGCTGAACTTGCAGTTAAGTTAAGCCTAGTTTTTTTTTTCCTTTTTGGCTTGCGCCTTTTCACCTTTTCCCTTTCAGCTCTGAAATTTGTTTGAAGTGTATAAATGGACAAACATGGTTGCTTGACAGTCAGGGGCGGACCCAAGTAGAGGCTAGTGAGGGCCAATGCCCCCACTCAAATTTCAAATTCCATGAGATTTCCTTTGAAGTTTTAAAGAAATTTGCCAAAAATTGTTAGGTTTAAGCAAGATGTGCCCCCACTCCAATTATTTGCCCCCACTCTAATTTGTTTCTGGGTCCGCCACTGTTGACAGTCATTTTTATTATTTAGTTCTCATTGTTTTATTCTTTTGTCTAAACTTTTTTAATCTTACTAATAATGATCCAGTAGAGTACACATTTGCCAACTTATCCATTTCCCTGGCCTTTCTGGAAGTGCTTTTCTGAAGTTGAACTTACAACTGACTGGTAGGATGTCAATAGAATTCGCCAGACTGAATGGTACAAGAGAAGAAGTTAAGATCTTACGCCATCTCCACCGGGCAGATCCATTTTGAACGTGGGAGGTATCCGAATCTATTCGTTTGGGTCTGTGTGGACACGAAACCAGGTTATTTTGGCCTCTGTTTGTTTGGGTTGGGGGTGTCCCCAACGGCGTCGACCCATTTGTTTTCTATAAAAAAACATGTCTAAATTTGACTTGCATTGCATACATAGTTTTATAGGTTTTGCTTACATTTGCCATGCATTACATACATAGCTTTACCTACAATTGTCTTGCATTGCATACCTAATAGATTTAATCTAGAAGACCCCGTCTTGGCGTATGCATGGGCAATTTGCTTGTTGCAAAGGTATACAGAGAAAGTAGAAAAACGCAGAGATTTAATCTAGAAGACTCGGGTCTTGCCTTCACCTAGTCATCGGACTCGGAATCGGTGTGATAGTGCTGGCGGCAAATGGTCTCGTCGAAGATGTGGACGGTGAGCATAGCTTCACCATCGTACGTGAAGACGAGGAAGTGCCCGACGTCAATGCCGTGCGCACGGTAGAAGCATTTCCACCCGTTGTCTAGGTACATCAGGCTAAGGCGGTCGAACAACACCTCCACGGTCTAGAGGACGGTTGAGCCGCTGGGCACCCGCAACATGACATGGTGGGGCTCCTACCCATCGATGAGGGTGGAGAACTTCGTGGGGAGACGAAGCCTGTCCCCGTTCATGTCCAGGTGGATGGTGACATAGAACTCAAAACAGTCGAAGTTGTTGATGGCCGCAGGTGGCGGTGAAGATGGAGGAGATGGCGACGCCGGTGGCGACAGGGAAGGCGCTGGCGAAACTGTCTGGCCTCACCCCCACGTCGTCCTCTTCGACCTTGCCCACGCCCAGGACCCAGCGATCACCCCACTCGCCCTACCCTCGAATCTATGTCGCCTGCCATGGCTACCGCGTTGCCTGTGGGGACGGGGGAATAGAAGGTGGTGTTTTGTGGAGGAGATGGCCGTGGGGCATGCTTAAAAAGGCGAGGGTATTGTATGTCGATGGGTCGGTCGATAAGCTGACATTGATGGCGAGCGGTCAACCTAACCTTTGGGCGGCGTGTGCAGCGTAGGCATCACGTGACGCGACCACCCTAGGAGTTAGCGGCGCGGCCAGCGGAGGAGTCAACCTACTCCATTGATGGTGTCTGGGGTTGGAGACCAGTGGCCGTTCGGTCGCTAGGCATCCCGACGCGTATGTGGTGACACATTCCCATCACATATTTGGGCGAGGAATGAGGCGGTCCGGACACGTGTGGTCGTTTGGGTAGGACCGCTGGGACGGGGTTTTCCATCTGGCCTGTCCACGCGGACTGATTCAGACTGACTGTGGTCGACTGGGTCGGTCCGGTGGAGATTTCCTTATTTCCGTTAAAAATATAAGCAATAATCCATATAGTTTAATCTGAATAACAAATTGATAAAGCATGATCATACAAACAATTCTAAAACTAATCATGCAGATCAATAAAGTAGATGAACATATTACATCTAAACAAGATAAACCTATCATATCTACACCAAACGCTAGAACTAGAAACTCTAGCATAATCTGAAAGAGATAGATCGAGATCACATAGAGTGTAGGCTGTATAGCAGCGGTGGTAGTAGCCGTCGCAACATCGATGTCACCCATGTTGAGTTTGTCGAAGAGGTCGGTGACGTCCGGGAAGAAGTTGTCGTTCGGTAACTCATCGTCGGACGTCGTGATTGCTAGTAGTCGTGCTTGAGCGTTCCCCAAAAACCTGATTGCCCCTCACCCGTATAGGTCCACGAGAAGCGGGGTTCCAGAGGTCTACTGTTTCGATCCGCGGTGCACGCCGCAAGGCGGGATAGAGAAGCCGAAGGCGGCTACGCAAGGTTCTGTAAGTAGGAGCGTGTGACATGTACCGGTTAAGTTCAGCGTAGACGCCCATATATAGTACATGCCAAGGAGGTCGTGGGACGCAACCCACGTCCAAGTCGGCAACATCCCACGATCCAGAAAATCTGGAAACAGCTGATTGATTAACATGTCCTTTAGTGACTCATAATTCATGATTAATTTTTCAGAATAGCATAATAAACCTCGGCTCAGCGAGATTTCTGTAACCAGCAGCGCGCGCGTCGTGACAAGGCGAGGCAGGCGGTGTCCGAGGAGGAGTGCGCGAGAGCTGCTCTTCTTCTGAAACCTTAGTGGTAGAACGGCCTAATATATAAGGAGGTGGCAACTCTCACTGAACTAGCAATGCGGAACTAAACTTTAACTCCATTAGCACACACATGAGCTGCCACAAATAATGGGCCAAAGAGAATTTTAAAATTTATATTTGTTATGGGTCAAACGTCCAACATGCAAATACCTCAAATTTCAACAATTTACTATAACTTCTTATATTCCAATAACACGAATAGTATTTGCACATCTTTACAATTTCATTTCTGAGTCTTGATTCATTTGTGTTTCTTGATCATATGTAATAAGAGTAGTAGAGTTGAATTCACTCGCACCTGCTCCCTCTGATCCATATTAATGGTCTCACCTTTGTCTAAATATGAATGCGTCTAGTCTAAATACTTAACTAGATTCATACGAATCTACATAAACTTGAGGCCATTAATATGAACCAGAGGGAGTACCTATTTTGTTATTCTGGCAAAAATTTCAGACAAATTTATGGAGATTTAAACCACAAGTTACTTTTCAAATGTTTTTTACTCCCTCCGATCCTAATTAATGTTCTCAGATTTATCTAGATTCGGATGTATGTAGTCATGTTTTAGTGCTAGATACATTTAAATATAGACAAATCTGAGAATGGTTCGTCGGTCATGAGTAGGACCAATCGGTTTTCATATACCGAGGCATTATATTCTGAGATGCACTCACCATCATTGGTCACGACTTGGTATCAATCACTCACAGAAGAAAACCTATCCATCTCTAATAGCAGCCCCCAATCCTCTTACTCCTCTCGGCGGGATGGTTGCCGATGCTGACGACCATCCTCGAGGATCTCTTGGCGGAGATCTTCCTCTACTTGCCAACCCTGGCTGCGCTCGCCGTGCCGCCACCGGTTGCACCTCCTTCCGCTGCCTCATCAAAGGCAGTGTCTTCCGCTCGCTGCACCAACCTCCCCTCCTCGGCTTCACGGATGCGACCAGCTTCCACCCCGTCGAGCGTCGCACCCCTCCTCTCCACTCGCTGAGCATTTCTCCTTCACCCCACCCGTCGTTCCTTAGCCTTCCTACTTCTCTTTAGGTTCCTTTTTAGCTTCCTACTTCCCCTTCAGGATCGTGCCCGACAATGAAGAACTCCCCCACTAGCACCCCCACAACTCCCACATCCTCCTCGATCGGGTCTCCCTCCACCTTCGCGACATCAAGATGTTGGGAAACCTAGAGGACGACTTCGACGTGAGAGTCCTCCTGGACTACAATGATCTTACCAACCACAACATCGGCGCCAGTGCCACATGGACCAAAAGGGGGCGCTATAACACCGCCAACTTCCACCTCGCCGTCTGCAATACCTTGTCCCACAAATACGAGGTGCTTCTTGCCATACCCGAGGACTTTGGAACCCAGCTAGAGGAATGCCTCATCGAGTTTGTGCTCATGCTCCTTCCGATCACCGAGGCCGAGCCCATCAAGGTGATATGCATGGTAAGATACCAGACCAAGATCGTCCTCTTTGTCTTCATTTCTACTCCCACAACTAGGAAATGGCACACAACCACATTTCTCATCTTGATTCCTCCATGCGGCTTGTCCTGCTTCGACTGTGTGCGTGGATGCTTTTACTAGATAAAGCCTTGGGAGTAGAGTTGTTGAAGTATGATATAAATTCATTAAGGAGGCTAACTTATGAAGAGCGGAGCGAGACCTATCATCGGGTAGGCTTGGGATGAAGCAGAGTCTGAATTTAGCCCACACCATGCCCAATAGGGATGCCTTGGGGGTGCGTAGCCCCCGAGGAACGGATCATTGAATATCTAGGTTTCCATTGTTATATAGACCTCTTGTAAGCCACCTGTTGGGATAAGTCATATCTGATATAATCTCCAGCGTTGTGTAAACACTCTCCTTATAGTGAAGTTTCATTGGCTAGTGCTCATGGCTTTTCACTCTCTTTGTTTGAGAGGTTTTCAATGTTAAATCATGTGTCCCCAATACTGTGATTTCGTGTGTCCCCATGATGTGATTCCATATTTATTTTCTTGTCGCATTTATAACAAGTGGTATCAGAGACAAGCTTCAATCTAGGGTTTGCGACATGTCGTCATTGAAGTTCGATCTATCGCATCTGGACTACACCACAAGGTTCTCCCTGTGGCAAGTGAACATGCATATGATGCATGTAAAATACATACATGAATTTTGTAGTTTGTTAACATGTTTTCCCACATATTTGCATCATATATAATGTTATATCCCTGTTTTATATTGATTTTTGAGAATTTACCAATGATCCCTTTTATTTTTGTTATAACCCTACAGGACAAAAAAAACCTGTTTTCAATGTTTTTGATGTTTCAGGATCTAAACAAAGTCAAATGGACATGTACTTTTGGGAATGCCAATATTTATCCACGATAAGCATCTGGAGCACTGGAATCTCACCATGAAGGCCAGGAGGGCCAAAAGAGCCCAGGAGGCGCGTCCTGGCCTTGTGGGCGTGCCACCCATGCTCTTTCCCTCCTCGACCGTCTAATTGCCTTGATTATTTCGCCCACGAAGTTCTCTTGACCTAAAAACCCCTATATAAGGACCCCATGGGGCGTCCTCGGAGAGAGAGACACCAGAGGCGAAAACACCACCAAACAGAGTCAGATCCAGCGAAGATTGGAGGGGAAAACTCCGTCAGAGCCACATCCGGGGAGATCTCCACCTTCTCCAACTTCTCCAGCTTCATCACCATGATGAAGAGGGATTAGTGCACCTCCGGGCTATGGGTTTGTGGCAGTAGCTTGATCTATTTCTCTCTTGTTCTTCATAGATCTAGGACTATATGAGTTGCCCAACATGATTATGGTCATATTTGTAATTCCTATGTGGTTGATCTTTGTTCTATGATTTGATATTTGAGATTGGAATCTATTTTGTGTAAGATGTTTTAATAGATGCATATCATGCACCCCGTTCTTCATTACTTGTTTTGATCCAACTTGTATGAAAGAACTTGTATGGGGAGAAGTGTGTGTTAGATGGAGTAGAATAGGGGTAAAGATTGAATTATGACACATATTATTCAAGATCTACTATGGTTTTTACCTTTCTTTTGCTGCCTCACTAGGGGTAAAATGAAATCATGTGCTATAGTTATCACGTGACGGTGTGATGTCCTTGACTAGATCAAGGTAGCATATTTTTTATTTCAAACATCATATAATATTGCTTAAAGACATACTCTGACCTATTCTTAAATCAAGATTGCATGGAGATTTCCCTTCTTGAGGAGTATAAGAGAGAGATGTATTCCATCTCAATATTAGAATGTGATGCCCATATTAATTCCTTTTATCAAGCACTTATAGAATTTCCATGAATCTTTATCATTGATGAATTGTTTTGTGATCACTAGAACCTAAAAAGAGAATAGACAAGTGAACCCATGAACCCTGGTCTGATTTTTATCATAAGAAACACCTTCCATTGCATCTACTATCCTTTACAATTTCCACAATTTATTATCTCGAAAATACAAAAATACTTTCTCTACTTGCAATCACTTATAAAAACCCAAAAATAACTCTACTATCTTCCATATCATCTAGTTTGCATTACTTTACTTTCTTTACTTTAGTTTGTTTTATATTTTATTTCATATTACTAATACGAAACCTTGTGCTTGACAACCACTTTGTGTAGTTGGGGACACGAGACAAATTATTTTACTTTACAGGTTGCTTGAAGAGGAGAAGACGAACATACTTCCATAATCAATTCCTCGAGAGTTCGATATAAACCGTCGAGTCACCCTTGTGGGGAAAAGAAGCTTGCTCTACACTTGGAGTCCCAACGAAAAGTGGATGCATTTGTTGCAATCAAGACTATTTTCTGGCACCGTTGCCGGGGAATTGGAAGAAGGATACATCATAGTAGTTGTTGCATGGTGAAGCACAAGCCAACTCCCACCGCAACTACCAGACTATTTTCTAGAATCAATGCTGGGGAATTGGCAAAGGCACATCACAGTTGCATCCTCATCAAGTTTGAAGAGCAAGGTAACTCCCACGACAACTGGCTATTTTCTGGCGTCGTCATCTTCATCAACTTGTGCAACAACCCAAACTTGGGGAGGTTGCACCACTGTGAGCTTTTTCTTCTCCTTTTAGATATTTAAAGTATTTTATTTTGTCTTGTTTTTAGTCTTTTTAGGTTTTCCCTTAAAACACAAAAACACATAAAAATTAGTATTACTTATTTGCAAACATGGGAGAAACAACACGAGCCTAATAAAAATCTTAGTGAACAAGTAGCTCACCATGCCACCATGATAGAAGAACTACATAAGTAACTTTCATCCATAAGTTCTAATATTAAGGGTTTACAAAGCCAAGTAGCTGGCCTTCACAAAGCATTATCAAAACTCACTAATAATCAAGCAACCTTGTTAAGTATGTCTACAGGAAAACCACAAGGACCACCAACCATAGGTATGAATTCTATTACCATCACCACAAGTACACCATATTTGGAAGAAACTTACCATGAGTTAATGAATTATAATGATTTCCTTGAGCCACTATTGTCACAACTCAAGATCCAAGTGGTAGAAGAACCATCAAAAGAGGATGGAGAATCTACTATGATTGAAAGTGAAAAATAACCAACAAATGATAAACAAGTAGAAGAAGTTAAATGTTTAGTGAAACAAAAGAACCTATACTTGATCTTGATAAATGTAGCTTGCATGAACTCGTTCATTTATTGCAAAAAAATCTAATGATCCATCCTTTAACAGTCATCAAGCAGGATTTGGTTCCTATCTAGCAAATTATATATGTTATAAAAGAAAAGATTGAAACATACAATAGGGAAGCTATGATACCACCTTAGCTTGGGGATGTATGGATCCCCAAGGTATTAATCACTATTAGAAAAGAGACACACCATGCTATTCTAGATTTAGGATCTAGTATCTCAGTTTTATCTAAAGATCTATATGACTTACTTGAATTGAAACCTATGGAAAAATGCTCAATAGATCTTTTACTTGCTGATGATTCAACTAAAAATGCTTTAGGAAATGTTCAATATATTATGGTTAAATTACATATGACATTTTTGCATGTTGATTTTATTGTCATGGACATGGGGAGCAATACCTCAAGTCCTATAATACTTGGTAGACCTTTTTTGAGAACCACAGGTGCAGTCATTGATGCAAAAGAAGGAAATGTGAAGTTTGAATTTCCTCACAAGAAGTGCATGGAACACTTTCCAAGAAAGAAGGAGGTATCTAATAAGCACAAGCTATCCCATGAGTTCCACATCACCTAAACCTAGTAAGTAAAGCCTAGCTATATGGCTATAAAGAAAGCGCTTTGCGGGAGGCAACCTGGTTATCTTTTCTTTTGGATTTTTGTTTTGAACTCTTAATGTAGCAAGAGAGTTTTGTTTTGGTTTTATTTCTATAGTTTTAATAAAGTACCAAGTGGAACCAATTTTGGATGTTTTAAAAGTTGCTAAACACATGGAGTAGTAAATTTCTGCAGAACAGATTTTAGTGCGTGAATTTTATGATTTTTTATGTAACTCTGACTGCGCTCAGATTCATACATAATTTACAACTTTTCATCCTATGTATGCAAAAACATTGATTCCCTACATATCTAAGTGGACGAAAAAATTCGTTTTGCTGTTGCTAAAAATCTAGACAGATTCTGCCATGTTTTGTTTCAACCATTCCCAAGTGTCCTAAGATAATTGGTATGAGTCATATTATATGCTAGGGATATGTAGGAACATTATAAGCTTGCTGTAGCATTTATAAAGAATTTTATCTTTGATATATATGCAGCAACTTTTATATTCTTGTGCCACTAATGTCACTTCTCAGAAAAGAGATGGGAGAAAAAGTTTTGTGTTGAAGTTTTTTTGAGAGGGAATAGAGGAACACCACACCAAGAGAAATCCAAGGATGGTGAAATCCATAAGCTTGGGGATGCCCAAGGCACCCCACTGGACCAGCTGAACTCTCGGTTTGCAAACCTCTAAACTTTATTTTTTGAGCAACATAGAACTATCATAGAAACTTGGAGCGTCTATTTTGTCATTTTACTTTTTGTTTTGCATTAGAAAGACCACCACCACAATAATCATAAATGTTTATGATCATCTACTTAATAGGAACTCTACCTTAATGAGATTAAAACTTAAAAGTAATGCCATGGAATAAAAGAAAAGGGCAAATAAAAACAAAAGCTGAAATTCATGTTGTGTCTAGTTCTTAAGGTCAAGTACTTTATATGAAACATGATCTGTTTTATGCCTATTAATTTGTATCCTTTGCTTGTGCATATTTATGTCCAACATTAATAAGCAAGGCGAGAAAATAAATGTTGACATTATGAACTAGATGGCACACTCTTTAGATCTCTTTTTTGCTAAGCCTTTTTCTACACAAGCTAAGACTTGTTCCAAGCCCCTTAAAATTAGACTAGGCATATCCACCTACTTGTGGCAAAAGATACTTTCAAGTATAGTATGTATGTTAATCCTCCAAACATTCTTAAAAACACCCTTTTTATGTATTTTAAAGCTCATAAGAAAGTAAGGTTTGGGGTGATACCGCTATGGAAATGTTTGTGCTTTACATCTTATTAGTTGTTGTTGGCTAAACCATGCTGGCATGGCACATGCTTTCAATGTCGAATGTTGATAATCAATCTTGTTTAAAATTCTACCTATGGATTTTATTGATGTGAAATGAAATGTGCACACTGGAGTAGGCATGTTGGTAGAAAATGCTCCTGAACCGCTAGCCAAAGTCATGCTTGAAATGGTGGAAACTTACAGCATGATGATCCTTGTTGATATGATTCATATGTATATTTTTCTTGTCTTCTGAAGTAGAGATAATTCCCCCTCCCACCTTGAACACAATCAAGGAATTATATTATCTTTTATGATAAATAAGCAAATAAACAAATGCCAAAAAGGGGGGAATATAGCTACACAAGGGGCAAGAGGTACTTTAGTGACGCGGTTTCACAAAACCAATGTGAGTATACAATGATAGGCCTAAGTTGAGTAGCATGAGGAGTACAAGATCATAGACTAGGTGCATGAAACAATCAACTTGTAAGATGTTTAGCACATAAACCATACAATGCTTTAAAACAAAGTGAAAATAAAAAGCTGCTGGGAACCCCATCCTTATTAGTATTATTGACATGAATTACATAGCTCAAAATTCTATTTTCTTTATTATTTATGGAGAATTAACATATGTATTCAATTCTTACTTTCGGTATGGGATGCAAAACATCTCAAGGGAATACATAAAACTAAGAAGTGAGTCTTCTAATCAAGGGCATGAAAAACTAAGAAGTAGCCCAAAAATAAAGGCATGGACACCAATGCCAATCATGAAAAGGGTCTCTTATTCTATAGGTTCATCACAGTGTTCTTGAAAGTTTATTTTGTTCATCATTTGTTTTATCACACCATCACTTATTGTTTAGCATATTTATGGATGTGTAAAAGATACAACTTGATAGTACACTTACATATTATGTTTAATTGAAAGGAATTGAGCCTATGAACTCTACATGATAATGAAGGAAGCAAAGGTAATAAATTCCAAAGTCCATGTTTAGTTTTATCACCTTCATGCTCGAGGACGAGCATAGGTTAAGCTTGGGGATGTTGATGCATGTAAAATGTATACATGAACTTTGTAGTTTGTTAACATGTTTTCTCACATATTTGCATCATATATAATGTTATATCCCTGTTTTATATTGATGTTTGGGGATTTACCAATGATCCCCTTTATTTTGGTTATAACACTGCAGGGCAGAAAACCCTATTTTCAATGTTTTTGATGTTTCAGGACCTAAACAAAGTCAAATGGACCTGTACTTTTGGGACCTTCATCAAGAGCACTTGAATCTCACCAGGAGGGCTAGAAGGGCCAAAAGAGCCTAGGTGGCACGCCTAGGCCTGGTGGGCGTGCCACCCATGCTCTTTCCGTCCTTGACCGTTGGATCGCCTTGATTCTTTCACCCACGAAGTTCTCTTGACCTAAAAACCCCTATATAAGGACCCCGCATGGCGTCCTCGGAGAGAGAGCCACCATATACAAAAACACCACCAAACAAAGTTAGATCCAGCAAAGATTGTAGGGGAAAACTCCACCGGAGCCACCTCTAGGGAGATCTCCACCCTATCCAACATCTCCAGCTTCATCACCATGATGAAGAGGGAGTAGTCCACCTTTGGGCTATGGGTTTGTGGCAGTAGCTTAATCTATTTCTCTCTTGTTCTTCATAGATCTAGTACCATATGAGCTGCCTAACATGATTATTGTCATATTTGTAATTCCTATGTGGTTGATCTTTGTTCTATGATTTGATATTGGAGATTGGAATATTTTTTGTGTAAGATGTTTTAATAGATGCATATCATGCACCCCGTTCTTCATTGCTTGTTTTGATCCAACTTGTATGCAAGAACTTGTATGGGGAGAAGTGTGTGTTAGATGGGGTAGAATAGGGGTAAAGATTGAATTATGACACATATTATTCAAGATCTACTTTCAATTGGTAGAGAGGAAGACTCAAACTGACACTTGGAATATTAAGATGACTTCTAAAGACAGAACTGACACTTGGAATATTAAGATCCCACGAGAATTGCTACGCTGCCTGCAGTGAAATTGCAATGACTTCACTTGTCTCGCCCTCCGCAAGTTCTCTTTTATATATCCTGCACTCGCAGCAAGGATTTGGAGTCCAACGCGCCAAACTAAAGAGGATTTTCAGTCCTCTGCTCTATGGTTTTTACCTTTCTTTTGCTGCCTCACTAGGGGTAAAATGAAATCATGTGCTATAGTTATCACGTGACGGTGTGATGACCTTGACTAGATCAAGGTAGCATATTTTTTATTTCAAACATCATATAATATTGCTTAAAGCTATACTCTGATCTATTCTTTACAATTTCTGTAATTTAATATTGCTTATACTCTGATCTATTGCTTAAAACACCTTTCCATTGCATCTATTATCCTTTACAATTTCTGTAATTTATAATCTCTAAAATACAAAAATACTTTCTCTACTTGCAATCACTTATAAAAACCCAAAAACAACTCTACTATCTTCCATATCATCTAGTTTGCATTACTTTACTTTGTTTACTTTAGTTTGTTTTATATTTTATTTCATATTACTAATATGAAACCTTGTGCTTGACAACCACTTGGTGGAGTTGGGAACACAAGACAAATTATTTTACTTTACAGGTTGCTTGAAGAGGAGAAGACGAACATCCTTCCATAATCAATTCCCCGAGAGTTCAATATAAACCCTCGAGTCACCCTTGTGGGGAAAAGAATCTTGCTACAACACTCTACACTTGGATCCCAACGAAAATTGGCTGCATTTTTTGCCATCAGCAGGCGATTTCTCGCCCAAACTTTTGATCTGGATGAAGAGCTAGATGGGTTTGGAAAAATGATGTGAATGAGTGGTCCAATGAAGAAAAGATGAAAGACCGTAAGGCTTTGTCTTTGATTCAGCTTCATCTATCCAATAATATTTTATAGTAAGTGTCGGTAGAGAAATCTACATCAGCCTTGTGGTTGAAACTAGAATCAAAGGATCTAACCAGTAAGATGCATGTGAAGATTAAGTTGTTCTTGCATAAGCTGCAAGAAGGTGGATCAGTAATGAATCACTTAACCATTTTTAGAGAGATCGTCTCTGACTTGCAGTCTATGGAAGTAAAATATGATGATGAGTATCTAACTCTTTTACTCTTATGCTCGCTACCTAGTTCCTATGCAAATTCACGAGATACTATTTTATTAAGCCATGATGAACTAACCCTTGCCGAAGTATAAGAGGCCCTCTAACAAAGGGAAAATATGAAAACTATGGTGTAAGCAGAGGGGTCATCATCCAAGGCTAAAGCTTTGCATGTTTATGGTAGGACCGAGAAGATGACTAACAACTATGGCAACAGAGATAAGAGTTCAAAGTCCAAGAGAAAGGACAAGTTATGCATGTATTGTAAGAAAACTAATCATGTTATTGATAATTGTTGGAAGCTGCAGATTAAAGGAGAAAATCAGTGGTACTTACCAATCGAAAGATAAGTCTAATGGTACTGGTAAGGTTTATTGTTTCTAATGAGAGTTTTGTTTGTGAATATCTAGCTGTTTTTGCTGCTTGTGTTTCTCGTGATGATGAATAGATAATTGATACTCCCTCCGATCCATATTACTTGTCATTGAAATGGATGTATCTAGCACTAAAACATGTCTAGATACATCCATTTTAGTGACAAGTAATATGGATCGGAGGGAGTACATCATATTCATTTCGTATTTGTTGTAACAAAGATTAGTTAAGTTCATATGAGTGTGTGTAGACTAGAGATTTTATGCGTGTGGAAAATGACAACCCTTCTCATATTGTTTGCAATGGATCTGTGACGATCATGACACATGATAGTGTAACACGCACTTTGACAGAGCTAGAACATAAACCAAGCATGGCCAGAAATTTCATCTCACTCAGTACCCTTGATGTTGATGGGTACAAGTACGTCGGTGGGCATAGACTTCTGAAGGTACCAAAAGGTTCTCTCATTCACATGATATGTGATATGAATTCTGCTAAATTATATGTTCTTAGAGGTAGCACTTTTCCTGATATTGCTGTAGCAATTACTTCTAATGATTCTGGTGATTGTGGTAAACTAATCTGTGACATATGCATCTTGGGCATATGAGTGAACATGACATGACAGAATTCGTGAAAAGAGAACTTATTGATGGTTGCAACTTGATTAAGTTTGAGTTTTGTGAGTACTACACTTTTGGTAAGCATAAAAGAGTTAAGTTCAATGCTTCTGTTCATACCACAAAACACATATTATATTATGTTCATGCTGATGTATGGGGAGCTTCCTGTAATACTTCTATTGGTGGTTGTAATTACATGCTTACTGTTATTGATGACTACTTAAGAAAAGTGTGGTCTTATTTTGTGAAACATAAATCTGATGTGTTTGATGATTTTAAGAAGTGGAAAGTTATGGTAGAAAATCAAACTAGAAGGAAGGTAAAAGTACTATGTAATGACAATGTATGAAATTATGTTCTAATGAGTTTGAGGAGTTTTGAAGTAACGATGGCATGATCAGGCACCACACCATCCCTTATACTCCTCAGCAAAATTGTGTGGTTAAGCACATGAATAGAACCATCATCCCGAGGGCGTGCTGTATGTTGTCCAATGCAGGTATGGGAGACATTTTTTGGGCTAAAGCAGCCAACACCTCATCAACAGGTCACCTTCTATTCCACTTGATAAGAAAACTCCCATTGAGGTATGGTCAGGTTTGCCTACTGATTATTCATAGTCGAGAGTTTTAGGTTGCACTGCATATGCTCATGTTGATAATGGAAATCTTGATCCAAGGGTTGTTAAGTGCATATTTCTTGGTTATGGTTCAGGAGTTAAAGCATACAAATTATGGAATCTTGAAACTAAAAAGGTTTTGTTGAGTAGGAATGTCATTTTCAATCAATCCATTATGTATCATGCCAGGTTGCCATCAGATCCCTCTTTTGTTGGTGTTAGAGAGGAGAAAGTTAGCATGCCGGTGGAGCACCTGCAAAAAATGTTGATAATGATGCTATTGTTGAAGAGATACATGAGGAAAATATTGATGATTTTGTTGGTCAACACTCGATGCATGTAAAATGCATACACGAACATTGTAGTTTATTAACACATATTCCCATGTATTTAAATCTTATAGAATGTTATATCCATGTTTTATATTGATTTTGGGGATTTTCTAAACAATCCCTCTCCTTTAGTTCTAACTTTGTCTGATAGGAAAAGCCTGTTTTGTTTATTTTTATATTTTAGGGACCTAAAGAAAGTAAAATGGCCTAGAGGTTTTTCTAGGAGTGTTTTTTCATGAAGGGAAGCAGTTGGAGCATAAGGAGGTCACCAGGGGGCTCATGGGCCAGAAAATAGGCCCATTCCCGTGGCTCTATGCTGGCCGTGCAAGCCACCCTCGTTCAGGCCTCATTGCTTAGATGCCACCGATTCCACCTCCATCCGCTTTGTATTGACCTAAAACCTTCTATAAAAAGGGTCCCCAACATGATCTCAGAACAAACAGAGGAGGATATCAAAAACACCAAAACAAAGAGTCTACAGGCCGGCACTAGTGGAGATTGGAGGGGGGAACCGCTGCCAAAATCGTCTCCGGCTGCCTCCACCCCCCTCCGACGTGGTAATCATCAAGATCTACAAGGAGATCATCTCCATCCCTCTACTGTAATATCTTGGCAAACATGATGTGTGATGCAATCTATTTTTCCCATGATCCATTATATCTCTATGACTATGTCTGAGTAGTGATCTATTTATGGTAATTGTGAAATAGGTCATTGTTGGTTGCATACAAGTATATGTTATCTTCTATGATGATCTTATGTACTAATATATGAGTGCACACATATGTTGGGGATGCATAAGGTTGTCACCATTGCATGCTGATAGGAGGAGGGACGACCGATGATTGGCAGAAACCGTGTCCCAAGTCTTAAATATGCATACTATGTTAATTCATGGTTAACTAACGGGGGATAAGTTATGGGTGAATGGGTTCACATCATAAAACACAAATATTTTTAATGGGCGCAACACCATATGACAGGATCTATCTAGGACAAATGTTGTAATGGAGAAGTTTCAGAAACATACCCTTGTAGACCGAAAGTGTTTAACATTCCACGAGGAACATGGTTGATGTAGTCGTACTCGTAGCCGACCTCAAGATCGTGAAGCTCTTCTCCCAACAATCCAGGTGCCACAAGTGGCAGGACCTCCGTGGTTTTGCACATGTTCGGTGCATGACGATGACCTCCGGTTCTTTGATCAATCCGAGAGTGCGAAAGTATATCTTTTGGATGGAATCTTTGCAGCACAAGAGCATGCCGTAGTGAAGCAATCCCTCACGTGCAACCATGACTTAGGGTCATAGTTGTGAGAGATAAGAGATATTCTCTAACGAAACTGCCTTAGAGAATATATTAGTTGTTGTATTTATTTCCACCCATAGGACCCTGCTTATATAGGGTAAAAGGGGAGACCTTTTCTCCTCAAGTACCGGGGTGGGACTAAAGGAGTGGGAGGGGAGGAGGCACACCATGGGAGGGCAAGCTGGCTAGGTGGGCCCTACGTGTGGCCCATGGGGTGGCCGGGTGGGCCCCACTCCACGCCATGCCCTAGGCAGCAGCTGCTCCCCATGGGGCGGCTTGCCTCTTAGGCCTTTTCCCTTTGGGGATTTGGCCCATTACGGAAGTTGCCTTTTTGAATTTATTTTAAAATATTTATTTAATATTAATTCCAGTAATTAATACAAAATACATATTATTAAATTCTCTTTGACCTGAAACACCTTTCAGTTCACTCTGAACATCTTTTAATCCTCCCGGAACAATTCAAGTTCTCTCTTGGAACACTTCTGGTATTCTTTCTCTCGTCCTTCCGTGATTCCGTTGTAACCCAAGTGATCTCCGAGCGTCATCATGCCCTTAAGTGTGTTACCCTATAGTTCGGGAACATCACATACATGATCGAGACACCTATTATATCAATGATCATTAGCGGGATCGGGATGTCCATAATGACCATGTGCACTCCATGATGGTTATTATCGTTTGAACCATACATGTCGAGTTCAATTCTCTTTGTTACTTTGATACCTAACTTGTCCGAGGTCTGGTCATTGATATCATGATACCTTGTTCATATCATTATCGACAAGTGCCGCTTTACTCGTTCCCATGATATTCCATCCCCATTACCTAGTCACATGATGCACAATATTATGGATGCAATCCCATCGAGCAGGCCCAATGTATCTTCCTGTCACACAGGCGAACAAATGTCGATCTCGATGCATATGCCTCAACATATCCCTCTGGAATACCCAATATACACCTTTATGATCACCCTTTTAAGTTGTGACGGTTGATGCAATCTAAGCATCTCGGGTGATAGTGATTAAATATGATCTCATGGTCTAAGGAGTGGGATACTATGCTTCTAATTATTGCAACGATGAACTTTGTGGCTTGATCGTGTCGCAATACTTATGTTGGGTAATGTCTATCAAATCATTCGCTAATGATATGACTTCATTGTCAATTGGAAAAAAATGCTCCATGATAAGGAAACCTTGATCATCAGTTGCACAATGAACTAGTTGAATACAGGCTACTAGGGACTATGGTTTGTTTACATACGAAACGTGTATCATTGTTTCAGATTGACATAGTTATAGTATGGTATAAAACTATTATGAACTAATAGGATATGATAATAAACACCCTTTATTATTTGTCTCTAGGGCATATCTCATTAGGTATCCCACCTGGACTAGAGTACAAATAATCTTGTTGCATTTGTTACAAATCATAAAACCATATCACATATGTGTTTATTCATCATGCTTGCTCATGGAGAAACCTTCCTATTTTTGATCGGTATTACGAAATCCTTATGTTCTTTGCAAATCTTTTAATGTCACCTAATTTGACATTATCCTATTATCACATAATATGTCGAAGTATATGTTTCGCTGGAGAGTGAGACTTTTGATTCCTTGGGTCTACAATGATGGTTGTTCAGTCAAGTAGACTTTCATTGTTGTCATGTATACTTAGAAACACACTCAGTTAGAAGTCGAACTTACGAAGCCATAATAATTATACTTGCCACTTCTGAAGTAGCCACATACTTATATATCTATGTAGATTTAATTGACAGTGCATAATATGCAACTTTGATGCCTAACCATGCTTCTGATGACATAAGGATAAACTTAACTCTGGTTTAGTGATGTTGTCAGAATCACTTTGAAAACATGTTCTTACAACTAAGAACTTTGTTCTTCTAACAAAAACTTGGGGTCACATTATGTCGAGTATACACCATGGTTATATGGAAGAACCTATGATAGAGGCATATGAGATGATAATCATCTCGTTTCTTACTTTTAACTATTGTTGCCATATTGAGATTAACTCAATGCTCCATCTAGATATACAAGTAAGAATTTATTTCTTAGCTTGCTCCATTCTGAACTACTTCAGAATCTCATATAGAACATTCTGAACTCCTTCAGAATTTAATTCAGGAAACATTTTGACACAATGTTTATTAAACCTATCGATCTATATTGATAGATTTCAAAGTTTAATATTTTGTTCAAACTTCATCCATAGAATATTTACTAACTTAAATAACTATTAACACCAATTACATCATTCATTATATGTCTACCACATATATAAGAATGTTGTCACGCTCCCACCCAAACATGTCATGCACATATGAGATCAGGATGTTCATTCAACTCCCACTCAAAATATGTCACCCACACATTAAGACTCATGCAAGCTAATTAGGGGCTGTTTGGAATGTGGCCAGCAATTTCCGTACCAAAATTTTGGTGTTGACTAGTACCATAGGCTAGCATTTGGATTGAAGCCAAATCCTAGGTGCCACACCAAAAGTTTGGTGGCCACTATCGATTTAGCACCCACATGCGGGCAAAACAGGGGCTGGGCAATCCATCACCAAAATATTGGCGCACCCTCGATTCAGCGTGGCTAGCTTGGGCATAAACCAAACAACCCCTTATCTCCCAATAAATTTCATGTAAGGGAGGTCTTGTTGATAACCTTGGAAATACCAAAATTCTTTGATCATCTATCAAATCAAGGATTCTAGTTACGAGACACTAGCATCCATATGGTTACACAAAACCTGCTTGTTGTACCAATTATAACCCTTTCTACAATCTTGTCATTGAAGAACATGCAGTTTTGCCAACCTACTACCAATTATCAAATTGTAGTAATTGCTGGTGTAAATCTAATAAAGTTTAAGCATCATTACACATCGTAGTCAATCTCATTGAATTTCTCAAAACATACTTAGTGACAAATTGACTTTATGTCTTCCTTTAAGTTTCATTTCTCCCTTATACATTTGTAGTTATTTGAGAAAAACAGGTAAACATCTTTACTCAATAAGATAAAGTAGCGGTTTACTTTACAATCTTAAGTGTAACTTAATACGGATTTCATGACTCTTAGTCATTTCTCGTACTTAGGTCCATCACGTTTGTTTGTAGTTCGTAGATATGTCTTGTTCCATTAACATGAGAAGTGAATCAGTAATATGATCCAACAAATTGGCAGAATACATTCTTGAATCCTACTTTCTTTAGTTAAAGTACTAGCTAAAACTTTATGATCATAATCATCATTTTCTCCTCTACTTGCAGAGTTTAGTTCGTGGAACATATTCCGTTGCGCCACTCAGAAGTTGAAGGTAAGGTCAAATACCTTGTTTTGAACTTTCACTTTCTTCCACTAACACCTTCTATGAGAAAACACTTTTTCGAGGAAGCACCATGCTGGGCAACACGAGTTTTGCCTTCTTTGGTTTTTGTTTGGAAGATGTATTCATAGTTTTCTAAGAATACACTACAAAGATTTACTTATTCGCCACGACTTAGAACTATTGAAATCTCTAGAAACTCGAACATGCCATATCTCATATGGTGTTGTTTCCATGAACCTTAGATGGTTTCTAGCCTACATCTAAACTAAGTGTTTGTGATTTTGATCTACAATCCAAATGATAACGATAACCCGGTAAGAGATAATTTACATACCATATGGTATCTGATACAATATGATTATGATGTCTTTAGATATATCAATACACTGTGAAATATCCAATCATTATAATACACGGGTGAACAAATCCTGATCTTGATGCATAGGTGATGAGTGCATATTTGCATCATGTTTTATATTATTATTTTGTATTGTAGATGTAGGATCTTGGTATTTTATGGCTCTCACACACACATTTTATGTCTATTTTCACCAGGATCAGGACAGATGATGGATCCAATGGATACAATTCTTGGAGAAGTTGTACTGAGGATAAAAGGAGTAAAAAACAACGTAAATCGCTTATTTGTGAAATATTAATAATACCAGAAGAAAACCAGAAGCGAACAAAGGAGACAGAGGATTCAACGACCAACTATACGACCAGAATAAATTTTCCAGCCGTATAGTTGGTGCCGCCTCCGCCTCCTAAAATAGTTTCACCCCGTGCAACTGGAACGGGGAGACGACATACAGAACACCCAGAAATCACCGAAACCTCACCTCCGGAAGGCATCTAGAAGGGGAACTCATCCGTTGAGGATCCATCTTCAACCTGCGCAGATCCGGGATGCTAAGGCATCGGTCTTCATCATCACTCGCTGCATCACCACCATCTCCATCCATCCCATCTACATCTTGTCTAGATCTTGTTGTAATTCTCGTACTCGTTGTGGATTTATACAAGTAATATTCATCTATGATTGTTTCCATGACCATTGCTATGATGTTGATTGCCTCCATGTCTGAGTAGATCTCTAGTTCTTGGGGAGATGGAGAAACCCTAGAATATGATTGAGATGAGATAGAGATTATTATGTTATACATCATGATGTGTATGTGTTAATTGTCTTCATCTTGATGTTGGGAGTTGTGTGATACGTCCATAACGTATCTATAATTTTTGATGGTTTTATGCTAATAATATGCTTTTGATACTCCTTTTTATATAAAGTTTATGATTTATTTTGACTAACCTACTAATAGTTGCAAAAGTGCACAATGTTCTTGTTTTACAATTTGATGTGTAGGAATTACCAAGAATACAAGTGGAAACCTTGTTGGAGTCAAATTGAGATTTTGCAGAAATCAGTCCCAGAACTCTTTTTGAAAATAGTCACGTTTCGGGTCGAAGACGACGTCAAACGGAAAACTCCTCAACTACAAAGTTGTTGGAAATGTCACGACAAACGTTCTGGACATAAAATTTAGCTGATTCCAAGTCTGGATGGGCCTGTTAGTCCCGATTTACTGTAGCCCAAGATGGGGTGACGGGAATCCGAGAAGCTATATCAAGGGAGGAAACCTAATTCGTGGGAGACACCTACACCCACGAATTTGCAGCCACCAAAGCCACGTTTTTGCCTCCCCCATAGATCTCATCTCCATGGGAGAGAGCTCCCAATAAGCCATGAAGGAAGGGGGCTAAGGGGCGGTGCTCCCCTGTGATACCGGCGGCAGGGAAGGAGTCCTCCGCGCCATCGCTGGTGCCGCCGCCTCTTCACCATCTTCACCGCCATCTCCATCGACTCCACCATCATCTCCATTGCCGTTGCTGATTCCCATGATGAGGAGAGAGTAGTTCTCTCTCGAGGCTAAGGGTTCTACCGGTAACTATGGGTGCATCTCTCTCTGTATGCGTGATCATATTGTGATCATGAGCTTTGTAATCAAGTAGATCTACCTTGCTACGCAAGTGCTTTAATAGATCTCTGCACTCCCCATGTGTGTGAAAGTGACAGCGTGCACACGATGGTGGCACTTAGGCTAGAGATTACAAATACTTGTTATGAGTTATATTTGGAGTTGGATGTTTCTATGAAATTGTGGTGTTTGTTGGAACCATCTAGGGCTCAAGGTGACAGTGTGGGGTTACTGTCAACACCCGGATTTTTAATCCCAGATGCCCGTTATGCCCTACCTCGCAATCCCAGGATTACCATTTTTGCGAGACATAACGGATTGGATATCATAGTACATCATCCATTACCAACCATACATAAGGTTTTACACAAATAAGGATCTCATGATCCAGTCTTTAATACAACAAGCAGCGGAAATAAAAGATAAGCGTAGCGGTGGGTTCCATCTTCAAGGGCACATGCAATGCTGACGAAGGAAGATAGTCCTAGTTATCATAGCCGTCCTGCTGACCATAATCTTGATAATCTCCTTCATAGTCTGGCCATGATAATAGCCAGGGACAAAAGCCATGAGTACTCTTCAAGTACTCGCAAACCACTATTAACAGGTACTATAATCCTAAGTTAAAGTGCTGAATCTAATTTAACTATCAAGTTAAGTTTGAAACCTAAACTGAGTTTAGAAGCAAAGAAAGATAAAGTAAAGTTCTAGAATCACTTAAGTTGGGAAGCTATTATCATCAACACAACCCTGTTGTGGTCAAGTCAAAGTTCATCATTCATTTCAAGTTATTTAGAAAACATCTGACAACGAAACAAGATGGCCATTCCAATCTGTCCATAACCACGACGCTGCTATTGAATAGTTTGACACTCTGCAGAGGTGGTACACTTTCACCACAAGATTCGATACATCTGTCAGGGATAACCCTGAATCATCATACTTAGTATGCAGATAATCAAACATAACCTTCCCTTTACACACCCTAGTACAAGAACCTCTCCTATGAGCATGGCCTCCCAACCATGACCATCAGTCATCTTGGGCACTGCATAGGTGGACAACATTGAGAGGTAGCCTCAACTCAAACCTCTCCCGTGAGGGAACTAATACTAATGCATATAAATTTCCAGCTAAGCCTTACCCAATTCAGGTAGTGTGGTTGTATGGTAAATTTGGAATGGTATCGCATCCGAATCCAACCATAAGTTTTATAAAAGGGTTAAGGATCATGCCTCATCATTTTCATCATCATAAACCAGTTGTGTCTCTCAACACATGTCAAAACATCTCAATAGAATGACTCATCATTCCAAGGTTTTCACAATTCATTCTTACCAAGTGCTCCCATCTTAAGTGACTCAAGTTTTTGATCTACTCTAAAATACTAAGTTAAGAGTGTTCACTAAAGGGGAAAGATGGGATCAATCTCATGCCATAGAATGACATCTAAAGGTTTCTAAGTAGGTCAAGTTCTATACTTTTTATTCTACCTTCAAAATAAGTAAGGAACTTTGCATACTAAGGGGAGTAAAACTTGTAGGTAAGACTTGGGGTACTAATAGTTAAAACGGGTGTGATCAAAGCATGCCTAAAGCATCCTTGATCATTCATCTAGCTTAATTCTAGCCTGCTAACAATAGCTTGCCTTGGTTGGTGCAGTGGTTGAAGTTTTCTTCTTTTTGGTAGAACTCCTCCTCCTCGAAAGCTTGGTCGGTACTAGCGTCTATAAATACATAGGGAGTAGACAATCACCAAACAATACTTAACTAGGCTAAGTAGAATTCTAAAACACACATTTGATGATCTATTATCATCACAAACATCACAAGTTTAATTCAATAGTTTCAACCTTTTTATTTTAGAAAAGTAATTTCTACTCATTGAAAAATTAACTAACATTTAATATTCACCACTTAAAACATGGGATCATGTTGACACATGTCATCACCACGTATTCTAACATGTGGGAATGAGATTTAAGGGTTGGATCAATATTACTTTGGTTTAAGTTCATTATTTAATGATTTAAAGTGACTAGAAATGCCTATATAGCATTATTTTGGTACTAGTCCAAAGTCACTGCATGTAAACCTTAATATTATTACATATTTAGATAGATATGATGAAATGTGATTTTTGAGAGCTGGAATCAACTCAAAAGCTAACTTGGTTGATTTTATAAAAATATTGCAAGTTGCAAAAGCTTCTGTTTTGTTATTTTTATTAGGAGAGATCTATAACTCTAACTGAATTTAATCCAACGGGCTTGGATAGATCATTTTAATACCTTTCAAACAAAATTGTTTTCATGCAATTTGGATTTCTAAAACTCTCTGAATTGATTTTCAAACTAGTGGACAGAAACTAGATTTAACTAAAAAGAAAAATCCAGATTTGAATCGATGGGCTAGCGCGGGAAAAGGAATGGGCCGGCCCAGTGGCGCTCCGCGGCACGGGGCTCATCTGACAAGGGGGACCCACGTGTCAGCGACACTTAAAACGCGAAACGGTACGCGCGCTGTGGGCCGTAGGATTAGAAGCGAGATCAACGGCTGAGGGTCGTCATCGACGACGAACAGGTCGCCGGCGAGCTCGAACCCTAGCAGCTCGGTGGGGGTCTACTGGGGGCGTACCAGGGCTCTAGAAGGGTCGGCGAGGCGGGCAAACGACATGGAAGACGACGGCGAGGCGAGGCGCGGTTGCGGCGGAGCTTGGGGTGGTCGCAATCAACGACGCCCTTCTCCTCCTGCCGCGGCTGCTCCGGCTCCAATTCCGGCGAGCTGCTGGTCCACTTGCTCCGGCGAGAGGTGGGTGAGGTTCAGAGAGGTGAGGGGAGTGGAATGGTGTGGAGAGAAGAGGCTGGGGAGGGCTCCTTTTTTAGTCCCATAGGTGAGACCGAGCGAGATGGGCAGGCGACTCCGGCGACAAGGCTACGACGGGGTAGAGGCATGGCTGGGGGTGGAGATCGATGGGCGGTTCCCTGGAGGTGCTCTCAGAATTGAATGCAGCCGTAGGGGCGGTGGCATGCGGTCTGGGCAAGGTGGCGCTCTACGCGGCCGAAGCGGCGGTGTCCACGGCGAGCGGTGGCTGTGAGGCTTTGGGCGGCGAACGGGGATGTCTGGGGTGTTCTCCAGGTCGAGGTGGAGCGGCGGGCGCGGGCTGGTGCCAAGGGATGGTCTGTGCGAGCGGGGACAGGGCGTGCTCACAGGCGGCGTCGCTGCATGCTCGGCCCGTGTGGCAGTTCCTGGCCGCCTGCTCTGCCTCTGGCCTGGGGCTGGTTGGCGGTGGAGGTGGACCACCGGCAAGCTGCTAGACATGAGGAGAGGGCTGGAGAGGGCTGTCATGCGAAAGTGCATTGTCGGCCGGCGAGGTGGTGCTCGGCATGGCATGGCAGTGCAGCTAGGGGGTAGGGAAGAGGCTGGTTAGGCTCTGGTTAGATCAAGAGGGGACAAGGGGATTAAATGGGGATCAATTGGGGGCAAAACCCTGTAGTAAACAGTGAGCTAGGATTAGAGTAGAGATTATGCATGCCAAGTGTTTGATGAAATGGCCGCATGAAAGAAAGTTTTGAATTTTGGTTTCAAAATTTTTGAGTGATCTCCACTAGTGATAGGCAGTCTCTGGTTGCAAGGGTTTTGAAAATGGAGCTCAAATAGATGGTTTTTGAAATAGGGGTGATCTATGCATATGCATTAGATTCAATTTTAAACTGTTATTTAAAATAGTTAACAGAATATTTTTAGCAGATCAAAAGGTGGGCCTTGGTACCTCATTATGTGTACTAGCAAGGGGTGCAAAGATCAAGAATTTTTTCTGTTAAGAATTGAGTATTAGGAATAGCCAAAGTAGGCATGAGAGTTAAATTTGCCAAAATGACCATTCCTTCTTTTTAATTCTTTTTTATTTGATTTTCTTTAGGAAAAGTTTGGGAATTATGTAGATGATGTTTAAATCACCTAAGAAACATTTTACAAGCATTAGATCAATTAATCATGGCAATTCAAACAACTCCTATTTTAAATGCATACACATATGAATGCTTTCATTTTAAATTTGGAAAAGTTTTTGTTAACCCTATTTTTGGATGATTTGATCTTGATAACCTTGGATTAAAGTTTTGGGATGTTACAAACCTTCCCCCCTTAAACAAAATCTCATCCCGAGATTTACAAACAAAACTAGGAACTAAAGAGATCTGGGAACTCTTTTCTAATGTAATCTTCGCACTCCCAAGTAGCTTCCTCCTCGGTATGGTTGCTCCACTGAATCTTGAGAAACTTGATACTCCTGGTCCTGGTGGTTCTGTAGGCTTCTTCTAAGATACAGATGGGTACTTCCCGATAGGTCAGGTCATTGTTGATTTCCATAGCTCTATGACCGATGTTCTTGAAAACTTCAGTCTTCTCAGGCACTTCCAAGCATTTGTGAAGTAACGAGATATGGAACACATTGTGGATGGCTGACATTTCTTCAGGTAGTTCCAGTTGGTACGATACTTCTCCTCGGCGGTTCAGAATCTTGAAAGGTCCGATATATCTGGGAGCTAACTTTCCCTTCAGACTAAAGCGTTGAGTTCCCTTCAATGGTGAAACCTTGAGATACACGAAATCTCCGACATTGAAAGTTAGGTCTCTCCTTGTTTTGTCAGCATAACTCTTCTGTCTAGGTTGGGAAGTCTTGAGGTGCTCACGGACTTTGTGAACTTTCTCTTCTGCTTCTCGGAGAATGTCGGGTCCAAAGATCTGACTCTCTCCTACTTGCGACCAATTCAAAGGGGTACGACACTTTCTTCCATATAGGAATTCAAATGGTGCCATCTACAAACTAGCTTGATAGCTGTTGTTATATGAGAATTCTACGAAAGGCAGGCAGTCTTCCCATTTTGATCCGTATTCCAACACACAAGCTCTAAGCATATCCTCTAGGATCTGGTTGACTCTCTCAGTTTGTCCATCTGTTTGCGGGTGATAAGCTTTACTGAAGTTCAACTTGGTTCCTAAACCTTCCTGAACTTTCTGCCAAAATCTTGAAGTAAACTGGGTTCCTCGATCTGAGACGATGGTCTTGGGGGTTCCATGCAGACTAACAATCCTAGCAATGTACAGCTCTGCTAGTTTTGCACTCTGGTAGGTTGTCTTGACAGGTATAAAGTGGGCTACCTTGGACAGTCGATCAACAATGACCCAGATTGAGTCATTTCCCCTACTAGAAGTAGGTAAACCTGTGATAAAGTCCATTCCGACGGAATCCCATTTCCATTCCGGAATCTGTAATGGTTGCAACAATCCTGCAGGTCTCTGATGCTCTGCTTTGACTCTTTGACAGATGTCACATTTGGCAATGTAGCTTCCGATCTCTCTTTTCATCTTGTGCCACCAAAATTGCTCTTTCAAATCCTGATACATCTTTGTTCCTCCGGGGTGGATAGAATAAAGAGTATCATGAGCTTCCTTCATGATAATTTCCTTCAGCTCCGAATCTGCTGGCACACAGATACGTCCTTTGTACCACAGTACTCCTTCTTCGTCTTCGGTGAATCCAGGTACCTTTCCTGTACCAATACGACGTTTGATTCCGTCGATCCTTTCATTTCTCTTCTAGGCTTCCTTGATTTGGCTAATCAAAGTGGGTTGAAGTTCAATGCTAGCTAGGAATCCTTTGCTAACTAAGTCAGTCCTGAACTGCTCCAACTCCTCGTACAAACTTGGTTGCTTCTCTTTGATCATGGTGTTAAGCCTACACGACAATATGCTAAGAGCATCCGCTACCACATTGGCTTTGCCAGGGTGATAGTGAATGTCAAGGTCATAATCCTTGATTAACTCCATCCATCTTCTTTGCCTCATATTCAGCTCCTTCTGAGTGAAGATATACTTCAAGCTCTTATGATCTGAGTAAATCTCACAGCGATTACCCATCAAATAATGACGCCATGTCTTCAACGCTAGAACCACGGCTGCTAGCTCAAGATCATGGGTCGGATAGTTCTTCTCATGTTGCTTCAATTGTCGAGACAGATACGCGAAGACTTTGCCTTCTTGCATCAATACACATCCTAGGCCAATCTTGGATGCATCACAATACACATCAAACGGCTTCTTGATGTCTGGCATGATCAAAATTGGGGCAGATATCAATCTCTTCTTCAGCTCCTGGAAACTGGCTTCACACTTGTCTGTCCATTCAAACTTCTTATCCTTCTTCAACAATTGGGTCATTGGTCGGGCTATGCTCGAGAATCCTTCTACGAACTTGTGGTAATATCCCGCTAATCCGAGAAATGAACGAACTTGGGTTTGATTGGTTGGGGCTTCCCATTCTTCGACATCTTTGATCTTGGTGGGATCAACAGAGACTCCTCCGGCAGAAACAATATGTCCTAGGAATCCTAGTTCTTTCAGCCAAAACTCACACTTGCTGAACTTGGCATATAACTGATGCTCTCTCAGGGTTTCTAGGATGATTCTTAGATGTTGCTCATGCTCTTCTTCTGACTTGGAGTAGATAAGGATGTCGTCGATAAACACAACTACAAACTTATCTAGGAAATTCATAAAGATCTTATTCATGAGATTCATGAAATAAGCAGGGGCATTGGTTAATCCAAAAGACATAACCGTATACTCGTATAAACCATAGCGAGTAGTAAAGGCGGTCTTCGGAATATCCGTTGCATGAATCTTAAGTTGGTGATAACCAGTCCTAAGATTAATCTTTGAGAATACCTGAGCTCCAGTCAACTGATCAAATAGATCCTCTATCTTTGGCAAAGGGTACTTGTTCTTGATGGTGACGTCATTCAACTTTCTGTAATCTATACACGCATTGCCTCCATCTTTCTTGTCGACGAATAACACCGGTGATCTCCATGGCGATGCGCTTATTGAATCAAGCCTGTTGCTAACATGGCATCCAACTGCTTCTTCAGTTCCACTAACTCTGCGGGGTTCATGGTATAGGGTCTCTGGGCTATAGGTCCGGTTCCGGGGATTAGTTCGATAATGAACTCAATTTTCCTATCCGGGGGCATACCTGGCAATTCATCTAGGAATACGTCGGGGTATTCACAGACTACTCTGACTTGGTCTATGGTGGGCAGGGCTACACTCTTGTTGCACTTGAATTGACGGGGTAAGGTTTCGTAGATATGCTTCATCGTTACTCCGTAACTACTGGTCATGGTGATGGCTTTCTTAGCCGATCTATCCCTTTATGCCTTGACATCCAGTCCATACCTAGTACTACTTCCAATCCTTTGGTTCCAAGTATAATTAGGTTGGCATAAAAATCTATCCCATGTATTCTGATAGGTACAACTTTGCAAATTTTTCTAGCTTTTGTTGTTGAACCGGGGATTTGAACTATCATGACATGCTTCAGGTTGGTTGGGCGAATCTTACTAGTTCATACAAATTCTTTGGTGACAAATGAATGCGATGCTCCAGAATCAAACAATACTCTTGCTAAAACTGAGTTGAAAGAAAACATACCCAGCACAACATCTGGCGCTTCCTGGGCTTCTTCTGCGTTCATGTGGAAGAGATGACCGTTGCGGTTGTGCGGGTTCCCTGGGGCAAATCTTCTTCCTGGTTGAACACGACGCTGCTGCTGAGCTGGGGTATTCACAGGGGCATTGGCGGCAGTCTTCTTGGGACACTCATTGGAGTAGTGACCCTTCACTCCACACTCGAAACAAGTGATCTGGGACTTGTCCTTGACTGCGATAGGCACAACATTGCTGCCAGTTCTGGGTGCAGTGTTGTTGTTGTTGTTGCTCTTGGGAGGGGCACGGTTGAAATTGTTGGCATTACCGGAGTTGTGATTGTTTCCTCCGGACTTCACATTACCTCCGCTACGGTTGGGGTAACTTGGGCGAGAATTTGGGGGTCGGTTGTTCCTTGGTGCATATCCTGGTGAGGGGTTGACGGATTTCGGTGACTATCGGATCGAGATCGCTGCATCATACGGCGCTTGCGGTTGTCGTTTGCCTGGTTAATCTTCCCTTCCATCTGAATGGCAGAGTCGACTAGCTCTTCGAGATCATCGAAACGGATTTTGACGAGGATGGTCTGCATCTCATCATGCAGTCCGTTTAAGAATCTCTCCTTCTTCTTGGCCTCCGTGTTGATCTCATCCGGTGCATATCTGGCAAGTGACAAGAATCATTACGCATACTCTACCATATCATCCTTCCTTGCTTCAATTCATGGAATTCATCTCTCATCCTGTTGACAAGACCTTGCGGCAGTGGGTGCTGAACTTGACCTTGAATGCTTCCTGTCATCACCGCCATGGTTCATAATGCGGATGCTATTCCACCAAGCTCTTGCATCTCCCGCCAGATAGTGGGTGGCGAAGAGAACTTTCTCATTCTCATCAACTCTGGCAACCTCTAAGTTGTTTTCCATGGTCTGTAACCACCATCAAGATCTAATGGGTTTTCGATTGGTTAAAGATTGGGGATTGGTGTTCGAAAGTTTTTGAGTTTGGATCCTTGGTGATCCTGATTTCCATGTCCTTGGTTGTTGAGAGCCATCTGGGCGATCTGCACGTAATGTTGCTAAGTTGGCTTGACGCTTGGCCCTGCTTGCTTCACGGTCCGCGATGAGATTCTGCAAGATCTGCAGCATTGGGTCCTGCGACGAGCTGCTCCCTCCTTGGTTTCCACGAGTCATCTGAAGATTGAGATAGATATAGGGGTAAGAGGGAAATTCTAAGGTTCATGGTTTTGGGTTTTCAAAGCTAAAACATTGAGTTAGACTCAGGTTTTTCAACTAACTTCTTTTTCATCCATGCAAGCAAGCACCCGATACAACACACACCACAACAAGCAAAGGGGAAAACAGATGGTTTGAAGAACCATTCTGCAAGCTACGATACAATGAGATGATACATCTCATGCTACGATAGTGCTCTAGTGCCTCTACTCATCGTCGATGAAGTCGGAGTCTTCATCATCAGTGTAGAAGTCCACAACATCCTCCTCCAGAAAGTCATCATCGTTGCTGAGGTAAGAATCCATATCTCCCTGGATGTCTTCACCCTCATCTTCTTCTTCCTTGGCGGCAAGCTGAGCTTCCTGCTCCTTGACGGTCTTCTCGAGGTCGGCCACCTTCTTGCAAAGACGGGCGATGGTGCGATCCTTCTTTGCACGCTGGCGACGAAGAGACTGGCGATCTTGGACGAGCAGTGCAAAAGTCTGGGCCTTCTGGTCGGCAATGGCACGATTCTGGTTGGCTAACTCCCTGGCATTGTCCAGTTCCTGCTGTCTGTCATAAAGCAAGAAATCAAGGTTCTCCACTTGACGCCTCAACTCTAGGTGACTTGGCATCTCCATCGGCAATCCCATGAAGTCACGTCTTGCATAGTGGGCAAAACGGGTTCCTTGGATCTTGTTGATGCTGATGGCACATAGACGTGCGAGAGCTTCATGCATTGCCCTGGCTAATCCATCTAGCCAGTTGTTCTCTCTCACGGAGAACTGAATTCTCCCGGAAGTTGGTGCTTCGATGCTTCCCCGAAGATCCGCGATGACTAGCCACTGTAGGTCTCCTCCTGGGGGTCCTGGAAGTTGAGCTCCAAGAAACTCCGGATGTGGGCGTCCCAGTAACCCCGACAGTGAATCCAGATCCCTCTCGAAGATCAGCTAACCTCCGTTTCCCAACTGGTAAAACTTGCTGAACTGAGCCTCCATCTACAAGAATTAAGGATGAGGAAGTTAATGAAGTGATCAAGTGTGTCAAATTTTAAGTAGTAATGTAAGAATTTTGAGGAACATATATTTTTGAGAAAGAATGAGTTCACAAGGGTAAGAGGGGAAATAGTTTTTCATAAATACTCACTTTGGTTTTGAAGCTAAGTTTTCGGTTTGGATGACCATTCTAACTAGGGTCTCCTATGGTCAGGATGGCTCTGATACCAACTTGTCAACACCCGGATTTTTAATCCCAGATGCCTGTTATGCCCTACCTCGCAATCCCAGGATTACCATTTTTGCGAGACATAACGGATTGGATATCACAGTACATCATCCATTACTAACCATACATAAGGTTTTACACAAATAAGGATCTCATGATCCAGTCTTTAATACAACAAGCAGCGGAAATAAAGATAAGCGTAGCGGTGGGGTCCATCTTCAGGGGCACAGGCAATGCTGACGAAGGCAGATAGTCCTAGTTATCATAGCCGTCCGGCTGACCATCATCTTGATAATCTCCTTCATAGTCTGGCCATGATAATAGCCAGGGACAAAAGCCATGAGTACTCTTCAAGTACTCGCAAACTACTATTAACAGGTACTATAATTCTAAGTTAAAGTGCTGAATCTAATTTAACTATCAAGTTAAGTTTGAAACCAAAGCTGAGTTCAGAAGCAAAGAAAGATAAAGTAAAGTTCTAGAATCACTTAAGTTGGGAAGCTATTATCATCAACACAACCCTGTTGTGGTCAAGTCAAATTAAATCATTCATTTCAAGTTATTTAGAAAACATCTGACAACGAAACAGTATGGCCATTCCAACTGTCCATAACCGCGGACGCGGCTATTCGAATAGTTTGACACTCTGCAGAGGTGGTACACTTTCACCACAAGATTCGATACATCTGTCAGGGATAACCCTGAATCATCATACTTAGTATGCAGATAATCAAACATAACCTTCCCTTTACACACCCTAGTACAAGCACCTCTCCTATGAGCATGGCCTCCCAACCATGACCATCAGTCATCTTGGGCACTGCATAGGTGGAAAACATTGAGAGGTAGCCTCAGCTCAAACCTCTCCCGTGAGGGAACTAATACTAATGCATATAAATTTCCAGCTAAGCCTTACCCAATTCAGGTAGTGTGGTTGTACGGTAAATTTGGAATGGTATCGCATCCGAATCCAACCATCAGTTTTATAAAAGGGTTAAGGCTCATGCCTCATCATTTTCATCATCATAAACCAGTTGTGTCTCTCAACACATGTCAAAACATCTCAATAGAATGACTCATCATTCCAAGGTTTTCACAATTCATTTTCACCAAGTGCTCCCATCTAAAGTGACTCAAGTTTTTGATCTACTCTAAAATACTAAGTTAAGAGTGTTCACTAAAGGGGAAAGATGGGATCAATCTCATGCCATAGAATGACATCTAAAGGTTTCTAAGTAGGTCAAGTTCTATACTTTTTATGCTACCTTCAAAATAAGTAAGGAACTTTGCATACTAAGGGGAGTAAAACTTGTAGGTAAGACTTGGGGTACTAATAGTTAAAAGGGGTGTGATCAAAGCATGCCTAAAGCATCCTTGCTCATTCATCTAGCTTAATTCTAGCCTGCTAACAATAGCTTGCCTTGGTTGGTGCAGTGGTTGAAGTTTTCTTCTTCTTCTTCTTGGTAGAACTCCTCCTCCTCGAAAGCTTGGTCGGTACTAGCGTCTATAAATACATAGGGAGTAGACAATCACCAAACAATACTTAACTAGGCTAAGTAGCATTCTAAAACACACATTTGATGATCTATTATCATCACAAACATCACAAGTTTAATTCAATAGTTTCAACCTTTTTATTTTAGAAAAATAATTTCTACTCATTGAACAATTAACTAACATTTAATATTCACCACTTAAAACATGGGATCATGTTGACACATGTCATCACCACATATTCTAACTTGTGGGAATGAGATTTAAAGGTTGGATCCATATTACTTTGGTTTAAGTTCATCATTTAATGATTTAAAGTGACTAGAAATGCCTATATAGCATTATTTTGGTACTAGTCCAAAGTCACTGCATGTAAACCTTAATATTATTATATATTTAAATAGATATGATGAAATGTGATTTTTGAGAGTTGGAATCAACTCAAAAGCTAACTTGGTTGATTTTATAAAAATGTTGCAAGTTGCAAAAGCTTCTGTTTTGTTATTTTTATTAGGAGAGATCTATAACTCTAACTGAATTTAATCCAATGGGCTTGGATAGATCATTTTAATACCTTTCAGAAAAAATTGGTTTCATGCAATTTGGATTTCTAAAACTCTCTGAATTGATTTTCAAACTAGTGGACAGAAACTAGATTTAACTAAAAAGAAAAATCCAGATTTGAATCGATGGGCTAGCACGGGAAAAGGAATGGGCCGGCCCAGTGGAGCTCCACGCTGCGGGGCTCAGCTGATAGGGGGTCCCACGTGTCAGCGGCACTTAAAATGTGAAACGGTACGCTACTGGGGTAGAGAGGATTAGAAGCGAGATCAACGGTCGAGGGTCGTCGACGACACAACGTGCCGCCGCAAAGCCTCGAACCCTAGCGGCTGGGGGTCCACTGGGGCGCACTGTGGCTCCAGCAGGGTCGGCGAGGCGGGCAAACAACGTGGAAGACGACGATAAGGCGAGGCGTGGTTACGGCGGAGCTTGGGGTGGTCGCAATCAACGGCGCCCTTCTCCTCCTGCCGCGGCTGCTCCGGCTCCAATTCCGGCGAGCTGCTGCTCCACTTGCTCCGGCGATAGGTGGGTGAGGTTCAGAGAGGTGAGGAGAGTGGAATGGTGTGGAGAGAAGAGGCTGGGGAGGGATCCTTTTATAGGCCTGACGGTGAGACCGAGCGGGATAGGCAGGCGACAAGGCTACGACGGGGTAGAGGCATGGCTGGGGCTGGCGATCGATGGGCGGTTCCCTGGCGGTGCTCTCGGAATTGAATGCGGCCGTAGGGGCGGTGGCACGCGGTCTGAGCGAGGTGGCGCTCTACGCGGCCGAAGCGGCGGTGTCCACGGCGAGCGGTGGTTGTGAGGCTTTGGGCAGCGAACGGGGATGTCTGGGGTGTTCTCCAGGTCGAGGTGGAGCGGCGGGCGCGGGCTGGTGCCAATGGATGGTCTGTGCGAGCGGGGACAGGGCGTGCTCTGGGGGCGGCGTCGGCATGCTCGACCGGCTCCGGGTGTGGCGGTTCCTGGCCGCTCTGCTCTCTGTCTCTGGCCTAGGGTAGCTAGGGGGTAGGGAAGAGGCTGGTTAGGCTCTGGTTAGAGCAAGAGGGGACAAGGGGATTAAATGGGGATCAATTGGGGGCAAAACCCTGTAGTAAACGGTGAGCTAGGATTAGAGTAGAGATTATGCATGCCAAGTGTTTGATGAAATGGCCGCATGAAAGAAAGTTTTGAATTTTGGTTTCAAAATTTTTGAGTGATCTCCACTAGTGATAGGTAGTCTCTGGTTGCAAGGGTTTTGAAAATGGAGCTCAAATAGATGGTTTTTGAAATAGGGGTGATCTATGCATATGCATTAGATTCAATTTTAAACTGTCATTTAAAATAGTTAACAGAATGTTTTTAGCAGATCAAAAGGTGGGCCTTGGTACCTCATTATGTGTACTAGCAAGGGGTGCAAAGATCAAGAATTGTTTCTGTTAAGAATTGAGTACTAGGAATAGCCAAAGTAGGCATGAGAGTTAAATTTTCCAAAATGACCATTCCTTCTTTTTAATTCTTTTTGATTTGATTTTCTTTAGGAAAAGTTTGGGAATGATGTAGATGATGTTTAAATCACCTAAGAAACATTTTACAAGCATTGGATCAATTAATCATGGCAATTCAAACAACTCCTATTTTAAATGCATACACATATGAATGCTTTCATTTTAAATTTGGAAAAGTTTTTGTTAACCCTATTTTTGGACGATTTGATCTTGATAACCTTGGATTAAAGTTTTGGGATGTTACAGTTACCTAGATGGGGAAAGCGAACTTTGAGGTGTGCTGTTATAGCCCTACCATAGATTAGAGTGTCCAACCGGAGAGTAGTTAAGAGTAGTATCATGAAGAGAAGATATTTATATGAAAGTGTTCACTAGTGAAATTATGATCCCTAGGCCTTGTTTCTCAGCATTGAAACACCATTTGCAACTAGATCTGTTACATGTTTGCTTGCTTCCATCTTTATTTCAGTTTGCCTTTAGTGTTTTCCATGCCATCAAGCTATTTTCTAGCATCGTTGTCTTATATCCATACCACTTGTATTTCACTATCTCTTCGCCGAACTAGTGCACCTATACACCTAATAAGTGTATTGGGTGTGTTGGGGACACATGAGACTTCTTGTATCTTGATTGCAGGGTTGCTTGAGATGGGATAACTTTGACCACTTCCTCCCTGAGTTCGATAAACCTTGGGTGATCCACTTAAGGGAAAACTTGTTGCTGTTCTACAAACCTCTGCACTTGGAGGCCCAACATCTGTCTACAAGAATAGAAGTGCATAGACATCAAGCTATTTTCTGGCGCTGTTGCCGGGGAGGTAAGGTAAAAGGTACTCACATCCTCCGGTGTGAGTGCTCGAAGTTATTTCCTTTAGATTCTGCAATTTTGTCTTTTTGTTTCTTGTTTTCACTAGTTAGGCTTAATGGAAAACAACAACAAAATTAGAGAGCTTTTTAGTCTTTTTCCTAATATAGAACATGATTTTTCTGAAAAGAAATTTAAAAAACCCATGGAACTTTCTTTGCATGCTAATAGCAATGTTATTAGTATGAATCTTTTGAACACCTTTGTTACTAATGCTATGGAAACGTCTAAGCTTGGGGAAGTTAGTTTTTATGAAAATGATCCTTTTAGTTCCCCATTTGTAAAGAAGAAAATTTGCTCTGATGATACTTTATCTCCCATATGTGGTAATTCTGATGATACTTGTGATATTTTAAATCCACATACTGAAAGCATCCCTTTTAAAATACCTATAAAAATTGTTGAACGTGTTATGAATAACTGCTATTTTGGAGATGGAACTGTCCATCCTGGTGATCATTTACTCCTTATACATGAATTATGCGAGTTGTTCAAGTGTGCAGGTATTTCAATGAACCAAGTTAAGAGGAAGCTATTCCCTATTTCACTTAAGGGCAAAGCAAGGGAGTGGTATGAGCTACTAGATGATCCTCATCATTTGGAGTGGAAGGAATTTGAATCTCTCTTTTACTCTAAATTTTATCCTCCTCATGAAATTCATAAAGATAGGAATTACATTTATAATTTTCATCCTCATGATGGAGAAAGTATTGCCCAAGCATGGGGGAGATTGAAGTCACTAATGCTCAAATGTCCCATTCGTGAGCTCCTCAGTAATATTGTTATTAATAATTTCTATGCAAGGCTTTCAGGATATTACAAGGACTATCTAGATACTTGTCTAGAGGGATCCTTCACAAGTAAGGAGGTCAAAGCTAAGTGGGATATTCTTGAAACAATTCAAAGCAATACCAAAGATTGGGATAACAACAAAGGTAAAGAACCAGGTATAAACTATGATATGATTGCATTAAGTCTTTTGTTGAAACTATTGATTTTCAAGAGCTTAGTGCTAAATATGGTCTTGATCCTCAAATTCTTGTTGATTGTTATAGAACCTTTGCTTCTCATATTAATGCTGCTAAAGAAAAATGGGACATGTATCATGAGCCTTATAAAGACACTTGCATGGAAAATGAAATTGTTATTAATGATAGCAATAAACATGCTCAAACCTCTAAAAGTACTACTTCTTATAAGCATGTTAATTTTTGTGGAATACATAGACCTTGTGAGAAGTATCAAATTGAAGAAGAATATTGTATCACCCACAGGAATGAAAAAACTAGAACGTGGTATAGGGCTCTAAATGATCTTGGTAAAAAAGTTTGTGCCCTCTATCCTTTTATTTGTGAACTTTGCTTTGAAGTGGGTCATTTCAATTTTCAATGCTCATGCCATAATAATAGCCCTTCTAATCCAACGAGTACTACAAGTTTGTATTGTGATGACATGATCACTCCTAATTAGCATGATGAACTTACATTATTTTTGGGATGTGAAGAGTTATCAAGAAAAACCTCTTTGGTAGATATGGGTGCTTTTGATATGAATAGTGTCCTGCATGGTTGTCTTATTTATTGTGTTGATAATTTCTACACAAATACTTACATACAAAATATTATAAAAGATGAGGCTTTACCAAAATATGATAGGACTAATACGTGTTTTGTTCTTATTAATGAAAAGGAGGAATCCTCCAAAGTTTCTTCTATTGTCTCTAACAATGAACCAGGGTATATGGAGAAGCTTCCTTTCGAGCCTCTCCCTCCTAAAGAGAAGAAGAAAAAGAAGAAGAGGAGGAGTAAAAGGAGAGAGGAAACGGTATTTTCCCCTAAGCATGTTGCTCCGATTATAGTTTTTGATGAGTCTGAACTCGATGATGTTCCTATGCCTATTACCTATAGTAGTGATCATGATTGGGAAAAGCACACTACTTTTGATATTGAAAATCTCTTCGGTACCAATTCTGAAAATGATGATATTAATAATTGCTATACTATTAGTGCTATCCATGATCCTTCCAATGATGATATGTTTACAAATGAACATACTTTTGAAAATAATTATTCTATTGCTTATGATGATACTACACCTCTAATTTATGATGATTGCGATGATGAATATGATATTTTCAGTCCACTTACTATTGAGGAGGAAATTAATTATGATTACAATATGCCTCCTATATTTGATGATTATGGTGATGAAAATAATAATGATAGCTATTTTGTTGAATTTGCTCCCACTACAATTAATAAGAATGACTATGTTTATGTGGGGAGTATTAATTCTTTTATGCATGTGCCTCATGATAAGAATGTTTCTTGTGATAGATATATTGTTAATTTTATTCATGATACTACTTAAAGTTATTATGAGAGAGGGAAACATGGTTTTATGCATCTCAACAATATTAAGTTTCCCCTCTTTATGTTAATTTTTTTGAAGTTGCACTTATTTTGCTTTACTATGCTTGTTGCTTTGTGCTTTCATGACTTGTTTCTTTATAAGATTCCTACGCATAGTAATAACCGCTCCTTATCCTGTTTATTTGCTTTTTGTGCCAAGAGTAACCTCTAATGAGATAGAAGTAATGCTTGGGAAAGTTGCTGTCCCGAAACAGATTTTTGTGCTTCACCGTAAACATTCGTGTAAAATCTCTGTAGGTCCGTTTGAGGCATGAATTTTTGTGCTTCTGCCCCAGGTTGTTATCTAACTTTTGTTAGTTCAACACTTTTCGATTTGAGAAACAGAAGGTCTTCAAAAAAATTCGTCTTTACCTGCTGGTCTATTTTGACAGATTTCTGCCATTATTTGCATTTGCTTCTTGTTGGTTCCTTTTTGAGTTCTTTTGGGGAATTGAGCTTTTTGAGGGAAGTGCTACAATAGCTTGTGTCTTAGTGGAAGTTTTATTGGTGTAGAAACTAAACCCAAAGACTTATTATCTTGAGTGCACTAATGTTGCTAATAAAGATTGTGTGAACTTTTGTATGAAGGAAAAATTTCAGCTGTATGGAGAGAATGATGTAATGAAATGAAGAATGGACTAAAGCTCAAGCTTGGGGATGCCACGTGTGCCACCCCAAGATATATCCAAGAAGTACAAGCGTCAAAGCTTGGGGATGCCCAATGCATCCCCTTCTTCATTAATAAAAATCCCAGGTTTCTTCCAAACACTTCATTTTTATTGTTTCATGCACAGTTGTGTTGTTCTTGGAGTGTCTTCTTTTTCGGTTTCGTTTTTGTTTTCGTTTTATTGGTTTGCTTAGTTTGCTGAATAAATAGGTTGGAGCCCCTCTTTCATACATTGGTTTTCAAATAGTTTGGTTTGGATTGGAAAAGAGTAGGAAAGTTCATGCTTAAGTGGTAAAGAGAGCTTGTTTTTGACTGTGTCCTATGCTTTGTCATGCCATGCTTGATATTGTTTTGGCTTTATGCTTAGTATTCTTTGCTTTAGCATGACTTGTTATAAACAATTGAGATTGCTTAATGTGCCTTGGAAGAATCATGCGTTGTTTTAGCATATTAAAGCATAGTATTGTGGTATTCTCCTTTGATGCTTTATTTGGGTTGACTTGGCGCACGCTCACACCATGTTATGACTATCCCAAGTCACCATAGCCTTTATGATCCTTTAGTTTTAAACTTGTAGTATCACTTTATGCTTTGATCAATGATGTTTTGTCGCTCTGCATGATTATGGCCATTATTGCTCTCTTAGTTTGTCACTCCCAGTCTTTTGCTAGCCTCCACAACCAAGTATGAGTTCCACTCATGCATCCAACTCTTTAAACCAAGTTATTCCAAAGGGTCCACCATACCTACCTACTAGCATATGCTATTCCAAGTATATTCATGTTTTTGTTTACCAAATTAAACTTGTTATGAGAAAACTAATGATTAAAGCTCTCACGAACTTGATGACACACTTTACTTTTCTTGCACTTAATAAACTTGAACCATTGTGCCATCTATGTTATATATGCTTGTACTTATATGTTGGGGATTAGGAGAACCATTCTATTATGGGGAATGCTTTCAACATTGCACTTGTACTTTGTACCTAGTTGATATCATGCTCTTTTGTCTATGGATGTCGTCGGTGTGAAATGAAAGGGGAGCTTGTAAGTCCATGGAGTTATGTATGTGTGTTAGAGAAACGCCTGGGCCGCCGGTCTAATCCATGCCTAATCATGGTGGAAACCTGTAGCATAACCATAATGAGCAATCTATGAAGCATTCTTCTTATAAAAAAAGAGATAGAGATTGAGAAAAAGAGAAAAAGAAAAAAAGATATGCGAAAAGAGGAAAGAGAGAAAAAGGTACCATATTCCCATGGTAAATAAGAAGATTGATGAGATGCTCGTTGTCTGCTTGCCTTGTCATTTTTATATGGGGATTCTTCCGTATTATCGGGCAAGGGGTACCCCGTTGGCGGTTCTCTATGATACACATGTACTTACGGTGACAAGAACTTACCCGTGACTAAACTTGAGTAGCATGAGGAGCGACCCTCATATTCAAGGGACATGAGATTTCTAACTTATACTTCGTCAAGCATATACTCCATAGTTTGTTCACTTTAACTTTAATCACTTCAAGATGCTTATGATAGGGGCAATGAGAGCTGAAAGCTAATAAGTACCATAATTTTTGGAAGCTCTTTATGAGACTTGAATACCTGCTTCCTTCTATGAAGGTCTTTCTTTTACTTTTATGTTGAGTCTCCATCTTCTACCTTTATGCACCTATTGAGAGAGCATAGTGGCCATTCTTAGTTTAATGTGCATTGTCCCAAGACTTGTTGATTGATGCATAACTTTGATATTGCTTGTTCTTAAACTATTTGTATCTAGTCACCCTTACAAACTTTGAAGGTGTCATATGCAATTATGATTTGCTACATTATGAGGGACAAGCTGAATGCCACTATGCAATGCTTTCTATATGTGAAACAAACAAACGTCTTTCAATGCATTGTTATTCATGATCTTTGTTTGTATCCTTTCATGTTACATGCATAGTTACTATGACTTATTGTTAGAACTTCATCTTTCATGCTCATGTTTAGAGTACTTTGATCCCAGCTATCAATCCTTTTACAATAATGATGATCAAGATTGTGTTGGCTGCGTGTCACCTCAAAAATTATATTGTTTTTATCGTTTACCTACTCGAGGACGAGCAGGAACTAAGCTTGGGGATGTTGATACGTCCATAACGTATCTATAATTTTTGATGGTTTTATGCTAATAATATGCTTTTGATACTCATTTTTATATAAAGTTTATGATTTATTTGGACTAACCTACTAATAGTTGCAAAAGTGCACAATGTTCTTGTTTACACTTTGATGTGTAGGAATTACCAAGAATACAAGTGGAAACCTTGTTGGAGTCAAATTGCGATTTTGCAGAAATCTGTCCTAGAACTCTTTTTGAAGATAGTCACGTTTAGGGTCGAAGACAACGTCAAACGGAAAACTCCTCAACTACAAAGTTGTTCGAAGTGCTCCCCTGTGATACCGGCAGCGGGGAAGGAGTCCTCCGTGCCGCCGCCGGCACCACCGCCTCTTCACCATCTTCACCGCCATCTCCATCGACTCCACCACCATCTCCATTGTTGTTGCTGATTCCCATGATGAGGAGAGACTAGTTCTCTCTCGAGGCTAAGGGTTCTACCGGTAACTATGTGTTCATCTCTCTCTCTATGCGTGATCATATTGTGATCATGAGCTTTGTAATCAAGTAGATCTACCTTGCTACTCAAGTGCTTTAATAGATCTCTGCTCTCCCCATGTGTGTGAAAGTGACAGCGTGCACACGATGGTGGCACTTAGGCTAGAGATTACAAATACTTGTTATGAGTTATATTTGGAGTTGGATGTTTCTATGAAATTGTGGTGTTTGTTGGAACCATCTAGGGCTCAAGGTGACAGTGTGGGGTTACCTAGATGGGGAAAGCGAACTTTGAGGTGTGCTGTTATAGCCCTACCATGGATTAGAGTGTCCAACCGGAGAGTAGTTAAGAGTAGTATCATGAAGATAAGATATTTATATGAGAGTGTTCACTAGTGAAATTATGATCCCTAGGCCTTGTTTCTAAGCATTGAAACACCGTTTGCAACTAGATATGTTACGTGTTTGCTTGCTTCCATCTTTATTTCAGTTTGTCTTTAGTCTTTTCCACGCCATCAAGCTATTATCTAGCACCGTAGTCTTATATCCATACCACTTGTATTTCACTATCTCTTCGCCGAACTAGTGCACCTATACACCTGACAAGTGTATTGGGTGTGTTGGGGAAACAAGAGACTTCTTGTATCTTGATTGCAGGGTTGTTTGAGAGGGAATACCTTTGACCACTTCCTCCCTGAGTTCGATAAACCTTGGGTGATCCACTTAAGGGAAAACTTGCGGCTGTTCTACAAACCTCTGCACTTGGAGGCCCAACAACTGTCTACAAGAATAGAAGTGCGTAGACATCATTGTGCACCTCCTTAATATTTGCCTCCTATGGGGACTCAATGAAGGGGATTACTTGTTGGTAGATAGAGGGATGACAACACTTACTGTGACTATAAAGCTGTTGTCAATCCTTACGTGCTAACTTGGGGAATCAAGGAGAACTCATTAAGCCATGTCCATGCCACGGGATAAATCCCTTAATAGCGGGATAATACGATTGATGATGTTTATTCGTCAGCTGTAGTTATGAAGGATGATGTGAGAAGCGGTTGCTGCCTATTTTTGTCCATATATGGAGCTCCTCCCACATACATACACATTATGAGAATATCCGTTATAATAATTTTGATTGCTTAGTCTAAATTGCTAGCGTTGTATCCACCATTCCCCGAGAACACCTTTTCCCCCATTCCAGTTCCAAAGTTCTATTACACACGTGATTCTTACTTTTTGCATTAAGTTTTGCTTTACTTTAAATTACCCCGTTCAACCAAAATCCCCAAAACAACTCTACTTTCCTTGCATCTTAAAGTTATTTCTTAAGAACTTCGTTTAGTTGTAGTTAAAAGCATTTTAGTCTTTCGCCTACTGCTCCCTATGGGATCGATATCTTTATTTCGGAACTAGCTACAAACAATCTATGCACTTGCAGTCATCAAGCTATTTTCTGGCGCCGTTGCCTTGAAGCTTAGCGCTATAAGTCAATTTACTTTTAGTTATTTACTTTCATTGTACTAATTTTTACTTGAGTTGCAGGACCGCAACAATGGACAACACTCAGCATTTAAACCAGCTTGAGGAAGTAAGGAAAATGGGTTCGCCCATGGACGCTTTTATAGCTGTCAATAAAAGCATACATCCAGATGGAATCGAGATCCACCCTTTATTATTTGAACTATTGCACTCTAAGAAATTTACAGGAACCAATGAAGAGAGTCCTGATACGTCGTAAACGTATCTATAATTTTTGATGTTCCATGCTTGTTTTATATCTACTTTCTTATGTTTTGTTCATACTTTGAGATACTTTTATGCATTTTATGGAACTAACCTATTAATAAGATGCCACCGCCACCGCCACCGAAGGGGAGATTCGGAGGACAGAAAGTCTCTGTTCTGGCACCCTGCCGGGACGGGGAAGTGCCCCAGAGCCATATCCATCGATGGTCACCACCATCTCCATCGTCGTTGCTGATTCCCATGATGAGGAGGGAGTAGTTCTTCCTCGAGGCTAAGGGCTCTACCGGTAGCTACGTGTTCATCTCTCTCTCTATGCATGATCATATTGTGATCATGAGATTTGTAATCAAGTAGATCTCCCTTGCTACTCAAGTGCTTTAATAGATCTCTGCTCTCCCCATGTGTGTGAAAGTGACAACATGCACACCATGGTGGCACTTAGGCTAGAGATTACAAATACTTGTTATGAGTTATATTTGGAGTTGGATGTTTCTATGAAATTGTGGTGTTTGTTGGAACCATCTAGTGCTCAAGGTGATAGTGTGGGGTTATCTAGATGGGAAAAGTGAACTTTGAGGTGTGCTATTATAGCCCTACCATGGATTAGAGTGTCCAACCAGAAAGTAGTTCAGAGAAGTATCATAGAGAGAAGATATTTATATGAGAGTGTTCACTAGTGAAAGTATGATCCCTAGGCCTTGTTTCTAAGCATTGAAACACCGTTTGCAACTAGATCTGTTACATGTTTACTTGCTTCCATATTTATTTCTTTTTGCCTTTAGTCTCAACCACGCCATCAAAGTATTTTCTGGCACCGTTGTCTTATATCCATACCACTTGTATTTTACTATCTCTTCACCGAACTAGTGCACCTATACACCTGATAAGTGTATTGGGTGTGTTGGGGATACAAGAGACTTCTTGTATCTTGATTGTAGGGTTGCTTGAGAGGGATACCTTTGACCACTTCCTCCCTGAGTTCGATAAACCTTGGGTAATCCACTTAAGGGAAACTAGATGCTGTTCTACAAACCTCTGCACTTTGGAGGCCCAACAACTGTCTACAAGAATAGAAGTGCGTAGACATTAAGCTATTTTCTAGCGTTGTTGCCGGGGTGGTAAGGTAAAAGGTACTCACATCCTCCGATGTGAGTGCTCGAAGTTATTTCCTTTAGATTCTGCAATTTTGTCTTTTTGTTTCTTGTTTTCACTAGTTAGGCTTAATGGAAAAAACCAAAAAAAATAGAGGGCTTTATAGTATTTATCTTGATTTAGGACATGAAGTGTTTGAAGAGAAAATTAAAAAACCTATGGAACTTTATTTGCATGCTAATAAAAATGTTGTTAGTATGAATTCTTTGGACACCATTATTGCTAACGCTATGGAAAAGTCTAAGCTTGGGGAAGCTAGTTTTTATGAAAATGATCTTTTTAGTTCCCCAGCTTTGGAAGATAGCTATTCTTTTGCTTATGATGACACTAAACCTCCAATATATGATGATTACAATGATGAATATGATATTTTCAGTCCACCTACTATTGAGGAGAAAATTAATTATGATTACAATATGCCTCCTATATTTGATGATTATGGTGATGAGAATAATAATGATAGCTATTCTGTTGAATTTGCTCCCACTACAATTAATAAGAATGCGTATGTGGAGAGTAATAATTATTATATGCATGTGGCTCGAGATAAGAATGTTTCATGTGATAGTTATATTGTTAATTTTTATTCATTATGCTACTAAAACTTATTATGAGAGAGGGAAACATGGTTTTGTGCATCTCAATAATATTAAGTTTCTCCTCTTTATGTTGAAAGTCTTGAAGTTGCACTTGTTTTGCTTTCCTATGCTTGTTGCTTTGTGCTTTCATGACTTGTTTCTTTACAATATTCCTATGCATAGGAAGTGGGTTTGACTTAAATGTGTTTTGAATTTGCTTCTTGATGCTCTCTTTTACTTCAATTCATATTTCTTATGTGAGCATCTTCTCAAACTATCATGCCTAACTTAAAGGCGTTAAAGAAAAGTACTTATTGGGAGATAACCAATTTTTTTTGTTGAATCTTGGAAGTTATTACCTCAGTAATAACCACTCCTTATCCTTTTTATTTGCTTTTTGTGCCAACAGTAACCTCTAATGAGAGAGAAGTAATGCTTGGGAAAGTTGCTGTCCCGAAACAGATTTCTGTGCTTCACCGTAAAAATCCGTGTAAAATCTCTGTACGTCGTTTGGAGGCATACATTTTTGTGCTTCTGCCCCAGGTTGTTATCTAACTTTTGTTAGTTCAACACTTTTCGATTTGAGCAATAGAAGGTCTTCGAAAAAATTCGTCTTTACCTGCTGTTCTGTTTTGACAGATTTCTGCCATTATTTGCATTTGCCTCTTAATCTCTTTCTCTTTGAGTTATCTTTGATCATTTGAACTTTTTAAAGTAAGTGCTACAATATCTTTTCTTTTAATGGAAGTTTTATTTGTGTTCAAACTGAACCAACAGACTTATTATCTTGAGTACACTAATGTTGCTAATGAAGATTGTGTGAAGTTTTGTATGAAGGAAATTTTAAAGTGTAGGGAAGAGTAATGTGATAAGATGAAGTATGGACAAAAGATCAAGCTTGGGGATGCCACCCCGTGTCACCCCCAGAAATATTCAAGAGGTACAAGAATCAAAGCTTGGGGATGCCCAAAGACATCCCCTTCTTCATCAATAAAAATCTCAGGTCTTTCTAGACACTACGCTTTTATTGCTTCATGCACTATTGTGTTGTTCTTGGAGCATCTTTGTTTTTGTTTTTAGTTTTCTTTTGCCTGGTTTGCTGCAATAAGTTGGTTGGATCCCAGCACTTATTTTGGAGAGAGACACACTCTATTTTCATTGCCTAGAACACTCTAGTTTTCATTCTTATTGTCTTGTGAGTGTTCTCTTTTGCTAGCACTGTGTTTAGCCTTAGTTTTCTTGTGCTTTCAGCATAGAAATTTTTAGTTCTTCTTTGTGGATTTGTGAGACAAGCTCACTGATATTTATTTATTATTATCTTTGTGATTTGTTTCAAATAAGTCGATTGGTGTTGGAAAAGAGTAGGAAAGCTTCATGCTTTAGTGGTACAAAAGGAGCTTGTTTTTGACTGTGACTTAGACTTTATCATGTCATGCTTGATATTGTTTTGTCTTTATGCTTAGTGATTTTTGCTATAACATGACATGTTATAAACAATTGAGATTGCTTAATGTGCCTTGAAAGAATCATGCGTTATTTTAGCATATAAAAGCATAATATTGTGGTATTCTCCTTTAATGCTTTATTTGGGTTAACTTGGCGCATGCTCACACCATGTTAAGACTATACCAAGTCACCATAGCCTCTATGGTCATTTAGTTTTCGTCTTGTAATATCACTTTATGCTTTAATTAATAATTTTTTGTCACTTTGCATGATTATGACCATTATTGCTCTCTTAGTTGGTTGCTCCCAGTCTTTTGCTAGCCTCCGTACCAAGTATGAGTTCCACTCATGCATCCAACTCCAAATAAAACCTAGTTATTCAAAAGAGTCCACCATACATACCTATTAGCATTTTCTATTCCAAGTATATTCATGTTTTTATCTACCTTCCGAATTAAACTTGTTATGAGAAAATTAGTGATTAAAGCTCTCACGAACTTGATGGCACACTTCACTTTTCTTGCCCTTAATAAACTTGAACCATTGTGTCATCTATGTTGTATATGCTTGCACTTATACGTTGGGAATTAGTAGAACCATGCTTTCATGGGGAACTGATGGCTCGGTATTGATGTAGAGCTTGTTGGGAACCCCGAGAGGAAGGTATGATGAGCACAGCAACAAGTTTCCCTCAGTTATGAAACCAAGGTTTAATCGAACCAGTAGGAGCAAGGAAACACCCCAAAGGTGTTGCTAGCTGAGACTTGGCAGGGCGCACTACCGGTGCTAGTAGCAATGTGGAGACCTGCACAACACAACCACAAACTCTGTCCCCAACTTGCGATGAGGTTGTCAATCTCACCGTGTTTTGCGGAAAACAAAGGATTAAACGTATCGAATGGAAGGAAGTAATAGTTTGCAGAAAGTAAACACAAAGCAGTAAATAGTTTGTAGATTGTATGTAAAAGAAAAGGACCGGGATCCATAGTTCACTAGAGGTGGCTCTCCTTAAGATAGATAACATGCTGGGTGAACAAATTATAGCGGGGCAATTGACAAACATCGAGAAAGCAATACATGCATATACTAATCATCTTGACTCCTTTGGAACTTGATTGGGCATTACAACATTATACATAGACCGCCATCCAACTGCATCTATGACTAATAATCCACCTTTAGGATATCATCCGAACCCCCTCCAGTATTAAGTTGCAAGCAACAAATTATTGCTTTACGAATTGCGTGTAAAGTAAACAATACGATTGTTCTATGAACAAAGGATTGTTGTTTTCTCCCTAGTAGCAACAGAACATCTAGTACCTTAGAGATTTCTGTCACTTCCCCAGATTACCAGAGGCATGAACCCACTATCGAGCATAAATACTAACTCTTGGAGTTGCTAGCATCTACTTGGCCAAGATAGCTACTAACAACGGAAAGCATGCAAGATCACAAATAACAAAGACATGATAGAATCAATAATCAATCTGAAATAGCATCTCAATATCCATCGGATCCCCGCAAACACAACATGCAGAATTACAAATAGATGATCTTGATGATGAATGGAGCTCACAAGATCTAAACATGAAAGCACAAAGGAGGAGAACCAACCATCTAGCTACTACATTGATCCGTAGTCCAAGGATGAACTACTCACGCATCACACCGGAGGCTTGCATGGTGATGAAGAAGACCTCCAGGGTGAATTCCCCTCTCCGGCATGGTGCCGGGAAGAGCTTCAGATCCCTCCCAATCTAGGGATGGAGATGACGGCGGCTACAGACTCTTTCGTGGATTTTTGATCAGGTACTTAGGATTTTCGTCCCGAGGGCATCTTATAGGCGGAAGGAGAGGCCGAGGGGGTGTTGGGGTCGGCCAGACCACCCCCTGGCACGGGCCAGGCCTGGCCACATGGCTAGGTGGTGTGGCCGGCCCCCAGCCCTTCTCCGTCTCGTATTTTGGCATCTGATGACTTCCGGAAAAATAGGCACTTTGGCTTTTGTCCCGTCCAATTCCGAGAATATTCATTTTCTGACTTTCCTGGAGCCAAAAACAGCAGAAAACAGGCAGCTCACACCGTGGCTCTTGTTAATAGGTTAGTCCAAGAAATCATATGAAAAGTACTCCAAAGTGTGGACAAAACACAAGAAAGTGGATAAAACCAAGCATGGAACATAAAAAATTATGGATACATTTGCAATGTATCAACATCCCCAAGCTTAACTCCTGCTCGTCCTCGAGTAGGTAAGTGATAAAAAGAAAGAATAATTTTTGAGGTGACATGCACCATCAAAGACTTGATCAAAGTATTTGTAAAACATTCAAAGCTGGGATCATAGTACTTCAATCATAACATGAAAGACAAAGTTCTAGCAATAAGACAAAGAAACTATGATGCAACATTAAAAGTCACAAACAAAAGATTCATGAATAACAATGCTTTGCAAGACGTTTGTTTGTTTGACATAAAGAAAACATAGCATAATAGTATTCAGCTTGTCCCTCATACAGTAGCAAATATAAATGCATAAAACACCTTCAAAGTTCATAAGAGTGACTAGATACAAATAGTTTAAAACAAGCAATATCAAGTTATGCATCAATCAACTAGTCTTGGGACAATGCACATAGAACTAAGAATGGCCACTATGCTCTCAAAGTAGGTGCATAAAGGTAGAAGGTGGAGACTCAATATAATGGTGGAAGAAATGCCTTCATAAAAGGAAGTAGGGATTCAAGTCCCATAAAGAGCTTCCAAAAATTATGGTACTTATAGCTTTCATCTCTCATTGCCCCTATCATAAGCATCTTGAAGGTGATTAAGGTTAAAGTGACACAACTAAGAGGATATGCTTGACAAGTTATAAACCGAAATCTCATGCCCCTTACTTACGAAGACCGAACCTCATGCTACTCAACTTTAGTCACGAGTAAGCTCTTGTCATCGTAAGTACATGTGTATCATAAAGAACCGCCAACGGGGTACCCCTTGCACATGATACAGGAGCTATCCCATAATCAAAATGACAAGGCAAGCAGACAGTGAGCATCTCAGTGATCTTTTTATTTGCTATTTGCATAGGTTTTTATTGAGGATGCTTCATAGAGTGCTCATTATGGTGATGCTGCCAGTTTCCACCATGATTAGGCATCGCTTAGGCTAGCGGCCCAGGCGTTTCTCCACACATACAAACTCCATGATCTTTCAAGTTCCACTTTTATTTCACACCGCCGGGATCCATAAGCAAAAGAACATGATATCGACGGGGTACAAAGTACAAGTGCAATGTTGAAAGCGTTCCCCATGATACATGGTTCTGCTAATTTCAACTAATAAAGCGCAAGCATATATGCAACAAAGAAGGACTCAATGGTTCAAGTTTATTAGAAGCAAAAAAAGTAAAGTGTGCCATCAAGTTCATGAGAGATTTAATCACTAGTTTTCTCATAACAAGTTTAATTTGGAAGGTAAACAAAAGGATGAATATACTTGGAATAGCATAAGCTAGTAGGTAGGTATGGTGGACTCTTTGGAATAACTTGGTTTAGGGAGTTGGATGCATGAGTGGAACTCATACTTGGTTGTGGAGGCTAGCAAAAGACTGGGAGCGACAAACTAAGAGAGCAATAATGTCCATAATCATGCAGAGCGACAAAACATCATTGATCAAAGCATAAAGTGATACTACAAGTTGAAAACTAAAGGATCATAAAGGCAATGGTGACTTGAGATAGTCATAACATGGTGTGAGCATGCGCCAAGTCAACCCAAATAAAGCATCAAAGGAGAATACCACTATACTATGCTTTAATATGCTAAAACAACGCATGATTCATCCAAGGCACATTAAGCAATCTCAATTGTTTATAACAAGTCATGCTACAGCAAAGAATACTAAGCATAAAGCCAAAACAATATCAAGCATGGCATGACAGAGCATAGGCCACAGTCAAAAACGAGCTCTTTTACCACATAAGCATGAACTTTCCTACTCTTTTCCAAACCAAACCAAATTATTTGCAAACCAAAGTATGAAAGTGAGGGTCCAACCAATTTATTCAGCAAACTAAGCAAACCAAGCAAACGGAAAACCAAAACAAAAACGAAAAAGAAGACGCTCCAAGAACAACACAACTGTGCATGAAACAATAAAAATGAAGCGTTTGGAAGGAACCTGGGATTTTTATTGATGAAGAGGGGGATGCCTGATGGGTTCATAGCATGGAAAACAAAAAAGTTCTACCGCAAGAACGAAAAAAACCCAGATCTAATCTAGATAAAAGCCAAGATCTAATCTATTAGACATGTGCAACGAGATAGATCTATACTAACCCTTGTAGATCCGAAAGCCTTGTGCGAGATCGGATCTCGTGGTTTATGTAGACGATCACTTGCCGATCTCAAGATCGAGTAGACGATCCTTCCGGCGCCACGCTTCAGTAGCCTCAATGATCGGTCACACGTATGGAGTCGATGCAGACCTTCCTCTCCTGCTCCAATGCAGCAATGAGGTAGTAGATCTCCACGGAATCCCAGCAAGACGACGGGCGTGGTGGTGGTGGAGTAGAGAATTCTATAGGGCTTCGCCTAAGCCTGAGCAGAAGGAAGGAGGAGGAGAGAGGCGGCTAGGGCAAGAGTGGAGGGCAAGGGGTGGCGCCCACCCTCTCAGATATAGAGGGGGTGCCTAGGGTTCCCACCCCTAGGCCCACCTCCTAGGGTCAAGACAAGGGGGGCTTGGGGGAAGTTTCCTTCCCCCCAAGTTTCCCCTTTTTCTTCCTTGGTTTTCAAGTAAACTCCATAGAAATTTCTAGAACCTTCCAGAACATTCCGAAACCTTCTAGAACCCCCATATAAACACTCCGGGACTTTTCCGAACCTAGAAAATGATCTCCATTATATGAATCTTATTCTCCGGACAATTCCGGATCTCCTCGTGATGTATCAGATCCAATCCGAGACTCCGAACAACATTCGGTCTCCAACGCACATTCCATATCTACCTAAACAGCATCGAACCTTAAGTGTGTCACCCTATGGTTCGTGAATATGCAGACATGATGGAGACACCTCTCCGATCAATAACCATCAGCAGGATCTGGAGATCCATAACGGCTCCCACATACTCAATGATGACTTCGTGATTGATAGAACCATTAACATACGCAACCAATTCCCTTTGTCATGCGATATTTTACTTATCCGAGGTTTGATCGTCGGTATCTCCATACCTAGTTCTACCTCGTTACTGATAAGTACTCTTTACTCGTTCCATGTTATGTCATCCCTTGTGACCCAGTCACATGCTTACAAGCTAACTAGATGACATTCCACCGAGAGGGCCCAGAGCATATCTATCCGTCATATGGATGGACAAATCCCAATCTTGGTCCATGCGCTTCAACATATACTTTCAGAATACCCAATGACACCTTTATAACCACCCAATTACGAAGCGGTGTTTGATGTCATCAAAGCACCCATCCGGTGATGGTGATTAACATAACCTCATGGTCGAAGGATTAGGTTACTATGCATTTGAAAGCTTGTAGCAATACGAACTTAATGACTTGATCTTATGCTACACTTACTATGGGTGTATGTCCATCACATCATTCTCCTAATGATACAACCTTGTTATTAATGACATCCAATGTCCATGATCAGGAAACCATGATCATCTATTAATCAACAAGCTAGTTCAACAAGAGGCTTACTAGGGACTCTTTTACGTTTACAAAACACACATGTATTAGTGTTTCCATATAATACAATTATAGCATGGGATGTAAACATTCATTATAAACACAAAGATATAATAATAACCACTTTTATTATTGCCTCTTGGGCATATCTCCAACAGTCTCCCACTTGCACTAGAGTCAATAATCTAGATTCCATGGTAATATACCTAACACCATGGCGTTCTGGTGTTGGTCATGCTTTGCTCTAGGGAGAGGTTTAGTCAACGGATCTACCACATTCAGATCAGTGTGTACTTTGCAAATCTTTATGTCACCATCTCGGACATACTCGCGAATAACATGGAAACATAGCTTGATGTGCTTCAGCTTGCTATGTGACCTTGGCTCCTATGCATTAGCTATGGCACCTGTGTTGTCACAGTAGATGGCCATCGGGTCCAACGCACTAGGAACCACGCCAAGTTCAGTAATGAACTCCTTCATCCATATGGCTTCTTGTGCAGCCAAGCAGCTATGTATTCCGATTCGCTTGAAGATTTTGCCACAATGCTTTGCTTGGCACTCCTCCAGCTCACTGCAGCACCATTCAAAATAAATACGTATCCGCTGTGACTTTGAGTCATCCGGATCGGTGTTCCAACTAGCATTAGTGTAACTGCTACAACAAGCTGTTCATCACCTCCATAAGAAAGAACCATATCCTTAGTCCTATTTAGGTACTTTAGGATATTCTTGATCACTGTCTAGTGCTCCATTCCAGGATCACTTTGATATCGCTAGTCAAACTAAAGATGTGCTATATCCGTCTTGCCTTGTACACGGCATGGCATACATGATAGAACCTATGGCTGAGGCATAGGAATATTATTCATCTTCTCTCTATCTTCTCGCCAGTATGGACTTTGAGTCTTACTCAAGGTCTTACCCGACAACATGGGCACGAACCCTTTCTTGCTCTTCCATTCTAAACTTCTTTAGAACTTTGTCCAAGTATGTACTTTGTGAAAGCGCTATTAGGCGTCTTGATCTATCTCTATAAATCTTGATGCCTAGAATATATGCCGCTTCGCCAAGATCGTTCATTGAAAAACTATTATTCAAATAGGCTTTGACGCTATTAAAAAGTTCTATATCATTCCCAATCAACAATATGTCATCTATATACAGTACTAGGAATGCTATAGAGCTCCCACTCACTTTCTTGTAAATACAAGCTTCTCCATAAGTTTGTATAAATCCAAAGTTTTTGATTACTTTATCAAAACGTTGATTCCAACTCCGGGATGCTTGCTTCAATCCATAAATGGAGCGCTGAAGTTTGCATACCTTGTCAGCATCTTTAGGATCGACAAAACCCTTGGGTTGTACCATATACAACTCTTCCTCAATGTCACCATTAAGGAACGCTGTTTTGACATCCATCTGCCAAATCTCATAATCGAAATATGCAGCAATTGCTAACAAAATCCTCACAGACTTTAGCTTCGCTACTGGTGAGAATGTATCATCGTAGTCAACTCCTTGAATTTGTCGGAACCCTTTCGCGACAAGTTGAGCTTTATAGACGGTAACATAACCATCAGCATCTGTTTTTCTTTTGAAAATTCATTTGTTCTCGATAGCCTTACGGCCATCCGGTAAGTCCACCAAAGTCCATACTTGGTTTTCGTACATGGATCCCATTTAGGATTTCATGGCTTCTAGCCATTTGTCGGAATCTGGGCTCATCATAGCTTCTTCATATGTCGCAGGGTCATTAGTGTTGTCCACCAACATGACGTTCAAGGCAGGGTCATACCAATCAGGAGTGGTACGAACCCTCGTTGACCTGCGAGGTTCTGCAGCAACTTCGTTCGAAGTTTCATGATCACCATCATTAGCTTCCTCTCCAATTGGTGCAGGCGGCACAAAAACATCTTCCGGTGCTGCGCTATTCTCAACTCCGAGAGAAGGTTCAATAACCTCGTCGAGTTCTACTTTCCTTCCAGTCACTTCCTTCGAGAGAAACTCCTTCTCAAGAAAGGATCCATTCTTGGCAACGAAAACTTTGCCTTCGGATCTATGATAGAAGGTATACCCAATTGTTTCTTTAGGGTATCCTATGAAGACGCATTTCTCTGCTTTGGGTTCAAGCTTATCAGGTTGTAAGTTCTTTACATACGCTTCGCAACCCCAAACTTTAAGGAACGACAACTTAGGTTTCTTTCCAAACCACAATTCATACGGTGTCATTTCAACGGATTTAGATGGTGCCCTATTTAAAGTGAATGCGGCTGTCTCTAATGCATAGCCCCAAAACGATAGCGGTAAATCTGTAAGAGACATCATAGACCGAACCATATCTAAGAGAGTCTGACACGACGTTCGACACACCATTACTGTTGTGGTGTTCCGGCGGTGTCAATTATGTAAAGTATTCCACATTTCTTTAAATGCATGCCAAACTCATAACTTAGATATTCACCTCATGGGTCGTAACGCAAAACTTAATCTTCTTGTTACAACGATTTTCCACTTCACTTTGAAATTCCTTAAACTTCTCGAAAGTTTCGGACTTATGTTTCATAAAGTAGACATACCCATATCTACTTAAGTAATCCGTGAAAGTGAGAACATAACGATATCCACCACACGATGCTACACTCATTGGACCGCACACATCGGTATGTCTTATTTCCAATAAGTCTGTAGCTCGCTCCATTATTCCAGAAAATGGAGTCTTAGTCATTTTTCCCATTAGACATGCTTCGCATCTTTCAAGTGATTCAAAATCAAGTGATTCAAGAAGTCCATCAGAATGGAGTTTCTTCATACGCTTCACTCCAATGTGACCAAGACGACAGTGCCACATGTATGTAGAATTATCATTCAATTTTGTTCGTTTAGCATCTATGTTGTGAGCATGTGTATCACTACTATCGAGATTTAGTAAGAATAAACCATTCATCTCAGGTGCATTACCATAAAAGATATTACTCATATAAATCGAACAACCTTTATTCTTGGACTTAAAAGAGTAACCGTCTCGCAATAAACAAGATCCAAATATAATGTTCATGCTTAACGCAGGCACCAAATAACAATTATTCAAATTTAAAACTAATCCTGAAGGTAGATGCAGAGGGAGCGTGCCGACGGCAATCACATCAACCTTGGAGCCATTTCCAACGCGCATCGTCACCTCGTCTCTCGCCAGTCTTCGCTTATTCCGTAGCTCCTGTTTCGAGTTACAAATATGAGCAACCGAACCAGTATCAAATACCCAGGCACTACTACGATTACTAGTAAGATACACATCAATAACATTTATATCGAATATACCTTTCTTCTTGATGTTGCCGTTCTTCAGATCCGCCAGGTACTTGGGACAGTTACGCTTCCAGTGATCGGCACCCTTGTAGTAGAAGCATTCAGTTTCAGGCTTAGGACCAGCCTTGGGCTTCTTAGCAGGTGCGGCAGCTTTCTTGCCGTCCTTCTTGAAGTTGCCTTGTTCTTAGGCTTGCCCTATTTCTTGAAATTGGTGGTCTTATTGACCATCAACACTTGGTGCTCCTTTTTGATATCCACTTCAGCAGTTTTTAGCATGGACGATAGCTCAGGCAACGTCTTGTTCATGCAGTGCATATTGTAGTTCAACACAAAGTTCTCATAACTCGGTGGCAGTGATTGGAGGACACGGTGAATCCCTAACTCATTAGGAATCGTTATCCCCAACTCTTGGAGCTTGTTTGCGTGCCTAGACACGGTGAGCACGTGCTCGCTAACGGAGCTATCCTCTTCCATCTTACAGTTAAAGAACTTTTCGGAGGCCTCATAGCTCTCCACGGTCGTGTGAGTCTCAAAAATGAGCTTGATCTCCTTAATGATCTCGAACGGGTCGTGGTGCTCAAAGCGCTTCTGAAGCTCCATTTCTAAACCGTACAGGATGGCACACTGAACTGTGGAGTAATGATTTTTCTGAGTGGCGTAAACATTCTTTACGTCATCGGTGGCATCTTCTGCAGGTGGGTCACCTAGCGGTGCTTCGAGCACATAGGTCAACTGACCAGCCCTGAGGACAATCTTTAGTCCATGGAGCCAGTCCGTGAAGTTGCTTCCATTGTTCTTAAGCTTTTCTTTCTCTAGGAACGCATTGAAATTGATGGAGAGGTTTGCCATAATCTACAACAAATTTGCAAGTAGTTTAGACTAAGTTTATGATAAATTGAGTTCAATTTTAATTCTTAAATTAACTAGGTGAACTCCCACTCAAAACAACATCCCTCACATTGTCTTAGTGATTACACGAACCAAGTCCACTACACCAAGTCCGATCTTCACGAGAGAAGATGTAGTTTCATCGGCAAACAATCTTCATGTTCATCATATCATTTATATGATTCATGCTCTACCTTTCGGTATTCCGTGTTCCGAGACCATGTCTGTACATGCTAGACTCGTTAAGATTAACCTTGGTTTCCGCATGTGCAAATCTGGCTTGCACCCGTTGTATGCACACGTAGAATCTTATCACATCTGATCATCACGAGATGCTTCGAAACGACGAGTCTTAGCAACGGTGCCAACTAAGGACGAACACTTTATTACTTGATATTTAGTGAGAGGGATCATCTTATAATGCTACCGTCGCGATCTAAGCAATACAAGATGCATAAAGGATTAACATCACAGGCAATTCATAATTAGTGTGATATGATATGGCCCTTTCTTCTTGTGCCTTTGATCTCCATCTCCAAAGCACGGACATGATCTCCATCATCACCAGCATTGCGTCAAGGTCAGTGGCGTTGCTTCATGGTTGTCCATCATCACTAGCAACTATTACAACTACTTGGAATAAAGATATTACAAGATGAATAGACTCGCAGGTCTTAACAGAATTAAAGACAACCATTAGGCTCCTGCCGGTTGCCATATTACAACAAGGATCATTGCATACATCAAATATAATCACAATCACATGATGGCCATATCACATCACAAAACCCCTGCAAAAACAAGTTAGACGCCTCTAATTTTCTATGCATGTTTTACGTGGTTTGGGGCTTTCGAATAAGAACGGATCTTACCTACGAAACTGAACCACAATGTTGATAAAAGTGCTATCAAGTGAAAAGTGTAAATTGGATCTATACTATGGTGGGAGAGACAGACACCCGCAAAGCCACTTGTGCAAAGCAAGTTACACGTCAAGCGTGGAGCAAGTCTCATGTGCGATGACATGTAAGGTTAGCCCGAGCCGCTTCATCCCACCATACCGCAAGATGCAAAGTACACAAAGCAAAAGACTAAGACGGCACCAACACCCACAAAACCATTGTGTTCTACTCGTGCAACAGATCTACGCATAGACACGGCTCTGATACCACTGATGGGTTCGTAGCATGGAAAACAAAAAATTTCTACCGCAAAAACGAACAAAACCCAGATCTAATCTAGATAAAAGCCAAGATCTAATCTATTAGACATGTGCAACGAGATAGATCTGTACTAACCCTTGTAGATCCGAAAGCCTTGTGCGAGATCAGATCTCGTGGTTGATGTAGACGATCACTTGCCGATCTCAAGATCGAGTAGATGATCCTTCCGACGCTGCGTTCCGGCAGCGCTTCCGCAGTCGGTCACACGTGCGGAGTCGATGCAGACCTTCCTCTCCCTGTTCCAGCGAGCAGCGGAGGTATTAGATCTCTCCACGAAATCCCAGCAGCACGACGGCGTGGTGGTGGTGGTGGAGTAGAAAATTCTGTAGGGCTTCGCCTAAGCCTGAGCAGAAGGAAGGAGGAGAGAGGCGGCTAGGGCAAGAGTGGAGGGGCAAGGGGGGTGGCGCCTCCACCCCTCTATATATAGAGGGAGGGGTGCGGCCTAGGGTTCCCACCCCTAGGCCCACCTCCTAGGGCCGGCGCACAAGGGGGGCTTGGGGGAAGTTTCCTTCCCCCCCAAGTTTCCCCTTTTTCTTTCTTGGTTTTCAAGTAAACTCCACAAAAATTTCTAGAACCTTCCGGAACATTCCGAAACCTTCTAGAACCCCCATATAAACACTCCGGGACATTTCCAAACCTAGAAAATGATCTCGATTATATGAATCTTATTCTCCGGACAATTCCGGATCTCCTCGTGATGTATCAGATCCAATCCGAGACTCCGAACAACATTCGGTCTCCAACGCACATTCCATATCTACCTAAACAGCATCGAACCTTAAGTGTGTCACCCTATGGTTCGTGAATATGCAGACATGATGGAGACACCTCTCCGATCAATAACCATCAGCGGGATATGGAGATCCATAACGGCTCCCACATACTCAATGATGACTTCGTGATTGATAGAACCATTAACATACGAAACCAATTCCCTTTGTCACGCGATATTCTACTTATCCGAGGTTTGATCGTCGGTATCTCATACCTAGTTCTACCTCGTTACTGATAAGTACTCTTTACTCGTTCGATGTTATGTCATCCCTTGTGACCCAGTCACATGCTTGCAAGCTAACTAGATGACATTCCACCAAGAGGGCCCAGAGCATATCTATCCGTCATATGGATGGACAAATCCCAATCTTGGTCCATGCGCTTCAACATATACTTTCAGAATACCCAATGACACCTTTATAACCACCTGCCATAAAGCGGTGTTTGATGTCATCAAAGCACCCATCCGGTGATGGTGATTAACATAACCTCATGGTCGAAGGATTAGGTTACTATGCATTTGAAAGCTTGTAGCAATACGAACTTAATGACTTGATATTATGCTACACTTACTATGGGTGTGTGTCCATCACATCATTCTCCTAATGATACAACCTTCTTATTAATGACATCCAATGTCCATGATCAGGAAACCATGATCATCTATTAATCAACAAGCTAGTTCAACAAGAGGCTTACTAGGGACTTTTTTACGTTTACAAAACACACATGTATTAGTGTTTCCATATAATACAATTATAGCATGAGATGTAAACATTCATCATAAACACAAAGATATAATAATAACCACTTTTATTATTGCCTCCTGGGCATATCTCCAACAATGCCTTGGGCATCCCCAAGCTTTGACGCTTGTACTTCTTGGATATTTCTTGGGGTGACACGTGTGGCATCCCCAAGCTTGAGCTTTAGTCCATCCTTCATCTCATTGCTCATTCCTTCCATACACCTGAAAATTTTCCTTCATACAAAACTTCACACAATCTTTATTAGCAACATTAGTCTACTCAAGATAAATAAGTCTTAAGGTTCAGTTTTAACACCAAATAAACTTCCATTAAAACACTAGCTACTGAAGCACTTCCCTCAAAAAGCTCAATTCCCTAAAAGAACTCAAAAAGGAACCAATAAGAAGCAAATGCAGAAAATGGCAGAAATCTGTCAAAACAGATCAGCAGGTAAAGACGAATTTTTTCGAAGACCTTCTGTTGCTCAAATCAAAAAGTGTTGAACTAACGAAAGTTAGATAACAACCTAGGTAAGAAGCACAAAAATTCACGCCTCAAAAAGACGTTCACAGATTTTACACGAATGTTTACGGTGAAGCACAGAAATCTGTTTCGGGACAACAACTTTCCCAATCATTACCTCTCTCTCATTAGAGGTTACTCTTGGCACAAAAAAAAGCAAATAAAAAAGGATAAGGAGCGGTTATTACAGAGGTAATAACTTCAAGACTCATCTAAAACTTTTGGGTTATCTCCCAATAAGTACTTTTCTTTAACGCCTTTAAGTTAGGCATAAGAATTTCGATGATGCTCACATAAGAAATATAAATTGAAGTAAAAGAGAGCATCAAGAAGCAAATTAAAAACACATTTAAGTCTAACCCACTTCCTATGCATAGGAATCTTGTATGCAAATAAATTCACAAAGAACAAAGTGACAGGCATAGAAAGATAAAACAAAAGTAACTTCAAAACTTTCAGCACATAGAGAGGTGTTTCAGTACCATGAAAACTTCTACAACCATATTTTCCTCTCTCATAATAATTTTCAGTAGCCTCATGAATAAACTCAACAATATAACTATCACATAAAGCATGCTTTTCATGATCTACAGGCACTAGAGCTTTATTATAAACATTTTCAAAAGAGTCTTCAGGAACATAACATTCATCCTCCTTTAGTAAGCATGGGGGACAATCAAATATTGTAAGGGGTAAAGGGTTACTCTCATTAGAAGGTAGGAATGGGTAGATCCATTCTTCCTCTTCTTGATCATCACTCTCCTCCTCTTTTTCATCTAATGAGCTTCCATTTTCAGCAATTTCTTCTTCTATAGGCTCCTGCAAGGCATTAGTCTCTTCTGCAGGTGGAGAGCATCTATTAAGATATTCAAGGATATAGCCATTTTCTTCCTTATAATTATCAAAGCAAAATTGAAGTATATCATAAACCTCATATTTATAAGGTGCAGCATCAGTATTTTCAAGCAAATAAGCTAGTTCGAATGCACCCTTCCAAGCAATAAATTCTTCAATTTGTTCCACATCATAAAAGTCATAATTTCCTTTAACATAAGAAGATATGGTAACATTATCATTATACTCACATTGAAAAGGGAGGTGTTTATACCTCCTACAGCAACAAGATTTATCAACACAATAGGTAACATTATAAGTAGAGCACATGTTTCTAGCAATGGTATTCAATTTATTAATTTGTTCCCATAAGAGTTTCCCTTTTTGTGACAAGCGGTGTTCCTTATAATAATGTTTTTGTTCTTCCGTGAACCCACCTTGCCAATTAGATTCAGTTTCAAAGAAACCAACCATTGATAGTAAGCATGATAAAGCAAGACAATAATAAACCAACGAAAATACCAACTATAGTAGGATGTAGAGCTTGTTGGGAACCCCGAGAGGAAGGTATGATGAGCACGGCAACAAGTTTCCCTCAGTTATGAAACCAAGGTTTAATAGAACCAGTAGGAGCAAGGAAACACCCCAAAGGTGTTGCTAGTTGAGCCTTGGTAGGGCGCACTACCGATGCTAGTAGCAACGTGGAGACCTGCACAACACAACCACAAAACTTTGTCCCCAACTTGCGATGAGGTTGTCAATCTCACCGTGTTTTGCTGAAAACAAAGGATTAAACGTATCGAATGGAAGGAAGTAATAGTTTGCAGAAAGTAAACACAAAGAAGTAAACAGATTGTAGATTGAATGTAAAAGACAAGGACTAGGATCCATAGTTCACTAGAGGTGGCTCTCCTTAAGATAGATAACATGTTGGGTGAACAAATTACAGCGAGGCAATTGACAAACATCGAGAAAGCAATACATGCATATACTAATCATCTTGACTCCTTTGGAACTTGATTGGGCATTACAACATTATACATAGACCGCCATCCAACTACATCTACGACTAATAATCCACCTTCAGGTTATCATCTGAACCCCCTCCAGTATTAAGTTGCAAGCAACAGATTACTGCTTTACAAATTGCGTGTAAAGTAAACAATATGATTGTTCTATGAACAAAGGATTGTTGTTTTATCCCTAGTAGAAACATCACATCTAGTACCTTAGAGATTTCTGTCACTTCCCAGATTACCAGAGGCATGAACCCACTATCGAGCATAAATACTAACTCTTGGAGTTGCTAGCATCTACTTGGCCAAGATAGCTACTAACAACGGAAAGCATGCAAGATCACAAATAACAAAGACATGATAGAATCAATAATCAATCTGAAATAGCATCTCAATATCCATCGGATCCCCGCAAACACAACATGCAGAATTACAAATAGATGATCTTGATCATGAACGGAGCTCACAAGATCTAAACATGAAAGCACAAAGGAGGAGAACCAGCCATCTAGCTACTACATGGATTCGTAGTCCAAGGATGAACTACTCACGCATCACACCGGAGGCTTGCATGGTGATGAAGAAGACCTCCAGGTTTAATTCCCCTCTCCGGCAGGGTGCCGGAAAGAGCTTCAGATCCCTCCCGATCTAGGGATGGAGATGACGGCGGCTATAGACTCTTTCGTGGATTTTTGATCGGGTACTGAGGGTTTTCGTCTCGAGGGCATCTTATAGGCGGAAGGAGAGGCCGAGGGGGTGCTGGGGTCGGCCAGACCACCCCCTGGTGCGGGCCAGGCCTGGCCACGCGGCCAGGTGGTGTGGCCGGCCCCCAGCCCTTCTCTGTCTCGTATTCTGGCATCTGATGACTTCCGGAAAAATAGACACTTTGGCTTTTGTCCCGTCCAATTCCGAGAATATTCATTTTCTGACTTTCCTGGAACCAAAAACAGCAGAAAATAGGCAGCTGGCATTGTGGCTCTTGTTAATAGGTTAGTCCAAGAAATCATATGAAAAGTACTCCAAAGTGTGGACAAAACACAAGAAAGTGGATAAAACCAAGCATGGAACATCAAAAATTATGGATACATTTGCAATGTATCAGGAACGCTTTCAACATTGCACTTGTACATTGTACCTAGTTGATATCATCCTCTTTTGTTGTTGGATGTCGTCGGTGTCAAATGAAAGGGGAGCTTGTAAGTCCATGGAGTTATGTATGTGTGTTAGAGAAACGCCTAGGCCGCTGGTCTAATCCATGCCTAATCATGGTGGAAACCTGCAGTATAACCATAATGAAAAATCTATGAAGCATTCTTCGTATAAAAAAAGAGATAGAAATTGAGAAAAAAAGAAAAAAAGAGATGAGAAAATAGGAAAGAGAGAAAAAAGCACCATTTTCCCATGGTAAATAAGAAGATTGTCGAGATGCTTATTGTCTGCTTGCCTTGTCATTTTGATATGGGGATTCTTCCGTATCATCGGGCAAGGGGTACCCCATTGGCGGTTCTCTATGATACACATGTACTTACTATGACAAGAACTTACCGGTAACTAAACTTGAGTAGCATGAGGAGTGGCCCTCGTATTCAAGGGACATGAGATTGCCAACTTATACTTTGTCAAGCATATACTCCATATTTTGTTCACATTAACCTTAATCACTTCAAGATGCTTATGATAGGGGCGATGAGAGATGAAAGCTAATAAGTACCATAATTTTTGGAAGCTCTTTATGAGACTTGAATCCCTGTTTCCTTCTATGAAGGCCTTTCTTCCACTTTTATATTGAGTCACCACCTTCTATCTTTATGCACCAATTAAGAGAGCATAGTTGTCATTCTTAGTTTTATGTGCATTGTCCCAAAACTTATCGATTGATTCATAATGTTGATATTGCTTGTTCTTGAACTATTTGTATCTAGTCACCCTTATGAACTTTGAAGGTGTCCTATGCATTTATGTTTTGCTACTCCATGAGGGACAAACTGAATGCCACTATGCTATGTTTTCTATATGTGAAACAAACAAATGTCTTTCAATTCATTGTTATTCATGATATTTGTTTGTACCTTTTTATGTTACAACATAGTTACTATGTCTTATTGTTAGAACTTCATCTTTCATGCTCACGTTTAGAGTACTTTGATCCCAGCTTTCATGCTTTGCAAATGGTTTGATCAAGATTGTGCTGGTGCATGTCACCTAAAAAATTATTCTTTTTTATCACTTACCTACTCGAGGACGAGCAGGAGTTAAGCTTGGGGATGCTGATACGTCATAAATGTAAATATAATTTTTGATGTTTCATGCTTGTTTTATATCTACTTTCTTATGTTTTGTTCATACTTTGAGATACTTTTATGCATTTTCTGGAACTAACCTATTAACAAGATGCCACAGTGCCAGTTGCCTGTTTTCTTCTGTTTTTGGTTCCAGAAAAGCTAGAAAATGAATATTCTTGGAATTGGACCGGACAAAAGCCAAAGTCGATATTTTACCGGAAGACACACGGAGCCAGAAGACAAGACGTAGAGGGGCCAGAGGCTGGCCACACCATGTGGTGGCGCGGGTCCCCCTGGCTGCGCCACCAGGTAGTGTGGGCCCCTGGTCCACCCTTTGACATCACCCTTTCGCCTATAAGAAGCCTCTGATGCAGAAACCCTAAATAATCCAGCCTCCAGCCACGAAAAGTTCCGCAGCTCCGGCGCCACCAAAGGGGAGATTCGGGGGATAGAAAGTCTCTGTTCCGGCACCCTGCCGGGACGAGGAAGTGCCCCCGGAGCCATGTCCATCTATCTCCACCACCATCTCCATCGCCGTTGCTGATTCCCATGATGAGGAGGGAGTAGTTCTTCCTCGAGGCTAAGGGCTCTACCGGTAGCTATGTGTTCTTCTCTCTCTACGCATGATCATATTGTGATCATGAGCTTTGTAATCAAGTAGATCTACCTTGCTACTCAAGTGCTTTAATATATCTTTGGCTCTCCCCATGTGTGTGAAAGTGACAACATGCACACCATGGTGGCACTTAGGCTAGAGATTACAAATACTTGTTATGAGTTATATTTGGAGTTGGATGTCTCTATCAAATTGTGGTGTTTGTTGGAACCATCTAGCGCTCAAGGTGACAGTGTGGGGTTATCTAGATGGGGAAAGTGGACTTTGAGGAGTGCTGTTATAGCCCTACCATGGATTAGAGTGTCCAACTAGAGAGTAGTTCAGAGTAGTATCATAAAGAGGAGATATTTATATGAGAGTGTTCACTAGCGAAAGTATGGTCCCTAGGCCCTGTTTCTAAGCATTGAAACACCATTTGCAACTAGATATGTTACATGTTTGCTTGCTACCATCTTTATTTCTGTTTGCCTTTAGTCTCTTCCACACCATCAAAGTATTTTCTGGCACCATTGTCTTATATCCATACCGCTTGAATTTTACTATCTCTTTGCCGAACTAGTGCACCTATACACCTGACAAGTGTATTGGGTGTGTTGGGGACACACGAGACTTCTTGTATCTTGATTGCAGGGTTGCTTGAGAGGGATACCTTTGACCACTTCCTCCATGAGTTCGATAAACCTTGGGTAATCCACTTATGGGAAACTTGTTGCTGTTCTACAAACCTCTGCACTTGGAGGCCCAACAACTGTCTACAAGAATAGAAGTGCGTAGACATCAAGTCCATATAGACACTTACAATTCTTTGAAGACGTTCTCAGTTCCTTTATTTTTGACGACTGTAATCTTGACATGGTTAAAACCTAGTTGTTTAGACAAACTCTATCTAATAATGTCTGCGACTGGTACAGATCTTTTTGTGTAGAAGCACCGAGGAATTGGGAGTAATTGATAACCAAATTCTTATCAAAATATTATTTAGAAAGCAAAGCTCACAGGATGAGAGGTATTATTATCAGTTTCAAAAATAATCCTAGTGAGGGATTATATGAAGGATATCTAAGGTACAAAAGCTACCTAGATAATTGCCCCCATCATCTCTTTGCCTGATTAGTTAATCACCCATACTTTTTATGGAGGGATAAATATTGAAAATAGGATGAATCTAGACACTGCTTCTAATGGTAGTTTTCTATCTTATACCTATGATGAAGCTTGGAATCCTTTAATAAAATGAGAGATGCAATGGAAAATCTTAAAGATAAGGAAAACATTACAAATAGTTTTCTGAATATGCTTGCATTAACGATTTGCTTGCAGATGAAAGGACATATGCATTGATTAAAACCCTTGGTATTGATTCTTACTCAGTAAAGAAAATTATTGAGAATTATGCAGGGCATTTGCAGGTACCTACAGAATGGGAACCCCGTAAACCCCTCGAGGAAAAGAAGCTTGCAACAGCGCTGATGGAAGAGTTCTGCTTGATACCTATTCAAGGGATCGTCGAGAAAAGGCAAAAAGAGGAAGAACAAATAAAGAAGAGATCAAAGAAACTAGAAAGGAACCCCGAAGCTACCAATATAAATAATGTTATATTAAAGGATCTTATGGAAGCACTAATAGTGGACAATGAAGTGGTTATGCTAGACCTTGAAACCTCATAATTCACCGAAGGTAAGGTTTGAGGTAACGAAACTTCTAAACCAATGACCCCTATATATTGTGGAGAAACTTTCTTATAGGAATTTGTGAGCCAATTTCCACTATAAATATTATGCCTTCATCACTTTATGAGGAACTCCGCTACAATTTAAATAATACAGATGTGGAACCGGTAGACACTACTATTAAATTGTCTAATAGGACCAATATAAAACCGGAAGGAGTAATCAGAAATATCTATGTCTTTATTGGGTCACTCATGTACCCCCTTGATTTTCATATTGTTGATATGCCTCGAGATTCTTTTTGTCCTATTCTTTGGGTAGGCCTTTTATTTCCATCACCAAAGCTCGAGTCGATAATAAGAAGGAGACTATTTCACTAATGTTTGGAGAAGAGGAAATGACATTCCACTTTGCCAAACTAAATAAGAGGCCATATGAAGTGGAAGATATCAAGGAAGAGGAAATGATTGCCGAGCTGGCAGTAATCCACTTTAGTACTCCACAAGATGAATTAGAGAGGAGCCTGATTAATTGGGAGGAAGCACCAAATGATGAGGAGATATAAGACATGGATGATTATGTTGATTCAATTCTGAAAGCTCAAAATCCACATGACTATGAAGAACTGGTAAGAAAAGGAGATGAAGAACCTCCACCAATTGAATTGAAACAACTTCTAGACGATATGAGGTATGAGTTTTTAGATAATGAAAATAAATGTCCTGTTATTATTAGCAAGAATCTATCAGAGAATGAAACAAATAAACTCATTTCAGTCTTGGTTAAGCATCGTGAAGCTTCCGGATATACTCTAAGTGACATTAAAGGAATAGATCCATCTACTGTAGCACATAAGATTACCATGCTTGATGATGTCGAACCTGTAGTGGATACACAAAGAAGGCTTAATCCGAAAATGAAGGAAGTAGTAAGAAAAGAGGTTATACGCTTATTAGATGCTTGTATAATATATCATATCTCTAACAGTAAGTGGGTTAGCCCAGCTCATTGCATACCAAGACAAGGTGCTCTTGAAGCTGCTATGAATGAGGATGGTGAGCTAGTTCCTGTAAGGCCTGTTGTAGGATATCATATGTGCATTGATTTTAGGAAGCTAAATCGCAAGACATAGAAAAATCATAAACCTATACCATTTATGGATAAAATTTTAGAAAGACTTAGTAATAATTCTAATTTTTGTTTTCTTGATGGTTATTCTGGATATTCTCAAATCGCCATACAACCGGAAGATCAAGAGAACACAAGTTCCACTTGCCCTTATGGCACATATGCTTATAGATTAATTCCGTTTGGTTTATGTAACGCAACAACAACCTTTCAAGAATGTGTTCTAAAGATCTTTGATGACTTTGTTGAGAAAACTATGGAAGTTCTAACAAAGAATTTTGTTGCTTGTGGAACAACTTTTGATAATTGCCTCTACAATCTGACCAAAGTCTTGTAGAGATGTAGGCAATCAAATTTGGTTTTGAATTGGCAACAATGCCGTTTCATGGAAAGAGAAGGTAAAGTTTTTGGGCATAAAGTTTCGAAGAAGGGAATGGAAATAGATAAAACTAATATAAATGCTATAGAAATTCTTCCAATACCTCAGGGCATTAAAAACCTAAAAATGTTTATGGACATGCAGGTTTTTATAAGCGTTTTATAAAAGATTTTGCTAAAATAGCTATGCCTGTCACCAACCTCCTTGATAAAGAAACTCCATTCTACTTAGATCATGACTGCATTGTAGCTTTTGAGAACCTTAAGGATAAATTAGTTTCAGCACCTATCACGCAATGTCCAAAATGGGATGAGCCTTTCGAAATCATGTGTGATGCTAGTGACTATGCTTTAGGGGATGTGTTGGGACAGTGAGACAGAACGAATTTGAATGTTATTTATTACGCTAGTAGACCTCTTAATAATATTCAGAAACATTATGCTACTACATAAAAAGAGTTCCTAGCTATAATTTTTGCTTGTGACAAATTTAGATCTTACATCATTAATTCTAAGGTAATAATTCATACGGATCACCAAGCTTTGCGTCACCTCCTTGTGAAAAAGGATGCTAAGCCCAGGTTGATTAGGTGGGTTTTATTACTACAAGAATACGATTTGCAAATAGTAGATAGGAGGGGTAAAGATAATCCGGTAGCAGATCATCTCTCTAGGATCGAGGGAATAATTAATAACCCCGTACCTATTAATGAATCATTTCCGGGAGAATATTTAGCAAACGTTGAAATTGCTGATCCGTGGTATGCGGATTGTGCTAATTATCTTGCAACAAAATTTATACGTCCTGGTATGTCAAGAAATCAAAGGATGAAATTCTTTAATGATCTTAAATATTACTTTTGGGATGATCCGTATCTATACCGTCATGGACCTGACGGAATGATTTAGAAGTGTGTTCCTAATCATGAAATGAATGCGATATTGAAAGCTTGTCATGACAGTCCGTATGGAGGGCATCATGCAGGTAAGAGAACTGCTGCAAAGGTACTTAAATATGGATTTTATTGGCCCACCTTGCTCAAGGATGCACATAGGTATGTGGAATACTATGATGCTTGCCAAAGAAGAGGTAATATAGGTAGGAGACAAGAAATGGCAATGAATTATAGTCTCACAATTGAACCCTTTGATGTATGGGGAATGGATTACATGGGACCATTTATAGAATCGAATGGTTACAATCATATTCTTGTTGCTGCTGACTATGTTACTAAATGGGTTGAAGCTATTCCTACAAGTCATGCAGATGCAGCCACCTCAGTGAAGATGATCAAGGATGTCATATTCCCCGGGTTTGGAATTCCTAGATTTTTAATTACTGACGGTGGTTCTCATTTTATGAAAGGAACTTTCAGGAAAATCCTCAGCAAATATGGAGTAACTCACCGTGTTGCTTCACAATATCATCCCCAAACAAGTGGTCAAGTGGAACTCTCTAATAGAGAATTAAAGACCATACTTGAAAATATGGTGGACAAATCAAGAAAAGATTGGTCATACAAGTTAGATGACACTCTATGGGCATACCGTACTGTGTTTAAAATCCAATGGGTATGACACCTTATAAGCTGGTGTACGGTAAGGCATTCCATTTACCTTTAGAATTGGAACACAAAGCTTTTTGGGTAATCAAGAACCTAAATTATAATCTTAAAGCAGTAGGAGAAAAGCGTTTATTAGATATTCATGCTTTAGATGAGTTTAGAAGTGAAGCCTATGAGAATGCTAGGTTGTTTAAGGAAAAGTGAAAAGATGGAATGGTAGAAAAATAGAGAATAAGACTTTTAAAAGTGGAGGCAAAGTGTTGCTCTATAATTCTCGTCTTAAGTTTTTCCCAGGCAAGCTCAGATCAAAGTGGAAAGGCCCATATATAGTTGAAGAAGCTTATTCATCGGGAGCAGTGAAGCTCCAAGGAAAAACACCCTCTCTTGCATGGGTGGTGAATGGATAATCCTTGAAGCATTATCGAGTAAAAGAAGATATAAGTGCAGTCACCATAGAATTGATCACCCTAGAAGAAGTGATTAAGCAAAGATATACAAGGAATGGAAACTGCAAGAACAATGGACTTGAGATGGAATGGGCAACAATATGGTCAAGCTATTGACCATAAAAGAGCACTTCATGGGAGGCAACCCATGCGAAATAAAGGTTTGAGTAAGTTTTTAAATTTTCAGTTAAAGTTTAATTTGAGCATTGTGTTAAATAAGAAACATTTGATGCTCTAGCAAAGAAGAAGGAAGATTGATAATGCCAAAATTGGTCAAAAATATAAGATGACATTTTTCTGTCAAAACTCGATATTTTGTTAAGTTTTAGATTAATAAAGAATCCTTGGAGAAGCAGAATTTTTTTCATGGACACAGAAGCTTTAACGACCAACTATCCGGCGGGAATAAAAATTCCGGCTGTATAGTTGCGGTCGTATAGTTGTTGCAACATCACCCCTTCGATCCACGAAAGATACTGAGAGTTTAATGACCAACTATACGACCGGAATTAAAATTCCGCCCATATAGCTGTGGTCGTATAGATATCAACACCTTTGACAAAATAATTTCCTGAGTACTGAGAGTTTAATGACCAACTATACGACCGAAATTAAAAATTCCGCCTATATAGTTGTGGTCGTATAGTTATCGACCCATCTCCAAAAACTTTATTCAAAGTCTAGAGAGTTTAACGACCAACTATACAGCGGGAATAAAAATTCCTGCCTGTATAGTTGGATCCACCATAGATAAAATCTATAGTCGGTTCATAACTATACGGCGAGAGTTATACGGGTCATGCCCGTATAGCTTCTCGTTATGAAAGGCGGCTAGGGTTTTCGACCTCTCCTTTTAAAGCTGATCGCATCTAACCTTTTCCATTAAGTTTTCACAGAGCTATAGCCTCCAGCCTCGAAAAATCCTCACAATCCCTATACAAGCCCCTCTAACAACATCTATGCAACGAAGCCATGCAACCCTTCCATGTCAACAGGATCTGGAAGAAGAAAGAAGAGAAGCCCGTGAAGAGGATCGAAAAAGTAGAACCTAAAGGATCATCGTCATCATCCAGCCCAGAGACAAGCCTCTCCCAAATTGGGAGGACATGTTCCTGCAAAGGATGGAGATGATGAGGCAAGCTGAGCGGGGAAGGAACAAGGATGAGTATCTCCCTAATCCTTATCGTTACAACATAGGATCCTATTATAAACCTCCTCTTGGTCCATCACCTCTTAAACCTAAGAACGTGTGGTAGTATGAGATTCATGATAAGATCTATGAGTTAGAAAAGGCTTCGAAGGCATGCGTTGAAACAATTGGAGAAGGGATTGACTCCTACTGGATGATGAACAAAGACCTTGAGAAGAAGTTCGATGATATCGATGGTAGAGTTGGTTTCTTAATTAAAACTTTCTTTGAGTTGACAGATGAGAAGAAATTCCTCAATAAGAAAATGTTGAAGCTCCAATACGACATGGCCGAGCTCAGCATCCGCTTTGCAAGGATAGTTAAAGATGGCAACATAAAAGAAGATGGCGATGCTCTTTCTACCCAGGAGGAGGAATAGGTACCAACAAGGAGTTAATTGATCCCGCCTAGCTTGATTCCAAGCTTGGGGAGATATTTAAAGACCTTGTAATCTACCTTATAAGTTTTATATTACAGTTTTGCATTAGTTCAAACTAGAAATAAAGTTTGCATCATTAGAATTCCCTTCAGGAATAGTCGACCCCTTTAATGAAATTCCGAGTTTATTATTATATATGGAGCAATTTTGGGTTTGTGTTGCTTTATTGGATATATGAATGGCTTGAGTATAATTTTACTTGCACTTGATGATAGCAATAGGAGTCTTCCACACCATTGGTATTAATAGAACACATAAAGATAATTTGGTTAATATGTTGTAAGTCTACGGTTTGATTTACAAAGCAAAAACATCTATACAATTGAAGAAGAAACCTTGAACAAAGGAAAATGAAAGTGCTGTCAAAACAGAGTGAGAACAAGTCGAGGTAGAATCTTCAAGTCATAATAATGCTTCATATACAATTGGAATTTGATAATTGAGATTGTTAAACTTTGAATTCCTACATGAAGTGGAGTGTACGGCTAGCTCCTTTGCACAACACTTAAACAAAAGTGTGAGCATATATACAACAGAGAAGAAAAAGAGCGAGTGTGCAAAGAGCAAATAGGCATATACCACTTTATTGTAGCATGACAAAGAGACACTTTTGAGATTTTGAATCCCAAGTGAATATGTTGATCCTAAAACACTTGGGACTACCTCGCTACCTCATTCGGTTAAACCGGATATTTTAAATTATGTTGATATTCATATTTTATGAACTATTGATCACTAAGGTGTGGAAGCCTACTAATACTATTCAGATGGTTCGAGTAAGGTACTATTCATGAACTTATTCCTATGTATCATATATGATAAACACATGCTGCAACTTCCTCATTTATTTTATCGACTCAACTTCATGAATATGAGGATCACATCCATTAAGCTAAACTTGCTTAGGACGAGCAAGAGTCTAAGCTTGGGGAAGTTGATAAGTGCATATTTGCATCATGTTTTATATTATTATTTTGCATTGTATATGTAGGATCTTAGTATTTTACAGCGCTCACGCACACATTTTATGTCTATTTTCACCATGATCAAGACATATGATGGATCCAATGGATACAATTCTTGGAGCTGTTGTACTGAGGATAAAAGGAGTTAAAAACAACGTAAATCGCTTATTTGGGAAATATTAATAATACTAGAAGAAAACCAGAGGCGAACAAAGGAGATAGAGGGTTCAACGACCAACTATATGACTGGAATAAATTTTCCGGATGTATAGTTCCGGTCGTATAGTTGGTGCCGCCTCCGTCTCCTCAAATAGTTTCACCCTGTGCAACTAGAACAGAGAGATGACATACAGAACACCCAGAAATCACCGAAACCTCACCTCCGGAAGGCACCCGGAGGGGGAACTCATCCGCTGGGGATCCATCTTTAACCTGCGCAGATTCGGGAGGCTAAGGCATCGATCTTCATGATCACCCGCTGCATCATCACCATCTCCATCCATCCCATCTACATCTTGTCTAGATCTCATTGTGATTCCCATACTCATTGTGGATTTATACAAGTACTATTCATCTATGATTGTTTCCATTACCATTGTTATGATGTTGATTGCCTCCATGTCTAAGTAGATCTCTAGTTCTTAGGGAGATGGAGAAACCCTAGCATATGATTGAGATGAGATAGAGATTACTATGTTATACATCATTATGTGTATGTGTTAATTGTCTTCATCTTGATGTTGGGAGTTGTGCACCTCCTTAATATTTGCCTCCTATGGGGACTCGATGAAGGCGATTACTTGTTGGTAGATAGAGGGATGATATCACTTACTATGACTATAAAGCTGTTGTCAATCCTTACGTGCTAACTTGGGGAATCAAGGAGAACTCATTAAGCCATGTCCATGCCATGGGAGAAATCCCTTAATAGCGGGATAATACGATTGATGTCGTTTATTCGTCAGCTGTGGTTATGATGGATGATGTGAGAATTGGTTGCTGCCTATTTGTCCATATATGGAGCTCCTCCCACATACATACACATTATGAGAATATCCGTTATAATAATCTTGATTGCTTAGTCTAAATTGCTAGCGGTGTATCCACCATTCCCCGAGAATGCCTTTTCCCCATTGCAGTTCCAAAGTTCTACTACACACGCGATTCTTACTTTCTGCATTAAGTTTTGCTTTACTTTAAATTACCTTGTTCAACCAAAAACCCAAAAACAACTCTACTTTCCTTGCATCTTAAAGTTATTTCTTAAGCACTTCGTTTAGTTGTAGTTAAAAGCATTTTAGTCTTTCGCCTACTGCTCCCTGTGGGATCTATATCTTTATTTCGAAACTAGCTATAAACGATATGTGCACTTGCAGTCATCAATAGGCCTCAACCTGTTCCTCTAGAAGACCCAACGCACACCTTTATAGTCACCCAGTTAAGGTCATGATTATTGATGCAGTCAAAGCAGCATCATGAGACAGTGATTAATATGCTCTCACGGTCAAAGGAGATGGATACTCCATTTATAACTATTGCAACGATGAACCTTGTGACTTGATCGTGTTGCAATACTTATATTGGATAATGTCCATCACATCATTCACCAATGATATGACTTCATTGTCAACTGGCATAAATGCTCCATGATCAGGAACCTTGACCATCAGTTTTCCAACGAACTAGTATAAATAGACGCTACTAGGGACTTGGTATGTTTACATACCACACCTATATCAATGTTTCGACTTGATACAGTTATAGCATAGTACGAAACTATTATTAACTAATTGGGATATGATAAAAAACATTTATTATTTGCCTCTAGGGCATATCTCCTTCAGTCTCCCACTTGTACTAGAGTACAAATAATCTAGCTTGCAGTTGTTGCTAGTCATAACATCATATGATAATATGAACAAGCATCCTAGCTCAGGGAAATGTTCTATCATTGATCTGTCTTACAAGATCTGTATGTCTTTTGCAAATCGTTAATGTCTCCTAATTTTCACATTTACACCATTATCACATAATGTGTCGAAGTATTCGTTTGGCGACAGAGTGAGACTTTGTTTCCTAGTGTTTACAATGACGGTCGATGAGTGAATTAAACTTTCATTATTGTCATGTAAACTCTGGTAACACCCTTAGAAGAATTCGAACTTCTTTAGCCAAACTTCTATACTATCCACTTTCAAAAGTATCCATGTACTTCTATATCTATGTAGATACTAATCGATAGTGCATAGAATGCAACTTCGATGCCTAATCTTGCTCCTTAAAATTTAAGGATAAACTTAACTTCGATTCAGTGATTAACTCATGAATCACTTCAAGACATGTTCTTACAACTAATAACTTGTTTTCCAACCAGAACCATGGGTCATATTACATCGAGTATACAACACGGTTATATGGAATAACTTGTGACTCAGGCATAAGAGATACAAGACATCTCTTTTCTTACATTTAACCATAGTTATAATACTAAGTAACTCAATGCTTCATCTAGATATCCAAGTAAGAACTCTTTCTTGCCTTGTTCCATTATGAACTTCTTCAGAATCCTATCTAGAATCGATATTCCGACCATCTTCAAAATCAAATCTAGAAAGCATTTCGACTCTAATGTTTATTAAACGTATTAATCTATCTCGATAGATTTCAATGTTTAATAACTTGTTCAACTTCATCCATACAATATTTACTAACTTAAATATTATTAATACCAATTCCATCAGTCATCATATGTCATTCACATATTTAAGAATGGTGTCACACTCCCACTCAAATATGGCATCCATATATGAGATCCAGGGATTTCACTAAGCTCGCACTCAAAATATGCCGTCTACATATTAAGATTCAGGCAAGCTATTTAGCTCCCACTCAAACGCATGTCCTCTCAATATTTTGGTAATTCCAAAATTCCTTTGATCATCCATCAAATCGAGAATTTCTAGCTACGAGATAGTACTAGCATCCACATGGTTCAACAAAACCTATTTTTTGTATCAATTACAACCATTCTTCAATCTTGTCATTGAAGAACACACAATTTTTATAACCTTACTACTAATCATCATTGGAGTAACTGCTGGTGTAAATCTCATAGACTCAAGCATTACTACACACTGTAGTCAAACCTTTGAATTTGTCAAGACATACTTTTTGACAAATTGATCTTTTGAAGTCTTTCTTTAAGTTTAATTTCTTCCTCATGACTCTGTAATCATTTGGAAAAATCAAGTAAACATGTTTACTTAATAAGATCAAGTAACATATTACTTTACAATCTTAAATGTAACTTAATATAGGATTTTATGACTTAAGTCATTTCTCGTTCTTAGGTCCATCACGCTTCTTCGTAGTTCGTAGGTATGTCTTGTTCTCAATCAACATGATAAGTGAATCAATAATATAATTCTACAAACTTGCAGAATAGGTATTCTTGAATCCTACTTTCTCTAGTAAAAGTATTAGCTGAAAGTTCATGATCATTTATCATCAGTTTCTCCTCTGTTTATAGAGTTTGGTTTTTGGAACATATTCCATTGCGCCACTCGACAATCTAGACGTAAGGTCAAATACTTTGTTTAGAGATTTTACTTTCTTTCACTCATATCTTCATTGAGAAGCCATTTCTTGAGAAAACACAATACCTCGGGTAACAGCTGGTTTTCTCTTTACAATTGTGGAAGATGTATTCATAGTTGCCTATGAATACACTAAAAGATTTGTTTATTTGCCATGACTTCGAATTATCAAAATCTCCAGAAACCCTTATGGTGTTGTTTCCATGAATATTTTAGATGTTCCTTATATTTCATATGAGTGTTTGCTATTTGATCTCTAACTCTAAACGATAACTATAACTCAGTAAGAGATAATTTTAGACCATATTTATACAATACTATATGATTATGATGTTTAGACATGTCAATACACTTTGATTGTCCAATCATCATAATTTGTGAAACATCTTTCACAAGTCTTTTCTGACAAAAACTTAACTCAAATACTTAGTCATATCGATCAAATTGTACATACTTTATATTCATGTTAATTTAAAATCATTCTTCATTCTAAAATATTTGAACAACTTAAATAGTTTCAGGCTCGTGTTTCATTAAGTAAACACACATATTCACTTAAATACACAATCAAGTTTACAAAATAATGATTTCCACTATTTTGTTGAAATGGAATACATCATTATGTATGGTATCCAAAAATTCTTCGTGTATAACTGTTTTACTAAAATGCGGAGTTTTAGTTACTTTGCCCAAAGAGGCATGGTTTTACACAAGTCAAAAGATCAGATATCTCAAGACTTTGTTTTCATCAGAATGAAAATACCAGTGTGACTTAAACAATAGTCCCATTCAAAAATGATGTCATTTTTAAATTTGGATATCTTTCAGCATTCTAATTCTTTATAAATGATTAAATTATTATTGAAAGGGAAACATACATCGCCTAGAGGGGGTGAATAGGCGTTTTAAAAATATTATGGTTTAGGCTCTAATAAATGCAGAATAAAACTAACATTTAATTTATCAAGACAAAACCTATAATGACTAGGTTCACTAAGAGCACCAATAACCTATGCTAAGCAAGATAAGAAACAAGGTGATAATAAGATATAATACTTCAAGCACGATGGATATCATAATGTAAATTGCATAAGTAAAGGGCTCGATTGAGAGATAACCAATGGATGTGAAGATGATGATTTGTTATCCTGAAGATCACTTCTAAAGAAGCCACGTCTTTGTTGGAGAGGTGCAATGGCGCAATGCTCTCCGAATGCCACAAATAGCTCACCTTGAGGTGTGGTGGACCGATGCTCACCCAACGCCACACAAGAGCTCACCTCAAGATATAAAGGCACACAACTCATCGATGCCACAACAGGCTCACCCTATTATCCTGTGAGCTTGCCATAAAGGCCTACTCATGATCCACTATGGAACACTTGAGGGCGGTCACCGAACCCATACAAGGCCTGGAGGAATCTCCACAACTCAATTGGAGGGCTCCCAAGAAATGCCACAAAGGCTCCACAATGCCACAACAGGCCACAAGCTTAGGCAATCTCCACAACTCAATTGGAGCCCCGAAGAACACACCACAACTCCACACAACCATCTAGGGTTCCAAGAATCCAAGAGAAACAAGCAAGGCCGTCGTAGGCATATGGTGACCTTGTGAAATGGCCAAGGGCCCATGCCAAGGTAGGGCCCATGTCTACATATACGTATATATTTTGTACCCTATACTTAAAAAAAATAGAAGGCCCAGTTTAGCTAGCAATTGCCGATTGATCTTCTAATCGCACGTGAACGCGAGTGCACATGAGGCTCCAGGCTCCAGCGCTCGATCCGATGTCCCTGCATGAATCCCGAATAGGATAAAACAATGCAATGCCATTCCGATCGATCTCCAATGCTCGATCTCTCATCTCTGCTTGCTATAGATAGATCGTCTTCTAATCACCCTGCTGCCGATCGGTCTCTCATCTTTGCTGGCTATTGAGGTGCTGGCGTGTTGCCGATCGGCGACGCCAAGTCGCTGAGAGTCGTAGTCGTTGCATGCCGTAGAGGCCTGACACACTCCCTCACCCGGCCCTTTCTAGAAATCTAGCTATTTCCATGTAAATTAAATCTATAATCTAATCCTTGTATGATTCTGGTTATCTCTTTCCCTTTAGTCCTACATGTTTAATTCATGGATTTGAAAATCATCTATTTCACTAATTGCATCTACTGTAAATTGAATAAACGCTGAGCTAATTGTGGAGATTTTTAGGGTTCTATCTTTAATTATTTATTTATGTAATTTATTCTGTTCCGAATTTTAGTTGATATGGCGCTGAAACATCAGTCTCGTGCTACGAAAAGGAATAAAAGAAAACAAGAGATTGAACTTATTAAATCACAGAAATGTGCTTTAAAAGGTAGTTTTCGACGACAAGTAGTGTTCTTATTTGAGGTAATCAAACTAGCAAAAATATTACTTCCTCCGGCCCATAATAAGTTTCGTTGAATTAGATGTATGTAAGCATGTTTTAATACTAGATATATCTAGTTCAGCGACACGTATTATGGATTGGAGGAAGTACTTGTTATATTTTGAGATTAAGAATGTATGGTTGGATGTTAATTTTAATATTTTGCGATTAAAAGTATATACATATACTATGTCTATATTTTAAGATATAATTACATATACATTAGCTTTAGGGGCCCATGCTCAACTTTGCACAAGAGCCCCGCAAAATATGGAGCCGGCCCTGGAAACAAGCCCAAGATCTTGAACTCACCGAATCTCCGAGGAGAACTCAAACCTATGCACAAAATGCAAGAGGCAAGTCCTTCACTCTCAAATTCCACCAAAGCTATAAAAGCTATTGGGGGAAGGAAGAACATAAGAGGAGAACACAAAACTCTCCAAGATCTAGATCCAAAGGACTCCTTCACAAAGAAGGGATTTGGTTTGTGGTCGTTGTAGATATAGATCTCCTCTCTCAAATCCCTCAAAAAGATGCAAGAATCATAGGAGGGAGAAGGGGAGAGGGAAAGCTCTTCAAGGTCAACAGTGGAGGAGAGAGAGAAGGGCAAGAACTGATGTCTACACACTTCTATTCTTGTAGACAGTTGTTGGGCCTCCAAGTACAGAGGTTTGTAGAACAACAGCAAGTTTTCCCTTAAGTGGATCACCCAAGGTTTATCGAACTCAGCGAGAAAGTGGTCAAAGGTATCCCCTCTCAAGAAACACTGCAATCAAGATACAAGAAGTCTCTTGTGTCCCCAACACACCCAATACACTTGTCAGGTGTATAGGTGCACTAGTTCAGCGAAGAGATAGTGAAATACAAGTGGTATAGATAATTATAAGTGGTAACGGTGATAGAAAATAGCTTGATGGCGTGGAAACGACTAAAGTAAAACTGAAATAAAGATGGAAGCAAGCAAACATGTAACAGATCTAGTTGCAAACGGTGTATCAATGCTTAGAAACAAGTCCTAGAGATCATACTTTCACTAGTGAACACTCTCATATAAATATATTATTCTTTATGATACTACGCCGAACTACTCTCCGGTTGGACACTCAAATCATTGGTAGGGCTATAACAGCACACCTCAAAGTTCATCTTTCCCATCTAGATAACCCCACACTATCACCTTGAGTACTAGATGGGTACAACAAACACCACAATTTCATAAAGACATCCAACTCCAAATATAACTCATAACAAGTATTTGTAATCTCTAGCCTAAGTGCCACCATGGTGTGCACACTATCAACTTCACACACATGGGGAGAGCAGAGATCTATTAAAGAACTTGAGTAGCAAGGTAGATCTACTTGATTACAAAGCTCATGATCACAATATGATCATGCATAGAGAGAGATATGAACACATAGCTACCGGTAGAACCCTTAGCCTTGAGAGAGAACTACTCCCTCATCATCATGGGAATCAGCAACATCGATGGAGATGGTGGTGGAGATCGATGGAGATGGCTCCGGGGGCACTTCTTTGTCCCGGCAGGGTGCCGGAACAGAGACTTTCTGTCCCCCGAATCTCCCCTTTGGTGGAGGCAGCGCTGCAGAACTTTTCGTGGCTGGAGGCTTGACGATTTAGGGTTTATGCATCGGGAGGCTTCTTATAGGCGAAGAGGCAAGGTCGGTGGCCGGCCAGGGGGGCCACACCATGCCCTGGCGTGGCCTAGGGTTGCCCGCACCAAGGGGGTGTGTGGCCACTCTGTGGCCCCTCACCGTCTCGTCTTTTGACTCCGTGAGTCTTTCGGTAAAATATCGACTTTGGCTTTTGTCCGGTCCAATTCCGAGAATATTCATTTTCTGACTTTCCTGGAACCAAAAACAGCAGAAAACAGGCAACTAGCACTATGGCATCTTGTCAATAGGTTAGTACAAGAAAGTGTATAAAAAGTACTCCAAAGTTGGAACAAAACATAAGAAAGTAGATAAAAACCAAGCATGCAACATCAAAAAGTATGGATACGTTAGCAACGTATCAGAACCAAGAAAAGATAGTTAGCCACGAAGGGGAAGAGGAGCCCCTTTTAAAGGGCCCCCGATCTGCCCGTTACGCACAAAATCATGCACAGCCGGTAGTACTGGTGGGTGGTTGGTACTACCGCTGGCACCCATCTAACGGTCACAAAACGGCGATGTGAAAGAAAGAAAAGCGAGCCTGGCCAATACTACCGCCGTCCACCGAAACTTCCGTCTGCGATGATACTACCACCAAAAGTTCCGATCGAGGTTCCGTCAAATAGCACACTCTAGACAGAAGATATACTAAACATGATCAGAACTTCGATCGGTACTAGAGCCGGTACTACCGGCGGCAAACATGCTCGAGCAGTACTATCGCATGAACTTCTGACTGAAGTTCTACCAAATAGAACTCACCAAAACAGAGAAGTTACTGAACACATCCCATGGGCATCGGAACATTGGCCGGAACTTCCATCGGAAATATTAGCGGAAAACATGCCCTAGCGGTACTACCCATGGAGAGCCGGATCTTCCGGTCAGGGAAACTTCAGAAAACAAAACTACAATAACTTTCGCATTTGAACTCCAAATGAGATGAAACCAATTTTGTTGGAAAGATAACAACATGTAGAATCCAGCAAAAATACCAAGGGAGAAAATACGATGAATATATATGTAATATATCTCCCAAGGTGTGGAGCCAGAAAATCCGCAAGATAAAAATGCAATAAGATAAGCAAGGGAAATATGTTTTTTGATGAACTAGTGCTTGTTATGAAGATAACCACAAGATATAAAACCTCACATGGACAAGAACCAAACAACAACCAAGAATGATGATTCTATGTATGCAAATGTTTGAGCTCTCTACGAAAGATACGATCGAGTCACCCACTCGAGAGCCCCTCTTGATAGTACAGCTATCTATCCTAAGCCGGTCTCCCAACACTACAAGAGACCGGTAAAATAGAAAACCTATCAAGATCATACCTTTGCCTTGAGCATTCCACTTGAGCTTAATGTAGACCATCTTGTCCTTCTCAAGATGGATTGCCTTTCTTGATTGCTCTTGCTTGATGAAGACTTGAGAAATGCTCCCCCATACTCCATGGGGAAACCTCTTCTTTGAACTTGTCTTCATCACTCCATGATCGCTGAGGATGGCAAGCTTCAAGCATGAGATCTTCTAGATATGGTGCATCTTAAGATTCAAATAGACACAAAGCCTTGGACATTGCTTCTTCATTTTCAATCTTGAACCCAACACATGGTCCAAGTGATGCCAATGGACAAACCTACAACTGAAACTCAATTTACACATTAGTCCATATAATTACCAAAACCACACATGGGGCATACATGCCCTTTCAATTATCATCTATATAACGATGAGAATAACTCATTCATAATTGTAATGTGACCATACACGATATTATTCATAATAGTCGTACAACTGGATTGTCTCTCACTTATATGAATAACCGTCTCACAATATGCAAGAAACAATAATGAAGTCACACACTCAGTGATTGCAAAATTATATTCAAATCCACTAATACAAATGATAAATGTTGAGGGAAGGAGTGATGTCAGCATCAACTATCTTGACAAATGTCATCATGCCACTTTGCCTCATTTCTTTAGGCAATTCTCAAGCAGACCATCTTGTTTTTCATAAAATAGGACCAGTATCAAATACTTGTAAACTTCAATGATTATTTGCAAGAATAACATTTATAATTTGTATATCCAATATATACTTTCTTAATCCATGAGATACACTATGATCAAGCCTACTTTGAGAGTTCTCAACTCTGGCATGAACTCATGAAAGGTGACTGATGAGGGGTAACCTCGACAATGCCCATGATGATGGACTTAGGGTTTCGCGGAAAAGAGAACGCTGGGGATTTCGTCGGATGTCAGGAAAACAATGAAGTCAAAGTCGCCTGAATATTGGGGAAATCGCACTATTACAAGTTGTCTTCTAGATTTCGGCACCCTCGCTTGGGCTTATCCCGTCCTACATATAATAGGCCGGGTCTCAAAGTTGTATGCGGATAAGTTTCATACACACGTATTTACAATACCAACACGATGTCGGTTCGTAGTCTCTTTCCTAATACAGTCAAAGCCTTTGTCGGTTGCTTCCTTGGGCTGTCATCTAAAACCTTCATGGGCCGTAAGATTTTTACCCAATATTGGGTAGCGAATCATAAGCATCCGAGTAATCATACCCATGTCAGTAGCCCCCAAGACTCTACTTGAACCGCAGTTTCAGGTTGAGTCTCAAAGTTTCTTTTTTCCTTCTTTTCTTTTATTTCTATTCCTTGATTTTTATTTTTATAGGGATTTTGGTACAACGAGTCGGATGCTTCTGACGGATCAGGAATCATTTAATTGCTTCTGGGAAAAACAAGGTTGTCCTACATCAAATTCAAGTCCCCGGGACGAATCCGGAATTTGCTACTGGTGTAATTCAGTTTGAACCGCTGAGGTCTTACTGAATACTGAATTCCAGCTTCTATTTTATCGGGTACCCAACGCGTCTGTTAGGATTTTTCATCGTATCGTTGATACGGATATTTTACTGGCAGAGCACATTCTTGTGCGATTACCAGGCCATATAGGAAAAATCCTGGTGTCTAACCTTCATGTTTCTGAACATGGCATTCGGATTTTTTGTCGCATCTGAGCGTGATCCAAGATTTTTGGCTTTATTGGTGGTTGGCCTGCTGGGTCGCCAATATTTCTGATTTTATCAGATAGTTTTACTACTTTATACTGGCTCCCGATGGGAGTAATCTTTCTTTTGAGGACATCTTTTTGAGGATACAGTAGTGTAAAACACAAAGGTGTTTACAATCGTGGATATATTTTTATACACAACTAGATTTCTATCGGGTGCGCGCCAACGCTCCCGATGGGAGTAGCCCCCGAGGCTATGTTCGGATGCCTGTATCTGGACATAGGCTCATAACTGCTGTTAGCTTGATGGAAAACATTGATCTTTTGAACAATAAAAATCTTAAGGTACGATAACTTATCTCTTTACACATAAGGTGAAAAATCGATGATACATTATTCTTTGGGCGGATGGCCTCTAGCCGTTGGCCTGGATACCCTGGCTTAGGAATCCGAACTGTAACTCTTATCATATTGTAAGTAATCTTAAATGTAAAAGCGTCGTAGCTATACTACCTTCCATGGATTTGAGTAATTTACTCCTGTCTTCTTGTCTTGTAGTGATATGCGCTCCTTCGGGAATAACTTATGTGATGATGCATGGTCCTTCCCATGGCGATTCTAATTTTTTGTGCCCATCTTGCTTGAGGCGAAGAACTAGGTCCCCTACTACGAAGGACCTAGGCCGCAATCTTCTGCTGTGGCAATTGCGCGAGTTTTGCTGGTACATAGTTGCTCCTTGTAGGGCTTCATCTCGAGCTTCATCGAGTGCATCCACATCATCTTCAAGTGCTTCTCTTGATTCTTCTTCATCATATGCAGCTACTCTTGGGGATTCATGTGACACCTCAACAATAACCACGACTTCTGCACCGTGAACCAGGAAGAAAGGTGTCTCTTGTGTTGAATTATTTGGAGTTGTACATAAACTCCATAAGACAGATGGCAATTCATCAACCCATGCTCCTTTTTCCCTATCAAGCAGCACTAGTAGTCTTTTCTTGAGTCCAGCAGTAACTAGTCCATTGGCTTTTTGTACTTGTCCGTTTGTCTACGGGTGAGCTACCGAAGCGTAGCTTACTTTGATACTCATCTCCTGGCAGTACTCCTTGAACTCATTGGAAGTGAAGTTGGTCCCATTGTCTGTGATGATGTTGTTCGGTACGCCAAACAGAAATACTATAGACTTAATAAAATTCACAGCCGAAGTTCCGTCTTGGGTGGTGACAGGCATTGCTTCAATCTATTTGGTAAATTTGTCGACTGCTATAGCAGAAAGACGTGTCCACCTGGAGATGATTTGTGAAGTTTTCCCACCATATCGAGTCCCCGCTGAGCAAAAGGCCAAGCCAAAGGTATAGGATTTAACTCAGGGGCGGGTGCTCCAGGATTTGTTGCGAATCGTTGGCATGCTTCACATGTTTCGACGATATCTTTTGCACCTTGAACTGTAGTGAGCCAGTAAAATCCTGCCCTGAATGCTTTGGCAGCAATTGCTCGACTACTAGCATGGTGACCACAAACTCCTTCATGTATATCTTTTAGTATGATTTTTCCTTCTTAGAGTGTTATGCAACGTTGCAACACACCCAAAATACTCCTCTTATACAACTCCCCTTTGATTATTCTAAAGGCCTTCGATCTTCGTGTGATTCTCCGGGCTTCTATCACATCTTCGGGTAGTTCTCCCTTAGTGATATACGCTATATACGGCTGCATCCAGGTAAGCTCAATTAGAATGACCTCTCCAATTTCCTGCTCTTCTTCCTCGACGGCCTCTTCTACACTCTTGGTTTCTGATGGAGCCCTCGAGTCTTTTTGTGAATGATTATTTTTTCTTGTTTTTGGTTCTACAATCTCGGAGACTCTTTTTACTTTGATGGATCGCTCTGTTATGTCTTCCCAAAAAACTCTTGGTGGTATTGGTAAGCACAAGGATCCGATGTTTGCTAGATTGTCGGCTTCTTCATTGCTTGCTCTCCCTATGTGCGATACTTCGCACCCATCAAATTGAGCTTCCATAATGCCATATAGATCTCGGTAAGCAATCATATTTTCGCTGACGACATCGCACTTGTTCATTGCTTGTTGTGCCACATGGTTGGAATCTCCAAAGATTTTGAGGCGAGTCGCACCGCAAGCTTTGGCCATTCGCATGCCGTGCAACAAAGCCTCGTATTCAGCTTCGTTATTGGATGCGTTTGCAAAGCTCATCTGTAGTATATAGCACATTTTGTCGCCTTCTGGTGATACTAGTATGACTCCTGCTCCTGCTCCTTCCGTTCTTTTTGATCCATCAAAGTACATTGTCCAAGCACTAGAAAGATATGGCGGACCTGCACATTGCAACTCTGTCCATTCTGTGATGAAATCCGACAGAACTTGCGACTTGATTGCTTTACGCTTCTCATACATGATATCTCGAGGGGATAATTCAATGCCCCATAGAGATACACGCCCAGTTTCTTCTGGATTGTTGAGGATGCTTGATAAAGGTGCTTCATTAACAACTATGATCAGATGTTCTGAAAAGTAATGGAGTAGTTTTCATGTTGTCATAAATACCCCATATGCTAGTTTTTGGTAATATGGGTACCTTTGTTTGGATGGCGATAATACCTCGCTCAGGAAGTAGATTGGCCTCTACACACCTTGGGTTTTCCCTTCTTCGGGTCGCTCCACAACCAACACCATGCTGACCACCTGATTTGTGGTAGCGATATAAAGCAGTAAAGGCTCTTTCTCTTTTGGCGACATGACAACAGGATATGTCGAAAGTATCCTCTTAAGATCTTCAAAGGCGCGCTGAGTTTCTTCCGTCCATTCGAATTTTTCTGATTTCCTCATAAGGGCGTAGAATGGCAATGCCTTTTCTCCTAATCTTGCAATGAAACGACTGAGTGCCGCTACCCATCCTGCCAGCTGCTGCACGCCACTTAGATTTGTTGGCTTCTCTATTGTTAGGATTGCTTGTATTTTCTCGGGATTAGCCTCAATTCCTCTGGCTGGTATAAAATATCCGAGGAGTTGCCCTGGCAAGACTCCAAAGGAGCATTTCTTTGGGTTTAGTTTGATGCTAAACTTGTCGAGATTTTTGAATGTTTCTTCGAGGTCCTTGATGAGCGCAGATCCTTGTCCTGTCCTAACTATGACATCATCGATATATACTTGTACGTTTGTGCCTATTTGGCTTCCCAGACACTTCTGCATCATCTGCTGATATGTTGCTCCGGCGTTCCTGAAGCCAAAGGGCATCGTTGTGTAGCGAAATACACCATAAGGCGTGATAAACGCCATTTTCTCCTGATCTTCTTCCTTCATCCTAATCTGGTGGTATCCTGAGTAAGCATCAAAGAAAGAAAGACGTTCGCATCTCGCGGTTGCATCAATTGTTTGGTCGATTCGCGGCAATGGGAAGTGATCTTTTGGACAATGCTTATTCAGTGCAGTGAAGTCAATGCACATCTGAAGTTTTGTAGTGTTTTTCTTTGGAACACATACTGGGTTTGCGACCCACTCTACTTTTATTAGTTCTTTGATAAAGTTGGCATCGGTAAGGCGATGGAGCTCCTTTCCAATGGCTTTACGCTTTGGCTCTGTGAAGCGACAAAGCAGTTGCTTTACTGGCTTCGCCTTTGGGTCCAAATTTAGTGCGTGCTCAACGAGTTCCCTGGGAATTCTGGTCATGTTAGAAGGTAGCCATGCGAAAATTTCCCAGTGCTCACGGAGGAACTCGATGAGAGCACTTTCCTATGCGGGATTAAGATTGGAAGCCACAAATGTTGTTTTCGTCGGATTGACGGGGTGGATCCGTACTTCTTTTGTGTCCTTTGCGGTATCAAAAGCCTGATCAGGATTAACACGCGCTACTTCTAGTGGTTCTGCTATTGCTGGAGTTTTGAGTTGTTCGAACTCTGTTGCCATCCCGAAAGATTTAGAAATTTGTTTAAACTCCCTATCGCAATTGTCGGCACGTGTGAAGCTTCCTTTTACCGTGATGATTCCTTTTGCTGCTGGCATTTTCATGACCAAGTACGCATAATGTGGTACTGCCATAAACCGTGCGAAAGTTGGTCGTCCTAGGATCACATGATATTGTGATGGCTAGTCCATGACTTCAAATTCGAACTTTTCTCGCCTGAAATTTTCTTTGGAACCAAAAACAACGTCAAGAAATACTTTGCCTAAAGGAATTTAGGCTTTACCTGGTACTATTTCGTGGAAAGATGTTTCTGTTGGCGCGAGATTGTCCAGGGGGTAGCCCATTGTTCGTAATGTTTTTGCGTAGATCAGATTTATGTTGCTTCCGGCGTCCATGAAGAATTTGCTCATATCAAACCCACCAACTTGTGCTTCGACTATCAGGGCTGAGTGACCTGGTCGTGGGACCCAAAGCGGGTGATCGTCTCTACTGAATGTGATTTCCTACTCGGACCAATGGAGATATTCGGGTGTGGTTGATTTTGTTGTTTCCGCCATATTGATTTGCCTTGTGATGAGCTTCTGGGATCTGTTGGATGGACGCCCCTTCTGAATCATTGACATTGCCCCTTTTGACCTAGGGTATTCACTATTTTGATCATTTGTGTTTTGTGGTGGCACTGCTGGTGAGGGCGGTGGTGGTGCTGATGGCTAATGTGTATCCTCTGTTTGCCGCTTTAGTTGCTTTTGCATTACACAGCTCCTGCATCTTCAAGAATGTTCCGCAATCTTCATGAGATGATTAGATTGTCGCCTGCCTGCTGAGTCGACGTAAAAGTGCATATTACAAGGTACTTCCAGCATTTGCATTATGGACATAGGTGGATCTCGAGCTCTTGGCTGGTACCGCTGTGTTGACTGGTTTCCTCCGACGTCATCTCTGTTATGGCGGTATCCACCGTTGTGGTTGTTGTTTCCATTGTTACCTTCACCCGAGAAACCGGCTGCAACGTAACTTGGTCCTGTGTTTGCATCGTTGTTCCTTCTTCTTCTATCGCTGCCGCGTTTATCCCTGTCTTCTTCGGGTGATCATGTACGCTTGTTATGCATCGCGTCTTCTCCATCAACCCAGCGATTTGCTATTTCCATTAGTTGTGAGATTGTTTGGGTTTAACCTGTTCCAGTTCTTCTATGAATTCTCGACGACGGAGGCCATCGTTGAAGGCGTCGATGGCCCTTTCGTTGGATATGGACTCAGCCAAGTTTTTTATGATATTGCAGCTGCCGATAGAATCCTCGGGTAGCTGCCTAAGCCATGATCTTGCAGCACCGATGAGGTGCAGTTGTAAGCTTTCCATTGCGGTGGCTGTGGAGCCACCTTGCAACTTGACAGTGGCCAAGTAGTCTGCTAACCATGCTTCGGGTTCCTGGAGTCCATCTTACTTGTGGCAGTCGTGCGGAAGTTTGAAGTCCTTGGGTACTGAGGTCTTGCGAATCCTCTGAGTGAAACACCTGGCCCCACATAGTTCATAATCGTCTTCGTTGTCGTGGTATCGCCGGCTGCGGTTTTCGTCTCTTGATCCATCGTTTCTGTGTTGTGTGTTGTCGTTTCTTGTGCTGCTTCGCGGCTCGGGTGCTGCAAGATGTGCCTAGTGTGGTGATCGAGATCGTCGGGTGTGTCCCACTTGCCAAGGAGTGTTGTGATGGCATGGGTATCTATAGTGTTGTCGTGTGGTTCCTTGTTCTGCTTCTACGAGGGAGGCTCCCACCATGCCAAGGTTCATCAGGGCGGAGCGGTGAAGGGCCACACGGGATCGTCGGCTGCGGGTTGAGTTGTGAGTAGATATGTTTGTGCGGCCACGATGGCTGCTTGGGCCGTTTTTGCCTTGATGTTTCCTGCTTGATCGATCGACATGAACGATAGAGATCACGGATGAGTCGACCTCTCTCGGTTTCAGGGATATTCGCTAACCGAGATGTTCTCCTTCCTGGTGGTGCTCCTCCTGTTACGCTCCCTGATCCTCGGGTGGAGCTTAACGGTGCCCGTCGTAGGCTGGATTCATCTGCTAATCTCTTTCTTTCATCAAGTTGCCTTTGCATCCTGAGTAAATCTCTCTTCTTGCGATGAAGCAGATATTGATATGCTGATAAATCCCCATGTGAAGCGTCCGTTGTCATCGGGGCTGCTCCCGAAATTGCTTCCCTTGCCCTTTGGCATGCTGCTGCTGGTAGCCGAAGAGTTCGCCTCTCTCCTTCATGTGGCTCTCCACCTCTTCCTTGGACTATGCGGTTATCTGCTGTTTCTCCTTCGTTTCCGTGGTCCCCTTCATTGCTGTGATTTCCTGCATTGTCATCTGATAAAATATCATTGCGGTTGAGGATAGGGTTACCGTTAGAGTCACGTGGTGTTGAGGTGTTCCCGTTGACCATGCACACTTGGTGGCGTGTTATGCATGGGCTGGTGACGTTGTCTTTTGCTCCAAAGGATGCGTTGTTATTATTCTGAGATTGTAGTTCTAGGTAAATCTTCACCATCCTTATTTCGAGTCGACTTTTTTGCTGCTTTCTTTAGGTTCTGAGTTTGCCGGGCTTGCTCCGCATGGTGGGGTTAGCTGTGGGTCTGATCCAAAGGAGAGATCATCGTAAAGCCCATCAAGGTCCCCCCAGATCCATCTCGATTTGCTCGCTTTTTTCGCCTACTTCGATCTGTGTTGTGGCGTCCATGGAGGACCCAACGGAAGATGCTGATATCGTCGTAGGCGTAAGTTTTTCCACCGATGGTTCTGATGTGATCGGGGCCGAAGGGTGCAATTCTTGTAGGTCTTCTACTTGAAAGTGGAAGCTTCCGACGATTAGATCGGATCTACCGTTGAAATCGGTAGGTACCAATACAGGGGTTGGTGGGTGTGGAACTGCTTTTGTCGGGTTGATGCTTTATGAAGAGCGGTCTGCCGAATCCTTGGCTCTAGCGTTCAAGTTTCCCACCGACGGCGCCAATTTACGAGGGGTAACCTCGACAATGCCCATGATGATGAACTTAGGGTTTCACGGCGAAGAGAATGCTGGGGATTTCGTCAGATGTCAGGAAAACAATGAAGTCAAAGTCGCCTGAATATTGGGGAAATAACACTATTACAAGTTCTCTTCTAGATTTCGGTACCCTCGCTTGGGCTTCTCCCGTCCTATATATAATAGGCCAGGTCTCAAAGTTGTATGCGTATAGGTTTCATATGCGCATATTTACAATACCAACACGATGTCGATTCGTAGTCTCTTTCCTAATACAGTCAAAGCCTTTGTCGGTTACTTCCTTGGCCTATCATCTGAAACCTTCATGGGCCATAAGCCTTTTACCCAATATTGGGTAGCGAATCATAATCATCCGAGTAATCATACCCATGTCAGTAACCGATTCATATCTCATGATATAGCCTCTGACGATGTCTTTGTAGCTAGGATAAAGCGAGTGCAATGCCCCAATCTATCGCAAAGCAGTCCATCATTAAGTAGTTCACATATTATGTGAAACGTTCATAAAGCATACGCATGATCGCTAAGTGATTCTCCAATAATCCATTTTCTTCCATCTTGTTTGGAAGGAAACTCATCCATATTTCATGAGCCTGCCTTGCAAAGAGTATATTCTTCATCGACCATCTTGTATGTGTTGATGTTGAAGAAAAACAATCACAGTCCATCTTCCATGGAGCATAGCTCTTTGGACAACAATGGAGGAAACACAAAACGTTGCAGAGTCATTGGAATATATCCTAATGATTCTTGTATCAAGAAGAGAAGATCATCAATATTAAGGATATACCTCAGGTGTTGGTATTAACTTATGAAGTTTGACCTGACTATCTTAAGTTTCACATTATGCAAGAAAATTCCCATGGTCGGAAAGACCAACGGGGATATATACCATGATCTACAAGGATATTTGCAAAGACATCTAGACTAAGTTCATAATCCGAGTTCAATCAATTTGAGATCCCACTAAAACTATCATCCCTTGGAAGATTTTAGTGATCACACGATTGAAGGGAATATGCCTGGGAGGCAATAATAAAGTTGTTATTATGTTATTCCAAGTATATGATAGATGTTTATTTTGCATGCTATAATTTTGTTAATTGGAAAAATTAATACATGTGTGTTTAATAAACAAATATATATATATTTCCTAGTTATTCCTCTCATATAAACTAGCTCATTGATTAACAAAATGATCAAGGTTTTCTGATCATGGACATTGGATGTTGTTAATAACAAGGTCACAACATTGGTGGAATGATGTGATGAAGATTCATCCAAAGTATATTAATACGATCAAAGTCATTATGTTTGCATTGATATAACATCATGCAAAGTAACTTTAGTCCTTAGACCATGAGATAATGTCAATCACTAACACCAAAACAGTAACTTGATAACATCAAACGTCACACCGTAACAGGGTGACAATAAATATGGGTTCAGATACTCTAAAAGTGTAATGTAGAGGCTCATGGATCAAGAGTGGGATTTTTCCATCCTGATGATGGAGATATATACCCAGGGCCCTCTCAATGATATCACATTGCCATAGCTTGCAAGCAAGTGATAATATCACTAAGAATGTTATATCACGGGAACAAGAAAAGAGTACTTGTCGGTAACAAGATCAAACTAGGTATGGGGATACCGATGATTGAATCTCGAACATGTAATATATCGTGAGACAAAGGGATTTAGTGACAACATGAAAAGTTCTCACGATCACTAGAGTCATCATTGAATGTGTGGGAGTTAGTACGGATCTCTAGGTCCTGCTGCTGATTATTGATCGGAGAGGGGTATCGATCATGTATGCATTATTCGCAAACCGTAGGATGACCCACTTAAGGGATACCGGCACCAAGTAGGGAAAATATAAATAAGGATTTTAAAACACTGGAATTATTTCGATGGACACCAAAATTGTTTCGGGTGAAATTGCTAAAAATGGTTTCAGATGTAATATCGAAGTATTGCAAGGGGTTTATACAAATGTTTTTTACTTAAATTAATTATCTGAATTCTGAATAAAATAAATAAAATAGTTTTATTAAATAAGAGATGCATTAATTTTGGTGGTTCTATAAAATAGTTTATCTTAAAATAAATAAAATGTTTTTTACTATAAAATAGTTTATACTCCTATTGCTCCTCACTTAAAGTTGTCATTTTTGCAATGTCCTACTACTAATGAAGAGTTTGAGTACTTGTCAAATGTGCCATATTCTAGTGATGTTGGTTCTTTGATTTATGCCATGGTCTGTTCTCTCCTTGATTTTATCTTATGCTATACATGGCTAATCCTGATAAAGATCACTAGAAGGATGTTCTATGGGTTTTTAGGTAACTTCATGGCACTTTCAATGCTTGTTTTAAGTTTGTTAGGACCGGTGAGAGACTCATTGGCTATGTGGATTTAGATTTTACTACTGATTTGGAGAAGAGAAGATCCCTCAAAGGTTATGTGTTTAATGTTGGTGGTTGTGTTGTTAGTTGGAAGACAATGTTTTAGGATATTGTTGCCCAATCTACCACTAAATATGAATACATGGCTGTTGCTAACGCCTATAGAGAATCTGTTTGGTTGAAATATTTGTTTGTTGAGCTTTGTGGAGATGATTCTTGCATTACTTTGTTTTCTGAAATTCAAAGGGTAATATATCTTACAAAAAATCATATGTTCCATGAGAGAACAAAGCACATTGATATCAAGTACCATTTTGTTAGAAACATTGTTTCTCAAGGTAAATTAAAGGTATGTAAGATGAGCACTCATGATAATCCCGATGATATGATGAATAAACCTATTAATGTTGCTAAGTTTGATCTATGGTCGAACTTAGTTGGTTTAGCTGATTAGCCCAAGTGGCTACTAGCGCCGAAAGTATTTTCTTTGTTATTCAAGGAGATGGTTATTGTTGATGCTATAAGAAGGGATTTGTCTCAAGGTGGAGGCTGTTGAAGTATGATCCAAATTCATTAAGGCGGCTAACTACTGATGAGCGGTGCGAGGTCCATCGTCGGGTAGGCTTGGGTTGAAGTGGAGTGGAGTCTGAAGTTAGCCCATACCATGCCCAACAAGGATGCGTGTGGGTTGCGGGGGAGGGGGGTAGCCCCCTCTTTATAGATCCTTAACGACCTAGGTTTCCCACCATTATATATGCCTCTTGTAAGCTACTGGTTGGGATAAGTCGCATATGAGATAATCCACGGTGTTGTGTAAACACTCCCCTTATAATGAAGTTTCACTCGCTAGCGCCCGTGGTTTTTCCCTCTCTTTGTTGGAGAGGTTTCAATGTTAAATCATGTGTCCCCATGCTATGATTTTGTTTTTCATTCTTCATTATTTGCTTGTCGCGTTTATAATAGGAGTGACTACCTACTTTTGCTATATACAAGCACTACGGGGTTTTCATATGTCACCGGCTACCATTTGCAACTCAAAGATTTGTCTGACCAGAGATCTACCATTGGTCGTCGGTGTCCGAGTGCTGTTGTTGTGGACAGAGAAGGAGCCATTGGGATGATTTCTCTTGTCTTTCAAGATGGCTCCTTTACTCTCCGCCATACATATCTGTAGAATGATTCACATGAATGGAAGTTGGATAAGATCATACCGATGCCTGGCCAGTATGTGGACTACTCCATTTCCATAGTGGTAGCAGCCAATGGATTCTTATTTCTCCAAGGCCTTTTAAAAGGCATTAATGATCATAATGTAGATTGCTACTCATTGAAGGTCAAGACTTATGAAATCACCAAGGTCTGTAGCAAGAAGGAGATTTTCTTTGATAGGAAGCATGCAACTCTCCTACTTTAGCTTCTCGCCATTGCTATTGGAACCATCTAATTGATCAAGGGGTAAGTTTGCTAGTTGTCATGTTTATATGGAAAATGACTATTTCATTTGTTGGAAATTGGATTAATTCTAATGTGAAAATGTTGGGGGGATACCCCCGGGTAGGGTCACTCCGGGGTATAAGGGCCGAGTCAGCCGAGGTTCGGCAAGGTCAAAGCGGATGTTGGCCGGGTCACCTCAAGGCAGGCCGGATCACGGAGTAACCCGGACCAGGGGGGTCGCCTAACATTGTCTTAGCTGACTTAAGGAGTAAGTCGGAAGTGCTTGTCTAACTTATATGCAGGAACAGGTGTGGCCGGATCAACCATGATCCAGGTCCCGTTTAGCTTATGGGAGAAGGAAGGAATCTCTTTGGTCAAAAAGAAGGCCCGGTACGCACTGCATGAGCGAAGCAAGCAAGGGCAGGACCACCGGGTCATGGCCGACAAGGGTGACGACGCCCGTGTCGGCTGACGCGGGCGCTGCAGAGGCTCACGTAGCTAAACCATGTATGACGCGGGGGAAAAGCACACCGGTCGGGTTACCACTTTGAGAGGAGGCATATTCTTAGGAATATGCCTCCACGTATGCCCTAGGCAGAGACCGAGCCCCCTCTATATAAGGGGGGCTAGGGTTTCAGTAGAGGGGTTGAGCTCTAGTTGGGTTGATCTTTCTTCGGTACTGATTTAGCTAAGGTTCTAGGAGTGAACTGTAGTTGAGAGTAAGAGAGCTTCTTCTTCCTCCTCTCGCCAATACAGCTCTAGGAGCGCTTGTAAACTTGAAAGGAATACAATCTTCTGTGTGGAGAATCACTCCACCATCCCTCCCTGGATTCCCCTAGCGTGTATTAGTCCCCACCTTTAGCCTATCTATGGCATCTGCCGTGACACCACCATGACAGTTGGCGCCCACCGTGGGCAAAGGCTAATGGTTAATGCTACCACGGGTCCCTCGGCTAGCTAAAATTAATTATTTTGTTTCATGCTACCACTAGGTGCATGCTTTATTGGTCCTAATTGAATTATTATGTATTAATTATTTCTATGTAAAGACTAACAACCTTGTCATACTAGCTAGGGAACGCGGACAACTCATGGTCAACACGCTCTAATTGGGAAGGTTAATAAGTAAAGGATTACATACTAGCTTGGAAAGCCAATCTTTTTATTGTTACATTATTAGGAGAACATATATGGCTTTCTGGTTTGCAACTTCCCGTAGTACATTTTTTAGTCATGCTTAGTATGTAAAGGCCTCGAGTTTTCTGTCCACGAGACTCTTTATTTACCATGTCTTGTTTTCAAGCACATTGAGTTCACATGTTACATGGCCAGCTAATTTTTTTTTGTTTATTTCTTCCAAACTTCAATAAGATGCCTCTGATTTTTTTCTAGTTTCTCCTATGAAGTGGTAGCCTAGCTTAAATTATTCCGTTTTATGTTACCACTATTGCATGCTTTGTTGGTCCTAATAACATTGTTATGTAGGAATTAATTATTTCCATATCAATACTGACAACTGATGTCTACGCACTTCTATTCTTGTAGACAGTTGTTGGGCCTCCAAGTGCAGAGGTTTGTAGAATAACAACAAGTTTCCCTTAAGTGGATTACCCAAGGTTTATCGAACTCAGGAAGGAAGTGGTCAAAGGTATTCCTCTCAAGTAACCCTGCAATCAAGATACAAGAAGTCTCTTGTGTCCCCAACACACCCAATGCACTTGTCAGGTGTATATGTGCACTAGTTCGGCGAAGAGATAGTGAAATACAAGTGGTATGGATAATTATAAGTGGTAACGGTGCCATAAAATAGCTTTGATGGCTAGGCAGAGACTAAAGGCAATCTGAAGTAAAGATGGAAGCAAGCAAACATGTAACATATCTAATTGCAAATGGTGTTTCAATGCTTAGAAACAAGGTCTAGGGATCATACTTTCGCTAGTGAACACTCTCATATAAATATCTTCTCTTTATGATAGTACTCGTAACTACTCTCCGGTTGGACACTCTAATCCATGGTAGGGCTATAACAGCACACCTCAAAGTCTGTTTTCCCCATCTATATAACCCCACACTATCACCTTGAGCTCTAGATGGTTCCAACAAACACTACAATTTCATAGAAACATGCAACTCCACATATAACTCATAACAAGTAATTGTAATCTCTAGCCTAAGTGCCACCATGGTGTGCATGCTGTCACTTTCACACACATGGGGAGAGCAGAGATCTATGAAAGCACTTGAGTAGCAAGGTAGATCTACTTGGTTACAAAGCTCATGATCACAATATGATCATGCATAGAGAGAGATGAACACATAGCTATCGGTAGAACCCTTAGCCTCGAGGAAGAAATACTCCTTCATCATCATGGGAATCAGCAACGGCGATGGAGATGGTGGTGGAGATCGATGGAGATGGCTCCGGGGGCACTTCCCCATCCCGGCAGGGTGCCGGAACAGAGACTTTTTGTCCCCCGAATCTCCCCTTCGGTGTCGGCAGTGCTGCGGAACTTTTCGTGGCTAGAGGCTGGATTCCTTAGGGTTTCTGCATCAGAGACTTCTTATAGGTGAAAGGGCGAATTCAGAGGGTGGACCTGGGGCCCACACTACCTGGTGATGCGGCCATGGGGACCCACGCCACCCTATGGTGTGGCCAGCCCCTGGCCCTCCTCCGTCTCGTCTTCTGGCTCTGCGTTCCCCTCGGTGAAATATTGACTTTGGCTTTTGTCTCGTCCAATTCCGGAAATATTCATTTTCTGGCTTTTCTGGAACCAAAAATAGAAGAAAACGGGCAATTGGCACTGTGTCATCTTGTTAATAGGTTAATCCTAGAAAGTGTATAAAAATACTCCAAAGTGTGGACAAAACATAAGAAAGTAGATATAAAACAAGCATGGAACAAATTATAGATACGTTTGCAACGTATCAACATCCCCAAGCTTAACTCCTGCTCGTCCTCGAGTAGGTAAGTGATAAAAAGAAAGAATAATTTTTGAGGTGACATGCACCATCATAATCTTGATCAAAGTATTTGTAAAATATTGATAGATGGGATCATAGTACTTTAACATAGCATGAAAGATATAGTTCTAACAATAAGACATAGCAACTATGTTATAACATGAAAAGGTACAAACAAAAGATTCATGAATAACAATGCTTTGAAAGACGTTTGTTTGTTTCACATATAGAAAACATAGCATAGTGGCATTCATCTTGTCCCTCATGGAGTAGCAAAACATAAATGCATAGGACACCTTCAAAGTTCATAAGGGTGACTAGATACAAGTAATTTAAGAACAAGCAATATCAAAGTTATGAATCAATCAACAAGTTTTGGGACAATGCACATTAAACTAAAAATGGCCACTATGCTCTCTTAATAGGTGCATAAAGGTATAAGATGGAGACTCAACATAAAAGTAAAAGAAAGGCCTTCATAGAAGGAAGCAGGGATTCAAGTCTCATAAAGATCTTCCAAAAATTATGGTACTTATTAGCTTTCAGCTCTCATTGCCCCTATCATAAGCATCTTTAGGTGATTAAGGTTAAAGTGACACAACTAAGAGGATATGCTTGACAAGTTATAAGTTGAAATCTCATGCTCCTTGCTTACGAGTACCGAACATCATGCTACTCAACTTCAGTCACAAGTAAGCTCTTGTCATTGTAAGTACATATGTATCATAGAGAACCGTCAATGGGGTACCCCTTGCCCCATGACACAGGAGCTCTCCCATATCAAAATGATAAGGCAATAGACAATTAACATCTCAGCAATCTTTTTATTTGCTATTTGCATAGGTTTTTATTGAGGATGCTTCATATAATGCTCATTATAGTTATGCTGCAAGTTTCCACCATGATTAGGCATGGCTTAGGCTAGCGGCCCAGGCTTTATCTAACACACATACAAACTCCATGATCTCACATGTTCCCTTTTTATTTCACACCGCCGGGATCCATAAGCAAAAGAATCATGATATCAACGGAATAATAAGTGCAATGTTGAAAGCATTCCCCATGATACATGGTTTTGCTAACTTCAACTTATAAAGCGCAAGCATACACACAACAAAGATGGACACAATGGTTCAAGATTATTAAGTGCAAGAAAGTAAAGTGTGCCATCAAGTTCGTGAGAGCTTTAATCACTAATTTTCACATAACAAGTTTAATTCGGAAGGTAGATAAAATCATGAATATACTTGGAATAGCAAATGCTAATAGGTAGGTATGGTGGACTCTTTGGAATAACTTGGTTTTATTTGGAGTTGGATGAATGAGTGGAACTCATACTTGGTTATGGAGGCTAGCAAAAGACTGGGAGGGACCAACTAAGAGAGCAATAATGGCCATAATCATGCAAAGCGACAAAACATCATTAATTAAAGCATAAAGTGATATTACAAGTCGAAAACAAAATGATCATAGAGGCTATGGTGACTTGGGATAGTCTTAACATGGTGTGAGCATGCGCCAAGTTAACCCAAATAAAGCATCAAAGAAGAATACCACACATTATGCTTTAATATGCTAAAACAACGCATGATTCTTTCAAGGCACATTAAGCAATCTCAATTGTTTGTAACAATTCACGCTACAACAATAATCACTAAGCATAAATCCAAAACAATATCAAGCATGACATGACAAAGCATAGGCCACAGTCAAAAACAAGCTCCTTTTTACCACTTAAGCATGAACTTTTCCTACTCTTTTCCAATCCAAACCAACTTATTTGAAAACTAATGTATGAATGAGGGGGTCCAACCAATTTATTCAAGAAAACTAAGCAAACGAAAACCAAAAACAAAAACAAAGACGCTCCAAGAACAACACAACTGTGCATGAAACAATAAAAATGAAGTGTTTGGAAGAAACCTCAGATTTTTATTGATGAAGAAGGGGATGCCTTGGGCATCCCCAAGCTTTGATGCTTTTACTTCTTGGATATTTCTTGGGGTGACACGGGTGGCATCCCCAAGCTTGAGATTTAGTCCATTCTTCATCTCATTACATCATTCTTTCCCTACACCTGAAAATTTCCTTCATACAAAACTTCACACAATCTTCATTAGCAACATTAGTGCATTCAAAAGATAATAAACCTTTGGATTTTAGTTTTAAAATAACAAAACTTTCATTAAAAACACAAGATACTGTAGCAATTCCCTCAAAAAGCTCAATTCACCAAAAAGAACCCAAAAAGAAATCGATAAAGAGGCAAATGCAAATAATGGCAGAAATCTGTCTAAAACAGACCAGCAGGTGAAAACCGATTTTTTTGAAGACCTTCTGTTGCTCAAATAGAAAAGTCTGAACTAAAGAAAGTTGGATAACAACCTGGGGCAGAAGCCAAAATAATTACAGCTCAATCCGACATACAGAGATTTTTCACGAATTTTTATAGTGAAGCACAAAAATCTGTTACGGGACAACAACTTTCCCAATCATTACTTCTCTCTCATTAGAGGTTACTCTTGGCACAAAAAGCAAATAAAAAGGATAAGGAGAGGTCATTACAGAGGTAATAACTTCCAAGACTCAAGAAAACTATTGGGTTATCTCCCAAGAAGTACTTTTCTTTAACGCCTTTAAGTTAGGCATGATAGTTTGAGAAGATGCTCACATAAGAAATATGAATTGAAGTAAAAGAGAGAATCAAGAAGAAAATTCAAATCACATTTAATTCTAACCCACTTCCTATGCATAGGAATATTGTAAAGAAACAAGTCATGAAAGCACAAAGCAACAAGCATAGGAAAGCAAAACAAGTGCAACTTCAAGACTTTCAACATAAAGAGGAGAAACTTAATATTATTGAGATGCACAAAACCATGTTTCCCTCTCTCATAATAAGTTTTAGTAGCATAATGAATAAAATTAACAATATAACTATCACATGAAACATTCTTATCTCGAGCCACATGCATATAATAATTATTACTCTCCACATAAGCATAGTTATTCTTATTAATTGTAGTGGGAGCAAATTCAACAGAATAGCTATCATTATTATTCTCATCACCATAATCATCAAATATAGGAGGCATTTGTAATCATAATTAATTTTCTCCTCAATAGTAGGTGGACTGAAAATATCATATTCATTATTGTAATCATCATATATTGGAGGCATAGTATCATCAAAGTAAATTTTCTTCTCCCTGCTTGGGGGACTAAAAAGATCATTTTCATAAAAACTAGCTTCCCCAAGCTTAGACTTTTCCATAGCATTAGTAATAATGGTATTCAAAGAATTCATACTAATAACATTGCTATTAGCACGCAAATAAAGTTCCATAGATTTTTTAATTTTCTCTTCAAACACTTCATGTCCTAACTCAAGATAAATACTATAAAGCTCTTTAATTTTTTTGTTGTTTTCCATTAAGCCTAACTAGTGAAAATAAAAACAAGAAACAAAAAGATATAATTGTAGAATCTAAAGGAAATAACTTCGAGCACTCACACACCAGCAACAGTGCTAGAAGATAGCTTAGTAGCCAGAGGATGTGAGTAGTACCTTTTACCTTACCTCCCCGGCAACAGCGCCAGAAAATAGCTTGATGTCTACGCACTTCTATTCTTGTAGACAGTTGTTGGGCCTCCAAGTGCAGAGGTTTGTAGAACAGCAGCAAGTTTCCCTTAAGTGGATTACCCAAGGTTTATCGAACTCAGGGAGGAAGTGGTCAAAGGTATCCCTCTCAAGCAACCCTGGAGTCAAGATACAATAAGTCTCTTGTGTCCCCAACACACTCAATACACTTGTCACGTGTATAGGTGCACTAGTTCGGAGAAGAGATAGTGAAATACAAGTGGTATGGATAATTATAAGTGGTAACGGTGCCATAAAATAGCTTTGATGGCTAGGAAGAGACTAAAGGCAATCTGAAATAAAGATGGAAGCAAGCAAACATGTAACAGATCTAATTGCAAACGGTGTTTCAATGCTTAGAAATAAGGCCTAGGGATCATACTTTCGCTAGTGAACACTCTCATATAAATATCTTCTCTTTATGATACTACTCTTAACTACTTTCCGGTTGGACACTCTAATCCATGGTAGGGCTAGAACAGCACACCTCAAAGTCCGCTTTCTCCACCTAGATAACCCCACACTGTCACCTTGAGCTCTAGATGGTTCCAACAAACACTACCATTTCATAGAAACATCCAACTCCAAATATAACTCATAACAAGTAATTGTAATCTCTAGCCTAAGTGCCACCATGGTGTGCATGCTGTCACTTTCACACACATGGGGAGAGCAAAGATCTATTAAAGCACTTGAGTAGCAAGGTAGATCTACTTGGTTACAAAGCTCATGATCACAATATGATCATGCATAGAGAGAGAGATGAACACATGCTACCGGGAGAACCCTTAGCCTCGAGGAAGAACCACTCCCTCATCATCATAGGAATCAGCAACAGCGATGGAGATGGTGGTGGAGATCGATGGAGATGGCTCTAGGGGCACTTCCCCGTCCCGGAAGGGTGTCGGAACAGAGACTTTCTGTCCACCGAATCTCCCCTTCGGTGGTGGCGGCACTATGGAACTTTTCACGGCTGGAGGCTGGATTCCTTAGGGTTTCTGCATCGGAGGCTTCTTATAGGTGAAAGGGCGATGTCAGAGGGTGGACCAGGGGCCCACACCACCTGGTGGCGCGGCCAGGGGGACTCGTGCCACCCTATGGTGTGGCCAGCCCCTGGCCCTCCTCCGTCTCGTCTTCTAGCTTCGTGTTCCCCTCGGTGAAATATTGACTTTGGCGTTTGTCCCATCCAATTCCGGGAATATTCATTTTCTGGCTTTTCTGGAACCAAAAAAAAAAGAAAACAGGCAACTGGCACTGTGGCATCTTGTTAATAGGTTAGTCCCAGAAAATGTATAAAAATACTCCAAAGTATGGACAAAACATAAGAAAGTAGATATAAAACAAGCATGAAACATCAAAAATTATAGATACGTTTGCAACGTATCAACAACCTTGTCAAAATAGATAAAGAAGGTAGTCAACTCCTGATCAACACACTGTTATTGAGAAGGTTATAAATAAAAGGATTCCATACTAGGTTGGACGGCTAATTATTTTATTATTGCATATTTTAGGAGGAAAAATTGGCTTTCTACCTTGCAACTTCATGTAGTACATCCTTAGTCATGCTTAGTATGTGTTGGTATTGAGTTAATGTTGTTCAAACCAAGGATGTGTTGTACAACTAATAGATTGATGTTTGAATGCCTTGAGTTTTTTGTTCCTCGGACTCTTTATTTACCATGTGTTTTCAAGCACACAGAGTTCACAATCTACACAGTCCACTAATTTTTGTGCATGTTGCTTCCAAACTTAAATAAGATGGCTCTGTGTTTTTTGCAAATTTTTCCTATGAAGTGGTAGTGTAGTTTAATTATTTTGTTGTATGTTACCACTGGTGCATATTTTGGTCCTAGTCGCATTGCTATGTAGAAACTAATTATTGGTACTACCAAAATACCCTTGTATTGCTACAGAGCGACGAAAAAATATGAAAAGTTCAAGAAAGTTTTATATTGAACATTGTATTTGGAATTAACATACACCCTTGCTGCGCAAGAACATGACCACATGTGACCAATTTTATTGACCCTTTTGATAGTGGTACATGTAACTCCTATGTTGATATCAAGGAGGAACTTTCTAGTGATGGCAAGACAAAAGAACATAAAAGGTAATACAAAAGAAGAAAAATTGTTACCACCCATTTCTCAACAGGTATCATCTCTTTGTCTCCATCTCTCTCTCTCCTCTCTCTCCCAGTATGACCAATACACGTGCATGTCATAATGGTGTAGCAAAGCCATCAAGACATGTCTATGGCTTCTCCATTGGCCATGAGGTCATTCACACAAATTATCACAAGTAGATCCTTGAGATTTTTTTTTATGTTTTCTTATATGCAGATATACTTTCTAGTTATTAATATTTAGAGAGGCGAGGGAGAAAGTACAGTAGCATGTTTTATAGGGAGAGGTAATGCAATTAATCACTATCGAAAAATAATCATAGACATGCATTGCATGAATTAACTTTGTGACTCTAGGTAGGGAAACAAACCAATACAATCACCGTCATCGTAGACTCGCCTTTGGTAGTAAATATTATAGTTATCAATTGTGTGCGAGTGACTGATGCATCATGGGAGGTCCGTGGAAGTTAGCTAGGACAATGTGGTGGGCCAGAAATGACATGCCTATGTTATTTTCTCTCGACATAAACAAAGAGGGTTTCTTGAGATGAAACTGGAAAACACCACACGTCCTGCTCGGATGCAAAATATTATGGAATTCTATGGTTTATTAGAACAATAGAGTTTTGAATATTTGCAATATGTATAAATTATTGTAGTTTCTTATACTTTTTTTTGAACAGGGATAGGCTCGGAAGGGCCTAGATTCTGCATTCAATAGGCGGTGGGTACAAAGATACAAAAAGGACCAGAAGAAAATAGAAAATTGCAACTAGGCCCAAAACATTTGCACAAAGCACCCTACAGGCGACCGCAGAAACACGATCGGATCCAACTGCACCGCCGGCGACTCGCCTCCGACCATGACCAGCTCCTCCAGCGCCGGGGTCGAAACCACTTCGCCTGGGAGAGACATAGCGCAGCGTGGTGAGGGAGTAGAAGATCCTCGATATGGCGAGGAAGAGGGGAACCGGTCCAACGTGATAGGCCGCGGCGAGGCCAATCCTTTGGCCCAGGATAGCAGAGGCCACCTCCGTGCTCCGCTTGGGATTCGCCGCATCTGCAGAACCATCGCCTGGGAAACCCAGGCAATCCCACTTCACCACAACACCAACATCCATCCGTACTCCTCTCCACCCTCCCTCGCCACCAAGGCCGGCTGAGCACGTCGAAAAGAACCAGATGAAGAAGCTACTGCGATGAAGAAACTCAAGCTTATTAATCAAGCTGCCGACGCCACCATCCTCACCCCTGGCTCCAACCACCAGAGCGCCGGCGAGGATGAAGAGCAGCAACCTCCTAGCACCGCTCGAATGCGCCCAGGAGTAGCTAGAGACTGGCTTATTGGCGGAGATCCTTGATACGTCCATTTTGCATCACTATTCTATGTCTTAATTCACTATTATTCATTGATATATTTCATACTGAGAGGTGATACTTATGTTATTTCATCTGTTTTTGCATGGTTGATGACTTTTGGAGCATGGACCGCTGCAGTCAGGATTCTGATGGAAAAGGTGTTGTTTGGAGGCAAAATTCACGAAGATCAGAAAATCCGGGAAAATATACGGAAAATCCTATTTTTTCAGAAGACTAAGGATGCCAGAAGATGGAGTGGAGATAGGCCACAGGGGGCCCACACCACCCCATGGCGCGGGCAGGCCTAGGCCGCGCCAGTAGGTGGTGTGGCCACCCTGGCCCACTCCAGCCTCTCCCCTCTGGTGTATATCATCCTCCCGAAACCCTAAGATTTGGGGAGTGATCACAGAAAGATTTCACCGCCTCTACGGGGCGGAAAACACCGAGAGAGAAAGATCTCTTTGGCAGACAGATTTCTGCCAGGGGAATTCCTTCCCGGAGAGGGGAGATCGTCGCCATCAACACCACTATCAAGCTGGACTTCATCGGGATCATCATCATCATCACCACCATCATCATCACCATCAACACCCTCATCACCATCTCCATATTGCTGTAACAATTGCGTTGAATCTTGCATTAGTTCATAGGGGAAACTTTCCCGGTGTTGATTAATCTTTGTAGTTGATGCTATTGCGTGAACCATTGAATTATTGTTTATGTTCAGATTGTTATACATCATTATTCCATCTCTGATCATGATCCATATGATGTCTTGTGAGTAGTTTGTTTTGTTCTTGAGGACATGGGTGAAGTCTTGTTGTTAGTAGTGGAGTTATGTTGAGAAAGATTCAATAGATTGTTATTTAAGTTGTGGTGTACTTCTTCTAGTGGTGTCATGTGAACGTCGACTACATGACACTTCACCTATATGGGCCTAGGGGAATGCATTATGTATTTGGCTACTAATCGTAGGGGTTGCGGAGTGTGAAACCTGAACCCCCGTTAGGAAACCATTGCACAAGGGACGTAAGGGTCTTAGAGTTTAAAGTTGTGGTTAGGTTTCTACCTTAATTACTTTCTTGTACTTATGGATGTTTGCAAGGGGTATAATCACAAGTATGTATTAGTCTTGGATGGGGCGGTACATTAGCACAGGTTCACCCACACAACACTTAGTAAGCTAAAGAAGATTAATCAACTATATGAAGTGAAATCACTTGACAGTCTTCCCATGTGTCCTCGAGAACGTTTGGTCATCTTAAGTAATACAACCGGCTTGTCCTTTGCTGCATAAAGGATTGGGCCACTTGCTGCATTTATTCCTACTGTCTTTTATTTACTCATACTTTGTTTACTTGCTTTATCAAAAAACCCTAAAAATCCGTTTTCTAAGTATTTGCAGAGAATTCCTGATCCATACCACTAGCCAGCACCTTCTGCTCCTCGTTGGGTTCGACACTCTTACTTATCAAAAATACTGTGATACACCCCCTATACTTGTGGGTCGTCAAGATTATTTTCTGGCGCCGTTGCCAGGGAGTGAAGCGCTATTGGAGAGTGGAACTGGTAAAGGAAACTTCTACTGTGAGTATTGTTTACTTCTGCAAGTTGCTTTATTTTCATTATGGATAATTCGCTGAGTTTCTTATTTGGTAATGCTACTACCGCTGCTAAGGTAGTAGATAAGCCACCACCTGCTGAGAATGATGTTTTCAAAATACCTACAAGAATTATTGATCGTGTTATGGATAACTACTATGTTGGGGATGGAACTGTCCATCTCGGTGATCATCTACTCTTTATACACGAATTATGCGGGTTGTTCAAGTGTGTAGGTATTACTACAGATCAAGTTAAGAAGAAGTTATTCTCATTATCACTAAAAGGAAGAGCTGAGGAATGGTATAAGCTGTTGAAGAATGGTCAAGCTCTGGAATGGGAGGAAATAGTGCCTCTCTTTTATTCAAAGTTTTATCCTCCTAGTGAGATTCATAAAGATCGGAATCAGATATACAACTTTTGGCCTCTTGATGGAGAGAGTACAGCTCAAGCTTGGGGGAGATTGAAGTTACTAATGCTCAAATGTCCCATTCATGAGCTCCCCAACAATATTATTATCAATAACTTTTATGCAAGGCTCCCTCTACATGATAAAGATTTATTGGATGCTTCTTGTGCTGGATCATTCACTCGCATGGAAGAAGAAGCTAAATGGGATCTTCTGGACCGTATTCAAGATAATGCTGAAGCTTGGGAGAATGAAAAAGGTAGAAAGTCAGGTATAAATTATGATTATGAATGCATTGAATCTTTTATGGGAACTGATGACTTTCAAAATATTAAAAATGCTTATGGTCTAGACTCTCAAGCTATTGCTTCTTATTTTAAGGCTTTTGCTTCCTATATTGAAGTGCCTAAAAAGAAGTGGAATAAGTATCATGAACCTTATAAAGATATTGCTAAGAGTGTTCCTGCAAGAAATACTGAAGTTTATACTACTAATCATGTTTTACCTGAACCTTATATTGAGAAAATTCCTTTCCCAGTTAAGGTAAAGGAACATTCTATGATAGCTAGTATGGTTAATGAAAGTATGAGTAAAGCTATTGAACCTGATAAACAAATGGTTGATGAACCTATAATAGCAAGTGTGAAAGACTTTTTCACTAAATATAAAAAGAGGGACACCCTATCCTTTGTAAGGATACCTCTAATATTGTTTCACATAGTAGTGTTATGAGAGCTAGTATTCTCGTGTTTTCTGTTAGAATAAGTGATCATTGCTATGATGGTCCTTGTGGTAGTTATATTTTTAAGTTTATGCATGATACTGAAAGCTACTATGAGAGAGGGAAAAGTGTTCTTATGTATCTCAATAATATCAAGTTTCCTCGTTTTATGCTGAAAGTTTTTATGTTGCACTTCTTTTGCCTTCTTATGCAAGTTGCCTCTGGTTTCAACAACTTGTTTGTTTACAAAATTCCGTTGCATAGGAAGTGGGTTAGAATTAAATGTGTGTGTTTTTGCTTCTTAATGCTCTCTTTCATTTCAATTCATATCCCTATGAGAGCTTCTTCAAAATTATCATGCCCATCTTAAGGGCTATAAAGAAAGAGCTTTATGAGAGACAACCCAATTTGTTTTTGCTTTTAGTTTGTTTTTGTTTCTTTGAGTCTTGGAAGAATTACTTCGGTAATAACCGCTCCTTATCCGTTTTGTTCGGTTTTTGTGTCAAGATCAACCTCTAATGAGAGAGAAGTAATATTTGGAGAAGTTGCTGTCCCGAAACAGTTTTTTTGTGCTTCACCGTAAAAATTCGTGAGAGATCTTTGTATGTCGGATTGAGCTGTAATGTTTTGTGCTTCTGCCCCAGGTTGTTATTTAACTTTCTTTAGTTTTGCACTTTTTTATTTGAGCAACAGAAGATTTTCAAAAAAATTGATCTTTACCTGCTAGTCTGTTTTGACAGATTTTGCCACTCTTGCATTTGCTTCTTTATTCGATTTCCTTTTTGAATTATTTTTGGGTTTTTGGAAGTAGTTGCTTCAGTAGCTTTTGTTTTGATGGTTTTCAGTTGAAGTTGGACTCAAAAGGTTTTATCACTTCACTTATACTAATGTTGCTAATGAGAACGGTGTCAAGTTTTGTGTGCAAGAAATTTCTAGGAAGTGGAGATAATGGTGTAATAAGGAAGAGAAGGGTTTTATGACTCAAGTAATAAGTGTATGAAGATGGATATCAATGATATTCAAGAGATGACTTTGAAAGAATCTACTAGATACCAAATTCAGAGACATGCAGAGTCTGTTTTCCAACTAGGTAACAGTTCTGGTAAGAAAAGTTCCGCGAAAATACGATCCAACTATATTTTTGCAGTTTTTAGTCAATAAGGAAAGCTACGAAGCGAAAAAGGGACGGAAACGGAGCTAAGGTGGCTCACACCACCCTGTGGTGCGGGCCCTCCCCTGGCCGCGCCACCAGGTGGTGAGTCCACCCAGGACTCCGCGTTCGACTCGTTTTCTCCCAGTACCTTTCTTTTGGTATGAAACTTCATAATATATAATCCCCCGGACCCCCCGAGGTTCGTATATCATGTTTTCGTCGTGTTTTTGTTTCGATCTGTTTCTTCCAAGACATACTCTTTGAAGGCTTAGAAGCACAATGGTGTCTGCCAAGGATAAAGGGAAGGAGCCCATGGAGGAAGACCTCCAAGACCCCGGGAAGGAGAAGGAGATCAAGAGTGAAGGTGAAGAGGAGCAAGGCCAACATCCGCATACTGGCACTACCATTGCAAGCATTGGAGTGGTGGAAAACCCAGCCATTGGAAGGAAGCCTCCTCATCATCGTTCAGATCCCTGGTCACTTCCTCCATGCACCAAGAATCCTTTCCATACCCTTATCCATGAGCATCAATACTAGAATATGCCCAAGGGGAAATTACCCTCCAATTGGGATTTTCCTCGTTCTAGCCATGCAGGAAAAGAAGACTTTAAGAAGGAAGAGTGGGGAAAGAATAGCAAGAGCTGGAATTCTCAACATGACATGATCATGAGCCGCATTAAGCAAAACTCACAGCTGATGTGCAATCTCACCTTCGAGATTGAGGACTTGGGGAAACTGATCAGAGAGCTCATCGAGAGGATACCACCACCACCTAAGGAGTAATTCGTCATCAGGTTTGGCATCCCCTTGGTTTGTTCCAAGCTTGGGGAGTGCGTGTATCATCACTATCTTCTATCTTTTTACCTTTTTAGTAGAGTCATATCATGAATAGAGGAGTTATTATGTAGTATGGTTTTCATTATGGAAGTGTCCCCTCTCTCGTTAGATGTGTATCCCTTGGTGTGAGTTGCCGTTATGGAATATTAATGAGAAGTTCTATCATTCACTCTTTTGCATAGCTTATATTAGTTTTCAATTCGAGGTTATATGATTGATCTTGTTGTTAGTATTGGTATCACTCTAGGATCATTGAGTTAATTTAGTTGGTTTTGGCAAACCTGGCTCGGTCAGTAGCAACACTATTTTTGAGAGTTGAAAAAAAAGACAGAAGTACCTTTAAAGAAAAATTATTTCATCATCTTTCTTTCTTGATTTGCTCATAAGTCTAGTATTCTCTAGTTAAGATCTTTTGTGTTTCCAAGGAAGATTGCATGTTTGTCTTTATCACTCGTATGTTTGGTTGTTTCCTTCAACTCTTATACTTGCTGCCCAGCCTTGCTAGCAAAAAACCTATACTGAGAGGATTTCTTCTCGTGCATCCACCTCCTTTAAACCAAAACCTTTGCCATTTGTGTCCACCATACCTACCTATTAGCATTATTGCTATTCCAAGTAAATTCTTGTTTTATCTACCTCCCAAATTAAACTTGTTATGTGAAAATTAGTGATTAAAGCTCCCACGAACTTGATGGCACACTTTACTTTCTTGCGCTTAATAAACTTGAACCATTGTGCTCACCTATGTTGCGTATATGCTTGCGCTTTGTAAGTTGTGAATTAGCAGAACCATGCTGTCATGGGGAACGCTTTCAACATTGCACTGGTACTTTGTACCAAGTTGATATCATGTTCTTTTGTCTATGGATGTCGTCGGTGTGAAATAAAAGGGGAGCTTGTAAGTCCATGGAGTTATGCATGTGTGTTAGAGAAACGCCTAGGCCACTGGTCTAATCCATGCTGACATGGTGGAAACCTGCAGCGTAACCATAACGAGTATCTATAAAGCATTCTTCTTATAAAAAAAGAGATAGAGATTGAGAAAAAGAGAAAAGAAAAAAAGGAGGTTATGAAAAGAGGAAAGAGAGAAAAAAGCACCATATTCCCATGGTAAATAATAAGATTGCTGAGATACTTGTTGTCTGCTTGCCTTGTCATTTTGATAGGGGGATTCTTCCGTATCATCGGGCAAGGGGTACCCCATTGGCGGTTTTCTATGATACACATATGCTTACGATGACAAGAACTTACCGGTTACTAAACTTGAGTAGCATGAGGAGCAGCCCTCGTATTCAAGGGACATGAGATTCTCAACTTACAACTTGTCAATGCATATCCTCATTTTTGATCACTTTAACCTTAATCACCTAAAGATGCCTATGATAGGGACAATGAGAGCTGAAAGCTAGTAAGTATCATAATTTTTGGGAGCTCTTTATGAGACTTGCAATCCCTGCTTCCCTCTTTGAAGGGCCTTTCTTTTACTTTGTAGTTGAGTCAGTAAACCTACTCCCTTCTATCTCAGCAAGTATTTTGAGTTGTTGTGTTTCATTCATTCATATGATGATTTATTCATTCATGTTTCTTATGTTCCTTGTTTTGCACATTGCTCTTATCCTGATGTTTACTACTTTGAAAGCTATCATTGAAAAACCAGCTATTTGTGAACTCCAGCAAATTATCAACTATTCTTCGACCAAGAGCTAAGTTTGTCATTACTAATTATGATTCACTTTATGTATCTTTATTGTGTTTCATTTACTTATTACAAGTTGAGTTATATAATAGTGAGTTGTCTTCTATTATGATTTATGTATTTGATGAATGTGATGCTTCTTGTCTGTATTCTTTTATCGACTCTTCACTCCATAAACCTGAGGCCATGTTTATTGAGCTCAGTTTCGCTTGGGGACAAGCGAAGTCTAAGCTTAGGGGGAGTTGATACGTCCAGTTTGCATCACTATTCTATGTCTTAATTCACTATTATTCATTGATATATTTCATATTGAGAGGTGATACTTATGTTATTTTATCTGTTTTTGCATGGTTGATGACTTTTGGAGTATGGACCGCTGCAGTCAGGATTCTGATGGAAAATGTGCTGTTTGGAGGCAAAATTCGTGAAGATCAGAAAATCTGGGAAAATATACGGAAAATCCTATTTTTCCAGAAGACTAAGGATGCCAGAAGAGGGAGTGGAGATAGGCCACAGGGGGCCCACACCACCCCATGGCGCGGGCAGGCCTAGGCCGCGCCAGTAGGTGGTGTGGCCACCCTGGCCCACTCTAGCCTCTCTCCTCTGGCGTATATCATCCTCCCGAAATCCTAAGACTCGGGGAGCAACCACATAAAGATTCCACCGCCTCTGCGGGGCGGAAAACACCGAGAGAGAAAGATCTCTCCGACAGACAGATTTCTGCCGAGGGAATTCCTTCCCGGAGAGGGGAGATCGTCGCCATCAACACAACTATCAAGCTGGACTTCATCGGGATCATCATCATCACCACCATCATCATCACCATCAGCACCCTCATCACCATCTCTATATTGCTGTAACAATTGCGTTGAATCTTGCATTAGTTCATAGGGGAAACTTTCTCGGTGTTGATTACTCTTTGTAGTTGATGCTATTGAGTGAACCATTGAATTATTGTTTATGTTCAGATTGTTATACATCATTATTCCATCTCTGATCATGATCCATATGATATCTTGCGAGTAGTTCGTTTTGTTCTTGAGGACATGGGAGAAGTCTTGTTGTTAGTAGTGGAGTTGTGTTGAGAAAGATTCAATAGATTGTTATTTAAGTTGTGGTGTACTTCTTCTAGTGGTGTCATGTGAACGTCGACTACATGACACTTCACCTATATGGGCCTAGGGGAATGCATTGTGTATTTGGCTACTAATCGTAGGGGTTGCGGAGTGAAACCTGAACCCCCGTTAGGAAGCCATTGCACAAGGGACATAAGGGTCTTAGAGTTTAAAGCTGTGGTTAGGTTTCTACCTTAATTACTTTCTTGTACTTACGGATGTTTGCAAGGGGTATAATCACAAGTATGTATTAGTCTTGGATGGGGCGGTACATTAGCAGAGGTTCACCCACACAACACTTAGCAAGATAAAGAAGATTAATCGACTATATGAAGCAAAAGCACTTGACAGTCTCCCTATGTGTCCTCGAGAACGTTTGGTCATCTTAAGTAATACAACCGGCTTGTCCTTTGCTGCATAAAGGATTGGGCCACTTGCTGCATTTATTCCTACTGTCTTTTATTTACTCGTACTTTGTTTACTTGCTTTATCAAAAACCCCTAAAAATCCGTTTGCTAAGTATTTGCAGAGAATTCATGATCCATATCACTAGCCAACACCTTCTGCTCCTCGTTGGGTTCGACACTCTTACTTATCGAAAATACTGCGATACACCCCCTATCCGTGTGGGTCATCAATCCTCCAGCTCCAAACCACTGCAGGCATCCATTCCGGCCATCGGAGAGACACCGCGAGAGGAGGGAGACTTGAGTTGTCCCATATCCGGCCGGCTAGATCTAAAACCCTACTCCTATTCTGCACAGAGGCAAGAAGACAAGAAAAACCTAGACTACTAACGCTGGCGCCGCCCCTCAATCGCCTACCGACGGCATCGCCGCCGGGAGGGACCTTGGTTTGGCCCGGAACCGCCGAGGGAGCTCTCAAGCTACTGTAGCGATGAGAGAGAGAGGAAAGGGGAAAATGAGAGCAAAAACTACTTACTAGATACCACGATCTAAATCGGTGGTCAAGTACCACAGTATGCATATACTACATTTTCGTTCGGCATTTGGAATACTACGAAGCATTTGGTGGGTTATTCCTTTAGCAAAATATTTTTCTTAAATAGACATCGGATCTATGTAATCAACTGATGCAAGATATGCATATAAATCTGGTAATTAATTTAATACGTATATCCAAGTACATACAATGCCATGGAACTAAACTTGGCCATATGTGCATACGCTGGCTTGCTGGCCGTGACAGACTACAAAGAATAAAATTGATACGTTATTATCTTACCAGTATAGTGTATGTACTATATTTATGGAAAGGATGGATTGGTTGATACGGTTCAAAATCTTGTGATACTGACATATCTGGTTAATCATTTATTATTACAAACGAATCCTATAAAAGACGTGTCTTTAGGAAGCATACAATGGTGAAAAATAATTAAAACAAAATTACAGTAAGAAGCCAAATAATAATGGTGAATTCTAATTAATTGGCTCCTTAATTATGCATTTATTACCTTATTTTTGAATTTGTGTGGTGGTCCTCGTATATCTTGCCTTTTATTGATACAGAACATGCGTGATATCAAATGTAGATCAGACGGTCTAGATGCACCCGATGATGAGCGTTGAGTGTCGAGCGACGATCTACCATCACCAACTCCCATTTAATGGTTCAAAATCTTGTGATACTAACATATCTGGTCAATCATTTATTATAACAAACGAATCCTATAAAATACGTGCCTTTAGGAAGCATACAATGGTGAAAAATAATTAAAGAGAAATTATGGTAAGAAGCCAAATAATAATGGTGAATTCTAATTAATTAGCCACCCTAATTATGCATTTCTTACCTTACTTTTGAATTTGTGTGGTGGTCCTCATATATCTTGCCTTTTATCGACGCAGAACATGCGTGATATCAGATGTAGATCAGACGGTCTAGATGCACCCGATGATGAGCTTTAAGTGTCGGGCGATAACCTACCATCACCAACTCCCATTTAATGGTTCAAAATCTTGTGATACTGACATATCTGATCAATCATTTATTATTATAAACGAATCCTATAAAAGACGTGTGGTGAAAAATGGTGAAAAATAATTAAAGTAAAATTACAGTAAGAAAGCCAGATAATAATGGTAAATTCTAATTAATTAGCCCCCTAATTATGCATTTCTTACCTTATTTTTGAATTTGTGTGGTGGTCCTCGTATATCTTGCCTTTTATGGACGCAGAATATGCGTGATACCAGATGTAGATCAGACGGTCTAGATGCACCCGATGATGAGCGTCGAGTGTCAAACGACGATCTACCATCACCAACTCCCAGTAGATAGGGAAGGTAGTCAATTCATGGATCGTTTATGTGTTGGCATTTTCAACATTTACGGTATGTATATATGATTGGGATTGACAACCTTGTCAAACTAGATAGGGAAGGTCAACTCATGGATCGTTTATGTATTGGCATTTTCAACATTTACGGTTATGTATATATGATTGGGAAGGTAAAAAACCATAAGGATTACATGATAGTTCGGGAAAGCTAAGTATTTTATTGTTCCTATATATTTTAGAAGAGAAAACGACTTTCGGGCTTGCAAATTCATATGGTGCATCTTTGGTCATGCTTGGCACTTCTGCTTCATTCACTCAGCTGCACATAGAGTTCACATGTTACAGTGTGCTAATCTTTGCGTATGTTGCCTCCAAACTGCAGTAAGATGACATTGTGATTTTTGAAGAAAAAAAATGAATAATGCACCATTATTTTTAAGCTATTGCAGTTTGGCACTTGCCTCTTTACTAATAAACTGGGATAGCAAAGATTTCTGTTGCATTTGCAGTAGTTTCCTCAAAATTATTGTATGAGTATATGTATGCAGAACTGAATGCTTTTACTTCTCTATTCTTCTTGGACCATAACATCCTGGAGTTGGATGGAGGATGATCAAGACGATGGTGCTGCAAATCTGCTAGTTAAATGTAGTACTTGGACCCTGAAAATATCATTAGAAATAATTGATCATTATGTAGTTTGATACTTTGATGTATACCCGCATTAAGCGTATGTATGTATGTATGTAAACACGATATGCTGTCAGCAGGTTGACATCTAACCCTGCTAGTGCTGGAAGATTGGCTAGACAAATAATTCTACTGACTTTGATCATATTCCCATGTGTTCTCTTTTCATCCATGTTACTAATCTTAGATGGTCTATCAGTACCTTAGCACTAGATTTTCTCTACATGAGTGAATGTTCGAGTTCATTTTTCTTAATTAGGTTTCTTTTGATGAATTTATATGTAAATGCCAGTCAATTTATGTATGAGCCTTCCATTTTCTCTTAATTAAGTTGTTTTTGAAGATTTTAAATGCCAAGACCAACAATATCCAAACATATCATAGATAGATCAGAAATTTGCTTCAAAAGATAAAATAGATACCCTCTTCGTTCACTAATGTAAAACATTTTAGTCTTTTTCTAAAATACATATGTATGTTCACTAATGTAAAACATTTTAGTCTTTTTCTAAAATACATATGTATGTAGATGTAGGGATGTAAACTGATCGGATCGGATCGGATATTGCTATTACCACATCCTTTACCATATTTTTCTTAGCGGATTTGGATCGGAGCGGATAATAGCCGGATACGGATTCGAATGCGGATTATATCGGATTGCGGATATGGAGTGGATTCGGAGCGGACTCGGATCGAAAGAGGATAATCGAACAAATACACGTAGAAAAATAAAAATTTATTTAGTTTATACAAAAGAAATGACAAGAAAGCGTGCAACACTAGATAACAGTAGTATAAAAGTGCAAGATTGGTAATAGCATAGTATAACATGCATATGTAGCATGCATAGTTAGCTGATACACTAACTAGATTGTCTAGATATTGGGGTTATGCTAAATTTATCGGATTATCCTATTTGAGTACCTCGGATAATTCGAATAAAATATCGGATTATGCTTATCCGTCGGATATCATCAATACCGTATCCGCTACCATATCCGTCGGATATCCTCGCGACAAATATCCGCATCCGCATCCATATCCGTCGGATATCTAAAATGTATACCATATCCTCAAAAACGGACACGGATGCGGATTCGGAGCGGAAATTATCTGTACCATTTACATCCCTATGTAGACGTGTTTTAGTGTAAGTTCACTCTTTTTTACTAATCAATGACTTTTATTCATTAATCATCGGACTTATGATCATTCTGCAAACATTGCAATAGAAAGCTAGGAATAAAATTAATCCAAAGACATCTACGTCTACTAGTCGATGCTTGCTTAGCACAAAGATGTGCTCCCTCATTCTCCTCACGCTCGATGAAATCCAATTGGAAAACTTACATGTTACTAGACAACTATCCAATATCCTCTAAGATCAAAGCGATCTTAGATATCCCTTTGTCATGGTCCTTCCAGAGCCTGATAACTTCACTAGTATCCGTCTCAATTTTGAACAAGAGAGGCCTGAGTCACATCTCGAACCACTAGTGCCTCCATAATCAGTGAGTTTGCTGCATGTCCATACCATATCGCCTATCCTCTCAAGAGATCACCAAGATGGTTATGTATCACCATGCCTGTAGAGCCTTCCTTGATAATATGCAGGAACCTGCATCAACATTCATTTTTACAACTCCTTCAGATGATAGCTTCCATTTTGGCCTATCTCTTGGATTTTGTGATCTTGGTTGAGAAATGAGTGATAGATCCACAACAATATCAACTAACCATTTTACAGATTCAAATACTATTCTCGAGCCTTCTCCATGGTTTCTAGCGTTTCTTTCAACCCAGACCGTATAACCACCACACAAAATCATAGCCGCATCCTCTGCATCCACCCTACTATTACAATAATATCAATGGCCCATGTAGTAGGATGTAGATTAGGTACCTTCATACTAGTTAACTCCTTGATTTCTTGCCAAAAAATTCTTGCCTAGGGACACTCGAATATAGCATGTTGAATTGTCTCCTCAGCTCCACACTCGTGGTAGAAAGGAATTTACTCCATATGTCTTCTCTTCAAGACTGACTTACACAGAATAAAACTTTTGATGACTCTCCACCAATAATTTCGTACCTCCGGTGGTACTTTCATGTTCCAAAGCTTCTTACAATAAGGTTGTTCATGTCCACCCGCGCCAATAAGCTAACCGAACCGTAAAATTACAGTTTTTTCAAGATGATATGCCCACACATCCTCCTCTAACCCCGTAAGGCCTTGTTTGGTACTAGTGTTTTTGTATGCATTAGCGGGGATAATCTCCAAAGGGATTGTGTGAAACCCCACCTTCACTCAAACCCCGCTAAACCCCAATTCCCACCAATCCACTAGGTATGGGTAGTGTTATTAGAAAAAATACGTTAGAACTTGAGAAAAGGTGGGGATAAGCGAGGATTAAACTAGCCCAATACTACAAAACCAAACATGTTTTGAGCCATAGGTGGGGATCTAGGGTTTGGTGGGAATTATCCCCTCTAATCTCCACAAATCCACTAGTACTAAAGAAGTCCTAACTGGGATCTTCATTATTGCATGTGCATAACATATTCAAATTTTGTAGCAAGTAAGTCTTCCTTCCACTCCCTCATTGATGGATCAATCAACTATTGTACCATAACAACATCTGAGTCTGGTTTCCTAACAATCGGTTTCCAACTAGGATTAAAAGGAATCCACGGTTCATCCCAAATTCTTCATATTCCCTCCATCACCAATACGCTTGATCAAGCCCAATTACAAGGCTTCATGACCATATAAAATTTCTCGCCATGCATGTGATGTGTTCTTTTTGTTCCGTGTAGTCATAAACTGTCCCTCATGAAAATACTTTCTTTTTAACACTCTAGCACATAGTGATCTTGTATTAGAGATCAATCACCCTTGTTTCGCTAACATAACATTGTTGAAGAGCACGAAATCCTTAAGACCCATACCACCACATGATTTTGGTCTAGCCAGATCAGCTCATTTAACCTAGTGCATTTTCCTCTTCTCATCATCTCCTCCCCACCAGAAATGAGCCACTATCGCTGTAATTTTCTTACAGAACTTCTTGGAGAGTTTAAAAAACTCATAGAGCAATTTGGTATTGCCTACCAAATTGCTTTAATCAGTACTTCTCTTCCTGCAGTATTCATCACTCTAGGTGCATACCCTGCTACCAATTTCTTGATTGTTCCAATTATATGTTCAAACTATTCATCTGTAGACCTCCCTAGAGCAGTAGGTAGTCCAAGGTATTTTTCCACCAACGCCTCGGTTGGTATTTCCGTCCCTTGATGCATAGCGTGCTTCATGTTATCATCTGTATTGGCACTGAAGAATATAGAAGACTTTTGTTTATTCACCATTTGCCTAGATCCAATCTGGTACCTATCCAAAAAATTCTGGAGCCTATTATCACCTGCAGCTATAGCATGTGTAAACACCATAAAGTCGTCTAAAAACAACAAGTGCGATATCCATGGGCAATGAATACCAATCGGAACTCCACGCGACAAATGACCAGCACCATAGTATTTCAGCATACAAGAGAAACCTTCTGCACACGATAGAAATAAGTCGCGAGATGGTGTCTCATTATCGTATCCCTCTAGAAGGTTTGGAGACATGCATCATAATAATTTTCATAAACTGTAACGGAGAAGGACACCGTCTCCACACAATGCATGACACGTTCAATCCATTCACTCTCAAAGCCCAATTTAGTTATGATAGCCCTCAAATAGGATCATTCCACATGATCATAGGTCTTGTCCATGTCCAATTTGACAGTACAAGCTCCTGACCTCCCTTTCTTCCTTTTTAGATAGTGAATGCACTCATAAGCAAGCATTACATAATCTGAAACCAATCGCCCTAGAACGAAAGCGCTCTGTTCTTCCGAAATTAACTCCTCTAGTAATGGTCTTAACCGCCGTGCTAATACTTTGGAAGCCAACTTATATAATACATTACATAAGAAAATAGGTCAATACTGAGATAAATCTTGTGGGGTTTTTACCTTCACGATTTCCGACATATCTCCACCGGCCAGTAAGTTCCTCACTGTTGAATATATGGATGTCTTCATTACATTCTAGTGACGTATATAAAAGCCAGCCGTATCCGGTGATGACTTGTCTGGATGCGTCATAAATAAATCTTCTTCTATTTCCTCCTCATTAATTGGAGCACACAAACGAATATTCATCGAATCATCAACTTTCTTTTTCATCCAATCGGTTACCAACCTTGCATCCATCTCTTCTTGGGCCGTAGAAAGGTTTTGGTAAAAACCAATAGCCTCGGACTCCATGTCCTCCTGCGAGGACAGAACCGTACCATCCTCTTTCTGCAAAGATTTTATATTTTGTTTCTTCTTGCTCTCTCTTTTGTTTTAGCATGGAAAAATAAAGTATTACGGTCACCCTCTTTTTCTTTTTGTAGGTTCACATATTTTAGAGCGTATCTAGTTTGTTGTGAAATACCTAAAGGTCTTAGTGAACATAGGGATTACAAAAGTTTAGAATAAAATTAAAAAGAATGGGTGGTGGGTAGAAAAATACATTTTACCCCAAAACACACACACCACTCGCTTATACTACTCCCTCCAGTCTAAATTAATGTTCTCATATTTGTCTAGATTCTGACGTATCTAGTCATGTTTTACTGTTAGATACATGCGAATCTAGCCAAATCTGAATATTAATAATCTGAACATTAATTTTGATGGGGGAGTAGTATTGGAGTTAGGTGGGTTGACGAAGGGGGAATGCCAAGTAATACTTTTTTTTTGCAGTAATGCATCGTACACAAAGAAATTTGGACTAGGACGCGGTTCCATCGGAACATCTGCATGTTCACAGTGCTGTGTTCACAATGGACTAGTAATACATCGTACACAAAAAATTCTTTTGTATTTCCCTCCTATATAAGCCAATGGATCGAGTATGTATTGGCACTAAAGAATATAGCAGACTTTTGTTTATTCACCATTTGTCTAGATCCAATCCGATACCTATCCAAAATTTCATGGAGCCTATTAGCACCTGCAGCTATCGCATGTGTAAATACCATAAAGTCGTCTACAAACAACAAGTGCGATATCCGTGTGCAATGAATACCAACCGGAACTCCAAGCGACAAATGACCAGCATCATAGTATTTCAGCATATAAGAGAAACCTTCTGCACACAATAGAAATAAGTAAGTGGCGAGATAGGGTTTCCTTGTCGTATCCCTCTGTAAGGTTTGGAGACATCAGAATAATTTCCATTAACTCTAACCAAGAAGGACACCGTCTCCACACAACGCATGACACGTTCAATCCATTCACTCTCAAAGCCCAATTCAGTCATGATAGCCCTCAAATAGGACCAGTCCACATGATCATAGGCCTTGTCCATGTCCAATTTGACGGTACAAGCTCCTGATTTCCCTTTCTTCCTTTTTAGATAGTGAATACACTCATAAGTAAGCAGTACATTATATGAAATCAATCGCCCAAGAATGACAACGCTCTGTTCTTCTAAAATTAACTCCTCTAGCAATGGTCTCAACCGCCATGCCAATACTTTGAAAGCCAACGTATATAATACATTACATAAGGAAATAGATATGTACTGAGATAAATATTGCGAGGGGTTTACCTTCGGGATAAGAACCAACACCGTTGAATTCAGGATTTCCGACATATCTTCACCGGCTAGTAAATTGCTCACTATTGAATACATGGATGTCTTCGTTACATTCCAGTGACGTATATAAAAGCCATCCGGTCCTGATGACTTATTTGGATGCATCATAAATAAATCTTCTCGTATTTCCTCATCACTAATTGGAGCACACAAACGAATATTCATCGAATCATCAACATTCCTTTCCATTCAATCGGTTACCAACCTTGCATCCGTACCTTCTTGCGCCGTAAAATGATTTGGTAAAAACCAATAGCCCCGGACTCCATATGTCCTCACGTGAGGACACAACCGTTCCATCATCTTTCTTCAAAGATTTTATATTTTGTTTCTTCTTGCCCTCTCTTTTATTTTAGTATGGAAAAATGAAGTATTACGGTCACCCTCTCGTTCCTTTTGTATGTTCACTTATTTTAGAGCATATCTAGTCTGTTGTGAAATATCTAACCGGTCTCGGTGAACAAAGAGATTACAAGTTTAGAATAAAACTAAAAAAATGGGTAGTGGGTAGAAAAATACATTTTACTCCAAAACACACGCACCACTCAATTATACTACTAATACTCACTCTGATCCAAATTAATGTTCTCATATTTATCTAGATTCGACCGCATCTAGTCATGTTTTAGTGTCTACATCCAAATCTAGCCAAATCTGAACATTAATTTGGATCAAGGATAAATTCGAATCTAGCCAAATCTAAACATTAATTTGGATTGGGGAGTATAATTGGAGTTGCCAAACTTGACACAAAGAAATTTGGACTAGGACACGGTTCCATCGGAACATCCGCGTGTTCACTGTGCTGTGTCCCCCTCCCCTCTCCTTTATAAGCCAATGGATGTAGCAGTTACGCCAGGAAACCAAGCGGCGTTGAATCCCACCGAGCACATCATGGACGCGAATGATTTTTTGGGGACTCCAGTCCTGCAGATCGGGTCGCCGCCGGCGCACCTCCCGGACGATCTGATCCACTACGGGATCCTCCCACGCCTCCCCTTTCGCGCGCTCCTCCGCCTCGCCGTCGTCTGCAAGGCGTGGCGCAGCCTCATCCTCGACGACCCCGCCTTCGCCCGCGCGCAGGCGCGGTACGCCTCGCCGGCCGCCGCCGTCCTCGCCCGCTTCCACCGGGGCCGCTTCGAGGTCCTCACCCCCGGCGCCGTCGCCGCCGCCGCCGCCCCGCCGGACGCCTCCCTCTCCTTCCTCCCCGCCGCCGGCGCGCGTCTCCGGCTCTGCTCCGCCACAAGCGGCCTCCTCTGCCTGGTCGTGAGCATGGTCAGCGGCGGCGCCGGCTTCTTCGTCGTCAACCCGGCGACCCGCGCGTTCCGCGCCGTCCGGTACGCCGGCGACGCGGAAGACGGCTTCAGGGCCTGCCTCGCGTACGACCCGTCCACGGCGCACCGCGACGGCTTCCACATCGTGGTCCCCGTCCAGGAGAAATGGAATCTGTGGAGGTTCTGGAGCTTCTCGAGCCGCGGCGCCGTCCGGCGCGTGTCGGAGCCGGAGGTGCGCCTGGCGCCCTTCAACGTCTTCCTGTCCAAGCCGCTGTACTTCGGCGGGCGCGCGCACTGGCTCTGCGACCGGGGCGGCGTGGTCTGGTACGACGCTCGTGCCGACGCCGTGGGCGAGCTGCCGACGCTGCCGCCGTCGCCGCTACTGCTCGCGGGAGAAGGAGGCGGAGGACGGCGCCTGGAGGGCAACCGAGAGCTGGTGGCGTGGCACAGGCGGGTCGGGATTGTGTCTGCGGGCATCGACTCCGGGCTGTCCGTGTGGGCGCTATCATCATCGCCGGCGCGGTGGGAGATGGTGCACTCCAGGAGCTGGGACGAGATCCCCGGCGTCGTGCGCCCGGCGTCGCGCTTCCTGTGGTCGGTGGTGCCGGCAGGCCTGGAGGGCGGCGGGGAGGAGGCGCTGGGCCTGGCGGTGCGGATCGCGCACCGGCCGCGGCCTCACGCGCAGCAGCAAGCAGGCGTCAACGGCGCCGGTGACTCTGGTGAGGAGGAGACGGATGTGTGGCGTCGCGAGGTGTTGCGTTACGACATGCGCACCGGAGGCACGATGAAGGTGGCGGAGCTGGTCGACGACTTCGGCGCGGTCTTCGGTTACCACTCCAGCATGGCGCCGCTCAACTAGCTTTTGGATTTTCTCCGGATTTTCGACATGAGTGGGATCCTGTTGGCTTGCTATGCTGCATGGCGGGGCACAGCTTGTTTCTGCACTGGCTTCAATAAATTAATAAAAATCATTAAGCTGGGCAGTTTGGTGGATCCAGTGTGGGCGTGGCCTGCGTCAATGGGATCCGCTATCCCCGTATCTGTTTGTGCCCCGAACCAGAAAGGTGGTCTTGGGTTCCGTTGCCATAGTACGCATAATAGGGTCCTGCTTATAAAATTTCTGTCCATGCTACACTGTACTACGTCAATCCCTTGGGAGGTTCGGTTCCTTCGTGTTATGGTTGAAACGAAACTAGAGATTTGGGTGACCCTAGCCGGCTAGATTTGGTTGTTTGGAGAGACTTGATCGCTTGTCTTGATGATTTCCGCAAGGCCACTACGGTCATGGTCGGGTTGGGTGCGCTAACTTCTTCCTGGCATGATATTTGGTGGCATGGCATGTAGATTTCCCGCTCTATTCTATCAGGTCACTAATCCAAATTGTTATGTTGTCGTGGTCTATGCATCCTAATCTATTAAGTTGGACTTACAGTTGCGCCTTGGCACGCCGTCAGTTTGGAACTATCAAGCTTGAAGTCTCTTCTAGCCTCGGTCCAGCTGGTAGAGAACGCCGCTGATGTTAGAGTTGCACGGATTGGCAGCATACCACTAACCACTAAATCAACATATTCGACTGCCTTTGAACTTTTACAGGATTTCGCAACACCGTCTTGGAAGAATTATTCCACGAGCCATTGCCGCATGTTCATCTAGATGGCCGATCACAGAAGGCTTTTCACAAACCAACATCGGTTCTAGAAGGGATTGGCTAACTCGGAGACCTGCCCGTTCCGCCCTGCAGCTGACGACCGGCCACCTGTTCCTCCACTGACCCACTGTCAGTAATTTTTGGTAGCGGTCCCTGCCATTCAGGAAGACATTGAAGATTGCACTACTCCCTCCGATCCTAATTAATGTTCACATCCGAATCTAGATAAATCTGAAAACATTAATTAGAATCGGAGGAAGTAGCATTAAGGATCTTTGGGAGGGGGCTCCCATTTGCAAAGTCCGGTCTACTATTATCATCTACGTCATTTGGAATATTTGGAAAAGGTGAAATGCCAAATTCTTCAGGGATATTGATGAGCCAATGCAACTTGTCTTTCGCAGATGCGCGAAAGATCTTTAGCTTTGGAAACATAGGTGCAACAAGCAGCCTCTCCGCGCGCTGCTGCATGACTGGGTAGTGATGTTCGCACACCTTGCAGCTCCTTAGGAGAGTTCTCTTCCTCTTTCGTAGCATTTCATCTAGCCGCACCTTGTTGGGCTAGACAATTTTCTTTTTATTTACAGCCTTTTTTTTAGTCAGGGCATTTGGTTACTAGTTTTTTCTCTCTTCACTATTTTTTTGCCATGTAAAGTCTCTTGGTTTTAATCGATTGGTTCAGGCCGGCTTTTGCCCGCGGTAGAATGCCTAAAAAAACTGGGCAGTTTGAATTAGATGTTGACTTGACCTGAGTCTAGTATTCTCAGGGGCGGAGCTCCCCTTTGGGCATGGTATGGCAGCCGCCCTACCTTGTTTCTCAACGAAAAATTACAAATTATATAGTAGATATTTTCGTACGCGTTTGTATATGTGTATATTTTTGTACTTTTTTTCCGAGTGATTGATTTTCTGGTCCATACGAATTCATATTTGAACGTTTAAGTAATCATTGAAAAATGCCCACAATGTTTTGATTTTTTTATTTGACATGATATCCCAGAAGTTTTTTGGTAATGAACTAGTTCTAGGGGATAAATTTTGCGAACTCCAAATTTCACCGGAACGAGTGCCTACTTCTTGATTCGTCTAATATTCATGCAACTATTACGCATCAAAGTGAAAATGAAGAATTTGTGCACTTTTTGAACTATCTAATTGTACAGAAAGAGATCGATACAAGAAAATGTAGCAATTATGTTCATGCGTTGCTACCAGTTAATATATAATAAATATTTATTAGGACATGGAGATTTCTATACCGGTTTGAATTCGAAATAGCATGATAAGGATGTTTTCATTAAAATATAAAATGATTCTAGTGAAAGTAAATGTCTAAGCTATTATGCGTAAAACAACTACTCAGAGTTGCTCCTAGACTGCTTATTTGATTCTCGTGAAGAAAGTTTATTTGTTATTTAGATACTAGGATTTTAGAACTAATGGATAATACTTGATGGTACATTGAAATGAATGCAAAATATGCAAACCATAAGAGTATGATAGAAGACCAAACAAAATTGACTTTGTGTGTCCTGTATTTGTTTTAAAAAGAAACCCGACAATCAAGATAATTACGCTTAGAACGATAACATGATATGAATAAGAAAACAATTGTTATTATTTTCCTTGACCTACAAAGTAAAATTACTCTAGTTAAAATTAGAATAAAAACGTGTTTGTAAATAGTACACGATTTAAATAACCAAAATTTACCTTGTGTTATGTTATATGACATATGTTGATTGGAATCTTGGACAACAGACAAACCTTATATTTTATGCAATACAAATACAGGGGAGGGACATTTGCCCCTCCCTCCTCCTCCTCCATGGTGCTAGTTAAACAATGATTTATGTATATGAGTTAGTCATATCAAATTTTTATTGTCCTCTCCCAAGGACACCTTCTCGTCGACAAAGTGTATGTCGATCTCGATGTGCTTGGTACGTTTGTGTTGCACCGGATTCGAGACATGTAGATGGCGGACACATTGTCGCAGTAGACGATAGTGGTGGAGCTCATGAGATGATGGAGTTCTTGGAGCAGCTGGCGGAGCCAACAGCACTCGACGACGGTGTGGGTGATGGCGTGGTACTCAGCTTCTACATAGTCATAGGACATTGTGGTCTGGCGCTTGGAGGACCAAGAGATGAGACTATCACCGTAGTAGACGCAGTAACCGGAGGTGGAACGGCACGAGTCCGAGCAGCCGGCCCAGTCGGCGTCGGAGTAGGCCACTAGGGCGGTTGACGATGATGCATGGAGCTGTAGACCAAACTCCAGTGTACCACGGACATACCAAAGAACACGTTTCACAAGATCCAAGTGAGACGTGCGAGGAGCATGCATGTGGAGGCAGATATGTTGAACCGCATAGGAGATGTCGGGGCGCGTCAGTGTGAGATACTGAAGGGCACCAATGAGACTCTGATAGTCGGTGGCATTGGAGAGGACCTTGCCGTCAGAAGCAGAGAGCTTCGAGGATGTGTCGACCGATGTAGGCGAGGGGTGACAGTCTGTCATGCCAGCACGCTGAAGAACATCCAAGGCATACTGTCGCTGCGATAGAAACAAACCAGCAGAGGAGCGGCTGACCGCAATGCCTAGGAAGTAGTGGAGATCCCCGAGATCAGTCATAGCAAACTCGTTATGCAGTCGCATGAGGAGCCCCTGAAGAAATCTCATCGACGAAGCGGTGACAATGATGCCATCCACGTAGAGCAGAAAGTGTGTCGTGTCGGCCCCATAACGGAGGACAAACAGGGAGGTGTCCGTGGCTGAAGCAACAAATCCTAGGGTTGCGATGTACGAGGCGAACCGGTGATACCACGCACGAGGAGCCTGCTTCAGGACATACAAGGACTTGTGGAGGCGACAGACATGATCCGGGCGAGACTCATCAACAAATCCAGGAGGCTGCTGACAGTAGACCACTTCATACAGTGAGCCATTAAGGAACGCATTCTTGACGTCAAGCTGCCGGATGGGCTAAGAGCTAGAGACAACAATATGAAGAACAAGCCGGATCGTAGCGGGCTTGACAATAGGACTGAAAGTCTCCTCATAGTCGATGCCGGGGAACTGAGAGTACCCACGAACGACCCATCTCGCCTTGTTGCGGGTGAGAGTACCATCGGAGTGGAACTTTTGACGATAGATCCACTTGCAGGTCACCATGTTGGCGCACGGAGGATGAGGAACAAGAGACCAGGTGTTGTTGTCAACGAGAGCCTAGTACTCAGCGGACATAGTAGATCGCCACTGAGGATCCTGCATCGCCTGACGAAACATGGTGGGGACGGTGTCGATGACGGAGTCCACAGCTGAGAGATTCAGCCTGTCCACGGGACACACTTGGCATCCGGAGCGCATCTGTGGAAGGGCGGGGGGCACTGGAGGGGGCGTCAAGGCAGCAACAGTAGTAGCCTACCGAGTTTGTGCATGTGGCGCGGCATAGGTCTGCCGTGGCAGAGAAGCGGCAGGATTTCCTGTCGCGACAGCCTGCCGTGGTAGAGAAATGGCCAGAATTCCTGCCGTGGCAGAGAAAACGCCGCATTTTCTGCGCGGCAGACCAGCGAAGCGAGTCGGCGACGGCGAGGCGATGTAAAGGCGCTTCAGGGCGATCGAGAGCTTCGGTGAAATGTACGATCGGTGTGCCGAAGAGGTCATCCAGGCGGTGTGGCGCAGGTGGCTCAGGCGCGGACGACGATGCTGCATACTGAAAGGGAAAAACAGTCGCATCGAAGACAACATGGCGCGAGACGAGAATTTTTCCGGTGACAGGATTATAACACCGATAACCACGATGGTTGGAGGGGTACCCAAGAAAGACACATGCCATGGATCATGCACTGAGCTTGTGGGGTTTTGTGGACGCGATATTAGGATAAAAAAGACAACCGAAGACACGAACACGAAGATCAGTGTAAGAGGGAGGACGACCATGGAGACGTGTGTATGGAACTTGGGATTGTATGGCTGTACTAGGACGGTGGTTTAGGAGATAGGTGGCAGTAGCTAGCGCCTCGGCCCAGAGATGATCTGGGATGTGAGCCTGGAACATAAGGGTGCGCATAGTGTCATTAATGGTACATATGGCACGTTTAGCCTTGCCGTTTTGCTGGGAAGTATATGGGCATGACAACCGCAATGCGGTGCCATGGGTGGTGAGTAGAGTATCAACAGTTTTGTTGAGGAACTCGGTAACGTTGTCTGTTTAGAGAGAGCGAATGGTTACACCAAACTGCATGCGCGCGTAAGCAATTTTTTTTCGAGAGTACGTGCAGCACATGATTTTGACGTAACAGAAAAGACCAATAAAAGTGCGAGAAGTCGTCGACAATAACAAGATAATATCGAAAACCAGAGGTACTAATAATTGGAGATGTCCACAAATCACAATTTATAAAATCGAAGATGGCACTAGACGTTGTAGTACACTGACTGAACGGTAAACAAACGTGTTTGCCAAGTTGACAGGCATGACACACCCGAGCACGACTAATTTTATTACACTTGATAAAATCTAGACGCTGAAGCACCAACATGGCATCATTACCAGGGTGACCAAGACGCTGGTGCCATAAATCGGCGGTGGCGGTGACGGACAAGGCGGTGGAGGAAGAACGGCGAAAGCTGCTCCTCTCAGGAAAGGTGTAGAGATCTCCGTCACTATTGCAATGAAGAATCACGCGACGTGTCTTCAGGTCCTTCACAGAGAAACCAAAGGCGTCAAACTCAATGGAACACATGTTATCGTGGGTAAACTCGCGAACAGAAAGCAAATTGCGAATAATGTGCGGTACTAGAAGAACATGGTTGAGTCTAAAGACGTGACCGGAAGGTGTGCGATAGGAGATGAAACCAAAAGAAGAAATAGGGATGGTGGTGCCATCACCGACAGTGACGAAGTGTGGAGTACGAAGAGGAGATGAACGAGTCAAGTTACCGTCTTCGTTGGTCATGTGCGAGGAGGCGCCGGAGTTCATGACCCAGCCTACTTTCTGAAGCGCGAGGTTGTTAAGGGCGGCAATGAGGACCGAGTTGTCCCATGTTGGCATCGAGGACGATGACACGGTGGCGGTGTACGCCTGGGGCCGGGGGCTGAGGATGCCCTGTCCAGAGGAGGGGTGATATATCGTAAACGTATCTATAATTTTTGATGTTCTTTTATATCTACTTTCTTATGTTTTGTTCACACTTTGATGTATTTTTATACATTTTCTGGAACTAACCTATTAACAAGATGCCACAGTGAAAGTTGTCTGTTTTCTGCTGTTTTTGGTTTTAGAAAAGCTATTAAGGAAATATTCTCGAAATTAGACGGGACAAAAGCCAATGTCAATATTTTACCCGAAGCAACATGGAGTCCGGAGGGGAGACGAAGTGGCGCACCAGGGAGGCCACACCTGGTGGCGGCACAGCCTAAGGGTGGTGCGCCACCAGGGGGTGTGGGCCTCCTGGTACTCCACCAACCTTTCCCCTTCGCCTATAAAAGCCTCCCGGGACGAAAACCCTAAGTACCCGATCATAAATCTACGAAAGAGTATGTAGCCGCCACCATATCCATCCCTAGACCGGAGGATCCGAAGCTCTTCCTGGCACCCTGCCAGAGGGGAGAGATCACCCTAGACGCCTTCTTCATCACCATGCCTGCCTTCAGTGTGATGCGTGAGTAGTTCATCCTTAGACTATAGGTCCATGTAATAGCTACATGGTTGGTTCTCCTCCTTTGTGCTATCATGTTTAGATCTTGTGAGCTCCGTTCATGATCAAGATCATCTATTTGTAATCTTACATGTTGTGTTTGCGGGGATCCGATGGATATTGAGATGCTATTTCAGATTGATTATTGATTCTATCATGTCTATGTTATTTGTGATCTTGCATGCTTTCCGTTGTTAGTAACTATCTTAGCCAAGTAGATGCTTGCAACTCCAAGAGTGAGTATTTATGCTCGATAGTGGGTTCATGCCTCTAGTAATCTAGGGAAGTGACAGAAATCTCTAAGGTTGTAGATGTACTGTTGCTACTAGGGAAAAAACAACAATCCTTTGTCTATGGATCAATCATATTGTTTACTTTACACACTTTGCTTAATGCAATTATCTGTTGCTTGCAACTTAATACTAGAAGGGGTTCGGACGATAACCTGAAAGTGGATTATTAGTCATAGATGCAGTTGGATTACGGTCTATGTATTATGTTGTAATGCCCAATCAAATCTCATAAGAGTCAAGATGTCTAGTATATGCATTGTTATGCTTTCTCAAATCTGTCAATTGCCCCGCTGTAATTTGTTCACCCAACATGCTATTTATCTTAAGGAGAAACACCTCTAGTGAACTATGGACCCCAATCCATTCTTTTACCATTGATATACCATATACTATTTACTATTTACTGTTTACTTTCTGCAAGCAATTACTATCTTCCATACTATACGTTTAATCCTTTGATTTCAGCAAAACCAGTGAGATTGACAACCTCACTGTAAGTTGGGGCAAAGTTATGTGGTTGTGTTGTGCAGGATTCCAAGTTGGTAGCAACACCTTGGAGTTGTTTCCTTACTCCTACTGGTTCGATAACCTTGGTTTTATAACCGAGGGAAACTTGCTACCGTGCTCATCATACCTTCATCTTGGGGTTCCCAACAAGCTCGGCGTATCTTGAGCCATCAAGGGGCGTGCCACTGACCAGCCCCTGGGGAGAATCAGACCCACGGGCCAGTGGGGTAGGCGTGCGGGTGGTCTGGGTGGTGCCCCCACCTTGGCGGCCACCGTTGCACCCCTTCAGCTTGTTCGCTGCCTTTCCCTTCCCAGGAGCCGCTCCAGGGCGGGGTCGTCGCCATGGCAGCCAGGGCCAGGGCAAGGAGGGGCTGGAGCGCGGGCCCGAGCGACCAGGGCGGTGGAGGCGGAGTTGGCCACCGCGTTGGCCTGCTGCATCTCCTCCATCAGGAGCATCGCCGGAGTGGAGAGGAAGGTGGGCAGCGGGTCGGTCATGGAGATGACCATGGCGGCGGAGGCAAAGCGGGGACCGAGACCACGCAGAGTGTTGAGGACGAGGGCGCGGTTGCTCATGGAGGAGTCATTGTCGGCGAGCATGTTGGCGAGGTGCTTATGACGGTGACAGTACTCGTGGATGGAGAGACCCCCCAGCAGGAGCTGGTGAAAGTCATTGTCGAGGTAGATGGCTTTGTTCGCCTTGTTCGCGGTGAAGAGATCACGAGCCGCCAGCCACAGCTAACGCGCAGTCTGATTCCCCGCAAGGATCATGTCCGCGACGTCCTCATCGATGGCAGTGTGGAGGTGGTTGAGGACGGTGTAGTCGACGGTGCTCCAGGCGTCGTCGGTGGGAGCAGCGGGCGTGGTGCCATCGACGTGGTCGAGGTAGCCAGAGCGCACCACTTGGTGTAGTTCCCAACGGCGAAGGAGAGGACGACAGGGCCGATGTGTCGAGGTGCGCCGCCAGCGGGGATGAGGGCAGCGGCGGCCGGAGAGCCGTTGGTCCCATCGGTGAGGGAGGGGAACGACATCGCAGCGGAAGGTTGGGGTGGGTTGGTGGCGGCGGTGGCCGAGGAGGCGGCGGCGGCTAGGGTTTAGAGGCGGCGACGGCTAGGATTTAGGATCGAGGGGAGGCTGATACCCTGTAGAAGGGTTTGGGGGAAGCCACACACGTAAAACCGTGGGGTTCCATGTATATTTATAGGAGGCCAGACACCGGTACAATTACAATACAGTTCTACTGTAAATACAATATATACAATCTAACAGTTGCTCACCTTGGGGCATAGTAGGGCGGCCATCCTACCTTGCTTTTCAGCAAAAGTTTATGTCTTATATAGACATTTTCATATACGTATGCCTATGCGTGTGTATTTTTTACTGTTTTTTGCTGAGTGATACGAATTCATATTTGAACGTTAAAATAAGCTTTGGAAAATGACCACAATGTTTTGATTTTTTCATTTGACATATGCGAACCATAAGAGTACAATAGAAGACCAAAAATTTGACTTTGCTTGTCCTATATTTTTTTTGAAAAGAAACCCAGCAATCAAGATAATCACGCTTAGAAACGATAACATGATGTGAATAAGAAAACTTTTCCTATTCCTACAAGGTAAAATTGCTCTAGTTAAAATTAGAATTAAAAAGTGTTTATAAATAGTACACGATTTAAATAACCAAATTTTACTTTGTGTTATGTTATGTGACATAAGTTGATTGAAATCCTTGAACAACTGATAAAACTGATATTTTATGCAATACAAATATAAGAAAATATAGGGGAAAGGGCATTTGCCCCTCCTCTTCTTCTCCTCTCCATGGTTCTAATTAAACAATGATTTATGTCTATGAGTTCGCCATACCTAATTTTTGTACCGTCCTCCGCCACTGAGTATTCTCAAGTGTAGTATAGTACTACATGGCACCGGGCATGGATGGTGTAGTGGACCATTTGCATTGACAGGGCTGTCCATGACTTAACGCTGATCAACTCTAGTATCTGCATTTATTTTGTCCGTAGTAGAAGTAGAAAAGCTAGGCATTTTCTTGGCAATTCCTTTGAAGCTTCATTCACACCACTCTCTATCTTCACTATGGCTGCCACTCTAGTCCTCACTAGATTTAGTGGTGCGCCGCACGATCCCGTTGAATTCGCACCAATTTACATTTGGTATGATGGCGATAAAAATTAGACAGCAAAATAATAATGCGTTCTTTTCAAGAAAACACTTATATATGATCAGGGAAATAGAATGATATATTACACTAATATTGAAAGACTTTATACAAAGTAACAAAATTAAGAAATGAACAACAAAAGGAAGGCGATGATTTTCCTCATAGTTGTAGATACATCTATTACGAAAAATGCCTCATACACCCATTTTTAAATGTAAAAAAATGAAAGAAAATTTCTCATCTACATCCCACACCCTAAATGATATGCGCCTTCTAATTAAATTCCAAATAACATAGAAGATTTATGGTGGTGGAGTTTGAGTTTATCTCGAAACATTTTCCATATATGTTCACTATTTAACTCCTTATAAAAGTGCACTCCTCAAATAGGATAGTGACCACCCTTAAGAAATTATTACTCATCAACATTCTCTTCAGCAGTGGGAACCTCACTCTCACCGCTCTGTAGGTTGTGTCGGCATCGAAAAATCCCCTCCATGGATGACCGCTCATAAAAATCAATGGTTGGCCATCTAATACTGAAAAAGATGTTGGAGCACAAAAATATATCAGGTTAATTATTTTACATTGCAAATGATGGACCACTTTTTGAATTCTTTTTTAGCTTTTGAAAGCTTAGCTGAAATCGGAACATCCAAGTATGTGGCTGAGACATTTATATTTATTCAATAACTATCCAGGTGGCCCTCGCAAATGTGAGGACATCAATCCTAAATACACTCATTGTATTTGAGAGTTGGATTATGGTTATATAGGTACTGAAAATAGTGTTATCTGAATGGTATCACTATATATCCACTACAACCTTTATGGTAAGATAATATCACTTGTTCATATTAAATCATTTTAAATTATGAGCAACTAATTGTTATGTATCTCCAAAAACATATGTCGCCATATTCTGGATTATCCTTTATTACACTAATTTGATCTATTTTTTCTGTGTACGTGCTACTACACACTGAACTTCAACCCCCACTAACATATTGGTTCTGTTATAATCCCGTGACTATGCCAACTTGGAACACGGTAGCTGTTGGAATTATGCCCTAGAGGCAATAATAAAGATGTTATTATTATAATTCTTGTTCATGATAAAGTTTATATTCCATGCTAGAATTGTATTAAACGGAAACATTAATACTTGTGTGGTTTGTGAACAACACCGTGTCCCTAGTACGCCTCTATGGACTAGCTCATTGATCAATGATGGTTAAGGTTTCCTAACCATAGACATGAGTTGTCAATTGATAATGAGATCATATCATTGGGAGAATGGTACGGTGGACAGACCCAAACTAAGCGAAGCAATTAGATCATATCATTGTGTTCATCTTTGCGAAGCTTTTCCTATGTCAAATATTGTATTCCTTGGACCATGAGATAATACAACTCCCTGGTATCGGAAGAAAGCTTTGAGGTCATCAAACGTCATCCTATGAGAGGGTGATCATAAAGGTGTCTCTCAGGTAATCGGAAAGTATCTGTTGGATTGTATGTATCGAGATGGGATTTGTCCCTCCCAAGTCGGAGAGATATACTTCGGGCCCACTCGGTAATCGATATCAACACCGCTTGCAAGCATGTGGTTAAGGAGTTGATCACAAAGTGATATTGGATTACGGAACGAGTGAAGTACTTGCTGTGAACGAGATTGAACTAGGTATGACGATACCGACGATCGAATCTCGGGCAAGTAAAATATGGCGAGACGAAGGGAATATATATATGGGATTGATTAAATCCTGGCATCGTGGTTCATCCGATATGATCATCGATGAATGTGTGGGAGTCAATATGGGTGCCCAGACCCCGCTGTTGATTATTGATAGAAGATCATGTCTGCATATTCTCGAACCCGCAGGGTCACACACTTAACGTGTCTCGACGCTAGGATAGATTGGATAATTGGTTTATGAATTTTTGTTCGGAGTCTCGGATGGGATCCGGGACATCACGAGAGGTTCCGGAATGGTCCGGAGAATAAGATTCATATAAGGCAGTGCAGTTTTTGGAGTTCAGAATTGTTCCGGATTAATCGGTATTGTACCGGAAGCTTCTAGAACCTTCCGGAAGGGGGCCAACGTGGTCCCACCTTCCGGGAGGGGGCATGGGCCTATGAGGGAGTGTCCTGGCCATATTGGGCCAGGGGCACAAGGCCCCATAGGGCCCAGCCGATTCTAGAGAGATTTAACTCATTTAAATCTCGGGATAGAATTTCTAGATAAGGGGAGAGTTTAAATCGGTTAAACTAGAGATAGGCTTGGAGGAGGGGCTAGGGCTGGCCGCCCCCTCCCCCTCTATATATAGAGGGCTGGTGCGCCTCTCCCCTGTACACACATCTCCCTCCAAGCCCTAGTAGCCCTGCTGCCTTCCTCTCTCCCTCCCGACTGTTTGCAGGCGAAGCCCTGCTGCAGAAATTCTCCACCAAATACACCACGCCGTCATGTTGTAGATCCAATCCATCTCTCCACCATACTTGCTGGTCCAAGGAAGGAGGAGACGTCGAGGTGCTGCACGTGTGCATCTCACGGAGGCACCGCCACTTGTGGTGCTAGATCGGATCGGATCGCGAGGAGGAGAAGCGAGTACGACTACATCACCCACGTTCCGACGAATGTTCCGCTGTGCGAATCTTCAAGGGTATGAAGATCTAATCCAATCTCTCTCGTTGTTTGCATCTCCTAGATTAGATCTTTGCTTTCCCTCTGTTCGCTTCCGTAGAAAATTTTGATTTACTATGCTGCAAATCCCTTCAGTGGTATCAGAGCTAGATCTATGCGTAGATGTGTTTCACGAGTAGAACGCAACATGGTTGTTGCGGGCGTTGATGTTTTCTGTTGCAAGCCTCTTGTTTGTGTTCTTCTTATGACGCGGGATAGTGAGATTGAAGCGGTCCAGGCCAACCTTACGCGACGCCGTCAGACCGGCTCCGCACTTGACGTGGCTTGTTCCACACATGCGGTGGTGGATGTCGATTTCTCTCACTATAGTTGTCATGGGATTAACACCGGAGTTTGGCAACCATAATATCACCGTTGTGGCTTTCCGTAGGTAAGAATCGTTCTTAGCATCTACTCCCATAAGCCACGTAAAACATGCAACAACAAAGTAGAGGCGTCTAACTTGTTTTTGCAGGGAGTGTTTTCTGTGATATGGTATGGCCCAAAATGTGATGTGTATATTGTATGCGATGATCATGTTTTGTAATGTTTCACGACTTGCATGTCGATGAGTACACAACCGGCAGGAGCCATATGGTTGTCTTTATAATTGTGTATGACCTGCGAGTCAACTTCTTATACGCCATGTAATAGCTTTACTTTATCGCTAAGTAGTTAGCAATAGTTGTAGTTGCTATTCGTGGTGGAGGCAATCATGGTGAAGTGATGGAGATCATGCCGGAACGCACAAGATGGAGATCATTGCGCAAAGATTGGCTATACCATGTCACATAAAGTTATATGCATGTGATGTTTATCCTTTTATGTATCTTATTATGCTTAGATCGCGACGGTAGCATTATAAGATGATTCCTCACTTAAAGATCAAGATAAAACTGTGTTCTCCCGGTATGCACCGCTATAAAGTTCGTCGTTTCTAAGCATCACGTGAGGATCGGGTGATATATACTCTACGCTCACATACAACGGGTGAAAGCCTTTTTTGCACTGCGAAATACTTGGGTCTAACTTGACGAGCCTAGCATGTACAGACATGGCCTCGGAACACATGAACCGAAAGGTTAAGCATGAGTCATATGAATGATATGATCGACACTTCGTTGTCCACCATTGAAACCACATATCTTCTCATGAAGATCGGATTAGGTGTGGTGAATTTGGATCGTGTTCACTAAACAACTTGAGGGATGTTGAATTTAGTGGGAGTTCATCTAGTAATTTGATTAAGTTGAACTATTTATCATGAACATAGTCTAAATTGTACTTGCAAATACTGTAGATCACATGGCCAAGTCCAACTTCAACTTCAACGTTTTTGCTGAGAAAGAAAAGTTTAGAAACAATGGGTCTAACTTCACCAACTGGTTCCGCAATCTAAGAATCATTCTGTCTGGCGGACAAAAGGACTATGTCCTTGAGAAAGCGTTAGGTAACCCCCCTACTGCAACTGCGCCGGCTGATGAGAAAGCTGTCTATCAGTCGTGCAAAGATGATTATGGTGTGATTAAGAGCACCATGTTGTTTGCTATGGAACCGGAACTTCAAAATCATTTTGAAAACTATCCCGGGACCTTTGAGATTCTCGAGGAGCTGAAAACCATATTTCAGACTCAGGCCCGTTCTGAGAGATATGAGATCTCTGAGAAGTTCTTTAACTGCAAGATGGAGGAAGGGAGTTCCGTTAGTGAGCACGCCATTAAGATGTCGGGCTACACTCAACACCTTGAGCAACTGGACTGCAAGATTCCGGAGGAGCTCAAGATTGACAGGGTTCTGCAATCACTCCCTCCCAGCTACAAAAGTTTTGTAGTGACTCATAATCAGATTGGTTCCATCGATCACCGAGCTCTTCGAAAGCTAAAGGCTGCGGAGGTGGACATCAAGAAGGATAATCATGTGTTGATGGTTAACAAGCCCTCCTTCAAGAAAGGTAAAGGCAAAGAAGCCCTTCAAGAAAGGCGGCGACAAGCGTTGCCCTGCTGAGAAGAAGCTCAAGTCCGGTCCCAAGCCGGACCTTGAGTGCTTCTATTGCAAGGACAAGGGTCCTTGGAAGCGAATCTGTCAAGTACTTAGCGGACAAGAAGGCTGGCACCATCAAAGGTATATTTGATATACATGTTATTGATGTTTTCCTTACTAGCCCTCGTTGTAGTGCACAGGTATTTGATACGGTTGATTGCTAATATTTGTAACTTCGAAGCAGGAGTTGCGGAATAGACGGTGGCTTGCGAGGATGAGGTGACGATTGGCGTTGCTAGCGGATCAAGAGTTGATGTGATGGCCGTCGCACGCTCTCCTTAGTTTTACCTTGGGATTAGTTTTAAACCTTAATAAATGTTATTATGTACTGCGTTGAGCATAAACATTATTTACGGATCGTGTTTATTGCAAGGCGGTTATTCATTTAAATCGGAGAATAATGGTTGTTCTATTTATATGAGTAACATCTTTTATGGTCATGCACCTCTTGTGAGTGGTTTATTTCTTCTAAATCTCGAAAGGGATGAAACACACATCCATAACATTGAGGCTAAGAGATGCAAAGTAGATAGTGATAATACTACTTATTTGTGGCCTTTGTCGTCTAGGTCATATTGGTGTAAAGCGTATGAAGAAACTCCATTCGATGGACTTTTGGAGTCTCTTGATTTTGAATCATTTGACACATGCGAACCATGCCTCATGGGCAAGATGATCAAAACCCGTTCTCGGTATGATGGAGCGAACAACGGACTTGTTGGAAATCATACATACCGATGTATGCGGACCGATGAGTGTTTGAATACGGTGGATATCGCTATTTTCTCACTTTTACCGATGACTTAAGTAGATATGGGTATATCTATTTAATGAAACATAAATCTGAAACGTTTGAAAAGTTCAAAGAATTTCAGAATGAAGTGGAGAACCATCGTAGAAAGATTAAGTTTCTACGATCCGATCGTGGCGAATATTTGAGTTATGATTTTCTCACGCATCTCAAAGCAAGTGGAATCGTTTCACAACTCCATACCCGAGAACACCACAGCGCAATGGTGTGTGCGATTAGAATCGAACCCTATTAGATATGGTCCGATGATGTCTCTTACTGATTTTCCGTTATCATTTTGGGGTTATGCATTAGAAACGCTGCATTCACTTTAAATAGGGCTCCATCTAAATCCGTTGAGACGACACCGTATGAACTGTGGTTTGGTGCTAAACCTAAGTTGTCTTTTCTTAAAGTTTGGGGATGCAAAGCTTACGTCAAGAAGTTGATGCCGGACAAGCTCGAACCCAAAGCGGAGAAATGCGTCTTCATAGGATACCCTAAGGAAACTATTGGGTATACCTTCTATCCGCAGAACCGAAGGCAAAGTGTTTGTCATGAAGAACGGTTCCTTTCTTGAGAAGGAGTTTCTCTCGAAAGAAGTGAGTGGGAGGAAAGTAGAGCTAGACGAGGTTATTGAACCTTCTCTTGAATTGGAGAGTAAGCGCTTGACCTGAAATTGTTCGAGTCTTTTGCACCAACAATAGAGGAAGCTAATGACAAGGATCATGAAGCTTGGACGATCTCGCTCTTGAACGTCGCGGTCGACAAGGTCGCGTGCCCCTCTGAGTGGTACGGCAACCTGTCTTGACGTCTTGTTAATAGAAGACAGTGAACCTACGAACTATGAGGAAGCGATGATGAGCCCAGACTCTGAGAAATGGCTAGAAGCCATGAAATCCGAATTGGGATCCATGAGCGAAAACCAAGTATGGACTTTGGTGGACCCTCCTAGCGCCCGAAAGACCGTTGAGTGCAAATGGATCTTCAAGAAGAAAGCAGACGGATGGTAATGTTACCGTCTATAAAGCACGGCTTGTCGCGAAAGGTTTTCGACAAGTTCAAGGTGTTGACTACGATGAGACTTTCTCTCCCGTAGTGATGCTTAAGTCTATTCGGATTTTATTAGCAATTGCTGTGTTTCATGATTATGAAATATGGCAGATGGATGTCAAGACTGCGTTCCTCAATGGCAACATTGATGAAGAGTTGTATATGATGCAACCCGAAGGTTTTGTCGATCCTAAGGATGCTGATAAAGTATGCAAACTTCAGTTCCATTTATGGTGAAGCAAGCATCTCGGAGTTGGAACCTTCGTTTTGATCAAGTGATCAAGAGCTTTGGATTTGTTCCAAATTGCTACGAAGCTTGCATCTACAAGAAAGTGAGTGGGAGCTCGGTGACATTTCTGGTACTATATGTGGATGACATATTGATTATTGGAAATGACATCAACATGCTTAACGATGTGAAGAGTTATTTGAACAAGTGTTTTTCAATGAAAGACCTAGGTGAAGCTACTTATATATTGGGCATCAAAATCTATAGAGATAGACAAAGACGCCTGATAGCTTTAAGCCAAAGTACATACCTAGACAAAGTTTTGAAAAGGTTCAGAATGGATAAGGCATTGAAAGGTTCAGTGCCTATGTTGTCGAGTAAGATATTGAGCGAGGCTCGGTGTCCTTCTGATGTAAATGATAGGAAGCTATGAGCAAAGTGCCTTATGCCTCGGCCATAGGTTCCATCATGTATGCCATCTTGTGTACTAGACGGATGTGTCCAATGCTCTTAGTTTGACGAGCAGATATCAAAGTGATCGAGTGGAACCTTTGGACGTGAAGAACATCCTAAGGTACCTAAATAGGACTAAAGAAATGTTCTTAGTCTATGGGGTGATGAACAGCTTGTCGTAAAGGTTACGTCGATGCTAGTTTCGACACCGACAAGGATGATGCTAAATCTCAGATGTGGATACGTGTATATTTTGAATGGAGGAGCTGTGAGTGGAGAAGCTGCAAGCAAGCGTGGTCGCGAGATCTACGATGAAAGCGGAATACATGGCTGCTGCAGAAGCGTCAAGTGAAGGAGTTTGGATCAGAAACTTCATCACTGAGCTTGGCGTGGTTCCAAGTGCATTGGACCCACTGGAGATATTGTGTAACAACACTGGCGCCATAGCACTCGCTAAGGAACCAAGATATCATCCAAAGACCAAGCATATCAACCGCAAGTTTCATATAATCCGAGATTATATAGCAGATGGAGATCTGAAGATCAGCAAAGTACATACAGATCTGAATGTCGCAGATCCATTGACTAAACCTCTTCCACGTGTAAAACATGATTAGCACCTCAGTGCCATGGGTGTAAGATTGTTGCCAAATGTAAACTAGATTATTGACTCTAGTGCAAGTGGGAGACTGTTGGAATTATGCCCTAGAGGCAATAATAAAGATGTTATTATTATAATTCTTGTTCATGATAAAGTTTATATTCCATGCTAGAATTGTATTAAACGGAAACATTAATACTTGTGTGGTTTGTGAACAACACCGTGTCCCTAGTACGCCTCTATGGACTAGCTCATTGATCAATGATGGTTAAGGTTTCCTAACCATAGACATGAGTTGTCAATTGATAATGAGATCATATCATTGGGAGAATGGTATGGTGGACAGACCCAAACTAAGCGAAGCAATTAGATCATATCATTGTGTTCATCTTTGCGAAGCTTTTCCTATGTCAAATATTGTATTCCTTGGACCATGAGATAATACAACTCCCTGGTATCGGAAGAAAGCTTTGAGGTCATCAAACGTCATCCTATGAGAGGGTGATCATAAAGGTGTCTCTCAGGTAATCGGAAAGTATACATTGGGTTGTATGTATCGAGATGGGATTTGTCCCTCAAGTCGGAGAGATATACTTGGGCCCACTCGGTAATCGATATCAACACCGCTTGCAAGCATGTGGTTAAGGAGTTGATCACAAAGTGATATTGGATTACGGAGCAGTGAAGTACTTTTGTGAACGAGATTGAACTAGGTATGACGATACGGCGATCGAATCTCGGTCAAGTAAAATATGGCGAGACGAAGTGAATATATATATGTGATTGATTAAATCCTGGCATAGTGGTTCATCCGATATGATCATCGATGAATGTGTGGGAGTCAATTTGGGTGCCCAGACCCGCTGTTGATTATTGATAGAAGATCATGTGCGCATATTCTCGAACCCGAGGTCACACATAACGTGTCTCGGCTAGGATAGATTGGATAATTGGTTTATGAATTTTTGTTGAGTCTCGGATGGGATCCGGGACATCACGAGGTTCGAATGGTCCGGAGAATAAGATTCATATAAGGCAGTGCAGTTTTTGGAGTTCGGAATTGTTCCGGATTAATCGGTATTGTACCGGAAGCTTCTAGAACCTTCCGGAAGGGGGCCAACGTGGTCCCACCTTCCGAGAGGGGGCATGGGCCTATGAGGGAGTGTCCTGGCCCAGCCGATTCTAGAGAGATTTAACTCATTTAAATCTCGGGATAGAATTTCTAGATAAGGGGAGAGTTTAAATCGTTTAAACTAGAGATAGGCTTGGAGGAGGGGCTAGGGCTGGCCGCCCCCTCCCCCTCTATATATAGAGGGCTGGTGCGCCCCTCCCCTGAACACACATCTCCCTCCAAGCCCTAGTAGCCCTGCTGCCTTCCTCTCTCCCTCCCATTGTTTTGCAGGAAGCCTGCTGCAGAAATTCTCCACCAAATACACCACGCCGTCGTGTTAGATCAATCCATATCTCCACCATACTTGCTGGTCCAAGGAAGGAGGAGGCGTCAGTGCTGCGTGTGCATCTCACGGAGGCACCGCCACTTGTGGTGCTAGATCGGATCGGATCGCGAGGAGGAGAAGCGATGCGACTACATCACCCACGTTAACGAGCGTTCATTGTCTGAATCTTCAAGGGTATGAAGATCTAATCCAATCTCTCTCGTTGTTTGCATGTCCTAGATTAGATCTTGGCTTTCCCTCTGTTCGCTTCCGTAGAAAATTTTGATTTACTATGCTGCGAATCCCTTCAGTAGCTTCGTCCTACTAATCCAATACTCTAGGTGAACTATATTTGATGTGATCCCAATATTTTAGGTTAATTATTTATTCATCGGTTTAAAACCACATAAATAAATAAAAACTAAGTTTGTTCTGAGCATTTAAATCATAAAGAATTAGAAATCATCAAAGATACAAAAGGGTAATTGATTACATCTTACAAAGTGCATTTGATTAAATCATGAAGAAGACATCTATCAGAGTAACACTATTGGGTATATCCTAGTTTTCAATCAGGTCGTCTTACCCGACATGACTAAGTCGGTTTGGATGACATAGTTCTAATATAATCAGACACCACTTTAATGTGGTTTCGCTGCCATATAATCCTTTTAGTTCCTTTGGAACCACCAATATGGTATGCTCCTAGCTATTCAAATATTCCAAGTTAAGGTCTTCAAAAAACATAAATAGGTTTTGGTTAATCTGCCGATCCACACGATTAACAACGAAAAATTGACAATTGTGATGACATGTAAGTCTGTTTATACTCTTAAAGAGTAGAAATTATATAGATGTCCAAAAAGTATAACCACAGATACACATAAAAAAGTCTAGGCTTGCCAAAAATCATTGACACCATTTATTAATACAGTATATATGGATGACTATGCCATTGAGCACTAATGGTAAATTGCTTATGGGATATAAACAAAATAAGTTTGTCTATGATTTCCTTTTAGATGGAATTATGTCATAAAAATATATGTTCTAATGAATTTTGAGTATAACAGTCACTTCCTTTTCTTAATTAAGTTTTATGCTTCTATCACACAGTTGGCTTGGGACTATTGTTACAACAAAATAAACATAGCTTGCCCAGAATTTACCGCTACAAAACTGAAGACACTAAATTTTCCATTATCACATTAAAAAATTCACAAAGGTGACATCCATATGTCAAAAATTCCGATAAGAAGGTACGGAGCATTTTTTTGTTAGATTAGTAGATACAAGATTAAGAGAAAGTTATGCTACTGATTAAGCGTAACACCACAACCGAAAAGGATAATTAATGCATGCCTTCTAATGGATGCAGACTATATAAGATATGAGCTTAGTTGAATCTAGTATTTCCTTGAATACTCATATATATATGCAGTTTGGTATTTGTTCGTGCATTTTAAGACACCTTTTAGCTTACCCAATGAACACTTATTGTTGAAAAACTGAGTGCAAGTGAAGCTGTAAATTTGGAATATGCATGTATACATCATACAAACTTGGATAAGATGTGGATCCTAATTACGACATCTCCACATAGCTCATAAGAGCAATATTTATTCATCTTAACATACACATAACACAATAATACATGAACCGCTTGTTAGTATTTTAGGCTAGCACATACACACCTGCCATATAATGATTCGATACAAGTGAGTCCGAGAACTACAAAATGGGGAACAGAAGTTCCATGAAATTCCGGTGGAGAAGTTTACATAAAATAGCAAAGGGGCCCTCGCAAATGCGAGGGCAACACTTATAGTTTGTCAAAACTTTCAATTATTTAATTATGTGTTCTGAAGATATTTCATTCTCCCGTTTACCATTTTAGTCATAAAATAAACACCATTGGTACATGGATGCTACCTTGAAGGAATTGGTCTATTTTCTATCTAGGGTTTAGATTGCAAAGAAATGATAAAAGAGATATGAACTCTTGTGTATAAAAAATCTAATGATATTAACTTGTTATCAATATATTAGTTTTATAGCAAGACAAGAGGTTGCGAGGCCACCAAACAAAAATAATATGTTGTAATGGGGCTGTTTTTTGAAGCATAACAGACTCATAGTAAAACTATAATGTCCAAAACTTTATTATATATTGAAAGAGTTTGAATATCTTCAAAATAAAATGTATTCTTTTGCTAAAATGTTGCGCATATTATGGTCAGAGTAAACAAATAGTTTTTGGAAAAAACACGTAAACTTTGTACATATATTATGCTTTTGTATTTATTTCCAATTGATCTATTAGTGCATGTATCAAATAAAAGTGAAAATCGTCAGTTTTGTTACCCTTGATTTCTTAGTGAAATAAATAGGAGGATTTCTTCTCCCCTTTGACGGGCTCTTTCTAATCAACTATTTCTCCCTTCTTTTATCATCTTCTCTACATTTTTCCAACTTTATGCCATATCCTGCTCCATTTTCTAATGGTATTTAAAAATGGGCTATGCTTAGGTATGCTTGGGTATTACTGTTCAAGCCATGTTTTAGCTTTAATGAGTCTAAAATAGCGAGACATGCAACCAAATAAGGATGGAGAAGCAAATCAAATCCAATAAAACATAAAGTGTGCCAAGTTTTTGTGTGCACACTTGCTCACCCCCTAAACCAAGTTTGATGTTGACCCAAATAGAGTTTTTTTCTCAAACCAACCAAATCATTGTATGTAACCCACGTAGTTAGTTTGGTTCGGAGTCATCCTTTGTTAACCATAGTTGTAAAATCTAACTATTTTTTGGTAGGATGATTTTGTAAAATTATTTTTCATGACAGAACTAAGACATGTATTTATGGAACAGATGATAAATCTTATTGATTATGAATTAGTGCTCACAAATAGAGATGCTCGATATATTTTGGTTTTGGAACAGAAAGTCCATTTGTCAATATCTATAATATATATTGAGTCAAACTATTTCTTACTTAGCTAGTGACAAATTTTTAATGGTTCTAAATAAATGGATGGAAGTCAGCTGGATCAATTAGTTTATACGCATTGAACTGAAACCAACTGATGTGGCCTAAAAATTAAATTAATACATCAGTTCAGACGGATGTGGTTCTATGGCTTTGTGGGACCAGTCTGAAACGGAAAGGCCAAGTGCACATATATCATGTGGACTCTTTCGTCCTCTTTAATAAGACTTTAACAATCGCACGACCGGGGTGGTTGTAGTCAATCTTGTTTTTGTTGGTAGATCGCGAGTGTACGTGACATACCGAGAGTCCTAGACATATTTAATATGTATACAATTTTTTTTTTGCGGGTAATATGTATACAATTTTTAATCTCACGAAGAATTAAAGGATCAGATTATTTCGCACATGTGGAAGCATATGGTGGCTTCGTTTGCTTTCTTATGTTGCTTTTAGTATATAATAGATTTGTTGAAAACATATTAAAACTAAACATCGATCAATAGATATTATAGTGTCAACCCAAGCACTCATTGCAAATATGTAATGTTATAAAAGTAATAAGTGATCTATTATTAAATACTATAGGGACTGGAATGCACTTAACCTAAATAACGGTGTATATATAAAAATAAGTATAAATTTTGTAGTAATTAGCAAAGACTAGGAAAAATGCCCGTGCGTTGCTACGGGTTGATTTTGTTTAAACATTTTTGTAGCATATAGAGATGCCGCGCTGATGCCGTCAACTTGTAGCTCTTGTACTCCCGAGCTTCGTGGCAGTAGTAAATGTGTCATTCAGAGTCTCTCTCACAAATCACAAATTCTAAAAGGGTCATAGGTAAACAATTAGGTTAAAATCATGCATGTATCAGTTAAGCGCATCATACCTTTAAGAGAACACATGCAAAACTTCCTTGTACCAGTTGACTGAAACAAAAAGTAAATTTTCCAAAAATAAACATGAACTATAATCGAGAAAAAATCTTTTAAATTTAAGGCGTAGGCAACTGAACAAATCATCAGATTCCTATGCTGCTATGCATTATCTGATGGCAAGGCCTGAGGTCACTACAAAAAGTCAAGTTGGCCGGGGCATACATGTTGGCCGGGGCATACATGTTGGAAGGTGCTCCTTCTCTTCCGCGAGAAGGCATTAGAGCAGAGTACCTTAAAGGAACAAAACTCTCAAACTTGGTAACTCCATCAAGCTCACCGTCTTCAGTTTCAACTCCAATCCATGTGTCAAGTGTCTAGCGTTCACATAGTACTGTCCCAAATAACTCTCTGAATTACCTTCTCTTTCCAGGAGCAAGACCGGATATGTTCTTGTGTTTATGGTCTTTAGTAGATGATGTGGAATCCCTAGAGATTAAAGATTCACGGCTCTGTGACACCACTGGTGTTTCCGTGTTTGGTGATGGTGTGACAGAGTCTTCTGGACATGAAGTCTGACGTGAAACCGAAGATTCTCAGGCGAGAAGCGAAACTGAAGATGTTCAAGCCTGCAACTTCGTACCGAGCTATCCATTGAGTTCACCATCTTCAGTATGAACTAACTTCCATTTCTAAAGTGTTAACACGGTAGTGCTCCAAACTCTCCGCATTCTATTTTTCACTCTAGGAGAAAGGTTCGTGCAACATAACTGAAGATACTCAAGCCTGCAACTTCATACTGAGTCAGATAACACTACTCCTTTTGTCAGTAGTTTCAGTTTAGACGTTTTTTTTCTCTTTCAGTGTCTTGATATAAGATAAGAGGAATAAAGTCACGCTTCATTCCCTAAGACAGTGCTTCTGAGTTACAAAAAAACCCGATGCTCCAGTTAATTGGATTCTTCAGAGCTTTGCCTTCCTCTTCCTGTTGTCCACGGGCAGTGTCTGAATCTTTTAAGATTGTGCCACTGCTCACTTCCTTCCAGTTTTCAGGCTCCTTCTGCACTTCTACTCTGCAAGTACCTCCGAAGATGATGCCACCAATGCTCTATCTCCTTCCGATATAGATGAATCGATTCTTCTAGATCTTCTTTGATTTATTCACCCAGATGAATCCTCTTTCTCAATTTTTCTACTCCTACATCGAATCCCAAGTGGCCATGGCCGCCTGAAGTGAGCAAGGAACAATTGAGGCGCTGACGGAAGATGGCATGGGCGGAGTCAGCCAAAGTATGGGGATTGAGTCGTCGTGCAGTTTCGTTCTGAGCCTTGCCGCTGCGCACTTCGACCTGCCAGCAGCACGGAGCCTCGCTGAACTGTACGTGGCGGCGCCATCCGCGCTGACTCGTCACCGATGGAGACTGCCCCGCGCCTCTCCGTCATGCCCGAGAGCTCCGCCTCATCTAACTCTCCCGCCGGTGCACGAGGTGGACCTCTCGCCGGCGCGACATGCGAGCTGAGGCGCGGCACCGCGTGGTATGGGCGGCGATCCAGGAACCTGGGAGTAGGGATTGGGAGGAGGTCGTCCGACGGATTTGGGAATTGCACAGGCGAGAGGATGCAGGCGTGCAGAGTGTTTTTTTCTTCCAAACAAACCGGTTAGATTTGTTTTGCAACCCCTGCCGGCTGTCCGGTCCCGAGGCTGCTCCACTAAGAGGAAGAAGACTAGAGTCGAAGACACAAGAATCACACAAGAAATTGACACAGGAAGAAGGAGCTCTTTATTGATATCTCTGTTGAACAGTACGTACAATGATTGCTTCTCTATTTATAGACTACAGGGGGATAACGATACCATATGGGCTAACCTAGCCAGGTAGAGGCCACACCGAATGGGCCCCTACCGGCCTAGTTTTCCAACACTCCCTCTGGGTATCTTATCTGTATATCCATGTCTTAAAACTCCAAAAAACCCAGTGGAAAAAAATATGGAGAAAAGTACATGGTATACCTCTTGTTATGTTGCACGAATTGCCTCATTAAAAACCTCACGTGAGAAACTTTCATAAAAACTCACTAAGGGAAAAAGAGTACAATTCACCTAACTGTAAAGTTAAGTACTCAATCATCGGGATCGAGATTTCAGCGATGAGTTTGTGAAGATTCTCAGCAAGATTTTCACATGACTTGGTGTGCAATACTTTTACTTCGTTCATCTTTTGTAATTCATGTGCATAGAAGAACTTGAGGTTTATATGCTTTGTAAGATTGCTCTTCACGTAATCCGTCTGGACTTGTGCAACACAAGCAGCATTATCTTCATAGATAATTGTTGAGGTTTGTACGGTGTCCAGCCCACATGACATCTGGATGTGGCTGACTACTCGTCGAAGCCATACACACTCTCGTGATGCTTCATATAATGCAATGATTTCCGAGTGGTTTGTCGAAGTTGACACAAGAGTTTGCTTAGACGATTTCCAGGAAATCGCTGTTCCACCACAAAGAAAAACATATCAAGTCTGTGACTTGGACGTGTGCGGGTCCGAAAGGTACCCAAAGATTCGCATAGCCTACAATGATAGGTCTTGGTTCTTTTGGTAAAACAATCCAAGGTCTTTGGTCCCTTGTAGGTACCGAAAAATATCCTTAACGCCTTTCCAATGCCTTTTGGTAGGCTCAGAACTATACCTAGCAAGTAGATTGACGGCGAATGCAATATCCGGCCGTGTGCAGTTTGCGAGGTACATGAGTGCTCCAACCGCACTTAAGTAGGGGAATTCTGGTCCTGCACTTCCTCCCCTCTTCTTTAGGCCTGAACGGGTCCTTGTCTTGCTGCAGAGATCTTCCGACCATCGGGGTCTTAGAAGGGTATGCTTTGTCAAACCCAAATCGTTCCAACACCTTCTGGGTGTAGGCCGACTGGTGCAATAGAATCCCAGCAGGGGAATGCTCAAGTTGTAGACCTAGGCAGAACTTGGTTTTGCCTAAATCTTTCATCTCAATTCACATCGTAGGAACTCGCTTCCTCAATATCCTCGTGTACCGATTATATTTAAATCGTCCACATACACCGAGATAATACAAAACCATCCCGGATCTCCGTGATAAAACACATGGGAAATCTTCATTGCTCGTAGCCCTTCCGATGAAGGAAATCGCTAAACGATTATACCACATCCTATCTCGATTGTTTAAGTCCATACAGGACTTCTTAAGCTGAACATCGATATAAACCCCTGTTGTTTCTATCCTGTTTCGGAACAGGGATACCTTCAGGTACTTTCATGTATATGTCCGAATCCAAGTTACCATATAGGTAAGCGGTGACAACATCCATAAGTTTCATTTTTAAGTCCATGTTTACTGCCATTGAGATCAAGTATCTAAAGGTAATTCCATCCATGACTGGGGAGTAAGTTTCCTCAAAGTCGACACCTGGTCGCTGAGTGAAACCTTGAGCAACGAGCCTCGCTTTGTACCTTACTAATTCATTATTTTCTTTTCTCTTTCGAACAAAAACCCACTTATGGCCAACAGGGCGAATGTGAGGAGGAGTTAGACAAACAGACCCAAATACCTCTCTTTTGTTTAACGATAATAATTCAGTAGTGATTGCCTTCAGCCAATCTTTCCAATCCGACCTTTTCTTACAATCAGCGAGCGTGTTAGGCTCAGGGTCAAGATCTATGATTGAGGCAATTTTCTTGGCAAAATTAACGTCGACATTTGCCATGGCTCGGTTGTATGACCCACCCGAATTAACATAGTTAATGGCCATTTCGTCATGGAGTGCATCAGGCACATCCTCTTGCTCCACCGAATTTCCCAATCCGGGGGCTAGGTCCTTTAGTTTTCCTGCTCCGATGTGTGCGCACACAACTTCGCTAGGTATTTCCGATATAGGAAAATTCAAGTCCGGGATTTCGTGCACTGAAACATCCGTACTTGTGCCAGGTCTCAACTAGCTCCCCTCTTCAGGGGTAGACTATAATAAATCTCTCTTATCCTTTTTCTTCGGACGTCCCCGGGTACTTGGGATTCGAGAAACCAGATTCCTCGTCCTCTTAGGCCTTAGGACGGGAACGGGTATACCATCATTTTTCTTTGGTATTTCAACCCTTTCTGGTGCATTGCGTGCAGGCACATGCGACTTTATCACAGTCTTTAAATCACTAAAATGATCAGGCAGTTGATTCGCTAAGGAGTGCAAATCTAATATCTTTTGGACTTCTCGATTAGACACAACAGTGCGCGGGTCATGAGCGTGGATCCCCGTGGCTTGCCACGTGATTTCACGACTTTTGTCATCCAGGGGTTGATTACCTCCCCCCAAAGTCGGAAAAAGATCCTCGTCAAAAATGCAGTCAGCAAAACGGGCCGTGTGACAGTCGCCTGTCATGGGGTCCAAGAACCTGATTATAGACACAGTCTCATAACCAACGTATATCCCCGACTTTCGGAGCGGTCCCATTGTTGATCGCTAGGGTGGTGGTATAGGTACATATACCTGGCAACCGAACCTTCGAAGGTGGAAAATTTTCGGTGCCGACCCTTGCGCAAGTTGGATAGGAGAGTGGATGTTGTAGGCTGATGGTCGAAAGTTGATGAGATTGGAAGCGTGTAACACCGCGTGACCCCAACATGTAGTTGGTAAATTACAACCCTGAAGAAGTGGTCGGGCAATGAATTTGATTCTTTTAATCAATGCCTCTGCAAGTCCATTTTGAGTGTGGACGTGCGGTACAGAGTGCTCAAGTTTGATTCATGTTGCCATGCAATAATCATCGAATGCCTTGGAAGTAAATTCTCCGGCATTGTCCATTCGAATAGACTTTAAACGATAATCAGGGAATTTATTCCATATTTGTATGATCTGGGAGATCAACTTTGCAAAAGCATGGTTCCTTGTTGACAGCAGGCAAACATTGGACCATTTAGAGGAAGCATCAATGAGCACCATGAAGTACCGAAACGGCTCTGAGAGGGGCTGAATTGGACCACATATGTCCCCTTGTATACGTTCCAAGAACGCGGGATTTCATCTTTCACCTTTAGGGGAGACGGTCTAATGATCAATTTCCCCGTAGCGCATGCGGAGCACACGAAATCATCAGGATTCGGAAATTTTTTCACATTAACGTTATGACCATTCGAGTTGTTAATTGTATTTCTCATCATCCGAAGACCGGGATGGCCTAACCTATCATGCCAAAGGCAGAATAGTTCAGAGCTTCTAAAGACAGTCTTAAGGGTAGTGTAAATAGGTGGTGCTACTATCTTGGTGTAGTACAGCCCAGTAGATAATGAAGGAAGTCTTTCGACAACATGTTTACCATTTTCGTCACGCTTGGTAATGAGTAGGAACTTCTTTCCATTCTCATCATCATCGGTCTCAACATGGAAACCATTTGCGCGGATGTCTCTAAAACTCAAGAGAGTACAAGTCGACTCCGGGTACAACAATGCTTCTTCAATGATCAAAGTTGTTCCATTCGGGAGTATGATAGTTGCTCTTCCGGAGCCAATTACATTCGGACCGCAGCCGGCGATCGTTATTATGTTACCGGGGTTTTTGGTAATAGACTCAAAGTACTTTGGTTCTCTCAAGATGGTATTTGTGGTGCCGCTATCAGCAAGGCACGTTTCCTCCATTTGGGCGCCACACGCGTTCTAAAATATAGTGTCTAATTAATATAATGGAGCGAGGAAGATGCTTCAACAAATAAAAACACATAAACATTTCAGAACACAACCATCTCATATTAAATAATGGAATAAATGAATGAAATAAATGTCATCCAATCGCCAAAAACAAATAAATGTTTTGCTCTCATAGAGCTTACAACCATATCGAAAAGATTGTATCAGATTATTGCCAAATGAAATCATGAAGTAAACAAAGAGGAGCTCAGATGGATTCTGTAAAGAAACCATCAATCTCAGATGCTATCTCCAGCTCGCTGAGCTTCTCTTCGTTGGCTATCATTGCCAAGGCAGCGGTGATGTCTAGCTGGGGCACGGGAGGGGGCACGAAGTGCTCAACCTCCATGGGCACCGTGGCGTTCGTGGGAACCGCCGAAGGTGCTACCACATGTGCTACGCCCTGTGCCGCTACGGGCGCGACGTTGTGCACGGGCGCCTCTCCGGGCGCCGGTGGTGCCCCCATCTGGACGAGGTGCGCCTCACGCGCCTTCTTGTTGGCCTTGAATGCGTCCACGACGTGCTTGGGGGCCAAACACTGCCTGGAGAAGTGAGTCTTGGAGCCACAGCGGAAGCAGTCCTGGGGCCTAGCCTCCCCTTTACCCGCCTTTTGTTGCTTGGTCGGGTTGGAGGAGTTGGGCCCTTCTTGCCCTTCTTGCCTCTCCTCTTGTGGATGGGCTTGCGCACCTTGTAGGCGCCGGCATTAGCTTCATGACTTGGGCCCCCTGCGAAGGGTTGCGCGGAGAAGTTATTTTTGAGAACATTGTCCTGCGCCTCGGCCACTTGGAGAGCATCAATAAGCGCTGCATATTCCGTAAATCCTTCCTGGCGGTAGTTCCGCGAGGACTGAATAGTGGAAGGGTGGAATGTGGAGAGGGTCTTGTCTATCTTCTGCTGATCAGTGGTAGTAGAGCCACACAGCTGAAGAGTGGTACAAATCCAGTGTAATGCGGAGTTGTACTCCCCCACAGTCTTGAAGTCCGCAAACCTCAGACGAATCCAATCCGCCTCCGCCTGTGGCTGAACGGTGTACTTAAGCCTAGAGAACCGCTTGTTGAGGGCGGTCAAAGGGCAAAAGCACTCCGTTCTGCCATGTACTCATTTTTAAAAGTCTCACACATGTGATGGCGGAGAAAATGCAGTGCTTTGGTGTTATCCTCTGAGGTGGTGGTGCTTGAGGCCGTCTGGGTCCCCGCACTCAGCGCACCCTTGATGCATCGGCCCTCGAGGACGATCTCCACGTCCGAGGCCCAAGTCAGGTAGTTCAGCCCATCCTGGGTCAGCGCCGGGAACTCACGGCTCACGATTCCGGTCATCTGCAATTTATGCAAAGTATGTGAGATTACAGCAGGTAATCAGTTGCATAAATGCGATAATCGATACAATTATTCAAATATGAAGGCGGTCCAAAATTTAAATAGAAAACGTACATGCTAAGAATGAAATACAAAGAATTAAAGGCATAAAACATTTAATTACTACGATAAGACATAGTATAAAATCATGTACACAGAGAGGTTATGCTACGTGCGTACTAAACGCGAAAAGAGAAAAAAAAATGGCCCAGAAAAAAAAATGAAACAGGCCGAAAATGTCTGCCCCGCTCCACGTCTTTTTTTTGTTTATTTTATTTTACACGGGCCGAAACCACGCGTGGCCGGCCCACCCCAGACCGTCCCAGCCCGTTTAGCGGGGGAACAGAGCTAGGAGACCTAGCTCTCGACTGGGGCGACATCGGCGGCAGCAGGCCGCGCCGGCGGCGCTGGAGGGGCGGCGCGCGCGTCCATCTGGGACGGGGTGGGGTGGCGGTTGCGCGACAGCGGCGGCAGCGGGGCATGACGGCGCGGCGGCCCTCGCGGCGGGTGGCGGGGAGCAGCCGCGGCCAGCGGGGCACGCGGCGGCGCGGCGACGCGGCCAGCGGGGCTCGGCGGCGGCACGGCGAGCGCAGCGGCGGCCGGCGCGGCCCGTGGCGGCGGCATGCGCACCGGCCAGCAGGGCACGGCGGCGGCCGGCGCATCTCGTGGTGGTGGCATGCGCGGCACGGCGGCAACCCGGCGGCGCGACCGGCGCAACTTCACGGCCAGCGGGGCTAGCAGCGCCAAGGCGACCAAGACGGGCGAGCGGCAAGGCGGGCCAGCAGGGGGTAGCGCTATGCGCACGTCCAGTACTATGAGCGGCAGTGCCTCGAGCAGCGCGCAGTGCGTAGATGCATCTTGCATCCATGTGTGCACGACGGAGTTTCAAGAATTTGTTTTTGGCCTCGTTCATCTGGAATCGATGCAACACGTGCACAACTAGTACATCGCGGCGGTACCAATCAGCAAGATCTCTGTGTACCGTCTCTCTAGGGTGTAGTCAACAAGTCCCCAGATCCGAGAGTATCGACATTGGTCGGCGACAGCGTGTCCGCTCGACTCTCGGGGAGAAATCCACACGATAGATTAGATCTAAATTACGTGTTAACCGCAAAAATTGAAAGAAAATCGAACAACGAATCCATTTGTGCGGTCAATTTCGGATTACCTTCAACGAAAGCCTACGTGATGCAGGCTCGACGGTGGCTTGACGGAGGCTCGACGGAGAGACACGTGCTCATAACGTGTTTTGCAACCCCTGCCGGCTGGCCGGTCCCGAGGCTGCTCCACTAAGAGGAAGAAGACTAGAGTGGAAGACACACAAGAATCACACAAGAAATTGACACAGGAAGAAGGAGCTCTTTATTGATATCTCTGTTGAGCAGTACGTACAATGATTGCTCCTCTATTTATAGACTATAGGAGGATAACGATACCACATGGGCTAACCTAGCCTGGTAGAGGCCACACCGAATGGGCCCCTACCGGCCCAGTTTTCCAACAAGATTCACTGGGCGGATCCAAACAAACCGATGCGACTTACAAAGACATAAACACGGACAGACCAAAGCGTATTTTGACGAACGAAGAGAGAAATGTTCCGTGCTTCATTATTAGGTATAGATATAGATTTGGTATGTCTTTAAAAGATGCGACATGTAGCTGCTAGCCACTAACAAATGCTATATGTATGTTTGGAATAGATCCATAATAAGTGTGGCAACACTTCTAATCGATCATAGGGAGTTTCTTCTCCTAAAAAAATATTTCTTGTGAATTATGGTTATACCAGTTGGTTCTTGTGAATTTTGAATATACCGGTTTTCCGCTAGCATGCTTGCATGACTTTGGGTTGGAACTCTTTTGATTTGATAGACAAACCCAAGTTAGTTACTTATTTCTGGACGGAGGAAGTAACATAACACGGTTCACATTAATATGCTACTCCTAGAATATTTGGCACCGATATCCGAAATTTTTGTGTTGCATATGTTTCTATTTGGCATAGGCACGGATATGATAGGCATACTGTTAACGCTGTATACATTCTACAGCTTGTATACTGTATAGCTGAGACATATATGGAGCAATAAATGCAAAGATACATGGCACGTGACTATACATACCTAATCTCTAGGCTCATTAGTAGAAAACATGTATTTGGTTCGGAGGCATTAGTCCCGATTTTGCTACAAACCGGGATTAATGTCTCGGTCCCAACGGCTAGAACTGGCCGCATGAGGCGGTGGACACTAGTACCGATTTGAACGGACCCTTTAGTACCGCTTCGTGTAAGAAATCGGAACTAAAGGGTTTCAGAAAGTCTGGGGAGGCATCAGACCCTTTAGTCCCGGTTTGTTACATGAACCGATCTTTAGTCCCGGTTTGGTTGGACTAATATTTCAGGCTATATCATCTTATCCCTGCCTTAGCCATACTCCATTTCAAGCTGGTGGCTCCTCTCTTCCTTCAAGCTAGAGTTCATGCCCATCTTTTTCTCAAAATTTGTCAAGGTTTTGTGACGCCACATCTATTTAAAAGTTCTAAAAGGTGAGCAACTTCATTCTTTTAACTCCTATTGCTATATTAGCTCATTTCATGCTCTACAAGTTGATGAATTTGTGGGTTTAGTTTGGTAGTAATTTTTGCAATAATAACATGAGATCAATGAAATTGTGTTAATTTGGATTCAATCTATCTTGTATTAATGTAATGAACTCCAAGGTAAATATCATTTTCAATATGTGGGTTCTATCTATATATCTTGTTTTGACACATAACCTCGAAATTCATTTGATTCATAGAAGCACAAAGATACATGCATGAGTTCATCCTAGCTAGCTGGGAAAAATGCCCTTCTTCTTCTACCTGCCTTCAACAAACTGACAAAAATTATAACAAAAATAGGGTTAATTCACAAAAGCTTGATAAGAAGACATCACAGTACATCTTCAAGAAGCTTCTCTATGGCGAGCTCCTCGAAGATGTCTGAGGACGGGATCCTAAGACATCTTCGAGAAGCTCCGCCGTAGTGGTGTCCCTCTCGCACCATCTTGGAGTTTATAATTTCTCTACCAATAAATTAATACGCCGGGTAGCTAAAAAATTTCACATATTAGGGAGTGCCTCTATGGCGAGCTCCTCGAAAATGTCTGAGGACGGGATCCTAAGACATCTTCGAGAAGCTCCGCCGTAGTAGTGTCCCTGCTTTCGCACACCATCTTATAGTTTATAACTTCACAAGGATGTATCTTGCCTATTTATAGATTAAGCGACACAACATAGTGTTGACACTCACGATATAATGTCGACACTCACCCCTGTCATAGTGTCGCCACCCACCCAAATAGTGTCGGCACTCACTGGCATAGTGCTGCCCACTCACGACATAGTGTCGACACTCGCCCATGATGTAGTGTTGTCGACACACCCACGTTTAGTCCTGGTTGGTGCCACCAACCGGGACTAAAAGTTCATCATATCTTTAGTCCCGGTGTGTGCTTTAATTTTGTTTTTTAGACCAGTACTAATTTTAGCATCATGATTCTGTTTGATGTACTTAATTATATAATGCAGATGAGCCGGCAATGGATATATGCTGACCGAATCTCTAGAGAGTTTATTAAAGGTGTGCATTCTTTTCTCCTTGTGGCCGAGGCAAACAAACGGAATGGTTTTATGTGTTGTGTATGTGGTGTCTATCGGAATCATAAGGAATACTCTTCCGCAAGAGTCCTTCATGGCCACCTATTTCGGTCCAGTTTCACGATGAAGGTGGCGGAGCTTGTCGGGAGGGAGATTCACGACGACTTTGGCGCGTTCTTCAGCTACCACTCCAGCATGGCTCCACTCAACTAGCTTTTGGATTTTCTCTGGATTTTCGACATGAGTGACAGGGTGAGGTCATGTTGGCTGCTATACTGCATGGCGGGGCACAGTTTGTTTCTGCACTAGCTTTAATAAATTAATAAAAATCATTAAATCTTGAGAGTACATCATCAATAATGGCACAATGGCAAAAACTGGGCCGTTAGGTGGATCCAATGTCGGCGTGGCCTGCGTCAAGGCGGTCCGCTATCCCAGTATCTCTTTAATATAACATCAGGTTGCTTCTTCACAAGGCCTGACCTGATGGGCTGTCTACACCCTCTCGATGTTAGCCTTCCTTGTACTGTTTTGCAGTACGCGAACGGCACCCTAATTATCCTTAGGGCAACGGCAAACTGTGTTCACAACCTGAAACTGGTTCTCTCGGCTTTCTCTAAAGCGACGGGACTGCAAATCAATTTCCACAAAAGAACATTCGCCCCAATCCATGTGGACCACTCCTTAGCATCTTCTTTGGTGGATGATCTGGGATTCCATGTGGCATCATTCCCCCAGACCTACCTAGGTCTTCCTCTCTCGATTCACAAACTAAATCTAAACATCTTTAAACCCTATGTGGATAGCTTCAGACATTGCCTTCTAGGTTGGATCGGTAAAGTTCTACCTTTAAGTGGACGCTCTATTCTTGTGAAAGCTTCCCTACAATCTATGGCCTCCCACCTTCTTTCCGCTTTGTTGGTGCTGGTTGCACGATTCAAGATTTTGACAAAATTTGTCGAGCTTTCTTCTAGGGGGGGGGGGGGCGCTATCATGTCAATGGGGGGCAATGCAAAGTAGCTTGGTCTAACCGAGGTGTTGCGTTACGACATGCGCACCAGAGGCATGACGAATGAAGGTGGCAGAGGTGGTCAGGAGGGAGATCCACGACGACTTTGGTGCGGTCTTTGGCTACCACTCCAGCATGGCGCCGCTCAACTAGGTCTCTCTATCTCTTTGCATTTTTCTTATTCTGTGGTTTCTTGTTTCCCTCAGGGAGTATAGCGCTGGATTTAAGGATTTTAATACCTAAGATCATTTTGGCTCCTGTCTGTGTTCTTTAGACTAAGTCACATCAGGGACAGGGAGTATCATATATATAATAGTATCTCCACAATGCATCGTATCGTGTAATAGTATTATAGTTTTAGTATATTTGTTGTTTTGTAGAATCTCAATTTAAAATTGTGTACAAGATTTATTTGGGATTAGTTTTTCTAGTTTACATGATATGATACCGTATCTACCTATGATAACAATATAATCTCTTTTATTTTAATTGCAGTGACACATAAGCATTTGCATGCATGTAATGCATGATACCACCTATAGGTAGTCTTAGGGCATGCATAATGGTTAGGGAAGGTTCCAAATCATTTAGAGAAGACATGTAAGTAAACTGTACAATGCATTATCTCTTATTGTCATCTCTAGCGATCAATGAGAACTAACTATTTTTAGTAAGAAATATATTTGCTAAGAGAAGACATGTGGTGCAAAGGAGAAAATAGCCTTCTCTTATCTCTAAGAGATCATCCCTTATCTAAGCGAAGACAACATTCACTTTCTTATTTCTCTCACGTCCAAATAAGCAAAAATCCAACATGGCAATCACAAGGGAAGGCTGATGTCAGCGTATTGTACACGCCCTTAGTGTTTGCATTATTTTTTTAACGGGGGAGGGGTTTGAAAAGACCCCGATTTGCAGCATTAAATATCAAGCGATGGGTATAGTTTACAGAAAGGACCCTAAAAGAAAAAGCCTAAAAAGCAGTCCTAGCAACTAACAAAAAAGACCGTGGAAAATTTACTGAGAAAGCAATCCCGTTCATGCTTGTGGCATCCCGCTAAAATCACTACTAGAAAATCGCTGTGTTTTTGTGTATTGCATCGTCATGACCGCATGCTCATGTCATCGTGCCACATTGCATTTGAGCATCATCATCATTTTGCATGGTTTGTTTAAAAACTATTTTCGAAAAGCCTGGTTTTGTTTTCTAAACTCCCCGTCTTTATTTCAAATTAAAACCCAGGTCTCCGGAATATTTTGTTTCGTCTACAAACAGATTTCAAACGCCCACGTTTTAAACAAATAAAATATTTGTATTATTTTACGGGGCAGCCCGCCAGGCCCGAAAGCCCGGCCGGCCACCCCCAAACCCTATCTAAACCGCCCCTACCCTAACCCTAACCATCCGCCGCCACCTACCCTTCCTTCGCGCCAACTCCCTCCACCTCACTCCGCCCACTCCCAAGCCGCCACCTCACCTCCTGGCCCCACCTCCTCTCTCCCTCCACCATCCACCCCGCTCTCCTGGTCACAGCGCCCCACGGCAACCCACCACCCAGCGACCGTGGGCCCTGCTACCCGTGTGCAACCACGTGAGCGCCCCGCTCCACCTACCACGCGCCCCGGTCCCACCCACCATCGACCGCCCACGCAGACACGGCCCGCTTGCACGGGCGTCACCTCTCCTGTTTTCCGCCCACCCTCGATCCAGCCTTCTCGCCTCCGCCTCCTCCATCACCGCCTTCCTCCGCTCCGCCGCCGCTTCTCCTTCGCAGCCGCTTCCTCCTTCCCCACCGCTCGCAACGCCGCCATCCCCCATCGAGCACACCGCTGTTGCCAGCAACCCCGCGCAACGTCGCCGCTCTCGCCACCAACCCCCTGCTCGCCTATCCGCCTCCTCGCCGTGGCCGCCCTCCCGGCGTTCTCCGTCCTCCTGTAGCGCCGCCGCGCCATGGCCTGTCCTCACGGCACCAGCCTCGCCCTTGACCTCCTGTCGCGCGACCACAGGCTGCCTCCGCGCTTCCACGCCGAGATCTGTCGGCCCGAGCGCCGCTGTTCAACCTCCCGGCCTCCATCTCACCGTCGTATGCTGGCCCGTCCCTACAGCGCAATGCCTGCCCCGCGCCAGCGAGCTCGTCGCCCTTCCCGCGAGCGCCATGCCCCTTCGAAGCCCTCCACCGCTGCCTGAGCTCGTCCTCGCGCCCCTGCTCGGCCTCGACCCAGTGGGCCGCCCTCCTCCGGCTCTCTATGTGCTCGTGCCCTCGCCGCTGCGGGCAGCCATCGTGCCCAAGCACCTATGGTCGCGACTGCGTCCGACGACGTCGGTCTCCCCCCGCTCACTCGAGACCTCCGCTCTATCGGGCATCGGCGCCCCGTCTCCTTCCTGCTCTGTGCGCATACATCCAGCCACCATTGAACCATGCATGTACCGTGTTTGACTCGGTGTCCATGTGTTTTGCACATGCAGGTTCTATCGTTTCTGTTATGCGCCTTGGCCTGCTAACAAGTTGTTGCTGGTGGAGTACACAGACGAGGTAGCGTAGTGATCTTGCGTATCCAATCAAGATCTCCATGTGGACCAGAACCAGAAATCGGGCAAAGGCCTCGGTGCCCAATCCAAGATCGCCGCACTCTCCCTCCCGAAACTCGAAGACCGAACCCGGTGGTACCCACCAGATCATCGACACATACTCCTTCCCGGATCCGATGCCCGAGAACCCGTACGACAAGATCTCTGACATGGACATCAAGATCTCCTTAGGAGCACCGAGTTTGCCTTCACGGACGATAAGCCCGTCGCCATGGATCCGCAGGCCGAACCCCGTCGAACCCTGAGACCGAACCTCGGACCCCCGGAACCCAAGATCTTCCGAACCCAGATGTGTGACCCTAAGCCTCTATTTTTATAATATGACATATACCTGTCGCATCATTAAATCATCATGCTTGCATACATGTCATCTGGTGGGTTGGGTTAAATAGTCGATGCACCTAAACTAAATATGGAGTCTATATGCGGGCTATTCTAGTCTTATTCCGGACTCCATTTAAATTTGTATAGCGAACCGATGCCACGCTTGCCTTGTTAATTCCACATTTAATTGTGGGGTTTCTAAATAACTTGAACCGTTTAATTAAGTGTCGGGGCCCCGGTTCCGCTTAATATTGCCTAATTGCACCGCATCTTTGCCATGCCATGCATCATATCATAATCATGCCGGATCTTCTGCTGTAGTATTAAATATTGCATCCAGTGTTTCTTCTAGTGTTGCTTCTTCGCGGATTAGACCGATGAGTTGATGCGAGTATCGACAAGTTCTCCGGATATGAACCTTCGGCAGTGTTTTCCAGGCGAGCATCTCTCCCCCTTCTACCTATTTTGCATTTATAGTCTTTATTTCCTCATGTTGATCTATTGCTATCCGTGTCACGATGCTTTAGTTTCCGTACACCAGTTATATCCCGTGCAGCCTCTATATTGCCTTGGACACCTTCTATTACCTGTGTTTGGTAGATAGTTGACCTTGCGAGTCATAGTTGCTTGCTCAGGTGCGATCTCGTGTTGTCAAGTACCACAGTTGTTGGAATGCTGGCAGATGTTTATGGTGGAGTTGATCATGGCTTTAGTTACAACTTGATATTAAATTGCTAGATATAACTAATGCAGAGGCATCGGTGGGCAATAGATGTTATTTGGTTCTTCCACGCTCACTTGTGTCCTGTAGGACCCCGAGTACTTGATACATGTTCCTTGACTATTCGCACTATCCACATACGGGAGACTCTATGAATCCCCCTTAGCCAGAGCTTGATTCATTTCTTATTTCTTGGGGCCACAAACTAGTTTGGGGTTTTATTTACTATCATATACTTATAACATATTACTGCTTTATTTAAGATTGTGCGTGGAGCACCTGTACTGTTTTGGATCGTGGAATATTTTCGCGGTATCGACAAGCCCAGTCACACTTTCGGGTTCCCAGTCGTTTACAGCCATTGACATAAACCCTGGGTCCGTCTCGGAGCCGGCCAACTTCGTTGCGGGTAGCTTAGTGGGGTGCCCCCCTGAAATATTTTATGAATCCTGTGATTGCTTTGTCGTGAAAGCCTCGTTGGGTTTTGATTTGGTTTTTCCGAGGTTGATCGTGTGTGTGTTGCTATTTGTGCACCCCTGCAGGGTAAATCTTTCTGAAAGCCGTGTCCGTGGTTATGGACGACTTGGAGCACAATATCTCGATCATAGACAAGCATAACTAAAGTAGTGCTATAAATTTGACTTAATATGTGACTAGTAATTCAGCTTCACTACAATGGAATGGATAATAAAAATGTCAACAACTGGTGGATCTGTGGTGATCTGTGTCAAACTATACCTGCCTAGTAAGTATTGCAACTCCAATGGAATGTGATAAAAGTGCCAACTACTGCTGGGTTTTGGGATTCCTCAGGACAATTATATCTGACTAGTAAATGTTCCAACTACCACAGAATAGTTAATTAAAATTGCCCACTACTTATGCTTCAGGATGACTCATGCTATCTATATCTGATTAGTAAGTGCTGTAACTATAACGGAATGAATAAAACTGCCAAATGTGTGAGTTCCTCGGTTTGACTTCCTCGATTGGTCTCGAGGGGGAAATACCAGGATGGGTATGATTGGTGTTAGTATAAGGTTGGTTCCGAATAGGTCTTTCTTATATCTCTCTAATAGCCGACAGTTGAATCGAGTCTCTATAGGTTGTTTAGTGCATGCTTCGCTGCCGCTTCAGTCCACCATACCTATGTAGGCGAGAGCCGCTAATTCTGTGTAATCGGCCTCGATCTCGACGCCTCCTATTTTTCCCTTCGCCCTTTGTCGGCACCCCTTTTGTTTAGCAGGTACGAGTTCGACGTCGTTAGCAGGGTTACCCTTCCGGCTTGGCCTGGGCAGGGTTATGGACGCCATTGATTATTCTTCAGCGCTCTTAGCCCCATTTGCATCTTATCTGTACTCGGATGTTGTATCGTTTTCGAGGTGATTTGGATCTTTGTACTGTATATCTATATCCTTGACTCGATGAGTCGTTGTTGTATATATATGTCTGTGGGTCCCATCGTGGACTATTGTGTAATGATATTACTTCGGTTTCCACCCGCGCGAAAGTGCCTGGTGGGCGTCCTTGAATCGTTTCTATGCGGGTTTGGCGGGAAGCGCTAAAACTTGCATAGGGCCGATTCGAGGGTGTTATAATGCTCTTCTCCACCGACGACGAGACACCAAAGCCGGCCTCCTACGACCAACTGCCAGGGATGAACCACTTGGCAGCAGGGAGGAGTGAAATGTCAGCAGGGATCTCCAACAAGGGCCTCCATCTTGGAGGTTTAAGGTGCGTCGTCGACGTAACGACTAGAACGGCCATCGCCTCGGCAAAAAATCATGGCGACAATCTTGTCCACCATGTGATGAGCTCCACCTTGCAGCAGCGGGTTACGACCACCTCCTCTAGAAGCACCGAGGCCGCTGAACTCCTCTCCCTCGCCACCGTGGCCGACCGAGAGAAGCTGCAGCAGGACCGCGCTACTAGGAAGAGGGTAGGGGTAAAATCCCGCGATCAAAATCAAAATTGACCCACCCCAGAACCGCTCCTCCTCGCCAGCATGGCCAACCAGGAGCTTGTCTGCAGGGGCAGCCGTCGACGAGCACCGGAACCCCCCTCCCACGCCACTACGGTCGGCCGAGGAAACACCAGCGCACTCGACGCTCGACCACCACCAGGAGAAACCACGCCTCAAGCTTATTCAGGGGAGCAGCTGGCGGCCTCTCCTTCCTCGTCGCCGGCCACCAGAGAAGAAGGAGGAGGAACATGCCTAAAGCTTCTTGAATCTAGGGGGGGATCCGGAGCTCTGCTCCAACTACTTGGCATACGGCCCACAGCTGGCATACTGTCGAACGACCTACCCCTAAGTACCACGGAACCACCCCTCCGCCGTAATCGGCCGACGACGCCGACGGATAAAGCTCAAAGCTCGTGGGCACCCGTCTCTCTTTTTCTCTTGAAGACTCTCAAAGCGGAGAGCAGAGCCAGAGACCGCGAAGCTGGCTTCGAATCAAATCCGTCATTGTTTGCATTCAGAGTCATGTTAGGGTCCATTTCAGTTTGGCCTCTTGTGTATCGTTGGCTGCTGTCCCCAGTTAATAATGTCCAGTATGTTATGTTAGCCTAAGCAAACCTATATATTGGTCAACAGTCTAAATTAGCTACTCCCTCCGATCTATATTATTATTCTCAATTTTGTCTAAATACGGATGTACCTAGCTAAATACTTAACTAGATACATCCGAATCAAGTTGAGAACAATAATATGGACCGGAGGGAGTAGTTGACTTGACTCGAATCTTGTCTTCTCAAGTAAAGTATACTACACGTCACGGCATGGACGTGCGGTGTAGAGACTTTGCCTTTACACGTTTGTCCATGACTTCTCCTAGTTAAAGTTCACAAGTACTAGCACTCCACATGAGGTGTCTCTCCACGAGGCGATGAGGTCAACGCCAACATGGAGGCAGAACCATTCCATAAATTCTAGCCCCCCCAGAGCTTTCCTAAAGCCAAGGGGGCCATAGACTCCCTACCTTAGAGAATCCTTTAGAAATATATGTAAAATTTATGTTAAATTCTAAATATTACTTAAGCGCCCCGCTGCCCTGTCCTATGGACCGGCCCTGCTTGGGAGAGCTTTCCTCCGTCCTCCCATGCCGCCTTTATAGATGTACGGATAGGTGTGAAGCCTGTTGCCTCGCACAACATGACCACGAGGCTGATCAACGCCTTCTTGATCTCCTTGTCGGAGGTGGAGGTGGTGTAGGTTGCGAGAGTGGCCAACGCCTCCTCCGCGGACTTGTTGCCGAGGATGACGGCATGCAGATTTTTGTTGACGCCCCGTGAACGGCGTGTAGTTGCTTTCAAACCCGAGGGAGCTTGAACCGGTGACATAGTGTTCGCCCCACTTGAACGCCCACCATGTGCCACCCTAGGTCTTGAATGCCATGAGGTAGAGGTTGTTAGTTCACACGGTGGTGGCCACTTGCACCGTGGCACTCTTGACGACGATGTTCATGACTAGGGCGTCGCGCCTCTACACCGCCAGCATAGCATGTTTCTTGATTGGTAGCGGATTGTCGGTTGTCGTGATCAGGACACTGTCAATCCCCAAAATGAAGTTCACGTAGCTGTCTGGGGTGCTCCCCACCAAGTCGAGGACTTGCCCCTGTAATGGCTTGGTGGGCTTCGCGCCAGCCCTAAGAATGACGATCGAGAAACATTATGAGTATCCATGTCTGCAAATAAATATATTATAAAGAAGAACGATCCATTGAATTATATGAACACATACATCCATAAGAAAACCAGGAGAACCGACAATGATTTGTTGAGCTCCATCGTAGCTAGCACCTTCCCTTGCTTGCTTGATTCTAGTGAATTGAACTGGGCCTTTCGTCTGCTTCCGGTGTATGCTTCGGGGGTATTTATAGTCTTGAAACCCTAGCTAAACCGTCCTTAGCTCCGACAACACACATGGATCAAAATTGAAAAGAGTTTCGTGACACGCAAGGCATACCATTGCAACCATTTGAGGGATTTGTTTCTTATATTGTTTTCAGGACCGGTCATATGTTTTGTGGGGCCCTAGGGTGAATTCATTATATAATGTGTTTTACCAGTGACAAAGCTAGTGGGGGAAGTCTTGGGGGAGGGGGAGGACAAATGCCCCCCTCCCCCGAATTGCACATAGCTCTGCTAGTGCCTCCGCTAGTGCCTTCCAAATGAATAAAATGAGCAGCTCTGAAACCAATTAATCATAGGTAGAAAGCGGGAATATCACGATAAGTGCACTCATGAAATACATTGAAATCACGAGTACATATTGTAGTACCAACAACGAACTCTTAGTTCAAAACCAAGAATAATAGAAGATCTAAATATCTAAAAAAACTCTCAGTTCTAAACCAAGAATAATAAAAGAACTTTCAACTTTAAACCAAAAACAATAGAAGCTCTACAATAGCTAAAGGAAAATAAGAATGAATATCAGTGAACAAAATGCGTAGCTAAGGCCAAAAGTGAAGTTTTTTTTTGCATACCCAAGTTATGTCTTCACACCATGCATGCAGTGCACTATCAGCCGCTTTTCTTGTCAAAAGGCCAACATTCAAAACCCTAGCACACAATTTGGGTCCTTAACAACATTCAACATTTTCTAGTATACAGATTATTTGTTAAAGTCTACCACTTGTCCAAGGTTTGTGATAGCAGCTTTATCTACGGTTTGGTTCATTGCACCCTCATGAAATGACATACTGGTCCATGCGATAAACTAAGTTACCCAGAGTTTTATGACTCTGTCCTTAGTTCACGTAGAAATTGGGACTGTGTCACTATGACTCGTCGAATTGGAAAAATGTCAATATTATCGTCGAGTAAGAAAAAAAATTATATCTATGCCCCTAGGACACCTAGCGGAGGGGAGGAGGACGTAGAGGTGTCATGTACGGTTTCCCTCCGCGGCGGTGGCCGACCACGGAAGAGGAGAGGAGAACCGAGTTCCCGTCTACGAAGCGTTCAGTTGACTTGGCTGTGACAGTCCTTGTAGTATTTTCAAAGGTGTGAGGGGCAAAATCTTTCAATTAATGACAGACGGAAAAATTGTGTAACGGATGTACGGCTGGAGATAGATATCTGCATTTGCTTTGTGACTAGAAGTATTGGATCCCTTCGATGGCAAGCTGGGTTAGGCACGGCGAAGGACGCGGGATCCCTTCGATGGCAAGCGGACTGGTGGAGGAGCGGCGGCGGACGCCGGAATTTGCGGGTCGACCGTGGCGGACATCAAAGATGTCAGTTTGAATTGGGCCAATTTGAACAGATTTGGGTGAATTCGGGGTTTTTCTGTAAAATAGAAATTGAACTGTCGGGTGGAGGGCTGGCGACATCCTTTACGGGACGGAGGGAGTAAAATAGCTGCGCAGTTTCTCAAAGGTTCTTTTATTACTTCTTTTTGAGGGTTGCTTCTAGAGAATCTCTTTTCTACTCTGCATGTTGTCTTTGGTGGTTAAAGTGCTGTTTTTGTGAGTGTTAATCACCGCGCGACCAGGGGTCTTTATTTTCTATTTCTCCTTTTTTTTCTTGATTGTGCATCTCTGATGCCTTTAAACAGCATGTCGATGCACGGATCGAATGTAATTGGTATCTTCATAATGCAGATGGAAATTTGGAAACACCCTAACATACAACTCGCCGACCCCGCATGGTTCTATTTGAGGTGTTTAAAAATATTGATATCCAAGTTTTAAATTTTTTATGAAAAACATCAAGCATGTATATATTCGATGTAGGTATAAACAACTGAATTTTGTAACTTAAATATAACCATGTATGATCGGTACACAAATCATAAAATATTTGATACTACTCCCTCCGTTTTATAATATAAGATGATTTAGCTTTGTAAAAGAAGTGTATCTAAATCTTTTTGGTATGTAGTTCCATTTTTTTGTATGGTACGATATGTAATCTGGATGTTACTAACAGCGGCGGTTGCCCCGCACGATGGTTTCTCCATGTGCACCCCCTTGTCAGAAATACAAGAGCAAATTATACTTTTGTATCACAACTTGTACCCGGATTGTATTTTAGTACCACAACTTGCAAAACGTGCACCCATGATGATACCACAACTTGTCTTGAGCGAACAAATAGGTACACAATCATTTTAGAGCTGACATGTGGCGTTGCATTTTTTGTAAAAACACCCTTGTATATTTTTATCTGGCACATGTACAGATGGATCCGACCTATCAGTTGTAGAAGAAACGATTAAAATCAAAACAAGCTGACACTGGGATTCGAACTTCATCACATAGCTTCGGCTGCTGCCTGCACGCGCTTGCCAACACACCAATAATCATATTATTGGTACCAGCAGCACACTGGCTAAGGCCTCCACATCATCAAGCTAAAACTGGCACGATGTGTCTAGCTTGCTCCACTAGCTGGTGTTCGTAACTGCGCGTGCATGTCAATGAAAGGGGCGGCAGAAGCACCGCGACACAGACGGAGTGAGCCGTGGCGTCCTCCCTACGGAGTAGAGCACGCGGGCTCCGTCGCTGACCCACCGTTGCAAGGCACACCAACAGATGAACACCAGGTTGAGGGCGAGGGCGGTGGGCACGAGAAAGAGCCTCTTCGTCCACGAGTGGTCGTGGTCGCTCACAGCACCGACGTGCTCGTCGATTCCGCGAAGAACATGGCGCAAAGGCAGAACCTGGTGCCTATGCCAGGGCTTCTTCCCTGCAACATCGGCCACCCGCACCAAGCTGTACCCATGGCCACGAAGAGCAACCGAGCAATAGCTAGCACGCGCTTCTTCCGGCAACATCGGCCGCACCGCACCGCTACACCTACGGAGGAGGTGGCCGCGCCGCCCACGCTGGGCTGGCGCTTCCGGGGTACTACCTCTGGGCTCTGGTTCATGGTACACGCCGGCGTTCCCAGCCAGCAGTGCTGTGCGGGCGCACCTGCGGCCGCCCGGTGCAGCGGCATGAAGAAAAATTCTATCAATGTGAAAGATCGTTCTATCCATGAGCAAGATGGGACGAGCTAGGGACCTCGCCATCCGAGCTTCTACTTCGCAATCGAGGTGCCGTGCTCGATGCCATGTGCCGCCGCCTCTTGTTGTGCACTTGCGTTGCCGAGCGGCAGTCCGTGGCTGCCACGCTTGCCGCTATGGTTGGCCCCGCTGCGGACGCAGAGCTGACCCGGCACAACCTGTACTTCGTGCGCATGTTCATCTCGATCGGGCTCTCGGGGCCACGCCCATGGGCAACGTTCTGCAGGACATCGTCCACGCCAAGCTTCATCCTGGCATGCTCGGACATGCATTCAATTATTATGGGTATAATTAAGCAACTTCCTACGGTTTTACGGTGTGCGTGTTCATGTGTAGTGGCTAGCGCTGTGAGGATTAGCCAGCAGCCCAAGGTAGGTTTTTTAGATCGAATCCCAGATCCAAGTCTATTTTAATTTTTATAATCGTTTCTTCTACGGCTGACAGGTCAGACCTGTCTGTAAGGCATCACCGAGGTTACATGTGCCGAAGAAAAATAAACAGGGTTGTTTTCGCAAATATTGGAAGGCCACGTGTCAGCTTTCCAATGGTTGTGTACCTAATTGTTTCCTCAAGACAAGTTGTGGTACTATGAGTGCATGTTTTGCAAGTTGTGGTACTAAAACACAATCCGGGTACAAATTGTGGTACCAAAAGTGTAATTAGCTTGAAATACAATTGTACACCTATTGTATGGTAGAAAACCGTTTCGTCCCTGACTCCGGCTCGCTGGCTTCGAGCGACGTGGGAGTAACTCACTAAATGTAGTACTGCCGCGGCAAGGACTCCCACTAGCGCCTCACCTTGCCCCTGGAGCATGCCGCGGAGACGCTCGCCCCTCTAAGCAGGGTGGGCTTCTGGCGGTGGCGGTGCGGCGAAGTCTTGTCGACTATTCCTGGCGGTGCATCTCAGTGACCCGCATCTCCTCAGATGGGCGATGGCAGTTTCAAGGCTTGTCAGGGTGGCGCGCTCTCCTCGCAACAGTGCGTCTTGTGGCTCCTCCAACGTTGCTCCGGAGGCAGGCAGTGTGGCGCGCTGAACTCCGTTCGTGCAGAGCTTGGCAGGGCTCCTCGAGGCTCTCATGCAGCGCGCCGGGACGGCGGTCCCGGATCGGTTGTTGTTGGGCATTGTGGACGTGTGTCCCGGCGGTCTTCTTCCATTTCCATCTATGCTCTTATTGGAATTTGGTGAGTTTTGGTCCTGTTGGTCCATTAGATAAATTCTAAAATTTTGGCTATTTGTGCATGACAGCATATGGTTGTGCTAGTGGTGCTAAAGTTTTGTCTCACATTGCTAGTTGAGTGAGAGTTATACCTCCTTATATACTAGGCTGTTCCACCACTCACTAAGGTGTGAGAAGAAGAGCAGCTCTCGCGCACTCCTCCTCCGACGCTGCCCGCCTCGTCTCGCCACGACGCGCGCGTCGCGGGTTGCGGGAATCGAGCCGAGCTTTATTTTTGCTAGTCAGCGCTAAACCTCCCCATCCCAGCTTGCGGCGTGCACTGCAGACCGGGACAGTAGGCCTCCGGAATCCCGTCTCTTGTGAACCTGTATGGGTGAGGGGCGATCAGGTTTTTGAAGAGCGCTCAAGCGTGACTACTGGCATCCACAACGCCTTCCGACGGCGAGTTCACGGACGGCGACTTCTTCCTGGACGTCACCGACCTCTTCGACAACCTCAACATGAGTGACGACGCTGCTGCCACCGTCACGGCGGCTGCTGTCGCTGCTGTACCGTACTTTCTATTATAGATTCTGCTAGAGTTCTTTATTCTAGCGTTTGGTGTAGATGTGATAGGTTTATCTTATTTAGATGTCATCTGTTCATCTAATGTTCATCTACTTTGTTGATCTGCATGATTAGTTTTGGTACTGTCTGTATGATCATACTTTATTAGTTTATTATTCGGATTAAATCATATAGATTATTGCTTATATTTTCAACAATCTAAAAACCTGATTATAAGCAACTAAATTCCACTGGTGTAGCCACAGCTATTAGGCCGCCTTCGTTTGATGGTATGCACTATAAGAGATGGCGCGCGAGAGAAATTCTATGGTTTAAAAACCTAAACTACTATAGCGCCACTCTTGGCAAACCTGAAGGAGATCTTTCTGCTGAGCAGGAAGCAGCCTTTAAGAAAGCCGATACCATATTTATGGCGGCTCTATTCAGTATTCTTGGGGACAACATTGTTGACCCATACATGTCATTTGATAATGGCAAAGACGCGTGGGATGCGTTCGAGGCCAAGTTTGGGGTCTCGGATGTTGGCACTGAGTTGTATGTCATGGAGCAATTCTATGACTATAAGATGGTTGATGAGCGCTCCGTCGTTGAGCAAGCTCATGAGATACAATCACTTGCCAAAGAACTTGAGCAGTTCAAGTGTATCTTACCGGAAAAGTTTGTGGCCGGAGGCATTATTGCCAAGCTTCCTCCCATGTGGAGGAACTTTGCTACTTCTCTGAAACATAAGAGACAAGAGTTTTCCGTTACGAATCTCATTGGGCCTCTTCAAGTGGAAGCGAAGGCGAGAGCAAATGACACACGTGCTCGAGGATTTGAGGGAGCTTCTAGTGCCAATTTGGTACAGAAGAAAAAGTCCCAATCCCACAAGTTCAAGAATAAGAACAAATCTGATGGCAAAGGGAAGTTTTATGGAAAGAACAAGGTCACTCACTCAACCAACTTTAAGAGGAAAAATGATAAGAAGAAAGGCTCTTGCCACGTCTGTGGTGATCATAATCATTGGGCTCCTAGCTGCCCTAATCGCTTTGATAGGAGGCAACATGGGAACAACGGCAAGAACACTAATGTTGTTATTAGCGATACTGAGATAAAGGACGTCGGGTACGGTATTTTACCTACTATCCTTTCATACGATATTAGAAAAACACGTACAACCTATCAAAACATGCAGAAAAAAATTTCCTCTTTGATTTCAACAGCCTTAGGCCGTTTTGGATTCTTTTATATTCTTAAAATTTGAAAAGAAAAAAAGTTATTTCAAAAATTAATTTTTTTTTAATAAGTTTTTATGTCATATTTGAATTCCTCACATTTTTCTGATAATAATAGATATATTATTTGTCAAATTTCGATTTACAGATTTGAAGATATTATTTATGTCATATTAAATGAATAAATGACAAAAAATAAATAAAATATTATTATTACTTATTATTGTTGTTTACTTAAATAGTTATTCGTAATTTCGAAAAATAAAGACGGTTGACATATTGATATGAGCTAATAGGATTGATATGCTACTCTTAACAACAAGGTATAAGAGTTCTTCAAGCAAGGTGGGAGAGTTGGAACTAGGAAGTTAAGCGTGCTGGGAATAGAGTAGTGCTAGGATGGGTGACCTATCGGGAAGTTTGAATATAAGTGTAATTTGATCTAAGATTAAATATATTTAGAGTGAAAAATAAGAGATGTGAGAGATTAGCGAGTCAGATAATTCAAATGTTCAAATTTTTTTTAAAAAAAAGTCAATATTTTTATTTTTAAAAAAATCTTTAGTCCCGATTCGTATTACAAACCAGCCCGTGAGAGCCATTTGTCCCGGTTTGTGGCCGAGCCGGAACTAAAGGGGGAGACCTTTAGTCCCGTCTCTCCAGTCCCGGTTCCAAAACCGGGAAGGCCCGTTCTCCACTAGTATCAGAACGTCCATGACGCCACCGACTGTCTCTATGCCGAGCGACAGTGGTGCGATATGTGGCCCCTTCTGGTCAGGGTAGATGCTGTTATTACAGATCAGCTTCTTCCCGTTGAAGAAATTCTGGAGCAGCTTCTGCAACTTTGGGACACGGGCAGAGCCCCCGACAAGAACGACGTCGCTGATCTGCGACCTATCCATCTTGGCTCTGCTCAGGCAATTCTCCACATATTCCCTGCACTTCCGGAAGAAGTCCACGTTGAGCTCCTCAAACCAGGCGCGGGTGAGGGTGCCGCAGAAGTCGATGCCGTCGTGGAGCGAGTCGATCTCAAGTCTGGTCTCTGTCGTGTAAGACAGGCTCCTTGTGGCAATCTCACAGGCCGTCCTCAGCCGCTTGAGAGCACTCGGGTTGCTTCTGATGTCTCTCTTGTATCTCCTACGAAAATCCTCCACGAAGTATTCCACCGTTCGACTATTGAGCTCCTCCCCGCCAAAATGGGTGTCACCAGCCGTGGCCATGACCTCGACGATACTATCACCATCGTGGACACCCGGATACAATTTCACGATGGAGACATCCAAGGTACCGCCGCCGAGATCGAATACGAGCACCGTCTTGGCTCCATCCTCAAGACCATAGGCGCCTATGACAGCGGCGGAGGGCTTGTTAACGATGCGCATGACGCTAAGGCCCGCGATGGTAGCGGCGTCGATGGTGGCCTGGCGCTGGGAGTCGTTGAAGTAGACCGGGACAGTGATGACGGCGTTCCTCACCTCCGTCTCGAGGTAGGCCTCGGCGGTCTCCCGCATCTTGACCAGCACCATGGCCAAGATTTCCTCGCCTTCATACTGCACCACGAGCAATGGCCGGTCCCTGGGACCCGAGATGACTTTGAAAGGCCACATCTTGATATCTTCTTGTAAGGACGCGTCGCTGAATTGCCGACCGATAAGTCTCGCCACATCTACAAGAAGAATGCATTGCGGATTAGACGTGTGTGAAATTACTAGTTTCTTGTGGGATGTGAAGAGAGAGACATACAGATTAACTTTGAAAAGATAACTTCTTATGATCATATACTCCCACAGTTAATTATTCAACATCCCACAGAGAACACATGAGAGCGACAAACACAATGAGTAGTACCGAAGGACAGAAGTACCGCTGAGAAAATAAGCAAAAATCGAGCAGTTATGCAGGGGTAACTAGCACTGACAGATCTCAGCGGTTCTCACCGAAGACTGTATTGGCAGGATTCATGGCGGCCTGATTCATGGCCGCGTCGCCGATGAGCCAGCACGAGTCGGTGAAAGCGACGTAGGACGGCGTGGTCTTGCTTCCCTGGTCGTTAGGGATGACCTCGACGCGGTTGTGAACCGGCCGCCACACTGCCACGCGCGAGTAGGTCGTCCCGAGGTCGATGCCGACCGCCGGACTGTCGACTCCCATCTCCACACGACGGAGGAGGACGAAGGAAGAGTGTGACACTGCAGTCTACAACCCAAGTGGGCGCGATCTCCTTGGTAAGCCAAGGCGGCACGGGGATTTAAGCTCGAGGAAGGCGAGTGGGCGTGCCGTTGCCTATAGTGTGAAAGCAAACAAGTTCGCAGTACGTATTCACCATACTGTTCTCCCCGGCGCAGTCAACGGCACCCTTTTCTATAGCGTGCATTTAACAGTACTACAGTGTTTTCTTTTAAAAACTGAGGGTTCACTGGTTTCATGACTCAAGTTATTTCAGTGGCATGTGGATTTTGTTGCACCTATTCTGTTTTTCAGTTAGGTTGTTTTCGGAATAATCATGTAACTGTAGTGCACACGTTCAGGTTCAGTTTTAGACAGGTTAGTGTCAGGCTAGTTCTTTCTTCAGATATTTTTTCGAAATGAGGAAGATGAACATTTTTATTAGATTATTTCCAACGCACTATAAGAGGAATTATAAAGATCAGATCGATCCTACCAAACTAGCGACATCTCGCTAAACTTACAACACTGATGATGGGAGTATGTCTATGAACGGGGACAACCTCACATCATACCAACACGCATCATCTAAAAACCGAACACCTCGATAAGTTGCCCAACGGTGCATAAGTGGCGCAACCGGTCCGGCTGACCCTCAGCGTGTACCAGCATACACGCTCCAGAAGTTACATACACGCTCTAGAAGTTCTCGCCGCCACCCGTCTGGAGAAATCATCCACTTGCCCATTCAGCCGATGTATGCCTCTAAAGATGATGCCCCCACGGGGGTGATGGCGCAGGAACGTCGCCATCATCCTATCCGGGAAGCCTGAATCTAGGTTTTCCCCTAGAGCACATATGGAACGAGAAACGCGACTACAACTCCTCCAACGAGGTAAGAGACGCCCACTGATGCCACCATTGACAACAGATCCTCGCACCTGACACCGCTGGACCACCAACTCCTCCTCACCGCCACCGACCACCATACCCCAAGCACGCGTAAGATCCTCCTGAGAGCCGCCGCGAGGACGACTCCATGAGCCGAATCCCTCCATTGTTGGATTGGATTGCCAAAATCAGAGGAATATATTGGGAAACACTCTACATAAAACAAAAAATTCTAGCGCATAAACGGATCAAGTTATGCGGGAAGGGAGGCACGGAACATACCCTCGAAGACCAAACTAGCGGAAGTTGTCGATGATGAGGTTGATGAAGACGTGCGTCGATCCCCACAGCAAGACTTATCAAGTCGAGAGGAGATGTATTATCCCACGGACGGCTCCACAGTTCCTATTCCCATGGCTAATTGATTAGCCACAAGAAGATTCTCCTTTGTGAAGATCCTCACGATCAAGTGCTCGACGTGTCGCAACTCCACTGGTATCCACACACACGGGTGTAGCGTCACCACGTTAAAGTGTGATCAAGTGCACCGTTCGAAGCGGGGAAGCAAGTCGATGAAGATCCGGTGCTCCGTGATCACCGTCTAGATTAGATCTAAATAGAGTAGACGATCCGGCAACACTCCAGCAGGAGAGAGGGGAGAACATAACCTAGGGCATGCCGACCCTAGGGTTCTGTTATATGCCATAGATGTGGCGGATACAAGAGGGCGGAGATGACGGTCCGACGGGCGGCGGGCGGTGCGCGGCTAGGATTTTGGAGGCAGCAGGGTGATGCGGCTTGGGAGGAGGAAAGGCTGCAACTTAGGTGTCTCTTGAGGTGCCCCTTGCTACCCTTTTATATGTGGAAAGACCCCTTGGGTAGTCCTAGACCAAGCCCCAAAATTTCAGCAAAATCCGGTAGGCTTAGGTCAACCGAAATCTACTAGAAAACAACCACCTTTGTCCAATCCGAATTAGGGTAGGGAAACATTCCTTGCCCCTTAGGGCAGTGTGGCTGGACCTATTATGGAACCTTCCGGATATCCTAAGATGTCCCAGGTCACCATAGTAGAACCTTCCATAACCTTTTGGGCCCTTCTGGTCCTTTCATAACCTTCCATACATGCCCGGAACCATTCTAGACACTTCCGGGGTCATCGGGGACCTCTCGAAACCATTACGAGATCATTCGAGATACTCTCTGAAGCCTTCTCTCTTTCTATAAATGCTCAAAACTCATTTCAAACACTCTCAGTAATATTCTAGACACCTCTGGTATATTCTGAGACCTTTCGAACACTTTCGGAATTAATTCTCTACTATCTTCATATAGAACTTGCATTCTTAAATGTCGATACCCTTTAAGTGTGTGAACCTATGGGTTCAGATATGTGTGGACATGTTTGGAACACTTTTCGCGACAATGATCAACATAGTTATCTTGTTCTATACATATTGATCCCCACACATAACACGAAGATCTTTATCGTGTCAACCTTTGGTATTACTTATCGATACATGTTGCATTGATTCTCGATACTTGACATATCCCGAGGTAAAACACTAGGTTATCCTTGTTACCCTACATGTACTCTTTTACTCATTCAGTGTTATCGATGTTTCTGTGATTAACAACTTGATCACGTGCCCGGCCATAGGATGACGAACAACATAATACACGAGTGGGACCAGCGTGTATCTCTTCATCATCAGGAGTAGAAATTCCCATAACTACAACATATAGAACATTGACATACCATACGGAAAAGAATGAGGATCGATGTTATGATTACCCTATCATGAAGTAACTTTTGAAGGCCGCGTCACGTCCTTATTGTATCCAAGTCTATATGTGTTATGTGGTCCGATGATCTTTAGTAATGGTAATACTTGTCTTGAGAAACTACCGATAACAATATTGATGAAGTGTTTCATGGTATATAAAATTGGGTCTTATCCATCGTCGTTGTTTTCTCAACAACTCTGATCGCTCATATCATCGGCAACCCTACAACACTTTGTATTTTTCCATAGTCAGGAAATCGGGACTATCAGCGATGCATGAACTAGTCTTAGAGGCGATATTATGGACATCTAAATGGTGTTTATAATTCCACGCATGTATTAGGGTATTCCTCCAATACTAGTTATCTATAATACAATTATAGCATAGAATAATAAACTTAATCATACATAGGAAATATATAATAATACAACTTACTATTGCCTCTTGGGCATATTGTTATCAGTCGTCCACTTGCACTACATTCAATAACCTAGTCAATATCTCAGAACTTTAACACCTATGGCATTCCGGTGTCTGTCATGCTTTGCATGTGGTAAACTTTCTTGACATGTCTGACAAGTTCAGGTCCGTGTATATTTGCATATCTTTGTGTCTTCAGGCATCACTCATTCTCGAATGAGATGACATTGTATATGTTTGTTAAACTAGTGGGACCTTAGTTCCTCAGCAGAAACTATATTGTCTCTATTGTCACACAGTATATCTTCATAGCACTAGCACACTCAGAACTACACCAAGTTCAATAATGAACTTTTGACTCATAATGCCCTCCTTTGCCGTTGTCATCAGAACGATATACTCATCCTTTGTAGTAGTATCCGTCACAATGTTTAACTTTAGAACTCATCCAAATCTAACATGGAACTTTCTTTTAGTCCATTGTGCCACCTTCTATTAAACACATAACCTCATTGAGATGAAATTATTTGTATCTGCAACAAAACTAGTATCGATGTAACACCTTACAATGAACTGTTTGTCACCTCCATGTACAAGATATATTCTTATTTCTTTCAAAGCACATAATAATATTCTTGCTATTGTCCAATTATCATCATATAAATCACTCTAGTACATGCTCATAACTTTTAAAGCATGGGACATATTTGGTTGTGTACGTATCATGGATTACATGATTGATAATATCATTCATGTGGTTTTACTCATCTTTGTCAACTTGATTCTTGCTTCAACCTCTTCCATATGCCAAGAATGCTTCTTATCGTTTCCGTACTAAACCAATTCAATATTTTATCTATGTAATTTTTCCTGATCTTATTAGGCGCCTCAATCTATCCATTTATATATATTGATACCCAATATTATGGTTTTGACTAAGTTTTCACACAAGATCTAATTTAAGTGAAACCTTAACAATGCCAAGAAAAGATACATCATTTCTAATCAATGATATGTCGTCTACATAAAATATTAGAAATATATATTAGTGATTCCACTTAATTTTTGTAAACATACAAGCATCTTCACTGAACGTGATGAAACTAAATTCTTTCAATTTCATCAAAGTGAAGATTCCAACTTGGTGATGCTAACTTATTCCATTGAAGTTTGCACACATCTCTAGTATCCTTTTAAACTACCATATCTTGTGAATATGTAGTGGTACTAGAGTAATCGCTATAGACTTAAGCATCACTATGGAAGATCAAATCTTGTCATAGTCAAATCTTTGAACTTTATCTCCTTTTTGAAAAGTCAAGCTTCCATGGATGTAAACATCCATGTATGTTTATTTATAGATCCATTTACGTTCGATAAGCTCCATGCCTTTCGGAGGGTCTATCAAGCTTAAAACTTGATTTTCGTACATGGATACTATCCTAGATTTTATGGCGTCAAGCCATTTAACGGATTCCGGGCCCATCATTGCTTCTCTGTATATAGTCGGTTCATCATTATCCAACAATAACGGTTTCTGGCCTACATGGTCGATAATCCCCAAAAGCAGGGAATCACTATAGCAGAATTTGATAAGTATTTGATTGTCGAACCCATGAAGAGCTGAAGGTAAACTATATATTATCTAAAGCCCTATAACCCACTTATATGAACTTTTATTAAATAAAATTAACTAGAGGTGTAAGATACTTTTTTACCTCTAACTAGAAAATAGTAAAGTATTGAAAGTAATAATTGGAAGTAAACTATTGCAAGCAAAGTAAAACTAGTAAAAGGAAAAGCAAGTAAAGTAGAAGTAGGTATCTCAAGGGAGCAAGTGTTTATGCAAAATATTATTTCATTCGTTTGGTTGTCATAATTAGTGAAGCACATGGATTGTATTTTTATTGTGTTTTCTATAGAGGAGCCATAAATAGGTGCAGCCATGTTACTATGCAATTATCCCAAGGCCGTTTCTATAATTAAGCATGAGGGTTTACTTTGGGATTTATACAAAATGCATATCATTATCTATGCATAATATCATATTGCTTCTTTAAACATTAGTTCTTACCGGACCAATGATGCAGTTTTCAGATATTGGAGTTTATACCGACTAGAAGACCTTGACTACATAATCTTGCAGTCAAAAAAATAAGTTCACACTTGCTCATGTCCTTTGATTATTTTTTATCAAGTATTTGCAAACTATTGTGTCATCACCTGCATTTCAAAAATATCAGAAAACACTAATTTTAATAATAATGTAAACTATTGGTTACTGATCTAGGGTGATCAACTAATCTACTAAACCTAGCAATTGGAATACCATTGCACATGAATATATCATCTAGGACTTAACAACCAATGTCTCCATTGATTCTTGCGCCGTATAATACGCGTTAATTAACCATGAGATCTACAATGGCTTTGGGGAAGTCATCTGGATCTTCTTCCTCTCGCATGAAGCCGGATGCGCAGGTCATGGTTGTTATCCTTGTTATGTGGTTTGTAATTTGTAGACGATATGCAGCATATCGGTGGGAGCCCTCAATGTCCCACGGTAGTTCTGGCATCTATAATGGTCTATACTAACCATTGCCGCAATTCAATATATGGGCATGGCGTACACCAAGGAGGCATGTAGGGTCACGGAGAAGGACAACGAATGGCTTGGATCTTAGGTTGGGCCTTAAACCAAGGAAGTTTGAACGGGGACATACTCTTGGCCGTGCAACAAATCTTAAGGTCTCTCATGGGTAAAGCAACGTACCTCTGTAGAGTGTTAAAAAGTGTGACATGTTACTCCCTGTTCCGGGAAGGAGCTGTGAACTGATGGCTCGGTGTTGATGTAGAGCTCGTTGGGAACCCCAAGAGGAAGGTATGATGATCACAGCAGCAAGTTTCCCTCAGTTATGAAACCAAGGTTTAATCAAACCAGTAGGAGCAAGGAAACGCCCCAAAGGTGTTGCTAGCTGAGCCTTGGCAGGGCGCACTACCGGTGCTAGTAGCAACGTGGAGACCTGCACAACACAACCACAGAACTTTGTCCCCAACTTGTGATGAGGTTGTCAATCTCACCGGTTTTGCTGAAAACAAAGGATTAAACGTATCGAATGGAAGGAAGTAAAAGTTTGCAGAAAGTAAACACAAAGCAGTAAACATTTTGTAGATTGTATGTAAAAGAAAGGACTAGGATCCATAGTTCACTAGAGGTGGCTCTCCTTAAGATAGATAACATGATGTGTGAATAAATTACAGCGAGGCAATTGACAAACATTGAGAAAGCAATACATGCATATACTAATCATCTTGACTTCTTTGGAACTTGATTGGGCATTACAACATTATACATAGACCGCCATCCAACTGCATCTATGACTAATAATCCACTTTCAGGTTATCATCCGAACCCCCTCCAATATTAAGTTGCAAACAACAGATTATTGCTTTACGAATTGCGTGTAATGTAAACAATACGATTGTTCTATAAACAAAGGATTGTTGTTTTCTCCCTAGTAGCAACATCACATCTAGTACCTTAGAGATTTCTGTCACTTCCCCAGATTTCTAGAGGCATGAACCCACTATCGAGCATAAATACTAACTCTTGAAGTTGCTAGCATCTACTTGGCCAAGATAGCTACTAACAATAGAAAGCATGCAAGATCAGAAATAACAAAGACATGATAGAATCAATAATCAATCTAAAATAGCATCTCAATATCCATCGGATCCCCGCAAACACAACATGCAGAATTACAAATAGATGATCTTGATCATGAACGGAGCTCTCAAGATCTAAACATGAAAGCACAAAGGAGGAGAACCAGCCATATAGCTACTACATAGATCCGTAGTCCAAAGATGAACTACTCACGCATCACACCGGAGGCTTGCATGGTGATGAAGAAGGCCTCCAGGGTGAATTCCCCTCTCGGCAGTCTTGGGAAGAGCTTCAGATCCCTCCCGATCTAGGGATGGAGATGATGGCGGCTACAGACTCTTTCGTGGATTTTTGATCGGGTACTTAGGGTTTTAGTCCCGAGGGCAATATATAGGCGGAAGGAGAGGTCGAGGGGGTGCTGGGGTCGGCCAGACCACCCCCTGGAGCGGGCCAGGCCAGGCCGCTCGTCCAGGTGGTGTGGCCGGCCCCCAACCCTTCTCCGTCTCGTATTCTGGCATCTGATGACTTTCGGAAAAATAGGCACTTTTGGTTTTTGTCCCGTCCAATTCCAAGAATATTCATTTTCTGACTTTCCTGGAACCAAAAACAGCAGAAAACAGGCAGCTGGCACTATGGCTCTTGTTAATAGGTTAGTCCAAGAAATCATATGAAAAGTACTCCAAAGTGTGGACAAAACACAAGAAAGTGGATAAAACCAAGCATGGAACATCAAAAATTATAGATACATTTGCAATGTACCATGAACGCTGCAGGAAATAAACTCCGCGAAGTTCTAATCAACCTATGAAGACTAACTTACATAGTTTTTTAGAATAAAAGCAATCTTTGAAGAATTTTTTTTGAAAACTTGCAAAGCCTACGACCTATGGTCTGTGACTATATCTAGTGCATCATACACTCTTTTTTAGTGAACTTGCTGAGTCGCTCGTACTCAACCGTATCTTCTTAAAACTTGCTAGATTCGGGAGCACTCAATGACGAACTTAGGAGGTGAACTACTTTGAAGAACGGAAGATATCCGGAGGAGATCAACGGGGTCAATGTCTACATCTGAAGTCATAGAAGTCAAGATGCAGCGTAGCATATAAATAATTTTAGAAACCAGAACCTACTTCTGTAGAGCATTGCTATAACAGCACTCACAGGCTATAGTTATAAAGTAGTAGTATTTCTAGAATCGACTTCGAGTTGCTATTTCTGGTTCCCTTTTGTAAATTATAATCCTCGGTACGCCGAGGAAGTTCTTGGATCTTCTATAATGTGATATATATGTAATAGAAAGACATGATTTGGATCCGCGATGTTTCTGTTGTGCCATTCTGAGGGATGTAATACTGGTGAACAGTGTTTATTGGTGTTATGTCAACGACTATAGTTTACTACATCATGCTGTGGTATGCTGGGTCACCGCACAGACTTCTTGAATGCCATTCACTGACAGTGAACAATGTGGTCAATGGAAGGGAATACACCAAAGGCTACTACTACCCAACCGATGGTATATACCCTAGATGGGACACCTTCGTGAAGACAACCCCCGACCCTCATACTGGGGCAACAACTTCATTTTCAAAGTTGCAGGAGACTTGCATGAAGGATGTTGAGCCAGCGTTTGGGTGTTTCAAGCTCGTTTTGCTATCATCAGGGGACCCTGCTCTTACATGGTCAACGTTTTAGATGTGGAGGTGATGAATGCATGTGTGATCATGCACAATATGATCATCAAGAGAGAGCACAATTCTCTAGTGGTTGATGATCATATGTCTGAGCACTAGGGCCCTATTGCCGCTGTCAATCACAAGGTGCCAGCTAAGTTTACTGCTTTCCTTGCCATACATCAAGAAATACACGACGAACAGGTACATCCACAGCTGCAAGAAGATCTCGTGGAACATTTGTGGGCGCTCAAAGGAAACGCACCAGCCAACAGGCCCGCCCCTCCTGGTTTGATCTATTTGAACTTTAAATTATATAAATTATTATATGAACTATTTTTCTTTTATATTTGGATTTGTTGTAATAAACTTGGATTTATTTAAATTTTCCTGCTTGAATTGGTGCTATTGAGGCTAAAATTTCTGAATTAGCGGAATTTTGATTGTTGGGGTGCTGATGTGGGGTGGCCTCCCCAAACCACCGGCAGTTAGGGAAGCCCTCCCTAGAGCTATTGTCTGCGTGTTTGTCGGCCACCGTCAGGGACGCCAGTGGAGATGCTATTGCACCCTCGCGTGATGGTGTGTTTCTTCATAATTCACTCAATATAGGATTCAAATTGCACCATGTACTCCCTCTATCTCAGATTACCTTAGATTTGTCTAGATACACATGTATCTAAACGCATTTTAATGTATAAATATATGAAAATCTAGTCAACCCATGACATACGAGTGATGAAATTTATAATAATTCGTGTGAAAGACCGGTATGTTTGACATTGTTCTCCGGGACGACCAAGTATTGGTTGTGCATGGAACTCTTGTACTCCCTCTACCTCGAATTATATGTCGTAGATTTCCAGATTCATATATATCTAGATCGTGTTTTAATGTATAGATCTAATCTTTAGCCATGACATCTAAAGAATAAAATTATAATATTCGAATGCCTCCTTTGGATATATGGAAGAGCTTTCACACACTCCAGCAAGCGCGCACACACAAGCACACATGCACACACACACAAAGTACATTCAATTCTTCATGGATATCATGTCGTCTACCATCTTTTTTTAAGTCACTACACACTTTCAAATATCAAACCCAAAATCTCAACGAGAAGATAGTTCAAGGATGAGCTTCTCCTCTCATCAATCCACTTGTTAAGATTTAACTCGAACCCGGAATATCATCGAGAAGATAGGTCAAGTATGATCTTCTCCGCTCATCAGTCCACTTGTCAAGATTTAACTCGACAACCTTTGAAACATTAGTAAAATATTTATTCTATGAAAAAACTTACATAAAGATCGAGTAGATATTTATGTCCAAGTGTGGAAAACCATCGATTTTAGTGATGATATTTTTGATATCCTTATATAACTTGCTCAACTAGTTTATATTCCCCATGGCAATCTCACCCAAAGGTTCAACGAAAATAAGAATAGCTATGTTATTAATTTGTATGGTAATAGTGAATGTTGGAAATTTATATTTAAAATGCGTGGATCACACAAACATATATCAAGATTAATCTCCTTGATAAGGAATTTAATTTCCAGATACAACTGTTTGTATGAGAATATAGGCATGATGTAAAAAATGCTACAAGAATATTCAAAGTTGAAATAACAGGTTACACCGATACCTTTTAGCGTTCACAAATGAGGATGAGGATCCAACCTATAACATATAGATGTATAAGAAAGACAAAATAGAACAAAATATAGAATGGGGTTTAGAAAAAAGGAACAAACATGAAATTACCTATCGTTGTTCACAATTTACATAGTGCGGAAGTATTATTGAAGGGGATTAATATTTTACTTATGTAATTATATTTCTAATAGGGAGCAAAAATTCACAAAACAATATAATTGACTACTATTGTAAGAGTTTTTCAATCACCACAAGATTTTTATGATCAAATGACCTCGTCAACCAGAATAAAGGAGATCGATTTGACACCTTTTGTCATAAATCCTAAAAATGCAAATGGTCCTCACGGATTCTACATGGTTTGTTGCTTAGGAAAAACTGGTTTTTGAGTTATCAAAATCTAATCCACGATCCTTGTAATTTATCACATAACATGTTTGATTTTTATGACCATTGGCAATTATTTTATTGCTTGCTTCATGCTTTTTAATTAACTTATATTAATAAAAACATTGTGAGTAAGAATCAAAAAAATATTTTGATTTGAGGATCGATTGTGGCCAATTCAGATAAGAAAAATAAATTAGGTTACCCAAAATCTTACGAATTACGCAAAAATCTTCCCACAACTCAGTGGATGAACAAAAGTTCTACTTAAAGACGAATACATGTTTGTCTAATGCAGATCTACATGACTATTTAATGGACTAGAGACTACTTAGTAGGAGGAGAGAAGGAGAGGATGTCGGTCTACATCGCACACACTGTTGTGGGACCATAATCGTCTAGTTCTCGGCAAGGAGTGTACACGACTTGTAGTAGCTTTTGATATCAATGCCAAACAAACATGAATGCATAGTTATCATCCTAAGAGAGGCTCGAAATGTCTAACTTTTGGTCTACATAATTAATCACTCAGAGCCAGGGTACCATAACCATACCGCCACATATCCTACAAGTATCGCATCATTATTTTTAAACTACCAATGTACTACGGATTTACAATGTGTTAGTTTTCATGTGTGGGTTGCTCTTCTGGCATCCACAAGATACCAATAGAATATAACCTTTGAATTCAGAGGAGGAGGAGGTGGCAAGGTCTTCTTCTAGAGGGAAAACATGGGCCATCGGTTGTGACAAGGAACATGGGGAAGTATCGCCGCTCCACCACCATACAGTGCCTTTATCGAGAGCTACGGACAATCTAGGTGTTCTCAACCTCGGCTTTGTATTCTTAACTCAATGTTTCAAATCCACCTTGACTTTGTGGCCACCTACCTGAAGCCCTATGCCCCGACGGCTAAGATGCAAGGAGGGAGAAAGGTGAGTATGAACCCATGACGCATCTCCGCCTTGGGCTCCTCCGATCGATGCATCCTGTGTTACTCCACTTTAGTCTTTGGTCAACAAAATTGTACACATGGGGGTACGTGGTGTGGGAGAGAGAAGAAAGTGAATGCCATTATGAGGGGAAAATCCAATGGTGTTGAGGACAGAGAGGGCCGTCGGCTTCGACACGAGTTGTGGGAGGAAAAACAATAAGGTCGGGAAGAGGATGTGAAATGTCGTATTCTAGAGGGCCAACATGAGTTGGTGGTTGCGACGAGGAACATGGGAAAGCATCACTGCTCCATCGCCATCCAGTGGCTCGACCAGGAGCTACAATCAATCAAGGTATTCACAACCTTGCCTTTTTATACTCAAACTCAATGTTCCAGATCCACCTTGAGTTTGAGAAGGTGTAAAAAAAATCTCCTTTTCTTTTTGAGCGTACAATGTTTACATTCTTGTATATCATCATGTATTTGTAGTTTAAGCCCATAGTGTAGAGAACCATGAGGCCCATGTGCTCGAGTGTATATCTTCTTTTACAAGAGTAGAGGAAAGTACTTTTTGGGCAAAAAAAAAAACTTGTCGACATAAACTGATTTGGCATTCCCCAATCTGTTCCAACAATTATCACGATATAAACATCGTCCATGGAACAAGCAAGTCATAAGCCAGGTATGTAGGGCCACGCATATATATGGTGGTAGTATGAGTATCGGTAGTTCAGTACTAAGCATCAAATTGCAGCAGAAACATCGGGATGATTTTAATTATATATAGGATTCAAGAAGCACGCTGAAGACCTCATGGGCATCCTCGCTCCTTCTTTACTTTCTCCATTTGCTTCTGTTGCACAACCCCTACTGGCTGGCCGGTCCCGAGGCTGCTCCACAAAAAGAAAGAATACTAGAGTCGAAGTCACACAAGAATTACACAAGAAATTGACATAGGGGATAAGAAAGAGCTCTTTATTGATCTCTCTATGAACTCTACGTACAATGATTGCTCATCTATTTATAGACTACTGGGGATAAGGATACCCACATGGGCTAACCTAGTCTGGTAGAGGCCTCACCGGATGGGCCCCTACCGGCCCAGTTTCTCAACACTTTCCATGGGTATCTTATCTGTATATCCATGTCTCAAAACTCCGAAAACCCAGTGGAAAAAATATGAAGAAAAGTACACGGTATATCTCTTGCTATGTTGCACGAATTGACTTATTAAAAACCACATGTGAGAAACTTCATAAAAACTCACTAAGGAAAAAAGAGTATAATTCACCTAGCTATAAAGTTAAGTACTCAATCATCGGGATCGAGATTTCAACGATGAGTTTGTGAAGATTCTTTCCCTGAACCTTGCATCTCCCTTAATCTCATCATGCCAATTTCACGAACACATCTCTGGAAAGAAGATGCTGGCAATGATTTAGTGAATAAATTAGCGAGATTTTCACATGACTTAGTGTGCAATACTTTTACTTCATTCATCTTTTGCAATTCATGTGCATAGAAGAACTTGGGGTTTATATGCTTTGTAAGATTGGTCTTCACGTAACCCGTCTGGACTTGTGCAACACAAGCAACATTATATTCATAGATAATTGTTGGCGTTTGTACGGTGTTCAGCCCACATGACATCTGGATGTGGCTGACTACTCGTCGAAGACATACACACTCTCGTGATGCTTCATATAATGCAATGATTTCCGAGTGGTTCATCGAAGTTGACACAAGAGTTTGCTTAGACGATTTCCAGGAAATCGCTGTTCCACCACAAAGGAAAACATATCTAGTCTATGACTTGGACGTGTGCGGGTCTAAAAGGTACCCAGCATCTGCATAGCCTACAACCGATAGGTCATGGTTCTTTTGGTAAAACAATCCAAGGTATTTGGTCCCTTGCAGGTATCGAAAGATATCCTTAACGCCTTTCCATTGCCTCTTGGTAGGCTCAGAACTATACCTAGCAAGCAGATTAACGGCGAATGCAATATCCGGCCTTGTGCAATTTGCGAGGTACATAAGTTCTCCAACCGCACTTAAGTAGGGGAATTCTGGTCCCAGAATTTCCTCCCCCTCTTCTTTAGGCCTGAACGGGTCCTTGTCTTGCTACAAAGATCTTCCGACCATCAGGATCTTAGAAGGATATGCTTTGTCAAACCCAAATAATTCCAACACCTTCTGGGTGTAGGCCGACTGGTGCAATAGAATCCCAGCAGGGGAATGCTCAAGTTGTATACCTAGGCAGAACTTGGTTTTGCCTAAGTCTTTCGTCTCGAATTCTGATATTAGGTAGGAACTCGCTTCCTCAATATCCTCAGGTGTACCGATTATATTCAAATTGTCCACATACACCGAGATAATACAGAAACCATCCTGAGATCTCCGTATAAAAACACATGGGCAATCTTCATTGCTCGTGTAGCCCTTCTGATGAAGGAAATCGCTTAAACGATTATACCACATCCTACCTGACTGTTTAAGTCCATACAATGACTTCTTAAGCTGAACATTGTATAAACCCCTATTTGCTCTATCCTGGTTCGGACAGGGATACATTCTGGTACTTTCATGTATATGTTCGAATCCAAGTTACCATATAGGTAAGTGACATAGGTATGATTACTCGGATGCTTATGATTTATTATCCTATATTGGGTAAAAGGCTTCCGGCCCACGAAGACTTTAGATGATGGCCCAAGGAAACAGCCAACAAAGACTTTGATTGTATTAGGAAAGAGACTATGAACTGACATTGTGTTGGTATTGTAAATACACGTATACGAAACCTATCTGCATACAGCTTTAAGACCTGGCCTATTATATATGATGGGAGAAGCCCAAGCGAGGGTACCAAAAAACTCCCATGCAACTTGTAATAATGCGATTTCCAAATATTTAGGCGATTTTGAGTCCATTGTTTTCCTGACATCCGACGAAATCCCCACCGTTCTCTTTTCCGTGAAACCCTAAGTCTTTCTCCATGGATATTGCTGAGATTACCCCTCATTAGTAAGCGGTGACAACATCCATAAGTTTCATTTTTAAGTCCATGTTTACTGCCATTGACATCAAGTATTAAAGGTAATTCCATCCATGACCGAGGAGTACGTTTCCTCAAAGTCGACACCTGGTCGCTGAGTGAAACCTTGAGCAATGAGCCTTGCTTTGTACCTTACTACTTCATTATTTTCATTTCTCTTTCGAACAAAAACCCACTTATGGCCATATGGCGAATGTGGGGAGGAGTTAGACAAACAGGTCCAAATAGCTCTCTTTTGTTTAACGATAATAATTCAATAGTGATTGCCTTCAGCCAATCTTTCCAATCGGACCTTTCTTATAATCAGCGAGCGTGTTAGGCTCAGGGTCAAGATCTATGATTGAGGCAATTTTCTTGGCAAAATTAACGTCGGCATTTGCCATGGATCGGTTGTATGACTCGCCCGAATTAACACAGTTAATGGCCATTTCATCATGGAGTGTATTAGGCACATCCTCTTGCTCCACCGAATTTCCCAATCTGGGGGCTAGGTCCTTTAGCTTTCATGCTCCGATGTGTGCGCACACAACTTCGCTGGGTATTTCCGACATAGGAAAATTCGTGCACTGAAACATTCGTACTTGTGCTAGGTCTCAACTGGCTCCCCTCTTTAGGTGTAGACTGTAATAAATCTCTCTTATCCTTTTTCTTCGGGCGTCCCCGGGTATTTGGGATTTGAGAAACCGGATTCATCGTCCTCTTAGGCCTTAGGACGGAGCAAGTATACCATCATTTTTATTTTGTATTTCAACCCTTTCCGGTGCATTGCGTGCAGGCACATGCGACTTTGTCACAGTCTTTAAATCACTTAAAATGATCATGCAGTTGATTCGCTAAGGAGTGTAAATCTAGTATCTTTTGGACTTCTCGATTAGACTCAACAATGCGCGGGTCATGAGCATAGATCCCCGTGGCTTTCCACGTAATTTCTCGACTTTTGTCATCCAGGGGTTGATTACCTCCCCACAAAGTCGAAAAAAGATCCTCGTCAAAAATGCAGTCAGCAAAACGGGTCATGTGATAGTCGCCTGTCATGGGGTCCAAGAACCTTATTATGGACACAGTCTCATAACCAACGTATATCCCCGACTTTCGGAGCGGTCCCATTGCTGATGAAAGAACATTTCATGTTTTCCTATGTTTTGCGTGTTAGATAACAATACTATGGAGACTATTCATGTGCGCCAAGTGTGCTGGAAGTTTTGAGGGGGGGGCGGATAATCCGCCCCACCAAGGGCCGGATAATCCGGCCTACCTCATCGCTCAAAGGAAGCCAAGGTGCGTCGCTCGGTACCCGGTCAGATTTTCTCCCGGAAAATCCGAACTGGGGCGGTTTTTCCTCCCTAGGCCAGATAATCCGGGTGTCGCACGGGCCGGATAATCCGGCCCCTAGTTTTTGAGCAAAAGGAGCCAAGGCGCGTCGCTCGGTATCCAGTCAGATTTTCTCCCGGAAAATCCAAACTAGGGTGGTTTTTCCTCCCCAGGCCGGATAATCCGGCCCTCGCTTAGGACCGAATAATCCGCCCCCCAGAAGTAGATCAAGGGCAAGCTCGGCGCGATGCTCAGAGAGGGGGCGGATTATCTGCCGGATATTCCGAGTCTGGGGCGGTGTTTTCCCCAGGCCGGATAATCCGGCCCTCACTTGGGCCGGATAATCCGGCCCCCAAAGTGTGCAACGGCTGGTTTCTGAAGGGGGTATAAATACCCCTTCTTCCCCAACGTTCAGAACTCTTGATTCATTCGAAATTGTCCAGACATTGTGCAAGAGATCTTATTCTCGATCTCCCACTTCAACCACCCGAAGGTCTTGATCTTTGGTGGAATTGAAGGAGGAGAAGTTCATCATCATCATCAAGAATCAAGCGCTTCAACTCCTCTCCATTCACTTGGAGAAATCCCTGATCTAGTATTCTTGTCAATACTTAGATCTTGTTTATTGTATTTGATAACTTTGTTCTTGTGGCAGCTTGTTGTCATTTCAGGAGCCTCCAAGTTGTTGTGGAGTTGTTGCCCCGCTAGTTGTGTAAAGGCGCCGGTGCCCGCCTCGAACGGTACCTATACTGGAAAGGTGGATCAGGCCTTTTGTGGCGAGATCCATCGGAGAACAGGGTGAGGCCTTTTGTGGCGTGGTGGTCTTAATACCTCCCACCCCTCCAACGCAGACGTACTTCCCTTAACAAGGAAGGAATTGCGGTCAAACAAATCCTGTGTCTCCGCGTGCTTCACTTTGGTTTACCCGTTCCTCTTCCACTCGCTCTTTACTCGCGAGTAGATAGGGTTGCATATAGGGAAATTCCACCTAATAGATTATCTAGAGAATTTACCCTTTGTGCTAAGCCTAAAATTGAAAAAGAATTAAAAATTGGTGTAGCACCTATTCACCCCCCCCTCTAGGTGCCCATACGATCCATTTCAATTGGTATCAGAGCCCCGGCTCTTAATTCGGGCTTAACCGCCTAAGAGTAGTATGGGTACCAAAGATGATGGAAATGAGGCTGTGGATAAGGTCACAATGGATGATCTCAAGTCGTTGGAAACAACCTTGTTGAAATACTTTGAGGCCAAGATGGAGGAGATGAATCAAATGATTGCTCGCCTTACATCATCCATAGCCCCATCTACATCCTCCTCTGAGGCTGCCACACCATCATCGAAGGAAAAGGGTAACACCGGATCCAAGGATGATGATGTGGAAGGTGAAAAACTTAATGGTTCCACCTCCAAGAAGGGAAGTGGTAAGGAGGAATATAGTGAGGTTCGCCACGTATATTCCCCCGACCCACCTATCCCTCATCCTCATATAAACAATAGGGGTGATCCACCCAAGCTCACTGCATCCTCTTTTAATCAATGGCAATTCCTAATGAAATCTCATGTTTGTAGCTCCTCTATTGAATTGTGGAGGATTATTGAAGAGGGTCTTCATATTGGAGATCAAACCAATCTAACGAGAAGAGAAGTTGTGGATAGCCAGTTGAATGCCAGCGCTCTCCACATGATACAGCTGGGTGTGGGTCCCAAGGACATGCCACACATTGAACATCTCAACACAGCTAAAGAGGCTTGGGATGCTCTTACGGATCTCTTTGTTGGAAATGAAAGCATGAGAAGAAACAGGTATGATGCCCTTAGTAATGAAGCTGAGGGATTCTACATGTTGGATGGTGATAACCATGAGGACATGTATAGAAGACTCAAGGGCATCGCAACAACATTTCGAAAGCATGGGGCCACTCACATTGATGATGCATGGATAAAAAGGAAATATGTGAGTGCCTTAATGACTTTCGAGCCAACGGACTTGAAGAGGCTGCAAGGTAGACATAACTATCATCAAATGACATCAAACAAAGTCATGCAAGAAATGGCGTCATTCAAAGTGGCAGCAAAGAATGCTGAAGATGCCCGTGCTCGGGCCATTGGAATGCAAAAGGGTGTCAATGTGGCTCTCAAAGCCAATGTTGTTGAGCAAGAGGAAGATGAAGGAGCTTTTGAGGGGGTATCCATGGACTGCCCCGATGAGGTCAAACGTGCTCATGGTGAGTACATGGCATTTTATGCAAGGAACTTTTGGAAGGACCCTGCCAAAGCCAAGTCTGAACTTGAGCGCAAGAACGGGTCAAATGGAAGAAGAGAAAGTGGCCCAAGATTGAGAACTTGCTTCAACTGTGGAGATAGAATGCACTTTGTAGCCGAGTGTCCATATCAAAATAGAGAAGACAATGGTGGCAGGCTTATTCTTAAAGAGAAATATAAAGCACCTAAGAAGAAGCCATTTACTAAGAAGAATGGCCCTTTCAAGAAGCAACCCAAGATTGTCTTGGTAGCTCAAGAGGAATACTCCTCCGCAAGTGAAGATGAAGAGGATGATGATAGTTCCCGCGAGGTGGCTGCTATAGCCACCACATCGACTCCCTCATCACTCTTCGACTCGCTGAACGAGAATGCCATCAACAACAATGCCACTTTCCTAATGGCAAGAGCGTCCGAGGTATCAACTTCTAGCTCTTCATTTCCTAAGACTAACATAATTTTGGATATGGATGATCATGATAGTCTTAAAATGAAAGAAGAAGTTATTGCCTTGGATACTTTTTTCACTAACCTACAAGGTGAGCACAAACTCCATTTTGATGCTCTTATGAGTCAACTTGCTCAATCTGAAGATCTCCTTGAAGAAAAGGGCAGAATTGAAAGAGAAGATGCCTTGGAGATAGCTTCTTTGAAGAATGCCTTGGAAGAGGAAGAGGAAGCTCGAGTATCTTTGGAAGAAAGACTCGAATCCCTTGAGGAGTCACAAGAGGAAGCTATAGCTCAGCTCATTAAAGAATGTGACCATGCTCTTGCCAAGGTAAAGAAACTAAAGAAAGAAAAGATTGACTTTGGGGCTGTTCATGCTAGACTTTTGGAGAAGTTTGATAATCTTGAAAGTGCTCACAAGGCATTGAAGAGTGATCATTCTACTCTAAATGAGTCTCATGACCAGCTCCAAACTCAATTGAAACGGTATGATATGCCAAGTACCTCCACTTCATCCTCTGGAAAAGAAGACCTTGCAAGAAGTTCTCAACACAAAGGTAAAGGGGTTATTGATGAGATACTGAGCAGGCAAAGGACAAACAATAGTAAGGAAGGTCTTGGTTACATACCCAAGATAAAGAGCAAGAAAAACAAGAAGAAGAAGAAGAAGAAGAAGAGCAAGACTGCTCAATCGAAGACTAGCAACATTACCAATGACAAGACTAATTATGATGGTTTTGCAGGGATCAACAATCCTAACTTTGAACTATATTGTGATTATTATGGTGATGTTTATGCTAGTTATGTAGGCCCTTATGATTGTTACATTCCTTGGTCTATTTGGGTTCCCAAGACCCTTGTTACTAACATGAGAGGACCCATTGAAAAATGGGTACCTAAAACCAAGAAGTAATTTTCTTGTAGGGCTATGCTTCCGGTGGTTCTAAATGGGTACTCGATAGCGGTTGCACGAGTCATATGACCGGAAGCAAGGAGATCATCACGGAGATGCGGCCAAACCTTGATCACATAACCGGCTCCTATGGTGACAAGTCAAAATCTGAGGTATTGGGTCTCAGCAAAGTTGTGGTGGCTCACGATATCTCTCTCGTGGACGTCATGCTTGTTGAGACCCTCGGGTACAACTTACTTTCAGTTTGTGCCCTTGGTAAGATGGGCTTTGCAGTTTATATTGACGCTGATTTGGTGGTACTCTTGTGGAGCAAGTCTCTAAAAGTCGCTTTCGTGGGATATGTCGAAAACGACCTGTACGTGGTGGACTTTTCGGGGAAAACCACTATAGGCCCGATGTGTCTTTTCAGAAAGGCTGACGCGGGTTGGCTATGGCATCGCCGACTAGCCCACGTCAATATGAGAACTTTGCAAAGTCTCCACAAGGGTGTCCACATTCTTGGACTAAAAGAAAATGTCTCCTTTGCCAAAGATCGTGTTTGCAGGGCTTGTGTTGAAGGGAAAATGCATGACTCACCTCATCGAAGGAAAACCGTTATCTCTTCAAAAAGGTTTTTGGAGCTCCTTCATGTGGACCTCTTCGGACCTCCATCTCATGCAAGCCTCGGTGGGAAGAAGTATTGTCTAGTGATTGTTGATGATAACTCAAGATACACTTGGGTTTATTTTTTCAAGTTGAAGAGTGAAACTCAACAAACTGTCATCGACTTCGCCAACGATGTTCAACATCAACACAACGTCCCCATTCTGGCTATAAGGAGTGATAGCAACTCTGTGTTCAAGAACTACACCTTAAATGAGTTCCTAAGTGAAGAGGGGATAAGACATCAATATTCTGCTGCGTACACCCCTCAACAAAATGGTGTAGCCGAGAGGAAGAATCGAACTCTAATGGATATGGCAAGATCAATGTTAGCTGAATTTAAATCTCCATATAACTTCTGGGATGAAGCAATCTCAATTTCTTGTCATTCATCCAACCGTTTATACCTCCGTAAGATCTTGGACAAGACTCCGTATGAAATACTTACCGGTAACAAGCCAAACATCTCATACTTTCGGGTATTCGGGTGTAAGTGTTTCTTTCTTATTAAAGGAGTTCGTTTATCTAAGTTTGAATCTAAGGCTTTAGAAGGTATTTTTGTTGGTTATGGTGCCGAATCCCACACTTATAGAGTCTACAATAAGCTCTCCGGAACTGTTGTAGAATCTTGTAGTGTGGTGTTCGAGGAAAATGACGGTTCCCGTGCAGAGCAAGTTGGTGTTTGTGATGCAGCTGTTGAAATACCCCAAGATGCCATAAGAAGAATGGGCGTGGGATTTTTCTGCCTCATTGAGGAACACCTTGTGGCGGACCGGGAAGGACAATGCTCTACTCATATAGATCCCTCATCTACACATACTCAACATGGTCCAACCACGGGGGCAACTTCTACACCATCTCCATCAACTGCTGAAGGTCAAGATGTTCCAGAAAGCTCCAGGCCGGATTTTCCGGTTGACACCGGATTATCCGGCCAGCCCGCTCTAGCTGAACATGCTGCTCCTGGTGGTGAAGATATCAATCCAAGCTCCAGGCCAGATTTTCTGGCTAGCCCCGGATTATCCGGCTCCTCGCCAGTTCAAGCAAGTCCCAGGCTTCCTAATGAAGCTGCTACAAATACTCCCAGGCCAGATTATCCGGCCTCTCCATCGGCCGGATTATCCGGCTGTGACTCTCCAGTTCTGCAGCCCCCTGTTGCGGCTACGGACTCACCTCAGGGGCACGCATCTTCATCACCTGCTACTGATATTCTAGTTCCTGATCAAGGTCGAGAAACTGCTTCCAATGAAGACTCAAGTGATGAATCTCCTCCTCCAAGAGACAACAAACTTATTGAACTTCGTCGCAAGGCTCGGGCTGATCAAAACCTTGAGTTGAGGGGTCACACTCTCGACAAGGTTGTTGGTGATCTTCGACAAAGGGTTTCTACAAGAAGAGAATTGGCCAGTTTTGGTGAGCATCAAGCTCATATCTCTATGGTGGAACCTAAGAAGGTCTTTGAAGCTCTTGAAGACCCAGACTGGGTTGTTGCCATGCACGAAGAATTGAATAATTTCGAGCGCAACAAAGTCTGGAAACTCGTGGAGAAACCCAAAGAGTGCCGCAATGTTATCGGCACCAAGTGGATTTTCAAAAACAAGCAAGATGAGAATGGCATTGTTGTGAGGAACAAGGCAAGACTTGTGGCACAAGGTTACTCCCAAGTTGAGGGCATCGACTTCGGCGAGACCTATGCTCCAGTAGCTCGCCTTGAGTCCATCCGTATCCTTCTTGCTTATGCTGCTCATAACAACTTTAAATTGCAGCAAATGGACGTCAAGAGTGCCTTCCTTAATGGTCCTCTACATGAGTTGGTATACGTAAAGCAACCCCCGGGGTTTGAGGATCCTAACTTTCTGAACCATGTCTACAAACTCGATAAGGCACTCTATGGCCTTAAACAAGCCCCACGTGCATGGTATGAGCATCTTAAAGAGCTTTTGTTAGATCGTGGCTTCGAAGCTGGGCAAATCGATCCCACTCTTTTACTAAGAAGGTTAAGGGGGAGCTCTTCGTATGCCAACTATATGTAGACGATATCATCTTTGGTTCTACTAACAAATCTTTTAATGATGAATTTTCAAAGCTTATGACTGACAGTTTTGAGATGTCTATGATGGGGGAATTACGGTTCTTTCTTGGATTTGAGATCAAGCAACTTAGAGAAGGAACCTTTATTAATCAAGCAAAGTACATCCAATACATGCTCAAGAGATTCAAGATGACGGATCTAAATGGTGTCGCAACTCCGATGCAAACAAAATGTCATCTTGAACTTAACCCACATGGTAAAGATGTGGACCAAAAGGTATATCGGTCCATGATCGGCTCTCTTCTTTACCTCTGCGCATCTAGACCTGATATTGTGTTGAGTGTGGGAGTGTGTGCAAGGTATCAAGCAGCTCGTAAAGAAAGCCACTTAGTGGCGGTCAAGAGGATCTTTTGATATTTGGTTCATTCCCCTAACTTTGGTCTCTGGTATCCCAAGGGCTCCAATTTCTCTTTATGTGGTTATACTGACTCAGATTGGGCTGGTGATAAGGATGATCGGAAATCCACTTCTAGAGCTTGTCAATTCTTGGGAAGATCTCTTGTATGTTGGTCCTCTAAAAAGCAGAATTGTATATCTCTCTCCACCGCCGAAGCTAAATATGTTGCTGCTACCAGCGCTTGTACTCAATTATTGTGGATGAGGCAAACTTTAAAGGAATACGGTGTCATTTGTGACAAAGTGCCTCTTTTATGTGATAATGAAAGTGCAATCAAAATTGCGTACAATCCTGTTCAGCACACAAGGACGAAGCATATTGAGATTCTGAATCATTTTATTAGAAACCATGTTGCTCGCGGCGATATTGACCTATCCTTTGTGAGCACGAAGAACCAACTGGCGGATATTTTTACAAAGCCACTTGATGAAGCAAGATTCTGCTATTTGAGGAATGAGCTAAATATCATTGATTCCAGGAGCTTGTCTTGATTACCCATGCACTCACTCGTACATCTCAATCCTTCTTTGGTCTAGGTGTGGGCATGGATATAGGGGGAGTGTGGTCCTAACTCATTGGGCTAACCCTCCCCCCATAATGCCAATAGCAAGATAAATCATTTCTCTTAATATCATGTTGTGATATGTGAGCTTATTGATGAGTATTGGTCGTGAACCCAAGATATATCTTCGCGGTGTCACACCATACACTCCAACAAGGTGGCTTCGGCCACTGCCCTCTCCCCTGAGGAGAATTGGATCTTTTTGGCTGTTATTTGCTCTCTCATGTTCTTATGGGAATCACACTCAATCTTGGATTTTATTTGATTTGGATTTTGCAATTTTAAGTGTCTAGTACCATCTCAGTTTGGCTCTCTTAATCCTAAGCCTTTTCCTACCCCTAAGCCATCTATTCTAGCACACAAGTCCCTTGTACACCTTGTGGGGGTGTTGTTTGGGGACGCGCGGGCCTGGTTCTGTGTATAACAGAATCCCAGATTTTAGGCCGGATAATCCAGCCCAAGTGTAGGCCAGATAATCCGGCCTTGGCGGATTTCATCTTAAAGGGCAGGGCTCGGGGGGAAGGGCTCATAACGAGCAGCACTTCTCCCCCATCCCTCTCCTCCTCCTCAGCCGCCGCCTGCCGCCCCTCACCCTCCCCAGAGCCTCTCCGGCCACCGGATTTTCTGGGCCTCCCCGGATCTTTTTCTCCGCGCCTCCGGGTACCTTCTCCTCCGCGTTCTTCCTCCAATGAGTGAAGGTAACTCCCTCTCTCCCCATCTTTGGCTAGATGTGTAACTTGTTGGGTGGAACGTTGTCTAGAAGAATGTGTTTTCGCATAGAAATCATAGTCTTACAGTTTCTAGGCCCGATCTACTTTTTTGCATTCAATCTAGGTGAAATCGAAAATTTCTGCCAGGGCCGGATTATCCGCCCCTGGCCAGGCCGGATAGTCTGGCCTGACAGATTCAATTCTGGTTCAGTTTCACTATGGAATATGCATTGAGTAGTTTTGTCCTATGAACTTTTTGACTACTTTTTCCATGCTCTCTCCTGGACTTGTGTGTATGCTTATCCCCTTGCTATCGCCCTTATTCTCCTCACAGGTGGTTTCGGTGTTCCCAAGACCTACAAGCGCCGTCCTCGCGCCAAATACTTTCGGGACGACGGACAGGTTAACTTAGTGGACGAAGTTGAGCTGAGGAGAAGGAAGGACGAAGAGAAGCGCATGGCTGAACAAGCAAAGAGGACTAGGAAGGGGGTGTCCAAGAGGAAGGGCAAGGAGCCCAAGATCAACTACAGGACTTTGGATGCGGTCTCCTATTCCGCCATCCGTCACCGTGACTTGCTTGCTGAGCTGCCTCGTGATGATGAGCTGGGGGATACTCGTTTTTGGTGTGCAGAACAAAAGGGGATCTATGCAGACATTTATGCCAGGCTGAACATTAGGCCCATGCACCCACTGGTACTTGCTGATGCTTTGGAGAAGGCACATCTTGTGGATGCGATGTATGTGGCTGAGAGGATGGGGCTGCACCATCTCATGTCTCTCTAGTGCTCCTTTGACTCTGAGGTGGTGAAGCAGTTCTTCTCCACTTTGGTGATTTATGGGGATGAGCGTCGCACTATAAAGTGGATGACTCATGACAGGCCTATGACTGCTGATTTTCACGTGTTCGCTGAGGTTCTGGGGTACTCTTTCCGCAGCAGGGATAGAGCCAGTGGCCACCGCATCATCACTCAGCTGAAGCCCGACAAGGATGCAGCTCTCTCCCCTTGCACAGTGGACAATGGCATTGTGGGTACTGTGGCTAGCCTTGCTCCCATCTATGCTGCATTAGTGGGTCTCTTCCGTGACTCCATTACACCGAGTGGGGGCAACAATGACAGCATCCGTGGTCACCTTGTTCAGCTACTTCAATTTTCTCATGAGGTTGCCTCCTGTGAGGATGAGTCAGTGCAGTACAGGCTGGATGTCATGGACTTCATTTACCATGAGATGTGTGATGCTATGTTCAACCGTCTGTCCATTCCCTATGCACCCTACATTATGTTGCTCATCCGTCACCTGCTTCCTGCTGAGGAGTTCCACATCGACTCGGTGCACAAGGCCAGGAAGATCTACACCAAGGTTCGGAAGACATCTCACCCCTCCTCTGCTCTTGAGGGTCTCATGAGGGATGCTCGCAGGCCTCCTATGCCTCCCGTGGCCCATGAGATCAAGCAGCCGAACTGGTTCCAGCGTCACATTCTCTGCATGGGCGTGGACACGCGCAAGGGTCAGTACGAGGCATACAAGAAGCGCCATGAGTTGGCCCACTCCCAGCAGCTCATTCTCCACCACGTGTCCGGCGCTTCGGGTGCTCCTCCGGCTCCTACACCTCCTACTCTGTATGCTCAGTGGAACTCTTCCTCCGGGTTGAACTATGGTGAGCTGGAGCGTCACTTGTTCCCCTCTGCGCCTGCTGCTGATGATAAAGATGAGGAAGGTGACACTGAGGAGCTTGAAGATGAGGATGAGGAAGAGAATGAAGAAGAGGACGAGGACGAGGACTACGAGTGATCCCATGGGGCGCTAGCATCGCTCTTCTCCCTTTTTGGTGTCTCGATGCCAAAGGGGGAGAAGTAGTTCTATTAGGTTGTCCGTGGATTTGCATGGGTCGGGCATAAGCACTTGCACTTTTCTATTTGTCTTTTTCTTGCTTATGCCCATTTAGCGTTGAACTTTAAATTCGTGATTTGTGGTTGTTTGAGACTTTATGTGGTTGTCTGGATTATGCCTATGGACTTCATATCGTGGATTATGCTTATGGATCTATCTATTCATATCCTATTGCTGGAGGCTTATCACGGAAGGCGCGCTCATAATGGTTATCCGGTAATAATTATAACTTATGTCAAGGATGCCTACTCGGTGGTATGTTTTTATTGCTCATATGTCTATGGAATAGATTCACCTATTTGTGTGCATTGGTATTCCAATGCAAAACTCTATTATGCACACATTGAGGGGGACTCTCTTTCATAGTTATTATTGTTTGTCTGGTGTCTTTCTCCTGCAAATCCTGGTATTGTCATCTAACACCAAAAAGTGGGAGATTGAAAGAACATTTCATGTTTTCCTATGTTTTGCGTGTTAGATAACAATACTATGGAGACTATTCATGTGCGCTAAGTGTGCAGGAAGTTTTGAGGGGGGCGGATAATCCAGCCCACCAAGGGCCGGATAATCCGGCCAACCTCATCGCTCAAAGTAAGCCAAGGCGCGTCGCTCGGTACCCGGTCGGATTTTCTCCCGGAAAATCCGAACCGGCGCGGTTTTTCCTCCCCAGGCCGGATAATCCGGGTGTCGCACGGGCCGGATAATCCGGCCCCCAGTTTTCGAGCAAAAGGAGCCAAGGCGCGTCGCTCGGTATCCGGTCGGATTTTCTCCCGGAAAATCCGAACTGGGGTGGTTTTTCCTCCCCAGGCCGGATAATCTGGCCCTCGCATAGGACCGGATAATCCGGCCCCCGGAAGTAGATCAAGGGCAAGCTCGGCGCGATGCTCAGAGAGGGGGCGGATTATCTGCCGGATATTCCGAGTCTGGGGCGGTGTTTTCCCTAGGCCGGATAATCCGGCCCTCACTTGGGCCGGATAATCCAGCCCCCAAAATGTGCAACGGCTGGTTTCTGAAGGGGGTATAAATACCCCTTCTTCCCCAACGTTTAGAACTCTTGATTCATTCGAAATTGTCCAGACATTGTGCAAGAGCTCTCATTCTCGATCTCCCACTTCAACCACCCGAAGGTCTTGATCTTTGGTGGAATTGAAGGAGGAGAAGTTCATCATCATCATCAAGAATCAAGCGCTTCAACTCCTCTCCATTCACTTGGAGAAATCCCTGATCTAGTATTCTTGTCAATACTTAGATCTTGTTTATTGTATTTGATAACTTTGTTCTTGTGGCAGCTTGTTGTCATTTCGGGAGCCTCCAAGTTGTTGTGGAGTTGTTGCCCCGCTAGTTGTGTAAAGGCGCTGGTGCCCGCCTCGAAGGGTACCTATAGTGGAAAGGTGGATCAGGCCTTTTGTGGCGAGATCCATCGGAGAACAGGGTGAGGCCTTTTGTGGCGTGGTGGTCTTAGTACCGCCCACCCCTCCAACGCAAACGTACTTCCCTTAACATGGAAGGAACTGCGGTCAAATAAATCCTGTGTCTCCGCGTGCTTCACTTCGGTTTACCCGTTCCTCTTCCACTCGCTCTTTTCTCGCTAGTAGATAGGGTTGCATATAGGGAAATTCCACCTAATAGATTATCTAGAGAATTTACCCTTTGTGCTAAGCCTAAAATTGAAATAAAAATAAAAATTGGTGTAGCACCTATTCACCCTCCCCTCTAGGTGACCATACGATCCATTTCAGCTGATCGCTGGGGTGGTGGTATATGTACATATACCTGGCAACCGAACCTATGAAGGTGGCAAATTTTCAGTGCCGACCCTTGCGCAAGTTGGATAGGAGAGTGGATGTTGTAGGCTGATGGTCGAAAGTTGATGAGATTGGCAACGTGTAGCACCACGTGACCCCAACATGTAGTTGGTAAATTACAACCCTGAAGGAGTGGTCGGGCAATGAATTTAATTCTTTTAATCAATGCCTCTGCAAGTCCATTTTGAGTGTGGACGTGTGGTACAGAGTGCTCAAGTTTGATTCATGTTGCCATGCAATAATCATCGAATGCCTTTGAAGTAAATTCTCCGGCACTGTCCATTCGAATAGACTTTAAATGATAATCGGGGAATTTATTCCGTATTTTTATGATTTGGGAGATCAACTTTGCAAAAGCATGGTTCCTTGTTGATAGCAGGCAAACATTGGACCATTTAGAGGACGCATCAATGAGCACCATGAAGTACCAAAACGACCCTAAGAGGGGCTGAATTGGACCACATATGTCCTCTTGTATACATTCCAAGAACGCGGGGATTTCATCCTTCACCTTTAGGGGAGACAGTCTAATGATCAATTTCCCTGTAGCGCATGCGGAGCACATGAAATCATCGGGATTCAGAAATTTTTCACATTAACATTATGACCATTCGAGTTGTTAATTATATTTCTCATCATCCTAAGACCAGGATGGCCTAACCTATCATGCCAAAGGCAGAATAGTTCAGAGCTTCTAAAGACAGTCTTAAGGGTAGTGTAAATAGGTGGTGCTACTATCTTGGTGTAGCACAACCCAGTAGCTAATGAAGGAAGTCTTTCGACAACATGTTTACCATTTTCGTCGCGCTTGGTAATGAGTAGGAACTCCTTTCCATTCTCATCATCATCGGTCTCAACATGGAAACCATTTGCGCGGATGTCTCTAAAACTCAAGAGAGTACGAGTCGACTCCGGGTACAATAATGCTTCTTCAATGATCAAAGTTTTTCCATTCGGGAGTATGATAGTTGCTCTTCCGGAGCAAACTACATTCGGACAGCAGCCAACGATCATCATTATGTTACCGGGGTTTTTAGTAATAGACTCAAAGTTCTTTGGTTCTCTCAAGATGGTATTTGTGGTGCCGCTATCAGCAATGCACGTTTCCTCCATTTGGACGCCACACGCGTTCTAAAATATAGTGTCTAATTAATATAATGGAGCGAGAAACATGCTACATCAAGTTAGTAAACACATAAACATTTCAGAACACAACCATCTCATATTAAATAATGGAATAAATGTCATCCAATCGCCGAAAACAAATAAGTGTTTTGCTCTCATAGAGCTTATAACCATATCTAAAGATTGCATCAGATTATTGCCGAATGAAAACATGAAGTAAATAACAACAAAAAGGAGCTTAGATGGATTCTGCAAGGAAACCATCAATCTCAGCTGCTATCTCCAGCTCGCTGAGCTTCTCTTTGTTGGCTATCACCGCCGAGGCAACGGTAATGTCCAGCTAGGGCACGGGAGGGGGCACGAAGTGCTCAACCTCCATGGGCACCATGGCGTTCGTGGGAATCTCCGAAGGTGCTGCCACATGTGCTACACCCTGTGCCACTACGGGCGCGGCGTTGTGCCCGGGCGCCGCTCCGGGCGCCAGTGGTGCCTCCACCTGGACGAGGTGCGCCTCACGTGCCTTTCTTGTTGGCCTTGAACGCCTCCACAAAGTGCTTAGGGGTCAAACACTGCTAGGAGAAGTGAGTCTTGGAGCCACAGCGGAAGCAGTCCTGGGGCCTTGTCTCCCCTTTACCCGCCTTGTGTTGCTTGGCTGGGTTGGAGGAGTTGGGTCTCTTCTTTCCCTTCTTGCCTCGCCTCTTGTGGATGGGCTTGCGTACCTTGTAGGCGCCGGCATTAGCTTCATGACTTGGGCCCCATGCGAAGGGTTGCGCGGAGAAGTTCTCTTTGAGAACATTGTCCTGCGCCTCGCCCACTTGGAGAGCATCAATGAGCGCTGCATATTCCGTAAATCCTTCCTGGTGGTAGTTCCACGAGGACTGAATAGTGGAAGGGTGGAATATGGAGAGGGTCTTGTCTATCTTCTGCTGATTAGTGGTAGTAGTGCCACACAGCTGAAGAATGGTACAAATCCGGTGTAATGCGGAATTATACTCCCCCATAGTCTTGAAGTCCGCAAACCTTAGACAAATCCAATCCGCCTCGTCTGGGGCTGAATGGTGTACTTAAGCTTAGAGAACCGCTTGTTGAGGGCGGTCCAAAGGGCAGAAGTACTCCGTTCTGCCATGTTTTAAGAGTCTCACACATGTGATGGCAGAGGAAATGCAGTGCTTTGGCGTTATCCTCCGGAGTGGTGGTGCTTGGTGCCGTCTGGGTCCCTACACTTAGCGCACCCTTGATGCATCTGCCCTCGAGGACGATCTCGATGTCCGAGGCCCAGGTCAGGTAGTTCAGCCCATTCTGGGTCAACCCCGGAAACTCACGGCTCACGATTCCGGTCATCTACAATTTGTATAAAGTGTGTAAGATTACAGCAGGTAATCAGTTGCATAAATGCGATAATCGATACAATTATTCAAATATGACGGTGTTCCAAAATTTAAATCGAAAACGGTACATGCTAACTATGGAATACAAAGAATTAAAGGCATAAAATCATTTAATTACTGCAGTAAAACATAGTAAAAAACATGTACAAAGAGATGTTTATATTAGACGCATTCTAGATGTGAAAACCGGTCTAAAAAGAATTTTCGAGGCTATATTTAATAGTTCCTGCGTGTTGTCCTTTTTTTTCATCCACCGCTGCAGCCTCGTCCGTCCCCCTTTTTTTTCGAATCAGCGGCAGCAGGCCGAAATCAGCCCACTCGCTAGGGCTCCCCGTGGGCCGGCCCACCCCACACCGTTCCTGCCCATACCTGGCCAACGGGCCGGCCCACGGCACGACACGACCTGCCTAACTCTGACCGTGCCTGGCATGACATAGCCCACCACGACACGTTAAGCTAACGGGTCGTGTCGTGCCGGCACGTGGGCTTGGCCTCGAGGCTAGGCAACCAATAGATATAGCCATCTAATCTATTATATAGTAAACGCACAATATGGAGGTCGTACATAGAAACACCTTTCATCATTGTGATTCCATCCTTCCACGGCCCCCATGTCTTCCGTCAAAGCCCTGGGCAATCGAGATCCTTAGTGCTTCTTAACTTCTAAATATCTTGAATATAGATCCGTTTACTTTATTTTAACTTCTAGGTTTGTGATATCATACACGGGCGGAAAGAGGCCTACAATAAATACTCCACATAGCAAAAGGAAAAGAAATGAATCGGAAACACATACTTTTGGTGTCTGTATACACATATATGTATGTTATTTTATCTCTTCTCCCCCTCATAGTCTTTATCTGACAAGCTTAGTTGTTAGTTATATATGATGTTGCCAGGTTTATGGAGAGCCTCTGGTCAGAAAATTATCATGGTACTTGTCCCTTTTCATGATTAGACCTTTAGACCTGTTAAGTTTGTTCAGTTATCATGTTTTCAAAGTTCAGATAAGCTCTTTAGTAAATTTCCTAATAGCAAACATTTATCCCTTTTCCTTTCCTTCTTGCACCATAGCATTTGTTTCTCACGGAGTAGTCTCTGAATTTGAATATTTTTGACAATAGTAGCATCAGAATGATTAATTTTGAAGTTCTCTTTTGTGTTACTCATACCAAGTTCTTAACGTGAACCATTATTTGTCAGACGTTTGATTACCAATATGACATGTTTTTTGCCGTCATCATTGGAAAGAAACTGGGATGGGTGCGTGCATACACAAGATAGTAAACGTGAACGAGCAGATCTCTCCAATGGCTGAATAAAACAAGAGCATTCATATTACGTTACTCCTTATCTATTTTTTGTTCATTTTCTTGCAGTTTGGGATCTATTGACCGACCGTATATATGTAGTTAAGTTTTTCTAATCACCGGTTGCTTGAGACTTGCATAATTCTTAGTCGTCCAACATAGTGCATCACTTTGTATATATTCATAGTACTCAAAGTCTACTATTTTAAATAAAAATATAGCTGTGTTTTACAGTGTGTAGATAAATTTCTGAAGGATTACTTGAGTTGCAAATTAATGGTTACATACTGATCTTGAAGCGTATTCAGATAATCATATCTATATAAGAAAATCCTTTCAAAAAACTATATGGAAGAAAATTCCAAGTAAGTAAGAAATAGACTATCATCAAGGTGTTTGGTACTTTCCGTTGGTGTTCTTATGAGCAGAGTAATTAGTTCACCATCTTAATTAAGTTCGATATAGCCAGTAGCACTAGGTTTGTAAATATAATAGACAGTAATGTGTTTCCTCTCTTATTTCATTCAAACCACATATATTTAATAGACAGTAATGTGTCAGTGTAACACCCAGGGTGCATAATAGTTATTTTGCACCCCCTACATATTTTTATGTTCTCACACTCAGAAATATATGTTTTGTATAGTAATAATTATGTTCATATTCAATACAAACGTAAAAAAATTGACATAAAAATACATTTTATGAGTCATTATAGTGTAAAAAACATTGAAAATACGTATTTTATGTCGTATTTGTATACGGTATGTAAACAAATTTTTTATGACATGTCTAAATTTTCTTACGTTCTTCTTGACTTGCGAGGTAAGAGAAAATTTACGTGACGTAAAAATCATTTACGGTTTAAAAGATAGAGGGTGGGTGAAGAATAACTATTCTACACCCTGGGTGTCAAATAGCGCCACTCTATACACACATACACATATATATATATATCTATATATATCTATATATATAGGAAAAATACTTCTTACTCCCGGGTGTAACTACACCCACCTCTCATATACTACCTTACGGAAGTATTTGTAATACTTTATCTATTTGAGTATGTTCATATACTATATCTAAGATACTTACACCAGATCATTTAAAAACAGGTAAAAAGGAGAGATATCTGGGTAAATAAAGATACCTTTCAATTTTAGAACATTAATTAATGGTGATGCCCTCGTATTTGCGAGGGCCACTGTTCTAGTTATATACTAAAAGCAATATAGTGAGTTTTTCTAGACACCATGTTAAGTCACATCATCTGAATTATTTTGATAGTTAAATTTAAAATCTATGGCTAGGATTTAGTTCAAGATTATTAATTACGTAGCAGTAGTAGTTCCATTTGTCACGTCTTAGACTAGTCGCCAATGAGAATATCATAGGTGGTATCATGCATCACATGCATGCAAAGTGCTTATGGGTCACTGTATTTAATAATGAAAGAAATTATGTTGTTATCGTAGTAATCCCTCTGTCTTGGTTTAGGCTGGTCATAGTGGGAGTATCATATTACTAGTATCATGCATATGATACTAGTGTATGATACTACCTCTCTAGTGGTTAGTATCATCTAGTAATATCATAGTACCATTGTATTTTTTTTTCTACAATCTCAATGCAATTGTGTGTATGAGATGTATTGATCATTAAGTTACCTAGTTTCACGAGCTATGATACGGTATCATATTATGATACTATTAACACCTCTCTCTTCATTAATTGTGGTGCCACATCAGATTTTTGCCAAGGTGGCATGCATGATACTTCTTATAATACTCCCACTAGAGGGCTCAAAATGTTTTGCATCATGACCAAGACAATTTTTCATTGGACTTCTCCTCTCTCCAATTAGATGTCATCATTAACTCTATCTCTTTAACACTACACACATGCAACCAATCAGGCGTGCAAACTGGTTTTGTTTTCCACCCATCCTCATGCAGGGATATAATTAGTGAGGGACTACTACTCCTAATTAAATGCATGCAGGCCTTAGAGAAGAGGTATTATGGGACAAATAGTTTTTCAGATTAGGCCTAGTAAACCGGGACGAAGGGAGTAGATACGGTATCATAGCACATAAAACTAGAAAAACTAATCCTAAATAGATCTTTTACACATCAATTTATATTGAGATTCTACAAAATAATAAATACACTATGGTACTAGTATCTGATATTATGCATTGTGAAGTTGTTATCATATTCTATGCATTGTGGAGGTGGTATCCCTAATATCATATTCATGATAGTATTATATGATACTCCCCGGTGTAACTAGTCTCATAGTCTCGTCCGTTCCAAAATAAAGAGTAGGTCCGCGAGCTTGCCAAGTCCGTTAGCCAAAAAATAAAAAATATCCTTAGCCAGGTCTGTTTGAAAAGAAGAGTACGACAGCTATACATCGATGAGCGTGTTCTATGCGGGGTGGAGAGCACACATCGAAACTCATCCGTAGTTGGTAGTCATTCAATCCGTACTTCCGTGTGAACACAGATCTCTTAAAGCTGATCTAATCTAATCTAATCTAAGTCCAAGCAGTCTAAGCAAATAAAAAGTTCTAACTTCACGTGGACGTGTCATGAATACATGCTAGCTATATAAGTCATGAAGAGGACCTATAGGAAAATTACTCCCTCCATTTCAAAATAGATGTCTTGAATTTTCTAAAATTTAGATGAATCTACATATTAAATAGTGTATAAATACGTATAAATTTAGAAAAATTCGTGACATCTATTTTGAGACAGAGAGAGTACCTGATTTCATTAACCGGTAGCTCGATATATATCCGAGGGTCGATCTAGCGCACTTATCAAACAAGTTGAACAATGTCTGATTTTCATCTCTTTCTTTGCCTAATATTCCTGGACTCGCATCTATTCTCTTTTTTTTTTGGGTTTGAGGTATCTTATCTATGCCATCAAGTATTTTTGTTATGTCTCAAATATAGTAAAAGCTTGCAAAAGTTCATTGCAAAAAAATGCATCAATGGTGGTTGTTGCGGCGTGGACAAAAAAGGAGAACTGGATCAGATTCTTTTTCCTCCCCAGTTATATGTATGCCTTTCTTTCTCATAGTCATGTAACATCCAAAACTTTAATCCAATATATCAAGAGCCAAATCACCTAATTTAGGGTTAACAAAAACTTTTTCTCATTTAAATAATTAAGCATGCATATGTGTATTGTATTAAATATGAATTGATTTGAATTGCAATGATTGTTTGTTCTAATGGTTGTAAAATAATTCTAAGATGAATTCCACATCATCTAGATCATCCCCAAGCAAAATCCAAAGAAAAAGAATTCAAATAGAATTAATAAATGAAAATGGTCACTTTTGCCATTTTAATCGACTAGGTCACTTTGGGTGTTCCTAGAACTCAATTTCAAACAGAAATAATTGTGGATGTTTGCACCCCTTGCTAGTACAAGTAAAGATGTACCAAGGCCCACTTTGAAATCTCATAAAAACATTTAAACTCTAAATTTAAATGACATCCATTTTCAAATGTCTAGATCTCACTTTTTCAAAAACCACTCAAATGACTTCAACTTGACAAATCCCAGCAACCAGAGATGCTCAAGCATGAGACCAACAATTCCACCAAAATTCATTTCAAAATTCAAAAATTCGGTTCATGCGACCATTGTGTCGAACAGGTGGCATGCACAAATCATCTGCCTAACTATTACTATTCAATGATCAATGCATTGTCCAGTATTTGGGCAAATTCTGGTCCCCTTGTATCCCCTAACTCTAACCAGCCCCTAACTAAGCTACTAACTGGCCTAGAGCAGCAGTGTCGCGCCGCCTGTCTTTGGTCACCGTCGGCCGAGCATGGGCAATGCTCCCCAGAGCACGCCGCGCCAATCCAGCACCGCCACTAGCTCCGCCCAACCCTACCGCTCTTCCCTGTCCCATCACCCAAGCGCAGCAAGCACCTGGACCACCCAGGCGCCTCAAGATCGAGCTCTCAAGGCCGTGCCAGCGCACGCTGTAGCGCCATCCCGGCAGGCCAGCACGCCGCCCCGACCACAGCTCACAAGACGCCGCCGCGTGACCGTGGACCCCAGGACCCTGCCAGACACGCCATTTTCCTGCTGCGTGACCCACATCCGCCGTGAACCGCGTCGAGCACCGCCTCTGTCGCTCAGAGCGCGAGATGCTCCCGACCGTTAGCCACCGCCCCTAGCATCGCCATTAAGCCCTAGCTGACCACCAGGGAACCGCCCACCGTCTGCCTACCTTGCCCACACCGATAGCACCATGTGTCGTCGTCACCGACGAGCTCCACCCATGCTTCTCTGCCGCCTCGCCGAGCCTATATAAGAGAGCCTCTCCAGCACCATTTCTTCACACCACCCAGCTCCCCTCTCACCACTGGTCCTTCCCCGCCTCTCACCGGAGCCGCTCGAGCAGCCAGCCGTCGGAATTTCACCGGAGATAGCCGCAACAGAGAAGGAGACGCCCCCGCCGATTTCGTCCACCCCCGGAGCTGCCGCGACCTCGCCCGAGTCCGCCGTCGTCGTCTCGTTCGATCGCTCCCATCGCCGCCCTCGCTGGAGCCCTGGTATACCCCCACTGCACACCCACTAAGCCGCTAGGGTTCCACCTCGCCGGCGACAGGTCCATCGTCGATGATAAGCCCCAGCCGTAGATCTTAGTTCTAATCCTACGGTCCACGTTGCCCCGTACCGCTTCGCGTTTAAAGAGCCAGTGACAGGCGGGACCCTCTTGTCAGCTGTACTCAGCGCCACGGAGTGAAACCGGGCCGGCCCATTAGTGTTCCCGCGCAACCCAGCAGATTCAAATAAATCTTTTTCTTTTTAGAAGTAAACTTAATTTTGTCCCTTAGTTCAAAAATTAATTCAGAGAGTTTTACAAATCCAAATTGAATGATTCTAATTTTGTTGGAAATATAATTGAAAACTCAATCCAAGCCCGTTGGATTTAAATCAATTAGATTTAGAGATCTCTCCTACCAAAAATAACAAGACAGAAGCTTTTTCACATTCAAACATTTTTCTAAAATCAACCATAATAGCTTTTGAGTTGATTCCAACTCTAAAAAATCACATTTGAATATACCTATCTGAATATGTAATAATATTAAGGTTTGCCTATAGTGACTTTGGACTAGTACCAAAATAATGCTATATAGGCATTTCTAGTCACTTTAAATCATTAAATATTAATCTTAAACTTATTAAAATATGATCCAACATTTAAATCACATTCCCATGCATTAGAATATGTGGTGATGATATGTGTCCACATGATCCCATATTTTAATTGGAGAATATTAAATCTTAGTTATTTTCAATGAGTAGAAATTACTTTTCTCAAATAAAATAAATGAAACTAGTTCATTAAATCTTGTGATGTTTGTGATGATACTAGATCATCAAATTTATGCCTTAATGTGCTAAATAGACTAGTTAAGTATTGTTTGGTGATTGTGTATTCCGTATGTATTTATAGACGATAATACCGACCAAGTCTACGAGGAGGAGGAGTTCTACCCCGAAGAAAAAGAGGAGAATTTCAACCACTGCACCAATCAAGGCAAGCTATTGTTAGCAAGCTAGAATTAAGAAAGATAACCTAAGCAAGATGCAATAGGCATGCTTGGTTATACATTTTGACTTATACCTACTCCAAGTTTTATTTACAAGCTTTACTTTCTTTTTTACTTTATCAAAGTCCTTTTTACTTGTTTATAGATAGCATAAAGAGTATAAAACCTTGCCTATCTAGTTAGACTTAGATGTCATTCTATGGCATGAGATTGAGATTAGCATCCCACATTAGTGAACACTCTTAACTTAGGAGTTTAGAGCTAAACCAAAAACTTGATCACTTTAGATGGGAATACTTGATGAAAATGACTTGTGAAAACCTTGGAATGATGAGTCATTCTATTGAGATGTTTTGACATGTGTTGAGAAACACAACTGGTTTATGATGATGAAAATGTTGAGGCATGAGCCTTAGCCCTTTTATAAAAACTGATGGTTGGGTTCGGATGCGATACCATTCCAATTTTACCGTACAACCACAATACCTGAATTGGGTAAGGCTTAGCCGGAAGTTTATATGCATTAGTATTATTTCCCTCACGGGAGAGGTTTGAGCTGAGGCTACCTCTCAATGTTGTCCACCTATGCAGTGCCCAGGATGGCAGATGGCCATGGCTGGGAGGCCAAGCTCATAGGAGAGGTGCTTATACTAGAGTGTGTAAAGGAAAGGTTATGTTTGATTATCTGCATACTAAGTATGATGATTCAGGGTTATCCCTGACAGATGTATTGAATTTTGTGGTGAAAGTGTACCACCTCTGTAGAGTGTCAAACTATTCGAATAGCCGCATCCACGGTTATGGACAGTTGGAGTGGCCATACTGTTCCGTTGTCAGATGTTTTCAAAATGACTTATGAAATGAATTGTGACATGACTTGACCACAATAGAGTTGTGACTATGATAACTAAATTCCCACTTAGGTGATTTCAAACTTTATTTTATCTTTCTTTGTTTTTGAACTCAGCTTAGGTTTCAAACTTAACTTTATAAATAAACTTAGAACTTAGCATCCCTACAAGAACTACCTTACTTGTTAGTGATAGTTTGCGAGTACTTAAAGAGTACTCATGGATTTGTCCCTGGCTATTCCACTGGCCAGACTATGAGGAGGACTATCCGGAAGGAGGACAACAAGACAACTACGACAACTAGGATCATCTCCCATCGTCAGCATTGCCTGTGACACTAAAGATGGAGCCCACAACTATGCTATTTATTCCGCTACTTATTTGTACTAAGACTGGATCATGAGATCCTTTATTTGTGTAAGACCTTATTATGGTTTGTAATGGATGATGTACTGTGATATCCAATCTGTTATGTCGCGCAAAAATGGTAATCCTAGGATTGCGATGTATGGCATAACGAGCATCTGGGATTAAAAATTCGGGTGTTGACAAGTTTGTATCAGAGCCATCCTGACCATAGGAGACCCTAGTTAGAATGGACGTCCGAACAAAAACTTAGTTTCAAAACCATAGTGAGTATTTGTGAAAATATATTTCCTCTCTTACCCTTGGGATTCTTTCTCTCAAAAAAATTACATGTTCCTCAAAAATTCTTACATTACTACATAAAATTTTGACACACTTGATCACTTCACTAACTTTCTCATCCTAAATTCTTATAGATGGAAGTTCAATACTGCAAGTTCTACCAGTTGGGCAACGGAGGCCAACTGATCTTCAAGAGGGATCTTGATGCACTACCTGAGTACTTGGAGCATCCGCATCCGGAATTCTTTGGATCTCAACTCAATGGTCCACCAGGAGGAGATTTACAATGGCTAGTAGTTGCTGATCTTCGAGGCAAGTTAGAAGCACCAATGTCCGAGAAGATTCAGTTATCTGTAAGAGAGAATAACTGGCTAGATGGATTAGCCAGGGCAATGCATGAAGCTCTCGCTCGTCTTTGGGCACAGAATGTCAACCTGATCCAAGGAACCCGCTTTGCTCACTATGCAAGGCGTGATTCTATGGGAATGCCGCTAGAGATGCCAAGTCACCCGGAGTTGAAGCGTCAAGTGGAGAACCTCGGCTTCCTACCGTACGACAGACAGAAGGAATTGGACAATGCTAGAGAGTTTGCCAACCACAACCTTGCCATTGCCGCCTAGAAGGCCCAGACGTTCTCACTGCTCGTCAAGGATCGTTAGTCACTTCGCCATCAACGCGCAAAGAAGGATCGCACCATCGACCATCTTCGCAAGAAGGTGGCCGACCTCGAGAAGACCATCAAGGAGCAAGAAGCTCAGCTTGCGGCAAAAGAAGAAGAAGAGGAAGGTGAAGACATCTAGGGGGATATTCACTCGTACCTCAGCAATGATGATGACTATCTGGAGGATGATGCCATGGACTTCTAACCTGACGATGATGACTCCGACTTCATCAATGATGAGTAGATGCACTACATAACTATCGTAGGAGTGATAAGTATCGGTCCCATTGTATCTTAGCTTGCAGAATGATTCTTAAAACCATCTGTTTTCCTTTTGTTGTGGTGTGTGTGTGTTTGTATCGTGTGCTTTGCTTGAATGAATGAAAAGAAGTTAGTTGCAAAACCTGAGTCAAACTCAAAGTTTTAGCTTTGAATCCAAAACCATGAACCTTAGAACTTTCCCTCTTACCCCATTATCTATCTCAATCTTCAGATGACTCGTGGAAACCAAGGAGGGAGAAGCTCATCTCGGGACCCAATGCTGCAGATTCTGCAGACACTCATTGCAAACCGTGAAGCTAGTAGGGCAGAGCGCCAAGCAAATCTAGCCACCCTGCAGCAGATCGCCCAGATGGCTCACAACAATCAGAATCATGGAAATCAGGATCATCATGGATCCAAACTCAAAAACTTCCAGAATACCAATCCCCCAATCTTTAGCAAGTCTGAAGACCCGCTGGATGCTGATGATTGGTTACAAACCATGGAAAACAACTTAGAAGTCGCAGGAGTGGATGCAAACGAGAAAGTTATGTTTGCCACCAACTATCTAGCTGGAGATGCAAGAGCATGGTGGAACAGCACCTGCACGATGAACCATGGTCAAGTGATGACATGGGAAGCCTTCAAAGTCAAGTTCAGCCGCACCCACGTGCCGCAGGGTCTAGTCACCAGAATGAGAGATGAATTTCGAGAGTTAAAGCAAGGCAGAGTAACGGTAGTGGAGTACCATGACAGATTCTTGTCCCTCGCCGGGTATGCACCTGATGAGATCAACACGGAGGCCAAGAAGAAGGAGAGATTCCTGAACGGACTGCATGATGAGATGCTGACTGTACTCGTCAACATGATTTCGAGGATCTCGAAGAGCTAGTCGACTCTGCCATTCAGATGGAAGGGAAGATTAATCAAGCAAACGACAACCGCAAATGTTGGATGATGCACCAAGCTAGATCCAACATTCACCAGAAGTACCGTCCCAACCCGTCTGCCGGATATGCACCGCAGAAAAATCGACCCCCAATGTCTCGCCCAAGCTACCCCAACCGTAGCGGAGGAAATGTGAAGTCCGGAGGAAACAACAACCAACCCGGCAATTCCAGCAATTTCAACCGTGCACCTCCCAAGCACAACAACAACAACACTGCACCCAGAACTAGAAGCAATACTATGCCCGTGGCAGCAAAAGACAAGTCTCAGATTACTTGTTTCGAGTGTGGAGTGAAGGGTCACTACTCCAATGAGTGTCCCAAGAAGATTGCCTCCATTGCCAATGTGAATGCCCCAGCTCAACAGCAGCGCCGTGTTCAACCCGAAAGAAGATTCGCCCTAGGGAACCCTCACAACCGCAACGGCCGTCTCTTCCACATGAACGCCGAAGAAGCCCAAGAAGCACCAGATGTAGTGCTGGGTATGTTTTCTGTCAACTCAGTTTTAGCAAGAGTGGTGTTTGATTCTGGAGCATCGCACTCATTTGTCACCGAAGAATTTGCATGCACTAGTAAGATTCACCCAACCAACTTGAAGCATGTCATGATAGATCAAATACCCGGTTCAACTACAAAAGCTAGAAAAATTTGCAAAGCTGTGCCTATCAGAATACATGGGGTAGATTTTTATGCCAATCTAATAGTACTTGGAACCAAAGGTTTGGAAGTAGTACTAGGAATGGACTGGATGTCAAAGCATAAAGGTTTGATTGACTGTGCCAAGAAAGCCATCACCATGACCAGTAGCTCTGGAGTATCAGTAGAGCATATATCTGAAACCTTGCCCCATCAATTCAAGTGCAACAAGAGTCTAGCCCTACCCACCATAGACCAAGTTAGAGTAGTCTGTGAATACCCCGACGTATTCCCAGATGAATTGCCCAGTATGCCCCCGGATAGGGATATTGAGTTCATAATTGAACTAATCCCCGGAACCGGACCCATAGCTCAGAGACCCTATAGCATGAACCCATCAGAGTTAGTGGAACTGAAGAAGCAGTTGGATGCTATGTTGGCAACAGGCTTGATTCAACCAAGCGCATCGCCATGGAGATCGCACGTGTTATTCGTCGACAAGAAAGATGGAGACAACCATTTGTGCACAGATTACAGGAAGCTGAATGACGTCACAATCAAGAACAAGTACCCCTTGCCAAAGATAGAGTATTTATTTGATTAGTTTACTAGTGCTAGTGTGTTCTCTAAGATTGATCTTAGGACTGGTTATCACCAACTTAAGATTCGTGCAACGAATATTCCAAAGACTGCCTTTACCACCAGATATGGATTATATGAGTATATGGTCATGTATTTTGGATTAACCAATGCTCCCGCTTATTTCATGAATCTCATGAATAAGATCTTTATGAATTTTCTAGATAAGTTTGTCGTTGTGTTTATCGATGATATGCTTATCTACTCCAAGTCAGAAGAAGAGCATGAGCAACATCTGAGAATCATCCTCAAAACCATTAGAGAGCATCGGTTGTATGCCAAGTACAGCAAATGTGAGTTTTGGCTAAAAGAAGTAGGATTCCTAGGACATATTGTGTCTGCCGGAGGAGTTGCTGTTGATCCTACCAAGATCAAAGATGTCGAAGAATGGGAAGCCCCAACCACTCAAACCCAAGTCCGTGCATTTCTCAGATTAGCGGGATATTACCGCAAGTTCATAGAAGGATTTTCGAGCATCACCAGACCAATGACCCAATTGTTGAAGAAGGACAAGAAGTTTGAATGGACCGACAAATGTGAAGCAAGTTTCCAAGAGCTCAATAAGAGATTGATTTCAGCCCCAATATTGATCATGCCAGACATCAAGAAGCTGTTTGATGTGTATTGTGATGCATCCAAGATTGGTCTCGGATGTGTATTGATGCAAGAAGGCAAAGTCATCACATATCTGTCCCGACAACTGAAGCAGCATGAGCAAAACTACCCTACCCATGATCTTGAATTAGAAGCTGTAGTTTTATCCTTGAAGACATGGCGTCATTACCTTATGGGTAATCGCTGTGAGATTTACTCAGATCACAAGAGCTTGAAGTATATTTTCACTCAGAAGGATCTGAATATGAGGCAAAGGAGATGGATAGAGTTAATCAAGGATTATGACCTTGACATTCACTATCACCCCGGCAAAGCTAATGTGGTAGTGGATGCTCTTAGCAGATTGCCGTGTAGGTTAAATACCATGATAAAGGAGAAGCAGCCAAGTTTGCATGAGGAGTTGGAGCAGTTTAGAACTGAGCTAGTTAGCAAAGGATTCTTAGCTAGCATTGAACTTCAACCCACTTTGATTAGTGAAATCAAGGAAGCCTAGAAGGGAAATGCAAGTATCGACAGAATCAAGCGTCGTATTAGTACAAGAAAGGTACCTGGATTCACCAAAGACGAAGAGGAGTTCTGTGGTACAAAGGACGTATCTGTGTTCCAGCAGATTCGGAGCTAAAGCAAGTTATCATGCAAGAAGCTCATGATACTCTTTATTCTATCCAACCCAGAGGAACGAAGATGTATCAGGATTTGAAGGAGCAATTTTGGTGGCACAAGATTGTTGGGTCCGCAGCATAGAAAACAAAAAAATTCCTACGGTGTGAACTACACGCCAAGATCTATCTACTAGGTACAAAGCAAACGGGTGGACATACATCCATGGAGAACTTACCCTCGAAGACAAAGAGCTTTGTTAACGAGTAGGAACTCGTGGTTGATGTAGTCGTACACTTGCCGATCTCAAGACTGTGGGGAAGTCCGAGCACCGCAAATCAGCAGCGCATCTGCACTCGCACACACGTTCAAGCCACCGGACAACCTCCACCTCCTCGCTCCAGCGATCCAAATGAAGCAAGAACTCCTTCCGCATTTAAATGCCACCGGAACATGTATCTCGCTAATCCGAGACCATGGGGAATAATTCTAGAGGGGAGAGAGATCCTTCACAAGGAGGTGTGAGGATGAAGGAGGAATGTGTGGCCTTTTATAGGAGGAGGAGGGTGCCCTCTCTCCATGGTCGGCGCATGGGGGTGACCTCACCTCCCATTCATGTGGTGGTAACCCCTCCACATTAAAATGCCTCTTCACATTCCCTTTTAAAGTCTCCACTTTAAATGCATTAAGTTTCTCCAAATTTAATGCTCTCTCATTTAATAAAACTCTTTTATTAAATTTATTCAGAATTTTGTTAATTACTTTAATTAACAAACATTCACATATAGCCCCTTGCAATATTTCAATATCACATGCGTAACCACTTTCGCAATTTCACCAAACAATTTCTGGTTTCTATTGAAACAATTCTGCGCTTTGTAATTCTTTTCGTCTGCAAAACATATGTGCTCCAAAATGGTGTCCTAACTCTTAAGTGTTCCACCCTACGGTTCGCGAATAATGTAGACATGATCGAGACCCTTCTCCATCAATAATCAGCGGACACGGAGATCCTTGACTCCTACACATTCAACGATGACTCCTATGATCGTGAGAACCTTTAACGCTTGTAACTAAATCCCTTTGTCTCTCGATATATTACATGTCCGAGATTTGATCATCGGTATCTCCATACCTATTTTGATCTCGTTACCGACATGCACTCTTTTCTCGTTCCCGTGATATAACATTCTAGTGATCACATCACTTGCTTGCAAGCTATCCTAATGTGATATCACCGAGAGGACCAGTATATCTATCCGTCATCCGGATTGACAAATTCCACTCTTGATCCATGAGCCTCAACATAACACCTTCAGAGTAATCGAACCCATCTTTATAGTCACCCTGTTACGGTGTGAGGTTTGATGTTATCAAGATACTCTTCCGGTGTTAGCAATTAACATGATCTCATGGTCTAAGGATAAAGATTACTTCTTATGATGTTATAGCAATATAAACACAATGACTTGATCATAATGCTATACTTCGGATGAATGTTCATCACATCATTCCACCAATGGTGTGACCTTGTTATTAACAACATCCAATATCCATGATCAGGAAACCTTGATCATCTTGTTAATCAACAAGCTAGTCTATAAGAGAGGCATGACTAGGAACCCTTTTTGTTTATTAAACACACATGTATTGATGGTTCCTATCAATACAATTATAGCATGAAAAATAAACATCTATCATATACAAGGAATACATAATAACAACTTTATTATTGCCTCTCAGGGCATATTTCCTTCAGTCTCCCACTTGCACTAGAGACAATAATCTAGTTCACATAGTGATAAATCTAACATCCATGGAGTTCTGATGTTGATCATGTTTTGCCCTAGTGAGTACTTTAGTCAACGGATCTGCTACATTCAGGTCCGTGTGCACTTTACAAATCTTTATATCTCCATCCTTGACATGTTCGCGGATGGAGTGAAACCGGCGCTTAATATGCTTGGAATTCTTGTGAGACCTTGGTTCCTTGGTGTTGGCTATGGCTCCATTGTTGTCACAATAGATCACCATCGGGTCCAACGCACTAGGAACCACACCCAGTTCCGTTATGAACTCCTTCATCCAAACCGCTCGCTACCGCTTCAAGCAGCAACATATTCCGCCTCCGTTGTTGATCTAGCCACCACAGGTTGTTTGGAGCTCCTCCAACTAACTTCTGCTCTGTTCAAGAGAAATACGTATCCGTATTGAGACTTAGAGTCATCCGGATCAGTGTCAAAGCTAGCATCGACATAACACTTAGCGACTAGCTCTTCTTCACCTCCGTATACAAGAAACATATCCTTAGTTCTTCTCAAGTACTTAAGGATATTCTTGACCGCTATCCAAAGGTTCAACTCGGATCAGATTGGTACCTACTAGTCAAACTAATAGCATGTGCCACATCCGGTCTTGTACATAGCATGGCATACATTATAGAGCCTATGGCTGAGGCATAGGGGATCCTATCCATTATCTCTCTTTCTTCCGCCGTAGCCGGACTTTGAGTCTTACTCAATGTCATGCCTTGCAACATAGGTAAGAACCCCTTCTTGCTTCCGTCCATATTAAACTTCTTTAATATCTTATCAAGGTATGTACTCTGTGATAGCCCAATTAGGCGTCTTGATCTATCTCTATAGATTTTAATGCCTAATATATATGAAGCTTCACCAAGGTCCTTCATCGAAAATTTGCTGTTTAGATAACTTTTAACACTGTTTAAAAGATCTAAATCATTTCCAATCAATAATATGTCATCCACATATAATATCAGAAATGCCACATTGCTCCCACTCACTTTCTTGTAAATACAAGCCTCTCCATAAGTTTGGACAAATCCAAACTCTTTGATCACCTCATCAAAGCGGAGATTCCAACTTCGTGATGCTTGCTTCAGTCCATAGATGGATCGCTGAAGTTTGCACAACTTATTAGCATTCTTAGGATCGACAAAACCCTTAGGTTGTATCATATACAACTCTTCTTCAATATTACCATTGAGGAACACAGTTTTGACATCCATCTACCATATTTCATAATCGAAATATGCAGCAATTGCTAACATAATCCTAACCGACTTAAGCATCGCTACGGGAGAGAATGTCTCATCGTAGTCAACTCCTTGAATTTGTCAAAACCCCTTTGCAACAAGTAGAGCCTTATAGATGGTTACATTACCATCAGCATCAGTTTTTCTTTTGAAAATCCATTTATTCTCAACGGCCTTTCGATCATGAGGTAAGTCCACCAAGGTCCAAAGCTGGTTTTCATACATGGATCCCATCTTGGATTTCATGGCTTCTAGCCATTTGTTGGAATCAGGGCTCATCATCGCTTCTTCATATGTCGCAGGGTCATCCATTTCATCAAAATCATGAAATTCCTAACAGGATTGCCGTATAGTTCAGGAGCTGCACGTGTCCTGCTTGACCTGCGAGGTTCGGTAGTGTCCTCTTTCGGAGTTTCATGATCAATATCATTAGCTCTCTCTTCATTAGGTGAAGTCAACTCCAAAAAAACTTCTCGAGCTGCGCTACTCGCCATTTCATGAAGAGAAGGTTCAATAACCTCTTCGAGTTCTACCTTCCGACTACTCACACCTTTCGCGAGAAACTCCTTCTCAAGAAAGGATCTATTCTTGGCAACAAAGACCTTGCCCTCGGATCTGTGATAGAAGGTATACCCAATCGTTTCCTTAGGGTATCCTATGAAGATGCATTTTTCTGCTTTGGGTTCGAGTTTATCCGGTTGAAGTTTCTTCACATAAACATCGCATCCCCAAACTTTAAGAAATGACAGCTTAGGTTTGTTTCCAAACCATAATTCATACGGTGTCTTTTCAACGGATTTAGATGGTGCCCTATTTAAAGTGAATGTAGCGGTTTCAAAGCATAACCCCAAAATGGCAAGTAAGTCACCAGAGACATCATAGATCGAACCATATCCAATAAAGTACGACACGACGCTCGACACACCATTACGTTGCCAGGTGTTCCGGCAAGCGTGAGTTGTGAAACTATTCCATAGTCTTTCATATGTGTGCTAAACTCGTAACTAAGATACTCTCCTCCACGGTCGGACCGCAGAAATTTGATCTTTCTGTTACGATGATTTTCCACTTCATTCTGAAATTCTTTGAACTTTTCAAAAGTTTCAGACTTGTGTTTCATCAAATAGATATACCCATATCTACTCAAATCATCCGTGAAAGTAACAAAATAACGATATCCACCTCGCGCCGACACACTCATTGGTCCACACACATCAGTATGTATGATTTCCAATAGATCTGTCGCCCGTTCCATTGAACCGGAAAACGGCGTTCTAGTCATCTTGCCCATAAGGCATGGCTCACATGTATCAAATGATTCAAAATCAAGTGATTCCAAAAGTCCATCAGAATGGAGTTTCTTCATGCGTTTAACGCCAATATGACCTAGCGACGATTACCACATATATGTAGATATATCATTATCAAGTTTAATCCTTTTAGCATCAACATTATGAATATGCGTAATACTACTATCGAGATCCAATAGAAATAAACCATTCAACATAGGTGCATGACCATAAAAGATATTATTCATATAAATCGAACAACCATTGTTTTCAGACTTAAATGAATAACCACTTTGCATCAAACACGATCCGGATACAATGTTCATGCTCAGTGCAGGCACCAAATAACAATTATTTAGGTTTATAACTAATCCCGATGGCATATGGAGAGGCAGCATTCCGACGGCGATCACATCAACTCTTGATCCATTGCCGACCCGCATCGAGACCTCATCCCTTGCTAGTTGTCGCTTGTTCCGCAGCCCCTGAACCGAGTTACATATATTAGCAACCGATCCTGTATCAAATACCCAGGTGCTACTGCGAGTACTAGTCAAGTACACATCAATAACATGTATATCACATATACCTTTGTTTTCCTTGCCGGACTTCTTGTCCGCCAAATACTTGGGGCAGTTGCGCTTCCAATGGCCAGTCCCCTTGCAATAGTAGCACTCGGTGTCAGACTTAGGGCCAGCTCGGGGTTTCTTTTCAGGCGTGGCAACAGACTTGCCACCCTTCTTTCCCTTGTGCTTGCCTTTATTGTCCTTCTTGAAACCGGTGGTCCTATTGATCATCAACACTTGATGTTCTTTCCTAATCTCAACTTCGGTCTTAAGCATCGATGAAGCTCGGGACGAGACTTCTTCATGCACTGCATATTATAGTTCATCACGAAGCTCTTGTAGCTAGGTGGCAGAGATTGGAGAACACGATGTATGCCTAAGTCAATGGGAATCGTTATTCCCAAGGACACAAGCTTATCGGCGTACCCAGACATTTTGAGTACGTGCTCACTAACGGAGTTGTTTTCCTCCATCATGCAGCTAAAGAACTTTTCTGTAGCATTATAACTCTCTACGGCAGCATGGGTATCGAAAATCATTTTCAATTCTCCCATGGTATCAAGGGCATTGCCATTTTCGAAACGCTTTCGAAGTTCTAGCTCTAGCCCATAAAATATGCCGCAATGAACTAAGTTGTGGTCCTCCTGACGAGTTATATAGACGTTCTTTTCCTCATCAGGGGCATCAGGAGCTGGTGGGGGGCCTAGCGGCGCATCTAGCACATATTGCTTTTGTGCGTGATGAGGAGAATCCTCAAATTCATAGCCCAGTTGGTGAAGTTGCTACCATTCGCAGCAAGTTTCTCTTTCTCCATGAACACATTGAAATTAAAAGCAGGTGGTGCCATCTACAACAGAATTTGTAAAGTATATTTAGACTAAGTTTATGATAGATTGAGTTCAACTAATCCAAATTACTAATGAACTCCCACTCAAAAACGACACCCCTCGTGTCCTTTTGGTGATTACATGAACCAAATCCACTACACCAAGTCCGATCATCACGTGAGTCGGTGTAGCTTCAAAGGCGAGCATCTATATGGGCATCATATCAACTATATGACTCATGCTTAACCTTTCGGTCCGTGTTTCGAGGCCATGTCTGTACATGCTAGGCTCGTCAAGTAAGAACCTTAGTATTTGCGTGTGTAAAACTGTCTTACACCCGTTGTATGAAAGCGTAGAGTTGAAAACACCCGATCATCACGTGATGCCTCAAAACACGATCCACAAAACGGTGCATACTTAAGGAAGAACACATTTTATCTTGATATCTAAATGAGGGATCATCTTATAATGCTACCAAATGCGCCAAACTAGCAATATAAGATGCTAACATCTAATGTGTGAAGTGAGGTGATATGGTCCATGCATTTGATCTCTATCATTTGCATTGTGGTATGATCTCTATCATTCCTTTGTGTGTAAGGCCAAGGTCTATGGAACTTACACGTTAAGTGAGTTGTAAGAGTATCTATTATACATCTACTTACAACAATACCATATCAAAACACTAGCCCAACAACGATCTAAACTAGACGCCTCTAATTTATCAATTGCAAGTTTTACGTGGCTTAGGGCTTTCGGAGATAGAACCTATCTAACCTACGAACATGAACCACAACGAGGATAACCAAGTTATTAGCAACTCGTTGTAAATCAGATATTGACTATAGTAGGAGAGACAGACACCCGCCAGCCACTTATGCAAAACAAGTTGCATGTCAGTCGTGGAACCGGTCTCATGTACGATGACATGTAAGGTTGGTCCGGGCCGCTTCATCCCACTATGCCACCAATATCCAAAGTACATAGAAGATGCAATAACATGATCATCATCGCCCACATATAAAGATATGTGTACTACCCGTGCAAAGCACCTACACATAGATCAGGCTCTGATACCACTGTTGGGTCCGCAGCATAGAAACAAAAAATTTCCTACGGTGTGAACTACACGCCAAGATCTATCTACTAGGTACAAAGCAAACGGGTGGACATACATCCATGGAGAACTTACCCTCGAAGACAACGAGCTTTGTTAACGAGTAGGAACTCGTGGTTGATGTAGTCGTACACTTGCCGATCTCAAGATCGTGAGGAAGTCCGAGCGCCGCAAATAAGCAGCGCATCTGCACTCGCACACATGTTCAAGACACCGGACAACCTCCATCTCCTTGCTCCAGCGATCCAAATGGAAGCAACTCCTTCCGCATTTAAATGCCACTGGAACATGTATCTCGCTAATCCGAGACCATGGGGAATAATTCTAGAGGGGAGAGAGATCCTTCACAAGGAGGTGTGAGGATGAAGGAGGAATGGGTGGCCTTTTATAGGAGGAGGGGTTCCCTCTCTCCATGGTCAAGCGCATGGGGTGACCCCTCACCTCCCCCATTCATGTGGTGGTAACCCCTCCACATTAAAATACCTCTTCACATTCCCTTTTAAAGTCTCCACTTTAAATGCATTAAGTTTCTCCAAATTTAATGCTCTCTCATTTAATAAAACTCTTTTATTAAATTTATTCAGAATTTTGTTAATTACTTTAATTAACAAACATTCACATATAGCCCCTTGCAATATTTCAATATCACATGCAGAACCACTTTCTACAATTTCACCCGAAACAATTTCCGGTTTCTATTGAAACAATTCCTGCGCTTTGTAATTCTTTCGTCTGAAACATATGTGCTCCAAAATGGTGTCCGGTTCGCGAATAATGCAGACATGATCGAGACCCTTCTCCGATCAATAATCAGCAGCGGGACCTGGAGATCCGTACTGACTCCTACACATTCAACGATGACTCCTATGATCGTGAGAACCTTTAACACTTGTAACTAAATCACTTTGTCTCTCAATATATTACATGTCCGAGATTCGATCATCGGTATCTCCATACCTAGTTTGATCTCATTACCGACATGCACTCTTTTCTCGTTCCCGTGATATAATATTCTAGTGATCACATCACTTGCTTGCAAGCTATCCTAATGTGATATCACCGAGAGGGCCCAGAGTATATCTATCCGTCATCTGGATTGACAAATTCCACTCTTGATCCATGAGCCTCAACATAACACCTTCGTAGCACTGAACCCATCTTTATAGTCACCCTGTTACGGTGTGACGTTTGATGTTATCAAGATACTCTTCCGGTGTTAGCAATTAACATGATCTCATGGTCTAAGGATAAAGATTACTTCGTATGATGTTATAGAAATATAAACACAATGACTTGATCGTAATGCTATACTTCGGATGAATGTTCGTCACATCATTCCACCAATGGTGTGACCTTGTTATTAACAACATCCAATGTCCATGATCAGGAAACCTTGATCATCTTGTTAATCAACAAGCTAGTCTATAAGAGAGGCATGACTAGGAACCCTTTTTGTTTATTAAACACACATGTATTGATGGTTCCTATCAATACAATTATAGCATGCAAAATAAACATCTATCATATACAAGGAATACATAATAACAACTTTATTATTGCCTCTCAGGGCATATTTCCTTCAAAGATGAAGAGAGAAATCGGGAGCTACATCGCCAAGTGTGATATCTGTCAGAGAGTCAAAGCGGAACATCAAAGACCCGCAGGACTGTTGCAACCATTGCAGATTCCGGAATGGAAATGGGATTCCGTCGGAATGGACTTTATCACCGGTTTGCCTACTTCTAGTAGGGGAATGACTCAATCTGGGTCATCGTTGATAGACTGTCCAAGGTAGCCCATTTTATACCTGTCAAGACAACCTACCAGAGTTCGAAGCTAGCAGAGTTGTACATTGCTAGAATCATCAGTTTGCATGGAACCCCCAAGACCATAGTATCGGATCGAGGAACCCAATTTACCTTGATATTTTGGCAGAAAGTCCAAGAAGGATTAGGAACTAAGTTGAATTTCAGCACATCTTATCACCCGCAGACCGATGGACAGACTGAAATAGTCAACCAAATCTTAGAAAATATGTTGAGAGCTTGTGTGTTAGAGTACGAATCAAAATGGGAAGATTGTCTGCCTTTCGTAGAATTCTCATACAACAACAGTTATCAAGCCAGTTTGCAAATGGCCCCATTTGAGTTCTTACATGGAAGAAAGTGTCGTGCCCCTTTGAACTGGTCGCAAGTAGGAGAGAGTCAGATTTTCGGACCCGACATCCTAGGAGAAGCCGAAGAGAAGGTTCACAAAGTCCATGAGCACCTCAAGACCGCATAATCCAGACAAAAGAGTTATGCTGACAAGAGAAGGAGAGACCTGACTTTCAATGTCGGAGATTTTGTGTATCTCAAGGTTTTGCCATTGAAGGGAACGCAACGTTTTAGTCTGAAAGGGAAGTTAGCCCCCAGATATATCGGACCCTTCAAGATTCTGAATCGTCGAGGAGAAGTATCGTATCAACTGGAACTGCCTAAAGAGATGAATGCCATCCACAATGTGTTCCATATCTCGTTACTTCGCAAATGCCTAGAAGTGCCGGAGAAGACCGAAGTTTTCAAGAACATCGATCACCGAGCTGTTGATATCAACAAGGATCTGACGTACCGTGAAGTGCCCATCCGTATCTTGGAGGAAGCTTACAGAACCACCAGGACCCGGAGTATCAAATTTCTCAAGATCCAATGGAGCAACCATACCGAAGAAGAAGCCACTTGGGAGCGAGAAGATTACATTAAGACTGAGTTCCCAGATCTCTTTAGTTCCTAGTTTTCTTTCTTAAATCTCGGGACGAGATTTTGTTTAAGGGGGGAAGGTTTATAACATCCCTAAACTTTAATCCAATATATCAAGAGCCAAATCACCTAATTTAGGGTTAACAAAACCTTTTTCTCATTTAAATAATTAAGCATGCATATGTGTGTTGCATTAAATAGGAATTGATTTGAATTGTCATGATTGTTTGTTCTAATGGTTGTAAAATGATTCTAAGATGAATTCCACATCATCTAGATCATCCCCAAGCAAAATCCAAAGAAAAAGAACTCAAATAGAACTAATAAATGGAAATGCTCACTTTTGCCATTTTAATCAACTAGGTCACTTTGGGTGTTCCTAGAACTCAATTTCAAATAGAAACAATTGTGGATCTTTGCACCCCTTGCTAGTACAAGTAAACCGGGACGAAGGGAGTAGATACGGTATCATAGCACATAAAACTAGAAAAACTAATCCTAAATAGATCTTTTACACATCAATTTACATTGAGATTCTACAAAATAATAAATACACTATGGTACTAGTATATGATATTATGCATTGTGAAGTTGTTATCATATTCTATGCATTGTGGAGGTGGTATCATATCCTAATATCATATTCATGATAGTATTATATGATACTCTCCGGTGTGACTAGTCTCATAGTCCATTCAGAAATAGAAAGTACTTGTCCGTTCCAAAATAAAGAGTAGGTCCGCGAGCTTGCCAAGTCCGTTAGCCAAAAAATAAAAAATATCCTTAGCTAAGTCTGTTTGAAAAGAAGAGTACGACAGCTATACATCGATGAGCATGTTCTATGCGGGGTGGAGAGCACACATCAAAACTCATCCGTAGTTGGTAGAGTCATTCAATCCGTACTTCCGTGTGAACACAGATCTCTTAAAGCTGATCTAATCTAATCTAATCTAAGTCCACGCAGTCTAAGCAAATAAAAAGTTCTAACTTCACGTGGACGTGTCATGAATACATGCTAGCTATATAAGTCATGAAGAGGACCTATAGGAAAATTACTCCCTCCATTTTAAAATAGTTGTCTTGAATTTTCTAAAATTTGGATGAATCTACATATTAAATAGTGTATAAATACGTATAAATTTAGAAAAATCCGTGACATCTATTTTGAGACAGAGAGAGTACCTGATTTCATTGACCGGTAGCTCGATATATATCCGAGGGTCGATCTAGCGCACTTATCAAACAAGTTGAACAATGTCTGATTTTCATCTCTTTCTTTGCCTAATATTCCTGGACTCGCATCTATTCTCTTTTTTTGGGGGTTTGAGGTATCTTATCTATGCCATCAAGTATTTTTGTTATGTCTCAAATATAGTAAAAGCTTGCAAAAGTTCATTGCAAAAAAATGCATCAATGGTGGTTGTTGCGGCGTGGACAAAAAAGGAGAACTGGATCAGATTCTTTTTCCTCCCCAGTTATATGTATGCCTTTCTTTCTCATAGTCATGTAACGTCCAAAACTTTAATCCAATATATCAAGAGCCAAATCACCTAATTTAGGGTTAACAAAAACTTTTTCTCATTTAAATAATTAAGCATGCATATGTGTGTTGTATTAAATATGAATTGATTTGAATTGCAATGATTGTTTGTTCTAATGGTTGTAAAATAATTCTAAGATTAATTCCACATCATCTAGATCATCCCCAAGCAAAATCCAAAGAAAAAGAATTCAAATAGAATTAATAAATGGAAATGGTCACTTTTGCCATTTTAATCGACTAGGTCACTTTGGGTGTTCCTAGAACTCAATTTCAAACAGAAATAATTGTGGATGTTTGCACCCCTTGCTAGTACAAGTAAAGATGTACCAAGGCCCACTTTGAAATCTTATAAAAACATTTAAACTCTAAATTTAAATGACATCCATTTTCAAATGTCTAGATCCCACTTTTTCAAAAACCACTCAAATGACTTCAACTTGACAAATCCCAGCAACCAGAGATGCTCAAGCATGAGACCAACAACTCCACCAAAATTCATTTTAAAATTCAAAAATTCGGTTCATGCGGCCATTGTGTCAAACAGGTGGCATGCACAAATCATCTGCCTAACTATTACTATTTAATGATCAATGCATTGTCGAGTATTTGGGCAAATTCTGGTCCCCTTGTCTCCCCTAACTCTAACCAGCCCCTAACTAAGCTACTAACTGGCCTAGAGCAGCAGTGTCGCGCCGCCTGTCTTTGGTCACCGTCGACCGAGCGTGGGCAACGCTCCCCAGACCACGCCGCGCCAATCCAGCACCGCCACTAGCTCCGCCCAATCCTACCGCACTTCCCTGTCCCGTCACCCAAGCGCAGCAAGCACCTGGACCACCCAGGCGCCCAAGATCGAGCCTCTGCGCCGTGCCAAGACGCCAGGCGCCATCCCCAGAGCCAGACGCACGCCGCCCCACAGCCACAGACGCCGCACCGCATTCACCCCAGGACCCTGCCAGACACGCCATTTTCCTGCTGCGTGACCCACATCCGCCATGAACCACGTCGAGCACCGCCCCTAGCGTCGCCATTAAGCCCTAGCTGACCACCAGGGAACCGCTCACCGTCTGCCTACCTTGCCCACACTGATAGCACCATGTGTCGTCGTCACCGACGAGCTCCGCCCATGCTTCTCTGCCGCCTCGCCGAGCCTATATAAGAGAGCCTCTCCAGCACCATTTCTTCACACCACCCAGCTCCCCTCTCACCACTATTAATCTTAAACTTATTAAAATGTGATCCAACATTTAAATCACATTCCCATGCATTAGAATATGTGGTGATGATATGTGTCCACATGATCCCATATTTTAATTGGAGAATATTAAATCTTAGTTATTTTCAGTGAGTAGAAATTACTTTTTTCAAATAAAATAAATGAAACTAGTTCATTAAATCTTGTGATGTTTGTGATGATACTAGATCATCAAATTTATGCCTTAATGTGCTAAATAGACTAGTTAAGTATTGTTTGGTGATTGTGTATTCCGTATGTATTTATAGATGATAATACCGACCAAGTCTACGAGGAGGAGGAGTTCTACCCCGAAGAAGAAGAGGAGAATTTCAACCACTGCACCAATCAAGGCAAGCTATTGTTAGCAAGCTAGAATTAAGAAAGATAACCTAAGCAAGATGCAATAGGCATGCTTGGTTATACATTTTGACTTATTCCTACTCCAAGTTTTATTTACAAGCTTTACTTTCTTTTTTACTTTATCAAAGTCATTTTTACTTGTTTATAGATAGCATAAAGAGTATAAAACCTTGCCTATCTAGTTAGACTTAGATGTCATTCTATGGCATGAGATTGAGATTAGCATCCCACATTAGTGAACACTCTTAACTTAGGAGTTTAGAGCTAAACCAAAAACTTGATCACTTTAGATGGGAATACTTGATGAAAATGACTTGTGAAAACCTTGGAATGATGAGTCATTCTGTTGAGATGTTTTGACATGTGTTGAGAAACACAACTGGTTTATGATGATGAAAATGTTGAGGCATGAGCCTTAGCCCTTTTATAAAAACTGATGGTTCGGTTCGGATGCGATACCATTCCAATTTTACCGTACAACCACAATACCTGAATTGGGTAAGGCTTAGCCGGAAGTTTATATGCATTAGTATTAGTTCCCTCACGGGAGAGGTTTGAGCTGAGGCTACCTCTCAATGTTGTCCACCTATGCAGTGCCCAGGATGGCAGATGGCCATGGCTGGGAGGCCAAGCTCATAGGAGAGGTGCTTATACTAGAGTGTGTAAAGGAAAGGTTATGTTTGATTATCTGCATACTAAGTATGATGATTCAGGGTTATCCCTGACAGATGTATTGAATTTTGTGGTGAAAGTGTACCACCTCTGCAGAGTGTCAAACTATTCGAATAGCCGCATCCATGGTTATGGATAGTTGGAGTGGCCATACTGTTCCGTTGTCAGATGTTTTCAAAATGACTTATGAAATGAATTGTGACATGACTTGACCACAATAGAGTTGTGACTATGATAACTAAATTCCCACTTAGGTGATTTCAAACTTTATTTTATCTTTCTTTGTTTTTGAACTCAGCTTAGGTTTCAAACTTAACTTTATAAATAAACTTAGAACTTAGCATCCCTACAAGAACTACCTTACTTGTTAGTGATAGTTTGCGAGTACTTAAAGAGTACTCATGGATTTGTCCCTGGCTATTCCACTGGCCAGACTATGAGGAGGACTATCCAGAAGGAGGACAACAAGACAGCTACGACAACTAGGATCATCTCCCATCGTCAGCATTGCCTGTGACACTAAAGATGGAGCCCATAACTATGCTATTTATTCCGCTACTTGTTTGTACTAAGACTGGATCATGAGATCCTTTATTTGTGTAAGACCTTATTATGGTTTGTAATGGATGATGTACTGTGATATCCAATCTGTTATGTCTCGCAAAAATGGTAATCCTAGGATTGCGATGTATGGCATAACAAGCATCTGGGATTAAAAATCCGGGTGTTGACAAGTTTGTATCAGAGCCATCCTGACCATAGGAGACCCTAGTTAGAATGGACGTCCGAACAAAAACTTAGTTTCAAAACCATAGTGAGTATTTGTGAAAATATATTTCCTCTCTTACCCTTGGGATTCTTTCTCTCAAAAAAATTACATGTTCCTCAAAAATTCTGACATTACTACATAAAATTTTGACACACTTGATCACTTCACTAACTTTCTCATCCTAAATTCTTATAGATGGAAGTTCAGTACTGCAAGTTCTACCGGTTGGGCAACGGAGGCCAACTGATCTTCAAGAGGGATCTTGATGCACTATCTGAGTACTTGGAGCATCCGCATCCGGAATTCTTTGGAGCTCAACTCAATTTCAAACAGAAATAATTGTGGATCTTTGCACCCCTTGCTAGTACAAGTAAAGATGTACCAAGGCCCACTTTGAAATCTTACAAAAACATTTAAACTCTAAATTTAAATGACATCCATTTTCAAATGTCTAGATCCCACTTTTTCAAAAACCACTCAAATGACTTCAACTTGACAAATCCCAGCAACCAGAGATGCTCAAGCATGAGACCAACAACTCCACCAAAATTCATTTCAAAATTCAAAAATTCGGTTCATGCGGCCATTGTGTCGAACAGGTGGCATGCACAAATCATCTGCCTAACTATTACTATTCAATGATCAATGCATTGTCGAGTATTTGGGCAAATTCTGGTCCCCTTGTCTCCCCTAACTCTAACCAGCCCCTAACTAAGATACTAACTGGCCTAGAGCAGCAGTGTCACGCCGCCTGTCTTTGGTCACCGTCGGCCGAGCGTGGGCAACGCTCCCCAGACCACGCCGCGCCAATCCAGCACCGCCACTAGCTCCGCTCAACCCTACCGCACTTCCCTGTCCCGTCACCCAAGCGCAGCAAGCACCTGGACCTCCCCAGAGCGCCCCGCACTGAGCCTCTGCGCCGTACCAACGCACTCCAGAGCGCCATCCCCGGCAGGCCAGCACGCGCGGCCCCTCGACCATAGCCCGTGCATGCCACTCCGCATTGACCCCAGCACCCCGCCAGACACGCCCTTTTCCTGCCGCGCGACCCACATCCGCTGTGAACCGCGTCGAGCACCGCCTCTGTCACTTAGAGCGCGAGATGCTCCCGACCATTATCCACCGCCCCTAGCGTCGCCCTTAAGCCCTAGCTGACCGCTAGGGAACCACCCACCGTCCGCCTACCTTGCCCACGCCGATAGCACCCTCTGCTGTCGTCACCGACGAGCTCCGCCCATGCTTCTCTGTCGCCTCGCCGAGCCTATATAAGGGAGCCTCCCCAGCACCATTTCTTCACACCACCCAGCTTTCCTCTCACCACTAGTCCTTCCCCACCTCTCGCCGGAGCCGCTCGAGCAGCCAGCCACCAGAATTTCGCCGGAGATAGCCGCAACAGAGGAGGAGATGCCCCCGTCGATTTTCTCCACCCCCGGAGCTGTCGTGACCTCGCCTGAGTCCGCCGTCGTCGTCTCACTCGATTGACCCCATCTCTGCCCTCGCTGGAGCCCTGTTATGTCCCCACTGCACCCCCACTGAGCCGCTAGGGTTCCACCTCGCCGGTGACAGGTCCATCATCGACGGTAAGCCCCAACCGTAAATCTTAGTTCTAATCCTACGGTCCATGTTGCCCCATACCGCTTCGCGTTTAAAGAGCCACTGACAGGCGGGACCCTCCTGTCAGCTGTCCTCAGCACCGCGGAGTGAAACCGGACTGGCCCATTAGTGTTCCCGCGCAACCCAGCAGATTCAAATAAATCTTTTTCTTTTTAGAAGTAAACTTAATTATGTCCCTTAGTTCAAAAATCGATTCAGGGAGTTTTATAAATCCAAATTGAATGATTCCAATTTTGTTGGAAAGATAATTGAAAACTCTATCCAAGACCGTTGGATTTCAATCAATTAGAGTTAGAGATCTATCCTAGCGAAAATAACAAGATAGAAGCTTTTTCACATTCAAACATTTTTTTAAAATCAACCATAATAGCTTTTGAGTTGATTCCAACTCTCAAAAATCACATTTGAATATACCTATCTGAATATGTAATAATATTAAGGTTGGGTTTGGATGCGATACCATTCCAATTTTAGCGTACAACCACAATACCTGAATTGGGTAAGGCTTAGCCGGAAGTTTATATGCATTAGTATTAGTTCCCTCACGGGAGAGGTTTGAGCTGAGGCTACCTCTCAATGTTGTCCACCTATGCAGTGCCCAGGATGGCAGATGGCCATGGCTGGGAGGCCAAGCTCATAGGAGAGGTGCTTATACTAGAGTGTGTAAAGGAAAGGTTATGTTTGATTATCTGCATAGTAAGTATGATGATTCAGGGTTATCCCTGACAGATGTATCGAATTTTGTGGTAAAAGTGTACCACCTCTGCAGAGTGTCAAACTATTCGAATAGCCGCGTCCGCGGTTATGGACAGTTGGAGCGGCCATACTGTTCCGTTGTCAGATGTTTTCAAAATGACTTATAAAATAAATTGTGACATGACTTGACCACAACAGAGTTATGACTATGATAACTAAATTCCCACTTAGGTGATTTTAAACTTTATTTTATCTTTCTTTGTTTCTGAACTCAGCTTAGGTTTCAAACTTAACTTTACAAATAAACTTAGAACTTAGTATTCCTACTAGAACTACCGTACTTGTTAGTGATAGTTTGCGAGTACTTAAAGAGTACTCATGGCTTTGTCCCTGGCTATTCCCGTGGCTAGACTATGAGGAGGACTATCTGGAAGGAGGACAGCAGGACGACTACGACAACTAGGATCATCTCTTATCATCAGCATTGCCTGTGACACTGAAAATGGAGCCCATCGCTACGCTATTTATTCCGCTACTTGTTTGTACTAAGACTGGATCATGAGATCCTTTATTTATGTAAGACCTTATTATGGTTTGTAATGGATGATGTACTGTGATATCCAATCTATTATGTCTCGCAAAAATGGTAATCCTGAGATTGCGATGTATGGCATAACAAGCATCTGGGATTAAAAATCCGGGTGTTGACAAGTCACCTCAATATTTAATATTTTATTTTCAGGGAAACAAAATCTATTTGAGAATAATATTATTCCTTCGATGCCCAAGTTAATGAAAATTTGACTTATATAAGAGGGTTTGCAAGGAAGACAAAAAAAATTATCCTTAACTTTTCTATTTGTTATATCTCGCCATGTACATACACGATCCAGTTGGAGTTGATATCTTCCTTACTTCAATTCACTTTCTACGCTCCCACACACATGTAAATATCATTTGTTTTACTTTCCTATTTTCATTGGCCAAATAAGTCCTAGATAATAAAATCCAAAGGTGAATGATCTATATTGAATAACTTTTTTTAGTATGATACCTTGAAAAGTTGCTTAACTCCCAAGGAAACCTAATGCAAGTTTTATCATGGTATTGACAGTTTACCATGCCCAGGATCAATATATCTCTGTTTGGATGGAATAAGTTTAGATCCACATAAAATTTACTCTCATCGGTCCGAAACTCTATAAACCATGTTGTCTTGCATCTAGCTGAATTAAGTATCTCGCTATTTCCAACGTTGGTATATATATTTTAAATATACAAAGACTCTATAGGTGTACATTTGACTCAAAAACTACTTCGGTAGTGTTATTGCATGTTTAATTTCTATAATACCATTTTATAGGCACAATAAATATCTAAAAAAATAGTATGAAAACAAAATATAGTATTAAAAAGATGTTTTAGAGAAGATAGAGAAAGAGGGAGAAATATAGAGCAATGGAAATCAAGACATGGATGGAGGTGGAGGTGAAGGCTCGCTCATTGGTGATTAAGCATGTAATTGGTTGAGATTGTTGATACTATTGAAATATCAATACTGGAAAACATGGTTGTTTCCAAGAGATCTTAGCAACAAAGTTCAGTTTTCGGTATAAGCAACTCAGATCTTCACCATTTATTCAAAGTATTTTTTGAAATGATTTTCCAATTCCTTTTCTTAGGAAATATTAGTGTATGGTTTGTTGCATTTGTATTATCAGAAGTCTTTGTATTTTTCTTTGTACATAGTTTCATTTGAAGGAAAATTATAATCGAGTTAAATCAAATATCGCGGTTCTATCACGACGCTACTAAGATGTGATGACCACCTTGGACATATTTTGGTGCTACCATGGGAATGGAAAAGGATATCTAGGCCAAGAAATCGTGGTAAAACGGATGATTGATAATGATGTTGACATATATACTATTAGACACTAATAGATGGGGTCTAGAAAGCTCACACTTGCTTGGACTATGTATATGCAAAATGACAATTTGAATAGGATATCAGAAATAACTTTGGTAAAACATTTTTTAATTTTGAGGTAATATAGTTACGTAAAATTATTTTTCAAATTTGTATGCTGGACACAACCACGAATCTAAAACGTAATGCATTTTATTTGCGAAAAGTGATTACCAAGAATTTCCGGAACCACGGTAATAAGTGAGAGGTGAATTGTCATAAAGAATAGGTAAGTCAAAATTAGGTGAATTATCTAATGGAATATGTAAGAAAAGATCTATCATTGTTTAGTTAGCCTTACCTACCTCTAAGGATAAATTAGAAGATTTTATGCTTCAATAATCAGTTGTTATGGTGTTATTAGTCGTACTATTCAAGGTTCTATAAGCACATTAACATATATTAATTTAGAGCTATGTATTTTTAACAATAATGTCCACATTGAAAAAAATGGATTTACCTCTATATATACATTGTGTATCCTATTTAGATGGTAATTTTTTGAATTAGGGCTAACTAAAGAGTTCACCCTCACATGTTATATCTTATTTAGAATCATGTGTTGATGTCCTATTTAAAACACATTTTAGTCACCATATAAATTATCATATAATATGAATATTTAATTAAACCATTAATATTATGACACACCAAATGTGATACCCTCGCATTTGGCCACTGTGCTAGTTTTCTTTTAAAAACCAATGAACAAAAGCGCGCTAAAAGAAATAGCGCCGGCCTCCTCCAAACGTTATGCACGCTATAACATGCTAATAGCGTGCTACATTTCAAAATAGTGTTTTGAAAATAATACAAGATATAGCCTAAAAATAAATGATTTTGGAAAAAATAAAAGATATATTCCAAAAAAGTTAGAACAATACATATATAACCACATACAAAAATAGTTTTCTAAACTTATAGAAGCCTAACATCATATCCCATGAGGATAAAACATAGCATTGACGTCTAGAAGCATAACATCAACATTTCAACAAGCTAGAAAAAAATAGCACGCCATTTTTTTGCTAATGCTATAACGTTTTAGCGTGATATAGCATGCTATTTCGCAAATAGTGTTATAGGAAGCAAAATAGCTAAAATTTAGCGTGACCTCTCCAGATATACTATAGCACGCTATTAACGGCGAAATAGCGCGCTATTTTTTCCATGTTAAAAACTGAGGGTTCACTGGTTTTATGACTGAAGTTATTTCATGTGTATTTTGTTGCGCCTATTCTATTTTTCAGTTAGGTTGTTTTTGGAATAATCCTGTAACTGTAGTGCACACGTTCAGGTTCAGTTTTAGACAGGTTAGTGTCAGGATAGTTTGTTCTTCAGACTTTTTTTTTTTTGAAATGAGGAAGATCAACATTTTTATTAGATTATTCACAACACATAATAAGAGGAATTATAAAGATCAGATCGAACCTACCAAACTAGCGACATCTCGCTAAACTTACAACACTGATGAAGGGAGTGTGTCTATGAACAGGGACAACACCCTGACATCACACCAACACGCATAATCTAAAAATCGAACGCCTCGATAAGTTTCCCAACTACGCACAAGTGGCACAACCGGTCCGGCAGACCCTCAGCGTGTACCAGCATACACGCTCCAGAAGTTCTCGCCGCCACCCGTCTAGAGAAATCAATGCACATACCATGTGAGGTCTATCATCAACACCACCATGATGCTAGACAGCGCCACCACCCTGCGCGTGTCCATCATCACAAGCCCGCCTTTGATACCCTGCTACGCCATGCCACCGAGACCCACCACCGTAGACTCGGTAGATGCAAAACTTCTCCATAGTGGTCACCGTGCAACAATAGATGGAGACTAGCGTCGAACCACTAAACCATCCACTTGTGCATTCAGCCGATGTATGCCTCCAAAGATGATGCTCCCACGGGGGTGATGGCGCAGGAATGTCGTCATCATCCAATCTGGAAAGCCTAAATCTAGATTTCCCCCTAGAGCACATATGGAACGAGAAACACGACCACAACTCCTCCAATGAGGTAAGCGGCGCCCACAGATGCCACCATTTTTCTCTTAATTTAGTTGCTTTTGAAGATTTTAAACACTGAGAGCAATAATATCCAAACAGATCATATATAGATTGAACTTTGCTTCAAAAGATAAAATAGATACTCTATCCGTTCACTAATGTAAAACATTGTAGTCTTTTTCTAAAATAGGTGTATGTAGACGTGTTTTAGCGTAGGTTCACTCTTTTTTTTGCGAATCAATGACTTTCATTCATTGATCATCGGGCTTATGGTCATTTTGCAAACATTGCAATAGAAAGCTAGGAATAAAATTAATCCAAAACATCTACATCTACTAGTCGATGCTTGCTTAGAACAAAGATGTGCTCCCTCATTCACCTCGCGCTCGATGAAATCCAATTGGACAACTTCCATGTTACTAGAAAACTCTCCAATATCCTCTAAGATCAAATCGATTTCAGATATCCCTTTGTCATGGTCCTTCCAGAGATTGATAACTTCACTAGCATCCGTCTCAATTTTGAACGAGAGAGGCCTAAGTCACATGCCAATCTGACTCCATCTCGAACCGCCAGTGTACCATATCGCATGTCCTCTCAAGAGATCACCAAGATGGTTATGCATCACCATGCATGTAGAGCCTTCCCTGATAATATACAGAAACTTGCATCAACATTCATTTTCGCAACTCCTTCAGCCAATAGCTTCCATTTTTTCCTATCTCTTAGATTTTGTGATCTTGGTTGAGAAATGAGTGATAGATCCACAACAATATCAACTTTCCATTTTACAGATACAAATACTGTTCTTGAGCCTTCTCCATGGTTTCTAGCATTTCTTTCAAGCCAGACCGCATAGCCACCACATAAAATCATAGTCGCATCCTCCGCATCCACCCTAATACTTTAAATAATATCAATGGCCCACGTAGTAGGATGTAGATCAAGTACCTTGATACCAGTTACCTCCTTGATTTCTTGCCAAAAAAGTCTTGCCTAGGGACACTCGAATATAGCATGTCGAATTGTCTCCTCAGCTCCGCACTCATGGTAGTAAGGAATTTACTCCATATGCCTTCTCTCCAAGATTGACTTACATGGAATAAAACTTTAGATGACTCTCCACCAACTTCTTATAATAAGTTTTTCGTACCTGAGATCGTACTTTCATCTTCCACAACTTCTTATAATAAGGTTTTTCATGTCCACTCGCGCTAGCCTCTAGAATAAAATCAGTATTTTCTTGCAGTAGTGCCCCAAAGTAGGTTTTTCAATATGATATGCACACATATCCTCCTCTAACTCCCCTAATTCCTTGTTTGGTACTACTGTTTTTGTATGTATTCGCAGGGATAATCCCCAAAGGGAGTAGGTGAAACCCCCACCTTCACCCAAACCCCGCTAAACCCCAATCCTCACTAATCCACTAGGTATGGGTAGTGTTATTAGAAAAATACATTAGAACTTGAGAAAAGGTGGGGATAAGTGAGGATTAAACTAGTCCAATACTACTGAACGAAACATGTTTTTAGCCATAGGTGTGGATCTGGGATTTGGTGGGAATCATCCCCTCTAATCTCCACAAATACACTACTACCAAAGAAGTCCTAACTGGGATCTTCATTATTGCATCCACATCAACATGTTCGAATTTTGTAGCAAGCAAGTCTTCCTTCCACTCCCTTGTTGATGGATCAATCAACTGCTGAACCATAACAATATCTGAATCCGGTTTCCTAAAAATCGGTTTCCAACCAGGATTAAAAGGAATCCACGGTTCATCCCAAATTCATCGTATTCCCTCCATCACCAATACGCTTGATCAAGCCCAAATACAAGGCACCACGACCATATAAAATTTCTCGCGATGTATGTGATGAGTTCATTTTGTTCCGTGTAGTCATGAACTCTCCCTCATGAAAATACCTTCCTTTTAACACTCTAGCACATAGTGATCTTGTATTAGAGATCAATCACCCTTGTTTATCTAACATAACTTTGTTGAAGAGCATGAAATATTTACTACCCATACCACCACATGATTTTGGTCTAGCCAGATCGGCACATTTAACCCACTGCATTTTCCTCTTCTCAACATCTCATTCCCACCAGAAATGAGCCACTATCACTGTAATTTGCTTACACAACTTCTCCCGCACTATTCATCACTCTAGGTGACTACCCTGCTACCAATATCTTGATTGTCGCGATTATATGTTCAAATTGTTCATCTGTGGACCTCCCTAGAGCAGTAGGTAGTTCAAGATATTTTTCCACCAATGTCTCGGTTGGTATTTACGTCCCTTAGCCTACTTCATGTTATCATCTGTATTTGCACTGAAAAATATTGTAGGCTTTTGTTTATTCACCATTTGCCTAGATCCAATTTGATACCTATTGAAAATTTTCTGGAGTCTATTAGCACCTGCAGCTATAGCATATGTAAACACCATAAAGTCGTCTACAAACAACAAGTGCGATATCCATGGGCAATGAATACCAACCGTAACTCCATGCAACAAATGACCAGCACCATAGTATTTCAACATACAAGAGAAACCTTCTGCACACAATAGAAATAAGTGGCGATATAGGGTCTACTTGTCGTATCCCTCTAGAAGGTTTGGAGACACCAGAATAATTTCAATTAACTCTAACCGTCTCCACACAATCGCATGACACGTTCAATCTAACACCCCAGCATTAGAGCTTAAAGATAAGCTGAACACATGTGTGTGCATTGCATTCATGCATAGAAAATCCGAGTAATTTTTGCGCTTTTAAATAAAACTTATCAAAAAGATTGAAGATTCTCTTAACTTGGTGGAACTGAAGTAGATCATCAAGTTGATTGCGATAAGTTTCAATATGACCTTTGCTAAAGCCTTATCTTTGAGTAATATAATTTGATCTAAGGGTAGATCGAATGTAATAAACTAAGTCACAACGCACTACTTAATAAGGAGTACTAGATCTTCTAGAGATTATTTCATGGTATTCCATACAACAACTCATAGATGAATACTTAATGTTCTAAAGCTGATGTCAAGGTATTACTTATAACAAACCTTGAATACTAAGTTTCGTATATAACTTAAGTAAAGAAACCCCATAACTAAACCTTGATATACTTGCTTGCCACAGTTATTCCTACCATGGTATCATGGTAGTTCTTAAACATTAACTCTTATCAAATAGAGAGGAAATAGAAGTCAAGCCAAGACCATTCATCACATACCCTTAGTGTCATGTTAATAGATGACAATCCTATTTAACCAAGTCCTAGTGTCTATTGATCATCAATGTGAGTGATCAATTATTGACCTAGCACTTATTGACTCATAGCTTTGACCTATTGTATTGACCTTCCCAAATACCTTAAGTAAGCATTATGAATGAAGAACTAGTTATGGTGAAGTATGCCACCATCAATGTAATGAGATCCTTAGTGGTGATCAAACCATTTGATGTTGGAGGAGTTAACTCACTCATGAGTTAACTAGAAGAAGTATCTAAACCCAAGAGTTAAGCTAGTAATTGAGGAGCCATGAGAAAGCTAGTAGTATTTGTGTATCAAATAGTAATCTTGTTAAGCCAAGTGGGTATAAACTTCAAGAAAGTTTCCTTAGCAATATAAGCCTTATAGAGAGACTAGTACAAGTCTACTACTTAGTTGAATATAGATCTTGATCAAACAATTAGAAGCCTAAGCTTTGTTCGATCAAAGGATGGTGGTCATTATTCTCAAGTCACTTGAGAATAGATGACTAGGTGTTGAAGAAGAGTTGTGAGTATACCAAATTAGGTAAAGCCCTAGTAAGATGAATCATCTGGCTTGATCCCGAGAAGTCAAGCTAGGGTATGATGAAGTATATAACATAAGTTGTATGGAGTAGTTGGGGTCATAGTAGTTTAACCAAAGTAATACAAGAACAAACTTGTATTGTGGAGAGTAGTACCATACGTATTCCAGAGGATTAATATCACATGTGATATACAGAGAACTATAATCTTGCAAGCCTTGGAAGTAGTTGCAAGATAGATTTAAGGAGTTATTTAATGGAGTTAGAAGTAGCTACATTGATGGATTCATTAGAGGTAGTTAAGAAATGGAAGTTTCATACTAGAGTAATAATGGAGAATGATTATTGCTGAAATGGCATGACCATGTCATCATATGATGATGGATATGGTGGAGTCAGATGATTGTCTTATTTAGGAAGATGTGATCTTTGTGAATAAGATAAGAGGGATTTATAGAGTATATTTAGGAAAGGAATTCCTTATCTCAAGATAAGCCTAGTGAGGTATTAAGATAAGGATTCTTTAGACACCTTTCATCAATAGTATATCAAGCCATGATAGAAGCATGTCTACCTCTTTGTTTAACATCCTAGAATAAAGAGGGTAATTAAATCAATTCCTACTTTGAGGCAACCAAAGGATAGATCTCTTAGCCAAATGAAATGTCTAAGAGATAAGTAGGATACCAGTTGAGAGTTTATGGAAGAAAGAATTGTCCATCTGATTATCTTAAACCCTAATAGAAACCTAGAATGATAGAATTATCAAGATCACATTAGTAAATTAATCTCAATAGCTCATTCTGAATGAGATATGATTCCTGGTCATAAAACATGAAGGGAATATCTCTTAGTCCTTAACATTCATCCATGTCCATAATAGAATGTGAGTTTATTTAATGATCTCCAAAATCAGGATAACTACTTATAAGATGGATATCATCATTCCTACATCTATGATATTTGATCATGCATAATGACTTAACCAAGCTTGTGCTCAGGAAATTCTAATACTAAAACACCTAATAAAAGTTAGTAGAAGAAATCACCAAATAGGGAGAGCCATGGAATTCAAATCACCATGATACAAACCCCAGGGTTTAATATCTTATCATGTAAATATAATTCATTTATGAGAGAAATTATTAATAAGATTCTATACACATAAATCATTAGCCTCTTAAACCACTACTATTACATTCTTTTAGTGGTAATACAAATCATTTCTATAAGATTTTCTTATAGGAAGTAAATCTCTAAAACCCTAAATTATGTTTACTTTACTAAATAAAGAACTTTCATATAATAACTGATACGTTGCAAACGTATCTATAATTTTTTTATGTTCCATGCTTGTTTTATATCTACTTTCTTATGTTTTATCCACACTTTGGAGTATTTTTACACATTTTATGGAACTAACCTATTAACAAGATGCCACAGTGCCAGTTGCCTGTTTTCTTCTGTTTTTGGTTCCAGAAAAGCCAGAAAATGAATATTTTCAGAATTGGACCGGACAAAAGCCAAAGTCGATATTTTATCGGAAGACTCACGGAGCTAGAAGACGAGATGGAGAGGGTCCAGGGGCTGGCCACACCATGTGGTGGCGTGGGTCCCCCTTGGCTGCGCTACCAGGTGGTTGATACATTGCAAATGTATCTATAATTTTTGATGTTCCATGCTTGGTTTTATCCACTTTCTTGTGTTTTGTCCACACTTTGGAGTACTTTTCATATGATTTCTTGGACTAACCTATTAACAAGAGCCATAGTGCCAGCTGCCTGTTTTCTACTGTTTTTGGTTCCAGGAAAGTCAGCAAATGAATATTCTCTAAATTGGACAGGACAAAAGCCAAAGTGCCTATTTTTTCGGAAGTCATCAGATGCCAGAATACGAGACGGAGAAGGGCTGGGGGCTGGCCACACCACCTGGCTGCGCGGCCAGGCCTGACCCGTGCTAGGGGGTGGTCTGGCTGACCCCAACACCCCCTCAGCCTCTCCTTCCGCCTATAAGATGCCCTCGGGACGAAAACCCTAAGGACCTGATCAAAAATCCACGAAAGAGTCTGTAGCTGCCGTCATCTCCATCCCTAGATCGGGAGGGATCTAAAGCTCTTCCCAACACCCTGCCGGAGAGGGGAACTCACCATGGAGGCCTTCTTCATCACCATGCAATCCTCCGGTGTGATGCGTGAGTAGTTTGTCTTTGGACTACAGATCTATGTAGTAGCTAGATGGCTGGTTATCCTCCTTTGTGCTTTCATGTCTAGATCTTGTGATCTCCGTTCATGATCAAGATCATCTATTTGTGATTCTGCATGTTGTGTTTGCGGGGATCCGATGGATATTGAGATGCTATTTCAGATTGATTATTGATTCTATCATGTCTTTGTTATTTATGATCTTGCATGCTTTCCGTTGTTAGTAGCTATCTTGGCCAAGTACATGCTAGCAACTCCAATAGTTAGTATTTATGCTCGATAGTGGGTTCATGCCTCCGTAACTGGGAAGTGATGAAATCTCTAAGGTACTAGATGTGTTGTTGCTACTAGGGAGAAAACAACAATCCTTTGTTCATAGAACAATCGTATTGTTTACTTTACACGCAGTTCGTAAAGCAATAATCTGTTGCTTGCAACTTAATACTAGAGGGGGTTCAGATGATAAACTGAAGGTGGATTATTAGTCATAGATGTAGTTGTGTTGTGGACAAAGTTCTGTGGTTGTGTTGTGTAGGTCTCCATGTTGCTACTAGCACCGGTAGTGCGCCCTCCCAAGGCTCAGCTAGCAACACCTTTGGGGTGTTTCCTTGCTCCTACTGGTTCGATTAAACCTTGGTTTCATAACTGAGGGAAACTTGCTGTTGTGCTCATCATACCTTCCTCTTGGGGTTCCCAATGAGCTCTACATCAACACCGAGCCATCAAGCATTTTTCTAGCGCCGTTGCTGGGGAGTCAAGGACATCTTCACAAGGGGAGTCCCTCATAACCAATCTCTTTACTTTGTTATTTTTGTTTTTCTTAGTTTCATTTTGCTTTGTTTGCTTGTTTCTTTATCAAAAACACAAAAAAAACTAGTTTTACTAGTTTGCTTTCTTTATCAAAAACACAAAAAAATTAAATCTCCTTTAGTTGTTGCCTCTTCCTTAGCTCACCATGTTGATCCCTAAATTCACCCCGAAAGACCTTTCAATAGGGAGTGGTTCTATAATTGGAAAAGATAATATTGAAGAATTCTTTAATCATGTTAGGAAACATGAGGATATTGAGGATAGATCCCTTGCAGAACTTGCTCCAAACTATGAGATCGCTGCAGCTTCTTTAATTCACATGTTAGAAGCTAGGTTTGTTAACCTCAACCCCTTAATGCAAGTAATGTTTCTTAATCTTAAAGAAATTGAGGACCCTGAAAAGAGGGATTTTATTCTAGAAACTTTGTCTAAGGAGTTCTATGATGTTGCCAAGGAAGCTAGAAAAGTCTTTGAACGTTTCAATATGCTAGGCTCATGTGTAGATTTTGTTGGTACACGAGAAAAGATGAACAAAACCAAACCTAATGGGGAGGAACCTAAGATACCAATACCCTTTAAACTAGTAGCAATGCATGAAGCCATAGAAAAGAATCTTGATTGGATCGTTCCTGAAAACCTGTTTGATGAAAGCAGTGAACCTAACAGCACTGAGAGAGGATCCTCTATAACTTATTTGGATGATATACCTTGCCTTGTTGAAGATATTTCTGATATTAATCTTAATGCTTCTTCATTTGAGAACACTTGATTCTTCTTTTTGCTTCTTATGCCTAACTTAAAGGCGTTAAAGAAAAGTACTTATTGGGAGATAACCCAAAAGTTTTAGATGAGTCTTGGAAGTTATTACTTCAGTAATAACCGCTCCTTATCCTTTTTATTTGCTTTTTGTGCCAAGAGTAACCTCTAATGAGAGAGAAGTAATGATTGGGAAAGTTGCTGTCCCGAAACAGATTTCTGTGCTTCACCGTAAAAATTCGTGTAAAATATCTGAACGTCGTTTTGAGGCGTGATTTTTTGTGCTTCTGACATAGGTGGTTATCTAACTTTAGTTAGTTCAATATGTTTTTATTTGAGCAACAGAAGGTCTTCGAAAAAATTCGTCTTTACCTGCTGGTCTGTTTTGACAGATTTCTGCCATTTTCTGCATTTGCTTCTTGTTGGTTCCTTTTTGAGTTCTTTTGGGGAATTGAGCTTTTTGAGGGAAGTGCTACAGTAGCTAGTGTTTTATGGAAGTTTATTTGGTGTTAGAACTGAACCTTAAGACTTATTTATCTTGAGTGCACTAATGTTGCTAATAAAGATTGTGTGAAGTTTTGTATGAAGGAAAAATTTCAGGTGTATGGAAGGAATGAGTAATGAGATGAAGGATGGACTAAAGATCAAGCTTGGGGATGCCACACGTGTCACCCCAAGAAATATCCAAGAAGTACAAGCGTCAAAGCTTGGGGATGCCCAAGGCATCCCCTTCTTCATCAATAAAAATCCCAGGTTTCTTCCAAACGCTTCATTTTTATTGTTTCATGCACAGTTGTGTTGTTCTTGGAGCATCTTATCTTTTGTTTTAATTTTGGTTTTTCATTTGCTTTGTTTGCTTTGTTTGCTGAATAAATTGGTTGGACCCCCTCTTTCATACATTGGTTTGCAAATAGTTTGGTTTGGTTTGGAAAAGAGTAGGAAAGTTCATGCTTATGTGGTAAAAAGAGCTCGTTTTTGACTGTGGCCTATGCTCTATCATGTCATGCTTGATATTGTTTTGGCTTTATTCTTAGTATTCTTTGCTGTAGCATGACTTGTTATAAACAATTGAGATTGCTTAATGTGCCTTGTATGAATCATGCATTGTTTTAGCATATTAAAGCATAGTATAGTGGTATTCTCCTTTGATGCTTTATTTGGGTTGAATTGGCGCATGCTCACGTCATGTTATGACTATCCAAAGTCACCATAGCCTTTATGATCCTTTAGTTTTCAACTTGTAGTATCACTTTATGCTTTGATCAATGATGTTTTGTCGCTCTGCATGATTATGGCCATTATTGCTCTCTTAGTTTGTCGCTCCCAGTCTTTTGCTAGCCTCCACAACCAAGTATGAGTTCCACTCATGCATCCAACTCCCTAAACCAAGTTATTCCAAAGATTTCACCATACCTACCTACTAGCTTAAGCTATTCCAAGTATATTCATGCTTTTGTTTACCTTCTGAATTGAACTTGTTATGAGAAAACTAGTGATTAAAGCTCTCATGAACTTGATGGCACACTTCACTTTTCTTGCCCTTAATAAACTTGAACCATTGTGTCGTCTATGTTGTATATGCTTGCACTTATTTGTTGGGAATTAGCAGAACCATGCTGTCATGGGGAACGCTTTCAACATTGCACTTGGTACTTGTACCTAGTTGATATCATGCTCTTTTGTATATGGATGTCGTCGGTGTGAAATGAAAGGGGAGCTTGTAAGTCCATGGAGTTATGTATATGTGTTAGAGAAATGCCTGGGCCGCTGGTCTAATCTATGCTGACATGGTGGAAACCTGCAGCGTAACCATAATGAGCTGTTTATGAAGCATTCTTCTTATAAAAAAAGAGTCCTATATTGAGAAAAAAAGAGAAAAAGAGAAAAAAAAAGAGATTATGAAAAGAGGAAAGAGAGAAAAAAGGACCATATTCCCATGGTAAATAAGAAGATTGCTGAGATGCTCGTTGTCTGCTTGCCTTGTCATTTTGATATGGGGATTCTTCGGTATCATTGGGCAAGGGGTACCCCGTTGGTGGTTCTCTATGATACACATGTACTTACAATTACAAGAACTTACCGGTGACTAAACTTGAGTAGCATGAGGAGCAGCCCTCGTATACAAGGGACATGAGATTTCTAACTTATACTTCGTCAAGCATGTACACCATAGTTTGTTCACTTTAACCTTAATCACTTCAAGATGCTTATGATAGGGGCAATGAGAGCTGAAAGCTATTAAGTACCATAATTTTTGGAAGCTCTTTATGAGACTTGAATCCCTACTTCCTTTTATGAAGACCTTTCTTCCACCATTATATTGAGTCTCCACCTTCTACCTTTATGCACCTACTTTTAGAGCATAGTGGCCATTCTTAGTTCTATGTGGATTGTCCCAAGACTAGTTGATTGATGCATAACTTGATGTTGCTTGATTTAAACTATTTGTATCTAGTCACTCTTATGAACTTTGAAGGTGTCCTATGCATTTATATTTGCTACTCTATGAGGGACAAGCTAAATACTATTATGCCATGTTTTCTTTATGTGAAACAAACAAACGTCTTGCAAAGCATTGTTATTCATGAATCTTTTGTTTGTGCCTTTTCATGTTGCATCATAGTTTCTTTGTCTTATTGCTAGAACATTGTCTTTCATGTTATGATTGAAGTACTATGATCCTAGCTTTGAATGTTTTGCAAATACTTTGATCAAGTCTTTGATGGTGCATGTCACCTCAAAAATTATTCTTTCTTTTTATCACTTACCTACTCGAGGACGAGCAGGAGTTAAGCTTGGGGATGTTGATACATTGCAAATGTATCTATAATTTTTGATGTTCCATGCTTGGTTTTATCCACTTTCTTGTGTTTTGTCCACACTTTGGAGTACTTTTCATATGATTTCTTGGACTAACCTATTAACAAGAGCCACAGTGCCAGCTGCCTATTTTCTGCTGTTTTTGGTTCCAGGAAACTCAGAAAATGAATATTCTCGGAATCGGACGGGACAAAAGCCAAAGTGCCTATTTTTCCGGAAGTCATCAGATGCCAGAATACGAGACGGAGAAGGGCTGGGGGTCGGCCACACCACCTGGCCCGTGCCAGGGGGTGGTCTGGCCAACCCCAGCACCCCCTCGGCCTCTCCTTCCGCCTATAAGATTCCCTCGGGACCAAAACCCTAAGGACCCGATCAAAAATCCACGAAAGAGTCTGTAGCCACCATCATCTCCATCCCTAGATCGGGAGGGATCTGAAGCTCTTCCCAGCACCCTGCTGGAGAGGGGAATTCACCCTGGAGGCCTTCTTCAGTGTGATGCGTGAGTAGTTCGTCTTTGGACTACGGATCCATGTAGTAGCTAGATGGCTGGTTCTCCTCCTTTGTGCTTTCATGTCTAGATCTTGTGAGCTCCGTTCATGATTAAGATCATCTATTTGTAATTCTGCATGTTGTGTTTGCGAGGATCTGATGGATATTGATATGCTATTTCAGATTGATTATTGATTCTATCATGTCTTTGTTATTTGTGATCTTGCATGCTTTCCGTTGTTAGTAGCTATCTTGGCCAAGTAGATGCTAGCAACTCCAAGAGTTAGTATTTATGCTCGATAGTGGGTTCATGCCTCTGGTAATCTGGGGAAGTGACAGAAATCTGTAAGGTACTAGATGTGCTGTTGCTACTAGGGAGAAAACAACAATCCTTTGTTCATAGAACAATCGTATTGTTTACTTTACATGTAGTTCGTAAAGCAATAATCTGTTGCTTGCAACTTAATACTGGAGGGGGTTTGGATGATAACCTGAAGGTGGATTATTAGTCATAGATACAGGTGGATGGCGGTCTATGTATAATGTTGTAATGCCCAATCAAGTTCCAAAGGAGTCAAGATGATTAGTATATGCATGTATTGCTTTCTCGATGTTTGTCAATTGCCCCGCTGTAATTTGTTCACCCAGCATGTTATCTATCTTAAGGAGAGCCACCTCTAGTGAACTATGGATCCCGGTCTTTTCTTTTACATACAATCTACAAACTGTTTACTGCTTTGTGTTTACTTTCTGCAAACTATTACTTCCTTCCATTCGATATGTTTAATCCTTTGTTTTCAGCAAAACCAGTCAGATTGACAACCTCATCCCAAGTTGGGGACAAAGTTCTGTGGTTGTGCTGTGTAGGTCTCCATGTTTCTACTAGCACCGGTAGTGCGCCCTCCCAAGGCTCAGCTAGCAACACCTTTGGGGTGTTTCCTTGCTCCTACTGGTTCGATTAAACCTTGGTTTCATAACTGAGGGAAACTTGTTGCTGTGCTAATCATACCTTCCTCTTGGGGTTCCCAACGAGCTCTACATCAACGCCGAGCCATCAGTGGTGTGGGCCCCTGGTCCACCCTCTGACATTGAACTTTCGCCTATTAGAAGCCTCCGATGCAGAAACACTAAATAATCCAGCCTCCAGCCACGAAAAGTTCCGCAGCGCCGCCGCCACCGAAGGGGACATTTAGGGGATAGAAAGTCTCTGTTCCGGCACCCTTCCGGGACGGGGAAGTGCCCCCGGAGCCATCTCCATCGGTCTCCACCACCATCTCCGTCACCGTTGCTGATTCCCGTGAGGATGAGGGAGTAGTTCTTCCTCGAGGCTAAGGGCTCTACAAGTATCTACGTGTTCATCTATCTCTATGTGTGATCTTATTGAGATCATGAGCTTTGTAATATAGATCTATTCTGCTACTCAAGTGCTTTAATTAATCTCTGCTATCCCCATGTGTGTGAAGTTGACAGTGTGCACACCGTATGGCACTTAGACTAGAGATTACAAATACTTGTTATGAGTTATATTTTGAGTTGGTTGTCTCTATGAAATTGTGGTGTTTGTTGGAACCATCTAGAGCTCAAGGTGACATTGTGGGGTTATCTAGATGGGGAAATCGGACTTTGAGGAGTGCTGTTATAGCCCTACCATGGATTAGAGTGTCCAACCCGACAGTAGTTAAGGGTAGTATCATAAAGAGAAGATATATATGAGAGTGTTCACTAGTGAAAGTATGATCCCTAGGCCTTGTTTCTAAGCATTGAAACACCGTTTGCAACTAGATTTGTTACATGTTTGCTTGCTTCCATCTTTATTTCAGTTTACCTTTAGTCTCTTCCATGCCATCAAAGTATTTTCTGACACTGTTGACTTATATCCATACCACTTGTATTTTATCATCTCTTCGCCGAACTAGCGCACCTATACACCTGAAAAGTGTATCGGGTGTGTTGGGGACACAAGAGACTTCTTGTATCTTGATTGCAGGGTTACTTGAGAGGGATACCTTTGACCACTTCCTCCCTGAGTTCGATAAACCTTGGGTGATCCACTAAGGGAAACTTGCTGCTGTTCTACAAACCTCTGCACTTTGAGGCCCAACAACTATCTACAAGAATAGAAGTGCATAGACATCAATAACATACTTTGTATACACAACAAGAAATGTAGAGAAATTGGTTATAATTAACTTCTATCATAATATCCATGTCTTACAAAAATTCTCGATATTTAAATCCCTGAAGAAAATCTAATTTGAAAGAAAATTGTAAATAGAAAAGCAAACAAAAAATGAAATTGAAAAAGAGAAAGAGAGACGCAGTCAGCAGACTCGGCCCATGGCCAAAAATGCTTCCACGTCACCCATCGCCGCATGCGTACCCCGCAACGTTTCGCTCACTTTTCCAAAGCCCATCCAACCTAAGCCCAGGTAATGGTTCGTCGTCGTCTTCTTCGACGTCACAAGCAGCTCGCTGGAGCACCTCGCCGTCGCCCGATGTCGTCCGCCACCGTCAGCAAAAATTGAACTGCCACGATGCTCGTCGACGCCCCAGACCTCGATGATAAGATCGGCCCCGCTCTCCTTTATCCATCCATACAGTCTTATCCTCTCTCTCTCTCTCTCTCTCTCGCTCTCTAGAGCAAACCCCTCTTCCTCACCCGAAACCCTAGCCGCCGGTGGTCGTTGTTCTGGTCATTTCCGTTTGCCCCTCGCCTCGAGGAGACCACCGATGGAACCATCGTGCTGCCCTCGTTCATCTCGTGGAAGGAATTGGCCGCGTGTGTCCTTAATCGAGCTCCACGATCTCGTCTTCCCGAGCTCCGACCATCGTTGAATCAACGCTGTCCAACCTCACCTTGCCTCCCCGTCACTTTCTTCGTGTTCCTGGTAAGTTCCTGAACACCATGGCCCTATCCGATTCGCCGCTAGCTCGCCGTAGTGACCTACCCGCGTAAGCCTAAACCGCGCCGCCGTATGAGCTCGTCGTCGATCATCTCCTGATGGTTATTTGCTAGGACCGCCACCACTATAAGGTTCCTCATCGAACCCTCTTTGCACCCTACCGCGTGTGCTAGGGCACCGTAGTTCGCCGCCGGCGACCACAAATCGGCCCACGTCATCCTGGTCCTGCCAACCAGTTTGACTAGTTCACGCCCACGTGGCTACCGATGTGGCCAATGGCCCACATGTCAGTGTGTGTAGCTAGGGTAGGTACCGGTATCAAAAGTAATTCCTGATTAGGGAATAGGCTAGATATTATAAATTCGATTATAAATCTTTTTCAGGAATTAATAAAATGATTAAATCTGATAAATTGAATATCTTTTGTTTTATAATTCAAAAAAATATGTTTAATATATGAAAATTTATAGAAAAATAAAATCTATAATTTAACTTTATTATAAAACATTATTGTGTTAACTATTTAAAAATAATTATTATTTAATAAAGTTTTTATAAGTAATAAAACTTTGAAAATTCATATTTTAATATTGGTAAATGAGAACAATATAAATAATATATCAAAATTCTTAGAAAAATAAAATCTACATTTACATAATTGTTTCATAGATTTTTGGTATCACTTAGATAATAATAATTATTTATTAAGTATTTATAAAGTGATTAAATTTATAAAAATCATATCTTATTATTTCAAAATCACAAAAATACATATAATATAGCAAAATGATCACAAAAATAAATTCTACACATTAAAAATATCATTTTTCTTAATTGAAGTCAAACAAAAGGTAAAGGTCTAATAAATCTTGTTTGAAACCTTTTCTTTTATTTTTATTCATTAGAAATATATAAATACTTACTTTTGCCTTTAGCATTATTTGTTTAAAGTTTTAAAATGTAATAAGAAGTTCAATTGATGTTTAAGTAAAGTCAAAATAGGTCTAGCCATTTTAAGTTGTAATTATTAAACTGCCATTTAAAATTAAGTAAGTTTTACTCTCTAAAAATATCTTATCAATTATAAAATCATCAAGAATTGAGTACTAATTCTTTTACCAGTTTAGGAATCAACCTAAAGAATTAACCTAAGTTTTTAAGTAATTTTAGCAACACCCTGTTTGTGCTTATTAAAGATAAGCATTAATAAGAAAGTAATTCTACTCACTTAAAACTTTAATTAAACACCACCTCATTCAAATAATAATACTTAAATTCTAACTTTGTGGAATGTTAAGAAGTCAACCATCTAGAATGTGGTGCCTTGTTCAAAAATATAAATCTCCACCACTTATGCTATGATTGTTTAATGTAGTAATGTTTTCCTCTTCAATAATCTTAGCTAATAAGAAAACCTTAAAGTGTTAGCCTTAAGTTTAAATACTTTTTACTTTGTAAAGTAACCTTTTCCTCAAAAGTTATTCTTTTAAGAAACATTAAAAGTGATCCTTGAACACTTCTTTAAAAGCTCTAGTTGATTCTTAATCTTGTTTAAGAAATATTTTAGATACCATGACCCATTTGAGTGCTTTAGTATTGCATACTAGTTGTTGTATTTACATATTGTTTCACACACTCTCTCACAAGCCTTAATAAGAAGCACAAGTGTGAGACTAGTATAAAAGTGCAACACATTCCTAAGAACGCATCACAAACTCCCAAACCCTAGATCAGATACGACTATTCTGGGAATTCGCGTTGATCAAATTGCATTACATTACTTATGCATCGTTGCATCTTGATTCTTTAAACATTAGTCCTTACCGGACCAATGATGCTGTTTACAGAATTTGGATCTTCTATTATCTCAAAGACCGTGAGTGCATAATCTTGCAATCACAAAAGGCATGTTCACATCATGTCCTTTGATTATTTTCTATCAAATGATTGTAACTCAAATGTTGTCATCGTCTGCATTTCAAAAAGGACAGAAAATACTATTTTCATAATAATATGATTATGGATTATTTACGAAGTGGTAATAATCTATTGATACAGTTCAAGTGGTAAAGGAACATAATATCTAGGACTTAACAACCAATGTCGCCAGTGATTCTAGCACCGTATATTACATGTCAACCATGAGATTTGGAATGGGACGGAGAAGTCAGTTGTATCTTCTTCCTTTCGCATGGACGGATGACCTTATCGTGAGGCTGTTGATTTCTCGTGGAGAATCCAGCACATGGGTGGGACCCCTTAGTTCCCCGCGATATTGGTGTCTAGATTATCTGTGCGTAGCTGTCTGGGTCGGATTTCACCATAGCTGATGGTGACCGCCAGACAGAGTTGCTTACAGAGTCTTCGGGAACTCATCAGGGTTGTAGTTTGCTCAAAAGGTGGCTTAACAGAGATGTAGTCAGCGCTGAAGGATCGTGTCTTCATGCGGGGTCGCGAAGGGGGTAGCGATTGGCTTGGATCTTAGGTTGGGCCTCAAACCATAGAAGTTTGAACGGGGACATACTCCCGGCTATGCAACAAAGCTTAAGGTCTCTTGTGGGAAAAGTGACGCACCTCTGCAGAGTGTAAGAATTGTGACATGTTACTCCATGTTCCGGGAAGGAGCTACGAACGCGGCAGGAAAGGAACCCCATGAAGGTTCTGGTCAACCTGTGAAGGCCATCGGACATAGTTTTCAGAATAAAAGCAACATTTGAAGAAATGTTTACGAAAACCTGCATTTCCTACAACCTATGGTCTGTGGCTATAGAGATAGTGCATCATATACTCCTTTTTAGTGAACTTGCTGAGTATGCTTGTACTCAACCGTACCTTCTTAACCCTTGCTAGGTTCTAAGCCATCGAAGACAACGTCAACATCAATTTCTTCTCAAGAAATCATCATCGACAGCTCAAGTTCTTCAATAAAGTCAATGAAGTCAACATATACATGAGCTGTAGGGGAGACAAAGTCTCTGTTTAAATAGGAATAGATACTCTAGCCATAAAACCTACTTCTGTAGAGCATTGCATTAGTAGCAATTGCAAGCCAGATAGTTTAGATGTTAGTCTTATTAGCCAGATAGTTCTGAATTATTATTTCTAGTTCTTCTTTGTAAGAAGTTCTTTCTCTCTCTTTAACCTAGAGTGTTCTCTGGATCTTCTGTAAAGAGTCGAGTTGTAATCTATAGTCATGTATTGGACCTGCTGTGTTTCTGTTGTACCACTCTGAGGGATGTAATACTAGTGAACGGTATTTCATTGGTGTTATGTCAACGACTATAGTGTACTACATCATGCAGTGGTATGCTGTGTCACCGCAGCTGGTATCAGAGCATATGCTTTGACCTTAGGATTAAAACCTTTTAGGAAGATCTGTAGGTTGGATAGTGACTATAGGAGCCATCTTATCTAAACCAAGACTTGTGATGGATATCCACTTGAGGATAAACCTTGTCACACTTAAGTTGGATGTTTTGTCATCTTTCTTAAGGATTAGTTATATGTATTCTCTAGAGAAAGGTCATTTGAGTGTAGCTCTAAATAGGTATAACACCACTAAGATATCTTACGTAAGTTAAAATATCAAAGAAGATTACGACTAGGATTAGGATATCATGTGGAGTAGTGTTAGTAATAGAGTCTATATTTAGAATTTCCGTGAAGTAGCAGAACCTTACCACTAGTTAATACCACTATACCACTTCAGGTAGATCATCAGAGTATGTATAGATACAATTGAAAGTAAATCATGTGGCATTCACTTGATAATTCCATGTTATGGAGTAGAATTTTGTTAAGAATCATTAATAGTAAGCTAGAAGAAGAGTCGTCATGGTGAGATGAGCGCTTTAATCATGATGACTAGGTAAATCTTAACAAGTTCGTGGTGAGAATAGCTCCGAGACCATGATAAGTCTGTTATTAGAACAAGTACTCGGTAACGAATCTGGTAATAATAGTAAGTAAGGAACAGTGTAGGTCTATGACAGAAGTCATAGGTATTATAACATTACGATAATTTTTGGATTAAGGTAGTAACTACAATTTTGTAGTAGTTTTGATAGATCATGTGAGGATAGTTTATGATAGAATAGAAAATTGGTAGTCTTTAGTAGTCCTAAAGGAAAGGTAAGTGGTTAGTTAAAACCAAAGTGGGACCACTTTGCTCAAAATTATCCAATTGCAATTGAGCAATTTGTGTAAATATTGGGACAAAGAGTAGTTTAACCCTTAAGTGTTAAGTATCACGATGTAAACCTATACTAGGAGGTGTCATATACTACACAACTAAGCCTGAATTCTAGAGGTATTATACTGAACTACTATATTCCGGGCTTAGAATGATGTGTGTTATATGTATCACATTTGGATTTCTTGGTTTTTCTTACATCTTCTTGATTGACTAGATCTGTGCATGAAGTTTGACTTGATGTGCAAATGCATGTTGCATCATCAAGTTATTACTTGATGTTTTAGACCTAGATAGAAAAGGGAATTCGTGTGAGGGAGTGATGAGTTCCGAGGATCAAGCTAAAGACTTGCAAGAAGAAGGAAGCTAAATATAAGGTGTATCAACACTATTTTGAAGGATGGATCAATTCCAACTTATTATTAGTTGGCAATAAGAAGGGATATTAATGCAGAAAGGGTGTGGAGCAACAAAAAAGGAATAAATTTAAGTTCACTCAAGATAGGTGATGTTGCTCAGAAGTTAATGAAGTAGTTGTCCCAAGTTTATGGAAGTATCATGAATCAGTGCAAAGAAGTCTTAGAACAAGGTGGTATTCAAGATCTGACAATTCAGAGAGAATGCTAATAAGAAGTCAAAAACCCGTAGGGTAATCCATACACCTAGGAGGATCCACAGCTGGTATCCGTAGCTGGTATCCTAGCGGTGTAGTGAAGTAGGTCATCTTTGTGTAGTTTAAAGAGTATAAAACTTGGCCTAAGTTAAGTTAGACCTAAGGAAGTATGAAATTAAAGATCGTCTTTCGAGACCCTTCACGAAATCGGGATTACCAAAGAGAGAATGTCCAAAAGATAAAAGTAAGACAAGTAACGTTGGAAGATTCGTTTCGGAGATCCACAACTATGTGGGTGTACCGTAGATTCTTTCATGAGACCTTGTATAGGTAAGATATAAGCTGGCAGAGAACAATATCTTAACTATTGGGTATTATACATGTAGATTAGAGACCATTAGGAAACCCCAAGGGGGAGGGTAAAAAAATAAACACTAAAGTGTTGTTGTCTAAATTTTCTAACTAAAGGTTGGAGAAGATTTACTAGACTATGATGAGGTTAAGCCTTATTATCATAAGGTTATAAGAAGTCATCATTATAAAGTATTTCTGAGAGTATATCCGGATGAAAGATCGAAGAAGATAAACTATTTAACCCTAGTGGACTAGTTATAAAGGGGAAACACCTGGTAAGTTTTCCTTAAGAAGGAGGAGAGCCTACTAAAGTAGTAGGGGAGCCTGATTGGAGTGGACTAAATGTGTCCAAAACTAATCCTAAGTAGGATTACGAAGACATAATCCAAGAGATTCTAGCGAGAGAAAACCTAGGATAATTAGAAATGATAGTGGATATTGTCAAGTGTGAAGAAAATTCAAGGAAAAAGATTTGGATACGGGATACCATAATTATCCCTAATTGTGAGCACGATGGAATTTGAGAAATGTCGTGATCAATACAAGTCAATACCTCATTCCGAAACATAAGAGAGTACGAACATCGGGGATGAAGTTTATTTTAAGGGGGAGAGTCTGTAACACCCCAGCATTAGATCTTAGAAATAAGCTGAACACAGGTGTGTGCATTGCATTCATGCATAGAAAATCTGAGTAATTTTCACGCTTTTAAATAAAACTTGTTAAAGAGATTTAAGCTTCTCTTAACTTGGTGGAACTGAAGTAGATCATCAAGTTGACTGCGATAAGTTTCAATATGACCTTTGCTAAATCCTTATCTTTGAGTAATATAATTTGATCTAAGGGTAGATCGAATGTAATAAACTAAGTCAATACACACTACTTAATAAGGAGTACTATATCTTCTAGAGATCATTTCATGGTATTCCATACAACAACTCATAGATGAATACTTAATGTTCTAAAGCTGATGTCAAGGTATTACTTATAACAAACCTTGAATACTAAGTTTCGTATATAACTTAAGTAAAGAAACCCCATACTAAACCTTGATATACTTGCTTGCCATAGTTATTCCTACCATGGTATCATGGTAGTTCTTAAACATTAACTCTTATTAAATAGAGAGGAAATAGAAGTCAAGTCAAGACCATTCATCACATACCCTTAGTGTCATGTTAATAGATGACAATCCTATTTAACCAAGTCCTAGTGTCTATTGATCATCAATGTGAGTGATCAATTATTGACCTAGCACTTATTGACTCATAGCTTTGGCATATTGTATTGACCTTCCCAAATACCTTAAGTAAGCATTATGAAGGAAGAACTAGTTATGATGAAGTATGCCATCATCAATGTAATGATATCCTTAGTGGTGATCAAACCATTTGATGTTGGTGGATTTAACTCACTCATGAGTTAACTAGAAGAAGTATCTAAACCCAAGAGTTAAGATAGCAATTGAGGAGCCATGAGAAAGTTAATAGTATTTGTGTATCAAATAGTAATCTTGTTAAGCCAAGTGGGTATAAACTTCAAGTAAGTTTCCTTAGCAATATAAGCCTTATAGAGAGACTAGTACAAGTCTACTACTTAGTTGAATATAGATCTTGATCAAACAATTATAAGCCTAATCTTTATTTGATCAAAGGATGGTGGTCACTATTCTCAAGTCACTTGAGAATAGATGACTAGGTGTTGAAGAAGAGTTGTGAGTATACCAAATTAGGTAAAGCCCTGGTAAGATGAATCATCTAGCTTGATCCTGAGAAGTCAAGCTAGGGTATGATGAAGTATATAACATAAGTTGTATGGAGTAGTTGGAGGCATAGTAGTTTAACCAAAGTAATACAAGAACAAACTTGTATTGTGGAGAGTAGTACCATACCTATTCTAGAGGATTAATATCACATGTGATATAGAGAGAACTACAATCTTTCAAGCCTTGGAAGAAGTTGCAAGATAGATTTAAGGAGTTAATGAATGGAGTTAGAAGTAGCTACATTGATGGATTCATTAGAGGTAGATAAGAAATGGAAGTTTCATACTAGAGTAATGATATGTCCATTTTGAATCACTATTCTATGTCTTAATTCACTATTATTCATTGATATATTTCGTATTGAGAGGTGATACTTATGTTATTTCATCTATTTTTGCATGGTTGATGACTTTTGGAGCATGGACCGCTGCAGTCAGGATTCTGATGGAAAAGGTGTTGTTTGGAGGCAAAATTCTGGAAGAGCAGAAAATCCGGGAAAATATACGGAAAATCCTATTTTTCTAGAAGACTCAGGATGCTAGAAGATGGAGTGGAGGTGGGCCACAGGGGGTCCACACCACCCCATGGCGCGGGCAGGCCTAGGCCACGCCAGGGAGTGGTGTGGCTGCCCTGGCCCACTCCAGCCTCCCCCTTCTGGCGTATATCATCCCCACGAAACCCTAAGACTGAGGGAGCAACCACAGAAAGATTCTGCCGCCTCTGCAGGGTGGAAAACACCGAGAGAGAAAGATCTCTCCGGCAGACAGATTTCTACCGGGGGAATTCCTTCCCGGAGAGGGGAGATCGTCGCCATCAACACCACCATCAAGCTGGACTTCATCGGGATCATCATCACCACCACCATCATCACCATCAGCACCCTCATCACCATCTCCATATTGCTGTAACAATTGGGTTGAATCTTGCATAGTTCATAGGGGAAACTTTCCCGGTGTTGATTACTCTTTGTAGTTGATGCTATTGAGTGAACCATTGAATTATTGTTTATGTTCAGATTGTTATACATCATTATTCCATCTCTGATCATGATCCATATTATGTCTTGTGAGTAGTTCGTTTTGTTCTTGAGGACATGGGAGAAGTCTTGTTGTTAGTAGTGGAGTTGCGTTGAGAAAGATTCAATAGATTGTTATTTAAGTTGTGGTGTACTTCTTCTAGTGGTGTCATGTGAACGTCGACTACATGACACTTCACCTATATGGGCCTAGGGGAATGCATTGTGTATTTGGCTACTAATCGTAGGGGTTGCGGAGTGATGAAACCTGAACCCCCGTTAGGAAACCATTGCACAAGGGACGTAAGGGTCTTAGAGTTTAAAGGTGTGGTTAGGTTTCTACCTTAATTACTTTCTTGTACTTACGGATGTTTGCAAGGGGTATAATCACAAGTATGTATTAGTCTTGGATGGGCGGTACATTAGCACAAGTTCACCCACACAACACTTAGCAAGCTAGAGAAGATTAATCGACTATATGAAGCGAAAGCACTTGACAGTCTTCCCATGTGTCCTCGAGAACGTTTGGTCATCTATAGAAATACAACCGGCTTGTCCTTTGTTGCATAAAGGATCGGGCCACTTGCTGCATTCATTCTTACTGTCTTTTATTTACTCGTACTTTGTTTTCTTGCTTTATCGAAAACCCCTAAAAATCCGTTTGCTAAGTATTTGCAGAGAATTCCTGATCCATACCACTAGCCAGCACCTTCTGCTCCTCGTTGGGTTCGACACTCTTACTTATCGAAAATATTGCGATACACCCCTATACTTGTGGGTCATCAAGACTATTTTCTGGCGCTGTTGCCGGGGAGTGAAGTGCTATTGGAGAGTGGAACTGGTAAAGGAAACTTCTACTGTGAGTATTGTTTACTTCTGCTAGTTGCTTTATTTTTGTTATAGAAAATTCGCTGAGTTTCTTATTTGGTAATGCTACTACCACTGCTAAGGTAGTAGATAAGCCACCACCTGCTGAGAAAGATGTTTTCAAAATACCTACAAGAATTATTGATCGTGTTATGGATAACTATTATGTTGGGGATGGAACTGTCCATCCCGGTGATCATTTACTCTTTATATACGAATTATGCGGGTTGTTCAAGTGTGCAGGTATTACTACAGATCAAGTTAAGAAGAAGTTATTCTCATTATCACTGAAAGTAAGAACTGAGGAATGGTATAAGCTGCTGAAGAATGGTCAAGCTCTGGAATGGGAGGAAATAGTGCCTCTCTTTTATTCAAAGTTTTATCCTCCTAGTGAGATTCATAAAGATCGGAATCAAATATACAACTTTTGGCCTCTTGATGGAGAGAGTACAGCTCAAGCTTGTGGGAGATTTAAGTTACTAATGCTCAAATGTCCCATTCATGAGCTCCCCAACAATATTATTATCAATAACTTTTATGCAAGGCTCCCTCTACATGATAAAGATTTACTGGATGCTTCTTGTGCTGGATCATTCACTCGTATGGAAGAAGAAGCTAAATGGGACCTTCTAGACCGTATTCAAGACAATACTGAAGCTTGGGAGAATGACAAAGGTAGAAAGTCAGGTATAGATTATGATTATAAATGCATTGAATCTTTTATGGTAACTGACGACTTTCAAAATATTAAAAATGCTTATGGTCTAGACTCTCAAGCTATTGCTTCATGTTTTAAGGATTTTGCTTCTTACATTGAAGTGCCTAAAAATAAGTGGAATAAGTATCATGAACCTTATAAAATGTTGTTAAGAGCGTTCCTGCAAGAAATACTGAAGTTTATACTGCTAATCATGTTTTACCTGAACCTTATATTGAGAAAATGCCTTTTCCAGTTAAGGTAAAGGAACATTCTATGATAGCTAGTATGGTTAATGGAAGTATGAATAAGGCTGTTGAACCTGATAAACAAATGGTTGATGAACCTATAGTAGCAAATGTGAAAGACTTTGTTGCTAAATATGAGAAAGAGGGACACACTATCCTTTGTAAGGATACCTCTAATATTGTTTCACAAAGTAGTGTTATGAGAGCTAGTATTCCCGTGTTTTCTGTTAGAATAAGTGATCATTACTATGATGGTCCTTGTGAGAGCTATATTGTTAAGTTTATGCATGATACTGAAAGTTACTATGAGAGAGGGAAAAGTGTTCTTATGCATCTCAATAATATCAAGTTTTCCCGTTTTATGCTGAAAGTTTTTATTTTTCGCTTCTTTTGCCTTCTTATGCAAGTTTCCTATGGTTTCAATAACTTGTTTGTTTACAAAATACTCTTGCATAGGAAGTGGGTTAGACTTAAATGTGTGTGTTTTTTCTTCTTAATGCTCTCTTTCACTTCAAATCATATCCCTACGAGAGCTTCTTCAAAATTATCATGCCCATCTTAATGGCTATAAAGAAAGAGCTTTACGGGAGACAACCCAATTTGTTTTTGCTTTTAGGTTATTTTTGTTTCTTTGAGTCTTGGAAGTTATTACTTCGGTAATAACCGCTCCTTATCCGTTTTGTTTGGTTTTTGTGTCAAGATCAACCTCTAATGAGAGAGAAGTAAGATTTGGGGAAGTTGCTGTCCCGAAACAGATTTTTGTGCTTCACCGTAAAAATTCGTGAGAGATCTCTGTCTGTCGGATTGAGCTGTCATTTTTTCTTCTTGTGCCCCAGGTTGTTATTTAACTTTCGTTAGTTTTGCACTTTTTTATTTGAGAAACAGAAGATTTTCGAAAAAATTGATCTTTACCTGCTGGTCTGTTTTGACAGATTTAGCCAATCTTGCATCTGCTTCTTTATTCGATTTCCTTTTTGAATTCTTTTTGGGTTTTCGGAAAGAGTTGCTACAGTAGCTTTTGTTTTGATGGTTTTCAGTTGAAGTTGGACTCAAAAGGTTTTATCACTTCACTTATACTAATATTGCTAATGAGAATTGTGTGAAGTTTTGTGTGAAAGAAATTTCTAGGAAGTGGAGAAAATGGTGTAATAAGGAAGAGAAGGGTTTTATGACTCAAGTAATAAGTGTATGAAGATGAAGATATTGATGTTATTCAAGTGATGACTCCAGAAGAATCCACTAAATACCAAATTCAGAGACCTGCAGAGTCCGTTTCCAACTAGGTAACAGTTCTGGTAAGAAAAGTTCCGCGAAAATACAATCCAGCTATATTTTTGCAGTTTTCAGTCAATAAGGAAGGCTACGAAGCGAAAAAGGGATGGAAACGGAGCCAGGGTGGCTCACACCACCCTGTGGCATGGGCCCACCCCTGGCCACGCCACCAGGTGGTGAGTCCACCCCGGACTCCGCCTCCGACTCGTTTTCTCCCAGTACCTTCCTTTTGATATGAAACTTCGTAATATATAACCCCCAGGATCCCCCGAGGTCCGTATATCGTGTTTTCGTCGTGTTTTTGTTTCGATCTGTTTCTGTCAGGACATACTCTTTGAAGCTTAGAAGCACAATGGTGTTCGCCAAGGATAAAGGGAAGGAGCCCTTGGAGGAAGACCTCCAAGACCCCGGGAAGGAGAAGGAGATCAAGAGTGAAGGTGAAGAGGAGCAAGGCCAACGTCCGCATACCGGCACCACCATTGCAAGCATTGAAGTGGTGAAACCTGCCAAGATTAGAAGGACTGCACGGATGCAGACTGGGGGAAAGCTCCTCGTCACAGTTTGGCTCCATGGTCACTTCCTCCATGCACCAGGAATCCTTTCCATACCCTTATCCATGAGCATCAATACCAGAATATGCCCAAGGAGAAATTACCCTCCAATTGGGATTTGCCTCGTTCTAGCCATGCAGGAAAAGAAGACTTCAAGGAGGAAGAGTGGGGAAAGAATAGCAAGAGCTGGAATTCTCAACCCGACATGATCATAAGCCGCATTGAGCAAAACTCGCAGCTTATTCGTAATCTCACCTTCGAGATTGAGGACTTGGGGAAACTGATCAGAGAGCTCATCGAGAGGATACCACCACCAGAAAAGGAGTAATTCGTCATCAGGTTTGGCATCCCCTTGGTTTGTTCCAAGCTTGGGGGAGCGTCGCGGTATCATATTACTATCTTCTATCTTTTTACCTTATTAGTAGAGTCATATCATGAATAGAGGAGTTATTATGTAGTATGGTTTGCATTATGGAAGTGTCCCCTCTCTCATTAGATATGTATCCCTTGGTGTGAGTTGCCTTTATGGAATATTAATGAGAAGTTCTATCATTCACTCTTTTGCATAGCTTATTTTAGTTTTCAATTCGTGGTTATATGATTGATCTTGTTGTTAGTATTGGTAGCACTCTGGGATCATTGAGTTAATTTAGTTGGTTTTGGCAAACCTGGCTCGGTCAGTAGCAACACCTTTTTGAGAGTTGAAAAGAAAAAGATAGAAGTACTCGAGAGAAAATAATTTCATCATCTTTCTTTCTTGATTTGCTCATAAGTCTAGTATTCTCTAGTTAAGATCTTTTGTGCTTCCAAGGAAGATTGCATGTTTGTCTTTATCATTTGTATGTTTGTTTGTTTCCTTCAACTCTTGTACTTTCTACCCAGCCTTGCTAGCCAAAAACCTGTACTGAGAGGCAATTCTTCTCGTGCATCCACCTCCTTTAAACCAAAACCTTTGCCATTTGTGTCCACCATACCTACCTAGTAGCATTATTGCTATTCCAAGTAAATTCTTGTTTTGTCTACCTCCCAAATTAAACTTGTTATGTGAAAATTAGTGATTAAAGCTCTCAGAACTTGATGACACACTTTACTTTCTTGCACTTAATAAACCTGAACCATTGTGAACTGTCCATGAAAGTTGTATGCTTGCAAATTATAGGCTGGGGATTAGCAGAACCTGCTGTCACGGGGAACACTTTCAACACTTGTAAATATATACCTAGTTGATAACTTGCTCTTTTGTTTGCGGATGTCGTCGGTGTGAAATAAAAAGGGGAGCTGGTAAGTCCATGGAGTTATGTATGTGTGTTAGAGAAACGCCTGGGCCGCTGGTCTAATCCATGCTGACATGGTGGAAACTTGCAGCGTAACCATAATGATATCTATGAAGCATTCTTCTTATAAAAAAAGAGAGAGATAGCTATTGAGAAAAAGAAAAGAAAAAAAAGAGATACTATGAAAAGAGGAAAGAGAGAAAAAAAGCACCATTTTCCCATGGTAAATAAGGAGATTGCTGAGATACTCATTGTCTGCTTGCCTTGTCATTTTGATATGGGGATTCTTCCGTATCATCGAGCAAGGGGTACCCCGTTGGCAGTTCTCAATGATACGCACATGCTTACGATGACAAGAACTTACCGGTAACTAAAGTTGAGTAGCATGAGGAGCGGCCCTCGTACTCAAGGTACTTGGGATTTTCAGTTTATAGTTTGTCAAGCATATAACTCAGATTGGACCTCACTTTAACCTTAATCACCTAAAGATGCCTATGATAGGGGCAATGAGAGCTGAAAGCTAGTAAGTATCATAATTTTTGGGAGGTCTTTATGAGACTTGCAATCCCTGCTTCCCTCTTTGAAGGGCCTTTCTTTTACTTTGTAGTTGAGTCAGTAAACCTATTTCCTTCTATCTCAGCAAGTATTTTGAGTTGATGTGTTTCATTCATTCATATGATGATTTATGCATTCATGTTTCTTATGTTCCTTGTTTTGCACATTGCTCTTATCTTGATGTTTACTACTTTGAAAGCTTTCTTTGAAAACCAGCTATTTGTGAACTCCAGCAAATTATCAACTATTCTTCGACCAAGAGCTAAGTTTGCCATTACCAATTATGATTTACTCTATGTATCTTTATTGTGTTTCCTTTACTCATTGCAAGTTTAGTTATATAATAGTGAGTTGTCTTCTATTATGATCTATGCTTTTGATGAATGTGATGCTTCTTGTCCGTATTCTTCTATCGACTCTTCACTCCATAAACCTGAGGTCATGTTTATTGAGCTCAGTTTCGCTTGGGGACAAGCGAAGTCTAAGCTTGGGGGGAGTTGATACGTCCATTTTGCATCACTATTCTATGTCTTAATTCACTATTATTCATTGATATATTTCGTATTGAGAGGTGATACTTATGTTATTTCATCTATTTTTGCATGGTTGATGACTTTTGGAGCATGGACCGCTGCAGTCAGGATTCTGATGGAAAAGGTGCTGTTTGGAGGCAAAATTCGCGAAGAGCAGAAAATCCGGGAAAATATACGGAAAATCCTATTTTTCCAGAAGACTCGGGATGCCAGAAGATGGAGTGGAGGTGGGCCACAGGGGGCCCACACCACCCCATGGCGCGGGCAGGCCTAGGCCGCGCCAAGGAGTGGTGTGGCCGCCCTGGCCCACTCCAGCCTCCCCCCTCTAGCATATATCATCCCCACGAAACCCTAAGACTGAGGGAGCGACCACAGAAAGATTCCGCTGCCTCTGCGGGGTGGAAAACACCGAGAGAGAAAGATCTCTCCGGCAGACAGATTTCTGCCAGGGGAATTCCTTCCCGGAGAGGGGAGATCGTCGCCATCAACACCACCATCAAGCTGGACTTCATCGGGATCATCATCATCACCACCACCATCATCACCATCAGCACCCTCATCACCATCTCCATATTGCTGTAACAATTGGGTTGAATCTTGCATAGTTCATAGGGGAAACTTTCCCGGTGTTGATTACTCTTTGTAGTTGATGCTATTGAGTGAACCATTGAATTATTGTTTATGTTCAGATTGTTATACATCATTATTCCATCTCTGATCATGATCCATATGATGTCTTGTGAGTAGTTCGTTTTGTTCTTGAGGACATGGGAGAAGTCTTGTTGTTAGTAGTGGAGTTGCGTTGAGAAAGATTCAATAGATTGTTATTTAAGTTGTGGTGTACTTCTTCTAGTGGTGTCATGTGAACGTCGACTACATGACACTTCACCTATATGGGCCTAGGGGAATGCATTGTGTATTTGGCTACTAATCGTAGGGGTTGCCGGAGTGACAGAAACCTGAACCCCTGTTAGGAAACCATTGCACAAGGGACGTAAGGGTCTTAGAGTTTAAAGTTATGGTTAGGTTTCTACCTTAATTACTTTCTTGTACTTAGGGATGTTTGCAAGGGGTATAATCACAAGTATGTATTAGTCTTGGATGGGGCGGTACATTAGCACAGGTTCACCCACATAACACTTAGCAAGCTAGAGAAGATTAATCGACTATATGAAGCGAAAGCACTTGACAGTCTTCCCATGTGTCCTCGAGAACGTTTGGTCATCTATAGAAATACAACCGGCTTGTCCTTTGTTGCATAAAGGATTGGGCCACTTGCTGCATTCATTCTTACTGTCTTTTATTTACTCGTACTTTGTTTTCTTGCTTTATCGAAAACCCCTAAAAATCCGTTTGCTAAGTATTTGCAGAGAATTCCTGATCCATACCACTAGCCAGCACCTTCTGCTCCTCGTTGGGTTCGACACTCTTACTTATCGAAAATACTGCGATACACCCCCTATACTTGTGGGTCATCAAGTAATAATGGAGAATGATTATTGCTGAAATGGCATGACCATGTCATCATATGATGATGGATATGGTGGAGTCAGATGATTGTCTTATTCAGTAAGATGTGATCTTTTTGAATAAGATAAGCGGGATTTATAGAGTATATTTAGGAAAGGAATTCTTTATCTTAAGATAAGCCTAGTGAGGTATTAAGATAAGGATTATTTAGAAACCTTTAATCTATAGTATATCAAACCATGATAGAATCATGTCTACCTCTTTGTTTAACATCCTAGAATAAAGAGGGTAATTAAATCAATTCCTACTTTGAGGCAACCAATGGATAGTATCTCTTAGCCAAATGAAATGTCTAAGAGATAAGTAGGATACTAGTTGAGAGTTTATGGAATAAAGCATTGTCCATCTGATTGTCTTAAACCCTAATAGAAACCTAGAATGATAGAACTATCAAGATCACATTAGTAAAGTAATCTCAATAGCTCATTCTAAATGAGATATGATTCCTGGTCATAAAACATGAAGGGAGTATCTCTTAGTCTTTAACCTTCATCCATAGCCATAATAGAATGTGAGTTTATTTAATGATCTCCAAACTCACGATAACTACTTATAAGATGGATATCCTCATTCCTACATCTATCATATTTGTTCATGCATAATGACTTAACCAAGCCTGTGCTCAGGAAATTCTAATACTAAAACACCTAATAAACGTTAGTAGAAGAAATCACCAAATAGGGAGAACCATGGAATTCAAATCACGATGATACAAACCCCAGGGTTTAATATCTTATCATGTAAATATAATTCATTTATGAGAGAAAGTACTAATAAGATTCTATACACATAAATCATTAGCCTCTTCAACCACTACTGTTACATTCTTTTAGTGGTAATACAAATCATTTCTATACGATTTTCTTATAGGAAGTAAATCCCTAAAACCCTAAATTATGTTTACTTTACTAAATAAAGAACCCTTCATATAATAACATATTTTGTATACACAACAAGAAATATAGAGAAATTGGTTATAATTAACCTCTATCATAATATCCATGTCTTACCAAAATTCTGGATATTTAAATCCCTGAAGAAAATCAAATTTGAAAGAAAATTGTAAATAGAAAAGCAAACAGAAAATGAAATTGAAAAAGAGAAAGAGAGACGCAGTCAACAGACTCGGCCCACGGCCTGAAATGCTTCCACATTACCCGTCGCCGCGTGCGTACCCCGCAACATTTCGTTTGCTTTTCCAAAGCCCATCCAGCCCAAGCCCAGGTAATGGTTCGTCGTTGTCTTCTTCGATGTCACAAGCAGCTCGCTGGAGCACCTCGCCGTCGCCCGATGTTGTCCGCCGCCGTCAGCAAAAATTGAACCGCCACGATGCTCGCCGATGCCCTAGAACTCGATGATAAGATCGGCCATGCTCTCCTCTATCCATCCATACCAGTCTTATCCTCTCTCTCGCTCTCTAGAACAAACCCCTCCTCCTCACCCGAAACCCTAGCCGCAGGTGGTCGTTTCCGATTGCCCCTCGCCTCGAGGAGACCACCGACGGAACCATCGTGCTGCCCTCGTTCATATCGTGGAAGGAATTGGCCGCGCGTGTCCTTAATCGAGCTCCACGATCTCGTCTTCCCGAGCTCCGACCACTGTCGAATCAACACCGCCCAACCTCACCTTGCCTCCCCGTCACTTTCTTTGTGTTCCTGGTAAGTTCCTGAACACCATGGCCCTGTCCGATTTGCCGCTAGCTCACCGTAGTGACCTACCCGCGTAAGACTAAACTGCGCCGCCGTATGAGCTCGTCGCCGGTCATCTCCCGATGGCTATTTGCTAGGACCGCCACCACTATAAGGTTCCTCATCGAACCCTCTTTCCAGCGCACCCTACCACGTGTGCTGGGGAGCTGTAGTTCGTCGCCGGCGACCACAAACCGGCGGTGGTGGTCGTGCTTGCGTCAGCACGACGCCACGCCCACGTCATCCTGGTCCGGCCAACCAGTTTGACCGGTCCACGCCCACGTGGCTACCGATGTGGCAATGGCCCACAGGTCAGTGTGTGTGGCTAGGGTAGGTACCGGTATCAAAAGTAATCCATGTTTAGGGAATCGGCTAGATATTATAAATTCGATTATAAATCTTTTTTAGGAATTAATAAAATGATTAAAACTTATAAATTGAATATCTTTTGTTTTATAATTTAGAAAAATATGTTTAATATATGAAAATTTATAGAAAAATAAAATCTATAATTTAACTTTATTATCAAACATTATTGTGTTAACTATTTAAATAATTATTATTTAATCAAGGTTTTATAAGTAATAATACTTTGAAAATTCATATTTTAAGATTGGTCAATGATAAAAATAGAAATAATATACCAAAATTCTTAGAAAAATAAAATATACATTTACAAAATTGTTTCTTATATTTTTGGTATCACTTAGATAATAATAATTATTTATTAAGTATTTATAAAGTGATTAAACTTCTAAAAATCATATCTTATTATTTCAAAATCACAAAAATACATATAATATACCAAAATGATCACAAAAATAAATTTTACACATTAAAAATATCATTTTTCTTAATTGAAATCAAATAAAAGGTAAAGGTCTAATAAATCTTGTTCAAAACCTTTTATTTTATTTTTATTCATTAGAAATATATAAATACTTACTTTTGCCTTTAGCATTATTTGTTTAAAGTTTAAAAATGTAATAAGAAGTTCAATTGATGTTTAAGTAAAGTCAAAATAGGTCTAACCATTTTAAGTTGTACTTAATAAACTGCCATTTAAAATTAAGTAAGTTTTACTCTCTAAAAATATCTTATCAATTATAAAATCATCAAGAACTGAGTACTCATTCTTTTACCAGTTTAGAAATCAACCTAAAGAATTGACCTAACGTTTTAAGTAATTTTAGCAATACCCTATATGTGCTTATAAAATATAAGCATTAATAAGAAAGTAATTCTAATCACTTATAACTTTAATAAAACACCACCTCATTCAAATAATAATACTTAAATTCTAACTTTGTGGAATGTTATGAAGTCAACCATCTACAATGTGGTGCCCTGTTCAAAACATGTAAACCTACACCACTTATGCTATGATTGTTTAACGTAGTAATGTTTTCCTCTTTAATAATCTTAGCTAATAAGAAAACCTTAAAGTGTTAGCCTTAAGTTTAAATACTTTTTAATTTGTAAAGTAACATTTTCCTCAAAAGTTATTCTTTTAAGAAACATTAAAAGTTATCCTTGAACACTTCTTTAAAAGCTCTAGTTGATTCTTAATCTTGTTTAAGAAATATTTTAGATACCATGACCCATTTGAGTGCTTTAGTATTGCATACTAGTTGTTGTATTTACATATTGTTTCACACACTCTCACAAGCCTTAATAAGAAGCACACGTGTGAAACTAGTATAAAAGTGCAACACATTCCTAAGAACGCATCACAAACTCCCAAACCCTAGATCAGATACAACTATTCCGGGAATTCACGTTGATCAAATTGCATTACATTACTTATGCATCATTGCATCTTGATTGTTTAACCATTAGCCCTTACCAGACCAATGATGCTGTTTACAGAATTTGGATCTTCTATTATCTCTAAGACCGTGAGTGCATAATATTGCAATCACAAAAGGCAAGTTCACAACTTGCTCATGTCCTTTGATTATTTTCTATAAAATGCTTATAACTCAAATGTTGTCATCACATGCATTTCAAAAAGGACAGAAAATACTATTTTCATAATAATATGATTATGGATTATTTACCAAGTGGTAATAATCTATTGATACAGTTCTAGTGGTAAAGGAACATAATATCTAGGACTTAACAACCAATGTCGCCAGTGATTCTAGCACCGTATATTACATGTCAACCATGAGATTTGGAATGGGACGGAGAAGTCAGTTGTATCTTCTTCCTTTCGCATGGACGGATGACCTTATCATGAGGCTGTTGATTTCTCGTGGAGAATCCAGCACATGGGTGGGACCCCTTAGTTCCCCGTGATATTGGTGTCTAGATTATCTGTGCATAGCTGTCTGGGTCGGAGTTCACCATAGCTGATGGTGACCGCCAGACAGAGTTGCTTACAGAGTCTTTGGGAACTCATCGGGGTTGTAGCTTGCCCGAAAGGGGGCTTAACGGAGATGTAGGCAGCCCCGAAGGATCGTGTCTTCATGCAGGGTCGCGAAGGGGGCAGCGATTGGCTTGGATCTTAGGTTGGGCCTCAAACCATGGAAGTTTGAACGGGGACATACGCCCGGCTGTGCAACAAATCTTAAGGTCTCTTGTGGGAAAAGTGATGCACCTCTGCAGAGTGTAAGAATGGTGACATGTTACTCTCTGTTCCGGGAAGGAGCTACAAACGCGGCAGGAAAGGAACCCCATGAAGGTTCTGGTCAACCTGTGAAGGCTGTTGGACATAGTTTTCAAAGTAAAAGCAACCTTTGAAGAAATGTTTACGAAAACCTACATTGCCTATGACCTATGGTCTGTGCCTGTAGAGATAGTGCATCATACACTCCTTTTTAGTGAACTTGCTGAGTACGCTTGTGCTCAACCGTACCTTCTTAAGCCTTGCTAGGTTCTAAGTCGTCGAAGACGACGTCAACATCAATTTCTGCTCAAGAAATCATCATCGACAGCTCAAGTTCTTCAATAAATTCAATGGAGTCAACATATACATGAGCTGAAGGGGAGACAAAGTCTCTGTTTAAATAGGAATATATACTCTAGCCATAAAACCTACTTCTGTAGAGCATTGCATTAGTAGCAATTGCAAGCTAGATAGTTTAGATGTTTGTCTTATTAGCCAGATAGTTCTAAATTATTATTTCTAGTTCTTCTTTGTAAGAAGTTCTTTCTCTCTCTTTAACCTAGAGTGTTCTCTGGATCTTTTGTAAGAGTCAAGTTGTAATCTATAGTCATGTCTTGGACCTGCAGTGCTTCTGTTGTACCACTCTGAGGGATGTAATACTAGTGAACCATGTTTCGTTGGTGTTATGTCAACGACTATAGTGTACTACATCATGCAGTGGTATGCTGGGTCACCGCATTCAATATATTCACTCTCAGAGCCCAACTTAGTCATGATAGCCCTCAAATAGGACCATTCCACACGATCATAGGCCTTGTCCATGTCCAATTTGACGGTACAAGCTCATGACTCCCCTTTCTTCCTTTTTAGATAGTGAATACACTCATAAACAAGTAGTACATTATCTGAAATCAATTGCCCTGGAATGACGACGCTCTGTTTTTCCGAAATTAACTACTCTAGAAATGGTCTCAGTCGCCATGCTAATACTTTGGAATCCAACTTATATACTACATTACATAAGGAAATAGGTCAATACTGAGATAAATCTTGCGTGGTTTTTACCTTCAGGATAAGAACCAACACTGTTTAATTCACGATTTCTTACATATCTCCACCGACCAGTAAATTCCTCACCATTGAATATATGGATGTCCTCATTACCTTCCAGTGACGTATATAAAAGCCAGCTGTTACACCATCCGGTCCTAATGACTTGTCTGGATGCATCATAAATAAATCTTCTTCTATTTTCTCATCACTAATTGGAGAACACAAACGAATGATCAACTTTCCTTTCCACCCAATTGGTTACCAACCTTGCATTCGTATCTTCTTGCGCCGTAAAAAGATTTTGGTAAAAACCAATAGCCTCGGACTCCATATGTCGTCCTGTGAGGAGACAACCTTACCATCCTCTTTCTTCAAAGATTGTATATTTTGTTTCTTCCTTACAGTCTATTTGGTAGAGTGGGGTAGGTGTGTTGTACTCAATGCTGGTAACATATTTTGTTTCATTTGTGTTAACATAAATTAAATATATGAGCATGTGCAGGGTTGAGTGTTTTAATCGGTTGAAAAATGTGTCATTTACAAGTTAGACATGTCTGAAACTGAGATATCTAATTTTAGACGCAAGAAGCGGGCCCTTATTTCATATTGAAGCTCATAAGAAACATAGGGGTACCCGTGTTTCTTCAAGTAAACAAAAATGTACATCAAGCAAACTTCAAACAAAATTACATCGAGCAACATACAAAGTTTAGTACTAAAAGAAACTGACATGTTACATAATCAAGGTAAAAAACTAACGATGTCAAAACACGCTAACTTATGAAGATCACACGGTAACCTTGTTTGACTACCTCAAAATCGATGCTTGCAACTATTTGGATTGTAGAGCTCCAAGAGAAGACACAACTTTGTATTCAACACTTGTAAGTTGCTGGCTAATTAAATGATTAGTTTAGTCAATATAGACAATCAGATTACATATATATTAATTCTATGCAGGAGGTATACTTGATATATTCTAAATTATTCACTGGTTCAATAAAATTTAAAAGAGATGGTATGGCTAAAAGTTGCCACGAATCTTTACATAAAAGGAAGATCTAATATGTAATCAAATTTGATAATTTATGTATATCAAAATGAAAAATAGAAGTTATGACATTTCTTTTGGACCCACTTAGTCGATGGAACTCGCTTGTTCATTAATCATAGAGTATGCTCCAGGTCAAGGGCACATAAATTTTTGTTAACTCGTGTAGAAATTGTAGAACAACGTAGAATATATCAATTTACACATGCATCTCATGTATTCTCGAGATATGCTAATATATTCAATATCAAATTCAGTTGCAGAGCCTAAGAGGGGCCAAAATCAGCTTATTCTTCTTTATTTCGGGAATACATACATGTTAATTGTTGAAGTGACATGAAAGGCGACTGTTTCTCGCAAGGCGCGGCAATTTCTCGCCCTGTTAGCGGTCCACGCTCTCTGTTCAGTGATTCTTGCATTCGGTTAGTGTAACATCCCAAAACTTTAATCCAAGGTTATCAAGATCAAATCATCCAAAAATAGGGTTAACAAAAACTTTTCCAAATTTAAAATGAAAGCATTCATATGTGTATGCATTTAAAATAGGAGTTGTTTGAATTGCCATGATTGATGGATCCAATGCTTGTAAAATGTTTCTTAGCTGATTTAAACATCATCTATATCATTCCCAAACTTTTTCTAAAGAAAATCAAATCAAAAAGAATTAAAAAGAAGGAATCGTCATTTTGGCAAATTTAACTCCCATGCCTACTGTGGCTATTCCTAGTACTCAATTCTTAACAGAAACAATTCTTGATCATTGCACCCCTTGCTAGTACACATAATGAGGTACCAAGGCCCACCTTTTGATCTGCTAAAAACATTCTGTTAACTATTTTAAATGATAGTTTAAAATTGAATCTAATGCATATGCATAGATCACCCCTATTTCAAAAACCATCTATTTGAGCTCCATTTTCAAAACCCTTTATCACTAGTGGAGATCACTCAAAAAATTTGAAACCAAAATTCAAAACTTTCTTTCATGCGGCCATTTCATCAAACACTTGGCATGCATAATATCACCTCTAATCCTAGATCACTGTTTACTACAGGGTTTTGCCCCCAAATGACCTTCATTTATCTCCTCTGTCCCCTCTTGATCTAACCAAACCCCTAACACCCCTCTCCCTTGTCCCTAACCCTCTTGCCATGTCAACCCGAGGGCATGGTCGCTGGCCAAACTTTGCCCCGCCACAGCAGACCATCTCGCCCTCTCTCTCCATGTCTAGGAGGTAGCCAGGAGCTCACCGCCATCCCCTGTCCCTTGCCCGAGCCCAGAGCAGCAGTGGACCACCGAGCACAAACCGCGCCCAGTGCCACCGCACCATGCCAGTGTCGCCACCAGAGCGTGCCCTGTCCCCGCTCGCACAGACCATCCCTTGGCACCAGCCCACGCTCGCCGCTCCACCTCGACCTGGAGAACACCCCAGACATCCCCGTTCGCCGCCCAAAGCCTCACAGCCACCGCCGCTGGGACACCGCCGCCAGCGTAAGCGCCACCGCCTGGACCAGCGTGCCACCACCCCGACGGCCGCATTCAATTCCTAGAGCACCACCAGGGAATAGCCCATCGATCGCCACCCCCAGCCATGCCTCTACCCCGCCGTAGCCTTGTCGCCGGAGTCGCCTGCCCATCCCGCTCGGTCTCACCGTCGGGCCTATAAAAGGAGCCCTCCCCAGCCTCTTCTCTCCACACAATTCCACTCCCCTCACCTCTCTGAACCTCACCCACCTATAGCCGGAGCAAGTGGAGTAGCAGCTCGCCGGAATTGGAGCCGGAGCAGCCGCGGTAGGAGGAGAAGGGCGCCGTTGATTGCGACCACCCCAAGATCCACCGCAACCGCGCCTCGCCTCGCCGTCGTCTTCCACGTTGTTTTCCCGCCTCGCCGACCCCGCTGGAGCCTCAATGCCCCGAGACCCACCGAGCCGCTAGGGTTCGAGCTCGTCGGTGACCTGTTCGTCGTCGACGACGACCCTCAGCCGTTGACGTCGCTTCTAATCCTACGGCCCACAACGCGCGTACCATTTCGCGTTTTAAGAGCTGCTGATCGGCGGGACCCCCCTGTCAGCTGAGCCCCGCGCTGCGGAGCGCCACTGGGCCGGCCCAAGTCCTTTCCTGCTCTAGCCCATCGATTCAAATCTAGATTTTTCTTTTTAGTTAAATCTAGATTTTGTCCCCTAGTTTGAAAATCAATTCAGAGAGTTTTAGAAATCCAAATTGCATGAAACCAATTTTGTCTGAAAGGTATTAAAATGATCTATCCAAGCCCGTTGGATTTAATTCAATTAGAGTTATAGATATCTCCTAATAAAAATAATAAGACAGAAGCTTTTGCAACTTGCAACATTTTTATAAAATCAACCAAGTTAGATTTTGAGTTGTTTCCAACTCTCAAAAATCACATTTCATCATATCTATCTAAATATGTAATAATATTAAGGTTTACATGCAGTGACTTTGGACTAGTACCAAAATAATGCTATATAGGCATTTCTAGTCACTATAAATCATTAAATAATAAACTTAAACTAAAGTAATATTGATCCAACCTTTAAATCTCATTCCCACATGTTAGAATATGTGGTGAGGACATGTGTCCACATGATCCCATATTTTGGTGGTGAATATTAAATTTTAGTTAATATTTCAATGAGTAGAAATTACTTTTCTAAAATAAAAAGGATGAAACTATTGAAATTAAACTTGTGATGCTTGTGATGATAATAGATCATCAATTATGTGTTTTAGAATGCTACTTAGCCTAGTTAAGTATTGTTTGGTGATTGTCTACTCCCTATGTATTTATAGACGCTAGTACCGACCAAGCTTTCGAGAAGGAGGAGTTCTACCAAGAAGAAGAAGAAGAAGAAAACTTCAACCCCTGCACCAACAAGGCAAGCTATTGTTAGCAAGCTAGAACTAAGCTAGATGAATGAGAAAGGATGCTTTAGGAATGCTTTGATCACACCCCTTTGACTATTAGTACCCCAAGTCTTACCTACAAGTTTTACCCTCTTAGGTTATACCAAGTTCTTTACTTGTTTTGAAGGTAGCATAAAAAGTATAAAACTTGTTTTGAAGGACGGCTATGAAAACTAGGACTATCTGCCTTCGTCAGCATTGCCTGTGCCCCTGAAGATGGACCCCACCGCTATGCTTATCTTTTATTTCCGCTGCTTGTTGTATTAAAGACTGGATCATGAGATCCTTATTTGTGTAAAACCTTATGTATGGTTTGTAATGGATGATGTACTATGATATCCAATCCGTTATGTCTCGCAAAAATGGTAATCCTGGGATTGCGAGGTATGGTATAACGGGCATCTGGGATTAAAAATCCGGGTGTTGACAAGTTGGTATCAGAGCCATCCTGACCATAGGAGACCCTAGTTAGAATGGACGTCCAAACCAAAAACTTAGCTTCGAAACCAAAGTGAGTATTTATGAAAAACTATTTCCCCTCTTACCCTTGTGAACTCATTCTTTCTCAAAAATACACGTTCCTCAAAATTCTTACATTACTACTTAAAATTTGACACACTTGATCACTTCACTAACTTCCTCATCCTTAATTCTTGTAGATGGAGACTCAGTTCAGCAAGTTTTACTAGTTGGGAAACGGAGGTCAGCTGATCTTCGAGAGGGATCTGGATTCACTGTCAGAGTTACTGGGACGCCCACATCCGGAGTTTCTTGGAGCTCAACTTCCAGGACCCCCAGGAGGAGACCTACAGTGGCTAGTCACCGCGGATCATCGGGGAAGCATCGAAGCACCAACTTCAGGGAGAATTCAGTTCTCTGTAAGAGAGAACAACTGGCTAGATGGATTAGCCAGGGCAATGCATGAAGCTCTTGCACGTTTATGTGCCCTCAGCGTCAACAAGATCCAAGGAACCCGTTTTGCCCACTATGCAAGACGTGACTTCATGGGAATGCCGATGGAGATGCCAAGTCACCCAGAGTTGAGGCGTCAAGTGGAGAACCTTGACTTCTTGCTTCATGACAGACAATAGGAACTAGACAATGCCAGAGACTTAGCTAACGAGAACCGTGCCATTGCCGACCAGAAGGCCCAGACTTTCGCACTGCTCATCCAAGATCGCTAGTCTCTTCGTCGCCAGCGTGCAAATAAGGATCGCACCATCGCCCGTCTTTGCAAGAAGGTGGCCGACCTCGAGAAGACCGTCAAGGAGCAGGAAGCTCAGCTTGCCGCCAAGGAAGAAGAAGATGAGGGTGAAGACATCCAGGGAGATATGGATTCTTACCTCAGCAACGATGATGACTTTCTGGAGGAGGATGTTGTGGACTTCTACACTGATGATGAAGACTCCGACTTCATCGACGATGAGTAGAGGCACTAGAGCACTATCGTAGCATGAGATGTATCATCTCATTGTATCGTAGCTTGAAGAATGGTTCTTCAAACCATCTGTTTTCCCCTTTGCTTGTTGTGGTGTGTGTTGTATCGGGCGCTTGCTTGCATGAATGAAAAAGAAGTTAGTTGGAAAAAAAACCTGAGTCTAACTCAATGTTTTAGCTTTGAAAACCCAAAACCATGAACCTTAGAATTTCCCTCTTACCCCTATATCTATCTCAATCTTCAGATGACTCGTGGAAACCAAGGAGGGAGCAGCTCGTCGCAGGACCCAATGCTGCAGATCTTGCAGAATCTCATCACGGACCGTGAAGCAAGCAGGGCCGAGCGTCAAGCCAACTTAGCAACATTGCAGCAGATCGCCCAGATGGCTCTCAAGAACCAAGGACATGGAAATCAGGATCACCAAGGATCCAAACTCAAAAACTTTCAGAACACCAATCCCCCAATCTTTAACCAATCTGAAAACCCATTAGAGGCTGATGACTGGTTACAGACCATGGAAAACAACGTAGAGGTTGCCAGAGTTGATGAGAATGAGAAAGTTCTCTTTACCACCCACTATCTGGCGGGGGATGCAAGATCTTGGTGGAATAGCATCCGCAATATGAACCATGGCCAGGTGATGACCTAGGAAGCATTCAAGGTCAAGTTCAGCTACACCCACGTGCTGCAAGGTCTTGTCAATAGGATGAGAGATGAATTCCGCGAATTGAAGCAAGGAAGAATGACTATGGTGGAGTACCATGACAGATTCTTGTCACTTGCCAGATATGCACCAGATGAGATCAACACGGAAGCCAAGAAGAAGGAGAGATTCTTAAACGGACTGCATGATGAGATGCAGACAGTCCTCGTCAACATCCGTTTTGATGATCTCGAAGAGCTAGTCGACTCTGCCATTCAGATGGAAGGGAAGATTAACCAGGCAAACGACAACCACCAGCACCGGATGATGCAGCAGTCTGGATCCAGTAGTCACCAGAAGTACCGTCCCAACCCCTCACCAGGATATGCACCAAGGAACAACCGACCCCCAAATTCTCGCCCAAGTTACCCCAACCGTAGCGGAGGTAATGTGAAGTCCGTAGGAAACAATCACAACTCCGGCAACGCCATCAATTTCAACCATGCCCCTCCCAAGAGCAACAACAACAACAACAACACTGTGCCCAGAACTGGCAGCAATGTTGTGCCTGTCGCAGTCAAGGACAAGTCCCATATCACTTGTTTCGAGTGTGGAGTGAAGGGTCACTACTCCAATGAGTGTCCCAAGAAGACTGCCGCCAATGCCCCTGTGAATGCCCCAGCTCAGCAGTAGCGTCGTGTTCAACCAGGAAGAAGATTTGCCCCAGGGAACCCGCACAACCGCAATGGTCATCTCTTCCACATGAACGCAGAAGAAGCCCAGGAAGCGCCAGATGTAGTGTTGGGTATGTTTTCTATCAACTCAGTTTTAGCAAGAGTATTGTTTGATTCTGGAGCATCGCATTCATTTATCACCGAAGAATTTGTATGCACTAGTAAGATTTGCCCAACCAACCTGAAGCATGTCATGATAGTTCAAATCCCCGGTTCAACAACAAAAGCTAGAAAAATTTGCAAGGTTGTACCTATCAGAATACATGGGATAGATTTTTATGCCAACCTAATTGTACTTGGAACCAAAGGATTGGAAGTAGTACTAGGTATGGACTGGATGTCAAGGCATAAAGGACTGATAGACTGCGCTAAGAAAGCCATCACCATGACCAGTAGTTCTGGAGTAACAGTAGAGCATATCTATGAAACCTTACCCCGTTAATTCAAGTGCAACAAGAGTGTAGCCCTGCCCACCATTGACCAAGTCAGAGTAGTCTGTGAATACCCCGACGTATTCCCAGATGAATTGTCAGGTATGCCCCCGGATAGGGATATTGAGTTCATTATCGAACTAATCCCCGGAACTGGACCTATAGCCCAGAGACCCTATACCATGAACCCCTCAGAGTTAGTAGAACTAAAGAAGCAGTTGGATGCCATGTTAGCAACAGGCTTGATTCAGCCAAGCGCATCACCATGGAGATCACCAGTGTTATTCGTCGACAAGAAATATGGAGGCAATCGTCTGTGTACAGATTACAGAAAGTTGAATGACGTCACCATCAAGAACAAGTACCCTTTGCCAAAGATAGAGGATCTATTTGATCAGTTGACCGGAGCTCGGGTATTCTCAAAGATGATCTTAGGACTGGTTATCACCAACTTAAGATTTGTGCAATGGATATTCCGAAGACCGCCTTTACTACTCGCTATGGTTTATACGAGTATACGGTTATGTCTTTTGGATTAACCAATGCCCCTGCTTATTTCATGAATCTCATGAATAAGATCTTTATGAATTTCCTAGATAAGTTTGTAGTTGTGTTTATCGACGACATCCTTATCTACTCCAAGTCAGAAGAAGAGCATGAGCAACATCTGAGAATCATTCTAGAAACCCCGAGAGAGCATCAGTTATATGCCAAGTTCAGCAAGTGTGAGTTTTGGCTGAAAGAAGTAGGATTCCTAGGACATATTGTTTCTGCCGGAGGAGTCTCTATTGATCCCACCAAGGTCAAAGATGTCGAGGAATGGGAAGCCCCAACCAATCAAACCCAAGTTCGTTCATTTCTCGGATTAGCGGGATATTACCGCAAGTTCGTAGAAGGATTCTCGAGCATAGCCCGACCAATGACCCAATTGTTGAAGAAGGACAAGAAGTTTGAATGGACAGACAAGTGTGAAGCCAGTTTCCAAGAGCTGAAGAAGAGATTGATATCCGCCCCAATTTTGATCATGACAGACATCAAGAAGTCGTTTGATGTGTATTGTGATACATCCAAGATTGGCCTAGGATGTGTATTGATGCAAGAAGGCAAAGTCATCGCATATCTGTCTCGACAATTAAAGCAACATGAGCAGAACTATCCGACCCATCATCTTGAGCTAGCAGCCGTGGTTCTAGCGTTGAAGACATGGCGTCATTATTTGATGGGTAATCGCTGTGAGATTTACTCAGATCATAAGAGCTTGAAGTATATCTTCACTCAGAAGGAGCTGAATATGAGGCAAAGAAGATGGATATAGTTAATCAAGGATTATGACCTTGGCATTCACTATCACCCCGACAAAGCCAATGTGGTAGCGGATGCTCTTAGAAGATTGCCGTGTAGGCTTAACACCATGATCAAAGAGAAGCAACCAAGTTTGTATGAGGAGTTGGAGCAGTTCAGGACTGAGTTAGTTAGCAAAGGATTCCTAGCTAGCATTGAACTTCAACCCACTTTGATTATCCAAATCAAGGAAGCCCAGAAGGGAAATGAAAGTATCGACAGAATCAAACATCGTATTGGTACAGAAAAGGTACCTGGATTCACCGAAGACCAAGAAGGTGTACTGTGGTACAAAGGACGTATCTGTGTGCCAGCAGATTCGGAGCTGAAGGAAATTATCATGAAGGAAGCTCATGATACTCTTTGTTCTATCCACCCTGGAGGAACAAAGATGTATCAGGATTTGAAAGAGCAATTTTGGTGGCACAAGATGAAAAGAGAGATCGGAAGCTACATCGCCAAATGTGACATCTGTCAAAGAGTCAAAGCAGAACATCAGAGACCTGCGGGAGTATTACAACCATTGCAGATTCCGAAATGGAAATGGGATTCCGTCGGAATGGACTTTATCACCGGTTTACCTACTTCTAGTAGGGTAAATGACTCAATCTGGGTCATAGTTGATAGACTGTCCAAGGTAGCCCACTTCATACCTGTCAAGACAACCTACCAGAGTGCAAAACTAGCAGAGCTGTACATTGCTAGGATTGTTAGTCTGCATGGAACCCCCAAGACCATCGTCTCAGATCGAGGAACCCAGTTTACCTCGAGATTTTGGTAGAAAGTTCAGGAAGGTTTAGGAACCAAGTTGAACTTCAGTACCACTTATCACCCGCAAACAGATGGACAGACTGAGAGAGTCAACCAGATCCTAGAGGATATGCTTAGAGCTTGTGTGTTGGAATACGGATCAAAATGGGAAGACTGCCTGCCTTTCACAGAATTCTCATATAACAACAGCTATCAAGCTAGTTTGCAGATGGCACCATTTGAATTCCTATACGGAAGAAAGTGTCGTACCCCTTTGAATTGGTCGCAAGTAGGAGAGAGTCAGATCTTTGGACCCGACATTCTCCGAGAAGCAAAAGAGAAAGTTCACAAAGTCCGTGAGCACTTCAAGACCGCCCATCCAGATAGAAGAGTTATGCTAACAAAAGAAGGAGAGACCTGACTTTCAATGTCGGAGATTTCGTATATCTCAAGGTTTCACCATTGAAGGGAACTCAACGCTTTAGTCTGAAGGGAAAGTTAGCTCCCAGATATATCGGACCTTTTAAGATTCTGAACCACCGAGGAGAAGTATCGTATCAACTGGAACTGCCTAAAGAGATGTCAGTCATCCACAATGTGTTCCATATCTCATTACTTCGCAAATGCTTGGAAGTGCCTGAGAAGACTGAAGTTTTCAAGAATATCGATCACAGAGCTGTGGAAATCAACAATGACCTCACCTATCGGGAAGTACCCATCCGTATCTTAGAAGAAGCCTACAGAACCACCAGGACCAGGAGTATCAAGTTTCTCAAGATTCAGTGGAGCAACCATATCGAGGAGGAAGCTACTTGGGAACGCGAAGATTACATTAGAACAGAGTTCCCAAATCTCTTTAGTTCCTAGTTTTCTTTGTAAATCTCGGGATGAAATTTTGTTTAAGGGGGGAAGGTTTGTAACATTCCAAAACTTTAATCCAAGGTTATCAAGATCAAATCATCCAAAAATAGGGTTAACAAAAACTTTTCCAAATTTAAAATGAAAGCATTCATATGTGTATGCATTTAAAACAGGAGTTGTTTGAATTGCCATGATTGATGGATCCAATGCTTGTAAAATGTTTCTTAGGTGATTTAAACATCATCTACATCATTCCCAAACTTTTCCTAAAGAAAATCAAATCAAAAAGAATTAAAAAGAAGGAATGGTCATTTTGGCAAATTTAACTCCCATGCCTACTTTGGCTATTCCTAGTACTCAATTCTTAACAGAAACAATTCTTGATCTTTGCACCCCTTGCTAGTACACATAATGAGGTACCAAGGCCCACCTTTTGATCTGCTAAAAACATTCCGTTAACTATTTTAAATGATAGTTTAAAATTGAATCTAATGCATATGCATAGATCACCCCTATTTCAAAAACCATCTATTTGAGCTCCATTTTCAAAACCCTTGCAACCAGAGACTACCTATCACTAGTGGAGATCACTCAAAAATTTTGAAACCAAAATTCAAAACTTTCTTTCATGCGGCCATTTCATCAAACACTTGGCATGCATAATATCACCTCTAATCCTAGCTCACTGTTTACTACAGGGTTTTGCCCCCAAATGACCTTCATTTATCTCCTCTGTCCCCTATTGATCTAACCAAACCCCTAACACCCCTCTCCCTTGTCCCTAACCCTCTTGCCATGTCAACCCGAGGGCATGGTCGCCGGCCAAACTTTGCCCCGCCGCAGCAGACCATCTCCCCCTCTCTCGCCATGTCTAGGAGGTAGCCAGGAGCTCACCTCCACCCCATGTCCCTTGCCCGATCCCAGAGCAGCAGTGGACCACCGAGCACAAACCTCGCCCAGTGCCACCGCACCATGCCAGTGCCGGCCCCAGAGCGTGCCCTGTCCCCGCTCGCACAGACCATCCCTTGGCACCAGCCCGCGCACGCTGCTCCACCTCGACCTGGAGAACACCCTAGACATCCCTGTTCGCCGCCCAAAGCCTCACAACCACCGCCATGGGGGGACACGGCCGCCAGCGAGAGCGCCACCTCGCCTGCATCACAGTGCCACCGCCCCTACGGCCGCATTCAATTCCTAGAGCACCGCCAGGGAACCGCCCATCGATCGCCACCCCCAGCCATGCCTCTACCCCGCCGTAGCCTTGTCGCCGGAGTCGCCTGCCCATCCCGCTCGGTCTCACCGTCGGGCCTATAAAAGAAGCCCTCCCCAGCCTCTTCTCTCCACACCATTCCACTCCCCTCACCTCTCTGAACCTCACCCACCTCTAGCCGGAGCAAGTGGAGCAGCAGCTCGCCGGAATTGGAGCCGTAGCAGCCGCGGCAGGAGGAGAAGGGCGCCGTTGATTGCGACCACCCCAAGCTCCGGCGCAACCGCACCTCGCCTCGCTGTCGTCTTCCACATCGTTTTCCCGCCTCGCCGACCCTGCTGGAACCCTGGTACACCCCCAGTAGACCCCCCACCGAGCCGCTAGGGTTCGAGCTCGCCGGCGACCTGTTCGTCGTCGACGACGACCCTCAGCCGTTGATCTCGCTTCTAATCCTACGGCCCACAACGCGCGTACCGTTTCGCGTTTTAAGTGTCGCTAACACGCGGGACCCCCCTGTCAGCTGAGCTCCACGCTGCGGAGCGCCACTGGTCCGGCCCAAGTCCTTTCTCGCCCTAGCCCATCGATTCAAATCTAGATTTTTCTTTTTAGTTAAATCTAGATTTTGTCCCCTAGTTTGAAAATCAATTCAGAGAGTTCTAGAAATCCAAATTGCATGAAACCAATTTTGTCTGAAAGGTATTAAAATGATCTATCCAAGCCCGTTGGATTTAATTCAATTAGAGTTATAGATCTCTCCTAATAAAAATAATAAGACAGAAGCTTTTGCAACTTGCAACATTTTTATAAAATCAACCAAGTTAGCTTTTGAGTTGTTTCCAACTCTCAAAAATCACATTTCATCATATCTATCTAAATATGTAATAATATTAAGGTTTACATGCAGTGACTTTGGACTAGTACCAAAATAATGCTATATATGCATTTCTAGTCACTATAAATCATTAAATAATAAACTTAAACTAAAGTAATATTGATCCAACCTTTAAATCTCATTCCCACATGTTAGAATATGTGGTGAGGACATGTGTCCACATGATCCCATATTTTGGTGGTGAATATTAAATTTTAGTTAATATTTCAATGAGTAGAAATTACTTTTCTAAAATAAAAAGGATGAAACTATTGAAATTAAACTTGTGATGCTTGTGATGATAATAGATCATCAATTGTGTGTTTTAGAATGCTACTTAGCCTAGTTAAGTATTGTTTGGTGATTGTCTACTCCCTATGTATTTATAGACGCTAGTACCGACCAAGCTTTCGAGGAGGAGGAGTTCTACCAAGAAGAAGAAGAAGAAGAAAACTTCAACCACTGCACCAACCAAGGCAAGCTATTGTTAGCAAGCTAGAATTAAGCTAGATGAATGATCAAGGATGCTTTAGGCATGCTTTGATCACACCCCTTTGACTATTAGTACCCCAAGTCTTACCTACAAGTTTTACCCTCTTAGGTTATACCAAGTTCTTTACTTGTTTTGAAGGTAGCATAAAAAGTATAAAACTTGGCCTACTTAGAAACCTTTAGATGTCATTCTATGGCATGAGATTGATCCCATCCTTCCACCTTAGTGAACACTCTTAACTTAGTCTTTTGGAATAGATCAAAAACTTGAGTCACTTTGGATGGGAACACTTGGTGAAAATGAATTGTGAAAACCTTGGAATGATGAGTCATTCTATTGAGATGTTTTGACATGTGTTGAGAAACACAATTGGTTTATGATGAGGAAAATGATGAGGCATGAGCCTTGACCCTTTTATAAAACTGATGGTTGGATTCGGATGCGATATCATTCCAAATTTACCGTACAACCACATTACCTGAATTGGGTAAGGCTTAGCTGGAAATTTATATGCATTAGTATTAGTTCCCTCACGGGAGAGGTTTGAGCTGAGGCTACCTCTCAATGTTGTCCACCTATGCAGTGCCCAAGATGACTGATGGTCATGGTTGGGAGGCCATGCTCATAGGAGAGGTGCTTGTACTAGGGTGTGTAAAGGGAAGGTTATGTTTGATTATCTGCATACTACGTATGATGATTCAGGGTTATCCCTGAAAGATGTATCGAATCTTGTGGTGAAAGTGTACCACCTCTACAGAGTGTCAAACTATTCGAATAGCCGCGTCCGCGGTTATGGACAGTTGGAATGGCCATACTGTTTCGTTGTCAGATGTTTTCTAAATAACTTGAAATGAATGATGAACTTTGACTTGACCACAACAGGGTTGTGTTGATGATAATAGCTTCCCAACTTAAGTGAGTCTAGAACTTTACTTTATCTTTCTTTGCTTCTGAACTCAGCTTAGGTTTCAAACTTAACTTGATAGTTAAATTAGATTCATCACTTTAACTTAGAATTATAGTACCTGTTAATAGTAGTTTGCGAGTACTTGAAGAGTACTCATGGCTTTTGTCCCTGGCTATTATCATGGCCAGACTATGAAGGAGATTATCAAGATGATGGTCAGCAGGACGGCTATGAGAACTAGGACTATCTCGCCACAAGATTGCCTCGTGCCTCAAGATGGACCCCACCGCTACGCTTATCTTTTATTTCCGCTGCTTGTTGTATTAAAGACTGGATCATGAGATCCTTATTTGTGTAAAACCTTATGTATGGTTTGTAATGGATGATGTACTGTGATATCCAATCCGTTATGTCTCGCAAAAATGGTAATCCTGGGATTGCAAGGTATGGCATAACGGGCGTCTGGGATTAAAAATCCGGATGTTGACAGTTAGTGTAGATTCTGGGTTCTGGCCAATCGCTCTGCGCCATGTCATCGCATGTCTCACGAGCCTTCTCATTTTCAATTCATTTTTTCGCCATCCATGCCTGATTTTTCTAGTCAAAGCGGTGAGGACTGTGCGACATCTTCGTGTAGTCCCGCATAGGAGCGTCTCTACCTGTGCTTCCCCTCTCTCTCACGTCCACTGTTCCACGTGCCGACCTCCTCCTTATCTTCCTCACCACCGGCAAAGCGTGGCGACGGATGGATGCGCGAGGTCGGGGACGATGTTGAATCGGTACTGGGCAGGTTCGAGATGGGGAAGAAGAGGCGGCTATGCTGGGTGTGGGATCTATACAGGAGGTGGTGGCCTAGTGAGTGGAGGGGTGGAGGGAGCGGAGGTGAGAGGGATAGCTCGAGAGAGGAGGGGCCTTCTCCTTTTCAATTCCTTTTTACACCATTTGTCCATGATTTTTCTAGTTAAAGCGGTGAGGATGCTGCAGTATCTTCGCATAGTCCCACATAGGAGCGTCTCTACCTACGCCCCCTCTCTCTCACGCCATCGTCCGACGCACTGACCTCCTCCTTATCTTTCTTACCACCAGCAAAGTGTGGCGATAGACCGGTATGAGTGGTTGGGGCGATGTTGAATCGGTATTTGGCAGTTTTAAGGCGGGGAAGCATAGGTGGACGATGCTGGATGTGGGAGCTGGACGGGAGGCAGTGGCCTCGTGAGTGGAGGGGGCAAAGGGAGCGGAGGTGAGAGGGAGAGAGCTCGGGAACGGAGGGGGCAGCGCATGTTGCTAGGGAGACGGAGGAGGGGCTGGGATGGGCGGGAGCTCAGCACTCGGGAGCTCGGTTGGAGGAGAACGGGATAGAGATGGCGGCGGGGATGGCAGGGAGAAACTCGTAAGACTTTGGTTAACACCTGAAACTGCACTGTTGAGATGACTCAAAGTGAAGATCGGACGACCAGAAATGCGCGCGCGGGCAAATGGTCTCAGATAGCTCGGTTTTGCCTAGGCTTAAGCTATAGTATAATTATTGTAGTTTCTTATACTTATTAAAAACTGTACTTACGAGATACCACGATATAAATCGGTGGTCAGGTACCACGGTATGCATATACTTCATTTTTGTTCGCGGCATTTGGATTACTACAAACATTTGGTGGGTTATTTATTTAGCAAAATATTTTTTCTTAAATAGACATCAGATCTATGTAATCAACTGATGCAAGATATGCATATAAATCTGGTAATTAATTTAATACGTATATCCAACTACATACAATGCCATGGAACTAAACTCGTCCATATGTGATCAGCTGGCCGTTGACAGACTACAAAGAATAAAATTGGTACATTATTATCTTAGCAGTACGGTGAACGTACTATATTTATGGAAAGGATTGATTGACTGATACGGTTCAAAATCTTGTGATATTGACATATCTAGTCAATCATTTATTATTAAAAACCAATCCTATAAAAGACGTGTCTTTAGGAAGCATACAACGGTGAAAAATAATTAAAGCGAAATTACGGTAAGAAGCCAAATAATAATGGTGAATTCTAATTAATTATCCCCCTTAATTATGCATTTACTACCTTATTTTTGAATTTGTGTGGTGGTCCTCATATATCTTGTCTTTTATTGATGTAGAACATGCGTGATATCAAATGTAGATCAGACGGTCCAGATGCACCCGATGATGAGTGTTGAGTGTCGAGCGATGACCTACCATCACCAACTCCCATTTAATGGTTCAAAATCTTGTGATACTGACATATCTGGTCAATCATTTATTATTACAAATGAATCATATAAAAGACGTGTCTTTAGGAAGCATACAATGGTGAAAAATAATTAAAGCGAAATTATGGTAAGAAGCCAAATAATAATGGTGAATTCTCATTAATTATCCCCCCTAATTATGCATTTCTTACCTTATTTTTGAATTTGTGTGGTGATCCTCATATATCTTGCCTTTTATTAACGCAGAACCAGATGTAGATCAGACGGTCTAGATGAGAGCGTTGAGTATCGAGCGATGACCTAGCATCACCAACTCCCAGTAGATAGGGAAGGTAGTCAATTCATGGATCGTTTATGTGTTGGCATTTATAATATTTACGGTATGTATATATGATTGGGATTGACAACCTTGTCAAACTAGATAGGGAAGGTAGTCAACTCATGGATCGTTTATGTGTTGGCATTTTCAATATTTACGGTATGTATATATGATTGGGAAGGTAAAAAACATAAGGATTACATGCTAGTTCGGAAAAACTAAGTATTTTATTGTTCCCATATATCTTAGAAGAGAAAATGGATTTCGGGCTTGCAAATTCATATGGTGCATCTTTGGTCATGTTTGGCACTTTTGCTTTATTCACTCGGTTGCACATAGAGTTCACATGTTACGGTATGCTAATCTTTGCGTATGTTGCCTCCAAACTGCAGTAAGGAGACATTGTGATTTTTAAAGGAAAAAACATGAATAATGCATATTTATTATTAAGCTGTTGTAGTTTGGCACTTGCCTCTTTACTAAGAAACTAGGATAACAAAGATTTATGTTGCATTTGCAGTAGTTTCCTCAAAATTGTTGCATGAGTATATGTATGCAGATCTGAACTCTTTTAATTATGTATTCTTCTTGGGCCATAACATCTAGGAGTTGGATGGAGGATGATCAAGACGATGGTGTTGCAAATCTGCTAGTTAGATGTAGTACTTGGACCCTGAAAATTTCATTAGAAATTGGTCATTATGTAGTTTGATACTTTGATGTATGCCCGCATTAAGCGTATGTATGTATGTAAGAACGATATGATGTTAGCAAGTTGACATCTAACCCTGCTAGTGCTGGAAGATTGGCTAGACAAATTCTGCCGACTTTGATCATATTCCCATGTGTTCTCTTTTCATCCGTGTTATTAATTTTAGATGGTATATTGGTACCTTAGCACTAGATTTTCTCTACATGAGTGAATGTTCGAGTTCATTTTTCTTAATTAAGTTGCTTTTGATGAATTTATATGTAAGTGCCTACCAATTTATGTACGAACCTTCCATTTTTCTCGTAATTAAGTTGCTTTTGAATATTTTAAACGCCGAGACCAATAATATTCAAACAGATCAAAGATAGATCAGAAATTTGCTTCAAAAGATAAAATAGATACTCTATTCATTCACTAATGTAAAACATTTTAGTCTTTTTCTAAAATACATATGTATGTAGACGTGTTTTAGTGTAGGTTCACTCTTTTTTTTGCGAATCAATGGCTTTCATTCATTAATCATCAAGCTTATGATCGTTCTACAAACATTGCAATAGAAAGCTAGGAATAAAATTAATCCAAAGACATCTACGTCTACTAGTCGATGCTTGCTTAGAACAAAGATGTGCTCCCTCATTCGCCTCGTGCTCTATGAAAACTAATTGGAAAACTTACATGTTACTAGACAACTATCCAATATCCGCTAAGATCAAAGCGATCTTAGATATCCCTCTGTCACGGTCCTTCCAGAGCTTCATAACTTCTCTAGCATCCGTCTCAATTTTGAACGAGAGAGAGGCCTGAGTCACATCTCGAACCACCAGTGCCTCCATAACCAGTGAGTTTGTTGCATGTCCATACCATATCGCATGTTCATACCATATTGCATGTCCTCTCAAGAGATCACCAAGATGGTTATGCATCACCATGCCTGTAGAGCCTTCCCTCATAATATATAGAAACCCACATCAACATTCATTTTTACAACTCCTTCATACGATAGCTTCCATTTTGGCCCATCTCTTGGATTTTGTGATCTTGGTTGAGAAATGAGTGATAGATCCACAACAATATCAACTGACCATTTTACAGATTCAAATACTGTTCTCGAGCCTTCTCCATAGTTTCTAGCGTTTCTTTCAACCCAGATCGCATAGCTGATGGCTCGGTGTTGATGTAGAGCTCGTTGGGAACCCCAAGAGGAAGGTATGATGAGCACAGCAGCAAGTTTCCCTCAGTTATGAAATCAAGTTTTAATCGAACAAGTATGAGCAAGGAAACACCCCAAAGGTGTTGCTAGCTGCTAGGCCTTGCACTTGGGTGCTAGTAGCAACGTGGAGACCTGCACAACACAATCACAGAACTTTGTCTCCAACTTGCGATGAGGTTGTCAATCTCACCATGTTTTGCTAAAAACAAAGGATTAAACATATCGAATGGAAGGAAGTAATAGTTTGCAGAAAGTAAACACAAAGCAGTAAACAGTTTGTAGATTGTATGTAAAAGAAAAGGATCCATAGTTCACTAGAGGTGGCTCTCCTTAAGATAGATAACATGCTGGGTGAACAAATTACAGCGGGGCAATTGACAAACATCAAGAAAGCAATACATGCATATACTAATCACCTTGACTCCTTTGGAACTTGATTGGGCATTACAACATTATACATAGACCGCCATCCAACTTCATCTATGACTAATAATCCACCTTCAGGTTATCATCCGAACCCCCTCCAGTATTAAGTTGTAAGCAATACATTATTGCTTTATGAATTGCGTGTAAAGTAAACAATACAATTGTTCTATGATCAAAGGATTGTTGTTTTCTCCCTAGTAGCAACAACACATCTAGTACCTTAGAGATTTATGTCACTTCCCTAGATTACCAGAGGCATAAACCCACTATCGAGCATAAATACTAACTCTTGGAGTTGCTAGCATCTACTTGGCCAAGATAGCTACTAACAACGGAAAGCATGCAAGATCACAAATAACAAAGACATGATAGAATCAATAATCAATCTAAAATAGCATCTCAATATCCATCGGATCCCCGCAAACACAACATGTATGATTACAAATAGATGATATTGATCATGAACGGAGCTCACAACATCTAAACATGAAAGCACAAAGGAGGATAACCAACCATCTAGCTACTACATGGATTCGTAGTCCAAGGATGAACTACTCACGCATCACACCGGAGGCTTGCATGGTGATGAAGAAGGCCTCCAGGGTGAATTTCCCTCTCCGGTAGGGTGCCGGGAAGAGCTTCAGATCCCTCCCGGTCTAGGGATGGAGATCACGGCGGCTACCGACTCTTTCGTGGATTTTTGATCGGGTCCTTAGGGTTTTCGTCCCGAGGGCATCTTATAGGCGGAAGGAGAGGCCGAGGGGGTGCCTGGGCTGGCCACACCACCCCCTGGCGCGGCCAGGCCTGGCCCGCGCAACCAGGTGGTGTGGTGGACCCTGGGCTCCTCTCCGTCTCGTATTCTGGCATCTGATGACTTCCCTAAAAATAGGCACTTAGGCTTTTGTCTCGTCCAATTCCGAGAATATTCATTTTCTGACTTTCCTCGAACCAAAAACAGCAGAAAACAGGCAGCTGACACTGTGGCTCTTGTTAATAGGTTAGTCCAAGAAATCATATGAAAAGTACTCCAAAGTGTGGACAAAACACAAGAAAGTGGATAAAACCAAGCATGTAACATCAAAATTTATAGATACATTTGCAATGTATCAATAGCCACCACTGTTGGGTCCACAGCATAGAAAACAAAAGATTTCCTACGGTGTGAACTACACGCCAAGATCTATCTACTAGGTACAAAGCAAACGGGTGGACATACATCCATAGAGAACTTACCCTCGAAGACAACGAGCTTTGTTAACGAGTAGGAACTCGTGGTTGATGTAGTCGTACACTTGCCGATCTCAAGATCGTGAGGAAGTCCGAGCGCCGCAACTCAGCAGCAAGATCCGCACTGCACACACGTTCAAGCCACCGGACAACCTCCACCTCCTCGCCCAGCGATCCAGGAAGCAGAACTCCTTCCGGCCACTGGGAACATGTATCTCGCTAATCCGAGACCATGGGGAATAATTCTAGAGGGAGAGAGATCCTTCACAAGGAGGTGTGAGGATGAAGGAGGGAATGGGTGGCCTTTTATAGGAGGAGGGGGGTGCCCCCTCTCTCCATGGCCGGCGCATGGGGGGGTGACCCCTCACCTCCCCCATTCATGTGGTGGTAACTCCTCCACATTCAAATGCCTCTTCACATTCTCTTTTAAAGTCTCCACTTTAAATGCGTTAAGTTTCTCCAAATTTAATGCTCTCTCATTTAATAAAAACTCTTTTATTAAATTTATTCAGAATTTTGTTAATTACTTTAATTAACAAACATTCACATATGTCCCCTTGCAATATTTCAATATCACATGCAGAACCACCTTCTGCAATTTCACCTGAAACAATTTCCGGTTTCTATTGAAACAATTCCTGCGCTTTGCAATTCTTTCGTCTGAAACGTATGTGCTCCAAAATGGTGTCCGGTAACTCTTAAGTGTGCCACCCTATGGTTCGCGAATAATATAGACATGATCGAGACCCTTCTCCGATCAATAATCAGCAGCGGGACCAGGAGATCCGTACTGACTCCTACACATTCAACGATGACTCCTGTGATCGTGAGAACCTTTAACGCTTATAACTAAATCCCTTTGTCTCTCGATATATTACATGTCCGAGATTCGATCATCGGTATCTCCATACCTAGTTTGATCTTGTTACCGACATGCACTCTTTTCTCGTTCCCGTGATATAACATTCTTGTGATCACATCACTTGCTTGCAAGCTATCCTAATGTGATATCACCGAGAGGGCCCAGAGTATATCTATACGTCATCTGGATTGACAAATTCCACTCTTGATCCATGAGCCTCAACATACCACCTTCGTAGCACTGAACCCATCTTTATAGTCACCCTGTTACGGTGTGACGTTTGATGTTATCAAGATACTCTTCCGGTGTTAGCAATTAACATGATCTCATGGTCTAAGGATAAAGATTATTTTGTATGATGTTATAGCAATATAAACACAATGACTTGATCGTAATGCTATACTTCGGATGAATGTTCATCACATCATTCCACCAATGGTGTGACCTTGTTATTAACAACATCCAATGTCCATGATCAGGAAACCTTGATCATCATGTTAATCAACAAGCTAGTCTATAAGAGAGGCATGACTAGGAACCCTTTTTGTTTATTAAACACACATGTATTGATGTTTCCTATCAATATAATTATAGCATGCAAAATAAACATCTATCATATACAAGGAATACATAATAACAACTTTATTATTGCCTCTCAGGGCATATTTCCTTCAGTCTCCCACTTGCACTAGAGACAATAATCTAGTTCACATAGTGATAAATCTAACACCCATGGAGTTCTGGTGTTGATCATGTTTTTCCCTAGGGAGTACTTTAGTCAACGGATCTGCTACATTCAGGTTCGTGTGCACTTTACAAATCTTTATATCTCCATCCTTGACATGTTCTCGGATGGAGTGAAACCGGCACTTAATATGCTTGGAATTCTTGTGAGACCTTGGTTCCTTGGCGTTGGCTATGGCTCCATTGTTGTCACAATAGATCACCATTGGGTCCAACGCACTGGGAACCACACCCAGTTATGTTATGAACTCTTTCATCCAAACTGGTTCCTGTGACGCTTCTGAAGCAGCAACATATTCCGCCTCCGTTGTTGATCCAGCTACCACAGGTTGTTTGGAGCTCCTCCAACTAACTGTTGCTCCGTTCAAGAGAAATACGTATCCGTATTGAGACTTAGAGTCATCCGGATCAGTGTCAAAGCTAGCATCGACATAACACTTAGCGACTAGCTCTTCTTCACCTCCGTATACAAGAAACATATCCTTAGTTCTTCTCAAGTACATAAGGATATTCTTGACCGCTATCCAGTGTTCCCAACCTGGATCAGATTGGTACCTACTAGTCAAACTAATAGCATGTGCCACATCCGGTCTTGTACATAGCATGGCATACATTATAGAGCCTATGGCTGAGGCATAGGGGATCCTATCCATTATCTCTCTTTCTTCCGCCATAGCCGGACTTTGAGTCTTACTCAATGTCTTGCCTTACAACATAGGTAAGAACCCCTTCTTACTTCCGTCCATATTAAACTTCCTTAATATCTTATCAAGGTATGTACTCTGCGATAGCCCAATTAGGCGTCTTGATCTATCTCTATAGATTTTAATGCCTAATATATATGAAGCTTCACTAAGGTCCTTCATCGAAAATTTGCTGTTTAGATAACTTTTAACACTGTTTAAAAGATCTAAATCATTTCCAATCAATAATATGTCATCCACATATAATATTAGAAATGCCACATTGCTCCCACTCACTTTCTTGTAAATACAAGCCTCTCCATAAGTTTGGACAAATCCAAACTCTTTAATCACCTCATCAAAGCGGAGATTTCAACTCCGTGATGCTTGCTTTAGTCCATAGATGGATCGCTGAAGTTTGCACACCTTATTAGCATCCTTAGGATCGACAAAACCCTTAGGTTGTATCATATACAACTCTTCTTCAATATTACCATTGAGGAATGCAGTTTTGACATCCATCTGCCATATTTCATAATCGAAATATGCAGCAATTGCTAACATAATCCTAACCGACTTAAGCATCGCTACGGGAGAGAATGTATCATCGTAGTCAACTCCTTGAATTTGTCGAAACCCCTTTGCGACAAGTCGAGCCTTATAGATGGTCACATTACCATCAGCATCAGTTTTTCTTTTGAAAATCCATTTATTCTCAATGGCCTTTCGGTCGTGAGGTAAGTCCACCAAGTTCCAAACTTGGTTCTCGTACATGGATTCCATCTCGGATTTCATGGCTTCTAGCCATTTGTTGAAATCAGAGCTCATCATCGCTTCTTCATATGTCGCAGGGTCATCCATTTCATCAATCATGAAATTCATAACAGGATTGCCGTACAGTTCAGGAGCTGCACGTGTCCTGCTTGACCTGCGAGGTTCGGTAGTGTCCTCTTTCGGAGTTTCATGATCAATATCATTAGTTCTCTCTTCATCAGGTGAAGTCAACTCTGAAACAACTTCCGGTGCTGCGCCACTCGCCATTCCATGAAGAGAAGGTTCAATGACCTCTTCGAGTTCTACCTTCCGACTACTCACACCTTTCACGAGAAACTCCTTCTCAAGAAAGGATCCATTCTTGGCAACAAAGACCTTGCCCTCGGATCTGTGATAGAAGGTATACCCAATCGTTTCCTTAGGGTATCCTATGAAGACGCATTTTTCCGCTTTGGGTTCGAGTTTATCCGATTGAAGTTTCTTCACATAAACATCGCATCCCCAAACTTTAAGAAATGACAGCTTAGGTTTGTTTCCAAACAATAATTCATACGGTGTCTTTTCAATGGATTTAGATGGTGCCCGATTTAAACTGAATGTAGCGGTTTCCAGTGCATAACCCCAAAATGACAGTGGCAAGTCAGTCAGAGACATCATAGATCGAACCATATCCAATAAAGTATGATTACGACGTTATGACACACCATTATGTTGTGGTGTTTCGGCAGGCGTGAGTTGTGAAACTATTCCACAGTCTTTCATATGTGTGCTAAACTCGTAACTAAGATACTCTCCTCCATGGTCGGACCGCAGAAATTTGATCTTTCTGTTACGATGATTTTCCACTTCATTCTAAAATTCTTTGAACTTTTCAAAAGTTTCAGACTTGTGTTTCATCAAATAGATATACCCATATCTACTCAAATCATCTGTGAAAGTAACAAAATAACGATATCCACCTCGCACCGACATACTCATTGGTCCACACGCATCAGTATGTATGATTTCCAATAGATCTGTCGCCCGTTTCATTGAATCGGAAAACAGCGTTCTAGTCATCTTGCCCATAAGGCATGGCTCACATGTATCAAATGATTCAAAATCAAGTGATTCCAAAAGTCCATCAGAATGGAGTTTCTTCATGCGTTTAACGCCAATATGACCTAGACGGCAGTGCCACATATATGTAGATATATCATTATCAAGTTTAATCCTTTTAGCATCAACATTATTTATATGCGTAATACTACTATCGATATCCAACAGAAATAAACCATTCAACATAGGTGCATGACCATAAAAGATATTATTCATATAAATCGAACAACAATTGTTTTTAGACTTAAATGAATAACCACTTTGCATCAAACACGATCCGGATACAATGTTCATGCTCAGTGCAGGCACCAAATAACAATTATTTAGGTTTATAACTAATCCCGATGGCATATGGAGAGGCAGCGTTCCGACGGCGATCACATCAACTCTTGATCCATTGCCGACCCGCATCGAGACCTCATCCCTTGCTAGTTGTCGCTTGTTTCAGCCCACGAACCGAAGTTACATATATTAGCAACCGATCCCGTATCAAATACCTGGTGCTCTGCAGTACTAGTCAAGTACACATCAATAACATGTATATCACATATATCTTTGTTTGCCTTGCGGACTTCTTGTTCGCCAAATACTTGGGGCGCTATGCCCAATGGCGACCCCCTTGCAATAGTAGCACTGGTGTCGACTTAGGGCCAGCTCGGGTTTCTTTTTAGGCGTGGCAACAGACTTGCCACCCTTCTTTCCCTTGTGCTTGCCTTTCTTGTCCTTCTTGAAACCGGTGGTCCTATTGATTATCAACACTTGATGTTCTTTCCTAATCTCCACTTCTGCAGTCTTAAGCATTGACAGAAGCTCGGGACGAGACTTCTTCATGCCCTGCATATTATAGTTCATCACGAAGCTCTTGTAGCTAGGTGGCAGAGATTGGAGAACACGATGTATGCCTAAGTCAATGGGAATCGTTATTCCCAAGGACACAAGCTTATCGGGCGCATCTGACATTTTGAGTACGTGCTCACTAACGGAGCTGTTTTCCTCCATCATGCAGCTAAAGAACTTTTCTATAGCATTATAACTCTCTACGGCAGCATGGGTATCGAAAATCATTTTCAATTCTCCCATGGTATCAAAGGCATTGCTATTTTCGAAACGCTTTCGAAGTTCTGGCTCTAGCCCATACAGTATGCCGCAATGAACTAAGTTGTGGTCCTCCTGACGAGTTATATAGACATTCTTTTCCTCGTCAGGGGCATCAGGAGTTGGTAGGGGACCTAGCGGCGCATCTAGCACATATTGCTTTGGTGCAGCAGTGAGGAGAATCCTCAAATTCATAGCCCAGTTGGTGAAGTTGCTACCATTCGCAGCAAGTTTCTCTTTCTCTATGAACACATTGAAATTAAAAGCAGGTGGTGCCATCTACAACAGAATTTGTAAAGTATATTTAGACTAAGTTTATGATAGGTTGAGTTCAACTAATCCAAATTACTAATGAACTCCCACTCAAAAACGACATCCCTCGTGTCCTTTTGGTGATTACATGAACCAAATCCACTACACCAAGTCCGATCATCACGTGAGTCGGTGCAGCTTCAAAGGCGAGCATCTATATGGGCATCATATCAACTATATGACTCATGCTTAACCTTTCGGTCCATGTTCCGAGGCCATGTCTGTACATGCTAGGCTCGTCAAGTAAGAACCTTAGTATTTGCGTGTGTAAAACTGTCTTACACCCGTTGTATGAAAGCGTAGAGTTGAAAACACCCGATCATCACGTGATGCCTCAAAACACGGTCCACAAAACGGTGCATACTTAAGGAAGAACACATTTTATCTTGATATCTAAATGAGGGATTATCTTATAATGCTACCAAACGCGCCAAACTAGCAATATAAGATGCTAACATCTAATGTGTGAAGTGATGTGATATGGTCCATGCATTTGATCTCTATCATTTGCATCGTGGTATGATCTCTATCATTCCTTTGTGTGTAAGGCCAAGGTCTATGGAACTTACACGTTAAGTGAGTTGTAAGAGTATCTATTATACATCTACTTACAACAATACCATATCAAAACACTAGCCCAGCAACGATCTAAACTAGACGCCTCTAATTTATCAATTGCAAGTTTTGCGTGGCTTAGGGATTTCGGAGATAGAACCTGTCTAACCTAAACATGAACCACAACGAGGATAACCAAGTTATTAGCAACTCGTTGTAAATCAGATATTGACTATAGTAGGAGAGATGACACCTTGCCACTTATGCAAAACAAGTTGCATGTCAGTCGTGGAACCGGTCTCATGTACGATGACATGTAAGGTTGGTCCGGGCCGCTTCATCCCACTATGCCACCAATATCCAAAGTACATAGAAGATGCAATAACATGATCATCATCGCCCATATATAAACATATGTGTACTAGCCGTGCAAAGCACCTACGCATAGACCTGGCTCTGATACCACTGTTGGGTCCGCAGCATAGAAAATAAAAAATTTCCTACGGTGTGAACTACACGCCAAGATCTATCTACTAGGTACAAAGCAAACGGGTGGACATACATCCATAGAGAACTTACCCTCGAAGACAACGAGCTTTGTTAACGAGTAGGAACTCGTGGTTGATGTAGTCGACACTTGCCGATCTCAAGATCGTGAGGAAGTCCGAGCGCGCAACTCAGCAGCAGATCCGCACTCGCACACACGTTCAAGCCACCGGACAACCTCCACCTCCTCGCCCAGCGATCCAGGAAGCAAAGAACTTTTTCTGCGAAATGCCACTGGGAACATGTATCTCGCTAATCCGAGACCATGGGGAATAATTCTAGAGGGGAGAGAGATCCTTCACAAGGAGGTGTGAGGATGAAGGAGGAATGGGTGGCCTTTTATAGGAGGAGGGTGCCCTCTCTCCATGGTCGCATGGGGGTGACCCTCATCTCCCCATTCATGTGGTGGTAACCTCCACATTAAAATGCCTCTTCACATTCCCTTTTAAAGTCTCCACTTTAAATGCATTAAGTTTCTCCAAATTTAATGCTCTCTCATTTAATAAAAACTCTTTTATTAAATTTATTCAGAATTTTGTTAATTACTTTAATTAACAAACATTCACATATAGCCCCTTGCAATATTTCAATATCATATGCAGAACCACCTTCTACAATTTCACCCGAAACAATTTCCGATTTCTATTGAAACAATTCCTACGCTTTGCAATTCTTTCGTTTGAAACATATGTGCTCCAAAATGGTGTCCGGTAACTCTTAAGTGTGCCACCCTACGGTTCGCGAATAAGGCAGACATGATCGAGACCCTTCTCCGATCAATAATCAGCAAGGGACTGGAGATCCGCATCGACTCCTACACATTCAACGATGACTCCTGTGATCGTGAGAACCTTTAACGCTTGTAACTAAATCCCTTTGTCTCTCGATATATTACATGTCCGAGATTCGATCATCGGTATCTCCATACCTAGTTTGATCTCGTTACCGATATGCACTCTTTTCTTGTTCCCGTGATATAACATTCTAGTGATCACATCACTTGCTTGCAAGCTATCCTAATGTGATATCACCGAGAGGGTCCAGAGTATATCTATCCGTCATCTGGATTGACAAATTCCACTCTTGATCCATGAGCCTCAACATAACACCTTCGTAGAACTGAACCTATCTTTATAGTCACCCTGTTACGGTGTGACGTTTGATGTTATCAAGATACTCTTCCGGTGTTAGCAATTAACATGATCTCATGGTCTAAGGATAAAGATTACTTCGTATGATGTTATAGCAATATAAACACAATGACTTGATCGTAATGATATACTTCGGATGAATGTTCATCACATCATTCCACCAATGGTGTGACCTTGTTATTAACAACATCCAATGTCCATGATCAGGAAACCTTGATCATCCTGTTAATCAACAAGCTAGTCTATAAGAGAGGCATGACTAGGAACCCTTTTTGTTTATTAAACACACATGTATTAATGTTTCCTATCAATACAATTATAGCATGCAAAATAAACATCTATCATATACAAGGAATACATAATAACAACTTTATTATTGCCTCTCAGGGCATATTTCCTTCAACCACATAAAAGCATAGCCGCATCGTCCGCATCCCCCCTACTATTTTCAATAATATCAATGGCACACGTAGTAGGATGTAGATCAGGTACCATGATACCAGTTAACTCCTTGATTTCTTGCCAAAACATTCTTGCCTAGGGACACTCAAATATAGCATGTTGAATTGTCTCCTCAGCTGCACACTCGTCGCAGAAAGGAATTTACTCCATATGTCTTCTCTTCAAGACCGACTTACACGGAATAAAAATTTTGATGACGCTCCACCAATAATTTTGTACCTCTGGTGGTACTTTCGTGTTCCACAACTTCTTACAATAAGGTTGTTCATGTCCACTCGTGCCAGCATCTAGATTAAAATCGGTATTTTCTTGCAGTATTGCCCAATAAGATGACTGGACCGCAAAATTACAGGTTTTCAAGATGATATGCCCACACGTCCTCCTCTAACCCCCTAAGGCCTTGTTTGGTACTAGTGTTTTTGTATGGATTAGTGGGGATAATCCCCAAAGGGATTGTGTGAAACCCCCACCTTCACCCAAACCCCGCTAAACCCCAATTCCCACCCATCCACTAGGTATGGGTAATGTTATTAGAAAAAAATACGTTAGAACTTGAGAAAGGTGGGGATAAGCGAGGATTAAACTAGCAAAATACTATAGAACCAAACATGTTTTTAGCCATAGGTGAGGATCTGGGGTTTGGTGGAAATTATCCCCTCTAATCTCCACAAATCCACTAGTACTAAAGAAGTCCTAACTGGGATCTTTATTATTGCATGCACATCAACATGTTCAAATTTTGTAGCAAGCGAGTCTTCCTTCCACTCCCTCATTGATGGATCAATCAACTGTTGTACCATAACAACATCTGGATCCGGTTTCCTAGCAATCGATTTCCAACCAAGATTAAAAGGAATCCACGGTTCATCCCAAATTCTTCGTATTCCCTCCATCACTAATACGCTTGATCAAGCCCAATTACAAGGCTTCATGACCATATAAAATTTCTCGCCATGTATGTGATGAGTTCTTTTTGTTCCATGTAGTCATAAACTGTCCCTCATGAAAATACTTTCCTTTTAACACTCTAGAACATAGTGATCATGTATTAGAGATCAAGCACCTTTGTTTCGCTACATAACTTTGTTGAAGAGCACGAAATCCTTAAGACCCATACCACCACATGATTTTGGTCTAGCCAGATCAACCCATTTAACCCAGTGCATTTTCCTCTTCTCATCATCTCCTCCCCACCAGAAATGAGCCACTACCGCTATAATTTTCTTACACATCTTCTTGGAGAGTTTAAAGCAACTCATAGAGCAAGTTGGTATTGCCTGCCAAATTGCTTTAATCAGTACTTCTCTTCCTGCACTATTCATCACTCTAGGTGACTACCCCGCTACCAATTTCTTGATTGTCGCAATTATATGTTCAAGTTGTTCATCGTGGACCTCCCTAGAGCAGTAGGTAGTTCAAGATATTTTTCCACCAATTCCTCGGTTGGTATTTCCATCCCTTATAGCATGCTTCATGTTATCATCTGTATTGGCACTAAAGAATATAGCATACTTTTGTTTTATTCACCATTTTCCTAGATCGAATCCGATACCTATCCAAAATTTCCTGGAGCCTATTAGCACCTGCAGCTATAGCATGAGTAAACACCATAAAGTCGTCTACAAACAACAAGTGCGACATCCATGGACAATGAATACCAACCGGAACTCCATGCGACAAATGACCAGCACCATAGTATTCCAGCATACAAGAGAAACCTTCTGCGCACAATAGAAATAAGTGGCGAGATAGGGTCTCATTGTCGTATCCCTCTAGAAGGTTTGGAGACATGCATCATAATAATTTCCATAAACTGTAACCGAGAAGGACACCGTCTCCACACAATGCATGACACGTTCAATCCATTCGCTCTCAAAACCGAATTTAGTCATGATAGCCCTCAAATAGGACCATTCCACACGATCACAGGCCTTGTCCATGTCCAATTTCATAGTACAAGCTCCTGACTTCCCTTTCTTCCTTTTTAGATAGTGAATACACTCATAAGCAAGCAGTACATTATCTGAAACCAATCTCCCTGGAACGAAAGCGCTTTGTTCTTCCGAAATTAACTCCTCTAGCAATGGTCTCAACCGCTGTGCTAATACTTTGGAAGCCAACTAATATAATACATTACATAAGGAAATAGGTCAATACTAAGATAAATCTTGCAGGGTTTTACCTTCGGGATAAGAACCAACACCATCGAATTCACGATTTTCGACATATCTCCACCGGCCAGTAAGATGTCTTCATTACATTCCAGTGACATATATAAAAGCCAGCCGTTATACATTCCGGTCCCAATGACTTGTCTGGATACATCATAAATAAATATTCTTCTATTTCCTCATCACTAATTGGAGCACACAAACGAATATTCATCGAATCATCAACATTCCTTTCCACCCAATCGGTTACCAACCTTGCATCCAACCTTCTTGTGCCGTAAAAATATTTTGGTAAAAACCAATAGCCTCGGACTCCATATGTCCTCATGGCAGGAAACAACCGTTCCATCCTCTTTCTCCAAAGATTTTATATTTTGGTTTTTCTTGCCCTCTCTTTTGTTTTAGCATAGAAAAATGAAGTATTATTTTTACCCGCTCTTTCTTTTTGTAGGTTCACATATTTTATAGCGTATCTAGTTTGTTGTAAAATATCTAAAAGGTCTTAGTGAACAAAAGGGATTACAAAAGTTTAGAATAAAACTAAAAAGAATGGGGGCCTGTTTGATTCGCGGGATAGGAAAAACATAGGAATAGGAAAAACACAGGATTAGAATGTCATGTCCAGTTGAATCCTACATGATTTGGAGCCTACGAGAATTTATCTTAAAGAAGTGTTTGATTCACAGAAAAAGCAAAGGAACTGTAACATGAGGTTGAGGTGGATGGAAAGTTTTTTCCAAAACATAGTGCAATGCAATCTATGGGAAAAATTCCTAAGGGTCAAATCCTATAAATCAAACGATGCACGTAGAAAAAATTCCTAAGAATCAAAATCCTCCAAAAATCATATGTGATTCCTTTGAATCAAACAAGGCCTGGGTGGTGGGTAGAAAAATACATTTCACTCCAAAACACACGCACTAGTCACTTGTACTACTCACTCTGGTCCAAATTAATGTTTACATTTGTCTAGATTCGATAGTATCTAGTCATGTTTTAGTGTCAGATACATTCGAATTTAGCCAAATTTGAACATTAATTTTGATCGGGATATATCTGAATCTAGCCAAATCTGAACATTAATTTGGATCGGGAAGTAGTACTGAAGTTGCCAAACTTGTGGTTCCAGGTGTCATACACAGGATGATAGGTGGGTTGACGAAGGGGGAATGCCAAGTAATACCTTTTTTTTTTTTTTGCAGTAATGCATCGTACACAGAGAAATTTGGACTAGGACGCTGTTCCAACGGAACATCTGCGTGTTCACAGTGCTGTCTTCACACCCTGTACTAGTAATTCTATTGTATTTCCGGGTCAACAAAAAATCCTTTTGTATTTCCCTCCTATATAAGCCAATGGATCGAGTAGCAGTTACCCCACCCCAGGAAACCAAGCGGCACCGGGCGCATCATGGACGCGAATGATTTTTGGGGGACTGCGCGCAGGGGCCGTGAGGATTCTCCAGTCCTGCAGATCGGGTCGCCGCCGGCGCACCTCCCGGACGATCTGATCCACTACGGCATCCTCCCGCGCCTCCCCTTCCGCACGCTCCTCCGCCTCGCCGTCGTCTGCAAGGCGTGGCGCCACCTCATCCTCGACGACCCTGCCTTCGCCCGCGCGCAGGCGCGGTGCGCCTCGCCGGCCGCCGCCGTGCTCGCCCGCTTCCACCGCGGCCGCTTCGAGGTCCTCACCCCCGGCGCCGCCGCCGCCGCAGCCGCCCCGCCGAACGCCTCCCTCTCCTTCCTCCCCGCCGCCGGCGCGCGCCTCCGGCTCTCCTCCGCCACGAGCGGCCTCCTGTGCCTGGTCGTGAGCATGGTCAGCGGCGGCGCCGGCTTCTTCGTCGTCAACCCGGCGACCCGCGCGTTCCGCGCCGTCCGGTACGCCGGCGACGCGGAAGACGGCTTCAGGGCCTGCCTCGCGTACGACCCGTCCACGGCGCACCGCGACGGCTTCCACATCGTCGTCCCCGTCCAGAAAAAATGGAACCTGTGGAGGTTCTGGAGCTTCTCGAGCCGCGGCGCCGTCCGGCGCGTGTCGGAGCCGGAGGTGCGCCTGGCGCCCTTCGACGTCTTCCTGTCCAAGCCGCTGTACTTCGGCGGGCGCGCGCACTGGCTCTGCGACCGGGGAGGCGTGGTGTGGTACGACGCGCGTGTTGACGTCGTGGGCGAGCTTCCGACGCCGCCGCCGTCGGCGCTGCTAGTTGCGGGAGAAGGAGGCGGAGGACGGCGCCTGGAGGGCAACCGAGAGCTGGTGGCGTGGCACGGGCGGATCGGGGTTGTGTCTGCGGGCATCGACTCCGGGCTGTCCGTGTGGGCGCTATCATCATCGCCGGCGCGGTGGGAGATGGTGCACTCAAGGAGCTGGGACGAGATCCCTGGCGTCGTGCGCCCGGCGTCGCGCTTCCTGTGGTCGGTGGTGCCGGCAGGCCTAGAGGGCGGCGGGGAGGAGGCGCTGGGCCTGGCGGTGTGGGTCGCGCACCGGCCGCGGCCTCACACGCAGCAGCAAGCAGGCGTCAACGGCGCCGGTGACTCTGGTGAGGAGGAGGAGGAGGAGGAGGAGGCGGATGTGTGGCGTCGCGAGGTGCTGCGTTACGACATCCTCACCGGAGGCACGACGAAGGTGGCGGAGCTGGTCGAGAGGGAGATCCACGACGACTTCGGCGCGGTCTTCGGCTACCACTCTAGCATGGCGCCGCTCAACTAGCTTTTGAATTTTCTCCGGATGTTCGACATGAGTGAGATCTGCTATGTTGCATGGCGGGGCACAGTTTATTTCTGCACTAGCTTTAATAAATTATACGTAATATAAATCATAAAATCTTGAGAGTACGTCATTCATTAATAACGATACAAATGGCAAAAGCTGGGCAGTTAGGTGGATCCAGTGTCGGATCCCGCTATCCCCGTATCTTTTTAATATTTGTGGCTGATGTTCTCAGCTTTGCTTCTTCACAAGGCCTCACCTACTTCTACACCCTCTTGATGTTAGCCTTCTTTGTTATGTTCCGCGGTATGCGGGCAATATCCTAATTATTTTTAGGGCAATGGTAAACTGTGTTCACAACTTAAAACTGGTTCTTCGACTTTCTCTGAAGCGATGTGGTTGCAAATCAAATTCCACAAAAGCACATTCACCCCAATCCATGTGAACCAATCCTTAGCATATTCTTTGGTGGTTCATCTGGGATGCCACGTCGCATCATTTCCCTAGACCTATCTAGGTCTTCCTCTCTCGACTCACAAACTAAATCTGAACGCCTTTAAACCCTATGTAGACAGCTTCAGACGTCGCCTCCTAGGTTGAATCGGCGAAGTTCTACCTTTGAGTGGACACGATATTCTTGTGAAAGCTTCCCTACAATCTATGGCCTCCCATCTTCTTTCCGCTTTATTGGTGCTGGTTGGTACGATTCAAGATTTTGAAAAAAATTGTCGAGCTTTCTTTTGGGTTGGGGACGATCATGTCAATGGGGGCATGCAAAGTAGCTTCGGAAGTTGTTTGTGCCCCAACCCAGAAAGGTGGTCTTGGGTTCCATTGCCTTCGTACGCATAATAGGGCCATGCTTATGAAATTCCTATCTAGGCTACACTGCGCTACGTAAACCCCTTGGGAGGTTTGGTTCCTTTGTGTTATGGTTCGAACGAAACTAGAGATTTGGGTGACCCTAGCCGGCTAGATTCGGTTGTTTGGAGAGACTTGATCGCTTGTCTTGATGATTTTCGCAAGGTCACTACGGTCATGGTTGGGTTGGGTGCCCTAACTTCTTTCTGGCACGATATTTGGTGGGATAATGATGCCCTGGCATGTAGATTTCCCGCTCTGTTCTCTCACATCACTAATCCAAAATGTTCTGTTGTTGCGGTCTACGCATCCCAGTCTATTAACTTGGACTTACAGTCGCGCCTCTCGCACGCCGCTAGTTTGGAACTATCAAGCTTGAAGTCTCTTCTAGCCTCGGTCCAGCTGGTAGAGAACGCCGCCGATGTTAAGAGTTGCACGGATTGACAGCAGACCACTAACCACTAAATCAACATATTCAACTGCCTTTGAACTTTTGCAGGATGTTCCTTTCGCAACACTGTCGTGGAAGAATTATTTGACGAACCGTTGCCACATGTTCATCTGGACGGCGGATCGCGGAAGGCTTTTCACAAACCAACACAGGTTCCGGAAGGGATTGGCTAACTCGGAGACCTGCCCGTTCCGCCATGTAACTGAGACGACCGAGAACCTGTTCCTCCACTGCCCCACTGTCAGCAATTTCTGGCTGACGATCCCTTCCACTCGATCCGAGTCTAGACAAATCTGAGAACATTAATTAGGATCGGAGGAAGTAGCATTAAGGAACTTTGGGAGGGGGCTCCCGTTTGCAAAGTCCGGTCTACTATTATCATCTGCGTCATTTGGAATATTTGGAAAAGGCGAAATGCCAAATTCTTAAGGGATATTGATGAGCCAATGCAACTTGTCTTTTGCAGATGCGCGGAAGATCTTTAGCTTTGGAAATATAGGTGCAACAAGGCTCATCGCGCGCTGCTACACGACTGAGCAGTGATGTTCGCGCACCTTGGAACTCCTTAGGAGAGTTCTCTTCCTCTTCCGTAGCCTTCCTCTGAGCCTACCGGCACCTAATTTGGCCAGACAATTTTTCATTTTATTTACAACCTTTTTTTAGTTGGGGCGTTTGGTGAATAGTTTTTCTCTCTTCAATTTTATTCTTTTTTTTCTGCCATGTAAAGTCAGGCCGGCTTTTGCCCGCTCGTAGAATGCCTAAAAAAAGAAAACTGGGCAGTTTGAATTAGATGTTTACTTGACCTGAGTCTAGTATTCTCAAGTGTAGTACTACACGGCACCCAGTATGGACGGTGTAGTGGATCGTTTGCATTGACAGGGTTGTCCATGACTTGATGCTGATCAACTCTGGTATCTGCATTTACTTTGTCCGTAGTAGAAGTAGAAAAACTAGGCGATTTCTTGGCAATTTCTTTGAAGCTTCCTTCTCACCACTCTCTATCTTCACTATGGCCGCCACTCTTGTCCTCATCCATTATTTCACGCCATTCTCTCTCGAATATCAAGTTCTAATTTGTCTTCATTGTATCCACGTAAGTTTCAGTGCAGTATCATACTCTCTTCTTCCCTAAACAGGTGGCGTTAATCATTTCTAAGTTTGGCCATATAGAAGGGAATATCAACAACTGCAATATCGAGTAAACACATTATGAAAATATATTACGGTGATTCTATTTATATAGTAATTTCTGTAAATCTTTATATCTTGAATGGTCAAACTTAGAAAGTAGTATTGACATCTTGACTCAATTTATATGCCACCTATTTGGAGGTGGACGGGCGTAGTGTCTTTTTTGCATGTTTATATTTCAAATGACTTCCAGAATCACATAAGTTTCATTTGAGTTTGTTCTTATATTTCACTGTGGTTTCACACCTCTTTCACTGTGGTTTTGAAGTAAAAAAAAATTAGAAAAAAATTCAAAATCAATCTTATTTTGAGAATCCAGACAAAAGAAACACTTCCACATTAAAATAGTTCATAAATCCAGTCGTTGGTTTAAAATCTGTTAAGTACGAACCTAAATGATAAATTCATTGGATTAATTGATGGGTGGATTCTGTTGATAAATAGAGCAATTTTCCAAGAGATTTAACCATAGTAAAAGATAGATAAAACACAGGCAGAATAATAGAAAAGGATCAGAAGATGATATACATCACGGTAGAGGAACCGCCGGTATTCCCGTTAGCGTTGGCACCGTCGTCAGCCATGTTGTCAAGCAAAAGATTGTTGATGTCGGGGAAGAAGTCGTCGTTGGGGAAGACGTCGGTGCAGTCGCTATCCGTGAAGGAGTCCGTGATGAAGCCAGTAGTCGCGCTGGTAGCGCTCCCCAAAAACCTTATCGCCCTTCTCCCGTACAGGACTCGAAGCAGCGGGATCTCAGAGGTCTACTGTCCCAGCTCGCGGTGCACACCGCAAGATGGGATGGGAAAGATCTAAGCAGCGTAGTGCTCTGGAACTAGAGGGGCAAGATGTGTGCGTTGGTGTATCTGAGGAGAGGAGCGACCTCTCGCTCTTATAGGCACGGGTAGGAAGGCGAACAGTCGGCGTCGGGAGAGGAAGCGAACATGCATCGACCGAAGCCGAATAGCCTCAACTAAGCTCGAATTAAATCTCCACTAAGTTCGTATTAAAAATACACTCACGCAGACTGTTCAAATTATTATCCATTTATGCGTGGCAAAAAAAAGAAGCTCTCGGCTCGAGGCATTCCATGAACCATAGCTGCTGCCTGGCTGTGACGGAGGCACTTAACAATGAGGCGGCGGGAGGAGGAGCAGTTGCGCGCGTGTATATGTCTTCTCTTCTCAAGCTCGTACAAGTGGTGGAAGAGCTCGCCTTATAAGTTGGTCCAACTTCCACTCAACTAGCAATGTGGGACTAAACTCTTGTCCCACCTCTTGCCTTGCATGAATGGGCCAAGTAGGCCTCTAGGATTTCAGGAATTGTTGAATAATATAAATGGGCTAGGCCTTTATTAGGAAAAATTCCAACAATCCCCCTTCAGATCCCATAGGCACACATAAATTTGCCTATGGTTTCAAAACATTGTTTATATACTGGTACTAGTGGAGACTGTTAAGTTGAACTTCTACTTAGAACTCTATGCTACACTAGTTTGCAACTTGTACAGTGGACTATGCCTTGAATTACAAGTTTGCTGCATTCTAGCTTTACACAAAGCCTTGACCTATACTAGGCTGCCGTGGGACTTCCCCTCGGGTGGAGCTTATGCGTCATACTCCATAGACTTTCATGAGTTTATTAGAGAGTACCCAACTCTCATAGACTGCGACGTTTAACATTCAGACTCATATAGGTGTGTTCTTTAAAAGATGTTCTGCAGGACAACATCTCTGCTTAAACTAAGTCACTTAGAACACATTAAGATAAATCAACCTGCCATGCAGAATAGAAAAGTATTGCATCTTCACGGAGTGGTGTTTTAAAGTATGGATACTTTCCTCTCAGTTAACCAACAGCTTGTCTCTCAATTCTAATTCACGGGATCTCCGATCACATAGAGTGGTTTACCACTGTGGAAAACTTATATTGTGGGTCTCATACCCATCTCCGTTGATGCATTTTCTATCACGTTACGTGATAGACCCTTTATGAAGGGATCTGCCAGATTCTTAGATGTTTGGATATAATCCAATGCAATAACTCCGGAGTTTCTCATTTTCCTGACAGATTTCAATCTCCTCTTCACATGTCTTGAGGACTTCATATTATCGTTAGAACTGTTAACTTTAACAATCACAGTTTGATTATCACAGTTCATAGGGATTGCGGGTATAGGTTTCTCAACCATAGGTAAGTCCATCAAGAGTTCTCGAAGCCACTCTACTTCAACAAAGGGTGTGTCAAAGTCATGAGTTCTGCTTCCATAGTTGACCTCGTTAAGATGGTCTGATTGCAAGACTTCCAAGAAACAGCACCACCACCAAGTGTAAATATATATCCACTCGTGGCCTTTATCTCATCAGCATCAGATATCCAATTTGAATCACTATATCCCTCTAGCACCCTTGGGTACCCAGTATAGTGAATGTCGTAGTGTAACATCCCTAAAAATCATGTTTCATGTCATTCTTGCATCATTCATTCATATAGGGTTTTTCTCAAAAATCATTTAGAGGCAGAAGTTTGAGCTATGATTTCATGTGGGCATTTTATCTCAATTGGCCATCACCCTTTGAGATTTGAATGTTTAGGTACTTGTTTGCTTACCTCCATGGTTGGAAAGATTAGGAGTAGCTTTTAAACCCAAGACTTCAATTTAGAAATATTTTCTAAAACCCTATTCCAAATAATTGCAAAGAGACAAATTCTCTGTTTATTTCAAAGACCCAAGCTTGACCAAGCCTTGCAAGGTGACCACATGGTTATTTGACTGCATTTGAACCCACAAGAACCCTGCAAAAATCTCCAAAGAAGTTTGAATTCAAAAGGATTTGAATTCATATCAAATTCTATCCAGAAAATAAAATTAGAAAAAGAAAAAGCTTAAAGAAAAGAAAAAGGCCGCGCGGCCAGAATCTGGCCCAGCAGCGGATGAAGCCCAGCAAGCCCACCCGGGATCTCCTTTTTACTTCTCTCACGCGCGAGCCCACGCAGACAGACGCTGACAAGCCGACCCCACCTGCACTCAAGGCCTCACGACAAAGTGCCTTCTCCACGCCACCGTCGTCTCCACACGCATGACCCGTTAATCCCAAAATCAACGCGAAGCTTCGGTTTAAATTCGCGGTGTCAATTCGAGTTATTGGCCGAGTGATTCTCGCTCGTGACCAGGCTATAAGAACCCCCTCTGTTCCCTCTCTCTTCTCCCTCAAACCCCGAACCCAGAGCGCCACCAGGCTGCGTGTATTGCTCTCTGAAACCCCGCCGTCTCCGGGCGGCAATTCCGTGAGTCCAGAGCTCCTCCGCCTCTCGTTCTGCAAACTGATTCAGTGAATCCTCGCTTTTTTTAACACATTCCGCTTGCTCGCATGGACCGTAGCTCGACAACATCATCGACTAGTCGCCACCGACGCCCGCACGAACTCCGGCGAACTCTAGTGGTGGCAGACCGCCGCGCCTTCTTGTTCACGAACACGACTCTGCCTTGACGCTGTGAACCTAACCGTGTCATTATCTTGCCTTGGGTGATCCACAATGACGTCCCCGACGACCACCCGACGCACCCGACGCCGCCATTTAACTCCGGTGAGGAATAGCAGCGTGCGAGCGCCTTGACCAACCGTGAGTACGACGAGCTTCGCGTGACCTCCGAGCCCGTAAGCCACTCCTCCTTCTTCCTCGCCGTCGCATCATCGCAACGCTGCGTCGACGGCTCGCCGCCGGTAGCCGCCGCTCCGCCGCCAGTTCTTGGCCAGAGTAGCAGCAGCCGTTAGATCTGCATCGTAGCGCTAGGATAGATCACTTAACCCCGAAGCGGTACGCGATCTGAGCCGCACCTGCCCCTTTAGATCCTATGGCTGTGGAGCTCGATCCAGCGCGAACCGGTACGGGCGAATAAGACTACGACGCGTGGCTCGGTTAGATCTGAGAATAGGGTTTAAAACCAGAAATTTGATCCAAATTCAATTGCCTATATCTTTTGAATGCCACGTTGGAATTTTGCAAACTTTATACCGTTGGATTCAGAAAAACAAGACCTTTCTGCCTATCCTTTTTGTTTAGCATATAGTAACCATTAGATGTGCTAAAATTGCAGAGACTTGTTTGAGGCCATTTTAAGTATAGATTTAGTTTAGTATTTTTGTTTTAGGGTTATTTAAGTTGCCTTGGATATAATTGTGACTTGTTTAGATTCTGTAAACATGCACTTGCTTGGTTGAAGTTTTCAAAAAAATCATCACTTGGTAGATTCATGCATGCATGCATTCATAATACTTTTGTTTGTATATATTTGTGTGTAATTGTATGCTACAACTTTGTGTGTAGATTTTGCTAGTGATTGTGATTGTGACGAGTGCTACTCTCCACACTACCAAGGCAAGTGATATCATCATGAATATTCCATTCCTATATTTCTATATAAGCATTAGTATTATTTTTTTCTAAGTATAGAACTTGCATGGTTTTAGCTAAGTACAAGCTATGCTTTGGGTAAACCTATTAGAATAAGCCTTAGTGAAATTTCCTAAGTCCAAATTCCTATTACTATCATGCTTAGCCTAGCTACTAGAAAACAAGGGTGGTTTATATATTCACTATGGAAAAATTTCTAAGTCTAAGGACTTATGTTTTTGTAAAATAAAACAACTAAGTTAATGAACCACCTGGGTGGAATGGAAGGAATGGCTTATGTTGAGTGGTTCACAAGGCCAGGGACTGGCTTGTGTATCTCACTTGTGGATGGCCACCCAGGGAACAAAGAGATTTGAGATGTCAAATGTTGAAAAGCTTCAAGTGCAACCACTTGGCATTATGGGCTCTGCCATGATCTTAGGATGCTGGAACTTAGTCTTTTGGACAGTGGGTGGTAGATGGGATGATAGGTTGGAACGCGTCCATTTGACTAAGGAAAGGCTACTGAAGGATCATCCTTGGGAAACCAAGGCTTGTGGGGAAAGTGCACCACCTCTGCAGAATGTAAAACCTAAGTACTTAGCCATGTCCCTGGTAAAGGACAATTTGAGCTTCAAGACATGGAAACTTCAAGAATCTCATCACTCCAATTTCTAAATAAAACTTGAGGGTGAACAAAGGGATAAAAGGATCTTCAGTCATGGATTGCTAGATGCCCTGAGTGGATCTAGAGTCTTTGTTGATAGATACCTTGGGTGTTTTGCCAAGAAAGAATCTTCTATCTTTGAATTGAAGATGCCTTGAGAGGATCTTCAGTCTTGATGGATAGAAGTCTTGATTGGTTTTTTTTTTGTCAACAAGTTTTAGTATTTTCAAAAGTTAAGGAAAAATCTATTTTGAGCAATGCAAGCCTAAGCTCCACCAGCCAAATGCATATAGTATTATAGTCCACTTAAAATATATTAAGGTATCACTTGCCAATACTATTCCAAAGTATTGACCCTTGTGGCTGTAACTTATAATGTTGCAGGTTACTCTGATGATGATTAGGAGTCATGAGTCTACACTCAACATGCTTGCCTGTGGCACATGAAGATGAAGACTTATGTTTAATTACTTATTCCATAAACTCTTGTACTAGGCCTTTGGCCATGAGTTGTAAAAGACTATGTTTTATCTCTGGAATGACTGTAATAAACGACCTTTGTTTCTGTGTACTTCATCTTAAACTGTGGATGCTAGCAATGATCCAGGGACTAGCATTGCAATCACAGGGATCTTTTCCTTTAATAAGGAGGGATCTTACAGATGGTATCAGAGCACTGTGTTGCCTGTAGGATTATGACCCTAGGATTGGAAACCACTAAGGAAAATTTTAACTTCTTCTACACTTGTCTATTCTTCTCGTAAACTTTTCTAATCTTCTCCTTCTCATCTCTTTTTGTAGATGAACTCCAAATCAAGTGAAGAAAGGACCACTCATGACCATGACCTTGGAGTGTGAGACTGAGTTTCCCAAGATTCTCAAGGACCTCATGGAAACCATGGGAGTACATGGTGCAGCAGTGTACAAAGGCTTTCCAGTGATGGAGGATGGAGTGGAGTATTGGTGGGTGCAACTTCACTTGTACAAGAACAAGGAAGACAACCACAAAGAAAAAGGCTTTTGCATGTACACCAACACTTTTATGCACACCACATTCTTTGAGTCAGCAAAAGAAGCAGCTTGGAAGACTATCAAGGAACTAAGTGCTAGAGTCAAGTGCAAGATGCTCAACCTCCAAAAAGACTTAGAGAAAGAGAAGGAACATACCCAAGAGTTGGAAGTCACCAACCAATCTTTAAGAGGAGATATCATAGACTTAGTGATAGAAGCATGTGAACAAGAAAGGGTGATTACCACTAGGAACATTGTGTTAGCCGCCAGATCCAATGAGATAGGATTGTAAGCGCACTTCGTTAGTTGACCACCACCTATCACCTTATTTTCCAAAATAAGACCTTAAAATAAGTTTGAACCTTGGTTGATGTAATGAATTTATGTATGCATGATTTGAGTGAATTGTGTGTTCCAAGAATGTGTTTGAATGTTTGTCTTGATTATCTTAATTGTGTTGTTCTAACTTTTCAATCTTATAAATAGATGCCTATTGCCATCAGCACTGTTGAGGAGTTCCAGGCTACCCGTTTTGGTCCTCGTATCGTAGAGCTTACTACTTTACTCGATCTCCCTCTTCCTATCATTACGGTGCACCCACTCACCAAGTTTGAGAGGAAGGACCTTTGGGGCTTCAAGGTGAACCAGCCAGGACGCCAGACAGAGCCTACTACGGAGGCCATCGTCTTCAAGCTTATGCACGATGACAGGGAGAGAGGCATGGAGGTTGTCATGCAGGATCTGATAGGACGACTGTTAGGACGTCACTCCCGACAGGTTAGAGGCACTCACTTCCACGCTTTCGGAAGGCGTGATGATGACGGAGAATCCATCGACTTTGAGGACGACTCGAGGGTCACATGAGCCGATACGCTGTACCTCCAGGACTTAGAGACTCTTATTAGGCGCGTGGATACCGATAGGACCAACGTCATGCTTAGTAATGACGAGCTCCAGTGCAGCGAGAAGGACAAGCTCTTCGCATAGCAGACGAGATAGTCAAGGAGATGGAGGCAAGTTCGAGACCCAAGACCGTAAGTTCAAGAGTCAAGAGAAGCGTGTCCGGATAGGAACAAGAGGATTCGTGATATGACCGAGGAACCGCGGTCCAAGGACTTGAGTTAGAGCAGCAGCAGCGGTGATTGAGAGGCTTCGCCGAAGAGGGCTCTCAAGGCCAAGATCGACTCTTTGACCACTACCATCGAGGAGAACAAGACCAATGGAGAACGCAGGTCTTACCTTTGTCGAGGAGGAGATTGATGCCGAAGTAGATTTGACTACTCGGTTATCTTTATTTTCCGCACTTGTTATTTGAGAACTTATTGTTGGACCATCCGACATGTGGATGGCTTGCCACTTGTGTTTGTACTTTGAGATTTTGTTATCTTGTTGTTTAGATTTTATCCTTGTATTGCTTTGCTATGTGTTTGCTAGTGTGATGTATTGTGCATAAATCATGTAAGGGTATCTCATTCTTATCTCTATATGAATAAACCACGATGCCTCCCGTCACAAAACACCAACCCCAACCCCAACATTACCCCGGAAATGCAACAAATGATGAATGCGCAGACACAGCTTATGCAAATGATGACGACGTTCATCCAGAACCAGAATAACAACAACAACAACCCCAATCCCAACAACAACAACAACAACAACAATAACAACAACAACAACCCTCCAGGTTTTGATATGCTCACCAGATTTCTGCGTCTGAGGCCAGCTAAGTTTTCGAACGATCGATCCCATGGTGGCCAATGATTGGCTACGCTCGTGAACAAAGACTTAGTGACCGTAGGATGCCAGATGCTGAAAAGGTCAGTTTGCAAGACATCTGTTGGAAGGACCATCCGCAGCATGGTGGGACAACTTCCAGATTACCACGCCTATTGATGAGGTGACTTGGGCTATCTTTGAAGATGGATTTCGTACTACTCATATCTCACCAGGTATGATGAGCCTGAAAAAGAAGGAATTTCACAACCTGAAGCAGCGCCACCACAGCGTGGCTGAATACAACGAAGCGTTCAAAATCAGCGCTTATGCACCGGATGAGGTTGACATCGATGCCAAAAGGAAGGAAAAGTTTCTAGAAGGCTTGAATGATGAGCTAAATCTGCATTTATGTGGCATATGTTCCAACTTATCGATCCACTGTGACAAGGCTGTTATTGTGGAGAATAAAATGAAGCAAGTCGAGAGTAAGAAGAGGAAACACCGACAAGCACAGCTCGGGATCATCTCATAAACGATCTCACCATGATGATAGTGTCATTTCGGGATCCCACAAACATGAGAAGTTTAACAAACACCACAATCACAACCGTCATGACAACAAGCATCATCGCAGTCATGAAAATGATAAGTACAAGAACCACAAGAGTGGATATAAGAGCCACCACAGTGGAAGTGGAAGTCACCTAAGACGGACATCGCCTGGTCGAATGCTACAAGTGCAAGAAGTCGGGGCATTATGCTAATAAGTGCCTGAAAAGAAAGTTGAAGGACCTAACAAGCCAAATCCTTTTCGGAAAGGACAGGTTAACCACATCAATGTGGAGGAGGTCTTTGAAGAGCACGATCTTGCTTTGGTAAGTTCAGGCTCAATTCCATCTCAGCATTTGTACTCTTTGACACTGGTGCATCTCATTCATTCATATCTAAAGCATTTGTCGAAAGAAATGAACTACCGGTAGAAACTATTGGGTGTCCTATAAGAGTAAGTTCTCCTGGTGGAGAAATGATAGTAAACTCAGGATGCCATGACCTAGTCATAGAGTTTGGAAAACATAAGTTTCCAGTAAACCTAATAATCCTGAATTCCCAAGGATTGGATGTAATTTTGGGAATGGATTGGATGGCTAAATATGAGGGAGTACTAGATTGTGCAAATCATACAGTTTCACTCACAACTCCTGAAGGTAAGAGGATAATATTCAAGTCTAACTTTAAATCAAAAGGGAGTAAGCTAAATTCTCTTAAGGGGGTTAGCATGGACAAAGGTGCCAATTGTGTGTGAGTATCCAGATGTGTTCCCGGAAGAGTTACCAGGAATGCCACCAGATAGAGATGTGGAGTTTATAATAGAATTGGTACCAGGATCTGGACCAAGAGCAAAGAGACCTTATAAAATGTCAGTTGACGAACTTAAGGAACTCAAGAAACAACTTGGAGAACAATTGCAGAAAGGATTCATCCAGCCAAGTTCTTCATCTTGGGGAGCTCCAGTTTTGTTCGTAGAAAAGAGAGATAGAACTCAAAGACTATGCATAGATTACCGTTCTCTCAACGAGGTAACCATCAAGAACAAATATCCTTTGCCAAGAATCAATGACTTGTTTGATCAGCTAGAAGGAGCTTGTGTGTTCTCAAGATTGATCTTCGTCGCTATTTTCAACTCAAGATAAGAGAGCAAGACATACCTAAAACAGCATTTACCACGAGGTATGGATTGTATGAGTACACCGTGATGCCTTTTGGATTAACCAACGCTCCAAAGATACTTCATGAATATGATGAACAAGGTGTTCATGGAATTTCTCGACAAATTTGTTGTCGTTTTCATCGATGACATCTTAGTCTACTCCAAGAGCAAGGAAGAACATGAAAGACATCTATGTTTGATACTTGAGAAACTAAGGGAGCATAAGCTTTATGCCAAGTTCAGCAAGTGTGAGTTTTGGTTAGAGGAAGTTGGATTTCTTGGTCATGTTATGACAAAGGATGGTGTAGCAGTTGATCCTGCTAAAGTTTCAGCCGTAATGTAATGGGAATCTCCTAAGAATGTAAAAGAGGTTCGTAGTTTCCTTGGTTTAGCAGGTTACTACAGAAGGTTCATTGAAAATTTTTCAAAGGTTGCTAAACCAATGACAGAATTATTAAAGAAAGATAAGAAATTTGCTTGGTCTGAGGGATGTGAACTCAGCTTTCGGGAACTAAAGAAGAGACTTGTGTCGACCGTTCAGGCTTACCAGATTTGGAAAAAGATTTCGTATATTGTGATGCTTCTCATCAAGGATTAGGTGCCGTACTTATGCAAGGCGGAAAAGTTGTGGCATATGCCTCGAGACAACTCAAAACTCATGAAGTAAATTATCCTACTCATGATTTAGAGTTAGCATTGTCCATGCACTCAAAACATGGAGACACTACCTTTTGGGAAAACGTTGTGAAGTGTTCACCGACCATAAGAGTTTGAAATATATCTTCACACAGAAGGAGATCAATATGAGACAAAGAAGATGGCTAGAACTTATCAAGGATTACGACTTGAGTTTGCAATACCACCTAAAGCAAATGTAGTAGCAGATGCTCTAAGTCGTAAGCGTTTGTAAACGGTCTTACCAAAGGTGAATTGCCGATGACTTGTGTAAGCAATTCAAGGAACTCAGGTTGGAGATTGTGCGGAAGGACATCTCATGTCTTTGGATGTTCAACCCACTGCTTGGATAAGATTAAAGAAGCCCAAAAGGCGGATAAAGAAATCAAGAGATCAAGGAAAGGATTAGCCAAGGGAAAGCTAAAAGTTTCCATATGGACGAACAAGGTACTTTATGGCACGAGAGCGATTTGTGTTCCACAAAATTCGGAAATGCGGAAACTGATTTTACAAGAAGCCCATAACTCTCCGTATTCTATTCACCCGGGAAACACCAAAATGTATATGGATATGAAAGAAAGATTTTGGTGGAACAATCTTAAAAGGGACATCTTGAACACATTGCCTTGTGTGACGTGTGTAGTAGAGTGAAAGCGAGCATCGTAAACCAGCAGGTTTGCTTCAACCAATGCCTATTCCTGAGTGGAAGTGGGAAAATATCGGTATGGATTTCATTCTTTGGATTACCAAGGACCAGGTCGGGTATGATTCCATATGGGTAATAGTAGATCGCCTAACTAAAGTGGCTCATTTTATACCAGTAAAGACAACTTATACCAGTAAAGTTAGCCAAAATCTACATGAGCAGAATTGTATGCCTTCACGGTGTACCTAAGAGTATTGTGTACGATAGAGGAACTCAGTTCACCTCTCACTTTTGGAGACTTCATGAATCCCTAGGAACGAGGTTGGAATTCAGCTTTGCTTTTCATCCTCAAACTGATGGACAAAGAAAGGACTAATCAAATTCTTGAAGACATGTTGAGGGCATGTGCCCTGGACTATGGAGCAAGTTGGGATGAAAGTCCGCCTTACGCAGAGTTCTCTTACAACAACAAATACCAATCTAGTATTGGGATGGCACCATTTGAGTTTCTATACGGAAGAAAGTGTACCACCCCATTGCTATGGAATGGTGTGGGAGAAAGGAGTTTGTTTGGACCAGACCTTATCAAAGACGCCAAGAAAAGTCAAATTGGTTAGAGATGATTGAAGATAGCAGTCTCGACAGAAAAGCTACGCAGATGCTAAGCGTAGAGAAGTCACTTACGAAGTTGGGGATAGAGCTTATCTTAGAGTATCACTACGTGGAGTAAAAAGATTTGGAGTCGAAGGAAAGTTAGCACCAAGATATGTGGGACCATTCAACATTTTAAGTCGCAAGGAGAAGCTGCATATGAAATCGAATCGCCAAAGATCTTTACTAGCAGTCCATAATGTTTTTCATGTGAGCCAGCTCAAGAAATGTCACCCAGAAATGGAAGAAACATCTTTGAAAGATACCATATCTTTGGAAGAAGTTCAACTAGAAAGTGATCTCACCTATGAAGAAAAGCCTGTCAAGATACTTGGGACCACAGAAAGAGTCACGAGAACAAAGACTATCAAGTTTTGCAAAGTACAATGGAATCATCATTCCGAAGAAGAAGCAACATGGGAAAGAGAAGATGATCTTCGGAAAGACCACCCTCACCTATTTTGCTAGCCAACCCGAATCTCGAGGGCGAGATTCATTTTAAGGGGGTTAGATTTGTAACATCCCTAAAAATCATGTTTCATGTCATTCTTGCATCATTCATTCATATAGGGTTTTTCTCAAAAATCATTTAGAGGCAGAAGTTTGAGCTATGATTTCATGTGGGCATTTTATCTCAATTGGCCATCACCCTTTGAGATTTGAATGTTTAGGTACTTGTTTGCTTACCTCCATGGTTGGAAAGATTAGGAGTAGCTTTTAAACCCAAGACTTCAATTTAGAAATATTTTCTAAAACCCTATTCCAAATAATTGCAAAGAGACAAAGTCTCTGTTTATTTCAAAGACCCAAGCTTGACCAAGCCTTGCAAGGTGACCACATGGTTATTTGACTGCATTTGAACCCACAAGAACCCTGCAAAAATCTCCAAAGAAGTTTGAATTCAAAAGGATTTGAATTCATATCAAATTCTATCCAGAAAATAAAATTAGAAAAAGAAAAAGCTTAAAGAAAAGAAAAGGTCACAGCGGCCAGAATCGCCCAAAGCCGGATGAAGCCAACAAGCCCACCCGGGATCTCCTTTTACTTCTCTCACTTGAGCCACCGTGAGACAGGCCCGACAAGCCGACCCCACCTGCACTCCGCGCTCCTCGCTGACAGGCGGGCCTTCTCCACGTCACCGTCGTCTCCACCCGCATGACCCGTTCATCCCCAAATCAACGCGAGCGTTCGTGTTTAAATTCGCGGTGTCAATTGAGTTATTGGCGAGTGATTCTCGCCGTGACCAGGCTATAAGAACCCCCTCTGCTCTCTCTCTTCTCACTCAAACCCCAAAACCCAGGCGCCACCAGTGCGTGTATTGCTCTCTAAAACCCCGTCTCGACGACCGGCCGGGCGAATTCCGGTGAGTCCAGAGCTCCCCTCCGCCTCTCGTTCTTGCAAACTGATTCATGAATCCTGCGTTTTTTTAACACATTCCGTTTGCTCTCGCATGGACCGTAGCTTCACAACATCATCGACTAGTCGCCACCGACGTCTGCACGAACTCCGGCGAACTCTAGTGGTAAGTACAGACCGCCCCGCGCCTTCTAGTTCACGCACACGACTCTGCCTTGACGCTGTGAACCTAACCGTGTCATTATCTTGCCTTGGGGTGATCCACAGCGACGTCCCCGACGACCACCCGACGCACCCGACGCCGCCACGAACTCCGGTGAGGAATAGCAGCCGTGCCCGAGCGCCCCTTGACCAACCACGAGTACGACGAGCTTCGGCCGTGACCTCTCGAGCCGGTAAGCCACTCCTCCTTCTTCCTCGCCGCATCATCGCAACGTCGTCGACCGATTCCGCCGGTAGCCGCCGCTCCGCCCGCCGATTCTTGGCGAATAGTAGCGGCCGTTAGATCTGCATCGTAGCGCTAGGATAGATCACTTAACCCCGAAGCGATACGCGATCTGAGCCGCACCTGCCCCTTTAGATCCTACGGCTGTGGAGCTCGATCCAGCGCGAACCGGTACGGGCGAATAAGAATAAGACGCGTGGCTAGGTTAGATCTGAGAATAGGGTTTAAAACCAGAAATTTGATCCAAATTCAATTGCCTATATCTTTTGAATGCCACGTTGGAATTTTGCAAACTTTATACCGTTGGATTCAGAAAAACAAGACCTTTCTGCCTATCCTTTTTGTTTAGCATATAGTAACCATTAGATGTGCTAAAATTGCAGAGACTTGTTTGAGGCCATTTTAAGTATAGATTTAGTTTAGTATTTTTGTTTTAGGGTTATTTAAGTTGCCTTGGTTATAATTGTGACTTGTTTAGATTCTGTAAACATGCACTTGCTTGGTTGAAGTTTTCAAAAAAAAATCATCACTTGGTAGATTCATGCATGCATGCATTCATAATACTTTTGTTTGTATATATTTGTGTGTAATTGTATGCTACAACTTTGTGTGTAGATTTTGCTAGTGATTGTGATTGTGACGAGTGCTACTCTCCACACTACCAAGGCAAGTGATATCATCATGAATATTCCATTCCTATATTTCTATATAAGCATTAGTATTATTTTTTTCTAAGTATAGAACTTGCATGGTTTTAGCTAAGTACAAGCTATGCTTTGGGTAAACCTATTAGAATAAGCCTTAGTGAAATTTCCTAAGTCCAAATTCCTATTACTATCATGCTTAGCCTAGCTACTAGAAAACAAGGGTGGTTTATATATTCACTATGGAAAAATTTCTAAGTCTAAGGACTTATGTTTTTGTAAAATAAAACAACTAAGTTAATGAACCACCTGGGTGGAATGGAAGGAATGGCTTATGTTGAGTGGTTCACAAGGCCAGGACTGGCTTGTGTATCTCACTTGTGGATGGCCACCCAGGGAACAAAGAGATTTGAGATGTCAAATGTTGAAAAGCTTCAAGTGCAACCACTTGGCATTATGGGCTCTGCCATGATCTTAGGATCTTTGGAACTTAGTCTTTTGGACAAGGGTGGTAGATGGGATGATAGGTTGGAACGTCCATTTGACTAAGGAAAGGCTCTTGAAGGATCATCCTTGGGAAACCAAGGCTTGTGGGGAAAGTGCACCACCTCTGCAGAGTGTAAAACCTAAGTACTTAGCCATGTCCCAGTAAAGGACAATTTGAGCTTCAAGACATGGAAACTTCAAGAATCTCATCACTCCAATTTCTAAATAAAACTTGAGGGTGAACAAAGGGATAAAAGGATCTTCAGTCATGGATTGCTAGATGCCCTGAGTGGATCTAGAGTCTTTGTTGATAGATACCTTGGGTGTTTTGCCAAGAAAGAATCTTCTATCTTTGAATTGAAGATGCCTTGAGAGGATCTTCAGTCTTGATGGATAGAAGTCTTGATTGGTTTTTTTTTTGTCAACAAGTTTTAGTATTTTCAAAAGTTAAGGAAAAATCTATTTTGAGCAATGCAAGCCTAAGCTCCACCAGCCAAATGCATATAGTATTATAGTCCACTTAAAATATATTAAGGTATCACTTGCCAATACTATTCCAAAGTATTGACCCTTGTGGCTGTAACTTATAATGTTGCAGGTTACTCTGATGATGATTAGGAGTCATGAGTCTACACTCAACATGCTTGCCTGTGGCACATGAAGATGAAGACTTATGTTTAATTACTTATTCCATAAACTCTTGTACTAGGCCTTTGGCCATGAGTTGTAAAAGACTATGTTTTATCTCTGGAATGACTGTAATAAACGACCTTTGTTTCTGTGTACTTCATCTTAAACTGTGGATGCTAGCAATGATCCAGGGACTAGCATTGCAATCACAGGGATCTTTTCCTTTAATAAGGAGGGATCTTACACGTAGCTCGCAGTGCAATTTAGATATCGCATGACTCTCTCAAGAGCTTGCCAATGATCATCTCCAGGATTTGAAACAAATCGACTGAGTTTGCTTACAACAAAAGTGATGTCAGGCCTCATAGCGCTAGCTAAATACATAAGCGACCCAATAATCTGAGAATATGTCAATTGATCTCTAGTAGTGCCTCTATTCTTTCGAAGTAACACACTAGGATCATACGGTGTTGGAGAAGACTTGCAGTTGCTATACCCAAAGCAACTCAAGATCTTTTCCACATAGTGAGACTGAAGCAGTGTGATCCCACCATTATCATCTCTCAATAGCTTGATGTTCAAAATAACATCAGCTACTCCTAGATCCTTCATCTCAAAAGACCGAGATAAGAAATCCTTGACTTCCTTAATCACATTAAGATTGGTCCCAAAAATCAGTATGTCATCAACATACAAACAAAGAATTACTCCCTCGCCCCCACCATAGCGATAGTACACAAATTTGTCAGCTTCGTTTACAGCAAAACCTGCAGTGGTTAGGGTTCTCTCAAACTTCGTGTGCCACTGCTTAGGTGCTTGTTTAAGGCCATATAAAGACTTCAACAACTTACAAACTTTTCCTTCTTGACCACTCACTACAAATCCATCTGACTGATCCATATAAATTTCCTCGTCCAACTCTCCATTTACGAAAGTCGTCTTAACGTACATTTGATAAACGAGAAGACCATGTGAGGCAGCCAAAGATAGTAGTACGCGAATGGTGGTCAATCTGGCTACGGGTGAGTAAGTATCAAAGAAGTCCTCACCTTCTTTTTGGGTATAACCCTTGGCTACAAGTCTTGCCTTGTACTTCTCAATAGTACCATCAGGCCTAAGTTTCTTCTTAAACACCCATTTGCATCCTACAGGTTTGCACCCATAAGGACGATCAGTGATCTCCCATGTTCCATTCGCTAAGATGGAATCCATCTCACTACGAACGGCTTCCTTCCAGTAGTCAGCATCAGGAGATGCATAGGCTTTTGAAATAGAAGTAGGAGTAACATCCACAAGGTACATAATGAAATCATTACCAAAGGATTTTGCAGTCCTCTGTCTCTTACTCCTCTTAGGAATTTCATTATCATCCTCCTCAGGTTTTTCTGAGTGTTCAATAGGAATGGTATGTTCAGGAATTGTGGGTATTTCCTGATTCAATGAGTCAGGTATCTCCTGATTTGATGAGCTAGGTATATCCTTCATGGGAAAGATATCCTCAAAGAAAGTCACATCATTTGACTCCATGATTGTACCAACATGCATTTCTAGTACTCCAGATTTTACTATCAAGAATCTATAGGCAATACTATGAAAAGCATATCCTAGAAAAACACAGTCCACGGTTTTTGGTCCAAGTTTGCGCTTCTTTGGGATTGGCACATGAACCTTTGCCAGACAGCCCCAAGTTCGCAAGTAAGAAACATTTAATCTTTTCTTTTCCCATTCTTCAAATGGAGTAATCTCTTTGTTCTTAGTGGGAACTCGGTTTAGGACATGACACGCAGTTAGTAATGCCTCCCCCACCATTCCTTAGAGAGACCCGATGTGTCTAACATGGCATTAACCAAATATGTTAGAGTATGGTTCTTTCTTTCGGCTACCCCGTTTGACTGGGGCGAGTAGGGAGGCGTCCTCTCATGGATTATACCATGTTCCGCACAAAAAGGATCAAACTCGTTGGAAAAGTACTCTCCACCACGATCAGACCTAAGCCTCTTAATCTTTCAATCAAGTTGGTTTTCCGCTTCAGCTTTATAGATTTTGAAGTAACTCAAAGCCTCATCTTTTGATTTCAGAAGATACACATGACAATATCTCGTAGAGTCATCGATCAATGTCATAAATATTTCTTTCCACCTTTTGTTAACACACCATTCATCTCACAAAGATCTGAATGTATGAGCTCTAGTGGCGCCAAATCTCTCACCTCTGCAGTCGTATGTGACTTGCGAGGTTGCTTTTCTTGCACACAAGTTTGGCATTTAGATCCCTTCACAATAGTGAATTTTGGGATTATATTCATTTTAGCTAACCGCGTCATGCAACCAAAATTAACATGACAAAGACGTGAATGCCAGATATTTGATACAAGATCAGATGAAACATGATTCACGACTTTATTACACACATCTGACGTGATGTGGGAACAAACCTCCACACTCATAGCCTTTACCAATAAATGTTCCAAACTTAGACAGTACAAATTTATTGGACTCAAACACAATCTTGTAGCCATCACGACATAGAAGTGATCCACTAACAAGATTCTTATTTATTGAGGGAACATGATGCACGTTCTTCAGGCGCACGGTCTTTCCCGAAGTGAACTTTAGATCGACCGTACCAACACCATGAACAGAAGCATGTGAATCGTTCCCCATCAGCATGGACTGAGCCCCTCTGACCCAACATCTTTCATCTCAACGTCGCCCATGACAACATTAGCAGTCTTGCTGCCTTTTCCATGTTGGCGCTTGTCAAAACGGTTGGGGCAAGCAGGAGCCCAATGATCAGGATCACCGCACACATGACAAGCACCTTTCTTCTTATCAGTCTTCTTCTTGAAGCTAGTAGACTGTGAGGCTTTGTTCTTTCCATCAAACTTTCCCTTGTTCTTGAACTTGTGAGACTGGAAGTTATTTTTCTGTACCAGATTGGCACTTGAACCTCCATCAGCACCTCGAGCACGTGTGTCTTTTTCTCTCGCCTTCTCTTCCACATCAAGAGTCCCAATGAGATCCGATACGGAAAACTCTTGTCTCTTGTGTTTCAGGGAAGTAGCAAAGTTCCTCCATGAAGGGGGAAGTTTGGCAATAATGCCCCCGGCAATGAGCTTGTCCGGTAAAACACAAGGGAAGTGCTCAAGCTCCTTGGCCAGTGACTGTATTTCATGAGCCTGTTCAACCACGGAGCGGTCATCAGTCATCTTGTAGTCATAGAGTTGTTCCATGACATACAACATCCTTTGCCGTCAAGAGACCCCAAATTTGGCCTCGAGCGTAGCCCACATGTCCTTGCCATTATCAAATGACATATAGGGTTCAACAATGTTATCCCCTAGAATAGACAGCAAAGCAGCCTTGAACAGGGTATCAGTTTTCCGAAAAACTTGTTTCTGAGCAGGAATAAGCTCTTCCTCGGGCTTGCCAAGAGTGGCGTCATAGCAGTTCATGTTCTGAAACCAGAGAACTGCTCTCACACGCCACCTCTTATAATGCATACCCTCAAAAACAGGTGGCTTCACAGAAGCAACGAAACCACTTGGAGCAAATTGCCTATAATAAGGTTTTTGGATTGTTGATAAATAGAGCAATTTTCCAAGAGATTTAACCATAGTAAAAGACAAATAAAACACAAGAAGAATAATAGAAAAGGATCAGAAGATGATATACATCACGGTAGAGGAACCGCCGGTGTTCCCTTTAGCGTTGGCACCATCGTCAGCCATGTTGTCGAGGAAAAGATTGTTGATGTCGGGAAAGAAATCGTCGTTGGGGAAGACGTCGGTGCGGTCGCTATCCGTGAAGGATTCCGTGATGAAGCCAGTAGTCGCGCTAGTAGCGCTCCCCAAAAACCTTATCGCCCTTCTCTCGTACAGGACTCGAAGCAGCGGGGTCTCGGAGGCCTACTGTCCCAGCTCGTGGTGCACGCCACAAGACGGGATGGGGAAGATCTAAGCAGCGTAGTGCTCTGGAACTAGAGGCGCAAGATGTGTGCGTTGGTGTATCTGAGGAGAGGAGCAACCTCTCGCTCTTATAGGCACGGGTAGGCAGACGAACAGTCGGCGTCGGGAGATGAAGCGAACAGGCATCGACCGAAGCCGAACAGCCTCCACTAAGCTCGAATTAAATCTCCACTGAGTTCGTATTAAAAATACACTCACGCATACTGTTCAAATTATTATCCATTTATGTGTGCCAAAAAGAAAGAGAAGCTCGAGGCATTCCCGCAACCTGCAACCCGCAACCCGCGGCGCGCGCTTGTCGTGACGAGGCGAGGCGAGGCAGCCTGCGGAGGAGGAGGAGCGCGCGTGTATATGTCTTCTCTTCTCAAGCTCATACAAGTGGTGGAAGAGTTTTCCTTATAAGCTGGTCCAACTTCCACTCAACTAGCAATGTGGGACTAAACTCTTGTCCCACCTCTTGCCTTGCATGAATGGGCTATGTGGGCATCTAGGATTTCAGGAATTGTTGAATAATATAAATAGGCTGGGCCTTTATTAGGCAAAATTCCAACAGATTCAAAGGGAAAGACTGATGGGACAAGGAAAAGAGAATTTGTGGCTATGTTATGGAAACTGATACATATCCCCCGGGGATCCCGTGACTTGATCCCCCAGGTCGTTGCGCGTGAGATGCGCACCGCATATCGTGGTGGGCCCGGTCCCCATCTTCATCTACCTTATCTTTTCCCTCGATCTTTTCTCGCATGAACCGTCGGCCGCCCGCCCGTTGCCATGCTGCTACCTCACCGGCGCGCCTTCCGTCTGCCCCCATGCTGCTACCTCGCCTCGCCTCGCGTGCCGCCGCATCCGCCCCCCCTCTGCCGGAGCTCGCCCCGCGTTTCGCCGCGTCCATCTCCTCCGCCGCCAGAGCTTGTCGCGCGCCATGCCGCAGCTGGTCACGCCGGCCGCAGCTCACCGCACACCGCCGGAGCTCGCCACGCCTGCTCCTTGCCTCGCACCACCGCGTCGCCGGATCTCACTGCCTTTCCCATCTTGCTGGCCAGAGCTGGCCATCCAACAAGTGGAACACCGGCGCAACGAGATGGAGAGCACCGGTCCTGGGAGGAGAACGACGGACGTCGCCTTGCTGCTTCGACCTCCAAACACCGGTTCAATGTGGTGCCCCGTGCATTCTACTTACACCGAGAGATTTTGCTACAAACGGTCGGTGTTTTAGCTACCTACGGCCATCGTCGTTGCTACCGACGGTCGGCGGATTTGCTACGGATGGAGTGGAGGATTTTCATGTTGGGGATTTTTTTGCTACGGCCACAGGATTTTCTACATACATATTTGTTTTTTTGCTCCAACTGTTGTGTGATTTTGCTATAATATTGTAAATATTTTGCTACAAGATGACCGATGATAGTCTCCGGAGAACTCGTTTTGCTAGGTAGCAACTTTTTTGCTATAAGGTCTCCGGCGATGTCTCCGGCGAAATCTATTTTTTGCTACAACAACACATTTTGTTCGCTATCATCGTTTTGTGGTTTTGCTACAATAGCGTAATGTTTTTGCTACGAGGTCTCCGGTGACCTTTTTTCTGGTGAGTCTCCGGCGATGTCTTCGGCGAAGTCCGTTTTGCTATATTAGGATATTTTTTTGCTACAAGGTCGCCGACGAGATCTCCAGTGAACTCTTTTTTCGGATTGAATCCTTTTTTTGCTACATGTAGCAAAAGCGGGATGAAAAGATGAAAACAAGATCAGACCGTTGATCTGGCCGATCGGACAGCTGGAGATGAGAGCGATGGCAAAATGGTCATTTTTATTTCTTTGCCTCTGATGTGAAAAACCAATAGAGCAGCACAAAGCAATCTTATCTCTCACTCTCCTCCTGGACCGCATTCCATGCGTGTGTTTCTTGTCTTGGCAACAACAAGCGCAATATGTCTAGGTTGCTGGAATGTCAGAGAACTTTTTTGTGAATTGTTTGAATGTCAGGAGACAGGACTTGGCGACGATGTTAAGTGCGAGCTGATCCGAAACACCCTTTCAACGCACCACTTTGATCTACTTCCTCGGATTCAAATTAATATTCTCACATTTGTCTAGATCCGAATGTATCTAGTCGTATTTTAGTGGTAGATACATTTAAATCTAGCTAAATCTAAAAATATTAATTTGAAAGTAATAATATTGCGTAAAAAGTTACTCCCTTTGATTCATATTAATCTCTTCTCTGCTCTGCTTTCATCTCATTTAGTTCTAAATTAATATGGATCGGAGGAGTACTCTTCTCCACTCTGCTTTGATCTCATTTAGTTCTAAGAAACTAAACTTCACAGCGCCTCGAATTAGAAAAAAAAAATCTCACCACCTTCCATATATTGATGAGTTCGAGCATAGGGATGGCCTAGGATATTTGGGAGGTACTCTAGTGGCTTGAAACTCAAAAAAAAACTATTTCTTCTGTTGATTTTATTTTTCCAAAAGACAAACTAAGTAAAGTTTAACTAAGTTTTTACAAAAACACGTTTGTAATTACAATACGAAATCTATACCTTTTGATACATCACCGAACATATTTTCACATGATATATTTATAATATCCTAGTTCTTGATATTTTTTCTAAAAGTTTGGTCAAACTCTAGTAGCTCGATTTTTCAAAAAAATAATTAGATAACAGGTCAAAGGACCGATGTTAAATTAATAACGCCAAACGGCGAAAGGATACAAGGTGCTACACCCAGCTTACACGAACGACCCCCCACACAAGATGGCTACCAACGAAGCTACAACCGGAAGCGCGAGCAGCAGGAGAGGCCATTACAGTTACTACAAACGCGGAAGGCAAGCGCAGACGTCTACAGTATTGGACCGAAGCTCCTCCAGAGGACGAGCCATTTTCACGCGCGCCGTTGAGATCCCGCCACCGCTGCAACAACGTCACCAGACGCGGACCACCTCTAGGAACCAAACCGAGCTACCCACAAACCCCCAAGCAGCGCCGAGGGAGCCCCAAGAAGACCCGGGGGTGTAGATCCGCAACAAGCCTTGCCGAGGGAGACACAACCTTCGTCGGAGAGCCACACATCGAGAGCTCCAAGGCGGCGTCTTCAAGAAGAGCACGACGCCAGAGCGCCGCCACCGCCCGATCTGAGGATCAGGGTTTTTACCCGGAGCACGAGGGAGATCGAAGGCACCACATCGACGCCTTCAACAAGGGAACGACGTCCGTATACGCCGCCGTCGCGGCCCAAAGGGCAGGGTTTCCCCTTGGCAAAGCCTTCTGCCTCCAACACGAGGGCCGGACCGCCGTCGAGACGGCAACCGCACCACCGCCACGATGAACAACTCCCCGGACACCACGCCGTCGACACGGACCATGGACACCGGCCACACCACCGTCGGAGAGCCACATGCCAAGAGCTCCATGGCGGTGTCTTAAAGAAGAGCACGACGCATCAGCGCCACCACCGCCCAATCCAAAGATCTAGGGTTTTCACCCAGAGCCGCCTCCATAGCACGCAGCTCGCCGACCAACACACCGTTCGCACGATCATGGTCTCCGGCCAGCACCTGAGTCCCTGGCTCACCCGCCAACCAAGAGGACTCCCGCCACCCAGGGCCGCTGCCCCGGCGTACCCAACTTTGCACTCCACCACCTGAGAAAATCATTGCGAGGACACCGGAAAACAAGGGCACAGGTCGGCTTCCACACCCAGCAGCCCCGTTGGCTACCGAGGCCCACAAATCTGGGGCATGAACGGTGGGCTCGAATAGGCCCAAGGGCCCCTACCCTGGCCCGAACTCAAGAGGAGCACCATCTCCACGCCCGAACCCTTCCGCCACTGGCAGTATGTGCACCGCACCGCCGCATGTCGAGCCGCTCGCCGCGCCCGTCCACGCCCTCGACCTCCACCGGTGGGCTAAGGGCAGAGCTCGCGTCGCCTGCCGCCGAGACCGCTCCAGGGAGCCGCCACCACCGCAAGCACGCACAGGCCACTCAGCCGCCACGCCGAGGTCGGAGCTCCGCGCCGCCGCGCCCCACGACCAGCACGGTGCCCTCACCGGCCGCAGCGGCCCGCTCCACCACCACCGCGTGAGGGGGAAGAGAGGCCCCGCCACCGTCGGCGTGCGGGGTTCGCACGGCGACGCCCTCTGGCGGCGACGAGGAGGGGGGCTAGAAGGGGGCGCCGCTAGGGGATCTCGGTCGCTTGCGGGAGCGACGCGAGAGCCAACCCTATCTTGCTTCAGCTGGCGGGCACTCCTTTGAAACGGAGGTAATAAGATACAGGAACACTTTTTTCTGTTGACATCAGCTGGAACACTTTCTAATTTGCAAGAATAGCTTCAATTCAGCTCGAAAGTCGAATGAACAAAATTAGAGCTACGGTTTTAGGTCTACTCCTCCGTTCATGTTTAGAGTGTAGACTTAGAGTGAACTTACACACTAAGATGTCTATACACATTCGTTTCATAAAAGCTAAAATATATTATACTTTAGGAGGACTACATGGGCTCTTAAGATACTGAACCCGTGACTTGTTTTTGACAAAATTCAGGAAATCCAACCCATATCTCGGTGCCTCTATATTCTTTTACTCCCTTTGTCTTAAAATAGTTGTCACAGATTTGTCAAAATTTAGATTAATCTAGTCACTATTTAGTATATAAATTCATCTAAATTTTAATAAATCCGCGACATCTATTTTGAGAGGAGGGAGTACTATATTTTCTCTCTGGATTTGTGACGTGTTAAAATATTACATGTAATTGTTCTTATCCCTGGGCGAAAATTAAACATTCAGTTTAAGGAAGAGTGAGCTTGAGACGGTCATAGTTACTACTCCCTCCGACCCATATTAATTGACTTTGATTTGTCTAGATTCGGATATATCTAGCACTAAAACATGTCTAGATATATCCGAATCTAGACAAATCCAAGTCAACTAATATGGGTCGGAGGGAATACCTTATAGTGTATAGTGTTATAGGATGTTAAATTAAATAGGCTATAGACTCATTAGTCTCAGAGTATCTCTAGCTGATCCCTTATCCATTCCGAAACCATAAAATAACCGTCGCTTTATGGTTTCGATCGGAAAAAGTGGCCAGGCCACACCTTGCAAAACACCCCCGAGCTATAATTTTTTTACGGGGGCCGAGAAAAACACCCCCAAACCCGTAGATACACGGTTTTCGCCTCCGAACCAACGTCGACCCGACACCGCCCCTTATCCCCACCCCATTTTCTTTGGCAGGAGGGACATTTACGCTGAACCATTACTTCCGCCGTTGCCGTGGATCTCCCTTCCTCCGCCCTGCCCAGCATCCCCACGCCGCTCTGCCGACGTCGTGGACCCCCAGCAGCCGTTGGCAAACCCTAGCAAGGTCACGCCGGCGCAGGTTACCCATCCGCTAGATCTGGCAATTGCCCCCCTCTACCACACCCATCCCCGCACCGATGAAAGGCTCTGGGCGTCGAAGCGAAAGCCGCAGGGCTCCATCATCATCTAGGGAGTCCGTTCCCGTCATCGCGAACCCCGCCACCACAACCAAGTCGAAGAAGAATCCGACGATGAGGAAGGTAAGGAACGCGGTGCCGAAGGGAAAGCAGGCCACCTCGGAGGCGCCCGCCACAGACACCAAAGTCACCAAAGCCGCCGCCGCGAGGTATGAACAATTCGCCCCCATCTGACGTATTTCATTTCATACATGGTAATTGTAGTGAAATTATTTCGACATGCCACTGTATAGTGGCGATTTTCAAGATGTTCCAACGTCGATCATGAGTTTGTTGAATAAAAATGCGGTGGACATCAAGCATGCTCCGATCAGTGACTTCGGAGATGGCGAAGGAGAAGCTAAAGAAGCAAGCCGATAATTCAAGTTTGATAGAGAAGATCGATCACATGGTAAACTCAAATGAGTTGATGGTGACCAAGACATTGAAAGCAAAAATGGCCTTGGACGAGAAGAGAACTCTTGAGAAGAAAGCAATGTGGGAAGCACTCTAGGAAGATTTCTTGTGCAAGGTAGTCATGGAGGAGAGGAAAGCAAAGGCCGAGGAAAACAAGGTCATGGCCAAGCTCCTTGCCGAGGAAAACAAGATCATGTCCATGGACCAAAGCGTTACGGACACCATCACTCTAGAGTGCCATGATGTTGCAAGGATGGACATCATCGAGAGACGGAGGGAAGCAGCGAAGAAAAGAGTCCATGCTCGGCCTAGGGTGGATGCTCCTTCTAGTGATGATGCTCAGACATGTGGTGGTGGTGGTTATGCTTGATGATCATAATTGTTTATGGGGATGTGTGATATTTTGGATGTTTTTGTGTGATGTGGTTATGAGAAACTATGTTAAACTTGCTTAATTGCCGCGTTTCAATATTACAACGGTCGGATTTGCTTAAATTGTTTTCATTTGTGTATTAGTTTTGAGGGTTCGCGATTTGTGCCCTAGCAGACTGTATACGTGAACGGTAAAAATAGAATATTCTCTTTTGTGATTTGCATATAAGGGGTTTGTTCCGCCCTAGCCCACGCGGATGGGAAAAACGAGCTTTTTCCGGCCCGTATATACGTTTTATAGGCCGGAAGGCTAAGGAGTCTGCTAGAGATGTGATGTCATGATAACATAGCTAGTTAGAACATGTTCAATGGCAACTTCCAAATAATGTCCTCTTTTGTTCGATTTGGGGGAAGGAGGACGTGGGCATGGCCTCGGTCCGCCCTTGCACCCAACCCCCAACTCCAATATTATCCTCCTACGAATTTGGCCCATTTTCTCATGTTTTGGCCACTTTAATAAATTGATGCACATATCTTATATAAATCATGCATTCAAAGTTTAATAATTATTCAAAACACATAATCCATGATAAATTTAAAACTATAATTGTTAAAACTAGACTTCTCTCTACGTCTCTCGGACCGCGGTTGAAAGTAGGACACTGGTGAGAAAGATGGAACAAACCATATGTCCTAAAACGTATGTGTCCATCGAATTAGCAGCAGCTCGCACCCATGTGTCACGTACAATAGTCAAAATCATGATATAAATGTATCAAACGGAAGCATTGAAACAAGTGATATATAAACTAGTTCATTGGTCAGTTGATGATCAAGGTTTCCTGGTCATGGTGCTTCTCTAGCCAATTGACAATAAAGTCATATCATCTATGATGTGAAGAAAAAAATTTACCGATGATTGTTGCAACATGATCATGTCACTTAATTCATAGTTGCAATTGTCAGAAACGGAGTGTCCTAATCCTTAGACCGTGAGATCATATTAATCATTGTTACCCTAGGATTTCTTTGACTACATCAATCGTCAGATCCGTAACTGGGTGACCATAAATGTGCATGTTGGGTATTCCAAAGGGGCATGTTGATGCCTATGCATCAAGATCGGGATTTATTCTCCTGTGTGACAGGAAGATACACTGGACCCACTTGGTGAATTACATCCATAAGCTACGCAACGTATGACTAGGTCATGGGGATAGAATATCACGTGAATGAGTAAAACAATACTTGTTGGAAACGAGATTGGACAAGGTATCATGATACCTATGATCAGATCTCGGACAAGTCTAGTATCTAATAACTAAGGGAATTTGATATATCGTTTAAGGTTCGACACGAAGGTGATTCTTGGAGTACATGGGGGTCAATATGGGCATCCCGATCCCGCTATTGACCATTGATCGGAGATCGTCTCGATCATGTCTATGACATTTCCGAACCATAGGGAAACACACTTGAGGGCACTACGATGCTTAGAGATCTTCCTGTAAAATGGAATCACATAAAAGAGAGAAACCGGAATCGTTCTAGAGAGATCTGAAGTTGTTCGGAGAAAGAAAGAAAAGAAAAGATCGAAAGGCGTTTCGGATAAATGACAATTTATAATATGTTAATTGTGAATTAATATATACTAAATAAGTATTTAAATTAATATTTGAGGGCAACTTCCTCAACATGGCCAAAACCCTAGAGGGAATTGGCCTAGGAGAAAGTCACCCAGAAAAAGGCAGAAAACAGCACAGCCAAATCACAGCTGGGCCGCATTGACTGGCCCACGCAGGTGCTAAGTGTCACTTGGCGCCAGTGATGACTCAAGTGCACAATTCGTTTGTAGCTAGTTTCGAAATAAAGATATCGATCTCACAGGGAGTAGGAGTCTGAAGTCTAATAACTCTTGAAATAAATATTACGATAGAAATGCTAAATAAAGTTCTAAGTAACAAGATAAAATGTGAGTATTATGTAAAAGGGTGTTTTTGGGTTTCAGGTATAAGATCAACAATAAAGTAAAGTAAAAAACTGAACGCAGAAAGTAAGTATCGCGTATGTAAGAGAGATTGGAACTGCAATAGGAAAAAAGCGTTCTCAGGGATTAGCGGATACACCACTAGCATTATAAGGAGCTAAGATAAAGATTATCATCATGAACATTCTCAATTATGTATGTGTGGGATAAACTCCGTATTTGGATAAATCAGTAGCAACCGTTGCTCACATAAATCCTCATAACTACAGTAGTCAGCAATCGACATCAATTAAATTACTGCGCTATTAAGGGACGCAATCCCGTAGGACGTATCCCATGGCATGGATAGTGTTCCGTGAGTTTCCTCGGTTTCCCAAGTTGATACGTAAGGAGTTCCAACAGCTTTATAGTCACTGTAAATGGTAGCACGCCTCCGTCTACTAACAAGTAGTTCCCTCCATCAAGTCCCCATGAGAGGCAAATATTGAGAGGTTGAATTCTCTCAACATCAAGATGAAGACAATCTAACACATGGTCACAACGATGAATATCATAATAGACTTTATATTATTTCAATCTCATACAAGGGTTTCTCCATATCCCCAAGAACTAATGATCTACTCAGACATGGAGGTAATCAATATCATGGCAATAACAATGGGATCTATCATAGATGAATAGTACTTGTATAAAACCACAACGAGTACGGAAATTATAACAAGATCTAGACAAGATGTAGATGAGATGGATGGAGATGGTGGTGATGCAGCGGTGGATAATGAAGATCGATGCCTTAGCCTCCCGGATCTGCGCAGGGAAAAGATGGATCCCTGGTGGATGAGTTCCCCCTCCAGATGCCTTTCAGAGGTGAGGTTTTGGCGATTTCTAGGTGTTCTGTATGTCATCTCTCTGATCCAGTTGCACGGGGTGAAACTATTTGAGGAGGCGGAGGCGGCACCAACTATACGACCAGAAAATTTATTCCGGTCGTATAGTTGGTCGTTGAACCCTCTGTCTCATTTATTTGCTTCTGGTTTTCTTCTGGTATTATTAATGTTTCTCAAATAAGCGATTTACGTTGTTTTTGACTCGTTTTCTCCATAGTAAAACTTCTTCAAGAATTGTATCCATTGTATCCATCATCTGTCCTGATCCTAGTCCTGATCCTAGTGAAAACAGACATAAAATGTGCGCGCGGGCGTCGCAAGTTTTAGCTTAATGGATGTGATCCTCATATTCATGAAGCTGAGTCAATTAAAATAAATGAGGCAGTTGCAACATGTGTTTATCATATACGATACATAGGAATAAGTTCATGAATAGTACCTTACTCGAACCATCTGAATAGTATTAGCAGGCTTCCACACCTTAGTGATCAACAATTCATAAAAGATGAATCTCAACATAATGTAAAAGTATCCGGTTCAATCGAATGAGTTAGCAAGGTAGTCCCAAGTGTTTTAGGATCAACGTATTCACTTGGGATTCAAAATCTCAAAAGTGTCTCTTTTTCATACTACAATACAGTGGTATATGCCTATTTACTCTTTGCACACTCGCCCTTTTTCTTCTTTATTTTCTTCTATTTTGTATATATGCTCATACTTTTGTTTAAGTGATGTGCAAAGGAGCTAGCCATACATTCCACTTCATGTAGGAATTCAAAGTTTAACGATCTCAATTATCAAATTCCAATTGTATATGAAGTATTCTTATGACTTGGAGATTCTACCTCGACTTGTTCTCACTCTATTTTGATAGAACTTTCATTTTCCTTTGTTCAAGGTTTCTTTTTCAACTTAACTGTATAGATAATTTTTCTTTGTAAATTAAACCGTAGACTTACAACATATTGACCAAATTATCTTTAAATGTTCCATTAATACCAATAGTGTGGAAGACTCCTATTGCTATCATCAAGTGCAAGTAAAATTATACTCAAGCCATTCGTATATCAGTAAAGCAAACAGAAACTCAATATTGCTCCATATATAATAATAAACTCAGAATTTCATTAAAGGGATCGACTATTCCTGAAGGGAATTCTAATGATGCAAACTTTATTTCAAGTTTGAACTAATGCAAAACTAAAATAGTAATATAAAACTTATAAGATAGATTACAAGGTCTTAAAGATCTCCCCAAGCTTGGAATCAAACCAGACGGGATCAAATAATCCCTTGCGATTATTTGATACCATGATTATTGTAGATCACTGTGGCGCCATGGCATGCAACACCGTGGTACGTAGCTTCTTGTTGGTATCCTCCAGGGTAGTGATGTGGTGCTAGCACCTACGCAAATCAGATTGCAGAGTGTCCACTCTATCTGCAAGCTTAGTCACCAATGGAAGAAGGTCTTCCTTCTTCTCCATCTCATTGAGATGGTGACAGACTTCAACACGATGGAGTAGCTCCTGCTTCTGATATATCTCTAGTGCCCGCAGGCAATCCTTGGTCATGGGGACAGCTTCTTCTTCCTCATCCATAATGGATGGATTGGGGAAGTGGAAACCGTACCTCCACTCTTCTTGAGGCTTAACCTTCATACGAACACCAATAGTTGGCTTCAAGAGTGGTGCCTTCGATGCCTTGCTAGCAGCTGCACCAATATTAGATAATTCCTTATGCTTGTGCGGCCTTGGATCCGTGGTGATGAACTTGACCATCTGCACACGCCCTTTTCCATGCGGCTTGCGATCTTCTCTCTCTTGTTGAGCTTTCTTCATTGCAGCCCAATCGATCTCCGGTGGATCATAGACATCACGGAGGATGTAGACGTCAACCACATCATCATCGGAATCGTTGTTGTAGTAGCTTGTCTCAACATACTCCTTGTACCTCGGGCTAAACCTCTCCACCTCCTCGTCATCATCCTCCATGGACGGGCTGCTAGAGCAGTCCCTAGAAGGAGCAATGAGCCCCATGGGTTTCCCACGTCCTGGGACGGGATAGCGCATTGCTAGATTGGTTCTTGTAGATTATATTAGAGAGAGAGAGACAATGGCAGTATATAGGGGGGGTCAGGGGTCGGTAAAACTCGCGAGAAACACCAAATGGTCGCCCAAGAAAAGAATCTTAATGAAACAGGGAAATAAATCACGGATTTGGAAGTGTCCTGCCGCGTAACAACCAACTATACGGGCGCGACCCGTATAGCTCCGTCCGTATAGTTGGTTCCGGGCAGATATTTCCAAATATCTCGAGTCCAGGTCGATTAAATCATGACTCGGAATCGACAATAATGTTTTTTTCATGAATAACAAAAATACAAACGAAAAGTGTTTGAGAGTTTAACGACCAACTATACGGCCAGAATTTTGGTTTCGATCATATAGTTGCAACCGTATAGATATATACATCAAAAATCAAAAATGTTTGAGAGTTTAACGACCAACTATACAGCCAGAATTTTGTGTCCGGTCGTATAGTTGCGACCGTATAGATACAGACACCAAAAATCGAACGTATCTGAGAGTTTAACGACCAACTATATGATCGGAATTTCGGTTCCAGTCGTATAGTTGCGACCGTATAGGCTCAGATATCGAAAACAATTTCACGAAGATGATACAGAGAGTTTAACGACCGACTATACGACGGGAGCTTCCTCTCCGGTCGTATAGTTCCGCCTGTATAGTTGGTAAAAACCCTCTAAAACTTCAGAAAAACACAAGGAATTCAAAGGCAAAATTTTCAGAAGTAAAATTTGTGAAGACAAATCACTTATTTAGGTAAGAATACTTACCTTGCGCTTACCATTTGCTTATTAGGGGATGAAAAGCTTCTCCAACAAAAAAACTTGTTCTCTTTTGGAGGAATTGACCTTAGTTCATTGAATAATTCTCGTAGACGAAAATCTCCAGGACCAAAGTTCCTCTCAAAAGGATTGGTGTCTTGCTGGGCAAACATGGACACTGCATCCAACATCTTTTTTTTTCCTCTGCATAATATGCAACTCAAATTCTTGAAGTGAAAGAATCCAACGGATCAGTCTTGGCTTATGGTCTTTCCTCTGAAGGAGTTCTTTTAAACCATCACGATCCATATGAACTCTTACCTTTGCATCAACTATGTAAGAAAAAATTTTATCACAAGAGAAAAATACAGCAAAAAGTCCCCTTTCTTCCTTAGGGTAATTCTTCTGAGCACCATCTAGAGTTCTACTAGCATGATGTATAATATTAAATCTGTGACCAATGTGTTGTCCCCGAGTTACTCCTATAGCATCATCACTAGCTTCACATATTAAGTCAAAGGTTGTATCCCAGATAGGTGGTTTAATAATAGGAGCACGAGATAAAGCATTTTTTAGTTTATCAAAGGCTTCAAGGCATTTATCATGAAAATTAAATCTTACTCCCTTTTGCAGGAGGTTAGTCAAAGGTTTAGATATTCCAGAGAAATTTCTAATGAACCTTCTATAAAAACCCATATGACCATGGAAACTTCTTATACCTTTAATATCCCTAGGTTGTGGCATTCTCTCTATTGCCTCAACCTTAGCTCTATCAACTTCAATTCCCTTACCTGATATCTTGTGTCCAAGGACTTTACCTTCTTTGACCATAATATGACACTTCTCCCAGTTTAGAACAAGATTGGTTTCTTCGCATCGCTGCAAAACTCTTTTGAGATTATCCAAGCAACTAGTAAACAAAGTTCCATAGACAGAAAAGTCATCCATAAATACTTCTATTATAAGTTCTATAAAATCTGCAAAAATAGCAGTCATGCATCTTTGAAAAGTAGCTAGAGCATTACATAAACCAAAAGGCATACGTCGGTAAGCATGTAAACCATAAGGACTAATGAAAGTTGTTTTAAGTTGGTCATCCGGATGAACAACTATTTGATAAAAACCAGAGTATCTGTCCAAGTAGAAAAAATGAGTATGGTTTGCTAACCTTTCTAAAGTTTGATCTATGAATGGTAAAGGATAGTGATCTTTCCTAGTTTCTTTCTTTAATTTTTTGAAGTCTATGCACATCCTATGCCCAACAATAATTCTAGTAGGTATCAATTCATTGTTTTCATTAGGAACAACAGTAAAACCGCCCTTCTTAGGGACACAATGGACATGACTTACCCATTCACTTTCTTTAACAGGATAGATTATACCTGTGTCTAGTAGGCGTACAATTTCTTTTCTTACCACTTCCTTCATTTCAGGCTTCAATCTTTTATTAAATTCCACAACTGCTTTAGCACCTTCTTCCATGAATATTCGATGGACGGTTATCATGGGACTAATGCCCTTCAAATCATCCATTGAGTACCCAAAGGCCTTGTGATGCTCCTTAAGTATCTTCATGAGTTCTTCTTCTTCTTCTCCTTAAAGTTTAGCACTAATAATAATAGGAAATTTATTTGTATCATCTAAAAACCTGTATTTAAGATTATTTGGTAAAGTCTTCAACTCTAGGGTAGCAGTTCCTCGTCCCCTCTCTTTTCTGGCTCTTCAAAAGCCTCATCAGTTGGAGGTCCCATAATGGGAAGTTAATCGAATTCATCTTCAAGTTCTTCTAGGGACTTGTCCTCCATAACTATTTCTTCATAATTTGGATCTTCATTTATTTCTTCTTCTTGATTACTAAAGAAAAGAGCCACCATTTCCTCAATAGTTTTCTCTTCCTCTTCTTCTTGTATTTGTGGAGGCCTGTCTTTAAATTTGGAAAAGTGGAATTCCTTTTTCGCTCCCCCAAGCTTAAGAGACACAATCTCCTTTTTGAAATCAACCTAGGCACCTATATCACTCAAAATGTTTCTTCCAAATATAATTGCGCAAAGAGTGTCAGCTGGCATATCAACAACTACAAAATCGATAGGAAAGTTTTTGTTGCCAATTGTGACAGTTGCATCTTCAACTACTCCCATTAGAATTCTAAGATTTTTATTGGCTAACATAATTGTCATATCAGCATTTTCAATTGTAGTCGTTTCTATTTCTTCTTTTATTTCTAAGTAGAAATCATAAGATATAACATTAACTTCGGTGCCAAGATCGCATAAACCATAGTGCGAGGTTTCTTTAAATATTCAGGGAAGAATAGGCTTACCCACATCTTTTACCTTTGTTTTACCTTCAACTAATACGGAAGTCTCTTCATCATGTTCAACTATGTTACAATATGCGTACATAGCCATAATTGCTTCCTTGGTTACCTCTCCATCTTTGGTTTCTTCCATATGTTCACGACTTCTGGTATACTTTCTTCCTCCTTCTTCTCTTGTATTGCTTTGACCTGTTCATATTCAAGAATATGCTTTTGTGCGGAGTTAGGGAAAGGCATCTCATGTATTGGTTCTAGGGAGGCTAGTGTTGCTTTACCTTCTCTTTTCTTCTCAGGTTCGGGTGGTGGATCATACTTGACTGCACCCTCTTTTGGAGCTTTGATATATTCTGTAAAAGCTTTAACAAGTTGTAACACAAGATCTGAATCCAAATAAAGTTCTTTAGATAATTCTTTAACATGGCCATTTTTATTATAGTCATGAATACAATCATGTTCTATTTCTACGCCTCCTTCACTTCCTAGACCAAAATTCCATGAAACTCTATGCTCGCAAATTCTATTAAGTAAAGCCCAAGCTTTAGTTATAGGAACATTCATAAAGGCTCCTTCTGTGAAAGAGTCGAGTTCAATTTTATTAGGTTCAATTAAACCGCCATAAAAGATATGCAATAAATACCATTCAGGTAAATCATGATGTGGACATAGACATAGTAAATCTTTAAATCTGATATAAGCTCTTACTACTCCTTCATTAGAAAGGTTCCTCCAAGTCATTATAAGACGCCTGATTCCAAAAGATTTTGATAATGGATAATATTTTGCTAGAAATTCACAATCTAGATTATCCCATGCAGTAGTGACTTCAGGGGGTAGAGATCTATACCATGAGAGAGTTGTAATAGTCAAAGTCTGACTAAAAAGTTTAACCCTTACCTCATCAGCGGTATATCCCATCAATTGAAAAGTGCCACATATATGTTTCAAACATGCAATATGCTCATATGGATCAGGATCTTCTTCATCTCTAGTAAATTGCTTCTTGTGCAAAATACCAAGTAGACGAGGATTTATTTCAAACCCCCTTGTCTTCTCATTGGAGTTGTCTTTTTTATAAATATCATAGGGCTTCCCAAAGTAGTTGAGTGGGTTAACACTAGTCATATGCTCAAACTCCATCATGTTGGTGGAAACCTGTAACTCAAAACAAAACTTAGCAAGACAAAAATAAATAAGAAAAAACTAAAAGACCTACATCGCTTAGCTCCCCGGCAACAGTGCCAGAAAATAGCTTGATGACTGCAAGTGCATAGATCATTTGTAGCTAGTTTCAAAATAAAGATATCGATCCCACAAGGAGCAGGAGTCTGAAGTCTAATAACTCTTGAAATAAATATTATGATTGAAATGCTAAATAAAGTTCTAAGTAACAAGATAAAATGCAAGTATTGTGTAAAAGGGTGTTTTTAGGTTTTAGGTATAAGAGCAACAATAAAGTAAAGTAAAACAACTGAACGCAGAAAGTAAGTATCGCGTATGTAAGATAGATTGGAACTGCAATAGGGAAAAAGCATTCTCGGGGAGTAGCAGATACACCACTAGCATTATAAGGAGCTAAGATAAAGATTATCATCATGAACATTCTCAACTATGTATGTGTAGGAAGAACTCCGTATTTGGACAAATAGGCAGCAACCGCTGCTCACATCATACTCATAACCACAACAGTCAGCATTCAACATCAATCAAATTACTGCGCTATTAAGGGACGTAATCCCGTAGGACGTATCCCATGACATGGATAGTGTTCCGTGAGTTTAGTCGGTTTCCCAAGTTGATACGTAAGGAGTGCCAACAGCTTTATAGTCACTGTAAGTGCTAGCACGCCTCCGTCTACCAACAAGTAGTTCCCTCCATCAAGTCCCCATGAGAGGAAAATATTGAGAGGTCGACTTCTCTCAACATCAAGATGAAGACAATCTAACACATGGTTAGAACAATGAATATCATAATAGACTTTATCTTATTTCAATCTCATACTAGGGTTTCTCCATCTCCCCAAGAACTAATGATCTACTCAGACATGGAGGTAATCAACATCATGGCAGTAACAATGGTATCTATCATAGATGAATAGTACTTGTATAAATCCACAACGAGTATAAAAATTACAACAAGATCTAGACAAGATGTAGATGGGATGGATGGAGAAGGTGGTGATGCAGCGGTGGATGATGAAGATCGATGCCTTAGCCTCCCGGATCTACATAGGGCAAAGATGGATCCCTGGTGGATGAGTTCCCCCTCCAGATGCCTTCCGGAGGTGAGGTTTTGGCAATTTCTGGGTGTTCTATATGTACTCTCTCTGATCTAGTTGCACGAGGTGAAACTATTTGAGGAGGCGGAGGCGGCGCCAACTATACGGCCAAAACTATACAGCCGGAAATTTTATTCCGGCCGTATAGTTGGTCGTTGAACCCTCTGTCTCCTTTATTCGCTTCTGGTTTTCTTCTGGTATTATTAATATTTCCCAAATAAATGATTTACATTGTTTTTTACTCCTTTTCTCCATAGTACAACTGCTCCAAGAATTGTATCCATTGGATCCATCATCTGTCCTGATCCTAGTGAAAACAGACATAAAATGTGCACGCGAGCATCATAAAATACTAAGATCCTACATCTACAATGCAAAATAATAATGTAAAATATGATGCAAATATGCACTCATCTACTTCCCCAAGCTTAGACTCTTGCTCGTCCCGAGCAAGTTTTAGCTTAATGGATGTGATCCTCATATTCATGAAGCTGAGTCAATTAAAATAAATGAGGCAGTTGCAACATGTGTTTATCATATACGATACATAGGAATAAGTTCATGAATAGTACCTTACTCGAACCATCTGAATAGTATTAGCAGGCTTCCACACCTTAGTGATCAACAATTCATAAAAGATGAATCTCAACATAATGTAAAAGTATCCGGTTCAATCGAATGAGTTAGCAAGGTAGTCCCAAGTGTTTTAGGATCAACGTATTCACTTGGGATTCAAAATCTCAAAAGTGTCTCTTTTTCATACTACAATACAGTGGTATATGCCTATTTACTCTTTGCACACTCGCCCTTTTTCTTCTTTCTTTTCTTCTCTTTTGTATATATGCTCATACTTTTGTTTAAGTGATGTGCAAAGGAGCTAGCCATACATTCCACTTCATGTAGGAATTCAAAGTTTAACGATCTCAATTATCAAATTCCAATTGTATATGAAGTATTCTTATGACTTGGAGATTCTACCTCGACTTGTTCTCACTCTATTTTGATAGAACTTTCATTTTCCTTTGTTCAAGGTTTCTTTTTCAACTTAACTGTATAGATAATTTTTCTTTGTAAATCAAACCGTAGACTTACAACATATTGACCAAATTATCTTTAAATGTTCCATTAATACCAATAGTGTGGAAGACTCCTATTGCTATCATCAAGTGCAAGTAAAATTATACTCAAGCCATTCGTATATCAGTAAAGCAAACAGAAACTCAATATTGCTCCATATATAATAATAAACTCAGAATTTCATTAAAGGGATCGACTATTCCTGAAGGGAATTCTAATGATGCAAACTTTATTTCAAGTTTGAACTAATGCAAAACTAAAATAGTAATGTAAAACTTATAAGATAGATTACAAGGTCTTAAAGATCTCCCCAAGCTTGGAATCAAGCCAGGCGGGATCAAATAATCCCTTGCGATTATTTGATATCATGATTATTGTAGATCACTATGGCGCCATGGCGTGCAACACCGCGATGCGTAGCTTCTTGTTGGTATCCTCCAGGGTAGTGATGCGGCTGTAGCACCTACGCAAATCATATTGCAGAGTGTCCACTCTATCTGCAAGCTTAGTCACCAGTGGAAGGAGGTCTTCCTTCTTCTCCATCTCAATGAGACGGTGACAGACTTCAATGTGATGGAGTAGCTCCTGCTTCTGATATATCTCCAGTGCCCGCATGCGATCCATGGTCCTAGGGACAACTTCTTTTTCCTCATCCATAATGGATGGATCGGGGAAGTGGAAACCGTACCTCCACTCTTCTTGAGGCTTAACCTTCATACGAGCACCAATAGTTAGCTTTGAGAGTGGTGCCTTCGATCCCTTGCTAGCACCTGCACCAATATTAGATAATTCCACACTCCCTTTTCCATGCGGCTTGCGATCTTCTCTCTCTTGTTGAGCTTTCTTCATTGCCGCTGAACCAATCTCCGGATGATGAAGATCGATGCCTTAGACTCCCGGATCTGCGTAGGGCGAAGATGGATCCTGGTGGATGAGTTCCCCCTCTAGATCCCTTCCGGAGGTGAGGTTTTGGCGATTTCTAGGTGTTCTATATGTCATCTCTCTGATCCAGTTGCACGGGGTGAAAATATTTGAGGAGGCGGAGGCGACGCTAACTATACAGCCGGAAAATTTATTCTGGTCGTATAGTTGGTCGTTGAACCCTCTGTCTCCTTTATTCGCTTCTGGTTTTCTTCTGGTATTATTAATATTTCCCAAACAGGAGATTTACGTTGTTTTTGACTCCTTTTCTCCACAGTACAACTGCTCCAAGAATTGTATCCATTGGATCCATCATCTGTCCAGATCCTGGTGAAAACAGACATAAAATGTACACGCGAGCATAGTAAAATACCAAGATCCTACATCTACAATGCAAAATAATAATGTAAAACATGATGCAAATATGCCCTCATCAGCCAGCTGCTGGCTGCTGCCAGCGGCCTGCTCGGTCCCATCCCAACATGGGCATGCGGAGGCGTGGGAGAGCATGGCGAGTCGGCCGTCACACATGCCCGACACCCACCCGGTGTCACGCCGCCAAGGCTGACCTTGTCAGCAGCCGTTATTTGCTACTACTTGGCAGGCCACAAGCATAGGTGTCGGTCCACCCGGGCCGCACATTGCTGCTGCACCGCACCAGCTGTTGTTGTTGCTTGTTGGGATAGCTTGGCCGGTCCAGCCGGCCAGCTACACCCCTTTTCCCCTTTTTCTTGTATTTTATTAGTCCCACATGGGAAACCTTTGGTGGGAAGTACCCCTCCTCCACCTATATAAAGGGGTGCCCAAACACACCAATTGAGATATTCTCTAAGGCACTTTTCCTTAGAGAATCCCCCTCTCCCTGTCGTTGCCTTTATGGTGGCATGATCCCGTAGAAGGACTGTACACACAAACTCAACACCTCTATGACACGCCTTTGTGTTGCAGGGATTCCGGCCAGGACATCTACTTCCGCAAGCTCGGCAAGGATCAGAGCCCGGGAGTCATTGTCTTGCACTGTATGTGTGTGATGACTGGTCATTGTCATTGTCTTGTCATTGTCATTGTCTTGCACCAATAGTAGCGACTTGACTGTCGTGCAAGTACCTGGACAAGGGGTGACAGGCGAGGAGTTGCGCGACCTTGAGGTCGGACGAGTATGACTACATCATCCATACTCCTGCATGAGTGTAATGCGCTCATGCTCTTCAAGGGTATGTTACCGTTATCTTCCTCCGTTACTGCATTACTTCCTATATAGATCCTAGGCATTAGGGCATTCCGCGTAGTAATTTTTTTGTTTTCTACCATGAAACCCTTCAGTGGTATCAAAGCCGATCTATGTGTGGTATGCTAGTATGGACAGACATATGCAGATTGTGGGCATTCATACTCTAGTTGTCACCTTCCCACGTGTATTTGTCTATATTGCGGCACTGTGAGATGAAGTGGACCGGACCGACCATAAGCGTAATCTTACGCAAGACTAGTTCCACGCTTGACATACGGCTTGTACCATATAAGTGACTAGTGGGTGTCTATCTCTCTCACGGTAGTTGATATAGAATCTACAACGGAGGGCCCCGTGAGGGGTGTAGTATAGACAACTATTGGATCATGTTGTGGTTGGAAGTTCGTAGGTAGAAACGGTTCTATTGCTAAAGCCTAACAGCCATGTAAAAACTGTAATAGGTAAAGTAGAGGCGTCTAACTTTATGTTGCAGGGAAGGCTATGTGATGTGATATGGTTAGAGTCGTGAAAAGGTAATGTAGTTTACTTTTCCTATTACTAAGTCGTATAGTAGTAGTCATCGCGATGATGAACGACAAGACCGGTGGCGTCATGGACTTGGAGTCAAACTGGTGGCCTGATGTAGATCATGCTGAAGCACCTGATGGAGATCAAGGAGCACAAAGATAACCATGTCACATCACATTTCACATGTGATGTTTATCTTTGTGTGCATCTTGTTTGATTGCTAGTATTAGATAAACAACGGTAGCATTTAAATAGGATGATCCCTAATTAATACCAACGAAAGTTTTCTCCCATTAGTGCGCAACCACCAAGAAAGTTCGTAGTTATGAAGCAGGCCTTGATGATCAGGTGCTAGACATCTCTGCGTCCACATATAGTGGGTTCAAGCCATGTATGCACAATGAGTACACTTTGGTTGAGTTGGCGAGTATAGGATGTATAGACATGGCCTCGGAACATGGAGATCGAAAGATCAAGAACGAGTCTCATGAATGATGTGATCGACGGATATACTCGACCCTACTAGTTGCATCAAAGGTCATGATGATCAGGGATGATGTTGTGTAAAGGGGTCGTGTAATCACTAAACTGTCTTTAGGGATGATAGTTTAAGTGGGAGCTCATTTGTTAATATAATTGCAAATTTGAACTCCAATTATGAACTTAGTCTAAGTCCTTTCGCAAATTCCTTGTAGATTATGGCCATTCACTCAGTTCAGGACACTTTTGGTCCATTAATGAATGGAGAGAAACTTAAGCTAGATGGGTCGAATGTCATCGACTGGTACCAACACCTCAGGAGGACCATCATAGAAAACCATCTCCTCTATGTCCTTCGTGAACCCATGGAAGATTTCCCTAATGAATCCGACGATAGAGAAGATACGACTCTTCGTGACTTCCATGATACCTTCATGACTGTCAAGTACACCATAATCCATGCCATGGAATCTGGCTTGAGGGTGCACTTCCATGAAATCGACGCATTTGATATGATCAATGGATTTAAGAGCATGTTCCCGAAACAGATCAGGCGCATGCAATATGAGTACATGGGCGAGTTTACTTTTGCCAAAATGGAAGAAAATTCTAGCTTGGAAATCCACCTAGATAACATGGTAGAGATCCATGAACACCTTGTAGATTCTATGAATGACTAGTTGGCGGATGACTTTGCGATAGATGGGGTATTGCGTACGCTTCCTCCCATCTACAAAAATGTTGTCACCAACTATGTCGTGAAAGGGATATCATATACCTTTCATGATTTCATAGCAAAGCTGAAGACTACCAAGGTCGAACCCAAAGTTGGGATCATTGTCAATAGAGAAGGTATATGTTGATATACAAGTAATAAATGTTTCCATGAAACACTGATGCAGTTCTCAAGTATTGGATACTTAAATCTTGTTTTATTGAAAACATGACCCTCTACGTGAGAGTTACGGAATGGAACGAGGCGTTGATGGCATGATGGCAGCAACGAATCTGGTTGATGGCCAACAACACTCCTTCCCTCGAAGTTTATCATTAGGATTAGAAGATTTAAATAAAAGCTTTGTAATCGAGTATGTGAACCGTATTAGTGTGTCTTGCTTATTGTGAGATGGTTATTCATATTAATAAGGTACAATCAATTGTTCTTTTTCTATGAATAATTTCTTTTATGGTTCACATTGGAATTACAAACAAGTTATTCTAGTCTTAATATATATGATAATAGGGCATTTATGAAAATTTCCAAAAGATATCAAGGACCTTTATGTTAAGGTAGATATAGAATTAACAAGAATTCCAAAGTCTCCACAATTTGATCAAAGTGATTATGAATTCAAGTTATAACAATTTGGCATATAAGGACTTTTGAAAAAACTATTTCACAGATTATGATGAATTTGACGAATCAAATTGTATTGATAAGTCTAAAGCATCATAGTCATAATGTTTAAAATACATATAGGTCCAAAATAATGTTCTACTGGATTAATGTTAGGAATTAGAGTTAGAGATTGAAATAGTAAACACTCAATTAAATGTATAAGGAACATCTAAAGATTCGTGGAAACAACACTATATGATATATGGAAAGCTCGAGTTTCTAGAGATTTCGATAGTTCGAGATCGTTGCAAATAATAAGGATTTGTGGTGTATTCTTGGGAATACAAATTCCAAACCAATAACCAAAGAAGACAAAGTCTGTATTGTATCAATGTGGTACTTCTTTGAGAAAATGTTTTCTTACAGAAGTGTTAGTGGAAATGGTATAAGTGTAAACAAAGGTTTGACCTAACATCTATATTATAAGTATGCAGAACGAAATTTGTTCCAGGAAACAAACTTTACAAATAGAGGGAAACTATAATGATATGATCATAAAATTTTCAGCTAATACTTTATAAAAGTAGGATTCAAGAATTTGTTCTACCAATTGTAGAATTTCATTCTTGATTCACTTGTCTTATTATTTAAACAGGACATACCTACGAGCTACAAATAAAGATTGATGGACCTAAGTGCAATAAATGACTTAGAGTCATGAAATCCCATATTAAGTTACATTTGAGATTGTGAAGTAACAGTTACTTGATCTCATTAAGTAATGGTATTTACTTAGTCCTTCCTAGTAAACTGCAAAGTTGAAAGGATGGAAATGAAACTTAAAAGGAAGACATAAAAGCTGATCTGTCATAAAACATGTTTTTGACAAATGCTTAATGTCTATTGGATTTAATCAGCAAATAAGTCCAATCTGGAAATTGGTAAAGGATTATTCAAAAATGCAAAGTCTTCAGAGTTTTGAAAAGAAGTGTTGTAACTAGTACAACATGCAGATTTTGATCAATAGTGAGATTGTTGAAGTCCTGTAGCAGATTTTCGATTTGATGAAAGATCAAAGAATGTTGAATTTGCCAAGATTATTGAGAAAGTCTATAAATTGAGTGGGAGCTAAGAAATTTTCCAACTCGAATATGTGGACGACATATTTGAGTGGGAGATGAGTGCTAACCTAGAATATCAAATATTGATGATATATTTGAGTGGTAGCATAACAATTTTCTTGAATATGTATTTGACATATTAGTGAACAATGTGTTTGGTATTAGGAATGATTAGATCATTAGGTGGATGAAATTTAACTTACATTAAACATAGAGGATCTATCTGAAAGACCAGGATGTTTAATAAACATTAAATGTCAGAATACTTGGAGGATTCTGAAAGAAGTTCAGAAGGACCTAGTTGAGATTTTGAAAACAATTCAGAATGGATTCAAGTGAAGAATTGGTTCTGACTTGAGAAATTAGGAGAAGTATTGAGTAGTGACTCAGTATTCATGACAATGGTTAAAAGGAAAGGAGATGCATCACATCACCTATGCCTTGTCCATAGGTTTTCTAGAAAAAAACCATGTTATTTATACTTGACATAATGTGACCCAAGTTCTTAATATAAGAACATGTTTCTGAGTGATTAAAGTTAATCACTGAATCAGAGTTAAGTTTAGTGCATAAGAAGCATGGTCAGGGATCAAAGTTGCAAATCTAGCAATTTGATCAAAGTCTATAGAAGTATTAGAGTTCTTAAGAGTAAGCATGAGTGATTTTTGGTTTAAGAAAGTTCGACATTCGACTAAGTGTGTTTTATGGATACACATGACATCTTAAAAGTCCAAACAATTGATAGATCATCATTGTATACTAAAAACAGAAGTCTCACATTGTTACCAAAACAAAATGTTGTGAATGTCAAATAGGTGACAATAATGATTTGCAAATATGACCTTTTGAATCTAGTAAAACACATTTAAGACAGGAAGTCCTCCATGAGCAACCATGATCAATAAACACATACGAGATATGGTTTATGATTAGTAGCCAAGCGCGACGAAAAGGAGGAATGGAGGTGGTGGCCAGGGAATAAGTGGGTTGCACCCCTGCCCTTCCTCCTCTTTATATAGGGGTTGGGGGTTCGTCTTGGCCCCATGTCTAAGCCCTATTTTCAAAGGATTTGAACTTATCCCTTGGCCCCATGCGCATGTGCCTTGGGGGGTTGGCTTACTGGACCTTGTGGGAATGTGCACTCCCTCTCGAGCCATGCGGGACGTCCAGGACATGTGGGCCCATTATGGTCGCTTCTGGAACCTTCTAGAACCTCTGGTACAATACCAAAAAACCGATCTTTTTCGGTAATCCTGAAAATACTTTTTCATATGTTTTTCTTTATTTCTAGACAATTACAAAGCTCCTCATAATATCTAGAATTCCATCCGTGACTTGGAATCATAATTCGATAACACTAATGTAATATCTCATCAAAACCATAGCAACAGCGAACATTAAGTGTGTGACCCTACGTGTTCGAGAATATGTGTATATGATTGAGACAACCTCTCTCATAAATAACCAATAGTGTGTTCATGGATATCCATAATGTTTTCCACATATTCTATGAAGATCTTTTATTGGTATAACAATGATGTCGAGGATTTAAACAATCCCATATTCAATTCTCTTTGTCTTGTGATATGTTACTTACCCGAGATTCGATTGTTGGTATCACCATTCCTACTTCAATCTTGTTACCAGAAAGTTCTCTCTACTTGTTCAGTAATAAAATATCCCCATGACTAAACTCATTAGTCACATGCATGCAAGTTATTTATAATGTTGTGTTACCAATAGTGAAATGGATCATATGTGCACCTAGAGGGGGGGTGAATAGGTGCTACTCCAAATTTTACTTCTTTTTCATATTAGGCTTGACACAAAGGTAAATTATCTAGATATGCAACTAAGGTGAATATACCTATATGACAACCTAGCAACTATCACCACACAAGTAAAGGAGCAGTAAGATGATAGAGGTAACTGAGAGTGAAGCACACAGGGACAAGAGATTTGATTCACGATAGTTCCTTCCTTTTTAGGGGAAGTACGTCTACGTTTTAGGGGTGGGCGGTACTAATACCGCCAGGCCATAAAGGCCTCACCCTATTCTCTGATGAACTTTCGCCACAAATGTCCTAGTCCACTTTTCCACTATCGGTACCCTTCGAGGAGGGAACCGGTGCCTTTACAACAATCTTGGAGCAACTTCCACAATAGAACGGAGGATTCCAAGTACAAGTCTAGCTACCACAATGAAAACAAGCAAGTTAGAACTGAAAACACAACCTAGGATTTCCTAAGAAACACTAGAACAAGGGGGCCCTCAAGTAAATGAGGGGGAAATGCAAATCGCTTCGGTGAAGATGTAGATCGGTGTCTTCTCCTTCGATTCTCCAAAGATCAAGAGTTTGGATGGTTGAGAGAGGAGATCTTGAAGATTAGGTGGCTCAGCTTCTAGGGTTCTTGAGGTTTGGGATGAGGAAGTATCAAAGGTAGAAGAAGGGCCCTTTCTATAGGGGACTAGAAAATATAGCCGATGCGTCCACTTAACCCGAAGTGTACGTCCGAATATCACCAGACACTCCGGCCGAGCATCACCGGACATTCCGGCCTGGCCAAAAACTTTCAAAGTTTCCATCCAGAATCTGGATGGATTCTGAACTGGCATACTAAATGGAAACCACTCCTTGGTGATGGTTTGTAGGAAACTCGGCACCACACAATCCGCCTCGCACCAGCTGGACATTCCGGCATGGCCGGACACTCCAGCCAGAACCTGCTGGACAGTCTGGAAAAACTCAATTTGCACACTTAAAATTCTTGGGATCTTCATGAAGGGAATATGCCCGAGAGGCAATAATAGAGTGGTTATTATCTTATTCCATGTTTATGATAAATGTTTATTTTACATGCTAGAATTGTATTGATCAGAAACATCAATACATGTGTGTTTAATAAACAAAAAAGGGTTCCGAGTTATGCCTCTCTTATAGACTAGCTTATTGATTAACAAGATGATCAAGGTTTCCTGATCATGGACATTGGATGTTGTTAATAACAAGGTCACACCATTGGTGGAATGATGTGATGAACATTCATCCTAAGTATAGCATTATGATCAAAGTCATTATGTTTATATTGCTATAACATCATACGAAGTAATCTTTATCCTTAGACCATGAGATCATGTTAATTGCTAACACCGGAAGAGTATCTTGATAACATCAAACGTCACACCGTAACAGGGTTACTATAAAGGTGGGTTCAGTGCTACGAAGGTGTTCTGTTGAGGCTCATGGATCAAGAGTGGGATTTGTCCATCCCGATGATGGATATATATACTCTGGGCCCTCTCGGTGATATCACATTGAAATAGCTTGCAAGCAAGTGATGTGATCACTAGAATGTTATATCACGGGAACGAGAAAAGAGTGCATGTCGGTAACGAGATCAAACTAGGTATGGAGATACCGATGATCGAATCTCGGACATGTAATATATCGCGGGACAAAGGGATTTAGTTACTAGCGTTAAAGGTTCTCACGATCACAGAAGTCATCGTTGAATGTGTAGGAGTCAGTATGGATCTCCAGGTCCCGCTGCTGATTATTGATCGGAGAGGGTCTCGATCATGTCTGCATTATTCATGAACCATAGGGTGACACACTTAAAGGATACCGACACCATTTGGAGCAAATATGTTTCATAAAGATTTAAGAAAGCGCTGGAATTATTTCAATAGACACAAAAAGCTGTTTGGGTGAAAATGCTGAAATTGGTTATGCATGTAATATTGAAATGTTGCAGGGGTTTTATGTGAATGTTTGTTAATTAAAGTAATTAACAAAATTCTGAATAAAAATAATAAAAGAGTTTTATTAAATGAGAGAGCATTAAATTTGGAGAAATTTAATGCATTTAAAGTGGAGACTTTAAAAGAGAATGTGAAGGGGCATTTTAATGTGGAGGGGTTACCATCACATGAATGGAGGAGGTGAAGGGTCACCCCTCCATGCACCGGCCATGAAGGAGGGGCACCCCCCTCCTCCTATAAAAGGCCACCCCCTCCTCACTTCTCACACACACCTCCTTGTGAAGGATCTCTCTCCCCCTCTAGTATTATTCCCCCATGGTCTCGGATTAGCGAGATACATGTTCCTGGTGGCTTTATCTAGAAAGGAGTTGCTGCTTCCGCTGCTTTCCTGGAGCGAGGGACGGAGGTTGTCGGGGTACCAGACGTGTGTGGGATCATGGATGCACCGCTGCTTTGCGGTGCTGGACTTGGTGGTGCTGGAGCTGGATCTGATGGACGTGCTGGAGCCGGACCTGCTGGACTTCATCACGATCTTGAGATCGACAAGTGTACGACTACATCAACCACGAGTTCCTACTCGTTAACAAAGCTCGTTGTCTACGAGGGTAAGTTCTCATTGGATGTATGTCCACCCGTTGCTTTGTACCTAGTAGATAGATCTTGGCGTGTAGTTCACACCGTAGGAATTTTTTTGTTTTCTATGCTGCGGACCCAACAGTGGTATCAGAGCCTGATCTATGCATAGGTGCTTAGCACGGGTAGTACACATATGTTGATATGTGGGCGATGATGATCATGTTATTGCATCTTCTATGTATTTTGGATATTGGTGGCATAGTGGGATGAAGCGGCCCGGACCAACCTTACATGTCATCGTACATGAGACCGGTTCCACGACTGACATGCAACTTGTTTTGCATAAGTGGTCAAGGGTGTCTGTCTCTCCTACTATAGTCAATATCTGATTTACAATGAGTTGCTAATAACTTAGTTATCCTCGTTGTGGTTCATGTTCGTAGGTAAGAACGGTTCTATCTCTGAAAGCCCTAAGCCACGTAAAACTTGCAATTGATAAATTAGAGGCGTCTAGTTTAGATCGTTGCTGGGCTAGTGTATTGATATGGTATTGTTGTAAGTAGATGTATGATAGATACTCTTACAACACACTCAACGTGTAAGTTCCATAGACCTTGGCCTTACACACAAAGGAATGATAGAGATCATACCACGATGCAAATGATAGAGATCAAATGCATGGACCATATCATCTCACTTTACACAATTGATGTTGATAGATTCTTTTAAAAGAAAAAGGAATTGCTGAAAGAGAATCTATAAAATATTTGGCAGAAAATATAAGGTTGGAGATGTCCAACTTAGGTATATAGAAGATATACATGTTATGGCTATATTCCTTGCTTGTTAAACAATGTGGTTCTTAGGTATTGGATACCGGTATTGGATACCAAATTGGTTGGTATGAAGTGTCATACAGGACAACGCAATTCATGAACTACAATGGCCTCAGTAACCAGCAAGAGAATGAGTGATGATGTTCATCGAAAACAAATAAAGTGTTATTGTGTTTTTCGTTGTCATCAAACCAAGCCTTCAAGATTTGTTTAAATAATTGTTATTTTGTTCCGGTATCATGAGAACAATGGCTGTTCAAATAATTACCGTATTCCATAAAGGATGGATGAACTTTTACAAGTCTAGTTGGATAAATCACATCCATAAACACTATTGCTAAAATGTCGCAAGACAAATGATTGAAAGATCACTTATGAAGTGACATCGCTGTTTAAATTATATTTGAAAGAAAACATGAAGAAACTCCGTGTTGATGGATTTTTGGAGCCTTTGATTTTGATCAATTGACGCATGTGAGACTTTCCTCGAGATAATTGAAACTCCGTCCATAGGCCAGAGAGGAACGGGTGACTAGCTTATTGGAAATTGTGCATGCTGATGTGCATAGTCCATTATGTGCAGCCATATGCGATGGATCTTTTTGCTTCATATGCTTTCTCCAAAAATTTGAGTGAATATATCTGTATATTTACTTAATAAGGAAGAAGTATGAAACATTTGAAAATTGTTCAAAGACTTTCAAGATGAAGTGGAAAATCATTGTAACAAGAAAATAAAGAGTTTATGATTCGATCATAAAGGAAGATATTTGAGTCACAGGTTTAGCAAAAACACCTAAGACTTGAGGAATTGTTCCATGATTTGTGTTTCCCGATAAACCATAGGAGTATGGCATATTCGAGAGATAAAATCAAACCATGTTTGACATGGTAAGATCAAGGGTGTCATTTATAAAACTGCCATTATGTTTTAAGGATTGAAGCTTTAGAGACTACCGCTTTTACACTGAAAAGAGCACCATCGTGATCCATTGAAATGACACCATATGAGTTATGGTTTGGGTCAAAACCCGAATTGTCTTTTCTTAAATTTTGGTATGCTATGCATAAGTAAAATGTTTACAACCAAACTCGGATAAGCACGTCTTTGTAGGTTATCCCAAAGAATTTGTTGGGAATTTCTCCATAACACCGAGGACAAAAGAGTTTCTTACTTGGAACATCAAGTTTCTTGAGAAGGAATTTTTTGTGAAAAGTTAAGTGGGAGGACAATAGAACTTTGATAAGGTTGTTGAACCTTAGCTATATGTGCTAAGTAGCGCTTGCGCGGAAGTGTCGGTGGCGGCCACAATGCTCATGGCTCTCGTGATTACAAAAGGTGTGATCTCGGAGATTAGAGTTCCTATAGAACCGTGTGGGTCGGTAAGAATCAAATAGTAAGATTTGATAAGCAAGTCGTTATTGTTTTGACAATGATGAACCGACTACATGCAAAGAAGCGATGATGGGCCCTGACTCCATAAAATGACTAGAAGTCATAGAATCCGTGATAGTATCCATACACGAGAAAAACAAGTTTCCGAACTTGGAAGACCCTCCGGAAAGGCGTGAAGCCTATCGGTCGTGTTTGGATCTATAAAGAAATAAGACATGGATGTTTAACATCTATGAAATAGTCGACATGTCAGAAAGAAGTTTACGACAATGTTCAAGGAGTTGACTATGACAAGATTTGATCTTTCATAGCGATATATAGTCTTGACGGATTAATGTAGCAACCACTACATATAATTTGGTATATGGTAGTTGAATAAATAAAACAAGGTTCTTCTAATAGAACGGTAACCTAGGACATGTACATGACATGGTCCGAATGGTTTTGTTAATTCAAAGGGTGCTAAAAGGGCATGTAAACTTCAATAGTTGAAGTAAGCATAGCGGAGTTGGAATCTTCACCATGATGAAACTGTTAAAAGAGTTTAAATTCATCAGAGATGATGAAGATGCTTGCATTTGCAAGAAATTAAGTGGGAGCGCTGAGACATATTTCTAATACATTATGTAGAGGACATATTGTTGATTGGAAATGATGTATCTTGTATTGACACAAGTTAAGAATTTCATTAAAATAAGATTTCGATGAAAGACTTGGGCAAACCCGGAATATTAGGCATCAATATCTATATGGATAGATTAAGGCGCTAATATGGTTGTGCCAGACATACATATATGAGATATTGAAAGGGTTCAATATGGAAACAACAAGAAAGGTTCTTGCTGCATGGAAAGGATTGTATCAAAATTCAAGTGTTTCAACACTTGGTGAGTAAAATCACATGAAGATTTTTGATCGATTATACCATAATATGTATATATCCAAAATGTCCTATGCTCTAAATGTTATGAGCATATACCAGAATGATTCATAAGATGATCATTGGACAATAGGAAAGATATTCTTATGAGCTTTGGAAGAACTAAGAATATATAATGTATAAGTGACAAATAGTTAAAGGTAGTTCATTGTAAAGTGTTACATTGATACTAGTTTTGTCACAATATACAAATTAAATTTATCTCAATTTAGACTATGGGTGGCACAATGTAATGGAAAGGATGTTCCATGATGGATTTGGATGAGTTCCAAAGTTGAGACATTGTGACGGATACTACAACAAAAGGCTAAGTATATGACTGCTATAGTAGCAGCAAAGGAGGGCATTTGTGTTAAGTAGTTTGTTATCAAACTAGGTGTGGTTCAAAGTGGGCTAATACTATGAAGATATATTGTGTGACAATAATATCAACATATTTTTAGCCGAACGAACTAAAGGTCTCACCAAAGGAGCAAATCTATACAATGCCATCTCATTTGAGAATGAGTGATGCGTAGAGACGCAGAGACATGCAAATGCACACGGACCTGAAACTGTCAGATCCGGAGATTATGTTAACCACTAGTAATTGCGTATATGCAACACCAGAAAGCCATAGGTGTTCAATACGCAAAGTTTTTCAAACTAGATTATTGACTCTAGTGCAAGTGGGAGACTGAAGGGAATATGCCCGAGAGGCAATAATAAAGTGGTTATTATCTTATTCCATGTTTATGATAAATGTTTATTTTACATGCTAGAATTGTATTGATCAGAAACATCAATACATGTGTGTTTAATAAACAAAAAAGGGTTCCTAGTTATGCCTCTCTTATAGACTAGCTTGTTGATTAACAAGATGATCAAGGTTTCCTGATCATGGACATTGGATGTTGTTAATAACAAGGTCACACCATTGGTGGAATGATGTGATGAACATTCATCTGAAGTATAGCATTACGATCAAAGTCATTATGTTTATATTGCTATAACATCATACGAAGTAATCTTTATCCTTAGACCATGAGATCATGTTAATTGCTAACACCGGAAGAGTATCTTGATAACATCAAACGTCACACCGTAATAGGGTGACTATAAAGGTGGGTTCAGTGCTATGAAGGTGTTATGTTGAGGCTCATGGATCAAGAGTGGGATTTGTCCATCCCGATGACGGATAGATATACTCTGGGCCCTCTCGGTGATATCACATTGAAATAGCTTGCAAGCAAGTGATGTGATCACTAGAATGTTATATCACGGGAACGAGAAAAGAGTGCATGTCAGTAACGAGATCAAACTTGGTATGGAGATACCGATGATCGAATCTCGGACATGTAATATATCGCGGGACAAAGGGATTTAGTTACTAGCGTTAAAGGTTCTCACGATCACAGAAGTCATCGTTGAATGTGTAGGAGTCAGTATGGATCTCCATATTGATCTGAGAGGGGTCTCGATCATGTCTGCATTATTCGCGAACCGTAGGGTGACACACTTAAAGGATACCGACACCATTTGGAGCAAATATGTTTCAGATAAAGATTTAAGAAAGCGCTGGAATTATTTCAATAGACACCAAAACTGTTTCGGGTGAAAATGCTGAAATTGGTTCTGCATGTAATATTGAAATGTTGCAGGGGGTTTTATGTGAATGTTTGTTAATTAAAGTAATTAACAAAATTCTGAATAAAAATAATAAAAGAGTTTTATTAAATGAGAGAGCATTAAATTTGGAGAAATTTAATGCATTTAAAGTGGAGACTTTAAAAGAGAATGTGAAGGGGCATTTTAATGTGGAGGGGTTACCACCACATGAATGGAGGAGGTGAAGGGTCACCCCCTCCATGCACCGGCCATGAAGGAGGGGCACCCCCCTCCTCCTATAAAAGGCCACCCCCTCCTCACTTCTCACACACACCTCCTTGTGAAGGATCTCTCTCCCCCTCTAGTATTATTCCCCCATGGTCTCGGATTAGCGAGATACATGTTCCCGGTGGCTTTATCTGGAAAGGAGTTGTTGCTTCCGCTGCTTTGCTGGAGCGAGGGATGGAGGTTGTCAGGGTACCGGACGTGTGTGCGATCACGGATGCGCCGTTGCTTTGCGGTGCTGGACTTGGTGGTGCTGGAGCTGGATCTGATGGACGTGCTGGAGCCGGACCTGCTGGACTTCATCACGATCTTGAGATCGGCAGGTGTACGACTACATCAACCACGAGTTCCTACTCGTTAACAAAGCTCGTTGTCTACGAGGGTAAGTTCTCGTTGGATGTATGTCCACCCGTTGCTTTGTACCTAGTAGATAGATCTTGGCGTGTAGTTCACACCGTAGGAAATTTTTTGTTTTCTATGCTGCGGACCCAACACTTCATTCAACAACTCAATTAGAACCCTCTTTACCTTTTAGAGAGCAACACATTAACAGTATGCTGACAAGTTTATAATGCCCTCAAACACTTAGCACACGATTTGACCTTCCTAGTGTTGTCAACAAACATCAAAACATATAAAGGGGCAAAATGCCCTTTCAATCTCCCCCTTTTTGGTGTTTGATGACAACCCAAGGATTTGCATAAAGGATAAGAAATAAGCATAGAAACAAATGATTTACAAACTATAGAGAGGCTCCCCTAGATGTGTGACCACTTTAAGTTTGCATTTGAATACAAGGTCATAGAAAGTAGGATCAACACCCTCTTTAGAATTTATAAACTGATATCATGAGCAAGTACAAAGATGAGAAAGCATAAAAAACTACTTGCACACAAGGTAAGACAAGATACCAACATGAAGACTAGACAAATAAGATAGGCACAACATAGTCTTTAACAAGATAATGAAACTGGGCATGCATGTCTTACCACAAACATTAGAGTTCAACACAACATAACCACATAGTTCTCTGATGGCTCAATGCACGGCGCCCAGAAAAATGCTTGTTGGCGGTGTTGATGTAAAGCTTGTTGGGAACCCCAAGAGGAAGGTATGATGAGCACAGCAACAAGTTTCCCTCAGTTATGAAACCAAGGTTTAATCGAACCAGTAGGAGCAAGGAAACACCCCAAAGGTGTTACTAGCTGAGCTTTGGCAGGGCGCACTACCGGTGCTAGTAGCAACGTGGAGACCTGCACAACACAACCACAGAACTTTGTCCCCAACTTGCGATGAGGTTTTCAATCTCACCGTGTTTTGCGGAAAACAAAGGATTAAACATATCGAATGGAAAGAAGTAAAAGTTTGCAGAAAGTAAACACAAAGCAGTAAACAGTTTATAGATTGTATGTAAAGAAAGGACCGGGATCCATAGTTCACTAGAGGTAGCTCTCCTTAGATAGATAACATGCTGGGTGAACAAATTGCAGCGGGGCAATTGACAAACACCGAGAAAGCAATACATGCATATACTAATCATATTGACCCCTTTGAGATTTGATTGGGCATTACAACATAATACATAGACCGCCATCCAACTGCATCTATGACTAATAATCCACCTTCATGTTATCATCTGAACCCCCTCCAGTATTAAGTTGCAAGCAACATATTATTGCTTTACAAACTGCATGTAAAGTAAACAATATGATTGTTCTATGAACAAAGGATTGTTGTTTTCTCCCTAGTAGCAACAACACATCTAGTACCTTAGAGATTTCTGTCACTTCCCCAGATTACCAGAGGCATGAACCCACTATCGAGCACAAATACTAACTCTTGGAGTTGCTAGCATCTACTTGGCCAAGATAGCTACTAACAACAGAAAGCATGCAAGATCTCAAATAACAAAGACATGATAGAATCAATAATCAATCTGAAATAGCATCTCAATATCCATCGGATCCCCGCAAACACAACATGTATGGATTACAAAAATATGATCTTGATCATGAACGGAGCTCACAAGATTTAAACATGAAAGCACAAAGGAGGAGAACCAGCCATCTAGCTACTACATGGATTCGTAGTCCAAGGATGAACTACTCACGCATCACACCGGAGGCTTGCATGGTGATGAAGAAGGCCTCCAGGGTGAATTCCCCTCTCCGTCAGGGTGCCGGGAAGAGCTTCAGATCCCTCCTGATCTAGGGATGGAGATGACGGTGGCTACAGACTCTTTCGTGGATTTTTGATCGGGCCCTTAGGGTTTTCGTCCCGAGGGCAATATATAGGCGGAAGGAGAGGCCGAGGGGGTGCCGGGAGCCACCACACCACCCCGTGGCGCGGGTCAGGCCTGGCCGCGCGGCCAGGTGGTGTGGCCGGCCCCTGTCCCCTCTCCGTCTCGTATTCTGGCACTTGATCCCTTCCGAAAAAATAGGCACTTTGGCTTTTGTCCCGTCCAATTCCGAGATTATTCATTTTCTGACTTTCCTGGAACCAAAAACAGCAGAAAAGCAGTAATTGGCCTTTGTGGCTCTTGTTAATAGGTTAGTCCAAGAAATCATATGAAAAGTATTCCAAAGTTGGAACAAAACACAAGAAAGTGGATAAAACCAAGCATGGAACATCAAAAATTATAGATACATTTGCAGTGTATCAACATCCCCAAGCTTAACTCCTGCTCGTCCTCGAGTAGGTAAGTGATAAAAAGAAAGAATAATTTTTGAGGTGACATGCACCATCATAAACTTGATCAAAGTATTTGTAAAACAGTCAAAGCTGGGATCATAGTACTTCAATCATAACATGAAATACAAAGTTCTAGCAATAAGACAAAGAAACTATGTTGCAACATGAAAAGGCACAAACAAAAGATTCATGAATAACAATGCTTTGCAAGACATTTGTTTGTTTCACATAGAGAAAACATAGCATAATAGTATTCAGCTTGTCCCTCATAGAGTAGCAAATATAAATGTATAGGCCACCTTCAAAGTTCATAAGAGTGACTAGATACAAATAGTTTAGAACAAGCAATATCAAGGTATGCATCAATCAACTAGTCTTGGGACAATGCACATAGAACTAAGAATGGCCACTATGCTCTCAAAGTAGGTGCATAAAGGTAGAAGGTGGAGACTCAATATATAAGTGGAAGAAAGGCCTTCATAGAAGGAAGCAGGGATTCAAGTCTCATAAAGAGCTTCCAAAAATTATGGTACTTGTAGTTTTCAGCTCTCAATGCCCCTATCATAAGCATCTTGAAGTGATTAAGGTTAAAGTGACACAACTAAGAGGATATGCTTGACAAGTTATAAACCGAAATCTCATGCCCCTTACTTATGAAGACCGATCCTCATGCTACTCAACTTCAATCACGAGTAAGCTCTTGTCATTGTAAGTATATGTGTATTATTAAGAACCGCTAACGGGGTACCCCTTGCACATGATACGGGAGCTTTCCCATAATCAAAATGACAAGGCAAGCAGACAATGAGCATCTCAGCGATCTTTTTATTTGCTATTTGCATAGGTTTTTATTGAGGATGCTTCATAGAGTGCTCATTATGGTGATGCTGCAAGTTTCCACCATGATTAGGCATGTCTTAGGCTAGTGGCCCAGGCGTTTCTCTAACACACATACAAACTCCATGATCTTACAAGTTCCACTTTTATTTCACACCGCCGGGATCCGTAAGCAAAAGAACATGATATCAACAGGGTACAAAGTACAAGTGCAATGTTGAAAGCGTTCCCCATGGTACATGGTTCTGCTAATTTCAACTTATAAAGCGCAAGCATATACGCAACAAAGAAGGACCCAATGGTTCAAGTTTATTAGAGGCAAAAAGTAAAGTGTGCCATCAAGTTCGTGAGAGCTTTAATCACTAGTTTTCTCATAACAAGTGGAAGGTAAACAAAAGCATGAATATACTTGGAATAGCATAAGCTAGTAGGTAGGTATGGTGGACTCTTTGGAATAACTTGGTTTAGGGAGTTGGATGCATGAGTGGAACTCATACTTGGTTGTGGAGGCTAGCAAAAGACTGGGAGCGACAAACTAAGAGAGCAATAATGGCCATAATCATGCAGAGCGACAAAACATCATTGATCAAAGCATAAAGTGATACTACAAGTTGAAAACTAAAGGATCATAAAGGCTATGGTGACTTGTGATAGTCATAACATGGTGTGAGCATGTGCCAAGTCAACCCAAATAAAGCATCAAAGGAGAATACCACTATACTATGCTTTAATATGCTAAAACACCGCATGATTCATCCAAGGCACATTAAGCAATCTCAATTGTTTATAACAAGTCATGCTACAGCAAAGAATACTAAGCATAAAGCCAAAACAATATCAATCATGGCATGACAAAGCATAGGCCACAGTCAAAAAACGAGCTCTTTTTACCACATAAGCATGAACTTTCCTACTCTTTTCCAAACCAAACCAAACTAATTGCAAACCAATGTAAGAAAGAGGGGGTCCAACCAATTTATTCAGAAAACTAAGCAAACCAAGCAAACGAAAAACCAAAACAAAAATGAAAAAGAAGACGCTCCAAGAAAAACACAACTGTGCATGAAACAATAAAAATGAAGCGTTTAGAAGAAACCTGGGATTTTTATTGATGAAGAAGGGGATGCCTTGGGCATCCCCAAGCTTTGACGCTTGTACTTCTTGGATATTTCTTGGGGTGACATGCGTGGCATCCCCAAGCTTGAGCTTTAGTCCATCCTCCATCTCATTACTCATTCCTTCCATACACGTGAAATTTTTCCTTCATACAAAACTTCACACAATCTCATTAGCAACATTAGTGCACTTAAGATAAATAAGTCTCAAGGTTCAGTTCTAACACCAAATAAACTTCCATTAGAACACTAGATACTGTAGCACTTCCCTCAAAAATCTCAATTCCCCAAAAGAACTCAAGAAGGAACCAACAAGAAGCAAATGCAGAAAATGGCAGAAATCTGTCAAAACAGACCAGCAGGTAAAGAAGAATTTTTTCGAAGACCTTCTGTTGCTCAAATCAAAAAGTGTTGAACTAACGAAAGTTAGATAACAACCTGGGTCAGAAGCACAAAACATTACAGCTCAAGCCGACGTACAGAGCTCTCTCAAGAATTTTTACGGTGAAGCACAAAAATCTGTTTCGGGACAGCAACTTTCCCAATCATTACTTCACTCTCATTAGAGGTTACTCTTGGCACAAAAAGCAAATAAAAAGGATAAGGAGCGGTTATTACTGAAGTAATAACTTCCAAGACTCAACTAAAACTCTTGGGTTATCTCCCAACAAGTATTTTTCTTTAACGCCTTTAAGTTAGGCATGAAAATTTGAGAAGATGCTCTTATAGGAAATATGAATTGAAGTAAAAGAGAGCATCAAGAAGCAAATTCAAAACACATTTAAGTCTAACCCACTTCCTATGCATAGGAATATTGTATGCAAATAAATGCATAAAGAACAAAGTGACAGGCATAGGAAGATAAAACAAAAGTAACTTCAAAACTTTCAGCACAAAGAGAGGTGTTTCATTACCATAAAAACTTCTACAACCATATTTTCCTCTCTCATAATAATTTTCAGTAGCCTCATGAATAAACTCAACAATATAACTATCACATAAGGCATGCTTTTCATGATCTACAAGCATTAGAGCTTTATGATAAACATTTTCAAAAGAATCCTCGGGAACATAATATTCACCCTCCTTTGATAAGCATGGGGGACAATCAAATAATGTAAGGGATAAAGAGTTACTCTCATTAGAAGGTAGGCATGGGTAGATCCATTCTTCCTCCTTTTGTCCATCACTCTCCTCCTCTTTTTCATCTAATGAGCTTTCAGGTTCAGCAATTTCTTCTTCCATGGAGGTTCTAGCAGGCGGTGGTTCATCTATTACCTTAGCGGTCATAAAACTGTTCCCAAATAGGAAACTGAGTGAGCTATCCATAATGAAATAGTGATTGGAGCAGAGCTAGTCATAAAGGCAACTTAAGAAAGGAACTAATTTTTTTTGCGTTTTTTCCAATAATAAAGCAAACTAGTAAAACTATTTTTTTGTGTTTTTGAAGAACAAAACAAGAAAACAAAGCAAAAAGAAACTAAGCAAAACAAAAACAACAAAGTAAAGAGATTGGTTATGAGGGACTCCCCTTATGAAGATGTCCTTGACTCCAAGAACGGCGAGAAAAAATGCTTGATGGCTCAATGCACGGTACCAGAAAAATGCTTGTTGGCGGTGTTGATGTAGAGCCTGTTAGGAACCCCAAGAGGAAGGTATGATGAGCACAAAGCAAGTTTCCCTCAGTTATGAAACCAAGGTTTAATTGAACCAGAGGAGCAAGGAAACACCCCAAAGGTGTTACTAGTTGAGCTTTGGTATGCGCACTACCGGGTGCTAGTAGCAACATGGAGACTGCAACACAAGCACGTAACTTTGTCCCCAACTCATGGCGAGGTTGTCAATCTCACCGTGTTTTGCGGAAAACAAAGGATTAAATGTATCGAATGGAAAGAAGTAAAAGTTTGCAGAAAGTAAACACAAAGTAGTAAACAGTTTATAGATTGTATGTAAAGAAAGGACCGGGATCCATAGTTCACTAGAGGTGGCTCTCCTTAGATAGATAACATGCTGGGTGAACAAATTACAGCGGGGCAATTGACAAACACCGAGAAAGCAATACATGCATATACTAATCATCTTGACTCCTTTGAGACTTGATTGGGCATTACAACATAATACATAGACCGTCATCCAACTGCATCTATGACTAATAATCCACCTTCAGGTTATCATCCAACCCCTCCAAAGATTAAGTTGCAAGCAACAGATTATTGCTTTATTTAATCGTGTAAAGTAAACAATACGATTGTTCTATGAACAAAGGATTGTTGTTTTCTCCCTAGTAGCAATAGCACATCTAGTACCTTAGAGATTTCTATCACTTCCCCAGATTACCAGAGGCATGAACCCACTATCGAGCATAAATACTAACTCTTGGAGTTGCTAGCATCTACTTGGCCAAGATAGCTACTAACAACGGAAAGCATGCAAGATCTCAAATAACAAAGACATGATAGAATCAATAATCAATCTGAAATAGCATCTCAATATCCATCGGATCCCCACAAACACAACATGTACGGATTACAAAAAGATGATCTTGATCATGAACGGAGCTCACAAGATCTAAACATGAAAGCACAAAGGAGGAGAACCAGCCATCTAGCTACTACATGGATCCGTAGTCCAAGGATGAACTACTCACGCATCACACCGGAGGCTTGCATGGTGATGAAGAAGGCCTCCAGGGTGAATTCCCCTCTCTGACAAGGTGACGGGAAGAGCTTCAGATCCCTCGCGATCTAGGGATGGAGATGACGGTGGCTACAGACTCTTTCGTGGATTTTTGATTGGGCCCTTAGGGTTTTCGTCCCGAGGGCAATATATAGGCGGAAGAAGAGGCCGAGGGGGTGCCGGGAGCCACCACACCACCCCCTGGCGCGGGCCAGGCCTGGCCGCGCGGCCAGGTGGTGTGGCCGGCCCTTGGCCCCTCTCCGTCTCGTATTCTGGCACTTGATCCCTTCCGGAAAAATAGGCACTTTGGCTTTTGTCCCGTCCAATTCCGAGAATATTCATTTTCTAACTTTCCTGGAACCAAAAACAGCAGAAAACAGGCAGCTGGCACTCTGGCTCTTGTTAATAGGTTAGTCCAAGAAATTATATGAAAAGTACTCCAAAGTTGGAACAAAACACAAGAAAGTGGATAAAACCAAGCATGGAACATCAAAGATTATAGATACATTTGCAATGTATCATTCTCATATGGATACAATAAAGACACAAGCTTCAAAGAGGCAAATCGAATGAACGAGAAGCTTGTGTACCCATGCAAATCCTAGTAGCAACCTAATATAGGGCTACTTCTCCGCCTTTGGCATCGAGACACCAAAAAGGGAAAAGAGCAATACTAAAGCACCCGAAACAGAGTCTAGCCACTGTAGTCCTCATCATCCTCATCCTCATCGTTGTCATTGTCACCATCCTCATCTTTGGAGCCTTCCTCCTCATCCATGTCTTGAGAGGAGTCTCCTTGACATGAGGGAGAGAAGAGGAGGACACATCCTCAAATAAGGACCAATCAACATGACCCTGGCTCTAGTGGCCATAAGAGAGCGTTCCATCCGAAGCTTGTTGGGATGCGTCAATGTCCATGTGCCAGTTGATCTTCTTGAGCTCCTTCATGACCTTCGTGTTAGCCTTATAAGCATCATACTGACCATGGCAGATATCAATATTCTTACACAGGAGCAACTTTTTCCACCAAGAAGCTTTCTTCACCTTTTGGTGCACTTCCGTAGTAATGGTGTCAAAACGGTACGCATTGCTAGCATGCTTCATGCGAGGACCACGAGGCTTGTGCACATCCTTAGATGCTTCACCACTATCTTCATCCTCATCATCACTAGGCTCAAAGACATCGTGTGACTGGGGATAGCCACGGGGTGCCTTGGTGGAAGGAGCCTCATTTCTCTGAAGCTTGGCAAGCTTGTGCTTAACAAGATTGGAGTGGACCAAAGGTGTTGGAGGATTGTGGGAAAGAATTAGCTTCATCACATATGGGGCATAGAGAGGACACTTCTTGTCCATAATGCACTTGTACATATCATGATAGATGAAGTCCATAACATCAATAGCACCACCTTCATGGTTGGGACCAAGAGAAAACACGGAATGAGCATGAGCCATGAGGTTGATTTCAGCACCTCTCGTTTCATCTTTGTTGCCTTCCTTAGGAGTAATAGTGTGGTCAAGCATGCGAAAGCAGAATGTTGTAGAGAAGCTTGATGTTGGTGGTTTGGCCACACACTCCATTCTTCGAATAGATGGGAGCCAACCTCTTTTTGTCATATGCTTGACCATGAACATGCATCCTCACACCACTAGGACGATTGGGGTTGAAAGGCAAACCAAGAATACCTGCAAACTAGAACAACACCTCGTGTTACTAGACATCCGCTCAAGAGGAATCTCCAAAGAGTCACCAAAGACAACTGTGGCATAGAACTAATGGACCAAGTCTGTGTTGTACTCTTCATTTGCTTGAAAGATGGTGTGTAGCCCCATCTTCTCAGTCACCCATAGAGCATCATGGAAATAAGCAAAAGCCAACAACTTCTCAATCTCTAAACATTGCATAGGAAAAACAGGAGTCTTGAAAGAACTCATCACCTCGGTATAAAGAAGAAATTTCTGATTCCTCCAGAAATGATCATCATGAGAGGTGTGGGCTGATGACCCACAAGTATAGGGGGTGTATCGCAGTATTTTCGAGGGAAGTGAAACCCAATTTATTGATTCGACACAAGGGAAGCCAAAGAATATTTATAAGTCTTAACAACTGAGTTGTCAATTCAGCTGCACCTGGAAACAATCTTGCTCATAGCAGTTTATCAGTAGAAACATTTTTGTAGTAGCAATAACAAAGTAATAGTAGTAGTAAAAGTAAAGACAGAGTAGTAACAATTGCAGTAAACAGTAGGATTAAAGCGCGGTAGGCATAGGGATGGATGGACGGGCGTTGCATGGACAAGACAATTCATATGGCAATCAAGACATAGGGCATTTGCAGATAAATAAGATAAAGCATCCAAGTACTATATAATCATAGGCATGTGTTCCATATATAGTCATACGTGCTCGCAATGAGAACTTGCACAACATCTTTTGTCCTGCCAGCCCGTTTGCAGCGGGGCCTCAAAGGAAGTACTGGTAATTAAGGTGCTCCTTTTAATAGAGCACCGGAGCAAAGCATTAACACTCTGTGAACACATGTGATCCTCAAATCAAAGCCAGTCCCTCCGGTTATCCCGATTGCTGTCACTTCGGGGCCTTTAGTTCTGGACAACAATATGTGTATACAACTTGCAGGTAAGACCATAAACAATACTATCATAATGAATCAATAACATGTTCAGATCTGAAATCATGGCACTCGGGCCCTAGTGACAAGCATTAAGCATAACAAGTTGCAACAAAGTCAAAAAGCACTAATAATAGATACTAGGCACCATGCCGTAACAATCTGATGCCATTACATGAACGATCTCATCCAATCCCTACCATCCCCATAGCCTACAGCGGGGGATTAGTCACTCATGGATGGGGGAATCATGGATGGTCGATGGAGAAGCGATGGTGATGATGATGGCGATGATCTCCTCCAATTCCCCGTCCCGGCAGGGTGCCAGAACGGAGTTTCTGGTTCCGATTTGCAGAATCTAGTGGTGACAGCGTAGTGGAACTCTTTCTGGAAAAACATCGAACCCCCCTTGGTTTTTAGGTCAAGAGGCAACTTATAGGCGAAGAGGAGGCCGAGGGGGCAACCGAGGCAGCCACACCACCCCCAGGCGTGGCCTGGCCTGGCCCGCGTGGCCAGGTGGTGTGGGCCCTTCGTGGCCCTCCTCCGTCTCGTCTTCTGGCTCTGTGAGTCTTCGGGTGAAATAGGATTTTTGGCATATTTTCCGGGATTTTTCCTGATAGTTGATTTTCTGCACAAAAACTAGACATCAAGGTAATTCTGCTGAAAACAGCGTCAGTCCGTGTTAGTTGTATCCAAATCACACAAGTTTAGAGGAGAGACAATAGCAAAAGTGTTCGGGAAAGTAGATACATTTTGGACGTATCAACTCCCCCCAAGCTTAGCTTATTGCTTGTCCTCAAGCAATTCAGTTGAAAACTGAGTGCGATAAAAGAAACTTTCACGAACACATTTGATTCATAAGATGTGTATATTCTCAGCATATGATTAACTACTCAGGCAATTCATAATAAAGAGTATGCAACTAAGTTTACTTAATAGTCATTGCAAGCTATGAAGAGATTTCAACTCAAAAATAATAAATAGCATGAAACATAAACATAAGCAACATTGCAATGCTCATAACAAGGTATGATAGAGTGGTATCTCGCTTGCCTTTGATTGTAGAGCAAACATAAATGCCAAGGCACCTCTGAAGTTCAAGTGAAGACTAGAAGTAAAGATATCAAAGATACAAGCATCAAAGTCATGACACAATTAATCAAGTTTTGAGACAAGCATATTACACTAAGTATGACAACCATGCTCTCAAGAAAGTGCTCATAGAATATGTGGAGACTCAACAAGGGAATGAAAATGTTTTGAAAAGTTTGAAAGGCTTCCAAATGTTGAAAGTATGGTACTCATTAGCTTTGAGCTCTCATTTCCCCTATCATAAGCATCTTTAAATGGTTAAGGTGAAAGTGAGGTCCAATACGAGTTATATGCTTGATAGACCATAAACTGGAAATCTCATGTCCCTTGAGTACGAGGGCCGCTCCTCATGCTACTCAACTTTAGTTACCGGTAAGTTCTTGTCATATTAAATACATGCGTATCATAGAGAACCGCCAACAGGGTACCCCTTGCCCGATGATACGGAAGAATCCCCATATCAAAATGACAAGGCAAGCAGACAACGAGCATCTCAGCAATCTTCTTATTTACCATGGGAAAATGGTGCTTTTTTCTCTCTTTCCTCTTTTCTCATCATCTTTTTTCTCTTTTTTTAATATCTATCTCTCTCTCTTTTTTATAAGAAGAATGCTTCATAGATTGCTCATTATGGTTACGCTGCAGGTTTCCACCATGATTAGGCATGGATTAGGCCGGCGGCCCAGGCGTTTCTCTAACACACATACATAACTCCATGGACTTACAAGCTCCCCTTTTATTTCACATCGATGACATCCATAAACAAAAGAGCATGATATCAACGGGGTATATATTTACAGGTGTTGAAAGCATTCCCCATGACAGCACGGTTCTACTAATCCCCAGCCTATAATTTGCAAGCATATAACTTTCATGGACAGTCACAATGGTTCAGGTTTATTAAGTGCAAGAAATAGAGTGTACCATCAAGTTCGTGAGAGCTTTACTAACTAACTTTCCCATAACAAGCAAACATTTTATTCGGAAGAAAACAAGGCATACTGAATATGCACGGAAAAGCAAATGATGCTAATAGGTAGGTATGGTGGACACTTTTGGCAATATTGGTTTTGGGGAGTTGGAAACACGATAGATCTCATACTCAGTGCAAGTGAAGGCTAGCAATAGTAAGGGAGCGACAAACGAGAGAGCAATAACTGTCATAATCATGCTTGCAACAAAACAGGACTAAACATGGCATCAAAGTGATTGAACCCCTGAGGCAAAATAATTCATCGAGGCTTAACTGATTATTGTTTCAGTCATATGCATGCGTGAGCATGTGCCAAGTCAATTCAAGTGAAACATTCAGAGGAGGATACCACAGTGTCATACCAAGTTATGAATAGAACAATGCAAGCAAACATTCATATGACATGCTACAAACCATTATCAAGATGGAGATAATCATAAGAAAGCAAGAACTACTAGGCATCCATAAATAACATACACCCTACATGAACAGACTAAGCATGCCCACAATGATGAGTATATGTACAAAAATGAAAACAAATAGAGTTTGTTACCAGCCTCTTCCCACACCTCAAGTTGTCATTAATCCTCATTATTGCCCTTCACTTGTGTGGCTTGAATAATAACATGAAACCAAATTCCACTGAGGACTGTTGAACCCTGCAACAAACTTCACAAAACCAAAGAAGAACAACAAATCTTTTTGGGTTTTCGATTTTTAAAGGCAAGAACCAAAAGGAAGAACAAGCAAAGCAAAATCTTTTTGGGTTTTTTGAATAATTAATACAAAGCAAAAAGGAAGAAGCAAACCAAGGCAAAAAGGAAAAGAAGCAAACAAAGAGAAACAACAAAAATATTTTTGGTCATTTTGTGTTTTAGAAAGCAAAAGAAAGCGAAACATGGATATACAAAGTATCGACTAAACATGATATGTAGAAGAGTGTGATGTCGGTGTACCTACCCTCATGCTTAGGCTTTTGGCCTAAGTGGGTATCAATCCCATGCTGGCCAAGATGGAGCGCCTCCGTAGTACGGCGAGGAGGTGCCCTCGTCCTGATACGAGCTCGAGGACGCCCCACCGTAGTGCGCAGAATAGTCGTAAGAGGGCACATCCTCCTGGTGCTGCCCGTGGAAACCAAGCAAGCGGATCTTCTCGTCCACCTCCTCCTTGGAACGCGACCATGGCCTCCTATAAATACTGAACAAAGTAGATTGTGGCAAAGGAATTTCCCTCTCGTCCTCGTCAGTAAACAACATCATGTATACTAAACCCTCCGTACTAGAGTCAGCAGTGACAAAGTGATGTGTTTTCATAGCAGCAAGATCAAGCCTTTACGGTGCCAACAAAATGTCATTAGGATCCACAGAGAGTTCTAAAGCAGCAACCATGCGTGAGGCAATAATGCCCCCATAAATAGGTCGCCTAGCAGCTAGGCAGCGAGCAATGAGAGAGCCAAGATTGTACTTGGTATCATTATTAAGTGCAGCAGCGAGGAAGGCTAAATGATAATTAGAAATATTGCTAGTGTTCTCCCTACCAAGTATGCTAGTGGCAAGATAATAAGCAAAATATCTAAGAGCTGGGAGTTGAATGTTCCTTATCTTCCCATGCTGAGCTACGCGGTCATCGTCATTTGTCACACTTTGATAGAGCTCCAGCAAATCAGCGGGTCGACCTTGGATCTTCTTCACTGTCCCAGTCATGCCTATACCTATAATGCTGCAAAATTCTCAATGAAAGTTTTGGTGAGCACGGCATATTGCTCACTCTCATCTTCCATGTACATGGTCAGGCCAACCCTCTGAACCAGTAGTAAGAAATCATTGAGGATCCCTGCAGCTTGCAAAAAGGTAGGTAGATGGGTGAGCATCTCCCTCATCTCCTTCATTGCCAAAGCATGGTGCAATAAGATCTTCATTGTATGATGGCCTAAACTGAGAGGCTGATCTTGAAGGCCTTGCCCTCCTAGGTGTGTCCCTCTCAAATATTTCTCCAAAGGTGTGGTTGTTCATCTTTGATATTCTGAAATTTAAACATCCATTATACGAGTGATTGCAAAGTGAATATAGAATGAAGGGAACTACTCATAGGGACTTATAAGAGGCCTAAACATGCATCAAAACAATATCTCTAAGTATTGAACAAGCTTACAAGCTCTTATAACCTATCACCTGCAGCAGCAAAATACTCAAGATATAAACCACTAAACACAAATCTACTTGGACAAGTGGAGGAGTCACATACCAGAGAACAATTGCTCCAAATTTCAACAGCAAAGATAGGCTGAGCAAGGAGATCGAAAAATCATGGACAAGAACAGCAAGAACGCGATTTGGAGCAATGAGCTGGTGTTTTCTCGGGAGAGAGAAGGAAGTGGGAAGTGAGAGAGTGAGTGGAGGGCCAGGGGTGGGCCACACCATGGACAGGCGCGCCCATGGGGTGGTCGCGCCACCAGGTGGTGTGCCTGCCTGGTGGGCCCCCTGGTACTCTTCAGGCACTTCTCTACCCTTTTTTCACGTAAAAATTTAATATGAATTTTCTGGAATTTTTTGAGACACTTTATTTTTGAGCAATTTTCAAGTATAGATGAATAATTTCTGACAAAAAGATGTTTTTGGAATGATGCAAAAGCAAAACAAAACTAAGTCTTCAGAAGTTCTAAGATACTCTAATATGCGAGCAACTAGCAATAGAAAAGTAAACTAAGCAAAAACAAAAACTAAAAATGGGTAAAATAAAGTAAGCAAAAATAATCATGGTGAAAACATTATTTTGTTCATTAAAATCCCTTTGTTAACAAGGTTGATCAGGTCTTGTTACCAAAACCATTTATATGAAACAAAACTTTGTATTCCACTAATGATTATGTTACCTACACCTTGATAGCAATGGTCCCAATCATAATAGTTTCATATTTTTCTCGTGGTATGAGACAATATATTTCTCCAACTTGGATGGCCTCAACATGTTCAATTGAATTTAAACCATAAGTCCTATCAATCTTCTTGGGGAAATAGACAGTATGCTCCTTGTCATTAACATTAAAAGTCACCTTTCCTTGATTGCAATTAATAACAGCTCCTGCAGTATTAAGAAAGGGTCTCCCAAGAATAATAGACATATTATCATCTTCAGGCATTTCAAGCACAACAAAATCAGTTAATATCAAGCAATTATGAGCCACTTGAATAGGTACATCCTCACATATACCAACAAGAATAGTAGTAGATTTATCAGCCATTTGCAAAGATATATCAGTTGGTATTAGTTTTTCCAGTTGAAGTCTCTTATAGAGAGAAAAAGGCATAACACTAACTCCTGCTCTCAAATCACACAAAGCAGTTCTAACATAACTATTTTTAATAGAGCAAGGAATAGTTGGAATCCCTGGGTCTCCAAGTCTCTTTGGAACCTTACCATTAAAGGAATAATTAGCAAGCAAAGTAGAAATTTCTTCATTAGGGAGCTTCCTTTTATTAGAGACAACATCCTTCATATACTTCGAATAAGGAGGCAATTTAATAGCATCAGTCAAAGGTATTTGTAAAAATAAAGGTTTCATCCACTCACAAAAATTATTATAGTGTTCATCTTCCTTTGACTTGTGTTTCTTGTCTAGGGAAAGGCATAGGTTTTTGGACCCAAGGCTCTCTTTCACTACCATGTTTCTTCACAACAAAATCTTCTTTAGTGTATTTAGTATTCTTAGTGTGTCTTTCTGGTTCTTCTTCAACTTTTTCTTTCTCAGGAGCATCATTTTCCTCATTACCACTTTCAGTTTCAGCATCAGAGACAGATATACTATTAGGATCTTTAGCAGGTTTAGAAGGTTCTACAATAGTTTTATGTTTCTTTTTCCTTTTCTTAGGAGTAGTACCACTATTTTAGCTTGTTGAGAATCCTGCTTAATTCTTTTAGGATGCCCCTCAGGATATAGAGGATCCTGGGTAGCAGCACCACTTCTAGTTCTAATTTCATAAGCATGTTTTTCTTTAGCAGCATTAACTAGCAAGTCTTTTTGTACCTTAATAAGCTGATCAATTTGAGTTTGAACCATTTGAAAATGTTTAAAAAGCATTTTAACATCATTAGAAGTTCTTTCCACAATATCTTTTAACTCAATAATAGCTCTAGAGTTTTCCATTAAATGATTTTGCACCCTATTATTAAAATTGTCTTGCTTAAAAATAAAAATATCAAATTCTTCTAAGCATTGATCAGGAGTTTTAGAGTAAGGAATATCACCTTCATTAAAATGTTGGAGAGAGTGTACCTCAATAGTGGATGAGTGGGGGATTGGCTTACATAGTCCTTCTATAGGAGGTAAATTCTTGACATCTACAGCTTTAATTCCCTTCTCCTTGAGACATTTCTTGGCTTCCTTCATCACTTCATCATTTAGTTCAATAACTCCCCTCTTCTTTGATGTTGGTGTAGGTGCAGGAATAGTTAACTCAGGTGTAATTGTCTCAGGTATAGTTGGTTCAGGAGGAGTCCAATCTTCATAATTCTTGCTTATTTTAGCCATTAATTCCTCAGCTTCCTTGGGAGTCCTATTCCTGAAAACACAATCAGCACAACTATCCAGGTATGTAATAGATTCTTCAGTTAGTCCATTATAAAATATATCAAGAAGCTCATTCTTAGGTAATGGACATCCAGCCTGTGTATGAATCAAAGCACAAAACCTTGCCCATGATTTAGGAAATATCTCTTTTTCTTCCTGTTTAAAATCAAAAAGTTCCTGCAAAATAGCATGTCTAGCACTAGGTGGGAAATATTTCTGAAGGAAGGTACTAATCAAGCAATCAGGGCTATCAATAGATCCCGGAGGTAAATTATTAAACCAAGTTTTAGCTTCTCCGTTCAGTGAAAAAGGGAAAATTTTAGCAACAAAGTAGGTGCGCATCTTAATATCATCAGAAAGTAAGCCACTCATGGTAGAAAGCTCAGTCATATGTGCTACCGCACTTTCATTCTTAGTCCCACAAAAAGGTTCTTTCTCAACAATAGTAATGTAAGATAAATCAAGAAAGAAATCATAATCCTTATCTTTAATGTTTATGGGAGATGCAGCAAACTTCGCATTAGGAGACAATTTGGGTTTTATAGTACGCCTCTCAAGGAGACTCTTAATAGCACTCCTATCATGGGTGTTTTGACATTCTTTAATAAATTCATCAGTCATTTCTATATATCCGTCTTCAATATCATAGGTCTCTCTAGACTCAGGTGAACTGACAGGTATAGTAGTGTCTTCATTAGGAGTTTCAGTATTTCCAGCTATAGTTCTAGCAATCGTAGCATCTAGGAAAGGACCTAATGAACCACTCTTATCAAGCACAGTAGAAGCAGCATCATAAGTATCAGAAGTTTCAGATTCAGCAGTAGTAGTAATATGTGTAGCATGTGTATGTGGTGGTGTAAGGAACTTACTCATAACAGATGGTGAATCAAGAGCAATAGAGGTGTTCAGAACTGTACCTCTCCTTGTAGTGGATGGTAAAATAGGGACCTTGCCATCACGAGACTTACCCATGATGGATGAATGGCAGCGAACAATAGTGATTCTAAGTGAACTTGATAAATAAAGCTATGCTCCCTAGAAACGGCGCCAGAAAATAGTATTGATGACCCACAAGTATAGGGGGTGTATCGCAGTATTTTCGAGGGAAGTGAAACCCAATTTATTGATTCGACACAAGGGGAGCCAAAGAATATTTATAACTCTTAACAACTGAGTTGTCAATTCAGCTACACCTGGAAACAATCTTGCTCACAACAGTTTATCGGTAGCAATAGTTTTGTAGTAGCAATAACAAAGCAATAGCAGTAGTAAAAGTAAAGACAGTAGTAACAATTGCAGTAAACAGTAGGATTAAAGCACGGTAGGCATAGGGATGGATGGGCGGGCGTTGCATGGACAAGACAATTCATATGGCAATCAAGACATAGGGCGTTTGCAGATAAATAAGATAAAGCATCCAAGTACTAGATAATCATAGGCATGTGTTCCATATATAGTCATACATGCTCGCAATGAGAACTTGCACAACATCTTTTGTCCTGCCAGCCCGTTTGCAGTGGGGCCTCAAGGGAACTACTGGCAATTAAGGTGATCCTTTTAATAGAGCACCGGAGCAAAGCATTAACACTCCGTGAACACATGTGATCCTCACATCAAAGCCATTCCCTCCGGTTATCCCGATTGCTGTCACTTCGGATCCTTTGGTTCCGGACAACAATATGTGTATACAACTTGCAGGTAAGACCATAAACAATACTGTCATAATGAATCAATAACATGTTCAGATCTGAAATCATGGCACTCGGGCCCTAGTGACAAGCATTAAGCATAACAAGTTGCAACAAAGTCAAAAAGCACTAATAATAGATACTAGGCACCATGCCCTAACAATCTGATGCCATTACATGAACGATCTCATCCAATCCCTACCATCCCCATAGCCTATAGAGGGGGATTACTCACTCATGGATGGGGGAATCATGGATGGTCGATGGAGAAGCGATGGTGATGATGATGGCGATGATCTCCTCCAATTCCCCGTCCCGGCAGGGTGCCAGAATGGAGTTTCTGGTTCCGATTCGCAGAATCTGGTGGTGGCGGCATAGGAGAACTCTTTCTAGAAAAACGTCGAACCCCCCTTGGTTTTTAGGTCAAGAGGCAACTTATAGGCGAAGAGGGAGGCCGAGGGGGCGACCGAGGCGGCCACACCACCCCCAGGCGTGGCCTGGCCTGGCCCGCGTGGCCAGGTGGTGTGGGCCCTTCGTGGCCCTCCTCCGTCTCGTCTTCTGGCTCTGTGAGTCTTCTGGTGAAATAGGATTTTTGGCATATTTTCCGGGATTTTTACTGATAGTTGATTTTCTACACAAAAACTAGACACCAAGGTAATTCTGCTAAAAATAGCGTCAGTCCGTGTTAGTTGTATCCAAATCACACAAGTTTAGAGGAGAAACAATAGCAACAGTGTTTGGGAAAGTAGATACATTTTGGACGTATCATGGGCCTGAGCATAGAACTGTTGAATCCTCATCTCCGCAAACTCCTCGGTGCTCAACCCAGCCAAGGTGGTCAAAGACTCAAACTTAATTCGCTTGGCTTCATCCCTCTTCAGTTGACTGATCTTCTCTTGCTTAGCTATAGAACGCTCACGAGCCGACTGCCTAGCCACTACTGCACCAACATGGATATCACATTCTTCATCATATTGTAACCTATGAGGATGAAGATGAGCCTTTTGACTGGCCCAAGACCGGCGAGGACAAGAACCACATGTGAACACATAGGAGGGAGGTAGCATGGGGTAAGCACATTTGTCCAGAATTTTTGAAAGGATAACAGCACCCAAAGAGAAACAGAGCTGGAACAATTTTCTTTGTCGGACTATCCGACAGAAAAACCACGAAGTCTCCTCTTGTACCGGACATTCCGGTGCGCAAGCACCGGATACTCCAGCTGGGCCGGAATGTTTAATGCATATGCGTCGGAGACTCCGACCGGGAGACGTGGTTCATCCTAGATAGTGCGGGTAAGATAAATCGCAGCAGATCGGGGTTTCTAAGGTTGTTGCTAGGTGATACATTGCATGCTATGATGATTGAGACATGGATTCAAGCATTTACAAGCCCTCAAAAATTCACCTAGGGTTTTCCTAGAGAAGGGGAGAGGGGAAGCAAATACTAGCATCCATGGCAAGCTCCACCGGTGGGGAAGTAGTCCCAGCGGCAAAGGGAGGGTGGTGGCCGGCGGCAGCGGAAGGATCCGGGCGGAGGGTTGATAGGAAGGAGGTGTCAGGGGTGGAAGAAGGAACTGAATGGTTCGCTTCACCCCGACCCAGTATCCTGATTTTGAAACCGCCTAGGCCAGAGTGTTCGGGTGGTGTACACCGAAGTGTCTGGGTTGGCCGTATATTCCAGTGCGCATGCACCAGACTGTCTGGCCCCCTCGACCAAAAAGGCTAGGAAAAAGTTGTTGGACAAATGTGTGGCAAGAGGAGCAAGGTTTTGGTATGAGAACAGGTCGGAGATGGAGAAATCACTCTGGACAGAACCACAAACAAGACAAATCTGAATAAATGCCAAATAAATTCTGATTAAGATTTACTAAGAACCAACTCTTCATAAAGAAGAGGGCGGTGGCCGAGGCCACCTTGTAAGAGTGTGTGGCATTACACCTGAAGATATATCCTGGGTTCATAGACACTACTCATCAATGAAGCTCTCATATCGCAAAATGATATTAAGACAATTAATTAACTTAATTTTGGCATTATGGGGGAGGGATAGCCCAATTTATTAGGACCGCACTCCCCTATCTCCATGCCTATACCTAAACCGAAAAGTATCAAGACATAGGTGAGTATGCAAAGTAGTCAAGTCAAGCTCCTTGATTCTATGATATTTAGCTCATTTCTCAAATAGCAAAATCTTGCTTCATCAAGAGGCTTCGTGAAAATATCCACGAGTTGATCCTTGGTGCATACATATAGTAGATCAATATCTCCACGGGCAACATGATCCCTAATGAAATGATTCTGAATCTCAATATGCTTGGTTCTTGTATGTTGCACTGGGTTGTAGCAAATGTTGGTAACACTTTCATTATCGCACAAAAGAGGAACTTTGTCACAAATGACACCGTATTCCTTTAAAGTTTGCCTCATCCATAATAATTGAGTGCATCCACTTGCGGCAACCACATACTCATCTTCGATGGTGGAGACAGATACGGAATTTTTCTTCTTAGAATACCAACACACCAAGGACCTACCAAGGAATTAGCATGCCCTGGAGGTTGATTTCCTATCATCCTTATCAGCAGCCCAATCTGAGTTTGTGTACCCACAAAGAGAGAAACTTGAGCCTTTTGGATACCACCAACCATAGTTTGGGGTATGAACTAAATATCATAAGATTCTCTTGACCACCACCAAGTGGCTTTCTTTAGGATCTTCTTGATACATTGCACACATTCCTACACACAACACAATATCGGGTCTATATGCACAAAGGTAAAGCAAAGAACTAATCATGGACCAGTATACCTTTTTATCCACATATTTACCATTGGGATTTATCTCAAGATGACATTTGTTTTGCATTGGTGTAGAAACCCCATTAAGATCCTTCATCTTGAATATCTTGAGCATGTCTTGGATATATTTTGCTTGGTTGATGAAGGTTCCTCCAATTAATTTCTTGATCTCAAAACCAAGAAAGAATCTCATCTCTCCCATCATAGACATCTCAAACCTATTGGTCATAAGCTTTGAAAATTCATCATTGAAAGATTTGTTAGTAGGTCCAAATATAATGTCATCCACAAAAAGTTGGCAAACAAAAAGCTCCCCATTAACCTTCTTAGTAAAAAGAGTGAGATCAATTTGCCCAACTTCAAACCCACGGTCTAACATCAACTCTCTAAGGTGCTCATACCATGCACGAGGTGCTTGTTTAAGTCCATAAGCGCCTTATCGAGTTTATAGACATGGTTAGGGAAGTCAGGGTCCTCGAAATGGGGGTTGCTTAACATAAACCAACTCATGCAAATGACCATTAAGAAAAGCACTTTTCACATCCATTTTTTGCAACTTGAAACTATGATGTGATGCATATGCAATAAGGATATAGATGGACTCAAGGCAAGCCACGGGAGCATAGGTTTCACCAAAGTCAATGCCTTAAACTTGGGAGAAGCCTTGATCTAGCAATCTTTCCTTGTTCCTCACAACAATGCCATTCTCATCTTGCTTGTTCTTGAATATCCATTTAGTGCATATAACATTGCGGCACTCTTTGGGATTCTCTACTAACTTCCAAACCTTGTTGCGCTTATATTTGTTGAGTTCTTCATGCATGTCTTTCAACTAATCCGGATCCTCAAAAGTGCTTCAAATACTTTTTGAGGTTCCACTAAAGAGATGTGTGCTTTATGTTCACTAAAGCTTGCCAACTCTCTTCTAGTGGACACTCTCCTTCTTACAGCACCAATGACCTTGTCTAGAGTGTGTTCTCTTAATTTCAGATCTCTTTCTACTCTAGCTTCACGATGGGACTCAATCTCCTTGTTGTTTCTTGGAGGAGGATCTTGATACGTTGCAAAGGTATTTATAATTTTTGATGTTCCATGCTTGTTTAGTATCTACTTTGCTTTGCTTTGTCAACACTTTGAGGTATTTTTATATGTTTTCTGGGACTAACCTATTAACAAGATGCCATAGTGCCAGTTGCTTGTTTTCTTCTGTTTTGGTTCTAGAAAAGGCAGAAAATCAATATTCTCAGAATTGGACGGGACAAAAGCCAATATGCCTATTTTTCCCAGAGCAACACGGAAACACGAAGTAGATACGGAGTAGGGCACCAGGGTGGGCACACCATATGGTGGCGCGGGCTAGCCCTAGCCACGCCACCAGGTGGTGTGGTCCCCCTGGCCTCCCACCGACCTTGCCTCTTCGCCTATAAGATGCCTCCCGATGCAAAAACCCTAAATCGTCCAGCCTCCAGCCACGAAAAGTTCCACAGCGCCGCCGCCACCAAAGGGGAGATTCGGGGGACAGAAAGTCTCTATTCCGGCACCCTGCCGGGACGGGGAAGTGCCCCCGAAGCCATCTCCATCGATCTCCACCACCATCTCCATCGCCGTTGCTGATTCCCATGATGAGGAGGGAGTAGTTCTTCCTCGAGGCTAAGGGTTCTACCGGTAGCTATGTGTTCATCTCTCTCTCTATGCGTGATCATATTGTGATCATGAGCTTTGTACTCAAGTAGATCTACCTTGCTACTCAAGTACTTTAATAGATCTCTACTCTCCCCATGTGTGTGAAAGTGACAGCGTGCACACCATGGTGGCACTTAGGCTAGAGATTGCAAATACTTGTTATGAGTTATATTTGGAGTTGGATGTTTCTATGAAATTGTGGTGTTTGTTGGAACCATCTAGTGCTCAAGGTGACAGTGTGGGGTTATCTAGATGGGAAAGGCTTACTTTGAGGTGTGCTGTTATAGCCCTACCATGGATTAGAGTGTCCAACCGGAGAGTAGTTCAGAGTAGTATCATAATGATAAGATATTTATATGAGAGTGTTCACTGGTGAAATTATGATCCCTAGGCCTTGTTTCTAAGCATTGAAACACCGTTTGCAACTAGATCTGTTACATGTTTGCTTGCTTCCATCTTTATTTCAGATTGCCTTTAGTCTCTTCCTACCCATCAAGCTCTTTTCTGGCACCGTTACCACTTATAATTATACATACCACTTGTATTTCACTATCTCTTCGCCGAACTAGTGCACCTATACACCTGACAAGTGTATTGGGTGTGTTGGGGACACAAGAGACTTCTTGTATCTTGATTGCAGGGTTGCTTGAGAGGGATACCTTTGACCACTTCCTCCCTGAGTTCGATAAACCTTGGGTGATCCACTTAAGAGAAACTTGTTGCTGTTCTACAAACCTCTGCACTTGGAGGCCCAACAACTGTCTACAAGAATAGAAGTGTGTAGACATCGGATCTTGATCATCACGATCATTTTGGTCCCCGTCTTGACCTTCGACTTAACCTTGATCACCACCAGATGTATCTTCTTCAATATGAGACTCTTGATGATCTCGGCCATGATCAAGACTGATTTCACTAGAAAGTTCTTGAACCGCATTTTTAGCTTGATCATCATGAGGAGGGTCTTCATCTTGTTCTTGGTTAGTTGCATCATTTGCTTAAAGAGTTGGAGCTTGTTGATATTGTGAAGATGAGGGCTCCACTTGAGTAGAGCATAGTTCTTCCTGAGCCGCCACAAGGGGTTCCTCAACGGGCAGAAGAATCACACACCCTTCTTATGGCGTCTTGAGGTATTTCATCATCTACATCACAAACACCAATTTGCCCCACTAGGGAGCCATCATTTTCTTTGAATACCACACTACTAGATTCTATAACGCACTGAGTGGTTTTGTTATAGACTCTATAAGTGTGGGACTCAACACCGTAACCAACAAATATACCCTCAATTGCTTTTGACTCAAATTTAGACAAGCGAACTCCTTTATGAGATAGAAACACTTACAACTGAATACCCAAAAGTAGGCGATATTGGGCTTGTTATCGGTAAGTATTTCATATGGAGTCATGTTCAACAACTCAGAGGTAGATATGGTTAGATGAGTGACACGAGGTGGAGATGGATTCAACCCAAAAATTGTATGGAGATTTAAACTCCGCCAACATGGACCTCCCATATCCATCAAGGTCCGGTTGTTTCTCTCGGCAACACCATTTTGTTGAGGGGTGTATGTAGTGGAATATTGATGTTGAATCCCCACTTCACTAGGAAACTCATTCAAGGTGTAGTTCTTGAACTCGGAGCCATTGTCACTTCTTATTACCAATATTGGAACATTGTGTTGACGTTGAATAAGGTTGTCAAAGTCAATGACGGGCTTTTGAGTTTCACTCTTCAACTTGAAGAAATAAACCCATGTATATCTTGAATATCCATCAACAATCACCAAACAATATTTCTCCCCACCAAGACTTGGGTGAGATGGAGGACCAAAGAGATCCACATGAAGGAGCTCTAGGATCCTCTTGGACATGATCTTGGTAGTCCTTCGATGGGGAGAGTCATGCATCTTTCCTTCAACACAAGCCCTACAAACACGATCTTTGGCAAAAACATCTTATTTTAGTACAACAATATGGCCACCCTTGTGAAGACTTTGCAAAGTACTCATATTGACATGGGATAGTTGGTGATACCTTCGATCCGGATTACGGGTGTATAGCTCTTTTTCCCTAGTAGACCTAGGTTTATCGAATCCTCAAGAAGCAGAAGCGTAGTGAAGTTACTTTAACGGACCTTCGGGAGTTTTATAATTCCTTTTGTGTTTTTACCAGACCAAGAGTTTGCGTCTTTTTGTTGTTGTCGATGATGGAGAGAGAGGGCCTAGGGCGTTCGGTTTCACCTGTAGCTGATTGGGAATAAAAGATAAAGATAAAGTATGCATGTAATTGTTAGAGCAAGATAGATTATATGTGGGCAGTGCATCCATAATTGTTATTGCCTCCGCAACCGCTTATAGCAATAACCTACTAGTCTCATCCTTAGAAGAAAGAGAACTAATGATATACATAGTGACGTCACCATTAATCCCAAGTAAATCGCTCACATACAGTTGTACTACCCCTTCTGTCACTGGGGTTCCCAACCTGCAGATTAGTCATTACTCATACTCCCTATACCTAGCTCAATCCTTGGGGTCTTGGGTACCTAACAAGTCCTTAGATTGAGGCAAGAGAGGATACAATAATCATCATGTCATACAAACTAATACATGATCACATCTATGATAAATAACATGCACAAAAGCTACATGGCTAGGTCGAAGCCCTTAGCCCAAGGAGAATTACTTACACATAGAGATGAGATCAAAGATCATAAACATTGTAGTGGAAATCATAAGATTGATAGCAAATAGTCTTATAATGTTGCCAATTGAAGATGAGATCTACTATTACAAGTGGTGGAATATGGCTATGGTGGTGAGAATGGCTTGGAGATTAGATCTAAGTCTATTCCCCCGGCGGCTCTTCGGTGTTGTGGATGGAGATCTAGAGGCGGCTGATGGTCGGGGAGAAGGCTCTTTTCTCGTCACCCGAGGCCTCTTTATATAGCGGTCCCTTCATGAAAGTTGTTCTGTTTGACCTAGTGGTGGCGACGCCAACTATACGACCGTAACTATACAGCCGGAATTTTATTCCAATCGTATAGTTGGTCATTAAAGCGTCTGCCTCCGTTCCACGACTCCTGGTTTCTTCTGGTTGTTAGGAATCTCGTATCTTTGACTTTAATGTAGTGATTCCCATCTTCAAACTTCATTATCTGTGCAAGGAAAAATAGCAATAAAGGATTGCATACCCCTTTGATTGTTAGGCATTAGTGGCAGGATTTATAGAGATATTTCATTGAAAGTATGAATAATATCCAGTTTAAATGTGGATGTGGATGGCTATATTATAGAGCCATCAACCTCCCCAAGCTTAAACTTGATCGTCCTCGAGCAAGAAAACCAAAATAAAAAAGGAACTCAGCATTTAAACTGAAATAACGAGATGATGATCTTACTCATGATTGGTAGTCTCATGTTTCCTCCACTTCATAAATCTAAAAAACTTCAGCATAGATAGAGCAATGGCAAGCATATCATACGGGTTCTTATGCATCCTTATAGCACAGCAAAATTGTTAACATGGATGATCCAAATGAGTAAACTGTATTCCATGTCATGTAATCAACTCATAGGCTTGCCTTTGAACAATAAAGTATAATCATATAAATTGAGAGTGTGAGAGTTGTCATGAAAAGCATATATAATAGAGTATCTCAATTCTCCCACATCAATAAATCAAGACTTTTCAAGCACTACTTTTCTATTCATTGTCCTTCAAGAATTTCAGTTCTTAAGTAATTGAGAGCATGCCAAGAAAAATTATTAGTTTATCGGGCTATGATGGACACTCGTGGCATCACTAAGGTTTTTGTTCATTTTGCATAATGATTACTCATATCATCCAGAGGAGTGATTCCATCATGAACACAGCTACTCGGGAGTGCCAAGAATCTTACCCACTATAGCATTGCTGCTACATGTGTTTAATCAACTCATAGCCAAAATCTAGGAGTTTCCTCCATGAAGATCGTTCGTAGGCTAGCGGATTTGTTGGCATCCCATGAAGTTTGACACACATAAAGCCATATCATTCTTATGATTAACATATCAAACTTTGGCATGCTCACAAAAACCGCTAAACATTAATTCAATCAAACAAATCCTTTTAAAGAGAGCTATCAAGTCAATCAACATTTTCAGTGGTGTCGAGTGTCTCTAGAAATAAGCCTTCAAGACTAAGCATTACAACACCCAAGCATTACAATTGTTTTGCGAATTTTAGGCAAGACTTGGTTAACTACAAGATCTGGAACAAAACGTACCCAACTAAATACCCATGCAAACAAAATCTTACTACAATACAAAGACTCACTCCACCAATATAATATCTCAACATTTACTACTAACTAGCATGGGTTTCTCAAACTTCAAAAGTAGGGAGTCATAAGGCATACCTCTCATGTTTGGTTCCACTTATCTCTTCCTTTTTTATTTGCTTCTTGGAAACTCGAAGTTGATCACTCTCCTGCAAATGCATGAGAACCTCGAGGCGGAAAGAAAAGAAAGAGGGAAAATAAATAAAAATGGAGATTTTTTTGTTATTAAGAGAGGGAATTTAATGAATAGAAAATTGGCAGCAAAGCTCAGCTAGAAATCTCGATAGCAAATAGAAATAACTAAAGATAAAGTGTTGGGGAAACCAACACGAGTGCTTATAAACTCGAATTGAAAACACAACCTCGAAATAAGTAATAGCAAATGAATGCCAAATAAAGATACATGAGGAAACTTCCCTAAGATTAGGCTTTTGCAAGCCCTTCAAATCATTGTGGTGGCGAGAAAAAGTCATTATTCCAGTTTGCAAATTGAGTTGATAGATTACTAGTTGTTTCTCGGAGGTTCAAAGAGAGGCTATGCATCCTCTCCATAGTCCCTCCAATTCTTGGAAGTCTTGGGATGTAGCGAACCGGGTTGGTGGCTGATCCTCTTGGTAAGGAACTTCTTGCTCCTCTTCTTGGTCCTCATCCTCATCCGGAATCTCCTCCTCAGCTTGGTGTTTCTCAACCTGCAAGTCATATAGAAAACGTCCTTCCTCGATAGAGAAAAGACAATTAGGCATAGGAGCAGGGTAGAGACGCCCAGCTCTAGCAATATGCAAGTAATAAACACCACCTCTCCTAGTGAGCATTCCACAAGCCTTTAAAGTAGAGAAACCAACACATCGCTCACCTAGCACAGGTTGCAACTCACCTAGGTCAATGCCTAGAGCGATGGCAAGCACGGTGATGACGCCTCCACCTATGATTGGTCCTTGGCTTTGAGCGGATTGGTGCTCCAGGTAGCGCACAAGGATTGCGCCTAAGTTGAGTGACAAGTCACAGTTGGTGTAAGTAGCTTTTGCAAGGACTAAGATTTCCTCCTCATTGAGTCTTGTGAACTCATTTCTTGCCTGCAAGGTGTTAGCAATAACATAGAACAAATAGCGAATTGCAGGATGTTGAATATTCTTCCCCTTGCTTACTCTAGTACTGAAGCTTATTCCATTATAATATTGTGCAGGAGAAGGGTCTAAGCCAGTAAAGGATGCACGTAGGGCATTAACATCATTGTTTGGGAAATTAGAACATGTGCACCATTTATCTAGTGTTAAATGTAGTTGTCGTTCATAAGTTGGAAATAAATCGTGTCCTCTCCTTGCCATAGTTTAACGGTGCTTTACAAAGAACTTAAAAATTCAATAGTTAACTGGCGATAAGTAGGCACATCATTGTACACAAAGTTTTGCAGGCCAGCTCTATTGCAAAGTAAATTGAAGTCATTAGAAATACCGAGTTGGTATATGATGGGGCAAGCCCACTTGGTTACCTTCACTTAGGGTTTTTTGATCCTATTGAAGTGATCATGTTGGAGCTTATTCCTAAACCGTATCCCCATGCGTTCTTGAGTGACAGCACGAGAAGCGCTAGCGACGGCACGAGCACGGGTTTGGATCCTGGTGTTCATCTTCTATAATAATAAAGAAAGACAAAAATAAAACCTTTTGATCCAACAATAATAAGTATAACATATTCCTCACCATAGCACACTAAAGAATCTCCTCAAAATAATAATCTAGGCAAGATAATCATAGCAATTAGTTCGTAGTAGGTCTCACCCTAGATTGATAATGACAATAGATCGAAGATGAATTTGCAAAAAGTAATTGTAGGATTGGAGGAGAAACATACCATAGATCACTTGTGTGCGAGGAAATCAAATGAAATTGAGTAGAGATGAAGATCCCTTGAGGTTTTGAGAGAGTTTGGAGGTAGACGAGAGAAAAAGGATTGAAGTTTCGGTGTTGGAGGTACCTTCCCATGCGTTTTTATTGTCGGACGCAACTATACGGGCATAACTATATGGTCAGAACAATGTGTTCCGGCCGTATAGTTGGCCTGCTATCAAAATTTTAGGGTTTCCCCCTAGCGGCGCGGCTATACGGCCGAAACTATATGGCCAGAACAATATGTTCCCGCTGTATACTTGGTCGTCAAACTGTCTGTACTTGGAAAAGAAATTGTACGAAAGCATCGATATCTATATGAACAGAGCTATACGGTCGAAATTTTTATTCCCGCCATATAGTTGGTCGTTAAACCGTCAATACTTTTGAAAGAAAAATTGTCGATGGCAAAAATATCTATACGACTGGAACTATACGGCCGGAATTTTTCTTCCCGCCGTATAGTTGGTCGTTAAACCTTCTGTATGCATAAAACAAAATTGTTTCTTCGTGAATTCTTTCTTATCCTGTAACTTAGCGAAATACCTTATTTTTGATAGAAAATGACACTAAATATTGTCAACCAACAACAGCATATATTAAGCAGGATTTTTAGTACTACCAGACTTCTTCTCCTCACTTGGAGTTTTCTAGCACTCTTTATTAAATATAAATTTAAAATAAAACTAAAAACTTAACTTAAACATTTATTTAACATGGGTTGCCTCCCATGGAGCGCTCTTTTATGGTCAATAGCTTGACCTCAATGGTGCTTACTTAGGCCAGATGAGTGGAACACCCACTCCAAAGTAATTGGCCTTCAAAGTGATGGCCTTCTTTTCATCATGCTTGGCTTTCTTCTTCCTAGGGAAATGAATAACAAAAGGATCCTGCGAAGGTAATTGAAGCTTCACGTTCCCTTCATGTAGATTAATCAAAGCCTTAATGATTCTTAAGAAAGTACGGCCTAATATAATAGGAGCAATAGCATCTTCAGGCATGTCAACAATAACAAAATCAACGAGAGATGGACAACCTTTAATGTATACTAAAGTATTCTCCTTAATTCCTACAGCTTGTTTGTAGGTAGAATCTGCTAGATGCAATTTTAACTCAGTGATTTCAAAGGATCCAAGATTTAGCTTGTTAAAAAGACTCTTTGGAATTGTTGAGACGCTTGCACCAAGATCACAAAGTGCAGCTATCTCATTGGTTCCAATTTTAATCTTAATAGTAGGCTCAAATATATCATCAAGTTTCACAGACAATTTTTCAGCAATTTGCTTATATTCTTCCTCAAGATCACGTACCTTTATTGATACTTGAGTAACGAAGTGTTGCTACATAGCTTCCTCATTTCCTTCACTTACCGGAATCTTAACGTTGATCCTTTTTACAAGATCTTCAATGGTGTAACTTGGTGAAGGAGCATTACTATAATCAAGTTCTTCAGGCTCCTCCCTTTGGATTCTCATCATCTTGAGGTATTCAATAGGATTGGGCTCATCTTTACCTGCAAATTTAGCTAGAATGAGAGTTTGACTCTCGATTATCTTACCTAGTTGTGCCTCAACAATCCTCGTTCTTTCTTGGAGGGCCTACAAATCATTTCTCAAACTAACAGCTTGGTTAGATAATTTACCAAGCATAGCATAATGGTTCTCCGTTATTTTAACAAGAATATTGTTTTGTTCATTTTTTGAGTCTATAAAAGACTTAAGTGTATATTGGAGACTACCATTACTAGTTCCCATATTATTATTAGAGTTACCTGCAGGACTAGAATAATGTTTCTGAAAATTATGATTATAATTCCTCTTCCAAGCAGGGTTATAATCATTACGAGCTATGAAGTCTACTTCTTCAATATTAGTTTTAGGGATGGCTCTTACCAGATTTTCCTTACCTTTTACGGCTAATATGAGCTCATCCAGCTTAGCATTGAGTTCTTCATTTTCTTGTGGTGATACGGAGTTCACCTTCTGCATGTTTGATCTATCCACATGCCATTGGGCATGGTTGTCTTGCATATTGTCTAGCAGCTGCTTTGCTTCGGTAATATGTTTACCCATAAATGTTCCTCCTGCTGCAGTATCAAGCATAGACTTAGACACAGGGTTAATAGCATTATAAAATAAATAGAGGATTAACCAATCTTCCATCCCATGACTGGGACGGTTTCTCATGCATTATTTCATCCCATCCCATGCAAGCGCTAGTGGCTCACGCTCTTCCTATCTAAAACCAGTAATATTAGATCTCAGTTGCATAGTCTTTGCAAGTGGAAAAAAATTAGTCATAAATAAAGAAGTGCCTTCCACCCATGATGTAATAGTATTTCTAGGCAAAGATAGCAACCATTATTTTGCTCTTCCTCTAAGAGAGAAAGGAAATAAGCGCAATTTAGTAAAAGTATTCAAGTGCATGCCTACGTGCGTCCTCAACAGTAGAGCCTCCAAATTGATTCTGTTGAACCAAACTTAAATAATGGGGCTTAATTTCATAGTCATCAGCAGAAATTGCTGGTTGAGTAATAGGAGTACGCAAATAATCATTATTGGGAGTAGCAAACTCCCCAAGCTTATTTTCAGTCATATTTCCTATGTTTTTAGGTTTTCTTAAATAGAGACTTATAAAATTAAAAGCAAGAATTTAAAGACTAACTAATTTTTTTGGTTTTTCAAATAAAGACTGAAAGCAAACTAACAAAATTAAAAACAAGAATTAAAACTAGCAAGGTTCCTACTAACCTCACCAGGGTAGCTATTGCTTCCCCGACAACGGTGCCAGAAAAAGGGTTGATACCTTCGATTTGGATTACGGATGTAGTATAGCTCTTTTTCCCTAGTAGATCTAGGTTTATCGAATCCTCGGGAAGCAGAAGCGTAGTGAAGTTACTTTAACGGACCTTCGGGAGTTTTAGAATTCCTTTTGTGTTTTTACCGGACCAAGAGTTTGCGTCTTTTTTTGTCAATGATGGAGAGAGAGGGCCTAGGGCGTTCGGTTTCACCTGTAGCTGATTGGGAATAAAAGATAAAGATAAAGTATGCATGTAATTGTTAGAGCAAGATAGATTATATGTGGGCAGTGCATCCATAATTGCTATTGCCTCCGCAACATCTTATAGCAATAACCTACTAGTCTCATCCATAGAAGGAATAGAACTAATGATATGCATAGTGACACGTCACCGTTAATCCTAAGTAAATCCCTCACATACAGTTGTACTACCCCTTCTGTCACTGGGGTTCCCAACCTGCAGATTATTTATTACTCATACTCCCTATACCTGGCTCAATCCTCGGGGTCTTGGGTACCTGACAAGTCCTTAGATTGAGGCAAGAGAGGATACAATAATCATCATGTCATACAAAATAAGACATGATCCCATCTATGTAAATAACATGCACAAAAGCTACATGGCTAGGTCGAAGCCCTTAGCCCAAGGAGAATTACTTACACATAGAGATGAGATCAAAGATCATAAACATTGTAGTGCAAATCATAAGATTGATAGCAAATAGTCTTACAATGTCGCCAATCAAAGATGAGATCTACTATTAGAAGTGGTGGAATATAGCTATGATGGTGGAGAATGGCTTGGAGATTAGATCTAAGTCTATTCCCCCGACGGCTCTTCGGTGTTGTGGATGGAGATCTGGATGCGGCTGATGCTCGGGGCAAAGGCTCTTTTCTTGTCGCCCGAGGCCTCTTTATATAGGGGTCCCTTCATGAAAGTTGTTCTGTTTGACCTAGCGGTGGCGACGCCAACTATACGACCGCAACTATACGGCCGGAATTTTATTCCGATCGTATAGTTGGTCGTTAAAGCGTCTGTCTCCGTTCCACGACTCCTGGTTTCTTCTAGTTGTTGGGAATCTCGTATCTTTGACTTTAATGTAGTGATTCCTATCTTCAAACGTCATTATCTGTGCAAGGAAAAATAGCAATAAAGGATTGCATACCCCTTTGATTATTAGGCATTAGTGGCAGGATTTAGAGAGATATTTCATTGAAAATATGAATAATATCTAGTTTAAATGGGACATGGAGGGCTATATTACAGAGCCATCAGTCGTCGATGCCATAACCAACCCACATCGGCCTTCCCGAATAGGCACATTGAGTTTGTAGTGGTTTTCCTCAAAAAGTCCACCACATACAAGTAATTCTCAATGTACCCAACGAAAGCGACCTTTAGAGTCTTGCTCCACAAGAGTACCACAATATCATCATCAACAAAGATGGCAAAACCCATCTTTCCAAGTGCACGAATGGAAAGTAAATTATAACCAAGGGTCTTAGTAAGCATGACATTCACAAGGGATATATCATATGCGACTAGCACCTTTCCAAGACCCAATACCTTAGATTTTGATTTATCACCATAGGAGACGGTTATATTGTTGACATTTGGCCTCATCTCTGTCATGATCGCTTCGGTCCCGGTCATATGACTTGTGCATCCACGATCAAGCACCCATATTTACCCATCGGAAGCATATACCTATAAAGAATCAAGACTTGGTTTTAGGAACCCATTTTCAATGGGTCCTCTTTTCTTAGTAACAAGGGTCTTTGGAACCCAAATGGACCAAGCAACAAAACCATCATAAGGTCCAACATATTTTGCATAAACATCACCATAATAATCACGGAATAGAACATAGTGAGGGTTAGCAATTCTTGCAAAATCATTATGAGCAGTTTTGCCTTTGGCATCTGATGACCCACAAGTATAGGGGGTGTATCGCAGTATTTTCGATAAGTAAGAGTGTCAAACCCAACGAGGAGAAGAAGGTGCTGGCTAGTGGTATGGATCAGGAATTCTCTGCAAATACTTAGCAAACGGATTTTTAGGGGTTTTCGATAAAGCAAGTAAACAAAGTACGAGTAAATAAAAGACAGTAGGAATAAATGCAGCAAGTGGCCCAATCTTTTATGCAGCAAGGAACCCATTTTCAATAGATCATCATTGTATACTAAAAACAGAAGTCTCACATTGTTACCAAAACAAAATGTTGTGAATGTCAAATAGGTGACAATAATGATTTGCAAATATGACCTTATGAATCTGGTAAAACACATTTAAGACAGGAAGTCCTCCATGAGCAACCATGATCAATAAACACATATGAGATATGGTTTATGATTAGTAGCCAAGCGCGACGAAAAGGAGGAATGGAGGTGGTGGCCAGGGAATAAGTGGGTTGCACCCCTGCCCTTCCTCCTCTTTATATAGGGGTTGGGGGTCCGTCTTGGCCCCATGTCTAAGCCCTATTTTCAAAGGATTTGAACTTATCCCTTGGCCCCATGCGCATGTGCCTTGGGGGGTTGGCTTACTGGACCTTGTGGGAATGTGCACTCCCTCTCGAGCCATGCGGGACGTCCAGGACATGTGGGCCCATTATGGTCGCTTCTGGAACCTTCTAGAACCTCCGGTACAATACCAAAAAACCGATCTTTTTCGGTAATCCTGAAAATACTTTTTCATATGTTTTTCTTTATTTCTAGACAATTACAAAGCTCCTCATAATATCTAGAATTCCATCCGTGACTTGGAATCATAATTCGATAACACTAATGTAATATCTCATCAAAACCATAGCAACAGCGAACATTAAGTGTGTGACCCTACGGGTTAGAGAATATGTGTATATGATTGAGACAACCTCTCTCATAAATAACCAATAGTGTGTTCATGGATATCCATAATGTTTTCCACATATTCTATTGAAGAAGTACACCACAACTTAAATAACAATCTATTGAATCTTTCTCAACACAACTCCACTACTAACAACAAGACTTCTCCCATGTCCTCAAGAACAAAATGAACTACTCACAAGACATCATATGGATCATGATCAGAGATGGAATAATGATATATAACAATATGAACATAAACAATAATTCAATGGTTCACTCAATAGCATCAACTACAAAGATTAATCAACACCGGGAAAGTTTCCCCTATGAACTATAGCAAGATTCAACGCAATTGTTACAGCAATATGGAGATGGTGATGAGGGTGTTGATGGTGATGATGGTGGTGATGATGATGATGATGATCCCGATGAAGTCCAGCTTGATGGTGGTGTTGATGGCGACGATCTCCCCTCTCCGGGAAGGAATTCCCCCGGCAGAAATCTGTCTGCCAGAGAGATCTTTCTCTCTCGGTGTTTTCCGCCCCGCAGAGGCAGCGGAATATTTCTGTGGTCGCCCCCCGAGTCTTAGGGTTTCGGGAGGTTGATAACGCTAGAGGGGAGAGGCTAGAGTGGGCTAGGGTGGCCACACCACCTCCTGGCGCGGCCTAGGCCTGCCCACGCCATGGGGTGGTGTGGGCCCCATGTGGCCCATCTCCACTCCATCTTCTGGCATCCTTAGTCTTTTGGAAAAATAGGATTTTCCATATATTTTCCCGGATTTTCTGATCTTCGTGAATTTTTCCTCCAAACAGCACATTTTCCATCAGAATCCTGACTGCAGCGGTCCGTGCTCCAAAAGTCATCAACCATGCAAAAATAGATGAAATAACATAAGTATCACCTCTCAATACGAAATATATCAATGAATAATAGTGAATTAAGACATAGAATAGTGATGCAAAATGGATGTATCAACTCCCCCCAAGCTTAGACTTCGCTTGTCCCTGTTTAAACTGAGCTCAATAAACATGACCTCAGGTTTATGGAGTGAAGAGTTGATAAAAGAATACGGACAAGAAGCATCACATTCATCAAATACATAGATCATAATAGAAGACAACTCACTGTTATATAACTCATCTTGTAATGAGTAAAGGAAACACAATAAAGATACATAAAGTGAATCATAATTGGTAATGGCAAACTTAGCTCTTGGTCGAAGAATAGTTGATAATTTGTTGGAGTTCACAAATAGCTGGCTTTTCAATGATAGCTTTCAAAGTAGTAAACTTGAAGATAAGAGCAACGTGCAAAGCAAGGAACATAAGAAACATGATTGAATAAATCATCATATGAATGAATGAACACATCAACTCAAAATACTTTCTGAGATAGAAGGGAGTAGGTTTACTGACTCAACTACAAAGTAAAAGAAAGGCCCTTCAAAGAGGGAAGCAGGGATTGCAAGTCTCATAAAGAGCTCCCAAAAATTATGATACTTACTAGCTTTCAGCTCTCATTGCCCCTATCATAGGCATCTTTAGGTGATTAAGGTTAAAGTGATCAAAAATGAGGATATGCATTGACAAGTTGTAAGTTGAGAATCTCATGTCCCTTGAATACGAGGGCCGCTCCTCATGCTACTCAAGTTTAGTCACCGGTAAGTTCTTGTCATCGTAAGCATATGTGTATCATTGAGAACCGCCAACGGGGTACCCCTTGCCCGATGATACGGAAGAATCCCCATATCAAAATGACAAGGCAAGCAGACAACAAGCATCTCAGCAATCTTCTTATTTACCATGGGAATATGGTGCTTTTTCTCTCTTTCCTCTTTTCATAATATCTCTTTTTTTTCTTTTCTCTTTTTTTTCTTGATATCGGACTCTTTTTTATAAGAAGAATGCTTCATAGATACTCGTTATGGTTACGCTGCAGGTTTCCACCATGTCAGCATGGATTAGACCAGCGGCCTAGGCGTTTCTCTAACACACACATGCATAACTCCATGGACTTACAAGCTCCCCTTTCATTTCACACCGACGACATCCATAGACAAAAGAACATGATATCAACTTGGTACAAAGTACCAGTGCAATGTTGAAAGCGTTCCCCCATGACAGGATGGTTCTGCTAATTCACAACTTACAAAGCGCAAGCATATACGCAACATAGGTGAGCACAATGGTTCAAGTTTATTAAATGCAAGAAAGTAAAGTGTGCCATCAAGTTTGTGAGAGCTTTAGTCACTAATTTTCACATAACAAGTTTAATTTGGGAGGTAGATAAAACAAGAATTTACTTGGAATAGCAATAATGCTACTAGGTAGGTATGGTGTACACAAATGGCAAAGGTTTTGGTTTAAAGGAGGTGGATGCACGAGAAGAATACCCTCTCAGTACAGGTTTTTGGCTAGCAAGGCTGGGTAGCAAGTACAAGAGTTGAAGGAAACAAACAAACATACAAGTGATAAAGACAAACATGCAATCTTCCTTGGAAGCACAAAATATCTTAACTAGAGAATACTAGACTTATGAGCAAACCAAGAAAGAAAGATGATGAAATTATTTTTCTTTAGAGTACTTCTATCTTTTTCTTTTCAACTCTCCAAAAGTTGTTGCTACTGACCGAGCCAGGTTTGCCAAAACCAACTAAATTAACTCAATGATCCCAAAGTGATACCAATACTAACAACAAGATCAATCATATAACCACGAATTGAAAACTAATATAAGCTATGCAAAAGAGTGGATGATAGAACTTCTCATTAATATTCCATAACGGCAACTCACACCAAGGGATACATATCTAACGAGAGAGGGGACACTTCCATAATGCAAACCATACTACAAAAGAACTCCTCTATTCATGATATGACTCTACTAATAAGGTAAAAATATAGAAGATAGTGATATGATACCGCGGCACTCCCCCAAGCTTGGAACAAACCAAGGGGATGCCAAACCTGATGACGAATTACTCCTTTGGTGGTGGTGGTAATATTTTCTTAGTTGACGCGAGGAAATCTTCCAGCATCTTGCGAAGCCTATCATTCTCCCATTGAAGCATGTCCACCTTCCTCCTCAAGTCTCGGTACTTGTCACAAAACTCCTTAGTGACTCGTAGGGCTTCCGTTGATGCAAGGCAAGAGACTAAAGGTACCATCCCCTGCTTGGGGTCTTGGAGGTCTTCCTCCATAGGCTCCTTCCCTTTATCCTTGGCGGACACCATTGTGCTTCTAAACCTTCAAAGAGTATGTCCTGGCAGAAACAGATTGAATCAAAAACACGACGAAAACATGATATACGGACCTCGGGGGATCCGGGGGGGTTATATATTACGAAGTTTCATATCAAAAGGAAGGTACTGGGAGAAAACGAGTCGGAGGCGGAGTCCGTGGTGGACTCACCACCTGGTGGCGCGGCCAAGGGAGGGCCCGCGCCACAGGGTGGTGTGGGCCACCTTGGCTCTGTTTCCGTCCCTTTTTCGCTTCATAGCTTTCCTTATTGACTGAAAACTGCAAAAATATAGTTGGATTGTATTTTCGTGGAACTTTTCTTACCAGAACTGTTACTTATTTGGAAACGGACTCTGCAGGTCTCTGAATTTGGTATATAGTAGATTCTTCCGGAGTCATCTCTTGAATATCATCGATATCTTCATCTTCATACACTTATTACTTGAGTCATAAAACCCTTCTCTTCCTTATTACACCATTATCTCCGCTTCCTGGAAATTTCTTTCACACAAAACTTCACACAGTTCTCATTAGCAACATTAGTATAAGTGAAGTGATAAAACCTTTTGAGTCCAACTTTAACTGAAAACCATCAAAACATAAGCTACTGTGGCAACTCTTTCTGAAAACCCAAAAAGAATTCAAAAAGGAAATTGAATAAAGAAGCAAATGCAAAAGTGGCAAAATCTGTCAAAACAGACCAGCAGGTAAAGATCAACTTTTTCGAAAATCTTCTGTTGCTCAAATCAAAAAGTGCAAAACTAATAAAAGTTAAATAACAACCTGGGTCAGAAGCACAAAAAATTACAGCTCAATCAGACATACATAGATCTCTCACGAATTTTTACGGTGAAGCACAAAAATCTGTTTCGGGACAGCAACTTCCCCAAATCTTACTTCTCTCTCATTAGAGGTTGATCTTGACACAAAAACCAAACAAAACGGATAAGGAGCGTTATTACCAAAGTAATAACTTCCAAGACTCAAAGAAACAAAAGCAAACTGAAAGCAAAAACAAATTGGGTTGTCTCCCATAAAGCTCTTTCTTTATAGCCAATAAGATGGGCATGATAATTTTGAAGAAGCTCTCATAGGGATATGAATTGAAGTGAAAGAGAGCATTAAGAAGCAAAAACACACAGATTTAAGTCTAACCCACTTCCTATGCAAGGGAATTTTGTAAACAAACAAGTTATTGAAACCAAAGGCAACTTGCATAAGAAGGCAAAATATGTGCAACATAAAAACTTTCAGCATAAAACGAGGAAACTTGATATTATTGAGATGCATAAGAACACTTTTCCCTCTCTCATAGTAGCTTTCAGTATCGTGCATAAACTTAACAATATAGCTATAACAAGGACTATCATAGCAATGATCACTTATTCTAACAGAAAACACAGGAATACTAGCTCTCATAACACTACTATGTGAAACAATATTAGAGGTATCCTTACAAAGGATAGTGTGTCCCTCTTTTTCATATTTAGTGACAAAGTCTTTCACATTTGCTATTATAGGTTCATCAACCATTTGTTTATCAGGTTAAACAGCTTTATTCATACTTTCATTAACCATACTAGCTATCATAGAATGTTCCTTTACCTTAACTGGGAAAGGCATTTTCTCAATGTAAGGCTCAGGTAAGACATGATTAGTAGTATAAACTTCAGTATTTCTCGCAGGAACACTCTTAACAACATCTTTATAAGGTTCATGATACTTATTCCACTTCTTTTTAGGCACTTCAATGTAAGAAGCAAAAGCCTTAAAATAAGAAGCAATAGCTTGAGAGTCTAGACCATAAGCATTTTTAATATTTTGAAAGTCATCAGTTCCCATAAAAGATTCAATGCATTCATAATCATAATTTATACCTGACTTTCTACCTTTGTCATTCTCCCAAGCTTCAGCATTGTCTTGAATATGGTCTAGAAGGTCCCATTTAGCTTCTTCTTCCATACGAGTGAATGATCCAGCACAAGAAGCATCCAATAAATCCTTATCATGTAGAGGGAGCCTTGCATAAAAGTTATTGATACTAATATTGTTGGGGAGCTCATGAATGGGACATTTGAGCATTAGTAACTTCAATGTCCCCCAAGCTTGAGCTGTACTCTCTCCATCAAGAGGCCAAAAGTGGTATATTTGATTCCGATCTTTATGAATCTCAGTAGGAGGATAAAACTTTGAATAAAAGAGAGGCACTATTTCCTCCCATTCCAGAGCTTGACCATTCTTCAGCAGCTTATACCATTCCTCAGCTCTTCCTTTTAGTGATAATGAGAATAACTTCTTCTTAACTTGATCTGTAGTAATACCTGCACACTTGAACAACCCGCAAAATTCGTGTATAAAGAGTAAATGATCACCGGGATGGACAGTTCCATCCCCAACATAGTAGTTATCCATAACACGATCAATAATTCGTGTAGGTATTTTGAAAACATCTTTCTCAGCAGGTGGTGGCTTATATACTACCTTAACAGTGGTAGTAGCATTACCAAATAAGAAACTCAGTGAATTATCCATAACGAAAATAAAGCAACTAGCAGAAGTAAACAATACTCACAGTAGAAGTTTCCTTTACCAGTTCCACTCTCCAATAACGCTTCACTCCCCGGCAACGGCGCTAGAAAATAGTCTTGATGACCCACAAGTATAGGGGGTGTATCGCAGTATTTTCGATAAGTAAGAGTGTCAAACCCAACGAGGAGAAGAAGGTGCTGGCTAGTGGTATGGATCGGGAATTCTCTGCAAATACTTAGCAAACGGATTTTTAGGGGTTTTCGATAAAGCAAGTAAACAAAGTACGAGTAAATAAAAGACAGTAGGAATAAATGCAGCAAGTGGCCCAATCCTTTATGCAGCAAAGGACAAGCCGGTTGTATTTCTTAAGATGACCAAACGTTCTCGAGGACACATGGGAAGACTGTCAAGTGGTTTCGCTTCATATAGTCGATTAATCTTCTTTAGCTTGCTAAGTGTTGTGTGGGTGAACCTGTGCTAATGTACTGCCCCATCCAAGACTAATACATACTTGTGGTTATACCCCTTGCAAACATCCGTAAGTACAAGAAAGTAATTAAGGTAGAAACCTAACCACAGCTTTAAACTCTAAGACCCTTGCGTCCCTTGTGCAATGGTTTCCTAACGGGGGTTCAGGTTTCTGTCACTCCGGCAACCCCTACGATTAGTATCCAAATACATAATGCATTCCCCTAGGCCCATATAGGTGAAGTGTCATGTAGTCGACGTTCATATGACACCACTAGAAGAAGTACACCACAACTTAAATAACAATCTATTGAATCTTTCTCAACACAACTCCACTACTAACAACAAGACTTCTCCCATGTCCTCAAGAACAAAACGAACTACTCACAAGACATCATATGGATCATGATCAGAGATGGAATAATGATGTATAACAAACTGAACATAAACAATAATTCAATGGTTCACTCAATAGCATCAACTACAAAGAGTAATCAACACCGGAAAGTTTCCCCTATGAACTATAGCAAGATTCAACGCAATTGTTACAGCAATATGGAGATGGTGATGAGGGTGCTGATGGTGATGATGGTGGTGATGATGATGATGATCCCGATGAAGTCCATCTTGATGGTGGTGTTGATGGCGACGATCTCCCCTCTCCGGAAGGAATTCCCCAGAATCATCGCGGAGAGATCTTTCTCTTGGTGTTTTCTGCCGCAGAGGCGGCAAAATCTTCGTGGTTGCCCGAGTCTTAGGGTTTCAGAGGTTGATATCGCAGGAGGCTAGAGTGGGCCAGGGTGGCCACACCACCTCCTGGCGCGGCCTAGGCCTGCCCGCGCCATGGGGTGGTGTGGGCCCCCTGTGGCCCACCTCCACTCCATCTTCGGCATCCTTAGTCTTACGGAAAATAGGATTTTCCATATTTTCCCGGATTTTACGATCTTGAATTTTGCCTCCAAACAGCACATTTTCCATCAGAATCCTGACTACAGCGGTCCATGCTCCAAAAGTCATCAACCATGCAAAAATAGATGAAATAACATAAGTATCACCTCTCAATACGAAATATATCAATGAATAATAGTGAATTAAGACATAGAATAGTGATGCAAAATGGACGTATCAGCATCACCACCCACAGTGGTGCTCTTTATTACTTGTGTGGGCTTGGCCTTATTCTTCTTGTTCTTTGCCTTGGATAAAATAACCAAGATCCTCCTTCCCATTCTTTAACCTTTGAATACTCAAAAGGTCATCTATAACACCATTACCTTTGGGTGGGGAGGACTTGGCAAGCTCATCCTTCAACCTAGCATTTTCCTCAAAGATATTTGTATGATCACATGTAGTAGTAGAGGTGCTAGGAGAATCAAATTTAGCTAGTCGAGTGTGAAGTTGTTCAAGAGACTTTATGCGGATAGAGTGTTCACTATCCAAGGCCTTGTGAGCCTTTTCAAGTTTCTCTAGCTCACCTATTAGTCTAGCTTGAACAACACCAAACTCAACTTTTATTTCTTAAGAACCTTGGCCTTAGCAAGAGCATGGTCACGCTCTTTAATGAGTTTATAGGTAGCTCAATTATCTGAATCATCAATGTATTCAAGCCTCTTTTCAAGAGAAGCTCGGAGCTCTTCTTCTTCCTCAAGAGAATTTTTCAAGGATGCTAGTTCAATAACATCCTCTCTTTCAATTTTACCTTTCTCCTCAAGAAGACCTTCCATATGAACAAGTTGACCCATGAGGGCATCAAAGTGCTTCTCGTGTTCACCTTGCAAGTTAGTCACATAATGATCCAAAGAAACCATTTCCTCCTTAACCTTAAGACTAGCAAGATCATCCATATCATCATTCAAGGTCATGTGAGGGGAGGGGATAGATGATACCTCGGATGCCCTTGCCATAAGGCAATTGACATTCTCATTGGGGAGATTCTCATTTTGGGAGTCAAATAGGGAGTAGGTGGGTGTAGAGGTGGTGGCAATGGCCACCACTTCACTTGTGAACTCTTCTTCTTCCTCACTCCTGGATGAATACTCTTCATGAGTTACCAACACAATCTCTGGAGACGTCTTGTAGGTGAAATTCTTCTTGTTGAAAGGATTCTTGCGAGGAGGAGCCTTTGACTTATCCTTGAGAATGAGTCTTCCACCATGATATTCTCTCTTCTCATACGGGCACTTAGCAACAAAGTCGAAGTGGTCACCACAATTGTAGCATGATCTAGCTTTTGGACCATCTTCCTTTCTCCCACCTGAGTTATTCTTGTGATCTAGCTCCAACCTTGCCTTGGTGGGATTCTTCTAAAAGTTTCTTGCATAGAAAGCCATATACTCACCATGAGAACTTTTGACTTCCTCAGGATAACTCATTGCATTGATTTCATAACTTATTCCTTCATCCTCATGTTCCACCAAATGTGCCTTTAAAGTAAGGTTCATGATACCTTCGATCCGGATTACGGATGTAGTGTAGCTTATTTTTCCCTAGTAGACCTAGGTTATCGAATCCTTGGGAAGCGAATGCGTAGTGAAGTTAATTTAATGGACCTTTGGGAGTTTTAAGATTCCTTTTGTGTTTTTACCGGACCAATAGCTTGCGTCTTTTTGTTGTTGATGATGATGGAGAGAGAGGGCCTAGGGCGTTCGGTTTCACCTGTAGCTATGCAAAACATCTGATGGGAATAAAAGATAGAAATAAAGTATGCATGTACTTGTTAGAGCAAGATAAATTATATGTGGGTAGTGCATCCATAATTGCTATTGCCTTTGTAACCGCTTATCGCAATAACCTACTAGTCTCATCCATAGAATAAAGAGAACTAATGATATGTATAGTGATGTCACCGTTAATCCCAAGTAAATCCCTCACATACAGTTGTACTACCGCTTCTGTCGTGGTATTGCCGATGAGTACGCCATGGAGGGGTCCTCACAATGCGTGTTTAGAGACGTGGGGTAAGGTGGAGAGTTGGCGGGTACGAGGTAACACAGCTTACCCAGGTGCAAGTCCCACAATGGTGGCGGAACTCTACTCCTGCTATAAATCACTATAATGGCAATACGCCGAGTTATATAGATAGGTTCACTATGCAAGGTGTTGCACATTGTACATAGCAATCTAAGAGGTTGTGCCCTAAAGGCTCCCACATGTCCGACTTATAAAGGCACCAGAACCTAGGGTTTACAGGGAAAGGTCATTGCCGGACAAGGTACAGAGTCCTACACTAATACGAACTAGTCTTTCGTGTCTTGCACTCCAAGGCTCCGAGCACGTCGGTGACTCCTGCATAGCCTTCCTTTATCTGGCATGGCCTCCCTTCTGGATCCGTCTAATTGGGCCACCTAGCAGGCCATAGGACTTGCTACCAACTATGGGCTACCTGGGTTAGGCGGATTGGTGACATGCTATGAGGATACCCATTTAGCATATCCCCAACTGTAGCCCCCGGAGGACTTTGAAATCTTGCGCCGTCTTGCCCATTGATCTCTGAATATCCCGTCTAGGTGATGCCGTCAATTCGTCAAGAAATATCTCAAAGGTCTCCCAAAGAACCCTGCAATCCTCTCTGGCTTCGCAATGTAGACGAAGATTCCTTGAGTCTTCATTTCTAGAGCCGGATAATCTCCACCTTTGATGGAATCTTCAGACGTGACGCTTCATTGCAACTGTCAGGAGGATGACGTAGGGTGCATCCTACGTTACCTCAAAACTCACAGAAATAGAGAATTAATCATCAGCTATTTTCACGCGCGTGAAATCCGAAACGGCGAAGCGGCAAAGACGGAGGACGTGGCGAAATTACCGCGCACGTTCATCTCCACGTCGGCAATGCTCCATCCATTATATCCCTTGGCACGAATCTTGACGTGGGGTCTATATATTTTCACCGCGGTCAGTTTATTTTCTTTTTACCCGCATTCGCTTCCTCGTCTTCGTCTTCCTCCAGACGCGCGTCCGTTCGAGCTCTTCTTCGGAAAACCCTAGCCAGAGCCCTCTTCTTCTCCACCCACTCCTAGCCGGAGGGGGTGATTGTCCCTGTCAGCACCGTGGTGGAAACCACCGGTGATGACCAAGAACAAGCGACGCTAGAAGCTACTGAAGAAGACAATGACTCCCACAAGGGGGTGTGGGGGGGCTCTGACCTCACCGTAGAATATCTGCAAGAACTGGTCACCGAGGGGTATCTCCCCACGGAGAAGGATTTGGTCTGGTGGGCGGCGCTGGCCGGCGAGGTGGTTCCTTCTCCCCAAGCAGGAGAGAAGGTATACCTCAAATCTCAGCTGGTACGAAGCGTAAGCCTGCCAGTCTTTGGCTTCTTATTGGACATTCTCCGGTACTTCTGGGTACTTCCCCACAACCACTCTCCCAATAGCATCTTGGTCCTTAGCAACTTTGTAGCTCTGTGCGAAGGATTCCTAGATATCAAACCTAGATTAGATCTGTTCATATACTTTTTACCGTCAAGAGAGAGTCTGTAGAGTCCAAGGTCGAATTGCGGATTTGTGGAACCATTAATTTTAAGATCCGGCCTAGCCGGTGCTTCCCCGACATCGTAGGGCATGAGTCATGCAAGAACTGGAAGCACACATACTTCTACGGCCCGGATATTCCGCTGCCTGACCGCCTTGAAACTTATCCCAACTTTGTCGATGGAGCCGCCACCGAGATGCCCGCATGGCGGACCCCAGCCTCCCTTTCCTCTGACGATGAGGCCAACCGCGCCGTAAGGCGGATTGAATGGCGCATGGACGGAGGTCTGACGGGGTTGGACCTGGACATGTGCTGCTTCGTTAGGCGGATCCAGCCTCTGCAGCACCGTGCCGAGTTGATGTGCAAGTACACCTAAGACAGGAGGGATCCCATGTGAATTTTGCGGGATAACTTCTCCGTTGACTCCATCAAACTCTGGCTAAAGGACATCGTCAAGGTGAAGGACAGGAAGTGTGGCTTCAAGATCACCTATGACATGTTCGATTGTGGCAAATGCCCAGAGGTAGCTTTTGTTTCCTTTGTTGCTCGTTATATACTCTAAGGTTTTTCCGACTTGAAGTTGTCAGTCTAAGACCCTTCTGTATTTCAGCTGGCGACCTTGGCGGCGGATTAGATGGCCTCCAAGGTATATGATCCCAAGCTGAAGGATATCCAAGTGGTGTCCGATGATGATGCCCCCAAGGATCAGCCAACTCCGGCGGTGCAAAAGCGGAAGAGCTCCACCTCTAACACTGTTGTCGAGGCCAAGAAGAAAAAGAAATCGGAGAGTGGAGTCTCTAGACGATCCACCGCTGCCTTAGAGGCGGAGAAGAAGAAGTCCACATGCATCCTCCTCACCAAGGCTTCTGTCGTGGAGTAAGTGTATTCATTCTCTGGCTTGTACTTTTCAGCTCATACCTTTTTTCAACTCTTGTACTTATACTTTGTACGTTTTAGGAGGAAAGCCGGTGCTAGTTTGAAGCAATCCTCCAAAGATGTTGGAGGGTCAAAAAACATTCGTGACATGCTAACCAGATATGTGGCCGCCAAGCCCTCTCCCTCTGCTGCTCCCCCTACTCCTGCCGCCAAGCCTTATGCTGGCCCCGTTGGGCCTTCGTCTCCCGTCATCCCTAAGATCTCCGCCATGGAGACAGATGTCAATCCAACCCTTGGTATCTCAGGCTCTATCGAGGCAGACGTTTCTCCCAGCGGCCAACCGATGCAGGAGAGCACTTCCTCCAAAGTGGCTGAAGCTCCGGCTAAGGATGCCACCGAGAAAAGGAAGCAGGTGATGGAAGAGGCGAAGGCAGAGGCAACGGTTAAGGCAGGAGCTGCTAAGCCATCAACTGTTCTGAAAACACAACGGACGGCTAGGGCATCATCCATGCCTCCGGCTTCATCATCTCCCTTGGCAGCAACTCCTTCAACATTGTGTCTAGATGACCTCATTGCGCAGGCGGATGCCGTGTATAATAATGTCGGCATCTTCCACACCGCATATGCCAATCTGGCCAACAATCTCAAGCTTATTGCCATTGTAAGTCTTTTTAACTTCACTTCTTTTATCTTGTGTAGTATATCCCTCTGTAGCCCTCGAGCTCTTAGGCGGATAAACCAAAGTTATTGGCTTGAGTGCTCCAAAGAACTAAGAGTATAAATTGATAGTGTAGCCCCCGAGCGTCTAGGTGGAAACTTAGAAGAATTCCGGCTAGATATTCTAAGAGTAGCATACTTGCTGATAAAAATCTTATGTTGTAGCCCCCGAGCGTGTACTTGAAACCATATAGTTCTGACTATATTCTCTAGAGAAACTAAGCATGATTGTTTGTTTGCAGAATAAGAATAGATGGAGGATCACGACCAATGAGAGGTTTACTGCTTTGCGGAAGGAGCTGGACCTTGAACAGGGTAAAACAACCTTCCTGAAGCAATAGATCAAAAATAGACAGAGTCTATTTCTTGTAACAGCTCCTTGCTTTTTCTCATGGATTTATTTCTGCCACCTTCTCATAGTACTTTATGATTTCCATTTTACAGAAGCCATCGCCAAGGCCAAGAGCATCATCGAGCAATCCAAGCATATCCAGCAGCTTGACGATGAGAACAAAATCTTGAAGAAAGACCTGGTCGATGCCGTCAAGGGCCATGATGAGGCGATGATGGTGCTGCAAGAATCTGTTGACGCCGAGATGCGACGCCCGAAGGACGAAATTGCACAACTCAAGGAGCATAACCAAGGTGTCAAAGAGCAGAATGCGAGGAACCTTGAGGTGTACAAGACAATCCAGAAGGAGCGGGGTATCTTGGCGGAGACATGTAAGCAGGCAGAGACGAGCATCTTCGGTAACCTTTCTCCGTCTTGGTGAATTCTATAGTTTGGATACCATTTGATTTATTTTTTGTACTCATGGTCCTTGTATCTTGTGCAAATCACAACTCCCATTGGCTTGGCCAACTTGGGTGAAGGTGCTCCAGATCCTAAGGAATGCATGATTCTTGCTGACAACTTCATCAGCACCGCCATTGCCCAAGCCAAGGAGATAGCCCAGCCTATAGGAATTAACATCAAGGAGCAGACTCAGCGGCCAAGTACACGGAAATCCTGCACCGAACCCCCGAGAAATTCAAGGACTAGAAAGCCTCTTGTGTCCGGGATGGTGCAAGGATGACCTTATCATTGGTCAAGGCACACTACAACAACATCGACATCGATCTGGTGACTTCCGGGTTTCCCAAGCTGGACGAAGAAGGGAAAAAATTAACAACGAAGCCATTTGGAATTCCCTCGCCGGCTTCAACACCAGGATCACCAAGATGGTCAACGCAGATGTCTTTGTGCCTGCCGAGATCCTCGATGAATACATGGCTTCGTCAAAGTCTAGCTCATCTCCCTCCGAGTTTGACGATCTCTCCCAGCCTGGCTCTCCTGATGATGCCACCACGAAGTCCCCTGCAGCAGAGCCATGAAAAACAATGTTTGTATTAATGTATCTCTGTGAAGTGTATGCGGAAAAACTTATGTGTTATTAAGGCAGAAAAACTTGTACTCAAGTTTCCTGCTACTTATCTGTTTCCAGCATGTGTATATTTTTTAAGCAAGTGCTGGCTTATCCATTATTCTGGTTCGTATGCTTGACCTTTCGTGAGACGGAAGACTCGCAGCACAGAACTATGCCCTCAGGTGATGGTGCTTAATAGCACTGCCAAGAACCTAAGAGCAAAATCACCGGCTTTGAGTGCCCAGAAGTCACTACTCCGGAATCCACATAAAAACATCAGAAAACATGTAGACCAGAAAACTTAAGCTAACGCCCGTAGGCGGAATTTTCACAAGTGCAAATGCAAACTTGCACATAAAGGGTTTATATGATGCAAAAATGAACAACTAAAGGAGGTAAAAGACTCAGAGAATATGAGTGAACAAAATGCTTTATTTCATTGATCATATAAGAAACTTATTACATAATATAAATGTGCTAAGTGTAAAAGGGACGTAGTTGTTCTATGTTCCATGGTCGATCTGTCTCCGGGAAATCATCATCGGAGTCACGTTGCTTGCGCTTGCGATTTTTTGTCCTATCTTTCAACTCGCAAATATCGACGAGGTAATAGGAACCATTTAGCAATGTTTTGCTTATGACGAATGGTCCTTCCCAAGGCGGGGAAAATCTGTGTGATTTCTCCTGCTTGAGTCTAAGCACCAAATCCCCTTCTTTAAACGAGCGATGCTTTACGCGGCGACTATGGTAGCCACGCAGCTTCTGCTTGTAGATAGTGGATTTCTAGCATGCCAGCATGTGCTCTCTTCAAGTAGGTCCACAGATAGGCGTCTAGATTCTTCAGCATCATCCTCCTCGTAGGCGGAAACTCTTGGTGCATCATGGAGGATGTCGGATGGAAGGACCACTCCTGCTCCATAAACCATGAAGGAATGAGTCAAGATCTATTGGGTGTTGTTCGCAAACTCCACAAGACAGATGGTAATTCCTCTGCCTAGGCCCCAGCTGCTCTACATAGCCGTGCCTCTAAGCATGGCTTGATTCCGTGCAGAATTAGTCCATTGGCCCTTTCAACTTGCCCATTTAACTGTGGGTGTGCCACATATGCTAGGTCAAGGCGGATGCCTTTTTCATGACAGTACTCCTCAACTTCTCCAAGAGATAAATTTCTGTCATTGTCAGTGATGATGCTGTGTGGGAGACCAAATCTCACCACCAGATCCTAGAATTTTTTTAGGGATGTTGCCCCATCAAGCTTTCTAATGGGTTTAGCTTCAATCCATTTTGTGAATTTGTCCAGTGCTACTAGCAAGTGTGTAAATCCATAGGGTGATGTTTGCAAAGGTCCCACCATGTCCAGCCCCCAGACTGCAAATGGCCAAGTTATTGGTATTGTTTACAATTCTTCAGTTGGGACACTTGGTTGTCTTGTATAGAACTGACACCCAAGGCATGTTTGTACCAACTTGTCGGCGTCCGCCTTGGAATTTAACCAGTAGAATCCTTGTCGGAAGGCCTTAGCCACCAACGATTGGGAAGCGGTGTGATGCCTGCAATCTCCGAGATGTATTTCTCTAAGGATTTCAATACCTTGCTGCTGGGAGACACATCGAAGGAAAACTTCTGTGGTACTTCTTTTGTAAAGCTGGCCGTCAATGATGACGTAGCCTTTTGCTCTACGTACTATTTGCCGGCTTTTGACTTCGTTAGTGGGCAAAGTTCCGTCTTTTAGATAGTCCATGAACGGTTTCGTCCAAGCCAGAGAGGTCATTGTTACTGTATTAACAAATGAATCCACTCTATTCAGGTTGTCAGGGTCCGCTCCCTTCACGGATGGGGTCCGTAAATGTTCTAGGAAAACGCCTGGTGGAATTGGTCGACAAGCTGATCCAAGCTTTGACAACAGATCCGCCACCTCATTCTCCTCCCTTTTGACGTACTTGACTTCGTAGCCATCGAAGCACTTGGCTATTTTGTCTACTTCGTCTCGATATGCCACCATCATAGGATTCTACGCGTTCCACGTGCCAGCTACTTGCTGGGCAACCAAGTCAGAATCTCCATAGCAAACTATGCGCTTGATGCCAATATCTTTGGCTACACGAAGTCCGTGAATGAAGGCCTCATACTCCGCCATGTTGTTGGTAGCATTGAAGTGAATCTGCAGGACATATTGCAACTTTTCTCCTATTGGTGATTGCAATAATACACCAGCCCCCGAGCCGTTGAGTAGCTTTGATCCATCAAAGTGCATGACCCAATATTCTGGCTCTAGCACATGAGTGTCTTCTAGCAGTTCTGTCCAATCTGTGATAAAATCCACCAATGCTTGTGATTTGATAGCGCCGCGTCTCATGTAGGTGATTTCAAAGGCGACAAGTTCAATGCCCCCACTTTTCCACCCTTCCTGTAGCGTCGCTGTTGTTGATGATGTCGGACAGTGGAGCTTTGCTTACCACTGTGATAGGGTGCTCCTGGAAATAATGCCTTAGCTTGCGAGAAGCAAGGAAAACTCCATAAGCTATCTTTTGGTAGTGCGGATAACGCTGTTTGGATTCCGTCAAGACCTCGCTTACATAGTAAACAGGCCATTGAACTCCGTATTCATGTGTTGGTTCTTTGCGCTCCACCACGATGACGATGTTGATTACTCGGTTGGTTGCCTCCATGTAAACTAACATAGGCTCCCTTGACACCGGTGCTGCAAGTATTGGTGGGGAGGAGAGTATTCTCTTCAACTCCTGAAGTGCTACGTTAGCCTCGTCCGTCCATGTAAATTTGTCCGCCTTTTTGAGCAACTTGTAGAGCAGCAGAGCCTTCTCACCAAGTCGGCTGATGAACCGGCTTACTGCTGCAACATAGCATGTTAGCCTTTGTATGTCCTTCAGGCATGTCAGACGTTTGATGTCGAGGATGGCCTTCATTTTCCCCGGGTTCACCTTGATTCCGCAATGCGAAACGATGAAGCAAAATAGTTTGCCAGAGGGTACCCCGAAGACGCTCTTCTTGGGGTTTAGCATCATGTTGTATTTCCAGAGATTGTCGAAGGTTTCTTGCAAGTTGGCAATAAGATCATTTGATTTCTTTGACATTACCGCGATGTCGTCCACCTAAGCATGTACGTTGCGACCTATTTGGTCGTGTAGGCAACGCTGCATTGTCCGCTGGTAAGTAGCACCAGTGTTTTTCAACCCAAAGGGCATCATGACGTAGCAATACGTGTTGTAGGGTGTGGTGAACAAAGTGGCCAGTTGGTCTGACTTTCGCATCCGGATTTGGTGGTAACCTAAATAAGCATCGAGAAAACACAGAAGTTTCGAGCCAGCCGTCAAGTCAATGACTTGGTCAATGCGAGGCAAAGCAAACAGATCCTTCGGACATGCTTTGTTCAAGCCGGTGTAATCAACGCACATTCTTAATTCATTGGTTCCCTTTTGGGGGACAAGTACAGGATTTGCCACCCATCGGGTGTGAATAACTTCTCGATAAATCCAGCCTTAAGTAACCTAGCTATTTCTTTGCCTATAGCCCTCCGTCTTTCATCACCAAAGCATCGTAGAGGTTGCTTCACCGGTTTGGCATTGGGATCAATATTCAAGCTGTGCTCAGCAAGTTCCCTAGGTACACCTTTCATGTTGGCAGGTTTCCAGGCAAAGATGTCCCTATTCTTGCGGAGCAACTTAACGAGCGCGCTTTCCTATTTGGGATCCAGGTCCATGCCAATGGCGGTGGTCTTGGAGGAATCTCCTTCGACAAGCTCCACCTCCTTGGTCTTGATGGCATCCTTGAATGCGGGTTCAGTAGTAGTGATCTGCTTCTTCGAAGATGGCATGTCTGAGGCATCGACCTGGTTCTGGATCTCCTTGAACTCCTCACCATAGAGGACTGTTTCGGTGAAGGCAGCCTCACCAAGCTTGCACTCCCGTGCTTTGGTGAAGCTTCCGTCAACGGTGATGATGTCGTTTGGTCTGGGAATCTTAAGCTTGTTATAGACAAAGCATGGACTTGCGAGGAAGGTGTGGAAGATGTCGCGTCCAAAGATGATGTGGTACACACTCTTGAAAGGCACCACTTCAAAGGTCATGCGTTCTTGGCGGTAATTGTTAACATCGCCAAAAGCGATCAGAAGGGTGATGCAGCCTAGGGAATTTGCTTGTCGGCCGGGGACAACCCCATGGAACACGGTGTTGCTTTTCCTTAGCTGGGTCTCTGTCAAGTTCATCTTGTGCAATGTATCCAGGTACATGATGTTGATGCTGCTTCCACTGTCCACGAGGCACTTGGTGAACTCTGTGCTGTCAATCAAAGGGTTGATGACCATGGCATACTGGTTCTCTGTTGGAATAAGGTCTGGGTGATCTTTCCTATCCCAAGTAATTGGAACTTCTGACCACCTAACGTACTAGGGAACCACAGGGAGGGTGGCCATCAGTATCCTCAGAGAGATTTTCTGGGCCCGGACGGTGGGAGAGCCAAGGAAAGTGTGGTAGACTGGAGCCTTCTTTTCGAAGGGATTTTTCCCTTTACCCTCTCCCTTGTCGGAAGATTTGGGTTCCATGTCTTCGTCCATATGACTTGATTCCTTGGATTCCTCCTCCTTCTTCTTCCCTTTTCCCTTTCTGTGGGGTCTGTTCTTCCGACTTTGCTTGTAGCCAGACTCAGGGTCTTCCTTGAGGTTGTTGACAAATTTGCATTGGCAGTTGGTGTGGGTGGCCTTGCTGTTTACGTCTAGGTGGACGAAACACGGCATATCATGGTACTCTTCATACTTTTGGGGAACGCGGGGCACTGAGGGTGTAGGATCACTCCTCTGCTGGCCACTGCTAGCCCCCGACCATGTCCACACTGTCCGCCTCCGCCTCTGCCAGTGAACGTTGCGGCGACCATGTCAGCTGCTTGCTTTTCTTCAAGCGGATTTTTCCTCTTGTTATTGTTGTTTTTTCTAGCCTAGGTAGGGATTGTTATTGCCGGCAACAATCTGTGCGCGTCATCGTCAGCAGCAGCGAACTCGCTAGCCATGGCAATCATGGCATTGAGGTTGAGTTCATTGGCGTCTTGCTTGCGCTTCAACTTATGTCAGAGCAAAGTTCCCTTTTCCAGGCCGTCGATGAAGGCATCCATATCAGTCAGTTCATGCACCCCTGCGCAGGAATTTTTCATATCCAGCCAGCGAGAGAGGTAGGCATGAGAGGTCTCATCCTTTTCTTGCACACACCACTGTAGGTCTCCGACAGTGCAGGGACATTTGTACGTACCCTCAAAATTCTTGGTGAACGCTTCATGCATGTCCAACCAATAGCATATTGATTTCTCTGGCAAGTCATCGATCCATTGTCGGGCGGTGCCGGTCAGCATGAGTGGGAGGTACTTGACGACGACATTGGGGTTTCCCCTGCGATATGAATCGCTTTGCTGTAGTCCTACAACCATGTTGATGGCCTGGCAGTGCCGTCGTAGGGCTTGATGGTCTTGTCTATTCGGAGACCTTTGGGGTAAGTTGTGGCCCGTATTACTGGTCCAAAGCAATGTGGCCCAAGGTATGGGAGCTCCCGAGCTTCTTGGATCTTGTCCAGCCGTGAACGTGCGTCATACGGCTCTGGCTGCTTCCCTTTTCCATCGTGGGGAGGGGAATTGTGGCGCGATCAATGAGATCCACCATGCCCTCCGCCATGATGGCTGCGAGGTGGCGATGGTGGCACTGGAGGCGGTGGGTTAGCCTTCTTGCTATGGCCCTCCTCCGACTCCTCATGCCTATCGCGGTTGCTTGTCGGACATAGAGGCTCCTTATGGGATCTTCTCTTATGTCCTTCAACGTCGCTGCACTCTCCGGCATGCCGAGGTTGCTCACCCTAGTCGTGTATAACGATGCCGGCCTAGGGACGCCTTGGTGGTGGCATGCTTGTACGATGGCGCGGCTGTGGTTCCTCGTGACACCGAGATGGTGGTAGAGATGGCGACCGGCGAGGACGAGCCTTTTCTCCGTGATCGGAGGATATGAGGATGGCGCCAGTCCTATTGCGTGCCTCTCTCTGTCTTTGCTCCGTGGAGCCTGTGTGTGATCCCTCATCACGGGGATATTTTGGCCTTCTGTGGCTATTTCGGGTTGACTGGCTAAGCTTCGGGTTGGACTCGAGCCTCTGTGAGGTAGCCTTTTCATGTTGCTTGCATGCCTTAGCGACGAGGTCGTACACCTGAGCAACTGCTTCTAGCGACCTATCCTGTTCCAGGAGGGTCCTCATGACAGCGATGTTGAGGGCGGGAGTTGGCATGACTTGCCTCCCCTCTGAATCGATGTATGGGGTGGCTTTTGTCAGCTTGGATCCCTCATATCCCAACCTGCGCCGAATGCCGGGATCTTCGACGACGTGAGCTAGTGTTTTCTTTGCCTTTTGCTTCAACAACAATTGCTTGTATTCAACCTCCATAGCTCTTGTCGCCTTAATGGATTGATGCGCCCTAGCCATGTCTTCGTCCAGCTTAGTGCCCTGCTCTGCAATGCACTTGGTCTCTGCTAAGATTGTTGCGCGCTTCTCATCAAGCTCCATAATACTCCGGATATGGGCGACGGTGATAGGCTCAACGAGGAGTGCACCGTAAATTGCGTTGTCAGCGGGAGTAACCAATGGGTTGCTAGCTACAGACGTTGATGGTGGCATTGGCAGCTGATTTGACTATCGGGTAGTATTAGGGGTTGTGGTGAGTTCCTCTGCCGGTTGCGGGCGAATAGCCGGAGGAGGCAAAGCCATGGCCGGAGCCGGAGGCTCGGCGGCTTTCTTGGCTACTGCTTCTCTGGTAACCGCTGGCATGGGCGGAGCTCTCTCACGGTCTGATTCCTGTCCGTCTTCTTCCATCACGCTCCCAATGGCGACTAGCACCTGGTGAGAAGCATTGGTCTTCTCGGCGTGCTCCTCCTTCTCGATCTCCCTCATAACAACATCGTATTCCTCTGAGTTAGCGTTCGAGCCACCGCCATCCATATTGATGTTGGCGTACAGCGCATCAAGGAGGGAGTCAGAGTTGGCTTCGGTTTTGGCGATGGCGGATGTGGAGGGTGATGGAGGCAGCCCGTTGTTGTTGTTTCCTCCTCCGGCCATGATGGTGTTCGCCGTTTCAGCCTCCTCATTGGCATCTGCGTATTCGTTGACGATGGTGACCATCTCGCCAAGGGTGAGAGGACCTATGGCCTACCGCCTTCAGAGGGTATGTCGGAGGAGTGTTTCAGGTGTGAGCCCTTCCACAAAGTGGTACACGAGCTCATCGATGCGGTCGCCCTCTAGGGTTTCCCTCACCCTCATCCATCTGGCGAGGTATTCACGGGGAGGTTCTCTATCCCTTTGAACACATCTAGCCAGATCAAAGATGGTGACTACACCGACAACGTGTGACCTGCGCATCTCTAACGCTCGAGGGAAGCCAAGCGGATTTGTGGGGTCCTTCCACCTTTATATCCTACACAGGGGCGGTTTGGGTGGGCCTTGAATTTTCCTAATCTGAGCCACCATACTCCAAGGAGAGGTATGGCCCAGATCCTTCCGCAAACGTGTCCTGCTCATAGGCGGTCCGTGTGGGGCTTGACGAGTTTCCGACTTCCTGGGAGCTAGGACCCGAGTCGGTTTCGCTGATGAAGATGTGGATGTCTCTGAAGGAGATGACGGAGTAGCGCGTAGGGTTTGTTTTTTCCGGCACCTAGAACTCATCTAGAGGGACGATTGGGACATTGCTGGAGAAAAGAACGCGTCCGATGGCTATGATGTCGTTGATTCCCGCGAAGAGATTGGACCTCGCCCGGTGTAGAGCTCGAAGCGCCTCTTGCCCCATGGTGGGCACCAACTGTCGTGGTATTGCCGACGAGTATGCCATGGAGGGGTCCTCATAATGCGTGTTTAGAGACGTGGGGTAAGGCGGAGAGTTGGCGGGTACGAGGTAACACAGCTTACCCAGGTTCAATTCCCATAATGGTGGCAAAACTCTACTCCTGCTATAAATCACTATAATGGCAATACGCCGAGTTACGGAGATAGGTTTGCTGTGTGAGGTGTTGCACGTTGTACATAGCGTTCTGAGAGGTTGTGCCCTAAAGGCTCCCACAGGTCCGGCTTATAAAGGCACCAGAACCTAGGGTTTACAAGGAAAGGTCCTTGCCGGCAAGGTACAGAGTCCTACACTAATACGAACTAGTCTTTCGTGTCTTGCACTCCAAGGCTCCGAGCATGTCGGTGACTCCTACTTAACCTTCCTTTATCCGGCATGGGCCTTCCTTCTGGATCCATCTAACTGGGCCGCCCAGCAGGCCATAGGCCTTGCTACCAACTATGGACACCAGGGTTAGGCGGATTGGTGACATGCTATGAGGATACCCATTTAGCATATCCCCAACACCTTCTATCACTTGGGTTCCCAACCTGCAGATCGGTCATTACTTATACTCCCTATACATGGATCAACCCTCGGGGTCTTGGGTACCTGAGAAGTCCTTGGATTGAGGCAAGAGAGGATACAATAATAATCATGTCATACAAACTAATACATGATCCCATCTATGATAAATAACATGCACAAACGCTACATGGCTAGGCCGAAGCCCTTAGCCCAAGGAGAATTACTCACACATAGAGATGAGATCAACAATCATAACTATTGTAATGAAAATCATAAGATTGATAGAAATAGTCTTACAATATCGCCAATCGGAGAAGAGATCTACTACTACAAGTTGTGGAATCTGGCTATGGAGATGGAGAAGGGTTTTGAGATCTAGAGGCAGCTGGTGATCTGTGGCAGGGACTTTTTGGCGAGGTCTGGCTTGTTTTCTCGTCACTTGAGGCTTCTTTTTATAGGGCCCCCTTCACGAAAGTTGTTCTGTTTGACCTAACGGTGGCGGCGCCAACTATACGACTGGAGCTATACGGCCAAAATTTTGCTCCGATCGTATAGTTGGTCGTTAAAGCGTCAAATCTCGCTTCTGACTCTGGTTTCTTCTGGTTGTTGGAAATCTTGTATCTTTGACTTTAATGTAGTGATTCCCTCCTTTAAACGACATTATCTGCGCAGGAAAAATATAAAAGAAAGGATTACATACCCCTTTGAATATTAGGCATTAGTGGCAGGATTTAGAGAGATATTTCATCAAAATGATGAATAATATCCAGTTTAAATGTGGACATGGATGGCTATATTTCAGAACCATCAGTTCACACCCCTTTTCATTCCTATGGCCTGAGCACGAGCATCTTTAGAATTCTTGGTGGCAACCTTGAAGGCTTGCATTTCTTGCACAACTTCATTACAGGTCATGAGATGGTAGTTGTGTCTTCCTTGGAGACTCTTCAAGTCGGTGGACTCAAATGGCATGAGATAACTCACATACTTTCTTTTGATCCAAGCATCATCACATGAGAGGCACCAAGTTTCCTAAATACGGTGGTAATAGACTTGAGTCTTCAATACATGTCCTCGTGATGCTCTCCTTCCAGCATGAAGAAACCTTCCGCTTGATTGCTCAAAGCATCATATTGGTTTCTCCTCACGCTTTCATTCCCAATGAACAAATCATGAGAGCATCCCAAGCTTCCTTAGCAGTGTTGAGATGTTCAATGTGAGGGAAATCCTTTGGCCCCACACCAAGTTGAATCATGTGCAAAGCGGTGGCATTGAGTTGACTATCAACACCTTATCTTCTTATCAATTTGGTTAGATCACTAATAGAGAGTCCTTCTTCAATAATTCTCCATAACTTGATGTAAGAGCTGCGAACATGAGATTTCATCAAAGTTTGCCATTGAGCAAAATAATATCCAGCAAGCTTAGGTGAATCACCTCTATTGTTACTATGAGGATAGGAGGGTCGGGAGAGTACCAAGGGACCGAATGGAACACTTCCTTCTCCTTTTTCTTTTTTGATGAGGTACTTAAGGTTTCATGTTGATCATCCCCCGAATTCTTGTCCTCGGGAGGAGGTGGAACCTCCCCCTTAGAACCCGAATCCGGATCCTCATGTGAAGTAGTGGGCATGATCAATTTGTCTTTCATGAATTGCGCTATCATTTCACGCAACTGATATGTTGCAAACGTATCTATAATTTTTGATGTTCCATGCTTGTTTAGTATCTACTTTGCTTTGCTTTGTCAACACTTTGGAGTACTTTTTATACATTTTCTTGGACTAACCTATTAACAAGATGCCATAGTGCCAGTTGCCTGTTTTCTGCTGTTTTTGGTTCCAAGAAAGTCAGAAAATGAATATTCTCGGAATTGGACGGGACAAAAGCCAAAATAAGTTTTTCACCGAGGGGGACACGAAGCCAGAAGACGAGACGGAGAGGGGCCACAGGGTGGCCACACCCCCTCTTGGCGTGGGCAACCCTAGGCCGTGCCAGGGCATGGTGTGGGCCCCCTGGCTGGCCACCGACCTTACCTCTTCGCCTATAAGAAGCCTCCCGATGCATAAACCCTAAATCGTCAAGCCTCTAGCCACGAAAAGTTCTGCAGCACCGCCACCACCGAAGAGGAGATTCGGGGGACAAAAAGTCTCTGTTCCGGCACCCTGTCGGGACGGGGAAGTGCCCCCGGAGCCATCTCCATCGATCTTCACCACCATCTCCATCGCCGTTGTTGACTCCCATGATGAGGAGGGAGTAGTTTTCTCTCGGGGCTAAGGGTTCTACCAGTAGCTATGTGTTCATCTCTCTCTATGCATGATCAAATTGTGATCATGAGCTTTGTAATAAAGTAGATCTACCCTGCTAATCAAGTGCTTTCATAGATCTCTGCTCTCCCCATGTGTGGAAGTGACAGCGTGCACACCATGGTGGCACTTAGGCTAGAGATTACAAATACTTGTTATGAGTTATGTTTGGAGTTGGATGTCTCTATGAAATTGTGGTGTTTGTTGGAACCATCTAGTGCTCAAGGTGACAGTGTGGGGTTATCTAGATGGGGAAAGCGAACTTTGAGGAGTGCTGTTATAGCCCTATAATGGATTAGAGTGTCCAACCGGAGAGTAGTTCAGAGTAGTATCATAAAGAGAAGATATTTATATGAGAGTTTTCACTAGTGAAAGTATGATCCCTAGGCCTTGTTTCTAAGTTTGCAACTAGATCTGTTACATGTTTGCTTGCTTCCATCTTTTTGCCTTTAGTCTTTTCCTCCTGTCAAGCTATTTTCTGGCATCGTTGTCTTATATCCATACCACTTGTATTTCACTATCTCTTCGCCGAACTAGTGCACCTATACATCTAACAAGTGTATTGGGTGTGTTGGGGACACAAGAGACTTCTTGTATCTTGATTGCAGGGTTGCTTGAGAGGGATACCTTTGACCACTTCCTCCCTAAGTTTGATAAACCTTGGGTAATCCACTTAAGGGAAACTTGTTGCTGTTCTACAAACCTCTGCACTTGGAGGCCCAACAATTGTCTACAAGAATAGAAGTGCGTAGACATCAAGCTATTTTCTGGCACCGTTGCCAGGAAGGTAAGGTAAAAGGTACTCACATCCTCCGGTGTGAGTGCTCGAAGTTATTTCCTTTAGATTCTGCAATTTTGTCTTTTTGTTTCTTGTTTTCACTAGTTAGGCTTAATGGAAAACAACAACAAAATTAGAGAGATTTTTAGTATTTTTTCCTAAGGTAGAACATGAATTGTCTGAAAAGAAAATTAAAAAACCCATGGAACTTTCTTTGCATGCTAATAGCAATGTTGTTAGTATGAATTCTTTGGACACCAATATTGCTAATGCTATGGAAAAGTCTAAGCTTGGGAAAGCTAGTATTTATGAAAATGATCTTTTTAGTCCCCCAAGCATGGAGGAGAAAATTTACTTTGATGATACTATGCCTCCAATATATAATGATTACAATGATGAATATGATATTTTCAGTCCACCTACTATTGAGGAAAAAATTAATTATGATTACAATATGCCTCCTATGTTTGATGATTATGGTGATGAGAATAATAATGATAGCTATTTTGTTGAATTTGCTCCTACTATAATTAATAAGAATGACTATGTTTATGTGGAGAGTAATAATTATTGTATGCATGTGGCTCATGATACGAATGTTTTATGTGATAGTTATATTGTTAATTTTATTCATGATGCTACTGAAAGTTATTATGAGAGAGGGAAACATGGTTTTATGTATCTCAACAATATTAAGTTTCCCCTCTTTATGTAAATTTTTTTGAAGTTGCACTTGTTTTTCTTTCCTATGCTTGTTGCTTTGTGCTTTCATGACTTGTTTCTTTACAAGATTCCTATGCATAGGAAGTGGGTTAGACTTAAATGTGTTTTGAATTTGCTTCTTGATGCTCTCTTTTACTTTAATTCATATTTGTTATGTGAGCATCTTCTCAAACTATCATGCCTAACTTAAAGGCGGTAAAGAAAAGTATTTATTGGGAGATAATCCAAAAGTTTTAGTTGAGTCTTAGAAGTTATTGTCTCTGTAATAACCGCTCCTTATCCTTTTTATTTGCTTTTTGTGCCAAGAAGAACCTCTAATGAGAGAGAAGTAATGCTTGGGAAAGTTGCTGTCCCGAAATAGATTTTTGTGCTTCACTGTAAAAAATCATGAAAAATCTATGTACGTCATTTTGATGCGTGAATTTCTTTGCTTCTGCCCTAGGTTGTTATCCAACTTTCATTAGTTCAACACTTTTCGATTTGAGCAACATAAGGTCTTCGAAAAAATTGGTTTTACCTGCTGGTCTATTTTGACAGATTTCTGCCATTATTTGCATTTGCTTCTTGTTGATTCCTTTTTGGGTTCTTTTTGGGGAATTGAGCTTTTTGAGGGAATTGCTACAGTATCTTGTGTTTTTAATGAAAGTTTTGCTGTTTTAAAACTAAACCCCAAAGGTTTATTATCTTTTGAGTACACTAATGTTGTTAATAAAGATTGTGTGAAGGAAAAATTTCAGGTGTAAGGAGAGAATGATGTAATGAGATGAAGAATGGACTAAAGATCAAGCTTGGGGATGCCACGCGTGTCACCCCAATAAATATCCAAGAATCACAAGCGTCAAAGCTTGGCGATGCCCAAGGCATCCCCTTCTTCATCAATAAAAATCACAGGTTTCTTCCAAACACTTCATTTTTATTGTTTCATGCACAGTTGTGTTGTTCTTGGAGCGTCTTCTTTTTCGTTTTTTGTTTTTGGTTTTTGTTTGCTTGGTTTTCTTAGTTTGCTTGAATAAATTGGTTGGACCCCCTCTTTCATGCATTGGTTTTCAAATAGCTTAGTTTGGATTGGAAAAGAGTAGGAAAGTTCATGCTTAAGTGGTAAAAGGAGCTTGTTTTTTACTGTGGCCTATGCTTCGTCATGCCATGCTTGATATTGTTTTGGCTTTATGCTTAGTGATCTTTGCTGTAGCATGACATGTTATAAACAATTGAGATTTCTTAATGTGCCTTGGGAGAATCATGCGTTGTTTTAGCATATTAAAGCATAGTATTGTGGTATTCTCCTTTGATGCTTTATTTGGGTTGACTTGGCGCATGCTCACACCATTTTATGACTATCCCAAGTCACCATAGCCTTTATGTTCCTTTAGTTTTCGACTTGTAATATCACTTTATGCTTTAATTAATGATGTTTTGTCGCTTTGCATGATTATGGCCATTATTGCTCTCTTAGTTGGTCACTCCTAGTCTTTTGCTAGCCTCCATAACCAAGTATGAGTTCCACTCATGCATCCAACTCCTAAAACCAAGTTATTCCAAAGAGTCCACCATACCTACCTATTAGCATTTGCTATTCCAAGTATATTCATGTTTTATCTACCTTCCGAATTAAACTGGTTATGAGAAAACTAGTGATTAAAGCTCTCACGAACTTGATGGCACACTTTACTTTGCTTGCCCTTAATAAACTTGAACCATTGTGTCGTCTATGTTGTATATGCTTGCACTTATATGTTGGGGATTAGCAGAACCATGCTGTCATGGGGAACACTTTCAACATTACACTTGTACTTTGTACCTAGTTGATATCATGCTCTTTTGTCTATGGATGTCGTCGGTGTGAAATGAAAGGGGAGCTTGTAAGTCCATGGAGTTATGTATGTGTGTTAGAGAAACGCCTGGGCTGCCGGTCTAATCCATGTTGTCATGGTGGAAACCTGCAGCGTAACCATAATGAGCTGTCTATGAAGCATTCTTATAAAAAAAGATATAGATATTGAGAAAAAGATAAAAAGAAAAAAAAGATGAGAAAAGAGGAAAGAGAGAAAAAAGCACCATTTTCCCATGGTAAATAAGATTGTTGAGATGCTTATTGTCTGGTTGCCTTGTCATTTTGATATGGGGATTCTTCCATATCATCGGGCAAGGGGTACCCCATTGGCGGTTCTCTATGATACACATGTACTTACTATGACAAGAACTTACCGGTAACTAAAATTGAGTAGCATGAGGAGCGGCCCTCGTATTCAAGGGACATGAGATTGCCATCTTATACTTTGTCAAGCATATACACCATAGTTTTTTCACTTTAACCTTAATCACTTCAAGATGCTTATGCTAGGGGCAATGAGAGTTGAAAGCTAAAAAGTACCATAATTTTTGGAAGATCTTTATGAGACTTGAATCCGTACTTCCTTCTATGAAGGCCTTTCTTTTACTTTTATGTTGAGTCTCCACCTTATATCTTTATGCACCTACTTTGAGAGCATAGTGGTCATTCTTAGTTCTATGTGCATTATCCCAAGACTTGTTGATTGATGCATAGCTTTGATATTGCTTATTTTAAACTATTTGTATCTAGTCACCCTTATGAACTTTGAAGGTGTCCTATGCATTTATGTTTGCTACTCTATGAGGGACAAGCTGAATGCCATTATGCTATGTTTTCTTTATGTGAAACAAACAAACGTCTTGCAAAGCATTGTTATTCATGAATCTTTTGTTTGTTCCTTTTCATGTTGCAACATAGTTGCTATGTCTTATTGTTAGAACTTTATCTTTCATGCTATGTTGAAGTACTATGATCCCAGCTATCCATGTTTTACAAATACTTTGATCAAGTCTCTGATGGTGCATATCACCTCAAAAATTATTCTTTCTTTTTATCACTTACCTACTCGAGGACGAGTAGGAGTTAAGCTTGGGGATGTTGATACGTTGCAAGCATATCTATATTTTTTGATGTTCCATGCTTGTTTAGTATCTACTTTGCTTTGCTTTGTCAACACTTTGGAGTACTTTTTATACACTTTCTTGGACTAACCTATTAACAAGATGCCACAGTGCCAGTTGCCTGTTTTCTGCTGTTTTGGTTCCAAGAAAGTCAAAAAATGAATATTCTCGGAATTGGACGAGACAAAAGCCAAAGTCAGTTTTTCACCGAGGGGGACACGGAGCTAGAAGACGAGACGGATAGGGACCACAGGGTGGCCACACCCTCTCTTGGCGCGGGCAACCCTAGGTCGCGCCAGGGCATGGTGTGGGCCCCCTGGCTGGCCACCGACCTTACCTCTTCGCCTATAAGAAGCCTCCCGATGCATAAACCCTAAATCGTCAAGCCTCCAGCCACAAAAAGTTCCATAGCGCCGCCGCCACCGAAGAGGAGATTCGGGGATAGAAAGTCTCTGTTCCGGCACCCTACCGGGACGGGGAAGTGCCCCCGGAGCCATCTCCATCGATCTTCATCACCATCTCCATCGCCGTTGCTGACTGCCATGATGAGGAGGGAGTAGTTCTCTCTCGAGGCTAAGGGTTCTACTGGTAGCTATGTGTTCATCTCTCTCTCTATGCATGATCATATTGTGATCATGAGCTTTGTAATCAAGTAGATCTACCTTGCTACTCAAGTGCTTTAATAGATCTCTGCTCTCCCCATGTGTGTGAAAGTGACAGCGTGCACACCATGGTGGCACTTAGGCTAGAGATTACAAATACTTGTTATGAGTTATGTTTGGAGTTGGATGTCTCTATGAAATTGTGGTGTTTGTTGGAACCATCTAGTGCTCAAGGTGACAGTGTGGGGTTATCTAGATGGGGAAAGCGAACTTTGAGGAGTGTTGTTATAGCCCTACAATGGATTAGAGTGTCCAACCAGAGAGTTGTTCCGAGTAGTATCATAAAGACAAGATATTTATATGAGAGTGTTCACTAGTGAAAGTATGATCCCTAGGCCTTGTTTCTAAGTTTGCAACTAGATCTGTTACATGTTTGCTTGCTTCCATCTTTTTGCCTTTAGTCTTTTCCTCCCGTCAAGCTTTTTTCTGGCACCGTTGTCTTATATCCATACCACTTGTATTTCACTATCTCTTTGCCGAACTAGTGCACCTATACACCTAACAAGTGTATGGGTGTGTTCGGGACACAAGAGACTTCTTGTATCTTGATTGCAGGGTTGCTTGAGAGGGATACCTTTGACCACTTCCTCCCTGAGTTTGATAAACCTTGGGTAATCCACTTAAGGGAAACTTGCTGCTGTTCTATGATACATTGCAAATGTATCTATAATTTTTGATGTTCCATGCTTGGTTTTATCTACTTTCTTGTGTTTTGTCCACACTTTAGAGTACTTTTCATATGATTTCTTGGATTAACCTATTAACAAGAGCCATAGTGTCAGCTGCCTGTTTTCTGCTGTTTTTGGTTCTAGGAAAGTCAGAAAATGAATATTCTTAGAATTGGACGGGACAAAAGCCAAAGTGCCTATTTTTACGGAAGACATCTGATGCCAGAATAAGAGACGAAGAAGGTCTGGGGGCCAGCCACACCACCTGGCCGTGCGGTCAGGCCTGGCCCACGCTAGGGGGTGGTCTGGCTGACCCCAGCACCCCCTCGGCCTCTCCTTCCACCTATATATTGCCCTCGGGACCAAAACCCTAAGCACCCGATCAAAAATCCACGAAAGAGTCTGTAGCCACCATCATCTCCATCCCTAGATCGGGAGGGATCTGAAGCTCTTCCTGGCACCCTGCCAGAGAGGGGAATTCACCCTAGAGGCCTTCTTCATCATCATGCAAGCCTCCGGTGTGATGCGTGAGTAGTTCATCTTTGGACTATGGGTCCATGTAGTAGCTAGATGGCTGGTTCTCCTCCTTTGTGCTTTCATGTCTAGATCTTGTGAGTCTGCTCATGATCAAGATCATCTATTTGTAATCCGCATGTTGTGTTTATGGGATCCGATGGATATTGAGATGCTATTTCAGATTGATTATTGATTCTATCATGTCTTTGTTATTTGTGATCTTGCATGCTTTCCGTTGTTAGTAGCTATCTTGGCCAAGTAGATGCTAGCAACTCCAAGAGTTAGTATTTATGCTCGATAGTGGGTTCATGCCTCTGGTAATCTGGGGAAGTGACAGAAATCTCTAAGGTACTAGATGTGTTGTTGCTACTAGGGAGAAAACAACAATGCTTTGTTCATAGAACAATCGTATTGCTTACTTTACACGCAATTCGTAAAGCAATAATCTGTTGCTTGCAACTTAATATTGGAGGGGGTTCGGATGATAACCTGAAGGTGGATTATTAGTCATAGATGCAGTTGGATGGCGGTCTATGTATAATGTTGTAATGCCAAATCAAGTTCCAAAGGAGTCAAGATGATTAGTATATGCATGTATTGCTTTCTCGATGTTTGTTAATTGCCCTACTATAATTTGTTCACCCAGCATGTTATCTATCTTAAGGAGAGCCACCTCTAGTGAACTATGGATCCCGGTCCTTTCTTTTACATACAATCTACAAATTGTTTACTGCTTTGTGTTTACTTTCTGCAAACTATTACTTCCTTCCGTTCGATACGTTTAATCCTTTGTTTTCAGCAAAACCGGTGAGATTGACAACCTCATCGCAAGTTGGGGACAAAGTTCTGTGGTTGTGTTGTGCAGGTCTCCACGTTGCTACTAGCACCGGTAGTGCGCCCTGCCAAGGCTCAGCTAGCCACACCTTTGGGTGTTTCCTTGCTCCTACTGGTTCGATTAAACCTTGGTTTCATAACTGAGGGAAACTTGCTGTTGTGCTCATCATACCTTCCTCTTGGGGTTCCCCAACGAGCTCTACATCAACACTGAGCCATCATTCTACAAACCTCTGCACTTGGAGGCCCAACAACTGTCTACAAGAATAGAAGTGCGTAGACATCAGCAACTCACTCATTTTTTTAGTCATGGATGATTCCAAAGATTTAAAGTCATCCATGGTGACCGTGCCACTAGCCTCACCATCTTGGCTTCCCATACTCTCTTAGGTGGTAAAGCCAGAATTAAGAGCCAATGCTCTGATACCAATTGCAATGGATCATATGGGCACCTAGAGGGGGGGGCTGAATAGATGCTACTCCAAGTTTTACTTCTTTTTCAATTTAGGCTTGACACAAAGGTAAATTCTCTAGATATGCAACTAAGGTGAATTTACCTATATGACAACCTAGAAACTAGCAGCACACAAGTAAAGGAGCGGTAAGAGGATAGAGGTAACCGAGAGTGAAGCACACGGTGACACGAGATTTGATTCACCATAGTTCCTTACTTTTTAGGGGAGGTACGTCTGCGTGGAGGTGTGAGCGGTACTAAGACCACCACGCTACAAAGGCCTTACCCTATTCTCCGGTGAACTTCCTCCACAAATGGCCTAGTCCACTTTTCCACTATCGGTACTCTTCGAGACGGGAACCAGCGCCTTTACAACAAGCTTGGAGCAACTTCCACAATGGAACAGAGGCTTCCAAGTACAAGGCTAGCTGCCACAATGACAACAAGCAAGTTAGAACTAAAAACACAACCTAGGGTTTCCTAAGAAACACTAGAACAAGGGGGCCCTCAAGTGAATGAGGGGGAAATGCAAATCGCTTCGGTGAAGATGTAGATCTGTGTCTTCTCCTTCGATTCTCCAAAGATCAAGAGCTTTCGATGGTTGAGAGAGGAGAGCTTGAAGATTTGGTGGCTCAGCTTCTAGGGTTCTTGAGGTTAGGGACGAGCAACTGTCCAAGGTAGAAGAAGAGCCCTTTATATAGGGGCCTAGAAAATATAGCCGTTGTGTCCACTTAACCCGGAATGTCCGTCCAAATATCATCGGACATTCTGGCCTGGTACGAACACTCCGGCCGAGCATCACCGGACATTCCGGCCTGGCCTAAAACTTTGAAAGTTTCCGACCAGAATCCAGGTGGATTCCAAACTGGCATACTGAATGGAAACCACTCCTTGGTGATGGTTTGAAGGAAACCCAGCACCGAACAGTCCGTCGTGCACCAACCGGACATTCCGGCCTGGCTAGACACTCCGGCCAGAACCTGCCGGACAGTCCGGAAAAACTCAGTTTTGCACACTTAAAATTCCTGGGATCTTCATTCAATAACTAGATTAGAACCCTCTTTTCCCTTTAAGGGAACAACACATTAAAAGTATGCTGACAAGTTTATAATGCCCTAAAACACTTAGCACATGATTAGACCTTCCTAGTGTTTTCAACAAACATCAAAACATATAAAGGGGCAAATGCCCTTTCAGATAGGGCCTAGAGATATCTCTCCATCACATGAAGTGACAAATCCTATGCTTAATCAATGTAACTCAACAAGTACCTAACACCTATATAATCACCCAATGACGAATTGACGTTTGGTGCCAACAATGTATTCTTTTATACTAGGGAGGGACATGATATCATGGTCTAAGGAAGTGATACTTGACATTGAGGAATCTACATCAATTAAAATTTTAGCTACACGATCAAATGCTATGCTTGATTTTGAGTGTCTATCACACAATTCTTCTAATGAGATCACCGCATTATTAAATGATAACACATTTCTATATGGTTATAAAACCTTAACCATCATTTAATTAACGAGCAAGTCTAGCAGAGGCTTACTAGGGATATGATGTTGTTTATATATCCACACATGTATTCAGTTTCTAGGTAATACAATTATAGCATGGAGAATAAACACTTGTCATGAACTAGGAACTATAATAATAACAATCTTTGTTATTTCCTCTAAGGCATATTTCCCGCAACTAGTGTGAAAGAACTTACATCAAGGAAGGGAACCACCACATGTCATCACCACCGGACCGCCTCACCTTCGACAACCTCCTCGATCCCCGACGAGATGGATGGGTGGACCATAGCTTGTTTGTTGATCGTGGGGATTTATATCCTATCGTGTCGAGGTTATGTTATTTTCCTAATGTAATTAAGGTGGTGATGGTGACATGCCACTTTTGAAGCTAGAGGTTGAAGTTAGGCATGTCATGATATGGGGAGGAAAACAATTGTTAACAAACAAACGCCATGTAGCTTTACTGAAAGCCCTAAGGTTCAAAAGTCTGAAGCTCCATCTTTAAGACTAGGGTCTCCCGTCACTCTATCACAGGTGGATCTGGTGGAGGAGGAGATGGGTGTCAACCTTCCTATGAAGGAGGGTGACATATCGACTGTGGAGGGGTGGCGACACAACATGCTAAAAAAGTATCTTCTATAGGGTTTTGAGAGGACATACCGGTTTATGATTATATTTTACTTGTGGTCGTTTCCATTGATTGCCAACATATTGCTAAAAGGATTCTATTTTCACATCTCCATGGTTTATCTTTCTCATCTGAAGATGGCATAGTGGAGCATATAGTTTTCTAGATGTGTTTGAAGTATTTTGTCCCTATTTATCGACTACCGTGATATGTGGACTTAACATGTTCAAGATGATTAATTTGATCACGGTTGGCTCTGCGTATCGGGCCCTATCTAGAGGACCCGCTCTCCCATGGACCAAACAGTTATGGAAAGCGCCTCTAACCCCAAATACGAAGATTTTTCCTATGACAACTGCTACTGGATCGTCTTCCTTTCGGGGTGGAAGACGTAACACACCGGGGAATGGGTTATGTCCACTATGTGGGATCCCGGAATCAGGAATCGACATAATGTTCACATGTTTCGCGGCTCGGTTCCTCTAGAACTTCATCCGAGAAGCCTTGGGTCCTAACTAGCAGGCCCTAGACCTCAATGAATTTCTGGAGGCCCGGAGAACCGGGCCGGTAAGGGCCACTGTCTCTTCTTGCAAGTGTTCGCCGCGTTGTCCTGAACTCTCTTGTACTGTTCGCAATAATATGATGATTGAGAAAATCTTTCCTCAATAGGCTTTTGACTCGACTTTCAAATTATTGCATTTTTGCAGTTTTGATATCCTCTATGTAGGCAGCAGGACAATGAGCAGCTGGACGTACTTCTTCGTCATTTTCTAGAGGCGGCTCGTGAAATCTCCACCTCTACCAGCAGCTGAGATATTTGATCTTTTATTTTCACTACTGAGAGAATGCTTGTTCCCCGCTCTCTCTTTCGGGCTTATATGTGCTCTTGCCTCCGTACACTCTTTCATGGGCGGATCCAACTTCCCTATAGCCTGGGCAGTTGTCGGGCTTCCGGCCGGCCGGCGCAGCTTATATTGATGCTATTTGACTAAAATTTAGTTTAATAAGTCTTTGAATTTATTGTTTGCCCAGGCTTCGCAATATTGTTGGGTCCGCCACTGCACTCTTTAGCTTTTGAACTTGTGACTTTGTATGGATTATTGCGTTATTATAAAGCTGGACGAAAGCATGTTTAAAAAAAATGGATTTAAATGCCCGATGTATCACCCAGTGCTCCGTTTTCTCCACTAGTTTTTCTTGTTTTATGTCATGTGTTGTTAAAAATAGTAGATGAGCTCAATGGTTTCCTTCCCCCTTGTGGCTCTGCGTCACTGGCAGTAAGTCCCATCCATTGACTGGCCTGTTGTGTTGACCAGTCAAACCGACTGCCTTCCCCCTCTTTTCCCCTTCGTTTTTACTCCGTCGTCGTCTTCTCCCTCTCCTCTCTTATCCCTCGCCGTTCTGTTCCCACTTTGTCGCCGCCCACCTGACGCCCTGGCCCCGACGGCGACGACGCGAGGATATTGAGATAGAAAGGCAAGCGTGCGAAGGTTCATGGCGCCTTCCCGTCTTCGCCTCCTCTGATCGACGCTTCCTCTGCTCCTTCCTCGGGTTGTACTGTGCGCAAGCATACACACGGAGGTTGAGGTAGGTGGGCTGCAGGGCTGGTACAGGCAGAGGTAGATCTGCTGTGTGCGAGAGAGAGGACAGGCCGGGCCGAGATGAGGGGAGAAGCCAACGGGGTGGACCACGGAGGGGACCGGCGGCTCCGCGGCGAGGAGGAGGAGCAGCCGCAACAAGGGCAGGCGGCGGAGGAGGGGCAGGCGGCGAGGCCGTCGTCTGGGCAACAGCAGCAGCAGACGGCGGTTGCGACGAGGAACGTCGGGTACGTGGGGAAGCACCGCCTCTCCGCAGCCATCCAGCGCCTCGACCAGGAGCTGCAGTCACTCCAGGTACGACCGACTCCTCCCCTCCCGTCCTTCTACCTTCCCGAATGAACGCACCGATCCGTAGCTCTAGGTTTATCACATACAGACTGAATCCAGAACCTGGCTCTGTCAGATGATATTTCCTAACAACTACTCCAGCGATTGTGGAAAAACGCGATCTGGATCTTGAAGAAACCGGTTTTACATTTAGGATGGACAAGCCCGTGCTGCCTCCTATCGTCATAGGATTTGTTCGCCAGTGTACCACCTAAGAAGGGAACTAATGTTTCTTCTTTTTGTCTGTCGGTTGCGTGTACTTTGATTGGAGCTTGAACTGGTTAGTACTTAGTACCATAGTATAAATGGAGGCCCAGGTTAGTGTTTGCTTACATATGCTTGTCCATGAATGTCGATGGATGTCCACCAATCACCACTGACCATCCTAAGCCAGACATAATTTACCATTTTTGTTTCAGCAGAAAAGCCATTTGGAAACTTGTACATTGTGTTGCTAAGAACAAAAGTAGCAAGGGTGTGATGTTTTTCGGAAAATGTTGGTTAAATATATCTAGCAACCGTGCATGTCCTATGTGCCCAGATCTGTCAGGAATTAACGGTTTGTACTGTCTGAAGAATAGGGTTCTCCATAATTATCTGAAGTACTTCATCAATGTTCTTTGTCTTTACTGATAGAGTAACGTAGAACCAAACATTTTTCTTTCATAGAAATTGCATCTCTTGCCTTCATTTTGCCCTATGACCCTTGGAAACATGCGAATATTCCTGCTGGATGAAGAATTATCTGGAATTTGTTAGTGATGCTTTTCTAAGAGAAGTTGCTAGTGAGACTTATAAGGAATTGATAGGACGAATCCCTCAAAAAAAAAATTGATAGGACGAAACTGTTTTAGAAGGGCTTTCTATGATTTTCCATTTTCTGTATCTAGTAGCCATAATCTATTCTCTTCCATAGCTTGCATCTACTCTCCTTTGTTATGAATAAATTGTTTACATTTGGTCAGAGAGTTATTACATCATGCATTTGATTTAAATATATCAGGGATATTCCTAAAGAGGATCAGTGTGAGTTTAGTTCGGCACATCTTTTGTCGCATCCTTTTTGGCGACACTTTAGTGTGTCGTTTACCTCCTTGTGGGCGTTGTCGTGGAGCTCTGGTTTCCTTGGCTCGATATGATCTCCGGTGGCAAGCTCGTTGCTTTTTAGTTTTTCTTGTTAATCTTTGATCTGCTTGTAAGAGGTTTCCCTCATCACTTTGTATCGATTCGGCCGTGTGGCTTTATTTATAAAGCGGGGCGAAAGCCTGTTTCGAGGAGGTAATTGAAAATACGGATTGTCTAGGGAGTGCTAGATATACAAGTTTATAGATCATTCAGCTCCTCTAGATATAACATAGGGTATCTTGTGGAAAACCTTACCAGCTTTCTCTTCAGTGCCGCATTCATCTTGGAATATGTCACGTTGTAGTCCGTCATACGAATGGTCGGCTATAGAAATCTCTGTAAGCAAACCGGTGCTAGGTTTCTGTCATTTCAGTGACGTCCTGGATGGATTTGTACCAACATCCAACAAATTATGATCAAACTGATCTGGTCTGTTTTTCACCTGCCCTTTGAGAAAAGCACGTTTCTTCACAATGCATCAGCTGAAAAGAAAATTGATTCTGAGATTCGAAGTCCCCTCTTTCTGTTTATTTCCTCTGCTGGTTCCTGTCATGTTTATTTGAAATGTTTGACTAAAATTCCTAACCATGCTAACTGGTTCTAGCATTCCTTTAGGGTAGTTCTATTATGAATTTGATCAATAGCATGCCATGCCACAGGTTTAAATAAATTCCTCCGGTCCATATTAATGGCCTCAACTTTGTCTAGATACGAATGCATCTAGTCTAAATATTTAACTAGATACGTACGAATCTAGACAAAGTTGAGGCCATTAATATGAACCGGAGGGAGTAGTATTTTTGGAGGACCCGCCTGGTTCTGTTAGCAGCATGAAACCACAATATTCACAAATAATACAAATTACCTATGTGGGAGAAAAGGCTGAAGTAACTTATTTCTGATGCATACTCTGTGTATTGTTGCAGGATGAATTGGATGAGCTTGAAACCATGGAATTTGCATCTGCGGCATGCCAGGAGTAAGTAATTTTGATTATATCACACATGTTTGCACTTGCATTCGTCTTTTTTGCAGTTCATGATTGCGTTTCCCTCTTGACTAAGCCAGGGTGATAACGAGTACTGAAGGAAAACCTGACCCACTTCTTCCAATGTAAGTGCCGCTACATCTCGTTTTTGGTAGTACCTCTCCACATGAAATCCTGCCACATAAGCACCAGATGTAGTAACCGTGATTCCGTCATGTTTACAGCACCAGTAGCCCGGAGAACTCTTCCTGGGACAGGTGGTTTCAGCGCGTGCGAAGCTCTCGCAGCAGCAAATGGTGGCAATCCAAAGGCTCTGATTTTGCCTCCTAGCATTTGCGGCGTTGAGACAAGCTGTTTGCACATTGAACTGCCCCAAACCCCGTGGTCCACGAATAGCTTGGCAACTGGACTTGACCCTGGTTTCACCAGCATTGTTGTGTATGTAATCCCTAACAAGAACATGAGTGGAGCTGTAACCTTCCCATTACTCCTGACTGTTGTTCAGAAAATAGTCCTGGAGTTCATCTTCCTGGCTTAGCTATGTTTGATTCTTGCTGTACTGTATACATTGGACAAGTTTGTCAACCTTGGAACAAAACTTGCTACTCCTAAGTGACATCAAATTTTGCCGAAATTCGCTGAAAAACACTGATGTCATGTGATGTGGCTACTGTACACAGCAAAATTGCATCTATTTACTGATACGCTGTTTCCAAATATAGATGCCTGGAAATCTGAAATCTGACTCACTGCCGCGGGGGACCCGCCCGGCAGGAACCCACAGGGATCATGTGCTCCATCCAGAATTTCACATCCACTTTGATTTTCCCCAACTCGTCAGTTGTCCCGGCGCTCACTCAGCCCGCCATGGCCTCCACCGTCGCATTCTCCCCCGCCATTGGCGCCAATGTGCAGCACTCTCGGAGGACGTCTTCGTTGTGGCCCGTCCCGACAGCCAGGCCCGTGGCCGCGAGGGCCAGCGCCGAGCAGGCCGTCCAGGCGAGGTCGGGGAGGACCATCGAGGAGTGCGAGGCGGACGCCGTCGCGGGGAAGTTCCCCGCCGCGCCGCCGCCGAACAGGCCGCCGCCGCCCAGCGGAACCCCGGATATCAGGCCCCTCGTTCGTGACAACCCCCTCGTCCCCTCACCTGACCAACGAGTTTCAAATTTCAGTTCTAGTGCTGATTTGCGTGTGGCCTTGTCCCTTGTGGCCTTGTGGGTGTTTGATGCGTGCGCAGGACATGGCGAAGCGCCCTCGTCGGAACCGGAGGTCGCCGGCGCTCCGGGCAGCGTTCCAGGAGACCAGCATTACCCCCGCGAACCTTGTCCTCCCGCTGTTCATCCACGAAGGTGGGTAATGGCCTTGATGTGCAGAAGCAAAGACATACCAATTGGGATTGGTATGCAGAATAGGCTTGATCGTTAACAATGGTACTAATGTGCAGGTGAAGAGGACACTCCCATTGGAGCTATGCCTGGCTGCTTCAGGCTTGGGTGGAGGCACGGGCTTTTGGAAGAGGTACCAAGCCTACCGCAATTAAATCGATTCAGTGCCATGGATGATGATACATTAGGTGATTTTCTCGGTTAAGGCCATTGCTGTCCATATACTTGATACTTCAGCATGAACCAACTAGAAACAGTTTGGTACATTTGTATTGTATTACTACAACGACAGTTAATTATGTCCTGAAGGGTTAGCACCTACTGTGATGTCCCTAGTTGTCCGGTTGTAATCTTTATTAGCTACATTTGTCTTCAGGCGTGACTGAAGAAAAAGTTGTGTTGAACTGCCATTATTTGCAGGTGTACAAGTCACGTGATGTTGGTGTTAACAGCTTCGTGTTATTCCCAAAAGTTCCTGATGGATTAAAGGTCTTTTAGATAACAATAAGTTCTTTCGAATCAACATTGCACCGACCCTATGGAATAACACAAGTTTTTTGTCCATTCAGACACAAACAGGAGACGAGGCATACAATGATAATGGTTTAGTCCCCCGAACAATTCGCCTACTCAAGGATAAGTATCCTGACATTGTGAGTCGTGTGCTTCATTTGAAATCCGTCGTTGCCTTCAACAACTTCTGCTAAATTCTAACATGTTTTACGCTGATGTTGCTTGCTTAGGTTATTTACACTGATGTTGCTTTGGATCCTTATTCTTCTGATGGCCATGATGGCATCGTGAGAGAAGATGGTTAGGATTTATTGCCATTGCAAATTTGCTCTCTGGGTGATTATATGTGAACTTCACTTTCATCCATCCATTGCATGTTTTATGCGGAGAAAATTGTATGTCGTATGTAAAAATGTAGTCATACTTAATGTACATTTAATGGTCTAATACTGTTACTGCATACTGATCCAAACTTCATTAGCATGTCATGTAGTCTTCTATTCGCTCAATAACTATACCTGAAATTAGAAGAATGATTGAAAATAACAATGTTATCTACCATTGCAGGCATATCCATTCCTTACATTATTATATAATGCGTGAATTGCACTAACCAGAGTATTATCCCCTGTTCACTGCTTGTTGCAACCGAGTTTGTATTTGGATGGTGTTATTGGACATCAGATTTCTATCATAGTTTGAGTGATTTCTATTTTCTTGAGTGATTAATGAGAATCCCATTCAAATCAAACCTTTATCAATATTGGTTTTCCACCCATTTACAGATGACATTAAACTCAAGAAAGAATACGATTTCAGTATTTGCTGTAAAATGTACACTGGCGGAGATGTTTTCTTCAGTGACGGTATTTATTACCATAGATACTTCCACCTAATTGTTGACTTGTTATCCATGCCAGGAGTTATTATGAACGATGAAACAGTCCATCAGCTTTGCAAGCAAGCAGTTTCCCAGGTGTATTTTCTTGAATCCCCCTTCTACTCGTGCCTTAATATTTCCTTAAAAGCATTCTTACAAGAAATGTTGCTGCTCCTAAATAGGCTAGAGCTGGTGCTGATGTTGTTAGTCCTAGTGACATGATGGATGGTCGTGTTGGAGCAATCCGGTCTTCTCTAGACGCTGAGGGTTTCCATGATGTTTCCATCATGTCCTACACTGCAAAGTACATACCAGTTCTAAAATAAAAACCATTTCTCATCCCCCATCCTTGCTTCCATATGCAAACATGGATCGGCATGTATGATGGTCTGATGGGTGTGATACACTTGTACAGGTATGCTAGTTCATTTTATGGTCCATTCCGTGAAGCATTGGATTCAAATCCACGATTCGGAGACAAGAAGACGTATGTACATACCTAACACCCAAAACTTGTGGTTCCATGATCTCATCTAGTGTAGAATTCAAAATCCTCATATCTAATCTCACTTTTAATTCTGAAGCTATCAGATGAACCCAGCCAACTACAGAGAAGCCCTTATAGAAACTGCATCAGATGAGGCAGAAGGAGCAGATATCCTTCTGGTAATTTGGTTCTGTGAATGCAAAGTGCCACATTACATTCTCAGGGCCTTTGCTTGCTTGTGTCATGTACTAAAAAGCTATGTTAATATTCGTCAGGTGAAACCTGGACTACCATACCTTGATATTATTCGACTTCTACGGGATAATTCAGCCTTGCCGATTGCTGCATACCAGGTTAGTTTGCCTGCAGCTCTGTTTTTTCATATACTAAGTACTACTTTTTTTAGGTAGAAGTACACTGGGAACAGAGTATCTTTTAGTATTAGAACAACTGCCACGAAGTTAGAACAGAGCATTCTCGACCAAAAACCAAACTGTAAGAAGAGCAAAGCTATACAGTGCTATGAAAATAAAACAGCCATTCGATTTTCTTACATTCGAACACGATGCTATCAATCAAGTAATTCTGGGTGTCACACCGTACCGCATACTAGTCTTTGCCCAATTGCTGCAAACGTATTAATCTTCCTATCCTCTCTTCACACAAAGTCAGATACAGTTTTTAATGTTCAACAAAAGCACTCTCAGCCGAATCATCTGCACCAATTTTAAGAAGCAAGTTAAGCATTCTCGATGTGGTTTGCTCAAGATGGCCTTCGCTTGAACCCTATCCATGTCTACAATAGCATGACGAGTGGTCAGAACAATCTTCCTTAAAATTTGTGGAATGCCATCCTTAAAAATGACAGGAATTTTTTGAGTTGGTACGGTCACCAATTTTAAAGAGATGCCACTTATTACAACGCCTAGTTTGTAACCCTGTCGTGCTGCTGCTGGCTTCAGGTGTCGGGCGAGTACTCGATGATCAAGGCCGGCGGCGTGCTGAAGATGGTGGACGAGGAGAAGGTGATGATGGAGTCGTTGCTGTGCCTCCGTCGCGCCGGCGCCAACATCATCCTCACCTACTTCGCCCGCCAGGCCGCCAACGTCCTCTGCGGCACCAAGGCTCGGACGTAGCCGATCACAGAAGTCCATGCCATCTTTTACCGTGGCCATGGCGTTTCATTTCCTGCGTGCATTGCTGAGCGCGTAGAAGGAGCTTCCCCAGGTACGCGGTGCGGTGCGGCACGGCCCTGTTCTCCGGTAGGTAGAGGTTTACTGGCTTCGGTATGGTGTAATTAACGAGACATTCTTTTGAGTAATTTTTAACTGAATATTAGACTAAATTTTTTTTTTTAGGGAAACAGGAGGACTCTGCCGTGGTCTTTATTAATCACCAACACAAATTACATCGTTTATTATCAGTTCAGGAACAAGAAAACTAGGGGCCTCAGAGACCCAATTACAAGAATTTTTATTAAAGAAGCTATCCCTAGCTAGTTCATGGGCAACCTCGTTTGCTTCCCTCGGACAATGTTGAAACCTTCCATTGCCTTTACTTGATGCCAGATCAACACAGTCCGCAGAAAGAGCCGCAGGTTCATTCCACCAGGATTGTTCCCCCCGTGCGTGCTTGAATAACTTCAATAGAATCCGATTCAGCTAGAACGTTGTTGCACCCCATTCTATTTGCAAGAGACAAGCCTTCACGCATAGTTCTTGCCTCTGCCATCGCCGGTGAATCAATATGTTGAATATAAACCGTTGTTGCAGCAACGAATTTGCCTTGACAATCACGAAGTGCGGCATCAACAGATCTTGAATAATAGTCAACATGAAAAGATGCATCCACATTTAGTTTTACTTGGCGAGGCTCTGGTTTACACCATTTAGCACCTGAATCGTACGCTCGGCGTGCGTAGCTGATCTTGCTGCATTTGCAGTCATAGCCAGGATTGAGATCTTACAGTTATGAAGAGGTGGAACAGTCTCATCACGAGTACACTGTCTTCGGATCCACCATAAATACCAGCTGGTCACCGATATCACTTCTTGACGTCCCGCATTGTTAAACCCTGGCATAGTGTTGTCTTGCCGCTGCAACAGGTACTCCAGCACGGCTGAATCTGCGCGGTCAACCCGTACTGCATCCTCAATGATATTCAGAAGCCCCAAGTTCTTACATATTTCCTGGGCAGGGCAGCTGAGCAAAGAAACAACATATGAAGTACATCTTGAGGCCCCTGATTACAGATCAGATAGGCTCCTGACGGTGCCAATATGGCGATTAGCCAATATACATTTCAGCGGTAAAATGCCATGCAAAATGCGCCACACAAAAATCTTAACTTTCCTCGGTAATTTAAGCTGTCATAATTGGTTTTTTTTTTGCCAGGAAGCTGTCATAACTGTTTCCATATAGGGTTTATTGCAGAATCCCCTGGAATAGCCAACTGGCCTGCCATAGGACCGAATTGATGGCGCCATTGCAAGTGGTACCGTGACTGAACTGTGTACTGCCCATGTCTAGTATAATGCCAGGCTATGAAATCTTCAAAACCCTGATTATTGATTGGTATTTGCAGAATTCTTCACACATCAACTGATCCAAATAGTTTTCTCAACAGATATTCATCCCATTGGTCAGTTAGAGGGCTAATAAGCTTGCTGCATGTGTATAAACAACCCCTCCTCTTGGAGATAGGATCTTTGTACTAGGGCTAGCTGTGATCTAGGGGCCCCCCATCCCATATGTAGTCTTGTTTAAAGGTAGTTAATCCCGCTAGCATGCTTTGCCAAGTAATCCACACTTCGGACCAGCCTTTAGGATATCCCCACTGGGGGTAGTATTTTGCACGAAAGACTCATGCGTAAAGAGAATTTGGATCATTGATTAGTTCCCACGCCTGTTTAGCTAGCATAGCTAAACTGAAAGATTGAAAAATCACGAAACCCCATGCCACCTTCATTTTTTGGATAACATAGTTTCCACCAAGCCAACCAATACATTTTCTTGGCATTCTCATCATCACCCCACCAAAATTGTGAAATAGCATCCATCATACTCTTGCATACACCTTTAGGAATTTGAAACACTGACAGTGCATAGACCAGAATTGCTTCTGCTAGTGTCTTCAATAAGATTTACGTCCCTCCTATAGATAAAAGTTTTTCTTTCCATCAATTTATCCTTTGAATAATTCTTTCATTGAAGTGCTTGAAGCAATCACTCTTATCCGCCCCTACCAAAGCCGAGAGTCTCGAGTATTTATCCGAGAAATCCTATGTATCGATATGCTAAGCCTCACATATTTCTCCCCTGAAAGGGCATTGTATTTGGGTAGAAAAAGACACTCCCTCTGATCAACGACACTTATTATGGATCATAGGAAGCTCCTGATTTTGCCAAACTCAACATCTGTCCTGAATTTACATAGTAGGTATCCAACACTTGTTGCAAGGAAGTTGCATTAGTCATATCAACTTTCATTAGAATAAGGGAATCATCAACAAATAAAAGGTGTAAAACTTGACTGTGCATTTCTTCACACCCTTACCCCATTGATGCCACCAACTTTTTCATACCACCAACTTTTTCATACAACGGTAAACTAGATAATCTTTCCGCTCAAAGGAGAAAAAGGTATGGAGATAGCGGGTCTCCCGGCCGAAGACCCGTAGTAGGAATAAGCATCTTAGTCTCTTCAGAATTAAACCTTAGTTGATATCTTAGCAAGCTAACACAAGCCATTATGAGAGAAATCCATCTCTTGGAGAACGCTAATTTTCTCATCATATTCTCAAGGAAAACCCACTCACCCGACCATAAGCTTTATGCATATCAAGTTTGACCACACACGATCATGTAGAACCCGATCTTTTATTCTTTATTGAGTGGACACATTCATATGCAACAAGGACATTATCTATAATGAGGCGCCCCGGGACAACAAACGCACTCTATGTTGGCGCAATGACCTCGAGAAGAATTTACTTCAAGCGTAGAGCTAACATCATGGAGATTATTTTGTCGATGACATTGCATAAACTTATAGGCCTGAATTGTGTGATCCGTTTTGGATCATCCACCTTAGGAATAAGGAACATCGTTGTGTCATTCCATCCTTCTAGGATTACACCAGAATTTAGGGCCTCTAAAACTTCTTGAGTGATTTTTTTCTCCGCATAAGCCCCAAAAATGTTTGTAGAACACAACATGCAACCCATCTGGCTCTGGGGATTTAAAATCACCAATACCGAATATTGCTTTTTAACATTCTTCGCGGTGAAAGGAGCAAGAAGTCCCTCATTCATCAAATCAGTCACCCTCGGATGGATTTTTTCCAAAAAAGTCGGGTCGGTATCCTAAACCTCTGGAAGTGGAGAGATTAGCAAAATAGCTTATAACAAGAGGTTTTAAGTATTATACACCTTCCACCCACTCATTGTCATCATCATCTCTCAGTTTATTTATATAATTTTTCTTCCGCCGAGCCAAGGAGAAATTATGAAATAAAGTTGTGTTTCTACCACCAAATTGTAGCCAAATTGCAGCTAATGTATCTCCTATTGTTCTAGCAACAACTCAACTAGACTCGCCAGTTCTTTCGCTATATTTTCATTCTCTTCATTCATAGGACCATTCATAGATTTTTCGAGTTCTCTTTGTGCTTTACATAAATGCCTCTTCAGCTTCTTCAGCACTGGTCGATTCCATGCATGCAGGCCCCGTGCATGTGGCCCAATTTTGCTAGGACACCACCCGAAGTGGTCGACCCTCCGTAGCCCAAGCTTGCTATACCGCACTGCGAAAACCCACTTCACATAACAACTGCAGTTTATGTTGGGAAGGTGATCCTAGTGGCACTCACCAATTTAATGTAACATGGCGCATAGTGTTTGGGTGCTTTCGGATGATCTCCTGCTTGAACACTTGACTATCGCCAAAGAGGCTAATGCCAAACTCACTACAGGAACGGTATGCTACGCCGACGGCTGCCCTCGGCGTAGCCTCCTCGGCAAAGCTCTCCCTCGGCGTAGCCTCCTCGGCATAGCTCTCCCTCGGCGGAGGCACTTTTGCCCGTCGGCGTAGCTCTAGCCGTCAGCATAGCCCCGTCGGTATAATAACGGCAGTTTATAAAAAAAAGCATACGCCGACGGCTTTGCCCTCGGCATAGCCCCGTCGGTATAATAACGGCGGGTTATAAAAAAACCAAAAAAAATCAATTTTTTTCGATTTTTTTCTCAACTTTTTTAAACCTTTGAATTGTTTGAATCGTTAATCTCTCGCCTAGAACATTTTTAACACTAATTATAGTTAATCTTTGATCAAATTGCAGTCTTGAACAAACTTCCCGCTCGGTCACCCATCCTAGCACTACTCCAGCTCCAGCACGCTTAACTTCTCAGTTCCTTCCGAATCAGCTTCCGCGAAGCAATTTGTACCTAGTTGTCAATACTATGATATCAATCTTATTAACTCTTATATCATTATGTCACATGTTTTTATTTTTTAAAACTACAAACACTTATTTAAGTAAACAACAGTGAATAAGTAAAAATATTACTGATTCAAATAAAAACACTATTGAATTCAAATAAAATTATAATAATTTTACTTTTTTGTATTTTCTATTTAATATGGAATAATTAATATCTTTAAATCCGTAAATCGGAATTTGATAAATAATATGTCTAAATTGATCAGAAAAATAAAAGGAATCTAAATATGATATCCATATCAACTTATCACAAACCCTCCGTTTTTGAATTAGCTATTTGGTGCTTGCTTCACAAAATCCCCCTTTTTGCGCTCGGAAAATGGAAAATGGCTTTTTGGTGCGACGAAAAGGAAAACTTCCTCCTACAATATTGTTCGCCATCCCATGATGCACATGTATGCAAAATATGGACACATTATCTCAAACTATGTCTTGATTCTAGCCATAACATTGGTCATTTGACCCGAAAGCCAAGAAACCTCGAATGAGATAGGTCATTTTGTAAAGCTTTTTTCAGACATAATCAATATAGCAGGTTTGATATTTTTCCTTGTAACTAAGTCACATAATATGACATCACGCGAAGGTTTTGCATTGTTTCGATCGTTTTTGAATTTTTTATGCCCGTTTTAAACTATCGTCAAACTTTCTCGAACGACGGGCATGAAGATTCTTAGCTCGGGGCCGAGCCTCACTAAACTTGCTTTGGGTCTTTGATAAAATAGCATATTGTGAACCTAAAAATGATTTTTTTTAAAACATGAGCATCGGATCATGTACCTGTAGTTCATATCTGACCCACTTCCTACCGATTCGGCAGGAATTTGCCTTTTCACCAGGGGTGGACGGAAATGTTTCAGATCCCCCTGTTGGGACATTGTCCATATAAGATGGTCTAGTATTTTTGTAAAATGTGGTGGTAGCATTTCGAATTAGCCATTTGGTGGTTGCTTCACAAAACTCTCCCATTTTTGTGCTCGAAAAATGGAAAATGCCTTTTTGGTGCGACGAAAATGAAAACTTCCTCCTGCAACATTGTTCGACATCCCATGATGCACATGTATGCACAATATGGGCACATTATCACAAACGATGCCTTGATTCTAGCCATAACATTGGTCATTTGACCCGAAAGCCAAGAAACCTCGAATGAGATAGGTCATTTTGTGAAGCATTTTTTCAGACATAATCAATATAGAAGGTTTGATATTTTTCCTTGTAACTATGTCACATATATGACAACACGCGAAGGTTTCGCATTGTTTGGATCGTTTTTGAATTTTGTATGCCCGTTTTAAACTATCGTCAAACTTTCTCGAACGACGGGCATGAAGATTCTTAGCTCGGGGCCGAGCCTCACTAAACTTGCTTTGGATCTTTGATAAAATAGCATATTGTGAACCTAAAAATGATTTTAGTAAAAAAACATTAGCATCGGATCATGTACCTGTAGTTCATATCTGATCCACTTCCTACCGATTCGGCAGGAATTTGTCTTTTTTACCAGGGATGGACGGAAAGGTTTCAGATCCCCCTGTTGGGACATTGTCCATATAAGGTGGTCTAGTATTTTTGTAAAATGTGGTGGTAGCATTTTGAATTAGCCATTTGGTGGTTGCTTCACAAAACTCCCCCATTTTTGTGCTCGGAAAATGGAAAATGCCTTTTTGGTGCGACGAAAATGAAACTTCCTCCTGCAACATTGTTCGACATCCCATAATGCACATGTATGCACAATATGGGCACATTATCACAAACTATGCCTTAATTCTAGCCATAACATTGGTCATTTGACCCGAAAGCCAAGAAACCTCGAATGAGATAGGTCATTTTGTGAAGGATTTTTTCCGACATAATCAATATAGCATGTTTGATATTTTTCCTTATAACTATGTCACATAATATGACACCACGCGAAGGTTTCGCATTGTTTGGATCGTTTTTGAATTTCTTATGTCCGTTTTAAACTATATATAATATTTTATGTTTCACTTAATTTTTTTACAAATATGTAATATTTGAGTGTAGATAGATAGATCTTATTTTTCTGCAAATTTTGATATATTATTTGTATTTTTCCGAGTTAGAATGATTTAGTTATGATTTTTCAAAGTTTAATGAGATAAAAGGAAAAATAGCTACGCCGAGGGCAGCCGTCGGCGTAGCATAGGATACGCCGAGGGCATTTTTACGCCGACGGCTGCTTGGCGGGGCTGGCCTGGTCACGGTCTACGCCGACGGCCCCGATGTTTGGCCGTCGGCGTAGCGACCGGCCGTCGGCGTATTCATCCATTCCTGTAGTGACTGTGGCTATTTCACTTGGTAGAAACCCTACCACATGACTAGTTTATCATAGTTGCGATGACCTTGTGGGCGATATGGACAACGAGAAAGAAGGCAATCCATGAAGAAGTTTTCCAAAGCCCATTGTCAACACATTCCTTCATCAATTTATTCACCAAAGAGCTCCATGATATCAGTAAACGATCTGCTCAAACTCCTACACACACTACGGCGACTGAGGCGATACTGGTATGGACTCCTCCACCTGACGATATACTGAAGATTAATATTGATGGTGCTGTATTAAAGTCAGACACCAAAGGAGTTGCAGCTGCTATTTGTCGGAGGAGTGATGGCACCTACCTTGGAGCTTCAGATCCGGCTATTCTGGAATCTCTTTCTTGTCGAGAAGCATTTGCGTTGGCTGAAGATCTGGGGTTAGCATGCATGCTGATTGCATCGGACAGCAAGAATTTTGTTTCAGATATAGCTGAGGGAAGTTTGAGTAGGAAAGCAACTATTATTACTGAAATCATAGGACACTCAACACTTTCTGAACTGCACATTTGTTTTCGAGGGTCGATCATCGAATGTCGAAGCCCACAACCTAGATAGATTTATGACTACTCAAGGAGTTGGATGCCATGTATGGCTCATGGCTAGACACTCCATATTCTAAAAATACTCCTGTAAACATTCTATATGATCCATAAAGTCTACCTGGTTGTCTAAAAAAACTTAGCCTCGAAACGATGAGGCCTAGTTCGTGGTTGCACTGGTTCTGATTGGTTCAGTATCCAAAAGGATTGGGTGATGTTATGAGTTAGTAAAATCCATATGCTATAAAATGGCCTCCGGGTGCATGATGGACCATGGGCCATTGGCCACCGCTCTATCCAGTCTTTCACAGATTCTGCCACGTTTCTAGGTGAATTGCTCCCCAATAAAGCCAATGTCCTCCAGTTCACAATTTGTTAGAGCATCTCGGAATTACTCCATATATCCAGGAGGGCGTGGATTACCACCCTCCTTCTCATGATAAAACATGATCTCATTAAAGTCTCCGAGAATAAACCATAGCAGTTTTGAATTATTAGTCAACTCTCTAATTTTATCCCATGTCTTGTACTTAACTTCCCACAGTTGTTTTCCATAGATGCCTATGAGTCTCTAGGTCTTCTCCGGTCTTTCTACAACCCGAACATCAATATATTTTGGAGCTAATTTTTTCTGTTCAATAACAATCTCCTTCTTCCATAAGAGAACAATATATGCCACCACTTCTACCATCACTAGGATTAACAAATTTTAAATCCATTCTCAACCGTCTCCTCAAACACTCTGTCGGATAATCATTGAGGTGTGTCTTCGACAAATACATGACCTCGGGGTTGTATTGACTTTAGACATCCAAAAGTGCACGAACTGTTGGGGCATTTCCCAAGCCTTGACATTACCATCCACAACAGTTAGCTCCATCCTTCTTTGGGTGTTTCTTCATGTCTATTTCAGTACCATCAGCAACAACTTCAGCAGGTGGAGTCACTACATACATAATCATAACCACGACCATGTTCATCTTAACCCCATTCTCCATGTTTTCTTCCTCGTCCATAGGTTTATCATCTCCCCATCAACTGTCTTTTGACACATAAAGTAGTGTCTTTCCCCACCTCCATATCAGTATGTTTGACATGGCTAGTAGCAGTATCTTTTAGGTTTCGATGATATCCATGTTATGCTGAAACACCCACGACCCTCCTTATTTAACTTTCATCCAATCACCAAGGCAATGGCACTGAATAGTAAATAGATTTTCCTTTAATGACTTGATCGTTAACTCTTTGTAGGACTCCATGTAGTGCGCATATGTTGTCGGGCTAAAGAGTTTTTTAGTGTGCACCCTTGCGAGGGTAAGCCCCTTATACCCTCCGTCGGCACACCTAGGGATGGCACCCACAGGGTATGCGTACGGATGGACCCACCACATACCCTTAACTGTCTCCTCCATTCTTATACGTCACCCGTACCCACACCCAACAATGGGGACAAGTTTTTCCCATGCCTGTAATCCGATAGGGTAAATGGGTACTCGTGGAGATAAAAATACCCGTGTCTACAACATGTCAAATCAAGAAAAAATAGTAGAACTTAATAAACATGAACACATTATAAACAGCGACCAAACCTAAAATAGAGGTATCCGGTCTAGCGGTGACCCTGGCAACGACTCACGAATTTGCGATGGATATGAGAAATATAGATCGATACTAATCGCTTGAGAATCGGGACTTGATCACAGAAAGAAGATATTGACTGCGGTATATAGTCACATGGCGGGAGGTGAAGAGATACTAACTAACCTATGGGTGATCATAAGACTATAAAGTGTGAGATGACCTTTGTAGTGTCAATGCATAACTGTAACATCCCAGCATTAGAGCTTAGAAATAAGCTAAGATAAGGTGTGTGCATTGCATTCATGCATAGAAAATCTAGATAATTTTCGTGCTTTTAAATAAAACTTGTCAAAGTGATTGAAGCTTCTCTTAACTTGGTGGAACTGAAGTAGATCATCAAGTTGATTGCGATAAGTTTCAATATGACCTTTGCTAAAACCTTATATTTGGGTAATATAATTTGATCTATGGGTACATCAAATGGAACCAAGCTAAAACCACCACACATTTATGAAGAATCTTATAGAGATCACATCAGGGTATTCATTATAACAACTCTTGAGTACTCAATTAAGTTTATAACTTAAACAAAGAAACTTAATAACTAAATCTTAAAAAACTTATTTGCCATAGTTATTCCTACCATGGGTATCATGGTAGTTCTTAAATATTAACTCTTATCACAAATAGATAGAAAATAGAAGTCAAGCCAAGACCATTCATCACATACCTTTGTTGTCATATTAACATATGACATTCCTAAATAGCTAGGTCCTAGTGTCTATTGATCATCAATATTGAGTGATCAATTCCTAACAGAATTTATTGATTCTTAGCTTTGACCTATTATATTGACCTTCCAAAGGCCCAAAGTAAATTAGTAAGAAGAAGGAACTAGATATGGTAGAGTGTGCCATCATCAATGAAATGTGATCCTTAGTGGAGATCAAACCATCTGGTGTTGGAGGAGTTAACTCATTATCTAAACCTAAAAGTTAAGATAGTGATTATGAAGCTATGAGGAAGCTAGTAGTCTTAGAGAGTCAAATGATGATTTAGTTAAGCCAAGTAGGTATGAACCTAAAGTAAGTTTCCTTAACAAGGTAGACTCTATAAATAGACTAGTACAAGTATGCTACTAAGTTGATGATAAATCATAATCAGACAATTAGAGTCCTAAACTAACTACCAAATTATTCCTTCATTTTTGTATCTTCTTGATCTCCAATTCCTCCAAAAAACAAAGACAAAAAGACAAGAGAAAAGAAAGGAGGGGTTGTGGGTTAGTTGTGCTCTCAGTTTGGCAATGAAGTGCATTGCTAGCACATCATAGAGCTTAAATCAAATCAGGGGCAAATTGGTAATCTGTTCTAATTAGCTTGTATGCCTCAGTACAACATCACAGGCAGGGGCAAGTTTCACCATCAAATACACACTTGGCAGCCTAGAAATAAAGATTAAGCCAAAATAATATCAAACCAGCCCAAGTACATCCATAGCAAAGATCTTTTAAGTTGAGCTCATCCATAGGCACAAGTTCCAAGAATGGATCAAGTTGAGCTCATCCACAGGCACAAGTTCCAAGAATGGATCAAGTTGAGCTCATCCACAGGCACAAGTTCCAAGAATGGATCAAGTTGAGCTCATCCATGGGCACAAGTTCCAAGGAATGGAAACTTGCACCATATGGGGCCCAACTGTAAGTAGCTTACTCACATACACATGATGTGTTGTCCATCTCAACCCAGCAGTATAAAAACCAGAGCACAACCATAGCAAGGAAACTTGCTTGCTTCTTTCTATTCCAGAAACCCATTAGTATATAATCACAATTCACGGAACCAGCAACAGTTTTCTCTCAAGAACACTTAAGAACACCACCATTTAAATACTAATGCCACTTGTATTAATCATTCAACCAAATTATTAAAAACCAAAACTATATGTAGCAGCCATGTGAGAGAAACAACCCACAAGTTCATCTAGTACCAAATGCCACTTGGCTAACCAAAATGAAAGCATACATGTGGATAATCCCATCCAGGTGGTCATTCTTATTCACTAGAAATATCTTCTATGATTTGAACCCCAAGTAGTTCCCATGCATGAGAGCTTGACAACAAAGCACCTTACTCATCAAACTCAACCAAGAGTCACCCACTCATGTGTCATGTTACTAGAGCATGCTCAAACGTATAAATAGGACCCCATAGCTGCCATTTGACCCCATAACACTAGGGTATATTCATACCAACGAGTTTGGGCTAATCTAAACTTTAGCTCAGACTAAGATGAAGGAGCTAGAAGGTGCATGCATGCCACAAGAAGAAGGTTTTATCAGAATTCCAGAATATTAAGCTACAGAAGCTAGCAAGGTAGGAATCTTAGAAAGAGAGGAGGAGTGTGTAGTATGGGAGATGGGAATTCTTGGTAATCATTCAACCTTAGTTCTATAGCAAGTTTGATATCTATCTCGTATTCTTGATCAACCATTCCATTTCCATAATGGTTTGTAGGAATACTCTTCTATAGCCAATCACTTAAGCACATCTTTGTTACTCCCAACCATGAAAATCAAATGTGCTTAGAAACCATTAATATGATTTCTTTCTCCTGAGTCACATTAGAAAACAATCTTACTATCTTGTCCTAAATGGAAATATTATCCATGATCACAAGTTTAAGGGCAATATGCTTTAAATCTTAATCTTCATCCATAGCTAGAATAGAATGTGAGCCTATTCAATATTCTCAAAACTCAGGATAACCACTTGTAAATGAATATCTTCACTGTTCCATTATTGATTGTTATTTGTGCATAAAGACTCAACCAAGATTGTTCTATGGTAGTTATAAACCCCACAAACTAAGTAGAGTTTGAATAGGAGAAATCAGCAAATATGAAGAACCATGAAATTCAAACCACCATGTTACGAACCACAAGGTTTAATACCTTATAATGAATATTTATATGAATCCTTTATGAGGTCAAGTAGGAATCAGATTTTATATATACCATTCACCATCCTAAAACATTACCATAACCATTATCTTGGTGGAAATGAAGATCATTTTATTAAGATCTTCTATATATTAAGAAAGTCCTTTAAACCCTAAGTTCTTATTTAATCAAAAGAACCTTTCTTATACTCATGAATTTCAAAAACATAAAGAAAAAATAAAGAGAAAATTTATTATAATGAATCTATAAACCATTCCGAGTATTCCACAAATTCTCTGGATATTTAAATCCTTAAGGAAATTCATATTTGAAATGGTTTTGTAAAAAAAGAAAACAGAAAATAGAAATGAAAAAAGAGACAACCAGTAGAACCAGGCCACAACCCAATTACTCCAACGTTATCTATCGCCCATGAGCAACCTTTGCCGCAAACTTCTCACTCAGCCGTAGCCCACTCTAGCCCAAGCCCAGGTACTGGTTCGCTGTTTCACTGATGAGCGAGGCCCACGTGGGAGAAAGCCATCTTCCTCGTCTTCCTCCGCAGAGACGACACGCCGCTGGAGAGCCATGTAACCGTCGTCTTCCTGGACCATCCCGAACGCGATTGACCAACTTAGAGCCCTGCACTACTCTCTTGGAGTACGTCCCCACTTGTTCCATCAAGATTCGCGCCCGAATCAAGCTCAGCACCACCGTCGCCTCTCATCGGTCCTCGCCGTAGTGCCATCGTGTTCGTGCTCGCCAGGCCGTATAAAACCTCTGCCTAGAACCGTGATACATTGTAAATGTATCTATAATTTTTGATGTTCCATGCTTGGTTTTATCCACTTTCTTGTGTTTTGTCCACACTTTGGAGTACTTTTCATATGATTTCTTGGACTAACCTATTAACAAGAGTCACAGTGCCAGCTGCCTGTTTTCTGCTATTTTTGGTTCCAGGAAAGTCAGAAAATGAATATTCTCGGAATTGGACGGGACAAAAGCCAAAGTGCCTATTTTTCCGGGAGTCATCAAGTGCCAGAATACGAGACGGAGAGGGCCAGAGGCCGGCCACACCACCTGGCGACGCATCCAGGCTTGGCCCACGCCAGGGGGTGGTGTGGTGGCCCCTGGCACCCCCTCGGCCTCCCCTTCCGACTATAAGATGCCCTCGGGACGGAAACCCTAAGGGCCCGATCAAAAAATCCACAAAAGAGTCTGTAGCCGCCGTCATCTCCATCCCTAGATCGGGAGGGATCTGAAGCTCTTCCGGGCACCCTGCCGGAGAGGGGAATTCACCCTGGAGGCCTTCTTCATCACCATGCAAGCCTCCGGTGTGATGCGTGAGTAGTTCATCCTTGGACTACGGATCCATGTAGTAGCTAGATGGCTGGATCTCCTCCTTTGTGATTTCATGTCTAGATCTTGTGAGCTCCGTTCATGATCAAGGTCATCTATTTATAATTCTGCATGTTGTGTTTGCGGGGATCCGATGGATATTGAGATGCTATTTCAGATTGATTATTGATTCTATCATGTCTTTGTTATTTGTGATCTTGCATGCTTTTCGTTGTTAGTAGCTATCTTGGCCAAGTAGATGCTAGCAACTCCAAGAGTTAGTATTTATGCTCGATAGTGGGTTCATGCCTCTGGTAATCTGGGGAAGTGACAGAAATCTCTAAGGTACTAGATGTGCTGTTGCTACTAGGGAGAAAACAACAATATTTTGTTCATAGAACAATCGTATTGTTTACTTTACATGCAGTTCGTAAAGCAATAATCTGTTTCTTGCAACTTAATACTGGAGGGGGTTCGGATGATAACCTGAAGGTGGATTATTAGTCATAGATGCAGTTGGATGGCGGTCTATGTATAATGTTGTAATGCCCAATCAAGTCTCAAAGGAGTCAAGATTATTAGTATATGCATGTATTGCTTTCTCAATATTTGTCAATTGCCTCGCTGTAATTTGTTCACCCAGCATGTTATCTATCTAAGGAGAGCCACCTCTAGTGAACTATGGATCCCGGTCCTTTTCTTTACATACAATCTATAAACTGTTTACTTCTTTGTGTTTACTTTCTGCAAACTTTACTTCTTTCCATTAGATACATTTAATCCTTTGTTTTCCGCAAAACACGGTGAGATTGACAACCTCATCGCAAGTTGGGGACAAAGTTCTGTGGTTGTGTTGTGCAGGTCTCCATGTTGCTACTAGCACCGGTAGTGCGCCCTGCCAAAGCTTAGCTAGCCACACCTTTGGGTGTTTCCTTGCTCCTACTGGTTCGATTAAACCTTGGTTTCATAACTGAGGGAAACTTGCTGCTGTGCTCATCATACCTTCCTCTTGGGGTTCGCAACGAGCTCTACATCAACCACGCACCAGCACTTTTCTGGGCGCCGTGCATTGAGCCATCAAGCATTTTTCTGGCGCCGTTGTCGGGGAGTCAAGGACATCTTCACAAGAGGAGTCCCTCATAACCAATCTCTTTACTTTGTTATTTTTGTTTTTCTTAGTTTCTTTTTTGCTTTGTTTGCTTTTTTTGTTATCAAAAACACACAAAAAATAGTTTTACTAGTTTGCTTTCTTATCCAAAAACACACAAAAATTAAGTCTCCTTTAGTTGTCACCTCTTCCTTAGCTCACCATGTTGATCCCCAAATTCACCCTGAAAGACCTTTCAATTGGTAGTGGTTCTATAATTGGGAAAGATAATATTGAGGAATTCTTTAATCATGTTAGTAAACATGAGGATACTGAGGATAGATGCCTTGCAGAACTTGCTCCAAACTATGAGGTTGCTGTAGCTTCTTTAATTCACATGTTAGAAGCTAGGTTTGTTAACCTCAATCCCTTAATGCAAGTAATGTTTCTTAAGCTTAAAGAAATTGAGGACCCTGAAAAGAGGAATTTCATTCTAGAAACTTTCCTTAAGGAGTTCTATGATGTTGCCAAGGAAGCTAGAAAAGTCTTTGAACGTTTCAATATGCTAGGCTCATGTGTAGATGTTGTTGGTACATGAGAAAAAATGAACAAAACCGAACCTAATGGGGAGGAACCTAAGATACCAATACCCTTTAAACTAGTAGCAATACATGATGCCATAGAAAAGAATCTTGATTGGATTGTTCCTGCAAACCCTCTTGATGAGAATAGTGAACCTAAGAGCATTGAGAGAGGATCCTCTCGAACTTATTTGGATGATATACCTTGCCTTGTTGAAAATATTTCTCGTATTGATCTTAATGCTTCTTCATTTGAGAACACTTGATTCTTTCTTGCTTCTTATGCCTAACTTAAAGGCGTTAAAGAAAAGTACTTATTGGGAGATAACCCAAAAGTTTTAGATGAGTCTTGGAAGTTATTATTCAGTAATAACCGCTCCTTATCCTTTTTATTTGCTTTTGTGCCAAGAGTAACCTCTAATGAGAGAGAAGTAATGATTGGGAAAGTTGCTGTCCCGAAACAGATTTCTATGCTGCACTGTAAAAATTCGTGTAAAATCTCTGAACGTCTTTTTGAGGCATGAATTTTTGTGCTTCTGACCTAGGTTGTTATATAACTTTTTTTAGTTCAAGACTTTTTGATTTGAGCAACGCAAGGTCTTCTAAAAAATTCATCTTTACCTGTTGGTCCGTTTTGATAGATTTCTGCCATTTTCTGCATTTGCTTCTTGTTGGTTCCTTCTTGAGTTCTTTTGGGGAATTGAGCTTTTTGACGGAAGTGCTTCAGTATCTAGTGTTCTAATGGAAGTTTATTTAGTGTTGGAACTGAACCTTAAGACTTATTTATCTTAAGTGCACTAATGTTGCTAATAAAGATTGTGTGAAGTTTTGTATGAAGAAAAATTTTCAGGTGTATGGAAGGAATGAGTAATGAGATGAACGAAAGACTAAATCTCAATCTTGGAGATGCCACGCGTGTCACCCCAAGAAATATCCAAGAAGTACAAGCGTCAAAGCTTGGGGATGATCAAGGCATCCCCTTCTTCATCAATAAAAATCACAGGTTTCTTCCAAACGCTTCATTTTTATTGTTTCATGCACAATTGTCTTGTTCTTGGAGCGTCTTCTTTTTCGTTTTCGTTTTGGTTTTTTGTTTGCTTTGTTTTCTTAGTTTTCTGAATCAATTGGTTGGATGCCCTCTTTCTTACATTGGTTTGCAAATAGTTTGGTTTGGTTTGGAAAAGAGTAGGAAAGTTCATGCTTATGTGCTAAAAAGAGCTTGTTTTTGACTGTGGCCTATGCTTTGTTATGCCATGCTTGATACTGTTTTGGCTTTATGCTTAGTATTCTTTGCTGTAGCATGACTTGTTATAAACAACTGAGATTGCTTAATGTGCCTTGGATGAATCATGCGTTGTTTTAGCATATTAAAGCATAATATAGTGGTATTCTCCTTTGATGCTTTATTTGGGTTGACTTGGCGCATGCTCACACCATGTTATGACTATCTCAAGTCACCATAGCCTTTATGATCCTTTAGTTTTCAACTTGTAGTATCACTTTATGCTTTGATCAATAATGTTTTGTCGCTCTGCATGATTATGGCCATTATTGCTCTCTTAGTTTGTTGCTCCCAGTCTTTTGCTAGCCTCCACAACAAAGTATGAGTTCCACTCATGCATCCAACTCCCTAAACCAAGTTATTCCAAAGAGTCCACCATACCTACCTACTAGCTTATGCTATTCCAAGTATATTCATGCTTTTTTTTACCTTCCAAATTAAACTTGTTATGAGAAAACTAGTGATTAAAGCTCTCACGAACTTGATGGCACACTTTACTTTTTTGCATCTAATAAACTTGAACCATTGGGTCCTTCTTTGTTGCGTATATGCTTGCGCTTTATAAGTTGAAATTAGCAGAACCATGTTTCACGGGGAACGCTTTCAACATTGCACTTGTACTTTGTACCCTGTTGATATCATGTTCTTTTGCTTACGGATCCTGGCGGTGTGAAATAAAAGTGGAACTTGTAAGATCATGGAGTTTGTATGTGTGTTAGAGAAACGCCTGGGCCGCTAGCCTAAGCCATGCCTAATCATGGTGGAAACTTGCAGCATCGCCATAATGAGCACTCTATGAAGCATCATCAATAAAAACCTATGCAAATAGCAAATAAAAAGATCGCTGAGATGCTCATTGTCTGCTTGCCTTGTCATTTTGATTATGGGAAAGCTCCCATATCATGTGCAAGGGGTACCCCGTTGGCGGTTCTTTATGATACACATATACTTACAATGACAAGAGCTTACTCGTGACTGAAGTTGAGTAGCATGAGGATCGGTCTTCATAAGTAAGGGGCATGAGATTTCAGTTTATAACTTGTCAAGCACATCCTCTTAGTTGTGTCACTTTAACCTTAATCACCTTAAAGATGCTTATGATAGGGGCAATGAGAGCTGAAAGCTATAAGTACCATAATTTTTGGAAGCTCTTTATGAGACTTGAATCCCTACTTCCTTCTATGAAGGCCTTTCTTCCACCATTATGTTGAGTCTCCACCTTCTATCTTTATGCACCTACTTTGAGAGCATAGTGGCCATTCTTAGTTCAATGTGCATTGTCCCAAGACTAGTTGATTGATGCATAACTTGATATTGCTTGTTTTTAACTATTGTATCTAGTCACTCTTATGAACTTTGAAGGTGTCCTATGCATTTATATTTGCTACTCTATTGAGGGACAAGCTGAATACTATTATGCTATGTTTTCTTTATGTGAAACAAACAAACGTCTTGCAAAGCAATGCTATTCATGAATCTTTTGTTTGTGCTTTTTCATGTTGCATCATAGTTTCTTTGTCTTATTACTAGAACTTTGTCTTTCATGTTATGATGGAAGTACTATGATCCCAGCTTTGAATGTTTTACAAATACTTTGATCAAGTCTTTGATGGTGCATGTCACCTCAAAAATTATTCTTTCTTTTTATCACTTACCTACTCGAGGACGAGCAGGAGTTAAGCTTGGGGATGTTGATACATTGCAAATGTATCTATAATTTTTGATGTTCCATGCTTGGTTTTATCCACTTTCTTGTGTATTGTCCACACTTTGGAGTACTTTTCATATGATTTCTTGGACTAACCTATTAACAAGAGCGAAAGTGTCAGCTGCCTGTTTTCTGCTGTTTTTGGTTCCAGCAAAGTCAGAAAATGAATATTCTCGGAATTGGACGGGACAAAAGCCAAAGTTCCTATTTTTCCGGAAGTCATCAAGTGCCAGAATACGAGACGGAGAAGGGCCAGAGGCCGGCCACACCACCTGGCCGCACGGCCAGGCTTGGCCCGAGCCAGGGGGTGGTGTGGTGGCCCTTGGCACCCCCTCGACCTCCCCTTCCGACTATAAGATGCCCTCGGGACGAAAACCCTAAGGGCCCGATCAAAAAATCCACGAAAGAGTCTGTAGCCGCCGTCATCTCCATCCCTAGATCGGGAGGGATCGGAAGCTCTTCCCGGCACCCTGCCGGAGAGGGGAATTCACCCTGGAGGCCTTCTTCATCACCATGCAAGCCTCTAGTGTGATGCGTGAGTAGTTCATCCTTGGACTACGGATCCATGTAGTAGCTAGATGGCTGGTTCTCCTCCTTTGTGCTTTCATGTCTAGATCTTGTGAGCTCCGTTCATGATCAAGATCATCTATTTGTAATTCTGCATCTTGTGTTTGTGGGGATCCGATGGATATTGAGATGCTATTTCAGATTGATTATTCATTCTATCATGTCTTTGTTATTTGTGATCTTGCATGCTTTTCGTTGTTAGTAGATATCTTGGCCAAGTAGATGCTAGCAACTCCAAGAGTTAGTATTTATGCTCGATAGTGGGTTCATGCCTCCGTAACTGGGAAGTGACAGAAATCTCTAAGGTACTAGATGTGCTATTGCTACTAGGGAGAAAACAACAATCTTTTGTTCATAGAACAATCGTATTGTTTACTTTACACGTAGTTCGTAAAGCAATAATATGTTGCTTGCAACTTAATACTAGAGGGGGTTCGGATGATAACCTGAAGGTGGATTATTAGTCATAGATGCAGTTGGATGACGGTCTATGTATAATGTTATAATGCCCAATCAAGTCTCAAAGGAGTCAAGATGATTAGTATATGCATGTATTGCTTTCTCGATGTTTGTCAATTGCCCCGCTGTAATTTGTTCACCCAGCATGTTATCTATCTAAGGAGAGCCACCTCTAGTGAACTATGGATCCTGATCCTTTTCTTTACATACAATCTATAAACTGTTTACTTCTTTATGTTTACTTTCTACAAACTTTACTTCTTTCCATTCGATACGTTTAATCCTTTGTTTTCCGCAAAACATGGTGAGATTGACAACCTCATCGCAAGTTGGGGACAAAGTTCTGTGGTTGTGTTGTGCAGGTCTCCACATTGCTACTAGCACCGGTAGTGCGCTCGCCAAAGCTTCATTTAGTAACACCTTTGGGTTGTTTCCTTGCTCCTACTGGTTCGATTAAACCTTGGTTTCATAACTGAGGGAAACTTGCTGCTATGCTCATCATACCTTCCTCTTGGGGTTCCCAACAGGCTCTACATCAACCACGCACCAACACTTTTCTGGGCGCCGTGCATTGAGCCATCAAACCGCATCGACCTCATGGTTCATCCTTATCCTCTATCTTCTTCCCTCTCGCTCTCAATCATCCTCCAGCTCACCGAAGCCGCCGCCGGCAAGCTTCAGCTAGCCACTGAATCAATGCATTTCGGAGACCGTGGAGTGGAAGATAAGAAGCGTTGTGCTCCGTAGATCCTCTGGGTGGAGTATACCTTCAAGGGGAGCTCGGAGTGAGGCGAATTTCGCAGTTTCCTTCCGACGGAGTTCGCCGGAATCCGCGACCATATGCTCATCTCCGGCCATCGTCGTCGTCGTGGACCATGCAACAATACTTAGGGTGAGCATACGCATCTCCAGACCCCACTCTCGCTTGCTAGCTCTTGCTGTATACCGAGTCTCGTCGTGCGCCGTCGTGCTCCGTCGTCGGGCTAGCTTACCGTCGTAGTTCCGGCAACCTAAACCAAGTGGTGCAGCCATTGCTAAAAATGCCATCGCCTCCTGGTTCCAACGCGCTAAACCACGGCCACGAGGGTGTCCCACATTGCCGCCGACGACCATTCCCTACTGGTGGATCCCGAGCTGACGTCGTGGTGACATCAGACCCACACCATCCCTCGCCCAGTCATAGTATTGGACTTGGTCAGCGCCCCTGTGGCAGCCGACGTGACCCTGACCCCACTGGTCAGTGAACCAGGATAGATTAGGACTCGGTGAGAAAAGTATGTCCCTGTTTATTAAAAGAGTAAATAATTATAAATTCAAATATAAATATTTTCCAGAAATTAAATAAAATGATTAAATCTTGTTAAATCAATATCTTTTGTTTTATAATTTAGAAAAATATATATTATATATCAAAATGTTCAGAAAAATAAACTCTATAATTTAAACCTAATATTATACTTTTATTTTCCAAATTAAATGAAATAGTTATTATTATTAGCAAATACTCTATTAAGTATAAATCTTTTAAAAAAGCATATTTTATTAAAAATTCATAAAAATAAGTATAAGATATCAAAATTCTAGGAAAAACAAAAGATACATTTATAAACTTATTTTGTACATTTTTGTGCCACTTAAATAAATATCTATTATTTGTTAAATATTTATAAAGTATAAAACTTATAAAAATCATATCTTACTATTATAAAACATAAAAATATTTATAATATACCAAAATGTTCACAAAAATAATAACTACTGGTTAAAAATATAATATTACACTTTTCAAGTAAATAAAAATCTAATCCTTTAATAACTTGAATTAAACCTATTTCCTTAGTTGGTAATTCATAAAAGTATGTATAAAATTGCTAATACCTCTAATATTATCCATTAAAGTTCTAAAAATAGTATTAGTCTTAAAGTATTGATAATATGAAGTCAAAATAGTTCAAAACATTTTAAATACAATTTTTTCGAATTACCATTCACCAATAAGTGTATATTATTTTCCAAAAGGATTCTTATCAAATATAAAATCTTTAAGAATGATATTTTTGACTTAATATTTTTTTACCATTACTTCAACCATAAGTTTATAAACATACTAAAAATCCAAAGATAATTCATAAGTAGTTAAGTAATATTGTTTCCATATTATGAATTATAACCACTCATTTGTAAGGAAATAAATGATTCTATTGAACTATAATGTTAAGAAAACATGACTCAAATAGAAGTGTTCCCACTCTTAATTAACCTTAAAGAAACATTATGAAGTGAACAAATTATAATACCATCAAATGACCAAGATAGATAAGTCTCAACTACTAGTATGGTCATATATTCAAATGAAAGTAATTATTTCTTCCTAGAGAACTATAGCTAGTAAGAAACCCTAAGAGTGTTAATTTAAAGTTTAAATGATTTTACTTGGTAAAGTAATATTTCCTCAAAAGTAATCATTTTAAAATGAATACAAATGAATTCCACATTTGTCCTTAACTCTTTCAGTTATAACAAAAAGCTTGAATAAAATACTCTGAATAATTTGTTAACACCTTGGGTGCTATGTCATTGTGTGTTACTTGTTATATCTACATATTGTTTCACACTCACTCACAAACCTTAAAAAGAAGCACCAGTGTGAAAATTGATATAAAAGTGCAACACATTCCAAAGAAATCATTCCAAGTTCCAAACCCTAGATCAAATACGATTACTCTAGGGATTCGCGTTTACCAAATTGCATTACATTAATTATGCATAATTGCATCTTGCTTCTTTAAACATTCATCCCTACCGGACCAATGATGATGTTTACAGAATTTGGATCTTCTAGTATCTTGAAGACCGTGAGTGCATAATCTTGCAATCACAAAAGGCAAGTTCACACTTGATCATGTCCTTTGGTTATTTTCTATCAAATACTTGTAACTCAAATGTTGTCATCACCTGCATTTCAAAAGGGTCAGAAAATACTATTTTCATAATAATATGATTATGGGTTGTTTACCAAATGGTAATAACCTTCTATTAATACCTAGGACTTAACAACCAATGTCGCCAGTAATTCTTGCACCTTAAATGACACATTAACCATAAGATCTATAATGGGTCTAGGGAAGTCAACTGTATCTTCTCCCTTTCGCATGGACGGATGACCTTATCGTGAAGATGCAGATTTCTCGTGGAGAATCTAGCACATGGGTGAGACCTCTCAATGCCCCCACGATATTGGTGTCTAGATTATCTGCGCATAGCTGTCTTGGTGGAGGTTCACCATAGCTGATGGTGGCTGCGAGGCAGAGCTGCTTACAGAGTCTTAGAGAGGCTATCCAGACTGTACTCGTGGTAAACCTTCTTGGGGGATCGTGTCTTCATACGGGGTCACGGAGAGAGCAGTACTGGCTTGGATCTTAGGTTGGGCCTTAAACCAAGGAAGTTTGAACGGGGACATACTCCTGGTCGTGCAACAAAGCTTAAGGTCTTTTATGGGTAAAGTAGCGCGCCTCTGCAGAGTGAAGTTGAATCTCCTGAGTAGATAGGAATAAATTCTCTAGCCATAAAACCTATTTCTGTAGAGCATTGATTTAGTAGCAATTGCAAGCCAGATCGTTTAGATGATAGTCTTATTAGTCAGATAGTTTTGAGTTGTTCTTTTTGGTTCTTATTTGTAAGAAGATTCTTTCTTCCTCTTAAACCTAGAGTGTCGCTGGATCTTTTGTAAAGAGTCGAGTTATAATCTATAGTCATGTCTTGGACCTGATGTGTTTCTATTGTACTACTCTGAGAGATGTAATACTAGTGAACGGTGTTTCATTGGTGTTATGTCAACGACTATAGTGTACTACATCATGCAGTGGTATGCTGGGTCACCGCAATAACTAGGGAAAAATTAAGTACGGTTAGATATTACGAAGTCCCCACTTATCAAATTTGGATGAGTAGATGGGTACACAGGTATGGGTTCTACAATCCCATATACGTACCAGCTCTACCCAATGGGTATGGAATATTCCTATTTATATACTTGTGGGTAATTTTTCATTCCATACCCGTACTTCTAATGGGTCTTTACTAGACAGGTACACGAGTCACGGGTACCCATTGCCATCCCTAGGCACACCCACCTCCTCCTAAAAGATCAAGTCATCTATTTCATCCTCATAAATCCCTATATGTTGCATCCAGGGCTTCAGGTTTCCTACTTCCCGATCCTTCCATGAAACTCGCCGAACTTGATTTAGATCATGCTGCCATGGAAAAAACTTCTCAAGGCGAGAGAACCCTAGTAAACCAGGTATGTCGATGAAGCAAGAGTGTCCGTTGAAAGGGAACTAGGATCGGGAGAGAGGGGGATCTCTATTGTGATCGAAGGAGAACTCCACCTGGATTGGAATCCATGGGTGAAGGAGTAAAACCCTAATCACATGTTTGCATTAGGTCGTATTTGCCGTGTGTTAGTTTTATGGGAAATGATGCTAGTCCCCTAGGATTCGCGTCTTCCATCGTCAGGGTGCCCCGCGTGGAACACGGCTTTGCATCGTGGGTGGGGCCACGTGAATATCTTTTCCTGCATGCAATATTTCCCAACTCATACCGCCGTGACCCTCCATGGACGCGCGATGTTGTTGCTGTTTGCACCTCCGTGCGACCTGCAACCCGCGTCGTCGCTTTGCCAGGACCCCTGAAGGATGCAACATGCGTGCCATTGCAGCTTTCGTGCTGCACCGTCGGGATCCCTACATGCTGCAACACACATGTCTCTGCAACTTTCATGACGCTCTTTCCTACTGGCCGTGCCGCCACGCTCCCCACCGATAGGCTCTCTAGCGTAGATGCTATGATCCTTGTCCCCGACGGCTAAAAGAGGGAACCTAAGATGCTACTTAAGCAGTCAGTCGTTGCTACCATCGGCAACGCTGCACGACCATCGGCGACGGCAAGTGCTACAACCTCGCTGGAGAATTTTGCTACGTGATATAATAGCACCAATTGTATGCTACAAAATCTTAGTTTGTTTGCTAAAATAGTATAAAGCTTTTGATACATGTTTTTAGAGTTAGCAATGTCTCCGATGAAGTAGGTTTTTGCTATAGTAGTACAAATATTTTGCTACAACCGTTTTCCGGTTTTGCTACCATAGCATATTATATTTTTTTGCTACAAAGTGTCCAGCCAGGGTCCGAGCGATGTCGTCGGTGATGTATACGACGAAGTCACTACTAGGAAACATCCTATAGATAGACAAGATATTCAGTGGCGCATATGAGAAATCATGCGCCACAGAAGATTGGAAGTTCTATGGCGCATTTTCCATAGTATGCGCCACAGAAGATTGGTGGGACCCGCCAGCCGGGGTGGGTTAATCCAAGTTCTGTGGCGCATAGCGAGATATGCGCCACAGAAGATGCCTCTTCTATGGCGCATATTTTCTTATGCGCCATAGAACATGGAGGGGGGCCCCACCACGGAATCTAATTCACCCAAGTTCTGTGGCACATGTTGGGATATGCGCCACATATGTGTTTCACTTCTATGGCGCATATCCCAACATGCGCCACAGAACTTGGAGGTGGGCCCCACAGAGGGAATCTAATTCACCCACTTCTGTGGCGCATATGGACTTATGCGCCACAGAAAATTCAGCATCTGTGGCGCATTTCCTCCATATGCGCCACAGATGAGGGCGTCCAGATCCATGTTAAAAAGGTGACAAAAGCTAGCTCTTATCTATCCACCACCACCCATTTCACATCTCTACCTCCTCCCAACTCGTCTTCCTCCTCCCTCACACCCCATCTTGCCCATAGTTTCTCCATTTTCTTGTAACTAAACCTAGTTTAATCCATAGATTGGTAAGTGGAAGCTTCGCTCCAACTTCTAGATCTAAAAGTTCCTTATTTTTCTCTCTCACATCTCTATGTGTTTACTAATTTCCTCTCCACCAACTTGTAGATCTATTTATCCACACTCTCTCATCGTGCGGTCTCGTCTCGCTATTATTGTGTCTACTAGGTGAGTACTTGGCCATGAACATGTAGGTGAAGCTTGTCGCGCGGGCGGTGTGTGTGTGCGATCCATGGCGAGATGATGCTTGTGTAGTGCATGAATGTTTGCAATGGGAGGAAGTTTTTTGTTGCTTGCTTGTTGTTGTCCCGGCCAGTGTGGTTGCATGGATGTTTGCCGAAATGTTGATTCATTTCCATTTCAGCAAAGTTTTGCACTACCCATATGTCCTAATTTTAGGAAAGGTCATGCCGAATTTTTTCCGGCTAGCATTCATGCATGTGTGTGTTCATATGGTGTGGTTCTCACCTATACTCTGCTTTTGACCGCCAGCAACCATGGTCCTCACGATGAGCGAAGGTCGAATTGCTAGGTACAAGAAAGGTGCGAAGGAGGACATGATTCTGAACAACAAGACCATGATAAGATGTCCATGTCGAACATGCAACTGCTATTACCGGATCGACCCTGAATCTGTACAATTGGAGGGTCACCTGCTCAGGCGCGGTTTCATGCGTGACCTCAATGAGGTGCCGGCAGGACATGGTGGTGGTCACGAAGACGTGGGCGGGCGAGAAGACGAAGAGTCTACCGGGCATGATCATCATGACGAAGGAGATGCCAGCGGGCATGATCATCATGACGAAGGAGATGCCAACGGGCATGATCAGCATGGAGAAGGAGATGGCGACGGGCATGATCATGATCATGAAGAAGGAGAAGATGCGAACACACGGACGCTGCTAACTTCGGTCTTGCAGGACCCTCATGTTCAAGAACTGCTCCTCAAGGAGACGAGCAATGACAAAGCTGCAGCCAGAGAGCAAGCCAAGCTGGCCCAAATGGAGGTAGACGGGATGACTCCATTGTATCCTGGGTGTTGCCCCGAGGATACACGTTTGAGTGTAACGCTCAAGGCTCTAGAGATGAAGGCCGAACACAAATGGACCAATGTGAGCTTCAACACGAACATGGAATACTGGCACGACCGACTTCCTAAGAGGAACACATTGCCAACAAGTATCGAGGAGGCCAAGAAAATCGTGTTCCCTCTTGACCTACCACACATTAAATACCACGCATGCATCAATGATTGTGCACTTTATCGGAACGAGTACGCGGATAGAACCACATGTCCGATGTGTGGCCAAGGACGACACAAGAGAAGGAACAAGAAAGTTCCTCGAAAAGTGGTATGGTACTTTCCTATCACCCCCCGTCTGCAGCGATATTTCGTAGATCCTAAGGAAGCATAGCTCATGCAATGGCACGCGGAAAGAGAGAAACCTGAAGATGATCCAGAGAAGGGCAAGATCCTGACACACCCTTCAGACGCTAGCCAGTGGAATGCATTAGACATCGAGTTCGAAGAGTTCGGGGGCGATGCAAGGAACGTCAGGATGGGTATTGAGTCTAATCCTTTTGGAAACCAGAGTAGCACGCATAGCACCTAGCCCATGTTTGTATGGCTGTACAACCTCCCCCCGTGGCTATGCATGAAGCAAAGATATGTACACATGAGCATTCTTATTCAAGGGACGAAACAACCAGGTATCGATATGCATCTGTATCTCGGGCTATTGAGAGAGGAGTTAGCCAGCTTGTGGGAGATGCCGGCCCGTACGTGGGACGCCTACACTAAAGAATATTTCCATCTGAGAGCCGCGTTGCTCACGACCGTGCAGGACTATCCTGGTTATGCATATGTATCGGTCCAGGTGAACCACAGACACAATGCATGCGTCAAGTGCATGGATGAGACACCGCATCTCCAGCTACCAAGGGATCCCGGGTCTTCGAAAACCGTGTTCCAAGGTACTCGAAAGTGGCTCCGCATGGATCACCCATGGAGAAAACGTGGTGACCTGTTCAATGGTAAGGACGAGCTCGAAAGAGCCCCGCATCCGAGGAGCGGCGAAGAAATCGAGGAGCTTTTGAATAATTGGGTAGATTGCCCTGCGCCTGGAAAAAAATGACCGAGGACAAAGCCGCTGCTGGGTGTATGGAAAGCAACGTCTATTTTCTGGGACCTGCCGTATTGGAAGGTCCTTCACACTCCCCATAGCCTCGATGTAATGCACATCACGAAGAATGTTACCGAGAATCTGCTTGGCACTCTACTGAACATGCCGGAGAGGACCAAGGATGGGCCGAAAGCAAGAAAGGACCTTAAATTGCTTGGCATCAAGAAAGATCTTCAGTACCCTGATAGTGATGATGATGATGATTAGACGGAAGGGACTCAAGGTCGCCGCAAAAGAGTTAAGAAGAATGAGGTGGTGCTTCGCGCTGCCTGCTTCACTCTAAGTCTGGAATCACCCTTGTGGGAAAAAGACGCTTGCTACAACGCTCTGCACTTGGAGTCCCCAGTCCTCTTGGAGAGAGCGGTAGACCGTCGTCTGCGTCTCTAGATCCTCTACAGCTTGGATGAGGCGAGAACACAAGGCTGCATCATTGGGATTAGCGCGTACTGCTTCCATGACCTCATCGAGCACTTGTTCGAGTGCTTGCCACCGTTGGAACTCCGACATCATGACATTGTCATGGAATGGACGTCGCGCGAGAAATGCTCACCAGTGATCCTATTGCATGGTATCTCAACCGCTCGTGACCGCCCTCGCGTCGATTACTCCCCCGGCTCTCCCCTGCCGCGGTTGTGAGCGCTAGTGGCAGGAAGACAGAGGCCAGGCATGGTGGTCGTTTGAAGGATGGGTAAATCCAGCTTCGGTGGCCTCTACTTTTACCGCCTGCAGCTAGACGCAGTGGGAAATGTTCCGAAGCGGCGGGAAGTGGTCACAAGCAGCGGGAAATTAGGGCGGGGCAACGGCAAGGCGCTGGAAACACTCCGATATCGACACCGATGGCCATAGTGATGGTCAGAATTTGCCAACCGCGGAAAGGATGGGTCACGCCACTAGACGCATTAGCCAGGGAGACCGGATCGTGACCCATTTTTTTTTATCGTGGACTGATCCATCCGAACAGAATCGAACTGTTGCGTCATCGATTTAGGTCGGCCCGCTGGAGAGGTGGCCATCAGCCCTGCCTACATGGGCCAAGCCGCTGGACAGGCACGCACGGGTCAGCTTGACGTCACCGTTGTTTTTTGAACTGCACGCGACCGGGGGGCACCGTCGCTCTGCTCCCACCGAAGTGTTGTGCCTTTCATGATCTCCCCGCAGGTTTCAGACACAAGCACACCCCCTGCACAAGCACAACAGCGCATCCTGACAGCGTGCGTCTGCACTCGCGGCACCACCGCCTTCTGCTATTGCCCTACATTTTTTACGCGATCGATCTGTAGGAGTAATTTAGTAGGCTGTTGTGCGTTTGACTATGCTGTTACCATGGGTTTGGTTGACCGACTCACCGTACCCACCCGGGTAGTCACCGCTTGTAGATTCTAGAGGGTCATCAGATCGGATCATGAGACCTGGGACTGGCACGGTGTCAATAGTTGCTGATGCAAACTCAGTTGTTGACCCCAAGTCTCCAAACCAGCACTTGTTCACGAACAAATGTTTGTAATCCGTTCATGTTTGCAAGTTCTTCCAAATACAAACCGTCGGTAGTACAGTAGTACAATTTCAGCGTTACTACTTTTTTCTTGGATCTGCAGCTGATCACAGCCGCCCCACGCGCGAGGATGCGCTCGCTGTCGTCCCCTGCTTCAGTCACAGAGCGCAGAGGAGAAACAGATGTCCTGCACCCACCGGCCACCGGCCACCCGCGGTGCGCGCGCGAAGCCGCCAACGCTCGGCCCCCGGCTCTGTCTTCCTTCATCTTCTCCGGTGTGGCTCCCATGCATGGATGGATCGGCGCCGACAGCGACGCGTCCTGCCCTCAACCGGCGGGCTGCGTAGCGTAGCTCTTGGCGCGTTGCCGTGCGTGAATCATGATGGTCTGGTCGGTCGATCGGGTCCCCCGTGAACAGAACGCCCATGCATGCACTGATGCACCCACCCCATCCATGTACGTTGTCCTGGTACGCTTCCCCCACGACAAGTACAAGATGGTGGATGGATCGCAGCATCACCCAGCTGCGATCTGCTTAACCCGGGGGAGAAAACGCGGGACCAACCCCGTGTGTGGATCCTGCGTCCCGCACCTGCGCCTGCTCCCCCAAATCACCGCATTTTGATCTGGTTCAGACAATGCGTTTGGGAAAGGTAGAGGAAGATCGAAAGAGGAATCGATGTTTTCCGACTCCGCGCGGACATTATTCTGTTCGTTCATGTATATTCCTATATGCTAGTAGTGGATCGGGATGCCATGCCGTACGTACTTGGCACAAGGTGCCGCTCGACATTTTATCTTTCATGTAAATCAACAAGCGCAGCGCAAGATCACGCATCCAAATTAATTTAATTTAATTTAATAAATCCGGGCTGCATCCATCCAAGAGCGAAAGAATAGTACATAGTAATAGGAGGGCCTCTTCTTTAATCCGCCCAATCTTCATCAACAAACAAGAAGAAGAAGAAATGAAACCAAGGTGGAAAAATTACTACGCCAATGGCGTGGCGGGCAGGGGAAGGAAGAGATGAGGTATTATACTGGTGAGTGATGAGTCGTGTCGTGTGACAGGCTGACGACGGGTGGCGGGCGGCTGCTCCGGCCATCGAGGAGAACTAGTTGTACGGCTTCACGGGTGGCGGCGGTGATCCGTACGCCACGCCGTAGACCGGAGGGAACGGCAGGTTCGCGCCGGACGGCGTTGGCTTCGGGTGCCCGCTGCCCTGGGACGGCGGCGCGCAGTGCTGTGGCGAGGACGGCGTTGTTGGTCCTGATGGCGACGACGGGGTACCTGGGTGTGTTTGCGATGGAGGCGAGGTTGTTGGGGTCCCAGGCGCCACGTACCCGGGGTACTCTGTGGGCGGCGGCGGCGTGGTGTGGCTGACGGAGGAATGTGGCGGCGAGCCGGAGGACGGGGGCGTCGACGGGTTGGGGCCGTACGAGCCAGGCGGCGGCGCGTACCGCCCGTCCGGCTTGTCGGACGACGTCGGGGGAGGCGGCGCGTGGCCTCCTACTGGCGTCTTGGACCCCGACGGCGGAGACGGGTAAGACGGTGTCGTCGGCGTGCTCTGCGGCGGCGAGTGGTACGACGGGGTGCTGGAGCTTGACGGTGGCGTCGGGTACGATGGCGTGGTCGAGCCGCCCTGCGGTGGCGAAGGGTACGACGGGGTACTGGAGCTTGACGGCGGTGTCGGGTATGAAGGGGTTGTCGAGCCCGGCGGCGACGGCGTGCTGGATCCAGGTGGCGAGTGGTACGATGGTGTGATGCCACTGGACGGCGGGGACGTGTACGAGGGCGTGCTGCCACTGGACGGCGGCGACGGGTACGAAGGTGTAGAGCCACTCGACGGCGGCGACGGGTACGAAGGTGTGGTGCCACTGGACGGCGGCGAGTGGGACGACGGAGTGGTCGCGCTCGACGGCGGCGACGGGTAGGACGGGCTCGTCGAAGGCTGGCCACCACCGCCGTGCCCACCATGTCCACCACCACCTGGCGTGGGCGTGGGCGTGGGAGTGGGAGTGGGAGTGTACGCCGCCCCGGCCTGGCATTGCCCCTTGCTGCAGTCGAACGGGTGCGCCGCAGCGTAGGCGCACTGCGCGGGCGGCCGCTGTGCCGGCGCGCCGGGAATACAGTTCCACGCTCCATCCGCTGTGGCCTGGGCACACCCCGGGCGTGAGACGATGAAGTTGTCGGCGTACGTGAAGTTCTTGAGCCCGGCAAGCCCACACACGCCAGCCGGCACGGCGCCCTCGAAGAGGTTCCCGGCCAGATCGAGCTCCTCGACAGCCGCCATCCCGCCAATGGCCGCCGGGATCGCGCCCTGGAGCCTGTTACCGCTGACATCGAACACGGTGACCTTCTTGAGCAACCCGACCTGCGGCGGGACGCAGCCGACGAGCTCGTCGCCGATGAGCACGATCTCGTTGAGGGTCTCCGCCATCTTGCCGATGGAGGGCGGGATGCAGCCGCCGAGCCTGTTGTGCGCGAGGACGACGACGGAGGCCGGGGAGTTGCCGAGGTTGGCCGGGATGGGGCGGCGGAGGCGGTTGGAGTTGAGGAAGATGGCGTCGAGCGGGCGGTCGAAGAGCGCGGGCGGGATGGCGCCCTCGAAGTCGTTGAAGCGGAGGTCGAGGTACTTGAGGGAGGGCAGGGAGAGCACGACCTCCGGGAAGGCGCCGACGAAGCGGTTGTTGCTGAGGTCGAGCTCGTGGAGGAGGCGGAGGCGGCGGAATGTGTCGGGGATGATGCCGCAGAAGCGGTTGGAGTTGAGATGGAGGAGGGCGAGGTCGGGCAGGCCGAGCGGGAGGGAGGCGGGCAGGAAGCCCGCGATGTCGGCGTGGTTGAGGTCGATCCCGGCGACCACGAGTGGGCCGCCGCCGTAGCCGCGTCCGGGAGCCGGGGCGCAGAAGACGCCGTTGTAGGCGCAGACGTTGGGGCCGAGCCAGTTGGCGGTGAAGTTGGACGGGTCGGAGAAGATGGCGGTCTGCTTCCAGGCTTGGAGCGCGGCGTAGGCGGCCCGGAGTTGCGGGTTCGGGAACGGCCAGGAGGGCGGCGCATCGAAGCGGGTGGCGAGGGACGCCGCGTACTGTTCTGCCACGTTGCCCTCCTGCTGCGCCGCCGCCGCTGCCACGAGCAGCACGAGCGCGAGCAGGAATGGCGCCACCGCGCCGCCGCGCGGGATCATGCTTGACTTAGGCGTGATCTGGGAGGAAGAATGGAGAATGCTGCTGTGATGCGAGCGAGCGAGGGTGGGAGGAGCTCAAGGTCAGCTCGGGATCACGGAGGGAAGGATCAAGTGGGGGAGGGAGCGTGGTGATGAGGTGTGAGGGCAGTGGCATTCAGGGCGGTCACATGGGACGGGAGGAGGAGCTCACATGGGCGAGCTGCTACGATCGCACTATGTATGGATGCTGGCTGCGTACGGGAGCAAGGGACGCGGCTCGTGGACGACGGCTGGCTGTCCCGGCGTCGGCGGTGAGGGAGGGCCTGGCAATTTAACGTGTGGGGTTTAGCCGATTTTGTTCACTAGTGTCTACTGTCTAGTAGAGTGGAGTTCTATTACTACTCTTTTCTTGTCTGATCTTATTTTGCATCGCATGGAAAAATCCCAATCCCAAAACAAACCCTGAACTTGTAAAGGCACGGGCGATTTGAAACGAAATCCTTGACGTTTGCACCCTGAACTGGTTTAAAATGAACCTTCGACCTGTTTGACCAGTTTGACCAGTGCCACCTAGGCAAAATTTTCCAAAAAAATTATTGTCCGTCGCAATCGTACATCTTATTCTCTCTAGACTTGGCCCACAAGCGCGTCTCCGGCGAACATCGCGACCGCCTCGAGCAGTAGCAACAACTCGACATGCAGGACCACGAGGACAGCGAGGAGCACAAGCAATTCGACCACAATCGTACAGTGGTGCTCAAACACGGCCTCACCATGGATGATGTCATCTATGGCTGACTCTGACGTTTGTTGTAGTGATTTTGGCGCTGTCGTGGATGCCTCACCATGACTCGCACATGAGAGCCACCACCTCTCTGTCATCCACCAATCCACCACTCCACCTCACCCCTCTCCCTCTCCACGGTGCATGTTGCGTGCACCCAAGGCCACCATCATCGATGCCATGCCGCACCGTCGATTCAGACCTTCCCGGTCGATACCACCATTCCTCAAAGCTCCAACTCACCTACCTCCTCCTCGTCGTCCAAGAATTCAAGCCGACAAGGATAGAATCGACTAAATCGTTTGGTTCTTCTTCACCTCCGGTCGCCCTCCACCACTGTCAATTCGGTCGGTTCCTTCCCCTCTGAAAGGGCATGTATGCCCCCATGTGTGGTTTTGGTAATTAATGACAATCTCTATGGACTAATGTTTGAATTGAGTTTCACTTTTAGGATTTGTCCATTGGCATCTCTTGGGCCATATGTTGGTTTCAATGTTGAAAAATGAAGAAATGAAGAAGAAGCAATGTCCAAGGGCTTTGTGCCTATTGGAATCATGTAGAAGAAGAAGAAGAAAGAAGATCAAGTGTGCCTTGAAAAAGAAGATGGAGTTTCTCATGGTTATCTTCAAGACATCATCCTAACAGAGTTAGAAAAAATGAAGTGCAAGCTCAAAATACGCCATCTCATGGTTATCTTCACATGCTTGAAGCTTGCCATCCTCAGTGATCATGGAGTGATGAAGACAAGTTAAAAGAAAAGGTTTACACATGGAGTATGGGAAAGCAATTCGCAAGTCTTCATCAAGAAAGCGCAAGCAAAAGCAATCAAGAAAGATGTTCCATCTTGAGAAAGCAAAGTCCATCTATATCAAGATCAAGTGGAATGCTCAAGGCAAAGGTATGATATTGATAGGGTTTCTTTTTACCGGTATTTTGTAGTGTTGAGAGACCGGGTTTAGGATAGATAGCCTTACTATCAAGAGGGGCTCTCGAGTGCATAACTCGTTTATTTTCTTCGCTGAGAGCTCAAAGCTTTGCATATATAGCATCATGTTTCTTGGTTGTTATTTGGATCTTGTCCATATGAGGATCTAGAGCTTGCGGTTATCTTCATAACAAGTTCTAGTTCATCCAAAACCGGATTTCCCTTGAATATCTTATTGTGTTTTTATCTGGCGGGTTTTCGGCTCCACACCTTGCGAGAGATATCACATATATAGTCATGGTATTTCTCCCTTAGTGATACCCAATATTTCTAGGTTTTTGTTGGATTCTACACGTCGTTATCTTTCCAACAAAATTGGTTTTAGCTTATTTGGAGTTTGGATGCAAAAGTTCTGGTAGTTTTGATTCCGGAGTTTCCCTGACCGGAACTACCGCTGCTTCAACGGAAGTACCGCTAGGCCACTTTTGGTGCCAGCAGTATCGGTTGAAGTACCGATCTAGTTCCGCTGAGCATGGGAACTCCCTAGCACCCATTCCGTTTCTGATGCATATTTACTGGAACTTGGGCCCGTAGTTGACCGGAAGTACCACTTGGGCATATTTTGCCACCGATACTACCGTGAAGTACTGGATCACTTCCACGCAGCCCTGTGCACCTCGCAGTAAGCTTTTTGTTTGGTCATGTCTTTTGTTCGGCACTTGAATGGTAGTGGACCGGTAGCACCGACCAGAAGTTCCAACCCGGGTCGGGCAGAACTTCTGCCTGTACAACCAGGTCTTTTCAATAGTTTTTGAGCCATTGGAACTTCTGGTGGCTCACTGGTACTACCGTCCAGGCATGATTTTGACCCAAACGGTCAGATCTGGGAGCCCTTTAAAAGGGGCTTAGAGCATCTCCACTCGTGGCCCTCAAAGGTCCCCCAAAGGCCGGCGCCAATTTTTGGCCCCAGCCGCGTCCCCCAATTTGGTTTTGGCAAGGCGCGCTCAATTTACCAGTGCCGGTGAAAACCCAATTCCAAGGGAGGCTAATGAGGCGCCGCGGGAAAAGTTTGGCGGGCCAGCCTTGTCGGCGACCTAGTGGAAATTATTTCCTTTTCCCACAAAAATTAGTGCCGGTTCCCTCCAAAATTAGCCCCTATCTCCCCCTCCCCTCCCGCCTCGCCTCCCACTCCCGCCATTTCCCAGCAAAGACCAGATTGCGTCACCATGCCACCGAAGAAGTACGCCGCTCAGCCTTGACGCAGCAATACCGCCAAGTGAAGAAGAAGAGCAAGCTGAGAAGGAGAGGCCGAGGATGATTTAACACGGAGTGGGCGTTCGACCTGTAATCGGCAGGTCGAGAACACCAGCCACCGGCAGAGCCAGCTCAGGGCGAGGAAGAGGCGGGCCTCGGAGGCTCTGGCCGCGGAGGTACTCATGGCGCAGAGAGCCGCTCACATGGCGGGCATGACGGGCATGTCGAGCTTTCCCCCGCATGCGTGGTGGAGCCAAGGGAGCGTCTCGTCGCCGTCGCCATCTTCGGCAACAACCCAGGCTGGGCCGATGTCCCAGGACAGCCAAGGTACACCCAAGCTATCTCGCTTCTCGTCGTGCGGGCCACTCAACGCGGCCGGCAGCTTCAACCCAGTTCCTTCAGTGTCGTCGACCTCAACTCTAGCTTCAACCTGGCCGCCTCTCCTGCTCTCCGTCGCCACCTCTTCCACGGCGGTATGCCCACCATCATTGTTAGCAGCAGCAGCAGCCATGGGGTGCTCGATGGAACAACACTAGACACCGACACTATTATGGCCGACATGATCAACGGTGGGGGGCTGCCACCGTTCTCCACACGGGAGGAAGCGGAGGCCTATGATGGCCGTGATGATAGCCAATAGCCTTGGGAGAACAAGGCCTATGTGTTCGCCGAGACGAGGAGGAGGAGGTGCAGGCGCCTATGCTGGTGCTCGAGGCCGTGCCCGTGCCCGAGGAGGTGCCCGTGGTCAAGAAGAAGAAGAACAAAGGTTGTGGCCCGAAGTGGAGCTCACGGGAGGATGAGTGCCTCGCCAAGGCTTGGAAGTCGGTCAACATTGACCCCTTCACCGGCGCGAACCAGAGCTCCGAGGCCTACTGGTTGCGCGTCAAGGCGGCGTATGATGAGCAGCGGCTCTTGGACCCCTACTTCAAGGACTTGTACCACGACCGCAATGACTCCGGCATGTCGCACCGCTGGCACATGATCCAACATGCTTGCAACAAGTGGCATGGCGTTGTGGAGGAGGTACGCTCTGTCCATGTCAGTGGCACCAACTTCGAGGACCAAGTAAGTGAACTCACCGTGTCTACTATCCATCATAGCCTAGTGTTTGGTTGCCGGCCATTGATCATGGCTGTTTGTTCGTTGCATTGCATTGCTTTCGTAGATGCGCGCCATGATCACCGCCTACTGCGAGGACAACAATGACGTCGAGTTCAAGTTCATCCATGTGTTCGCCAGGATCGAGATGAGCGACAAGTGGACCGAGACGCGCATGGTGCTTGCCAAGGGCAAGTACGACCCCGATGCGCCACTAGCTCTCTCCTCGGGAGGCCATCTGATCGGGCAGAAGAAGGCCAAGGTGGCGAGGGATGTCGCGCCGGCCATCGAGAAGCTGCACAGCTCGATCATGGCCTGCATGGCGGATGCCACCTCGTACGCTGCCGACAGGGTGGAGCAGGCCGCCAAGATGGAGCGGGTTGCCGCGGTCAGGTGGGCGTCGGTCATCGAGAGGTAGGACGCCAAGATCGAGCTGATCAGGGCCAATGTGGCCGCGAAGAAGAGGAGGGAGGACCTGTCGATCCTCATGGTCGACACTAGGGACATGGACGCCGACGTGTGGGCGTGGTGGGACGCCCAGCGCACCGCGACCCTGTACGAGGTTCGAGGTCCACCAAAGATCCACTACCCAGCACCTCTGGCCGCAAAGCGAGCACTTCCCGCGGTTGTCAACACCCGGATTTTTAATCCTGGATGCCTATTATGTCATACATCGTAATCCTGTGATTACCATTTTGCGAGACATAACAGTTGGATATCAGACATCATCCATTACAAACCATACATAAGGTCTTACACAAATAAGGATCTCATGATCCAGTCTTAATACAACAAGCAGCGGAATAAATAATAAGCGTAGCGATGGGGTCCATCTTCAGGGGCACATGCAATGCTAATGAAGGCAGATAGTCCTAGTTATCATAGCCGTCCTGCTGGCCATCATCTTGGTAGTCTCCTTCATAGTCTGGCCATGAGAATAGCCAGGGACAAAAGCCATGAGTACTCTTTAAGTACTCGCAAACTACCACTAACAAGTAGTATAGTTCTAATGTAAAGTGCTAACTCTAAGTTTAACTATAAGGTTAAGTTTGAAATCTAAGCTGAGTTCAGAAAGATAAAATAAAATTCTAGAATCACTTAAGTTGGGAAGCTAGTGTCATAGTCACAACTCTGTTGTGGTCAAGTCAAGGTTCATCATTCATTTCATAAGTTATTTTGAAAACATCTGACAATGAAACAGTATGGCCACTCTAATCGCCTATAATCATGACGCCGCTATTCAATAGTTTAACACTCTGCAGAGGTGGTACACTTTCACCACAAGATTCGATACATCATGGGGATAACCTGAATCATCATACTTAGTATGCAGATAATCAAACATAACCTTTCCTTTACACACCCTAGTATAAGCACCTCTCCTATGAGCATGGCCTCCCAACCATGACCATCTGTCATCTTGGGCACTGCATAGGTGGACCACATTGAGAGGTAGCCTCAGCTCAAACCTCTCCCGCGAGGGAACTAATGTTGGGTCCGCAGCATAGAAAACAAAAAATTTCCTATGGTGTGAACTACACGCCAAGATCTATCTACTAGGTACAAAGCAACGGGTGGACATACATCCAACAAGAACTTACCCTCGAAGACAACGAGTTTTGTTAACGAGTAGGAACTCGTGGTTGATGTAGTCGTACACTTGCCGATCTCAAGATCGTGAGGAAGTCCGAGCGCCGCAACTCAGCAGCGCATCCGTACTCGCACACACGTTCAAGCCACCGAACAACATCCACCTCCTCGCTCCAGCGATCCAGCGGAAGCAGCAACTCCTTCCAGACGAAATGCCACCGGGAACATGTATCTCGCTAATCCGAGACCATCGGGGAATAATTCTAGAGGGGGAGAGAGATCCTTCACAAGGAGGTGTGTCGATGAAGGAGGGAATGGGTGGCCTTTTATAGGAGGAGGGGGGTGTCCCCTCTCTCCATGGCCGGCGCATGGGGGGTGACCCCTCACCTCCCCCATTCATGTGGTGGTAACCCCTCCACATTAAAATGCCTCTTCACATTCCCTTTTAAAGTCTCCACTTTAAATGCATTAAATTTCTCCAAATTTAATGCTCTCTCATTTAATAAAACTCTTTTATTAAATTTATTCAGAATTTTGTTAATTACTTTAATTAACAAACATTCACATATAGCCCCTTGCAATATTTCAATATCACATGCAGAACCACTTTCTGCAATTTCACCCGAAACAATTTCCGGTTTCTATTGAAACAATTCCCGCACTTTGCAATTCTTTCGTCTGAAACATATGTGCTCTAAAATGGTGTCTGGTAACTCTTAAGTGTGCCACCCTACGGTTCGCAAATAATGCAGACATGATCGAGACCCTTCTCCGATCAATAATCAGCAGCGGGACCTGGAGATCCGTACTGGCTCCTACACATTAAACGATGACTTCTGTGATCGTGAGAACCTTTAACGCTTGTAACTAAATCTCTTTGTCTCTTGATATATTACATGTCTGAGATTCGATCATCGGTATCTCCATACCTAGTTTGATCTCGTTACTGACATGCACTCTTTTCTCGTTCCCGTGATATAACATTCTAGTGATCACATCACTTGCTTGCAAGCTATCTTAATGTGATATCACCGAGAGGGCCCAGAGTATATCTATCCGTCATCGGGATTGACAAATTCCACTCTTGATCCATGAGCCTCAACATAACACATTCATAGTACTGAACCCATCTTTATAGTCACTCTGTTATGGTGTGACGTTTGATGTTATCAAGATACTCTTCCGGTGTTAGCAATTAACATGATCTCATGGTCTAAGGATAAAGATTACTTCGTATGATGTTATAGCAATATAAACATAATGACTTGATCGTAATGCTACTTCGGATGAATGTTCATCACATCATTCCACCAATGGTGTGACCTTGTTATTAACAACATCCAATGTCCATGATCAGGAAACCTTGATCATCTTGTTAATCAACAAGCTAGTCTATAAGAGAGGCATAACTAGGAACCCTTTTTGTTTATTAAACACACATGTATTGATGTTTCCTGATCAATACAATTCTAGCATGTAAAATAAACATCTATCATATATAAGGAATATATAATAACAACTTTATTATTGCCTCTCAGGGCATATTTCCTTCAGTCTCCCACTTGCACTAGAGACAATAATCTAGTTCACATAGTGATAAATCTAACACCCATGGAGTTCTGGTGTTGATCATGTTTTGCCCTAGGGAGAACTTTAGTCAACGGATATGCTACATTTAGGTCCGTGTGTACTCTACAAATCTTTATATCTCCATCCTTGACATGCTCGCTGATGGAGTGAAACCGGCGCTTAATATGCTTGGAATTCTTGTGAGACCTCGGTTCCTTTGTGTTGTCTATGGCTCCATTGTTGTTACAATAGATCACCATTGGGTCCAACACACTGGGAACCACACCTAGTTCCCTAATGAACTCTTTCATCCAAACCGCCTCCTGCGCCGCTTCTGAAGCAGCAACATATTCCGCCTCTGTCGTTCATCTAGCCACCACAGGTTGTTTGGAACTTGTCAACACCCGGATTTTTAATCCCAGATGCCCGTTATGCCATACCTCGCAATCCCAGGATTACCATTTTTGCGAGACATAACGGATTGGATATCACAGTACATCATCCATTACAAACCATACATAAGGTCTTTACACAAATAAGGATCTCATGATCCAGTCTTTAATATAACAAGCAACTGAAATAAAAGATAAGCGTAGCGGTGGGGTCCATCTTCAAGGGCACAGGCAATGCTGATGAAGGCAGATAGTCCTAGTTATCATAGCCGTCCTACTGACCATCATCTTGATAATCTCCTTCATAGTCTAGCCATGATAATAGCCAGGGACAAAAGCCATGAGTACTCTTTAAGTACTCGCAAACTACTATTAACAGGTACTATAGTTCTAAGTTAAAGTGTTAAATCTAAGTTTAACTCTAAAGTTAAGTTTGAAACCTAAGCTGAGTTCAGAAGCAAAGAAAGATAAAGTAAAATCCTAGAATCACTTAAGTTGGGAAGCTTTTGTCATTAACACAACCCTGTTTTTTTTGACCATAAAACAGTAGGAGAGGCTCCTACTGTGGTACTATATTAATAAAAAATAATGTTATAGCATGATGCATGAAGCATCACATTACAAGGTAGAACAAGCTAGATTCTGTCTATATACAAGTTTATAATGTTTTCCAGGTTTTGGTTAACCCTGAACCTAAGTGAATTCAAATCTGCCTTGACTCTAGCCCTCTATGAATCTGTAGATTGCCTGATTCCTTTGAATATTAAGTTGTTTCTTTCTTTCGAAATACCCCAGGCTGCTATAACAAAGATCTCAAAGAATAGATGATTCTGAAAATCTTCTCTTGCTCGGCTAAGCAAATGGAATCTGCAGGTAGAATCATCCCATGCAATGTTCAGTCTATTCTAGCATGATTTACTAAATGGGCAAGAGAAAATTAGATGCACAATAGTTTCCTCCACTCCCATAGTACATAGAGGACAGTCATAATTCTGACCTTGACCCACATTAAGATGCCTACGTCTCAGCATATTCTTTGTGTTGAGCCTGTCTGATAATATAAGCCAAGAGAAAACCCTCAATTCAGGCCAAAGTTTTGATTTCCATATCCATGTAAACTGTACTGGAGGCTCAAGCAATCTAAAACAATAATTGTAGTACTTCCTGGAAGTGAATTTATCTCCCCATTTATAAGACCATTTGTCATTCTCTTCCTCTTGAAACTCAATTGAATCCAATTGCACCTGTATTTGCTCGTATTCAAATAAAGCTTCAGATGATAAAGGACAAAAGAATAACTCTTGCACACTAGAACTTGCTGCAAAACTCTGAACTGTGATATCCTCATTCATCACATAGGAATAGATTCTTGGGTATTTCTCTTGGCGTATTTCATCGTTCCATTCATCTTTCCAAAATAGTACTTTATCACCTTTTCCAATAGTGCAAGAAGCTAAGCCTCGGAATAAAGGAGATAATTTCATAACAGATTTCCACCAAAAAGACCCAACCGTGCTAGATGCATGAGGTACAGTCCGTTGATAATATGTGTCCCACATAAGTTTGACCCAGGGTATATCTCTTCTGTTATAGAATTTATCCATAAATTTTAACAACAAGCCTTGATTTTGAATTTTCATGTTTAAAACACCCAGTCCACCTTTATTCTTTGGCTTGCAAACCATGTCCCATGCCACTAAAGATAGGCATTTTTCACCATTATCTGTCTTTTTATTCCATAGACATCTTCTCCTAATCTTGTCAATATATTCTCTGATTTTAGGGTGGATCTCAATGGTACACATGGTGTACGTAGCAATGGAAGTCAGGATAGCATTAACATAAGCCAATTTTCCAGCATGAGACATTAACAGAGTTGCACTTGTCATTTTTCTTTCAATTCTATCTACCAAAGGCATTAAATCAGTAACTGAAGGTTTAGTCGTACCCATTGGCAAACCCAGGTAAGTAAAAGGCATAGTTGCTACAGAACAGCCAAAAATGGATGCCAACTCTTAAGCTTTGTCATTAGAGATATTTATAGGAATAAGGCTAGATTTCTGGAAATTAATCTTTAACCCAGTTGAATTTGCATATTCTAGCAGAATATTTTTGAGATGGGCTACTTCCTCATTCCTAGCCTGTAGTACCGTAATTGTATCGTCTGCATATTGAATAATTGGGAATTTACCACCACAAGGAATAGGAAGATGTAGCCTATCCTCCATCAATTCTCTGTTAGTTACCACTTGTAAAAGTTCAGAAGCTAAAACAAAGAGTAGGGGGGACAGAGGGTCTCCCTGCCTTACCCCTCGTTTACAATGAAATGTTTTCCCAAGAACTCCATTTAAAAGGATTGATGAGTGACCTGAAGATAGTAGACATTTAATCCACTGTAACCAAAGCTCACTAAAACCCATATGTCTCAGAATATCAATAATTGTGTCATGCTCAATCATGTCAAAAGCTTTCTCAAAATCTAGTTTTAGAACAATAATTTCCTTTTTTGACTGCTGACATTGATGAAGAAACTCAAAAGCCCATCCTAAACAATCTTGGATAGATCTCCCTCTTATAAAACCATATTGGTTCTCACTCACCAATTGTAAAATCCACTTCTGTAATCTGTCAGCTAATAGTTTAGTGAGGAGCTTGAGACTAGTATTCAGCAAAGAAATTGGTCGATAGTCATTAACTGAAGTTGGTGCAGCCTTCTTTGGAATTAATGTGATCAGAGAACTATTAATACTATCCAGGATTGCATTTCCTTCAACAAAGAAATCATAGAGCTTATATAAATATGGGGCAACTATATCCCAACAAGTTTTGAGAAAGCAACTATTAAAACCATCTGGACCAGGACTCTTGTCAATTGGTATTTTTTGCACTGCCTTAGCAATCTCCTCTTTAGTGAATGGTGCTGAAATAGCCTCTAATCCTGCAGTAGCTGAGAATAAATTTTGTATATTGAATCTCATAGTATGATCATCAGAAATACCTAGTCTTTGTGTGTAAGCTTCAAAAAGAAGCTGGGCTTTACCATCATGATCTTGTATAACATTTCCTTCAGAGTTGGTAATAGTAGCAATAGCATTTTTCCTATGTCTTTCTGTTGCTACCCGCTGAAAAAAAATTGTATTTTCATCACCATATTTTATCCATCTTTCTGTACACCTCTTTTTCCAGTACTGTTGCTTGTAAGATAACAGTCTAGTGATATGGCTTTTCAGGATTTTCCTAAAATTCCATTCTGGAGTTGTCAAGTGCCTTATTTGTTCCAACTTATCCACTTGTTCTAACACTGTTTGGCAATTATCAATTAATAAGGAAAGTTTGGAGATAGACTTACTCCACCTTTTTAGAGCTCGTCTAGTGTTTTTAAATTTATAATTAAGAGCTGATGCTGGGTTTCTGTTACCCACGGGGATTTGCCAAGCCGCAGCCACAGTTTCTTTAAAACCAGGATGATTAATCCAAAAATTCTCAAATCTGAAAATCTTGCTCCTTGGAATAGAAGACTGAATAGATACCAAGCAAGGCATATGGTCTGAAACAGGTCTAGATAGAACCTTTACACTTGTATTTGGAAAAGCAGATGTCCAGTTATTAGATGTGAGAAACCAATCTAACCTTTCCCATAATGGTTCTGATTGCATGTTACTCCAAGTATAAGGAGAGCCTTGGAGAGGCAAATCAACCAAATGCTGAGTTCTAATTATGTCATTAAACAGGAACATATCATCAATATTGCCTCCTTCTCTATTCCTATCATTTTGAGATCTATAGAAATTATAGTCTCCAACAAGAAAGTTAACATCATCATTGATTTCTAGATCATAAAGCCAATGCACAAAATCCTGTCTTTCTACCCCCTGACATGGTCCATAGATGTTAGACGATAACCAACTACAATTTGATTGTGTTGAAGAAAATTTAATAGTTATGGCCTAGGATACATTTTCTATTAACTCCCCTTCAAAAACAACACTATTCCAGATAACTAGGATACCTCCAGAGTTTCCTTCTGATGGAAAGTACACAAATTTATCAAATCTGCGTGGACAAAATTTCCTGATGTACGAGTGATCAAAACTCTCCCTTTTAGTCTCCTGGAGACAGATAATTGCACAACCACAAGAATCAATATGTGACCGCAAAGCATTTTGTTTGGCCTCTGAGTTTAAACCCCTAACATTCCAGCATAATATATGCCACTGCCTTAAAGTTGAATTCATGACTATCTTAAGCTAAAGAACTGAATGAAACAGATGAGTAACAGAGATGAGACACAGACTGATACAGACTAACGACAAAGCAAATAGTTCAAACAAACTGAACTAAGGAATACATAATTTATTGCTATCCTGATAGAATTAAGTCTCAGCTTCCTCATCTTCCTTTTCCAGCTTGTCGTCCTTCAACTCCTCTGAGGGAATGCCGCAGATGTTTGTACCAATCCTCTGTAGAACATAGATAGGTGTAGGTGGCGGTACAAGAAAAGTTGGATCCGACACATCAGAGCCATCAGAGCTAGTACTGTTGCTTGTCATAGTGATTGAGGGAACAACTCTGCTCTTGACTTTGGATTTCCTCTTCCTGGAGTCAGTTGGCATGTCTACTTTAAAACCGTTGTAGATGTTATTTCTTGGGCTTCTATGCACTAAAGTATCATGTGTTGGCACCTTTCCTTTGCCCTTTGCTTTACGTGCCCTTTTTGATGCCTGCACCACTTCACCCAACCCCTGAGCAGCAACTTCAACTGAATTAGCATTTGGAACCTCACAAATCATCAGAGGAGATTCAGAGCTAGGGGTAACATCAAAGAAAAGTTTCCTTGCCACTCTACCGTTTAGTGAAGAAAACTCAGATTCAGAATCCTTTTCCTCTCCGAAAAAGGTTTTTATCAAACATGCATGAGGTATTATTGGTCCAAATAAAGAAGTTGATCCAATAAACATGTTTGGCATCTGCCAATTTATTAGCACAGATCTTGCAATCATGAATGTAGGTGGGATTTCTTCATCTTGAGCACTGTTAGCCCTTAGTGCCCTCGCTGCACCTTGAGCAGAAGATTCAGCTATATCATTGTTCCTAGTTATAATTTGCAGAGTATCGTCTGAAGCTGTGCTATACTCAGAGATCATATCATTCCATGCAGATAGCGGACTGTCCGACAGACTGTTGATGGGTAGATGCACTCCGTCAGAAAAAAGTGCCCCTTGCTCTCTAAGCATAGACTGATAGTTTACTTGACCCCGACTAGGGAAAATCGAGAGTGCAACATCAGTATTCCTTGTCACCTGAGTGCTTCTTCTAACATTGCCAGTCCTTCTGATGCTTTCAGCTACATTGCCTCCATTGGCCCCCTGTCCAGCAGTTCCATGAGTCACAATGCCATTGTACTGTAGCCAATTCTGCAGACGTTGTTGAAAACGTAATTCTGAAGACACATGCGGGCCATAAAACGGGTGGGGATCTCCATCAGCAGGTGGCGGATCCTCAGTATCCTCAGGTAGCACATGGATATGAGCAGTCCACTGATCACTACGTAGCAGATAAACTGGTACCGACCAAGCACGTCGATGCCCACCCATCTGACGCATCACCAGGCTTTTAGGAACTAAATCATCATTCATAATCCAAGCCTTTACCAAAATACTTGCATGGTTTTCATTACTGGTGTTGTACCATAACTGAAGTTTACCAAATAAGCAAACTGCCCTTTCTATCCAATATTCAGTTTGATAATCTAGAGGAAAATTCAGAAACAAGATCCACTTTTCCTGACCCAGATTAGAAAGTCAAGATTCATCATTACTTCAAAGTATTTAGAAAACATCTGACAACAAAACAGTATGGCCATTCCAACTATCCATAACCGTGGACACGGCTATTCGAATAGTTTGACACTTTGCAGAGGTGGTACACTTTCACCACAAGATTCGATACATCTGTCAGGGATAACCCTGAATCATCATACTTAGTATGCAGATAATCAAACATAACCTTCCCTTTACACACCCTAGTATAAGCACCTCTCCTATGAGCATGGCCTCCCAACCATGACCATCAGTCATCTTGGGCACTGCATAGGTGGACATCATGAGAGGTAGCCTCAGCTCAACCTCTCCCGCGAGGGAACTAATACTAATGCATATAAATTTCCAGCTAAGCCTTACCCAATTCAGTTAATGTGGTTGTACAGTAAATTTGGAATGGTATCGCATCCGAATCCAACCATCAGTTTTATAAAAGGGTTAAGGCTCATGCCTCATCATTTTCATCATCATAAACCAGTTGTGTTTCTCAACACATGTCAAAACATCTCAATAGAATGACTCATCATTCCAAGGTTTTCACAATTCATTTTTCACCAAGTGTTCCCATCTAAAGTGACTCAAGTTGTTGATCTACTCTAAACTACTAAGTTGAGAGTGTTCACTAAGGTGAAAAAGATGGGTTCAATCTCATGCCATAGAATGACATCTAAAGGGTTCTAAATAGGTCAAGTTTTATACTTTTTATGCTACCTTCAAAAACAAGTAAAGAACTTTGTATAACCTAAGAGGGGGTAAAACTTGTAACTAAGACTTGGGTTACTAATAGTCAAAGGGGTGTGATCAAGGCATGCTTAAGGCATCTTTGCTAAACCATCTAGTTTGATTATAGTTTGCTAAGTATTACACTTGCAAGTACTAACATGCAAGGGTTAATCTTGGATAGTGCTAGCTTGCTAAGGGTAACTTGCACTGTTAATGGTGGCTTGCCTTGGTTGGTGCAGTGGTTGAAGTTTTCTTCGTCTTCGTCTTGATAGCACTCCTCCTCCTCGTAAGCTTGGTCGGTACTATCTTCTATAACAATACATACGGAGTAGACAATCACCAAACAATACTTAACTAGGCTAGATAGCATTCTAAGACACACAATCGATGATCTATTATCATCACAAGCATCACAAGTTTAATTCCATAGTTTCTTTATTTTAGAAAAGTAATTTCTACTCATTGAAAATTTAACTAAGATTTAATATTCACCACTTAAAATATGGGATCATGTTGACACATGTCATCACCACATATTCTAACATGTGGGAATGAGATTTAAGGGTTGGATCAATATTACTTTGGTTTAAGTTTATTATTTAATGATTTAAAGTGACTAGAAATGCCTATATAGCATTATTTTGGTACTAGTCCAAAGTCACTGCATGTAAACCTTAATATTATTACATATTTAGATAGATATGATGAAGTGTGATTTTTGAGAGTTGGAATCAACTCAAAAGCTATCTTGGTTGATTTTATAAAAATGTTGCAAGTTGCAAAAGCTTCTGTCTTCTTATTTTTATTAGGAGAGATCTATAACTCTAATTGAATTAAATCCAACGGCTTGGATAGATCATCTTAATAACTTTCAGGCAAAATTTGTTTCATGCTATTTGGATTTGTCAAACTCACAGAATTGAATTTTGAAATAGTGGACAGAAACTAGATTTAACTAAAAAGAAAAATCCAAATTTGAATGGGTGGGCTAGCGCGGGAAAAGAAATGGGCGGCCTGGCGCTGCATGGGCTCAATCGACAGGGGTCCCGCTTGTCACGCACTTAAACGGCAACTTGATACTGTGGGCAAATGAGGATTAGAATAGGAATCTACGGCTGAGGGTCGTCGTCGACGACGAACAGGTCGCCGGCGAGCTCGAATCCTAGCGGCTCGGTGGGGGTCTGCTGGGGGCGTACCAGGGCACCAGCGGGGTCGGCGAAGCGGGCAAACGACGTGGAAGACGACGGCGAGGCGAGGCGCGGTTGCGGCGGAGCTTGGGGTGGTCGCAATCAACGGCGCCCTTCTCCTCTTGCCACGGCTGCTCGGCTCAATTCATGAGCGAGCTCGCCTTATCCGTAAAACTAGAGGTGGGTGAGGTTTAGAGAGGTGAGGGGAGTGGAATGGTGTGGAGAGAAGAGGATGGAGAGTGCTCCTTTTATAGGCCCGACGGTGAGACCGAGCGGGATGGGTAGGCGACGGTGGCGACAAGGCTACGGCGAGGTAGAGGCATGGCTGGGGGTGGCGATCGATGGGCGGTTCCCTGGCGGTGCTCTAGAACTTGAATGCGAGTGTAGGGGCGGTGGCACGCGGTCTGGCGGTGGCGCCTGAGAGGCAGAGGCGGCGGTGTCCACGGCAGCGGTGGTGAGGCTTTGGGCGGCCATGGGGTGTCTGGGTGTTCTCGTGTTGAGGCGGATGGCGCGGCCCGGCTGCCAAGGCGGTCTGTGAGCTGGGACCGCGCGCCTGGGGCACTAGCATGGTGTGGTGGCACTGGGCGCGGTTTGTGCTTAGTGGTCCACTGCTGCTCTTGGCTCAGGCAAGGGACAGGGGGTGGCAGTGAGCTCCTGGCTACCTCCTAGACATGGCGAGGGAAGAGGGAATGGTCTGCTGCAGCGGGGCAAGGGTTGGCCGGCGAGGCATGGCTCGGCATGGCATGGCATGGGGACTAGGGACAAGGGAGAGGGGTGTTAGGGGTTTGGTTAGATCAAGAGGGGACGGAGGAGATAAATGAAGATCTGGGGGCAAAACCCTATAGTAAACAGTGAGCTAGGATTAGAGTAGAGATTATGCATGCCAAGTGTTTGATTAAATGGCCGCATGAAAGAAAGTTTTGAATTTTGGTTTCATAATTTTTCAGTGATCTCCACTAGTGATAGGTAGTCTATGGTTGCAAGGGTTTTGAAAGTGGAGCTCAAAGAGATGGTTTTTGAAATAGGGGTGATCTATGCATATGCATTAGATTCAATTTTAAACTGTCATTTAAAATAGTTAACAGAATGTTTTTAGCAGATCAAAAGGTGGCCCTTGGTACCTCATTATGTGTATTATCAAGGGGTGCAAAGATCAAGAATTGTTTCTGTTAAGTTTTGAGTACTAGGAATAGCCAAAGTAGGCATGAGAGTGAAATTTGCCAAAATGACCATTCCTCCTTTTTAATTCTTTTTTATTTGATTTTCTTTAGGAAAAGTTTGGGAATGATGTAGATGATGTTTAAATCACCTAAGAAACATTTTACAAGCATTGGATCATTCAATCATGGCAATTCAAACAACTCCTATTTTAAATGCACACATATATGAATGCTTTCATTTTAAATTTGAAAAAGTTTTTGTTAACCCTATTTTTGGATGATTTGATCTTGATAACCTTGGATTGAAGTTTTGGGATGTTACAAACCTTCCCCCCTTAAACAAAATCTCGTCCCGAGATTTACAAAGAAAACTAGGAACTAAAGAGATCTGGGAACTCTGTCCTAATGTAATCTTCGCGCTCCCAAGTAGCTTCCTCCTCGGTATGGTTGCTCCACTGAATCTTGAGAAACTTGATACTCCTTGTCCTGGTGGTTTTGTAGGCTTCTTCTAAGATACAGATGGGCACTTCCCGATAGGTCAGGTCATTGTTGATTTCCACAGCTCTGTGATCGATGTTCTTGAAAACGTCTATCTTCTCGGGCACTTCCAGACATTTGCGAAGTAACGAGATATGGAACACATTGTGGATGGCTGACATCTCTTCAGGCAATTCCAGTTGATACGATACTTCTCCTCAACGGTTCAGAATCTTGAAAGGTCCGATATATCTGGAGGCTAACTTTCCCTTCAGACTGAAGCGTTGGGTTCCCTTCAATGGTGAAACCTTGAGATATACAAAATCTCTGACATTGAAAGTCAGGTCTCTCCTTCTCTTGTCGGCATAGCTCTTCTGTCTGGATTGGGCGGTCTTGAGGTGCTCACGGACTTTGTGAACTTTCTCTTCTGCTTCGCGGAGAATGTCGGGTCCAAAGATCTGACTATCTCCTACTTGCGACCAATTCAAAGGGGTACCACACTTTCTTCCGTATAGGAATTCGAATGGTGCCATCTGCAAACTAGCTTGATACTTGTTGTTATATGAGAATTCTGCGAAAGGCAGGCAGTCTTCCCATTTGGATCCGTATTCCAACACACAAGCTCTAAGCATATCCTCTAGGATCTGGTTGACTCTCTAAGTCTGTCCATCTGTTTGCGGGTGATATGCGGTACTGAAGTTGAACTTGGTTCCTAATCCTTCTTGGACTTTCTGCCAAAATCTCGAGGTAAACTGGGTTCCTCGATCTAATACGATGGTCTTGGGGGTCCCATGCAGACTAACAATCCTAGCAATATACAGCTCTGCTGGCTTTGCACTCTGGTAGGTTGTCTTGACAGGTATGAAGTGGGTTACCTTGGACAGTCTATCAACTATGACCCAGATTGAGTCATTCCCCCTACTAGAAGTAGGTAAACCGGTGATAAAGTCCATTCCGACGGAATCCCATTTCCATTCTGGAATCTGCAATGGTTGCAACAGTCCTGCAGGTCTCTGATGCTCTGCTTTGACTCTTTGGCAGATGTCACACTTGGCGATGTAGCTTCCGATCTCTCTCTTCATCTTGTGCCACCAAAATTGCTCTTTCAAATCCTAATACATCTTTGTTCCTCCGGGGTGGATAGAATAAAGAGTATCATGAGCTTCCTTCATGATAACTTCCTTCAGCTCCGAATCTGCGCACGAATCGCCCTTTGTACCATAGTACTCCTTCTTCGTCTTCGGTAAATCCAGGTACCTTTCCTGTACCAATACAACGTTTGATTCCGTCGATACTTTCATTCCCCTTCTGGGCTTCCTTGATTTGGCTAATCAAAGTGGGTTGAAGTTCAATGCTAGCTAGGAATCCTTTGCTAACTAACTCAGTCCTGAACTGCTCCAACTCCTCATACAAACTTGGTTGCTTTTCTTTCATCATGGTGTTAAGCCTACACGGCAATCTGCTAAGAGCATCCGCTACCACATTGGCTTTGCCGGGGTAATAGTGAATGTCAAGGTCATAATCCTTGATTAACTATATCCATCTCCTTTGCCTCATATTCAACTCCTTCTGGGTGAAGATATACTTCAGGCTCTTATGATCTAAGTAAATCTCACAACGATTACCCATCAAATCATGACGCCATGTCTTCAATGCTAGAACCACGGCTGCTAGCTCAAGATCATGGGTCGGATAGTTTTGCTCATGCTGCTTCAGTTGTCGAGACAGATACGCGATGACTTTGCCTTCTTGCATCAATACACATCCTAGGCCAATCTTGGATGCATCGCAATACACATCAAACGGCTTCTTGATGTCTGGCATGATCAAAATTGGGGCGGATATCAATCTCTTCTTTAGCTCTTGGAAACTGGCTTCACACTTGTCTATCCATTCAAACTTCTTGTCCTTCTTCAACAATTGGGTCATTGGTCGGGCTATGCTCGAGAATCCTTGTACGAACTTGCGGTAGTATCCTGCTAATCCGAGAAATGGACGAACTTGGGTTTGATTGGTTGGGGCTTCCCATTCTTCGACATCTTAGATCTTGGTGGGATCAACAGAGACTCCTCCGGCAGACACAATATGTCCTAGGAATCCTACTTCTTTCAGCCAAAACTCACACTTGCTGAACTTGGCATATAACTGATGCTCTCTCAGGGTTTCTAGAATGATTCTCAAATGTTGCTCATGCTCTTCTTCTGACTTGGAGTAGATAAGGATGTCGTCGATAAACACAACTACAAACTTATTTAGGAAATTCATAAAGATCTTATTCATGAGATTCATGAAATAAGCAAGGGCATTGGTTAATCCAAAAGACATAACCGTATACTCGTATAAACCATAGCGAGTAGTAAAGGCGGTCTTCGGAATATCCGTTGCACGAATCTTAAGTTGGTGATAACCAGTCCTAAGATCAATCTTTGAGAATACCTTGGATCCAGTCAACTAATCAAATAGATCCTCTATCTTTGGCAAGGGGTACTTGTTCTTGATGGTGACGTCATTCAACTTTCTGTAATCTATACACAGACGGTTGCCTCCATCTTTCTTGTTGACGAATAACACCGGTGATCTCCATGGCGATGTGCTTGGTTGAATCAAGCCTGTGGCTAACATGGCATCCAACTGCTTTTTCAGTTCCACTAACTTTGCGGGGTTCATGGTATAGGGTCTCTGGGCTATAGGTCCGGTTCCGGGGATTAGTTCGATAATGAACTCAATATCCCTATCCGGGGGCATACCTGGCAATTCATCTGGGAATACGTCGGGGTATTCACAGACTACTCTGACTTGGTCAATGGTGGGCAGGGCTACACTCTTGTTGCACTTGAATTTACGGGGTAAGGTTTCAGAGATATGCTCTACTATTACTCCAGAACTACTGGTCATGGTGATGGCTTTCTTAGCACAATCTATCAATCCTTTATGCCTTGACATCCAGTCCATACCTAGTACTACTTCCAATCCTTTGGTTCCAAGTACAATTAGGTTGGCATAAAAATCTATCCCATGTATTCTGATAGGTACAGCTTTGCAAATTTTTCTAGCTTTTGTAGTTGAACCGGGGATTTGAACTATCATGACATGCTTCATGTTGGTTGGGTGAATCTTACTAGTGCATACAAATTCTTCGGTGACAATTGAATGCGATGCTCTAGAATCAAACAATACTCTTGCTAAAACTGAGTTGACAGAAAACATACCCAACACTACATCTAGCGCTTCCTGGGCTTCTTCTGCGTTCATGTGGAAGAGACGACCGTTGCGGTTGTGAGGGTTCCCTGGGGAAAATCTCCTTCCTGGCTGAACACGACGCTGCTGCTGAGCTGGGGCATTCACAGGGGCATTGGCGGCAGTCTTCTTGGGACACTCATTGGAGTAGTGACCCTTCACTCCACACTCGAAACAAGTGATCTGGGACTTGTCCTTGACAGCGATAGGTACAACATTACTGCCAGTTCTGGGTGCAGTGTTGTTGTTGTTGCTCTTGGGAGGGGCACGGTTGAAATTGTTGGCATTGCCGGAGTTGTGATTGTTTCCTCCGGACTTCACATTGCCTCCACTATGGTTGGGGTAGCTTGGGCGAGAATTTGGGGGTCGGTTGTTCCTTGGTGCATATCCTGGTGAGGGGTTGGGACGGTACTTTTGGTGACTACTGGATCCAGACTGCTGCATCATACGACGCTTGCGGTTGTCATTTGCCTGGTTAATCTTCCCTTCCATCTAAATGGCAGAGTCGACTAGCTCTTCGAGATCCTAGAAACGGATGTTGACGAGGACAGTCTGCATCTCATCATGCAGTACGTTTAAGAATCTCTCCTTCTTTTTGGCCTCCGTGTTGATCTCATCCGGTGCATATCTGGCAAGTGACAAGAATCTGTCATGGTACTCCACCACAGTCATTCTTCCTTGCTTCAATTCATGGAATTCATCTCTCATCCTGTTGACGAGACCTTGTGGCATGTGGGTGCGGCTGAACTTGACTTTGAATGCTTCCCAGGTCATCACCTGGCCATGGTTCATATTGCGGATGCTATTCCACCAAGCTCTTGCATCTCCCGCCAGATAGTGGGTGGCGAAGAGAACTTTCTCATTTTCATCAACTCCTGCAACTTCAAGGTTGTTTTCCATGGTCTGTAACCAGTCATCAACACGTAATGGGTTCTCAGATTGGTTGAAGATTGGGGGATTTGTGTTCTGAAATTTTTTGAGTTTGGATCCATGGTGATCCTGATTTCCATGTCCTTGGTTGTTGAGAGCCATTTGGGTGATCTGCTGCAATGTTGCTAAGTTGGCTTGGCCTTTCGCCCGCTTGCTTCACGGTCCGCGATGAGATTCTGCAAGATCTGCAGCATTGGGTCCTGCGATGAGCTGCTCCCTCCTTGGTTTCCACGAGTCATCTGAAGATTGAGATAGATCTAGGGGTAAGAGGGAAATTCTAAGGTTCATGGTTTTGGGTTTTCAAAGCTAAAACTTTGAGTTAGACTCAGGTTTTTCAACTAACTTCATTTTCATTCATGCAAGCAAGCACCCGATACAACACACACCACAACAATCAAAGGGGAAAACAGATGGTTTGATGAACCATTCTGTAAGCTATGATACAATGAGATGATACATCTCATGCTACGATAGTGCTCTAGTGCATCTACTCATCATCGATGAAGTCGGAGTCTTCATCATCAGTGTAGAAGTCCACGACATCTTCTTCTAGAAAATCGTCATCGTTGCTGAGGTAAGAATCCATATCTCCCTGGATGTCTTCACCCTCATCTTCTTCTTCCTTGGCGGCAAGCTGAGCTTCCTGCTCCTTGACGGTCTTCTCGAGGTCGTCCACCTTCTTGCGAAGACGGGCGATGGTGCGATCCTTCTTTACACGCTGGCAGTGAAAAGACTGGCGATCTTGGACGAGCATTGCGAAAGTCTGGGCCTTCTGGTCGGCGATGGCACGGTTCTGGTTGGCTAACTCCCTGGCATTGTCCAGTTCCTGCTGTCTATCATGAAGCAAGAAATCAAGGTTCTCCACTTGACGCCTCAACTTTGGGTGACTTGGCATCTCCATCGGCATTCCCATGAAGTCACGTCTTGCATAGTGGGCAAAACGGGTTCCTTGGATCTTGTTGACGCCGAGGGCACATAGACATGCGAGAGCTTCATGCATTGCCCTGGCTAATCCATCTAGCAGTTGTTCTCTCTCACGGAGAACTGAATTCTCCTGGAAGTTGGTGCTTCGATGCTTCCTCGAAGATCCATGTGACTAGCCACCGAGGTCTCCTCGGGGTCCTGGAAGTTGAGCTCCAAGAAACTCGGATGTGGCCCCAAGAATCCGATGTTGAATCCAGATCCCTCTCGACGATCAGCTGACCTCCGTTTCCCAACTGGTAAAACTTGCTGAACTGAGTCTCCATCTACAAGAATTAAGGATGAGGAAGTTAGTGAAGTGATCAAGTGTGTCAAATTTTAAGTAGTAATGTAAAAAATTTGAGGAACATGAATTTTTGAGAAAGAATGAGTTGACAAGGGTAAGAGGGGAAATAGTTTTTTAGAAATACTCACTTTGGTTTTGAAACTAAGTTTTTTGTTTGAACGTCCATTCTAACTAGGGTCTCCTATGGTCAACATGGCTCTGATACCAACTTGTCAACACCAGGATTTTTAATCCCAGATGCCCGTTATGCCATACCTCGCAATCCTAGGATTACCATTTTTGCGAGACATAATGGATTGGATATCACAGTACATCATCCATTACAAACCATACATAAGGTCTTTACACAAATAAGAATCTCATGATCCAGTCTTTAATACAACAAGCAGCAGAAATAAAAGATAAGCGTAGCGGTGGGGTCCATCTTCAAGGGCACAGGCAATGCTGAAGAAGGCAGATAGTCCTAGTTATCATAGTCGTCCTGCTGACCATCATCTTGATAATCTTCTTCATAGTCTGGCCATGATAATAGCCAGGGACAAAAGCCATGAGTACTCTTTAAGTACTCGCAAACTACTATTAACAGGTACTATAGTTCTAAGTTAAAGTGCTAAATCTAAGTTTAACTCTAAAGTTAAGTTTGAAACCTAAGCTGAGTTTAGAAGCAAAGAAAGATAAAGTAAAGTCCTAGAATCACTTAAGTTGGGAAGCTTTTGTCATAAACACAACCCTGTTGTGGTCAAGTCAAGATTCATCATTACTTCAAAGTATTTAGAAAACATCTGACAACGAAACAGTATGGCCATTCCAACTGTCCATAATCAAGGGCGCCACTATTCAATAGTTTGACACTGCAGAGGTGGTACACTTTCACCACAAGATTCGATACATATCCGTGGATAACCCTGAATCATCATACTTAGTATGCAGATAATCAAACATAACCTTCCCTTTACACACCCTAGTATAAGCACCTCTCCTATGAGCAAGGCCTCCCAACCATGACCATCAGTCATCTTGGGCACTGCATAGGTGGACATCATGAGAGGTAGCCTCAACTCAACCTCTCCCGCGAGGGAACTAATACTAATGCATATAAATTTCCAGCTAAGCCTCACCCAATTCAGGTAATGTGGTTGTACGATAAATTTGGAATGGTATCGCATCCGAATCCAACCATCAGTTTTATAAAAGGGTTAAGGCTCATGCCTCATCATTTTCATCATCATAAACCAGTTGTGTTTCTCAACACATGTCAAAACATCTCAATAGAATGACTCATCATTCCAAGGTTTTCACAATTCATTTTTCACCAAGTGTTCCCATCTAAAGTGACTCAAGTTGTTGATCTACTCTAAACTACTAAGTTGAGAGTGTTCACTAAGGTGAAAAAGATGGGTTCAATCTCATGCCATAGAATGACATCTAAAGGGGTCTAAATAGGTCAAGTTTTATACTTTTTATGCTACCTTCAAAAACAAGTAAAAAACTTTGTATAACCTAAGAGGGGGTAAAACTTGTAACTAAGACTTGGGGTACTAATAGTCAAAGGGGTGTGATCAAGGCATGCTTAAGGCATCTTTGCTAAACCATCTAGTTTGATTATAGTTTGCTAAGTATTACACTTGCAAGTACTAACTTGCAAGGGCTAATCTTGGATAGTGCTAGCTTGCTAAGGGTAACTTGCACTGTTAATGGTGGCTTGCCTTGGTTGGTGTAGTGGTTGAAGTTTTCTTCGTCTTCGTGTTGATAGCACTCCTCCTTCTCGTAAGCTTGGTCGGTACTATCTTCTATAATAATACATACGGAGTAGACAATCACCAAACAATACTTAACTAGGCTAGATAGCATTCTAAGACACACAGTGGATGATCTATTATCATCACAAGCATCACAAGTTTAATTCAATAGTTTCTTTATTTTAGAGAAGTAATTTCTACTCATTGAAAATTTAATTAAGATTTAATATTCACCACTTAAAATATGGGATCATGTTGACACATGTCATCACCACATATTCTAACATGTGGGAATGAGATTTAAGGGTTGGATCAATATTACTTTGGTTTAAGTTTATTATTTAATGATTTAAAGTGACTAGAAATGCCTATATAGCATTATTTTGGTACTAGTCCAAAGTCACTGCATGTAAACCTTAATATTATTACATATTTAGATAGATATGATGAAATGTGATTTTTGAGAGTTGGAATCAACTCAAAAGCTATCTTGGTTGATTTTATAAAAATGTTGCAAGTTGCAAAAGCTTCTGTCTTCTTATTTTTATTAGGAGAGATCTATAACTCTAATTGAATTAAATCCAACGGGCTTGGATAGATCATCTTAATACCTTTCACGCAAAATTTGTTTCATACTATTTGGATTTGTCAAACTCACAGAATTGAATTTTGAAATAGTGGACAGAAACTAGATTTAACTAAAAAGAAAAATCCAGATTTGAATGGGTGGGCTAGCGCGGGAAAAGAAATGGGCCAGCCCAGTGGCGCTCTGCGGCGCGGGGCTCAGCTGACAGGGGGTTCCCGCTTGTCAGCGGCACTTAAAACACAAAACAGTACGCGCGCTGTGGGCCGTAGGATTAGAATAGAAATCTACGGATGAGGGTCTTATTTAACAGGGTCGCCAAGTGAAGCTCGAACCCTAGCGGCTCGGTGGGGGTCTGCTGGGGGTGTACCAGGGCTCCAGCGGGGTCGGCAAGGCGGGCAAACGACGTGGAAGACGACGGCGAGGCGAGGCGCGATTGCGGCGAAGCTTGGGGTGGTCGCAATCAACGGCGCTTCTTCCGCTCTCCGCTGCCAAGCTTGGCCCAATTCCGGCGAGGAAGAGCTTGCCTTGCTCCGGCTAGAGGTGGGTGAGATTCAGAGAGGTGAGGGGAGTGGAATGGTGTGGAGAGAAGAGGCTGGGGAGGGCTCCTTTTATAGGCCCGACGGTGAGACCGAGCGGGATGGGTAGGCGACGGTGGCGACAAGGCTACGGCGAAGTAGAGGCATGGCTAGGGGTGGAGATCGATGGGCGGTTCCCTGGCGGTGCTCTAGAACTTAAATGCGAGAGTAGGGACGGTGGCACGCGGTCTAGGCGAGGTGGCGCTCTGAGAGGTAGAGGCGGCGGTGTCCACGGCGAGTGGTGGTTGTGAGGCTTTGGGCGGCCAGCGGGGGGTGTCTAGGGTGTTCTCCAGGTCGAGGCGGGCGCGGTCGCCGCCAAGGCTGGTCTCAGGCAGGGACCAAGCGGCCTAGGGCGGCACTGCATGGTGCGGTGGCACTGGGCGCTGGTTTATGCTCGGTGGTCCACTGCTGCTCTTGGCCTGCAAGGATGGGGGTGGCGTGAGCTCTCGGCTACCTCCTAGACATGGCGAGGGAGGAGGGAATGGTCTGCTGGGCAAGGGTTGGCCGGGCGAGGCATGGCTCTGCATGGCATGGCATGGGGACTAGGGACAAGGGAGAGGGGTTTGGTTAGATCAAGAGGGGACAGAGGAGATAAATGAAGATCATTTGGGGGCAAAACCCTATAGTAAACAGTGAGCTAGGATTAGAGTAGAGATTATGCATGCCAAGTGTTTGATTAAATGGCCGCATGAAAGAAAGTTTTGAATTTTGGTTTCAAATTTTTTGAGTGATCTCCACTAGTGATAGGTAGTCTCTGGTTGCAAGGGGTTTGAAAATGGAGCTCAAAGAGATGGTTTTTGAAATAGGGGTGATCTATGCATATGCATTAGATTCAATTTTAAACTGTCATTTAAAATAGTTAACAGAATGTTTTAGCAGATCAAAAGGTGGGCCTTGGTACCTCATTATGTGTACTAGCAAGGGGTGCAAAGATCAAGAATTGTTTTTGTTAAGTTTTGAGTACTAGGAATAGCCAAAGTAGGCATGAGAGTGAAATTTGCCAAAATGACCATTCCTCCTTTTTAATTCTTTTTTATTTGATTTTCTTTAGGAAAAGTTTGGGAATGATGTAGATGATGTTTAAATCACCTAAGAAACATTTTACAAGCATTAGATCATTCAATCATGGCAATTCAAACAACTCCTATTTTAAATGCACACATATATGAATGCTTTCATTTTAAATTTGAAAAAGTTTGTGTTAACCCTATTTTTGGATGATTTGATCTTGATAACCTTGGATTGAAGTTTTGGGATGTTACAGAACTCCTCCAACTAACTGCTGCTCCGTTCAAGAGAAATACGTAACCAGATTGAGACTTAGAGTCATCCGGATCGGTGTCAAAGCTAGCATCGACATAACACTTAGCGACTAGCTATTCTTCACCTCCGTATATAAGAAACATATCCTTAGTTCTTCTCAAGTACTTGAGGATGTTCTTTACCGCTATCCAGTGTTCCGAACCTGGATCAGATTGGTACCTACTAGTCAAACTAATAGCATGTGCCACATCCGGTCTTGTACATAGCATGGCATACATAATAGAGCCTATGGCCGAGGCATAGGGGATCTTGTCCATCATCTCTCTTTCTTCCGCCATAGCCGGACTTTGAGTCTTACTCAATGTCTTGCCTTGCAACATAGGTAAGAACCCCTTCTTACTTTTGTCCATATTAAACTTCTTTAATATCTTATCAAGATATGTACTCTGCGATAGCCCAATTAGGCACCTTGATCTATCTCTATAGATTTTAATGCCTAATATATATGACGCTTCACCAAGGTCTTTCATCGAAAATTTGCTGTTTAGATAACTTTTAACACTGTTTAAAAGATCTATATCATTTCCAATCAATAATATGTCATCCACATATAATATCAGAAATGCCACATTGCTCCCACTCACTTTCTTGTAAATACAAGCCTCTCCATAAGTTTGGACAAATCCAAACTCTTTGATCACCTCATCAAAGCGGAGATTCCAACTCCGGGATGCTTGCTTTAGTCCATAGATGGATCGTTGAAGTTTGCATACCTTATTAGCATCCTTAGGATCGATAAAACCCTTAGGTTGTATCATATACAACTCTTCTTCAATATTACCATTGAGGAACGCAGTTTTAACATCCATCTGCCATATTTCATAATCGAAATATGCAGCAATTGCTAACATAATCCTAACCGAGTTAAGCATCGCTACGGGAGAGAATGTCTCATCGTAGTCAACTCCTTGAATTTGTCGAAACCCCTTTGCGACAAGTCGAGCCTTATAGATGGTCACATTACCATCAACATCAGTTTTTCTTTTGAAAATCCATTTATTCTCAACGGCCTTTTGATCGTGAGGTAAGTCCACCAAGTTCCAAACTTGGTTCTCGTACATGGATTCCATCTCGGATTTCATGGCTTCCAGCCATTTGTTGGAATCTGGGCTCATCATCGCTTCTTCATACGTCGCAGGGTCATCCATTTCATCAACCATGAAATTCACAATAGGATTGCCGTACAGTTCAGGAGCTGCATGTGTCCTGCTTGACCTGCGAGGTTTGGTAGTGTCCTCTTTCGGAGTTTCATGATCATTATCATTAGCTCTCTCTTCATTAGGTGAAGTCAACTCCGAAACAACTTCCGGTGCTGCGCCACTCGCCATTCCATGAAGAGAAGGTTCAATAACCTCTTGAGTTCTACCTTCCGACTACTCACACCTTTCGCGAGAAACTGCCCTCGGATCTGTGATAGAAGGTATACCCAATTGTTTCCTTAGGGTATCCTATGAAGACGCATTTTCCGCTTTGGGTTCGAGTTTATCTGGTTGAAGTTTCTTCACATAAACATCGCATCCCCAAACTTTAAGAAATGACAGCTTAGGTTTGTTTCCAAACCATAATTCATACGGTGTCGTTTCAATGGATTTAGATGGTGCCCGATTTAAAGTGAATGCAAATGCTTTCCAAAGGTATAACCCCAAAATGACAGTGGCAAGTCAGTCAAAGACATCATAGATCGAACCATATCTAATAAGGTACGATTATGACGTTCCGACACACCATTACGTTGTGGTGTTCCGGCAGGCGTGAGTTGTGAAACTATTCCACACTCTTTTATGTGTGTGCTAAACTCGTAACTTAGATACTCTCCTCCACGGTCAGACCGTAGAAATTTGATCTGTCTATTACGATGATTTTCCACTTCATTCTGAAATTCCTTGAACTTTTCAAAAGTTTCAGACTTGTGTTTCATCAAATAGATATACCCGTATCTACTCAAATCATCTGTGAAAGTAACAAAATAACGATATCCACCTCGCGCCAACACACTCATTGGTCCACATACATCAGTATGTATGATTTCCAATAGATCTATCGCCTGTTCCATTGAACCGGAAAACGACGTTCTAGTCATCTTGCCCATAAGGCATGGCTCACATGTATCAAATGATTCAAAATCAAGTGATTCCAAAAGTCCATCATAATGGAGTTTCTTCATGCGTTTAACGCCAATATGACCTAGACGGCAGTGCCACATATATGTAGACATATCATCATCAAGTTTAATCTTTTTAGGATTAACATTATGAATGTGTGTAATATTACTATCGAGATCTATCAAAAATAAACCATTCAACATAGGTGCATGACCATAAAAGATATCATTCTTATAAATCGAACAACCATTGTTTTCAGATTTAAAGGAATGACCACTTTGCATCAAACACGATCCAGATACAATGTTCATGCTCAGTGCAGACACTAAATAACAATTATTTAGGTTTATAACTAATCCCGATGGCAAATGGAGAGGTAGCGTCCTGACGGCGATCACATCAACTTTTGATCCATTGTCGACCCGCATCCTGACCTCATCCCTTGCTAGTTGTTGCTTGTTCCGTAGCCCCTGAACCGAGTTACATATATTAGCAACTGATCCCGTATCAAATACCTAGGTGCTACTGCGAGTACTAGTCAAGTACACATCAATAACATGTATATCACATATACCTTTGTTTGCCTTGCCGGACTTCTTGTCCGCTAAATACTTGGGGCGCTTATGCCCAATGGCTACCCTTACAATAGTAGCACTTGTCGATTTAGGGCCAGCTCGGGTTTCTTTTCAGCGGCAAATGACTTCCCACCCTTCTTTCCCTTGTGCTTGCCTTTCTTGTCTTTCTTGAAACCGGTGGTCCTATTGATCATCAACACTTGATGTTCTTTCCTAATCTCCACTTCTGCAGTCTTAAGCATTGATAGAAGCTCGGGAAGAGTCTTCTTCATGCCCTGCATATTATAGTTCATCACGAAGCTCTTGTAGCTAGGTGGCAGAGATTGGAGAACACGATGTATGCCTAAGTCAATGGGAATCGTTATTCCCAAGGACACAAGCTTATCGGCGTACCCAGACATTTTGAGTACGTGCTCACTAATGAAGCTGTTTTCTTCCATCATGCAGCTAAAGAACTTTTCTGTAGCATTATAACTCTCTATGGCAGCATGGGTATTGAAAATCATTTTCAATTCTCCCATGGTATCAAAGGCATTGCCATTTTCGAAACGCTTTTGAAGTTCTGGCTCTAGCCCATACAAAGATGCCGCAATGAACTAAGTTGTGGTCCTCTGACGAGTCACATAGACATTCTTTTCCTTGTCAGGCATCAGAGCTGGTGGGGCCTAGCGCATCTAGCACATATTGCTTTTGTGCAAAAAGGAGGAGAATCCTCAAATTCATATCCCGCTTGGTGAAGTTGCTACCATTCGCAAAGAAGTTTCTCTTTCTCCATGAACACATTGAAATTAAAAGGTGTGGTGCCATCTACAACATAATTTGTAAAGTTTATTTATACTAAGTTTATGATAGCTTGAGTTCAACTAATCCAAATTACTAATGAACTCCCACTCAAAAACGACATCCCTCGTGTCCTTTTGGTGATTACATGAACCAAATCCACTACACCAAGTCCGATCATCACGTGAGTTGATGTAGCTTCAAAGGCGAGCATCTATATGGGCATCATATCAACTATATGACTCATCCTTAACCTTTCAACAGGTTCCGAGGCCATGTCTCACATGCTAGGCTCGCCAAGTAAGAACCTTAGTATTCAAGGTAAAACTGTCTTACACCCGTTCCTATGAAAGCGTAGATTCGAGTACACCCGATCATCACGTGATGTCTCGAAACACGATCCACAGAATGGTGCATACTTAAGGAAGAACACATTTTTATCTTGATATCTAAATGAGGGATCATCTTATAATGCTACCAAAAGCGCCAAACTAGCAATATAAGATGCAAACATCTAATGTGTAAAGTGAGATGATATGGTCCATGCATTTGATCTCTATCACTTGCATCGTGGTATGATCTCTATCATTCCTTTGTGTGTAAGGCCAAGGTCTATGGAACTTACACGTTGAGTGTGTTGTAAGAGTATCTATCATAAATCTACTTACAACAATACCATATCAATACACTAGCCCAACAACGATCTAAACTAGACGCCTCTAATTTATCAATTGCAAGTTTTACGTGGCTTAGGGCTTTTAGAGATAGAACCATTCTCACCTACGAACATGAACCACAACAAGGATAATTAAGTTATTAGCAACTCGTTGTAAATCAGATATTGACTATAGTAGGAGAGACATACACCCGCCAGCCACTTATGCAAAACAAGTTGCATATCAGTCGTGGAACTGGTCTCATGTACGATGACATGTAAGGTTGGTCCGGGCCGCTTCATCCCACTATGCCCTATCCAGAATACATAGAAGATGCAATAACATGATCATCATCGCCCACATATAAACATATGTGTACTACCCGTGCAAAGCACCTACGCATAGATCAGGCTCTGATACCATTGTTGGGTCCACAACATAGAAAACAAATTTTTTCCTACAGTGTGAACTACACGCCAAGATCTATCTACTAGGTACAAAGCAACGGGTGGACATACATCCAACAAGAACTTACCCTCGAAGACAACGAGTTTTGTTAACGAGTAGGAACTCGTGGTTGATGTAGTCGTACACTTGCTGATCTCAAGATCGTGAGGAAGTCCGAGCGCCACAACTCAGCAGCACATCCGTACTCGCACACACGTTCAAGCCACCGGACAACCTCCACCTCCCCGCTCCAGTGATCCAGTGGAAGAAGCAACTCCTTCCAGACGAAATGCCACCAGGAACATGAATCTCGCTAATCTGAGACCATGGGGAAATAATTCTAGAGGGGGAGAGAGATCCTTCACAAGGAGGTGTGTCGATGAAGGAGGGAATGGGTGGCCTTTTATAGGAGGAGGGGGGTGCCCCCTCTCTCCATGGCCGGTGCATGGGGGGTGACCCCTCACCTCCCCCATTCATGTGGTGGTAACCCCTCCACATTAAAATGCCTCTTCACATTCCCTTTTAAAGTCTCCACTTTAAATGCATTAAATTTCTCCAAATTTAATGCTCTCTCATTTAATAAAACTCTTTTATTAAATTTATTCAGAATTTTTTTAATTACTTTAATTAACAAACATTCACATATAGCCCCTTGCAATATTTCAATATCACATGCAGAACCACTTTCTGCAATTTCACCCAAAACAATTTCCGGTTTCTATTGAAACAATTCCTGCGCTTTGCAATTCTTTCGTCTGAAACATATGTGCTCCAAAATGGTGTCTGGTAACTCTTAAGTGTGCCACCCTACGGTTCGCGAATAATGCAGAGATGATCGAGACCCTTCTCCAATCAATAATCAGCAGTGGGACCTGGAGATCCGTACTGACTCCTACACATTCAACGATGACTTCTGTGATCATGAGAACCTTTAACGCTTGTAACTAAATCCCTTTGTCTCTCGATATATTACATGTCCGAGATTCGATCATCGGTATCTCCATACCTAGTTTGATCTCGTTACCGACATGCACTCTTTTCTCGTTCCCGTGATATAACATTCTAGTGATCACATCACTTGCTTGCAAGCTATCTTAATGTGATATCACCGAGAGGGCCCAGATAATATCTATCCGTCATCAGGATTGAAAAATTCCACTCTTGATCCATGAGCCTCAACATAACACCTTCGTAGTACTGAACCCATCTTTATAGTCACCCTGTTACGGTGTGACGTTTGATGTTATCAAGATACTCTTCCGGTGTTAGCAATTAACATGATCTCATGGTCTAAGGATAAAGATTACTTCGTATGATGTTATAGCAATATAAACATAATGACTTGATCGTAATGCTATACTTCGGATGAATGTTCATCACATCATTCCACCAATGGTATGACCTTGTTATTAACAACATCCAATGTCCATGATCAGGAAACCTTGATCATCTTGTTAATCAACAAGCTAGTCTATAAGAGAGGCATAACTAGGAACCCTTTTTGTTTATTAAACACACATGTATTGATGTTTCCTGATCAATATAATTCTAGCATGTAAAATAAACATCTATCATATATAAGGAATATATAATAACAACTTTATTATTGCCTCTCAGGGCATATTTCCTTCAACTAATACTAATGCATATAAACTTCTGGCTAAGCCTTACCCAATTCAGGTATTGTGGTTGTACGGTAAATTTGGAATGGTATCGCATCCGAATCCAACCATCAGTTTTGTAAAAGAGTCAAGGCTCATTTCTCAACATTTTCATCCTCATAAACCAATTGTGTTTCTCAACACATGTCAAAACATCTCAATAGAATGACTCATCATTCCAAGGTTTTCATAATTCATTTTCACCAAGTGTTCCCATCTAAAGTGACTCAAGTTTTGGTTTAGCTCTAAACTACTAAGTTAAGAGTGTTCACGAAAGTGGGATGCTAAGATCAATCTCATGCCATAGAATGACATCTAAAGTTATCTAAATAGGTAAAGTTTTATACTTTTTATGCTACCTTCAAGACAAGTAAGGGACTTTGATAAAGTAAAGGAGGTAAAGCGTGAAAATAATACATGGGGGTAAATAATAGTCAAAGTGATATAACCAAAGCATGCCTAAAGCATCTTTGCTCAAATCATATAGTTTAAGTCGAGCTTGTTAATCATTCTACTTGCAAGGGTTATCTTGCATTGTTAATGATGGATTGCCTTGTGTAGTGCAGTGGTTGAAGTTTTCTTCCTCCTCTTGATAGAACTCCTCCTCCTCGAAAGCTTGGTCAGTACTATCGTCTATAAATACATACGGAGTACACAATCACCAAACAATACTTAACTAGTCTAATTAACACTCTAAGGCACACATTTGATGATCTATTATCATCACAAACATCACAAGTTTTATTAACTAGTTTCATTCTTTTTATTTAAGAAAAGTAATTTCTACTCATTTGAAAAATAACTAAGATTTAATATTCACCACTTAAAATATGGGCTCATGTGGACACATGTCATCACCACATATTCTAAGATGTGGGAATGTGATTTAAGGGTTGGATCACAATTACTTTGGTTTAAGTTCATTATTTAATGATTTAAAGTGACTAGAAATGCCTATATAGCATTATTTTGGTACTAGTCCAAAGTCACTGCATGTAAACCCTAATATTATTACATATTCAGATAGGTATGGTGAAATGTGATTTTTGAGAGTTGGAATCAACTCAAAAGCTATCATGGTTGATTTTTGAAAAATGTTTGAATGTGCAAAAGCTTTTGTCTTGTTATTTTTACTAGGAGAGATATCTAACTCTAAATGAATTAACTCCAAAAGGCTTGGATAGATCTTTTCAGTAGCTTTCTAACAAAATTGGAATCACTCCATTTGGATTTGTAAATCTCTCTGAATTGATTTTCAAACTAAGGGACAAAACTAAGTTCAAAACTAAATAGAAAAATCTACATTTGAATTAAATGGGTCGCGCGGGAACGAAAACGGGCCAGCCCAGTGGCGTTCCGTGGCACAGCGGACAGCTGACAGGGGGGTCCACCAGTCAGCGGCTCTTTACACGCGAAGCGGTACGGGGCGATGTGGGCCATTAGATTAGAACTAGGATCTACGGCTGGGGCTCATCAGCGATGACGGACAGGTCGCCGGTGAGGTCTAACCCTAGCGGCTCGATGGGGGTGCTCAGGGGGCATACCAGGGATCCAGCTATGGCGGCGAACGAACATGTTGTCGATGGCGGGCTCAGGGGTGGTCACGGCAGCTCCTGGGGTGGTCGTAATCAGCGGGGCCCTTCTCCTCTAGTAGCGGCCAGCTCCGGTGGAATTCCGGTGACTACGAGCTCGAGCGGCTCCAGGGAGAAGTGGGGAATGATCAGTGGCGAGAGGGGAGGTGAGTGGTGTGCAGAATAAGGCTGGGAGTGGCCTCCTTATATAGGCTCGACGACGGGACAACGCGGCGTGGCCAGGCGACGGTGGCGACATGGCTACGGGCTGCTAGCAGCATGGCTGCGAGTGGCGATCGATGCACGGTCTCCTGGCGGTGCTCTACGGTGTAATGGCGCTGCTAGGGACGATGGCGTTTGGTCGGGAGCGTCCCGCGCTCTGGGAGACAGAGGCGGTGCTCGACACGGCGCACGACGACTGTGGGTCGCACGACGGTGCACGGCCGTGTCTGGCGGGTTGCTGGGGTCGAGGCGGAGCAGAACGCACATGATTAGGTCGAGGCGCGGTCTGTGGCATGCTGGCGGCTAACGCGCTCTGGTGCGCTCTGGGCGGCAGCGCTGGGGTGTGGTCCATGACCTGGGGGTGATCGAGGGGTGGACAGGGAGTGGCGGTAGGGTTGGCCGGAGCTAGTGGTGGTGCTGGATTGTCGTTGCACGGTCTGTGGCGCTCTGTCCATGATCGGTTGGCGGCGACCACAAAGTGGCGGCGCTCCACTACTTCTCTAGGCCAGTTAGTAGCTTAGTTAGGTGCTGGTTAGAGTTAGAGGGGACAAGGGGACCAAATGGAGCCCAATTACTCGACAATGCAATGATCATTGAATAGTAAAAATTAGGCAGAAATTTGGTGCATGCCACCTGTTCGACACAATGGCTGCATGAACTCAAGTTTGGAATTTTTGGATGAATTTTGGTGGGTTTGCTATACACATTCTTAAGCCTCTGGGGTTGCTTGGGTTTTGAAAATGGAGCTTGGTTTTTGCATAAGTGTGATCTTCCCATATGAACTACATTCAATTTTCAAATGCCATTTAAAATTAGTGTTTGAAAGTTTTTGGCAGATCACAAAGTGGGCCTTGGTACATCATTACATGTACTCGCAATGGGTGCAAAGATCCACATTTGTTTCTGTTAAGAATTGAGTTCTAGGAATAGCCAAAGTAGGCATGTTGATTAAAATGGCACAAATGACCATTTCTTTCTTTTATTCATTTTGATTTGTTTTTCTTTGGTATTTCTTTGGGAATGATCTAGATGATGTTTATTTCACCTAAGAATCATTTTACAAGCAATGGATCACTTAATCATGGCAATTCAAAACAACTCTTATTTAAATGCACACACATATGAATGCTTTAATAATTTTAGTTGGAAAAGTTTTTGTTAACCCTAATTTTGATGATTTGGATCTTAATAACCTTGGATTAAAATTTTGGGATGTTACAAACCTTCCCCCTTAAACAAAATCTAGTCCCGAGATTTACGAAAGAAAACTAGGAACTAAAGAGATCTAGGAACTCTATCCTAATGTAATCTTCTCGCTCCCAAGTGGCTTCCTCTTCGGTATGGTTGCTCCATTGAATCTTGAGAAATTTGATACTTCTGGTTCTGGTGGTTCTGTAAGCTTCCTCCAGGATACGGATGGGTACTTCACGATATGTCAGGTCATTGTTGATCTCAACAGCTCGGTGATCGATGTTCTTGAAAACCTCAGTCTTCTCCGACACTTCTATACATTTGCGAAGTAACAAGATATGGAACACATGGTGGATGGCTGACATCTCTTCAGGTAGTTCCAGTTGATACGATACTTTTCCTCGACGATTCAGAATTTTGAAGGGCCCGATATATCTGGGGGCTAACTTTCCTTTCAAACTAAAGCGTTGGGTTCCTTTCAATGGCGAAACCTTGAGATATACAAAATATCCGACATTGAAAGTCAGGTCTCTCCTTCTCTTTTCAGCATAACTCTTTTGTCTGGATTGGGTGGTCTTGAGGTGCTCACGGATTTTGTGAACCTTCTCTTCGGCTTCTCGGAGAATGTCGGGTCCAAAGATCTGACTCTCCCCTACTTGCGACCAATTCAAAGGGGTGCGGAACTTTCTTTCATATAGGAACTCAAATGGTGCCATTTGCAAACTAGCTTGATAACTGTTGTTATATGAGAATTCTGCGAAAGGAAGGCAGTCTTCCCATTTTGATCCGTACTCTAACACACAAGCTCTTAACATATCCTCTAGGATCTGGTTGACTCTCTCAATTTGTCCATTAGTTTGCGGGTGATAAGCGGTGCTGAAATTCAACTTGGTTCCCAATCCTTCATGGACTTTCTGCCAAAATCTCGAGGTAAACTAGGTTCCTCTATCTGATACTATGGTCTTGGGGGTTCCATGCAAACTAACAATCCTAGCAATATATAGTTCTGCTAGCTTCGAACTCTGGTAGGTTGTCTTGACTGGTATGAAGTGAGCTACTTTGGACAGTCTATCAACTATGACCCAGATTGAGTCATTTCCCCTACTAGAAGTAGGCAAACCGGTGATCAAGTCCATTCCGACGGAATCCCATTTCCATTCCGGAATCTGCAATGGTTGCAACAGTCCAGCGGGTCTCTGATGCTCTGCTTTGAGTCTTTGATAGATGTCACACTTGGCGATGTAGCTTCCGATTTCTCTCTTTATCTTATGCCACCAAAATTGCTCTTTCAGGTCTTGATACATCTTCGTTCCTCCGGGGTGGATAGAATAAAGAGTATCATGAGCTTCCTGCATGATAACCTGCTTTAGCTCAATCACCGGCAATACGACACGACCTTTGTACCATAGAACTCCTTCTTCGTCTTCAGTGAATCCAGGTACCTTTCCTGTACCAATACGATGTTTGATTCCGTCGATACTTTCATTTCCCTTCTGGGCTTCCTTGATTTGGCTGATTAATGTGGGTTGAAGTTCAATGCTAGCTAAGAATCCTTTGCTAACCAGCCCAGTTCTAAACTGCTCCAACTCCTCATACAAACTTGGTTGCTTCTCCTTGATCATGGTGTTTAGCCTACACGGCAATCTGCTAAGAGCATCCGATACCACATTGGCTTTGCCAGGGTGATAGTGAATGTCAAGGTCATAATCCTTGATTAACTCTATCCATCTCCTTTGTCTCATATTCAGCTCCTTCTGAGTGAAAATATACTTCAAGCTCTTGTGATTTGAGTAAATCTCATAGCGATTACCATTAGATAATGACGCCATGTCTTCAATGCCAAAACTACGGCTGCTAATTCAAGATCATGGGTCAGATAGTTCTGCTCATGCTGCTTCAGTTGTCGAGACAAATAGGCGATGACTTTACCTTCTTGCATTAATACACATCCGAGACCAATCTTGGATGCATCACAATACACATCAAACGGCTTCTTGATGTCTAGCATGATCAGTATTGGGGCTGATATCAATCTCTTCTTCAGCTCCTGGAAGCTGGCTTCACATTTGTCAGTCCATTCAAACTTCTTGTCCTTCTTCAGCAATTGGGTCATGGGTCTGGCGATGCTCGAGAATCCTTCTACGAACTTGCGGTAATATCCCGCTAATCCGAGAAATGCACGGACTTGGGTTTGAGTGGTTGGGGCTTCCCATTCTTTGACATCTTTGATCTTGGCAGGATCAACAGAGACTCCTCCGGTAGACACAATATGTCCTAGGAATCCTACTTCTTTCAGCCAAAACTCACACTTGCTGAACTTGGCATATAACTGGTGCTCTCTTAGGGTTTCTAGGATGATTCTCAGATGTTTCTCATGCTCTTCTTCTGACTTGGAGTAGATAAGGATGTCGTCGATAAACACAACTACAAACTTATCTAGGAAATTCATAAAGATCTTATTCATGAGATTCATGAAATAAGCAGGGGCATTGGTTAATCCAAAAGACATAACCGTATACTCGTATAAACCATAGCGAGTAGTAAAGGCGGTCTTCGGAATATCCATTGCGTGAACCTTAAGTTGGTGATAACCAGTCTTAAGATCAATCTTTGAGAATACCTGGGCTCTAGTCAACTGATCAAATAGATCCTCTATCTTTGGCAAGGGGTACTTATTCTTGATGGTGACGTCATTCAGTTTTCTGTAATCTGTGCACAAACGGTTGCCTCCATCTTTCTTGTCGACGAATAACACTGGTGATCTCCATGGTGATGCGCTTGGTTGAATCAAGCTTGTTGCTAACATGGCATCCAACTGCTTCTTCAGTTCCACTAACTCTGAGGGGTTCATGCTATAGGGTCTCTAGGCTATGCGTCCGGTCCCGGGGATTAGTTTGCTAATGAACTCAATATCCCTATCCGGGGGCATACCTGGCAATTCATCTGGGAATACGTCGGGGTATTCATAGACTACTCTGACTTGGTCTATGGTGGGTAGGGCTAGACTCTTGTTGCACTTGAATTGACGAGGTAAGGTTTCAGAGATATGCTCTACTGTTACTCCAGAGCTACTGGTCATGGTTATGGCTTTCTTAGCACAGTCTATCATTCCTTTATGCCTTGACATCTAGTCCATACCTAGTACTACTTCCAATCCTTTGGTTACGAGTACGATTAGGTTGGCATAAAAATCTATCTCATGTATTCTGATAGGCACAACTTTGCAAATTTTTCTAGCTTTTGTAGTTGATCCGGGGATTTGAACTATCATGACATGCTTCAAGTTGGTTGGGTGAATCTTACTAGTGCATGCAAATTCTTCGGTGACAAATGAATGCGATTCTCCCGAATCAAACAATACCCTTGCTAAAACTGAGTTGACAGAAAACATACCCAGCACTACATCTGGTGCTTCTTGGGCTTCTTCGGCGTTCATGTGGAGGAGACGACCATTGCGGTTGTGAGGGTTCCTTGGGGCAAATCTTCTTCCTAGTTGAACACGACGCTGCTGTTGAGCTGGGGCATTCACATTGGCAGTGGCGGCAGTCTTCTTGGGACACTCATTGGAATAGTGACCCTTCACTCCACACTCGAAACAAGTGATCTGGGACTTGTCTTTTGCTGCGACGGGCACATCATTGCTGCCAGTTCTGGGTGCAGTGTTGTTGTTGTTGTTCTTAGGAGGGGCACGGTTGAAATTGCTGGTGTTGCCGGGGTTGTTCTTTCCTCCGGACTTCACATTGCCTCCGCTACGGTTGGGGTAGCTGGGGAGAGACATTGGGGGTCGGTTGTTCCTTGGTGCATATCCTGGTGAGGGGTTGGGACGGTACTTCTGGTGACTGTTGGATCCTGATTGCTGCATCATACGACGTTTGCAGTTATCGTTTTCCTGGTTAATCTTCCCTTCCATCTAAATGGCCGAGTCGACTAGCTCTTCGAGATCTTGGAAACAGATGTTGACAAGGACAGTCTGCATCTCATCATGCAGTCCGTTCAAGAATCTCTCCTTCCTCTTGGCCTCCATGTTGATCTCATTAGGGGCGTACCTTGCAAGCGACAGGAATATGTCACGGTATTCCACCACAGTCATTCTGCCTTGCTTCAAGTCGCGGAACTCATCCCTCATTCTGGTGACTAGACCTTGCGGCACGTTGGTGCGGCTGAACTTGATTTTGAAGGCTTCCCATGTCATCACTTGACCATGGTTCATGTTATGGATACTAGTCCACCAAGCTCTTGCATCTCCCGCCAGATAGTGGGTGGCGAAGAGAACTTTCTCGTTGTCATCAACTCCTGCTACTTCTAAGTTGTTTTCCATTGTCTGCAGCCAGTCATTAGCATCTAGTGGGTTTTCAGCTTGGTTAAAGATTGGGGGATTGGTATTCTGAAAGTTTTTGAGTTTGGATCCATGATGATCCTGATTTCCATGCCCTTGGTTGTTGAGAGCCATCTGGGCGATCTGCTGCAGTGTTGCAAGATTAGCTTGGCGTTCTGCCTTGCTTGCTTCTCTGTCTGCGATGAGATTCTGCAAGATCTGCAGCATTGGGTCTTGCGACGAGCTTCTCCCTCCTTGGTTTCCACGAGTCATCTGAAGATTGAGGTAGATAAAGGGGTAAGAGGGAAAGTTTTACGGTTCATGGTTTTGGTTTCAAGCTAAAACTTTGAGTTTGACTCAGGTTTTGCAACTAACTCCATTTCATTCACTCAAACAAGCACACTGTACAAACACACACCACAACAACAAAGGAAAACAGATGGTTTGAAGAACCATTCTGCAAGCCACGATACAGTGGGACCGATACATCTCACGCTATGACAGTGCTCTAGTGCATCTACTCATCGTCGATGAAGTCGGAGTCCTCATCGTCAGTGTAGAAGTCCACGGCATCCTCCTCCAGAAAGTCATCATCATTGCTGAGGTAAGAATCCATATCTCCCTAGATGTCTTCACCCTCCTCTTCTTCCTCCTTTGCTGCAAGCTGAGCTTCCTGCTCCTTGACGGTCTTCTCGAGGTCGGCCACCTTCTTGCGAAGACAGGCGATGGTACGATCCTTCTTCTCGCGCTGGAGGCGAAGAGACTGACGGTCCTTGACAAGTAGTGAGAAAGTCTGGGCCTTCTGGGCGGCAATGGCACGGTTGTGGTTGGCGAACTCCCTAGCATTGTCCAATTCCTTATACCGATCGTACAACAGGAATTCAAGGTTCTCCACTTGACGCTTCAGCTCTGGGTGACTTGGCATCTCCATCGGCATTCCAATGAAGTCATGTATTGCATAGTGAGCAAAACGGGTGCCTTGGATTTGGTTGACGCTGAGGGCACATAGACGTGCGAGGGCTTCATGCATTGCCCTGGATAATCCATCTAGCCAGTTGTTCTCTCTCACAGAGAACTGGATTCTCCTGGATGTTGGTGCTTCTATGCTTCCTCGAAGATCAGCGGTGACTAGCCACTGTAAATCTCCTCCTGGGGGTCCTGGAAGTTGAGCTCCAAGAAACTCCGGATGTGGGCGTCCCAGTAACTCCGATAGTGAATCTAAGTCCCTCTCGAAGATCAACTGGCCTCCGTTTCCCAACTGGTAGAACTTGCAGAACTGAGTCTCCATCTACAAGAATTAAGGATGAGGAAATTAGTGAAGTGATCAAGTGTGTCAAATTTTAAGTAGTAATGTAAGAATTTTGAGGAACATGAATTTTTGGGAAAGAATGAATTCCCAAGGATAAGAGAGGAAATAGTTTTTCATAAATACTCACTTTGATTTTGAAATTAAGTTTTTGTTCGGACGTCCATTCTAACTAGGGTCTCCTATGGTCAAGATGGCTCTGATACCAACTTGTCAACACCCGGATTTTTAATCCCAGATGCCTGTTATGTCATACATCGCAATCCCAGGATTACCATTTTTGCGAGACATAATAGATTGGATATCACAGTACATCATCCATTACAAACCATACATAAGGTCTTACACAAATAAGGATCTCATGATCCAGTCTTAATACAACAAGCAGCGGAATAAATAATAAGCATAGCGGTGGGGTCCATCTTCAGGGGCACAGGCAATGCTGACGAAGGCAGATAGTCCTAGTTATCATAGCCGTCCTGCTGGCCATCATCTTGGTAGTCTCCTTCATAGTCTGGCCATGAGAATAGCCAGGGACAAAAAGCCATGAGTACTCTTTAAGTATTCACAAACTACCACTAACAAGTAGTATAGTTCTAATGTAAAGTGCTAACTCTAAGTTTAACTATATGGTTAAGTTTGAAACCTAAGCTGAGTTCAGAAACAAAGAAAGATAAAATAAAATTCTAGAATCACTTAAGTTGGGAAGCTAGTGTCATAGTCACAACTCTGTTGTGGTCAAGTCAAGGTTCATCATTCATTTCATAAGTTATTTTGAAAACATCTGACAATGAAACAGTATGGCCACTCCAACTGTCCATAACCACGGACGCGGCTATTCGAATAGTTTGACACTCTGCAGAGGTGGTACACTTTCACCACAAGATTCGATACATCTATCAGGGATAACCCTGAATCATCATACTTAGTATGCAGATAATCAAACATAACCTTTCCTTTACACACCCTAGTATAAGCATCTCTCCTATGAGCATGGCCTCCCAACCATGACCATCTGTCATCTTGGGCACTGCATAGGTGGACCACATTGAGAGGTAGCCTCAGCTCAAACCTCTCCCGCGAGGGAACTAATACTAATGCATATAAACTTCCAGCTAAGCCTTACCCAATTTAGGTATTGTGGTTGTACGGTAAATTTGGAATGGTATCGCATCCGAATCCAACCATCAGTTTTGTAAAAGGGTCAAGGCTCATGCCTCAACATTTTCATAATCATAAACCAATTGTGTTTCTCAACACATGTCAAAACATCTCAATAGAATGACTCATCATTCCAAGGTTTTCATAATTCATTTTCACCAAGTGTTCCCATCGAAAGTGACTCAAGTTTTGGTTTAGCTCTAAACTACTAAGTTAAGAGTGTTCACTAAAGTGGGATGCTAAGATCAATCTCATGCCATAGAATGACATCTAAAGTTATATAAATAGGTCAAGTTTTATACTTTTTATGCTCCTTCAAGACAAGTAAGGGACTTTGATAAAGTAAAGGAGGTAAAGCTTGAAAATAATACTTGGGGTAAATAATAGTCAAAGTGATATAACCAAAGCATGCCTAAAGCATCTTTGCTCAAATCATCTAGTTTAAGTCTAGCTTGTTAATCATTCTAATTGCAAGGGTTAGCTTGCATTGTTAATGATGGCTTGCCTTGTGCAGTGCGGTGGTTGAAGTTTTCTTCCTCCTCTTGATAGAACTCCTCCAAGAGCAACAAGCTCACAGTCTCTCACTCGAACAAATCATAATGGAGAGCTCAACACTTATGCAAGAATGCAAAGCAAGAACACCAAGGGTGTTCAAATCCCTCACTCTCAAATCCCACCAAAGAAACAAGTGCTAGGGAGGAATTAGAGAGGAAGAACAATGGTGGAAGTCAACCAATGACTTCAAGATCTAGATCCAATGGGTTCCCCTCACTTAGAGGAAAAATTGATTGGTGGGGATTGTAGATCTAGATCTCCTCTTCCAAAGCCCTCAAAAAGATGCAAGAATCATAGGAGGGAAGGGAGAGGAAGCAAGCTCAAGAGGTTCAATAATGGAGGTCATTTTCGTGGTCAAGAACACCCAAAAACATTGGGGGAAGAACCCCCTTTTATAGGGGAAAGCAAATATGGCCGTTGGGAGAAATCTGCGCAAACCCGGTTTGAAGTTCGGTTGAACCGTCCCCAAAACCGGACGGTCCGGTATTAGGTTCGGTTTAAAACCGGTTGAATCCCAGTTGAACCGGATCTAAAATGGGAACGGTTACAGAATGTAATCCCGGTTAGACTCGGTTGCGAAACTAGTGATCCCGGTATGAATCCTAGTTGAATCCCGGTGGAACTAGATCTGAAACACACTTTACGAAAAACGCAATAACTTTTGCATCCCGACTCTGATTTCTATGATCTTGGTCTTTTTTTGACAAGGACAACAAGCTCTACAAGATGGTGCGTAATAATCTTAGTCCAAAAAATAGGGTAGAACAAAATGAAGAAAGGTATGAAGCCTCCCTAAGAGAAGAACCGGTAAAACCTTCAAACTCGAAAACGTCATAGAAGATGCATACGAATTCTGTTTTCGATGAACTTGGGCTTGTTGAAGATCTAGCAACAAGATCAAGAACCTCACATGGATAAACACCAAGAAGAAACAAAATAGGAATATGCAAAGTATGCAAAGGATTGAGCTCCCTAAGACAATGTGATCAAGTTACCCAACCGAAAGCCCCTCTTGATAGTGCGGCTATCTATCCTATAGCCCGGTCTCCCAACAACCACCTTAAGACCGATAAAAGGAAAACCTAGCAAGGCCATACCTTTGCCTTGCGCATCCCGCTTGATCTTGATGACAATGCTTCAAGCTCCATCCAAGCCAGAATGCATCACTTGATCATCGTTGCTCTTGAAGACTCACAATTTGCTCTCCCATACACCACTATGGGATAGCTTCATTAAGACACATCTTCACATGTCCATTATCACCAATATGGAAGGCAAGCTTCAAGCAAATGATATTCTCGAGATGCTTTCCCTTCTCAACCTTGATGACGATCACCACTTGATGTCATCCTCTCATGGGCTATATGAAATCTTCAGTTTTGAAGCATGCACATGGAAAGATACCTATCCCATATGGAAAATGCAAAGGATCATATATAATGGGTTAGTTCATGATGCATAATTGACAAGGCTTACCATACCACAAGATCCATGTGATACATTCTTTATGCTTCATGTGTTGACCAACTTAAAATCGCTCTTCACTCTTTGTATTGGTCAACCAAGTATCTTCTCATGCTCCATCTCAATATCTTGAGGTACATAAAGAACTCTTCATTTCATTACATGCTCGAAATCTTAGTAAACCATAGCTCAACTAATGAGGCTATCATGACACCGACTTAGAGCCATATCTCGAATTCTTCTATTGAGATCACACTCTCAAGATCTTGATCATATCATATTCTTCTTCAACTCGATGATCTTGATGCAATACTGAAGGTATATCTTTATCTTCATGGCATCCATAGTTGAATCCAACACATGAACTACAAGCATGATCTATGGAATATTCCTTCATATAAAAGTCAATTAAAACATTAGTCCATAGGGATTGTCATTAATCACCAAAACCACACATAGGGGAAATTACACTTTCAATCTCCCCCATTTTGGTAATTGATGACAATCGCAACAAGAGGGTTTATATAATGAATATTAGAAATAAGTATGCAGCTTATCCGAGAATAAGTTGTGTACAAGAGGTTGTATTTGATATGGTTAAGTAACACAAAGATACTAGTCCATATCAAGACTGATTCTACTCCCACAAACTACAACTAATGCACGAGATGTGAGTAGAACCAACATATATAGAGCAACCCCCCCCCCCCCACACACACAATATATGCACATGTGATGAACTTGAATTTCATTGCATACATTGACAAGCATGACCTTTGGGAGAGTTTCCATTATATATTCAACCGTGCAAAATATAATAAAGATGAAATGCATGAAAGGCAAACACTTAAGAACAAACCAACCTTAAGTAGAAAACCATTTCCCTTAAAACCCTCTAAACTTCTCCCCCATTGACAACAAGTGCCAAAATGGATGACAAAGTTAGAAGGCCAATATAGTTCTAGTTCCTCCCAAAGGTGTGAATTTCTCATAATATGAGTGAAAACAAATGCACGTATTCAATGACAAATACCTGGAGGAAATCAAATTATATTGAGGATCAAGGATTGCTAAAAGGATAACAGGGTGAAGGAACTTCAATGGATGAAGCAAGCAATCGAAAGATCCACAAAATCAAATGGACAAATAGTGCTCTAAATGAAATAAGGAATCTTCCCAAGGTTCGTGCATAAAGTAGTTGTTTCATTTGAATACAATATGCAAACACATGGAATCCTGACTTCCTCTATATCATTTAGAACACAACCAAGATATAAAGAGTATAGATATAAATCAATACACTTGTCAATACAAGCTTAAGTCCAAAAGAAACCAAATATGAGATATGAGTGCGTGAAGATGCAATAAAGGTAAACCGAGCACTCATAAATCAAGACCTTACCAAAACCATTAAAAACCAAGAGGATAAGAGAGATTGTTGGCAAAAGGCAAGGATATAAAGGAGAGAGATTAACACTCTTATGTTTATAAGTTTCTAAGTGGGGAAAACATGAGAATAATCCACAAAGAAACATCCACACATAAGAGGTTAATAAAAAATAAGAAAACATGATATCCAAGAGGAAGTCATAAGATAACCAAAAAATGATATTTTGCTTAAGCACATATATAGCCCATGGATCTATTTTGTCTCATGGTATATCAATGAACTTCACCAAAGAAAAAGAAAAACCTAAAAAACATCACAACTAACACTAAGGGAACAAATGCTAGTTGGGATATTTTGAGAAAGGCAACAAGTAGCAAAAGGAAGGATTCAAAGCAATTTCAAGAATATTGCACATGAGAGTACCTTGAGTAATTGATATGCAATAAATTGCTAGAAGGCATATTTGGGATTGGTGAATCATGGGCATGATCTTATATACTCCCCATCATATGCATAATCTCAAATTACTCACATAGGAAATAAGGATAGACAAGTCTTTTAAAGATCCTTGCAAGAACCGCAACAATTATAAACAAATAAATTCATTCCAAGATGCAACCTACAAGAGATTGGATGGAAAATAGTATGCATGAATAAGATACATGTTACCGAGATAGGAATGGTATTATGTAGTAGATAAGAATTCCTCAATCATCCTAGCTTGGCTCCAATTATCATGTGGTGACAACACCTTCATTATAGATGAGACAAGCATCCATTGCATCTCCAATGTACCTAAAACAACATTTAAGTACATCTTGGTCCCCAAACTTATTGGGTCCAAAGCGGTTAGACTAACCACAACACATAGGATACACTCCATAAAAATATGTGCATATTTCGAGATGAAATTTGAATTCATGCACATCTTAGCCGTTTAAGGATTTGATGGAGTATACCCTATATATTGGATCAAAGAAAGCAAACCATGATATAAGATACACATTTAGTAAACATGCATGCACAAGACTTTCAAGATCCAACAAAGGTATAATTTGGACAAAACACCAAAATATTCAATAAGGCATACAAGATGTGACAAAACATATTTGTTGTCCAAACTATATCAAAGAATCAAATCAACATAAGATTTGTTCAACAAAGTTCAACAAATGAACCAAGAAAAAACTATTGAGCATACAAGATGAAATAAAACACAAATGCTCAAAGATTTATCTCAGTCAAGCAAATAACATAGAGAAGAAATAATGAGATAACAAACTCCCAAAAGAGCAAGGTTTCAACAAATAAACCAAACCCTTAACACTTTTCACAATGGCACAAGGTTCCGAGGAAAAAGGTTTGTCTTCCACTAAAACACATTTGATAATAATCAAAAACATCATCAAAGAGATGTTCAAAAGCCAAGGAAAATAATGGGGGGCACAAAAAATTTTGGAAAGAAAATAAGGCAATAAGAGTTGAAAACCATGGTGAAGATGATCCACAAATGCTACCACACACAAGTTTATCAATTGTCGAAGACAATGAGTGTGTTGGAATTGATTTCCGGTGGTATATTGCATGGATATTAAAGATAAATCTTCACAATAAAAAGCATAGCATAGGAATAAAAAGATTAAGCGCTATGCAAAGATAGAGATTCTTGATAGCTTCAAATGGTCACACAATCATGCAAAGCAATGATTAGAATAACTTGAAGCAAATGGTCTCCCCAAAAATATATAGAGATATGTATTTGAGGAAGACCTCACCAAGGATTTCTTACTCAAACAAAGATCGAAAAGACAAGTAACAAAAGCTTCTAACAAAATAGAACCTTGTTTGAGCTAACATGCCACCTAGAAACAAGATAATCCAAAATATCAACACTAAGTGGCACCATCTCATATGTTCACATTTCCTAGGATTGTGATATACAAAGGAAGCATATTACTCCCCCATAATGTGATATTCATTTTTCTTAAAGAGGCAAAACAACCTCAACTAGAGATAATTAATGGACATTTAGAATTTGAATTTCTCATTAGTATGACACACTACATAGTGACTAGATAAGCTTGCAATATCAATACTAAGTGGTAGTACTAATGTACACACATTTTAAGGTTTGAGAGATGCACGAGGCATATCACTCTCCCAAAATGGGGTGTTCCATTAACCACTCGAAAAGAGCCAAAAAACATATCATCAAGATGCATTAGAGGCTCAAAGCAAAACACACAAGTAAATGATGTGCCAAACACATAGACATACTTGAATACACAAAATAAGCAAGCACGAGGCACAACAAATACAAACACATACTTGGTACAAAACCAAAAGATGTAAAGGGGAAAGTAACTTACAATATAAAAGAGTTGATTTCGAGTTACCGCAAAGAGGCACATTGGGTATATGGTAGGGAGATGATAATCCTTATAACTTGGATTGATAAAATATAATATATGAAGATCCCTTAATTCTTCATGAGTTAGCCTAGTCTCAAATGCCCTCCAAAAACACCTATTGATCAAGTTTGAGCTTGTTGGTCCCCAACCAAGTTGGGTCCTAAGAGGTTAGTCACAATAGGCTTGGCAACCCAAATGGTTCGTTTCTTGACACCACTTTGAGTTCCAACAAACTTGGCAAACACATTACCATCTTTATCCTTTCCAAGAGAATAATCATCATCAACAATGATAGGGTTAGATAAGGTACCGTTTGAACATGAAGAGGCAAAGTGCCCCTTCTCACGACATATGTAGCAACAAGTGCTCCCCTTTATCTTCTTCATTAATTTCTTGGCTTGGGGAGCCTTATCTTGATTCTTCTTGGGAAGTGGCCTAGCTTCAACTTGAGGTTGAGGTTGGGCTTGACCTTGAACTTGTGACCGCTTCCCTTGTTGCTTCTCACTCAAGTGATTTTTCTTTAATGGACAAGATCTTACATGATGTCCTACAACCTTGCACTTGAAGTAAATAATATTGGTTGAATCCTTGACTTGGTCTTGGCCCTTCTTATTGATGCTCTTGGACTTGTTCTTTTTATTGGAGTTGAATCCAAGTCCACTTTTATCATTAGGGGATTTTTGCACACTCAAAATATTATTGAGTGTGGATTTCCCTTCATGACTCTTTTCCAAGTCTTTCTTCAAAGAAGTGACTTGGGCCTTGAGCTCTTTGATTTACACTACATGGTTAGTAGAAATAGATGTACTAGAGGAAGTAGAAGCTTCATTGTTAGAGCAACAAGGCAAAGTGATGACTGCAAGTGCACATATAGTTTGTAGCTAGTTTCGAAATAAAGATATCGATCCCATAGGGAGCAGGAGTCTGAAGTCTAATAACTCTTGAAATAAATATTACGATAGAAATGCTAGATAAAGTTCTAAGTGACAAGATGAAATGTGAGTATTGTGTAAAAAAGTATTTTTGGGTTTTAGGTATAAGAGAAATAATAAAGTAAAGTAAAACAACTGAGTACAGAAAGTAAGTATCGCGTATGTAAGAGAGATTGGAACTGCAGTAGGGGAAACGCGTTCTCAGGGAGTAGCAGATACACCACTAGTATTATAAGGAGCTAAGATAAAGATTATCATCATGAACATTCTCAACTATGTATGTGTGGGAGGAACTCCGTATTTGGAAAAATAGGCAGCAACCGCTGCTCACATCATCCTTATAACCACAATAGTCAGCAATCGACATCAATCGAATTACTCCGCTATTAAGGGACGTAATCCCGTAGGACGTATCCCATGGCATAGATAGTGTTCCGTGAGTTTCCTCGGTTTCCCAAGTTGATACGTAAGGGGTGCCAACAGCTTTATAGTCACTATAAGTGCTAGCACACCTCCGTCTACCAACAAGTAGTTTCCTCCATCAAGTCCCCATGAGAGGCAAATATTGAGAGGTTGACTTGTCTCAACATCAAGATGTAGAAAATCTAACACATGGTCATAGCGATGAATATCATAATAGACTTTATCTTATTTCAATCTCATACTAGGGTTTCTCCATCTCCCCAAGAACTAATGATCTACTCAGATATGGAGGCAATCAACATCAAAGCAATAACAATGGAATCTATCATAGATAAATAGTACTCATATAAATACACAACGAGTATGGAAATTACAACAAGATATAGACAAGATGTAGATGGGATGGATGGAGATGGTGGTGATGCAGCGGTGGATGATGAAGATCGATGCCTTAGCGTCCTGGATCTGCGCAGGGCGAAGATGGATCCATAGTGGATGAGTTCCCCCTCCAGATGCCTTCCGGAGGTGAGGTTTCTGTGATTTCTGGGTGTTCTGTATGTCGTCTCCCTGAACCAGTTGCACGAGGTGAAACTATTTGAGGAGGCGGAGGCGGCGCCAACTATACGGCCGGAAAATTTGATCCGGTCGTATAGTTGGTCGTTGGACTCTCTGCCTTCTTTGTTCACTTCTAGTTTTCTTCTGGTATCATTAATATTTCCCAAATACGCGATTTATGTTGTTTTTTACTCCTTTTCTCCACAGTACAACTACTCCAAGAATTGTATCCATTGGATGCATCATCTGTCCTGATCCTGGTGAAAACAGACATAAAATAGCACGCGAGCACCATAAAATACCAAGATCCTATATGTACAATGCAAAATAATAGTGTAAAACATGATGCAAATATGCACTCATCAACTTCCCCAAGATTAGACTCTTGCTCGTCCCGAGGATGTTTTAGCTTAATGGATGTGATTCTCATATTCATGAAGCTGAGTCGGTAAAATAAATGAGGCAGTTGCAGCATGTGTTTATAATATACGATACATAGGAATAAGTTCATGAATACTACCTTACTCGAATCATGTTAATAGTAATAGCAGGCTTCCACACCTTAGGGATCAACAATTCACAAAAGATAAATCTCAACATAATGTAAAAGTATCCGGTTCAACCGAATGAGTTAGTGAGGTAGTCCCAAGTGTTTTAGGATCAACGTATTCACCTGGGATTTAAAATCTCAAAAAGTGTCTCTTTGTCATACTACAATACAGTGGTATATGCCTACTTGCTCTTTGCACACTCACCCTTTTTCTTCTTCCTTTTTATTTTCTTTCGTATATATGGTCACACTTTTGTTTAAGTGTTGTGCAAAGGAGCTAGCCATACATTCCACTTCATGTAGGAATTCAAAGTTTAACGATCTCAATTAGCAAATTCCAATTGTATATGAAGCATTCTTATGACTTGAAGATTCTACCTCAACTTGTTCTCACTCTATTTTGATAGCACTTTCATTTTCCTTTGTTCAAGGTTTCTTTTTTAACTTAACTGAATAGATAATTTTTCTTTGTAAATCAAACCGTAGACTTACAACATATTGACCAAATTATCTTTAGGTGTTCCATTAATACCAATGGTGTCGAAGACTCCTATTGCTATCATCAAGTGCAAGTAAAATTATCCCAAGCCATTCATATATCAATAAAGCAAACACAAACTCAATATTGCTCCATATATAATAAATAACTTGGAATTTCATAAAAAAGATCGACTATTCCTAAAGGGAATCTAATGATGCAAACTTTATTGCTAGTTTGAACTAATGCAAAAATAGTAATAATAAGAACTTATTGGATAGATTACAGGGTCTTAAAGATCTCACCAAGCTTGGAATCAAGCCAGGCGGGATCAAATAATCCCTTGCGATTATTTGATACCATGATTGTTATAGATCACTGGTGCCATGGCATGTAACACCGCGGTGCATATCTTCTTGTTGGTCTCTTCCAAAGCTGTTATACGGCTGTAGCACCTGCGTAGATCAAATTGCAAAGTGTCCACTCTATCTGTGAGCTTAGTCACCAATGGAAGGAGGTCTTCCTTCTTCTCCATCTCATTGAGATGGTGACGGACTTCAATGGGATGGAGTAGCTCCTGCTTATGGTATATCTCCAGTGCCCGCATGCGATCCTTGGTCCTGGGACAACTTCTTCTTCCTCATCCATAATTGATAAATCAGGGAAGTGGAAGCCGTACCTCCACTCTTCTTGAGACTTAACCTTCATACGAGCACCAATGGTTGGTTTCGAGAGTGGTGCCTTCGCTCCTTTGCTAGCACCTGCACCAATATTAGATAATTCCTTACGCTTGTGTGTCCTTGGATCCGAGGTGATGAAATTGACCGTCTCCACACGCCCTTTTCCATCATCGAAATCTTTATTGAAGTAGCTTGGCTCTATGTACTCCTTGTACCTCAAGCTAAACCTCTCCACCTCCTCGTCATCGTTCTCCATGGACGGGCTACTAGAGCGGTCCCTGGAAGGAGCAATGAGCCCCATGGGTTTTCCACGGCCTGGGACAGGATAATGCATTGCTAGATTGGTTCATGTCTATTATGATTAGAGAGAGACAATGGAAATATATAAGGGGGGTCAGAGGTCGGTAAAACTTGCAGGAAACACCAAATTGTCGCCCAAGAAAAGAATCTTAACGAAACAGGGAAATAAATCACAAATTTGGAAGAGTCCTACCGCGTAACAACCAACTATACGGGCGCGGCTCCTATAGCTCCGGCCGTATAGTTGGTTCCAGGCAGATATTTCCAAATATCTCGAGTCCAGGTCGATTAAATCACGACTTGGAACCAACAAAAACGTTTTTTAGATGAATAAACGAAAAGACAAACGAAAAGTGTCTAAGAGTTTAATGGCCGGAATTTTGGATCCGGTCATATAGTTGTGATTGTGTAGTTACAAACACCGAAAATCAAAAGTGTCTGAGAGTTTAACGACCAACTATACAACCAGAATTTTGGCTCCAGTCGTATAGTTGCGACCGTATAGATACAAACACCGAAAATCAAAAGTGTCTGAGAGTTTAACGACCAACTATACGACCGGAATTTTGGCTCCGGTCGTATAGTTGCGACCGTATAGGCTCAGATATCAAAAACAATTTCACAAAGGTGATACAGAGAGTTTAATGACCAACTATACGGCGGGAGCTTCCTCTCTGGCCGTATAGTTCTGCCCGTATAGTTGGTAAAACCCCTCTAAAACTTCAGAAAAACATAAGGAATTCAAAGGCAAAATTTTCAAAAGTAAAAATTCTGAAAACAAAACACTTATTTGGGTAAGAACACTTACCTTGCACTTACCATTTGTTTATTCGGGGATGAAGAGTTCCTCCAACAACAAAGACTTCTTCTCTCTTGGAGGAATTGACCTTAATTCATTGAATAATTCTCGTAAACGAAGATCACCAGGACTAAGGTTCCTCTCAACAAGATTGGTGTCTTGTTGGGCAATTAGGGACACTACATCTAACATCTTTATTTCTTGCCTCTGCATAATCTACAACTCAAATTCTTAAAGTGAAAGAATCCAACGGATCAGTCTTGGCTTATGGTCTTTCCTTTCAAGGAGTTCTTTTAAGCCATCACGATTTGTGTGAACTCTTACCTTTGCATCAACTATATAGGAACATAATTTATCACAAGAGAAAAATACAGCAAAAAGTTCCTTTTCTTCCTTAGGGTAATTATTTTGAGCACCATTAAGAGTTCTACTAGCATGATGTATAATATTAAATCTATGACCAATATGTTGTCCTAGAGTTACTCCTACAACATCATCACTAGATTCACATATTAAGTCAAAGGTTGTATCCCAGATAGGTGGTTTAATGATGGGAGCACGAGATAAAGCATTTTTGAGTCTATCAAAGGCTTCAAGACACTTATCATCAAAATTAAATCTTACTCCCTTTTGCAAGAGGTTAGTAAAAGGTTTAGATATGCCAGAGAAATTTCTAATGAACCTTCTATAAAAACCCACATGACCAAGGAAACTTCTTATACCTTTAATATCCCTAGGTTGTGGCATTCTCTCTATTACCTCAACCTTAGATCTATCAACTTCAATTCCCTTACCTGATACCTTGTGTCCAAGGACTATACCTTCTTTGACCATAAAATGGCATTTCTCCCAGTTTAGAATAAGATTAGTTTCTTCACAATGCTGCAAAACTCTTTTGAGATTGTCCAAGCAACTAGTAAATGAATTTCCGTAGATATAAAAGACATCCATAAATACTTCCATTACAAGTTCTATAAAATCCACAAAAATAGCAGTCATGCATCTTTGAAAAGTAGCTGGAGCATTACATAAACCAAAAGGCATACGTCGGAAGCATGTAAACCATAAGGACTAATGAAAGTTGTTTTAAGTTGATCATCAGGATGAATAGCTATTTGAGAAAAACCAGAGTATCCGTCCAAGTAGCAAAAATGAGTTTGGTTTGCTAACCTTTCTAAAGTTTGATCTATAAATGGTAACGGATAGTGATCTTTCCTAGTCTCTTTATTTAATTTTCTGAAGTCTATGCACATCCTATGCCCAACAATAGTTCTAGTAGGTATCAATTCATTGTTTTCATTAGGAACAACAGTAAAACCGCCCTTCTTAGGGACACAATGAACAGGAATTACCTATTCACTTTCTTTAACAAGATAGATTATACCTACATCTAGTAGGTGTAAAATTTCTTTTCTTACCACTTCTTTCATTTCAAGCTTCAATCTTCTATTAAATTCTGCAACTGGTTTAACACCTTCTTCCATGAATATTCGATGGATGGGAATCATGGGACTGATGCCCTTTAAGTCATCCATTGAATACCCAAAGGCCTTGTGATGCTCCTTAAGTATATTCATGAGTTCTTCTTCTTCTCCTGAAAGTTTAGCACTAATAATAACAGGAAATTTCTTTGTATGATCTAAAAACCTGTATTTAAGATTTTCTGGTAGAGTCTTCAACTCTGGGGGTGGTAGTTCCTCGTCCCCTCTCTTCTCTGGCTCTTCAAAAGCCTCATCAGTTGGAGGTCCCATAATGGGAAGTGAATCGAACTCATCTTCTAGTTCTTCCAGGGACTTGTCCTCCATAACTATCTCTTCATAATTTGGATCTTCATTTATTCCTTCTTCTTGATTTCTAAAGAAAAGAGCCGCCATTTCCTCAATAGTTCTCTCTTCCTCTTCTTCTCGTATTTGTGGAGGCCTGTCTTTAAATTTGGAAAAGTGGAATTTATTTTCTGTTCCCCCAAGCTTAAGAGACACAATCTCCTTCTTGAAATTGACATAGGCACCTATATCACCCAAAAAGTTCCTTCCAAATATAATTGGGAAAATAGTGTCAGCTGGCATATCAACAACTACCAAATCGATAGGAAAGTTTTTATTACCAATTGTGACAGTTGCATCTTCAACTACTCCCATTGGAATTCTAAGATTTTTATTGGCTAACATAATTGTCATATCAGTATTTTCAATTGTAGCCGGTTCCATTTCTTCTTTTATTTCTAAGGAGAAGTCATAAGATATAACATTAACTTTGGTGCCAAGATCACATAAACCGTAATGCAAGGTTTCTTTAAATATGCAGGGAAGAATAGGCTTACCCACATCTTTTACCTTTGTTTTACCTTCAACCAATACGAAAGTCTCTTCATCAAGTTCAACTATGTTACAATGTGCGTACATAGCCATAATTTCTTCCTTGGTTACCTCTTCATTTTTGGTTTCTTCCAGATGTTCCACGACTTCCGGCATGCTTTCCTCTTCCTTCTTCTACTATACTGCTTTGACCTGTTCATATTCAAGAATATGCTTTTGTGCAGTGTTAGGGAAAGGCATTTCATATATTGGTTCTAGGGAGGCTAGTGTTGCTTTATCTTCTCTTTTCTTTTTAGGTTCGGGTGGTGGATCATACTTGAATGGACCCTCCTTTGGAGCTTTTATATGTTCTGTAAAAGCTTTAACAACTTGCAACACAAGATCTGAATCCAAATAAGGTTCTTTAGATCATTCTTTAACATGGCCTTTTTATTATAGTCATGAATACAATCATGTTCTATTTCTATGCCTCCTTCACTTTGTAGACCAAAATTCCATGAAACTATATGATCACGAATTCTATTAAGTAAAGCCCAAGCTTTAGGTATAGGAAGATTCATAAAGGCTCCTTCTGCGAAAGAGTCTAGTTCAATTTTATTAGGTTCAATTAAACCACCATAAAAGATATGTAGTAAATACCATTCAGGCAAATCATGATGAGGACATAGACGTAGTAAATCTTTAAATCGAATATAAGCTCTTACTAGTCCTTCATTAGAACGATTCTTCCAAGTCATTATAAGACGCCTGATTCCAAAAGATTTTGATAATGGATAATATTTTGCTAGAAATTCAAAGGCTAGATTATCCCAAGTAGTAGTGGCTTAAGGTGGTAGAGATCTATACCATGAGAGAGCTGTACTAGTCAAAGTCTGACTAAAAAGTTTAACCCTTACCTCATCGACGGTATATCCTGTCAATAGAAAAGTGCCACATATATCTTTGAAACATGCAATATACTCATATGGATTAGGATCTTCTTCATCTCCAGTAAATTGCTTCTTATGTAGAATACTAAGTAGTAGAGGATTTATTTCAAACCCCCTTGTCTTCTCATTACAGTTGTCTCTTTTATAAATATCATAGGGCTTCCCAAAGTGGTTGAGTGGGTTAGCACTAGTCATATGCTCAAACTCCATCATGTTGGTGAAAACCTATAACTCAAAACAAAATTTAGCAAGACAAAAATAAATAAGCAAAAACTAAAATACCTACAACGCTTAGCTCCCCAGCAACGGCGCGAGAAAATAGCTTGATGGCTGCAAGTGTATAGATTGTTTGTAGCTAGTTTCGAAATAAAGATATCGATCCCACAGGAAGCAGGAGTCTGAAGTCTAATAACTCTTGAAATAAATATTACGATAGAAATGCTAAATAAAGTTCTAAGTGACAAGATAAAATGCGAGTATTGTGTAAAAAAGTGTTTTTGGATTTTAGGTATAAGAGCAATAATAAAGTAAAGTAAAAAAACTGAGTACAAAAAGTAAGTATCGCGTATGTCATAGAGAGATTGGAACTGCAGTAGGGGGAAAAGCGTTCTCAGGGAGTAGCGGATACACCACTAGTATTATAAGGAGCTAGGATAAAGATTATCAACATGAACATTCTCAACTATGTATGTGTGGGAGGAACTCCGTATTTGGACAAATAGGCAGCAACCACTGCTCACATCATCCTCATAACGACATCAGTTAGCAATCGATATCAATCGAATTACTACGCTATTAAGGGACCTAATCCTGTATGACGTATCCCATGGAATGGATAGTGTTCCGTGAGTTTCCTCGATTTCTCAAGTTGATATGTAAGGGGTGCTAACAACTTTATAGTCACTTTAAGTGCTAGCACACCTCCGTCTACCAACAAGTAGTTTCCTCCATCAAGTCCCCACGAGAGGCAAATATTGAGAGGTTGACTTCTCTCAACATCAAGATGTAGAAAATCTAACACATGGTCACAACGATGAATATCATAATAGACTATCTTATTTCAATCTCATACTAGGGTTTCTCCATCTCCCCAAAAACTAATGATCTACTCAGACATGGAGGCAATCAACATCAAAGCAATAACAATGGAATCTATCATAGATTAATAGTACTTGTATAAACCCACAACGAATATGGAAATTACAACAAGATCTAGACAAGATGTAGATGGGATGGATAGAGATGGTGGTGATGTAGCGGTGTATGATGAAGATCGATGCCTTAGCCTCCCGGATCTGCGCAAGGCGAAGATGGATCCTTGTTGAATGAGTTCCCCCTCCAGATGCCTTCTGGAGGTGAGGTTTCTGCAATTTCTGGGTGTTCTGTATGTCGTCTCCCTGAACCAGCTGCATGGAGTGAAACTATTTGAGGAGGCGGAGGCGGCGCCAACTATACGGCCGGAGTTATACGGCCAGAAAATTTGCTCTGGTCGTATAGTTGGTCGTTGGACTCTCTGCCTTCTTTGTTCGCTTCTAGTTTTCTTCTGGTATTATTAATATTTCCCAAATAAGCGATTTACGTTGGTTTTATTCCTTTTCTCCAAAGTACAACTGCTCCAAGAATTGTATCCATTGGATCCATCATCTGTCCTAATCCAGGTTAAAACAGACATAAAATGTGCGCGCGAGCGCCGTAAAATACCAAGATCCTACATGTACAATGCAAAATAATAGTGAAAACATGATGCAAATTTTCACTCATCACAAAGCAAGTAATCCAACACAAGGTTTATCACTAGTATGACTAGAAGGATCACTAGGAATAGCACATGGCAAAATAGTATTTTTTGAGTGGAAGTTGTGCTAATTTCAAAAGGAGGCTCACAAGATGTTACCTTAGTAATACTTGCCTCACGAGCTAACTTTAACCCATCGTGGGATATTAGAAGATCATTATGAGAGCCCGAGAGCATTTCATGACTTTTTTCCAATTTCCTATACTTGCTAGTTAGCAACTCAAGTTGAGCTCTTAGCTCAACATTCTCCTTTAGGGTAGATGCTTCACAAGAAGTAGAGTTAGTAGCACTAGAATCATTAATAGATTTTCCTTTTCAAGCTCAAAAGATTCAATTTTTTGTGTGAGGAGACAATTATTGTGCTTCTCCTCGGCAAGCTCTTGCTTAAGGAGATTGAATCTCCGACTCCCTTCATTAAGTTGGAAATCCAACTGCTCTATGGTTTCCGTTTGTTTAGTTATGGTGTCCATAATGTGTTTGAGACAAGCAATGGCCTTATTATTACTACGAAGAGAGGTACACAAAAAAGTTAACTCAAGCACAAGAGCACTTGTATCCTCATCAAGGTCATCATCACTATCATCATTATCATTGCTATTACCTAGAGAAGATATGTTGGGATCCAAAGTAGGAGATACCTTTGATCCTCTTGCCATAATGCACATGTGAGCACGGGAGGATGAAGATGAGGATATTGTTGAATCTCCATTCATGATTGTGTTGGGGTTCCGCATATGAAAACAATAAATTTTACCCTACGCCCCTGAACCACTAAATCTGCTAGGACCTATCTATTAGTAATACAGTAACGGGAGGGACTTTTCGTGAACTTACCCTTGAAGACTAAAAAGTGTTGTCAACGCTCAGGAGAGCATGGTTGATGTAGACGAGCCGAAGCCGACCTCAAGGTCGTGATGAAGTCATCGCGCTCCTTTGTCTCCAACGACTTGAGTGCCTCAAGTGCGACACCTCGCGGGGAGTTACACACGTCCGGTGCCTGATGATGACTCCCGCTTCCCCGATCCAGCAGCAGTTGTGGAAGTAGAGCTCCCGGATCCGAATCTCGCAGCACGACGACGCTCCACGGTGAAGATGTCTCTCGTTCGCACAGTCCAGACTTGGGACCACGGTCACGATAGAGAGAGGGGGAGGGAGAAAATATCAATTAGAGGTCCTCCCAAAAGTGAGAAGATCTTTAGTGATTATTGGTGTATTTTATTTGGTCAAATACCCCCACTGTATATAGGGGAGGGGAGGTACTACCTCCCTCAAAGTCCCAGGGTGGTACTAAAGGAGAGGAGGGCAAGGGGAGGCCGCCGGCCACCTAGTGGGCCCCGCGCGGGGGGCTAGGCCCAGCCGGCCACCCCCTTGGCCCCTTCTCCCTTTCTCCTTTCCCTAAAGGGCCCTCTCCCCTCCGGGAATTGGCCCATTAAGCCTTTGACCATTTAAATTGATTTTTTCTTTATTAAATAATTATGAATAAATGATTAAATCAATATTTAACATTCATTCACATATTATTCAACCTCCGTGGCTATGGAACACTTCCACCTCCACTCCGGACATCCTCCGAACTTACTGAAACCCTTCCGGTTTTCTCTCTACTATTCTTCGGCGATTCTACCGATCCTATAAACGCTCTCTAAGAATCATCAAGTCCTTAAGCGTGATACCCCACGGTTCGGGAACACTCCAGACATGGTCAGGACAGTCCCACACCAATGATCAACAGAGGGACCTGGATGGCCATGTGACCCCTGTGTGTTCCACGAAGATCTTTTGTCGTTTGAACCGGGACAGTCGTGTCTTATTCCCTTTGTCACTCGATACTTGCATTGCCCGAGATCTGATCAATGACATCACCATGTCATGTTCAATCTCGTTACCGAACAATGCTACTTGACTCGTTCCGACAAGTGATATCCCCGTGATCAAATCACATGTTGTCCAGCTATTGGATATAACTTCTCCGAGTGGGCCCTTTAAGTATCTTCCCGTCACATGGACGGACAAATCCCGCTCTTGACATATATTGCCTCTACGGTTTCCTACGAGTACCTGAACACACCTTTATAACCACTGTATTACCAAGTGGCGGTTGATGCTATCTAAGCACTCTCGGGAGACAATGATTGATATAGCACTCACGGTCTAAGGAATAGTCTACGAGGATCCATTTGTAATCATCGTAACTTAAACTTCGTGACATGATCGGGTCATGATGTTTAGGTTGCATATTGGTTCATCATCTTATTCTCGGAATGAGATGACTCCATTTCCAACTGGCATAAATGCCACATGATCAGGAAACATGATCATCTGTTGACCAATGAACCAGTGACTAGAGTTTCACTGGGAACCCCTAGTTGTTTATATATCACACGTGTATTGATGTTTCCACTTAATACAGTTATAGCATGATATAAAACTTAATCATAAACTATATGAAATATGATAATAGTCCTTACTACTATTTATCTCTAGGGCATATTTCGACTAGATTATGTCTTGCTCCATAGAATGTTTTATTTCCTTTACATTGTTAGATACACAACTAGAGGAAATAGAAGCATTTTGCACATGGGAACAAGACAAATCAAGCATATCATCTACATTAGTACTCAAATAGTTTCTAGATGATATGCAAGGACTAGAAACACAAAGGGATGTAGAATTATTATTGCAAGAAGGGTTTAAGTCAAAACTCTCTACACAATTATCACTTATAGAACAAGATTCATTGGTGTAAAGAGAAACACTACCATCATCACATGTGGTTTTTCCACTCACCATGCCATTACCTTGTGACTTGTCACATGTAAGTGAAGTGGAAAGAATCGAAATCTCATCACGGACGGAGGTGGAAGCAACTTGGAGCTCCTCATGATGTGAAGGAGAAGAGAGCTCCTCGGAGAAACCACAGACTATATGAGAAATGGAACCACCAAATATTTCTTTAAGCTTGGTCCACTTATCATGAGATGACTTGCACTTTACAATCATCAAGAACAAATTAACTGTGGGGCTCAAAGAGAAAATAAGCTCATTAGATACTTGAGCTCTGAGATGTAAATTTTTCTCATCCTCTAAAGATAGATTTTGAGGATCCATCGGAGGAGAAAAACCTACATCTAGAAATCGCTCAATATTTGGACACAAGGTCCAAAGATTACAAAGCAAGCAATTTCTCTACAAAGCATAATTTGTGCCATCAAAGATAATTGTGTCATTATGCACTATACTACTAGCCGACATCTTTACGCTCTAGGCGGTGAACCCTAAACAAGGAGAGACCTTGCTCTAATACCAATTGAAAGGATAGAGATGTCACCTAGAGGGGGGGTGAATAGGCAATTTCAAAACTATTACGATTTTAGCTTGATAGAATGCAGAATTAAACTAATGTTTATTTTACAAGCACAAAACCTAAATACACTAGGATCAACTAAGTGCACCAACAACAAGTTAAGCTAAGCAAGATAGCACAAGATGAATATAACCACAAGTGATAGGCAAGATATAAGTACTTCAAGCTCTATGGCTATCACAAGGAAAGTAAGCTCGGGTATAGAGATAACCGAGGCATGCGGAGACGAAGATGTATTCCCGTGTTTCCTTACAAGTAAGGTACGTCATGTTGGAGAGGTGTGGGATTCCACGAAGGATTTCCCAACGCCACGAAGGCTCACCTTCTTCTCCGAGTCTATCCCATGAAGGAATAGGACCTTTCCTTATGGTTAGCTTTCCCTCCACTCCGGAGATGGCAAGCTCCATAACCACTTTACAAGTTCCCCGAAGGAGAAGCCCAGGTCTCTTCACAATCTTCCATGAAGAGGACACCGCTGCACCAACCGCCAAGCCAACTAGGAGGTCACCCTCCAAGAGCAACAAGCTTAGGGTCTCTCACTTGAACAAATAGTTATGGAGAGCTCAACAATTATGCAAGAACGCAAAGCAATAACACCAAGGGTGTTCAAATACCTCACTCTCAAATCCCACCAAAGCAACAAGTGCTAGGGAGGAATTAGAGAGGAAGAACAATGGTGGAAGTCAACCAATGACTTGAAGATCTAGATCCAATGGGTTCCCCTCACTTAAAGGATGAATTGATTGGTGGGGATTGTAGATCTAGATCTCATCTTCCAAAGACCTCAAAAATATGCAAGAATCATAGGAGGGAAGAGAGAGGAAGAAATCTCAAGAGGTTCAACAATGGAGGTCAATTTCGTTGTCAAGAACACCCGAAAACATTGGGGGAAGAACCCCCTTTTATAGGAGAAAGCAAATATGGCCATTGGGAAGAACCCCCTTTTATAGTTGAACCGGATCTAAACTGGGAAGGGTTACAGAATGTAATCCCAGTTAGACTCGGTTGCGAAACCAGGGATCCCGGTTGAATCCCGATTGAATCGGATCTGAAACAGACTTTACGAAAAACACAATAAATTTTGCATCCAGACTCCGGTTTCGATGATCTTGGTCTTGTTTTGACAAGGACAACAACATCTAGAAGATGGTTCATAAAAACATCATAGTCCAACAAAGAGGGTAGAACCAAATGAAGAAAGGTATGAAGCCTCCCTAACAGAAGAACCGGTAAAACCTTCAAATTCGAAAACACCATAGAAGATGCATAGGAATTTTGTTTTCAATGAACTTGGGCTTGTTGAAGAGCTAGCAACAAGATCAAGAACCTCACAAGGAGAAACTCCAAGAAGCAACAAAATAGGAAGATGCAAAATATGTGATGACCCACAAGTATAGGGGGTGTATCGCAGTATTTTCGAGGGAAGTGAAACCCAATTTATTGATTCGACACAAGGGGAGCCAAAGAATATTTATAAGACTTAACAACTAAGTTGTCAATTCAGCTGCACCTGGAAACAATCTTGCTCACAGCAGTTTATCAGTAGCAACATTTTTGTAGTAGGAATAGTAAAGTAGCAGCAGTAGTAAAGTAAAGACAGTAGTAACAATAGCAACAAACAGTAGGATTCGAGTGCGGTAGGCATAGGGATGGATGGACGGGAATTGCATGGACAAGACAATTCACATAGCAATCAGAACAAAGGGCAATTGCAGATAAATAAGATAAATCATTCAAGTACTAGATAATCCTAGGCATGTGTTCCATATATAGTCATACGTGCTCACAATGAGAACTTGCACAACATCTTTTGTCCTGCTAGCCCGTTTGCAGCAGGGCCTCAAAGGAACTACTGGCAATTAAGGTGCTCCTTTTAATAGAGCAACGGAGCAAAGCATTAACACTCCGTGAACACATGTGATCCTCACATCAAAGCCATTCCCTCCGGTTATCCCGATTTCTGTCACTTCGGGGCCATTGGTTCCGGACAACAATGTGTGTAAACAACTTGCAGATAAGACCATAAATAATACTATCATAATGAATCAATAACATGTTCAAATCTGAAATCATGGCACTCGGGCCCTAGTGACAAGCATTAAGCATAACAAGTCGCAACAAAGTCATAAAGCAATAATAGAAGATACTATGCACCACGCCCAAACAATCTGATGCCATTACATGAACGATCTCATCCAATCCCTACCATCCCCATAGCCTACAACGGGGGTTTACTCACTCATAGATGGGGGAAACATGGATGGTCGATGCAGAAGAGATGGTGATGATGATGGCGATGATCTCGTCCAATTCCCGTCAGGCGGTGCCGAACGGTTTCGTCGCTGTGGAATCTGGTGGTGGTGGAGCGGAACTCCTTCGAAAAACGTCGACCTCCTGGAAGTTTTTAGGTCGAAGGCATCTTATAGGCGAAGAGGGAGACCGAGGGGTGTCTAGGGCGGCAGACCACCTGGCGCGGCACGCACAAGGTGGCGGGTGTTGTGGCTGGGCCCCAGCCCCACTCCGTCTCATATTCTGGCTTCAGGAGTCTTCTGGTGAAATAGGATTTTTGGCTTTTGTCTCGTCCAATTCCGAGAATATTCATTTTCTGACTTTCCTGGAACCAAAAACAGCAGAAAACAGGCAGCTGGCACTATGGCTCTTGTTAATAGGTTAGTCCAAGAAATCATATGGAAAGTACTCCAAAGTGTGGACAAAACACAAGAAACTAGATAAAACCAAGCATGGAACATAAAAAATTATAGATACATTTGCACTGTATCAACATCCCCAAGCTTAACTCCTGCTCGTCCTCGAGTAGGTAAGTGATAAAAAGAAAGAATAATTTTTGAGGTGACATGCACCATCATAAACTTGATCAAAGTATTTGTAAAACATTCAAAGCTGGGATCATAGTACTTCAATCATAACATGAAACACAAAGTTCTAGCAATAAAACAAAGAAACTATGATGCAACATGAAAAGGCACAAACAAAAGATTCATGAATAACAATGCTTTGCAAGACGTTTGTTTGTTTCACATAAAGAAAACATAGCATAATGGGATTCAGCTTGTCTCTGATAGAGTAGCAAATATAAATACATAGGACACCTTCAAAGTTTATAAGAGTGACTAGATACAAATAGTTTAAAACAAGCAATATCAAGGTATGCATCAATCAACAAGTCTTGGGACAATGCACATAGAACTAAGAATGGCCACTATGCTCTCAAAGTAGGTGCATAAAGATAGAAGGTGGAGACTCAATATATAAGTGGAAGAAAGGCCTTCATAGAAGGAAGTAGGGATTCAAATCTCATAAAGAGCTTCCAAAAATTATGGTACTTAATAGCTTTCAGCTCTCATTGCCCCTATCATAAGCATCTTGAAGTGATTAAGGTTAAAGTGAACAAACTATGGTGTATATGCTTGATGAAGTATAAATTAGAAATTTCATGTCCCTTGAATACGAGGGTCGCTCCTCATGCTAATCAAGTTTAGTCACCGGTAAGTTCTTGTCATCGTAAGTACATGTGTATCATAGAGAACCGCCAACGGGGTACCCCTTGCCCGATGATACGGAAGAATCCCCATATCAAAATGACAAGGCAAGCAGACAACGAGCATCTCAGCAATCTTCTTATTTACCATGGTAATATGGTGCTTTTTTCTCTCTTTCCTCTTTTCATAATCTCTTTTTTTTCTTTTTTCTCAATATCGGACTCTTTTTTTTTATAAGAAGAATGCTTCATAGGCAGCTCATTATGGTTACGCTGCAGGTTTCCACCATGTCAGCATGGATTAGACCAGCGGCCCAGGCGTTTCTCTAACACATATACATAACTCCATGGACTTACAATCTCCCCTTTCATTTCACACCGACGACATCCATAGACAAAAGAGCATGATATCAACTAGGTACAAAGTACAAGTGCAATGTTGAAAGCGTTCCCCATGACAGCATGGTGCTGCTAATCCCCAACAAATAAGTGCAAGCATATACAACATAGACGACACAATGGTTCAAGTTTATTAAGGGCAAGAAAAGTAAAGTGTGCCATCAAGTTCGTGAGAGCTTTAATCACTAGTTTTCTCATAACAAGTTTAATTCGGAAGGTAGATAAAAACATGAATATACTTGGAATAGCATATGCTAATAGGTAGGTATGGTGGACTCTTTGGAATAACTTGGTTTAGGGAGTTGGATGCATGAGTGGAACTCATACTTGGTTATGGAGGCTAGCAAAAGACTGGGAGCGACAAACTAGGAGAGCAATAATGGCCATAATCATGCAGAGCGACAAAACATCATTGATCAAAGCATAAAGTGATACTACAAGTTGAAAACTAAAGGATCATAAAGGCTTATGGTGACTTGTGATAGTCATAACATGGTGTGAGCATGCGCCAAGTCAACCCAAATAAAGCATCAAAGGAGAATACCACAATACTATGCTTTAATATGCTAAAACAACGCATGATTCATCCAAGGCACATTAGGCAATCTCAATTGTTTATAATAAGTCATAATACAGCAAAGAATACTAAGCATAAAGCCAAAACAACATCAAGCATGGCATGACAAAGCATAGGCCACAGTCAAAAACAAGCTCCTTTTACCACTTAAGCATGAACTTTCCTACTCTTTTCCAATCCAAACCAAACTATTTGAAAATCAATGCATGAAAGAGGGGGTCCAACCAATTTATTCAGCAAACTAAGAAAACCAAGCAAACGAAAAACCAAAACAAAAACGAAAAAGAAGACGCTCCAAGAACAACACAAATGTGCATGAAATAATAAAAATGAAGTGTTTGGAAGAAACCTGGGATTTTTATTGATGAAGAAGGGGGGCTGCCTTGGGCATCCCCAAGCTTTGACGCTTGTACTTCTTGGATATTTCTTGGGGTGACATGGGTGGCATCCCCAAGCATGAGATTTAGTCCATTCTTCATCTCATTACTCATTCCTTCCATACACCTGAAATTTTTTCCTTCATACAAAACTTCACACCATCTTTATTAACAACATTAGTGCACTCAAGATAATAAGTCTTTAGGTTCAGTTCCAACTCCAATAAAGCTTCCATTAAAACACAAGATACTGTAGCACTTCCCTCAAAAAGCTCAATTCCCCAAAAGAACTAAAAAAGGAACCAACAAGAAGCAAATGCAAATAATGGCAGAAATCTGTCAAAACAGACCAGCAGGTAAAGACGGATTTTTTCGAAGACCTTCTGTTGCTCAAATCGAAAAGTGTTGAACTAACGGAAGTTAGATAACAACCTGGGGCAGAAGAACAAAATTTCACCCCTGAAAAGGACGTACATATATTTTACACGAATTTTTACGGTGAAGCACATAAATCTGTTTCGGGACAGCAACTTTCCCAACCATTACTTCTCTCTCATTAGAGGTTACTCTTAGCACAAAAAGCAAATAAAAAGAATAAGGAGCGGTTATTACTGACTTCCAAGACTCATCTAAAACTTTTGGGTTATTTTCCAATGATTACTTTTGTTTAATGCATTTAAGTTAGGCATGATAGTTTGAGAGGATGCTCACATAAGAAATATGAATTGAAGTAAAAGAGAGCATCAAGAAGCAAATTCAAAACACATTTAAGTCTAACCCACTTCCTATGCATAGGAATCTTGTATGCAAATAAATTCACAAAGAACAAAGTGACAGGCATAGGAAGATAAAACAAGAGTAACTTCAAAACTTTCAGCACATAGAGAGGTGTTTCAATACCATGAAAACTTGTACAACCATATTTTCCTCTCTCATAATAATTTTCAGTAGCCTCATGAATAAACTCAACAATATAACTATCACATAAAGCATGCTTTTCATGATCTACAAACACATAATTTTTATCAAGCTCAAAAATAGTGGGATTAAAGCCTTTAATCCCACTTTTAACAATTCTATAACAAGATGGCTGATCATTCAATATAGGACCATCGTCTAGAGCTTTATCATAAACAATTTCTAAGCAAAACTCTTTAGTACCATGCATCTCGAAGTTAGGCACAAATAAAGGATTATCACAGATAACATGAGCATAACATTCATCCTCCTTTGGTAAGCATGGGGGACAATCAAATAATGTAAGGGATAAAGAGTTACTCTCGTTAGAAGGTAGGCATGGGTAGCTAATCCATTCTTCCTCCTTTTGTTCATCACTCTCCTCCTCTTTTTCATCTAATGAGCTTTCAGGTTCATCAATTTCTTCTTCCATAGGATCCTGCAAGGCATTAGTATCTTCCATTTTTGGAAAGCATATATTAATATATTCAAGAATATAGCCATTTTCTTCCTTGTAATTATCAAAGCAAAATTTAAGTATATCATAAACCTCATGTTTATAAGGTGAATCATCAATATTTTCAAGCAAACTAGCAAGTTCAAATTCACCCTTCTAAGCAATAAATTCCTTAATTTGTCCCACATCATAAAATTCATAATTTCCCTTAACATAAGAAGATATAGTAACATTATCATTATACTCACATTGAAAAGGGAGGTGCTTATACCTCTTACAGCAACAAGATTTATCAAAGCAATAAGTAACATTATAAGTAGAGCACACGTTTATAGCAATGGTATACAATTTATCAATTTGTTCCCATAAGTGTTTCCCTTTTTGTGACAAGCAGTATTCCTTATAATAGTATTTTTGATCTTCCGTGAACCCACCTTGCCAATAAGATTCAGTTTTAAAGAAACCAACCATTGACAACAAGCATGATAAAGCAAGACAATAACAGACTAATGAAAATAACAACTAGAGTAGGAACTAATTTTTTTTGTATTTTTGATAAAGAAACAAGCAAACAAGGTGAAAATAAACTAAGCTTGAACAATAGTGATTCCAAGTGGACTTGATAAATAAAGCTATGCTCCCCGGCAACGGCGCCAGAAAATAGTCTTGATGACCAATAAGTATAGGGGGTGTATCGCAGTATTTTCGAGGGAAGTGAAACCCATTTTATTGATTCGACACAAGGGCAGTCAAAGAATATTTATAAGCCTTAACAACTGAGTTGTCAATTCAACTACACCTGTAAACAATCTTGCTCATAGCAATTTATCAGTAGCAACAGTTTTGTAGTAGGAATAGTAAAGTAGCAGCAGTAATAAAGTAAAGACAACAACATAATAGCGAAACAAGAGGATTCGAAACGGTAGGCATAGGGATGGATGGACGGGCGTTGCATGGACAAGACAATTCACATAACAATCAGAACAAAGGGCAATTGCAGATAACTAAGATAAAGCATCCAAGTACTAGATAATCCTAGGCATATATTCCATATATAGTCATACGTGCTCGCAATGACAACTTGCACAACATCTTTTGTCCTGCCAGCCCATTTGCAGTGGGGCCTCAAGGGAACTACTGGCAATTAAGGTGCTCCTTTTAATAGAGCACCGGAGCAAAGCATTAACACTCTGTGAACACATGTGATCCTCACATCAAAGCCATTCCCTCTAGTTATCCTGATTTCTATCACTTCAGGGCCATTGGTTCCGGACAACAACGTGTGTAAACAACTTGTAGATAAGACCATACACAATACTATCATAATGAATCAATAACATTTTCAGATCTGAAATCATGGCACTCGGGCCCTAGTGACAAGCATTAAGCATAACAAGTCGCAACAAAGTCATAAAGCACTAATAGAAGATACTAGGCACCATGCCCTAACAATCTGATGCCATTACATGAACGATCTCATCCAATACCTACAATCCCCATAGCCTACAGCGGGGGATTACTCACTCATAGATGGGGGAAACATGGATGGTCGATGGAGAAGCGATGGTGATGATGATGGCGATGATCTCCTCCAATTCCCCATCCCGGCAGGGTGCCAGAATAGAGTTTCTGGTGCTGTTTTGTGGAATCTGGTGGTGGCGTGAGCGAACTCCTTCGGAAAACGACCCCCCTGAGTTTTTAGGTCATAAGGCATCTTATAGGCGAAGAGGGAGACCGAGGGGGTGTCTAGGGAGGCCATACCACCCCCTGGCGCGGCCAGGTGGTGTGGCTGGGCCCCAGCCCAACTCCGTCTCATATTCTGGCTCCGGGAGTCTTCTAGTGAAATAGGATTTTTGGCTTTTGTCCCGTCCAATTCCGAGAATATTCATTTTCTGACTTTCCTGGAACCAAAAACAGCAGAAAATAGGCAGTTGGCACTGTGGCTCTTGTTAATAGGTTAGTCCAAGAAATCATATGAAAAGTACTCCAAAGTGTGGACAAAACACAAGAAAGTATATAAAACCAAGCATGGAACATCAAAAATTATAGATACATTTGCAATGCATTAGTATGCAAAGGATTGATCTCCCTAAAACAATGTGATCAAGTTACCCAACCGAAAGCCCCTCTTGATAGTGCGACTATCTATCCTATAACCTGGTCTCCCAACAACCACCTTGAGACGGGTAAAAGGAAAACCTAGCAAGGCCATACCTTTGCCTTGCCCATACCGCTTGATCTTGATGACAATGCTTCAAGCTCCATCCAAGCCGGAATGCATCACTTGATCATTGTTGCTTCGTGAAGACTCATAATTTGCTCCCCCATACACCACTATGGGATAGCTTCATTAAGACACGTCTTCACATGTCCATTATCACCAATATGGAAGGCAAGCTTCAAGCAAATGATCTTCTCGAGATGCTTATGTTGAACTTTCCCTTCTCAACCTTGCTGATGATTACCACTTGATGTCATCCTCTCATGGGCTATATGAAATCTTCACTTTTGAAGCATGCCCATGGAAATATACCTATCCCATATAGAAAAGCAAAGGCACATATATAATGGGTTAGTTCATGATGCATAATTGACAAGGCTTACCATACCACAAGATCCATGTGATACATTCTTTATGCTTCATGTGTTAACCAACTTGAAATCGCTCTTCACTCTTTGTATTGGTCAACCAAGTATCTTCTCATGCTCCATCTCAATATCTTGAGGTACATAAAGAACTCATTTCATTACATGCTCGAAATCTTAGTCAACAATAGCTCAACTAATGAGGCTATCATTACACCGACTTAGAGCCATATCTTGAATTCTTCTATTGAGATCACACTCTCAAGATCTTGATCATATCATATTCTTCTTCAACTCGATGATCTTGATGCAATACTCAAGGTATATCTTTATCTTCATGGTATCCATAGTTGAATCCAACACATGAACTACAAGCATGACCTATGGAATATTCCTTCATATAAAACTCAATGAAAACATTAGTCCATAGGGATTGTCATTAATCACCAAAACCACACATAGGGGCAATTAAACTTTCAGTGGTGTTCAGAGAGCATTGCTCCATCGCACCTCTCCAACAGAGACGTAGCTTTTTTCGAAGTGAACTTTAGGATAAAACTCATCGTTTCCATGTCCATCGGTTATTTATCAATCGAGCCCTTTAATTATGCAATTTACATTGTGATAGTCATCGTGCTTTAAGTATTATATCTTGCTATCACCTTGTTGCTTGTCTTGTTTAGCATAGGTTGTTGGTGCACTTAGTGAACCCAGTGGCTTTAGGTTTTGTGCTTTGGTAAATTAAACATTAGTTTTATTCTATATTTATTAGAGCATAAACCGTAATTATTTTAAAAGCCTATTCACCCCCCCTCTAGGCGACATCCATTGTCCTTTCACCCTCCCCTATGTAGCTAGCCAACCTCTCGTGACCCCCGTGAGCAGATGCACATGCCGTGCTCGATCTCCTAGGCCCTTTCTATCGTTGTGAGGGATATCCTGTCCAGGTATATCCATGGCAGGCACTCATACTCAAAAATCAGGGTGACCCACCAGGGTTAGAGCCTATGGCTCCATGGGCGGCCCAATCAACGAGACAGGCAGAGGCCCATCCAGCTATGAGAAGGCCCAGAAGGATTATCGACTTGGGTTCGACACCAGAAGACATGGAATACACGATGTAATAATTATCGACTATGTTGTAATTTGTACCGTAGCCGGATAGGATTCCTCTCTATAAAAAAACCCTATACCAAATGACTATATAATCCGGCATACGGGCAACCCTTAGGGCACAACAATTCACAACCTTGCACATGCAAACCATAGTCAAACCCTATGTAACCTCCAACTATGCCGATTATACTGGATTGATTGCATGAGGAGGATCCAACTGCCGCAATTTGGATCTGAACCTGGGTAAACTTGTGTGCTCCCCATCCTGAATATCCTCACGTCTCACACCCCCTCTCTTTCCATGCCTCGAGGACCCCTCATGGCGTACCAGTCATCAATACAATGACAACCATCGTGCAACCGCCATCTGCCGCACACACACACCTGTGCCTTGGCCGCTAGGTCTGCCCATCTTCCTCAGCCGCTCGTAAGCAGTAGCAGGCCAACAACTCCCTCCTCATCCTCATCTCGTCTGTCTCTGGCCAGAGAAGGTAAGCAGCAGCAGGCGTGCGGCCCTCCCCATGCCGGCTCGATGAACCCTGGTTTCTTTTTTAGATGGGGACTGAGATGGATTAAGGCAAGATAGAATCATGCCTGGTGGGCTCGACCAGTCAGTGAGACAATGGTTATTTCCGGCTGTGATTGTCCTTTTCCCCGGTCCGCCAAAATGGGTCCAAGGTTCACTTTGGATCAGGATTCGGTATAAACGACGGGGATTTTGGATTTAAATCGCCTAAAAGTTTGTTTTGGACTTTTTACTTGCACGGAGATGTGATGGGGACCCATGGATAGATGGATGGGCGGGCCATTTTTTTTATGCATTCCGAGGAAGATCTACGCGATGGCCAAGGCCAGATTTGAATTTCATAATCTGCAGAAACTTCACGGGAAACAGGTACATAGCTCAGGTACGCCATGAGCCTTCCGTATGGATATCAATGAGACCAGCTGGAAAAAAAAATAGCGCGAGGAACATGGAGTTTGGTGGCAGCGAACAACGCATGGGAAGCGGTTCACGATCATGTGCAATTAAACCAAATCAAGCACGTACGCTGTCATGCATGATACCCTGGCGACACCGGTCCTAGACACAAATTTGATTGATTGATTGGTGGCCACCTAAGCAACACATGCATGGAACTCTTTTAAGGCAGATCTTCTATGGAGCTTCTCCCCTTCCCACCGTCAAGAAAAAGACCCTGTCTCCAAAGCTCTAACTGAAGACAACGAGTAAATCATGCATCTCGCAATTAAAATGGATGATCTTTTGGAAGCAATGAGTAGTAGCCACCGACCATACAGTGTGGGACAGTGGACTGTTCTGTGTTCTGGTTTCTTACCTTTTACCTTACCTACTGCTCCAGTACCACTGCATGCCACTGCTCACTGTGGCCGTAGTAGCACTGTTGGTATCGATTCATTTTGCAATGCCACAGGCCCAGGCCAGCAGTAGTAATTAGATTAATGGGCGAGATCCAGACTAACGTGATGGCGAGAGTAGGATAATATATACGTCTGCCCACTAATTCGCAGGGCCCCCGTGATGTGCTCCGTACTGATCAGCTCGTGGGTTCCAAGCAGAGAGCTTCATTTGTTTTTCCTTTCTCTAAGGCAGTTATTAGGTGCATCGAAGTTTTGAATTAATCCAATCACATCGCATGGAATGCTTCAAGCAGGCTATAGTACGTGTCAATGTTAGTGGAAGAGAGAGAAAGAATGAGAGAGGAAAGCGGGCTGTTACTAGTTTATTTCCCTAGCTAACGGTAAAACTGATCGCTTCGTCCACGGTCCACGGTGATGCATTAATTATGATATTCGTCGTGTCAAGATTCCAAACTCTAAATTGGTGGTAGTAGCAGGCACCGGAGGCGTATGAGATAAACAACAGCACCATTAACATCACAATGCAAGAGTAAACAAAAGTAAAGGCATCCTAGATTCAACAATAGTCCTGCTATACACGTTACGTTTTACATAGATCGTCCGGACAATATCGTGTGTGCAGCAATTCCGACTCGAGATTGATATATGTTGGGGGATACCCGGGTAGGGTTACGCTGGGTATAGAGGACGAGTTAGCCGAGGTATAGCTAGGTCAAAGCGAAAGCTGGCCGGGTCACCTCAAGGCAGGCCGACTTACGGAGTAATCCGGACCAGAGGATGTCCACCTGACTGTGTCCCGGCCGACGTGAGTCGTATGCCGGCAGGCTTTTTGTAATTTGTATGCAGGTACCCACGGGGCCGGGTTATACCAGGCTTGCAAGAGAAAGAAGGTATCTCGCTGGTCAAAAGGTGGTCTCTGTGCGCTGGAGCATGAGCGAAGCGAACAGAAGGAGGGGCCAGCAGGGCGTGGCCGACAAAGGTAACATAGCCTATGTCGGCTGACGCTGGCGCCGCAGAGGGTTACGTAGCCTCTGCATAGCTTACGAAGGGAAAATGTCGTTTTGCTATTTTGGAAGAGGCATATTCCTAGGAATATGCCTCCACGTATGCCCTAACTGGCAATCTAGCTTCCCCTTTATAAGGAGTGCTAGGGCCTCTGTAGAAGGGGCTGACGGATAAGTAGTTTGTTCATTGGGAGATAGGTTGTGGTGAGAGTAAGAGAGCTTTTTCTTCCTCCTCTCCTAAATACAGCTCAAGGAGCATCTGTAAACCCAATGAACTTTGAGAATACAAAGCATCTGTGTGTGGAATCACCACACTATCCCTCACTGGATTTCTCTAGTGCATATTGGCCTCACCTTTAGCCTATCCATGGCATCTGCCGTGACACCACCACGACAGTTGGTGCCCACAATGGGACTAGCGGCGCTAGCATGAGTGAAGATCCGGACGGGAAGCATCATCGGCAACAGCGAGCGCATCGTCTCTAGGCTCGTTCAGTGCTTTGGAGCGTTGGACTACGTCAGCGACAATGCTAGTAGCTTCGGCAAGCGACCTCCACCGCGCAATGGCCTTTTCGTCAAGCTTGGCGCCCACAGGATCTACGTCGGCGTCGATGTGTCATGCGTTCACCCGCAACACGTCGTCGAAGGAGGCGAGCCACCCCTTAGCGCGGCTTATGGTGCGCGTATCACTTGCTCTCCTGACCGTGCTGAGGTGATGATGACAGCGCCTGACGTTGGCGCGAGCAAGGACCCGGCACCAGATCTGGAGGTAACACCCAAGGCACGGAGGAAGAGTAGAGGTCCACCGCTAGAGAGGCCAGAAAACGTGCTGCAGCAGGCGATAGATAGCTTGTCAAGCCCCATAGCACCTGTGGTAGATCCGGCTCAGGCACAGGCCGAGTTAGAGGAAACTAGACAGAAAATACTAGAGGGTGCGAAAAAGATAGCCGCGGCTCAGCAGTCGTTGAACATGACGTTGCGTGAGTACGCAAGAGCAAATAAGGTAGATGCGGTAAAAGTAAAAGGGAGAAACCTCATCAGTGAAATGAACAAAGAGGGTGAGACTAGAGTTGAGGAATCATAGAACCTGTTGTCCATGGGGCTGTCGAAGTCCAGCACCCCAGCAAAGAACCTCAGAGCAGTGGATGCGGCTGCATCCGAACTAGAAGGTTTGACGGGTGAAGCCCGGCAAAGACAATAGGAGAGGGTCAATGAGTTAGTTCGGATCGCTAACAGACAGAATGAAGAGTTTCTCGGGGCTAACCCGGCAAGAGCTGGGGTTTCCAAGGTCGTTTATTCGGCAGTGGATAACCCGGAGAAATCTGCTGGAGTTGCATCATCCCCTCATGATGGCCCTAGAAGAGAGAAAATGGTAACCTCGGCAAGGAGAAACAAACAGATAGTCCTGTATGACCCGGAAAGGGCAAGGAAATGAAAAGCAATGCAGGGAAATGAGGATCGACAAAGTGTCAGCCGAGGTGAAGCTGGCCGAGATAACCGTGACCAAGGCAATGCCGGTAAGAGAAATGCTAGAAACGACAATGCCGGACAGCATAACTCGGCGGGTGCAGGGAAAAACCTACCTCGGCAACAGCAACAGCGGAGTGTACCTCGGCAAGAGCAAAGTGTCGGCCAGGGTATGCGGCAGAAATGTGCTCAAAAAGAGCAAGACCGATACAATGACGGTGATTCGGAAATGGTGAATGCAGGATACCATAGGCCAGATCATCATGTGATAGGGTCAAGGTTGGGAAGCAGGAACTTGCTCCCGGATGACGCCAGGCTGAAGCTGGATCGGCTCTATAGGTCGGAGAAAATTGAGGGGCAAGGTCCTCCGGGTCCAGCGTGCTTTGGGCCCCAAATCATGAAAGTGCTTCTGGTACCTAACTTCCAATTACCTAGAGGCACGAAAACATATGACGGCAGCACCAAGCCGGAGGATTGGTTAATCAACTATGCAACGGCAGTTAAAATTGCGACAGGCAATTTGAGATGGGCAGTGAAATATGTACCTCAGATGCTGGAGGGGCCAGCGAGGGTATGGCTAAACAATTTACCACCCGGTAGTATCAAATGCTTGCTAGATTTTGAGGAAATGTTCATTAGTAACTTCTTGAGCACGTATCAGAGGCCGAATAGGCCACATACCCTAGCAATGTGCAAGCAGAGACCAAATGAAACAGACCGGGAGTTCCTAACCCGCTGGTGCAACATGAGAAACTCATGTGAAGGCGTGATTGAGTCTCAGGCCATAGCTTGGTTTGCACAAGGGTGTAGATATGCAAGCATGTTGTAGCAAGGGTTACAAAGGGATATGCCAACTACGCTGGCAGAGTGATGGCTCAGTGCACGGCGCCCAGAAAAGTGCTGGTGCGTGGTTGATGTAGAGCTTGTTGGGAACCCCAAGAGGAAGGTATGATGAGCACAGCAGCAAGTTTCCCTCAGTATGAAACCAAGGTTTAATCGAACCAGTAGGAGCAAGGAAACACCCCAAAGGTGTTACTAGCTGAGCTTTGGTAGGGCGCACTACCGGTGCTAGTAGCAACGTGGAGACCTGCACAACACAACGACAAAACTTTGTCCCCAACTTGCGATGAGGTTGTCAATCTCACCGTGTTTTGCGGAAAACAAAGGATTAAACGTATCGAATGGAAAGAAGTAAAAGTTTGCAGAAAGTAAACACAAAGAAGTAAACAGTTGTAGATTGTATGTAAAGAAAAGGATCAGGATCCATAGTTCACTAGAGGTGGCTCTCCTTAGATAGATAACATGCTGGGTGAACAAATTACAGCGGGGCAATTGACAAACATTGAGAAAGCAATACATGCATATACTAATCATCTTGACTCCTTTGAGACTTGATTGAGCATTACAACATTATACATAGACCAACATCCAACTGCATCTATGACTAATAATCCACCTTCAAGTTATCATCCGAACCCCCTCCAGTATTAAGTTTCAAGCAACAGATTATTTCTTTACGAACTGTGTGTAAAGTAAACAATATGATTGTTCTATGAACAAAGGATTGTTGTTTTCTCCCTAGTAGCAACATCACATCTAGTACCTTAGAGATTTCTGTCACTTCCCTAGATTACCAGAGGCATGAACCCACTATCGAGCATAAATACTAACTCTTGGAGTTGCTAGCATCTACTTGGCCAAGATAGCTACTAACAACGGAAAGCATGCAAGATCACAAATAACAAAGACATGATAGAATCAATAATCAATCTGAAATAGCATCTCAATATCCATCGGATCCCCGCAAACACAACATGTAGAATTACAAATAGATGATCTTGATCATGAATGGAGCTCACAAGATCTAGACATGAAAGCACAAAGGAGGAGAACCAGCCATCTAGCTACTACATGGATCCGTAGTCCAAGGATGAACTACTCACGCATCACACCGGAGGCTTGCATGGTGATGAAGAAGGCCTCCAGGGTGAATTCCCCTCTCCGGCAGGGTGCCGGGAAGAGCTTCAGATCCCTCTCGATCTAGGGATGGAGATGACAGCGGCTATAGACTCTTTCGTGGATTTTTGATCGGGCCCTTAGGGTTTTCGTCTCGAGGGCAATATATAGGCGGAAGGAGAGGTCGAGGGGGTGCCGAGAGCGGCCACACCACCCCCTGGCGTGGGCCAGGCCTGGCCGCGTGGCCAGGTGGTGTGGTGGCCCCCTGGGCCCTCTCCGTCTCGTATTCTGGCACTTGATGACATCCGGAAAAATAGGCACTTTGGCTTTTGTCCCGTCCAATTCCGAGAATATTCATTTTCTGACTTTCCTGGAACCAAAAATAGCAGAAAACAGTAGCCTTGTGGTTCTTGTTAATAGGTTAGTCCAAGAAATCATATGAAAAGTACTCCAAAGTTGGAACAAAACACAATAAAGTAGATAAAACCAAGCATGGAACATCAAAAATTATAGATACATTTGCAATGTATCACAGAGACAATCCGGATTGCTGATTCGTATGCCTTAGGTGATCTGACTCAACCCTGAATTGTGTCAAACAAGTCAAATGAGGAGTACTACCAGCGAGATGGAGCCGGATCATCTCGACAAAATGATTATCGGAGTAAGAGAAGAGATGATAGACCGGATTATAGGTACAGTTCGCAACAAGTTGCTGCTGTAAACCAAGATCAACCTGGAGCAGAGAGTAATCAGCGTCAGAAAACTGGAGGGCAACAGTGGACTCCAAGAAATGATGGCAAGAAAACTTGGACGCCCGAGCAAAAGAGACAGTGGCAAGAAAAGAAAGACCGGCCGAGGTATACGTATGAGGCAATGCTGGATCAGCCGTGCAAATTTCACACGCCAAATCTGAGTAACCCGGCGGGTCATACAACTCGGCAATGTGAGTGGATGAGGAAGATAGAGCAAAGTGGCTCAGGGAATGCTCAGGCACCTCAGAACGATCAACCTCGACAGGAGTTACCTTGGCAGCAGTTGCTCTCCGGAGCAAATACACAACAGTTAATGTTACCGCCACCTTCGCCGAGGTATGAGAGTCATGAGAGAAGGGATGCAGTGCATCAGTTGGAAAACCAGCATCAGCCAGATCAAAGGTATCCCGGCAATGAGGGGAGAAATGAATACAGAGAGCATCATCAGAGTTACTGTGTGTTTACCACGGAGGAAACAGATAGAAAGAGCTTGCAACGCCAACATATGGAAGTAAATGCGGTTATGCCGGCAGCGACGAGGTATATGCCTTGGTCGGATCAGGAAATTACCTGGAGTATCAAGGACCATCCCAAGCTCATGACGGGTCCTGGTTCGTATGCATTAGTGCTGGACCCAACGTTCATCGGGCCAAATATCAATGTGAGGTTCTCTAAGGTGCTGATTAACAATGGCAGTTGCATCAATATTATGTACGTGGATACAACGCGCAAGTTGGGTATCTCAGAGAACATGCTCCAAGCTACAAGGACAACTTTCCATGGCATTGTGCCTGGTATCTCCTGTGAACCCATTGGCAAAGTCCGGGTTGACGTGTTATTCGGCACGAGAGATAACTACCGAACTGAGAATTTGGAGTTTGAGGCTGTGAACTTAGAAAGCGCATATCACGCGTTTCTCGGCAGGCCAACCCTGAACAAATTGATGGCAAGTACTCACATCAGTTACCTGAAGATGAAGTTGCCTGGGCCAAATGGAGTAATTACCATAGCTGGGGATTTCCAAAGTTCCATTGAGTGTGCATCAGCCGGGTCTAACCTAGCCGAGTCACTCGTGATTGCACAAGAAAAGAGAAAGATCCAAAAAGTAGCGGCATTGGCTTAGTCCGCGCAGCAGTATATGCCGGCGCTGAGTAACCCGCATGGAAGTGTCTCACTTCAAGCAACAAAGGATACAAAGAAAGTGCCCGTTGATGATCTGTTCCCGGAGCGCACCGTAACAATTGGTGCCGGGTTAACTGAGAAATAGGAAAGAGAGCTCGTAAATTTCCTCCATGAGAATCGGGATATCTTTGCTTGGTCTACACAGGACTTGTAAGGTGTTCCGAGGGAATTGGCCGATCACTCTTTGAATGTGAGACCCGGAGCAAAGCCGGTGAAGAAACCTCTCCGTCGCTTCGTCGAAGATAGGAGAAAAGTCATTGGAGATGAGATAGCTCGGCTCCTAGCAGCTGGGTTCATCATGTTAGTGCTTTACCCGGACTGGCTATCTCATCTGGTGCTTGTGGAAAAGAAGAAAGATGATCCGAATGTAGTAGTGGTTTGGCGTATGTGCATCGATTACACGAACCTGAACAAGGCGTGCCCAAAAGATCCATTCCTGCTACCCAGGATAGATCAGGTCATAGATTCTACTGCTGGGTGTGAATTGTTGTCATTCATAGACGCGTATTCTGGTTTCCACCAGATACCACTGAACCCAGATGATCAAATAAAGACTGCATTTATCACCCCGTACGGGGCTTATTGCTATCGCACTATGCCTTTTGGTTTACGTAATGCAGGGGCAACGTATCAAAGATGTATGCAAAAATGCCTACACGATCAAATTGGTCGAAATGTGCAAGTGTATGTTGACGATGTGGTTATAAAAACCAAGGAAAGCAAAACGCTCCTTGATGATATGAGGCAAACATTCGTGAACCTAAGGAGGTTTCGAATGAAGCTTAACCCGGAGAAGTGTACCTTCGGTGTCCCGGCTAGAAAATTACTCGGATTTCTTGTCTCCAGCCAAGGTATCGAAGCTAACCCAACTAAAATCCGAGCCATAGAGCGAATGGAATTTCCGAAGTGTCTTAACGATGTCCAGAAGTTCACTGGTTGCCTAGCATCCTTAAGTCGGTTTGTATGTCAGTTGGGAGAAAAGGCACTGCCTCTCTATAAGCTAATGAAAAAGTCGGACAAGTTCATATGGACGCCGCAGGCCAATGAAGCCTTCATCGAGTTAAATAAAATGCTAGCTACTGCACCGGTTTTAGCTTCTCCACTATCAAAAGAGCCAATGTTGCTCTACATAGCCGCAACCAACCGGGTTGTAAGTGCAATTATTGTGGTAGAGCGCGACGAGGAGGGTAAGTTAGTGCAAAGGCTAGTCTATTACCTGAGCGAGGTATTATCAGCATCAAAGCAAAACTATCCTCACTATTAGAAGATGGCATATGGTGTGTATATGGCGGCTAAGAAGGTAAAGCATTAGTTTGAAGAGAACCCCATAAAAGTGATATGTGAAGCCCCCATATCTGAAATAATGAGCAACAAGGATGCAAGCGGCCGGATCGCAAAATGGGCAATCGAGTTAGCCCGCTCCACAATTTGACACGAGAGATGCGATCAAATCTCAGGCTATGACCGACTTCTTCGTAGATTGGGCTGAAATGCAATACGAGCCACCGTTGCTAGATCCGAATTACTGGAGAATGCATTTTGACGGATCAAAGACGAAAACCGGGTTGGGCGCCGGAGTTATGCTTACCTCTCCTAAGAAAGATCAGCTGAAGTATGTGCTGCAGATCCACTTCACCGCATCAAACAATGTTGACGAATATGAAGCACTTGTGCATGGACTCAAAGTAGCAAAAGAAATTGGAATACGTCGAATCCAGTGCTTCGGTGACTCGGATTTGGTAGTTCAGCAAGTTTCAGGGCAATGGGATGCTCTGGATGCAAACATGGCACTGTGCAGAAGATATCAGGATACTTCAAGGTATGCGAATTTCACCATGTACCTCAGCTAGAAAATGAGGCTACCGACGTACTGTCGAAGCTCGGATCAACCCGACAAGTGATCCCGCCAGGTGTAGCACTAGAGCACCTCAGAAAGCCATCTATCAGGCCATCCCCAGAGTCCGAGTCAATCTATATACCGGCCGATCTGGAGTCCGGAAGTGGTTCAGGAAACCCGGGATCGCTTGCAAACCCGGGATCGCTTCAGAACCTGTGGATCGCATAGCAGATCCAGCTGAGGTTATGTCGGCGGATCAAATGGAAATTGACGAGGATGTATTTCCAGTGTGAGCCATACCAGCTTGGGCACTGCACATTTTCTAGTTCCTGAAGGATGGATATTTGCCCAATGAATAAGTGCTTTCAAGGCAAATTCAGAGGCGCGCAAAGGCATACACGATTATCAGCACCGAGCTATACAAGAGGAGTGTCACGAATATCCTCCAATGATGTGTTAACCCGGAAGAAGGGCTTGACATCCTCCGAGATATACATCAAGGGGAATGTGGGCATCACGCCTCATCCAGAGCCTTAGTAGCAAAAGCTTTCCGGCATGGGTTTTACTGGCCAAGTGCCTTGGAGCAAGCAGAGGATCTAGTAAGAAAAATGCAATGGTTGTCAGAGGTATGCTACCAAGACACACATGCCAATGTCGGAGCTCAAGACCATACCGATTACCTAGCCATTTGCCGTATGGTGTTTGGATATGGTTGGCCCATTGAAGCCGGCAAAAGGAAACATGACCCATATCTTGGTTATGGTTGACAAGTTTACAAAGTGGATTGAAGTAAAGCCGATAAGAAAATGTGATGGAGCTATATCCGTGTCATTCCTCAAAGATATCATCCTGAGATATGGTTACCCTCACAGTATCATAACAGATAACGACACTAATTCTGCTGAAGGAGCATTTGCGCGATTCTGCCGGGATAAGAATCTCCGGCTGGACGTTGCTTCAGTAGCCCACCCCGCATCAAACGGACAAGTGGAAAGATCCAACGGATTAGTTTTATCCGGGATAAAACCCCGGCTCATTGAGCCGCTACAAAGATCAGCGGGGTGCTGGATAGAAGAACTACCAGCGGTACTGTGGAGTTTAAGAACAACTCCGAATCGATCAACAGGCTATACGCCATTTTTTTGGTATATGGGGCAGAAGCTGTATTACCAGCTGACATAGAGCATGATTCGCCTAGGGTCACCCAATGCACAGAAGCCGAAGTGCGAGAAGCTCGGCAAAACGATGTTGATATGCTGGAAGAAGCAAGAGAATTGGCATTGTCCAGATCCGCCATATATCAGCAAAATCTCCGACGCTATCATAGCCAAAAAGTAAATCCCCGAGTCTTCCGGGAAGGTGATTTGGTACTCCGGTTGGTGCAGCATACTGCTGGCATGCATAAGTTATCCCCCCATGGGAAGGGCCCTTCATTGTGAGCAAAGCTTTGCACAATGACTCTTATTATCTCATTGATGCACAACCACAGGATAAGAACAAGGCGGACAGGTCTGGCAAAGAATCTAAGCGTCCATGGAATGTAACCCTACTTCGTCCGTTCTACACTTAACAAAGAAGTGTGTGTATCCGAGTTTCTCATATATCGGTATGTATGCCGGCAATGAGTTTATCAATGAAATCTTGGCACCTTGAGCAGTAACCCAGGGACTGCCTTAATAATATTTGTTGTCTTCTGTGTTTATTATTTATGTTTAGGGTTATACTCGACACCACTTATTTATTTTTATGTCGGCTGGCTTAAGTTGCTTCTGCCTAAGCCGGATTAGTAGTGTGTGAGCACCAAAAACTCAACTCTTCGACTTGCTGCTGTCCAACAAGAATTGGCTTCATGGCAAGCAAGAGAACAAGTTTGGAATTGCGAAGCACATGAAAAATGACTAAGGAAAAGAACGTAATCAAGCCGACATTCTTTGTTCGGACTAACTCTATGTTTACTTAATCTTTACTGTGCTGGATTATTTTGAGCTAATCCTAAAGTTTCCAAGTATTGTTAAGTCAATTTTTGAAGCTCGGACTCGTAAGTCACAAAACCAAATCAAGGTAGACGCGAGCTGAGCCATAAAATTGAAGAAACAAGAAAATGAAACTCGGGGACTATGCCCAAGTCAATCCGGCATGAATAGCTTAGTAGAAAAATATAATCAGTATGATTGATACATTTGCACCCGGCATACCGGGGATCTAATAAATTTCAGTGTTTTTTGGTGCTCAAGGAGCAACAGCAGGAGGGGGTAATTCGGCACCAGCGGGTGGAGCAGTGGCTTCAGCCTCGTTGTCTGGGTTAGCTTCAGCCTCGTCGTCATCTTCATTCTCTTCGAGATCTGAGGCTTCGTCCTCTTCCTCGTCATCCGAACCATCTTCAACGTATTCATCGTCAACGGCACCGAGGAAGCTTGGTCCTTCGTTCCATTGATGGACAAGGGCAAACTAGATAAGGTTGTGGGCACAAGCCTTGCACCGAGCGACCCAATCCGGACCATTTGACCACTTGGACCCGGTACGCAAGCGCTCGAGGATCTTCAAGTCTAGTTTTTCATACCAAGTGGGCACGAAATGGAGGACAGTGTCAGCTCCAGCACGAGCGGCGGATTCCCTCCAGAGGTCGAGCTGGGTCTCGCAATCCATCAGCTTGTTGATCAAAGCAGTGGATCCCTCCGGAGCATCCTCACCAGGCCAAAGTGCATGAAAGATTCGGACAGCTGAATCCAGGAGACCCGAACCATAGTTCTTCACAATTTCAATCTGGTAGGATAGGCTGACTAGCAGATCCTCCATGTCATAAGGAATGGGTTCAGAGCCAGGATCAGTTGGGGTACCCCTCTGCCGGTAGAACTTGGCAATGGCAGTAGCCGCAATGGCATCGCCCTCTGGGAATTTGCCTAAAAACAAAACAAGTGAAATAAGTAAAAGAGTTTAACCCGGAGAAATACATGTCGGCTAAAGGAAAAGAGTTTATGGGAGATATGACTATGGATCCGAGTCAGCTCTTTGGTGCAATCAGCACGCCTCTTCCGGAGCTTCTCAAGTTCAACATTAGCCGAGTCAAGCTTGACGTCGGCCTCCTTCAGCAACTCTTGATCTTTTGCAAGTTGAAGGCTAAGACGTTCTCGCTCTTCGGTGAAGTCTTGGCCAGCCTTGTCCATCTCAGTCTTGTGGAGCTCTTTGAGCTTTTTCATCTCAGCCTTGAGCTTGGCAAGTTCATCACCCTTGGCTCGGAGTTTGGCAAGTTCGTCATCCTTCTTCTTGAGCTTGGCCTGATGTTGCCCTGCTTGTTTGAGAAAATACAGCATCATATCAGGCACGGGAACACTATCTTCAAGGGATGTTGCAACGGTTTGTTGACCCGGCAGAGCCGAGGTATGAATATCTGTCGAGCTCAGAAGAAAGGAGAGAGAGCATGGAAATTGAGTAACCAAAACGAATTACCTTTTATCTCGTCTAAGTTTTTTCTCAAAATTGTATTTTCGGCCTCCACTCCAGCTGTGCAAACCGAATGACAGATTAGTTCAGCGGGAAAAGACAAAGAAAGATGGGGGGAGAAGTTGAAGAGAAAACTTACCCTTTTTCTCGCATTCAGCAAGAAGAGTAGTATGTTTCGAGCGCAGCACCTTGTGTGAGTCCAAGAGGCGCTGAAACTCAGCAGTCCGGCGATGGGTAGTGATCTGAAAAGAGCAAGGGTGGCTCGGCTATATGCATATTCGAAGTGTACAAAATCCGGGCCAAGTGGACCTTAACCTGGCTCTAGGTGTGTGCATATTCGAAGTGTACAAAATCCGGGCCAAGTGGAACCTAACCCGGCTCTAGGTATGTGCATATTCGAAGTGTACAAAATCCGAGCCAAGTGGAACTTAACCCGGCTCTAGGTGTATGCATATTCGAAGTGTACAAAATCCGGGTCAAGTGGAACTTAACCCGACTCTAGGTGTGTGCATATTCGAAGTGTACAAAATCCGGGCCAAGTGGAACTTAACTCGGCTCTAGGTGTGTGCATATTCGAAGTGTACAAAATCCGGGCCAAGTGGAACTTAACCCGGCTCTAGGTGTGTGCATTTCGAAGTGTACAAAATCCGGGCCAAGTGGAACTTAACCCGGCTCTAGGTGTGTGGATATTCGAAGTTACTAAGGAGCTACGCTAGTTCTCTAAGGAGCATCCGTCCGAGTAACAAGTTACTCCCCCGGAGGATCGAGGACTAATGGATATGTCTCTAAGCACTTGTGCGTATTAAGGAAAAGACAAAGTAGCATACCTCCATCATCCGACCAGCAATGTTGATAGCCTTGGCTGTCGTGTTCATCTGTGCGCTGAACTCAATGGGCCCAAACTTCTCCGGGAGATCGTCGTTGGGATCGACGAACTCCGCTCTGTTCCAATTATTGACATATTCGATCAAAGCCGGAGGATAGCCCTCTCCACTAAGCATGTGGGGCATGATCAAGCCTTTGGCGTGGGCCTTTCTCCTCGCAACTAGGGCGGCAGCAGGGCTGGTATGCAATGCGAGTTGTTTGCTGCCAGCTGACCCGGAGGAGGCATCTCTCTTCGGCAGCATGGACGCAAGGGTGCGCTGTCCAGCCTCGATAGATGATGCTTTGGTGGCACCAGAACTTTCTTCGCCTTGGGTTGCTGTTGGGAGGCCGAGGCTTGAGATGCAGACTTGGACTTGGGTGCAGCCTTAGTGCTAGTTGGGTCTTCTCGCCGAGTCTTGGAAGACTCGGATGAGACAGGAGGAGTTGGTGCTGGCGCTGGTTCTTGTGTTTCTGTCGCTGCTGATGCTGTTGGTGCTGCTGTTGGTGCAGGTGCCGGTGCTTGTGTTGGTGCTGGTGTTGGCGTTGGTGCTGCTACTGATGTTGCTATCTCGGGGACGATGGGTTGCGGCTGAGCCGATGAGGAGCTGGGAGCATCTGACCTTAGGTTGTCCTCGGCGGCACCACTTCCCCCTACATTGAAGTTGCCCTCCTCTGGGCGAGGTGGACTAAGATCCAATGTAGCCATCGAGCCTTCCTGAATTAGGCTCAGTAGGCGCGTGTCATCGTCGCAAGGGGGAGATGGGGTACGCCGGAAAGACGAAGTAATGCTGGATCCGCTCTAGGGAACCTCCACGGTAGTCCTATCAAATTAAGCAACGGATAACAAATTATATAACAGAGAGAGAGGCGTGAAGACAAAGAAACTTGAAGTGGAAAATGGTACAAGGAAAAAGAAACTCACTCATCGGAGGTCGGAGGCTCCTTGGGCTTCCGAGCTCTCCGAACTATGGCCTTAGCCGGAGGTTTGCTAGCGACCTTGTCAGCGGACTACTTCTGCCTTTTGGTTGTTCGGGGAGGCTCGGAAGAAGCAGCTGAAGTGGCAGCCCGCTTCTTAGACACGGCTGGGCCCGGCTCACTCGTATCAAGAGGGGGATCTTCATGGATCTGCCCAGCCGGGTTAGCTGAAGCCGGAAACGCATAAGAAATAGGCACCAGGTCAAATACCTACACCACCTCAATATCGGAATCATCCTCATCGTCAGGCCAACTCCTTAAGGAAAAGAAGTTACCAGAGGGTCGCTTGGATGCGTCCGGGGCAGGCGAGAACATTTCCTGATCCGGCTCCTCCTCGTCTGAAACAAGTCGATCCTTTCCCCATTTAAGGGAAGGCTCGGTGCCATCTTCAATGGTTTGCTGAAGAAACAACTAAAAGGAAAATGCAAAGGGATCAAATAAACAACATGCTCTGACATAGGATATAACTCGGAGAAGGATTGGGTAACGAGATTTACCGCAGGAGGAGGCTTGTCCCGGCAGTAATGCTCCAACCCCCACTCCCAGTCAGTGGTGAAGTCCTTATCGGTCGTGAAGATGGCCTTGACCCGGCGGAATATCTCAGTGTTGTTCAACTCGAAGGAGGAGGTCTGGTCGGGGTCAAGTCGCCAGCTCATATGGCAGAGCTTGTGTGTGCGCTTCTGTAGGAGGGAAATCCGGCTGTGGATGAATGTGATCATCACATCCTCGTTGCGTAGCCCCAGATCCTTTAGTTCCTTGAACCGCTTATTAACCTGATTCGCCAACGTAGTTGGTTTCTTGGGAACCCGGTCCCACAGAGCCGGATTAGGAGGACCCATCGCGAAGGGGCGCAACCGGATCAAATCCTCATCCGAGCCATTCCTCACATAAAAGAAGGTCCGGGCCTAGCCCTTGCAAGATTTAAGCCCCGTGACTCGGGGCAAGACAGATTGTTTCCGGGGGGAGATGGAGGCGGCACCACATTCCTCTGCAGACCGAAGAACCAGACCTAAAGCTCTTTAGTAGGCCACAAGCCGAGGTATCCTTCTACGGCGGATGCGAAGGAGGAGAGGGATATAATGGCATTCGTCGGAAGATGATGAGGTTGGAGTTCGTAGGTATTGACAAAATCATGGAAGAAGTCACTCACTGGCAGGCCGAAGCCGCGCTGGAAGTGAGAGAGGAAGATGACGAACTCACCCGGATTGGGTGAGGGAGCGATCTCCTCGGAGGCAAGGCGGGAAATTACGCCTTCAGGGATGCGGCGGGTGCGGTAGAGCCAATCGAGATCGTCTTGGCACACCCAATAACCGGCCCAGGCACCGTGCTCCAGAGTTTCGCCCTCCTCCTCCATCTCTTCTTCCTCGACGACGGCGAGCTCCTCCTCAATCATATCCAGGTCACTATCCTCATCGGCCCAATCAGAGGTGGGGGACAGAGGTTTGGATTGGTGCGGCCCCGTGACGAAGAAGCGAGGCGCGGCGGTGGCGCTGTGGAGCAGAAGCGGCGGCGGCGCTGTCGCAAGGAAGAAGAAGGAGCAAACAGGCCGAGGGGCGCGAGAAGGGGGAAAACATCCAAGGGACGCACTCCCTCCCTTATTTAACAGTGCCCTTGCAATGGATAGTGGGATCGGGCAGTGCCCTGAGGCCACACGGTGTGGCCGTGTATCTGCCGGATCAGACAATCAAAGGCAAGCCACAGGAAGGGCCACAGGAAACAGCGGATCCCATGACGTGACGTGGTGACGCAGTTAACGAGGAGGCAGCTGCAACGCGACGTTTGCAGCAGGAACCCCTGACAATAAGTGCAGTAACGGGCGCAAGCCCTTAAAATGAGGCAAGTGATGGGTTCGTAGCATGGAAAACAAAAAAATTCTACCACAAGAACGAACAAAACCCAGATCTAATCTAGATAAAAGCCAAGATCTAATCTATTAGACATGAGCAGCGAGATAGATCTGTACTAACCCTCGTAGAACCGAAAGCGTTACGAGATTAGATCTCGGGGTTGATGTAGTCGATCACTTGCCGATCTCAAGATCGTGTGGACGATCCTTCCGACGCCGCGTTCCGGCAGCGCTTCATGATCGGTCACACATGAGTCGAAGCGACCTTCCTCTCCCGTTCCGGTGACGGAGGTAGTAGATCTTCTCCACGGAATCCTAGCAGCACGACGGTGTGGTGGTGGTGGAGGAGAGAATTCTGCAGGGCTTCGCCTAAGCCGGAGCAGAGCGAAGGAGGAGGAGAGAGACGGCCGCTAGAGCTTGTTATGAGAGAGAGCTAGGAGGGGGCGCCCCCTCCCTTCTATTTAAAGGAGGGAGGCGCGCCTGGGGAGGGGGAGTCCTAGTAGGACTTCCCTCCTCCTTGGGCCGGCGGGTTGGGAAGGGGGGGAGGAGTCCTCCTTCCCCACGAATCCGTGTCTCGCCCCACAAGGTTTCCTTTGACCCATTCTTGGTTTTCAAGCAAACACCAAGAACTCTTCTAGAACCTTCCAGAACATTCTGGAACCTTCTAGAATCTCCATACAAACACTTCGGAACATTTCCTAACTTAGAAAATGATCCCCAATATATGAATCTTATTCTCCAGACCATTCCGGATCTCCTCGTGATGTCCCGAATCCAATCCGAGACTCCGAACAACATTCGGTTTCCAACGCATATTCCATATCTGCTTAAAACAACTTCGAACCTTAAGTGTGTCACCCTACGATTCGTGAACATGTAGACATGATGGAGACACATCTCCGATCAATAACCATTAGCGGGATCTGGAGATCCATAACGGCTCCCACATACTCAACGATGACTTCGTGATCGATAGAACCATTAACATATGAAACCAATTCCCTTTGTCACACGATATTCTACTTATCCGAGGTTTGATCGTCGGTATCTCCATACCTAGTTCTACCTCGTTACTGATAAGTACACTTTACTCGTTCCATGTTATGTCATCCCTTGTGACCTAGTCACATGCTTGCAAGCTAACTAGATGACATTCCACCGGGAGGGCCCAGAGCATATCTATATGTCATATGGATGGACAAATCCCAATCTTGGTCCATGTGCTTCAACACATACTTTCAGAATACCCAATGACACCTTTATAACCACCCAGTTACGAAGCGGTGTTTGATGTCATCAAAGTACCCATCCGGTGATGGTGATTAACATAACCTCATGGTCGAAGGATTAGGTTACTATGCATTTGAAAGCTTACAATCTGAACTTAATGACTTGATCTTATGCTACGCTTACTATGGGTGTGTGTCCATCACATCATTCTCCTAATGATATAACCTTGTTATTAATGACATCCAATGTCCATGATCAGGAAACCATGATCATCATTTAATCAACAAGCTAGTTCCAAAAGAGGCTTACTAGGGACTCTTTTATGTTTACAAAACACACATGTATCAGTGTTTCCTTATAATACAATTATAGCATGGGATGTAAACATTCATCATAAACACAAAGATATAATAATAACCACTTTTATTATTGCCTCTTGGGCATATCTCCAACAGTCTCCCACTTGCACTAGAGTCAATAATCTAGATTACATGGTAATATACCTAACACCCATGGCGTTTTGGTGTTGGTCATGCTTTGCTCTAGGGAGAGGTTTAGTCAACGGATCTGCCACATTCAGATCAGTGTGTACTTTGCAAATCTTTATGTCACCATCTCGGACATACTCGTGAATAGCATGGAAACGTAGCTTGATGTGCTTCAGCTTGCTATGTGACCTTGGCTCCTGTGCATTAGCTATGGCACCTGTGTTGTCACAGTAGATGGCCATCGGGTCCAACGCACTGGGAACCACGCCAAGTTCAGTAATGAACTCCTTCATCCATATGGCTTCTTGTGCAGCCTCCGAAGCAGCTATGTATTTCGATTCAGTTGAAGATTTCGCCACAAGGCTTTGCTTGGCACTCCTCCAGCTCACTGCAGCACCATTCAAAATAAATACGTATCCATACTGTGACTTCGAGTCATCTGGATCGGTGTTCCAACTAGCATCAGTGTAACCGTTTACAACAAGCTGTTCATCACCTCCATAAGAAAGAACCATATCCTTAGTCCTATTCAGGTACTTTAGGATATTCTTGACCGCTGTCTAGTGTTCCATTCCAGGATCACTTTGATATCTGCTAGTCAAACTAACATCATGTGCTATATCGGGTCTTGTACACGGCATGGCATACATGATAGAACCTATGGCCGAGGCCTAGGGAATATTATTCATCTTTTCTCTATCTTCTGCCGTAGCCGGACTTTGAGTCTTACTCAAGGTCTTACCTGACAACATGGGCACGAACCCTTTCTTGCTCTCTTCCATTCTAAACTTCTTTAGAACTTTGTCTAAGTATGTACTTTGTGAAAGCGCTATTAGGCGTCTTGATCTATCTCTATAAATCTTGATGCCTAGAATATATGCCGCTTCGCCAAGATCCTTCATTAAAAACTATTATTCAAATAGGTTTTGACGCTATTAAGAAGTTCTATATCATTCCCAATCAACAATATGTCATCTACATATAGTACTAGGAATGCTACAGAGCTCCCACTCACTTTCTTGTAAATACAAGCTTCTCCATAAGTTTGTATAAATCCAAAGTTTTGATTACTTTATCAAAACGTTGATTCCAACTCGGGATGCTTGCTTCATCCATAAATTGAGCGCTGAAGATTGCATACCTTGTCAGCATCACTAGGATCGACAACACCCTAGGGTTGTACCATATAACACTCTTCCACAAGCTCACCATTAAGGAACGCCGTTATGACAGCCATCTGCCAAATTTCATAATCGAAATATGCAGCGATTGCTAACAAAATCCTCACAGACTTTAAGCTTCGCTCTTGGTGAGAAAGTCTCATTGTAGTCAACTCCTTGAATTTGTTGGAACCCTTTCGCGACAAGTCGAGCTTTATAGCGAGTAACATTACCATCAGCATCTGTTTTTCTTTTGAAAATCCATTTGTTCTCGACAGCCTTACGGCCATCCGGTAAGTCCACCAAAGTCCATACTTGGTTTTGTACATGGATCCCATTTGGATTTCATGGCTTCTAGCCATTTGTCGAATCTGGGCTCACCATAGCTTCGCATACGTCAGGGTCATCGGTGTTGTCCACCAACATGACGTTCAAGCGAGTCATACCACTCGGGAGTGGTACGAACCCTTGTTGACTGCGAGGTTCAGCGATAACCGTTCGAAGTTTCATGACCACCATCATTAGCTTCCTCTCCAGTTGGTGCAGGCAGCACAAAAACATCTTCCGGTGCTGCGCTACTCTCAACTCCGAGAGAAGGTTCAATAACCTCGTCGAGTTCTACTTTCCTTCCAGTCACTTCTTTCGAGAGAAACTCCTTCTCAAGAAAGGATCCATTCTTGGCAACGAAAACTTTGCCTTCGGATCTATGATAGAAGGTATACCCAATTGTTTCTTTCGGGTATCCTATGAAGACGCATTTCTCCGCTTTGGGTTCAAGCTTATCGGGTTGAAACTTCTTTGCATACGCCTCGCAACCCCAAACTTTAAGGAACGGCAACTTAGGTTTCTTACCAAACCACAATTCGTACGGTGTCGTTTCAACGGATTTAGATGGTGCCCTATTTAAAGTGAATGCGGTTGTCTCTAATGCATAGCCCCAAAACGATAGTGGTAAATCTGTAAGAGACATCATAGACCGAACCATATCTAAGAGAGTTCGATTACGATGTTCGGACACATCATTACGCTATGGTGTTCCCGGCGGTGTCAACTGCGAAAGTATTCCACATTTCTTTAAATGCATGCCAAACTCATAACTCAGATATTCACCTCCATTTGTCGAAGCGAAACTTAATCTTCTTGTTACGATGATTTTCCACTTCACTTTGAAATTCCTTAAACTTCTCGAAAGTTTCGGACTTATGTTTCATAAAGTAGACATACCCATATCTACTTAAGTCATCCGTGAAAGTGAGAACATAACGATATCCACCACGCGATGCTACACTCATTGGACCGCACACATCGTATGTATTATTTCCAATAAGTCTGTAGGTTGCTCCATTATTCCAGAGAATGGAGTCTTAGTCATTTTTCCCATTAGACATGCTTCGCATCTTTCAAGTGATTCAAAATCAAGTGATTCAAGAAGTCCATTAGAATGGAGTTTCTTCATACGCTTCCCTCCAATGTGACCAAGACGACAGTGCCACATGTATGTAGAATTATCATTGAATTTTATTCGTTTAGCATCTATGTTGTGAACATGTGTATCACTACTATCGAGATTCAATAAGAATAAACCATTTATCTCAGGTGCATTACCATAAAAGATATTACTCATATAAATCGAACAACCTTTATTCTCAGACTTAAAAGAGTAACCGTCTCGCAATAAACAAGATCCAGATATAATGTTCATGCTGAACGCAGGCACCAAATAACAATTATTTAAATTTAAAACTAATCCCGAAGGTAGATGTAGAGGGAGCGTGCCGACGGCGATCACATCAACCTTGGAGCCATTTCCAACGCGCATCGTCACCTCGTCTCTTGCCAGTCTTCGTTTATTCCGCAGCTCCTGTTTCGAGTTACATATTTGAGCAACCGAACCAGTATCAAATACCCAGGCACTACTACGATTACTAGTAAGATACACATCAATAACATGTATATCAAATATACCTTTCTTCTTGATGTTGCTGTTCTTCAGATCTGCCAGGTACTTGGGGCGATTCGCTTCGATGACCAGCACCCTTGCGAGAAGCACTCAGTTTCAGGCTTAGGACCAGCCTTGGGCTTCTTAGCAGGTGCGGCAGCTTTCTTGCCGTCCTTCTTGAAGTTGCCCTTTTTCTTAGGCTTGCCCTGTTTCTTGAAATTGGTGGTCTTATTGACCATCAACACTTGGTGCTCCTTCTTGATCTCCACTTCAGCAGTTTTCAGCATGGACGATAGTTCAGGCAACGTCTTGTTCATGCAGTGCATATTGTAGTTCATCACAAAGTTCTTATAACTCGGTGGCAGTGATTGGAGGACACGGTGAATCCCTAACTCATTAGGAATCATTATCCCCAACTCTTGGAGTTTGTTTGCGTGCCCAGACATGGTGAGCACGTGCTCGCTAACGGAGCTTCCCTCTTCCATCTTGCAGGTCAAGAACTTCTCGGAAGCCTCATAGCTCTCCACGGCCGCGTGAGTCTCAAAAATGAGCTTGCTCCTTAATGATCTCGAATGGGTCGTGGTGCTCAAAGCGCTTCTGGAGCTCCGTTTCTAAACCATACAGGATGGCACACTGAACTGTGGAGTAATGATTTTTCCGAGTGGCGTAAACATTCTTTACGTCATCGGTGGCATCAGCTGCAGGTGGGTCACCTAGCGGTGCTTCGAGCACATAGGTCATCTGACCAGCCCTGAGGACAATCTTCAGACCACGGAGCCAGTCCGAGAAGTTGCTTCCATTGTTCTTAAGTTTAGTGAGAGGGATCATCTTATAATGCTACCGTCGCGATCTAAGCAATACAAGATGCATAAAGGATTAACATCATAGGCAATTCATAATTAGTGTGATATGATATGGCCCTTTCTTCTTATGCCTTTGATCTCCATCTCCAAAGCACGGACATGATCTCCATCATCACCAGCATTGCGTCAAGGTCAGTGGCGCCGCTTCATGGTTGTCCATCATCACCAGCAACTATTACAACTACTTGGAATAAAGCTATTACAAGATGAATAGACACACAGGTCTTAGCAGAATTAAAGACAACCATTAGGCTCCTGTCGGTTGCCATATTACAACAAGGATCATTGCATACATCAAATATAATCACAATCACATGATGGCCATATCACATCACAAAACCCTGCAAAAACAAGTTAGACGCCTCTAATTTTCTTTGCATGTTTTACGTGGCTTAGGGTTTTCGAACGGATCTTACCTACGAAACTGAACCACAACGTTGATACAAGTGCTATCAAGTGCAAAGTGTAGATTGGATCTATACTATGATGGGAGAGACAGACACCCGCAAAGCCACTTGTGCAAAGCAAGTTATACGTCAAGCGTGGAGCAAGTCTCATGTATGATGACATGTAATGTTAGCCCGAGCCGCTTCATCCCACCATACCGCAAGATGCAAAGTACACACATAGCAATAGACGACACGAGCACCAACGCCCACAACATCATTGTGTTCTACTCGTGCAACAGATCTACGCATAGACAAGGCTCTGATACCACTGATGGGTTCGTAGCATGGAAAACAAAAAATTTCTACCGCAAGAACGAACAAAACCCAGATCTAATCTAGATAAAAGCCAAGATCTAATCTATTAGACATCAGCAGCGAGATAGATCTGTACTAACCCTCGTAGAACCGAAAGCATTACGAGATTAGATCTTGGGGTTGATGTAGTCGATCACTTGCCGATCTCAAGATCGTGTGGACGATCCTTCCGACGCCGCGTTCCGGCAGCGCTTCCGCAGTCGGTCACACATGTGGAGTCGAAGCAGACCTTCCTCCCCCCGTTCCAGCGAGCAGCGGAGGTAGTAGATCTTCTACACGGAATCCCAGCAGCACGACGGTGTGGTGGTGGTGGTGGAGGAGATAATTCTGCAGGGCTTCGCCTAAGCCGAAGCAGAGCGAAGGAGGAGGAGAGAGACGGCGGCTAGAGCTTGTTATGAGAGAGAGCTAGGAGGGGGCGCCCCCTCCCTTCTATTTAAAGGAGGGAGGTGCGCCTGGGGAGGGGGAGTCCTAGTAGGACTCCCCTCCTCCTTGGGCCGGCGGGTTGGGAAGGGGGGAGGAGTCCTCCTCCCCCACGAATCCGTGTCTCGCCCCACAAGGTTTCCTTTGACCCTTTCTTGGTTTTCAAGCAAACACCAAGAACTCTTCTAGAACCTTCCAGAACATTCCGGAACCTTTTAGAATCTCCATACAAACACTCCGGAACATTTCCTAACTTAGAAAATGATCCCCAATATATGAATCTTATTCTCCGGACCATTCTGGATCTCCTCGTGATGTCCCGAATCCAATCCGAGACTCCGAACAACATTCAGTTTCCAACGCACATTCCATATCTACTTAAAACAACTTCGAACCTTAAGTGTGTCACCCTACGGTTCGTGAACATGTAGACATGATGGAGACACATCTCCGATCAATAACCATCAGCGGGATCTGGAGATCCATAACGGCTCCCACATACTCAACGATGACTTCGTGATCGATAGAACCATTAATATATGAAACCAATTCCCTTTGTCACACGATATTCTACTTATCCGAGGTTTGATCGTCGGTATCTCCATACCTAGTTCTACCTCGTTACTGATAAGTACTCTTTACTCGTTCCATGTTATGTCATCCCTTGTGACCTAGTCACATGCTTGGAAGATAACTAGATGACATTCCACCGAGAGGGCCCAGAGCATATCTATCCGTCATATGGATGGACAAATCCCAATCTTGGTCCATGCGCTTCAACACATACTTTCAGAATACCCAATGACACCTTTATAACCACCCGATTCTGAGCGGTGTTTGATGTCATCAAAGTACCCATCCGGTGATGGTGATTAACATAACCTCATGGTCAAAGGATTAGGTTACTATGCATTTCAAAGCTTACAGCAATACGAACTTAATGACTTGATCTTATGCTACGCTTACTATGGGTGTGTGTCCATCACATCATTCTCCTAATGATATAACCTTGTTATTAATGGCATCCAATATCCATGATCAGGAAACCATGATCATCATTTAATCAACAAGCTAGTTCCACAAGAGGCTTACTAGGGACTCTTTTATGTTTATAAAACACACATGTATCAGTGTTTCCTTATAATACAATTATAGCATGGGATGTAACATTCATCATAAACACAAAGATATAATAATAACCACTTTTATTATTGCCTCTTGGGCATATCTCCAACAGCAAGGTGATGATTACCCTCCACGTAGGACGTGGGAAAGTGTATGAGAGAAGGAAGGATAACACGGAAAACTGAAGGGTGACCCGGCCAGCGAGTGAAAACTCGGAATGTGCCAAGGGAAAGGGGCTTGTTCGTCTGCGGTACCAAAGTTGGCAGGCCAGCGCATGGCGGTACCTAAGTTGCCTGAAATTACCGCGTTTCGAAAAGTTGGGCCGCCAACTACTGAGAGGGGCCATTTCGAGGCAAACTCATCTCACCCCTACCAAATACAAACATTCCGTTAAACCGCCCCGTGAAGTAGACGGTCGGGACCCACATGTCGGTTATCTGTCCGTGGCGCCTTGTGCGACAACCTCTTAGGAAAATCAAGCAACTAAGTGGATTGGATGCGTTGACCAATTTCACAAATCCATTCCTAGCTTTCCCCTAGCACCGGCGGCGTCGGAATCCACCCTCCAGGAAGGACGATCCCTTTGGACATTTGACTTCTGGGGCCAAGTTGCTGCGCCCAGTCGCTGATACCGAGCTCCAATGGCGCATGCCGTAGCCGCCATTGTGAGGCTCTAGCCCTCCTCCGCCGCCGACGAGCCGAGCAGCTCGGAGGATGGCAGATCCTACTATCAAGAAAGAAGAAGTTTTGTCTACAAGCGGGTGATCTACCCTTCTCTTTGCTATTCGCAATAGTTACAACTGCTAGCTAGATACTGAACCTCAAATTGTTTGTTAGCCCATCGCTGACAAACATATTTTGTCCACAGTTTTTTGTAAAATGGGATCTACGTGGACCCCTTACCTGGTTACTGTAGTCCTCTATAGGTACGACTCTAAGGGCAACAGGTATGGACACTATTGTTTCACGATGGAAGAAGCGCCTGCGCAGATCTGCACTATATCTGGTATGATTGCTGCTCTGCGTAATCATGTTAAATTATGGCCGAAGCAGACTGCAAGGTTTAGCTTTTCATGGATGAACGTGGCATCATGGTTCCTATAACGTGTGACAGTCAGCTAATTGGGTTGATGAAAAGGTATGCTTCGACTGCCATGTTTGAGCTGAAATGTGATGTACTGGATGTGGAAGCTGCTGCAACTGGGAGTCGCCCTTCTATTCTTGGACAGGGTGGTTGCTCGAACCCAATTAGCTCCTGGTAAGTAAAAGTCTCTTGGGGTTCGCATGTTTGTGTTAAATTGAAATTTTTGTTTTATTTACTCTGTAGATACTGGGCAGTTATGCAACTGTCTTGTTTCTTTGACAGAAAGCGCCGCAAGGTTAGAAACATGACTGTCGGGTCAGTCATTTTGCTACCCAAAGAAATTAAAAATGAGTGGAAAGATGATGTTGGACACGATTCTGGTGCCCATTGTCCCGACGATGCAGAGTACGTAAAGCTAAGAAAATTGGCACCGAGGAAGAGGAAGAAGGCAGGAAATGAAGAAGCCACTGTACGTGAAGGCTTGGCACCCAGGCTGCGGAAGAAGGCCGCTGGCAATGAAGATGCATAGTAATGTGTTGAACTTGAACCTATATATGTAATTCTGTTAAATTCTGATCGCTCTATGTGTGGCACGTTGCTGGGCGAAACAATCTACCCACGTTCTCTGAGTAAAATGTACCGCGACTTAGGGTTTGGAAATGCCCGAGTCAGTAGTTGAATTCGAAATTGTGATTGTGCCTCTGCTATCTGAAAACAATGATCCACCGGTTCCACGATTGCTGAGGGGCAGGAGGTCTCCAAATACGACGGAATGTAAGTGGCACATAAATAAATTATTTAAGCTGCCACAAAGCAGCAACTTATTTCAGATGCTGCACAACGACGTGGCAACATAAATAGCAATGTACTCACCGATAATGCCCAGATGAGGAGAAAATGGGTACCACTTTCTGGCCTAATCTTGAGCCCGTCTATCTCACCGCCTCTCTGCTCCTGCATCCCCTGCATCTGGCGAAGCTCCCGGATCTCTAGTAACCGGGTGTACGTGCTTCCACTTTATAAATTGTGGTTGTGCCATTTGCATGCGGCACAATCCACGTAGATTACATTTAAACAAACCACCAGTGTCAGAATACACTAGTATAAAAGGTGTCTTTGATCCACGGTTACGTTCCCAATCCGGGATAGAGATCTAAATCGAGGCAGAAATTGATCTAAATCACAAATTCTTCCACAAATTAATGCGGGGTCAGAGCAATTTTTTCCTCCCTGGAATCCGAGACCAATAGTTCAGACCGCTAGGTCAACAAGTACAAATATTACAACTTAAAAAGGCACGGAGCTTAAGCTAAATAGAACTAGTTATCACACATCTCCTTGATCTTCCTAATCTTGGCCTGATGCGCATCTTCCTGCGAGAGCAAGGATCGAATTGTCTGCTCCTTCCTTTTAGCATCTTCCTTGCACAGCTTCAATTGTTTCTCTGCATTTTTCCTCATGCACTTGTCAATACTCGTAGTTGTGTACTGCGGGACTTTGGCCTGGTGGAGATCGTTCCTTGCTTGAGTCGGTTCTTGCTCGCTTAGCCTTGAGGCCAACATCAAGGTCCTCTCCTTCTCGACTTTGATAACCTTGTCTTGCACCCACCTGAGATCTCGCTTATGCTTGGTCGTGTCAACTGGTTCCCATAGCTTCATCTCAATACTGTCAAGAAGTGAGCTGAATACGGATTCTTTCAACTCGACAGTTATTTCCCATAGTTTTTCCAGCATTTTCTGCATCGATTTGGGCCACTCTGGATCTACCCATTTGACAACACCGCAACTTCCGCCTTGCATCATTGCACGATGTCCTTGACACCGTAGAAACCTCCTGCCTGCGTTTCGTCCTTCGAAGGCTACAAATTTAGCGGGCACATATCCATGTTTACATACCAGAGGACTGTCTTCATCCTCTAAACCGTGATAGTCGGAGTCATACATCGTCTGGTTGGCCTAACACATCATATGCGCATGAGTAAACAGATTAGATCTAGCTCAAAAAATAGATAACTGGCCACAGATGATAGAAATAGAGATGAGACGACTCACATCGAAATCATCGTCCCTATCGTCACGATGCGTTTCCTCGCTGTCTCCCCTTGAACCCATGGCGAGAGGGGTGGGGGGTGGCTGCCGGAGAGGGGATTGGGATGCAGGCGTCGTCGGCTAGCGGCTACGGCAGGATGGGAGTGAAGTGGGGAAAGTGGCTTCGAGGGTAAGGAAGAGAAGTACGGGGAGGAAGAGAAGTACGGGTACGGGGATGGGAGTGAAGTGGGGACGTGACACTAGGATGTGTCCCACTGAACTCATGAGACGTGACACTCGAAACAGGGGAGCGCTCGGTGTTGCCAGTTTGTCCAAAGCAAGCGTGGCCAATCATGCCGCAGAACAGCCTACTCACGGATCGCTCTCACGAAGACCATCCCAATCATCCAAGCGCCCCAATCGAACGGTATGTAATAATCGTCAAGCAGACATGCAATGACTTATGTGGTTTGTTTAGAAGAACATACATGCAATGACACTGGGTGTGGTTCATGAAAAGAACAGATAGGCAATGACACTGGTGGATCCTTATGTGGTTTGTTTAGAAGAACACGCATGCAATGACACTAGGTGTGGTTCATGAAAAGAACAGACACGCAATGACAATGGTGGATCCTTATGTGGTTTGTTTAGAGGAACAGACATGCAATCACACTCGGTGGATCCATATGTGGTTTATGGAAGTAAAAGACATGCAATGACTCTAGCTGTGATTCATGAAAAGAACAGACATACAATGATACTGGTGGATCCTTATGTGGTTCATGAAAAGAACATACAGGCAATGACACTGGTGGATCCTTATGTGGTTTGTTTAGAAGAACAAACATGCAATGACACTGGGTGTGGTTCATGAGAAGAACACACACGCAATGACACTGGATCCTTATGTGGTTTGTTTAGAGGAACAAACATGCAATGACACTGGTGGATCCACATGTGGTTTATGGAAGTAAAAGACATGCAATGACACTGGTATATCCTTATGTGGTTCATGAAAAGAACAGACATGCAGTGAAACTGGGTGTGGTTCATGAATAGAACAGACATGCACTGACACTGGGTGTGGTTCATGAAAAGAACAGACATGCAATGACACTGGTGGGCCCATCCTTATGTGGTTCATGAAAAGAACAGACAGGCAATGACACTAGTGGATCCTTATGTGGTTTGTTTAGAAGAACACACATGCAATGACACGGGTGGATACACATGTGGTTTATGGAAGTAAAAGACATGCAATGACACTGGTAGATCCTTATGTGGTTCATGAAAAGAACAGACATGTAGTGAAACTGGGTGTGGTTCATGAATAGAACAGACATGCACTAACACTGGGTGTGGTTCATGAAAAGAACAGACATGCAATGACACTGGTGGGCCCATCCTTATGTGGTTCATGAAAAGAATAGACATGCAATGGCACCGGCGGATCGACATGTGGTTTGTTTAGAAGAACACACATGCAATGACACTGGTAGATCCTTATGTGGTTCATGAAAAGAACTGACATGCAGTGACATTGGGTGTGGTTCATAAAAGAATGACATGCCGACACTAGGAGTGGTTCATGAAAAGAACAGACAGGTAATGACACTGGTGGATCCTTATGTGGTTTATGGAAGGAACAGACATGCAATCACACCGGTGAACCCATATGTGGTTTATGGAAGTAACACACATGCAATGACACTGGGTGTGGTTCATGAAAAGAACAGACATGCTATGACACCGGTGGATCCACGTGTGGTTCATGAGAAGAACACACACGCAATGACACTGGTGGATCCTTATGTGGTTTGTTTAGAGGAACAGACATGCAATGACACCGGTGGATCCACATGTGGTTTATGGAAGTAAAAGACATGCAATGACACTGGTAGATCCTTATGTGGTTCATGAAAAGAATGACATGCAAAGGAACCGGGTGTGGTTCATGAATAGAACAGACATGCACTGACACTGGGTGTGGTTCATGAAAAGAACAGACATGCAATGACACTGGTGGGCCCATCCTTATGTGGTTCATGAGAAGAACAGACAGGCAATAACACTGGTGGATCCTTATGTGGTTTGTTTAGAGGAACAGACATGCAATGACACCGGTGGATCCACATGTGGTTTATGGAAGTAACACACATGCAATGACACTAGGTGTGGTTCATGAAAAGAACAGACATGCAATGACACTGGTAGATCCTTATGTGGTTCATGAAAAGAACAGGCATGCAATGACACTGGTGGATCCTTATGTGGTTTGTTTAGAGGAACAGACATGCAATGACTCTAGCCGTGGTTCATGAAAAGAACAGACATGCAAAGATACCGGGTGTGGTTCATGAAAAGAATAGACATGCAATGACTTATGTGGTTTGTTTAGAAGAACACACATGCAATGACACTGGGTGTGGTTCATGAAAAGAACAGATAGGCAATGACACTGGTGGATCCTTATGTGGTTTGTTTAGAAGAACACGCATGCAATGACACTGGGTGTGGTTCATGAAAAGAACAGACACGCAATGACAATGGTGGATCCTTATATGGTTTGTTTAGAGGAACAGACATGCAATCACACTCGGTGGATCCATATGTGGTTTATGGAAGTAAAAGACATGCAATGACTCTAGCTGTGATTCATGAAAAGAACAGACATACAATGACACTGGTGGATCCTTATGTGGTTCATGAAAAGAACATACAGGCAATGACACTAGTGGATCCTTATGTGGTTTGTTTAGAAGAACAGACATGCAATGACTCTAGCCGTGGTTCATGAAAAGAACAGACATGCAATGATACCGGGTGTGGTTCATGAAAAGAATAGACATGCAATGACTTATGTGGTTTGTTTAGAAGAACACACATGCAATGACACTGGGTGTGGTTCATGAAAAGAACAGACAGGCAATGACACTGGTGGATCCTTATGTGGTTTGTTTAGAAGAACACACATGCAATGACACTGGGTGTGGTTCATGAGAAGAACACACACGCAATGACACTAGTGGATCCTTATGTGGTTTGTTTAGAGGAACAGACATGCAATGACACTGGTGGATCCATGCGTGGTTTATGAGAAGAACACACATCCAATGACTCTAGGTGGGGGGAAATGACACGAGCTCATGGAAGAAGAAGGTTCATGAGAAGAACACACATCCAATGACATCGATGGATTCTTATGTGGTTCATGAAAAGAACTGACATGCAGTGACACTGGGTGTGGTTCATGAAAAGAACAGACAAGCAGTGACACTAGGAGTGGTTCATGAAAAGAACAGACAGGCAATGACACTGGTGGATCCTTATGTGGTTTATGGAAGGAACAAACATGCAATCACACTAGGTGGATCCATATGTGGTTTATGGAAGTAACACACATGCAATGACACTGGGTGCGGTTCATGAAAAGAACAGACATGCAATGACACTGGTAGATTCTTATGTGGTTCATGAAAAGAACAGTCATGTAATGACACTGGTGGATCCTTATGTGGTTTGTTTAGAGGAACGGACATGCAATGCCACTGGTCGATCCATGCGTGGTTTATGATAAGAACACACATCCAATGAACTCTAGTGGATCTATCTTGGCATAATTTGATGTATTCCACGATGTATTTCATTGTACAAGACACTTTCCATTTTTATACTACTTAGTTTTGCACTTGGTTTTATGTGGTACTACTTAGTTTTGCCCACCCCCTCTCTATCTTTCGCAGAAGCCCAAAACTGTGCTCACCCTGTCTGCTACTCCCTGATTGGTTGTCACAGTTGTCACGTGGATCGTGCGCACCAACCGTTGATTCTGTGCGATCCAACTATGATCGTTGCACACCTCGTGCCCTTCACAGTACAGCGTGAGATAGCACGGACGTCTCCCTCCGCGAGACTTCTACAGGAAGGAACACGATGCCGTCCATCGAAAAAGTTGTCGAGCGGTCATGTCAAGTTTAATCAAGTCTGAAAAGCCTACTACTGCTACTACAACTCATGCACAGGGCAACGGGGTCATCGAGTGCACGGTTGTCGACGGGACACTGCAATTTATTACCACTTGATTTTAATCAGACATATCCCATTTATACGCAGCGCTCTCAATCTCACTTCCAACTGGGCCCTACCGCTAGTAAATTCCATGAGTCAAGGGCCCCCCTCGAGTAGATCTAACGTTGCTAGAAATTAGTTCCGCACCACTTGCATGCAGTGGAATCGAGGTCTGCCATGAGCGTGTTTTCAATGCAGCTCTAAAGTGGAGATCGTGGCTGTTTCAAAAAAAAGGGAACCGAAAAAAAGGATGGAGATAGTGGTAGCCCCCGCCCCCCTGCCCACCACACGTGTCCACTCGAGGACTACGAATGGTCCGGTGTTTATAACCCCCCTCGACCTTCTTCTTCCATGAGCTCGTGTCATTTCCCCCCAGTCTGTCTAGTCCCAAGACCCCAATCTACACCTGCCGCGTGCACCGAATCTCCCTCGTTTGCACTACCTCCTTCCCTTGGTGCGCCATGAAGTGTACGCGTGGAGAAGATCCGGAGGTGAAGCCAGTTGAAGGCGAAGCAGCAGATGGCTCGGTCGTCGCCAAGCAGACGGAGGCATCTTCTCCGAGCACGAACGCCGCTCGTCGTCGCGCCGTCGAGGGTGCGAACTCATCCGTCCAGCCAGTAGCCGTCGCCGCTGAGCAGCAGGTGGTAGCCGTCGCCGCCGAGCAGCAGTTGGTAGCCGTCGCCGCCGAGCAGCAGGTGGTAGCCATCGCTGCCGAGCAGCAGGTGGCCGACAATGTCGTGGTGCCAGCGGCAAATCTGGATGGGGGCAGGCGGCAGGCGGAGGCAATCTGGTGATCTACATCGACGACCCCATCGCCATTCAAGAAATCTTCGACGCAATCGCGGAGAATGATGAGTTCGAGGAGGAGGTCCCTGATGAGGAGTCTGAGGTACTACATTGCTAGCTTCTCTAGTCGCAGCCGTAGTTTTCACTGTTCATACATAGGATTTGCTCAATCGTGTACATATTCTTTTGCTCTTGAAGTAGGGTAGTATATATATGATTCGATCGGTTGATTGATGCATCTGCCATCTAGTCACAAAACCCCAATCCGTCTAGTCATAAAACCCCAATATGCTCATATGCCATCTAGTTGAGTTTGCTAGTTGAGTGTTGATTTCGATACACAGCAGGCCTATAACATTACATTTCTATTCCTTACTAAGCCCAATGATTCAATTTTGCCCCAAAATAGTGCAAGGGCATCTGATGGTCTCATTTTCTTAGGGATGGTTAGTGGCCCTGAGGCAGCAATGCACATAAACAATATAGGTTGTGCTGTTGGTATTTTGGTTCTCCGTCTCCATCGCTGAAAAAAATGAGGCCCTAATTTTTTCTCTCATATGGAACCTAAATATATAATATTTGTATTGTTTCTGATCTATGAATGCATTGTATGATGCATTTGTATATCCCTGAATATTGTTTGGTACGATTATATTTCAATTTCTTATTGTGGCCAATGATTCAAATTTGCCCCAAAGAGAGGCAGACACATTGGTGTCAAATTTTTACAGGGATGAGTGAGCGAACCAGGGGCCATGTACAAGATCAATATAAGCTGTGCAATTCTACATTCATAGAACTATGATATTCGAATTATCTATTCCATGCATTCATAGTGTATAAGAATTACATTTTAGTTTGTCACCGAGGCCGATGATTGAAATTTGCCCCAAAAGAGTTCAAGTGGAGACACGCATGAGGGTGTCGTGTTTTAGGGATGGGTAGGTGAACCTGAGGCAGCAATGCACACAAACAATATAGGTTGTGCTGTTGGTACTTTGGTTCCCCAACTCCATCTCTGAAACAAATTTTGAGGCCCTAGATTTATTCTCATATGGAACTACATATATGATCCTTGAATTGTTTCTGATCTTTTAATGATTGGTATGATGCATATGTATATGAATGGTTTTGGTCATAAGTATTTTTAACATGCACCTGAAGATTAATTGTTTGGTTTTTTATTTATAATTACAATATTTAGGCTTGTTTTTTACCTGACTATGTATATCCCTGAATAATGTTTTCTACGATTACATTTCAATTTCTTATTGTGGTCAATGATTCAAATTTGCCCCAAAAGAGGCAGACACATTGGTGTCAGATTTTTTCAGGGGCGAGTTAGTAAACCTGGGGCAATGTACAACAACAATATAGATTGTGCAATTGTTACTTGGTTCACTCACGCTATCCCTGAATAAATTTATGAGGCCGCAATCTTTATTCTACATTCATAGAACTATGATATTCAAATTATCTATTCCATGCATTCATAGTGTATAAGAATTACATTTTAGTTTGTCACCGAGGCCGATGATTGAAATTTGCCCCAAAAGAGTTCAAGTGGAGACACGTATGATGGTGTCGTGTTTTAGGGATGGGTTGGTGAACCTGGGGCAGCAATGCACACAAACAATATAGGTTGTGATGTTGGTACTTTGGTTCCCAACTCCATCTCTGAAACAAATTTTGAGGCCCTAGATTTCTTGTCATATGGAACTACATATATGATCCTTGTTGTTTCTGATCTTTTAATGATTGGTATGATGCATATGTATATGAATGGTTTTGATCATAAGTTTTTTAACATGCACCTGAAGATTAATTGTTTGGTTTTTTATTTATAATTACAATATTTAGGCTTGTTTTTGTACCTAACTATGTATATCCCTGAATAATGTTTTGTACGATTACATTTCAATTTCTTATTGTGGCCAATGATTCCAATTTGCCCCAAAAGAGAGGCAGACACATTGGTGTTAGATTTTTTCAGGGTCGAGTTAGTGAACCTGGGGCAATATACAACAACAATATAGGCTGTGCAATTATTACTTGGTTCACTCACGCCGTCCCTGAATAAACTTATGAGGCCACAATCTTTATTCTACATTTATAGAACTATGATATTCCAATTATCTATTTCATGCATTCATAGTGTATAAGAATTACATTTTAGTTTGTCACCGAGGCCGATGATTGAAATTTGCCCCAAAAGAGTTCAAGGGGAGACACGTATGATGGTGTCGTGTTTTAGGGATGGGTTGGTGAACCTGAGGCAGCAATGCACACAAACAATATAAGTTGTGCTGTTGGTACTTTGGTTCGCCTACTCCATCTCTAAAACAAATTATGAGACCCTAGATTTATTCTCATGTGGAACTACATATATGATCTTTGAATTGTTTCTGATCTTTTAATGATTGGTATGATGCATATGTATATGAATGGTTTTGATCATAAGTATTTTTAACATGCACCTGAAGATTAATTGCTTAGTTTTTTATTTATAATTACAATATTTAGGCTTGTTTTTGTACCTAACTATGTATATCCCTGAATAATGTTTTGTACGATTACATTTCAATTTCTTATTGTGGCCAATGATTCAAATTTGTCCCAAAAGAGAGGCAGACACATTGGTGTTAGATTTTTTCAGGGACGAGTTAGTGAACCTGGGGCAATGTACAACAACAATACAGGCTGTGCAATTGTTACTTGGTTCACTCACACCGTCCCTGAATAAACTTATGAGGCAGCAATCTGATGAATTATTTGTCATTGTGTTGAGATGAAATGATATATGAACCGATCAAACTATTGCTGAGATGCTTTATCTTTGATATCCACGGATATATTCTCTTACATATACATGTTGTCAATTCTTGAGTTGTAATACAATTCAATCATATATACAAGTTCTAAGTTATGTTCTTAAAAATCAACAGGAGGATGATGATGAAGTGGACGATAGCAAGGAATCCAGGGACAACAAGAGCCGCTACGTGCTGAGGCGGTTACGGTGTGGGCTAATCCGTTTCCACCGTAGCGGAGACTGTTTTGCCCATTCTGTGGCAGAGCAATCAACGTGGACCTCAACAGCATGATCCAGCATGCGGAGGGTGTTGGCAGAGGCAGAGGCAGAAGCCATAGGTCGATTACCTTGACGCGGCACGCAGCCTACGGTAAATTCCTCCGGAAGTATGTCAGGACTAGTCTGTATCCCATTGACTAGGTTGTCGCTGCCTCCTGCTGATAAACTCCTGCCCTGCTAGGCGTCTCCGTGTCTCGGCCTCCTGCTGTAGCCCCTGCTTTTATTTTGTTCTAGTTAATTATTACCTGTGTGTGGCATATAAGACAATATATTCATGGTGTCTCTGGTGAACCTTATATATTAATCTACTCCTTTATATGGAGTGCCTTAAAGTTTCTAGTGTTAAATTATATTTACTGATCATGCTCATGCACACTACAAAATATTTCTAGTGCTCGATTATATTATAATTGTCAAGAAATACATCAACAAGTTAAATTGGTTCAAATTTTGTATTGAAGTAACTAAATGTATCACACACATAATAAACTAGAAACTAAAATCTAATTCAAACACATAATGTATCACCACCACTTATTGTCGTCCTTGACTTGCTTCCCCTTTAGCCGCTTGATGTCGCCACCGTTCCAAGATCCCTGCTCGTCCTGAAACCGCTTTCTATCCTCCTCGCGCTTCTTCTCCTGGGCTAGCTTGCAACCAGGGCATAGCTCTCTCGCGAAAAACCCCGCCTTAACCATCCCATCTTTCATGGTAATGAGCTTACTGTACAACTCGTATGCCATGTAGGCGTCTCTGGCTGCATACTCGAGGCGCGCCTAGCTCATCGGCTTCCACTCCCAGTAGTCGTGATCGAGTCGCTTCAATTTCTTCAGTTTTTCATAGGATTTATCGATGATTTCCGCTGCCAGATCACCCATGCCATCCTTCGCTGGGTATGATTTGATCTTGTACAGATTTTAGATGTCGATGTGGTGCCTCTCTGGGATTTTTATCAACGCACGAGAAAGCATAATTGTGTCATTTTGTGATATCCACGCTAGTGAAAGTTATTCCTTTTCTACACAAGAACTCGACCAGAGCCGGACAACGCACCTCAGTTGGTTTACTCCTGCACTTAGATGGTTTTAGGGATGTAAGGGAACAAGGGATGCAGAAGTGGTGATCTCAAATTTAAATTTCACATACCTACTGTAAACGAGGACCTCCTCATGTATGGCGATTTGCACGACAACGATCTCTTGTGGAGGATTTTTTTCACTTTATTTGCACGGGTGTACTCCAAGTCTAGCCCCACAAACTTGTGCTTCTCTTTCTCAAGCAATTGCTCAAACCTGGTGAGAGTTGTCTCCACACTCGCTTCATCATTTGTGTACACCACTGTCAAAGTTGTGGTGCCATGGGCAGGGACCAAGTGGGTCTCTGTTGTGCGTTTCCCATCGTCCATGCCTGCAAGGAAATGGGTGAAAGGAACTGCCTGCAAGGAACTACCTTCGAGAGGAAGAAGAAGATGAACCGACGGTTCTAGAACAGAGGAAGAAGAAGCGCCCAGGAAAAACTGCAGAGGAATGACTGAGGAAGAGGAATGACTGCAGAAGAAAGCGTAATGCGCAACTTTCGGTTCGAGAACTCACCGTGGTTACGTGGAGATCATGGCAGTGCCGCCGGTTCAACAAGTGGGGCCAGTTCCTGCGAGAATATGAAATTAGCTGTGCATTTTTCTATGCGAGAAATTGAGAGAAGTCATTTATATTTTGTCTTTCATAATTAAACACAATGAAGTTGGTACAGCCCAAGAGATTTGAACAAGCGAGATTTGCTAGTTTAACATACAACAACACTTACAGGCCCAACATGGCAGAACTTGGAGAGTCCTAGAACTTGAGCTACCACAGAGACCTCGGCAGAGGTGGTAGAATTGGTGCGGGTGCAACCACGGCAACGGCGAGCTCGGATTCTAGAGGAGGAAAACAGAACCGAGCATGGTCGACAAGGTGATAGATCTCACCGGGAACCAATTCTCGTCCCCGACCGTGCCATGGGTGCGTCCACGGTGAGGGCGAGCTCCGACTCGGGATGGAGAGGAGAGCGGGGCCGAGCAGCTTCGTCACTTCCCAGCTCTGCGCCATGGCCGCGACCACAGATTTCCGCTCCGGGGAAGAAGACGAGTAATGGAGGCGCCAACGCTGCAAGCCTATAGGGAGGAAAGCTGGGCCGAGCAGGTTCGGCCACGTCCCAGCTCCGCGTCATGGCTGCGACGCCCCACAGATTGCCGCTCCGGGGAAAAAGAAGACGCGTAATGGATGCAGGCGCCAACGCTGCAAGCTTAATTGACACCTAAGCGACGGGAGCGATAGGAGCGACATAACGGCGAGAACTGACAGGGGGGCAACTTGACGGCCATTAGCCTGATTTTTTGTATTGAAACATAAAGTTGAATTCGTGCCGAAAAAGATCCTCTGAGTATTTGGCACGCCAACTATAGTCATCGCGGATGATATCAGGGAACTCGGGTACCGCGTTGCCTGGACACCCCAACTTTTGGGCCACAAAATGATATTCTCACGGGAAAGCTAGGCCACGAAATCCGAGCTACAAGGTAACTCGGAAAGGGGAGCAAAAAGCTCGATAGATTGAACCTGTCGTGGCCTTAGTAGCTGAAATTGCTAAGACCGCACCAGCTTTAGGGACTAATGTTGGAGGATACCCCCGGGTAGGGTTACGCCGGGGAATAGAGGCCAAGTTAGCCGAGGTATAGCTAGGTCAAAGCGAAAGCTGGCCGGGTCACCTTAAGGCAGGCCGACTTACGGAGTAACCCGGACCAGAGGATGTCCACCTGACTGTGTCCCGGCCGACGTGAGTCGTATGCCGGCAGGCTTTTTGTAACTTGTATGCAGGTACCCATGGGGCCGGGTTATACCAGGCTTGCAAGAGAAGGAAGGTATCTCGCTGGTCAAAAGGTGGTCTCTGTGCGCTGGAGCGTGAGCGAAGCGAACAGAGGGAGGAGCCAGCAGGGCGTGGCCAACAAAGGTGACGTAGCCTATGTTGGCTGACGCTGGCGCCGCAGAGGGTTATGTAGCCTCTGCATGGCTTACGAAGGGAAAAGTAGACCCGGTCGGTTTGCTATTTTGGGAGAGGCATATTCCCAGGAATATGCCTCCACGTATGCCCTAACTGGCAACCTAGCCTCCCCTTTATAAGGAGTGCTAGGGCCTCTATAGAAGGGGCTGGCGGGTGAGTAGTTTGTTCATTGGGAGATAGGCTGTGGTGAGAGTAAGAGAGCTTCTTCTTCCTCCTCTCCCAAATACAGCTCAAGGAGCATCTGTAAACCCAGTGAACTTTGAGAATACAAAGCATCTATGTGTGGAATCACCACACTATCCCTCCCTGGATTCCTCTAGTGCATATTGGCCCCACCTTTAGCCTATCCATGGCATCTACCGTGACACCATCATGACAATATATTTGTCTTATGACCTCCTACGCCTCTGCCTACGCGTCCCTCCTAGAGGTGACACGGGGGAAACCCTAATCCCCACCGACGGCTGCTCCCCAGCAGACCTCCCCTCTCCCACCGCCGCCAAGAGGTTCCTTCGGGCAAAGACCGGGCGGGGATGGGAGCGGCGGGGCCTCTCTCCCGGGCGGCGGCTCCCCTGCAGGCGGCGGCGGATCGCAACCCCGTCTCGATCTAGCGGCGCGGAGCAGCGGGATCACGGCGGGCGACGGCCCGAAGGCATCGGAGGCGGTGGATCTTGCCTTGCTCGGTGGTGGTGCCTCTGCACCCGCGGACGGCAGCTCCAGGCTCATTCGTGGACCTTCTGGGCTCTGACGGGCCTATGGGGTTGGGTCCAAGGATGCAAGGGGCGTGGCGGCGCCGGGCAACTCTGGCCTCCTGGCACCATGGTGGTGCTGGTGACCAGCCAGGCGTCGGTGGCGGGCTGGACCTCCACTGTCCAGTCCATCCTTAGTGGATATGGAATGGTGGTCTTCGCTTCCCCATCGATGGCACCGAGGTTCGGCTCTCCTCACGTATGCGGTGTGGCCAAGGGTGGCTAAATTAGTTCCTTTCTGGTGGCTCTGGGCTGAAGGATGTGACGGGGCGAAAGCCTGCTTGAAGCTGGCGACGACGACGCCTGCGGGCGCCGTTTCCTCCTTGGGGGCGGCGTCATGGCACTGCCCGTGTTGCCTCTTCTCGAGCGTCGGGGGAACCCTTGATTCGGCTTGCCGGATCGGACAATGGTGGCACCATGGTGTCGTCCCCTTCTTGGAGGCGCTGTCTAGGCTTTTCGTGGAATCCCGGAGAGGTATGATGAAGTCCAGGTTGGCGGTTGCTTTGAGTGTGGGCTTCCGGGGCGCTATGTACATCGTCGGCGGTGCTTCTTGGTCGTCTTCTACCGGATGGTCCAGTCCAGCCACTTGCTCGCCGACTCTTAGGCGCTTAGAGGTGGATGGTGCGTTGGTTGTGCCACCCTTGGTTGTTTTGGTCTCGTGGAGTTTCTTCCTTCGATCGTGACGCGGTCCGGGAGCTCGGTGTATCCCTTCCCCACGATTCGTGCCGGGAGACGGTACAAGGAGAGTCCTCGTTGTTTGGTGGTTGTGGGTTGCGTTGTAAGCCATGTGGCGTCGAGTTTGTATCGTGTACTTTCTTCTATGAAAACGATACACCTTTCAGGATGTATCCTTAAAAAAAATCCGATTCAACAAATATCTTTATCTACGTGAGTATGCTTACATGATTTAGTTGATTTTCTACAATTACATTCTATTACATTTTATCGAAAAGATCTTATTGCCTTCGAGTTAAGAAAAATCCCATTGTTTTTCCTTAGCAAAATCTTAACATAATCCCATATGGGTAAACATGGTATGACATAGTTATTCTAAACATTTTAGAAAAGCATGACATATCCATTAAAAATATGATAACTTGTACTCCTGCGTTTCAAAATATAAGATGTTTTAGATTTGTGAAATCGGAGGGAGTACAAACTAAAATGTGGAAACCATTATAAACATCGAGGGAGGAGAGTTTTTTTAGGAATTACAGAAAAACCCCCCAAGAAAACAAATTATAACTAGCACCCTTCAGATCATGTAATTGTCGTTGGCATTGCTCGTCTTTGTCAAATGCGAGGGCGCGCTGTTGTCGTAGTAGCACCGTTGGTATTGATTCAATTTGCAATGCCACAGGTCGAGGGCGTAGTGATTAAATTAATTGGCGAGATCCATACTAACGTGATGGCGAGAGTAGGATAATATAGACGTCTGCGCACTAATTCGCAGGGCCTCGTGATGTGCTCCGTACTGATCATCTCGTGGCTTCAAAAACTTTCTCTAAGGCAATTAAGAGCTTCAAGCTTTTGAATTAATCCCATCACATCGCATGGAAACCTTCAAGCAGCCTGTCAAATTCTGGGATGGCACGCATCTCCGTTCAGATCATTGCAGACAGTGGCGTCAGTAATTTATCTAGCTAACCGTAAACTGATCGCTTCCACTGTGATGCATTATTGTATTTCTCGTTTTAAGATTCTGAACTCTTAATTGGTGCTAGTCCCCGGGGTCGGAGGCATATGAAATGCACAACAGCACCATACCATCACAATGCAAGAGTAACAAAAGTAAAGGCATCCTAGATTCAACAAATATGGTTATCTATATCTCTATCGCTAAAATCGTTATCTACGTGAGTACACTTACACGATTTAGATGTTTTTTTTTGTTCTTCTATACCTTCTACAACATTTTATCGAAAAGATCTTATTGCCTTCAAGTATTTTTTTTAAAATATCCCATTGTTTTTCCCTAGCAAAATCTTAACATAATCCAATATGACTAAACATGGTACGACATAGTTAGTTTAGTTTGTTTTAAAGCATGGCATATCCATTAAAAGCATGATAACTTGTACAAACTAAACATGTGGAAATCATTATAAACATCGAGGGAGGGAGAGTTGTCTAGGAATTGCAGAAAACACCCCCAAGAAAAGAAACTAGCACCCTTCGGATTATGTAATTGTCATTGGCATTGCACGCCTTTGTCAAATGAGAGGGCACACCATCGCAGCCAAGGGATTTGTGACCCTTGATATCGTTGAGGCAAACTGCCTTATCGGCCACCATCGAACCACCTTCCTTTTTCTCAATAGTCGCCAACCCCCGAAATGTGGCTGCACCGCTTGAGTCGACAACAGTTGGTCAACTAGAGTAGCGTTGGAACATGAAATCAGTGGTACCTCCACGCATAGAAGACCGCTGCGAGAAACACAAAACCTAGAACCCTTCACTGACATTTGTTTCCTTATTATGTGTTCGTTTGAGCTCTCTAAGGATGCAAACGGGAAACCTTTAAGGTACCCTCTACCCTGCTTAGTATAAAAAATGAACTAATTTTTCATAAATCTCAACTTTTTGAGGAAACTAGTTTATTTGTTTGTACTAGACCAAAATAGAGGGTACCCTAAATATTTAAAATTTGCATCTCTAAAGCTCTCTTAAACAAAAAAAATGTCTTCTGGAGAGGGTAGCGTGGTCTTTTACGAGGCATGCGTACTTGCTTGTTTTATGTTTTGAGAAACTTGGTCGCCTGACTGTTTTCAAACAGATGTCAACTGTTTGGGGAGGCGGGGTATTGAATTAGAGATCCATGCATGCAGCTGCACAGTGGAGTAACGCTACATCTACGGGCTCATCGTTACGGAATTGGACTTACGGATTCATGTGGCAGCACGGCAAGAGTTTAGGGCCCGAAAATCATGGAAGGAGAAAAAAAAGAACCAACAGGTTGTTTCCACGTCCTTCCCTAGAAAGTTTTCGTAAGATCTATTCCGTAGGTCTAGCTTTTCCGTGCACAGTGAGACCGGCGCGAGGCAATAATGCTACACGTACGGATACTTACGGATGTTTTACGCGCTGATGAGGATGCAATCCGACGTGGGCGTGGGCGCGTGGGTTCTGAATGAAAGAAGAAAAAAAATGTCCCCCTACAATTAGGCAACCGCTGAACAGAAAAAAACTAAACAAGATACCGCTAATTTTGCAAACAAAAGGTGAAGCTTCCCGTATGTTATGCCCTGGAATCAGATCGACCACGCCGAGCTTCCTGCATCGCGCCGTCGTGAATGGCTAGGACGCGCAGGTAACTCCATCTTCCTGAACCCGCAAATAGGCCTCGCCCTCGTGCCGGCACGGATGCCGAACATCCTGCTAACTTTGCAGCGAATTGTACTGCAGGCGAGTTCAGATTGACAACGCCAGGCTGTTGAGCGATCTTTCTAGGGCAGAGAAACAAGTTTACATCAGTTGATCAAACCCAGATTAGCTTGCCTGATCCTCTATCCATCTGCGTTATCAGGTAATTTTTGTATTCTTCTTTTATTCTTTCCGTCTGTTGCAAAGCTTTTCCTGATGGCAAGCCGAGGCGTTAACATTTTTCCTGATGGCAGGTCGAGGCGTTAACATTTTTCTCTTAATCAGCTGTTATTTTTTTCATCTATTTGCTGCAAAAATCTGTAGCGTGCCCCTTAATCATGGCATAGATTGCCTGTTTGTATGCAGTGCGTAATTTGATCACTTTAGCTAATTAACACGAGCTGCTCAATGATCAGATATCTCATTATCATAGTTATCAGTACAAGCCATCATTCCATCATTCACTTCTATTCCATTCGATTTCAATGCACCATGTACTTCTTGCAAATATCTAAAGTATGGATGATAGCATGATTTAGTTTTGTAAGTACTTATACCTGTTTTAGGGGTAATATCGATCATGGTGCACCATACATTTTTAGTTATCTTGCCTTTAACTATAATTTCTCATATTATCATGATTTACAGAAATGGGTGATGGGGCTGGTTGTGCTCAAGAATCATATGACATGTCTATTTCAAGCGATGATGATGGCATGGAGCAACAGAAGAAAAGCAACACAGAACTTGAAGAGGACCATGGTGAAGCTCGAGCAGATATGTTACTTGAAGATCCTGAAATTGGGATGACCTTTGATACCGAGAATGATGTGCAAGAGTACTACCAAAATTACGCGAAAGCAAAAGGGTTTGGTGTGACAAAGAGAATCTCAAACAGAAATGATAATGGAGAACTAAAATATCTTACACTTTGTTGTTCTCGTCATGGTAAGACTAAGTCCAACTCAAGTAATATGTTGAAGCCGAATCCAACAGCTAGGTTGGGATGCAAAGCTAAAGTTAATATTGTTCGTGCTCCGGATGGAAAGTTTCATCTTTCGACAGTCATTTTGGATCATAATCATACGTGAAGTCTCGGTTATTCAGATGCAACAAAAGGTTGGACTTCCATGTTAAGCGAAAGCTTGAGTTGAATGATAGGGCTGGAATACGAGTAAACAAGAACTTCAATTCTCTTGTTGTGGCAGCGGATGGTCATGAGAATCTGACATTTGGTGAGAAAGAATGTCGCAATTATCTAGAGAAGACAAGGAGATTGAAACTAGGAAGTGGTGATGCTGAGGCCGTTCGTGACTATTTTATGAAAATGCAATCAGACAATCCAAACTTTTTTAGTGCCATGGATGTTGATGATGAATCCAGACTTAAGAATGTCTTTTTGGCTGATGTAAGAAGTAGAGCAGTGTATGAATCCTTCGATGATGTCATTACTTTCGACACCACATACTTGGTGAACAAATACGATATGCCTTTTGCTTCTTTTGTTGGAGTGAATCATCATGGACAATCTGTGTTGTTAGGATGTGCTTTATTATCAAATGAAGACACCCCAACATTTGTTTGGTTATTTAAAGCATGGTTAGCATGTATGTCAAATCGTCAACCAAGAGCTATTGTCACTGATCAAGCAAAAGCAATTCAAAATGTTGTTGACATGATTTTTCCAGATGCTCGATATAGGTGGTGCTTGTGGCATATAATGAAGAAGCTTCCTGAGAAGTTAGGTGGATATGAGAAATATGAGTACATCAAGATTGCAATTGGCAAAGCGGTTTATGATTCGTTAACAATACAGATTTTGAAGGTTCGTGGATGCGTATGCTTGAGAGGTATAATATTGCTGATAATGAATGGCTTAAAGGGCTCTATGAAAATCGACACCGTTGGGTTCTAGCCTTTGTAAAAGATGTTTTTTGGGCAGGCATGTCCACTACACAACGTAGTGAGAGTATGCATGCCTTCTTTGATGGGTATGTTAATGCCAAGACAACATTGAAGCATTTTTGTGGCCAATATGAGAATGCTCTTCGTGATAAAGTTGAGAAGGAGATACTTGCTGATTTTAATTCTTTCCATTCAACCATACCTTGTGTCACACACTTCGATATCGAGAAGCAGTTTCAATCAGTCTATACAAATTCGAAGTTCAAAGAGTTTCAATAGGAGCTAACAAACATGCTCTACTGTGACCGGAACTTCATACAAAAAGAAGGGGATACAGAAACGTACAAAATAATTGAGGATGTGCTAATTGACAAAGATGAAGGATGGAGAAAAGATTATGTGTACCATGTATATTTCAATGTAGAAGAGTTCGAAGTTAAGTGTTCGTGTCGTCGTTTTGAGTTCAGAGGTATAATCTGTAGGCATGTGTTATGTGTGCTGACTCACAGGAAAATCAAGCAGGTTCCTTCACAGTACATCCTTGATCGGTGGAGAAAAGATGGGAAAAGAAAACATAACTTTATCCGGTGCACATATGGTGGCATGGAAGACACTCCTATTGCAAAACGCTTTGACAAGTTGTGTAATATTTTCTTCCCAATTGCAGAGTTAGGTGCCATGTCTGAGTATTCTTGCAATTCTTTGATTGAGCAGCTTCACACTCTGAAAATTCAACCTTCTAGTAACACATGTTCTAAAAATAATAACTGACAGCTAGGTACACGGGAAGGTGCACCTTCTAATGAGGAGACAACAAATAAAACCATATTAAGTCCTATAGCTGTTAGATGTGCTGGACGTCCTCCTTCATTGAGAAAGGAATCTAAGGTTGATAAGCTTATCCGTATTGCAAGAGAAAAGAAGAAAAAAGCTAAACAAAGGGAGAAGGAAAAAGCTGCACAAAAGGAGAAGAAGAAAGCTGAACAAGAGATATTTCTACCAATATTTTGTTTTGTTGAAAATTCTACATTTTTTAAGTTCACTAATTAAGTATTTATTTCAGGCTCGCTCCATGAAATTGAAAATAAAAGGTCCAGCACAAAGAGGAAATCACCAGAGAATGATATTGTACAACAAAATGGGATGGAACATTTAGTATCATATGGAACTATTCAGGTATGTTTGTTTCTCATATATCTCTTTCTAATAAATACTTTGAGATCCATGAAATTTTATGAATTTTTCGCCAGGAATCATTTAACTTGGGCATTAGTACCGGTGAATTGAATCCAACCATGACAACTACAGTGCCGTATGGAGCAATTCAGGTATCTTCTTTTTCATCTCCTTATTTATAACAAGTACTACTTAGATATCCATGTCACTTCATGAATTTGTTTGCTGCAGGAATTCGGCATTAATCCAACTATGACAGCTACCTTAACATCTGGAGGTTCATCAGCGGTGAATATGCCCCCTATTCTAGGGAGGTATACAAGTATGTTGTTTGAAGTTCAGCGAAGCTCGGCTGCATTGTGAAGTTCTACAGATTTACACTTTCACAGATTTGGAGGGCTCAATGATACAATGGATCAAAGTTACACATTTTTTTGTAATTTAAAGATGTTGAATGGAAGGTTTTCTTATGCACTTGGCTATTTCAATGTAATAGCTGATAGGCACCAAGAGACTAGAGAGTAGACAAATTTGTGATTTACCATTTGGATTCTTCTCAGGTTACTTGAACAAATCATAGAATTACATGCATTTCTAATTTGTAATGGATATACTTGCGTGCACATGCAATGTTTGAGTGACAGCTCGACCACATAGATCAAGCCAACATAATGAATTTTCGTGAAACACAATTCTCATTCATGATCATAGTTAAATTATACATTATACCACATATTTTTTGCTTCAGAACAAAGCAAACAAAACATAAACTACAATTACTAAGCATAACAGAGCTAGCCAGCTGCAGCATTTGCTGTTTTTTCTACAACTTCATGTTGCCTCTTTGATGCTGAAGAGCAGGGTCTCCAATAACACTCTTCTCCAGGTTGCCAATAACACACTGTCAACCAGTTCCTCAAAATTGAGCTCCCAGAACCGCTCAGTCCTCTTGGCAATCCCCATCAAATTAGGAGCAGTAGCAAGACACCCATAGGCTTCTTGAATAGTGCCACTCTACATCTAAATAAACATCCACGCCCAAACTGATTTGCCCATCATCCATCCTCTTTGTTGCTTCAGAATATGTCATCCATCTTTGTTGCTTCAGAATATGTAACATCCAGTCTTGGACAGAATCCAAATTTTTATCTTGTAGCTGTTAATTCTGGAATCTTGGCAATATGCAGTACCTGCGTGCTGGAGTAATCCCGTTCCCAAGATCATCCCTGGAGATACAGCTCCAGCATTTCCTTGACCTGAACTTGTCATGCATCTACGACGCCCGGCGGGGAGGGAGCTCGCCCTGTGGCTTGCGACGAGGGACCTCGCCGTTCAGCGGCCTAAGAGGATAAGGTCGCCGCCGCAGAGGAGTAGTAGGTTGCCGGCTCGCCGCTGCCGGCGGAAGAGGAGGAACTCGCCGCTCAGCAAGCGAGAACCAAGTCGCTGCCCAGCAGCCGAAGAGCAGCAGGTCGCCGCGCGGTGGAGGAGGGGCAGGTCGACGGAGCGCTGCCAAAGAGGGCCTCTTCTTCCCGCGTTCGATGAGGCGCAGGTCACCGGGGCGCCGTCGAGGTACGAGGAGGGGCGGGTCGCCGAGCTCCGCTTCTTCCGTCGATAAGACCAGATGGGGATTTTTTCTCCATTCATATTTTTTCTTTCAAGGTATCGCTAAAATTTCCACGCTGGTCTCCACGTCCCTCACCACGTCAGTGCGTAACCCGTCCGTAGCATATTCCGTCCGTAGGTCTAGCATTACTGGGCGCGAGGTTGGGTTTGATAAGATTTGATTCTCCCGGCCTCTGCATTTTCGGCCCATTCAATGGCTGATCATGATTTCTCCCAACAAACTGATTATATGAGAATAAAATACTCTGCTAGTATATGTGCTGGTATAGCTTCGCTGGCATTGTATTGTGGGCAGGAGCTTGAGCTCCTGGAGGTATAGCGCGTCGTACACGGTGTGAATATATGCAGACTTGTGTAGCTGTGGCCTGTCCGTACCCTGCACGTACGTGAGAAAACGCGTTGCTCTCCGGCCGCTTTTCTCTCATCACTTTTCGCAAAAATCAAAACTTTCAGGCCGTCTCACATGCTTTTTTGTGCAACTTACACTGTATATAATAAAATTGCGACAAAAGTAATGTCCATTGTAGTTCGTACTATCTCGATCGATGCTGCCGTACGCGCGTGTGGCCACCGGCAAAATGACCCAGTATATATATGTTGTTCTTACACTGTTTCACTCCTTTGCACAACTACTACAATTAGCAAACCAACCTGTGGTTGGGTGATTAGGAGGGTGGTTGTATCCCAGCCCACCAGAGTTTAAATTCCGGTTTGACACTGTGTGTTGCATAAAAAGACGGAATATTTTTTTCAGTGGGAGGCGACGTTCCTGTCGACAGCGAGGCGTCCGTGGTGACTTCGTCAATCTCAAGACCCGATCCGTCGGTTCGGTCTCTCGGAGGTGCTCATAGGGGTAAGGTGAGCGTGTGTGCGTTCATAGGGGTGGGTGCATGTACGTGTTGTGAACGTATACGATTGTACTGTGTTTCTAAAAAAAAAAAGAACTACTACAATTAGAAGAAACGGGGCACCAAAAAGAGACGAAAAGGTAGGCAATTGGAGGAATCAAAAAGAAGGAGAAATATAGAAGCAAAGGAGGCCTTTGCAAACTATGTACTACCTCTGTTTCAAAATATAAGATGTTTTAGTTTGTGAAAGAAATGCATCTAGATCTCATTTATGTGTAAGTTCATCTAAATTTAGAGTGAACCTACACACTAAAAGAAATCTAGATACACTTATTTCACAAAGCTAAATATTTTAAAACGGAGGGAGTATACACATACGAGTACTCCGAAAACTCTATCGAACGCTAGCTCAGTGTACCACAGCGAGCATGCATGCATGTTGCAGCGCATGTACACACATGTACGTCCATATGCGAATGTTCCAAGCAACGCTTGGTACACATGCTTGTACGGTTGTACGCTCCTTGGGGTGTCGTGCTGTACCGTACCCCCTGTAACCATCTGTACATTTCCACGCCCTTTTATTCGTAGGAGTTTTCTCCCACGCTACTATAGTAAAAAAAAAACACTCGGTCCACATGCATTTATTTATCGCTTCACGGTCGGTCGAAAAGTGTGCGTTTGATACTGCATCCCGTCCCGTGAAAGTGTTTGCCTGGTTTCATGCTCGCCTTTTACTCTTATTACCAGAAGATCTTTCGATCACACATTCACACTTCTGGTGACCAGGCTACGTCTACCTATCTACAGTACTTTCTTCGTAAATAAGTGTATTTCTATCTTTTTGTCTAAGTTAAATTTTATTAAATTTGACTGATCTTGTAAATAAATATAGCAACATATATTACATAAATTATCATATTAGAAAACTAGATTTAAAAAACTAATCTAGTGATACCAATCTGTTGTCATAGTTATTATTATATTTTTCTATAAAGCTGATCAAAAATTTTAAATTTAACTTAGGATAAGTTGTTGAGAAATAGAGCAATTTTCCAAGAGATTTAATCATAGTAAAAGACAGATAAAACATAGGCAGAATAATAGAAAAGGACCAGAAGATTATATACATCACGGTAGAGGAACTACCGGTGTTCCCGTTAGCGTTGGCACCGTCGTCAGCCATGTTGTCGAGAAAAAGGTTGTTGATGTCGAGAAAGAAGTCGTCGTTGGGGAAGACGTCGGTGCAGTCGCTATCCGTGAAGGAGTCCGTGATGAAGCCAGTAGTCACGCTGGTAGCGCTCCCCAAAAACCTTATCGCACTTCTCTCGTACAGGACTCGAAGCAGCGGGGTCTCGGAGGCCTACTGTCCCAGCTCGCGGTGCACGTCGCAAGATGGGATGAGGAAGATCTAAGCAGCGCAATGCTCTGAAACTAGAGACACAAGGTGTGTGCGTTGGTGTGTCTGAGGAGAGGAGCAACCTCTCACTCTTATAGGCACGGGTAGGCAGGCGAACAGTCGGCGTCGCGAGAGGAAACGAACGGCCTCCGCTAAGCTCAAATTAAATCTCCAATGTATTAAATCGAATTAAATTTTCACTTAGTTCGTATTAAAAATACACTCACGTAGACTATTTAAATTATTATCCATTAGAGAAGCTCTCGCCTCGAGGCGTTCTCGCAACCCGCGGCGCGCGCGCGCGTCGTGACTTGACGTGACGAGACAAGGCGTGGCGAGGCGGGCGGCGGAGAAGGAGGAGCGCGCGTGTATATGTCTTCTCTTCTCAAGCTCGTACAAGTGGTGGAAGAGCTCTCCTTATAACTTGGTCCAACTTCCACTCAACTAGCAATGTGGCACTAAACTCTTGTCCCACCTCTTTGTCTTGCATGAATGGGCCAAGTGGGCCTCTAGGATTTCAGGAATTGTTGAATAGTATAAATGGGATGGGCCTTTGTTGGGCAAAAATTCCAACAATCCCCCACCAGATCCCAGAGGCACACATAAATTTGCCTATGGTTCCAAACATTGTTTATATATTGGTGCTAGTGAAGACTGTTAAGTTGAACTTCCACCTAGAACTCTATGCTTCACTAGTTTGCAACTTGTACAGTGGACTATGCCTTGAACTGCAAGTTTGCAGCATTCTAGCTTGACACAAAGCCTTGACCAATATTGGTCTGTCGTGGGACTTCCTGATGGGTTCGTAGCATGGAAAACAAAAAAATTCTACCGCAAGAACGAACAAAACCCAGATCTAATCTAGATAAAAGCCAAGATCTAATCTATTAGATATGTGCAACGAGATAGATCTATACTAAACCTCGTAGACCCGAAAGCGTTACGAGATTAGATCTCGGGGTTGATGTAGTCGATCACTTGCCGATCTCAAGATCGTGTGGACGATCCTTCCGGCGCCACGTTCCGGCAGCGCTTCATGATCGGTCACTGCGTCGGCAGACCTTCCTCTCCCGTTCAATGAGCAGCGGAGGTAGTAGATCTTCTCCACGGAATTCCAGCAGCACGACGGTGTGGTGGTGGTGGTGGAGTAGAGATTTCTACAGGGCTTCGCCTAAGCCGGAGCAGAGCGAAGGAGGAGGAGAGAGGCGGCGGCTAGGGTTTGTTATGGGAGAGTCTAGGGGTTGGCGCCCCCTCCCCTCTATTTAAAGGAGGGATGTCTTGCCCCACAAAGACTCCTTGATCCTTTCTTGGTTTTCAAGCAAACTCCAAGAAATCTTCTAGAACCTTCCAGAACATTCCGAAACCTTCTAGAATCTCCATACAAACACTCCGGAACATTTCCTAACTTAGAAAATGATCCCCAATATATGAATCTTATTCTCCGGACAATTCCGGATCTCCTCGTGATGTCCCGGATCCAATCCGAGACTCCGAACAACATTCGGTCTCCAACGCGCATTCCATATCTACTTAAAACAACTTCGAACCTTAAGTGTGTCACCCTACGGTTCGTGAATATGCAGACATGATGAAGACACCTCTCCGATCAATAACCATCAGCGGGATCTGGAGATCCATAACGGCTCCCACATACTCAACGATGACTTCGTGATCGATAGAACCATTAACATATGAAAACAATTCCCTTTATCACGCGATACTCTACTTATCTGAGGTTTGATCGTCGGTATCTCCATACCTAGTTCTACCTCGTTACTGATAAGTACTCTTTACTTGTTCCATGATATGTCATCCCTTGTGACCTAGTCACATGCTTGCAAGCTAACTAGATGACATTCCACCGAGAGGGCCCAGAGTATATATATCCGTCATATGGATGGACAAATCCCAATCTTGGTCCATGCGCTTCAACACATACTTTTAGAATACCCAATGACACCTTTATAACCACCCAGTTACGAAGCGGTGTTTGATGTCATCAAAGTACCCATCCGGTGATGGTGATTAACATAACCTCATGGTCGAAGGATTAGGTTACTATGCATTTGAAAAGCTTGTAGCAAAACGAACTTAATGACTTGATCTTATGCTATGCTTACTTATGGGTGTGTGTCCATCACATCATTCTTCTAATGATATGATCTTATTATTAACGACATCCAATGTCCATGATCAGGAAACCATGATCATCCATTAATCAACAAGCTAGTTTAACAAGAGGCTTACTAGGGACTCTTTTATGTTTACAAAACACACAAGTATCAATGTTTCTGGTTAATACAATTATAGCATGGGATGTAAACATTTATCATAAACATAAAGATATAATAATAACCACTTTATTATTGCCTCTTGGGCATATCTCCAACACTTCCCCTCGAGTGGAGCTTATGCGTCATACTCCATAGCCTTTCATGAGTTTATTAGAAAGCACCCAACTCACATAGACTGCGACGTTTAACAGTCAGACTCATATAGGTGTGTTCTTCAAAAGATGTTCTGCAGGACAACATCTCTGCTTAAACTAAGCCACTTAGAACACATTAAGATAAATCAACCTTTCATGCAGAATAGGAAAGTATTGCATCTTCACGGAGTGGTGATTAAAGTAGGGATACTTTCCTTTCAGTTAACCAACAGCTTGTCTCCCAATTCTAATTCACGGGATCTCCGATCACATAGAGTGGTTTACCACTATGGAAAACTTATATTGTGGGTCTCATTCCCATCTCCTTTGATACATTTTCTATCACGTTACGTGATAGACCCTTTGTGAAGAGATCTGCCAGATTCTTAGATGTTTGGATATAATCCAACGCAATAACTCTGGAGTTTCTCATTTTTCTGACAGATTTCAATCTCCTCTTCACATGTCTTGAGAACTTCATGTTATCCTTAGAACTATTCATTTTAACAATCACAGTTTGATTATCATAGTTCATTGGGATTGCGGGTATAGGTTTCTCAACCATAGGTAAGGCCATCAAGAGTTCTCGAAGCCACTCTGCTTCAATAGTGGTTGTGTCTAATGTTGCGAGTTCTGCTTTCATAGTTGACCTCGTTAAGATGGTCTGCTTGCAAGACTTCCAAGAAATAGCACCACCACCAAGTGTAAATATATATCCACTCGTGGCCTTTATCTCATCAGCATCAGATATCCAATTTGAATCTCTATATCCCTCCAGCACCCTTGGGTACCCAGTATAGTGAATGCCGTAGCTCGTAGTGCCATTTAGATAGTGCATGACTCTCTCAAGAGCTTGCCAATGATCATCTCCAGGATTTGAAACAAACTGACTGAGTTTGCTTATAGCAAAAGTGATGTCAGGCCTCGTAGCACTAGCTAAATACATAAGCGGCCCAATAATCTGAGAATATGTCAATTGATCTCTAGTAGTGCCTCTATTCTTTCGAAGTAACACACTAGGATCATACGGTGTTGGAGAAGACTTGCAGTTGCTATACCCAAATCGACTCAAGATCTTTTCCACATAGTGAGACTGAAGTAGTGTGATCCCACCATTATCATCTCTCAATAGCTTGATGTTCAAAATAACATCAGCTACTCCTAGATCCTTCATCTCAAAAGACCGAGATAAGAAATCCTTGACTTCCTTAATCACATTAAGATTGGTCCCAAAAATCAGTATGTCATCAACATACAAACAAAGAATTACTCCCTCGCCCCTACCATAGCGATAATACACACATTTGTCAGCTTTGTTTACAGCAAAACCTGCAGTGGTTATGGTTCTCTCAAACTTCTCGTGCCACTGCTTAGGTGCTTGTTTAAGGCCATATAAAGACTTCAATAACTTACACACTTTTCCTTCTTGGACACTCACTACAAATCCATCTGGCTGATCCATATATATTTCCTTGTCCAACTCTCCATTTAGGAAAGCCGTCTTAACGTCCATTTGATGAACGAGAAGACCATGTGAGGCAACCAAAGATAGTAGTACGCGAATGGTGGTCAATCTGGCTACGGGTGAGTAAGTATCAAAGAAGTCCTCACCTTCTTTTTGGGTATAATCCTTGGCTACAAGTCTTGCCTTGTACTTCTCAATAGTACCATCAGGCCTAAGTTTCTTCTTAAACACCCATTTGCATCCTACAGGTTTGCACCCATAAGGACGATCGGTGATCTCCCATGTTCCATTCGCTAAGATGGAATCCATCTCACTAGGAACGACTTCCTTCTAGTAGTCAGCATCAGGAGATGCATAGGCTTCTGAAATAGAAGTAGGAGTATCATCCAGAAGGTACACAATGAAATCATTACCAAAGGACTTTGCAGTCCTTTGTCTCTTACTCCTCTTAGGAATTTCATTATCATCCTCCTCAGTTTTTTCCGAGTGTTCAATAGGAATGGTATGCTCAGGAATTGTGGGTATTTCCTGATTCAGTGAGTCAGGTATCTCCTGATTTGATGAGCTAGGTATATCCTTCATGGGAAAGATATCCTCAAAGAAACTCACATCATTTGACTCCATGATTGTACCAACATGCATGTCTGGTACTCCAGATTTTACTATCAAGAATCTATAGCCAATGCTATGAAAAGCATATCCCAGAAAAACACAGTCAACGGTTTTTGGTCCAAGTTTGCGCTTCTTTGGGATTGGCACATGAACCTTTGCCAGATAGCCCCAAGTTCGCAAGTAAGAAAGATTTAATCTTTTCTTTTCCCATTCTTCAAATGGAGTAATCTCTTTGTTCTTAGTGGGAACTCGCTTTAGGACATGACATGCAGTCAGTAATGCCTCCCCCCACCATTCCTTGGAGAGACCCGATGTGTCTAACATGGCGTTAACCAAATCTGTTAGAGTATGGTTCTTTCTTTCGGCTACCCCGTTTGACTGGGGCGAGCAGGGAGGTGTCCTCTCATGGATTATACCATGTTCCGCACAAAAAGAATCAAACTCATTGGAAAAGTACTCTCCACCACGATCAGACCTAAGCCTCTTAATCTTTCGATCAAGTTGGTTTTCCGCTTCAGCTTTATAGATTTTGAAGTAACTCAAAGCCTCATCTTTTGATTTCAGAAGATACACATGACAATATCTCGTAGTCATCTATCAATGTCATAAAATATTTCTTTTCACCTTTTGTCAACACACCATTCATCTCACAAAGATCTGAATGTATGAGCTCTAGTGGTGCCAAATCTCTCACCTATGCAGTCGTATGTGACTTGCGAGGTTGCTTCGCTTGCACACAAGTTTGGCATTTAGATCCCTTCACAGTAGTGAATTTTGGGATTACATTCATTTTATCTAACCGCGTCATGCAACCAAAATTAACATGACAAAGACGTGAATGCCATACATTTGATACAGGATCAGATAAACATGATTCACGACTTTATTACACACATATGATAGTGATAGGCGAAACAAACCTCCACACTCATAGCCTTTACCAATAAATGTTCCAAACTTAGACAGTACAAATTTATTGGACTCAAACACAATCTTGTAGCCATCATGACATAGAAGTGATCCACTAACAAGATTCTTATTTATTGAGGAAACATGATGCACGTTCTTCAGGCGCACGGTCTTTCCCAAAGTGAACTTCAGATCGACCGTACCAACACCATGAACAAAAGCATGCGAGCCGTTCCCCATCAGCACAGACTGAGTCCCTCTGACCTGATATGAAGAAAACATGGAAACATCAGAGCAAACATGTACATTAGCGCTCGTGTCAATCCACCAATCAGGAGAATGACATAATGAAAGAACAGTAGGTAATATAGCATACCCAACATCTTTCATCTCAACGTCGCCCATGACAACATTAGCAGTCTTGCTGCCTTTTCCATGCTGGCGTTTGTCAAAGCAGTTAGGGCAAGCAGGAGCCCAATGATCACGATCACCACACACATGACAAACACCTTTCTTCTTATCAGTCTTCTTCTTCAAACTAATAGACTATGAGGCTTTGTTCTTTCCATCGAACTTTCCTTTTCCATCAAACTTTCCCTTGTTCTTGGACTTGTGAGACTGGAAGTTCTTTTTCTGTACCAGATTGGCACTTGAACCTCCCTCAGCACCTCGAGCACGTGTGTGTCTTTTGCTCTCGCCTTCTCTTCCACATCAAGAGTTCCAATGAGATCTGATACGGAAAACTCTTGTCTCTTGTGTTTCAGGAAAGTAGCAAAGTTCCTCCATGAAGGGGAAGTTTGGCAATAATGCCCCCGACAATGAACTTGTCTGGTAACACGCAAGGGAAGTGCTCAAGCTCCTTGGCTAGTGACTGTATTTCGCCTGCTCAACCACGGAGCGGTCATCAGACATCTTGTAGTCCTAGAGTTGTTCCATGACATACAGTTCACTGCCAGCGTCTGAGACCCCAAACTTGGCCTCGAGCGCAACCCACATGTCCTTGCCATTATCAAATGACATATAGGGTTCAACAATGTTCTCCTCGAGAATGGACAACAAAGCAGTCTTGAACAGGGTATCAGTTTTTCGGAAAACTTGTTCCTAAGCAGGAGTAAGCTCCCCCTCAGGCTTGCCAAGAGTGGCGTCATAGCGGTTCATGTTCTGAAACCATAGAACTGCTCTCACGCGCTACCTCTTATAATGCATACCCTCAAAGACAAGTGGCTTCACAGAAGCAATGAAACCACTTGGAGCAAATTGCCTATAATAAGGTTTTTGGATTGTTGAGAAATAGAGCAATTTTCCAAGAGATTTAACCATAGTAAAAGATAGATAAAACACAGGCATAATAATAGAATACGACCAGAAGATTATATACATCACGGTAGAGGAACCGCCGGTGTTCCCGTTAGCGTTGGCACCGTCGTCAGCCATGTTGTCAAGGAAAAGGTTGTTGATGTCGGGGAAGAAGTCGTCATTGGGGAATACGTCGGTGCAGTCCTTATCCGTGAAGGAGTCCGTGATGAAGCCAGTAGTCGCGCTGGTATCGGTCCTCAAAAACCTTATCGTCCTTCTCCCGTACAGGACTCGAAGCAGCGGGGTCTCAGAGGCCTACTGTCCCAGCTCGCGCTGCCCGCCACAAGATGGGATGGGGAAGATCTAAGCAGCGCAATGCTCTGAAACTGGAGGCACAAAGTGTGTGCGTTGGTGTGTCTGAGGAGAGGAGCGACCTCTCACTCTTATACGCACGGGTAGGCAGGCGAACAGTCGACGTCGGGAGAGGAAACAAACAGGCATCAACCGAAGCCGAACAGCCTCCACTAAGCTCGAATTAAATCTCCACTGAGTTCGTATTAAATCGAATTCAATTTCCACTGAGTTCGTATTAAAAATACACTCACGCAGACTGTTCAAATTATTATCCATTTATGCGTGGCAAAATGAAAGAGAAGCTCTCGGCTCTCGGCATTCCCAAGCAACTGGCGCTGGCTTGTATGCGAGCGCTGCGTGTATATGTCTTCTCTTCTCAAACTCTTACAAGTGGTGAAAGAGCTCTCCTTATAAGCTGGTCCAACTTCCACTCAACTAGCAATGTGTGACTAAACTCTTGTTCCACCTCTTTGCCTTGCATAAATAGGCTAAGTGGGTCTCTAGGATTTCAGGAATTGTTGAATAGTATAAATGGACTGGGCCTGTATTAGGCAAAAATTCCAGCACAAGTTTAAGTGTACACTTATTTGCGGACGGAAGAAGTAGCTAACTAGGTAGTAATAAGGTAGCACCAGCGATGGATGGATATATGGATCAGTCCATGCATCGCCACCCGGCGACAATGTGTCAATGTAACCAACCCATCAGACCATCACGTTTCCACGACAGTAGTACGCGACCCAACCAACCAGCTACTACGTACGAAAATGCCTCTGGCCATGTGACTGAGATGTTCTGATATGCCGTCTTCCTGAATCTTCTCGATCGCCAGCTCGTGCCATCGCCACTGTGACGCCACCACGCTATGCATCGTACGACTGCATGCCTGTCTCCACCGAGCAAGAAGGGTGAGCTGCAATGCAAGCAACAGATAGCAAAAGCGACCACACAGTCACAGACTCACGGCATGCTTGCGTGCCAACATCGAAGCAGTGATCCAAACTTACACTGCCACTGCCACTGCATATGGGCTTACCGTATCGTACGAAGGAAAAGGTTACACCGGCGTTTACACTGCGCGCACGCACTTGACTTATACATCCCCTGTTCTTTAGTCTATCAAAACATACTTACGTTAGGAAATGGAGGGACTAAAAAAAGGTTTACACGGGCATATATACAACTAGTACCTCCTTCGTTTCCAGAAATAAATATAATTCTAGTCAAAAGTCAACCCAGCATAAGTTTGATCGAATCTTATATATAAATATGTCAAAGATTCTATAAATAAGCCCATCACGTTTCCGTCTGTAAATAAATATACTTCTAACTTTTGTCTAAATCAAACTTTATTAAATTTGACGGAATCTCTTTAGTACTCCTTTTGAGTAACGGATGGTGACGAGGGTTAACTCATCAATATTCATGGTTGATGGACTAGGGTTACAGGAATTGGGGAGCGCTAGAGACGTCCATCGCCTAGCAAACAAGCACATGGGAAACATGCGGTTTACCCAGGTTCAGGCCCTCGGAAGGGACCCTACTCCTATTTGTCTGCTCTTTGATTATCGAGGATTCGAAAGTTACACAGGGTGCGCAATGAGATCTGGCAAAGTGTATGCCAGGGTTGTGAATATCCTTCTTGATGTCCCCTCCTGGCCTTTATATAGGGAGACCAGATCTCAGGATAGCAGACCGAGTCGGTTACAAGTTAGGATTTCTCCCTTTAAGTTTCTATCTACTCCTTGCCGTGTTCTTCAAGGAGTCGCCTTCCTTTGGGCCAACCGAATTCGTAATGGGCTTCGATTGTCTCGTAATTCCCTCTTGAGCTGGACCGTATAGGCTAAGTACGAGTACTCGTAGGGTATACCCATGTCAGATGGAGTATGTAGACTATTTTGTCCTGCATTATTGATCTAGAGATGCATCAAGCAATTCACATGACCAAGGAAACAGAACTACGTGGTCCACGCATCACATGATTTCTGCGTTCCCTCAAATCTCAAAATCCATCTTCTTACTTACTTGTCAATAAATCAACTCCCGTCTTTCATAAATCTGATACATCCGTGGGATTGGCATGGTTGCATATATAGATGACTAGTGGATCAGTGGATGTACTTCCATGTACCAGGTAAGCAACTCGTACAATACCGTCCCACACAAGCTTGATTAACCGGGAAAGTTTTGTCCACATTAGCCGTCCGAAGCAATCTATGATATTTGCTTCAACATATTTAATTGTGTTGTCTATTAGGCTGGTGATCACTTTTACATGTACTAGAAAATACCTGCGCGTTGCTGCAGAAATTTGTGCATTTTACAAATAGTGCAGAAGATACGTAAAAAAAAGTAGAATATGGATACAAAATTTAATTAAAGATCTTGAGACTACAATTTGGAAACAGAATTAGGTCCTCTAGAAAATACAATTTGTATATATGCATGTATTAAGACCTATATCTAAAAATGATATTCACACACCGAGTAGCATTTTCATGCTTTTAACTCTTGTCCATGCTTTTAACTCTTGTTCTTTATATACAATCAGAAATGTGCACTGAGCTTATCTTAAGTGACCCAAAACTAAAAATGTACGATCCATCGAGCATTTACTTTTGGTCTTGAAGAAAGTGTACTTGTGCCTTCTGGCTAATGGCTATTATGCTCCATTGAAGACAACAATTCATGTACTCCATACATTCACACGAAGAGTTTTTAGATTAAGAGAACAACAAATGCAACAACCGGTTGATACATAAACGGGTAAACCGGTGACTCAAACAATAGTGCCTGCATGATTCTCTTCAAAGTCCGGATGCCTCCTGTACAGAAGGTCTAAATTCTTGTACATAATTTTAATACATTATAAACTGTTGTAAAAATACCTAGGAAGGCCTATATTCCCAGCCTATCTAATTTGCACCTTGATGTTTCCGAGAAGAAGTAAACAATAATAATCAGTATATTATTTGGAAGAAACATCTTCATTGATTGCTTTGATGATCTTACTTCCAGTTCAGGCCACAAATTGCTTTTAATGTTGACAAACTGCACACAACTCCAGAACAAATACATTATAGATTATAGAACAATATGTAGTAATTTTTTTACATACAATAGATGACAAAGAAGAGCAAATGAGAATATATCAAGTAATAACGACATCAACACTTATGGGAACCAAAATCTCAATGCATACCAATGGCTAGCTTGATCAATTAAGTATGGTCATGTCTGAATTATTGCAAGGTATGATTATATTAAAAAAAATAGATTGATGATAAATTCTCATGTGGGGCCAAACTTTTATCTGTAAACCAGTGTTAAAATTTGAATGGTCATAGAACAAATTGCCTATATGCTCTCAACGTGAGCACAACATACCATTTATTTACCATCTACCATTTTACCTGTAGCGCCCGTATGTAAGAGAAGGCAAATGCAACAAGCCTATAATTAATTGGGAAGCCCCATAAGATCCAACTACCAAGTGGAGAATTTCTTTCACAAATACGCACTGAAAGGCCTAGGCCAAAAAAAAGGATAGTTCTCTATAGTTTTAAAGTTGCCTGCTACATGAAGGCACATCAACTCAAACATGGTCATGTTGGAATTTCATCAAGCACTTGCCAAGCTCAAAACATGAAAGATGAGAGAATATAAGAGGACAATGCAGATCTAGAGATTATCAGTCATAGGAGTGGCATCACGTCAGATTGCAGGTGAATTTGCTTCTATCAATTACTTTAGTTCCAAGAGAAAGGTTCATAATTCATTCAGGACTCCAGGCTGTTGAGCAGGACCTTCGTGGAACATTAGCTATGATGGACTGGTGATCTACGATGAGCGCAAGCTACTTCAGGAGGGGAAGGAAACCCTGAGCAGGCAGCAAGTCCAAGCCGTTCACGATAGGAGGAAAGAGGAAGAGGGATGCGTGTTGGCACTAAAGGCAGGTCTTGGCAAACTTTAGATTGGGATGGTCTTTATAGGCTGGCCAGAGAAGAAGAGAAGCCAATATTAGTAGTAGTAGAGAAAGGTAACGGCAAAGAGGGCAAGAGACGCATACAGTGATGCATTTATCAGAAATAAATTTGAGAATTGATGAGATGGACTGAACACGCACTATCATAAAGGGAAATGATGAAGGAAAAAGAACAAAATAGAAATTGCCGAGGTGGCATGCTTGCATGTTGAGAGAAATCCCTTAGAGGGGATCACCTATTTAGATATTATAGATTCGTAGTCAGTTTTTTACTAATAATATGAAAATATTTATGTTATAACACTAAGGATATCGCAGAATAAACCGAAAACTAAAAATAGCGCAACCAGAAGTAGAAATTATGCTATGTTGGAACACATTAGATAATAGGTTACTAGATCCCCGGTCCTAAACTGATCCAGGTTAATCCAAGTTTTCATAAGTTTTGAGTTTTTAAGGGGAAAAGGAACAACACATAACAAAAGATCTATATTAGACATGTTTACAAAAGAGTTAACACGCTAATAATCCATATTTTCTTTTGTTTGACCATCTAGAATCCCAAATAGAAGCCATAACCCGTGCCTCTAATCTATTGCTTTTATGTGGAATTTTTTTTCAATTGTTTAGAAATTGTTGGTGCTCTAGAGTGAGAACAACACATGCTTCGAGACTCGCTTCTAATCAAGGACCTTGGTAAGCACCAAGGTACTTATTCTTACTTCTCACTGGATCTCAGCCCGCATTTTACAACATTGGTTTGTTTGCATTCTCTATATCGTAATTTTCACAGATTACATATATGGTTTAGACCCTACTACTTCTAGGGCTTACGAGTTGTTAGTACCTTGCCAAATAAGTGTTGTGATTAGATCCAATTTGAAAGAAAAAACCTCGACAATATGTTTAGTGGTAATGCAATTTTTCGAGGACGTTGTGGAAGTTTCACATATACCCACTTGGTTTTATAACGCCACACATTCTGACAAATTGGCTACCATTATGAGTTATTTGTGTTATTTCTAGATCCAAATAGAGTTAAACAAAATAGAATTTATACTAAATTCTTGTACTTATAATTTATATTCACCAAACTATAATCGTAAGTACCAATATATTTTCTATTACTCGGTTGGCATAATTAATGATGCAATAATATTATTAAATATTAATTAAGTATTTATTTCATATAAAATTATAGCATCTATCCTTACAAATACATTTATTTCTGCAAACTATAGATGTATGTTTAAATAATATCTCTTAAAACGATGTTCAAACATGAAGCCGACTAAGCATGGGAAAAGTAAACAAATCACATGCCATAGTTGATTAATTTGTGACGCTTGCATAAATCATATTGTGTATGCCTTCCCATGTATTTTAGTATTCTTATTAATATATTTTGTTGACACGGTCTAGAGATTACGATCTACCAAATATCTTGAAAACACTTTTTGGTATATGATTGCGTTAAGGCAAGTAGAAAATTGTACTCCCTCCTTGCCAAAACGTAGCGCATATAAGAATTTTTAAAAGTCCAACTATGTCAAATTTGATAACTCGATCGACGCTGGCTCGCTAGTGTAGCACAGGGGCCGGGCATGCATGTTCCAGCGCAGTATACACACATGTGCGTCCATATGCGAATGTTCCAAGCAACACTTGGCATAAATGAATTTATTCCCATTTATTTATGGCCAGAAGGTCGATTGAAAAGCGTACCTGCTAGCGCTGTTGGCCGCGTCCCGTGAGAGTGAGACGGTCGTCGAATAGAGCCGGCCGGATGTCAATGTCTGGATATGGATCGATCCGTGCATCACCGCCCGGGGACAAGCAAAGTCTAAATTTGGGGGGAGTTGGTACGTTCATTTTGCATCACTATTCTATGTCTTAATTCACTATTATTCATTGATATATTTCGTATTAAGAGGTGATAGTTATGTTATTTCATCTATTTTTGCATGGTTGATGACTTTTGGAGCATGGATCGCTGCAGTCAGGATTCTAATGGAAAAGGTGCTGTTTGGAGGCAAAATTCGCAAAGATCAGAAAATCCAGGAAAAAATACGAAAAATCCTATTTTTCCAGAAGACTAAGGATGCCAGAAGATGGAGTGGAGGTGGGCCATAGGGGGCCCACACCACCCCATGGCAGGCCTAGGCAGCGCACGGAGGTGGTGTGGCCACCTCCAGCCTCTCCTCCGGCATATATCAACCTCCGAAACCCTAAGACTCGGGAGGCGACCACAGAAAGATTCCGCCTCTGCGGAAAACACCGAGAGAAAGATCTCTCCGGCGACAGATTTCCGGGGAATTCCTTCCTGGAGAGGGGAGATCGTCGCCATCAACACCACCATCAAGCTGGACTTCACCGGGATCATCATCATCATCACCACCATCATCACCATCAGCACCCTCATCACCATCTCCATATTGCTGTAACAATTGCGTTGAATCTTGCATAGTTCATAGGGAAAACTTTCTCGGTGTTGATTACTCTTTATAGTTGATGCTATTGAGTGAACCATTGAATTATTGTTTATGTTCAGATTGTTATACATCATTATTCCATCTCTGATCATGATCCATATGATGTCTTGTGAGTAGTTCGTTTTGTTCTTGAGGACATGGGAGAAGTCTTGTTGTTAGTAGTGGAGTTGTATTGAGAAAGATTTAACAGATTGTTATTTAAGTTGTGGTGTACTTCTTCTAGTGGTGTCATGTAAACGTCAACTACATGACACTTCACCTATATGGGCCTAGGGGAATGCATTGTGTATTTGGCTACTAATCGTAGGGGTTGCCGGAGTGACAGAAACCTGAACCCCCGTTAGAAAACCATTGCACAAGGGACATAAGGGTCTTAGAGTTTAAAGCTGTGGTTAGGTTTCTACCTTAATTACTTTCTTGTAATTACGGATGTTTGCAAGGGGTATAATCACAAGTATGTATTAGTCTTGGATGGGGCGGTACATTAGCACAGGTTCACCCACACAACACTTAGCAAGCTAGAGAAGATTAATCGACTATATGAAGCGAAAGCACTTGACAGTCTTCCCATGTGTCCTCGAGAACGTTTGGTCATCTATAGAAATACAACCGGCTTGTCCTTTGCTGCATAAAGGATTGGGCCACTTGCTGCATTTATTCCTACTGTATTTTATTTACTCGTACTTTGTTTACTTGCTTTATCGAAAACCCCTAAAAATCTGCTTGCTAAGTATTTGTAGAGAATTCCTGATCCATACCACTAGCCATCACCTTCTTCTCCTTGTTAGGTTCGACACTCTTACTTATCGAAAATACTGCGATACACCCCCTATACTTGTGGGTCATCAAGACTATTTTCTGGCCCCGTTGCCGGGGAGTGAAGTGCTATTGGAAACTGGAACTGGTAAAGGAAACTTCTACTGTGAGTATTGTTTACTTCTGTTAGTTGCTTTATTTTCGTTATGGATAATTCGCTGAGTTTCTTATTTGGTAATGCTACTACCACTACTAAGGTAGTAGATAAGCCACCACCTGCTGAGAATGATGTTTTCAAAATACCTACAAGAATTATTGATCGTGTTATGGATAACTACTATGTTGGGGATGGAACTGTCCATCCCGGTGATCATTTACTCTTTATACACGAATTATGCGGGTTGTTCAAGTGTGCAAGTATTACTACAGATCAAGTTAAGAAGAAGTTATTCTCATTATCACTGAAAGTAAGATCTGAGGAATGGTATAAGCTGCTGAAGAATGGTAAGGCTCTGGAATGGGAGGAAATAGTACCTCTCTTTTATTCAAAGTTTTATCCTCCTAGTGAGATTCATAAAGATCGGAATCAAATATACAACTTTTGGCCTCTTGATGGAGAGAGTACAGCTCAAGCTTGGGGGAGATTGAAGTTACTAATGCTCAAATGTCCCATTCATGAGCTCCCCAACAATATTATTATCAACAAATTTTATGCAAGGCTCCCTCTACATGATAAAGATTTATTGGATGCTTCTTGTGCTGGATCATTCACTCGCATGGAAGAAGAAGCTAAATGGGATCTTCTGGACCGTATTCAAGATAATGCTGAAGCTTGGGAGAATGACAAAGGTAGAAAGTCAGGTATAAATTATGATTATGAATGCATTGAATCTTTTATGGGAACTGATAACTTTCAAAATATTAAAAATGCTTATGGTCTAGACTCTCAAGCTATTGCTTCTTATTTTAAGGCTTTTGCTTCCTATATTGAAGTGCCTAAAAAGAAGTTGAATAAGTATCATGAACCTTATAAAGATATTGAAAAGAGTGTTCCTGCAAGAAATACTGAAGTTTATACTGCTAATCATGTTTTACCTGAACCTTATATTGAGAAAATGCCTTTTCTAGTTAGTATGGTTAATGAAAGTATGAGTAAAGGAACATTCTATGATAGCTAGTATGGTTAATGAAAGTATGAGTAAAGCTATTGAACCTGATAAACAAATGGTTGATGAACCTATAATAGAAAGTGTGAAAGACTTTGTCACTAAATATGAAAAAGAGGGACACCCTATCCTTTGTAAGGATACCTCTAATATTGTTTCACATAGTAGTGTTATGAGAGCTAGTATTCCCGTGTTTTCTGTTAGAATAAGTGATCATTGCTATGATGGTCCTTGTGATAGCTATATTGTTAAGTTTATGCATGATACTAAAATCTACTATGAGAGAGGGAAAAGTATTCTTATGTATCTCAATAATATTAAGTTTCCTCGCTTTATGCTGAAAGTTTTTATGTTGCACTTCTTTTGCCTTCTTATGCAAGTTGCCTCTGGTTTCAACAGCTTGTTTGTTTACAAAATTCCCTTGCTTAGGAAGTGGGTTAGACTTAAATGTGTGTGTGTTTTTGCTTCTTAATGCTCTCTTTCACTTCAATCCATATCCCTATGAGAGCTTCTTCAAAATTATCATGCCCATCTTAAAGGCTATAAAGAAAGAGCTTTATGAGAGACAACCCAATTTGTTTTTGCTTTCAGTTTGTTTTTGTTTCTTTGAGTTTTGGAAGTTATTACTTCGGTAATAACCTCTCCTTATCCGTTTTGTTTGGTTTTTGTGTCAGGATCAACCTCTAATGACAGAGAAGTAAGATTTGGGGAAGTTGCTGTCCTGAAACAGATTTTTGTGCTTCACCGTAAAAATTCGTGAGAGATCTCTGTATGTCGGATTGAGCTGTAATTGTTTGTGCTTCTTCCCCAGGTTGTTATTTAACTTTTGTTAGTTTTAAAATTTTTGATTTGAGCAACAGAAGATTTTCGAAAAAATTGATCTTTACCTGCTGGTCTGTTTTGACAGATTTAGCCACTCTTGCATTTGCTTCTTTATTCGATTTCCTTTTTGAATTCTTTTTGGGTTTTCAGAAGGAGTTGCTTAAGTGGTTTATGTTTTGATGGTTTTCAGTTGAAGTTGGACTCAAAAGGTTTTACCACTTCACTTATACTAATGTTGCTAATGAGAACTGTGTGAAGTTTTGTGTAAAAGAAATTTCCAGGAAGTGGAGATAATGGTGTAATAAGGAAGAGAAAGGTTTTATGACTCAAGTAATAAGTGTATGAAGATGAAGATATTGATGATATTCAAGTGGTGCCTCCGGAAGAATCTACTAGATACCAAATTCAGAGACCTGCAGAGTCCGTTTTCAAATAGATAACAGTTCTGGTAAGAAAAGTTCTGCGAAAATACAATCCAACTATGTTTTTGCAGTTTTCAGTCAATAAGGGAAGCTACAAAGCGAAAAAGGGACGAAAACGGAGCCAGGGTCGCTCACACCACCCTGTGGCGCGGGCACTCCCCTGGCCACGCCACCAGGTGGTGAGTCCACCCCGGACTCCGCCTCCGACTCGTTTTCTCCCAGTACCTTCGTTTTGTTATGAAACTTCGTAATATATAGGGTTGAAAATGGTAAGGAAACTTTCTGTTCGTTTCCGAAGAAAAAGGAAATGGAGAGCTAAAAAGGAAACGGAAACGGCATTTTGCGGAAAAGGAACGGAAACGGGATATTTTAAGTGGAAACAGAAAAGGAAACGGTGGAGCAATTTCCGGCGGAAATGGAAACGGTAAGGAAATTTTGGATAAACAAATATGGAAACTTTCCGGAAATATAACCAGCCAAGCCCATGTACGAGTTAGTACTTTGCATTAGTGATTTCTCTTGCGCTTGTTGAGCCATAAAATATATGAAGGGTCTATATAATACATGCAACTAGTCAAGTGAGTGTATTAGCATTGATGTAAAACTAATTATGTGAATTTGTGTGCTTGTTGTAGTGTTAAATTATGTGTGTTACTTTATATTCAATTGTCGCTTTTCAAAGTTGTGAGATATTCTTTGTTTTTTATACTTTACTTTTAGTTTACACACCATGATATTACACCACTATTATATTCCGACAAATATCCGTTTTCGTATCATATCCATCATGTATCCGTACCATATTCATTTCCGATGATTTCCGATTTCCTGTTCATTTTCGGAGTTTTCCTTTTCGCTTCCGATTTCGCTAACACAAGAGGAAATGAAAACGATAACGTATGTTTTCGTCCGTTTCTGTTCCGTTTTCAACCCTAGTAATATATAACCCCTCAGATCCCCCGAGGTCCGTATATCGTGTTTTCGTCGTGTTTTTGTTTTGATTTGTTTCTGCCAGGACATACTCTTTGAAAGCTTAGAAGCACAATGGTGTCCGCCAAGGATAAAGGGAAGGAGCCTATGGAGGAAGACCTCCAAGACCCTGGGAAGGAGAAGAAGATCAAGAGTGAAGGTGAAGAGGAGCAAGGCCAACATCCGTACATCAGCACTACTATTGCAAGCATTGGAGTGGTGACGAAACCTGCCAGGGTTAGAAGGACGGCACGGATGCAGACTGGGGGGAAAGCTCCTCGTCACAGTTTGGCTCCACGGTCACTTCCTCCACACACCAAGAATCCCTTCCATACCTTCATCCATAACCATGCAGGAAAAGAAGACTCCAAGAGGGAAGAACGGAAAAAGAATCACAAGAGCTGGGATCCACAAACTGAAATGATCACGAGCCGTATTGAGCACAACTCGGAGTTGATTCGTACTCTCACTTTTAGATTGAGGACTTGGGGAAACTGATCAGAGAGCTCATCGAGAGGATACCACCACCACCGAAGGAGTAACTCGTCATCAGGTTTGGCATCCCCTTGGTTTGTTCCAAGCTTGGGGGAGTGCCGCGGTATCATATCACTATCTTCTATCTTTTTACCTTTTTAGTAGAGTCATATCATGATTAAAGGAGTTATTATGTAGTATGGTTTGCATTATGGAAGTGTCCCCTCTCTCGTTAGATGTGTATCCCTTGGTGTGAGTTGCCGTTATGGATTATTAATGAGAAGTTCTATCATTCACCCTTTTGCGTAGCTTATATTAGTTTTCAATTCGTGGTTATATGATTGATCTTGTTGTTAGTATTAGTATCACTTTGGGATCATTGAGTTAATTTAGTTGGTTTTGGCAAACCTGGCTCGGTCAGTAGCAACACCTTTTTGAGAGTTGAAAAGAAAAAGATAGAAGTACTCTAAAGAAAAATAATTTCATCATCTTTCTTTCTTGATTTGCTCATAAGTCTAGTATTCTCTAGTTAAGATCTTTTGTGCTTCCAAGGAAGATTGCATGTTTGTCTTTATCACTTGTATGTTTTTTTGTTTCCTTCAACTCTTGTACTTGCTACCTAGCCTTGCTAGCCAAAAACCTGTACTGAGAGGGTATTCTTCTCGTGCATCCACCTCCTTTAAACCAAAACCTTTGCCATTTGTGTCCACCATACCTACCTAGTAGCATTATTGCTATTCCAAGTAAATTCTTGTTTTATCTACCTCCCAAATTAAACTTGTTATGTGAAAAATAGTTATTAAAGCTCTCACGAACTTGATGGCACACTTTACTTTCTTGCATTTAATAAACTTGAACCATTGTGATCACCTATGTTACGTATATGCTTGCGCTTTGTAAGTTGTGAATTAGTAGAACCATGCTGTCATGGGGAACACTTTCAACAATGCACTGGTACTTTGTACCAAGTTGATATCATGTTCTTTTGTCTATGGATGTCATCAGTGTGAAATGAAAGGGGAGCTTGTAAGTCCATGGAGTTATGCATGTGTGTTAGAGAAACGCCTGGGCCGCTGGTCTAATCCATGCTGACATGGTGGAAACCAGCAGCATAACCATAACGAGTATCTATGAAGCATTCTTCTTATAAAAAGAGTCCGATATCGAGAAAAAAAAAGAGAAAAGAAAAAAAGGAGATATTATGAAAAGAGGAAAGAGAGAAAAAAGCACCATATTCCTATGGTAAATAAGAAGATTGCTGAGATACTTGTTGTCTGCTTGCCTTGTCATTTTGATATGGGGATTCTTCCGTATCATCGGGCAAGGGGTACCCGTTGGCGGTTCTCAATGATACACATATGCTTACGATGACAAGAACTTACCGGTGACTAAACTTGAGTAGCATGAGGAGCGGCCCTCGTATTCAAGGGATATGAGATTCTCAACTTACAACTTGTCAATGCATATCCTCATTTTTTACCACTTTAACCTTAATCACCTAAAGATGCCTATGATAGGGGCAATGAGAGCTGAAAGCTAGTAAGTATCATAATTTTTGGGAGCTCTTTATGAGACTTGCAATCCCTGCTACCCTCTTTGAAGGGACTTTCTTTTACTTTGTAGTTGAGTCAGTAAACCTACTCCCTTCTATCTCAGCAAGTATTTTGAGTTGTTGTGTTTCATTCATTCATATGATGATTTATGCAATCATGTCTTATGTTCCTTGTTTTGCACATTGCTCTTATCTTGATGTTTACTACTTTGAAAGCTTTCATTGAAAAACCAGCTATTTGTGAACTCCATCAAATTATCAACTATTCTTCGACCAAGAGCTAAGTTTGCCATTACCAATTATGATTCACTTTATGTATCTTTATTGTGTTTCCTTTACTTATTACAAGATGAGTTATATAATAGTGAGTTGTCTTCTATTATGATCTATGTATTTGATGAATGTGATGCTTCTTGTCCGTATTCTTTTATCGACTCTTCACTCCATAAACTTGAGGTCATGTTTATTGAGCTCGTTTAAACTTAGGGACATCTGAAGTCTAAGCTTGGGGAGTTGATCGTCCATTTGCATCACTATTCTATGTCTTAATTCACCATTATTCATTGATATATTTCGTATTGAGAGGTGATACTTATGTTATTTCATCTATTTTGCATGGTTGATGACTTTTGGAGCATGGACCGCTTCTGATCGGATTCGATGGAAAAGGTGCTGTTTGGAGGCAAAATTCGCGAAGATCAGAAAATCCGGGAAAATATACGGAAAATCCTATTTTTCCAGAAGACTAAGGATGCCAGAAGATGGAGTGGAGGTGAGCCACAGGGGGCCCACACCACCCCATGGCGCGGGCAGGCCTAAGCTGCGCCTGGAGGTGGTGTGGCCACCCTGGCCCACTCCAGCCTCTCCGCTCTGGTGTATATCAGCTCCCGAAACCCTAAGACTCGGGGAGCGACCACAGAAAGATTCCGCCGCCTCTGCGGGGCGGAAAACACCGAGAGAGAAAGATCTCTCCAGCAGACAGATTTCTGTCGGGGGAATTCTTTCCTGGAGAGGGGAGATCGTCGCCATCAACACCACCATCAAGATGGACTTCATCGGGATCATCATCATCATCACCACCATCAGCACCCTCATCACCATCTCCATATTGTTGTAACAATTGCGTTGAATCTTGCATGGTTCATAGGGGAAACTTTCCCGGTGTTGATTACTCTTTGTAGTTGATGCTATTGAGTGAACCATTGAATTATTGTTTATGTTCAGATTGTTATACATCATTATTCCATCTCTGATCATGATCCATATGATGTCTTGTGAGTAGTTCGTTTTGTTCTTGAGGACATGGGAGAAGTCTTGTTGTTAGTAGTAGAGTTGTGTTGAGAAAGATTCAATAGATTGTTATTTAAGTTGTGGTGTACTTCTTCTAGTGGTGTCATGTGAACGTCGACTACATGACACTTCACCTATATGGGCCTAGGGGAATGCATTGTGTATTTGGCTACTAATCGTAGGGGTTGCCAGAGTGACAGAAACCTGAACCCCCGTTAGGAAACCATTGCACAAGGGACGTAAGGGTCTTAGAGTTTAAAGCTGTGGTTAGATTTCTACCTTAATTACTTTCTTGTAATTACGGATGTTTGCAAGGGGTATAATCACAAGTATGTATTAGTCTTGGATGGGGCGGTACATTAGCACAGGTTCACCCACACAACACTTAGCAAGCTAGAGAAGATTAATCGACTATATGAAGCGAAAGCACTTGACAGTCTTCCCATGTGTCCTTGAGAACGTTTGGTCATCTATAGAAATACAACCGGCTTGTCCTTTACTGCATAAAGGATTGGGCCACTTGCTGCATTTATTCCTACTATCTTTTATTTACTCATACTTTGTTTACTTGCTTTATCGAAAACCCCTAAAAATCTGTTTGCTAAGTATTTGCAGAGAATTCCTGATCCATACCACTAGCCAGCACCTTCTGCTCCTCGTTGGGTTCGACACTCTTACTTATCAAAAATACTGCGATACACCCCCTATACTTGTGGGTCATCATTCATCTGTTCCCCCTCTTTCTCTCGCGTTTACTTCTCCTCTCCATCATGAGTATGCCCTGTTTGGACCCAGAGTATAGGCTTAGGAAGATGAAAGATGTTAGGTTGCCACAAGGGGTGACACACGAGCGCTGTTGGTGTGGCCATCTCGCCAAGGTTAAGGAGTCGATCGATTTCTCCACTTGCATGGGCATGAAGTGTTTCATGTGTCCCAACTACGACACAAGCCCGCCCCAACAAGCAAGTTCGTCGTACGAGAGGCCTCCGGTATGTTTCCAGAGCATGGTGAATACGAATGATTCACGTTATTATGTGTTCTTTTATTCATTCCATTAATATGCTTGCAGTCTCCTCCTCCTCCTCTTTGCAAGTGGTATCATTGGATTGACACGGAGCCGCCAGCTTGGGCCACACAAGTGTGTCATGGTAGGAACCGAGTTGCGTGGGCTACCTTTCACAAAGAGGAACATGCCGAAAGGATGGCCGAAGAGGAGAAGAAGGAGGAGGGGAGAGAACTGAAAAAAATAAGAGAGGAGAGAGCTCAGAACCGGGAGATAAATGAGAAGAGGAGGGCGGAAGAGGAAGAGCGCAGGTATGCGAAGGAACGGGTACGCAAGGAGGCGCGGAATATGAAAAGGAATAGATTAAGAGAAAGGGTTGCTGAGGCGCAGGCGGCAGAGGAACGCGAGGACAAGACCGGGAAGTATCCGCGCTGGACTCAGGGAAGGTAGATGTATGTCTCAGTACCGATATATCTTCATTTCAGTTGTAGTGTCCCGATATATCTTAATTTCAGTGTTAGATGTATCTCCATTTCAGTTTCATTTATTGTTTAGTAACTTAATTTCCACATTACCTTGTAGTCGTCAGTTAATTTCAGAGACAATGTATCTTAAGTTTTTCCGCCACAATGTTTTCCTACCAAAAATTTTCTTGCCAAATTGTTTCCTGTTGGAGATATGCCCAAGAGGCAATAATAAAAGTGGTTATTATTATATCTTTGTGTTTATGATGAATGTTTACATCCCATGCTATAATTGTATTATAAGGAAACACTAATACATGTGTGTTTTGTAAACATAAAAGAGTCCCTAGTAAGCCTCTTGTGGAACTAGCTTGTTGATTAATTGATGATCATGGACATTGGATGTCATTAATAACAAGGTTATATCATTAGGAGAATGATGTGATGGACACACACCCATAGTAAGCGTAGCATAAGATCAAGTCATTAAGTTCGTATTGCTGTAAGCTTTCAAATGCATAGTAACCTAATCCTTCGACCATGAGGTTATGTTAATCACCATCACCGGATGGGTACTTTGATGACATCAAACACCGCTTCATAACTGGGTGGTTATAAAGGTGTGATTGGGTATTCTGAAAGTATGTGTTGAAGCGCATGGACCAAGATTGGGATTTGTCCATCCATATGACGGATAGATATGCTCTGGGCCCTCTCGGTGGAATGTCATCTAGTTAGCTTGCAAGCATGTGACTAGGTCACAAGGGATGACATAACATGGAACGAGTAAAGAGTACTTATCAGTAATGAGGTAGAACTAGGTATAGAGATACCGACGATCAAACCTCGGATAAGTAGAATATCGCGTGACAAAGGGAATTGGTTTCGTATGTTAATGGTTCTATCGATCACGAAGTCATCGTTGAGTATGTGGGAGCCGTTATGGATCTCGGATCCGTGATGGTTATTGATCGGAGAGGTGTCTCTATCATGTCTGCATATTCACGAACCATAGGGTGACACACTTAAGGTTCGAAGTTGTTTTAAGTAGATATGGAATATGCGTTGGAGATCGAATGTTGTTCAGAGTCTCGGATTGGATCCGGGACATCACGGCCAGATCCGGAATTGGACTCCCCCTCCCATGGCGCCTCCCTCCTTTAAATAGAGGGGAGGGGGCGCCACCCCCTACACCTCTCCCATAACAATCCCTAGCCGCCGCCTCTCTCCTCTTTCGCTTCCCTGCTTTTAGGCAAGCGCCCAGAATTCTCTCCTCCACCACCACCATCACACCGTCGTGATGCTGGGATTCCGTGGAGAAGATCTACTACCTCCATTGCTTTTGGAGCAGGAGAGGAAGGTCTGCCGACTCAAGCGTGTGACCGATTGCGGAGCGCTGCCGGCCAGCGCCGGAAGGATCGTCCACACGATCTTGAGATCGGCAAGTGATCGACTACATCAACCCCGAGATCTAATCTCGTAACGCTTTCGGTTCTACGAGGGTTAGTACAGATCTATCTCGTTGCACATGTCTAATAGATTAGATCTTGGCTTTTATCTAGATTAGATCTGGGTTTTGTTCGTTCTTGCGGTAGAAATTTTTTGTTTTCCATGCTACGAACCCATCAGTGGTATCAGAGCCTTGTCTATGCGTAGATCTATTGTACGAGTAGAACACAATGATGTTGTGGGCGTTGGTGCTCATGTCGTCTTTTGCTTTGTGTACTTTGCATCTTGCGGTATGGTGGGATGAAGCGGCTCGGGCTAACCTTACATGTCATCGCACATGAGACTTGCTCCACGCTTGACGTGTAACTTGCTTTGCACAAGTGGCTTTGCGGGTGTCTGTCTCTCCCATCATAGTATAGATCCAATCTACACTTTGCACTTGATAGCACTTGTATCAACGTTGTGGTTCAGTTTCGTAGGTAAGATCCGTTCTTATTCGAAAGCCCCAAACCACGTAAAACTTGCAAAGAAAATTAGAGGCGTCTAACTTGTTTTTGCAGGGGTTTTGTGATGTGATATGGCCATCATATGATTGTGATTATATTTGATGTATGCAATGATCCTTGTTGTAATATGGCAACCGGCAGGAGCCTAATGGTTGTCTTTAATTCTGTTAAGACCTGCGTGTCTATTCATCTTGTAATAGCTTTATTCCAAGTAGTTGTAATAGTTGCTGGTGATGATGGACAACCATGAAGCGGCGCCACTGACCTTGACGCAATGCTGGTGATGATGGAGATCATGTCCGTGCTTTGGAGATGGAGATCAAAGGCATAAGAAGAAAGGGCCATATCATATCACACTAATTATGAATTGCATGTGATGTTAATCCTTTATGCATCTTGTATTGCTTAGATCGTGACGGTAGCATTATAAGATGATCCCTATCACTAAATTTCAAGTAATAAAGTGTTCGTCCTTAGTTGGCACCGTTGCTAAGACTCGTCGTCTCGAAGCATCTCGTGATGATCGGATGTGATAGATTCTACGTGTGCATACAACGAGTGCAAGCCAGATTTGCACATGCGGAAACTAAGGTTAATCTTGACGAGCCTAGCATGTACAGACATGGTCTCGGAACATGGAATACCGAAAGGTAGAGCACGAGTCATACAAGTGATATGATGAACATGAAGATTGTTCGCCGATGAAACTACATCCTCTCTCGTGAAGATCGGACTTGGTGTAGTGGACTTGGTTCGTGTAATCACTAATACAATGTGAGGGATGTTGTTTTGAGTGGGAGTTCACCTAGTTAATTTAAGAATTAAAGTAGAACTCAATTTATCATAAACTTAGTCTAAACTACTTGCAAATTTGTTGTAGATTATGGCGAATCTCTCCATCAATTTCAATGCGTTCCTAGAGAAAGAAAAACTTAAGAACAATGGAAGCAACTTCACGGACTGGCTCCATGGTCTGAAGATTGTCCTCAGGGCTGGTCAGATGACCTATGTGCTCGAAGCACCGCTAGGTGACCCACCTGCAGATGATGCCACCGGTGACGTAAAGAATGTTTACGCCACTCGGAAAAATCATTACTCCACAGTTTAGTGTGCCATCCTGTATGGTTTAGAAACGGAGCTCCAGAAGCATTTTGAGCACCACGACCCGTTCGAGATCATTAAGGAGCTCAAGCTCATTTTTGAGACTCACGCGGCCGTGGAGAGCTATGAGGCCTCCGAGAAGTTCTTTACCTGCAAGATGGAAGAGGGAAGCTCCGTTAGCGAGCATGTGCTCACCATGTCTGGGCACGCAAACAAGCTCCAAGAGTTGGGGATAACGATTCCTAATGAGTTAGGGATTCACCGTGTCCTCCAATCACTGCCACCGAGTTATAAGAACTTTGTGATAAACTACAATATGCACTGCATGAACAAGACATTGCCTGAACTATCGTCCATGCTGAAAACTGCTGAAGTGGAGATCAAGAAGGAGCACCAAGTGTTGATGGTCAATAAGACCACCAATTTCAAGAAACAGGGCAGGCCTAAGAAAAAGGGCAACTTCAAGAAGGACGGCAAGAAAGCTGCCGCACTTTTGTTAAAGCCAAGGCTGGTCCTAAGCTGGCCGAGTGCTTCTACTGCAAGGGTGCTGATCACTAAAAGCGTAACTGCCCCAACTACCTGGCAGATCTAAAGAACGGCAACATCAAGAAGAAAGGTATATTCGATATACATGTTATTGATGTGTATCTTACTAGTAGTTGTAGTAGTGCACGGTATTTGATCTTTGGTTGTTGCTCATATTTGTAACTCGAAACAGGAGCTGCGGAATAAACGAAGACTTGCAAGAGACGAGGTGACGATGCGCGTTGGAAATGGCTCCAAGGTTGATGTGATCGCCGTCGGCACGCTCCCTCTACATCTACCTTCGGGATTAGTTTTAAATTTAAATAATTGTTATTTGGTGTCGGTGTTAAGCATGAACATTATATCTGGATCTTGTTTATTGCGAGACGGTTACTCTTTTAAGTCTGAGAATAAAGGTTGTTCGATTTATATGAGTAATATCTTTTATGGTAATGCACCTGAGATAAATGGTTTATTCTTATTGAATCTCGATAGTAGTGATGCTAAACGAATAAAGTTGAATGATAATTCTACATACATGTGGCACTGTCGTCTTGGTCACATTGGAGTGAAGCGTATGAAGAAACTCCATTCTGATGGACTTCTTGAATCACTTGAAAGATGCGAAGCATGTCTAATGGGAAAAATGACTAAGACTCCATTCTCTGGAATAATGGAGCAAGCTACAGACTTATTGGAAATAATACATACCGATGTGTGCGGTCCAATGAGTGTAGCATCACGTGGTGGATATCGTTATGTTCTCACTTTCACGGATGACTTAAGTAGATATGGGTATGTCTACTTTATGAAACATAAGTCCGAAACTTTCGAGAAGTTTAAGGAATTTCAAAGTGAAGTGGAAAATCATCGTAACAAGAAGATTAAGTTTCTGCTTCTGACCGCGGAGGTGAATATCTGAGTTATGAGTTTGGCATGCATTTAATGAAATGTGGAATACTTTTAGATTGACACCTGGGAACACCACAGCGTAATGGTGTGTCCGAACGTCGTAATCGAACTCTCTTAGATATGGTTCGGTCTATGATGTCTCTTACAGATTTACCGCTATCATTTTGGGGCTATGCATTAGAGACAGCCGCATTCACTTTAAATAGGGCACCATCTAAATCCGTTGAAACGACACCGTACGAATTGTGGTTTGGTAAGAAACCTAAGTTGTCGTTCCTTAAAGTTTGGGGTTGCGAAGCGTATGTAAAGAAGTTACAACCTAATAAGCTTGAACCCAAAGCGGAGAAATGCGTCTTCATAGGATACCCGAAAGAAACAATTGGGTATACCTTCTATCATAGATCCGAAGGCAAAGTTTTCGTTGCCAAGAATGGATCCTTTCTTGAGAAGGAGTTTCTCTCGAAAGAAGTGACTGGAAGGAAAGTAGAACTCGACGAGGTTATTGAACCTTCTCTCGGAGTTGAGAGTAGCGCAGCACGGAAGATGTTTTTGTCTTGCCTGCACCAACCGGAGAGGAAGCTAATGATGGTGGTCATGAAACTTGAGCGAAGTTCTTGCTGAACCTCATGGTCAACAAGGGTTCGTACCACTCCTGAGTGGTATGACTCTGCCTTGAACATCATGTTGGTGGACAACACTGATGACCCTGCGACGTATGAAGAAGCTATGGTGAGCCCAGAATCCGACAAATGGCTAGAAGCCATGAAATCCGAAATGGGATCCATGTACAAAAACCAAGTATGGACTTTGGTGGACTTACCGAATGGCCGTAATGTAGGGGTTCGTAGCATGGAAAACAAAAATTTTCTATCGCATACAAACAAACAAGCCAAGATCTATCTACTAGATTGTAGCAACGAGTCGATGGAATAACTCACCCTCGAAGATTCCAAAGTGTTTAACGAGAGCAGATTCTCGTGGGTGATGTAGTCGTACTCTTTCCGATCTCAAGATCGCGTGAGCGACCCTTCCGGCCAGCGTTCCATGGCGCTCCATGATCGGTCACGTTGAATTTTCGTGAAGACCTTCCTCTCCCTTGTTCCGGTGAGGCCGGAGGTTGTAGCACTCTCCTCGCGATTCGGCTGCTGGCAGGCGTGAAATGCAGGAAGTAGAGGGAGATCCATGAGGCTTCTTAAAGCCGGTGCGATTATGGTGGAGCTTATGAGAGAGGCTATTAGTGGTCTATTAATTAGACACACCAATTAGAAGGCTCTAATCCAATTAGAAGGCTCTAAACCGAATAGCTCTAAACCGGGTCTAGATCTAGGGGTTTAGTTTAGAGGATAGGAAACTTGTGTGTCTGGGAGGGAGCCCTGCCTCCTTATATAGGTGGGAGGCTGGCCGGCCAGGGAGGAGTTCCTCCCCAACTCGGCCTAGGGAGGTGCGAAGCCAAGGGAGGAACCCTCCTCCAACTCGGCCTCCACCTCTCCTCCTCTTTTCCACTTCCCAAAAGCTGCCGTTTGACTTTCAAACTAGCCGTTTGACTTTTCAATTTAGGATTTAAATAAATCCTTTATTTGGGACAACAAGAATACTTAGTACATGATGCAATCATTCCAATATGTAATGACACACTCATGTACCCTTCCCCTCCGGTGTCTTAGGACATTCCGGACCTTCTAGAATGTTCGATGAAAACACGGAACCATTCCCCAACTCCAAATGGGACTTTCCTTATATGAATCTTATTCTCCGGACCATTCCGGATCTCCTCGTGATATCCGGATCTCATCCGAGACTCGAACAACATTCGGTCTCTTTCTCATAATACCATAACTACTCAAACAACGTCGAATCCTTAAGTGTGTCTCCCTACGGTTCGTGAATTATGCGGACATGATCGAGACACTTCTCGAACAATAACCAATAGAGGAATCTGGAAATTCATATGGCTCCCACATATTTCTCGATTACTGCGATCGAATGAACCACTTACATACGATACCAATTTCCCTTTGTCTCACGATATGTTACTTATCCGAGGTTATGATCGTCGGTATCTCTGCATACCTAGTTCATCCTCGTTACTGATAAGTACTCTTTTCTCGTTCCGTGATATGTGATCCCTTGTGACCAAGTCACATGCTTGCAAGCTAATTGGATGACATTTCACCGAGAGGGCCAGAGAATATCTATCCGTCATGTGGATGGACAAATCCCACTCTTGATCCATGTGTTTCAACCAATACTTTCCAAACACTCAATGCCACCTTTATAGCCACCTGTTACGGTGTGGTGTTTGATGACATCAAAGCATCCATCCAATTAAAGGTGATATGCATGATCTCATGGTCGAAGGAATTAGGTTACTATGTATCAGAAAGCATATAGCAATTGAACTATTGAAATGACTTGATCTTTATGCTACGCTTGTCTATAGGAGTATGTCCACCATATCATTCTCCTAACGATATGATCTTGTTGTTGATAACATCTCAATGTTCATGACGAAACCACAATCATCAATCAACCAACAAGCTAGTGAAGTATAGAGGCTATACTAGGGACTTCAAATTAAGTTTACAAATCACACAAGTATTAATGGTTTCCTTGTTAATACTATTATAGCATGAATGTAAACATTTATCATAAACACAAAGATATATAATAATAACTACATTTATTATTACCTCTAGGGCATATCTCCAACAGTCTCCCACTTGCACTAGAGTCATCCAATCTAGATTACATGGTAATATACGAACACCCATGGCAGTTTGGTGTTGGTCATGTTTTGCCCTCGGGAGAGGTTTAGTCAACGGATCCGCCACATTCAGATCTGTGTACTTTGCAAATCTTTATATCCCCATCCTGGATATGTTCTCGAATAAGCGTGAAAGCAGCTTGATATCTTCACTTCTTGTGTGACCTTGGTTCTTGCGCATTGGCTATGGCGCCCATGTTATCACGATGATAGACATTGGGTCAGACGCTTGGAACCACACCCAGCTCTGTAATGAACTCTTTCATCCATATCGCTTCTTGTGAAGCCTCCAAGCAACCATGTATTCCGATTCAGTTGAAGATCTCGCCACAACGCTTTGCTTTGCACTCCTCCATTAAGCTGCTGCACCATTCAAAATAAATACGTATCCAGATTGTGATTTAGAATCATCCGGATCGGTGTTCCAACTAGCATCGGTGTAACCATTAACAACGAGCTGTTCATCACCTCCATAAGAAAGAACCATATCCTTAGTTCTTCTCAAGTACTTAAGGATGTTTTTGACATTGTCCAATGATCCACTCTGGATCACTTTGATATCTGCTAGTTAGACTAACGGCATATGCGATGTCGGGTCTAGTACATAGCATGGCATACATTAGAGATCCTATGGCTGAGGCATAGGGAGTCTTACTCATCCTTTCTCTATCTTCTGCCGATGTCGGACTTTGAGTTTTACTCAAGGTCATATTGGGCAACATGGGCAAGAACCCTTTCTTGCTATCTTCCATTCCAAACCTCCTTAGAACTTTGTCCAAATATGCACTTTGTGACAATGATATTTGGCGTTTCGATCTATCTCTATAAATCTTTATGCCTAATATGTAAGCTGCTTCGCCAAGATCCTTCATTGAAAAACTATTATTCAAATACTCTTTGACACTATTAAGAAGGTCTACATCATTCCCAATCAACAATATGTCATCCACATACAGTATTAAGAATGCTCTGAGCTCCCACTCACTTTCTTGTAAATACAAGCTTCTCCATAAGTTTGTATAAAACCAAAACTTTTGATTACCTTATCAAAACGTTGATTCCAACTTCGGGATGCTTGCTTCAATCCATAGATGGATCGTTGAAGCTTGCATACCTTGTTAGCATCTTTAGGATCGACAAAACCTTTGGGTTGTATCATATACAACTCTTCATCAATGTCTCCATTGAGGAATGCTGTTTTGACATCCATCTGCCATATCTCATAATCATAATATGCAGCGATTGCTAACATAATCCTCCAGACTTTAACCGCTACCGGTGAGAAAGTCTCATCGTAGTCAACTCCTTGAATTTGTCGAAACCCTTTTGCGACAAGTCGAGCTTTATAGACAGTTACATTACCATCAGCATCTGTTTTCTTCTTGAAAATCCATTTGTTCTCGACAGCCTTCCGGCCATCCGGTAAGTCCACCAAAGTCCATACTTGGTTTTCGTACATGGATTCAATCTCGGATTTCATGGCTTCTTGCCATTTATTGGAATCTGGGCTCATCATCGCTTCCTCATATGTCTCGGGGTCATCGGTGTTGTCCACCAACATGACATTCATAACGGAATCATACCAATGCAGGGTGGTACGAGTTCTCGTTGACCTCCGAGGCTCTGTGCAACTTCAGCGAAGTTTCATGATCACCATCATTAGCTTCCTCTCTTATTGGTGCAGGCACCACGGGAACTTCTTCGGTCTTGCGCTACTCGTAATTCGAGAGAAGGTTCGACAACCTCGTCGAGTTCTACTTTCCTTCCAGTCACTTCTTTCGAGAGAAATTCCTTCTCTAGAAAGGATCCATTCTTAAACGAAGATTTTGCCTTGGATCTATGATAGAAGGTATACCCAATAGTTTCCTTGGGTATCCTATGAAGGCGCATTTTCCGCTTTGGGTTCAAGCTTGTCGGCTGTAACTTCTTTACATAGGCTTGCATCCCCAAATTTTAAGGAGCGACAATTTAGGTTTCTTCCCAAACCATAATTCATATGGTGTCGTTTCAGCGGATTTAGGCGGTGCCCTATTTAAAGTGAATGCATTTGTTTCTAATGCATAACCCCAAAATGATAGTGGCAAATCTGTAGTGACATCATAGAGCGAACCATATCTAAGAGAGTTCGATTCTGACGTTCGGACACACCATTCTGTTGTGGTGTTCGGCGGTGTCAGCTGCGAAAGTATTCCACATTTCTTCAAATGCTCGTAAACTTCGTAACTTAGATATTCACCTCCACGATCGAACGTAGAAACTTAATCTTCTTGTTACGTTGATTCTCTACCTCACTTTGAAACTCCTTAAACTTCTCGAAAGTTTCGGACTTATGTTTCATGAAATAGATATACCCATATCTACTCAAATCATCCGTGAAGGTAAGAACATAACGATAACCACCGCGCGATGCTACACTCATTGGACCACATACATCGGTATGTATGATTTCCAATAAGTCCGTAGGCTCGCTCCATCATCTGAAAATGGAGTCTTAGTCATTTTACCCATCGGACATGCTTCGCATCTTTCAAGTGATTCAAAATCAAGTGATTCAAGAAGTCCATCGAATGGAGTTTCTTCATCGCTTCACTCCAATGTGACCAAGGCAGCGATGCCACATATAGGTCGAGTTATCGCTTGATTTCAAACGTTTAGCTTCAATGTTATTAATATGTGTATTTCCACTATCGAGATTCAATATGAATAGACCATCTATCAAAGGTGCATGTGCATGAAACATGTTACTCATATAAATCGAACAACCATTATTCTCGGATTTAAATAAGTAACCGTCTCGCAATAAACAAGATCCTGATATAATGTTCATGCTTAGCAGCACCAAATAACAATTATTTAAGTATAAAACTAATCCCGATGGTAGATGAAGAGGTAGCGTGCCGACCGCGATCACATCAACCTTTGATCCGTTTCCTACGCGCATCGTCACCTCGTTCTTCACTAGCTTCCGTTTATTCTGCAGCTCTGTTTGAGTTACAAATATGAGCAACGAACCGATCAAATACCCGAGCACTACTACGAATACTAGTGAGATACACATCAATAACATGTATATCAGATATACCTTTCTTCTTGATGTTGCCGTTCTTCAAATCTGCCAAGTACCTTGGGCAATTCCGCTTCCAGTGACCCCCTCCCTTGCAGTAAAAGCATTCAGTTTCAGGCTTAGGTCCAGCCTTGGTCTTTTTCGTCGGTGTGGCAGCTTTCTTACCACCCTTCTTGAAGTGTCCCTTTTGCTTAGACTTGCCTTTCTTGAATTTGGTGGTCTTATTGACCATCAACACTTGGTGCTCTTTCTTGATCTCCACTTACGCAGATTTTAACATAGCAAATAGTTACAGCAACTCTTTGTTCATGTTCTGCATGTTGTAGTTCATCACAAAGTTCTTGTAACTTGGTGGTAGTGATTGGAGGATGCGGTAAACTCCCAAAGTATTAGGAATCACTATACCCAAACTTTGAAGTTTATTTGCGTGCCCAGACATCTTAAGCACATGCTCCTTGTGAGCTACCCTCTTCCATCTTGCGGTTAAAGAACTTTTCGAAGCTTCATAACTTTCAATTGCCGCATGAGTCTCAAAGATTAATTTGAGATCCTCGACAATATCATATGGATCGACTCTTCAAACCTTTTACGAGCTCGATTCTAAACCATACAAGATAGCACCTGAACTATGGAGATCGATTCTTAGAAGCGAGGTAAACATTCTTTACTTCATCGGTAGCATCAATGCAGTGGGTCACCTAGCGGTGCATCCAGCACATAGGTCAAATTACCACTGTGAGGACAATCCTCAAATTGCGGAACCAATCCATGAAGTTGCTTCCATTGTTTTTCAACTTTTCTTTCTCTAGGAGCATTAAAATTGATGGTCGGGGCTCCCATTGAACTACAACATATGTGCAAGAGATTAGACTAAGTTTATGACAAATAGAGTTCAACTTAATTCCTGAAATTAAACTAGGTGAACTCCCACTCAAAACAACAGCCCTCACATTGTTTTAGTGATCACAGACCAAATCCACTACATCAACACCGATCATCACGAGAGTTGATATAGTTTCAATGGCGAACAATCATCATGTTCATCATATCTACTATATGATTCATGCTTTACCTTTCAGCGATCCGTGTTCTGAGGCCATGCGTACATGCTAGGCTCGTCAAGATCAAACCTTAGCTTCCGCATAAGCAAATCTGGCTTGCTTACGTTGTATTCACCCGGAATCAAAGACACCCGATCATCACGTGGTGCTTGAGCGCAAGCTTTGGCAGTGCATACTAAGGGTGAACACTTTAGAACTTGAAATTTATGTGTATGAGGATCATCTTATAATGCTACCGTCGTCTACTAAGCAATACAAGATGCAGAAAGGATTAACATCACATGCAATTCATAATATGTGATATGATATGGCCTTTCTTCTTTGTGCTTTCGATCTCCATCTTCAAGCGAATATGATCTCCATCATCACCGGCATAGCATCAAGGTCAATGACGCTTCTTCATGGTTGTCGTCCACCAGCTTCAACTATTACAACTATTTTGAATAGACACAGGTCTTAAGAAATTAAAGACAACCATATGGCTCTGCGGTTGCCAACTTACAATAAGGAACATTGCATACATCAAATATAATCACAATCATGGCCATATCACATCCGCACACCTGCAAAACAAAGTTAGACGCCTCTACTTTCTTTGCATATTTTACGTGGTTTGGGGCTTTCAATAAGTGTCGTTCTAACTTACGAACAAGAACCACAACATTGATACTAGCATTGTTGATCACCCGTTGTAAATTGGATCTTTACTATGCTAGGAGAAGCAGGCACCATAAAGCCACTTATGCAAAACGAGTTGCATGTCAAGCGTGGAGCAAGTCTCATGAACGATGTCATGTAAGGTTAGCGCCGCTTCATCCCAACATACCGCAAGATGCAAAGTACGAAAAGCAATCTACAATAAAGCATCAACGCCCACAATGACCATTGTGTTCTACTCGTCTGCAGATCTACATATAGACACGGCTCGATACCCTTTGTAGGGGTTCGTAGCATGGAAAACAAAATTTTCTATCGCATACCAACAAACAAGCCCAGATCTATCTACTAGATTGTAGCAACGCAGTCGATGGAATAACTCACCCTCGAAGATTCCAAAGTGTTTAACGAGCAGATTCTCGTGGGTGATGTAGTCGTACTCTTTCGATCTCAAGATCGCGTGAGCGACCCTTCGGCCAGCGTTCCCATGGCGCTCATGATCGGTCACACGCGTTCGGTACTCGTGAAGACCTTCCTCTCCCTTGTTCAGCAGGACGGAGGTTGTAGCACTCTCCTCGCGATTCCGGCAATGACCTGTGGCGTGGTACGGAAGTAGAGGGAGATCCGAGGCTTCGCCTTAAGCCGGTGCGAGTATGGTGGAGCTTCTGAGAGAGGGTATTAGTGGTCTTGTAATTAGTCCCACCAATTAGAAGGCTCGAAACCAAGTAGATGGCTCTAAACCGATTGGCTCTGAACCGGGGTGTAGGTCTAGGGTTTAGTTTAGAGGATAGGAAACTTGTGTGTCTAGGAGGAGCCCTGCCCTCCTTATATAGGTGGGAGGGCTGGCGGCCAAGGGAGGAGTTCCTCCCCAACTCGGCCTAGGGAGGTGCGGCCAAGGGAGGAACCCTCCAACTCGGCCTCCACCTCTCCTCCTCTTTTCCACTTCACAAAACTGCCGTTTGACTTTCAAACTAGCGTTTGACTTTTCAATTTAGGATTTAAATAAATCCTTTATTTGGGACAACAAGAATACTTAGTACATGATGCAATCATTCCAATATGTAATGACACACTCATGTACCCTTCCCCTCCGATTCTTGGGACATTCAGGACCTTCTAGAATGTTCCCGATGAAAACACGGAACCATTCCCCAACTCGAAATGGGACTTTCCTTATATGAATCTTATTCTCGGACCATTCCGGATCTCCTCGTGATATCGGATCTCATCCGAGACTCGAACAACATTCGGTCTCTTTCTCATAATACCATAACTACTCAAACAACGTCGAATCCTTAAGTGTGTCTCCCTACGGTTCGTGAATTATGCGACATGATCGAGACACTTCTCGAACAATAACCAATAGAGGAATCTGGAAATTCATATGGCTCCCACATATTTCTCACGATTACTTTGCGATCTAATGAACCACTTACATACGATACCAATTTCCCTTTGTCTCAAGATATGTTACTTATCCGAGGTTATGATCGTCGGTATCTCTGCATACCTAGTTCATCCTCGTTACTGATAAGTACTCTTTTCTCGTTCCCGTGATATGTGATCCCTTGTGACCAAGTCACATGCTTGCAAGCTAATTGGATGACATTTCACCGAGAGGGCCCAGAGAATATCTATCCGTCATGTGGATGGACAAATCCCACTCTTGATCCATGTGTTTCAACCAATACTTTCCAAACACTCAATGCCACCTTTATAGCCACCCTGTTACGGTGTGGTGTTTGATGACATCAAAGCATCCATCCAGTAAAGGTGATATGCATGATCTCATGGTCGAAGGAATTAGGTTACTATGTATCAGAAAGCATATAGCAATTGAACTATTGAAATGACTTGATCTTTATGCTACGCTTGTCTATAGGAGTATGTCCACCATATCATTCTCCTAACGATATGATCTTGTTGTTGATAACATCTCAATGTTCATGACAGGGAAACCACAATCATCAATCAACCAACAAGCTAGTGAAGTATAGAGGCTATACTAGGGACTTCAAATTAAGTTTACAAATCACACAAGTATTAATGGTTTCCTTGTTAATACTATTATAGCATGAATGTAAACATTTATCATAAACACAAAGATATATAATAATAACTACATTTATTATTACCTCTAGGGCATATCTCCAACACGTAAGGCTGTCGAGAACAAATGGATTTTCAAAAGAAAAACAGATGCTGATGGTAATGTTACCGTCTATAAAGCTCGACTTGTCGCGAAAGGGTTCCGACAAATTCAAGGAGTTGACTACGATGAGACTTTCTCACCAATGAGCGAAGCTAAAGTCTGAGGATTTTGTTAGCAATCGCTGCATATTTCGATTATGAAATTTGGCAGATGGATGTCAAAACGGCGTTCCTTAATGGTGACATTGAGGAAGAGTTGTATATGGTACAACCCAAGGGTTTTGTCGATCCTAGTGATGCTGACAAGGTATGCAAACTTCAGCGCTCCATTTATGGACTGAAGCAAGCATCCCGGAGTTGGAATCAACGTTTTGATAAAGTAATCAAAAACTTTGGATTTATACAAACTTATGGAGAAGCTTGTATTTACAAGAAAGTGAGTGGGAGCTCTGTAGCATTCCTAGTACTATATGTAGATGACATATTGTTGATTGGGAATGATATAGAACTTCTTAATAGCGTCAAAACCTATTTGAATAATAGTTTTTCAATGAAGGATCTTGGCGCGGCATATATTCTAGGCATCAAGATTTATAGAGATAGATCAAGACGCCTAATAGCGCTTTCACAAAGTACATACTTAGACAAAATTCTAAAGAAGTTTAGAATGGAAGAGAGCAAGAAAGGGTTCGTGCCCATGTTGTCAGGTAAGACCTTGAGTAAGACTCAAAGTCCGGCTACGGCAGAAGATAGAGAAAAGATGAATAATATTCCCTATGCCTCGGCCATAGGTTCTATCATGTATGCCATGCTGTGTACAAGACCGGCTATAGCACATGTCTTAGTTTGACTAGCAGATATCAAAGTGATCTGGAATGGAACATGGACAGCGGTCAAGAATATCCTAAAGTACACGAATAGGACTAAGGATATGGTTCTTTCTTATGGAGGTGATGAACAGCTTGTTGTAGCGGTTACACCGATGCTAGTTGGAACACCGATCCGGATGACTCGAAGTCACCGATAATCGATTTATTTTGAATGGTCTTTGGTGAAATTTGGAGGAGTGCCAAACAAAGCGTTGTGGCGAAATCTTCAACTGAATCAGAATACATAGCTGCTTCGGAGGCTGCACAAGAAGCCATATGGATGAAGGAGTTCATTACTGAACTTGGCATGGTTCCCAGTGCGTTGGACCCGATGGCCATCTACTGTGACAACACAGGTGCCATAGCTAATGCACAGAAGCCAAGGTCACATAGCAAGCTGAAGCACATCAAGCTACGTTTCCATGCTATTCGCGAGTATGTCCGAGATGGTGACATAAAGATTTGCAAAGTACACACTGATCTGAATGTGGCAGATCTGTTGACTAAACCTCTCCCTAGAGCAAAGCATGACCAACACCAGAACGCCATGGGTGTTAGGTATATTACCATGTAATCTAGATTATTGACTCTAGTGCAAGTGGGAGACTATTGGAGATATGCCCAAGAGGCAATAATAAAAGTGGTTATTATTATATCTTTGTGTTTATGATGAATGTTTACATCCCATGCTATAATTGTATTATAAGAAAACACTAATACATATGTGTTTTGTAAACATAAAAGAGTCCCTAGTAAGCCTCTTGTGGAACTAGCTTGTTGATTAATTGATGATCATGGTTTCTTGATCATGGACATTGGATGTCATTAATAACAAGGTTATATCATTAGGAGAATGATGTGATGGACACACACCCATAGTAAGCGTAGCATAAGATCAAGTCATTAAGTTCGTATTGCTGTAAGCTTTTAAATGCATAGTAACCTAATCCTTCGACCATGAGGTTATGTTAATCACCATAACTGGATGGGTACTTTGATGACATCAAACACCGCTTCGTAACTGGGTGGTTATAAAGGTGTGATTGGGTATTCTGAAAGTATGTGTTGAAGCACATGGACCAAGATTGGGATTTGTCCATCCATATGACGGATAGATATGCCCTGGGCCCTCTCGGTGGAATGTCATCTAGTTAGCTTGCAAGCATGTGACTAGGTCACAAGGGATGACATAACATGGAACGAGTAAAGAGTACTTATCAGTAATGAGGTAGAACTAGGTATAGAGATACCGACGATCAAACCTCGGATAAGTAGAATATCGCGTGACAAAGGGAATTGGTTTCGTATGTTAATGGTTCTATCGATCACGAAGTCATCGTTGAGTATATGGGAGCCGTTATGGATCTCCAGATCCCGCTGATGGTTATTGATCGGAGAGGTGTCTCTATCATGTCTGCATATTCACGAACCGTAGGGTGACACACTTAAGGTTCGAAGTTGTTTTAAGTAGATATGGAATATGCGTTGGAGACCGAATGTTGTTCGGAGTCTCGGATTGGATCCGGGACATCACGAGGAGATCCGAAATTGTCTGGAGAATAAGATTCATATATTGGGGATCATTTTCTAAGTTAGGAAATGTTAGGAGTTTTTGTATTGAGATTCTAGACGGTTTCGGAATGTTCTGGAAGGTTCTAGAAAGATTTCTTGGAGTTTGCTTGAAAACCAAGAAAGGGTCAAGGAAACCTTGTGGGGCTAGACACGGATTCGTGGGGGAGGAGGACTCCTCCCCCCTTCCCAACCCGCCGGCCAAGGAGGGAGGGGAGTCCTACTAGGACTCCCCCTCCCATGGTGCCTCCCTCCTTTAAATAGAGGGGAGGGGGCGCCACCCCCTACACCTCTCCCATAACAATCCCTAGCCGTCGCCTCTCTCCTCTTCCTTCGCTCTGCTCCGGCTTAGGCGAAGCCCTGCAGAATTCTCTCCTCCACCACCGCCACCACACCGTCGTGCTGCTAGGATTCCGTGGAGAAGATCTACTACCTCCGCTGCTCGCTGGAACAGGGAGAGGAAGATCTGCTTCGACTCCGCACGTGTGACCGATTACTACGGCAGCGCGGAAGGATCATCCACACGATCTTGAGATCGGCAAGTGATCGACTACATCAACCCCGAGATCTAATCTTGTAACACTTTCGGTTCTATGAGGGTTAGTACAGATCTATCTCGTTGCACATGTCTAATAGATTAGATCTTGGCTTTTATCTAGATTAGATCTGGGTTTTGTTCGTTCTTGCAGTGGAATTTTTTTGTTTTCCATGCTACGAACCCATCATTTCCCGCCAAAATGTTTCCCGCTCAGTTTTTCTCGCCTAGTTGTTCCCGCCATTTCTTGTTCGTTTACTCTATAAAACCCCCTCCTCTAGATTTGTTTTGTCTCTCCCTCTATAGTCTAGTAGTTGAGCCAACCGAATCGTCACGCGGTGAAAGACAAGGACACGCGTCAAACATGCATACAAATATTGACACTTACCCAACAGCTGGTGTATCATGCAAAAATTTAGTCTTACACAAAACGGGTTTTTAACTCGAACTCGATTGACGAAATGAAACGAAGTACGACGCGCCGCGACGCCGCGGGCGAGGCGAGGCTGGTGGCGGAGGAGGAGGAGTGCGCGTGGACTCCTCTTCTCACTCACTTAGTGAGAGTGAGATAACTCACCTTATAAGCTAGTCCAACTCTATCCCAACTAGCAATGTGAGATTAAACTTTGTCTCCCACATAGCTTTCAAGCTGCCATAATAGACGTGCTTTGATATTTCAAGATTTATTAGTCTACATGGGGTGCCTACATGGGCCGCTGTCCATATAAATCTAACAATCCCCCACCAGATCTCAGAGGCATATCTTATGTCTCATTAGTTTCAATCACTATTTAATATACCTATAGTTCAGTGGAGACTGTTAAGTTTAACTTCCACCTAGACAAAGGGATACACTTGATTACAACTGAATAGTGGACTATGCCTTGAATTGTCAGTCTTGTGCTTGAAGATAAGTTGGTTGATTTATGTTTGTATATTCGTGATGCCAAGGAACTGTGGGATGCGCTGGACGCTAAGTTCGGTGTTGCCGATGCCGGTGGTGAACTATATGCTATGGAGCAGTTCAATGACTACAAGATTGTTGAAAACCGATCTATAGTAGAACCAGCTCATGAGCTACAGATCATGACAAAGGAACTCGAACTCCTCAAGTGTGTGCTTCCGGACAAGTTTGTCGCGGGATGTATTGTTGCTAAGCTTTCCCCTTCATGGAGGAACTTTGCCACTTTTCCGAAACATCAGAGGCGCGTGTATTGCGCTTCGGAGTTGCAAGTGTTTATGGATTGATCTTTCCTTGTTCTTTTTACAAAATAGATCTTTTTTTGCTTGTTATTTTGTTCGTTATTACTCCCGAGGTCCTGAAAAATCCCTTTCACACGTGCCAGGCCCTCATGTCACTCTCGCAGGCTCGCTCTTCGCTCCTATGACAATCGTTGATCGGAGGACCTTCCATGAAACGCCTTCACCTGTAGAAAATCGGCCACCCCGATCGCGATGGCGCCACAATGCACCGGTATTTCTCCAATTATTGACTTCATAGATAGTCTATTTCATGCTTTAATTTACTACAGTATGATTGTTGATTGATGAAATATTATAAAACCGGGACCTGTGATCTGTTCGTTCGACGTGATAATTGGTAAAAAATTAGGTATCTTTGGTTTGTTCCTGTTACTAACTGTTTCGACAGATATTTCATTTTTAAAGTGTGTGCATCCCCATTGCGAAAATGAAAAAGAGAAAAAAATAGAAGAGTTGATGCAAACATAGAATGTGTATTATACAATCACATGCCGTTTTGAAACTAGAATGCACGGAGTACGTTGCACCAAAAAATAATTTTCATTACATGGAAAATCGTGCCGATAATTTTCACCCCATTTTGAAAAATCGAAGAATATGACAAAAATATTATACAAAAGTTGAAAGCACTGGAGGAACTTTGCAAAATGGCACTGTGTTTGTAGAAAAAAAAATTAGGTGTCACTGTGTTCCGAACAGGTGTCAACTGTTTGGGGAGGTTGTATTTAACCAGAGATCTCCATGCATGCATGTGCAGAGCTGCACAGTGTTACCGGAGAGAGAGACCAGATCGGCAGAGTTTGTTTTGGCTCTCCCGGCTTCTCTGCATTTTCGGCACATTCAATAGCTGATCGCGACTTCTCTAAAAACGCTTACAGTACGGTAATAAAAATTATTATATATAAATCTGATGTACGTACAGTATGGCTCCGGCCGCTGGCATCGTTGCTAGCGTGTGCAGGAACTGGACCTCGTGGTTTGGGCTATTTGGAATATAAGTAACGATGTTATTTTTAATACATAAAATAAACAATCTTTTTTGCAGGTGTTTTCTATGGCTATTCATTGGATCCGTATGTGGTCTTATCTCCGGTGCAAAGAACAACGGGATGCCATAAAGTCTGGGTGCAACCGATTGAAAACGGTAGCACTGGATTTCTTTAACCGGTGCGGCTGACGGCTTGATCATAGTATCACTTTATGATGCTGTTTTTATTATTGTATCTTTCTTTTCGCTGGTTGATCTTTGTACCGACTCTAGCTCACTAGCATGCTACGTCGAGGGTCAAAATCTCCCTTGGTGGAGCGCATAAAGGCCGTCGGCGTACCAAAAAGCTGTCGGCATAGGCTACGCCGACGGCTGCCCTCGGCATAGTCTAACGGCCAGTTGCAAAAACAATTTTTTTTAAAAAAAATATTTTTTTTGATTTTTCTCTCTATTTTTTTAATATTTTAATTGTTTGACTCGTTAATCTCTCACTTGGAAATTTTTTAACATTAATTACACTTAATCTTTGATCAAATTATAGTCTTGGTCGAACTTTCCGATCGGTCACCTATCCTCACTACTCCACCCCCACCACGCTTAATTTCTCTGTTCCTTCATAATCGGTTCCCGCAAAGCAATTTATACCTTGTTATTAATACTATGATTTCAATCCTATTAACTATTATATCATCATGTTTGGATTTTTTGAAATTACAAATAATTATTTAAGTAAACAACGATGAATAAGTAAAAATATTATTGAATTCAAATAAAAATATAATGATTTTATTTATTTTGTATTTTTCTATTTAATATGGAATAATTAATATCTTTAAATCCGTAAATCAGAATTTGATAAATAATATGTCTAAATTGATCAGAAAAATGATAAATCCAAATACGATATCCATATCAACTTATCACAAACTATGTTGTGATTCTAACCATAATTTCATTTGCCCGCTTAAAATGGCAGACATAAAGATTCTTATCTCTAGGTTGGGACTCGCTAAACTTGAAGTGGTCTCTGATGAAATACATATTGTGAATCTAAAAATGATTTTTGTAAAAAATTATGAGCATCGGATTATGTACCTGTAGTTTATATCTGACCTATTTCCTACCGATTCAGTAGGAATTTGTCTTTTTCATCAGGGATAGACAAAAAAGTTTGTGATCCCCCTGTTGGGATATTGTGCATGTAAGGTGGTCTAGTATTTTTGAAAAATGGGTGGTAGCATTTTGAATTAGCCATTTGATGGTTGCTTCATAAAACCCCCCTTTTTTGTGCTCGAAAAATGGAAAATAGCTTTTTGGTGTGATGAGAAGGAAAACTTCCACCTACAGCATTGTTAGCCATCCCATGATGCACATGCATGCACAATATAGACACATTATCACAAACTATGCCTTAATTCTAGGCATAACATTGGTCATTTGACCCGAAAATCAGGAAACATCGAATGAGATAGGTCATTTTATGAAGGTTTTTTGAGACATAATCAATATACTAAGTTTGATATTTTTCTTCCAACTATGTCACATAATATAACATCACGCAAAGATTTTGCATTGTTTGGATCATTTTTGAATTTCTCACTACTAGAGAAAAGGCTATAGGAGACATGCTTATTTGATGCGCATTTATACTATATGCGTCTCCGATAAAAAGGCGAGGCGCACTGCACTTACATGCGCCTCTAGCATTAAAATAGGCGAGGCGCATATTTGTAGGATGCGCCTCCTCTATTCTCCGTACGGACGAAATCTGGCACCCCCCATATTATGCGAGCGCATTTTAATAATATGCGCCTCCAATATATTAGATAGCAAGGCGCTATGGGAAAAATGCGCCTCGCATAAGTTGCATGGGCCCGGGAGGAGATCTGTGGTCGAATATGCGAGGCGCATTTGCCATATGTGCCTCCTATACTTGATAATATGCGAGGCTCTCATATGCCCCTCCTATAACCTAGCAGATCCCACCCTCCTGGAACGCCTTTTAAGTTTTGTAAAAAATAAACAAAAATGATAGAAACTTCAAAAAAATAATTCCTTTGAGTTTTAGTTAGATTTTAGGGTATAGATCTAGAAAAAATTGGAAAACATGAATTTCGATGTATTTTGCAAAAATAGGTCATGGCACGGTAAAACGGCTATAACTTTTGCATACGATGTCGAAAAAAAACTTTAAACTATCAAAATGATCGTCTTGAAATTTCCTATGCGAATTCAACGACCTATGGTCGTTCTGGATTTTACAGAATCTCCAAATTCAAAAAGAGTAAAAAGTTATGGCCGAAAAAGATTTTTTTCTGCAAAAAAATTAAAAAAATCGAGGCGCATGTCATATGATATGCGCCTCGCATAAGTAGAGCCAGATTCAAATTCGAAACAGCCACCTACCACACCTACCACCTCTCCTCCTCCTTCTCCTTCTCCTTCTCCTTCTCCTCCACCTCTCCTTCTCCTTCTCCTCCACATCTCCTCCACCTCTCCTTCTCCTTCTCATCCACCTCTCCTCCTTCTCCCCTTCTCCTCCTCCTCCACTCTCCTCCACCTCCGGTGGCATCCTCCTCCTCTTCTTCCGGCGACCTTCTTCTCCTTTTCCTCCGATGACCTTCTCCTCCTCTTCCTCCGGCGACCTCCTCCTCCTCCTCCTCATCCTCCTCCAGCGATCACTTCGGCCATGGCCTCCACAACCACACCGACCACCTCCTTCTGCTCCACCTTCGACGGCCTCATCCTCGTTGTGGCCACGGGCACGGCCTCCAACGAGCTCTGACAAAATTCCGGCCAGATCCAGATCTAGCCGCCATTTTTTTTGAAATTCAAAAATAATATCCGAGGCGCATTCGGATCAATATGCGCCTCGCATATGCAGAATATAGGAGGCACATTCGGATCAATATGCGCCTCGCATATTCTGAGTATGGGATATGCGCCTTGCATATCTAGGATATAGGAGGCACATATGATATGCGCCTCGCATAACAAATACTAGAGGCGCGACCCTAGAGGCGCATATCATATGCGCCTCGGATAGGGGTTTTGGTGCGCCACGGGTAGGGTTTTCCCTAGTAGTGTCTTATGCCCGTTTTAAACTATCCTCAAACTTTGTCGAACGGCGGACATGGAGATTCTTAGCTCGGGGCCAAGACTCGCTAAACTTGAAAAGGATCTCTGATGAAATAGCATATTTTGAACCTAAAAATGATTTTTTGTAAAAAATTATGAGCATCAGATCATGTACCTGTAGTTCATATCTGACCCACTTCCTACCGATTCAGCGGGAATTTGTGTTTTTCACCAGGGATGGACGAAAAGGTTTGAGATCTCCCTGTTGGGATATTGTATATGTAAAGTGGTCTAGTATTTTTTTAAAATAGGGTGGTAGCATTTTGATTTAGACATTTGGTGGTTGCTTCACAAAACCACCCCTTTTTTGTGCTCGGAAAATGGAAAATGGCTTTTTGGTGCGACCAAAAGGAAAACTTCCTCCTCCAACATTTTTCTCCATCCCATGATGCACATGCATGCACAATATGGACACATTATTACAAATTATGCCTTGATTATAGCCATAAATTGGTCATTTGACCCGAAAGTCAGGAAACCTCAAATAAGATAGATCATTTTGTGAAGGTGTTTTTAGACATAATCAATATACCAAGTTTGATATTTTTCCTTGCAACTATATCACATAATATAACAACACGCGAAGGTTTCATATTGTTTGGATCGTTTTTGAATTTTTATGCCCGTTTCAAACTATCGTCAAACTTTGTCGAACGGCGGGCATCAAGATTCTTAGCTCGGGGCTGAGCCTCGCTAAACTTGAAGTGAATCTCTGATAAAATAGCATATTGTGAATGTAAAAATGATTTTTGTAAAAAATCGTGAGCATTAGATCATGTACCTGTAGTTCATATCTGACTCACTTCCTCCCGATTCGACAGAAATTTGTCTTTTTTATCAGGGATGGACAAAAAGATTTGAGATCCCCCTGTTAGGACATTATCCATGTAAGGTGGTCTAGTATTTTTGAAAAATAGGGTGGTAGCATCTTAAATTAGCCACTTGGTGGTTGCTTCATAAAACCCCCCGTTTTTTGCACTCGGAAAATGGAAAATGGCTTTTTGGTAACCAAAAGGAAAACTTTCTCTTGCAACATTGTTCGCCACCCCATGATGCACATTCATTCATAATATGGGCACATTATCACAAACTATGCATTGATTCTAGCCATAACATTGGTCATTTGACCCGAAAGTCAGGAAACCTCAAATGAGATAGGTCATTTTGTGAAGGTTTTTTTGAGACATAATCAATATGCCAAGTTTTACATTTTTCCTTACAACTATATCACATAATATGACACCACCCAAAGGTTTCACATTATTTGGATCATTTTTGAATTTTTATTCCCGTTTCAAACTATATATAATGTTTTATGTTTCACTTAATTTTATTTACAAATGTGTAATATTTGAGTGTAGATAGATAGATCTTATTTTTCTGCAAATTTTGATATATTATTTATATTTTTTGGAATTAGAATAATTTAGTTATGATTTTTCAAAGATTAATGAGGTTAAAGGAAAAATAGCTATGCCGAGGGCAGCCGTCGGCGTAGGCTACAACGAGGACAGCCATCGGCGTAGCTATGTTACGCCGAGGGCAATTCTACGCCGACGGCTGCTTGGAGGGGCTAGCCTGATCGCGGTCTACGCCGACGGCCCCGACGTTTGGCCGTCGGCGTAGCGTCTGGTCGTCGGCGCAGACCACCATTCCTGTAGTGGCTGATCCTTGGATTGTAATAATTGAAATACTTTTTACGCTAATAAGATAATAAAGCAGACATATGCATCATTTTGATGCAGAGGCTGGAGTACACCCCATTTCGAAAAGAAAAAAACGAACTGGACCTCGTGGTACAGCGCGTACATATACGCAGTCCGTGTGAATGAATTTCACCTACAGCCAAAGCCCAAACATCCATGTCCAATGCAGACATGCATGTGTAGCCTTGCACGTTCGCGCGAAAGAAAACGCGTTGCTCTTCGCTTTTCCCCTTTTAGCTTTCTGATGATGGCTCCCACGCGCACATACTTTTTGTGCAAACATACACACACTGTACAATTCCGCTACACCGTAGAACTAGGCTGCAAAGTTAATTATGTCCATGATTGTATATACGTAGATTCTTCGTAAAGGTGTCCGCGATCAAAACGATTGACCGTGCGGTGTGTTTTTATCAAGCGTCTATATATACTCATCGATCGATAACGAGGAAAAAAACTCTTCAATGTGTTTTTTTTCGATCAGGAAGAGTAGTCCAACATTACTTGTTTCCACCTTTTTGTTCTCGCCGGCCGTTCACTTTTATTATGTTCCTTTTAATCACACAACTTAAAATGCACATAGTGTATTTGTTTCCACTTTTATGTTCTCGTCGTTCATTCTGGACATGCATGTATCGACATTCAGGCGCACTGTACGTGCGTAAACATATACTACTCCGTACGCGCGTGGTAGCATGCATCCGGTGAGACGTTGATCGAACCTAGCCGGAGTTCCGCGGTAGGGTGCAACCCAACCAGCTGATCGATGTAAAGCCTGTCGTGAAATTCTGATATTGCCGTCTTCCTGAATCTTCGGATCTACTGGATCGGAGCCACCAGCTGTGAGATATATATATTCTGATGCCGTCTTCCTGAATCCTCTCGCCAGCTTGTGCCATCGCCACTGACGCAAGCACGCCATGCATCGTACCACTGCGTGGTGTCTCCACCCAGCCGGAAGGGCGTGAGCTGCAATGCAAGCAACACATAACAAAAGGAAGCACACGGCGGTGACACAGGATGCTTGCGTGCCAAGATCGAAGCAGCACTGATCCGCACTGGTACTGGTACTGCATGTGGGCGTACTAAGCTACTACCCCCTTCCTAGAAATATAAAGGTTTTTTACTCCCCTCGATCCAAAATAGTTGACTTAGATTTGCCTAGATTCGGATTCATCTAGTTAAAACATGTGTAGATATATCCGAATCAAGACAAATTTGGGTTGGAGAGAGTAGCAATTTAACTAATTCGAACTATTAGAAAGACTTATATTATTGAACGGATGTAATACTCCCTCTGATTTAATAAAATATAAAATATTTTTTAAAACACGTGTACATAGATATATTTTAGTGTGTAGATGGGAATAAAAATGAGCTACCTCTGTAAACCAAAAGACCTATGGATACACGTGTCAAAATGGAGAGAACACGAACTAACAGAGTGTGTCCAGCTGTGCTCGACAGTTGACGCCTCTGTAACGCAAGGCAAGTCGACCCTCTCCACCACATGGCCGACAGCTATAGAGCCTCAACGGCTAAGAACATGCGTCGATATGTAGAATGGTGGTGCCATCGAAGATGTTCCTGCCTGCACGCGACGAAATAGGCTACGATCTCATATGTGTACTTCTCCTTCCACGACACCGGTCCTGGCCAGATCCATCAAAACTTATTGACTGGCGGCCACCTATGGGACACCTATCTAAGAAGTGACGAAGGACGGAAAAAAATTAAGATCGGACGAACTCTAAAGCGTTAAAAGTTTATAAAAAACAGAGTTATCTCCACACTACTCCTTTCATCCCGGTTTAAAGAGTACAATAGCAAATCTCTTAGCCTCATGCTTTTTTTGATTGAGCTAATTTGGATCTTACTAATTCTCTGATTGGTTCTTCCTCTAAATTAACTTGCTTATGTGCCCAGGAGGTGAGATTGTTTTAGGTTTACATGATTTCCAATATGTGGTCTTAGACTGAGACGTAGGAAGTATGTTAATAGAATAATCACTTAGTACATGGTAATAAAAACATATTTAAAGCAAAGTAAAATATTCAATAGTTTAATTGACCACAAAATAAAAAATTATAATGCCCGTTTGAAGCTGTAGTTTTTCCCTCCATCTCTACCATAAATCCGCAGAGCCTAGAGGCCACTAAAGGGAAGGAGCTGCCTATATTTTGAAGGATGGTTAGAAATTCGGAATTGAGATGGGAAGTAGCCCTAGACGGGTGAAACTTTGAGAGTGAGAATTGAGATGGTTGGAGGAGGAGGACTAGAGGGCAGGGATAGGGGCAGCCGCATCGGCGGGCAGTCTTGCCGCTGACAGGGAGAGTCGCCGCTCGCTCGCTCGAGAGTTGGGAGGATAGGACTCGAGGACAGGGACGCTCCTGCCTGCTCGAGTGACTGGCGCATCGACTCTTACGTCGACTCGTCATTTGGTTCAATCGCTCCAGGGTTGAAGGCGAAGGGGCACGCTCCACGCACGTGTCACAGTAATCTAAGTAACATATGAAGTCATGGAAAGAACTTCTCCATTCCTAGCTACCAGGAAGAAAAAGACTTTGCCATGCCTGTTTGAAAACGAAAATTGTTTGGAAGCCTAATCATTTATAACGACCAACCTAGTTTTTTTTTACCAAAAGGGTTGCCCTGCTTTATAAACAGAGCATAAGGTCAAGACCAACCTAGCTACAGTAACTCAGTAAGACGGTAGGCACCCATGCACCACGTATGCATTGGACTAAGGGCATCTCCACCGGGATGACCCAACCCGTCCGAACGCGTCCGCGCGGACGTGCGGGACGTACGTGGTCTCTCCAGCGGCACGATCCATTCGGACCGACGCGTCCGGCTCGACCCATCGGCGCACCAAATTTGCGTGGCCGATGCGTCGGGACGGACGCGGGCGGGCCGAGAGCGTATCTTCCCGTGCGTGCTACTAGCCCACCCGTCAGCGAACGCTCACGACACCAATTTAGACATGCAGCGGCACCGATTCAGAGGCGCGGGGCGGAAGCCTTCGCCATCAATACCGACGAGACGACACCCTGACTGACGCGACGTCGCCTGAGATCCCGTGCCGGCATTGAAGGCGAAGGCGCGAGAACCTGCGCGCATTCGCACGGGTAGGGGCTATAAAGCCGGCCCCTGCACCCGTCGGTGCCGCACTCCCCACCTCTCGCCATCACCAGATTCACCCACTCCCAGAGCCTCCGCTGTCGCCGCCGCGAATGATGAGGAAGTCGGGATGATTCAAGAAGTCCTAGAACGAGCACGAGGCGAGCGGATCTGCATCGAGCGGTCGACGCAATCGGGGGGCTCCTACCTCTTTTGGCCCGCCGGCCTTCCTTCGTGGGGTCGTGCCGTAGCGGCAGGACTTCGTCCACCACCCCGTCGTGTGCCAGGTGGAGGAGGAGCCCATCCTGACCGTCGCTACTTCCGCGTGGCAGAGTGCGAGAGCGGCGGTAGAGGGAGGGAGCAGGCATCACCCACCATGATGTCTCCCTCCCCATGGGTTGGCACCTCAACCGGGAGCGAGTGTCGGTGCCGCCCGCGCCCAAGGAGATCGGGTGCCGGTGCCGCACGCACCCAAAGAGACCGCGCGATGCATCCGCAAGCTCCCACAGGCCCTCTGGTGGGATTGCGCCTACCAGAACAAGGTGTTCTGGAAGGAGTTCCTGGATGGGAGCACACGGCGCGGCGCGCGAGCGCCTTTCGCGGCGAGTTCGAACCGTGCGGGTCCCGCGGCCTCCCCGCCTTTGATCTCGATGACGAGGGTGCCGTCAACCACTCTGACGATGAGCTCGACATCGACGACGATGACGACATCGTTGTCAAGGAGGAGGAGGAGGAGGTGGACGCTGTTGTAGTGCTGCCGCGCACCTGCCCTAGAGTACCAGGAGCTCCCGGCATGGGGCTACGATGAGGACGCCTTCACTGGACCATGATGACCCACAAGTATAGGGGTGTATCGCAGTATTTTCGATAAGTAAGAGTGTCGAACCCAACAAGGAGCAGAAAGTGCTGGCTAGTGGTATGGATCAGGAATTCTCTGCAAATACTTAGCAAACGGATTTTAGGGTTTTTTGATATAGCAAGTAAACAAAGTACGAGTAAATAAAAGACAGTAGGAATAAATGCAGCAAGTGGCCCAATCCTTTATGCAGCAAAGGACAAGCCGGTTGTATTACTTACGATGACCAAACGTTCTCGAGGACACATGAAAAGACTGTCAAGTGCTTTCGCTTCATATAGTTGATTAATCTTCTTTAGCTTGCTAACTGTTGTGTGGGTGAACCTGTGCTAATGTACCGCCCCATCCAAGACTAATACATACTTGTGATTATACCCCTTGCAAACATCCGTAAGTACAAGAAAGTAATTAAGGTAGAAACCTAACTACAGCTTTAAACTCTAAGACCCTTACATCCCTTGTGCAATGGTTTCCTAACGGGGTTCAGGTTTCTGTCACTCCGGCAACCCCTACGATTAGTAGCCAAATATACAATGCATTCCCCTAGGCCCATATAAGTGAAGTGTCATGTAGTCGACGTTCACATGACACCACTAGAAGAAGTACACCACAACTTAAATAACAATCTATTGAATCTTTCTCAACGCAACTCCACTACTAACAACAAGACTTCTCCCATGTCCTCAAGAACAAAATGAACTACTCACAAGACATCAAATGGATCATGATCAGAGATGGAATAATGATGTATAACAATCTGAACATAAACAATAATTCAATGGTTCACTCAATCGCATCAACTACAAAGAGTAATCAACACCGCGAAAGTTTCCCCTATGAACTATGCAAGATTCAACGCAATTGTTACAGCAATATGGAGATGGTGATGAGGGTGCTGATGGTGATGATGGTGGTGATGATGATGATGATCCCGATGAAGTCCAGCTTGATGGTGGTGTTGATGGAGACGATCTCCCCTCTCCGGGAAGGAATTCCCCCGGCAGAAATCTGTCTGCCGGAGTGATCTTTCTCTCTCGGTGTTTTCCATCCCGCAGAGGCGGCGGAATCTTTCTATGGTCGCTCCCCAAGTCTTATGGTTTCGGAAGGATGATATACGCCAGAGGGGAGAGGCTGGAGTGGGCCAGGGTGGCCACACCACCTCCTGGCGTGGCCTAGGGCTGCCCGCGCCATGGGGTGGTGTGGGCCCCCTGTGGTCCATCTCCACTCCGTCTTCTGGCTTCCTTAGTCTTCTGAAAAAAATAGGATTTTCAGATATTTTCCGGATTTTGGATCTTCAATTTTGCCTCCAAACAGACATTTTCCATCGAATCCCGATCGCGGTCCATGCTCCAAAAGTCATCAACCATGCAAAAATAGATGAAATAACGTAAGTATCACCTCTCAATATGAAATATATCAATGAATAATAGTGAATTAAGACATAGAATAGTGATGCAAAATGGACGTATCAACTCCCCCCAAGCTTAGACTTCGCTTGTCCCTAAGCGAAACTGAGCTCAATAAACATGGCCTCAGGTTTATGGAGTGAAGAGTCGATAAAAGAATACGGACAAGAAGCATCACATTCATCAAATACATAGATCATAATAGAAGACAACTCACTATTATATAACTCAACTTGTAATAAGTAAAGGAAACACAATAAAGATACATAAAGTGAATCATAATTGGTAATGGCAAACTTAGCTCTTGGTCGAAGAATAGTTGATAATTTGCTGGAGTTCACAAATAACTGGTTTTTCAATGATAGCTTTCAAAGTAGTAATCATCAGGATAAGAGCAATGTGCAAAACAAGGAACATAAGAAACATGATTGAATAAATCAATATGAATGAATGAAACACAACAACTCAAAATACTTGCTGAGATAGAAGGGAGTAGGTTTACTGACACAACTACAAAGTAAAAGAAAGGCCCTTCAAAGAGGGAAGCAGGGATTGCAAGTCTCATAAAGAGCTCCCAAAAATTATGATACTTACTAGCTTTCAGCTCTCATTTCCCCTATCATAGGCATCTTTAGGTGATTAAGGTTAAAGTGACACAACTAAGAGGATATGCTTGACAAGTTATAAGTTGAAATCTCACGCCCCTTACTTATGAGTACCGATCCTCATGCTACTCAACTTCAGTCACGAGCAAGCTCTTGTCATTGTAAATACATGCGTATCATTGAGAACCGCCAACGGGATACCCCTTGCACATGACACAGGAGTTATCCCATAATCAAAATGACAAGGCAAGCAGACAGTGAGCATCTCAGTGATCTTTTTATTTGCTATTTGCATAGGTTTTTATTGAGGATGCTTCATAGAATGCTCACTATAGTTATGCTGCAAGTTTCCACCATGATTAGGCATGGCTTAGGCTAGCGGCCCAGGTGTTTCTCTAACACACATATAAAAACTCCATGATCTTACAAGTTCCACTTTTATTTCACACCGCCGGGATCCATAAGCAAAAGAACATGATATCAACTAGGTACAAAGTACCAAATGAAGTGTTGAAAGCGGTCCCCATGATACATGGTTCGGCTAACTTCAACTCATAAAGCGCAAGCATATACGCAACAAAGAAGGACCCAATGGTTCAAGTTTATTAAATGCAAGAAAGTAAAGTGTGCCATCAAGTTCGTGAGAGATTTAATCACTAATTTTCACATAACAAGTTTAATTTGGGAGGTAGATAAAACAAGAATTTACTTGGAATAGAAATAATGCTACTAGGTAGGTATGGTGGACACAAATGGCAAAGGTTTTGGTTTAAAGGAGGTGGATGTACGAGAAGAATACCCTCTCAGTACAGATTTTTGGCTAGCAAGGCTGGGTAGCAAGTATAAGAGTTGAAGGAAACAAACAAACATACAAGTGATAAAGACAAACATGCAATCTTCCTTGGAAGCACAAAAGATCTTAACTAGAGAATACTAGACTTATGAGCAAATCAAGAAAGAAAGACGATGAAATAATTTTTCTTTAGAGTACCTTTATCTTTTTCATTCAACTCTCAAAAATAGTGTTGCTACTGACCGAGCCAGGTTTGCCAAAACCAACTAAATTAACTCAATGATCCCAGAGTGATACTGATACGTCCAAAACGTATCTACTTTCCCGAACACTTTTGATATTGTTTCTCCTCTATACTTGTGTGATTTGGATGCAACTAATACGAACTGACGCTGTTTTTAGCAGAATTGCCTTGGTGTCTACTTTTTATGCAGAAAATCAACTATCAGGAAAAATCCCGGAAAATATGCCAAAAATCCTATTTCACCCGAAGACTCCAGGAGCCAGAATACGAGACGGAGAAGAGCCAGGGGGTGGCCACACCACCTGGTGGCGCGGGCCAGGCCAGGCTGCGCCAGGGGGTGGTGTGGGCCCCCCAGGCACCCCCTCGGCCTCTCTCTTTGCCTATAAGGAGCCTTCTGACCTAAAAACTTCGGGGGGTTCGACGTTTTTCCAGAAGGAGTTCCGCTCTGCCGCCACCACCAGATTCCGCGAAACAGCACAAACTCGTTACGGTATTCACGGGACGGGAATTGGAGGAGATCATCACCATCATCATCACCATCGCTTCTCCATCGACCATCCATGTTTCCCCATCTATGAGTGAGTAATCCCCGCTGTAGGCTATGGGGATGGTAGGGATTGGATGAGATCGTTCATGTAATGGCATCGCATTGTTAGGGCATAGTGCCTAGTATCTTTTATTAGTGCTTTATGACTTGTTGTGCTTAATGCTTGTCACTAGGGCCCGAGTGCCATGATTTCAGATCTAAACATGTTATAGATTCATTATGATAGTATTGTTCTTGGTCTTATCTACAAGTTGTATACACACGTCGTTGCCCGGAACCTATGGCCCCGGCGATGTAAATCGGGATAACTCAAGGGAAAGGCTTTGATGTGAGGATCACATGTGTTCACGGAGTGTTAATGCTTTGCTCGGTGCTCTATTAAAAGGAGCACCTTAATTGCCAATAGTTCCTAGAGGCCCTGCCGCAAACGGTGGCAAGGACAAAAGATGTTGTGCAAGTTCTCATTGCGAGCATGTATGACTATATATGGAACACATGCCTAGGATTGTCTAGTACTTGGGTGCTTTATCTTATTTATCTGCAATTGCCCTATGTTCTGATTGCTATGTGAATTGTCTTGTCCATGCAACGCCTGTCCATCCATCCCTATGCCTACCGCACTCGAATCCCACTGTTTACTGCTTTTGTTACTACTGTCTTTGCTTTGCTACTGTTGTTACTTTGCTATTCCTACTACAAAACTATTGCTACTGATAAAGTGCTGTGAGCAAGATTGTTTCCAGGTGCAGCTGAATTGACAACTCAGTTGTTAAGGCTTATAAATATTCTTTGGTTCCCCTTGTGTCGAATCAATAAATTGGGTTTCACTTCCCTCGAAAATACTGCGATACACCCCCTATACTTGTGGGTCATCAAGACTATTTTCTAGCGCCGTTGCCGGGGACCATAGCTTTATTTATCAAGTTCACTTGAATTCTCTATTGTTCGCTGCTATCCATCCATCATGGGTAAGTCTCGTGATGGCAAGGTTCCTATTTTACCATCCACTACAAGAAGAGGTACGGTTCTGAACACCTCTACTGTTCTTGATTCACCATCTGTTTTGAGTAAGTTCCTTACACCACCACATGCACATGCTACACACACTGCTACTACTACTGAATCTGAAACTTCTAATACTTATGTTGCTGCTTCTACTATGCTTGATAAGAGTGGTTCATTAGGTCCTTTCCTAGATGCTACGATTGCTAGAACTATAGTTGGAAATACCGAAACTCCTAATGAAAACACTACCACAACCGTTAACTCACCTGAGTCTAGTGAGAGTTATGATGCTGAAGAAGATTATGTTGAGATGATTGATGAGTTTATTGAAGAATGTAAGAACACCCATGATAGGAGCGCTGCTAAGAATCTCCTTGAGAGGCGTACTATTAGACCCAAATTATCCCTTGATGCTAAGTTTGCTGCTTCTCCCATAAACATTATAGATGAAGATTATGATTTCTCTCTCGATCTATCTTACATAGCTATTGTCGAGAAAGAACCTTTTGGTGGGACTAAGAATGAAAGTGCGGTAGCACATATGAATGAACTTTCTACCATGAGTGGCTTGTTTTCTGATGATATTAAGATGCGTACTTACTTTGTTGCTAAGATTTTTCCTTTTTCACTGAAAGGAGAAGCTAAAACTTGGTTTAGTAATTTACCTCCTAGATCTATTGATAGCCCTGAGTGCTTGATTAGTACTTTCCTGCAGAAATATTTTCCTCCTAGTGCTAGACATGCTATTTTGCAGGAACTTTTTGATTTTAAACAGGGAGAAAAAGAGGTATTGCCTGAATCTTGGGCAAGATTTTGTGCTTTGATTCATGCACAGGCTGGAAGTCCATTACCTAAGAATGAGCTTCTTGATATATTTTATAATGGACTAACCGAAGAATCTAGGACATACCTAGATAGTTGTGCTGATTGTGTTTTCAGGAACAGGACTCCTAAGGAAGCTGGGGAATTAATGGCTAAAATAAGCAAGAATTATGAAGATTGGACTCCTCCTAAACAAGCTATACCTGAAGTAATTGTACCCAAACCATCTATTCCTGTGCCTATTCCAACACCAAAGAAGAGGGGAGTTATTGAATTAAATGATGAAGTGATGAAGGAAGCTAAGAAATGTCTTAAGGAGAAGGGAATTAAAGCTCCAGATGTCAAGAATTTACCTCCTATAGAAGAATTATGTAAGCCTATTCCCTACTCACCCACTATTGAGGTACACTCTCTCCAACACTTTGATGAAGGTGATATCCCTTACTCTAAACCTCCTGATCAATGCTTAGAAGAATTTGATATCTTTATTGTTAAGCAAGATAACTTTAATAAAAGGGTGCAAAATCATCTAATGGAAAACACTAGAGCTATTGTTGAGTTGAAAGATATTGTGGAAAGAACCTCTAATGATGTTAAAATGATTGTTAAACACTTCCAAATGGTTCAAACTCAAATAGATCAACTCGTTAAAGTGCAAAACGACTTGCTAGTTAATGCTGCTAAAGAAAAACATGCTTATGAAATTAGAACTAGAAGTGGTGCTGCTACCCAGGATCCTCTATATCCTGAGGGGCATCCCAAAAGAATTGAGCAGGATTCTCAACAAGCTAAAAATAGTGGTTCTACTCGTAAGAAAAGGAAAAAGAAACATAAAACTGTTGAAGAACCCTCTGAACCTGCTATAGATCCAAACAGTATATCTATCTCTGATGCTAAAACTGAAAGTGGTAATGAAGAAAATGAAGTGCCTAATGAAGAAAAAGTTGAAGAAGAACCTGAAAACCACACTAAGAATACTAAATACACTAAAGAAGATTTTATTGCTAAGAAACATGGTAGTGAATGAGAACCTTGGGTCCAAAAACCTATGCCTTTCCCTGATAAGAAACATAAGTCAAAGGAAGATGAACACTATAATAAGTTTTGTGAGTGGATGAAGCCTTTATTCTTGCAAATTCCTTTGACTGATGCTATTAAATTGCCTCCTTACTCAAAGTATATGAAGGACATTGTCTCGAATAAAAGGAAGATCCCTAATGAAGAAATTTCTACTTTGCTTGCTAATTATTCCTTCAATGGTAAGGTTCCTAAGAAACTTGGAGACCTAGGGATTCCAACTATCCCTTGCTCTATTAAGAACAGTTATGTTAGAACTGCTTTGTGTGATTTGGGAGCTGGAGTTAGTGTTATGCCTTTCTCTCTCTATAAGAGGCTTCAACTTGAAAACTTAATACCAACTGATATATCTTTGCAAATGGTTGATAAATCTACCATTATTCCTGTGGGTATATGTGAGGATGTACCTATTCAGGTGGCTCACAATTGCTTGATATTGACTGATTTTGTTGTGCTTGAAATGCCTGAAGATGATAATATGTCTATTATTCTTGGGAGACCTTTTCTTAATACTGCAGGAGCTGTTATTAATTGTAATCAAGGAAAGGTGACCTTCAATGTTAATGACAAGGAACATACTGTTTATTTCCCCAAGAAGATTGAAAGGACTTATGGCTTGAATTCAATTGAACATATTGAAGGCATTCAAGTTGGAGAAATATATTGTCCCATACCAAGAGAAAAATTTGAAACTATTATGATTGGGACCATTGCTATCAAGGTTAAGGTAACATAATCATTAGTGGAGTACAAAGTTTTGTCTCATATGCAATTGTTTTGGTAGCAAGACTTGATCAACCTTGCTAACAAAAGGATTCCATTAAACAAAACAATGTTTTCATTATGATTATCTCCGTTTATTTCTATCCTTTGCATTTTAGTTTTTGTTTTCGTTTAGTTTTCTTTGTGTTGTTAGTTGCTTGCATGTTAGAACTTCTGTAGTTCTAGCCTTGTTTTGTCCTTGCATCTTGTTTCCAAAAGAAAAAAATATTTCTGTCAGAAAAATCATTCTTCTATTTCTAAAAAAATCCCAAAAATAAAGTGTCTCGAAAAATTCTAGAAATTTTATATTAAATTTTTACGTGAAAAAAGGGGCAGAGGAGTACCTAGTAGGTAGCAGGGGGGCCCACCAGGCAGGCACACCATGTGGTGGCGCGACCAGCCCTGGGTGGCGCCATGCCCTGGTGTGGGCCACCCCTAGCCCCCCACCAACTCTCTCACCTGCCACTTTCTTCTCTCTCCCGAGTAAGCTCCAGTTCATAGCTCAAAATCGCGTTCTTTCTGTGCTTGCTCTCGATTTCTTCGATCTCCTTGCTCAGCCCATCTTTCTTGCTGAAATTTGGAGCAATTGTTCCTTGGTATGTGACTCCTCTCCTTGTCCAAGTAGATTTGTGTTTAGTGGATTATATGTTGAGTATTTTACTGCTGTAGGTGACTGGTTATGAGAGCTTGTAAGCTTGTTTGATGCTTAGAGATAAAGTTTTGATGCATGTTTAGGCCTCTTGCAAGTCCCTATGAGTAGAATCCTTTATTATATTTACTTTGCAATCACTTGTTTAATAGGTGTTTAAATTTCAGAATAGAAGATGAGTGAACACCACCTAATCCAACATGAGATTTGGGTGCCTAAGGTCATGAAGGTCCACAGGGAGGAGGAAGTTTTTCCCTCCATTTATCCATGCCCTGAGTTCATGAGAGCTGCAGGAATTTTACAAGATTTCCACACTTTGGTTTCTAATGCAGGGTTGGAGCATTTCTTGGAAGATGAACCTTGTCAATTTGTGAAGCTAACCATGTCTGTGGTGCAGGATTTCCAATTTAGTCACTCTTTGCCTAACCCCATGGTCCATTACAAAATTTACAATATTGCTGTCAATCTTTCTCTTGATGATTTTTGTGCAGCTATTAAGGTACCTCAATGGGGATCATGTAAGAAGATTAAAGAAAGACCGGAACCACTCATGGATTTATACGCAGAAATTTGTCAAGGGAGTAGCTTCTCGAAGGAGAATGGAAAAATCTGTAACATTCATCTTCCCTCCATTCGCTACTTTGCCTACTTTATTTCTAAGTGTGTGTTCTTTCTAGGAAAACTGCCAATAAGTTATCTTCGTTTGATCTAGCATTTATCTCTGCTGCCCTTAGACGAGATAAGTCTTACAACTTGGGTGCTTTGATAGCCTTCTGTCTTGCTGCAAACCGTGAGAAAGGTGGAATTTGTGGAGGCTTCATTGCTTCTCGTTTGCTAGCATTGCATGGTTTAGTGCCTCATCATCTAGACCTACAGTTTCCCATAGAGAGGCTTGATCTTAATTCCATGATACATCATAAATTTATTTCCTCGTGGGCTAGTTTGAGTGAGTTATCTTATGAAATAACCTTTCTCAAGGCTGGCTGGAGAAAGAGCAAGTCCGAGCGTGTTGTTCTTTTGCCTGCACCTGTTTTGTTTAACCTTGATAACAGGGAAGGATGGCCCCTCACTGAGGAGGAGCTTGACACGTACCTGGGAGAGCTTTCCCAGCAGGAGCATGACACTAGAAGGGAGGTCGCGGATGATTCGGTCCAGCCTTCGAATGAGGGAGAGTCTTCATATCAGCAGCCCACTTATGATTGGGGAGCTTCCTCTTCTTCTCATGGGCCCAGCTACGACCATTCTTACCAAGATCCGCCCGCTTGGAACCCTTATTCGTACATGGATTGATACCCACTTAGGCCAAAAGCCTAAGCTTGGGGGGAGGTACGCCGACACCACACTCATCTCCATATCATGTTGTGTCGGTACTTTGTATATTCATCTTTTCGTTCTCTTTTTAGTTTTCATTCTTCTTTGCTTTTGCTTTCTAAAAACACAAAAAGACAAAAAATATTTTTGTTGTTTCTCTTTGGCTTGCTTCTTCTTTTTGCCTTGGTTTTTTTTCCTTTTCTATTCGAAAAACCCAAAAAGATTTTGCTTTGCTTGTTTCTCTCTTTTGGTTCTTGTTTAAAAATCGAAAACACCAAAAATATTTGTCGTTCTTCTTTGGTTTTTGCGAGTTTGCTGCAGGGTTCGGCAGTTCTCAGTGGATCATTGGTTTAATATTATTATTCAAGCCATACAAGTGAAGAGCAATAATGAGGATTAATGATAACTTCAGACGTGGTAAGAGGCTGGTAACGAACTCTATTTGTCTTTATTTTTGTACATATACTCATCATTGTGGGCATGCTTAGTCCGTTTATGTAGAGTGTATGTTTTCTTTGGATGCTTAGTAGTTCTTGCTTTCTTATGATTAGCTCCATCTTGCTAATAGTTTGTAGCATGTCTCATGAGTGTTTGCTTGCATTACTCTATTCATAAATTGGTATGACACCGTGGTATCCTCCTCTGAATGTTTCATTTGAATTGACTTGGCACATGCTCACGCATGCACATGACTGTAATAATCAGTTGAGCCTCGATGAATTATTTTGCCTTGAGGATCTTGAATCACTTTCATGCCATGAGTAGTCTTGTTTTTTGCAAGCATGATAATGACAGCTATTGCTCTCTCATTTGTCGCTCCCTTACTATTGCTAGCCTTCACTTCCACTAAGTGTTTTACTCAAGTTTCCAACTTCCTAAACCAAATATTTCCAAAGTGTCCACCATACCTACCCATTAGCATCATTTGCTACTTCCGTGCATATTCAATATGCCTTGTTTTCTTCCGAATAAAATGTTTGCTTGTTATGAGAAAGTTAGTTAGTAAAGCTCTCACGAACTTGATGACACACTTTATTTTCTTGCACTTAATAAACCTGAACCATTGTGTCCTTCTTTGTTGTGCATATGCTTGCGCTTTATGAGTTGAAGTTAGCAGAACCATGTATCATGGGGACCGCTTTCAATGCTTCATAGGTACTCTGTACCTAGTTGATATCATGTTCTTTTGCTTATGGATCCCTGCGGTGTGAAATAAAAGTGGAACTTGTAAGATCATGGAGTTTGTATGTATGTTAGAGAAATGCCTGGGCCGCTAGCCTAAGCCATGCCTAATCATGGTGGAAACTTGCAGCATAACCATAATGAGCATTCTATGAAGCATCCTCAATAAAAATCTATGCACATAGTAAATAAAAAGATCGCCGAGATGCTCATTGTCTGCTTTCCTTGTATTTTGATCATGGGATAACTCCCGTGTCATGTGCAAGGGGTACCCCGTTGGCGGTTCTCTATGATACGTATGTACTTACAATGACAAGAGCTTACTTGTGACTGAAGTTGAGTAGCATGAGGATCGGTCTTCGTAAGTAAGGGGCATGAAACTTCAATTTATAACTTGTCAAGCATATCCTCTTAGTTGTGTCACTTTCACCTTAACCACATTAAAGATGCTTATGATAGGGACAATGAGAGCTCAAAGCTAACGAGTACCATACTTTCAGCATTTGGAAGCCCTTCAAAGTACCCAAAACCTTTTTTTCTACTTGTTGAGTCTCCAATTATTCTTTGAGCACCTTCTTGAGAGCATAGTTGTCATCCTTTGTGTTTGTTCCAATACTTGATTATTTGTGTTATGACTTTGATGCTTGTATCTTTGATATCTTTACTTCTAGTCATCACTTGAACTTCAGAGGTGCCTTGGCATTCATAATCAAAGGCAAGCGAGATACCACTCTATCATACCTTTCTATGAGCATTGTAATGTTGCTTATGTTTGTGCTTCATGCTACTTATTATTCTTCAGTTGGAATCTCTTCATAGCTTGCGATGACTATTAAGTAGACTCAGTTGCATACTCTTTATTATGAATTGTCTAGGTAGTTGATCACATTGCTGAGAATATTTACATTATATGAAGCAAATGTGTTCGTGAAAGTTCTTTTATCGCACTCAGTTTTCAACTGAATTGCTTGAGGACAAGCAATAAGCTAAACTTGGGGGCAGTTGATACGTCCAAAACATATCTACTTTACCAAACACTTTTGCTATTGTTTCTCCTCTATACTTGTGTGATTTGGATGCAGCTAATGCAAACTGACGCTGTTTTCAGCAGAATTGCCTTGGTGTCTACTTTTTGTGAAGAAAATCAACTATCAGGAAAAATCCCGGAAAATATGCCAAAAATCCTATTTCACCCGAAGACTCTAGGAGCCAGAATACGAGACGGAGAAGAGCCCCGGGGTGGCCACACCACTTGGTGGCGCGGGCCAGGCCAAGCCGCGCCAGGGGGTGGTGTGGGCCCCCCTAGGCACCCCCTCGGCCTCTCTCTTCGCCTATAAGGAGCCTTCTGACCTAAAAACTTCGGGTGGTTCGACGTTTTTCCAGAAGGAGTTCCGCTCCGCCGCCACCACCAGATTCCACGAAACAGCACCATAAACTCCGTTCTGGCACCCTGCCGGGACGGGGAATTGGAGGAGATCATCGCCATCATCACCATCGCTTCTCCATCGACCATCCATGTTTCTCCCATCCATGAGTGAGTAATCCCCCGCTATAGGCTATGGGGATGGTAGGGATTGGATGAGATCGTTCATGTAATGGCATCAGATTGTTAGGGCATAGTGCCTAGTATCTCTTATTAGTGCTTTATGACTTTGTTGCGACTTGTTGTGCTTAATGCTTGTCACTAGGGCCCGAGTGCCATGATTTCAGATCTGAACATGTTATTGATTCATTATGATAGTATTGTTCTTGGTCTTATCTACAAGTTGTATACACACGTCGTTGTCCGGAACCTATGGCCCCGAAGTGACAGAAATCGGGATAACCGGAAGGGAAAGGCTTTGATGTGAGGATCACATGTGTTCATGGAGTGTTAATGCTTTGCTCCGGTGCTCTATTAAAAGGAGCACCTTAATTGCCAGTAGTTCCCTAGAGGCCCCGCTGCAAACAGGCTGGCAGGACAAAAGATGTTGTGCAAGTTCTCATTGCGAGCACGTATGACTATATATGGAACACATGCCTAGGATTGTCTAGTACTTGGAATCTGCAATTTCCCTATGTTCTGATTGCTATGTGAATTGTCTTGTCCATGCAACGCCCGTCCATCCATCCCTATGCCTACCGCACTCGAATCCCACTGTTTACTGCTTTTGTTACTACTGTCTTTGCTTTGCTACTGTTGTTACTTTGCTATTCCTACTACAAAACTGTTGCTACTGATAAACTGCTGTGAGCAAGATTGTTTCTAGGTGCAGCTGAATTGACAACTCAGTTGTTAAGGCTTATAAATATTCTTTGGCTCCCCTTGTGTCGAATCAATAAATTGGGTTTCACTTCCCTCGAAAATACTGCGATACACCCCCTATACTTGTGGGTCATCAGCTACCAATACTAACAACAAGATCAATCATATAACCATGAATTGAAAACTAATATAAGCTATGCAAAAGAGTAAATGATAGAACTTCCCATTAATTTTCCATAATGGCAACTCACACCAAGGGATACATATCTAACGAGAGAGGGGACACTTCCATAATGCAAACCATACTACATAATAACTCCTCCATCCATGATATAACTCTACTAAAAAGGTAAAAAGATAGAAGATAGTGATGTGATACCGCGGCACTCCCCCAAGCTTGGAACAAACCAAGGGGATGCCAAACCTGATGATGAGTTACTCCTTCGGTGGTGGTGGTAATATTTTCTTAGTTGACGTGAGGAAATTTTCCAGCATCTTGCGAAGCCTATTATTCTCCCATTGAAGCATGTCCACCTTCCTCCTCAAGTCTCGGTACTTATCGCAGAACTCCTTAGTGACTCGTAGGGCTTCCGTTGATGCAGGGCAAGAGACTAAAGGTACCAGCCCCTGCTTGGGGTCTTGGAGATCTTCCTCCATAGGCTCCTTCCCCTTATCCTTGGCGAACACCATTGTACTTCTAAACCTTCAAAGAGTATGTCCTGGCAGAAACAGATCGAAACAAAAACACGACGAAAATACGATATACGAACCTCGGGAGATCCGGGGGAATATATATTACGAAGTTTTATATCAAAAGGAAGGTACTGAGAGAAAACGAGTCGGAGGCGGAGTCCGGGGCGGACTCACCCCTGGTGGCGCGGCCAGGGGTGGTCCCGCGCCACAGGGTGGTGTGAGCCACCCTGGCTCCATTTCCGTCCCTTTTTTGCTTCGTAGCTTTCCTTATTGACTGAAAACTGCAAAAATATAGTTGGATTGTATTTTCGTGGAACTTTTCTTACCAGAACTGTTACCTATTTGAAAACAGACTCTATAGGTCTCTGAATTTGGTATCTAGTAGATTCTTTCGGAGTCACCACTTGAATAACATCAATATCTTCATCTTCATATACTTATTACTTGAGTCATAAAACCTTTCTCTTCCTTATTATACCATTATCTGCACTAACCTGGAAATTTCTTTCACACAAAACTTCACACAGTTCTCATTAGCAACATTAGTATAAGTGAAGTGATAAAACCATTTGAGTCCAACTTCAACTGAAAACCATCAAAACATAAGCTATTGTAGCAACTCCTTCCTAAAACCCAAAAAGAACGCAAAAAGGAAATCGAATAAAGAAGCAAATGCAAATGTGGCAAAATCTGTCAAAACAGACCAGCAGGTAAAGATCAATTTTTTCGAAAATCTTCTGTTGCTCAAATCAAAAAGTGCAAAACTAACGAAAGTTAAATAACAACCTGGGCAGAAGCAAAAAAAATTACAGCTCAATCCGACATACAGAGGTCTCTCACGAATTTTTACGGTGAAGCACAAAAATCTGTTTCGGGACAGCAACTTCCCCAAATCTTACTTCTCTCTCATTAGAGGTTGATCTTGACACAAAAACCAAACAAAACAGATAAGGGGCGGTTATTACCGAAGTAATAACTTCCAAGACTCAAAGAAACAAAAACAAACTGAAAGCAAAAATAAATTGGGTTGCCTCCCAAAAAGCTCTTTCTTTATAGCCATTAAGATGGGCATGATAATTTTGAAGAAGCTCACTCGGGAATATGAATTGAAGTGAAAGGGAGCATTAAGAAGCAAACACACACACACACACACATTTAAGTCTAACCCACTTCCTATGCAAGGGAATTTTGTAAACAAACAAGTTTTTAAAACCAGAAGCAACTTGCATAAGAGGGCAAAAGAAGTGCAACATAAAAACTTTCAGCATAAAACGAGGAAACTTGATATTATTGAGATACATAAGAACGCTTTTCCCTCTCTCATAGTAACTTTCAGTATCATGCATAAACTTAACAATATAGCTATCACAAGGACCATCATAGCAATGATCACTTATTCTAACAGAAAATACGGAAATACTAGCTCTCATAACACTACTTTGTGAAACAATATTAGAGGTATCCTTACAAAGGATAGTGTGTCCCTCTTTCTCATACTTAGTGACAAAGTCTTTCACATTTTCTATTATAGGTTCATCAACCATTTGTTTATCAGGTTCAATAGCTTTACTCATACTTTCATTAACCATACTAGCTATCATAGAATGTTCCTTTACCTTAACTGGAAAAGGCATTTTCTCAATATAAGGTTCAGGTAAAACATGATTCGCAGTATAAACTTTAGTATTTCTTGCAGGAACACTCTTAGCAAAATCTTTATAAGGTTCATGATACTTATTCCACTTCTTTTTAGGCACTTCAATGTAGGAAGCAAAAGCCTTAAAATAAGAAGCAATAGCTTGAGAGTCTAGACCATAAGCATTTTTAATATTTTGAAAGTCATCAGTTCCCATAAAAGATTCAATGCATTCATAATCATAATTTATACCTGACTTTCTACCTTTGTCATTCTCCCAAGCTTCAGCATTGTCTTAAATACGGTCCAGAAGATCCCATTTAGCTTCTTGTTCCATGCGAGTGAATGATCCAGCACAAGAAGCATCCAATAAATCCTTGTCATGTAGAGGGAGCCTTGCATAAAAGTTGTTGATAATAATATTGTTGGGGAGCTCATGAATGGGACATTTGAGCACTAGTAACTTCAATCTCCCCCAAGCTTGAGCTGTACTCTCTCCATCTAGAGGCCAAAAGTTGTATATTTGATTCCGATCTTTATGAATCTCACTAGGAGGATAAAACTTTGAATAAAAGAGAGGCACTATTTCCTCCCATTCCAGAGCTTGACCATTCTTCAGCAGCTTATACCATTCCTCATCTCTTCCTTTCAGTGATAATGAGAATAACTTCTTCTTAACTTGATCTGTAGTAATACCTGCACACTTGAACAACCCGCATAATTCGTGTATAAAGAGTAAATGATCACCGAGATGGACAGTTCCATCCCCAACATAGTAGTTATCCATAACACGATCAATAATTCTTGTAGGTATTTTGAAAACATCATTCTCAGCAGGTGGTGGCTTATCTACTACTTTAGCAGTGGTAGTAGCATTACCAAATAAGAAACTCAGCGAATTATCCATAACGAAAATAAAGCAACTAATGTATAAACAATACTCACGAGAAGTTTCCTTTACAGTTCCACTCTCCAATAGCGCTTCACTCCCGGCAGCGGCGCCGTAAAAATAGTCTTGATGACCCACAAGTATAGGGGGTGTATCACAGTATTTTCGATAAGTAAGAGTGTCGAACCCAACGAGGAGCAGAAGGTGCTGGCTAGTGGTATGGATCAGGAATTCTCTTCAAATACTTAGCAAACGGATTTTTAGGGTTTTTTGATATAGCAAGTAAACAAAGTACGAGTAAATAAAAGACAGTAGGAATAAATGCAGCAAGTGGCCCAATCCTTTATGCAGCAAAGGACAAGCCAGTTGTATTACTTAAGATGACCAAACGTTCTCGAGGACACATGGGAAGACTGTCAAGTGCTTTTGCTTCATATAGTTGATTAATCTTCTTTAGCTTGCTAAGTGTTGTGTGGGTGAACCTGTGCTAATGTACCACCCCATCCAAGACTAATACATACTTGTGATTATACCCCTTACAAACATCCGTAAGTACAAGAAAGTAATTAAGGTAGAAACCTAACCACAACTTTAAACTCTAAGACCCTTACGTCCCTTGTGCAATGGTTTCCTAACGGGGGTTCAGGTTTCTGTCACTCCGGCAACCCCTACGATTATTAGCCAAATACACAATGCATTCCCCTATCCCCATATAGGTGAAGTATCATATAGTCGACGTTCACATGACACCACTAGAAGAAGTACACCATAACTTAAATAACAATCTATTAAATCTTTCTCAACGCAACTCCACTACTAACAACAAGACTTCTCCCATGTCCTCAAGAACAAAACGAACTACTCACAAGACATCATATGGATCATGATCAGAGATGGAATAATGATGTATAACAATCTGAACATAAACAATAATTCAATGGTTCACTCAATAACATCAACTACAAAGAGTAATCAACACCGCGAAAGTTTCCCCTATGAACTATGCAAGATTCAACGCAATTGTTACATCAATATGGAGATGGTGATGAGGGTGCTGATGGTGATGATGGTGGTGATGATGATGATGATGATCCCGATGAAGTTCAGCTTGATGGTGGTGTTGATGGCGATGATCTCCCCTCTCCGGGAAGGAATTCCTCCGGCAGAAATCTGTCTGCCGGAGAGATCTTTCTGTCTCGGTGTTTTCCACCCCGCAGAGGCGGCGGAATCTTTCTATGGTCGCTCCCCAAGTCTTAGGGTTTCGGGAGGATGATATACGCCAGAGGGGAGAGGCTGGAGTGGGCCAGGGTGGCCACACCACCTCTTGGCGCGGCCTAGGGCTGCCCGTGCCATGGGATGGTGTGGACCCCCTGTGGCCCATCTCCACTCCGTCTTCTGGCTTCCTTAGTCTTCTGGAAAAATAGGATTTTCCGTATATTTTCCCGGATTTTCTGATCTTCGCGAATTTTGCCTCCAAACAGCACATTTTCCATCAGAATCCCGACTGCAGCGGTCCATGCTCCAAAAGTCATCAACCATGCAAAAATAGATGAAATAAAATAAGTATCACCTATCAATATGAAATATATCAAGTAGTGAATTAAGACATAGAATAGTGATGCAAAATGGACGTATCAAACCACAATCCAAAAGCGACCATGGCCCGATCCAAACGGACAGAAACGGACTCGATCGGCCATTTGGGTTGGCCCGGTGGAGATGCCCCAAGATCTCTGGCTCGCTTGTCGTCTCCTACTGCCCGCCTGCAAGTTCAGCACAGTAGTAAATTAAAATTATGGGGCAGGATGATTGCTAGATCCATCCTAAGAGCATCTATAGTAGTAACTGTAAACAATTGAAACCCGCAAATTAACTGCTTTTTGAGGGTTCAGGTCACGGAAAGGCGCAGATCAGTACCTATATACGACGCGAACTGAAAAAAATATTGAGGACCGGAGCAAAAACCGAGCCACGACCTGGTACACACGGGTTGAAAGGGGGAACTGACCGCGCAATTGCATTCGCCACCAGATTCCGCCATCGTCGCCATCGCCCACTACCCGATTTAGCCGCAGTCTGCCACACGCACCCGCCCGCCGTCGTGTCCCCAACTTGGCCACACCTATCCCTCGTCTTGTAGCTCGCTTCCGCGTCCCGCCTGCCCGAATCGCGGATGAACTTGGAGAAGGCGTTCGATTTGGCCGATCTGTCCGATTCGTCCTCCTCGGATGATTCAGACATCGAGAATATGCTCCATGACGACTACTGCGAGATCACTATCCTCCGCCTCGCCATCAAGGAGCTGGAGGACCGTGCGAGGCTGCTCAATTGTAGGCGCGGCTCGATGATGGGCCGCACCTACATCTGCCGCAAGCGCGCCCTCGGTCAAGCCACCCTCATGGACAACTATTTTGCGGAGGTACCTACCTATCCGTCACATCTCTTTCGTAGGCGGTTCTGACATTTGTTTGTTGATTTATTCAGGAATTATTGTTGTAATTTGGTTGGGATATTTGTTGTAATAATTTGGATGGTTTTATTCTGTGCTCGGAACTATTATTTGATTATATTCGCTCGGTTGTTGTATATGTTTATATTTGTGTTTTATCAATTTGTATGTAAAATTTGTCAAAAACCTTGTGTTTACGGGTTTGGAATGGGCTGGCGCGGATCAGACCCCACAAATGTAAAATGTAAAACAGACATTTACGGAGACTGATCCGCATCAGCCCTTTCACTCCCTGCAAAACCGGTTTACCGCGGTGGCCTGTATCGGCGTTTTCGTTTTCGGTTTTCGCGAGCAGGTGAACTACTAGAATACTCTAAGGCTGATCATAGTGGGAGTATCATATTACTAGTATCATGCATATGATACTAGTGCATAATACTATCTCTTTAGTGGTTAGTATCATCTAGTAATATCATAATACCATTGTATTTAATTTTTTCTACAATCTCAATGCAATTGTGTATGAGATATATTGGTCATTAAATTATCTAGTTTCACGAGCTATGATACGGTATCATATTATGATACTACTAACTCCTTTCTTTTTATTAATTGTGATGCCATGTCAGATTTTTGTCAAGATGGCATGCATGATACTCCTTATAATACTTCCACTAAAACTAGCCTAACGTAGGATCCGTACGGATCAGAACTTTGACCCCGGCTCTTTCAAACGTAGCTACTAGTATTGCTAGTGGCTCATTCCCAGGCTAGCTGATACGGTAGTACGAAAATGCTTGTTCATGTGTCGGCCATTTACTAGCGGGCCAGCTTAAACTGCTTGCTTGCTTCGGTCGAGGTTGTCGCATTATTAAATTACACTTATCATTTTACTGTTTCGACCATTTTTTTTTTACCAAACATGTCTTCGCTGTTTTGGCGACGAGATTTTTTTAAGAGCACACCAAAAACTCCCATAATTTTATAGAATTCAGAGGTTTGAGTACAACAAAGCTACTACTGGCTTCGAGCAACGAGCACAACACGAGCTCCACATCTGCTTGTCCACAGACAGCCACCACAGACAAAACAATAACAAGAAGAAAGAGCATATCCTAAGCTAAGCAATAAAGCCGCATCGGTCGACGCCTCCAAAGAACAGCCCTGGCTACATGGACGTGTACTACGTGTTGCATTGGTGTGTACGCATTGGCCTTATATTTCCTATAACATTGCTCAAAATTTACAATGTTTTCCTTTAAAAAACATTATACGTGTCCTATGACTTAACATGGTAGGGTGTAACATAACATAGCAGCTGGGATACAAAAGACTATTCAACATTGATTATTAGAAACAAGATATCCAATCACAAATTAATAGAACAATGGATGACATCAGAGCACATTTTTAGAAAACCATCGCATTCCTTGCTTTCCAAGATTAACAAATTAAAATGACATGCATCGAACAATAATAGGTTTTTTCATCTCTAACCAAACAACCATTCATTCAAGTATATTATATGTGGAAGTTAGATATAATTTACTCAACCCGTTCAATTTTAGATGATTAAACCTATGGCTATACTAATGTCTTGCTTTCGGACTCGCGCCAGTGTCGCACCGGGTCATCTAGTGTATAATTGATATGCACAATCTCAAGGACAGTAATGAAAATTTCACATATACCCACTTAGTTAGCTCCGGGTGTTGTAATGATTTAGATCCGGTACCAAACCATTTGTGTTATTATTAGATCTGAGGAGACTTAAACTAAATATAATTTGTACTAAAGTTTTGTACTTCTCATAATTTTTTCCAAACTATAATATTAAGTATTAGTATATTTTTCTCTGGCCTAGGTTGGTATAATTAACGATACAATAATAATACTAAATATTAACTGTTATTTTTATTTTTACAATTCTAGCATCTATCATTACAAAGCGCAAAATATAATTCATATTTTGTGACGACCGACATGATTTGGTTTTCCTTTTTCAAACACCATCTCTTAAAGCGATCTTCGAAAAAAAACTCACTAATTGTGAGAAAAGTAAAATAGAACAAATGGCATGTCATTGTTGACTAACTTGTGACGCTTTCATCAATAATATCGTGTATGCGTTCCCATGTATTTTAGTACTCTTAGTATGTTTGTTAAGATCTCTAGGGTCTAGAGAGTGCATTCTAACAAAATATCTTGGAAGCACTCTCCGGTATATGATTACGTAAAGGTAAATAGAAAATTGCCGTATGTGTAGCATTCTAGAGCATATACGCTACTTTTAGAGTATACATGTACGATTCGGTTAGTCTAGGATAGAGATAGGTCTTGTGTCTTGTCTTGCATTTCAAGATGACCCCTGTACGTCTTTATATACTCGCCCATAAGGCTCAATAATACATCCAACATATTCCGCCAATCTCTCTCTCTATCGTTCTACATGGTATCAAAGCGGCAAGATCATTAACCTCGATGCTGCCGCATCCACCTAGCGTCGCCGCCGCCACTTCCCAAACCCTAGCGCCATCGCCTGTCATGGCGTCGCGCTAGCCGAGCAACACGCTTCCGCCGCGCTGTCCCCGGGGAGGTCGATCTCCATGATCTCCGCCGGGCCGCGCAACCCGTACACAGGGTTCATCCGCCGATCCGTGATCAGCTGTCCTGTAAGTCTTTTTCTCCGATCTCTTGATCGGTTTTCTTTTTTGGTTTACCAATCTTAGATCGGATTGAGTCGCCCGCTATCGCGTCGCCATCGCTGCCTCTACTCGACGACCATCGAGGATCTACACCGCCCGCGGCTGCCTCCTCGCTGCGCGCGCGCCTCGGCAGGCTGCCGCGGCCGGCTGCTACGCCTTCCTTGGAAGGCTAGCGCGGCCGACCTCCTCGGATCCTCTTAGTCGTCATCGTCCGGGACTTCACCGACAACGCCGCCATCGACTCCGATCTACACGTCGTCCTCACTATGACGCATACGGCGCACCGTCGATCTGATCAACCGATCCCGCGCCTGTCTACGCCAAGCGTATCCCCGAGCACGCGCCTACCACCGATCGAGCTACGCTCTGCCGTTGCGTCGCCTCCTTGGGCCGCAGCGCCCCCGCCTTTGGTCCATGCCACCGGCTTCCAACGCGCCTTTCCTGGCGTGTATGTCATTGGTGCTCTCCCAGCCACTGCACCGACTTGCGCCCTGCAGATATGCTGCCCCCGGGTCGTAGCGTGGCTGCACGCGGTCTACTTCGCCGTCCTCGTGCATGGACGGCCTCGGCTTTCACCGCTCCATCTCCTACGGCGCTGATCGCCGCCGTCTGCACAGGGTCGTCTTCACGTCGCCGGGTTCTTCCTTGCCTACTTCGAGCACCGCCGCCGCGCTTCACAAGGTAACCTGCAAGGCGCCCTCTCGTTGTCGCAGGTCCCGCCAACTACCCCATTGCCACTCTAGGCATCCAGCATGACTACCCCAGGTCGTCGCTGTTTTCGCCTCCTTCTACATCTTCATCCACTACAACTTCGCCGTCAGCGTCATCGCCTCATCCCCGGCTACACCACCTGCTACTCTACTCCGACAACCGCGGATAGTGCCTACATCTCTCCCTTAGCCGCTCTGCGTGTCGCAACCGCTCTGAAGGCTTCCTCTGCTAGTCTTTCTGACATGTCGACAAGTTCATGATGGTCCCTGCCCCTGCACGCCTGGTACTGGCAACACCGGGAGTGCCTTCGTCCCCGACGCGTTCCCGAGTATGGTAAGCTCGGATCAGTGCCTCGTCTTCAGTAGCTTCGACAACGTCTTCTTCGGCATCGACCCCTCTACGACTGCCTCGACCGCGTCACCGACGAGTTCTTCTTTGCATACTCGGTTCTGGAAAAACCGGAGTGTGCATTCGTCCCCGACGTGCGCCTAGTTTTGGCAAAACTATGGTCGCACCTCGTCCTCAACGGCTCAGACTGCATCAGCTCCGGCATCGACACCCTCGACGACTGCTTCGACGCGTCTCCGTCATTCTCCTCGCGCACTATGCGCCCATGGCTTCATGTGCAGCTACCTCGACACCGGGCATCCCCGACCACGATGATACGTTGCTAACGTATCCATAATTTTTGATGTTCCATGCTTGGTTTTATCTACTTTCTTATGTTTTATCCACACTTTGGAGTACTTTTCATATGATTTCTTGGACTAACCTATTAGCAAGATGCCACAGTGCCAGTTGCCCGTTTTCTGCTGTTTTTGGTTTTACGAAAATCAGAAAATCAATATTCTCGGAATTGGACCGGACAAAAGCCAAAGTCGATATTTTACCGGAAGACTCACGGAGCTAGAAGATGAGACGGAGAGGGGCGACAGGGTGGCCACACCATGTGGTGGCGCGGGCTAGCCCTGGCCACGCCACCAGGTGGTGTGGGCCCCCTGGACGCCCACCGACCTTGCATCTTCGCCTATAAGAAGCCTCCTAATGCATAAACCCTAAATCAATAAGCCTCCAGCCACGAAAAGTTTCGCAGCGCCGCCGCCATCGAAGGGGAGATTCGGGGGACAGAAAGTCTCTGTTTCGGCACCCTGCCAGGACGGGGAAGTGCCCCCGGAGCCATCTCCATCGATCTCCACCACCATCTCCATCACCGTTGTTGATTCCCATGATGATGAGAGAGTAGTTCTCTCCCGAGGCTAAGGGTTCTACCGGTAGCTATGTGTTTATCTCTCTCTATGCATGATCATATTGTGATCATGAGCTTTGTAATCAAGTAGATCTACCTTGCTACTCAAGTGCTTTAATAGATCTCTGCTCTCCCCATGTGTGTGAAGTTGACAGTGTGCACACCATGGTGGCACTTAGGCTAGAGATTACAAATACTTGTTATGAGTTATATTTGGAGTTGGATGTCTTTATGAAATTGTGGTGTTTGTTTGAACCATCTAGTGCTCAAGGTGACAGTGTGGGGTTATCTAGATGGGGAAAGCGGACTTTGAGGTGTGCTGTTATAGCCCTACCATCGATTAGAGTGTTCAACCGGAGAGTAGTTTAGAGTAGTATCATAAAGAGAAGATATTTATATGAGAGTGTTCACAAGCGAAAGTATGATCCCTAGGCCTTGTTTCTAAGCATTGAAACACCGTTTGCTACTAGATCTGCTACATGTTTGCTTGCTTCCATCTTTATTTCAGTTTGCCTTTAGTCTCTTCCACACCATCAAGCTATTTTCTATCACTGTTACCACTTATAATTATCCATACCACTTATATTTCACTATCTCTTCGCCGAACTAGTGCACCTATACACCTGACAAGTGTTGATTGCTTAAGAGGGGATACCTTTGACCATTTCCTCCCTGAGTTCGATAAACCTTGGGTGATCCACTTAAGGGAAAACTTGCTGCTGTTCTACAAACCTTTGCACTTGCAGGTCCAACAACTGTCTACAAGAATAGAAGAGCGTAGACATCAAGCTATTTTCTGGCGTCGTTGCCGGGGACTAAAGAACAAGAAGAAGCTCCCACGTCAACCACGCGCCAACAAAGTATTTTCTGGCGTTGTTGCCGGGGAGGTAAGGTAAAAGGTACTCACATCCTCCGGTGTGAGTGCTCGAAGTTATTTCCTTTAGATTCTGCAATTTTGTCCTTTTGTTTCTTGTTTTCACTAGTTAGGTTTAATGTAAAACAACAACAAAATTAGAGAGCTTTATAGTATTTATCTTGAGTTAGGACATGAAGTGTTTGAAGAGAAAATTAAAAAACCTATGGAACTTTATTTGCATGCTAATAGCAATGTTGTTAGTTTGAATTCTTTGGACATCACTATTGCTAATGCTATGAAAAAGTCTAAGCTTGAGGAAGGTGGTTTTGATGAAAATGATTTTTTAGTCCCCCAAGCATGGAGGAGAAAATTTACTTTGATGATACTATGCCTCCAATATATGATGATTACAATGATGAATATGATATTTTCAGTCCACCTACTATTGAGGAGAAAATTAATTATGATTACAATATGCCTCCTATATTTGATGACTATGGTGATGAGAATAATAATGATAGCTATTTTGTTGAATTTGCTCCCATCACAATTAATAAGAATGACTATACTTATGTGGAGAGTAATAATCATTTTATGCATGTGGCTCATGATAAGAATGTTTTATATGATAGTTATATTGTTAATTTTATTCATGATGCTACTGAAATTTATTATGAGAGAGGGAAACATGGTTTTATGTATCTCAACGATATTAAGTTTCCCCTCTTTATATTGAAAATTTTGAAGTTGCACTTGTTTTATTTTCCTATGCTTGTTGTTTTGTGCTTTCATGATTTGTTTCTTTACAAGATTCCTATGCATAGAAAGTGGGTTAGACTTAAATGTGTTTTGAATTTGCTTCTTGATGCTCTCTTTTACTTTAATTCATATTTCCTATGTGAGCATCTTCTCAAATGCCTAACTTAAAGGCGTTAAAGAAAAGTACTTATTGGGAGATAACCCAAAAGTTTTAGATGAGTCTTAGAAGTTATTGCTTCAGTAATAACCGCTGTTTATCCTTTTTATTTGCTTTTTGTGTCAAGAGTAACCTCTAATGAGAGAGAAGTAATGATTAGGAAAGTTGCTGTCCCGAAACAGATTTCTGTGCTTCACCGTAAAAATTCGTGTAAAATCTCTATATGTTCTTTTGATGCGTGAATTTTTGTGCTTCTGCCCCAGGTTGTTATCTAACTTTCGTTAGTTTAACACTTTTTGATTTGAGCAACAGAAGGTCTTCGAAAAAATCCTGTTTATTATCCCTTTTTAATATACTCCATTATTTCAGCTCTGTTGGAATTTAGCTTTGAGATATATACATGAGGTGGACTGCAGCTATGTAAGTAGCTCCACCGATGGTGAGCTACTGCTGCCGGAGCAAAAGAAGCTGTCTTGGCCACAGCTCCGGCTTGCTGCTACAACTGAAGGTGAATCAAGTTGATGATTTTGCTGTGAACCATCAATATCATCATAGGCTGAAGGTCAGTGCAATTCAGCATGATGCTCATTTTTGTAATGTTGAAGTCCATCTACATAGGACTCTGTTGCTTGAGCCAATAACAGTTTATGATGGTATCATATTCAGATAATGTCCTGAATAACAAATTGGGTAATTTATTTGTTAGGCTCTTTGATCAAATTGGGTGTCATTGGTTTGGGGTAATTGACATAATCGTACGATGTGATACACCGTGTGAAAGTACAACATATTATGTTATTGCTAATATGAAAGTATAAGATGTTCTGTTATTTTTTTTGAGTTAAATCCATGGGTAGTCATTGGACTTGCTTAGCAAAGTCAATACAGTCATCGTACACAGCGAATACGAGGAAGACGCGTTGAAACATCACTCGCGGTCACCGTTCGAAACGTAGCGATGTATTTGATGACGTGGCGTTGAGTGGACCCGCTATCAGTTGTCCAGACGGGTAAGTTAGGGAAGGAAAAAGCCAGGGAGGGTTTATTTGCAAAATCGTGAACTTGACAGTCCCCACGACGGAGCACACCGCCGCGCCATCGCGCGCTCCGGCGAGGTTGTAGCCGGCGCCCATGCCGCCCGCGACGAACACACGCCCGCGCGCCATCCCCACCGCACACCTTCCTGAGAGAAAGTCGCGCCTCCGCCACCTCCCTGAGAGAACAAGGCGCCTCCGCCGCCGCTGTTTTGTGAGAATGGCGCACCGCCGCCGCCTGTGCCCTGAGAGAAGGACGCTCCTCCGCTTCCTACGCCCTGTGAGAACGACGTTCCGACGCTCTGCCAGAACGATCGGAATCAACAAACCGCGAGAGGGGAGGGGGATCGGGGGCGGGTCGGTCGGTCGAGGAACTGTATCGGGGAGGGAGGACAGAGATGGAGGCTTGGTCCCACACTGGCCGCGTCGGCGTCATAGCTCCAGGAGATAGCTGGGCGCCCTTGCGCCACGCGCGCGCTACACCACCCCTACCACCGCCTTCACCACCTCCGGCAGCGGCGGGGACGCGCCCTCCTCGCCTCCGGTCCCGCCATAGCTCGCTACCAGGATGCCGATGGCGCACTCTCGCTCGCGCCCCACCATCCCCTCCACTGCCCATGCGAGCACCGACGCCGCTAGGGCCTCCGACCTTACCGCTACGGCGCCATCGGCCCCCGTGCACAGGAGCTCCAACGACGCCAGCACGTGCTCCGTTGTAGAGCCCGCGCAACAGCCTCCACCACCCCCATTCCTGACAAGCACCGGTGCTCCTGTCCTATAAAGTTGTGCAGCACCTCCCGTCTGGAGCAGCAGAGTCGACGGCACCTAAATCGACGCAGCCCGTCGATGAGGGAGTCAACGCAGCCGCCGGAGACATGCCGCAGCCGACCGCCGTGCACCACGGCATCAGCATCCTACGTGCAGCATGCGCCGCCGACCTCGAGGGCGCTTCTTGGCCGGGACGGAGGGAGCGGCAGTGTCGACCACCGGGCGCGACTGCATCTGAACACGCTTCTTCGCCAGGACGGAGAGAGGCGTTCCTCACAGCCGTGTCGCAGGTCACCTCCTGACTGTCTTTTCGGGCCCTCGCTGCACGATTCGTCACCACCGGCCACTCTCCACCGTGGAGGCTCGCTCGATTGGTCGTCGCCCGATTTGTCCCCGCTCGATTCCACTGATGAGGTGGGTGGAAATGGCGACACCGGTGTGGAGGCTCGATGGAGAGGAGCAAGGGCAACGCACGATGAGGCAGTGGAAGCAGCGGAGGGCATTCTCCCCGGGCCGGTCTGCTGACGGCGACGAGCTCTGGAGGTTGGGGATAGGCACAGAGAGGAGGAGGCAGACGGGGATGGACGTTCTCCCCTGACGTGGCCAATCCTGTCTTTGAGTCCCTAACAGGTGGGTCCCACAGGGAGTGGCCCCCACTTGTCAGCGAACCAAAGTCTAGGGACTGCAGGTATCTGCACGTCAGAGGATCTTAGTCGGGCAGGGATGGGGTGGTTTGCTAATGTATTTTATTTGAGGTGCCTTTATGAAAAACAACACGGCCTGCTAGTGGGTCCACTCAACGCCACGTCATCAAATACATCGCTACGTTTCAAGCGGTGACCGCGAGTGATGCCTCAACACGTCTTCAGTGACCGTAAACTCGTATTCGCTGTGTACGATGACCGTATTGACTTTGCTAAGCAAGTTCAATGATTACCCATGGATTTAACTCTATTTTTTTCCAAAGAGAATCGATGCGTTTAGGAAAATACACATGATGTCTTCATTATATTTTCATGGGTAAAACTTAGAGAAGATGGTTGCTAGAGAGTGTCTATAATTCTTCATGGGTAAAACAAGTTGATTGAGTATGGTACTGCTATGTTATTATAATATACTTCCTCCATAAAAAAATAAGTGACTTGGTTTGACTAGATTTACATGTATCTAGACACGCTTTAGTTTATAGATACATGTGAATCTAGGTAAAAGCAAGTCACTTATTTTTGGATGGAGGGAGTACTCATGTTTTTTCTTCCTGATGGAACAAGTTGTTTTGGCAACATCATTGAAGGAAGTGCATAATCTGCATATAAGCAATCTAGTGATAGTAACTATGTACCAGCATTGATATGTGACATGGATACAATCATTTGCTACGTCAATTAATTATTCAGCATCGTGGTCTAGGAGTGTCAACATAGCTATTCATTCATATAAGGGTTTGAACCATAAAACTATGACAAGTGACTACAAATTAGAACTGCTACTCCTAGTGTTACTTGCTGTAACATACTGGATAGTGTACATAAGAGATACACTACAGGGTTACTTTCAGTTGTCTTTAATGGCATCACCTTTTAGGCTGTTTTTGTTGTTACCATACATTCAGTTACCTAAAACGCTTTTGTTTTTTCCATTACAAATTGTATTGCACATCATCATCCTTAGAACCATCTGGTTTGAACTAGTCATGTTAATTATCTAAAAAGAGGTTTCCCGTTAGTTAACCATGTCCTTTCTAGTCCATGATTCTTTTACATCAATTTTCTGAGTATAATTTACCAGTACAACAAGCTCTTCTACGCCATACATATGTGCTTGCAGGGGCCTCCATTTCTCCGTAAGATAGACTACAAGGGAGGTAGTCAGGTAGAAGGTGTTTGCTCCTAGCAGCAAATGTTAGCAAGAAAAAATGTTTGCTTTCTTGTTTAACTTGACTAACAAGTTAATGAGTAATTTGTTTGTGAAGTTAGAAGGCACAAACCTCTGCGACAACAGTTGGAGCTAGAGCAGGTTTGTTAGATTCATAAGCTCGTCTTCTTCAGAGAAACAGCAACAGGGGAGCAGCAGCACGAGCTCATCTCTTCAGTTCAGTTCAGTTCAGGGAGGACGGCGACATAGCAGACTTGCAGGTCGTGGAGGAGCAGCAGCACTGAGGCGGCGCGCTGTCGAGGAGGACCAGCGGTGCAGAGGAGGACCGGCGCCCAGCGCGCGGAGGACCGGTGGCCAGCGCTTTGAGGAGGACCGGCGGCGAGCGCACGGAGGACTGGTGGCCAGCGCTTTGAGGAGGACCAGCAGCAACGGGAGCTCGGGCGCGGCTCTGCGAAGAGGACCTGCGGTGAGCGTGTGGAGGACCGGTGGCGAGCTCTCTGAGGAGGACCAGCAGTGTGCGGAGGAGGACCAGCAGCAACGGCGAGCTCGGGCGCCGCCCTGCGCGGAGGACCAGCGGGGTGCGCGGGGCAAAAGGTGGATGTCCAAGATAACGACGAGCTCGGCTGTGGCGGCGGGATCAGGATAGTGGCGAGCGTGCGGAGGAGGGAGGCATGCCCGGAGATCCCAGATCGGCGGCGAGCAAATTCCTTGACGTCCGCGTCCAGACGGAGACGCGCCCCGATCAAAGATTTGACTTTGAAATTCAAACGGAAAGACCTAATTTGAAGTATTTTGAACGGTTTAGCGATGTATTTGTAAAAATTGATTTGTACTGTGGCTCCGACATCTTTTGTTGGACGGAGGGAGTAGTAACAATTTGCGTGTCTTGGTTGGTGTAAAGATCGATCGATGTGGTGTGTGTATATTCGTTCCGATCCGATCCGATCTCAGCGTCGCGGAAAGCAGCAAGTTTGGCAAAGATATATACACCGATCGATCTGACTTCTGTGCGATCAGTCACTATCAGTAGTGTACCCGTTAATTCAAAGCACAGAGAGCGGTACGGAAACTAGGATTTCAAAATTTAATGGGAAATACTAATTCCTACGAAAATAAGTTGTGTCTGTGATTTAAAGGTGCTCAGAAAAGAAACAAACACGGCACGAGTGTCGTCGATAGAGTGGCAGTACAGTTACGGAGTCGTCATCAGTGATATTGTGATGCCGTCTTCCTGAATCTTCTCTGCCATCGGCCATTGCCACCGATCGAAGCCACCATGCCATGCGTCATAGCACAGCCCGTCTGCCCCTGCCCAGCCGGAAGAGTGAGCTGCAATGCATTGCAAGCAGCTGCAGCTAGCGATCCAGCCAACTTCTCAGGTATGTACTAAAGTGTTCTCTGAAGTCTCCTGAAAGAACTAAAAAAATCCAGGGAAACACTGGTACGGTCGCCAGAGTCTTGTGTCAGTTCAAAGTTGTGATATCATCAGCAACATGTTCATCCAGGCTTCTTAATCATGCAGCAGCTAGTACATAAACTGTAGTGCATCTTCATGTTGCGAGCTAGATTGGTCCTCTGCTTCAGAAAATTCGCAGCACAAAGAATCGGAAATGAAAAGGTTGAGTGGAAACAGTTGAAACCGCATGGCAGTCCTTGAGATTTGCAGTGCATATTGTGCACTGAAATGCTTATACAGTAGTGCAGAGATATGGTCGTGGTAATAGCTAGCGTGGGAACTGTGACATAAGCAGTACGCAGTCCAATTCCATGATCACAGGAATGTATGCTAATTGCGGACTAGTATGAATCTATGGCTGCCATTCGGGCAAAGGAAATTATTCCGGTCATGATACAATGAATCATTGGCAACCAAATTCCTAAGCTGTGACCAGCAAAGCAAGCAGGGGAAAAAATTACACGCAACCAAATCTGCACCTTTGCTCGGCAGCTGACAGCGTGATCCAAAGCGCGGGACCCTGCCGTCGACGCTGCTGGGTTTAGCAGCTAGGGCGTGGGCGGATCCGGATGGGGCCGCTGCGGGAGGGAGTCTCCACTTACGGCGGCGGCGGCGCGCTTTCGGGCGATGAACGCCTCGAGTACCTTGCGTCGCTCGGCGGCCTTGGCTCGCTGCGGTTCGACGTTGGCGTAGGAGAGGCGTGCGGCGAAGGCGATGAGGGCGGCCCCGGTGAGGAAGAGGCAGGCCGTGGCGGCGCGCTGCCTCCGGGTCGCCGCGTACTGCAGCCACACCATCTCGCCTCTGGGAGTGGGACGGACGACTGTGGGAGGGCGGAAGACGGAATGGGATGCATTTACGCAGAAGGACGTGTGAAGACGCAAGACGTAAATACGTGTTCGTCGTGTACCCAGAGATGTCAAGACGGGAGCAGAGTTTCAGGTTAGGCGCAGAGCATGAATACTGTCGGTGCCGGCAAGGATGAGATCTTTTCTTATACAGATGAGATGAGTACGTACACACTTGGAATATACACTCACGCAGGACACAGCTAAATCTTGATCGAGGCAGTTCGCAACAAATTAACTCACTCATCTATGATCTAGTTATAGCGTTCGTGAAGTGGACATGTAACTACTGTACGTCAAAAGTTGCAGCTAGTAGTACAGTACTAACCACCGTCTCTAATTGATCCAGCTCTTAGACTTGCCTATCCTATCAACGGTCGACGGAGGCGTTAGAGCTGTTGTTTCTCGTCGTCGTGTACGTGCTGGGCAAGCCGGCGGCGGCAGAGACGTCGTCGACATCGGAGTCGTCATCCTCCTCGGCGATGGGGTCGAGGCAGCCCGCGGCGGCCCGGCGCAGGCGGAGGCGGTGCAGGCACAGGACGCAGAGGGTGTCCGTGGGGGCCAACTCGTCGGCGGCGGCGAAGGAGCAGCAGACAGCGCAAGATACGGAGGCCATGGACATGCTTCGTCTGATCGGGGAGAGCTAGGCACGGCAGGTTTCTTGATCAGTCGGAGGTGCTTGCTTGCTTGTTGCTCTTGTGTGGTGGTGCCGTGGTGATGGGAAGTCCGGCGGAGGTTTCTTTATATAAGCCGGTGCGGCGGCGTGGTGCATCGATTTGGCGCCGCGTACGTCCTACTCGTAACGAAGGTAGCTTCCACGTGGACACACGTAGGTACGTGGCCTAACAGGGGTAACACGTTTGCCCAGGCCAGCTATGCGCTCGAGCAAAACGTGCTCTGGGTTAATGAAAGGCGTACGTGCGCCTAGGTAGCTACAAGTCGCCGTCGAATCAAGTAAAATCAAATCTTGGACACGACATTTCTTGTTCCACGGGAGATGAACTACATGTCGTGATCGATCCATGTGGGCAGGGCAAACGATCATCACAGGGAACTTGGAACATGCCACGTGTCATCAAGTAAAAAAAGGTTAGTAGAAAAACTTTTCAATTTAGACCAGGTGAATTACGTTTTTTTTGTGACCGACCGACAAGACAGGGAACGTGTTCTCGCATTCCAGGTCACAAATAACACAAGTGTGAGGTGTGGGTGATCCAGATTTAGCTCCGAGTCTAGCGAACGCCATGCTATAGTAATCCGGAAACTGCCTATGTTACTCGAGCTACATGTAGCATGTTTTATGCAAACTTTGAAAAGTGACATTTTGAAAAACAAATCCTAGATGTACTCTACAAAAGTGCAACTCGAAACACATGGTATTTTGGGCCACGCAAAAAATGACCAAACCCGGCATATTTTGGATGTTTCAAAATTTGCATTGTTCAATACTTCAGATTTTGATAATTCCGAGTTGAGATTTTGCACGTTGGTAGAATACATCATTGCCTACATCTTAGGTTTTCATAGTTTTCAACTTCGAAATGACATTTTCATTATTATTTTTCAAAAAAGTGCTACATGCCTACGGTAAATATGTGTTATGCCGATGACCTTCCTATATGCCGACGACCTTCTTAGGACAAGATGCAGCTCCGCCACTGCAGCCAAGCATGCACACGATCACGGTTCACTGGCACTGCATACATGTGGGCGTACTGCATCGTACTCCGTCCTAACTAACCAACCACGCAGTTGTGTGTGTATCAATCTAAAAGTGCTGGACAGTTGACACCTCTCCAGCGTCAGGCGAGTCGACCATCCACCACTTGGCCGACAACTATAGTGAGTGGCATCGATCGAAGAACATGACAAAGTACACTATGATCTCATTGTCCTTCTCCTTCCTCGACACCAGTCCTGGCCAGATCGTCCGAAATTTATTGGTGGCCACCTAAGCAACATGCACGTGCAGAGTCATGGTTATAAAAAGGAACGTCGTCATCACCAGAGCTGAAATTGTTTCGATGATCAGCAGAATTATTTCGGGTCAAATCGCTAAAAATGGTTACAGGTGTAATATTGAAACAATGCAAGGGGGTTTTATCTAAATGTTTGTTAATAAAAGTAATTAATAAAATTCTGAATAAAATAAATAAAAGAGTTTTATTTAAAGAGAAAAATGCATTTATGCAAGTGGGTAATAAATGCATGTGAGTGGAGATGGAGTTATGTGAGTGGGATGTGCCCTCACATGAATGAGGGAGAGGTGGGGGCACCCCTCCATGGCCGGTGGCAATGCCCCCTTGGGTTGCCCCCTCCCCTATAAAAGGCACCCTCCTCCTCCTCTCTAGATGCATCACCTTCTCGTGAAGGTTCTCTCCCTCCTCCAGCAATTCCCCATGGCCTCGGATTGGCCAGGTACATGTTCTATTGGTTTCTCGGAGTAAGATTTATCTAGTCATTCCGCTGCTCTGCTGGAGTGGAGGCGTGAAGGTTAGCGGGAGCTGGACATGTGACCAAGGATGGATACGCTGCTAGGTTGTGACATTCTTCAGCATGATTTTGAGATCGGCAAATGATCGACTACATCACCAACGGAATCAGTTTCCGAAAAAACATTTCGGTCTTCGAGGGTAAGTTATTATAGATACCCTCATACTTATTACTAGCATCTACTAGATTTGATCTTAGCACAATTGGCGTTCTTATTATAAGAATTTTTTGTTTTCTATGTTGCGAACCCTTCAGTGGTATCAGAGCCCTATCTATCCTTAGATGTTTTGTACGAGTAAAACACATATGGTTGTAGGCGTTGATGATCATGTTATTGCAACTTCTTATGTATATTGGATCTTAGTGGCATAGTGGGATGAAGCGATTCGGACTAACTTTACATGTCATCGCACATGAGATTTGTTTCACACTTGACATGTAACTCGTATTGCATAAGTGGCCAACGGGTATCTGTGTCTCCTACTAGAGTTAAGATCTGATATACGACGGGTTGTTAATAATTTGTTTATCCCTATTGTGGTTTTGAAGTTCGTAGGATGAACGATTCTTCTGAACCCCAAAGTCACATAAAATATGCAAAAGAAATTAGAGATGTCTAACTTGTTTTTGCAGGGCATGTGATGTGATATGGTCATATGTTACAAATTTGTATGCAATGCTATCATTTGTAATCTATGACAATCGGCTGGAGCCATATGTTTGTTTTATATTTCTGGTCCTTGACATATTTTGATGTTCAAGTAAATCGGCTGTTGGCGGGGACTGTTGGGCAAGCCTATAGAGGAAGACACGCACTTTAGACATGACTGGAGTCTTCCATAAAATTGACCAACCCTTTTTATCTTCATCCGTGTTTGAAGAACCAGCATTGCCTTCAAAGTAGTTCTCACGATTAAACTTTGTAATTTCCATCATGCGATATGCAGAAAGAAAAGAGACCCTTCTTATCAAAATTCCAAGCCCAAAATTCTATTTGATTGCGGGTGCAAAGAGGAATACTCATTATTGCCGTGACATCCATGGGAAGAAAGAATTCCTGTAGAAGATCCTCTCTCCAAGTCGCCGAGGTTGAGTCGATCAGATCACTAACCAACTGTGGAGGGTCATCTTTAAGTGAGACAATTGGCTTCATGTTAGTACCAGTTATCAGACCAGACCTTGGTCGACCGCCCGATACGACGGATAAGGCCCTGTACTAAAACCTCTCTGCCATCGAATATGGATAAGGCTAGCTGATATGGTACGAAAATGCTTGTTCGTGTGTCAGCCATTTACTAGCAGGCCGGCTTAAACCGCTTGCTTGCTTCGGTCGAGGTTATCGCATTATTAAATTTCACTTGTCATTTTACAGTTTCAACCACTTTTTTACCAATATGTCTGTTGTTTCGAGACGGAGACCTTTTTTTTTTCCTGAGAATACGCCAAAAGGGTATGATAAATTTATAGAAGGCAGAGGTTTGAATATAAAAAAGCTACCACTCGCTGCAAGCAACGAGCACAACACAAACTTCACACCGGCGTGTCCACAGATAGCCACCACAGACAAAACAACAACAAGAAGAACGAGCATATCCTAAGCCAAGCAACAAAGCCGCGTCTCGACCAACATCAGACGCCTCCGAAGAACAGCCCTGACTACGTGGATGTGTACTGTGTTGTAATGGTGCATACGCATTGGTCTTATCTTTCCTATAATATTGCTCAAAATTTACAATGTTTGCTTTAAAAAATACTAGTAAGGTGCCCGTGCATTGCAACGGATACTTATTATCCTGATATTCATATGATAGGAACACCTAAGATCAAAGATAAGAAAATGTCGAAGAGCAGTGAAAAGTAAAATAGCGGCGCAAATAACACATATTATGTGTTATCAGTTATTTCATAAAAAAATGTTGTGTTCTGCACTTTCCATACATGTGCACAGATTACACATAATATATTCATAATACAATTGTTATTGAATAATGTTTGGAGAAGATTTTTTTGCCCTACAGTCACAAAACCCATTACATCCACACTTATCGACCTATAAGTAACTTCCCAAACAAACTTGTACTATAAGAACAAAATGAAACAAGGCAGGTCTCTTTAGCTACACACCTTGCCCATGGGCCATATATCGTACAAAAAAAACTTGTACTGCAGGAACAAAATGAAAGTATTGAACCGATAAAACACAATATGTACTTCTTAGTATAATGTGTTCAAACGAGCCATACATCAAGAGGGGCATATCCATCTTCGAGGAACCATTGTTAGCATAGGTCAGTGGAGATGCTACACGCGGCCTATCTGCACCTTGTAATCATGTAGTCACTGGAGATGCTACACGCGGCCTAGCATAGGAACCATTGTTAGCATAGGTCAGTGGAGATGCTATGTGCTACAGAGAATCTATCAAGTAATCATGATGAATTTCAGAGGTCAAAATACAGATACAGAAGTGATAAGATATAAAGACAATATTAAGTAGACATGGTTCAGAAAAAGGTCTCTAACAAGCAAAGTGCAGAAGTAGTTTGAATCAAGATAGAAATTTAGGCCATTCTGTACACTTGGTCATGGTAATCAGATTAAAACTAACCACACCATGTCCAAGTACCAGCGACACATCTTGCACAATCCTGTAAATTTGATCTCAAGCATGTTTTTAAAGTGTGCTCACATAAATAAAAGGCTAGATAATTGGATTTGGGGCATAGGAGTTGAGAAGCTCTCACCGGAGGTCGGCTCACACCTGGGAGGAGGGTTGCTCGAGGCCACCGCTAGGCTTGCACTGCCATATCGTACATTCTCGGATCCTGCTTGTTGACCATGTTACCACATGACCAGACGGCCTGACACGCAGTTTGTGATGGTCGTCAGAGGAGCCGTGCATGTCATCACGGTGGTAGTGCAGCGCTTGTGGTTATCGTGCCCCCGGAGCCAGGACCCCCCTCGTTGGACATCTTGGCTCCTTCGTGGCTCTTTGTTCGCCTCTCTACTCTACACCGGCACAGGCGGCGGGAACGCACTGGAAATACACCGGCGCTAGCGTCGGTGACGGGCCTCTTGCCAGGCGCGGATATTTGGGCCGCGCCGTTAGGCGCGGTCGGCCGGACAGGCCAGACTGCCACCCCAAAGCGACCCCGGGCCGACCCATACGGACAGAACGGACCTTTTCGGTCACGCGTTTGGGTCGGCCCGGTGGAGATGCCCTGATGGGCGCAAATAGGAAAAGAATTCTTTCATTGTGAAAGAAAGCTTACTTGTGAAAGAGAAAAGCCTGTCTACATTTTGCAGCTTATTATGCTAGACTGCCACTAATTCTCCAAAAAAGGGGAAAGAATTCAGCCACTATAGCTCAAAAATTCTACATTTAAGCCAATCAAAAGAGATAACTAATGAAGCAATAGAGCATTAGTTCCCTCCCACTGTAGTTACCATAAGTTACTTCAAACCGATTGCAGTATTCCGTGTGTTAACTTTCCATTTAGTAATCAACTCGAAATTAAAAAAATGAAAATGACACGTCAAAAAGAAATGAAGGTGACATCCCAAGAGGAAACTTCGAGGAAGTGATTCGAACCAGTTGGTCAACTATATTTAGCACACAATTGAAGGTTTATACTCATAAACTTGACTGACCGGAAACTCAAATGTTAATGAGAAAGCTTAGCCCTTGTGTCAACAGTGGTCACATGTTAACCGTAATTATTCAGTGCAGACTCTACATCTAAGGTATGGTCGCATCCATGTTCATTCTCACCAACATTTTCTAAATCTTCGACATGTCCCTTCTTAGGTGTGACATTGAAAATTGACCTGATAGTTGTGCCGCTCTGCTCTGCCAGGTTGGATATGGTTGCAGCACTCAAGAGTTCCATCAGCTATAGATTGGCCATGGTTACCATCCTATAAAAGATATATATGACGGAATACTATTGGGGGCTTAAAAGTTACTATTAGAATTATGATGTATGCTCATGATTTCAAAAATACAGATAAGAAAACAGAAGAATCTGAAAATAGACTGAATAACTAAATAAGGTACTCCTTATAGCATGACTACCTACATCCTCTAGTATGCTCTCGGATTTCAATTTTAAAAAAGTAGCATACCGGTATGAAAAAAAAATTCAGTGCGCATAGTATCAGTTAGAGAGAATAGATGGTGCTATTTGGTTAATTCATTATTGACCTTGATGACTTTGTGGAGGTCTGCATCCATTAACTCAAAAGAGAATACATAAATATCTTTGAAGCCCCTCCTGATGGAGGTAAGATTGTATGCCTAATCTCAACTATATCAGGATGTCTCAATAGCTGGTGTGTCAATAACAAGGAATAAAGAAAGGGAAGCATCTCTAAACTCTATAAATACAATTAGCTAAAAACCATCGAACGTATGCACACATATATACTCCCGTGATTTATTTGAACTACAAATTATTCCAAGTTTGGTAGTACTATTTCTAGGGTAAACCAAAATCAATGCTTCATATGGTCCAATTCTGGACATATGTTCTTCATAGAATTGCAAAATCTCAGCCTTAAATACATATATATTGTGTTCAATTTGAAATGTTCATATGCACCGATGGTTCAGACTCACGACGGTATTTTGTTTTCAGTTGACATTTACTTCTCTCCTTTAATTGCCTCTCTACTAAAACATACATAGAGTATCCTAATGTATGGCATCTGACTAAGATAGTTCACAGCAAGGTTTCACACACAAAAAGACATAAAAAATAGAGAATCGATCCCACCGTTATGTTCCACTTGTAGAGTCTACAAAATCAAGAAATCAGAAGTCACTTGTGGTTAAATGCAGATAAAAAAATCATAATTTAGCTCATTGCACCTACCAACGCGGTTGTTCTCCTAGGCAGGAAACACCTGTGTAGCTTCTCCATGGGGTGGAGACAAAGCACAACATTTCCTCGACCCATCTATCAGGTGTGCCATAGCTGGAAATAATGATGTAATGTAGTGAACATTTTCTTCCTCCATGTGTGACGTTGTCTCTTTATGCAATTTTTGAAAAAAATGGTCGAAGCATTCGATTGATTGACTTCTTGCTAAGAACACATGCTAGGTCCTTCCATAGCTGTGTATGCAACTCCCTGTCTTTCCCTGTATCTTCACCCCTGTTAAACACAATTTGTGATCAACAAACTCGAATTGTAATATCAACCGAACTTTCAGAATTTCACAATATGAATCCCTCAGGGTAATCAAACATGAGTTAGATCAAGAACTGAAGCACGAAATTGCTGTAAACATCAATACTCGTATCAAGTAAATAGTGGTCATTGTAATATATACATGTCTTCTGTGCTTGCATAGAAAATTCCATCAGAACATGCATAATTTCAGTAAGAAACTAAGAATAGGACTCAAAAGAATAGAACGAAGAAAACGATGAACATTACAATGTGTACTGCCACCGGATGCTGCAGATTTGGACGAGATGAGTAAGTGGACGGCCATGTCGTGGAAGATCTCGCGAGATCGAACCGAGAGGTGCTACCGGGGGCCGGTAGATGCAGTGGGGTGGGATTGCGTTGGTGCTAGGTTTATGCGGCGAGCGCTGCAGGACACGCCACCGGTTGTCGGCGAGGCGCGTGCGGAGGGGTGTGCGCCGTGGTTGAGCGCATCCGTGCCCACGGCCATCTGCGCCTAGAGGTCCGGCGCCTATTGATTAGGGGTGTGCGCCGTGGTTGAGCATGTGCACGGCCGCGACCTGGAGGTACGGCGCCCCGGCGACGTCTTCCGGTGAGTCCTCGGGCGTCACCACATCCGCGTCTTTCTGACCCCTCTGCAAGCTCCACCTCCTGATTGCTCCCTTGATTTCAGTTAGAAACGAAGGATGCGATGGATCCTACCAAATCTGCTTGGCAGTCAGAAACTGGGAGATGAGTCCGCCGCGGTACAGATGGATGACCGGCGGTACAGAAACTGGGAGATGAGACGCTCCTTGGTAGTTCAGTGAGACTGGGGTCAGAGGAACCGCCAGCGCCGACCGTATGAGAGCATTGGGCGGGGTGGAGGTCGTGACTGCGAGCCTGCCAGTCTCTGTGGTGGCATTGCCATGTAATTTTATTCAAGGCGAGGGACAGATATGAAGTGACGTACCACCATCACGTCGTCCCTAGCTTTAATAAGTAGTAGAGATAGAGATGTAAGTTTAGAATGCTTAACTAAGGTGCAATAAATATTATGAAATCACAAAGCATAGATTCATGCTTAACTAAATGCATCTACTCCATTTTGACAGATGTTGATCTCTTTGTAACACTGTACTGAATTGGACAGAATTTGAACAAAAGCAAGACATGAAGTTTTTTGCTTGTTGAACCACAAGAGTAATTCAAAGAGAGTCCTGACAAAGAATTTTCACAAGGAATAAAGAACAACTTTCAAAGAGAAATAGTAACCCTTTTCACAGAGGAAAAAGAACCATTTTCACAACATCTACGAAGTGTGTAGACAATCACCTGCAATCGTCAGTCCAGCCTCCCTAGTAGTTGGCCAGTTGCGTCTGCCGTCGTCACATTTTGTTAGCCTATAAGCGCAACAATAAAACATCTATTAAGGCATATTGCATTAGGATGGGTATGGTTAATTAGAAACAAAGCTTTCATCAGAGTGCACAACTATTCACACTTATATAAGCAAGCTCAGAATTTTCATCCAGCGAAACCATGTGTAATTAGTAGATTTCTTACTCTATTACTAACTGCAACAACTTTGTTGTTTCATTAACAATACACATCGGTAAAATTCAATTTAACACAAGGGATAGAAAAACAAATATCAGATGACACAAAATGATCAGTACGTCCCCAGCGTGTAGCTTGTACAACATTGTGCTTTTGCCCGCTGCGCCCAGCACACGCATCAGCACCTGCGTATCCAAGCATGACCCCAAGAAAATGGTCTGACAAGAGAAATCAACACATGCAGTACTTAAAGAGCAACAGAAGGGGGTATGTTTTTCTAACTAACGGACATATGGCCACACCCTTATCTCACCGGTGTTGAAAAATGCATCATGCATTAGGACAGAACATAGAAAGAAACCAAGATGCATAACATTAAATTTGTTTAACATATCAATAAATGAATCTGTAACCCTGAAACTGGTGCAAGCAATGTAAAAATTATTCTAGGTGGAAGGACAGTAAATGATTACATGGATAATATTCCTGAATAAGTAGCAAGTCAGTGGACAACATCAACATCAGCTGATAGTACTCTAGAGAACCAGTAAGTTCCAGTGGTTCATGAATCTCCATCATGTCCTTCATAAATCCGAATTTGAGTGGTGTTGGTTCTCATAGTTGAATGGTGTGCGCTAATCCAGTCTGATGCAACAAGAAAGTAAGTTTCATATGGTACCTGTAAAAAACTGAATAAGTGTTGTAATCAGAGCCTTGTAATTGCCACGATCATACTTAAGAAATGGATTTTTTTTAAGGAACCAAGCAGCAATTTTTGATACACTTGGATTTGATACAGTTGGACTTTTAAGACTCTGGGCCGCATCAATCACCACACAGAGCCAGAGAAGTTGAAGTACTATAAAAAAAATCTAAGACAAGCAAAAGAAATCTAATATGGGATATATCTCCTAAGCCCCATCTACTCGCGGTCAGACATAAAACCAGTCACTTAAACACTCTGGATCAGTTAGCGCCTAATTTCAAAGTGGTGCTACGTTATCCCATCCCAAATAATGGAGTATGGAAGTGCGGATGGAAGCATAAGGTAGTCTCACATCATTACCTTCAAATTGAAACGGGGAGGTGATTCTTTTTGGAAACTGGAAGTGGGGATTAGTCGGATCCACACGAAAGAGACATCTCCTGGTTGGACTGATTGCCCCTCGAACAAAAATCGCCAAACTGCCCCATGGTGTTCTCCTCTCCGGCAGGGAGGGAGGAAGGTTAATCGTTCCAACCGCCGCCGCCGCCCGAGGTTTAGCGCCGCAAGCCGCCAACCGCTAGAAGGTGGTGCGAGGGAGGGCGGTGTGGTCGACGGCCAGGAACGCTTCGGAGGTGCGAGAGGGCAAAGCGGTGGGCTGGACAGCGCTGGGGCGGGGTGGGGGTCTCCGTGGGAGCGGAACAAGAGTAGAACGTGGGGTGGGCCGTGGGCGACAGGATTGGGACGGGACGAGGCCGCAAGCGACGACATTGTGCGGTGGCATCTCTTTGTAATTTATTTGAAGTCGAGGCGTAGATTCTGGATGACGTACCAACCATCTTGTCGTCTTTGCCTTTAATAATAGTAGAGATTATACGCGTCCTTTGACTTAACGGGGTGGTGCAACATATGGTAGCAGCTCGGATACAAAAGATTGTTCCACATCAATTACCCGAAACAAGATATTCCAATCACTAATCAATAAAACAATGAATGACACAAAAGCACATTTTCAGAAAACCATCGCATTTCTTGCGTTCAAAATTAACAAATTAAAATGACATGCATCGAACAATAATAAGTTTTTCCATCTCTAATCAAATCAATCATTCAATTATAGTTATATGTGCAAGTTAGATACATTTTACTTAACCTCGTTCAATTTTAGATAATTAAACCTATAACTATAATATTGTCTTTCTTTCGGACTCGGCACTAATGGCGCACTGGGTCATCTAGTGTGTAGTAGATATGCAAAATCTCAGGGACACTCCGTGTGTTGTAATGATTCGGAGCCGGAACCATTTGTGTTATTTTTAGATCCGATAAGAGTTAAACTGAATATAATTTGTACTAAAGTTTTGTACTTCGTATAATTTTTTTCCAAACTATATACGTACATAAGTACTAGTATATTTTTCTCTGACTCGATTTGTATAATTAACGATACAACAATAATAATACTAAATATTAACTACTTTTTTTACACAATTATAGCATCTATCATTACAAACACATTGTCTTGCGCAAAATATAATCCATATTTTGTGACAACCGATATGATTTGGTTTTTTCCTTTTGAAACACCGCCTCCTGAAGCGATCTTCGAAAAAGAAACTCACTAAGTGTGAAAAAAGTAAAATAGAACAAATCGTATGTTATTGTTGATTAATTTGTGACACTTGCATGAATAGTATCGTGTATGCGTTCCCATGTGTTTTAGTACATTCTTAGTATGTTTGTTGAGATCTCTAGGGTCTTGCCAGTGGGATCTAACCAATATCTTGGAAGCACTTTCCGGTACATGATTACGTAAAGGTAAATAGAAAATTGCCATATGTGTTGCATTCTAGAGTATATACGCTATTTATGAGGATCGTGCCATGTCACTGATGTGGTTAACTCAACATTGTCATGCCAGTGGTGTATTCTTGAATTTTGAAGTTTTCTACAGTTTTTATTAACCGTTAGGTGAATGTGTACATGCAATGATCTGTATTTATATTTGTTTATCCTGTACTCTTCCAGATTCTTTTGTCACGGGTTAAAGAAAAAACTAGCCACGAGAGAGCATATATACCTTAGTTCAGGACAGCAGGTATGCACGTTCTGTCGTAGCAGGCAAGTAATTCGGAGACAGAGACACATGTGCGTGCATATGCGAATGTTCCAACCAAACCGGCGATGGACAATCGATCGGCTCGTCAAGCCTGGCTAGATCGTCGGTATGTAGTAGTAGTAGTAGTAACAATTTGCGTGTCTTGGTTGGTGCAAAGATCGATCGATGTGGTGTGTGTATATTCGATCCGATCTCAGCGCCGCGGAAAGCAGCAAGTTTGGCAAAGATATATACACCGATCGGTCGACTTCTGTGCGATCAGTTACTATGAGTAGCGTGCCCGTTAATTCAAAGCACAGAGAGCGGTACCAAAACAAGGATCTCAAAATTTAATGGAAAATAATACTAATTCCTACGAAAATTAGGTGTCGTGATTAAAAGGTGCTCATAAAAGAAACAGAACGACACGAGCACACGGCATGACTGTCTGCCGTCTTCCTAAATCTTCTCTGCTATTGCCACCGATCGAAGGCACCATGCCATGCATCATAGCAATGCCCGTCTGCCCCTCCTCAGCCGGAAGAGTGTGCTGCAATGCATTGCAAGCAGCTGCAGCTAGCGACCCAGCTAAGCAAGGACACGGTCACGGTTGACTGCGATCTCATGGTCCTTCACCTTCCTCGACACCAGTCCTCCTGGCTCAGGGTGCAGGTGGGACTGGCCGCGGAAGGCCCGCATACCCCGCACAGTCCCACACAATTTAAGTGGGTGTCCTGCGGGAGCCCGCGAAACTTATGCAGGTGTTCACTATCCCACATATGTCCACATATACCCGTGAAATATGACTAGATATATTCGAATCTAGACAATTATAAAAATATTAATTTGAATCAAAATATTTTTTTGATGTTTGCTCGATCACGGACTTCCCACAGAAACCCACCAATTTTTCTTGCTTACCCGCGGGTGTCCCGCATAACCTTTTATGTGGGCTTGGGTAGTGGGCTCCGTGGGCAGCCCACTCCCGCCTGCACCCTCACTCCTGGCCAGATCGACCGAAATTGATTGATTGGTGGCCACCTAAGCAACATGCACGTCGAGAGGACCCACATCGACCGTGCATCGGACTCGCTCTCTGGCTCGTCCCATACCTACCAGTCCAGTCTAGCACCACCTGTCTCCTGTAGGAGCATGATCGGGCACAGATCTAGCTTAAGACTACTCGTAACGGGAGTAATTGAGCTAGCAACATGTATACTCATGCAATATCAACTAAGCATATTATTAATATAGAATACTATTTAGTAAAGCAAGAGAGGAGGATGATAACATATTATGTTACTCTAACATCACATTTCCCAAGACAAGATGACTCTACAAGTTAATTAATATTATCATTTATAATACTATCTTCACACCATGCAGTATTAAGATAATAACCTAAACTAGTATCATATATGTACTCCCTTCGTTTCAAATTATAAAATGTTTTAGTCTTTTTCTGAAATACATGTATCTAGACCGCTTTAGCATATAGGTTTGGAGCAAGATGGGTGAACCTGTCCAACAACTAGTGCCTCCACAAAATCTTAATGGAGAAGGTGTGTTCGGACACGGCGTGAGCTAGTTCCTAGAAATATAAGTTCGAAGGTGTGTCCGGACACGGACCCAGCCAGAAGGGCGTGGCCTGCGGTGGTGCTGCTCGATATCGCGGGGGGCGACGGCGGCAACGACGGTTGCGCCTGCTCTGGCCGCGAGATATGGAAGACGAGGATTTAGGGGAGGAGTGTCTTTTGTACCACTGGCAAGAGGGTCCGGACGAACAGCGGGAGCGCGAGGACAATCGCGCTATTTGGGCTGACGCAACCGTTGTCCAAATTTGATGCACGGATGGATCGGTCAGCGCGTTTGTCTGGATGGGTCGCACCGCTGAGCCGCCGTGCAGCCGTCCACTGGTCCGCGTGGACACCTTCGGACGCACCCGGACGGGTTGGGTCAGCTCGGTCGAGATGCCCTAAATTTGGCAAGCACACACTGCACCGATCGATATATGATGATCGCCATCTCTTGATGATAAGGGAGAGAGAAGGTGTCCGGACACGGCATGAGCTAGTTCATGCATGCATGCGCGATCATGATGAACCGTAGCGTGCACGGCCGTTAAATTCGAAGCGCGCGCGGAGAGAGCAGCAGTACAGTCACCCGGCACGTACGTGTGCAACCCAACCAGATGTAAAGCCTGTCGTGAAATTCTGATATTGCCGTCTTCATGAATCCTCTCGCCAGCTTGTGCCATCGCCACTGCCCGGAAGGGCGTGAGCTGCAATGCAAGCAGCAGATAGCAAAAAGGAAGCATACGGTGACACAGGATGCTTGCGTGCCAAGATCAAAGCAGTGATCCGCACTGGTACTGCATGTGGGCGTACTACCCCCTTCCTAAATATATATCTAAGTTCCTCTAGCAATTTAACTAAATCGAATTATTAGAAAGATTTATATTGTTGAACGGATATGGTACTCCCTCCGTTTTAATAAAATATAAATAATTTGTATTTTTATAAAACACATGTATCTAGACATCTTTTAATGTTAAGATCGGAGTAAAAATGAGTTACCCCTATAAACCAAAAGACGTATAGATGCGTGTGTTAAAATGGAGAGAATAATAGTGCTCACACGATGGTTTAATGATTTGGTGACTTTCCTAAAAAATTTTTGGAGAGAATACGAAGTAACCGAGTGTGTCCAGCCGTGCTCGACAGTTGACGCGCGCCTCTGTAACGCAAGGCAAGTCGACAGTCTATACCACTTGGCCGACAGCTATAGCGCCTCAACGGCTAAGAACATGCGTCGGTACGTAGAATGATGGTGCCATCGAAGAGGTTCCTTCCTGCATGCGACAAAGTACGCTACGATCTCATATGTGTACTTCTCTCCTTCCACGACACCGGTCCTGGCCAGATCCACCAAAACTTATTGATTGGTGGCCACGGTAAGCAACACATGAAGTCATGGAAAGAACTTCTCCCTTCCTAGCCATCAGGAAGCCTAATCATTTATAAAGACCAACCTAGTTTTTCCTTTACCAAAGGGGTTACCCTGTTTCATGAACAAAGCACAAGGTCAAGACCAACCTAGCTACAGTAACTCTGTAAGAGCATCTCCAGCAGCGGCGCTAAAAATTGGCGATGTATAAGTCGTTTGGCGCACGCCGTATCACGTTTGCCGTGCGCAACTTCGGTTGTCAAAAGACAGAAGCTGTTTTGTGGTACCCTCGAATGAATAATAGCCATCCATTTCCATTCATCTAAAGGCCCAAAATTGTTTATACTAGTGCCAAAAGGTTGACTAGTACAATTATACTACTCAGGAAAATGGCGTCGGATGAAAAAAACTCGTATACGGGCCCCGGCCCAAAAGGCTCTCCCGACCCAACTCAGTCCAACATGTGTGATACTGTGATTGTCTGTGTTTTATCGATCCCAAACTAAGTTTAACCTAGAATTGATCACGTCGACGCCTCATGCCATTGCTCGCCTCCGTCACCGTGCCAGGCTAGTCGCCGCCACGTTCCGGTGGCCATCACCGGCGAGAGCTTGTCCCCTGCCTTCTTCCGCGAGTTGCCCGTGCGACCAAATCGACTCCCAGGTGGAGATCAACTCCAAGATCCGAAGGGAGCTGCAGGCGTCTTGGCCCTGCTGATCGCCTGCAAGTACTGAGGAGATCTGGGCTCCATAGGTACTAGAGCGAAGAACTTTGATTAAATTGCACTTTCAAATGTCCACTGAGTAAATGTTCTGATTAAATTATTGTACACTTAAATCTGCAGGTTAACGACTTCATCAGATATCAGACATTGCCTACACTTGGGAGCAGATACTGACTTGCCGAGGATGGAGAAGGCGATTCTGAACAGGCTTCAATGGAACCTGACCGTTGCTATACCACGTCTTCCTTGTGCACTTTGCAAAAGCATCGTCTTCATATGATTTGAAGAATGATAAAGAGGTAAACATTCAATACACCACCATAAGTAAATTAAGATCTATTTGCACTATAAGATTGAAATACAGTATAAAGTGAGTTTGCGACTGAAGAAGTTTATTTTGTTGACTGAATGCAGATGGAGAACATGATGTTCTTCTTTGCTGAGCTGGCGTTGATGCAGTACTCGCCGGTGCTCTCCAAACCCTCCATGGTTGTTGCTGTTGTCTACGCATCCAGTCTCAACCTCAAGAAGACTCCTCTGTGGATGGTCTTCTTATGCAAGTCCACCTCGGCTACGTCAGAGCCGCCGCAAACAGAGAGGGAGACAGTCGCCAGTGGGGTGGAGTGCTGTGGATGGAGAGGTTCCCGGCAAGGGGTGGTGTAGGGGAGAGTGGAACTTGAAGAATTGGTGACCCGGACTGGGAGGACGACGTGAAATGGAAGGAGTACATGGGAGGATCCCCGTGGGTGATCATGACTTCTCACGCAGCAATAGACTTGATGAAGAGAAACGCGAATATAGGAAATACTGTACACTATTCTTATGCATGCTACTCTTGTATATAGCTTGAATAATAATATCCACTTTGTAGTTACGCAGTACTAAAATAACATTCATATCATACATTTTTATAATGTATGAAAAATATTTTAGCCTGTTATAAAAACAAAAGTTTAAACCAACAATTGAATGTAACAATATCACAAAAATGTTGATTACAAAATGTAGTACATTCAATTGGTTCTGTACATAACACAGCAAATGAGGTACTTTCTGAATCAAACACTTGAAGCACTATTGTTTTATCATTAGTATCCATATTTTCCAGCTGCTTTCGAAGAGGCTTCTTTATGTAATACGAGCATCTGGACTCCGAAGGATGATGCTGCAGAATGATGATCCTGTGGAAGGTTCACATTAAAAAAAGCTACTTTCATCAACTGCAGATAGATGTATCAATTAGTACTCAATGTTAACCATAAAACTAAAGCACACATGTAGCTTGTTATATGTCGTGAAGAACAATAACAGCAGAGCTACCACCCACACAGATGGCCTGTCTGCATCCAAGTATATATTTCTACCTGCTCCAGTTTTGGTCGGAAATGAATATCATATTGCAATTTACTGCTACCCCACACAAAAGATATGCACCGGCTCAGTGATTCACGAACCAAGACAAGATAGACCAATCAATCATCGGTGGCATTTGCATGGCTACGAGTTCGGCGATACGACCCGCTAACGGTCCCTAATAATTATCAGAACAGGAGCACGCATGCATTCCATACACGTACATTTGATGGCGAGTTGAAACTTCAACGGAAATCATTGCAAGTAGTAGTTAATCACTTTCATTCATCCCTTTGAATGAGTGCAAATGATTTGTCATTGGACAGTATCATGTTTGTGTTCTATAACCGATAGAATATACAAACTGCATTAGAATTGGCAACAAGATACTCCACCAACGACCAAATAGCAAAGCAATTTTGTGGTAGAACTAGACCTTTCACCTTAGCATATTGATTATAGGACTGGAATCCTTCCTCCTTTCTCAAGGTCTTGCTAGCCACGCGGTGGTAATCTTCATGCTCCATGTCTTAAAACAACATCATCAAAGTAAGATTTGTGTTATTAGTTAAGTAAAACACCATGTCTTAAAGAAGCAACTTTATGTGCAAGATGGGTCTGTGTATGCAGAACCGTTAAGCTTTAGTCTGGTGTTCATTGCCATTCGAAATTAAAAGGATAGAAAAGCCTCTTAGAAATTCACTTCCATTCAACCCTGTAAGGCTTTGTTTGCATTGAGTGTAAAATTTGTGGGCTCTCTGGTATTTAGTTTGAATATGAACTAAATACCCGCTGACACACAACCGTCAGGATGATTCTTTTGTTTTGGGGAAATACTAACAATTAAATTAATTTACTGCAATATTATAATTGTGGCTCTCTTTCTCTCTCTCACTATCATTCAGAGAACTCGCAAAAAATCCTAAGCAAGTGCTCAGTGTCTTAATCAGGGATAAATAACCTCTCTTGTTTCTCCATAAACACATCATAAGCAGGAAAATACATTCAATTCCAAAATGAAGTTATAGTATGATTTCCTCATTATATTAAAATATACTATCATGTTTAGTTTGCTTCTCACCTTTTGCATGAACTGAACTACATTGGTTGGTCTGATGGTTGTTGAATCTCTTAACAATGCCTATCTACGCTTATCATATCTGACTGTGACCACATGCTGGTGTACCTACCCACTTCAGTTTTTTGCACTGGACTTAGGATATTCAGGTGAGCTAGGACCTTGAACCATGGCGAAGGTGTACCCATGTGTTTATGTTGTCTACTGATTTCTTGAGCTAGTTCAGTTCACAATGAAACAATATCAGGGGAAAGTGATGCTCAACTAATCCACACCACAACAACCGGTTCTAAACTTTCGAAAACAATCTGATACTAATAATGAAATCTTTAAGAGAAGTATGGCAAACCTACTTGATGCCAACTGAACGGTGCCGAGGGCGTTGGGCGGTTCGGTGTCGGCGAGACGAGTCCGGAGGCGGCTTCCCGTGTGGAGGAAGCGGCGGCGTGCAGGAATAATGGAGTTCCTGATCTAGTTGGTGCAGTGGAAGCAACGGCGACCATCGCCGCGTCGCGTATGGAGGCAGGGCGAGTGCGGCAGATGCGGTGGTCGTGGAGACCGGTCGGGAGGCGACCCCCCCCCCCCCCCCCGTGTTGAGGCAGACCGAATTCAGGGAGGGAGGCAGCGGCGTAACTGAGGGGAGGGTTTGGCGGCGTTGGGTACGGGGAGGAGGGTGGCGGAGCGAGTGCGGTGGCGGCGGGGAGACGAACTATGCGGTGGCGACAGCAAGACTCTATTCGTTGGTCAATGCTTCTTCATTTTTCCCCAGGTAATTAGTAGCTAGGCTATTGGGCCAAATCTCTCACGGCCGTTAGATAGGATTATACTACTCATATTTAAGCGAGTAGTAAAAGGTACTGTAAAACTTGCCATTTACTAGCTGTACAGCTTAAACTGCTTGCTTGCTTCTGGCCAGGTTGTTGCATCATTAAATTGCACTTGTCATTTTACTGTTTTGACTATTTTTTTTACCAAACATGCCTTCGCTCTTTCCGAGATGAGATTTTTTTAAGAGCACGTCAAAAGCGCCCCACAATTTTATAGATTTCAGAGGTTTGAGTACAACAAAGCTACTACTCGCTTCGAGCAACGAGCACAACACGAGCTCCACACCTTCTTGTCCGCAGACAGCCACCACAGACAAAACAACAACAAGAAGAAAGATCATATCCTAAGCTAAGCAACGAAGCCATGTCGGTCGACGCCTCCGAAGAACAGTCCTGGCTACATGGACGTGTACTGCATGTTGTAATTGGTGTGTGCGCATTGGGCTTATATTTCCTATAACATTGCTCAAAATTTACAATGTTTGCCTTTAAAAAATATTATACGTGTCATTTGGCTTAACGGGGGTGGTGTAACATAGCATAGCAGCTTGGATACAAAAGACTGTTCCACATCGATCATCCGAAACAAGATATTCCAATCACTAAGCAATTAAACAATGGATGACATAAGAGCACATTTTTAGAAAACTATCGCATTCCTTGCGTTCAAGATTAACAAATTAAAATGACATGCATAGAACAATAATAGGTTTCTCATCTCTAACAAAAACAACCATTCATTCAAATATAGTTTTATGTGCAAGTTAGATACAATTTACTCAACCCCGTTCAATTTTAGATGATTAAACCTATGTCTATAATAATGCATTGCTTTCGGACTCGGCGCCAGTGACATACCGGGTCATCTAGTGTCTAGAAATATGCAAAATCTCGGGGACATTCATAAAAGTTTCACATATACCCACATGTTTAGCTCAGTGTGTTGTTACGATTCGGAGGCAGTAACAAACTATTTGTGTTATTATTAGATTCGGGGAGACTTATACTAAATGTAATTTGTACTAAAGTTTTGTACTTTTCGTAATTTTTTCCAAACTATAATCTTAAGTACTAGTATATTTTTCTCTGACCCAGGTTAGTATAATTAACGACACAATAATAATACAAAATATTAACTATTATTTTTATTTTTACAATTCTAGCATCTATCATTACAAACACATTGCCTTGCGTGACAACCAATATGATTTGGTTTTTTCCTTTTGAAACACCGTCTCCTAAAGCGATCTTCGAAAAAGAAACTCACTAAGTGTGAGAAAAGTAAAATAGAACAAATCGCATGTTATTGTTGATTAATTTGTGACACTTGCATGAATACTATCGTGTATGCGTTCCCATGTGTTTTAGTATATTCTTAGTATGTTTGTTGAGATCTCTAGAGTCTTGCGACTGGGGTCTAACCAATATCTTGGAAGCACATTCCGGTAAATAGAAAATTGCCGTATGTGTTGCATTCTAGAGTATACACGCTATTTATGAGGATCTTGTCATGTCACTGATGCGGTTAACTCAACATTGTGGCACACCGAGATGCATGTGGCGTATATTTCAATTTTGAAGTTTCCTACAGTTTTTATATATTAACCGTTGGGTGAATGTGTACATGAAATGATCTGTATTTATATTTGTTTCTCTTGTTCTTCTAGATTTTTTTGTCACGGGTAAAAGAAAAAACTAGTCTCGAGACAGCATTATTAAGAAACAGTAAAACTCACCTAGCTAGAAGCTCCCACAGCTATTCGTTATTGGGCTGCTACTCCATAGAACTACTTAGGCTGCCCCTGGTTTGACGGACCCTGAATCGGTCAAATGGGCCAGCGGTTGGGCCTTTTACAATTTTTCACTCACTGTCGCAGCTGTTGTCGTTAGGAGATGGAAAAAATACAGGACTTCTTCTTCCCTTTGCTTTCCTCTTTGTTCTGGTTGCGCCGCCGTTACTCCTAGACCACCACCGCAAAAGAGTACGACACCAGAGCAACGAAAAACTACCAACGCTATTCACACCAAAGGAGAAGCGGGAACGCGAGGCTACCAACACCTTCGTGTAATCGATCTCACTGTATTTTGCATCGTTTTAGAAGAGGCAGCACATGCTTTTGGTTTCTTCTCCGGTGACGCCGCCGGCAAGGTTCATATGGCGTACAGGCATAGTAGCTGGCTCCCTCCATACGGGCGTACGATTTTTTGATCCGCCGCTCAGGCCGGTGACCCCAGCCCATCATCCGAGGAAACTCCTGTCCTTCGGTTTCGTGTGGGCGGCTAGGTAATCAAGGTGCGTAAACTGAAACCGCCGGCGCCTTAATCATGTTGGCAATTTCGACCCACTCCATCCACTAACTATGGAGATTAATCTAGGCGTTATTATCAGTTCTGTTCTCTCCTTGATAAATAAGTTCAACCAGCAACCTTTTTTCCTTACACTTTCCATCTTACCTTGCAAGATCGTTTTTATTCTCTCCTTGATTCCTCATATATGCTGTGTCGTCTTTCCTGGCATTGTGTGCAGCGGCAGGTTTGGAAAAGCAAAAGAGGCCGACGAAGTCAACATCTCGATGATGCAAGAGACGATACTAGGGAGGCAGCATCGGCCTTCTCCGCGATCTCCCAGATGCAAAGCGGAGTGCCCGATGAATATTGAGGAGGATAGAAGTCGTGGAAATTGGAAAAACTAACCTTGGAAGCAAGAGCTCCACAAGATCCACCATCAGTTGTTCGTCTTCGAGGACACAGGTCCAATCCGTCCCAACATTATGATCTGCCAGATTGCGTAGGCTACAGTGCACTTATCGATATGACTTGATTTTTTACCAATTCCTAAACATGTTTTTTTTTTGAACGGAATTCCTAAACATGTTGACAATGTGAAGAAGCTTCGTGAGCTAATTTCTGCAGGCCGTTTGAGCAAAGCGGCGTTAGCAGTGTTGGAGGAGCTATTACCATCTTCCGTCAGTGGCAACCTGATCAGCCATAGGCCATAGCTCCTTTGCTGTCCACAACAACCAGCTGAAGTTTATCCAGCCTCCTGTGACATTTAGTTTGGTGAAATCGTGTTGTTTGTGTTGATACAGAATATTTCCCCGTGCTCATCTCATATACTCATCGCAAGTTTATCAAAATTTAGATGAATCTATATACTGAATAGTGTCTAGATTCAACCAAATTTTGACAAATCCGCGACATCTATTTTGAGACGGAGGGAGTACATATTTTCTGACCTTGAAGCTTCATATATAGTGTGGGTTGATCTGCGTTTGTGGTGGATGGGCTACGAGGACAAGTAAATGCTGAATATAATGCAACACCTTCTTCTGTCAACTGTGCTGCAAGTACTCTTTGCTCGATTCAATTTTAGGTGAGAAGCATCCCAAGTTCTCAACTTCTCATTCACCTGATAGCAAGGAAAACCCTATTTTTTTGTTTGTTTGCAGAGAGGTGCAGCATTATGCTTTCGGCTATGTGGGTATGGGACTGATTTGTCCAATTCATTGTGCTTTTTCTTTCTTAGTGGCAATTGAATTTTATATCTTCTACGTGGCATCTCAGAGTGTGTATAGGTATTTTACCAATCATTAGGTGCCAATTCAACTTTTCTTATTGTAACATGGCTACCCCCCCCCCCCCCCCCCACCCCAAAGAAAAACAAATTGGTACTTACTTAGTTGTCTATACCTTTACAGAAATGTGAAATATGAATCTCTTATTATCAGTTTTCCATTAAACATTTAGTGAAGGTAATATTCCAGGTCTGCTTGCCACAACGTTCCAGAACCAAGAGCTTGTTGTCATCAGAAGAAGAGACCGACAACATGGTAAATACAAGTGCTACATTAACTCTATTGATCAGCTTGGTTCTGGTTACTAACAATTGTATATTATTGTTGTTCATATGGAACCCATGGATGGTGGACATCAGGTTTTTGCATAATAAAAATAGATTACCTATTGCATAATAGTTCCTATTACCACGAGGGACATCTCTTAGCTTTACTTTTGTATTTAATACTGGTATTCAGGTTTAGCCAGTAATTAAAATAAAGTGATTTTTTGCTCAGCAATGCAATCTTTGATTTCTTCGAGTGTGACCTTCATTTTAGATTTGAATAATATGCGAGAATAAAATATGGTAGCTTTCAGAGGATAAAGTTTCTAATGTTTTTGCTATGACCAGTTTCTGTACTACTCCTATTCTCATGAATGTGATCTAGAGAAAATGTGAAAAGAAAGTGGTTATGTAAGTGTATTAGTTCAGGAATTATATAAAATGCTACGGACATGTATCATCACATTGTAGTTCTAATTGGTCAAGTTTACCAAATATCTCTATTTTGTGTTTATTTAAACATTTTTTTTCTAAAGATGAACGGCGCGGCAAAACGTGCTTTCATGGTCCTAGTATACCTTAGTTCAGGACAGCAGGTATGCTCGGTTCTAGCGTAGCAGGCAAGTAATTCGGGGACAGAGGCGTGCGTCCACACACATGTGCGTGCATATGCGAATGTTCCGACCAAACCGGGGGTGGACAATCGGCTCGTCAAGCCTTGTTAGATCGTCGGTGTGTAGTAGTAGTAACAATTTGCGTGTCTTGGTTGGTGCAAAGATCGATGGATGTGGTGTGTGTATATTTGATCCGATCCGATCCGATCTCAGCGCCGCGGAAAGCAGCAAGTTTGGCAAAGATATATACACCGATCGAGTAGGAACACAGCGATTCTACCGGCGCCGGTATGTGCCGGCTTCGCATCCATCGTCCCCACCTATCTTTAAGATTCGTGCGGATGTGCCCCGTTTTCTCGGGTAAACCACCGTTTGCTGATTCCGTTTGCTGCTTCCGTGAAACGCGAGGGTGTGACCCCACACCTGTCCCCAAATATCTGATCCCGAGTCCCCTTCGTCCACCTTCGTTCCTTCCTCCACCTTTCACTCGCCGGCAGCTGGCCATCCCCTAACAGATCCGCCATGGATATGTGGTGTGCTCGTCGCCGGCCATCTCCGAACACGATTTTAGCCAATGGAGCCGGCTCTGATTGACTCGGGAAGTCGCCCCGCAGCGAACATGTGCCCGGTTGACCTTCCGCAGCGGTCACCATCCCGCTCCGGTCGTCCTCGTATCAATCAACGCCCAGCTCGGCAGCGCGTCGTAGTCCCGGTGGCCTCCAAGATCTTACTCCCTCTGATCGCGTCTTCCTCCCCTTCCCCACGGTTAGTGCCCAATCCACTCAAATCGGGCATAAATTTAATTGTTAGAGATCGTCCTGGTCCAGTTCTTGAGGATGCTTTAGATTCTTGGTACTGTTGTAGCTAGTCAGTATACTAAAATATCATGTTTTGTGAAATCCACTAAATGCTCTTATATTATGTTAGCATCTGATGCCCCACTTTCTTAATCTTAGTACATCTAGATTTGACTTTAGTAGTGATTACAATTTCCCTAACTCTGGTGGATTATGATTTTTAATTTGCCTTGTTGGATTTCTGTTCTAGATGACTCCTGCAAGTCTTAGTTTTGGTGTTGCACTTGGGCTTGCTATATTGGCACTTGTTGTTAGCCTGAACGTATTCAGAAACGATCATGATATTAGGAGTAAAACACAAATGCTTCCTAAGAACAATTTCAAGGCTATGCGTCTAATTTCAAAATCAATGCTTTCCATTAGAGACCTACATTATTTTTACTTGGAGTATGACATAGGAGAGATGCAGATTTCAGTACATATGCATGCGAGGTAATCTAAAATTCAGAGCGACTAATAGTAAAAGGGTGTTGAAGACATACTGTTAGGAGCAGGCTTAATGGACCAAATAAATTAACTGTTGTGGAAACCATTCTTGTTGGACGGAATGGCTGTACGCAAGAATACTCATAAAACAGTACAAATTGCTAAAAATTTACAGAATAGATGATATAATTTGAAAGAGGGGAGGGCCGGGGAAGATGAGATGAAGACTGTGAATAGCTCGGACAGATTTGTTCAGGGACCTGAAGATGAGCTTCAAATCTTAGACTGTATGATCCAGCTCATAGCATATGAAGATCTATGGGCAGCTTAGCTGATGTGCGGATCAAGTGTTGTCACATCCGGAAACACCAGGGGATGCAGGAAAGATGCAACCAAGCGGCTCAAATATAGGATCCACAATAGCAGGAAGCCCACGGAAGGCATTAAAATCTCCGGAGTGGCCCTTCATATTGCAGCGTGAGAGATCTTAAGTCAGCAGACGTTACTATTCAATTGCCATAGGATTAAAATCAGCAGCTAGATGGAAGATTAGAGGGCACAATGCAGTTTCTCGCACTGGCGAAGGAAACATCCAATGATATACGTCCTCATCGTCTCTCTCTTGCAAATATATTTTCATTCGTTTAGCACTTGTGACATGTACTTTTTATTTCATACTGGATTAATATGAAACCGATTCAATGCCCTCTTCTATTGTTTGTCCTTGCAGGTGAAGTGGTGAACGCACTGGATAGATTGTTTACTAGGCTCTGATGCTCAGTCTGAGAAATTTATGAAGAATGATATGCGACCAACATAGATAAGGACTTTATGATCGTGCCCCATGACTGTGGTTTACAGATAGATCATTTCTAGTGGTTTTGCTCAATAGTTAGATGATTGGCTGGAGAGTGATTTGGATTCATATTTTTTAAAATTATATTGTAACTCCCAGTATTGTATGTGAGGATGAAATTCAATGTACTCTGACTTGGATTTGTCTAGATTCGCATGTAGCTAGACGCGTTTTTGTGTGTAGCTACATATGAATCTAGACAAAGCCAAGTAACTTATTTCTAGATGGAGGAAGTATATGATTTTTTTGATAAGATTGTTCAAGTTCTGTTGTTGCTTACTTCGTATGGTCTCACTGATCTTCAAAATTACCATGCATCATAAAGTCGAACTTAGTAATTATAAGTGTTGGTTATAGGCAATCAAAATGATAGTAAATACTTTTAATGCCAAATGTGGTTTTTTCTACTAAAATTGTAGTTAACGACGGATCCTGTAACAAGAACTAACGGCAACTTTAATTGTGTTTGTTAATCACTTTGAGCGACCGCAATTTGATTTTTAACAACCATGTTAAAAATCATTTTTAGTAGTGTGTCTTATGTACCAAATTAATTTCACTTGTTTCAGAAAGGTTTAAGTGTTTCAAAAAGTGTAGGTGTTTCAGAATGCTGTTTCAAAAACCTATTTCATTAAATTGAAATCACACAAACATGGCTAAAAAAAATCAAACCACAAAACATGTTCGAAACAATCGAAACACCACTCGTAGACAAATGAAACCACAAAACAATATTCCAATCAATTGAAACCAAACGAAACCATCTTTGAAACAATTCAAACCAAATTTAGCTATTTGAAACAATTGTAACCACAAACTATAGCTTCGAATAATTGAAACCACCACCCAAGGTTTTATGAACATTTAGAACCATAACTAAAAACAATTGAAACCATAAAAACATGTTTGAAACATTGAAATCATATCGAACCAAGCTCAAACCTTTTCAAACAAAGTGAAACCCAAATAGAATGGTTTAAAACAATCGAAATCACATACAAATGAAACAACTAAACCTTGTTTTCCAAAATTTGAAACCACACAAGTTTGAACATTTGAAATCACTAAAATATGTTTGAAACAATTTAAACCACCACCCAACAACCACAAGACCACAAGATCAAGTTTCATTACATTGATACCACCAAAGCATGTTTTAATAATTTAAAAACACCACCAAAAGGTTTTATGAACATTTGAAACCACAACCACAAACAATTGAAACCACAAAAATATGTTCAAAACAATGAAATTAGATCGAACCATGTTGAACCATGATAAACCTGACAACCATGTTTGAAAACAATTGAAACCACTAACAAATAAAATCACAAAACCACATTTCAACAAACCAAAACCAAACAAACATGTTAGAAACAATTGAAACAACAAAAACCTGCTTCATTAGATTGAAAACGCACATGCATGGCCCACACAATTCAAACCACAAAAACATATTCACCAATAATTGAAACTACCACCCATCAACAAATGAAACCACAAAACCATATTTCCATAAATTAAAACCAAATGAAACTATCTTTGAAACAAATGAAACCAAAATTAGATGTTTGACACAATTGAAACCACAAATTTTAGCTTCAAAGAATTGAAATAATTGAAACCACAAAAACATGTTTGAAACATTAAAAACCATACCGAACCATGCTAAAACCTTTTCAAACAAAGCGAAACCCATGTAGAATGTTTCAAAACAATTAAAACCACATCCAAATCAACCAACTAAAGTTTGAAACTACTAAAACATGTTTGAAACAATTGAAACCACCACCCAACAACCACTGTAACTACAAGACCAAGTTTCATCATATTGATACCACCACATCATGTTTGAAGCAATAGAAACCACCACCAAATCATTCAAAAAAATTGTTGGAATTGAACACACACAAGCATGTTTCAAAAAAATTAAACAACCACCTAATGTTTTATGAACATTTGAAACCACGACCACAAACAATCGCCACAAAAGCATGTTTCAAAACACTAAAATCAGATCGAACCATGTTGAAACCTAACAACCATGTTTCAAAAAATTGAAACCACTAACAAATTAAACCACAAAACCATGTTTCAATAAACCGAAACCGAACAAACATGTTAGATTGAAACCACAGAAGCATGGCTCAAACAATTCAAACCACAAAAAATTGTTCAAAACAATTGAAACCACCACCGTAGATAAATGAAACCACAAAAGCATGTTCCAATAAATTAAAACCAAATGAAATCATCCTTAAAACAAGTGAAACCAAAATAAGATGTTTGAAACAATTGAAACTAAAAAATTGTAGCTTCAAATAATTGAAACCACCACCCAAGGTTTATGAACATTTGAAACCACAACCAAAAAACAATTAAAACCATAAAAACATGTGTGAAACATTGAAATCACACCGAACCATGCTCAAACCTTTCCAAACAAAACAAAACCCAAATAGAATGTTTCAAAACAATGGAAACCACACACAAATCAAACAAGTTAACCATGTTTTGAAAAATTGAACCCACACCAGTATGTTTCGAAAACTTGAAACCACTAGAACCACAAGACCAAGTTTCATTAAATTGAAACCACCAAAGAATTTTTGGAACAATTGAAACCACCACAAAACCATTTGATAAAATTATTTGAATTGAAACCATACAAGCATGTTTCAAAAAAATTGAAACCCCCACCTAAGATTTTATGAACATTAGAAACCACAACCACAAATAATTGAAACCACAAAAACATGTTTCAAAACACTAAAATCAGATCGAACCATGTTAAACCATGTTGACGCCTCACAACCATGTTTCAAAACAATGAGAACCAACAATAAATGAAACCATAAAACCACATTTCAACAAACCAAAACCAAACAAACATGCTAGAAACAATGGAAACAAGAATAATTTGTTTCATTAGATAGAAACCACACAAGCATGTCTCAAACAATTCAAACCACAAAATATGTTTGAAACAATTGAAACCACCACCCGTCGGCAAATGAAACTACAAAACCATGTTTCAATAAATTAAAACAAATAAAACTATATTTGAAACCAATGAAACTAAAATTAGATGTTTGAAACAATTGAAACCACAAATTGTAGCTTCAAAGAATTGAAACAATTAAAACCGCAAAAACATGTTTGAAACATTGAAAATCGTACCGAACCATGCTACAACCTTTCCAAACAAAGCAAAACCCAAGTAGAATGTTTCAAAATAATTGAAACCACCACCCAACAACCACTTTAACCAGAAGACCAAGTTTCATCACATTGATATCAAGACATCATGTTCGAAACAATAGAAACCACCACCAAACCATTCAAAAAATTGTTTGAATTGAACCAACACAAGCATGTTTCAAAAAATGAAACAACCACCTAATGTTTTATGAACATTTAAAACCACGACCACAAACAATTGAAACCACAGAAACATGTTTCAAAACACTAAAATCAGATCAAACCATGTGGAACCATGTTGAAACATGATAACAATGTTTCAAAACAATTGAAACCACTAACAAATGAAACCACAAAAGAACGTTTCAATAAATCGAAACCAAACAAACATGTTAGATTGAAATCACAGAAGCATGGCTCAAACAATTCAAACCACAAAAATTTGTTCAAAACAATTGAAACCATCACCGTAGACAAAAGAAACCGCAAAACCATGTTCCAATAAATTAAAACCAAACAAAACCATCTTTAAAACAATTAAACCAAAATAAGATGTTTGAAACAATTGAAACCAAAAAATTGTAGCTTCAAATAATTGAAACCACCACCCAAGGTTTTATGAACATTTGAAACCACAACCAAAAACAATTGAAACCACAAAAACATGTGTGAAAGATTGAAATCATACCGAACCGTGTTCAAACCTTTCTAAACAAAATGAAACCCAAATAGAATGTTTCAAAAGAATGGAAACCACACACAAATCAAACAAGTTAACCATGTTTCGAAAAATTAAACCCACACAAGTATGTTTCGAAAAATTGAAACCACTGGAACCACAAGACCAAGTTTCATTAAATTGAAACCACCAAAGAATTTTGGAACAATTGAAACCACTGATACGTCCATGTTGCATCACTATTCTATATCATAATTTACTGTTATTCATTGATATATTTCATATTAAGAGATGATACTTATGTAATTTCATCTGTTTTTGCATGGTTGATGACTTTTGGAGCATGGACCACTGCAGTCAGGATTCTGATGGAAAATGTGCTATTTGGAGGCAAAATTCGCGAAGATCAGAAAATCCAGGAAAATATACGGAAAATCCTATTTTTCTAGAAGACGAAGGCTGCCAGAAGAGGGAGTGGAGATGGGCCATAGGGGGCCCACACCACCGGCGAGACACCATAGGCCGCCACCACTGTGTGGCCGCCATGGCCCACCTGGCTCTCCCTCGGCGATATATTCCTCCCAAACCCTAAGACTCGTGGAGCGACCACAGAAGATTTCGCTGCTCAAGGGCGGAAAACACCGAGAGAGAAAGATCTCTCCGGCAGACAGATTTCTGTTGTGGGAATTCCTTCCCGGAGAGGGGAGATCGTCGCCATCAACACCATCATCAAGCTGGACTTCATCAGGATCATCATCATCACCACCACCACCATCACCATCATCAGCACCCTCATCACCATCTCCATATTGTTGTAACAATTGGGTTGAATCTTGCATAGTTCTTAGGGGAAACTTTCCCGGTGTTGATTACTCTATGTAGTTGATGCTATTGAGTGAAACCATTGAATTATTGTTTATGTTCAGATTGTTATACATCATTATTCCATCTCTGATCATGATCCATATGATGTCTTGTCAGTAGTTTGTTTTGTTCTTGAGGACATGGGAGAAGTCATGTTGTTAGTAGTGGAGTTGTGTTGAGAAAGATTCAATAGTTTGATATTTAAGTTGTGGTGTACTTCTTCTAGTGGTGTCATGTGAACTTCGACTACATGACACTTCACCTATATGGGCCTAGGGGAATGCATTGTGTATTTGGCTACTAATCGTAGGGGTTGCAGGAGTGACAGAAACCTAAACCACCGTTAGGAAACAATTGCACAAGGGACGTAAGGGTCTTAGAGTTTAAAGTTGTGGTTAGGTTTCTACCTTAATTACTTTCTTGTACTTACGGATGTTTGCAAGGGGTATAATCACAAGTATGTATTAGTCCTAGGAAGGTCGGTACATTAGCACATGTTCACCCACACAACACTTAGCAAGCTAAAGAAGATTAATCAACTATATGAAGCTTAAAGCAATGATCCTCCCATGTGTCCTCGAGAACGTTTGGTCATCTTAAGTAATACAACCGGCTTGTCCTTTGCTGCATAAAGGATTGGGCCACTTGCTGCATTTATTCCTACTGTCTTTTATTTACTCGTACTTCGTTTACTTGCTTTATAAAAAAAACCTAAAATTCCGTTTGCTAAGTATTTGCAGAGAATTCCTGATCCATGCCACTAGCCAGCACCTTCTGCTCCCCGTTGGGTTCGACACTCTTACTTATAAAAAATACTGCGATACACCCCCTATACTTGTGGGTCATCAAGACTATTTTCTGGCGCCGTTGCTGGGGAGTGAAGCACTATTGGAGAGTGGAACTGGTAAAGGAAACTTCTACGGTGAGTATTGTTTACTTCTACTAGTTGCTTTATTTTTGTTATGGATAATTTGCTGAGTTTCTTATTTGGTAATGCTACTACCACTGCTAAGGTAGTAGATGAACCACCACCTGCTGAGAATGATGCTTTTAAAATACCTACAAGAATTATTGATCGTGTTATGGATAACTACTATGTTGGGGATGGAACTGTCCATCCCGGTGACCATTTACTCTTTATACACGAATTATGTGGGTTGTTCAAGTGTGCAGGTATTACTACAGATCAAGTTAAGAAGAAGTTATTCTCATTATCACTGAAAGGAAGAGCTGAGGAATGGTATAAGCTGCTGAAGAATGGTCAAGCTCTTGAATGGGAGGAAATAGTGCCTCTCTTTTATTCAAAGTTTTATCCTCCTAGTGAGATTCATAAAGATCAGAATCAAATATACAACTTTTGGCCTCTTGATGGAGAGAGTACAGCTCAAGCTTGGGGGAGATTGAAGTTACTAATGCTCAAATGTCCTATTTATGAGCTCCCCAACAATATTATTATCAATAACTTTTATGCAAGGCTTTCTCTTCATGATAAGGATTTATTGGATGCTTCTTGTGCTGGATCATTCACTCACATGGAAGAAGAAACTAAATGGGATCTTCTGGACCGTATTCAAGACAATGCTGAAGCATGGGAGAATGACAAAGGTAGAAAGTCAGGTATAAATTATGATTATGAATGCATTGAATCTTTTATGGGAACTGATGACTTTCAAAATATTAGTAATGCTTATGGTCTTGATTTACAAGTTATTACAAATTGTTTTAAGGCTTTTGCTTCTTATATTGAAGTCCCAACAAAGGGATGGAGCAAGTACCATGCACCCCATAAAGATATTCTTGATGTGTTCTGTTAGAGTACTGAGTATTGCATTATTGATCATGTTTTACCTGAACCTTACATTGAGAAGATACCCTTCCCAAGTAAGGTAAAGGATCATCCTATGATAACTAGTGTAATCACTAAAAGTGAAAAGAGAACTGTAAAACCTGATGAACAAATAAGCATTGAACCTGTAGTAGCAATTGTTAAAGATCTTGTAACTAAAAGTATAGAAGATGGGCACATAGTATTTTGTGAGGTGATGGCTCGTGATTGATGAGCTCGTTGGGGAACCCCAAGAGGAAGGTATGATGAGCACAGAAGTAACTTTCCCTCAGTTATGAAACCAAGGTTATCGAACCAGTAGGAGCAAGGAAACACCCCAAAGGTGTTGCTAGCTGAGCCTTGGCAGGGCGCACTACCAGTGCTAGTAGCAACGTGGAGACCTGCACAACACAACCACAGAACTTTGTCCCCAACTTGCGATGAGGTTGTCAATCTCACCGGTTTTGCTAAAAACAAAGGATTAAACGTATCGAATGGAAGGAAGTAATAGTTTGCAGAAAGTAAACACAAAGCCGTAAACAGTTTGTAGATTGCATGTAAAAGAAAGGACCGGGGTCCATAGTTCACTAGAGGTGGCTCTCCTTAAGATAGATAACATGTTGGGTGAACAAATTACAGCGGGGCAATTGACAAACATCGAGAAAGCATACAAGCATATACTAATCATCTTGACTCCTTTGAGACTTGATTGGGCATTACAACATTATACATAGACCACCATCTAACTGCATCTATGAGTAATAATCCACCTTCAGGTTATCATCCGAACCCCCTCCAGTATTAAGTTGCAAGCAATAGATTACTGATTTACGAATTGCGTGTAATGTAAACAATACGATTGTTCTATGAACAAAGGATTGTTGTTTTCTCCCTAGTAGCAACAACACATCTAGTACCTTAGAGATTTCTGTCACTTCCCCAGATTACCAGAGGCATGAACCCACTATCGAGCAAAAATACTAACTCTTGGAGTTGCTAGCATCTACTTGGCCAAGATAGCTACTAACAACGGAAAGCATGCAATATCACAAATAATAAAGACATGATAGAATCAATAATCAATCTGAAATAGACTCTCAATATCCATCGGATCCCCGCAAACACAACATGCAGAATTACAAATAGATGATCTTGATCATGAACGGAGCTCACAAGATCTAGACATGAAAGCACAAAGGAGGAGAACCAGCCATCTAGCTACTACATGGACCCGTAGTCCAGAGATGAACTACTCACGCATCACACCGGAGGCTTGCATGATGATGAAGAAGGCCTCCAGGGTGAATTCCCCTCTCCGGCAGGGTGTCGAGAAGAGCTTCAGATCCCTCCCGATCTAGGGATGGAGATGACGGCGGCTATAGACTCTTTCGTGGATTTCTTGATCGGGTACTTAGGGTTTTGGTCCTGAAGGCAATATATAGGAGGAAGGAGAGGCCGAGGGGGTACCTGGGCTGGCCACACCACCCCCTGGCGCTAGGCTGGCCCTCATGCCAGTGGTGTGGCGCCTCGGATCCTCTCCGTCTCGTATTCTGGCTCTAGATGTCTTCCGATAATATAGCGACTTTGGCTTTTGTCCCGTCCAATTCCGAGAATATTCATTTTCTGACTTCTTGGAACCAAAAACAACAGAAAATAGGCAGTTGGCACTGTGGCTCTTGTTAATAGCTTAGTCCAAGAAATCATATGAAAAGTACTCCAAAGTGTGGACGAAACACAAGAAAGTAGATAAAACCAAGCATGGAACATAAAAAATTATAGATACATTTGCAATGCATTAACATCCCCAAGCTTAACTCCTGCTCGTCCTCGAGTAGGTAAGTGATAAAAAGAAAGAATAATTTTCTAGGTGACATGCACCATCATAAACTTGATCAAAGTACTTGTAAAACATTCAAAGCTTGGGGATGTTGATACATTTGCAATGTATCATGAGGACGCTTCTAATGTTGTCTCACATCCTAATAGAACTAAAAAGGATAGTGTCCTTGTGCTATTTGTTAGAATTGGTGATCATTGCTATTATGGTTTGTGTGATATTGGTGCAAGTTCAAGTGCTATTCCTTATGAGCTTTATAAAGAAATTATGCATGAAACCAGTCCCTGCGAGTTGGAAGAGATTGATGTGGTTATTCACCTTGCTAATAGAGAAACCATCTCTCCAATTGGTATTGTGCGGGATGTAGAAGTTCTTTGTGGTAAGATTAAATATTCTGCTGATTTTCTAGTACTTGGTTCAGCTGCTAGTAAAACTTATCCCATCATTTTTGGTAGACCTTTCTTGAGTACTTGTGGAGCTATTATAGATTGCAAAAGAGAGAAAATCTTGAGTAAGTTTGATGGGGAATCTTATGAGTTTAATTTTTCGAAATTTACTAAAGAACCTTGTGAAAATGAAACCCATAATGAGGATTTTAGAGTTGAACAACTTGCTTCTATTTCTCTTGCTCCTAATAATACTTTGCAGCAGTATATGGAAGACCACGAAAGTGAGATCTTCATGTAAGAAAGAAATGAGATTGACGAGATTCTCCGTCGTCAACCTAAGATGCTTAAGCATAACTTGCCTGTGGAAGATTTGGGTACCACATTGCCGCCTAAAAAGGATCTGGTCTTCGATCTAAAACCTCTCCCTAATGATCCTAAATATGCTTACATTGATGACAATAAGATATATCATGTTATTATTAGCTCTAAACTTTCAGGGAAGGAAGAAGAAAGGTTATTGGAGTTTTTGAAGAAACACCAAGGGGCTATGGGCTATACTTTGGATGATTTAAAAGGGATTTCACCTACTATATGTCAGCATGCTATCAATATAGAACCAGATGCAAAGCCAGTAGTAGAGCACCAACGACGTTTAAATCCTAAGATGAAGGAAGTGGTAAGAACTGAGGTATTGAAATTCCTTGATGCTGGTATTATTTACCCTATTGCTGATAGTGAATGGGTTAGTCTTGTTCATTGTGTCCCTAAAAATGGAGGTATTACTGTTGTGCCTAATGATAATGATGAGCTTATTCCCCAAAGAATAGTAGTAGGCTATAGGATGTGCATTGATTTTAGGAAAGTCAACAAAGTTACTAAGAAAGATCATTACCCGCTTCCTTTTATTGATCAAATGTTGGAAAGGTTGTCTAAAAAGACCCATTTTTGTTTTCTTGATGGTTATTCTAGTTTCTCTCAAATTGTTGTTAAACAACAAGATCAAGAAAAAACAACTTTTACTTGCCCTTACGGAACCTATGCTTATAGACACATGCCTTTTGGTTTATGTAATGCTCCTGCTACTTTTCAAAGATGCATGTATGCTATCTTTCATGGTTTTTGTGAGGAAATTGTGGAGGAGTTCATGGATGACTTCTCCGTCTATGGAAATTCTTTTGATAATTGTCTTCACAATCTTGATAAAGTCTTGCAGAGGTGTGAAGAAACTAATCTTGTTCTTAATTGGGAGAAATGCCACTTCATGGTTAATGAAGGGATTGTCCTTGGGCATAAGGTGTCCGAAAGAGGCATAGAGGTGGATAGAGCTAAAGTTGAGACAATTGAGAAAATGCCCTGCCTAAGAGACATCAAAGGTATTCATAGTATCCTTGGTCATGCTGGTTTCTATAGAAGGTTTATTAAAGATTTTCTAGAATATCAAAACCCCTCACTAATCTTCTTCAAAAAGATGTACCCTTTGTTTTTGATGATGATTGTAAGGAAGCTTTTGAAACTGTTAAGAAGGCTTTAACTACAGCTCCTATTGTTCAACCACCTGATTGGAGTTTACCCTTTGATATAATGTGTGATGCTAGTGATTTTGCTGTAGAAGCTGTCCTTGGGCAACGAATTGATAAAAAGCTAAACGTTATTCATTATGCTAGTAAGACTCTAGATGCTGCTCAAAGGAATTATGCTATGTAACTACCTCGGTGAATTACGCTCCTAGTTCAAGCCTGGATGAACAGAAATGGTTGAAATAGTACGGTGGGGCCCAAATGCCACTCACATGTAGACCTTTCGGCCGTCCCAACCATTTCCAAACATCGGGACAAGAACGGGCGGCGTAATCGGCAGGCGAAGGAATCAACTACATACACAAATGAGTATGTATGCAAGCCACCATACAACAGTACATCAGAGCCATTCCATCTAAAAAGAAAGGAAATATAGCAACGCCATACGGCAAGATCCAAATATCCTAGATAGATATAATAGTTTAGGATATCTCCTCATACATCAATCAACAGAGTAGCAGGCGGAAGCGGAAGACAAAATCCGAGTACGGATAAGAAGCAAATCGGCATAAGATGCCCCATAAATAAGCAGATTCCGCCCACAGATCTCACGGATCCCCGTTCCCGGAATCTCTACACCGAATGATCGTTGCCCATATCGTCCGTCTCTTCCACCCAGTATCCATCTTGCAAGTGTACCTGTTCATCTGAACCAATAATTTATCGTGTGAGACCCTAGGGGTACTCAGCAAGTCTTTATGCCTCTAAAGGGGACACAACCTGGGGTGACGCAATTGCAGCAAAAGATAAACCCTAGCAATTCTATAGATACTCGCTAACCATCCGCCTAACCAGAGATAGACGGATGTCCGTGAATTAATAACAACAGTTATAATGGTAATCTTAACAGATCCATCCTCCTCCTCGCCATCGACGAGGAAGCGGATTTAACAACCCCATCCGCTGGCAGTTTTATTAACCATTCCATGAGTGTTGCACTATTTACTAGTCAGGTACTTAGTCAAATTAAAAGCGGTACTTTAGTTATGCTTGTCTATGATCGAGAAACTGTGCTCCAAGTCGTCCATAACCGCGGACACGACTTTCAGAAAGTTTTACCCTGCAGGGGTGCACAAATAGCAACACACACTCGATATGCCTCGGAAAAACCAAATCAAACCCGACGAGGCAGTCACGACAAAGCAATTACAAGATTCAGAAATATTTCAGGGGGCCACCCCATTGAGCTACCCGCAACAAAGTTAGCTGACTCCGAGACGGCCTCAAGGTTTGCGCTGGCTGTGAACGATCGGGAACCCAAAAATGTGACTGGCTTGTCGACACCGGTGAAAACACTCCGCTTTCCTAAATAAAGCAGCAAAGTCCCACGCAATTTAAATAAAGCAAGACAACATGGCATAAGTACAGATAGTAACTAAAACCTCAAACTAGTTTGTGGCCCCAAGAAATAAGAATGAATCAAGCTCGCTCGGGGGTTCATAAGCCTCCCGGATGTGGATAGCGAATATTCAAGGAACAGGAATCAAGTACTGGGTCCCACGGGACACAAGTGAGCCTGAAAACCAAATAGCTTAATATGGCTCACCGATGCCACTTTCATTATTTATCCCATTACTACTCAAAGTTAAGTTGTTTAGGCACCTCGTTATCCATCGACACTCACATACCCTACACATGTTGTTCTACGACTGCATGGCTCAAACAACTCCTGTAGTAATGGCTCATGGGATGGAGGAACAAGCTTGTGGTTTAAAAGTAAAGGCTATGCAATACTTGGGATTCAATTTAATGCAATCGCGACTCAATGATGCAAGAGTAAGATAGAGGCAATAGGTACTATATGTAAGCATGTGGTAGTGCTTGGCAGCTCAGCTTGAAGCAAGGGATGGATCTGGTAGTGCTCCCGGTTGTCTTGATATATCCTCGTCAGCCTATTCAAGAAGAACCAAACAAACAAGGGTCAACATAAATAAAGTGCACAAGCATATGAATTAAATGCGACAAGCAACAATCATGCCATGATGAATGATGCACAATTTGCATGGCAATAAGGTAGCATGGCATGGGTGAGATGTGGAATACAAAAATAAACATTTTTGTTGGGTTTTAACCACATTTTATCCTCATATTAGTTGCTGTACACGTTATATTTATATGATGCATGCTTCAAAACAAACCATGAAATGCATAAACAGAAAGGTCTCGTCGAGCTAATCATTTTAGACATATTATTTGTTAAATTTGGAGTTATAAAACAAAAGTTATTAATTAATTAAGGAAAAAGGGCATTTATTGTAATTTAAAACAACTTGAAATTTTAAGTGTTCCAAATATATTTTGAATGGCATATTTGAATTCCTCACATTTTCCTGATTTGAAAACATATATTATTTGTATTATTTGGATTTGTATTTTAAAAGTTATTTAAAAACAGAATTAAATTGGAATTTGATTTAATTTGGAAAGGATTTGAATTTAAATGTAAAAGGTATATATACTTTTATACCCAGACTAACCTAGCCCCTGACGCTGACGGGTGGGCCTCTCTGCGGACTGGGACACACGCGCGCAGAAGTGTTTTTCTCACCGCGAGCTAGGCTAGCCCTAGTGAGTGACATGTGGGGTCACGGCCACGGACCACTGGGCTGGCACGCCAGGGACGCGACACGGGGCATCCGGGACCGCGGGTTGAGGGTTCGAAACTCGGGATCCTTTTTGCAAAACGCCACGGAGGTCGACATGGGCTCGCACCGCTGGGTTTAGCCACAAAAGAAGTAGGGGTAAGTGGAAACGACCATGCGATGCATCGTGGCTTTCTCTCTCGACGAATCGACAATGGGCAAAGGCTGCACGGGGGATCGATCCTGCGACCTAGGGCTCGGGCGCGGAGGCGGCCACCGGGCTGCGGGGTAGCCGTCGTGGAGGTGGGCGAGGACTAGATGGGGCTTACGCGACGCTATGGCAAGGAGAAACGTACGCGACGCCGATGCACAGAGGCCGTTCGTCGGATGGTCCGGCGCGACCAGGGCAAGGCTGCGATGACGAGGATGTCTGGGGGGTTGGGTAGCTCACCGAGAGTTGCTTGAGGTGGTCGGATCGGCCTGGTGCGCAGGGAGACGGCGATGACGCAGACGGACCAGAGCTAGGGTTTCACGTCGGAGCTGGCTGTTCGGGGCTGGGGCTCCTCCTCCTCGCTGCTGCGTACAGAGGCGATGCCGGGGATCTCCTATCCTTCCTCGACGACCACAACACCACGCCCGCCTCTGCAGTGGACACCAAACCGTGGCCGGTGGCGATGGTTAGAGTGGCGATGGAGAAGAGAGGGAGGGAGGGCGGCCAGATCCGAGATGCAGGAGGACCGTGAGGTGGTGGTAAAGCATAGGGGGAGAGGGGATGCCGTGGGGAGATGGGGTAGATGGGAAAAGGTGGCCTCGGTGCCACCTTTCTCTCCTCCCCTCCTCACGTGCTTGGGTCGGCCAGGACAGGTGCATGGGGGCTTACAGGTGGGACCAGAGGGCGAGGCCAAGGAGGCAGGGGCAGGCTCGGGCTAGGGGCCACAAGGCAGGGAGAGAAGAGAGGGAGAGAGGGTAGGCTCGGGTTGGGTGGTGGTATCTAGGTGGCTCGGGCTAGGGTTGGCATTAGGGTTGGGGTAGCTAGGTGGGGCCAGGGAGAGAGGGTGGCTAGGTGGGGCCAGCTAGGTAGAGAGAAGAGAGAGAGGCCGAGAGAGAGGGGTGGTAGCTTAGGGTTTTGGTTTAGATGGGGGTGTGGGTTTAGATTAGGATGGGGTGGAGGGGTATGGTGATGATGGGGTAGGTGATTAGAGGGAACTTAGATAGAGGATTAGAGAAAGAGGGGTGAGAGCTAGGGTTTTAGAAGCATGCATGCTCCAAACCTAGATCAAGCAAGATCATGAGGAAAAGAGAGAGAGAGGGACGTGGTTTTATAAAAGATCCACTCAAAATTCAAATAAAAACCAAATGCTATAAAAGGTGGCACTTGCATGGCCCATGCAAAATATTTATTGCCATGTTGATTCTTGTGAATAGTACATGGCATTTTTATTATGCATTCCCAAAATTGGAGTAAGGCCTAAGCAAAAGAATTTAGCAGGAATTCCAAGTGGAGTAGATGGAGATGATCACATTGGATTATAATTGGGAATTACTAGTGTGTATATTCCACTAGATGTTTAATAGTCCCAAACATATTCCCACATGAGCATAAATCCATAATAATCCATATGGAAGCTAGGAAAAATGGTTCCACTCCCAAGGCATTCAAAGGTGGCCAAGTGGCTCTCATATATCAATAATGTGAAAACAACATGATGCTAAGATGAGAGCATGTGGAAAAATAATTGGATCCATCCCAACCCACATGAGCTAGAGGTAAAACCAATAAGTGCCAAGCTCATATTTAGTTGGATGGTGGAATTATAAGATGGTGAAAGAAAGGTGGTGGAGTTAATAAAAGATATGCCCCCAACTCAACTTGGGCATTAAACAATATATCAAGAACCAAATACATTATCAAGAGGCAAATACAATTAACAATGCATATGAGAGAAGAACCAAAACAAAAGGGTTTTATATGATGCTCAAATGCAAGGAGGCATGATGACATGAGCATGATATAATGATGATGCAACAATTATATATTTGAAGCAACCATTATATTACTATACCAAGTAGCATTACAATTGTTAGACAATTGGGATGCTACAACTCTCCCCCACTAAACAGGAATCTCGCCCCGAGATTCTAGGATGAAGAAGAAGACACAAAGAGGGTAGGATACTTGGCACGGAGATCATCTTCACGTTCCCAAGTGGCTTCATCAATGGTGCGACTGATCACCTTGCGTAACTTGATGGACTTGTTATGCAGTCCTTCTTCTCGGGTTTCAAGGATTTTGTGGGTGTTCTTGATAAGACAAGTCTTCTTGGAGATTGATAAGCTCATGGTCCACGGTCCTGCCGGGATCCTTGAAGCACTTCTTGAGCTGAGAGATGTGGAAAACATCATGGACCTTGAGTTTTTCCGGGAGCTCAAGAGCATAAGCAACTTCTCCTCTTCTTCCACGAATTTTGAAAGGACCGATGTATCTAGGAGCCAGCTTCCCTTTGATACCAAAACGGTGCGTGCCTCTCATGGGAGTGACACGAAGGTAAACGAGATCACCAGGGACATACTCCATGTCCGTGTGCTTCCTGTCATAATTGCTCTTCTGGCGACTTTGAGCAATCCTCAGATTTTCAAGAATGATATGAACCTTCTCCTCCGCTTGAGTCACAATGTCAGGGCCAAACAAGATCCTTTCACCTGCACCCGACCAACCAATCGAAGTTCTGCATTTGCGACCATAGAGAGCCTCAAATGGTGCCATCTTTAGACTTTTCTGGAAGCTGTTGTTGTAAGAGAATTCAGCATAAGGAAGACATTCTTCCCACTTCATGCCAAAAGAGATGACGCAAGCACAAAGCATATCCTCCAGAATCTGATTGACTCTTTCAACTTGTCCTTGCGACTGAGGGTGGTAAGCTGTGCTGAAGTTCAACTTTGTTCCCAAAGCATTTTGGAAACTCTCCCAGAACTTGGAAGTGAAGATGCTTCCACGGTCTGAACTGATCTCAAGCGGAACCCCATACAGAGAGACAATTCTGTTGATATAGAGCTCAGCCAACTGAATTGCAGAAATTGTTTCCTTGACGGGGAAGAAGTGAGCCACTTTAGAAAGCCTGTCAATGACAACAAAGATTGCATTGTTGCCCTTCCGCGACCTCGGGAAACCAGTGATGAAGTCCATCTCTACTTTCTCCCATTTCCATTCCGGGGGTTTCAATGGCTGTAGAAGACCGGAAGGTTTCTGATGGATGGCTTTCACTCTGCGGCAGACATCACACTCCGAGACATACTTTGCACAATATCGTTTCAAACCAGGCCACCAATATTGTGTTTTCAAGTCCATGTACATCTTTGTGCTGCCAGGGTGGATAGAAAGAACAGAATCATGCGCCTCCTTGAGAACTTGCTCTCTCAAACCCGGGTAGTTCGGAACAAACATCCGGTGTTCAAAGAAAAGCGTGCCTTGATCATCGACGTGGAAGGACTCATACTTCGGAAGCTGAAGCCTAGAGATGATCTTTCTTGTGTGCGGATCACCAAGCTGAGAAGAGCGAACCTTTTCTTCCAAGAGAGGAGTAGCCAGAAGGTTCAGGAGATACCCTTGTTCCACAACTTCAAGGTTGAGCTGACGGAATTCCTCGCACAAGAGAGGCTGTTGTTCTTCCATCATGAGGTTGTTGACATAAGCTTTGCGGCTGAGAGCATCTGCCATGACATTAGCTTTGCCCGGAGTGTAGTTGATGGTCAAATCAAAATCATTGATTGCTTCAATCCATCTCCTCTGCCGAAGGTTGAGATCAGGCTGAGTAAAGATATACTTCAGACTCTTGTGATCAGAAAAGATCTCACAACGGTTGCCAAGCAAGTAGTGCCTCCATACTTTCAAAGCAAAGACAATCGCATGAGCTCGAGGTCATGTGTAGGATAGTTGATCTCATGCGTCTTCAACTGTCGAGAGGCATAAGCAACAACTTGTTTTTCTTGCATGAGGACCGCACCCAATCCATGCAAAGAGGCGTCACAGAAGATCTAGAACGGCTTGGATGTATCCGGAGGAACCAAGACTGGCGTGGAAGTGAGCTTCTCTTTGAGTGTCTCAAAGCTTGCTTGACATGCAGGAGTCCAAAGGTATTTCTTGCCTTTCTTGAGGAGATCGGTAAGAGGCTTCCATTATCTTCGAAAAGTTCTGAACGAAGCGACGGCAATAACTAGCCAAACCAAGGAAACTCCGCACTTCTTTGACATTAACAGGAGGAAGCCATTCAACAATTGTCTTCACAGTTTCCGGGTTGACTGCAATGCCCTTGGCAGAGATGACGTGACCAAGATAGGTTACTTGAGGCAGCCAAAACTCACACTTGGAGAACTTTGCATACAAGCGGTTCTCACGAAGCTTGTTTAGGACACACCGAAGGTGTTCTTCATGCTCTTCTTGTGACTTAGAATAGACTAAGATGTCATCCAGATAGACCACAACGAACTTGTCAAGATACTCCATGACAACCGAGTTCATGAGCCTCGAGAAGGTGGCAGGTGCGTTGGTGAGACCGAAAGACATGACCGTGTACTCATACAGGCCATAGCGGGTGGTGAAAGTTGTCTTAGGAACATCTTCCTTGCAAATCTTGATTTGGTGATAACCACTTCTCAAGTCAAGCTTAGAGAATACCACAGCTCCAGCTAGCTGATCGAAGAGATCATTAATCCGCGGAAGGGGATATTTATTCTTGATGGTTTTAGCATTGAGAGCCCGATAGTCAACACAAAGTCTATCAGTCTGGTCTCGCTTCTTCACAAAGAGGGTTGGGCTACCCCAAGAAGAAGTACTATGCTGAATGAAACCCAACTTCTCTTGTTCATCAAGTCGACGCTTGAGTTCAGCCAACTCAGCAGACCCATCTTATAAGGCCGCTTGGAGATAGGAGCGTACCAGTTCAAGCTCAATTACAAACTCAACTCGACGATCCGGAGGCATACCGCAACTCTTCAGAAAGACATCCGGAACTCACAGATCACGAACACTCAATAGCTTCCATAGCATCCACATTCAGAGCCGCCAAAGAGAAAAGCGGATAGGGAGTCGACTTGGAGAATAGACTATATGGCCTTCAGGAATCTTCAGAGAAACCGAGCGTTCAGCACAATCAATCACAGCTGCATTTGCTGTCAACCAATCCATGCCCAAGATGACATCAATGTCAGAATTGCCCAAAACAATTAAGGAAGCCGAGAACGAAGAGCCACCAATGTCAATTTGATTGCCATGGCTGACTTTAGAAGCTGCCATCTTTGCTCCAGGAGAAAGGACCATTAACCGCTTGAGGAGAGGATCCATCACTAACTCATTCTCATTTGCAAACTTGTGAGACACAAAAGAATGCGATGCACCAGAATCAAACAAAACTCGTGCAGGGACTGAGTTAACGGATAGCATACCCATCACAACTCCAGGTGCATGCTCAGCTTGAGCGGCGTTGATGCAGTTGGCACGAGCAACCGTAGACCCGGGCTTGGTGTTGATGTTGAGAGCTCGAGGTGGTGGTGCACGAACCAAAGGAGAGCTTGCCGCAGATCTTGGAGGTGGTGGAGGAAGAGCCTTGTTCTTCAACGGACAGTTCCAGTTTTGATGCCCAGTGTCTCCACAAGTGTAACAAGCACCAGGTGGACGTGGAGCAACGAGCTGTGGACTTCCGCCAGCGCCCAGGTAGTGGTGGTTGTAGCCCCGGGAGCAGCAAAGTGAGGAAGTTTGGTGGCCTTGCTGCCAGCTTGAAGGTCTTGGTGGAGCCGGGAGCGACGGTGGGGTGTTAGGAACCCAGACACGACGCTTAGAAGGAGCTGACATAGCTGAAGAGCCTGCTGCATCACGGCTGTGTTTCTTTGACTCCTCAAACACTTGCCTACTTGCCTCTTCCTGCAGAGCTATATGCTGAAGTTCTAGAAAAGACGCCGGCCTTGCATGTGTGATTGCATACTTGATCGATGCATTGAGCCCTTGCCGGAACCTCTTTTGCTTCTTCTTGTCATCAGAGATCTCATCGCCACCATAACGAGAAAGGTTCATGAAGTTCCTGATGTAGGTGTTGACATTGTCATTGCCCTGCTTGAGGTTGAGAAACACTTCCTTCATCCTCTCCATGACAATTTCTCGATGACATCGCTCTTTGAAAGCTCCAGTGAACTGTCCCCAAGTAGGCTGAAAACCAGAGTGGTTTGCCTTCAGGTAATTCTCCCACCAGAGAGCTGCATCTCCCTTCAGAAGGTGAGTGGCACACTTTACCCATTCTTGCTCAGGAACATCAACAGTTGCCAGTAACCTTGACATCTCACGCAACCAATCATCAGCATCAAGTGGTTAATCCGAAACATCAAACTGGCGTGGGTTGAACTTCAGGAAGCTTTTGATGTCCCCTCGCTTGGGAGGTGGAGGTAGCGGAACAAACTCATTCCTCCTGACACTTTCCTCAAAACGCTGCTGGTTCTGCTGCATTGCTGCCAAGGCATTGGCGATGCTTGACAACGCTGCCCCCAGTTCAGGTTGTATGTCCTCCTCGCTGCTGTGTACAGAGGCGACGCCGGGGATCTCCTGTCCTTCCTCGACGACCACAACACCACGCCCGCCTCCTCGTACTGCAGGTGGAGCCGAAACCGACGGTGGCCGGCGATGGTTAGCTGGCGGCGATGGAGAAGAGAGGGGAGCGGGCAGGGCGCCTCGGCCAGATCTGGAGATGCAGGAGGACCGTGAGGTGGTGGTAAAGCATAGGGGGAGAGGGGGTGCCGTGGGGAGATGGGGTAGATGGGAAAAGGTGGCCTCGGTGCCACCTTTCTCTCCTCCCCTCCTCACGTGCTTGGGTCGGCTTACAGGTGGGACCAGAGGGCGAGGCCAAGGAGGCAGGGGCAGGCTCGGGCTAGGGGCCACAAGGCAGGGAGAGAAGAGAGGGAGAGAGGGTAGGCTCGGGTTGGGTGGTGGTAGCTAGGTGGCTCGGGCTAGGGTTGGCATTAGGGTTGGGGTAGCTAGGTGGGGCCAGGGAGAGAGGGTGGCCAGGTGGGGCCAGCTAGGTAGAGAGAAGAGAGAGAGGCCGAGAGAGAGGGGTGGTAGCTTAGGGTTTTCGTTTAGATGGGGGTGTGGGTTTAGATTAGGATGGGGTGGAGGGGTATGGTGATGATGGGGTAGGTGATTAGAGGGAACTTAGATAGAGGATTAGAGAAAGAGGGGTGAGAGCTAGGGTTTTAGAAGCATGCATGCTCCAAACCTAGATCAAGCAAGATCATGAGGAAAAGAGAGAGAGAGAGGGACGTGGTTTTATAAAAGATCCACTCAAAATTCAAATAAAAACCAAATGCTAGAAAAGGTGGCACTTGCATGGCCCATGCAAAATATTTATTGCCATGTTGATTCTTGTGAATAGTACATGGCATTTTTATTATGCATTCCCAAAATTGGAGTAAGGCCTAAGCAAAAGAATTTAGCAGGAATTCCAAGTGGAGTAGATGGAGATGATCACATTGGATTATAATTGGGAATTACTAGTGTGTATATTCCACTAGATGTTTAATAGTCCCAAAAATATTCCCACATGAGCATAAATCCATAATAATCCATATGGAAGCTAGGAAAAATGGTTCCACTCCCAAGGCATTCAAAGGTGGCCAAGTGGCTCTCATATATCAATAATGTGAAAACAACATGATGCTAAGATGAGAGCATGTGGAAAAATAATTGGATCCATCCCAACCCACATGAGCTAGAGGTAAAACCAATAAGTGCCAAGCTCATATTTAGTTGGATGGTGGAATTATAAGATGGTGAAAGAAAGGTGGTGGAGTTAATAAAAGATATGCCCCCAACTCAACTTGGGCATTAAACAATATATCAAGAACCAAATACATTATCAAGAGGCAAATACAATTAACAATGCATATGAGAGAAGAACCAAAACAAAAGGGTTTTATATGATGCTCAAATGCAAGGAGGCATGATGACATGAGCATGATATAATGATGATGCAACAATTATATATTTGAAGCAGCCATTATATTACTATACCAAGTAGCATTACAATTGTTAGACAATTGAGATGCTACAACTCTCCCCCACTAAACAGGAATCTCGCCCCGAGATTCTAGGATGAAGAAGAAGACACAAAGAGGGTAGGATACTTGGCACGGAGATCATCTTCACATTCCCAAGTGGCTTCATCAACAGAATGGTGCGACCACTGCACCTTGCAGAACTTGATGGACTTGTTGCGAGTCCTTCTTTCTGCGGTTTCAAGGATTTTTGTGGGGTGTTCTTGATAAGACAAGTCTTCTTGGAGATTGATAAGCTCATGGTCCACGGTCCTGCCGGGATCCTTGAAGCACTTCTTGAGCTGAGAGATGTGGAAAACATCATGGACCTTGAGTTTTTCCGGGAGCTCAAGAGCATAAGCAACTTCTCCTCTTCTTCCACGAATTTTGAAAGGACCGATGTATCTAGGAGCCAGCTTCCCTTTGATACCAAAACGGTGCGTGCCTCTCATGGGAGTGACACGAAGGTAAACGAGATCACCAGGGACATACTCCATGTCCGTGTGCTTCTTGTCATAATTGCTCTTCTGGCGACTTTGAGCAATCCTCAGATTTTCAAGAATGATATGAACCTTCTCCTCCGCTTGAGTCACAATGTCAGGGCCAAACAAGATCCTTTCACCTGCACCCGACCAACCAATCGAAGTTCTGCATTTGCGACCATAGAGAGCCTCAAATGGTGCCATCTTTAGACTTTTCTGGAAGCTGTTGTTGTAAGAGAATTCAGCATAAGGAAGACATTCTTCCCACTTCATGCCAAAAGAGATGACGCAAGCACAAAGCATATCCTCCAGAATCTGATTGACTCTTTCAACTTGTCCTTGCGACTGAGGGTGGTAAGCTGTGCTGAAGTTCAACTTTGTTCCCAAAGCATTTTGGAAACTCTCCCAAAACTTGGAAGTGAAGATGCTTCCACGGTCTGAACTGATCTCAAGCGGAACCCCATATAGAGAGACAATTCTGTTGATATAGAGCTCAGCCAACTGAATTGCAGAAATTGTTTCCTTGACGGGGAAGAAGTGAGCCACTTTAGAAAGCCTGTCAATGACAACAAAGATTGCATTGTTGCCCTTCTGCGACCTCGGGAAACCAGTGATGAAGTCCATCTCTACTTTCTCCCATTTCCATTCCGGGGGTTTCAATGGCTGTAGAAGACCGGAAGGTTTCTGATGGATGGCTTTCACTCTACGGCAGACATCACACTCCGAGACATACTTTGCACAATATCGTTTCAAACCAGGCCACCAATATTGTGTTTTCAAGTCCATGTACATATTTGTGCTGCCAGGGTGGCTCACACCACCCTGTGGCACGGGCCCACCCCTGGCCACGCCACCAGGTGGAGTGGCCACTCCGGACTCCGTCTCCGACCCGTTTTCTCCTAGTACCTTCCTTTTGGTGTGAAACTTCGTAATATATAATCCCCTGTATCCCCCAAGGTTCGTATATTGTGTTTTCGTCATGTTTTTGTTTTGATCTGTTTCTGACAGGTAGAGTCCCAGATTTGGAGCCACAATGTCTTCCTCTGGATCAGCCAAGGAAGATTCTTTAGAGGATATCATCAACCCATACATGAGAGAGTTGAAGATTCATCCCAAGGAGTTGTTGCTTGAAGATGGAGAGGTCTGGATAAAAGAGGTTCGAGGCCCTAAGGGTGAAGGAAGTCTAGAGGACAGGATGGAAGCACTAGAGCAAGAAGTCTTTAGGTACAAGAAGATGGCGGAACGCGAAGTGGATATCATCCATAAGATTTGTTCCGAACTCATTGCCGAGCACCAAGAGGAGACTGCTGAGCTCAAGGATGAAGTCCTCTCACTCCGCCAAACAACCAACGAACTGCAAGCACAACTCTACGATGTTCAAAATCAAAACTGTGAGTATGAGGTTAGGTTTAAACGCATAAGTGTTGCTGCAAGTTTCAGGATGCTGGAAACCATGATGTCCTTTGTTGATGGGAAGCCCTTACCCTGGAAGTCGGACGATGATGAGAGGATACCACCACCACCGAAGGAGTAATTCGTCATCAGGTTTGGCATCCCCTTGGTTTGTTCCAAGCTTAGGGGAGTGCCGCGGTATCACATCACTATCTTCTATCTTTTTTACCTTTTTAGTAGAGTCATATCATGAATAGAGAAGTTATCATGTAGGATGGTTTGCATTATGGAAGTGTCCCCTCTCTCGTTAGATATGTATCCCTTGGTGTGAGTTGCCGTTATGGAATATTAATGAGAAGTTCTATCATTCACTCTTTTGCATAGCTTATATTAGTTTTCAATTCGTGGTTATATGATTGATCTTGTTGTTAGTATTGGTATCACTTTGGGATCATTGAGTTAATCTAGTTGGTTTTGGCAAACCTGGCTCGGTCAGTAGCAACACTACTTTTGAGAGTTGAATGAAAAGATAAGAGTACTCTAAAGAAAAATAATTTCATCATCTTTCTTTCTTGATTTGCTCATAAGTCTAGTATTCTCTAGTTAAGATCTTTTGTGCTTCCAAGAAGATTGCATGTTTGTTTTTTATCACTTGTATGTTTGTTTGTTTCCTTCAAGTCTTATAGTTGCTACCCAGTCTTGCTAGCCAAAAACCTGTACTGAGAGGGAATTCTTCTCGTGCATCCACCTCCTTTAAACCAAAACCTTTGCCATTTGTGTCCACCATACCTACCTAGTAGCATTATTACTATTCCAAGTAAATTCTTGTTTTATCTACCTCCCAAATTAAACTTGTTATGTGAAAATTAGTGATTAAAGCTCTCACGAACTTGATGACACACTTTATTTTCTTGTACTTAATAAACTTGAACCATTGGGTCCTTCTTTGTTGCGTATATGCTTGCGCTTTATGAGTTGAAGTTAGCAGAACCATGTATCATGGGGAACGCTTTCAACACTGCCATGGTACTTTGTACCTAGTTGATATCATGTTCTTTTGCCTATGGATCCCGGCGGTGTGAAATAAAAGTGGAACTTCTAAGATCATGGAGTTTATATTTGTGTTAGAGAAATGCCTGGGCCGCTAGCCTAAGCCATGCCTAATCATGGTGGAAACTTGCAGCATAACTATAGTGAGCATTCTATGAAGCATCCTCAATAAAAACCTATTCAAATAGCAAATAAAAAGATCGCTGAGATGCTCACTTTCTGCTTGCCTTGTCATTTTGATTATGGGATAGCTCCTGTGTCTTGTGCAAGGGGTACCCCGTTGGCGGTTCTCAATGATACACCTGTATTTACAGTGACAAGAGCTTGCTCATGACTGAAGTTGAGTAGCATATGAGGTTCGGTCTTTGTAAGTAAGGGGCATGGGACTTCAATTTATAACTTGTCAAGCATATCCTCTTAGTTGTGTCACTTTAACCTAAATCACCTAAAGATGCCTATGATAGGGCAATGAGAGCTGAAAGCTAGTAAGTATCATAATTTTTGGGAGCTCTTTATGAGACTTGCAATCCCTGCTTCCCTCTACGAAGGGCCTTTCTTTTACTTTTTAGTTGGGTCAGTAAACCTACTCCTTTCTATCTCAGCAAGTATTTTTAGTTGTTGTGTTTCATTCATTCACATGATGATTTATTCAAATCATGTTTCTTATGTTCCTTGTTTTGCACATTGCTCTTATCTTGATGATTACTACTTTGAAAGCTATCATTGAAAATCAGTTATTTGTGAACTCTAGCAAATTATCAACTATTCTTCGACCAAGAGCTAAGTTTGCCATTGCCAATTACGATTTACATCATGTATCTCTATTGTATTTCCTTTACTTATTGCAAGTAAGTTATATAATAGTGAGTTGTCTTATATTATGATCTATGTATTGATGAATGTGATGCTTCTTGTCCGTATTCTTTTTATCGACTCTTCACTCCATAAACCTGAGGCCATGTTTATTGAGCTCAGTTTCGCTTGGGGACAAGCGAAGTCTAAGCTTGGGGGGAGTTGATACGTCCATTTTGCATCACTATTCTATATCATAATTTACTGTTATTCATTGATATATTTCATATTAAGAGATGATACTTATGTAATTTCATCTATTTTTGCATGGTTGATGACTTTTGGAGCATGGACCGCTGCAGTCAGGATTCTGATGGAAAAGGTGCTGTTTGGAGGCAAAATTCGCGAAGATCAGAAAATCCGGGAAAATATACGGAAAATCCTACTTTTCCAGAAGACGAAGGCTTCCAGAAGAGGGAGTGGAGATGGGCCACAGGGGGACCACACCACCCCCTGGCGCGGGCCACCCTAGGCCGCGCCACCAGGTGGTGTGGCCGCCCTGGCCCACCTCTGGCTCTCCCCTCTGGCGTATATATTCCTCCCGAAACCCTAAGACTCGGGGAGCAACCACAGAAAGATTACGCCGCCTCTGCGGGGCAGAAAACACGAGAGAGAAAGATCTCTCCGCAGACAGATTTCTGCCGGGGGAATTCCTCCCCGAAGAGGGGAGATCATCGCCATCAACACCATCATCAAGATGGACTTCATCAGGATCATCATCATCACCACCACCATCACCATCATCATCACCCTCATCACCATCTCCATATTGCTGTAACAGTTGGGTTGAATCTTCAATAGTTCTTAGGGGAAACTTTCCCGGTGTTGATTACTCTTTGTAGTTGATGCTATTGAGTGGAACCATTGAATTATTGTTTATGTTCAGATTGTTATACATCATTATTCCATCTCTGATCATGATCCATATGATGTCTTGTGAGTAGTTCGTTTTGTTCTTGAGGACATGGGAGAAGTCATGTTGTTAGTAGTGGAGTTGTGTTGAGAAAGATTCAATAGTTTGATATTTAAGTTGTGGTGTACTTCTTCTAGTGGTGTCATGTGAACGTCGACTACATGACACTTCACCTATATGGGCCTAGGGGAATGCATTATGTATTTGGCTACTAATCGTAGGGGTTGCCGGAGTGACAGAAACCTGAACTCCCGTTAGGAAACCATTGCACAAGGGACGGAAGGGTCTTAGAGTTTAAAGCTATGGTTAGGTTTCTACCTTAATTACTTTCTTGTACTTACGGATATTTGCAAGGGGTATAATCACAAGTATGTATTAGTCCTAGGAAGGTCAGTACATTAGCACAGGTTCACCCACACAACACTTAGCAAGCTAAAGAAGATTAATCAACTATATGAAGCGAAAGCACTTGACAGTTTTCCCATGTGTCCTCGAGAACGTTTGGTCATCTTAAGTAATACAACCGGCTTGTCCTTTGCTGCATAAAGGACTGGGCCACTTGCTGCATTTATTCCTACTATCTTTTATTTACTCATACCTCGTTTACTTGCTTTATCAAAAAACCCTAAAAATCTGTTTGCTAAGTATTTGAAGAGAATTCCTGATCCATACCACTAGCCAGCACCTTCTACTCCTCGTTGGGTTCGACACTCTTACTTATCGAAAATACTGCGATACACCCCCTATACTTGTGGGTCATCAACCACCACTAAACCATTTGATAAAATTATTTCAATTGAAACCACACAAGCATATTTCAAAAAATTGAAACCCCCACCTAAGGTTTTATGAACATTAGAAACTAGAACCACAAACAATTGAAATCACAAAAACGTGTTTCGAAACACTAAAATCAGATCGAACCATGTTGAACCATGTTGACGCCTCACAACCATGTTTCAAAACAATGGGAACCCACAAAAAATGAAACCATAAAACCACATTTGAACAACCCAAAACCAAACAAACATACTAGAAACAATGGAAACAAGAATAGCCTGTTTCATTAGATTGAAACCACACAAGCATGGCTCAAACAATTCAAACCAAAAAAGTATGTTTGAAATAATGGAAACCACCACCGGTCGAAAAATGAAACCGCAAAACCATGTTTCAATAAATTAAAAGAAAATGAAACTATCTTTGAAACCAATGAAACCAAAATTAGGTGTTTGAAACAATTGAAACCATAAACATTTGGAACCACTAAAACATATATGAAACAATTGAAACCACCACCCAACAACCACTGGAACCACAATACCATGTTTGAAAAAATTGAAACAACTTTCTGAGTTATTGGAACTACTGAAGCCAAATTGATACTTAATGAAACATTCGTGAAACAATTGAAACCACAAAAACATGCTTGCAACAATTGAGACATTTGAAACCGCGTCGCAACTAGTTATCAAGATTTTGAAACCATAATGAAACTTACTGAAGATACGGAAACCAAATGGATTGTTGTCGAAACCTTCATGACCCATTCAAACCAATATGGACTCTGTTGAAACTTTTGTGAATCAAATGAAACCACACAATCATGTTTCAAAAAATTGAGACCACATCACAACTAACTATCAAAATTTCAAAAGGACATGGGAACTTACTTGAACTGCTAAAACCAAATGGAACCTTATTGAAACCTCTGTCAACCAATTGGAACCAAACAAGCATGTTTGCAATAGTTGAAACATTTGAAACAAAATAGACTCTTGTTGAAACCTTTGTTAACCTATTGAAACCACAAAAGCATGTTTGCAACAATTGAAACGACTTTCAAACTTATTGGAACTATTGAAACCAAATTGGCACTTATCAAAACATTTCTGAAACAATTGAAACCACACAAGCATGCTTGTTACAATTGAAAACATATTGCAACTACTTATTAACATTTTGAAACCACATTGAAAGTTATTATAACTACTAAAACCTAATGGATAGTTGTCGAAACCTTCATGAACCATTTGAAACCAAATACAGACTTGTTGAAACCTTTGTTAACCAATTGAAACCACATTGAATCTTATTGGAACTGTGAAAACCAAATGGATTCTTGTCAAAACATTCATGACCCCATTAAAACCAAATGTGACCTGGCTAAAACTTTTATGAATCAATTGAAACCACACAAGCATGTTTCAAATAATTGAAACCACATCGCAACTACCTATCAAGATTTGAAGACGTCGTTGAAGCTTATTTGAACTGCTAGAACTAGATGGAACCTTATTGAAACCTCCATAAACCTATTGAAACCTAAATAGCATTATTGCAACAAGTGAGATATTTCAAACAAAATTGACACTAGTTGAATCTTTGCACACCTATTCAAATCACACAAGCATGTTTCTAACAATTATAACGACGCGGAAACTTATTCTAACAATTGAAACCAAATTTACACTTGTTGAATCCTTTATCAACCAATTGAAACTACACAAACATGTATCTAACGATTGAAACAACTTCACTACTACTTACGAACTTTAGGAAACAACGTTGAAACTTATTTGAAGTTTTGAAACCAAACATACACGTGTTGAAACCACATCATGTTTCTAACTTTTGAAACCACTTGTTGAAACCTCTCTGAACAAATTGAAACCACACCATCATGTTTCAAACAATTGAAACGACATCGCTACTACTTATAAACATTTTGAAAATGTGTTGAAACCTTGTCGACCTAATTGAACCAAAATAGAACCACCTTGCTAAAACCTTTGTAAACCTATTAAAACCACATAAGCATGTTGGTAACAATTGAAACCACATCGATGTTTTGAAACCACAAAGAAACTTATTGCAACTATTCAAACCCACAAGATATTGGTGCAAACCATTTTTACCAAATTGGAACCTAGCGCAACCTTTATGAACCCCTTCTAAACCAATTGAAACCACATAATTACTGCTTATCAAGATTTTTACATCAATAGGATCACTATAAGTTCTGTTTCTATACTATATTCCATAGAAATGTGCTAGCACAGACTAACATTTCCAATACAATAGAAAGAACCAATCTTACACATGTTGTTTATAGAACTGAATTACAGAAGCCAAGTAACTCGCTTTTCAGTTATTTCTATGTTGGAAGTTTTCATTGTAACTTCCTAAATGTTGATTGCAAGTCCTTGCACTAGGTCTACCAGAACAAGAAGATGCACCATGTATCACCGGACATCGACATCGCATCTTCTCTTTATTGCCGGAAGGAGCCATTAATAGGAAGGGCGAACGACATAGAGAACATATTGCAGAGTATGGGCTCGAGGCGATGGGTCCTAGGCACAAGCTGGTTATGTTAAGTGTCAATAGTTCCAAATTTCAACACAGGAATCCCAACGCAAACGGCACACTAAAGCACATGAAACAATCAACAAAACATCAGTTGGATACATAATGTGTTTGTCAGCACAACGAAGGAGGAAAGGGGCAGACTAGAAGTTAAAATTAAGCAAAGAACTTGACTTCTGAACTAAGATGCTCAAGGGAGGTCGATGGCGAGACGATGGAGGGGGAAGAAGATGAATATCGGAAGAATATATATGCATATATGAAGAACAAGGAGGGAAGGGCATGAAACAGTCCTCCACCATGACATGAAAGAAAGGTTACGGAAGGCGAACTTTCTACGCCATTGCTGGCACGAATAATCTGCCGCGGTACCACCATGGCCCTGGGAATGTTCGTTTGCGGTACCAAACTTGGTAGGTGAGCGCACCGTGGTACCCGAGTTGTCATCAATCGCGCGGAGGGGCCATAGTAGATTCGCCAATTGTCCAGAAGGGCCAAATGGGGGTGAATACAAATCTAACGGCCAAACGGTCGTTTGAACCAGACGAAAAACGGTTGAACTCAAATATCGCCGTTAGGTCAACTCTTCTTGGCCCCGCCATGTCAGTATTCCCCGTTATCTTTTGCGGTCGTGGACTAGCTTACCCTTGCGTGGACCAGATCCCTGAGTGGACCAGATCTATTTCTTTGCTCTGCTATGATCTTCTCCCCTGCTCCCCTCCCCATAACATTTGCTCAGCTCCGGCTGCTCGTCTCAGATCGGAGCTCGCACTTGCTCTAATTTGTGTCCACGCCATGTCCGGTCAACCTCCCACGCCTCTAATCGAAGCTCGCAGCCGTCGCCATTGCATCGTCCGCCGTATTGGAGCTTCGTGTCCCCAGACTAATATCTCGCCTCTAGCTAGTCCTTCTCGCACGGCGGAGCACGTCCCGTCGGGCGATCCAGGCCGGCGACCAGCCTCGGGAAGTTGCGTGCTGCCGCGCACCCCAGGCATGGTAGCCCTGGCATAGCAGTTCGACGACCATGCTCTCATGGACACCGTGCTAGGCGTCCGTCCCGCTGTGTCGCCGGCAGAGTTGCTGTCGGCTTTCAGGTCTCGTTTTAGGATCAGACGAAATGAGGTCAACATTGAGGTATGCGCGCCGCCATTTGATTTTTTTGTCCGGTTCGATCACAGCTCAGACACCGAGCGCGTTCTGCATTCTTCCCGTTCTTTTGAGTGCTGCGGGGAGAAAATGAGCTTCATGTGTTGGCATCATACCGTGGGTGGGACGATCGCTGGGGCAGCTTCGCTTCTTCTCCAAACTCGGCTTTGACGGCCTCCCATTGATGCTTGGGAGCGGAGGCCCTCAAGCAGGTCGTCAAGAGCCTTTACGGCGAAGCTGGTGGAAATCGTGCCACCGAGCGGATGGGTCATCGAGGTAAAGGCGTGGCTAAAAGATCCGATGTCGTTCCTAAGATGTGCGAGGTGCGATTCCAAGGTGGCAGGCGACAGCTTTGCTAGAAGCACCCGGTCATCATCCACCTGGAGGAGGTTCTGGAATCGGTACATGGCATTCAGGGCCCCGAAGAGGCTGCCAGAAAGCGTCCTCGTTGCCTGCAGTGTTGGCCTGGAAGGATCGATGGCACAGGACCACCACCGTTTCGCGACGGCGCACACAGTTTCGGTGGGGGGGCCGGGCTTGGACGAGCTAGAGGTTCTGATTTCCCTCGAGTGAAGACAGAGCTCTAGTGAATTGCCGTGGTATATGTGGCTAATGAATTTGTAGTATGGAGAGCGTAGCAGGAAGTTAGCATTGACTAAAAATGTGTAATAGTTTGAATCGATGTAGTACGTGTGTGTAATAGTTTGAAGTAGTATGTGTGTGTAATAGTTTGAATCGATGTAGTATGTGTGGGTAATGTATTTGATGTAGTGTGTGTGTGTAATAGTTTGAATCGATGTAGTTGAACACCGTGCTTTATAATTTCTGTGAATAACCAAGGACAACCTCATGAAAAGAGGGTGGTCTGGCAATGAGCAATGTCAATTCTGTGGATGCCAGGAAAATGTAGTCCATCTCCTCTTCAAGTACAAGGTAGCTACATTTGTAACACGTTGAACAGCACAGCCATCAGACCAAAATCTGTAGTCTGGGATAAAAAGATGCCAGTTAACTAGATTGAACCACGACTAGTAATTGAAGGAAATAGATACTTGATAGTATTTGCTTACAACAATAGTACTTCCATACAAAAGGGTCTTATACCTGCACAAAAGTGGGCTAAACTTCCTACTAGTTTATAGAACAATTCAAAGATTTCATCTACAAAGCCATTCTTGATTTAACTTAACTATTCTACACTGAAGAAACTACAAATCTCCACTAGAAAAGTTGGCTGGCCAATTGCCTTGAGAGGACATAAGTTCTTTGATCATTTAACCCAAACTGATCTATTGCCTTCTCGCCAAACTACTAGAAATTTGCATCGTTCATGCACGAGCGATTTGCGTGCACCAGTCCCGGTTCAGTTGGACCATCCGCGCCGCTGCAACGATTTCTTCGAAACTAAAATTCGACATCTCCTTCTCGGTATCGTAGGTCCGTGTGAACTCGAACCTAAATTCCGTGGCTGAGCTGATGCCCGCCGCCGGCTCCGGCTGCCGAACAATCCAGCATGCTGAGTGTAGACGCTTGGTCACCGCCACGATACGGCCTTCGACGGTGCATAGGATGGAGCGTCTTTGCCGCAGACGGCGTGCTCCAAGCCTCTCCCACTGAGGTAAGGTAGTCCGCGCTGAAGCGTGGACGCGAGAGTTCCTAGACCTTGGCGCTGCCCTGTTCAAGGGTTTGTACCCTCGGCGGCGGCATGCTCTCATGAACTATTTGATACGTACCTTGTTTCCACTGCCTAGAGAATGCCGTAATGCCACCGCGCGATTTCTCCACATTGCTCTCTTGGCCCTGCTTGCCGCATCTGGCGCCGACGACAGCACAGTCGCCGCCGCGGCCGATTCGGCACATTCGGGGAAATCATCCGCCTGGCAGGGCAATGGGAGACCGGCCTTGAAGTAGAGCTTCATGGCCTGCCTTAGAGGGGCTAAATACCCCAGTTTAGTTGGCTGGCGGCGGCTTAGGCGGGGCCATGTTACCCTAGTTGGTGCGGCGCGGAGGAGCTGCACAAGGTGAACTGTGGTTAGTCAGAGAAGGGGAGTGAAAGACTGACAGTAGGTTTGGACTACGGGCACGCGTGAAAATAACCATTTCCCATTTCCTTAGAGGGTAATAATTCGACACTCGTTGCATTAATAGCTCAATCTTTATTTCCCTTCTCAGCATAAGAGTGCGAACGTATTAAAAAGATCGGTCGTGGCTATCCACCTCATCGGGCAATGTACCAGGACAGGTAGGAGATGGGACCGGGTTTCATTTTAGAAATGTTGACGACTGTGCCCTTATGTTTATACGTTATTATTTATATGCCACCATGTACCGTCAATTGTAGCAACACCATCAGAAACAAGGGATAACGACGTGGCGTGATTTCTTTTTTTAAAGGGCATCAGAAACAGGGGATGCCGACGTGGCATGTTTTCTAACTAGCGGGCATGCCCCCTCTGTAGGGGAACGGGTAGGCTACACTAGCGTAAAATCATTTTTTTCTACCGCGTCAACCAGGAATACTATTTTCATAGATCACGGGATTACCGCTAGACGCGCAGGTGCGGAACTCGATGAAGCACGTCGTGACAGTGTAGATGTTCTACGTCTCCTCCTTGCCCTTGTCCCACGAGCAGCTCCCCTTTGGGCGGCTCGTCCAAGTGCTATAGATGCAGCACCTCCGAGGTATCCACACGTCCGGAGTGGAAGCCATCACACGTCAGACTGCTAGGTCTGCACGTGCAACATAGGCGAGAAGAGGAGTGGCGGCTGGGTGGAATGCTCAACCCTATTCAGCTCGCCTCACCCTCTCTTATATAGGCATCCCTGGTGGGCTTCTACATTAGCAGCCTAAGCCTGGTCTAATTCGGATCCAATCCTCATTAGGCTTCCAGCCCCTAAAGTGTGTGACCCTATAGGTTCATACACGTATAGACATGACACGAGTACACTTACTCCGTCAATAGTTGGTAGCGGCCTCTAGCAAGACGTGCCAACTCCTAAACGCATATAAAGATCATTCGGACGAACCATCACAAGGTTGGGTACATGTCTTTCCCTTTGCCTCACGATATTTGGTCTAGTTCCAAGCCGACCTCTCTTTCTCGATACTGTGATTCGGAATCCCTTTACTAGGTTAACTCTTAACCATATGTAGCACGGCCATGCATTTCTGGATCCGATCACTCGAGGGGCCCAGAGATATCTCTCTCAAGTAGAGAGGGGCAAATCCCATCTTGATTGACCGATGCCTTGCAACATGTATCAGGACAAACCCGAAAGCTACCTTTATAACTACCCAGTTACGGAGTAGTGTTTGATAGCCCCAAAGTAGGTCGATCCACATCTCAAGTACATGCGACAATCTCAGGTCTAAGGACAAAACGTACACGATGTGTAGAGAGAGCTGCAAGTATTATTGCTAGTCTCAAGTTGGGTCAGTCCAACCCCATGTTCATAACATGTGTCCACATCATTGGTTTGACATCTCCATGTCTACGACTTGCGAAACATAGTCATCAACCAATTGATGTGCTAGTCTAATATTCACGTGTGTCCTCACATGAACTCCAACTAGGGACAATTATTAGATAACCATACAAGTAAAGAGTTTCACAAACAGTTCACATAATTGCCAATCAATACAAGTTGCCTGGTATATGGATATTCAAGGAACATTATAAAAAACTCATGGACACACATGAAATACAATCATCTCTATGATTGCCTCTAGGGCATATTTCCTTCAGTCTCCCACTTGCACTAGAGTCAATCTAGATAGTATCTAATACGTATTGCTCTTGTGTGCACTTCATGCGCAGGATGCGGGAGTGGCTTAGTCAAGGGATCAGCAACATTTGAGTCCGTATGTATTTTGCATAACATGACACTACCATCATCAATGAACTCACGAATCAGATGGTAACACATGCGGATATGTTTGTTCTTCTGCTGATGTCTAGGTTCCTTGGCTTGTGCAATAGCACCATTGTTGTCACAATAAATGTCCAAGGGATTGGACGAGCCCTGAACCACACCAAGAGCGATCAGGAAATTCCTAGTCCAAACAGCTTCCTTTGCAGCCTCTGAGGCAGCAATATATTCAGCTTCTGTTGAAGAGGAGGCCACTGTATCTTGCTTGGAACTTTTCCAACTCACAACACCACCATTCATGACAAACACATAACCTGATTACGATTTTGAGTCATCTGAGCCGTTAAGGTAACTCACATCTGTGTAACCCTTTACACTGAGTTCAACCTCACCTCCATAAACTAGGAACATATCCTTAGTCCTTCTCAAGTACTTAAGGATATTCTTTACCGCTATCCAGTGACTCTCACCTGGATCAGCCTGGTATCTGCTCATAACACTTAGAGCATAGGAAACATCTGGGCGAGTACATGTCATCGCATACATGATGGATCCAATAGCCGAAGCATATGAAACCCTACTCATGCGCTCTCGCTCATCAGTGGTCGAAGGACACTGAGTCTTGCTAAGTTTAATACCGTGAGACATGGGCAAGAACCCCTTCTAGCCTCTTCCATGCTAAACCGTTTCAACACTTTGTCAATGTATGTACTCTGGCTTAATCCAACTAGCCTCCTTGATCTATCTCTATAGATCTTGATGCCCAGAATATATGCCGCTTCTCCATAGTCCTTCATAGAAAACTATTTTTCAATGAGGTCTTAATAGGCTTGAGCATAGGAATGTCATTTCCAATCAGTAATATGTCATCCACATATAAGATTAGAAACACAAGTGATTTCCCATTTTCTTTCTTATACACACAAGGTTCTTGTTCATTTTTGGTGAAGCCAAAATCCTTTACAACTTCATCAAATCGAATGTTCCAACTCCGAGATGCTTGCTTTAGCCCATAAATAGACTTTTGAAGTTTGCGTACCTTTCCAGCATTGTTTGGATCGACAAAACCTTCGGGCTGCATCATATACATGTCCTCAGTAAGGATTCCATTTAAGAAAGCCGTCTTGACGTCCATCTGCCATATTTCATAATCGAAATATGTAGCAATGGCTAGAATGATCCGTATAGATTTGAGCATCGCTACGGGCGAGAAAGTCTCGTCATAGTCAACTCCTTGAACTTGTCGAAAACCTTTTGCAACAAGTCGAGCTTTATGGATGTGAACATTTCGATCCATATCAATCTTCTTCTTATAGATCCACTTGCACTCGATGGCTTTAAAACCATCAGGCAGGTCAACCAAGTTCCAAACTTGATTGTCTCCCATGGACTCTATCTTGGATCTCATGGCAATCAGCCATTTCTCAGAGTCTGGGTCCACCATCGCTTCTGCATAGGTCGCATGCTCATCATTGTCTAACAATAATAACTTTCACGCTTCGTGGAGCCTCGCCGACCTTCGTGGCTGTGGTGCTTCTATTGCCACGGGTTCCTCAACTTGTTCTGCTACAATAGCATCACTTGTAGAAGCATCCCCGACTGGCTCATCTTGAACTTCTTCAAGTCGCACCGACCTTCCACTCATTCCCTTCGTGAGAAACTCTTCTCTAGGAAAACACCGCTATGAGCGACAAACACTTTGCCCTCTTCTCGGTTGTAGAAGTAATACCCTAAGGTTTCCCTTAGGTATCCCACAAAAATGCACTTATCCGATTTGGGTGTTAGCTTGTCCGACTGAAGTCGCTTGACAAATGCATCACAACCCCAAATCTTTAGAAAAGACAAACTAGGATTCTTTCCAGTCCACATCTCATATGGTGTCTTAACTACGGATTTAGACGATACCCTGTTTAGTGTGAAAGCTGCTGTTTCTAGCACGTAACCCCAAAATGATAATGGTAAATCCGACTGGCTCATCATCGATCGAACCATGTCCAACAAAGTTCGATTACACCGTTCGGAGACCACGTTTCTTTGAGGTGTTCCGGGTGGCGTGATCTGTGGAACAATTCCGCAACTCTTAAGATGATTGCTAAACTCGTGACTCAAATATTCACCTCCACGATCAGATCGATAGGCCTTTATTTTCTTGCCACGTTGATTCTCTACCTCATTCTGAAACTCTTTGAACTTTTCAAAAGTTTTAGACTTATGCTTCATCAAGTAGACATAGCCATATCTACTGAAATCATCAGTGAAAGTAATGAAGTAGTGATATCCTCCTTTGGCTATCGTGCTCATTGGTCCACATACATCAGTATGTATGAGTTCCAACAAGTCTATCGCTCTCTCGGGAAACCCCGTAAAAGGCGTCTTGGTCATCTTTCCAAGTAAACAAGCTTGACATGTCTTGTATGATTCAAAATCAGACGAAGTTAGAAGACAATCACCATGGAGCTTCTTCATGCGCTTTTCACTTATATGCCCCAAACGACAATGCCATAAATAGGTAGGACTCAAATCATTTGGCCGAAGCCTTTTAGCACTAACATTGTAAACACATGCATTATCAAGATTTAAAATAAATAACCCATTCACAATGGGAGCCTCAGCCACAAACATAGCATTCTTAGAGATTACACAACCATTGTTTGTACTCGTGAATGAATAACCATCCCTCATCAAACATGAAGGTGATAAAATGTTTTGACCCATACTAGGAATGTAATAACAATTATTTAACTCCATAATAAATCCTGACGGAAGGTGAAGTTGCATGACACCGACGAACAATGCAGCAACCCTTGCTTTATTTCTGACGTGAAAATCCACTTCGCCTTTCTGCACTTCTCTAGTTCTTATTAGCCCCTGCATCGAATTGCAAATATGAGCATCCGATCCGGTATCAAATACCCATGAGTTAACATAAGAATCTGCGAGAAAAATGTCCACAACATTTACAACAAGCGTACCTGAGTGGGAAGTACTCTTACTTCCACCCTTCTTCAAAGAAGCCTGGTACTTGCTGCAGTTTCTCTTCTAGTGGCCATATTCATGACAAAAGAAACACTCAGTGTCTCCTGCAGGTCCAGCCTTTTGCTTGCGTGCAGGGTTTGGCTTAGGGATCGTATCCTTAGCCTTGCCCTTCTTCTTCTGCCAAGAAGTGCCCTTTTTCTTGAAGCTAGGCTTGTTCTGCACAGCCATCACATGGCTATGCCCTACACACTTCTTAATGTCACATTCTGCTATTTTCAGCATCCCACATAATTCATTAAGGCCCCTCTCCACCCCATGCATATGGTAGTTCGAAATGAAATGCCCATAGCTAGATGGAAGAGATGCCAAAATGAAATCAGTGGCCAACTCTTGGCCTAATGGAAAACCAAGCTTTTCCAAAGTTTGATTGTAACCAACCATTTTGATCACATGGGGGCCTACAATGCTCCTCCGCCAACTTGCATTCCACAAAGGACTTAGCGACATTGTACCTCTCAGACCTAGCCTTAGTCTAGAACATGTCCTTAAGCGCAACGATCATATCGTACGCTTCCTGATCCTCAAACTGCTTTTGAAGATCAGGTTCCATGCATGCAAGCATAAGACAACTAACCTCAAGAGATTCATCACATGCTTTCTTGTAGGCATTCTTAAGGACAGCAGTTGCATTATCAGCAGGTTCATCCGGGAATGGGGTATCCAGAACAGTTTCCTTTTTCTCAGCCCTGAGAACAATTCTCAGGTTACGGACCCAGTCCGAATAGTTTGTTCCATTTAGTTTATCTTTTTCAAGAATCGAACGCAAAGCAAAAGGTGATGAATTGTTCAGTGCCATTGATATACAACAAAAATATGCAAAATACTAATCCATGTAACCATGAAAGGGTAAAACATATTAAACAATTTAATAGCATATACTCCCACTTAAATCAACATCCCTCTATTGATACTAAGTGATTCAAGATCCACAATTAACAAGTCGACTAGTGAGCTTTAGCATCACTGCTAGAAGACAAGGTAAATCGGTAAGCAACCTTTGCTAATCATATCACATATGACTCTTGTTGTTGGGTGAAATCTCTATGTCAAAACTAGGCGCCCAACCTTTATGCCCCAAGGTCCTTAACTGTTAAGATGACCTTGTTAAGCTCACCAACCCTTATGCGTGTAGGTATCCTATACAAACCCATCCAGCCAAGGAAAACCGTGGCACCCTAATTTCATAGACCCACCGACGATTGTACAGGGCATAGGATGGTGCAAGGTTTGGTTGGGAGGGCATGGTTTAACTTAAACTTTGTGAGGATCATTCTACTTCTATCATCTAAGCATGCATAGTAGTAAAACGTATAAGAATAGCATTCACATAGATGTGATACAGTATGGCCCATTTTTCTCATGGTGATCTCCATCGCCATAGAACCTGTTCACCATGATGATCTCCATCTTCATGCTCTATGCGAGCCATCCTCCAAGTGATGAGTTCTCCAAGAACTAATACAAGCTATTACTCCTAAGCAGCTAGTATTCAAAATTACATGGTATTGGGATCATCACAAGTTGGCACGCAGGCCATTACAATAATTGACAACACATATGGCTCCAGCCGTGTTGCCCTACTCACGACACGCAGGTCATGAAAAACACATACATGCATCACATACATTTTGGGGCCATACTGATCACATACATCCTGCAAAAACAAGTTGTGCATAGAATAGCATTCTACCGGATCATGTGAAATCGTAGCACCTATGAACCTTAACGTGATACCAAAGGGGGCTACGATTAAGGGGGGGGTCTAGGGGGTCTCCCCCTGTGGGGTTCGAAGGGGCAGTGCCCCTCGCGGTATCTCCGGGCATCCGGACATTTGTGAAAAATGAGAGATCAAATCTATACAATTTTCTTTAAGGATTTTGATCGGCAAATCAAATTCACCATAAACCGACCATAGTTCCGATTCGACCAAACTCCTTTGATCACGGTACATCGATTCAGATCTAATTCCTGATTCGATCAATCATATTGATCTTCGCGTGATTCAAAAGGATTTATGTGTCACTGTCTACCCCGATGGTGGAAACCGACCGGTAGGGGTAAGTCGTTCGACAACCTTAGAATCACAATCATGGAAAATAAGATCATAGATCAATCCAGAACCACCACCATATAGACGATCACATCATCCATATGCAAACTTCCCGAACCTATGACTGAACAACATCGGCTCTAATACCACTGTAGGGGAACGGGTAGGCTACACTAGCGTAAAATCAAAATTTTCTACCGCGTCAACCAGGAATACTATTGTCATAGATCACGGGATTACCGCTAGACGCACAGGTGCGGAACCCGATGAAGCACGTCGCGGCAGTGTAGATGTTCTACGTCTCCTCCTTGCCCTTGTCCCACGAGCAGCTCCCCTTTGGGCGGCTCGTCCAAGTGCTATAGATGCAGCACCTCCGAGGTATCCACACGTCCGGAGTGGAAGCCGTCACACGTCAGACTGCTAGGTCTGCACGTGCAACACAGGCGAGAAGAGGAGTGGCGGCTGGGTGGAATGCTCAACCCTATTCAGCTCGCCTCACCCTCTCTTATATAGGCATCCCTGGTGGGCTTCTACATTAGCAGCCCATCAGCAGCCTAAGCCTGGTCTAATTCGGATCCAATCCTCATTAGGCTTCCAGCCCCTAAAGTGTGTGACCCTATAGGTTCATACACGTATAGACATGACACGAGTACACTTACTCCGTCAATAGTTGGTAGCGGCCTCTAGCAAGACGTGCCAACTCCTAAACGCATATAAAGATCATTCGGACGAACCATCACAAGGTTGGGTACATGTCTTTCCCTTTGCCTCACGATATTTGGTCTAGTTCCAAGCCGACCTCTCTTTCTCGATACTGTGATTCGGAATCCCTTTACTAGGTTAACTCTTAACCATATGTAGCACGGCCATGCATTTCTGGATCCGATCACTCGAGGGGCCCAGAGATATCTCTCTCAAGTAGAGAGGGGCAAATCCCATCTTGATTGACCGATGCCTTGCAGCATGTATCAGGACAAACCCGAAAGCTACCTTTATAACTACCCAGTTACGGAGTAGTGTTTGATAGCCCCAAAGTAGGTCGATCCACATCTCAAGTACATGCGACAATCTCAGGTCTAAGGACAAAACGTACACGATGTGTAGAGAGAGCTGCAAGTATTATTGCTAGTCTCAAGTTGGGTCAGTCCAACCCCATGTTCATAACATGTGTCCACATCATTGGTTTGACATCTCCATGTCTACGACTTGCGAAACATAGTCATCAACCAATTGATGTGCTAGTATAATATTCACGTGTGTCCTCACATGAACTCCGACTAGGGACAATTATTAGATAACCATACAAGTAAAGAGTTTCACAAACAGTTCACATAATTGCCAATCAATACAAGTTGCCTGGTATATGGATATTCAAGGAACATTATAAAAAACTCATGGACACACATGAAATACAATCATCTCTATGATTGCCTCTAGGGCATATTTCCTTCAGTCTCCCACTTGCACTAGAGTCAATCTAGATAGTATCTAATACGTATTGCTCTTGTGTGCACTTCATGCGCAGGATGCGGGAGTGGCTTAGTCAAGGGATCAGCAACATTTGAGTCCGTATGTATTTTGCATAACATGACACTACCATCATCAATGAACTCACGAATCATATGGTAACACATGCGGATATGTTTGTTCTTCTGCTGATGTCTAGGTTCCTTGGCTTGTGCAATAGCACCATTGTTGTCACAATAAATGTCCAAGGGATTGGACGAGCCCTGAACCACACCAAGAGCGATCAGGAAATTCCTAGTCCAAACAGCTTCCTTTGCAGCCTCTGAGGCAGCAATATATTCAGCTTCTGTTGAAGAGGAGGCCACTGTATCTTGCTTGGAACTTTTCCAACTCACAACACCACCATTCATGACAAACACATAACCTGATTACGATTTTGAGTCATCTGAGCCGTTAAGGTAACTCACATCTGTGTAACCCTTTACACTGAGTTCAACCTCACCTCCATAAACTAGGAACATATCCTTAGTCCTTCTCAAGTACTTAAGGATATTCTTTACCGCTGTCCAGTGACTCTCACCTGGATCAGCCTGGTATCTGCTCATAACACTTAGAGCATAGGAAACATCTGGGCGAGTACATGTCATCGCATACATGATGGATCCAATAGCCGAAGCATATGAAACCCTACTCATGCGCTCTCGCTCATCAGTGGTCGAAGGACACTGAGTCTTGCTAAGTTTAATACCGTGAGACATGGGCAAGAACCCCTTCTTAGCCTCTTCCATGCTAAACCGTTTCAACACTTTGTCAATGTATGTACTCTGGCTTAATCCAACTAGCCTCCTTGATCTATCTCTATAGATCTTGATGCCCAGAATATATGCCGCTTCTCCATAGTCCTTCATAGAAAACTATTTTTCAATGAGGTCTTAATAGGCTTGAGCATAGGAATGTCATTTCCAATCAGTAATATGTCATCCACATATAAGATTAGAAACACAAGTGATTTCCCATTTTCTTTCTTATACACACAAGGTTCTTGTTCGTTTTTGGTGAAGCCAAAATCCTTTACAACTTCATCAAATCGAATGTTCCAACTCCGAGATGCTTGCTTTAGCCCATAAATAGACTTTTGAAGTTTGCGTACCTTTCCAGCATTGTTTGGATCGACAAAACCTTCGGGCTGCATCATATACATGTCCTCAGTAAGGATTCCATTTAAGAAAGCCGTCTTGACGTCCATCTGCCATATTTCATAATCGAAATATGTAGCAATGGCTAGAATGATCCGTATAGATTTAAGCATCGCTACGGGCGAGAAAGTCTCGTCGTAGTCAACTCCTTGAACTTGTCGAAAACCTTTTGCAACAAGTCGAGCTTTATGGATGTGAACATTTCGATCCATATCAATCTTCTTCTTATAGATCCACTTGCACTCGATGGCTTTAAAACCATCAGGCAGGTCAACCAAGTTCCAAACTTGATTGTCTCCCATGGACTCTATCTTGGATCTCATGGCAATCAGCCATTTCTCAGAGTCTGGGTCCACCATCGCTTCTGCATAGGTCGCATGCTCATCATTGTCTAACAATAATAACTTTCACATCGTGGAGCCTCGCCGACCTTCGTGGCTGTGGTGCTTCTATTGCCACGGGTTCCTCAACTTGTTCTGCTACAATAGCATCACTTGTAGAAGCATCCCCGACTGGCTCATCTTGAACTTCTTCAAGTCGCACCGACCTTCCACTCATTCCCTTCGTGAGAAACTCTTCTCTAGGAAAACACCGCTACGAGCGACAAACACTTTGCCCTCTTCTCGGTTGTAGAAGTAATACCCTAAGGTTTCCCTTAGGTATCCCACAAAAATGCACTTATCCGATTTGGGTGTTAGCTTGTCCGACTGAAGTCGCTTGACAAATGCATCACAACCCCAAATCTTTAGAAAAGACAAACTGGGATTCTTTCCAGTCCACATCTCATATGGTGTCTTAACTACGGATTTAGACGATACCCTGTTTAGTGTGAAAGCTGCTGTTTCTAGCACGTAACCCCAAAATGATAATGGTAAATCCGACTGGCTCATCATCGATCGAACCATGTCCAACAAAGTTCGATTACACCGTTCGGAGACCACGTTTCTTTGAGGTGTTCCGGGTGGCGTGATCTGTGGAACAATTCCGCAACTCTTAAGATGATTGCTAAACTCGTGACTCAAATATTCACCTCCACGATCAGATCGATAGGCCTTTATTTTCTTGCCACGTTGATTCTCTACCTCATTCTGAAACTCTTTGAACTTTTCAAAAGTTTTAGACTTATGCTTCATCAAGTAGACATAGCCATATCTACTGAAATCATCAGTGAAAGTAATGAAGTAGTGATATCCTCCTTTGGCTATCGTGCTCATTGGTCCACATACATCAGTATGTATGAGTTCCAACAAGTCTATCGCTCTCTCGGGAAACCCCGTAAAAGGCGTCTTGGTCATCTTTCCAAGTAAACAAGCTTGACATGTCTTGTATGATTCAAAATCAGACGAAGTTAGAAGACAATCACCATGGAGCTTCTTCATGCGCTTTTCACTTATATGCCCCAAACGACAATGCCATAAATAGGTAGGACTCAAATCATTTGGCCGAAGCCTTTTAGCACTAACATTGTAAACACATGCATTATCAAGATTTAAAATAAATAACCCATTCACAATGGGAGCCTCAGCCACAAACATAGCATTCTTAGAGATTACACAACCATTGTTTGTACTCGTGAATGAATAACCATCCCTCATCAAACATGAAGGTGATAAAATGTTTTGACCCATACTAGGAATGTAATAACAATTATTTAACTCCATAATAAATCCTGATGGAAGGTGAAGTTGCATGACACCGACGAACAATGCAGCAACCCTTGCTTTATTTCTGACGTGAAAATCCACTTCGCCTTTCTGCACTTCTCTAGTTCTTATTAGCCCCTGCATCGAATTGCAAATATGAGCATCCGATCCGGTATCAAATACCCATGAGTTAACATAAGAATCTGCGAGAAAAATGTCCACAACATTTACAACAAGCGTACCTGAGTGGGAAGTACTCTTACTTCCACCCTTCTTCAAAGAAGCCTGGTACTTGCTGCAGTTTCTCTTCTAGTGGCCATATTCATGACAAAAGAAACACTCAGTGTCTCCTGCAGGTCCAGCCTTTTGCTTGCGTGCAGGGTTTGGCTTAGGGATCGTATCCTTAGCCTTGCCCTTCTTCTTCTGCCAAGAAGTGCCCTTTTTCTTGAAGCTAGGCTTGTTCTGCACAGCCATCACATGGCTATGCCCTACACACTTCTTAATGTCACATTCTGCTATTTTCAGCATCCCACATAATTCATTAAGGCCCCTCTCCACCCCATGCATATGGTAGTTCGAAATGAAATGCCCATAGCTAGATGGAAGAGATGCCAAAATGAAATCAGTGGCCAACTCTTGGCCTAATGGAAAACCAAGCTTTTCCAAAGTTTGATTGTAACCAACCATTTTGATCACATGGGGGCCTACAGCTGCTCCCTCTGCCAACTTGCATTCCACAAAGGACTTAGCGACATTGTACCTCTCAGTCCTAGCCTGAGTCTAGAACATGTCCTTAAGCGCAACGATCATATCGTACGCTTCCTGATCCTCAAACTGCTTTTGAAGATCAGGTTCCATGCATGCAAGCATAAGACAACTAACCTCAAGAGATTCATCACATGCTTTCTTGTAGGCATTCTTAAGGACAGCAGTTGCATTATCAGCAGGTTCATCCGGGAATGGGGTATCCAGAACAGTTTCCTTTTTCTCAGCCCTGAGAACAATTCTCAGGTTATGGACCCAGTCCGAATAGTTTGTTCCATTTAGTTTATCTTTTTCAAGAATCGAACGCAAAGCAAAAGGTGATGAATTGTTCAGTGCCATTGATATACAACAAAAATATGCAAAATACTAAGCCATGTAACCATGAAAGGGTAAAACATATTAAACAATTTAATAGCATATACTCCCACTTAAATCAACATCCCTCTATTGATACTAAGTGATTCAAGATCCACAATTAACAAGTCGACTAGTGAGCTTTAGCATCACTGCTAGAAGACAAGGTAAATCGGTAAGCAACCTTTGCTAATCATATCACATATGACTCTTGTTGTTGGGTGAAATCTCTATGTCAAAACTAGGCGCCCAACCTTTATGCCCCAAGGTCCTTAACTGTTAAGATGACCTTGTTAAGCTCACCAACCCTTATGCGTGTAGGTATCCTATACAAACCCATCCAGCCAAGGAAAACCGTGGCACCCTAATTTCATAGACCCACCGACGATTGTACAGGGCATAGGATGGTGCAAGGTTTGGTTGGGAGGGCATGGTTTAACTTAAACTTTGTGAGGATCATTCTACTTCTATCATCTAAGCATGCATAGTAGTAAAACGTATAAGAATAGCATTCACATAGATGTGATACAGTATGGCCCATTTTCTCATGGTGATCTCCATCGCCATAGAACCTGTTCACCATGATGATCTCCATCTTCATGCTCTATGCGAGCCATCCTCCAAGTGATGAGTTCTCCAAGAACTAATACAAGCTATTACTCCTAAGCAGCTAGTATTCAAAATTACATGGTATTGGGATCATCACAAGTTGGCACGCAGGCCATTACAATAATTGACAACACATATGGCTCCAGCCGTGTTGCCCTACTCACGACACGCAGGTCATGAAAAACACATACATGCATCACATACATTTTGGGGCCATACTGATCACATACATCCTGCAAAAACAAGTTGTGCATAGAATAGCATTCTACCGGATCATGTGAAATCGTAGCACCTATGAACCTTAACGTGATACCAAAGGGGGCTACGATTAAGGGGGGTCTAGGGGTCTCCCACAGGGGTTCGAAGGCGGTGCCCTCATCAGTATCTCCGGGCATCCGGACATTTGTGAAAAATGAGAGATCAAATCTATACAATTTTCTTTAAGGATTTTGATCGGCAAATCAAATTCACCATAAACCGACCATAGTTCCGATTCGACCAAACTCCTTTGATCACGGTACATCGATTCAGATCTAATTCCTGATTCGATCAATCATATTGATCTTCGCGTGATTCAAAAGGATTTATGTGTCACTGTCTACCCCGATGGTGGAAACCGACCGGTAGGGGTAAGTCGTTCGACAACCTTAGAATCACAATCATGGAAAATAAGATCATAGATCAATCCAGAACCACCACCATATAGACGATCACATCATCCATATGCAAACTTCCCGAACCTATGACTGAACAACATCGGCTCTAATACCACTGTAGGGGAACGGGTAGGCTACACTAGCGTAAAATCAAAATTTTCTACCGCGTCAACCAGGAATACTATTGTCATAGATCACGGGATTACCGCTAGACGCACAGGTGCGGAACCCGATGAAGCACGTCGCGGCAGTGTAGATGTTCTACGTCTCCTCCTTGCCCTTGTCCCACGAGCAGCTCCCCTTTGGGCGGCTCGTCCAAGTGCTACAGATGCAGCACCTCCGAGGTATCCACACGTCCGGAGTGGAAGCCATCACACGTCAGACTGCTAGGTCTGCACGTGCAACACAGGCAAGAAGAGGAGTGGCGGCTGGGTGGAATGCTCAACCCTATTTAGCTTGCCTCACCCTCTCTTATATAGGCATCACTAGTGGGCTTCTACATTAGCAGCCCATCAGCAGCCTAAGCCTGGTCTAATTCGGATCCAATCCTCATTAGGCTTCCAGCCCCTAAAGTGTGTGACCCTATAGGTTCATACACGTATAGACATGACACGAGTACACTTACTCCATCAATAGTTGGTAGCGGCCTCTAGCAAGACGTGCCAACTCCTAAACGCATATAAAGATCATTCGGACGAACCATCACAAGGTTGGGTACATGTCTTTCCCTTTGCCTCACGATATTTGGTCTAGCTCCAAGCCGACCTCTCTTTCTCGATACTGTGATTCGGAATCCCTTTACTAGGTTAACTCTTAACCATATGTAGCACGGCCATGCATTTCTGGATCCGATCACTCGAGGGCCCCAGAGATATCTCTCTCAAGTAGAGAGGGGCAAATCCCATCTTGATTGACCGATGCCTTGCAGCATGTATCAGGACAAACCCGAAAGCTACCTTTATAACTACCCAGTTACGGAGTAGTGTTTGATAGCCCCAAAGTAGGTCGATCCACATCTCAAGTACATGCGACAATCTCAGGTCTAAGGACAAAACGTACACGATGTGTAAAGAGAGCTGCAAGTACTATTGCTAGTCTCAAGTTGGGTCAGTCCAACCCCATGTTCATAACATGTGTCCACATCATTGGTTTGACATCTCCATGTCTATGACTTGCGAAACATAGTCATCAACCAATCAATGTGCTAGTCTAATATTCACGTGTGTCCTCACATGAACTCCGACTAGGGACAATTATTAGATAACCATACAAGTAAAGAGTTTCACAAACAATTCACATAATTGCCAATCAATACAAGTTGCCTAGTATATGGATATTCAAGGAACATTATAAAAAACTCATGGACACACATGAAATACAATCATCTCTATGATTGCCTCTAGGGAATATTTCCTTCACCCTCTACCTTCGACGGCGTGCATCCCAGGTTCGAGGGGTGGTGCCGCCCACCAACACATTATTGTGCAATTTTCCATGTGGAACCTGAATTCCGGCGTTGAGCTGATGCCTGTGTCGAACACAAAGAATTCTGAAAGAAGCTACTAAAAATAAATACTTTGAATTCTGAAAGTTCTAAATTTAAATACATTACAATTTTGTCTGAAAGGTAATACACATACTTCTCATCGAAATAATATAAATACAGTACAAATTTCTACTTCGAAAAATAGACCTGAAAATGCTAGCAAATAACCTAGGATGAATATAGGATTCATTCTCCCCTATATATTTCGTCGGCGGCGGCTAACGCGTGCTGCAACACATGTTCAGAGAACTCTCTCCGTCTGCAGTGTGCTGCCAGTATCTCGTCCAGAGGGTAAGGCCTCGGTGTATGTTCCAGACTTAAGCCATACATTACCATTGTTGGTTCCTCTTCCTAGGCTTGAACCTCATGATCGTATAGTCTGATAAAATTTCTGTAGTATATGCAACCGGGTTTGACTGTGGGGTGTAACCTGGCGTCAATGGAGATAGACCGATTGTAACCAACGAAGAGGGCATGACTTCCAATGTCGCCGACGGCCTCGAGAGAGCGGTTCTCCATGTACACCCGGTACAACACCGGTTGCCCTTTGGCGAAATCCCCATTCAACACAAGAAGCAGATCACCATCTGACTCCACAAGGTAAAATTTGTAGGTTCCGTGTAGCTGTTCAAAGACTAGAGCCGAAATTATTTTGGCCATCATGACAGTGCTCGCGCGCTGCTCTAACTGGATGTTGGTCGACAAGATGTCTCCTTTCTCAAGTAATGCATATACTTCCCCTCGGAATGCCGTCATGCAGACCAGAAGCATATCAGGAGGTGGCGAATACAATCCTTCTCCAAATGATCCATTGATTTGCCCCGTTGGGGTGCTCTCATCGGCCCATGCAATATGATCTAGATAATCGGTGCAAATGAACACCATTGTCGGGGACTTCGTCACGATGCCAGATTGCAGAAGATCAGATGGTATGTGTGCTTGAAACTCAGTGTTAGACTTATGAGTGATTGGGTTTAGAAGCCGAATCTGGTACGGCTCCACCCTCTGAGCAAGCACGATGACGCCACGAGAAACACCGACAAAGTAGAATCTTTTGGAAGAAGAGGGCATCAGTTAGCACTAAGATGTTTACAATTGAAAATACCAATAAATATCGGATGTGAATGTGAACCTACGATGGACATCCATTAGATTTGTCCTGAAGCAACGACCAGTGGTGAGGTCGAGGAAGGTGAAGTCGCCAACGTCTAGAAGTGTGTGATCTATCATGATCCAGTTGTTGAGATGGAATTCGGGCACCTTTAAAGCGCGGCGCCAATCGGTGTAGACTTCCTGACAAGCAGCATAAGTGTCGACGTACTCCTCTTTCTCCAGCAAATAGTCGGCGATCTTGCGAAGTGGGTCGGCCGGGAGATCAGACCAGTTCCTCTTCATCCGGCTACTGGCCATGGCTTACGTGCGGGAATGTTTTGGTCGAGGAAGAAAGAAGAACTACCACTGCGAGGAGAAGAAGAAGAGGATAACAGACGAGGGATACGAAGCGGAACTGCCACTGCGAGGAGACGGGGGAGAAGAAGCCGAACTGCCAATTCAAGTTTGGATCAACGGGCTTTTTTTCGGAACTAGCGCGTGAACCAGCCATGCACTGCATGAAAGTTTTGATCAAACAGACTGACCTGTGGGACCTGCTAAAAAATTCCGTGAAGTGCTCCCCATGCATAGTGCGCTGATAGGTGGCATGTTTTCTCACTGGCAGGCCCGCCTCCTCCACTTTCGACGGCGCGCGTCCCAGGTTCGAGGGTTGTGCCGCCCACCAACACATTATTGTGCAATTTTCCATGCTTTGTCGCAACCAGCTCCGCTCCTCTCCTCTGCTCCTGCCGCCGCCACTCCGCTCAGTCATGCACCGCTCTTGTCGTCCCCTTGGGCCGTCGTCCTCCTGCCCTCCCCTCCCTACCATCCCGTCACGTACCCTCCCCTCCCCTCCCCTCCCTGCCCTGTCTCCTTGTCGCCACCCACCGCCCAGGCGTGTCTGGAAACAAAAACCAAGAGTCGGCCGTTGGGTTAGGGTCCCAACGACGCTGGTGATCCGGATCCTGCTCGGAGATGGATCCTACGAGGCTTGAGAGCACGGATATGGGTCCTGCGTGGCTGGAGAGCACGGAATCTCCTTCAAGTCTTGAGAGCACAGAGGACAACGAAATGGGGGGAGAGGAAGCGGGGTGCATAGCTTTGGAGGTATGGAGCCCGAAGAAGGTGTCATGCGTCCACATTGAAGGGTGAGAACTGTGATTCCTTTTCTGCATACCCCAATTAGCGTTTCTAGTCCCGTGGTGATGCCAAGGATATGTGTTGGTACCGGTAGGACGTCTGTACAGCTTGTCCTTGAGCATGATGCTTTGTCAAGCAAGCATGAAGGCACTGAAATGTGTGGCGGTGCGGATGATGATGAGAAAGCATATCCAGACGTGGCTGCTGACCCTGATAGGATGGAGAGTAGGGAATATTTGGTTGATTCGAACTTTGAGCCTGACTATGGGACTGATGAGGAAGAGGAATGTGAAGATGTGCAAATGGGATGTAGATACGATGACGAAGACATGGACAGGCCAGTGATACACTTTGATAGGGACAATCCTACAATTGATGAGGGGACTGTCTTTGATAATGTGGAGGACTATAGATATGCAGTTGCAACCAATGCAATCAGAGTTGGGTTCGAATTTATCATTGAAAAGAGTGACCAAAAGAGATTCAGGGTGCACTGTAGGGTAAGTAATGTGTGTAAATGGAGATTACATGCATCTCCAATGTGAGGTGGACACCCATTTCAGGTTGCAATAGCTACATTTAGTTTCAGTCTTTCTCATATTTATTCTGCTGATAACTAGCTCTGAATTATTTTGATTCTTATCGAATGCAGATCAAAGTAAACACGAAGAAACACAACTGCCCTAATACTTCTTTAAGTGGTAAAATTAGACCAACGACTACCAAGTGGATTGCTGCTACTGTACTTGACTGGGTGAGGTAGGATCATAGCATTAGACCTGCTGAACTCAGAGCAAAGATTAGCAAAAAGTTTAACGTTCTGATTCCTTACCACAGAGTCTTTGATGGGAAGGAGATGGCTCTAGACTTCATTCAAGGCAAGTGGAATGACAGTTTTCATATGTTGTATAGTTTCAAAGCTCAGGTAGAGAAAACATCACCTGGTAGTGTTGTTGACATCGATTACGAGGTTGTGAAAGGGAGAGAAAAGGTCTCGAGGGGGGTCAGGTATAAGCAGGCAGATAAGATATGCTTCAGGAGATGTTTTGTCTGCCTGAAGGCATGCTGGAAGGGGTTCCTAGACGGCTGCAGGCCATACTTGGCAATAGGCGCAACTTCTTTAACAGGGAAGTTCAGGGGACATGTTGCTTCTGCTTGTGCTTTGGACGCGCATAATTGGCTTCTACCCTTAGATTATGCTGTTCTTGAGGGTGAATCAAATGAAAGCTGGACATGGTTCATGCAGAGACTACGGGAAGTAATTGGTCACCCTGGAGGCTTGGTGATACACACCGGTGCATCCGAGGGTCTTGAGAATGCTGTTAATGCTGTGTTTCCTGGGGTTGAGCATAGGGAATGCATGCGGCACCTCGCTACTAACTTCACGAAGAAGTTCAAAGGAAATATCTTTGAAGATGACTTGTGGCGATCAGCACACATATACACCCCAAGCACGCATGCTACTTACTTGCAGAACATGTATGTAGTGCCAAAGGTGAAAAAATACCTTAAAGAACATCACACCAAGCTATGGGCCAGAAGCAAGTTTGATGAGTTAAGCAAGGTGGATTTTGTTTGCAATAATTTGGCAGAGAGTTTCAATGATAAGATTTCGGGCATGAAGACACTTGGAATTGTTATTTTGTTAGATGCAATAAGACAGTGCATAATGGTGAAGATAGATTTAAGGCAAAGAATTTGTGCAAGAAAATTTTTAGGCCATAAAATAGTTCCAAAGGTGGTTATGTTACTGAATGCAAGAACCAGGGCAATGAGAACAATAAAGATGAGGATGGTCAGAAGTTTCAGAACATTGGCTAAGGTTTATGCAGAATACAAGCGTGGAAGTGAACGGAGGTACACTGTAGACATTGGAAACAAGACTTGTTCATGCAGGCAGTGGCAGATTACTGGTTTGCCATGTCACCATGCAATTTACTTCATCTTAAAGCTTAGAGGTAACGGAGCTGAAATAGAGAACTATGTCAAAAACTATTTCTCCGTGGACAAGTTTGCTGCAACTTATGCAGAAAACGTACCACCTATGGCCGATGAAAATGATTGGGAGATTGTCGATCCAGGGTTCAAACTTCAACCACCAGTTCTTAGGAGGCCACCTGGGAGGCCTAGAAAGCTAAGGATCGAAGCCTCCACCGATAAAGGTCCAAGGCTGGGAGCTAGGAAAAGGAAATGCAGACGTTGTGGCGGATTCATCCATATCAAGAGGTTGTGCAAAAACCCAGTTACACATGCTATTGTCCCTGTTCACACCCCGGTGGCAGAAAATGAGGCTTCTCACCGAATCGGAAGAGCAGCGAAGACGGTGATGAGCACTCGGAGGAAAACATACGTAAGCAGCCAATTTATGAAGAAGTGGAGGTGCCAGCGAGAAAAGGGTGTGAAAAGAAACAAAAGGGTAAGCGAAACAGGGAGGAAAGGGCAAATAATGGAAGTGTATTAGAATATGAAGAAGTTGCAGGGGTGATTGAGGATGTTCTTGAGGATCTTTCGGCTAACTGCAGGAGAAATAATAAATCCCTGCCAATTTCATCTTTGTACGATTCTCCGGATGAAAGGTAAGCTTAAAAATTGTTTTATTTGCCATTTTATCATTTTTTTATCCTCATCAACTAATGCTTAATGCAGTGTGGGCTAGCAGACTAATAAGAGGAGCAGAAAGATGCGGGCACAGTAACGTCGTATGTTGAATTATATCATTGAAACTAAATTAGTCGTGTCATATTTATTTATATCTGGCGTGTGTAACGTGTCTGTGATGGGGTCATGTGGACCATATTACATTTTTTTAAAATATTATTACATTAATTTTTTACCTGCGTTTGGACGCGGCTACTAGTTCCCATCTCCCTTGCATTCCCATGTCCCCTGGTGCACTCTAGAATTATGGCTGTGCCATCAACTAGTAGAGTCAACATATTGTCCCATCAGGTGTGAACGCAATGACTTTGATTGTTCAGAATTTTACGACTTTTGATTAGTTTAAAAGACAGAGAAATCTAAAACATGTATCTAGACATGTTTTGGGTATAGACACATTTATTAAATATCTAAAAAAACTAAGTCAGTTATATCTGGACAGGAGTAGTACACTATTATAACACGCTCGATCCCTTCTCCTCTGGCGCACTCCAAATTATGGTTGTGCCATGAAGTGCTGGGAGCAGAGTCAGCGTATTGTCCCATCAGATATGCTAGGAACACGTGAAATTTATTTTCATGATCGGAGGAGTTTCAATCGACTAGTTTCAAAGACAAAGACAACTAAAACATGGCCAACATATATAGATTATAACAATAATCGACCATGACTCAAGTGACCCAGATCCAAAGAGCGTATTAAGATACCGTACATAGATTTAATTTATGCTTAAGTGGCCCTAATCGACTATGAAGCTCCCGCAATCTCCATCATTGACGATGTTGTCCGCATCGCCACTAGCCTCCTCCGCGTCGGAATCGATGCCGACGTTCCCGGCAGTGTTCCTCCTCCTCATGGATTCTTCATGACATGCTGCATCGATAACGGTGGAGGTCGTACGCCCAGGCACTGCCCAGAAGCGCTACCTCCCTTCGGGGTTGCGCAGATCCGGGTGGATCTCCCGCCGGTGGGTTCCGCACAGCTCAATCAACACAGCTCGCTCCTTCTTGAACAGCTTTCGCAGGTACGCGCTCGTACGCGAGTACCGCGCCATTGCCCTCTTCCGCTCCGACAGCTGGCGGCGGCGCTCCTCGATCTGCCTCACTGATACATTGCAAATGTATCTATAATTTTTGATGTTCCATGCTTGGTTTTATCCATTTTCTTGTGTTTCGTTCCAACTTTGGAGTACTTTTCATATGATTTCTTGGACTAACCTATTAACAAGAGCCATATTGCCAGCTGCCTGTTTTATGCTGTTTTTGGTTCCAGAAAAGTCAAAAAATGAATATTCTCGGAATTGGACGGGACAAAAGCCAAAGTGCCTATTTTTCTGGAAGGGATCAAGTGCCAGAATACGAGACGGAGAAGGGCCATAGGCTAGTTCTCCTCCTTTGTGCTTTCATGTTTAGATCTTGTGAGCTCCGTTCATGATCAAGATCATCTATTTGTATTCATACATGTTGTGTTTGCGGGGATCCGATGGATATTGAGATGCTATTTTAGATTGATTATTGATTCTATCATGTCTTTGTTATTTGTGATCTTGCATGCTTTCTGTTGTTAGTAGCTATCTTGGCCAAGTAGATGCTAGCAACTCCAAGAGTTAGTATTTATGCTCGATAGTGGGTTCATGCCTCTGGTAATCTAGGGAAGTGATAGAAATCTCTAAGGTACTAGATGTGCTGTTGCTACTAGGGAGAAAACAACAATCCTTTGTTCATAGAACAATCGTATTGTTTACTTTACACGCAGTTCGTAAAGATATAATCTGTTGCTTGCAACTTAATACTGGAGGGGGTTCGGATGATAACCTGAAGGTGGATTATTAGTCATAGATACAGTTGGATGGCGGTCTATGTATTATGTTGTAATGCCCAATCAAGTCTCAGAGGAGTCAAGATGATTAGTATATGCATGTATTGCTTTCTCAATGTTTGTCAATTGCCCGCTGTAATTTGTTTACCCAGCATGTTATCTATCTAAGGAGAGCCACCTCTAGTGAACTATGGATCCCGGTCCTTGTCTTTTACATACAATCTACAATCTTTTACTGCTTTGTGTTTACTTTCTGCAAACTTTTACTTCTTTCCATTCGATACGCTTAATCCTTTGTTTTCCGCAAAACACGGTGAGATTGACAACCTCATCGCAAGTTGGGGACAAAGTTTTGTGGTTGTGTTGTGGAGGTCTCCACGTTGCTACTAGCACCGGTAGTGCGCATACAAAGCTCAGCTAGTAACACCTTTGGGGTGTTTCCTTGCTCCTACTGGTTCGATTAAACCTTGGTTTCATAACTAAGGGAAACTTGCTGCTGTGCTCATCATACCTTCCTCTTGGGGTTCCCAACGAGCTCTACATCAACCACGAGCCATCAACACTTTTCTGGGCGCCGTGCATTGAGCCATCAGTCGCCAACACATTGTTGCGCAAGAGCGGCGCGACAGGAACCCTGGCGTAGCTAAGCTCAAAGCCGGCTGGAAGACTCGCGAACGGCGGCGCGAGTACATCATAGTGGGCGAACATCTGAGCCTCGTGCAAGCTGAGTTTGGGCCTCTCCCTCTTAATGGCGATGAAGGAACACGATCTGATCTTCGGCCCCGAGGTTAAGGGGATAAGGGCAAGGACGTAGGCCCAGCGTAGTTGCCACGGCCAATCAGTTCGCAGAACAGACTTCTCGCGGATCGCCCTCGTAAAGGAAATCACTATCGTCCACGCACCCCGATCCAACGGCGCCTAACAATCGGGGATCGGGTCTTCTAGAAGCCTAGAGCGGTTGCTGGTTAGCTCTGCGTCCCGATTGTTTAGGGCCAACGGCTGTGGTTGAAAATAATACACATTTCAATTACACTGGTGGATAAATATGTGGTCTCTGAAGAGAACAAACATCTAATGACTCTAGCTGTGGTTAATGAGAAGAACACACATTTCAATGACACCGGTGGATCCATATGTGGTATGTGAAAAGAATAGTCATGAAATGACTCTAGTTGTTGTTAGTAAAAAGAACACACATGCAATGACACTGGTGGATCCATAGGTGGATTGTGAAGAGAACACACATGCAATGACATTGGTGGATCCATAGGTGGATTGTGAAAAGAGCACACATGCAATGACTCTGGTTGTTGTTAGTAAAAAGAACACACAAGCAATGACACTGGTGGATCCATGTGTGGTCTCTGAAGAGAACACACATTTCAATGACACTGGTGGATCCATAGGTGGATTGTGAAAAGAACACACATGAAATGACACTGGTGGATCCATATGTGGTGTGTGAAAAGAACACACATGCAATAACTCTGGTTATTGTTAGTAAAAAGAACACACATGCAATGACACTGGTGGATCCATGTGTGGTTTCTGAAGAGAACACACATGCAATGACTCTGGTTGTTGTTAGTAAAAAGATCACACATGCAATGACACTGCTGGATCCATAGGTGAATTGTGAAAACAACACACATGTAATGACACTGGTGGATCCATGTGTGGTCTCTGAAAAGAACACACATGCAATGACCCTAGTTGTTGTTAGTAAAAAAGCACGCATGCAATGACACTGGTGGATCCATATGTGGTATGTGAAAAGAACACACATTTCAATGACACCGGTGGATTCATATGTGGTATGTGAAAAGAACACACATGAAATGACTCCAGATGTTGTTAGTAAAAATAACACACATGCAATGACACTGGTGGATCCATATGTGGTATGTGAAAAGAACACACATGCAATGACTCCAATTGTTGTTAGTGAAAAGAACACACATGCAATGACACTGGTGGATCCATAGGTGGATTGTGAAGAGAACACACATGCAATGACTCTGGTGGATCCATAGGGGGATTGTGAAAAGAGCACACATGCAATGACACTGGTGGATCCAGATGTGGTATGTGAAAATAACACACATGCAATGACTCTGGTTGTTGTTAGTAAAGAGAACACACATGCAATGACACTGGTGGATCCATGTGTGGCCTCTGAAGAGAACACACATTTCAATGACACTGGTGGATCCATAGGTGGATTGTGAAAAGAACACACATGCAATGACACTGGTGGATCCATATGTGGTGTGTGAAAAGAACACACATGCAATGACTCTGGTTGTTGTTAGTAAAAAGAACACACATGCAATGACACTAGTGGAGCCATGTGTGGTCTCTGAAGAGAACACACAGTTCAATGACACCGGTGGATCCATATGTGGTATTTGAAAATAACACACTTGAAATGATTCCAGTTGTTGTTAGTAAAAAGAACACACATGCAATGACACTGGTGGATCCATAGGTGGATTGTGAAAAGAGCACACATTTCAATGACACCGGTGGATCCATATGTGGTATGTGAAAAGAACAGTCATGAAATGACTCCAGTTGTTGTTAGTAAAAAGAACAGACATGCAATGACACTGGTGGATCCATAGGTGGATTGTGAAGAGAACACATATGCAATGACACCGGTGGATCCATAGGTGGATTGAGAAAAGAGCACACTTGCAATGACTCTGTTTGTTGTTAGTAAAAAGAACACACATGCAATGACACTGGTGGATCCATGTGTGGTCTCTAAAGAGAACACACATTTCAATGACACTGGTGGATCCATAGGTGGATTATGAAAAGAACACACATGCAATGACACTGGTGGATCCATATGTGGTGTGTGAAAAGAACACACATGCAATGACTCTGGTTGTTGTTAGTAAAAAGAACACACATGCAATGACACTGATGGATCCATGTGTGGTCTCTGAAGAGAACACACATGCAATGACTCTGGTTGTTGTTAGTAAAAAGAGCACACATGCAATGACACTGCTGGATCCATATGTGGATTGTGAAAAGAACAGACATGCAATGACACTGGTGGATCCATGTGTGGTCTCTGAAGAGAACACACATGCAATAACCCCAGTTGTTGTTAGTAAAAAAGCACACATGCAATGACACAGGTAGATCCATATGTGGTATGTGAAAAGAACACACATTTCAATGACACCGGTGGATTCATATGTGGTATGTGAAAATAACTGATACATTGCAAATGTATCTATAATTTTTGATGTTCCATGCTTGGTTTTATCCACTTTCTTGTGTTTTGTTCCAACTTTGGAGTACTTTTCATATGATTTCTTGGACTAACCTATTAACAAAAGCCACAGTGCCAGCTGTTTGTTTTCTGTTGTTTTTGGTTCCAGGAAAGTCAGAAAATGAATATTCTCATAATTGGACGGGACAAAAGCCAAATTTCCTATTTTTACGGAAGGGATCAAGTGCCAGAATACGAGACGGAGAAGGGCCAAGGAGCCACCACACCACCTGGCCGCACGGCCAGGCCTGGCCCGCGCCAGGGGGTGGTGTGGCCGCTCCTGGCACCCCCTCGGCCTATCCTTCCGCCTATATATTGCCCTCGGGACGAAAACCCTAATTACCCGATCAAAAATCCACGAAAGAGTCTGTAGCCGACATCATCTCCTTCCCTAGACCGGGCGGGATCTGAAGCTCTTCCCGGCACCCTGCTGGAGAGGGGAATTCACCCTGGAGGCCTTCTTCATCACCATGCAAGCCTCCGGTGTGATGTGTGAGTAGTTCATCCTTGGACTATGGATCCATGTAGTAGCTAGTTGGCTGGTTCTCCTCCTTTGTGCTTTCATGTTTTGATATTGCGAGCTCCGTTCATGATCAAGATCATCTATTTGTAATTCATACAGGTTGTGTTTGCGGGGATCCGATGGATATTTAGATGGTATTTCAGATTTATTATTGATTCTATCATGTCTTTGTTATTTGTGATCTTGCATTCTTTCCGTTGTTAGTAGCTATCTTGGCCAAGTAGATGCTAGCAACTCCAAGACTTAGTATTTATGCTTGATAGTGGGTTCATGCCTCTGGTAATCTGGGGAAGTGACAAAAATCTCTAAGGTACTAGATGTGTTGTTGCTACTAGGGAGATAACAACAATCCTTTGTTCATAGAAAAATCGTATTGTTTACTTTACACGCAGTTCGTAAAGCAATAATTTGTTGCTTGCAACTTAATACTGGAGGGGGTTCGGATGATAACCTGAAGGTGGATTATTAGTCATAGATGCAATTGGATGGCGGTCTATGTATTATGTTGTAATGCCCAATCAAGTCTCAAAGGAGTCAAGATGATTAGTATATGCATGTATTGCTTTCTCGGTGTTTGTCAATTGCCCCGATGTAATTTGTTTACCCAGCATGTTATCTATCTAAGGAGAGCCACCTCTAGTGAACTATGGATCCCGGTCCTACTAGTTCGATTAAACCTTGGTTTCATAACTAAGGGAAAACTTGCTGCTCTGGTCATCATACCTTCCTCTTGGGGTTCCCAATGAGCTCTACGTCGAACGATGAGCACATCAAGATCTTTTCTGGTGCCGTTGCCTGGGAGTCAAGGACATCTTCACAAGGGGAGTCCCTCATAACCAATCTCTTTACTTTGTTGTTTTTGTTTTGCTTGTTTTTTTGCTTTATTTGCTTGTTTTTTTCTTCAAAAAACACAAAAAATTAGTTTACTAGTTTGCTTTCTTATTGGAAAAGCCCAAAAAATGACTACTCTTGAAAACACTAAGTTGTGTGACTTCACTAGCACCAACAACAATGATTTTATGAGCACACCTATTGCTCCACCTATGGCTGAAAATACTTTCTTTGAGATAAAACCTTCTTTGCTCAATCTTGTTATGAGAGAACAATTTTCTGGTATTGGTAATGAAGATGCTGCTTCCCATCTAAATAACTTTGTTGAACTTTGTGAGACGCAAAAGCATAGGGATATAGATGGTGATATTATTAAGCTGGAATTGTTTCCTTTCTCTTTGAGAGGAAAAGCTAAAGAGTGGTTGAATTCCTTAGCTAAGAATAGTATTGATTCTTGGACTAAGTGCAAAGATGCTTTTATTGGAAAATACTATCCTCCTGCTAAGATTATATCCATGAGAAGTGAAATAATGAAGTTTAAACAACTTGATAATGAGCATGTTGCTCAAGCTTGGGAAAGAATGAAATCTTTGGTAAAGAATTGTCCCACTCATGGATTTGCTTGGATGATCATCCAAACTTTTTATGCAGGATTGAACTATTCTTCAAGGAACCTATTGGATTCTGCTGCTAGAGGTACCTTTATGACCATCACTTTGGGTGCTGCAATAAAACTTCTGGACAATATGATGGTTAATTATTCTGAATGGCATACTGAGAGAGCTCCACAAGGTAGGAAGGTAAATTCTGTTGAGGAAACTTCCTCCTTGAGTGATAAGATTGATATTATTATGTCTATGCTTGTTAATGGGAAAGCCCATATTGATCCAAATAATGTTCCTTTAGCCTCTTTGGTTGCTCAAGAAGAGCAAGTTGATGTGAACTTCATAAGAAATAACAACTTTGGCAACAATGCTTATGGTAATAATGCTTATAGGAACAATTTTGGTAACAACAATTATAAGCCATATCCTCCCAACAATGGTAATGCTTATGGAAATTCTTACAACAGTAATAAGAGTGCTCCCTCTGAACTTGAAGTTATGCTTAAAGAGTTTATTAGTAAACAAACTGCTTTCAATAAAACTATTGAGGAAAAACTCTCTAATGCTGAAAGAAATATAGCATCTTTGGCTGAAGCTCTCTTCTTTGAATAAAATGGCTGCTAAACCTGAAACTAATGATAATCCCTTTGCAGCTACTAATGCTATACAAGTAAGAATTGATGAAAATGTTAGACTATTAGCTGAATTACATGCTAAGTGGGAAAGAGAAGATGAAATTGCTAGAAACATTAGTGTTTCTACTATCACCACCTCTAGTGTTGAGGGTAGTAATAGTTCTACTACTTTGGATGATAAAGTTGATTTTGATCTTGATGGTTGCAATATCTCTGAAGTTATTAAGTTCCTACAAAAGCTTGCTAAAAGTCCTAATGCTAGTGCTATGAACATGGCCTTTACAAAACACATTACCGATGCTCTCATAAAGATTAAGGAAGAAAAGATGAAACATAAAGATTCTGTTCCTATAAAACAAGAGGATGGTTGGGAACCCAACATTAATATGAAAGTGAATGATTTTGATTTCAAATCTTTGTGTGATATTGATAGTAGTGTTTCTATTATGCCTAGAAGGATTTATGATATGCTTGATTTGCCTCCTCTTGAAGATTGTTATTTGAATGTCCCACTTGATGATAATGCTAAAAAAAACTCATGGGGAGTCTTAATGATGTCCTTATTATGGTTAACGATTCCTATGTCCCCGTTGATTTCTATGTTTTGGATGTTGAATACAATGCTTCTTGTCCTATTACTTTGGGAAGACCTTTTCTTAGAACTGTTGGTGCCATCATTGATATCAAAGAAGGCACCATTAAATATCAACTCCCACTCAAGAAAGGTATAGAACACTTCCCTAAAAAAATAGAAAATATTTCTTTTGCTTCTCCTATGAAAACAAAATTTGGTCTTAATGCTTCTTCATTTGAGAACACTTGATTCTTTCTTTGCTTCTTATGCCTAACTTAAAGGCGTTAAAGAAAAATACTTATTGGGAGATAACCCAAAAGTTTTAGATGAGTCTTGGAAGTTATTACTTCAGTAATAACCTCTCCTTATCCTTTTTTTTGCTTTTTGTGCCAAGAATAACCTCTAATGAGAGTGAAGTAATGATTGGGAAAGTTGCTGTCCCGAAACAGATTTTTGTGCTTCACCATAAAATTTGTGAGAGAGCTCTGTATGTCGGATTGAGCTGTAATTTTTTGTGCTTCTGACCCAGTTTGTTATATAACTTTTGTTAGTTCAACACTTTTTTATTTGAGCAACAAAAGGTCTTCGAAAAAATTCGTCTTTACCTGCTGTTCTGTTTTGACAGATTTCTGCCATTTTCTGCATTTGCTTCTTGTGGGTTCCTTTTTGAGTTCTTTTGGGGAATTGAGTTTTTTGAGGGAAGTGCTACAGTAGCTAGTGTTCTAATGGAAGTTTATTTGGTGTTAGAACTGAACCTTAAGACTTATTTATCTTGAGTGCACTAATGTTGCTAATAAAGATTGTGTGAAGTTTTGTATGAAGGAAAATTTTCAGGTGTATGGAAGGAATGAGTAATGAGATGAAGGATGGACTAACGCGTGTCACCCCAAGAAACATACAAGAATTAAAAGCATCAAATCTTGGAGATTCCCAAGGCATCCCCTTCTTCATCAATAAAAATCCCAGGTTTCTTCCAAACGCTTCATTTTTATTGTTTCATGCACAATTGTGTTTTTCTTGGAGCGTCTTCTTTTTCATTTTTCGTTTTGGTTTTTAGTTTCCTTGGTTTGCTTAGTTTTCTGAATAAATTGTTTGGACCCCCCTTTCATACATTGGTTTGCAAATAGTTTGGTTTGGTTTGGAAAAGAGTAGGAAAGTTCATGCTTATGTGGTAAAAAGAGCTCGTTTTTGACTGTGGCCTGTGCTTTGTCATGCCATGCTTGATTTTGTTTTGGCTTTGTGCTTAGTATTCTTTGTTGTAGCATGACTTGTTATAAACAATTGAGATTGCTTAATGTGCCTTGGATGAATCATGCGTTGTTTTAGCATATTAAAGCATAGTATAGTGGTATTCTCCTTTGATGCTTTATTTGGGTTGACTTGGCGCATACTCACACCATGTTATGACTGTCACAAGTCACCATAACCTTTATGATCCTTTATTTTTCTACTTGTAGTATCACTTTATGCTTTGATCAATGATGTTTTGTCGCTCTACATGATTATGGCCATTATTGCTCTCTTAGTTTGTCGCTCCCAGTCTTTTGCTAGCCTCCACAACCAAGTATGAGTTCCACTCATGCATCCAACTCCATAAACCAAGTTATTCCAAAAGAGTCCACCATACCTATCTACTAGCTTATGCTATTCCAAGTATATTCATGCTTTTTTTTACCTTCCAAATTAAACTTGTTATGAGAAAACTAGTGATTAAAGCTCTCACGAACTTGATGGCACACTTTACTTTACTTGCCCTTAATAAACTTGAACCATTGTGTCTTCTATGTTGTATATGCTTGCACTTATTTGTTGGGAATTAGCAGAACCATGCTTTCATGGGGAACGCTTTCAACATTGCACTTGTTACTTGTACCTAGTTGATATCATGCTCTTTTGTATATGGATGTCATCGGTGTGAAATGAAAGGGGAGCTTGTAAGTCCATGGAGTTATGTATATGTGTTAGAGAAGCACTTTGGTCATTGGTGGTCTAATCCATGCTGACATGGTGGAAACCTGCAGCGTAACCACAATGAGGTGTCTATGAAGCATTCTTCTTATAAAAAAAGAGTCCTATATTGAGAAAAAAAGAGAAAAGAAAAAAAAGATACTATGAAAAGAGGAAAGAGAGAAAAAAGCACCATATTCCCATGGTAAATAAGAAGAATGCTGAGATGCTCGTTGTCTGCTTACCTTGTAATTTTGATATGGGGATTCTTCTGTATCATCGGGCAAGGGGTACCCCGTTGGCGGTTCTCTATGATACACATGTACTTACAATGACAAGAACTTACCGGTGACTAAACTTGAGTAGCATGAGGAGCGGCCCTCGTATACAAGGGACATGAGATTTCTGACTTATACTTCGTCAAGCATGTACACCATAGTTTGTTCACTTTAACCTTAATCACTTCAAGATGCTTATGATAGGGGCAATGAGAGCTGAAAACTATAAGTACCATAATTTTTGGAAGCTCTTTATGAGACTTGAATCCCTACTTCCTTTTACAAAAGGCCTTTCTTCCACCATTATATTGAGTCTCCACCTTCTATCTTTATGCACTTACTTTGAGAGCATAGTGGCCATTCTTAGTTCTATGTGCACTGTCCCAAGACTAGTTGATTGATGCATAACTTGATATTGCTTGTTTTAAACTATTGTATCTAGTCACTCTTATGAACTTTGAAGGTGTCCTATGCATTTATATTTGCTACTTTATTGAGGGACAAGCTGAATACTATTATGTCATGTTTTCTTTATGTGAAACAAACAAACGTCTTGTGAAGCATGTTATTCATGATTCTTTTGTTTGTGCCTTTTCATGTTGCATCATAGTTTCTTTGCTTATTGCTAGAACTTTGTCTTTCATGTTATGATTGAAGTACTATGATCCCAGCTTTGAATGTTTTCAAATACTTTGATCAAGTCTTTGATGGTGCATGTCACCTCAAAACTTATTCTTCTTTTTATCACTTACCTACTCGAGGACGAGCAGGAGTTAAGCTTGGGGATGTTGATACATTGCAAATGTATCTATAATTTTTGATGTTCCATGCTTGGTTTTATCCACTTTCTTGTGTTTTTTTCCAACTTTGGAGTACTTTTCATATGATTTCTTGGACTAACCTATTAACAAGAGCCACAATGCCAGCTGTCTGTTTTCTGCTGTTTTTGGTTCCAGGAAAGTCAGAAAATGAATATTCTCGGAATTGTACGGGGCAAAAGACAAAGTGCCTATTTTTCCGGAAGGGATCAAGTGCCAGAATATGATACGGAGATGGGACAGGGAGCCACCACACCACCTGGACGCGCGGCCAGGCCTGGCCCGCGCCAGGGGGTGGTGCGGCCGCTCCCGGCACCCCCTCGGCCTCTCCTACCGCCTTATATTGCCCTCGGGACGAAAACCCTAAGTACCCAATCAAAAAATACACGAAAGAGTCTGTAACCGCCATCATCTCCATCCCTAGATCGGGAGGGATTTGAAGCTCTTCCCGGCACCCTACCGGAGAGGGGAATTCACCCTGGAGGCCTTCTTCATCACCATGCAAGCCTCCGGTGTGATGCGTTAGTAGTTCATCCATGGACTACGGATCCATGTAGTAGCTAGATGGCTGGTTCTCCTCCTTTGTGCTTTCATGTTTAGACCTTGTGAGCTCCGTTCATGATCAAGATCATCTATTTGTAATTCATACAGGTTGTGTTTGCGGGGATCCGATGGATATTGATATGCTATTTCAGATTGATTATTGATTCTATCATGTCTTTGTTATTTGTGATCTTGCATGCTTTCCGTTGTTAGTAGCTATCTTGGCCAAGTAGATGCTAGCAACTCCAAGAGTTAGTATTTATGCTCGATAGTAGGTTCATGCCTCTGGTAATCTAGGGAAGTGACAGAAATCTCTAAGGTACTAGATGTGTTGTTGCTACTAGGGAGAAAACAACAATCCTTTATTCATAGAACAATCCTATTGTTACACGCTGTTCGTAAAGCAATAATCTGTTGCTTGCAACTTAATATTGGAGGGGGTTCGGATGATAACCTGAAGGTGGATTATTAGTCATAGATGCAGTTGGATGGTGGTCTATGTATTATGTTGTAATGCCCAATCAAATCTCAAAGGAGTCAAGATGATTAGTATATGCATGTATTGCTTTCTTGGTGTTTGTCAATTGCCCCTCTGTAATTTGTTTACCCAGCATGTTATCTATCTAAGGAGAGCCACCTCTAGTGAACTATGGATCCCGGTTCTTTCTCTTTACATACAATCTACAACTGTTTACTGCTTTGTGTTTACTTTATGCAAACTTTTACTTCTTTCCATTCGATACGTTTAATCCTTTGTTTTCCGCAAAACGCGGTGAGATTGACAACCTCATCGCAAGTTGGGGACAAAGTTTTGTGGTTGTGTTGTGCAGGTCTCCACGTTGCTACTAGCACCGGTAGTGCGCCCTGCCAAAGCTCAGCTAGTAACACCTTTGGGCTGTTTCCTTGCTCCTACTGTTTCGATTAAACCTTGGTTTCATAACTGAGGGAAAACTTGCTGCTATGCTCATCAAACCTTCCTCTTGGGTTTCCCAACGAGCTCTACATCGAACGACGAGCACATCAATAACACACATGAAACGACTCCAGATGTTGTTAGTAAAAAGAACACACATGCAATGACACTGGTGGATCCATAGGTGGATTGTGAAAAGAGCACACATGCAATGACACTGGTGGATCCATATGTGGTATGTGAAAAGAACACACATGCAATGACTCCAGTTGTTGTTAGTGAAAAGAACACGCATGCAATGACACTGGTGGATCCATAGGTGGATTGAGAAGAGAACACACCTGCAATGACACAGGTGGATTCATAGGTGGATTGTGAAAAGAGTACACATGCAATGACACTTGTGGATCCACATGTGGTATGTGAAAAGAACACACATGCAATGACTCTGGCTATTGTTAGTAAAGAGAACACACATGCAATGACACTGGTGGATCCATGTGTGGTCTCTGAAGAGAACACACATTTCAATGACACTGGTGGATCCATAGGTGGATTGTGAAAAGAACACACATGCAATGAGACTGGTGGATCGATATGTGGTGTGTCAAAAGAACACACATGCAATGACTCTGGTTGTTTATAGTAAAAAAACACATGCAATGACACTGGCTGATCCATGTGTGGTCTCTGAATAGAACACACATGCAATGACTCTGGTTGTTGTTAGTAAAAAGATCACACATGCAATGACACTGCTGGATCCATAGGTGGATTGTGAAAAGAACACACATGCAATGACACTGGTGGATCCATGTGTGGTCTCTGAAGAGAACACACATGCAATGACCCCAGTTGTTATTAGTAAAAAAAGCACACATGCAATGACATTGGTGGATCCATATGTGGTATGTGAAAAGAACACACATTTCAATGACACCGGTGGATTCATATGTGGTACGTGAAAATAACTGATACATTGCAAATGTATCTATAATTTTTGATGTTCCATGCTTGGTTTTATCCACTTTCTTGTGTTTTTTTTCCAACTTTGGAGTACTTTTCATATGATTTCTTGGACTAACCTATTAACAAGAGCCACAGTACATTACTGCTTTCTGCTGTTTTTGGTTCCAGAAACTCAGAAAATGAATATTCTCGAATTGGACGGACAAAAGCCAAAGTGCCTATTTTTCGGAAGGATCAAGTGCTGAATACGAGACAGAGAAGGGCCAGGAGCCACCACACCACCGGCGTGGCCAGGCTCGGCGCCGAGGTGGTGTGGCCGCCCCGCACCCCTCGGCCTCCTTCCGCCTATATATTTCCCTTGGGACGAAAACCCTAAGTACCGATCAAAATCCACGAAGAGTTTGTAGCCGTCATCTCCATCCCTAGATTGGGAGGATCAAGCTCTTCACGGCACCCTACCGGAGAGGGAAATTCACCACGAGGCCTTCTTCATCACCATGCAAGCCTCCGGTGTGATGCGTGAGTAGTTCATCCTTGGACTACGGATCCATGTAGTAGCTAGTTGGCTGGTTCTCCTCCTTTGTGCTTTCATGTTTAGATCTTGTGAGCTCCGTTCATGATCAAGATCATCTATTTGTAATTCATACAGGTTGTGTTTGCGGGGATCCGATGGATATTGAGATGCTATTTCAGATTGATTATTGATTCTATCATGTCTTTGTTATTTGTGATCTTGCATGCTTTCCGTTGTTAGTAGCTATCTTGGCCAAGTAGATGCTAGCAACTCCAAGAGTTAGTATTTATGCTCGATAGTGGGTTCATGCCTCTGGTAATCTGGGGAAGTGACAGAAATCTCTGAGGTACTAGATGTGCTGTTGCTACTAGGGAGAAAACAACAATCCTTTGTTCATAGAACAATCCTATTGTTTACTTTACACGCAGTTCGTAAAGCAATAATCTGTTGCTTGCAACTTAATATTGGAGGGGGTTCGGATGATAACCTGTAGGTGGATTATTAGTCATAGATGCAGTTGGATGGCAGTCTATGTATTATGTTGTAATGCCCAATCAAGTATCAAAGGAGTCAAGATGATTAGTATATGCATGTATTGCTTTCTCGGTGTTTGTCAATTGCTCCTCTGTAATTTGTTTACCCAGCATGTTATCTATCTAAGGAGAGCCACCTCTAGTGAACTATGGATCCCGGTCCTTGTGTTTTACATACAATCTAATATCTTTTACTGCTTTGTGTTTACCTTCTGCAAACTTTTACTTCTTTCCATTCGATACATTTAATCCTTTGTTTTCCGCAAAACACGATGAGATTGACAACCTCATCGCAAGTTGGGGACAAAGTTTTGTGGTTGTGTTGTGCAGGTCTCCACGTTGCTACTAGCACCGGTGAGTGCTCGCCAAAGCTCAGCTAGTAACACCTTTGGTGTGTTTCCTTGCTCCTACTAGTTCGATTAAACCTTGGTTTCATAACTGAGGGAAAACTTGTTGCTGTGCTCATCATACCTTCCTCTTGGGGTTCCCAACAAGCTCTACGTCGAACAACGAGCACATCAAGATCTTTTCTGGCGCCGTTGCCTGGGAGTCAAGGACATCTTCACAAGGGGAGTCCCTCATAACCAATCTCTTTACTTTGTTGTTTTTATTTTGCTTAGGTTCTTTTTGCTTTGTTTACTTATTTTGTTCTTCAAAAAACACAAAAAAAAATAGTTTACTCGTTTGCTTTCTTATTGGAAAAACCCAAAAACATGACTACTCTTGAAAACACTAAGTTGTGTGACTTCACTAGCACCAACAACAATGATTTTATGAGCACACCTATTGCTCCACCTATGGCGAAAAATAATTCTTTGAGATAAAACCTGCTTTGCTCAATCTTGTTATGAGAGAACAATTTTCTGGTATTGGTAATGAAGATGCTGCTTCCCATCTAAATAACTTTGTTGAACTTTGTGAGACGCAAAAGCATAGGGATATAGATGGTGATATTATTAAGCTGGAATTGTTTCCTTTCTCTTTGAGAGGAAAAGCTAAAGAGTGGTTGAATTCCTTAGCTAAGAATAGTATTGATTCTTGGACTAAGTGCAAAGATGCTTTTATTGGAAAATACTATCCTCCTGCTAAGATTATATCCATGAGAAGTGAAATAATGAAGTTTAAACAACTTGATAATGAGCATGTTGCTCAAGCTTGGGAAAGAATGAAATCTTTGGTAAAGAATTGTCCCACTCATGGACTGACTGCTTGGATGATCATCCAAACTTTTTATGCAGGATTGAACTATTCTTCAAGGAACCTATTGGATTTTGCTGCTAGAGGTACCTTTATGACCATCACTTTGGGTGCTGCAATAAAACTTCTGGACAATATGATGGTTAATTATTCTGAATGGCATACTGAGAGAGCTCCACAAGGTAGGAAGGTAAATTCTGTTGAGGAAACTTCCTCCTTGAGTGATAAGATTGATATTATTATGTCTATGCTTGTTAATGGGAAAGCCCATATTGATCCAAATAATGTTCCTTTAGCCTCTTTGGTTGCTCAAGAAGAGCAAGTTGATGTGAACTTCATAAGAAATAACAACTTTGGCAACAATGCTTATGGTAATAATGCTTATAGGAACAATTTTGGTAACAACAATTATAAGCCATATCCTCCCAACAATGGTAATGCTTATGGAAATTCTTACAACAGTAATAAGAGTGCTCCCTCTGAACTTGAAGTTATGCTTAAAGAGTTTATTAGTAAACAAACTGCTTTCAATAAAACTATTGAGGAAAAACTCTCTAATGCTGAAAGAAATATAGCATCTTTGGCTGAAGCTCTCTTCTTTGAATAAAATGGCTGCTAAACCTGAAACTAATGATAATCCCTTTGCAGCTACTAATGCTATACAAGTAAGAATTGATGAAAATGTTAGACTATTAGCTGAATTACATGCTAAGTGGGAAAGAGAAGATGAAATTGCTAGAAACATTAGTGTTTCTACTATCACCACCTCTAGTGTTGAGGGTAGTAATAGTTCTACTACTTTGGATGATAAAGTTGATTTTGATCTTGATGGTTGCAATATCTCTGAAGTTATTAAGTTCCTACAAAAGCTTGCTAAAAGTCCTAATGCTAGTGCTATGAACATGGCCTTTACAAAACACATTACCGATGCTCTCATAAAGATTAAGGAAGAAAAGATGAAACATAAAGATTCTATTCCTATAAAACAAGAGGATGGTTGGGAACCCAACATTAATATGAAAGTGAATGACTTTGATTTCAAATCTTTGTGTGATATTGATAGTAGTGTTTCTATTATGCCTAGAAGGATTTATGATATGCTTGATTTGCCTCCTCTTGAAGATTGTTATTTGAATGTACCACTTGATGATAATGCTAAAAAAAACTCATAGGGAGTCTTAATGATGTCCTTATTATGGTTAACGATTCCTATGTCCCCGTTGATTTCTATGTTTTGGATGTTGAATACAATGCTTCTTGTCCTATTACTTTGGGAAGACCTTTTCTTAGAACTGTTGGTGCCATCATTGATATCAAAGAAGGCACCATTAAATATCAACTCCCACTCAAGAAAGGTATAGAACACTTCCCTAAAAAAATAGAAAAGATTTATTTTGCTTCTCCTATGAAAACAAAATTTGGTCTTAATGCTTCTTCATTTGAGAACACTTGATTCTTTCTTTGCTTCTTATGCCTAACTTAAAGGCGTTAAAGAAAAATATTTATTGGGAGATAACCCAAAAGTTTTAGATGAGTCTTGGAAGTTATTACTTCAGTAATAACCTCTCCTTTATCCTTTTTTTTGCTTTTTGTGCCAAGAATAACCTCTAATGAGAGTGAAGTAATGATTGGGAAAGTTGCTGTCCCGAAACAGATTTTTGTGCTTCACCATAAAATTTGTGAGAGAGCTCTGTATGTCGGATTGAGCTGTAATTTTTTGTGCTTCTGACCCAGTTTGTTATATAACTTTTGTTAGTTCAACACTTTTTTATTTGAGCAACAAAAGGTCTTCGAAAAAATTCGTCTTTACCTGCTGTTCTGTTTTGACAGATTTCTGCCATTTTCTGCATTTGCTTCTTGTGGGTTCCTTTTTGAGTTCTTTTGGGGAATTGAGTTTTTTGAGGGAAGTGCTACAGTATCTAGTGTTCTAATGGAAGTTTATTTGGTGTTAGAACTGAACCTTAAGACTTATTTATCTTGAGTGCACTAATGTTGCTAATAAAGATTGTGTGAAGTTTTGTATGAAGGAAAATTTTCAGGTGTATGGAAGGAATGAGTAATGAGATGAAGGATGGACTAACGCGTGTCACCCCAAGAAACATACAAGAATTAAAAGCATCAAAGCTTGGATATTCCCAAGGCATCCCCTTCTTCATCAATAAAAATCCCAGGTTTCTTCCAAACGCTTCATTTTTATTGTTTCATGCACAATTGTGTTTTTCTTGGAGCGTCTTCTTTTTCATTTTTCGTTTTGGTTTTTAGTTTTCTTGGTTTTCTTAGTTTTCTGAATAAATTGTTTGGACCCCCTCTTTCATACATTGGTTTGCAAATAGTTTGGTTTGGTTTGGAAAAGAATAGGAAAGTTCATGCTTATGTGGTAAAAAGAGCTCGTTTTTGACTGTGGCCTGTGCTTTGTCATGCCATGCTTGATTTTGTTTTGGCTTTGTGCTTAGTATTCTTTGTTGTAGCATGACTTGTTATAAACAATTGAGATTGCTTAATGTGCCTTGGATGAATCATGCGTTGTTTTAGCATATTAAAGCATAGTATAGTGGTATTCTCCTTTGATGCTTTATTTGGGTTGACTTGGCGCATGCTCACACCATGTTATGACTGTCACAAGTCACCATAACCTTTATGATCCTTTATTTTTCTACTTGTAGTATCACTTTATGCTTTGATCAATGATGTTTTGTCGCTCTACATGATTATGGCCATTATTGCTCTCTTAGTTTGTCGCTCCCAGTCTTTTGCTAGCCTCCACAACCAAGTATGAGTTCCACTCATGCATCCAACTCCCTAAACCAAGTTATTCCAAAAGAGTCCACCATACCTACCTACTAGCTTACGCTATTCCAAGTACATTCATGGTTTTGTTTACTTTCCAAATTAAACTTGTTATGAGAAAACTAGTGATTAAAGCTCTCACAAACTTGATGGCACACTTTACTTTACTTGCCCTTAATAAACTTGAACCATTGTGTCTTCTATGTTGTATATGCTTACACTTATTTGTTGGGAATTAGCAGAACCATGCTTTCATGGGGAACGCTTTCAACATTGCACTTGGTACTTGTACCTAGTTGATATCATGCTCTTTTGTATATGGATGTCGTCGGTGTGAAATGAAAGGGGAGCTTGTAAGTCCATGGAGTTATGTATATGTGTTAGAGAAACGCCGTCATTGGTCTAATCCATGCTGACATGGTGGAAACCTGCAGCGTAACCATAATGAGGTGTCTATGAAGCATTCTTCTTATAAAAAAAGAGTCCTATATTGAGAAAAAAAAGAGAAAAGAAAAAAAAGATACTATGAAAAGAGGAAAGAGAGAAAAAAGCACCATATTCCCATGGTAAATAAGAAGAATGCTGAGATGCTCGTTGTCTGCTTACCTTGTCATTTTGATATGGGGATTCTTCAGTATCATCGGGCATGGGTACCCGTTGATGTTCTCTATGATACATGTACTTACAATGACAAGAACTTACCGGTGACTAAACTTGAGTAGCATGAGGAGCGGCCTCAGATACAAGGGACATGAGATTTCTGACTTATACTTCGTCAAGCATGTACACCATAGTTTGTTCACTTTAACCTTAATCACTTCAAGATGCTTATGATAGGGGCAATGAGAGCTGAAAACTATAAGTACCATAATTTTTGGAAGCTCTTTATGAGACTTGAATCCCTACTTCCTTTTACAAAAGGCCTTTCTTCCACCATTATATTGAGTCTCCACCTTCTATCTTTATGCACTTACTTTGAGAGCATAGTGGCCATTCTTAGTTCTATGTGCACTGTCCCAAGACTAGTTGATTGATGCATAACTTGATATTGCTTGTTTTAAACTATTATATCTAGTCACTCTTATGAACTTTGAAGGTGTCCTATGCATTTATATTTGCTACTCTATTGAGGGACAAGCTGAATACTATTATGTCATGTTTTCTTTATGTGAAACAAACAAACGTCTTGTGAAGCATGTTATTCATGATTCTTTTGTTTGTGCCTTTTCATGTTGCATCATAGTTTCTTTGCTTATTGCTAGAACTTTGTCTTTTATGTTATGATTGAAGTAGTATGATCCCAGCTTTGAATGTTTTGCAAATACTTTGATCAAGTCTTTGATGGTGCATGTCACCTCAAAACTTATTCTTCTTTTTATCACTTACCTACTCGAGGACGAGCAGGAGTTAATCTTGGGGATGTTGATACATTGCAAATGTATCTATAATTTTTGATGTTCCATGCTTGGTTTTATCCACTTTCTTGTGTTTTTTTCCAACTTTGGAGTACTTTTCATATGATTTCTTGGACTAACCTATTAATAAGAGCCACAGTGCTAGCTGCATGTTTTCTGCTGTTTTTGGTTCCTGGAAAGTCAGAAAATGAATATTCTCGGAATTGGACGGGGCAAAAGCCAAAGTGCCTATTTTTCCGGAAGGGATCAAGTGCCAGAATACGAGACGGAGAAGGGCCAGGGAGCCACCACACCACCTGGCCGCGCGGCCAGGCCTGGCCCGCGCCAGGGGGTGGTGTGGCCGCTCCCAGCACCCCCTCGGCCTCTCCTTCCGCCTTATATTGCCCGCAGGACGAAAACCCTAAGTACCTGATCAAAAATCCACGAAAGAGTTTGTAGCTGCCATCATCTCCATCCCTAGATCGGTAGGGATCTGAAGCTCTTCTCGGCACCCTGCCGGAGAGGGGAATTCACCCTGGAGGCCTTGGACTACGGATCCATGTAGTAGCTAGATGGCTGGTTCTCCTCCGTTTTACTTTCATGTTTAGATCTTGTGAGCTCCGTTCATGATCCAGATCATCTATTTGTAATTCATACAGGTTGTGTTTGCAGGGATCCGATGGATATTGAGATGCTATTTCAGATTGATCATTGATTCTATCATGTCTTTGTTATTTGTGATCTTGCATGCTTTCCGTTGTTAGTAGCTATCTTGGCCAAGTAGATGCTAGCAACTCCAAGAGTTAGTACTTATGCTCGATAGTGGGTTCATGCCTCTGGTAATCCGGGGAAGTGACAGGAATCTCTAAGGTACTAGATGTGTTGTTGCTACTAGGGAGAAAACAACAATCCTTTATTCATAGAACAATCGTATTGTTACACGCAGTTCGTAAAGCAATAATCTGTTGCTTGCAACTTAATATTGGAGGGGGTTCGGATGATAACCTGAAGGTGGATTATTAGTCATAGATGCAGTTGGATGGCGGTCTATGTTTTATGTTGTAATGCCCAATCAAGTCTCAAAGGAGTCAAGATGATTAGTATATGCATGTATTGCTTTCTCGGTGTTTGTCAATAGTCCCGCTGTAATTTGTTTACCCAGCATGTTATCTATCTAAGGAGATCCACCTCTAGTGAACTATGGATCCCAGTCCTTTCTCTTTACATACAATCTACAACTGTTTACTGCTTTGTGTTTACTTTATGCAAACTTTTACTTCTTTCCATTCGATACGTTTAATCCTTTGTTTTCTGCAAAACGCGGTGAGATTGACAACCTCATCGCAAGTTGGGGACAAAGTTTTGTGGTTGTGTTGTGCATGTCTCCACGTTGCTACTAGCACCGGTAGTGTGCCCTACCAAAGCTCAGCTAGTAACACCTTTGGGGTGTTTCCTTGCTCCTACTGGTTCGATTAAACCTTGGTTTCATAACTGAGGGAAAACTTGCTGCCGTGCTCATCATACCTTCCTCTTGGGGTTCCCAACGAGCTCTACGTCGAACGACGAGCACATCAATAACACACATGAAATGACTCCAGATGTTGTTAGTAAAAAGAACACACATGCAATGACACTGGTGGATCCAAAGGTGGATTGTGAAAAGAGCACACATGCAATGACACTGGTGGATCTATATGTGGTATGTGAAAAGAACACACATGCAATGACTCCAGTTGTTGTTAGTGAAAAGAACACACATGCAATGACACTGGTGGATCCATAGGTCGATTGAGAAGAGAACACACCTACAATGACACAGGTGGATTCATAGGTGGACTGTGAAAAGAGCACACATGCAATGACACTGGTGGATCCACATGTGGTGTGTGAAAAGAACACACATGCAATGACTCTGGTTGTTGTTAGTAAAGAGAACACACATGCAATGACACTGGTGGATCCATGTGTGGTCTCTGAAGAGAACACACATTTCAATGACACTGGTGGATCCATAGGTGGATTGTGAAAAGAACACACATGCAATGACACTGGTGGATCCATATGTGGTGTGTGAAAAGAACACACATGCAATGACTCTGGTTGTTTATAGTAAAAAAACACACATTTAATGACACTGGCTGATCCATGTGTGGTCTCTAAAGAGAACACACATGCAATGACTCTGGTTGTTGTTAGTAAAAAGAGCACACATGCAATGACACTGCTGGATCCATAGGTGGATTGTGAAAAGAACACACATGCAATGACACTGGTGGATCCATGTGTGGTATCTAAAGAGAACACACATGCAATGACCCCAGTGGTTGTTAGTAAAAAAAGCACACATGCAATGACACTGGTGGATCCATATGTGGTATGTGAAAAGAACTGATGACCCACAAGTATAGGGGGTGTATCGCAGTATTTTCGAGGGAAGTGAAACCCAATTTATTGATTCGACACAAGGGGAGCCAAAGAATATTTATAAGCCTTAACAACTGAGTTGTCAATTCAGATGCACCTGGAAACAATCTTGCTCACAGTTTATCAAGAGTAACAGTTTTGTAGTAGGAATAGTAAAGCAAAGACAAGAGTAACAAAAGCAAGAAATAAAGGATTCGAGTGCGGTAGGCATAGGGATGGATGGACGGGCGTTGCATGGACAAGACAAATCACATAGCAATCAGAACATAGGGCAATTGCAGATAAATAAGATAAAGCATCCAAGTACTAGACAATCCTAGGCATGTGTTCCATATATAGCCATAGATGCCCGCAATGAGAACTTGCACAACATCTTTTGTCCTGCCAGCCCGTTTGTAGCGGGGCCTCTAGGGAACTACTGGCAATTAAGGTGATCCTTTTAATAGAGCACCGGAGCAAAGCATTAACACTCCGTGAACACATGTGATCCTCACATCAAAGCCTTTCCCTTCCGGTTATCCCGATTTACTTCGCCGGGGCCATAGGTTCCGGACAACAACGTGTGTATACAACTTGCAGATAAGACCAAAAACAATACTATCATAATGAATCAATAACATGTTCAGATCTGAAATCATGGCACTTGGGCCCTAGTGACAAGCATTAAGCACAACAAAGTCATAAAGCACTAATAAAAGATACTAGGCACCATGCCCTAACAATCTGATGCCATTACATGAACAATATCATTCAACCCCTACCATCCCCATAGCCTACAGCGGAGGATTACTCACTCATAGATGGGGGAAACATGGATGGTCGATGGAGAAGCGATGGTGATGATGATGGCGATGATCTCCTCCAATTCCCTGTCCTGGCAGGGTGCCAGAACGGAGTTTCTTGTGCTGTTTCATGGAATCTGGTGGTGGCAGCAGAGCGGAACTCCTTCTGGAAAAACGTCGAACCCCCCGGAGTTTTTAGGTCAGAAGGCTTCTTATAGGCGAAGGAGGAGACCGAGGGGGTGCCTGGGGCCACCACACCATGCCCTAGCGCGGCCAGGCCCAGCCCATGCCTGGGGTGTGTGGCCAGCCCCTGGCCCTCCTCCGTCTCGTATTCTGGCTCCTAGAGTCTTCTGGAAAATAGGCACTTTGGCTTTTGTCCCATCCAATTCTGAGAATATTCATTTTTCTGACTTTCCTGGATCCAAAAACAGCAGAAAACAGGCAGCTGGCACTGTGGCTCTTGTTAATAGGTTTGTCCAAGAAATCATATGAAAAGTACTCCAAAGTGTGGACAAAACACAAGAAAGTGGATAAAACCAAGCATGGAGCATCAAAAATTATAGATACATTTGCAATGTATCAACATCCCCAAGCTTAACTCCTGCTCGTCCTAGAGTAGGTAAGTGATAAAAAGAAAGAATAATTTTTGAGGTGACATGCACCATCAAAGACTTGACCAAAGTATTTGTAGAACATTCAAAGCTGGGATCAAAGTACTTCAATCATAACATGAAAGCCAAAGTTCTAGCAATAAGACAAAGAAACTATGATGCAACATGAAAAGGCACAAACAAAAGATTCATGAATAACAATGCCTTGCAAGACGTTTGTTTGTTTCACATAAGGAAAACATAGCATAATAGCATTCAGCTTGTCCCTCATAGAGTAGCAAACATAAATGCATAGGACACCTTCAAAGTTTACAAGAGTGACTAGATACAAATAGTTTAAAACAAGCAATATCAAGTTATGCATCAATCAACAAGTCTTGGGACAATGCACATAGAACTAAGAATGGCCACTATGCTCTCAAGAAAGTGCTCAAAGAATGTGTGGAGACTCAACAAGTAAAAGAAAAGGTTTTTGAATAGTTTGAAAGGCTTCCAAATGCTGAAAGTATGGTACTCATTAGCTTTGAGCTCTCATTGCCCCTGTCATAAGCATCTTTAATGTGGTTAAGGTGAAAGTGAGGTTCAATCTGAGTTATATGCTTGACAGACTATAAACTGAAAAATCCCAAGTCCCTTGAGTACGAGGGTCGCTCCTCATGCTACTCAACTTTAGTTACCGGTAAGTTCTTATCATCATAAGTATGTGCGTATCATAGAGAACCTCCATATCAAAATGACAAGGCAAGCAGACAATGAGTATCTCAGCAATCTTCTTATTTACCATGGGAAAATGGTGCTTTTTTCTCTCTTTCCTCTTTTCATAAATCTCCTTTTTTTATTTTTCTCAATAGCTATCTCTCTCTCTTTTTTTATAAGAAGAATGCTTCATAGATATCATTATGGTTACGCTGCAGGTTTCCACCATGTCAGCATGGATTAGACCAGTGGCCCAGGCGTTTCTCTAACACACATACATAACTCCATGGACTTACAAGCTCCCCTTTTATTTCACACCAACGACATCTGCAAACAAAAGAGCAAGGTATCAACTGGGTATATATTTACAAGTGTTGAAAGCGTTCCCGTGACAACACGGTTCTGCTAATCCCCAGCCTATAATTAGCAAGTATATAACATTCATGGAGAGTTCACAATGGTTCAGGTTTATTAATTGCAGGAAATAAAGTGTGCCATCAAGTTCATGAGAGCTTTACTAACTAACTTTCTCATAACAAGCAAACATTTTATTCGGAAGAAAACAAGGCATATTGAATATGCACGAAAGTAGCAAATGATGCCAATAGGTAGGTATGGTGGACACTTTGGCAATATTTGGTTTAGGGAGTTGGAAACTTGAGTAAAACACTCAGTGAAAGTGAAGGTTAGCAATAGTAAGGGAGCGACAAACGAGAGAGAAATAATGGCCATAATCATGCAGAGCGACAAAACATCATTGATCAATGCATAAAGGGATACTACAAGTTGAAAACCAAAGGATCATAAAGGCTTATGGTGACTTGAGATAGTCATAACATGGTGTGAGCATGTGCCAAGTCAACCCAAATAACGCATCAAAGGAGAATACCACTATACTATGCTTTAATATGCTAAAACAACGCATGATTCATCCAAGGCACATTAAGCAATCTCAATTGTTTATAACAAGTCATGCTACAGCAAAGAATACTAAGCATAAAGCCAAAACAGTATCAAGCATGGCATGAAAAAGCATAGGCCACAGTCAAAAACAAGCTCTCTTTACCACTTAAGCATGGGCTTTCCTACTCTTTTCCAATCCAAACCAGACTATTTGAACACCAATGTATGAAAGAGGAGGTCCAACCAATTTATTCAGCAAACTAAGCAAACCATGCAAACTAAAAACCAAAACGAAATCGAAAAAGAAGACGCTCCAAGAACAACACAACTGTGCATGAAACAATAAAAATGAAGTGTTTGGAAGAAACCTGGGATTTTTATTGATGAAGAAGGGGATGCCTTGGGCATCCCCAAGCTTTGAAGCTTGTACTTCTTGGATATTTCTTTGGGTGACACGCATGGTATCCCCAAGCTTGATCTTTAGTCCATCCTTCATCTCATTACTCATTCCTTCCATACACCTGAAATTTTTTCCTTCATACAAAACTTCACACAATCTTTATTAGCAACATTAGTGCACTCAAGATAAATAAGTCTTAAGGTTCAGTTCTAACACCAATAAACTTCCATTAGAACACTAGCTACAGAAACACTTCCCTCAAAAATCTCAATTCCCCAAAAGAACTCAAAAAGGAACCAACAAGAAGCAAATGCAGAAAATGGCAGAAATCTGTCAAAACAGACCAGCAGGTAAAGACGAATTTTTTCGAAGACCTTCTGTTCTCAAATCAAAAAGTGTTGAACTAATGAAAGTTAGATAACAACCTGGGGCAGAAGCACAAAAATTCACGCCTCAAAAAGACATTCAGAGATTTTACACGAATTTTTAAGGTGAAGCACAAAAATCTGTTTCGGGACAACAACTTTCCCAATCATTACTTCTATCTCATTAGAGGTTACTCTTGGCACAAAAAGCAAATAAAAAGGATAATGAGCGGTTATTACTGAAGTAATAACTTCCAAGACTCATCTAAAACTTTTGGGTTATCTCCCAATAAGTACTTTTCTTTAATGCCTTTAAGTTAGGCATAAGCAAAAACTAAAAATGGATAGAGTAGAAGTAAGCGGAGATAATCATGGTGAAAACATTGTTTTGTTCAATAAAATCCTTTCGTTAACAAGGTTGATCAGGTCTTGTTACCAAAACAATTTCATATGAGACAAAACTTTGTATTTCACTAATGATTATGTTACCTCAACCTTGATAGCAATGGTCCCAATCATAATAGTTTCAAATTTTTCTCTTGGTATGGGACAATATATTTCTCCAACTTGAATGCCCTCAGCATGTTCAATTGAGTTCAAAACCGTAAGTCCCATCAATCTTCTTGGGGAAATAGATAGTATGTTCCTTGTCATTAACATTGAAGGTCACCTTCCCTTGATTACAATTAATAACAACTCCTGCAGTGTTTAAGAAAAGGTCTCCCAAGAATAATAGACATATTATCATCTTCAGGCATAAAAGTTTGAGAGGATGCTCTCATAAGAAATATGAGTTGAAGTAAAAGAGAGCATCAAGAAGAAAATTCAAAACACATTTAAGTCTAACCCACTTCCTATGTATAGGAATCGTGTATGCAAATAAATTTGCAAAGAACAAAGTGACAGGCATAGGAAGATAAAACAAGAGTGACTTCAAAACTTCCAGAACATAGAGAGGTGTTTCAATACCAGGAAAACTTCTACCACCATATTTTCCTCTCTCAAAATAATTTCCAGTAGCCTCATGAATAAACTCAACAATATAACTATCACATAAAGCATGCTTTTCATGATCTACAAGCACTAGAGCTTTATCATAAACATCTTCAAAATAATCCTCAGGAACATAACATTTATCCTCCTTTAGTAAGCATGGAGGACAATCAAATAATGTAAGGGATAAAGAGTTACTCTCATTAGAAGGTAGGCATGGGTAGCTAATCCATTCTTCCTCCTTTTGTTCATCACTCTCCTCCTCTTTTTCATCTAATGAGATTTCAGGTTCATCAATTTCTTCTTCCATAGGATCCTACAAGGCATTACTCTCTTCCATTTGTGGAAAGCATCTATTAAAATATTCAAGGATATAGCCATTTTCTTCCTTGTAATTATCAAAGCAGAATTTAAGTATACCATAAACCTCATATTTGTAAGGTGAATCATCAATATTTTCAAGCAAACTAGCAAGTTCAAAAGCACCCTTCTAAGCAATAAATTCTTCAATTTGTTCCGCATCATAAAAGTCATAAATTCCTTTAGCATAGGAAGATATGGTATCATTATCACTATACTCACATTGAAAAGGGAGGTGTTTATACCTCTTTCTGCAACAAGACTCATCACAGCAATAAGTAACATTATAAGTAGAGCACACGTTTCTAGTAATGGTATACAATCTATCAATTTGTTCCCATAAGTGTTTCCCTTTTTGTGACAAGCGGTGTTCCTTATAATAATATTTTTGATCTTCCGTGAACCCACCTTGCCAGTAAGCTTCAGTTTCAAAGAAACCAACCATTGACAACAAGCATGATAAGGCAAGACAATAACAGACCAACAAAAATAACAACTAGAGTAGGAACTACTTTTTTTTGTATTTTCAATAAAGAAATAAGCAAACAAGGAAGAAATAAACTTAGCTTGAACAATAGTGATTCCAAGTGGACTTGATAAATAAAGCTATGCTCCCCAGCAACGACGCCAGAAAATAGTCTTGATGACCCACAAGTATAGGGGGTGTATCGCAGTATTTTCGAGGGAAGTGAAACCCAATTTATTGATTCGACACAAGGAGAGCCAAAGAATATTTATAAGCCTTAACAACTGAGTTGTCAATTCAGATGCACCTGGAAACAATCTTGCTCACATCAGTTTATCAGTAGCACCAGTTTTGTAGTAGGAATAGTAAAGCAGCAGCAGTAGTAAAGCAAAGACAGTAGTAACAAAAGCAGTAAACAGTGGGATTCGAGTGCGGTAGGCATAGGGATGGATGGACGGACGTTGCATGGACAAGACAATTCACATAGCAATCAGAACATAGGGCAATTACAGATAAATAAGATAAAGCATCCAAGTACTAGACAATCCTAGGCATGTGTTCCATATATAGTCATACGTGCTCGCAATGAGAACTTGCACAACATCTTTTGTCCTGCCAGCCCGTTTGCAGCGGGGCCTCTAGGGAACTACTAGCAATTAAGGTGCTCCTTTTAATAGAGCACCGAAGCAAAGCATTAACACTCCATGAACACAAGTGATCCTCACATCAAAGCCTTTCCCTTCCGTTTATCCCGATTTCTGTCACTTCGGGGCCATAGGTTCCGGACAACAACGTGTGTATACAACTTGTAGATAAGACCAAAAACAATACTATCATAATGAATCAATAACATGTTCAGATCTGAAATCATGGCCTCGGGCCCTAGTGACAAGCATTAAGCACAACAAGTCACAACAAAGTCATAAAGCACTAATAAAAGATACTAGGCACCATGCCCTAACAATCTGATGCCATTACATGAACAATATCATTCAATCCCTACCATCCCCATAGCCTACAGCGGGGGATTACTCACTCATAGATGGGGGAAACATGGATGGTCGACGGAGAAGCGATGGTGATGATCTCCTCCAATTCCCTGTCCCGGCAGAGTGCCAGAACGGAGTTTCTGGTGCTGTTTCGTGGAAACTGGTGGTAGCGGCGGAGTGGAACTCCTTCTGGAAAAACGTCGACCCCCTGGAGTTTTTAGTTCAAAAGGCTTCTTATAGGCGAAGGAGGAGACCGAGGGGGTGCCTGGGGCCACCACACCATGCCCTGGCACGTCCAGGCCCAGCCCGCGCCTGGGGGGGTGTGGCCAGCCCCTGGCCCTCCTCCGTCTCGTATTCTGGCTCCTGGAGTCTTCTGGAAAATAGGCACTTTGGCTTTTGTCCCGTCCAATTCCGACAATATTCATTTTTCTGACTTTCCTGGAACCAAAAACAACAGAAAACAAGCAACTCGCACTGTGGCTCTTGTTAATAGGTTAGTCCAAGAACTCATATGAAAAGTACTCCAAAGTGTGGACAAAACACAAGAAAGTGGATAAAACCAAGCATGGAGCATCAAAAATTATATATACATTTGCAATGTATCAAGAACACACATTTCAATGACACCGGTGGATTCATATGTGGTATGTGAAAAGAACACACATGAAATGACTCCAGATGTTGTTAGTAAAAAGAACACACATGCAATGACACTGGTGGATCCATAGGTGGGTTGTGAAAAGAGCACACATGCAATGGCACTGGTGGATCCATATGTGGTATGTGAAAAGAACACACATGCAATGACTCCAGTTGTTGTTAGTGAAAATAACACACATGCAATGACACTGGTGGATCCATAGGTGGATTGTGAAGAGAACAGACATGCAATGACACTTGTGGATCCATAGGTGGATTGTGAAAAGAGCACAAATGCAATGACACTGGTGGATCCACATGTGGTATGTGAAAAGAACACACATGTAATGACTCTGGTTGTTGTTAGTAAAGAGAAGACACATGCAATGCCACTGGTGGATCCATGTGTGGTCTCTGAAGAGAACACACATTTCAATGACACTGGTGGATCCATAGGTGGATTGTGAAAAGAACACACATGCAATGACACTGGTGGATCCATATGTGGTGTGTGAAAAGTACACACATGCAATGACTCTGGTTGTTGTTAGTAAAAAGAACACACATGCAATGACACTGGTGGATCCATGTGTGGTCTCTGAAGAGAAAACACATTTCAATGACACCGGTGGATCCATATGTGGTATGTGAAAAGAACACACATGAAATGATTCTAGATGTTGTTAGTAAAAAGAACACACATGCAATGACACTGGTGGATCCATAGGTGGATTGTGAAAATAGCACATATTTCAATGACATTGTTGGATCCATATGTGGTATGTGAAAAGAACAGTCATGAAATGACTCCAGTTGTTGTTAGTAAAAAGAACACACATGCAATGACACTGGTGGATTCATAGGTGGATTGTGAAGAGAACACACATGCAATGACACGGGTGGATCCATAGGTGGATTATGAAAAGAGCACACATGCAATGACTCTGGTTGTTGTTACTAAAAATAACACACATGTAATGACACTAGTGGATCCATGTGTGGTCTCTGAAGAGAACACACATTTCAATGACACTGGTGGATCCATAGGTGGATTGTGAAAAAACACACATGCAATGACACTGGTGGATCCATATGTGGTGTGTGAAAAGAACACACATGCAATGACTCTGGTTATTGTTAGTAAAAAGAACACACATGCAATGACTCTGGTCGTTGTTAGTAAAAAGAGCACACATGCAATGACACTGCTGGATCCATAGGTGGATTGTGAAAAGAACACACATGCAATGACACTGGTGGATCCATATGTGGTCTCTGAAGAGAACACACATGCAATGACCCTTGTTGTTGTTAGTAAAAAAAAGCACACATGCAATGACACTGGTGGATCCATAGGTGGTATGTGAAAAGAACACACATGCAATGACTCTGGTTGTTGTTAGTAAAGAGAACACACATGCAATGACACTGGTGGATCCATAGGTGGATTGTGAAAAGAACACATATGCAATGACACTGGTGGATCCATATGTGGTGTGTGAAAAAAAAACACATGGAATGACTCTGGTTGTTGTTAGTAAAAAGAACACACATGCAATGACACTGGTGGATCCATGTGTGGTCTTTGAAGAGAACACACATTTCAATGACACCGGTGGATCCATATGTGGTATGTGAAAAGAACACACATGAAATGATTCTAGTTGTTGTTAGTAAAAAGAACACACATGCAATGACACTGGTGGATCCATAGGTGGATTGTGAAAAGAGCACACATTTCAATGACACTGGTGGATCCATATGTGGCATGTGAAAAGAACACACATGGAATGACTCTAGTTGTTGTTCGTAAAAATAACACACATGCAATCACACTGGTGGATCCATAGGTGGATTGTGAAAAGAGCACACATGCAATGACACTGGTGGATCCATATGTGGTATGTAAAAAGAACACACATGCAATGACACCGGTGGATCCACATGTGGTATGTGAAAAGAACACACATGCAATGACTCTGGTTGTTGTTAGTAAAGAGAACACACATGCAATGACACTGGTGGATCCATGTGTGTGTTCGCTAAAGAGAACACACATTTCAATGACACTGGTGGATCCATAGGTGGATTGTGAAAAGAACACACATGCAATGACACTGGTGGATCCATATGTGGTGTGTGAAAAGAACAAACATGCAATGACACTAGTGGATCCATAGGTGGATTGTGAAGAGAACACACATGCAATGACACTGGTGGATCCATAGGTGGATTGTGAAAAGAGCACACATGCAATGACTCTGGTTGTTGTTAGTAAAAAGAGCACACCTGCAATGACACTGTAGGATCCATAGATGCATTATAAAGAGAACACACATTTCAATGACACCGGAGGATCCATATGTGGTTTGTGAAAAGAACACTAATCCAATGATTCCAGTTGTTGTTAGTAAAAAGAAAACACATGCAATGACACTGGTGGATCCATAGGTGGATTGTGAAAAGAGCACACATTTCAATGACACTGGTGGATCCATATGTGGTATGTGAAGAGAACACACATGAAATGACTCCAGTTGTTGTTAGTAAAAAGAACGCACATGCAATGACACTGGTGGATTCATAGGTGGATTGTGAAGAGAACACACATGCAATGACACTGGTGGATCCATAGGTGGATTGTGAAAAGAGCACACATGCAATGACTCTGGTTGTTGTTAGTAAAAAGAACACACGTGCAATGACACTGGTGGATCGATGTGTGGTCTCTGAAGAGAACACACATTTCAATGACACTGGTGGATCCATAGGTGGATTGTGAAAAGAACACACATGCAATGACACTGGTGGATCCATATGTGGTGTGTGAAAACAACACACATGCAATGACTTTGGTTGTTGTTAGTAAAAAGAACACACATGCAATGACACTGGTGGATCCATGTGTGGTCTCTAAAGAGAACACACATGCAATGACTCTGGTTGTTGTTAGTAAAAAGAGCACACATGCAATGACACTGCTGGATCCATAGGTGGATTATGAAAAGAACACACATGCAATGACACTGGTGGATCCATGTGTGGTCTCTGAAGAGAACACACATGCAATGACCCCAGCTGTTGTTAGTAAAAAAATCACACATGCGATGACACTAGTGGATCCATATGTGGTATGTGAAAAGAACACACATTTCAATGACACCGGTGGATCCATATGTGGTATGTGAAAAGAACACACATGAAATGACTCCACTTGTTGTTAGTAAAAAGAACACACATGCAATGACACTGGTGGATCCATAGGTGGATTGTGAAAAAAGCACACATGCAATGACACTGGTGAATCCATATGTGGTATGTGAAAAGAACACACATGCAATGACTCCAGTTGTTGTTAGTGAAAAGAACACACATGCAATGACACTGGTGGATCCATAGGTGGATTGTGAAAAGAGCACACCTGCAATGACACTGGTGGAACCATATGTGGTATGTGAAAAGAACACACATGCAATGACACTGGTGGATCCACATGTGGTATGTGAAAAGAACACACATGCAATGACTCTAGTTGTTGTTAGTAAAGAGAACACACATGCAATGACATTGGTGGATCCATGTGTGGTCTCTGAACAGAACACACATTTCAATGACACTGGTGGATCCATATGTGGTGTGTGAAAAGAACACCCATGCAATGACTCTGGTTGTTGTTAGTAAAAAGAATACACATGCAATGACACTAGTGGATCCATGTGTGGTCTCTGAAGAGAACACACATTTCAATGACTCTGGTTGTTGTTAGTAAAAAGAACACACATGCAATGGCACTGGTGGATCCATGTGTGGTCCCTGAAGAGAACACACATGCAATGACTCTGGTTGTTGTTAGTAAAAGGAGCACACATTTGAATTGTACTGGTGGATCCATAGGCGGATTATGAAAAGAGATTTTCCCTCTCTCTCTGTCACAAATCTCACAAAAGCCCAAACGTGTGGAGATCCCAAACATGTGCTCACTCTGGGTGTTATGCCCTGATTGGCTGACACAGATGTCACGCGGATCGTCTCCACCAACCGTTGATCCTATGTGATCCAACGGGCAGGATAACCCCTTCCTTCTCCACTTTTTTTATGCATGGTCAATCCGTGCCACCTATATATCCGTGCCACCGATACTTTACCTCCATAAACAAGTGAAAATCTATCTATCTAACTAAAATAAATAAAATAAATGATCATATTTCAAAGAAGACATTGTCTTCGTCTTCCGGTTCATCCTCGTCTTCGTCAATGCCATGGTCGCTGCCATCGCCGCCGTCAGTGTCCTCCTCTGACGACTCGACACCGCCCCTTCCTCGAATAAGCACGCTATCTCCTCGTCGGAGTCCTCCTCCTCCTCCTCTTCATAGTCCCACGGGTCCACGTCACTCTCCTTCGCTTCTGCCTCCAACTGATCGATGAACGCCTCCTTGTTGGCCGAGTCGGACTTGTCCAAATAGTTATCTCCTCTCTTCTTCCTGGTCTTCTTCTCGTTCCTCTTCTTGTCCGTACTCGCTGGTGCAACACACGCCCCCGTCCTGGCTACTGCTTTGCACTCGTCCGACACTGCAGGTACCCCATGCTCCTACTGCACGGCCGGTACGAGCTTCGACGTTGCGGTGTCCTCGTGTGCCGATGTCGATGGATCCTGGCGCGGTCAGACACGACGTGCTGCCTCAGTAGGCGACTCGTGAGCGTGGATGATGCAGCGAAGAGCCGGGGACGCAGGACGGTCAGTGGACGGCTTGGACCTGCCATTGCCACGGCGAGGGGGCATCGTGCTCGAGGTAGTTTCTCCGAATGGTCGATGGCGGGTGATACGTCCAAAACGTATCTACTTTCCCGAACACTTTTGCTATTGTTTCTCCTCTAAACTTGTGTGATTTGGATGCAACTAACACGGACTGACGCTGTTTTCAGCAGAATTGCCTTGGTGTCTACTTTTTGTGTGCAGAAAATCAACTTTCAGGAAAAATCCCGGAAAATATGCCAAAAATCCTATTTCACCAGAAGACTCCAGGAGCTAGAATATGAGACGGAGGGGGGCTGGTCCCAGGCCACACCACCTGGCCGCGCGGGCAAGCCCAGGCCGCGCCAGGGGGTGGTCTGGCCGCCCCAGGCCTATAAGTTGCCTTCTGACCTAAAAACTCAGGGGGGTTCGACATTTTTCCAAAAGGAGTTCCGCTCCACCGCCACCACCAGATTCCACGAAACAACACCAAAAACTCCGTTCTAGCACCCTGCCGGGATGGGGAATTGGAGGAGATCATCGCTATCATCATCACCATCGCTTCTCCATCGACCATCCATGTTTCCCCCATCTATGAGTGAGTAATCCCTCGTTGTAGGCTATGGGGATGGTAGGGATTGGATGAGATCGTTCATGTAATGGCATCAGATTGTTAGGACATGGTGCCTAGTATCTTTTATTAGTGCTTTATGACTTTGTTGTGACTTGTTGTGCTTAATGCTTGTCACTAGGGCCCGAGTGCCATGATTTCAGATCTGAACATGTTATTGATTCATTATGATAGTATTGTTTATGGTCTTATCTGCAAGTTGTATACACACGTTGTTGTCCAGAACCAATGGCCCCGAAGTGACAGAAATTGGGATAACCGGAGGGAATGGCTTTGATGTGAGGATCACATGTGTTCATGGAGTGTTAATGCTTTGCTCCGGTGCTCTATTTAAAGGAGCACCTTAATTGCCAGTAGTTCCCTTGAGGCCCCGCTGCAAACGGGCTAGCAGGACAAAATATGTTGTGCAAGTTCTCATTGCGAGCACGTAGGACTATATATGGAACACATGCCTAGGATTATTTAGTACTTGGATGCTTTATCTTATTTAACTGCAATTGCCATATGTTCTAATTGCTATGTGAATTGTCTTGTCCATGCAACGCCCGTCCATCCATCCCTATGCCTACCGCACTGGAATCTCACTATTTACTGGTATTGCAACTACTGTCTTTACTTTACTACTGCTGCTACTTTGCTATTCCTACTACAAAACTGTTGCTACTGATAAACTGCTGTGAGCAAGATTGTTTCAGTGCAAATTGAATTGACAACTCAGTTGTTAAGGCTTATAAATATTCTTTGTCTCCCCTTGTGTCGAATCAATAAATTGGGTTTCACTTCCCTCGAAAATACTGCGATACACCCCCTATACTTGTGGGTCATCAAGACTATTTTCTGGCGCCGTTGCCAGGGAGCATAGCTTTATTTATCAAGTTCACATGGATTCTCTATTGTTCGTTGCTATCCATCCATCATGGGTAAGTCTCTGATGGCAAGGTTCCTATTTTACCATCCACTACAAGAAGAGGTACGGTTCTGAACACCTCTATTGCTCTTGATTCACCATCTGTTATGAGTAAGCTCGTTACACCACCACATACACATTCTACACACACTGCTACTACTACTGAATCTGAAACTTCTGATGCTTATGATGCTGCCTCTACTATGCTTGATAAGAGTGGTTCATTAGGTACTTTCCTAGATGCTACGATTGCTAGAACTATAGTTGGAAATACTGAAACTCCTAACGAAGACACTACCACACCTGTTAGTTCACCTGAGTCTAGTGAGAGTTATGATATTGAAGATGGTTATGTTGAGATGACCGATGAATTTATTAAAGAATGTAAAAACACCCATGATAGGAGCACTGCTAAGAGTCTCCTTGAGAGGCGTACTATTAGACCCAAATTGTCTCTTGTTGCTAAGTTTGCTGCTTCTCCCATAAACATTATAGATGAAGATTATGATTTCTCTCTCGATCTATCTTACATAGCTATTATCGAGAAAGAACCTTTTTGTGGGACTAAGAATGAAAGTGCGGTAGCACATATGAATGAACTTTCTACCATGAGTGGCTTGTTTTCTGATGATATTAAGATGCGTACTTACTTTGTTGCTAAGATTTTCCCCTTTTCACTGAAAGGAGAAGCTAAAACTTGGTTTAGTAATTTACCTCCTGGATCTATTGATAGCCCTGATTGCTTGATTAGTACTTTCCTGCAGAAATATTTTCCTCCTAGTGCTAGACATGCTATTTTGCAGGAACTTTTTGATTTTAAACAGGGAGAAAAAGAGGTATTGCCCAAATCTTGGGCAAGGTTTTGTGCTTTGATTCATGCATAGGATGGAAGTCCATTACCTAAGAATGAGCTTCTTGATATATTTTATAATGGACTAACCGAAGAATCTAGGACATACCTAGATAGTTGTGCTGATTGTGTTTTCAGGAATAGGACTCCTAAGGAAGCTGAGGAAATAATGGCTAAAATAAGTAAGAACTATGAAGATTGGACTCCTCCTAAACAAGCTATACCTGAAGTACTTGTACCTGAATCTACTATTCCGGTGCCTATTCCAACATCAAAGAAGAGGGGAGTTATTGAATTAAATGATGAAGTGATGAAGGAAGCTAAGAAATGTCTTAAGGAGAAGGGAATTAAAGTTGCAGATGTCAAGAATTTACCTCCTATAGAAGAATTATGTAAGCCTATCCCCTACTCATCCACTATTGAGGTACCCTCTCTCCAACACTTTGATGAAGGTGATATCCCTTACTCTAAACCTCCTGATCAATGCTTAGAAGAATTCGATATCTTTATTGTTAAGCAGGATAATTTTAATAAAAGGGTGCAAAATCATCTAATGGAAAACACTAGAGCTATTGTTGAGTTGAAGGATATTGTGGAAATAACCTTTAATGATGTTAAAATGATTGTTAAACACTTTCAAATGGTTCAAACTCAAATAGATCAACTTGTTAAAGTGCAGAAAGACTTGCTAGTTAATGCTGCTAAAGAAAAACATGCTTATGAAATTAGAACTAGAAGTGGTGCTGCTACCTAGGATCCTCTTTATCCTGAGGGGCATCCCAAAAGAATTGAGCAGGATTCTCAACAAGCTGAAAATAGTGGCTCTACTCGTAAGAAAAGGAAAAAGAAACATAAAACTATTGTAGAACCCTCTGAACCTGCTATAGATCCTAATAGTATATCTATCTCTGATGCTGAAACTGAAAGTGGTAATGAAGAAAATGAAGTTCCTAATGAAGAAAAAGTTGAAGAAGAACCTGAAAACCACACTAAGAACACTAAATACACTGAAGAAGATTTTATTGCTAAGAAACATGGTAGTGAAAGAGAACCTTGGGTCCAAAAACCTATGCATTTCCCTGATAAGAAACACAAGTCAAGGGAAGATGAACACTATAATAAGTTTTGTGAGTGGATGAAACCTTTATTCCTACAAATTCCTTTGACTGATGCTATTAAATTGCCTCCTTACTCAAAGTATATGAAGGATATTGTCTGGAATAAAAGGAAGATCCCTAATGAAGAAATTTCTACTTTGCTTGCTAATTATTCCTTTAATGGTAAGGTTCCTAAGAAACTTGGAGACTCAGGGATTCCAACTATCCCTTGCTCTATTAAGAACAGTTATGTTAGAACTGCTTTGTGTGATTTGGGAGCTGGAGTTAGTGGTATGCCTTTCTCTCTCTATAAGAGGCTTCAACTAGAAAAATTAATACCAACTGATATATCTTTGCAAATGGCTGATAAATCTACCACTATTCCGGTTGGTATATGTGAGGATGTACCTGTTCAAGTGGCTCATAATTTCTTGATATTAACTGATTTTGTTGTGCTTGAAATGCCTGAAGATGATAATATGTCCATTATTCTTGGGAGACCTTTTCTTAATACTGCAGGAGCTGTTATCAATTGTAATCAAGGAAAGGTGACTTTCAATGTTAATGACAAGGAACATACTGCCTATTTCCCCAAGAAGATTGAAAGGACTTATAGTTTGAATTCAATTGAACATGTTGAGGGCATTCAAGTTGGAGAAATATATTGTCCCATACCAAGAGAAAAATTTGAAATTATTATGATTGGGACCATTTCTATCAAGGTTGAGGTAACATAATCATTAGTGGGATACAAAGTTTTGTCTCATATGGAATTGTTTTGGTAACAAGACCTGATCAACCTTGTTAACAAAAGGATTTCATTGAACAAAACAATGTTTTCACTATGATTATCTCCGTTTACTGCTATTGCTATCCATTTTAGTTTTTGCTTTCGTTTAGTTTTCTTTTTGTTGTTAGTTGCTTGCATGTTAGTGTGTCTTAGAACTTCTGTAGTTCTAGCCTTGTTTTGTCATTGCATCATTTCAAAAAAAAATTGTCTGTCAGAAAATCATTCTTCTATTCCTGAAAATTGCCCAAAAATAAAGTGTCTCGAAAAATTCCAGAAAATTTATATTAAATTTTTACGTGAAAAAAGGGGCAGAGGAGTGCCTGGGAGGTGCCAAGGGGACCCACCAGGCAGGCTCACCACCTAGTGGCATGTCCTGCCCTGGGTGGCGCCATGCCCTGGTGTGGGCCACCTCTGGCCCTCCACTAACTCTCTCACCTGCCACTTTCTTCTCTCTCCCGAGTAAGCTTCAGTTCATTGCTCAAAATCGCGTTCTTGCTGTGCTTGCTCTCGATTTTTTCGATCTCCTTGCTCAGCCCATCTTTCTTGCTGAAATTTGGACCATTTGTTCCCTGGTATGTGACTCCTCCCCTTGTCCAAGTAGATTTGTGTTTAGTGGATTATATCTTGAGTATTTTGTTGCTGTAGGTGACAGGTTATGAGAGCTTGTATGCTTGCTTGATGCTTAGAGACATAGTTTTGATGCATGTTTAGGCCTCTTACAAGTCCCTATGAGTAGAATCCTTCATTATATTTACTTTGCAATCACTTGTTTAATAGGTGTTTAAATTTCAGAATACCAAGCATGAACAACCATACCTTTGGAGAGATATTTGAGAGTGATGCACCTAGGAGGTCGAGGCCCTCAAGATCAGCCTCTCAGTTTAGGCCATCATACAATGAAGATCTCATTGCAACTCAGACAGTAATGAAAGGGATGATGGGGATGCTCACCCATCTACTTTTCCTTGTTTTACTTTCTTACAAGCTGCAGGGATTCTTGATGATTTCTTGCTACTAATTGAGAGGGTTGGTTTGACCTCATATATGCAAGATGAGAGTGAGCAATACGCTATGCTCACCAAAACCTTTGTTGAGAGCTTCACGTTTACTAACACATCCTATCAGTCGGCTGTCTCTTTCAAAATGTATAATCTACCCTTCACCGTGCCTTTGGAGATATTTTGCAGTATTGTAGGTGTAAGCATGACAGGGACCGTGAAGAAAATTCAAGGGCGACCCGCTGATTTGCTGGAGCTTTACCGAGGAGTGACCAATGATGATGACCGTGTGGCGCAGCGCGGAAAGATAAGAAATATCCAACTCCCTGCTCTTAGATACTTTGCGTATTATCTTGCTACTAGCATACTAGGAAGGGATAACACAAATAATATCTCCAACTATCATTTAGCCTTCCTTGCTATTGCGCTTAACAATGATACTCGGTACAACCTTGGCTCGCTTATTGCTCGCCGCCTAGCTACTAGGGGGCCTATCTATGGGGGCATCATTGCCTCGTGTATGGTCAATGCATTAGGCCTTTTAGTGGACCCCAATGATACTGTACTGGCACCACAGAAGCTTGACCTTGTTGCTATGAAAACTCATCACTTTGTCACTTCTACTTCTGATTTGAACAGTCTAGTATATAGGATGCTTTTCATTGACGGGGATGAAAGGGAGATCCCTTTGCCACAGCCTTCTTTGTTTAGTGTTCACAGGAGACCATGGTCGCGCTCCAAGGAGGAGGTGGACGAGCAGCTTCGCTTGCTGGGCTTCCACGAGCAGCACCAGGAGGATGTACCCTCCTACGATCACTCCGCTCACTACGGAGGGACGTACTCGAGCTCGCACCAGGACGAGGGGACCTCCTCGTCATACTACGGTGACACATCATCCTGGTCGGCTTGGGATTGATACCCACTTAGGCCAAAAGCCTAAGCTTAGGGGGAGGTACGCCGACACCGCACTCATCTCCTTATCATGTTGCGTCGGTACTTTGTATATTCATGTTTCGTTCTCTTTTTAGTTTTTGTTCTTTCTTTGCTTTTGCTTTCTAAAACACAAAAAGACAAAAAATATTTCTGTTGTTTCTCTTTGATTTGCTTCTTCTTCTTTTTGCCTTGGTTTGTTTTTCCCTTTTTTCTTTGTTTGAATTATTCGAAAAACCCAAAAAGATTTTTCTTTGCTCGTTTTCCTTTTTGGTTCTTGTTTTAAAAATCGAAAACAACAAAAATATTTGTCGTTCTTCTTTGGCTTTGTGAGTTTGTTGCATGGTTCATCAGTCCTCAGTGGATATTGGCTTCATAATATTATTCAAGCCACACAAGTGAAGAGCAATAATAAGGATTAATGACAACTTGAGGCGTGGTAAGAGGCTGGTAACGAACTCTATTTGTTTTCATTTTTGTACATATACTCATCACTGTGGGCGTGCTTAGTCTGTTCGTGTAGGGTGTATGTTATCTTTGGATGCTTAGTAGTTCTTGCTTTCGTATGATTAGTTCTAGCTTGCTAATAGTTTGTAGCATGTCTTATGAATGTTTCCTTGCATTATTCTATTCATAACTTGGTATGACACCGTGGTATCCTCCTCTAAATGTTTCATTTGAATTGAATTGGCACATGCTCACGCATGCATATGACTGTAATAATCAGTTAAGCCTCGATGAATTATTTTGCCTTGAGGATCTTGAATCACTTTCATGCCATGATTAGTCCCGTTTTGTTGCAAGCATGATTATGACAGCTATTGCTCTCTTGTTTGTCGCTCCCTTACTATTGCTAGCCTTCACTTCCACTGAGTATTTTACTCATGTTTCCAACTCCCTTAAACCAAATATTGCCAAAGTGTCCACCATACCTACCTATTAGCATCATTTGCTACTCTTGTGCATATTCATTATGCCTTGTTTTCTTCTGAATAAAATGTTTGCTTGTTATGAGAAAGTTAGTTAGTAAAGCTCTCACGAACTTGATGGCACACTTTATTTTCTTCACTTAATAAACCTGAACCATTGTGACTGTCCATGAAAGTTATATGCTTGCAAATTATAGGCTGGGGATTAGCAGAACCGTGCTATCACGGGGAACGCTTTCAACACTTGTAAATATATACCCAGTTGATACCATGCTCTTTTCTTTGCGGATGCCGTCAATGTGAAATAAAAGGGGAGCTTGTAAGTCCATGGAGTTATGTATGTGTGTTAGAGAAACGCTTGGGCCGCTGGTCTAATCCATGCTGACATGGTGGAAACCTGCAGCGTAACTATAATGATATCTATGAAGCATTCTTCTTATAAAAAAAGAGAGAGATAGCTGTTGAGAAAAAGAAAAAAAAAAGAGATTTATGAAAAGAGGAAAGAGAGAAAAAAGCACCATTTTCCCATGGTAAATAAGAAGATTGCAGAAATACTCATTGTCTGCTTGCCTTGTCATTTTGATATGGGGATTCTTCCGTATCATCGGGCAAGGGGTAATCCGTTGGCGGTTCTCTATGATACGCACATATTTACGATGACAAGAACTTACCGGTAACTAAAGTTGGGTAGCATGAGGAGCGGCCCTCGTACTCAAGGGACATGGGATTTTCAGTTTATAGTCCGTCAAGCATATAACTCAGATTGGACCTCACTTTCACCTTAATCACATTAAAAGATGCTTATGATAGGGGCAATGAGAGCTCAAAGCTAATGAGTACCATACTTTCAGCATTTGGAAGCTTTTCAAATTATTCAAAACCTTTTCTTTTACTTATCGAGTCTCCATATATTCTTTGAGCACCTTCTTGAGAGCATAGTTGTCATTCTTTGTGCTTGTCTCATTACTTGATTATTTGTGTTATGACTTTGATGCTTGTATCTTTGACATCTTTACTTCTAAGTCTTCACTTGAACTTCAGAGATGCCTTGGCATTCATAATTAAAGGCAAGCAAGATACCACTCTATCATACCTTGTTATGAGCATTGTAATGTTGCTTATGTTTATGCTTCATGCTACTTATTATTTTTGAGTTGGAATCTCTTCATAGCTTGCAATGACTATTAAGTAGACTCAATAGCATACTCTTTATTATGAATTGCCTAAGTAGTTGATCACATGCTGAGAATATATACATCATATGAAGCAAATGTGTTCGTGAAAGTTCTTTTATCGCACTCAGTTTTCAACTGAATTGCTTGAGGACAAGCAATAAGCTAAGCTTGGGGGGAGTTAATACGTCCAAAACGTATCTACTTTCTCGAACACTTTTGCTATTGTTTCTCCTCTAAACTTGTGTGATTTGGATGCAACTAACGCGGACTGACACTGTTTTCAGCAGAATTGCCTTGGTGTCTACTTTTTGTGTAGAAAATCAACTTTCAGGAAAAATCCCGGAAAATAAGCCAAAAATCCTATTTTACCAGAAGACTCCCGGAGCCAGAATACGAGACGGAGGGGGGCTAGGCCCAGGCCACACCACCTGGCCACGCGGGTAAGCCTAGGCCACGCCAGGGGGTGGTCTGGCCGCCCCAGGCTGCCCCTCGGTCTCCCTCTTCGCCTATAAGTTGCCTTCTGACCTAAAAACTCAGGGGGGTTCGACGTTTTTCCAGAAGGAGTTCCGCTCCGCCGCCACCACCAGATTCCACGAAATAGCACCAGAAACTCGTTACGGCACCCGGACGGGAATTGGAGGAGATCATCACCATCGCTTCTCCATCGACCATCCATGTTTCCCCCCATCTATGAGTGAGTAATCCCCCGATGTAGGCTATGGGGATGGTAGGGATTGGATGAGATCGTTCATGTAATGGCATCAGATTGTTAGGGCATGGTGCCTAGTATCTTTTATTAGTGCTTTATGACTTTGTTGCGACTTGTTGTGCTTAATGCTTGTCACTAGGGCCCGAGTGCCATGATTTCAGATCTGAACATGTTATTGATTCATTATGATAGTATTGTTTATGGTCTTATCTGCAAGTTGTATACACACGTTGTTGTCCGGAACCAATGGCCCCGGCGATGTAAATCGGGATAACCGTAGGGAATGGCTTTGATGTGAGGATCACATGTGTTCACGGAGTGTTAATGCTTTGCTCCGATGCTCTATTAAAAGGAGCACCTTAATTGCCAGTAGTTTCCTTGAGGCCCCGCTGCAAACGAGCTGGCAGGACAAAAGATGTTGTGCAAGTTCTCATTGCGAGCACGTATGACTATATATGGAACACATGCCTAGGATTATCTAGTACTTGGATGCTTTATCTTATTTATCTGCAATTTCCCTATGTTCTGATTGCTATGTGAATTGTCTTGTCCATGTCCATCCATCCCTATGCCTACCGCACTCGAATCCCACTGTTTACTGCTATTGCAACTATTGTCTTTACTTTACTACTGCTGCTACTTTGCTATTCCTACTACAAAACTGTTGCTACTGATAAACTGTTGTGAGCAAGATTGTTTCCAGGTGCAGCTGAATTGACAACTTAGTTGTTAAGGCTTATAAATATTCTTTGGCTCCCCTTGTGTCGAATCAATAAATTGGGTTTCACTTTCCTCGAGCGATACACCCCCTATACTTGTGGGTCATCAGCGGGTACACAGAGTGGGGTGCCGATCTGATTAAGGACGAGCAGCGGTTTCGTGCGTCGTGTCCATGCATGCATTTGTTGATTATCAAAAAAAGTAATATCTCGCGTACTGAACATAATTTGATCACAACAAAAGTGGCACAGCGTATTCTAGACTCGTAAATATCCCGTCCGTGCCTATCACGTGGAGTTCGACGGAGTTGGACGTGCCGACGTGATCGTGCAGCAGTTGTGCGCGTCATTGCCCCATCAACACGTGACACACGCACGCGGGATGTGCGCGCCGATTCCCGTGACGACCACCCGGCTCGCACTCCCCTTATTATATACTAGATTTTGGGCGGCGCCGAAGACCATTGAAGTGTCCATCACAATAAAGACAAGTCCCATCGATTCCCTACCCCTGCCTCCCTGGCTTCTTTGAGAAGGTAGACCGTACATGATGGTCGTGTATAATAGTACTAGTACTACTCGACCACGACCTGTACTCTTTTACTCTTCTCCCACACTAATCACTATCTCCTTCCTCCTGCCGCCGCCACACTCACCCTACAAGCCATGGCTCCACTGAGGAGGGGGAGAGGCCGGTCGATGATCCGCGCGGAGAAAAGGGAGAGAAATCGCCACGAGGCACTTCTTGCTCTACCAGCCGCTCAAGCCCACCCTCTCATCGAGGCCCAATCTCCCCCGACAATGGCGTTGAATGTTCTAGCAGGCGAGGGATCCTTCCGGTACGGTCTCCTTGTTCTACTTCTTCTCCATCTCCCTCTCCATCATGATCTTAATCAGCTTCTTCTTGTTTTTCTTCTTCTTCCGGCTCTTCCTCTTCTACGTATTACAGGCCGGCCGTGGAGCTCGAATCCACCATGACGGAGGCGTTGCAGGACCCGTTCGGCCCCGTTCCATGTCTCAGCGAGGTAGAAAATCTCCACGATGTTATTTCTCCGAGTTATGATGTGGATTTCTTAGATGTTGTCCGCCCCGCATTGATTTTTCTTCTTCTACGAGTTGTATTAGTTTTCATGAATATGGCTGGATCTCTTGGTCTTTCCTTAATACCGTTGTTCATAGATTCACTATGGATTTTTTGTGATTAGGATTAGTTTATCGTGGTCATGAATAGATCTCTAGGTCCATTTTTTAACACTACGGCCAATAGATTCAACGGGGATTTTTTTATCTGTATTAGTATTCATCTGGGACCTGGAGTGTAACTGTAGAATTCCTATTTCAATTAACATGAACGATGCAGTGATCGAAGGCCGAGTACCGTGACAAGGTGGCCGCGATCAGTTCCAAGATTGCCAACCAACATGAGCTTGCACGCTCCCTCACCCAAGCTAATGAGAGCCTACGCAAGCAATTATCTATGCAGAAGGAGATCTCGCTAGATTTTGCACGTGACGTTGTTATGCTACAGAAAGTGCTCGATCGTAACTTGAACAGGCAAGAACAGGCCATCAAGATAATCAACGAGCTCACGGAGGAGAAGAAGAATCTCGTGGAAAGGTGCATTCTCCTGCAGGACGAAGTCAGCGAGGCACTCAGAGGATGCGTCGAGGACACCAAGGCTACCATCCGAGCCTACCATGACAGGAACCGTTGCTTGGATGTAGTCAAGGAGATGAAGGCGGACATGAGCAGAGGGATCACCGTACTCGAGGGTGTTCGGAAAGAGAACGAGGAGCTAAGGGCATGTCTATAGGCGTACCGGAGCAATGCCCAAGTCTGATTCCCGTTAGCGGGGACACGAATATCAGTTCGTCCTCCTCTCCTTTTGTAATGTTTAGGGTTCAGGGAGCAATGCCCATGTCTGCTTCCCATTATAGGGTGCAATAAGAATCCTAGGGCAACTCCTTATCTATCTGGACATGTGTTGGTGTTCATGTTCATGAATGGACACCATGTTCTCTTTCCATTATGTATCTGGACATGGGTTTCTGCATTATGAGTTTGCCACTCTCCCACTACTATTTGGTGATATTGGGAAAACCCACAGCACACTAAACTGCTGATAAATCTTATTTGTCTTTGAAATTGAAATTATGACAGTGCCACTAGTCGATTCATAAAATGTTGATTAGTCCTAGATTGCTTCTTCCTTGAAATTATGATAGTGCCACTAGTCGATTCAGTTAATTATGGAAACTAACCAGCTTGTCCTGGTGAACTGAACAAACCATACTATGTATTTTTGTTGCAGGGAAAGAGGCGAAAGATCGACCAGGACCTGGCGACCTGGCTAAATGACAAGATAGCAATCTAAAGGGAGAAGCAGAATTCCCAGAAACTGGCCTTTGACCAATTGCACGCTGAACTCGCGGTCCTTTCTGACAAGTGCCAGAAACTGAAGGAGTTAAACGCCGACTAGGCGAAGCTACACAGTGAAGGCCGCGCCTCGGCTAGGAAGCAGACGAAGATCATGAAAGGGATCTTGAAGGAAAATCGTATGGCTACGGACAAAATTCTCTAATCTATGACAAAGCGCTAGAACCTATAGCTGAAGCACGACATAGTACTGAAGGAGCTGGCCAATCTTAGGGAGGAAAACAGGCAGCTCCGGGCCAGGCTCGCTTGAACACAGCATATGTCTATTTAGTACTGAACTACCTGGTTTATCCTCTGCAGTGGTGATTTTGTAAGCGTGAACTTAACTCTATGCACGATATGTGTGTTCGTCTGAAATTAGTTTGCTCGAGGATTGAGTTTGGCTTAGTTCGGAAAGCACAACTGCAAGTCTTACAATTAACTAGTTTCAGGCATTGGCACCACATAAATTATTCATCTCGAATTTCCTTTATCCTCTATAGTCTGTCCTTGTTCACCCTCGCGCGCCTTCTTCAGTTCCTTCAACAGATCCGCAATGCAAGATTTAGCTTCTTCTTGTCTTCCCTGAGCTGATCCCTCTCCTTTTCTGCATTATGAATCAGCAACGTGTGACTATCCTGAAGCTTCTTTGCAGTTCCAACAACCAAGCTCCCATCGATTCCGTTAGTTAGCGCTGACTGCAAATTCTCGATTTCTTGTTCCAACTCCTTATTTCGTACTGACAGCTTGTAATTTGTTTCAGCTGCATCACTTACATCAGTAAATCTCCTCGACCTTTCCAACTCATACATCTCCCATAACTGTGCCAAACATTTCTTAAGTGCATCTGGCCACTCAAGATCCACCACTCTACTGCTTTACACACCGGGCCAACCTAAAAACACACACACTATAGTGTTATGAACATGCACGATACATTTTACTTCATGTCACAGTTTCACATAATGTAAACAAACCTGATTTGTACAGCCCAAAAACCTTCTCCCAGTGTTACTGCCTTCGAATGCAACATATCTCCTCAGTTTTAGCCCATGGTTACATGGCACTTCTCCATCGAGATCTAGGCCCTCCCATTCAGAGTCATAGATCGTCCTTGGTACCTATAGGTAAACGCAAAGCTGAAATCGAACACGATTGCATGCACATATGGAGCTCATATCGAGAGATTTACCATTGCCTAACCCTAGCCCGAGAAAACAGAGGAACTCACATCGTGGAAGGAATACTCGATGTCGGAGAGAAGGCTATCGCTGCTCGACTGGTCGTCCTCGCCGTTCAAGGATAGCATGGCGAATGCGTCATCGTAGGCGTCGGCGTCGGCATCGGAGAGAGAGAGAGAGAGAGAGAGAGAGAGAGAGAGAGAGAGAGAGAGAGAGAGAGAGAGAGAGAGAGAGCAACCCTTCTACCGCTGCAACAATGACTAAATTGGCATGTTGTAATAGTTTAATGGATACCATGCCCTTTCCTCGATTACTGCTCTCCTGATATGGATTCTCTTCACACATTCTCATTTCAAATATTAAACCTACACTCCCTCCATCCCAATTTCATTGTATAACGAAAACATACCAGTATATTACATCATCTAAAGAAACAAAATCATGTCAACTACAAGGTACTTATGCATCACTTCTTCAGTCATGGTTTCAGAAAATATTACATTACAATCTCTCAACAAACATAACCACAACATGGTTTCACAAAACATCACATTACAATCTCTCAACAAATGTAATCACAGAAACAAGTATATTACATCAACTCAAGAAACAAAATCATGTCGACTACAAGGTACTTACACATCACTTGTCCTGTCATGGTTTCGCAAAATATTACATTACAGTCTCTCAACAAACAAAATAACAGAAACAAGTACAGTACATCATCTCAAGAAACATAATCATATCAACTACAATGTATTTATGCATCATTAGTCCAGTCATGGTTTCACAAAACATTACATTACATTGTCCCAATAAACATAATAACAGAAACAAGTACGGTACGTCATCTTAAGAAACATAATCATGTCAACTACAACGTACTTATGTCTTATTACAACAACGATGGTTTCAGTGAGTGACATATCCGAAAATCTCAACAGCTCGCATAGCATTATATCACAATCTCTCAACAAACATAATCACAGAAACATGCTCTAAATGCAACAACAGTCAATATTACAAATACAGGCAGGGGAACCCCGCGGTCCATATGACAAGCCCAGGGTAGCAGCTCTCATCATATCTCATCAACGTCGACCACCTCATTATGTTCAGCCACTACAGGGGCATCTACTATAACCTGTTCATCAACATAAAAAATGGTACCAAGGAAGAACACCTTCCTGGTTCGCTTCTTTCGCTGCATAATCTGCATAAGATCTTCAGTATCCAAAACATCTATGAATTGCTGCTTCTTATGATGCCACCACTGGATTTTTGCCATCTGCTTAGGGCCAATACTGATTTCCTTACCGATCATCTCTCTCATTTCATCAAGAGTTATGTTTTTGAAATCGACAATGATATCCACAGTACATGACGAAACTGGCTTATTAACTCCCTCATCAAGTTTTGCCATGTATGAATCCACCTCTTTGCGTATACTGAACTTATCTAGATCAGCATCTATTGGTCCATATTCTCTAGGAGCAGAAGCTCTGGCAGCAAGATCTCCAGCATCTGCATACATATTATCAATCATCGTTTCAATTTTCACCTTACGATCAGCTGCACAACACTCCCAAACCATCTGAAGCTCATGGGAGTGCTCAATTTGCTGATAGGTATCATTCATGTTGTGCCACACTAATTTTGTCCTCTGTCTAGAACCCTAGGGAATTCTAGCGGCAAGTATATCTACCAGCTGCGAAACAGACACAACCTCTTTGCAATTCACAAGCAGATGCACATCTTGCCCGAACACAATCCTCTTGCAACCAAAATCAAGTTTTGCAGTGTACTGCTGAAAATGAACTATGAACTCATATAGGTCCCTTGTATCAAGAAGGGGCACAACAGGAACTAGTGTAACGGAATATCCTGACTTAACGGACGCGATTTGAAAATATTGGGTTTGGCCATCATTCACTCGAAAGACCCCTCTTAGCAATTGGCGCCCCCAACTTTTCAAATCGCGTTGATAAAAATCAACTTGTGTACCGCGTAGCCTGGGCAACCCAACTTTCAGGCCACAAAATGATATTCTCCATGGCCCTCCCCTGCCACTACGAAACAATATATTCAAAATTTAGTCAAAAGATACTTAAACTGACTTACAAGATGGAAAATTTACAAGCCTCTAGGAATTATGTCGCATGAACAATAAAACATATCATGTTATCTCTCCATAGTTCATACAACCATCGTTAAAAAAAATATTTAGAAGGTTGGGGAAGGTAAATGATTTCAATTCAGATCAAGAACAAGCACATATATTGTCATCTAGCCGTGTATTGGATACGACTTGGAAGCTTGTCACAGTACTGGAAGCATATATTTTCTTGCTGTAATCAAGAACGTGGATTCACAAATTGTACTTTGTATCAAATCGAAGTCCGAGAGAAAATTACAGTAGGAGGTGAAAAGCTAATAGAAAGATCTGAACCTAGAAAGATTTGTTGTCTTGAGCATGTGCTTCTTCCTGATCATACAAATATGTACGGTGATTCCTGATCATTCCTGCATTTTAGGAAGAAACAATCAAATAATTTTCATGGTGAACATCATGTACATGTTTTTTATGCAATCATGTGGATTTGACAAAAAAAAAGGGGGTGAGTGAAAATCAAATTTGCAGATCTGAACCAGGAAGAGTTGTCGCTCACATCATCTCGCCTAGGGTCAGTGCCACAAGGACGGAAACAAATATCTGGAACATACATCCGAATCAAATCAAATCGAAAAATAACAGCAGCAGTGAAAATCAAATCGAAAAAAATCTGTAACATACATCAGACAGGCATCTTTGCATTAACAAGCAGGCAGGGGCTTCGAAATCCAAATCCACAGTGGTGACGTTGCTGCTCTAGGACATGAGTCGCCTTGGGCAAGGAGGGATGCGGCGGAGGGCGAGAGGGGCGGCGCCGCCGTGGCGTTGGAACTGGAAGAGGAGAGAGAGAATCCACGGGACGTATCCTTTCGACCGGGAGTGGCGGGCCCAGCTCCGTTCATGAGTTCACGGAAACTAACGTACTTTGCAACGGTGTGGCGGGATGGGAAAACTAAGGCACCAATCTAAAAGCACTTTAAGGGTCGATTCGACACGGGCACATACCGGCATCGGTAGAAACGAGTTTTCGCTATGAGTAGCGTGCCCGTGAATTCAAAGCACATAGAGCGGTACCCAAACTATGATCTCAAAATTTAATTGAAAAAATACTAATTCCTACGAAAATAAGGTGTCGTGATTAAAAGGTGCTCAGAAAAGAAACAGAACACGACGAGCACACGGCATGAGTGTCGTCGATAGAGTGGCAGTACAGTCACGGAGTCGTCATCAGTGATATTGTGATGCCGTCTTCCTGAATCTTCTCTACCAACGGCGGTGGGTGGCTCGACTTGGGATGCGGTTCGCCGGTGACGAGGTGGTCTAGATGCTGCAGCATGGTGGTGGAGCCGACCGAGCCCGATCTAGGCCTAATCCGGGCCTGACCGGGCCAGATCTGGGCCTAGCCGGGTCTGATCTGGGTCTGAACTCGGCCCAGTTTGCACCGCTGCGTGTCCAGACGGCACTCACCGCAAGGTGACAGAGGGCAGATCCCCTCCCCTAGGCTGTCGCGTGGCTCGATGACTGCAAGTCTGAGTTCTACCCTAAACCGGCCTTCTCGTCTGTCGTGCGATGTGGTGTTGGCCGGAGCCTTTGGCTTGAGTTCGTGGAAGCCGGGGCGGCGGCCCGGAAGGTGGACTACGCGTGCGTCTCTTTGGCGAGCCACGTTGTGGTGGTGGTGGTTCCTTTCTTTAGTCATGTGGATGGCAAGGAGTGGACTTTGGCGTTGGCGGCGTTTTGGCTCCGGCATCTCCCAGATCGGAGGTCTCTCTCGGGGACAGCGGGCGCGGGCGGTCGCCGGGGAGCGGCTCGAAGGTTTTTCCAGGCGAAAACTCAGTGCTTCGGCACCAACAACAATGATGCTGCTGGTACCATTATCCTCTTGCTGGTACCAAAACCTGGTGGGGTTGCCCTGGATTTCGGTCTGGCTCAGGCTGGCCAGCCCGACCATACAACTTATCCAACCCGACAAATATGGGGTCTCCGTTAAGTCTTGGTTAGAATTTATACCAATCCATTTTGCTCAATTTTCTCACCCCGGGCTTGGAAAAAATTGCATGCCACCTAACGTATGGATTATTTCCATGTGAAACCATGCCGTTTTGTAGCAACGCGAAGTTTCTGGGATAATGGAAGGAAGAGATTAAATCAAGGGATTTGGTGGAGCTTGGGACCTGATGGCTAAATTGATGTCTAAATCCATGTGGGCCCCAGTTCCATGCATTGGTTTCGATCGAACTGCAACCGAACGGGGCCTAAGGGCATGTTCAATAGTTTAGATGGTGGCTGTCTGTAAACCTCATCCACGTCACATATAGACGGCGCCATAGACGCCTCGTACAGTAGGGTGTCTCTTGAGCAGTCTTTTGAGTTGTCCGCAATTTTATTATTTTCATGCAGCCTTGAAAATTATTTATCAGCAACAAATAGCCGGGGATATCTCATTGGCTCATTGTCCACGACCTGGGTGAAATAGCAGACACCATCACTACAACGGGATTAAGGTTGTCTGTTAGCAGCGATTCTAGCGTTAACAGACCGTCAGTATTTCAGCAGACAGACTTGTTCTCTTTCTCCCTCCTCTCTCTTCCACGTCATTCAAAATCCTATGTGGCACATCTTACAGACAGCTTACGATGGACTACACGCCCTAAGTATTCTTGCACTCAGCGAAGGAGTTTTTTTTTTTTTTTTTTGAGGAATCAGTGGCTTTTTATTGCTCAGTTATCAAAGGGATGGGGCTGAAGTAGCCAAACCTGACGACCAGCACTACAGGAAACAAAACTACGAGCACTGTGTGAGCTTCTGAATTTGAACTGCCGGTTACTGTTTGGCGGTTACAGTTTGGCAGGTTTAAGCGGGCTGATGACCGCTGTGGAAACTAGGCCTCTTAATCTCATTGGAACAAACAGGCCCAAGCGGCAGGCCGACGGACAGCCGTGGGCATACCCACTTACAGCCTACCGCGATCGAGTGAAGTGATGCTATGTCATTCGGATTGCAGAATTGCTGGGCCCTTTTCGCTTCAGAGGTTTACCTTTTACCTGTTCTGCTCCATGTTCTGCAGTTACCTTGAGTTTTCTGGACTGCAACTGCAAGAAGATAGGGCTGTAAAATTCGCCAAAATGATGTTATATGAAACACATGCCTGATGTGCTTCAGGTCTAAATTAGCAGCAGCAGAGCAGCTTCAGCTCCCCGGGTTGTTTTCTTATCCTGAAGCTCCACCGTTCCCAACACAGTTGTTGTCCTCTCCAAACCGGTTGCCCTCCCCCATTCCTTCGCGTATGATGCCATTTTTTTCACTATTTTACTTCTCTAAAACAACACTTTTACTTCGGTGTTCCTCCTCCTCTTCAAAACTTTGATAAGAAAAAACGCGTAGACAGCCAGGATCGCACGATACCAATTCGTTTCGAAGACCGTACGCACCTCCGAAGCCCGTATGGTCCGCTTAGACGTATACTCACCGTACACATATACTCATCATAGTTTAAAATAGCCGGCTATTTGATTTAGCGGCGGCTTTTTCAGAGGCTATGAAAGACTATAGCTGAGGCTATGAAAGGCTAGATAGGCTATGAAAGGCTAGATAAATTCAAGTCATTCCTTTGTAAAACAGAGATAGTAGTATTTTCTTTCCAACAATGTATGTACTCCCTCCATCTTAAAATAAGTTACTCCTACTTGAATTTGTCTAAATTCACATTATCTATATACTAAAATATGTTCATACATGTGAATCTAGATAAATTCACATCACTTATTTTATATGGATGCAATACTTTAAAAGTATATTTTCTTTCCGACAATGTATATACTGTGCTTGTTGCTGGGCTACCAAACAAAATGCAAGGGGGCCGTACAAGAGATAGGAGACGCAGTTGGTTCCAGAGAGTCCACGTAAGCACACAAGCTCGAGGCGCTCAGTTCTCCAGAGTTTCAGCCATCACCCTGTGAGGCCACGCATGGCTCGGGGCTTGTAGCTACAGAGAGAACCGATGCGGCCGACGAAACCAGCCGCCACGACGCCACCGTCAGCCGCAGGCGTAAAGGCGCGGTCGTCGGGCATCGTCAGGCTGCTGCAGGCGCCGGCGGTGCTAGCGCTGGCCACCGTGCTCGCCGTGAACGCGCCGGCGCCGCCGCAGAAGGTTTCGGAGGCGGCACCCAAGGACACGTTCCGCAACGTGCCGGGCACGCTGGCCGGGGAGGATGGCAAGGAGGCGGAGCGGATCAAGCACCCGCGGTCGCCCGAGGCGGCGCGGTGCACCTCCAAGTGCGTCAGCACCTGCGTCCTCGGCGGCGCCGGCGCGCCGGGCATCGGAGGCCCCTTCAACGTCAGGAGGTAACTAATTAAACCCCTCGACGGGTACTGGTTTCTTGCTGAGAACCTGCAGAACTGCGTCTCTGACTGAAGAAAATCGCGTCCTGCTCCTGCAGACCTCTCGTTGTGTTCAAGGACGGTTTCCGCAGCCGGCAGTACTGGTACGCGGAGAACAGTTCCGACCATGAACTGATTCGATCTGATAACATCAACCTAAAACGTCCACGGTTGATTTTACTTTCTACTAATGACTGAGATTCTGAAAGTTCTGTACTCTACGTCTGTAACTGCAGTCTGGTGGAGTGCTCAGACGTGTGCAACCTGATCAAGGACGGAGAAGACGGGCAATGATCGATCGCCTCAGTACCTCAGCGCAACTCCATATGTAATCAGTATCCACAAACCATAGCATAAGTTGCACACTCTCCTGATCAGTGCTACTACAATTTTTAGATTAGCGAAGGTAAATTTTTGAGTGGATGGCAGAATGGGGTTAACCCAAGTTTTTGGTCCTGGACTACCTATGGTGGCCTTGCGGATTCGGGGGTTGAGATCGAGCTGGATCCCTCTAGCTGGCTGAATTTTGAAGCGCATCTTTGGTGTTACTCCCATCTTTTTTACTTTATCATTAGGACATCTCTAACCGATTCCAAAAAACTGGTTAGGAGAGTAAAAATATGAGCTAGTTGCACCTAACCGATTTTCAAAACGGTTAGAGCAGTAAAAATTATAGGAGTAGGCTCCCAAAAAGGCTGCGGAGGAGTAAATATAAGAGTCGCTGATCGCGCCAGAGAATAAATTCGGTCTCCTCCTGCCTCCCGCCAGACGGTTCCCACCCCCTGCCTTTCCTGCCTTCCTGCCGGCGCCGATGTCGCCGACTCCGTCTAGAGTCGACACGCAGCTCGCGTCCGCACCCTCGCCGGCCATCCCGGAGGCTCCGACGGCGCGACGCCGCCGCAATCAAGCATCTCTGTCGCGCCCGCTTGGGGGAAAATATTGGGTGCAAAAAACGTCGTTCGGCCCGCTGCCATAGTTGCGAAGGCCTCCGGCAAGGCCGACACGTTGTGGCTCCGGAGGTAGATCCTCATCCTCCATTAGCTCTGGTGTCCAGTCGGCGGCAGAGCAGGACGACTCCGGTGAAAATGGCGCTCGCCGAGACAGAGGCTACCAAGAAAAGAAAGAAGGTCGCTGGAGCGCTTCCGAAGGCAACACCGACTCCCCCATCTTGCAAGGCCTCTCCAGCAAACCCTCCTTGAGGCCAGATCCTCATCCAACGCTCGTCTCTACCGACGACCACGAAGTGCTCGATGTAACGTCGGCTAGGTAAAATTTATGTTTTCCCCATTGGCTTCACATTCGGTGATAGTTGTATCTGTGGCCTCGCATTGTTTTTCCCATACAAGAGGCCCGAGAGGACTGTAAAATATAGGAAGAAGAGAGGAGCCCAAAGGAGGATACAAAGATGAGCTTTGTGCTATGGTTGAGACCAAGAAAGCTTTGGCGTCTGAGAGGAGAGGAAAAGGTGGCAAGGTGGGCCGAGCTCAAGGCCATGGAGGAGAAGAAGTGGAGGAAGAAGATGACCACCGAAGAGAGGAAGGCCAATGCCGAGGAGCATAGGATTTCACTCGAGGAGAAGAGGATAGGAAAAGAGAAAGAGGCCGATGGACGTGTTATCATGTTCATGAACCCAAGCAACATGGATGCCATGGCTAGAAAGTATTGGGAGCTCACTTGTCAAAGGAACCTGCAAGGATTTGGAGGTGGTGATGGAGTTGGCCGAGGAGGTGGAGGTGATGATGGTGGTGATGATGATGTTTAAGTTCTTCGGAGATGTTCCAGAACATATGAGGTGATATGTTGGTAGTTTTTTGATCAAACAAGATCGATATGCTTCTTTTTGGGTGACCTTGATCGATGTGGTGATGAAGTCTTCTTTTTGGATGAACTCTAATCATGTTTTATTTTGAATTGTTCGATTCGATAAACTATATATATTTCTATTGTTTAAGTGTTGTATTTCTTGTATTTGAATTTCCATAAGTTTGAATTGCTTGTATTAACTCTATTTCAAATGTATGAAATACATATGTGAAATGCTAGAAAGAAATGGGCCAACAAAGTTTTACTACTCTAAATATAGGGGTTCATTTAGGAACCACCAACCTTTAGGGGAGTAAATAAACTCCTCCAAGTTTTAGGAGTCAGTTTACTCCTCTAATTTTTGGGGAGTCGGTTAGAGATGCCCTTAGAGCATCTCCAGCAGAAGCCCAAAAATGTAGCGCTGTAAATCAGTTTTGGAGCGCGCGCTATCGCATTCGAGCGCTGCGAAATCACGCAACCTCCGCCGGAGGCGCTAAAATGCAGCACCCGAGTGTCCGCGAGTTTTGTGCCCCCACCAGGCGCTGTAAAATAGAGAGCACGCTACAGGCGCAAACACAAAAATAATAATTCCATACATTCAACGAGATCAAACAAACACCAAAAAATTAACAATAAATTGTCTAGAAAATTTATTACAACAAGTTTTGCATCACCAATAGCACAAATAGTTTTGCAACACACCAAAAATAGTTTTACAACAATACAACGATGTCGTTCATCAACAAATACAACAAATTGTTTCACAACAATACAACAAACATACAAATAAACTACCGGCCTTCAAACCATTTTCACCACTCCTCGATGAGATCATTTTGAATCTCATCATGTGCGTCATTGGACCGGATTGCATGATAAGAGGCCATGAACCGTACAATCCTATGTTTTGAGCGTTGAACTTGTACGGGCACACCCATCAAGTCATAGTGGGTAGTTTGTTCTACATGTTTCCCACGGTCATCCTCTATGATCATGTTATGCATGATGACACAAGTATTCATGATATATCAAAGGCACTCTTGGTCCCAAAATCTAGTGGGTCCTCTCACAGTAGCAATTTGGGCTTGCAAAATCGGGGCTCATTCGAAAACGACGATGAAAATAGCTCTCGGAAAATGTTGCAACGTCATTGAAATACATCCGCATCAACTTGTTGTGGACTTCGATCCGTTCCCTCCACAATTTCTGCCTACCAAAAACCGAGCCACCTATCTTCGGCTTCTTATTGGCTCGCCAAGACAATAGCATGGAAATGGCCTCATCTTCCTCCATATCGAACTCATCATCGGAGTCATCGTAGGATGAACTCATCTACACGTATGCAAAATAATTGAAACAACTTCTACCATCTAAAATGCACAAAAAATAAGCGCGGGCGTGGCGGAACGAACCATGTGGTAATTTCAACGAACACCTTGTGTGCGCCAAGTTGCCTCCCGGCTCGAGGAAGACATCGGCACCGGCAGGCTTGAGCGCCAGCAAAGCCACCGGGGAGGTAGCAGTGAAGTGGCGCGGGCGGCGAAGCGGCGAAGCGGGCGGGAGGTGAGCGCCGACATGTGGGTTGGAGTTGGCGGCGGCGCCGACGGGGTTGGTGGGCGGCGCTGAAGCGGGTGGGGGGAAGAAGAGAGTGTGCGCCTGGGAGGGAAAAGTCCGGCGGTTGGTTCTTCCCGCGCGTCGCCAGCGATGGCGCGCTGTAGCCGGAGCCTAATATTTTGTGCTACAAATAGCACAAAATGCAGCGCCGCGCGCCTCATTTTAGCGCATCTGCTGGGGGCTTTTACAGCGCGCGCGGTAAAAAAGCTATTATTTTAGCGCTACGCTATTTTGGCGCCTCTGCTTTAGAGCATCTCCAACAGAAGCTTTATATCTGCGCACCCTAAAATTGCTTTACAGCACCAATAATTGTGATTTCGCTAGCACAAACGACTATTGCTTCACCGGACGCGCGATAGTTTGGTGTGGATCACATCACTTTTCCAAATGTTGTAATATGGTGCGCGCAAGCGCATAAAAACAAGTTTTACCCCAAATTAAGTGCTACAAAGATCAAAGAAACACTCATAAAACATATAAAAATTGATTATTTAATCATAAAACACACTTATAAATAGTTATCTCCTAATACAACAACTAGTTCTCACTCGTTACACCAAATAGATCACGAACAATACAACAAGTAGCTCATCATCACATACAACAAATAGTTCAAATCATATGAAACTAACTGGGTTGTTGGCTATACCACGACCACCACTCCTTGATGAGATCTTTCTGAAGATCATCATGAGCTTCTGTATTGCAAATCGAATGGTATGAGGCAATAAAACAGGGCACCCTCTCTTATCTCCTACACACTTGTACGGGGTGTCCATCAACTCATAGACAAAGTAGTCCACGTCTAGGCCATGATCAAACTCGATCATGTTATGCATGATCACACAGGCATTCATGATGTACCCTAGGATATTTTGTTCCCAATCTAACCGGGCCTCTCACAATAGCGAATTGGGCTTGCAAAATTCCAAAAGATTTCTCAACATCTTTCCTAGGAGCAACTTGTGCATTGTGGAAACTTAATTTTTTCTTACCGGATGGTTTGTGAACTGGCTTTACAAATGTTTGCCACCTAGGGTAGATGCCGTCGGCGAGGAAGTAGCCATACCTTTAAGTGCGACCATTTGCTTAAAACTCTATAGGTGGAGTTTCACCCAAAGCTATCTTGTTCATCAGTGGTGACTGGTCTAGAACATTTTAATCATTCTAGGAACCAGGCATTACAAACAAAGCATATCAAATCCAAGTCTCATGGTCCACAACAGCTTCAAGTAATTTAGTAAAAAAAATTGTGGCCTTTGAACTGTCCATGTCATGCCGCAAGACAGTTCTTCCAACTCTAGTGCATGCAGTCTATTGATCCAATCATACCTATATATCCTCGTGCTTTGTTAAACTCTTGAAGTCTTGCCGTGTCTTCAGCATTGGGAGCTCTCAAGTAAACCTTGCCAAACACACTGACAATCGCAACCGCAAATGCTCGACACATTTGATAGCTTGACTCTCACCCATTGCCAAGTGGTCGTCAACTAAATCCGCTAGAATTTCATATGCCACCATACGCAAAGCGGTGATAACCTTTTGGTAAGTTATGTGCCCAAGTTCGCCGGCGGTATTTCTCCTTTGCTCAAAAAACCAATCATGCTTAGTCACTTCTTCATAAATATGCTTGAAACACTTGATGCTCATCCTAAACCGGCACCAAAAGTAGCTCTCCGGATAAGTTGGATTCTTCACAAAATAGCTCCGCATCAACTTGTTGTATCATTCAATCCTTTCTCGCCACAACTTTTATCGGCCGATGATAGAGCCACCGTGCTTCGGCCTCTTCCTTCGATGCATCGCCACGAGTATGGCAATGTCTTCCTCCTCTTGTAGATCCCATTGTTCATCGGATGAATCATACTCCAAGCTCATTTGTAAATAAGTATCAGATTCTTTAAAAACAATAAAACAAAACAAAAAGATACTAGTGGTTGGGTGCACATACCTTCGAGCACCTATCGTGCGTGGAAAAGGTGCACTGCGGCCGGCCGGCGAGGCCTCGGGATAGGGGGTACCGCAGCGAATCGGGGTGACGTCGCCTCAATCAGCCCATCTCCCTGAGAACGTGCGGCGGCGGAGAACGCATAAACGGTGGCGGAGAAACGCGCAGCGGCTAGGCGCAGCGCTAGCGACTAGATTTCAGGTGCTGAGGTGGCAATGGCGTGGTGGCACTCGGAATCAGCGACAGCGGAAGCGCGCACGGAGATTTCCGGGCAGTTGGTGAATTCGCGAGGAAGGGAAACGATGACGCGCGCTAGAGCGTCTGTGGGAAAGAACGCGCGCGAGGGGTCAAAGTATTGCGTGTGCGGGTCGAAATATTGCGCGTGCATGATCAGTTTTTTCGTGGGCGAAAATTAACATCGTTTGCTGGAGCGCCGAAATGCGACCCGCCCGCGCTAAAAAAATGTTTCTCTCGTGCTGACGGATTTTAGCGCGTCTGTTGGAGATGCTCCTCCTATTTTAATTCTGTATACAATGAATTAATGTACAATAATGGCTAGCTATACATAGAGGTACAATGGATGTACATAGATTGAGATTGTGGATCAAGATCTCAGCTTAATATTGAGCCCAGCCCGACTAAATTAGATTGTCATGTACGGAAGATACACAGTACCAAACAAATCCGAATGAGCGAATTGGGTTTTGAACTCGATGCAGATTACAGACTACTAGACGAGCCTAACTACAAACTTAAGGTTCACACCACACACAAACAATCAATACACAGTTTACGAAATGCTGGGTGTAGGCCAAGGGAATTTATTTTGCATTTTGAATCTACTTTTCCCAAGTATTCGACATATAAAAATTGGTTACAACTTACAACTCTTGATGAACGCAATCATATATTCTCATGTCCACATAACATATAGTTTTGTGTTTGGATAGAATACAATACTGTATATATGCATGTCTCCACAAGAATTTGGATACGTACAGAGGAGTAAATTACAAACCGCTCGCTAGCTAGGCTGTTGAGAGAGATCCTATACTAATTCCTAGCTAAGCTAGCTACTATGGGACATTGAACTCTGAAAGAGGTATGGACCAATCGGGTTCTTCACCGTCGACCATCGAATCGTCGATGTCATGAATCCTTCGACCAATCGGGATTCCTACGCAGACGGCCGTGTACCCTGCTGACGAGCTCGTGCATGTTAGAAATAATGGGCTAATCTATTTAAGCCCATATGTGATTTCAGTTTTTTTCTAAATCTTAAAGCCCATGTGTGATTTAGCCCAATTTGGTGGCAGCTCACATATGAGTGGAGCAGGAGCTAAGTTTAGTCCCACATGGAAAGTTGGAGGAGAGTTACAACACCTTATAAGGTGGAGTGGTTCACCACTTAGTAAAGTGAGTGAGAAGAGGAGAACTACACGCGCGCTCCTCCTCCTCCGACGCTCGCCCGCCTCGTCACGACGCGCGCGCGGGAATCTCGCCGAGCCGAGCTTTATTTTTGCTGCTTTTGAAAACAGTCAGCCTATTCGGGTCACTCCCGGATCGTGGGCTATCTATAACCGACCCGAACGTGGCCTATGCGGGATTCCCGAGCCGCTTTATATAAACGTCAGTGCGGCTTCCACCACGACCAACCAAAAACCAATCTAGGGTTTTGCCTCCTCTCTGCCTTGCACCGCCACCGTAGTCTACTCCATCCCGCTTGCCGGCGTGCACCGGCGAACAGGAGAGCAGGTCTCCGGAACCACTCGGCTTTGCGATTACGGGAGAGGGCGAATAAGGTTTTTGGGAAGCGCTTTGCGTGACTGCTCGAGTTCTTCATCACGGGTCGTCTTCCATCCAAGTCGGACGGTGCTGCCTATCGTCGTCTTCGCCGCCGTCTGCTTCGATCAATCTTCCCCAAGGTTCTCGCGACTACGCAATCGAGGCAGTGCGTGCGACATGCTGCTGTCTGGTTATTCATCATGTTTTGTGAGTACATGTTTAGCTGCTGCATATTTCCGTTCATCTTGTTGTTTAGTACATCTAGTATGTTCGAGTTACATGTGCTAGTAGCTGGTATTGTCATGTTTAATATTCTGGAATTAATCCTGGAAATTGTGCCTAATTATCCAACAATCCAAAAAATCTTATTATAGGCAATTTTCCGAGATAAACATGGGACACTTGGCCGATGCGATGAAGCCGGAAAAGTTTACTGGTGTTCATGTTAAGAGCTGGCAGTATAAAACCACTATATGGCTGCAAAATCTGAAAGTATTCGAGGCTAGTGAGAGTTTACCTAAAGGAACTATATCTGAACAAGATCAGAACAAGTTCAAGGAAACCAATCTTGCCTTTGTGAGATGTGTTCTGAGTGTTCTTGACAACAAGCTGTTTGATGTGTACATGCACTTCAAAGATGGCAAAGAGCTCTAGGAGGCACTGAACGCTAAGTTCGGTGTAACAGATGCTGGCAGCGAACTGTACATCATGGAGAACTTTCATGATTACAGGATGGTTAACAACCGTTCTGTAGTCGAACAAGCTCATGAGATACAGTGTTTTTTGCCAAGGAGCTTGAAATCCTTAAGTGTAACTTACCCGACAAGTTTGTGGCTGGGTGCATCATTGCAAAGTTGCCTTCTTCATGGAGGAACTTCGCCACAACTCTCAAGCATAAGAGACAAGAGATATCGGTTGAAAACCTGATAGCGTCTCTTGATATTGAGGAGAAGGCTCGGGCTAAGGACACTGCTGAGAAAGGAGTCGAGGGTCAGTCTAGCGCCAACATGGTGCCGAAGAGGACCTTCGGCAAGAACAAAGAGAACTATAAGCCCTCCTTCAAAAAGCCTGAAAAGACTACAACCTTCAAGAAGACGAACAAAGCCGAGCTAGGATGCTTTACCTGTGGAGAGCTCGGACACTTCTCCAAGGACTTCCCAGAACATGCAGATCGCAGAGGGAAAAGTGGAAAGACTGTCAATATCGTGACCGCTAGCAACACGGATGGGTATGGTAATTTATTTACTGTTCTTTCAGTGTTTCAATCACCATGTTGGTGGATTGATACGGGTGCTAATATTCATGTCTGTGCTGACATCTCTATGTTCACTTCTTATCAGGTCGCACGGGATTCTTCCATCCTAATGGGGAATGGATCACATGCTTCTGTTCGTGGTGTTGGCACGGTGGATCTGAAGTTTACTTTCGAAAAGATCGTGCAGCTGAGGAACATGCAGCATGTCCCTACTATGAACAAGAATCTCGTTAGTGGCTCCCTTCTATGCAGAGATGGGTTCAAGGTTGTGTTAGAGTCTAATAAAGTCGTTGTTTCGAAACATGGACAATTTATTGGTAAAGGTTATGAGTTTGGATGCTTGTTCCGTTTCTCTCTTTCAGAGTTTTGTAATAAATCCGTGAATCATATTTGTGGTGATGTTAATGATGATACCAGTGTTTGGCATTCTCGTTTATGTCACATTAATTTTGGTTTGATGTCTCGGATGTCTAGCATAATTTTAATTCCGAATTTCACTATTGCCAAAGGTTCTAAGTGCCATAGTTGTGTGCAATCAAAGCAACCTCGAAAACCCCGCATGGCTGCCGAGGAGAGAAACTTGGCACCTCTAGAACTCATACATTCTGATCTATATGAGAGGAATGGTGTGTTCACTACTAGATATCCCCACTTAACCGAGGGTTGAAATACCGTCGGGCATTTGAGTTCACCATCGGATAAGTCGGATAAGTGTGTAACCGACGGGTCACCGTCGGAAATCTACCGCCAGGGATGCTCGGTCGGCCATTACTATATTGGCCGACGGTACAGTCGGTGAATAGGTTAGCTGACGGTATAAAGCCGACGGTGCACTGTCAGGCATATGTTGGTCAGTGGTATTCTCCCTGGCCCTTGCCTAACGGACTGGCCGAGAGTCTCCCGTCAGAGTAATCATAACAGAGGGGGTGCATAAACCATCAGTTATTAGTGTACCCGAAAGGGAGTAATCATAACAGAGGGGGTGCATAAACCATCAGTTATTAGTATACTGTAAGTTGCAATTACCTGTCCGTCCAGTATCAATCCGAGAAATTTGTACGCATAGCATGTTGTTTGTGAATGTCCAAAATATGATCATGGTGGGTCTGTGGTTTAATATTCTATTCATCCATTAACTTTGTAATTTTTAATTGAAACATAATACAGATATAACTCAAGAATTATGAAAAAGATACTAGGATAACATGTCCCAAACCAGAATATACATACCATCGCTAGTGCATATTTCATCATTCAAATGAGTACATAGTAGTTTAAACTACTGAACATTTTTACACAAGAAACAGACAAATCAACTTTGAAAATGTCACACTACATCACTAGACTATGGCTATTCCAAGCTCTGAAGTACTTGTTTTGTACTCCTCGCCATATATAGCACCATAGCATCATCCTCATCATTGATGCTACCATCTCGTCATCTTTGTCATTCTAAGATGAGATACGAAGAGCCTGTATAATAACAAAATTATACGAAAAGCATAAGACTTGAATTTGTTACAAGTTTTAGCAACAGCTAGCTTAGACAAAGTAAGACAAAATACTTTAAGTCAAGATTGACAAACATGTAGCTGGGTTGTAATACTTCCAACACTCACGTTTTGTCGTCTAAGCATGATGGTATAATGGAGCAGTCTAGCTCACAATCTTCTGACGTCATTTAACTAAGTGGTTGCTGCACCGCCTAAATATTTGGTTCGTCTAACAAGTTCAAATATACAGATTTATCAAGACGTGCTGTCTGTGGTAGCGGCGGCTATCTGGTGGTGGTGGTGGATTGAAGCGGCCAGGCGGGGACGGAGGAGGTGAGGTGGAGTGGCGGTTGGGTGGTGCTACGGCCGAGGCGTCCCAAATCTCATTGATGTAAACATCAGCAATGTTGCCGGTGTTGTTTGCTTTGTGGAAAACTAGGTGGTGTGGGACGTGGGCGGGGGATTCGGCTTTCACCATGGCAAACACCGCTGAGTAGTCGTGTCCGCGCGCAGCTGCATGCTCAACGCTGAGCAGCCTTGCGAAGCCAGACATTGCAATGTTCAGGCCGTTCCTGTCCCAGAACTCAAGAGGAAGCTTTTCGAAAGTGAGGCAAATCACATAACGGTAGGAAAACGTGAAGGAGTCATCACCGCTGTTGTGTGTGCGGATATGCACCAGGAATTCCGACCCGTCGTCTTCGCGAACCCGCAGAGGGCTGGCACGCATGGCCGCCACCTGGTCCTGCCTCCTGGGGAAAACTGCGAAGCAGTCCCCCGTCGAGCTCGAGGCGAAGCGCACCGCTGGGTTACGGAGCCGCTGATGCAGCACACGCCTAAGCCAAGGCACCGGATTGTGGCGCGGCGGCTCGACCGTGATCAGGCATGCAAGCGCATGAGGGTCCCTCACCAGCGGGCAGTGCACGTCGATGCTGGTGGGTCTACCATGAACCACCGGCTCCATGACCGTCGAGGTAGCGCGCAGCCTCCTAAGCAAGCTGCAGGAGGGCCGACGATGTCCACACACCTGGCAGAACCAACAGACCACCGGGTCGCGGCAGCCAGCGGCCTTGTGGTCGTAGCTCAGGCACCGGTAGCAGCGGAGGTGGAGGTTTCTGGGTTCAGAGGGGTGGACGCGGTAGAGGGGTGAGGGCGGCGGTGGGTTTGCCTGAGTACGTAGGAGCACCTCTTTATAGGAGGGGGCGATGGTCTGGCCAGGGTACGTGGCCGAACGCTGGGGAGCAGCCTCCGAAGAGAGAGCAGGAACAGAGCAGTGGGCCTGCGGGGCGCGCACGAGCTGGGTATGGTGGCCCCGCCGCGTAACCTTGGAACTTGCAACAGACATCAGGGCGCTGTCGGCCGCCAAGCAGGGGCACCGACACAGAGTTTAACGCATAAGTACGACTTTGGATCACCACCTGACTTGAACTCATTTTGTCTGCTTGAGTAAAAACTGAGTCCCCCGGACTTCCAGACCAGCAGCAGGAGTTTTTCCAATACCGACAGACCAGTCCCACAGTGAGAGGCCACCGTATTTACAGTTTTTGGACGGCGTAGAGGGCGGCCGGCAGACCCCTCTGAAGCGTCTAATCCGTTGATACTTAACTGAGCGGTTCACCGCTGTCTCCAGGGAGCGTTCCAGTGCTCCAGCGGCGTGGCGGTATGCGTGGCGTGCATGCACACAGTCGTTGTGCGGACCAGGGCATGCCACAATGGAGAAACTCATGCAAATTGGGCCAACGGCCCAAACCCTCCGTAGCACGATCTCGGATGCCACGTCCGCACTGGCCGTTTGAAATTCGAAAACTCCCTCCTGTAGCTCGCGCACGCGGAACTGGGAGGCGGCACCTCCGAACCAGAACTGCAACAGCTTGGATGCGAACAATGGCGAGAAGCTGATCTCATCGGAGAGCAGCTCCGCCTTGACAGTCGTCGGGACATGCAGACTCAGATTCACAGCTTCGGTCGTACCGCAGAAATACTTTCTCCACATCTCATCTTCGAAGCACTGTTCAGGACTACACTCAGGGGGCCTAGCGGAAAGAGATGAGGTGACGAACCTACGGCGCCCAGCTCGCGCTCTGCAGGCAAGCCGAGGACTACCCCTACTATGCATGATGCAGAGGAAGCAGGCTTGGCGGGAGAGGAAGAACTTAGCTTGGGGTTGCGTTGTTGCAAGGCATGGAGCGCTGAGCAGCACTCAACGACGGCGGCGTCGGGATGAACCGCCGGGGTCCAAGGGAGTGCCGGGTGCCTCGGCGCCCTGGGTCACGCCCAGACCAGGACGGCCCGGAGGATCTTGGCAGGAGCAGACTTACTCGTTGCCCCCGCCCCCGCCGGCGGCGGCCCTGGGCTTCTTTCTGCGCATTACCTTCCCATCGCTCCTCCTGTTCCTCTCTCGCCCTAGTTGGCACGCGGCGCCGGTGGCGCCGGCTAGCTAGCTGTGCGGGCCGCCTCCATGGCGACGGTGACAGCACGGTCGGTGGTGGTGGTGGTGGTCCGAGAGCCTGTGCGCTAGCTCCAATGAGGTATATTGTTACTATGAAGGTGCTAGTCCGATCAGAGTATGAGACAAGGTTTTGGTTCCCGATCTGAAAAAAATCCCGAGGGTGGTCGGGATTTCCGGTTACCGCGGTTATCGAAAAATCCCGACCGGTTACCGGACGAATTTAAAAATTAAATTTTAAATTTAAATTTCCCAGTACAATAATTTATAGAGAAAATTCAAAAAGTTTAAAAGAATTCAAAATTCCGGGATTTTTTGACCGGTAAACCGGTTTCCCGTGGGTGCTCGGGATATCCGGTTACCGACCGGTAACCGGATTTCCCGACCGGTAACCAAAACGCTGGTATGAGATGGACTGAAAGCTGCAGTGGTACTAGTAGATAGCGGGCGCGTGGAGAAATGTAATACCACATGTAATAAGCACCCGACACTGTCTCTGCCGTGTTGGAGACTCGTGCTCCTCATTTTTACATAGGTATCCATGAACACATTCATATATGTATCTATGACCAGATTCATAGAAGGTTTACCAATATTTTCATATATAAGATTTTTCACAAAATTTTCAACAATATTCATACAAGTTCTGTACAGGTTTCTTCCAATAATATGCATATTCCATAGTTCATTTGAGGTAATTCTGTCAGTTTCCCACCTATTCCAGTCCAGATTCATCGGGAAAAACACTTGATTCATAGAAGTCTCTATCGAAATTGGTACAGATCCAAGCAATGGAAACAAGGTGATCGGTTTCATGTGTCAAGATCAAATAATTAGAGATGAAATATATTTGTATTTTTATAATTTTTGATTTTTTTCTAACATATTTCTAGAATGAGACCGTGAAATAACAGAAATAATTTCCACACCGTTTTCTCAGATCTATACAATTCTGTTAAAAAAACAGCAACGAAACACGGAAAATTCATGCAAGATCCTAAACTTTTTCAAGATTCAACACAGTTCCATACTAGATTCATTGAGTCGGTGTAACTACAAAAGATATTTGTGGCAATCCCTAGCAATTCCAGATCTGGGAACGAACCCTAGAAAATCACCAAATATAAATAGAAATAAACCAAGAAAATCAGGAAAAAGGAAACGACTGTCATACCCTGGATACAGAATCACTAGGGGATGAACTTAGTAAGTGGGATTTGAGGATAAATCAACACAAAAGGGGGGAAGTATCTGCGTGATCTAAGGTTTGTATTACGTAAGAGGAGAGACCCCAGTATATGTTTTGGTCATTGACCTTACAATAATTCGATGATGTCTCACAAGGTGGACAAGCTGGCTTATATGCTCAGCGAGTACAACGGTAAAATTAAAACTATTGAAGTAACTGTAATTAACTCTTGTGCTGATGTGGCTTTATCTTGATCTCCTTTTTATGGACCCACTTGACAGTAACCGAATGCAGGTACTGACAATACCCCTCCCTAGGCACGAACTTGTCCTCAAGGACTTCATGTTTGTGCAAACCAATCGCGGACAGTAATGTTGTAGAATTTCAGGATTATAGCTTTGATGAAGTTGGCATCCTCCCAAGTGGAATCATCAGAATGTAAATTTTCCCATTGAACAAGCCACTGCACAACAGGTACATGACGTGTTTGGAGAACTGACACTGGGTCTGTTTTGATATAGCCATCGTTGTCCACCAAGGGTAGGTCAGGGTGTGGTACTGTTGTTGGTCCGAGATGCTTCTTTAGTTGGATCACATGGAAAACCAGATGAATGTTCACCGTAGCTGGCAGTTGAAGTTTGTATGTCACTTGTCCAACTCGAGTTAGAACACGAAACAAACCATAAAACTTGGACCGAAGCTTCATGGATGTACGAAGCCCAAATGTTGATAACCTGTAAGGTTGTAATTTGATGTACACCATGTCACCAGGTGTGAACACGCGCTCCACACGATTGCGATTAGCATATTTCTTCATGCAAATTGAGCTTTTTGTAGGTTATCTTGATGGACAACATCATTTTATGAGGTTGAGATAAAAAATCTTGAGTCCCTTTATCTAGGTTTTTAGGAACAGAGAACTGGCCGAGCATAGGAGGGGAAAATCATACAAAGCTTGGAACAGTCTTACCTTGAGGGATGAATGGAAGGAAGTATTATACTAGTACTCTGCCATGGATAACCATGTTGTCCATTTGTGAGGATCTGAAGCTATCATGCATCTTAAATAGTTTTTTACACACTAATTCACACGTTCAGTCTGGCCATCTGACTGTGGGTGGTAAGCAGAACTGTAATGTAGATCAACTTTGAGGACACTGAAAATATCTTTCCATGGGATACTTGTGAAGATTATGTCACGATCAGAAAAAATGGCTATTGGAGGACCATGCAATTTTAGCACATTTTCAATAAATGCCTAGGCTACTGATTGCACTGTATATGGATGGGACATGGGTATAAAATGAGAAATTTTTGTTAAGCGATCTACCACCACCGAGATGATCTCTTTGCCATTTGACTTAGGAAGGCCTTCTATGAAATCAAGGCTGATATGTGTCCAGGACATATCTGGAATGGGCAAAGGATCTAATAATCTAGGATAGTGACAGTTCTCTCCCTAGCCTTCTGACATGTAGGACATTCCTCAACAAAATATTCCACCGCCATTTTAAAGCCAGACCAATAGAAAAATCCTTTGACTCTTTGATAAGTTGCCTTATTGCCAAAGTGACCACCCACTGTAGAGCGTAATGCTTCTAATAATTTGGTTCTCAAAGTAGGGAGATTACCCACATAGATTCTAACCTTGTACCTTAGTATCTTAGCATGGATGGAGAAATGTTGTCTACCAATAGGGTCTAACAGTAATTGCTCCAAGAGTTCCTTGCACATAGAGTCTTGAACATAAGAGTCTCTACTTAAGATATCCATTTAGGTGTGATGGCAGATATACCTAGCAGGGTGTGTTGCTTTCTGGATAAAGCATTAGCTACTAAATTCTCTTTGCGTTTTTTACATTCCAGGTAGAAGTAAAATTCTAATAGTTTTAGCATCGATTTGTGCTGAATGCCATTAGTAATCCTTTGATCTGTCATGAATTTCAAACTCTCTTGATCTGTCTTGATGATCAGTTTGTGAACCAGAAAATAATGGCGCCATCTTTTGAGGGACTCAATAATGGCCAAGGCCTCTTTTTATAAGTAGACAGAGCTGTATTTATTGGGCATACATAGGAATTGTAGTAAGCAATGGGTCTTCCTTCCTGCATTATTACTGAACCCAAACCAGTGCCTGAAGCATCAGGCTCCAAGATAAAAGGCTGAGGAAAGTTGGGTAATCCCAGAATAGGGGTAATAATCATTCACTATTTCAAGAATGCATCCTCATGTATTTGGTTCCAACACAATGTGCCATTCTTCAGTAAATCATGTAATGGTCTGCATATGCTACCAAATCCTTTGACAAATCTTCTATTAGCCACACATACAAAGAAAACTCCTTAATTGAGTGACATTAATTGGTGATTTCCAGTCAGCAATGGCTAAAATCTTGGCAAGATCACTAGCTACACCAGAGCCAGAAATTACATGTCCTAAGTACTCCACTTGAGGACTAGCAAAAATGCATTTGGACATTTTGACTGATAGGTTGTTTGCTTGGACGATTTGGAAAGAAATAGCTATATGTGTTGCATGGTCTGATAGGTTCTTCTATAGATGAGAATATCATCAAAGTAAACTAAGATAAACTTCCTCAGATAAGGAGCAAACAATTCTTTCATCAATGTATCGAATGTGCTAGGAGCATTAGATAACCCAAAAGGCATAACCAAGTACTCACAGTGCCCTGCATATAGGTTTTGAATGATGTTTTTGCTATGTCATCAGGGTGCATCCTGATCTGGTAGTAGCTTGATCTCAAGTCTAGCTTTTTAAAAACAATATCCCCATGTAACTCATCAAGCAGATCTTCTATAATTGGAATAGGAAACTTATTTTTAACTCTGAGTGCATTGATTTTCCTATAGTCTACACATAACCTCCAACTGTGATCCTTCTTCTTGACCAGAATTTAGGTGAAGCAAAGGAACTGGTGCTAGGCCTCATGATTTTAGCCTTCAGTAATTCTTGTATTTGTTTTTCCATTTCTTACTTATGCTTGTGAGGTACTCTATAAGGACTTTTATGAGGTGGGACAACATTATCCTGCAAGGGTATGGTATGATCACAGTTCCTCTTGGGACGTAGGCCATGTGGTTCCACAAAAACTTCAGGGAAGTGTTGGATGATGATTTCAATTTCAATAGGAATGACAGTCATATCTTACTGGTGTTCTAGATAAGATTGATAACATAGCTAGTAGCTCCTTTAGCAAGCAATTTATCCACCTCTACTGAATCAATTTCTGTTGCTTGGAGCAGGGTATCACAAGCCGGTATGGATACTTGTTGTTGGCCATCTTTAACTAGTAGAAATTGTCTTTTCTGATAGTAAAATGCCACAGGGCTATGTTTTTATTGCCAATCACAACTAGGTACCACATCATAACCAGGCAGTTCTAGTATTCTAAAATAGTTGTTATACTCTTCCCCATTAATTTTGAATTTGGTCTCTGGGATATGGGTAGCAAACCACAGAGTGCCGCCCCCAGCTACCTTAACTGCTCTTTCTTCATCATTAATGATATTATAATTTGTTTTGAGAGCAAACTGTAAATTCATGAATGTAGAAGAACTTCCTGTATCCACTAGTTCTCTTGTTGTTTTCCCTCTGATAACCCCCAATAACAGGGGATCATTGTAGTACCTCTCAATGTGGAATTAGGATATCGATTCGCAAGAGCAAGAAGAAAAAGCTATCTATTGTATACAACTAAAGTGTCACAAGTTTTAGTTGATTATGCATTAAACGAGTTTAAGGAACAAGGTGGTTGATTTAAGGCTTGGAAGTGTAATGTAATAAAGCAAGAATGTAAGAGTGTCCCAATCCTCTTCAATGCAAGAGGACAAGACGAAGGTTTTCTCTTATAGGAACAATGGACAAGGGTTCATGGGTTCACTCAATCCTTGATAACCCACAAGTATAGGGGATCGTGTGTAGCCTTTTCGATAAGTAAGAGTGTCGAACCCAACGAGGAGCTAAAGGTAGGATAAATATTCTCTCAAGTTCTATCAAGCACTGATACAACTCTACGCACACTAAACATTTGCATTATCTAGGAAAAAAACTAGAGCAACAATACGAGTAATAGAGATAGCTTTGCATGATAATAAATAACAAGAAAGTAAAGCTAGTTGCTGCAGCAATAAAATACACTAAACCAACAGAACCATGAGTGTGGAATAGTGGTGGTAATTGTGGTGGCTTTGTCTAAGTTTAAATAGCGAATAGATCGGGTTCATTGTCTTCGATGCAGTTTTCTATGTGGGAGAGGCTAAATATACATGCGCTTCACTACTTAGAATTACATGTACTATATGATTGGATTGTTAGCAAACAACTATAAGTACTAATCAATGCATTAAGGTTTCCCCAACCATAGCCTTAAGTTTAATGGTCCTCTTACTCCCATATATGCAACGTTCCGGTTCGCGTCCTCAGGTTTCTGTCACTCCGGTAGAACTCCCCCTTCCTTTTACACATACTACAAACCCTATGATGTTTAATCCATGCGCGCACAAATATAATGGACACCAAAGGACTGTACCATATCAACATACAACTCTAATGAACCAAAGACGTTTAACCATTCAATCTAAGAACAAAGAAACTACGCAAACATGACATAGATCATAGGATTATAACTTATAGCATCAAACACTATGTTTACATAGGACGGTATAGAGGTGTGTGGGAGGATGAACAACTGCATACTAGGAGGATTAGGTGATGGAGATGGTGGTGAAGATGGTGAAGAGGGTGGCGGTGGCGCCGGCGGTGGCGTGGGGGACTCCTTCCCCGCCGCCGGTATCATGGGGGAGCACCGCCCCTTAGCCCCCTTCCTTCATGGCTTCTTAGGAGCCCTCCCCCATGGAGATGGGATCCATGGGGGAGGCAAAAACGTGGCTTTGGTGGCTGCAAATTTGTGGGTGAAGATGCCCTGGGCGAATTAGGTTTCCTCCCTTTATATAGCTTCTCGGATTACTATCACCCCATCTTGGGCTACAGTAAATTGGGCCTAGCAGGCCCGTTCGGACTCAGAATCAGCTAAATTTTATGTCCAGATCGTTTGTCGCAAAATTGCCAACAACTTTGTAGTTGAAGAGTTTTCCGTTTGACGCCGTATTCTATGCGAAATGTGACCATCTTCTAAAAGAGTTCTGAGACAGATTTCTGGAAAAATCCCAATTTCAGTCCAACAAGGTTTCCACTTGTATTCTTGGTAATTCCTACACATAAAAGTGTAAAACAAGAACATTGTGCACTTTTGCAACTATTAGTAGGTTAGTCCAAATAAATCATAAACTTTATACAAAAATGAGTGTCAAAAGCATATTATTAGCATAAAACCATAAAAAATTATAGATATGTTATGGACGTATCAACATCCCCAACCTTAGTTCCTACTCGTCCTCGAGTAGGTAAACGATCAAAACAATATAATTTTTTAGGTGACATGTAGACAACACAATATTGATCATCATTATTGTAAAAGCATTGATAGCTAGGATTAAGGTACTCTAAACATGAATCATGCAAGATAGAGTTCTAACAATAAGACACAGCAACTATGTTGTAACATGAAAAGGCACAAACAAAATATTCATGAATAACAATGCTTTGCAAGACGTTTGTTTGTTTCACATAAAGAAAGCATAATGATAATGGTATTGAGCTTGTCCCTCATAGAGTAGGAAAACATAAATGCATAGGACACCTTCAAAGTTTATAAGGGTGACTAGATACAAATAGTTTAGGAACAAGCAATATCAAAGTTATGCATCAATCAACAAGTCTTGGGGCAATGCATATAGAACTAAGAATGACAACTATGCTCTCTTAATTAGTGCATAAAGATAGAAGGTGGAGACCACTACAAGAGAAAAGAGTTTTTGTGACAAATCACTTTCGTCACCGAAAATGCCATTTCCGTCACTAAGTACTCCCTCGTGACGAAAACGCATTAGGCGTCACCGTGGTAAATCACGGAAGCTCAAATCCTGATTCTTTTATAGTGACGGAAAACAAATTTCGTCACGCAAGATTGAGCTTCGGTGACGGTCCTTATGGCATCACCTAAGATAGGTTATCCGTGACGGACCTTCTACGTCACCTAAAATAGGAAAATCTATCACCGTTTACCATATTCGTTGACGAAATATGCCGTCACGGAAGATTTATGGCGTCACGAGGATTCTGGCAGGTGGGACCTGCAATGCTGACATGGCAGCTGGCAGGTGGGTCCCACCACAATGACGTGGCATCGGCGGTGGGTCAAGCGATCTTGGCGTGGCGGTGGCGGTGGGTCGACAATGATGACGTGGAAGCTGGCAGGTGGGTCCGACGATCTTGGCGTGGCGGTGGCGGTGGGTCGGCGATGATGGCGTGGCGGTGGTGGGTCCCACCATGATGACGTGGCATCTGACAGGTGGGGCCAATGCGATGACGTGTCACCTTCATGTGGGGCCCACAAAAATGACGTGGCAGCTGGCAGGTGGGTCCAGCGACGCTGACGTGGCAGCATGTAGGTGGGGCCGTCAACGATGACGTGGCGTCTGCATGTGGGGCCCGCGATGATGACGTGTCATTTTTTGGGCCGGCCCATTCGGATCTGCCTTGTGGGCCGGGAGGAATGTGACGTCGTCACCAATTTTTTTGCACGGACAAATTTGATTAAAAATTGAAATTCCACGCAAATTACGTAACAAAATTAAATGAAAGCAAATATTTGAAATGGGAGAAAATTTATAAATATGAATTGTATCACACGCAAACTTTAAAATTCTGGTAGACTGAAACTGCTGTATCAAACTCGAATGACTAAAGGAATAAAAAACAATGTTTACCCACCGACCCATTAGCTACAGAGATTTTTGGCCCAAGTCACGGACTGGGGGGGAGTTCTGCGACATCCTCAACAGTAACTAAGCATGCCATACATTTCATACGCCTCTTCTCAAATGCTAGACGATTCGCTTCGCTGGACTTTTTCACTGCTTCAAGTTCATCATCCTGCTTCTTTCTCATCTCTTCAAATCTCCTTTCCTGCTCTTGCATCCGTTCCTCCATATCGCGTTGAACCCTTTCAGCTGCATTCAACGAATCTTGCCCCTGACTTGATAACTTTTTTTCTAAATCACGGATGCGCCCAGCTAAGACGCTAGACCTCTTGGAAGCAGATGAAACTCTGATGCTGGAAAGGAAAGTAATTGATCTTGAATTGTTCTGGTCTCTCAGGACTTCTTCAACAATCTCCAGATCAGTTTTGGGAATCCAATCTTCTGGGTGTGGTCCCATTTTCTGAAGCACCATCTCAGTCTACAATAGGATAAAAAAATAGCAAGTCCAGAGTTAGAAGAAATCAAATAATTAGACAAACTAATGAGAAATGCGTAGCACATAAAATAATTTACTTACATAAGCTTCTGCTGATTTCTGGGACATCATACCATCCTTGTTAGTGTGGCTTGCTTTAAAGAAAGCAATCGGGGAGGTATCGACGTCCTCGGTCTTCTGAGATTTCTACAAGAATTATGACACGATGAATTATAAGTGTGTATGGCATGTTCACAAAAAGAAGTAGGTGTTGCATCTGAAGAGTTCGAATACTCACAAGTGCATGGTAATGTGCAACAAAGCTTCTTGAGCCAGTGGTGTGTTTCTTCGTCACAGCATCTCTGTTCTTCTTGTTACTCTCGCAGATTGCCTATGTACAGATGCATGAATTTAGTATTCCACAGCACAGTAGTATATCTGCAATAGATGTAGCTGAAACAACAGGAATCGTGTACCTTGTAGTGCTCGTCATGCCATATATCAAGAAGCTCTGCCCAGCTTTCCTCGTCTACCTCTTTTGGTTTCAACAATAAAGCTTGCTCGCGGGTTAGATCTTTAACATCTTTCCAATAGACCTTTTTCAGCCTCCAACGTTGTTGGCGAATACCTTTCTGTAAAATGTCGGTGCAAATGTCTTTGCCAAGGTCACCAGTGCTGTCCATTGCAAATTTTCCCTGCAGATAACATGGAACACAAATTCATATCGGCATCGAATGAAAGAATTGTTAAAAAATCATCCACCAATGAGACATTTTATATGGAAAATGAATAAGAGGTTAATGGACTTACAGTTATAGACTTAATGGTTTCCGGAATAGTATCTTTCAGACGACCTTCCTAGTCACCATACTGCTTCCAGTGGGTTGCCAGTGGCATCTTGTTGCGTATGTGAATGCCACACTCTGAACTCAGTTTTGCTGCTTGCACAGGATCAGTGGGTCTCCTCATGCTAGGAGTGAAGTTGATCTGCATCTTAGCCCCTCCATTCCTTGTAGACCACTCGTGTACCCCATGCCCCATAGTAGGTTTGCGTACATTACGCTTTTCCTTTAGAGAACCCGTGTCTACAATTGCAACTGAAACCAGTGACAAAATGAGAGTCAAGACTTCAATTGAAAATTTTGCAACTAAACCAGTGAATAAATTGTAAGACGTGCTGTCAATACCTTCCCGTTCGCTGCGGACAAGTACATTCTCCTTAGGTGAGTTGCTGCCTCTAGAGGTTTGAATTAGCATGGGCAAGGATTCATTTCCATTAGTACCCCATTCCCCTGCTTTCTGGGTAGGGGTCTCTGTTTCACCATCATCTTGAGTCTCTGCATTTGCTGCTGACCTTGTTACAACATTTGGAGGCACAAAGGTTTTTGAGCGCTTCTGCTTCTTTTCTTTTGTAGAACCTTCCGTTACCTACATTTTAATAGATCAAGCCATAAATATTAAAGCAATATGTACATATCCTACATGTGAATGCAGGAGAATGCTGCATTTCTTCACCTTAGAGGAAGATTTAACAGCATCATGATCCTCTTCATCCGGAACAAACACATCATCATCAGTGGGCTCGTCGGCAGGATCAGGTTCATAATTAGGGTCCTCGGTGATATCCTTCTCCTGTGACTGTGCCTCTTTCCGTGTTGTCACTGCCACCGGTTTCTTAGCAGTACCAAACACAAATTCACGCGCCATCGCTGTGAAATCCTCCATTGGCTTTCCATGTTCAATAGCATTCTGCTTTAGTGCTTCAGACATACGAGACACGTTCTCCTCCATCACTTGTTTCCTAACATTTTGATATGCGTCTGTTGTTTTGACTTGAGTAACTGAAAACAATCAAGCAAAGGCAAGTCATGATCATACTCATTAGTACAAACAGAGTAGACAAGATCATTAAAGCAAAAATTATGTGATCCATACTGTAAAATTAACATGCTCACAAAACATTATTCTATTGCCTCCAAATCTCGTATCGTCATTCAGTTAACTGTCTAAACCCTCATCACAACAAGTTCGGTTAAGTGTCGTTCGATGTATTAGGTATCAAGTTGTTGATTAAATGCCGCTTAAGGCGCCAAGCGGCGAGGTTTATCCAACAAGTTGTGCCCTATTACCTGAACCATTATGTAGGAACAGAAACCTAAATCTAACACATAGTTATAAGATCGGATCATAGGGTGTCATGCTCAACACATGCATGGCATCTGGAACCATGATCTATGAAATTAAAACCCAAGACAAGCACATTGTCGAAGGATTCGGATCATAGGTTGTCACGTTCAACATGTGCTAGGCATCTCGAACCATGTCTATGATCTAAAACCTAGATCTTGCACATAAGCTGCAGCATCTTGAACAATGATCTACACATGTTGATCTACTAGAACTCATGCTTGACTGATCTAGAAAGAGGCATAGACCTAGGGCGGCAGAAAAATGACCTGGGCATTTACGCTTTTGCTTCAGTGTCGGTGGTAGCACATTCCGGCGTGGTGTGCCGCTTCGAAGACTGCCGGACATGTCGGACATGTAGGGAATCCAACCAACGCCTTGCTTGACGGATCTGGGGTCAAGGAAAGTGGCGATGGGGTTCTAGGTGGGCGGTGAACAAGGAACGGAATTAGGGGATGGGTATGCGGGAGGTGGGGGCACGCCGTTTTTAAAGTGTCGTGGGGACGGCAAATTGTTAGCGCCAAAATGGGCGGGCCGATGGAAAACAAAAGAGGTGGGAACGAAATTTTTTGGTACACAAGTGGAGGGAACGAAAACCATTCATTGTAAATTTGATTTGAAAAAACAGAGGGAATGGAACGGGAGGTTTACAAGCAGGGGTTATCTCTAATTACATATTGTAATTAAATAAATCCTAACACATGCAACGGTTTAGGTTTTGCCACTACTTAGACCTACCGTGCGGAATTTGTAATATGGTTTACAATCCGGGATTATCTCTAATTCATTGTACTATAAATTTATTTGGCCATGAACCATATTAAATTATTTGAATAAGTCATTTGTTTATATATGAAAAGGAAAACAAAATATGTTCATTCACGTACAACAGTTGGATTACTGAGCAAACAATACCATTAGTTTCCTTCATTCCACAACTCCAACTTGAAAGCTGAAGCACAATATCACTTAAACAAGTAAACCTCATTGATTAGAAAAACAAACAGAAGAGCAGAATTATTTCACATATTAGATATGTAGCCAGCAAAGTTTTCTAACATCCACCAAAAGGTAGGTGATCTCATTAGACTTTACACCCAGAAACTCAGCAAATAGTTTTGCAACTAGGAACAGGGGCGGATCTGCTTGGTCACACCCTGATGCACATGCAACAGGGTAGAAAAAGCATTTTTAGTCTTACATATTAGAATTAAGCATAGTGTATCAGGAAAACTTAAACAGAGTGCATCAGGGTAAGTTTAATCCTAGATCCTCTTCTAGGAAGAGGCATACATGGAAATCTGATAGGGTCAGGACATGGTCTGGACGTCCGTACTAGCCCTCTAACATCTCCTCCTCCTTGACGGGCATGGTCTGCGTGTCCCTGTCACCGCCACTGCCATCATCGTCGTTGTCATCGTCGCTGCTGATGGCGTACTCCCGGCGGGAGAGCCTACCGCTGTAGATTGTGACAACCAGCTCCCTGTTGCCAGCATAGTAGTCGAACGCCAGGATGTTGGCTAGCGAAATAGTGTAGCACTTGACGAACTTGGGCCAGCCCCTGCGGAGGTACAAGTGGCTGTCTCGATGATCGAAATACATCTCCACATCGAAGGTCGACCTCTTTATTACGCCGCGGATCGCTGCTGTTGGGCTAGTCGCCGCTGATGTAATCTTTGAAAGCATGGCAGAGGGAGAGCTTGTCCCACTTGTCCTCGTGAAGGATGCGGATGAACATAAAGTCGGGGTTGGATACAGCGGCAGATGGGGTGGTGGAGACGGCGATGGTGACGGTGACGGCGACAGGGACGGTGATGGCGATGGCAATGGTGATGGCGACAGAGAAGTGGCCCTGCCCTTGCCGCTGCCCATCTGACGGCGCTTCTTCTGACAACGCTGCGTTGCGGTATGCGTCGTCCTTCACGTCCCCGCCGCCTCGCCGGTGGCATTGAGGCGGTGGGGTCGGTGGCTTTGTCGCCCAGCGAGTTGTGGTGGTGTCGCCGGCGGTGGTAGTGTTGCTGACCCGTGGTGTCGTTTCGCCGTCTGGTCATCTTCGCCGCTTCCGTGGCGTTTGGCGACATGCACCACCTCTCCATCCACCTCTTCCGCTCCCTGCGCTCACGCTTCTTCCCGAATCACCGTCTGTTTCCCTTTCAGCTGCTGCGTTGCATCATCACCGCTCGTCATACGCATCGTGTCAGCGGGCTTGTTGCCGCCGGCTTCCGTCTTTGTACTGCTGTACTTTGCTGCATTTGTTAAATGCTTCGTTGGTCTCCGGGCTCCCTTGCGCCTTTATGCCTCTGATACGGCAGCTTCAGAGGCAACATACCCGTCTCTTGCTGCATACTCTAGGTTCATCGTGGAAAGTGGCTTGTTCTCCCATACTTCGTGGCCATCGTCCGGGAGTGCCATGCAATTCCCGATATCTTTGTCAATGATGATCACTGCTAGAGATAACATCCCGTCCCTGTCATACAGCTGATTCCAATGGAACCGTTCTTTGGTCTTAAACATGTCTTGGATGTCGATGTGGTACTGTTCTAGAATGGTGATATCCTCATGTGCAAGCTTCTCTTTATCACTCCTGATGTCCACGCTAGCGAAAGTGATCCCCTTTTCCTGAAGGAACTCGCCGATTTGGACAAGGCTCCCTTCTCCTGCAGTATAAATGCAAATTAAGACATGAAAATAATTTGGATGATGTACAATTATTTGATGATAATGTTAAACAAGGTAATTGCATAACCGTACCATTAGGCCATGTACAACACCCACAGATCATGCATAATACTGAACTAACATGTCTAAGTATTTGAAATAAACGAGTGCAAGCAATCTATTTGCATTGGCTAATTATACATGATTTCAAATGGAAAATAAAAATATGCACATAACCAGTTTCGGACAAGGCTCCCTTCTCCTGCAGTATAGATACAAAATATGACATGACAATAATTTGGATGGTGTACAATTATTTGATGACAACGTTGAACAAGGAAATTGCGAAACTGTGCTATTAGGCCACGTACAACACCCATAGATCATGCATAATACTTGATCTAACAAAATGCACAAGGACTTAAACCTATAGGAATTAAACAATGCACATAGGAAAAATTTCTAAGGATCAAAATCCTCCAAAATTCATATGAGATTCTTTTGAATCAAACAAGCCCTGCATCAAAGGAGGCCTGATGTGAAAACGTTAAATGAGGGTACAATCCTATGAATCAAACATGTGCTGATGGAAAAAACATAGGGATTGAATCCTGTACAAACCCATAGGAAATCCTTTGAATCAAAGGAGGCATGAAATAGAAATGCCCATCCTTAGTACGTATATTACCTGCAGTAGTGGAACACGAGGACAGTCTCCTTCAGGGCGATCTGGACGACGTCGAGCTTTTTTGACGGAGCTTCATCCCGCCTATTCCTTGTGTACTCGAGGTCGAGTCCGAGGAACTTGTAAGTCTCTTTCTCGAGCAATTGCTCGAACTTCTCCAGCATGTGATTCAAGTAGTTCACATCGTTGGTGTACACCACCTCCATAATCTTCGTGCCATAGGCACATATGGGCTTGATGTCAACCGTGGTTTTCCTGTCATCGAGGATGTCTCCATAGGGATCCATGGATGCTGAGTTCCCCGTCGTGTGGAGGAGGAAGACGCGAGAGGAAGAACAGACGAGAAGCGGATGTGTTGCGGTTATTGTGGTGTTACGGCGGCGGTGGAGTCGAGGCGAAGGGCCCGTACATCGATGTAGTCGACCCGTTACGGTGCGATGCGGTTAGTGCGGTGCAATGCGGTCAGTTTTGTTACGGTGCGACGCGTTTAGGAGTGGTGCGATGCGGTTATTGCGGTGCAGTGGGGTAAGTTTTAATTTGTTACGGTGCGACGTGTTTAGGTGTGGTGCATGCGATGCGGTTATTCCGGTGCAGCAGTGGGATCAGTTTTGTTACGATGCGACGCGTGTAGGTGTGGTGCGGTCCGGTCGTGGCTGCAAACTTTCAACAATTGAATGCACGGGGCTTTCACCAATCCTCTGGTCGTGGCTGCAACTTAATTTCAAAAATTGAACCCACGGCTTTCCTACAACTTTCAACTCAAGTTTGACCAAAGCTTGTACAGTGCATAACTAATTCAAAATATCTCATAAAAATTGAAAACCTACACACTAATAAATTTTACGTGAACTAGTTGACACGAATTTTTTTAAACTTGAAACATTTCATTCTCATCAAAATAACAATCCCGCATATGAGCTTCCACATAGAATGTACCATGACTCATGTGGGTCCACATACACAAGCATTGGTGCAAGTGGGCCCAATAGCATATGTGGGTCCAGTTTGACTAAGATTGGGCTTAAATTGACCCTGATGACACATGTGGGCCCACATAGCTAGCAGAGGTGCATGTGGGACCCTATGGCATCTGTGGGTCTAGTTTGACTAAGATTGGGCTTAAGTTGACCCTAATGACACATGCGGGCCCACATAGCTAGTAGCGGTGCATGTGGGACCCTATGGCATCTGTGGGTCCAGTTTGACTAAGATTGGGCTTAAGTTGACCCTGATGACACATGTGGGCCCACATAGCTAGCAGTGGTGCATGTGGGACCCTATGGCATCTGTGGGTCCAGTTTGACTAAGATTGGGCTTAAGTTGACCCTGATGACACACGTGGGCCTAGTTTGACTAAGATTGGGCTTAAGTTGACCCTGATGACACACGTGGGTCTACATACACTAGCATTGGTGCATGTGGGCCCAATGGCATCTGTGGGTTCTATGTTGACTCATATCGCCGCAAAAGTTGACCCTGATGACACATGTGGGTCCACTTAGCTAACATTGGTGCATGTGGGACCCTATGGCATATGTGGGTCCAGTTTGACTAAGATTGGGCTTACGCTGACCTTGATGACACATGTGGGCCCACATAGCTAGCAGCGGTGCATGTGGGACCCTATGGCATCTGTGGGTCCAGTTTGACTAAGATTGGGCTTAAGTTGACCCTGATGACACATGTGGGGCCACATAGCTAGCAGCGGGGTATGTGGGACCCTATGGCATCTGTGGGTCCAGTTTGACTAAGATTGGGCTTAAGTTGATCCTGATGACACACGTGGGTCCAGTTTGACTAAGATTGGGCTTAAGTTGACCTTGATGACACACGTGGGTCCACATACACTAGCATTGGTGCATGTGGGCCCAATGGCATCTGTGGGTTCTATGTTGACTCATATCGCCGCAAAAGTTGACCCTGATGACACATGTGGGTCCACTTAGCTAACATTGGTGCATGTGGGACCCTATGGCATCTGTGGGTCCAGTTTGACTAAGATTGGGCTTAAGCTGACCCTGATGACACATGTGGGCCCACATGGCTAGCAGCGGTGCATGTGGGACCCTATAGCATCTGCGTGTCCAGTTTGACTAAGATTGGGCTTAAGTTGACCCTAATGACACATGTGGGGCCACATAGCTAGCAGCGGGGCATGTGGGACCCTATGGCATCTGTGGGTCCAGTTTGACTAAGATTGGGCTTAAGTTGACCCTGATGACACACGTGGGTCCAGTTTGACTAAGATTGGGCTTAAGTTGACCCTGATGACACATGTGGGCCCACATAGCTAGCAGCGGTGCATGTGGGACCCTATGGCATCTATGGGTCCAATTTGACTAAGATTGGGCTTAATTTAACCCTGATGACACATGTTGGCCCACATAGCTAGCAGCGGTGCATGTGGGACCCTATGGCATCTGTGGGTCCAGTTTGACTAAGATTAGGCTTAAGTTGACCCTGATGACACACGTGGGTCCACTAACACTGGCATTGGTGCAAGTGTTCCCAATAGCATTTGTGGGTCCAGTTTGACTAAGATTGGGCTTAAGTTGACTGATGACACATGTGGGTCGATTACACACGGCATTTGCATCACGGGTACCAATGGCAATTGTGGGTCGGTTTGACTAAGATTGGACAAAGTTGACTGATGACACGTGGGTCCACTTACACTAGCATTGGTGCAAGTGGGCCCAATGGCGTCTGTGGGTTCTATGTTGACCGAGATTGGACAAAAGTTGACCACGATGACATATGTGGGTCGATACTGATGACCCATTGGCATCTGTGTGTTCATTTGATCGAGATTGGTTCCAATTTAATTTAGGATTTCAAATAATTTGAAAAATTCAATATTTCTATAAAATCTTTTAGAAAACTTATTGTTTTATACACAATATACTTTTTACTTATATAATATAGATTTTTTTAACAATTTATATAATATAGAATTTGTAGAGATTTCACTGCAACGCCACTCTCCCAAATGTCATGCGGGTCCAATGTGAAAGCAATGGGAAAGTTGACTACATGCGGGACTACACGATTCCACACCGCGTGCACGTAGGAAACCAAACCACCAGCATCTATATAACACATCGGTCTCATCGTCTCTCCCACCATCGTCCACTTCTTCCCCAATCTGCCGAAAACCCCAATCCGCTCCCACCACCGCACCACCAATCTCATCGTCCGGCATGACGATGAAGCACGCTCGCGAAGACGAGCCGGAGTCGAAGGCGGTCGATGGCTCTGGCAATGCACCCACGATCGTCGCCGCGGTGGAGGGCGAGGAGTCTTCTTCGGGAGCACCAGCTTGCCGGGCGCCGCCGTGACCGCTATGACTCCACCGCATCACCATGGTCGTCGATGATGAGAAGAAGGAGGCGTCGTGGCTCCCGCGAGATCTGAGAACCCGCATGCTGCCAGTCATCGTCGCTGCGTCTTGGACGATGACATTAACGGCGAAGACCGACTCCATCGAGTACCTCTATGAACAAGCCCGCAAAGAAGATGTACCGTTCAAGGAGGAGGCCTCTGACGACGCACCGAGGTTCGGTTGCTGTTCGATCTCCTCTGTTTTATTGTTCACATAGGTTTGTTAAGAGAGTAGATTGATTTGTGCTGTCTAGGTGGTCTTCTAGATATTCTTGATTCTAGGGTTCGTACGGTTCCTTTGTAGTTGACTTTGATTTGATCTGCCATATAGTATTCTTACTCATATGATATATATAGGTTCAGGGTTATCAGATTAATTTCTGAATGTTGTGCCTTAAATTCATCCGAGTTTGATTTGATTGTAGAGATTATGATAACAAAGATTTTTGTTTAGGAAGAAATGATTGATCTGATGAATGGAATTTAATGTGTAAAGATCAATTCGTTTAAAACTTAAATTCATCCGAGTCTTCTTTCATTCTAGTGATTATGATTGCAAGAATTTTATTTAGGCAAAATTGGTTATTTGCCCCTAAAGTTCACATGCCTTGAATTATGTCCCCAAAGAATATTGTTCTTTAATAAATTATCCATTATGGACTTTGAAGCATAGAAATGAACGCCAAAGGCCCAAATACTCACTAGACATGATAAGACAAAACTGTCCTCAATTCATCAAATATTGGTCACACAACATTATCCTCGATTCATCAAATGTTAGTACTATCACCGCAACACAAAACTGTCCTCGATTCATCAAATGTTAGTACTATCACCGCAACAATTTAGAATAATTTTGGCAGCATTGTTAATTTTTTACAGCTTATTTCGTTTGATCGTTGTTGTCCTCCTGTTTATCTCACTTCTTACGTATTTCAAAATTCACAGGAAGACTCTGACGACGTGGGTCACGACAAGGACGACAGGGACCGCAAGAGCCGCTTTGTTCTTAAGCGGCTGGTGAGTGGCCAGATACCTTTCCGCAGCTGCGGGGAGCTATCTTGCCCATTCTGCGGCAGGGTCATCACTAAGAACTTAGAGAGCATGATCCAGCACGCGGATGGCATTGGCGTAGGCAGCAGGCAGAAGCACAAGGGCCACACCATGGTGAAGCATGCCGCCTTTGGCAGATTCCTCGACAAGTACGTCAAGGGTGGCCTCATCCCGGTTATCGGTCCTGCTGTTGGCCCTCATGTTCTGTTTCCACAAGTTTAGTTTATGTTTGTGTTGTCCCCCTGGAGATGAAGAGAAACTGTGTGCTGTTTGAAGACTAAGTTTTTATTATGTATGGTGGAAGCTGGGCAATCATACCCAGTTGTTTAAGACTATGTTAATGTGTATGGAGTTTGCTGTTGCATTACTGATGCACTTGTTATCTGAATTCTCATGTTGATGCACACTGCATTTGTTTACTAAATTAGATGGTTTGATGCTTTATTTTGTAGCTAAGAAAGTTTGAAGTAAGTTTGGACTACAAAAAGTTTTTGAAACCAATCTCAAACCAGAAACTTATGTACTTTACATACTGATGATCCTTCAGAATGTCTAAAAACAACCACAAACATGAAAGGCAAACTCCTTATTTCCAATACTTTTCATAAAATTTGCAAAATATTCTAAGTAAAGGATTTAATTAATATAGCTAATTCTTTCCTTGTTAGTCTCAAGATTCTATTTTAGAGGATCTTACAGGACCTAACTATGACGACTAAGTCAGAGCAATAAAAACCAAATCAATTTCCTTGCTCTGCGCACTAAATGTAATCAATATATTTCCTTGTTTTGCCTAACGGCTAAAGCTAATCACGTCGAGCCCACAAATTAAGCTTAATCGGGTCTAGGCCCGGCATGCAAGCATAGTCGAACCATATATATATACGCTCTCCTCCAACAAACCCTAAAGGCATAGTTGGTCGCCGCCATCTAAACCACCTTTGCCTAGGTCGCAGATCCGCCGAGAGAGGGATGGCGAAGGGCAAGATCGCTATGGTAAAATCTAACCTATCTAGTTTGCATGTCTTTGGATCTATTTGGACAAAAATGTACCAATGATCTTTAAATTTTCTTTTTTGATTCATAGTGTCCTTGGTGCTTTGACACCAAGGGTCTCATCTTGACGGGCGACAAGATCAAGTCCTTTTTGTTCTCACCCTTGTAGAGAATTTTGAAGAAATGAGCGGTCTTTTATTTTTTTGTATTATCATCAGTCTTTCCTGTTCCACCTTTTGTCATGAATTATAGCATCCGTTAGTTTGTCATGTAGTAAATATTTTCCATTTTCTTGATTAATACCTGCTATGCTAGGCGAATTTCCTTAAGAAGTTTGCCATCGACTCTGTCGACCACGAGAATGATTTTGTGGTCGAGGTGGTTACAGAAGAAGGGTTCGAATTCAACGTTGATTGTATCAACAAGGATGGCAGAACATATCTTGAAGGACAATATTGGAGAGAATTTGCTAGAGTCTACAATCTGGATGTTGGAACGGAGCTTGTCTTCTCTACCGACACACAAGGTCCATCTACCCCTGTGACGTCGATCAACCTACCGATCACCCACCCATGTAAGTAACTGCTTATTTGAAGTACTCCCTCTGTTTATAAATATACGATGTTTACGAGTTTGTATAAAATGGATGTATATATGTAGATCCACTAAAATATTTAGGTTCACCTATTTTCCTCGGTTTCTAGTCTACTTTGTAATGTGTAGAATGTCACCGATGAAATTGTCTCTAGTTTTTTCCTTATGAAAAAAGAAGTAGTTGCTTTGTGTTTAGCACGATATTTTTTTCTTGTTCCTAAACAATCTTAATGTTGACGTACCTACCATGCATTAATCTTAATTTTGATTCAGTAATATTCATTTAATTAAGTATTTGAACTTGTACAGTATATTACAATTTGACCCAGGATAAGAAAGGCATACTTGACGCTATGCATGCCACTGATGGAACCATAATTAACTGGAGAATGATGGAGTTAGTGGTCAGCAATGTTGACATCATTGACACGCTGGTTGATGAACATGGAGCTGGGCCTTATCAAGTTGGAAAATGTGAGTCTCTGATCCACATTAAGCTGGACAAATTGTGTGAAGAAAGAGCTGGTAAGTATGAGTGATCTACTTTGTTGTGCCTGTAATTTTCCGATTAACAAATGTTCACATTGTGCATGTGGACCAAGAACAGAAACTCCCACGACGCCTTGTCCCTGAAGACATGGCTGAATATGGTGATATCACAATTGTGTGTGATAAATACACAAAGGTCAAAGGGTCGTACTCAATTTCTCCTGAGGATGGCCGAGTATGCTGCGCTGGGTGGAGGGAAGTGATGTCACAGGAGGAGGATTTTCGGCGAATTGGAGACAAGATGTTTTTCATGCTGTACGTGGGACGTAAGGGGGCTTTCCTATTTGCCTTCTATGTTCCAAATGTGGAACTTTAGTAGCCTTGATCATTTTTACTATGATGGTCATGGGTCATTTGTCAACCTAATAATATGAGATGTTAAGATAGTCTTTACCGTCCTTTTATTATGTGGCATTAGTATGTCTGAAGACATGGTTAAGTGTAATGGTACTATTAAATTTTTTATGAGTTGAAATATATTATGCCTGTCGTTGCTGCCAATTATAGTGAAATCGTGTTAATTGAGTTCATTTCATCGGTATCTATGAATATTTTATGAGCTACAAATTTTATGCGTGCACAACTTACTAGACGGACATGTCTGTCGCGTAGGTTGTGTCATGTAAAGAAGTATCTATCTCCAGTAAATCTATTTTGCTGCTCGAAGTAAGTATGACAAAAACAAGCAAAAACATCTAGGTACGACCATATATATCATTGTAATTAATAATTTTGGGTATAACATGGTTACTGGGGATTGAATTCAACAGTCTCTATAACTAGTATCAAACAGTACAACTGCATGCTAGTATTTTAGTAACGCATTTTCACAAGGTACTAGTAAATATCACTATCAACATCTGAAATGCTCCTCCCAAATTCATCGACAACCGGTTCCAAGTCTTCTTGTTCTTCATCGCTCAGGTCCATATCATTGTTTACACCATTTTTCCCTGCTAGTTGTCTAACAGTCTGAGAGTCAACAAATATCACATCATCAGAGCGATCAGCCATGTCGTCTTCATGATCATCAACATATTCATCTTCCTCGTCCTCAATTTGGTGAACAATGGGATCTTCCGAGCCTAGGTCTTCCTGGTATGCACCTGCATTGCCTTCATCATCTTTTTCTGGAACATCGTATACATTCCTGTGCTTGAAAGTTTGCACCACCTTCCAAGGATCACCAAATTTTGTGTCTTCCAAGTAAAAACAACTTTCTGCTTGGTGAGCTAATATGAAAGGGGCGTTCTTGTACCACAATACAGACGTATTGATGCTTTTAAAGTATCCATCACCCTTCATCTCCGTGGTTTTCCTACTTCCAAGGTCAAACCAATCACAGCAGAACAAGAACACGGATCTGTCACCGTGCTTGTTTCTCGGGTACTGTAACTCAAGAACCTCCTTCATCACACCATAGTATTCTTGATCTTGTTCTTCAGAAACGGATCCCTTGTCATTATGCCTGAGTTTTGAGTCCTCATGTTCTTCTCACGCTCGATGGAACAGAACCTAGCGCCATTTACATTGCACATAGGGTGTACAACTACACGAGCATCTGGACCAAGTGCTAGTGATTTTAAATCTTCTGGAGCATTGTACAAATTACTGACATGTTTTTTAAACCATGCAGGGAATTCTTTCTCTAGTTCCGCCTCAATGTTGTTCTCACCCCTGTTATGTAGTTGTTGTCGGAAATTCCTAAAAATCAAAAACAAATTAGTAATGGTACTGCTATAACACAAAATATTAATGAAAATTTTGAATGATTAATAAAAAGGTAAATAGACCTACCGAATATAATTTTGTGCCTCATCACAGTTCTGAAGTACATACCAAACCATACTGTCAAATTCTTTGGGAAACTACTTCAACTTGGATAGTCCTAAACCTCTGGCTCCATCTGAAAAAATATCAAACTCTAGCGGATCAACTCTTTGTTTCTTATCTTGGTTCCTCTCAGGCTTGTTATGTCTGGTTTCTATGACATCGCCCAAAAATTTAGAGCAATGATGCAAGCACTCATCCACGATATATCCCTCAGCAATTGAACCTTCAGGCCTTGATTTGTTACGCACAGTTGATTTCAGGTACCCGAGCCTTCTTTCAACTGGATACATCCAACCATACTGAACGGGCCCCCTCTGAAGTGCCTCATCAGGTAGATGAATAGCCAGGTGCACCATTACATCAAAGAATGATGGGGGAAATAGCAGCTCAAGCTTGCAAAGAATTATGACAATTTCAACCTTCATTCGATGCAGCACAGATGCTCTTAGAGTTTTGGCACACAACTCCCTGAAAAAGTTTCCCAGTTCAGCAATGATCTCATACATCGCCTTTGATGCAATCCCTCTCAGACCAGCTGGAAACACACGCTACATAAGTATGTGGCAGTCATGCGTCTTTAGACCGTGCACTTTACCCCCTGGGATGTCCACACATCTTGCTAAGTTTCCAGCAAAACCATATGTGAACCTAGTGTTGGCCAAATACTTGCACAATTTTTGTTTGCCTTCCTTTTGAAGCGTCCATGGTGCTTTCTCCTTTGAAAAACCCTTGGCCTCAGGTTTCATCCAGAACTTCTTCCTGACATTAAATTTCTCCAAATCCATTCTACCACCAACAATGTCCTTGTTCTTTCCATCAAGCTCAAGAAGGGTACCAAGGATATTGTCCAATATGTTCTTCTCAATGTGCATCACATCTAGGTTGTGAACAAACTTCAATCTTGACCAGTATGGCAGATCATATAAGCTGATCTTGAGGTGCCAGGTTGGCTCACCAGTCATTCCATGCTTTCTCTTCCTAGTTGATGGATTTTTCCCTGGCTTGTAATCCTGAACTCTCTGTACCCTCTCCTCTCTTTCTGCAAGTGTGAAACTTGTTGGTGCATCCTTAGGTTCAGGTTTTCCATTGAAGGCTCTGCTACTCCTCCACTTGTGATCGCGGGGCATAAATCGACGATGACCAATATAACCAATTTTATTATGCAAAGACTCGTAGCAAGGATCCTTATCGCAGTGTGCACATGCGAAAAACCCTCTTGTGCTACGGCCAGACATCGTGGCATATCCAGGATAGTCATGAATCGACCAAAGAAACGCAGCATGCAACGGAAACTCTCTACCTGTGCACGCATCATATGTGCCCACGCCACTCCATAGCTTCATCATATCTTTTATCAATGGCTGCATAAATACATGAAAATCCTTTCCTGGTGAATTTTTTCCAGGGATTAGCAATGACATCATGAAGTTGGATTGATCCACGCACATCCACGGTGGGAAGTTGTATGGAATGACAAAAACTCGCCACATACTGTATGAACTACTCATGTTTCCGTATGGGTTGAATCCATCTGTCGCAATACCAAGCCTTATGTTACGGGAATCTGAAGCAAACCATCCAAACTCCTTGTCAAAGTGCTTCCATGCTTCACCATCAGCTGGGTGCCTCAAAATACCCGGTTGTGCAACCCTCTTCTCCTTGTGCCACTTGGTGTTCATCGACGCTTCCTTGGAAACAAAAAATCTCTGTAACCTTGGGATTATAGGAAAGTATCGAAGCACCTTGTGGGGAATCTTTCTTTGCTTCCGGTCTTTCCACCTTGAAAATCCACACTCGGGACAATGAGTTTTTTTGGCATGGTCTCCCAAACAGGGCAATACCATACTTGCAAACATGAATTGTGTCATAACCATGCCCAACCTCAGAAAGAACACTCTTAGCTTCAGCATAGGACTTGGGAAAATTCACTTTTGGCAAACCAGCACATAAGACAGCCATAAATTGATCAAAAGCTCTATTTGTGACCCGGTTGTATGATTTCACGTAAAGCATCTTCATAATGAATGATAACCTCGTCTTAGTGGTGCATCCCTCGTGAAGCTCTTTCTTAGCTTCTTCGATGAGGTTCACATAGAAATTAGTGTCACTTGGGCCTCTGTCACCAGAATCATGCAGCTCATCTAACATCTTGTCAACATGATCATTATGATTCTCATTTCCATCATCATAATCATCATCGTCATCGCTTTGATACAAACTATGATCATAGTTTTCATCAGGACCATCATCTTCTCCATGACAACTCCACTTTGTGTACGGAATGGCCATACCATTGACGTGTAAGTGATACTCAAAAGTGTCCTGAGTCTGCTGCGTAATATTAAGGCATTTTTGGCATGGGCACAATATTGATGCACCTTTATTGCAGTTTGCGCGCGCAAACTCCATAAACTCGCGGACACCTTGTATGTAAAAAGGGGTGAACTTGCGCCCATGAGTAATCCACTGTCGATCCATCGCCTACAAAAATATATATAATGTGTTCCACTCGAGTCATGATGCCATTCAATTTGTACTAATCGATGTGAAAATTGTTTACCAAAGTCCAAATAAGTCACAATGTGTAACATAAACACCAATCCAAATCAATTTCATAACAGATCTCAAAGGAACTCACATGTGCTTCCTATCACCGTGCGCCGGCCTGCCGCGAAGCCTCGTTAGCTGGGATCGTGATCGATCGTCGTGATCGCGTAGGCGCAAGTCGCCAGGACTTGTAGATGAAGGGCCAGCGAATATCGTGATCGCCTGGACAAGGGATACCCGTGACGGCGCTCGTTCGCAAGAACAGAGAAGAAAACTGTTTGGAAGATCGCACAAGTCCTAACTATAATGATCCGTGTTTGTACATGCCACATACTGCACATAGAGTTTACAAAATGGTAGGCCAATCAAACAATTCAAAAACCAAACGGTAGCCCAGCGGTAACGAAACGTTTTACTTTGTACTAGGTCCTCGGTTCGAAACCCATCTTTGCCCTTTTATCATTTTTAACACAATTGCTAACTCGTTGGTCCCACGAACAATCGGTGACGGCTTAATCTACGACGCTCTAAAATCTGTCGTGCGGACAATCGGCGAAGGTTTGCCGTGACGCGAAACGCGACCGTCACGCGTTATCAAGCATACGTGACGCCCAAAACTAATCCGTCACCTATGATTACTTTCGGTGACGGTTCTGAATTTTGTCACCAGGCAATTTGTCACCGATTCTAGGATCTGTTGTAGTGGACTCAATATAAAAGTGGAAGAAAGGCCTTCATAGAAGGAAGCACGGATTCAAGTCTCATAAAAAGCTTCCAAAAATTATGGTACTTATTAGCTTTCAGCTCTCATTGCCCCTATCATAAGCATCTTGAAGTGATTAAGGTTAAAGTGAATAAACTATGGAGTATATGCTTGACAAAGTATAAGTTGGAAATCGCATGTCCCTTGAATACGAGGGTCGCTCCTCATGCTACTCAAGTTTAGTGACCGGTAAGTTCTTGTCATAGTAAGTACATGTGTATCATAGAGAACCGCCAACGGGGTACCCCTTGCCCGATGATACGGAAGAATCCCCATATCAAAATGACAAGGCAAGCAGACAACGAGCATCTCAGCAATCTTCTTATTTACCATGGGAAAATGGTGTTTTTTCTCTCTTTCCGCTTTTCTCCTCTTTTTTCTCAATCTTAATCTCTTTTTTTAATAAGAAGAATGCTTCATAGATTGCTCATTATGGTTATGCTGCAGGTTTCCACCATGATTAGGCATGAATTAGACCGGCGGCCCAGGCGTTTCTCTAACACACATACATAACTCCATGGACTTACAAACTCCCCTTTCATTTCACACCGACGATATCCATAGACAAAAGAACATGATATCAACTAGGTACAATGTACAAGTGCAATGTTGAAAGGGTTCCCCATGATAGCATGGTTCTGCAAATCCCCAACATATAAGTGCAAGCATATATAACATAGATGACACAATGGTTCAAGTTTATTACGGGCAAGAAAAGTAAAGTGTGCCATCAAGTTCGTGAGAGATTTAATCACTAGTTATCTCATAACAAGTTTAATTTGGAAGGTAGATAAAAGCATGAATATACTTGGAATAGCAAATGCTAATAGGTAGGTATGGTGGACTCTTTGGGATAACTTGGTTTTATTTGGAGTTGGATGCATGAGTGGAACTCATACTTGGTTATGGGGGCTAGCAAAAGACTGGGAGCGACCAACTAAAAGAGCAATAATGGCCATAATCATGCAAAGCGACAAAACATCATTAATTAAAGCATAAAGTGATATTACAAGTTGAAAACTAAAGGATCATAAAGGCTATGGTGACTTGGGATAGTCATAACATGGTGTGAGCATGCGCCAAGTCAACCCAAATAAAGCATCAAAGGAAAATACCACAATACTATGCTTTAATATGCTAAAACAACGCATGATTCTTTCAAGACACATTAAGAAATCTCAATGTTTTATAACATGTCATTCTAGAACAAAAATCACTAAGCATAAAGCCAAAACAATATCAAGTATGACATGACAAAGCATAGGCCACCGAAAAAAACGAGCTCCTTTTACCATTTAAGCATGAACTTTTCATACTCTTTTGTTGGGTCTGCAGCATAGAAAAAAAAATCCTACGATGAGAACTATACGCCAAGATCTATCTACTAGATACAGAGCAACGGGTGCACATACATCCATGGAGAACTTACCCTCGAAGACAACGAGTTTTGTTAACGAGTAGGAACTCGTGGTTGATGTAGTCGTACGCTTGTTCACGAGGAGGTGTGGTTTGTGAGAGGGGAGAGGGGGCTTTATATAGGAGGGAGGGAGACCCCTCCCCTCCCATAGTCGGTGCATGAGGGGGGGAATCCTCCCCTCCTTCATTCATGTGGTGAACCTCCACTCACATAAACATGGCCTCCACCCAAAATCCCACTCACATGTATTTAATTTCCACCAAATTAAATGCAACTCTCAATTAATAAAACTCTTTTATTTATTTTATTCAGAATGTTGTTAATTACTTTAATTAACAAACATTCACATAAAACCCCTTGCAACATTTCAATATCACATGCAGAACCACTTTCTGCAATTTCACCAAATAATTCCGCTTCTATCGAACAATTCCTGTTTCTATCGAAACATTTCGCGCTTTGCAACCTTTTATGCGGAACATATGTGCTCCTAAATGGTGTCCGCAACCCTTAAGTGTGTCACCCTACGGTTCATGAATAATGCAGACATGATTGAGACTCTCTCGGATCAATAATCGAAGCGGACACGAGATCCATCGACTCCTGCATATTCAACGGTGACTTCTATGATCGTGAGAACCTTTAACGCCGCAATTTAATCCCTTTGTCTCATGATATAATACATGTCCGAGATTCGATCATCGGTATCCAAATACCTAGTTTGATCTCACATCGACATGCACTCTTTTCTCGTTCCCGTGATATAACATTCTAGTGATCACATCACTTGCTTGCAAGCTATCTTAATGTGATATCACCGAGAGGGCCCAGAGTATATCAATCCGTCATCAGGATTGACAAATTTCACTCTTAATCCATGAGCCTCAACATAACACCTTCATAGCACTGAACCCACCTTTATGGTCACCACATTACGGTGACGTTTGATGTTATCAAGATACTCTTCCGGTGTTAGCAATTAACATGATCTCATGGTCTAAGGACTAAGACTACTTTGTATGATGTTATAGCAATATAAACATAATGACTTGATCGTAATGCTATACTTCGGATGAATTTTCATCACATCATTTCACAAATGCTGTGACCTTGTTATTAACAACATCCAATGTCCATGATCAGGAAACCTTGATCATCTTGTTAATCAACAAGCTAGTCTATAAGAGACGCATAACTAGGAACCCTTTTTGTTTATTAAACACACATGTATTGATGTTTCCTATCAATACAATTATAGCATGCAAAATAAACATCTATCATATACAAGGAATACATAATAACAACTTTATTATTGCCTCTCAGGGCATATTTCCTTCAGTCTCCCACTTGCACTAGAGACAATAATCTAGTTTATATAGTGATAAATCTAACACCCATGGAGTTCTGGTGTTGATCATGTTTTGCCATAGGGAGTACTTTAGTCAACTGATCTGCTACATTCAGGTCCGTGTGCACTTTACAAATCTTTATATCTCCATCCTTGACATGCTCGTGGATGGAGTGAAACCGGCGCTTAATATGCTTGGAATTCTTGTGAGACCTTGGTTCCTTGGCGTTGGCTATGGCTCCATTATTGTCACAATAGATCACCATTGGGTCCAACGCACTAGGAACCACACCTAGTTCCGTTATGAACTCCTTCATCCAAACCGCTTCCCGCGCCGCTTCTAAAGCAGCAACATATTCCGCCTCCATTGTTGGTCCAGCCACCACAGGTTGTTTGGAGCTCCTCCAACTAACTGCTGCTCCGTTCAAGAGAAATACATATACGGATTGAGACTTAGAGTCATCCGGATCAGTGTCAAATCTAGCATCGACATAACACTTAGCGACTAGCTCTTCTTCACCTCCGTATACAAGAAACATATCCTTAGTTCTTCTCAAGTACTTAAGGATATTCTTGACCGCTATCTAGTGTTAGAACTGGATCGATTGGTACCTACTAGTCAAACTAATAGCATGTGCCACATCCGGTCTTGTACATAGCATGGCATACATTATAGAGCCTAAGGCTGAGGCATAGGGATCTTATCCATTATCTCTCTTTCTTCCGCCAGAGTGGGACTTTGAGTCTTACTCAATGTCTTGCCTTGCAACATAGGTAAGTACCCCTTCTTACTTCCATCCATATTAAACTTCTTTAATATCTTATCAAGGTATGTACTCTGCGATAGCCCAATTAGGCGTCTTGATCTATCTCTATAGATTTTAATGCCTAATATATATGAATCTTCACCAAGGTCCTTCATCGAAAATTTGCTGTTTAGATAACTTTTAACACTGTTTAAAAGATCTATATCATTTCCAATCAATAATATGTCATCCACATATAATATCAGAAATGCCACATTGCTCCCACTCACTTTCTTGTAAATACAAGCCTCTCCATAAGTTTGGACAAATCCAAACTCTTTGATCACCTCATCAAAGCGGAGATTCCAACTCCGGGATGCTTGCTTCAGTCCATAGATGGATCGCTGAAGTTTGCACACCTTATCAGCATCCTTAGGATCGACAAAACCCTTAGGTTGTATCATATACAACTCTTCTTCAATATTACCATTGAGGAATGCAGTTTTCACATCCATCTGACATATTTCATAATCGAAATATGTAGCAATTGCTAACATAATCCTAACTGACTTAAGCATCGCTACGGGAGAGAATGTCTCATCGTAGTCAACTCCTTAAATTTGTTGAAACCCCTTTGTGACAAGTCGAGCTTTATAGATGGTTACATTACCATCAGCATCAGTTTTTCTTTTGAAAATCCATTTATTCTCAACGGCCTTTCGATCGTGAGGTAAGTCCACCAAGGTCCAAACCTGGTTTTCGTACATGGATTCCATCTTGGATTTCATGGCTTCTAGCCATTTGTTGGAATCATGGCTCATCATCGCTTCTTCATATGTCGCAGGGTCATCTATTTCATCAATCATGAAATTCATAATAGGATTGCCGTATATTTCAGGAGCTGCACGTGTCCTGCTTGACCTGCGAGGTTCGGTAGTGTCCTCTTTCGGAGTTTCATGATCAATATCATTAGCTCTCTCTTCATTAGGTGAATTCAACTCTGAAACAACTTCCGGTGCTGTGCTACTCACCATTTCATGAAGAGAAGGTTCAATAACCTCTTCAAGTTCTACCTTCCGACTACTCACACCTTTCGCGAGAAACTCCTTCTCAAGAAAGGATCCATTCTTGGCAACAAAGACCTTGACCTCGGATCTGTGATAGAAGGTATACCCAATCATTTCCTTAGGGTATCCTACGAAGACGCATTTTTCCGCTTTGGGTTCGAGTTTATCCGGTTGAAGTTTCTTCACATAAACATCGCATCCCCAAACTTTAAGAAATGATAGCTTAGGTTTGTTTCCAAACCATAATTCATACGGTGTCTTTTCAATAGATTTAGATGGTGCCCTATTTAAAGTGAATGCAGCGGTTTCTAGTGCATAACCCCAAAATGACAGTGGCAAGTCAGTCAGAGACATCATAGATTGAACCATATCCAATAAAGTACTATTACGACGTTCTGACACACCATTACGTTGTGGTGTTCCGGCAGGCGTGAGTTGTGAAGCTATTCCACAGTCTTTCATATGTGTGCTAAACTCGTAACTAAGATACTCTCCTCCACGGTCGGACCGCAGAAATTTGATCTTTCTGTTACGATGATTTTCCACTTCATTCTGAAATTCTTTGAACTTTTCAAAGGTTTCAGACTTATGTTTCATCAAATAGATATACCCGTATCTACTCAAATCATCCGTGAAAGTAACAAAATAACGATATCCACCTCGCGCCGACACACTCATTGGTCCACACACATCAGTATGTATGATTTCCAATAAATCGTCGCCTGCTCCATTGAACCGAAAAACGGCGTTCTAGTCATCTTACCCATAAGGCATGGCTCACATGTATCAAATGATTCAAAATCAAGTGATTCCAAAAGTCCATCGAATGGAGTTTCTTCATGCGTTAACGCCAATATGACCTAGACGGCATTACATATATGCAGATATATCATTATCAAGTTTAATCCTTTTAGCATCAACATTATGAATATGCGTAATACTACTATCGAGATCCAACGAAATAAACCATTCAACACGGTGCATGACCATAAAAGATATTATTCATATAAATCGAACAACCATTGTTTTCAGACTTAAACGAATAACCACTTTGTATCAAACACGATCCGGATACAATGTTCATGCTCGGCAGCACCAAATAACAATTATTCAGGTTTATAACTAATCCCGGCATATGGAGAGGCAGCGTTCGACGGCGATCACATCAACTCTTGATCCATTACCGAATTCGCATCGTGACCTCATCCCTTGCTAGTTGTCGCTTGTTCCGCAGCCCCGAACCGAGTTACATATATTAGCAATCGATCCCGTATCAAATACCGGTGCTACTACAGTACTAGTCAAGTACACATCAATAACATGTATATCACATATACCTTTGTTTGCCTTGCCGGCCTTCTTGTCCGCCAAATACTTGGGGCGATTCTGCCCAATGGCGATCCCCTTGCAATAGTAGCACTGGTGTCGGACTTAGGGCCAGCTCGGGTTTTTCTTTTGGTAGCAACAGATTTGCCGCCCTTCTTTCCCTTACGCTTGCCTTTCTTGTCCTTCTTGAAACCGGTGGTCTTATTGATCATCAACACTTGATGTTCTTTCCTAATCTCCACTTCTTCAGTCTTAAGCATTGATGAAGCTCGGAAGAGACTTCTTCATGCCCTGCATATTATAGTTCATCACGAAGCTCTTGTAGCTAGGTGGCAGAGATTGGAGAACACGATGTATGCCTAAGTCAATGGGAATCGTTATTCCCAAGGACACAAGCTTATCGGCGTACCCAGACATTTTGAGTACGTGCTCCCTAACGGAGCTGTTCTCTTCCATCATGCAGCTAAAGAACTTTTCAGAAGCATTATAACTCTCTACGGCAGCATGGGTATCGAAAATCATTTTCAATTCTCCCATGGTATCAAAGGCATTGCCATTTTCGAAACGTTTTCGAAGTTCTGGCTCTAGCCCATACAATATGCCGCAATGAACTAAGTTGTGGTCCTCCTAACGAGTTATATAGACGTTCTTTTCCTCGTCAGGGGCATCAGGAGCTGGTGGGGGGCGTAGCGGCGCCTCTAGCACATATTGCTTTTGTGCAGCAGTGAGGAGAATCCTCAAATTCATAGCCCAGTTGGTGAAGTTGCTACCATTCGCAGCAAGCTTCTCTTTCTCCATGAACACATTGAAATTAAAAGCAGGTGCTGCCATCTACAACAGAATTTGTAAAGTTTATTTAGACTAAGTTTATGATAGATTGAGTTCAACTAATCCAAATTACTAATGAACTCCCGCTCAAAAATGACATCCCCCGTGTCCTTTTGGTGATTACATGAACTAAATCCACTACACCAAGTCCGATCATCACGTGAGTCGGTGTAGCTTCATAGGCGAGCATCTATATGGGCATCATATCAACTATATGACTCATGCTTAACCTTTCAGTCCGTGTTCCGAGGCCATGTTTGTATATGCTAGGCTCGTCAAGTAAGAACCTTTGTATTCACGTGTGTAAAACTGTCTTACACCCGTTGTATGAAAGCGTAGAGTCGAGAACACCCGATCATCACGTGATGCCTCAAAACACGATCCACAAAATGGTGCATACTTAAGCAAGAACACATTTTATCTTGATATCTAAATGAGCGATCATCTTATAATGCTACCAAAAGCGCCAAACTAGCAATATAAGATGCTAACATCTAATGTGTGAAGTGAGGTGATATGGTCCATGCATTTGATCTCTATCATTTGCATCGTGGTATGATCTCTATCATTCCTTTGTGTGTAAGGCCAAGGTATATGGAACTTACACGTTAAGTGAGTTGTAACAGTATCTATCATACATCTACTTACAACAATACCATATCAAGACACTAGCTCAGCAACGATCTAAACTAGATGCCTCTAATTTATCAATTGCAAGTTTTACGTGGCTTAGGGCTTTCGGAGATAGAACCGGTCTTACCTACGAACATGAACCACAACGAGGATAACCAAGTTATTAGCAACTCGTTGTAAATCAGATATTGACTATAGTAGGAGAGACAGACACCCGCTAGCCACTTATGCAAAACTAGTTGCATGTCAGTCGTGGAACCGATCTCATGTACGATGACATGTAAGGTTGGTCCGAGCCGCTTCATCCCACTATGCCACCAATATCCAAAGTACATAGAAGATGCAATAACATGATCATCATCGCCCACATATAAACATATGTGTACTACCCGTGCAAAGCACCTACGCCTAGATCAGGCTCTGATACCACTGTTGGGTCCGCAGCATAGAAAACAAAAATTTTCCTACGATGAGAACTATACGCCAAGATCTATCTACTAGATACAGAGCAACAGGTGGACATACATCCATGGAGAACTTACCCTCGAAGACAACGAGTTTTGCTAATGAGTAGGAACTCGTGGTTGATGTAGTCGTACGCTTGCTGATCTCAAGATCGTGTGGAAGTCCGAGCGCCGCAAATCAGCAGCGCATCCGTCCTCGCACACACGTTCAAGCCACCGGACAACCTCCACCTCCTCGCTCCAGCGAATCAGCGGAAGCAGCAACTCCTTCCAGACGCAAGGCCACCGGGAACATGTATCTCGTTGATCTGAGACCATGGGGGAATATCTAGAGGGGGAGAGAGATCCTTCACGAGGAGGTGTGGTTTGTGAGAGGGGAGAGGGGGGCTTTATATAGGAGGGAGGGAGACTCCTCCCCTCCCATAGCCGGCGCATGAGGGGGGGGGACTCCTCCCCTACTTCATTCATGTGGTGAACCTCCACTCACATAAACATGGCCTCCACCCAAAATCCCACTCACATGTATTTAATTTCCACCAAATTAAATGCAACTCTCAATTAATAAAACTCTTTTATTTATTTTATTCAGAATTTTGTTAATTACTTTAATTAACAAACATTCACATAAAACCCCTTGCAACATTTCAATATCACATGCAGAACCACTTTCTGCAATTTCACCCGAAACAATTCCGGTTTTTATCGAAACATTTCCTACGCTTTGCAAACCTTTTGTCTAGAACATATGTGCTCCTAAATGGTGTACGGCAACCCTTAAGTGTGTCACCCTACGATTCGCGAATAATGCAGACATGATTGAGACTCCTCTTACATCAATAATCAGAAGCGGGACCTGGAGATCCATACTGACTCCTGCATATTCAACGATGACTTCTGTGATCGTGAGAACCTTTAACGTCAGCAATTTAATACCTTTGTCTCATGATATAATACATGTCCGAGATTCGATCATCGGTATCCAAATACCTAGTTTGATCTCGTTACCGACATGCACTCTTTTCTCATTCCCGTGATATAACATTCTAGTGATCACATCACTTGCTTGCAAGCTATCTTAATGTGATATCACCGAGAGGGCCCAGAGTATATCTATCCGTCATCAGGATTGACAAATTCCACTCTTGATCCATGAGCCTCAACATAACACCTTCATAGCACTGAACCCACCTTTATGGTCACCCTGTTACGGTGTGATGTTTGATGTTATCAAGATACTCTTCCGATGTTAGCAATTAACATGATCTCATGGTCTAAGGACTAAGACTACTTTGTATGATGTTATAGCAATATAAACATAATGACTTGATCGTAATGCTATACTTCGGATGAATGTTCATCACATCATTTCACAAATGCTGTGACCTTGTTATTAACAACATCCAATGTCCATGATCAGGAAACCTTGATCATCTTGTTAATCAACAAGCTAGTCTATAAGAGAGGCATAACTAGGAACCATTTTTGTTTATTAAACACACATGTATTGATGTTTCCTATCAATACAGTTATAGCATGCAAAATAAACATCTATCATATACAAGGAATACATAATAACAACTTTATTATTGCCTCTCAGGGCATATTTCCTTCATCTTTTCCAATCCAAGCCACACTTATTTGAAAACTAATGTATGAAAGAGGGGGTCCAACCAATTTATTTAAGAAAACTAAGCAAATCAAGCAAACGAAAACCAAAAACGAAGACGCTCCAAGAACAACACAACTGTGCATGAAACAATAAAAATGAAGTGTTTGGAAGAATCTGAGATTTTTATTGATGAAGAAGGGGATGCCTTGGGCATCCCCAATCTTTGACGCTTGTACTTCTTGGATATTTCTTGGGGTGACACGGGGTGGCATCCCCAATCTTGAGCTTTAGTCCATTCTTCATCTCATTACATCATTCTTTCCTTAACACCTGAAATTTTTCCTTCATACAAAACTTCACATAACCTTCATTAGCAACATTAGTGTACTCAAGATAATAAGTCTTTGGGTTCAGTTTCAACACCAATAAAAATTCCACTAAAACAAAAGCTACTGTAGCACTTCCCTTAAAAATCTCAATTCCCCAAAGAGAACCCAAAAAGGAATCAATAAGAAGCAAATGCAAATAATGGCAGAAATCTGTCAAAATAGACCAGCAGATAGAAACCAATTTTTTCGAAAACCTTCTGTTGCTCAAATAGAAAAGTGTTGAACTAACGAAAGTTGGATAACAACCTGGGACAGAAGCACAAAAATTGACAGCTCAAACCGACATACAGAGATTTTACGCGAATTTTTACAGAGAAGCACAAAAATCTATTTCGGGACAGCAACTTTCCCAAGCAATACTTCTCTCTCATTAGAGGTTACTCTAGGCACAAAAGGCAAATAAAAAGGATAAGAAGAGGTTATAACTGAAGCAATAACTTCCAAGACTCAACTAAAACTTTTGGGTTATCTCCCAATAAGTACTTTTCTTTAACGCCTTTAAGTTAGGCATAGGAGCAAGATTTAAGTATTTTCGAATGAATAAGCATTAAGATCAATACCAGAAATATCTTTCTTTTTTAAGGCTTCATGCATTCCTACAAGTTTTTAACTGAAAAGCTTCCATGGAAAGATTTGTTTTGGTTTCATAGGCATGAACACAAGTGTTCAAGGTCGACCCCCACTTAACCATTACTCATCTTTCCAATCACTTTCCTTTTTGAAAACTTTTTAAGGTAACAAGTACAACTAATTTTTTTTGTAATTCCCATTCCCTATCCATACTAAGATAGATAATATCTTAAAACTGAAAGTAAACACTACTTAGAGATAAAACAAACAAGTGCACACAAAAATATTCACCCACACGCTATTGCTCCCCGGCAACGGCGCCAGAAAAGGCCTTGATAACCCACAAGTATAGGGGATCGTGTGTAGCCTTTTCGATAAGTAAGAGTGTTGAACCCAACGAGGAGCTAAAGGTAGGATAAATGTTCTCTCAAGTTCTATCAACCACTAATACAACTCTACGCACACTAAACATTTGTATTATCTAGGGAAAAAAACTAGAGCAACAATACAAGTAATAGAGATAGCTTTGCATGATAATAAATAACAAGAAAGTAAAGCTAGTTGCTGCAGCAATAAAATACACTAAACCAATAGAACCATGAGTGTGGAATAGTGGTGGTAATTATGGTGGCTTTGTCCAAGTTTAAATAGCGAATAGATCGGGTTAATTGTCTTCCATGTAGTTTTTTATGTGGAAGAGGCTAAATATACATGCGCTTCACTACTTGGAATTACATGTACTATATGATTGGATTGTTAGCAAACATACGTAAGTACTAATCAATGCATTAAGGTTTCCCCAACCATAGCCTTAAGTTTAATGGTCCTTTTACTCCCATACATGCAACGTTCCGGTTCAAGGCCCCTCGTTTCTCTCTCCAGAAACTCCCCTTCCTTTACACATACTACAAACTCTATGATGTTTAATCCATGCGTGCACAAATATAATGGATACCAAAGGACTGTACCATATCAACATATAACTCTAATGAACCAAAGACGTTCAACCATTCAATCTAAGAACAAACAAACTACGCAAACATGACATAGATCATAGGATTATAACTTATAGCATCAAACACCATGTTTACATAGGACAGTACAGAGATGTGTGGGAGGATGAACAACTGCATACTAGGAGAATTAGGTGATGGAGATGACGGTGAAGATGGTGAAGAGGGCGGCGGTGGCGCCGGCGGCGGCGCGGGGACTCCTTTCTCGTCGCCGGTATCATGGGGGAGCACCGCCCCTTAGCCCCCTTCCTTCATGGCTTCTTGGGAGCCCTCCCCTATGGAGATGGGATCCATGGGGGAGGCAAAAATGTGGCTTTGGTGGCTACAAATTCGTGGGTGGAGATACCCTTGGCGAATTAGGTTTCCTCCCTTTATATAGCTTCTCGGATTCCCGTCACCCCATCTTGCGCTACAGTAAATCGGGTCTAGCGGGCCCGTGCAGACTCGGAATCAGCTAAATTTTATGTCCAAAACGTTTTTCGCAAAATTGCCAATAACTTTGTAGTTGAAGAGTTTTCCGTTTGACGCCGTATTCTACCCGAAACGTGACCATCTTTAAAAAGAATTCTAAGACAGATTTCTGAAAAAATCTCAATTTGACTCCAACATGGTTTCCACTTGTATTATAGTTAATTTCTACATATCAAAATGTAAAACAAGAACATTGTGCACTTTTACAACTATTAGTAGGTTAGTCCAAATAAATCATAAACTTTATATAAAAATGAGTGTCAAAAGCATATCTATCTATTATATTATATACTAAAAGCAATATAAGAGTATTTTTCAAGGCACCACGTTGATCCACATCACTCTAAATTATTTTGACCGTTAGATGTATTACTAGTGGCTATGATTTAATTTAAGTTGTATATTACGTAACATATTAGATCGTGCCAGCCGGGTCACCGGCCGTGTAAGTCCTTAACTCCACGTTACGTTAATATGAGAAGCTGTACCGTAGCAACGTAAAAAAAAAACTCACGCAGAGAAGCATGATCCCTGGATCCGAATGCATCCAGGTTGTATAAGAAAAGGGCATATGCAATTATTTAAAAAAAACGCAGAGGCTACTGCAACCAAAAGAATCCATGGATTCCATCTTAAACTAGCTGGCTAGCTCGCTCTCTAGCCAGATCGCTCAGCTTCCTTAGTACGTGCATTAGTAGCTAGCATGGTATGGGCAGAACTACAACAGAAAAAAAAAAGCTACAGCTACTAAAAGAATTGATCGATTAGCTAGCTAGCTTATACTACCTCCGTTTTAAGGCTTAAGCCGCACACGCTTTTCAAAGCAAAGTTTGACCAAAAGAATTGAGCAACAAAATCTTGATTATATTATACATAATTAGTACCGTTGGATTCGTATTGAAAAATACTTTCCAGTAATACTAGTTTTATATCAAAACTATTTACGTATTTAGAGTAATTTTTGGTCAAAGAAAAAACACGCAAAACGAGGACGCCTTAAGCCCTGAAACGGAGGGAGTATTTTGGTAGACTATTTTAACCTAAGCTTGGTCGATAGCTACCGTAGCACTACCTCATAATCGGTCAGCAAGCTTAGTAGATTTAGATTAAATTCAAAAAATGATTCGTACATGTTTAAAAGTAGTATATTTTGTTAGACTATTTTAGCCTACCAAAGCGTATAGTGTATTTAGAAATAAAGGTAGTGTGTATAAAGCTAACTCGAAAACTGATAGGTAACCAAAACAATGCCCAAAAATGATAGGAGATGAAAAAGATCTTCAAAGCAGATCGATACGATGAGATATTGCCTACGGAAAAAATATAAAAGGCTCTAAGATTACACTGATTTATATATACATAAATATATACATATACATATATCTCTGAATACAAATAAAATTTAAAAATATATTTTGTATCAGTTTAGTTAACCTCGCATGATTTGGACTTGAGCGAGTAGGACCTAAGTCGTCATACACACGGTAATTTTAGAGACACAATTCTTGCAAGAAGACAAACTGTTCAACCAGTCTACCACCAAATCATTAAACTTTGTCGATACAAAAAATCGAAAGAAAAGCCATGAGAAGAACCGGTTTCATGAACTAACGCACGATAAACATTGATCCATAAGAAATACCAATAATTAAACAAAGCCAATACATCTTTATTCTAAACCGCACCATATTAACCATCAAGATATTGTCGCAAAAACACACAAACAAAACATATACTCCCTACGTCAATAAATTACGGATTTGAGTTTGTCTAGATACGAATGTATTTATACACTAAAATGTGTCTAGATACATTTAAATTTAGACAAACCCATGTCAGTTATTTATGGATGGAGGGAGTATAAACTACAATCTAGAGATTCTTGAGTACTTCACTCACCTCCCGGAGCCTTCACCAGTTGTCGAAAGTTAGTTGAAACGAGGGATATTGAAACAATATATTTTTGATAAAAAGGGTGACATGGGTATAACCTACAGGTACTCGAGCTTGGTATATACGGTCCAAATACGCACAGGCCCACGGTGTCGCCAAGGCCCGGATGAAGGGACTCGAGTAACCTGCGGACTCTCGATTGCTTGAAGAACAAGAAGAAGCTAAAGATAGAAAGTTTGAAGGGGAAAACCCTAACTTGTAACCGACTCGACCTGCTACCCGAGACCTAGCCTATCTATATAAAGGCTAGGAGGGGGCGGTGAGGAGGACACACACAACCCTAGTTTCCACAACCCTCGCCAGATTGCATCTACGCACCATTGTAACTTTTGACTCCCTCGATAATTCTACGAGCAGACAAGCAAGAGTAGGGACCTCTACGAGGCCTGAACCTCGGTAAATCCTTTGTCCCCCGTGTGCTTGTTTGCTAGCCGATAGATGTCTCCAGCGCTCCCTGCTTCTCCAAAACCCAAGTCCATAACAATGGGCATTGACGAGTTAAACCCTCGTCAATTGGCGCCGTCTGTGGGAATTGGGAGTGCTGATGTTGCGGCTTCTTCGGCCCCATCAACTGCGATCTACAACTCCGCAACAGCGGAGATTCGCCAGCTCTTCGGCGCCTTCGACTTCACCGTCCACACGCCAGCCACCCGCCCGGCCTTCGAGTCTGTGGGCGACAGAATCAGCCTGGCGATTGGAAGCTTCCGCTTCCAAGTCGGTCGATGGCACGCTCAGATGCTGATCAGCCGACAGCACCGGCGATTGCCCCGGCATCATGGTTTCCTCCATCGATCGGCACCCTCAGCGAGCTTAACGCCCCGGTGGCAGTCGAGAATACGATCAGCGACAGCAGTCGCGATTCCGATCTGAGCGATCTGGCCACTGAAGATGGAACCTACGGTTCCGGATCTGAAAGTTGTGGAAGAAACAGCTTCCCCAATCACTTCATGTGTGCCGTCATCAACGCAGGCGACACCTCCGCCAATCGCGACAATGGTGGTAACACCGGTAACGGCACCGATCCACCCAACGCTGGCAATGGTGGCAACGGTGGCAACGGCGGTAATGACGGCAATCGCGCTCCCGTCAACAACGGAGGAGCAGTCGAACCTCCCAGCATAATCAATGAGCAAACCGGCAAACGCGTCGTAATCAAGCTCAACGAGCAAGAGTGGGATCGCTGCCGCGAAGCCCTACGGGGCACACCTCTAACCTTTGGGTCCCTGTAGGAACTGCTGATGGGCTATCACTGGCTCCTGAAGGAAGAATTCAAGTGCCAACTGCAAAGAATCGCGCAACTTGAGGCGCGTAAAAAGGCAGCGGACGAATCGAGCCTTCGTCGTGCTGGGCTCTCCTCCTATGGAGGATCCTCCTCAAGGGGCAACGAATACCTCGCCAAGAAGAGGCAGTCGCGGATGGCTCACCTCACCAAACAAGAACGCATAGAGGCCACGAAAGTCCTCGACTTCGGCTCTATGACAGTCGACACGAGAGGCAACGTGGTTCCCAGGACGCCGCAACCTGCGGTGACGGCAGCCACCATGTACCTCCTCAATAACCAGCCGCCAGCTGGAGATCCCCGAACTGCCATGCACCGATCTACGATCGCGGGTTTGGGGTTAATCGAGGCCGCCCTCGACAAGGAGCCAGTACCAGACCCAAAGAAGGGCAAAGCGCTAGCAAAGCGCCACTCCTCGCCCTCATCCAGCGATGACAGTCACGACCTGTCTCGACGCCGCCGCTCACGGCGACACGACCGCGACTACAATGCACGCGACGACCTCACGCAGCGCAAGATCGACAAATCAAGGGCACGACGTGCTTGGTCGACTGACACGGAAGAAGAAGACGGGGAGCTCTGCGGTGCCCAATGCTTCAGCAGATCCATTAGGCAGAAGCGAATGCCTAAAGGGTTCAAACTCCCATCGAAGAATCCGAAATTTGACGGTCTGCAGGACCCCAAGATCTGGCTGGAGGACCACATCTCCTCCGTCAGACTCCACGGAGGCAGTCGAAGCACTGCCATGCAATGCCTGCAGCTACAGCTGCAGGGCGCCGCCCGAGCATGGCTCAATAACCTCCCACGCGGATCCATTCGCAGCTGGGATGAGCTGGTTTACAGCTTCGTGCGCAACTTTAAGGGCACGTACAAGCGGCCCACATCAATCGAAGAGCTGAGATGCTGCCAAAGATTCGAATCGCTGCGCTCTTACATTCAAAGGTGGTCCATCATCAAGAACTCCGCGGAGAACATCTCGAAAGACCGCGCGATTGATGCATTCAACGGTGGTGTCTACCGCATGGAACTCAGGCAGGAGCTAGGTCGCTCAAAGCCCCAGACCATCGACCACCTGATGGAGATCGCGAATCGGTGGGCCGATGGAGAAGATTCGGTGAAGAACCGCGCTCACTCCGACGAGGAGGCAGAACTCGAGCGCAGGCGCGACCGCCGAGGCAAACGTCGCATGCGCATCTACGATGACCGTGACGACGTCAACATGGTCGCGGCTGGCTACGCCGATAGACGCGACGATAACCGCAACAGTGGATATCGTAGTGGCGGATACCGCGACTCCGGGAAAACCACGCAAGTATGGCAACACCGCACTCGCGATGAGGCACCCGCGACCTCCATCGAGGACAAACTGTCCGGGCCATGCACAGTACACTTCTACATCGACAAGCATGATGGCAAGAGAAAGTCCAGCCACCTCCTCAAGGACTGCCGCGAGTTCCTCAAACTACACGAGGGATTGGTTCGGATGAACCGCAATGCAGTCGAAAGAGGCTACGGAGCCGCTCCAGGCACCGTGGAACATGGCGCACCACCACCACCACCTGGGCTGCCCCTGAACGGAGCCGCACCGGACCAGCACCACGGGGGTGAACCGTACCCATGGGCCATGGGTACCATGATGATCCAAAAGGGGCACCCCTCCAACAGGGTGCAGAAGGCCATCACTCGCCAAGTCAACTTGGCCACGCACTCGCCACCATCCACCACTGAGTACCTCAGCGGCAGCGAGTCGTGCATCACCTTTGACAAACGCGACCACCCGCCTCAGATACTTCGCCCATGTCATTGCCCCCTCATACTCGAGGCGCAAATTGGAGGTTTCGACATGAGTCGGGTCTTCATGGATGGCGGAAGCGGCATCAACCTCATATTCGCGAGTACCTTGCGAGCAATGAGGATCCCACTAACTTGCTTGGAGGCATCGGACACAACATTCCACGACATCGTCCCAGGGAAAGGTGTATACCCCCTAGGCAAAATCAACCTCGACGTCATCTTTGGCACGCCGAAGAACTTCCGGCGCGAGCGCATCGACTTTGAGGTCGTCGACTGGCTCTCACAATACCATTGCATCCTTGGGCGCGTCGCATTCGCTAGGTTCATGGCAGTGCCCCACTACGCCTACCTGCAGATGAAAATGCCAGGACCCAACGACGTCATAACGATCAACATGAGCTTTGAGCGATCTGACAGTTGCGACAGGGAATTCAACAGAATCTCCCAGTCCTTTGGCATGCAGGAGGAACTCGCAAGACTGAAAGAGATGACAGACAACAGTCTGCCTCCTCTGAGTAGGCCAAGCTCACCTGACCTCTCCTTCGACTCATCTGTGCACACAAAGAAGGTGCAGGTCCATCCATCAGATCCCACCAAGACGGCCCTCATCGCCAACAACTTGAGTCCCGCATAGGCACTCGCGCTCGTCGAATTCCTCCGTGAGCACTGGGAAATTTTTTCCTGGTGTCCTGCGGACATGCCAGGAGTTCCCAGGGAATTCGCCGAGCACGCACTCGACGTCAACCCCGACGCAAGGCCAGTCAAGCAAACAATCAGCGATCGTCGAGCCACGAGCAGCAATGGAATGGAGATCAACAGACTCCTCGAGGCCAAGTTCATACGCGAGATCAAGGAAAGCACTTGGCTCACCAATACGGTTCTAGTACCAAAAAAGGACACGGATATCCTACGGATGTGTGTGGACTTCACTTCTTTAAACAAGCACTGCCAAAAGATCACTTTCCGCTACCACGGATCGACCAGATCATCGACTCCACCGCAGGATGCGAGCGCCTCTGCTTCCTCGACGCCTACTCAGGCTATAATCAAATTCGAATGAAGGAGGAAGATCAGGAGAAAGCAGCGTTTACAACGCCCTTTGGTGTGTTCTGCTACAACACAATGCCCTTCGGGCTAAAAAAACACGGGAGCCACCTACCAGCGATGCATGCAGGCTTGCCTCAAGGAACAATTAGGTCGCAACATCCAAGTCTATGTCGACGACATAGTAATCAAGACCAAGGAGGAAGCCTCTCTAATCGACGATTTGCGTGAAACCTTCGCCAACCTCGATCGCTACCGGATCAAGCTCAATCGGGACAAATGCGCCTTCGGCGTACCATCTGGGCAGCTACTCGGATATGTCATCTCTGCGAGGGGAATCAAGGCGAACCCGAAGAAGATAAAAGCCATACTGGCCATGGAGAAGCCGAAGAACATAAGAGGCGTCCAGCAACTGGCCGGATGAATCGCGGCCCTCAGTCGATTTATCAATCGGATGAGTGAAAAGGCACTGCCCTCCTACCAGATCCTCCGCAAAGCTGAAAAATTCGAGTGGACCAATGAAGCGCAAGAAGCATTCAAGATCTGTTACCGCTATCCACTTCGCCAAGATGGTGACTCCACGAGAAAGGGAACCACCGTTGTCAGACATCTCCGCCACCAACCAGGTGGTCAAGACAAAGGTTTCGCCGTCGAGCGAGCTGAGGAAAACAAGGTCCACGGCGTACAACGCCCGGTATACTACCTCAGCGAGGTCTTCACGCCAACAAAATAGCGGTACCCGCACTACCAGAAGCTGGCGTACGGCGTCTTTATGACCGCCCGACGACTGCGCCACTACTTCTAGGAACACCCAATCGTGGTAGTCAACGACGCCTCATTGGGACATATCCTCAATAACCCCGACGCCACGGGGCGAGTCACGCTTTGGGGAATAGAGCTGTCTCCACGAGACATCACATACGAAAAACGCGACGCCATCAAGTCGCAAGTGCTCCCTGACTTTCTCATGCACTGGATGGAGAACCAGCTCCCGGACAAGCCAGATATGTCCTACCTCTGGAAAATGCACTTCGATGGGTCCAAGCGGAAAGACGGAGCAGGCACAGGTGTCATACTGACATCACCTCAAGGGGACAAGCTGAAGTATATCCTGCGAATGCAGTTCACAGCCTCAAACAACGAGGCTGAATACGAGGCCCTGTTGCACGGATGAGGATGGCAAAAGCCTGCGGCGCCAAAAGGCTCATCATATATGGCGACTCCAAGTTGTTCGTCAACCAAACAATGCACGAGTGTGACGCACTGAACGACAACATGATCACGTACCGCGACCTCTATGATACACTCGAGGGAGACTTCAATGGTTGCGAGTTGCGACACATAGGTCGCGAAAGCAACGAGGAGGCGGACACACTTGCCAACATAGGCTCTACCTGCGCCCCCATACCACCTGGGGTATTTCTCGAGCGCATATGCGAACGCTCCATCAAGCCAAAGGCCGCAGAGAAGAAAACAAGCGCAGCCACGGACTCAGGGGCTATGCCACCCAATGAGCCAATGGCACTCGATGACTTGGAGCTCGACATAGGACTCGAGGGACCAATGAGCGTCATGATGATCGAGCAATCTTGGACGCAGCCGTACATTACGTACCTCCTCAGCAAGAGACTACCGGACGACCCGACAGATGCACGACACATCGCGCGGCGCTCCAAGGCATTCGCCGTTATCAACTGCGAACTGTATAAACGAAGCATCACAGAAGTGCTACAACGATGCGTCTCCATGGCCGATGGAAGAGCAGTTCTCCTCGACATCCATGAAGGGGCCTGCGGGCACCATGCCGGCAGTCGCGCCCTCGTTGCTAAAGCTCTACGAGCTGGATTCTACTGGCCCACGGCCATGCGCGACGCCAAGGACATAGTCCAAAAATGCAATGCTTGCCAGCGATTCGCCGACAAGCCACACGCACCAGGCGCAGAGCTACGGCCTATTCCATTGGCCTGGCCCTTCGCACAGTAGGGGATCGACATGGTTGGCAAGATTCCAAGGTCCTCGCATGGAGGCTACGTTTACCTCTTGGTTGCAGTCGACAAATTCACCAAGTGGATCGAGGCCATGCCGGTAACCAACCAATCAGGGCACAGCGCAGTCAAGTTCTTCGAGTCCATCGTCTACCGCTTCGGTGTGCCACACAGCATCATCACCGACAACGGGACGAACTTCACATCCAAGGAGTTTCAAGAATTCTGCGAAAAGCTGGGGATCAATATCAGCTACACCTCAGTAGCGCATCCACAGACCAACGGTCAGGTGGAAAAAGCAAACGGGCTCGTCTGCAGCGGCATCAAAAAGCGAGTCCTCCGACCACTCGAACAAGCCACGGGTTGCTGGCCAGATGAGCTGCAATCCGTACTCTGGAGTCTACATACAACTCCAAATAGCGACACGGGCTACACGCCATTCTTCATGGTGCACGGAGCAGTATAAAGATTACCCACCGGCACGGTACAAGGCGCCACATGGTCGCCATAAATAACAAGAGTCATCCTTGCATCAAGACTCGTCGACCTTCTTGACGAAGCAAGATAAATCGCCGTAGAAAGATTCACGATCTACCAGCAGAACCTGCGCAACTACCACAGTAGAAGGCTTCGCCCCAGATCCTTTGTCGAAGGCGACCTGGTCCTGCGACTGAAGCAGCAGGGGCATCTCAAGCTCGAGTCCCCCTGGGAAGGACCGTACGTGATTACAGAAGTAATCTCAGGTGGCGCCTATCGCAAATAAGGCTGCTCAGCCAAGGCTACTTAGCCACACATTGTACCTCGTACTGTTCTTCGAATAAATAAAAGCTAAGTGCCCCAAAACTCCGTGTTCTCCTTCACTTTGTCAATTTTCCTACTCGGGGGCTGCGCCACCCTGCATACATATGTTCTTCGAACAAAAAACGCGATATCCTGAGTAGCTGGCACATCAATCGAACACCTGAACACAAACTCAACCAGCTGCAACGCACCTGACAGGTTGACAAGGGACCGAGATAAAAGATGGCCAGGCTAACGAAAAGGACTCGCATAGTGCAACGCACCTCACGCTCACAAAGCTCTTTATACACATTCAACAATAAATTATCTACAACATTTATACGAACTTTACAACTCAAGTATACTTATGTGCAGGATACAAATTTGGCTACCCTTGCAACAAGAGAATGTTGGTTTGTTCCTCGAAGAAGTCGACGATCTCCTCTGCTAGACGGTCCACCGCCTGATAGTGCGGTACCATATTCCAGGCAGATCCTGCTGGCGGCGCTGGGGGACCAAAGGTGATGGCGGCAACATCCACGTCAGGCATGTGCAATCGCACCATTGAGAGGGCAGCCTTGGCACCAGCCACCAACTGCTGCCTCACACACTTGCGAACAGCGGACAGATCTTGAAATTTGGCAAGGAGAGCCAGCAGGCTTGATGGAGCGTCATCCAACGGGAACATCGCCCGATAAATATTCTTCAAGCACGACTATGACTTCTTCAGGAAGAGCAGCACTCGTGATGCGCGATCCTGCAGGGTCGCCAACGCAGTCGCACGATCATGATCTACCCAGAAGTATCCACTCTCTTGAAGTTGCTCCTGGGTGAGATCATGAAGGCGAATGGCAATTCTATCCTTCTCCTCCTGCGGATGGCGCGCGCTAACAACTACACGAAGCAACATCAATAGCATGAGTACAACGTACCGCTGCGAGTAACTACGAATGAAAAGGTGAGAATAAGCAAACTAAAACTTAAACTGGTCGCCCAGCTGCATCACCTCGCCAAGCAGATATTGCTCGTGGGCGGCGGCTTTTTCCGCCTTCGACTTCCACACGTCTGCGCTACCGCGGATTACGGGCAACTCACGCTCCAGCTGCTTCATGCGATCACGAAGTCGCGAAAGCAAGGATAGCTCCTCTACCCTGGAGCGTGGTGGTACCACTGTATCATCAAGAGATGGCGAGTCTGGGTTCCCCCCACGGGAGCACTTGATGTACCCTACCACAAGTCAAGACAGAGGCAAATAAGGCGACCAAATTAACACAAAGGCGAAGGGAACAGATGCATTCAGGATCGGCACAAGTATTCACAGACACACTCGCCAGCAGGCATGTTCTCAAACCAAAAGAACAATCAATCAACTATTACAAAAGATAACTACGGAGCAGCTGGCTTCTTCGACTTCGACGGCTTCGGGGGCTTCATCAAGTCCATGGCAGTATCAGACGCCACTGGCTTTCCACCGGCCCCCGAGGCCGAGGCTTTCGTCGCCTTCTTAGCACGTTGGAGCTCCTCCGACTACTTCGCAACAGTATTTATCAAGTGATGGCCATATTTAGCATAGGTAGTCGCAAAAGGAGCAAAGACTATCTGCTAACCATCCGCGCTAACAGGCATCGCCTTCGACACTGCAGAAGGATTGATATCAGCTTCGCGGGCTTGCACCATCGCGAGTGTCATGGACGCGCCAGCCGCGCGGAGGGAGTTCTTGTAGGCGGAAGGCACACCACCGGCGAATGACTCCACCAGCTCGTCCATATTATTGATGAGTTCCGCCTTTGGCATCAACTCCTCCCGGAGGCGGCTGAGAGCGACCTTGGCCTTGGAAAGTGTATCTTGGACAGCGGCGCCGCGGTCCTCGACTGCAGACACCGCGCCTGCCAGAGCATCGTCGCGACGAAGGGCTTGTGGGTCAAAGCTCATATCGCCAGCATCTGCACATGAACCCACGCATGGATCAAAAACTTCAGCGCTACCAACAAAAAACACTAAGGGTAGAGAAGGACATCAATATCCACAGGCAAAAGGTACCTGAGAGAGCCTTGGTGACTGAGAACAGTTGTTCTTCGAACAACTTTTCCCTGGCTGCAAAGGACACACGCAGATCCTCTTCACGCTTCTGTGCCTCGTCACGAGCTGCGAGTGCCTCGTCGCGACCCTTCACATCCACGGCAAGCATTTTCTCCAAGGTGGCAATGTTGCGCAGTAAAGCGTTATGTTCAGCTACACGGCAATCAAAAGTTGACTATCAGTCGACTATACCAAAGAAGGAGAAGACGAAAAAGAATAAGCGTAGAACACTCACTTTCGACGCCAGGTGACGCTGCCTCAAAGATTGCATGCTGGCGACCCATCGCCATCACCTGCTCTGCCACTTGCGCGGCTTCCTTTACAAGGAGCTGTCGCACAAACAAGGAATCAGTGAAAGCAACGGATAACATCGACTGCCACATTAAAAAGAAGGAAAGATATACTTACATGGTCCTCCAATGACTCCGAAGGAGTTTGTTGTACCGTCATCCGAGCAACCATTCGATGCTCCCCTATGTGAGGAGAGCTCGAAGAATTGTGCCCGGAGTGGGCCGCCACCGGAGGGGAAGGAGTGCGCTCGACCTCTTTCTTGGCCCTTGAGGTCGCGACTCCTGATTCCTTCAAATACTCGACGTCGCTAGAAGATGATGACGTCTCTTGACTACAAGACAAAATCCACATTGAGAAAGGGCAAACTCCAGGGCAAAGACAACAAGAAGAAAACTAGAAATGAACTCGAAAACTTACCAGTCAAACTTATCAAAATCAAACGTGGCCTCCACCGATTCTGACGAAGACTCCTTAGGCAGTCGCATCTTCTTGCAAGAAGATAGTGCCACAGCTCTCACAGGAACGGCGGGAATTGGCGACTCCGCACCAACAGCCGTGCCTTCTGGAGTCGAAGGAGACGACACGCCGTAATCTCGCCGTTAACGCTTGCGAGTATCCGGACTCTCGGACTCGGGGGCTTCCTCTTCCAGATCAGAAGGGACAATCGACTCAGGCTCGTCCTCTTCCAAAGCTTCGCGAGGAATAATCCCCTCAGAGAGAGGGGGCATACAAGGCAACACCGCCCAATCCTGCACACAGACATGGAAGATCAGCAAAAAGAACAAGTAAGCAACAGAAAAGCAATCGCGAAAACAAGCATCACAGAGCACAACTGTATTCGTAGGAGGGTTCGAAGCATCAAAAGGAGGAACGACTGGCTCATTCGGAAGCACATCCTTGCCAGTGTACTTCGTGACCAGTCGAACCCTCTTATCCACCTCACTCACGGACAAGCCATCGGCGGACACGCGAGTGGCATCATCAGCGCCGCCAAGTTCTGATAAGGGCGTAGCCTCCCTCTTCCACGCCTATGCGACTCTCGAGGTCGCAGACATGTTGATACAACACGTCTGTCTCTGTGAGTTCGCCAGGCATAACTACGTTCTTCCAGGAACGCATCTTCTTGCAGGAAGTCGCGGGATCAAAGGGCGCGAGTCCAAAGTGCTCATCTTTGGACTTATGATCACGGACATAGAACCATTTGTCCCTCCATCCCTGGACAGACTTGGTGAGCTTGATGTCGAAGTAGGTGGCGGATGGGTCGACATGGATTCCGCAACCACCTACGTCATAAACTAAAGAGCCAGATGCGGACTGACACTTCAATTTAAAAATGCGCTTGAAAAGACCAAAGTGTGGCTCGATTCTGAGCCAGCACTCGCAAAGAGTGATGAAGCAGGTGATGTGGAGAATCGAATTTGGGGACAGCTGATGGAGCTAGAGCCCGTAGAAACAAAGAAGACCCCTAAGAAAGGGGTGGAGAGGCAAGGAAAGACCGCGAATGACGAATGCAAGAAACATCACTCGGAAACCAGCGGGAGAAGCAGGAATGGTCTCACCGCTGGGGACGCGCGCATCGGCGACTGCTGCGGAGATAACTCCGTCTTGGCGAAGAAGACAGAGATCCGACGCCTTGATGATGGAAGGGCGCCACGCACCATTTGTCACGCGGGTGCCCGCGATCTTCTTCTTCCCACCGGCGGTGGTGCTGGTGCCCGCAGCAGCGGAGCTACCCTTCTTCTTCATCGCGACAACGGTGGCCGCAGAATCAGCAACAACGTCTCCTTTCTTCTTCCCCATTGAATGGCGACGATGCGAGCGCAGGAAGTATCTCGAAAACGAGCGGAGGTGGTCCAGCGTTGTGGAAGAAACGAGCGCAAGAAAGAGCAGAAGAGCAGCAGCAATGGCGATGGCAGGAAGGTAGAAAGAACACAGATGGGAAAATTACCGTCGTAGCATCGCTACTTAACCCCTACAAGATGCAATCCAGCGGCTCAGAAAAACCCTACTTGACGCGTGGCACACATCGGGTTGGACACGTGGAGAAGTAGAAGCGCGAACCGTCCCTCCACTACTCCCATTACGCGCGAAAATCGAGGAGGCGCAGTTAAAATAAAGATTACGCACGCCCAGTCAAATCAAAGTCAGGAAGTGGGACCCACCGTCACGCCCCACAAACCGCCACACGCTGGCAATCGAGGTCATACAAGCGTCATCACTGACGTCATCAAAGCTACGCAGCAAAAAAATTCGACTACTTTAGTCCTTGCTGGAGTCTTCGACTCCACCAAGCACTCGGGGGCTACTCCCATAGGGAGCGCTGGCCGTGCACCCTACGATTTTCTTTTCTTTTTGCAGGAAGAAGGACAATCAAAAGACAAACCCAAACCATTCGAAAATACAATTCGACTATGGACATGGGTTACTCCCATAGGGAGCGCTGGAAAATTTTGACTGAAACAAACCAAAATATGACGGCAGTCGCAAACGTTATTTAGTCCCTGCCTGAGTCTTCGACTCAACCAGGCACTCGGGGGCTACTCCCATAGGGAGCGCTGGTCGTGCACCCTATGATTATTTGTACAGAAAATTGTGTGTTGATAACGTCCGCACTCGCAGCTCATGGAGACACCGCCTCATGATTTTTCCCTACAAAGAGATCGGCTCCTGGTCACCCGAATCGTCTCCGCGATGATAAAATTCGGATGCCGCGCTTACAGCGTGAAGGTAAGACCTGAATAAAGCCTGGCAACGCATTAGCTGCGCACTACCAGAAACATATCCGTGCCTACATGTGCGATGAACATGCCTTGACGGACGCGTCGAGTGCTCACACCCATATAACTGGAATTCGACTCCTGTAAGACCTCCACGGCTTGAGTCGAATTATGCCAGCACTTTTCCGGATTCGAGTCCGGGGACTCGAGTTCGAGTAGATTGCGTTGTCTCACCCTAAGGTGGTTAATTGATACCGATACTTCGATTATATTAGACACGTATATCGACAATCCCTATGACACAAATAAAAGCAGTCAAATGTACTCATTCAGGCACTCGAAGACTTCAAAAAAGTCCCCAGTCGAATCTACGATTCCACTGGACACTCGGGGGCTACTGACATGGATATACCCTACAGGTACTCGAACTTGGTATATACGGTCCAAATACGCACAGGCCCACGGTGTCGCCAAGGCCCGGATGAAGGGACTCGGGGACTCTCGATTGCTTGAAGAACAAGAAGAAGCTAAAGATAGAAAGTTTGAAGGGGAAAACCCTAACTTGTAACCGACTCGACCAAGCATTCGAGACCTAGCCTATCTATATAAAGGCTAGGAGGGGGTGGCGAGGAGGACACATGCAACCCTAGTTTCCACAACCCTTGCCAGATTGCATCTGCGCACCATTATAACTTTCGACTCCCTCGATAATTCCACGAGCAGACAAGCAGGAATAGGGACCTCTACGAGGCCTGAACCTGGGTAAATCCTTTGTTCCCTGTGTGCTTGTTTGCTAGCCAATAGATGTCTCCAGCGCTCCCTTCTTTTCCAAAACCCAAGTCCATAACAATGGGCATTGACAAGTTAAACCCTCGTCAAAGGAAACGCCTACATACAAGGTTCGAGGCGAAGCTAATCTCATAGTTAAAGTAGTTGTGGGCTCCTTACTGTACGAATCATGTGGCCCGTACGTTTATTCTTACAAGAGAAGGCATAGAACTTTCAAAAAACATAAGAAGAATAACATCCTCACAAAATCCAATAACATTACAAACTCATGAAAACGTATATTTGGTCCTTATAGTCACATACCCAAAGCAATGAGTATTCTTATAAAAAAAGCTAAAAGTCACTCGCATAAACTTTCTCGATCAATAAATACTGGCGCTTATCAATTACACCATCAAGGCACAATTCGATATAAAAAGTGAGATGTACTAACACATATATGTATCATTTATTAGTGCACTTAAAGATAAAATTATCAATGCATCATCATATTTTAATTGTTCATGTTAGAAAGGGAGACAATTTTACAGTAAAAATGATATAGAAAGTACAATGTGGTACATAAAGAGACATGATAGAATTTCACGTAGAATCAAATAAAAATAAAAATGATCCTAACCATGCGTAAGCAGAATCAAACCAACATCTTATCATAATTAATTTTTAAATAAACTACAATCAGTAACAAATCAAATTCAATAGATCATCATACTTATTGTACCTGAAATAGACAAATGTTCCTAAAGTGCATGGGGTTTAATAATAAGTATTAGATCTTCCTAAAGTGTATCAAGTTATCAGTAGTTTGTAATAAACAGTCTAAACTCTTTGCAAGACAAACATATCATAGTTTACTAAAATGTCATATATAAGCATAATCCAATAATAGTATAGTTAGAAGGATTAAAGATGTAAATGCTTGCAATTAGCTAAAATTTGTGCAACCTTTATGGGGTGTGTGTGTATATACAAAAGTGTATGACACCTTACCTAATGTAGATGATATAATGAAGTGGTGGATTTCTCTAGATAACTTTACAATTTAGAGAGCTTTGTAACTGGATTTGAGCTCTAGGACATAATCAACCTCGACCTATTGGAACAATTGGGGTAAGAGAAATATAGTGGTATCAAGTTAAATATGTATATAGATGTGGATAATCGGTGCTCGGTTATTAAGCATGTGATTGCTTGAGGTAGAGGAAAGATACTATTACATAAGTACCAATACCAACAAAATTGGTTGTTGTGAATACACTTACAACATATTCCCACAATTTTATTCAAGATTATCTCAAAGTAGTGGAATTTTGAATAGGATTTTTTAGGGATCAAGATTATTTACTCCTGAGGATTATAAAAATTAGAAATTATTTGTATAAATAACAGTCAAGTGGAAGTAAATTTATTTTCAACATAACATTTTAAAAGTTATTTATATACAATCAGTTCTTATGATTTTCCTATGATGTAGATGATTAAATAAAATATTGTGTAAATTAAAAAATTCTGAGAAAGTTCATGTGGTTTCTTAGCTCCTTACAATTTATTAGGATACATCATTGGAATTTACAATCATGTAGGAAAATGGCGGTTGATTAAGATGCCAGAACTATGTCGTTCATACGTGAAAATGCAGCAATGTTGTTTGAAAAGACAAATACAACCGAGAGAAAGAGTGTGTAATGACTTGACATAATAGTATGGTTCAAATAAATGGTTCAGCATAATGCTACATCCAATATAAAAAAGATACGTCATTATTATTGGTATGAAAAAATATTTATCACAACCTCAAAAATAAAGTCATGCCGATTAATTTGAGATAAAAATATTTCCTTAATTCAGTAATAACGTAACTATTGGTCCACTTGTATATTTTAGACTGGACATTTCTAAGACGTCAAGCATTTCAAATCAATATAACAATGTCATGTATTTTTATGATGTAAAATTATCCGATAAAAATAGAATTGAAATTCTTAATGTTCATTTGACCATTAATGAGGGTAAACTCTTTGTACCAAAAAGAAAGGACGGAAAATTATTGACCTTATTAAATATATTTTCTATTCACTCAAAATGGTCTAAGAATGTGAATGTCAGCCTTGCATCCTATATCTTAGATGACATAAAAAATACAAGCAATCTCATGATTTAAAATATAATTTTATGTACCCATTTAATACCATGCAGAAATTTCAAATATGTTCATTCATATAGTGTGTTGAATATCCCAATAGTCTTTCACCCATAGACTAAATACAGTTAAAGATCTCTACTACGGATGTGATATCTATTTACTTTGGACATACAAAAGTGTGGTTGCATATTTTATTACTCTCAACCATATAATATTAAGAATTTATGAAGGTAATTTATTATTATTTCACTAAAGATGATTCTCTTTAATAATAAATAAATAAAGATGGTGCCCTCGCATTTGCGAGGGCCACCATGCTAGTTATTAGCATAAAACCATCAAAAATTATAGATATGTTATGGACGTATCAATCCTCTCTCTCCATCTATGGTGATGATCATGTTATAGATAATAGAAGTACACACAATTGATGTTCTGGAATCATCCATGCCGGAGTCTCCGCCCCCCCTCCCCACCCCCCCGACAGAACAGAAAACCGTTTCACGGTTTTGAGCATAACTTTTGCATTCAAACTCTGATTTTGGTGTTCTTTAACTCGTTTTGAAGAAGTCAATGAGCTCTACATCATCATACATGTTGTTCATGGTATATACTCCATACAAATTTCGTGAGCAAGGCGGAAACCAACAATAAAGGGTGAAGATTATGAATGAAATGTATAAACATTCTGCGACTTCTACCCACTTGCATTCCTTTAAGAACTACACTATCTTTGCGACCAAAAATATCTATTAAGACTAGTTCCTCCTATGATTGCTTGGGCTTTGCACATTTGATACCTTGTAGAATTCTGAGCAAAAGTTGTGAGCGCTATCTCATATAGTTATCATGTATAGTTGTTGGGAGAAGGAAGAGTCAAGTGAAAAAGAAAATAAAAGGAGTGATAAAAAGAAATATACAAGTGCCTCATATAATATGAAGCGCAATATCGATGAAAATCTCGTTGGTGTGGTACTTATTGTGCAAATCTTGTGCCATATTGAGACAACACCTGCAAATGAAGATGAAATTGACGTTCCTATAGCAGAAGAGAAGTTGTGCTTGATGCTTGGAGTTAATGATAAATCTGGGATCGACGAGATAAAGCTAGAGCAGATATCGAAGTCTCCATTGCCAATACCAATGCTTGTATGGATGATATCAATGAGGATTTGATTTCTGATAACACCCCCGGGCCTATTACAAGGAGGCAGTCCGTCAGCTTGCTTTCGTATGCACAGAATCATGGGAAAACTATTTTCTAACATGATGTTTAAATTGTAGGAGACTTGTTATGGCCATGGATGGAGATGGTGCATCACAGGAAATTTTGACAACTAATGCGTCTCCAGCGAGACCTACTTTTGATGTGCCATCAAGTTCAAATGCAAGAAAGAAAAAAATAACTCCAAAGAGGAGAAAAAACTCTCAAACATAGACGTCACATCCCTTGCCAACTTGGACTTGTTGTTCCCTATGGGACGCCCCTCCGAGGCTATCGGGGCCATCACTATAGGGTCGAAGGGGATGTCTTTGGCGAGAGCCATTCTAGTCTCGGCCTACTTGTCTCATTTCTTGGTCCATTTGAAGACATGGATAAACCTAAATTCAACGTCTCCATTGTCCTCTCGGTAGGCTTTAAGAATATCAATCGACTATAAGAAAATGGGCACATATATTGATGAAGGGGAACAAGTTGTAGCGTGCCAAACGACGACAATATGGACACATATTGAATCACGCTTACTTGATCAAAGACATTCTTGCCAGTTGGAAATTTCCCTCTTGCACTCCGTTGAACTTGTTGCAATATTGTTGGATAACTCCCCAATGGTGTGACATTCCTGACTTGTTGTGTTACATGTGAATCATGTCGAAGTCGGGGTCCACAAGTTTGCACTCATCAAATGCACACTTCACCCTCACCCAATTGGTGTCGAAATTTTGATTTGCACCGGTGAGAGGATCGATACTTTCCACCATCCATGCTTTGGTGAGGCACTCGTACTCCTTGGACTTTTATTTGGGACCTCGGGTTCTTCCACGAGTCCATCGTGGCTTGGCCTTCTTTTTAACATCCTCGAATTGGTACTATGCAGATTTTAGTGATTTCTGCCCAACCCGCATGGAAACAATTCAATGGTGCCCACCAAGCACTTGCGTGCAGGTGGAAAACAAAGTAATACCATTACACAATAGTCCACGATGGAACCCACAAGAACATATATATATATATATATATATATATATATATATATATATAACAACGACTCAGCAAGTCAAGGATACAGATATACATTACAAAGATCTAAATTACATTGAAAACGATACAACATCCAAATATGGATAAGATGCAAATTGGACTAAGAGTCCTGAAGAATAACCAAGGACGTCCATAACCCTTCCTAGGCCAAGTTAGAAGGGTAATCTTGCCCGAGTTCTATAATAGATGACAACAGCAGTTCTATAATAGATGACAACATGACAGGACAATAATAACATAACAAGCATTTCTGCTGCTATTTTGCAACATTTTCAAAAGCATAACAATTAACAAGTATGAGTGCAAGTGCATAAGCATAACAGTCAACAACGGTCTAGTTCAATAACAGTCAACAACAATCTAGTTCAAATGTTCAATAACAAGTAACTCCAGTTCAAATGTTCAATAACAAGTAACAACAGTCCAGATCCAAGACTGAGCTCCAACTCCAAGCCTCTAGTACTCCAACTCAGTTGCGTGTCTCTACAAATTACACAAACACGGGTTCATGAATCATGAAGAAAAGTAGGAAAATTGGAGAATACAACAACCTTAATAAATACATTAGATTTGAGAATGAGCACAAGTTCCTTACCTCACTATGTTCAAGGTTTGGAGATTGACATAGTAGATTTAGAAGTTGATGCCTTATTTTTATCGCATTTGCCTTTTCCTTTGGAATAATGGAGGCCACCGAATTCCTAAATTAAATCTGCAAAGAGCAGAACAAGTATGCATGCATCCAACTCAATTAGAAAATATTGGTAGTTTGGGCCTTTGGGACATGATTTAAGAAAATAAATACAAAGTAGTAAATGCAGTAGTATTTTACCCTTTTCCATCTTAGCTAATTCCTCCATATTTTCCTAGATGTCAATAGGAGTAGTCCGACGTAGCTAATCTTGTGTGCAAACAAGAGCTTTCAACATGAATGGAGTAAGTGAGGTTTGAAAGTCATCTAATATACGTCCACCTGTGCTGAAATCCAACTCCAAAGCGACGGACGTGATGGGTATGACAAGGAGATCACGTGCCAAGTGAGACAATATGGGAAAACGGACGGCGCGGTGATAGTAGAGGCTCTAGGGTTTGCGGGAGACGGAATGGAAGTTTGGGACAAAGGCGCTGCACTACGGGAGGGTGGAGGTAGGTAGGGTTTGCGGCTGCGTGCGGGCAAGTTTTGGGCTGGGCCTCGCCGCCTCGCCCTCGGGGTCAGGGGATCACATGGCCTTTTAGTCATAGTTTGGGTCCCTCGGGTACCTGCGGAGCAAACCCGAGTTGCCCGAAAATAATTCGGGTTTTGACAATTGCCACCCGTTTTGCTGATCGGGATTTTCGGGTACGGGTACTTCGGGTTTGGGTAATTCGGGTTCGGGCTTCGGATATCGGGTTTTATGCCCGGCGTGAGTTGCGTGTGTGCGTGAGTGAACACATCGGGTGCATGCGTGATCCGTGGTGTGGTCTGTGTGGAGCGGTGTGTGCGTATTGTGTGTAGGTTAGGTCAGGTCAGGCTGGTGTGCCGCGCGAGTGTGTGTGGCTGTGGCCGCTGGAGTGCGGCAAGGGTGTGGGTCTAGGTTAGGGTTTGGTTAGGATTAGGTCCAGCCGGATGGGTCTTTTGGGCCTGGCCGGGTTAGGTATAGGTTTTCTTTATTTTACTTATTATTTGCAAAATATTTGCTATTTCTTTTGTTTTGTTTTTGAAACCCTTTTAAAATAGTTTTTAGACAAATATGGAGAAGGACAAATAGATTTTTATATTTGAGTAAAAGGAGAGGTAATGTAGCAAACAAATATAGAGTTTAGCAAAAAATATTTTTAGGGATAAAACAAATGTATGATGATGTTATAATGATGCATAAAATACAAACAATAGGCAAATCTACTTAGGTTTTTTCCGGGGTGCTACATTCTTCTTGTCGGTGCAGTTGTTTGCGTCGACTATAGCACCTCCTCCACTTCATCATCATTCTTCCATTCATCTTCTTGTTCATCCTCGACATAGGCCTCGACATATTATTTGTATAGCCATCGACTATGGCATGGGAACCCATTTGTATGAGCTCATGCATGATGGAATCACCCCGTGCCATTCCACCTGAGCATGTCGTGGGCATCCTGGCCGCCACCGGCTCCTTGAGTATCTATGGCCTAGCTAGACCGGAGTGGCCGCGCCATATGGTCAGGGAGGCGTAAGGGTGTTTGAGGTCGGTGTTGAACCCAAGGCGAGCACGTTCGACAACTCTCTTGACGCCAGCGGTCGGCCAGAAAAAAGAGTTGGGGTCGAAGCCACCGTGCGGCTCATTGTAGGGGTAGTCATGTGAGAACCTTGATAGGGGTGCCGCGCCATCGCCATCATGCAACATCGTCGGGGAGGATGACGAGGGGATCGTCAGTGATGAAATGTTGCCTTGGCTCCCCAGACGCTGGAGTAGTACTAGCATGCATGATGTGTCCGGCGCTATCAACGCCGTCTTGCTCGCCGCTGCCACCATCACCTGCTTTGAAACAGCATCCTTCTACGCCCTTGCTTTGCGGTTGGCAGATGTTACCCCTCGTCGTTGGATGTTCGCCGCCCACTCGGAGTTTGTCATGTCGGACGGGGGAAACTTTGGTTGGCGAGTCTTCTTCACCTTGGGAAGCTCTGATGAATAAGGGCCAACGAGCGACCTCTTCGCCGGCACGATAGAATGGAGGCGACACGCGGGAGGTGGCGAATGGAGGGGAGGGGAGGGAAATAGCGGAACAAGGGACGATGTGGCGGGAGAATAGCAGGGAAAATGATGGAAAATTTTGAAGTGGAGGAGGAAATCTTTCGTTGTCTCAATGACATCGATGGTCCATCCCTTTGTTAGTTCCATCCGACGATGTCGCTCGCCCCATGTAGATCGGGCCGACCTAGGGGTGCCGGACACCATTTTGAACCGCGTCAGATGAAATTGTGTTATCAGGAGATGGCTATGCGAGGTTTTCGTGTCGGGCGCCCCCATGCCCCTTTGGGGGATGTAGGAGCAGCTGAGAGGGGTTGTAGGCACATAGTTTAATATGCCTATCATTTAGTAGACGGCAACTTGATCGATGGGGTGAAAATGAATGGGATTAAAAGGGATGAGATCAAATCACGGAAAGATCACCAAAACGAATCCGGTGACAACGTATCAAGTACTCCCTCCGTTCAGAGACTGTGCTAGTCAATATCAGATCAACAACCCCTCCCGACCCCCCACGGCGGCGCCCACGCCGCACCAGGGTGTAGCCATCAGCCGCCCCGAACAGCTCCGCCCCGCTCCTCCCCCATCCTGCCGCTGTCGGCTCCGTCTCTAGGCAAAGCCTCGGCGGCGCGGCGGCGGCGGATGTTCCTCGCATGCGAGATCTGGAACGGCGGTGGCGGCGCCCCCACGCCCTCGTCAAGGACGGTGACGGCGGACGACGGCGGTCAGCGGTCTACACGGTCGGCAGCGGGAGTTTGTCGGCAAGGGCGGCGCTGTCCCCCGGCCTCATCCTCCAGATGGTGATGGCAGGAGCGGGAGTTGGCCTCGAGCCCGATCTCGGCCATTTTCTATCGGATCTGTCATCATCGGCGACGTGGTGGCTTCTGGCTTCGTCCGGCTTCAAGAGGTCACCTGGGGCTTCGCGCCCGGGCATGGTGGTGGTAGCCTTCTCCTCCGTCGAAGTTGGTCGGCCGGTCGAATAAAGGTGGCTCGACCTAGGGTTCCTCTTGTGCGAATATGATGACATTCCTGAGGTTGGTCCTTGATCTGGCCGGAGTGGGAAGTTCCGGAAGGCTCCGCCGGGGAATGTACCAGAGCTCCTATGCCTGCAATTCACTGGATCGGGTGGTATTCGGTCGTGCGCACCCATGTTTTATTCCGACCATTTGGTTCAGAAGGGAGCAGCGCGAAGCTCTGTTCTTTGTTGCCACCAAGCGACTTTTGATCCATGGCGAAGTCAGAGGTGGAGAATATCATGAAGGCCAGAGAATATCATGAAGGCCGGGTTGGGGGTCTATCTAAGGACGTTCGAGTCGCCACATTGTTGAGGGACTTGCTTGGTGTTCTGGATTTCACAGCAGCAATATGTAAGTGGGGGGCGGCAACATAGGTGAAGTTCATAATCTTACCTTTCAGGGTAAAAATCCAAGGTCTGGCCTTAGCTGGTTGTGCCTGGAAATGACCTTGTTGAAGGCATCATTTTGAGAGTGGGGATTATCTTCAGGGTGAAAACCTAGATTTTTGATCGGACGACGACGGCGCTTGTGCATTGTTCCCTTCTTGGAGACATCGTTTTTGAAGAGCCTGGAGTTCAGGTGTTGTATTGGTGGTGGTTGTACCGTTGCTGCTAGGACGGGAACACTGTAGCGGATTTTTATTTTCTTAGTTTTCTTTCTCTTTTATTGGCTGTGTGTATCCGTAATGCCAATAGGGTATTATATTGTTGCAGATGTCAGGTGTAATCGGCATCTCTTGCTATTAATATGTAATCTCGATGTCTCTCTCCAGTCAACGGTGCGTGCGACACGCTGTACTTAAACTATGCCTACACACTGTATACACATGCAAGTGTTTGTTGGCTCGCTATACAAGGCTCCCCTGGTACTCATCTCTTGTGGACACGAGCACTTCTTTTTCTTCCTCCTCTTGGCTCCTTTGATCCCGCAGCTTCTTGTTGCTCGCTCGCTCGATCAATCGATCTGTACTCTCCAAGGTAGCTACTGTACTACACAGCACAATGGCTACCGGCGGTGCTAAGGCGGTGGCGGTCATCGCCGCCGTTTGCTTCGTGCTGCTTTCCGTGAATATGGAGCTGGCGGCGGCGAAGAGCTGCAGGGCCTGCACGGACGACTGCAGAACCAGGTGCGACTGTGCACCCAGCTGCGGGCTCCCGACGTCTATGGGGTGCAGGGACTGCTATATAAGACACCCGCCGACCTGCGTGCAGGAGTGCCTCCCCGAGTGCGACGAGGCGTGTTTCAAACCTCACTTTGATTCTTAGGCTGCAGCTAGCAGGGAAGGATCTTCTCAAGCACTAGCTGGGCCGTGCAGGGGGGCCTCCTTCTGTTTATTTCCACGCACTGTTTCCCTTCATTCCAGCTTATCCTTTTCCCTTCTTGTTTCTGGTTTCCCTTCTACCAACTTATTCAGCTACTTTTTTTTCGAAAAGGAAACCGCGGCCTCTGCATTAGTTGATAAACACAGCCTTACTTATTCAGCGACTATATATACGTACATCGTGTATGGATCGATGTAATTTCATGTTCATCATATAGAGAGTATTTATACTTATTATATTATATTATGTATGGTCGCTGTGCTCTCCTCCTGTATTCTAAACAGCTTAATTAGTTGCTGCATCACGTGTGGTATGTATGTACCACGGTAAGCACTAGCTTACTTTGGCAAGTCGGGCTAATAATACAACCTACTCCCTCCGTTCGGAAATATATATAAGACGTTTTAGCTTTGTGAATCGAATGTATCTAGACGTCCTTTAGTGTATAGGTTCGTAGAGGTTCGGAGTGAACCTATACACTAAAAGGTGTCTAGATGCATTCGTTTCACAAAACTAGAATGTCTTATATTTCCGAACGGAGGGAGTACTACAGTAGCAATTTCAGATCATTACTCCACATGTCCCGTGTCGCCTCCGATGGCGGCAGCGGGGCGAGACCGCTCGGGGCTCTCCCCTCCCGCACACAGAGAAAAACATGCATATGCTTTTCATGGAAATGCCTTTGGTGTGCAAAGGAGACCTTTTTGCGAAAACCAAAAAGGCTTTGTGTTTCGATTCATTGATAGAAAAAGAGAGTTTTGTACAACATATACATGGCTCGAAGGAGCCCACACCCGTACAACTCTACCCACTAGCTCTAAGGGGTCGCGGGGATCATGGCCCGTAGGCTCGATGCGCCCGCAGCCACCCAAGCCCTAGCTTCAGACCGAATCGTACATGGGAGATACCCAAGGATGACGACGCGTTGTTGAACACCAGTGTGTTCCGTTGTTTCTAGATCCACCACGTTGTCAGCATGACGAGCAAAGATGTCCCTTTTCGCATCGCTCTGGGAGTAGAGCCCAACGCCAGTAGCCACCAGTCCACGAACTCGCCTTCCCCATCCGGTGGTGATGTCGTGGATCGAATCCATGAGAGCACCTCATGCTAGGTTGCCCTCGAGAAGGGACAACCCACCATGGGGTGAGTCATGGTCTCCTCTGATTGGTCGCACAGGGGACAGCGTGGGGGTGGGCCAGACCCCGACGTGCCAGCCGCTCAGCCATCCAGCAGCGGTCCTGACAGACGAGCCAGATGAAGAACTTGACCCGCAGGAGCGCCCATGCCTGCCAGTTCAGCTTCCAAGAACGCGAGATGATGGATTCGTGGAAGAGGAACTCATAACAGGATGCGGAGTAATGGCCATCCGTAGTCCATCTCCAAAGGAGGGTGTCGGGCACATCCGTCAAAACATACTCCCTCAGCCGAATCCACTGTTGCACATACTGCCAGAGGGCCAGCAGACTCAGCGCGCCCCGGATGTCGGTGATCTAGCGGCGCTCCAGCAGAGCCTCCCTCACCGAGCGCCGCTCTCTAGCGCGCTTGGGGATAAGCGCGATGAGTTTCAGCACTATCTTCCCGACGGTCTTCCCATCCAGCCATCTATCCATCCAGAAAAGGGCAGTGTCGCCATCTCCAACCTATATGGTTGTGGAGGTGTCGAAAACCTGGAGTTCTATCTTGGAGAAGCGCATGTCTAGGTCGCGCCAAGGTCGCAGTGGGTCGGTGTGCTTCCTCCAAAGCCATCGAGTCCTCAGGTTGATCGCCATGCGAGCAAGGTCGGGGACCCCTAAGCCGCTCTAGCATTTTGGTCTGCTCACCCTGTCCCAGTTCATGTGGCAGTGTCCCCCATTGGCAACCTCCCGCCCAGCCCATAGGAACCCTCGCACAATCCGCTGGATTTGTTTGAGGGTCTGCTTGTTAAGCCCCAAAACGATGACTTGGTGTAGTGGGATGGCCATGAGCACCGACCGAATCAGAGTGAGGCACCCCGCCTTGGCCTTCATCCCACCTTTCTAGGTAGGCAACCGGTTAGCAATGCTATCAACCAGGGGCTAGAGGGCTGCCGCGGACACCCGTCGGAGCGACAGGGGGATCCCCAGGTATCTGACGGGGAAGGGTGCCACCTGGCACTCCATAACTACCGTCGCCTGGAGCGCGTCCTCCGTCGGACAGGCAATCGGGAAAACAGAACACTTGGCGTAGTTGGTGTGGATCCCCGATGCCCTCCCGAACAGAGCCAACAAAGCGTGCACCATGCGCATCTCAGCCTCATCCGGGTGGCAGAAAATCACCACGTCATCCGCATACAGGGAGACAGAAGTCACTAGCTCGCGTGCAGTAAGTTGCCTCAGCATGCCGAGCTCCAAAGCTCTAGCCAACAACCTGTTAAGCGAGTTGATGAACAACACGAACAACATCGATGGCATGGGATCACCCTGTCTCAGGCCTCTTCGGTGCCAAATGGGAGGGCCTGGCTCGCCGTTGAGCATCACCCTGGTGCTAGCCGTGGAGAGTAGGATGGCCACCAGCTCCCTAAAGCGGGGGGCAAACCCCACCTTTCGCAGCACCTCGAATAGCAACGGCCAAGAGACTAAATCAAAGGCTTTGGCTATATCTAGCTTTAGCATGATTCGAGGCTCCCTCAACCTATGTAGCAGGCGTGCAGTCTGCTGGACCAGCATGAAGTTGTCGTGAATGCAGCGCTTCTAAATGAATGCGCATTGGTTTAGGTCAACTAGTCTCCCCAACCTGGGGGCAAGCCTGGAAGCCAACATCTTCGCCCTACCTTGGGGAAGATGTGGATTAGGCTAATCGACCTAGTAACCCAGGCGGACGCGTTGCTCTGTTTAGGCAGCAGAATCAGTAGGGCCTGGTTAAGGCCCTTGAATCCGCGGCCATTTATGGAGTATAACTTGTCCAAGGCAGCCATGAAGTCAGGTTTCACCACACTCCAACAACTCTGCAGGAACTCAACGGTGAACCAGGAACTCAGCGGTGAACCCGTCAGGGCTAGGCGCCTTGCTGTGAGGCAGCCGCTTAACCACATCCCACACCTCCTCCTCCGAGAAGGGTGCATCCAAGTCCGAAAGATCTTCCGAGTTGGCTCCTAGGAAGTCCAAGTCCAGCGAGTATTCCCGATGGGCAGCGGTGCCAAGCAGACCTTGAAAGTGATCGTAAGCTGCCTCAGCCATGGCCACGTGTTCAACAACGGTCGCGTCGTTGAATCGCAAGCTCCTGATCACGTTCTTCTACCTCCGATAGGAGGCGTGCTGGTGGAAGAATGCCGTGTTCGTGTCCCCTTCACCCAGCCATCTCACCTTGGCTCGCTGACAAGCCATGGTACGCTCCAGCAATGCCAAACCAAGGTGGGTCTACTTCAACCTGGCGCGAAGGGCGTGCTCATCCGGGGAAATCGGTCTAGACTCCATAGCCACATCCAGGCGGTAGACCACTTCGCGAGCCGAGGCCAGCTGTAGCTTAACGGAGCCAACCTTCTTGTCGGTCCAGCTCATCAATTGACGCGCGGTGCGCTTCAGCTTGGTCACCAGCTGTCGCAAAGGAGACCTAAAATGCACGATCTATACTTTTTTCAAAATGGGGAAAAGAGCCCGGCCTGTGTATCAATGGATGCACACAACCTTCTATTATAGAGTAGCGAAATTCGAGAGTTTACATATCACGGATCAGAGAGAGTTGATACAAAAATCAACCACCGAAAAATAAACAGACTGGACATCCTGAATTCTACTAATAGGATGCCACTTAACCCGGTAGAAAATAAAAATATCGTGTGCAACCATGAGCAACAGGTTGCAACCAGTGACCATGCACTCCCGCTGATCCCTCGGGAGTAGAAATCGTCATAGCTGAATCCAGTGAACAACTATATGGATAACCTGCAAAAACTTACTAGACTCTTTTATATTAAAAACAATATTATTTCTATAGTTCCAAATCGACCAACAAAAAGCTAAAACACTAATGGGTATCCTAGCATTATTTATCTTATCAATACCATTCAGCCAATTTTCAAACATATTGGTAATATTGGTTAGTGGTGAAATATTATATGTAGAAAACACAACTCTCCAAGCTAATCTAGCAAAAGGACAACAAATAAAGAGATGGTCTACGGTCTCCTTTGAGTCATAGAAACAACATTTCGTATTGTCTTTCCAATTTCGTTTATCGAGATTATCTCTTGTGACACTAAAAAAATGTCCCTCTATACCCGGCGGATTTTTGGGGCAGTGTAAGCGAAAAGAACTAGCAATAGTTGGATACACGGCGAATGAAAAATCGCGGCACCATTTTCCGCGGCGGCCAATTATACGCCTGGGCACACAGGCTACTGGCAGATTTCAGTGCCATGGTAGGTGATGAGGATTTAACAGTTGAAAAATACTCAATCATGCATTCAAAAGGCTTCATAAAGTCTCTAGTCAAATCTATGATTCCACTGGGCACTCGGGGGCTACTGACATGGGTATACCTTACAGGTACTCGAGGTTGGTATATACGGCCTGGATATGGCAGAAGCCCACGGCGTTGCCAAGGCCCAAATGGAGAAATCGAGTGGCCTACGGACTCTTGATTTCTTGCGAGACAAGAAGAAGATAAAGATAGAAAGTTTAAAGGGAAAACCCTAACCTGTAACCGACTCGACCTGCTATCCAAGACCCAACCTATCTATATAAAGGCTAGGAGGGGGCAGCGAGGAGGACACACGCAACCCTAGTTTCCACAACCCTCGCTAGATTGCATCTGTGCACCATTGTAATCACCGATTCTTTCATTAATTCCAAGAGCAGACAAGCAGGAGTGGGGACCTCTACGAGACCTGAACCTGGGTAAATCTTGCGTCCTTGTGTGCTTGTTTGCTAGACGATTGATACTTTCAGCGCTCGCTTCTTCTCCAAAACTCAAGTCCATAAAAATGGGCATTGATGAGTTACACCCTTGTTAGTAGGTGTCCGGGTAGGCCGACGCATTGTAATGCCGCAGTAGATGGATATGGGCATATATTAGTGCATTGTAGTGCCGCATCAGAGTGTGTCCCACATTGTCGACTGGTCAACTAGCACACGTTGACTGGTCAGTCTGGTCTCACTGACTAGTGTGACCTACCATGGCCAAACTATTTTGTTCTCTATTATATACTCTACATCCACATCCACATACCCTCTTTCTACAACTTTCACTAGCACATGGAGGGGACTGTAGAGGCGACTACCGGCAGCGACATCGAGATGAATCCTCAAGGTGCTGAGCGCGAAGGCGGCAACGAGATGCTGCATAGTGGACGTGTTCAGGGCGGCGGCGAAGTCCGTGCTTATGTAATTAAATTTCGTATTTCTTTAATCTCCTATATCTAAAATACTAATTTGGGGTTTTCTCGATCAGAACATGATGCCGAGGTGGATCGATTCAAAAGTAGATGGGTGGACCGGCATCTTCAAATCAAACTCCGATCTATTTTGCAAGTGCAGCCTACAGCCGTGTTGTCGCATATGTGGATGTGAACACCGGCCGCAACTTCCTCGGGTGTCACCACAATCAAACGAAATGTGACTTCGTCTTTTATGTTGATAAAGAACACTCGTCGGAGCTGCAACATGTGTTGGTGGCCTTGTTGAAGGACACCGTCCACAACTTGTCTGAATTGTCCGACTCTGACTATGATAAAAGTGATGCAAGTGAAGAAGTAATTAGAGAATGAGGTGGCTCATGTGATAAGCGTGATTAATTCGACGTGCGTGTGGCCGACGCGCTAGAGCCCCTTGCGGAAACTCTAGATCAGATTAATTATAAGTCATATAGTTTTTTAGTTTAGGTAGCAATATGTAAAACACTTATGTATATTTTATATTTTCTAGAAAGAATAATTTAGTTGTTTTTTTAGAGAATAATTTATTTCTCTTACTGACTAGCATGTCCCACCAACAAGTAAGCAGCGGATTAGCCTATTATGGGTCCTTAGAGCTACTGTGACCCATAATGTTGTGCCGCACGACCTCAGTTAATGTATCAAAACTTCTGATCATGCTCATCTTTATTGTCCTGTTTCCCTTATTTTTGCATTAAGTAAGAAAACTACCTTTTTTACATCTTTTTTTATTGTCCTTGTTTCCCTCATTTTTGCATTAAGAAAACTACCTTTGGCGCTATTTTATGGTCTACACTTTTTTTGCACATATTCTTTGCCTACAATCTATATCCGCCATTATGCATTGTCTTACTGCATCTAGCAAAATAACAATTCCTCATCTTATATGGAAACTAGCATTCCACTTTTCATGAATAAAGTCTAAATCCATCTTCTTCCCATTAAAAACTATATGGTAAGGAATCAGAATGTTAAACCTATCACTAAGCTTTGATCTGAGTTAGTAGGTCCAATGGATTGATTTTGTCTCACCCAATCAAGTATAGTAGCAGCAATCTATTTTGTTGTAGCAGGTTTTATTTTATCACTTAAAGAAGTATTAGGGCGGTTGTGTTTCTCTGAGTTTTCCTTGATCCCCATTCAACGATAATTCAATAAATCAAAACACACACACACAGACACACACACATATATATATCGACATATTAAATCTGAAAATTTTATCAAAAGTTAGCCATTACAATTTGAAATGGGTGGCCACCCCTCATTGAGGATGCATGCAGTCTTCACTTATACACCTTACTTCCCCTGCAATGCACCCTAAATCTTTTCTAGTCACTCTTTTTAATGATATAATCAAACCTAACTTTTATTGCAAAGGCGGTAACTGCATATCGGCAGTCCTCTAGAGTCTCAAATACAACAATTGTAGGGTTGTCCATGTCAAAGTGTATCACTAGCCTCTCATCATCATATATGCATCCTATTTCAGCATCTTCACCATCCTCTTCCCCATCAGCCCCATAGTCCGGATCAACCAAATATTTTTTATTTTCCATTTTATTAGGATCAGCAGCAACATCTAGATCTGCATTCACGCCATCATTATCATCTCCGAACACAAAATCATCCTCAGTACCCCCATTTTCTATGTTTTCGTGCTTGCTTGACAAGGCATCGTGCTCAAGGATAAGCTGGGCACCTGCACTCGGTACCGCGAGGAGAGGCTGTTCTGTTATGGTCGGTTGAGTTGTGTGCATTGCAGGTGGTCCGAAATTATTGACGATGCTCTCTTCCGCAGTCTCTCTATTAGCAATGTGGACAGACATCAGCACGGTCCTAGTCCCGGGATGTTTACCCCACATCATGGCCAGGGCCTCGTCGGTCCAAATGTCACAGAAAGTCCGAGAATTTGTGACACATCAATTCCCCGTTCTGACTAATTTAGAACTTGCCAAATTTCATGAACAAGTCACATAGAGTTAGGTATGCCGTGTCTACTGTTAGTCGATAATCAAAACCATCGCTAACTGCAATTCTATCGCCAGGCAAGGTTTTAGTCCAACACCCGTGCTGAATCTTCACTAGGAATCTGGATGCGGCACACGCCTACGGTTATCAACACGCATCCTTTATATTACTATTGGACTAGATGCGCTAATTGAAAATGGAAGATACGGAATTACAGCTCGTACCCTTCAGGGAGACAAATGGCACATTCACAAGGCTCCAAAGCTGCAGAATTTTGTTCCTCGCATCCTCTTCCCGTATGTCACCCTTGCCTTTGCCCTCCAGCCTCGCAGATCCATCTCCGTACTCTTTTGTCGTGTAGGCCCATCTTTGTATCGGATCCGCTTCACGTCCATCGTCGTGGTCGTGCGATCAACGCTAGCTCAACTTTTCACTTTCGGCCTCCTGACCACGCCAGGACAGGTCACATCAGGAAGTATAGAGGGCATGGAGAGGGACGACGGCAGGGGCGACGAACGGAGGACAAAGGGATGGCAGTGCATGAAGGAACGGTGTGGCGGGTGAAGGGACTAGAATAGTAGAGCATGGCAGGACGGTGAAGCGGGGAAATTTTAGAAATTACAGAATAATGCAGACTCGAATTCTCGAACCTGGGATATCTAAGGTCGAATGCTCAGGTGACAGTGCCCGCTCGTCAGAATAATGGTTAGAACAAAGACTACGCGTAACGGGACCACATGTAAAAAACCGAGTCCAAGTTAGAAAGAGCAGACGGCATCCAACGTCAAACCGAACAAGGGCACGGACATAACGAGTCCGCGTCGGCTAGTGGCATTTATCCAGTTGGCCGATTCGTATTGATACAATCAGAATTTACGAGTGAACTAGGAATACATAAATCCTTTAGTGTACTCCCTCCGTTCGGAAATATAAGACATTCTAACTTTGTGAAATAAATGTATCTAGACACCTTTTAGTGTATAGGTTCACTCTAAACCTCTAAAAATCTATATACTAAAAGACGTCTAGATACATTCGATTCACAAAGCTAAAACATCTTATATTTCTAAACGGAGGGAGCATATCCCAAAACAAGCATTTGTCCCGTCTCGTCTAGACTAACAAGTTCAATCTTGGATTCAATTTAAGAGAACTGGTGTACACACCAAATTAATCTACCTACTCTAAATAAACAAATTAATCTACCAAAAGCCAATCCCTCCGTGTGTATCACAGAACTTTACATATCTAGAAGATCGTTTTCTCACAAGAATCTAGTCACATGCTGAACGCAGCTCGAGTTTTCTAGTGTTCAGGTCAACACTGTGATGTGGCGTGTGTGCCTGCAGCGTGACGTGCATTATTTTCATGTTTTCTGTTGAAAATTAAATGTCTAGATTGGATCTTGAAAATCAGGGAGAGCGAGTGGTTGTGCGACATTCTCAATGAAAAGTACAACACCACGATTTTAGCCATCTGTGTTTTTAGAGTGGTAGGATCTCACCAAAATCCTAGTTCTAGTTTATTTCTCAAATTCTGGTATAAATGTTAACTAAATTTTGAACTAGAATTTAACAAATGAACTACAAGTAGGACTTTTGGTGGAATCCCACTTAACACCTTATCGTGTTTTTCTTTCTTTTTTTCGTTGCAGCACCTACTTCACCTAGGTCTGTACTTTTCGTTGCTAGTATTTCCCTCGAACCCCGCGACTCCTAGACGCAAGATCTAGTCCATCGGTCAGCTGGAGATTCGGTCCGGAGGCCCCACAGGGGATTCATCATTTTTGTAACTTTTTTTTTTGAGGTACATCATTTTTGTAACTTAGTCGTCATGTATATGTAACTTAACTGTAACTTATAACTTATTAGTATGTTTATCTAACTTGGTCGGGCGCGCTGTAACTTAGCAAACTATTACTACTGTTTCCCGCGGGGCGATCTGATTGGTTGGGAGGGACTGTGCTAGACGGGCTCCGCAGTCCCGCTACCCTTGTAATAGTATTTCACTTCGTTCAGTTTACTGTCGAATTATACATTGCCCTTTGCATCTTTCACCAAAATCACAACAGTAGCCTGACAGACCGACGAAAGATCATGTGGGGTGGGAGGTTGCGTTGGGGGCATGGGAAGCGCGCGGGGACTGGGGAGTCGTACGAGTGATGGGAAGGGAAGGGATTATGTGAGAGCGAGCAGGTGGACCTGTGGAGGCGAAGACAAGCGAAAGAACAAAATCGGAGACTTTGCCTGTGGGGTACGGAAGAAGCTAGAGGCGCACGTTGCCCACGACTCCACGAGGCTAACGAGAAGCTAGCGCGCGCTGCCCCCAATTCCTCCCCTCCGGCCTCCGCACGACGCGCTCGCTATCCTCTCCTTTCTTTTTTCCTCCGTCGGTGCCCCTCGCTCGGATCACGAGTGTGATCTCGACTGCTCTGCATACACACATCCAACTCCAAGTGTTGGTTGGCTGGCTATAAAACGCCTCGCCCTGGCAGTCATTCATCTAAGGGCAAGCACCACTCAGCATATCTTCTTCCTCCTCCTCCTCTTTGGCTCCCCAAGCTTCTCCTCGCTCGCTCGCTTGATCTCCACTCTCCAAGTCCAGCTAGCTACCACATAGTACAAACAATGGCTTCTTCCGGCGGTGCTAAGGTGGTGGTCGTCCTTGCCGCCGCAGCCGTTTGCTTCGTGCTGCTAGCTGCGAGCATGGAGCTGGCGGCGGCCGCGGGCACGGAGTGCGAGACCTGCAAGCTAAACTGCAAAACCTCATGCAGCTGTACATCGACGTGCGAATCAGACACGTCGTCGTTTCAGTGCGAGTACTGCCGACTCCACTACGCGGGCTGCAGCTCGCTGTGCTACATGAAAAAGTGCGAGTCTCCATGTACAGGCCTGCGATCCGCGTAGCCGGGCACCATACGTATGCCGGTATGCGGGCTTCGCAGCCGGCCGGGTTGTGTGCTCTAGCATCTTCACGCTCAACAGTTCAGCTGCAAGCACCGATGCAAATCAATTTTACTATACTTTCAATCTTTCATTACGTCGCCGTTTATGGATGTATTATGTGGACAATGTTCTGTTTGTCTTTCAGATGATCATATATGATTCTCCTTGCTCTTTCTATTTCATGAATTTCCTAGAGTATACATTATTCATCATATGTTTCCATATAGTATATACAAAACAAGTAGAGACTTCGTTGTTCAAAACAACTTAATGGAGTGTGTGGCCGCATCTGGCTGAGATTTTTTTACGCGGGGAAAGCAAACCTGGCTAATTTAACATCTACCGATGCTGATTGGACAGCTTCCACCCGTCCGATGACCTCATCTACCGATGCTGAGTCACTAGGCATCATACCGGATCGATGCTGATTGGACAGCTTCCACCCGTCCGATGACCTCATCTACCGATGCTGAGTCACTAGGCATCATACCGGATCGATGCTGATTGGACAGCTTCCACCCGTCCGATGACCTCATCGAGGACACTTAAAGCATCCCAGCGGCGTACCGCATATGCATTGTTCTTATACCTTTTGCTGTATGCGGACAGCGCGGCCCAAAGCAATCCGCAGGCCCCGGAACGGCATTCGCGACCCAATTCTAGGGTGTGTTTGCACTCGCGCGTGTCCGCATGGACAGCACACGCGTCCTCTCTCCGTCCGTCCTGGCTCACACGGCAGTGACCCACAACGGTCTCTTGCACTGCCAATTAATGGCGTCCGCTAAACCGCCTGCGCCGGCCTATCTCCGGGTTCGATTTCGACATCACCATCCAGTTGGGCATGATAAGAGACATACTGAGTTCGTGCTCGATGGGCAAGAGCCCCACAAGCTCGTGCTACGGGTGCACGACGGCTCTACCGGCCTGTGGTCCGTGGTTGTGATGTTTGACCGCATCGGGCAAATGTACCTCCATACCGGTTGGAGAGAGTCATCTTGTGCGCACTACATTGAATTCGGGCACTTCGTCGTCTTCAAGTACGACGGCAATAGCGTGCTCGTCGTCAAAGTATTCGATGAGACCATGTGCCAGCACCACTACCATAGCGATGACGATGAGTAGGCGAGGACTGGGACTGAGTACTGTGGCTCAGATGCTAGGGTTTGTTTATATTAGTTTTTCTACCTTCTCTTTATGCCTTTGCATCAAGCAAAATATTGTAAAAACTATATATATGCAAAGAAAATGTAGCAAAATATTGAAATAGAAAGGAAATTTGCTCCCCCCCGTTGGGCACACCCACGAACAGGGGAGGACACCACGCCAGCGAACCACCCCAAATAGACAAAAGCGGATACAATTTATCCTCAATGCTCACCACCGCTACAGATGCTCTTAAGAGCACCTCCACTAGCATTCCTAGGAGGGCCTCCACAGGCAGATTTTTTGTTCGAATGGCGATTTTTCGCCCAGTCGCGTTCCCAGGACGCCGAATTCAGCCGGATTTGGCTCAAGTTTCATCCGGCGTTCCCAGGACGAACCAGGCCGCCCGGGAATCGCTTGGGAACGCCTGATAAAAGGAAAAACTGGTGGGCCAATCTTGTCGGTGGGACATCCCATTCCCCACCACGATTTGGATATCCTGCGACACAGAGCCCCCCTCCCCCCCCCCGCCACCATGGTTTCTATTTTTTTGTGTTTTCTTTTTATCAACACAAAATTGAAAGTAAACATGCAATTAGAGAAAAACAAATAAAAGAAAAGAAAGCAAAAATATGAATGCAAAAGGTGGGGAGGAGTTCAACCTCCCCAAGCTTAGACTCTTGGTCTATCTTTAATCAATTATTGTCGCCATCGTTGGGCGGCGGCTGCTGGTATGGCTGGTACGGGTAATGGTTTGGAAACTCAGACATGAAGTGAGTGAAGTCCTGGGTGAGAGTGACGGTGTTGGCGTTCACATAATGCAAGTCCTGCTGGTATCTCGGACCAAGGATCAACATGGACAGAATAAAATTTTCAGGTTTCATGCATATCCATGGTCGAAAGTTGTATGGAATCAGAATCACGGGCCAAGTGATATGAGACGTGCTGGCTGCACCAAATGGGTTGAAGCCATATGTAGCCAATCCCAACCTGATGTTACGAGGATCGTCTCCAATAAGTGGATGCACCATGTCCAGGTTTTTTCAATTCTTAGCATCAACAGGATGCCGGAGTAGACCATCATCTGTTCGCTCATTTGCATGCCACCTTGCATCAGTTGTGGTCTTCTTAGACATAAAAATCCGCAGTAGCTTTCTTTTCAGAGGAAAATGCATGATAACCTTAACATTAACTCTATGAGGCCTCTTTCCATCCTCCATCAAGGCCATTCACCTTGAAGTGACACAGGTCGGGCAGCTGTGATGGTTTGCAAGATCATAACTATATAAAACACAGTCAATTATGCAAGCATCTATGTTGTTATACCTAATGTCTACATCTTTCACAAACTTATTGGACTCATAATAGTTCTTGGGTATTTGATTTCCATCAGGGAATGCTTCACCTAATAACTAGAGAATTTCATCAAACATTCCATTGGCTGCTCCCCACAGATTTTTCATGTTCAAGAGCCTAACAATGAATGCATCTTTGAGAAATTCTTGCAACCTGGGTATAGATCTAGGGAAGCTTCATATGCCAACTTGGTATAGGTAACAACATCATCAAGAGCATCAGTATTTGTAGAAGATGTCACCAGTCATAGGATGACTAGCAGGTTCAGTACCCGTGCTACATTCAGGCACACTAGAACTCCCATCAATAGACTCAATATGAAAAATCGAGTGCATATATCCTGGAAGAAAACCCTTATCAACCAAGTGGTCAGCAACAGTTGCACGGTGATGCCAATACATATTCGCGCAAGCAAAGCAAGGACAACATATTTTTCATACATTTGCTGACTAGGAAAACGCCAAATCCAAAAAACTTTCCAAACCATGTTCGTATTCCGCTGTCTTCTTAAATGAATACATCCATATCTTGTCCATTTGTGTGCTTCTAACAATTGAAGTACAGAAAGAAAAACAACATGGGGCAGTGCGGAAGGGTGATGTCCTTGGGGAGGCTCTCCCTGTGTGTCGACACGGAGGGGGGGGGGGCAAGGGGCAGTGGCCCCTAGGAAGGGGCGCCGGTTGAGGGGGTGGCACCGGTGGAGCGGGGCAGCGACGGTGGCAGGGGAACTAAGGTTGTTGTTTGGGAAAAGATTGGGGATCGAGCGAGCGAGCAGCGGGATAAGTGAAATTTCACAAAAATGGTCGCAACGCATGGGGAAAGCTCGAAGTCCATGACATGTGGGATCTACTAACTTTTAGAGGCAAAATATCTTTGTGCCACGGTACAACTATCCACGACAAACAGAATTTTTGTCTCAAGAATTGCATGAGTGTGCCACAACTGCAAACAAACCAAATTATCAATAAGAAGAGCACCCGAATCAGAGAGAGATACTATAAAAGTTTGCTCAAGTCTAACAAATTACTTCTAAATTATGCCTAAGTGACTCATCAAAGCCATGAGGTGATCCAACTCGTTCAGAATCCCAGTCACTTCATCCTGGACCGCGGCATCGGCTTCATCCTTCGCTACATGAATTCTATCATTGAATTTGAGAGTGGTCATTGGAAACTCATCGTCCTCGGCTTGCTTCCACATGTCCTGCAGCACTGCTTGCATCCTCCGGCTATGCGGATTATCGATACATTTAATGTACTTGCACCTCGGAGTTTCGTAGTGACACCCGGGGAACTTGTGAACGGTGTCCACGCTGCCGTATGCGATGCGGCGACGCGTCTTCAGTTCAGGGCTACACCCGCAATAGATCCCGTACTTGATTGGACACCGCTCCAATCCTTAGTATATGTGCATTTGATACACTATGGCTCGATCTGCCAAAAAATCCCCAAATAAGATAAGATAAAACCCCAATCGATTAGATAGGAAGAGAGAGAGGTCGATAAAAACAAAAATCAGAAGGAAGACAACCCTAATCAGAGAAAGAGAATTCGATTGAAACAACCCAGAAGAAGAAAACTCCAATCTGAGAGATACAAGAAACCTGTCTGCCATTATTTGCATCTACGATGCCGCCACCGCGGAGAGGAATGATGCCTCGCCTTCCCACCTTCTCCGTTCGCTGACTCTGCGCGCCGCCGCCTAGAGAATCTCCTCGCACTCCACCAACGGCTGAAGATTCTCTGAGAGGGCCAGGATTTGGGAAGAGTACTGGTCGGAGTAGAGTAGAGAGAGTGCGTTCGGGGGAGGCATGGAGGGTGTAATATATGGGAGAGCCTAGGAGGTGGTGGGCCACACAAGTCAGTGATACGTGCTTGTCGCGTCAATGTCGCGCGATTGACTAGTCTTCGCTGTGGGAACCAATGTAAACGTAAGTCCAATCCGTGGCGCAGTTAATTATACACTGGTTGACGTACGAGAGCATTATTATCTGTCGTTGGACCTTCCCACATACCATAACATAATTTTTTGCCGGTATCGGAGCTACCAAGGCAGTTAATTGGCCGCCGCGACAAAATAGTACCGCGATAGCCCATCCGTCGCATAACCAACTTTTGCCGGTTCTTTTTTCTTATGTCGCCCCAAAAATCCGCGGGGTATGAGGGGTATTTTTTAGTGTAATGCGGTCGACGTTACTGTCTGACGTTGTACATCCATCGCCCGCTCTGCATTCGACATGCCAAGCGAGTGCTGCTTTGGTTTGTGAGGTTTCTTCGCCTTCGGCAGCTCCATTGAACGAGGGCTGGCAAATGGCTTCTTCAGCGACATGACGACAAGGAGGCAGCAGATTGCCGATGGGAAGGGAAAAGGCAGGAGTTGGAGCGATGTGGCAGGGAGTAGGGGGACTAGTTTGGGAAATGTAGGGAAAAGGAAAATATGTCTTTTGTTTTATGACAGAGTTGGCCTAAGAGCATCTCCACTCGTTCGGCGTTCCTAAGCCGAAATTCACCGCTATCTTGCGTCAGATGGATGTAAATTTTGGTCTAGGAACGGCCAGTTTCCCACTCGCGTTCCTAGGCGAGGTTCCCAGGCAAGGCAAAATTGACGACATTTCGCCCCAATTCGGCTCAAATTCACGCAGTTCGGCATAAATATGAATGTAGAAGAATGTTCAGCATAGTTCGGTATGAAATTAAACAAAAAAGTTCGGCATAGTTCGCCATAGGATAAAACACACCATAGTTTGGCCTAGTTCAGCCATATCATGTTCGTCATAGCTACTATGTGTTGCCCTTGCATATCCATTTGTGCTCCACCAGATCACTTCCCACACTAATCTTTTGACTAGGTCATAGCAGGAAACATGACAACTACAAACCTCTGTTGGAGCTAGGGCTGGAATTCGAGTCGAGCCGAGCCAACTCGCTAACGCTCGTTCAACTAACGAGTTAGCTCGACTCGGATCGTTTACAGAACGAGCTCATATTTGAAACTCGACTCGACTCAGTAGACTCGCGAGTAGCTCGTTTAGCTTGTTATAAGTTAGAACAAGAGCATATATATAAGAAAAACTAGTAATTATCCTACTAATTTGGAACTAGAACAACGATAGTACTTCCATAATAACATGAAGGAAGATCAATGAAAAATATAGTAGCTCTACACCATTACGGGTTCAAGAAACATTCATAGTATGACACTCATCTACGAAAAAATTTAAAATCTGTATTTGAACGAGTTTAACGAGCTAAATGAGTAGCTTTCGAGTAGCTCATTTATCTTGGTTGAGCAAACGAGCTCAAATCAAAAACTTGGCTCGACTCGTTAGACACCGAGTTCGAGCCGAGTTGAGCCGAGTCATGAGTTACTCATTCACGAGTTTCGAGTTATAATTTGAGCCCTAGTTGGAGCACACCAAATGCCCGCTCCACGTCCTTCCTGTAAGTTTCATGTTCCTTGGCAAACTGAGAATGCTTGGGAAGCATCGGGCTTGAGATAGTCTTCAGAAATATTGGTCATCTTTGCCATATGCAAGATAGTATCCCTTGTTATAGTGGTGCATGTTGATCTCAAAGTCCATAGGGGGAGCATGATCCTCAACAAGCTTGGCAAAGACATTTGAGGATTGGAGGATGTTGATGTCGTTGTTCGATCCTGCCATGCTAAAGAAAGAGTGCCAAATCTAAAGATCATGTGTAGAAACTGCCTCGAGTATCACAGTGCAACCTCCTTTGTGGCATTTGTACATTCCTTGTCAAGCGAATGAACAGTTCTTCCACTGCCAATACATGCAGTCGATGGTTCCAAGCATTCCAGAAAATCCTCTACTTTCATTGACTGTGAGGATCCGAGCAATGTCTTCAGCATTGGGTGTTCTCAAGTACTGTTCTCTAAACTCTGCAATCACTGCCCTGCAGAACTTGTACAAGCAATCGATGGTAGTGGACTCGACCATGCAAAGATTGTCATCGGCACTGTCACTCGGAGCTCCGAATGCAAGCAACCTCATCGCCATTGTGCACTTCTGTAGTGAGGAAAACTCGACCATGTCGGTGCAGTCTTTCTTGCATATGAAAGAGGGGTCGAATTCCCGGATGGCATGCACGATGTCGAGGAAGAGTTTTCGGCTCATCCTGAAACGACGCTGAAACACGGCCTCTTCGTGGAGGGGCTCGCCAGCGAAGTAGTCGGCGTACAACATGCAGTAGCCCTCCACCCACTGCCTTGCTTTGCACTTCCGGCGACCCTTTGCCGAACCTCCACGCTTCGGCGCTGCAGTCTGTGTGTACAGCCGGACCAAGGAGGCGAGGATCTGCATGTGCTCTTCATCTTCGGCGGCGGTGACGGTCTATTCCTCCAGCAACAGGGTGAACATCTCCTCGTCATCGGAGTCCATGGCCGAACTGGCAAAACGCCGAATACTTCGCGCGTGAGGTGGGCGGAAGCTCAGAATGAAGTCGAGCTGCGGCGAAGGCTAGAGGAGGCGAAACAAGGCTTAGGCCAAGGGGAAGGGATGCAACGGTGGCGACAAACCTTTCTATAAGCGTGGTTTTGGCTGAGCGGGGCGGTGCTTCGCCAGCGGCGAGGGGGAGCTGCGGGAAAACTCTGTGCTGAGGGAGAGCCAAATCACGGTGGGGAATGGGTTGTGTCACCGACAGGGTTGGCCCACCCTGTTTTCGCTTCATCTGGCGTTTCTAGGCGGTTCCCGGCGCTTCGGTTCGGTCTAGGAACCCTGAATGTAAAATAAGCCAAATCTAACGAAAAGTGAACGCCTGAAAATGCTAATGGAGATGCTCTGGCCCTTTTCCGCTTCCATCCAGCGTTCCGGTCGACCCTAGTGGGTTATGCAGCCCGGTGACATTGAACGCCGTATCGCTCAAGTCGATGACCGAAAAGACTGGCTAGACAAGATTTTCATGTCCAACGTCTTATATTGGGAGGACTATCGGGACGGCTGGAGATGCTCTCGGAATGACTTTTTCTGATCGATTTGCCCTGTTTTTGTCCGTCCAATAAATATAGGCATTTGACCGCCAAAAAGCCACTCGGGCTAGATTTCATCCTACGGAAGCCGCTCAGGCTAACTAAATTGAAATGACCCATTGAAGCCTGTAACTAAATCGGCCTAACTGGAGCCCATCAAAACCGTACCAGCACAAAACATGTTGGCTCTTGGCCCACCTTCCAGTGACCGAGAACAGACCCCCAGAACTCGTCGCGCTCCCATCTCCTCGACCTTTGCCCTCGCCGCCGCCGCCTCCCGCCTGCGCGCTCTGCAGCTTCACTTCGCCAAACACCACAAGGAATCTCTCTCTTCCATGGCGACGGCTGCGGAGGGAAACGGCGGCGGCACCGTCGTCGCGTGGCTATTCGTGGGCGGGCTAGCGGAGGGCGTGTCCGCGGCCGACCTGGAGGGCGTGCTCGGCTCCATCGGCCGCGTCGCCGGCGTCGAGTTCGTGCGCACCAGCGGCCGCTGCTTCGCCTACGTCGACTTCCACTGCCCCTCCGACAAGGCCCTCGCCAAGCTCTTCTCGACCGTACGTACCCTCCGCCCCATCCAACCATCTCCTTGTTTCCCCACTTCGGTAGCAGTTAGTAGCGGCAGATTGGGGGTTTGTTGATCCTATCTTCTGGTTCTAATTAGTGGCGTACTGGGCATGAATGAATTGAGCATGTTTTTATGGTATCCTGTAGCTCTTTGTGTCGCATTTTGTGGTTGCGTTGAGAAAGGGATAGTGTCTGAGCCGATGTTAATTTGTGTGTAGTACAATGGGTGTAAATGGAAAGGAGGGAAGCTTAAACTGGAGAAGGCCAAGGAGCACTACCTCGTTCGACTGAAGCGAGAATGGGAGCAGGAAGCAGCAGCGGCTGCAGCGGAACAAGAAGTGCCAGCAGAAGAAAATGTGGAGAAGCAGGAGGATAAGGAGAAACGGAAGCTGGAGAAGGATGCTTTGGACAGTTCAAAGGTCAACATCTACTTCCCGAAGTTGAGGAAGGTGAGTTGTTTCTAGTGTTGTTGCATAACTCTTTGGTTCGATTGTTGGAGGAAATTCTCGAATGTGCATTCTATAGCTTCTTTAGTCGGTCTATATATGACTATACCAGTAATAGTTTGCTATTCCTCTTGATGATTAATAGCACGATCTTTCAATTGGTACATTGTACATGTGTCTTTTTCAGAAGGCATGAACTGGTGCTTAAATTATGTTTATTTTATAATTGAATATGAGATAAAACAAGCAGGTGTAATTTGTAAGATCAGGTTTTGAATAAGAAATAGCAATGCATTTTGAAATTGTGTTTGCATTCCCCTAACCAAGGATCTGTTTTTACAGCTGAAACCTTTGCCTTTCAAAGGCAGTGGAAAGCACAAATACAGTTTCAGAAATATCGAAGTTCCTTCCTACCCGATCCATTTCTGTGACTGTGAGGAGCACTGTGGACCTCCTGAGAAAGCTAACGAGGAATATGCTGCTGCTCTGAATCGTGTTGCACATGAGAAAGAGCGCAGCATTATGAATTCTGTGATGAGTAAGTTCCTTGAGAAGGACAATGAGCAAATCGATACAGAGGAAATGCAGAAACATGATAACGACATCACGGAACCCTCTGATAGCGAGACAGAACCATCTGACACAGAGAATGATTTGCGAATCGAAGAAACAGAAGAGTCTCCTGAAGAAGATTTGGATGACCTCCAAATGGAAGAAGCAGAGGATTCTTCTGAAGAAGAATTGGATGACGACCTTGTGATCAACACTGTTCCTCGCAAGTCCAATAAATCAGCTGTCCAGTTGAACAGCGTAAACCAAACAGTGAATAAGGTATGCATATTGCAATTACTTCTGTGAACAATTTTCCTGAGCAAATTTGTCATGCAGTTATGTGCACTCTGAATTAATTTCAAATTTTCAGGTGGAGCAGGTAAGAAAACGGCAGCAGTTTGAAGATACTTCTGCACAGAACAAGAGACAGAAATCAGAGGATTTATCTGAACCTAGAAATAAGAAACAGCCTACTTCAGTGATTTCAGACAGGAAGACTACAGGGAAGTCTTTACCTACTATATCAGAAGCCATTCAAAATGAACAAAGATCTACTGGAATGTCAGGAAACGGAACACATGGTTTCTCCTCTGTACTAGACAGAGCTAAAAGCTCTGCTGGTCTTCAAGGTGTTGATGCTCTAACAGGTTCTTGGACCAAATACGAAGTTTCACAAAATGAGGTTGCTACTGAACCTAAAAAGGGGTCCTTGTGGACTCAGAAATCTGCCTGGAGAGACCTTGTAGGAGGCATGGGGGCCGCATCTTTCAGTATATCACAGGTACTGCCAAACACCAATCCAGCACCATCAAAACCTCCAACTAGTACCAAGACCTCTGTCGCACATGCTGAATCAAAGAAGAAAGTGACATTCGTTGTGGAATCTCCGGAATCTGGGGAACCTATGACTCAGCCCTCGGTTGAGCAGAAGTTGCCGAGTTCCTCAGTTGGTTCAGCTGGCCATGACACGGGGGAGCACGACGAGGGAAACAAGGCACAAGAAGCGCGCGTGGTCCCAAAGATCACCATCAGTGAAGTCTGCCCGTTCATGAGAAACAGGGAGTCGGAGCAGCAGTGGTCAAAGGCGAAGAAGGTCCTGACTGGGTTCAACAAGAGGGGGGCAGAGAGAACGGGATCCAGCAGCGCCGGGAGAGGAAAGCTACCACCGTCAAGGAGAACATAATCCCGTGTTCTTGGGATCACAACTTTCCAACCTACCATGTACCACCAGGTCTTACCCGACGAGAGCTACTCTTGGATGTGAATTGTGTCTCTCTTGCAAATTTTTGTTTTAGATTCTGAATTCTCTCTTGAAAGCCTCTCAACGAGATGTCAACCGTGGCTCCTTGTAAAATTTACTGATCTCTCGGATATAGGCACGTTATGTACGTGAAACTTTAGCAAATCTCTGTACCTTAGAGCTCTCTTTTGAATGATCAGCTTCATTTTTAATCTTACAATGTCACTGCACTAGTTGGTCTTCAGCATACGGACATACCTGTTCGCTCAGACGAGCGTTGGAACCAACGTTCTCTCTCTAGATTCTATCTCTCTACACACATTTTCTCTCTCTTCCAGACTCCCTCTCTCTCCAAACCACGACCTAAGCCAAACCTGAACACAAACAGAGGGGTCGTGGATTCGGTGGGGACGAGGTGGTGCCGTACCCGTCTCTGACCTAACCCAAACCATGCATGCATCCTACCTCTCGCCCTCCTCCCCTTCTTCTTCATCATGAATCCATGGGTGACGAACGCCCTGATCAGGATCAGGTTTAGGCGATAAACACATTTCCAGAGATCAAGAGGGGGACGACGGTAAGGTTCTCTAGCCCGTCCCATGTTTGCATTTCTAATTTCGCATAGGCTCCCTTGTTCCTCTCTGCCTCTCTGTGGGTCTGAACAAAACAATTCGACCCAAATTTCGTACTACTACATCTGAATTCACCATTTTCGTCTCTGGATCAGGACGATGGCGTCCACGGCGGCCGGCTCCGACTCCCGGCGGCTCCTGCCCGGCCGGCAGAACTCCTCCCATCAGGTTCGTTCCCTCATCTGTATGACTGTATCTCTTCCTGTTCTGTAATTATTATTGCTGCGATTCCACCCAAATCAAACCAGGAAGTAATTGCGAGATTGGTACAATTAATGTGTCAATAGCCATTTGATGCAACTTTCAACTGCTAATCTCTATTGATTTCGCAGATGGATAGGATTAACGGGAACAGCCTCAAGTCTACCAATCAAGTGAGTGATCATAATAACATAACGGTTTCCCTTTCCGTCTAGCACAATCATATCATGCGTACTCCATGCGCAATATGTTTTTGTCCCTTTCTTTTAATTAATTTGGCGTTCCCATACTTATTCACTGGATTTTTTGTTTCTCTTGATGATTTTTCTATAGAGCAGGTCCCTCCATTCTCTCTCGGAGCAGAAGAATTCGACGACGACATGCTTATCGCCTCGGACGCGCCGTCCCACAGAATCGGCAGCTTCGAAAGGGAGGCCGGCCCTGTGAGTCGGGGCGGTTTCCATAGCCTGAGGATCGTGCTGCTCAAGTCGAAGCTCAACCTGCTGATACCGTGTGGCTTTGTGGCGATCATCATCAACTACACGACAGGGAATCATGTATGCTCGCGCTAAATTTTCATCAGAGAGTTTCATCCATTTGTAGTGTCTACTTTATGTTGCATGGTTGTGCTGCATCATTATACTTCTTTGTTTCTTTTGAAGGGCTGGGTATTTCCGCTGACCTTGCTGGGCATTATTCCTTTGGCCGAGCGAATGGGTTTTGCCACCGAGTAATCGATACGATTTCTCCCTTAATTATTTGGCTGATTCATGTTTATCTTATTGAACAAACATTTGAGGCTTTTGCTTCTTATTACTGCAGGCAGCTGGCATTCTTCACAGGCCCAACAGGTATCACTCTGTTGCTCTTCTTTGAAGCATCCTAATATGAGTTGCATTAGCTATCGTTGTTGGTTTGACAGATTTTCATGTGCATGCAGTTGGGGGCCTTCTGAATGCTACATTTGGCAATGCGACCGAGTTGATCATATCGATCCATGCGCTAAGGAGCGGAAAGTTAAGGGTTGTTCAGCAATCTCTGCTAGGGTCCATCCTGTCGAACCTGCTTCTGGTTCTCGGCTGCGCGTTCTTCAGCGGAGGGGTCACCTGTGGAAAAACAGAGCAGAACTTCAGCAAGGTGACCGTTCTTGTCTGCTCACAGATTTGCATGGAATAGATAAGAGTGCTCATTTCCCGCGTTCTTGCAGTCAGATGCAGTGGTGAGCTCTGGACTGCTTTTGATGGCGGTACTGGGGCTGCTGCCCCCTACTGTGCTGCACTACACTCATTCGGAAGTTCACTCTGGAAAGTCAGGACTAGCCTTGTCTAGGTTCAGCAGCTGCGTCATGCTTGTTGCCTACGCTTGTTACATTTACTTTGAATTGACAAGCAGTCGCTGTCGCGAGGAATCTAATGAAGTAAGTATGATGGATTAATAACCATATTAATATACACAGTTTTCATATGAAGTTTTACTGAACCTACTATTGCTACATATATATTTTTCAAGTTTCTGAGTTAAATATGCACAGCTGAACCAGGGAAGAGGTGTGAATGTAGTGGATGGCAACGAGGAAGCTCCCGATATCTCAAAATGGGAAGCCATAGCCTGGCTTGCGATTTTGACAGTTTGGATCTCAGTGCTCTCTGACTACTTAGTTGATGCAATCGATGTAAGCTCTGTTGTTGATCCATCAGATAATTATCTGCATCTTTTTCAGTTACTCATGTTGCTTGTGACAACTTAACAGATACATATGTGCATCTGTTTCCCATGGAAACAGATTCTATGATGTTTATACAATTATTACTTCTCTTCCAAAAAACAATGTTGAGTTAATCTTGCATATTTATCAGGGGGCTTCCCAGGCTTGGAATATACCAGTTGCATTCATCAGTGTTATTTTACTTCCAATCGTGGGGAATGCCGCGGAACATGCTAGTGCCGTCATGTTTGCAATGAAAGACAAATTAGTAAGAGAAGCTTACAATTCTTAACAGTCCTTTGGTTCAACACAGATCATGTAATATTCTCGTACTTCTCTTGTAGGATCTTTCCCTTGGAGTTGCAATAGGGTCATCAACACAAATGTCCATGTTTGGGGTACGTTGGTTGAACCGTTTCTACCTTACTGATATTCATCTGAATCTATCAGATTGAGCTATGCCACATCGGCAATATTGTTTTGCTCACTGATTTCTCTGCATCACATTTTGTAGATACCATTCTGTGTAGTGATAGGATGGATGATGGGCCAGCCAATGGACTTGAACTTTCATCTCTTCGAGACAGCAAGCCTATTAATGACAGTCCTGGTTGTCGCATTTTTGTTGCAGGTACTAAGGTCATATCTACAGCATTCTCCCATCTTGGTTTTGCAAGATCTTACTCTTATATTTTATTTTTTATTTTCCAGGATGGGACTTCAAATTGCTTAAAAGGGTTGATGCTGTTTCTTTGCTATTTGATAGTTGCTGCCAGTTTCTATGTACATTCTGATCAGGATCCTGATGGTAAGTTGTTCACTTCGGAACTCTCTGTGGTGTTATTTTCCCTTCTATAAAACATAAATTACGCGTTTGATTAAATCTGCCGCGTTTGGGTAAATGGTTGTTTAGTGTGTGTGCTGCATGAACTTTCAGCAGTTACGCATTTAGCTAGAAACATGCATTTTTTTTATTAACTCTATTTTTATCAATCTCAAACTAAAAGAATCCTTTAAGGAAGTAAGAAAGATCAATAGTATGGTGACTTTGTATATTCATTAATATGATGAATTGTTATCTGCAGGTAATAACCCTTCTCAGAACTAGGAGTGCCTGGACAATCCCATGGATTGTAAAGAAGATTTCTGCCATGTGATAACATTTGCAGTCAAGACAGGGACTATTTGTATATTTTTGACTGATTTCGCAGTGTTTCCTCACAAATAGAGGTCTTCCAAGTGCATCCATTCTTGAAACTTTTTTTTGAAGGAGAGTACATCCAGTTTTGTATATACACAGAATCCCCATATAAATATTAAGTTGTGTAGGCAGAAAGCTTTCTTGTTATGATACCGAGAGAGAATATTGCAACATCAAAACAATCTTTTAGTTTTGGTATTAGATGCTGTTACTGTGATAATCTGATTGAAAGACATTAAAGTCAGCCATACCTGACCTTGGTGTCCTTTTCTATGAAAAGGCAGTGTTCCGCTTGGTTTAAGCATACATAATAGATTGTATAGCCTCATTAATTATACTGCCTCCATCCCGGTTTAAAGGACACATATAGCAAATCTCTGGGCCCTGGAGCTGATTTGACTCTCACTAATTCTCTGATTGGCTCTTCCTCTGGAATTAAATGCTTATGTGCCTAGGAGGTGGGGATATTTTAGGTAGAGATGCAAGTTTTGAACCTTTAGGTTCCCTCTATTTTAGTCTAGTACAAACAAATGAACTAGTTTTCTCAAAAGTCAAGATTTGTGAAAATCTAGTTTATTTTTTTGTACTAATGAGGGTAGAGGGTCCCCGTTTGCATCCTTAATTTAGGATTGCATGATCTACAATATGTGACCTTTAAACTGGGACGGAGAAAGTATCAATTCTCATATGAAAAGTAATCACTAACAGATGCTAGAATTGAATTTGTCTATGTAAAGGGGTTATTTAACGAAAAATAATCAGTAACCTATGTAGATGGATTATTTTAGGAAAATATGTTGGGCATAAAGAAATCATCTTGGTAGCACCCAACAAACCAATAGAACAAGTGTTAGCTCTACAACTAGTCCACTAGAAAGTGTTGGCTAAGCGCAACCGTATAGACGCAAGAAATGTAGTTATTGTGATAGGAAAAAAAAAGAAAAACAATATATTATCGATCAGCCCATATTATCATCCCCGCAAGAAAAAATGCTTAACCTCCCCGATCTCTTCCTTTTTTCTCACTCTCTCCTCACAAACCCCATGGTTTTCTACCTAGTGTGCCCGGCCAGCAGCTCATATTTGCTTCTCTTGAGAAGGAACTCCACCGGTCTCTGCCATTTCCGGCCTCTATCACATACGAAGGGAACAACATGAGGGCCAGGGCACACATAGATTTTGAGGGCCATGGCCGTCTATCATTCCTAATCCTAGGATGCACATGGCGAAAATTTGGATCCTTAGGCTTCATGTACTGAGCTGCATGCCATATTATCCATACATTGTAGTACCCGGATGTTACGGGAAAGAAGAAAACTTAGAGATTTGAGATTTCTAGCAGATATAAGAGGGAAATTTTGTGAGTATTTGAAAAGGTTTCTTTTCCCTTGATTTTCCAAGTGCCGCTCTTAATAGTATGACATATGCGTACTGCATACCTATGACTCAACTAAATATAAATTACACTTTGAGGTAGCCTATACATTTTCTAACTTTTAGCGGTTGACCATTGGCATGATCCACTCAACATGATCTTAACACAATGAATTTTACCTGCAAATGGTTAGTTACTGATTTCCTTGTTATGAATCATCTGAAACTCCTTTCGGGATTCAAGATGTACTTTCAAACATGTAAGAAATGGGACCCTCTATCTATCATTAAATAACTGGGTACTCCGATCTTGAGAAACATGATATCATTGAGCATCTTTATTGTAGTGAGGTGGTCAGTACTTTTTGGTTGGCAAAGTTTCCACTCACTTAGTAGAAAATCAACTACAACTAAATTGTGAGTATATCCACTTGAAGATGAGAAATGACTCATAAAGTCAAAACTGCAATAGTGAGTTTGCTTATCTTTATGGTTTGTGTGCACATATCCCTATAACGCTTATCTATGATGTATCCCTTACAGGGAGAGTTTATAACGAGATATGCGTATTGATTATCCTTGATATCAGTTATTTGAGGTTTTAAGAGTAGTATAAGACTTCAACCAGAAGTTCCTATAATTATTCTACCACGAAGGAATCACCTTTTGAGTTACTACCGAGTGGATTATTTCGAATTTTTTCAAGTTGCACCGTCCTCCCACTGACATTCTGATCGAGAAAATATTTCACAAGGAAGACACCATTTCGAACGACAAATACTTTACCGTATTCTTTGTTATAGCAATATTAAACCAAGGTTTCCCTCGAATATCCCACAAATATGCACTTATTCGACTTAGCGTGTGAGCCCAACTGAAGTAGCTTGAAATATGACTGATATCCTCAAATCTTTAGAAAAGACAAATTGTGACTCTTCCTAGTCCATATCTCATACGGCGTTTTGTCTACAAATTTAGATCGTACTTTATTTTGAACGCTTCAGTTTCTACAACATAACTCCAAAATGACAATGCCAGTTTTGATTCGATCAAACCATGTTTAACAATGTAAGATTACAGTCTCAAAAAAGAAGTAAGGTTACATTGTTCTAATAACCCATTCCGGCGTACCTGGAGGCATAAGATGCGGAAAAGTCCAAAACTATTCATATGTTCTTGGAACTTGTGGCTCATGGTTGCAACTTTTCTCACATGCAACTTATAAACGCATTTGGATCAATTTGTTAATATATTAACACAAAATTGTTACATTTCCTAAACTTCCACAATCATCACTTGAAATCGTGTCCCATGCTGCTGTACAAATTTCAAGTGTTGGTCTTGTATCCGTTGTCCCAACACCTCCTTGTCCAACAACAATTGTAGCTAGAGTTTCCTCTTCCCTTTCAAAGTAATCATTCCCATTGTCTAGAGGTGGATTGTTAAGATCAATGCTACATGTTCCTTCAGTGGGATCCATCACCCGTAAATCTGCGAGACAAAATAAAGTTATGAGAAGCATGTCAGAACAACCACTAACACAATCAAACTTGAAAACAACAAAAGAAAAATAGGTCCAGCTTTTCTGCATTGCTATTTTCTTCCTTTCTGCAGTTTTCAGCTATGTGATATTTGGTAATGTATACATACACAACTGTCGACAACACCTGGCGGCAACTTTCTTCAAGGGCAGCAATCAATCAATTAAAAGTGCTTCATGATTCATTTGGCATCACTCAAGAGAGCAAGCAATCAAAGTGCTTTGAATAGTCATGTGACATATACTTCAAGGTAGCGCGCGTTCTATGAACAATGCTCTTGTAGACTTGTACCCTTATTGTTGATGAAAAACAACCAGTTGATCTTCAAGGTATTTAGTCAACACTATTGGTAATCCGTTCTACGACACATCAGGTAAACAAGTGTCTTAAACAAAAAAAATTGGCAACAGTGCTATCAATTCGACATACTCCTACATGGTAGAAGAAGGTTTAACTCAGAGTCCTGCATTTGAGTAAAGATAAATTTTGTTGCAACCATAAATGTTGTAATAACTCTACCCACCCTAGTAAAAAATCTAACTCTTACTGGCAACTGCGCACTCAATTTGCTAACTCAAACTATTATCACACAATCCATATATAGACAAGAAAGCAGCAAAACAAGGAAATCAACTAATGCATATAGCCAATTGACTAAACTATTATCACACCATCCATAGACAGGAGTAACATATGCATGCTTCACACATTATTACCATTTTTATCACTAATGCATATAGCGAGTTGACTAAACTATTTGGTGCCTCTAACAGCTGAACTTTCGTCCTGATATAAAAATGCTGGATGGTCTCATCAACTTACCTGCATTTGTCTTTTCTGTGACCCCTGGACTTTCAGCAGGGCTTGTCACCTTCCATATTGGAAGACTATGAGAACCTACAAACAATAGGGTAATTAGAAACGGAAGCACGTAGGCAAGAGCACCATCAAAGCTTGACAAATGCATGGGAGCGCAGTTCTGACTTATCATGAACATATGACAGGCACAAAAAAGTGAAGTAGAGTTTAGTCAAATTTCACATTTACCCCTAGTGTGAGTTTACCTTCCTTCCCACTTGTTTGAAGAACATAGCACCCTACATGTATACCGCCTTGTAAACTTTCATCTGCAGGTTACACAAGTTGATCAGTCGCGACAGAATATACGTACATGCAGTATATTCTGCACATTGGAGTATAGTCTTAATTACCAACGAGAGTGGCCAGCCATTCCTTGTCCTCATCGAAGGATCGATCTGCACATTGGAAAAGACACATCTTTATAGATCGACTCAAATTCACAACCTAAACCCCTCTTAACCATAAGAGTTTTGAAATTAAATCTTTTTAACAAGATCATACTAGTTATACCAAAAGTTGACCACTTGAGGCGTCTAATATGACGTCGGCTGCAAAAAAACGAAAGAACATCAGATTCTGAAAGAGCAGACAGAGGGGGTCGAGCTAATTGATCCATCCATGTAAAGATGGTTAATTATGTTATACCTCCTCCGGATTGCCCTAGCGACATCAGCTGATTTTACCCGGGCTGTCCTTTGTTTCTTCATGCGCCGCCTCATGCTCAAACTATCCAATGATGTATGTGAAAATAAATTAATCACAATAGAGGTTAAGACTTGGAACTGAATTTTGGTAATTTCGTTAGGTTCAGGGATATTTTATCAAAATTTTGGGACTACACATTCAGGAAAATTTTGAGTAAATGTGAAACTTGGCTGCATTTTATTTAAATTCGAATGAGTTTTGGACAATCAGATTCAAAGGAAAAGTATGAACTGGGGGCTGGTAAATTTTACCCAAGACCAACGGGGAGTAGGTCATGCGGCACCACCTGGCGATCCGGCAAAATCCGCCTGCTCCTGTTCAGCTCGGGCGTCTGCCAAACCAGCCTGCCGAGAGTGTCCGCTGCGTAGCTCCTCACCCTTTCCCAGTCCATGCACGCCCGGACGTCGTCGAGGAAGAGCACGGAGCGGGCCATGACGGGGTCGAGCCGCGTGTGGCTGGCCGCCTGCCCCCGGGCGTAGACGACGTGGCGCATCCACCCGTCCGCCAGGATCGCGTCGCGCGCGGCCCGGTCGCCGGCGACGAGGCCGGCGATGTGGCGGTGCATCAGGAGGAAGGTTGGAGGAAGGTGTGGAAGATCTTTGCGCTGGAGCTCCTCGCGCAGGCGGGGAGGAAGCTGTCGAGGTACTCCAGCGCGTCGTCCCACCTGCCGCCCGTCACCAGCAGCTTCATGTGCTCCTCGCTGAACTCGTCGCGCGCCCTGTACAGCAGCCTGCGTCCATGCGTGGATCGATCGGGCTGGAAGAGTTAGCACTGTCGAGAGGAAGTTCTGCGTTATATGTTGGCCCTCCCTGGATGTGTTTACTTACGCGTTGAAGGCGGCGTCGTGGTGTTGGCTATCGAGGAAGGCGATGAGCTGCCTGTGACGGAGCCGCGCAAAGATGGGGTTTTCCGCTGCGCCCTGGATGCCGGAGGCCATCACGGACGCCGACTAAGATGATGGCCGATTTTAGCGGAAGAGAGAGAACGTATATTGTGGTCTAGGGTTTCAGTTAATATATAGAGAGACTAGTCCGAGTCAAACTGGAAAAAGCTTGTGTTTATGTTTGTGTTCATGTCCGTGTCCGTGTCCCTGCTAGCCTGCTGACGTGAGGTAATTGTAACATCCCACTATCAATAAACCCGATTAGCCGTCCAGAATGTAAAAGTCAGGGGAATAAAGACCTTTTCTTACTCAGTGATGAAACAATTGTTTGCTTGTTTGTACATATCATTTGAGTGTGTAGTAGTTAAGCTAGTTCACTACCCCACTCTATTTTGACAAAAGCTATTTAATAAAAGATATATATGTCTTGCCTTATTTTACATATTCTCAAATGTTCTGACTTTTCAAATATGAGCCAAGATGACTTTGTAAAACTAAAACCCTTTTTCCTTTCTGGTATTAATAAAATTATGGAGATCTATATGATACTATCTCCTTATGTTTTCAAGACAGAGCTTCCAAATAATCTTATTTCTAGTCTTTCCAAAATCACTTATAAAAGTTTTGACTTCCACCCTTGGTAGAAGTACCAAGGTATTCTTACCTTCTTCAAAACTCAAACCCCTTAAAGAACCACTCTATATCTCAAGCCCAGCTTGATGGTACCCATAGTAGTAGTTTTGAGATATTTGATAAGATGATTTGCCTTGATCTGCTTGCTAAGATGAATTGGTTTGATCTGCTGTTTGGATTGCTTGACTAGGAGTTAGTATGAGCCACCCTAGAAGCTCATCTTCAAATAACTAAACCACACCAACAATGCAACCTCTAATCCCTTGATAAGAAATCATCAAACCTTGGTAGGAAGATAACCTCCTCTCTTTTATCAGGATCACCTTTTGATAAGCTACTTAAAAAAACCCTAACTCTTGATCTAAGGCCTGGTACCACCTCTACAATCATCCTTGGGATATTCCTCACCATTCCCCATACCCTCTCTTGATCATGGACCCATTCACCAACTCTCCCAAGCTTGTTTTGAGCCTTAGCCACTCAAGTGACCAACTGTTCTTCCTTATCAGACTCCGTTTTGAGTCATTATTACCTTTTTGTAGCTTTTATTGTAGAAAGGACCAACTCAAGCCATGGATCCCCTCTACTTAACCCACCCCTCAACATCATCCACCTGATGATGGGTTTGAAACCTTGCATCCCTTCAAAAACACCACCTCTTGCATCCTAGTCAAAAACCCTAAATCTACTAAATTTTGGCTAAGTCAGAAACTGTTAACAACATCACATCTTTCAATCCCTACCTTTTTCAACCCTTGTGCATTTTTGAAAATGCACTTGAACCACCTTGTAAATATCCTAAGTATTTTCAAATACCACTCTTACCCTTGACTAAACCATTCTTGGACCCACTCGTCCTTGATGGTTTTGTAGGCAAGAAATTAGTATGTTCTACCAACCGTATCAACATGCCTACTATGGCAGAAGCTCCCATCTCCATGCCATCCTCCTTTTACCAACTCTTGGCATGGTTGTGCTCTACTCAACCTTGTCTATCAACCCACACTTCCTTTGTTTATGTTGGAGCCTTGTGCTTCTTAAAACCACATGGTTTTAGAGGCTAAATGATATTATCTTTTGACACCCTTATTTTCAACAAAGTTTGACATTAATTCTAGGAGCACTCAATCATGATCAAGACCAACCTTATGTACCATACTTATCTACATCACTTGGTCTATCCCTCCATGTGTCCCTCAGTCTATTTTAAGCTTTGAGCCATTTGTTTTTGTTTGACAAAGTAAGTATGAAAATAAGAAAACCCTAGATCACTAGTATCAACTTAACTCCTTTCTCTTTTCTCAATTTATACTCTACTCAAATTTGATAATTTTACCCTCACAAACCTATCACCACACTTGATCATGCCCTACACCCACAATAACCCATCTGAACGAGTTATGCCCTAGAGGCAAATAATAAAGTGTATTATTTGATATACCTCCTATATGTTCATAATACGTTTCATGCTGTGCTATAACTGTGTTAATACGAAACGTTAATACACGTGTGGTATGTAAACAAACCGTGTCTCTAGTTACCTCTAGTGAACTAGTTCATTGGTCATGAGGATGGTCTGTGTTTCAAGATCATGGGCATTTATGCCAACTGACAATGAGGTCATATTATTAGTTGAATAACATGGTAAAAAAATATCCGACCATTATATCTTAATGAGATCTAGTTACAAAGTTCACCATTGATGATAAAACACAGAGAACCTCGCAACCTGACCCTTTGACTATGAGGTAATGCAAATCACCATTCTGGAAGAAGCTTAGATGGTTATTAAGAATCATCTCGTAACAGGGCGATCAAAAAGGTGCCACTCAGGTTTTCTGAAGGGATGCGTAGAGGAGTACATATCAAGACCAGGATTTGTCTAGTCCATGTAACAGACATATACATGTGGCCATCTCGGTGACGTTGCATTAATGAAGCTTGCAAGCATGTGACTAGGTCACGGAATGTAACAACATGAGAACGAGAAAACAAGTTCATCGGTAACGAGATCGAACTAAGGTATGGAGATATCGAAGATCAAGTCTCGGATGAATTAGGTATCGAATGACAAAGGGAACGGGGAATGACTATCTCACGGTTCGAGCGATTGTATTCGTGAAATGCACGGGGATCACATGGCCATCCAGGTCCCTCTGTTGATCATTGATATGAGAATGGTCTCTATCATGTCCGGAGTGTTTCCGAACCGAAGGATGTCACACTTAAGGGTAGGGACGCTTAGAGTAGATGAGGTATCGTATGAGAAATAGAGAGAGAGAAATCGAAATAGTTTCGGTAACATCCGATGAAGATCAGAAAGGGGTCCGGAAAGTGTTCCGGAGTGAAGGAATAATATAATATGTGTATTTGAATGTTAATTGGAGAATTAATATTAAATATATATTTTATTTTATTTTTAAAGGCTCCATATTGCTAATGGGCCTCACCCGAAGGAAGGCCCAATAGGGCAAGGCGCCTAGGGAGTGGGGGCCGACCGGCCTAGGGCTGGTGGGCCGCCCTAGTGGGGCCCACCTAGGGCCGGCGACTTCCCCTAGGTAGCCGGCGGGTGTGGGGATTAGTCCCACACTGCCTGGCCCCTGGGTGGTGCGCCCCCTCCCACTATATAAAGGGGTCCTCCTCCCCCTTTGGAATCACCCATTCCTCTCATTCTCTCTCTCATCCACTGAGGACTTCTCCAAAATATTGGGGAGGACCTCGTGGTTGAGTTCTCCACCTTCACACTACCGTCGTGTAATCGGCGATCCGACATCTACTTCTTCCGCTGCTCGGTTGGATCGGAGTCCGGTTGACGTCTCCTACAACTGACGTGTGACGAACTTCGGAGGCACCACACTTGGGGTGCTGCTCGTCTTCATCAATATACGCCTTCCTGCGTAAGGCGTTCCTCTGTCTGCAAAGGTATGAATACTGTATTCCTTCTCCGTTACTTATGTCTACATAGTATAGATCCTGGTATTAGTGTTCGAGTAGATAGAATTTTTTTGTTTTTTGCTACGGAACCCTACAGTGGTATCAGAGCGGGTCTATGGGTAGACATGTCGTACGGATAGAACACATAGCAATATGTGGGCATTGATTCTCTAGTTGCTACCCTCTTTAGTGTTGTTGTTCATATCGCGGCACTGTTTGATGAAGTGGCCCCCAACCGACCTCACGTGGTGATTCACGAGACTGGTCCACAAATCAAAGTGGCTTAGGGGGGTGTTTGTATCTCTACAGTAGTGGATATGGCATTAACACTGGAGGGCCCTAAAAAGGGAAGAAGAACGGCAATCATTGAATCCTTGTTGTGGCTCGACGTTCGTAGGTGGGAAGGGGTTCTACTGCGAAATCCCTAAAGGCACGTAAAACATGCAATAGTTAATATAGAAGCGTCTATCTTTATTATTGCATAGGGGCAAGTATTATAACATGGCAATGACAAGTTTGTGAAACTTTAAAGCTGTTGATGATGATCATAAAGCTATAACCATGTCATAACACTTCACTTTTGAAGTATCACTTATTGTGCTAGTATACTTACTAGACGGTAGCATAATAAGATAATCCCTCATAGTATTCCAGTTATCATATTCCCCTTATGTGTGCACCACCAAGAAAGTTCTTCGGTATGAGGCGATCCATGGTTACAGGCCTAGGTGTCAGACATATCTATGTTCGCATACAGTGGGTGTAAGCCATGTTGCACTACGAATACACACGAGTTAGAACTGGCGAGCCTAGCATGTGCAGACATGGCCTCGGAATACAAGAGACCGAAAGGTCGAGCATGAATCACATGGTTGATGTGATCGACATTAGGGAATGCCCACCTTTGATATTGCACTAATGGCCGTGACGATCGGGGGAGGTGCAGGGGATTGGGATCATGTGATCACTAAACGAGTAGAGGGATGTTCGTTTAAGTGGGAGTTCTTTTAAAATACTACTTGAACTCATTATTATGAACATAGTCTAAACGCTTTGCAAATCCTTCGTAGATGTCTCGCCCACCCACCTTCAACCTTAGTACTTTCCTCGAGAAGGACAAGCCGAAAACTAATGGAACCAACTTCACCGCATGGTTCCGTAATCTTAGGATCCTCCTAGTCCCCTACAAGTTGACTTATGTCATTGAGTCTGAGCTTACGGCTAAGCCTGCAGATTCCGCCTCCTAGGACGAAAAGAATGTCTGGCAGTCCAAGGCGGACGATTTCTCCCTCATCCAGAGTGGAATGCTCTATGCCATGGAGCCGGAGTTTCAAAAGCATTTTGAGAAGATGAATGCTTTTGAGATCATTGAGGATCTCAAGGCCGTCTTCCCTCCACAGGCTCGTGCGAAGAGGTATGATGCTTCCGAGCTCTTCTTCTCTGCTAAAATGGAAGAGCACAGTAGCATTAGTGAGCACGTGGTCAAAATGTCTGGCTACGTTAAGCGCTTAAACGCCCTGGATTGCAAAATCCCGGAGGAGATCGCTATAGATAGGGTGTTGCACTCGCTACCTCCTAGCTATAAGAGCTTTGTGATGAACTACAACATGCAAGGGATTACTAAGACCCTTGCTGAGGTGTTCGCCATGCTCAAAACTGCTGAGGTTGAAATCAAGAAGGAGCACATGGTGCTGATGGTCAACAAGACCACCAACTTTAAGAAACCGGGGCAAAAGGGGAAATGCAAGGGTAAGAAGTCTAAGAGGGATGGAAGATTTGCTTCCAATACCTCAAAGACTGCCAAGCCTAGTCCTAAGCCCGACACTTCGTGCTTCTACTGGCTCTTGTTAATAGGTTAGTCCAGGAATTCATATGAAATGTACTCCAAAGTGTGGACAAAACACAAGAAAGTGGATAAAACCAAGCATGGAACATCAAAAATTATAGATACATTTGCAATGTATCAACATCCCCAAGCTTAACTCATGCTCGTCCTCGAGTAGGTAAGTGATAAAAAGAAAGAATAATTTTTGAGGTGACATGCACCATCAAAGACTTGATCAAAGTATTTGTAAAATATTCAAAGCTGGGATCATAGTACTTCAATCATAACATGAAATACAAAGTTCTAGCAATAAGACAAAGAAACTATGATGCAACATGAAAAGGCACAAACAAAAGATTCATGAATAACAATGCTTTGCAAGACGTTTGTTTGTTTCACATAAAGAAAACATAGCATAATAGTATTCAGCTTGTCCCTCATGGAGTAGCAAATATAAATGAATAGGACACCTTCAAAGTTCATAAGAGTGACTAGATTCAAAAGTTTAAAACAAGCAATATCAAGTTATGCATCAATCAACTAGTCTTGGGACAATGCACATAGAACTAAGAATGACCACTATGCTCTCAAAGTAGGTGCATAAAGGTAGAAGGTGGAGACTCAATATAATGGTGGAAGAAAGGCCTTTATAAAAGGAAGCAGGGATTCAAGTCTCATAAAGATCTTCCAAAAATTATGGTACTTATAGCTTTCAGCTCTCATTGCCCCTATCATAAGCATATTGAAGTGATTAAGGTTAAAGTGAACAAACTATGGTGTACATGCTTGACGAAGTATAAGTTAGAAATCTCATGTCCCTTGTATACGAGGGCCGCTCCTCATGCTACTCAAGTTTAGTCACCGGTAAGTTCTTGTCATTGTAAGTACATGTGTATCATAGAGAACCGCCAATGAGGTACCCCTTGCCCGATGATATGGAAGAATCCCCATATCAAAATGACAAGGCAAGCAGACAACGAGCATCTCAGCAATCTTCTTATTTACCATGGGAATATGGTGCTTTTTTTCTCTCTTTCCTCTTTTCATAATCTCTTTTTTTTATTTTTCTTTTTTTTCTCAATATAGGACTCTTTTTTTATAAGAAGAATGCTTCATAGACAGCTCATTATGGTTACGCTGCAGGTTTCCACCATGTCAGCATGGATTAGACCAGCCCAGTGCTTCTCTAACACATATACATAACTCCATGGACTTACAAGCTCCCCTTTCATTTCACACCGACGGCATCCATATACAAAAGAGCATGATATCAACTAGGTACAAGTACCAAGTGCAATGTTGAAAGCGTTCCCCATGAAAGCATGGTTCTGCTAATTCCCAAAAAATAAGTGCAAGCATATACAACATAGATGACACAATGGTTCAAGTTTATTAAGGGCAAGAAAAGTAAAGTGTGCCATCAAGTTCGTGAGAGCTTGAATCACTAGTTTTCTCATAACAAGTTTAATTTGGAAGGTAAACAAAAGCATGAATATACTTGGAATAGCATAAGCTAGTAGGTAGGTATGGTGGACTCTTTCGAATAACTTGGTTTAGGGAGTTGGATGCATGAGTGGAACTCATACTTGGTTGTGGAGGCTAGCAAAAGACTGGGAGCGACAAACTAAGAGAGCAATAATGGCCATAATCATGTAGAGCGACAAAACATCATTGATCAAAGCATAAAGTGATACTACAAGTTGAAAACTAAAGGATCATAAAGGCTTATGGTGACTTGAGATAGTCATAACATGGTGAGAGCATGTGCCAAGTCAACCCAAATAAAGCATCAAGGGAGAATACCACTATACTATGCTTTAATATGCTAAAACAACGCATGATTCATCCAAGGCACATTAAGCAATCTCAATTGTTTATAACAAGTCATGCTACAGCAAAGAATACTAAGCATAAAGCCAAAACAATACCAAGCATGGCATGACAAAGCATAGGCCACAGTCAAAAACATGCTCTTTTTACCACATAAGCACGAACTTTCCTACTCTTTTCCAAACCAAACCAAACTATTTGCAAACCAATGTATGAAAGAGGGGGTCCAACCAATTTATTTAGACAACTAAGCAAACGAAAAACCAAAACAAAAACGAAAAAGAAGACGCTCCAAGAACAACACAACTGTGCATGAAATAATAAAAATGAAGCGTTTGGAAGAAACCTGGGATTTTTATTGATGAAGAAGGGGATGCCTTGGGCTTCCCCAAGCTTTGATGCTTTTACTTCTTGGATATTTCTTGGGGTGACACGCGTGGAATCCCAAAGCTTGATCTTTAGTCCATCCTTCATCTCATTACTCATTCCTTCCATACACCTGAAATTTTTCCTTCATACAAACTTCACACAATCTTTATTAGCAACATTAGTGCACTCAAGATAATAAGTCTTTAGGTTTAGTTCCAACACCAATAAAACTTCCATAAAACACAAGATACTGTAGCACTTCCCTCAAAAAGCTCCCCAAAAGAACTCAAAATGGAACCAACAAGAAGCAAATGCAGAAAATGGCAGAAATCTTTCAAAACAGACCAGCAGGCAAATACATTTTTTTTCGAAGACCTTCTGTTGCTCAAATCAAAAAGTGTTGAACTAACGAAAGTTAGACAACAACCTGGGGCAGAAGCACAAAAATTCACACCTCAAAAATACGTTCAGAGATTTACACGAATGTTTACGGTGAAGCACAAAAATCTGTTTCGGGACAACAACTTTCCCAATCATTACTTCTCTCTCATTAGAGGTTACTCTTGGCACAAAAAAGCAAATAAAAAGGATAAGGAGAGGTTATTACTGAAGTAATAACTTGCAAGACTCATCTAAAACTATTGGGTTATCTCCCAATAAGTACTTTTCTTTAACGCCTTTAAGTTAGGCATAAGAAGCAAGAAAGAATCAAGTGTTCTCAAATGAAGAAGCATTAAGACCAAATTTTGTTTTCATAGGAGAGGCAAAAGAAATCTTCTCTCTCTTCTTAGGGAAGTGTTCTATACATTTCTTGAGTGGGAGTTGATATTTAATGGTGCCTTCTTGTTGGAGATATGCCCTAGAGGCAATAATAAATGTAGTTATTATTATATCTTTGTGTTTATGATAAATGTTTATATTCATGCTATAATAGTATTAACAAGGAAACATTAATACTTGTGTGAATTGTAAACTTAAATTGAAGTCCCTAGTATAGCCTCTATACTTCACTAGCTTGTTGGTTGATTGATGATTGTGGTTTCCCTATCATGAACATTGAGATGTTATCAACAACAAGATCATATCGTTAGGAGAATGATATGGTGGACATACTCCTATAGATAAGCGTAGCATAAAGATCAAGTCATTTCAATAGTTCAATTGCTATATGCTTTCTGATACATAGTAACCTAATTCCTTCGACCATGAGATCATGCATATCACCTTTCTTTGGATGGATGCTTTGATGTCATCAAACACCACCGTAATGGGTGGCTATAAAGGTGGCATTGAGTGTTCGGAAAGTATTGGTTGAAACACATGGATCAAGAGTGGGATTTGTCCATCCACATGACGGATAGATATTCTCTGGGCCCTCTCGGTGAAATGTCATCCAATTAGCTTGCAAGCATGTGACTGGGTCACAAGGGATCACATATCAGGAACGAAAAGAGTACTTATCGATGTGAGGTTGAACTAGGTATGCAGAGATACCGATGATCATAACCTCGGATAAGTAACATATCGTGAGACAAAGGGAAATTGGTATCGTATGTAAGTGGTTCATTCGATCGCAGTAATCGTAGAAGTATGTGGAGCCATATGAATTTCCAGATTCCTCTATTGGTTATTGTTGAGAAGTGTCTCGATCATGTCGCATAATTCACGAACCGTGGGAGACACACTTAAGATTGACGTTGTTTGAGTAGTTATGGTATTATGAGAAAGAGACCGAATGTTGTTGAGTCTCGGATGGGATCCGGATATCACGAGGTGATCCGGAATGGTCGGAGAATAAGATTCATATAAGGAAAGTCCTGTTTGAGTTGGGGAATGGTTCGGTGTTTTCATCGGGAACATTCTAGAAGGTCCCGAATGTCGGCACTCCGGAGGGAAGGGTACATGAATGTGTCATTGCATATTGGAATGATTGCATCATGTACTAGGTGTTCTTGCTGTCCAAAATAAAGGGTTTATTTAAATCCTAAATTGAAAAGTCAAACGGCCGTTTGAAAGTCAAACGGCAATTTTGGGAAGTGGGAAAGAGGAGGAGGTGGAGACCGACTTGGGAGGAGTCCCCTTGGCGGCGCCTCCCAAGGCCGACTTGGGAGGGACTCCTCCTCACTTGGCCTCCCACCTATAAAAGCAAGGGCAGGGCCTCCCCTCCTAGACACACAAGTTTCCTATCCTCTAAACTAAACCCTAGATCTAGACCCCGGTTTAGAGCTATTTCGGTTTAGAGCCTTCTAATTGGTTTAGAGCCTTCTAATTGGTGTGTCTAATTACTAGACCACTAATAGCCTCTCTCATAAGCTCCACCATACTACTTGCCGGCTTAAGGCGAAGCCTCAGGATTTCCCCTCTACCTCGGTACCACGCCGTTGTCTGGGAATCACGAGGAGAGTGCTACAACCTCCGCTCTTTGGAACAAGGGAGAGGAAGGTCTTCGTCAATCGAGCGATGTGACCGACTGGGGGAGCGCTGCTGGAACGTGGCCGGAAGGATCGTCTACGCGATCTTGAGATCGGAAGAAATCGACTACATCACCCACGAGAATCTGCTCTCGTTAAACACTTTGGAATCTTCGAGGGTGAGTTATTCCATCGACTCGTTGCTACAATCTAGTAGATAGATCTTGGCTTGTTTGTTTGTATGCGATAGAAAATTTTTGTTTTCCATGCTACGAACCCCTACAGTGGTATCAGAGCCGTGTCTATATGTAGATCTATTGCACGAGTAGAACACAATGGTCATTGTGGGCGTTGATGCTTTATTGTAGATTGCTTTTGTGTACTTTGCATCTTGCGGTATGTTGGGATGAAGCGGCCGGGCTAACCTTACATGACATCGTTCATGAGACTTGCTCCACGCTTGACATGCAACTTCGTATTGCATAAGTGGCTTCTTGGCTGTTTCTCCTAGCATAGTAAAGATCCAATTTACAACGGGTAATCAACAATGCTAGTATCAATGTTGTGGTTCTTGTTCGTAAGTTAGAACGACACTTATGGAAAGCCCCAAACCACGTAAAATATGCAAAGAAAGTAGAAGCGTCTAACTTTGTTTTGCAGGGGTGTGCAGTGATGTGATATGGCCATGATTGTGATTATATTTGATGTATGCAATGTTCCTTATTGTAAGTTGGCAACGGCATGAGCCATATGGTTGTCTTTAATTTCTGTTAAGACCTGCGTGTCTATTCAAAATAGTTGTAATAGTTGAAGCTGGTGGACGACAACCATGGAGAAGCGTCATTGACCTTGATGCAATGTCGGTGATGATGGAGATCATGTTCGTGCTTGAAGATGGAGATCGGAAGCACAAAGAAGAAAGGCCATATCATATCACATATTATGAATTGCATGTGATGTTAATCCTTTATGCATCTTGTATTGCTTAGTAGACGACGGTAGCATTATAAGATGATCCCTCATGCACATAAATTTCAAGTTCTAAAGTGTTCACCCTTAGTATGCACCGTTGCCAAAGCTTGCGCTTCGAAGCACCACGTGATGATCGGGTGTCTTTGATTCCTGGTGAATACAACGTAAGCAAGCCAGATTTGCTTATGCGGTAGCTAAGGTTTGATCTTGTGAGCCTAGCATGTGCAGACATGGCCTCAGGAACAAGGATCGCCGCAAGGTAAATCATGAATCATATAGTAGATATGATGAACATGATGATTGTTCGCCATTAAAACTATATCAACTCTCGTGATGATCGGTGTTGATGTAGTGGATTTGGTTCGTGTGATCACTAAAACAATGTGAGGGATGTTGTTTTGAGTGGGAGTTCACCTAGTTTAATTTCATTAATTAATTTGAACTCAATTTGCCATAAATTTAGTCTAAACTATTGCAAATATGTTGTAGATCAATGGCAGCCCTACCATCAATTTTAATGCGTTCCTAGAAAGAAAAGTTGAAAAACAATGGAAGCAACTTCATGGATTGGTTCCGCAATTTGAGGATTGTCCTCACATTTGGTAATTTGACCTATGTCTGGATGCATCGCTAGGTGACCACACAGCTGATGCTACCGATGAAGTAAAGAATGTTTACCTCGCTCGGAAGAATCAGTACTCCATAGTTCGGTGCTATCTTGTATGGTTTAGAATCGGAGCTTGAGAAAAGGTTTGAAGAGTCGATCCATATGATATTGTCGAGGATCTCAAATTAATCTTTGAGACTCATGCGGCAATTGAAAGTTATGAAGCTTCGAAAAGTTCTTTAATCGCAAGATGGAAGAGGGTAGCTCGTCGGTGAGCATGTGCTTAAGATGTCCAGACGCATAAATAAACTTCAAAGTTTGGGTATAGTGATTCCTAATACTTTGGGAGTTTACCGCATCCTCCAATCACTACCACCAAGTTACAAGAACTTTGTGATGAACTACAACATGCAGAACATGAACAAAGAGTTGCCAGAACTGTTTGCTATGTTAAAATCTGCAGAAGTGGAGATCAAGAAAGAGCACCAAGTGTTGATGGTCAATAAGACCACCAAATTCAAGAAAGGCAAGTCTAAGCAAAAGGGACACTTCAAGAAGGGTGGTAAGAAAGTTACCATACCGACGAAGAAGACCAAGGCTGGACCTAGGCCTGAACCCAGTGCTTTTCTTGCAAGGGAGAAGGTCACTGGGCGGAATTGCCCAAAGTACTTGGCGGATTTGAAGAGCAACATCAAGAAGAAAGGTATATCTGATATACATGTTATTGATGTGTATCTCACTAGTATTCGTAGTAGTGCACGGGTAATTGATCTTTGGTTCGGTTGCTCATATTTGTAACTCAAAGCAGAGCTGCAGAATAAACGGAAGCTAGTGAAGAACGAGGTGACGATGCGCGTAGGAAACGGATCAAAGGTTGATCGCGGTCGGCACGCTACCTCTTCATCTACCATCGGGATTAGTTTTATACTTAAATAATTGTTATTTGGTGCCTGCGTTAAGCATGAACATTATATCAGGATCTTGTTTATTGCGAGACAGTTACTTGTTTAAATCCGAGAATAATGGTTGTTCGATTTATATGAGTAATGTGTTTTATGCACATGCACCTTTGATAGATGGTCTATTAATATTTAATCTCGATATTGGAAATACACATATCAACAACATTGAGGCTAAACGTTTTAAATCAATCGATAATTCGACCTATATGTGGCCGCTGCGTCTTGGTCACATTGGAGTGAAGCGTATGAAGAAACTCCATTCGATGGACTTCTTGAATCACTTGATTTTGAATCACTTGAAAGATGCGAAGCATGTCGATGGGTAAAATGACTAAGACTCCATTTTACGGTATGATGGAGCGAGCTATGCACTTATTGGAAATCATACATACCGATGTGTGTGGTCCAATGAGTGTAGCATCGCGCGGTGGTTATCGTTATGTTCTTACCTTCACGGATGATTTGAGTAGATATGGGTATATCTATTTCATGAAACATAAGTCCGAAACTTTCGAGAAGTTTAAGGAGTTTCAAAGTGAGGTAGAGAATCAACGTAACAAGAAGATTAAATTTCTACGTTCTGATCGTGGAGGTGAATATCTAAGTTACGAGTTTGGCGAGCATTTAAAGAAATGTGGAATAATTTCGCAGTTGACACCGGGAACACCACAACAGTAATGGTGTGTCCGAACGTCGTAATTGAACTCTCTTAGATATGGTTCATTCTATGATGTTACTTACAGATTTACCGCTATCATTTTGGGGTTATGCATTAGAAACAGCCGCATTCACTTTAAATAGGGCACCGTCTAAATCCGTTGAAACGACACCGTATGAATTATGGTTTGGGAAGAAACCTAAATTGTCGTTCCTTAAAGTTTGGGGATGCGAATCCTATGTAAAGAAGTTACAGCCGGACAAGCTTGAACCCAAAGCGGAAAAATGCGTCTTCATAGGATACAGAAGGAAACTATTGGTTATACATTCTATCATAGATCCGAAGGCAAAATCTTCGTTGCAAGAATGGATCCTTTCTAGAGAAGGAATTTCTCTCGAAAGAAGTAATGGAAGGAAAGTAGAACTCGACGAGGTTGTCGAACCTTCTCTCGAAATTGCGAGTAGCGCAGCACGGAAGAAGTTCTGTGGTGCTGCACCAATAAGAGAGGAATCTAATGATGGTGATCATGAAAATTCGTTTGAAGTTGCTCTGAGCCTCGGAGGTCAACGAGAACTCGTACCACTCCATTGGTATGATTCCGTTATGAATGTCATGTTGGTAGACAACACCGATGACCCCGAGACATATGAGGAAGCGATGATGAGCCCAGATTCCAATAAATGGCAAGAAGCTATGAAATCCGAGATTGGATCCATGTACGAAAACCAAGTATGGACTTTGGTGGACTTACCGGATGGCCGGAAGGCTGTCGAGAACAAATGGATTTTCAAGAAGAAAACAGATGCTGATGGTAATATTATCGTCTATAAAGCTCGACTTGTGTCGCAAAAGGGTTTCGACAAATTCAAGGAGTTGACTACGATGAGACTTTCTCACGGTAGCGAAGCTAAAGTCTGTGAGGATTATGTTAGCAATCGCTGCATATTATGATTATGAGATATGGCGATGGATGTCAAAACAGCATTCCTCAATGGAGACATTGATGAAGAGTTGTATATGATACAACCCAAAGGTTTTGTCGATCCTAAAGATGCTAACAAGGTATGCAAACTTCAACGGTCCATCTATGGATTGAAGCAAGCATCCAGTTGGAATCAACGTTTTGATAAGGTAATCAAAAGTTTTGGTTTTATACAAACTTATGGAGAAGCTTGTATTTACAAGAAAGTGAGTGGGAGCTCTGTAGCGTTCTTAATACTGTATGTGGATGACATATTGTTGATTGGGAATGATGTAGACCTTCTTAATAGTGTCAAGGAATATTTGAATAATAGTTTTCAATGAAGGATCTTGGCAAAGCAGCTTACATATTAGGCATAAAGATTTATAGAGATAGATCGAAACGCCAAATATCATTGTCACAAAGTACATATTTGGACAAAGTTCTAAAGAGGTTTGGAATGGAAGATAGCAAGAAAGGGTTCTTGCCCATGTTGTCCAATACGACCTTGAGTAAAACTCAAAGTCCGACATCGGCGTAAGATAGAGAAAGATGAGTAAGACTCCTATGCCTCAGCCATAGGATCTCTAATGTATGCCATGCTATGTACTAGACCCGACATCGCATATGTCGTTAGTCTAACTAGCAGATATCAAAGTGATCCAGAGTGGATCATTGGACTGATCAAAAACATCCTTAAGTACTTGAGAAGAACTAAGGATATGGTTCTTTCTTATGGAGGTGATGAACAGCTCGTTGTTAATGGTTACACCGATGTTAGTTGGAACACCGATCCGGATGATTCTAAATCACAACTGGATACGTATTTATTTTGAATGGTGCAGCAGTTAGCTGGAGGAGTGCAAAGCAAAGCGTTGTGGCGAGATCTTCAATGAATCGGAATACATGGCTGCCGGAGGCTTCACAAGAAGCGATATGGATGAAAGAGTTCATTCAGAGCTGGGTGTGGTTCCAAGTCTGGACCCAATGTCTATCTCATGTGATAACATGGGCGCCATAGCCAATGCGCAAGAACCAAGGTCACACAAGAAGCTGAAGCATATCAAGCTGCGTTTTCACGCTATTCGAGAACATATCCAAGATGGGGATATAAAGATTTGCAAAGTACACACAGATCTGAATGTGGCGGATCCGTTGACTAAACCTCTCCCGAGGGCAAAACATGACCAACACCAAACTGCCATGGGTGTTCGGTATATTACCATGTAATCTAGATTAGATGACTCTAGTGCAAGTGGGAGACTGTTGGAGATATGCCCTAGAGGCAATAATAAATGTAGTTATTATTATATCTTTGTGTTTATGATAAATGTTTATATTCATGCTATAATAGTATTAACAAGGAAACATTAATACTTGTGTGAATTGTAAACTTAAATTGAAGTCCCTAGTATAGCCTCTATACTTCACTAGCTTGTTGGTTGATTGATGATTGTGGTTTCTATCATGAACATTGAGATGTTATCAACAACAAGATCATATCGTTAGGAGAATGATATGGTGGACATACTCCTATAGATAAGCGTAGCATAAAGATCAAGTCATTTCAATAGTTCAATTGCTATATGCTTTCTGATACATAGTAACCTAATTCCTTCGACCATGAGATCATGCATATCACCTTTATCGATGGATGCTTTGATGTCATCAAACACCACAATCGTAATGTGGTGGCTATAAAGGTGGCATTGAGTGTTCGGAAAGTATTGGTTGAAACACATGGATCAAGAGTGGATTTGTCCATCCACATGACGGATAGATATTCTCTGGTCTCTCGGTGAAATGTCATCCAATTAGCTTGCAAGCATGTGACTGGGTCACAAGGGATCACATATCACGAACGAGAAAAGAGTACTTATCAAGAACGAGGTTGAACTAGGTATGCAGAGATACCGATGATCATAACCTCGGATAAGTAACATCGTGAGACAAAGGGAAATTGGTATCGTATGTAAGTGGTTCATTCGACGCAAAGTAATCGAGAAGTATGTGGGAGCCATATGAATTTCCAGATTCCTCTATTGGTTATTGTTCGAGAAGTGTCTCGATCATGTCCGCATAATTCACGAACCGTAGGGAGACACACTTAAGGATTCACGTTGTTTGAGTAGTTATGGTATTATGAGAAAGAGACCAATGTTGTTCGAGTCTCGATGGGATCCGGATATCACGAGGTGATCCGAATGGTCCGAGAATAAGATTCATATAAGGAAAGTCCTGCTTCGGAGTTGGGGAATGGTTCCGTGTTTTCATCGAACATTCTAGAAGGTCCTGAATGTCCCAAGACCGAGGGGAAGGGTACATGAATGTGTCATTGCATATTGGAATGATTGCATCATGTACTAGGTGTTCTTGCTGTCCAAAATAAAGGGTTTATTTAAATCCTAAATTGAAAAGTCAAACGCCGCTTTGAAAGTCAAACGGCAATTTTGGGAAGTGGAAAAGAGGAGGAGGTGGAGACCGACTTGGGGAGGAGTCCCTTGGTCGGCGCCTCCCAAGGCCGACTTGGGAGGGACTCTCCCTTGGCCACCGCCCTCCCACCTATAAAAGCAAGGGCAGGGCCTCCTCCTAGACACACAAGTTTCCTATCCTCTAAACTAAACCCTAGATCTAGACCCCGCTTAGAGCTATTTCTGTTTAGAGCCTTCTAATTGGTTTAGAGCCTTCTAATTGGTGTGTCTAATTACTAGACCACTAATAGCCTCTCTCATAAGCTCCACCATACTGCACCGGCTTAAGGCGAAGCCTCGGGATTTCCCTCTACCTCCCATTCACGCCAGTCAGCTAGGAATCACGAGGAGAGTGCTACAACCTCCGCCCTCACTGAACAAGGGAGAGGAAGGTCTTCACGAAAATCGAACGCAGGACCGATCATGGGAGCGCTGCTGAACGTGGCCGAAGGATCGTCACGCGATCTTGAGATCGGAAAGAGTACGACTACATCACCCACGAGAATCGCTCGTTAAACACTTTGGAATCTTCGAGGGTGAGTTATTCCATCGACTCGTTGCTACAATCTAGTAGATAGATCTTGGCTTGTTTGTTTGTATGCGATAGAAATTTTTTGTTTTCCATGCTACGAACCCCTACACTTCTTTCATATCAATAATGGCACCAACAGTTCTAAGAAAAGGTCTTCCCAAAGTAATAGGACAAGAAGCATTGCATTCAATATCCAAAACATAGAAATCAACGGGGACATAGGCATTGTTAACCATAATAAGAACATCATTAATACTCCCCATGAGTTTCTTTTTAGCATTATCATCAAGTGGGACATTCAAATAACAATCTTCAAGAGGAGGCAAATCAAGCATATCATAAATCCTTCTAGGCATAATAGAAACACTACTATCAAGGTCACATAAAGCTTTGAGATCAAAGTCATTCACTTTCATATTAATGATGGGTTCCCACCCATCTTCTTGTTTTATAGGAATAGAAGCTTTATGTTTCATCTTTTCTTCTTTAATCTTTATGAGGGCATCAGTAATGTGTTTTGTAAAGGCCATGTTCATAGCACTAGCATTAGGACTTTTAGCAAGATTTTGTAGGAACTTAATAACTTCAGAGATATTACAACCATCAAGATCAAAACCATACTTATCATCTAGAGTAGTAGAACTATTACTAGCCTCAATACTAGTGGTGGTGATAGTAGAAACACTAATGTTTCTAGCAATTTCATCTTCTCTTTCCCACTTAGCATGTAATTCAGCTAATAGTCCAACATTTTCATCAATTCTTACTTGTACAGCATTAGTGGTTGCAAAGGGATTATCATTAGTTTCAGGTTTAGCAACCATTTTATTCAAAGAAGATTGAGCTTCAGCCAAGGATGCTATATTTCTTTCAGCATTAGAGAGTTTTTCCTAAATAGCTTTATTGAAAGCAGTTTGCTTACTAATAAAGTCTTTAAGCATAACTTCAAGTTCAGATGGTGCACTCCTATTATTGTTGTAGGAACTTCCATAAGCATTACCATTGTTGGGAGGATATGGCTTATAATTGTTGTTACCAAAATTATTCCTATAAGCATTATTGCCAAAGTTGTTATTTCTTATGAAATTCACATCAACTTGCTCTTCTTGAGCAACCAAAGAAGCCAAAGGAACATTATTTGGATCAATATGGGCTTTCTCATTAACAAGCATAGACATAATAATATCAATCTTATCACTCAAGGAGGAGGTTTCCTCAATAGAATTTACCTTCCTACCTTGTGGAGCTCTCTTAGTATGCCATTCAGAATAATTAACCATCATATTGTCCAGAAGTTTTGTTGTAGCACCCAAAGTAATGGTCATAAAGGTACCTCCAGCAGCAGAATCCAATAGGTTCCTTGAAGAGTAGCTCAATCCTGCATAAAAAGTTTGGATGATCATCCAAGCAGTCAGTCCATGAGTGGGACAATTCTTAACCAAAGATTTCATTCTTTCCCAAGCTTGAGCAACATGCTCATTATCAGATTGTTTAAACTTCATTATTTCACTTCTCATAGATATAATCTTAGCAGGAGGATAGTATTTTCCAATAAAAGCATCTTTGCACTTAGTCCAAGAATCAATACTATTCCTAGTTAAGGAATTTAACCATTCTTTAGCTTTTCCTCTCAAAGAGAAATGAAACAATTTAAGCTTAATAATATCACCATCTACATCCCTATGCTTTTGCATCTCACAAAGTTCAACGAAGTTATTTAGATGGGAAGCAACATCTTTATTACTAATACTAGAAAATTGTTCTCTCATAACAAGATTGAGCAAAGCAGGTTTTATCTCAAAGAAAGTATCTTTAGGCACAGGTGGAGCAATAGGTGTGCTCATAAAATCATTGTTGTTGGTGCTAGTGAAGTCACACAACTTAGTGTTTTCAAGAGTAGTCATTTTTTGGGGTTTTCAAATAAGAAAGCAAACTAGTAGAACTAAATTTTTTGTGTTTCTAATAAAGAAACAAGCAAACAAAACAAAAATAAACTAAGCAAAACAAAAATAAGAAAGTAAAGAGATTGGTTATGAGGGACTCCCCTTGTGAAGATGTCCTTGACTCCCCGACAACGGCGCCAGAAAAATGCTTGATGGCTCAATGTACGGTGCCAGAAAAGTGCTGGTGCGGTTTTGATGTAGAGCTCATTGGGAACCCCAAGAGGAAGATATGACGAGCATAGCAGCAAGTTTCCCTCAGTTATGAAACCAAGGTTTAATCGAACCAGTAGGAGCAAGGAAACACCCCAAAGGTGTTGCTATTGAGCCTTGGCATGCACTACCGGTGCTAGTAGCAACGTGGAGACCTGCACAACACAACCACAGAACTTTGTCCCCAACTTGCGATGAGGTTGTCAATCTCACCCTTTTTTGCTGAAAACAAAGGATTAAACGTATCGAATGGAAAGAAGTAATAGTTTGCAGAAAGTAAACACAAAGCAGTACAAGTTTATAGATTGTATGTAAAAGTAAAGACAAGGACCGGGATCCATAGTTCACTAGAGGTGGCTCTCCTTAAGATAGATAACATGCTGGGTGAACAAATTACAGCGGGGCAATTAACAAACATCGAGAAAGAAATACATGCATATACTAATCATCTTGACTCCTTTGGAACTTGATTGGGCATTACAACATTATACATAGACCGCCATCCAACTGCATCTATGACTAATAATCCACCTTCAGGTTATCATCCGAACCCCTCCAAGATTAAGTTGCAAGCACAGATTATTGCTTTATTTAATCATGGTAAAGTAAACAATACGATTGTTCTATGAATAAAGGATTGTTGTTTTCTCCCTAGTAGCAAAAACACATCTAGTACCTTAGAGATTTCTGTCACTTCCCCAGATTACCAGAGGCATGAACCCACTATCGAGCATAAATACTAACTCTTGGAGTTGCTAGCATATACTTGGCCAAGATAGCTACTAACAACGGAAAGCATGCAAGATCACAAATAACAAAGACATGATAGAATCAATAATCAATCTGAAATAGCATCTCAATATCCATCGGATCCCCGCAAACACAACATGCAGAATTACAAATAGATGATCTTGATCATGAACGGAGCTCACAAGATCTAGACATGAAAGCACAAAGGAGGAGAACCAGCCATCTAGCTACTACATGGATCCGTAGTCCAAGGATGAACTACTCACGCATCACACTGGAGGCTTGCATGGTGATGAAGAAGGCCTCTGGTGAATTCCCTCTCCGTGGTGCCGGGAAGAGCTTCAGATCCCTCCCGATCTAGGGATGGAGATGACGGCGGCTACAGACTCTTCCGTGGATTTTTGATCGGGTCCTTAGGGTTTTCGTCCCAAAGGCAATATATAGGCGGAAGGAGAGGCTGATGGGGTGCCTGGGGCCACCACACCACCCCCTGGCGCGGGATAAGCCTGGCCGCACGACCAGGTGGTGTGGCCGGCCTCTGGCCCCTCTCCGTCTCGTATTCTGGCATCTGATGACTTCCAGAAAAATAGGCACTTTGGCTTTTGTCCCGTCCAATTACGAGAATATTCATTTCTAACTTTCCTGAAACCAAAAACAACAGAAAATAGGCAGCTGGCACTGTGGCTCTTGTTAATAGGTTAGTCCAAGAAATCATATGAAAAGTACTCCAAAGTGTGGACAAAACACAAGAAAGTGGATAAAACCAAGCATGGAACATCAAAAATTATAGATACATTTGCAATGTATCAGAAACCGCTGCTTTTATTTTAAACCGAGCACCATCCAAATCCGTGGAGACAACCCCATATGAGATATGGCATGGCAAGAAACCAATGTTGTCATTTCTAAAAGTTTGGGGATGTGAGGTTTACGTCAAGAAACTACAGCCTGACAAACTCGAACCCAAATTAGAAAAATGCATCTTTGTAGGATACCCAAGGGAAACCATTGGATATACTTTCTACAACCAAGCCGAGGGCAAAACATTTGTCGCAAAAACCGACACCTTTCTCGAGAAAGAGTTTCTTACAAAAGGAGTAAGTGGAAGGAAAATTGAGTTAGATGAAATTGTTGACCCTTCTCTTCAAATTCCGAGTAGCGCAACGGAAGCTGTTCCGAAACCGCTCTCTAATATGGAGGAAGAGCCCATTGATGATGATCAAAACAATGACTTCGAAACTCCTGAGGTTCACAGGTCTACAAGGGTTCGTGCCACTCCTGATTGGTACAACAGCCTTGTGATGTCTGTCATCCTAGATGAACAGGAAGAACCTGCAAACTACAAAGAAGCTATGGATAGTGCTGACTCCAAGAAATGGCTAGAAGCCATGAAATCCGAAATAGGATCCATGCATGAAAACCAAGTTTGGACCTTGGTGGATCTTCCAGAAGGTCGCAAGGCCTTAGAAAATAAATGGATCTTTAAGAAAAAGATAGATGTGAATGGTAATGTGACCATTCACAAAGCTCGACTTGTCTAAAGGGTTTCCGACAAATTTAAGGAGTTGACTACGACGAGACTTACTCTCCCATAGTGATGCTTAAGGCTATCAGGATTTTAATAGCAATTGGTGCACTTTTCGACTATGAAATTTGGCAGATGGATGTCAAGACCGCATTCCTTAATGGTCACATTGATGAAGATTTGTATATGATGCAACCAGAAGGTTTTGTTGATCCTAAGGATGCTGGAAAGGTATGCAAGCTTCAACGGTCAATTTATGGATTGAAGCAAGCATCTCGGAGCTGGAACCAATGTTTTGATCAAGAGTTTTGGATTTGTCCAAAACCAAAAAGAGTTCTGTGTTTACAAGAAAGCGAGTGGGAGCTCAGTTGTTTTCTTAGTAGTATATGTGGATGACATATTACTCATGGGAAACGATGTGGATCTTATGAAAAGCGTGAAAGCATATTTGAGCAACCAATTTTCCATGAAGGATCTAGGTGAAGCTGCATATATATTAGGAATCAAGATCTATAGAGATAGATCAAGGCACCTAATAGCATTGAGTTAGAGTACTTACGTAGAAAAGATTTTGAAGAGGTTCAAAATGGAAAACACCAAGATGGGTTTTACACCTATGATGAAGAATTGCAAAATGAGTATGACTCAATGTCCTGTAACGGACGATGATAGAGAGAAGATGTCTTACATTCCCTATGCTTCAGCCATAGGATCTATCATGTATGCAATGCTAAGTACACGACCTGATGTGGCATTGGCTCTTAGTTTGACGAGCCGATATCAGAGTAATCCAGGACCGGATCACTGGACAGCTGTGAAAAATATCCTAAAGTATCTGAGAAGAACAAAGGATATGTTCCTAATCTATGGAGGAAATGATGAAGCTCTAAACGTAACGGGTTACGTAGATGCGAGCTAGAATTCAGATCATGATGACTCGAAGTCTCAAATAGGATTTGTTTTCTTGGTGAATGGTGGGGCGGTTAGCTGGAAGAGCAAGAAGCAGCCGGTGGTGGCACAATCTTCAATGGAGTCTGAATACATTGTTGCAGCTGATGCAGCAAATGAAGCTGTTTGGCTAAGGAATTTCGTCATCGAACTAGGAGTTTTTCCCAATGCGCAAGACCCCGTGACGATCTATTGCGATAACTCGGGTGCTATTGCAAACGCAAGGGAACCAAGAACTCATTCCACAGCCAAACACATCAAGCTAAGATTTCACATCATCCGGCAGAACGTTGACGAAGGTGAAGTCAAGATTTGCAAAGTAGATACGAAACTGAATGTGGCAGATCCTCTGACTAAAGCTCTCCATCTGGATAAGCACGAACAACACCGAGATTCCATTGGTGTTAGGTTCCTGCCTATTATAAACTAGTTTTGTTTATACTCTAGTGCAAGTGGGAGACTGAAGGAGTTATGCCCTAGAGGCAAATAATAAAGTGTATTATTTGATATATCTCCTATATGTTCATAATACGTTTCATCTTGTGCTATAACTGTGTTAATAAGAAACATTAATACATGTGTGGTATGTAAACAAACCGTGTCTCTAGTTACCTCTAGTGAACTAGTTCATTGGTCATGAGGATGGTCTGTGTTTCAAGATCATGGGCATTTATGCCAACTGACAATGAGATCATGTTATTAGTTGAATAACATGGTAGACAAACATCCAACCGTTATATCTTAATGAGATTGATGTCTACGCACTTCTATTCTTGTAGACAGTTGTTGGGCCTCCAAGTGCAGAGGTTTGTAGAACAGCAGCAAGTTTTCCCTTAAGTGGATCACCCAAGGTTTATCGAACTCAGGGAGGAAGTGGTCAAAGGTATCCCCTCTCAAGAAACCCTGCAATCAAGATACAATAAGTCTCTTGTGTCCCCAACACACCCAATACACTTGTCAGGTGTATAGGTGCACTAGTTTGGCGAAGAGATAGTGAAATACAAGTGGTATGGATAATTATAAGAGGTAACGGTGATAGAAAATAGCTTGATGGCGTGGAAAAGACTAAAGTAAAACTGAAATAAAGATAGAAGCAAGCAAACATGTAATAGATCTAGTAGCAAACGGTGTTTCAGTGCTTAGAAACAAGGCCTAGGGATCATACTTTCACTACTGAACACTCTCATATAAATATATTCTTCTTTATGATACTACGCTGAACTACTCTCCGGTTGGACACTCTAATCGTTGGTAGGGCTATAACAGCACACCTCAAAGTTCATCTTTCCCATCTAGAAACCCCACACTGTCACCTTGAGCACTAGATGGTTCAAACAAACACCACAATTTCATAAAGACATCCAACTCCAAATATAACTCATAACAAGTATTTGTAATCTCTAGCCTAAGTGCCACCATGGTGTGCACGCTGTCACTTTCACACACATGGGGAGAGCAGAGATCTATTAAAGCACTTGAGTAGCAAGGTAGATCTATAGATTACAAGCTCATGATCTCAATAAGATCATGCATAGAGAGAGATGAACACATAGCTACCGGTAGAACCCTTAGCCTCGAGAGAGATCTACTCCCTCCTCATCATGGGAATCAGCAATGGTGATGGAGATGGTGGTGGAGATCGATGGAGATGGCGCTGGGGGCACTTCCCTGTCCCGACAGGGTGCCGGAACAGAGACTTTCTGTCCCCCGAATCTCCTCTTTGGTGGCGACAGCGCTGCGAAACTTTTCGTGGATTTCTGATTGACTACCTAGGGTTTTTGCCTCGGGGGAGATGTATAGGCGAAAGAGGCAAGGTCGGTGGCCGGCCAGGGGGCCCACACCATGCCCTGGCGCGTCCAAGGGGGACCCGCGCCTAGGGGTGGTGTGGCCACCCTGTGGCCCCTCTCCGACTCTCCTTCTAGATCCGTGAGTCTTCCGGGAAAATAGTAACTTTGGCTTTTGTCCCGTCCAATTATGAGAATATTCATTTTCTGACTTCCTGGACCCAAAAACAGCAAAAAACAGGAAACTGGCACTGTGGCATCTTATTAATAGGTTAGTCCAAGAAATGATATAAAAAGCACTCCAAAGTGTGGACAAAACACAAGAAAGTATATAAAACCAAGCATGGAACATCAACAATTATAGATACATTTGCAATGTATCAACATCCCCAAGCTTAACTCCTGCTCGTCCTCGAGTAGGTAAGTGGTAAAAAGAAAGAATAATTTTTGAGGTGACATGCACCATCATAAACTTGATCAAAGTATTTGTAAAACATTCAAAGCTGGGATCATAGTACTTCAATCATAACATGAAAGACAAAGTTCTAGAAATAAGACAAATAAACTATGTTGCAACATGAAAATGCACAAACAAAAGATTCATGAATAACAATGCTTTGCAAGACGTTTGTTTGTTTCACATAAATAAAACATAGCATAATAGTATTCAGCTTGTCCCTCATAGAGTAGCAAATATAAATGCATAAGACACCTTCAAATTTCATAAGAGTGACTAGAGACAAATAGTTTAAAACAAGCAATATCAAGGTATGCATCAATCAATAAGTCTTGGGACAATGCACATAGAACTAAGAATGGCCACTATGCTCTCAAAGTAGGTGCATAAAGGTAGAAGGTGGAGACTCAATATAATGGTGGAAGAAAGGCCTTCATAGAAGGTAGTTGGGATTTAAGTCTCATAAAGAGCTTCCAAAAATTATGGTACTTTTTAGCTTTTAGCTCTCATTGCCCCTATCATAAGCATCTTGAAGTGATTAAGGGTAAAGTGAACAAACTATGGTGTATATGCTTGACGAAGTATAAGTTAGAAATCTCATGTCCCTTTTATACGAGGGCCGCTCCTCATGCTACTCAAGTTTAGTCACCGGTAAGTTCTTGTCATCGTAAGTACATGTGTATCATAGAGAACCGCCAACGGGGTACCCCTTGCCCGATGATACGGAAGAATCCCCATATCAAAATTACAAGGCAAGCAGACAACGAGCATCTCAGCAATCTTCTTATTTACCATGGGAATATGGTGCTTTTTTTCTCTCTTTCCTCTTTTCATAATCTCTTTTTTTTCTCTTTTTTCTCAATATAGGACTCTTTTTTTATAAAAATAATGCTTCATAGACAGCTCATTATGGTTACGCTGCAGGTTTCCACCATGTCAACATGGATTAGACCAGCGGCCCAGGCATTTCTCTAACACATATACATAACTCCGTGGACTTACAAGCTCCCCTTTCATTTCACACCGACGACATCCATATACAAAAGAGCATGATATCAACTAGGTACAAGTACCAAGTGCAATGTTGAAAGCGTTCCCCATGAAAGCATGGTTCTGCTAATTCCCAACAAATAAGTGCAAGCATATACAACATAGATGACACAATGGTTCAAGTTTATTAAGGGCAAGAAAAGTAAAGTGTGCCATCAAGTTCGTGAGTGCTTTAATCACTAGTTTTATCATAACAAGTTTAAGTTGGAAGGTAAACAAAAGCATGAATATACTTGGAATAGCATAAGCTAGTAGGTAGGTATGGTGGACTCTTTCGAATAACTTGGTTTAGGGAGTTGGATGCATGAGTGGAACTCATACTTGGTTGTGGAGGCTAGCAAAAGACTGGGAGCGATAAACTAAGAGAGCAATAATGGCCATAATCATGCAGAGCGACAAAACATCATTGATCAAAGCATAAAGTGATACTACAAGTTGAAAACTAAAGGATCATAAAGGCTTATGGTGACTTGAGATAGTCATAACATGGTGAGAGCATGTGCCAAGTCAACCCAAATAAAGCATCAAGGGAGAATACCACTATACTATGCTTTAATATGCTAAAACAACGCATGATTCATCCAAGGCACATTAAACAATCTCAATTGTTTATAACAAGTCATGCTACAGCAAAGAATACTAAGCATAAAGCCAAAACAATACCAAGCATGGCATGACAAAGCATATGCCACAGTCAAAAACATGCTCTTTTTACCACATAAGCACGAACTTTCCTACTCTTTTCCAAACCAAACCAAACTATTTGCAAACCAATGTATGAAAGAGGGGGTCCAACCAATTTATTCAGAAAACTAAACAAACCAAGCAAATGAAAAACCAAAACAAAAACGAAAAAGAAGACGCTCCAAGAACAACACAACTGTGCATGAAACAATAAAAATGAAGCGTTTGGAAGAAACCTGGGATTTTTATTGATGAAGAAGGGGATGCCTTGGGCTTCCCCAAGCTTTGATGCTTGTACTTCTTGGATATTTCTTGGGGTGACACGCGTGGAATCCCAAAGCTTGATCTTTAGTCCATCCTTCATCTCATTACTCCTTCCTTCCATACACCTGAAATTTTTCCTTCATACAAACTTCACACAATCTTTATTAGCAACATTAGTGCACTCAAGATAATAAGTCTTTAGGTTCAGTTCCAACACCAATAAAACTTCCATAAAACACAAGCTACTGTAGCACTTCCCTCAAAAAGCTCAATTCCCAAAAGAACTAAAAAAGGAACCAACAAGAAGCAAATGCAAATAATGGCAGAAATCTGTCAAAACAGACCAGTAGGTAAAGAAGAATTTTTTCGAAGACCTGCTGTTGCTCAAATCAAATAGCGTTGAACTAATGAAAGTTAGACAACAACCTGGGACAGAAGCACAAAAATTGGCGCCTCAAAAGGACGTTCAGAGATTTTACACGAATTTTATGGTGAAGCACATAAATCTGTTTTGGGACAGCAACTTTCCCAATCATTACTTCTCTCTCATTAGAGGTTACTCTTGGCACAAAAAGGAAATAAAAAGGATAAGGAGCGGTTATTACTGAAGTAATAACTTCCAAGACTCAACTAAAACTTTTGGGTCATCTCCCAATAAGTACTTTTCTTTAACGCCTTTAAGTTAGGCTTGATAGTTTGAGAAGATGCTCACATAAGAAATATGAATTGAAGTAAAAGTGAGCATCAAGAAGCAAATTCAAAACACATTTAAGTCTAACCCACTTCCTATGCATAGGAATCTTGTAAAGAAACAAGTCATGAAAGCACAAAGCAACAAGCATAGGAAAGCAAAACAAGTGCAACTTCAAGACTTTCAACATAAAGAGGGGAAACTTAATATTATTGAGATGCATAAAACCATATTTCCCTCTCCCATAATAACTTTCAGTAGCATCATGAATAAAATTAACAATATAACTATCACAAGAAACATTCTTATCATGAGCCATATGCATAAAAGAATTAATACTCCCCACATAAACATAGTCATTCTTATTGAATGTATTGGGAGCAAATTCAACAAAATAGCTATCATTATTATTCTCATCACCATAATCATCAAATATAGGAGGCATATTGTAATCATAATTAATTTTCTCCTCAATAGTAGGTGGACTAAAAATATCATATTCATCATTGTAATCATCATATATTGGAGGCATAGTATCATCATAAGCAATAGAATAGCTATCTTCCAAAGCTAGGGAACTAAAAAGATCATTTTCATAAAAACTAGCTTCCCCAAGCTTAGAATTTTCCATAGCATTAGCAATATTGGTGTCCAAAGAATTCATACTAACAACATTGCTATTAGCATGCAAATAAAGTTCCATAGGTTTTTTAATTTTCTCTTCAAACACTTCATGTCCTAACTCAAGATAAATACTATAAATCTCTCTAATTTTTTTGTTGTTTTCCATTAGGCCTAACTAGTGAAAACAAGAAACAAAAAGACAAAATTGCATAATCTAAAGGAAATAACTTCGAGCACTCACACCGGAGGATGTGAGTACCTTTTACCTTACCTCCCCGGCAACGGCGCCAGAAAATAGGCGTTTGCCGTGGGAGGTTCTTCTTCTTTAATCCTCCGGTGTGAATACCTGTTACCTTACCTCCCTGGCAACGGCGCCATAAAATAGCTTGATGTCTACGCACTTCTATTCTTGTAGACAGTTGTTGGGCCTCCAAGTGCAGAGGTTTGTAGAACAGCAACAAGTTTTCCCTTAAGTGGATCACCCAAGGTTTATCGAACTCAGGGAGGAAGTGGTCAAAGGTATCCCCTCTCAAGCAACCCTGCAATCAAGATACAAGAAGTCTCTTGTGTCCCCAACACACCCAATACACTTGTCAGGTGTATAGGTGCACTAGTTCGGCGAAGAGATAGTGAAATACAAGTGGTATGGATAATTATAAGTGGTAATGGTGATAGAAAATAGCTTGATGGCGTGGAAAAGACTAAAGTAAAACTAAAATAAAGATAGAAGCATGGAAACATGTAACAGATCTAGTAGCAAACGGTGTTTCAGTGCTTAGAAACAAGGCCTAGGGATCATACTTTCACTAGTGAACACTCTCATATAAATATATTCTTCTTTATGATACTACGCTGAACTACTCTCCAGTTGGACACTCTAATCGTTGGTAGGGCTATAACAGCACACCTCAAAGTTCATCTTTCCCATCTAGAAACCCCACACTGTCACCTTGAGCACTAGATGGTTCAAACAAACACCACAATTTCATAAAGACATCCAACTCCAAATATAACTCATAACAAGTATTTGTAATCTCTAGCCTAAGTGCCACCATGGTGTGCACGCTGTCACTTTCACACACATGGGGAGAGCAGAGATCTATTAAAGCACTTGAGTAGCAAGGTAGATCTATAGATTACAAGCTCATGATCTCAATAAGATCATGCATAGAGAGAGAGATGAACACATAGCTACCGGTAGAACCCTTAGCCTCGAGAGAGATCTACTCCCTCCTCATCATGGGAATCAGCAATGGTGATGGAGATGGTGGTGGAGATTGATGGAGATGGCTCCGGGGGCACTTCCCGTCTGGCAGGTGCAAAACAGACTTTCTGTCCCCCGAATCTCCCCTTCGGTGGCGGCGGTGCTGCGGAACTTTTCGTGGATTTCTGATTAACTACCTAGGGTTTTTGCCTCGGGGGAGATATATAGGTGAAAGAGGCAAGGTCAGTAGCCAGCCAGGGGGCCCACACCATGCCCTAGCGCAGCCAAGGGGGACTCGCGACTAGGAGTGGTGTGGCCACCCTGTGGCCCCTCTCCGACTCTCCTTCTAGCTCCGTGAGTCTTCTGGGAAAATAGTAACTTTGGCTTTTGTCCCGTCCAATTCTGAGAATATTCATTTTCTGACTTCCTGGAACGAAAAACAGTAGAAAACAGGCAACTAGCACTATGGCATCTTGTTAATAGGTTAGTCCAAGAAATCATATGAAAAGCACTCCAAAGTGTGGACAAAACACAGGAAAGTAGATAAAACCAAGCATGGAACATCAAAAATTATAGATACATTTGCAATGTATCAGAGATCTAGTTACAAAGTTCACCATTGATGATAAAACAAAGAGAACCTCGCAACCTGATCCTTTGACTATGAGGTAATGCAAATCACCATTCCAGAAGAAGCTTAGATGGTTATCAAGAATCATCTCGTAACAAGGTGATCAAAAAGGTGCCACTCAAGTTTTCCGAAGGGATGCGTAGAGGAGTACATATCAAGACCAGGATTTGTCTAGTCCATGTAACAGAAAGATACATGTGGCCATCTTGGTGATGTTGCATTAATGAAGCTTGCAAGCATGTGACTAGGTCACGGAATGTAACGACATGAGAACGAGAAAACAAGTTCATCGGTAACGAGATCGAACTAAGGTATGGAGATACCGAAGATCAAGTCTCGGATGAATTAGGTATCGAATGACAAAGGGAAAGGGGAATGACTTGTTGGAAATATGCCCTAGAGACAAATAGTAGTAAGGACTATTATCATATTTCATATAGTTTATGATTAAATTTTATATCATGCTATAACTGCATTGAGTGGAAACATCAATACAGGTGTGATATACAAACAACCAGGGGTTCCTAGTGAAACTCTAGTCACTGGTTCATTGGTCAACAAATGATCATGTTTCCTGATCATGTGGCATTTATGCCAGTTGGAAATGAGGTCATCTCATTCTGAGAATGAGATGATGAACCAATACCCAACCTAAACATCGTGACCCGATCATGTCATGAAGTTCAAGTTATGATGATTAGAAATGGATCCTCGTAGACTATTCCTTAGACCGTGAGGCTATATCAATCACTATCTCCCGAGAGTGCTTAGATAGCATCAAACACCATCTGTTAAAACTGTGGTTATAAAGGTGTGTTCAGGTATTCGGAGGAAACCGTAGAGGCAATATATGTCAAGAGCGGGATTTGTCCGTCCATATGACGGGAAGATACTCAAGGGCCCACTCGGAGAGGTTATATCCAATAGCTACGCAGCGTGTGATTAGATCACAAGGATATCACTTGTCGGAACGAGTCAAGTAGCATTGTTCAGTAACGAGATTGAACACGACATGGTGATGTCATTGATCAGATCTCGGGCAATGCAAGTATAGAGTGACAAAGGGAATAAGACATGACTGTCCCGGTTCAAACGACAAAAGATCTTCGTGGAACGCACAGGGGTCACATGGCCATCCAGGTCCCTCTGTCGATCATTGGTGCGGGAGTGTCTCGACCATGTCTGGAGTGTTCTCGAACTGTAGGGTATCACGCTTAAGGGCTTGATGATGCTTAGAGAGTGTTTATAAGATCAGTAGAATCACCGAAGAAAAGAAGAGAGAAAACCAGAAGGGTTTCGGTAAGACCGAAGGATGTCCGGAGTGGAGGTGTTCCATGGCCACGGAGGATGAATAATATGGGAATGAATGTTAAATATTGATTTAATCATTTATTCATAATTATTTAACAAAGAGAAAATCAATTAAAGGTCAAAAAGGCTTAATGGGCCAATTTCCGGAGGGAGGGGGCCCATTAGGGAAAGGAGAGAGGGAGAAGGGGTAAGGGGGCTGGCCGGCTAGGCCTAGCCCCCGCACGGGGCCCACTTGGGGCTGGCCGGCGGCCTCCCCATCCCCTCCTCTCCTTTAGTCCCACCCCGGGACTTTGAGGGAGGGTGTACCCCCTCCTCCCCTATATATAGTGGGGGTATTTGGCCAGATAAATACACCAATAATCAATAAAGGTCTCCCCACTTTTGGGAGGACCTCCAATTGATATTTTCTCTCTCCCCCTCTCTCTCTCTCTCTCTCTCTCTCTCTCTCTCTCTCTCTCTCTCTCTCTCGTGGCCGTGGTCCCAAGTCCGGATGCTGAGCGAGACATCTTCACCAAGGAGCTACGTCTGCCATGGGATTCGGATCCGGGAGCTCTACTTTCACAACTGCTGCTGGATCAGGGAAGCGGGGGTCATCGTCAGGCACCAGACGTGTGTAACTCCCCACGAGGTGTCACACTTGAGGCACTCAAGTCGTTGGAGCCAGAAGGAGCGCAAGGACTTCATCACGACCTTGCGGCCGGCTTCGGCTCGTCTACATCAACCATGCTCTCCTGGGCATTGACAACGCTTTTCGGTCTTCAAGGGTAAGTTCGCGAAAAGCCCCTCCCGTTACTGTATTACTAATAGATAGGTCCTGGCAGCTTCAGGGGTTCAGGGGCATAGTGTAAAATTTATTGCTTTCATGCGTGGAACCCCTACAATGGTATCAGAGCTAGATTTATGCGTAGTAATGCTAGTACGGGTAGAACACACGAGATGTAGCGTGTGGGCGTTGATCTTTTAGTTGTTACCCTCCCACGTGTACTTGTGTATACCACATTAATGCTTGATGAAGCGACCCCCAACCGACTCTACGCGTTCATTTGCGAGACTGGTCCACGCTTGACATACGGCTTGTACCGTATAAAGTGGCTTAGGGGGTGTCTGTCTCTCTCGCATTAGTTGGTATGCCATTTGCAACGGAGGGCCCCGAAAGGGGTGTAGTAGAGACAACTACTTGATCAGCGTTGTGCTGAAAGTTCGTAGGTAAGAACGGTTCTTGTGTGAAAGCCCATTCAGCCACGTAAAACATGCAAAGATAAAGTAGAGGCGTCTAACTTTGTTTTGTAGGAGGGCGTTGCTTTGTGATATGGTTGTGGCAAAGGTAAAGTGAGTACCTTCTGTTACGTAGTAGTAGATAGTCACGGAGGTGACGGACTACCACGCCGGAATGACACCGGTACCCTAGTGTCTATGGCGCCGGAACCCTGGCGCCGGAACCCGGTGATGGCGGATGGAGATCACGACGTGAAGGACCATATCACATAGCATTTACATTCAATGTTATTGTTTGTATGTCTTATTGTGTGCTAGTATTAGATACTCGACGGTAGCCTAATAAGATGATCCCTGTTAAAATTACCAACGATTGTGTTCCCCCTTAGTGTGCACCACCAAGAAAGTTCTTCCTTATGAGGCAGGCTGTGATGATCGGGTGTCAGACATATCTACGTTCACATACAGTGGGTGTAAGCCATGTTGCACAATGAAAACACTAAGGTTGAGTTGGCGAGCCTAGCATGTACAGACATGGCCTCGGAACACGGATGGTCGAAAGATCGAGCACGAGTCGCATGAATGATGTGACCGATGTTTAGCGTCCACCCTTGAACCCACATTGATGGCCGTGATGATCGGGGGAGATGTGGCTGATAGGGGTCGTGTTATCACTAGGAACCCTCACTAGGGATAGGTGTTTCTGAGTGGAGTTGTTATTAACTTATTTAATTATAAACTTAGTCTAAATTCCTTTTGCAATTATAAATGTAGATGGGGCCTTTCGTGTTGACAATTGTTTGGTTAGAAGGAGAGAAGCTCAGATTAGATGGACTGAACTTCTCCATATGGGTTGCCAGTCTCCATGTTCTCCTTAGCAAGAACGACGTGGTCGACTATATACTCGACGGGATGGATTTGGATCAGCCCACGGACCTTGAGACCCTAGAGGAGCGGAAATACCGCTATCTCCGTCATGAGATGGCCTCCGATATTTCAGTTGTGATGCGTTTTGGAATGGTGGACGAGCTGTGGCCCTTCGTGGGTGATGTCAACCCTCGTTCGGTAATGCTATAGCTTAGGACACATTTCGTGGAGCAGACACGCATCTGGGAGCATGAGCTGATGGGAGACTTCCTCTCCATTAAGATGAAGGAGAACTCATCACTGGACGACCACTTGGAGCACATGCATGACATGCATGATGTGTACATGAGGCCTGCATACTTCCTGGACGTCTGGATTACGGGCTCTTTTGCAACGCCATCGCTTGCTGCCGCGATTAAGCTACCAAGCACAAGTCAGGACTTGCGTAATGAGGGGCGACGCAGAAACAATGGAGTTCCACCAGTTCATGACACATCTCAGGAATGTTTTGGTTGAACCAGATGTCGCTCAGGTCGTCAACGACAAAGGTATATATTTGATATACAGTTTTATAAATGTTATAATCTTGCAAACACATTGCAGTGTTAAGTATATCTGATACTTGTTCTGTTTTACTGAAAACAGGTCCTTCTGCATGAGATGTGCTTGCTGGAGAGGAGGTGACGTTGCGTGTTGATGGCGAGCATGATGATGACGGCCAACGACACTCTCCCTCGACATTTATCATTTAGTTCGTGTTTAGGATGATTATTGTAATCAAGAGATTGTGAACTTTTTTAGTTTGTCTCACACTTCGTGAGACGGTTATTCATACGAGTTTGTAACAAATAATTGTTCTACTTTTATGAATGATTTCTATTCGTGTTCATATCTTGTTTGATTACTTGTGAATTATCCTCGTTGTTTTAAACTAATTGATAATGCATGAACATTTGTAAAACATTAAAATGCCTTGTTTAAAATACCCAACTTAATGATATTTCATTAAATGAATGAAACATTGTTTAAATTCAAAGTTATGTGATAATATGTGAAAGTCATTCGATGTCTTATCACATATAAATCATGCCTAAGTTTGGCAAAATAACTTGAACACCGTGTATTACTTGAATACAAAGTGTTTAATGAATTGTTAAAAGTGAATACATATTCGATGTATTGTGTTTTGACGAAAATGGTAATTATCATTAATTGATTGTTTAAATGTGTAAAGTAGTTTACCAAAGGAAACATGAATATGAAACTATTTGATTTGATCAAAGTGTTTCATCAACAATGGGTATAAATATAAAAGAGAATCCAATTACTATGATTTGATCAATAGTAATGGAGTTCGAATTTATAAGAATGGCATAAAAGAAATCGTGGAATGCAAAGCGTTTTGAAACGTCAAAATGCAAAGCATCACAATGTGATATTAGATATCAAAGGGGTTGAATAGAAGGCACCAAATAAATCGTTGTAGTGTAGATGTAGAGACCATTAGCTTAGAAATAGTTAGCACTCAATTAAAATTGGTAAACCATTTGAATTCGTGAAAGTTTTGGGGTTATTCGATATAACCAAAACAATAGTGAATAAGTCCTTATAAAGTATTCATTGGAAACTTTGAATACAAAGTCCATAGCTAAAACCAAAAAGGAAGCAAAACTTGTATTGCTTGGATTTTGGTGCATTCTTGAGAAAGCTCACTTTTAGTGATGTTTCTCAATTATGAAGCAAATGGAAAATAGTGTAAAACACGATAAGGATTCAAAACCCTGCATCAGAGTGTTGAGAAGCGCAACGGACAATGTTCCTGAACGACTCTCTTCACAGAAGGAAAGAATCAATGATATTGATCATTGTGTTTTCCCCACTTGTGTTTGCAACTACATGAAGTAGGATTCAAAATGCAATCCATATCTTGTATGGAGACATTTGTGAATCACTTGTCATGATTTTTGGAATATGACATACCTACGAACTACTAAGGAAATAATGGTAAACTAGAATTATGAGAAATCCTAAAAGCAAAATTCCCTTGAGATTAGAAGGCAATTCATTGCTGAATCTCACAAGTAAAAGGGGTTACTTGGATTTTCCCAAATGACTGCAAAGCCATAGGAAAAAAGGGGTGAATGACAAAAGCACAATTTGTCAAGTATTGGATGAATTCAAATGAATTTGATTCAAACGTGCTAAATGTCTAGTGGATTTAAAACTAGTAACAGTACTAGTATCTCATAGTAAAACTCCAAGTTTGATATTTGATCAAAGGATTTTGAAGTTGTTCAAAATAGTGAGTGGATATGCAATTTGCATAAAATTGAGTGGGAGCAATAAAAGTCTTCCTGAAACAATATGTGATTGACATATTTTTAAGTGGGAGCATTATAAGACTCAAATTCAAATATGTAGGAACATACTTTGAGTGGGATCTTATAGGAGTAATTCTTAAGTATGTTAAGAATGAAAGGCACAAATACTTATAAATAATGATTTATAAGATGTAGAAGTTGATAATAGGTGCATTATGATATTATGTAGTATTCCTTAAGGGATTCTGAAAAGGGTTTCAGAGTAGAAGTTAATTAAGGAACTGGTCCTTAATAACTCAAATTAGGAATAATATTAAGTTTAACATCGATGGTTGAAAGAAAGAAAAGGATGATCGTCATCCACTATGTTGAGACATAGGTTCTATCTTAGTAAACCATGATGATAACTTAGCATAATATGTGATCCAAATAAGGAATGTTTGAAAGTGATTAAGTTCGAATCACAGAATGTTGAGCTGATTTTTGTCCGCAGTGTCTAATAGAGAACTGCAGATACATTTTCCAGATCCATAAATAATGACATATCTTAAAGCATAAAGAGTTATGTTATAAGGGAATATGTTGGAAACTCCCGTAGATACCAATTAAAGTCAAGTAGGAAGCGAGGTGAACAAAACATCGAAAGTTGCACAGAGTGCACTTGTGTTTCGATGAATACATTTATAATAATAGATAAGGGTACCATCTAAAGTGTTGTATAAAGTTATGGCGGGGCTAGTTTGCTTTTAACGTAGAATGATGTGTCCCAGGGCACAGTGCCCATGAGAAAGCCCTCGAGGTTGATCTAACGTCACTGTAGGCTCCTGGAATCAGGCCTCATTCTGCTGCCATAGCGACGATGCATACACACAGATGCTATCATGTGATGATAAAGTATTAATGTCAATCAAGGTGACATTAGTAAGTTGCAAAGGATTTGGGACTGTAAAGTACAGACCCAAGACTCAACCTCTTCCATGAGCAAGCATGTTTAGGGTACCGGGTATATGGTGCCAAAGAATGAGAACAGATGCAGCTAGTGTACTTGTACTCTAGTGCAAGTGGGAGACTGTTGGAAGTATGCCCTAGAGACAAATAGTAGTAAGGACTATTATCATATTTCATATAGTTTATGATTAAGTTTTATATCATGCTATAACTGCATTGAGTGGAAACATCAATACACGTGTGATATACAAACAACCTGGGGTTCCTAGTGAAACTCTAGTCACTGGTTCATTGGTCAACAGATGATCATGTTTCCTGATCATGTGGCATTTATGCCAGTTGGAAATGAGGTCAATACCCAACCTAAACATCGTGACCCGATCATGTCACAAAGTTCAAGTTACGATAATTAGAAATGGATCCTCGTAGACTATTCCTTAGACTGTGAGGCTATATCAATCACTGTCTCCCGAGAGTGCTTAGATATCATCAAACGCCATCTGGTAAAATGGTGGTTATAAAGGTGTGTTCAGGTATTTGGAGGAAACCGTAGAGGCAATATATGTCAAGAGCGGGATTTGTCCGTCCATGTGACGGGAAGATACTCAAGGGCCCATTCGGAGAGGTTATATCCAATAGCTGCGCAGCGTGTGATTAGATCACAAGGATATCACTTGTCGGAACAAGTCAAGTAGCATTGTTCAGTAACGAGATTGAACACGACATGGTGATGTCATTGATCAGATCTCGGGCAATGCAAGTGTCGAGTGACAAAGGGAATAAGACACGACTGTCCCGGTTCAAACGACGAAAGATCTTCGTGGAACGCACAGGGGTCACATGGCCATCCAGGTCCCTCTATCAATCATTGGTGCGGGAGTGTCTCGACCATGTCTGGAGTGTTCCCGAACCGTGGGGTATCACGCTTAAGGGCTTGATGATGCTTAGAGAGTATTTATAAGATCGGTAGAATCACCGAAGAAAAGAAGAGAGAAAACCAGAAGGGTTTCGGTAAGACTGGAGGATGTCCGGAGTGGAGGTGGAAGGTGTTCCATGTCCACGGAGGTTGAATAATATGTGAATGAATGTTAAATATTAATTTAATCATTTATTCATAATTATTTAATAAAGATAAAATCAATTAAAGGTCAAAAAGGCTTAATGGGCCAATTTCCGGAGGGAGAGGGCCCATTAGGGAAAGGAGAGAGGGAGAAGGGGCAAGGGGCTGGCCGCCTGGGCCTAGCCCCCTCTGCGGGGCCCACTAGGGGCTGGCCGGCGGCCTCCCCACCCCCTCCTCTCCTTTAGTCCCACCCCGGGACTTTGAGGGAGGGTGTACCCCCTCCTCCCCCTATATATAGTGGGGGTATTTGGCCAGATAAATACACCAATAATCAATAAAGGTCTCCCCACTTTTGGGAGGACCTCCAATTGATATTTTCTCTCTACCCCTCTCTCTCTCTTGACCGTGGTCCCAAGTCTGGACTGCGCGAGCGAGAGACATCTTCACCGCGGAGCGCCGTCGCGCTGAGGGATTCGGATCCGGGAGCTCTACTTTCGCAACTGCTGCTGGATCGGGGAAGCGGGGGTCATCATCAGGCACCGGACCTGTGTAACTCCTTGCGAGGTGTCGCACTTGAGGCACTCAAGTCGTTGGAGCCAGAAGGAGCGCAAGGACTTCATCACGACCTTGAGGTCGGCTTCGGCTCGTCTACATCAACCACGTTCTCCTGAGCGTTGACAACGCTTTTCGGTCTTCAAGGGTAAGTTTGTGAAAAGCCCCTCCCATTACTGTATTACTAATAGATAGGTCCTGGCAGCTTTAGGGGTTCAGGGGCGTAGTGTAAAATTTATTGTTTTCATGCGCGGAACCCCTACATGACTATCTCACGGTTCGAGCGATTGTATTCGTGAAATGCACGGGGATCACATGGCCATCCAGGTCCCTCTGTTGATCATTGATATGAGAATGGTCTCTATCATGTCCGGAGTGTTTCTGAACCGAAGGATGTCACGCTTAAGGGTAGGGACGCTTAGGTTAGATGAGGTATCGTATGAGAAATAGAGAGAGAGAAACCAGAATAGTTTCGGTAACATCCGATGAAGATCGGAAAGGGGTCCGGAAAGTGTTCCGAAGTGAAGGAATAATATAATATGTGTATTTGAATGTTAATTGGAGAATTAATATTAAATATATATTTTATTTTATTTTTAAAGGCTCCATATTGCTAATGGGCCTCACCCGAAGGAAGGCCCAATAGGGCAAGGCGCCTAGGGAGTGGGGGCCGGCCGGCCTAGGGCTGGTGGGCCGCCCTAGTGGGGCCCACCTAGGACTGGCGGCTTCCCCTAGGTGGCCGGCGGGTGTGGGGATTAGTCCCACACCGCCTAGCCCCTGGGTGGTACGCCCCCCACTATATAAAGGGGTCCCCTCCCCCTTTGGAATCACCCATTCCTCTCATTCTCTCTATCTCATCCACTGAGGACTTCTCCGTAATATTGGGGAGGACCTCGTGGTTGAGTTCTCCACCTTCACACTACCGTCGTGTGATCGGTGATCCGACATCTACTTCTTCCGCTGCTCGGTTGGATCGGAGTCGGTTGACGTCTCCTACACCGGACATGTGATGAACTTCGGAGGCACCACACTTGGGGTGCTGCTCGTCTTCATCAATATACGCCTTCCTGCATAAGGCGTGCCTCTGTCTACAAAGGTATGAATACTGTATTCCTTCTCTGTTACTTATGTCTACATAGTATAGATCCTGGTATTAGTGTTCGAGTAGATAGAATTGTTTTGTTTTCTGCTACGGAACCCTACACCATCGCCACTCAAGCATGTGAGAAATGGAGATGAAATTTAATTAAAAAAATAGTGCCTCTTCTAATAAAACTTGGTTACAACAACAAATTCCCACCAGCTCCTTGATTGACCACCACATCACCTCTCCCTCTTCCATGGTCGTGCTACTGTAGCATAGCCACTGTAGCACCCCTCCTTTTTGTCTTGTACCAAGGAAAGGAGAGAGTGCCTTGTATTTATATGAAATCTTGCCAAGGATTTTTCCCAAGCTTGTGGCAATATCCAACACTCCCCTCCTCTGTCCTGATAGGCCCCACTACACTCCCTTCACCGTCCCCTCTCACCCAATGAGACTTTCCTAGCCTCCCCCCATATCTTTCTTACTCACATGACCATTAAAAGAAAAGGAGGAAACTCCCTTACAGTATATGACTCCACCTACCACCCTCTGCCCTCCCTGGACTCTAGGAACCTCCCTGCACCATCCAACCCTCGCTAGGGTTTCCGCCTGTTGTCCCACGGCTAGAGGTTGAAGACGACACAGCACCATCGGATCCTCTTTACTTATGCAACCCGGATCGACAGATATCGGTTTGGCCGCCATCGCTCACTGACGAGCGAGCCCCGCGTGGGCATTTCAAGCCGCATGATCCCGCATGTTGTGGAGCCCGAGTGGGCCGTCCCGACGCTGTGTCGCCGGGGCCTATTAAACGTGGCCCCCACCACTTTCCTTTTCTTTTCTTTTAAATTTCTTTACCAGATTTAAAAAGGGTGTGGTCTGGTTTAAATATTTTCGAAAATGGAAAACACATATATCTAGTCAGATCTATTGCCTCCCATGTTCCTGCATAATATCTCTAGCATGCAGAACAAAAACATCCCCAAAATAACCATTGGGATATTTATGGGAATTAAGATGCTAACATATATCCTATACACTAAATAATTTCCTGAGGGTGTTATATATATCCAAAAATGGTGAAAACACCTGGTATGGTAAGGTAAGTGTAATGCCTTGCATGTCACCCTAGCCCCTCTATAAAATCCTAATGGTTCCACTGCAACAAAAATAACAAAATGACACCCTATCTGACTTTGAGAATTTCCACAAGTCAATATATATATGAAGTATTTTGACTTGATTCTAACTCCCAGTACACATGCACTATCATACCTACCAAAACCCAGGAGTTCACTTTTTATTGAGACTCTGATGATTTTAGTAATTTAAACTCTTCCGATTGTAGTTGTTTCACTAAGAATATCCTCCCAAGAGTTATACAACCTTTAAAATAGTGAATACAATTTATATAGAAAGGAACCTAAAATACCTACCTTGTGTCCTTGGTTTCACACCAAAGGGATCTGTAGAATCAATTTGGTGAAAAAGACTAAATGCTTGGAGAACTATCTTTGGGATTTTCTCAAGGGAAGTCTGGTAAATATACTGAAGTGAAATCAACTCGCGGTGAACTAGTACTCAAATACCTTCTTAAACCTAGAAGGAAATAATTTTTGTACCTATAGATCTTTTCTGGTGATTTATTCACCTAAACTAGGGTTATTTTCACTAGAAAATTCATAAATAAATAAATAAAATTGATAAAATAATGAAACCACTTTTCCTGGCTTTGTTATGTCAATATCTATCTGATGATATCATTTTGTACATTGGTATCATACAGAACCTGGCCTTGGTATAAAACCCATGATTTAAGTAGTATTTGGCTTTTAAATCATAAAAGAAGTTTCATAAATGCAAATAAAGTAATTCCTTTTGTTTTGAACTCAAATCCTCAAAAACTAATGAATGGCGTTGGTGTATTATTCAATTGCTTGTTGTATTTCATTAATGCATGTTGCCTTGTGTTGATTGTGGTATTTTGCTTGTTTGCAAGTATGCTTGGTGACGACGATAATTGCGATTGCATTGATCTCGAATAGAAGGAAGCATCATATTATTATTATTGGTTATCTAAGATGAAATCCGGGGACATGCTGATCATAGGAAAGTCACCCTTCTTGAATTCCGATACGTGCTCTACTCCTTTATATACTTGTTTTGTATCTCTTTTATAAATTGCATTACTATCTGTATAATTTTTTTTACTACTACTGCGTTAGTAACTTGGCTCCTCCAAGTTATGAACGAGTGTTGTAATGACCTGGATTTTTTAGTTACTAATTAATTTTGAGTTAAAAGAAAATTAACTTCTAATTGTTTGAATTTTTTCTAATCTCTATTATTTAATTTTGGATGCTAGTATTTGCTATCTACAATAATCAAAGGATTATATTTGCATGCAACGAAAGTTGAAAGTAGTTTGACTCTAGAAGTGTTTGCAAGGTAGTACATATATACATGTCGGCTGATTCAAGCATGGACTTAATTAGGAAAAGGCAAAACGTGTCTTGGTATTAGAAGGTGCATGTGCATGTGACGTGGCAGCAAGCCAGTGGCTGAGTCATTCTTATTTTCTTGCGTGTAGCTGTGCATGAGAATTAGCCTGTGTACCATTGACGCGTGCACTAGGATAGCTCTTTGAAGGTAGCACGTGGACGTGTTTCCAGTGCCATCAGGATAGGTCAAGCGGCAAGGTCGTACTAGATATTTTAGCATTTAACCGACTATCACCAGCTATAAATAGACGCTTAGGTTACTGCCTCAAAGCACACCATCGATCAAAAGAGAGAAAGCCAGAGAGAGGGAAGAGAACGTTGCCGTGTGCAGATGAAGATTCATGTGCACGCGATGAATATATTCAGAGAGAGAGAGAGAGTGAGGTGTCGTTAAATTAGATGATAGCCGATAGTCCATTGGAGTTCTTTTGGAGACGATGGAATTATAGAGGGGAGGTGCTGTTAATTTATGGTAGAAGAGAGCGAAGCCCGTAGATCAGTGTCGATCTTGCTATTGCTTTTCATTCATGGAGATATTATCTTGGTTTTCTTACGAATGATACATTGATATTGCTTATTATTTCCACGAAGGCATATTATTTTTATCAGGCAAGCTCTTCCATACATCTCTCATATCTTTTGTAAAGTATGATTTGTTGTTAAATTTATGATAAGTTACTTGAGATGAGATATGTGGATATTTCCTTTGAAGTATTTATGGACTAATATTCTGGTGTCGTGATACGGTGATGGATCCGTTTCAAGCCACCGTTACGAACCGGGTATTTGTCATGAATATGGATATAGAGAATAACATGAGAATTAATAAGATCGTTTTACAAAGTAAAACTTGGTGCTACGAAGGTAATCGTATTGTACTGGTCATAGTCCAGGTATGGGACTGGCTGGGTTCTCCGCTTGGGACGGCCCTAAAACGAAACGTGTCGGTGATGGATTCGTAGGAGCCATCGATATAAGTAAATTCAGGTGTCCGGGTTCTAGTGGGTTAAAGGGCTCTGCTCTTCTAGAGTCATGTGTGGTTCTAGTTGAGGATGTCGACGTCGAGTACCCCTCTGCAGAGTGTAAAAGCGTTAATATTAACCCGTGTGACTCCTGGGTTTGAGAATGCTTACTTTTATGTGTGGCACCATGTGTTTTTAAATTGCCTAATAAGTTTATTCACCTGTTTTTAAAAAGTAAAGTATATTTTACAATTTATATGATTGTGTATTGTGTGTATGATTAGTTTGCTGAGTACCTTTTGTACTCACCCTTGCTTCCTTTTGTTTTTAGATGCAGTCGAAAGAGAAGACGCGGTCATTCAAGAGTAGGCTGATCAGTGGCCGGGAAGCGATTTAGATAATATAGTTGGGTTCTTTTGTAAACGTAATAAACTTGTAATAAAATCTGTTTTGAGCTTCTCGAGATCCACTATACTGGCTTATAGCTGTGTTTTTATCCTTATGGGTATATAGTCCTCCCGGTCGATATACGCATGGCGGTTGTCATTCTACCAGGCTGGGTCTCGGGGCGTGACAAGTGTACAGTAGGGAACCTACCCTTTTTGGCACCTACTATCATCCCATAGATCGTGAGTATGATGGTTAGAATCCTACCTCATTGGAAACCTTGGATTTTTGGAAAACAAAACTGTTTTGGGGATTGCTCTACAACCAAAGGTTTGGAAATGTTTCGTAAAAATCTTGGAAAGGTCATCATTTCCAAGTGGAAGTTTTGAAAGGAGAAATAATGATGAGATCAAAGAAACTTATTGGAATTGTTGAAAAGAAGGGATGCTCTAGTCTTTGGCCGGGACAACTTTTAAGCGCAACCACATTACCCCTGGTGGAATATGGGGCCTAATTCGTAGTTTGTTTTCCTTAGCATGGGCTATGCAATAACTCATACAAAGGGGTTCGAGTCCCTCGAAGATGGGTCTTCTCTAGTAGGGGGTCGGAGTACCCGGAGAGATCTATTGACTCCCTCGAGGTCGGCTGAAATTATGGGGCTCCCGTAGACAATACGGTTTATGGAAGTACGGAAGGGGAAATGATTCAGGAAGTAAGGTAGGGAGATTCGGACTTGTGAAGTCAGTTACTCTTCTGGGGAGAACTAAGACCATAGGGAAAGTTCCCATAGTAGGGACGACAAATGAAAAGTTATGTTTGATTATCCAGACCCTCATACATTTGGTGTAGCGGGCCATGGTGTCATCCTGGCGGATGTATTGATTCTTATGGGGAAAGTGCATAAACTCTATAGAGTATAATCTATTTGAATAGCCGTGTCCACAGTAAAGGACGGTTGGAAAGGTGATTGCCAGGAGATCTCGACTGATGGTTTTGAGAAAGATAAAAGGATGTGACTTTGTCACGAGAAGGTATGAGATTGAGGTTTTGTTTTGACCATGAATGGTCTAAGGGGTTTCAAAAAGGGTCTTTCCTCTAAAAAATGGTTTAAAAAATGTTTTTAACCAGGATATGGTGATATCCCAACTTTTAAAAAGGAGACATGTTTTCAAAAGTATTTTTCAACAAAGATATAGAGATGCCATATCTACAAGAGAAACTAGGCTTTTCAAAACAACTGTAGTTACAGCTATCTTGCCACAGCCAAATTGTATTATCTTGTTTACCTTGTCTTGGTGGTTTGCGAGTACATTGAAAATTACTCACTAACATTGTACTTGGCTATTTACTTGGCCAGACTTTCAGAAGCAAGGAGGATGATGGAGATATTGACATATATGCGAGCTAAGCTGTCTTCCTAGTTAGTTGCCTGTAGGTTAAGGCATGATATGGGCTCTGTACTGAAGATGATCCGCTTCTGATGAATGTATAGCCATAATGCTACCATTGTAAGTCTTGTTTTAATTACTTTATGGATGTTGTAATAATACTTGTCGGTTATGTTCCACGGCTCACTGATCATGGAAACGTGGATATGTGCATAATAGGGACTCTCTGACTTTTACTCCGGGGGCCCACAATAATGGTAGTGCACAAACTCTTTTTTGCGATCAAAGATCTTCTTATATTACTCAGAGTAGATGCAATCATTGTCTAGAATGTCTACGAGAAAATGTGGTTTATAATTCACCCACAAACATCTCCTTCTTTCAGCACTAGCCCTACTAGCACACCGATGAGCTGCTATGTTAGCATCTCTAGCAATATAACTAATGCTAAAACTAGTGAAGAAAGCACTAAGATCTTTTACCTCCTGAGTTATGCTGGCAATTTCAGATCTACCAACCTAGGTTCTTTCATTAACTTGACCACCTCTTGAGCATTAGATCCGATTTCAACCCGGTAGTAACCCCTCTCCAATGCCAACCGGACAGCATCACAGATAGCTAGAGTCTCCATCACCATCGGGCTTGCAGCATGAGGATACCAGAGAGCTTGTGCCATAATTATCTCCCCCTCATGAAAACATACCACTAGACTAGATGCCCCATGGATCTCCTCCTCTCTGAAGCTTGCATCAGAATTGATCTTATAGATGCTCAGTCCAGGTTTATTCCACCATGTTTTCACACGAGGAGGTCTAGGCATCTTACTTTTTGTCATACTAGCAAGATCTATTGTGGTATCCCAGTTCCATTTCACGGATTCAATAGCATGTTTTCCTCTATCACCATGCCATACCTTGTTTTGTTCAGTACAAATCGCCCAACACCTACATAAAATGACTCTTGAATTTTATTGGGTAGTAACCTTTCCATCCACCAGATCAGTTGCCCAAGAAGTTGGACATAATTCTAGGACTTTGATCCTGGTAGGTTCCTTTAGCCCCTGTCAAAGCTGATTCACCCATGTGCATTCGAAGAGAGCATGGAAAGTTGTTTCCTCTCAGGAACCACAATTTTTACAGTGGCCTATTGGTTCCATATGCCTCACTTTTAGTACTTGTTGGTAAGGTATAAAACCGTGAATAACTCTCCACCAGAAACATCGAACCTTCAGTGGAACCGGGAGTTTCCACATTTTTTCTGATACATTATCATCCCTTCACCCCGAACTTGTTGGAAACACATTCTCAGATCGCCAGCTAACCAACAATCTATAGCATCAACAGATTAAAAAATATCCATTCTTTTCTTCTGTCCAAGCCCAGGTATCATCTAAGAACCTCCCAATCGGTATTCTGCAAATCGCTACTATGTCTACAGGTTCAAAAGTCTCATTGATCTTCACAGAGTTCCAACAGTTCGTGTCTGCATCAATCAGCTCATGACCAAAACTAAGCTCTATATCTAGACATTTGACCAATGGACGTTTACTTTGATGGGATGGAAGCCATGGGTCCTCCCAAATACGAATCGATGTACGCATCTACAACGCTTTTGATCAGTCCCAAATTCAGGGCCTCTCTCCCATGTATAATGGCATTGCATATGTGAGAAGCACCACGCTTTCTCCTAGCCTCCATAAAATTTAAACCATGGTAGTACTCCCCCTAGGACTCAAGCACACAATGAATCGGGGTTGGAAATTAATCTCCATCCCTGTTTTGCAAGCATCACCCGATTAGAAAGTTCAAAATCCCTAAAACCATGCCTCCAGATGATTTGGGTATTGCAATGTCTCTCCACTTCTTCCACTGTATTTTCCTTTTATTTTCATCACCTCCCCACCAAAACCGATCTACAATACTTGTTAGCTTCTTACATAGATTCTTTGACAGGCGAAAGCAACTCATCGAGTATGTTGGAATGGCCTCGCATATTGATTTCACCAGGACATTCCTTGCTGCACTACTCATAGTTTTTGGACACCAACCCTTGACCAAGTTCCTAATACTTGTTAGAATATGCTCAAACTAAGAGTCAGTTGATCGCCCCAAAGCGGTCGGTAGGCCCAAATATTTTTCCATAAGCACCTCCACTATGATACTGATCCTCATGGACCTCTTGTTTCATATCATCTTAAAATTGGCACTGAAGAGGATTGTTGACTTCTCACGATTAACCAATTGTCCAGATCCCTCTCTATATGTTTCTAATATACTTGAAAATCTTGTAGCACCTGCAGTTGATGCCTGAGTAAAGACCAACCACACGTGTTCTTAGGAAAAAATGTTAAGATATGTTAATATTTTTACATGATCGAATTTTGGGGGAGAAAGTAAGGTTGGGTCGGAGGCAGAGGTCTTTTATCGAGGTTGCCTCCTAGTAACCTGTTTTATAGAGATGGAGATTTATCAAGGATACTGCCCAGTAACCCATTTTACCGACCCCCTCCGGTAAATGGGCCTCTCAGGAAAAAAAGGTTCAGGTCATTTGAATTTGGGTTGCCTGCAAGGCCCAACCAAAACCCCATACACGATCTCTCCCAATTTCCTCCGTCCAACCCTAGCGATTCGCATCACATTCCCCTTCCAATCTAGTGCCTCCTTCACTTCTCCTCTCTAGGAGGCGGCGACGGTGGTTTCTTTCCTCTCCCCCAGCTCCGGTGGGCCGGAGTGATGTTGCTTGCCGCCTCTGCACCATGGAACTGGGAGCGGTGCACTCGTTGATAGCATGCGGCCACAGCGACCGCAACAACCAAACGACCAGCCGACCACACACGATCGATGTTGCGACCAGCGACGGCAATGACGCAAACACGTTAGCATAGAAGGAGGGGGCTCGACATGAGAATCTCTAGCGCAAACAAGATCGTTAGCAAGGTTGCAAAAGCTAGTACAATTCTATGAATTCTTGCTGTCCAAAAATATACAACTTATAAATTTTTCACTGCTACTATAGTTCTATGTATTCTTGTTGTCCAAAAATATGCAACTTCTAAATTCTAGTACAGTTCTATGCATTCTTGATGTCCAAAAATATGCAAGCTATCAGTTTTGCACTATTAGTATAATTCTATGCATTCTTGCTATCCAAAAATATGCAACTTATATATTTTGCATTCCTAGTACAATTTAGTTGCACTGCTAATACAATTCTTTGCAAACTTGTTGTCCATCCTCTAAAAAAATGGTTCTTGATCCTGAAGGGCACTACAAATTTCAACTTTGCGAACACTTAGGAAGATGACATACATTGTAGTAATTCCTCAAATGATCCAGTACATCAACTATAGAGGCCCCTTTGATTCTTCTTTGGCTCTTGAGGCAGCCTTGTCTTTGTCCCCAACCGAGTGGTGGCTGACATTTGGAGGAGAAACACCGCTTCTTTATAAGTATGCTCTCTAAATTGTGACACAATACATATCATCAAGTGGATGTGAGTGAAATTGGAGCACATTTTCTCTAATTCATGCACAAGTGAGGAACCGTCTTAGCTTTGAAAATATACACAAAATGGTATTTTGCCACTACGACCTACAATTGTGTATTTATCAAATTCTTGAGGAAGCTAGAGAGAAAGAGGTTGATACTTGTGCAATGTTGATGGCTGCCTCACTCTTTGATAATGGAAACCCAATCTTGGACTGGTTGATGAACTCCATGAGCAAATTCGAGCCTTTGATGGATGAGTGTGATGGTTTCAACCATTAATAACCTGCTCTAGTTGTTGTGGAAGTGTTACAAAATAGGGTTAAAAGGAAGAGTTCGGTAGCTGATTTAGATGATGAGGATGAGCATGAAGAGGAGTAAGAAGAGGAGGAAAGAAGAGTTGTAGGAAGAGGATGATGATGCTAATGTTGACATTGGTATTGAGGGCGAAGGTGACTATATTGTTCTATAGCTTAGTTTTGAATATCCATGTTATTCCTCATGAGTGCTAATATGTGAAGTTGTGTAGATTATTTTGAAGAGTTGCCTCTCTGTACTTTGCAGAAATTCACTAGGAAGAAAAAGAAGAGCCTCAAGGTGTTGGCAAACCTAAGCGACAAACAAGGTAATAGTTGTTGCCTTTTAGTTGGTTGATTTTTTTTGCTTGTTGCATTATACTTAGTTGAACAAAATTTCTTGCTTCCACGCAACATAGGAAGTTCTATCATGTTATTTGAACAAATTTTCCTTATATGCATGTTCATAATTGTAACACCCTCGAATCAGCCCAATGCAGATTTTAGCGATTTCCCGCAAACCCGCATAGAAAAAATTCGATGACGCCCACCAAGCACTTGTGTACAGGTGAAAAATAAAGTAATACCATTATACAATAACTCATGATGGAACCCACAAGAATATATATATATACACACAACAATGACTCAATTACAAATATCCAAATCACATTAAAAACGATACAGTATCTGAGTATAGATAAGAATGCAAATGGGACTAAGAGTCCTGAAGAATAACCAATAGCGTCCATAACCCTCCCCAGTGTTGGGTCCGCAGCATAGAAAACAAAAATTTTCCTACGATGAGAACTACATGCTAAGATCTATCTACTAGGTACAGAGCAACAGGTGAACATACATCCAACGAGAACTTACCCTCGAAGACAACGAGTTTTGTTAACGAGTAGGAACTCGTGGTTGATGTAGTCGTACACTTGCCGATCTCAAGATCGTGAGGAAGTCCGAGCGCCACAACTCAGCAGCGCATCCGTACTCGCACACACGTTCAAGCCACCGGACAACCTCCACCTCCTCGCTCCAGCGATCCAGTGGAAGCAGCAACTCCTTCCAGACGAAATGCCACCGGGATAATGTATCTCGCTAATCCGAGACCATGGGGGAATAATTCTAGAGGGGGAGAGAGATCCTTCACAAGGAGGTGTGAGGAAGAAGGAGGAGGAGGGGGGCCTTTTATAGGAGGAGGGGTGCCCCTCCTCTCCATGGCCGGCGCATGGGGGGGGTGACCCCTCACCTCCCCCATTCATATGGTGGTAATCCCTCCACATTAAAATGCCTCTTCACATTCCCTTTTAAAGTCCCCACTTTAAATGCATTAAAATTCTCCAAGTTTAATGCTCTCTCATTTAATAAAACTCTTTTATTAAATTTATTCAGAATTTTGTTAATTACTTTAATTAACAAACATTCACATATAACCCCTTGCAATATTTCAATATCACATGCAGAACCACTTTCTGCAATTTCACCCGAAACAATTTCCGGTTTCTATCGAAACAATTCCTGCACTTTGCAATTCCTTTGTCTGAAACATATGTGCTCCAAAATGGTGTCCGGTAACTCTTAAGTGTGTCACCCTACGGTTCGCGAATAATGCAGACATGATTGAGACTCCTCTCAGATCAATAATCAGAAGCGGGACCTGGAGATCCATACTGACTCCTGCATATTCAACGATGACTTCTATGACCGTGAGAACCTTTAACGCTTGTAATTTAATCCCTTTGTCTCATGATATAATACATGTCCGAGATTCGATCATCGGTATCCAAATACCTAGTTTGATCTCGTTACCGACATGCACTCTTTTCTCGTTCCCGTGATATAACATTCTAGTGATCACATCACTTGCTTGCAAGCTATCTCAATGTGATATCACCGAGAGGGCCCAGAGTATATCTATCCATCATCGGGATTGACAAATTCCACTCTTGATCCATCAGCCTCAACATAACACCTTCGTAGCACTGAACCCATCTTTATAGTCACCCTGTTATGGTGTGACGTTTGATGTTATCAAGATACTCTTCAGGTGTTAGCAATTAACATGATCTCATGGTCTAAGGATTACTTCGTATGATGTTATAGCAATATAAACATAATGACTTGATCGTAATGCTATACTTCGGATGAATGTTCATCACATCATTTCAAAAATGTTGTGACCTTGTTATTAACAACATCCAATATCCATGATCAGGAAACCTTGATCATCTTGTTAATCAACAAGCTAGTCTATAAGAGAGGCATAACTAGGAACCCTTTTTGTTTATTAAACACACATGTATTGATGTTTCCGATCAATACAATTCTAGCATGCAAAATAAACATCTATTATATATAAGGAATACATAATAACAACTTTATTATTGCCTCTCAAGGCATATTTCCTTCAGTCTCCCACTTGCACTAGAGACAATAATCTAGTTCACATAGTGATAAATCTAACACCCATGGAGTTCTGGTGTTGATCATGTTTTTCCCTATGGAGAACTTTAGTCAACGGATCTGCTACATTTAGGTCCGTGTGTACTTTACAAATCTTTATATTTCCATCCTTGACATGCTCGAGGATGGAGTGAAACCGGCGCTTAATATGCTTGGAATTCTTGTGAGACCTCGGTTCCTTTGCGTTGCCTATGGCTCCATTGTTGTCACAATAGATCACCATTGGGTCCCATGCACTAGGAACCACACCTAGTTCCATAATGAACTCTTTCATCCAAACCGCTTCCTGTGCCGCTTCTGAAGCAGCAACATATTCCGCCTCCGTCGTTGATCCAGCCACCACAGGTTGTTTGGAACTCCTCCAACTAACTGCTGATCCGTTCAAGAGAAATACGTATCCGGATTGAGACTTATGTCATCCGGATCAGTGTCAAAGCTAGCATCGACATAACACTTAGCGACTAGCTCTTCTTCACCTCCGTATATAAGAAACATATCCCTAGTTCTTCTCAAGTACTTGAGGATTTTCTTGACCGCTATTCAGTGCTCCGAACCTAGATCAGATTGGTACCTACTAGTCAAACTAATAGCATGTGCCACATCCGGTCTTGTACATAGCATGTCATACATAATAGAGCCTATGGCCGAGGCATAGGAGATCTTATCCATCATCTCTGTTTCTTCCGCCGTAGCCGGACTTTGAGTCTTACTCAATATCTTGCCTTGCAACATAGGTAAGAACCTCTTCTTACTTCCATCCATATTAAACTTCTTTAATATCTTATCAAGGTATGTACTCTACGATAGCCCAATTAGGCGCCTTGATCTATCTCTATAGATTTTAATGCCTAATATATATGATGCTTCACCAAGGTCTTTCATCGAAAATTTGTTGTTTAGATAACTTTTAACACGGTTTAAAAGATCTATATCATTTCCAATCAATAATATGTCATCCACATATAATATTAGAAATGCCACATTGCTTCCACTCACTTTCTTGTAAATACAAGCCTCTCCATAAGTTTGGACAAATCCAAACTCTTTGATCACCTCATCAAAGCGGAGATTCCAACTCCGGGATGCTTGCTTCAGTCCATAGATGGATCACTGAAGTTTGCATACCTTATTAGCATCCTTAGGATCGACAAAACCCTTAGGTTGTATCATATACATCTCTTCTTCAATATTACCATTGAGGAACGCAGTTTTGACATCCATCTGCCATATTTCATAATCAAAATATGCAGCAATTGCTAACATAATCCTAACCGACTTAAGCATCGCTACGAGAGAGAATGTCTCATCGTAGTCAACTCCTTGAATTTGTCGAAACCCCTTTGCGACAAGTAGAGCCTTATAGGTGGTCACATTACCATCAGCATCAGTTTTTCTTTTGAAAATCCATTTATTCTCAACGGCCTTTCGATCGTGAGGTAAGTCCACCAAGGTCCAAACTTGGTTCTCGTACATGGATTCCATCTCGGATTTCATGGCTTCTAGCCATTTGTTGGAATCGGGACTCATCATCGCTTCTTCATACGTTGCAGGGTCATCCATTTCATCAACCATGAAATTCACAACAGGATTGCGTACAGTTTAGGAGCTGCACGTGTCCTGCTTGACCTGCGAGGTTTGGTAGTGTCCTCTTTCGGAGTTTCATGATCAATATCATTAGCTCTCTCTTCATTAGGTGAAGTCAACTCCGAAACAACTTCTGGTGCTGTGCTACTCGCCATTTCATGAAGAGAAGGTTCAATAACCTCTTCGAGTTCTACCTTCCGACTACTCACACCTTTCACGAGAAACTCCTTCTCAAGAAAGGATCCATTCTTGGCAACAAAAACCTTGCCCTCGGATCTGTGATAGAAGGTATACCCAATCGTTTCCTTAGGGTATCCTATGAAGACGCATTTTTCCGCTTTGGGTTCGAGTTTATCTGGCTGAAGTTTCTTACATAAACATCGCATCCCCAAACTTTAAGAAATGACAGCTTAAGTTTGTTTCCAAACCATAATTCATACGGTGTCATTTCAACGGATTTAGATGGTGCCCGATTTAAAGTGAATGCAGTCGTTTCCAGTGCATAACCCCAAAATGACAGTGACAAGTCAGTTAGAGACATCATAGATCGAACCATATCCAATAAGGTACGATTACGACGTTCCGACACACCATTACGTTGTGGTGTTCCGGCAGGCGTGAGTTGTGAAACTATTTCACACTCTTTCATGTGTGTGCTAAACTCGTAACTTAGATACTCTCCTCCACGGTCAGACCATAGAAATTTGATCTTTCTATTACGATGATTTTCCACTTCATTCCGAAATTCCTTGAACTTTTCAACAGTTTCAGATTTGTGTTTCATCAAATAGATATACCCGTATCTACTCAAATCATCCGTGAAAGTAACAAAATAACGATATCCACCTCGCGCCGACACACTCATTGGTCCACACACATCAATATGTATGATTTCTAATAAATCTGTCGCCCGTTCCATTGAACAGGAAAACGACGTTCTAGTCATCTTGCCCATAAGACATGGCTCACATGTATCAAATGATTCAATCAAGTGATTCCAAAAGTCCATCAGAATGAAGTTTCTTCATGCGTTTAATGCCAATATGACCTAGACGGCAGTGCCACATATATGTAGATATATCATCATCAAGTTTAATCTTTTTAGCATTAACATTATGAATGTGTGTAATATTACTATCCAGATCCATCAGAAATAAACCATTCAACACAGGTGCATGACCATAAAAGATATTATCCATATAAATCGAACAACCATTGTTTTCAGATTTAAACGAATAACCACTTTGCATCAAACACGATCTGGATACCATGTTCATGCTAAGTGTAGGCACCAAATAACAATTATTCAGGTTTATAACTAATCCCGATGGCATATGGAGAGGTAGCGTTCCGACGGCGATCACATCAACTCTTGATCCATTGCTGACCCTCATTGTGACCTCATCCCTTGCTAGTTATCGCTTGTTCCGTAGCCCCTAAATCGAGTTACATATATTAGCAACTGATCCCGTATCAAATACCCAGGTGCTACTGCGAGTACTAGTCAAGTACACATCAATAACATGTATATCATATATACCTTTGTTTGCCTTGCCGGACTTCTTGTCCGCCAAATACTTGGGGCAGTTGCGTTTCCAATGGCTAGTCCCCTTCCAATAGTGGCACTCGATATCGGACTTAGGTCCATCTCGGGGTTTCTTTTCAGGCGCGGCAACATATTTGCCACCCTTATTTCCCTTATGCTTGCCTTTCTTGTCCTTCTTGAAACCGGTGGTCCTATTGATCATCAACACTTGATGTTCTTTCCTAATCTCCACTTCTGCAGTCTTAAGCATTGACAAAAGCTCGGGAAGAGTCTTCTTCATGCCCTGCATATTATAGTTCATCACGAAGCTCTTGTAGCTAGGTGGCAGAGATTGGAGAACACGATGTATGCCTAAGTCAATGGGAATCATTATTCCCAAGGACACAAGCTTATCAGCGTACCTAGACATTTTGAGTACATGCTCACTAACGGAGTTGTTCTCCTCCATCATGCAGCTAAAGAACTTTTCAGTAGCATTTTAACTCTCTACAGCAGCATGGGTATCGAAAATCATTTTCAATTCTCCCATGGTATCAAAGGAATTGCCATTTTCGAAACACTTTCGAAGTTCTGGCTCTAGCCCATACAATATGCCGCAATGAACTAAGTTGTGGTCCTCCTGACGAGTCACATAGACATTCTTTTCCTTGTCAGGGGCATCAGGAGCTGGTTGGGGGCCTAGCGGCGCATCTAGCACATATTGCTTTTGTGCAGTAGTGAGGAGAATCCTCAAATTCATAGCCTAGTTGGTGAAGTTGCTACCATTCGTAGCAAGTTTCTCTTTCTCCATGAACACATTGAAATTAAAAGCAGGTGGTGCCATCTACAACACAATTTGTAAAGTTTATTTAGACTAAGTTTATGATAGATTGAGTTCAACTAATCCAAATTACTAATGAACTCCCACTCAAAAACGACATCCCTCGTGTCCTTTTGGTGACTACATGAACCAAATCCACTACACCAAGACCGATCATCACGTGAGTCGGTGTAGCTTCAAAGGCGAGCATCTATATGGGTATCATATCAAGTATATGACTCATGCTTAACCTTTCGGTCCGTGTTCCGAGGCCATGTCTGTACATGCTAGGCTCACCAAGTAAGAACCTTAGTACTCGCGTGTGTAAAACTGTCTTACACCCGTTGTATGAAAGCGTAGAGTCGAGTACACCCGATCATCACGTGATGTCTCGAAACACGATCCATAGAACGGTGCATACTCAAGGAAGAACACATTTTATCTTGATATCATGAGGGATCATCTTACAATGCTACCAAAAGCGCCAAACTAGCAGTATAAGATGTTAACATCTAATGTGTAAAGTGAGATGATATGGTCCATGCATTTGATCTCTATCATTTGCATCGTGGTATGATCTCTATCATTCCTTTGTGTGTAAGGCCAAGGTCTATGGAACTTACACGTTGAATGTGTTGTAAGAGTATCTATCATACATCTACTTACAACAATACCATATCAATACACTAGCGCAGCAACGATCTAAACTAGACGCCTCTAATATATCAATTGCAAGTTTTACGTGGCTTAGGGCTTTCGGAGATAGAACCGTTCTCACCTACGAACATGAACCACAACGAGGATAACCAAGTTATTAGAAACTCGTTGTAAATCAGATATTGACTATAGTAGGAGAGACAAACACCCGCCAGCCACTTATGCAAAACTAGTTGCATGTCAGTCGTGGAACCGGTCTCATGTATGATGACATGTAAGGTTGGTCCGGGCCGCTTCATCCCACTATGCCACCAATATCCAAAGTACATAGAAGATGCAATAACATGATCATCATCGCCCACATATAAACATATGTGTACAACCCGTGCAAAGCACCTACGAATAGATCAGGCTCTGATACTACTATTGGGTCCGCAACATAGAAAACAAAAAATTTCCTACGATGAGAACTACACGCCAAGATCTATCTACTAGGTACAGAGCAACGGGTGAACATACATCCAACGAGAACTTACCCTCGAAGACAACGAGTTTTGTTAACGAGTAGGAACTCGTGGTTGATGTAGTCGTACACTTGCCGATCTCAAGATCGTGAGGAAGTCCAAGCGCCACAATTCAGTAGCGCATCCGTACTCGCACACACGTTCAAGCCACCGGACAACCTCCACCTCCTCCCTCTAGCGATCCAGTGGAAGCAGCAACTCCTTCTAGACAAAATGTCACCGGGAACATGTATCTCGCTAATCCGAGACCATGGGGGAATAATTCTAGAGGGGGAGAGAGATCCTTCACAAGGAGGTGTGTGGATGAAGGAGGGAATGGGTGGCCTTTTATAGGAGGAGGGGTGCCCTCTCTCTCCATGGTCATGCATGGGGGTGACCCCTCACCTCCCCCATTCATGTGGTGGTAACCCCTCCACATTAAAATGCCTCTTCACATTCCCTTTTAAAGTCCCCACTTTAAATGCATTAAAATTCTCCAAGTTTAATGCTCTCTCATTTAATAAAACTCTTGTATTAAATTTATTCAGAATTTTGTTAATTACTTTAATTAACAAACATTCACATATAACCTGTTACAATATTTCAATATCACATGCAGAACCACTTTCTGCAATTTCACCCGAAACAATTTCCGGTTTCTATCGAAACAATTCCTGCGCTTTGCAATTCTTTCGTCTGAAACATATATGCTCCAAAATGGTGTCCGGTAACTCTTAAGTGTGTCACCCTACGGTTCGCGAATAATGCAGACATGATTGAGACTCCTCTCAGATCAATAATCAGAAGTGGGACCTGGAGATCCATACCGACTCCTGCATATTCAACGATGACTTCTGTGATCATGAGAACCTTTAACGCTTGTAATTTAATCCCTTTGTCTCATGATAAAATACATGTCCGAGATTCGATCATCGGTATCCAAATACCTAGTTTGATCTCGTTACCGACATGCACTCTTTTCTCGTTCCCGTGATATAACATTCTAGTGATCACATCACTTGCTTGCAAGCTATCTCAATATGATATCACCGAGAGGGCCCAGAGTATATCTATCCGTCATCGGGATTGAAAAATTACACTCTTGATCCATGAGCCTCAACATAACACCTTCGTAGCACTGAACCTATCTTTATAGTCACCCTGTTACGGTGTGACGTTTGATGTTATCAAGATACTCTTCAGGTGTTAGCAATTAACATGATCTCACGGTCTAAGGATAAAGATTACTTCGTATGATGTTATAGCAATATAAACATAATGACTTGATCGTAATGATATACTTCGGATGAATGTTCATCACATCATTTCACAAATGTTGTGACCTTGTTATTAACAACATCCAATGTCCATGATCAAGAAACCTTGATCATCTTGTTAATCAACAAGCTAGTCTATAAGAGAGGCATAACTAGGAATCCTTTTTGTTTATTAAACACACATGTATTGATGTTTCCGATCAATACAATTCTAGCATGCAAAATAAACATCTATCATATATAAGAAATACATAATAACAACTTTATTATTGCCTCTCAGGGCATATTTCCTTCACCCAGGCCAAGCAGGAAGGGTAACCTTCCTAACATCATCGAACGCATACCTATCAATTCAAAGGGGTGCCAATAAAGGGAAAAAGAAAACGAAGGTAAGTACTGAGGCAAGTACTTAGTGAGACTTAGAGTTTATATGCTCTCGCCTACATGGGTATGGTAGACTAAAACAGTAGTAAAGCATGTACTAAAACAACCTATAGAGACATAATATAACTGTCTGCTATTAGAGAGGGGTAAGAGAGACCTATTCGAAACTAACCTGATACTAACACAAAACATAACCCATCCTGAGATTTCCCCCTCAAAACCAAAGGAGTAAGTCTTTTCAGGAAAACTCGCACAATTGGCAGTTCTATTAATTCATTCCATAGTAGTTGTAAAACGTACTAGTCATGTCAGATCCAGGTCAAATTTATAGTACTACTTTAGTATAAGTTGTCTATGATCGAGAAACTCTCCTCCAAGTCATTCATAACCACGGACATGGATTTTCAAAAATATTTAACTCTGCAGGGATGCATCAAAGTGTCCACACGCCCTTTAACCCAAGGTTTAACAGATCATTTAACATGTACCCATCGGTATGTTGGCGGGGCATCAGTCACGACATTTCCAGAACGAAGGAAAGCACATGGGGTCGCCCAACTAAGCTACCCATTACAAAGTCAGTGCCGAGCTCCGCGATAGACCTAGTGGTTTGCGACAATGGCTAAAAAAGATCGGGAAACTGAAAGTGTGATTGGGCTTGTCTAGACAGCATAAACATTCTGCAAGATGCAATATACTATAGAATCATAAATGATGTTTCAGCAACAGAAGGTAAATCGTGCATATGGGCCAATAAAACCAAAGGTTCTGGCCTCATTACAATACTTTGAGATCAGGTAGTAAGACGATAGGGGTGCCCATACACCCCACATGTGGTTAGCATGCTTAGTCTCGGAACAGGTATCAAGAACTCATGTCCTAGAGAGAAACAAGAAGTTCCCAAAGGTGCTCCATTTCGATGCCTTATCTTGTTAATTATCACTAGATCCAATTCCCACAATCATGAGCAACCAACATAAAGCATGTGACAACCTCCCAACGACTATAGAACTTGACAACTTTAACCAACCATGAGCAACCAACTACGAATCACAAGGCTAGCTATCTACCAATCAATGGGGAATAGGAAGTGAGCAAGGAAATGTAGGATGCAAGGAGTGTAAGTGGTACAGAAACTAAAGCATCACAACAGGATAGCAATAGAGAGAAATAAAGCCATAAACAAAATAGGTAGCATAAGATGAGTGCTCTCCTGGGAAACGTTGCTGAAGATACATCATCCAAAGAACTTGTTAAATCTCACATCATCTGAACGTCCTATCTAGGAAGAAGCAAGGCACTAAAATAAACAAGCAATTCAACAATTACAACTAATGCGGAAGATTCGGCATGATCATGATATGATGCTTGACATGGTAGTTGAACGATGTATCCCATGTTGGAAAGATGTCATATTCATGTCACATTGATGGTACAACATTGGTGAGACATTTCCAACATTAAACAAATAAAGCACAATTTTATTTGGCATATTTTTATCCCATAACCTTTCTAGTTGTATTAATTCTCATGAAGCATGATTAAATTGATTGTATGGATGTCATATTTGGGTTCGTCTCTTTTTTCTGATCGATTTAGGCATATTATTTATCGAATTCCGAGTTCGGGATTAAAAGATATGATTTAATTGCATTTTAAATTGAAAGTGGCATTTTTGTTATTAGTTTGAATAGTTAGGATGATTCTATTTGAATTATGAAAATTGATTTGAATTCTTTATTAAATTTTAGACACTTTTCATATTTAAAGTTTTTCCAAATTTAGATTTATTTAAAAGTTATGATTTAAACAGATTTCAACTTGATTTTATATTTGTATTTGAATTAATCCATGGAATTATATTAAAGAAAAGGATGTACGGGTGATTAACATAAGATCTAGAGGGACCCCGGGTTTAGATCAGAAAGCTTAGGGGGTTTGGGAGAAAAGAATCAGAGGATAGGGACTGGATTTGGTAATTTGCATTAAAAGGGTCAGATATGGATCTGGGGTTGTTTCTCACTGAGGGGGTAGCAATCCAGTGTGTCTGACTGGTGGGTCTGGTGGTGAGGTGGCAGACACGCGGGCGCTGACAGGGACGCCATGCTGGTGGACGTGGTTTCGTATTTGACCTCGCCGGAGAGAGAGTTAACTCCAGCGACATGTGACGGGGAACGGCGAAGGAAAGAGCGAGTGACCCATTTGAGGTCACTGGATGACGCGCCTCAACATGCTGGTTCGAGCGGAAGGTGCCTTGCTTCCTAGGGGTCGTTGGAGGGATGCCGACGGTGACTATCTACGGTGATGGAGCTCGGGGTCATTAGCGAACTAGCGCGACAAAGCATGATATGAAATGGGGCTAGGTCAAGGAAGTGTAGCTGCTCACCATGAAACTCGAGGACGGCTCAGAGAGGACGGGCAAAGCATGGTGGCACCGGAATCCCGCCGGAGAGGCGACGGCCGTGGGGAAGGAAGATGATATCACCTTCGATTCCGCGGGAGCACAGAAGATATAATGGCACAGGGAGGACCAGTGGAGTAAGGCGCACACGCTGGTGTGCCCAGCTTGGCCAGGGGTGGCTCAGAGCGGTGGCACAGCGGCGAGCCCGAAGGGTGGAGGCGGCGATGCTGGTAGAGGAGGAGGGGATGCAACCTAGGGTTCCACGCTTGGGGGCTTAAATAGAGGGTGCATCCGGTGGTTGAGGTCAACAATGGGCAGTCAGTGAGGTGGCAGACGGTGGCGCGATGGAGACCTGCCCCGTTCAGCTCAAAGACAAGGGGGTGACGGAGGAGGACGAGAAATATTGACGACATTGTTTTTGTCGATCAAACTGGTACGGGCCAGGTGGGCCGGCCAAGAGGAAGGGAAGGGGGAGGGCTGTGGCTGCTGTTGCTGGGTTTCGTGACGTCAGGTGGGTTGCGACCAGGTATGCTCCCTCTCTTCTTTTCCTTTTCTTTTATTTGTTTTTATTTGTTTCAGATTCAAACTTTCTTTTAATTCAAAAACCTTTTGAACTTGCAGGAGCATTTGAACAAGGGGGTTTGAGGCAGTAAACTGATACAAGAGGAAAATACAAAAAATGGGAAAGAGAAGTATGTCCCTTTGTAATTCAATTTGGACATTTATACAAGAGTGAGGTTTAGGGTTTTAGCAATGGAACAAAAACCATTTGTGAAATAATGGATCCTAGCAAGTGGATACCACTTGTATGAAAAACAAAATAGGGAGATAAAATAGAGGGGAGAGATTAAGGTGATAACAAGGTCACACAAGATGCAACAAGGATGAGTCATGCAATGTGGCATGATGACCATGATGATGATGTCATGGGGATGTCATGACGATGTAGAAAGTAAAAGAACAAGCAATTTTTTTAGTTAGGGATTTTCCAGGGTGCTACAATAATTAGATGTTGATGCCCAAAATGTGTTCAATTGTGGTATTTATTTTTCTTGTTGTTTATGGTGTTACAAAAGCTCTAGATCAGTTGTGTTTTGCCTACATCACCAAATTGATCAATTATTGTGTTGATTCATTGGAGTAGCGGTCACTTCCATTCTCATGCATGCTTGCCCTTGATCATTATGTTAATGTAGAATTTACCTCATCCATACTTGCAGCTTGACTACTAGAATCCGCTAGAAGCTGGGAAGTTTGAAGAAATGAAGTTTGCATAAGTGAAGTTCACTCGATTTTGTGGCGGACAGTTGGAAATGTTTTGCTGTAATGGATTGTAATCCTTATAAATCCACTTTGTTGTAGTCCATATGGACTCTTTCATTGATAGTGCACTATTTATGTACTGGAACTATGGACGGTGCACTATTTCTGTGCTAGAACAATGGAATGTAATGGATTTTATGGGTTTCTTGCTATTAGAGATAAAGAGATGATATTTATGCTTTTTTGGATATGTTAATTGCTTTGAAGTGTGTATATAATCCTTTAGATTGAAGTTAGTATACAGAGGAGGTGTTGTCGATATTTTTGAAAAAAATGTTGTTAAATCGATTCACTTGCCACATCTGTGCAATTGGCGAAAACATGGTGGTTATCGCTCGGTAACCGTATGGTTGCCAGTTTTAAAAAAAATTTGGTTTTGAATTCAAATTTTGTTTAAAAATTTTGTCTTGTATTTTCTGATAACCATCCAGCAGTAAGGGTAACCAAAATTCCGACGTCCTACACAGGTTAAAAAAAGCAATCTGGTAGCCAAAAGCTTGGGCGAAAGTACGGTTGTTTCCTTTCTTGTACTCCCTCCAGCCTGAATTACTGTTCGCGGCTCTAATAGAAAGTACATTTTGCAAAAAAACACTCAGTGATTCAATTCTTCTGATCCGTAGTCCTCAATTCAAGATTCAAAATTCCCGATCAAAGCCAGGCTGTAGCCTGCGCGTCCATCCGCGATTGATCTCCACGGCGATCAATCTCACGCCCCAGCACCTTCCTCCGCACCTCCGTCATCCGCACCGCCACTCGAAGCCAGACTGCGACCTCCAGCAGCTCCGCGTAAATCTGTGCCCTCCAGCAGCTCCACGTCCATCCGCGGTCGCGCTAGCATCGAGGTGCTCAGGCTCGCCCAAAATAGCGTCGCCGCACCGCCGGCCTCTGCGTCCATCCGCGCCCTCTAGCAGCTCCGCGTCCATCCGCGGTCGCGCTAGCCTCGAGGTGCTCAGGCTCGCCCAGAATAGTGTCGCCACGCCACCGGCCTCCGTGTCCGTCTGCGTGCTCCCGTAGCTCCGCGTCCGTCCGCGGTTGCACCAGCCTCAAGGTGCCCGGGCTCGTCCAAAACAGCCTCATCGCGCCGCCGGCCTCCTCGTCTGTCAGTGCGCTCCATCAGCTCCGCGTCCGTCCACGAGTGTGCCAGCCTCGATGCGCTCGGGCTCGCGCAGAACAGTCTCGCCGCTCCGCCGCGCCACCCGGCCGCCGTCTGCCGCTCCACTCCAGCGAGACTGAAGAGGAGGACTCGAGGAGAGGGTAGAGCTCGTCACCATCGCCACTGCATCGACGAGTTCGACAAGCCCCACTGTCCACCTTCTCGACGCTGGGATCACCAGCCGCTCCGTCGCGCCACCCGACCGCCATCTGCCGCTCCACTCCAGCGAGACTGAAGACGAGGAGAGGGCGGAGCTCGTCACCATCGCCCTGCATCGACGAGTTGTTAAATGTTCATGTTGTTAGATCTGCTAAGTTGTCTTTATCATTGGTTCTAGTACCAGTACAACATGGAAAAGCAACACAAAATATCCCAGAATTGAGTTGGTGCCAATTCAATTCACTTGGTGCTAGCTGGAGTACAGTTGTGCTAATAGCTGTAGTAGACAAATGTTCAGTATAGAGGCACTGTTTGTTAGCAATTTCAGATAGCATCAGGTTTAGAACAAGGATCAGTGCTAGAACCACTTATGGTGATTATCTAGTGTCTGGCCTGTAGGAATAATCACAAGAATATGTTTGAATATGTCAAAAATAAATGAATGCCAAGAATATGTAGCTTAGCTTAGTAATCCTACATATTACTTCAAGCAAACATGTAATTTGTGTAATAGCAGCAAGCAAGCAAGCATGTAAATATAGATATGTTTCATGAACTCCTACATATTACTTCTAAAAGAGAATATGTTTTATGAACTCATAGATATGTTGCTCATTGATGCAGGTACATGAGGCAGAAAGATCCTTGAGCCTCCGAAGTTGCTGCCCGTTGCCCGTCACACGTCGCACATCGTTCCTAAGGAGGATAGAGGGATGGATCTTGATCTCAACGTTAGACTAGAAGAGGAACATGAGGATGTTGACATCAGACTCATAGAGGATGAGCTTAGAATGGTGGACCTGGATCTCAACGTCGAACTAGAAGAGGAAGATGACATGGATCTCGACGTGAGACTAGTAGAGGAGGAGGTTGTAAGGATGGACCTGGATATCAACGTCAGACTAGAAGAAGAAGAAATTGTTGCACAGCCAGAGCAGATACCTGAAGAAGAAACTATTGCCCGGCGGCAACATATAGATATGCCAGAGAAGGACAAATTCGCTGCATATATTGCATTGAAAGCACTCGGCAAAAATAGACCAGTTGAGAAGGCCGATAAAGAACTTGTTGGCCAACTTTTGAAAGTATGTCTTAGAACCATTGAAAAGATCTGGAAACATGCACTAGAAATGGAGAAACAGGAACAAGAAGTTGATTTTTCAAATAAAAGGAAAGACAATTGTGGTCGAAAGAGAAAAGATATCCATCTCTCAGAAAGGGTGCCTGAGGTTGAACTCAACAAAAGGGGCACACTAAGGGCACTAGCAAGGTCTCTAAATGTTCCTTACAGTACACTACAGAGAAGGTTAACATGGGGTGACTTGAGGCGCCACACAAGCAGTCTCAAGCCATTCCAGTCAGCGGAAAACAAGATCAAAAGGCTTAAATTTTGCATTTCAATGATTGATGAAATAACAACAACAAAAGCAATGCCTTCCTTCAAAAGCATGGAGAACATCATTCATATCGATGAAAAATGGTTTGATATGACCAAAAGGGATAGAACGTATTACCTACTCCCAGAAGAAGAAGATCCCTTGCGCACTGTTCAGAACAAGAACAGTATCGGCAAGGTCATGTTCTTAACTGCGGTTGCGAAACCCAGATATGATGAGCAAAGGAATGTAACCTTTGATGGAAAAGTAGGAATATGGGCATTTGTTAAAGAGACTGCTGCTAAATACAATTCCAAGAATAGGGATAAAGGAACTATGGAACTAAAGACAATAATTGTTACTAGAGATGTCATGAGAGAGTATCTTTGTGAAGAAGTAGTTCCAGCTATAGCAGAACTGTGGCCTGACGATGGGCATGAGGGACCAATCTTCATTCAGCAGGACAATGCTAGGACGCATGTTCTGCCGGATGATCTCGCTTTTATAGCGGCCGTCAAAGCTACAGGACTGGATATCAGGCTAACTTATCAACCACCAAATTCACCTGACATGAATGTACTTGATCTTTGTTTCTTTAGAGCTATACAGTCCTTGGCATTTGAGAGTGCACCTAACAATCTAAAAGAACTGACTGAATCTGTAGAACAAGCCTATGATGCATATGAAGTGGATAAACTTGCAAAAGTGTATATAACATTGCAGTCTGTCTTGGTGGAGGTTATGAAAGATGAAGGAGGAAACAAAAACAAGACACCCCACATGGGGAAGGACAAACTCCAAAGGGAGAGAATGCTGCCTAACACTCTAAACATTGATGGAGAACTCTATCGAAAAACCTTAGAGTTGATAGCTGACTATGAGCAACAAGTCATAGCAACAACTCAACAAGTCACAATAGCTCGAAAATCTCGCAGGACGGGCCCCCAAGTAATTATGGATGATCATATAATGATCCCAGGAAATATATATCTGACATGGTTGAATGACCCTTCAAGCCTTGTCCGTAAAAGACGTCGAGTCGGCGTTATATGTCAAAATAGGCGAATTAATATCAAGCTGGTCACTAAAGAAGAAGCTCGGCTGGTCACTCATGGAGAAGCTCGGCTCGTCACTGATGGAGAAGCTCGGCTGGTCACTGATGGAGAAGCTCGGATGGTCACTGATGGAGAAGCTCGACTCGTCACTGATGAAGAAGCTCGGCTGGTCACTGATGGAGAAGCTCGGCTCATCACTGATGGAGAAGCTCAGCTGGTCACCGATAGAGAAGCTCAGGCTAGTCACTGATGGAGAAGCTCAACTAGTCACTGATGGAGAAGCTCAGCTAGTCAAAAGGAGAATCTATGTGTGTCCACTTGTGTTGTAATTGTGTACTATGTGTGTCCACTTGTGTTGTAATTGACACAATATATATTCATGTGTTGTAATTAACACAATACTTCACTGGTCCATCTATACTACACTGAAATCGAATGAGAAAGTTTCAGACATTCATGAAATTAAGATGGTGATATTCACAAGGAATCTTTGGCTTAAGAATGTAAGCAATAATTCATTTAGTCTAGCTATTGGCCACACAATTTGCTATCAGGGCGTATCCTAGTAAGTAGGATAACTATGAGAGGCCAGGCCCATCTATTGATCTACTCGAAAAAGAACAGATACTACTAGTAGTACCTCATCTCTCTTTCCAAAAGTAGGATATATTAGATGTATACCAAACACACTATGCTGACAACATATTAGATGACAGATGACAGCATATATACTTGCATATACTCCAGAGCATTAGAAAATTACAAAGCAAGTTTTGGACAACAGAAAGTGAAAAGTACAAATATCATCAATTAATGTCGGATAATTCTTCTTTGCCCTCGGACTCAGTACAGGTAACATATATGCTGCATAATATTTGTTTTTGTATCCATTCAGGCACCACAAATTGAAGCACTAAAATACATCTTCTTTAAACAGAAGCTTACCAGCTGTGGACACACCTCGCTGATGTTCAAATAAAATTGGTACTCCATCACATATAATACAGCTCTTTGCAGGTTCGGTTTCAGATGAGTCAAGTAACCCATCAAGTTCTTTTGCCATCTGAAACTTTAGCTACATGAGTAGCATGACACAATGTCAGGTATATATTGTTGCATGTGCATTCTGGGGTTCTGCTATGACTCGTAGGGCCAAGACGTATAAAGCAAAGTAAAACAGGGTATATATGATCTTACCCGTTCTTGAGTATAGATGAAGTTGTCATGGAAGATGATTGGGCAGGCGTCCTTGGTCACCTACAAAATTTGATATTCATGGTGCACACTGAATTATTTTTTAGACAGAGAGAGAAGGGGCAGAGAAGTAAACATATCAGTACTCCTTGTTTTATCAAGCATAAAGCAAGCTTCATCAGAGAGAAGGGGCAGAGAGTATCTTGTTTGAACACTTTGAGCAAGCTTCACATTTCAGCAGATTTTATCAAGCATAAAGCTCATAAATAAGCATGAGACGGGCCGAAATATAGTCTGAATGACCAATACTCACATATTGTTCATTTACAAATCGCATTGTGAAGTAAACAAGCACACTTAGTTATGAAATCGCATTGTACCATACAAATTGATCCCAAAGACACTGCAGCTAATTCATACCACACCTAAGATCAACCAAATCGGAAGTATATCCCAAAAAAACTGGACACAGACGCTAGATCCCAAGCCAAATCAGCAGTATATCCCAAAAAAACTGGACACAGACGCTAGATCCCAAACGAAATCAGCAGTATATCCAAAACGAAATCAGCAGTATATCCCAAGCTAGATCGAAAGGAGGAGAGTGGATACTAACCGTCGCACTCATCGTTGCTGCAGGTGTCGAAGGTCCCGAACTCGTCGATGGGGGGCACTCTTCTTCGAGGACGATGTCCTGCTGCAGGCCGTCATCCTGGACGAGGCCCGGTGTGCAGGGGGCGCCGAGCATGCTAGGGTTAGCTAGAACAGCAGGAGTGGGCATACTAGATCCTCCTCCAGGCCACGAGCACCGCCGGTGGAGCTGGCAAAGTCACACACTTTGGGGGAAAGAGAATTCTTTCATCATCGATCTCCCTCCTCCTTGTGTTTTGGTTGGTGGAATCCAGAGTAAGGAAGGTAGGGAGAAGAGGAGGAGGGAAGGCGGCCGGAGAGGGAGCGGCGGAGCAGGCGGCGCGGCGAGAGCGAGGTGGCCGACGGGGGAGCGGCTGAGAAAGGGGGCGAGAGAGACGACGCGAGAAGTCATCTGTTTGTCGGAAGAAATAGAAGGGCTGTTTTGTAAAATGGACCGTGCGAACAATAAATCGGGTCGGAGGGAGTACCATGTTCGCCTCAACCCCTACCGTCACCGAGGCCATTAAGCCGGTCACCAATTTGCCAACAGCAAACACACCAACGAAATCACCGCATTCACATAGGCCATCAATTTATTATATTTTAATACTAAATTATATGAAATAACACATACCAAATTAAATAATTAACAAAAATATACTTTGGTATACGATTCAAAAAATTAGGGATAATTTATTTTTATAATCAATTTTCAAAATAATTCATGGCATTTGGAATTTTGGTATACCGACAGGGACCTGTCGGCGTATGGTGAGCCGACTGGACTTACCGTGACACCGTTATGCCGATAGGCTGCTTGGTTTGCTCCTGCTTGGTTTGCTCGTGCATGCTGCAATACCCATTGTGCATGCAGGCACCATACGATACGGTCATAAGTCTATTCGGCTCGCCGGGTCCCTGTCGTCATACCGTATGCCTAGTCACGCTATATTTTGAAATTACAAATATCGTGTATTATTTTAGAAATTGATTAAAAATGTATTATTTAAAAAAAAAGCCTTTTTTCTTGTTTGCACCGGGGCATAAACATACGGAAGCGGCGATGCCTCTTTTTTCTTCTCGCTTTCCCTTTTTTGTTTCTCGCCTTTTTCTCCTTGTAGATGTAGATCCAAACAGTAAGGAAAGCGCAGAGCACGGGTGAGGTTTTCGATCGGCAAGAATTAAAAGAAAACAATCAGAGGAACAGATCGGCAGCCGGCGATGAGCTCCTTCCGGCGGTTCGTGCACCTGGTGCTTCAAGACAAACCTTCGCTCCACGAATACACTGTGCGCAACATCGACATGCTCCGGTTCTTCCCTGCTGCTCCAACGACGTCGACGCCGCCGCCGGAACCCTCCTCGATCTCGACCGAACCGTGCTTCGCTAACCTGCCTCCCCCCGCCATTACCATCTGTCCTCCCTGCCTGCCGGGATCGGGTGGCGTGTACGGGCTGGAGCTGGACTTCATGCTCCTCGGCGGGGACAAGGTGCTGGCGGCCGCCACGGAGGAGAAGGGCGGCTCCCTCCTCTACGACCCCGTCGGAAACACCGTCCGCGCCATGCCCGGCTTCACCACCGGCACGTCCAGGCTCACGTCCATCTCCCTCACCGTCGGCGGCGGGGACCTCTATGCCATGAACATCCACCCATGGCAATCCACCCCAGCCGGCGGCCACGACCACAACTTGGAGGCGCTCGTCTTCCACCGCAATGGATATCTCTCCCGCTCTCTCCCTCCGACTCCCTGCCGCCCTCGTCGCCCTCCCCGTCCCTGTGGCTCCCCAGAGTTCGACCCCTTCCTCAACATCATCCGCTCGTACACCGTGGCCGGCGGCGGGTCCAGCATCTGGATTACGAAGGAATGCGTAGGCACCTTCTCCTTCGACACCGTGACAGGGCTGTGGAGCAAGGTCGGCCGCTGGGCGCTGCCGTTCAGTGGCCGCGGCGAGTACGTCCCCGAGCACCGCCTCTGGTACGGCCTCACCTCCCGCCGCGGCAAGAGCCGGGACGCCATGGACCTCCTGTGCGCGGTGGACGTCGAGGCGCGGCCGCGGCCGGTGGTGCGCGCCACTTGGGAGCACGTCGTTCCTCCCAAGGAGTTCCAGTGGTCCGCCGTGAGCTCGTACTTCGCACATCTGGGATCGGCCAAGTTCTGCATTGCCAGGACCTTCAAAAGCGAGATGGGGCCACACAAGTTCTTGGTGTTCACCGGCGTCGAGGTGGAGCGATGTGGTGATGGTGACGACGACGGAGCCAAGGATGGTGGGCTGCGCATGGTGAGTCACAGATCCGAGGTGTACGTTCTCCCGTCCACGATGTCCTATTGGGTTGTCTGATTTGGTTATGCGTGTCTCAGTATGTAGATTATGCCAGAGCGATCGTGATTTTAGATCAGGGATCTAGTTGCATCGTCGCGCCGGTCATATTTATGCCCGTGCATTACTACGGTCCATTTAATTTTATTCAATGATATAGCTAAATGTCGTGTATTGCCATGTTCCATCTTTTTTTTCCGCATTGGAATTCATGGGAGTCATGATGCACGAACTTGGGGCCGTCAATCGACAACCATTAATCTTCGAAGGTGAATGGTTCCAAGAGTGTTGGCGGGTCCTATATATTTACTGAAATTCTATCTGTATTTTTCATTCCATATCATTTAAATTAAATGTTATCTGAGGTATCAAGAAAGTTTTGCGGTGACAACAAAAGCTAATGATCTGAGACCAAAAGCACCTGAGTAATCTAACCCAAAGCTAGAAAAACTATGGGTATCAATGCGGACAAGACCCCTAATAGGTCCAATATCACAACGGACTTGGACCAGGATGAACAGAATAGGAGGAATGTTGTTTTAGAAAATATTCCGATAAAAATGGTACAATCAAACAATGTGTAATAGAGGATAGAAAATCATAAATTTCTAAATATGTACATGTGTCTACCGAAGGAGGATATGTCAAGGATACATGAACATGTTTAGTTGTATTTGCTAGTACGATATTATTGAATGTAGTCTGGACACATTTTGTTTTTGCGAATGGCAATCTGAACAAATTAAGAATACCCAACCACATGATTCAATTTACTTAGCTACAACAAAATGCAACGTGTGCACCCAGCAATTCTAGAGACCACTAACATTAGAAACCTCACATACCCGCCATGAAAATATAGACTCATCCTCGAATGCTATTTATATCGCTTTACAACTGAAACATGACAAGCATATATACATGATTTCACATTTGAAAGAAGAAATAGCACCCATACAACAAAATGGACAATTAATTAAGATTATGCTCATGTGGCGATAATGGCTACTAAGAAATGGATAATCAATAGCAATTAAGGGAACAATTTATATCAGACACAACATCATCTAAATTCAGTTTTCAGTTTCCTTTTGACATGCCACCATTTTGATTGTTGGTCATAGTTTTTGACTTGTACCTATCAGGCAATTAAATGAGAAGAACAAATATCAAAAGCTAAAAAAATAATGTAAGAAAAAACAAAGGCATCTGCTCTCACATATGAAGAACAACACTGAAAAAGTTCACGTCTTGTAGGCAACTCAACAAACAAGTAGAGTGCACTACTCATAACCGATATAACTTAGTACTTGTGAAGTTGTCCATGTTTCTCTGCATCAAATTAGAAGCACAGGGAATACTCATAAGAAATCAATGGGTTGCTTGGGTCAATGGGTTGTCCCTGGAAGTGCAAGCAAACGACAAGGATTGTTCCTTTATGATTTCTCTGTACTTCCAGCATAGTATCGATATAGACTTAATTAATCTGTACTTGATGCCAGCAATGAATTGGAATGATAAGAGGAATAGCAGTACCGGCTGATCGTGTGAAATTGACACCTTCGCCTGGACCGACTGTTTTTTCTATTCCCGGACTGCACACGGGATTATACGCCGGCCGACACTCACGCCCATGCCTCTCCTGCTGTTGTTGCGCCTTGCCGGAGTGTACGAATTCGTGCTGGCGCACACGACTGTAGTTCGGCGGCGTGGAAGACGGGGCCGTGGTGGGATGGTCACATCGCCTTCCAGCAGTGATGGCCCAGCCAATCTCTTGCACCAAATCTCCCCGCTCTTCGAGACCTGAGGGGTCCTTCCGCCTCTCTTGCAGGACTAGCATCGGCGCCGGATTGAACTCCCATTGCGCCCGTCCTTGGCCCGGGACTACTGCGGCTACGCCTGCGCCCGCTGGGATGGTTCTGTGGCGGTCTGATTCGGTGGCTAGGCGTCTTCGACCTGCTCTTCGTCCCGCAGATCGATCGCCATGGTGGTCAGTCTGTTCCGCGTCGCGCAGATCGAGCAACGTAGTGGAGAAGAAGTAGCGCGCGACGGCGCAGATCGAAGCTGGGGTTGGGGAATCGGCCACGCGAGCTGCCTCATCCTGCGCAGGAACTCGACCTTGCCACTCGGCTCAAACTCGCCCCGCTGACGGCCGCATGCGCCTCGCCCTCTTCCTCATGACGCCTCCGGCAGCATGACCGCGCGTCCCGGCTAGCTGGGGGAGACGGCGCTGCTCGCCTGAGATCGAGCGAGGGTGACGGCGGGATGGGGAGGGAGCTCCGTCCGGGTCGAGGGCAATGGTTTATTTCTTCCACTTAGTGGTGGCAGGGGCTGTTATTGCTCCAAACGATTGGGGCAAAATCGTCAAAAATATAGGCAGTCAGATTTTTTGGCGCTGACTAACGACCACAATCTATACAATTAAAAGGCTTGGTCTTGATGGTCTGGTAGGTCGCTCCTAAACTACCTCATATTGTTTTAATATTTACGTCCCTAAGTAAATTACTTACCGGTTTGATTTCCGGTTTCTTGTTTTATCGTGGGACACGAGTTCTGCAGGTTGATCTCGCGGGTGTTCCCCACGATAGTCTGGCCGGAGGGCTTCTTCACGCTGTCCGCATGCGGCCGCGTCCGCGGATGGGCATGTGAGAGCTTTAGGCATTAATTCGGAGCTCGTCGTTGGCGCTTCCTGGATTCCCCCGTCGTCCCATTCCGGTTTTCTCGCCTACTGATTCCCAAGAACAACAACTTGCTTGGAATCTTTCTCGTTGGAAGCACTTGCCTTGTACTGAACCATCATTCGCATCCGACGTGAGCTCTCAGTCTGAAGGTGTGATCATGGACAAAACGGCTATGTTCATGATTGAAGTTTGCTCGGCTATTCAAGAATTTCTGTTGGGTTTGATTCTTATGCATATTTCAATCTCCATTACCTTGCCATGAGATTATATATGTGTGAGGCAATGAAATACGACACCGCAAGAGAAGAAGCACATGGAATATAAGTTTTTATCTCCATAATGTACATGCAACAAAAAAAAATCCATGTGAAATATGGATTCAGTAGTTCCATACTTTGATCCACGTATACTATTCATATCTTTATTTGACAATATATACTCCCTCCATCTGAAAATGGATGTCGGGAATTGTCTAGACCCTATATACATCCAAATTTAGACAAATATGTAACATCTATTTAAGGAGGAAGTACGATGCTACATATGCTCAGTTTTTCCATCCAATTCTTTCTGCGTTTCTTTCTATAACGGACAAAGAGAAAGAAATGTTAGAAGATACAATAAAGACATAGGCATGTAAGATTTCATATTCATTTTTTATGTTGCTAAAAATGACAATATGTGCATAGGAGTCATATCATTGTAGTTGTATTGTCTGATTGTCTCAACATGTGATTCTACAAGTGCTGTTGGAGAATATCACTTGCATTCAAATTCTAGAAAAGTGCACTCGAGGGGTGTTTCTTTCATAAATTTTGTTAAAGTTGGTGGTGTTCATACGTCGCTAATTTCGTCCATCATTTCATTTGGAGGACAAATGAGGACGACGCCACATGCAAGGTATGGGAGAAGGCACACACAGGATCGACGTCGAAGCTCCAAGATCAACATGAGCTAGAGGAGAGGGAAACGTGGGGTTGAGCGACCGCGGGGAGAGAGGACGGCCAGGAGCGCAAGGTGGCGAGACTCGCTACTCCGGCACCAAGGTGGAGCCGAATAGAAAGGAAGAAAAGGGGATCAAGGGGGCGTTCTAGCGAGACGAGAGAGATGACAAGCAACAACTAGGTAGATGGGCAAACTAGATCACGTGGAGAGGGAAATGCAAAGTAGCCAGGAGAGCCGGTGGGGATCTAGGGTTTCAGGTATCTATGTGAGTTGGGCCTACCGGCTGGCACTTGGGCCTGGCTGGTTTGGTTGGTGCCTTTCCCTTTTTGTTTAAAAAATCCTTGTTCCATTTTTAGAAAAGAGGGACAGAAAGTGGACATCTGACAAGGAGCTCGGCTCAAGGTTTATGTATTTATATTTATACGTGTCATTGTTTTAAAAAACCCGTAGCATCGCACGGGCATTTAGCTAGTCTTTTTAATAGTACTAGCTGAATGCCCGTGCGTTGCTACGGTCTTCTTTCTTTCTGTTATCGGACGTCTCGCATGTAAATATAAAACACACACCAATATTGGTGTATATTGATCTTCTCCTATTCCTTGGCTGTCAAACTATTTCATTTACACTACTCCCTCCCTCCCTCCCAAAATAATTAACTTTACTTTGTCTATATTTGCATTTATCTAGATTTAAAATATGTCTAGATACATACGAATCTAGACAAACCCAAGTCACTTATTTTGGGACGAATGGAGTACTAATTTTCTAGTGATGAAAAAGGTTGACATTGATCTTGCTTCAATTGTTGCAGAGGAAATGATTAAACGCAACTCCGACCAACGGCATTGATCTGGTGAATTCATGTACATAAACATGCAAAAAAAGAAACAAAACATTATTCACAGACAACTTGAAGAGAAATCTGAACTGCATGTTTAGAATTGCAAACCTTTTTCAAGAGTCCCAACAATATGTCGGTTGAAATGGATCATTCATGAGCTTCATCCATCATAATTACACTAATAAAACATAAAAACATGGATTTGTATGTGAATAAAGTAAAATCAGAAAGGAACTGAGAAAGGTGTTTTTACTCCACTATGATTACCACCACCAATGTATAATCACAATAAGGATATGCAATTTGATCAGATGGTTGAGTAATGATGACAAATAGACATTTGACATTTTGTACTTCCATTTAAGGTCATACTAATATTGAGAGTCATAAGATGGTACCTAAAAGAGGATTGTCCATCATTTCTCTAATCAGTACCCCATCCGTGAGAAATTTGATCATGTTTAAACCCTATCAAATCATGTATGGTATAAGCAGAAAATATATAGAGCCAATACTAAAAAAATGTGTTTCATAATGCATAATTCAGATAAAGAAACACTAAAGGACAAAAAACATTGATCGTACCATGTTTGTTTCATCCTCAAATCGGATAGTGTAACCTACTTCTTACCCAAGTTTCACACCAATTTCTTCAGCTACTCTTCATGCAACGGTCTGTTCAAATTATTAAGATGGGTCGAAAAGAGAAATTGATCATAAAAGATAAGCATCTGCAAATGAAGCCTAAGAGCGGGAAAGAAATTTTGGAACATGAATTTAAAGATCAGTATACGAGACACTCAGCTACAATCCTTTAAGCAGTACGGATATGATTATGTTGGCTACCATCCTTTAAGCAGTACGGATATGATTATGTTGGCTAAGTGCTCTGAAACATGGTGCCAGAAATCAGAATAGGACCATATGAATAAGTTTTGGGCAGAATGCTTTTAATGTTGGATGTCTTCAATTGCTATATATGTGGTTCCTAGGGTACAAAATTTTGCCAGGGTGTATTATGGATGCATTCTTGGGCACCACAAGGGGGCAGGTGGATAAATTACCTTCATGACCAAGAAGTCTGAGCTTATCTTAGGAAGTTATCTATCTCTATTAGGAAGATCTTTCTCTAGTTTTCTTAGATGAATATTGTTAGGATTGATTTGTGTTCGAATTTAGTGTGGACAACTTGCTATATAAAGATAAGTAGATTGTGCTAGGAGATCCAAAATACAGAAATTTTCCCAAAAAATGAGTAGTTAAGAGCCTTATGTTCCACGGCTAGAGATATGTCGAAAATAATAATATGGTGCATGCTATCAAATAGTAAAGAGCGACCTAGTTTCATATAGTATCTACAAAAGGATACACAACTAAATGACGATTTAAACATTTGATACCTGCACACCTAATCGTCTTGGCTGGGTGCAACCAGTCGACCACCCTTAGCCCAACCAGCCTCCTTAAGATATTGGTTCAAAAGACAATGAAGTAGAAATGATCATTTGCATGTAAGATGATGAGTTAGGCAATCGGCATAAGAGTTTTGTTGTTTATGGCTTTGTGCTTACCTTGTTTTGAAGGTTATAAAATTAGCATCTCAACCAATAAAACTGAACTTTTCATTCAACCTTCAAGTATGTACATTGAAATTCAAAAATCGCAGCACATATCAATACATATATAGGTGCAACGGAGCAAAACATTGGTTTCAGCATGGAGTCAAATATCAATGTGAAATGATATCCAGAATAAGTACAAAATAGGTCTCACTTCAGCATACTTTGTACAAATATTGGAGCATTGAATGTTTGTTAGGGCACACAAAAATTAGATAGGAAGTGTAAGATATTGTTCACATTGGAAATTTATTTTTTCACTCTCAAATTATATAAGAAGTTAACATAAAAATATACCAGGTGCTACAGCACCCCAAAGACTCTGAATAATTGTTCTAGTAACATTTTGTGTTGATTAGCGCTGGAAAAATGGGTTTGCATGTACCAGGCAAGCCTCACCGATGAAATTTTCAAACTTGGCTTTCTCATGCAGCACATCATGATCACATGAAACCAGGTAAGGTAACCATGTAAATGCACCATATAATAGTTTAATCCAAACTATGGATGGCATGCCAAAATAGAAGTGAAGGATAAGTTTCCATGGACATTATGCTTCTTTCTGAACAGATCTTCTTTCTGAATTCTTCTTTGAGAGATGCTTTGTTTAATTTTCAAGAATGTATGCATCTACATAAGGTAGGATCGGTATCTCAACAGAGCACACGGAACCAATTTCCATTTCAGCGCCAATTCAAAAGAATTGGAAGATGCTAAGTGCCATAGAGGGGAAGTAGAAACTTCTATCGCAGAGGAAGAATAGCCTAGTCCCAAGCCTAAAGCTAATTAATCCACAGTTGCAAGTCAATGGAGTAGGATCAACGTACATGATGCGAAAGCTAACAAAAAGGAAAATGAATCTAAATCACACTAAATAATTCGGAATCTACCAGATAGGTGTCCTCCCACTAAATGATCAATTTTACGGCTATTGGTCACATGGTGACCAAATTACCAGTGATAAGAAAAAAATGTAAGGGTGCAGTACGGGCTTAAATAATTCGGAATCTACCAGATAGGTGTCCTCCCACTAAATGATCAATTTTACGGCTATTGGTCACATGGTGACCAAATTACCAGTGATAAGAAAAAAATATAAGGGTGCAGCACAAGCTTAAATAATTCAGAATCTACTAGATAGTTGTCCTCCCTAAATGATCAATTTTACGGCTATTGGTCAAATGGTGACCAAATTACCAGGGATAAGAAAAAAATGTAAGGGTGCAGCACGGACTTACAGCCTGAATCAAATGTATCTAACTCATATATAGAAAAAAATCACAGCTGAAACCAATTACTGAAGAGCTAAACAATGCGTCTAGAATATATGAGCCTAAATTTTCTAAATAAACTTTATGGGGACATTGCATATGATCCAGAACACAGGCTGACATGGGTATAACCTACATGTACTCGAGCTTGGTATATACGGTCCAAATACGCACAGGTTCACGGTGTCGCCAAGGCCCGGATGAAAGGGCTCGAATAACCTGCGGACTCTCGATTGCTTGAAGAACAAGAAGAAGCTAAAGATAGAAAGTTTGAAGGGAAAAACCCTAACTTGTAACCGACTCGACCTGCTACCCGAGACCTAGCCTATCTATATAAAGGCTAGGAGGGGGCGGCGAGGAGAACACACGCAACCCTAGTTTCCACAACCCTCGCCAGATTGCATCTGCGCACCATTGTAACTTTCGACTCCCTCGATAATTCCACGAGCAGACAAGCAGGAGTAGGGACCTCTACGAGGCCTAAACCTGGGTAAACCCTTTGTCCCCTGTGTGCTTGTTTGCTAGCCGATAGATGTCTCCAGCGCTCCCTCCTTCTCCAAAACCCAAGTCCATAACAATGGGCATTGACGAGTTAAACCCTCGTCAATTGGCGTCGTGTGTGGGAATTGGGAGTGCTGATGTTGCGGCTTCTTCGGCCCCATCAACTGCGATCTACAACTCCGCAATAGTGGAGATTCGCCAGCTCTTCGGCGCCTTCGACTTCACCGTCCACACGCCGCCACCACCGCCTTGATGCGTAGGCGTGACGGAATCAGCTGGCGATTGGAAGCTTCCGCCTAAGTCGGTCGAGATAAACGCGCTTCAGATGCCTGATCAGCCGACAGCACCGGCGATTGCCCCGGCATCATGGTTCCCTCCATTGATCGGCAGCCTCAACGAGCTCAACGCCCCGGTGGCAGTCGAGAATACGATCAGCGACAGCAGTCGCGATTCCGATCTGAGCAATCTGGCCACTGAAGATGGAACCTACGGTTCCGGATCTGAAAGTTGTGGAAGCAACAGCTTCCCCAATCACTTCATGTGCGCCGTCATCAACGTAGGCGACACCTCTGCCAATCATGACAACGGTGGTAACACCGATAACGGCACCGATCCACCCAATGCTGGCAACGGTGGTAACGGCGGTAATGGCGGCAATCGCGCTCCCATCAACAACGGAGGAGCAGTCGAACCTCCCAGCATAATCAATGAGCAAACCGGCAAACGCGTCGTAATCAAGCTCAACGAGCAAGAGTGGGATCGCTGCCGCGAAGCCCTACGGGGCACACCTCTACCCTTTGGGTCCCCGCAGGAACTGCTGATGGGCTATCATTGGCTCCTGAAGGAAGAATTCAAGCGCCAACTGCAAACAATTGCGCAACTTGAGGCGCGTAAGAAGGCAGCAGACGAATCGAGGCTTCGTCATGCTGGGCTCTCCTCCTACGGAGGATCCTCCTCAAGAGGCAACGAATACCTAGCCAAGAAGAGGCAGTCGCGGATGGCTCACCTCACCGAACAAGAACGCATAGAGGCCGCGAAAGTCCTCGACTTCGGCTCTATGACAGTCGACACGAGAGGCAACGTGGTTCCCAGGACGCCGCAGGCTGCGGTGACGGCGGCCACCATGTACCTCCTCAATAACCAGCCGCCAGATGGAGATCCCCGAACTGCCATGCACCGATCTACGATCGCGGGTTTGGGGTTAATCGAGGCCGCCCTCGACAAGGAGCCAGTACCAGACCCAAAGAAGGGCAAAGCGCTAGCAAAGCGCCACTCCTCGCCCTCATCCAGCGATGACAGTCACGACCTGTCTCGATGTCGCCGCTCACGGCGACACGACCGTGACTACGATGCGCGCGGCGACCTCACGCAGCGCAAGATCGATAAATCAAGGGCACAACATGCTCGGTCGACTGACACAGAAGAAGAAGACGGGGAGCTCTGCGGCGCCCGATGCTTCAGCAGATCCATTAGGTAGAAGTGAATGCCTAAAGGGTTCAAACTCCCATCGGAGAACCCGAAATTTGACGGTCTGCAGGACCCCAAGATCTGGCTGGAGGACCACATCTCCTCCGTCAGACTCCACGGAGGCAGTCGAAGCACTGCCATGCAATGCCTGCAGCTACAGCTGCAGGGCGCCGCCCGAGCATGGCTCAATAACCTCCCACGCGGATCCATTCGCAGCTGGGATGAGCTGGTTTACAGCTTCGTGCGCAACTTTAAGGGCATGTACAAGCGGCCCGCATCAATCGAAGAGCTGAGATGCTGCCAGCAAAGATCTGGCGAATCGCTGCGCTCTTACATTCAAAGGTGGTCCATCATCAAGAACTTTGCGGAGAACATCTCGGAAGACCGCGCGATTGATGCATTCAACGGTGGTGTCCGCCGCATGGAACTCAGGGAGGAGCTAGGTCGCTCAAAGCCCTAGACCATCGACTACCTGATGGAGATCGCGAATCGGTGGGCCAATGGAGAAGATTCGGTGAAAAACCGCGCTCACTCCGACGAGGAGGCAGAACTCGAGCGCAGGCGCGACCGCCGAGGCAAACGCCGCATGCGCATCTACGATGACCGTGACGATGTCAACATGGTCGTGGCCGGCTACGCTGATAGACGCGACGATAACCGCAACATCGGATATTGTAGCGGCGGATACCGCGACTCCGGGAAAACCACGCAAGTGTGGCAACGCCGCACTCGCAATGAGGCACCCGGGACCTCCATCGAGGACAAACTGTCTGGTCCATGCACGGTATACTTCTACATCGACAAGCATGATGGCAAGAGAAAGTCCAGCCACCTCCTCAAGGACTGCCGCGAGTTCCTCAAGCTACACGAGGGATTGGTTCGGATGAACCGCAATGCAGTCGAAAGAGGCTACAGAGCCGCTCCAGGCGCCGTGGCACATGGCGCACCACCACCACCACCACCTGGGCTACCCCCGAACGGAGCCGCACCGGACCAGCACCACGGGGGTGAACCGTACCCACGGGCCATGGGTACCATGATGATCCAAAAGGGGCGCCCAACAGGGTGCGTATATCACCGCCAAGTCAACTTGTACCTTTTCCACGACTGTCACCATCCACCACTGAGTACCTCAGCGGCAGCGAGTCGTGCATCACCTTTGACAAACGCGACCACCCGCCTCAGATACCTCGCCCAGGTCATTGCCCCCTCGTACTCGAGGCGCAAATTGGAGGTTTCGACATGAGTCGCGTCTTCATGGATGGCGGAAGCGGCATCAACCTCATATTCGCGAGTACCTTGCGAGCAATGAGGATCCCGTGAACCTGCCTGGAGGCATCGGACACAACATTCCACGACATCGTCCCAGGGAAAGGCGTATACCCCCTGGGCAAAATCAACCTCGACGTCATCTTGACGCCCGAAGAACTTCAGCGCGGCGCATTGACTTTGAGGTCGTCGACTGGCCCTCACAATACCATTGCATCCTTGGGCGCGTCGCATTCGCTAGGTTCATGGCAGTGCCCCACTACGCCTACCTGCAGATGAAAATGCCAAGACCCAACAGCGTCATAACAATCAACGGAAGCTTTGAGCGATCTGACAGTTGCGACAGGGAATTCAACAGAATCTCCCAGTCCTTTGGCATGCAGGAGGAACTCGCAAGACTGAAAGAGACGGCATACAACAGTCTGCCTCCTCTAAGTAGGCCAAGCTCACCTGACCTCTCCTTCGACTCATCTGTGCACACAAAGAAGGTGCAGGTCCATCCATCAGATCCCGCCAAGACGACCCTCATCGCCAACAACTTGAGTCTCGCATAGGAACTCACGCTCGTCGAATTCCTCCGTGAGCACTGGGAAATTTTTGCCTGGTGTCCTGCGGACATGCCAGGAGTTCCCAGGGAATTCGCCGAGCACGCACTCAACGTCAACCCCGACGCAAGGCTAGTCAAGCAAACAATCAGGCGACTGTCTAAGCCACGAGCGCAGGCAGTCGGAATGGAGATCAACAGACTCCTCGAGGCCAAGTTCATACGCGAGATCAAGGAAAGCACTTGGCTCGCCAATACGGTGCTGGTACCAAAAAAGGACACGGATATCCTACGGATGTGTGTGGACTTCACTTCTTTAAACAAGCACTGCCCAAAAGATCACTTTCCGCTGCCACGGATCGACCAGATCATCGACTCCACCGCGGGATGCAAGCATCTCTACTTCCTCGACGCCTACTCAGGCTATAATCAAATTCGAATGAAGGAGGAAGATCAGGAGAAAACAACGTTTACAACGCCCTTTGGTGTGTTCTGCTACAACACAATGCCCTTCGGGCTAAAAAACGCGGGAGCCACCTACCAGCGATGCATGCAGGCTTGCCTCAAGGAACAACTAGGTCGCAACATCCAAGTCTATGTCGATGACATAGTAATCAAGACCAAGGAGGAAGCCTTTCTAATCAATGATTTGTGCGAAACCTTCGCCAACCTCGATCGCTACCGAATCAAGCTCAATCCGGACAAATGCGCCTTCGGCGTACCATCTGGGAAGCTACTCGGATATCTCATCTCCGCGAGGGGAATCTAGGCGAACCCGAAGAAGATAAAAGCCATACTGGCCATGGAAAAGCCGAAGAACATAAGAGGCATCCAGCAATGGCGGACAATGCGACCCTCGATCGATTTATCAGTCGGATGGGTGAAAAGGCACTGCCCTTCTACCAGCTCCTCCGCAAAGCTGAAAAATTCGAGTGGACCAATGAAGCACAAGAAGCATTCGAAGATCTCAAGCGCCTGCTATCCACTTCGCCAGTACTGGTGACTCCACAAGAAAGGGAACCACTATTGCTGTACATCTCCACCACCAACCAGGTGGTCAGCACAGTGCTCGTCGTCGAGCGAGCTGAGCAAAACAAGGTCCACGGCGTACAACGCCCGGTATACTACCTCAGCGAGGTCCTCACGCCAACAAAACAGCGGTACCCGCACTACCAGAACCTGGCGTACGGCGTCTTTATGACCTCCCGGCGACTGCGCCACTACTTCCAGAAACACCCAATCGTGGTAGTCAACGATGCCCCGTTGGGACATATCCTCAATAACCCCGACGCCACGGGGCGAGTCGCGCTTTGGGGAATAGAGCTGTCTCCACGAGACATCACATACGAAAAATGCGACGCCATCAAGTCGCAAGTGCTCCCTGACTTTCTCGTGCACTGGATGGAGAACCAGCTCCCAGACAAGCCAGATATGTCCTACCTCTGGACAATGCACTTCGATGGGTCCAAGCGGAAAGACGGAGCAGGCGCAGGTGTCATACTGACATCACCTCAAGGGGACAAGCTGAAGTATATCCTGCGAATGCAGTTCACAGCCTCAAGCAATGAGGCTGAATACGAGGCCCTGTTGCATGGAATGAGGATGGCAAAATCCTGCGGCGCCAAACGGCTCATCATATATGGCGACTCCAAGTTAGTCGTCAACCAAACAATGCACGAGTGCAACGCACTGAACGACAACATGATCGCGTACCGCGACCTCTACGATACACTCGAGGGAGACTTTGATGGTTGCGAGTTGCGACACATAGGTCACGAAAGCAACAAGGAGGCGGACACACTCGCCAACATAGCTTCTACCTGCGCCCCCATACCACCTGGGGTATTTCTCGAGCGCATATGCGAACGCTCCATCAAGCCAAAGGCCGCAGAGAAGAAAACAAGCGCAGCCACGGACTCGGGGGCTACGCCACCCAATGAGCCAATGGCACTCGATGACTTGGAGCTGGACACAGGACTCGAGGGTGAAGGGTTCGTAGCATGGAAAACAAAAAATTTCTACCGCAAGAACGAACAAAACCCAGATCTAATCTAGATAAAAGCCCAGATCTAATCTACTAGACATGAGCAACGAGATAGATCCGTACTAACCCTCGTAGAACCGAAAGCGTTAACGAGATTAGATCTCGTGGATGATGTAGTCGATCACTTGCCAATCTCAAGATCGTGTGGACGATCCTTCCGGCGCCAGCTGCTAAGCGGCGCTTCAGACGGTCACACGTGCGAGTCGGCAGACCTTCCTCTCCTGTTCCAAATGAGCGGAGGTAGTAGATCTTCTCCACGGAATCCCAGTAGCACGACGGCGTGGTGGTGGTGGTGGAGGTGAGAATTCTGCAGGGCTTCGCCTATGCCTGTGCAGAAGAAACATGGAGGAGAGAGGCGGCTGAGATTGGGAGTTATGAGACAAGGTGCAAGAGGGGGCGCCCCTCCCTTCTATTTAAGGGAGGGAGGCGCGCCTGGGGAGGGGGAGTCCTAGTAGGACTCCCTCCTCCTTGGTCCGGTGGGTTGGGGGGAGGAGTCCTCCTCCCCCACGAATCCGTGTAGTGCCCCACTTGGTCTCCTTGATCCCTTTCTTGGTTTTCAAGCAAACTCCAAGAAATCCTCTAGAACCTTCCAGAACATTCCGAAACCTTCTAGAATCTCCATACAAATACTCCGGAACATTTCCTAACTTAGAAAATGATTCCCAATATATGAATCTTATTCTCCGGACCATTCTGGATCTCCTCGTGATGTCCTGGATCCATTCCGAGACTCCGAACAACATTCGGTCTCCAACGCAAATTCCATATCTACTTCAAACAACTTCGAACCTTAAGTGTGTCACCCAACGGTTCGTGAATATGCAGACATGATGAAGACACCTCTCCCATCAATAACCATCAGCGGGATCTGGAGATCCATAACGGCTCCCACATACTCAACGATTACTTCATGATCGATTGAACCAATTAACATACGAAACCAATTCCCTTTGTCTCGCGACATTCTACTTATCCGAGGTTTGATCGTCAGTATCTTCATACCTAGTTCTTCCTCGTTACTGATAAGTACTATTTACTCGTTCCATGTTATGTCATCCCTTGTGACCTAGTCACATGCTTGCAAGCTATCTAGATGACATTCCACCGAGAGGGCCCAGAGTATATCTATCCGTCATATGGATGGACAAATTCCAATCTTGGTCTATGCGCTTCAACACATACTTTCAGAATACCCAATGACACCTTTATAACCGCCCGATTCTGAGCGGCGTTTGATGTCATCAAAGTACCCATCCGGTGATGGTGATTAACATAACCTCATGGTCGAAGGATTAGGTTACTATGTATTTCAAAGCTTACAGCAATACGAACTTAATGACTTGATCTTATGCTACGCTTACTATGGGTGTGTGTCCATCACATCATTCTCCTAATGATATAACCTTATTATTAATCACATCCAATGTCCATGATCAGGAAACCATGATCATCAATTAATCAACAAGCTAGTTTAACAAGAGGCTTACTAGAGACTCTTTTATGTTTACAAAACACACAAGTATTAGTGTTTCCTAATAATACAATTATAGCATGGGATATAAACATTCATCATAAACACAAAGATATAATAATAACCTCTTTTATTATTGCCTCTTGGGCATATCTCCAACAGAGGGACCAATAAGCGTCATGATGATCGAGCAATCTTGGACGTAGCCGTACGTTACGTACCTCCTCAGCAAGAGACTACCGGACGACCCGACAGATGCACGGCACATCGCGCTCCAAGGCATTCGTCGTTATCAATGGCGAACTGTATAAACGAAGCATCACAGGAGTGCTACAACGATGCGTCTCCATGGCCGATGGAAGAGCAGTTCTCCTCGACATCCATGAAGGGACCTGCGGGCACCACGCCGGCAGTCGCGCCCTCGTTGCTAAATCTCTACGAGCTGGATTTTGTTGGGCCACGGCCATGCGCGACGCCAAGGACATAGTCCAAAAATGCAATGCTTGCCAGCGATTCGCGGACAAGCCACACGCACCAGGCGCAGAGCTACGGCCTATTCCATTGGCCTGGCCCTTCGCACAGTGGGGGCTCGACATGGTTGGCAAGCTTCCAAGGTCCTCGCGCGGAGGCTACGTTTACCTCTTGGTTGCAGTCGACAAATTCACCAAGTGGATCGAGGCCATGCCGGTAACCAACCAATCAGGACACAGCGTAGTCAAGTTCTTCGAGTCCATCGTCTACCGCTTCAGCGTGCCGCACAGCATCATCACCGACAACGGGACGAACTTCACATCCAAGGAGTTCCAAGAATTCTGCGAAAACCTGGGGATCAATATCAGCTACGCCTCAGTAGTGCATACACAGACCAACGGTCAGGTGGAAAAAGCAAACAGGCTCGTCTGCAGCGGCATCAAGAAGTGACTCCTCCGACCACTCGAACAAGCCACGGGTTGCTGGCCAGATGAGCTGCAATCCGTACTCTGGAGCCTACGTACAACTCCAAACAGCACCACGGGCTACACACCATTCTTCATGGTACACGGAGCAAAAGCAGTACTACCCGCCGAAGTACAGTACAAGGCGCCGCGCGTTGTCGCTTACAACGAATAAGAGTCATCCCTTGCACTCGAAGACTCCGTCGACCTCCTTGACGAAGAAAGAGAAATCGCCGCAGAAAGATCCACGATCTACCAGCAGAACCTGCGCAACTACCACAGTAGAAGGCTTCACCCCAGATCCTTCGTCGAAGGCGACCTGGTCCTGTTGAAGCGGCGAGGGCATCTCAAGCTCGAGTCCCCCTGGGAAGGACCGTACATGATTACAGAAGTAATCCCAGGTGGCGCCTATCGCCTTCAAGATTTAGAGACAGGAGTCGCATACTCCAACCCTTGGAACGTTGCACAACTGCAACGCTTCTACCCCTAGTTGTTTTTTACTTTTCCATCGCAAATAAGGCTGCTCAGCCAAGGCTACTTAGCCATACATTGTACCTCGTACTATTCTTCGAATAAATAAAAGCTAAGTGCCCCAAAACTCCGTGTTCTCCTTCACTTTGTCAATTTTCCTACTCGGGGGCTACGCCATCCTACATACATCTGTTCTTCGAACAAAAAACGCGATATCCTGAGTAGCTGGCACATCAATCGAACACCTGAACACAAACTCAACCCAGCTACAATGCACCTGACAGGTTGACAAGGGACCGAGATAAAAGATGGCCAGTCTAATGAAAAGGACTCGCATAGTGCAACGCACCTCACGCTCACAAAGCTCTTTATACACATTCAACAATAAATTATCTACAACATTTATACGAACTTTACAACACAAGTACACTTATGTGCAGGATACAAATTTGGCTACCCTTGCAACAGAAGAATGTTGGTTTGTTCCTCGAAGAAGTCGACGATCTCCTCTGCTGGACGGTTCACCGCCTGATAGTGCGGTACCATATTCCAGGCAGATCCTGCCGGCGGCGCTGGGGGACCAAAGGCGATGGCGGCAACATCCACGTCAGGCCTGTGCAATCGCACCATTCAGAGGGAAGCCTTGGCACCAGCCACCAACTGCTGCCTCACGCACTCGCGAACCACGAACAGATCTTGAAATTTGGCAAGGAGAGCCAGCAGGCTTGATGGAGCGTCATCCAACGGGAACATCGCCCGATAAATATTCTTCAAGCACGGCTGTGACTTCTTCAGGAAGAGCAGCACTCGCGATGCACGATCCTGCAGGGTCGCCAACGCAGTCGCACGATCATGATCTACCCAGAAGTATCCACTCTCTTGAAGTTGCTCCTGGGTGAGATCATGAAGGTGAATGGAAATTCTATCCTTCTCCTCCTGCGGATGGCGCGCGCTAACAACTACACAAAGCAGCATCAATAGCATGAGTACAACATACCGCTGCGAGTAACTATGAAGGAAAAGGTGAGAATAAGCAAACTAACACTTAAACTGGTCGCCCAGCTGCGTCACCTCGCCAAGCAGATATTGCTCGCGGGCGGCGGCTTTTTCCGCCTTCGACTTCCACACGTCTGTGCTACCGCGGATTACGGGCAACTCACGCTCCAGCTGCTTCACGCGATCACGAAGTCGCGAAAGCAAAGATAGCTCCTCTACCCTGGAGCGCGGTGGTGCCACTATATCATCAAGAGATGGCGAGTCCTGGGTTCCCCCCATGGGAGCACTTGATGTACCCTACCACAAGTCAAGACAGAGGCAAATAAGGCGACCAGATTAACACAAAGGCGAAGGGAACAGATGCATTCAGGATCGGCATAAGTATTCACAGACACACTCGCCAGCAGACATGTTCTCAAACCAAAAGAACAATCAATCAACTATTACAAAAGATAACTACGGAGCAGCTGGCTTCTTTGACTTCGACGGCTTCTGGGGCTTCATCAAGTCCGTGGCAGTATCAGACGTCACTGACTTTCCGCTGGTCCCTGAGGCCAAGGCTTTCGCTGCCTTCTTAGCACGTTGGAGCTCCTCCGAGTACTTCGCAACAGTATTTATCAAGTGATGGCCATATTTAGCACAGGAAGTCGCAAAAGGAGCAAAGAATACCTGCTGACCATCCGCGCCAACAGGCATCGCCTTCGACACCACGGAAGGATCGATATCAGCTCCGTGGGCTTGCACCATCACGAGTGTCATGGACGCGCCAGCCACGCGGAGGGAGTTGTTGTAGGCGGAAGGCACACCACCGGCGAATGACTCCACCAGCTCGTACATATTATCGATGAGTTCCGCCTTTGGCATCAACTCCTCCCGGAGGCGACTAAGAGCGACCTTGGCCTTGGAAAGTATATCTTGGACAGTGGCGTGCGGTCCTCGACTGCAGACACCGCGCCTGCCAGAGCATCGTCACGACGAAGGGCCTGCGGGTCAAAGCTCAGATCGCCAGCATCTGCACATGAACCCACACATGGATCAAAAACTGCAGCGCTACCAACAAAAACACTAAGGGTAGAGAAGGACATCAATATCCATAGGCAAAAGGTACCTAAGAGAGCCTTGGCGACTGAGAACAGTTGTTCTTCGAACAACTTTTCCTTGGCCGCAAAAGACGCACACAGATCCTCTTCACGCTTTTGTGCCTCGTCACGAGCTGCGAGTGCCTCGTCGCGACCCTTCACAGCCGCGGCAAGCGTTTTCTCCAAGGTGGCGACGTTGCACAGTAAAGCGTTATGTTCAGCTACACGGCAATCAAAAGTTAACTATCAGTCGACTATACCAAAGAAGGAGAAGACGAAAAAGAATAAGTGTAGAACACTCACTTTCGACCACGCGGTGACGCGTCTCCAGCATTGCATGCTGGCGACCCATCGCCATCACCTGCTCTGCCACTTGCGCGGCTTCCTTTACAAGGAGCTGTCGCACAAACAAGGAATCAGTGAAAGCAACGGATAACATCGACTATCACATTAAAAAGAAGGAAAGATATACTTACATGGTCCTCCAATGACTCTGAAGAAGTTTGTTGTACCGTCATCCGAGCAACCATTCGATGCTCCCCTACGTGAGGAGAGCTCGAAGAATTGTGCCCGGAGTGGGCCGCCACCGAAGGGGAAGGAGCGCGCTCGACCTCTTTCTTGGCCCTTGAGGTCGCGACTCCTGATTCCTTCAAAAACTCGACGTCGCTAGAAGATGACGACGCCTCTTGACTACAAGAAAAAATCCACATTGAGAAAGGGCAAACTCCAGGGCAAAGCCAACAAGAAGAAAACAGAAAAGTAGAAATGAACTCGAAAACTTACCAGTCAAAATCAAACGTGGCCTCCACCGATTCCGACGAAGACTCCTTAGGCAGTCGCATCTTCTTGCGAGAAGATGGTGCCACAGCTCTCATAGGAACGGCGGGAATTGGCAACTCCGTGCCAACAGCTGTGCCTTCTAGAGTCGAAGGAGACGACGCGTCAGAATCCTCGCTGCGCGAACGCTTGCGAGTATTCTTACTCTCGGACTCGGGGGCTTCCTCTTCCACATTAGAAGGGACAGTCGACTCAGACTCGTCCTCTTCCATAGCTTCGCGAGGAATAATCCCCTCAGGGAGAGGGGGCATACAAGGCGACACCGCCCAATCCTGCACACAGACAGTGAAGATCAGCAAAAAGAACAAGTAAGCAACAGAAAAGCAATCGCGAAAACAAGCTACTGCGTACTTCATACCTCAGGAGGAGGGTTCGAAGCATCAAAAGGAGGAACGACTGGCTCATTCGGAAGCACATCCTTGCCAGTGTACTTCGTGACCAGTCGAACCCTCGTATCCCCCTCACTCGCAGACATGCCATCGGTAGACACGCGAGTGGCATCATCAGCGCCAGCCCATTGAAACATGGGATGGACTCTGGCTTGGAGAGGCTAGACGCGACGGTGCAGCCAAGTTCTGATAAGGGCGTAGCCTCCCTCTTCCGCGCCTATGCTACTCTCGAGGTCGCAGATGCGTTGATACAGCACGTCTGTCTCTGCGAGTTCGCCATGCATAACTACGTTCTTCCAGGAACACATCTTCTTGCAGGGAGTCGCGGGATCAAAGGGCACGAGTCCAAAGTGCTCATCTTTGGACTTCTGATCACGGACATAGAACCATTTTTCCCTCCATCCCTGGACAGACTTGGTGAGCTTGATGTCGAAGTAGGTGGCGGACGGGTCGACATGGATTCCGCAACCACCTACGTCATAAACTAAAGAGCCAGATGCGGACTGACGCTTCAATTTAAAAATGCGCTTGAAAAGACCAAAGTGTGGCTCGATTCGAGCCAGCACTCGCAAAGAGTGATGAAGCAGGTGATGTGGAGAATCGAATTTGGGGACAGCTGATGGAGTTGGAGCCCGTAGAAACAAAGAAGACCCCTAAGAAAGGGGTGGAGAGGCAAGGAAAGACCGCGAATGACGAATGCCAGAAACATCACTCGGAAACCAGCGGGAGGAGCAAGAATGGTCTCACCGCTGGGGACGCGCACATCGGTGACTGCTGCGGAGATAACTTCGTCTTGGCGAAGAAGATGGAGATCCGACGCCTTAATGATGGAAGGGCGTGACACACCATTTGTCACGCGGGTGCCCGCGACCTTCTTCTTCCCGCCGGCGGCGGTGCTGGTGCCCGCAGTAGGGGAGCTACCCTTCTTCTTCATCGCGGCAATGGTGGCCGCGGAATCAGCAACAACGCCTCCTTTCTTCTTCCCCATTGAACGGCGACGATGCGAGCGCAGGAAGTAACTCGGAAACGAGCGGAGGTGGTCCCGCGTTGTGGAGGAAACGAGCGCAAGAAAGAGCAGAAGAGCAGCAACAATGGCGATGGCAGCAAGGTAGAAAGAACGCAGATGGGAAAATTACCGCCGTAGCATCGCTACTTAACTCCTAGAAGATGCAATCCAACGGCTCAGAAAAACCCTACTTGATGCGTGGCACACATCGTGTTGGACACATGGAGAAGGAGAAGTGCGAACCGTCCCTCCACTACTCCCATTACGCGCGGAAATCGAGGAGGCGCAGTTAAAATAAAGATTACGCACGCCCAGTCAAATCAAAGTCAGGAAGTGGGACCCACCGCTCGTCACGTCTCGTCAAACTCGCTCACGCGGGCAACTGAGGTCATACAAGCGTCAATACTGATGTCATCAAAGCTACGCAGCGGAAAAAATCGACTACTTTAGTCCTTGCTGGAGTCTTCGACTCCACCAAGCACTCGGGGGCTACTCCCATAGGGAGCGCTGGTCGCGCACCCTACAATTTTCTTTTCTTTTTGCAGGAAGAAGGACAATCAAAGACAAACCCAAACCATTCGAAAATACAATTCGACTATGGACATGGGTTACTCCCATAGGGAGCGCTGCAAAATTTTGACTGAAACAAGCAACCAAAAGACGACGGCAGTCTCAAACGTTATTTAGTCCCTGCCTGAGTCTTCGACTCAAGCAGGCACTCGGGGGCTACTCCAATAGGGAGCGCTGGTCGCGCATCCTATGATTATTTGTACAGAAAATTGTGTGTTGATAACATCCGCACTCGCAGCTCATGGCGACACCGCCTCATGATTTTTCCCTACAAAGATACTACGTCTCCTGGGTCACCCGAATCGTCTCCATGATGATAAAATTCGGATGCCGCGCTTACAGCGTGAAGGTAAGACCTGAATAAGGCCTGGCAACGCATTAGCTGCACACTACCAGAAACATATCCGTGCCTACAGGTGCGATGAACATGCCTTGATGGACGCGTCGAGTGCTCACACCCATATAACTGGAATTCGACTCCTGTAAGACCTCCGCGGCTTAAGTCGAATTACGCTAGCACTTTTCTGGATTCGAGTGCGGGGACTCGAGTTCGAGTAGATTGCGTTGTCTCACCCTAGGGTGGTTAACTGGTACCGATACTTCGGTTACATCAGGCACGTATATCGATAATCCCTATGACACAAATAAAAGCAGTCGAAATGTACTCATTCAGGCACTCGAAGATTCAAAAAGTCCCCAGTCGAATCTACGATTCTACTGGACACTCGGGGGCTACTGGCATGGGTATACCCTACAGGTACTCGAGCTTGGTATATACGGTCCAAATACGCATAGGCCCACGGTGTCGCCAAGGCCCGGATGAAAGGACTCGAGTAACCTGCGGACTCTCGATTGCTTGAAGAACAAGAAGAAGCTAAAGATAGAAAGTTTGAAGGGGAAAACCCTAACTTGTAACCGACTCGACCTGCTACCCGATACCTAGCCTATCTATATAAAGGCTAGGAGGGGGAGGCAAGGAGAACACATGCAACCCTAGTTTCCACAACCCTCGCCAGATTGCATCTACGCACCATTGTAACTTTCGACTCCCTCGATAACTCCACGAGCAGACAAGCAGGAGTAGGGACCTCTACGAGGCCTGAACCTGGGTAAATACTTTGTCCCCTGTGTGCTTGTTTGCTAGCCGATAGATGTCTCCAGCGCTCCCTCCTTCTCCAAAACCCAAGTCCATAGCAATGGGCATTGACGAGTTAAACCCTCGTCACAGGCTTTATACTGCTACGTGAATTATAGGTACTAACCAATAACTAATAATCGATGCAAAATCAGATTCCGCTAAAGGATAGCACACAAACCAGAAGATGATACAAACAATATGAGACGGAGCACTTGCCTGCAACCTACCGCTTGAATTGATCGAAGTGCCGCTTAGCTTTCTTCTTACAGCTACGTCTGCCACCATCACCACAACACCGGACGCTCTTCCGACCAGACCTGCAGCGCCTTGGCTCCTCCAACGGGACAACGCCTCCTATCCTCTCCGCTCTCCATCCATCACTCTGGCTCCTCTCCGTCCCCGCATAGCCCAGCAATGGCCATACTCGACCACCCTGGCTGACTCCTCGAAGGCAACGGCGTCAACTAGATTGGGGCGATCCAGCCCAACGCTGACTGGATCGGAGCAGATCGTCAAGGCCTGCAGTCCTCCTCTTTGTTGATTCCCCCGCCGCCACGACTCTCTCTCTCCTGCTTATCTTTGTACCCACACTCGCGCAATGCGCCCGCTCAAACTACTCTCGGCGGTTCCCATCGGGAGGAGGTCAGGAAGGGCGTCGAAGCTGACAGCCCTAGTTCCTTATCCTCAGACCCCGCACGTGATGATTCCATCCCCGCCTTAGCACGCGACACCACCACCCACAGGTCCATCTACTGCCGTGACTCTTCGCCGCCGCTGCCAAGTGAGCGTGTCCCCTGCCGCCAGTATGCCGCTGGTAGAGGAGGTGGCGGGGACCGGTACCAGAATGGCACAGGCGCCACGTCATTGGTAGGTTCCGATGCGTACCTAGTCAACGAAGTGCTCGGGGTGTCCAAAGATGTTACACTTGGCGGTGGCAGAACATGTTATTTCTCCGAACTACCAGGGGTAAATTCATCCAAATATCGGCAGACGGAAAATTCTGAAGGGTGACGAACGTACCACTACATAAATTAGTAGATAGATTTCTATGTGATAAAATTCATTTTATGAATTTAACTTCACACCTGGAAGAATACCAAAAAAGGAGGAGGCACCAGTACTGATAACAACCACTAGTACGGGCAGAACCCGCTCGTACCAGGCACCATCGCGACCGCCTCATCAAATACTTTCTCCTGGCGAAGAAAAGAGAGATATCCGACATTCACAGCCACCAGAAACCACGAAAAACCACATCCGAGAGGGATCTGAAGGAGGAACTTGGTTGGGGTAAAATCCCAACTTATTCACGGATCATTGGAGGAGAACGCATCATCCCCTTCATCATCAACCACTGCATCTCCATTACCACCATTACCCCCATCTTTCATCTATTAGATCTCTTTGTAATTCCAGATCCAATTGTGGTTTGCATTAGCTCTACCTTCATACTTTTATCCATTCATTTGATTATGATGATGTTGTTGATTGCTTCCATGAGTGAGTAGTTCCTCTGTTCTTGGGGAGATGGAGAAACCCTAGCACCATTATGAACTTGTAATAAAGATGATCTATTCTTGTGTCCGTATGACTTGCTTGTCTATGATATAATTATGATTTGTGTTTGATCTCTCTCTTTAGATGATATGTGAAGTCGACCACATATCATTTGCCCTTGGGACTAAAGGGAGGGAGAAATCCTTTGGACGTGTCTTGGAAGCGTACCCGGAATGCCTTGTGACAGATTGGCGCTGGCTCATAACCTACACGGTCAAAGGAGGGTTAAAGAGGAACTCCCTAAGATAATTACAATATCCATAGGGAAACCCTTAATTGCGGTAGTTTGTATGGGTGACTGCTCTCAAACATCGCAGTGGTTATTTAGAGGTGACCTCACTCTTGGCTCAACAAAGTGGCTTCCTACGAGCCTTGTAGTGAAAATCTTATTATGGGGCTCTCTCCACACATATCATGACACAAGGAGTATGTTATCTTGATTACATATTACAATAATACTATGCTAGTGGTGTATCCTACATCCCCGAGAGTGGTTTAGCCCTATTGAGTTCAACCACGCTTTCACACAAACTTGTTACTTGTTCTCTTTTACTTGTTTTAATTACTTTTTTGTAATCAACCATAAACCTTTCAAACACCCATTACTTGAGATCAAAGACAACTTATAAGTATACTTTGGTAGAGAGTAATAAGGGGCATATATACCTTGACCAATAGCTCTCTGTGGGTTTGACATCTTTACTTCGAAACTAGCTACAATTGGTATGTGCTCTTGTAGTCATCAAGCTATTTTCTAGCGTCGTTGCCGGCGAGCTAAGCACTTTTGGTCTTTGTTCTTAGTTACTTATTTTACTCATTGTTTACTAAGGTTGTTTATTAGTTTCAGGTGATACATTATGGGCGAGTACCAACATATAATACAGCTTGAGGCTATAAGGAATTCCGGTCCACCCATGGATGCTTATTTAAAATCCAATAACCCAATTTTGGTAGAGGTTGTCATCAAGCTATTTTCTAGCGTCGTTGTCGGGGAGCTAAGCACTTTTGGTCTTTGTTCTTAGTTACTTATTTTACTCATTGTTTTACTAAGGTTGTTTATTAGTTTCGGGTGATACATTATGGGCGAGTACCAACATATAATACCGCTTGAGGCTATAAGGAATTCCAGTCCGCCCATGGATGCTTATTTAAAATCCAATAACCCAATTTTGGTAGAGGTTGCATCACCACACCCAGTTGAGTGTGTGTGGCCATGTGGATCATTGTGATTTGGAAAAGAATATATGCAATGGCACTCCAAATGTCAGACCATGGTCAGAAATCCCAGGAATATGTTGGAATGCAACTGCCACATGCAATGGAGCACCAGTGTGGCAGAGGTTGCATCACCACACCAAGTTGAGTGTGTGTGGCCATGTGGATCTATGGTTTGGAAAATAACAGATGCAATGACACTCCATGTGTCAGACCATGGTCACAAATCACAGGAACATGTTGGAATGCAACTGCCACATGCAATGGAGCACTAGTGTGGCAGAGGTTGCATCACCACACACAACTGAGTGTGTGTATGGCCATGTGGATCATTGTGGTTTGGAAAGAACACATGCAATGACACTCCATGTGTCAGATCATGGTCAGAAAGCCCATGAACATGTTGGAATGCAACTTCCACATGCAATGGAGCACCAGTGTGGCAGAGGTTGCATCACCACACCCACTTTGGTGTGTGTGGCCATTTGGATCATTGTGGTTTGGAAGAGAACACATGCAATGACACTCCATGTGTCAGACCATGGTCAGAAAGCCTAGGAACATGTTGGAATGCAATTGCCACATGCAATGGAGCACCAGTGTGGCAAAGGTTGCATCACCACACCCAGTTGAGTGTGTGTGGCCATGTGGCTCATTGTGGTTTGGAAAAGAACACATGCAATGACACTCCATGTGTCAGGACATGGTCAGAAATCCCAGGAACATGTTGGAATGCAACTGCCACATGCAATGGAGCACTAGTGTGGCAGAGGTTGCATCACCACACCAACTTGAGTGTGTGTGGCCATATGGATCATTCTGGTTTGGAAAAGAACACATGCAATGACACTTCATGTGTTAGACCATGGTCAGAAATCCCAAGAACATGTTGGAATGCAACTGCCACATATAATGGAGCACTAGTGTGGCAGAGGTTACATCACCACAACCACTTGGGTGTGTGTGGCCATGTGGATCATTGTGGTTTGGAAAACAATACATGCAATGTCACTCCATGTGTCAGACCATGGCCAGAAAGCCCAGGAACATGTTGGAATGCAACTGCCACATGCAATGGAGCACTAGTGTGGCAGAGGTTACATCACCACACCCACTTGAGTGTGTGTGGCCAAGTGGATCATTGTGGTTTGAAAAAGAACACATGCAATGACACTCCATGTGCCAGACCATGGTCAGAAATCCCAGGAACATGTTGGAATGCTACTGCCACATGCAATTGAGCACCAATGTGGTCGAGGTTCTATCACCACACCCAGTTGAGTGTGCGTGGCCATGTGGATCATTGTGGTTTGGAAAAGAACACATGCAATGACACTCCATGTGTCAAACCATGGTCAGAAAGCCCAGGAACATGTCGGAATACAACTTCCACATGCAATGGAGCACTAGTGTGACAGAGGTTGCATCACCACACCCACTTGAGTGTGTGCGGCCATGTGGATCATTGTGCTTTGAAAAAGAACACATGCACTGACACTCCATGTGTCAGACCATGGTTTGAAAGCCTAGGAACATGTCGGAATGAAAATGCCACATGCAATGCAGCACCAGTGTGGCAGATGTTGCATCACCAATGGTGGTCGTTAGATCGAGTCTTCTAGAAGGCCCACCCCAATGGTGGCCGTTAGATCGAGTCTTCTAGAAGTCTCACCCCAAGAAACTTGTTCTACATCCCGATTGTTACAGACCATTTGATCGGGGCGCTTGGATGATTGGGATGGTTCTTCTTAAGAGCGATCCATGAGTAGGCTGTTCTGCGACATGATTGGTCGTGCTTACTATCTGCTTGCTATGGACAAATTAGAAATATCGTGTGCTTCCACTTGCCAGTGCCACATGTTCCGTGGGCTCACCTGCTAGTATCACACCCCTTTACTTCTCTTCCTTCCCCTCGAAGCCACTGCCCCCACTTCTCTTCCATCCTGCCGCAGCCACAAGCCGATGACGCCTATAGCAATCTCTCTTGCAGCCACCCCAGTCCCCCACCCCCTTTCACCATGGGTTCACGGGGAGACGGTGAGGAACCACATCAAGATGACAACAATGGTGATCTCAATGTGAGTCGTCTCATCTTTAACATCTGTGGCCATTTATCTCTTTTGAGCTAGATCTACTCTAATTAATCATGCACGTCTGATGTGTTAGGCCAACCTGACACAGTACAACTCCGATTATCATGGTTTAGCGGAGGGAGACACTCCTCCGCAATGTAAAAATGGAGATATGCCTGCTAAATTTGTAGCGTTCGAAGGACGCAACGCAGGGAGGAGGTCTTTAGGGTATCAAGCACATGGTGCAATGTTGCCATGCAGAAGTTGCGGTGTTGTCAAATGGGTGGATCCGGAGTGGCCCAAATTGATGCAGAAATCGCTGAACAAACTATGTGATATGATTGTTGAGTTGAAATAAGCCGTAGTCAGCTCAGTTCTTGAGAGTGTTGAGATGAAGTTATTTGATCATGGTGACACAACCAAGCTCCACTGTGATCTCAGGAGGGTGCAAGACAAGGTTAGTAAAGTCAGGGAGGAGAGTGACGTGGCATTGGCCCTAAAGGCTAAAGCAAAGCAAAAACTAACTAAAGCAAGGATTGAACTTAAATAGGCCAAAGTCTAGTAGGCTACAACTATGGGTATGGACAACTTCACGAGGATAAGTGTAGAGAATCAATTGAAGTTGTACAAGGAAGATGCTAAAAGCATGGCACAGATGATTCAATCCTTGCGCTCATAGGAAGATGTGCATCGGGCTAAGATTAGGAAGATCAAGCATATGTGTGATAACTAGTTCTGTTTAGCTAGAGCTCCGTACTTTTTTAATTGTAATAATAGTACTTGTTGACCAAGTGGTATGAACTAGTGGTCTTGGAGTCCTGGAAAAAATGGTCGTCCGTTATTCTGTCTTAGCCCTTCATTTATTCGTTTTGTCTAATGATGGTTGTAATCTGACTCTGTTATTTTGTTTAACCATAATCTACGTGGATTCTACCACATGCAAATGGCACAAACACAATTTATGAAGTTGAAGCACGTACACCCTGTTAGTGCGTTTGAGAGAGAGGGATCTGAGAGCTTCGCCAGATGCAGGGAGGCAGGAGCAGGGAGGTGGTGAGATAGACGGGCTCAAGATTAGGCTAGAAAGTGGTAATAATTTCCTTATTATTTTGCCATGTTGTTGTCTAGTAGATAAAATAAGTTGCTGCTTCGTGGAGTGTAGCAGCTTAGAACTTGTTTTCCAGCTCAGAACCTTATAATAAGTGTAATCTCAAAAACAGAGATTTATGAAGCGCTTAATTTTTTTATTTGTGTGCCACTAACATCCATCAAATTTGGAGACCCCCTCCCCCTCAGCAATCGCTTCCGATGTTGCGAGTTTTCAGATAGTAGTGGTACAATCACAATTTATGATTTAACTAGTGAATCGGCCGTTTCCAAACCTCAAGTCGTGGTACATTTTACTCTAAGAATGGGGGTAGATTGTTTCGCCCGACAAATTCCATGCACACAGCTGCAAAATTTAACTGAATTACATATATAGGTTCAAGTTCAACATATTATTATGCATCTTATTCCCGTGCCTGGGTGCCAACTTTCTTGCCTTCATGTCCACTGGCTTCTTTATTGCCTGCCTTCTTCCTCTTTCTGGGTGCCAATTTTCTTACCTTCACGTACACTGCATCTCCGGGTCGAGGGAAGTCAGGACAATCAGCACCAGAATCGTGTCTAGCATCATCACTCCACTCATTTTGATTTTCTTTCCGCAGCAAAATGACTGGCTCGGCAGTCATGTTTCTAACCTTGTGCTTCCTGCTAAAGAAACAAGACACAACTAACTACCTAATATCTACAGAGTAAATAAAAAAATACATTTCAACCCTAAGAGACTTTTGCTTACCAGGAGCAAGGGTTCGAGTGACCACCTTGTCCAAGAATGGTGATGTCTGCAAGAGCACAGATCGTTTGTAGCTAGTTTCGAAGTTCAGATATCGATCCCAGAGGGAGCCCAAAGGTAAAGTCTCTATCATACCCAAAGTTGTCATAGGTCTTCGAATGAATTGACAACAAGTGTTGAAAGAAGAATGTGTTTTGATTAAATGCGATAGATTTAAATAAAACTAGAATGTAAACTTCAGAAATAAAAAGCATAAAAGTAAAGAACGGCTTGGCTTGTTTTTTGTTTCCTGCAAATGATGAAAGAAGGCGCGAGGAGATTCAGTTCATGGTGATAGTGATTGTGCCAGGTGGACGAGTGGTAAATGTAATAATTATAATCTTATAGATATATGTGTAGGTGAGCAACCCATAATTAGCCGGAACTCCTCTTGGTAGATTTTATCCCAACTTCAATAATCCTAATAGCCTGTTACCAAAACCATGGTCAGACACTAGACGATTAAGACCCTTCAGGTTGCTTAGCGATTAAGCTCCTTATATTGGACTAATGCAATAAGCACAGTGGTTACTCATTATCTTCGAGTCAACTAGCTTTTCATTGATATCCCCGTGTCACCAGAGGGTCGCCGGTCCACAAGCGTACAAGATCTTATCTGCGTAGAACAAGGTATCATGTTGTCTGGGCCCTTAATTGGAGAACAAGCATTAGGAATCCCACAGATAGTCAATCACACATATTATAGTAATTATAATCAATCACAAACTAACCGAAAATATATGTATCACATCACATCTCACCAATTCCCTACATCTCCCACGCCCAAGGGAATTACTCACTCATGAGAGAAGAACAGATCATCAATATAATTGAATAAAGGGAATTCGTCTAGGTATTACCGTGGAGAGTCACAATAAGAATAGAAAAATATCCAACACAATTCAAGATGGGAAGAAACAATCTCAAACCCTAGTCTTGCAAGGTGGAGATCCCTCTCTCTCTCTCAAGTACAAGTAGTGGCTATGGAGTGTATTGGCTAGGAGGTCAAAGATCGTGGAGCGAGATGAAGAACGTCTTATCCTTCTTCTCTGGATCTCTTCTTTCTCCCTTCTGGATGGTGTGGCGGCTGTTGTGTTGTGTTTTCGTCCCTAGTCCCTTCATGGAAGTTGTCCCTTTTGACGAGACAGAGGCAGTGGCAACTATACGGCAGGAACTATACGGCCGGAAAAATATTCCCACCATATAGTTGCTCGTTGGAGCTTCTGTTGACTCCTCTTGCGTGCTTCCAAAGTGAGACTTGCTTGCTTTCCCTAGAATATTATTTTTCTCTAGTTAAATCCTCCTGTTGAGGTTCAGAACCTAAAACACATATTAAAAACCAAGTTTTCTTTGCTACCGAAGTATTAGCGTTAGGTAAAACCAGAAAATGATCAAATCCGGGAGAAAACCATCAATAAAAGCCATCAAAAATGTGTCGAATCTCACAGCTATCAACTCGCCCAAGCTTAGATGGTGCTCGCCCTCAAGTGACATGGAAATAAAGAAGAATAGCGGAGATTCGAAACTGAAAATAGAGGAACTCACAAGTTTGAATTGGTGTCAAATTCTTTTCTTCATAATCCCTGCAATCTTAAATATAATCATACAAATATTCACAAGATTGCACCGAGTCCACTTCCTAACCACGTATATCTTGTTAGCAAATAAATCATATGCCCAAGCAAGTGTCGACGGTTTAGCTAGGAAAGTGAGACAACTTCTTTTGGTCACTCTCTTTATAGAGAGATGAAAACCTTTTGTTCTTATTTGTTTACCCAGTTAAGAGTATTCAGGCAGGGATCAAAGTATATAATTTTAGAACAACTCATCTTTCCCATGTCAAAATCTCAATACTATCAAGGTACCTCTTTTCTTTTCTTTTGCCTTTCAAAAACTTTAGCTCTTTCATAGAGAAATCATGCCACTATTATTATCATGTTTAATTGGGGTTGTGTTGTGCACTCGTGACCATTCCAATAGATAATTGTTGAGCAATAATGGGTCAGAGTAGTACTACAACTTCACTTGGAACGTGAAACCATGAGGAGACTAAAAATTTTACCCGTCATAGCATTGCTTCTACAGACGTTTACATAACTCAATAGCCGAAATCAAGTGGTTTCCCACATTTAGATCGTTCGTAGGCCAGCGGAGTTAATAGTTCCCCATGGAGCACGAAAGAGTTGTAATGACACACGTAAATCAATATCTTACAGTAATTATCAGAAAACGTAGTGGCATAATTTCTACTACTTCGAAGCATCCGTTTCATCAAACAATTTCAATCAAGGGTACTATCAAGTCTATTTGTATTAAGCTCAAATGGGATGGAGTGGTTCAAAAATTAAATTCTTCAGGCTAAACATGGATTTAAGTCATCTTTCATATGCTTTTTCTTGTTGTAAAAATGTAGGAAGTATTTTAAACCAAGTTCTTTGCTCGTTGTTTCAAGGCTAAAAAGGAGACACTAGCAAAGGAATAGAATTTATGAGATACCAAGCTAAGTGGGGAGTGTCCTCAGTGCAAGCGAGTAAATATTTATAGGATCAATTTAAGGTTGTGAGAGGATGATGAAAGGAACGTGATACCTCTTCTAACTTTCTTCATTCTTGTATTTGAGTCGAAACCCCTCTATGCTTTCCTATTGCCAAGTCACCTGAAATTAAGCAATCTCCGAGAGAAACAAATAAACAAACTTGCAAATGGAATTACAACTAATTTTTTTTGTATTTTTGTTTAGACATGAAAAGCTGAAGGTAAACATGCAAATTTGAAACAATAAAATAAATCAAAAGAAGAAAATAAAAATATGTATGCAGAGTTTGGAGGTTTTCAAACCTTCCCCAAGCTTAGGCAATTGCTAGGCTCAGTTGTTGTCGTCATTTGGCGACTGGTGCGGGTACTACAGATAGAAGTCGGGGAAGTGAGTCATGAAGTGACTGAAGTTGTGATTCAAAGTGTTCATATCTTCATTCACATCCCGAAGAGTGTGGTCGATCTCCCCAACGCGCTGGTTGAGCTGCTGGAACTCCTGGTAGGGGACGTAGCCGTACCCCTACTATGGCTGGTTGGGCCACGGGTCCTATGCTCCTCCTTGCTGCTGTTGCTGCTGTCCTTCCCAAGAAGGATTATGTCCCTGCTCGCCCTCCTGCTCCTGCTCCTCATCATCCTGCTGTCCTCCATCTTCCTCCTCCTCGGGCTGGTGCTCAGCCAGGATCACCGTCACTTGGTCCTTGGTAAGGATCCAAGCGTTCTTTTCCAAAATTGAGAAGACCTGAGGGCAGGGCAACTGGACCTGCTCACCCTATACATCATCAAGATAACCAAATTGATATGCTCGGAGCCTCTAGTTTGCATGGTAAACACCAAGGAAGCCACAAGCAGTCAAATACTTGACTTCCATAAGTTTGGAGCCGTCAACAGGTTCCATGACAGGTAGTACAATGTTCAATGCAAAGAAAAGGTTGGTTACCAATCCACCAATGCGAATATCACCTTTGGTCTTGTTGCTTTGGTGGCGGAAGTGCTGGATGAGTAGAGCTACAAGACTGGGGCTCTGTGGCGAAGTAGGGAAAAGAGCCTTGGTGATCATTGCCATGTCCACATTGGCCATGTAGCCTATATCACCTCTCCCCAGTAGTGTGTTGGCGAGGAATAGAGCATAGTAGTGAATGGTTGGGTTCTGAATGGTGGACATCTTCTTCTGATAAAAATGCCTGCCACCATTAATAGAAATAACCTCCCAAGTCGTCCACTCGTGATGCTATAGAGGTTAGTAATATTGGGCTCCCCAGTAGGGGAGGCTAAAGGCAGTGCAAAATTGTTCGTAACTTATGTCATAGTGTTGCCAGTTCATGTTGAAGCTGATAGTGCACATGTTACCTTTATCCTTGTGTTTATCGTAGAAGGAGGCGAGGAACTCGTGGGTGAGCTCAGCATAGGTGACGTGGCTTGTGAAACTGATCACCGCTAGCCCCGACCTGCTGCACATGAGGTCGAAGTCCTCTTTCAACCCTGCCGCGGTGAGAAAGTTGTGGTCGACCCAACATGTGGGCAGCACCCTTCTCGCTGAGACAACGTCCATCTTGGGGTTGCACGAAGCTCGGGACCCCAAGCTTGATCCCTCACCCCATTGACGCTTGCTCGAATGAAAAAGGTTACCGATTTTGTTCATCGTGATGCACTAAAAAATTTCACCATGAAACCTTAGGCATATATTCCCTCCATTTCAAAATATAAGATGTTTTAGCTCTGTGAAAGGAGTGTATCTAGACCCCTTTTAGTGTGTAGGTTCACTCCAAACCTAGATGAACCTACACATTAAAAGAGGTCTAGATACACTCCTTTCACAAAGCTAAAACATCTTATATTTTGAAACAGAGGGAGTAGTTTCTATATGATAAATTCTCGATTCTAGTGGAAAAATTAAATCCTAATGTGAGAAATTAATAGGAAAAACAATATAAGCTTGAGTTCATCCACTAGATCAATGTGAGAGTTTCAACCATGGAAATGTGAAAATAAAGCATGGATAGGGAGAGAAACATACTGATCTGTTGATTCCCCCACTCAAACGAACGAAATCCACGAAGAATCGAGAGTTCTAGGTGAATTTTGAGAGGTTTGGAGAGAGAATGTGAGAGAAATAATGAGGAGAGGAGGATGCCCTAGCTGCCTAGGTGCGATTAAGTGGTCGTGCTGACCTAAACGACCAGAAATATACGGGCGGGTGAAGTTATTCCGCCCATATAGTTGCGGCGGCGCAGCAAACTAGGGTTTCTTTATTCAGAAATCAGCTATACGGGCGCAACTATACGGCCGGATCAAAATGATCCCGACATATAGTTGGTCGTTAAACCGTCTGTTCCTCGAGATAAATTTCTAAAACTAGCATCGATATTTATACGACCGGAACTATACAGCCGGAATTTTTATTCCCGCCGTGTAGTTGGTCATTAAACTCTCAGTACCTTTAAAATGAAAATCTACAAAGGCATCGATATCTATACGACCGCAGCTATACGACCAGAAGTTTTTCTTCCCGCCGTATAATTGGTCGTTAAACTCTCAGTACCTTTCAAAAAAATTGTACAGAGGCATCGATATCTATATAGCCGGAACTATACGGCCATAATTTTTATTCCCGCCGTATAGTTGGTCGATAAACTCTGTGCCTTCGATGAAAATTTGGTGATGCAAAGATAACTATACGACCGGAGCTATACAGCCAGAATTTTTTATTCCCGCCGTATAGTTGGTCGTTAAACCATTAGTAAACATCAAAAAAATTCTATTTCTTTGAGGATACCTTCCTATTCCATAACTTAGCGAAATACCTAGTTTTTAATAGAAAAATGATCCTAAAAGCTGTTGACCAACATTAGCATATTAAAAGAATTTTTTTAGCTTCTGTAAATAGGAAACTCAAAGTTTTATTCTTATTATTATTCTCTACTTATTCAATCGATGTTTCTACTACTTTTTGATAGCTGCATCTTCACGGGCGCGCTTCCGCAAGAATGTCTGTGAAAAAGTGGTAGGAATGCGATGAACTTTTTATTCTTTATTCTACTAAATTGACGAAAATGGGTTGACTCCCATCAAGCATATATTATGAATCGTTGAATAACTCAACCTCTTCTCTCTTCTAGAATTCTTACCTTTGGTTTCCCCTTATCAATGGCACTTACCACGTGAACTCATTTTGCCGGTGGAACATATCTTTCTCCTGTTTCTACCTTCTTTGGAAAATACCGGATGATTTCAGCATCATAAATATTAAAGATTATCTTCTCTTCTGCACAATCTACTAATGCACCTGCAGTACTGAGGAAAGGTCTTCCAAGTATTATAGATAATCTTTCATCTTCCGGCATTTCAAGAATAATAAAATCAGTGGGAATAACATGTTCATCTATCCTAAGTAAGACATCCTCAATCATACCAATAGGTTGTTTAGTGGACTTGTCAGCCATCTGTAAGGTGATAGTAGTAGGAGAATACTCCCCTAATCCTAACCTCTTATAGAGGGAGTATGGCATTATACTAACTCCTGCTCCTAGATCACACAAGGCATTGTGAATATCAGTTTTACCTATTGAGCATGAAATAGTTGGTATTCCGGGATCTCCAGACTTAGATAATAGCTTCCCATTAGCAGGATAGCTAGTTATCATGGCAACAGTTTCAGTTATTTCTTTCTTTCTACTAAAAATATCACGAAGGAATTTACCATAGGTTGGAACTTTGATTGCATCAGCAAATGGAATTTCCAGACGTAGGTCACTAAGTGCCTTTGTAAAGGAATTATAAATTACCTCATCCGGTGCTTTGTTTTTTCGATCAGGGTAAAGAAGCTTTTTCTCACCTGACTTACTCTTGTCTTTTACCTTTTTGGGGGGTCAGGCTCTTTAGTTGCTCTCTTTTGTTGTTGCTTATTGTTTTTCTTCTTTTCTACTACAACAACTTCATCTTCCTTACTTGTTTCTTTATCTTCTCTTGGATCAACCGTCTCTGCATCAGATTCATAGTAATCATCTTGTGCATCATTTTGGTCCCCCTTGATCTGCTCTTGCGTCTCAGTTTCATCTTGAGGATCCACTAATGTATCATCTTCTTGGCTTGCTTCAAGCAAGGATTTTTCCTTGCGCTCTTTTTCAGCTTCATATTCCGGTGGTCCTAAGGGTCCTGTAACAAATGCACCCTTCTTGTGACAACATTAGTAGAAACAAAAATATCTTTGTCTTCACGAAGAAAAATTTGATAACCAGATGCTATTTTCTCACACTGGGTTTCAATCATACTAAGATACTTATGAAATAATTTTATTTCTTGGCCTATCTCATCATAATTTTCCGTGAGTACTGCCAAAATCTTTTTATGTTTTTGGAAATTCCTATGCAAGTTATTATGAGATTTTACTTGTCCATGTTGTAATTCTTGAAAAACTTTTCTAGTTTCATCTTCTTCAGTAAAAACTTGAAACAAATCTTCTTTGTTTTCCTTAGCAAGTTTAGAAGGTATACCCTTTTTCTTTCATAATTTTGTGTACCTCAGGCATAAGATCGGGAGTTATCCGAAGTATCCCTCTTTCTGGCTTAGTAACAAAATCAAGATTATATAGAGAATCATTCTTAGCCCTAGTAGACATTAATTCCAAACATTCTTTAATAGTTAAAGAATTTATTGATCCTCCTGCTGAGAAGTCAAGCAACTCTCTACATTGATTATTATGACCATGGTAAAATAAATGGCAAATTGTTAGTTCAGAATAGCCATGATTAGGAATACTATTGATCATTCAAAAGAATCTTTCCCAGGCTTGTGGGTAATTTTCTCCCGCGTTCTGACTAAAATTGCCTATGTTCTTTCTTAGTTCAGTTAAATTTTCACAAGGAATAAATCTGTTTATGAATTTAGTAATGCAGTTTTCCCAACATTTAATGTAATGGCGAGGGAGAGAATATAACAAGTCTAGAGCTTTACCTTTAAGAGATTATCGAAATAATTTAAGATGAGAGAAGTCTCTTGGCAAACCTTTTGGTCCAAGCGATGTTATCACATCGTCAAACTCTCTAATGTGTCTTCCTAGATCTTCCCCTTCCCTTCCACTAAAAGCTTTTTCCTGCAAAATTTTAATGATTCCACCATTAAATTGATATTCTCTAACTCTAGGATTAGGGAACTCTATTGGTTGTTTAAGAAATTCAGAACTTGGAGCACTGTATTCCCTGAGAGTTTTCTCAGCTTCATAGGAGTTGTCCTGTAAATAGACATAATTTCCATAATATCACTCAGGTTTTCAACTTCAACTTTATTTGATCTTAAAAGTTTTTCAATAATTTCTTCACGCCTTTGAGCATGCACGCGCTCAATATAATCTGGCAGATAAGTCCTACCAGAGCGTGTAGAGCCTTTGTCTCCTAAGGAGAACATTTTGTAGTAGCAACACCTGAAATGTCAAAAGACAAACACTTATCGCTTAGCTCCCCGGCAACAGCGCCAGAAAATAGCATGATGTCTGCAAGAGCACAGATCGTTTGTAGCTAGTTTTGAAGTTCAGATATCGATCCCACAAGGAGCCCAAAGGTAAGTGTTTATTGGTTAAGTCTCTGTCACACCCAAAGTTGTCACAGGTCTTTGAGTGAATTGGCTGCAAGTGTTGAAATAAGAATGTGTTTTGATTAAATGCGATAGATTTAAATAAAACTAGAATGTAAACTTCAGAAATAAAAGGCATAAAAGTAAAGAATGGCTTTGCTTATTTGTTGTTTCCTGCAAATGACGAAAGAAGGCGCGGGGAGATTCAGTTCATGGTGATAGTGATTGTGCCAGGTGGACGAGTGGTAAATGTAATAATTATAATCTTATAGATATATGTGTCGGCGAGCAACCCATAATTAGCCGGAACTCCTCTTGGTAGATTTCATCCCAGCTTCAATAATCCTACTAGCCTGCTACCAAAACCATGGTCAGACACTAGACGATTAAGACCCTTCAGGTTCCTTAGCGATTAAGCTCCTTGGATCGAACTAATGCAATAAGAATAGTGGTTACTCGTTATCCTCGAGTCAACTAGCTTTCCATTGATATCCCCGTGTCACCCGAGGGTCGTCGGTCCACTAGCGTACAAGATTTTATCTGCGTAGAACAAGGTATCATGTTTTCTGGGCCCTTAATTGGACAACGAGTATTAGGCATCCCACAGATAGTCAAGCACACATATTATAGTAATTAAAATCAATCACAAACTAATGGAAAATATATGTATGCACATCACATCTCACCAATCCCCTACATCTCCCACGCCCAAGGGAGTTACTCACTCATGAGAGAAGAACAAATCATCAATATAATTGAATAAAGGGAATTCGTCTTGGTATTACCGTGGAGATCCACAATAATAATATAAAAATATCCAACACAATTCAAGATGGGAAGAAACAATCTCAAACCCTAGTCTTGCAAGGTGGAGACCCCTCTCTCTCTCAAGTACAAGTAGTGGCTATGGGGTGTATTGGCTAGGAGGTCGAAGACCATGGAGCAAGATGAAGAACGTATTCTCCTTCTTCTCCAGATCTCCTCTTTCTCTCTTCTGGATGGTGTGGCGGCGGCTGCGTTGTGTTTTCGTCCCCGGTCCCTTCATGGAAGTTGTCCCTTTTGACAAGATACAGGCGGCGACAACTATACGGCAAGAACTATATGGCCAGAAAAATATTCCCGCCGTATAATTGCTCGTTGGAGCTTCTGTTGAGTCCTCTTGCGTGCTTCCAAAGTGAGACTTGCTTGTTTTCCCCAGAATATTGTGTTTCTCTAGTTAAATCCTCCCGTTGACATTCAGAACCTGAAACACACATTAAAAACCAAGTTTACCAAAGTATTAGCGTTAGGTAAAACTAGAAAACAATCAAATCCAGGAGAAAATCATCAATAAAAGCCATAAAAAATGTGTCGAATCTCACAACTATCAAATAGTAGGGCGAATCCTAGTAGCAACAGATTCCACATCTAGTACATTACAATTCAGCATAAACATGCAAGCCGAAGCAGACTTTTTCATCAACCCAATTAGCTGAATATCACACATTATAGGAATAATGATGCCTCGTATATCCATGAAGCTGAACTGTGTAGACTGCTTCGACCCTACTTTAGTATGTTTACACAGAGCAGCAACCATACCAGGGATAGTGGAGATCTGACCAAGCGCTTCTTCCATCGTGAGACAATGAAGTTGATTCCACTTGCCCTTCCCATTTGATAATTTAGAGTCGTATCTGAATAGGGTTACCAGAACCAGGTAAGGGTGGTCCACGGAGATCCTACTTGATAGAAATTTGGGGACAAAAAAAGAATTGTTTGTCAGCATTGGGCTAGAAAACAATTCTAGGTTTGATCTATCTCTATAATGTCAATAGCCAGCTAGCAGTTATAGTTAGTGAGAATAGCAAAGAGAAGAGTAGCTCACCCGCATGTATCCAGAACTTATCCTTCCTTGGTAGTAGGATCTACCATCCTCCGTGTTGCTCAGCTCATCCGCGGCGGAGGCGGGCTAGAGCCTCGCAACGGAGGGCACGACATGCGGCATTGGATCTTGAGATCAGCGAGTGGGTGCATCAACTTGGCGCCAAAATTCAAATGTCTGAAGGGATCGTCCTGATTGGGGGGTGGATTTCACCATCGCTGGTGCTAGGGTTCATGTGAAGGAGCGAGTGAATTTCTGAATGTAGTCAATGCGATAAGGCATTTAGTTCCTTGTTTTGCCTACATGGTTACCGCGTTGGCGCTCATGTCACAGACAAAGTACTGACATGAGGGTCCCGAGCATCTACTTTACGGGGTAGTTGACGGAATGTTTGACTTCGGTAGGGGTGGGATGAGGTTGCCTTGAAATGGGCCCTCTTGGTAGTTGGCAGCCCAAATTTGCGAACCGCGGCAATTATAAGCAATTTGGACTATGCGATGCACTCGCACGCCAACTTTGGGTCCGCAAACTAACAAGCCCGTTGCTTTGGGGTGCTCCTGAGAAAGAGGGAGAGTGGGGTTAGGTAGAGAGAGACGCGAGGGTATTGCTGAAGTACAAATCAGAGAGAAAGGTACAATGAAACATCGACATGATATCTTTCTTCCTTGCATCCCAAGGGAGAAGTTCTTCTCCTCCTTAGTAGGGCAGGGCTAGGGAAGAGCTCGGGATCTTAGGGGAGAGGAGGAGGAAGGTGTGGGAGGAAAATGGGGATGCCAGGAAGGGGCTGACTGGCCTTTGGCCTTTTTATTTTGAAGCAAGGATCTTGGTGGACTAGGTCCATGGGAGGGTATGGAGAGAGGTGAGGGGCAGACATTGGCTCGTTTAGGCGGTGGAGAGGTCATTGAGGTGTCTGGCATGTGTATAGGAGTGAAGAGAGCTATAGCAAGAAATTAAATTGCCAAGATATGACATGTCCCTTGTCTCCTCCACATCCAAGCATAAAGGACAAGAGCGAGGGGTGTGCTATAGTGTTAGGGCTACAATACCATGACCAGAGGTGAGTCCTGGTGCTGGATGGTCTAGAGGATGAGTGGAGGTATAGTGGTATGGTTGATGGTTTTGTTTAAAAGTCCAAAATGGGGATTATTTAAGATCATGGTGGTCTTGCATATTTTTGGTATTGACAAATTGTGTTAGTAGTACTGGTAGGTGGGTATGGGTAAGATGTACCATGGGAAATTGTTTTGGATTTTCTGATGCTTTTTGATCCTTTTATTATCCACTAATCAAAAAGTTCTGAAATTGTTTTAATGAATTCATTTGAAATATTTGAATTGGTCAAGGTGGTTTTTGGTGGGATATGGTCCCAAATACCATGTCACACATTGGATAAATTTTGCAAGATTTATTGTAGGTTAAAAGTATTTAAAACATATATTTTTGTATTTCTTCCATTTAAGAAAATAGACAAAAAGAATTAATAGAACTTTTCAAAAATATTTATTTTGGAAGTAGGAAGATAGGGAACATAATATAGGTATCAAATGTTCCTAGAATTGGAATTTTTTTGTAGAAAAACAAACTTTCTTCAATAAAAGGTGTTTTGAAGTTTTTGCAAAAGAAGAAGAATAAATTGTTTTGGGCCAAAATAAGTAGGGAAAGCATTCATTAAATTTTTATCTCCAAGGTAGATGATGACTACATAGGGTAGCTATCATTTGCATACCTTGGGTTTTGAATATCAGCAGCTTATTTAAAGAAAACAAGAAATGAGGTAAAAAAAGATCTTGTGCCAGAATATTTTTATTTCAACAAAACCATGTTAGATTGAGGGGCTCAGAGCTACCCTTGGATCATGGGCTAGATGGATAGATATACCAAGTGATTTATATCAGCATGGTACATGGGGATGACATTGGTCAAGATTGGGTGCTCCTAGGATTGATGTCAAACTTTTTTGAAAATAAGGGTGTCAAAGGAGATTATTATTTTGCCTCGAAAACCATGTTGGTTTAAGAAGCTCGGGACTCCAATTGCAACAAGGAGGGCATGGGTTGATAGAAAATGTTTAGTAGATCACAACCATGCAAAGAGTTTTCCAAGAAAGTTTGAGGTGGAGCTAGGATCTTTTCCCAAAGTAGGCTGATGTCTACGCACTTCTGTTCTTATAGACAATTGTTGGGCCTCCAAGTGCAGAGGTTTGTAGAACAGCAGCAAGTTTCCCTTAAGTGGATTACCCAAGGTTTATCGAACTCAGGGAGGAAGTGGTCAAAGGTATCCCTCTCAAGCAACCCTGCAATCAAGATACAAGAAGTCTCTTGTGTCCCCAACAGACCCAATACACTTGTCAGGTGTATAGGTGCACTAGTTCGGCGAAGAGATAGTGAAGTACAAGTGGTATGGATAATTATAAGTGGTAACAGTGCCAGAAAAGAGCTTGACGGGTAGGAAGAGACTCAAGGCAAACTGAAATAAATATGGAAGCAAGCAAACATGTAACAGATCTAATTGCAAATGGTGTTTCAATGCTTAGAAACAAGGCCTAAGTATCATACTTTCACTAGTGAACACTCTCATATAAATATCTTCTCTTTATGATACTACTCTTAACTACTCTCTGGTTGGACACTCTAATCCATGGTAGGGCTATAACAGCACTCCTCAAAGTTTGCTTTCCCCATCTAGATAACCCCACACTGTCACCTTGAGCTCTAGATGGTTCCAACAAACACCACAATTTCATAGAAACATCTAACTCCAAACATAACTCATAACAAGTATTTGTAATCTCTAGCCTAAGTGCCACCATGGTGTGCACGTTGTCACTTTCAGACACATGGGGAGATCCAGAGATCTATTAAAGCACATGAGTAGCAAGGTAGATCTACTTGATTACAAAGCTCATGATCACAATATGATCATGCATAGAGAGAGAGATGAACACATAGCTACCGGTAGAACCCTTAGCCTCGAGGAAGAACTACTCCCTCCTCATCATGGGAATCATCAACGGCGATGGAGATGGTGGTGGAGATCGATGGAGATGGCTCCGGAGGCACTTCCCCGTCCCGGCAGGGTGCCAAAACAGAGACTTTCTGTCCCCCTAATCCCCCCTTCGGTGGCGGTGGCAGTGGGGAACTTTAGTGGCTGGTGGCTAGATTTTCTAGAGTTTCTGGATCGGGAGGCTTCTTATAGGCAAAGAGGCGAGGTCGGTGGCTGGCCAGGGGGCCCACACCATGCCCTGGTGCGGCCTAGGGCTACCTGCACCAAGGGGGTGTGGCTGCCCTGTGGCCCTCCTTCGTATCTCCTTCGGACTCCATGTGTCTTCCGGTAAAATATTGACTTTGGCTTTTGTCCCGTCCAATTCCAAAAATATTCATTTTCTGACTTTCCTGGAACCAAAAACAGCAGAAAAAATGCAACTAACACTGTGGCATCTTGTTAATAGGTTAGTCCAAGAAAGTGTATAAAAATACTCCAAAGTGTGGACAAAACATAAGAAAGTAGATATAAAACAAGCATGGAACATCAAAAATTATAGATACGTTAGCAACATATCAACATCCCCAAGCTTAACTCCTGCTTGTCATAGTAAGTACATGTGTATCATAGAGAACCGCCAACAGGGTACCCCTTGCCCGATGATACGGAAGAATCCCCATATCAAAATGACAAGACAAGCAGGCAACGAGCATCTCAGCAATCTTCTTATTTACCATGGGAATATGGTGCTTTTTTCTCTCTTTCCACTTTTCATAATCTTTTTTTTTCTTTTTCTTTTTTTTCTCAATATCTATCTCTTTTTTTTATAAGAAGAATGCTTCATAGATTGCTCATTATGGTTACGCTGCAGGTTTCCACCATGATTAGGCATGGATTAGACCAATGAAAGTGCTTTCTCTAACACACATACATAACTCCATGGACTTACAAGCTCCCCTTTCATTTCACACCGACGACATCCATAGACAAAAGAGCATGATATCAACTAGGTACAAAGTACATGTGCAATGTTGAAAGCGTTCCCCAGGACAACATGGTTCTGCTAATCCCCAACATATAAGTGCAAGCATATACAACATAGACGACAACAATGGTTCAAGTTTATTAGGGGCAAGAAAAGTAAAGTGTGCCATCAAGTTCGTGAGAGCTTTAATCACTAGTTTTCTCATAACAAGTTTAATTCGGAAGGTACATAAAAACATGAATATACTTGGAATAGCAAATGCTAATAGGTAGGTATGGTGGACTCTTTCGAATAACTTGGTTTTATTTGGAGTTGGATGCATGAGTGGAACTCATACTTGGTTATAGAGGCTAGCAAAAGACTGGGAGCGACCAACTAAGAGAGCAATAATGGCCATAATCATGCAAAGCGACAAAACATCATTAATTAAAGCATAAAGTGATATTTCAAGTTGAAAACTAAAGGATCATAGAGGCTATGGTGACTTGGGATAGTCTTAACATGGTGTGAGCATGCACCAAGTCAACCCAAATAAAGCATCAAAGGAGAATACCACAATATTATGCTTTAATATGCTAAAACAACGCATGATTCTTTCAAGGCACATTAAGCAATCTTAATTGTTTATAACATGTCATGCTACAACAAAAATCACTAAGCATAAAGCCAAAACAATATCAAGCATGACATGATAAAGTCTAAGTCATAGTCAAAAACAAGCTCCTTTTGTACCACTATAAGCATGAAACTTCCTACTCTTTTCCAACACCAGTTGAAAACTAAATCTAAACGCAGTGCTAGCAAAGGAGAACACTCACAGAACAATAAGAGTGAAAACTAGAGTGTTCTAGGCAATGAATAACGGGGTGTGTCTCTCTCCAAAAGAAGTGTGTTGGGATCCAACCAACTTATTTAAGCAAACCAAACAAAAGAAAACTAAAAATAAAGACGCTCCAAGAACAACACAATTGTGCATGAAACAATAAAAATGTAGTGTTTGGAATAAACCTAAGATTTTTATTGATGAATAAGGGTATGCCTTGGGCATCCCCAATCTTTGACGCTTGTACCTCTTGAATATTTCTTGGGGTGACACGGGGTGGCATCCCCAAGCTTGAGCTTTTTTCCATTATTCATCTCATTACATCATTCTTTCCCTACACCTGAAATTTCCTTCATACAAAACTTCACACAATCTTCATTAGCAACATTAGTGCATTCAAAAGATAATAAACCTTTGGGGTTTAGTTTTAAAACAGCAAAAATTTAATTAAAAACATAAGCAACTGTAGAAATTCCCTCAAAAATCTCAATTCACCAAAAAGAACCCAAAAAGAAATCGATAAAGAGGCAAATGCAAATAATGGCAGAAATCTATCAAAACAGACCAGCAGGTAAAAACCAATTTTTTCGAAGACCTTATGTTGATCAAATCTAAAAGTGTTGAACTAACGAAAGTTGGATAACAACCTGGGGCAGAAGCACAAACAATTACAACCGATGTACAGAGATTTTTCACAATTTTTTACAGCGAAGCACAAAAATCTGTTTTGGGACGAGCAACTTTCCCAAGTCTTACTTCTCTCTCATTAGAGGTTACTCTTGGCACAAAAACCACACAAAAAGGATAAGGAGAGGTTATTACTGAAGCAATAACTTCCAAGACTCAACAAAAACTTTTGGGTTATCTCCCAATAAGTACTTTTCTTTAACGCCTTTAAGTTAGGCATGATAGTTTGAGAAGATGCTCACATAAGAAATATGAATTGAAGTAAAAGAGAGCATCAAGAAGAAAATTCAAAGCACATTTAAGTATAACCCACTTCCTATGCATAGGAATCTTGTAAATAAACAAGTCATGACAGCACAAAGCAACAAGCATAGTAAAGCAAAACAAGTGCAACTTCAAGACTTTCAACATAAAGAGGGGAATCTTAATATTACTGAGATGCATAAAACCATGTTTCCCTATCTCATAATAACTTTCAGTAGCATCATGAATAAAATTAACAATATAACTATCACATAAAACATCCTTATCTTGATCCACATGCATATAATCATTATTACTTTCCACATAAGCATAGTTATTCTTATTAATTGTAGTGGGAGCAAATTCAACGAAATAGCTATCATTATTATTCTCATCACTGTAATTATCAAATATAGGAGGCATATTGTAATCACAATTAATTTTCTCCTCAATAGTAGGTGGACTAAAAATATCATATTCATCATCGTAATCATCATATATTGGAGGTATAGTATCATCAAAGTAAAATTTCTCCTCTAAAGATGGGGGACTAAAAAGATCATTTTCATCAAAACTAGCTTCTCCAAGCTTAGACTTTTCCATAGCATAAGCAATAATGGTGTCCAAAAAATTCATACTAACAACATTTCTATTAGCATGCAATTAAAGTTCCATAGGTTTTTTAATTTTCTCTGCAAACACTTCATGTCCTAACTCAAGATAAATACTATAAAGCTCTCTAATTTTGTTGTTGTTTTCCATTAAGCCTAACTAGTGAAAACAAGAAACAAAAAGACAAAATTGCAGAATCTAAAGGAAATAACCTCGAGCACTCACACCGGAGGATGTGAGTACCTTTTTACCTTACCTCCCCGGCAACGGCGCCAGAAAATAACTTGATGTCTACGCACTTCTATTCTTGTAGACAGTTGTTGGGCCTCCAAGTGCAGAGGTTTGTAGAACAGCAGCAAGTTTCCCTTAAGTGGATTACCCAAGGTTTATCAAACTCAGGGAGGAAGTTGTCAAAGGTATCCCTCTCAAGCAACCCTAAAATCAAGATACAAGAAGTCTCGTGTGTCCCCAACAGACCCAATACACTTGTCAGGTGTATAGGTGCACTAGTTCTGCAAAGAGATAGTGAAGTACAAGTGGTATGGATAATTATAAGTGGTAATGGTGCCAGAAAAGAGCTTGATGGGTAGGAAGATACTAAAGGGAAACTGAAATAAATATGGAAGCAAGCAAACATGTAAAAAATCTAATTGCAAACGGTGTTTCAATGCTTAGAAACAAGGCCTAGGGATCATACTTTCACTAGTGAACACTCTCATATAAATATCTTCTCTTTATGATACTACTCTTAACTACTCTCCGGTTGGACACTCTAATCCATGGTAGGGCTATAACAACACTCCTCGAAGTTCGCTTTCCCCATCTAGATAACCCCACACTGTCACCTTGAGCTCTAGATGGTTCCAACAAACACCACAATTTCATAGAAACATCTAACTCCAAATATAACTCATAACAAGTATTTGTAATCTCGAGCCTAAGTGCCACCATGGTGTGCACGCTGTCACTTTCACACACATGGGGAGAGCCAGATATCTATTAAAGTACTTGAGTAGCAAGGTAGATCTACTTGATTACAAAGCTCATGATCACAATATGATCATGCATATATATAGAGAGAGATGAACACATAGCTACCGGTAGAACCCTTAGCCTCGAGGAAGAACTACTCCCTCCTCATCATGGGAATTAGCAATGGTGATGGAGATGGTGGTGGAGATCGATGGAGATGGCTCCGGGGGCACTTCCCCGTCCCAGCAGGGTGCTGGAATAGAGACTTTCTGTCCCCCGAATCTCCCCTTCGGTGGCGGCGGCACTGCGGAATTTTTCGTGGCTGGAGGCTAGATTTCTAGGGTTTCTAGATCGGGAGGCTTCTTATAGGCGAAGAGGCGAGGTCGGTGGTTGGCCAGGGGCCCACACAATGCCCTGGCGCGGTCTAGGGATGCCCGCGCCAAGGGGGGTGTGGCCGCCATGTGGCCCCCCTTCGTCTCTCCTTCGGACTCCATGTGTCCTCCGGTAAAATATTGACTTTGGCTTTTGTCCCGTCCAATTCCGAGAATATTCATTTTCTGACTTTCCTGGAACCAAAAACAGTAGAAAATGGCAACTAGAATTGTGGCATCTTGTTAATAGGTTAGTACAAGAAAGTGTATAAAAATACTCCAAAGTGTGGACAAAACATAAAGTAGATATAAAACAAGCATGGAACATCAAAAATTATTGATACGTTAGCAACGTATCATAGGCCTATTGATAATATTGGTAGAAACAGATTATTTTATTGCCTGCAAACCATCAAGAACAAGTGGATCCAAGAATGATTTAACCAAGGGCAGGAGTGGGAGTTGAAAGTACTCATGAAGATGGAGTTGGTAGAGGAGTGGAAAGGTTCCAAACTCACCATAAAGTGGATATGTTTTATGAGTAGATTGAGTAGAAGGAGTTCATGCTTTAAGTTAGTCTCTTCTACTCTAGAAAACTACCAAAAGGATTGGCTCCAAGTTGAACTTGATAACTAGGAGAAAGATAGTCTTGCTACTAGGGTTTGGTGATTTCCTCCTCAACAGTAGAGGTTGTATTGTTGGGTTATCTTGTTACTATAGGATGAGATCCTAGGGTAGCTCATACTACTTCTTAAGCAAACAAGTCCAGACAATCTGGTTTAAGACACCTGATCAAGGCAATACTTTTTAACCAACAAACCAAAGCAATTCATACCAAGTATCTCAAGACTACTACTATGAGCACCATTAATCCTAGCTTGATGTATAGAGGATTATTTTGAAGGGTTTGAGTTTTTAAGAAGGTAAGAGTCCCTTGGTACTTCTACCAAGAGTAGAAATCAATAGTTTTATAAAAGAGTTTTGGGAAGACTAGAGGTAAGGTTATTTAGAAGTTCTGTCTTGATAACATAGGGAGATGATATCCTATAGACGTTAATAATTTTGTCAATAGAAGATACTAGAACATTTGTTGTTGCAAAGGCATCTTGGCTCTTGTTTTTGAAATGCCAGAACATTTGAGAATGTGTAAAATAAGCTAAAACATATCTTTTGTTAAATAGTGTTTGCCAAGTGAGGGTGCGATTTGAGTATCTTAACTACTAAACAATCAGATGCATAAGAACAAACAAGGAAACAATACTTTACCATTAAGAAATAAAAAGTTTTTGTTCCCCCTAATTTTTGCACTTTGGACACAGAGTCAGGTTACTGAAAGTGGGATGTTACACTAGTCTCCCTAGGAACAACAAAACATCATCAGCAAGAATGGCATAACCAATTTTTGACCACAATTGACTCCTCCACTTTATAAATAGGAGGATTGGAGTCAATAGATGATTTTCCAAATGAATACTACCTTTGTAGTATTTCCTAACTGAACTACTAATGCATAGATGATAATCGTATCGTCTTCTTAAGCCTGTGGATTAACGTCATATTGTTTTCATCCCCACCTGACTTCTCATACAGTATATCACTAAAGATTAAAAATGTACAATGCTAAGACTACACCCTTTTAGAGCTGTAGTTTTAGGCATAGTTTTACACATTTGTCGGCAAGTGATAACTACCCAGAGTAAAAATATGCACTACGATAAAAAAGAGTAAAAAATGCACTAACTCTGAACCTCTGTAGTCTGAAGGTTTCATTCAACTAAGTTCCTTTGTCAAAAACATAATATGCGCTAGAGAAGTGGTGCTACTTCTCTCAAATAAAGGTCAAGCTGCCTAAGATCTTTGCTACCGAACAAAAATTTCCCATCACTTGTCACTCAAACGACAAAAGCTTAAAATTTCCTACATTTTCATATGCATGATATACAAATGCACAATTTCAACATCTACCTTTTCCCTTTCTATTCTTCGGGTCGTTACAAAGCACGCCAAGGAAACACACCACCACGCCGCCAATGCTGGGTCGCACGTCCATGACACTGTGGCAGGGCCGTGTCGCCGAACCCCTCGCCTAGCGTCGCGTCCCCGCCAGCAGAGATGACCCCCGCCATCATCCGCCATGGGAGAACCACCAGCAGCTCTCAAGGCCACTGCCCCGACTCCCGTTCTTCCCCTCCTGCGGCATGCTGTCCGGGAAGGAGACGCACCACCTGGACCGAAGTTCTCCCCGTGGGGCGGGGAAGAAACCACCATGTGATAAGACATCCCCAACACCGCCATCAACCAAGTTGCCTTCACCCGTTGGTATCCTCTAGCAATAGTGGGGAGGATAAGAGATGGGTGATACATTGCAAATGTATCTATAATTTTTAATGTTCCATGCTTGGTTTTATCCACTTTCTTGTGTTTTGTCCACACTTTGGAGTACTTTTCATATGATTTCTTGGACTAACCTATTAACAAGAGCCACAGTGCCAACTGCCTATTTTCTGCTGTTTTTGGTTCCAGGAAAGTCAAAAAATATATATTCTCGGAATTGGACGGGACAAAAGCCAAAGTGCCTATTTTTCCGGAAGTCATCAGATGCCAGAATACGAGACGGAGAAGGGCTGGGGGCCGGCCACACCACCTGGCCACGCGGCCAGGCTTGGCCCGCGCCAGGGGGTGGTGTGGCCAGCCCAGGCACCCCCTCGGCCTCTCCTTCCGCCTATAAGATGCCCTCGGGACGAAAACCCTAAGTACCCGATCAAAAATCCACGAAAGAGTCTGTAGCCGCCGTCATCTCCAACCCTAGATCGGGAGGGATCTGAAGCTCTTCCCGCACCGCCGAGGGGAATTCACCCTAGAGGCCTTCTTCATCACCATACAAGACTCTGGTGTGATGCATGAGTAGTTTATCCTTGGACTACGGGTCCATGTAGTAGCTAGATGGCTGGTTCTCCTCCTTTGTGCTTTCATGTCTAGATCTTGTGAGCTCCGTTCATGATCAAGATCATCTATTTGTAATTCTGCATGTTGTGTTTGCGGGGATCCGATGGATATTGAGATGCTATTTCAGATTGATTATTGATTCTATCATGTCTTTGTTATTTGTGATCTTGCATGCTTTCCGTTGTTAGTAGCTATCTTGGCCAAGTAGAAGCTAGCAACTCCAAGAGTTAGTATTTATGCTCGATAGTGGGTTCATGCCTCTGGTAATCTTGGGAAGTGACAGAAATCTCTAAGGTACTAGATGTGTTGTTGCTACTAGGGATAAAATAACAATCCTTTGTTCATAGAACAATCGTATTGTTTGCATTACACGCAATTCATAAAGCAATAATCTGTTGCTTGCAACTTAATACTGGAGGGGGTTCGGATGATAACCTGAAGGTGGATTATTAGTCATAGATGCAGTTGGATGGTGGTCTATGTATAATGTTGTAATGCCCAATCAAGTTCCTAAGGAGTCAAGATGATTAGTATATGCATGTATTGCTTTCTCGATGTTTTTCAATTGCCCCGCTGTAATTTGTTCACCCAGCATGTTATCTATCTTAAGGCGAGCCACCTCTAGTGGACTATGGATCCCGGTCTTTTTCTTTTACATACAATCTATAAACTGTTTACTGCTTTGTGTTTACTTTCTGCAAACTTTTACTTCCTTCCATTCGATACGTTTAGTCCTTTGTTTTCAGCAAAACCGGTGAGATTGACAACCTCATCGCAAGTTGGGGACAGAGTTCTGTGGTTGTGTTGTGCAGGTCTCCATGTTGTTACTAGCACCGGTAGTGCGCCCTGCCAAGGCTCAGCTAGCAACACCTTTGGGGTGTTTCCTTGCTCCTACTGGTTCGATTAAACCTTGGTTTCATAACTGAGGGAAACTTGCTACTGTGCTCATCATACCTTCCTCTTGGGGTTCCCCAACGAGCTCTACATAACCACTGCTCCATCAAGCACTTTTCTGGCGCCGTTGTCGGGGAGTCAAGGACATCTTCACAAGGGGAGTCCCTCATAACCAATCTCTTTACTTTGCTATTTTTGTTTTGCTTAGTTTCTTTTTGTTTTGTTTGCTTGTTTTGTTATCAAAAACACACACAAAAATTAGTTTTATTAGTTTGCTTCCTTATTCAAAAACACAAAAAAATTAAGTCTCCTTTAGTTGTCACCTCTTCCTTAGCTTACCATGGTGATCCCTAAATTCACCCTGAAAGACCTTTCAATTGGTAGTGGTTCTATAATTGGGAAAGATAATATTGAAGAATTCTTTAATCATGTTAGTAAACATGAGGATACCGAGGATAGATCCCTTGCAGAACTTGCTCCAAACTATGAGATTGCTACAGCTTATTTAATTCACATGTTAGAAGCTAGGTTTGTTAACCTCAACCCCTTAATGCAAGTAATGTTTCTTAAGCTTAAATAAATTGAGGACCCTGAAAAGAGGGATTTTATTCTAGAAACTTTGTTTAAGGAGTTCTATGATGTTGCCAAGGAAGCTATAAAAGTCTTTGAACGTTTCAATATGCTAGGCTCATGTGTAGATGTTGTTGGTACACGAGAAAAAATGAACAAAATCGAACCTAATGGGGAGGAACCTAAGGTACCAATACCCTTTAAACTGGTAGCAATACATGAAGCCATAGAAAAGAATCTTGATTGGATTGTTCTTGAAAACCCTTTTGATGAAAATAGTGAACCTAAGAGCATTGAGAGAGGATCCTCTAGAACTTATTTGGATGATATACCTTGCCTTGTTGAAGATATTTCTGGTATTAATCTTAATGCTTCTTCATTTGAGAATATTTGATCCTTTTTCTTGCTTCTTATGCCTAACTTAAAGGCGTTAAACTTATTGGGAGATAACCCAACAGTTTTAGATGAGTCTTGGAAGTTATTACTTCAGTAATAACCGCTCCTTATCCTTTTTATTTCCTTTTTGTGCCAAGAGTAACCTCTAATGAGAGAGAAGTAATGATTGGGAAAGTTGTTGTCCTAAAACAGATTTCTGTGCTTCACTGTAAAAAATCGTGTAAAATCTCTGTACGTCCTTTTGAGGCGTAAATTTTTGTGCTTCTGCCCCAGGTTGTTATCTAACTAAAACTTTTTTATTTGAGCAACAAAAGGTCTTCAAAAAAATTCGTCTTTACCTGCTGGTCTGTTTTGACAGATTTCTGCCATTTTCTGCATTTGCTTCTTGTTGGTTCCTTTTTTAGTTCTTTTGGGGAATTGAGCTTTTTGAGGGAAGTTCTACAGTAGCTAGTGTTCTAACGGAAGTTTATTGGTGTTGGAACTGAACCTTAAGACCTTTTATCTTGAGTGCACTAATGTTGCTAATAAAGATTGTGTGAAGTTTTGTATGAAAGAAAAATTTCAGGTGTATGGAAGGAATGAGTAATGAGATGAAGGATGTACTAAAGCTCAAGCTTGGGGATGCCACGCGTGTCACCCCAAGAAATATCCAAGAAGTACAAGCGTCAAAGCTTGGGGAAGCCCAAGGCATCCCCTTCTTCATCAATAAAAATCCCAGGTTTCTTCCAAACGCTTCATTTTTATTGTTTCATGCATAGTTGTGTTGTTCTTGGAGCATCTTCTTTTTCGTTTTTGTTTTGGTTTTTCATTTGATTTTGTTTGCTTAGTTTTATGAATAAATTGGTTGAACCCCCTCTTTCATACATTGGTTTGCAAATAGTTTGGTTTGGTTTGGAAAAGAGTAGGAAAGTTCATACTTATGTGGTAAAAAGAGCTTGTTTTTTACTGTGGCCTATGCTTTGTCATGCCATTCTTGATATTGTTTTGGCTTTATGCTTAGTATTCTTTGCTATAGCATGACTTGTTATAAACAATTGAGATGGCTTAATGTGCCTTGGATGAATCATGCGTTGTTTTAGCATATTAAAACATAGTATAGTGGTATTCTCCTTTGATGCTTTATTTGGGTTGACTTGGCGCATGCTCACACCATGTTATGACTATCTCAAGTCACCATAGCCTTTATGATCCTTTAGTTTTCAACTTCTAGTATCACTTTATGCTTTGATCAATGAAGTTTTGTCGCTCTGCATGATTATGGCCATTATTGCTCTCTTAGTTGGCCGCTCCCAGGCTTTTGCTAGCCGCCACAACCAAGTATGAGTTCCAATCATGCATCCAACTCCTTAAACCAAGTTATTCCAAAGAGTCCACCATACCTACCTACTAGCTTATGCTATTCCAAGTATATTCATGCTTTTGTTTACCTTCCAAATTAAACTTGTTATGAGAAGACTAGTGATTAAAGCTCTCACGAACTTGCTGGCACACTTTACTTTTCTTGCCCTTAATAAACTTGAACCATTGTGTCGTCTATGTTGTATATGCTTGCACTTATTTGTTGGGAATTAGCAGAACCATGCTGTCATGGGGAATGCTTTCAACATTGCACTTGGTACTTTGTACCTAGTTGATATCATGCTCTTTTGTATATGGATGTCGCTTGTGAAATGAAAGGGAGCTTGTAAGTCCATGGAGTTATGTACATGTGTTAGAGACACACCTGTCACTGGTCTAATCCATGTCGACATGGTGGAAACCTGCAACGAACCATAATGAGCTGTCTATGAAGCATTCTTCTTATAAAAAGAGTCCTATATTGAGAAAAAGAGAAAGAGAAAAAGAGATTATGAAACGAGGAAAGCGAGCACAAAGCACCATATTCCCAGGGTAAATAAGAAGATTGTTGAGATGCTCGTTGTCTGCCTGCCTTGTCATTTTGATATGGGGAGTCTTCCGTATCATCGGGCAAGGTACCTGCTGATTCTCTATGATACACATGTACTTACGATGACAAGAACTTACCGTGACTAAACTTGAGTAGCATGAGGAGCGGCCCTCGTATACAAGGGACATGAGATTTCTAACTTATACTTCGTCAAGCATGTACACCATAGTTTGTTCACTTTAACCTTAATCACTTCAAGATGCTTATGATAGGGGCAATGAGAGTTGAAAGCTATAAGTACCATAATTTTTGGAAGCTCTTTATGAGACTTGAATCCCTACTTCCTTCCATGAAGGACCTTTCTTCCACCATTATATTGAGTCTCCACCTTCTACCTTTATGCACCTACATTGAGAGCATAGTGGCCATTCTTAGTTCTATGTGCATTGTCCCAAGACTAGTTGATTGATGCATAACTTGATATTGCTTGTTTTAAACTATTTGTATCTAGTCACTCTTATGGACTTTGAAGGTGTCCTATGCATTTATATTTGCTACTCTATGAGGGACAAGCTGAATACTATTATGCTATGTTTTCTTTATGTGAAACAAACAAACGTCTTGCAAAGCATTGTTATTCATGAATCTTTTGTTTGTGCATTTTCATGTTGCATCATAGTTTCTTTGTCTTATTGCTAGAACTTTGTCTTTTATGTTATGATTGAAGTACTATGATCCCAGCTTTGAATATTTTACAAATACTTTGATCAAGTCTTGGATGGTGCATGTCACCTCAAAAATTATTCTTTCTTTTTATCAATTACCTACTCAAGGACGAGAAGGAGTTAAGCTTGGGGATGTTGATACATTGCAAATGTATCTATAATTTTTGATGTTCCATGCTTGGTTTTATCCACTTTCTTGTGTTTTGCCACACTTTGGAGTACTTTTCATATGATTTCTTGGACTAACCTATTAACAAGAGCCACAGTGCCAGCTGCCTGTTTTCTGCTGTTTTTGGTTCCAGGAAAGTCAGAAAATGAATATTCTCGGAATTGGACGGGACAAAAGCCAAAGTGCCTATTTTTCTAGAAGTCATCAGATGCCAGAATACGAGACGGAGAAGGGCTGGGGGCTAGCCACACCACCTGGCCGCGCGGCCAGGCTTGGCCCACGCCAGGGGGTGGTATGGCCAGCCCAGGCACCCCCTCGGCCTCTCCTTCCGCCTATAAGATGCCCTCGGGACGAAAACCCTAAGTATCCGATCAAAAATCCACGAAAGAGTTTGTAGACGCCGTCATCTCCATCCCTAGATTGGGAGGGATCTGAAGCTCTTCCCGGCACCCTGCCGGAGAGGGGAATTCACCCTGGAGGCCTTCTTTATCACCATGCAAGCCTCCGGTGTGATGCGTGAGTAGTTCATCCTTGGACTACGGGTCCATGTAGTAGCTAGATGGCTGGTTCTCCTCCTTTGTGCTTTCATGTCTAGATCTTGTGAGCTCCGTTCATGATCAAGATCATCTATTTGTAATTCTGCATGTTGTGTTTATGGGATCCGATGGATATTGAGATGCTATTTCAGATTGATTATTGATTCTATCATGTCTTTGTTATTTGTGATATTGCATGCTTTCCGTTGTTAGTAGCTATCTTGGCCAAGTAGATGCTAGCAACTCCAAGAGTTAGTATTTATGCTCGATAGTGGGTTCATGCCTCTGGTAATCTTGGGAAGTGACAGAAATCTCTAAGGTACTAGATGTGTTGTTGTTACTAGGGAGAAAACAACAATCATTTGTTCATAGAACAATCGTATTGTTTACATTACACGCAATTCGTAAAGCAATAATCTGTTGCTTGTAACTTAATACTGGAGGGGGTTCGGATGATAACCTGAAGGTGGATTATTAGTCATAGATGCAGTTGGATGGCGGTCTATGTATAATGTTGTAATGCCCAATCAAGTTCCAAAGGAGTCAAGATGATTAGTATATGCATGTATTTCTTTCTCGATGTTTGTCAATTGCCCCACTGTAATTTATTCACCCAGCATGTTATCTATCTTAAGGAGAGCCACCTCTAGTGAACTATGGATCCCGGTCTTTTTATTTTACATACAATCTATAAACTGTTTACTGCTTTGTGTTTACTTTCTGCAAACTTTTACTTTCTTCCATTCGATACGTTTAATCCTTTGTTTTCAGCAAAACCGGTGAGATTGACAACCTCATCGCAAGTTGGGACAGAGTTCTATGATTGTGTTGTGGAGGTCTCCATGTTGTTACTAGCACCGGTAGTGTGCCCTGCCAAGGCTCAGCTAGCAACACCTTTGGGGTGTTTCCTTGCTCCTACTAATTCGATTAAACCTTGGTTTCATAACTGAGGGAAACTTGCTGCTGTGCTCATCATACCTTCCTCTTGGGGTTCTCCAACAAGCTCTACATAACCACTGAGCCATCAATGGGCGTCGGGGTGGCGATGGCCAGGGTTTCTGCTTGAGCCGCTCCTGGAGAGCAATGCAGGGAAAGTGTGGGGCGTATATGATTGGTTAGTCAATCTGACTTGTTCTAATTGTTGCGATAGATTGACATGTTAAATGTGGAGATACAACAGGCTGAACATGAGTATGATATCAATCATGCTGCTAAACTGAAGTATCACGCTAGTAGAAAACAGGGCTTTCGTCTCGAGCCCTCCGGAGCATTATTCCCGGATGTGTTAGAAACCGGGACTAATGCTCACATTAGTCCTGGTTCCAACAGCTAGGACGCCGTCAACCTTTAGTCCCGGTTTGATAGGGTCCTTTAGTCCCGGTTGGTAACACGAACCGGGACTAAAGGGGTGGAGGCGGGTGCGAACATGGGAAACACCCTTTAGTCCCGGCCTGTGGCTCCAACTGGCCTGTAACATCAATCGGGACTAAATTTTTTTGGCAAAAAAACTTTAGCGGGTTCTGCCACGGCAGGAAAATGGGCAAATATCCTGCCACAGCAGGATTTTTCAGTCCACCACCCCCCCTCACGAGATCGTCTTTTCTAGTTTCGAAAGCATGCCACAAAATTATAAAAAGTTCCAAAAATAAAATCCTTGGAACTGTAGTTAAATTAAGTAATTTAGTTGTTAAGAAAACTAACAAACATGTATTTCGATATAATTTACAAAGAAATGTCATAAAAAATTCAAATGGTCATAACTTCTGCATACGATATCAGAAAACGTACAACCTTAGGCCGTTTTGGATTCTTTTAGATTTTTAAAATTCGAAAAAAATGTTATTTCAAAAATTAATTTTTTTATTAATTTTTTTATTAATTTTTTTATTAATTTTTTTAATGTCATATTTGAACTCCTCATATTTTTCTGATAATAATGGGAATATTATTTGTCGAATTTCGATTTACAGATTTGAAGATATTATTTATGTCATATTAAATAAATAATGGCAAAAAATGAATAAAATATTAATTTATTTACTTTTTTATTTTCATTGGAATAAAATATTATTATTACTTATTTATTATTGTTTAATTAAATAGTTGTTTGTAATTTCAAAAAAAAAACGGTTGACATATTGATATGAGTTAATAGAATTGATATATTAGTCTTGACAACAATGTATAAGAGTCCTTCACACGAGGTAGGAGAGATGGAATGGAAAAGTTAAGCGTGCTCTCCCTAGTCCTTTCTTTACTGGGCACAGGCTTACCTGGTTGACCGCCCACATTCATTCATTGTTCGTTCTGAGGTGGATTCGAAACACAGCAAGCGCAAAAAGGATTTGGAGTCCAACGTGCTAAACTAAAGAGGATTTTCAGTCCTCTGCTTGTCTTCTCGGGCTTACAACATAAGTTGTTTTACCAGCAGAACTTGATGAGTGGGCTTAAATGCGTCGCTTGTCAGCTGTGAAAAGGTGATGAGGCTCACTCACTATTTATGTAAGAAATCTCCATTGACAAGTTTCATTGGAACGTGCTTATGTGAGTTAAGTCAGGAAAGATCGATGTGATAGCATCATCCTTTGTAACGATCAAGACTGGTAAGTCTATCAGTCCAAACAGTTGTCCATGTACCAGTAGAAGATTCGGCAGCTACTGCAGCCCCTGCTTCTTCTGGCGGAACCCCAGGTTGAGGAGTTACTCCTCCATATTTCTATCGAGATATTGGACATAGAATGCCACTCTTTAAAATAGAAAAAAAAGGAGTAATCAGTTGTGACACGTTCGTAAAAAAAAGAATAATTTTGGAGAACTTGAACCGAACAAGCAATTTATCCTTTTTTGCATCGATCACTCAGGAGCAGCTTATCTCTTTTTCTATTATTCCAGACGACTGTGTGAAGGTTCTAGCAGGGGTGGAATAGTGCTAGGATGGGTGACCGATCGAAAAGTTTGACCATAAGTGTAATTTGATAAAATTAAGTATAGTTAGTGTTAAAAATGAGAGATTAACGAGTCAGATAATTCAAAAATTTAAGAAAATTTTGAAAAAAAATAGAACTTTTTTTTAAAAAAAGTATCTTTACTAAAGATCCCGCACGCTCGATGCAGCCTCGTGAGGACCTTTAGTCCCGGTTTGTGGAAGAACCGGGACTAAAGATCACCCCCTTTAGTTTCGCCTCTGTAGTTGAGAAACCAGGACTAACGGCATTTTTCCACTAGTGGACAGCCTGAATGCATTGCAACGTGAGCTTCAAATGATAGCTAAATGAATATCAAAATTCTGTAAATTCCATGCTAAGAGCCGCGCACAGCTATATTTTCAGCAAATACTTTTTTTTCACTTGGCTATCCATTAAGAATTTTTGATACAAAGAATCACCCTGTCCGGATGAATTGTCAAAAAAGATCACCTGCTGAAAAATTGTCCAAAAAGACTACGTGGCAACAGGGCTGACCAGCTGTCACGTGGCACCTGCCGCCATTGCCGTGGCGGCAAGACCCTGCCATCGTGCCTTGAGGCGGCGTGGCACGTTCGGCGAACGGCGCCGTGTACAACCGCTAACAGCGTTGTGGGTCCAGCCGTCTGGGATGGTGGTGGCATGGCACGCTGCTGTCGCTCGCGCACTGATTGCTGCCCTCGCCACGTGTTGGCTAGCTAGCCTGACCACCACGCGCAGTTGGTCCTTTTTACAATATTTTCAGCAGTGGTTTTTTTTTCTATAATTTGTCTAAACAAGTGGTTCTTTGTGACAAAAATTCGACGACTAGCCGAGCTTGCATGGCCGAGACAAAATATGCAACCTTGACTGTTTAGAGAGGTCATAGAATGTTGGGGGACTGAGTGGACGTGGGGAAACCAATATACTCCCTCTGTTCTGAATTATATGCTATGCTGCAGATTTAACTAAATTTATAGTACTAAATATATACAAAAAACGTGTCCTTTTCCTCAGAGAATACATTGCCCGGTCGGCTGCCGTCTTAGAGTGCAATTTTCTCAATTGTTTCTCTGGTTTTTCCTTTCAAGACTTCAACTTTCAAGATTTCAAGTCATGTAAATATGTGATGTGTGTACTTATTTATTTTCTTTATCTTCATGATGATACTAGGAGAGCACCCGTCTCTCTATAAAATAAAATTCCTAATCGCCAAATTACAGTACTACCAAAAAAATAAATCTATCTATCTATCTATCTATCTACCTATCTATCTATCTATCTACTAATTTATGCAGTGGTACGTTCGTCACACTTCAGAATTTTCCGTCTGCCGATATTTAGACGAATTTACCCCTAGTAGTTCGGAGAAATAACATGTTCTGCCACTGCCAAGTGTAACATCTTTGGACGTCCCGAGCACTTCGTTGACTAGGTCCGCATCGGAACATACCAACGACGCGGCACCTGTGCCGTTCCGGTACTGGTCCCCGCCACCTCCTCTACCAGCGGCATACTGGCGGCGGGGAACACGCTCACTTGGAGGCGGCGGCGGAGAGGCGCGGCAGTAGATGGAGCTGTGGGTGGCGGTGTCGTGAGCTAAGGCGGGGATGGAATCATCGCGTGCGGGGTCTGAGGATAAGGAACTAGGGCTGTCAGCTTCGACGCCCTTCCTGACCTCCTCCCGATGGGAACTGTCGGAGGAGAAGTTCGGAGCGGAGGCGCACGCATTCGAGTGGGGGTACGAAGACAAGCAGGAGAGAGAGAGTCGTGCCGGCGGGGGAATCAACAAAGAGGAGGACTGCAGGCCTTGCCGATCTACCCCGATCCAGTCAGCGTTGGGCTGCATCGCCCCAATCCAGTCGACGTCGTCGCCTTCGAGGAGCCAGCCGGGGTGGTCGAGTATGGCCATTGCTGGGCTATGCGGGGACGGAAAGGAGCCGGAGCGATGGATGGAGAGCGGAGAGGAGAGGAGGCGTCGTCCCGTTGGAGGAGCCAAGGCGCTACAGGTCTGGCAGTGCATCCGGTGTTGTGGTGATGGCGGTGGCCGTAGCTGTAAGAAGAAAGCTAAGCGGCACTTCGATCAATTCAAGCGGTAGGCTGCAGGCAAGTGCTCCGTCTCATATTGTCTGTATCATCTTCTGGTTTGTACGCTATCCTTCAGCGAAATCTGATTTTGCATCGATTGTTAGATTGTTAGTTATTAGTTAGTACCTATAATTCTCGTAGCAGTATAAAGCCTGTGTTCTGGATCATATGCAATGTCCCCATAAAATTTATTTAGCAAATTTAGGCTCATATATTCTAGATGCATTGTTTAGCTCTTCAGTAATTGGTTTCAGCTGTGATTTTTTTCTATATATGAGTTAGATACATTTGATTCAGGCTGTAAGTCATGCACCCTTACATTTTTTTCTTGTCACTGGTAATTTGGTCACCATTTGACCAATAGCCGTAAAATTGATCATTTAGTGGGAGGACAACTATCTGGTAGATTTTGAATTATTTAAGCCCATGATGCACCCTTATATATTTTTTCTTATCACTGGAAATTTGGTCACCATGTGACCAATAGCCGTAAAATTGTTCATTTAGTGGGAGGACACCTATCTGGCACATTCCAAATTATTTAAGCCCGTGCTGCACCCTTACATTTTTTTCTGATCACTGGTAATTTGGTCACCATGTGACCAATAGCCGTAAAATTGATCATTTAGTGGGAGGACACCTATCTGGTAGATTCCGAATTATTTAGTGTGATTTAGATTCATTTTCCTTTTTGTTAGCTTTCGCATCATGTACGTTGATCCTACTCCATTGACTTGAAACTGTGGATTAATTAGCTTTAGGCTTGGGACTGGGCTATTCTTCCTCTGCGAAAGAAGTTTCTACTTCATGGCACTTAGCATCTTCCAATTCTTTTAAATTGGCGCTGAAATGGAAATTGGTTCTGTGTGCTTTGTTGAGATACTGATCCTACCTTATGTAGATGCATACATTCTAAAAAATTAAATAAAGCATCTCTCAAAGAAGAATTCAGAAAGAAGATATATTCAGAAAGATGCATAATGTCCATGGAAACTTATCCCTACACTTCTCTTTTGGCATGCCATCCATAGTTGTGATTAAAGTATTATATGATGCATTTACATGGTTACCTTACCTGGTTTCATGTGATCATGATGTGCTGCATGAGAAAGCCAAGTTTGAAAATTTCATCGGTGAGGCTTGCCTGGTACATGCAAACCCATTTTTCAGCGCTAATCAACACAAAATGTTACTGAACCAGTTATTCAGAGTCTTTGGGGTGCTATAGCACCTGGTAAATTTTTATGTTAATTTCTTATATATAATATGACAACTCTAATTGATATGTTCATATATGACTCCATGATTTGGGATCATGTTGAAACAAGAACAAAATAGCGCGCGTAGGCGCAGTGAAATACATAGATCCCTACTCTATTTATGCAAAAACAAAAGGTAAATATGCTCCAATTTTGGACTCATCAACTCCCCCAAGCTAGGCTCTTGCTCGTCCCTATGCAAGATGGTGGCTTATGGATAAGATCATCATGTTCATGAGGCACGAGTCGTTACAATAAATGAGGTAGAAATTGAAGCAGGAGTACAACATCAAATATAGAGATACTTCGGGGTTATTACCATATCCTTACACATTACATAACTTAGAGGCTTCCATACCTTTTTCAGTACTAATGAAATTATAAGAAGCTGCTAGTGATTCAACATATCATATAATCACAGAGTTTAAAGATATAGAGAACTAAGTTTAGTAATGAAGATTCATGATCATTTTCTCTTTTTTCTATGTTTGATTCTTTTGGTAGCTGTTTTCTTCTTTTCTTTTGATACTTGTATGTCTATATTTTTATTTGCTCCCTTTTCTCTTCTTCTTTTCAGCACAGCTATTTGATCATGCTCACTACTTCAATGGATTTCAAAAACTCTTGATTATAATATGCTACCAGAATTCTTCTTCTCATAACTTAATCAATACCTTTGTTGGTGTGGAAGTCCCTAAAATTATGACAGTTGTACAAGTATCATAACTCTCAACCTAGTTCAATCATCTAATACAATAATCATGAATCAAACACAACTTCAATTATCATAAAGTATCATAACTCAACGGATATAAATCTTCTCTTGAACAAAGGGAACTAGAAGTTGATGCAACTAATGCAGATTTGGAATTTTAAACCTAACCATGTGTGCAGAAAAGTAAACATGCAAAAACTGTAATATAGATTACAAGGTTCTCACAGATCCCCCCAAGCTTGGAATCAAGCCGGGTGGATCAAATAATCCCTTGCGATTACTTACTCCGTTTTGGGAGTAAAGAAGCCATCATCTTCCTCTTCTTCATCCGCCTTGAGGCTGCAAGCTTGAGCAATACACGCAAATCGAGTAGACGTCTCTATGATGCCAACACATAATTCTTTGATTACCTTGTTTAAATTTCTCCTATCATCGGCCATCTCCATGATGATCTTGGTTAGGAGTTGTACTCAACCGTTGATGTCATCGACCTTCTTTTCGAGATTGTTGCCCATCATCCAGTAAGAGTCAACTCCCTCCTCAATGGTCTCAACACAAGCCTTTGAAATATTTTCAAGGTTCTTGATCTTTTCTCAAATCTCATATCGGTTTCCCCTTTTTCTGGAAGAGGTTTCTGGAGGTGATTTAAGAGAAGATCCCTGAAGGTTATACCTATAGGGATTGAGTGGAGATTCTCCTTTGTTCTTTCCTTGTTCCATGTGCCTGAGCATCTCCAATTTCTGCGGGAACATATCTTCCCAATTGGGGAATGGAACCACTCGTTCGGACTCGCAGTTCTAGGAGGATGAAGTATCTCCTACAGATCCCTCCTTCTTGGCTTGTCCTCTAGAGACACGCTCTTTCTTGGCCTAGATCTGCTTAATATGAAAAGACTGCATGGATCTTGAGTAATCAAGTGAGATCTGAGGTTTCATTATAAAGGACAAAAAAGAGTTCTAGAACTGAAATAAGATGAAAGAGAACAAGAAAGAAGAACAGTGCAAATTAAAAGACAAAATCAATAGGTTAAAGGGATTTAAAGTCGGCCGTGAGGTGTGGTACAGGCGGGTTCCGCCCATACCGCGCCCCATACGGGCTCCTTACCGCCTTTTTTTAACACACACAAGATCGGATAAACACACGGAAAATAGAGCCGGTTAAGACCATCGGTACGGTCGTATCTGCCCGTACTGTCCGGTCGTACCAAATCAACGAAATCATCACTAGTACTCTGAGTGTTTAACGACCACTGGTACGGGCGCGTCCGACCATACGGTCCGCCCGTACCAGGTCAAAAAACAGCTTGGTGTGACCGGAAAGACTGACTGAGTTCAAAGAAAAAGATAAAATCGGCTAAAAAGTTTTCAAAGTGGTAGAACTAAGAAGTTAAAACTTCGTTACCTATATTTCGCTTGTTGTATTCTTCGGCCGAGACCAAAGAGATTAATTCCACAATATTTACTTCACCAACTCTATAATGCTTCAATCGCTGCCCTTTAACAATCCAAGATGAAGAAGAGGGTGTAGTATTATCACTCCTGAAGGTATATGCTTCTTCAACGGCATATGGTTCTTCCCACCTGGATTTCAATTTCCTTGCAAAAATCTTAAGCCTAGAGTTGTAAAGCAAAAATTTATCTCCAATTTTAAATCTCTTGCCCTCTAACTTTTTGTCATGCCATTTCTTAACCTTTTCTTTAAATATCCTAGTGTTTTCATAAGCCTCATTCCTGAGTTCATCTAAAGCATGAATGTCTAAGAGTCGTTTTTCTCCTGCAGTTTTAAAGTCAAAATTCATAGTTTGGATAGCCCACCGAGCCTTATACTGGAGTTCTAATGGAAGGTAGCGGTTTTTATCATAAACCATTTTGTATGGTGTCATTCCCATAGGGTTCTTGAATGCAGTATGATCCGCCCACAATGCATCATTAAGCTTCAAGGCCCAGTCTTTTCTTGACCTATTCACCGTCTTCTAAAGTATGACCTTGATTTCTCTGTTAGATAATTCCACTTGTCTACTGGTTGGAGGATGGTAAGGTGAGGCTACCCGATGGTATACTCCATATTTTTGATGTATCATGTCAAAAGTTCCCTTCATAAAATGAGTTCCACCATCAGTAATAAAAAATCGGGGTACTCCAAACCTTGGAAAGATGATGTCCTTGACCATCTTAATGGAAGTGGTTGTATCTGCATGAGCTGTGGGTATATCTTCAACCCATTTAGTAACATAATCAACAACAACAAGAATATGAGTATAACCATTAGAGGGAACAAATTGTCCCATGAAGTCCATTCCCCATACATCAAATGGCTCTATCACTAAGTTATATTTCATATTCATTTATTGTCTTTTTCCTATATTACTCATACGCTGACAAGCATCACAATTTTTAACATTTTCGTGAGAATCTTTAACTAGTGTAGGCCAGTAGAAACCTGGCTGCAAGACCTTGGCTGCAGTGCGATTACCAGCGTGATGCCCACCGTAGGGACTATCGTGACAAGCTTTAAGGATGTCTTTTACCTCGTGCTCGGGTATGCATTTCTGGATTATCCCATATATGCCATGCCTATATAGGTAAGGGTCATCCCAAAAGTAATGTTTTAAATCATTAAAGAATTTCTTTCTTTGATTGTAATCCATTCCTTTCGGTAAAAACTTGCCTACTAGAAAATTAGCATAATCTACAAACGAAGGATCGCGAGGTTCTGTAACTGCAAGTATTCGCCAGGCATAGATTCGTTAATAGGAATAGGATCCTCTATGATTCCTTCCATCCCTGACAAATGGTCGGCCACAGGGTTATTATTTCCCCTCCTATCTACTATCTGCAATTCATATTCTTGTAGTAACAAGACCCATTTAATTAGTCGTGGTTTAGCATCTTTCTTAGCTAGAAGATTTCTCAAAGCTTGTGATCAGTATGAACTATTACTTTTGAGTTAATGATATAGTGCCTAAACTTATCACAAGCAAAAACAATAGCAAGGAATTCTTTCTCGGTTGTCACATAGTTCCTTTGATCATCGTTAAAAACTCGACTAGCATATTGAATAACATTGAGATTAGGCCCATCTCTTTGTCCTAAAACAGCCCCAATAGCATAGTCACTAGTATCACACATGATTTCAAATGGTTCATCCCAATTGGGTGATTGAATAACTAGTGCAGAAATTAGTGCCCTTTTTAACTGTTCGAAGGAATCATGGAAATCTCTATCAAAACTAAAAAGAGCATCTTTATCTAAGAGACAAGTTAAAGGGGCGGCTATTTTAGCAAAATCTTTAATAAAAGCTTCTATAGAAACCGACATGTCCAAGGAAATTCGTTATCCCTTTTATATCTTGTGGAATTGGAAGTGTTTCTAAGGTGGCTAAATTCGAACTATCAATCTTAATATTCTTTTCAGAAACCTTGTGCCCGAAAACTATACCTTCCCTTACCATGAAGTGGCAGCGCTCCCAATTTAGAACCATCTTGGTTTGTTTACACTACTGCAAAATTTTATTAAGATTATAGAGACATTGTTCAAAAGTAGTTCCATAGACAACAAAATTATCCATAAGGACTTCCATGGAACTTTCCAAAAAACTGTCAAAAAAATTAGAACACACTCTTAAAAAGTAGCGGCTGTGTTACACAAAACAAAAGGCATTAATCGATAAGCATAGGTTCCATAGGGACATGTGAAAGTAGTTTTTTCTTGATCTTCGGGTTGGATAGCTATTTGAGAATATCCATCAAGAAAACAAAAGTAAGAATTAACGGACATCCTTTCCATAATATCATTAACGAGGGGGAGTTGTTTATGTATTTTTATGGTATCTTTATTCAACTTTCTAAAGTCAATACACATTCTATATCCTGCTATCGTTCTAGCTGGGATTAATTCATCCTTATCATTATTAATTATTGTTATGCATCCTTCCCGAGGTATGCAATGATTTGGGCTCACCCATTTAGTGTCTGAAATTGGGTAGATAATACCACTATCCAATATACGTATAACTTCCTTTCTTACTACCTCTTTCATTTTAGGATTCAACCTTTTCTGGTTATCAACAAATGGTTTAGCATCTTCAACCATAGATATCTTGTGAGTTACTATGGTGTGATCTATACCTTTTATGTCATTAAGAGTGTATCCAAAAGTTTCTTGATGTTTGAGAAGTACCTCTAACAATTTCGCGTTTTCCTCTGGAGAGAGCTTATCATCTAAAATCACTGGGCATGTACCTTTCTTATCTAAGAATTCATACCTAAGACTTGGAGAGAGATGTTTTAAGACAATGAGAGGCGGATCCTCGTCCCCTTTTCTTTCAAGTTCTTCATATTCAACCCTAAGACCTGGCTCGACGTCCGGTGCGGTGTTGAGGATCTCATCCAAATCTTCTTTTGCAGACTCATTGGCCAGTGAATTATTGCTTGTCAAACTTCTCTCCAACTCAGACTGCGGAGTGCAAAAATAGATTGCTGCCAATTCTTCAATAGTCTTCTCTTCCTTAATCTCAACTTTGTTCTCATAAGGTAGTCTCATGAATTGGCAGTAGTTTATTTCTATAGTTTCTTCACCAAGCTGCAAAGATAAAGCCTACTTTTTGTTGTCAATAACAATGTTCATAGAGTTGTAAAAATGATTACCAAAATAACTGGGCAACTGGGGTTCAAAGGTATTTCGATAATATCAAAAATCAACTGGATACACAAAAGTCCCAACATAAATGCAAACATTGCAAAGTATCCTGCGAGTAGGATGCAAAGTTCGATTAGAAAACATAAAAGTAGCTTATGATGGCTCAAGGTAAGATTCATCAAGGTGATCACGCAATTCTTCATAAATTGTATATGGCATGATATTTATGGAAGAACTTAAGTCACAGAATCATGCATAAGTAATCCCTCCTAAACAAAAATGATTTTTCTGCTGACTTCTATTCTTACCTTCAAGCTTGCCTCCTATCATTTCATAGGATTCTTTACTTACCATTATCACTTCTTTCTTGAATAATTCGGGTTCCAAAAGTTCTTTTACTATCCCAATATTTTCTTTAATGGCTCCCAAGTCCCTAGTTAGCCTTGCTATTCTTTTATTCCCTTCACCCCTGCTATCCATTACTTTTGTTGGAATAGTTTCTTCCTTGGCTAACATTTTCTTTTGCATTTTTGAATATTTATCATTGTGGCAAGTTTTGGAGGGTTTTTCTTCCACATGTGTTGTATAGCGTTCCCAATCTTTTGGAATATGCATGTAGTCAGCATAAGACCTAATAATTTGAATAATCATGCGATGGTCAAGATTAAAAGTCCCAAGCAGTTTATCTACCTTTCACGAAGCTAGAAATCTTTTAAAACAATTTTACTCTATGGGGTTCTCCTTATTAAACTCTGCCTCATAATAGTCTTTCTCTATCCTATTCACCGTGTCTAGCAAGTTCCATGCCCTTTCAACACTGAATTCGGTGAACGACCCATTAGTAAGAGAATCAAGTTCATTTCTATTATTATCATTCAAACCTGCGTACAAGGTGTGTATCACCAGCCAAGGTGGAAAATTATGATGGGGACAGCGATCAAGCAATCCCCAAAATCTTGTATACCCTTCATGTAGGCTTTCTTCAGGTTTTCCTTTAAAATTCGTAATCATCCGCCTTGCGCCAAGAGTTCTTGTCCTGGGAAAGAAATCAACTAAGAATGGAGAGGCTAGCCTCTCCCAGGAGTTAGAAATTTTTGCAGAACTTTGGATGTACCAAGAACGGGCCTCATCAATGAGAGTTTGAGCAAAGAGAGCAAATTTAACCTCGTCCTCGGTTTGTAAATGGAAAGTCCCACAAATATCTTCAAAGAACCCTACATGCTCATACGAATCTTTTGTACCATCTCCTGCAAATTTCTTTGCATGCAAAAGATCTAAAAGCATGGGGTTAATATCACACCCTCTTGGGTTATTGGATTTTAAATAAGTGTCCATGGGTGTACCAGAATTCCTTACAGCCTCAAGCTGTATTATATGTTGGTACTCGCCCATAATGTATTACCTGAAACTAATAAACAACCTTAGTAAAACAATGAGTAAAATAAGTAACTAAGAACAAAGACCAAAAGTGCTTAGCTCCCCGGCAATGGCGCTAGAAAATAGCTTGATGACTACAAGTGCACAGACCAATTGTAGCTAGTTTCGAAGTAAAGTTATCGAACCTACAGAGAGCAATTGGTAAAGGTCTTTATGCCCCTCATTATTCTCTACCAAAGTATACTTATAAGCTGTCTTTGATCTCAAGTAAAGGGTGTTTGAAAGGTTTATGGTTGATTATAGAAAACTAATTAAAACAAGTAAACAAGAACAAGTAACAAGTTTGTGTGAAAGCATGTTTGAAATCAATAGGGCTAAAATATTCTTGGGGATGTAGGATACACCACTAGCATAGTATTATTGTTATATGTAATCAAGATAACATACTCCTTGTGTCATGATATGTGTGGAGAGAGCCCCATAATAAGATGTTCACTACAAGGCTCGTAGGAAGCCACTTTGTTGAGCCAATAGTGAGGTAACCTCTAAATAACCACTGCAATGTGTGAGAGCAGTCACCTAGATAAACCACCACAATTAAGAGTTTCCCCATGGATATCGTAATTAGCTTAGAGAGTCCCTCTTTAACCCTCCTTTGATCGTGTAGGTTACGAGCCGACACCAATCTGTCACGGGGCATTGCGGGTACGCTTCCAAGACACATCCAAGGATTTCTCCCTCCCTTGAGTCCCAAGGGCAAATGATATGTGGTCGACTTCACATATCATCTAAAGAGAGAGATCAAACACAAATCATAATTATATCATAGACAAGAAAGTCATACGGACACAAGAATATATCATCTTTATTTCAAGTTCATAATGGTTCTAGGGTTTCTCCATCTCTCCAAGAACAAATGAACTACTCATGGAAGTAATCAACAACATCATCATATCAAATGAATGGATAAAAGTATGAAGGTAGATCTAATGCAAACCACAATTGGATCTGGAATTACAAAGAGATCTAATAGATGAAATATGGGGGTAATGATGGTAATGAAGATACAATGGTTGATGATGAAGGGGATGATGAGTTTTCCTCCAATGATCCGTGAACCAGCTAGGATTTTACCCTAGTCAAGTTCCTCCTTCAGATCCCTCTCGGATGTGGTTTTTCGTGGTTTTTGGTGGTTGTGAATGTTGGATCTCTCTCTCTTCCCCGCCAGGAGAAAGTAGTTGATGCAGATGATGATGATGGGTTCACGAGTATGCACCAATGGTCGTTATCAATACTGGTGCCTCCTCCTTGTTTGGTATTCTTCCAGGTGTGAAGGTAAATTCATAAATTGACTTTTATCACATAGAAATATCATATAATTACACAATATGAGATCTCTAATTGATATGTTCATATATGAATCCATGATTTTGGATCCTTTTGAAACAAGAACAAAATAGCGCACGTAGACGCAGTGAAATATAAAGATCCCTACTCTATTATGCAAAAACAAAAGGTAAATATGCTTCTATTTTGGACTCATCAGCCACACACACTCAACTGGATGTGGTCATGCAACCTCTGCCACACTAGTCCTCTATTGCATGTGGAAGTTGCATTCCGAGTTCGGGATTAAAAGATATGATTTAATTGCATTTTTAATTGAAAGTGGAATTTTTGTTATTAGTTTGAATAGTTAGGATTATTCTATTCGAATTATGAAAATGGATTTGAATTCCTTATTAAATTTTAGACACTTTTCATATTTAAAGTTTTTCCAAATTTAGATTTATTTAAAAGTTATGATTTAAACAGATCTCAACTTGATTTTATAATTGTATTGAATTGATCCATGGACTTATATTAAAGAAAAGGACCTACGGGTGATTAACATAAGATCTATAGGGACCCCGGGTTTAGATCAGAAAGCTTAGGGGGTTTTGCAGAAAAGATTCATAGGATAGGGACTGGATTTGGTAATTTGCAATAAAAAGGTTGGATATGGATCTAGGGTTGTTTCTCAATAAGGGGGTAGTGAGCTAGTGTGACTGATTGGTGGGGCCGATGGTGCAGTGGAAGACATGCGGGCGCTGACGGGGATGCCATGCTGGTAGATGTGGTTTGGTAGCTGACCTCGCTGGAGAGAGTTAACTGCAGCGACGCATGACGAGGAACAGCAGAGGAGAGAGCACATGACCCGTTTGAGGTCACTGGAGGAAGCGCCTCAACGTGCTGGTTCAAGCGGAAGGCGCCTCTCTTCCTAGGGGTTGTTGGAGGGATGCCGATGGTGACCATCTGCGGTGATGGATCTTGGGGTCATTGGTGATCTAGCACGACAGAGCGTGATAGGAAACGAGGCTAGGTTGAGGAAGTGCAGCTGGTCACCATGAAACTCGAGGACAGATCGGAGAGGACGGGGGAAGCACAGTGGCACCAGAATTTAGCCGGAGAGGCGAAAACCTGGGGACAGAAGACAAGGTCGCACTCGATTCCGCGGGAGAGCGGAAGATATAATGGCACGGGGAGGACCAGTGGAGCAAGGCTCACACATCGGTGTGCCCAGCTCAGCTAGGGGCGGCTCAGAGCGGTGGTGCGGCGGCAAGCCCAAGAGGTGGCGGCGGCGATGCTCGTAGAGGAGGAGGGGATGCGACCGAGGGTTCCGCGCTTGTGGGCTTAAATAGGGGTGCATCCGGTTGTTGAGGTAGACAAGGGGTAGGAATTTTTTGATAAAGGTGTCATTGATGCCGATGAGGTGGAAGACAACAAAGCGATGGTGACCTGCCCCGTTCGGCTCAAAGAGAAGGGGGTGATAGAGGAGGACGAGAAATAGTGACGGCACTGTTTCTGTTGATCAAACTGGTATGGGCCAGGTTGGCCGGCCAAGAGGAAGGGAAGGGGAGGGCTATGGCTGCTATTGCTGGGTTTCGACGCCAGGTGGGCTGCGACCAGGTATGCTCTATTGGGGATCGGTGCGGAAAACAAAAAAAATTCTACGATGTAACCCCAAAACTGCCTAGGATCTATCTATGTAGTATGCGGTAACGGTCGGAGCGTAGAGAATACATACCCTTGTAGACTATACGCGGTTAACGTTCCGCGGGGAACATGGTTGATGTAGCCGTACTCGTAGCCGACCTCAAGGTCGCGAAGCTCCTCGCAGGTCACCCCTTTCTCCTTCGTCATCTTCATCATGCAACAGCTCCGGCTCACGACATTCAAGCGCCCCAAGTGTTGCGCCTCATGTCTTTGTACACATTCGGTGCACGATGAGGCCTCCGGCTCCCCGATCCCGTCGGGAGTGCGGAAGTTGATATGCGGCTAGGAATCCCTGCAGCGCAACGGCATACTGCAGGTGTGCCTTGATCGCACAACCCAGACTTGGGGCCATGGTCACAAGGGCTAGAGAGACAGGGAAGGAGGAAGTCAACCAAAGGACTTCTCCAATTGATGGTGTGTTCAATCCCACCCATGGGCACCCCTTTATATAGGGGGAGGGGGTGTGCCCTCCCCTTTGGGTTTCCCATGTGGGACTATTCAAGGGAGAGGGGGGAGGCGCATGGGCCTCATGGGCCAGCCGGACAGGTGTGGGCCCCACCCCGCGCACGGCCCTAGGCTAGCCGGGTGGGCCCCCTTGAGGCGCCTGGGCCTTGGCCCTTTGGCCCTTGCCCTTCCCCCCTTCAGTTTTCCCTCATGGGCCTTTATTCACTAGGAAGTTTGGCCCATTAGTAGAATAACCCTTCAAATTAGATTTTAATATTATATTTAATATTAATTACATCAATTAATATGTAAATACATATTACAAAATCTGTCTTGACCCGAAACACCTTTCGGTTCCCTTTCGATTTCCTCCGAGCGACTTCGGATCTTTCCCAGAATGATTCTGGTCCTTTATTCTTTCTCCAAACACCTTCGGAGATCTCTGCGGAACGATTCCGGCTTTCTCTCTTTCTCTACTATGATTCCATATTACGAATGATCACTCTCATCGTACCCTTAAGTGTATCCTCTCATGGCTCGGGAATGTTCTAGACATGATCAGTATCAATGATCAACAGAGGGACCAGGGATGTCCATGTGACCCCTATGCATTCCTGATGACAATGTCATTTGAACCGTCTAAATGTAGCATCCTCTTCCTTTTGTTTCTCGATACAACTTGTCTGAGATCTGATCATTGGTATCCCATACCTTGTTCAATCTCGTTCACAACAAGTTCTGTTTTCTTGTTACCATGATATTACATCCTCGTGACCTAGTCACATGTTGCAACATTTATGGATGTAATCTCACCAAGCCGGCTGTATGTATCTTTACCCGTCATGTGGGTGAACAAATTCCGGTCTTGCAGTCACATGTCATCAACTGCTCCTTTGGAATACCCAACATACACCTTTATTGCCACCGTATTACCAGATGACGGTTGATGTAGTCAAAGCAGCCTCGGGAAACAGTGAGTAATATGAGCTCACAGTCTAAGGAGAAGGAGTCTAGGTATAGTTGTTGCAACAATGAACTATATGACTTGATCGTGTTGCAATCCTTCGAGGAATGTCCAATCACATCATTATCCAATGATATGATCTCGTTGTCAGTCGGCATAAATGCCCATGATCTTGAAACCTAGATCATCTTCGTGACCAACGAACTAGTATGAATAGAGGCTACTAGGGACTTGGTTGTTTCATACCACACCTGTACCAATGTTTCTACTTGGCACAGTTATAACACAATATGAAACTATTATAAACTAATTGAGATATGACAATAAAAACCAATTTATTATTTGCCTCTAGGGCATATCTCCTTCATCCTCCCCCTCTTATTTTTATTTTCTTTTATTTGTTTATTTGTTTTTGATTTGTCTCAAGTTCAAACTTCCTTTTAATTCAAAAAGCTTTTGAACTTGCAGGGGCATTTGAACAGGCGGTTTGAGGCAGTAAAAAGAGACAAGAGGAAAATAAAAAAATGGGAAAGAGAAGTATGCCCCTTTGTAATTCAATTTGGGAATTTATACAAGAGTGAGGTTTAGGGTTATATCAATGGAACAAAAACCATTTGTGAAATAATGGATCTTAGCAATAGGGAAAGAGCATTTGGCCCCCATGTGTGGTTTTGGTAATTAATGACAATCTTTATGGACTAATGTGTGTATTAAGTTGCACTTGTAGGATTTGTCCATTGGCGTCGCTTGGAGCATGTGTTGGCTCCAAGGTGGAAGATATGAAGAAGAAGATGTGTTGTGCAAGCTCAAAATGCGCCATCCCTAGAAGATCTCATGTTTGACGCTTTCCATCCTCGGTGACTATGGATCGATGTACACAAGGCCAAAGTATGCTCAAGTCAAAGGTATTCTTGATAGGTTTTCCCTTTTGCCGGTCTCGTGTTCGTAGTTGAGAGACCGGGTTTAGGATAGATAGCTATACTATCAAGAGGGGCTCTCGATTGAGTTACTCGGTCATATCGTTCAGAGAGAGCTCAAACCTTTGCATTCTTAGCATCATCATTCTTGGTTGTTGGTTGGAACTCATCCATGTTTGGCTCTAGAGCTTGTGCTCAATACAATCTTTAGTTCATCAAAATCGGATCTCCCTTTTATATCTTGTTGCAATTTTGTTCTTGGAGGTTTTCCGGATTCTCGCCAAGTGAGGTATCAGACATTATAATACTTGATACTCTCTCACTTGGTGATATCCTATATTTTTCCTTTTGGTTGGGTATATCTTGTTGTCCTATTTCCAACGCAATTGGATTCGGGTTAATCGGAGTTACCAATCAAAAGTTTTGACCGTTTGAGTATTTGCCTATTTGGTTTGAAAAAGAAAAAGTGGTTTTCTGGTTTTGGGTCGGGCGGTAGTACCGCTGGGTACTACCGGCCCGTCATGCGGTCGCCCTGCCCGCGCTGGGCTTCTCTGTGCCACCCGGTAGCTGTGACTGGTAATACTGGCCCAAAGCGGCACTGCCGCTCGGGTGGGCCGGTAGTACCTGTCGGCCCAGGCGCGCTCCTAGCCTAGCTTCCTCGTTCGCCTCGTGCTCGCTAGCCCACTCACAGTCGCCAGCCGCTAGCTCAGCTCGCTCGTCACTACGCCTTGTCATTGCTATGGTCCAGCCAGCCGCTTCGCTCTCGCCGCCCGTTCCCAGAACTATCGTGATAAGCATAGCCTTCGCCGCAGAGTGCTATATCAATGGTTCCCCAGGCCCATTTCATTAATGGCTTAGGGATGGTCTTGAGTAACTCAATCACCATCGGGTGGAGGGGAAAGCCCTACGTCAAGGTCAATGGATTCACCTACCCCAGTCTCAGAACTTTCTAGACTTTCTTATTGATACGTTGCTAACATATACATAATTTTTGATGTTCCATGCTTGGTTTTTATCTACTTTCTTATGTTTTGTCCACACTTTGGAGTACTTTTTATACACTTTCTTGGACTAACCTATTAACAAGATGCCACAGTGCCAGCTGCCTGTTTTCTGCTGTTTTTTTTGGTTCAAAGTCGAAAACGAATATTCTTGGAATTGGAACAAAAAAAAGCCAAAGTCAGTTTTTCACCAAGGGGGACACGGAGCCACAATACGAGACGAAGAGGGGCCAGAGGGCCACCACACCAACTGGCCGCGTGGCCAGGCCTGACCCGCACCAGGGGGTGGTGTGGCCGCCTAGGGCACCCCCTCGGCCTCCCCTTTCGCCTATAAGATGCCTCCGATACAGAAACCCTAAGTACCCGATCAAAATTCCACAAAAGAGTCGGTAGCCACCGTCATCTCCATCCCTAGATCGGGAGGGATCTGAAGCTCTTCCCGGCACCCTGCTGGAGGGGAGAATTCACCTAGAGGCCTTCTTCATCACCATGGAAGCCTCCGGTGTGATGCGTGAGTAGTTCATCCTTGGACTATGGGTCCATGTAGTAGCTAGATGGTCGGTTCTTCTCCTTTGTACTACCATGTTTAGATCTTGTGAGCTCCGTTCATGATCAAGATCATCTATTTGTAATCATACATGTTGTGTTTGCGGGGATCCGATGGATATTGAGATGCTATTAAGATTGATTATTGATTCTATCATGTCTTTGTTATTTGTGATCTTGCATGGTCTCTGTTGTTAGTAGATATCTTGGCCGAGTAGATGCTAGCAACTCCAAGAGGGAGTATTTATGCTCGATAGTGGGTTCATGCCTCTAGTAATCTGGGGAAGTGACAGAAATCTCTTAAGGTACTAGATGTGTTGTTGCTACTAGGGAGAAAACAACAATCCTTTGTTCATAGAACAATCGTATTGTTTACTTTACACGCAATGCGTAATGCAATTATCTGTTGCTTGCAACTTAATACTGGAGGGGGTTCGGATGATAACCTGAATGTGGATTATTAGTCATATATGCAGTTGGATTACGGTCTATGTATAATGTTGTAATGCCCAATTAAATATCATAAGAGTTAACATGATTAGTATATGCATGATTGCTTTCTCGATGTTTATCAATTGTCCTGCTGTAATTTGTTCACCCAACATGTCATCTATCTTAAGGAGAGCCACCACTAGTGAACTATGGACCCCGGTCCTTTCTTTTACCATCAATCTACAACTGTTTACTACTTTCTATTTACTTTATGCAAGCTATTACTTTCTTCCACACAATACGTTTAATCCTTTGTTTTCAGCAAAACCGGTGAGATTGACAACCTCACTGTAAGTTGGGGGCAAAGTTCTATGGTTGTGTTGTGCAGGATTCCAAGTTGGCAACAACACCTTGGAGGTGTTTCCTTGCTCCTACTGGTTCGATAACCTTGGTTTCATAACTGAGGGAAACTTGCTATTGTGCTCATCATACCTTCCTCTTGGGGTTCCCCAACAAGCTCAATATCAACCACGAGCCAACACTTACCTATGTTCTTCTCAACTAAGAGAAGGGCATGCATCTACAACAGTGGTATTATCTTCCCTTTCCTTTTTGCATCTGCCCCCGATCCCCGTTTTCCCTCGCCAGCTTGCTGCACGCTTGTTGCTCCCGCTCGCTTCGCCTTTCTCGCCCAGGCTCGACCCGCATTGACCAGCTTCGCCTGGGTCGGTTTGGTAGTACCGGCCCAGGCCGAATCTGGCCCCAATGGGTAGAATAACTGGGCCTATAAATTGCCTTTTCTCCCCTTTTATTTGTGGCTTCTTTTCTCCCTCTTTCTTCAATCTTTTTCCCTATTGCTTTGACTCATCTCTAGCTTGATTTCTTCACATCCCTCCAATGATTCTTGCCAATATTTGAGGGGAAGAAAGAGGGGATCTAGATCTACAATTTGACCAAGCCTTTTCATCTCTTTGTGAGTGAATCTTTGGGATCTAGATCTTTGGGGCTTTTTGTGTTCCCCTTTTTGTGTTCTTCCTCTATTGTTCCCCCAATTGCTTTAGTAGCATTGTTGGAACTTGAGAGTGAAGATTTGGGGCATCTTTGTGGTGTTCTTCCCATTTGCATTAGGTGCATCGGTTTGTGTTCTCTCCGGAGGATTTGTTTTGTGATATTCGTTGAAGCTTGTCCCTCTTGGGTTCTTGGAACCTTAGACAGTTGTGTAGCCTTTGTGGCGTGTTCTTGGGGTCTTCAATTAAGTTGTGAAGCTCCCCCAAGATTGAGGCCTTGGTGGCGATTATTGGGAGCCTCCAATTAAGTTGCAGAGATAGCCCCAATCTTGTACGGGTTTGGTGACCGCCCTAAAGTGTCCCATAGTGGAACAGGTGCTTGCCCGCGTGGTGGGTGCTCGGGAGAATAGGGTGAGGCCTTTCTGGCGTTGGTGATCTTAGTATCGCACACCCCTCCAACGAGACGTACTCCCTTGTTGGGAGGAACCCGGTAAAACATCGTTGTCTCCACGTGCCTCGGTTATCTCTATACCCGATCTCTTTACTTATGCACTTTACATTGTGAAAGCCATCGTGCTTGAAGTAATCTATATTGCTATCATTTTGTTGCTTGTCTTGCTTAGCATAAGTTGTTCGTGCACATAGGTGAACCTTAGTATATCTAGGCTTTGTGCTTAACAAAAGAAATCGCTTATTTTATTTTGCCATTGTTAAGCCCATCTCGTAGAAGTTTTAATCGCCTATTCACCCCCCTCTAGGCGACATCCGTGATCTTTTAATTGGTATCATAGTGAGGTCTCTCACCTTTAGGCTTCATCACCTTGAGAGTACGATTCCTTCTATATATTCGATGACACAAATATTGATGTTTGGAAATCTCGCATGCTAGATTATTTTTAGGACATTCACCCATCCGCGAATTCTATATATGGGTTTCTCTTCTCCTATGGATTCCCAAAACGAATCTTTAGAGGAGAAGATGAACTCTTATATAGATGCTCAAGCTACTAAAATGCTTGTACTTGTTGTGAGCAATGTAGTTATTTCTTCAATCATGCCTTATCAAATTGAAGGGAATATGCCCTGAGAGGCAATAATAAAGTTGTTATTATACATATTCCAAGTATATGATAGATGTTTATTTTGCATGCTATAATTGTATTAACTTGGAAACATTAATACATGTGTGTTTAAAAAACAAAAGGAAAGTTCCTAGTTATGCCTCTCTTATAAACTAGCTCGTTGGTTAACAAGATGATCAAGGTTTCCTGATCATGGACATTGGATGTTCTTGATAACGAGGTCAGATCATTAGTGGAATGATGTGATGAACATTCATCCGAAGTATAGCATTACGATAAAGGTCATTGTTTTTATATTGCTATAACATCTAACAAAGTAATCCTAGTCCTTAGACCATGAGATCATGTTAATCACTAACACTAGAAGATTAACTTGATAACATCAAACGTCACACCGTGAAAGGGTGATTATAAAGGTGGGTTCAGTGCTACAAAAGTGTTATGTAGAAGCTCATGGATCAAGAGTGGGATTTGTCACATTGGTATTCTCTGGGCCCTCTCGGTGATATCACATTGGTTAGCTTGCAAGCAAGTGATGAGATCACTAGAATGTTATATCACGGGAACAAGAAAAGAGTACATGTCGGTAACGAGATCAAACTAGGTATGGATATACCGATGATCGAATCTCGGACATGTAATCTATCGTGAGACAAAGGGATTTAGTTACTAGTGTTAAAGTTTCTCACGATCACAGAAGTAATCGTAGAATGTGTAGGAGTCAGTATGGATCTCCATGTCCCGCTTCTGATTATTGATCTCAGAGGGGTCTCGATCATGTCTGCATTATTCACGAACCGTAGGGTGACACACTTAAGGGACACCAACACCATTTGGAGCAAATGTGTTTCAGAAGAATGAATTGCAAAGCGATGGAATTATTTCAATAGACACCGAAACTGTTTCGGGTGAAATTGCTGAAACTGGTTCTGCATGTAATATTGAAATGTTGCAGGGGGTTTTATGGGAATGTTTGTTAATTAAAGTAATAAAAAATCTGAATAAATTTAATAAAAGAGTTTTATTAAATGAGAGAGCATTAAATTTGGAGAAATTTTAATGCATTTAAAGTAAATACTTTAAAGTGGAATGTTAAGGGACACTTTTATGTGGAGGGGGTTACCACCACATGAATGGGGAAGGTGAAGCGTCACCCTCCATGGGGCGCCAGCCATGGGAGGGGTACCCCCTCCTCCTATAAAAGGCCACCCCTCTCACCCTTCTTCCTCACACCTCCATGATATGTTGCAAACATATCTATAATTTTTGATGTTCCATGCTTGGTTTATATCTAGTTTCTTATGTTTTGTCCACACTTTGGAGTACTTTTTATACACTTTATGGGACTAACCTATTAACAAGATGCCATAGTGCCAGTTGCATGTTTTCTTCTGTTTTTAGTTCTAGGAAAGTCAGAAGTTCTAGGAATTGGACGGGATAAAAGTCAAAGTCAATATTTTACCGGAAGACACATGGAGTCTGAAGGAGAGACGAAGGGGAGCCATAGGGCGGTCACACCACCCCTTGGTGCGGGCAGCCCTAGGCCGCGCCAGGGCATGGTGTGGGCCCCCTGGCCGGCCACCGACCTTGCCCCTTCGCCTATAAGAAGGCCCTGATGCAAAAACCCTAAATCCGGGAGCCTCAGCCATCAAAAGTTTAGCAGCGCTGCCGCCACCGAAGGGGAGATTCGGGGGACAGAAAGTCTCTATTCCGGCACCCTGCCGGGACGGGGAAGTGCCCCTAGAGCCATCTCCATCGATCTCCACCACCATCTCCATCGTCGTTGCTGATTCCCATGATGATGAGGGAATAGTTCTTCCTCGAGGCTAAGGGTTCTACCGGTAGCTACATCTCTCTCTCTATGTGTGATCATATTGTGATCATAAGCTTCGTAATCAAGTAGATCTACTTTGCTACTCAAGTGCTTTAATAGATCTCTGCTCTCCTTGTGTGTGTGAAAGTGACAGCGTGCACACCATGGTGGCACTTAGGCTAGAGATTACAATTACTTGTTATGAGTTATATTTGGAGTTGGATGTTTCTACGAAATTGTGGTGTTTGTTGGAACCATCTAGAGCTCAAGGTGATAGTGTGGGGTTATCTAGATGGGGAAAGCGAACTTTGAGGAGTGTTGTTATAGCCCTACCATGGATTAGAGTGTCCAACCGGAGAGTAGTTTAGAGTAGTATCATGAAGAGAAGATATTTATATGAGAGTGTTCACTAGTGAAAGTATGATCCCGCGGCCTTGTTTCTAAGAATTGAAACACCATTTACAACTAGATATGTTACATGTTTGCTTGCTTCCATCTTTTTGCCTTTAGTCTTTTCCTCCCGTCAAGCTCTTTTCTAGCACCGTTACCACTTATAATTATTCATACCACTGTATTTCACTATCTCTTCGCCGAACTAGTGCACCTATACACCTGACAAGTGTATTGGGTGTGTTGGGGACACAAGAGACTTCTTGTATCTTGATTGCAGGGTTGCTTGAGAGGGATAACTTTGACCACTTCCTCCCTGAGTTCAATAAACCTTGGGTGATCCACTTAATGGAAAACTTGCTGCTATTCTACAAACCTCTGCACTTGGAGGCCCAATAATTGTCTACAAGAATAGAAGTGCGTAGACATCAAGCTATTTTCTGGCGTCGTTGCCGGGAAGGTAAGGTAAAAGGTACTCACATCCTCCGGTGTGAGTGCTCGAAGTTATTTCCTTTAGATTCTGCAATTTTGTCTTTTTGTTTCTTGTTTTCACTAGTTAGGCTTAATGGAAAACAACAACAAAAATAGAGACCTTTATAGTATTTATCTTGAGTTAGGACATGAAGTGTTTGAAGAGAAAATTAAAAACCTATGGAACTTTATTTGCATGCTAACAATGTTGTTAGTATGAATTCTTTGGACACCATTATTGCTAATTCTATGGAAAATTCTAAGCTTGCGGAAGCTAGTTTTTATGGAAATGATCTTTTTAGTTCCCCTGCTTTGGAAAATAGCTATTCTATTGCTTATGATGATACCAAACCTCCAATATATGATGATTACAATGATGAATTTGATATTTTCTGTCCACCTACTATCGAGGAGAAAATTAATGATTACAATATGCCTCCTATATTTGATGATTATGCTGATGAGAATAATAATGATAGCTATTTTGTTGAATTTGCTCCTACCACAATTAATAAGAATGACTATACTTATGTGGAGAGTAATAATCATTTTTATGCATGTGGCTCATGATAAGAATGATTTTATTCATGTTGCTACTGAAAGTTATTATGAGAGAGGGAAACATGGTCTTATGTATCTCAACATTATTAAGTTTCCCCTCTTTATTTTGAAAGTCTTGAAGTTGCACTTGTTTTGCCTTCCTATTCTTGTTGCTTTGTGCTTTCATGACTTGTTTCTTTACAAGATTTCTATGCATAGGAAGTGGGTTATACTTAAATGTGTTTTGAATTTGCCTCTTGATGCTCTCTTTTACTTCAATTCATATTTCTTATGTGAGCATCTTCTCAAACTATCATGCCTAACTTAAAGGCGTTAAAAAAGTACTTATTGGGAGATAACCCAAAAGTTTTAGATGAGTCTTGGAAGTTATTACCTCTGTAATAACTGCTCCTTATCCTTTTCATTTGCTTTTTGTGCCAAGAGTAACCTCTAATGAGAGAGAAGTAATGCTTGGGAAAGCTGCTGTCCCGAAACAGATTTTTGTGCTTCACTGTAAAACTTTGTGTAAAATCTCTGTACGTCGTTATGAGGTGTGAATTTTTGTGCTTCTGCCCCAGGTTGTTATCTAACTTTCGTGAGTTCAACACTTTTCGATTTGAGCAACATAAGGTCTTCGAAAAAATTGGTTTTTACCTGCTGGTCTGTTTTGATAAATTCCTGCCATTATTTGCATTTGCTTCTTGTTGATTCCTTTTTCGGTTCTTTTTGGGGAATTAAGCTTTTTGAGGGAAGTGCTACAGTAGCTTGTGTTTTATTGGAAGTTTTATTTGTGTTGAAACTGAACCCAAAGACTTATTATCTTGAGTGCACTAATGTTGCTAATAAAGATTGTGTGAAGTTTTGTATGAAGGAAAAAATTCAGGTGTATGAAGAGAATGATGTAATGAGATGAAGAATGGACTAAAGCTCAAGCTTGGGGATGCCAACCATGTCACCCCAAGAAATATCCAAGAAGTACAAGTTTCAAAGCTTGGGGATGCCCAAGGCATCCCCTTCTTCATCAATAAAAATCTCAGGTTTCTTCTAGACACTTCGTTTTTATTGTTTCATGCACTGTTGTGTTGTTCTTGGAGCATCTTTGTTTTTGTTTTTAGTTTTCTTTTGCTTGGTTTGCTGCAATAAGTTGGTTGGATCCCAACACTTCTTTTGGAGAGAGACACACCCTGTTATTCATTGCCTAGAACACTCTACTTTTCACTCTTATTGTTCTGTGAGTGTTCTCCTTTGCTAGCACTGTGTTTAGCTTTAGTTTTTGATTGGTTTGGATTGGAAAATAGTAGGGAAAGTTCATGCTTAAGTGGTAAAATGAGCTTGTTTTTGACTGTGGCCTATGCTTTTTCATGTCATGCTTGATATTTTTTGGCTTCATGCTTAGTGATTTTTGTTATAGCATGACATGTTATAAACAATTGAGATTGCTTAATGTGACTTGAAAGAATCATGCATTGTTTTAGCATATTAAAGCATAGTATTGTGTTATTCTCCTTTGATGCTTTATTTGGGTTGACTTGGCGCATGCTCACACCATGTTAAGACTATCCCAAGTCACCATAGCCTTTATGATCCTTTAGTTTTCGACTTGTAATATCACTTTATGCTTTAATTAATGATGTTTTGTCGCTTTGCATGATTATGGCCATTATTGCTCCCTTAGTTGTTCACTCCCAGTCTTTTGCTAGCCTCCATAAACAAGTATGAGTTCCACTCATGCATCCAACTCCAAATAAACCAAGTTATTCCAAAGAGTCCACCATACCTACCTATTAGCATTTCCTATTCCAAGTTTATTCATGCTTTTATCTACCTTCCGAATTAAACTTGTTATGAGAAAACTAGTGATTAAAGCTCTCACAAACTTGATGGCACACTTTACTTTTCTTGCCCCTAATAAACTTGAACCATTGTGTCGTCTATGTTGTATATGCTTGCACTTATACATTGGGAATTAGCAGAACCATGTTGTCATGGGGAACGCTTTCAACATTGCACTTGTACATTGTACCCAGTTGATATCATGCTCTTTTGTCAATGGATGTCGTCGGTGTGAAATGAAAGGGGAGCTTGTAAGTCCATGGAGTTATGTATGTGTGTTAGAGAAACGCCTGGGCCGCCGGTCTAATCCATGCCTAATCATGGTGGAAACCTGCAGCGTAACCATAATGAGCAATCTATGAAGCATTCTTCTTATAAAAAAAGAGATAGAGATTGAGAAAAAGAGAAAAATAAAAAAAAGATGAGAAAAGAGGAAAGAGAGAAAAAAGCACCATTTTCCCATGGTAAATAAGAAGATTGCCGAGATGTTCGTTGTCTGCTTGCCTTGTCATTTTGATATGGGGATTCTTCCGTATCATTGGGCAAGGGGTACCCCGTTGGCGGTTCTCTATGATACACATGTACTTACTATGACAAGAACTTACCGGTAACTAAACTTGAGTAGCATGAGGAGCGGCCCTCGTATTCAAGGGACATGAGATTTCCAACTTATACTTTGTCAAGCATATACTCCATAGTTTGTTCACTTTTACCTTAATCACTTCAAGATGCTTATGATAGGGGCAATGAGAGCTGAAAGCTAATAAGTACCATAATTTTTGGAAGCTCTTTATGAGACTTGAATCCCTACTTCCTTCTATGAAGGCCTTTCTTCCACTTTTATATTAAGTCTCCACCTTCTATCTTTATGCACCTATTGAGAGAGCATAGTGGCCATTCTTAGTTTAATGTGCATTGTCCCAAGACTTGTTGATTGATGCATAACTTTGATATTGCTTGTTCTTAAACTATTTGTATCTAGTCACCCTTATGAACTTTGAAGGTGTCCTATGCATTTATGTTTGCTACTCTATGAGGGACAAGCTGAATGCCACTATGCTATGTTTGTTGGGTCCGCAGCATAGAAAACAAAAAAATTCCTACGGTGTGAACTACATGCCAAGATCTATCTACTAGGTACAAAGCAACGGGTGGACATACATCCAACGAGAACTTACCCTCGTAGACAACGAGCTTTGTTAACGAGTAGGAACTCGTGGTTGATGCAGTTGTACACTTGCCGATCTCAAGATCATGAGGAAGTCCGAGCGCCGCGACTCAGCAGCGCATCCGAACTCTCACACATGTTCAAGCCACCAGACAACCTCCACCTCCTCGCTCCAGCGATCCAGCGGAAGCAGCAACTCCTTCGAGACGAAATGTCACCGGGAACATGTATCTCGCTAATCCGAGACCATGGGGGAAGAATTCTAGAGGGGGAGAGAGATCCTTCACAAGGATGTGTGTGGATGAAGGAGGGAATGGGTGGTCTTTTATAGGAGGAGAGGGGTGCCCCCTCTCTCCATGGCCGGCGCATGGGGGGTGACCCCTCACCTCCCCCATTCATGTGGTGGTAACCCCTCCACATTAAAATGCTTCTTCACATTCCCTTTTAAAGTCTCCACTTTAAATGCATTAAATTTCTCCAAATTTAATGCTCTCTCATTTAATAAAACTCTTTTTATTAAATTTATTCAGAATTTTGTTAATTACTTTAATTAACAAACATTCACATATAGCCCCTTGCAATATTTCAATATCACATGCAGAACCACCTTCTGCAATTTCACCCGAAACAATTTCCGGTTTCTATTGAAACAATTCCTGCGCTTTGCAATTCTTTCATCTCAAACATATGTGCTCCAAAATGGTGTCCGGTAACTCTTAAGTGTGCCACCCTATGGTCCGCGAATAATGCAGACATGATCGAGACCCTTCTCCGATCAATAATCAGCAGCGGACACGGAGATCCATCTTGACTCCTACACATTCAACGATGACTCCTGTGATCGTGAGAACCTTTAACGCTTGTAACTAAATCCCTTTGTCTCTCGATATATTACATGTCCGAGATTCGATCATCGGTATCTCCATACCTAGTTTGATCTCGTTACCGACATGTACTCTTTTCTCGTTCCCATGATATAACATTCTAGTGATCACATCACTTGCTTGCAAGCTATCCTAATGTGATATCACCGAGAGGGCCCAGAGTATATCTATCCGTCATCTGGATTGACAAATTCCACTCTTGATCCATGAGCCTCAACATAACACCTTCGTAGCACTGAACCCATCTTTATAGTCACCCTGTTACGGTGTGACGTTTGATGTTATTAAGATACTCTTCCGGTGTTAGCAATTAACATGATCTCATGGTCTAAGAATAAAGATTACTTCGTATGATGTTATAGCAATATAAACATAATGACTTGATCGTAATGCTATACTTCGGATGAATGTTCATCACATCATTCCACCAATGGTGTGACCTTGTTATTAACAACATCCAATGTCCATGATCAGGAAACCTTGATCATCCTGTTAATCAACAAGCTAGTTATTGCCTCTACCACTTCACCTAAATGTGATTTTTCAGGGCATATTTTGTTCAATGTTTAATATAATAACAACTTTATTATTGCCTCTCAGGGCATATTTTGTTCAATGTTTTCTTTATGTGAAACAAACAAACGTCTTGCAAAGCATTGTTATTCATGAATCTTTTGTTTGTGCCTTTTCATGTTACAACATAGTTGCTATGTATTATTGTTAGAACTTTATCTTTCATGCTATGTTGAAGTACTATGATCCCAGCTATCATTGTTTTACAAATACTTTGATCAAGTTTATGATGGTGCATGTCACCTACAAAAATATTCTTTATTTTTATCACTTACCTACTCGAGGACGAGCATGAGTTAAGCTTGGGGGTGTTGATACGTTGCAAACATATCTATAATTTTTGATTTTCCATGCTTGGTTTATATCTACTTTGTTATGTTTTGTCCATACTTTGGAGTACTTTTTATACAGTTTATGGGACTAACCTATTAACAAGATGTCATAGTGCCAGTTTCCTGTTTTCTTCTGTTTTTGGTTCTAGGAAAGTCAGAAAATGAATATTCTCAGAATTGGACAGGACAAAAGCCAAAGTCAATATTTTACTGGAAGACACATGGAGTCCGAAGGAGAGACGAAGGGGGGCCACAGGGCGGCCACACCACTCCTTGGCGAGGGCAGCCCTAGGTCACACCAGGGCATGGTGTGGGCCCCCTAGACGGCCACCGACCTTTCCCCTTTGCCTATAAGAAGCCCCCGATGCAAAAACCCTAAATCCGGGAGCCTCCAGCCACGAAAAGTTCCGTAGTGTCGCCGCCACCGAAGGGGAGATTCAGGGGACACTGTTCCGGCAACCTGTCGGGACGGGGAAGTGCCCCCAGAGCCATCTCCTTCGATCTCCACCACCATCTCCATCGTCGTTGCTGATTCCCATGATGATGAGGGAATAGTTCTTCCTCGAGGCTAAGGGTTCTACCGGTAGCTATGTGTTCATCTCTCTCTATGCGTGATCATATTGTGATCATGAGCTTTGTAATCAAGTAGATCTACTTTGCTACTCAAGTGCTTTAATAGATCTCTGCTCTCCCCATGTGTGTGAAAGTGATAGCATGCACACCATGGTGGCACTTAGGCTAGAGATTACAATTACTTGTTATGAGTTATATTTGGAGTTGGATGTTTCTATGAAATTGTAGTGTTTGTTGGAACCATCTATAGCTCAAGGTGACAGTGTGGGGTTATCTTGATGGGGAAAGTGAACTTTGAGGAGTGCTGTTATAGCCCTACCATGGATTAGAGTGTCCAACCGGAGAGTAGTTTAGAGTAGTATCATGAAGAGAAGATATTTATATGAGAGTGTTCACTAGTGAAAGTATGATCCCTAGGCCTTGTTTCTAAGCATTGAAACACCGTTTGCAACTAGATCTGTTACATGTTTGCTTGCTTCCATATTTTTGCCTTTAGTCTTTTCCTCCCATCAAGCTCTTTTCTAGCACGTTACCACTTATAATTATCCATACCACTTGTATTTCACTATCTCTTTGCCGAACTAGTGCACCTATACACCTGACAAGTGTATTGGGTGTGTTGGGGACACAAGAGACTTCTTGTATCTTGATTGCAGGGTTGCTTCAGAGGGATACCTTTGACCACTTCCTCCCTGCGTTCGATAAACCTTGGGTGATCCACTTAAGGGAAAACTTGCTGTTGTTCTACAAACCTCTACACTTGGAGGCCCAACAACTATCTACAAGAATAGAAGTGCGTAGACATCACTCCTCATGAAGGATCTCTCTCCCCCTCTAGAATTATTCCCCCATGGTCTCGGATTAGCGAGATACATGTTCCCGGTGGCATTTCGTCTGGAAGGACTTGCTGCTTCCGCTGCATCGCTGGAGCGAGGAGGCGGAGGTTGTTCGGTGGCCTGAACTTGTGTGCGAGTGCGGATGCGCTGCTGGTTTGCGGCGCTAGGACTTCCACACGATCTTGAGATCGGCAAGCGTACGACTACATCATCCACGAGTTCCTACTCGTTAACAAAACTTTGTTGTCTTCGAGGGTAAGATCTCCATGGATGTATATCCACCCGTTGCTTGTATCTAGTAGATAGATCTTGGCGTATAGTTCTCATCGTAGGAATTTTTTTGTTTTCTATTCTGCGAACCCTTCACAAAGTGCTCATGATATTTGGACAAAGATTCAAGATAAATATGGTGTGTCCAACATTATTGAGGATGATTATTTTCCCTCCACCTCCGGCCGTGATGAGTTCTCACCTTCTACCACTTCACCTACATGTGATTTTTCACAAGGTAATGATATGGTGAGTGGTGATAGAAATTGCAATATGGATAGTGTGTCTACTATTTTTTATCCTTCATCTCTATCTAGTTGCAATGGTCTATCTTTGGACTCTAACATTTGTAGGACTCAAAACTCCTCATATGCTAGTGTTGGTAGTCCTTGCATATCATGTAGAAATGGCTTGAATAATTCACATGATGATATGCTTGCTTTGTCATATGGCCATGATAAAAATGCTTCTATTTCCTCTAGTGCTTGTGTTTCTAACCATCTAGAGGAAACCGAAGATTATATGGGTCAAGACAAGGTTTTGGACGGAGCTTCAAGTTCAATCTCACCTTCACCTTATTTCGGTTCTCACATATGCCTTATGGCTAAGGGAACTAAGGTAACCTCTTTAGATCCCATGGCATATCATAATGATGATGATGTTGTTGTTGATGAGGACTATGAGGAAGAAGAGGATGATATTGCCTCTTTAGATGAAAAGGGTGAGGTTGTTTATCGTGCTCTAGTTAAGGATAATATTGCTTGCTCTAAATTTGTTGAAATCTTGACTTTCGCTATGGAGAGCAAGAAAATTATTGTGCAATTGCAAGCTCAAGATGATGAGCAAGAGCACACCATTGAAATTCTCCAAAGTCTCACTAATGATCTAAGAAAAGCTCTTTTAGAGGAACAAACCACCAAGGAGTATCTTGAGGAGACCTTTGCTCTAGAATTATCTATAGTAAAGGAAAACCATGATAGAGAACTTGTGGTGGCAAGTTGTTTCAAAACAAAAAATGATGAACTTGTAGTTGCCCATGCTAAACTCGTTGAGGATTTTAAGCACCTCAAAAATGGCTCTAGGGTCATTAAGAGTGAGCTCATCAAACTCACCTAGTCACATGAGCAACTTAAAGCTTCATATTCAAAAGAGCTTGCAAAGTTGACCTCGCCTCTTGCTATTAATAATGATGCTTGTGCTACTAACTCTATTTCTTGTGAAGCATCTACTTTGAAGGAGAATGTTGAGCTAAAGGCTCAACTTGCTTTGCTAACTAGCAAATGTGGGAAATTGCAAGAAAGTCATGCTAATATCTCTAGCTCGCATGAGGATCTTCTAGTCTCCCATGATAAGCTAAAGTTGGCTCATAAGTCCATTTTGTCAAAGGTAACATCTAGTGGGCCTCATGTGGACATTAGCACTACTTCTACTCCTAATGTGATATTTCCATGTGCTAGTCCTTGTAATTCATCCACTCATGCTATTGCCACATCTTGTGATGAATTACATTCCATGCCTTGTTACTCTAACAATGTTGCATCTAGTTCCTCTACTATTGTTGTTGACACTAACCATGTAGAGAAAATTAAAGAGCTCAAGGCTTAAGTCACTTCTTTGAAGAATGACTTGAAAAAGGGCCATAAAGGTAAGGCCACACTCAACCACATCTTGAGTGTGCAAATATCTCCCAATTGTCGTCGGATTGATGACAAGTACGCCATGAGGGGGTCCTCGAGGCGTGTGGAAGAGAGGGGTGTGAGACGTACGGTGTTCTGGGACGGTGAGCACACAAGTTTACCCAGGTTCGAATTCGCCGGCTTTGGACGGATCCTACTCCTGCTAGCAATCCAGTAATATGGCAGAGCCGGAATATGGGTTACAAGGGGTTTGCCTGTGCGAGTTTGAGATTGTAGACTATTGGGTTGCCCTAAAGGCTCTCCCTAGGACGGCTTATATAGATATCCGGCCTAGGGTTTACAGGAGAGATCTATCCGGCTACGACTAAGAGCCGGTTACAGAGTACATCGTGAACTACAAGTAACACTATGGGCCTATGTCGGTAAGTCTTCTGGGCCTTCCCATAGTCGAATTGGACTCCATCTCTTCTCCCTGACTGGGCCGCCCGTGAAGCAAAGCTCTAACCCGAAGTGGGCCACCCTGGTCAGTGAGGACTGTGAGGATACTCGGAAAGTATATCCCCAACACCAATGACAAGAGTGGGCTTGGATTTAACTCCAATATCAAGAACAGGCCCACTAGCAAGTTGAAGCATAAGGGAAACAAGAAGAATGGCCAAGATCAATTGAAGTATCCGACCAACATTGTTTGCTTCAAGTGCAAGGAAGAAGGGCATCATGTTAGATCTTTCCCATTAAAGAAGAAGCCTCTTGGTGTGAAGCAACAAGGGAAGCGGCCTCAAGCTCTACCTCAAGTGGTAGATGGACCTCTTCCTAAGAGGACTACTCAAGCTCTTCCTCAAGTTGTGGAGTCACCTAAGAAGAAAGCTAGCAAGACAAGAACTTGCTACATTTGCCGTGAGAAGGGGCACATTTCTTCCTCATGCACTAGTGGTAACTCCTCATCCAACCCTATCTTGATTGATGATCCTTATTCTCTTCATAAGGATGAGGTTGGAAATGTGTTAGCCAAATTTGTGGGTACTCAATGTGGTGTCAAGAAAAGAACCATTTGGGTTGCCAAGCCTATTGTGACTAACATCTTAGGACCCAACTTGGTTGGGGACCAACAAGCCAGAACTTGATCAATAGGTGTTTTGGGGAGGACAATGGAGACTTGGTTTCATTATGAAGAATTGAGGGATCTTCATCAATCATATTTGTCAAGCCAGGTCATGTGGATTATATTTCCTCTATTATATTTACAATGTTCCTCCTTGCGGTAACATATGCTTAACTCATTACATTGAAAGTTACTCGCCCCTTGTGCATGTGTTAGTTTTGTACCTTGCATGTTTGTTGTATATGTTGTGCTTACCATTTTATTATCTTGAGTTATCAAGTATATTCGTGTTTGTTGGTTTGCACACCATGTATGAGTGTTTCTTTTGTTGGAGATATTATTGAAATTATATTTGGTATCTTCTTGGCTCTTGTGAGAGATTAATGGACTATCCCATTTTGGGGGAGTGTTATGCTTAGGCACTCCACAATCCTAAAATGTGTGTACATGAGGAATACCACCTAGTATTGATAGAGCAATATTATCTAGTCTCTATGTGGTATGTGTCTCATGAGAAATTCATGTTCTATATTGTCCATTAATTATCTCTATATGGTCCCTTTGCCTCGTATTGAGATTTATTGTGTATCACATTATGGGGGAGTCATATGCTTTGTGGATATTACAAACCTAGAATATGTGAAAATTCGAGGTTGTGTCACTTAGAATTGATATTGAATTATCTAGCTCCTATGTGACACATGTGCTCAAACAAGTTCAATTTTTCTTGAATGGCTTTTCCTCTCATACTTTGGATCTTGTTTGTGTGAGTGTTTCTTGGTATGTGTTTTCTCATATTTGGATCTGTATGTCCTCATGGGAACCATTAGCTTCAATTCACTCCAATCACTAGTGATTGTGTAACTATTGGAAGATACCAAGAATCTTTTTCGAAGCATCAAGCTTAATTCTTATACTTTGATATATGCTTCTTTGTGTCAATGTGATCTTGGATATCCTTGTGAACTACCTCGGGAAAATGATTCCACTTCTTGTCCTTAGACAATTTGTACTCTGTATATGGTAGAATATTTTGATCACATTCACTTTGGGTCTTGGCTTAGTTTTGTCTTATCTTTGGCCAAGAAAATATTTTGTGTTTCTCCCAAGATTTCCTTTACTATTATGGATCTTCTTATTTTATTGGTATCCTCTTGTGTTTTATTTAATATAGGTTGTAGTGATGATCTCATTTGTGTGCATTTTGCATTCAAAAGCAAAATTCTATATAATGTACTATTTATGGGTGAACTCTCCTATATTATTTAGAACACTCCTATTTATTCTTATTGCGTTGATTATATCATGTTTTATGTGCTTGGATGTTCAACCTTTTCGTTTTGGTATTTTGTGCCATCATGAAAAATGTTGAGAGTTTGGTTTATGTGTTGGAACCTTGCTCTTTCAGGAGTTGGTTTTGTCTCATTCCATGTTTCATGTTTTGACCTTTTAGAATGAGATAAATCCTCGAGCATTTGTGTCTTCATCTATCTTTTTCTCTTTGGCTTTTGCCTAGTTCATTTGTTGAACTTATGATCTTTCATGTGTTGATAGTTCTTTGATACAATTTGGACACCATGTTTCATGTCACACTCTTGTGTGTGCCATCTCGGTTTACTTGGTGTTTTTGTTCAAATTTTTGTTGGTTCTTGAAAGCCTTGTGCATGCATATCTACTACATGTTTATATTATGGCATGCTTGCCTTCTTTGAGCCAATATATAGGGGAAACTCCACCAAATCCTAATTGGCTAAGATGTGCATGAAATTCAAATCCATACCAATATGCACATGTTTATGTGGAGTCTCTCCTGTGTATTATAGTTTCTCTAACTACTTTGGACCCAATATGTTTGGGGACTATTTTGTACTTAATGTGTTTTAGGTACATTGGAGATATATTGGATGCTTGTCTCTCAAAGTTTGAAGAAGGGCTGCGTTCATGGAAATTGGAGGCAAACTATAGGATGAACAACGAATTCATATCCTATACATCCTACCAATTATATCTCGATAACAAGTATCTCTTTCTCATGCTCATATATCTTGCTTCTAGCCGTTTGTGGGTTGCCTTCTAGCATGAATTATTGTATTTGTATTTGTTGTCGTTCTAGCTTTGGTTTTAAGAGATCCTCCTATTGCAAATGTGTGTAAATTGAGATGAGTACATATTATTGGGACTATACAAAGTCATGCATATGATCCACCAATCCCAAATATGTCAATCTAGCAATTTTATTGCCTATCCTTTCCTCAACTTCTCTCATGTGCAATAGTGAGATTTTGCTAGTTTATTTTTCCTTTGTGATACTTGTTGCCTTTCTCCATATATTCCAACCATCTCCTTTTCCCTTGGTGATTGTTGTAATATATGTAGTGTGTTGATATTTGAATTTCATTAATGGATAATAAGATAATTATGCCTTTGGCCATGCTTTCAAGCAAAACTCTTATTGGTACATGTTATGACTTCATATTGGCTTTTCATGTGTTTTCTTGAGTAGCTTGCTTGTGTGTGCATGTTTCTTTGTGGACATATGTCTTTGTGATGCACTCCACTTAGAAACTTATACACATAACAAAAGATAATTTTAGTTGAGATTTTTATCCCTTGGATACCACCTTTTATTTCCTTTCTAATTCTTCGGTGGCTTCCAAATTTGTTTGCCTATGAGTGCTTGTTCCTTTTGTTTGCATCTTCGGGAACTCATAGTTATTCTCTCATGCCTTGCATTGTTAAATTAATATGGATGAGTGAGGATTCCATGATCATGCACATTATTCCCAAATATAATTATTATAAGTGGTGCATAATCTTTGGGGAGCTCCTCTAATTCATTTAATAGTGCTCATTTGTATTCTTTCTAATTTGTTGTGTTTTAAATGCCCATGGGGGAGCGAGGATTCTATATTTGTTCCTAATGTATTCAAATTGAACTATTCTCTTTGTGCACAAATCTTGGGGAGCTTCTCTATTTTCATTTAAAACACTCTTTTGATTTTATCATAATATCTTGTTTTGTTCCTTTGGTATCATGTGTTGTTTTCATTTGATTCTTTTGGATCTTGTGATTGCTTGCATCATTTGTTGATGCTTCTTTTATTTTATTTCTTTGGCAATCTTCGGGTCCTCAATATAGTCTACTTCCTCCCAAGTATTCATCATTGGATATGTGCGAAGGCACACCTTTGGAGGAATTATCACTATATTGGCCTTCTAGAACTTGTCACCCATTCGGCAGTCGATGCTAATGGGGGAGAAGTTTTAGAGGGTTTAAGGGAATTTGGTTCTTGATTTGAGTTTGTTGTTAAGCATTTTCCTTTCATGCTCTTGCATCTTTTTTGTTGCTTAGCGTGTGCTATATATAGAGGAAACTCCACCAATGATAATGATTGGCAATATATGCAATGAAATTCAAGTTCATCACACTTGCATAGATTATGGGAGAGTTTACTCTACATATTGTGGTGGTACCAGTATCACATACTTGTGTAGTATTTGATATTTGGGCTACCATTTTCTTCGTTAAATTCATTATATAAACCCTCTTAAAGGGATTGTCATCAATTACCAAAATGGGGGAGATTGAAAGAGCATGTGGGCCCCCATGTGTGGTTTTGGTAATTAATGACAATCTTTATAGACTAATGTGTGTATTAAGTTGCACTTGTAGGATTTTTCCATTGGCATTGCTTGGAGCATGTGTTGGCTCCAAGGTGGAAGATATGAAGAAGAAGATGTGTTGTGCAAGCTCAAAATGCGCCATCCCTAGAAGATCTCATGTTTGATGCTTTCCATCCTTGGTGACTATGGATCGATGTAGACAAGGCCAAAGTATGCTCAAGGCAAAGGTATTCTTGATAGGTTTTCCCTTTTGCCGGTCTCGTGCTGGTAGTTGAGAGACTGGGTTTAGGATAGATAGCCGTACTATCAAGAGGGGCTCTCGATTGAGTTACTCGGTCATATTGTTCGGAGAGAGCTCAAACCTTTGCATTCTTAGCATCATCATTCTTGGTTGTTGGTTGGAACTTATCCATGTTTGGCTCTAGAGCTTGTGCTCAATACAAGCTTTAGTTCATCAAAATTGGATCTCCCTTTTATATCTTGTTGCGATTTTGTTCTTGGAGGTTTTCCGAGTTCTCGCCAAGTGAGGTATCACACATTATAATACTTGATACTCTCTCACTTGGTGATATCCTATATTTTACCTTTTGGTTGGGTAGATCTTGTTGTCCTCTTTCCAACACAATTGGATTCGGGTCAATCAGAGTTACCAATCAAAAGTTTTGACCGTTTGAGTATTTTCCTATTTGGTTTGAAAAAGAAAAAGCGGTTTTTTTGGTTTTGGGCCAGGCGGTAGTACCGCTGGGTACTACCAACCCGTCCTACGGTTACCCTGCCCAAGATGGGATTCTCTGTGCCACCCGGTAGCTGTGACCAGTACTACCGGCCCAAAGCGGCACTGCCGCCCAGGTGGGCCGGTAGTACCGGCCGGCCTAGGCGTGCTCCCAGCCCAGCTTCCTCGTCCGCCTCGCGCTCGCCAGCCCACTCCCGCTCGCCGCCACTCGCGCCAGCCCGTTCGCTAGCTCCCGCTCTGCTCGTGCGCGCTTCCGCCGCTCCCGCTCACCCGCTCATGCGCCACGCCTTGTCGCTGCTGCGGTCCAGCTCGCCCAGCCGCTCGCTCTTGCTCGCCTCGGTTCCCCTGCCCCTGATCCCCTTTTTCCCTCGCCAGCTCGCTACGCGCTTGCTGCTTCCGCTCGCTTAGCCTTGCTCGCCCAGGATCGCCCCGCATTGACCAGGTTCGCCTGGGTCGGTGCGGTAGTACCGGCCCAGTCCGGTACTACCAGCCCAGGCCCAATCTGGCCCCAACGGGCAACATAACTGGGCCCCTATAAATTGCCTTTTCTCCCCTTTTATTTGTGGCTTCTTTTCTCCCTCTTTCTTCAAGCTTTTACCCTATTGCTTTGACTCATCTCTAGCTTGATTTCTTCGCATCCCTCTAATGATTCTTGCCAATATTTGAGGGGAGGAAAGAGGGGATCTAGATCTACAATTTGACCAAGCCTTTTCATCTCTTTGTGAGTGAATCTTTGGGATCTAGATCTTTGGGGCTTTTTGTGTTCCCCTTTTGTGTTCTTCCTCTCTTGTTCCCTCAATTGCTTTAGTAGCATTGTTGGAACTTGAGAGTGAAGATTTGGGGCATCTTTGTGGTGTTCTTGCCATTTGCATTAGGTGCATAGGTTTCTGTTCTCTCTAGAGGATTTGTTCGGTGATATTCATTGAAGCTTGTCCCTCTTGGGTTCTTGGAACCCTAGACGGTTGTGTGGCCTTTGTGGCGTGTTCTTGGGGTATTCAATTAAGTTGTGAAGCTCTCCCAAGATTGAGGCCTTGGGGGCGATTATTGGGAGCCTCCAATTAAGTTGTGGAGATAGCCCCAATCTTTTACGGGTTTGGTGACTGCCCTAAAGTGTCCCATAGTGGAACGGGTGCTTGCCCACGTGGTGGGTGCTCGGGAGAATAGGGTGAGGCCTTTGTGGCGTTGGTGATCTTAGTACCGCCCACCCCTCCAACGAGACGTACTCCCTTGTTGGGAGGAACTCGGTAAAACATCGTCGACCCCGCGTGCCTCGGTTATCTCTATACCCAAGCTATTTACTTATGCACTTTACATTGTGATAGCCATCATGCTTTAAGTAATCTATATTGCTATCATTTTGTTGCTTGTCTTGCTTAGCATAAGTTGTTGGTGAACATAGGTGAACCTTAGTATATCTAGGCTTTGTGCTTAACAAAAGAAAATGTTGGTTTTATTCCGCCATTGTTAAGCCCATCTCATAGAAGTTTTAATCACCTATTCACCCCCCTCCAGGCGACATCCGTGATCTTTGAAATTGGATCCCACTTGTATGAAAAAAATAAGAGATAAAATAGAGGGGGGAGATTAAGGTGATAGCAAGGTCACACAAGATGCAACAAAGATGATTCATGCAATGTGGCATGATGACCATGATGATGATATGGCTATGTAGAAAATAAAAGAACCAGCAATTTTTTAGTTAGGGATTTCCCTGGGTGCTACAATAATTAGATGTTGATACCCAAAATGTTGTATAATTGTGGTATTTATTTTTCTTGTTGTTTGTGGTGTTACAAAAGCTCTAGATCAGTTGTGTTTTGCCTACATCACCACATTGATCAATTATTGTGTTGTTTCATTGGAGTAGCGGTCACTTCCATTCTCATGCATGCTTGTCCTTGATCATTATGTTAATGTAGCATTTACCTCATTCATATTTGCATCTTGACTACTAGAAGCCACTAGAATCTAGGAAGTTTGAAGAAATGAAGTTTGCATAAGTGAAGTTCACTCGATTTTGTAGCAGACAGTTGGAAATGTTTTGCTGTAATGGATTGTAATCCTTATAATTCCACTTTGTTGTAGTCCATATGGACTCTTTCATTGACAGTGCATTGTTTATGTCCTGGAACTATGAATTGTGCACTATTTATGTGCTAGAACAATGGACTGTAATGGATTTTATGGGTTTCTTACTATTAGAGATAGAGATATGATATTTATGCCTTTTTGGATATGTTAATTGCTTTGATGTGTGTATATAATCCTTTAGATTGTAGGTATACAGGGGATGTGTTGTTAATATTTTTGAAAAAAATGTTGTTAAATCGATTCACTTGCCACATCTGTACAATTGGCGGAAACATGGTGGTTACCGCTTGTTAACCATATGATTACCAGTTTTTTTAAAAAATTGGTATTGAATTCAAATTTTGTTTGAAAATTTTGTCCTGTATTTTCCGATAACCATTCAGAAATAAGGGTAACTCAAAATTGTCACCCCTACCCATGTTAAAAAAAGCAATGTGATAGCCAAAACCTTGGGTGAAAGCGCGTTGTTTATCCTTTCTTGTACCATGTTCATCCCGACCCCGACCGTCACCGAGGCCATCAAGCCAGTCACCAATTTTCGAACAGCAAACGCACCAACGAAATCACCACATTCACATCAGCCCATCAATTTATTATATTTTAATACTAAATTATATGAAATAACACATACCAAATTAAATAATTAAGAAAAATATAATTTGGTATCCAATTCAAAAAAATAGGGATAATACATTTTTGAAATCAATTTCCAAAATAATACACGACATTTGGAATTTTCGAATATAGTGCGATGATACGTTGCTAACGTATCCATAATTTTTGATGTTCCATGCTTGTCTTTATCTACTTTTTATGTTTTGTCCACACTTTGGAGTACTTTCTATACACTTTATTGGACTATCCTATTAACAAGAGCCACAGTACCAGCTGCCTGTTTTCTGCTATTTTTTGTTCCAGGAAAGTCAGAAAATGAATATTCTCGGAATTGGACGGGACAAAAGCCAAAGTCAGTTTTTTACCGAGGGGGACATGGAGCCAGAATACGAGACGGAGAGGGGTCAGGGGCCGACACACCACCTGGCCGTGCGGCCAAGCTTGGCCCACGCTAGGGCATGGTCTGGCCACCTTGGGCACCCCCTCCGCCTCCCCTTTCGCCTATAAGATGCCTCCGATACAGAAACCCTAAGTACCCGATCAAAAATCCACGAAAGAGTCTGTAGCCGCCATCATCTCCATCCCTAGATCGAGAGGGATCTGAAGCTCTTCCCGGCACCCTGCCGGATGGGAGAATTCACCCTGGAGGCCTTCTTCATCACCATGCAAGCCTCCGGTGTGATGCGTGAGTAGTTCATCCTTGGACTACGGGTCCATGTAGTAGCTAGATGGTTGGTTCTTCTCCTTTGTGCTACCATGTTTAGATCTTGTGAGCTCCGTTCATGATCAAGATCATATATTTGTAATCTTACATGTTGTGTTTGCGGGGATCCGATGGATATTCATATGCTATTTCAGATTGATTATTGATTCTATCATGTATTTGTTATTTGTGATCTTGCATGCTTTCTATTGTTAGTAGCTATCTTGGCCAAGTAAATGCTAGCAACTCCAAGAGTTAGTATTTATGCTCGATAGTGGGTTCATGTCTCTAGTAATCTGGGGAAGTGATAGAAATCTCTAAGGTACTAGATGTGTTGTTGATACTAGGGAGAAAACAACAATCCTTTGTTCATAGAACAATCGTATTATTTACTTTACACGCAATGCGTAATGCAATTATCTGTTGCTTGCAACTTAATACTAGAGGGGGTTTGGATGATAACCTGAAGGTTGATTATTAGTCATAGATGCAGGTGGATTACGGTCTACGTATAATGTTGTAATGCCCAATCATATCTCAAAGGAGTCAAGATGAGTAGTATATGCATGTATGCTTTCTTGATGTTAGTCAATTGCCCCGCTGTAATTTGTTCACCCAACATGTCATCTATCTTAAGGAGAGCCACCACTAGTGAACTATGGACCACGGTCCTTTCTTTTATCATCAATCTACAACTGTTAACTGCTTTCTGTTTACTTTCTGCAAACTATTAATTTCTACCACACAATATGTTTAATCCTTTGTTTTCAGCAAAACTGGTGAGATTGACAACCTCACTGTAAGTTGGGGGCAGAGTTCTGTGGTTGTGTTGTGCAGGTTTCCACATTGCTGCTAGCACTGGTAGTGTGCCCTGCCAAAGGCTAGCTAGCAACACCTTGGAGGTGTTTCCTTGCTCCTACTGGATTGATAACCTTGGTTTCATAACTGAGGGAAAACTTGCTGTTGTGCTCATCATACCTTCCTCTTGGGGTTCCCCAATGAGCTCGATATTTTGGGCCATCAAGCTATTTTTCTGGCACCGTTGCCGGGGAGTCAAGGACATCTTCACAAGGGGAGTCCCTCATAACCAATCTCTTTACTTTGTCATTTTTATTTTGCTTAGTTTATTTTTGCTTTGTTTGCTTGTTTCTTATCAAAAACACAAAAAAATAGTTGTACTACTTTGCTTTCTTTATTTAAAACACAAAAAATGACTACTCTTAAAAACACTAAGTTGTGTGACTTCACTAGCACCAACAACAATGATTTCATGTGCACACCTATTGCTCCACCTGTTCCTGAGGCTACTTTCTTTGAAATTAAACCTGCTTTACTCAATCTTGTTATGAGAGAACAATTTTCTGGTATTGGTATTGAAGATGCTACTGCTCATCTAAATAACTTTGTTAAACTTTGTGAGATGCAAAATCATAGGGATATAGATGGAGATGGTATTAAGCTTAAATTGTTTCCTTTCTCTTTGAGAGGAAAAGCTAAAGAATGGTTGAATTCCCTAACTAGGAATAGTATTGATTCTTGGACTAAATGCAAAGATGCTTTCATTGGAAAATACTAACCTCCTGCTAAGATTATATCTATGAGAAGTGAAATAATGAAGTTTAAACAATCTGATAATGAACATGTTGCTCAAGCTTGGGAAAGAATGAAATCTTTGGTAAAGAATTGTCCCACTCATGGACTGACTGTTTGGATGATTATCCAAACCTTTTATGCAGGATTGAACTATTCTTCAAGAAATCTATTGGATTCTGCTGCTGGAGGTACCTTTATGACCATTACTTTGGGTGCTGCAACAAAGCTTCTGGATAATATGATGGTCAACTATTCTGAATGGCATACTGAGAGAGCTCCACAAGGTAAGAAGGTAAATTCTATTGAAGAGACCTCTTCCTTGAGTGATAAAATTGATGTTATTATGTCTATGCTTGTTAATGGGAAGGCTCATATTGATCCAAATCATGTTCCTTTAGCCTCTTTGGTTGCTCAAGAAGAGCAAGTTGATGTGAACTTTATAAGAAAGAATAATTTTGGCAATAATGCTTATGGTAATAACAATTATAGGCCCTACCCTCCTAATAATACTTATGGTTATAATGGCAAACCTGGAATACCTAGTGAAGGAAGAATTTTAGAAGTTGAAAGAGCCACTAAAAACTTCATGCAAATGCAATATGAACAAAATAAATTATTTACTAAAACTACGGAGGAACAATCTACCCTTTTGAAGAATATTAGTCATCAACTTGAGAGTTTGAATAGGGAAATTCCTAGTTTGCAATTGAAACTTTCTAATGCTGAAAGAAATATATCATCTTTGGCTGAAGCTCAATCTTCTTTGAACAAAATGGATGTTAAACCTAAAACTATTAATAATCCCTATGCTGCTACTAATGCCATACAAGTTAGAATTGATGAAAATGTTAGATTATTAGCTGAATTGCATGCTAAGTGGGAAAGAGAAGATGAAATTGCTAGAAACATTAGTGTTTCTACTATCACTACCACTAGTGTTGAGGCTAGTAATAGCTCTACTACTTTAGATGATAATTATGATTTTGATCTTGATGGTTGCAATATCTCTGAAGTTATTAAGTTCCTACAAAAGCTTTCTAAAAGTCCTAATGCTAGTGCTATGAATATGGCCTTTACAAAACACATTACTGATGCTCTCATAAAAATTAAAGAAGAAAAGATGAAACATAAAGCTTCTATTCCTATAAAACAAGAAGATGGTTGGGAACCCATCATTAATATGAAAGTGAATGATTTTGATTTCAAAGCTTTATGTGATCTTGATAGTAGTGTTTCTATTATGCCTAGAAGGATTTATGATATGCTTGATTTGCCACCATTGAAAGATTGTTATTTGAATGTCCCACTTGATGATAATGCTAAAAAGAAACTCATGGGGAGTATTAATTATTTTCTTATTATAGTTAACAATGCCTATGTCCCCGTTGATTTCTATGTTTTGGATGTTGAATGCAATGCTTCTTGTCCTATTACTTTGGGAAGACCTTTCCTTAGAACTGTTGGTGCCATTATTGATATGAAATAAGGCACCATTAAATATCAAATCCCACTCAAGAAAGGTATAGAACACTTCCCTAAGAAGAGAGAGAAGATTTCTTTTGCCTCTCCTATGAAAACAAATTTTTCTCTTAATGCTTCTTCATTTGAGAACACTTGATTCTTTTTCTTGCTTCTTATGCCTAACTTAAAGGCGTTAAAGAAAAGTACTTATTAGGAGATAACCCAAAAGTTTTACATGAGTCTTGGAAGTTATTACCTCTGTAATAACCGCTCCTTATCCTTTTTATTTGCTTTTTGTGCCAAGAGTAACCTCTAATAAGAGCTTCACCGTAAAAATTCGTATAAAATCTCTGTACGTCATTTTGAGGCTTGAATTTTTATGCTTCTACCCCAGGTTGTTATCTAACTTTTGTTAGTTCAACACTTTTTGATTTTAGCAATAGAAGTCTTCGAAAAAATTGGTTTTTACCTGCTGGTCTGTTTTCACATATTTCTGCCATTATTTGCGTTTGCTTCTTGTTGGTTCCTTTTTGAGTTCTTTTGGGGAATTGAGCTTTTTGAGGGAAGTGCTATAGTAGCTTGTGTTTTAATGGAAGTTTTATTTGTGTTGAAACTGAACCTAAACACTTATTATCTTGAGTGCACTAATGTTGCTAATAAAGATTGTCTGAAGTTTTGTATGAAGGAAAATTTTCAGGTGTATGGAGAGAATGATGTAATGAGATGAAGAATAGACTAAAGCTCAAGCTTGGGGATGTCACCCTGTGTCACCCTAAGAAATATTCAAGAGGTACAAGCTTCAAAGCTTGCGGATGCCCAATGCATCCCCTTCTTCATCAATAAAAATCCTAGGTTTCTTCCAAACACTTCATTTTTATTGTTTCATGAACAGTTGTGTTGTTCTTGGAGCGTCTTTGTTTTTGTTTTGGTTTTTCGTTTGCTTGGTTTTCTTAGTTTGATGAATAAATTGGTTGGACCCCCTCTTTCATGCATTGGTTTTCAAATAGTTTGGTTTGGATTGGAAAAGATTAGGAAAAGTTCATGCTTAAGTGGTAAAGAGAGCTTGTTTTTGACCATGGCCTATGCTTTGTAATGCCATGCTTGATATTGTTTTGGCTTTATGTTTAGTGATCTTTGCTGTAGCATGACATGTTATAAACAATTGAGATTTTTTAATGTTCCTTTGGAAGAATCATGTGTTGTTTTAGCATATTAAAGCATAATATTGTGCTATTCTCCTTTGATGCTTTATTTGCTATCCCAAGTCACCATAGCCTTTATGATCCTTTAGTTTTCGACATGTAATATCACTTTATGCTTTGATTAATGATGTTTTGTCGTTCTGCATGATTATGGCCATTATTGCTCTCTTAGTTGGTCACTCCCAGTCTTTTGCTAGCCTCCATAACCAAGTATGAGTTCCATTCATGCATCCAACTCCTAAAACAAAGTTATTCCAAAGAGTCCACCATACCTACCTATTAGCATTTGCTATTCCAAGTATATTCATGTCTTTATCTACCTTCCGAATTAAACTTGTTATGAGAAAACTAGTGATTAAAGCTCTCACGAACTTGATGGCACACTTTACTTTTCTTGCCCTTAATAAACTTGAACCCTTGTGTCGTCTATGTTGTATATGCTTGCACTTATATGTTGGGTTCCAGGAAAGTCATAAAATGAATATTCTCGGAATTGGACGGGACAAAAGCCAAAGTGCCTATTTTTCCGGAAGTCATCAGATGCCAGAATACGAGATGGAGAGGGCCCAGAGGCCGGCCACACCACCTGGCCGCGCGGCCAGGCTTGGCCCGCACCAGGGGGTGGTGTGGTGGCAAGTGCAAGCATATACAAAATAGACGACACAGTGGTTCAAGTTTATTAAGGGCAAGAAAAGTAAAGTGTGCCATCAAGTTCATGAGAGCTTTAATCACTAGTTTTCTCATAACAAGTTTAATTTGGAAGGTAAACAAAAGCATGAATATACTTGGAATAGCATAAGCTAATAGGTAGGTATGGTGGACTCTTTGGAATAACTTGGTTTAGGGAGTTGGATGCATGAGTGGAACTCATACTTTGTTGTGGAGGCTAGCAAAAGACTGGGAGCGACAAACTAAGAGAGAAATAATGGCCATAATCATGCAGAGCGACAAAACATCATTGATCAAAGCATAAAGTGATACTACAAGTTGAAAACTAGAGGATCATAAAGGCTATGGTGACTTGAGATAGTCATAACATGGTGTGAGCATGCGCCAAGTCAACCCAAATAAAGCATCAAAGGAGAATACCACTATACTATGCTTTAATATGCTAAAACAAGGCATGATTCATCCAAGGCACATTAAGCAATCTCAATTGTTTATAAAAATTCATGCTACAGCAAAGAATACTAAGCATAAAGCCAAAACAATATCAAGCATGGCATGACAGAGCATAGGCCACAGTCAAAAACGAGCTCTTTTTACCACATAAACATGAACTTTCCTACTCTTTTCCAAACCAAACCAAACTATTTGCAAACCAATGTATGAAAGAGGGGGTCCAACCAATTTATTCATAAAACTAAGCAAACCAAGCAAACGAAAAACCAAAACAAAAACGAAAAAGAAGATGCTCCAAGAACAACACAACTGTGCATGAAACCATAAAAATGAAGCGTTTGGAAGAAACCTGGAATTTTTATTGATGAAGAAGGGGATGCCTTGGAAATCCCCAAGCTTTGACACTTGTACTTCTTGGATATTTCTTGGGATGACACGCGTGGCATCCCCAAGCTTGAGCTTTAGTCCATCCTTCATCTCATTACTCATTCCTTCCATACACATGAAAATTTTCCTTCATACAAAACTTCACACAATCTTTATTTGCAACATTAGTGCACTTAAGATAAATAAGTCTTAAGGTTCAGTTCTAACACCAAATAAACTTCTATTAGAATACTAGCTACTGTAGCACTTCTCTCAAAAAGCTCAATTTCCCAAAAGAACTCAAAAAGGAACCAACAAGAAGCAAATGCAGAAAATGGCAGAAATCTGTCAAAACAGACCAGCAGGTAAAGACGAATTTTTTCAAAGACCTTATGTTGCTCAAATAAAAAAGTGTTGAACTAACGAAAGTTATATAACAACCTGGGGCAGAAGCACAAAAATTCATGCCTCAAAAAGACGCTCAAATAGTTTACACGAATTTTTACGGTGAAGCACAAAAATCTGTTTCGGGACAGCAACTTTCCCAATCATTACTTCTCTCTCATTAGAGGTTACTCTTGGCACAAAAAGCAAATAAAAAGGATAAGGAGCGGTTATTACTGAATTAATAACTTCCAAGACTCATCTAAAACTTTTGGGTTATCTCCCAATAAGTACTTTTCTTTAACGCCTTTAAGTTAGGCATAAGAAGCAAGAAAGAATCAAGTGTTCTCAAATGAAGAAGCATTAAAACCAAATTTCTTGCCCTTACCTCTCTTACTTTTATTCTTAACCTTGGGGAAAATATGATTGTTTGGTGGAGAAGAAAGGTGCATGGTCCCTTTTCCCACATCTATTATTGCTCCAAGGAGTTCTAATAGGGACCTTCCAAGTGTAATTTGTCCTTTTCCTGCACATTCAATAACAAGATAATCAGTAGAAATCATTTTCCCAAGGATCTTTGTAAACACTCCTTCAGCTATTACAATAGGTAATGGTAGCATTATTAGCAAGAGATATTTCTTTTCCTCCTTCAGTAAGCCCCCAAGTTTTCAAAGATTCATAAATATCTTTGCGCATAAGACAAAATTCAGACATGATATCACAGCGAGCTTGAAAAGTTTCAGTGTTTATCTCAATCTTTACTATAGGGAGCCATTTTGATGGTTCAGAATTTATTGGGACATAATTATGATACTCCCTAAGCGTATTATAGCAATCTTTTAAGCTAGTAGTGCTAGTCTCAAGAATGTTCAATCTAGCAAATATTCTTGCAAAAGAAATATCAGTTTGGCTAGGCAAGTTGTAAGTGAGGATCAATTTATTTATAGCATTTATAGGATCATCCTCATTACATTGGAGGAAATCTCCTCCCACAACAGCATCTAAAGCATATCTATAGAAAAGAGCAATCCCAAGGTAAAAACTGCTAAGGAACAAGCTTTGAGTCATTTTAGGCTTAGTTTTTTCATGTAGATCAGAGATTCTAGACCAAGCTTCCTTAAAACTTTCCTCAATTCCTTGTTTAAAAGTGAAAATCATTTCCTCGGGTGACATAGTGACTGGAGCAAGGCTAGACATAGTGGCAACTCAAGATAGGAACTAATTTTTTTGTGTTTTTTGAATAAGAAAGCAAACTTGTAAAACTAATTTTTTGTGTTTTTTGAATAACAAAACAAGCAAACAAAGCAAAAAGAAACTAAGTAAAACAAAAATAACAAAGTAAAGAGATTGGTTACGAGGGACTCCCCTTGTGAAGATGTCCTTGACTCCCCGGCAACGGCGCCAGAAAAATGCTTGATGGCTCTGTGTATGTCGCCCAGAAAAGTGCTGGTGCGGTGTTGATGTAGAGCTCGTTGGGAACACCAAGAGGAAGGTATGATGAGCACAGTAGCAAGTTTCTCTCAGTTATGAAACCAAGGTTTAATCGAATCAGTAGGAGCAAGGAAACACCCCAAAGGTGTTACTAGCTGAGCTTTGGCAGGGCGCACTACCGGTGCTAGTAGCAACATGGAGACCTGCACAACACAACCTCAGAACTTTGTCCCCAACTTGCGATGAGGTTGTCAATCTCACCGTGTTTTGCTGAAAACAAAGGATTAAACGTATCAAATGGAAAGAAGTAAAAGTTTGTAGAAAGTAAACACAAAGCAGTAAAATATTGTAGATTGTATGTAAAAGACAAGGACCGGGATCCATAGTTCACTAGAGGTGGCTCTCCTTAAGATAGAAAACATGCTGGGTAAACAAATTACAGCGGGGCAATTGACAAACATCGAGAAAGCAATACATGCATATACTAATCATCTTGACTCCTTTGAGACTTGATTGGGCATTACAACATTATACATACACCGCCATCCAACTGCATCTATGACTAATAATCCACCTTCAGGTTATCATCCGAACCCCCTCCAGTATTAAGTTGCAAGCAATAGATTATTGCTTTATGAACTGCGTGTAAAGTAAACAATACGATTGTTCTATGAACAAAGGATTGTTGTTTTCTCCCTAGTAGCAACAACACATCTAGTACCTTAGAGATTTCTGTCACTTCCCCAGATTACCAGAGGCATGAACCCACTATCGAGCATAACATAACTCTTGGAGTTGCTAGCATCTACTTGGCCAAGATAGCTACTAACAACGGAAAGCATGCAAGATCACAAATAACAAAGACATGATAGAATCAATAATCAATCTGAAGTAGCATCTCAATATCCATCGGATCCCCGCAAACACAAAATGCAGAATTACAAATAGATGATCTTGATCATGAACGGAGCTCACAAGATCTAGACATGAAAGCACAAAGGAGGAGAACCAGCCATCTAGCTACTACATGGATCCGTAGTCCAAGGATGAACTACTCACGCATCACACCGGAGGCTCGCATGGTGATGAAGAAGGCCTCCAGGGTGAATTCCCCTCTCCGGCAGGGTGCCGGGAAGAGCTTCAGATCCCTCCCGATCTAGGGATGAAGATGACGGCGGCTACAGACTCTTTCGTGGATTTTTATCGGGTACTTAGAGTTTTCGTCCCGAGGGCAATATATAGGCGGAAGGGGAGACCGAGGGGGTGCCAGGGGCCACCACACCACCCCCTGGCATGGGCCAAGCCTGGCCGCGCGGCCAGGTGGTGTGGCCGGCCTCTGGCCCCTCTCCGTCTCGTATTCTGGCATCTGATGACTTCCGGAAAAATAGGCACTTTGGCTTTTGTCCCGTCCAATTCCGAGAATATTCATTTTCTGACTTTCCTGGAAAAATAGGCACGTTGCTAATGTATCCATAATTTTTGATGTTCCATGCTTGGTTTTATCTACTTTCTTATGTTTTGTCCACACTTTGGAGTACTTTCTATACACTTTCTTGGACTAACCTATTAACAAGAGCCATAGTGCCAGCTGCCTGTTTTCTGCTATTTTTGGTTCCAGGAAGGTCAGAAAATGAATATTCTCAGAATTGGACGGGACAAAAGCCAAAGTTAGTTTTTCACCGAGGGGGACACGGAGCCAGAATACGAGACGGAGAGGGGTCAGGGGGCCGCCACACCACCTGGCCGCATGGCCAAGCCTGTCCCATGCTAGGGGGTGGTCTAGCCTCCTTGGGAACCCCCTCAGCCTTCCCTTTCACCTATTAGATGCCTCCGATACAGAAACCCTAAGTACCCGATCAAAAATCCACGAAAGAGTCTGTAGCCGCCGTCATCTCCATCCCTAGATCGAGAGGGATTTGTAGCTCTTCCCAGCACCTTGTCGGAGGGGAGAATTCACCCTGGAGGCCTTCTTCATCACCATGCAAGCCTCCGGTGTGATGCGTGAGTAGTTCATCCTTGGACTATGGGTCCATGTATTAGCTAGATGGTTGGTTCTTCTCCTTTGTGCTACCATGTTTAGATCTTGTGAGCTCCGTTCATGATCAAGATCATCTATTTGTAATCTTACATGTTATGTTTGTGGGGATCCAATGGATATTGAGATGCTATTTCAGATTGATTATTGATTCTATCATGTCTTTGTTATTTGTGATCTTGCATGCTTTCTGTTGTTAGTAGCTATCTTGGCCAAGTAGATGCTAGCAACTCCAAGAGTTAGTATTTATGCTCGATAGTGGGTTCATGCCTCTAGTAATCTGGGAAGTGATGTAAATCTCTAAGGTACTAGATGTGTTGTTGCTACTAGGGAGAAAACAACAATCCTTTGTTCATAGAACAATCGTATTGTTTACTTTACATGCAATGCGTAATGCAATTATCTGTTGCTTGTGATGACCCACAAGTATAGGGGGTGTATCGCGGTATTTTCGAGGGAAGTGAAACCCAATTTATTGATTCGACACAAGGGGAGCCAAAGAATATTTATAAGCCTTAACAACTGAGTTGTCAATTCAGCTGCACCTGGAAACAATCTTGCTCACAGCAGTTTATCAGTAGCATCAGTTTTATAGTAGGAATAGTAAAGTAACAGTAGTAGTAAGTAAGGACAGTAGTAACAACAGCAGTAAACAGTAGGATTCGAGTGCGGTAGGCATAGGGATGGATGGACGGGCGTTGCATGGACAAGACAATTCACATAGCAATTAGAACAAAGGGCAATTGCAGATAAATAAGATAAAGCATCCAAGTACTCGATAACCCTAGGCATGTGTTCCATATATAGTCATACGTGCTCGCAATGAGAACTTGCACAACATCTTTTGTCCTGCCAGCCCGTTTGCAGCGGGGCCTCAAGGGAACTACTGGCAATTAAGGTGATCCTTTTAATAGAGCACCAGAGCAAAGCATTAACACTCCGTGAACACATGTGATCTTTGATACGTCTAATTTGCATCACTATTCTATGTCTTAATTCACTATTATTCATTGATATATTTCGTATTGAGAGGTGATACTTATGTTATTTCATCTTTTTTTGCATGGTTGATGACTTTTAGAGCATGGACCGCTGCAGTCAGGATTCTGATGGAAAAGGTGATGTTTGGAGGCAAAATTCGTGAAGATCAGAAAATCCGGGAAAATATACGGAAAATCCTAGTTTTCCAGAAGACTAAGGATGCCAGAAGACGGAGTGGAGATGGGCCACGGGGGGGCCCACACCAGCCCCTGGCGTGGGCAGCCCTAGGCCGCGCCAGCAGGTGGTGTAGCCACCCTGGCCCACTCTAGCCTCTCCCCTCTGGCGTATATCATCCTCCCGAAACCCTAAGACTCGGGGAGCAACCACAGAAAGATTCCGCCACCCCTGCGGGGCAGAAAACACCAAGAGAGAAAGATCTGTCCAACTGACAGATTTCTGCCGAGGAATTCCTTCCCGGAGAGGGGAGATCGTCGCCATCAACACCACCATCAAGATGGACTTCATCGGGATCATCATCATCATCACCACCATCATCACCACCAGCACCATCATCACCATCTCCATATTGCTGAAACAATTGAGTTGAATCTTGCATAGTTCATAGGGGAAACTTTCCCGTTGTTGATTACTCTTTGTAGTTGATGCTATTGAGTGAACCATTGAATTATTGTTTAAGCTCAGATTGTTATACATCATTATTCCATCTCTGATCATGATCCATATGATGTCTTGTGAGTATTTTGTTTTGTTCTTGAGGACATGGGAGAAGTCATGTTGTTAGTAGTGGAGTTTGTTGGGTCCGCAGCATAGAAAACAAAAAATTTCCTACGGTGTGAACTACACACCAAGATCTATCTACTAGGTACAAAGCAATGGGTGGACATACATCCAACAAGAACTTACCCTCGTAGACAACGAGCTTTGTTAACGAGTAGGAACTCGTGGTTGATGTCGTCGTACACTTGTCGATCTCAAGATCGTGAGGAAGTCCAGCAGGTCCGGCTCCAGCACGTCCATCAGATCCAGCTCTAGCAGCACCAAGTCCAGCACCACAAAGCAGCGGTGCATCCGAGATCACACACACGTACGGTACCCCAACAACCTCCGTCCCTCGCTCCAGCAAAGCAACGGAAGCAGCAACTCCTTTCCAGATAAAGCCACCAGGAACATGTATCTCGCTAATCCGAGACCATGGGGGAATAATACTAGAGGGGGAGAGAGATCCTTCACAAGGAGGTGTGTGTGAGAAGTGAGGAGGGGTGGCCTTTTATAGGAGGAGGGGGGTGCCCCTCCTTCATGGCCGGCGCATGGAGGGGGTGATCCTTCACCTCCTCCATTCATGTGGTGGTAACCCCTCCACATTAAAATGTCTCTTCACATTCTCTTTTAAAGTCTCCACTTTAAATGCATTAAATTTCTCCAAATTTAATGCTCTCTCGTTTAATAAAACTCTTTTATTATTTTTATTCAGAATTTTGTTAATTACTTTAATTAACAAACATTCACATAAAACCCCCTGCAACATTTCAATATATTACATGCAGAACCAATTTCAGCATTTTCACCCGAAACAATTTCGGTGTCTATTGAAATAATTCCAGCGCTTTCTTAAATCTTTATCTGAAACATATTTGCTCTAAATGGTGTCGGTATCCCTTAAGTGTGTCACCCTACGGTTCGCGAATAATGCAGACATGATCGAGACCCCTCTCCGATCAATAATCAGCAGCAGGACCTGGAGATCCATACTGACTCCTACACATTCAATGATGACTTCTGTGATCGTGAGAACCTTTAACGCTAGTAACTAAATCCCTTTGTCCCGCGATATATTACATGTCCGAGATTCGATCATCGGTATCTCCATACCCAGTTTGATCTCGTTACCGACATGCACTCTTTTCTTGTTCCCGTGATATAACATTCTAGTGATCACATCACTTGCTTGCAAGCTATTTCAATGTGATATCACCGAGAGGGCCCAGAGTATATCTATCCGTCATCGGGATGGACAAATCCCACTCTTGATCCATGAGCCTCAACATAACACCTTCAGTAATGAACCCACCTTTATAGTCACCCTGTTACGGTGTGACGTTTGATGTTATCAAGATACTCTTCCGGTGTTAGCAATTAACATGATCTCATGGTCTAAGGATAAAGATTACTTTGTATGATATTATAGCAATATAAACATAATGACTTTGATCGTAATGCTATACTTCGGATGAATGTTCATCACATCATTCCACCAATGGTGTGACCTTGTTATTAACAACATCCAATGTCCATGATCAGGAAACCTTGATCATCTTGTTAATCAACAAGATAGTCTATAAGAGAGGCATAACTAGGAACCCTTTTTGTTTATTAAACACACATGTATTGATGTTTCCGATCAATACAATTCTAGCATGTAAAATAAACATTTATCATAAACATGGAATAAGATAATAACCACTTTATTATTGCCTCTCGGGCATATTCCCTTCAGAGTTGTGTTGAGAAAGATTCAATAGTTTGATATTTAAGTTGTGGTGTACTTCTTCTAGTGGTGTCATGTGAACATCGACTACATGACACTTCACCTATATGGGCTTAGGGGAATGCATTGTGTATTTGGCTACTAATCGTAGGGGTTGCCGGAGTGACAGAAACCTGAACCCCCGTTAGGAAACCATTGCACAAGGGAAGTAAGGGTCTTAGAGTTTAAAGTTGTGGTTAGGTTTCTACCTTAATTACTTTCTTGTACTTACGGATGTTTGCAAGGGGTATAATCACAAGTATGTATTAGTCCTAGGAAGCTCGGTACATTAGCACAGGTTCACCCACACAACACTTAGCAAGCTAAAGAAGATTAATCAACTATATGAAGCGAAAGCACTTGACAGTCTTCCCATGTGTCCTCGAGAACGTTTGGTCATCTTAAGTAATACAACCGGCTTGTCCTTTGCTGCATAAAGGATTGGGCCACTTGCTGCATTTATTCCTACTGTCTTTTATTTACTCGTATTTTGTTTACTTGCTTTATTAAAAAAAACCTAAAAATCCGTTTGCTAAGTATTTGCAGAGAATTCCTGATCCATACCACTAGCCATCACCTTCTGCTCCTCGTTGGGTTCGACACTCTTACTTATCAAAAATACTGCGATACACCCCCTATACTTGTGGGTCATCAAGACTATTTTCTAGCGCCGTTGCCGGGGAGTGAAGCGCTATTGGAGAGTGGAACTGGTAAAGGAAACTTCTACTGTGAGTATTGTTTACTTCTGCTAGTTACTTTATTTTTGTTATGGATAATTCACTGAGTTTCTTATTTGGTAATGCTACTACCACTGGTAAGGTAAAAGATAAGCCACCACCTGCTGAGAATGATGTTTTCAAAATACCTACAAGAATTATTGATCGTGTTATGGATAACTACTATGTTGGGGATGGAATTGTCCATCCCGGTGATCATTTGCTTTTTATACACGAATTATGCGGGTTATTCAAGTGTGCAGGTATTACTACAGATCAAGTTAAGAAGAAGTTATTCTCATTATCGCTGAAAGGAAGAGCTGAGGAATGGTATAAGCTATTGAAGAATGGTCAAGCTCTAGAATGGGAGGAAATAGTGCCTCTCTTTTATTAAAAGTTTTATCCTCCTAGTGAGATTCATAAAGATCGGAATCAAATATACAAATTTTGGCCTCTTGATGGAGAGAGTACAGCCCAAGCTTGGGGGAGATTGAAGTTACTAATGCTCAAATGTCCCATTCATGAGCTCCCCAACAATATTATTATCAATAATTTTTATGCAAGGCTCCCTTTACATGACAAGGATTTATTGGATGCTTCTTGTGCTGGATCATTCACTCACATGGAAGAAGAAGCTAAATGGGATCTTCTGGACCGTATTCAAGACAATGCTGAAGCTTGGGAGAATGAGAAAGGTAGAAAGTCAGGTGTAAATTATGATTATGAATGCATTGAATCTTTTATGGGAACTGATGACTTTCAAAATATTAAAAATGCTTATGGTCTAGACTCTCAAGCTATTGCTTCTTATTTTAAGGCTTTTGCTTCCTATATTGAAGTGTCTAAAAAGAAGTGGAATAAGTATCATGAACCTTATAAAGATATTGCTAAGAGTGTTCCTATAAGAAATACTGAAGTTTATACTGCTAATCATGTTTTACCTAAACCTTACATTGAGAAAATGCCTTTCCCAGTTAAGATAAAGGAGCACTCTATGATAGCTAGTATGGTTAATGAAAGTACAAGAAAAGCTGTTGAACCTGATAAACAATTGGTTGATGAACCTATAATAGCAAATGTGAAATACTTTGTTACTAAGTATGAAAAAGAGGGACACACTATCCTTTGTAAGGATACATCTAATATTGTTTCACATAGTAGTGTTATGAGAGCTAGTATTCCTGTGTTTTCTGTTAGAATAAGCGATCAGTGCTATGATGGTCCTTGTGATAGTTATATTGTTAAGTTTATGCATGATACTGAAAGTTATTATGAGAGAGGGAAAAGTGTTCTTATGCATCTCAATAATATTAAGTTTCCTCGTTGTATGCTGAAAGTTTTTTATGTTGCACTTCTTTTGCCTTATTATGCAAGTTGCCTCTAGTTTCAACAACTTGTTTGTTTAGAAAATTCCCTTGCATAGTAAGTGGGTTAGACTTAAATGTGTGTGTGTGTGTGTGTGTTTTTGCTTCTTAATGCTCTCTTTCACTTCAATTCATATTCCTATGAGAGCGTCTTCAAAATTATCATGCTCATCTTAATGGCTATAAAGAAAGAGCTTTTTGGGAGACAACCCAATTTGTTTTTGCTTTCAGTTTGTTTTTTTTCTTTGAGTCTTCGGTAATAACCGCTCCTTATCCGTTTTGTTTGGTTTTTGTGTCAAGATCAACCTCTAATGAGAGAGAAGTAATATTTGGGGAAGTTGCTGTCCCGAAACAGATTTTTGTGCTTCACCGTAAAAATTCGTGAGAGATCTCTGTATGTAGGATTGAGTTGTAATTTTTTGTGCTTCTGACCCAGGTTGTTATTTAACTTTAGTTAGTTTTGCACTTTTTGATTTGAGCAACAGAAGATTTTCGAAAAAATTGATCTTTACCTGCTCGTCTATTTTGACAGATTTTGCCACTCTTGCATTTGCTTCTTTATTCGATTTCCTTTTTGAATTCTTTTTGGGTTTTCAGAAGGAGTTGCTACATTAGCTTATGTTTTGATGGTTTTCAGTTGAAGTTGGACTCAAAAGGTTTTATCACTTCACTTATACTAATGTTGCTAATAAGAACTGTGTGAAGTTTTGTGTGAAAGAAATTTCCAGGTAGTGGAGATAATGGTGTAATAAGGAAGAGAAGGGTTTTTTGACTCAAGTAATAAGTGTATGAAGATGAAGATATTGATGTTATTCAAGTGGTGACTCTAAGAAGAATCTACTAGATACCAAATTCAGAGACCTGCAGAGTCTGTTTTCAAATAGGTAATGGTTTTGGTAAGAAAAGTTTCACGAAAATACTATCCAACTATATGTTTGCAGTTTTTAGTCAAGAAGGAAAGTTACAAAGTGAAAAGGGGACGGAAACGGATCCAGGGTGGCTCACACCACCCTGTGGCGCGGGCCCACCCCTGGCCACGCCACCAGGTGGTGAGTTCACCCCGGACTTCGCCTCCGACTCGTTTTCTCCCACTACCTTCCTTTTGATATGAAACTTCGTAATATATAACCCCCTGGATCTTCCGAGGTTCGTGTATCGTGTTTTTGTTGTGTTTTTGTTTCGATCTGTTTCTGCCAGGACATACTCTTTGAAAGTTTAGAAGCACAATGGTGTCCGCCAAGGATAAAGGGAAGGAGCCTATGGAGGAAGACCTCCAAGACCCCGGGAAGGAGAAGGAGATCGAGAGTGAAGATGAAGAGGAGGCAAAGCACACCGACACTACCATTGTGAGCATTGGAGTGGTGGAAAACCCCGCCAGGACTATTGGAGGGAAGCCTCTTCATCACTATTCAGATCCCTGGTCATTTCCTCCATGCACCAAGAATCCTTTCCATACCCTTATCCTTGAGCATCAATACCAGAATATGCCCAAGGGGAAATTACTCTCCAATTGGGATTTGCCTCGTTCTAGCCATGCAGGAAAAGAAGACTTTAAGGAGGAAGAGTGGGGAAACAATAGCAAGAGCTGGGATTCTCAACATAACATGATCATGAGCCGCATTGAGCAAAACTCACAGCTGATTCGTACCCTCACCTTCGAGATTGAGGACTTGGGGAAATTGGTCAAAGAGCTCATCGAGAGGATACCACCACCACCGAAGGAGTAATTCTTCATCAGGTTTGGCATCCCCTTGGTTTGTTCCAAGCTTGGGGGAGTGCCGCGGTATCACATCACTATCTTCTATCTTTTTACCTTGTTAGTAGAGTCATATCATGAATAGAGGAGTTATTTTGTAGTATGGTTTGCATTATGGAAGTGTCCCCTCTCTCGTTAGATATGTATCCCTTGGTGTGAGTTGCCGTTATGGATTATTAATGAGAATTTCTATCATTCACTCTTTTGCATAGCTTATATTAGTTTTCAATTCGTGGTTATATGATTGATCTTCTTGTTAGTATTTGTATCACTTTGGGATCATTGAGTTAATTTAGTTGGTTTTGGCAAACCTGGCTCGGTTGGTAGCACACTATTTTTGAGAGTTGAATGAAAAGATAAAAGTACTCTAAAGAAATATAATTTCATCATCTTTCTTTCTTGATTTGCTCATAAGTCTAGTATTCTCTAGTTAAGATCTTTTGTGCTTCCGAGGAAGATTGCATGTTTGTCTTTATCACTTGTATGTTTGTTGTTTCCTTCAACTCTTGTACTTGCTACCCAGCCTTGCTAGCCAAAAACCTGTACTGAGAGGGTATTCTTCTCGTGCATCCACCTCCTTAAAACCAAAAACCTTTGCCATTTGTGTCCACCATACCTACCTAGTAGCATTATTGCTATTCCAAGTAAATTCTTGTTTTGTCTACCTCCCAAATTAAACTTGTTATGTGAAAAGTAGTGATTGAAGCTCTCACAAACTTGATGGCATGCTTTACTTTCTTGCACTTAATAAACTTGAACCATTGTGCTCACCTATGTTGCGTATATGCTTGCGCTTTGTAAGTTGTGAATTAGCAGAACCATGTTGTCATGGGGAAAGCTTTCAACATTGCACTGGTACTTTGTACCAAGTTGATATCATGTTCTTTTGTCTATGGATGTCGTCGGTGTGAAATGAAATGGGAGCTTGTAAGTCATTGGAGTTATGCATATGTGTTAGAGAAACGCCTGGGCCGCTGGTCTAATCCATGTTGACATGGTGGAAACCTGTAGCGTAACCATAACGAGCATCTATGAAGCATTCTCCTTATAAAAAAATAGTCTGATATTGAGAAAAAAAAGAAAAAGAAAAAAAGAGATTATGAAAAGAGGAAAGAGAGAAAAAAGCACCATATTCCCATGGTAAATAAGAAGATTGCTGAGATGCTTGTTGTCTGCTTGCCTTGTCATTTTGATATGGGGATTCTTCCGTATCATCAGGCAAGGGGTACCCCGTTGGCAGTTCTCTATGATACACATATGCTTACGATGACAAGAACTTACTGGTGACTAAACTTGAGTAGCATGAGGAGCGGCCCTCGTATTCAAGGGACATGAGATTCTCAATTTACAACTTGTCAATGCATATCCCCATATTTGATCACTTTAACCTTAATCACCTAAAGATGCCTATGATTTTTGGGAGCTCTTTATGAGACTTGCAATCCCTGCTTCCCTCTGCGAAGGGCCTTTCTTTTACTTTGTAGTTGAGTCAGTAAACCTACTCCCTTCTATCTCAGCAATGATTTTGAGTTGTTGTGTTTCATTCATTCATATGATGATTTATTCAATCATGTATTATGTTCCTTGTTTTGCACATTGCTCTTATCTTGATGTTTACTACTTTGAAAGCTATCATTGAAAAACCAATTATTTGTGAACTCTAGCGAATTATCAACTATTCTTCGACCAAGAGCTAAGTTTGCCATTACCAATTATGATTCACTTTATGTATCTTTATTGTGTTTCCTTTACTCATTACAAGTTGAGTTATATAATAGTGAGTTGTCTTCTATTATGATCTATGTATTGATGAATGTGATGCTTCTTGTCCGTATTCTTTTATCGACTCGTCACTCCATAAACCTGAGGCCATGTTTATTGAGCTCAGTTTCGCTTGGGGACAAGCGAAGTCTAAGCTTGGGGGGAGTTGATACGTCCATTTTGCATCACTATTCTATGTCTTAATTCACTATTATTCATTGATATATTTCATATTGAGAGGTGATACTTATGTTATTTCATCTGTTTTTGCATGGTTGATGACTTTTGGAGCATGGACCGCTGTGGATTCTGATGGAAAAGGTGTTGTTTGGAGGCAAAATTCAAGATCAGAAAATCCAGGAAAATACAGAAAATCCTATTTTTCCAGAAGACTAAGGATGCCAGAAGACGGAGTGGAGATGGGCCACAGGGGGCCCACACCACCCCCTGGCGCGGGCAGCCCTAGGCCGCGCCAGCAGGTGGTGTGGCCACCCTGGCCCACTCTAGCCTCTCCCCTCTGGCGTATATCATCCTCTCGAAACCCTAAAACTCGGAGAGCGACCATAGAAAGATTCCGCCGCCTCTACGGGGCGGAAAACACCGAGAGAGAAAGATCTCTCCGGCAGACAGATTTCTGCCGGGGGAATTCCTTCCCGGAGAAGGGAGATCGTCGCCATCAACACCACCATCAAGCTGGACTTCATCGGGACCATCATCATCACCACCATCATCACCATCAGCACCATCTCCATATTGCTGTAACAATTGAGTTGAATCTTGCATAGTTCATAGGGGAAACTTTCCCGGTGTTGATTACTCTTTGTAGTTGATGCTATTGAGTGAACCATTGAATTATTTTTTATGTTTAGATTGTTATACATCATTATTCCATCTCTGATCATGATCCATATGATGTCTTGTGAGTAGTTCATTTTGTTCTTGAGGACATGGGACAAGTCATGTTGTTAGTAGTGGAGTTGTGTTGAGAAAGATTCAATAGTTTGATATTTAAGTTGTGGTCTACTTCTTCTAGTGGTGTCATGTGAACGTCGACTACATGACACTTCACCTATATGGGCCTAGGGGAATGCATTGTGTATTTGGCTACTAATCGTAGGGGTTGCCGGAGTGACAGAAACCTGAACCCCCATTAGGAAACCATTGCACAAGGGACGTAAGGGTCTTAGAGTTTAAAGTTGTGGTTAGGTTTCTACCTTAATTACTTTCTTGTACTTACGGATGTTTGCAAGAGGTATAATCACAAGTATGTATTAGTCCTAGGAAGGTTGGTACATTAGCACAGGTTCACCCACACAACACTTAGCAAGCAAAAGAAGATTAATCAACTATATGAAGCGAAAGCACTTGACAGTCTTCCCATGTGTCCTCGAGAACGTTTGGTCATCTTAAGTAATACAACCGGCTTGTCCTTTGCTGCATAAAGGATTGGGCCACTTGCTGCATTTATTCCTATTGTCTTTTATTTACTCGTATTTTGTTTACTTGCTTTATCAAAAAACCCTAAAAATCCGTTTGCTAAGTATTTGCAGAGAATTCCTGATCCATACCACTAGCCAGCACCTTCTGCTCCTCGTTGGGTTCGACACTCTTACTTATCGAAAATACTGCGATACACCCCCTATACTTGTGGGTCATTAATCCTCACATCAAAGCCATTCCTTCTGGTTATCCCGATTTCTGTCACTTTAGGGCCATTGGTTCCGGACAACAACGTGTGTATACAACTTGTAGGTAAGACCATAAACAATACTATCATAATGAATCAATAACATGTTCAGATCTGAAATCATGGCACTCGGGCCCTAGTGGCAAGCATTAAGCATAACAAGTCATAACAAAGTCATAAAGCACTAATAAAAGATACTAGGCACCATGCCCTAACAATCTGATGCCATTACATGAATGATCTCATCCAATACCTACCATCCCCATAGCCTACAGCGGGGGATTACTCACTCATAAATGGGGGAAACATGGATGGTCGATGGAGAAGCGATGGTGATGATGATGGCGATGATCTCCTCTAATTCCCCGTCCCGGCAGGGTGCCGGAACGGAGTTTCTGGTGCTGTTTCGTGGAATCTGGTGGTGGCGGCGGAGCGGAACTCCTTCTGGAAAAACGTCAAACCCCCCTGAGTTTTTAGGTCAGAAGGCAACTTATAGGTGAAGAGGGAGACCGAGGGGAGTCAGGGTGGCGGACCACCCTGGCGTGGCCTGGCTTTCTCGGCGCCAGTGGTGTGGTTTAGGCCCAGCCCCCTCCGTCTCAGATTCGCTCCGGAGTCTTACGTGAAATAGGATTTTGGGCATATTTTCTAGGATTTTTCCGATAGTTGATTTTCTGCACAAAAAGTAGACACTGTGGCAATTCTGCTGAAAACGTCGGTCCGTGTTAGTTGCATCCAAATCACACAAGTTTAGAGGAGAAACAATAGCAAAAGTGTTCGGGAAAGTAGATACGTTTTGGACGTATCAACTCCCCCCAAGCTTAGCTTATTGCTTGTCCTCAAGCAATTCAGTTGAAAACTAAGTGCGATAAAAGAACTTTCACGAACACATTTGCTTCATATGATGTATATATTCTCAGCATGTGATCAACTACTTAGTCAATTCATAATAAAGAGTATGCAACTAAGTTTACTTAATAGGCATTGCAAGCTATGAAGAGATTCCAACTCAAAAATAATAAGTAGCATGAAGCATAAACATAAGCAACATAACAATGCTCATAACAAGGTATGATAGAGTGGTATCTCGCTTGCCTTTGATTATGAATGCCAAGGCACCTCTGAAGTTCAGGTGAAGAATAGAAGTAAAGATATCAAAGATACAAGCATCAAAGTCATAACACAAATAATCAAGTAATGAGACAAGCACAAAGAATGACAACTATGCTCTCAAGAAGGTGCTCAAAGAATATGTGGAGACTCAACAAGTAAAAGAAAAGGTTTTGAATAGTTTGGAAGGCTTCCAAATGCTGAAAGTATGGTACTTGTTAGCTTTGAGCTCTCATTCCCCCTATCATAAGCATCTTTAAATGGTTAAGGTTAAAGTGACACAACTAAGAGGATATGCTTGACAAGTTATAAATCGAAGTCTCATGCCCCTTACTTATGAAGATCGATCCTCATGCTACTCAACTTCAGTAATGAGTAAGCTCTTGTCATTGTAAGTATATACGTATCATAGAGAACCGCCAACGGCGTACCCCTTTCACATGATACAGGAGCTATCCCATAATCAAAATGACAAGGCAAGCAGACAATGAGCATCTCAGCGATCTTTTTATTTACTATGTGCATAGATTTTTATTGAGGATGCTTCATAGAATGCTCATTATAGTTATGCTACAAGTTTCCACCATGATTAGGCATGGCTTAGGCTAGTGACCCGGGCGTTTCTCTAACATACATACAAACTCCATGATCTTACAAGTTCCACTTTTATTTCACACCGCCGGGATCCATAAGCAAAAGAACATGATATCAACGAGGTACTAAGTACCAGTGCAATGTTGAAATCGTTCCCCACGATACATGGTTCTGCTAACTTCAACTTATAAAGCGCAAGCATATACGGAACAAAGAAGGACGCAATGGTTCAGGTTTATTAAGTGCAAGAAAGTAAAGTGTGCCATCAAGTTCGTGAGAGCTTTACTAACTAACTTTCTCATAACAAGCAAACATTTTATTCGGAAGAAAATAAGGCATATTGAATATGCACGGAACTAGCAAATGATGCTAATAGGTAGGTATGGTGGACACTTTGGCAATATTTGGTTTTAGGGAGTTGGAAACATGACTGAAACACACTCAGTGAAAGTGAAGGCTAGCAATAGTAAGGGAGCGACAAACGAGAGAGCAACAGCTGTGATAATCATGCTTGCAACAAAACATGACTAATCATGGCATGAAAGTGATTCAAGATCCTCAAGGCAAAATAATTCATCGAGGCTTAACTGATTATTACATTCATGTGCATGCGTGAGCATGTGCCAAGTCAATTCAAATGAAACATTCAGAGGAGGATACCACAGTGTCATACCAAGTTATGAATAGAGTAATGCAAGCAAACATTCATAAGACATGCTACAAACTATTAGCAAGCTAGAACTAATCATACGAAAGCAAGAACTACTAAGCATCCAAAGATAACATACACCCTACACGAACAGGCTAAGCATGCCCACAATGATGAATATATGTACAAAAATGAAAACAAGTAGAGTTTGTTACCAGCCTCTTACCACGCCTCAAGTTGTCATTAATCCGCATTATTGCTCTTCACTTGTGTGGCTTGAATAATAATATGAAACCAATATCCACTGAGGACTGCTGAACCCTGTAGCAAACTCACAAAACCAGAGAAGAACGACAAATATTTTTGTTGTTTTCGATTTTAAAACAAGAACCAAAAGGGAAAAACAAGAAAAGCAAAATCTTTTTGGGTTTTTCGAATAGTTCAAACAAAGCAAAAAGGGAAAAACAAACCAAGGAAAAAAGAAGAAGAAGCAAACCAAAGAGAAACAACAGACATATTTTTGGTCTTTTTGTGTTTTACAAAGCAAAAGCAAAGAAAGAACGAAAACTAAAAAGAGAACGAAACATGAATATACAAAGTACCGACGCAACATGATAGGGAGATGAGTGCGATGTCGGCGTACCTCCCCCCAAGCTTAGGCTTTTGGCCTAAGTGGGTATCAATCCAGATATGGGTAAGGGTTCCAAGCAGGAGGATCATGGTAAGAATGGTCATAGTTGGGCCCGTGGGAAGAAGAAGAAGCTCCCCAATCATAAGCAGGCTGCTGATATGAAGACTCCCCCTCATTCGAGGGCTAGACCGAATCATCTGTGACCTCCCTTCTAGTATCCTGCTCCTGTTGGGAGAGCTCTCCCAAGTACGTGTCAAGCTCCTCCTCAGTGAGGGACCATCCTTCCCTGTTATCAAGGTTAAACAAAACAGGTGCAGGCAAAAGAACAACACGCTCGGACTTACTCTTTCTCCAACCAGCCTTAAGGAAGGTTATTTCATAAGACAACTCACTCATACTAGCCCATGAGGAAACAAATTTATGATGTATCATGAAATTAAGATCAAGCCTTTATATGGGAAACTGTAGGTCTAGATGATGAGGCACTAAACCATGCAATGCTAGTAAACGAGAAGCAATGAGGCCTCCACAAATTCCACCTTTCTCACGGTTAGCAGCAAGACGGAAAGCTATCAAAGCACCTAAGTTGTAAGACCTATCTCGTTTAAGAGCAGCAAAGATAAATGCTAGATCATATGAAGATAACTTATTGGCAGTTTTCCTAGCAAGAACACACTTGGCAATAAAGTAGGCAAAGTAGCGACTGGAGGGAAGATGAATGTTACCGATTTTCCCACTCTCCTTCGAGAAGCTGCTCCATTGGCAAATTTCTGCGTATAAATCCATAAGTGGTTCAGGTCGCTCCTTAATCCTTCTACATGATCCCCATTGAGGTACCTTAATAGCTGCACAAAAGTCATCGATAGAAAGGTTGACAGCAATATTGTAAATTTTGTAGTGGACCATGGGGTTAGGCAAAGAGTGACTAAATTGAAAGTCCTGCACCACAGACATGGTTAGCTTCACAAATTGACAAGGTTCATCTTCCAAAAAGTGCTCCAACCCTGCATTAGAAACCAAAGTGTGGAAATCTTGGAGAATTCCCGCAGCTCTCATAAACTCAGAGCATGGATAAATGGAAGGAAAAACTTCCTCCTCCCGGTGGACCTTCATGACCTCAGGCACCCATAGTTCATGTTGGTTTAGGTGATGCTCATTCATCTTCTATTCTGAAATTTAAACTCCTATTAAACAAGTGATTGCAAAGTGAATATAATGAAGGATTCTACTCATAGGGACTTGTAAGAGGCCTAAACATGCATCAAAACTATATCTCTAAGCATCAAACAAGCTTACAAGCTCTCATAACTTGTCACCTACAGCAGCAAAATACTCAAGATATAATCCACTAAACACAAATCTACTTGGACAAGGGGAGGAGTCACATACCAGGGAACAAATACTCCAAATTTCAGCAAGAAATATGGGCTGAGCAAGGAGATCGAAAAAAACGAGAGCAAGCACAGCAAGAACGCGATTTTGAGCAATGAACTAGAGCTTACTCGGGAGAGAGAAGAAAGTGGCATGTGAGAGAGTTAGTGGGGAGGCAGGGGTGGCCCACACCATGGCATGGCGCCACCTAGGGCAGGCCGCGCCACCAGGTGGTGTGCCTGCCTGGTGGGTCCCCCTGGTACCTCCTAGGCACTCCTCTGCCCTTTTTTCACGTAAAAAATTAATATGAATTTTCTGGAAATTTTCGAGACACTATATTTTTGGGCATTTTTCAGGTATAGAAGAATGATTTTCTGACAGACAGACTTTCTCGGAAAATGATGCAATGAAAAAACAAGGCTAGAACTACAGGAGTTCTAAGACACTCTAACATGCAAGCAACTAACAAGAAAAAGAAAACTAAACGAAAGCAAAAACTAAAATGGATAGAATAGAAGTAAGCGGAGATAATCATGGTGAAAACATTGTTTTGCTCAATGAAATCCTTTTGTTAACAAGGTTGATCAGGTCTTGTTACCAAAACAATTTTATATGACACAAAACTTTGTATTCCACTAATGATTATGTTACCTCAACTTTGATAGCAATGGTCCCAATCATAATAGTTTCAAATTTCTCTCTTGGTATGGGACAATATATCTCTCCAAGTTGAATGCCCTCAACATGTTCAATTGAATTCAAACCATAAGTCCTCTCAATCTTCTTGGGGAAATAGACAGTATGTTCCTTGTCATTAATATTGAAAGTCACCTTTCCTTGATTACAATTAATAACAGCTCCTGCAGTATTAAGAAAAGGTCTCCCAAGAATAATAGACATATTATCGTCTTCAGGCATTTCAAGCACAACAAAATCAGTTAATATCAAGCAATTATGAGCCACTTGAACAGCTACATCCTCACATATACCAACAGGAATAGTGGTAGATTTATCAGCCATTTGCAAAGATATATCAGTTGGTATTAATTTTTCAAGTTTAAGTCTCTTATAGAGAGAGAAAGGAATAACACTAACACCAGCTCCCAAATCACACAAAGCAGTTCTAACATAACTATTCTTAATAGAGCATGGGATAGTTGGAATCCCTAGGTCTCCAAGTTTCTTAGGAACCCTACCATTGAAGGAATAATTAGCAAGTAAAGTAGAGATTTCTTCATTAGGGATCTTCCTTTTATTCTAGACAATATCCTTCATATACTTTGAGTAAGGAGGCAATTTAATCGCATCAATCAAAGGAATTTGCAGGAATAAAGGTTTCATCCACTCACAAAACTTATTATAGTGTTCATCTTCCTTTGACTTGTGTTTCTTATCAGGGAAAGGCATAGATTTTTGGACCCAAGGCTCTCTTTCACTACCATGTTTCTTAGCAGCAAGATCTTCTTTAGTGTATTTAGTATTCTTAGTGTGTTTTTCAGATTCTTCTTCAACTTTTTCTTCATTAGGAGCTTCATTTTCTTCATTAGCACTTTCAGTTTCAGCATCAGAAATAGATATACTATTAGGATCTATAGCAGGTTTAGAGGGTTCTACAACAGTTTTATGTTTCTTTTTCCTTTTCTTACGAGTAGAACCACTATTTTCAGCTTGTTGAGAATCCTACTCAATTCTTTTGGGATGCCCCTCAGGATATAGAAGATCCTGGGTAGAAGCTCCACTTCTAGTTCTAATTTCATAAGCATGTTTTTCTTTAGCAGCATTAACTAGCAAGTCTTTTTGCACTTTAATGAGTTGATCTATTTGAGTTTGATACATTTGAAAGTGTTTAACAATCATTTTAACATCATTAGAGGTTCTTTCCACAATATCTTTCAACTCAACAATAGCTCTAGTGTTTTCCATTAGATGATTTTGCACCCTTTTATTAAAATTATCTTGCTTAACAATAAAGATATCGAATTCTTCTAAGCATTGATCAGGAGGTTTAGAGTAAGGGATATCACCTTCATCAAAGTGTTGGAGAGAGTGTACCTCAATAGTGGATGAATAGGGAATTGGCTTACATAATTCTTCTATAGGAGGTAAATTCTTGACATTTGCAGCTTTAATTCCCTTCTCCTTAAGACACTTCTTATCTTCCTTCATCACTTCATCATTTAATTCAATAACTCCCCTCTTCTTTGATGTGGGAATAGGCACAGGAATAGTTGGTTCAGGTACAATTACTTCAGGTATAGCTGGTTCAGGAGGATTCCAATCTTCATAGTTCTTACTTATTTTAGCCATTAATTCTTCAGCTTCCTTAGGAGTCCTATTCCTGAAAACACAATCAGCACAACTATCCAGGTATGTCCTAGATTCTTCGGTTAGTCCATTATAAAAATATATCAAGAAGCTCATTCTTAGGTAATGGACTTCCAGCCTGTGCATGAATCAAAGCACAAAACCTTGCCCAAGATTCAGGCAATATCTCTTTTTCTCCTTGTTTAAAATCAAAAAGTTCCTTCAAAATAGCATGTCTAGCACTAGGAGGAAAATATTTCTGCAGGAAAGTACTAATCAAGCAATCAGGGCTATCAATAGATCCAGGAGGTAAGTTGTTAAACCAAGTTTTAGCTTCTCCTTTCAGTGAAAAGGGGAAAATCTTAGCAACAAAGTAAGTACGCATCTTAATATCATCAGAAAACAAGCCACTCATGGTAGAGAGTTCATTCATATGTGCTACCGCACTTTCATTCTTAGTCCCACAAAAAGGTTCTTTCTCGACAATAGCTATGTAAGATAGATCGAGAGAGAAATCATAATCTTTATCTTTAATGTCAATGGGAGAAGCAGCAAACTTAGCAATAGGAGACAATTTGGGTCTAATAGTACGCCTCTCAAGGAGACTCTTAGCAGCGCTCCTATCATGGGTGTTTTTACATTCTTTAATAAATTCATCGGTCATCTCAACATAACCATCTTCAATATCATAACTCTCACTAGACTCAGGAGAACTAACAGGTGTGGTAGTGTCTTCATTAGGAGTTTCAGTATTTCCAACTATAGTTCTAGCAATTGTAGCATCTAGGAAAGGACCTAATGAACCACTCTTATCAAGCATAGTAGAAGCAGCATCATAAGCGTCAGAAGTTTCAGATTCAGCAGTAGTAGCAGTGTGTGTAGCATGCATATGTGGTGGTGTAAGGAACTTACTCATAATAGACAATGAATCAAGAGCAACAGAGGTGTTCAGAACCATACCTCTTTTTGTAGTGGATGGTAAAATAGGAACCTTGACATCACGAGACTTACCCATGATGGATGGATAGCAGCGAACAATAGAGAATCCAAGTGAACTTGATAAATAAAGCTATGCTCCCCAAGAACGGCGCTGTAAAAATAGTCTTGATGACCCACAAGTATAGGGGGTGTATCGCAGTATTTTCGAGGGAAGTGAAACCCAATTTATTGATTCGACACAAGGGGAGCCAAAGAATATTTATAAGGCTTAACAACTGAGTTGTCAATTCAGCTGCACCTGGAAACAATCTTGCTCATAGCAGTTTATCAGTAGCAACAGTTTTATAGTAGGAATAGTAAAGTAATAGCAGTAGTAAAGTAAGGACAGTAGTAACAACAGCAGTAAACAGTAGGATTCGAGTGTGGTAGGCATAGGGATGGATGGACGGGCGTTGCATGGACAAGACAATTCACATAGCAATCAGAACAAAGGGCAATTGCAGATAAATAAGATAAAGCATCCAAGTACTTGATAACCCTAGGCATGTGTTTCATATATAGTCATACGTGCTTGCAATGAGAACTTGCACAACATCTTTTGTCCTGCCAGCCCGTTTGCAGCGAGGCCTCAAGGGAACTACTGGAAATTAAGGTGCTCCTTTTAATAGAGCACCGGAGCAAAGCATTAACACTCCGTGAACACATGTGATCCTCACATCAAATCCATTCCCTCCGGTTATCCCGATTTCTATCACTTCGGGGCCATTGGTTCCGGACAACAACGTGTGTATACAACTTGTAGGTAAGACCATAAACAATACTATCATAATGAATCAATAACATGTTCAGATCTGAAATCATGGCACTCGGGCCCTAGTGACAAGCATTAAGCATAACAAGTCGCAACAAAGTCATAAAGCACTAATAAAAGATACTAGGCACCATGCCCTGACAATCCTATGCCATTACATGAACGATCTCATCCAATCCCTACCATCCCCATAGCCTACAGCGGGGGATTACTCACTCATAGATGGGGGAAACATGGATGGTCGATGGAGAAGCGATGGTGATGATGATGGCGATGATCTCCTCCAATTCCCCGTCCCGGCAGGGTGCCAGAACGGAGTTTCTGGTGCTGTTTCGTGGAATCTGGTGGTGGCGGTGGAGCGGAACTCCTTCTGGAAAAATGTCGAACCCCCCCTGAGTTTTTAGGTCAGAAGGCAACTTATAGGCAAAGAGGGAGACCGAGGGGGAGTCTGGGACGGCCAGACCACCCCCTGGCATGGCCTGGGCTTGCCCGCGCGGCCAGGTGGTGTGGCCTGGGCCCAGCCCCCCTCCGTCTCGTATTCTGGCTCCGGGAGTCTTTTGGTGAAATAGGATTTTTGGCATATTTTCCGGGATTTTTCCTGATAGTTGATTTTCTGCACAAAAAGTAGACACCAGGGCAATTCTGCTGAAAAATGGCCACCGTGTTAGTTGCATCCAAATCACACAAGTTTAGAGGAGAAACAATAGCAAAAGTGTTCGGGAAAGTAGATACGTTTTGGACGTATCAGCTTGCAACTTAATACTGGAGGGGGTTCAGATGATAACCTAAAGGTGAATTATTAGTCATAGATGCAGTTGGATTACGGTCTATGTATAATGTTGTAATGCCCAATCAAATCTCAAAGGAGTCAAGATGAGTAGTATATGCATGTATGCTTTCTCGATGTTTGCCAATTGCCCGGCTATAATTTGTTCACCCAATATGTCATCTATCTTAAGGAGAGCCACCACTAGTGAACTATGGACCCCGGTCCTTTCTTTTATCATCAATCTACAACTGTTTACTAATTTCTATTTACTTTCTGCAAACTATTACTTTCTCCCACACAATACGTTTAATCCTTTGTTTTTAGCAAAACCGGTGAGATTGACAACCTCACTGTAAGTTGGGGGCAAAGTTCTGTGGTTGTGTTGTGCAGGTTTCCACGTTGCTACTAGCACCGGTAGTACGCCCTGCCAAAGGCTAGCTAGCAACACCTTGGAGGTGTTTCCTTGCTCCTACTAGATTTATAACCTCGGTTTCATAACTGAGGGAAAACTTGCTGTTGTGCTCATCATACCTTCCTCTTGGGGTTCCCCAACAAGCTCGATATTTTGGGCCATCATGCGGCTGCGGCACACGGTATACCGACAGGGACCTATCGGTATACGGTGAGCTAACTGGACTTACCATGATACCGTTATGCCGATAGGATGCTTGGTTTGCTTATGCATGCTGCAATACCCACGGTGCATGCAGGCACCTATCAGCATACTGTATGACGATAAGTCTAGTTGGCTCGCCATACTGCATAACCTGTGCCGCAGTCGTGCTATATTTCAAAATTCCAAATTTCGTGTGTCTCTACTATATAAAAAATTCTTACTGTGGTTTTCGTCATCGCACTTCATCCATCGTCTGTTGTCCTTCTCATGACCGTTCGCTCGCGATCAGTTTTGTAAAGGTTTTGGATTGGAAGGCACCAGCTCACTCCCGATCGGACATACATAAACCCCCTGATCTCCCTCAAAATAGATCAGAAGTTTGAGGATATGCGGCGTGCTGACTCGTGTATTAACGAGCTCGTTGGGGAACCCCAAGAGGAAGGTATGATGAGCACAGCAGTAAGTTTTCTCTCAGTTATGAAACCGAGGTTATCAATCCAGTAGGAGCAAGGAAACACCCCAAAGGTGTACCTAGCTAAACTTTGGCGAGGCGATCATCGGTGCCAGCAACGTGGAGACCTGCACAACACAACCAGAACTCTGTCCCCAACTTGCGATGAGGTTGTCAATCTCACGGTTTTGCTGAAAACAAAGGATTAAACGACGAGTGGAAGAAAGTAATAGTTTGCAGAAAGTAAACACAAAGCAAGAAAGCTTGATTGTAGATTGATAGTAAAACAAAGGACCGGGGTCCATAGTTCACTAGAGGTGGCTCTCCTTAAGATAGATGACATGTTGGGTGAACAAATTACAGCGGGGCAATTGACAAACATCGAGAAAGCATACAAGCATATACTACTCATCTTGACTCCTTTGAGATTCGATTGGGAATTACAACATTATACATAGACCGCCATCCAACTGCATCTATGACTAATAATCCACCTTTAGGTTATCATCCGAACCCCCTCTAGTATTAAGTTGCAAGCAACGGATAATTGCATTACGAATTGCATGTAAAGTAAACAATACGATTGTTCTATGAACAAAGGATTGTTGTTTTCTCCCTAGTAGCAACATCACATCTAGTACCTTAGAGATTTCTGTCACTTCCCCAGATTACTAGAGGCATGAACCCACTATCGAGCATAAATACTAACTCTTGGAGTTGCTAGCATCTACTTGGCCAAGATAGCTACTTACAACGGAAAGCATGCAAGATCACAAATAACAAAGACATGATAGAATCAATAATCAATCTGAAATAGCATCTCAATATCCATCGGATCCCCACAAACACAACATGCAGAATTACAAATAGATGATCTTGATCATGAACGGAGCTCACAAGATCTAAACATGATAGCACAAAGGAGGAGACCCAGCCATCTAGATCCTACATGGACCCGTAGTCCAGAGATGAACTACTCACGCATCACACCGGAGGCTTGCATGATGATGAAGAAGGCCTCCAGGGTGAATTCCCCTCTCCGGCAGGGTGCCGGGAAGAGCTTCAGATCCCTCCCGATCTAGGGATGGAGATGACGGCGCCTACAGACTCTTTTGTGGAATTTTGATCGGGTACTTAGGGTTTCTGTATCGGAGGCAATATATAGGCGAAAGGAGAGGCCGAGGGGGTGCCTGGGGCGGCCAGACCACCCCCTGGCGCGGGCCAGGCCTGGCCACGTGGCCAGGTGGTGTGGTCGGGCCTTAGCCCCTCTTCGTCTCGTATTCTGGCTCTAGGTTTACCTCGGTGAAAACTGACTTTGGCTTTTGTCCCGTCCAATTCTGAGAATATTCATTTCCTGACTTTCCTGGAACCAAAAATAGCAGAAAACAGGTAGCTGGCACTATGGCTCTTGTTAATAGGTTAGTCCAAGAAATCATATGAAAAGTACTCCAAAGTGTGGACAAAACATAAGAAAGTAGATAAAACCAAGCATGGAACATCAAAAATTATGGATACGTTTGCAACGTATCACGGCGTCACGCGGTCGACGAGGAATGGGTCAGGCAGACGGGCGAGATCAAGGAGGCAGCGACACACACGTGCACCATCGGTGGCCACCCCTCTATCTCAAGAGGACCTGGTCGAAAGGAACCGGCGAGGCGAGCAGTGAAATGGGGGCAGCTGGGCAGGGGAGACGAAAAGGGCAGGGGCTGGCCTGCGTGGAGTGGCCAGCGTGAGGCGTGGGGCTGGCAGCCACGCCTCTATCTCAGGAGGACCTGGCCAAAAGGAATCGATGAGGTGAGTAGTGATATGGGGGCAGTCTGGCAGGGGAGACGAGAAGGGCAGTAGGTGCGGTCGGTGGCGGAAGGAAGGTGAAGCTGGAGTGTAGAATTGTATAGAATAATAATCGATGACGATATTGTGGCAATTACAAGAGGTATATATGAGGGTCTAGGTGCACCGGCCTAGCCCTATAAAAAACCGACTAGGACACTTAAACCTAACAAGAGTTGTATTCTAACATCCCCCCATAGTGTCAATGGTAGGCTCAACGACATTGAGATTGAAACGAATGTCTTGAAACGGAGTAGTCGCCATGCCTTTAGTAAAGATATCAGGAAGCTGAGCTAAAGTAGGCACATGTAGAACACGAATTTGACCAACAGCCACCTTCTCTCGAACAAAATGAATGTTGATCTCTATATGCTTGGTACGACGGTGTTGAACAGGATTCACTGACATGTAAACAGCTGAAATATTATCACAGTAAACAATAGTAGCTTGCTCAATAAGGCCATGCAGCTCCGACAGCATCTGGCGCAACCAAACCGTATCAGCAACCGCATGAGCCACATCGTGATACTCACCTTCGGCTAACGAACAAGAAACTGTAACTTGCCTTTTTGAAGACCAAGAAACCAAATTGTTACCAAGAAAACACAAAATCCGGATATGGACCGTCGAGTATCGGGGAAACCAGTCCAGTCTGTATCATAGTAAGCTGTCAACAAGGTAGGAGAGGATTTGTTTATATGAAGACCTAAATCTAATGTGCCTTTGAGATATCGAAGAATACGTTTGAGATGGTTGAAGTGAGGAGCACGAGGATCATGCATGTAAAGGCAAGCTTGTTGGACAGAAAAAGAAATTCAAGACGAGTAAGAGTAAGATATTGGATGGCGCTGGTAAGACTACGATAAAGAGAAGGATCAGAGAAGGGATCACCATCGGTAGAAAGTTTTGAACCTGTATCAGTAGGAGTATGATGACCCACAAGTATAGGGGGTGTATCGTAGTATTTTCGATAAGTAAGAGTGTCGAACCCAACGAGGAGCAGAAGGTGCTGGCTAGTGGTATGGATCAGGAATTCTCTGCAAATACTTAGCAAACGGATTTTTAGGGGTTTTCGATAAAGCAAGTAAACAAAGTACGAGTAAATAAAAGATAGTAAGAATGAATGCAGCAAGTGGCCCAATCCTTTATGCAGCAAAGGACAAGCCGGTTGTATTTCTATAGATGACCAAACGTTCTCGAGGAGACATGGGAAGACTGTCAAGTGCTTTCGCTTCATATAGTCGATTAATCTTCTCTAGCTTGCTAAGTGTTGTGTGGGTGAACCTGTGCTAATGTACCGCCCCATCCAAGACTAATACATACTTGTGATTAAACCCCATGCAAACATCCGTAAGTACAAGAAAGTATTTAAGGTAGAAACCTAACCACAGCTTTAAACTCTAAGACCCTTACGTCCCTTGTGCAATGGTTTCCTAACGGGGGTTCAGGTTTCTGTCACTCCGGCAACCCCTACGATTAGTAGCCAAATACACAATGCATTCCCCTAGGCCCATATAGGTGAAGTGTCCTATAGTCGACGTTCACATGACACCACTAGAAGAAGTACACCACAACTTAAATAACAATCTATTGAATCTTTCTCAACGCAACTCCACTACTAACAACGAGACTTCTCCCAAGTCCTCAAGAACAAAACGAACTACTCACAAGACATCATATGGATCATGATCAGAGATGAAATAATGATGTATAACAATCTGAACATAAACAATAATTCAATGGTTCACTCAATAGCATCAACTACAAAGAGTAATCAACACCAGGAAAGTTTCCCCTATGAACTATGCAAGATTCAACACAATTGTTACAGCAATATGGATATGGTGATGAGGGTGTTGATGGTGATGATGGTGGTGATGATAATGATGATGATAATGATGATGATCCCGATGAAGTCCAGCTTGATGGTGGTGTTGATGGCGATGATCTTCCCTCTCCGGGAAGGAATTCCCCTGGCAGAAATCTGTCTGCCGGAGAGATCTTTCTCTCTCAGTGTTTTCCGCCCGCAGAGGCGGCGGAATCTTTCTGTGGTCGCCCCCCGAGTCTTAGGGTTTCGTGGGGATGATATACGCCAGAGGAGAGAGGCTGGAGTGGGCCAGGGCGGCCACACCACTCCCTGGCGTGGCCTAGGCCTGCCCGCGCCATGGGGTGGTGTGGGCCCCCTGTGGCCCACCTCCACTCCATCTTCTGGCATCCCGAGTCTTCTGGAAAAATAGAATTTTCCGTATATTTTCCCGGATTTTCTGATCTTCGCGAATTTTGCCTCCAAACAGCACCTTTTCCATCAAAATCCTGACTGCAGCGGTCCATGCTCCAAAAGTCATCAACCATGCAAAAATAGATGAAATAACATGAGTATCACCTCTCAATACGAAATATATCAATGAATAATAGTGTATTAATACATAGAATAGTGATGCAAAATGGACGTATCAACTCCCCCCAAGCTTAGACTTCGCTTGTCCCCAAGCGAAACTGAGCTCAATAAACATGACCTCAAGTTTATGGAGTGAAGAGTCAATAAAAGAATACGGACAAGAAGCATCACATTCATCTAATACATAGATCCTAATAGAAAACAACTCACTATTATATAACTCAACTTGTAATGAGTAAAGGAAACACAATAAAGATACACAAAGTGAATCATGATTGGTAATGGCAAACTTAGCTCTTGGTCGAAGAATAGTTGATACTTTGCTAAGTTCACAATAGCTGGTTTTCAAAGAAAGCTTTCAAAGTAGTAAACTTCAAGACAAGAGCAATGTGCAAAACAAGGAACACAAGAAACATGAATGCATAAATCATCATATGAATGAATGAAACACAACAACTCAAAATACTTGCTGAGATAGAAGGGAGTAGGTTTACTGACTCAACTACAAAGTAAAAGAAAGGCCCTTCAAAGAGGGAAGCAGGGATTGCAAGTCTCATAAAGAGCTCCCAAAAATTATGACACTTACTAGCTTTCAGCTCTCATTGCCCCTATCATAGGCATCTTTAGTTGATTAAGGTTAAAGTGACACAACTAAGAGGATATGCTTGACAAGTTATAAGTTGAAATCTCAAGCCCCTTACTTATGAGTACCGATCCTCATGCTACTCAACTTCAGTCACGAGCAAGCTCTTGTCATTGTAAATACATGCGTATCATCGAGAACCGCCAACGGGGTACCCCTTGCACATGATACAGGAGCTATCCCATAATCAAAATGACAAGGCAAGCAGACAGTGAGCATCTCAGCGATCTTTTTATTTACTATTTGCATAGGTTTTTATTGAGGATGAATGCTCACTATAGTTATGCTGCAAGTTTCCACCATGATTAGGCATGGCTTAGGCTAGCGGCCCAGGCATTTCTCTAACACACATATAAAATCCATGATCTTACAAGTTCCACTTTTATTTCACACCGCCGGGATCCATAAGCAAAAGAACATGATATCAACTAGGTACAAGTACCAATGAAGTGTTGAAAGCGGTCCCCATGATACATGGTTCGGCTAACTTCAACTCATAAAGCACAAGCATATACGCAACAAAGAAGGACCCAATGGTTCAAGTTTATTAAATGTAAGAAAGTAAAGTATGCCATCAAGTTCGTGAGAGCCTTAATCACTAATTTTCGCATAACAAGTTTAATTTGGGAGGTAGACAAAACAGGAATTTACTTGGGATAGCAATAATGCTACTAGGTAGGTATGGTGGACACAAATGGTAAAGGTTTTGGTTTAAAGGAGGTGGCTGCACGAGAAGAGTTCCCTCTCAGTACAGGTTTTTGGCTAGCAAGGCTGGGTAGCAAGTATAAGAGTTGAAGGAAACAAACAAACATACAAGTGATAGAGACAAATATGCAATCTTCCTTGGAAGCACAAAAGATCTTAACTAGAGAATACTAGACTTATGAGCAAATCAAGAAAGAAAGATGATGAAATTATTTTTCTTTAGAGTACTTCTATCTTTTTCATTCAACTCTCAAAAATAGTGTTGCTATTGACCGAGCCAGGTTTGCCAAAACCAACTAAATTAACTCAATGATCCCAAAGGGATACCAATACTAACAACAAGATCAATCATATAACCACGAATTGAAAACTAATATAAGCTATGCAAAAGAGTGAATGATAGAACTTCTCATTAATATTCCATAACAGCAAATCACACCAAGGGATACATATCTAACGAGAGAGGGGACACTTCCATAATGCAAACCATACTACATAATAACTCCTCTATTCATGATGTGACTCTACTAATAATGTAAAAAGATAGAAGATAGTGATATGATACATGACTCCCCAAGCTTAGAACAAACCAAGGGGATGCCAAACCTGATGACGAATTACTCCTTAGGTGGTGGTGGTATCCTCTCGATGAGCTCTCTGATCAGTTTCCCCAAGTCCTCAATCTCGAAGGTGAGATTACGAATAAGCTGCGAGTTTTGCTCAATGCGGCTCATGATCATGTCGGGTTGAGAATTCCAGCTCTTGCTATTCTTTCCCCACTCTTCCTCCTTGAAGTTTTCTTTTCCTGCATGGCTAGAACGAGGCAAATCCCAATTGGAGGGTAATTTCTCCTTGGGCATATTCTGGTATTGATGCTCATGGATAAGGGTATGGAAAGGATTCCTGGTGCGTGGAGGAAGTGACCGTGGAGCCAAACTGTGACGAGGAGCTTTCCCCCCAGTCTGCATCCGTGCAGTCCTTCTAATCTTGGCAGGTTTCACCACTACAATGCTTGCAATGGTGGTGCTGGTATGTGGACATTGGCCTTGCTCCTCTTCACCTTCACTCTTGATCTCCTTCTCCTTCCCGTCTTCCTCCATGGGCTCCTTCCCTTTATCCTTGGTGGACACCATTGTGCTTCTAAGCTCTCAAAGAGTATGTCCTGAAAGAAACAGATCGAAACGAAAACATGACGAAAACACGATATCCGGACCTCGGGGGATCCGGGGGGTTATATATTACGAAGTTTCATATCAAAAGGAAGGTACTGGGAGAAAACGAGTCGGAGGCGGAGTCCAGGGTGGAATCACCACCTGGTGGCGCGGCCAGGGGTGGGCCCGTGCCACAGGGTGGTGTGAGCCACCCTGGCTCCGGTTCCGTCCCTTTTTTGCTTCGTAGCTTTCCTTACTGACTGAAAACTGCAAAAATATAGTTGGATTGTATTTTCGCGGAACTTTTCTTACCAGAACTGTTACCTATTTGAACACAGACTCTGCAGGTCTCTGAATTTGGTATCAAGTGGATTCTTCCGGAGCCAACTCTTGAATATCATCGATATCTTCATCTTCATACACTTATTACTTGAGTCATAAAGCCCTTCTCTTCCTTATTACACCATTATCTCCACTTCCTGGAAATTTCTTTCACACAAAACTTCGCGCAATTCTCATTAGCAACATTAGTATAAGTGAAGTGATAAAATCTTTTGAGTCCAACTTCAACTGAAAACCATCAAAACAAAAGCTACTGTAGCAAATCCTTCCGAAAACCCAAAAAGAATTCAAAAAGGAAATCGAATAAAGAAGCAAATGCAAGATTGGCAAAATCTGTCAAAACAGACCAGCAGGTAAAGATCAATTTTTTCGAAAATCTTCTGTTGCTCAAATCAAAAAGTGCAAAACTAACGAAACTTAAATAACAACCTGGGGCAGAAGCACAAAAAATTACAGCTCAATCGGACATACAGAGATCTCTCATGAATTTTCACGGTAAAGCACAAAAATCTGTTTCGGGACAGCAACTTCCCCAAATCTTACTTCCCTCTCATTAGAGGTTGATCTTGACAAAAAACCAAACAAAAACGGATAAGGAGCGGTTAATACCAAATTAATAACTTCCAAGACTCAAAGAAACAAAAACAAACTGAAAGCAAAAACAAATTGGGTTGTCTCCCATAAAGCTCTTTCTTTATAGCCATTAAGATGGGCATGATAATTTTGAAGAAGCTCTCATAGGGATATGAATTGAAGTGAAAGAGAGCATTAAGAAGCAAAAACACACACATTTAAGTCTAACCCACTTCCTATGCAAGGGGATTTTGTAAACAAACAAGTTATTGAAACCAAAGGCAACTTGCATAAGAAGGCAAAAGAAGCGCAATATAAAAACTTTCAGCATAAAACGAGGAAACTTGATATTATTGAGATACATAAGAACACTTTTCCCTCTCTCATAGTAACTTTCAGTATCATGCATAAACTTAACAATATAGCTATCACAAGGACTATCATAGCAATGATCACTTATTCTAACAGAAAACACAGGAATACTAGCTCTCATAACACTATTTTGTGAAACAATATTAGAGGTATCCTTACAAAGGATAGTGTGTCCCTCTTTTTCATATTTAGCAACAAAGTCTTTCACATTTGCTACAATAGGTTCATCAACCATTTGTTTATCAGGTTCAACAGCTTTACTAGTACTTTCATTAACTATACTAGCTATCATAAAATGTTCCTTTACCTTAACTAGAAAAGGCATTTTCTCAATATAAGGTTCAGGTAAAACATGATTAGCAGTATAAACTTCAGTATTTCTTGAAGGAACACTCTTAGCAATATCTTTATAAGGTTCATGATACTTATCCCACTTCTTTTTAGGCACTTAAATATAGGAAGCAAAAGCCTTAAAATAAGAAGCAATAGCTTGAGAGTCTAGACCATAAGCATTTTTAATATTTTGAAAGTCATCAGTTCCCATAAAAGATTCCATGCATTCATAATCATAATTTATACCTGACTTTCTACCTTTGTCATTCTCCCAAGCTTCAGCGTTGTCTAGAATACGATCTAGAAGGTCCCATTTAGCTTCTTCTTCCATACGAGTGAATGATCCAGCACAAAAAAGCATCCAATAAATCTTTATCATGTAGAGGGAGCCTTGCATAAAAGTTATTGATAATAATATTGTTGGGGAGCTCATGAATGGGACATTTGAGCATTAGTAACTTCAATCTCCCCCAAGCTTGAGCTGTACTCTCTCCATCAAGAGGCCAAAAGTTGTATATTTGATTCCGATCTTTATGAATCTCACTAGGAGGATAAAACTTTGAATAAAAGAGAGGCACTATTTCCTCCCATTCCAGAGCTTGACCATTCTTCAGCAGCTTATACCATTCCTCAGCTCTTCCTTTCAGTGATAATGAGAATAACTTTTTCTTAACTTGATCTGTAGTAATACATGCACACTTGAACAACCCACATAATTCGTGTATAAAGAGTAAATGATCACCGGGATGGACAGTTCCATCCCCAACATAGTAGTTATCCATAACACGATCAATAATTCTTGTAGGTATTTTGAAAACATCATTCTCAGCAGGTGGTGTCTTATCTACTACCTTAGCAGTGGTAGTAGCATTACCAAATAAGAAACACAGTGAATTATCCATAACGAAAATAAATTAACTAGCAGAGGTAAACAATACTCACAGTAGAAGTTTCCTTTACCAGTTACACTCTCCAATAGCGCTTCACTCCCCGGCAATGGAGCCAGAAAATAGTCTTGATGACCCACAAGTATAGGGGGTGTATCGTAGTATTTTCGATAAGTAGGAGTGTCGAACCCAACGAGGAGCAGAAGGTGCTGGCTAGTGGTATGGATCAGGAATTCTCTGCAAATACTTAGCAAATGGATTTTTAGGGGTTTTCGATAAAGCAAGTAAACAAAGTACGAGTAAATAAAAGACAGTAAGAATGAATGCAGCAAGTGGCCCAATCCTTTATGCAGCAAAGGACAAGCCGGTTGTATTTCTATAGATGACCAAACGTTCTCGAGGACACATGGGAAGACTGTCAAGTGCTTTCGCTTCATATAGTCGATTAATCTTCTCTAGCTTGCTAAGTGTTGTGTGGGTGAACTTGTGCTAATGTACCGCCCCATCCAAGACTAATACATACTTGTGATTAAACCCCTTGCAAACATCCGTAAGTACAAGAAAGTATTTAAGGTAAAACCTAACCACAGCTTTAACGGGGGTTCAGGTTTCTGTCACTCCGACAACCCCTACGATTAGTAGCCAAATACACAATGCATTCCCCTAGGCCCATATAGGTGAACTGTCATGTAGTCGATGTTCACATGACACCACTAGAAGAAGTACACCACAACTTAAATAACAATCTATTGAATCTTTCTCAACACAACTCCACTACTAACAACAAGACTTCTCCCATGTCCTCAAGAACAAAACTAACTACTCACATGACATCATATGGATCATGATCAGAGATGAAATAATGATGTATAACAATCTGAACATAAACAATAATTCAATGGTTCACTCAATAGCATCAACTACAAAGAGTAATCAACACCGGGAAAGTTTCCCCTATGAACTATGCAAGATTCAACGCAATTGTTACAGCAATATGGAGATGGTGATGAGGGTGCTGATGGTGATGATGGTGGTGATGATGATGATGATGATCCCGATGAAGTCCAGCTTGATAGTGGTGTTGATGGTGACGATCTCCCCTCTCCGGGAAGGAATTCCCCCGGCAGAAATCTGTCTGCCGGAGAGATCTTTCTCTCTCGGTGTTTTCCGCCCCGCAGAGGCGGCGGAATCTTTCTGTGGTCGCCCCCCGAGTCTTAGGGTTTCGTGGGGATGATATACGCCAGAGGAGAGAGGCTAGAGTGGGCCAGGGCAGCCACACCACTCCCTGGCATGGCCTAGGCCTGCCCGCGCCATGGGGTGGTGTGGCCCCCTGTGGCCCACCTCCACTCCATCTTCTGGCATCCTGAGTCTTCTGGAAAAATAGAATTTTCTGTATATTTTCTCGGATTTTCTGATCTTCGCGAATTTTGCCTCCAAACAGCACCTTTTCCATCAGAATCCTGACTGCAGCGGTTCATGCTCCAAAAGTCATCAACCATGCAAAAATAGATGAAATAACATGAGTATCACCTCTCAATATGAAATATATCAATGAATAATAGTGAATTAAGACATAGAATAGTGATGTAAAATGGACGTATCAGAGTACGAGACGGTTGACAATCAAGGATACCAACACGAGAAAAAACTAGATGGATGATAGCCTTTGTGTTCGTCGGAAAAACCTAGATGGACGCATGGGATAGAACGGGGTGAAAGTTTGTTAGGAGAAGTAGAGTAGGAGTTAGTAAAACAAAGACAGCCGAAGACACGAACATCGGAGTAGTTTGGGTGAGAAAGAAATAAAGAGATAGGGTGTGGTTTGAGGATTAACTTTAGATAGTCAAATGTTAAGTAGATATGTGGCCGTGTGGAGAGCTTTAGCCTAGAACTTCAGAGGCATAGAAGATTGAATAAGAAAGCTACGAGTGATTTCATTAAGAGTGCGAAGAGAATGCTCGGCCTTGCCGTTTTGAGGGGAGGTATAGGGACAGGAAAAACGCAGAAGAATTCCATATTGGAGAAAGAAATTTCGGTTTTTACAGTTGTCAAATTCATGACCATTATCGCATTGAATTAATCTTATAGGAAGGAAAAAGTGGACCGAGACATAGCGCTGAAAATTAAAAAAAATATTGTGAACATCAGATTTGTTGCGTAAGGGAAAGGTCCAAACATAGTGTGTAAAATCATCAAGAATAACAAGATAATACTCAAAACCAGAAACACGTTCTATTGGTGATGTCCATAAATCACAATAAAGTAACTCAAAAGGAAAAGTACTAGAGGATAGAGAGGAGCTAAAGGGGAGACGAATATGTTTGCCTAATTGACACGACTGGCAAATAGAAGAATTATGAGAATCTCTATTACAAGGTATTGGAAATTCACTAAGAAGGGTAGATAACACATTATTATTGGGATGGTCGAGACGTTGGTGCCACAGATCAACAGAGGCCACCATAGACGATGGAGGGGCAGCGGCCGGAACACCATGGAGGGAATACAAATCACTGGAGCCATTGAACCGAGTGATCTCGGTCTTGGTTCAGTAATCCTTTACAGACAAACCAAAGGGGTCAAATTCAACAGAAACGTGATTGTCAATGGTGAATTGGCGAACAGAAATCGGATTTTTAATTAGTGTAGGAGCTACAAGAACATCACGAAGAAGCAACGGTTTGATTGGGGATTGTATTTGGGCTTGACCGACACAATAAATAGGAATAGATGATCTGTCACCAAGAGTAATAGATGGAAAAGACGACGGTGTTCAAGAAGACAGCAAATTACTTGATGCAGACATATGACTAGAAGCACCAGAATCGAAAATCCAATCCATACCTGAGTTTCCTTGTGCAGCAAAGTTGTTCATGGCTTGTAGAAAAGCAGCTTGGTCCCAGCTCGGAGTCGAAGTAGAGGCTGGTGTAGACATGGGAGCTGGCGGGTGTGGTGGCATCGGCAGTAGGGCCGGCATCGGCGTATAGATAGAGCCAACATCATTGTACTGCGGCATGTAGGGTGAGGTTGTAGCGCCATATGAAGCATAAGGAGCAACATTGTAGATTGTTGACGCGTAGGCAGGGGCGGTGTGGTACGCGGCCGTCGGCTGTCGCGATGCGAGGACGGGAGCGCCAGTGTGAGGGCGGGCACCGGGCTGCCAACCACCACTGTAGGCAGGTGGGGCACCATAGGGCGTCGACACAGACCAGGGCATAGGCCACGCCTGGACTAGCCCGGTCCACGGATCAGGAGAAGGATGCCAGCCGGGGGGCGGCGGTGATGCGGTCGGTGGTGTAGACGGTGGAGTCGGAGCCGAGGGCGGAGGAGGAGCAGGCGCAGTACGAAACTGTGGTGGTTTAGGGTTTCAACCCCTGTAGTTGAGACTTGGACACCAGCCCGGTGGTTGAGGAGGAGCCATTGGAGGAGGTGGCGGTGGCGACGTTGGTGTAGGCGGTTGAGGAGGAGCAGTGAAGACCTGAGGACGGGAGTCCTTGTTGGTTTGGGCACGATCGGCCCATTGCAGCATCGAGCGAACCTCGGCGAAGGAGGGGCACGGACGCATCATAGGGATGAAGGAGGCCTGTTTCTCGAACCGCTCTCTAAGGCCGACGAGGAGGACGCTGATGAGCTGCTGATCGTCGATCGGATCACCAAGTTCGTGGAGTTCATCCGCGATCGCCTTAAGGCGTTGGCAGTAGACGCTGACGGGTGCATCACCTTGCACCGTGTTCCGAAGCTCAGTGTGGAGATTGTTGGCCCGAGCGTCGACGTTGTCCTGGAAGCGCTGACGAAGGGCTGCCCACAGATCGGCGGCGGAGGCACCATCACGGTGTACGAGATTGAAGATTTCTGTGGAGACTCGCATGTAGATCCATTGAATAATGGCGAGATTATCCTTGATCCATTGCGGATCGTGAGGTTGAGGACGAGGGTCATCGGCGACGTGGGAGTGGAGGTTGCATCGCCCGAGGTGGACGTTGAAGAGGTGACGCCAATGGTAGTAGTTGTGAGCAGCAAGGTCTAGGGTTACAGGTATGTAGGGGCTAATATCGGATATGGTGTCGGTGAAGGAGATTGAAAGGGCAATCGGTGGAGGTAGAGCTAAAGTAGAGGTACAGGTGGAGGGGGCCGTGGCCGTGGCGACCTTGGCGGCGACGATGGCGGCGCGCCGCTCGAAGTAGCCGGGCGGCGGCGGCGGGGTCGGCGGGTGAGCCATGCCCTAGGATCAGAAATCTGATACCACGTAGAATTGTATAGAATAATAATCGATGACGATATTATGACAATTACAAGAGATATATATATGAGGGTCTAGGTGCAGTGGCCTAGCCCTATAACAAACCGACTAAGACTTTTAAACCTAACAAGAGCTGTATTCTAACATGGAGGCCCGCACATGGAGGCCGGCGAGGAGAAGGGGCTAGGGGCGCTTGTGGCGGGTAGAGCTTGGAGCTACAGGCGACTGCGGTGAGGAACAGGACTTGTCGGGGACGGAGTATTTTAGAAATTAATTAAAAATATATTATTTAAAAAAACAGTTTTTTTTTCTTTTTGGCACCGGACATACCGAAGCGGCGATGCCTTTTTTTCTTCTCGCTTTCCCTTTTTTTTTTGTTCTGGCCTTTTTCTCCTTGTAGATGTAGATCCAAACAGTAACGAAAGCAGACCACGGTGAGGTTTTCGATCGGCAAGAATTAAAAGAAAACAATCAGAGGAACAGATCGGCAGCCGGCGATGAGCTCCTTCCGGCGGTTCGTGCACCTGGTGCTTCAAGACAAACCTTCGCTCCACGAATACACTGTGCGCAACATCGACATGCTCCGGTTCTTCCCTGCTGCTCCAACGACGTCGACGCCGCCGCCGGAACCCTCCTCGACGGAACCGTGCTTCGCTGACCTGCCTCCCCCCGCCATTACCATCCTTCCCCCCTGCCTGCCGGGACCGGGAGGCGTGGACGGGCTGGAGTTCATGCTCCTTGGCGGGGACAAGGTGCTGGCGGCCGGCACGGAGGAGAACGGCGGCTCCGTCCTCTACGACCATGTCGGCAACACCGTCCGAGGCATGCCCAGCTTCACCACTGGCAAGGCCAGGCACGCGTCCATCGCCCTCACCGTCGGCGGCAGGGACCTCTACGCCATGAACATCCACCCCAGCTGTCACTCCACCCCAGCCAGCGGCCACGACCACAACTTGGAGGCCCTCGTCTTCGACCACGATGGTTATATCTGCCGCCCTCTACCTCCGACTCCCTGCCGTCCTCGTCGTCACCCTGCGCGTTCCTGGGGCGGCTCCCCAGAGTTCGACCCATTCCGCAACATCATCCGCTCGTACGCCGTGGCCGGCGGCGGGTCCAGCATCTGGATAACGAAGGAGGACGTCGGCACCTACTCCTTGGACACCGTGACAGGGCTGTGGAGCAAGGTCGGCCGCTGGGCGCTGCCGTTCAGCGGCCGCGGCGAGTACGTCCCGGAGCACGGCCTCTGGTTCGGCCTCACCTCCGGCCGCGGCAAGAGCCGCGACGCCACGGACTTCCTGTGCGCGGTGGACCTCGAGGCGCGGCCTCGGCCGGCGGTGCGCGCCACCTGGGAGCACGTCGTCCCGCCAAAGGAGTGGACTCGTACTTGGCGCACCTTGGATCGGCCAAGTTCTGCATTGCTAGGACCTTCGAAAGCGAGAGGGCGACACACCAGTTCTTGGTGTTTACCGGCGTCGAGGTGGAGCGATGTGGTGATGACGAGGACGAGGATGGCGGGCTGCGCATGGTGAGGCACAGGTCCGAAGTGTACGTTCTCCCGTCCATGATGGTCTATTGGGTAGTCTGATTTGGTTCTGCGTGCCCCACTAGATTATGCGAGTTCGATCCTGATTTATGATTATATTTATGATTATACTTACCAAATGACTTGTCAAAAATTATTTGCTATGTTCTATCCTATGTCAAATAACTTGTGAATCATATATGTTTGCGTTTAAACTTGTAGGATGTGCATGAAGGATGAACCTGTCGATCTCCGGTGCTGTGTTGATATGTGGAGTTGTGTTATGAATATATGCACTTGTTATATACTATTTATGGTCATGGAGCTTGTGTGTGTTCTTGTTTCTGGTGTTGGAGCTTGTATGTGACTATTATGGATATATTTATGGTCATGGAGCTTGTATGTGACTATTATGGATATATTTATGACCATGGAGCATGTTTATGATCTATTTATGATCTATTTGTGGTCATGGAGCATATTTACGGCTATGTTTTATATTTGAACTGCAAAAATGAAATGAAAACAGACAAAAAAAATTTTACTGAACACACGGCAAAGGTGCCACATGTCGCCATACTGTGCTCCTGGGAGGGCATCCTGTGACCAAATGGTCACTTTGCCGTGCGCCTTCCCAGGGCACACGGCAAAGGTCGGTCGACCTAGGGCTGTTGGGTTGGGCTTTGCCATGCAAGCGCAGATGGTAAAGGTTGCGCCGAAAAGCGCAGAGCAATGACCAACACACGGCAGATAGAGTGTGCACGGCAAAGTATTTGCCGTCCGCGGTGCACGGCAAAGATCGGGCCATGGCAGACAAAAATGTCACGACAGAGAATGTAACACGGCAAAACTTACAAGTGGGTCCCACCGATGAAAGCGCACGGCAAAGGGGAATAACACGGCAAAGGCTACCTGGGACCCACTGCCACGACGTCGTCGGGGGAGGCGGCGTGAAGTACCTTTTGTGTACCGTGCGTGATGACCGGCATTCTTTGCCGTGTAGTGGCGCACGGCTTTTGCCGTGTCTTTTTAGGGCTTCGCTGTGTGCTATCTGTTACACGACAAAGAACAAAAATCATGTAGCGAGGATCTGGTTACATCGTCGGTCATCATCTTTAGGGATTGTTTGATTTATAGGATAGGAAATGTATAGGAATAGAAAAAACATATGATTGAGATGTCATGCCAACTTGAATTCTACGAGAAGAGGAATTCTATTTGATGTAGCAATGAATTTTTCCATGAGGCCTGGTCTAATGTTTCTTTTTTATAGGAATTGCACTATAAGATTCCTATAGGATGTGTGTTCCTATGAATCAAATAATTAACATAGAAATTTTTTCATAGGATTCAAATTCTACATAATTCCTATGTAATTCCTATCAATCAAACAAGCCCTTAATCTTTTAAGCAGAGCTATGATTTGGTCGGTTGCCTCGTGCGTACACATTGAAACCTTGGCCGGCCTAGGTATTTGCGGTTGGGTTAAAAAAAACGAAAACTGGCAGATGGCCATATAGCTCTGCTTGAGGTCCACGCAGTTCATTAGCATTGTGAAGCTTTTACTTTCCTACTAATCCCTCTGTTTTAAAATATAAGATGTTTTAGCTTTATGAAGCTACTGTATCTACAACCCTTTTAGTATATATATATATATATATATATATATATATATATATATATATATATATATATAGGTTCGGAGTGAATCTACATACCATATTTGTCTAGATTTATTAGCTTCACAAAGCTAAAACATCTTATATTTTGAAACCGAGAAAGTATCAATATTTTGTTTTTTGTAGAGAGAGAGGTGCTACCAATTTCCTGAAGATGTTGTCTACACGTTATGCAACTAGGAACTAGCCTTCGGAAGGAGGCAGGGCAAAAGCATACTCAACCTCACCAGAGAGGGATTTGGTTACCGAGTGAAATACTGCGGTTACCGGTGGTAACCGGAATTGCCAGCGCCCTCCGAAAAATGAGTTTATTGTGCAAAATATCGTAGTGTTTTTGAATTTTGTTTGAATTTGTGTTGTTTAGTCATTCCAACCTAAAAACCATATGTGTTTCCCCTCCACTATATCCCATGCCCCAGCTTATTTGTCCAAAACTTCCGTTTCCCCTTCATTTAAACATTATATTCAAAATATTTGGATATTATTGAGTTTGAAATTTAAATTTTGTTTGAGAATTTTGTCCGGAATTTGACCGGTACCCAAATCCTTGCTAGGGAGACAAGACGTTGATTTCACAGATTGAGTATTTCCATACATTGTTTCAATTTAATTGTATACATTGCACATGTATACCACCGCTAAGTTGTGTCAATTCTTACAAGCGTCGATTAACTGAGAACGATAAATCTAGCATGCACGAGATATAACGTGCATGCGTGCACCCGTTCAGATTTTTAGTTTTTCTTCGAGTTTTGCAGTGCATGGGATCTTTCTGCTTGTTTGCATACAACCTTGCCCACACTAGTACTTCCTATCCACTCCATAGTATAAGGATTAAATTTCTAGTATTGGATTTGAGGGAGCCATATTTAGCAGAATATATATCAAATTAATAATTCGAACATGTGTAATTTTTTCAATAATAGCTTTTAAACAAGTCTAAAAAGGTTCGTTTTGAAAAAAAATCACATGGTTCACAATAAAACTAGGTACAAAATATTGTGTCTCCAGATTGAACTCCAGGACAATTGTGAAGTATATTTTAACTTTGATAATCCAATTGCTTTAAAGAAAATTTTCAACAGGTCTCACAATGTTTTCTAAAGTTATACTTAAGTTTTAAAAGCCAGTTTTCAAAAGTTCTCGAAATAGGTTCTTTATTGGTCTTATTTTAAAGCTCTCTTCAGTAAGAACCCAAATATTCAAACGGTTCACAAATCGAACTTCTGGTTCAAAAGTTGATGTGGTTTCAAGTTTTTAAACTAGATCTAGTAGTATGGATTGAGACAGAGTTTAACTCACACAAATATATAAAGTATACAAGAAGAGAGAATGTGGGGCATGCACGGTATATGGCTTGCACGCTAGAAGAGCATTTCTCTTGATTAATTGAACAAAGGAGCCAATATACTAGTGCAAGGATGCAACTGTGTTATAACTTACTCGCATCAAGAAAAATCTAACCAAATATTATGTTACACAAAAGTCTAATTCTCTGTCACACTGCCACCGAAGTTGACCTGCATGACTTTTCAAAATATTGAACTTTGATAGTACCTAAATCAACATGACTTTGTAGACATAAGTGATAATTAATCTTAACAAAATAATAAGATATGACTTCCCCGTATTTATTTTTACTAATGTAGATCATCCAAATAGTGGTGGGAGAGATGCAGTTCCTTTTTTAGGGGTTACCAGATTCTCATGTGCTTGTTGATTTGTTTGCATCGTTGCAACGCGAAAAAAAATTGATTCCATGGGAAACTAAAAATAGGATCTCTTACTTATTTTATTTTATTTTTGGCGATAACTATTTATTATTTCTTGATCGCGTATCGTGTTACTTCTTTATTATTTGTAACCTTTTATCATAATATATTGTCTCTCTAAGGGCGATCAAGAATTTTTTTGACAGGGTGACAGGTGCTTTCTCAGTTTCATTGAGATAAATAAAAGTCAAGGGTGACCACATATTTACATCACTTGGAGTAGAGAAAATTGCATTCGAAGACGGCAGCCAACCGACTTCGGGCAAAGTCCACTCTTGGAGAAACGGTGTAACATCGCATCATTTAGTAATTAACGAAGGGTAGAAATAGGAATATGTGCATGTGCATGCATTCATCTATAAAAATGGGGTAAATTTTTCGCCGATTAAAACACTAGAGGAATCAGGATTTCTTTCACTTCTATGAGTTAGGGTTTAGCTTATCTAGGTGATCGTTATAAATTCTGACATGAACTCTAGGTATTTAGAGCTGTTTTGGGGTAATAATTTAAATTGACATTTAAATTTGAATTAACTTATGAAATAATCCAAACCAAAGGCATTTAGGAGTTAATTGTTTGAAAAGAACATTTGAGTGATTTAATTGTAAGCGTTATTATGTAATAGTGTTACAAAAGGAAATTCAAGTAATTAAAATAATTCAAATAAAGATAAGCAAATTGAAATCTTTATTCTTTACTTATCCAATATATTACAAAGATATACAAGTATGATTTATTACACAAAATAATAATTTCAAGTAAAGAAAAATAAATGCTTTATTGAATCATATATATTACATTTTTTACAAAAGAATAAAAATACAATTACAGAATAATAAAGGAAAACCTACACTACTTTTCCTAAACTAAGTCTTGTATATCCATATACTTCTTTGTAAGATAATGTACCTGCAAGCAAATAAAGAAGACGCAAAGGAAAGTAAAAAGGGCTTAATTGTTAGTATTTTTGCCCTCAGATTTAACTGTGAAGTGCACTGTTTAAATTCATCATTGAGCAAATATGAAAGAAAGGGGCAAGTTTCACCAAAAGGCAACATCTGTTCTTAATCACAAGTTTGTCTCAGTACAACCTCACTAGCAGTGGACAAAGGAGCAAGTTTCACCAAAAAAATAGAAGTAAAAGAGGTGAATCAGGATATTCAGACTTGAACTGATCTAGAATAGTGCAAGAAACTCACACATACATGTAGGAATGTGGTGTTGTCGACACCAGGAAGCAAGGGAGAGGAGATAAAAAAGGCACAACTGTGCTAGCAGAGCTTCCTCTGCTAAACACTTCACCACAACAAGAACAACAAGGACACACCACAACTTTATCACTGGTACTTACCAGATCAAACACGGAATCCACCACAGAAACAACCAACAAAACCATCAATCATGGTCACCTAAGGAGGAGGTGGTGTTGGAGTTGAGCAAGGCTAAGTCAGGAGTAGATCAAGGGGAGAAGGCCAATCCAGGAGTAGATCAAGGGGAGAATTCCAAGTTTATCACAACAGGGAGAGCTATACAAACCTCAGTAGTTAGAACGAGGGAGCTAGTCACTTATTCCATAGCTTCAACCTCAAAGATAGGTTGATCATCTCCACAACAGCATACTAAGTATAAGATCTTGTTATTTTCTCAAGCATGGATTGTTGGGAGTAAGATTATCCTCGGAGTTACACCCAAATTGGGTGTACACTCATCACAGGATGGTAAAAGGGCCACTAATAGTATTTGTTCCTTATCTGTAAACCAAGATAGATCTCAGACTTTGCATCACTTACCTATAGATAGATAAGAAATATCAATTAGCACAGCAACCAAGCTTGTGGCTGGTTGTTTTTGGGCACATTCCAATTACTGGAAGGACCACAAAAACAACCTAACCTTACAAGGGCCACATGGGCCAGTGCTATTAAATCAAACTCTATCTTTACAACTTAAGAAATTGAAGATAAACAATAACATACTACCTTCCTAACTCCCAACCTTGGAATTAGTATATGGATTCTTCACTGTTATCACAATAGTGAGATCATTAGTAAGATATGGTTCAAGCACAACAGCCAGCAAGGACTAAGACTTTATCTCACATAGATAGTGAACCATTTCAGCAATTACTTTCCATGATAGCAAGTAAAAATCTCTATACATCATAGAGATATTATCCTAAGTAAGCCACAAGGATATCATCATCGATAGTTCATCAACCATGCTTAGTATTCATATCTAGAGCATTTTCCTCGAGTCTGGATATAATTAAGATGTTACCAAACACATATAAGCTTCAAGTGGAGTGCAAGTAACATGCATGTGTAGCATAACATCCAGGGTATCAACATAACTGAGAAATGACCATGAACCAATTTAATAGTATAATACAACAATCAGCACTAACCAAGCCTGAAAGCTATGAGATTCGACACATTTTTTATGGCTTTTATTGATGGTTTTATCCCAGATTTGATCGTTTTCTAGTTTTACCTAACGCTAATACTTCGGTACCAAAGAAAACTTGGTTTTTAATGTGTGTTTCAGGTTCTAAACGTCAATAGAGGGATTTAACTAGAGAAACACAATATTCTGGAGAAAACAAGCGAGTCCCACCTTGGAAGCTCGCGAGGGGAGCTCACGGAAGCTTTAACGAGCAACTATACGACGGGAATATTTTTTCGGACGTATAGTTCCCGCCGTATAGTAGCCGCCACATCTGTCTTGTCAAAAGGGACAACTTCCCTAAAGGGAACAAGGATGAAAACACAACGCAGCAGCCGCCACACCATCTAGAAGGGAGAAAGAAGAGATCCGGAGAAGAGGGAGAAGACGTTCTTCATCTCGCTCCACGATCTTCGACCTCCTAGCCAACACACCCCATAGCCACTACTTGTACTTGAGAGAGAGAGAGAGAGGGATCTCCACCTTGCAAGACTAGGGTTTGAGATTGTTTCTTCCCATCTTCAATTGCGTTGGATATTTTTCTATTCTTACTGTGGATCTCCATGGTAATACAAACACGATTTCCCTTTATTTAATTATATTGATGATCCGTTCTTCTCTCATGTGTGAGTAATTCCCTTGGGCGTGGGAGATGTAGGGGATTGGTGAGATGTGATGTGCCTTCATATATTTTCCGCTAGTTTGTGATTGATTCTAATTGCTATATTATGTGTGCTTAACTATCTGTGGGATGCATAATGCTTGTTGTCCAATTAAGAGCCCAGACAACATGATACTTTGTTCTACATAGATAAGATCTATACGCTAGTGGACCGGTGACCCTCGGGTGACACGGGGATATCAATGGAAAGCTAGTTGACTCGAGGATAACGAGTAACCACTTTGCTTATTGCATTAGTCCAATCCAAGGAGTTTAATCGCTAAGCAACCTGAAGGGTCTTAATCATCTAGTGTCTGACCATGGTTTTTGTAGTAGGCTAGTAGGATTATTGAAGTTGGGATGAAATCTACCAAGAGGAGTTCTGGCTAATTATGGGTTGCTCGCCTACACATATATCTATAGGATTATAATTGTTACATTTACCACTCGTCCACCTGGCATAGTCACTATCACCATGAACAGAATCTCCCCGCGCCTTCTTTCGCCATCTGCAGGAAACAACAAACAAGCAAAGTCGTTCTTTACTTTTATGCTTTATATTTCTGAAGTTTACATTTTAGTTTTATTTAAATCTATCGCATTTAATCAAAACCACATTCTTATTTCAACACTTGCAGTCAATTCACTCGAAGACCTGTGACAACTTCGGGTGTGACAGAGACTTCACCAATAAACACTTACCTTTGGGCTCCCTATGGGATCGATACCTGAACTTCAAAAGTAGCTACAAACAATCTGTGCTCTTGTAGACATCAAGCTATTTTCTGGCGCCATTATCGGGTAGCTAACCGCTAAGTGTTTGTCTTTTGACATTTCAAGTGTTGCTACTACAAAATGTTCTCCTTAGGAGACAAAGGGTCTACACGCTCTGGTAGGACCTACCTGCTAGATTATATTCAGCGTGTGCCTGCTCAAAGGCGCGAAGAAATTATTGAAAAACTTTTAAGATCAAATAAAGTTGAAGTTGAAAACCTGAGTGATAATAGGGAAATTATGTCTATTTACAGGACAACTCCTATGAAACCTGAGAAAACTCTAAGGGAATACAGTGCTCCAAGTTCTTAATTTCTTAAATAGCCAATATAATTCCCTAATCCTAGAGTTAGAGAATATCGATTTGATTGTGGAATCATTTAAATTTTGCAGGAAAAAGCTTTCAGTGGAAGGGAAGATGAATACCCAGGAAGACACATTAGAGAATTCGACGATGTGATAACATCGCTCGGACCAAAAGGTTTGCCCAGAGACTTCTATCGTCTTAAATTATTTCGATAGTCTCTTAAAGGTAAAGCTCTAGACTGGTTATACTCTCTCCCTCACCATTACATCAAATATTGGGAAAACTGCTTTACTAAATTCATAAACAGGTTTATTCCTTTTAAAAAGGTAACTAAACTAAGAAAGAACATAGGCAATTTTAGTCAGAACTTGGGAGAAAACTACCCACAAGCCCGGGAAAGATTCTTTGAAATGATCAATAGTATTCCTAATCATGGCTATTTTGAAGTAATAATTTGCCATTTATTTTACCATGGTCTCAATACTCAACGTAGAGAGTTGCTTGACTTCTCAGCAAGAGGATCAATAAATACTTTAACTATTAAAGAATGTTTGGAATTAATGTCTACTAGGGCTAAGAATGATTCTTTATATAATCCTAATTTTGGCACTAAGCCGGAAAAAGGGATACTTCTAATAAATCCTGATCTTATGCCTAAGGTACACAAAACTATGAAAGAAAAAGGTATACCTTCTGAACTTGCTAAGGAAAACAAAGAAGATTTGTTCCAAGTTTTAACTAAAGAAGATGAAACTAGAAAAGTTTTTCAAGAATTAAAACATCGACAAGTAAAATCTCATAATAACTTGCATAGGCATTTCCAAAAGCATAAAAAGATTTTGGCAGAACTCACGGAAAATTATGATGAGATAGGCCAAGAAATAAAATTATTTCATAAGTATCTTAGTATGATTGAAACCCAGTGTGAGCAAATAGCATCTGGTTATCAAATTATTCTTTGTGAAGACGAGGATATTCCTATTTCTGCTAATGTTGTCACAAAGAGGGCTGCAGTTGTTACATGACCCTTAGGACCACCGGAATATGAAGCTGAAAAGGAGCGCTAGGAAAAATCCTTGCTCGAAGCAAGCCAAGAAGATGATACATTGGTGGATCCTCAAAATGAAACTGAGACGCAAAAGCATACCAAGGGGGACCAAAATGATGCACAAGATGATTATTATGACTCTGATGCAGAGATGGTTGATCCAAGAGAAGATAAAGAAACAAGTAAGGAAGATGAAGTTCTTGTAGTAGAAAAGAAGAAAAGCAATAAGCAACAACAAAAGAAAGCAACGAAAGAACCTGACCCCCAAAAAAGGTAAAGGACAAGAGTAAGTCATGTGAGAAAAGGCTTCCTTATCCTGATCGAAAAAAGAAAGCACCGGATGAGGTAATTTATAATTCCTTTACAAAGGCACTTAGTGACCATCGTCTGGAAATTCCATTTGCGAATGCAATCAAAGTTCCTACTTATGGTAAATTCCTTCGTGATATTCTTAGTAGAAAGAAAGAAATAACTAAAACTGTTGCCATAGTAACTAGCTATCCTGCTATTGGGAAGTTGTTGTCTAAGTCTGGAGATCCCAGAATACCAACTATTTCATGCTCAATAGGTAAAACTGATATTCACAATGCCTTGTGTGATCTAGGAGCAGGAGTTAGTGTAATGCCATACTCCCTCTATAAAAGGTTAGGATTAGGGGAGTATTCTCCTACTACTATCACTTTACTGGATGGTCGACAAGTCCACTAAACAACCCGTTGGTATGATTGAGGATGTCTTACTTAGGATAGATGAACATGTTATTCCCACTGATTTTATTATTCTTGAAATGCCAGAAGATGAAAGATTATCTATAATACTTGGAAGACCCTTCCTTGGTACTGAAGGTGCATCAGTAGATTGTGTAGAAGGGAAGATAATCTTTAATGTTTATGATGCTGAAATCATTCGATATTTTCCAAAGAAGCTAGAAGCAGGAGAAAGATATGTTCCACCGGCAAAACGAGTTCACGTGGTAAGTGCCATTGATAAGGGGTAACCAAAGGTAAGAATTCGAGAAGAGAGAAGAGGTTGAGTTATTCAACCATTCTTAATAAATGCTTGATGGGAGTCAACCCATTTTCATCAATTTAGTAGAATAAAGAATAACAAGTTCATCGCATTCCTACCACTTTTTCACAGACATTCTTGCGGAAGCGTGCCCGTGAAGATGTAGTTGTCAAAAAGTAGTAGAAACATCGATTGAATAAGTAGAGAATAATAATAAGAATAAAAGTTTGAGTTTTCTATTTACAGAAGCTAAAATTTTGCTTTTAATATGCTAATGTTGGTCAACAGTTTTTACTGTCATTTTTCTGTTAAAAACTAGATATTTCGCTAAGTTATGGGATAAGAAGGTATCCTCGAAGAAATAGAAATTCTTTGATGTTTACTGATGGTTTAACAACCAACTATATGGCGGGAATAAAAAATTCCGGTCGTATAGTTATCTTTGCCATCAACAAATTTTTTTCGAAGGCACAGAGAGTTTAACGACCAACTATATGGCGGGAATAAAAATTCCGGCCGTATAGCTCTGGTCGTATAGATATCGATGCCTCTGTACAAAAATTTCTGAAAGGTACTGAGAGTTTAACGACCAACTATACGGCGGGAATAAAAATTCCGGCCGTCTAGCTCCGATCGTATAGATATCATGCCTCCGTACAAAAATTTCTGAAAGGTACTAAGAGTTTAACGACCGACTATACAGCGGGAATAAAAATTCCGCTCGTATAGCTGCAGTCGTATAGATATCGATGCCTTCATACAATTTTATCTCAAAGGTACTGAGAGTTTATCGACCAACTATACGATGAGAATAAAAATTTCGGCTGTATAGTTTTGATCGTATAGATATTGATGCTAGTTTAGAAATTTATCTCGAGAGACAGATGGTTTAACGACCAACTATACGGCGGGATCATTTTGATCTGGTCGTATAGTTGTGCCCATATAGCTGTTTTTTGAATAAAGAAACCCTAGTTGGCGGCACCACCGCAACTATAGGGCGGAGCAACATCACCCGCCCGTATAGTTCCGGCCGTATAGGTCGGCGCGACCACTTAATTGCACCAGGACGGCTAGGTCTTCCTCCTATCCTCATTATTTCTCTCATATTCTCTCTCCAAACCTCTCAAAATCCACCTAGAACTTTTGATTCTTCGTGGATTTCGTTCATTTGAGTGGGGGAATCAACAGATCGGTATGTTTCTCTCTCTCTATCCATGCTTTATTTTCAGATTTCCATGGTTGAAACTCTCACATTGGTCTAGTGGATGAACTCAAGCTTATTTTATTTTTCCTATTAATTTCTCATGTTAGGATTGAATTTTTCCACGTAGAATCGTTCATATATCATATAGAAACTATATGCCTAAGGTTTTATGGTGAAATTTTTCAGTGCATCACGATGAACAAAATCGGTAACCTCTTTCGTTTGAGCAAGCGCCAACGGGGTGAGGGCTCAATCTCGGGGTCCCGAGCTTCACGCAACTCCAAGTTGGACATTGTCTCAGCGAGTAGGGTGCTGCCCACACATTGGGCCGACCACAACTTTCTCACCGCGGCAGGGTTGAAGGAGGACTTCGACCTCATGTGCAGCAGGTCGGGGATGGCGCTGATCAGTTTCGCAAGCCACCACACCTACGCTGAACTCACCCACAAGTTCCTTTCCTCCTTCTACGACGACCACAAGGAGAAAGGTAACATGTGCATGATCAGCTTCACCATGAACCGGCAGCACTATGAAATAAATTATGAACAATTTTGCAATGCTTTTAGCCTCCCCCAGACTAGGGAGCCCAATATTACTAACCTCTATAGTGTCATAAGTGGAACGACTTGGGAGGTTATTTCTGTTAGTGGTGGCAGGCACTTTTATCAGAATAAGGTGTCCACCATTCAGAACCCAACCATTCGCTACTACCCTCTGTTCCTCGCCAACACACTACTGGGGAGAGGTGACACAGGCTCCATGGCCAATGCGGACATGGCAATGATCACCAAGGCTCTCTTCCCTACTTCACCACAGAGCCCCAGTCCTGCAGCTCTACTCATCCAGCACTTCCGCCACCAAAGCAACAAGACCAAAGGTGATATTCGCATTGGTGGATTGGTAACCCACCTTGCCTATGCATTAAACGTTATACTACCTGTCATGGAACCTGTTGATGGCTCCAAACTTATGGACGTCAAATATTTGACTGCTTGTGGCTTCCTTGGTGTTTACCATGCTAACCAGAGGCTCCGAGCATATCAATTCGGTTATCTTGATGATGTACAGGGTGAGCAGGTTCAGTTGCCCTGCCCCCAGGCCTTCTCAATTGTGGATAAGAACACTTGGATTCTCACCAAGGACCAAGTGATGGCGATCCTGGCCGAGCACCAGCCCGAGGAGGAGGAAGATGAAGGGCAGCAGGATGATGAGGATAAGGAGCAGGGATACAACCTTGCTTGGGAGGGACAGCAGCAGCAAGTAGGAGCATGGGACCCGTGGCCCAACCAGCCACAGCAGGGGTACAACTATGTCCCCTACCAGGAGTTCCAGTAGCTCAACCAGCGCGTTGGGGAGATCGGCCACGCACTTTAGGATGTGAATAAATATGTGAACACTTTGACTCACAACTTCAGTCACTTCATGACCCACTTCCCCAACTTCTACCAGCAGTATCCGCACCAGCCGCCAAATGACGGCGACAACTGAGCCTGGCAATTGCCTAAGCTTGGGGGAGGTTTGAAAACCTCCAAACTTTGCATTCATATTTTTATTTTCTTCTTTTCTTTTATTTTATTTACTTCAAATTTGCATGTTTACTTTCAGCTTTGCATGTCTAAACCAAAAATACAAAAACATTAGTTGTAATTTTATTTGCAAGTTTGTTTATTTGTTTCTCTCGGAGAATGCTTAATTTCAGGTGACTTGGCAATGGGAAAGCATAGAGGGGTTTCGCCTCAAATACAAGAATGAAGCAAGTTAGAAGAGGTATCACGTTCCTTTCATCATCCTCTCTGCAACCTTAAATTTATCCTACAAATATTTACTCGCTTGCACTGAGGACATTCCCCACTTAGCTTGTTATCCCATAAATTCTATTTCTTTGCTAGTGTCTCCTTTTTAGCCTTGAAATAATGAGCAAAGAACTTGGTTTAAAATACTTCCTAAATTTCAACAAGAAAAAGCATCTGAAAGATGACTTCAGTCCAAGTCTAGCCTGAAGAATTTAATTTTGGAACCACTCCATCCCATTTGAGCTTAATACAAATAGACTTGATAGTACCCTTGATTGAAATTGTTTGATGAAATGGACCCTTGATTGAAATTGTTTGATGAAATGGATGCTTTGAAGTAGTAGAAAGTATGCCACTACTTTTTCTGATAATTACCGTAAGATATTGCTTTACGCGTGTCATTACAACTCTGTCGTGCTCCATGGGGAACTATTAACTCCGTTGGCCAACGAACAATCTAAATGTGGAAAACCACTTGATTTTGGCTATTGAGTTATGTAAACATCTGTAGCAACAATGCTATGACGGGTAAAAAATTTAGTCTCCTCATGGTTTCACGTTTCAAGTGAAGTTATAGTACTCCTCTGTCCCATTATTGCTCAACAATTATTTATTGGCATGATCACGAGTACACAACATAGCCCCAATTAAACATGGTAAAAATAGTGGCATGATTTCTCTATGAAGGAGCTAAAGTTTTTGAAAGGCAAAAGAAAAGAAAGAGGTGCTTTGATAGTCTTGAGATTTTGACATGGGATAGATGAGTTGTTCTTAAATTATATGCTTTGATGACTACTTGAGTACTCTTAATTGGGCAAACAAACAAGAACAAAAGGTTTTCATCTCTCGATAAAGAGACACCAAAAGAATTTGTCTCACCTTCCTAGCTAAACTTTCGACACTTGCTTGGGCATATGATTTATTTGCTAACAAGATATACGTGGTTAGGAAGTGGACTCAGTGCATTCTTGTGAATACTTGTATAATCATATTTAAGATTGCATGGATTGTGAAAAAAATAATTTGATACCAATTCAAACTTGTGAGTTCCTTTATTTTCAGCCTCGAATCTCTGCTATTCTTCCTTATTTCCTTGTCACTCGAGGGAGGGCAACATCTAAGCTTGGGGGAGTTGATAGGTGTGAGATTCGACACATTTTTTATGGCTTTTATTGATGGTTTTCTCCTGGATTTCATCATTTTCTGGTTTTACCTAACGCTAATACCTCGGTAGCAAAGAAAACTTGGTTTTTAATGTGTCTTTCAGGTTCTGAATGTCAACAGAGGGATTTAACTAGAGAAACACAATATTCTGGAGAAATCAAGCGAGTCCCAACTTGGAAGCTCGCGAGAGGAGCTCACAGAAGCTTTAACGAGCAACTATACGGCGGGAATATTTTTCCGGTCGTATAGTTCCCACCGTATAGTTGATGCCGCCTCTGTCTTATCAAAAGGGACAACTTCCATGAAGGGAACGAGGACGAAAACACAACGCAGCAGCCGCCACACCATCCAGAAGGGAGAAAGAAGAGATATGGAGAAGAGGGAGAAGACGTTCTTCATCTCGCTCCATGATCTTCGACCTCCTAGCCAACACACCCCATAGCCACTACTTGTACTTGAGAGAGAGAGAGGAGGGATCTCCACCTTGCAAGACTAGGATTTGAGATCGTTTCTTCCCATCTTGAATTGCGTTAGATATTTTTCTATTCTTATTGTGGATCTCCACGGTAATACAAAGATGATTTCCCTTTATTTAATTATATTGATGATCCGTTCTTCTCTCATGTGTGAGTAATTCCCTTGGGCATGGGAGATGTAGGGGATTGGTGAGATGTGATGTGTCTTCATACGTTTTCTGCTAGTTTATGATTGATTCTAATTGCTATATTATGTATGCTTGACTATCTGTGGGATGCCTAATACTTGTTGTCCAATTAAGGGCCCAGACAGCATGATAGTTTGTTCTACATAGATAAGATCATGTATGCTAGTGGACCGGCAACCCTCGGGTGACACGGGGATATCAATGGAAAGCTAGTTGACTTGAGGATAACGAGTAACCACTGTTCTTATTGCATTAGTCTGATCCAAGGAGCTTAATCGCTAAGCAACCTGAAGGGTCTTAATCATCTAGTGTCTGACCATGATTTTGGTAGCAGGCTAGTAGGATTATTGAAGTTGGGATAAAATCTACCAAGAGGGAGTGCCGGCTAATTATGGGTTGCTCGCCTACACATATATCTATAGGATTATAATTATTACATTTACCACTCTTCCACCTGGCATAGTCACTATCACCATGAACTAAATCTCCCCGCGCCTTCTTTCGCCATCTGCAGGAAACAACAAACAAGCAAAGTCGTTCTTTACTTTTATGCTTTATATTTCTGAAATTTACATTTTAGTTTTATTTAAATCTACTGCATTTAATCAAAACCCCATTCTTATTTCAACACTTGTAGTCAATTCACTTGAAGACCTGTGACAACTTCGGGTGTGATAGAGACTTCACCAATAAACACTTACCTTTGGGCTCCCTATGGGATCGATATCTGAACTTTGAAACTAGCTACAAATAATATGTGCTCTTGCAGACATCAAAGCCACAGAGTCTAATCCATCACAAAACCATGAGTGTAATTTTGTATTAGCTAAAAGCTATTGAAATTGGGGATACCAGTAAAAGGGAGAAGAACCCTAGAACAAGGGTAAACCCTAATTAGGGTTACAACCATACTACAGTGAGGGATGCAAAGAGATACAGAGAGAAGGGGAAAGGAAGCACTTACATGTGGTCCTCGCTAGGTTCTATAAGAGGAAGTAGAGGAAGTAGAGCCGGTGGCAGCCACGGCACGGCGGCACGATGGGCACCAGAGCGCCTGCATTGTGTCGAGCCACGCCAGCTACTGCGGCTGCATGGAGAATCCACCCCCACTCCATCAATGCACCCGAAGTAGCACCACGAGGTCATCAGGGCACAGCACCGTGAGGGAAGCTGCAACCCTAACCGCCAGTACGGGGTCAGTGCAGCCATGCGGGAGCTCACGCAGCGAATCTGAGCGGATCAGTCAATGTAGCGATGTCTACTTGGTCGGTAAGTGTGGCGGCGGTGACCAAGGCGGCCGGAGCTGGCCGCGATCAAGAGGCGATAGCATCGATGGCGCAGCGTCGCTATAGAGGAAGACAGAGGGCTCGAGAGAGAGGAGAGGGGAGGACTGGGTCGATTTGACCGACCTAGTGGATCGATGTGTGGTTATCCCAACCCATTGGGCTGAGCCAGGGCTGGGACAGGCCCAGATTTAAAAGGCTAAAAGATTAATTTTAATAAAATTATAAATTACCACAATACCCCTTAGAGCATTTAAGCTCTAGAAAAATAAATAAAAATCCTGAAAATACACATAATATCTCTAAATGTTCACAAAAATATAAGCTATTTAATAAAAATAATAATTTTCATTTTAGGTTGATAAAACTTAATTTGATTATTTAAAGGCAATAATTACTTTATGGAATTTTCTAAAAAATAAGGATAATAATTAAAAGTAACTAAAATTCAATTTAAAATCCTAAATAAATACTTTATATCAGAAAATACTAATTATATTATTTCAAAGGATTTTAGAATTTCTTAAATAATAAATCCTTTATATCTATTTATTACCTATAAAATACTTATTTTTATTATATATTATTATTCAAAGTTATTCTATAAATAGGAAATAATATTAAATAATTACCCATCTTAAAAGAAATCTTCTAAGTTTAAATTTAAGTATAAAACATTTAAAGAAGGGTTTGGAATTAAAATAAAACATTGCATGGCATTATTATCCATAATTTATTATTGCTTCTTTAAATATTGTCCTTAGCGGGAAATAATGGTGTTTCGTACAAACAGAAGCTCGGGGTCAAGTGGAAGCATCTGACTTCACTACCTTGTAGTCACAAGGCACGTTTATCACTTGCTCATGTCCTTTGTTGTGTTTTCCAAAGTATTTATAAATTGTTGTGTTATCACCTATGTTCCAAAAGGAGTCAGAAAAGAATATTTTCACAATAATATGAAGTACTAATTATCCTCCTAAGTGATAGTAAGTTATTATATCTAGCAATGGAATCTATGATTCCATGTGCAATGATGTCCATCTGATAGGAATGAACAACCCATGACATCAGTTATTCTAGCGTTGTATAATACATGTTAACCTTTGATCTGGAATGGGATGGAGAAGCCAGATGGATCTTCTTCGTTTCGTATGTCAACGGATGACCATATCATGGCACTGGTATGCCTTTAGAGGACCCGTACATGGGTGGGACCCCTCAATTCTTGCCAATCTTGGTATCTAGATCATCTGTGAGAGACTATCATAGGTAGGTCCACCACTTTGTTGGGGTGACAAGGGAAACTGTTCTACTCACTAGAGTCCTCAAGGAGTCAACCATAGTTATATATGCGTATATGCGAATTAACAAAGGGCGTTATGCTTGCAGGGTCATGTTGGCATGTGGGGTCGCCGAGGAGAACAGTGATCAGCGTGGATCAATTACTCGGCCCCACATCACAGAATTTGAAGGGGTGCGATGGCAAAAAACAGAAATTTTCCTATGTTGGAACGCCCTAACTACCCAAGATCTATCTAGGAGTAATGTAGTAATGACTAGGGTTTCGGATACATATCCTTGTAGTCTAAAAGCGGTTAACATCCCGACGAAAACATGGTTGATGTAGTCATGCTCGTAGCCTACCTCAAGGTCGCGAAGCTCCTGGCAAGTCACCTCTTTCTCCATCATGCAACAGTCCCGCTTACGACATCCAAGATGCCACTATTGGTAGCACCCTCGTGGTTTCGTACACATACAATGTACGATAACGACTTTAGGTTCCCTAATCCCTACCAGGAGTGCGGAAGTAGATATCCTGACTTGGAATGCCAGCAGTGCAACAGCGTGCTGCAGATGTGCCATCTCTTGCGTGTATAGTCCTTTCTTGGAATAGAGAGGAGAGTTCTCTAAGAAAAATGCCTTAGGAAAATATCTCAATTGTGTTTTTAATCCCCCATGGGCACCCGTTTATATACATGGCGGGAGGCATATCTTTCCAAAAGGTCTAGCCATGTGGGACTATTAAGATTCAAGGCAATAGTGAAAAAAAGGGGCCAGCTGGCTAGGCTGACTGGGTGCACCTGGGTAGGCTGACCCATGGCTAGCCTAGCTAGCAGCAGCGACTAGAGCTGGTTGTCGCCCCGGGTGGGCCGCCCTGGTGAGCGCATGCGGCCTGCCAAGCGACAGCAGCGGCGGCATCCTAGAACTGCGTCGGTCGGGTGGGCCTTTGGTTGTGGCCCACCTGCACGCCCACCAGTTTCCGTGCCAGCAGCGCTGGCCTTGGGCCAGCCAGAGTGGGGCGGCCCGTTGCTGCGGCAGTGGCGGCCTACAACACCCTGCTACGTGCACGGTGCTTAGTACCTACCGCCCGCCTTTGTTTGTTGCAGTAAAATGGCCCAGCTGTGATCGTTCCTGCCTTTTTGCTGTCTTTTTCCTATGACTTCCTCTTGGACCAATTCCCTCCAGGGTTTTAGCCAATTGAGGAAGTTGCCCTATAAATTCTAATTTTAATATTTTTTTAGTACATATTAATTCATAATTAATATATAATAAATTCATATAATAAATTGCCATTTATCCGAAACACCTTTCGGTGTTTTCCTTTCTTTCTACCTTCTCTGATTTCCAAACAACTTTGGATTCTCTCCTGTTCTTTCTAGAACGATTCTGGTTCTCTCTTTCTCTACTATGATTCCATCTTACAGAAGATCTCTAGCTTATCGTATCCTTAAGTGTATTACCCCAACGGCTCAGGAATAGCACAGACATAATCTCCATCAATGATCAATAGCGGGACCGGGATACCCATAATGACCCATGTATATTCCACAACGTAATATCGTTCGAACCATAAATGTCGAGTCCAATTCCCTTTGTTTCTTCGATACGACTTGTCTGAGATCTGATCATCGACATCTCATACCTAGTTTAATCTCGTTATCGACAAGTTCTATTTCACTTGTTCCTGTGATATTCCATCCCTATGACCTAGTCACATGTTGCAACATTATGGATGTAATTTCATCAAGTCGTCCGTGTGTATCTTCGCGTCACGCGGGTGAACAAATCTGGATCTTGATACATAGACCTCAAATGTTCCTCTGGAATACCTAACATACACCTTAGTAGTCACCTAGTTACGGATATGATGTTTGATACAGTCAAAGCAGCCACAGAAGACAATGATTAATATGATCTCATGGTCTAAGGAGACTATACTTCTAACTATTGTAACGATGAATCTTGTGACTTGATAGTGTTGCAAGTTTTGGGTAATGTCCATCATATCAATATATGACTTCGTTGTCAACTGGTATAAATTCTCCATGATCAGAAAACCTTAATCATCGGTTGTCCAATGAACTAGTATGAATAGAGACTACAAGGGACTTGGTCTGTTTCACATCACATCTTTATCAAGTTTCCGCTGGATACAGTTATAGCAAAATATGAAACTATTACGAACTAATCGAGATATGATAATAAAATCCATTTGTTATTTGCCTCTAGACCATATCTCTTTCAGAATTGCATATGGAAAAGTACGTACGATTATGCAACAAGGATTTGACCTCTTATGGGTAAAGCAACGCATCTCTGCAGAGTGTAAGAATTGTGACATGTTACTCCCTGTTCCGGGAAGGAGCTACGAATATGGCAGAAAAGGAACTCTATGAAGTTCTGGTCAACCTATGAAGACTGATGGACATAGTTTTTATAATAAAAGCAATCTATGAAGAAAGATTTGTGAAAACTCCATAACACCTAGGACTTATAGTCTGAGGTAGTTGGTGCATCAAACTTGCCACTTTGCATATAATGAATTTGCTTAGTAACGCTTTTACTCACTATTTCCTTTGATCCATTGCTTAAACTCTGAAGAGCTAGAAGATACTCCAATGTTTGCTACAGAGTGCCAGGATGACGCCTACTATGAAGAACCTGACTTGTCAGGAGGGGTTGAAGGAGTGGATTACGAGATCGGCTATGGAGATAAAGGCAACGAGTCAGAGTAGTTGCTATAGTAGTATTTAGAACTTAAGTTAGGCCGAGCAGCATAATCTTTATATAATAAGCTATTGAGTCCACATGATGTTAATTAATTTGGATCTTTCGTACTGCTGTTGGAACTCCTTGTAAGTTGTGCTTTTGTTTGTAAGTTTAAGGTACTAATGACAATTCTTCTTTTGGTACTGTAATAATATGTGCATGTTTGTAATTTGGACCCGCAATGTTTTTGCTATACCACTCTGAGAGGCGTGATATTTGCGGAACGATGTTCCGTGAGTGTTATTTCAATGACTTGTGTACTACAATATGCAGTCGTATGTTGGGTCACCGCAAATGGCTACATCGAGGATGGTAAGGAAGGTCTCACTGAAATATATATTCTTTCCATCTCATATTAATTGATTCCACAGGTTTATTTATAGTCATCAATAGCAGTACAAATAGTACCAAAAGTAATAATTATAAATAATTCTTTTGACACTTAGCGAAGACCACAGACACTAGGTCCAGCCAAAGGCACACCATCATCCGGCCCCTCCATCACCAGAATCGGGCAAAGTTTGTCATAGTAGAGCTTGTTGTAGTAGATAGTCAGGAAGTCATCGTGCTAAGGCCAAAAAGACCAGCGCATCTGAGCAGCAATCATCGCAAATGATGTCAACCGTAGATTATAAGATACTGGCATAAAAGCACACCAACGAACACGAAAATCAACAGGAACCAGAAGATCCATCAGACACGCGATTACGTGCGCCCTCTGCCAACAAGGGGACAAAACCCTAGATATGTTTTACGGTGTTCTCACGATTGCCAATCTCTCGTACTCACATACATACCGGCTCGGTAGCGGCCTGATCAAACGACTAAGCTTTGTCTAGATATGTATTTACACACTAAAACATTATCTCTATAGGATATCTAGACAAAATAGAGTCAATTAATTTAAAAAGAATTAAGTACATTGGTTTCACTATATCCACATTGTCTGTGACATGTGCATTATGACCTATATAAGAAGTCAAGGGTGCATATATTGTCTCGGCCTTGCGTGTAAGGATGGCGATGAGAAGGAGGGCAGAGTGTAGGCATGATAGAGAAATAACATACCCATACGGTATAGTCAATGGTACAATACCCATGGGTATGAAAATTTACCGCCACCCATACCCATTGGGCGGAAAATCTAGACTTACGGGCTAGAGGCATACGGAAAAAGCCTACCGAAAGACGTGGTAACACCCGGTTGGTTGATTTGTTTTTCCGTTCCGTGGTTTGATGGATGCAAAATCACTACATTATTACACGTCAGTCTATAACTCGTTTCCGTAAAGATGAGTCCGTACATGTAGAGTTATTGCCCATTTGGGTACCTAACGGGGTTTTTTTCGAAACGGGGATAAAGCCCTGGCCTCTGCATATAGCCATTATTATATTATTAAGTTTACTACAAAGAGTTCGAAAAGAAGCCCAGCTCACTGGTCTAAAAGAGTCGATACATGCACCAACCATTTAAAGAAGGCAAAGACTAAACACATTCGTCGCATCAGCATGTGATTCTATTATGAAAACGCCAACCATGTCGGCTGAATAAGTCCAGCACAACCGTTTCTAAACGGTTGCACCTGCACTCCTACGGCTGAAGAAAAGACCATATATGGATCTAGTGTGTGGTTAAGGGAATAACCTACATAAAAGAAGATTTCGTAATCCTGTTAAAAACCATGTCATTCCTTATATACCATATAGCCCAGAGTAAAGCAAACACCCAATCGTATTTAAACTTTCTCATATTTGTCAACTCCATGTAACCAATTCCCAAAAATATTCTTAAAAGCCATATGAACAACACGCCATAGAATTCTTGGAAACGGACATTCAATAAATAAATATTGTGTGGTCTCATTTTTATCATAAAAGCAACACTTCTGATTGCCTTGCCAATTTCTTTTTGCAAGTTTGTCTTTTATTAACATTTTTTATTTAGGAACCACATAACAATCCTAATTTTCAGTGGTACTTTCAATTTCCAAATATACTTACAAAGGTACCTTGTGTTCCCGTTTAGTAAGTCCATGTACATCGATTTAACAGTGAAAACCCTTGCTGTGGTTAGATTACATCTAAACTGATCTTCTCCCTCGATTAAGTGAATATCCATTAGTCTGTTGACTAAATGAAGCCATATTTCCCATTCAGTTCCATTTAGTGTTCTACAAAAGACTATATTCAGTGGGTTATTGGACAAAAATTGTGCAACCAAAATTTCTTTTCGTTTCACAATGTTATAAAGAGATGGATATTGTTGGGATAAAGGAGTTTCTCCTAACCAAGTATCTTTCTAGAAGCGAGTATTTTGTCCATTTCTAACGCAAAATGGCCCTCTAACGAAAAACTCATTTTTAACACGCATAGGACCTTTCCAAAAAGCCGAATCTGATGGCTTAGCTTGGACTTGAGATAGAGTTTTTGAATGAAAGTATTTATTTTTAAGTAGCTTTTTCCACACCCCTTCCTCGTTTAAAAGTTTGAACAACCATTTGTTGTGTAAACATTTGTTCTTTAATTCTAATACCTCAACGCCCAGACCACCTTGATCCTTTGGTCGACAAATAATTTTCCACTTGGTTAGGCGGTATTTTCTTTTGTGTTTGTCACTTTGCCAAAAGAATCGAGATCGGAAGAAGTCTAGTCTTTTCCAAACCCATTAGAAATCTCCATAAAAGATAACATAAATATAATCAAGCTTGTTAGGACGAAATTAATTAGAACCAAACACAATCCCATACCTGGTCTCTTGTTCTACCAAACTGCTCAACTGCATAGGTTGGATCTCTACACGTAAGATCCACATGTTGTTTTAAACGGGAAGAGTATGGGTATAGGCACAAGTACAAGACTATATTCGTATCTGACCCATGACTTAGCGGGTAGGATATAGGTCCCATGACTTAGCGGATAGGATATAGGTTTTTATCGAAATAGGGAGTGCAACCCCGGGCTCTGCATCGGTTGATGCACATATCTTTTTATTAAAAGATCAACATCCAAAGTTATTACAAAATCAAGGGTCGCTTAAAGTCGATACATGAATCAACCAGCAGAAAATGAAGAACATACTAAGCCTAAACATCCTGAATTTGACTCGTATGTTGCCAAGTAGCCTGACCTTCAGCAAACGATTGCATCCAGTAGCCATAATTGCGTGTTGATCATGTGGGAGTAGGAATGCCCATAGTTTCATATAATGTGCTACCATATGAATAACCTGCAAAACGTTGAAATTGTTGTTCATGTTAAAAACAATATTATTCCTGCACTTCCATATAGACCAACATAAGGCTGAAACACCAATGCAAATTCTAACCTTATAAAATTTATTAACCCCATTCAACCAATTCCCAAACATATTTGTGATATTAGTGGGAGGTGGCAACTCATGAGTAAAGATAACTATGCACCATAGCAACCTAGAAAAGGGATAGGAGATGAATAGATGTTCCAAAGTCTCTTGTGCACCAAAAAAACAACACTTTGTACACCCTACCCAACTTTGTTTTGCCAAGTTATCTTTTTTCAGTAAAACTTTACTATTCATGAATCACATGAAAATCTTTATCTTAAGGGATATTTTTAGCTTCCATAGGTATTTTCTGAGGAAACGTGTGTGGTCATTCATAAGGTCTTCAATAAATAGATTTCACCAAGAAGACTCGTGGTGATTCAGGTAGGTTCCACATAAACTTGTGTGGCTCATCTGATGATTGACCATCATAAGTCTTTGGCATAAGTGCAACCAATCCGACCACTTGTTACCCGTTAGTGTCCTCCTGAAACTAATATTCAGCAGTACTTGAGTCAACACATTTGCAACTAAAATATTCTTTCGTTGCACAATGTTATAAAAGTATGGATATTGTTGCAGTATGGTGGAACACATTGGAGCGAAATCTACACGGTTTGAAAATATTGATTTTTTTCGACCAGTTAGACCTAAGATTGTGTAAGGTTTGTTAATAAACTTCATTAGGCCCCGTTCGCTTAATCCATAACAGGCATGGATTGACCTAGATTGTGGCTCAATCCGGGCAATCCAGCTCGGCTATGTAAAATTTTCCAACCCAACAAGTCTAAGGTCTTCACTTAATCCTAGGCTGGATCACAACTCAGCCCATCTCGTCCAACTCCAGGCTATCTAGTCTGGAAATTTTCTCTCCCCTTGAAAAAATTTTCAAGCCGCGACACAAAGAAATAGTGAAGGGTGATGCATACAGTCTAAATATGGCCTAGGATTAACCGAACGGCTGAAAACACGCACATCGATTAGTGGAATGGATTAAGTGGGTTGTTTGGGGGTTTGGGTGAAGTCTTGGGATCAACCAAATCTCTCTCTGGATTTGTTCCATGTCTGGATCCATTCCGGAGAAAACGAACAGGGCCTTAATAGGCTGAATATTAACACAAGTTTTCTCCTTGCACAAAATTTGTGTTTGTACCGTATTTGATTTTGAGCACATATATGAGACGCACTCCGAGAGTCGGCCGTACGACTACGCCGCGCCCACCGGCCATGGTGACAACGTGTACATTATAGAGAAGGTGTCTCTAAATTGTGTTTCCCTACGATCAAGTACCTTTATCTTGATGACCATTGTAATGTCTATATAAAAGTAAATTGTATGAATACTATTTCTGGAAGCCTAATTAGTAATTACTTATTTATAACATGTAATACTTGATTTTAAAAAAACATACATACATATTTTAATTAGTATTTATGTTCATGTTGAAGGGTCCTGGATTTTAGATTCGCCCCGGGCCCCTAAAATCCCAGGACCAGGCCTGGTTGCGCTAGGTATAGGTACTAACCATGGGTATAAAAATATACACATGCTCTGTCCATGCGGGTACGGTACCTGTGGGTATCCATACCCATGGATAAAATTGTCATCCTTGCTCGCGTGTAGAGTTCCGTCATTCATCAAAGGACGAGAAATCATGTGCCGGGACAAGCTTAATAGATAGCCAAGTGAAAAAATGTCTCAAACGTCTTTGTTGAAAATATAGCTGCGGGCAGCGTGTTCAATTTTTTTATCTTTCTTTTTGGGCACGGTGTTCATTAGTTTCAAAGCCAGTGAAATATGTACTTCCTCTGATCTATAATAAGTATCGCTGATTTAGTTTTAGGGAGTAACTTATTTACATTTGTTTGTCTTGATCTTTTTCCCCCTCTTTTCCAGTTTTGGTGGACTTCCATCTCATGTGTATATGATTTCTCCCTATATATGTGTATCATCGAGTTCTGTTCGGTTATGCACTTCTGTATCCTTTTTTGATGACACCATCGGATCACCACTGCTGCAATTGGATTGTATTATTATCAGATTGGTAATATGATGTACAAACTTGTTACATCTGCCAGATACATCAAAAACAAAAAGTGATGGGCCTGATTTCAATTTAGTATGATGCACATTCTTGGAGCTTCCAAAACAGCTTATCATCTGGATCTCAAGATTATGGTTTGTGTTTTCAATTGAAGTACCGGTGTTTGTTGGCCTAGCCCCAGTCGCCGAGTGCAGTCCGGCGTGACGACGATCCGGTGAATAGCACATGTGCAAGAACCAGCCAACAACGATCAACAAGCTAGCTATCAGCCTGATCAAAACAGCTAGCTCTCTCAACTCCACGTACGTAAAAATCAGTGTACGGCCACAGGGGTGTATCGCTCCTGTTTAATTTGTATTGACTCTCGCATAGTTACAAGGTACCGGTATATGAACTTTATACTATGCCAAGGGACCACACCTGGTCCGACTCGGTGACGCTCAGCGTCCAACACGACGTACGTAGACTACTTCTACTCTATGTCCAACGTGACACCGACCCGGGTACAAAGCCGATTTATACTCCTACGACTCGGACTCAAACGGAACTACATGCACATGACGCCATATCGGTGTCGAGCGTGATTATTCTTCTAACAAGCACCCCCTAAGCACGATGTGCTCATCTTCACACCTTGAACGCCAATCCTTCCTCGCATCTCCGCAAACTTCACTCGTCCCAAAAATTTAGTTAGGATATCCGCAAGCTAATCATCGGTGCAAACATAGTTGACTTCAATCTTGCTTTCTTATATGCATTGTCGTATGCAGTGATACTTGGTATCAATGTGCTTACTCCTATCATGATGCACCGGATTCTTTCATAAAGAAATTACAGACTTGTTGTCAATATTGAGCACCACTCGTTTCGCCTCCCGATTGGTGAGATCACCGAGTAGACTTCTTAGCCACACACCGTGACACGCCGCGGTTGCAGCTGCAATATACTCAACTTTACATGATGATTGTGCCACCACTTTCTTCTTTTGTGATAGCCAACTTACTATGCTTCTCCCCAAGAAATATGACATGCCCGAGGTACTCTTACGGTCGTCAATATCTCCTGCCATGTCGCTATCACTGTAGCCAAGTAGCTTCACCTCCTCCTTCTATTTCAAGTAGACAATACCAAAGTTTGTAGTATCTTTGATATACCTGAGTATATGCTTCACGGTTGTCCAATGCTCCATTGTGAGTGCTTTCATGAAGCGACTCACATAGCCAACGGAATAGGCCAAGTTCGGTCTTGTGTTAATGAGATACCTCAAACTTCCGACCACACTCCTATACTCCGTTGCATCAACCGCGGGTGCTTCACTCCTTTTGCTCAGTTTAAGACGAGATTCCATCGGAACATGAGTTGGATTGCACTCTTTCATGACACACTTCTCGAGTATCTTATTTACATATGCCTCTTGGCATAGCGTGATCTCACCTAGCTTTTGATGTACCTCGATCCCAAGGTAGTAGCTCAACAAGCCTAGATCACCCATCTTGAATAACTCCTTCATATGTAGCTTGAACTTTGCAATCTCCTTCTCATCTACTCCAGTTATCAATAGATCATCAACATAGATGCCAACTAGTAGATGATCCCTTCCTTTACCTCGCTTATACATCACATGCTCCAGTGGGCTCTTCTCGAATCCGAGAGAGATCAATGTACGATCAAGCTTGATGTTTCACGCCCGAGGGGCTTGCCGTAGCCTGTACAACGCCTTGTGTAGCTTCAAAACCTTGTGTTCTTCACCCTCCTTGATGTATCCCGGTGGTTTCTTCACATAAACTTCTTCTTCTAACTTCCCATTCAAAAACGCAGATTTCACATCCATGTGATGCAATTTCCAAGATTCTTGAGCCGTGAGAGCGATAAGTAATCTCACCGATTCCATCCTTGCAACGGGAGCGAACACTTCTTCGAAATCCACACCTTGCTCTTGCACGTATCTCTTGGCCACTAGCCGAGATTTGTGTTTCACCAACTTCCCTTCGGCATCCTTCTTGATCTTGTAGACCCACTTGAGCCCTATGGCCTTGTGATTGTTGAGTAGATCGACAAGCTCCCATGTATCGTTGTCTTTGATCGATCCCAACTCCTCATTCATAGCACGACGCCAACACTCCTCCGTATTAGCGTCCTCGAATTTCGTCGGCTCCTCCGTGAGTAAACACCAACCTCTACCTCGTCTGCGCTTGCGGAGAGCCTCCGTTGGATACAACTCCAAAACATCTCGCAGTTTCTCCGGAGTAGATGGCCATCCCCTTGGTTCCTGCACCGTTGGAGAAGACGCCGGAGCTAACGAAGTATTTGCCGCACGATCTGCTATAGTAGCGCTTGTGTCAGCATCTCCGGAAGCTAGGGACGTAGCCGTAGGAGTCAATCCTGACGAGTTCTCCTCCAGCGCGCGGCCTTGCATCCGTACTGGACTATTCTCAGCTGGCGATGGACCTCCTGTCCCACGTGTTGGGCTTGGTGGCTGTGGCCAAGTGCAACACGTGAGTTGCTGGTCACGTTTGGTGTCCTGATCGGAGAGCCTACTGGACGAGCGCCCGTAGTCTCGCGCGGGGAGTCACGATAGTCACGATGATCTCGCCGCGGCAGAGACCCTGCGCCCAGCACTCCAGCGTCTGTACGTGCTGGACTAGATCCAGTGTCCTCAGTCGCCAGTGTCATCGTACGTGATGACGACGTATCTCCAAAATTCCTTGATGCTCTGGCGCCTGAACTCGTGACATCCGTGTGCATGTCATCACGAGACCCAGTTCCTTGATCATCTACATGCTGAAAGTCATTGTAAACGGCAGTAAAAATCTCATCTAAGATTGGCTGTGCCGGTTTCGTGGATCCTCAATTCCATGACTTCTCCTCCTCGAAGAGGTCACGCGTCACCACCAATTTTTTGTTCACCGGATTGTACGCGCGATATTCCTTCGTACCGGCTTCATAGCGATCATGACCATTGGAGTGCTTCTGTCCACTAACTTGGTTGTATGCCCGGACACCGTCTTCACATGCACCACACACCCAAAAGTGCGAAGATGATCAACCGAGGGCTTGTGACCGTACCATGCTTCGTACAGCGTCATACCAACTACACTCTTAGTTGGTGCCTTGTTCATCAAATAGATAGTTGTACTAACTGTCTCGCCTCAAAACCTACCCGGCATGCATGCCTTTGCTCTTCATCATACTCCGTGCCATGGTCAACACAGTTTGATGCAGCTCACCCTCCTGATCAATGCGTAGGGCTCTCATCTTCGCCTCCACCTTGAACTCTTCGGTTTCCTTGATCTTCTTGAATGCTTGTTGAGCTTGACCCTTACTTTTTAGCAACACAATCCACATGTATTTACTATGATCATCCATCATAAGCATGAAGAACTTATTGCTGGACGGAGTTGCAGGTGAAATTTTAATGCATAGATCACCATGAACAAGTTCCGAGGCTTCACTTGCCTCAAACGTGGCTTCACATAGAAACGGGACACTCTGTTCCTCGTAATCCACACACGGTAGATCGTGATCCACTTGCGCCACAATCTCCCTACCCGGTGATGGAGGATCCTCCTCATCCTTCAGCTCAGTTACTTCGAGCGTCAGCATCATCGGTCCATCATCTCCTTCTTGGGTGATGAGAGCCCTCTCCTTCAGCGGTTTTTTGCAATCCTTCTTGAAGTGACCGAGCTCGCCGCAGTTATGACATCTTACTTTCTTAATGTCAAACTTCCTCCTTGGCGGAGCGTCGTCCTCATCCTCCCCTGCGATATACTTTTTCGCTGGGCGAGAAGCTTCTTTATCACTCCTGCTTCTGGATCCTTGATCGCCCTTCTCTTTGGCGACCACCGCCTGCCACTGGGCACGGGTAAGCATCACGTGCTCCTCCGGTACCGTGTCACTGTAGGTGATCTTCATCCGTTCGTCATGATCCTTCAATCGTCCAATCAGATCATATGTTGTGAGAGTCTTGAGATCAACGCACTACTCGATTGCCGACACAACGGACAAGTAACGCGGCGGCTCCGCGCGAAGGAAAAGCCAAACGACTGAGATCTCTTCTAGCTTCTCGCCGAGCGCGCGAATCCCATTGACCAAAGTCGCTACCCTCGAGGCAAACGCATCCAGCGTCTCGTCTTCTCCCATCTCCATATTCTCGTACTTCTTCTGCAAGGTTTGTAGGGTTGCCTCACGGACACGCTCGTGCCCAAGATTTAGCGTCTTGAGCGTCTCCCACATCTCCTTTGCAGATCTCTTCGAGATCAGGTGTTGCATCACGTCCGTCGGCATCACCGAGCCGATAGCCGTGAGTGTCTACCGGTCCTTGCGGTACTTCGATGCGCCCTTTTTGAAATCATCGCCGCCGGAATCGACAGCCTCCCATAGATCGTTGGACTCCAGCGCTCACTCCATCTGGATCGTTCACATCGTGTAGTTGTCGTGGTTGTACCGTGGGTAGTGCGTCATCACCTGCGCAGCAAATCCTTTAACCGCACCAGAATACTCGCCCCACATCCATCGTCGTTATGACCTCCCGTTATTAGGAGATCTTCCACGAGGCTCTGATACCAATTGTTGGACCAGCCCCAGTCGCCGAGTACAGTCCGGCGTGACGACGATCCGGCGAGTAGCGCATGTACAAGAACCAGCCAACAACGATCAGCAAGCTAGCTATCAGCCTGATCAAAACAGCTAGCTCTCTCAACTCCACGTACGTAAAAATCAGTGTATGGCCATAGGGGCGTATGGCTCCTGTTTGATTTGTATTGACTCTCACATAGTTACAAGGTACCGGTATATGGACTTTATACTATGCCAAGAGACCACACCTGGTCCGACTCGCGACGTACATAGACTACTTCTACTCTACATCCAATACGACGCTGACCCGGGTACAAAGCCAGTTTATACTCCTACGACTCAGACTCAAACGGAACTACATGCACATGACGCCGTACCGGCGTCGAGCGTGATTGTTCTGCTAACAGTGTCAGTCTTCCGATAAAATATTATGCTCGCTATATCCTGATTTTAACCGGGATTATGGTTTCATCATTTTCATTTTCAAGTTATCTACACTTACTTCCTTTTCGTGTGTGGTTAACGTTATTTGTTACTATCATTTGTAAAACAAGTGGATCGTGTCTCCTTATTGTTTCCATTTTGCGAAATTCCACCGATCTATTAATAATCATTAACAGCAGTACAAAGAGTCATAAAAGTAATAAAAATTACAGGTAGGTCAATGGACCACCTAACGACGACTACATATACTAGCACGTTTACAATGGCTAACTAGATCATATTTTCGCACTAATGGGCATTGCCATGAGAATAATTAAGATAGGTCACAAGAAAACAAATGGAGTACAATGTAAGAGATGTAGTTAAAGCATGCACCACAATGTTCATCATGGTGTACTTTCAAGGTCAACCCTTCTTTTTTCCTTGTGCAAGTTGTGTCTGATATCAATGTCTGAAATTTTACGCTTTGGTGTTGGAGCTGAAGAGATGTCCGTTTTAATCTCTGCTCTCTCATTCGGTTTTAGGCCTGGTGATTCTCCGCCAGTTGAACTTCTCGTCGAGGACATGGACTTCCTGGCCTTTTGTTGTTCTAGTATTTTCTGTAAATATCTTGCATGTTCCTCTATGCGCAGCTGTAATTTTTTTTGTACCTGATGGCCGAAGAACAATGTTAACACTACTGGTGAACTGCACCATTTATAAACATAGTATGCTGTGTGGTGAATAATACAGCACAGGGCCACACACTGTTTTCTTAATCAAACAATGACAGAGTAGATCAAGCAATGGTTTTTCAAGAATTTTGCAACGATAAGATGTAGGATGCCTATACATCTGATCAGAATCAGACAGTGTCATCTAAACATAAAAGTGCTTGATGCTTACCTCTAGCTGCTCATGAAGCTGTTTCTGAACCTCCATTTGCATCCGAAGAGCTTCCGCTATTTGGAAACTCCTAAGAAATGGAAATCAACATGAATTTCAACGACCGGGTTTCCGCATGCCCTCATGCCAATTCAAATAGAGATACGAAGTCCTGGAGAGGGAGGTACTCACTTATTTTTGCCTGGATCAGTTTCATTCTCTGCTGATTGTGCCTTCTTGTCTTTTGAAGGTCTCTTCTCTAGATTGAGCATGCATGAGAGGCAACAACTTAGTAGGACTGATAAGATCACAACCTATGGCTGTGTGCATATATTGATGCAGAGGCTCGAGTTATTTGCCCTTTTTCAGAAAAGAAAAAACAAAACAACTGCCACCATCTCAAATAATTAGATACTGATCTCTAACTACTTAAGATGTATACATTGTTCCTTCATCTTAATTGTTACCTTCTTTTGCCTCTGGAAGATACTTTGCGAGCCGATATTTCTGCATTGCAACGATATACGATGAACAACATCATAACAAAATGATAGGAAAATGAGAGAAAATTTACTATTTATGGAAACATATTTGACCCAATTACCTGCAGATGGCTTTTTACATGATAGATGGTCAAGCCTTCAATCTTCATAAGCTTCAGAACACCCTTGGGAGTTGCCTCTACAATATATACAGCCAAAACATTTAGAGAACAATTTTATTTTCAAATTCCTCTAAATCTGAACTTGAGGGGAACCCTACTTTCCGGCCCTCCAAGCTTTTCTAGAGCCTCCACAAAACGCTCATGGAGCTCAAGTGTCCACCTCATTCTCGTTTTGTTGCACGCTGCAGTTTCAGATGAAGATGGTGATGAACTCAACTGAACTTTAACCGAAGAACCGTCATTGCGCAGATCCTCCTGGTCAGAAGAACATGATACCAGAATAGGTGAATGTTCCGGTGGCCTGTCATATATGTCCTAGGCAAGACCAAATTGCATGAAATGGACAAGTTAATGAAAATTGGAGTCTAAGTTCACTTGGGCATGTTCGCTAACCTTCAAGCCAACGAACATGCCCAAGTGAAATTTTAAAGATATACAAAAAAATACCCACAAATAAGGGACCAATCATGGAACTAAGGTACTCACATCTAACCGAGGGCTCTCCTCGTAGTCGGTGATGGCGATTCCAAGCTGTTCAGACAAGAGTTGAAACTCCATTTGCTCACTGAAAGCCATGGCAGTGCCTCCTTCATGGAAGCTACCGCCCGAAGAGTCTCCGGAAAGGTTAAGGAAGTCCTTGAGATCATATGAATACTCATGACCACCATTGCCATGATCAGCAGCAAGCAGCAAAGGAGAGCTGGATGACTGCCCACGTGAAGAGCTATGCTGCTCACATTTAGGAGGATGAGGCAGGAAAGGCAAACTGCTGGTTTGCCGCCATGATTCTATACTTGTCGACGACGACGAGTACATGCTTGCGCAGAATATGGAGGAACTTGATAAAATTGGGTCTGCTAAGCCTAAGTCGGCCTGCGAGACCCGTGAAATGGATCTTCTGGGGTCAAAGTCAGTGGCACTGTACTTCTGAAGCTCAGAAGGAAGCATTTCCGACACGCTCGATGAACAGATCAATTCTGTCTTGATGCTTGAGGGTTGAGTAGTACATGATGGCGGCGAACCATTTGCCAAACCACACAGGTCACATCTGGCATTGAACCTCTGATGAACTGTAGGCTGGGCAGCGTTGCAGGTGTGAGCCATGCTGTTACGAGCTGTTAATTGGCAATTACTCTATGTGCTCATAGAATTGATGTAGAAAGCTTGCTCCAATCCAAGCCTGCACAGTGAACATCCAGTCGGGCACAATACAGTTTTAAGTCCTATCCAATGATATACGAGTATATTCTAGTATTTAAAAGACAACTTGTTCAAATCTATGGGTGCAGGAAGTTCAATCTTGGTTCAGGGGTTTCATTTTTGTGCAAAACAAACAAAGCATTATTTTACTTGGAGCAGTCTATCGAAGAAGAGAGAAGTAATGATCCAGATTAAGGTAAGAAAATATGATAAAAACAGCACACACAAGAGACAAAAGAATATGCCTATATGATTTTGACCCTTCAACAAATAGCAACTTGTTTTTGCAGATGTAATTATAGTTCGCTTCCTAAGTGATTGCACAACTACTCTGTTTTTTTTCGAAAAGGAGGGAACACCCATGAACAAATCTGTACTGCAGATTTTGGTATTAGCGTGAGAGAGAGAGAAAAAAAAACATAAATCCAATTCCAATCTTGAAAACTCTCCTTTTCGGACAGAGTAGTTCTTGAAGCTATCACAACAGCATGATAATCCCTTACCATAACAGCAAACCTGAAGGCAAGACTCTTTTTTGTTGCGGAAAAAGATGAGCAATTTAACATTGCAAATCAGCAAGAACACAAAGTAGAAGGAGAAGAACAGAACTAGGAGTGGATCGGAGCCAAGAAATCCGTGGGATGCAGATGGAACCATCGTTCCTCACCTGATGATCCAACAGGCAGCTGGAAGAGGAAAAGATTCAGAGCCAGCCAGCCAGCCGCCAACACCTCCCCGTGCACCCTCCTGTTTAGAAGTTCTCTCTGGATTAATGTCTCCTGGGATCCTGCCTCTTCCGTGCACCATCTTACTTGGATGGCTGATTGTCTTGGCTGCTCTCTCACGACTCTCACAGTAGTTAACAATATGCAGCTGCTTTCTCTTACCTTTGCTGGCATGCTCTTTCTTGCTTGTGATTTTGGCTAAGGTTTTGCTGCTATGTTTTTTCTTCTTACTACCACATTTTAATCATGCGAGCAAAAACATGGGATCAGGATTTTTTTATTTTCCAACAAATAATTGTACGTAGCAATTTCTGTAGGTCTATTTGGCAAGAAAAAAAAAAGGGGGGGACAGCAATGCTATATGTTGCCGCCATTTGCACACGGCCACTGATTAATTGGGTGAGCAAGTTAAGGTGGAACTGTGGAAGCGAACGCACGCAGCCGTCGCTTGTGTTGTGAGGCCTCTTGCAGCTGACCAAATCATCAACATCTACTGCACTGTTGTTCAAGTTATCAACATCTGGGTAAGCCATAAGCGAGGGTTACTGAACCGGTCTAGGCCGTGTGCAATCACGACTTGCTAGCTAGAGGATCGAAACTGAGCAATCTATAAATCCATTGATTGATGATGTGAGACAACACTCGGCACTAAAAGACATGACCGCCGCAAGGCACAAAAAGCAATCTATAGTTTTCCTTCTTGAACAAAGGTATTTTTCTTACGCAAAGCTGGAATCTGTCATCGTTGCGCGAATGAAGACAAAGAATGAGAGGGCCGAGACTAATTAGCATGGAGGATAAGTCAAGAAACCGAACTTTTTACCTTCCTTCGCATAGAAAAGGGAACCAAGCTTGCCTGCCCAAATTCGCCAGTACTTCCAAGAACATATGCAGGTGTCGACCTCTCATGACACTGTTTACCTTGAACTTCGGTCAAATATCATGCGTGCAAACACATCGAGGTAGAAGAAGGTGCAGACATGCAGGAGCAACAATGTGATGTGACTGATGCAAGAACCCAGCTGGAAATATTTTCAGTGTACGATAATACTTTCTTGAGAGACAGGGGTAGTAATCCCAGCCTCTGTCCCAATTGGTGCACACTATCAAATTATTTAGGTTGTTGCATGTCAAAAACATGGTATAGAACTGATTGATGACTCAGCTGAGATGCAGGTCTTGGCATGCAGCCTAAGAGTGGAATCTGAGATATGAACGGGAGAACGAACTGAAGGGTAATGGGTAATAATGGCTACATATGAATGGAGGGACATCACAGTGGCTGAAAGGAGATATAGCAATACTGATTTTTTCCGTTGGCAACATGGAAAGATAAATGTAACAAATCCCATGAGAGCGAGAAGACTTGATCATCATTATCATCATCTGGTTGTGTTTAAGTTCGTAGCACTGGTTCACATAATTAAAGTCTCAGTCCACCAGGAAACACATCGGTGACTGTATAACGTTACACTGGACTCGAGACACAAGACTATATGACCTCAAGTCTTAGACAATTGCTTAAATCGGACACAGATCGTCTCAGCTACAAGAATGACAGCAAACACTGGGAAAACAGCTGGCTGTAACTTCGCTAGTAGAGCCAGTTCATCTAAACAAGCTCTACCTATCTTTCAGCTCTTGTTCGAATGTGCGCAGTTTCTCCCTGATAGGAGAAAGGAAGGATTTCACATCCTTGGAGATCCGTGACTTGTCATCCCATTCAAGGCTGTCGGTAAACCTTACTTCTGCCTGGAATCACGAGGAATTCATTTATTTGACAACTTCACCTAATAACAAATTACAATGGTACAAGCACTATACGGAACAACGGCTATACCTCTAGGTCATCAAGCTCACCGAGTGAAAACTCGGGGATGTCTATATGGCCCATGACCTTCTTCTGCTCTTCCTTGATTTTCCATTCACCTAATTAGCAGTACCATGACTGAGTCAGCGACATCACAGCAATGCAGCAATTAAAATGGATGGAACTAAATGGAGAATGCCAAGGTTGACATGATAATCCATTTACCTTTGAAACTCAAGCTCAGTTCATAGTTATACCCTACTCTCTTCTTGTTACGGACTGTTACTAGATATGCCTGTTAAAACACCAAGGATGTGCTAAGTTATTAAACTAACACATAACATGATGCTTAGGAAAAAAGTTTATTACTAAGTTGTAACAAAGTACTCCCTCCGTCCCAAAATAACTGACTTCGGTTTGTTTAGATTTGAATGTATCTAGACGTGTTTTAGTATGTAGATAGATACATGCAAAATCTAGACAAACTGAAGTCACTTATTTTGGGACGGAGGGAGTATTTAAGAATTCATGGAATTGAAGGGTTTTGTCGAACATTATACTTACATCGCCTGAGCATTTGGACACTTCATCAATGGATGCCTTCCCTGTGGAGAAATCCAATGAACCTAAAGAACCCACCAATTCCTACAGTACATATGAGCCAATAGCCGTCAGAATTTTGTAGCAGAATGGGAACACAGATGTACTATTGTATAGTAGCATTTTGCCAACAGTTGGCAAACAACTACGCACCTTTATCCTACTACTAGCCCATGAATTTAGGTTCTTTTCCTCCCATGTTCCGGCCTGAAAAGTGAGAACTCATCAGAGAATTATAGATCAGCAATTAGCAGTGTAGCCATCCCAAAAGATGATTTGTATCGGAAAAATAGGCAGCTCTTTCCTACCTTGGCAGTGTTACTAGTACTCTCCTATCTTATCTAAGAGTAATCATGCAGGTCACAGTTCCTCTAATTGTACAAGAGAACTACTAGTAGTAGTATCGTCCAGTAGTTCAAACTAGAGTAATTTTTATTCCCCTCTTTGCATATCTGTTCCTCAAATTATGGGCCAATAACATTTTCACTATGAGTTTCATGTCAAGTGGCAGCTAGCCTAGAGTAGAGTACTTCCCCAAATTTTTGAGCTGCAAAAAGGCAGTTCTTGTTGAAAACCTTGAAACTACAACGAAACTTAAACCCAGACCTTAACAGGAACACTGCTACAAGATAGAACATATAGTGGCGCAGCAGTATGTATGTGTTGCAATGTACACCAGCCAACATACTCCCTGCACATACGGGACTGCCAACACCGCGCTAGCAAGGCAATAAAAATACAGATTTGACAATACTAAGCCGACGAAGTTAACACATAGCTATCCGATTCGTGAACCGAAGAAGAACGTCAGGAGTTCCTAATGACAAAAACACTGTAATGTCATGGCACTTCGTCCTGTAAATGCACCCTCGGGCGCATATCCTACCCAATCCGAGACAGGGACAAGAGTGTGAGTGTTAACCGTGGAGAGAATGGCCTGACCTGATTCCAGACAGAGCCGAGGGCTGTCTGCCCGTTACCGTTCCCGGTGCCGTTGGCGGCAGCGGCGGCGGCGGCGTCGAGCTTGCGGGGGACGGGCAGCGGCGCCGCGTCGCCGGTGGCCTCACGCACCCAGTACCTGTACGAGGATTTCTCCGCCGTCACGGGCGCGGTCTCCGTCTCCGTCACCGTCGCCGCGGCCGCCGCCTCCTCCATCAGCAGATCGAGCCTGGCTCGATGCAGATCTCTCGGCGGCGCGAGGCCCGATAGAGCGGGAGGGGGCGAGTGGGGAGATCGGCAAGGAGGCTCTCCCTTCCCGGAGGATCGAGAGGCTTCTACCCGGGAGGAGAGGATTCCCGGATTTTGTGCCCGTAGCGAATCGCGTACCGGGGGCGCACCTGTTTTGACTCTTTTATTCTCCCCCGCGGAGTGTGCGCACCTGCTCCTTCCGTATGCCTCGGGAAGGTTCTGGATTCTTGACTCGGTTTTCTACGCTAACTGTGTACACGTGTGGGCCCCGGTGTCAGAGGAGGAGTGAAGAGGTTCCAAAACAGAGATTGAATAGGGCCAACAGGCAGCAGCCCATAGGGTTGCGAAGCGACGAAACCTCCATAGGCAAAATTTATTAGTTTGGTTTAATTTTTTTATCAAAATTTTTCTAGTCTATATCTATATCTATATCTATATCTATCTATATCTATACCTATAATAAAAGATAGATTGTTTCTTCCGGTCCAACATTTTTTTTTTGACCCTTTCATCCAACCAAGTATAACCACTAGCCACCGGTAAATATTTCTTTTTTTTGTCTCACGCCGCTCCAGCCCCGTTGGGTTTGTTTTTGTCTCACGTCGCTCCAACCCCGTTGGGTTTGATTTTCTTTGTCTCGGCCCGACCCAGCGGCTCCACCCTTTTCTCAGGCTCAGCGATTCGTCCAGAAGTCTGAATTCCGTTTAAGGAATAGTCCCACATCGCTTCCTTAAATCGACATCCACCAATTTATATACTTTGCAGATTGACTAGAATCAACAAGCTGCCTCTAAAATCAACATCAACAAGCTGTTCTCAAATTTGATGATGCCTAGAACAACGAGAGATAAAGCATACGTAATGTAACGAGCAGCGATGTTGGACGCCAGGAAGATTGCTGGGCAAAAGGGAAGGGGAGGTCATGCAGCGACCACGACCTGGACGGACGAGCCGCCGGTGTTGGCTCCAAGCGGAGCAGAGGAGGCCACGGTGGAGGGGGCGTCGGGCTCGCTCGAGATCGACGAGCTCGCAGGCAGAGAGGTGGCGGCGGACATGGAGACGGGTTGGAGCGAGGAGGTTGACCCGGGACGGTGGACGGCAAAGCTGCGACGCGAGGATGCAAAAGGCCTCAGGTCCGGGCTGAGAGGTGCGCGGCCAGGCTCTGACGACGAGCCGCCGGATGGAGCAGAGGAGAGTCCATGGCGAGGCGCCGGATCGGCAGGCTCGTGAGGCGGGCGACGGCCGACATGAAGACGGGGTGGAGCGGGGGGGAGGTCGACCCGGGGGAGGTCGACCCGGGGCACGACGGTCGGCAGAGCTGCGGGTGCGAGGGGATGGGATGGGGCAAGGCCTCAGGTCGGGTCCGAGCTTTTGAGAGTTGGTGCGCGGCCAGAACCTTGGACGGACGGAGCCGGCCGGTTGGGGTGCCAAGCGGAGCACAGAAAGAGGCCGCGGCGGAGAGGCGGAGGCGGACATGGAGGGGGGCGCCGCTGGGAGGTTAGGAAAACATGGCCTGATCAACTTTAGGAAAAATTTAGGTCATATCGACATTTTTTATACTCCTTCCGATCCACATTAGTTGACTTGGATTTATCTAGATTTGGATGTATCTAGACATGTTTTAGTGCTATAAACATCCGAATCTAGAAAAATTTAAGTCAACTAATATAGGTTAGAGGGAGTACATGTATTTATTTTTAATCCCGATGCAACGTACGGGTATTTTTGCTAGTATGGCCGGTTGGGCTAGGTTCTATTCTTTTAATAGATATTTAAACAAGTTTGGACGACCAAACGAGTTATTTATTTTCTTTTTAAAATAAAGCTAGAAAGGACGGGAGATATTTATATTAAACCAAAGGAACAATTTAGAACAATCCAAAATATGGTTTGTAAAAATAATTTTAGGGTTATGAAAAGTATTCCATAAATTTGCAATATTTATATAAAGTAAAAAGAGAATGCGACCTACTATAGTTGTATGGTACAAAATATATCCGCAACAATTATTTAGTAAAACTTTTTTCACTAAAATTTAAAAGAAGTAAAATTTACGAGTACATCCCATTGCAACGCACGGTTTTTTTTGCTAGTTTAAACTAAATTTTGCTTTTGTGGGCTCTCGTGGGTTGTCGTTTCGTAACCTAACAGCCCAGCAGGACATAGTATTCTTCCACACAAAAATGATTAAGTGTGTTTCTTTTAGTAATGGATTTGTATGACTTTAAAAGCACGAACCATAAGAAGAAATACATAGCTTTCCATAGTACCTCGAGTTTGGATTGGAATAAGTATAAAGTTTATTACTCTCTCTGATCCATATTTGTAACTATCTCGGTGAATTACGCTCTTAGTTACAAGCCTGGATGAGCGGAAATGGTTAAAATAGTACGGTGGGGCCAAATGCCACTCACAGGTAGACCTTTCGGCCGTCCTAACCATTTCCAAACATCGGGACAAGAACGAGCGGCGTAATCGGCAGGCGAAGGGATCAACTACATACACAAATGAGTATGTATGCAAGCCACATACAACAGTCCTCAGAGCCATTCCATCTAAAAGAAATAGAAATATTGCAACGCCATACGGCAAGATCCAAATATCCTAGATAGATATAATAGCTTAGGATATCCCCTCATACATCAAACATCAGAGTATCAGGCGGAAGCGGGAAACAAGATTCGAGTACGGATAAGAAGCAAATCGGCATAAGATGCCCCATAAATAAACGCATCCCGCCCACAGATCTCACGGATCCCCGTTCCCGGAATTTCTACACCGAGTGATCGTTGCCAACATCGTCCGTCTCCTCCACCCAGTATCCATCTTGCGAGTATACATGTTCATCTGAATCAAACAATTTATCGTGTGACCCTAGGAGTACTCAGCAAGTCTTTATGCCTCTAAAGGGGACACAACCTGGGGTGACGCAATTGCAGCAAAAGATAACACCTAACAATTCTATAGCTACTCGCTAACCATCCGCCTAACCAAAGATAGACGGATGTCCGTTAATTAAGAACAACAGTTATAACAGTAATATTAACAGATCCATCCTCCTCCTCGCTTACCAACGAGGAAGCGGACGAACAACCCCCCATCCGTTGGCAGTTTTATTAATCATTCCATGAGTGTTGCACTATTTACTAGTCAAGTACTTAGTCAAATTAAAAGCGGTACTTTAGTTATACTTGTCTATGATCAAGAAACTGTGCTCCAAGTCGTTCATAACCGTGGACACGGCTTTCAGAAAGATTTATCCTGCAAGGATGCACAAATAGCAACACACACTCGATCAACCTCAGAAAAACTAAATCAAAACCCAACGAGGCATTCACGACAAAGCGATCATAGGATTCAGAAATGTTTCAGGGGGCCACCCCATTAAGCTACCCGCAACGAAGTTGGCCGGCTCCGAGACGGACCCAAGGTTTGTGTCAATGGTCAGAACGATCTGGGAACCCGAAAGTGTGACTGGCTTGTCGATACCTAAAACACTCCGCATCCAAAACAGTACAGGTGCTCCTCGCACAATCTTAAATAAAGCAGTAAAGCATGGCATAAGTACAGGATAGTAATAAAGCCCCAAACTACTTTGTGGCCCCAAGAAATAAGAATGAATCAAGCTCTGGCTCAGGGGGGGGGGTCCATAAGGCCTCCCGGATGTGGATAGTGCGAATAGTCAAGGAACAGGAATCAAGTACTCGGGGTCCTGCGGGACACAAGTGAGCATGAAGAACCAAATGGCAGATATTGCTCACCGGTGCCACTTTCATTAGTTATCCCATTACTACTCAGATTAAGTTGTTTAGGTACCTCGTTATCCATTAGACTCTCACAAACCCTACACATGCTGTTCTACGACCCGCATGGCTCAAACAACTTCTGTAGTAATGGCTCATGGGATGGAGGAACAAGATTCGGTGGGGTTTAAAAGTAAAGGCTATGCAGTACTTGGGATTCAGTTTAATGCAATCGCGACTCAATGATGCAAGAATAAGATAGAGGCAATAGGTACTATATGTATGCAAGCATGTGGTAGTGCTTGCCTGGCAGCTCAGTTGAAGCGAGGGACGGATCTGGGTAGTGCTCCTGGGATTCCTGATATATTCCCTGCTCAGCGTCTATTCGAAGAAGAACCAAACAAACAAGGGCCAACATTAATAGAGTGCACAAGCATATGAATTACAATGCGACAAGCAAACAATCATGCCATGATGAATGATGCACAATTTGCATGGCAATAATGTAGCATGGCTTGGGTGAGGTGTGGAGTACAAGAATAAAGCATTTTATTGAGTTTTAGTCACATTTTATACTCAAATAAGTTGCTGTATACTTTATATTTATATTATGCATGCTGCAATTCAGAACATGGAATGCATAGATAGAACGGGCTCGTCGCGCTGATCGATTTAGACATATTATTTGTCAAATTTGGAGTTATAAAACAAAAGTTATTAATTAATTAAGATAAAGGACATTTTATTGTAATTTTAATTATCTCGAAATTTTAAAGTGCTCAAAAAAAAATTGAATGGCATATTTGAATTCCTCACATTTTTCTGAATTCAAAACATATATCATAAGTATTATTTGGATTTGTAAATTAAAAGTTATTTAAAAACTGATTTGAATTTGAATTTAAATAAATTTCTGAAAATGTTAATTGAAAACAGAAAATGGAAAAAAAAACTTTTCATACCCAGGCGAATTCAGCCCCAGCCACAGACGGGTGGGCCAGCGCTGAACGCGCGGGAAAAACGCGCCGTCAACTTTTCTCACCGGGACCTCCCTTAGCCGCAACCGCTGACAAGTGGGGTCGAACTTAGCGGGTCCACGCTTGCCGCGCCAAAGAAGGGCGTGACACGGGCGGTCCGGGCTGCGTGGGAGAATCTCGGACATGGGGTTTTCTTGTAAGATCTCACCGGGGCAGCGGGCTCTCGGACTGCGGGTTTAGGCGGGAAAAAGGGCAGGGGCCCAAGTGCAAGAATGTCATCGGCTGCTGCTGCACGCTGACGGTCAGGCTCTGACGGCGGCGGATCTGGCCGTCTTCCGTTGTCGGTGGCGACGAAACGGCGGCGAATCTCGCTAAGCTGCAAAAAGGAAAAACGAAGAGGGGACATCGGGCTACAACTTTCGTGCAGGGAGAAACACCGGAGAGGGCTGTGCTAGCCGGGCTTCGCGGGGGAACAGAGAGGGTAAACGCGCAGGGCTGTTGCCTACAGCACGCGCACGGCTCGCGGCGGCGCGCCGAGCGTTCGACGGAGTGCGGCGGGGCTACGGCGCAGGAGGGAGGGAAAGACCATGTCCGGGGGTTAAGGGAGCTCACCGCGGTGTCGCCGACGTGGTCGTACACGCGGAGGTGGGGTGGATCTGGCGCCGGGCTCGTGGACGGCGACCTCGGACTTCTCCAGTTCGCGGCGGCGCTCGGCTAGTTCCGGCGAGGCTGTGGTCCCGGGCTGGTACGAGGCGAAGAAGGGGACGTGGACGACCTCGTCGGTGCTCCTGGCGGGGTTTGGGGAGCGCCGGGGTGCGCAGAACTCGAGCGAAACATAGCAGCTAGGGTTTTGGCTCTAGGTGGTGGTCTTGTCGTCTAGGGAGGAAGAAGGGGAAGTGGAGAGGAACTAGGGCGGCTCATGGACAAGATCTGAGGTGGGTGAGGCAGTAGAGAGGGAAAGAGAAGCACATGGGTGGTGGTAGCTTTGCAAAAAGTGAGGAGGGGGGTCGGGTAGGTCTTCTCTTCCTCCTTCTTCTCTTTGTCTTGGAGACAAAGAAAAAGGGGAAGGGCAGGTGAGGTGAGACGGCCAGGTGGGGCCAGCATGGAAGAGAGAGGGAGTGGAAAAAAAAGAGGTGAGAGAGGTGTGGTAGGGATTAGGGTTTAGTGTATGTGTTTAGATTTTTAAACATGTTGATAAGATCAAACCAAAAGGAGAAACATGAGGGCTTGAATTATCAAGAGATGAGGTGGAGGAGTAGCCAAGAAAAAGAAAAAGAAAAGATGTAAGGGAAGATGCCCTCATTTGATTCATGCATGGAGATAAAAAAAAGATGTTGATGAGAAAAGGGAATGGTGGAGAGATGATGTAGAGGATCCCACAAAGAAGAACCACTAAAACAAAGGAAAACAAAAGGGTTAAAGGTGGTGATGGTGGTTGCATGGCCCATGCAAAAATAATGAATGCCATGATCTATTTTGTGAAAACAATAATAATAATAATATGGCATTATTCTTATGAATTCCCAAGAAATGGAATAAGGCCAAGCAAAAGGATTTATAGAATTATATCCACCCCACCCACATGAGCTAGAGTAAAAATCAAAAGGAAAAGAAAAACAAGCTCATGGGTTATTGGAATGGTGGAATTATAAGGTGGTGACAAAGAAAGGTGATGGAGTTGAATAAAAGATATGCCCCCAACTCAACTTGGGCATTTACACAATATATCAATAACCAAATACAATAGCAAGAGGCAAAATACAGTTAATAATGCATATGAGAGAAGAACCAAAAGAAAAAGGGTTTTATATGATGCTCAAATGCAAGGTGGCATGATGGCATGAGCATGATATAATTATGATGCAGCAATTGTATATAGGAAGTAGCCATTATATTATTAAACCATGTAGCATTACCATTGTTAGACAATTGGGATGCTACAACTCTCCCCCACTAAACAGGAATCTCGCCCCAAGATTGTAGGAAGAAGAAGACTCAAAGAGGGTAGGATACTTGGCACGGAGCTCATCTTCACGTTCCCAAGTGGCTTCATCAACGGAATGGTGCGACCACTGCACCTTGCAGAACTTGATGGACTTGTTGCGAGTCCTTCTTTCTGCGACTTCGAGGATTTTTATGGGGTGTTCTTGATAAGACAGATCTTCTTGGAGGTTGATGAGTTCATGATCCACGGTCCTGCCGGGATCCTTGAAGCACTTCTTGAGTTGAGAGATGTGGAAAACATCATGGACCTTGAGTTTTTCAGGAAGCTCAAGAGCATAAGCAACTTCTCCTCTTCTTCCGTGAATTTTGAATGGACCGATGTATCTAGGAGCCAGCTTTCCTTTGATACCAAAACGGTGCGTGCCTCTCATGGGAGTGACACGAAGGTAAACGAGATCACCAGGGACATACTCCATGTCCGTGTGCTTTCTGTCATAATTGCTCTTCTAGCGACTTTGAGCAATCTTCAGATTTTCAAGAATGATGTGAACCTTCTCCTCCGCTTGAGTTACAATGTCGGGGCCAAACAATGTTCTTTCTCCTGCGCCCGACCAACCAATCGGAGTTCTGCATTTGCGACCATAGAGAGCCTCAAATGGTGCCATCTTTAGACTTTTCTGGAAGCTGTTGTTGTAAGAGAATTCAGCATAAGGAAGACATTCTTCCCACTTCATGCCGAAAGAGATGACGTAAGCACGGAGCATATCTTCTAGAATCTGATTGATCCTTTCAACTTGTCCTTGCGACTGAGGATGGTAAGCTGTGTTGAAGTTCAATTTTGTCCCCAAAGCATTTTGGAAACTTCCCCAGAACTTGGAAGTGAAGATGCTTCCACGGTCTGAACTGATCTCAAGAGGAACCCCATACAGAGAGACAATTCTGTTGATATAGAGCTCAGCCAACTGAATTGCAGAAATTGTTTCCTTGACAGGAAAGAAGTGAGCCACTTTAGAAAGCCTGTCAATGACAACAAAGATTGCATTGTTGCCCTTCTGCGACCTTGGAAGACCTGTGATGAAGTCCATCTCTACTTTCTCCCATTTCCATTCCGGGGGTTTCAATGGCTGTAGAAGACCGGAAGGTTTCTGATGGACAGCTTTAACTCCGCGGCATACATCACACTCCGAGACATACTTGGCACAATATCGTTTCAATCCAGGCCACCAATATTGTGTTTTCAAGTCCATGTACATCTTAGTGCTGCCAGGGTGGATAGAATGAACAGAATCATGCGCCTCCTTGAGAACTTGCTCTCTCAAACCCGGGTAGTTCGGAACAAACATCCGGTGTTCAAAGAAAAGAGAGCCTTGGTCGTCGACGTGGAAGGACTCATACTTCGGAAGCTGAATGTTGGAGATGATCTTTTTAGTGTAAGGATCACCAAGTTGGATGGAGCGAACCTTTTCTTCCAAGAGAGGGGTTGCCAGAAGGTTCAGAAGATACCCTTGATCCACAATTTCAAGGTTGAGCTGACGGAATTCCTCGCACAAGAGAGGCTGTTGTTCTTCCACCATGAGGTTGCTGACATAAGCTTTGCGGCTGAGAGCATCGGCCATGACATTAGCTTTGCCCGGAGTGTAGTTGATGGTCAAATTGAAATCATTGATTGCTTCAATCCACCTCCTCTAACGAAGGTTGAGATCAGGCTGTGTGAAGATATACTTCAGACTCTTGTGATCAGAAAAGATTTCACAACGGTTGCCAAGCAAGTAGTGCCTCCATACTTTCAAAGCAAAGACAACTGCTGCGAGTTCGAGGTCATGTGTAGGATAGTTGATCTCATGCGTCTTCAACTGTCGAGAGGCATAAGCAACCACTTATTTTTCTTGCATAAGGACCGCACCCAATCCTTGCAAAGAGGCGTCACGGAATATCTGGAAAGGCTTGGATGTATCTAGAGGAATCAAGACTGGTGTGGAAGTGAGCTTCTCTTTGAGTGTTTCAAAACTTGCTTGACATGCAGGAGTCCAAAGGTATTTCTTGCCTTTCTTGAGGAGATCGGTAAGAGGCTTCTCAATCTTCGAGAAGTTCTGAACGAAGCGACGGCAATAACTAGCCAAACCCAGGAACTCCGGAATTCTTTGACATTTATAGGAGGAAGCCAGTCAACAATTGTCTTTACAGTTTCTGGGTTGACGGCAATGCCCTTGGCAGAGATGACGTGACCAAGATAGGTGACTTGAGGGAGCCAAAACTCACATTTGGAGAACTTTGCATACAAGCGGTTCTCACGAAGTTTGTTTAGGACACACCGAAGGTGTTCTTCATGTTCTTCCTTTGACTTAGAATAGACTAGGATGTCATCCAGATAGACCACAACGAACTTATCAAGATACTCCATGAAAACCGAGTTCATAAGCCTCGAGAAGGTGGCAGGTGCGTTGGTGAGACCGAAAGACATGACCGTGTACTCATACAGGCCATAGCGGGTGGTGAAAGCTGTTTTAGGAACATCTTCCTTGCGAATCTTGATTTGATGATATCCACTTCTCAAGTCAAGTTTAGAGAATACCACAGCTCCAGCCAGCTGATCGAAGAGATCATTAATCCGCGGAAGGGGATATTTATTCTTGATGGTTTTAGCATTGAGAGCTCGATAGTCAACACAAAGTCTATCAGTCTTGTCTCGCTTCTTCACAAAGATGGTTGGGCTACCCCAAGAAGAAGTACTGTGCTGAATGAACCCCAACTTCTCTTGTTCATAAAGCTGACATTTGAGTTCAGCCAAATCAGCAGGACCATTTTATAAGGCCGCTTGGAGATAGGAGCGGTACCAGGTTCAAGCTCAATCACAAACTCAACCTCACGATCCGGAGGCATACCTGGCAACGCTTCAGGAAAGACATCTGGGAACTCACAGACCACCAGAACACTCTGAATAGCTTCCATAGCATCCTCATTCAGAGCCGCCAAAGAGAAAAGCTGAATAGCAGGAGTCAGACTTGGAGAATAGACTATATGGCCTTCAGGAATTTTCAGAGAAACCGAGCGTTCAGCATAATCAATCACAACTGCATTTGCTGTCAACCAATCCATGCCCAAGATAACATCAATGTCAGAATTGCCCAGAATAATTAAGGAAGCCGGGAATGAATAACCACCAATCTCAATTTGATTGCCATGGCTGATTTTAGAAGCTTCCATTGTTGCTCCAGGAGAAAGGACCATTAACTGCTTAAGGAGAGGATCCATAGCTAACTCATTCTCATTTGCAAATTTGTGAGAAACAAAAGAATGCGATGCACCAGAATCAAACAAAACTCGTGCAGGGACTGAGTTAACGGAAAGCATACCCATCACAACCTGTGCATGCTCAGCTTGAGCGGCGTTGACACAGCTTGCACGAAAGATGAGACCCGGCTTGGTGTTGATGTTGAGAGCCCGAGGTGGTGGTGCACGAACCATAGGAGAGCTTGCCGTAGGTCTTGGAGGTGGTGGAGGAAGAGCTTTGTTGTTCATTGGACAGTTCCAGTGTTGATGCCCAGTGTTTCCACAAGTGTAACAAGCACCAGGTGGACGTGGAGCAACATAGCCAGGGACTCCGCCAGGCGCTCTAGGGTAGTTGTGGTTGTAGCCCCTGGGAGCAGCAGTGAGGAAGTTTGGTGGCCTTGTTGCGTAGTTTGAAGGTCTTGGTGGAGCCGGGAGCGACGGTGGGGTGTTAGGAACCCAGACACGACGCTTAGAAGGAGTTGACATAGTCAAGAGCTTGCTGCATCACGGTTGTGTTTCTTTGACTCTCAAACACTTGCCTACTTGCTTCTTCCCGCAGAGTGTATGTTGGAGTTCCGTAAAAGACGCGGCCTTGCATGTGTGATTGCATATTTAATCGATGCATTGAGCCCTTGTCGAACCTCTTTTGCTTCTTCTTGTCATCGAGATCTCATCGCCACCATAACGAGAAAGGTTCATGAAGTTTCTGATAGGTATTGACATTGTCATTGCCCTCGCTTGAGGTTGAGAAACACTTCCTTCATCCTCTCCATGACAATTTCGATGATATTGCTCTTGAAAGCTTCAAAGTGAACTGCTTCCCAAGTAGGCTGAAAACTGTAGTTTGCCTTGAGGTAATTCTCCCACCACGTAGCTGCATCTCCTTCGAAGGTGAGTGGCACATTTTACCCATTCTTGCTCAGGAACATCAGCAGTCACCAGTAACCTTGACATCTCACGCAACCAATCATCAGCATCAAGTGGTTGATCAGAAACATCAAATTGGCGTGGGTTGAACTTCAGAAAGCTGTTGATGTCTCCTCGCTTGGGAGGTGGAGGTAGCGGAACAAACTCATTCCTCCTGACACTTTCTTCAAATCGCTCTTTGGTTCTCACTGCATTATGGCCAAGGCATTGGCGATGCTTGACAATGCAGCCCCCAGTTCAGGTTGTATGTCCTCAGAACGGCGTGGTGGTGCCATCCTGTGATTGATATAAAACACAAGTCAGTACCATAATGGAGAATAATAATAATCCAAAATAGTACCAAAATGGAATTAACCAAGATTAAAGGATACAAATTACTAAGATGATATTAAAATATCAACAAAGTTCAAAGCACCTAGAAGATATTAAGCATATCGCACACGACTGAACAAGGAGTGTGGTACACAAAGTAAAAAAGAAAAATTTTCCGCAAATTTCGGCATTAAAATACCACTATATGCGCAAAACCACTTAACGAATCAATATTAGTAACTCTACCAATTCAATATACAAGAGCGAATGAGAAAAGTAGTGGTATGGTCGCGACTCCATCCCGCACTTAAATCATTACTCCGCACATGAATAAGTAAAACACATATCCCAACACCTTCTTTCTAAGATGAACCTAAAGATTAGTAACTACGAAAACGAACACCCCAAACAAGATAACGTCGGATAACAAAGAGTAAGACAGATCGCGTCGGTATACAACGAATTAGATAGATCGCGTCGGTTTGCAAAAGCCTGTCGGTATGGAATGTACCAACAGTTGATAACAAAAAGGCAGATAAAGATAACATGTTGGACGCAACAGATAGACAAGGAATTCACACACACACAACCTATGGTACCACGGAACCCATAACACGTGAATCCTAGTTTGAATTTTAGAAGAGGATTGAAAACGTTACACTTCCTTACCAGAAAAGGGTGGGTGGGTGGGTAAGAAGAAAAGTGGAAGCAGTCCTACTCTCACGTTTTGTTTTTCTCTAGTATACATAACTACTCAAAATATTTGCTAAACTGACAACGACCATTTGGCTGAGACCCTGAAGGGCGGGATGGCTCTAATACCAATTGTAACTACCTCGGTGAATTACGCTCTTAGTTACAAGCCTGGATGAGCGGAAATGGTTAAAATAGTATGGTGGGGCCAAATGCCACTACAGTAGACCTTTTCCGCCCTAACCATTTCCAAACATCGACAAGAACGAAGCGCGAATCGGCAAAAGCGAAGGGATCAACTACATACACAAATGAGTATGTATGCAAGCCACCATACAATGGTTCTCAGAGTCATTCCATCTAAAAAGAAAGGAAATATTGCAACGCCATACGGCAAGATCCAAATATCCTAGATAGATATAATAGCTTAGGATATCCCCTCGTACATCAAACATCAGAGTATCAGGCGGAAGCGGGAAACAAGATCCGAGTACGGATAAGAAGCAAATCGGCATAAGATGCCCCATAAATAAACGCATCCCGCCCACAGATCTCACAGATCCCCGTTCCCGGAATTTCTACACCGAGTGATCGCTACAACATCGTCTGCCTCCTCCACCCAAAGATCCATCTTAAGTAGTATACTGTTCATCTGAATCAAACAATTTATCGTGTGAGACCCTAGGGGTACTCAGCAAGTCTTTATGCCTCTAAAGGGGACACAACCTGGGGTGACGCAATTGCAGCAAAAGATAACACCTAACAATTCTATAGCTACTCGCTAACCATCCGCCTAACCAAAGATAGACGGTTGTCCGTTAATTAAGAACAACAGTTATAACCGTAATATTAACAGATCCATCCTCCTTCTTGCTTACCAACGAGGAAGTGGACGAACAACCCCCCATCCTTTGGCAGTTTTATTAACCATTCCATGAGTGTTGCACTATTTACTAGTCAAGTACTTAGTCAAATTAAAAGCGGTACTTTAGTTATACTTGTCTATGATCGAGAAACTGTTCTCCAAGTCGTCCATAACTGCGGACACGGCTTTCAGAAAGATTTACCCTGCAGGGGTGCACAAATAGCAACACACACTCGATCAACCTCGGAAAAACCAAATCAAAACCCAACGAGGCATTCATGACAAAGCGATCACAGGATTCAGAAATGTTTCAGGGGGCCACCCCATTAAGCTACCCGCAACGAAGTTGGCCGGCTCCGAGACGGACCCAAGGTTTGCGTCAATGGCTGTAAACGACTGGGAACCCGAAAGTGTGACTGGGCTTGTCGATAACGCGAAAACACTCCGCATCCAAAACAGTACAGGTGCTCCTCGCACAATCTTAAATAAAGCAGTAAAGCATGACATAAGTACATGATAGTAATAAAGACCCAAACTACTTTGTGGCCCCAAGAAATAAGAATGAATCAAGCTCTGGCTCAGGGGGGTCCATAAGGCCTCCTGGATGTGGACAGTGCGAATAGTCAAGGAACAGGAATCAAGTACTCGGGGTCCTGCGGGACACAAGTGAGCATGAAGAACCAAATGGCAGATATTGCTCACTGGTGCCACTTTCATTAGTTATCCCATTACTACGTTATTTAGGTACCTCGTTATCCATTAGACTCTCACAAACCCTACACATGCTGTTCTACGACCCGCATGGCTCAAACAACTCCTGTAGTAATGGCTCATGGGATGGAGGAACAAGCTTCGGTGGGGTTTAAAAGTAAAGTCTATGCAGTACTTGGGATTCAGTTTAATGCAATCGCGACTCAATGATGCAAGAATAAGATAGAGGCAATAGGTACTATATGTATGCAAGCATGTGGTAGTGCTTGCCTGGCAGCTCAGTTGAAGCGAGGGACGGATCTGGGTAGTGCTCCTGGGATTCCTGATATATCCCCTGCTCAGCGTCTATTCGAAGAAGAACCAAACAAACAAGGGCCAACATAAATAGAGTGCACAAGAATATGAATTACAATGCAACAAGCAAACAATCATGCCATGATGAATGATGCACAATTTGCATGGCAATAATGTAGCATGGCTTGGGTGAGGTGTGGAGTACAAGAATAAAGCATTTTATTGAGTTTTAGTCATATTTTATACTCAAATAAGTTGCTGTATACTTTATATTTATATGATGCATGCTGCAATTCAGAACATGGAATGCATAGATAGAACAGGCTCGTCGCGCTGATCGATTTAGACATATTATTTGTCAAATTTGGAGTTATAAAACAAAAGTTATTAATTAATTAAGATAAAGGGCATTTTATTGTAATTTTAATTATCTCGAAATTTTAAAGTGCTCAAAAAAAATTGATTGGCATATTTGAATTCCTCACATTTTTCTGATTTCAAAACATATATCTTAAGTATTATTTGGATTTGTAAATTAAAAGTTATTTAAAAACTGATTTGAATTTGAATTTAAATAAATTTCTGGAAGTGTTAATTGAAAACAGAAAATGGAAAAAAAATCATACCCAGGCGAATTCAGCCCCAGCCACAGACGGGTGGGCCAGCGCTGAACGCAGGAAAACGTCAACTTTTTCTCACCGGACCTCCTTAGCCGCAAATCCGGATGTAGGGTCGAACTTAGCGGGCTATCGCCACGGCCGCCTAGCAGGGCGTGACACGTGGGCGGTCCGGGGCTGCGCGGGCGGAGAATCTCCAGACCGCGGGGGTTTTCTTGTAAGATTTCACCGGGGCTGACAGGTGGGCTCCTGGGACTGCGGGTTTAGGCGGGAAAAAGGGCAGGGGCCCAAGTGCAAGAATGTCATCGGCTGCTGCTGCGCGCTGACGGTCAGGCTCTGACGGCGGCGGATCTGGCCGTCTTCCGTTATCGGTGGCGACGAAACGGCGGCGAATCTCACTAAGCTGCAAAAAGGAAAAACGAAGAGGGGACATCGGGCTACAACTTTCGTGCAGGGAGAAACACCGAAGGGGGGCTGTGCTGGCCGGGCTTCGCGGGGGAACAGAGAGGGTAAACGCGCGGGGCTGTTGCCTACAGCACACGCACGGCTCGCGGCGACGCGCCGAGCGTTCGACGGAGTGCGGCGGGGCTACGGCGCAGGAGGAAGGGTAAGACCATGTCCAGGGGTTGCGGGAGCTCACCGCGGTGTCGCCGGCGTGGTCGTACGCGTGGAGGTGGGGTGGATCTGGCGCCGGGCTCGTGGACGGCGACCTCGGCCTTCTCCAGTTCGCGGCGGCGCTCGGCTTGTTCCGGCGAGGCTGTGGTCCTGGGCTAGTACGAGGCGAAGAAGGGGACGTGGACGACCTCGTCGGTGCTCCTGGCGGGGTTTGGGGAGCGTCGGGGCACGCAGAACTCGAGCAAAACGTAGCAGCTAGGGTTTTGGCTCTAGGTGGTGGTCTTGTCGTCTAGGGAGGAAGAAGGGGAAGTGGAGAGGAACTAGGGCGGCTCATGGACGAGATCTGAGGTGGGTGAGGCAGTAGAGAGGGAAAGGGAAGCACATGGGTGGTGGTAGCTTTGCAAAAAGTGAGGAGGGGGTCGGGTAGGTCTTCTCTTCCTCCTTCTCTTTGTCTTGGAGCCAAAGAAAAAGGGGAAGGGCAGGTGAGGTGAGACGGCCAGGTGGGGCCAGCATGGAAGAGAGAGGGAGTGGAAAAAAAGAGAGAGGTGAGAGAGGTGTGGTAGGGATTAGGGTTTAGTGTATATGTTTAGATTTTTAAACATGTTGATAAGATCAAACCAAAAGGAGAAACATGAGGGCTTGAATTATCAAGAGATGAGGTGGAGGAGTAGCCAAGAAAAAGAGAAAGAAAAGATGTAAGGGAAGATGTCCTCATTTGATTCATGCATGGAGATAAAAAAAAAGATGTTGATGAGAAAAGGGAATGGTGGAGAGATGATGTAGAGGATCCCACAAAGAAGAACCACTAAAACAAAGGAAAACAAAAGGGTTAAAGGTGGTGATGGTGGTTGCATGGCCCATGCAAAAATAATGAATGCCATGATCTATTTTGTGAAAACAATAATAATAATATGGCATTATTCTTATGCATTCCCAAGAAATGGAATAAGGCCAAGCAAAAGGATTTATAGAATTAGATCCACCCCACCCACATGAGCTAGAGTAAAAATCAAAAGAAAAAGAAAAACAAGCTCATGGGTTATTGGAATGGTGGAATTATAAGGTGGTGACAAAGAAAGGTGATGGAGTTGAATAAAAGATATGCCCCCAACTCAACTTGGGCATTTACACAATATATCAATAACCAAATACAATAGCAAGAGGCAAAATACAGTTAATAATGCATATGAGAGAAGAACCAAAAGAAAAAGGGTTTTATATGATGCTCAAATACAAGGTGGCATGATGGCATGAGCATGATATAATTATGATGCAACAATTGTATATAGGAAGTAGCCATTATATTATTAAACCATGTAGCATTACCATTGTTAGACAATTGGGATGCTACAATATTAATGGCCTTAAAACTCTAGATTCATGTGTATCTTATTAAGTATTTTGCTAGGTGCATCCGTGTCTATATAAAGTTGAGACCATTAATCTGAATCGGAGAGAGTAGTACGCGAGAGCTCATGTTTGTTGCTATTAAAAAAACAAGCAAATATAGTGCAGCCTACAATTGGGGGTCAGATAACTAGGCTTAGAGCAACTTTAATGGATGCGCCGTAATAAAGCAGGACAAACAAGTTTTAGGACACCATTTTTTATATATAGGGGCATAAATTAGTTTTTGTTCTTGGATGATGTAAAATAGGGCGTCTGCCGTAGTGGATGCCCCAAAATAGGACACGTCTTGTCACATACATATACATATAGAACAATAACAAATGAAATTCAAATAGTACTAAATTATTACAACACAAATCAACTAGTTCATCGAATCAACAATAATAACATGGAGTTCATCACAACGACAACATAGTTCATGGAGATACACTTAGTTATTTTGACCGCCATATCACTTACATCACTCCTCGATGAGATCCTTCTGGAGATCATTATGCACATCCGCATCACAAATGTTATGGTATGCTTCAAGAAAACGAGAGATCCAGTTAGGATTTCTACGAGTCTGAATTGGACGCCCCATCAAGTCATAGCTACCATACACCTCATTCTTTCCTCTCGCTCATTCCCAATGATCATGCCTCAATGATCATGCCTCAATGATCATGTTATGCATGATCATGCACGCTTGCATGATATACCATAGGATCTCTTGATCGCAAAACATAGTCGGTCCTCTCACAATAGCAAATTGGACTTACAAGATCCTAAATGCTCTCTCCACATCTTTCCTAGTAGCCGTTTGAGCATTGTGGAATTGAAATTCTTTCTTAGAGGTAGGTGTAACCATAGGCTTCACAAATGTATCCCACCTCAGATAGATGTCGTATGTAAGTGAGTAGCACATGTTGTATGTGAGAGGTGTTTGCTTGAAACTCCACTGGTGGTGAATCACCATTGGCTAGCTTGGCAAAGAGAAAACACCGCTAGAGGACATTGATGTCATTGCAAGAACTAGGCATGCCAAAAATGCATGCCATATGCAAGTCTCTTGGTTGTCCACCGCCTTAAGAATGATGGTGGAATTCTACTTGTGCCCTCTGAACTATCCATGCCATGCTGCTGGACAATTTTTCCAACTCCAATGATACAATTGATGGACCCCGAGCATACCTGAAAACCCAAGGGCTTTGACATCTCCATGATCCTAGTTGTATCTTCGGCATTGGGGGATCTGAGGTACTCAATGCCATAAGCTCTAACCATTTCAATGGAAAAGCGCTTGACACATCTTTTTCTCTCGCTTTCACTCATAGCCAAGTGATCATCCACGAGGTTAGCTAGAATGCCATATGTCATCTGCCTCAAAGTGGTTGCTACCTTTTGGTAGGTGATGTGGCAAAGTTCACCGCTAGCACTCCTCTTTTGCACAAAGAAGCGATCATGAATCTTCATACACTCAGCAATGCTCCTGAAAAACTCCATCGACATCCAAAACCGGTGGCGAAATATTCGTTCCGGAAATATTGGAGTAGGATTAAGATAGTTCTGCATCGGTGTGTTGTCTGATTCAAGAAGAAGCCTCCAAAACTTCTCATGGCCGAACATTGAGTCGTTGTGCTTCGAGTTCTTCTTCTTGTGGGCCAACCACAACATCGAGATATTTTCATCTTCCTCCAAGTCGAAACCATCATTGAACATGGAGTAATCGAATGAAATAATCTATAAAACGCATGTATTTTTGTTTATTACTATCCATACTACATCCCAAGAACAACAAAAATAGAGTAAAAAAACTCACCTTGACACAAATACTCGAACACCTTGAGGGTGTGATGCCGGCGGTGGCTGCAGTGAGAAGAGGGGATGGTCGGCGGCGGCTCTGCTACCCGCTAGTGGATGGAGGGGCCAGTAGTAAGGCCGAATCGACGAGCGGTGGTGGTGCAGGGCTTCGGATTCACCCAAAGACGCGTGGCGTCGGGCGTCCGATTCAGACCGGCGGTGGGACGGCGACAGCCATGGCTAGCGGCAGTAAGGGGGAAGGAGGATAGGAGGCGCGTGGCGACAGTGGTGCAGTGATTTTTTTGGCTAGCGGTGGGATACGCTCAAGTAGTTTATTAGATACAAGAGGTGCTTTTGGCATCCATTAGAGTTGCTCTTACGACAGCGCACATAACAAAAACTAGATGGATAAGCGTGCTTCGCCGCGCCTGATACATTGCAAATGTATCTATAATTTTTGATGTTCCATTCTTGGTTTTATCTACTTTCTTATGTTTTGTCCATACTTTGGAGTACTTTTCATATGATTTCTTGGACTAACCTATTAACAAGATGCCACAGTGCCATTTGCCTGTTTTCTGCTATTTTTGGTTCCAGGAAAGTCAGAAAATGAATATTCTTAGAATTGGACGGGACAAAAGACAAAGTTCCTATTTTACCGGAAGACTCACGGAGCCAGAATACGAGACGGAGGAGGGCCAGGGCCTGGCCACACCCCCTCCCTAGGCACGGGTACCCCTTGGCCGCGCCAGGGCATGGTGTGGGCCCCCTGGCTGGCCACCGACCTTGCCCCTTCGCCTATATATTCCTCCCGATACAGAAACCCTAAATCATCAAGTCTCCAGCCACGAAAAGTTTCGCAGTGCCGCCGCCACCGAAGGGGAGATTCGGGGGACAGAAAGTCTCTATTCCGGCACCCTACCGGGACAGGGAAGTGCCCCTGGAGCCATATCCATCGATCTCCACCACCATTTCCATCACCATTGCTGATTCCCATGATGAGGAGGGAGTAGTTCTCTCTCGAGGCTAAGGGTTCTACCGGTAGCTATGTGTTCATCTCTCTCTATGTGTGATCTTATTGAGATCATGAGCTTGTAATCTATAGATCTACTTTGCTACTCAAGTGCTTTAATAGATCTCTGCTCTCCCCATGTGTGTGAAAGTGACAGTGTGCACACCATGGTGGCACTTAGGCTAGAGATTTCAAATACTTGTTATGAGTTATATTTGGAGTTGGATGTCTTTATGAAATTGTGGTGTTTGTTGGAACCATCTAGTGCTCAAGGTGACAGTGTGCGGTTTTCTAGATGGGAAAGACTTACTTTGAGGTGTGCTGTTATAGCCCTACCATCGATTAGAGTGTTCAACCGGAGAGTAGTTAAGAGTAGTATCATAAAGAGAAGATATTTATATGAGAGAGTGTTCACTAGTGAAAGTATGATCCCTAGGCCTTGTTTCTAAGCACTGAAACACCGTTTGCTATTAGATCTGTTACATGTTTGCTTGTTTCTATCTTTATTTCAGTTCAGTTTAGTCTTTTCCACGCCATCAAGCTATTTTCTATCACCGTTACCACTTATAATTATCTATACCACTTGTATTTCACTATCTCTTCGCTGAACTAGTGCACCTATACACCTGACAAGTGTATTGGGTGTGTTGGGGACACAAGAGACTTCTTGTATCTTGATTGCAGGGTTGCTTGAGAGAGGATAACTTTGACCACTTCCTCCCTGAGTTCGATAAACCTTGGGTGATCCACTTAAGGGAAAACTTGTTGTTGTTCTACAAACCTCTGCACTTGGAGGCCCAACAACTGTCTACAAGAATAGAAGTGCGTAAACATCAAGCTATTTTCTGGCGCCGTTGCCGGGGACTGAAGAAGAAGAAGCTCCCACGTCAACCACGCGCCAGCAAGTATTTTCTGGCACCGTTGCCATGGAGGTAAGGTAAAAGGTATTCACACCGGAGCATTAAAGAAGAAGAACCTCCCACGGCAAACGCCTATTTTCTGGCGCCGTTGTCGGGGAGGTAAGGTAAAAGGTACTCACATCCTCCGGTGTGAGTGCTCGAAGTTATTTCCTTTAGATTCTGCAATTTTGTCTTTTTGTTTCTTGTTTTCACTAGTTAGGCTTAATGGAAAACAACAACAAAAATAGAGAGCTTTATAGTATTTATCTTGAGTTAGGACATGAAGTGTTTGAAGAGAAAATTAAAAAACCTGTGGAACTTTATTTGCATGCTAATAGCAATGTTGTTAGTCTGAATTCTTTGGACACCATTATTGCTAATGCTATGGAAAAGTCTAAGCTTGGGGAAGCTAGTTTTTATGAAAATGATCTTTTTAGTCCCCCATCTTTAGAGGAGAAAATTTGCTTTGATGATACTATACCTCCAATATATGATGATTACAATGATGAATATGATATTCTCAGTCCACCTACTATTGAGGAGGAAATTAATTATGATTACAATATGCCTCCTATATTTGATGATTATGGTGATGAGAATAATAATGATAGCTATTTTGTTGAATTTGCTCCCACTACAATTAATAAGAATGACTATGTTTATGTGGAGAGTAATAATTATTATATGCATGTGGCTCATGATAAGAATGTTTTATGTGATAGTTATATTGCTAATTTTATTCATGATGCTACCGAAAGTTATTATGAGAGAGGGAAACATGGTTTTATGCATCTCAATAATATTAAGTTTCCCCTCTTTATGTTGAAAGTCTTGAAGTTGCACTTGTTTTGCTTTATTATGCTTGTTGCTTTGTGCTTTCATGACTTGTTTATTTACAAGATTCCTATGCATAGGAAGTGGGTTAGACTTAAATGTATTTTTAATTTGCTTCTTGATGTTCTCTTTTACTTCAATTCATATTTCTTATATGAGCATCTTCTCAAACTATCATGTCTAACTTAAAGGCGTTAAAGAAAAGTACTTATTGGGAGATAATCCAAAAGTTTTAGATGAGTCTTGGAAGTTATTACTTCAGTAATAAGTAATAACCGCTCCTTATCCTTTTTATTTGCTTTTTGTGCCAAGAGTAACCTCTAATGAGAGAGTAATGCTTGGGAAAGTTGTTGTCCCGAAACAGATTTCTTTTCTTCACTGTAAAAATTCGTGTAAAATCTCTGTACGTCCTTTTGAGGCGTGAATTTTTGTGCTTCTACCTCAGGTTGTTATCTAACTTTCGTTAGTTCAGCACTTTTTGATTTGAGCAACAGAAGGTATTCTAAAAAATTCGTCTTTACCTGCTGGTCTGTTTTGACAGGTTTCTGCCATTATTTGCATTTGCTTCTTGTTGGTTCCTTTTTTGAGTTCTTTTGGGGAATTGAGCTTTTTGATGGATGGACTAAAGCTCAAGATTGAGGATGCTACGCGTGTCACCCAAATAAATTTCCAAGAAGTACAAGCGTCAAAGCTTGGGGATGCCCAAGGCATCCCCTTCTTCATCAATAAAAATCTCAGGTTTCTTCCAAACGCTTCATTTTTATTGTTTCACGCACAGTTGTGTTGTTCTTGGAGCGTCTTCTTTTTCGTTTTCGTTTTAGTTTTTCGTTTGCTTGGTTTTATTAGTTTGCTGAATAAATTGGTTGGACCCCCTCTTTCATACATTGGTTTTCAAATGGTTTGATTTGGTTTGGAAAAGAGTAGGAAAGTTCATGCTTAAGTGGTAAAGAGAGCTTGTTTTTGACTGTGGCCTATGCTTTGTCATGCCATGCTTGATATTGTTTTGGCTTTAGGCTTAGTATTCTTTGCTGTAGCATGACATGTTATAAACAATTGAGATTGCTTAATGTGCCTTGAAAGAATCATACGTTGTTTTAGCATATTAAAGCATAGTATTATGGCATTCTCCTTTGATGCTTTATTTGGGTTGACTTGGCGCATGATCACACCATGTTATGACTATCCCAAGTCACCATAGGCTTTATGATCCTTTAGTTTTCGACTTGTAATATCACTTTATGCTTTGATTAACGATGTTTTGTCGCTTTGCATGATTATGGCCACTATTGCTCTCTTAGTTGGTCGCCCCCAGTCTTTTGCTAGCCTGCATAACCAAGTATGAGTTCTACTCATATATCCAATTCCTTAAACCAAGTTATTCCAAAGAGTCCACCATACCTACCTACTAGCATATGCTATTCCAAGTATATTCATGCTTTTGTTTACCTTCCAAATTAAACTTGTTATGAGAAAACTAGTGATTAAAGCTCTCACGAACTTGATGGCATACTTTACTTTTCTTGCCCTTAATAAACTTGAACCAGTGTGTCGTCTATGTTGTATATGCTTGCACTTAGTTGTTGGGAATTAGCAGAACCATGCTGTCATGGGGAACGCTTTCAACATTGCACTGGTACTTTGTACCTAGTTGATATCATGCTCTTTTGTCTATGGATGTCGTCGATGTGAAATGAAAGGGGAGCTTGTAAGTCCATGGAGTTATGTATATGTGTTAGAGAAACGCCTGGGCCACTGGTCTAATCCATGCTGACATGGTGGAAACCTGCAGCGTAACCATAATGAGCTATCTATGAAGCATTCTTCTTATAAAAAAGAGTCCTATTTTGAGAGAAAAAGAAAAAAAGAAAAAAAAGAGATTATGAAAAGAGAAAAGAGAGAAAAAAGCACCATATTGCCATGGTAAATAAGAAGATTGCTGAGATGCTCGTTGTCTGCTTGCCTTGTCATTTTGATATGGGGATTCTTCCGTATCATCGGGCAAGGGGTACCTTGTTGGCGGTTCTCTATGATACACATGTACTTACGATGACAAGACTTACCGATGACTAAAATTGAGTAGCATGAGGAGCGGCCCTCGTATTCAAGGGACATGAGATTTCTAACTTATACTTCGTCAAGCATATACTCCATAGTTTGTTCACTTTAACCTTAATCACTTCAAGATGCTTATGATAGGGGCAATGAGAGCTGAAAACTAATAAGTACCATAATTTTTGGAAGCTCTGTATGAGACTTGAATCCCTACTTCCTTCTATGAAGGCCTTTCTTCCACTTATATATTGAGTCTCCACCTTCTACCTTTATGCACCTACTTTGAGAGCATAGTGGTAATTCTTAATTCTATGTGCATTGTCCTAGGACTAGTTGATTGATGCATAACGTGATATTGCTTGTTTTAAACTATTTGTATCTAGTCACTCTTATGAACTTTGAAGGTGTCCTTTGCATTTATGTTTGCTACTCTATGAGGGACAAGCTGAATGCTATTATGCTATGTTTTCTCTATGTGAAACAAACAAACGTCTTGCAAAGCATTGTTATTCATGAATCTTTTGTTTGTGCCTTTTCATGTTGAAACATAGTTGCTATGTATTATTGCTAGAACTTTATCCTTCGTGATATGATTGAAGTACTATGATCCCAGCTATCAATGTTTTACAAATACTTTGATCAAGTTTATTATGGTGCATGTCACCTCAAAAATTATTCTTTCTTTTTATAACTTACCTACTCGAGGACGAGAAGGAGTTAAGCTTGGGGATGTGATGGCCCAAAATATATCGAGCTCGTTGGGGAACCCCAAGAGGAAGGTATGATGAGCACAACAGCAAGTTTTTCCCTCAGTACGAAACCAAGGTTATCAATCCAGTAGGAGCAAGGAAACACTCCAAAGGTGTAGCTAGCTGAATGATGGCAGGGCGCACTACCGGTGCTAGCAGCAACGTGGAGACCTGCACAACACAACCACAGAACTCTATCCCCAACTTGCGATGAGGTTGTCAATCTCACCGGTTTTGCTGAAAACAAAGGATTAAACGTATCGAATGGAAGGAAGTAATAGTTTGTAGAAAGTAAACACAAAGCAGTAAACACTTTATAGATTGAATGTAAAAGAAAGGATCGGGATCCATAGTTCACTAGAGGTGGTTGTCCTTAAGATAGATAACATGCTGGGTGAACAAATTACAGCGGGGCAATTGACAAATATCGAGAAAGCAATACATGCATATACTAATCATCTTGACTCCTTTGAGATTTGATTGGGCATTACAACATTATACATAGACCGCCATCCAACTGCATCTATGACTAATAATCCACCTTCAGGTTATCATCCGAACCTCCAAAGATAAGTTGCAAGCAACAGATTATTGCTTTTTAATTATGCGTGTAATGTAAACAATACAATTGTTCTATGAACAAAGGATTGTTGTTTTCTCCCTAGTAGCAACAACACATCTAGTACCTTAGAGATTTCTGTCACTTCCCCAGATTACCAGAGGCATGAACCCACTATCGAGCATAAATACTAACTCTTGGAGTTGCTAGCATCTACTTGGCCAAGATAGCTACTAACAACGGAAAGCATGCAAGATCACAAATAACAAAGACATGATAGAATCAATAATCAATCTGAAATAGCATCTCAATATCCATAGGATCCCCACAAACACAACATGTATGGATTACAAATAGATGATATTGATCATGAACGGAGCTCATAAGATCTAGACATGAAAGCACAAAGGAGGAGAACCAACCATCTAGCTACTACATGGATCCGTAGTCCAAGGATGGACTACTCACACATCACACCGGAGGCTTGCATGGTGATGAAGAACGCCTCGAGGGTGAATTCCCCTCTCCGGCAGGGTGCCGGGAAGAGCTTCAGATCCCTCCCGATCTAGGGATGGAGATGACGGCGGCTACAGACTCTTTCGTGGATTTTTGATCGGGTACTTAGATTTTTCGTCCGGAGGGCATCTTATAGGCGGAAGGAGAGGCCGGGGGGTGCCTGGGCTGGCCACACCACCCCCTGGCGCGGCCAGGTGGTGTGGTGGCCCCTTGGCTCATCTCCGTCTCGTATTCTGGCATCTGATGACTTCCGGAAAAATAGGCACTTTGGCTTTTGTCCCGTCCAATTCCGAGAATATTCATTTTCTGACTTTCCTGGAACCAAAAACAGTAGAAAACAGGCAGCTGGCACTGTGGCTCTTGTTAATAGGTTAGTCCAAGAAATCATATGAAAAGTACTCCAAAGTGTGGACAAAACACAAGAAAGTTGATAAAACCAAGCATGGAACATCAAAAATTATAGATACATTTGCAATGTATCAACATCCCCAAGCTTAACTCCTGCTCGTCCTCGAGTAGGTAAGTGATAAAAAGAAAGAATGATTTTTTAGGTGACATGCACCATCAAAGACTTGATCAAAGTATTTGTAAAACATTCAAAGCTGGGACCATAGTACTTCAATCATAACATGAAAAACAAAGTTCTAGCAATAAGACAAAGAAACTATGATGCAACATGAAAAGGCACAAACAAAAGATTCATGAATAACAATGCTTTGCAAGACGTTTGTTTGTTTCACATAAAGAAAACATAGCATAATAGTATTCAGCTTGTCCCTCATAGAGTAGTAAATATAAATGCATAGGACACCTTCAAAGTTCATAAGAGTGACTAAATACAAATAGTTTAAAACAGGCAATATAAAGTTATGCATGAATCAACTAGTCTTGGGACAATGCACATAGAACTAAGAATTGCCACTTTGCTCTCAAAGTAGGTGCATAAATATAGAAGGTGGAGACTCAATATAATGGTGGAAGAAAGGCCTTCATAAAAGGAAGTAGGGATTCAAGTCTCATAAAGAGCTTCTAAAAATTATGGTACTTATAGCTTTCATCTCTCATTGCCCCTATCATAAGCATCTTGAAGTGATTAAGGTTAAAGTGAACAAACTATGGTGTACATGCTTGATGAAGTATAAGTTAGAAATCTCATGTCCCTTGTATACGAGGGTCGCTCCTCATGCTACTCAAGTTTAGTCACCGGTAAGTTCTTGTCATCGTAAGTACATGTTATTAGGGATATACTTTCCGGGTATCCTCACAGTTCCTCACTGACTAGGGTGGCCCACTTCGGGTTAGAGCTTTCCTTCACGGGCGGCCTAGTCAGGGAGAAAAGACGGAGTCCAATCCGGCTACGGGAAGGCCCAGAAGACTTACCGACTTAGGCCCATAGTGTTACTTGTAGTTCAAGATGTACTCTGTAACCGACTCTTAGTCATAGCCGGATAGATCTCTCCTGTAAACACTAGGTCGGATATCCATATAAGCCGTCCTAGGGAAAGCCTTTAGGACACACCTCAATAGTTTACAATCTCAACTCGCACAGGCGAAACCCTTGTAACACATATCTGGCTCTGCCGTATTACTAGATTGCTAGCAGGAGTAGGATCCGTCCAAAGCCGGCGGATTCGAACCTGGGTAAACTTGTGTGCTCACCATCCCATAACACCGTACGTCTCACACCCCTCTCTTCTGCACGCCTCGAGGACCCCCTCATGGCGTACTTGTCCTCAATCTGATGACAGTTGGCGCCCACCATGGGGCAAGTGAGCTTCGGATCTATGTTCCGAGCGGAATCTGCAAGAATCGGAATCGGCGAGACTATCACAGTCGATCGCATCCTCTACGCCAGCGACGTCCCTCTCATCCTTCTCGACGAGACTTGGATTCTGGCTAGGGAGGTCGTGACTGCCTACACAATCATGTCTTGTGGCGAAATCAATGTTTACATCGGTTTTGCTGAACCTGCCCCACCCACCCTAGCGGTGATGATAGAGGCAGAAGAATCTTCTGGGTCCCCTTTGTCCGTGATACATTGCAAATGTATCTATAATTTTTGATGTTCCATGCTTGGTTTTATCCACTTTCATGTGTTTTGTTCCACTTTGGAGTACTTTTCATATGATTTCTTGGACTACGCTATTAACAAGAGCCACAGTGCTAGTTGCTTGTTTTCTGCGGTTTTTGGTTCCAGGAAAGTCAGAAAATGAATATTCTCGGAATTGGACGGGACAAAAGCCAAAGTGCCTATTTTTCCGGAAGGAGTCAAGTGCCAGAATACGAGACGGAGAAGGGCCAGGGAGCCACCACACCACCTGGCCGCGTGGCCAGGTCTGGCCCACGCCAGGGGGTGGTGTGGCCGCTCTCGGCACCCCCTCGGCCTCTCCTTCCGCCTATAAGTTGCCCTCGGGACGAAAACCCTAAGTACCCGATCAAAAATCCACAAAGAGTCTCAGAGTCAGCCATCTCCATCCCTAGATCGAGAGGGATCTGAAGCTCTTCCTGGCACCCTTCCGGAGAGGGGAATTCACCCTCTAGGCCTTCTTCATCACCATGCAAGCCTCCGGTGTGATGCGTGAGTAGTTCATCCTTGGACTACGGATCCATGTAGTAGCTAGATGGCTGGTTTCTCCTCCTTTGTGCTTTCATGTTTAGATCTTGTGAGCTCCGTTCATGATCAAGATCATCTATTTGTAATCCATACATGTTGTGTTTGCGGGGATCCGATGGATATTGAGATTCTATTTCAGATTGATTATTTATTCTATCATGTCTTTGTTATTTGTGATCTTGCATGCTTTCTGTTGTTCGTAGCTATCTTGGCCAAGTAGATGCTAGCAACTCCAAGAGTTAGTATTTATGCTCGATAGTGGGTTCATGCCTCCGTAACTGGGAAGTGATGTAAATCTCTAAGGTACTAGATGTGTTGTTGCTACTAGGGAGAAAACAACAATCCTTTGTTCATAGAACAATCGTATTGTTTACTTTACACACAGTTTGTAAAGCAATAATTTATTGCTTGCAACTTAATACTGGAGGGGGTTCGGATGATAACCTGAAGGTGGATTATTAGTCATAGATGCAGTTGGATGGCGGTCTATGTATTATGTTGTAATGCCCAATCAAGTCTCAAAGGAGTCAAGATGATTAGTATATGCATGTATTGCTTTCTCGGTGTTTGTCAATTGACCCGCTGTAATTTGTTTACCCAGCATGTTATCTAACTTAAGGAGAGCCACCTCTAGTGAACTATGGATCCTGGTCCTTTGTCTTTACATACAATCTATAAACTGTTTCTGCTTTGTGTTTACTTTCTGCAAACTTTTACTTCTTTCCATTCGATACGTTTAATCCTTTGTTTTATGCAAAACACAGTGAGATTGACAACCTCATCGCAAGTTGGGGACAAAGTTCTGTGGTTGTGTTGTGCAGGTCTCCACGTTGCTACTAGCACCGGTAGTACCGCCAAAGCTCAGCTAGTAACACCTTTGGGGTGTTTCCTTGCTCCTACTGGTTCGATTAAACCTTGGTTTCATAACTGAGGGAAAACTTGCTATTGTGCTCATCATACCTTCCTCTTGGGGTTCCCAACAAGCTCTATGTCGATCGTCGAGCGCGTTAGTCCGCGGAGGCGGCAGAGTTCCGGATCTCAGAATACCCTAATCCCACCCAGCCCGCACCAGTTGCGGAGATAGTGGAGAAATCCAAGCCTGAGGAAGACCTAGCATTCAAAGTTGAATCTGGAGTGGATCTCTTTGGAGAAGCCGGATCCCAGATCGACCCACCCGCAGAACTCGAAATCCAGGAGGAGCGTATCAACGACACCGATTCCGGCTCTAATGACGTTGGGATAGATAGACCTTTCCTAAGGTACACACTGCGACGTATGATAATGCAAGATGCAAGCGCAGATGCAATTCTCGAGACCATCAAAAGTTTCGACACAGCTGATCGCGAGAGCCACAGGTACCTCAGGAAGCACGCGTCGCACTTCGTCGGATATGTGGGATCTGGATCCGGCTCTGCCGATGCTAGAGAAAACACCGACTCTATGCTGTTGCCGGGGAGTTTTCTGGCGCCGTTGCCGGGGAGTCAAGAACATCTTCACAAGGGGAGTCCCTCATAACCAATCTCTTTACTTTGTTGTTTAAGTTTTGCTTAGTTTCTTTTTGCTTTGTTTGCTTGTTTTGTTCTTTAAAAAACACAAAAAAAATAGTTTCACTTGTTTCTTTTCTTATTTGAAAACCCAAAAAAATGACTACTCTTGAAAACACTAAGTTGTGTGACTTCACTAGCACCAACAACAATGATTTTATGAGCACACCTATTGCTCCACCTGTGGCTGAAAATACTTTCTTTGAGATAAAACCTGCTTTGCTCAATCTTGTTATGAGAGAGCATTTTTCTGGTATTGGTAATGAAGATGCTGCTTCCCATCTAAATAACTTTGTTGAACTTTGTGAGATGCAAAAGCATAGGGATATAGATGGTGATATTATTAAGCTGAAATTGTTTCCTTTCTCTTTGAGAGGAAAAGCTAAAGAGTGGTTGAATTCCTTAACTAGGAATAGTATTGATTCTTGGACTAAGTGCAAAGATGGTTTTATTGGAAAATACTATCCTCTTGCTAAGATTATATCCATGAGAAGTGAAATAATGAAGTTTAAACAACTTAATAATGAGCATGTTGCTCAAGCTTGGGAAAGAATGAAATCTTTGGTAAGAATTGTCCCACTCATGGACTGACTGCTTGGATGATCATCCAAACTTTTTATGCAGGATTGAACTATTCTTCAAGGAACCTATTGGATTCAGTTGCTGGAGGTACCTTTATGACCATCACTTTGGGTGCTGCAACAAAACTTTTGGACAATATGATGGTTAATTATTCTGAATGGCATACTGAGAGAGCTCCACAAGGTAAGAAGGTAAATTCTGTTGAGAAAACCTCCTCCTTGAGTGATAAGATTGATATTATTATGTCTATGCTCGTTAATGGGAAAGCCCATATTGATCCAAATAATGTTCCTCTAGCTTCTTTGGTTGCTTAAGAAGAGCAAGTTGATGTGAACTTCATAAGAAATAACAACATTGGCAACAATGCTTATGGTAATAATGCTTATAGGAACAATTTTGGTAACAACAATTATAAGCCATACCCTCCCAACAGTGGTAATGCTTATGGAAATTCTTACAACAATAGTAAGAGTGCTCCCTCTGAACTTGAGGTTATGCTTAAAGAGTTCATTAGTAAACAAACTGCTTTCAATAAAACTATTGAGGAAAAACTCTCTAATGCTGAAAGAAATATAGCATCTTTGGCTGAAGCTCAATCTTCTTTGAATAAAATGGCTGCCAAACCTGAAACTAATGAGAATCCCTTTGCAGCCACTAATGCTATACAAGTAAGAATTGATAAAAATGTTAGACTATTAGCTGAATTACATGCTAAGTGGGAAAGAGAAGATGAAATTGCTAGAAACATTAGTGTTTCTACTATTACCACCACTAGTGTTGATGCTACTAATAGTTCTACTACTTTAGATGATAAAGTTGATTTTGAGCTTGATGGTTGCAACATCTCTGAATTTATTAAGTTCCTACAAAAGCTTGCTAAAAGTCCTAATGCTAGTGCTATGAACATGGCTTTTACAAAACACATTACTAATGCTCTCATAAAAATTAAAGAAGAAAAGATGAAACATAAAGCTTCTATTCCTATAAAACAAGAAGATGGTTGGGAACCCATCATTAATATGAAAGTGAATGACTTTGATGTCAAAGCTTCATGTGATCTTGATAGTAGTGTTTCTATTATGCCTAGAAGGATTTATGATATGCTTGATTTGCCTCCTCTTGAAGATTGTTATTTGAATGTCCCACTTGATGATAATGCTAAAAAGAAACTCATGGGGAGTCTTAATGATGTTCTTATTATGGTTAACGATTCCTATGTCCCCGTTGATTTCTATGTTTTGGATGTTGAATACAATGCTTCTTGTCCTATTACTTTGGGAAGACCCTTTCTTAGAACTGTTGGTGCCATCATTGATATAAAAGAAGACACCATTAAATATCAACTCCCACTCAAGAAAGGTATAGAACACTTCCCTAAAAAGAGAGAAAAGATTTCTTTTGCTTCTCCTATGAAAACCAAATTTGGTCTTAATGCTTCTTCATTTGAGAACACTTGATTCTTTCTTTGCTTCTTATGCCTAACTTAAAGGCGTTAAAGAAAAGTACTTGTTGGGAGATAACCCAAAAGTTTTAGATGAGTCTTGGAAGTTATTACTTCAGTAAGTAATAACTGCTCCTTATCCTTTTTATTTGCTTTTTGTGCCAAGAGTAACCTCTGATGAGAGTGAAGTAATGATTGGGAAAGTTGCTGTCCCGAAACAGATTTCTGTGCTTCACCGTAAACATTCCTGAGAGAGATCTGTACGTCGGATTGAGCTGTAATTTTTTGTACTTCTGCCCCAGGTAGTTATCTAACTTTATTTTGTTCAACACTTTTTATTTGAGCAACATAAGGTCTTCGAAAAAATTCGTCTTTACCCACTGGTCTGTTTTGACAGATTTCTGCCATTTTCTACATTTGCTTCTTGTTGGTTCCTTTTTGAGTTCTTTTGGGGAATTGAGATTTTTGAGGGAAGTACTACAATAGCTAGTGTTCTAATGGAAGTTTATTTGGTGATTATAACTGAACCTTAAGACTTATTTATCTTGAGTGCACTAATGTTGCTAATAAAGATTGTGTGAAGTTTTGTATGAAGGAAAATTTTCAGGTGTATGGAAGGAATGAGTAATGAGATGAAGGATGGACTAAAGCTTAAGCTTGGGGATGCCACGCGTGTAACCCCAAGAAATATCTAAGAAGTACAAGCATCAAAGCTTGGGGATTCCCAAGGCATCCCCTTCTTCATCAATAAAAATCCCAGGTTTCTTCCAAACGCTTCATTTTTATTGTTTCATGCACAGTTGTGTTTTTCTTGGAGCGTCTCCTTTTTCATTTTCGTTTTGGTTTTTAGTTTTCTTGGTTTTCTTAATTTTCTTAATAAGTTGGTTGGACCCCCTCTTTCATACATTGGTTTGCAAATAGTTTGGTTTGGTTTGGAAAAGAGTAGGAAAGTTCATACTTATGTGGTAAAAAGAGCTTGTTCTTGATTGTGGCATGTGCTTTGTCATGCCATGCTTGATATTGTTTTGGCTTTGTGCTTAGTATTATTTGTTGTAGCATGACTTGTTATAAACAATTGAGATTGCTTAATGTGCCTTGGATGAATCATGCGTTGTTTTAGCATATTAAAGCATAGTATAGTGGTATTCTCCTTTGATGCTTTATTTGGGTTGACTTGGCACATGCTCACACCATGTTATGACTGTCACAAGTCACCATAGCCTTTATGATCCTTTAGTTTTCAACTTGTAGTATCACTTTATGCTTTGATCAATGATGTTTTGTCGCTCTGCATGATTATGGCCATTATTGCTCTCTTAGTTTGTCGCTCCCAGTATTTTGCTAGCCTCCACAACCAAGTATGAGTTCCACTCATGCATCCAACTCCCTAAACCAAGTTTTTCCAAAGAGTCCACCATACCTACCTACTAGCTTATGCTATTCCAAGTATATTCATGCTTTTGTCTACCATTCACTTGTTATGAGAAAACTAGTGATTAAAGCTCTCACGAACTTGATGGCACACTTTACTTTATTTCCTCTAATAAACTTGAACCATTGGGTCCTTCTTTGTTGCGTATATGCTTGCGCTTTATAAGTTGAAGTTAGCAGAACCATGTTTCATGGGGAACGCTTTCAACATTGCACTTGTACTTTGTACCCCGTTGATATCATGTTATTTTGCTTACGGATCCCGGTGGTGTGAAATAAAAGTGGAACTTGTAAGATCATGGAGTTTGTATGTGTGTTAGAGAAACGCATGGGCCGCTAGCCTAAGCCATGCCTAATCATGGTGGAAACTTGCAGCATCACCATAATCAGCACTCTATGAAGCATCCTCAATAAAAACCTATGCAAATAGCAAATAAAAAGATGGCTGAGATGCTCATTGTCTGCTTGCCTTGTCATTTTGATTATGGGAAAGCTCCCGTATCATGTGCAAGGGTTACCCCGTTGCGGTTCTTAATGATACACATATACTTACAATGACAAGAGCTTACTCGTGACTGAAGTTGAGTAGCATGAGGATCGGTCTTCGTAAGTAAGGGGCATGAGATTTCGGTTTATAACTTGCCAAGCATATCTTCTTAGTTGTGTCACTTTAACCTTAATCACCTTCAAGATGCTTATTATAGGGGCAATGAGAGCTGAAAGCTATAAGTACCATAATTTTTGGAAGCCCTTTATGAGACTTGAATCCCTACTTGCTTTTATAAAAGGCCTTTCTTCCACCATTATATTGAGTCTCCACCTTCTATATTTATTCACTACTTTGAGAGCATAGTGGTCATTCTTAGTTCTATGTGCATTGTCCCAAGACTAGTTGATTGATGCATAACTTGTTATTGCTTGTTTTAAACTATTGTATCTAGTCACTCTTATGAACTTTGAAGGTGTCCTATGCATTTATATTTGCTACTCTATTGAGGGACAAGCTGAATACTATTATGCTATGTTTTCTTTATGTGAAACAAACAAACGTCTTGCAAAGCATTGTTATTCATGATTCTTTTGTTTGTGCCTTTTCATGTTGCATCATAGTTTCTTTGCTTATTGCTAGAACTTTATCTTTCATGTTATGATTGAAGTACTATGATCCTAGCCTTGAATGTTTTGCAAATACTTTGATCAAGTCTTTGATGGTGCATGTCACCTCAAAAATTATTTCTTTTTATCACTTATGTACTCGAGGACGAGCAGGAGTTAAGCTTGGGGATGTTGATACATTGCAAATGTATCTATAATTTTTGATGTTCCATGCTTGGTTTTATCCACTTTCTTGTGTTTTGTTCCAACTTTGCAGTACTTTTCATATGATTTCTTGGACTAACCTATTAACAAGAGCCATAGTGCCAGCTGCCTGTTTTCTGCTGGTTTTGGTTCCAGGAAAGTCAGAAAATGAATATTCTTAGAATTGGACGGGACAAAAGCCAAAGTGCCTATTTTTCCGGAAGGGATCAAGTGCCAGAATACGAGACGGAGAAGGGCCAGGGAGCCACCACACCACCTGGCCACGCGGCCAGGCCCGCCCGGCCAGGGTGGTGTGGCGCCCCGCACCCTCGGCCTCTCCTTTCGCCTATAAGTTGCCCTCGATGAAAACCCTAAGTACCGATCAAAATCCACGAAGAGCTCAGAGCCACCGTCATCTCCATCCCTAGATTAGGAGGGATCTGAAGCTCTTCCCGGCACCCTGCCAGAGAGGGGAATTCACCCTCTAGGCCTTCTTCATCACCATGCAAGCCTCCAGTGTGATGGGTGAGTAGTTCATCCTTGGACTACGGATCCATGTAGTAGCTAGATGGCTGGTTTCTCCTCCTTTGTGCTTTCATGTTTAGATCTTGTGAGCTCCGTTCATGATCAAGAACATCTATTTGTAATCCATACATGTTGTGTTTGCGGGGATCCGATGGATATTGAGATGCTATTTCAGATTGATTATTGATTCTATCATGTCTTTGTTATTTGTGATCTTGCATGCTTTCCGTTGTTAGTAGCTATCTTGGCCAAGTAGATGCTAGCAACTCCAAGAGTTAGTATTTATGCTCGATAGTGGGTTCATGCCTCGTAACTGGGAAGTGACAGAAATCTCTAAGGTACTAGATGTGTTGCTACTAGGGAGAAAACAACAATCCTTTGTTCATAGAACAATCATATTGTTTACTTTACACGCAGTTCGTAAAGCAATAATCTGTTGCTTGCAACTTAATACTGGAGGGGGTTCGGATGATAACCTGAAGGTGGATTATTAGTCATAGATGCAGTTGGATGGCTCATGTATTATGTTGTAATGCCCAATCAAGTCTCAAAGGAGTCAAGATGATTAGTATATGCATGTATTGCTTTCTCGGTGTTTGTCAATTGACCCGCTGTAATTTGTTTACCTAGCATGTTATCTATCTTAAGGAGAGCCACCTCTAGTGAACTATGGATCCCGGTCCTTTGTCTTTACATACAATCTATAAACTGTTTCTGCTTTGTGTTTACTTTCTGCAAACTTTTACTTCTTTCCATTCGATACATTTAATCCTTTGTTTTCCATAAAACACGGTGAGATTAACAACCTCATCGCAAGTTGGGGACAAAGTTACGTTGTGTTGTGCAGGTCTCCACGTTGCTACTAGCACCGGTAGTGCGCCCTGCCAAAGCTCAGCTAGTAACACCTTTGGGGTGTTTCCTTGCTCCTACTGGTTCGATTAAACCTTGGTTTCAAACTGAGGGAAAACTTGCTGCTGTGCTCATCATACCTTCCTCTTGGGGTTCCCAACGAGCTCTACATCGATCATCGAGCGCATCAGTCTGCGGAGGCGGCAGAGTTCCGGATCTCAGAATACCCTAATCCCACCCAGCCCGCACCAGTTGCGGAGATAGTGGAGAAATCCGAGCCTGAGGAAGACCTAGCTGTCAAAGTTGAATCTGGAGTGGATCTCTTTGGAGAAGCCGGATCCCAGATCGACCCACCCGCAGAAGTCGAAATCTAGGAGGAGCGTATCAACGACACCGATTCTGGCTTTGATGACGTCGGGACAGACAGGCCTTTCCTAAGGTACACACTGCGACATATGATAATGCAAGATGCAAGCACAAATGCAATTCTCGAGACCATCAAAAGTTTCGACATAGCTGATCGCGAGAGCCACAGGTACCTCAAGAAGCACGCGTCGCACTTCGTCGGATATGTGGGATCCGGATCCGGCTCGCCGATGCTAGAGAAAACACCGACTCTGTGCTGGAGGCAATTGGAACAAACACCAACGTACCCGCATCCTCAGATGAATCGATGATGTCAGCGGATTTCCGAAAGTTTGCCGCGAAATATGAAGAGGAGTATAACTCCAAAGCTGTAGAAGAAGGAGAAGCCATGGATGAAGGATCCGGGGAACCCTCTCCCAAAGTGCAGGATGATATGGAAATCAGAGATAATCCCGAGGTCCAGATGTCCGAAAGTACCGATCAGATCTTGACTCTAGGAAACGGACCCAAAGCCGTCTTTGCTACCGGCGCTGCCAAGAGGGCAAAGAAGAAGAACAAGAAGAACAAGACCCCGGCAAAAGACCCTCTAACAGAGGAGGTGATTGCCGAGGAATATGAGGAAGACTCGGATGGAGCACTTATCCCGGAAGAGCCAAAAAAAGAAGAATCGGTGGATGGACACGTGATCACTGAAGGTGCGCATAAACTCATCGATGCTGCATTAACCACACCTATCCCTACAGCTATAGAACTTACTGCTGAAGAGCTGGACGAAAGGGCCCAAGCCCTAGAAGCGCGTCGTCAACAACTCCTGGATGAAGCCAAAAACATCGAGGAGGAAAAGAAATGCATGGCAACTAAGGATTACATGTCTTGGTTCCATCAAAAGACCCAGAAACGTTACACCGGTGACGGTAAATTTCAGGAAGTGAACAGGGTCCTCTTTGAAGGAGATCCAGGGATGCCTCGGCTCGACAGCAAAGGAGATCTGGTGTACCCAACACCGGTACAGAACACTGTTGCAGATCGAGGTATTCTATCAAATAACCCAGGCCCAGAACAGGTTCGATTGGGCATCAAGCTACTCACCAAGGGTCTGGAGCAACAGATGGCTGCGAAATCCGGGAGTGGAAAACTGGTCTCCAAATCCGACCAATGTCACACGGACTCAGTCTAGAATGATATAAGGCCCCAGCGTGTTCCGGAACAGCGTCACCGTTCCGACCGACGGGAAGACAACTACTCCAGAACCGGATCATCAGGACAACATCACAGAACCGCACGTGACTAGAGAAACGTCGTTCCAATGGCCGAGCAAGATGCCATTGCTGCACTGTATCTGAGGAACCCTCCCTGACGAGAGTCGAACGATCGGAGGGGAGAAGATAAAGAGAAATGTCGGGAGGAGGATCGTCAAAAAATGCCACCTCCTAGACATGCAAGCCGTCCGGCTGAGCCTCACCATGGTGGGAACAACGGACGAAGGAACGATGGAAACTATGCCCGTACAAGTCGGCAGGGGGCTCATCATAGTGAAGACCCTCCCTGGAACCGGAATAATGACGCTCCGGACGGAGGCCGGCGAATAGCCGGAAATAATCCAGCTGCCCCACCCTCTCCACCAAGTAGTCATCACAACGGCTCTCAAGGGGGACAAGGAGGACGACGTGGTGGGGGAGGTGGTGGCAGAAGCCGGAGTCTGGCTCCAAGGCACCACAGCCACAGCCGACATTCGGGACGATCTCTATTCCCGAATGACGCAAGGCACATGATCAATTCCAACATAGAGGCGTGGCGCTACAAAAACGATGATGTCTATGTGGGCCCAAAGTGCTTCGGGCCACGCATCAAAGCTACAAGATTCCCGGAAGGATTTGCTATCTGAAGACATATCTAAGCCTACGACGACATTGCTCGGCCAGATACCTGGTTACAGGATTTTTTCCAAGCTTGCTGCATCGCCAAAGGCGGAAACAGCCTGGTCGCAACCCGATATCTCCCACTTATGTTGCGGAAGACGGCACGATCATGGCTTAATGAACTTCCGGAGAACACCATCCACAACTGGTATGACATGCAAAGTGCATTCTTTTGGAATTTCGAAGGCACGTATCGGAGGCCCTGTACGGTCGGAGACCTACAGCGTTGCACCCAGAAGGCCGGAGAAACTTGCCGGGATTACCTCAGACGATGGATTGACACCAAGAACTCCTGTGAAGGAGTAAATGATCAAACTGTGATTGAAGCTTTCATCGCAGGTCTCCCAATTGGTCTACTGCGCCATCACTTGAAGTGTGACAAGGTCACTGATTTGGGAGAGATGATAGAAACATCGAGCAAATATGCAGATGCTGACGACGATGCAGAGGGATTACTCAATGCCCTAGTTGTACCATACAGAACCGCCAATGGGGTACCCCTTGCCCGATGATACGGAAGAATCCCCATATCAAAATGACAAGACAAGCAGACAACGAGCACCTCAGCAATCTTCTTATTTACCATGGGAAGATGGTGCTTTTTTCTCTCTTTCCTCTTTTCATAATCTCTTTTTTATTTTTCTCTTTTTTTCTCAATATAGGACTCTTTTTTTATAAGAAGAATGCTTCATAGACAGCTCATTATGGTTACGCTGCAGGTTTCCACCATGTCAGCATGGATTAGACCAGCGGCCCAGGCATTTCTCTAACACATATACATAACTCCATGGATTAGACCAGCGGCCCAAGCCCACTTACAAGCTCCCCTTTCATTTCACACCGACGACATCCATATACAAAAGAGCATGATATCAACTAGGTACAAGTACCAAGTGCAATGTTGAAAGCGTTCCCCATGACAGCATGGTTCTGCTAATTCCTAACAAATAAGTGCAAGCATGTACAACATAGACGACACAATGGTTCAAGTTTATTAAGGGCAAGAAAAGTAAAGTGTGCCATCAAGTTCGTGAGAGCTTTAATCACTAGTTTTCTCATAACAAGTTTAATTTGGAAGGTAAACAAAAGCATGAATATACTTGGAATAGCATAAGCTAGTAGGTAGGTATGGTGGACTCTTTGGAATAACTTGGTTTAGGGAGTTGGATGCATGAGTGGAACTCATACTTGGTTGTGGAGGCTAGCAAAAGACTGGGAGCGACAAACTAAGAGAGCAATAATGGCCATAATCATGCAGAGCGACAAAACATCATTGATCAAAGCATAAAGTGATACTACAAGTTGAAACCTAAAGGATCATAAAGGATATGGTGACTTTGGATAGTCATAACATGGTGTGAGCATGCGCCAAGTCAACCCAAATAAAGCATCAAAGGAGAATACCACAATACTATGCTTTAATATGCTAAAACAACGCATGATTCATCCAAGGCACATTAAGCAATCTCAATTTTTTATAACAAGTAATGCTACAGCAAAGAATACTAAGCATAAAGCCAAAACAATATCAAGCATGGCATGACAAAGCATAGGCCACAGTCAAAAACAAGCTCTTTTTACCACATAAGCATGAACTTTCCTACTGTTTTCCAATCCAAACCAAACTATTTGCAAACCAATGTATGAAAGAGGGGGTCCAACCAATTTATTCAGAAAACTAAGCAAACAAAAAACCAAAACGAAAATGAAAAAGAAGACGCTCCAAGAGCAACACAACTATGCATGAAACAATAAAAATGAAGCGTTTGGAAGAAACCTGGGATTTTTATTGATGAAGAAGGGGATGCCTTGGGCATCCCCAAGCTTTGACGCTTGTACTTCTTGGATATTTATTTGGGTGACACGCGTGGCATCCTCAATCTTGAGCTTTAGTCCATCCTTCATCTCATTACTCATTCCTTCCATACACCTGAAATTTTTTCTTCATACAAAACTTCACACAATCTTTATTAGCAACATTAGTGCACTCAAGATAATAAGTCTTAAGGTTCAGTTCCAACACCAAATAAACTTCCATTATAACACTAGATACTGTAGCACTTCCCTCAAAAAGCTCAATTCCCCAAAAGAACTCAAAAAGGAACCAACAAGAAGCAAATACAGAAAATGGTAGAAATCTATCAAAACATACTAGCAGGTAAAGAAAAATTTATTCGAAGACCTGATGTTGCTCAAATCAAAAAGTGATGAACTAACGAAAGTTAGATAACAACCTGGGGCAGGAGCACAAAAATTCACGCCTCAAAAAGACGTTCAGAGATTTTACACGAATTTTTATGGTGAAGCACAGAAATCTGTTTCGGGACAGCAACTTTCCCAATCATTACTTCTCTCTCATTAGAGGTTACTCTTGGCACAAAAAGCAAATAAAAAGGATAAGGAGCGGTTATTACTGAAGTAATAACTTCCAAGACTCATCTCAAACTTTTGGGTTATCTCCCAATAAGTACTTTTCTTTAACGCCTTTAAGTTAGGCATAAGAAGCAAGAAAAAGAATCAAGTGTTCTCAAATGAGAAAGCATTAAGACCAAATTTTGTTTTCATTGGAGAAGCAAAATAAATCTTCTCTCTCTTCTTAGGGAAGTGTTCTATACCTTTCTTGGGTGGGAGTTTATATTTAATGGTGCCTTCTTTCATATCAATAATGGCACCAACAGTTCTAAGAAAAGGTCTTCCCAAAGTAATAGGACAAGAAGCATTGCATTCAACATCCAAAACATAGAAATCAATAGGGACATAGGCATTGTTAACCATAAAAAGAACATCATTAAGACTCCCCATGAGTTTGTTTTTAGCATTATCATCAAGTGGGACATTCACATAACAATCTTCAAGTGGAGGCAAATCAAGCATATCATAAATCCTTCTAGGAATAATAGAAACACTACTATCAAGATCACATAAAGCTTTGAAATCAAAGTCATTCACTTTCATATTAATGATGGATTCCCAACCATCTTCTTGTTTTATAGAAATAGAAGCTTTATGTTTCATCTTTTCTTCTTTAATCTTTATGAGAGCATCAGTAATGTGTTTTGTAAAGGCCATGTTCATAGCACTAGCATTAGGACTTTTAGCAAGCTTTTGTAGGAACTTAATAACTTCAGAGATATTGCAACCATCAAGATCAAAATCAAATTTATCATCTAGAGTAGTAGAACTATTACTAGCCTCAACACTAGTGGTGGTGATAGTAGAAACACTAATGTTTCTAGCAATTTCATCTTCTCTTTCACACTTAGCATGTAAGTCAGCTAATAGTCTAACATTTTTATCAATTCTTACTTGTATAGCATTAGTGGATGCAAAGGGATTATCATTAGTTTCAAGTTTAGCAACCATTTTATTCAAAGAAGATTGAGCTTCAGCCAAAGATGCTATATTTCTTTCAGCATTAGAGAGTTTTTCCTCAATAGTTTTATTGAAAGCAGTTTGTTTACTAATAAAGTCTTTAAGCATAACTTCAAGTTCAGAGGGAGCACTCCTATTATTTTTGTAGGAATTTCCATAAGCATTACCATTGTTGGGAGGATATGGCTTATAATTGTTGTTACCAAAATTACTTCTATAAGCATTATTGCCAAAACAGTTATTTCTTATGAAGTTCACATCAACTTGCTCTTCTTGAGAAACCAAAGAGGCTAAAGGAACATTACTTGGATCAATCTGGGCTTTCCCATTCACAAGCATAGACATAATAATATCAATCTTATCACTCAAGGAGGAGGTTTCCTCAACAGAATTTACCTTCCTACCTTGTGGATCTCTCTCAGTATGCCATTCAGAATAATTAACCATCATATTGTCCAGAAGCTTTGTTGCAACACCCAAAGTAATGGCTATAAAGGTACCTCCAGCAGCAGAATCCAATAGATTTTTTGAAGAATAGTTCAACCCTGCATAAAAGGTTTGGACAATCATCCAAGCAGTCAGTCCATGAGTGGGACAATTCTTTACCAAAGATTTCATTCTTTCCCAAGCTTGAGCAACATGTTCATTATCAGATTGTTTAAACTTCATTATTTCACTTCTCATAGATATAATCTTAGCAAGAGGATAGTATTTTGTAATGAAAGCATCTTTGCACTTAGTCCAAGAATCAATACTATTCCTAGTTAGGGATTGCAACCATTCTTTAGCTTTTCCTCTCAAAGAGAAAGGAAACAATTTAAGCTTAATAATATCACCATCTATATCCCTATGCTTTTGCATCTCACAAAGTTCAACAAAGTTATTTAGATGGGAAGCAGCATCTTCATTACCAATACCAGAAAATCGTTCTCTCATAACAAGATTGAGTAAAGCAGGTTTAATTTCAAAGAAAGTAGCTTTAGGAACAGGTGGAGCAATAGGTGTGCACATGAAGTCATTGTTGTTGGTGCTAGTGAAGTCACACAACTTAGTGTTTTCAAGGGTAGTCATTTTTTTTGTGTTTTTAATAAAGAAAGCAAACTAGTACAAATATTATTTTTTGTTTTTGATAGAGAAACAAGCAAATAAAGCAAAAATAAACTAAGCAAAACAAATAAAACAAAGTAAAACGATTGGTTATGAGGGACTCCCCTTGTGAAGATGTCCTTGACTCCCCAGCAACAGCGCCAGAAAAATACTTGTTGGCTCATGGTTGATGTCGAGCTCGTTGGGAAACCCCAAGAGGAAGGTATGATGAGCACAGCAGTAAGTTTCCCTCAGTTATGAAACCAAGGTTATCGAACCAGTAGGAGCAAGGAAACACCTCTAAGGTGTTGTTTCCAACTTGGAATCCTACACAATACAACCACAGAACTTTGCCCCCAACTTAGAGTGAGGTTGTCAATCTCACCGGTTTTGCTGTAAACAAAGGATTAAACATATTGTGTGGAAGAAAGTAAACAAAGAACAGTAAACAGTTGTAGAATGATGATAAAAGAAAGGACCGGGTTCATAGTTCACTAGTGGTGGTTCTTCTTAAGATAGATGACATGTTGGGCCCGTAGTCCAAGGATGAACTACTCACGCATCATACCGGAGGCTTGCATGGTGCTGAAGAAGGCCTCCAGGGTGAATTCTTCCCTCCGGCAGGGTGCCGGGAAGAGCTTCAGATCCCTCCCGATCTAGGGATGAAGATGACAACGGCTACAGACTCTTTCGTGAAATTTTGATCGGGTACTTAGGGTTTCTGTATCGGAGGCATCTTATAGGCGAAAGGGGAGGCCGAGGGGGTGCCCTAGGCGGCCACACCACCCCCTGGCGCGGGTCAGGCCTGCCCGCATGGCCAGGTGGTGTGGCGGCCCTCTAGCCCCTCTCCGTCTCGTATTCTGACTTCGTGTCCCCCTCGGTGAAAAACTGACTTTGGCTTTTGTCCCGTCCAATTTCGAGAATATTCATTTTCTGACTTTCCTGAAACCAATAACTACAGAAAACAGGCAACTGACACTGTGACATCTTGTTAATAGATTAGTCCAAGAAAGTGTATAAAAAATACTCCAAAATGTGGGAAAAATATAAGAAAGTAGATAAACCAAGCATGGAACATAAAAAATTATAGATACGTTTACAACGTATCACTGCCCACTTCCGCTTGCAGCCTGAATGGCAAGTACCGTCAAATTAGCCCAAACTCACCAAGCTTAAGCTATAGATATATGTGCCAACTTTCGTTTGGAACATAGGAGAGCTTCCTGGGAATGGAATACTATAGAAAATTTTCTAGGATGTCCCTTGGAGTGTAAGGTTGATTTTCAAAAAATTCTAGAACAAATTCCTAGATAATTCTTGCAGAGCACCCAAACAATTACTTTGTATAGTTCAATCTTTTTTGGTTCTTGTAGGAATCCACGAGGCATGACACCAAATTCATGCAATTTTCATATCATCTTTTTAGTGTAGGATATTTTTTAATCACAAAAATAACGAGTTGTTAGCATAAAACTACCACTTTCACTTTCGTGGTAAAATTCCGAAAATCTACCACTTTAGCCAAAATCTACTACATTTTGAGCCGGTTTTCTCAAATCGAACTAAACTCATTCTGACCGCGAATTGACACGGGAACTGACAAGGCTGGCGACGAGAGACGACAACCGTTAATGGCCGTTAACGGCGGCTACGGATAAATTTTGAAAAACTACCACTTTTCTGCTCGATATTCAGAAAACTACTACTTTTCAAAAAACATTCTATTTATTTGCGAACGTCCATAACTTTTAAATACAGATTTAAATGGAAAACTTTTAATAAAAAAGTTTAGAAATGCTTGAATATTTCAATTACAAACTTAGTTCACTATTTCGGATAATTAAAATATGTGAATCATAAAAATTGCTTCTATTAGTAATGAAAACTTTGGAAATTCATAATTTTAATTATATAACTGCGAATATTATAAATAATATGTCTAAATTTATAAGAAAAATCCAACGATATTTCTAATAAGTTTAGATATATTATTTATATTATTTGGAGTTATATAATTAAAGTTATGAATTTCCAAAGTTTAATTACTAATTGAAGCAATTTTAATTGTTTGCATATTTTAATTATCCAAAATAGTGAACTAAGTTTGTATTCGAAATATTCAAGCATTTATAAGCACTTTTTGTATTAAAAGTTTTTCCACTTAAATTTGTATTCAAAAGTTATGGACGTTCGCAAATAAATACAATGTTTTTTAAAAAGTGGTAGTTTTTTTGAATATTGAGCAAAAAAAGTGATAGTTTTTCAAAATTTACCCGCAGATGATGTTAACGGCCGTCATTGTCGTCTCCCGTCGCCACGTTAGCACTTCAGGTGGGCCAGCCATGTCAAAAACTGTGTCAATTCGCGTTTAACCGAATTTAGTGCGATTTGAGAAAATTGACTCAAAATATGGTAGATTTTTGCTACGAAAACGTAAAGTGGTAGATTTTCAAAAATTTGCCACAAAAGTGGTAGTTTTATGCTAACAACTCCAAAAAAACTAAAATGCATACCACATGGTTTGTGTTAAGTAATAAATAAATTAACCAAAACCAAAATTAGACGAACATGAGTCTTTTCGCTCCCAGAGAGAGGGAGAGAGCAGGATATAGAATTTTGAAAAGGGAGAACCGGGATGCGACTACTCTTGTGGAGGCGAATGTGGCGCCTGTCCTTGGCCATGGGCACAGGGCTCATCTTCCGGAGAAGAGTTGCCGGATCCATTGCTCGAATATATATAGTTGTACTTTCTCTGTTTAAAATATAAGATATTTTAGCTTTGTGAATTGAATGTATCTAGACTCTTAGTGTCTAGGTTTACTCCGAATTATACACTAAAAGGCATCTAAATATATTTGCTTCATAAAACTAAAACATCTTATATTTTGAAACGGAGGGAGTATAATAGGGCGACTCTATCGTAGCTAAGGTTTGGTTGGCTCTTGATTCTTCTCCGGTGGCCAGGGTGGTGGCGTCAATAAATGTGCCTCAGATTTCTCCCTGCACGGTTCTCTACTTCATGGTCGATGACATATCTAGGTGTCTGATCTTCCAGTCGGAGCATTGCGATGGCGGTGGCATCCTCGGTTCGGGGTTTTGTTCTTCGGCTCAAGCGTCACTATGGAGTTCTTGAAGGAGATATGCCCTAGAGGAAAATAATCAAGTATTTTATTTGATATATCTCTTGTATGTTCATAAAAATTTTCATACCGTGCTATAACTGTGTTGATACGAAACGTTGATACACGTGTGGTATGTAAGAAAACCATGTCTCTAGTTACCTCTAGCAAACTAGTTCATTGGTCAAGTGGATGATCTAGGGTTTCGAGATCATGGGCATTGGTGCCAATTGACAATGAGGTCACATTATTAGTTGAATGATGTGATAGACAAACACCCAATAGTTATATATAAATGAGATCTAGTTACAAACATTCATCATTAATGATAACAAAGGAAACCTCGTAACCTGATCCTTAGACTGTGAGATGATACAAATCACTGTTACTAGAGGGAGCTTTGATGGTATCAAGTATCAAGCTGTGAAAAGGATGATCAAAAAGGTGCCACTCAGGTTTTCTAAAGGAACGTGTAGACGAGTACATATCAAGACCAGAATTTTCCAATCCAAGTAAAGTATAGATACACGTGACCATCTCGGTGACGTTACATTAACAAAGCTTGCATGCGTGTGACTAGGTCACAGAATGCAACGACATGGGAACTAGTAAAGTTCATCGATAACGAGATCAAACTAGGTATGAAGATACCAAATATCAAATCTCAGATGAATAAGATATCAAGTGGCAAAGGAAATAGGATGCGACGTTGAAGGTTCAAGCGATGAGAATCGTGAAATGCATGGGGGTTACTAAAAGGGAAATGGACGTCGCCTAGAGGGAGGGTGAATAGGCATTTTAAAATTATTACGGTTTAGGCTCTAATAAAAGCGGAATAAAACTTAACTTTTAATTTATCAAGCCAAAACCTATATCCACTAGTTTCACTAAGTGCACCAACAACCTATGCTAAGCAAGACAAGCAACAAGGTGACAGCAAGATATAGTACTTCAAGCACGATGGCTATCACAATGTAAATTGCATAAGTAAAGGGCTCGGTTGAGAAATAACCGATGGACACGGAGACGATGATTTGTTTCCCAAAGTTCACTTCCAAAGAAGCTACGTCTCCGTTGGAGAGGTGCTGGGGCGCAATGTACTTCGAACGCCACAAGTGGCTCACCTCGAGGTGTGGTGGCTTGATGCTCACCCAACGCCACACAATGCCTCACCCCAAGATGCGAAGGCACGCAACCTACCGACGCCACAACAGGCTCACCCTATTCTCCTGTGAGCTCGTCATAAAGGCCTACTCACGTTCCACTATGGGACACTTGAGGGCGGTCACTAAACCCAAACAAGGTCGGGGCAATCTCTATAACTCAATTGGAGGCTCCCAACAATAATGCCACAAAGGCTACAAAGCCACAAAAGGCAACAAGTGAAGGGAATATGCCCGAGAGGCAATAATAAAGTGGTTATTATCTTATTCCATGTTTATGATAAATGTTTATTTTGCATGCTATAATTGTATTAATTGGAAACGTTAATACATGTGTGTTTAATAAACAAAATATAAAGTTCCTAGTAATGCCTCTCATATAAACTAGCTCGTTGATTAACAGGATGATCAAGGTTTCATAATCATGGACATTGGATATTGTTAATAACAAGGTCACAACATTGGTGGAATGATGTGATGAACATTCATCCGAAGTATAGCATTACGATCAGAGTCATTATGTTTATATTGCTATAACATCATACCAAGTAATCTTAGTCCTTACACCATGAGATCATGTTAATTGCTAACACTCAAAGAGTATCTTGATAACATCAAACGTCACACCGTAACAGGGTGACTATAAAGGTGGGTTTACTGATACGAAGGTGTTATGTTGAGGCTCATGGATCAAGAGTAGGATTTGTCCATCCCGATGACGGATAGATATACTCTGGGTCCTCTTGGTGATATCACATTAAGATAGCTTGCAAGGAAGTGATGTGATCACTAGAATGTTATATCACGGGAACGAGAAAAGAGTGCATGTCGGTAATGAGATCAAACTAGGTATTTGGATACCGATGATCGAATCTCGAACATGTAATATATCGCGAGACAAAGGGATTTAGTTACTAGCGTTAAAGGTTCTCACGATCACATAAGTCATCGTTGTATGTGTAGGAGTCAGTATGGATCTCCAGGTCCCGCTTCTGATTATTGATCCGAGAGGGGTCTCGATCATGTCTGAATTATTCGCGGACCGTAGGTGACATACTTAAGGGATACCGACACCATTTGGAGCAAATATGTTTCATATAAAGATTTAAGAAAGCGCTAGAATTATTTCAATAGACACCAAAACTGTTTTGGGTGAAATTGCTGAAATTGGTTCTACATGTAATATTGAAATGTTGCAGGGGGTTTTATGTGAATGTTTGTTAATTAAAGTAATTAACAAAATTCTGAAAAAAATTAATAAAAGAGTTTTATTAAATGACAGAGCATTAAATTTGGAGAAATTTAATGCATTTAAAGTGGAGACTTTAAAAGAGAATGTGAAGGGGCATTTTAATGTGGAGGGGTTACCACCACATGAATGGGGGAGGTGAGGAGTCACCCTCCCATGGGGCACCGACCATGGGGGAGGGGTACCCTCCTCCTCCTATAAAAGGCCCCCCTCACACCCCTTCTTCCACACACCTCCTCGTGAAGGATCTCTCTCCCCCTCTAGTATTATTCCCCCATAGTCTCGGATTAGCGAGATACATGTTCCCGATGGCTTTATCTAGAAAGGAGTTGCTGCTTCCGCTGCTTTGCTGGAGCGAGGGACGGCAGTTGTCGGGGTACCGGACGTTTGTGCGATCACGGATGCACCGCTGCTTTGCGGTGCTGGACTTGGTGGTGTTGGACTTGCTGGAGCTGGATCTGATGGACGTGCTGGAGCTGAACCTACTGGATTTCATCACGATCTTGAGATCGGCAAGCGTACGACTACATCATCCACGAGTTCCTACTCGTTAACAAAACTCGTTGTCTTCGAGGGTAAGTTCTCCATGGATGTATGAGAATTTGTGAAGGTTGGAGACGCTAAGCGTCCTAATCTACCAAAAAGGTTTTGGGAACTGATATTATACTCACGATTCATCCTTATAGGCCATAGTAGCTTGATCATGAAGTTGTCATGATAAGGATGAATAGAAGATGTAAGTAAAATGTTTACTACACTAAAAGATTACTAAAGAATGGATTTTTGAAAGAATGTCAAACATTTGATGATGGTGATCCACTTCAAAGTGCAAGTCCAAAGGAATTAGTATTTGACTATACACGCTTTGTACTATGTGTCATGTGAATTAAACCACTATTGATGTTGATAGATTCTTTTAAAAGGAAAAGGAATTGCTGAAAGAGAATATATAAAATATTTGGCAGAAAAGAAAAAGTTGGAAATGTCCAGCTTAGGTATATAGAAGATATACATGTTATGGTTGTATTCCTTGCTTGTTAAACAATGTGGTTCTTAGGTATTGGATACCGAATTGGTTGGTATGAAGTATCATACAGGACAACACAATTCATGAACTACAATGGCCTAAGTAACTAGCAAGAGAATAAGTGATAATGTTCATCGAAAACAAATAAAGTGTTATTGTGTTTTTCGTTGTCATCAAACCTAGCCTTCAAGATTTGTTTAAATAATTGTTATTTTGTTCCGGTATTATGAGAACAATGGTTGTTCAAATAATTACCGTATTCCATAAAGGATGGATGAACTTTTACAAGTCTAGTGGGAGAAATCACATCCATAAACATTATTGCTAAAATGTCGCAAGACAAATGATTGAAAGATCACTTATGAAGTGACATCGCTGTTTAAATTATGTTTGAAAGAAAACATGAAGAAACTCCATGTTGATGGATTTTTGGAGTCTTTGATTTTGATCAATTGACGCATGTGAGACTTTCCTCGAGATAATTGAAACTCCGTCCATAGGCCAGAGAGGAACGGATGACTAGCTTATTGGAAATTGTGCATGCTGATGTGCATAGTCCATTATGTGTAGCCATATGTGATGGATCTTTTTGCTTCATATGCTTTCTCCGAAAATTTGAGTGAATATATCTGTATATTTACTTAATAAGGAAGAAGTATAAAACATTTGAAAATTGTTCAAAGACTTTCAAGATGAAGTGGAAAATCATTGTAACAAGAAAATAAAGAGTTTATGATTCGATCATAAAGGAAGATATTTGAGTTACACATTTAGCAAAAACACCTAAGACTTGAGGAATTGTTCCATGATTTGTGTTTCCCGATAAACCATAGGAGTATGGCATATTCGAGAGATAAAATCAAACCATGTTTGACATGGTAAAATCAAGGGTGTCATTTATAAAACTGCCATTATGTTTTAAGGATTGAAGCTTTAGAGACTACCGCTTTTACACTGAAAAGAGCACCATCGTGATCCGTTGAAATGACACAATATAAGTTATGGTTTGGGATAAAACCTGAATTGTCTTTTCTTAAATTTTGGTATGCTATGCATAAGTAAAATGTTTACAACCAAAGCTGGATAAGCACGTCCTTGTAGGTTATCCCAAAGAATTTGTTGGGAATTTCTCCATAACACCGAGGACAAAAGAGTTTGTTACTTGGAACGTCAAGTTTCTTGAGAAGGAATTTTTCACGAAAAGTTAAGTGGGAGGACAATAGAACTTTGATAAGGCTGTTGAACCTTAGCTATATGTGCTAAGTAGCGCAGCGCCGGAAAGTGTCCCGGTGGCAGCCACAATGCTCATGGCTCCCGTGATTACAAAGGTTGTGATCTCAGAGATTAGAGTTCCTATTGAACCGTGCGGGTCGGTAAGAATAAAATAGTGTGATTTGATAAGCAAGTCATTATTGTTTTGACAATGATGAATTGACTACATGCAAAAGAAGCGATGATGGGTCCTGACTCCATAAAATGACTAGAAGTCATAGAATCCGTGATAGTATCCATACACGAGAAATCTAGTTTCTGAACTTGGAAGACCCTCTGGAAAGGCGTGAAGCCTATCAGTCATGTTTGGATCTATAAAGAAATAGACATGGATGTTTAACATCTATGAAATAGTCGACATATCGGAAAGAAGTTTACGACAATGTTCAAGGAGTTGACTATGACAAGATTTGATCTTTCATAGCGATATTTAGTCTTGACGGATTAATGTAGCAACCACTACATATAATTTGGTATATGGTAGTTGAATAAACAAAACAAGGTTCTTATAATAGAATGGTTACCTAGGACGTGTACATGACATGGTCCGAAGGGTTTTGTTAATTCAAAGGATGGTAAAAGGGCCTGCAAACTTCAATAGTTGAAGTGAGCATAGCGGAGTTGGAATCTTCACCATGATGAAAATGTTAAAGGAGTTTAATTTCATCGGAGATGACGAAGATGCTTGCATTTGCAAGAAATTAAGTGGGAGCGCTGAGACATATTTCTAATACATTATGTAGAGGACATATTGTTGATTGGAAATGATGTATCTTGTACTAACACAAGTTAAGAATTTCATTAAAATAAGATTTTGATGAAAGACTTGGGCAAAACCGGAATATTAGGCATCAATATCTATATGGATAGATTGAGGCGCTAATATGGTTGTGCTAGACATACATATATGAGATATTGAAAGGGTTCAATATGGAAACAACAAGAAAGGTTCTTGCTGCATGGAAAGGATTGTATCAAGATTCAAGTGTTTCAACACTTGGTGAGTAAAATCACATGAAGATTTTGATCGATTATACCGTGATATGTATATATCCAGATATGTACTATGCTCTAAATGTTATGAGCACATACCAGAATGATTCATAATATCATCATTGGGCGATAGTAAAGATATTCTTATGAGCTTTGGAAGAACTAAGAATATATCATGTATAAGTGACAAATAGTTAAAAAGAGTTTATTGTAAAGTGTTACATTGATACTAGTTTTGTCACAAGATACAAAATTAAAAATTTATCTCAATTTAGACTATGGGTGGCACAATGTATTGGAAAGGATGTTCCATGATGGATTTGGATGAGTTCCAAAGTTGAAACATTGTGACGAATACTACAACAAAATGGTAAGTATATGACTGCTATAATAGCAGCAAAGAAGGGCATTTGTGTTATGTAGTTTGTTATCAAACTAGGCGTGGTTCAAAATGGGCTAATACTATGAAGATATATTGTATGACAATAATATCAACATATTTTAACCCAAGCGAACTAAAGGTCTCACCAAAGGACCAAATTTATACAATGCCATCTCATTTGAGAATGAGTGATGCGTAGAGACGCAAAGACATGCAAATACACACGAACACGAAGCTATGGGATCCAGAGATTATGTTAACCACTAGCAATCGCGTATATGCAACACCAGAAAGCCATAGGTGTTCAATATGCAAAGTTTTTCAAACTAGATTATTGACTCTAGTGCAAGTGGGAGACTGAAGGGAATATGCCCGAGAGGCAATAATAAAGTGGTTATTATCTTATTCCATGTTTATGATAAATGTTTATTTTGCATGCTATAATTGTATTAATTGGAAACGTTAATACATGTGTGTTTAATAAACAAAATATAAAGTTCCTAGTAATGCCTCTCATATAAACTAGCTCGTTGATTAACAGGATGATCAAGGTTTCATAATCATGGACATTGGATATTGTTAATAACAAGGTCACAACATTGGTGGAATGATGTGATGAACATTCATCCGAAGTATAGCATTACGATCAGAGTCATTATGTTTATATTGCTATAACATCATACCAAGTAATCTTAGTCCTTACACCATGAGATCATGTTAATTGCTAACACTCAAAGAGTATCTTGATAACATCAAACGTCACACCGTAACAGGGTGACTATAAAGGTGGGTTTACTGATACGAAGGTGTTATGTTGAGGCTCATGGATCAAGAGTAGGATTTGTCCATCCCGATGACGGATAGATATACTCTGGGTCCTCTTGGTGATATCACATTAAGATAGCTTGCAAGGAAGTGATGTGATCACTAGAATGTTATATCACGGGAACGAGAAAAGAGTGCATGTCGGTAATGAGATCAAACTAGGTATTTGGATACCGATGATCGAATCTCGAACATGTAATATATCGCGAGACAAAGGGATTTAGTTACTAGCGTTAAAGGTTCTCACGATCACATAAGTCATCGTTGTATGTGTAGGAGTCAGTATGGATCTCCAGGTCCCGCTTCTGATTATTGATCCGAGAGGGGTCTCGATCATGTCTGAATTATTCGCGGACCGTAGGTGACATACTTAAGGGATACCGACACCATTTGGAGCAAATATGTTTCATATAAAGATTTAAGAAAGCGCTAGAATTATTTCAATAGACACCAAAACTGTTTTGGGTGAAATTGCTGAAATTGGTTCTACATGTAATATTGAAATGTTGCAGGGGGTTTTATGTGAATGTTTGTTAATTAAAGTAATTAACAAAATTCTGAAAAAAATTAATAAAAGAGTTTTATTAAATGACAGAGCATTAAATTTGGAGAAATTTAATGCATTTAAAGTGGAGACTTTAAAAGAGAATGTGAAGGGGCATTTTAATGTGGAGGGGTTACCACCACATGAATGGGGGAGGTGAGGAGTCACCCTCCCATGGGGCACCGACCATGGGGGAGGGGTACCCTCCTCCTCCTATAAAAGGCCCCCCTCACACCCCTTCTTCCACACACCTCCTCGTGAAGGATCTCTCTCCCCCTCTAGTATTATTCCCCCATAGTCTCGGATTAGCGAGATACATGTTCCCGATGGCTTTATCTAGAAAGGAGTTGCTTCATTTGCTTTCTGGAGCGAGGGCGGCGGTTGTCGAGTTGGGACGTTTGTGCGATCACGGATGCACCGCTGCTTTGCGGTGCTGGACTTGGTGGTGTTGGACTTGCTGGAGCTGGATCTGATGGACGTGCTGGAGCTGAACCTACTGGATTTCATCACGATCTTGAGATCGGCAAGCGTACGACTACATCATCCACGAGTTCCTACTCGTTAACAAAACTCGTTGTCTTCGAGGGTAAGTTCTCCATGGATGTATATCCACTCGTTGCTCTGTATCTAGTAGATAGATCTTGGCGTATAGTTCTCATCGTAGGAAATTTTTTGTTTTCTATGCTGCGAACCTCAACAGTGGTATCAGAGCCTGATCTATGCGTAGGTGCTTTACACGGGTAGAACACATAAGAGTATGTGGGCGATGATGATCATGTTATTGCTTCTTTCATGTATTTTAGATGTTGGTGGCATAGTGGGATGAAGCGGCCCGGACCAACCTTACATGTCATCGCACATGAGACCGGTTCCACGACTGACATGCAACTAGTTTTGCATAAGTGGCTGGCGGATGTCTGTCTCTCCTACGATAGTCAATATCTGATTTACAACGAGTTGCTAATAACTTAGTTATCATCGTTGTGGTTCCATGTTCGTAGGTAAGACCGGTTCTATCTTCGAAATCCCTAAGCCACGTAAAAACTTGCAATTGATAAATTAGAGGCGTCTAGTTTAGATCGTTGTTGGGCTAGTGTCATGATATGGTAATGTTGTAAGTTGATGTATAGTTGATGCTCTTACAACACACCTAACGTGTAAGTTCCATAGACCTTGGCCTTACACACAAAGGAATTATAGAGATCATTCGACGATGCATATGATGGTGATCAAATGCATGGACCATATCATCCCACTTTACACATTAGATGTTTGCATCTTATATTGCTAGTTTGGCGTTTTAGTAGCATTATAAGATGATCCCTCATTTAAATATCAAGATAAAACGCGTTCTTCCTTAAGTATGCACCGTTCTATGGATCGTGTTTCGAGACATCACGTGATGATCGGGTGTACTCGACTCTACACTTTCATAGAACGGGTGTAAGACAGTTTTACACACGCGAATACTAAGGTTCTTACTTGGTGAGCCTAGCATATACAAACATGGCCTCGGAACACAGACCGAAAGGTTAAGCATGAGTCATATAGTTGATGTGATGCCCATATTGATGCTCGCCTTTGAAGCTACACCGACTCACGTGATGATCGGACTTGGTGTCAACACCCGGATTTTTAATCCCAGATGCCCGTTATGCCATACCTCGCAATCCCAGGATTACCATTTTTGCGAGACATAACAGATTGGATATCATAGTACATCATCCATTACAAACCATACATAAGGTTTTACACAAATAAGGATCTCATGATCCAGTCTTTAATACAACAAGCGGAAATAAGCGATAGCGTGGCGGTGGGGTCCATCTTGAGGCACGAGCAATCTTAAGGCGAGATAGTCCTAGTTATCATGGCCGTCCTGCTGACCATCATCTTAATAATCTCCTTCATAGTCTGGCCATGATAATAGCCAGGGACAAAAGCCATGAGTACTCTTTAAATACTCGCAAACTACTACTAGCAAGGGTTATACTTCTAAATTAAAGTGCTGAATATATATGTGAGATGCCTCCCAAGGTGTGGAGCCGGAAAACCCGCAAGATCAAAAACGCAATAAGATATGCAAGGGAAATCCATTTTTGATGAACCAACGCTTGTTATGAAGATAACCACAAGCTCTAGATGCTCACAAGGACAAGAACCAAACAACAACCAAGAAAGATGATGCTATGTATGCAAAGGTTTGAGCTCTCTCCGAAAGATCTGAGCAGTCACCCACTGAGAGCCCCTCTTGATAAATGCGACTATCATCCTAAACCGGTCTCCCAACACTACAAGAGACCGGTAAAATAGAAACCTTATCAAGATCATACCTTTGCCTTGAGCATCCCACTTGAGCTTGATGTAGACGATCTTGTCACCTTCAAGATGGAACACTTTTCTTGATTGCTCTTACTTGATGAAGACTTGCGAATGGCTCCCCCATACTCCATGGGGAAACCACTTCTTTGACCTTGTCTTCATCACTCCATGAACGCCGAGAAACTCCATCTTGAGCTTGCACTTCATTTCTTGATTATGTCTTCAATATAGCCATGAGGAACTCCATCTTCTTCTTCTTCTTCAAGACATACTTGATCTTCTTCTTCTACTTGATTCCAATAGACAAAAAGCCCTTAGACAATGCTTCTTCTTTTTCATCCTTAAAACCAACACATGGTCCAAGCGATGCTAATGGACAAACCTACAAGTGAAACTCAATTTGCACATTAGTCCATAGGGATTGTCATTAATTACCAAAACCACACATGAGGGCATACATGCCCTTTCAGTTATCATGGGCATCCAGGTCCCGCTGATAATCATTGACACAAGAGAGGTCTCGATCATGTACGAAGTGTTTCGGAACCCAAATGGTGCCACGCTTAAGGGTGGGGACGCATAGGGACTGATACGGCACCATAGGAGAAATGAGAGAGAGAAACCAGAATAGTTCCATGTAACACCTGATGTTGATCGGAGGGGTCCGGAAGGAGTTCGGTAGTGAAGAAATATAATAATATATGTATTTTATATTAATTAGTTGAATTAATATTGAAATATATATTTTTTATTTTAATATGCAGTCCTTTGCTAATGGGCCTCACCCGGAGGGGAGGCCCAAGAGGGGAAGGCGCCTAAGGGAGGAGGGCCAGCTGGCCAAACCCTAGTGGGCTCCCCATGTGGGGCCCACCTAGGGCCGGCGGCTCCCCCTTGGTGGCCGGCGGCTATGGGATTAGTCCCACACCGCATGCCCCTTGGGTGGTGCCCCGTGCCCCTTCCCTCCCACTACATATAGGGGTCACCCCTCCCCTTGGAAACCATCCCATTCTCTCTTCTCTCTTCTCTCTCATTTTCTTTACGGATTTTTCCGTAATATTAGAGAGGACCCTGAGGGACTTAAGTTCTCCACATTCACACTGCCTCATGTGATCTTCGGTCCGCCATCTTTCTTCTTTCGATGCTCGGTTGGATTGGAACCCGGGAGACGTCTCCTACACCGGACGTGTATAGAACTTCGGAGGCGTCATACTTGGGGCACTTGGAGCTGCTCGTCTTCATCAACATACGCCTTCCTGCGTAAGGCGTTCCTCGGTCGTCAAGGGTATGAATACAGTATCCCTTTTCCATTACTTATGCCTATATAGTATAGATCTTGGTATTAGTGTTCGTGTAGCTTTTTTTTTTGTTTTCTGCCTCGAAACCCTACAGTTCTGGCGTTTGTACATGAGCTAGTCCATGGCAGCGTCATCCACAATGGTTCGCGATACGATGTTGTCTTCTAAGGTGGCCTTGTTCATGGGTGGTAGATCTAACTTCAACCCTCGATGACGTCGATGGGGTGTAGTCTAGAGCTCGACGACGGATATGGAGCATGGCCCCAAGCCGATGATCCCCATTAGCAAAGGCGTCTTTGGCGACACACTTTTGATGTTCAGAAAGCTTCTTTAGGGATAGAGTCTCATCGAGCTAGAGGATGGGCGACGATCGGCTGCTCAGTTGCGGAGACCTCCAAGGTCCTTAATTTAATTTCCTTGTTTTTTGAGGTCCTTTGTGCAAATATGTGGGTCCATGTGTTCTTTTGGTCTCTTCTATTGCTGATGTACATGTGTTTTACTGTCTCCATATAATATGAATGGAGGCAGTTCTTCCACTATTGCACCATATGCCATCTCTTTGCCATATAATTTGAGAGATATGCAAAATAATTATGAGATATAGCACTTAGGAGATCCCATGCTATAGCATCTCAACATGTACAACTAGAAGCGTGTCTTGTGTGGGAGAAACAAAAATAGATCTTTCTCGTGTGACCCTCTCCTCCAATTAAAAATCCAAAATAAATTGAAGTTCTAATTTTGTTTATTGAAGTCAAACTACTGTAAGTTTGATCAAGTTTATTGGAAAATATCTAGAAAACTAATTTTGTTTCTTTAGATTAAGTATAGTTCCATACTACGGATATAGATTTGAGGTATAGTAGATATTAGCATATTTTTCTATAGACATGATCGAAAACTGAGATGTTTGACTTGAGACAAAAGTAGAACTTCAAATATTTTGGAACAGAGGCATTATATTACATGCTTGTGATAATATGAGTCTCCCGAATCCGCTTTGTTAGGGAAGTTCATTCTGTTAAATACAACTACTCCCTCCGACCCAAATTAGTTGGCTCAAATTTGACAAGATACGGATGTATCTAATACTAAATCATGTCTAGATACAATCAAATCTAAACAATTCTAATCAACTAATTTGGGTCAGAGGGAGTACCAAACTGCACACCAGACAAAATGTTGTCTCTGAATTTGTTCACAGCATCCCCTCATTCATTCTCCTCTTGAGACACAAGAGGCAATGTCAAAATTGATGATGAACCTCAACCCGTAACACTTTTCGCAGAAAAAGAACCCCTTAACTCCTAACACCAGCACGCACAAAGGACTAGCAAGACAACAGCAATGGTAAGCAAATGATGTTACAAAACCAATCACTTATGAATTACAGCATGTGATACGCATCCAAGTTCCGAGATGTGTTTTTCATCACAGGCAGTTGGACCTTGGATGCCGAGAAACCTAGCATATAACTGACCCTTCTCTCTCAAAAACCCAAACAAAAAATAAACAGCCTGATTTTTCAACTCATAGACCAACCCAATACGACCGGCCGTTGCTGTTATGGATTGGGGATGGAGACGGCGCCATCAGAGCCCACTCGTACCACACCTGCAACAGCAGAGAAGATGAGACTCTAATTACAGGTTCTGTATATCTGAACACTAGAAACTGCACTACCTTAGTGGCAGCACAGCATCGCCAAAAGTGCACATCTATGGGTGACTCCGACGGTACATAGATGGGCTTCCTCAGTGGGAAGAAGATCGGGAACCTGGAATGTTCATAAGATGTCAAACTTACGATTGATGGCAGGATTATTTGTCAGCTTCTAAAACCGGGTTGCAAGTTGCTACTTACCAGCTGAACATGTTTGGTGTACATGTGTTTGGCTCGATTCCCAGATGGACATCTTTATATAGTACGGCATCAAAATATCCAGCAAAACCTGCCAAAAAATTATGAATGTAGACTTAAGAGTGATACAAGTAGCTTTCATGAATAGAAAACACTATATCAAGTACAGCTGCTCACCATGTACAAGGCATGATCCAGTATCTTGTGGTAGTTCAAACTGCAACTTGGTATACCTTTCGTTGCTAGCCTTTGGTGCGAAATTTGGATGTGAGAAAGAAAAAACCTACACGTGTAAAGTGAGCATTAATGTCGTTGTGAAAATAGCTCTTGGGGGTAGGCAATGTATCACATAATGGGATACGACCACACAATCAATGAAGGGCATAGCGTAGAAAGTGTGGTCTCTCACCGCTTGTGGAGGCGCAAGTCTTGCTACTCGATGTAGCTTGACAACATATGCAGTTTCAAAATGGGCAATATCTTTGTGCGCTTTGATCTGCAGAAACCAAGTCACTTCAAGTTCTATTGGAACTTTAAAAATATTACTGTACTAAAATGGCATAAACACTTACATCATTGTGTAGTTTTGATGCTGTTACTGGTTGGATAAAACTCGTGTATCTGCAAAGGTACACATGAAAACACAATGATCTGAGGACTGAAAAAATGCAAGGAGTTGGATCATATAAGAATACAGAAAGCGGAAAAGCCAGTACGAGGAAGGAATAGAGATCCCATCTGGCTTCAAGAATCTCTGTGCACCATCTAGACACTCAGGAGATAATTCGTTATCACCAAAGGACCCAAGCAACTCACTGACCTGTTCCATAATGGCATGTAAAACATTTTGCTATAGCTTGCTAAAGATTTGAAATGACATTTTTCAACAAAGTATCAGCATACCAAAATATCTGCTTTTTCAGGAGCATCCCAGCACCGCATGTCACTAGAAATTATAGTAACCATGCTTTCCCATCCTTCCAACTTGATTAAACTCTGTATCAGTTCCCAACAACCAATCAGATCATCAGATTCTTCTCTATTTAAGCAGGAATACAGGAACAGACTACCAACAGAAAAGTAATTTTAAAATGCATGCATCAATGATCACTAAACTACCTTCCACCCTGTCTAATGGAACAGTTTGGGGACTAAGAATCGAAAATATCCATTGAATAACTTACATGAAGGGTAATAACAGCGTTAGGATTTTTCTCCACGGCGTATACTTTTAACTTGCGACCAGTTTCTTCTGCAGCCTGCATTTAATATGAAAGCATATTCAGATTACAGGACAGTATGAACAGAAAAGGAAAAAATCAAGATAAATTACAGATACATTATTTAAACACCAGAAATATCAGCAAGGTTTGTGGTAAGTTAATAAGTGCCAGGAGAAAATAAACTCACCTGCAATGATGCTCTTACTAAAGGCCCTCGACCAGCTCCAACAACCATCAACACCTTTGTAGAATGGCCAATGAAATTAGATTGACAAGTTCCAAAGGTAACATTAAATATTAGAAGTGTACATTTAAGGTGAATGGTGCATGAATAGACGCAGTACTTCAGTTATATGTTGTAGATAACGAGAAGGTGCAAAGGAACTGTTAAAATGATTTTCAATGGTTCCTAATCTAGAAATATTATAAATGTAATATAGGTTCTGGCATAACATTGGATTGGCTGCAAGGGTTGTAGAAGATTCAATGCAGAAACAGGATATGAGTGTGCCAACTCAAAAGAACAAAAAAGTGGGTATAAGAATCACTGTTTAAAATCATTGCACCATCATGCATCTTCCTGGGAGCACAGACTGTAGCCATTTCATATAAATAAAAGAGAGGAGTTCAAGGCCCAATCTTACCGTTCTAGTTGTGGGGACTTCATTGTCTGGAACCTTATCAACCAAAGCCTTAGCAATTGCTCTTTGATACTGTTCAGTTGATGTAAAACAAGGAATTGTGAATAAGATACTAGTACCGAGAGTAGTATATTGGAGTGAACCGGCAAAAAAAGTGGAATTCCAAACTCCTAGTTATTAAAAAGAGATAATTTTTATCTTTTATTTCTTAAAAAACAGGTTCGTTAGCTATGAAGTTCTAATATTGAACAATGTGCTAGCTGAAGCATGCATATATAAACCTCAAAAGGGTTGGTCTTGTGCCAGTTATAGTAATTAGCAAACAGAATACTTGGCTAGAATACTAAGAACAATGATGCAATCAATACTTCAGAAAAAAATCAAACAGAACATATAATCAGAATGTTCATTTCAAAATCCAACTTTGTTCTCACAATATGTTACCACAAAAATTCACATAGAGTGAAAACAATGTTTGCTTCTTCAAAATGTATAACAATAAAAGATATACAGAGTCCAAATATTAACTATGAACAAAAACCTGTGTGTATTTCACAGTGTCTTTCTCGAAAGTCTCATAAGTTTGAGCTTCCAAGTTATCCATGAGAGGCTGTGAAAGAACAAAAGGAAAGTTATGAGAAAGTGAATGCTACATTATAATGGACGAAAGGAGAGCCATATGTCCCATAACTTTGCTAGGAAGAATAGTTTCAGGTGATCAGGGGAGCTCAAGAGTAAGCAAAACAGTAATTACCTGGAGAGGAGATTGCAAGAAATCCCTATAGTTGATCTGAAATAAGGCAAACAACATAAGATCAAGAAAGATGTTACTAAATAAGAAAAACCAGGGGTCATGGAAGAGAGATAGTTCGCTAGAGTGGATACCTCGAATCGTTCCTGTTCAGGTAGTGGATCCATCCTCTGATAGAGGTAGGCTATGTAGTCAAGGTACGGGCTCAATGCATGTCGCGTGTGGGTATCTGAAGCAACAATTTAGGTGTGCAGTTGTGAACAAGTCATAAAAAAAAGGAACTGAAGGGAAAAAATCACAAAACCAAGCAGTTAGGGCAGGAATATCAAGAAGTGCTAAACTTCTGAAATTAAAAGGCAGAAAATGAATTTGATCTCTCAGGTTTATTTGCAAAGTTAACTTTTGAGAGTCATGTGTAGTTAAAGACCGTATGAACTATAAATCTATAAGCTTGCTTACCTTCAGTGTGGTTTTCATCACTTCCGAGCACTCCTTCAGATACTTGGGAAACATTATGATTTGATCTCCCAGAAATAATTATCTACATAGAAAATAAAAATTCAGGGCTTGAGGCAGAACGCTAGCTACACCATGCACATCAATTGCATCTGAAGCTTAAAACCATATACGCAAAAGGAGGGAGGGCTGTGTGCTTTGCCATTAAATTCAGAAGGCTATGCTGTTATCAGAAAAAATGCTTGATATAAAGGAAGCATAATAAAGAACCCACCTGAACTGAATGGTTAAAAAATCCAGTAAGCAGAGTCTGATGGCGCTTTGACAAGCACGGATAGCCTCTTGCGTTTGTTAGAAAAGCCTGCAAATGAAATATCATTTAGTGATGCATATAGTAGTGCCTGGAGAGATCAGTGAAATATCAATTATTAAGTTGTATGATTACATCTGTTTGAAGAATTGCAGCTCTCACAGGCTCCCCAAACCACCGCCCTAGGGAGTTCATTGATGGGAGTGAGCTCCTGATAAGTGAATAGCCAACATTTGTAAGGAATACAAAAACTGTGACACAGTGATCTTCACTTGGAAGAAAAACTTTGGTGTAAACAATGCAAGATCACTTACAGGATATCAAGTGCTACATAAAGTTGACTGCTATGCTCACATAATAGTCTGAATGAATTCCACCATTCCCACGAGTCTACTATGTCAGTCTGCAATTTAAGAAAACACGTAACAAGAGAGTTATGCGGTGTGCATGTGTATATATACTACTAATCCTAAATGGCCTATGGCACGCTTTTCTGGAAGATGGATGCCTAGTACACCTAGCCACCTGGCAAGCCTTGAATAGGCACTACCGTCCAGCACCTAGGACCCTTATAGAACACTAAATTCCAGATCAGCCTGGGTGAACCAACAGTTTACCGTGGGGTTATCATTATTTACTCGGTCAGGGTCTTCATCCATAGGTTCAGACTTCTCCAGAGGTATCCTAAGCCACAACTTAAGAAAGAAACATAGCAAATAAAAGTTAGATGTTAACAAATATTAAGGCATGCATAATAAAGCAACACAAAGATGAAATTGGGGACAGAGGATGGTACCTGCATATTGGTCAGGCCTTGCAGAATATTATTTACAACTCTAGCATAATTGGCACAGGTTGATGTCCTGGGAGGGGGAAGAACACATGCCTGCAAAGAAATGCGCCACAATTCACCTCTTTGTAGAATAAATAATGTTATTGCAGTTATCCATTCGCAGTGCTCAGGTTATGTGCTGCATCTACTGGTTAATTATGTGCAAAACCAATTGATCAAATATAGGCTGGCAGATAAATAACGAGCAATATGGTGCCAAGTGAATGGACCTGCAAGGATAGATGGGACGCCCACGCAATTTCCTGCTTGAGCGTGAGCTCGGAGTCCAACCGGAGCTGCTCGTCCTCCGAATCCAAATCAATCCACTCGCTGATCTTCCCGACGATGTGGCTGCTCCACTGTGACGGGCTGAGGATGAGGTCCGACGCCGCCACCGGCAGGACAGCGCCTGGCGTGGGCCGGTACTCGGGATCAACCTGAACAGAGCAGTGCGAGTAAGCCTCCGTTTCGGAGAGAGGATACGAGATAGCGGTAGTAAACGGAAGAGAGTACTGACGAGCGGGGCGAGGAGGAAGTCGAAGGCGGAGGAGAGGGAGTGGGAGAGGACGGCCGGGAGGCCGTCGCCGGCGGGGAAGTCGAGCACCTCCACCCCGCAGTAGCGGGAGTCGCTCTTGTCCCCGGCGCGCTGCCCCAGCGGCATCTTCGCCTGGTACGTGCTACCGGTGGCTGACGGCGCCGCCGGAGGAGGGGGAGAGGGGGGGAGGGAGGGTTTCGTCGGGCTAGGGTTTAGGGTTTTGGTCGGCGGAGGAGAGGAACGCGCCTTTCTTTGGCGGCTATACTCTGGCTTCACTCTGTTTCGGGATTTCCGCAACGTTTTTTCTTGGATCTCTTGGGTTACATGTGGCCTGTGGGGACATTCAACATAAGCTTTTCCTACTCGGCTTCACAAACTTCACATTGTGTTAAAGTTTGATCAAATATTTAGAAAAAATATCAGCGTCCACGATGTAAGATCCATAGTATTAGAACCCTTATAAAGTATATTTTCATATTACATGTATTTGGGAATGTGGATATTGATAGGCTAGCTTTTGCCCGGTTGCGCCCTAGGTTGCGGGGAAGAAAGGGAAGAGGTAGGGAGGGGCGGCGGCTATCGGCTAGGGTTTCCCCTTCTATCTCCTCGCGGGGGCGAGATGAGGGGGCGAGAGCCCCAATTGTGTGCCTTGTTCGAGTCTCCACCTTGCGGGACGTCAGATTGCTCCTATAGTTGCGATACTTCTCCAGGGTGGTGGCGCGGCTACCCTCTACTCCCAACCGACGGATGACAAATTTGGACACCATTTGGTATTCGTCTAAGCAAACTGAGTGAAAAATATATTCATGTGGCTTCTCCACTTTGACAGGCTTTAACACATGCGATTCTTCATCGCGCAAACCTTCCTACAGTCTGCAGCTTGTCCATGTTACCCCCACCATCCGAGGACTATGAGCACTTGGGCTTCATCCCTCCGTCAGACGAGACAAGAAATTATGACCGGGGAGAATCGCCTCACGGTTATAGAACCAAATGAAATGGATAAAAAATTGAGCGCATATTGGTGACGAACCCCAATATGTGGAATTCGACTCGAATAGTTCGGCCGAGCCTGAGTCTACCCTTTTCGATGCATTTGACACGTGTAATCTCTCTTCCTCCGAGACGATGGCGAAAAAAGTAACGACTCGAGCCATGGGAACCGACTGGGACACCCTTAAACCCCTTTTATTCTGAACTTCAGGATTGTCACTTCTCGTATAAATGGAATGGAATTTCCCGAACTTCACATTTATGACGGATTCCTTGGTTCGGACCGACAAAGTAATGGCACTCGATTATTATCAACCTGGCTGTAATCTTTCTATATTGGGTGAGTGGAGATCTTGGCACCAGGGATGCAATGGAACGACACACACTCAGGAGGATGGAGTGGTTTGACCAACTATGTGTGATGTTCCTTGCGGATGATGTTGTTTTCGATTGCTCTATGTTATGATGCATTTTGAACTTGAATTATGGTTGAGTTTAAATTTGCAGTTTTGAGCACTTGAAATGTCATTGGATTATGTGGTGTGAACTCTTAAAAGTGTGAATTCTATTAATGCGAAATTGGAGTTGAAGTAAATTTGATATGCATATGCATATGACAAATAGAGGAGAAAGTAGATAAAGAGGCTATTGTTTGAGGGATCCGGAAAAACGCAAGGCTGTGGAACCATTTGAGTACTTTTTAGGGGGTTTATTAGAGTTTTTTCTTGAGTGAAGGGGATTTGCTAGAGTTGCTCTAACCATAATACTCTTGGGACCATTGCTAACTCATAGTGGACAGCGTATATTTCAGCCCGAGAGACTCTGCAAAGTAAGCCACAAATTAGGATTTCGTTAGAAAAATAAATCAAGTGCAACAGACAAGTGCATGTAAAATGACAAACAAAGTGCACCAAAGGAAATTAGTACTACGAGGATAGTATGTAAAAATGGGATGCACCAATTAATAACGGATATAAAAGGAGATCTTCTCGTTGCCTCCTTAGACCATCTCCACTCGGGTTTCTAGGAGGGCGTTCTCAGGACGATTTTTTCGTCCGAACGGTGAAATTTCACTCAGGACGTCGAATTCGTCCGGATTTGGTCCAACTTTCATATGGCATTCCCAGACCGATCCCAGGGCGCTGTGAACCGCCTGGGAACATCAGATGCAGCGAAAAATAGGTGGCCAACCCTATCGGCGAGACAACCCCATTCCCCACCCCGACTCAGTTCTCCCGCGGCAGAGAGCTTTCGTCGCCATGTCGTCGTCGGCAAGGTTCCACCACGCCAAGCCGAAACCACGCATGTAGATAGGTCCTCCGCCTCCGCCGCATCCTTTCCCCGCCGCCTAGGCCTCGTTTCGTCGTCCCAACTTCGCCGCAGCTCGGCTTCGTTCCAAGCTCCCACCACCTCGCCCACGAAGTGTTCGGCGTTTTGCCCGTTTCGGCCATGGACTCCGACGAAGAGGAGATGTTCGCCCTGTTACTGGAGGAAGAGACCACCGCAGCCGCCGAAGATGAAGAGCACATGCAGATCCTCGTCTCCTTGGCCCACTGCACCACCGAAGCGTGGAGGCTCGGCGAAGGGTCACAGGAAGTGCAAAGCAAGGCAACGAGTGGAGGGCTACTGCATGTTGTACGCCGACTACTTCGCTGACGAGCCGCTGCATGAAGATGCCATGTTTCGGCGCTGTTTTAGGATGAACCGGAAACTCTTCCTCAACATCGTGCATGCCATCCGGGAGTTCGACCTCTATTTCGTATGCAAGAAGGACTGCACCGGCATGGTAGAGTTTTCATCACCGCAGAAGTGCACAACAGCGATGAGGTTGCTTGCATACGGAGCTCCAGATGATAGTGTCGATGACTATCTCCGCATGGCTGAGTCCACCGCCATTGATTGCTCGTACAGGTTCTGCAAGGCAGTGATTGCAGTGTTTGGGCCACAGTACTGGAGAACACCCAATGTTGAAGACACTCTGGAATCCTCGCAATCAATAAAAGTAGAGGATTTCTTAGAATGTTTGGAACCATCGACTGCATGCACTGGCACTGAAAGAACTGTCCATTTGCTTGGCAAGGAATGTACAAAGACCACAAAGGAGGTTGCACTGTGATACTCGAGGCAGTTGCTACACAAGATCTTTGGATTTGGCACTCTTTCTTTGGCATGACAGGATCGAACAACGACATCAACGTCCTCTAGTCCTCAAATGTCTTTGCCAAGCTTGTTGATGGTCATGCTCCCCTGTGGACTTTGAGATCAATGGGCACCACTACAACAAGGGGTACTATCTTGCAGATGGCATTTATCCAAGATGGCCAACATTTGTGAAAACTATCTTAAGCCCGATGCAAACATTCTCAGTTTGTCAAGGAACATGAAACTTACAGGAAGGACGTGGAGCGGACATTTGGTGTGTTTTAACAAAGATTTGTAGTTGTCCGGTTTCCTACTATGACCTGGTCGAAAGATCAGATATAGAAAGTGATGAACTATTATATGACCTTGCACAACATGATCATTGAGGATAAGAGAAAGGACCCAGTGGATTTGGTCGAGCAGGACGAGTCATACTACAAACAGGGACCCCTTGCAGAGTCTAATCACCAGGTGCCGTCATCGTGGGCTGCATTCATCGTCATGTGTCAGGAGATCCAAGACCCGGTAGTGCATCAACAGCTGCACGATGATCTGGTTGAACACATGTGGATAAGCAAGGACAACACGTAGATGCCGCGCATGATCTGGCCAAACTAGGCCGAAGTATGTTGTATTTTCAGTCTATGCCAAACTATGTTTAAATTCATGCCGAACTATGTTTAATTTATGCCGAACTATATTTATATTTATGCCGAACTAGGCCGAACTCTGTTTGAATTTGAGCCGAATTCAGGCAAAAATACGCCTCTTTTGTGTCGCCTGGAACCACACAACGCGAGTGGGTTCCTAGACCGAAAGTTACCATTTAGCGCCGAATTTCGGTCTAAAAACGTCCAACGAGTGAAGGTGGTCTTATTGGCCACCATTAACGCATGAAGCCAGAAGATTTTCTTCCCAAGATTTTGATTCTCAAATATTTTCTCCGCGATCTATTTGATCCTCCGAGATTCGCTACAATAAATGGCTCATTGCCTCCATATAAAGCACCTGCGCGTGCGTCGGCTCAACGGAAACCAAACAAATAGCTACTCCGATCCTCGATACCTCGATCCTCATGGCGCGTCCCGGGAGCAACGCACGGGTAGCTCTATGCTTGGCGGCTCTTCTCGCCATGTCTCTCCTGTCCTCCAGCCACGCGGCCGGAAGAAACATAGGTAACTCATCTGTACTGTATCCTGATTTTTTTTCCAGGTGATCTCTGTCGCAGTACACAATGAGCTGAAGCTGATCGTGCCGTCGTCTTGCACAGGTCCGACGGGCGGCAGTCCGCGTCCGCGTCCGCCTGCGCCGCCGACGACGAAGTGCATACTCGCGAAAGGCTGCGCGCCGACGGACAAACCTAGCAGCGACATTTTCTGCCAGCTCTACTGCCTCTCGACAGGTTATAACATGTTCAGGAGCTACTGCAAGCCGGACAAGGGCGGCACGTGCTGCTGCGTCAAGTAAAACAATGTTCATGGAGAGGGTTGGTGATGCGTGTATGTATCGTGGAATTTTTTGATCGAGTTGTATCTCCTCGATGCGGCCATAGGTTGCTGATGAGCTAACTTGAGGGAGATTGTCTATCTATCTAATTTGACGGTGGCTACATACCCCGCTTGTATGTGCCTTATTTTGGTTTCTGGTTGCCCTTCTGTGTGTATTCGGTGGGAAGAACGCAGAAAGCGTACCGGAGCACCAGATGTAACAATCTCTATCTCTTCTCTACTTATATATATATATATATATATATATATATATATATATATATATATATAGGAAGGGGTTCCGTTTTCTGCCTACTACGTTCTTGCCTTCGTCCAACCTCCGTCCTCGCTCACATCGCTCCCTATGCGCACATTAAAAGAGAATTGAAAACGTACGCCGCGATCCTCGCTTGACGTGATGCCGTGCCTCCAAATTCCAAACCCCCAGTCAAAGACATCCAAATCTAAATTATAAATGCCCAGCTGACCACACATGAACGCTCCTCGCTTTCAAAGCTCCACCAGCCTGAGCCGATCCCGATCAATACGAAGGCATCGATCAGCCACCGTGATCCACCGCCATCTTCAGAAGATCCTCCTATCTACGCCCATCGCTGTCGCAAGCGCCGCCCGATCGAGCCGATATCTGATCGGTGCAACCGCGACGGTATGATCCTTCCGTCCGTTTTCTGCCACCGCCGCGCTACGTCGCCTCTTCGTCCGTCCGCATCCCCCTCCACCCCGTCCCGACTGATTCCCCTCACCCATCGCCCATCGCCCGTTTCTGATTTTCTAACAGCAGCAAATACTCACCTCCCGCTCGCCTTGCCTTAAACATCTGAGGCGGCGACTGCCAGCCATGGATCTGGCAGCGGTATAGATCAGGCGCAAGGAAGACTAACACGGGCTGTGCTCCCCAGAGAGCTGCGCCGCGTGGAGAAGCGCCACCGGCAGGTCTTCGCTGCGGTACGTGAGCTTAGCTTGTTCCGCTTTCCTCCTCGCCGGCGTGCAGCTCTGGACCGTAACTGCGGACGTCAGGCAACACGCACACGGTCCTGATGCATCTCTACACAGGACCGGGCTCCTCACACCCACAAAGAGCCAAAGAGGTCGTGGTTGTTGTCCATCGCCATAGCAGCTAGGGCCGATTCACCGATGACTCCAACAGACCCGGAAATTTTCTTAGTCGAGACTGATACCACCCCGTACCACGCCGAGCTTCCACTCTTCGGACCATTGTTTGTCCAGGTATAACTCAATGAAGTCATTGTTGCATTCTACATGTTCGACGAAATGTCAACTTGCAATGTCTTATACAATTAGGTTCGCAATTATTTCTGATTCGTTTTATTGGAAAACTGACATGCCAGTTAGGATGCTAAAGTCACTCTCACTCTCACATTGCATCTGTCCATGTTCATCTCTGAAATTATGTTAAAGGGCATTCAGTCAGTTCTGGCCCATCTGATCCCAACGTAGGTTTGTGTGGCAATGTTAAGAGGCAGAACTTCTGGGGTGCAACCTCATTTGCGACGTAAATCAGTAGATGGCGAATTAGGAAAAGTAGGAGAGGCGACTTACCTGCAGTCCTACGTCCATGCATTAGCAAACAAACCTGATGTAAGTATTGGCTACATATGATGCCCTAAATCCATTGGTATAACGGTGTCTTATGTCATTTTTGAAGCCAAATGATGCATCAAGGGAGACCCGGTCACAGTCGATCATATATTTGTACTTTGCATCTCTCAGTTTGGCATTAGATATTTTTCTACTATGATGCCATGGTGCTGATCTGGTAAGGAGGTAAAGAAGCTTTTTTGGCAGTGAAGTTTCAATTGAGGAAAGAATAACGAGAGAATAGGAAACAACACATGATGGTATGCTTCAGTTTTCGCGACAAACTTTCCTCATGGTTTTCTATCTCACTCAGAATATTGCACCAAGGCAGATATCTTAAATTACTTGATAGAGAGTATACGTCAATTTGTTAAATGTCTTCGCATCGTGTTTGCGCCTTGAGTCAGGTGGTTTACATGGTTAGTGTTTGTCTATAACATGCAATTTTGGTTTGGCCAGTCTAGATGATAAGTGAAAATTTGGGCTAAAAACCTACATTTATGTTTGTGTGCCAGTAGATGAAGATCAAGTGTTCTCTCCAAATGATAGAATGGTGACTAAAGAAGCAGGCGAAGACAAGAAAGAAGTGGAAAAAAACGCATATGCATCAGGTATGTAACATAATCTCTTGTTAGCTTGGTACTGCTGTAAACTGTTTGCCCATCCTTGAATCAGCTACTCTTATGTGGGAACTCGAGGAGATTAATCCAAACATTATTTGCTTTGCACATTCTGGCAGAGATGCTCACTGAAACATACATGGCTCTACTGAGAGACGACTTTACTGCATGAAGGTCCGATTCTTATCCCAAACATCAGAGTCTGACATAGCATGCATATGCATGTAAGGATGTGGAAAGTTGTTTACCATACAATGACACTGAATTTAGGCTTCTGTCTGTAGTATCTACTTTTTGAACTATGGTTGTATAATAAAATAGAAATATATACTAATCATGTTTAATAACATGTGTTCCTTGCATGTAAAGACATTTTGTTGTGAGGAGATTTTATGTACCCACGCTGAATACTCAAGTACGTCTTGTGTGCATTCAGATTATCTGCCTCATCTAGAAAACTTGCAAAACCCTCATAAATTGTTTTGACTTCCAGATTTTTTTTGGAGATAATACGAGAATTATCATTCCCAATGTTAGAAATGTTATTCCAATCAACCAAATTCTTAGTGAGAATGCTCTTTTAAATTTTGTGGGACTTGAAAAATTCTGAAAGCAAGAGGTCTCTGATTATTAGAAATAGTTTAAGACTGATCAACTTTAATTCAAGTGTAATGTTTGCTATCTTTTCTTCAGTTCTTCTTTATTTTTTCCTCCACAACATTCATGTCTAATAATGAAATATAAAAATAGGACCAGATTTTGATAAGAAATACGATAACACTTTTACTAAATACCCTCCATTATTGTCATGTTCAAACAGAGGCGCTACCAAACTTTACTGGATCACGGAACTCTCAACCCTTCGCCCCTCGATGACAAATGTTGCACAATTAGAGGAGAGGTAAGTAGATTGGCAGATTATATTTTATCTCATTATTTTCTAAACTTATATCTTGTTTGGAAATTCATTATGGAAATTCTGGTATGCCTTTGTTTTGTAAAATAATTAAAAGCTTTGCCCAATTTGAATTTATTTATCACAGTGTTTTGAGATTATGTATCTATCAAATGTTGTAGGCCTGGATAGATATTTTCTTTGCTTACAACAGATGAGCAAGTTACAACTATAAATATTCCAACAAAAATAGGATTTAACTGTTAAGGCAAAAAAGTTCTTTCTCGCATCAAAGGTGGACTAAAGCTGGAAGAAGGGGGTCAAAGGATGGCCGGAGACAGAGGGAGATGGCATGTTATGTTATAGCAGTGTGGGTACAAGAAGTGGAGAATGAAGACATTGAAGCTTTCCATATGGTCATTAGTGTGTTCATAGCAGGAGCATTTTTTCGCGAGAACGCAAAAAACTTTGTGTTTCGATTCATTGATAGGAAAGAAGTTTAATTACAAGCCTAAGAAAAGGCCGAAACACCCATATTTACACCCCCAACACTCAACACAAGCCTACGCTAAATGGCCAAAATCCATCGAGCGCTTCTCCAAGACATCACAGAGTGAGCTCCTCCACTAAACAGAACCCTTGCTGATAAAAGTCGCAGTTCTTGTGCATCATCGAAATTATCAAGAACCTGCCAGCCGCAGCCAAGACGTGTTCCGCCTGAATCCTGCGAGCCAACGACGGCTCCGCAGAAAGCATTGCTGCTCCGGCCTCAGCCCAAATCCGGGGTACGCCGTCGGCGCGGCGGCTAGCTCCCAACAGCCTCAACAGATGTGCAAGCGTGCAGTCTCTTCAACGGCCCGCCATCAAGCACAGAGGCTAACCCATCACTGCTCATCCAGAGGCTTGCTCGCGTTGTTCGATGAAGATCCTCGTAGCGCAAGCCACCGCGATATCTCTCGAGAGGCCGACACACCATCTGCACCGCAAGAAGCCTCCTATATGGCCAACACTAAGATCCATGGCAAAGAACTACGTCATGAACCAGAGAGTCAAGTCCTCAAGACAACGCCTCCATGGAGGGTGCGACATCGAAGACGCCGCCGTCGCCCGATTTGGCAAGTCAAATCTGAGGTTTTCATCTAGAACATGAGACACTGGGCGAGGGAGGTACCGAAGCTTCTCGATGACGCCTCAGAGGAAACGGCACCCTTAGGTGTCGCCGTCACCGGCCCCGAAAGGAAGGGCTTTTGCCCGAAGCATGGTACCTCGACACCCCAACCGAGCATGATCCATTCTTCCACTAGAGCTCCCGCGCTGGCCCTTCCACTCAAATCTCGATGGGACGGACAATGAACACCGGCATACTCAAAGGGTTCCGGCAAGAAGTGAAAAGAAGATCACAATGATTGAAAAGCGCACGCATAATGATTTTTTTAGCAATACTGCTTGAGAAGCGGACACATATTGATTTATGTTATTGCATATCAACTCTTAAGTCATAGGAAACGGATCGACTGGAGGGGCCAGAGTTGAAGAAAACAACGTCGCACGAAGGTGAATGCCATGTTGAAGTAGGGGACGACCAACACTGTTATAAATGGATGACTAAAAGCCACTATGATAGTGAGGTTAAAAGATAGAAAGGTCGTTGCAACACACGGGCATTTAACTATAATAATATTTATTTTTCTACTCAGCTTTAGCATATGATTAAAGACCATGTTGTCACAGGTTACAAGGCTTGCAGATTCCATCGGGTGATCAAAGCACGCATGACTTGAGGCAATTCACATATGTTTTCCACCTGTTCCTATCTTTGTATAATGTTGTTTTGAGGGTATGCATGTTTGCTTGGAAGAATCATGTTAGCTACTCCATGTTTGGAGCTGAACTGAAGGTAAGGCTGAGAATTACTTAGAAGTTGTGACACATGTGGCGTGTGTTCATGCAGGTTCTTGCAGATTGCTCTAAAGAGCTTCCATCATATTGCTAAAAAATATGTGTCTCACTGTACTACAACTATTGAGAATTTCTGATATTGCACAACTGTATTTCTTCAATGCATAAGTTTCGGATTGTAAGGTTTTCTAATATTAAATGTATCAGTGTCGATGCACCAAGAATGTGGCATACCAATGAATTTGATTTGATGACATCTTGGCCTAGCAGAAGCTCTCTAAGATTTATGTATACTTATTTTAAAATTTTATCTGTATAATTATGCAATCATCTTTTGGAGATTAGTCTAATTAATAGGTATGGTGTTTTATGTGAACATTACAAAACCAACATGTTTATTTTGAATTAATGATAAAATCAATTCCAGGCTAACAAAAAAAATGTTCTTTTTTTTTCTTTTTTTTAAGTTTTTTCCCTGCCATTATTGATGTCGTTAAGTGGGGGACAAGAACATATAGTCATTTCCTCTCGATGAGCAATTTGACAGCACCACCGGTGTGCCAAGGGAGATCTTTGAAGAGTCCACTATCGAGCTCAACGATGAGGACAGAAATCTATGAGACTCACCTAACATAAGTTTGTTATCGATGGTAATAAGGGTGGTGTGTTCTTCATGGATGGACCTAGAGGCACCAGAAAGACTTTGCTCATAATGTTATGCGGGTAGGAAAAGATTGTTGTAGCAACAATTACATCCACTGTTGGAGGTTCCATAATGCCCGGAGGGAGAAAAATCTCATTCACGGTTCAAGATACCGATGGGCATTGATGATGGTGGGTTGTGCAGCTTCACTAATAGAGCGATAGTGCCAAGCTCCTACAATCAGATTCTCTCATTCTTTCGGACGAGGCTTCCATGACAAAGAGATAGGAAGTGGAATCGTTAGACAACAATGTGTGTGATATAATGAGACGACCAAAATTGCCATTTGGTGGAAAGACGAGATTTCAGGCAGGTCCTCACTGTTTGTTCGTAAGGGGTGAGGGCTTAAATAGTTGATTCTCCGCTATGTAGTTCTTACCTCTGGGGTTGCATGTGTCACCTAAAGCTACTCCAAGGATTTGTTCATGAAAAAATTTCTACATAGTTTTTACCTATGTTTACCTTCACCAGGTTCTTCTTGCTCTTTCGATCGTTACTAATTTATTTCCACAACTCATTGTCATGACCCTTCTAGAAAGAAATTACATATGACTCTTGCTTCCCATTAAGGTATGGTGCTTGGGTATTGTTTAGGTTGGTAATATGGTAATATGATTGTCTATTGCTTATGAGGATTAACATGCTATATATGTTCAGAGCTTCAATACTAATCTTGTGGCAAGTTATTTTTTTAGGATGCTACTATTGGGTGATATTTTCTGTCCTGATAACTAGAATGCTTTCTATATTTACTCTGGGTTTAGAACTATATCTCCATTTGATCTTTTTTGTTGATGCTATGTAGTTCTTACCTCTTGTTTATAATATATCAACTAACTTTGCTATCTGTTTCTAGGGAGATCGATATAGAAGTTGTTATCTGGTGACATTTTTCTTAGCTTCTAACTATGGCACCATATATTATGTCAGATTACATGTTTAGGTTGAAGAGATGTTATATGCTGCTTTTATCTTGCGAGGTTCTCAAGTATGTTGGAAAATAAAAATAGATTTGCACGTACAAGTTGCTGATTTGATGAATATAATGAGTAAAATACAAGATAAGTTGATGAAACTAATCTTCCTTGCAAAATTCACCCAAAAGCTTCATGTTGCTATGTTAATGACACTAAGATTGTTGAAACCGGTCTTGCTTGCAAAATTGAACAAAAAAGCTTTATTATGCTATTTTGATGACACTAAGATTACTTTGTGCTTCTATTTCTAGAGCATACGAATTTTATGCTTAATTGGTAAAACAAAATATGAACTAACCAACTAGCCAATGCAATTCATGTGACACTTAATTAAAGTATCACCATCAATCTCCGCACATGATGTGATAATATTCATTGGAACTATGCAACGCTACAATGTGATAACAATTCAATGTTGCGTGAACAAAGTGGGGAAGGTCACACAATTGTACATATTGATCGCCAAAGAGGTATGAGTTGAGAAATACATTAAACATGGAAAATCACAAGAATCTTACACTCAACCGAATGTAGTATTCGTTTTTCCCGTAGCAACGCACGGGCACTTAACTAGTAAGCAAAACGCAAAATCTAAGACTGATCATAGTTAGAGTAACTTAGAGTAGTAATATGCACAACTTAGAGTAGTAACATGTGCATGTTACTACTCTAAGTTACTACCCTCATGGTGGAAAATAACTTAGTTGTGGTAACATGCAATGCCATATTAATTGGGTTATAAACACATTTTGTCTTGATATGTGTGATGTTACAGTAACATAGCTAGTTACTCAACCTATCACTCTCTTCATTAAATCATTGTCACATAAACAAAAATGCTGACTTGTACTCTTAGTTACTAGTGAACGTAGCCCCACTATCACCAGTCTAACTAATGGCTGACTACAAACTTTGCTTACCGTGTGGTCAGCGTGCGCGCCACAGGATCAGAATCGTGCGGTCGTGGGGCTATGCAGGTGACGTCGGCTCATACTGTCTCGGGAGCACTCCGAGAAACGCCGGGAGAGAGAGAGAGGGGGGCAACCACGTTCGTTCCCCCGTCTGCTCGCCGCTGCGCTCGGGTAAATTCTCTCCGCCTGCGTCATTTTCGGGTGCTCTCCGTTGTCGCGCTCCAAAGCCTTGGAGTCCGCCGCTGCTTCCACCGGAGAGAGTCTGCTTCGCCGGTCATTTTTATCTGATTTGAAGTTTCAAGGGGAGGCAACGGAGTCTAAGATCTAACATCGAGCAATTCGTAGTTAGTTCTAGCGATTCCCTAGCAGTTAAGCGTCACTGGGCGATTAGATCAAGTGTCCAAAGGTTAGTATCTGAAATCGATCAAATACACGCTGCATCTTCACTGTTTTTTGAGCCATTGCTCCAATGTACTCACATTATCTGCGTGATTAGATGTTAGAACCACTGTTATCCGCGTGATTAGGGAGTGTCTCAATGTGTTTTGCAGCGAAAACCCGTGTCGATTCGGTTGGTTGACTAGATCAATCTAGGGTGTATACTAGTACTCCCTTCAGTGGACTCAGTTTTGTCTAGATACGAATGCATATAGTCTAAATACTTAATTAAATATATATATGAATTTAGACAAAGTTGAGGCTATTTAAGGTGCCAAGTGGGATCCCGCCTAAATCCCACTTTTGGCCAAAATCTAGTTCAAATTTTGAGCAAAAATTTACACTAGATTTTGACAAATGAACTAGAGGTGGGACTTTGGATGGATCTCACTTGACACCCTAAGGCTATTAATGTGGACTGGAGGGAGTATGAAAATCTAACATGCTTGATTGAGCTACTCATAGATTAGAGACAAGAGACATGATAGGATTCCTTACATGTTTTTTGCAGGTCACCTTCCAATGGAGATAGCTTAAATCGATTCTCTAGAGACAAGAGACATCTATGTACAAATGAATGGAGCAGGTATATGTGCCTGGGATAACAAATCGGTAGCAAATGCTATTGCCCAAGTTAGCAACGCCGATGGATCTTTTGGCAAGTTGCCGGTTAGTACACTTTTTTCAATGTGTTACCCCTGTCCAAGTTATTTGACTTTCTATCTAGATGTATATTAGCACATAGGCGAATTTTTTTTCCCTTCATATCTACATGTTAGTTATTATTTCACACCTAGACGTATATCAGCTTGTTCCTAGATGTCTATTTTTTTAGCATATAGGTGATTGATGAGATGTACATTAGCTTTTCAGCTTAAACATCATTATTTTGGCTTGACTTATACCGGCTTGTTTTACTCGGTGTATATCTTTTAGCATATAGGTGATGTTTTTTTGTTAGAACCTGTCTAACTAGATGTACATTAGCTTTTCAGCTAAACACACATTAGTTGGGCTATATGTATACCAGCAGCTATCTTTGCTACTAGATGTACATTATCAGCTAAGCACACATCACGGATATACAGATGTCTACTTTAGCATATAGGCGATTGATAAATGTGCACTAGCTTTTCAGCTAAACACACATTAGTTGAGCCAGAAGTATATCAGTTACTGTCTTGTGCTACTAGATGTAAATTAGCTTTCAGCTAAACACACATTAGTTGGGCTAGAAGTATATCAGCTTTTTGCATCTTTTGATGTATATTTAGGGTACAAGGCGACAATATCTTTTTTCTGTTGAAACCTATCTAAAAAGCTAATGGTGGGAAACACGCTGGAGAGAGAGCCCTCACATCTCATTCCCCATTACCCAATCCCCCTCTTCCCTCCCGGCGGAGACCTCTGCCGTATCATCTTAATCTACCGGTCGTTGTCGGATCTCAGAGACCGTGGTCTGCTCCGCCGATCGTGGGATTCGTCATCGGTGATTCACCTATCCAAAACCAACAAGATCTCCCGAATCTGGTGGCTTCTAGCAGGTAAGATCCATCATGTTCAAATATGGGGGGTCTAGAGGTAGGTTGAGATGCTGTGAGATCTGTTCTGCTGGATTGGGTTGTTGTTTTAGTGCAGTTGCACTAAGATTAGTTCAAGTTTTGTGTCACTCTTTTTGCATGTTTGGAAGTACTGATAGCTTAGATGCTCATATGCACCTTGTTTTGCATGTTTGGAAGTACTCCCTCCGTCTCAAAATAGATGTCTCAAACTTTTCTAAATTTAGATGTATCTAGTACTAAATAGTGTCTAGATGCATTTAAATTTAGAAAAAAATTCGACATCTATTTTGAGACGGAGGGAGTACAATAGCTTATTCATGATGTAACTTAGTTGATGTTTATATGGCACCTTGATTGCACTGCAAGATTAGATGTACGGATAGTTATGCATTTTTTAGGGGGGGACTCGAATTCGACGCAATTTCAGGGGATTCAAATCGGCTGAGCAAGGGAGGAAGGAGGAAGCAAAACGGTTGTTCTATCATTTAGGGTTCAAGGGGTAGGTCGCAAGCTTCGTTGGCCAATTGTTTACATCTGTAGTTGGATGTATATTAGTTCATCAGTAGTTCGCATGTAGAATATAGCCTTGTTCACCTTTGAATGTACATTAGTCCAACAAAGCTAGATAACCTTTTTCAGTGTGCATTTTGTTTTCCAACAAAGCTAGATAATTTTTTGAATGTACAGTAGTCCATGAGTAGTTCACTACTGGGTGTATATTAGTTCATATGTAGTTGGTACTCCCACTTTTTCCCTCGCGGGGGTTGAAAATATTGTTGATGCTAGATAAATCTTTTTGGACATCATGTGGATGTACAATAGGCCAGTCCAGGGTGTATACTAGTTCAACCAAGTATGTTAGTTTTTATAACTTTTTGAATGCACATTAGTCCATGAGTAGTTCACTGCTGGGTGTATATTAGTTCATCTGTAGTTGGTACTCCCATTTTTCCACTTGCGCAGGGTTGAAAATATGTTCATGCGTGTTCGATATCTTTTTGGACATCATGTGGATGTACAATAGGTCAATCCAGGGTGTACATTAGTTCATACGTTGATGCTAGGTTTTCCAACCCCAAATCTTCATGTCTATGAAAATTACTCAAAGTCTGGTTATCGAAAGTTCAAGAAACTTAGAAAAAAACTTCAGTATAAGAAATCAGGGGAAACCTTGAAGACATCCTAAGAGGAGTTACCTAATGAAAAAAGAAGAAGTTGGAAAGAAGGTAGACAGCGACTGATGTTTTTCTTTTCTCACTTTCATGAATGACATGCCTTGATAATCCCGTAGGCTCAGGTGCAGTGTTCGTATTTTCTTACTTGCTTCAATCTAAAATCCACTTCTTATCTCAATTTTCCACTTCTTTACAACAACAAAACTAAGATTTTGTTTCCTACTTATTATGGTATAAGAACATTTTCATGCAGTTTCTACATACTAGATTATTTTCAAGTTTTTTAATTTTACCTGTTCTACTTCTAGGTAGTATAAGTATTAGTTAGAAAACTACCAGCTGAAAGTCCTAACAGGCACACGGTTGGGACATTTTTTGTTGATGCAAACTTTAATTTTTTCTACTCCTTTTTATTCAGGCACACAAAATGTCTTCTGAGGAGAAGCAAAATCAAAAGCAAGGTCTAGATTTTCATATGTAAATTCAGACAACATCATCCAATAGTTCCTGCCGGGACAAACTATCTAGATGTATAAGAACAAGATGATCATGTTACTACATACTAGAATTTTTAAGTTCAGTTTTGAACGATTCTACTTCTAGGTAGTACAAGTTTCAGTTAGAAACTACTCCCTCCGTTTCAAAATATAAGATGTTTTAGCTTTGTGAAAGGAGTGTATCTAAACATTTCTAATGTCTAGATTCATTTAGATTTAGAGTGAACCTAGACACTAAAAGGGGTCTAGATACACTCCCTTCACAAAGTTAAAACATCTTATATTTTGAAACAGAGGGAGTACAAGCTAAAAGTCCCGTAGATTGTTGTCAATATCTCCATCGGCTTGTTTTTCCTGAAAGTTTCAGTAAGTTACTTTTTTTCTCTACTAGATGTACATCCCTTGGAAATTATATGCTACTCCCTCCGTTTCAAAATATATGTTTTAGCTTTGTGAAATGAGTGTATCTAGACCCCTTTTAATGTATAGGTTCACTCCAAATCTAGATGAACCTACATACTAAAAAGGGTCTAGATACACTTCATTCACAAAGCTAAAACATCTTATATTTTGAAACGGAGGGAGTACCTGCTAGTTCATACACTTCTAAGGAAAGTACTGTATATGCTATCTGCCATGGAGTTATAAATCTTGGAAGAAGAAACTCAATCAGATATGGGATGAACTAAGTTAAAAGCTGGAAATCAAGAGGAGAAATGGGATGTTACTTCTAGTTAGAAGAAGTAAATTAGCAGGGGCAAAGAGTTTTGAGTTACTTCTCCTCATGTTTGCGATCTGGGATGGTGGGCGGGTAGAGATGGCAGTTGGTGCCTTTTTTGTCTGTAGTTGGGATGAATGGCTTCTTTTTCTACTTCTCCCCTGCTGGTCCAAGGCAGCGTCGCCCAAGAGACGCGATTACCGCCTTGGGAGTCTAGGCGCGGGATTTTACGGGGTCATTGTCTGATTTCTATTTTAGGAAAGATTTGGGTTTCCAAAAAAGGGAATAATCACCTGGTCGGACTAACCACTTCCTAGGGGTAAAAAGTGGTTGACCACTTTGTAGCCGCGTCCTAAGCAAAAACTCTGTAGGGGGCAAAAACCCCTTTAAAAGAAAAACTACACGCGCTCGATCCGGTGTCCCACAAAAAAAGGGAATAGTTCAATTTTTAGAGGCTGAAAGCTCAAACGAACTTTTTTGGGACTGTCTAATCATCATCTAGATGATTTTATAATCAGCCATGAGTCATGGATTCGCCTAGTCTTCATTTGCCCATTCTTCGGTTAATTTTTCCAATTCAATCCAGTCCAAATAAACCTGGTATCTTTTTTTTTTCAGTATCTCTTTTTTCCTGGTTTTTCATATCACCGTAACCTAGCTCCCAAAAAACCTTAGCCTTTGTTCGCTTCCCTGGAAAACAAAATTTCAGGGTTCTAGAACAAGTATATGTAGCCACCGTCGTCAGCGAGCACACCGACTGAGACCACATACAGAAAAAGAGAGATAAAGGGGTCATCAAAAGATACAAGCAAAAAGAGCGCAAGAAACGGCTTCTTAGAGGAGAGGAGATGGAGGGGGACGAAGAGGAAAACACCGGAACGAATAATACATCGAGAGATGACAACGCCTTTGGATCTCAACGCCTCCGTAGACAGACATGTTTACTCCTCTCACTTTCTCTTTCTATCAACACATTCAGACAAACATACACCTGTTATGTCTTACTGCCACTAACAATAGTTCCAATGACACTATTATTGTTGTGCATTGCGAAAAGAATGGCGGGAGAATTATTATTGAACAACATAAAATCCCATGGGAAAATGAAAAGTAATTGAACAAACTCATCTAAATCAAAAAACCATAAACATTTCATCATGTAGATGGTTGACTGATCCAATCATTATACTTGAGTAAATTAACTGAGGAGAAACTAAATTTGATAAATCATGAGAATTCTAAAAATTAATGTAAATACGAGAGACTAATGAAATAGCAAAAAAGGAGAATGAAGACTAAAAGAAAGGACTAGAAAGATTTTTTTTTTGAAAAACTGTGTGAATCAGAAGATTGAAAGACTTGAGAAAACAGAGTGAGTCCGTCCATCCACCTCCTCTGTATCTTCCTCTCACTCACAACGAGAAAAGTGTGCAGAAGTGTATGGGATCTACCAAAACCCACGACACCTCCTCCTCGGGTAAACTCCACTAGTTGCAGCTCTGCTTCCATGGAAGGGACCGAGCGTCCGCCTCGTCGACCCGCCTCTCTCTCCCTGACAGCAAAACTGGAAATGAAAATACAAAAGAGACAAAGCGGTACCTCCTCCCATCTCCAAACTCTAAATGAGAAAAGAAAACAGCCTAATTGAAAATGAACCAACAAACCAGACTAGAGAAGAAAACATAACCAATGCTCAAATACAAACCTGCGCGCAAGAATGCACGGAGATTTGCGCCACGGATTCAAAACCAACTGCCGGTGATCTGACTTATGGCGAAATGAGTTTTCATCTAGCTGAAATTTAGCAGAAGTGTCTTTTTTCTTGAAAAGCATTTTTCCTGACAAATAAATAGATTAATATCAATAAGATACCCAATTGCACACGGTCTCTACAACAAATTATAGTCAAAAGATAGTGGGGATCACGTATGCAGACAACTAAAATAAAGAGAAAGTGAAAAATAATCTGGTCCCTCGTAAGTGACCAGAGACTTGTGCGGTAGGACTGCTGCAATGCCCCCAATCGTCTGGCTTACGGCCGACATATTTTGCCACTAGTACTGATCATGCCATCTCACACGCCTGAAATGATACTCCCAGATTATTTAACAAACTATATCTACCTGTTAGACAATGGACATGTTTTTAAGTTTGATCCAAATTCACAAAGGAGACTAGTTTCTGACGAGTTGAGCGAGGTCCTGCAGGGACACTTGGGAGGTGTGTGTGGGGGGTGGGGGGGAAGCAAGAGGAGGGGGTGGCTGCTACATGCCCTGGGCGGCAGGTAAAGAGGAGGGACGGATGGACTGCGTCCCAGTTAGGTTAGAACCGGTTTTTATTTCTGAAAACATTTTTTCCCCTTCTCTTTATTTGTTTGTATTCTAAAACTAGATATGTTTTGGATTATTTAAAATAGCAAACATGTTCAAAATATTTTGGAAGTACACATGGCCCTTTTGAATACATTGAAAGCTCCATGTATTTTTATTTTGAAACGTTGGTAGCATTTCCCAATGCATTACTTAGAGAGGAAAAAGGCCAAAGTAGGGTTTTAGGGTTTTGTTTTCCAAAGCTTCTTCAACACATTTTCTCTTAACAAGATATTCATGAATGCTTATGATGCACAATTACAAACCCTAATTGCCATTTACTAAAACTAGGGATGTTACACAAGACAAGGTTAGTAGCTAAGGTTTATGAAGGAGATATGCCCTAGAGGCAAATAATAAAGGTGTTTATTATCATATCTCATTAGTTCATAATAGTTTTATATCATGCTATAACTGTATCAAGAGGAAACATTGATACATGTGTGGTATATAAACAAATCAGGAGTCCCTAGTAGCCTCTATTCAACTAGTTCATTGGGCAGCTGATGATCAAGGTTTCCTGATCATGGTGCATTTATGCCAACTGACAATGAAGTCATATCATCTGGAGATGGTGTGATGGACATTACCCACCTATGATTGTTGCAACACGATCATGTCATATAGTTCATAGTTGCAATTATCAGAAATGGAGTGTCTTAATCCTTAGACCATGAGATCATATTTAATCACTGTCACCCGAGGCTGCTTTGGCTGCATCAACTATCATGACCGTAACTGGGTGACCATTGTTGGAGATATGCCCAAGAGGCAATAATAAAAGTGGTTATTATTATATCTTTGTGTTTATGATGAAAGTTTACATCCCATGCTATAATTGTATTAGAAGGAAACACTAATACTTGTGTGTTTTGTAAACATAAAAGAGTCCCTAGTAAGCCTCTTGTTGAACTAGCTTGTTGATTGATTGATGATCATGGTTTCCTGATCATGGACATTGGATGTGATTAATAACAAGGTTATATCATTAGGAGAATGATGTGATGGACACACACCCATAGTAAGCGTAGCATAAGATCAAGTCATTAAGTTCGTATTGCTGTAAGCTTTGAAATACATAGTAACCTAATCCTTCGACCATGATGTTATGTTAATCACCATCACCGGATGGGTACTTTGATGACATTAAACGCCGCTTTGTAACTGGGCGGTTATAAAGGTGTCATTGGGTATTCTGAAAGTATGTGTTGAAGCGCATAGACCAAGATTGGGATTTGTCCATCCATATGACGGATAGATATACTCCGGGCCCTCTCGGTGGAATGTCATCTAGATAGCTTGCAAGCATGTGACAGGGTCACAAGGGATGACATAACATGGAACGAGTAAAGAGTACTTATCGATGTGAGGAAGAACTAGGTATGAAGATCGACGATCAAACCTCGGATAAGTAGAATATCGCGTGACAAAGGGAATTGGTTTCGTATGTTAAATGGTTCTATCGATCAATGTCGTTGAGTATGTGGGAGTTATGGATCTCGGATCCCGCTGATGGTTATTGATCGGAGAGGTGTCTTCATCATACGCATATTCACGAACCGTAGGGTGACACATAAGGTTGAAGTTGTTTAAGTAGATATGGAATTTGCGTTGGAGACCGAATGTTGTTGAGTCTCAGAATGGATCCGGGACATCACGAGGAGATCCGGAATGGTCAGGAGAATAAGATTCATATATTGGGGATCATTTTCTAAGTTAGGAAATGTTAGGAGTGTTTATATGGAGATTCTAGAAGGTTTGAATGTTGGAAGGTTCTAGAGGATTTCTTAGAGTTTACTTGAAAACCAAGAAAGGGATCAAGGAGACCAAGTGGGGCAAGACAGATTCGTGGGGAGGAGGATTCCTCCCCTTCCCTTGACCCAAGGAGGGGAGTCCTACTAGGACTCCCCCTCCCCAGGCGCGCCTCCCTCCTTTAAATAGAAGGGAGGGGGCGCCCCCTCTTGACCCTCTTCTGATAACAACCAATCTCAGCCGCCTCTCTCCTCCACCTTTCTTCTGCACAGGCATAGGCGAAGCCCTGCAGAATTCTCATCTCCACCACCACCACCATGCCGTCGTGCTGCTGGGATTTCGTGGAGAAGATCTACTACCTCCACTTTGCTTTGGAGCAGGAGAGGAAGGTGCTTCGACTCCTTGCGTGTGACCGTCTGCGGAAGCACTTCTTAACGAGCAGCGCGAAAGGATTGTCCACACGATCTTGAGATCGGCAAGTGATCGACTACATCATCCACGAGATCTAATCTCGTAACGCTTTCAGTTCTACGAGGGTTAGTACCGATCTATCTCGTTGCTCATGTCTAATAGATTAGATCTTGGCTTTTGTCTAGATTAGATCTGGGTTTTGTTCGTTCTTGCGATAGAATTTTTTTGTTTTCCATGCTACGAACCCATCAACCATAACGGTGTATGTTGGGTATTCTAGAGGGGCATATTGAAGCGTATATATCGAGATCGGGATTTGTTCTCCTATGTGACGAAAAGATACACTAGACCCACTTGATGAATTACATCCATAAGCTACGCAGCGTATGACTAGGTCATGGGGATGGGATATCATGAGAACGAGTAAAACAATACTTGTTGGAAATGACATTAAACAAGGTATCATGATACCGATGATCAGATTTCAGACAAGTAAGGTATCGAAGTAACAAGGGAATTAGATATAAAGTGTATGGTTCGACACGATGTTGTTTCATGGAATGCATGGAGGTCATTATGGGCACCCCGGTCCCGCTATTGATCATTGATCCGAAATTGTCTCGATCATGGTTGTGCCATTCCCTAACCGTAGGGTAACACACTTAAGGGCATTATGACGCCTGGAGATCATTCTATAAGGTGGAATCACAAAAGAAAGAGAGAACTGGAATTGTTCCAAAGAGGATCCGAAGTTGTTCGAAAGAAAAGAAAAGACCGAAAAGTGTTTCGGATATATAGCAATTTATAATATGCATATATATATATATTAATTTAATATTCAAATTAATATTTTGGGGGAATCGGCCTAGAGGGAAGCCACCCCAGAGAGCAGCAAACAACGATAGCCATTGCTGTTGGCCCGTATTGACCTGCCCATGGTGGCGTCTCGAGAGCGCCAAGGTCTCGGACAGCGGCACGTGGTGTGGTGTGGGTAGACCCACGACCTGCCCACGGCCACTGGCCCTCGCGTGAGCTGCTGCTGGTCTTGGTCGTCATAAGCTAGGATAGTGCGGGTGGCGGCCCATCCGGCCACTATCTCGTCGCTGCTAGCCGCTGGGCTAGCGCGTGGGTTAGCCCAGCCGACCGCCTTAGCTAGCCCAGCCGGCTGCCTCCTCTCTCTATTTTTCCTTTTCCTTTTGTTTAGTCCCACATGGGAGAGCTCTTGGGAAGAGTACATCCTTTTTGTCTTTATAAAGGGGTCCCCATGGGTGGGAATGAACACACCAATTACCCAATATTTCTCTAAGGCAATTTTCCTTAGAGGAATATCTCTCTCTCGTTGTTTTTGCAGTGGCGTTGTCCCTGGTAAGGACTATACATGCAAGAGACAACAACACTACGACATGCCATTGTGCTGTAGTGATTCCGGCCAGGAGATCTACTTCCGCAATCTCAGCAGGGATCAGAGATCCAGGAGTTTTCGTCTTGCATCGTACACGTTCGATACCTCGGGGGTGCTGCCACTTGTGGCACCGAACCGTATTACAGGGACCTAGACAAGGTGTGACTTGCGAGGAGCTTCCCGACCTTTTGGTTGGATGGGAACGACTACATCATCCATGTTCCTGCATGGGCGTTATATGCTTACGATCTACAAGGGTATGTTACCGATGTCTTCTCTCTGGTACTGCATTACTTTTTAGATAGATCCTGGCTAGGTGTGTTCTACTATAGGATTTTTTGTTTTCTGCCATGGAACCCCTTCAGTTTATAGTCAAATACTAGGTATTGATTATAATGATGTGTTCTCTCTAGTTGTAAATCATAGTTCCATTCGTACATTCTTTAGTTTTGTGGTTATGCATGATCTTGATCTTGAGAAATTAGATGTAAAGACTGCTTTTCTGCATGCACAACTTGAGGGGAAAATATACACAAACTAACCTGAAGGGTTCATAGTTCCTGGTAAGGAAGACTTCATGTGCAAATTTTAGAGAACCTTTTATGGTTTGAAGCCATCTCCACGAAAATGGTACAAAAGGTTTGATTCATTTATGGTCTCACATGGTTTTAAGAGGTCACAATATGATATATGTGTCTACATGTAATTTGTTGATGAATCACCTATATACTTGTTGTTATATGTTAATGATATGTTGATTGCTACCAAGATCATGAAATAAATCACTATTTGGAAGGCACATCTAAGTAATGAGTTTGAGATGAAGGATCTTGGCGTTGCTAAGAAGATATTATGTATGGAGATTACCACAGTTAGAAAATATGGTTTGTTATTTCTTAGCCAACAAAGTTACATTGAGAAAGTTGTTCACTATTTTCATATGAATGGTGCAAAGTCGGTTAGAATTTCTATCACTCCTCATTTTAAGTAGTTAGTTTCTCAATTTCCTACTACTGATGAAGAGTTTGAGTACATGTCAAAACTTCCATATTCTAGTGTTGTTGGTTCCTTGATGTATGTCATGGTTTGTTCTCGTCTTAATTTATCATGCATATGATATGTGTTTGATAAGTAGATACATGGATAATCATGATAAAGAATATTGGAAGGCTATTAGGTGGGGTTTCAGGTACCTTCATGGCACTTCTAGTGCTTGTTTAAAGTTTGGCAGGACTGGTGAGGGACTTGTTGGCTATGTGGCTTCAGATTTTGCTACTAATTTGGATAAGTGAAGATCCATCATAGGTTATGTGTTTCATGTTGGTGTTGTGCTATTAGCTATAAGTCAACATTGCAGGCTATTGTTGCCCAGTCTACCACTAAAGCTAAACACATGGCTATTGCTAAAGCTTGCAAAGAAGATATTGTGTAGAAAGGTTTGTTTACTAAGCTTTGTGGAGATGTTTCTTGCATTAATTTATTTTGTGATAGTCAAAGTGCCATATACCTTACAATGGATCTGATGTTCCACGAAGTAACAAAACACATTGATGTCAAGAACCATTTTGTTTGAGACATTGTTGCTCAATGTAAATTAAAGGTATACAGGATTAGTACTCATGACAATCCTGCTGATTAAGTATGTTCCTTTTGGTTGGTTTAACTGATTAGCCCAAGTGGCTATTGGCGCTGGAAGAGTTTTATTTGATTGTTCAAAGAGATGGTGTTCATGCTACAAGAAGGATTTTGTCTCAAGGTGGATTCTGTTGAAGTCTGATCTAAATTCATAAAGGAGGCTAGCCTCTGATGAGAAGAGCGATCCCTGTCACTTATAGGGCCCAAGTGGTATGGATCGTTGATGACCTATGTTTCCACGGTTATATATACATCTCATAAGCCGCCAGTGGGATAATTCGCATCATAAATCCCCTGTGTTGTGTAAATACTCCCCATATAGTGAAGTTTTGTAGGCTGGCGCCCATGGTTTTTTCCTGTCTTTGTTAGAGAGGTTTTCCATGTAAAATCCTGTATCCTCCTGCGCGTGGTTTGTTTGTTCTTTGTTTTATTTGCTTGTCATATTTATAACAAGTGGTATCAGAGCCCCAGGTTTAAGCTAGTGAGATGTATGAAATAACCAACCTCATCCCTGTAGCCCACACGCGCGAGGAGAGTGGATTTGCCGCATGTAGTTGGGCACCTAGCACTATTTGTGCCTCGCGTGTTGGAGATTGGCAGTCCACAAAGCCAAAGATTTTGACACATTTTCCATATAGGCCCCTCAAAAAGTCTGGAATTGACCCACAATAGACCCTAGGAGTATATAAGCACAGGCTTTGACCGTGTCAGACCCTAATTCCCTACTTGCCCTGTGAGCCCTTGCCCTTTCCCCAGCGCCCCCATCAAGCTGGACTTCATCGGGATCATCATCATCATCATCACCACCATCATCATCAGCAGCACCCTCATCACCATCTCCATATTGCTGTAACAATTGTGTTGAATCTTGCATAGTTCTTAGGGGAAACTTTCCCAGTGTTGATTACTCTTTGTAGTTGATGCTATTGAGTGAACCATTGAATTATTGTTTATGTTCAGATTGTTATACATCATTATTCCATCTCTGATTATGATCCATATGATGTCTTGTGAGTAGTTCGTTTTGTTCTTGAGGACATGGGAGAAGTCATGTTGTTAGTAGTGGAGTTGTGTTGAGAAAGATTCAATAGTTTGATATTTAAGTTGTGGTGTACTTCTTCTAGTGGTGTCATGTGAACGTCGACTACATGATACTTCACCTATATGGGCCTAGGGGAATGCATTGTGTATTTGGCTACTAATCGTAGGAGTTTCCGGAGTGACAGAAACCTGAACCCCCGTTAGGAAACCATTGCACAAGGGACGTAAGGGTCTTAGAGTTTAAAGCTGTGGTTAGGTTTCTACCTTAATTACTTTCTTGTACTTACGAATGTTTGCAAGGGGTATAATCACAAGTATGTATTAGTCCTAGGAAGGTCGGTACATTAGCACAGGTTCACCCACACAACACTTAGCAAGCTAAAGAAGATTAATCAACTATATGAAGCGAAAGCACTTGACAGTCTTCCCATGTGTCCTCGAGAACGTTTGGTCATCTTAAGTAATATAACCGGCTTGTCCTTTGCTGCATTTATTCCTATTGTCTTTTATTTACTCGTATTTTGTTTATTTGCTCTATCAAAAATCCCTAAAAATCCGTTTGCTAAGTATTTGCAGAGAATTCCTGATCCATACCACTAGCCAGCACCTTCTGCTCCTCGTTGGGTTCGACACACTTACTTATCGAAAATACCGCGATACACCCCCTATACTTGTGGGTCATCAAGACTATTTTCTGGCGAGTGGAACTAGTAAAGGAAACTTCTACTGTGAGTATTGTTTACTTCTGTTAGTTGCTTTATTTTCAATATGGATAATTCGCTGAGTTTCTTATTTGGTAAAGCTACTACCACTTCTAAGGTAGTAGATGAACCACCACCTGCTAAGAATGATGCTTTTAAAATACCTACAAGAATTATTGATCGTGTTATAGATAACTACTATGTTGGGGATGGAACTGTCCATCCCGGTGATCATTTACTCTTTATACACAAATTATGCGGGTTGTTCAAGTGTGTAGGTATTACTACAGATCAAGTTAAGAAGAAGTTATTCTCATTATCACTGAAAGGAAGAGCTGAAGAATGGTATAAGCTGCTAAAAAATGGTCAAGCTCTAGAATGGGAGAAAATAGTGCCTCTCTTTTACTCAAAGTTTTATCCTCCTAGTGAGATTCATAAAGATCGGAATCAAATATACAACTTTTGGCCTCTTGATGGAGAGAGTACAACTCAAGCTTGGGGGAGATTGAAGTTACTAATGCTCAAATGTCCCATTCATGAGCTCCCCACCAATATTATTATCAACAACTTTTATGCAAGGCTCCCTCTTCATGATAAGGATTTATTGGATGCCACTTGTGCTGGATCATTCACTCGCATGGAAGAAGAAGCTAAATGGGATCTTCTGGACCGTATTCAAGACAATGCTGAAGCTTGGGAGAATGACAAAGGTAGAAAGTCAGGTATAAATTATGATTATGAATGCATTGAATCTTTTATGGGAACTGATGACTTTCAAAATATTAGTAATGCTTATGGTCTTGATTTACAAGTTATTACAAATTGCTTTAAGGATTTTGCTTCCTATATTGAAATTCCAAAAAAGGGATGGAACAAGTACCATGCACCTTATAAAGATATTGTTGTTGTGTTCTGTTAGTCTGAGTATTGCACTATTGATCACATCTTACCTGAACCTTATTTCGAGAAGATCCCCTTCCCAGATAAGGTAAAGGATCATCCTATGATAACTAGTGTAATCACTAAAAGTGAAAAGAGAACAGTAAAACCCGATGAACAAATAAATGAAGGAAATATGCCCTGAGAGGCAATAATAAAGTTGTTATTATGTATTCCTTGTATATGATAGATGTTTATTTTGCATGCTATAATTGTATTGATAGGAAACATCAATGCATGTGTGTTTAATAAACAAAAAGGGTTCCTAGTTATGCCTCTCTTATAGACTAGCTTGTTGATTAACAAGATGATCAAGGTTTCCTGATCATGGACATTGGATGTTGTTAATAACAAGGTCACAGCATTTGTGAAATGATGTGATGAACATTCATCCGAAGTATAGCATTACGATCAAGTCATTATGTTTATATTGCTATAGCATCATACAAAGTAATCTTAGTCCTTAGACCATGAGATCATGTTAATTGCTAACACCGGAAGAGTATCTTGATAACATCAAACGTCACACCGTAACAGGGTGACCATAAAGGTGGGTTCAGTGCTATGAAGGTGTTATGTTGAGGCTCATGGATCAAGAGTGGAATTTGTCAATCCCGATGATGGATAGATATACTCTGGGCCCTCTCGGTGATATCACATTAAGATAGCTTGCAAGCAAGTGATGTGATCACTAGAATGTTATATCACGAGAACGAGAAAAGAGTGCATGTCGATGCGAGATCAAACTAGGTATTTGGATACCGATGATCGAATCTCGGACATGTATTATATCATGAGACAAAGGGATTAAATTGCGGCGTTAAAGGTTCTCACGATCATGAAGTCAGCGTTGAATATGCAGGAGTCGATATGGATCTCCGTGTCCCGCTCGATTATTGATCTGAGAGGAGTCTCAATCATGTCTGCATTATTCGCGAACCGTAGGGTGACACACTTAAGGGTTTCCAGACACCATTTAGGAGCACATATGTTCCAGACAAAAGGTTTGCAAAGCGCAGGAAATGTTTCGATAGAAACCGGAATTATTTCGGGTGAAATTGCAGAAAGTGGTTTTGCATGTGATATTGAAATGTTGCAAGGGGTTTTATGTGAATTTTTGTTAATTAAAGTAATTAACAAAATTCTGAATAAAATAAATAAAAGAGTTTTATTAATTGAGAGTTGCATTTAATTTGGTGGAAATTAAATACATGTGAGTGGGATTTTGAGTGGAGGCCATGTTTATGTGAGTGGAGGTTCACCACATGAATGAAGGAGGGGAGGAGTCCCCCCCTCATGCACCGGCTATGGGAGGGGAGGGGTCTCCCTCCCTCCTATATAAATCCCCCCTCTCCCCTCTCACAAAACACACCTCCTCGTGAAGGATCTCTCTCCCCCTCTAGATATTCCCCCATGGTCTCGGATTAGCGAGATACATGTTCCCGGTGGCCTTGCGTCTGGAAGGAGTTGCTGCTTCCGCTGATTCGCTGGAGCGAGGAGGTGGACGTTGTCCGGTGGCTTGAACGTGTGTGCGAGGACGGATGCGCTGCTGATTTGCCGCGCTCGGACTTCCACACGATCTTGAGATCGGCAAGCGTACGACTACATCAACCACGAGTTCCTACTCGTTAACAAAACTCGTTGTCTTCGAGGGTAAGTTATCCATGGATGTATGTACACCCGTTTCTCTGTATCTAGTAGATAGACCTTGACGTATAATTCTCATCGTAGGATTTTTTTGTTTTCTATGCTGCGGACCCAACAGTGGTATCAGAGCCTGATCTATGTGTAGGTGCTTTGCACGGGTAGTACACATATGTTTATATGTGGGCGATGATGATCATGTTATTGCATCTTCTATGTACTTTAGATATTGGTGGCATAGTGGGATGAAGCGGCCCGGACCAACCTTACATGTCATCGTACATGAGACCGGTTCCATGGACCCATATGCAACTAGTTTTGCATAAGTGGCTAGCGGGTGTCTGTCTCTCCTACTATAGTCAATATCTGATTTACAACGAGTTGCTAATAACTTGGTTATCCTCGTTGTGGTTCATGTTCGTAGGTAAGACCGGTTCTATCTCCGAAAGCCCTAAGCCACGTAAAACTTGCAATTGATAAATTAGAGGCGTCTAGTTTAGATCGTTGCTGGGCTAGTGTCCTGATATGGTATTGTTGTAAGTAGATGTATGATAGATACTCTTACAACTCACTTAACGTGTAAGTTCCATGGACCTTGGCCTTACACACAAAGGAATGATAGAGATCATACCACGATGCAAATGATAGAGATCAAATGCATGGACCATATCACCTCACTTCACACATTAGATGTTAGCATCTTATATTGCTAGTTTGGCGCTTTTGGTAGCATTATAAGATGATACCTCATTTAGATATCAAGATAAAATGTGTTCTTCCTTAAGTATGCACCGTTTTGTGGATCGTGTTTTGAGGCATCACGTGATGATCAGGTGTTCTCGACCCTACGCTTTCATACAACGGGTGTAAGACAGTTTTACACACGCGAATACTAAGGTTCTTACTTGACGAGCCTAGCATGTACAGACATGGCCTCGGAACACGGACCGAAAGGTTAAGCATGAGTCATATAGTTGATATGATGCCCATATAGATGCTCGCCTTTGAAGCTACACTGAATCACGTGATGATCGGACTTGGTGTAGTGGATTTGGTTCATGTAATCACCAAAAGGACACGAGGGATGTCGTTTTTGAGTGGGAGTTCATTAGTAATTTGGATTAGTTGAACTCAATCTATCATAAACTTAGTCTGCATATATTTTACAAATTCTGTTGTAGATGGCACCACCTGCTTTTAATTTCAATGTGTTCATGGAGAAAGAGAAGCTTGCTGTGAATGGTAGCAACTTCACCAACTGGGCTATGAATTTGAGGATTCTCCTCACTGCTGCACAAAAGCAATATGTGCTAGAGGCGCTGCTAGGCCCCCCACCTGCTCCTGATGCCCCTGACGAGGAAAAGAACGTCTATATAACTCGTCAGGAGGACCACAACTTAGTTCATTGCGGCATACTGTATGGGCTAGAGCCAGAACTTCAAAAACGTTTCGAAAATGGCAATGCCTTTGATACCATGGGAGAATTGAAAATGATTTTCGATACCCATGCTGACGTAGAGATTTATAATGCTTCTGAAAAGTTCTTTAGCTGCATGATGGAGGAGAACAGCTCCATTAGTGAGCACGTACTCAAAATGTCTGGGTACGCCGATAAGCTTGTGTCCTTGGGAATAACGATTCCCATTGACTTAGGCATACATCGTGTTCTCCAATCTCTGCCACCTAACTACAAGAGCTTCATGATGAACTATAATATGCAGGGCATGAAGAAGTCTCTTCCCGAGCTTCTGTCAATGCTTAAGACTGCAGAAGTGGAGATTAGGAAAGAACATCAAGTGTTGATGATCAATAAGACCACCGGTTTCAAGAAGGACAAGAAAGGCAAGCAGAAGGGAAAGAAGGGCGGCAAATCTGTTGCCGTGCCTGAAAAGAAACCCTGAGCTGGCCCTAAGTCGACACCGAAGTGCTACTATTGCAAGGGACTGGCCATTGAAGAATCGCCCCAAGTATTTGGCGGACAAGAAGGCCGGCAAGGCAAACAAAGGTATATGGGATATACATGTTATTGGTGTGTACTTGACTAGTACTCGCAGTATCACCTGGGTATTTGATAGGGGATCGGTTGCTAATATATGTAACTCGGTTCAGGGGCTGCGGAACAAGCGACAACTAGCAAGGGATGAGGTCACGATGCGAATTGGCAATGGATCAAGAGTTGATGTGATCGCCGTTAACGCTGCCTCTCCATATGCCGCTGGGATTAGTTATAAACCTGAATAATTGTTATTTGGTGCACCGAGCATGAACATTGTATCCGGATCGTGTTTGATGCAAAGTGGTTATTCGCTTAAGTCTGAAAACAATGGTTGTTCGATTTATATGAATAATATCTTTTATGGTCATGCACCGTGTTGAATGGTTTATTTCGTTGGATCTCGATAGTAGTATTACGCATATTCATAATGTTGATGCTAAAAGGATTAAACTTGATAATGATATATCTCGCATATGTGGCAATCGCCGTCTAGGTCATATTGGCGTTAAACGCATGAAGAAACTCCATTCGATGGACTTTTGGAATCACTTGATTTTGAATCATTTGATACATGTGAGCCATGCCTTATGGGCAAGATGACTAGAACGCCGCTTTTCGGTTCAATGGAACAGGCGATGATTTATTGGAAATCATACATACTGATGTGTGTGGACCAATGAGTGTGTAATGCGAGGTGGATATCGTTATTTTGTTACTTTCACGGATGATTTGAGTAGATACGGGTATATCTATTTGATGATACATAAGTCTGAAACCTTTGAAAGGTTCAAAGAATTTCAGAATGAAGTGGAAAATCATCGTAACAGAAAGATCAAATTTCTGCGGTCCGACCGTGGAGGAGAGTATCTTAGTTACGAGTTTAGCACACATATGAAAGGCGTAGAATAGTTTCACAACTCACGCTGCCGGAACACCACAACGTAATGGTGTGTCGTAACGTAATCGCATTTTTATTGGATATGGTTCGATCTATGATGTCTCCGATCGACTTGCCATCGCTATTTTGGGGTTATGCCTTCGAAACCGCTGCATTCACTTTAAATAGGGCACCATCTAAATCCGTTGAAAAGACACCAGATGAATTATGGTTTGGAAACAAACCTAAGTCATTTCTTAAAGTTTGGGGATGTGATGTTTATGTGAAGAAACTTCAACCGATAAACTCGAACCCAAAGCGAAAAATGCATCTTCATAGGATACCATAAGGAAACGATTGGGTATACCTTCTATCACAGATCCGAGGGCAAGGTCTTTGTTGTCAAGAATGGATCCTTTCTTGAGAAGGAGTTTCTCGCGAAAGGTGTGAGTAGTCGGAAGGTAGAACTCAAGAGGTTATTGAACCTTATCTTCATGAAATGGCGAGTAGCAAGACCGAAGTTGTTTCAGTAGTTGACTTCACGATAAAGAGAGAGCTAATGATATTGATCATGAAACTCGAAAGAGGACACTACCGAACCTCAGGGTCAAGCAGACACGTGCAGCCTGAATCAGACGGCAATCCTGTTATGAATTTCATGATTGATGAAATAGATGACCGCGACGTATGAAGAAGCGATGATGAGCCTGATTCCAACAAATGGCTAGAAGCCATGAAATCCGAGATGGAATCCATGTATGAAAACCAGGTTTGGACCTTGGTGGACTTACCTCACGATCAAAAGGCCGTTGAGAATAAATGGATTTTCAAAAGAAAACGATGTCTTGATGGTAATGTAACCATCTATAAGGCTCGACTTGTCGCAAAGGGGTTTCAAAAAATTCAAGGAGTTGACTACGATGAGACATTCTCTCCGTAGCGATGCTTAAGTCGGTTAGGATTATGTTAGCAATTGTTGCATATTTCGATTATGAAATATGGCGATGGATGTCAAAACTGCTCCTCAATGGTAATATTGAAGAAGAGTTGTATATGATACAACCTAAGGGTTTTGTCGATCCTAAGGATGTTGATAAGGTGTGCAAACTTCAGCGATCCATCTATGGATGAAGCAAGCATCCCGAGTTGGAATCTCCGCTTTGATGAGGTGATCAAAGAGTTTGGATTTGTCCAAACTTATGGAGAGGCTTGTATTTACAAGAAAGTGAGGGAGCAATGTGGCATTTCGATATTATATGTGGATGACATATTATTGATTGGAAATGATATAGATCTTTTAAAAGGTTAAAAGTTATCTAAACAGCAAATTTTCGATGAAGGGCCTTGGTGAAGTTTATATATTAGGCATTAAAATCTATAGAGATAGATCAAGATGCCTAATTGGGCTATCGCAGTACATACCTTGATAAGATATTAAAGAAGTGTAATATGGACTAAGTAAGAAGGGTACTTACCTATGTTGCAAGGCAAGACATTGAGTAAGACTCAAAGTCCGCCACGAAGAAAGAGAGAGATAATGGATAAGATCCCTATGCCTCAGCCATAGGCTCTATAATGTATGCCATGCTATGTATAAGACCGGATGTGGCACATGCTATTAGTTTGACTAGTAGGTACCAATCTGATCCGGTTCGAACATCGGATAGCGTCAAGAATATCCTTAAGTACTTGAGAAGAACTAAGGATATGTTTCTTGTATACGGAGGTGAAGAAGAGCTAGTCGCTAAGTGTTATGTCGATGCTAGCTTTGACACTGATCCGGATGACTCTAAGTCTCAATCCGGATACGTATTTCTCTTGAACGGAGCAGCAGTTAGTTGGAGGAGCTCTAAACAACCTGTGGTGGCTGGATCAACGACGGAGGCGGAATATGTTGCTGCTTCAGAAGCAGCGCAGGAAACGGTTTGGATGAAGGAGTTCATAACAGAACTAGGTGTGGTTCCTAGTGCGTTGGACCCAATGGTGATCTATTGTGACAATAATGGAGCCATAGCCAACACCGAGGAACCAAGGTCTCACAAGAATTCCAAGCATATTAAGCGCCGGTTTAACTCCATCCGCGAGCATGTCAAGGATGGAGATATAAAGATTTGTAAAGTGCACACGGACCTGAATGTAGCAGATCCGTTGACTAAAGCACTCCCTAGGGCAAAACATGATCAACACTAGAACTCCATGGGTGTTAGATTTATCACTATAAAAACTAGATTATTGTCTCTAGTGCAAGTGGGAGACTGAAGGAAATATGCCCTGCGAGGCAATAATAAAGTTGTTATTATGTATTCCTTGTATATGATAGATGTTTATTTTGCATGCTATAATTGTATTGATAGGAAACATCAATGCATGTGTGTTTAATAAACAAAAAGGGTTCCTAGTTATGCCTCTCTTATAGACTAGCTTGTTGATTAACAAGATGATCAAGGTTTCCTGATCATGGACATTGGATGTTGTTAATAACAAGGTCACAGCATTTGTGAAATGATGTGATGAACATTCATCCGAAGTATAGCATTACGATCAAGTCATTATGTTTATATTGCTATAGCATCATACAAAGTAATCTTAGTCCTTAGACCATGAGATCATGTTAATTGCCAACACCGGAAGAGTATCTTGATAACATCAAACGTCACACCGTAACAGGGTGACCATAAAGGTGGGTTCAGTGCTATGAAGGTGTTATGTTGAGGCTCATGGATCAAGAGTGGAATTTGTCAATCCCGATGACAGATAGATATACTCTGGGCCCTCTCGGTGATATCACATTAAGATAGCTTGCAAGCAAGTGATGTGATCACTAGAATGTTATATCACGGAACGAGAAAAGAGTGCATGTGATAACGAGATCAAACTAGGTATTTGGATACCGATGATCGAATCTCGGACATGTATTATATCATGAGACAAAGGGATTAAATTGCTGACATTAAAGGTTCTCACGATCACGTAAGTCATCGTTGAATATGTAGGAGTCGAGATGGATCTCTGTGTCCCGCTCGATTATTGATCGAGAGGAGTCTCAATCATGTCTCGCATTATTCATGAACCATAGGGTGACACACTTAAGGGTTGCGGACACCATTTAGGAGCACATATGTTCCGCATAAAAGGTTTGCAAAGCGCAGGAAATGTTTCGATAGAAACCGGAATTGTTTCGGGTGAAATTGCAGAAAGTGGTTCTGCATGTGATATTGACATGTTGCAAGGGGTTTTATGTGAATGTTTGTTAATTAAAGTAATTAACAAAATTCTGAATAAAATAAATAAAAGAGTTTTATTAATTGAGAGTTGCATTTAATTTGGTGGAAATTAAATACATGTGAGTGGGATTTTGGGTGGAGGCCATGTTTATGTGAGTGGAGGTTCACCACATGAATGAAGGAGGGGAGGAGTCCCGCACCTCATGCGCCGTCTATGGGAGGGAGGGTCTCCTCCTCCTATATAAAGCCCCTCTCCCTCTCACAAACACACCTCCTCGTGAAGGATCTCTCTCCCCTCTAGATATTCCCCATGGTCTCGTATTAGCGAGATACATGTTCCCGGTGGCCTTGGCCTGGAAGGAGTTGCTTGCTTGGCTGATTCACTGGAGCGAGGAGGTGGAGGTTGTCCGGTGGCTTGAACGTGTGTGCGAGGACGGATGCGCTGCTGATTTGCGGCGCTCGGACTTCCACACGATCTTGAGATCGGCAAGCGTACGACTACATCAACCACGAGTTCCTACTCGTTAACAAAACTCATTGTCTTCGAGGGTAAGTTCTCCATGGATGTATGTCAACCCGTTGCTCTGTATCTAGTAGATAGATCTTGGCGTATAGTTCTCATCGTAGGAAAATTTTTGTTTTCTATGCTGCGGACCCAACAATAAACATTAAACCTGTTGTAGCAATTGTTAAAGATCTTGTCACTAAAAGTGTAGAAGATGGGCACATAGTCTTTTGTGAGGACGCTTCTAATATTGTCTCACATCCCAATAGAACTAAAAAGGCTAGTGTCCCTGTGCTTTCTATTCGAATTGGTGATCATTTCTATTATGGTTTGTGTGATATTGGTGCTAGTTCAAGTGCTATTCCTTATGAGCTTTATAAAGAAATTATGCATGAAATCAGTCACTGCAAGTTGGAAGAGATTGATGTAGTTATTCACCTTGCTAATAGGGAGACCATCTCTCCAATTGGTATTGTACGAGATGTGGAAGTTCTTTGTGGTAAGATTAAGTATCCTGCTGATTTTCTAGTACTTGGTTCAGCTGCTAGTAAAACTTATCCTGTCATTTTCGGTAGACCTTTCTTGAGTACTTGTGGAGCTATTATAGATTGCAAGAGGGAGAAAATCTTGACTAAGTTTGATGGGGAATCTTATGAGTTTAATTTTTCGAAATTTACTAAAGAACCTTGTGAAGAGGAAACCCATAATGAGGATTTTAGAGTTGAACAACTTGCTTCTATTTCTCTTGCTCCTAACAATGCTTTGCAGCAATTTATGGAAGACCACGAAAGTGAGATCTACATGGAAGAAAGGAATGAGATTGACGAGATTCTCCGTTGTCAACCCAAGATGCTTAAGCATAACTTGCCTATAAAAGACTTGGGTACCATGTTGCCACCTAAAAAGGATCCGATCTTCGATCTAAAATCTCTCCCTGATGATCTTAAATATGCTTATATTGATGATAAAAAGATATATCCTGTTATTATTAGCTCTAAACTTTCAGGGAAGGAAGAAGAAAGGTTATTAGAGGTTTTGAAGAAACACCGAGGAGCTATGGGCTATACTCTAGATGATTTGAAAGGGATTTCACCTACTATATGTCAGCATTCTATCAATATAGAACCAGATGCAAAGCCAGTAGTAGAGCACCAACGACGTTTAAATCCTAAGATGAAGGAAGTGGTAAGAAATGAGGTATTGAAACTCCTTGATGCTGGTATTATTTATCCTATTGCTGATAGTGAATGGGTTAGTCCTGTCCATTGTGTTCCTAAAAAGGAGGAATTACCGTTGTTCCTAATGATAATGATGAGCTTATTCCCCAAAGAATAGTAGTAGGCTATAGGATGTGCATTGACTTTAGGAAAGTCAACAAAGTTACTAAGAAAGATCACTACCCGCTTCCTTTTATTGATCAAATGTTGGAAAGGTTGTCTAAAAAGACCCATTTTTGTTTTCTTGATGGTTATTCTGGTTTCTCTCAAATTGTTGTTAAACAACAAGATCAAAAAAAAACTACGTTTACTTGCCCTTATGGAACTTATGCTTATAGACGTATGCCTTTTGGTTTATGTAATGCTCCTGCTACTTTTCAAAGATGCATGTCTGCTATCTTTCATAGTTTTTGTGAGGAAATTGTGGAAGTGTTCATGGATGACTTTTCTGTTTATGGAACTTCCTTTGATAATTGTCTGCACAACCTTGATAAAGTTTTGCAGAGGTGTGAAGAAAGTAATCTTGTTCTTAATTGGGAGAAATGCCACTTCATGGTTAATGAAGGGATTGTCCTTGGGCATAAGGTTTTTTTTGCGGGGTCTTGGGCATAAGGTTTCTGAAAGAGGCATAGAAGTTGATAGAGCTAAGGTTGAGGCAATTGAGGAAATGCCATGTCCAAGAGACATCAAAGGTATTCGTAGTATCCTTGGTCATGCTGGTTTCTATAGAAGGTTTATTAAAGATTTTTCTAGGATATCAAAACCCCTCACTAATCTTCTCCAAAAAGATGTACCCTTTGTTTTTGATGATGATTGTAAGGAAGCTTTTGAAACTCTTAAGAAGGCTTTAACCACAACTCCTATCGTTCAACCACCTGATTAGAGTTTACCCTTTGAAATAATGTGTGATGCTAGTGATTTTGCTGTAGGTGCTGTCCTTGGGCAACGAATTGATAAAAAGCTAAACGTTATTCATTATGCTAGTAAGACTCTAGATGCTGCTCAAAGGAATTATGCTACTACTGAAAAAGAATTTCTAGCTATCATTTTTGCTTGTGATAAGTTTAGACCCTATATTGTAGACTCAAAAGCTACCATTCATACTGACCATGCTGCTATTAAGTACCTTATGACGAAGAAGGACGCTAAGCCTAGGCTTATTAGATGGGTGATGGCTCTGTGTATGGCGCCAGAAAAATGCTAGAGCGGTGTTGATGTAGAGCTCGTTGGGAACCCCAAGAGGAAGGTATGATGAGCACAACAGCAAGTTTCCCTCAGTATGAAACCAAGGTTTAATCAAACCAGTAGGATCAAGGAAACATCCCAAAGGTGTTACTAGCTGAGCCTTGGCAGGGCGCACTACCGGTGCTAGTAGCAACGTGGAGACCTGCACAACACAACCACGGAACTTTGTCCCCAACTTGCGATGAGGTTGTCAATCTCACCGTGTTTTGCGGAAAACAAAGGATTAAACGTATCGAATGGAAAGAAGTAAAAGTTTGCAGAAAGTAAACACAAAGCAGTAAATAGTTTGTAGATTGAATGTAAAAGACAAGGACCGGGATCCATAGTTCACTAGAGGTGGCTCTCCTTAAGATAGATAACATGTTGGGTGAACAAATTACAGCGGGGCAATTGACAAACATCGAGAAGCAATACATGCATATACTAATCATCTTGACTCCTTTGGAACTTGATTGGGCATTACAACATTATACATAGACCGCCATCCAATTGCATCTATGACTAATAATCCACCTTCAGGTTATCATCCGAACCCCCTCCAGTATTAAGTTGCAAGCAACAGATTATTGCTTTACGAACTGCGTGTAAAGTAAACAATACGATTGTTCTATGAACAAAGTGTTGGGTCCGCAGCATAGAAAACAATTTTTTTCCTACGGTGTGAACTACACGCCAAGATCTATCTACTAGGTACAAAGCAAACGGGTGGACATACATCCATAGAGAACTTACCCTCGAAGACAACGAGCTTTGTTAACGAGTAGGAACTCGTGGTTGATGTAGTCGTACACTTGCCGATCTCAAGATCGTGAGGAAGTCTGAGCGCCGCAACTCAGCAGCACATCCGCTTTTCGCACACGTTCAAGCCACCGGACAACCTCCACCTCCTCGCTCCAGCGATCCAGCGGAAGCAGCAACTCCTTCCAGACGAAATGCCACCGGGAACATGTATCTCGCTAATCCGAGACCATGGGGGAATAATTCTAGAGGGGGAGAGAGATCCTTCACAAGGAGGTGTAAGGATGAAGGAGGGAATGGGTGGCCTTTTATAGGAGGAGGGGGGGTGCTCCCTCTCTCCATGGATGGCGCATGGGGGGTGACCCCTCACCTCCCCCATTCATGTGGTGGTAACTCCTCCACATTAAGATGCCTCTTCACATTCCCTCTTAAAGTCTCCACTTTAAATGCATTAAGTTTCTCCAAATTTAATGCTCTCTCATTTAATAAAACTCTTTTATTAAATTTATTCAGAATTTTGTTAATTACTTTAATTAACAAACATTCACATATAGCCCCTTGCAATATTTCAATATCACATGCAGAACCACCTTCTGCAATTTCACCCGAAACAATTTCTGATTTCTATTGAAACAATTCCTGCGCTTTGCAATTCTTTTGTCTGAAACATATGTGCTCAAAAATGGTGTCCGGTAACTCTTAAGTGTGCCACCCTATGGTTCGCGAATAATGCAGACATGATCGAGACCCTTCTCCGATCAATAACCAGCAGCGGGACCTGGAGATCCGTACTGACTCCTACACATTCAACGATGACTCCTGTGATCGTGAGAACCTTTAACGCTTGTAACTAAATCCCTTTGTCTCTCGATATATTACATGTCCGAGATTCGATCATCGGTATCTCCATACCTAGTTTGATCTCGTTACCGACATGCACTCTTTTCTTGTTCCCGTGATATAACATTCTAGTGATCACATCACTTGCTTGCAAGCTATCCTAATGTGATATCACCGAGAGGGCCCAGAGTATATCTATCTGTCATCTGGATTGACAAATTCCACTCTTGATCCATGAGCCTCAACATAACACCTTCATAGCACTGAACCCATCTTTATAGTCACCCTGTTACGCTGTGACGTTTGATGTTATCAAGATACTCTTCCGGTGTTAGCAATTAACATGATCTCATGGTCTAAGAATAAAGATTACTTCGTATGATGTTATAGCAATATAAACACAATGACTTGATCGTAATGCTATACTTCGGATGAATGTTCATCACATCATTCCACCAATGGTGTGATCTTGTTATTAACAACATCCAATGTCCATGATCAGGAAACCTTGATCATCTTGTTAATCAACAAGCTAGTCTATAAGAGAGGCATGACTAGGAACCCTTTTTTGTTTATTAAACACACATGTATTGATGTTTCCTATCAATACAATTATAGCATGCAAAATAAACATCTATCATATACAAGGAATATATAATAACAACTTTATTATTGCCTCTCAGGGCATATTTCCTTCACAAAGGATTGTTGTTTTCTCCCTAGTAGCAACATCACATCTAGTACCTTAGAGATTTCTGTCACTTCCCCAGATTACCAGAGGCATGAACCCACTATCGAGCATAAATACTAACTCTTGGAGTTGCTAGCATCTACTTGGCCAAGATAGCTACTAACAACGGAAAGCATGCAAGATCACAAATAACAAAGACATGATAGAATCAATAATCAATCTGAAATAACATCTCAATATCCATCGGATCCCCGCAAACACAACATGCAGAATTACAAATAGATGATATTGATCATGAACGGAGCTCACAAGATCTAAACATGAAAGCACAAAGGAGGAGAACCAGCCATCTAGCTACTACATGGATCCCTAGTCCAAGGATGAACTACTCACACATCACACCGGAGGCTTGCATGGTGATGAAGAAGGCCTCCAGGGTGAATTCCCCTCTCCGGCAGGGTGCCGAGAAGAGCTTCAGATCCTTCCCGATCTAGGGATGGAGATGACGACGGCTACAGACTCTTTCGTGGATTTTTGATCGGGCACTTAGGGTTTTCGTCCTGAGGGCATCTTATAGGCGGAAGGGGAGGCTGAGGGGGTGCCAGGGGCCACCACACCACCCCCTGGCGCGAGCCTAGCCTGGCCGCGTGGCCAGGTGGTGTGGCCGGCCTCTAGCCCCTCTCCGTCTCGTATTCTGGCATCTGATGACTTCCGGAAAATATGCACTTTGGATTTTGTCCCGTCCAATTCCGAGAATATTCATTTTCTAACTTTCCTGGAACCAAACACAGCAGAAAACAGGCAGCTGGCACTATGGCTCTTGTTAATAGGTTAGTCCAAGAAATCATATGAAAAGTACTCCAAAGTTGGAACAAAACACAAGAAAGTGGATAAAACCAAGCATGGAACATCAAAAATTATAGATACATTTGCAATGTATCAATGGGTGCTGATTTTACAAGAGTTTGATCTACATATAGTAGATAGGAAAGGTGCTGAAAACCCTATAGCTGATAATTTATCTCGATTGGAAAACATCTCTTTTGACCCTATGCCTATTAATGATAGTTTTCCAATTGAACAGTTGGCCGCGGTAGGGGTAAGCTCGTGAAGGAGCCCTTGGTACGCTGATTATGCTAACTTTATTGTCTCCAAGTATTTGCCTCCAACTTTTACAGCTCAGCAAAGAAGGAAGTTCTTTTATGATTTGAGGCATTATTTTTGGGATGACCCACACTTATATAAAGAAGGAGTAGATGGTATTATGCGAAGATGTGTTCCAGAATATGAACAAAAAAGATATTGCGTAAATGTAATGGTAGCACTTATAGAGGACATCATGCAGGAGATATAACTGCGCAAAAGGTGCTACAATCAGGTTTCTACTGGCCTACCCTTTTTAAAGATGCAAGAAAAGTTGTTTTATCTTGTGATGAATGTCAGCGTGTTGGTAATATTTCTAGACGCAATGAAATGCCTATGAACTACTCTCTAGTTATTGAACCCTTTGATTGCTAGGGATTTGACTTTATGGGTCCTTTCCCTCCCTCGAAAGGTTATACACATATTCTTGTTGCTGTTGATTATTTTACTAAGTGGGTAGAAGCCATTCCTACGAAGAGTGTTGACGGGGAGACTTCCCTAAAAATGCTTAAAGATGTTATCTTTCCTAGGTTTGGAGTGCCTAGGTATCTCATGACTGATGGGGGTTCTCATTTCGTTCATGGTGGTTTTAGAAAGACCCTTGCTAAATATGATGTTAATCATAGAATTGCTTCAGCTTATCACCCCCAAACTAGTGGGTAAGTAGAGTTATCAAATAGAGAAATTAAATCCATCTTGCAAAAGACTGTTAATAGATCTAGAAAAAACTGTGCTAAAAAGTTGAATGATGCTTTATGGGCTTATAGGACTGCCTACAAAAACCCTATGGGATGTCTCCTTATAAAATGGTTTATGGGAAAGCTTGTCACCTACCTTTAGAATTAGAACACAAAGCTTATTTGGCAGTCAAAGAACTAAATAGAGATTGTAAGCTCGCTGGTGAGAAAAGATTATTTGACTTAAGTTCTTTATATGAATGGAGGAGTGAAGCCTATGAAAATGCTAGGCTCTTTAAGGAAAAAGTTAAAAGATGGCATGACAAGCGAATACTTAAGAGAGAATTTCATGTTGGTGAGAAAGTTCTTTTGTATAGGTCTCATCTCAGATGTTTTGCAGGAAAACTACTGTCAAAATGGGAAGGACCTTTCATTATCGAAGAAGTGTACCATTCGGGAGTAATAAAAATTTCTTCTTTAAAAGATAATACTACACAAGTAGTGAATGGGCAGCGACTCAAGCACTATATTGCTGGAGATTCTTACAATGAAGATGTTGATGCCTTTCAAGTTATAACTCTGGAAAAATTTATCAAGGACCAAATTCAGAGACCTGCAGAGTCCGTTTTCAAATAGGTAATAGTTCTGGTAAGAAAAGTTCCACCAAAATACTATCCAGCTATATTTTTGCAGTTTTTAGTCAATAAGGAAAGCTATGAAGCAAAAGAGGGACAGAAACGGAGCCAGGGTGGCTCACACCACCCTGTGGCGCGGGCCCACCCCTAGCCGCGCCACCAGGTGGTGTGGCCACTCCGGACTCTGCCTCCGACTCGTTTTCTCCCAGTACCTTCCTTTTGTTGAGAAACTTTGCAATATATAATCACCCGGATCTCCCGAGGTTCATATATCGTGTTTTCGTTGTGTTTTCATTTTGATCTGTTTCTGCCAGGAACTATCTTTGAAAGCTTTGAAGCACAATGGTGTCCACCAAGGATAAAGGAAAGGAGCCTATGGAGGAAGATCTCCAAGACCCCAGGCAGGAGGAGGAGATGAAGAGTGAAGGTGAAGAGGAGGCAAAGCACACTGGCACTACCGTTGCAAGCATTGGAGTGGTGGCGAACCCTGCCAGGATCAGAAGGACTGCACGGATGTCAACTGGAGGGAAGCCTCCGCGTCACTGCTTGGCACCACAGACACCTTCTCCAAGCACCAAGAGTCCCTTCTATACCTTTATCCATAACCATGCAGAAAAAGAAGACCGCAAGGAAGAAGAGCGGAAAAAGAATCACAAGAGCTGGGATCCATAATCTGACATGATCATGCACCGCATTGAGCACAACTCGGAGTTGATTCGTACCCTCACCTTCGAGATTGAGGACTTGGGGAAATTGGTCAAGAAGCTCATCGAGAGGATACCACCACCACCAAATGAGTAATTTGTCATCAGGTTTGGCATCCCCTTGGTTTGTTCCAAGCTTGGGGGAGTGTCACGGTATCACATCACTATCTTCTATCTTTTTTACCTTTTTAGTAGAGTCATATCATGAATAGAGAAGTTATTATGTAGGATGGTTTGCATTATGGAAGTGTCCCTCTCTCGTTAGATATGTATCCCTTGGTGTGAGTTGCCGTTATGGAATATTAATGAGAAGTTCTATCATTCACTCTTTTGCATAGCTTATATTAGTTTTCAATTCGTGGTTATATGATTGATCTTGTTGTTAGTATTGGTATCACTTTGGGATCATTGAGTTAATTTAGTTGGTTTTGGCAAACCTGGCTTGGTCAGTAGCAACACTATTTTTGAGAGTTGAATGAAAAGATAAAGGTACTCTAATGAAAAATAATTTCATCATCTTTCTTTCTTGATTTGCTCATAAGTGTAGTATTCTCTAGTTAAGATCTTTTGCGCTTCCAAGGAAGATTGCATGTTTGTCTTTATCACTTGTATGTTTGTTTGTTTCCTTCAACTCTTATACTTGCTACCAAGCCTTGCTAGCCAAAAACCTGTACTGAGAGGGAATTCTTCTCGTGCATCCACCTCCTTAGACCAAAACCTTTGCCATTTGTGTCCACCATACCTACCTATTAGCATTATTGCTATTCCAAGTAAATTCTTGTTTTATCTACCTTCCAAATTAAACTTGTTATGTGAAAATTAGTGATTAAAGCTCTCATGAACTTGATGGCACACTTTACTTTCTTGCATTTAATAAACTTGAACCATTGTGCTCACCTATGTTGCGTATATGCTTGCGCTTTGTAAGTTGTGAATTAGCAGAACCATGCTATCATGGGGAACACTTTCAACATTGCACTGGTACTTTGTACCTAGTTGATATCATGTTCTTTTGTTTATGGATGTCGTCGGTGTGAAATGAAAGGGGAGCTCATAAGTCCATGGAGTTATGCATGTGTGTTAGAGAAACACCTGGGCCGCTGGTCTAATCCATGCTGACATGGTGGAAACCTGCAGCGTAACCATAACGAGCATCTATGAAGCATTCTTCTTATAAAAAAAGAGTACGATATTGAGAAAAAAGAGAAAAAGAAAAAAAGAGATTATGAAAAGAGGAAAGAGATAAAAAGCACCATATTCCCATGGTAAATATGTAAGATTGCTGAGATGCCTGTTGTCTGCTTGCCTTGTCATTTTGATATGGGGATTCTTCCGTATCATCAGGCAAGGGGTACCCCGTTGGCGGTTCTCTATGATACACATATGCTTACAATGACAAGAACTTACCGGTGACTAAACTTGAGTAGCATGAGGAGCGGCCCTCGTATTCAAGGGACATGAGATTCTCAATTTACAACTTGTCAAGCATATCCTTATATTTGATCACTTTAACCTTAATCACCTAAAGATGCCTATGATAGGGGCAATGAGAGCTGAAAGCTAGTAAGTATCATAATTTTTGGGAGCTCTTTATGAGACTTGCAATCCCTGCTTCCCTCTGCGAAGGGCCTTTCTTTTACTTTTTAGTTGAGTCAGTAAACCTACTCCTCTCTATCTCAGCAAGTATTTTGAGTTGTTGTGTTTCATTCATTCATATGAATGATTTATTCAATCATGTTTTATGTTCTTTGCTTTGCACTTTGCTCTTATCTTGGTGATTACTACTTTGAAAGCTATCATTGAAAAACTAGTTATTTGTGAACTCCAGCAAATTATCAACTATTCTTCGACCAAGAGCTAAGTTTGCCATTACCAATTATGATTCACTTTATGTATCTTTATTGTGTTTCCTCTACTTACTGCAAGTTAAGTTATATAATAGTGGGTTGTCTTCTACTATGATCTATGTATTGATGAATGTGATGCTTCTTGTCCATAGTCTTTTATCGACTTTTCACTCCATAAACCTGAGGCCATGTTTATTGAGCTCAGTTTCGCTTGGGGACAAGCGAAGTCTAAGCTTGGGAGGAGTTGATACGTCCATTTTGCATCACTATTCTATGTCATAATTCATTGTTATTCATTGATATATTTCGTATTGAGAGGTGATACTTATGTTATTTCATATGTTTTTGCATGGTTGATGACTTTTGGAGCATGGACCGCTGCAGTCAGGATTCTGATGGAAAAGGGGCTGTTTGGAGGCAAAATCCGCGAAGATCAGAAAATCCGGGAAAATACATGGAAAATCCTATTTTTTCAGAAGACGAAGAAAGCCAGAAAGGGGGCTAGAGATGGGCCACAGGGGGCCCACACCACCCCTGGCGCGGGCCACCCTAGGCCGCGCCACCAGGTGGTGTGGCCGCCCTGGTCCACCCCTGGCTCTCCCCTCTGGCATATATTATCCTCCCGAAACCCTAAGACTCGGGGAGCAACCACAGAAAGATTCCGCCATCACAGGGGAAAACACCGAGAGAAAGATCTCTCCGCGCATGAATTCTACCGGGGGAATTCCTTCCCGGAGAGGGGAGATCGTCACCATCAACACCACCATCAAGCTGGACTTCATCGGGATCATCATCATCATCACCACCATCATCATCATCAACACCCTCATCACCATCTCCATATTGCTGTAACAATTGTGTTGAATCTTGCATAGTTCTTAGGGGAAACTTTCTCGGTGTTGATTACTCTTTGTAGTTGATGCTATTGAGTGAACCATTGAATTATTGTTTATGTTCAGATTGTTATACATCATTATTCCATCTCTGATTATGATCCATATGATGTCTTGTGAGTAGTTCGTTTTGTTCTTGAGGACATGGGAGAAGTCATGTTGTTAGTACTGGAGTTGTGTTGAGAAAGATTCAATAGTTTGATATTTAAGTTGTGGTGTACTTCTTCTAGTGGTGTCATGTGAACATCGACTACATGATACTTCACCTATATGGGCCTAGGGGAATGCATTGTGTATTTGGCTACTAATCGTAGGGGTTGCCGAGTGAGTAAAACCTGAACCCCCGTTAGGAAACCATTGCACAAGGGACGTAAGGGTCTTAGAGTTTAAAGCTGTGGTTAGGTTTCTACCTTAATTACTTTCTTGTACTTATGGATGTTTGCAAGGGGTATAATCACAAGTATGTATTAGTCCTAGGAAGGTCGGTACATTAGCACAGGTTCACCCACACAACACTTAGCAAGCTAAAGAAGATTAATCAACTATATGAAGCGAAAGCACTTAACAATCTTCCCATGTGTCCTCGAGAACGTTTGGTCATCTTAAGTAATACAACCGGCTTGTCCTTTGCTGCATAAAGGATTGGGCCACTTGCTGCATTTATTCCTATTGTCTTTTATTTACTCGTACTTTGTTTATTTTCTCTATCAAAAACCCCTAAAAAATCCGTTTGCTAAGTATTTGCAGAGAATTTCTGATCCATACCACTAGCTAGCACCTTCTGCTCCTCGTTAGGTTCGACACTCTTACTTATCAAAAATACTGCGATACACCCCCTATACTTGTGGGTCATTAGTTATGCATGTTACTCCTTCAGTAACACCTTGTACACCACATACCCTCTTTTCCATCATTTCCAACCACCAGTTGTTCGTAGAGGCTAGGAAGGATTCGTCAGAACTTTTGAGAAAGAATAACATACCCAATTCCTAAAAGAAATCACCAAGGGACCTCGCATGGATTTCCCTCGCTTTGATGGTACTAACCCAGGAGGATGGATTCGCCAATGCAACAAATATTTTCAAATGGCTGGGGCACCTGAGGAGTACAAATTTTCTCTTGCTCAACTGTATGTCATTGGCAGGGTTGATGTGTGGCTATGACGTTAAAAAATACTAAGAAAGCGCTTGAGTTGGCCTAAATTTTTTCACGAAATCTTAAACAGATTCTCTCCAACTGGCACTTATGATTTAACTGAAAGATTCAATAGCTTCAAGAAGAGCAATCTGTTAGTTGCTGATTACACTTGACCAGTTCGAATATCTCATGGCATATGTCCAAGACAAAAATGGTACACTCTCAGAGAGCTTGGTTTGTTAGGTGCTATGTCAATGGATTGAGGTTCAACATTAAGTATCAGTTCGTCCTCTCAGACCTACATCATTGACTAAGGCTTATTGGATGGCCGTGGGATATGGAATAAGCAAATCCAATCAAGAAATATTATGAGCGGTACAATGCTAGTACACATAAATACTCATACAATCCCACTAGACAACAACATGTTCGGGGAGGCAAACATCAGGAACCTAAACAGTAACCTCCTCCACAAAAAGTCAGTGACTCTAGTAAGTGTTGGAGATGTGGAGACCAGTGGTTCCAAGGATGATACATTGCAAATGTATCTATAATTCTTGGACTAACCTATTAACAAGAGCCACAGTGCTTTTCTTTTTTGTTTTGGTTCCAGGAAAGTCGAAAAATGAATATTCTCCAATTGACGGGACAAAAGCCAAAGTGCCTATTTTTCCGAAGTCAGATGCTAATCTGAGACGAAGAAGGGCGGAGGCGGCCACACCACACGGCATGGCTGGGCAGCCCGCGCCAAGGGGTGGTGTGGCCAGCCCAGGCACCCCCTCGGCCTCTCCTTCCGCCTATAAGATGCCCTCGGGACGAAAACCGTAAGGGCTCGATCAAAAAATCCATGAAAGAGTCTGTAGCCGCCGTCATCTACATCCCTAGATCGGGAGGGATCTGAACCTCTTCCTGGCACCCTGCCGAAGAGGGGAATTCACCCTGGAGGCCTTCTTCATCATCATGCAAGCCTCCGGTGTGATGTGTGAGTAGTTAATCTCTGGACTACGGGTCCATGTAGTAGCTAGATGGTTGGTTCTCCTCCTTTGTGCTTTCATGTTTAGATCTTGTGAGCTCTGTTCATGATCAAGATCATCTATTTGTAATTCTGCATGTTGTGTTTGCGGGGATCCGATGGATATTGAGATGCTATTTCAGATTGATTATTGATTCTATCATGTCTTTGTTATTTGTGATCTTGCATGCTTTCCGTTGTTAGTAGCTATCTTGGCCAAGTAGATACTAGCAACTCCAAGAGTTAGTATTTATGCACGATAGTGGGTTCATGCCTCTGGTAATCTGGGGAATTACAGAAATATCTAAGGTACTAGATGTGTTGTTGCTACTAGGGACAAAACAACAATCCTTTGTTCATAGAACAATCATATTGTTTACTTTACACACAATTCGTAAAGCAATAATCTGTTGCTTGCAACTTAATACTGGAGGGGGTTTGGATGATAACCTGAAGGTGGATTATTAGTCATAGATGCAGTTGGATGGCGGTCTATGTATAATGTTGTAATGCCCAATCAAGTTCCAAAGGAGTCAAGATGATTAGTATATGCATGTATTGCTTTCTCGATGTTTGTCAAGTGCCCCGCTATAATTTGTTCACCCAACATGTTATCTATCTTAAGGAGAGCCAGCTCTAGTGAACTATGGATCCCGGTCCTTTTCTTTGGGGCAAAGTTCTGTGGTTGTGTTGTGTAGGATTCCAAGTGTTGGGTGAACAGTAAACAGTAACAGTAGATGTATATAAATGGTAAAAGAATGGACCGGGGTCCATAGTTCACTAGAGGTGATTCTCCTTAAGATAAATAGCATGTTGGGTGAACAAATTACAGCGGGGCAATTGACAGATTCAAGAAAGCATACAATGCATATACTAGACATCTTGACTCATATGAGATTTGATTGGGCATTACAACATAATACATAGACCGTAATCCAACTACATCTATGACTAATAATCCACCTTTCGGTTATCGACCAAACCCCTTCCAGTATTAAGTTGCAAGCAACAAATAATTGCATTAAGCAAAGTGTGTAAAGTAAACAGTACGATTATCCCATGGACAAAGGATTGCTGTTTTCTCCCTAGTAGTAACAACACATCTACAACCTTAGAGATTTCTGTCACTTCCCCATATTACTAGAGGCATGAACCCACTATCGAGCATAAATACTCCCTGTTGGAGTTGCAAGCATCTACTTGGCCAAGATAGTTACAAACAACGGAGAGCATGCAAGATCACAAATAATATATACATGATAGAATCAATAATCAATCTGAAATAGCATATCAATATCCATCGGATCCCCACAAACACAACATGTAAGATTACAAATAGATGATCTTGATCATGAATGGAGCTCACAAGATCTAAACATGATAGCACAAAGGAGGAGAACCAACCATCTAGCTACTACATGGACCCGTAGTCCAAGGATGAACTACTCACATATCACATCGGAGGCAGACATGGTGATGAAGAAGGCCTCTAGGATGATCTCTCCCCTCCGGTAGGGTGCCGAGAAGAGCTTTAGATCCTGATGACCCACAAGTATAGGGGGTGTATCGCAGTATTTTCGAGGGAAGTGAAACCCAATTTATTGATTCGACACAAGGGGAGCCAAAGAATATTTATAAGCCTTAACAACTGAGTTGTCAATTCAGCTACACCTGGAAACAATTGTGCTCATAGCTGTTTGTCAGTAGCAACAGTTTTGTGGTAGGAATAATAAAGTAGCAGCAGTAGTAAAGTAAAAACATCAGTAAAAATAGCAGTAAACAGTAGGATTCGAGTGCGGTAGGCATAGGGATGGATGGACGGGCGTTGCATGGACAAGACAATTCACATAGCAATCAGAACATAGGGCAATTGCAGATAAATAAGATAAAGCATCCAAGTACTAGATAATCCTAGGCATGTGTTCCATATATAGTCATACGTGCTCGCAATGAGAACTTGCACAACATCTTTTGTCCTGCCAGCCCGTTTGCAGCGAGGCCTCAAGGGAACTACTGGCAATTAAGGTGCTCCTTTTAATAGAGCACCGGAGCAAAGCATTAACACTCCGTGAACACATGTGATCCTCACATCAAAGCCATTCCCTTCGGTTATCCCGATTTCTGTCACTTCGGGGCCATTGGTTCCGGACAACAATGTGTGTATACAACTTGCAGATAAGACCATAAACAATACTATCATAATGAATCAATAACATGTTCAGATATGAAATCATGGCACTCGGGCCCTAGTGACAAGCATTAAGCATAACAAGTCGCAACAAAGTCATAAAGTACTAATAGAAGATACTAGGCACCATGCCCTAAAAATCTGATGCCATTACATGAACGATCTCATCCAATCCCTACCATCCCCATAGCCTACAACAGGGGATTACTCACTCATAGATGGGGGAAACATGGATGGTCGATGGAGAAGCGATGGTGATGATGATGGCGATGGTCTCCTCCAATTCCCTGTCCCGACAGGGCGCCATAACGGAGTTTCTGGTGCTGTTTCGTGGAATCTGGTGGTCGCGACGGAGCGGAACTCCTTCTAGAAAAACGTCGACCCCCCAGAGTTTTTAGGTCAGAAGGCTTCTTATAGGCGAAGAGGGAGACCGAGGGGGTGCCTGGGTGGCCCACACCATGCCCTGGCGCGGCCTAGGAGGAACTGCGCTGGGGGTGTGACCCAGCCCCTCCTCCGTCTCAGATTCTGCCCGTGAGTCTTCCTAAAAATAGACACTTTGGCTTTTGTCCGTCGTCAATTCGAGAATATTCATTTTCGACTTTCCTAGAACCAAAAACAGGAAAACAGCGGTGGCACTTTGGCTCTTGTTAATAGGTTAGTCCAAGAAATCATATGAAAAGTACTCCAAAGTGTGGACGAAACACAAGAAAGTGGATAAAACCAAGCATGGAACATCAAAAATTATAGATACATTTGCAATGTATCAGATCCCTCCCAATCTAGGGATGGAGATGACGACGGCTACATACTCTTTCGTGGAATTTTGATCGAGTACTTAGGGTTTTCGTCCCGGGAGGCTTTTATAGGCGAAGGGGCAAGGTCAGTGGCGTACCAAGGGGCCCACACGCCCTGGTGGTGCGCCCAACTAAAGGAAATATGCCCTGAGAGGCAATAATAAAGTTGTTATTATGTATTCCTTGTATATGATAGATGTTTATTTTGCATGCTATAATTGTATTGATAGGAAACGTCAATACATGTGTGTTTAATAAACAAATAAAAGGTTCCTAGTTATGCCTCTCTTATAGACTAGCTCGTTTATTAACAAGATGATCAAAGTTTCCTGATCATGGACATTGGATGTTGTTGATAACGAGGTCACAACATTTGTGAAATGATGTGATGAACATTCATCCGAAGTATAGCATTACGATCAAAGTCATTATGTTTATATTGCTATAACATCATACGAAGTAATCTTTATCCTTAGACCATGAGATCATGTTAATTGCTGACATCAGAAGAGTAACTTGATAACATCAAACGTCACACCGTAAAAGGGTGACTATAAAGGTGGGTTCAGATACTCCGAAGATGTTACGTTGAGGCTCATGCATAAAGAGTGGAATTTGTCAATCCCTATGACGGATAGATATACTCTAGGCCCTCTCGGTGATATCACATTAAGATAGCTTGCAAGCAAGTGATGTGATCACTAGAATGTTATATCACGGGAACGAGAAAAGAGTGCATGCCAGTAACGAGATCAAACTAGGTATTTGGATACTGATGATCGAATCTCGGACATGTATTATATCATGAGACAAAGGGATTAAATTACTAGCGTTAAAGGTTCTCACGATCACAGAAGTCACCGTTGAATGTGTAGGAATCAGTATGGATCTTCAGGTCCCGCTTCTGATTATTGATTTGAGAGGAGTCTCAATCATGTCTGCATTATTCGCGAACCGTAGGGTGACACACTTAAGGGTTGCCAAACACCATTTTGGAGAACATATGTTTCAGACGAAAGAATTGCAAAGCGCTGGAATTATTTCGATGGAAACCGGAATTGCTTCAGGTGAAATTGCAGAAACTGGTTCTGCATGTGATATTGAAATGTTACAAGGGGTTTTATGTGAATGTTTGTTAATTAAAGTAATTAACAAAATTCTGAATAAAATAAATAAAAGAGTTTTATTAAATGAGAGTTGCATTAAATTTGGTGGGAATTTAATGCATGTGAGTGGAACTTTGGGTGGAGGCTAAATTGATGTGAGTGGAGCTTCCACCACATGAATGAGGAAGAGGTGGGGGCACCCCATGGGCGCCGGCCATGGGAGGGGAGGAGCCCCCTGTCCTATAAAATGCCCTCCTCTCCTCCCTCACAAAGCACACCTCCTCGTGAAGGATCTCCCTCCTCCTCTAGATATATTCCCCCATGGTCTCGGATTAGCGAGATACATGTTCCCGGTGGCATTGCGTCTGGAAGGAGTTGCTGCTTCCGCTGATTCGCTAGAGCGAGGAGGTGGAGGTTGTTCGGTGGCCTGAACGTGTGTGCGATGACGGATGCGCTGCTGATTTGTGGCGCTAGGACTTCCACACGATCTTGAGATCGGCAAGCGTACGACTACATCATCCATGAGTTCCAACTCGTTAACAAAGCTTTGTTGTCTTCGAGGGTAAGTTCTCTATGGATGTATATCCACCTGTTGCTTGTATCTAGTAGATAGATCTTGGCGTATAGTTCTCATCGTAGGATTTTTTTTGTTTTCTATGCTGCAAACCCAACAGTGGTATCAGAGTCTGATCTATGCGTAGGTGCTTTGCACGGGTAGTACACATATGTTTATATATGGGCGATGATGATCATGTTATTTCTTCTTACATGTATTTTGGATATTGGTGGCATGGTGGGATGAAGCGGCCTAGACCAACCTTACATGTCATCGCACATGAGACCGGTTCCATGACTGACATGCAACTAGTTTTGCATAAGTGGCTGGCGGGTGTCTGTCTCTCCTACTATAGTCAATATCTGATTTACAACGAGTTGCTAATAACTTGGTTATCATCATTGTGGTTCCATGTTCGTAGGTAAGACCGATTCTATCTCCGAAAGCCCTAAGCCACGTAAAACTTGCAATGGATAAATTAGAGGCGTCTAGTTTAGATTGTTGCTGGGCTAGTGTCATGATATGGTAATGTTGTAAGTTGATGTATGGTAGATACTCTTACAACACACTTCACATGTAAATTCCATAGACCCTGGCCTTACACACAAAGGAATGATAGAGATCATACCACGATGCATATGATGGTGATCAAATGCATGGACCATATCATCCCACTTTACACATTTGATGTTCGCATCTTATATTGCTAGTTTGGCGCTTTTAGTAGCATTGTAAGATGATCCCTCATTTAAATATCAAGATAAAATGTGTTCTTCCTTAAGTATGCACCGTTCTATGGATCGTGTTTCGAGACATCACGTGATGATCCGGTGTACTCGACTCTACGCTTTCATACAACGGGTGTAAGACAGTTTTACACACGCGAGTACTAAGGTTCTTACTTGGCGAGCCTAGCATTTACAGACATGGCCTCGGAACACGGACCGAAAGGTTAAGCATGAGTCATATAATTGATATGATGCCCATATAGATGCTCTCCTTTGAAGCTACACTTAAGGGATACCGACACCATTTGGAGCAAATGTGTTCCAAACGAAAGAATTGCAAAGCGCTGGAATTATTTCAATGGACACCGGGATTGTTTCGGGTGAAATTGCTGAAATTGGTTCTGCATGTGATATTGAAATATTGCAGGGGCTTTATGTGAATGTTTGTTAATTAAATTAATTAACAAAATTCTGAATAAATAAATAAAAGAGTTTTTATTAAATGAGAGTTGTATTAAATTTGGTGGAAATTTAATGCATGTGAGTGGAACTTTGAGTGGAGGCTTGTCACATCCCAAGATTTTCCAAATCTTGTAATGTGAAAATAATTGAATAAAATAAAACTTTGTTTGATTTTCAAGGCCAGAAGAAACTTTTTGATTTCAATTGGGACTTCAAACCAATTTGGATCAAATAAAATCCTAAAGGGATTTAAAAAGATAAAACATTTAATAAAGGAAAATAAAATATTTTGGAGATACTATTTTGGATCTTTTAATAAAAGACTTTGTTTTCAAATGAAAAGGTGGATTTATAAATAATGATTATATTTTAAAGAGCCAAATTAATTTTTGGCCAAGCTTTTATATTAAAATATTTTGTTTTGATAAAATGAGTAAAGGTTTATTTAAATAAAATAATAAGGATTTAAATATCCAATTTTATTAAAGTAAAGGCTTTTTCTTAAAAAAAACACTAAAACTTATTATTTTATTTTAATAAGTTTTCCAAAGGATTTGGTTCTCAAAATGAAAAGAAATATTTTAAATAAAGATTATTTTATAAAGCCAAATTAAACCTTGGCCAAGACTTTGAAATAAAAGGTTTTGCTTTGATTAAAAATAGTAGAGGTTTATTTAAAATAAAAAGGATTTAAATATCCAAGTTTTATTAATAAAGGTTTTACTATTTTCAAAACATCAAAACTTATTTATTCTTTTAAAATAAGTTTTCCAAGTATTTTATATTCTCAAAATAAAACCTACTGAAGTGTTTTGGTTTTATTCTAGATTTCAAAATAAAGTTTTTAAATAAACAAATCCTATTTGATTTATTAACTAAGGTCCATTTTATTTAATTATTAATGGACCCTATAGCAAAAAGGTTATTTTGTTTTAAACAAGTTTTCAAGTATTCCTTATTTTCAAATAAAACCTACTGATTTGGTTTTGAAAATATTTTGATTTCAAATGAAGATTTTATTAATTAAATCAAACCCTATTTTATTAATAAACTAAAGATCCATTTTATTTAATTAAAGAATGGATCCTAAAAAGAATAAAAAAATTATTATTTTATTTTTAGAATTTGGTTTATGTTGATAAACAGAACCAAGTTCAAAGTTGTGAAGTTTGGTGATTGGTTTGAATTGATTTGAACCTTGTTTGATTGTTTGAATTTTAAAACAGGAAATAGAATTAGAAAAAGAAAAAGCCAGCAGACAGAAAAAAAATAGAGTTTGGACCAGCCCAGCCGGCAAAGCCCAATAAGCCTAGAAACCAGCCCAGCTCCTCACCCCGCAAGAAAACGGTTGACACCAATTAACTGACCCGCTAAGTCAATGACCAGTGGACCCTCCCTCTCGTTTCTTTTCCCACTGACCGGTAGACCCCACCTCTACTGTTCATCCTCCTCACCCGCCACTGACCGAGCCCCCCCTCCCTGTCCATTACTGCCGTTGAATGCCGGCGTGAATCCGCTTTATTGGCCGAGTAACCCCCATCGGTGACCACTCCCTTTTAACCGCCTCTCCCTCCTCTCTCGTTCCCCTCTGTCTCCTCCCCCAAGCACGCCTCAGCCGCCGTGTTCGCCAGACACCTCCTCATCTCCGAGCGACCCTTCTCGCTGATTCCGGCCAGCACACGTCCCCTCCTGCCTCCTCGAGCACGCAGATGTGACCAGCATCCCCCAGCGGACCTTTCTGCGGCCGACTTCGCTCGTGTCCAAGGCGTCTCAGCGCAGCGTCTTCCCGAGAGCCCGTTCGCTTCCAATCGCGGCGATGTTCCCCGGTAAACCTGACCTCCCCTCCTTTCCTCGTGGACACGATAGTGACTGCCATGATCTGACGAACCTAATGGTGCCTTCCGTTTGTCCTAGGGTGCCCCTTATCCTCGCCTCAACAACCTCCAGCATCGCCGCCGTCTGGCTCTTCTCCGACGACGTCCACAGGTAGTATCCGACCACCCCGAGCCCTCTCTTTCACGCGAGAAGCTTCGCCTTGATCTTGCGCGACTAAATGCGTCTTCATTTTCCCTCGGGGCGAACCACAGCACCGCCCACGACGACCACCTGACGCACCCGACGTCGTCCTCCACTCCGGCGAGCGATTACCTCCGCGACAAAGCGCCCCTTGACCCAAGGAAACCACGTCGAGCTTCACCACGATCCCGCGATTCTGGTGAGCATCTCCTTCTTCTCCCTCGCTTCCTGCATCATCGACAACCTCGCCGACAGAGCGCCGCCGCTGCACAGCCGCCGTCAGCGCCGCTCCTTTTAGGTCAAACGCGTAGCGACCGTTAGATGCAGATCCATTGGCTACGAAAGAATCACTTAAGGCGAAGGGGTATGCGTTCAGGGTCGCACGATCGGACTTGATCCAACGCGCCAGAATAGCCAATCCAGATGAAACGGTATGGGCGAATGAGATTAAGACGCGTGGCACCAGACGTTTGAGAATAGAGCTTGAAATCAGGTTTGAATGCCATTTTCATACCCTTATAACTTTGGATCCACACGTTCAAAAATTGCAAATTTTATGTCGTTGGATTCAGGAGAGCAAGCCCTAGCCAACCATGCCCTTGGTTTAGCAAATAGTATCTGTTAGTTTACTTGTTTTTGCAGATTCTTTTGTGTTCTTGCTAAGATTAGAAAAATTGTTTAAAAATGATTTTAGGGTTAAAACCTTTACAAAATGGATTGTTGTGACCTTACTGACCCTAGGAACCAACCCATGTTTTGGAAAATGGATTTGGAAAAGTTTAGAATGGATTACTTGGTTTAGTCCATTTCTAGCTAAATAAAACTATTGTTTTGTTTATGAAAATGGTTTTGAATGGAAAACTTTGAGAAAATGGTTTGGACCAAACCTACTGACCCAAAACACCAAGTTTTGCAATAGCAACTCATTTGGTGAAACAAAATAATGATTCTTGATTTAAAACCATTTCTAGTCAAATAGAAATGTGGTTATTTTATTAAAAATGATTTTGGAAGAAAACCTTTAGAAAATGTTTTGTTTTAAACTCTCTGACCCCAAACACCAAGTTTTGTGATTTGAAAACATATTTGGGTGAACCCTATAGGCTAATGCCTTAGTAAAAATATTCTACACCACATAAAAATGATACTTTGTTTTGAAAATGGTTTTTGAAGAGAAACCTCTTTGCAAATGACTTTGCCACTTTACAAAATGACCAATAGGTGTTATCAAATGTTTATGGCCCATTAGGAACCACTTTTTCAAACAAAACAAAGCTTGGCATGCTTGCATGCATTACTTTGACTTTGTCATTTTGTGTGTTGTTTTGCTTGTTTGGTAGATTGAGTTTGTGCCTTGTTGATTGATTTGTAGTGACTTGAAGAGTGTGATTGTTGCAAGGACAAGGAGTGAACCTATACCCTCTACCAAAAAGGCAAGTGATGCTTCATACTTTCTATCCCATTACTTTCACTATGCATTAGTGATTTTGCTAAGTAAAACTTGCATGGATTTTTCTAAGTATAGACCTTGCTATAGGAAAACCTAGTGGATGAAACCATAGTGGAAATCTTCCTAAGTTAAGATTCCTATTACTATCAAGCTTAGCCTAGATAATAGAAAATATGGGTGGAATATATATTCACACTATGGAAAATTTCTAAGTCTGAGGACTTGTGTTTTTGTTTAATAAAACAACTAAGTTAATGAATCCCCTGGGTGGAATGGTAATTGCTTGGTGGTTTTTGGTTGAGTGGTTCACAAGGCCCATTTCTATGGTTTACCTTTGTGTATCTCACTTGTGGATGGCCACCCAGGAACAAAGAGATTTGAGATGTCAAATGTTGAGAAGCTTCAAGTGCAACCACCTGGCAATATGGGCTCTGCCATGATCATATAGGTTGCAAGAACTTAGCCAAATGGACAGTGGGTGGTAGTGTTTGATAGGTGGGAACGCGTCCATGTTGGTCTAAGGGAAGGCTTCTGAAATATCTTGTCTTGGGAAACCAAGTCTTGTGGGGAAAGTGCACCACCTCTGCAGAGTGTAAAATCTAAGTACTTAGCCATGTCCCTGGTAAAGGATAATTTGAGCATCAAGACATGGAAGCAATCAAGAATCTCATCATTCAAATTTCTAAGTTAAAACTTGTGGTTTGAACAAGGGTTGTTTGAAATCTTCAATCTTTGATGGAGAGATGCCTTGGTACAAGGATCTTGAAATCTTTGATTGGGAAAAATGATTTTGCCAAGCAAAACTTAGTATTTTCAAATGTTAAGGAAAAATCTATTTTGAGCAATGCAAGCCTCAACTCCACTTAGCCAAATGCATATAGATGTTAGACTCCACTATATTACCATAGTATCACTTGCCAATACAATTCAAATGTATTGACCCTTTGTGGCTGTAACTTGTATGTTGCAGGTTTGATTGATTTTAGTGAAGATTAATTGATTAGGATTACAAAGTCTACAACCAACATCTGCCTGTGGCACTTTGAAGATGAAGGACACCATGCTTATAGTTATTCCGCTGCAATGTAATGTAAGCCAAATGAGTTATGTAAGATGTAATAAAATTATGTTATTCCTGGTTATAAAGTTGTATTATGACCTTTGTTTCTTGATATTACATCTTAACTGTGGATGCTAGCTAATGATCCAGGGACTAGCATTGTAAACACAGGGGGGCTCTACCTTATTAAAGGTCGGGAACCCTATAAGGCTAATTTATGTGAGTGGGAGCTCCACCACATGAATGTGGAAGAGGTGGGGGCACCTCCTCTTGGCCGCCGGCCATGGGAGGGGCTGCCCCCTCTCCCCTAGAAAAGCCCTCCTCTCCTCCCTCACAAAGCACACCTTCTCGTGAAGGATCTCTCCCCTGTAGAATTATTCTCCCATGGTCTCGGACTAGCGACATACATGTTCCCAGTGGCTTTTCGTTTAGAAGGAGTTGCTGCTTCCGCTGCATCGCTAGAGCGAGGAGGCAGAGGTTGTTCGGTGGACCGGACCTGTGTGCGAGCACGGATGCGCTGCTGATTTGCGGTGCTAGAACTTTCTCTCGATCTTGAGGTCGGCAAGCGATCGACTACATCATCCACGAGTCAAATCTCGTTACACTTTGTCGGTCTTCAAGGGTATGATCTCTATGGATGTATATCCACCAGTTGCTTGTATCTAGTAGATAGATCTTGGTGCTTAGTAATTCCTATCATAGGAATTTTTTGTTTCTATGCTGCTGATACATTGCAAATGTATCTATAATTTTTGATGCTCCATGCTTGGTTTTATCCACTTTCTTGTGTTTTGTCCACACTTTGGAGTACTTTTCATATGATTTCTTGGACTAACCTATTAACAAGAGCCACAGTGCCAGCTGCCTGTTTTCTACTGTTTTTGGTTCCAGGAAAGTCAGAAAATGAATATTCTCGGAATTGGACGGGACAAAAGCGAAAGTGCCTATTTTTCCAGAAGACTCAGAGCGAATCACGAGACGGAGGAGGGCCAGGGCTGCCACACCACCCCAGTGCTGGCTAGGCCTGGCCGCCAGGCATGGTGTGGGCCCCAGCACCTCGGTCTCCGTCTTCGCTTATAAGAAGCCTTGACCTAAAAACTCAGGGGTTCGACGTTTTTCTAGAAGGAGTTCGCCCGCCACCACCAGATTCCATGAAATGCACCGAAACTCCGTTTCGCACCTGTCGGGACGGGGAATTAGAGGAGATCATCGCCATCATCATCACCATCGCTTCTCCATCGACCATCCATGTTTCCCCCATCTATGAGTGAGTAATCCCCCGCTGTAGGCTATGGGGATGGTAGGGACTGGATGAGATCGTTCATGTAATGGCATCAGATTGTTAGGGCATGGTGCCTAGTATCTTCTATTAGTACTTTATGACTTTGTTGTGACTTGTTATGCTTAATGCTTGTCACTAGGGCCCGAGTGCCATGATTTCAAATCTGAACATGTTATTGATTCATTATGATAGTATTGTTTATGGTCTTATCTGCAAGTTGTATACTACCGTTGTTGTCCGGAACCAATGGCCCCGAAGTGACAGAAATCGGGATAACTGGAGGGAATGGCTTTGATGTGAGGATCACATGTGTTCACGGAGTGTTAATGCTTTGCTCTGGTGCTCTATTAAAAGGAGCACCTTAATTGCCAGTAGTTCCCTTGAGGTCCCGCTGCAAACGGGCTGGCAGGACAAAAGATGTTGTGCAAGTTCTCATTGCGAGCACGTATGACTATATATGGAACACATGCCTAGGATTGTCTAGTACTTGGATGCTTTATCTTATTTATCTGCAATTGCCCTATGTTCTGATTGTTATGTGAATTGTCTTGTCCATGCAACGCCCGTCCATCCATCCCTATGCCTACCGTACTCGAATACCACTGTTTACTGCTTTTGGTACTACTGTCTTTGCTTTATTACTGCTGTTACTTTGCTATTCCTACTACAAATCTGTTGCTACTGATAAACTGCTGTGAGCAAGATTGTTTCCAGGTGCATCTGAATTGACAACTTAGTTGTTAAGGCTGATAAATATTCTTTGGCTCCCCTTGTGTCGAATCAATAAATTGGGTTTCACTTCCCTCGAAAATACTGCGATACACCCCCTATACTTGTGGGTCATCAAGACTATTTTCTAGCACCGTTGCCGGGGAGCATAGCTTTATTTATCAAGTTCACTTGGATTCACTATTGTTCAAGCTAAGTTTATTTTCTCCTTGTTTGCTTGTTTCTTTATAAAAAATACAAAAAAATTGGTTCCTACTCTAGTTGTTATTTTCACTGGTCTATTATTGTCTTGCTTTATCATGCTTGTTGTCAACGGTTGGTTTCTTTGAAACTGAATCTTATTGGCAAGGTGGGTTCACGGAGGATCAAAAATATTATTATAAGGAACACCGCTTGTCACAAAAAGGGAAACACTTATGGGGACAAATTGATAGATTGTATACCATTGCTAGAAATGTGTGCTCTACTTATAATGTTACTTTTTGCCTTGATAATCTTGTTGCTGTAGGAGGTACAAACACCTCCCTTTTCAATGTGAGTATAATGATAATGTTACCATATCTTCCTATGTTAAGGGAAATTATGACCTTTATGATGTGGAACAAATTGAGGAATTTATTGCTTGGAAGGGTGCATTTTAACTTGCTAGTTTGCTTGAAAATATTGATGATTCACCTTATAAGTATGAGGTTTATGGTATACTTAAATTTTGCTTTGATAATTACAAGGATGAAAATGGCTATATTCTTGAATATTTTAATAGATGCTTTCCACAAATGGAAGAGACTAATGCCTTGCAGGATCCTATGGAAGAAGAAATTGATGAACGTGAAATCTCATTAGATGAAAAAGAGGAGGAGAGTGATGAAGAAAAGGAGGAAGAATGGATTAGCTACCCATGTCTACCTTCTAATGAGAGTAACTCTTTATCCCTTACATTATTTGATTGTCCTCCATGCTTACTAAAGGAGGATGAATGTTATGTTCCTGAGGATTCTTTTGAAAATCTTTATAATAAAGCTCTAGTGCTTGTAGATCATGAAAAGCATGCTTTATGTGATAGTTATATTGTTGAGTTTATTCATGAGGCTACTAAAAATTATTATGAGAGAGGAAAATATGGTTGTAGAAGTTTTCATGGTATTGAAACACCTCTCTATCTGCTGAAAGTTTTGAAGTTACTCTTGTTTTATCTTCCTATGCCTGTCACTTTATTCTTTGTGAATTTATTTGCATACACGATTCCTATGCATAGGAAGTGGGTTAGACTTAAATGTGTTTTGAATTTGCTTCTTGATGCTCTCTTTTACTTCAACTCATATTTCTTATGTGAGCATCCTCTCAAACTATTATGCCTGAAGATGATAATATGTCTATTATTCTTGGGAGACCTTTTCTTAAATACTACAGGAGCTGTTATTAATTGTAATCAAGGGAAGGCGACTTTCAATGTGAATGACAAGGAACATACTGTCTATTTCCCCAAGAAGATTGAAAGGACTTATGGTTTGAATTCAATTGAACATGTTGAGGGCATTCAAGTTGGAGAAATATATTGTTCCATACCAAGAGAAAAATTTGAAACTATTATGATTGGGACCATTGCTATCAAGGTTGAGGTAACATAATCATTAGTGGAATACAAAGTTTTGTCTCATATGAAATTGTTTTGGTAACAAGACCTGATCAACCTTGTTAATAAAAGGATTTCATTGAACAAAACAATGTTTTCACCATAATTATCTCCGCTTACTTCTATTCTATCCATTTTAGTTTTTTCTTATGCCTAACTTAAAGGCGTTAAAGAAAAGTACTTATTGGGAGATAACCCAAAAGTTTTAGATGAGTCTTGGAAGTTATTACTTTAGTAATAACTGCTCCTTATCCTTTTTATTTGCTTTTTGTGCCAAGAATAACCTCTAATGAGAGAGAAGTAATGATTGGGAAAGTTGCTGTCCCGAAACAAATTTATGTGCTTCACCGTAAAAATTCATGTAAAATCTCTGTACGTCCTTTTGAGGCGTGAGTTTTTGTGCTTCTGCCCCAGGTTGTTATCTAACTTTCACTAGTTCAACACTTTTTGATTTGAGCAACAGAAGGTCTTCGAAAAAATTCGTCTTTACCTGCTGGTCTGTTTTGACAGATTTCTGCCATTTCCTGCATTTGCTTCTTGTTGGTTCCTTTTTTAGTTCTTTTGGGGAACTGAGCTTTTTAAGGGAAGTGCTACAGTATATAGTGTTTTAATGGAAGTTTATTTGGTGTTAGAACTGAATCTTGAGACTTATTTATCTTGAGTGCACTAATGTTGCTAATAAAGATTGTGTGAAGTTTTGTATGAAGGAAAAATTTCAGCTGTATGGAAGGAATGAGTAATGAGATGAAGGATGGACTAAAGCTCAAGCTTGGGGATGCCACACGTGTCACCCCAAGAAATATCCAAGAAGTACAAGCGCCAAAGCTTGGGGATGCCCAAGGCATCCCCTTCTTCATCAATAAAAATTCTAGGTTTCTTCCAAACGCTTCATTTTTATTGTTTCATGCACAGTTGTGTTATTCTTGGAGCGTCTTCTTTTTCGTTTTTGTTTGCTTTGTTTTCTTATTTTGCTGAATAAATTGGTTGGACCCCCCCTCTTTCGTACATTGGTGTTCAAATGGTTTGGTGTGGTTTGGAAAAGAGTAGGAAAGCTCATGCTTAAGTGGTAAAGAGAGCTTGTTTTTGACTGTGGCCTATGCTTTGTCATGCCATGCTTGATATTGTTTTGGCTTTATGCTTAGTATTCTTTGCTGTAGCATGACTTGTTATAAATAATTGAGATTGCTTAATGTGTCTTGGATGGATCATGCGTTGTTTTAGCATATTAAAGCATAGTATAGTGGTATTCTCCTTTGATGCTTTATTTGGGTCGACTTGGCGCATGCTCACACCATGTTATGACTATCTCAAGTCACCATAAGCCTTTATGATCCTTTAGTTTTCAACTTGTAGTATCACTTTATGCTTTGATCAATGATGTTTTTTCGCTCTACATGATTATGGCCATTATTTCTCTCTCGTTTGTCGCTCCCTTACTATTGCTAGCCTTCACTTCCACTGAGTGTTTTACTCATGTTTCCAACTCCCTTAAACCAAATATTGCCAAAGTGTCCACCATACCTACCTATTAGCATCATTTGCTACTTCCGTGCATATTTAATATGCCTTGTTTTCTTCCGAATAAAATGTTTGCTTGTTTTGAGAAAGTTAGTTAGTAAAGCTCTCACGAACTTGATGGCACACTTTATTTCCTACATTTAATAAACCTGAACCATTGTAAACTCTCCATCAAAGTTATATGCTTGCTAATTATAGGATGGAGATTAGCAGAACCATGCTGTCACGGGGAACACTTTCAACACTTGTAAATATATACCCAGTTGATACCTTGCTCTTTTGTTTACGGATGTCGTCGGTGTGAAATAAAAGGGGAGATTGTAAGTCCATGGAGTTATGTATGTGTATTAGAGAAACGCCTGGGCCGCTGGTCTAATCCATGCTGACATGGTGGAAACCTGTAGCGTAACCATAATGATATCTATGAAGCATTATTCTTATAAAAAAAAGAAAGAGATAACTATTGAGAAAAAGAAAGAAAAAGAGTTTTATGAGAAGAGGAAAGAGAGAAAAAAGCACCATTTTCCCATGGTAAATAAGAAGATTGCTGAGATACTCATTGTCTGCTTGCCTTGTCATTTTGATATGGGGATTCTTCCGTATCATCGGGCAAGGGGTACCCCGTTGGCGGTTCGCAATGATACGCACATACTTACGATGACAAGAACTTACCGGTAACTAAAGTTGAGTAGCATGAGGAGCGGCCCTCGTACTCAAGGGACTTGGGATTTTCAGTTTATAGTCTGTCAAGCATATAACTCAGATTGGACCTCACTTTCACCTTAACCACATTAAAGATGCTTATGGCAGGGGCAATGAGAGCTCAAAGCTAATGAGTACCATACTTTCAGCATTTGGAAGCCTTTCAAAATTTTCAAAACCTGTTCATTTCCTTGTTGAGTCTCCACACATTCTATGAGCACTTTCTTGAGAGCATAGTGGCCATTCTTAGTTCTATGTGCATTGTCCCAAGACTTGTTGATTGATGCATACCTTGATATTGCTTGTTTTAAACTATTTGTATCTAGTCACTCTTGTAAACTTTGAAGGTGTCCTATGCATTTATGTTTGCTACTCTATGAGGGACAAGCTGAATGCCACTATGCTATGTTTTCTTTATGTGGAACAAACAAACGTCTTGCAAGGCATTATTATTCATGAATCTTTTGTTTGTGCCTTTTCATGTTGCATCATAGTCTCTTTGTCTTATTGCTAGAACTTTGTCTTTCATGTTATGATTGAAGTATTATGATCCCAGCTTTGAATGTTTACAAATACTTTGGTTAAATATTCGATGGTGCATGTCACCTCAAAAATTATTCTTTCTTTTTATCACTTACCTACTCGAGGACGAGCAGGAGTTAAGCTTGGGGATGTTGATACATTGCAAACGTATCTAAATTTTTTATGCTCCATGCTTGGTTTTATCCACTTTCTTGTGTTTTGTCCACACTTTGGAGTACTTTTCATATGATTTCTTGGACTAACCTATTAACAAGAGCCACAGTGCCAGCTGCCTGTTTTCTGCTGTTTTTGGTTCCAGGAAAGTCAGAAAATGAATATTCTCGGAATTGGACGGGACAAAAGCCAAAGTGCCTATTTTTTCAGAAGACTCCAGGAGCCAGAATACGAGACGGAGGAGGGCCAAGGGCTGGCCACACCACCCCCAGGCGCGGGCTGGGCCTGGCCGCGCCAGGGCATGGTGTGGTCCCCCCAGGCACCCCCTCGGTCTCCCTCTTCGCCTATAAGAAGCCTTCTGACCTAAAAACTCAGGGGGATTCGATGTTTTTCCAGAAGGAGTTCTGCTCCGCCGCCACCACCAGATTCCATGAAACAGCACCAGAAACTCCGTTCTGGCACCCTGCCGGGACGGGGAATTGGAGGAGATCATCGCCATCATCATCACCATCACTTCTCCATCGACCATCCATGTTCCCCCCATCTATGAGTGAGTAATCCCCCGCTGTAGGCTATGGGGATGGTAGGGATTGGATGAGATCGTTCATGTAATGGCATCAGATTGTTAGGGCATGGTGCCTAGTATCTTTTATTAGTGCTTTATGACTTTGTTGCGACTTATTGTGCTTAATGCTTGTCACTAGGGCCCGAGTGCCATGATTTTAGATTTGAACATGTTATTGATTCATTATGATAGTATTGTTTATGGTCCTATCTGCAAGTTGTATACACACGTTGTTGTCCGGAACCTATGGCCCCGAAGTGACAAAAATCGGGATAACCGGAAGGGAATGGCTTTGATGTGAGGATCACATGTGTTCACGAAGTGTTAATGCTTTGCTCCGGTGCTCTATTAAAAGGAGCACCTTAATTGCCAGTAGTTCCCTAGAGGCCCCGCTGCAAATGGGCTGGCAGGACAAAAGATGTTGTGCAAGTTCTTATTGCGAGCATGTATGACTATATATGGAACACGTGCCTAGGATTGTCTAGTACTTGGATGCTTTATCTTATTTATCTGCAATTGCCCTATGTTCTGATTGTTATGTGAATTGTCTTGTCCATGCAACGCTCGTCCATCCATCCCTATGCCTACCGCACTTTTCGAATCCCATTTCCATTGCTTTTGTTACTACTGTCTTTGCTTTACTACTGCTGTTACTTTGCTATTCCTACTACAAAACTGTTGCTACTGATAAACTGTCGTGAGCAAGATTGTTTCCAGGTGCAGCTGAATTGACAACTCAGTTATTAAGACTGATAAATATTCTTTGGCTCCCCTTGTGTCGAATCAATAAATTGGGTTTCACTTCCCTCGAAAATACTATGATACACCCCCTATACTTGTGGGTCATCAGCCGCGAACCCAACACTTCACCCATTCCAGATATCTCCTGGACACATATCAGCCTTGATTTCGTAGAAGGCTTTCCTAAGTCAAATGGCAAAGAGATCATCTCGGTGGTGGTGGATCGCTTATCAAAATTTTCTCATTTTATACCCATGTCCCATCCATATACAATGTAATAAGTATCCAAGGCATTTATTGAAAATACGCTAAAATTGCATGGTCCTCCAATAGTCGTTGTTTCTGATCATGGCATAATCTTCACAAGCAAGCCATGGAAAGATATTTTTAGTGCCCTCAAAGTTGATATATGTTACAGTTCTTCTTACCACCCACAGTCAGATGGCCAGACTGAACGTATGAATCAGTGTTTAGAAAACTATTTGAGATGCATGATAGCTTCAGATCCTCACAAATGGACAACATGGTTATCCATGGCAGAGTACTGGTATAGTACTTCCTTCCATTCATCGCTCAAGGTAACACCGTTCCAAGCTTTGTATGGTTTCCCACCTCCCGTGCTCGGCGAGTTCTCTGTTCCTAAAAACCCAGATAAAGAGACTCAAGATTTTCTATCTCAACACTAGAAAATGCTGTTGTCCATCAAGATAACCTATAGAAAGCTCAATTTTGCATGAAGAAATATGCTGATCGCAATCGTGTGGAGCGCATGTTCACGCCTGGTGACATGGTGTACATCAAATTACAACCGTACAGGTTATCAACATTTGGTCTTCGTACATCCATGAAGCACCGGTCCAAGTTTTATGGTCCATTTCGTGTTCTAACTTGAGTTGGACAAGTGGCATACAACTTCAACTGCTAGCTACGGTGAACATTCACCTAGTTTTCCATGTGAGCCAACGGAAGAAGCATCTCAGACCAACACCAGTACCACACCCTGACCTACCCTTGGTGGGCAGCGATGGCAATATCAAAACAGACCCAGTGACAGTTCTCCAAACATGTCAAGTACCTCGTAACAATCTACTTGTTGTGCAGTGGCTTGTTCAATGGGCAAATTTACATCCTGATGATTCCACTCGGGTGGATGCCAACTTTATCAAAGCTACATTCCCGGAATTCTACAACACTACTGTCTGCGATTGGTTTGCACAAACATGAACTCCTTGAGGACAAGTTCGTGCCTAGGGAGGGGTATTGTCAGTACATGCATTCAGTTACCATCAAGTGGGTCCATAAAAAGGAGATCAAGATGAAGCCACATCGGCACAAGAGGTAATTACTGATACTACAGTAGTTTTAATTTTACCATTGTACTCGCTGAGCATATAAGCCAGCTCATCCACCCTGTGAGACATCATCGAATTATTGTAAGGTCAGTGACCAAAACATATACTGGAGTCTCTCCTCTTATGCAATACAAGCCTTAGATCGTGCATATACTTTTCCCCTTTTGTGTTGATTTATCCTCAAATCTCTCTTACTGAGTTCTTAGTTTATTTCTGCATGACAAGCGTTTCTTTTTTCCTTGATTTTCTTAGTTTATTTCTATTTCTATTTGGTGATTTTCTAGGGTTAGTTCCTAGATCTAAAATTGCTAGGGATTGCCTCAAATATCTTTTGTAGTTACACCGACTCAATGAATCTAGTATGAAACTGTGTTGAATCTTGAAAAAGTTTAGGATCTTGCATGAAATTTCCATGTTTCGTTGCTATTTTTTCAACAGAAATGTATAGATCTGAAAAAACGGTGTGGAAATTATTTCTATTATTCTACGATCTCGTTCCAGAAATATGTTGGAAAAATAAAAAATTATAAAAATACAAATATATTTCATCTCTAATTATTTGATCTTGACACATGAAACCGATCTCCTTTTGTTTCCATTGCTTGGATCTGTACCAATTTCGATAGAAACTTCCATGAATCAAGTGTTTTTCCCGATGAATCTGAAATTGGAATAGGTGTGGAACTAACAAAATTACCTCAAATGAACTAAAGAATATGCATATTATTGGAAGATACCTGTACATAACTTGTATGAATATTGTTGAAAATTTTGTGAAAAATCTTATATATGAAAATATTGATAAACCTTGTATGAATCTGGTCATGGATACATATATGAATCTGTTCATGGATACGTGTGTAAAATGAGGAGCGCACGAATCTCCAACACGACAAAGATATATAGTGCCGGGTGCCAACTTATTACATGTGGTATTACATTTCTCTACGCGCCCGCTATCTACTATGTTATATGTTGATCCAAATTCTACAAAGTAAAGGCCAACTTCTGACGGAGCGGAGCGAGGCCCGTCGCCAGAGGCTTGGTACGGATCATTGATGACCTAGGTTACCACCGCTATATATACTTCTTGTAAGCCGCCGGTTGGGAGAAGTCGCATCTGTGAAATCCCCGGCGTTGTGTAAACACTCTCCGCTATAGTGAAGTTTCGCTGGCTAGCGCCTGTGGTTTTTCCCTTCTCTTTGTTGGAGAGGGTTTTCCATGTTAAATATGTGTCCCCTTGCTGCGATTTTATTTTCGTTCTTCATTATTTACTTATTGCAAAGCTAACAAGTGGTATCAGAGCCCCAGGTTCTAATCTAGGGTTTGCGACATGTCATCATTGAAGTTCGATCTACCGCAGCTGGACTACTCCACAAGATTCTGCTTGTGGCAGGTGAAGATGCGGGCGATTCTCGCCCAAACTTCAGATCTGGGTGATGCGCTGGATGGATTCGGGGAAAAGGATGCTAAGAGCTGGTCTGACGAAGAGAAGCGGAAGGACCATAAGGCTTTGTCTATGGTTAACCTTCATCTATCTAATAACATTTTGCAGGAAGTCTTGACAGAGAAATCTGCTGTTGCCCTTTGGGGGAAACTGGAATCGATCTGCATGTCAAATGATCTAACCAGTAAGAGGCATGTGAAGATGAAGTTGTTCTCGCATAGATTGCAGGAAGGTGGATTGGTAATGAATCACTTATCTCTTTTCAGAGAGATTATTTCTGATTTGCAATCTATGGAAGTAAAATATGATGATGAGGATCTAGCCCTATTACTCTTATGCTCGCTGCCTAGTTCTTATACTCACTTTCGTGATACAATGTTGTTGAGCCGTGATAAGATAACCCTTGATGAAGTGCAAGATGACCTCAAACAGAGGGAAAAGATGAAATCTATAGTGCATGCAGATGGGGCGTCTTCCAAGGCTGAAGCTCTGCAGGTTTGTGGCAGGACCGAGCAGAGATTTAACAACCATGACAACCGAGATAAGAGCAAAGACGGCAGAAGTCGTTCGAAGTCCAAGGGAAAGAACAAGTTCTGCAGGTATTGTAAGAAATCTAATCATGTTATTGATGATTGTTGGAAGCTGCAGAATAAGGAGAAAAGGAACGGTACTTACCAACCGAAAGATAAGGATTAGGGTAATGGTAAGGCTGCTGTTGTTTCTGGTGATAGTTCTAACGGTGAATGTTTAGCCGTTTTTGCTGCTTGTGCTTCTCGTGATGATGAATGGATACTTGATACTGCATGTTCGTTTCATATTTGTTGTAACAAAGATTGGTTCAGTTCATATGAGTCTGTGCAGACTGGAGATTTTGTATGTGTGGGGAATGACAACCCATGCCATATTGTCAGAGTTGCATCTGTTAAGATCAAGACACATGATGGCGTGATGCGTACGTTGAATGAGGTGAAGCACATACCAAGCATGGCCAGAAATCTGATCTCCCTGAGTACCATGGACGTTGATGGATACAAGTACGCCGGTGGGCGTAGGTTGTTAAAGGTATCGAAAGGCTCTCTTATTCACATGATAGGTGATATGAATTCTGCTAAGTTATATGTTCTTAGAGGTAGCACTTTGCCTGGTATTGCTGCTGCTGTTACTGCTAATGATTCTGATGATTGTGGTAAAAAAAATCTGTGGCATATGCATCTTGGGCATATGAGCGAACATGGCATGGCAAAATTGGTTAAGAGAGAGCTGATTGATGGTTGCAACTTGGGTAAGTTTGAGTTCTGTGAGCACTGCGTTTTTGGTAAGCATAAAAGAGTTAAATTCAATGCTTCTGTTCATACCACCAAAGGCACATTAGATTATGTGCATGCTGATGTATGGGGACCTTCCCGTAAGACATCTATTGGTGGTGCTAATTACATGCTTACTATTATTGATGACTACTGAAGAAAAGTGTGGCCATATTTTCTGAAACATAAATCTGATGTTTTTGATGCTTTTAAGAAGTGGAAAGTTATGGTAGAAAAGCAAACTGAAAAGAAGGTAAAGGTACTATGTACTGACAATGGTATGGAATTCTGTTCTAATGAGTTTGAGGAGTTTTGCAGTAATGATGGTATGATCAGGAACCACACCATCCCTTACACTCCCCAGCCGAATGGTGTGGCTGAGCGCATGAACAGAACCATCATCTCGAGGGCTCGCTGTATGTTGTCCAATGCAGTATGCATAGACGTTTCTGGGATGAAGCAGCCAACACCGCGTGCTACCTCATCAACAGGTCACCTTCTATTCCACTTGATAAGAAAACTCCTATTGAGGTATGGTTAGGTTCGCCTGCTGATTATTCACAATTGAGAGTTTTTGGTTGCACTGCTTATGCTCATGTTGATACTGGAAAGTTAGAGCCTAGAGCTGTCAAGTGCATATTTCTTGGTTATGGTTCAGGAGTTAAGGCATATAAACTATGGAATCTTGAAACTAAAAAGATTTTGTTGAGTAGGAATGTTGTTTTCAATGAATCCGTTATGTATCATGACAGCTTGCCATCAGATCCCTCTCTTGTTGCTATTTGAGATGAGGGAGTTCGTGTGCAGGTGGAGCACCTGCAGAAAACTGTTGATAATAATGTTGTCGTTGATGATACTCATGAGGAAAATATTGATGATGATTTTGTTCAGCACTCACCTATTGTTTTGCAACAGCCACAGGAATCTATTGCTGCTGATAGACCGAGGCGTAACATAGTTCCACCTCGTCGTTTGATTGAAGAGTGTAATCTTGCTCATTATGCTTTGAGTTGTGCTGAACAGGTGGAGCATGATACTGAACCTGCTCCATACAATGAGGTTGTTGCATCCGTTGACCGCGAGAAGTGGGTTTCTGCTATGCAAGAAGAGATGCAATCACTTGATAAGAATGACACATGGGAAGTTGTGCGCTTGCCTAAACAGAAGAAGGTCGTCCGCTGTAAGTGGATATACAAGAGAAAGGAAGGTTTGTCTCCTAATGAGCCTCCAAGGTTTAAGGCAAGGTTAGTAGCAAAAGGTTTTAGCCAGATTCTAGGTATTGACTATAATGATGTTTTCTCTCCGGTTGTAAAGCATAGCTCTATTCGTACTTTCTTTGGTATTGTTGCCATGCATGATCTTGAGCTTGAGCAGCTAGATGTAAAGACTGCTTTTCTGCATGGTGAACTGGAGGAGGAGATTTACATGGACCAACCTGAAGGGTTGATAGTTCCTGGAAAAGAGGATTTTGTGTGCAAATTGAAGAGGTCGCTTTATGGTTTGAAGTAATCTCCAAGACAGTGGTACAAAAGGTTTGATTCATTTATGATCTCACAAGGTTTTAAGAGGTCTCAGTTTGATAGCTGTGTTTATATTAAGTTTGTTGATGGATCACCTATTTACTTGATGTTATATGTTGATGATATGTTAATTGCTGCCAAGAGCATGAAAGAAATCACTACTTTGAAGGCACACCTAAGTAGTGAATTTGAGATGAAAGATCTTGGTGCTTCTAAGAAAATCCTAGGTATGGAAATTAAACGGGACAGAAAATCTAGGTTGCTATTTCTTAGTCAGCAAAGTTACGTTGAGAAAGTTCTTCAACGTTTTAATATGCATGATGCAAAGTCTGTTAGTACTCCTGTTGCTCCTCACTTTAAATTGTCCGCATTGCAATGTCCTAGTTCTAATGAAGATATTGAGTACATGTCTCGAGTTCCTTATTCTAGTGCTGTTGGTTCCTTGATGTATGCCATGGTTTGCTCTTGCCCTGATTTATCATATGCTATGAGTTTGGTGAGTCGTTACATGGCTAATCCTGGTAAAGAACATTGGAAAGTTGTTCAGTGGATTTTCAGGTACCTCCGTGGCACATGCAACGCTTGCTTGAAGTTTGGCAAGACTGATGAGGGACTCGCAGGCTATGTGGATTTAGATTTTGCTGCCGACTTGAATAAGAGGAGGTCCCTCACAGGTTATGTGTTCACGGTAGGTGGATGTGTCGTGAGTTGGAAGGCAACACTGCAACCAGTTGTTGCTTTATCTACAACCGAAGCAGAATATATGGCTGTTGCTGAAGCTTGCAAAGAGTCTGTTTGGTTGAAAGGTTTGTATGCTGAGCTTTGTCAGGATGATTCTTGCATTAACCTGTTCTGTGACAGTCAAAGTGCTATTTACCTTACTAAGGATCAAATGTTCCATGAGAGAACAAAGCACATTGATATCAAGTACCATTATGTTCGTGATGTTGTTGCACAAGGTACGCTGAAGGTATGCAAGATAAGCACTCATGATAATCCTGCTGATATGATGACAAAGCCTGTTCCTGTTGCTAAGTTTGAGCTATGCTCAAGCTTAGTTGGTATAACTGCTTAGCCCAAGTGGCTATTGGCGCCAAAAGTATTTTCTTTGTTTGTTCAGGGAGATGATTACTGTTGATGCTACAAGAAGGAATTTGCCTCAAGGTGGAGTTTGTTATATGTTGATCCAAATTCTATAAAGTAAAGGCCAACTTCTAACGGAGCGGAGCGAGGCCCGTCGCCGGAGGCTTGGGCCAATGACCTAGGTTACCACTGCTATATATACTTCTTGTAAGCCGCCGGTTGGGAGAAGTCACATCTGTGAAATCCCCGGCGTTGTGTAAACACTCTCCGTTATAGTGAAGTTTCGCTGGCTGGCGCCCGTGGTTTTTCCCTTCTCTTTGTTGGAGAGGGTTTTCCACGTTAAATCTGTGTCCCCTTGCTGCGATTTTATTTTCGTTCTTCATTATTTACTTGTCGCAAAGATAACCTACTACCACTGCAGCTTTCAGTCCATCTCATACTCGGATCCACTAGCACCTACTCCTCGAAATACATCGACCAAACTAACAATATACTACCTCATTGGACTCAAAGTCGGCTATGTGACATGTGCACCTTCATACTGCGCATGTATGTCTAAGTAGAATTAGGACTCCAAAGACTACTCGGCCAGAGTCCGTGCTTGACTCCAAATCAAGCGGAGCCGATCGATCAAAAAGATCCTACTAGGTGGGGCTACGCCGAGGGCCGTCCCTACGCCGAGTCCGTCGGCACAACCTGCCTACCTAACATCGTTTTTGTCGCCGTGTCTGAACTGGGGCTACGCCGAGGGCGATACGTACGTCGAGGGCCACAGTCGCCGCATCCCTCTCTGCTACACCGATAACCGCGCTACGCCGAGGGCTATCCTCGGCACCTTCATCTACGCCGACGGCCGTCCCTACGCCGACGGCCGGGCTGGGTGGCTGGCCGGGGGAGGCCGCTACGCCGATGGCCCCGACGGCCGGCAATTGGCGCCTCAATGTATTCCTGTAGTGCATGTTGGAGAAGCAAGATGCTAAGATCGAGCTTGAAAAGAAAAAATTGCGGCGAAGAAGAGGTAGGAGTACTAAATCTTCTTGATGGTCGATACATCAATAATGGACAACATCTGCAAACCAACGTGTGGTTGGATGGTAGGAGAGTGGTTGTACTTTAGCTCACCAGAGTTCAAACCCCAGGTTTAACAGTGTATTGTACATAAAAGGTGGACGCCTATGGTGACTTTGCCAATCTCAAGACCCGATCCGCCGGCTCACTCTCTCGGAGATGCTCGGGTAGGGGGTGTGTGCGCGTGTTCATAGAGGTGGATGCAGGTACGAGCATCTAAAATTGTACTATGTTTCTCAAAATAAATAAATAATGGACGACATCTCGGTCTGTGGTCTACATTAAACTAAGAAGACTAATTTGAGACGGATGAAGTAGCTTGTGCAAAGGCACGGGTAAATGACTTCTATGCCCAAGCAGAACTAGGACTCCAAACTCCAAATAGACTACTCGGCCAGAGTCCGTGCTTGACTCCAAATCGAGCGGGGCCGATCGATCAAAATCTCCTACTAGGTGGGAGTCGAGACAGAGAAGGTCTCGGACTAGATCCTGCCTAGCTGATAATTAGCTACTCTACTATCACACACACAGCCCCATACCACGTACCAGTTCTTGCCCTAGCGCTAGCCACTTCTCTCCCAGGATCGATCGAAGTCCCTGCCCTAGCTAATCCTCCTCGATCGCGCGCCCGCCAGCGACGACTATGGTCACCGCACCCCGCGCGATCCGGTTCGGCTTCCGGTTCAACCCCACGCCGGCGGAGGCCATCTCCCTGTACCTCCGTCGCTGGGCCGTCGGCGCGCCGCTGCCGGACACGGCCGGGATCGTCCACGAGGCGAAGGTCTACCAGTTCGACCCGAAGGATCTCGCCGCCAAGTTCCCTCCGCTGCCCAAGACCGAGAACCGCTTCTTCTACACCACCTGCAAGCGTCAGAAAGCCGGAAAGGGCTACAGGATGTCGCGTGCTGCCGGCGCCGGAAGCTGGGTCTCAAACGACAAGAAGAAGGTCGAGAACAGCGCCGGCAAGAAGATCGGCTACCGCGAGCGCCTCCGCTATACGTACAGGGACAAGCGCCTCGAGTCGTACTGGCTGATGGACGAGTACCACCTGGACGGCGTAGCGGCCGTCGTCTGCAGGGTCCTCTGCAGGGTCTATCCCAAGACGGGATCCGTGTCTGCAGCAGGGGATCTTGCTCTTGACGAAGTTCAAGAACCCGCCAGGAGTACGAGTACCATGGCCGCGGCGGCCGTGCAGCCGCATCGTCAAGAACCGGTGGCGATCACGCAGCCGCAGGCGATCAAGAAGCCAGCAGTACTGCAACCTCGCGTCACGGTTCCGACACCCGTGGTGATCACGCCGCAAGCGCCCAAGACCAAGAGGCCGGCGCCGCCCCAGGTTACCGAGCCGACGGCGGCCCCTAAGCGGATGCGCGTTGCTGCGGCACTGCCGCCCCTCATGGTGCCACCACCTGGACCTCGACACGACGTGGTAGGGTGGAACACGCCGAAGCAACCGTCCTGGTATCGTGCTCCGGTGCTGCCCCGTGCTCCCACCACGACACGCTCACCGGTCGCGGCTCGTCCCCGACCGGCGGCCGAAGCGTCGACCAACGAAATGGACGTCGACGCGGAGCTTGAAACGACGCCAGTAGAGGAGGACCACGGCGAAGACGATGACTTGGCGAGGTGGTTGGAGGGAGAGCTGCCACACGAGGAGGAACACGGCATCATCCAAGAAGCCGGCAACGATGAGGACGATGACTTTGTTAGGATTAAGCACTCCGGCTGTCCGGCACCGGCACGGCGTCGCGTATACGAGTTGTATACGAGCAGTGGAGTAGTACACCTAGGTGCTGTTCCGGTTCAAACTTGGTTGCACCATATCGAGTAGTACTAGGAGTTGGATACCGATTGGGACTGCTAGCTAGCTAGCTTGGTACTACTTATACGCGTGTAACCGTGCTTGTACCAGATCAGATCGTGTGAGGTTGAAGCAATACAAGAAACAAAAAGGCACGAGACGGGCCTTTGGCAAATAAGTCTATTTGCGTGTGCGTGCGTGAGTGTACTAGTTAGATCAAAAGAATCGATCGACTAGCAGCACGTGCATCTCGGCGGAAGTTATCGGATACGTGCGTGTCGTCTCGTCGGAATTTCCTCGTCGGTGTCGTCGGAAAGTAGTCGGCGGCCGGGGCGTTGAAATTTCGCCTACAACTCCGTCCGGCAATAAGTTCTTCATGCTTGCGGTGGATGATCATAGTAAATACATGTGGATTGTGTTGCTGAAAAGTAAGTATCAAGCACAACAGGCATTCGAGAAGATCAAGGAAGCCGGAGAGTTTAAGGTGGAGGCGAAGATAAGATCTCTACGCATTGATCAGGAAGGCGAGCTGCATCAAACCGTGTTGACCATGGCACGAAGGATGATGAAGAGTAAAGGTTTGCCAGGAAACTTCTGGGGTGAGGCAGTCAATACGGCTGTGTATTTGCTAAACATGGAACCAACTGAGAGTGGAGTTGGTATGACTCCGTATGAAGCATGGTACGGACGGAAGCCCTCGGTTGATCATCTTCGTACTTTTGGATGTGTGGCGCATAAGGTGAATCAGAGTACTCCAATGATCATGACAGGCTATGAAGGCTCGAAGGGATACCGTTTGTGCAACCCCTGTACCAATAAGGTGGTTTTCACGGACGACGTAGTCTTTGAGGAAGAAAAATCATGGAATTGGGGCTCCAAGGAACCGGAATATTCATCTTTTCACATCACGTGGGATCTTGAGTATGAAGAAAATATGGATCAACCAAGCTTATCTTTGTCAGCAAATTCAGACCCAGAAGAGATTGAAGGTCTAGGGGATGCTCTAGGCGTGGACACCAGGCCAGAAGCACTAGGGATACTCCCAGAAGGAAAAGTGTCCGGAGAAAAGGCTAGTCCGTGGTTAGAAAAAACAGAGCTAGAAGTTGTTGTGTTTAGCTCATCATCCGCTAATACAGGAGGTGATGATCCACGTGAAGAGCTTGGGGCAAAGGAGTGTCCAGAAGTGCAAGGGCCATGTGATGTGGTGGTGAGTCAAGAAATTGGCTCAGAAATAGGCATGCAGGATACGCTGCATGTAGAGCCGTTGGCTCCAGGAGCTCTATGTGGAGGCACACAAGGTTCAGAAACTGAAGAAACAAACGCGTTATCGGACGCAGAAGAGTATGTCGCAGAGCCTCCGACTGCACTGGAGATGAGACGACTACGACCGATGCAAGCACGCATGCGAGACGTGCTGGACTACTATCCGAAGAAAGAATTTTGGACGGTAAATTATCTGGTGAAGATGGAGTACGAGAATCAATGTTTGTTCATCAAGGAACCAGTGAAGACTGAAGACACATTCATGGACAATATCGACAAGGAGGACGCGGAAAAGAAGGACGCGGACGAGAAGGGTCGATGTGAAACCATGGAGAAGCCGGCGAAAGCAATGTCGGTGACATGGGTGCCAAGGAAGGGGATGGCGAAAGCAATGCTAAGAAGACGTCGGCGAGGAGCAACCGGCGCATTTGGGACCCCGGTCGAAGACGAAGAGAGTACGTCGTGCTTAGGGGGTGATTGTTAGGATTAAGCACTCCGGCTGTCCGGCACCGGCACGGCGTCGCGTATACGAGTTGTATACGAGCAGTGGAGTAGTACACCTAGGTGCTGTTCCGGTTCAAACTTGGTTGCACCATATCGAGTAGTACTAGGAGTTGGATACCGATTGGGACTGCTAGCTAGCTAGCTTGGTACTACTTATACGCGTGTAACCGTGCTTGTACCAGATCAGATCGTGTGAGGTTGAAGCAATACAAGAAACAAAAAGGCACGAGACGGGCCTTTGGCAAACAAGTCTATTTGCGTGTGCGTGCGTGAGTGTACTAGTTAGATCAAAAGAATCGATCGACTAGCAGCACGTGCATCTCGGCGGAAGTTATCGGATACGTGCGTGTCGTCTCGTCGGAATTTCCTCGTCGGTGTCGTCGGAAAGTAGTCGGCGGCCGGGGCTGTGCTAACAGACTTGGCGAGGTGGCTGGAGGGAGAGCTGCCACACGAGGAAGAGGAACACGCCAAGATCCAAGACAAGGAAGAAGGCCAGCTTGAAAAGGCGCCAATAGACGAGGACCACGTCATCACCCAACAAGAAGCCGGCAACGACGACGCCGGTTTTGTGGGCGAGCTCGAAGTGAAGCCACAGGAGGAAGACGCAAGCGTCCAAGATGAAGAAGAAGGCCAGCATCAACATGCGAGCTCACTTGAAGGCTGGGTGGTTGATGAGAGAGGAGACGACGACGTGGTTATACAAGATTTCTTCGAGGGCATGGCCGATCCGATCGACGGTGAAGACCAGGAATGGCTCTGCAAATCTCTTGCAGACTACGCCGGCGATTTACAATATTAGCCTTTGTAGCTAGGAATTAGTACATGATCACTCTCAAACAGCTAGCGGGCGATTTGTCATTTGCTCCTCGATCTGTATTGTACGTATCCAACTTTTAGTGAAGATATGTATACAGTATTTTGTCAAAACACAAAACTATGTATTACGTGGAAATGAATATAGATTGCGTTCATCATGAGTTCTGGCGAGTTTTATATGCCAAATACACTTTGGGAAAAGTGGATACAAAATGCACAATGAATTCCTCTGGCTACACCCGGCCTCTGTGAACTATGTATTGATTTTTTTTTTGTGGAACTGAACTTCTTTTTTTGAACTTGCCTGGAAGTGAACCTTTTTTTTTGAAAGATCCAACCTCAGTTGGCATTTCATTGATTTAAGCAGAGGGAACTTACAAGTAAAATCAGACCATGATCACCACATGGTAGGTCGAAAAACAAAAATACCCAAGGGAGGGAAAAGGAAAAGAAAAGGACACTAAGGAAAATCAAGTGGCTCAAAAAGCAGTTTCCGTAGCGCCATGGCGGCAGCAAAGGTCCAAGCTCTAGCTTCGTCCTTGATCCGAGTCACCATGGCCGCACATGCATCCAGCGCGCCTATCTTCAAAAACTAGACGGTTCCGCTCACTCCAAATCCCCCAGCAGATGAGGATGAAGAGCGATCTGAAGCCTTTTCGATGTCGACTGTTCGTTTGATCATTCATCACTGCCCAGACATCCACTAAGCTCGACGCATGCATCCACCGACAAGGCTCCAACGCCCTACAGTTTGGCCATTGCGTGACTGCCGTCCCTGGAAGTGAGCCTTAAGGCACCAATAGACGAAGACCACGTCATCACGCAAGAAGCCGGCAACAACGACGCCCGGTTCGTGGGCGAGGTCGAAGTAGAGACACTAGAGGAAAACGCCAAGATCCAAGATGAAGAAGAAGGCCAACATCAACATACGAGCTTACTCGAAGGAGCCTTGCTTCAGTATCCTCCTCCCTCCCTCCCCCCCGGCATCGGGCGGGATCGGGGTGAGGTCGAGTCATCGTACAGTCAGCCCGTATACAACGTGCGTGCATACTTAGATCATGCCGGATTGGGGTATGTGGACTTGTATTACACATAGTTTGAAACGGGCATAAGAAATTCAAAAACGATCCAAACAGTGTGAAACCTTCGCGTGGTGTCATATTATGTGATATAGTTGCAATAAAATATATAAAACTTGGTATATTGATTATGTCTCAAAAAACCCTTCACAAAATGACATATCTCATTCGAGGTTTCATGGCTTTTGGGTCAAATGACCAATGTTATGGCTAGAATCAATGCATAGTTTGTGATAATGTGCCCATATTATGCATGCATATACACCATGAGATGGCGACAATGTTGCAGGAAGGAGTTTTTCTTTTCGTCATACCAAAAAGCCATTTTTTATTTTCTGAGCGCAGAAAACGGGTGTTTTATGAAGCAACCATCAAATGTCTAATTCAAAATGCTACCACCCTATTTTTGAAAAATACTAGACCATCTTACATGGACAATGTACCAACAGGGGATCTCAAGCCTTTCCGTCCTACTTCAAAAAAATCAAACATTTCCGTCCATCCCTGGTGAAAAAGACAAATTCTACCAAATCAGCAGGAAGTGGGTCAGATATTAACTACAGGTACATGATTTGGTGCTCATGATTTTTTACAAAAATCATTTTTAGGTTCACAATATGCTATTTCATCAGAGATTCACTTCAAGTTTAGCGAGACTCACCCCCGAGCTAAGAATCTTCATGCCCGCCGTTCGACAAAGTTTGACGATAGTTTAAAATGGGCATACGAAATTTAAAAAACAATCCAAACAATGTGAAACCTTCGCATGGTGTCATATTATGTGACAAAGTTGGAAGGAAAAATATAAAACTTGGTATATTCATTATGTCTCAAAGAAACCTTCACAAAATGACCTATCTCATTTGAGGTTTCTTGACTTTCGGGTCAAATGACCAATATTATGGCTAGAATTAACGCATATTTTGTGATAATGTTCATATTGTGCATACGTGTGCGTCATGGGATGAGGAACAATATTGTAGGAGGAAGTTTTCCTTTTCGACGCACCAAAAAACCATTTTTCATTTTCCAAGCGTAAAAACAGGGTTTTTTGTGGAGCAACCACCAAATGGCTAATTCAAAATTCTACCACCCCATTTTTCAAAAATAATATACCACCTTACATGGACAATGTCTCAACAGGGGGATCTTAAGCTTTTCCGTCTATCCCTGGTGAAAAAGACAAATTTCTACCGAATCGATAGGAAGTGGGTCAGGTATGAACTACAGGTACATGATCTGATGCTCATGATTTTTTACAAAAAACATTTTAAGATTCATAATATGCTAATTCATCAGAGATCCACTTCAAGTTTAGCGAGTCTCAACCCCGAGCTAAGAATCTTTATGCCTGCTGTTTTAAACGGGCACATAAAATTATGGCTAGAATCACAACATAGCTTTTGATAAGTTGATATGGATATCATATTTGGATTCCTCTCATTTTTTGATCAATTTAGACATATTACTTGTCGAATTCCGATTTACGGATTTAAAGATATTAATTATTCCATATTAAATAGAAAAATACAAAAAATAAAATCATTATATTTTTATTTGAATTCAATAATATTTTTACTTATTCATTGTTATTTACTTAAATAATTGTTTATAATTTCAAAAAATAAAAACATGTGACATGATGATATAAGAGTTAATAGGATTGATATCATAGTATTGATAACAAGGTATAAATTGCTTTGTGAAAACTGTTTCTGAAGGAACGGAGAAGTTAAGCATGCTGGGGTGGAGTAGTGAGGATGGGTGACCGACCGGGAAGTTTGACCAAGACTATAATTTGATCAAAGATTAAGTATAATTAGTATTAAAAATGTTCCAAGTGAGAGATTAACGAGTCAAACAATTCAAAAATTAAAAAAAAATGAGAAAAAAATTTGATTTTTTTACAACCGCCCATTAGCCTTTGCCGACGGGGCTACACTGACGGTTGCCCTCGGCGTAGCCTATGCCGACGGCTTTTGGATACGCCGAGGGCCTCCGTGGCTGCGCCGAGGAGGATCTTTGCCGAGGGAGCTATGCCGACGGCTATATGATCTACGACCGTCGGTCTACCGTGCCATTCCTGTAGTGATGTCATGTCTTTATAAGCCTTTATGTAGCTTGCCCATCATATTCACGCCTACGTGAAATGACTTACTTTTCATAAAGACCCTTGATTGTGACAAGCTTATGATTCTGGTCGGAAATTGAAGATCATATAATTTTATACTGGGTAGTAACTAACAATTCGTGGGTAACATTGTGTTCTCCTTCACACACACTTCATTATTGTGCATAAGGTTTTCATTGTTGGTGCAATGCATGTCATATCTTTATATTCGTTTATTTATGTAGTTTGCCATCTAAGTTCACGGCATGCAGTGTGAAATGACTTATTACATACTTCCTCTATTCAGTAATATATGATGTTTGAACAAACTAAATTAATTTGCTAAAAAAACATATATTAAAACAAAATTTAGAATTGCTCATGAAATGGTTCACGGTTATCTATGGAAAAACACGGGGATGGATGAAAAAGGTGCTCATAAATTAATTAGAAAGATGTTTTTCAAAGCCCCATTTTAATATAAAAATTACATTGAAATCTTTAAAATGAAAGTTAAGATAATATAAAATATTGCACTTCGAACTATTTCCTAGAAAATTAATGGCCATAGAGGGCAATGTGCACACCTCTGGCATGCTAACCCAGAGATGTAAATCCACATATGGTTAGTGTACAACTAAGAGAGAGCGTTCTTTTGGCGGCCACCCATCTTTCACCGGTGGAAAGTGCAAGGTTAACTGGAAGAAAAATCTCATGGTGGCCTCGATGTGTTGTGCCTTGACTCGTTTGCGAGATCTCTCAGGTTGTGCTCGCCTTAGTTGGAGTGGAATGCCTTGGATACAATAGGGCTGGTTTGGGGAACCTGTTCTGCTTAGCTGACATGGACCTCTTCTATGTGGATAATTCGATTTCTATTAGCAATGGTGTAATCGCGGACTTTTGGCATGTACCGTGCATATCGGGGTACCATCCCATTGGCATTTCCCCGGATATCTACCGTATATTTAGAGGCAAGAATTAGGCCGTTGTGAATGCTCTCCGCGAGGATGCTCCAATCAGGCAGCCAGACTTATCCTCTAGGCTCCGTGTGCACCATTTATGACATTTTTGATATTTGTTCCTAGCTGCAGGATGTGATCCCAAAACATGACAATCAAGACCCCATCACATGGCATTTCTCTTACTCGAGACTCCATCAATTGTCGTTTCTTTTCCTTGGGTATTTATTCCGCCTCATCGGCATACCTTCTCTAGTTTATTGGTGCAACCGCCTCTTCCCAAACTCTTTGGTTTAACACGCTTGGGTTTCTCCAAAAAAAACTAGTTGTTGGCTTAGTTGATCATCCAGAACCAATTATGCACGATGACTTGCCTTTAGTGCCATGGATGGCCCAATTTTGTCGATTGCCTCCTTTGCCGGCTGGAAAAGGAATCTGTGAATGACCTTTTTTCACATTGATGTTTCTCTTCCCGCATGAGGATTGCAATTGGATTGGAAGCCCACACCTGCATCTGGCTAGATGAGGTGGGCTGCGTTCGGTGATGGAACGTTGAACAACCTCAGTTCTCCATCCCAGCGCTCCTCGGATGGCTATTGCATTTATGATCACTTTTGCCGCGTGGAATCAGTAGAATGAGCGCAACTCTTGGATTTTCATACATATTTCACATATTCCAAGTTTGATTATCTTTGACATCAAGTTCTTGGTGAATTTTATTCCTGGAGAGTAGTCATGTGTATTTTCTTTGTTTCTTCTAACATGCCTATTTCCGTGTTGGATGGAGCTAGCCTCAGCCATGTAAAATTTTACACTCTTCTCCTTAATCAATGAAAAAGGCTATTGTTTTGCCTCATTACAAAAAGAGTTTGGATATGATAAATTTCTTGTGAAATATTTAGGACTTGTTGGTACTAGGGTTTTTAGGAATTCATGGGGATAATCCACATAGGGATTTGGTTAAACCTGTACCTTCAATCAATACTATCAAATCCTCAAAAAACACCAATTCCCAATCCACTAGTGAGGGGTATAGTATTGGGTATCACGTAAAATACAATAGGATTTATAGGAAATTTGGGAAAAGTTGGATAAAATACACTAAAATGAAATATGGTTTTAGAAATAATTCATGATTTGGGGTTTGGTGTATATAGTCCTCGGAAATTGCTAAAAAGACACTAGTACCAAATAAGCCCTTGGGATATATACTCTAGTTATGGGTGTATGGTGCATTAAAACGTATCCATGAACTTTGTTGTTTATTGTGACATATTTCAACATATTTGTATCTTATTCCATGTTATTGCCATGTTTTACATTGATTTTGGGGATTCTCCAAAAGAAACCTTTTATTGGGTTATAACACTGCACATCAGGAATTTTTCGTATTTTCCACTTCTAGGGAGCTTCTCGAATTCAAAAAGACCTAGAATTTTTTCTATAGGAGTTCTTTGTATCAAGATGAAGACCTTGAGAACTTGGACCGGGCGAGGAGCTGCACGAGAGCCGAGAGAGGGCCCACTGGGGCCTACTTCGGGCCGAGAGAGTTGGATGATGCTGATCTTCGCTTCCCAGAACTCCCTGTGACCTACAAACATATATATGTATGACCCCCTCAGTGATTTCACGATAGAGAGAGGTGGAGGAGATATGAAATAGACATGGCAAAGAAACATGGACAATACCTTCGAAGATTGGAGGGGGAATCATTGTCGGAGTCTGTCACATCCCAAGACTTCGAAATTGAGACTCGATTTGTTTTGCATTTGCATGTCTTTCATAAGCATTGCATTGCATCCATGTAAAATTTTGCAAGATTTAAATTTGAAAACCCTAACCCAAATCGGTTTTGCAAATAGTCCTATGAGGATTAAATAAGGATTTTATAAATCCAATATTTTTGAACTAAACAAAGAGATACAAAAATAATCCTAAAATGACCTACTAAATAATAGGAAAGTTTAGAGACAAAATTGAGCTCATTTGGAGCTATTATGGAAAAGTTATGGAATAAATACAAACAAACAAAAGTTATAAAAGAAATATAATTTACACGGATTATAAATCATCTATTTTGGTTTGGACATGAATAATGTTCATTAACATCTTAAAACAATATAATGAATTTTAGAAACTCAAAGAAATTTGTTTGAATCAAATCTGAGTTCAAACACAAATACTAGAGAAGAAATAAGAAAAAAATAAATTAAGAGGAAAAAAGAGAACTAAACCTACACTGACCAGCCGAGCCACCGGGCTAGCCTAGTGCCTAACCATCGCCGGTGCGCTGCACGAAGGCCCAGCCGGCCCATCCTTCTATATTGCGAGCGTAAGCAGCAGCAAGAGCAGTGCAGCCCAGCGCAACCTGCTCTCCTCCCTTCTCTCTCTGGCCAGTGGGACCCGTAGCCTACTTCTTCCCCGGACGGAGAAGGACTCGATTGTGTGAGTCTGTAACGAACCAAACGGGAGGAAACCGCACGAGCGGTCCTAATTCTTTACTTGTTGCGTCAGTTTGGTCCCCAAACTTTGGAACATCGAGGTCCCAAATCTTTGTTATGTGCTGCACGCCAGGTCCTAAATCGCTCGACCGCTTTTGACCGTTGCCACGTCGGCTGTGTTCGTTAGGCGGGAGATTTCCAGCGGGCTGGCTGATAGGAAATATGCAAATGAAACCCTTCTCAGCTACCAGCCCTTAGTTCTTCTCCCTCTCTATTTCTTCTCTAGCCGCCGCCTGCCGCCATGAGCACATCCGGGAGCTCGTCTGCTTGGAATTGACCGTGGAGGAAGGCAGCTTCTCCATCCCCATGGCAAGGAGGTGTAGTGGCTTCTCTCCCGCCACCTCTTCCGCCGGGAACACTGCCACTTGTGCCATGCCCGTGATGTCTGATTCGGCAAACCATTCGCTTGGTCTCTCAATTGACCGCCAATCCAGGTCGTGTGTTCTACAAATGCCCTAACCACCGCGTAAGTTGTAGCTTTGATTCGATTCACATGATTTTCAGATTCGATTCAATCCATTGTCTCATTTTGTTTCTTGATTTCTTCACAGGTTGCTCCAGAACCTTGCAACCACTACTGGGAGAATGGAGAAGACAATTATGTTGATTTTCTTGTTCGGAATGGCTACAACTTGGAAGAAAAAGAGGAGGGAGAAGTAGATGGTGGACAGAACAACATGCTTGATGTGGTGAAGAAGATGGATGAGCTAATAGTGATTTGCAAGCATGTGTTTGCTGCAATTGTCTGTATGATTGTCGTGACGTTGTATGTAGCAATATGAAAGTAGATCTATGTACTCGAAATTGTAGTACTAACGCTTGTTGTGATGTTATAGTACCAATGAAACAAGCTAATAAGTTTTAGTCATACATCATAAGTTTCAGTTATACATCATAGTACCAATGAAACTAGCTCTAGATCGACTCCAGATCTTTACAAGCTATTAAGTTTCAGCCAAAAGAAACTACCCCGCTCTAACAAGTGCACTGTAAACAAGTTTGAACTTACACGGTTTGATTGAAACCAAAGCTACATATGAACATTAGGTTTCTTTCAAACCTAGCCAAAATATGAACTAAAAATGTTCCATAATATGCACACATTGCCATTCCATCATCTAAACATTGGGTACTTTGTTCTCCTTCTTTGACACTGGCTTCTTCTTCTTTGTCTTCTTCAAACCAAGTGTTTTCATAGGTGGTCTTGGAGGTGGTAGCTCATCCCTGCAGCTTGCTATGAATTGACTCTCAGGAATAGGACCTGGTGGTGCAGTCTGAGATTGCTGAGTTGCTAATGCCTGCATAACAAGTGTACATGAGTGATACAGTCATATCCTAGTGATGCAGTATGAATGAACCAGATTATGTACATTGTTGACTCACTTGTTCCTGTAGAACCTGAATCACACTAGAAGATGTAACACTATAACTCATAGCAGAATCCACAATACTAGCTGTTGCACTTTTGGCCATCTGTGGTAGTTTCTTTTTCTGAACAAGTAATGATTGAACAAATGAAAGTAATGATTGAACAAATGATGTAATCAGTAGTAATCACAGGAATGTACCTTGTCAGTAATCTTTCTCCTCACTGGCATTTTTGTTGGAATTTTAGTGCCATGTTCTTCCTGTTCATCATCAGGTAGCACAACCTGAATTGGTTGTGGTTATGTTGCATCAGTTGCATGTTCCTCATCATCAGGTCCTTGTGCTGCATCAGTTGCCTGTTCATTAGTTGTTGCATCATGTGCTGCATCAGGTGCTTGTCCTGCTGCATCAGGTACTTGTCCTGCAAAGATCGTGTGCTTGTCCTACAGCTCTACCAAGTGTTGGGAACTTCCTTTTGTTGTGACCAGGTTCATTGCAAACACTACAATGCCCAACTATGCCATGTCTGCTGAGCCTTGTGCCACCTTCCTCCTCTAGTGGACTTTTCCTTCTCTTCTTACTAGGCCTACCAGCTTGCTTGTCAAATTTAGGTGGCCTGATTGAAGGACCATTCATTTTCTTCCACATTCTAGGATCACTGCATGGCATTATGATCCCACCATAAGCTGCTTTGAATGCATCTATGTTGTAGCACTTATGAACAACTGATCCAGGCTTGATCCTTTCATGCCTAAAAGCAGCGTAAGCATGTCTACAGGGGATTCCTGATAACTGCCAGGCCCTACATGAGCACTCCATTTTATCTATGTGTACCTATATTCACCATGCAAACCATTAACTTTGAACAGATGTTTAGCAGCAGGCACTGCTTCATAATTGTTTGCAAAGTCAATGTTTTTGTCTAGCTTTTTCCTAATTTTTGGACAAATGCTGCCACACATTTATTCTACTTCTTTGTTCTTGTTGAAATACCTAAGCATAATCTGATCTTTGATTTTCTTCAAACTGGTAACTACTGGTAGTTCTCTAGCATCAAGTATGTGAAGGGTTTCGCAGCATAGTAAATCAAAATTTTCTACGGAAGCGAACAGAGGGAAAGCCAAGATCTAATCTAGGAGATGCAAACAACGAGAGAGATTGGATTAGATCTTCATACCCTTGAAGATTCAAGACAGTGAACGCTCATTCGAACGTGGGTGATGTAGTCGTACTCGCTTCTCCTCCTCGCGATCCGATCCGATCTAGCACCACAAGTGGCGGTGCCTCCGTGAGATGCACACGTGCAGCACCTCGACGTCTCCTCCTTCCTCGGACCAACAAGTATGGTGGAGAGATGGATTGGATCTACAACACGACGGCGCGGTGTATATGGTGGAGAATTTCTGTAGCAGGGCTTCGCCTACAAACAGTCGGGAGGGAGAGAGGAAGGCAGCAGGGCAACTAGGGCTTGGAGGAAGGTGTGTTGTGTGGGGAGGGGGCGCACCAGCCCTCTATATATAGAGGGGGGATGAGGCCAGCCCTTGCCCATCCTCCAAGCCTATCTCTAGTTTAAACGATTTAAACTTATCCCTTTATCTAGAAACCCTATCTCTAGTTTAAACGAGTTTAAACTTATCTAGGATCGGCTGGGCCCTATGGGGCCTTGTGCCCCTGGCCCAATGCGGCCAGGACACTCCCTCATAGGCCCATGCCCCCTCCCGGAAGGTGGGACCACGTTGGCCCCCTTCCGGAAGGTTCTAGAAGCTTCCGGTACAATACCGATTAATCCGGAACAATTCCGAACTCCAAAAACTGCACTGCCTTATATGAATCTTATTCTCCGGACCACTCCAGAACCTCTCGTGATGTCTCGGATCCCATCCTAGCGTCGAGACACGTTAAGTGTGTGACCCTGCGGGTTCGAGAATATGCAGACATGATCTTCTATCAATAATCAACAGCGGGGTCTGGGCACCCATATTGACTCCTACACATTCATCGATGATCATATCGGATGAACCACGATGCCAGGATTCAATCAATCCCATATATATATTCCCTTCGTCTCGCGATATTTTACTTGCCCGAGATTCGATCGTCGGTATCGTCATACCTAGTTCAATCTCGCTCACGCAAGTACTTTACTGCTCCGTAATCCGATATCACTTTGTGATTAACTCCTTAACCACATGCTTGCAAGCGGTGTTGATATCGACACGAGTGGGCCCAAGTATATCTCTCCGACTTGGGAGGGACAAATCCCATCTCGATACATACAACCCAACCGATACTTTCCGATCACCTGAGAGACACCTTTATGATCACCCTCTCATAGGATGACGTTTGATGGCCTCAAAGCTTTCTTCCGATACCAGGGAGTTGTATTATCTCATGGTCTAAGGAATACAATATTTGACATAGGAAAAGCTTCGCAAAGATGAACACAATGATACGATCTAATTGCTTCGCTTAGTTTGGTCTCATCCACCACATCATTCTCCCAATGATATGATCTCATTATAAATTGACAACTCATGTCTATGGTTAGGAAACCTTAACCATCATTGATCAATGAGCTAGTCCATAGAGGCGTACTAGGGACACGGTGTTGTTCACAAACCACACAAGTATTAATGTTTCCGCTTAATACAATTCTAGCATGGAATATAAACTTTATCATGAACAAGAATTATAATAATAACATCTTTATTATTGCCTCTAGGGCATAATTCCAACAGTCTCCCACTTGCACTAGAGTCAATAATCTAGTTTACATTTGGCAACAATCTCACACCCATGGCACTGAGGTGCTGATCATGTTTTACACGTGAAAGAGGTTTAGTCAATGGATCTGCGACATTCAGATCCGTATGTACTTTGCTGATCTTCAGATCTCCATCTGCTATATAATCTCGGATTATATGAAACTTGCGGTTGATATGCTTGGTCTTTGGATGATATCTTGGTTCCTTAGCGAGTGCTATGGCGCCAGTGTTGTCACACAATATCTCCATGGGTCCAATGCACTTGAACCACGCCAAGCTCGATGATGAAGTTTCGATCCAAACTCCTTCACTTGACGCTCGCGGCAGCCATGTATTCCGCTTCTCATCAGATCCGCGACCACGCTTTGCTTGCAGCTTCTCCAGCTCACAGCTCCTCCATTCAAAATATACACGTATCCTCCTCGAGATTTAGCATCATCCTTGTCGGTGTCGAAACTAGCATCGACGTAACCTTTACGACGATCTGCTCATCACCCCCATAGACTAAGAACATTTCTTTAGTCCTATTTAGGTACCTTAGGATGTTCTTCACGGCTGTCCAAAGGTTCCACTCGGATCACTTTGATATCTCGCCGTCCAAACTAAGAGCATTGGACACATCCGTCTAGTACACAAAGATGGCATACATGATGGAACCTATGGCCGAGGCATAAGGCACTTTGCTCATAGCTTCCCTATCATTTATCAGAATGGACACGAGCCTTGCTCAATATCTTACCTAACAACATAGGCACTGAACCTTTCAATGCCTTCTCCATTCTGAACCTTTTCGTAACTTTGTCTAGGTATGTACCGCTTAAAGCTATCAAAGGCCTTTGTCTATCTCTATAGATTTTGATACCCAATATATAAGCAGCTTCACCTAGGTCTTTCATTGAAAAACACTTGTTCAAATAACTCTTCACATCGTTAAGCATGTTGATGTCATTTCCAATAATCAATATGTCATCCACATATATTACCAGAAACGTCACCGAGCTCCCACTCACTTTCTTGTAGATGCAAGCTTCGTAGCAATTTGGAACAAATCCGAAACTCTTGATCACTTGATCAAAACGAAGGTTCCAACTCCGAGACGCTTGCTTCAGTCCATAAATGGAACGCTGAAGTTTGCATACTTTATCAACATCCTTAGGATCGACAAAACCTTCGGGTTGCATCATATACAACTCTTCATCAATGTTGCCATTGAGGAAAGCAGTCTTGACATCCATTTTCCATATTTCATAATCATGAAACGCAGCAATTGCTAATAAAATCCGAATGGACTTAAACATCGCCACGGAGAGAAAGTCTCATCGTAGTCAACACCTTGAACTTGTCGAAAACCTTTCGCAACAAGCCGTGCTTTATAGACGTAACATTACCATCCGCGTCGCTTTCTTCTTGAAGATCCATTTGCACTCAACGGCCTTTCGCCGTTAGGAGGGTCCACCAAAGTCCATACTTGGTTTTCGCCATGGATCCCAATTCGGATTTCATGGCTTCTAGCCATTTCTCGTAGTCTGGCTCATCATCGCCTCATAGTTCAGAGGTTCACCGTCTTCTACTAACAAGACAAGACAGGTTGCCGTACCACTCAGAGGGGCACGCGACCTTGTCGACTGCGACGTTCAAGAGCGACATCGTCCAAGCTTCATGATCCTTGTCATTAGCTTCCTCTATTGTTGGTGCAAAGCGCTTTGGAACAATTTCAGGTGCGCTTACTCTCCAATTCAAGAGAAGGTTCAATAACCTCGCCTAGCTCTACTTTCCTCCCACTCACTTCTTTCGAGAGAAACTCCTTCTCAAGAAAGGAACCGTTCTTGCTGACGAACACTTTGCCTTCAGTTCTGTGATAGAAGGTATACCCAATAGTTTCCTTAGGGTATCCTATGAAGACGCATTTCGCTTTGGGTTCGAGCTTGTCCGCATCAACTTCTTGACGAAGCTTCAGATCCCCAAACTTTAAGAAACGACAACTTAGGTTTAGCACCAAACCACGCTTCATACGGTGTCGTCTCAACGGATTTAGATGGAGCCCTATTTAAAGTGAATGCAGCGGTTTCTAATGCATAACCCCAAAATGATAACGGCAAATCAGTAAGAGACATCATCGATCGGACCATATCTAATAGGGTTCGATTCCTGCTCAGACACACCATTGCGCTGTGGTGTTCCGGTGGCGTGAGTTGTGAAACGATTCCACTTGCTTTGAGATGCGTGAGAAAATCATAACTCAAATATTCGCCACGATCGGATCGTAGAAACTTAATCTTTCATTACGATGGTTCTCCACTTCATTCTGAAATTCTTTGAACTTTTCAAACGCTTTCAGATTTATGTTTCATTAAATAGATATACCCATATCTACTTAAGTCATCGGTAAAAGTGAGAAATTGGCGATATCCACCGCCAAACACTCATCGTCCGCATACATCGGTATGTATGATTTCCAACAAGTCCGTTGCTCGCTCCATCATACCGAGAACGGGTTTTGATCATCTTGCCCATGAGGCATGGTTCGCATGTGTCAAATGATTCAAAATCAAGAGACTCCAAAAGTCCATCGTAATGGAGTTTCTTCATGCGCTTTACACCAATATGACCTAGACGAAGTGCCACAAATAAGTAGTATTATCACTATCTACTTTGCATCTCTTAGCCTCAATGTTATGGATGTGTGTTTCATCCCTTTCGAGATTTAGAAGAAATAAACCATTCACAAGAGGTGCATGACCATAAAAGATGCTACTCATATAAATAGAACAACCATTATTCTCCGATTTAAATGAATAACCGTCTTGCAATAAACACGATCCAGAAATAATGTTCATGCTCAACGCAGTACATAATAACATTTATTAAGGTTTAAAACTAATCCCGAAGGTAAAACTAAGGAGAGCGTGCCGACGGCCATCACATCAACTCTTGATCCATTGCCAACGCCAAGATCGTCACCTCATCATCCCCAGTATGGCCTATTCCGTAGCTTCGAAAGTTACAAATATTAGCAACGAACCGTATCAAATACCCAGCACTACAACGAGGGCTAGTAAGGAAAACATCAATAACATGTATATCAAATATACCTTTGATGGTGCCAGCCTTCTTGTCCGCTAAGTACTGGACAGTTGCGCTTCAAAGGACCCTTGTCCTTGCAATAGAAGCACTCTGTCCGCTTAGGACCAGACTTGAGCTTCTTCTCCAGGGCAAGGCTGTCCGCCGCCTTCTTGAAGGGCTTCTTTGCTCCTTGCCTTTCTTAAAGGAGGGCTTGTTGACCATCAACACATGATTATCCTTCTTGATGTCCACCTCCGCAGCCTTCAGCTTTGCGAAGAGCTCGGTGATTGTATCGATGGAACCAATCTGATTATGAGTCACTACAAAACTTTTGTAGCCGGGAGGGAGTGATTGCAGAACCTGTCAATCTTGAGCTCCTTCCGAATCTTGCATCCAGCTTGCTCATATGCGTTGAGTGTAGCCCGACATCTTAATGGCGTGCTCACTAACGGAACTCCCTTCCTCCATCTTGCGCTTAAAGAACTTCTCGGAGATCTCATATCTCTTAACGGGCCTGAGTCTCAAACATGGTTTTCAACTCTTCGAGAATCTCAAAGGGCAGGATAGTTTTCAAAACGATTTTGAAGTTCCGATTCCATAGCAAACAACATGGTGCTCTTAATCACACCATAATCATCTTTCTTGCTGATAAACAGCTTTCTCATCAGCCGCTAGCTTGCAGCTAGGGGTTACCTAACGCTTTCTCAAGGACATAGTCCTTTGTCCTTGAACAGAATGATTCTTAGATCGGAACCGTTGGTGAAGTTAGACCCATTGTTTCTAAGCTTTTCTTTCTCAGCAAAAATGTTGAAGTTGAAGTTGGACTTGGCCATGTGATCTACAGTATTTGCAAGTACAATTTAGACTATGTTCATGATAAATAGTTCAACTTAATCAAATTACTAGATGAACTCCCACTAAATTCAACATCCCTCAAGTTGTTTAGTGAACACGATCCAAATTCACCACACCTAATCCGATCTTCACGAGAAGAGATGTGGTTTCAATGGTGGACAACGAAGTGTCGATCATATCATTCATATGACTCATGCTTAACCTTTCGGTTCATGTGTTCCGAGGCCATGTCTGTACATGCTAGGCTCGTCAAGTAAAACCCAAGTATTTCCGCGTGTGCAAAACTGGCTTGCACCCGTTGTATGTGAGCGTAGAGTCTATAGCACCCGATCATCACGTCATGCTTGGACATGACGAACTTTCGCAACGGTGCATACTTGGGGAGAACACAGTTTTATCTTGATCTTTAAGTGAGGAATCATCTTATAATGCTACCGTCGCGATCTAAGCATAATAAGATACATAAAAGGATAAACATCACATGCATATAACTTTATGTGACATGGTATAGCCAATCTTCGCGCAATGATCCCCATCTTGTGCGTTCCGGCATGATCTCCATCACTTCACCATGATTGCCTCCACCACGAATAGCAACTACAACTATTGCTAACTACTTAGCGATAAAGTAAAGCTATTACATGGCGTATAAGAAGTTGACTCGCAGGTCATACACAATTATAAAGACAACCATATGGCTCCTGTCGGTTATGTACTCATCGACATGCAAGTCGTGAAACATTACAAAACATGATCATCGCATACAATATACACATCACATCTTGGGCCATACCATATCACAGAAAACACTCCCTGCAAAAACAAGTTAGACGCCTCTACTTTGTTGTTGCATGTTTTACGTGGCTTATGGGAGTAGATGCTAAGAATGATTCTTACCTACGGAAAGCCACAACGGTGATATTATGGTTGCCAAACTCCGGTGTTAATCTCATGACAACTATAGTGAGAAATCGACATCCACTAGCCGCATGTGGAACAAGCCACACGTCAAGTGCGAGCGGTCTCATGACGACGTCGCGTAAGGTTGGCCTGGACCGCTTCAATCTCACTATCCCGCGCCATAATAAGAACACAAACAAGAGGCTTGCAACAGAAAACATCAACGCCCGCAACAACCATGTTGCGTTCTACTCGTGAAACACATCTACGCATAGATCTAGCTCTGATACCACTGAAGGGTTTCGCAGCATAGTAAATCAAAATTTTCTACGGAAGCGAACAGAGGGAAAGACAAGATCTAATCTAGGAGATGCAAACAACGAGAGAGATTGGATTAGATCTTCATACCCTTGAAGATTCGCACAGCGGAACGTTCGTCGGAACATGGGTGATGTAGTCGTACTCGCTTCTCCTCCTGGTGATCCGATCCGATCTAGCACCACAAGTGGCGGTGCCTCCGTGAGATGCACACGTGCAGCACCTCGACGTCTCCTCCTTCCTCGGACCAGCAAGTATGGTGGAGAGATGGATTGGATCTATAACACGACAAGGTGTATATGGTGGAGAATTTCAGGCAGGCTTCGCCTACAAACAGTCGGGAGGGAGAGAGGAAGGCAGCAGGGCAACTAGGGCTTGGAGGAAGGTGTGTTGTGTGGGGAGGGGGCGCACCAGCCCTCTATATATAGAGGGGGGGTGCGGCCAGCCCTTGCCCATCCTCCAAGCCTATCTCTAGTTTAAACGATTTAAACTTATCCCTTTATCTAGAAACCCTATCTCTAGTTTAAACGAGTTTAAACTTATCTAGGATCGGCTGGGCCCTATGGGGCCTTGTGCCCAATGGCCCAGGACACTCCCTCATAGTCCCATGCCCCCTCCGGAAGGTGGGACCACGTTGGCCCCTTCCGGAAGGTTCTAGAAGCTTCGGTACAATACCGATTAATCCTAACAATTCAACTCCAAAACTGCCGCCTTATTTGAATCTTCTTCTCCGGTCCACTCCGCAACCTCTCGTGATGTCCCGGATCCCATCCGTGACTCCGAACAAAAATTCGTAAACCAAGTATCCAATCTATCCTAGAGTTGAGACACGTTAAGTGAGTGACCTCAGGGTTCGAGAATATGCGACATGATCTTCTATCAATAATCAACAGGGTCTGGCACCCATATTGACTCCTACACATTCATCGATGATCATATCGGATGAACCACGATGCCGATTCAATCAATCCCATATATATATATTCCCTTCTCGCGATATTTTACTTGCCCGAGATTCGATCGTCGGTATCGTCATACCTAGTTCAATCTCGCTCACAGAAGTACTTTACTCGTTCGTAATCCGATATCACTTTGTGATTAACTCCTTAACCACATGCTTGCAAGCGGTGTTGATATCGATTACGAGTGGGCAAGTATATCTCTCCGACTTGGGAGGGACAAATCCCATCTCGATACATACAACCCAACAGATACTTTCCGATCACCTGAGAGACACCTTTATGATCACCCTCTCATAGGATGACGTTTGATGGCCTCAAAGCTTTCTTCCGATACCAGGGAGTTGTATTATCTCATGGTCTAAGGAATACAATATTTGACATAGGAAAAGCTTCGCAAAGATGAACACAATGATACGATCTAATTGCTTCGCTTAGTTTGGGTCTGTCCACCATATCATTCTCCCAATGATATGATCTCATTATCAATTGACAACTCATGTCTATGGTTAGGAAACCTTAACCATCATTGATCAATGAGCTAGTCCATAGAGGCGTACTAGGGACACGGTGTTGTTCACAAACCACACAAGTATTAATGTTTCCGCTTAATACAATTCTAGCATGGAATATAAACTTTATCATGAACAAGAATTATAATAATAACATCTTTATTATTGCCTCTAGGGCATAATTCCAACAGTATGTACCTACAATTGCAACTATATTTATGAACAACTCATAGAAACAAGCTAAACTGGTCTGTTGCTACACAAGCTAAACAATTGCAACTATATTTTAGAACAACTCATAGATCACATGCTAAACAAAGTTGATAGGAACTAACCTGTTGAATACTTCACATATGTTGTTCAGCAAAAGATCACACTTGGGCAATTCCTCAAAGAATGCTTTGCACCACTGCCTTGGATCAATTGCATCTAAGTACCTGGTGGCTCTTGCAATTTTCCATAGTTTGTTCTTCAATATGTCACCTCTCCACCCATTTCTTGCAAAGTTTTGGTGCAAGTGTCTTACACAGAACCTGTGATGTGCATCAGGCCATATAGCATTGACAGCATTGATCAATCCCTACAAACAAATGTGAAAGTGCACAAATAAATGAGAACATGCACAAACAAATGATAAAATGCACAAACAAGTGACATGTAACAGTTTACCTTCTTCCTATCACTCATGAATGTCCATGGCCTTGTGTTCTCTATGCCCAAATCATCCTTCAGTGTGCTAAAAACCATTTCCATGAGTCTGTATCTTCCACCTCAACTATGGCAATTGAAAGAGGATAAATACAATCATTGGGATCAACACCAACTGCTGCTAGCATCACTCCACCAAATCTATTCTTGATATGGCACCCATCAATGCCTATAATGGGCCTACAACCTGCCATAAAACCTCTCTTACATGCATCCAGTGACATGTAACAGTTTTGAAACACTCCAGCATTTGCATTGACAAACATTGTACTTGCTAGATTTGATCTTCTAATCTCAGCTGCAAAATCCCATAGCAAATTGTATTGTGCCAGTTCATCACCATGGATCTTCTTCAATGCACATCTTCTAGCCCTTTCTAGCTTGCTTCTACTAGCAGTCATGTTGAAATATTGTTCAATCATCCTAGCAAAGTTCTTCAGTGACATCTTGTCATCACATCTGAATTTTTCCAAGTAATGTCCTGCTAAATACCTGGCTGTGAACTGCTTTATCTTGAAATCTCTTTCACACTTGTGAACACCGTCATATTTCTTCACTATCCAAGCCTTTGTCCTGGTATCTGGTGCAGCATACAAGTACCAGGGACAATTTGGCTCACAACAAGCCCTAACCCTCTATAGATCATTCTTCTTATAGTGCACACCCACTCTTTGTTGCACAATATATTCTTGTATTGCTGTTCTAAGCTCAATAACTGATAAAAAACCATTACAATTTTAAATTCTACTTGTCTCATGTTCTCTGGCCTCCACCTTCTCAGCTTCACTTTCTTCTTCATCTTCTTTCTACCTTGTTTGTCCACAACCATCACTTCTTCTGTTGAATCTTGTGCTTCAATGTCAGAATCTTGTAGCTCTTCTAAATCTGAATCTGTATCATAATCACTGTTCTGCTCCCATTGGGATTTCATCTTCTTTTTTGACTCAAAATTCTCATCTACCCATTCCTCAAACAGATCATCATCATCTCCTGCTAATTCATTGTCAGAGTCAACCCAGTCTTCATCCCATCCACTATCACTGTCATCATCTAAGCATTTTTCTGCATGTGGCGCATGTGGCGCATTTGGAGATGGAGCCTATTATCTGTTTATGCTTCTGCATGCTATTGAACTATCTGAGCTAGCCTTTGAGCTAAGCGTTATGTAATAATTGAAAATTCTGGATTATTCGATATAATAATGATGCACTGTTATATTCTTTGGTATTCATCTATAATGTGTGTGCCAGTGAATCGATCTAGGGATTGGCACTATACATAGGAACTCAGCCTTAGCAGGCGAGGGTGTTATAGAGTCACCCTCGGTTGCATCTCCACATTTTCCAATTTCATCAACATTTATAGTCTCCCTGAGGAAAAGGGAGTAGTCCACGCCTAGACTATGGTTTTGTGGCAGTATCTTGATCTATCACTCTCGTGTTATCATTGTTTTAGAATCATATGAGCTGGTCTACAGGATTATGGTCACATATGTAGTTCCTTGATGGTGAATATTTTGTTTTATTAAGATTGATATTTGAGATTGCAATATTCAGTATGTTTTTTATGTATTGGCTTATAGGTGTACATGCACCAATTGTGAAAAATACATAAAAACACCTTTAAAGTATCAAAAAATCAAAATAAATTTTTGCATGTACATCATTCTATGTTTGCACACAAAGTTATGCAGAAAAGTACTCCCTCCGATCCAAATTAAGGGACTCAGATTTGTCTAGGTTTGGATGTATCTAGCACTAAAGCATGACTAGATACGTCCGAATCTAGACAGATCTGAGTCAATTAATTTGATCGGAGGGAGTACCTTTTTTCTGGCCTCTATCAAAAGACAAAAAATTGTCCCGTAGATCGCACCTATTCTCCACTTTCGTATTTTTATTTTGATATTATCTATTTATATATTCATTTTCATAGTTTCTATATTCATTTTTCTTCCATGAAAGATATAAAAAAATATTGCAGTACTCATTACCGTTTTGTTTTCATTCTACTCAAGAGGATAGCCCTACTTCTTTTGTGCATCACTCGCAGTGGGTGAGCGCACCGTATATTGCAGCTCCCACATGATAAAGAAAACCACCTGGATGGCTGGCTAATATAGGGATAGTATACCAAGTATGTATCAATTAGTATAAGAAGGCATTAGTAGCAATGAGAATAAGGAGGCATTCGTATATAATACGATAAAATTGCAAGAATTTATTGGTGAAGATTATGGTATGACCCGGTATAAAATGACAATAATATACTACTAAAAACTATATAAGGCAAGAAATCTTGCCTTATACTACTATCTCCAAGATAATCTTGCCTTGTGTAAAATGACATTAATATACTATACTATCTCCAAGATAATCTTGCCTTGTATAAAATGACATTAACATACTTCTATATCCAAGAGAATCTTACCTTATATTTAGAGTTACCCCAAATATTTACTTGCGCAAAATATCTAAATATTTAGAGTAAAATCTTGGAGATTAATGCGTAAGTAAATATTGCATTAATCCCTAAGATTCTCCTTTCCTATATATAAACACCAGGAAATGCCAAGGTACACTACTACAGCCATATTGAGAAGTAATCTTGGAACAAAAAGAATATCTAACTAGCTCCCATGGCATGTATGAGGAACTACACACTAGTCGTGTGCTTCGTAGCTCTTGTGGCCATGGCCACCACTTTCTTTTCATGTCATGGGGCAGGGAGTGACATAGGTATGGCCCGCTTCATTCTTTCACTATATATGCACTCGTAGTTGGATGCACAAACAGTATGTTACTTCTGATGATTGAACTATCTCCGTTGTGCTTCATGTGTAGGTACAATTAAAGACGACACAACTCAAGACATTTGTGTACCGGTAGATGTGGACAATTGTTCGCCCCCAGAACGAGCTAAAAGCACCATTGCGTGCAAATCTCTCTGCGTTGCCCGAGGTTATGACAAGGATAAGAGCCATTGCGATGAAGGCAGTAGTGGTGGTTGCAACTGCTGCAGATCAAAGAAATGAGAAATGGCATTAAAGAGCTTAAATGGCATCTGCAAGTTCCGTTTATTCAACTGTTTAGTTCATTTTTTGGAAAAAGCAAACTTTATTGAACTAGAGTACTAATAAACGGTATTACGTGGGATTAAGTGGTGGGTCGCTTACATCCCTATTGATTATGCTACTACTTGTTATGTAAAATTTTCTTTTGATACTGTTGAAAATATAAACAATAATCCATATAATAATCCGAATAAATAATTAACAAAGCATGATCACGCATATAGCAATTAAATAGAATCACGCAAACTACCAGAGTAGACGAACAGATTACATCTAAACAAGACAAACCTATTACATTTATACCAAGCGCTAGAACTAGACATTCTAGCATAATTTGAAAGATATAGATTGAGAACACATACGGTGTACCGGCGGCAGCAGCAGCAACATCGGTCGCGGCGTTAGCAGCAGCAGTAGCTGCAGCGGTCGCAGTAGCGTCGTCGGCCATGTCATCGATATAGAGGCTGCTAATATCCGGGAAGAAGTCCTTGTCGGGTAAGGAGTCGTCCGTGATAGCGTCAGTAGTCGCACAGAAGCGCTCCCCAAAAACATGATCACCCCTCACCCGAACAGGTTCACAAAAGGCAAGGTTCTGGAGGCCTACTGTCCCGATCTGCGGTGCACGCCGCAAGCCGGGATGCGGAAGACGAAGGCGGTGGTGCAATAGACTGGAAGGAGACGCGTAGGTAGGTAATGTCGATTGGGTTTAGCGCCGACGCTTATATAACACAAGTCAGGGAGATCGTGGGACTGAGCCCACGTCCGAGTCGATAACAGCCCACGACCCATAAAGACTGGAAAAGGCTGACTAATTAACGCGTCCGTTAATGACTCGTAATTAATCTATGATTAATTTTCCCGGGTAGCAAAAATAAAGCTCGGCTCGGCGAGATTCCCGCAACCCGCGGCGTGCGCGTGTTGTGACGAGGCGAGACGGACGGCGTCGGAGGAGGAGTCGCTGTTGGGTCCGCAGCATAGAAAACAAAAAAATTCCTACGATGAGAACTATACGCCAAGATCTATCTACTAGATACAGAGCAACGGTGGACATACATCCATTGAGAACTTACCCTCGAAGACAACGAGTTTTGTTAACGAGTAGAAACTCGTGGTTGATGTAGTCGTACGCTTGCCGATCTCAAGATCGTGTGGAAGTCCGAGCGCCACAAATCAGCAGCGCATTTGTCCTCGCACACACGTCCAAGCTACCGGACAACCTCCACCTCCTCGCTCCAGCGGATCAGCGAAAGCAGTAACTCCTTCCAGATGCAAGGCCACCGGGAATATGTATCTCGCTAATCCGAGACCAGGTGGGATATCTAGAGGGGAAGAGAGATCCTTCACGAGGAGGTGTGGTTTGTGAGAGGAGAGAGGGGGGCTTTATATAGGAGGGAGGGAGACCCCTCCCCTCCCATAGCCGGCGCATGAGGGGGGGGGGGACTCCTCTCCTCCTTCATTCATGTGGTGAACCTCCACTCACATAAACATGGCCTCCACCTAAAATCCCACTCACATGTATTTAATTTCCACCAAATTAAATGCAACTCTCAATTTAATAAAACTCTTTTATTTATTTTATTCAGAATTTTGTTAATTACTTTAATTAACAAACATTCACATAAAACCCCTTGCAACATTTCAATATCACATGCAGAACCACTTTCTGCAATTTTACCTGAAACAATTCCGGTTTCTATTGAAACAATTTCTGTTTCTATCGAAACATTTTCTGCGTTGTGCAAACCTTTTTTCTGGAACATATGTGCTCCTAAATGGTGTCCGGCAACCCTTAAGTGTGTCACCCTACGGTTCGCGAATAATGCAGACATGATTGAGACTCCTCTCAGATCAATAATCAGAAGCGGGACCTGCAGATCCATACCGACTCCTGCACATTCAATGATGACTTCTGTGATCGTGAGAACCTTTAACGCTAGCAATTTAATCCCTTTGTCTCATGATATAATACATGTCCGAGATTCGATCATCGGTATCCAAATACCTAGTTTGATCTCGTTACCGACATGCACTCTTTTCTCGTTCCCGTGATATAACATTCTAGTGATCACATCACTTGCTTGCAAGCTATCTTAATGTGATATCACCGAGAGGGCCCAGAGTATATCTATCCATCATCGGGATTGACAAATTCCACTCTTGATCCATGAGCCTCAACATAACACCTTCATAGCACTGAACCCACCTTTATGGTCACCCTGTTACGGTGTGACGTTTGATGTTATCAAGATACTCTTCCGATGTTAGCAATTAACATGATCTCATGGTCTAAGGACTAAGATTACTTTGTATGATGCTATAGCACTATAAATATAATGACTTGATCGTAATGCTATACTTCGGATAAATGTTCATCACATCATTTCACAAATGCTGTGACCTTGTTATTAACAACATCCAATGTCCATGATCAGGAAACCTTGATCATCTTGTTAATCAACAAGCTAGTCTATAAGAGAGGCATAACTAGGAACCCTTTTTGTTTATTAAACACACATGCATTGATGTTTCCTATCAATACAATTATAGCATGCAAAATAAACATCTATCATATACAAGGAATACATAATAACAACTTTATTATTGCCTCTCAGGGCATATTTCCTTCAGTCTCCCACTTCCACTAGAGACAATAATCTAGTTTACATAGTGATAAATCTAACACCCATGGAGTTCTGGTGTTGATCATGTTTTGCCCTAGGGAGAACTTTAGTCAACAGATCTGCTACATCCAGGTCCGTGTGCACTTTACAAATCTTTATATCTCCATCCTTGACATGCTCGCGGATGGAGTGAAACCGGCGCTTAATATGCTTGGAATTCTTGTGAGACCTTGGTTCCTTGGCGTTGGCTATGGCTCCATTGTTGTCACAATAGATCACCATTGGGTACAACGCACTAGGAACCACACCTAGTTCCGTTATAAACTCCTTCATCCAAACCTCTGCCTTCGCCGCTTCTAAAGCAGCAACATATTCCGCCTCCGTCGTTGATCCAGCCACCACAGGTTGTTTGGAGATCCTCCAACTAACTGCTGCTCCGTTTAAGAGAAATATGTATCCGGATTGAGACTTAGAGTCATCCGGATCAGTGTCAAAGCTAGCATCGACATAACACTTAGCGACTAGCTCTTCTTCACCTCCGTATACAAGAAACATATCCCTAGTTCTTCTCAAGTACTTAAGGATATTCTTGACCGTTATCCAGTGTTCCGAACCTGAATCAGATTGGTACCTACTAGTCAAACTAATAGCATGTGCCACATCCGGTCTTGTACATAGCATGGCGTACATTATAGAGCCTATGGCTGAGGCATATGGGATCTTATCCATTATCTCTCTTTCTTCTGCCGTAGCCGGACTTTGAGTCTTACTCAATGTCTTTACTTGCAACATAGGTAAGAACCCCTTCTTACTTCTGTCCATATTAAACTTCTTTAATATCTTATCAAGGTATGTACTCTGCGATAGCCTAATTAGACGTCTTGATCTATCTCTATAGATTTTAATGCCCAATATATATGAAGCTTCACGAAGGTCTTTCATCAAAAATTTTATCTTTAGATAACTTTTAACATTGTTTAAAAGATCTATATCATTTCCAATCAATAATATGTCATCCACATATAATATTAGAAATGCCACATTGCTCCCCCTCACTTTCTTGTAAATACAAGCCTCTCCATAAGTTTGGACAAATCCAAACTCTTTGATCACCTCATTGATGACCCACAAGTATAGGGGGTGTATCGCGGTATTTTAGATAAGTAAGAGTGTTGAACCCAACGAGGAGCAGAAGGTGCTGGCTAGTGGTATGGATCAGGAATTCTCTGCAAATACTTAGCAAACGGATTTTTAGGGGTTTTTGATAAAGCAAGTAAACAAAGTACGAGTAAATAAAAGACAGTAGGACTAAAGGCAGCAAGTGGCCTAATCCTTTATGCAGCAAAGGACAAGCAGGTTGTATTACTTAAGATGACCAAACGTTCTCGAGGACACATGGGAAGACTGTCAAGTGCTTTCGCTTCATATAGTTGATTAATCTTCTTTAGCTTGCTAAGTGTTGTGTGGGTGAACCTGTGCTAATGTACCGACCTTCCTAGGACTAATACATACTTGTGATTATACCCCTTGCAAACATCCGTAAGTACAAGAAACTAATTAAGGTAGAAACCTAACCACATCTTTAAACTCTAAGACCCTTACGTCCCTTGTGTAATGGTTTCCTAACGGGGGTTCAGGTTTCTGTCACTCCGGCAACCCCTACGATTAGTAGCCAAATACATAATGCATTCCCCTAGGCCCATATAGGTGAAGTGTCATGTAGTCGACGTTCACATGACACCACTAGAAGAAGTACACCACAACTTAAATAACAAACTATTGAATCTTTCTCAACACAACTCCACTACTAACAACATGACCTCTCCCATGTCCTCAAGAACAAAACGAACTACTCACAAGACATCATATGTATCATGATCAGAGATGGAATAATGATGTATAACAATCCGAATATAAACAATAATTCAATGGTTCACTCAATAGCGTCAACTACAAAGAGTAATCAACACCGGGAAAGTTTCCCCTATGAACTAATGCAAGATTCAACTCAATTGTTACAGTAATATGGAGATGGTGATGAGGGTGCTGATGGTGATGATGATGATGATCTCGATGAAGTCCAGCTTGATGGTGGTGTTAATGGCGATGATCTCCCCTCTACGGGAAGGAATTCCCCTGGCAGAAATCTGACTGCCGGAGAGATCTTTCTCTCTCTCGGTGTTTTTCGCCTCGCAGAGGTGGCGGAATCTTTCTGTGGTCGCTCACCGAGTCTTAGGGTTTCAGGAGGATGATATATGCCAGAGGGGAGAGGCTGGAGTGGGCCAGAGTGGCCACACCACCTGCTGGCGCGGCCTAGGGCTGCCCGCGCTAGGGGTGGTGTGGGCCCCCTGTGGCCCATCTCCACTCCGTCTTCTGGCATCCTTCGTCTTCTGGAAAAATAGGATTTTCTGTATATTTTCCTGAATTTTCTGATTTTCGCGAATTTTGCCTCCAAACTGCACCTTTTCTATCAGAATCCTGACTGTAGCGGTCCATGCTCCAAAAATCATCAACCATGCAAAAACAGATAAAATAATATAAATATCACCTCTCAGTACGAAATATATCTATACCTAATAATAAAGTACGAAGTGTTTCTTACGGGTTCCGCTTTTTCTAGACGAATTTGCCCCTACCAATTCGGAGGAAATTGCCCACCGCTACCCCCCGCAGGTCAATCAATCAAAAAACCGTTCAATTGCTTTCTCTCTCCCCGACGGTTTTACGCGAGCTATGGGCTTGCTTTTTTCCTCTCCTTCGGCTAGGACCGAGGCGAGATCGCTGCCATGCTATTGCAGTCTACGGTGAAGCCAACCACTCGACCCGGCTGGCAGCCGGTCTACATGGTGTGGTATATTCTTGATATTCCTAGACATGGGAACATGTTCTCGTACGTGGAGCAGTCCTAGACAAGTTAGCACGTTCTCTTTTCTCCTCTCCATGATTCCTATGTTTCATTGTTCTTCTGCCACCGTTGAGAGCTCGCGGCCGCGCGTGGCGGCAGGAGGACGTGAGCTGTAATTCCACTTCGCGGACTGGGACGACGACAGAGACCCGGGCTGCCCGGCGACCAGGGACGAGCGGAAGAAGAGGCGCGCGTGGCTGCCGTGGAACACGAGCCGGCGTTCCTCTTCACGGACTGCGACGAGGACCCAGGCTACCTGCAGCCAGGGGCGAGCTAGCAGTGTCTTGGGTACTCAACCTCGCCTCGGAAGGGGTGGATGCAGGTTAGGTGGTGGCGACCAGGTCGGCACCCTGCTCCTCGACCTCTCCAGGTCGAGGCGAACATTGTCTTACAAAGGTACATGAGATGGAGGGCAGGGATGTGCTCACCGAGCAGTAGTCCAGGAAGCACAATTTTTATCTGCGCACAACTTCGTCCTCCCAAGGAGCAGAACTCAGGCTTGCCGAAGCTGAGCAAGAAGGCTGCAGAGTCTGTCGGAAGCGCGATGCAAGGGGTAGGTTGCGCCTGGTCTGGGAGAGCAAGTTATAGCAGTTACAAGTGGATAAAAGAGCCACTTGCGAGCTGGGCTCAATCGATCACTCAATTGCATCGTGGGCCAGGCCATCGTACCGTCTCGTGCACTCACTGCAAAACTGGGACGCTTCGACCGGAATTAAGACCTGGTACATATCAGGTTTGGTTCCACCCTCCCTACTTACATTGAGATGTACCGGTTTATATATATTCCGAAGTTGACTCAGTATTAGCGAGCTGACCGTGAATCAACAAGCAGATAAGTAATCTATATGTGTTGTGTGCTAAAATAATCGATTGTTGCGCATGGTGCAAGATTATATCGGGATTTGTGGGGGGCGGTCTATCTGCGCATGGTGCAAGGAATAAAGGTGTGCACGTTGTTGAGCAGAATAGTTGTAATACGGATTGTGTAGTGGTGAGATTAAAGGGTGTGTTCTAAACTAAAAATATTGGTGATGATTTAATCAATTCGCATGCCGACTATTCCCGGTGCGGCGAAGACACGCGGATACAAATGTTTTTCTCTCCCGTCACAACGCACGGACATTTTTCCTAGTCAATAAATAATAGTGAATTAAGACATAGAATAGTGATGCAAAATGGACGTATCAACTCCCCCCAAGCTTAGACTTCGCTTGTCCCCAAGCGAAACTGAGCTCAATAAACATGGCCTCGCGTTTATGGAGTGAAGAGTCGATAAAAGAATACGGACAAGAAACATCACATTCATCAAATACATAGATCATAATAGAAGACAACTCACTATTATCTTTGACATCAAGTTCTTGGTGAATTTTATTCCTGGAGAGTAGTCATGTGTATTTTCTTTGTTTCTTCTAACATGCCTATTTCCGTGTTGGATGGGGCTAGCCTCAGCCATGTAAAATTTTATACTCTTCTCCTTAATCAATGAAAAAGGCTATTGTTTTGCCTCATTACAAAAAGAGTTTTGATCTGATAAATTTCTTGTGAAATATTTAGGACTTGTTGGTACTAGGGTTTTTAGGAATTCATGGGGATAATCCACATAGGGATTTGGTTAAACCTCTACCTTCAATCAATACTATCAAATCCTCAAAAAACACCAATTCCCAATCCACTAGTGAGGGGTATAGTATTGGGTATCACGTAAAATACAATAGGATTTGTAGGAAATTTGGGAAAAGTTGGATAAAATACACTAAACGAAATATGGTTTTAGAAATAATTCATGATTTGGGGTTTGGTGTATATAGTCCTCGGAAATTGCTAAAAAGACACTAGTACCAAATAAGGCCTTGGGATATATACTCTAGTTATGGGTGTATGGTGCATTAAAACGTATTCATGAACTTTGTTGTTTATTGTGACATATTTCAACATATTTGTATCTTATTCCATGTTATTGCCATGTTTTACATTGATTTTGGGGATTCTCCAAAAGAAACCTTTTATTGGGTTATAACACTGCACATCAGGAATTTTTCGTATTTTCCACTTCTAGGGAGCTTCTCGAATTCAAAAAGACCTAGAATTTTTTCTATAGGAGTTCTTTGTATCAAGATGAAGACCTTGAGAACTTGGACCCGGCGAGGAGCTGCACGAGGGCCGAGAGAGGGCCCACTAGGGCCTACTTCGGGCCGAGAGAGTTGGATGTTGTTGATCTTCGCTTCCCAGAACTCCCTGTGACCTACAAACATATATATGTATGACCCCCTCAGTGATTTCACGATAGAGAGAGGTGGAGGAGATATGAAATAGACATGACAAAGAAACATGGACAATACCTTCGAAGATTGGAGGGGGAATCATTATCGGAGTTTGTCACATCCCAAGACTTAGAAACTGAGACTCGATTTGTTTTGCATTTGCATGTCTTTCATAAGCATTGCATTGCATCCATGCAAAATTTTGCAAGATTTAAATTTGAAAACCCTAACCCAAATCGGTTTTGCAAATAGTCCTATGAGGATTAAATAAGGATTTTATAAATCCAATATTTTTGAACTAAACAAAGAGATACAAAAATAATCCTAAAATGACCTACTAAATAATAGGAAAGTTTAGAGACAAAATTGAGCTCATTTGGAGCTATTATGGAAAAGTTATGGAATAAATACAAACAAACAAAAGTTATAAAAGAAATATAATTTACACGGATTATAAATCATCTATTTTGGTTTGGACATGAATAATGTTCATTAACATCTTAAAACAATATAATGAATTTTAGAAACTCAAAGAAATTTGTTTGAATCAAATCTGAGTTCAAACACAAATACTAGAGAAGAAATAAGAAAAAAATAAATTAAGAGGAAAAAAGAGAACTAAACCTACACTGACCAGCCGAGCCACCGGGCTAGCCTAGTGCCTAACCATCGCCCGGCAAGCACGAAGGCCCAGCCGGCCCATCCTTCTATATTGCGAGCGTAAGCAGCAGCAAGAGCAGTGCAGCCCAGCGCAACCTGCTCTCCTCCCTTCTCTCTCTGGCCAGTGGGACCCGTAGCCTACTTCTTCCCCGGACGGAGAAGGACTCGATTGTGTGAGTCTGTAACGAACCAAACGGGAGGAAACCGCACGAGCGGTCCTAATTCTTTACTTGTTGCGTCAGTTTGGTCCCCAAACTTTGGAACATCGAGGTCCCAAATCTTTGTTATGTGCTGCACGCCAGGTCCTAAATCGCTCTGACCCGCTTTGACCGTTGCCACGTCGGCTGTGTTCGTTAGGCGGGAGATTTCCAGCGGGCTGGCTGATAGGAAATATGCAAATGAAACCCTTCTCAGCTACCAGCCCTTAGTTCTTCTCCCTCTCTATTTCTTCTCTAGCCGCCGCCTGCCGCCATGAGCACATCCGGGAGCTCGTCTGCTTGGAATTGACCGTGGAGGAAGGCAGCTTCTCCATCCCCATGGCAAGGAGGTGTAGTGGCTTCTCTCCCGCCACCTCTTCCGCCGAGAACACTGCCGCTTGTGCCATGCCCGTGTTGTCGGATTCGGCGAACCATTCGCTTGGTCTCTCAATCGACCGCCAATCCAAGGCGTGTGTTCTACAAATGCCCTAACCACCGCGTAAGTTGTAGCTTTGATTCGATTCACATGATTTTCAGATTCGATTCAATCCATTGTCTCATTTTGTTTCTTGATTTCTTCACAGGTTGCTCCAGAACCTTGCAACCACTACTGGGAGAATGGAGAAGACAATTATGTTGATTTTCTTGTTCGGAATGGCTACAACTTGGAAGAAAAAGAGGAGGGAGAAGTAGATGGTGGACAGAACAACATGCTTGATGTGGTGAAGAAGATGGATGAGCTAATAGTGATTTGCAAGCATGTGTTTGCTGCAATTGTCTGTATGATTGCTATGATGTTGTATATAGCAATCTGGAAGTAGATCTATGTACTCGAAATTGTAGTACCAATGCTTGTTGTGATGTTGTAGTACCAATGAAACAAGCTAATAAGTTTTAGTCATACATCATAAGTTTCAGTCATACATCATAGTACCAATGAAACTAGCTCTAGATCGACTCCAGATCTTTACAAGCTATTAAGTTTCAGCCAAAAGAAACTACCCCGCTCTAACAAGTGCACTGTAAACTAGTTTGAACTTATACGGTTTGATTGAAACCAAAGCTACATATGAGCATTAGGTTTCTGTCAAACCTAGCCAAAATATGAACTAAAAATGTTCCAAAATATGCACACATTGCCATTCCATCGTCTAAACATTGGGTACTTTGTTCTTCTTCTTTGACACTGGCTTCTTCTTCTTTGTCTTCTTCAAACCAAGTGTTTTCATAGGTGGTCTTGGAGGTGGTAGCTCATCCCTGCAGGTTGCTATGAATTGACTCTCAGGAATAGGACCTGGTGGTGCAGTTTGAGATTGCTGAGTTGCTAATGCCTGCATAACAAGTGTACATGAGTGATACAGTCATATCCTAGTGATGCAGTATGAATGAACCAGATTATGTACATTGTTGACTCACTTGTTCCTGTAGAACCGGAATCACACTAGAAGATGTAACACTATAACTCATAGCAGAATCCACAATACTAGTTGTTGCACTTTTGGCCATCTGTGGTAGTTTCTTTTTCTGAACAAGTAATGATTGAACAAATGAAAGTAATGATTGAACAAATGACAGTAATCACAGAAAGTAATCATAGGAATGTACCTTGTCAGTAATCTTTCTCCTCACTGGCATTTTTGTTGGAATTTTAGTGCCATGTTCTTCCTGTTCATCATCAGGTAGCACAACCTGAATTGGTTGTGGTTCTATTGCATCAGTTGCATGTTCCTCATCATCAGGTCCTTGTGCTGCATCAGTTGCCTATTCATTAGTTGTTGCATCATGTGCTGCATCAGGTGCTTGTCCTGCTGCATCAGGTACTTGTCCTGCAGCATCAGGTGCTTGTCCTACAGCTCTACCAAGTGTTGGGAACTTCCTTTTGTTGTGACCAGGTTCATTGCAAACACTACAATGCCCAACTATGCCATGTCTGCTGAGCCTTGTGCCACCTTCCTCCTCTAGTGGACTTTTCCTTCTCTTCTTACTAGGCCTACCAGCTTGCTTGTCAAATTTAGGTGGCCTGATTGAAGGACCATTCATTTTCTTCCACATTCTAGGATCACTGCATGGCATTATGATCCCACCATAAGCTGCTTTGAATGCATCTATGCTGTAGCACTTATGAACAACTGATCCAGGCTTGATCCTTTCATGCCTAAAAGCAGCGTAAGCATGTCTACAGGGGATTCCTGATAACTGCCAGGCCCTACATGAGCACTCCATTTTATCTATGTGTACCTATATTCACCATGCAAACCATTAACTTTGAACAGATGTTTAGCAGCAGGCACTGCTTCATAATTGTTTGCAAAGTCAATGTTTTTGTCTAGCTTTTTCCTAATTTTTGGACAAATGCTGCCACACATTTCTTCTACTTCTTTGTTCTTGTTGAAATAACTAAGCATAATCTGATCTTTGATTTTCTTCAAACTGGTAACTACTGGTAGTTCTCAAGCATCAAGTATGTACGTACAATTGCAACTATATTTATGAACAACTCATAGAAACAAGCTAAACTGGTATGTTGCTACACAAGCTAAACAATTGCAACTATATTTTAGAACAACTCATAGATCACAAGCTAAACAAAGTTGATAGGAACTAACCTGTTGAATACTTCACATATGTTGTTCAGCAAAAGATCACACTTGGGAAATTCCGCAAAGAATTCTTTGCACCACTGCCTTGGATCAATTGCATCTAAGTACTCATATGCAGCCACATCTAGTACTTTCATCTCATCCATGTGCCTCTGCCAGTCACACTCCCTGGTGGCTCTTGCAATTTTCCATAGTTTGTTCTTCAATATGTCACCTCTCCACCCATTTCTTGCAAAGTTTTGGTGCAAGTGTCTTACACAGAACCTGTGATGTGCATCCGGCCATATAGCATTGACAACATTGATCAATCCCTACAAACAAATGTGAAAGTGCACAAATAAATGAGAACATGCACAAACAAATGATAAAATGCACAAACAAGTGACATGTAACAGTTTACCTTCTTCCTATCACTCATGAATGTCCATGGCCTTGTGTTCTCTATGCCCAAATCATCCTTCAGTGTGCTAAAAACCATTTCCATGAGTCTGTATCTTCCACCTCAACTATGGCAATTGAAAGAGGATAAATACAATCATTGGGATCAACACCAACTGCTGCTAGCATCACTCCACCAAATCTATTATTGATATGGCACCCATCAATGCCTATAATGGGCCTACAACATTGACATCCAGTGACATGTAACAGTTTTGAAACACTCCGGCATTTGCATTGACAAACATTGTACTTCCTGGATTTGATCTTCTAATCTCAGCTGCAAAATCCCACAGCAAATTGTATTGTGCCAGTTCATCACCATGGATTTGCTTCAATGCACATCTTCTAGCCCTTTCTAGCTTGCTTCTACTAGCAGTCATGTTGAAATCTTGTTCAATCATCCTAGCAAAGTTCTTCAGTGACATCTTGTCATCACATCTGAATTTTTCCAAGTAATATCCTGCTAAATACCTAGTTGTGAATTGCTTTATCTTGAAATCTCTTTCACACTTGTGAACACCCTCATATTTCTTCAATGTCCAAGGCTTTGTCCTGGTATCTGGTGCAGCATACAAGTACCAGGGACAATTTGGCTCACAACAAGCCCTAACCCTCTGTAGATCATTCTTGTTATAGTGCACACCCACTCTTTGTTGCACAATATATTCTTGTATTGCTGTTCTAAGCTTAATAACTGATAAAAACACCATTCCAATTTTAAATTCTACTTGTCTCGTGTTCTCTGGCCTCCACCTTCTCAGCTTCACTTTCTTCTTCGTCTTCTTTCTACCTTGTTTGTCCACAACCATCACTTCTTCTGCTGAATCTTGTGCTTCAATGTCAGAATCTTGTAGCTCTTCTAAATCTGAATATGTATCATAATCACTGTTCTGCTCCCATTGGGATTTCATCTTCTTTTTTGACTCAAATTTCTCATCTACCCATTCCTCAAACAGATCATCATCATCTCCTGCTAATTCATTGTCATAGTCCACCCAGTCTTCATCCCATTCACTATCACTGTCATCATCTAAGCATTTTTCTGCTTCTTCTTCCACATCAAGCCTCCTCCTACTTCTTCTGAGCTCATGCCCATTGATATGTTGTTGCTGCCTAGCTGGAACACTGCTACTGGTTGCAAACACTGGCTTATGCTTACCACATTTTGGGCTCAACACAGGAGGCAGAGTAGGAGAGCCAGTGATCACAACATCATCAATTACAACATCACTGCCTAAATTCATGTCTTTGTAGTCCACATACATCTGAAAATATTGAAATTTAGGGAAAACTGCCATCATGTGCAGTGTGTCAATATCTCTATCGATAATGCGTAGTCCTGATCCCATATCTTGTCCAGGGAGAAGCCAATAGATGGAGTACTTGTCTGGTTCAGTATAACCTATCTGCTCCATAAAATCTATCAGCCACAGAGGTGACCAAGTGTCTGCTTCACAACCATCAAACCTAGCTTGTTTGCCATCGACGTAGCTCTTCGAAGGACCGAAACCGCAAAAAAATCCACCATAATTGATTTCTACTGTGAATTCGTCCTCAAGTGGTCCTAAATATGATGCAATTCGTCAAATTCAATCATCGATTTGACCTACAAAGCTACCGCCTACCGATCACTGCAAGAACTGGGGATCTAGGGTTAGGGTTACTGACTGTATCGTGCAGGAGGATCGTTGGGTTGCTGCATCTTGGGCCCCTTGCTCTTGGGCTCCTTCCCCGCGTTCTGCATCCCTGCGGCGGCTGTCGCCGTTCGATTTCCTCCGGTCATCACCGGAGCAGCACCTCCGCCGCCAGTATCGCCTCCGCTATCGCGAGACTAAAGAGAAGAGGAGCGGGAGCGTCGAAGGAACGGGAATGTACCTAGAGGGCCTCTTTGCAAGTTTACACCTCCGACAGTTGAGCAGCGAGGACCCCACAACCGACGTGGCAACGGTCAAAGCGGGTCAGAGCGATTTAGGACCTAGAGTGCAGCACATAACAAAGATTTAGGACCTCGATGTTCCATTTTAAAGTTTAGGGACCAAACTGACGCAGCAGGGAAAGAATTAGGACCGCTCGTGCGGTTTCCTCACCAGACGGGGATCCTCCATCGAATATGTGATTCCCTTCGTCCCCTGCTCTTCTCCGCACGCCAACCCTCGATATAAATCTCCCCGCATCTCGCCTCACCTTTTTTTCTCTAATCGAAACCCTAGCACCACTGCGGGAGCTTCCGATTCCGCCACTGCCGCTTCAGATCGACCTCGAAGCGGTGGGTTCCGTCACGCCAGACCCTTATTTGCCCTCCATCCTTTTCCCTGTGCTCTATCGCGACCCCCTGACCCCTTATCCACAACCGTAGGTCACCGGAGCGCACAGAAGATGCCACCGGAGCTCCACCACCATAGCACACCTCCGGTCGCCCCCTGTAGTCGCCATAATAAGCGCAGGACCGTGCTGAGACCCCGATCGAGCTCGCCTTTCTGTGCCGCTTCTCGCTCCCTACTCTGACGACGTCAGATACCACCATAGCACCTCCATCGTCGATCACTTGGAGCCACGCCACCCTCAACCACCGTCGTCCATGTCGCAAGTCCAGTGAGCCAGCAGAAAATGTTCCCAGCCTTCGGATCTGGTCTGAACGGTCCCGATTAGACCTGATCAACGAAGCGGTACCGACCAACCAGATCACGCCACATGTAAGCCTCGTCACCGCCTCGTCACAGCAAGGTCAGCTCCACGCCAGCACCCGCATCAGCTCTCTGCCAGTCAGCGCACAATCAGTGCAGAATATTCCCTAATATTTGAAATTGATTAAAATTTGTATAATATGTATTTAACTTGTAATATTCATAGAAATTAATCTACATATCCAAAAATGCAAATAATATATCGTTGGATTCAAATTTTGTGTAGAATATTAATATGTAAATTAATATGTAATTTGATCCGAAATTTACTATAAGTATTTATCATGATTATTTAATTTTTTTAATGATTGTTTTAGACAAATTAATTCATATAAAATAAACTACAGATCAGAAAAATACAAATTATATACCACTGGATTCATAAAATTGTATAGAACATGATTCTGGAATAAAATTTCGAGTTTATTGTAAATATATTTTCAGAGATATTAAAAGTTTTATTGTAGTATTTTAATTCTAAAAAAAGATCTGTAAACTATTTTGACATGAATCATTTTGCTCCTGCCTCTAAAACACAATACCTACTCTAGTAGTATTTTTTACCAAGAGTTGATCGTGTTGTTTACAATAGAGGCTTAATAAATTGAATAACGGCATATTAACTACATCAATAATTTGCAATAAATGCTTTTGATGTATTAAAAACTTTCAATGCATGTCATCAGTAGGTATAATGATCAGAGAACCTAAGTATGCTAATGAAGATTTTATTAAATTGGCGTGCATGCATTTGTGCATTTGTTTTGTTGTGTATGATTGTTTATGTGTATGCAATTGTTTAATCGATATATTGCGAGGAGTGCAACGTCTGTGATTGCAACGAGTGTTTGAAAAACTCCAACAACTATCAAGGCAAGTATATGCTATTTTGTTCATGAATTGTCCTACTATTTTCTATGCATATGTGGTGTGTATTTTGTAGATGCATGAATGGGAACTACTATCGTTATGCTATATCCTAAGCTATATGGTAGGAATCTCTTATAGTTAAGCCACCGTTGGTAGATGTGCTTAGCCGTGCTATGATAGACGAGGGCTAGGTTACATCACTTGATAGTTGTTTCTAAAGTATTGGTTTGCAAAATTAAAACAACTTAATCAATAAATCTCCTAGGTGTGATGGGATTAACATTTTTTGATGGTATCAATGCGGAAAGGCACCCAGGTATCAAGAGTAAATGATTGACTTCTTTATTTGGTAGCTTACGTGTACAACCATGTGCCAGTAAGAAATGGGTGGCTGGTTGGACTTAATAGGTTGTGTTGACTCGAACCCACGTAGCCATAGATGTAGAATTTTGGTAGGTTAGAACGGTGCATGTCAGGTTTGGGGAGCTTCTTCCCGAATGGTCTCTTCTTGTACTTCTCCCTATCATCGCACAATATGCGTGTGGTGGTACGAGCAGTTGGCCGCGTCACATGGGTAAAGTGTACAAACCCCTGCGGGGCGTCTAATCTAAGTACTTAGTCGTGTCCTCGATTATGGACAATTGAGTTTCTTTATATTTAGGTTATGACATGTTTCTCGTTCATTCTAATTTCTTAATTATTTTAATGTTGATGGGTTAACTTAATTGGGATATTTTCAAAGAAAATCTAAAATTGTTTATTAAATTAAGACAAAGGTATTTGAAAATGCAAGCTAGCCAAAACTCCACTTAGCCAAATAAGTATGTATATGCTAGGTATAATGTCTCCTTACTTAGTCCTACTTGCCATACTTCAAAGTATTGACCACTCTGTGGCTGCAACATTTTATGTTATAGGTTATTCTGATTCTGAGTGATTGACTAGGTCGCGAACCTCCGTTCAACATTTGTTCGCATGTGGCGCATTTGAAGATGGAGCCTATTATCTGTTTATGCTTTTGCATGCTATTGAACTATCTGAGCTAGCCTTTGAGCTAAGCGTTATGTAATAATTGAAAATTCTGATCATTCGATATAATAATGATGCACTGTTATATTCTTTGGTATTCATCTATAATGTGTGTGCCAGTGAATCGATCTAGGGATTGGCACTATACATAGGAACTCAGCCTTAGCAGGCGAGGGTGTTATAGAGTCACCCTCGGTTGCATCTCCACATTTTCCAATTTCATCAACATTTATAGTCTCCCTGAGGAAAAGGGAGTAGTCCACGCCCAGACTATGGTTTTGTGGCAGTATCTTGATCTATCACTCTCGTGCTATCATTGTTTTAGAATCATATGAGCTGGTCTACAGGATTATGGTCACATATGTAGTTCCTTGATGGTGAATCTTTTGTTTTATTAAGATCCATATTTGAGATTGCAATATTCAATATGTTTTTTATGTATTGGCTTATAGGTGTACATGCACCAATTGTGAAAAATACATAAAAACACCTTTAAAGTATCAAAAAATCAAAATAAATTTTTGCATGTACATCATTCTATGTTTGCACACAAAGTTATGCAGAAAAGTACTCCCTCCGATCCAAATTAAGGGACTCAGATTTTTCTAGGTTCGTATGTATCTAGCACTAAAGCATGACTAGATACGTCCGAATCTAGACAGATCTGAGTCCATTAATTTGGATCGGAGGGAGTACCTTTTTTCTGGCCTCTATCAAAAGACAAAAAATTGTCCCGTAGATCGCACCTATTCTCCACTTTCGTATTTTTATTTTGATATTATCTATTTATATATTCATTTTCATAGTTTCTATATTCATTTTTCTTCCATGAAAGATATAAAAAAATATTGCAGTACTCATTATCGTTTTGTTTTCATTCTACTCAAGAGGATAACCCTACTTCTTTTGTGCATCACTCGCAGTGGGTGAGCGCACCGTATATTGCAGCTCCCACATGATAAAGAAAACCACCTGGATGGCTGGCTAATATAGGGATAGTATACCAAGTATGTATCAATGAGTATAAGAAGGCATTAGTAGCAATGAGAATAAGGAGGCATTCGTATATAATACGATAAAATTGCAAGAATTTATTGGTGAAGATTATGGTATGACCCGGTATAAAATGACAATAATATACTACTAAAAACTATATAAGGCAAGAAATCTTGCCTTATACTACTATCTCCAAGATAATCTTGCCTTGTGTAAAATGACATTAATATACTATACTATCTCCAAGATAATCTTGCCTTGTATAAAATGACATTAACATACTTCTATATCCAAGAAAATCTTACCTTATATTTAGAGTTACCCCAAATATTTACTTGCGCAAAATCTCTAAATATTTAGAGTAAAATCTTGGAGATTAATGCGTAAGTAAATATTGCATTAATCCCTAAGATTCTCCTTTCCTATATATAAACACCAGGAAATGCCAAGGTACACTACTACAGCCATATTGAGCAGCAATCTTGGAAAAAAAAGAATATCTAACTAGCTCCCATGCCATGTATGAGGAACTACACACTAGTCGTGTGCTTCGTAGCTCTTGTGGCCATGGCCACCACTTTCTTTTCATGTCATGGGGAAGGGAGTGACATAGGTATGGCCCGCTTCATTCTTTCACTATATATGCACTCGTAGTTGGATGCACAAACAGTATGTTACTTCTGATGATTGAACTATCTCCGTTGTGCTTCGTGTGTAGGTACAATTAAAGACGACACAACTCAAGACATTTGTGTACCGGTAGATGTGGACAATTGTTCGCCCCCAGAACGAGCTAAAGGCACCATTGCGTGCAAATCTCTCTGTGTTGCCCGAGGTTATGACAAGGATAAGAGCCATTGCGATGAAGGCAGTAGTGGTGGTTGCAACTGCTGCAGATCAAAGAAATGAGAAATGGCATCAAAGAGCTTGATTATTAGGGCTGTAAATGGCGCCTAAATGGCATCTGCAAGTTCTGTTTATTCAACTGTTTAGTTCTTTTTTTGGAAAAAACAAACTTTATTGAACTAGAGTACTAATAAACGGTATTATGTGGGATTAAGTGGTGGGTCGCTTACATCCCTATTGATTATGCTACTACTTGTTATGTAAAATTTTCTTTTGATACTGTTGAAAATATAAGCAATAATCCATATAATAATCCGAATAAATAATTAACAAAGCATGATCACGCATATAGCAATTAAATAGAATCACGCAAACTAGCAGAGTAGATGAACAGATTACATCTAAACAAGACAAACCTATTACATTTATACCAAGCGCTAGAACTAGACATTCTAGCATAATTTGAAAGATATAGATTGAGAACACATACGGTGTACCGGTGGCAGCAGCAACAACATCGGTCGCGGCGTTAGCAGCAGCAATAGCTGCAGCGGTCGCAGTAGCGTCGTCGGCCATGTCATCGATATAGAGGCTGCTAATATCCGGGAAGAAGTCCTTGTCGGGGAAGGAGTCGTCCGTGATAGCGTCAGTTGTCGCACAGAAGCGCTCCCCCCAAAAACATGATCACCCCTCACCCGAACAGGTTCACAAAAGGCAAGGTTCTGGAGGTCTACTGTCCCGATCCGCGGTGCACGCCGCAAGCCGGGATGCGGAAGACGAAGGCGGTGGTGCAATAGACTAGAAGGAGACGCATAGGTGTCGATTGGGTTTAGCGCCGACGCTTATATAGCACAAGTCAGGGAGATCGTGGGACTCAGCCCACGTCCGAGTCGATAACAGCCCACGTCCCATAAAGACTGGAAAAGGCTGACTAATTAACGCGTCCGTTAATGACTCATAATTAATCTATGATTAATTTTCCCGGGGAGCAAAAATAAAGCTCGGCTTGGCGAGATTCCCGCAACCCGCGGCGTGCGCGTGTTGTGACGAGGCGAGACGGGCGGCGTCGGAGGAGGAGTCGCTGTTGGGTCCGCAGCATAGAAAACAAAAAAATTCCTACGATGAGAACTATACGCCAAGATCTATCTACTAGATACATAGCAACGGGTGGACATACATCCATAGAGAACTTACCCTCGAAGACAACGAGTTTTGTTAACGAGTAGGAACTCGTGGTAGATATAGTCGTACGCTTGCCGATCTCAAGATCGTGTGGAAGTCCGAGCGCCGCAAATCAGCAGCGCATCCGTCCTCGCACACACGTCCAAGCTACCGGACAACCTCCACCTCCTCGCTCCAGCGGATCAGCGAAAGCAGTAACTCCTTCCAGATGCAAGGCCACCGGGAACATGTATCTCGCTAACCCCTCCCCTCCCATAGCCGGCGCATGAGGAGGGGGGACTCCTCCCCTCCTTCATTCATGTGGTGAACCTCCACTCACATAAACATGGCCTCCACCCAAAATCCCACTCACATGTATTTAATTTCCACCAAATTAAATGCAACTCTCAATTTAATAAAACTCTTTTATTTATTTTATTCAGAATTTTGTTATTTACTTTAATTAACAAACATTCACATAAAACCCCTTGCAACATTTCAATATCACATGCAGAACCACTTTCTGCAATTTTACCTGAAACAATTCCGGTTTCTATCGAAACAATTTCTATTTCTATCGAAACATTTCCTGCGCTGTGCAAACCTATTGTCTGGAACATATTGTTGGAGATATGCCCAAGAGACAATAATAAAAGTGGTTATTATTATATCTTTGTGTTTATGATGAATATTTACATCCGATGCTATAATTGTATTATGAGGAAACACTAATACATGTGTGTTTTATAAACATAAAAGAGTCCCTAGTAAGTCTCTCGTTGAACTAGCTTGTTGATTAATTGATGATCATGGTTTCCTGATCATGGACATTGAATGTGATTAATAACAAGGTTATATCATTAGGAGAATAATGTGATGGACACACACCCATAGTAAGCGTAGCATAAGATCAAGTTATTAAGTTCGTATTGCTGTAAGCTTTCAAATGCATAGTAACCTAATCCTTCGACCATGAGATTATGTTAATCACCATCACCGGATGGGTACTTTGATGACATCAAACACCGCTTCGTAACTGGGTGGTTATAAAGGTGTCATTGGGTATGCTGAAAGTATGTGTTGAAGCGCATGGACCAAGATTGGGATTTGTCCATCCATATGATGGATAGATATGCTCTGGCCCTCTCGGTGGAATGTCATCTAGTTAGCTTGCAAGCATGTGACTAGATCACAAGGGATGACATAACACGGAACGAGTAAAGAGTACTTATCAGTAACGAGGTAGAACTAGGTATAGAGATACCGACGATCAAACCTCGGATAAGTAGAATATCGCGTGACAAAGGGAATTGGTTTCGTATGTTAATGGTTCTATCGATCACGAAGTCATCGTTGAGTATGTGGGAGCCGTTATGGATCTCCAGATCCCGCTGATGGTTATTGATCGGAGAAGTGTCTCCATCATGTCTGCATATTCACGAACGGTAGGGTGGCACACTTAAGGTTCAAAGTTGTTTTAAGTAGATATGGAATATGGGTTGGAGACCGAATGTTGTTCGGAGTCTCGGATTGGATCCGAGACATCACGAGGAGATCCGGAATGGTCCGGAGAATAAGATTCATATATTGGGGATCATTTTCTGAGTTAGGAAATGTTTTGGAGTGTTTGTATGGAGATTCTAGAAGGTTTCGGAATGTTCTGGAAGGTTCTAGAAGAGTTCTTGGTGTTTGCTTGAAAACCAAGAAAGGGTCAAAGGAAACCTTGTGGGGCGAGACACGGATTCGTGGGGGAGGAGGACTCCTCCCCCCCTTCCCAACCCGCCGGCCAAGGAGGGGAGTCCTACTAGGACTCCCCCTCCCATGGCGCGCCTCCCTCCTTTAAATAGAAGGGAGGGGGCGCCCCCTCCTGGACCTCTCTCATAACAAGCTCTAGCCTCCGCCTCTCTCCTCTTCCTTCGCTCTGCTCCGGCTTAGGCGAAGCCCTGTAGAATTCTCTCCTCCACCACCACCACCACACCGTCGTGCTGCTGGGATTCAGTGGAGAAGATCTACTACCTCCACGCTTTCATTTGGAACGGGAGAGGAAGGTGCCTTCGACTCCGCATGTGTGACCGATCTGGAAGCGCCAGCAACGCCGGAAGGATCGTCCACACGATCTTGAGATCGGCAAGTGATCGACTACATCAACCCCGAGATCTAATCTCTTAACGCTTTCGGTTCTACGAGGGTTAATACAGATCTATCTCGTTGCTCATATCTAATAGATTAGATCTTGGCTTTTATCTAGATTAGATCTAGGTTTTGTTCGTTCTTGCGGTAGAAATTTTTTGTTTTCCATGCTACGAACCCATCAGTGGTATCAGAGCCTTATCTATGCGTAGATCTGTTGCACGAGTAGAACACAATGATATTGTGGGCGTTGGTGCTCGTGCCGTCTTTTGCTATGTGTGTACTTTGCATCTTGCGGTATGGTGGGATGAAGCGGCTCGGGCTAACATTACATGTCATCATACATGAGACTTTCTCCACGCTTGACGTGTAACTTGCTTTGCACAAGTGGCTTTGCGGGTGTCTGTCTCTCCCATCATAGTATAGATTCAATCTACACTTTGCACTTGATAGCACTTGTATCAACGTTGTGGTTCAGTTTCGTAGGTAAGATCCGTTCGAAAACCCTAAGCCACGTAAAACTTGCAAAGAAAATTAGAGGCGTCTAACTTGTTTTTGCAGGGGTTTTGTGATGTGATATGGCCATCATGTGATTGTGATTATATTTGATGTATGCAATGATCCTTGTTGTAATATGGCAACCGGCAGGAGCCTAATGGTTGTCTTTAATTCTGTTAAGACCTGCGTGTCTATTCATCTTGTAATAGATTTATTCCAAGTAGTTGTAATAGTTGCTGGTGATGATGGACAACCATGAAGCGGCGCCACTGACCTTGACGCAATGCTGGTGATGATGGAGATCATGTCCTTGCTTTGGAGATGGAGATCAAAGGCATAAGAAGAAAGGGCCATATCATATCACACTAATTATGAATTGCCTGTGATGTTAATCCTTTATGCATCTTGTATTGCTTAGATCGCGACGGTAGCATTATAAGATGATCCCTCTCACTAAATTTCAAGTAATAAAGTGTTCGTCCATAGTTGGCACCGTTGCTAAGACTCGTTGTTTTGAAGCATCTCGTGATGATCGGATGTGATAGATTCTACGTATGCATACAACGGGTGCAAGCCAGATTTGCACATGCGGAAACTAAGGTTAATCTTGACGAGCCTAGCATATACAGACATGGTCTCGGAACACGGAATACCGAAAGGTAAAGCATGAATCACATGAGTGATATGATGAACATGAAGATTGTTCGCCAATGAAACTACATCTTCTCTCGTGAAGATCGGACTTGGTGTAGTGGACTTGGTTCATGTAATCACTAAGAAAATGTGAGGGATGTTGTTTTGAGTGGGAGTTCACCTAGTTAATTTAAGAATTAAAGTAGAACTCAATTTATCATAAACTTAGTCTAAACTACTTGTAAATTTGTTGTAGATTATGGCGAATCTCTCCATCAATTTCAATGCGTTCCTAGAGAAAGAAAAACTTAAGAACAATGGAAGCAACTTCACGGACTGGCTTCGTGGTCTGAAGATTGTCCTCAGGGCTGGTCAGATGACCTATGTGCTCGAAGCACCGCTAGGTGACCCACCTGCAGATGATGCCACCAATGACGTAAACAATGTTTACGCCACTTTGAAAAATCATTACTCCACAGTTCAGTGTGCCATCCTGTACGGTTTAGAAACGGAGCTCCAGAAGAGTTTTGAGCACCACGACCCGTTCGAGATCATTAAGGAGCTTAAGCTCATTTTTGAGACTCACGCGACCGTGGAGAGCTATGAGGCCTCCGAGAAGTTCTTTACCTGCAAGATGGAAGAGGGAAGCTCCATTAGCGAGCACGTGCTCACCATGTCTTGGCACGCAAACAAACTCCAAGAGTTGGGGATAACGATTCCTAATAAGTTAGGGATTCACCGTGTCCTCCAATCACTGCCACCGAGTTATAAGAACTTTGTGATGAACTACAATATGCACTGCATGAACAAGACATTGCCTGAACTATCGTCCATGCTAAAAACTGCTGAAGTGGAGATCAAGAAGGAGCACCAAGTGTTGATGGTCAATAAGACCACCAATTTCAAGAAACAGGGCAAGCCTAAGAAAAAGGGCAACTTCAAGAAGGACGGCAAGAAAGTCACGACTGCTAAGAAGCCCAAGGCTGGTCCTAAGCCTAAAACCGAGTGCTTCTCTTGCAAGGGTGCTGGTCCTTTGGGCGTAATCGCCCCAAGTACTGCAGATCTGAAGAACGGCAACATCAAGAAGAAAGGTATATTCGATATACATGTTATTGATGTGTATCTTACTAGTAGTCGTAGTAGTGCCTGGGTATTTGATACTGGTTCGGTTGCTCATATTTGTAACTCGAAATAGGAGCTGCGGAATAAACGAAGACTGGTAAGAGACGAGGTGACGATGTGCGTTGGAAATGGCTCCAAGGTTGATGTGATCGCCGTCGGCACGCTCCCTCTATATCTACCTTCGGGATTAGTTTTAAATTTGAATAATTGTTATTTGGTGCCTGCGTTAAGCATGAACATTATATCTGGATCTTGTTTATTGCGAGACGGTTACTCTTTTAAGTCTGAGAATAAAGGTTATTCGATTTATATGAGTAATATCTTTTATGGTAATGCACCTGAGATAAATGGTTTATTCTTATTGAATCTCGATAGTAGTGATACACATGTTCACAACATAGATGCTAAATGAATAAAATTGAATGATAATTCTACATACATGTGGCACTGTCGTCTTGGTCACATTGGAGTGAAGCGTATGAAGAAACTCCATTCTGATGGACTTCTTGAATCACTTGAAAGATGCGAAGCATGTCTAATGGGAAAAATGACTAAAACTCCATTCTCTGGAATAATGGAGCGAGCTACGGACTTATTGGAAATAATACATACCGATGTGTGCGGTCCAATGAGTGTAGCGTCGCGTGGTGGATATTGTTATGTTCTCACTTTCACGGATGACTTAAGTAGGTATGGGTATGTCTACTTTATGGAACATAAGTCCAAAACTTTCGAGAAGTTTAAGGAATTTCAAAGTGAAGTGGAAAATCATCGTAACAAGAAGATTAAGTTTCTGCGTTCTAACCGCGGAGGTGAATATCTGAGTTATGAGTTTGGCATGCATTTAAAGAAATGTGGAATACTTTCACAGTTGACACCGCCGGGAACACCACAGCGTAATGATGTGTCCGAACATCGTAATCGAACTCTCTTAGATATGGTTCGGTCTATGATGTCTCTTACAGATTTACCGCTATCATTTTGGGGCTATGCATTAGAGACAGCCGCATTCACTTTAAATAGGGCACCATCTAAATCCGTTGAAACGACACCGTACGAATTGTGGTTTGGAAAGAAACCTAAGTTGTCGTTCCTTAAAATTTGGGGTTGCGAGGCGTATGTAAGGAAGTGACTGGAAGGAAAGTAGAACTCGACGAGGTTATTGAACCTTCTCTGGGAGTTGAGAGTAGCGCAGCACCGGAAGATCCTTTTGTGCCGCCTACACCAATTGGAGAGGAAGCTAATGATGGTGATCATGAAACTTCGAACGAAGTTACTACTAAACCTCGCAGGTCAACGAGGGTTCGTAGCACTCCTGATTGACCCTGCGACGTATGAAGAAGCTATGGTGAGCCCAGATTCCGACAAATGGCTAGAAGCCATGAAATCCGAAATGGGATCCATGTATGAAAACCAAGTATGGACTTTGGTGGACTTACCGGATGGCCGTAAGGCTGTCGAGAACAAATGGATTTTCAAAAGAAAAACAGATGCTGATGGTAATGTTACCGTCTATAAAGCTCGACTTGTCGCGAAAGGGTTCCGACAAATTCAAGGAGTTGACTACGATGAGACTTTCTCACCAGTAGCGAAGCTAAAGTCTGTGAGGATTTTGTTAGCAATCGCTGCATATTTTGATTATGAAATTTGGCAGATGGATGTCAAAACGGCATTCCTTAATGGTGACATTGAGGAAGAGTTGTATATGGTACAACCCAAGGGTTTTGTCGATCCTAGTGATGCTGACAAGGTATGCAAACTTCAGCGCTCCATTTATGGACTGAAGCAAGCATCCCGGAGTTGGAATCAACGTTTTGATAAAGTAATCAAAAACTTTGGATTTATACAAACTTATGGAGAAGCTTGTATTTACAAGAAAGTGAGTGGGAGCTCTGTAGCATTCCTAGTACTATATGTAGATGACATATTGTTGATTGGGAATGATATAGAACTTCTTAATAGCGTCAAAACCTATTTGAATAATAGTTTTTCAATGAAGGATCTTGGCGAAGCGGCATATATTCTAGGCATCAAGATTTATAGAGATAGATCAAGATGCCTAATAGCGCTTACACAAAGTACATACTTAGACAAAGTTCTAAAGAAGTTTAGAATGGAAGAGAGCAAGAAAGGGTTCGTGCCCATGTTGTCAGGTAAGACCTTGAGTAAGACTCAAAGTCCGGCTACGGCAGAAGATAGAGAAAAGATGAATAACATTCCCTATGCCTCGGGCATAGGTTCTATCATGTATGCCATGCTGTGTACAAGACCGGATATAGCACATGCTGTTAGTTTGACTAGCAGATATCAAAGTGATCCTGGAATGGAGGACTGGACAGCGGTCAAGAATATCCTAAAGTACCTGAATAGGACTAAGGATATGGTTCTTTCTTATGGAGGTGATGAACAGCTTGTTGTAAATGGTTACACTGATGCTAGTTGGAACACCGATCCAGATGACTCGAAGTCACAGTCTGGATACGTATTTATTTTGAATGGTGCTGCAGTGAGCTGGAGGAGTGCCAAGCAAAGCGTTATAGCGAAATCTTCAACTGAATCGGAATACATAGCTGCTTCGGAGGTTGCACAAGAAGCCATATGGATGAAGGAGTTCATTACTAAACTTGGCGTGGTTCCCAGTGCGTTGGACCCGATGGCCATCTACTGTGACAACACAGGTGCCATAGCTAATGCACAGGAGCCAAGGTCACATAGCAAGCTGAAGCACATCAAGCTATGTTTCCATGCTATTCGCGAGTATGTCCGAGATGGTGACATAAAGATTTGCAAAGTACACACTGATCTGAATTTGGCAGATCCGTTGACTAAACCTCTCCCTAGAGCAAAGCATGACCAACACCAAAATGCCATGGGTGTTAGGTATATTACCATGTAATCTAGATTATTGACTCTAGTGCAAGTGGGAGACTGTTGGAGATATGCCCAAGAGGCAATAATAAAAGTGGTTATTGTTATATCTTTGTGTTTATGATGAATGTTTACACCCCATGCTATAATTGTATTATGAGGAAACACTAATACATGTGTGTTTTGTCAACATAAAAGAGTCCCTAGTAAGCCTCTCGTTGAACTAGCTTGTTGATTAATTGATGATCATGGTTTCCTGATCATGGACATTGGATATGATTAATAACAAGGTTATATCATTAGGAGAATGATGTGATGGACACACACCCATAGTAAGCGTAGCATAAGATCAAGTCATTAAGTTCGTATTGCTGTAATCTTTCAAATGCATAGTAACCTAATCCTTCGACCATGAGGTTATGTTAATTACCATCACCGGATGGGTACTTTGATGACATCAAACACCGCTTCATAACTGGGTGGTTATAAAGGTGTCATTGGGTATTCTGAAAGTATGTGTTGAAGCGCATGGACCAAGATTGGGATTTGTCCATCCATATGACGGATAGATATGCTCTGGGCCCTCTCGGTGGAATGTCATCTAGTTAGCTTGCAAGCATGTGACTAGGTCACAAGGGATGACATAACACGGAACAAGTAAAGAGTACTTATCAGTAACGAGGTAGAACTAGGTATAGAGATACCGACGATCAAACCTCGGATAAGTAGAATATCGCGTGACAAAGGGAATTGGTTTCATATGTTAATGGTTCTATCGATCACGAAGTCATCGTTGAGTATGTGGGAGCCGTTATGGATCTCCAGATCCCGCTGATGGTTATTGATCGGAGAAATGTCTCCATCATGTATGCATATTCACGAACCGTAGGGTGACACACTTAAGGTTCGAAGTTGTTTTAAGTAGATATGGAATATGCGTTGGAGACCGAATGTTGTTTGGAGTCTTGGATTGGATCCAGGACATCACGAGGAGATCCGAAATGGTCCGGAGAATAAGATTCATATACTAGGGATCATTTTCTGAGTTAGGAAATGTTCCGGAGTGTTTGTATGGAGATTCTAGAAGGTTTCGGAATGTTCTGGAAGGTTCTAGAAGAGTTCTTGGTGTTTGCTTGAAAACCAAGAAAGGGTCAAAGGAAACCTTGTGGGGCGAGACACGGATTCGTGGGGGAGGAGGACTCCTCCCCCCTTCCCAACCCGCCGGCCAAGGAGGGGAGTCCTACTAGGACTCCCCCTCCCATGGCGCGCCTCCCTCCTTTAAATAGAAGGGAGGGGGCGCCCCCTCCTGGACCTCTCTCATAACAAGCTCTAGCCGCCGCCTCTCTCCTCTTCCTTCGCTCTGCTCCGGCTTAGGCGAAGCTCAGAAATTCTCTCCACCACCACCACCACCACACCGTGTTGCTGGGATTCAGTGAGAAGATCTACTACCTCACGCTTTCATTTGGAGCAGGAGAGGAAGGTCTGCTTCGACTCCGCACGTGTGACCGACTACGGAAGCGCTGCCGGAACGCGGCGCCGGAAGGATCGTCCACACGATCTTGAGATCGGCAAGTGATCGACTACATCAACCCCGAGATCTAATCTCGTAATGCTTTCGGTTCTATGAGGGTTAGTACAGATCTATCTCGTTGCTCATATCTAATAGATTAGATCTTGGCTTTTATCTAGATTAGATCTAGGTTTTGTTCGTCCTTGCGGTAGAAATTTTTTGTTTTCCATGCTACGAAGCCATCACATATGTGCTCCTAAATGGTGTCCGGCAACCCTTAAGTGTGTCACCCTACGGTTCGCGAATAATGCAGACATGATTGAGACTCCTCTCAGATCAATAATCAAAAGCGGGACCTGCAGATCCATACCGACTCCTGCACATTCAACGATGACTTCTGTGATCGTGAGAACCTTTAACGCTAGCAATTTAATCCCTTTGTCTCATGATATAAGACATGTCCGAGATTCGATCATCGGTTTCCAAATACCTAGTTTGATCTCGTTACTGACATGCACTCTTTTCTCGTTCCCGTGATATAACATTCTAGTGATCACATCACTTGCTTGCAAGCTATCTTAATGTGATATCACCGAGAGGGCCCATAGTATGTCTATCCGTCATCGAGATTGACAAATTCCACTCTTGATCCAAGATCCTCAACATAACACCTTCATAGCACTAAACCCACCTTTATAGTCACCCTGTTACGGTGTGACGTTTGATGTTATCAAGATACTCTTTCGGTGTTAGCAATTAACATGATCTCATGATCTAAGGACTAAGACTACTTCGTATGCTGATATAGAAATATAAACATAATGACTTGATCGTAATGCTATACTTCAGATGAATGTTCATCACATCATTTCACAAATGTTGTGACCTTGTTATTAACAACATCCAATGTCCATGATCAGGAAACCTTGATAATCTTGTTAATCAACAAGCTAGTCTATAAGAGAGGCATAACTAGGAACCCTTTTTGTTTATTAAACACACATGTTTTGACGTTTCCTATCAATACAATTATATCATGCAAAATAAACATCTATCATATACAAGGAATACATAATAACAACTTTATTATTGCCTCTCAGGGCATATTTCCTTCAGTCTCCCACTTCCACTAGAGACAATAATCTAGTTTACATAGTGATAAATCTAACACCCATGGAGTTCTGGTGTTGATCGTGTTTTGCCCTAGGGATAACTTTAGTCAACAGATCTGCTACATTCATGTCTGTGTGCACTTTACAAATCTTTATATCTCCATCCTTGACATGCTCGCGGATGGAGTGAAACCGGCGCTTAATATGCTTGGAATTCTTGTGAGACCTTGGTTCCTTGGTGTTGGCTATGGCTCCATTGTTGTCACAATAGATCACCATTGGGTACAACACACTAGGAACCACACCTAGTTCCGTTATGAACTCCTTCATCCAAACCTCTGCCTTCGTCGCTTCTGAAGCAGCAACATATTCCGCCTCCGTCGTTGATCCGGCCACCACAGGTTGTTTGGAGCTCCTCCAACTAACTGCTGCTCCGTTCAAGAGAAATACGTATCCGGATTGAGACTTAGAGTCATCCGGATCAGTGTCAAAGCTAGCATCGACATAACACTTAGCGACTAGCTCTTCTTCACCTCCGTATACAAGATACATATCCCTAGTTCTTCTCAAGTACTTAAGGATATTCTTGACCGTTATCCAGTGTTCCGAACCTGGATCAGATTGGTACCTACTAGTCAAACTAATAGCATGTGCCACATCTGGTCTTGTACATAGCATGGCGTACATTATAGAGCCTATGGCTGAGGCATAGGGGATCTTATCCATTATCTCTCTTTCTTCTGCCGTAGCCGGACTTTGAGTCTTACTTAATGTCTTGCCTTACAACATAGGTAAGAACCCCTTCTTACTTCTGTCCATATTAAACTTCTTTAATATCTTATCAAGGTATCTACTCTGCGATAGCCCAATTAGACGTCTTGATCTATCTCTATAGATTTTAATGCCCAATATATATGAAGCTTCACGAAGGTCTTTCATCAAAAAAATTCTCTTTAGATAACTTTTAACATTGTTTAAAAGATCTATATCATTTCTAATCAATAATATGTCATCCACATATAATATTAGAAATGCCACATTGCTCCCCCTCACTTTGTTGTAAATACAAGCCTCTCCATAAGTTTGTTCAAATCCAAACTCTTTGATCACCTCATTGATGACCCACAAGTATAGGGGGTGTATCGCGGTATTTTAGATAAGTAAGAGTGTCGAACCCAACGAGGAGCAGAAGGTGCTGGCTAGTGGTATGGATCAGGAATTCTCTTCAAATACTTAGCAAACGGATTTTTAGGGGTTTTTGATAAAGCAAGTAAACAAAGTACGAGTAAATAAAAGACAGTAGGACTAAATGCAGCAAGTGGCCCAATCCTTTATGCAGCAAAGGACAAGCCGGTTGTATTACTTAAGATGACCAAACGTTCTCGAGGACACATGGGAAGACTGTCAAGTGCTTTCGCTTCATATAGTTGATTAATCTTCTTTAGCTTGCTAAGTGTTGTGTGGGTGAACCTGTGCTAATGTACCGACCTTCCTAGGACTAATACATACTTGTGATTATACCCCTTGCAAACATCCGTAAGTACAATAAAGTAATTAAGGTAGAAACCTAACCCGACTTTAAACTCTAAGACCCTTCGTCCCTTGTGCAATGGTTTCCTAACGGGGTTCAGGTTTGTCACTCGGCAACCCCTACGATTAGTAGCCAAATACACAATGCATTCCCTAGGCCCATATAGGTGAAGTGTCATGTAGTCGGCGTTCACATGACACCACTAGAAGAAATGCATACAACTTAAATAACAAACTATTGAATCTTTCTCAACACAACTCCACTACTAACAACATGACCTCTCCCATGTCCTCAAGAACAAAACGAACTACTCACAAGACATCATATGTATCATGATCAGAGATGGGATAATGATGTATAACAATCTGAACATAAACAATAATTCAATGGTTCACTCAATAGCATCAACTACAAAGAGTAATCAACACCGGGAAAGTTTCCCCTATGAACTAATGCAAGATTCAACTCAATTGTTACAGCAATATGGATATGGTGATGAGGGTGCTGAATGGTGATGATGATGATGATCCCGATGAAGTCCAGCTTGATGGTGGTGTTGATGGCGACGATCTCCCCTCTCCGGGAAGGAATTCTCCTGGCAGAAATCTGTCTGCCAGAGAGATCTTTCTCTCTCGGTTTTTTCCGCCCCGCAGAGGTGGTGGAATCTTTCTGTGGTCGCTCCCCGAGTCATAGGGTTTCAGGAGGATGATATACGACAGAGGGGAGAGGCTGGAGTGGGCCAGGGTGGCCACACCACCTGCTGGCGCGACCTAGGGCTACCCGCGCCAGGGGGTGGTGTGGGCCCCCTATGGCCCATCTCCACTCCGTCTTCTGGCATCCTTAGTCTTCTGGAAAAATAGGATTTTCCATATATTTTCCCGGATTTTCTGATCTTCGCGAATTTTGCCTCCAACGGCACCTTTTCCATCGAATCACGACTACGGTCCATGCTCCAAAAGTCATCAACCATGCAAAAACAGATGAAATAACATAAGTATCACCTATCAATACGAAATATATCAATGAATAATAGTGAATTAAGACATAGAATAGTGATGCAAAATGGACGTATAACTCATCAAAGCGGAGATTCCAACTCCGGGATGCTTGCTTCAGTCCATAGATGGATCGCTAAAGCTTGCATACCTTACCAGCATCCTTAGAATCGACAAAACCCTTAGGTTGTATCATATACAACTCTTCTTCAATATTACCATTGAGGAACGCAGTTTTGACATCCATCTGCCATATTTCATAATCAAAATATGCAGCAATTGCTAACATAATCCTAACCGACTTAAGCATCACTACGGGAGAGAATGTCTCATCATAGTCAACTCCTTGAATTTGTCGAAACCCCTTTGAGACAAGTCAAGCCTTATAGATGGTCACATTACCATCAGCATTAGTTTTTCTTTTGAAAATCCATTTATTCTCAACGGCCTTTCGATCGTGAGGTAAGTCCACCAAGGTCCAAACCCGGTTTTCGTACATGGATTCCATCTCGGATTTCATGGCTTCTAGCCATTTGTTGGAAGTCGTCTCTTCTTCATATGTCACAGGGTCATCTATTTCATCAATCATGAAATTCATAACAGGATTGCCATACAGTTCAGGAGCTGCACGTGTCCTGCTTAACCTGCGAGGTTCGATAGTGTCCTCTTTCGGAGTTTCATGATCAATATCATTAGCTCTCTCCTCATTAGGTGAAGTCAACTCCGAAACAACTTCCGGTGCTGCGCTACTCGCCATTTCATGAAGAGAAGGTTCAATCACCTCTTCGAGTTCTACCTTCCGATTACTCACACCTTTCGCGAGAAACTCCTCAAGAAAGGATCCATTCTTGGTAACAAAAACCTTGCCCTCGGATCTGTGATAGAAGGTATACCCAATCGTTTCCTTAGGGTATCCTATGAAGACGCATTTTTCCGCTTTGGGTTCCAGTTTATCCGGTTGAAGTTTCTTCACATAAACATCGCATCCCCAAACTTTAAGAAATTCCAGCTTAGGTTTGTTTCCAAACCATAATTCATACAGTGTCTTTTCAACGGATTTAGATGGTGCCCTATTTAAAGTGAATGCAGCGGTTTCCAGTGCGTAACCCCAAAATGACAGTGGCAAGTCAGTCAGAGACATCATAGATCGAACCATATCCAATAAAGTACGATTACGATGTTCTGACACACCATTACGTTGTGGTGTTCCGGCAGGCGTAAGTTGTGAAACTATTCCACAGTCTTTCATATGTGTGCTAAACTCGTAACTAAGATACTCTCCTCCACGGTCGGACCGCAGAAATTTGATCTTTCTGTTACGATGATTTTCAACTTCATTCTGAAATTCCTTGAACGTTTCAAAGGTTTCAGACTTATGTTTCATTAAATAGATATACCCGTATCTACTCAAATCATCTGTGAAAGTAACAAAATAACGATATCCACCTCGCGCCGACACACTCATTGGTCCACACACATCAGTATGTATGATTTCCAATAAATGTCATGCCGTTCCATTGAACCGAAAGCGGCGTTCTAGTCATCTTGCCCATAAGGCATGGCTCACATGTATCAAATGATTCAAAATCAAGTGATTCCAAAAGTCCATCGAATGGAGTTTCTTCATGCTTAACGCCAATATGACCTAGGCGGCGATTACACATATATGCAGATATATCATTATCAAGTTTAATCCTTTTAGCATCAACATTATGAATATGCGTAATACTACTATCGAGATCCAACAGAAATAAACCATTCAACACAGGTGCATGACCATAAAAGATATTATTCATATAAATCGAACAACCATTATTTTCAGACTTAAACGAATAACCACTTTGCATCAAACACGATCTGGATACAATGTTCATGCTCAGTGCAGGCACCATATAACAATTATTTAGGTTTATAACTAATCCCGATGGCATATGGAGAGGTAGCGTTCCGACGGCGATCACATCAACTCTTGATCCATTGCCGACCCGCATCATGACCTCATCCCTTGCTAGTTGTCGCTTGTTACGCAGCCCCTAAACCGAGTTACATATATTAGCAACCGATCCTGTATCAAATACCCAGGTGCTACTGCGAGTACTAGTCAAGTACGCATCAATAACATGTATATCACATATACCTTTGTTTGCCTTACCGGTCTTCTTGTCCGCCAAATACTTGGGGCATTGCGCTTCCAATGGCCAGTCCCCTTGTAATAGTAGCACTCGGTATCAGACTTAGGGCCAGCTCGGGGTTTCTTTTTAGGCGCGGCAACAGATTTGCCGCCCTTCTTTCCCTTCTGCTTGCCTTTCTTGTCCTTCTTGAAACCGGTGGTCTTATTGATCATCAACACTTGATGTTCTTTCCTAATCTCCACTTCTGTAGTCTTAAGCATTGACAGAAGCTCGGGAAGAGACTTCTTCATGCCCTGCATATTATAGTTCATCACGAATCTTGTAGCTAGGTGGCAGAGATTGGAGAATACGATGTATGTCTAAGTCAATGGGAATCGTTATTCCCAAGGACACAAGCTTATCGGCGTACCTAGACATTTTGAGTACTTGCTCACTAACAGAGTTGTTCTCCTCCATCATGAAGCTAAAGAACTTTTCAGAAGCATTATAACTCTCTACGGCAGCATGGGTATCGAAAATCATTTTCAATTCTCCCATGGTATCAAAGGCATTGCCATTTTCGAAATGCTTTCGAAGTTCTGGCTCTAGCCCATACAGTATGCCGCAATGAACTAAGTTGTGGTCCTCCTGACGAGTTATATAGACGTTCTTTTCCTTGCCAGGGGCATCGGGAGCTGGTGGGGGGCCTAGGGACGCCTCTAGCACATATTGCTTTTATGAAGCACTGAGGAGAATCCTCAAATTCATAGCCCAGTTGGTGAAGTTGCTACCATTCGTAGCAAGCTTCTCTTTCTCCATGAAGACATTGAAATTAAAAGAAGGTGGTGCCATCTACAACAGAATTTGTAAAGTATATTTAGACTGAGTTTATGATAGATTGAGTTCAACTAATCCAAATTACTAGTGAACTCCCACTCAAAAACGACATCCCTCGGGTCCTTTTGGTGATTACATGAACCAAATCCACTACACCAAGTCCGATCATCACGTGAGTCGGTGTAGCTTCAAAGGCGAGCATCTATATGGGCATCATATCAACTATATGACTCATGCTTAACCTTTCAGTCCGTGTTCCGAGGCCATGTCTGTACATGCTGGGCTCGCCAAGTAAGAACCTTAGTATTCGCGTGTGTAAAACTGTCTTACACCCGTTGTATGAAAGTGTAGAGTCGAGAACACCCGATCAACACGTGATGCCTCAAAACACGATCCACAAAATAGTGCATACTTAAGGAAGAACACATTTTATCTTGATATCTAAATGAGGGATCATCTTATAATGCTACCAAAAGCGCCAAACTAGCAATATAAGATGCTAACATCTAATGTGTGAAGTGAGATGATATGGTCCATGCATTTGATCTCTATCACTTGCATCGTGGTATGATCTCTATCATTCCTTTGTATGTAAGGCCAAGGTCTATGGAACTTACATGTTAAGTGAGTTGTAAGAGTATCTATCATACATCTACTTACAACAATACCATATCAAGACACTATCCTAGCAATGATCTAAACTAGACACCTCTAATTTATCAATTGCAAGTTTTACGTGGCTTAGGGCTTTCGGAGATAGAACCGGTCTTACCTACGAAGATGAACCACAACAAGGTTAACCAAGTTATTAGCAACTCATTGTAAATCAGATATTGACTATAGTAGGAGAGACAAACACCCGCTAGCCCTTATGCAAAACTAGTTGCATGTCAGTCGTGGAACCGGTCTCATGTACGATGACATGTAAGGTTGGTCCGGGCCGCTTCATCCCACTATGCCACCAATATCCAAAGTACATAGAAGATGCAATAACATGATCATCATTGCCCACATATAAACATATGTGTACTACCCGTGCAAAGCACCTACACATAGATCAGGCTCTGATACCACTGTTGGGTCCGCAGCATAGAAAACAAAAAAATCCTACGATGAGAATTATACGTCAAGGTCTATCTACTAGATACAGAGAAACGGGTGTACATACATCCATGGATAACTTACCCTCGAAGACAACGAGTTTTGTTAACGAGTAGGAACTCGTGGTTGATGTAGTCGTACGCTTGCCGATCTCAAGATTGTGTGGAAGTCCGAGCGCCGCAAATCAGCAGCGCATCCGTCCTCGCACACACGTCCAAGCTACCGGACAACCTCCACCTCCTCGCTCCAGCAGATCAGCGGAAGCAGCAACTCCTTCTAGACGCAAGGCCACCGGGAACATGTATCTCGCTAATCCGAGACCATGGGGGAATATCTAGAGGGGGAGAGAGATCCTTCACGAGGAGGTGTGGTTTGTGAGAGGGGAGAGGGGGGCTTTATATAGGAGGAGGAGACCCTCCTCCCATAGACGCATGAGGGGGGGCTCCTCCCCTCCTTCATTCATGTGGTGAACCTCCACTCACATAAACATGGCCTCCACCCAAAATCCCACTCACATGTATTTAATTTCCACCAAATTAAATGCAACTCTCAATTTAATAAAACTCTTTTATTTATTTTATTCATAATTTTGTTAATTACTTTAATTAACAAACATTCACATAAAACCCCTTGCAACATTTCAATATCACATGCAGAACCACTTTCTGCAATTTTACCCGAAATAATTCCGGTTTCTATCGAAACAATTCCTGTTTCTATCGAAACATTTCCTGCGCTTTGCAAACCTTTTGTCTGGAACATATGTGCTCCTAAATGGTGTCCGGCAACCCTTAAGTGTTTCACCCTATGGTTCGCGAATAATGCAGACATGATTGAGACTCCTCTCAGATCAATAAGCAGAAGCGGGACCTGGAGATCCATACTAACTCCTACACATTCAACGATGACTTTTGTGATCATGAGAACCTTTAACGCTAGAAATTTAATCCCTTTGTCTCATGATATAATACATGTCCGAGATTCGATCATCGGTATCCAAATACCTAGTTTGATCTCGTTACCGACATGCACTCTTTTCTCGTTCCCGTGATATAACATTCTAGTGATCACATCACTTGCTTGCAAGCTATCTTAATGTGATATCACCGAGAGGGCCCAGAGTATATCTATCTGTCATCGGGATTGACGAATTCCACTCTTGATCCATGAGCCTCAACATAACACCTTCATAGCACTGAACCCACCTTTATAGTCACCCTGTTACGGTGTGACGTTTGATGTTATCAAGATACTCTTCCGATGTTAGCAATTAACATGATCTCATGGTCTAAGGACTAAGACTACTTCGTATGATGTTATAGCAATATAAACATAATGACTTGATCGTAATGCTATACTTTGGATGAATGTTCATCACATCATTTCACAAATGTTGTGACCTTGTTATACAACATCCATTGTCCATGATCAGGAAACCTTGATAATCTTGTTAATCAACAAGCTAGTCTATAAGAGAGGCATAACTAGGAACCCTTTTTGTTTATTAAACACACATGTATTGACATTTCCTATCAATACAATTATAGCATGCAAAATAAACATCTATCATATACAAGGAATACATAATAACGACTTTATTATTGCCTCTCAGGGCATATTTCCTTCATACGCAAGAGCTGCTCTTCTTCTCACACCTTAGTGAGTGGTGGAACAGCCTAGTATACTAGCAATGTGGGACTAAACTTTAGCATCACTAGCATAACCATATGTTTCCATGTGCAAATGGGCCAAAGAGAATTTCAGAATTTGTCTAATGAGCCAACATCCCAATACTCACCAAATTCCAACAATCCCCCACAAAGTCTCATTGGCACATCACCTCACTTCCATTACAGAATATTATTTTATATATCGGTGTGTAGTGGAGACTGTTAAGTTTAACTTCCATGTTAAACTTTATGCTACACTGGCTAGCAACTTGAATAGTGGACTATGCCTTGACCTACAAGTTTTCTGCACACTAGTTTCACACAAAATCTAGACAGTAAGGTCCGCAAGGCTTCCCATGATTTGGAGCTTATGCGTCATACTCCGGGGCCTTTCATGAGTTTATTAGAGAGAACCCAACTCTCACGGACTGTGACGTTTGATAGTCAGATTCATATAGGTGTGTTCCTCAATAGATGTTATGCATGACAACATCTCTGCTTAGAAAATCCACTTAGAACACATTAAGATAAATATCAACCTGCCATGAAAAATAAGAGAGTATTGCATCTTCATGGAGATGTAAATATAATATGGGCATACTCTCCTCTCAGCTGATCAACAGCTTGTCTCCCAGCTCTAATTCACGGGATCTCCAATCACATAGAGTGGGTTACCACTGCGAACAACTCATTTGGTTGGTCTCAAACCCATCTCCCTCGATGCATTATCTATCATATTACGTGATAAACCCTTTGTGAAGGTATCTGCCAAGTTCTTAGATGTTTGGATATAATCCAATGCAATAACTCCGGAGTTTCTCAGTTTCCTGATAGATTTCAATCTCCTCTTCACATGCCTTGATGACTTCATATTATCCTTAGAACTGTTTACTTTGATGATCACAGTTTGATTATCATAGTTCATCAGGATGGCGGGTATTGGTTTTTCAACCACAGGTAAGTCCATCAAAAGCTCATGAAGCCACTTTGCTTCAATAGTGGTTGTGTTTAATGTTGTGAGTTCTACTTCCATAGTTGACCTCGTTAAGATGTTCTGCTTGCAAGAGTTTCAGAAAACAGCACCACCACCAAGTGTAAACAAATAACCACTTGTGGCCTTAATCTCATCAGCATCAGATATCTAGTTTGAATCACTATAACCCTCAAGTACTCAAGGATACCCAGTATAGTGAATACCATAACTCGTAGTGCCTTTCAAATAGCGCAAAACTCTCTCAAGAGCATGCCAATGATCATCTCCAGGATTTGACATAAATCAACTCAGTTTGCTTATAGCAAAGGAGATGTCAGTCCTTGTAGCGCTGGCTAAATACATGAGCGAGCCAATAATTTGAGAGTATCTCAATTGATCTTTAGCATTCCTTCAATTCTTTCAAAGTAGCACACTCAGATCATAAGGCGTTGGAGAAGACTTGTAGTCGCTATACCCAAAGCGACTCAATATCTTTTCCACATAGTGGGACTAAAGCAGTGTAATCCCACCAATGTCATCCTTCAGTATCTTGATGTTTAAGATTACATCAGCCACTCCCAAGTCTTTCATCTCAAAGCAGCGAGATAGGAACTCTTTGACCTCCTCAATAACAGCGAGGTTAGTCCTGAATATTTGTATGTCATCGACATAGAGACACATAATAACTCCCTCGCCCCCACCACGGAGATAGTGATGGGTTCGTAGCATGGAAAACAAAAAATTTCTACCACAAGAACGAACAAAACCCAGATCTAATCTAGATGAAATCCAAGATCTAATCTATTAGACATGAGCAACGAGATAGATCTGTACTAACCCTCGTAGAACCGAAAGCGTTACGAGATTAGATCTCGGGGTTGATGTAGTCGATCACTTGCCGATCTCAAGATCGTGTGGACGATCCTTCTGGCGCCGCGTTCCGGTAGCGCTTCCGCAGTCGGTCACACGTGCGGAGTCGGAGCAGACCTTCCTCTCCTTGTTCCAGCGAGCAGAAGAGGTAGTAGATCTTCTCCACGGAATCCCAGCAGCACGACGGTGTGGTGGTGGTGGACGAGGAGAGAATTCTGCAGGGCTTCGCCTAAGCCGGAGCAGAGCGAAGGAAGAAGAGAGAGGCGGCGGCTAGAGCTTGTTATGGGAGAGAGCCAGGAGGGGGTGCCCCTCCCTTCTATTTAAAGGAGGGAGGCGCGCCATGGGAGGGGGAGTCCTAGTAGGACTCCCCTCCTTGGCCGGCGGCTTGGGAAGGGGGGGAGGAGTCCTCCTCCCCCACGAATCCGTGTCTCGCCCCACAAGGTTTCTTTTGACCCTTTCTTGGTTTTCAAGCAAACACCAAGAACTCTTCTAGAACCTGCCAGAACATTCCTCGAAACCTTCTAGAATCTCCATACAAACACTCTGGAACATTTCCTAACTTAGAAAATGATCCCCAATATATGAATCTTATTCTCCGGACCATTCCAGATCTCCTCGTGATGTCCCGGATCCAATCCGAGACTCCGAACAACATTCGGTCTCCAACGCATATTTCATATCTACTTAAAACAACTTCGAACCTTAAGTGTGTCACCCTACGGTTCGTGAATATGCAGACATGATGAAGACACCTCTCCGATCAATAACCATCAGCGGGATCTGGAGATCCATAACGGCTCCCACATACTCAACGATGACTTCGTGATCGATAGAACCATTAACATACGAAACCAATTCCCTTTGTCACGCGATATTCTACTTATCCGAGGTTTGATCGTCGGTATCTCCATACCTAGTTCTACCTCGTTACTGATAAGTACTCTTTACTTGTTCCATGTTATGTCATCCCTTGTGACCTAGTCACATTCTTGCAAGCTAACTAGATGACATTCCACCGAGAGGGCCCAGAGCATATCTATCCGTCATATGGATGGACAAATCCCAATCTTGGTCCATGCGCTTCAACACATACTTTCAGAATACCCAATGACACCTTTATAACCACCCGATTTAAGCGGTGTTTGATGTCATCAAAGTACCCATCCGGTGATGGTGATTAACATAACCTCATGGTCGAAGGATTAGGTTACTATGCATTTGAAAGCTTATAGCAATACGAACTTAATGACTTGATCTTATGCTACGCTTACTATGGGTGTGTGTCCATCACATCATTCTCCTAATGATATAACCTTGTTATTAATCATATCCAATGTCCATGATCAGGAAACCATGATCATCAATCAATCAACAAGCTAGTTCAACGAGAGGCTTACTAGGGACTCTTTTATGTTTACAAAACACACATGTATTAGTGTTTCCTCATAATACAATTATAGCATGGGATGTAAACATTCATCATAAACACAAAGATATAATAATAACCAATTTTATTATTGCCTCTTGGGCATATCTCCAACAGTCTCCCACTTGCACTAGAGTCAATAATCTAGATTACATGGTAATATACCTAACACCCATGGCGTTCTGGTGTTGATCATGCTTTGCTCTAGGGAGAGGTTTCGTCAACGGATCTGCCACATTCAGATCAGTGTGTACTTTGCAAATCTTTATGTCACCATCTCGGACATACTCACGAATAGCATGGAAACGTAGCTTGATGTGCTTCAGCTTGCTATGTGACCTTGGCTCCTCTGCATTAGCTATGGCACCTGTGTTGTCACAGTAGATGGCCATCGGGTCCAACACACTGGGAACCACGCCAAGTTCAGTAATGAACTCCTTCATCCATATGGCTTCTTGTGCAGCCTCCGAAGCAGCTATGTATTCCGATTCAGTTGAAGATTTCGCCACAACGCTTTGCTTGGCACTTCTCCAGCTCACTGCAGCACCATTCAAAATAAATACGTATCTAGACTGTGACTCCGAGTCATCTGGATCGGTGTTCCAACTAGCATCAGTGTAACCATTTACAACAAGCTGTTCATCACCTCCATATATCCTTAGTCCTATTCAGGTACTTTAGGATATTCTTGACCGCTGTCCAGTGTTCCATTCCAGGATCACTTTGATATCTGCTAGTTAAACTAACAGCATGTGCTATATCCGGTCTTGTACACAGCATGGCATACATGATAGAACCTATAGCCGAGGCATAGGGAATGTTATTCATCTTTTCTCTATCTTCTGCCGTAGCCGGACTTTGAGTCTTACTCAAGGTCTTACCTGACAACATGGGCACGAACCCTTTCTTGCTCTCTTCCATTCTAAACTTCTTTAGAACTTTGTCTAAGTATGTACTTTGTGAAAGCACTATTAGGCGTCTTGATCTATCTCTATAAATCTTGATGCCTAGAATATATGCCGCTTCGCCAAGATCCTTCATTGAAAAACTATTATTCAAATAGGTTTTGACGCTATTAAGAAGTTCTATATCATTCCCAATCAACAATATGTCATCTACATATAGTACTAGGAATGCTACAGAGCTCCCACTCACTTTCTTGTAAATACAAGCTTCTCCATAAGTTTGTATAAATCCAAAGTTTTTGATTACATTATCAAAACGTTGATTCCAACTCCGGGATGCTTGCTTCAGTCCATAAATGGAGCGCTGAAGTTTGCATACCTTGTTAGCATCTTTAGGATCGACAAAACCTTTGGGTTGTACCATATACAACTCTTCCTCAATGTCTCCATTAAGGAACGTTGTTTTGACATCCATCTGCCAAATCTCATAATCGAAATATGCAGCGATTGCTAACCAAATCCTCATAGACTTTAGCTTCGCTACTGGTGAGAAAGTCTCATCGTGGTCAACTCCTTGAATTTGTCGGAACCCTTTCGCGACAAGTCGAGCTTTATAGACGGTAACATTACCATCAGCATCTATTTTTCTTTTGAAAATCCATTTGTTCTCGACAGCCTTACGGCCATCCGGTAAGTCCACCAAAGTCCATACTTGGTTTTCATACATGGATCCCATTTCGGATTTCATGGCTTCTAGCCATTTGTCAGAATCTGGGCTCACCATAGCTTCTTCATACGTCGCAGGGTCATCAGTGTTGTCCACCAACATGACGTTCAAGGCAGAGTCATACCAATCAGGAGTGCTACGAACCCTCGTTGACCTGCGAGGTTCAGTAGTAACTTCGTTCGAAGTTTCATGATCACCATCATTAGCTTCCTCTCCAATTGGTGTAGGCGGCACAAAAGGATCTTCCGGTGTTGCGCTACTCTCAACTCCCAGAGAAGGTTCAACAACCTCGTCGAGTTCTACTTTCCTTCCAGTCACTTCCTTCGAGAGAAACTCCTTCTCAAGAAAGGATCCATTCTTGGCAACGAAAACGTTGCCTTCGGATCTATGATAGAAGGTATACCCAATTGTTTCTTTAGGGTATCCTATGAAGACGCATTTTTCCGCTTTGGGTTCAAGCTTATCGGGTTGTAACTTCTTTACATACGCTTCACAACCCCAAACTTTAAGCAACGACAACTTAGGTTTCTTTCCAAACCACAATTCGTACGGTGTCGTTTCAACGGATTTAGATGGTGCCCTATTTAAAGTGAATGCGGTTGTCTCTAATGCATAGCCCCAAAATGATAGCGGTAAATCTGTAAGAGACATCATAGACCGAACCATATCTAAGAGAGTTTGATTACGACGTTCGGACACACCATTATGCTGTGGTGTTCCCGGCGGTGTCAACTGCGAAAGTATTCCACATTTCTTTAAATGCATGCCAAACTCATAACTCAGATATTCACCTCCGCGGTCAGAACGCAGAAACTTAATCCTCTTGTTACAATGATTTTCCACTTCACTTTGAAATTCCTTAAACTTCTCGAAAGTTTCGGACTTATGTTTCATAAAATAGATATACCCATATCTACTTAAGTCATCCGTGAAAGTGAGAACATAACGATATCCACCACGTGATGCTAAACTCATTGGACCGCACACATCGGTATGTATTATTTCCAATAAGTTCGTAGCTCGCTCCATTATTCCAGAGAATGGAGTCTTAGTAATTTTTCCCATTAGACATGCTTCGCATTTCTCAAGTGATTCAAAATCAAGTGATTCAAGAAGTCCATCAGAATGGAGTTTCTTCATACGCTTCACTCCAATGTGACCAAGACGACAGTGCCACATGTATGTAGAATTATCATTCAATTTTATTCGTTTAGCATCTATGTTGTGAACATGTGTATCACTACCATCGAGATTCAATAAGAATAAACCATTTATCTCAGGTGCATTACCATAAAAGATATTACTCATATAAATCGAACAACCTTTATTCTCAGACTTAAAAGAGTAACCGTCTCGCAATAAACAAGATCCAGATATAATGTTCATGCTTAACGCAGGCACCAAATAACAATTATTCAAATTTAAAACTAATCCCGAAGGTAGATGTAGAGGGAGCGTGCCGACGGCGATCACATCAACCTTGGAGCCATTTCCAACGCGCATCGTTACCTCGTCTCTTGCTAGTCTTTGTTTATTCGCAGCCCTGCTTTGAGTTACAAATATGAGCAACCGAACCAGTATCAAATACCTGTGCACTACTACGACTCTTGTAAGATACACATAAATAACATGTATATCGAATATACCTTTCTTCTTGATGTTGCCGTTCTTGATCTGCCAGTACTTGGGGCGATTACACTTCCAAAGGACCAGCACCCTTGCGAGAAGCACTCGGCCAGGCTTAGAACCAGCCTTGGGCTTCTTAGCGAGCGGCAACTTTCTTGTCGTCCTTCTTGAAGTTGCCCTTTTCTTAGGCTTGCCCTGTTTCTTGAAATTGGTGGTCTTATTGACCATCAACACTTGGTGCTCCTTCTTGATCTCCACTTCAGCAGTTTTCAGCATGGACGATAGTTCGTGCAACGCCTTGTTCATGCAAAGGCATATTGTAGTTCATCACAAAGTTCTTATAACTGGTGGCGTGATTGGAGGACACGGTGAATCCCTAACTCATTAGGAATCGTTATCCCCAACTCTTGAGTTTGTTTGCGTGCCGGACATGGTGAGCACGCGTGCTCGCTAACGAGCTTCCTCTTCCATCTTGCGGTAAAGAACTTTTCGGAGGCCTCATAGCTCTCCACGGCCGCGTGAGTCTCAAAATGAGTTTGAGCTCCTTAATGATCTCGAACGGGTCGGTGCTCAAAACGCTCGAGCTCCGCTTTCTAAACCGTGGATGGCACAGAACTGTGGAGTAATGATTTTTCCGAGTGGCGTAAACATTCTTTACGCCATCGGTGGCATCATCTGCAGTGGGTCACCTAGCGGTGCTTCGAGCACATAGGTCATCGACCAGCCACGAGGACAATCGCACCATGGAGCAAGTCCGTGAAGTTGCTTCCATTATTCTTAAGCTTTTCTTTCTCTAGGAATGCATTGAAATTGATGGAGAGGTTCGCCATAATCTACAATAAATTTGCAAGTAGTTTAGACTAAGTTTATGATAAATTGAGTTCTACTTTAATTCTTAAATTAACTAGGTGAACTCCCACTCAAAACAACATCCCTCACATTTTCTTAGTGATTACATGAACCAAGTCCACTACACCAAGTCCGATCTTCACGAGAGAAGATGTAGTTTCATTGGCGAACAATCTTCATGTTCATCATATCACTCATATGATTCATGCTTTACCTTTCGGTATTCCGTGTTCCGAGACCATGTCTGTATATGCTAGGCTCGTCAAGATTAACCTTAGTTTCCGCATGTGCAAATCTGGCTTGCACCCGTTGTATGCACACGTAGAATCTATCACATCCGATCATCACGAGATGCTTCGAAACAACGAGTCTTAGCAACGGTGCCAACTATGGACGAACACTTTATTACTTGAAATTTAGTGAGAGGGATCATCTTATAATGCTACCGTCGCGATCTAAGCAATACAAGATGCATAAAGGATTAACATCACAGGCAATTCATAATTTGTGTGATATGATATGGCCCTTCTTTCTTATGCCTTTGATCCCCATCTCCAAAGCACGGACATGATCTCCATCATCACCAGCATTGCGTCAAGGTCAGTGGCACCGCTTCATGGTTGTCCATCATCACTAGCAACTATTACAACTACTTGGAACAAAGCTATTACAAGATGAATAGACATGCAGGTCTTAACAGAATTAAAGACAACCATTAGGCTCCTGCCGGTTGCCATATTACAACAAGGATCATTGCATACATCAAATATAATCACAATCACATCATGGCCATATCACATCACAAAACCCCTGCAAAAACAAGTTAGACGCCTCTAATTTTTTTGCATGTTTTACGTGGCTTGGGGTTTTCGAACGGATCTTACCTACGAAACTGAACCACAACGTTGATACAAGTGCTATCAAGTGCAAAGTGTAGATTGGATCTATACTATGATGGGAGAGACAGACACCCGCAAAGCCACTTGTGCAAAGCAAGTTACACGTCAAGCGTGGAGCAAGTCTCATGTACGATGACATGTAATGTTAGCCCGAGCCGCTTCATCCCACCATACCGCAAGATGCAAAGTACACACATATAAAAAGACGGCACGAGCACCAACACCCACAACATCATTGTGTTCTACTCGTGCAACAGATCTACGCATAGATATGGCTCTGATACCACTGATGGGTTCGTAGCATGGAAAACAAAAAATTTCTACCGCAAGAACGAACAAAACCCAGATCTCATCTAGATAAAAGCCAAGATCTAATCTATTAGACATGAGCAACGAGATAGATCTGTACTAACCCTCGTAGAACCGAAAGCGTTACGAGATTAGATCTCGGGGTTGATGTAGTCGATCACTTGCCGATCTCAAGATCGTGTGGATGATCCTTCCGCGCGATTAAGTGCTTCCGCAGTCGGTCACACGTGCGGAGTCGAAGCAGACCTTCCTCTCCCCGTTCCAGCAAGCAGCGGAGGTAGTAGATCTTCTCCACGGAATCCTAGCAGCACGACGGTGTGGTGGTGGTGGTGGAGGAGAGAATTCTGCAGGGCTTCGCCTAAGTCGGAGTAGAGCGAAGGAAGAAGAGAGAGGCGGCGGCTAGAGCTTGTTATGAGAGAGAGCCAGAAGGGGGCGCCCCCTCCCTTCTATTTAAAGGAGGGAGGCGCGCCATGGGAGGGGGGGTCCTAGTAGGACTCCCCTCCTTGGCCGGCGGGTTGGGAAGGGGGGAGGAGTCCTCCTCCCCCACGAATCCGTGTCTCGCCCCACAAGGTTTTTGTTGACCCTTTCTTGGTTTTCAAGCAAACACCAAGAACTCTTCTAGAACCTTCCAGAACATTCCGAAACCTTCTAGAATCTCCATACAAACACTCCGGAACATTTCCTAACTTAGAAAATGATCCCCAATATATGAATCTTATTCTCCGGACCATTCCGGATATCCTCGTGATGTCCCGGATCCAATCCGAGACTCCGAACAACATTCGGTCTCCAACGCATATTCCATATCTACTTAAAACAACTTCAAACCTTAAGTGTGTCACCCTACGGTTCGTGAATATGTAGACATGATGAAGACACCTCTCCGATCAATAACCATCAGTGGATTCTGGAGATCCATAACGGCTCCCACATACTCAACGATGACTTCGTGATCGATAGAACCATTAACATACGAAACCAATTCCCTTTGTCACGCGATATTCTACTTATCCGAGGTTTGATCGTCGGTATCTCCATACCTAGTTCTACCTCGTTACTGATAAGTACTCTTTACTCGTTCCATGTTATGTCATCCCTTGTGACCTAGTCACATGCTTGCAAGCTAACTATATGACATTCCACCGAGAGGGCCCGGAGCATATCTATCCGTCATATGGATGGACAAATCCCAATCTTGGTCCATGCGCTTCAACACATACTTTCAGAATACCCAATGACACCTTTATAACCACCCAGTTACGAAGCGGTGTTTTATGTCATCAAAGTACCCATCCGGTGATGGTGATTAATATAACCTCATGGTCGAAGGATTAGGTTACTATGCATTTGAAAGCTTATAGCAATACGAACTTAATGACTTGATCTTATGCTACGCTTACTATGGGTGTGTGTCCATCACATCATTCTCCTAATGATATAACCTTGTTATTAATCACATCCAATGTCCATGATCAGGAAACCATGATCATCAATCAATCAACAAGCTAGTTCAACGAGAGGCTTACTAGGGACTCTTTTATGTTTACAAAAGACACATGTATTAGTGTTTCCTCATAATACAATTATAGCATGGGATGTAAACATTCATCATAAACACAAAGATATAATAATAACCACTTTTATTATTGCCTCTTGGGCATATCTCCAACAGATAGTACACACACTTATCAGCTTCGTTTACAACAAAGCCTTCAGCGGTTAAAGTTCTTTCAAACTTCTCGTGCCACTGCTTAGTAGCTTGATTAATACCATATAAAGACTTCACGAACTTATACACATTTCCTTCTTGACCATATACTACACATTCATCAGGCTGCTCCATATAAATTTCCTCATCCAACTCTCTATTTAGGAAAGTTTTCCTAACGTTCATTTGATGAATGAGAAGACCATCTGAGGCATCCAAGGATAGTAGTACTCGAATAGTGGTCAATCTGGCTACAGGTGAGTAGGTATCGAAGAAGTCTTCACCTTCTTTCTGGTTATAACCCTTGGCCATAAGACGCGCCTTATACTTTTCAATAGTACCATCAGGTCTAAGCTTTTTCTTGAACACTCACTTACATCTTACAGGTTTGCACCCATAAGGATGATCAGTGACCTCCCAAGTTCCATTAGCTAAGATGGAATCCATCTCACTACAAACAGCTTCTTTCCAGTAGTCAGCATCTTGAGATGCATAGGCTTCTGAAATAGAAGTGGGAGTATCATCCACAAGGTACACAATGAAATCATCACCAAATGACTTTGCAGTCCTTTGTATCTTGCTCCTTTTAAGAGCTTCATTGTCGTCCTTCACAAGATCATCATAGTGTTCTATCGGCATAGTGGGTTTAGGAATTATAACAAATTCCTGACTAGATGAACTAGTCCTCTCCTGATTTGATGAGCTAGACATACCTTTCATAGGAAAGATGTCCTCAAAGAAAGTTGCATCATTCAACTCCATAATCGTACCAACATGCATGTCAGATACCTCAGATTTTACTATCAAGAATCTATAGCTAATGCTATGAAAAGCATATCCCAGAAAAACACAATCCACGGTTTTTGGTCCAAGCTTTTGCTTCTTGGGTATTGCAATATTGACTTTTGCCAAACATCCCCAAGTTTGTAAGTAAGAGAGTTTAAGACTTTTCTTCTCACATTCCTCAAATGGAGTCATGGTTTTATCCTTTACGGGAACACGGTTTAGGACATGACATGCAGTCATTAGCGCCTCCTCCCACCATTCCTTGGAAAGACCCGACGTATCTAACATGGCATTAACCAAATCAGTTAGAGTGCGGTTCTTTATTTCAGCCACCCCATTTGACCGAGATGAGTATGGAGGCGTCCTCTCATGGATAGTACCATGTTACGTACAGAATAGATCAAATTCATTTGAAAAGTACTCTCCACCATGATCCAACCTTAGCCGCTTGATTTAAGATCAAATTGGTTTTCAGCTTCATCTTTATAGTTTTTGAAGTAATTCAAAGCTTCGTCTTTAGATTTCAGAAGATAAATATAGCAGTATCTAGTGGATTCATCAATCAACGTCATAAAGTATCTTTTCCATCTTTTGTCAACACACCATTCATCTCACAAAGATCTGAATGTATAAGTTCTAGTGGTGCTAAGTTTCTCGGTTCCGTGGCCGTATGAGACTTGGGGGTTGATTTGCTTGCACACAAACTTGGCACTTAGAACCTTTAACAATGGTAAATTTCATAATTAAACTCATATTGGCTAGCCGCGTCATGCAACAAAAGTTAATATGACAAAGTCGTGAATGCCAAATATTGGAGGAAGTCCTTGAGACCTGATAAGAAGAGGACATGGAAATATCAGAACATACATGTGTATTAGCACATGTGTCAATCCACCATTCATGACAATGGCATACTGAAAGGATAGTAGGTAAAATAACATACCCAGCATCCTTCATCTTAGTATCGCTAATAACAATATTAGCGGTCTTGCCGTTGTTCCCATGTTGCCGCTTGTCAAAGCGATTAGGGCAGCTAGGAGCCCAATGATTAGGATCACCTCAGATGTGGCAAGAGTCTTTCTTCTTATCATTTTTCCTCTTAAAGTTGGTTGAGTGAGTGGCCTTGTTCATGCCATCAAACTTCCCTTTGTCATTAGATTTGTTCTTATTCTTGAACTTGTGGGATTGGAAGTTTTTCTTCTGTACCAAATTAGCACTAGAAGCTCCCTCAAATCCTCGAGCACGTGTGTCCTTTGCTCTCGCCTTCTCTTCCACATGAAGAGACCCAATGAGATTCGTAACGAAAAACTCTTGTCACTTATATTTCAGAGAAGTAGCAAAGTTCCTCCATAAGGGAGGAAGCTTGGCAATAATGCCTCCAACCACAAACTTGTCCGGTAAGGTACACTTGAACTTCTCGAGTTCTTTGGCAAGTGATTGTATCTCATGAGCTTGCTCAACGATGGAGCGCTCATCAACCATCTTGTAGTTATAGAATTGCTCCATGACATACAACTCAGTGCCAGCGTCCGAGACCCCAAACTTGGCCTCAAGCGTATCCCACGCGTCTTTGCCATTATCAAATGACATATATGGGTCAACAATGTTGTCCCCAAAAATACTGAACAGAGCATCCACAAACATGGTATCGGCTTTCTTAAAGGTTGCTTCCTGCTTAGCAAAAAGATCTCCTTCAGGTTTGCAAAGAGTGGCGTTATAGCAGTTTAGGTTTTTAAACCATAGAATTGCTCTCGCGCGCCATCTCTTATAGTGCATACCATCAAACGAATGCGGCCTAGTAGCCGCGGCTATACCAGTAGAATTTAGTTGCTTATAATCAGATTTTTGGATTATTGAAAATATAAGCAATAATTCATATGATTTAATCCGAATAAATAATTGACAAACCATGATCATACATATAGCAATTAAATAGATCACGCAAACTAACAGAGTAGATGAATAGATTACATCTAAACAAGACAAACCTATTACATCTATACCAAGCGCTAGAACTAGACATTCTAGCATAATCTGAAAGATAAAGATTGAGAACACATACGGTATAGCGGCGGCAGCAGTAGCTGTCGCGGCGGTAGCAGCAGCAGTAGCTGCAGCGATGGCAGTAGCGTCGTCGGCCATGTCGTTGATGTAGAGCCTGCTGATGTCCGGAAAGAAGTCCTCATCGGGGAAGGAGTCATCCGTGATGGCGTCAGTAGTCGCATGGAAACGCTTCCCAAAAACCTGACCCCTCACCCGTACAGGTTCACAAGAGGCGGGGTTCCGGAGGCCTACTGTACCGATCTGCGGTGCACGCCGCAAGCCGGGATAGGGAAGACGAAGGCAGCGACGCAATAGACTGGAAGGAGACGCGTAGATAGGTAGTGTAGATTAGGTTTCGCGCGGACTTTATATAGCGCAAGTCAGGAAGATCGTGGGGCTCAGCCCACGTCCGAGTCGATAACAGCCAATGTCCCATAAAGACTGGAAACAGCTGACTAATTAACGCGTCCGTTAATGACTCGTAATTAATCTATGATTAATTTTCCCGACTAGCAAAAATAAAACTTGGTTTGACGAGATTCCCGCAATCCCCGCGTGCGCGTCGTGACGAGACGAGGCTAGGCAGGGGCGTCGGAGGAGGAGTGCACGAGAACTGCTCTTTTTCTCACACCTTAGTGAGTGGTGGAATAGCCTATTATATAAGAAGATGCAACTCTCACTCAACTAGCAATGTGAGAATAAACTTTAGCATCACTAGCACAACCATATGCTATCATGCACAAATAGACTAAAGAGAATTTCAGAATTTGTCTAATGGGCCAACAGCCTAATACTCACCAAGTTCCAACCGGTACTTGCAGTGAACTAGTTGCATGGATCTGTGTTTGAATTCTGCTTGTGATGCTATGTATGAATATGTATAAATTGTGCTTGCTAATATGGTTAAATTGTGCTTCATATATGTGGACATACTGAACCAAAAAAATTAATACACGGTTTGACAATTTCTAGACAGATCTTAACATATCTGTTTGAGGGTCTATTTATGCGCAGAATCGGCTCATATTTGAACAGTACACTTTTTAGTGTTCTTTATTTTCCGTGGGTTTTTCAGATTTTTCTGAGAAGCTCAAATTTTGATCAAAATTTGAATTATTTGGCACCAGAATGACCAAAAATAGCTGCCGAAAGTTATTTACAAGGGTAATACGGTAAATACAGCAGTACACACTGAAATACATGTATTTTATGAACCTTCTATTCTAAAATGAGCACAATGGCGTAGGTAAAAGTATGGAGAAGTTAGAGTGGCATATTTCCAAATTTAGTTTTTTTAATGATATTTCTCCAGTGTGAAAGTTGTAGTGGCATGGATCAAATTACCCTAAGATAAGAGGAGGTCTGCAGCTCGACCGCCCGCGCGTGGAGGAAGATTCCCATGAGATGAGAGGAGGTCTGCAACCGAGTACTTGCTTGGACTGCCTAGGAGTGCGGTGGCCAGCCTCCTGCAGGCGCCGGTGGGGAAAATACAGAGGTGTTCGGAGGGATCGGAGGGGTGGGTGAGGATGGCGGTAGTGGGGGCTTGAGAATAGGGAGAAGAACCCGGTGCGGGTGCTCTGACGAGGCTGTAGGTGGTGGAGGTGGCTGGGTCGGGAGCGGGCGATGGCCAATTTGGCTCAGCCTTGGTAGGGAGAGGGGCAGAAGCCGGGATTGGTGGTTGCTGGAGCGGTGAGAAGCCGTATGTGGGTGTTGGAGGCGAGTAGGGGTAGGGCGGTGTAGGGAAAGGCGGGTGGGTCGCTGTAGAAGAAGGGAAAATGGGAGGTGTAGTAGCCGCCAGGGAAGAAGGGAGGTGGGTAGGTGGCGACGGAGGGGAAGGGAAAAGGCGGGGTTGTCATGGAATCGAACTACGAGAGGAGAAGAAGCCGTTGGGCATAAAAATCGGAATTTCGGAGGGAGTGAGGAGTTGCGAATCAGGATCACAAGGGAAGAAGAAGTCGCCGGTGCGATTGGGAGGGAAGGGAGGAGCGATCGAGCTCGCTCTGGTACCACTTTGTCGGGATCCCGATGGATCTGACAGATAGAGGATCACCAAGAACAGGATTTTGAGGGTAATTGGAGATAAATTGGGTAAATTGCAAGAAATAAATGATAAAGTTAGGGTTTTGATTTCTTGATTGTTCAAAATGATACAAGGCTAATGTTATAAAGACCTAATCAGCTACAAGATGCCCGTATAGGTGAAATACCGATACTACCCTTACGCCTACCAACATAGTGCTATCCAAGTATCCATACACACTACTAGTCCCTGACGGGAGGCCGAGACGGCCGTGAGGCCAGCGGCGCCCGCCCACGAGTCCGCCCTGCTGTGCCGACCCTGGTGCTCCCTTTTGGCCGCGCGTCGAACCATCCAGAGATGGATGGAATACCAAACCACAACAGGCAAAGCCACAACTAATAAATTCCCGAGGCTGGCTGGCAACGGTGGTTAGCAACGGAGAGAGAAAGCCCTTTGATTGCTAGCTCGATTGGCCATGATCTCTGAGACAAAGGAAAGAATAGGCATCGGGCAAGCTAGATCGAACGAGCAGGGACATATCGGTTCGTGCCACACCGACAGGGACATCTCGTTTTTTTTTTAACGATTAAGGGTCTAGAAGACCCAGGAAACTGCATTGATAGACAGGTACAAATTATAAAGAGGCCCCTCATAGAAAACACCCTAGCAAAGCTAGATAAAATAAAAAGGGGCCTCAAAATTACATAGAGCACCTCAGAACTAAAAGAAAGATTACAATCAAATCCCTAGGCGCCTCCACCACCAATCTCCGGCGACCTCCAGCCGAGCAAGTCGGCGAGATCATCAAGATCTCTTTCTCATGACGAATTGCAATCCAGAGAAGAAGCGCAGCAGCCAGCCATCTTGGCATCGGCGGGGACAAACCACTTGCCAATACCAAGATGTCAAGCCCTGGAGCCATGCTTCAACAAGGGGCCTCCAATGGAGGTTGCTACCCTCGGCCGCCCTTCGGCCAGAACAGGCAGAGGCCCAACAGCGTCGTCGCTGCCAAAGGGCCACTACGGAGAAGAACCAGTGGGTGCAGCTTCGACCGGCTCTCGCTTCGTCAGCGGCAGCAACAAAATTCCCCCTCTGTTCCTCACCACCACGGTCGGCCAAGGGAGAGGGGAAGAAGTATTCGTCGTCGAAGAAGCGGGAGCCCACAGGAGCATTATGGCCGAGCCTCGAAGCCTATTCCTTACCTTGCAGACTTCAACCACTGAAGCCTGAAGGGAGGAATAAAGTAGAGACCTCCCGACGCCGCTCCCCTGTGTCGCGGAGTAACTCGAGGTCGCGTCCTTCTGCAAGCAACACCCAGTCGCCGCTCTCCTCCCCCCGCTGCCACGGCCGGCCAGATAAGAGCTACGGATCTGGCACCGTATCAGAAACAGCGCAACCGGAGCAACTTTATTCAAGGAGGCGGTGCTCGTCATCGCCATCGCCAATCCACCATGGATTAGAAGCACAGCGACTAGGAACCCTAAAATTCGCTGGATCTTGCTGCGGGAGAATCCGGTGCCGCCACCGTCTATGGGCATATAGCCCACTACCGGCACGGGGCCACTACAATTATACCTAACTACTTCGGTACCCCTCCCCCCCTTCGCTCCCTCCAACCGGCGGCGCTGGCGGAGAGGGCTCCAGGAGGGCCCGGTTTCTCTGGTGGAGAGGGCAAGGACGAGAGGGTTCGGGAGAGAGGAGAGGTTGACTAGAGGGGCACGCCTCTCTCTCTCTCTCTCTCTCTCTCTCTCTCTCTCTAGGGACATCTTGGTTTGGGCCACACTTGTTGGTTCAGCGAAACTGAGGTCATATTATTCCTATTGAAAAATAGTACTCCCTCCGATCCATAATAATAAGTGTCGCTCATCTAATACAAAGTTTGTACTAGCTTAGTACAAAATGAGCGACACTTACTATAGATCGGAGGGATTAGAAAAATTGTATTATTTAAAAATATTAGTCCATCTCCATCCTTGATATTTTTTTCACCATTACAATTGATGTGAATCTATTTTTCTTGGATCCATCATCATTATTCTTGTTTTTTCCGCAATAAGCTCCCTCCTAGCCTTGTCCTCCTTTATCTTGACTCTTCTCTCCTCCAACTCGGCCTTGTGCTGGGCATCTTTACAAATTGCTAGCCATTTCACATGTTTCGTTTCTTGTTTCTCCAAAGCTAACATCGCCTTGGCTTCTAAAGTCTTAGTAGTCAACATCTCTTTGGACTTAACCATCTCATCAATTTTGCTACCCAAATTTGTTGCTTCGGCCGCATTTCTTATCTTCTCTTTTGCCTTCTTGTTATCGGGCTTGTTCTTGTTTCTTCCACACCCATCACTTTCATCATCATCCAATTGGACCATGGCCCCTCTTTTGGGAGGTGCTTCTTGGTCATGCAACCTCCATTTGTTACTCTTCTCAAGCAACTTGTAGACAAGGTGAGATGTGAATGCTTTGTTCTTTGATCTCGCCATGTCTTTGTATCTTTCTTGTGCAATGCGATCCTAAAATGCATAAAATGTATGTGAGCAATATGACCATTCACTAGGGGTTAGTTAACATGGAAGAAAAATGAGAAAAACTCATGTATTCATCAATGTTGACACCACTTGGTGGTGCAGGCTGCACTTGCTCCAAGCATTCACTCCATTGGCTACAACAAGCTTTGATGGCATCCCAACACCCTTGGAGTGATCGGTAAGAGCGAGGAGTTAGGTTGGCTAGTCGAGGCATGAGTTGGAAAAACTTATGCTCAATCCTTTGCCAATATTGCTTGCTGGTTTGATCATTGTCGGAGACCACATCGAGGAAAACTATCTCACATGCCCGTACCAAGGTCACATCCTCAATCTCCATGTAATTCACCACCCTTGGTATCAGTTTCTTCCCTTTGAAGGCCCCCTCATCTATCTCCTCCACCTCATCACCATTGTCATCACCATAGTCCTGGTAGGTACCGTCGTCGGCACCATCATCACCCTCATGACCGTGCCCTCCTTCCTCCTCACCACCGAAACCCCCAAGTGGCGACTCCGATACATCGACCGCACTAGCATTCAACAAATTTGTGAACGAGTTTGAAACAACATGCAAATCGTAGCTAAATTGATAACTACAACATTAAAATTGCAGAACAACGTGCTATACAGCACAAATGAAAGGTGTGTGTAAATTTTCATACCTTGCGTATGTTTGCACTAACACATCGTGGACGGCGGAGGGGTCATGAGAAGCGGTAGTCGCGGCTGGAGCTGGACGAGGCACGGCCGGAGTGCGGCAGCTGGTGACCGTCTTCTTCGGCACGAGGATGCCCTGCACGCGAGGCCTCTTCTTCGATTTCTTTGGAGCTTTGACGGCGGTGCTCTGCGCTGATGCGGCCGCAGGCGCAGTGGAGGAGGCGGAGGCGGATGCCAATGCCGCAGCTCCTACCGGCATGATGTGTTGGCCAACACGTTTTCGCTTCGTGCCAGTGCTGTCCGGCTTCGACATCCCAACTCGGTGTCCATGCGCAGAAGGCGGCGGCGGAGGGGGAGGGGTTGACTGGGGCAGCGCCGCAACTCCGGTGGACGGCGGGAGGTCGAGAGGGTCCATTAGAGCCGAATCCAGGACACTGCAAAGCAGGACGGCGGTAGGGGGTGGATCAACGGCGGCGGAGGAGACGAGGCGGGAAACGGCGGCGCTGAAATGTCCGTTCCGCCAAAGGTACAACGCGTTTACGGTGTCTACTCGGTTTACTTTTTTGATGTAAAACCGAAACCTAGCGGTTATTTTACAGTTCGTCTGAGCTGCTGGAGATGCTGTAACGGACGCCATGCATGCACAAGTCAGGCTAGCTATTTTTGTTGCATGCAGATGTTGGCATCCAACGACACATGCGAGTAATAGTACCGAGTAGTTGTCATGCATAAACAAGTCAAGTCTTCTTGCCATTACTAGTAACTCCACTAATTTAGTAACTCTACTAGTTATCCCTTGTGGTATATCATGGTTGGTCTTCGAGACCGTTGGATTTCAGAATTCGTTTCTTACTTGAGATTAAGGTGTTTATGTGTCAACCTCTAGGTTTATACGGATCCTACATGACCCTTACATTTGTATTGTCGTCGGAAAGATATTTATGGTCTTATAAGCAGGTTCTTTCTTTATGAGCATGGACCTCACCCATAGATGATCTAACCTTCGGCGGGAGGTTATTATTGTCTATGGTGCTGCGGGCCATAGCCGTTCCCCAGCTTTCCTTGACGAGTTGAAGGCCAAAATCGAACGGTGCACCATTCCGATTGTCGTGGCGGGTGATTTCAACCTGATTCGCTCCCCAGATGACAAGAGCTCCCACAATATGGACATCCCGCGCATGCGGATGTTCAACGACTGTATCGCTGACCTCGCTCTTAGAGAGATCACGCGAGTGGGAGCTCGCTTCACCTGGACTAATAATAGAGTGGACCCTGTCAGGAGTGTTCTCGACCGGGTCTTTGTCTCGGTTGATTGGGAGGTGGCCTTCCCCCTTTGCTCGCTTTGTGCCATCACCAGAGTTGGCTCGGATCACGTCCCACTCCTTTTATCAACATGGGGGAGCTCTCCGCCGCGCTTGAATCGCTTTCACTTTGAAAATTTCTGGCTTCTCCAGCTGGGATTAGTTGAAGCGGTTCAAGCCAGATGGCTAGCGGCGGAGGAGTCTCCTACCCGGAGATTTAGTGCGGTGGACGTGTGGCATCACTGTGCCAAAGTGGCCCGCCAATTCATGCGAGGCTGGGGGGGGCAACTTGGGTGCAGCGATCCGCAGCCAGAAAGGAACTCTGCTAGAGGAGATCCAGGCACTTGACCTGGCTGCAGACTCATTGGGACTTTCAGTGGATGAATGGTACCACCATTATGCATTAGAGACCTTGCTAGTCGAGATATATCGAGGTGAGGAGCTGTTTTGGCACGCACCAACGGAGTCGCTAAAATTGGATCCTTCAGGATGACGCGAATACTGCCTACTTCCACGCGGTCTCCAACAGGCACCGCAGGAAATGCTCTATCCCTTGCCTCTGGGACAACGAGCGCCTCAGTGAGGAAGCAGGAGAGTTATCGTCCCACATCTACATGTTCTAAAAGGAACTCTTCTCAGCGAACCTGATGGGCTAGGTTCCTGCACCAAAACAGGGTTATTACAGTACCTGTAGCAGCAAATATTTAAAGAGTTTGTCCCGATGGGAGCTCGACGAACACGATCCTCGCAAACGCGTTGTCAATGCGACCACGTTCGCACCCAAACCATGGTTTGGAATAGCCTATTCAGTTGCTAGGATAAATGAATTTAAGATGTTTTGTAATAACTACTACTAGGATTAGAAGAAAACTAGAACAAAAGTAAAACTAAAAAGAGGTGAATGCAATGAGATGAAATATTAATGCTATGATTCCTCAAGTAATGTTGTGTATACCGGTATGCATGATAAGTGCTTATGGAATAGCTGTTAACTATAATTGTGGCGGTCCCTCATATATCGTTTCCTCCCACCGTTGGTAAGTGGCAACTAGACAACTCAATTGTCCACACCCTCTTCGGACATGGATCATCTCGTAAGAGAATAGTGTATTAAGGTAACAAGACCAGTCAAGGTAAACCAGAGCAAAGGCATTAAGTTCTATGGACAACCGTACTCATAAGCAAGTGTGCTAGTCACAAGATATCCTGTATGTCACTTTAGGGTCAATCAATTCGCAACACTATACCTATCTATATCACAAGTGATCTTGAGGAAATTAAATCTTAATGGGCGGTGCATCCTAAGCTGCTATTGCCTCTGCAAATCACTTATATCAAATAGCCTATTATTTCTACCAACGGACTTGTCAGACCCATGGACGAGTAGAGACTAATGATAAGTTTTGTGACACTCCGTGAATCCCTAGTAAACTTTCTCAACAATGGATTGGACGTCTCCAGTCACTAGAATAATATCATGAATAGAACAATGTAAAAAGAAAGCACAAACATATTAATTAACAAGAGCACACCATACTTCAATTACTCAAATCATCATAACATTAATAAAAGAGGGTTCAAGCCATGTTATAACCCATCACGGAGATCATGATGGGGAAGGATGAAGGAGTAGCAGCGATGGAGATGGTGATGACGGCGCGGTGATGGCGGCGTCCTCCTTCTCCTCCTCTTCTTGCTTGGATGGATTGATGGTGTTGATGGAGATCTAGATCTTGGTGGATCTATAGAGACTATGGAGGCGGCACGGCGTCGCCGTGGAGGCGGTAGATAGGATCTAGATCTTGTATATGGTGTATGGTGTCTTCCTCCTCTCTTCCCTCCTTTATATAGGCCTTGGGGGTGCCCTAAGATTTCCCCAATACCGTCATATGACTTAGGGAAGGTTCTAGAGCTTTTTTGGAGCAAAATCCTGTCGTTTCCGACCCTTTTTTACAACTATACGGCCGCAACTATACGATCGGAATTATTGCTCCGGTCGTATAGTTGCTCATTAAATCATTTGTACTCTTTAGTAGTTTGGTCGTCATTTCTTCATACGAACTCCGTTTTGGGTGTTCTTGGGCTCGTTGAGTTCGTATCATTGTGGTATTGGATCTTTATTTTGAGAATTTGGAAAATTTCACTTTTCCAACACCTCAAATGGCTAAGTATGGTCCCTACAGCTCCTCCATACTATGCTCTCTTTGTTACTTTTGCCTTTGGTTTATCCATAATCATTATCAACACCTACACACATGTCAAAGACAAGGAAGAGGGATAAAATTCTACCTAAACTACTAAATGTCCAAAGCTCATATTGAATTTAATAAAAACAAGTAATCATGCATATTAGGCATAGAAATAGTTAGATGGAGCATGATATGATAGGCAAATAACACAATTTATATTGCTAAAAAGTGTTGTATATCACAACCATCAGGACCCACACAGGGGTCGCGTTGGCGGATGACTTCTGGCCTATAGAGGATAGGGTCACCGCTGATGAGAATGTGGAACTCACCTCCCATTCCTGCCAGAGGAGGTAGAACAGGCAGTGAAGACCATGAAGACCAACTCCGCCCCGGGTCTTGATGGCCTCCCGGTAGCATTTTTCCAGACATTCTGGAAGGAACTACACGCGATCATCATGCCGATGTTCTAGGAGTTTTATAGTGGGACACTAGTCATGGGCCTTCTGAACTTTGGCATGATCACCCTGACCCCTAAAACTCTAGGGGCCTTGGAGATTCACCAATTTAGGCCCATAACGGTCTTGAACATTATTCAACGGATCTTCGTGAAAGTCTGCGCTTCTTGCCTGGCCCCTGTGATGGAGGGTCTCACCCATCAGTATCAGTTCGCCTTTCTCAAAGGCCGACTCATACATGATGGGGTCCTTGCCCTTCATGAGATTATCCATGAGGTCAATTCCAGACGGTTGAAAGGCGTCTTCCTGAAACTTGACTTTCAGAAGGCCTGCGACCGACTGGACTGGAGGTTCCTCCGTCAGGTCCTTATTAGATGAGGATTTGACGACCACCTGATCACTTGGATAATGTAGTTTATCATGACAAGGAGCAACGCGATTAACATCAACGTTGAGATTGGACCTTACTTTCGTCCCTCCTGTGGAGTCAGACAAGGGGATCCTATATCCCCTTGCTCTTCAACGCGGCAGTGGACGGACTAGCAGAGATGCTGGAAAAGGCCAAGGCTGCCGGTCACATCTCTGGAGTGGTGGAGCACCTGATCCCAGGAGGTGGAGTCACTCATCTCCAATACGCAGACGACACAATGATCATGATTGAAGGCTCTACATTGGATATTGCGAACCTCAAGTTTCTCCTTCTCTGCTTCCAGGAAATGCCTGGGCTCCGTATTAACTTTGACAAGAGTGAGGTCATCGCTCTTGGATTCTCACAGGAGGATCAGCAGAGAATAGCTGACAACTTTAATTGCCGGCTTGCCTCTTTCCCCATTACCTATCTGGGGATGCCAATCCGGGATACCAGGATCCTTATCAGGGACCTGGAACCGCTTGTGGGTAGAGTTAGGTCGAGATCCGAGCCATGGTGTGGCAAGTTCACTTTTAATGTAGCAAGACCGCCCTGATAGACTCATGTCTATCTGGCTTGCCCATGTACATGATGGGGATGTACCTCCTCCAGGAAGGTGTGCATGACGCCTTTGACAAGGAGCTATCACACTTTTTCTGGCAGGATCCCAAGGGACATCAAAAATACCACATGGTCAAATGGGCAGATATCTGCGCCCCCAAGGAACTTGGGGGCATAAGGATTATAAACTCACGCCAGTTCAACAAGGCCCTAATGCTCAAATGGGTCTGGCGGATTCTGCGTGAAGATGGAGGGCTATGGTTAAAGCTGATCAAGGCCAAATACCTGCGGGGTCGGCCCCTACTGGATTGTGATCATCGGGAAGTTCCTAGTCTTGGCACTCCATCTAGGAGATCAAACATGCGATTCGACTAGGGGCCACCTTCTCCATAGGGAATGGAGAAGGTACTTTGTTTTGGACGGACGCCTAGCTAAGGGAATGCCCCCTTAGGGAGGAATACCCATGCTTGTTCGCCATCTACTCTGAGCCATCGCTTCGGGTTGCCGCTGCGGCTCGAGAGGGAACATGGAACATCTCGTTCCGTCGCACCTTTGGCCCAGCGGAAACGGAAGCATGGAGAGAGCTTAGGGCAGACCTACTTGAATCGCTGGCGTCCAAACCTGACAATGTTGCGTGGAGTCTGACCACCTCAGGGTCCTTCACAGTTAGCTCGGCATACCGGGCCCTCTTCGGAGGGCCAAGTCTCCCATGGACTAAACCTCTCTGGAAGGCGCCCCTCCCCCTCAAGATGAAGATCTTCGTTTGGCAGTTGCTTCGCGATCGGCTCCCTTCGGGGGTCGAGGTGGCCAAAATACATGGGTCGGGGATGGGTTATGTCCATTATGTGAGGTCCCCGAAATGGAACTCACATAATATTCACCTGTCCCGCGGCTCGGTTTCTGTGAAATTTTATCAGAGAAGCCTTGGGCACGGACTGGCAGGCCCATGACCTCGGGGAATTTCTAGAGACCCAGGCAAACTGTGCAGGAAAGGGCCGCCGCCTTTTTTGGCTAGTGTTTGCTGCATTGTCATGGTCACTGTGGAACATTCGCAATAAGATGGTTATAGAGAAAATCCTTCCACGGCGTGCTTCTGACTCGGTGTTCAAATTTCTGGCGTTCTTGCAGCTCCGGTACCTGCTATGTAGACAGCGGGATAAGGCACGACTGGACGCGATTCTACGACGTCTTCTGGAGGCGGCACGACGCCCCCCTCCCATAGTCCAGCGTAGCTCTTCCTTTTTTCGGTGTGTGTCTCGCTTGGCGAGTTTGTCTTTGACGTTTTTTGGGCTGTGTTGTGTTGTGGCCCCCAGCATCCTTTTCTCTTGTGTTTCGGACCTCCGTAACTGGTTATGGATGATTGCTTTATTTATAAAGCATGACGAAAGCCTGATTCGAGTTAAGCAGGTTTCTCATGCTTGGTATGCTCGTCTTAGTTTTGAGCTTCCACTGTAGATAAGTTGCCGTTCATTCTCTTCAGGTCTGATCGTACTATAAACTCCTAATTATTGATGATATAATTATGGTCCGTTCCTCAGCTTCAACTAATGATAGGTTGATTCTTGAGATGAGTGTTTGAGTTTTCTCACAAAGATATGGGTACACTACGTTATTTCCTTGACATTGTGGTATGGCCTGGTTTTTACACGGAGATGAATGCGTACGAGTTTTCTTCGGCGTGTTGGTATGCTTAAGCGTACCTGAGATGCGTCTTCTATGGCTGATGTTGACAAGCTTTCTACACATTAGGGTAACGTTCTTTCTGCTAATGATGCCACTCGCCACCACAACGTTGTATGTGGACTTCAATATATAAAAAACGTTTGGTCCTCAGAAAATGATCTCTCGCGGACTGTACGTTGTTAGGTAGATGAGATCTCTCCGGCAGCGGATTATACGCGCTTAGATAACGCGCCGTTTAATTCGATCTCCATGGGGACTCGAGCCTGGATAGACTGGCTGCGCACTCGCACGTCTTGGCACCAAGCCGGTGCTCGGTCCTCATGGACTCCAATATTTTACCCTGGCTCGTGCTAATTTATTACTATTTGCTGTCAATAAAATTAGTTAATTTTTTGCATGCTCCTTGAGATTCTTGCTGGACTGGTAAGATAATGTTGAGACTACATGCATATCATCAAATCCAATGTTTCATATCCATACCAAACACATTGTAGTTGATTTTCCTTTTATTAGCGAATGGGTGGCTCTGAAACAACTTCAAATCAAGTTCATCTTTACCAAGGATTAAATAGCTAATACATTCACAAAGCCTCTTTCTTTACCTGTTTGATGCCAATCTTATGGAGCCGGTTGAGATTGGGGGAAGATGATAGACAACCTTGTTGTAACGTTAGCAAACTAAAATAGGATAGCTAGGACCTGATTCTATTCCTTGTTGTATACGGCTAAGAAGCCTTGAGCTATACGTTCTAACTTACCAAAATGATCAATATATACATCGTGGACGTCGCCCGGTACGGCCACGATCCTCGCCACTTTCCAGCCGCAAGATAGTGGTATACTGGCGAATTAGTCTCTGAAATTTGACCAGAACCATGCAGTACTCCCTCGGTTCACAATTACCTCGTGTTCTGGGTTTAGTCAAAGTCAAACTTTGCAAAATTTGACCAACAATATGAGAAAAAATCAGCATCCATGATTCCCAATGCATATAATATGAAAATATGGTTTATGTCAATTCTGATAATATAGTTTTTATATTGTTAATGTTAATATTTTTTCTTAAATATATGGTCAAAGTTTACAAATTTTGACTTTGACTAAACCTAGAATGCGAGGTAATTGGTAATTGTGAATAGAGGGAGTAGTAGAAAACCTCAGACATGCTCGGAAAGTGTCTTTGGCTTCCGAGCTCCGGTGCTCTCGCTTTGCTAAAAAAATTACAAATCATATTTATAAATCTATCTACTAAAAGCAATATAAGTTGTTTTTTCTAGGCACTAGGTTGATCCACACCACTAGAATTATTTTGACAGTTAGATCTATAATGAATGGTTAAGATTTAATCTTAGATTAAAATATAAGTAGCGTTACATAGAATGTACGTGTGTACAGAAAAAGGTTTATGTCACGTTAACCTGGTTACGTAGCTACACACGTTTCATAAGAATAAGAGGAGAAGGAGAGGGACCGGTAACAATCCACCGTTCGGATTTAAACCTAAAAAGTGCACTAAAAAATGTCTCCCTGCCGCAAGTACGGATACGATCGGAGGAGTCCAGACTAATAGAAAAATGATTAGCCCAGGAATCTAATCATCCCTGATCTAAAAATGATTAGTGTATTGTGAACTTATGTTTTATTTCTATTCATTTTGTGTATAAAAAAATGTCTCGGATGCACTGATTTTTCATCCTAGGTTAGTAAGAAGTACATAAAAATTAACTCGATAACATTTAATATGCGGCACTTGAGGAAAACATGAACGTATCATGCATGCCTCAGATACACAGTGTATGTAACTAGAGAACCATCAATATAACATGTTCAGATGCATCGATAAGCATTTCTATTTGTCAATGACAGTACAAGAGGAAAGAGGCATAAGTATCACAAATGAAGTTGAGGGTAATTAAGAGATAAGGCATAGTGTTGTATATGCATATGAGACATGGGAGCGAGTTTATGTTTGAATGACTTTTGTTGTCTAAGATACGAACTGCGCATCAGTAGAATATTTATACAAGTGTAAACATTCATGAATATAGATTCATGATGTGATACGATAGAGTAGAAATAGATCGATAATATGAATTTTGTGTGTGCGAAGGAGTGCTTCGATTAACAGAGGGAATAGAAATAAATCGACAGAATGAAATTCGAAAAAGTGGCAGCAACACTAAGAATAGCTTGCCAAATCGTCTTATAGGAAACCGAGGGAGTAGAAAAACACATCGAGCCTATTTTTTCCATAGGTTACTTCGATTAACATATAAATAAACTATCATGCGAGTGAGTGACATAGTGAGAGAGGATGGACACGATTTAGAGGAATATAGATGTGATGAAGTCACCAATCAAACAAGTTAACTAGAATTTTTCATTGATCCGGTGTGTTATATGATAGAAGTAGGCAGATAACAAACCTTGTAAGGTCGTCCATGTATGTGCAAGAAAAACACCGGGACGAAGCCAGCATACTATGTGTGCAAGGGACCACATCTGAAATAAAAAAGGTTGTCGTAGGTGCACAAATCAATTATAGTCAGTGTCTTTGGTGGGGAAATTTAAAAACAAACTTACATATTACAAGGTTGAGTGAGAAATAGTGTTTTAGCAATATGCGATTGCTAACACCAGTTATTATTATGATGACTTGGGTAGACAAAAGGTTGATGTGAATAGAGTAAGATAAACATGTAGAAATGATATGAAGGAAATGATATTCCACAAACAAAAATTCATTACATATCGTATGGAGATTCACGATAATATGTATGCAAAAGACATCACTTTTATTTTTAGTTATTAGTGTAAAATTTCGCAAGAATATGTTGATGAAAATAGGGCAAAAACGAAACATTAGTATGGAATGTATAGTTTTTAATGACGAGCCACAAAACTATATGTCTCTGGTCTTCTTTTGTCGCTTAATTTACTTACCGTAAATTTGTCAACCAGTATCCATAAATGTTGATCAAAATGTACAAATCGTCCACACCTTATTTTTTATTCATTATGGAAGATGTAAAAAATTGTGGCAATCCTGTCCTCAGAAAAAATCGCCATCCGTCCAGGTGACAAGAATTACTAGGAACCCAACAGAATTAAGCGTCAATAATTAATGATGGAATCAAGGAAATCTGTTTTCCTTTCAAGACTTATTAACATTCCGAATATATTCCTCCAACTCCAAGCTTGGTCATCATCGGCGACTATACATGGACACTTGGTGAGCATTGAGAAGAAATTCGGTGGTGCTCATATATCATAAGCTACAAAAGATTTTCTTAATAAAGTTTTTGAATAATTAAGAAATGATATTGTGGTTAGAACTTTATCATCCAAGCAGGTGTAGTCCTATCTCTTGACATAACTAATATATTTGTGCCAGAATGTTGCACGTGTAGGTTTAATAAGTTTAGGATTAGAGTAAAATAAAACATGTAAAATCAATCGTAAAGTAAATTTGTTTTTATCATCATACTTTAAGTGGTTGCTTTATTAATCCCCATACGTGACAAAGTGAGCTAGGTGCCATTATAAGAATGAAAGTTATTTAATGGACACATAATACATATTCATTTCAAGACCTTTCATGGCAGTAAAGATTATGCCCCCGCATTTGCGAGGGCCACCGTGCTAGTTATATACTAAAAGCAATATAAGGGTGTTTTTCGAGGCATCTGGTTGATCCACATCATCCAAATTATATTGACCGTTAGATCCACAACTTGTGGTGCCGATTTAAAGATAAAAAGGTTACGTAAAAGTGGTTGGTACCGATTAGAAGTTTTAATTTATGGCTAGGATTTAAATTAGTTTCTCACGTGACATCTGTGTTAGACTAGGAAAACGTACATACCTAATGCCATAGGACCTCTGCCGCCATGGCCTCCACGTGACATATGTCTTATCTTAAGAAACTTTTCATATTTGATGCAATCAGACTACCTCTAATTATCTGTCGTCATGGCCATGGCCTTGAGCCATCGCATCTGCAACGGAAAGAAAGTTCCAAGAAAGAGCAGGCCGGCTGCGATTCGAGGAGTCCCATCGACATGGTACACAGCTCCAGTAGCAACCTTGCTGCAGATCGGCGTTTCCCGATTTACTTTTTAACTTTTGTCCGGCTACTTGCTTCTAATAATCTTCATCTTCATCCCCGGTTCCTCATAATCAAAATAAGGATGAGGAGCAGCCTTGATGTTGAGATGCACGTCTACTCAAAGGTAATCAACACTACTTTTTTCTAAATCGATGAACACGTCACTACCTACCAATCTTGCAGTCCTGATCACTAGCTCTCACATTGGGAAACCTGAACCTTCCTGAACCTTGCTACCTCTTTAATCAGGTGTACGTTGCTTCGGTTATTTACGCAATCTTATGACACCACCGCATGGCCAGGTTTCATGTAACTTCTCCTAGGTTTTATCATTTTTCATGGTATTAATTTTTGTTGCACGAAACATACTTTGGAAAAAACCAAATTCCACCAGCAATTGCACACGCTCTCATGCCTCTTGGTGATGGTCTATAGTTAAAACTCAAAACCACGATCGAGTTCCTACACTATGTGACCATGCAAAATGCTCATCAATTTTTTATTAAATATTGTTGTATTATTTGTATATGTAGCAAGTCAGACATTGTTACCTTTTTCCTTAATAATATTCTTATCAAAATATATTTTTAAAATTTAGAGTGATAAACAGAATTCATTAGAAACTAAAAAAAGTTCACAACTAACACTCTATTAACCATCAGACTTCGAATCCAAATTAAAACGGTAGCTCGATAAAAAAAAGTAAAAAAGACCTATGGCAATATCATGGGGATCAATCATAACAATTTTGAATTAACTAATAATCATTATATGGTTTATCCTAATATCGTCAAGTTGCGTGTCAAATTATGAATTCATAATTTATGAAAATGATAGAAGTAGATGGATGTTGTGTCGATGTACTCAATTATATTTTAATACTTTTACGACTTCTAAAAGGTGTTTTAGATTGCAATGTGGAAAACTGAGAGGAAGTGGCTACGCGGTATGACATGGTTATACCCTACGGGTACGTAACTTCAGCATACCTAGTCCAGCCCAAGGAAGACCCACGGCAAATATACACCGGTCCATGAAGATTTTCGGGTGGCCTAGGCCCATGACGCCTTCGGATCCTTGGAGAACAAGACTAGAGTTTGAATACAACTTGTAACCTACTCGTATCGGTACCCGAGACCTAGTCTCCCCATATATAAAGGATAGGAGGGTTCAACGAGGAGGACAACTACTAGATTACACACAACAGACACACCTCCACGCCAGATCGAATCTGCGCACCTCTGTAACCTTCGGTTCCGCCGTAATCAAAGAGCAGACAAGCAGGAGTAGGGTTTTCCCTCCGGGGGCCTGAACCTGGGTAAATCTCGTGTCCCCTGGTTGCTTGTCTGTTAACCGTGCCACGATCTCCAGCATCCCCATCTTCTCCAAAACCCAAGTCCATAACAATGGGCATTGACGAGATTAAACCTCGTCAATTGGCGCCGTCTGTGGGAACTGGGGCTGCTGATTGTGCGGTCGTGACGGTTCCGACCCAATCGATCTACATCTCCGCGGCGACGGAGAATCACCTCCTCTTCGGCGCTTTCGACTTCACCGCCCACTCGCCGGATACCATGAAGGATTTCGAGCCCGTAGGCGACGGACTCGAAATCTTGTTCGAGCTTCGCTTCGGTGGGACAACCGCACCCTCCGCCTCCCCGGCGGATGCCCGTACCACCAATCAGGCCCGCTTGGGTTTCCACACCTGCTACGACGTCATCATCAGCAGATGAGTTCTACAGCAGCACCGCTGCAACTCCGACTGCGATCCACCTTCGGATGAAGAGACCTACGGTTCCGGATCCGAAAGCTGCGGCAGCAGCCAACCAATCTGCAGGCGCTACCTGTGCGCCGCAATCATCCAAACCGACGAGGAAACGCCTAACCCGCCGCCCAACCCCAACCCGCAGGACACAAACGGCGAAAACGGGGACAACAGGGGCCACCTCATCCAACTTAGCAAAGAAGGATGGGCCGAAGCACGCCGCGCCGTCAGCGAAATAGTCCTACCTCTGGACTCCCACGTGATCTGCTGATGGCATACCACTACCTCATCATCGAGGAGCACAAGAAGCAAGTCAAGATGCGGAGACGCCGACAAACGCAAGAAAGCAGCCTCGAGTCCGGTCGCGACGAGCTGCGCTCTCCGCCATGGGACCCGGCTCTAGCACGAACGGAAACCAGGGAAACAAGCACCACTCTCGGGTGGAAAACATGGACCCGAAGGAGCGGCGTGACGTGACCTGAACCCTCCACACATCGTTCATGGATATGGACGCCGACGGCAACATCACTCCGAAGACGCCACAAGCTGCGATCATGGCAGCCATCACAGATCTCGCGGCTCACCCACCTCCGGAGGGGACCCGAAAAGGGCCATGCATAGGTCCGCACTCACCGGACTAGGACTAATCGAGCTGCGCCCACGAAGACGCCCCACGGAGCCAAAGAAGAAAGCTCCGCCAGCGCGATCGAGCCCCACCCTCATCCAAGATGAAGAAGAACACGACCTTCCTCGAAGGAAGAAGAGCTCGCACCGCCATAAACACGACTACGACGCGGAGACAAGCTTACACAGCGAAGATCGACAAAGCACGCGCCAAACGCGCATGCTCGTCTGAATCTGAGATGGATGAAGACGAAGGAGAACTCAAGGGGCTCGATGTTTCAGCAGATCCGTCCGCGAACACAGATGCCACGCAACTTCAAGCTTCCTTCGATACTCAAATTCAATGGCACGCAAGATCCAAAGTCCTGGCTCGTGACCATATGTCATCCGTTAAGCTTCACGGAGGCAACAAAGAAACCGCCATGCAATGCCTTCACCGCACCGACAAAGGCGCAGACGGGTCCGCTTAGCAGCCTATCATCGATCCATCCGCTGGGAGGAGCTCGCTTATAGCTTCATCCGAAACGTCAAAGGCACCAGCAAGAGGCCCGCCTCAATCGAAGAGTTGCCAGCCTGCACTCAGAGAACGGGTGAATCTATTCGCTCGTACATACTACGCTGGTCTACAACCAAGAACTCCGCAGCACACATCTTCGAAGAGCGGGCCATTGACGCCTTCAGGGATGGCGTCAAACGCCCAGACTTCAAGGAAAAACTTGGACGTGTAAAGCCCAAGACACTCGACCAGCTCATGGAAATCGCCAACAGTTGGGCAGACGGGCGAAGATTGCATCCAGCGAGCGCAATCGATGAAGAGGACGACTACGGCGAAGACGCGAACGCCGCAAGAAGAAGAGGAGATCGCGCTCACGAAGACCGCGACGACCCGACATGGTCGCAGCCGCTACGCCGACCGCCAGAACGACAACAGCCAAATGGAGGATACCGCAGCGGAAACTTCCGCGACAACGGACGACCAACGCAGTCGTGGCAACACCGCGACCGCGATAACGGACCCTCAGCATTCGACAAACTTTCGGGTCCATGCACTATCCACTTCTACATTGACAAACAAGATGGGAAAAAGAAAGCTAGCCACATGCTCAAGGACTGCCGCGAGTTCCAGAAACTCAGCGAAGGCATGATGCAGATGAGGCAACAAGCTCCAATTCCTGCTCGAAACGCACTGCGCCAGTGAAATAGCACACGGAGCTCCTCCACCACCGCCTATTGAGGCCCACATCAACCACCGCACCAGCAAGAAACAACGTCGGGGCGATACCCCACCAAAGGGAGCACTAAATATGATACAGAAGGGACGCCCAACCAACAGGGTGCAGAAGAAAATCACCCGACAAATCAATATGGCCGTGGCAACTCCGCCTGCAATCCCTGAGTACCTCAGCGGATCGGAGTCCTGCATCACATTCACTCGCGCGGATCACCCTTGCAAGATCCCTCGCCCAGGTCATGCCGCTCGGTGCCGGAGGCGCAGACGGAGGCTTCGAGATGAGTCGCATCTTCATGGACGGTGGCAGCGGCATCAACCTAATGTTCGCAAGCACTCTAGCAGCTATGCGGATCCCGCAATGCAGCCCGGAACAATCGACAACGTTCCACGGCATTGTCCTGTGGAAGGCATCTTCCCCTGGGCAAAATAGGGCTCGCGTCATCTTCGAAGCCGGACAACTTTCGCGTGAGCGCCTAGAATTGAAGTGGTAGATCGCCGTCGCAATACCACGCCATCTCGACGCCAGAGCATTCGCAAGGTTCCCGCCGCCCCACACCACGCATACCTACTACTCAAGATGCCAGGACCAAGGCCATCACAGTCCACGGAGCTTCACCCGATCGACTAATGCGACGTAGATTTCAACAAAATCTCCCGCCTTTTCGGCATGCAAGACGAGCTTGTAAAGCTCCGCGGCGATGTATAAATGGCTACCCCACCACCAAGCGTAATGCACCGACATGTCTTTCGACTCCACCATCAACACCAAAAAGTGCAGGTCCATCCAACGAATGTTCCAAGACGGCGCTGATCGCCAACGACCTCAAAGACACATAGGAAAGCGCTCGTCAATTCCTCCGTGAGCTGGAAATTCGCTGGTGTCCTGCGGACATGCCAGAGTTCCTGTGGAATTCGCCGAGCACGCACTCAATGTCTTCCTGCACACCAAGCCGCCAAGCAGTCCATCCAAGATCGCCGAGCCACGAGTCAAGCTATCTCAAGGAGATCAACAGATTACTCGCAGCAGACTTCATCCGGGAAATCAAGGAAAGCGAGTGGTCGGCAAACACGGTGATGGTCCCAAGAAGGACACGGACATCTCGGATGTGCGTGGACTTCACGTCACTAAATAAACACCGCCCTAAAGACCACTTCCTCTTCCTCGGATCGACCAGATCATCGATTCGATCAGAGGCTGTGAGAAACTCTCCTTCCTCGACGCCTACTCAAAGCTATAACCAGATTCGAATCAAGATCGAAGATCAAGAGAAAACAAAGTTCATCACACCGTTCTGAGTATAATGCTACAACACTATTCCCTTCTAGCTAAAGAACGCGGGTGCCACGCATCAGCGATGCATGCAGGCTCGCCTCAAGGACCAGATCGGTCGCAACGTCCAAGTCTATGTCGACGACATAGTCATCAAAACCAAGGAGGCAAGAACACTTATCGACGATCTCCGCGAGACGTTCGACAACCTCGATCGCTACAGGATCAAGCTCAATCCAGAAAAGTGCTTCAAGGCCCCTCGGTCACCGCCGTACTTCATCTCTCAACGAGGGATAGAAGCAAACCGAAGAAAATCAAAGCTATCATGACAATGGAGAAGCCGAAAACCTCAAGGATGCGTTTCAGCAGCTCGCTTAGTAGCGGCACTAAGGTGTTCATCACCGCATGGGCTTAAAAGGCCCTACCATTTTACCATTGCGCCAAGAAGCGCATAAGTTCGAGTGGACACCGAAGCCAACGACGATTCAAAAACCTCAAGCGCTCCTCTCCACCTCGCCAGCTTTTGGTCACGCCAAAAGAGCGCGAGTTGCGTAGACATAGCAGCCACACACCGTGGTCAAGATAGTACTCGTCGAACGACCAAGAAGGCAAGACCCACGGGTACAACGCCCAATTTACTACCTCGGCGAGGTTCACTCCAACAAAACAGCGGTACCAGACTACTGTGGCCTACGGCGTGTTCATGACGGCTCGACGACCGAGCCACTACTTCCGTGGAGCATCGTGATGGTCGCCAACGAGGCACCCCTAAACAAAGATCCCAAATAACCCAGAGGCCACAGGACGCGGGTCCCGTGGGGCATTGAACTATCACCCTTGGACATCATCTACGAGAAGCGACACGCAATCAAATCTCAAGTTCTTCCGGACTTTACGGTGCATCGGATGGAGCTGCAATGCACGACACCCTGCACATGTCGCAGTCCCGGACAATGCATTTTGACGGCTCCAAACGCGAAGTCGAGCAGGCGAGTCATACCGACCTCCCCGCAAGGTGACAAGATGAAGTACGCCCTTCGGATGAAATTGAGCCTCCAACAACGAGGCCAATCTGAAGCCCTCATCCATGGCATGAAAATGGCAAAATATGTGGCGCAACGCTACTGGTCATCTACGGTGACTCCAACCTTGTCGTGACAATGACGATGAATGAGTGCGACACGCCGAAAACATGATCGCAGACGCGCGCTATACAACGACTCAAGGAGAATTCGACGGCCGCGAACTTCGCACGTCGGAAGAGAGAGCAACGAGGAGGCCGATAGACTCGCCAACATTGGCTCCACTTGTGCAAAGATACCACCGTGTGTGTTCTCTAACAGATCCGCGTGACATCCATCAAGCGGAAATTCCAAGGGATCACCCAAGAAGGTAACACTGGGGCTACGCTACCAAGGTCACGAAGGACCCAAAGTTGATACCGAAGTTGCCATGGTCAACCTGATGCAGGTCATGGCAGTCAAGAAACTTGACACGCCCATACCTCCAGCCTCGATAAATGGAGAATTGCGGATAGTCCGACGGATGCCCCGCCAGATCTGTCGGGTCAAAAGCCTTCACCATCATCAACGGCGAGCTGTACAAACGCAGCATTACGGGCGCATTACAACGATGCGTCACCATCAACGATGGCAAAGCCATACTCCAAGATATACATGAGGGCATCTGCGCCACCATGCAGCGCCGCCTCGTTGCCAAAGCTCGCGAGCAGGATTCTATCGCCAACGGCCATGAGCGACGCAGCGACATTGTCCGAAGATGCAACGGTGCCAACGGTTCGCCGACAAACCGCGACGCACTGGGTCCGAACTTCGACCCATACCCATAGCTCGCCTTTTCGCCTAATGGGGCCTTGACATGATCAGCAAACCGCCAAAATCCTCGAAGGGAGGACACGCTTCCTCCCGGTCGCAATGACAAATTCACCAAGTGGATCGAGGCAATGCCGCCACCAACCGTAAAGGCAAACCGCCAAATTCTTGAATCCATTGTCTACAGGTTTACGTGCCGACAAAGATCATCACCGACAACGGATCGAACTTCATCTCCAAGAATTCTGGACTCGCGAAGGCCTCGGATCAATATCACATATGCTCAGGGCGCACCCGCAAACAAACGGGCAGTGAAAAGGCCAACGGCCTAATCGGGCGCCGCATCAAGAAGCGACTCATGAGCTCACTCGAGCACAAAGCTGGAAATCGACGAAAGAGCTACCGTCTGCCTTATGGAGCTTACGGACCACGCCAAACAGCTCCACCGGCTACACACCGCTTCTTCATGGTGCACGGAGCCGAGGCCGGCTACCAAACGCGCCACCAGGCTCCACGAGTCGTAACATAAATAAGCCGAATCCACGGCTGCACTTCAAGATGCCGTCGACACACTCGACGAAGCACGGGATATAGCAGCAGCTAGATCCGTGGTGTACCAAAGAAAGTCTCCGAACTATCACAGCCGGCTGCGCCAAGGTCCTTCGTCAAGGAGACCTCGTTTGCGACTCAAGCAAAAGCGATCAATAAACTCGAGTCACCATGGGAAGGACCCTATGCCATCACCAAGTCATACCAGTGGCGCCTATCGCCTCAAGCACGTGGAGTTTGGAGTCGCATACTCCAACCCATGGAACGTCTCGCACCTGCGACGATTCTACCCATAACAATGGGCAATGTACCCCCCTTTTACTTTCAATAAGGCTTACGGCCAAGGCTACTCAGCCGAACCATGTACCTCCTCCATTACGCTGCAAATAAAGCTAAGTGTCTCGCCCCCAACCTTCGGTTGACTATTTCTCTACAACCTTATTACATGCTACATACGCACTCGGGGACTTCCCCCACCTCACGATTTCATCGACTGAGGACAAAACGTGTACGAGTAGTCAATTAACGCCAGCAAACGAAAAGGGCACGATTACATCAAAGCACTTTGGCTCCCCACCTCACGATTTCATCGACCGAGGACAACACGTACACTGAGTAGCTGACCACGTCAGTAACGAAAAGGACACGTACTAAATCAGCACTGCGGTGCTCGCTAACAAGTTTAACCTTTATAACAAAGGGCACATACACGCCCACCGCAATATACAAATTTTACATCTATCTGCTTATTTTCGTGTACTACCTATTCAAGAATAACCTGAGCACGCTGCTCAAACAAATCTACAATCTGTCAGATATCGCCTTACAGCCGCGTAATGCGGACGATATTCCACTCGCCACCATCTGGTCGAGGAGGTGGCCCACGCCACAAAGCCCTAAATCTACATCGTATGCACCCTCACAAGAGACAAGGCAGCCTTCACCGCGACGAAGCCGCTGCCGCACCAGCTCTTGACATTGTCGGCAATTCAAACTTCGCCAAGACCCACAAGGGTCGCCGCAGACGGCATCCAACGGAAACATGACGCAAAGACCGAAGAAAGCGATAGACCTGGCGGAGCACCCACGAAACCTGGTAGACACGATCCTGCACCGTCGCCGAAACTATGGCGCGATCACGATCCATCCAGAAGAAGCCACCGGCCTCCATATCCTGTTGAGTCAAGCAATTGACTCGAACAGCAATACACTCCTTTTCTTCCTCGAGCAAGATTGGCACCGCGACAACCGTACAAAACAAGAGTAAGGCCAGAAGCTCACCCAAAGAACGAGCTACAACCCGAAAGAAGGATCAACTTACATTGCAGCCGCCGATAGTCAACCAGCTCCGCCATCAAATTTCTTCGGCGCCACGGTCTGCTGGATTTCCAAACGCCAAGACGATCACAGAACCCAAGCAAATCTCTTCCACGCCAAGACGCGATCTCGAAGAAAAGCGAGCTGCGAGGAGTCATCCAACGACGCTCGCAAGGGCCTTTCGGATGAAGGGTCAACCAGGTCAGCACCCGAAGGAACCTATAACGGTAGAAAAAAGAAGGCACACAGACATTCAGCCAAGGATAGAGCTCAACTCGGAGGAATTCATTAAATAAGGCAGCATCAAGGTGGCACAAGGATGGTGCTACAAAAGATATTTACAGCAAACTAAACTACATACTACCCTACATCTCCTACGCCTACGGCGAGGGCACCGAGTCGCCGTAACCGCATCGCTTAGTTTTGGCTTCGCCTGCCGCAGCTGCATCGCAGACAAAGCAAGTCAATGAGCTTGGGCCCATATCGTCGCATGAGCGGAGTAGGTGGCGAAGGCTACCGATCCATCCGCAATGTCGACATCCGAGAAGTAATCTGGGCAGATCCAGCTCGCCTCACCGCCATGGCTATCGCCACCGACGGACGCTACCGATGCCCTTCGCTTGCTGTAAGCTGCAGCGCTGGCTGATAGAGCTCGCCAGGCATCCAAATCTTCCAGGGTTGCGCCTTCGGAAGAGCTCCGGTAGAAGCGACCAAGGACCTCTTTCGCTTGACGAGGAGTTGACGACGGTGTTGCAAAGGTCTTCGACGCCACAATGGCATCATCTAGAGCACTCTGCTCCAAAGCATCATGTCAAACTCGGCGCTCGCGTATCCGAGACAAAACAGAAGAAAACATGAAGAAAGGCAACGAGAAGAAGACCCAAGAAAAGAAGCAAGTACAAAAGCTAGCACTCACCAAATAGCCTTGGCAAGCCTATGAGCTTTTTCGCCATACTTTTCACGAGCAGCCAGAACGGTGGCCAGCTGCTCTCACGACCATGCGGCTTCTTGCAGACGCTTTTCGCTGCCTTTCACCCAAAGCCTTTTTCGCTTCAATGCGGGCCTTCGCCTTCGATTGACACAAGGCTCTTCTTCAGAGCATCAACTCACGGAGAGAGTCGTTATGCTCCTCTACATTTACAACAAGCAAGTGTCAAAGAACAAGACCAGGATAAATAAGCCAAGTACTACAAGGCGCACGAATACCTTGAAGTCGCCATAGCTGCCTCCAAATACAAGGCGCGTTTCTCCACCACCGCTTGGCCTCTTGGACAAAAGGCTGCAGCAACAGGCAATAATAGTAAGAGCAGGACTTGGGGGCTACGCCCAACACAAAGAAGCATAAACAACATCAGCATACGAAGACACTCGGGGGCTCCCCCCATCAAGCAGAAAAACTTACGTGCTCTGAAGGCGAACCCGCAAGCCCTGCAAGAAATTCTCGAGGCGCAACCACCAGCCTCTCCGCACAGAGGATCCGAGCGGCGCCACCAAGTCGCCACCGTTCGAGGAGGAGGCGACGCAATGTTCGACTCATCATCTCGCGCCCATCACTAGAGCTGCTGGAGGATTGCCTCGATACGAATCAATCAACACAAAGCGCAAAAATAAGGGCAACAAGAACACTTACGAGCCCAACACGCCAGTCAAGATAGGAGAAGCCTTCGGCCCTCTTCTCCTCTTCTCCTCCTTCTTCTTCCTTCTCTTCCTTCTTCCGCTTTGTCGGATGCGCGGTGCAACAGCTCGCATAGGAATGGCAGGAAGGGGAGAGGAAGAACCTCCATGACCATCATCATGACGCTCAAGACCCAGAGGATTCCTGGGAGTCGGAGGAGTTGAAGCATCCGAAGACTCGCTCGATCTCAGTGATCGTTTGAGCGAATGATCCTCGCCCGACTCGTCGGCATCCTCCACCGGAGATCGCGCCGAAGGAAGCTCGGACACGGAATCCACCACTTCATTATCCGGGGCATTCGGATACCTTTCGGGCAATGGTGGTACCATGCCTGGCACTTTGAAGCTCTACAAAATGAGAAGAAACTTTGTTAGCAAACAAAGGAAAAAAGTACACAGCTGACAAAAACAAAAGGGAAGCACTACGTGCGCAAATCTACACCTTCGCACGACTAACGTCAAGAAAAGGGAGGAGTCCGACTTCGGATTTTTTCGTCGGCCTTGAACTTCAACAAGACGAAGATCCTTGTCAAGATCCACCTCGAGATCTTCTCACCAAAACCCTCGCCGGATCACGGCGCCAGAGTAAAGGAACATCGGTGCGCCGTCAAGAGGCCGCACCCGACGCTCAAGAAACATCCGGATGATGTCGACACCGTTCACCTCCTTCTCAGGAATCAATTGGAGCTCCTCCACCCGACGGTACAGGGCCTCTACCTCTGCCACCTCACCATCCAAGATTTGGTTTTTCCAGGATCTTTTCTTCTCAATCAACTGGGAGGGGTCAAAAGGCACGAGACCAAAATCTTTCCCAGGCAGCACGGAGTCACGGATGTAAAACCATTTCTCCGCCAAGATCGACAGATTCGACATGGAAAAGGAAAAGAATTGCACATTGGGACTGAGAGAGATGATGAAACCCCCAATGGGATACACACCATCCGAACCAGACTGCCTCTTCACGGAATAAAGCTTCCGGAAGAGGCCAAAGTGCGGCTCAATGCCAAGCCAACACTCGCAAAGCGTGATAAAACACGCAATGTTAAGAAGGGAGTTGGGAGACAGATGATGGAGTTGAACCCCATAGAAAAAGAGAAGTCCACGAAGGAAGTCATGGACACGAAAAGAAAACCCGCGAATCACAAATGCAACGAACATAACCCGGAACCCAGATGGGGGACGGGGGATTACCTCATTGCCGGGGAGTATCACGGCCGTCGTGTCTTGCGGGATCAGGCTCGCCAAGCAGCTTATGGAGATCGCTTCTCCGCTCTCTAATCGCCGCCAGCCACCATCGGTGACACGAGCAGCGGCGACGCCCTTCTTGCCTCCGGCGGCGCTGGTCCCAACCGCAGATGAAGGCTTCTTTGGTTTCCCCATCACGCTACGGCGGTGCCGGCGTTGCCAACGAAGAAAGACAAGGGCAATGTGGAGAAAACTCTCTGGCGCAGCAAGAACAGCTCAAGAACGAGGGAGCAGTAAAACACAAGAACTGGTGTGGTGAAAATAAACCACGATTTCACCACGGATTATAACAGCGAAGACGATGCACGATGGCCGTCCATCGAGAAGACCTAACGACAATGGTAGATCTGGCCGTACACGTGTCAGCACCAAAATGAACCGTCGTTACCACTCCGTCCACTACGCGCGGAAATCGAGGAGACGCCGTAATCATCTCACGCGCCGCTGCGGACCGTCAATTCAAAGTCGCAAGTGGGACCCACGATTCGCCCAAATAAGTCATCTCGGCGAAAGCGACGCTATGGGTCATCGATCGTCAGCACTGACGTCATCAAAAGCTATACTAGCACCAATTTCGGCTCCACAGCTAAAAGTACTCACTCGAATCTACGATTCGACTAAATACTTGGGGGCTACTCCAAACTGGAGCAATGGTCGTTCACACACAAAGATCTTCGAGTCCTACGTCGAGTCTACGACTCCACTACGGACTCGGGGGCTACTTCCATAGGGAGGATGGATTCAAGCATCCGAAAATTTTCGAGTCCTGTGGACTTAATGATTGAAACAATGCCTGAACTAAAAGTCTCCGTTTGAGTCTACGACTCGAACATACACTTGGGGGCTACTCCCATAGGGAGCGCTGGTCGCGCACCCTATGAACTCTTCGACTGCGATCCTTCGGATCAACATGCAAAACTTTTTCGGCAACTCTGCCCTAATTAAACGCTAAGTGAGCAACGACCTCCTTGGCCACCCGAAACACCTCCGCGGTGATAAACTTTCGGATGCTGCGTCTACGACGCAAAGATAAGACCTACAGATATCATCTGATGGCTCGCAACGACACGATCAAGGCCTCGCTAGTCAAAATCCGTACAAGAAAAGTGCGAAAAAATCCCGACGGACGCTTGGGTACATCATTTAAAATCACCGAATTCCACTCGTAAGTCCTCCGCCCGAGTCGAATTACTCCAGCATATGTTCCGGGTTCAAGTTGAGGGACTCGCACCTGAAGAAGATCGTGTTGTTTTGTCCTAAGACGATTAATTGACCCTGATCCGTCGGGTGAGTCAGGCACACGCATCAACAATCCCTACACATTCTCTTGAAAGACAGAGTTGCACCCGAAGGATTAAAGAGTCCTCAGCCGAATCTACGATTCGATCAACACTGGGGCTACGACATAGTTATACTCAAGGGTTTCGAAGCATAGTAAATCAAAATTTTCTATGGAAGCTTAACAGAAGGAAAGCCAAGATCTAATCTAGGAGATGCAAACAACGAGAGAGATTGATTAGATCTTCATACCCTTGAAGATTCAAGACAGCGGAACGCTCATTTGAACGTGGGTGATGTAGTCGCATCGCTTCTCCTCCTCGCGATCCGATCCGATCTAGCACCACAAGTGGCGTGCCTCCGTGAGATGCACACGCAGCACTGACGCCTCCTCCTTCCTCGGACCAGCAAGTATGGTGGAGAGATAGATTGGATCTACAACGACGGGCGTGGTGTATATGGTGGAGAATTTCACGCAGGCTTCACTACAAACAATGGGAGGGAGAGAGGAAGGGCACAGGCAACTGGGTTTGGAGGAAGGTGTAAGGTGTGAGAGGGGGCGCACCAGCCCTCTATATATAGAGGGGGGTGCGTCCAGCCCTAGCCTCTCCTCCAAGCCTATCTCTAGTTTAAACAATTTAAACTCTCCCTTATCTAGAAATCCTATCTTATCTTATCTCTAGTTTAAACGATTTAAACTCTCTAGGATCGGTTGGGCCCTATGGGGTTTTGTGCCCCTGGCCCAATGCGCCAGGACACTCCTTATAGGCCCATGCCCTCCCGGAAGGTGGGGCCACGTTGGTCCCTTCCGAAGGTTCTAGAAGCTTCATAATACCATTAATCCTAACAATTCAACTCCAAAACTGCACCGCCTTTATATGAATCTTATTCTCCTGACCATTCCGAACCTCTCATGATATCCCGGATCCCATCCGAGACCAACAAAAATTCATAAACCAAGTATCCAATCTATCCTAGGCCGAGACACGTTATGTGTGACCTCATGGTTCGAGAATATGCGCATATGATCTTCTATCAATAATCAACAGCGGGTCCGGGCACCCATATTGACTCCCACACATTCATCGATGATCATATCGGATGAACCACGATGCCAGGATTCAATCAATCCCATATACATATTCCCTTCGCCTCGCTGATATTTTACTTGCCCGAGATTCGATCGCCGGTCTGGCCATACCTAGTTCAATCTCGCTCACGTTAGTACTTTACTGCTCCGTAATCCGATATCACTTTGTGATTAACTCCTTAACCACATGCTTGCAAGTGTTGATATCGACACGAAAGTGGGCCCAAGTATATCTCTCCGACTTGGGAGGGATAAATCCCATCTCGATACATACAACCCAACAGATATTTTCCGATCACCGAGAGACACCTTTATGATCACCCTCTCATAGGATGACGCTTGATGACCTCAAAGCTTTCTTCCTGTACAGGAGTTGCATTATCTCATGGTCTAAGGAATACAATATTTGACATAGGAAAAGCTTCGCAAAGATGAACACGATGAAACGATCTAATTGCTTCGCTTAGTTTGGTCCGCCCACCATATCATTCTCCCAATGATATGGTCTCATTATCAATTGACAACTCATGTCTATGGTTAGGAAACCTTAACCATCATTGATCAATGAGCTAGTCCATAGAGGCGCATTAGGGACACGGTGTTGTTCACAAACCACACAAGTATTAATGTTTCCGCTTAATACAATTCTAGCATGGAATATAAACTTTATCATGAACAAGAATTATAATAATAACATCTTTATTAATGCCTCTAGGGCATAATTCCAACAGACTCCCACTTGCACTAGAGTCAATAATCTAGTTTACATTTGGCAACAATTCACACCCATGGCAATCGAGGTGCTGATCATGTTTTACACGTGGAAGAGGTTTAGTCAATGGATCTGCGACATTCAGATTCAGTATGTACTTTGCTGATCTTCGATTCCATCTGCTATATAATCTCGGATTATATGAAACTTATGTTGATATGCTTGGTCTTTGGATGATATGTTGGTTCCTTAGCGAGTGCTATGGCGCCGTTGTTGTCACACAATATCTCCAAAGGTCCAATGCACTTGAACCACGCCAAGCTCTGATGAAGTTTCGATCCAAACTCCTTCACTTGACGCTTGGCAAAGAGCCATGTATTCCGCTTTCATCAGAGATCCCGCGATCACGCTTTGCTTGCAGCTTCTCCAGCTCACAGCTCCTCCATTCAAAATATACACGATCCCGTTCGAGATTTACAATCATCCTTGTTTGTCGAAACTAGCATCGACGTAACCTTTACGACGAGTTGTTCATCACCCCATAGACTAAGAACATTTCTTTAGTCCTATTTAGGTACCTTAGGATGTTCTTCACGGCTGTCCAAAGGTTCCACTCGGATCACTTTGATATCCGCCGTCAAACTAAGAGCATTGGACACATCCGTCTAGTACACAAGATGGCATACATGATGGAACCTATGGCCGAGGCATAAGGCACTTTGCTCATAGCTTCCTATCATTTCATCAGAATGGACACCGAGCCTTGCTCAATATCTTCCTCGACAACATAGGCAATCAACCTTTCAATGCCTTATCCATTCGAACCTTTGCGTAACTTTGTCTAGGTATGTACCGCTTAAAGCTATCAAAGGCCTTTGTCTATCTCTATAGATTTTGATGCCCAATATATAAGCAGCTTCACCTAGGTCTTTCATTGAAAACACTTATTCAAATAACTCTTCACATCATAAGCATGTCGATGTCATTTCCAATAATCAATATGTCATCCACATATAGTACCGTAAACGCCACCGAGCTCCCACTCACTTTCTTGTAGATGCAAGCTTCAGAGCAATTTGGAACAAATCCAAAGCTCTTGATCACTTGATCAAAACGAAGGTTCCAACTCCGAGACGCTTGCTTTTAGTCCATAAATGGAACGCTGAAGTTTGCATACTTTATCAAGATCCTTAGGATCGACAAAACCTTCGGTTGCATCATATACAACTCTTCATCAATGTTGCCATTGAGGAAAGCAGTCTTGACATCCATTTGCCATATTTCATAATCATGAAACATAGCAATTGCTAATAAAATCCGAATGGACTTAAACATCGCTATGGGAGAGAAAATCTCATCGTAGTCAACACCTTGAACTTGTCGAAAACCTTTCGCAACAAGCCGTGCTTTATAGACGGTAACATTACCATCCGCGTCCATTTTCTTCTTGAAGATCCATTTGCACTCAACGGCCTTTCGGTCGCTAGGAGGGTCCACCAAAGTCCATACTTGGTTTTTGCTCATGGATCCCAATTCAGATTTCATGGCTTCTAGCCATTTCTCAGAGTCTGGGCTCATCATCACTTCCTCATAGTTCGTAGGTTCACTGTCTTCTACTAACAAGACAATAAGACAGGTTGACGACCACTCAGAGGAGGGCACGCGACCTTGTCGACTGCGACGCTCAAGAGCAAGATCGTCCAAGCTTCATGATCCTTGTCATTAGCTTCCTCTATCGCTGGTGCAGTGCACCGAACAATTTCAGGTGTTGCGCTACTCTCCAATTCAAGAGAAGGTTCAATAACCTCGTCTAGCTCTACTTTCCTCCCACTCACTTCTTTCGAGAGAAACTCCTTCTCAAGAAAGGAACCGTTCTTTGCGACAAACACTTTGCCTTCGGTTCTGTGATAGAAGGTATACCCAATAGTTTCCTTAGGGTATCCTATGAAGACGCACTTCTCCGCTTTGGGTTCGAGCTTGTCCGCATCAACTTCTTGACGAAGCTTCGTGATCCCCAAACTTTAAGAAACGACAACTTAGGTTTAGCACCAAACCACGTTCATACGGTGTCGCCTCAACGGATTTAGATGGAGCCCTATTTAAAGTGAATGCAGCGGTTTCTAATGCATAACCCCAAAATGATAACGGCAAATCAAGAAGAGACATCATCGATCGGACCATATCTAATAGGGTTCGATTCCGCTCAGACACACCATTGCTACTGTGGTGTTCCGGTGGCGTGAGTTGTGAAACGATTCCACTTGCTTTGAGATGCGTGAGAAAATCATAACTCAAATATTCGCCCCCACGATCGGATCGTAGAAACTTAATCTTTTTGTTACGATGGTTCTCCACTTCATTCTGAAATTCTTTGAACTTTTCAAACGTTTCAGATTTATGTTTCATTAAATAGATATACCCATATCTACTCAAGTCATCGGTAAAAGTGAGAAAATAGCGATATCCACCGCGCGTCGAAACACTCATCGGTCCGCATACATCGGTATGTATGATTTCCAACAAGTCCGCTGCTCGCTCCATCATACCGGAGAACGGGGTTTTGATCATCTTGCCCATGAGGCATGGTTCGCATGTGTCAAATGATTCAAAATCAAGAGACTGCAAAAGTCCATCAGAATGGAGTTTCTTCATGCGCTTTACACCAATATGACCTAGACGACAGTGCCACAAATAAGTAGTATTATCACTATCTACTTTGCATCTCTTAGCCTCAATGTTATGGATGTGTGTTTCATCCTTTCGAGATTTAGAAGAAATAAACCATTCACAAGAGGTGCATGACCATAAAAGATGTTACTCATATAAATAGAACAACCATTATTCTCCGATTTAAATGAATAACCGCCTTGCAATAAACACGATCCAGAAATAATGTTCATGCTCAACGCAGTACATAATAACATTTATTAAGGTTTAAAACTAATCCCGAAGGTAAAACTAAGGAGAGCGTCGACGGCCATCACATCAACTCTTGATCCGCTAACGCCAACGCGCCGTCACCTCATCCTCGCAAGTCGCCGCCTATTCCGTAGCTCTGCTTCGAGTTACAAATATTAGCAACCGAACCAAAGATCAAATACCTGTGCACTACAACGAGGGCTAGTGAGTAAAACATCAATAACATGTATATCAAATATACCTTTGATGGTGCCAGCCTTCTTGTCCGCTAAGTACTTGGACATTGCGCCCAAAGGACCCTTGTCCTTGCAATAGAAGCACTCAGTGTCCGGTTTAGGACCAGACTTGAGCTTCTTCTCAGCAGGGGCAACACGCTTGTCGCCGCCTTTCTTGAAGGGCTTCTTTGCACTTTTACCTTTCTTAAAGGAGGGCTTGTTGACCATCAACACATGATTATCCTTCTTGATGTCCACCTCCGCAGCCTTCAGCTTTGCGAAGAGCTCGGTGATCGTATCAGTGGAACCAATCTGATTATGAGTCACTACAAAACTTTTGTAGCTGGGAGGGAGTGATTGCAGAACCTCTCACAATCTTGAGCTCCTCCGGAATCTTGATCCAGCTTGCTCAAGGCGTTGAGTGTAGCCCGACATCTTAATGGCGTGCTCACTAACGGAACTCCCTTCCTCCATCTTGCAGTTAAAGAACTTCTCAGAGATCTCATATCTCTCAGAACGGGCCTGAGTCTAAAACATGGTTTTTAGCTCCTCGAGAATCTCAAAGGGCCCGGGATAGTTTTCAAAACGATTTTGAAGTTCTGGTTCCATAGCAAACAACATGGTGCTCTTAATCACACCATAATCATCTTTGTGCGACTGATAGACAGCTTTCTCATCACCGCGCGATTGCAGCAGGGGGTTACCTAACGCTTTCTCAAGGACATAGTCCTTTGTCCGCCGCAGTAATGATTCATAGATTGCGGAACCAGTTGGTGAAGTTAGACCCATTGTTTCTAAGCTTTTCTTTCTCAGCAAAAACGTTGAAGTTGAAGTTGGACTTGGACATGTGATCTACAGTATTTGCAAGTACAATTTAGACTATGTTCATGATAAATAGTTCAACTTAATCAAATTACTAGATGAACTCCCACTAAATTCAACATCCCTCAAGTTGTTTAGTGAACACGATCCAAATTCACCACACCTAATCCGATCTTCACGAGAAGAGATGTGGTTTCAATGGTGGACAACGAAGTGTCGATCATATCATTCATATGACTCATGCTTAACCTTTCAGTTCTTGTGTTCCGAGGCCATGTCGTACATGCTAGGCTCATCAAGTTAGACCCAAGTATTTCCGCGTGCAAAACTGGCTTGCACCGTTGTATGTGAGCGTAGAGTCTATAGCACCCGATCATCACGTCATGCTTGGACACGATTTAACTTTCTAACGGTGCATACTTGGGGAGAACACAGTTTTATCTTGATCTTTATGAGGAATCATCTTATAATGCTACCGTCGCGATCTAAGCATAATAAGATACATAAAAGGATAAACATCACATGCATATAACTTTATGTGACATGGTATAGCCAATCTTCACAGCAATGATCTCCATCTTGTGCGCTCCGCATGATCTCCATCACTCCACCATGATTGCCTCCACCACGAATAGCAACTACAACTATTGCTAACTACTTAGCGATAAAGTAAAGCTATTACATGGCGTATAAGAAGTTGACTTCAGGTCATACACAATTATAAAGACAACCATATGGCTCCTGCCGGTTGTGTACTCATCGACATGCAAGTCGTGAAACATTACAAAACATGATCATCGCATACAATATACACATCACATCTTGGGCCATACCATATCACAGAAAACACTCCCTGCAAAAACAAGTTAGACGCCTCTACTTTGTTGTTGCATGTTTTACGTGGCTTATGGGAGTAGATGCTAAGAACGATTCTTACCTACGGAAAGCCACAACGGTGATATTATGGTTGCCAAACTCCGGTGTTAATCCCATGACAACTATAGTGAGAAACCGACATCCACCAGCCGCATGTGTGGTACAAGCCACACGTCAAGTGCGGAGCGGTCTCATGACGACGTCGCGTAAGGTTGGCCTGGACCGCTTCAATCTCACTATCCCGCGTCATAAGAAGAACACAAACAAGAGGCTTGCAACAGAAAACATCAACGCCCGCAACAACCATGTTGCGTTCTACTCATGAATCACATCTACGCATAGATCTAGCTCTGATACCACTGAAGGGTTTCGCAGCATAGTAAATCAAAATTTTCTACGGAAGTGAATAGAAGGAAAGCCAAGATCTAATCTAGGAGATGCAAACAACGAGAGAGATTGGATTAGATCTTCATACCCTTGAAGATTCAAGACAATGAACGCTCATTCGGAACGTGGGTGATGTAGTCGTACTCGTTTCTCCTCCTCGCGATCCGATCCGATCTAGCACCACAAGTGGCGGTGCCTCCGTGAGATGCACACGTGCAGCATCTCAACGTCTCCTCCTTCCTCGGACCAGCAAGTATGGTGGAGAGATAGATTGAATCTACAACGCGACGGCGTGGTGTATATGGTGGAGAATTTCTGCCGCAGGGCTTCGCCTACAAACAGTCGGGAGGGAGAGAGGAAGGGCAGCATGGCAACTGGGTTTGGAGGAAGGTGTAAGGGTGTGTGAGAGGGGGCGCACCATCCCTATATATAGAGAGGGGGTGCGGCCAGCCCTAGCCTCTCCTCCAAGCCTATCTCTAGTTTAAACAATTTAAACTCTCCCTTATCTAGAAATCCTATCTTATCTTATCTCTAGTTTAAACGATTTAAACTCTCTAGGATCGGCTGGGCCCTATGGGGCCTTGTACCCCTGGCCCAATGCGGCCAGGACACTCCCTCATAGGCCCATGCCCCCTCCCGGAAGTTGGGGCCACGTTGGTCCCCTTCCGGAAGGTTCTAGAAGCTTCCGGTACAATACCGATTAATCCGGAACAATTCCGAACTCCAAAAACTGCACTGCCTTATATGAATCTTATTCTTCTGACCATTCCGGAACCTCATGATATCCGGATCCCATCCGAGACTCTGAACAAAATTCATAAACCAAGTATCCAATCTATCCTAGCGCCGAGACACGTTAAGTGTGTGACCTCATGGTTCGAGAATATGCAGATATGATCTTCTATCAATAATCAACAGGGTCCGGCACCCATATTGACTCCACACATTCATCGATGATCATATCGGATGAACCACGATGCCAGGATTCAATCAATCCCATATACATATTCCCTTCGTCTCACGATATTTTACTTGCGAGATTCGATCGCTTGCGTCATACCTAGTTCAATCTCGTTCACAGCAAGTACTTTACTCGCTCCGTAATCCGATATCACTTTGTGATTAACTCCTTAACCACATGCTTGCAAGCGGTGTTGATATCGACACCGAGTGGGCCCAAGTATATCTCTCCGACTTGGGAGGGACAAATCCCATCTCGATACATACAACCCAACAGATACTTTCCAATCACCTGAGAGACACCTTTATGATCACCCTCTCATAGGATGACGTTTGATGACCTCAAAGCTTTCTTCCGGTACCAGGGAGTTGCATTATCTCATGGTCTAAGGAATACAATATTTGACATAGGAAAAGCTTCGCAAAGATGAACACGATGAAACAATCTAATTGCTTCGCTTAGTTTGGGTCTGTCCACCATATCATTCTCCCAATGATATGGTCTCATTATCAATTGACAACTCATGTCTATGGTTAGGAAACCTTAACCATCATTGATCAATGAGCTAGTCCATAGAGGCGTACTAGGGACACGGTGTTGTTCACAAACCACACAAGTATTAATGTTTCCGCTTAATACAATTCTAGCATGGAATATAAACTTTATCATGAACAAGAATTATAATAATAACATCTTTATTATTGTCTCTAGGGCATAATTCCAACAATACCCTACGGGTACGTAACTTCAGCATACCTAGTCCAGCCCAAGGAAGGCCCATGGCAAATATACACCGGCCCATGAAGATTTTCGGGTGGCCCAGGCCCATGACGCCTTCGGATCCTTGGAGAACAAGACTATAGTTTGAATACAACTTGTAACCTACTCGTATCGGTACCCGAGACCTAGCCTCCCCATATATAAAGGCTAGGAGGGTTCAACGAGGAGGACAACTACTAGATTACACACAACAGATACACCTCCACGCCAGATCGAATCACAAGACTTCAGAACCTTCGGTTCCCCGTAATCAAAGAGCGCATGCAGGAGTAGGGTTTTCCCTCCGGGGGCCTGAACCTGGGTAAATATCGTGTCCCCTGGTTGCTTGTCTGTTAACCGTGCCACGATCTCCAGCATCCCCATCTTCTCCAAAACCCAAGTCCATAACAATGGGCATTGACGAGATTAAACCTCGTCACGGTAAGGGTGAGTTTTACCATAAATGCTAAGTTAATATTTACATATTATCACTTAATGATATTCGGTATGTTGTTTATATAGGTACAATGAAGGATACTAATATATCTTATAATAACATCACTATGAATTTAAAAATACATATTCACTAAAAATTAATGGTAATTTTTTTGTCATATGTTATAATCATTGCCATTTATAAAATTCCATTTTCAAACATATTAATGCAGTAGTTTATGATGCCTTGGGTTTCATGCTTTGGAAAAATTAATATTTGCATCATTGTTATCTTTTCAGTATGGAGAGCCAGTCGACCCGTAGAATTTGTGAATTCTCGATGGAAATGCAATAGCTTCGGTTGCATTGGGTTTAATGTTCTGTAAAAATAAATATTGCATCACTGTTATCATTTCGGTATGGAGAACCAGTCAACCCTTGGAATTTGTGAATTCTAGGTGGATGTTGTGTCTATGTACTCAATTATTTTCAGACCAATGTTAGTACTTCTAGAAGGTGTTTGAGAATTCCAATGTATTATCTCTATGGGACATGCTCCGCATGAACATAAGAAGTGGCAGTTAAGGGCAAATTTAAAAGGCACCACTGATGAGCAATGGCAGCTGTAAGATTAAATTAGAGGGGGTGCCAAGCTGTTCATAGTTAAGTATCATGCATACGTATTTTTTAACACATATAATTAAACTATTTGCTACAGGATTAAAGAAAGCTGGAATTTTTAGGGGGTGACATGGCACCTATGGCACCCACACTAGATACATCCATGTTGGCAAGGTTTATTTCTTTGTACTACTTTCTTATTACCCTGTCCCTGTTCTTAAACAAATTATCTCCTAAAAGATGTTAAGTTCATTTGTTCTATAGTTTATTATGTAGGTACAATAAAACATAATCACATATCTTTTAAGAGTGTAACTGAGATATTTTTAATACATTGAATGAAAAAATTGGTAATTTTATTTTACATCTATTAAGATTATTCCATGTATAAAGTGTATTTTGTAATGTATGAATGTTTTAGTCACTGAGCACTTAAAGTTTGTGAATTCTATGTATACACACTTCAAATATATATGGTTAAATCAAAATACATGTAACACAGCATTCCTACTAAGTTTAGTACCTTTAGATTGATCCGAAATATGCTCAAGCAAAATTAATTGTTGTCTAGGTGAATGAATCACAATTACCTTCAGGAGACATGTTCTTTGCTTCAACTAAATATATGTTGCATACTACTCATCTCCTTCTAGCCTTTACTAATCTATAATATGTTTGAGTAATCATGTAGTCGCACTTCTTCTCCATGCGTGTGTCCTCAATTTCGTCGACATGGGTTGCAACATAAGAAACTATATTACATACACATGCATTTTAATTGCTTTTGGCAAGAATTTCTTAAATAACTAATATATACTCCATCTCTTCGGTTCATAAGACACATGTGTATCCCCAGATCATCAATTGGCCAATGAAATATAAATTATATGTCACAATATTATACTGTCATAATCTTAGTTCAAATAATTGACATGACTAGACAATTGCTCTGTTACCATACCGAAAAACATGAAATGGCAAGTCATGGGAACCTTTGGCTCCACAGGGTGGAGCACGATAGGCACACTGGGGCAGTGATGCAACAACAAATCTCTTTACAAAACTGTCTCAAGCCCTAGCATATACGCCAAACTAGCAAATAAGAAACCTAAACTATATGTCATAGGTTATACGGTGAAGAAAAACCCCAAGACCTAATTAGATATTGAAGATAAGACCAAAATTGGACAAATGTTCGGAAGTCTATAAGCAACCAGATATTATATAACTCTTTGGATCATGCCTTTGGTCCATATGCACATCACATACTCAATGTGGTAGTTAATCTTAGAGAAGATAGCTCGCAGTTGCCATGCTAATAATATATAATCCAGATTTTTTTCCATGTATCAAATACATAGTAAAAAAGAACATGTTAGAAGCAGAGATAAATTAGATTGCACAAAAATAAATTATCTGATGGTTAACTGCCTATCATTTCATTATAGGTTAAAAAAGTAGATCTCTTCATATACAGGAGTATACCTAAATACACAACAATTAAACCACAAAGACTGAAAAGCATCACCCTACAAAATGTAATATGTTATAAAATCGTAACACATACTATGGTCCTCAACATCCAAGAAACCATATATTTATTTTTGAACAATTAAAAATGATGCCCTCGCATTTGCGAGGGCCATCTTGCTAGTTTCAAATAAATTTTAAAAATAAATTCTGGGCATAGTAAACGTTGTATCCTATAAGCATGAAAAATCACAACTGGAGTTATTTTTATATTGTGAACTGCACAAAAATGACAAAATCTAATAAAATTTAGATGTAAAACTGTGCGTACTCAAATTCACACTTTTCTTACTTTTGTATAGCTCGTAATACAAAGTATTTTAAACTGATATTTTATATGTTTGTGAGATAAATCATTGGCTCTATCCTATTTTTCTAAAAAATAAAACAGAAAAAATATTTTTTGATTTTTTTAAACCGGATCACTGGTGTCCATGTGCACCAAATCCTTGCTCGAACATATGCTTTGTTAGTTCATGGAGGTTACGAAAAGGAGACAAAAACACCAGATAGATACGTTTCCAATGCACACGCTCTAACTTTCCAGAAAAAAAAATGCAATGCACGCGGTGTCGCCACACTTTCGTCGGTTGGTCCTGACTCTGCGATGCCCCAGCCAGCAGCATATGGTTGCACATTTGCATGGTCAAAGTGGTCAAGCTGCACGGCACTCAAAGCTCTCACAGCTCCATGCCGCTGGCGTGTCTCCACACCTGACACTTCCAAAAGCTCATAGTATTATACACAGTCACCATCGACTCACCACGCCGTCCTCACTCATTAGTTTTCTCTCCTGCTAACCTCTTTCTCTGTCCAAACCCAAGATTCTGGCCTGTACTAAGATTCCTGCTACTAGCTTAATTAACCACTTACTTCAATCTCCTCACCTCTCACTAAAAACTGTGAGCCAAAAGCAAAAGCTCAAGAAACCAATTAAAAACTGGCAGCAGCATCCCAATGACTCTAGTGGCCACATCACCAATGCAAGATGCTTTTCCTTGGGAGTGGGGAATATCTGTATAGTAGCCTTTCCCCAAATCTTTTCCTTGGGACTCTAAATTCCTCTGCTAGAACGGTGCAGCTCCTTTGGATTTGCATGCACAAGTGAGGAATATTTCTTTTAGGAGTACCTGATTTTACTAAAAAAAAGTTCCATCATTACAGTGAGAGTATCTAACCACCTATGCCAGTAAATATGCTTGCACTCCCAAAGTTCCAACCGTGAATGCCATATATGCAACAAACTCTGAGGTTTCTTTGCTAGAGGTATGTGAGTGACTGATCATGCCCGCCGCTTTGCTAGATCAGATCAAACAGCCTCTTTTCCTCCCCTCCCGAATCACATCTTCCTTTGACATAAAATCTCTCTGCAAATCCTGGGATTACCCGGAAAGCTTCATCTTTTCTGTTTGATCTGCTCGGTGCCAACTTTGGCAAAGGCCATTATTGCCCGCTGCTGTCGCCCAGTCCTTCCTCCTCCTCCTCGCCAGCCAATTTACTCACACCTGCGGTACTACTACTTGCTCGCCTGCGTGCCATCAATGCCCGCTCTGTGAAACTCTCGCTGCAAATCTCCAGTACTAGTATCGTGGCCGAGAGCGAGCGTGGGTGGGGTTCCCTCAGGCTTCATTTACTCCCCCCGAAAGATTCGAGCTCCTGGAGCCTTCATAGCTCGGGATTTTTAGCGTGTTCTTGAGTGCTTGGCCACGCCTCCGTCTTTCCAGTGAGGATTTCAGCTCCGAGCTTTGGTCTCACACTTTCAGCGTGTTCTTGGAGGTTCGGCTTCTTTGCTCGTGTTCCCGAGACCAAGATCCCCATTTGTTTTTTGCTCGCCTGATTGGCTCATCCAAGATCTGAGCTTGTCGGAGCAAGCGAGGAGCCCAAGATTTAATTTGGAGCTTTGAGCTGCTGCTGCTGCTGCTGCTGTTGGGACCATTTTCTGTCCATGGGTTCTTGGCCCGGCCACGGAGGAGCGGCGGCGTTCGTCGTGGCGGCGGTGCTGGTTTCCTGGTCGGCGGCGGGGGTCGGGGCCATCGGCGCCAACTGGGGCACGCAGGCGAGCCACCCGCTGCCGCCGGACACGGTGGTCAAGATGCTCAAGGGGAACGGCTTCCAGAAGGTGAAGCTCTTCGACGCCGAGGACGGCACCATGAGCGCTCTCAGGAAGAGCGGGCTGGAGGTCATGGTCGGGATCCCCAACGACCTGCTCATGATCATGGCCACCAGCATGAAGGCCGCCGAGAAGTGGGTCGACAGGAACGTCTCCAACTACCTCAACGACGGATGCAACATCAGGTATATATATACACTCTTCAGTTCACTGCACTCAGACTGCCATGCTCGACTGATTTGTACTAGTTGATGCTATGTAGTAATGCTAGTTGGAGTGTGCTTTCATTTGAGCTTGTGATGATTTGGGATGAACTGTAGTGAGCCTAGTCTAGAATTAGTGGTCTCAGTAGGTGACCAAGAAGTATTATTGCTCAATGCTTTGACTTGGAGACGCCCTTCGCCACATTTTTTTGTGCTGCGCGTGCTTTGGATGCATCGGTGAATCGTATTTGTCTCCCGCCTCATGTATGCCTTCTATTCATACTGAATTACTGATGGACTGTAACTAGCCTAGAATTAGGAGGGAAATAAGAATTGTCCGCATTGCCTTCAAACTGTCTCTGTTGGAGCTTCTCGGTGTTCTCCATGGTGCTTCAGGTTGCACGCCTGCTTGGTTGCACTGGTTAATTGTATTTTTCTACGGAAACTAGAAATGTTGCCAAATAGGGCCCTCTATGTTTTCATTTGTTCGGGCGAGCACCATACGGGAACTAGAAATGTTGCAAAATAGGGCCATCTATGCTTATCAATTCATACTGTTTTTAAAAGTTAATGGAGTTGTCCAGCAAGAAGTTTGCCATGTAGAGTATATGGTTTCAGGCTTTGGGTTGGCACTACTGGAATCTCATCGTTACTTTCTATATGTTAAGGGGTTGCCTCCTTTCAAAAGAAAAACACATTGTAAAAGTCCTATCACAAGGCACGCCTATCCGTTGAGTCAGATCAAATTTAATGTTAGGCAAATATAGAAGTCTGTCCATGCTCTAAATGGGCCTGAAACGGTTGTGGGCCGGTTTGTTTCAGAAGCATCTTTATCTCACAAAAACTGTAGTAGGAACATCTAATATGAATTATTTTTTGGCTTTTAAAGAAACCTGTGCTGTGGGCCCTTACAAGAAAAAAATGAATCATTTAGCAAGCATAATCCAGTCCAATCTCCTTCATTAATCATTATGCTGCTACTTATGACAGTCCCTGGGAGTTCCAATGTTCCATTCTATGTATAGGAACAATGCACTATATTTGGATGCTCATTTTGTTAATGTATAAATATAGAATATATGTATCTAAACTGCAAATAGTGAAATCATGCACAAGACAATGTGAAGTACCATTTATAGCACTAACATGCGGGGTAACCATTCGTTAACCGTTTAGAGTTATGTGGATGCTCACAATGTGCCAAAGTGGTTTATGAGTTTCATGTTTTAAATGAAGATCTTAACATCAACTACTTATGAGTTGTGTGTACTATTTTTCAAACAAAACTGAACGGTCGATATGAGCAGTAGCATTCAATGGCTTTCCTTCAAAGAAATGCATCCTCTTTTGTCCAGTCCTCTTTATTTCTGCTGCTTCTTCGAGGGTGTAATAGCTTCCCTCTTCCCTTTCCCTTGAGTGATAACTCATGTATTAGGATTTACCTACCTACTGTGTCTTGCCATGCTTATACTGGTTTAACTATCTGTTGGACCGATGTGGTGGTCCTGGTAGACACGCTATTACTCTTATATGTGTCATAATTTCAAGAATTTTTCCTTACCGAAAGTCCAAGGCTTCAGTCCTTTTAGCACATTCTCAAAACATATCAGCACTACCAAGCATTTTGCAAACATATCAACATAATGGCTGTTCTGTACTTTCTGGGGAATTCAAGTAGCTGTTTTGCAAATATTCTGGATTGAACTATGTTAAATTCCTGACCCATAGTAACACCAGCTGTTTGTGAGCAGTTTGCTCTATAGTAAAAGTTGAAGTTACACAAGATAATTTCTTTTGTCTACAGTAGCCTATTGCTTGGCAAGTATAACATTCCTGTTCTTGATCTCAAATTAGTAGTTAACTAGCAAAACCATGAACTGTTTCATTGGTACTGTTCTGCAGTGGTTTGGGAGAACATGCACATGTCTTTTATTTTTAACCTGAGAACATGCACATATCTTTTAATATACTGTATATTTTGATTTTGGAGTTTTATGTCTCTTAGCATGTCTGAACTACTCTTTGGCAGGAAGCCAACTATTAACCTTGATTTTTATGAACAACCTTCTAATTTGATCTAGTAACACAGTTTGATTGGAACTGTTTTCCTTTCTAGTTCCATCATATAACATTGTACTGGTAGCATTTATTCTGAAACAGCTCTATGGCGGTACATGTACTGTCCTGATAAATTTCATGCATCACTCTTTTAAGTTGTAACACCAACGTTTGCTACTTGCTTGATGAGATCGTAAGCCAGACTACGTGATAACACTACATCTGAACTACTGTTAAGCACATGATGAAATGGTCTTTACTGCTTCGCAAAATGTAGTAAGCAAAAAAAAATCATCTTTGCCAAGATCGGTTTAGGCTCCATGTTCTCATCCCATGGCTGATCTTATATTGCCAGCAATTCCTTCATGATGTTTCATCCACCATTTTACATATATATATATATATATATATATATATATATATATATATATATATATATCATTGCGGCCTCTTGATCTGCCTGTAATTTTTTCCAGGTATGTTGCGGTTGGTAACGAGCCTTTCCTGTCGACATACAACGGAAGCTTTCTGCAGACAACTTTTCCTGCGCTCCGAAACATACAGAGCGCACTCGTGAGGGCTGGTCTGAGCAACCAGATCAAAGTAACCGTTCCTCAGAATGCCGACGTCTACGAATCAGTGACCGGCAAGCCCTCCGACGCGGACTTTCGCACGGATATCCATGACAGGATGCTCGAGATCGTGAAATTTCTGAGCGACAACGGCGGCGCTTTCACGGTCAACATCTACCCATTCATAAGCCTCTACATCGACGCGAACTTCCCCGCCGAGTACGCCTTCTTCGACGGAGGCTCGTCGCCCATCGTCGACGGCTCCGCGACGTACACAAACATGTTCGACGCGAACCACGACACGCTCATATGGGCTCTGAAGAAGAACGGGTACGGGAACCTGCCGATCATCATCGGGGAGATAGGCTGGCCGACGGACGGCGACATGAACGCGAACGCTCAGCTCGCCCAGCGCTTCAACCAGGGCTTCATGACGCACATCGCCTCGGGACGAGGGACGCCGATGCGGCCCGGACCGATCGACGCCTACCTGTTCAGCCTGATTGACGAGGACGAGAAGAGCATCCAGCCGGGGAACTTCGAGCGGCACTGGGGCATCTTCACCTACGACGGCATCCCCAAGTACAACCTGAACTTCGGGACGCCGAACTCGCAGATCCAGAGAGCGAGCGGCGTGCAGTACCTGGAGAAGAAGTGGTGCGTGCTCAAGCCTTCCGCCAGACTCGACGACCCGAAGCTCCCGGACACCATCAGCTACGCGTGCTCCATGGCGGACTGCACCAGTCTTGGTTACAAGACCTCCTGCGGGGCGCTGGACACCCGGAGCAACATCTCCTACGCCTACAACAGCTTCTACCAGAAGAACGACCAGGACGACGTGGCGTGCGGGTTCTCGGGCTTCGCGACGACCACCGGCCAGGACCCCAGCACCGGGACGTGCAGGTTCGGGATCATGATCGAGGCCGACTCGGCCTTCTCGTGGAAGCTGCAGCAGGTCCGAAGCAACTGGCTCCTGGTGCTTCTTCTTGCGCTCGTCCATCTCTGTCTGTCATTCTCGTAGGCGCTTGTTTCGTCAGAGATGGCTACAGAGAGCTTAACAGTCTGGCGGCTTGAGGATATTTGATGCCTGCTGTCAGTGTGTTCATCCACGTAGGAACTTTTTTTCGAGTCTTCTCTTCTTTTTGGTGGATGCGGATGTTGCGGCAGCACGGTTGAGTTCTTGTTAGTGTAGCTTTGGTCTTCCGGTACCATTGTGATTGGGAATTGGGATGATGATGATGATGCACTGGAACATTTGTAACCCGGGAATGTAGTGAGGGCACAGCAAATGTGGTGAGTTCAGATCATCTCCTTTCTTCCATTTTATGCAGGATTTCAGGGCTTCAGAACTGTCCTGGAGTCTGGACGACGACGACGACTAGGAAGTGCACAGAATTGGTTTAGGCTTTGGAGGTAACCGAATCAAACGAGATTAGCCGTGGCTGCAGAGCTGAAATTGATCTTCTGAACTGGTGGCAACCTGAGGCTGGTACAAATCTGCACTTGGACATCAGTTCGTTTCAGATAATGGATTTAGTGCCAGACAACTTGGATCCATGTTGCAGTCATGTTCTATGTTTCCAGTTGTTATCAGTGTCGGCCTGCAGCTATGTCGGCGTCATCACCGTCGTTGTCATGGCCCTCAACACCTTCTTAATTTCTGGATTGCCATAAAGAAAGGAAGGTGGATGGTTTATCTTTCTCTTGAGCACCAACAATTGACAACTATGTTTTCTCACCATCTGTGCAAGGCGTAGCTACATGATAAACATGCATTTGGTTTGCATTGGAAAACCAAATTAGTCGACCTAAATCCCAAGGTCCATATAGTTTCATAACCTTTTGGTTAAACATTAAACAAAACTACAAGTATAGATCTTTTCGTAAAATCCGTGGGGTCAATTGGTCACATATAGCCTTGTGACACCAATAATTGGTTGGCATGAGCTAAAAACAAGAGCGAGTCCTTATGACTAGTCTGAAACACACACAGATTCGCATAAAAAAAGTGCAATGCCAAGCAATGGAACCACCTCAAACCACACCAGCAGGACCCAAAGGCAGGCATCAGAAACCTCTCGATCCAACCCAAACACTAACCCAACAGCACTTGGCTCAAGTGGAGCAGCACAGAAGAGATAAAGATAAAGCGTGCACTTAGTCTTCTATGTACTCTTGTCTGTACCCAGCTGCAACTCCATATGAGCGAACTGGTGTCGCTCATCATGCTTGCCACTCCTCCTCCTTATCCTTCCCAATGTGGCATCTGGGGTCCTTCATGCGTGTGCTCTTTTCCATCAGTGAGAAGGTGAGGAGAAACTCTAGGATCTGAATCCCAGCACACGCAGAAAAGGGGTTGCTTTTCTCACCGGAGATTTTTTCGTGCAAAGGAGCAGGAGACCGGCGGTAAATATAGTACCAGGTCCGTTCCATAACGTAATCCTTTCTATCGGTTTAAACTGAACCGATAAAACGATTTTGATTTAGGAACGAAGGTAGTAGTAGTTGAGGAATTCCAAGCACTACTACTCATATGCAAGTGGGAACTGCTGAGGGAACGCCTACAGAAACGAGAAATCAGTTGGAAAGGAAAACTTCTCTCTGGGTGGTGGACATCTTATCCTCATCATCTCAGTTCTCTGTAACGTGGTACTATATATGTTATTTTCTTTCCAAATTCCTAAAGGAGTACTCAAAAGATTGGACTACTTCTGTTCAAAATTCTTTTAGCAGTCAAAAACATAACCCCCCTTAGTAAATTTCCATTCAAGCTTCTTAAAAAGGATGGGTATAGCAAAGCTCCATGAAGTTATAGTAAACCTGTTTCGGGAAGAAGCTACGAACATGGTGGGAAAAAAACTCCGTGAAGTTATAGTAAACCTTTGAAGGTTGACAGACATATTTTTGGAAAAAAGCAATCTTTTAGGAAAAATATTGACAAAAAGTTGCATAGCCTAAACCTATGGTTCGAGGTTGTAGTTAGTGCATTAGACACTAGTGAACTTGTTGAGTATCGTATCTTTTTAATCCTTGCTAAATTTCGAAGCTAATTAAAGACGTCATCAAACCCAATAAGTTGCAGGGGAGGATCACTACAAGATACCAAAGCTACCTAGTAAAGTCAACGAAGTCAAGGTCTAAGCAAAGCCACGATTAGATAAAAATCTAATCCTTGAATAATAGAACCTATTTCTGTAGCAGTAGTTGCAAACCCAATAATATTAGAGATAGACAAAATCTTGGATTAGTTTATAAATTGTTATTACTGGTTTTATTTTGTAAAGGTATTCTCCTTGTTGTATCGAGGAGGCTTTTCGGATCTTTTGTAATAGACTAAGTATAGTCATTAATAATATCATCGATATGTGATATGAGGAGTGCTTCGGTGCTTTCCAGAACTTCTTTGCACGATTTTTAAAGCAAAAAAAAGGCTGTGATTAGAAGAACTAATGCACCTGCTTTCATTAATTAAGCGGACGGCTGCACAAGCATAACTACCCACGACCCACGTAGTACTACACGGCCTCTGATGAAAGCGGGTGGATTAGTTCTCCTAATCATAGCCTTTGCTATTTGCTTTAATAGTCGTGCAAAAAAACTTTGGAAAAAGCACCGGAGCACTGCTCATGTGATATTTTTTGTACCACTCTAAGGGATATAATATCAATGATAGGGTGTTTCATTGGTGTTATGTCAACGAATGACGTACTACAACAATTGCAGTGGTATACAGGGTCAGCGCAGCACCGCATGGGCGACACCACTACAACTCCACCAGAGCCGCCTCCATAGCCCAGGAAGGTCATGCTGATGCCAAGCGTGTGCCGCCGCCATGACCATGTGTTGCCTCCTCTAGGACATTGCACTCTGCCGCACTGCAGGTTCCTCCGCCGCATCTCCAACCTGCTATGCCGCCTCTACCTCAATGAGTGTGGCCGCTTGCCTCTACCACCATGCGCCGCCCACAGACGCCTCGATGACCAGGGGCGCTGCCACCACCGCCGGAACCGGTGGAGTCGACGGCCACGAGGAGCACAGGGAGGGGGAGCTTCTGCTAGGGTTTGTGCCCCCGGGGTCGTCCACGCATGCGTCCCGGGAGGGAGGGGGAAAATATGGGATGGATCGCTAGTCCCATTACCGAATTGTAATCTTAAAAGCCTCTAAATGCCATGATTTTTTAAAGCTAAAAATTCTAACTATGGTGAGTCCAGATGTAGACTCTGCGTGTATTGCTTAATGCGAACCTTTAAGTTTAATTAGTAAAGAGCGTCGGTTATCAGAAAAGGTGTTTGAAAAGCCTGGAGGTAGATTAGCTGCGTAGACTTTATTCAAATCAAAAGGTGCAATGCCGAGCAAAGGAAGCCCGCACCAACAAAACCCAAAGGCAGGCATCCAGACTAATCAATCGAACCAAAAACACCAACCCCAAAGTACTCAGGTTGAGTAGCACATAGTACTGTACTAGACAGGAGTAGAAGCACGGAAGAATAACGGTAAGAAGCCTGTATCAATGCCTGCACAGAGCGTCTGAACTCTTTTTTTTTGCGGGTGTCTGAACTCTTTGTCTGTACCAAAGTGCAATTCCACATGAGCAACGAGTGTCACTCATCATGCTCGACACTCCATTTTTCTCATTTCTAGGGTAAGGGCATCTCCACAAGGCTGACCAAAACGGGCGAGACCCGAATGGTCCGATTCTGTCTGTTTAGATGGGGCCACGGGGGAATTTGAGTTGTGGTCCGGTCTGTCCAACCACCGCGTCCAGCGGTGTGATCCATCTGTCCGCGCTTGCCCAACAGGACGCTGGCGGTTTTTTAAACTCAAACTGAGACAATTGCACGCTAGAAGCTAAAAACTGGCAAAGTTCATATATATTTATACGTAATTTACATTCAAAATATAAAAAAGAAATTAAAACTAGCCCTAGCCCTAGCTACTGATCTTCACTGCCGGCGCCATCCCGTCCATCTAGGGGTCGAGGCTGATGTACTCCGGCGGCGTCCAGAGGTGTGCCGGTGGCAGGGCAGGAGCAGGTGCGGGCGCGGGCTAGTTGATCACCTGCCTAGGCCACACTGGCCACCCATCGGTCTCCTCCTCCGACGCGGTTGGTGGCGCCCACCCCGGCAGTGGCGGAGTCGATGGCATCCCCGCGTTCACCTGCGCCACCAGGCCGGTGAGCTCGACGACCTCTTGGTAGCCGCCCACAAGACGTCCCCGTCCTTCGCACTGGCCGCAGTGCCCTACTCGGTGAAGGCGTCCTCGTCGTAGCCCCGAGCTAGGAGCTCTTGCTACTTTGGGGGCAGGTGCGCGGCCGCGACGATGACAATGCCCTCCTCCTCCTCCTTGACGACGATGTCGGCGTCATCGTCACCGAGGTCGACGTCAGAGTGGTTGACGATGCCATCATCGTCGGGCTCGAAGGCGGGGAGGCCGCGGACCTCCCACGACTAGAACTCGCTGCGGTAGGCACTCATGCGCCGCGCCATGTGCGCACACACAAATAAAGTTGCTACTAAATAAAGTGGCAAACATATGCCCTTTCCCTTCAAGCACAGCTAAAAGTGACAAGTTCCTCCCAAATTTGAAAAATGAGACAATTATCATACAACATGTCCAAAAAGTGACAAGTTTCTCCCAAATGCCACTCATCTATGCCATTTCCCTTCAAGCATCGTGAGCTCAGATGATCTTTTGCTTCTTCTTGATCCAAGCCCTTTGTCCGGGGGTCAGTCATCATGATTCGGTTCTCCTTGGTCATGACCTTGTCATCGGCCTCCATGAGTCTAGACTTGGCATTGGTCTCTTCCACCTCAAGAGATCTCTTTTAGAGATCAACAAAGCTCTTCATGGTGGCCTCTTTCCGCTGCCTCTCTCCCCTCTCGGTATTGTCCTCTTCCTTCTTGGCGATCAAATCTCTCAAGGTTTCTTGGAACGCCAACAAGAAAGCCTGGTGGTTGATGTCGGCCTTGGAGGACTTGTGGCCCCTTGGCCAGCCAACACGGGCAGTATTTCTTGGCCCGTCCAAGCTCGAGGCGCCAATGCTAGGGCCATCGTCGTCAACATCAATGGCCCCGTCCGTTGATGCTTTGCGACTGCCTTTATTCTTTGCGTCCTCGGTCTTGCGCCAAAGGGCATAGCTAGTTTCCCACTTTTTAGTATCATTGATCTTGCTCCAACAATGGCTCAATGTGAATGTCTTATTGTTATAGCATTTCTTGAAGTGCTCCAAAGCGTGAATAACCTAGGCGGTTGATGTTGGCCTTGGAGGACTTGTGGACCCTTGGCCAGCCAAAAAGGGCAGTATTGCTTGGCCCGTCCGAGCTTGGGACGCCAATGCTAGGGCATCGTCATCAACATCAATGACCCCATCATTTGATGCATTGCGATTGCCTTTCTTCTTCGCGTCCTCAATCTGGCACCAAAGGGGCATAACTAGTTTCCCACTTTTTAGTATCCTTGATCTCGCTCCAACAATGGATCAATGTGAATGTCTTATTGGTATGAAATTTCTTGAAGTGCTCCAAAGCGTGAATAACCTACACATATGGACGATAATCCATGACACATGTCCACATAGATGCAAGCTGCATTGGAAAGAGAGGAAGATGTTTTACCATGTCAACCGCGTTGATCCCGCTTATTGGCCTTCTCATCACCGTCTCGTATGAACCTTGGATTTTTCTACACTCCGAATGGATGAAGCCCCACCTATTTTGAAGAGAAAGATCATTTCGATCACTAAAGAAAGGCATTGGCCAGAACTTCCTTTCCCTCAAGGAAGTACTTGACCACCCATCGCCAATATGCATATCCCTTTTGCTCGACACCACATAGTGGATCTAGGGAAATATTGATCCAAGCCTAACATAGCAACTTGTCCTATTGGGTGGTGTAGCTTGGGATCCTTTGGCTCACCTTCTTTGCCTCTAGTGTTGCGGCTTCGATTTTGAGTGATGCCCTCGCCCATGGAGATGCCATCGTTCCCAAACAATGGCTCCCTATCGATGTCGTAGGCCTCTTGTTGAGTCTCAAATTCATCACCCACATTCCCACCGCAATCGATCATGTCATGCATGATGTGCTCGCCATTGTTCTCCAAGATTTCCTACACATAAGTTGGCTATTACTAATCGCCAGCTGATGGCTCAATGCACGGCGCCCAGAAAAATGTTGACGGCTCGTGGTTGATGTAGAGCTCGTTGGGAACCCCAAGAGGAAGGTATGATGAGCACAGCAGCAAGTTTCCCTCAGTTATGAAACCAAGGTTTAATCGAACCAGTAAGAGCAAGGAAACACCTCAAAGGTGTTACTAGCTGAGCTTTGGCAGGGTGCACCACCGGTGCTAGTAGCAACATGGAGACCTGCACAACACAACCACAGAACTTTGTCCCCAACTTGCGATGAGGTTGTCAATCTCACCGTGTTTTGCGGAAAACAAAGGATTAAACTTATCGAATGGAAAGAAGTAAACAGTTTGTAGATTGTATGTAAAGAAAAGGACTGGGTTCCATAGTTCACTAGAGGTGGCTCTCCTTAAGATAGATAACATGCTGGGTGAACAAATTACAACGGGGCAATTGACAAACACCGAGAAAGCAATACATGCATATACTAATCATCTTGACTCCTTTGAGACTTGATTGGGCATTACAATATAATACATAGACCGCCATCCAACTGCATCTATGACTAATAATCCACCTTCAGGTTATCATCCGAACCCCCTCTAGTATTAAGTTGCAAGCAACAGATTATTGCTTTATGAACCGCGTGTAAAGTAAACAATACAATTGTTCTATGAACAAAGGATCGTTGTTTTCTCCCTAGTAGCAACATCACATCTAGTACCTTAGAGATTTCTGTCACTTCTCCAGATTACCAGAGGCATGAACCCACTATCGAGCATAAATACTAACTCTTGGAGTTGCTAGCATCTACTTGGCCAAAATAGCTACTAACAACGAAAAGCATGCAAGATCTCAAATAACAAAGACATGATAGAATCAATAATCAATCTGAAATAGCATCTCAATATCCATCGGATCCCCGCAAACACAACATGTATGGATTACAAATAGATGATCTTGATCATGAACGGAGCTCACAAGATCTAAACATGAAACCACAAAGGAGGAGAAACCAGCCATCTAGCTACTACATGGATCCATAGTCCAAGGATGAACTACTCACGCATCACACCGGAGGCTTGCATGGTGATGAAGAAGGCCTCCAGGGTGAATTCCCTCTCTCCGTAGGTGCCGGAAGAGCTTCAGATCCTCCCGATCTAGGGATGGAGATGACGGACTCTGAGACTCTTTCGTGGATTTTTGATCGGGCACTTAGGGTTTTCATCCCGAGGGCAACTTATAGGCGGAAGGAGAGGCCGAGGGTGCGGGAGCGCCACCACACCCTGCAGTGCGGGCAGCCTGGCAGCGGCCAGGTGGTGTGGTGGCTCCCTGGCCCTTCTTCGTCTCGTATTCTGGCACTTGATCCCTTTCGAAAAAATAGGCACTTTGGCTTTTGTCCCGTCCAATTCCGAGAATATTCATTTTCTGACTTTCCTGAAACCAAAAACAGCAGAAAACAGGCAGCTGGCACTATGGCTCTTGTTAATAGGTTAGTCCAAGAAATCATACGAAAAGTACTCCAAAGTTGGAACAAAATATAAGAAAGTGGATAAAACTAAGCATGGAACATCAAAAATTATAGATACATTTGCAATGTATCAACATCCCCAAGCTTAACTCTTGCTCGTCCTCGAGTAGATAAGTGATAAAAAGAAATAATTTTTGAGGTGACGTGCACCATCAAAGACTTGATCAAAGTGTTTGCAAAACATTCAAAACTGGGAGCATAGTACTTCAATCATAACATGAAAGACAAAGTTCTAGCAATAACCAAAAAACTATGATGCAACATGAAAAGGCACAAACAAAAGATTCATGAATAACAATGCTTTGCAAGACGTTTGTTTGTTTCACATAAAGAAAACATATCATCGAAGTATTCAACTTGTCCCTCAATAGAGTAGCAAATATAAATGCATAGGACACCTTCAAAGTTCATAAGAGTGACTAGATACAATAGTTTCAAACAAGCAATAACAAGTTATGCATCAATCAACTAGTCTTGGGACAATGCACATAGAACTAAGAATGGCCACTATGCTCTCAAAGTAGGTGCATAAAGATAGAAGGTGGAGACTCAATATAATGGTGGAAGAAAAGCCTTTTGTAAAAAGGAAGTAGGGATTCAAGTCTCATAAAGAGCTTCCAAAAATTATGATACTTATAGCTTTCAGCTCTCATTGCCCCTATCATAAGCATCTTGAAGTGATTAAGGTTAAAGTGAACAAACTATGGTGTACATGCTTGATGAAGTATAAGTCAGGAATCTCATGTCCCTTGTATACGAGGGCTGCTCCTCATGCTACTCAAGTTTAGTCACCGGTAAGTTCTTGTCATCGTAAGTACATGTGTATCATTGAGAACCACCAATGGGGTACCCTTGCCCGATAATACGGAAGAATCCCCATATCAAAATGACAAGGCAAGCAGACAACGGGCATCTCAGCATTCTTCTTATTTACCATGGAAATATGGTGCTTTTTTCTCTCTTTCCTCTTTTCATAGTATCTCTTTTTTTTCTTTTTTCTTTTTTCTCAATATAGGACTCTTTTTTTATAAGAAGAATGCTTCATAGATAGCTCATTATGGTTACGCTACAGGTTTCCACCATGTCAGCATGGATTAGACCAGCGACCCAGGCGTTTCTCTAACACATATACATAACTCCATGGACTTACAAGCTTCCTTTTCATTTCACACCGACGACATCCATATACAAAAGAGCATGATATCAACTAGGTACAAGTACCAAGTGCAATGTTGAAAGCGTTTCCCATGAAAGCATGGTTCTGCTAATTCCCAACAAATAAGTGCAAGCATATACAACATAGAAGACACAGTGGTTCAAGTTTATTAAGGTCAAATAAAATAAAGTGTGCCATCAAGTTCGTGAGAGCTTTAATCACTAGTTTTCTCATAACAAGTGGAAGGTAAACAAAAGCATGAATATACTTGGAATAGCATAAGCGAGTAGGTAAGTATGGTGGACTCTTTGGAATAACTTGGTTTAGAGAGTTGGATGCATGAGTGGAACTCATACTTTGTGGTGGAGGCTAGCAAAAGACTAGGAGCGACAAACTAAGAGAGCAATATGGCCATAATCATGCAGAGCGACAAAACATCATTGATCAAAGCATAAAGTGATACTACAAGTTGAAAACTAAAGGATCATAAAGGCTATGGTGACTTGAGATAGTCATAACATGGTGTGAGCATGTGCCAAGTCAACCCAAATAAAGCATCAAAGGAGAATACCACTATACTATGCTTTAATATGCTAAAACAACGCATGATTCATCCAAGGCACATTAAGCAATCTCAGTTGTTTATAACAAGTCATGCTACAACAAAGAATACTAAGCATAAAGCCAAAACAATATCAAGCATGGCATGACAAAGCATAGCCACAGTCAAAAACGAGCTCTTTTTACCACAAAAGTATAAACTTTCCTACTCTTTTTCAAACCAAACCAAACTATTTGCAAACCAAAGTATGAAAGAGGGGGTCCTACCAACTTATTCATAAAACTAAGCAAACCAAGCAAACTAAAAACCAAAATGAAAACGAAAAAGAAGACGCTCCAAGAAAAACACAATTGTGCATGAAACAATAAAAATGAAGCGTTTGGAAGAAACCTGGAATTTTTATTGATGAAGAAGGGGATGCCTTGGGAATCCCCAAGCTTTGACGCTTGTACTTCTTGGATATTTCTTGGGGTTACACGCGTGGCATCCCCAAGCTTGAGCTTTAGTCCATCCTTCATCTCATTACTCATTTCTTCCATACACCTGAAATTTTTCCTTCATACAAAACTTCACATAATCTTTATTAGCAACATTAGTGCACTTAAGATAAATAAGTCTCAAGGTTCAGTTCTAAAACCAAATAAAATTCCATTAGAACACTAGCTATTGTAGCACTTCCTTCAAAAAGCTCAATTCCCCAAAGAAACTCAAGAAGGAACCAACAAGAAGCAAATACAGAAAATGGCAAAAATCTGTCAAAACAGACCAGCAGGTAAAGACGAATTTTTTAGAAGACCTTCTGTTGCTCAAATCAAAAAGTGTTGAACTAACGAAAGTTAGATAACAACCTGGGGCAGAAGCACAAACATTTACAGTTCAATCCGACGTACAGAGCTCTCTCTGGAATTTTTACGGTGAAGCACAGAAATCTGTTTCGGGACAGCAACTTTCCCAATCATTACTTCTCTCTCATTAGAGGTTACTCTTGGTACAAAAAGAAAATAAAAAGGATAAGGATAGGTTATTACAGAGGTAATAACTTCCAAGATTCATCTAAAACTCTTGGGTTATCTCCCAACAAGTACTTTTCTTTAACGCCTTTAAATTAGGCATGAAAATTTGAGAAGATGCTCTCATAGGAAATATGAATTGAAGTAAAAGAGAGCATCAAGAAGCAAATTCAAAACACATTTAAGTCTAACCCACTTCCTATGCATAGGAATCTTGTATGCAAATAAATGCACAAAGAACAAAGTGACAGGCATAGGAAGATAAAACAAAAGTAACTTCAAAACTTTCAGCACATAGAGAGGTGTTTCATTACCATAAAAACTTCTACAACCATATTTTTCTCTCTCATAATAATTTTCAGTAGCCTCATGAATAAACTCAACAATATAACTATCACATAAGGCATGCTTTTCATGATCTACAAGCACTAGAGCTTTATTATAAACATCTTCAAAAGAATCCTCGGGAACATAACATTCACCCTCCTTTGATAAGCATGGGGGACAATCAAATAATGTAAGGGATAAAGAGTTACTCTCATTAGAAGGTAGGCATGGGTAGATCCATTCTTCCTCCTTTTGTCCATCACTCTCCTCCTCTTTTTCATCTAATGAGCTTTCAGGTTCAGCAATTTCTTCTTCCATGGAAATTCTAGCAGGCGGTGGTTAATCTATTACCTTAGCAGTCATAATATTGTTTCCAAATAGGAAACTGAGTGAGCTATCCATAATGAAATAGTGATTGGAGCAGAGCTAGTCATAAAGGCAACTTAAGAAAGAAACTATTTTTTTTGTGTTTTTGAAATAAGAAAGCAAACTTGTAGAACTATTTTTTTGGGTTTTTGAAAAACAAAACAAGCAAACAAAGCAAAAAGAAAACTAAGCAAAACAAAAACAACAAAGTAAAGAGATTGGTTATGAGGGACTCCCCTTGTGAAGATGTCCTTGACTCCCCGGCAACGGCGCCAAAAAAATGCTTGATGGCTCAATGCACGGTGCCCAGAAAAATGTTGATGGCTCGTGGTTGATGTAGAGCTTGTTGGGAACCCCAAGAGGAAGGTATGATGAGCACAACAGCAAGTTTCCATCAGTTATGAAACCAAGGTTTAATCGAACCAGTAGGAGCAAGGAAACACCTCAAAGGTGTTACTAGCTGAGCTTTGGCAGGGCGCACTACCGGTGCTAGTAGCAACATGGAGACATGCACAACACAACCACAGAACTTTGTCCCCAACTTGCGATGAGGTTGTCAATCTCACCATGTTTTGCGGAAAACAAAGGATTAAACGTATCGAATGGAAAGAAGTAAAAGTTTGCAAAAAGTAAACACAAAGAAGTAAACAGTTTGTAGATTGTATGTAAAGAAAAGGACTGGGATCCATAGTTCACTAGAGGTGCTCTCCTTAAGATAGATAACATGCTGGGTGAACAAATTACAGCGGGACAATTGACAAACACCGAGAAAGCAATACATGCATATACTAATCATGTTGACTCCTCTGAGACTTGATTGTGCATTACAACATAATACATAGACCGCCATCCAACTGTATCTATGACTAATAATCCACCTTCAGGTTATCATCCGAACCCCCTCCAGTATTAAGTTGCAAGCAACAGATTATTGCTTTACGAACTGCGTGTAAAGTAAACAATACAATTGTTCTATGAACAAAGGATCGTTGTTTTCTCCCTAGTAGCAACAGCACATCTAGTACCTTAGAGATTTTTGTCACTTCCCCAGATTACCAGAGGCATGAACCCACTATCGAGAATAAATACTAACTCTTGGAGTTGCTAGCATCTACTTGGCCAAGATAGCTACTAACAACGGAAAGCATGCAAGATCTCAAATAACAAAGACATGATAGAATCAATAATCAATCTGAAATAGCATCTCAATATCCATCGGATCCCCGCAAACACAACATGTATGGATTACAAATAGATGATCTTGATCATGAACGGAGCTCACAAGATCTAAACATGAAAGCACAAAGGAGGAGAAACCAGCCATCTAGCTACTACATGGATCCGTAGTCTAAGGATGAACTACTCACACATCACACCGGATGCTTGCATGGTGATGAAGAAGGCCTCCAGGGTGAATTCCCCTCTCCGGCAGGGTGCCGGGAAGAGCTTCAGATCCCTCCCGATCTAGGGATGGAGATGGCGGCGGCTACATACTCTTTCGTGGATTTTTGATCGGGCACTTAGGGTTTTCTGTAGGGGTTCGTAGCATGGAAAACAAAATTTTTCTACCGCATACAAACAAACAAGCCAAGATCTATCTACTAGATTGTAGCAACGAGTCGATAGAGGAACTCACCCTCGAAGATTCCAAAGCGGTTAACGAGAGCAGATTCTCGTGGATGATGTAGTCGTACTCTTTCCGATCTCAAGATCGCGTGAGCGATCCTTCGGCGCCACGTTAAGCAGCGCTCCCTTGATCGGTCACACGTTACTCGACGAAGACCTTCCTCTCCTTGTTCCAAAGCAGCGGAGGTTGTAGCACTCTCCTCGCGATTCCTAAGAAGACTGGGCGTGGTCAGGAAGTAGAGGGAAATCGAGGCTTCGCCTTAAGCCGGTGCTAGTATGGTGGAGCTTATGAGAGAGGCTATTAGTGGTCTAGTAATTAGACACACCAATTAGAAGGCTCTAAACCAATTAGAAGGCTCTAAACCGCTGGCTAAAGCAATTAGAAGCTCTAAACCAAAACGGCTCTAAACCGGAGATTAGAGGTGGAAACTTGTGTGTCCTAGGAGGGGAGCCCTGCCCCTCCTTATATAGGTGGGAGGGCCGGCCAAGGGGAGGAGAGTCCCTCCCCAAGTCGGCTTGGTGGGGCGCCGGCCAAGGGAGGAACCCTCCTCCAATTCGGCCTCCACCAATCCTCCTCTCTTACCACTTCCCAAAATTGTCGTTTGACTTTCAAACTAGCCGTTTGACTTTTCAATTTAGGATTTAAATAAACCCTTTATTTTGGACAGCAAGAACACCTAGTACATGATGCAATCATTCCAACTTACAATGACACATTCATGTACCCTTCCCCGAGCGGGACATTCCGGAACCTTCTAGAACATTCCATGAAAACACGGAACCATTCCCCAACTCAAACGGGACTTTCCTTATATGAATCTTATTCTCGGACCATTCCGGATCTCCTCGTGATATCCGGATCCCATCCGAGACTCGAACAACATTCGGTCTCTTTCTCATAATACCATAACTACTCAAACAACGTCGAATCCTTAAGTGTGTCTCCCTACGTTTCGTGAATTATGCGGACATGATCGAGACACTTCTCCGAACAATAACCAATAGAGGAATCTGGAAATTCATATGGCTCCCACATATTTCTACGATTACTTTGCGATCGAATGAACCACTTACATACGATACCAATTTCCCTTTGTCTCACGATATGTTACTTATCCGAGGTTATGATCGTCGGTATCTATGCATACCTAGTTCAACCTCGTTACTGATAAGTACTCTTTTCTCGTTCCCTTGATATGTGATCCCTTGTGAGCCAGTCACATGCTTGCAAGCTAATTGGATGACATTTCACCGAGAGGGCCCAGAGTATATCTATCCGTCATATGGATGGACAAATCCCACTTGATCCATGTGTTTCAACCAATACTTTCCGAACACTCAATGCCACTTTTATAGCCACCACATTACGGTGGTGTTTGATGACATCAAAGCATCCATCCGGTAAAGGTGATATGCATGATCTCATGGTCGAAGGAATTAGGTTACTATGTATCAGAAAGCATATAGCAATTGAACTATTGAAATGACTTGATCTTTATGCTACGCTTATCTATAGGAGTATGTCCATCACATCATTCTCCTAACGATATGATCCTGTTGTTAATAACATCTCTATGTTCATGATCAGGAAACAATGATCATATATTAACCAACAAGCTAGTTTAACAAGAGGCTTTACTAGGGACTCTTATTTTAGTTTACAAATCACACAAGTATTAATGTTTCCGGTTAATACAATTATAGCATGGTATGTAAACATTTATCATAAGTGTGAAGATATGATAATAACCACTTTATTATTGCCTCTTGGGCATATCTCCAACAGTCTCCCACTTGCACTAGAGTCAATAATCTAGTTTCAAACCTTTGTGTATTCAACACCTATGGCTTTCCGGTGTTGTATGTACACGATTGCTAGTGGTCAATGATCTCGGATCGACACTTCGGTCCGTGTGTAATTGCATGTCTTTGCGTCTCTCGCATCACTCATTCTCTAATGAGATGGCTTTGTATGATTTGGTCTTTGTGTGACCTTTAGTTCTTTGGGGTTAAAACATGTTGATAATATTGTGCACAATATATCTTCATAGTATTATCCCATTGTGAACTACACCTAGTTTGATAACAAACTACTTGACACAAATGCCCTCTTTTGCTGCTATAATAGCAGTCATATACTTAGCCTTTTGTTGAAGTATCTATCACAATGTCTTAACTTTGGAACTCATCCAAATCCATTATGGAACTTACTTTCCATTATATTGTGCCACCCTTAGTTTAGATTGAGATAAACTTAATTTGTACTCTGTGACAAAACTAGTATCAATGTAGTACTTTTACAATGAACTAATCATCTATTTGTCACTTCTACAAATAATATACTCTTAGTTCTTCCAAAAGATCATAAGAATATCCTTACTATCGTCCAATGATCATCTTATGAATCATTATGTTATATGCTCATAATATTTATAGCATAGGACATATCTGGATTTGTACATATCACAGTATGATTGATATAAATACTCTTTGTGATTTCATACATCAAGTATCAATCTATACTTGAATCTTTGTTTCACTTACCAAGTGCCAATACACTTGAATATATCATCAACATTGAACTCTTTCAATCCTTTCTGTGCAACAAGAACCTTTCTTGTAGTTTCTATATTGAATTCATTCAATATCTCGTCTATGTACTTCTGGCACAACCATATTAGCGTCTATTGATGCCAAATATTTGGGTTTTGCCTAAGTCTTTCATCGGGATGAAATTCTTAATATGTGTTAATAAAAGATACATTATTTCCAATCAACAATATGTCTTCCACATAATGTATTAGAAACATGTCTTAGCGCTCCCACTTAATTTCTTGCAAATGCAAGCATCTTCATTGTCTCCGATGAAATTAAACTCTTTTAACAGTTTTATCATAGTGAAGATTCCAACTCCGCTATGCTTACTTCAACCATTGAAGTTTGCATATGCTTTAGCATCCTTTGAATTAACAAAACCCTTTGGACCGTGTCATGCACACGCCCTAGGTAACCATTCTATTAGAAGAACTTGTTTTGTTTATTCTACTACCACATAACAAATTATATGTAGTGGTTGCTACATTAATCCGTCTAGACTAAAATCGCTATGAAAGATCAAATCTTGTCATATACAACCTTTGAACATTGTTGTGAACTCTTTCCCAACATGTCGACTATTTCATAGATGTGAAACATCCATGTCTACTTCTTTATAGATCCAAACACAAGCAAGGTCTTACACCTTTTTCGAGGGTCCTTCAAGTTCAAAACTTGATTTCTTGTGTATGGAACTTTCACGGATTTTATGGCTTCAAGCCATTTGTAGTCGGGGCCCATCATTGCTTCTTTGCATGTAGTCCGTTCATTATTCTCAAATAATGATTCAACCCTCAAATCTTGGTATTTGATTGTTTACTTGACCTACTTGGTTCAATAGAAACTTAGACCTCCGTGACCACAACCTTTGAGGCACGTGAGCCATGAGCATTATTCTTGCCTCGGAACACTTTTCGGTCTTTGCGCAACTCTGCACATATAGCTAAGGTTCCTTTAACCTTATCAAAGTTCTATCGTCCTCCCACTTAACTTTTCACGAAAAATTCCTTCTCAAAGAAACTTGGCGTTCTAAGCGACAAACACTTTTGTCTCGGTGTTTATGGAGGAATACTTAACATTTATACAAAGACAGGTTCATCCGACTTTGGTTGCACATCTTTCTTATGCATAGCATACCAATGTTTAAGAAAGGACTACTTGGGTTTTATCCCAAACCATAACTTTATATGGTGTCATTTCAGCGGATTATGATGAAGCTCTTTTCGTGGAAAACGCTAATCTCTAAAGCTTTTAATCTTTAAAATATAATGGCAGTTTTATGAATTATACCTTTGATCTTACCATGTCAAACAAGGTTTAATTACATATCTCGAATGCTCCATACTCTTATGGTGTTTGGAAATGCAAATCCGGAACTATTCCATAAATCTTAGGTATTATGCTAAACTTGTAACTTAAATATCTTCCTTTATGATCTTATCATAAACTATTCATATTCTTGTTACAATGATTTTGCACTTCATCTTGAAAGTCTTTGAACTTTTCAAGTGTTTCATACTTTATCCTTATTAAGTAAATATTCATATATTCACTCAAATTTTCGGAGAAAGCATATGAAGTTGAAATTCATCGCTCTTGACTACACATAATGGACTTTGTACAACAATATGTACAAGTTCAAATAAGCTAGTCATTCGTTCCCTTTTGGCCTATGAACGAAGTTTTAATTATCTCTAGGAAAGTTTCACAAACGTCATTTGATCAAAAATCAAAAGACTCCAAAATTCCATCCACATGGAGTTTCTTCATGTTTTCTTTCCAATATAATTTAAACGGCGATGTCACTTCCTAAGTGATCTTTCAATCAATTTGTCTTTCGACAATTTTAGCACTAGTTTTATGGATGTGATTTCTCCAACGAGATTTGTGAATCATCCATCTTTTATGGATTACGGCAATTATTTGAACAACCCTTTTGTTCTCACAATACCTGATAAAACAAATCTTGAAGGCAAGCTTTGATGTTTAACGAGCAACATAATAACCCTTTATTTGTTCTCGATGAACATCATCACATATTCTTTTGCTATTTACTTAGGCCATTGTAGTTCATGAATTCTGTTGTTTTCGTATGACGATTCATACCAACATATTCAGTATCAAATGCTTAAGAACCACTTTGTTTAATAAGCAAAGAATATATCCATAACACATATATCATCTATATACTTAAACTGAACAATTCTAGTCTTTTCTTTTCTGCCATATATTTATGAGATTCTCTTTCAGTATTTCTGTTTGAAAGAATCTATCAACATTAATAGTGGAGTCATATATATGACACATAGTCCAAAGCGTGTATAGTTAAATACCAATGTCTTTGAACTTGCACTTTGAAGTAGATCACCATTATCAAATATTTGGTGTTCTTTCAAATTCCTTTCTTTAGTAATCTCTTGGTGTAGTAAACATTTTACCTACATCAAATATTCACCCTCATCATGGACTTATCCATGATCTAGCTACTTTTAGCTTGTAACGGTGAATCGCGAGTATAATGTTGCTCTCCAAAACCTTTTGGAAGATTAGGACAACTAGTGTCTCCAACCTTTTGCAAATTCTCATCAAATATGAGAACATGACTTTTGCCATATTATACTCTATCATGTTGTAACCAAAACTTCATTTCAGATATCACAATATCTTCCACATCATGGTTTACAAACAACTCTTTCAGATCCTAGATAACCTTGATATTAAGACAATCCTTTGAATATCAAGAATCATGGAGACAAACATGATACTCAAACACTAACACTTGGAATTGTCACTCTTGTTTTAATACTAATTATTAAACTTTATGGAGTAACCGAAAATTACTGAAAGTTTGCAATAGGACTTTTAAACTATAGATTAACACTTCAAAACAATACGATACCATTTAAAGTAACTAACCAGAATTCTATAGTTCTATCATCTCAATTATAACTAAGCGCAAGGTGGTAAGCGGATGCCAATGACTACAACAACTATGCAAATACACTTTGATTTAATTTATGATAAATTGAGTTCTAATTAATAATTAAATTAATCCAGGTGAACTCCCACTCAAAACAACATCCCTCACATTGTTTTAGTGATCACACAAACCAAACCCACCACATCAAAACCGATCATCACGAGAGTTGATGTAGCTTCAATGGCGAACAATCAACATGTTCATCATATCTAATATATGACTCATGCTTTACCTTTCGGTGATCCGTGTTCACGAGACCATGTCGTACATGCTAGGCTCGTCAAGATCAAACCTTAGCTACCGCATAAGCAAATCTGGCTTGCTTCGTTGTATTCACCAGCGGAATCAAAGACACCCGATCATCACGTGGTGCTTGAGCGACAAGCTTTGTAGCAGTGCATACTAAGGGTGAACACTTTAGAACTTGAAATTTATGTGCATGAGGGATCATCTTATAATGCTACCGTGCCTACTAAGCAATACAAGATGCATAAAGGATTAACATCACATGCAATTCATAATATGTGATATGATATGGCCTTTCTTCTTTGTGCTTCCGATCTCCATCTTCAAGCACGAACATGATCTCCATCATCACCGGCATAGCATCAAGGTCAATGACGCTTCTTCATGGTTGTCGTCCACCAGCTTCAACTATTACAACTATTTTGAATAGACACGCAGGTCTTAATGTAAATTAAAGACAACCATATGGCTCCCGGTTGCCAACTTACAATAAGGAACATTGCATACATCAAATATAATCACAATCATGGCCAAATCACATCCAGCACACCTGCAAAACAAAGTTAGACGCCTCTACTTTCTTTGCATATTTTACGTGATTTGGGGCTTTCAATAAGTGTCGTTCTAACTTACGAACAAGAACCACAACATTGATACTAGCATTGTTGATCACCCGTTGTAAATTGGATCTTTACTATGCTAGGAGAAACAGGCACCCGCAAAGCCACTTATGCAATACAAGTTGCATGTCAAGCGTGGAGCAAGTCTCATGAACGATGTCATGTAAGGTTAGGGCCGCTTCATCCCAACATACCGCAAGATGCAAAGTACACAAAAAGCAATCTACAAAAAAAGCATCAATGCCCACAATGACCATTGTGTTCTACTCGTGCAACAGATCTACATATAGACACGGCTCTGATTCCACTGTAGGGGTTCGTAGCATGGAAAACAAAATTTTTCTACCGCATACAAACAAACAAGCCAAGATCTATCTACTAGATTGTAGCAACGAGTCGATAGAGGAACTCACCCTCGAAGATTCCAAAGCGGTTAACGAGAGCTGATTCTCGTGGATGATGTAGTCGTACTCTTTCCGATCTCAAGATCGCGTGAGCGATCCTTCCGGTATCACGTTCCAAGGCGCTCCCTTGATCGGTCACACGTTCGGTACTCGAAGACCTTCCTCTCCCTTGTTCCAAGCAGAGGTTGTAGCACTCTCCTCGCGATTCGTGACCTGGCGTGGTCAGGAGTAGAGGGAAATCATGAGCTTCGCCTTAAGCCGGTGCGAGTATGGTGGAGCTTATGAGAGAGGCTATTAGTGGTCTAGTAATTAGACACACCAATTAGAAGGCTCTAAACCAATTAGAAGGCTCTAAACCGCTGGCTAAAGCAATTAGAAGCTCTAAACCAAAAGCGGCTCTAACAGGAGATTAGAGGTGGAAACTTGTGTGTCCTAGGAGGAGCCTGCCCCTCCTTATATAGGTGGGAGGGCGCCAAGGGAGGAGAGTCCTCCCAAGTCGGCTTGGTGGGCGCCGCCAAGGGAGGAACCCTCCTCCAATTCGGCCTCCACCAATCCTCCTCTCTTCCACTTCCCAAAATTGCCGTTTGACTTTCAAACTAGCCGTTTGACTTTTCAATTTAGGATTTAAATAAACCCTTTATTTTGGACAGCAGAACACCTAGTACATGATGCAATCATTCCAACTTACAATGACACATTCATGTACCCTTCCCCCAGGGCGGACATTCCGGAACCTTCTAGAACATTCCCGATGAAAACAGGAACCATTCCCCAACTCAAAGCAGGACTTTCCTTATATGAATCTTATTCTCCGGACCATTCCGGATCTCCTCGTGATATCCGGATCCCATCCGAGACTCGAACAACATTCGGTCTCTTTCTCATAATACCATAACTACTCAAACAACGTCGAATCCTTAAGTGTGTCTCCCTACGGTTCGTGAATTATGCGGACATGATCGAGACACTTCTCGAACAATAACCAATAGAGGAATCTGGAAATTCATATGGCTCCCACATATTTCTCACGATTACTTTGCGATCGAATGAACCACTTACATACGATACCAATTTCCCTTTGTCTCACGATATGTTACTTATCCGAGGTTATGATCGTCGGTATCTCTGCATACCTAGTTCAACCTCGTTCTTGATAAGTACTCTTTTCTCGTTCCTTGATATGTGATCCCTTGTGAGCAGTCACATGCTTGCAAGCTAATTGGATGACATTTCACCGAGAGGGCCCAGTATATCTATCCGTCATATGGATGGACAAATCCCACTCTTGATCCATGTGTTTCAACCAATACTTTCCGAACACTCAATGCCACTTTTATAGCCACCCTGTTACGGTGTGGTGTTTGATGACATCAAAGCATCCATCCGGTAAAGGTGATATGCATGATCTCATGGTCGAAGGAATTAGGTTACTATGTATCAGAAAGCATATAGCAATTGAACTATTGAAATGACTTGATCTTTATGCTACGCTTATCTATAGGAGTATGTCCATCACATCATTCTCCTAACGATATGATCCTGTTGTTAATAACATCTCTATGTTCATGATCAGGAAACAATGATCATATATTAACCAACAAGCTAGTTTAACAAGAGGCTTTACTAGGGACTCTTATTTTAGTTTACAAATCACACAAGTATTAATGTTTCCGGTTAATACAATTATAGCATGGTATGTAAACATTTATCATAAGTGTGAAGATATGATAATAACCACTTTATTATTGCCTCTTGGGCATATCTCCAACATTTTCGTCCCGAGGGCAACTTATAGGCGGAAGGAGAGGCCGAGGGGGTGCCGAGAGAGGCCACACCACCCCCTGGCGCGGGCCAGTCCTGGCCACCACACCACATGGCCGCGCGGCCCAGCCTGGCCCGCGCCAGGGGGTGGTTTGGCCGCCTCGGGCACCCCCTCGGCCTCCCCTTTCACCTATAAGATGCCTCTAATACAGAAACCATAAGTACCCGATCAAAATTCTATGAAAGAGTCTGTACCGCCGTCATCTCCGTCCCTAGACCGGGAGGGATATGAAGCTCTTCCGGACACCCTGCCGGAGGGGAGAATTCACCCTAGATGCCTTCTTCATCATCATGCAAGCCTTCGGTGTGATGTGTGAGTAGTTCATTCTTGGACTACGGGTCCATGTAGTAGCTAGATGGCTGGTTCTCCTCCTTTGTGCTATCATGTTTAGATATTGTGAGCTCCGTTCATGATCAAGATCATCTATTTGTAATTCCTACATGCTGTGTTTGCGGGGATCCGATGGATATTGAGATGCTATTTCAGATTAATTATTGATTCTATCATGTCTTTGTTATTTGTGATCTTGCATGCTTTCCGTTGTTAGTAGCTATCTTGGCCAAGTAGATGCTAGCAACTCCAAGAGTTAGTATTTATGCTCGATAGTGGGTTTATGCCTCTAGTAATCTAGGAAAGTGACAGAAATCTCTAAGGTACTAGATGTGCTGTTGCTACTAGGGAGAAAATAACAATCATTTGTTCATAGAATAATCGTATTGTTGCAATATGTAATGCAATTATATGTTGCTTGCAACTTAATACTGGAGGGGGTTCAGATGATAATCTGAAGGTGGATTATTAGTCATAGATGCAGTTGGATTACGGTCTATGTATAATATTGTAATGCCGAATCGAATCTCAAAGGAGTCAAGATGAGTAGTATATGCATATTGCTTTCTCGATGTTTATCAATTGCCCCGCTGTAATTTATTCACCCAACATGTCAGCTATCTTAAGGAGAGCCACCACTAGTGAACTATGGACCCCGGTCCTTTATTTTACCATCAATCTACAATCAACTGTTTACTGCTTTCTGTTTACTTTCTGCAAACTATTACTTTTTTTACTCGATACGTTTAATCCTTTGTTTTCAGCAAAACCGGTGAGATTGACAACCTCACTATAAGTTGGGGGCAAAGTTCTGTCGTTGTGTTGTGCAGGTTTTCATGTTGTTGCTGGCGCTGGTAGTGCGTCCTGCCAAAGTCCAGCTAGCAACACTTTGGAGGTGTTTCCTTGCTCCTACTGGATTGATAACCTTGGTTTCATAACTGAGAGAAACTTACTGCTGTGCTCATCATACCTTCCTCTTGGGGTTCCCCAACGAGCTCGTTATTACACGAGTCAGCATGACCTTACCATCTTCATTGGCGATGGCGGGAGGATGGTTATTCCGTCGAACATGTTAAGGGCGGCGGCATGTTGGTGACAGGGATGCGCCATTGCTTCTTTGCCGCTACCGGTATTGAGTCTCCGATCATGGGAGTGCGGTTGAGGTTGAGGACAGGCCCTGTTGACATAGACGACATCTTCGACGACGCCGAGCGAGAAATGCCGAGTCAGTAGAGCACGCCGCCGTGCATCGCGTGGCTCCCGTCCTGCGATGGCGTACGTGAGGCTGACGTCCTTGGTTGAAGAGGAGGTTGGCTGGTCGGTGTTGACGAGACTGAGGTTGTTGAGGATGCACTGTCCATGACATGGACATACGCAACCAAAGGTACAACAATGCCCTGGCCCAATGCGACAGTGAGCGCCTCCTCCTTCAACATGATGACGATCTACGCGGTGGCATGCATGCGCAGCACGTCGGCGTTGTCCTGGGCTTGAATGGCGAGGATGTGACTGTTCTCTTTCTCGTTCGGTTTCGAGTAAGTCAACCAATGTCCGAGCTTTGGCAGCCTCTCTCTGGCTGCATGCTTCGATGACTTGACCTAACGCTCCTCCAACACTAGATCCTTGGCCAACTTCTTAGGCTTGGCTAGCTTCTTGGCGGCGCTGCCAACAGCAGGGCCGTGATGATTGCGGCGACAAACTTCATTGCTTCCGCAACAGACGACCAAAATTTCGGCAAGGGTTTTGGAGGAAAAGGAGTGGTTTGTGTGTCACCGGTGAGAAGGACCGGCAGGGTCAAGGGGAGGACTTGCGCGCTGTCTAGGCAGACGCATCCGTGATCCAAATTTTTCAACGAATGGGTCGGTCCATCCGAGTCAGTGCATTTGGGTCAGACGACTGGACCGTGGTTCAGCTGTCCTCTGGTCCACGTGGACCAGATCGGACCAGCCTGGACCATTTGAGTGGTGTACCGCTGGAAATGCCTTAGAGATGCAATGACTCCGAATGTGGATGTCAACCTACTGGATGCTATTTCGGTTTATCTCCAGTCTGATCGTTCGCGGCATTCCAGTTATTTACGACGCTACCGCTACGACTACATGGATATTAAAATATTACGTATACGTTTACTATGGCAGTATAGGATAGAGATATGACATATTTTCATGCAGTCCTAACTCTAACAGTGGCAATCAGGGTTCTTCGTATCATACCTCTATGCTGCCATTTCTAGGAAGGAAGGTGATGAGAAACTCTGGGCTGCTTTTCTGAGTGTAGATTTTGCTGCAGAGGAGCAGTAGCAGCACAGACACGGTAGACACAAATAGTAAGCCGTAGTTGCAGTAGAACTAGTAAAAGTAACAGTAAACTTGGTGATGAGTGAGTGGCTAGCTGTCCTCTTGACTCTCGCGCTCTCTCGGGGACGGTGTCAGGGAGGGCATGTGCCTGGTTGTTGCTCTGTGTGAATGGAGATAGATAGATGCAGTAGCCGTCCACTTGACACTTCCTGTTCATCTCAGCCTCACTCAGTCAGTCAGGTGGGGGCATCAACCCAGGGCATGAAAAAAAGTTGGCTCTGTGTGTGTACGATTTTTTTACAAATATGACCCTCTGCAATTTGCCATCGCCAAAAATACCCTCCTCGCACCGCAAAAGCCAAAAATACCCTGGCGGGAGGCTGAAAAGGCGACACGTGTCACCTCCCGCCACGGGGGGTGGCGGGATGTTCCTCCCGCCACAGGGGGTGGCGGGATGTTCCTTCCGCCAGGAGGAATGGCGGGATGAGGTGGGCCCACTACCGGGCCGAGGAGGTTCGACTTGGTGCTGGCGGAAGGTTCGACTTTGCACTCGTGCTGGTGGGCCCCACGGCGTCATTCCGCCACCGCCAAAGGCGAAAGGAACATCCCGCCACCCCCTATGGCGGGAGGAACATCCCGCCACCCCCCGTGGCGGGAGGTGACACGTGTCGCTTTTTCAGCCTCCCGCCAGGGTATTTTTGGCTTTATGTACAATTGCAGAGGGTTATATTTGTAAAAAAATCTGTGTGTACAGGATTATTTGCGAGTCTTGTCTTTCTTACTGCTAGCTCTCCTTTCTTGTCTTCCGGATTTTGAGAGGCCCTCCTCGGCTCATCTCGTCTTCCCCGGCGCGCAGTGCCTGCCAGGCAGAAGGATTGCAAGGGGACAAAGATTCTCCAGCAAAAAGGGGAGATCGTACGTACCACCAGTAAGTGAGATTCTTGAGTTTTTTTGCCCCTTTCTTTTACACATACAGTACAGAGTGGAGCAGTTCTTTTCCTTTCCCTCCTCTCCTCTGGTGGTCTAGATGGGGTAAAAAAGGCTTCTTTGGTGCACCCCACAGAAAAAGCAACGGACTTGATGTGGTATAATAGATAGGTTCCCTGTCCCTCCCTCCCTCCCTCCCTCTGCGATCTCCAAGGATTTAATCTGCATGTGGTGCTTGGCCCACTGCTCGCAGAGGAAATAATGCAATCTTGAGGCTGCCTGTTTCCTGGTGGTGAAAGATTTGATTGGATCAAAGGTGAGAGCGTGAAACTGAGGGGTGGTTGTCATGATGTGCGGTAGGGTCCAGCGCCAGAGTGGTTGTTGATGCTGTGATTGGGTTTCAAAGCGAGCCAGAGGAGGAGGAGGAGGAGGAGAAGTGGATATAGATCTCATCGGAGCCAGGGATGAGATTCGTGCCGAGGGACTGAAGCGGGTTCTCTCTGGTCGCTGCCGACTGATTCATCGATGGAGGCGCCGCCCCGGCTCGCCGGATTAGGGGAGCTCCATGGTTCTCTGCCGTGCTGCTGCTGCTGATTGAGGAACCTGCTCCAGGCTTCCAGGAGGAGGAGGAATCTGCCGCTGTCGTTCTTATTTTCCTGGGGGAGAAGAAGGAAGGAGGTACCTGAACTTCGGTCCCTCAAGGTACTTGTGTTTCCCTTTTTCCTTGTTTCTTTTTTTGTCTTTCTTGCTTCTGGAAATGGAATGATGAAAATTGATGATGGTGTGGTATTCCCCTAGTAAAAAGGTAGGGGGAACTCTCTGTTGCCGAGTACATGACATTCATGATACCAGTGGTTATCCTGTGTACTTCTCTCTTGCTCCAGTGATGCAGTGTGTGTTCCAACTCTGTTTTTCATTGACCTTTTCAAGAACATAATCTGTCCTAATTTTGCCTCCCACCTCTGTCCTCCGTTTTGGTGCTTCAGTGGCAGCAGCTTTTGACATACGAGGTAGGAGCAGCAGCGCCTGAGATCTTCAGTCCTGGCATGGGCTCCTTCGGGATGGACTGGAACCAGAAGAGCTCTGTGCTGTGGGACTGGGAGAATCTACCGCCGCCGGTAGGCGTGAATGCGGGCGAGAACCCCAAGAACGGGATGCTGCAGGCGGAGCCAAGATTTGCAGGCGTTGCCGCTGCCATGGGGAATGAAGCAACCCACTCCTCTGGCGGCAGCGGCACTTTCTCTTCCAGCTCGGAGATGGGATATGGCTCTTCCAGGAGCTCCCTCTCCGCGTCGATTGATTCCTCGTCCAAGGCCGGGAACAGCATGGAGTTCAGGTTTGCACCTGCCAAAAACCCTGCTGCTGACAGGAGCACCAGCAAAAACACCGAGTTCGGTAAAGCTGATAGCACCAGAACCGGGACGTCTCCTTCCTCGGTGGTGGCAGTGAGCAGTGGGGAGCCGGTGATCGGCCTGAAGCTTGGCAAGAGGACTTACTTCGAAGATGTCTGTGGAGGGCAGAACAACGCCAAGAGCTCACCTTCTGGTGCGGGTGCGCCGAAACAGCCTCCTGCTTTGGTCAAGAAGGCGAAGGTGGATCAGCACAAGCCACATAATTCATACTGTCAAGTTGAAGGCTGCAAAGTCGATCTCTCTGCTGCTAAAGACTACCACCGAAAGCACAGAGTCTGCGAACTTCATTCTAAGACTCCCAAAGTTGTCGTCGCTGGTCTGGAGCGACGCTTTTGCCAGCAGTGTAGCCGGTGAGATGCTTTAGCTTCTACTCCCTCCGTTTCAAAATATAAGATGTTTTAGCTTTGTGAAAGAAGTGTATCTAGACATATTTTAGTGTGTAGGTTCATATAGGTTTGGAGTGAACCTACACACTAAAAATGGCCTAGATACACTCCATTCACAAAGCTAAAACATCTTATATTTTGAAACGGAGGGAGTACACGCTGCACCTGTTTCCATAAACCCAATATATTCCTGTTTGTTTTATTGAACTCGTTTTCTTGTCATCGGCGAGTATGGGAAAAAGAGTTTATTCTGATACGTTTCCTTTTCTTCCTTGACCTCGTACTCCACTGGTTTCCAGGTTTCATGCTTTAGGCGAGTTTGACCAGACAAAGAAAAGCTGCCGTAGGCGTCTAAATGATCATAATTCTCGCAGACGCAAGCCGCAGCCAGAAGCAATTTCGTTCAGTTCATCGAGGATGTCGACGATGTTTTATGGTAGGGTTGTAGGCTTCTTTGTTCCTTATATGTTGTGAAATTGATGCATTAAGTAAGGTCATCATGTCTGTCCAGTTAAAAATCTTGATAGCGCAGTGGCACTAAAATTTGGTAAGGCGGACCCTTTTTTGCTCTCTCACACCTCGGTTGCTTTATATGTGCAAACTTCATCACTAGTCATAGCATTTTTTAGATGTCATGGAAAGAATTTTAAGCTGTCCTAATTTAAAGAAGTGCCTAATGCCATGTTTCTTCTTTTTATATTACTCAAAACAATTCTTCAGAAAAGATAATGGCATAACTGTATAAAGAAATTGATGCTTTGTTGTTTAGAGACAATCTGAGTATAAGTGCATATTGAGTCCACTATATCATCGTTGTGTTGTAGAAAAGCAGAGTTGGTTACTTGAGGAAAACAGAGTTGCTTACTTAAGCTTAAGGAAAATAGAGTTAACCTTAATGCTGCTCTCTTGCTGAAAATGTTTGGCCTTAATTCTGAAACTTTTGCGATGATCCTGAACAGATGCAAGGCAACAGACAAGTCTTATGTTCAGTCAGGCTCCTTATGTTCAAACGAGAAGCTTTGCAAGTTCTTCATGGGATGACCCAGGAGGCTTTAAATTTACAGAAACAAAAGCTTCTTGGTTAAATCCAACAACTGCTGCAGGTGCTGATGGGACGCATTTATCTAGTCAGCATGTGTGGCACAATATTATGCCGCATGGTGCGCATCATGGTTTTGATGGGTTCATGGCATTCAAGGGAACTGGTGCAAAGTTCCTTAATCAAGGTATTTCCCCGTACAACTTGTATGAATGATTTCCGCAAGAAATAGTGAAACAGTAATCATATACAGATTCATCACTTGAATGAGAATTCTTCGTCCTACAATACCTATCAGTCTGTTCCTAAATATAAGACTTGAACTCCCAAAATGTCTTATATTTAGGAATGAAGGGGGAAACCAGCATGGATAAAATGCACGTATTTTCCAGGAACCATTTTATAGAATCACAGATGCATGGACAACTGCACCTACAAGCAATTTGTAGCTGTTTGTCAGTTCTTTCAAGCCAACATAACTTATATGAAGCTTTCTGCACTTCTTGAACATACAGTGGTGGTGCTAGACCTAGAACTGTGTAATGTCAATGTCTTTAAAACTGCTCCTAGTTACATGATTTTTGGGTGAATATGAAAAAAAAATCAGTATGTCAATGTCTTTGAAATCGTATTTTACACGAACTGTGATGTCAGTTGACTTCAGTGTTGCGCGTAGCACAGCCACTCTGCATATAGCCATATCATTTCAATATTTCATTAGATAAATTTGTGTCGTACGACTATATGCATGGTTCTTATTTTTGCAATGGAAGCTGATTGCTTGGCCACATTCTTCTCCATGTTTTTGTTTTGTTTTGGAGGAAGTTCAAATCACCTCTCCTTATTTTTTTAATGTCTGTTTAATCACATTCTTTCCTTGGAATTAGCTTGATTGTACTTTCTATCCTGCAATTATCCATAACCGAGATATCAGTATGTCACCATCCTATTAGTACTGACCTGATGCTGACATTTACCATAAATTATTAAATTGTGACTTGTACATTTGGGGTCCAGAAAAGACTAGGTGATGGGTTACCATATTGTCATAATCTGGCATGATTGAGTTGCTCAGCATGAGCTGTTGATTATATTTATTTATTTATTAATAGGGGAAAGTTGTTTATAATGTTACACATGCAAGCACGCTTAGGAGCTATTATAGAATCATCATTACTTTCCACTATTATCAGATCCTCTAATGAAACATCTGGGTTCATCTATGCCAGGGTTCTCTTTGCTAAACTAATAACTGAACGACCAGCTGAAATTTCCATTGCACATTTACTGATTTGCACCCCGCTCATAGATGGCAGGAAAATAGCTAGTTGTTTAATAAAAGCAACTTGTGATTGCTGTTGCATTTCCTATTTTTAATCAGATTCTTTCCTTCGAATTAGCTTGATTATACTTTTTGTCCTGCAATTATCCATAACCGAGATGTCGCTATCCTATTAGGACTGACCTGATGCTGACATTTACCATATAAATTATTAAATTGTGACTTGTACCATCTGAGCCTATAGACTTGGGGTCCAGAAAAGATTAGGTGATGGGTTACCGTATTGACATAATCTGTCATTACTGAGTTGCTCAGCATGAGCTGTTGATAATATTTTATTTATTTTTAATAGGGGAAAGTTGTTGACAATGTCACACATGCAGACAAGCTTAGGAACTAGTCTATTGTAGAATCATCATTACTTTAACTATTATCAGATCCTCTAATGAAACATCTGGGTTCATATATACCAGGATTCTCTTTACCAAACTAATAACTAGAAGGACCAGCTGAAATTTCCATTGCACATTTGCTGTTTTGCACTCATAGATGGCAGGAAAATAGCTAGTTGTTTAATAAAAGCCACTTGTGATTGCTGTTGCATATACGGCGGCTATAGCCTTGTTAAGTGCGATCAAGCACCAAATAATGCTGTTATTAGCGTCGAACATTAACACTAAAAGTTATCCTACTTTTTACCTGTTTCAGGCGTCGAAGCTTCTGCTGTCGCTTCCGACTCCAGCAGAGCCCCAGATCTTCAGGATGCTCTCTCTCTTCTGTCAAGCAACTCAGTGGGTGCTGCCAACCTCCAGCAAAGTCCACAGATGCACCCCGGGGTGGCTTCCATTGCCGGCACCTCCAACCCTGCTATGCACACGCTGGGCGCATCGCCAGGGCTCTGGCTAGATGGCCCACCACTCGACGATCACCCGCGCTTCCAGGTTTTCGACCGCTTGGGGGGCCATGACAGTGAGCTCCAGCTCCCAAAATCTTCTTACGACCACACCTCCCACTTCGGCCGGATGCACTGATGATGCTGCTCATCCGGTCACCGGCTGAATTGGGCGTGCAGTCCATTGTCACTGTTTCTTCAGTCGGAAACTCTGAATCCTGAATTTTGTTGTTCAATGGTGTTGCCTACCTAGAGGTTTACGGTTCGGTGGTGCCAAGAATAAAGGCGCACACAGAAAAACCTATTGATCCGATTGATCGGGTGGTGTTGCCAGCCATGGAGAAAGAACCTAAGCTTGCCAGTAGCTGCCCATCATCAGCCGTTTGTCTGAATAATTTCCGAATTTGCTATGTGTCTGAATTGCTTCTGCAACTGCATAAGTGATCATCATAATTTCCGAATTTGCTGTGTATCTGAATTGCTTCTGCAACTGCATAAGTGACCACCATTTTGGATTTCTCGATGCATTTTCTCGCTTTGGTAGCAGTGATTCCATGTCGCGGCCCCAGCCATTAATGTCTACGTGCATAGGACCTGTGCGGCATTGCCAGAGTGAGTGTCGGGTGGCGAGCACCAGTTCCCTTCTCTTTTCTTCTCTGACTGGTCATGCAGTTGCGATCCCCGTCCTCCCACTCTAGCCACGCGGATGCAGTGCCTGAGGTCATGTATTTCGAGTACAACATCTCAGCCGCAGCACATCGTCTTGATATCGACGGCGGTGACCCTGACTTCTCTAGGAGGCAGAGTGTCAAGGATTTATTCTGCGAAAAACTTGTGTGCTTGGTGTCAAGGATGGAAAGTACTAATAGATCCCTTTTATAATTCTGTGTGTGGCAAAAAAGACCCTAATACCAGAGTGATCGAGACACTATTTACATCTATACATAGGATGCTAGCAGGTAAGACCATTCAAGACTGCAGATTAACACAGGCATCAGCTGAAATATTAACTTCTACATTTGCACACACAAAAGAAATAGATGCATATAAGAATCTCGTTTTTATCATTGTACAGACGCCTGATTTCAATACTTTTTTTTTTTTTTTTGAAACGCGGCAAAAGATTTCAATACTTATACATCAACAGTTAATTTTGGACTTGGAGAGTGAACAATACACACCAGAGAAGTACAAGTACAGTTCCTTCTCCCTTGCTTCAGAAGGTACCAATCAATCAGCTAGCATTGTCAGGTTCCTCCGAGGATTTGGTGCCCAAGACTCGGCAGCGGTACTCTCCGAGTGCCCAGATAGGGAAGATGTTCCTGTACTGGGAGTAGGTGATGGTGCAGTTTCTGGCGAAGATCCCGATGATCTCCTGTTAATGTGTGTGGCACAAAAACCATTCAACTGATTGGGAGATACTAGAACCGTATCTGAATAATAATTGCCAACAGCCCAGTGTCTAGAAACTAAGCAAGCTAGAAGTTTTAACGAGTTTCGACACAATAAAGCTTAGCTGTTTAGATCTCTGAATACGTACCTGCTGAGGGAACTCGCCATCCTTTAACTGTAGGTTAATCAAGACCCTGGCTGCCCGGTGCAAAGGTGCTGGGTCTCTGTCGGCCTGTTCCAACGTAAATAGAAGTGCAGATGTGAATGAGCACGTCACATATAGCTTAATAAACAATGTCAAATCAAAGAGAAAATTAAGGAAAAACATAAAGACCTGCTCAGCATCAATTAGGGCCAGCATGGCCCAACTAGTGTTGACTACATGGGGGCGCCTTCCTTCAAGTTCGGTGTAAACCTATGTGCAGAAATTACAAAATTCAGGTCACACATCAGAGACATTCGCTTTTGCATAAAAAAAACAAAGCAATGTTTGGTGAAAACATGGGTATCTTTTGAAACATAACTTATTTTGCTGCCATGTATGTACGCATGAGCCGTTAAAATGTTGGAATTAAAGACAAACTATTAGGGTGAACAGCAGAGTACTTCTGAATGCATTAATATCAAATTATGTCTTTATATGGGAATGAACCATTAATTTTATCTCAAGATATTTTGCATTGTCCTAATTCTTATAAATTAGGATCCCTATATGTAGTTTCCTTTAGCAAGTAGAGGCTATCATGTAAAGGGGCGTTATTGCTTGTAAAGTAGGTCCCTATATCGTGCTGATTCTAAGCCAACAGTAAAATCCAAACACTCCCAAGCATATCTTGTGGGTACCTAGCTAACTTATGACCAAGATCAACTTGGATCTCCAGGTTGCGCTGCTGCATTCGTACATCCAAGGATTACCTAGGAAGAAAACTGTACCTTATCCCTGCATGACAAATAGCTTTCTCCCCAACCACCAGAAGGAAGCTCTTTGGACAACAAGAACTGGCATGCCTTCCTGATAGCAGGAGAGTTCTTGAATGTCCCTCCAGCGGCAACTAACCCCCTCACTGCGTACCATGTCCCGTGGGTGAAACAAACAGCCCACGAGCCGTACCTGTTCCACTTAGAAATGTCAAGACGCTCCTGAACTGTTATGGGCTGCCCATTTCTTTTGATCAAAGAGTCTCAGATTCTGTGGTGACCTATTGCCTCTAAGCGGGTAATATGTCACTCAACACTATAAATAAAATTCTGTGGTGACCTTTTCGTTTTTACTGATGTGTGTGTTCCTCTTAGGAGGACTGTAACAACTCTTCTACCTGTCCAATGAAATGAAACGCAAAGGTCCTTTGCGTTTTCCCGAAAAAAAAACACTATGAATAAATAGGAATTATTAAATTGAGATCAATAGTTACTATATTCAGATACTGAGAATTAATAAAAACATTTGGTAACTACCAAGTACCAACTAGTATATGGGAAAGTAATGCTGCAATGCACAGTCCTACAATATTAGGATAATGTGACAAAAATAAAATGACATCAGTACAATATTTTCTGTGCATCAGTTTTGTGTTGCCACATGATTAGAGTTGCTAATACAACTTTTCTTGTCAGGTTATGGAATTTTGGTAATAACCTTAAGGGGTTAAAGTGGTTCAAAATACTTCTGTAGAAAAATCCAGGTAGTGTGAGAACCAAAATTTCTTCCCTGAAATCATTTATCATTTATGCAAAAGAGATATTTGATGTAATTTCTAGTGTAGATGTTTCCAGAACTGAAAGGGAGTTATCATCTATTTGGACGTACTTACTTACTAATTTTTATAAGCTTGTTTGATTCATTCGGTAGAGAGTTTAATTTTTTTTGAATTAGAAGTGCCACCCCTTGGTGTAACTTCCGGTAAGAGAAATATGTCGCGAATATCTTTTGAGTTTAAACTTGAGAATTTTGCATTTAAATATGTAATAAACCTCCTATATGTAAGAGTATTTTGATATTCAGTAAAGATTTGTCCAATACTTCAATAACTAGGTGGTAAGTTGGGCGGTCGAAGAGCTCGTTACAAATAGAGAAAGCAATGTGCAACAATAGCAAACAATTTCTATGTTTGAACTGAGACACCATACACGCAGCAAACTATATGTTTATTGGATATATTATCTTTACATTATCTTTACCGAAATGGAGCTTCAACACTAACCATGAGCCGTCACTTCTTTGAATGCTCTGAATGAACTTGTCGGCTTTATGAATACATTTGTCTATCTCTTCCCTTCGATGTCCAGGGTAGTGCTTTCTGAATGATGTCAGGGCCTGGATCACTTCTGAAGTACATTCAACAACGCTGCTAGTCCAGATTTCAAGTTTAGTTTCTCTTGAACATGACAAAATCAGCATATTAAAAACAATAGGGTTATCACATCTTACGGATGATCAATCATTATGTCCTCGAAGATCTCAGAAGGATTGAGAAACTGAATAGTTTTAAAAACATGTAAGAATCTAAACACTCCTTGAGGAGAACTGAATCTGTAATGCCATCCTTACAGTTTTTGCCCAAGCAAATTCACCACTCACCTCGAGCCAGGCATAAGACCTTGCGAGTTCATAGGACGCAAACCCACCATTCCCATTCTGTAAGAAATACAATAAATCAGTAGTTCGACCCCATTTAAGGTGTTTCTTTCATTTCTTTGATGAGGAGTAATCCTCACTAAAGAAAAATTGGTTTGAAGGAAATAGTAATGAGATGCGCGTTGTATTTTCTTTTTCGATTGTATTTTCGCACATATTGTGTGGCGCCTTGTGTACTTAGCTTTTAATAGTATCTCACATATTTTTCGAGGATGGCTACGAGGGATGGATAAGGTGCTAAGTCCTCTTATTTTAGTGGGGTCAGCAGCGGTGCTTTGGCCCATTTGGCTATGTACAAATGGTGTTGTCTTTAACAAAAAAAAGTTCATTCTTGTATGCAGTTGCTACTCTCATCATCTCATGTACCAGGTAGTTGCGGTTATGGGCTTTGTTACAGAAGGAGCAATAAAGGGGCCGATGAAGCTTGGCGTCAAGAAGGCCGAGTGGATTACCAGGGAGTCTATGTCCTGGTTTTGATAGTGTTTCATCGATAGGCTTCTTAGTCTTTAGATGTATATGGGTGTGGCATGCCATATACTTTATTTTGATATCTATGTTGGTATTTCTCTCTTTTGCTTAGGCATGGTTTTGTCAATTTGTAATAGAAATATGTAATAATAAGTTAAGGCTATATGCATCATCTTGATGTAGAGGCCAGAGAGGCCAGGGTAACAAAGCATCCATTATCTATTTTTTAGGAAACTACGCAAAAATATTATAATCATTAAATTATAACCCCCCAAAAATTAGAATTGTAGATAAACCCATAAGAACATAGATCAAAAATATCGACTCATGTTTTCCGGAGGATTAAAAAAGGATATGCATACCATCCAAGAAAGTAGACAATTGACGGCATCATAAAGTCGATCGGCTTCTAAGGCTACGCCAATACTTTCTGAAGAAATCTTTGACAACAACAATGAGGCCTGATACGAAAAAGAACTGCAATAATTATAACATCAAATAATTCTGACTATGACCTTGACACCACAACAAAATCATAGGAACTAAAACTTGAGGGCTATTATGGTTTTTCTGTGCATTTAAAAGGTTCCTTATTTCCGAGGTCATTGCACAACAAATATTGTACTCCCTCCGTCAAAAAATAAGTGACTTGGATTTGTCTAGATTCAGATGTATCTAGACATGTTTTAGTGTGTAGATACGTTCGTATCTACATAAAGTCAAGTCACTTATTTCTGGACGAAGGGAGTAGCAAAAATACTGCCTCTCAGGAAATATAATGTGCATGGCTTTACAAAATTTATATTTTGACACAAAAATTGTTCAACAGAATGTGCATTACGTGATAATATCTTGGGATTCATATTAAATATCACTTTTAATTGGTATCAACTATCAGATATTTAACATATAATTTGAATAACTATTGGTCAAAATTTGGTTCCAGGTTTTGCGACATTGGTCATTGCACCACATCTTCCCTCAACGAGTAGACACCTTCGAAGAATGGTTCTGCAGCTGATCGAGCAGGTGCTACCAAGCTAAAAGGGGTACGCTCACTCGTCCTTCTAAGAGCATCACTATCAGACACCGTAAATAGGTCAAACCCGCAAATTAACTGCCGCTTTACAGTTTCGGATGGAAAAACGGCACCGATCAGACACCGTAAACGCGATGATCCGTAAAAAAATTTAAGGGCCAGGGCCGAATCCGTTCCTCGACCTCTACAATCACGGGCTGGGAGGGAAAACTGTACGCAACCCGCACTCCTCCGGCCGTTTGCGCGTGAGGGACCTTTCACTCTTTCCCCATTCCCGCCCACGAACCGCCGCCGATCTACGCGCCCGCACCTTCTCCTGCAATGCCGCGGCCGGATCTCGGTGCCATGAATCTCAACTCGGCTCCGTCGACAGCTGGAGGCATCACACAGCCTTAACCACCGCGTGCTTACCGTGGCTCCCGGGCGGGCGATGGTCTCCCAACCTCCGGCGACGTTGCCAACATGGTTGCCGCCACCAACATCAAGAAGAGGAAGCGCACGGGTTCACACTTGGTCCCGCAAGCCATGGCGGGCACCAGTGTTGTCCTGACGGTGACCCCCATCGTGGTACCTGCCCCTGCCTCGGCACCGAAGTCGAAGGCGTCCTGCGTCAAGTCAAAGTCGACGGGGCCTAAGGAGGCCAACACGAGGAAGCTGGTCGACCACAGTGCCCTGCCGCCTCCGGTGATGGTGCCTCCCACGCCTCTGTCTTCCAATGTCTACAATGCCAACGCCCCCTCCCCCCACGTGTTCGACGATAAGTCTACTAGGTAAGTAAATTCTATCTTTGAGTCTGATTGGCGAGGATTAGTTAGCTTACGGTGGAATTTATCTTCTATATAGCAACAATCCCCATGGTTCGTTCATGGATCTCCTAAATTAGTCAGAGGTTAACATTTTTGATCCACAACTCGATCCATTCGGCATGGACGATGAGGATGCTGAGGTTGACAATGAGATGACGTAGGTTGACGACGAGGTCGCCGAGATCGAGGAGGGAGTGTACGATGCGTCTCAAGTGGAAGGGAAGAAGAAGAGAGCTGCCAACTACACCGAGATAGAAGATACGACGTTGTGATGTGCTTGGGCGCAAGTGGGGATTAATGTGGTGTCTGGCACAAATCAAATCGGGAAGCGCTATTGGCAACGTATTGAAGATAAGTTTTGCAAGATCATGCCTCGGGTATGCCAACCGATGTATCACTCGTACCGATCCCTACAAGGCCGGTGGGACATGATCAAACCGACATGTAGCTGTTGGAGTGCAGCTATGGACCAAGTGAGGATGAATCCTCCTAGTGGCACAACTATCGACCAATATGTGAGTTTATTGTCCATCTCACGTATGTTAATTCTTGTTTTGTGATCATATCTTGTGAATTCATCCTTGTTTTGTGATTGTAGGAAAGCATTGCGGAGGGAAGGTACAAAGACATGGCCGGATCAAAGAAAAAAGCATTTCCATTTAAACATTGCTTTGATGTACTCCAACATCTTCCCAAGTGGAAATTGACAGACCAAGAAGCACCACCGAAGAGAGGGGCAATGGTTAAAATGGATGATTATAGTGAGGATGACAAAGAAGGAAGGAACAATGCCAAGCCCGAGGGAAACAAGAAGGCCAAAGAGAGGCTCAAGATTGAAGCCAAGGCATCAATGTTTAGGTACAAGTTTGACCAAACGATGAAGTTGAAGGAGGTAATGGCATTGAAGACATTGGAGGCAAAGCTTGTCATGACCGAGAAGAAGAAAAAGATGAAGCTTTCAAAGTTGGAAGCTCGCGAGAAGAAGCAAGGCGCAAGGCCGAATTGGAGGAGAGGAAGATCAAACTAAAGAAAACCAAGGAAATGAAGGAGCTCTTGGACGAAGAGAAGGAGGTCATGATGATGTTCACAAAGGACATGAATGAGCAACAATTGGAGTGGTGGAAGGAGACCACTTCGAAGATCATGGATAGAAGAAGGCTAGCTCATCAAGGCTGTGGGGCAAGATGTGATGCATCTGCTACTATTCGAGATGGTGGCGACGGAGGTGTCTCTAATGATCTCGGAGTCAATACCAATGTTTGATGCGTGCTAGGTGACGAGGCAACTTTTTGGGTCACTAGCGGTGATGATCTTGCATTTGATGTAAAAAATATGCACTATGCATCAATTGTTTGCATATCGATATTGCATTTGCACGTTTATCATGCATAAAACAGGTTTGATACGCCAGCAATCTCCCGACCCGTAAAACAGGTTTACCGCGGCCTGTAAATGTAGTTTATAGTTTGCCTATTTACGGTGTCTGTTAGTGATGCTCTAACCATATGGAGACTGTGGCGACAACAAAGGCTGGCCTCTCTCCGTTCCTTTTAGTCTTCCACTCCCAAGCCTACCACTCGTTCAGATCTGCTCACTTGAACAGATATCTTATTCCTCTTACGGCCTCCCAAGTCGGCCTCCCCTGGAAGGCACTTCGTGACGCTCCGAGATGAAGCATATCTCCACTCTCGAGCCATTACGACCGCTCACTTTACTTAAGCGGTCTAGATGTCTCGACTGCGCACTTTCACTCGCTCTATTACTAGTAGCGAGCTCAGAGTGCTGGCTTCCCAGGGGTCTAAGGAAACAAATATCTGTTCGCATTCACAGATCTTCACTCCCCCAATTACAGACCTTCTTCTCACGAACCATTGCGGCTTCCATCGCGCCTCAACTGATGCCACTGATCTGGTCGACGAGATCATCAATGAGGTCAATCTGTGTATGATGGAAGGGGCCAAAGCACTTCAGCAGCTACCTCTCCATGTTAGACCACAAGATGTTGTCATTTAGACATTATAGGGTAGCGACATTGGACACGCTCGCCTGGCTACGAATCCCCTGCAGGCCACCGGAGAACGACCCCACGGTCTTGAGATTTTGGCTTTCTCCCAAGCTGCTCCCGCGAGCGGATGGGGGAAACCCTAGCACCGCCGGTTCCGTCCTTCCTTCCTTCTACCCCCTCGCCGCCGCCAGAGGGCGTGCGGGCGAAGCCCGGCCAGCGTCGGCGGCGACGGGATCTCTCACCATCTCGCGCGACTGGGGCTGGCACGAGCCGGCGCCGCCGTTTTGGGGCGCTACGTGGCACTAGACGCAGTTCGCGGCCCGGACCTGCCATGGTGACACGGGAGGCAGCTGGCGGCGCGGTGGGTTGCGCGGCGGCGCGCGCCCGCCCTGGTTGGCGACGGCTGTCCATGGAGGGCGGTGAGGGCCGGGAGCAGCATGGACTGCGGGCGGCCTCCTCTGCAACGCAGGAGGATGTGGCGGCGGTAGTGGAGCTCGTCTGGTCCGGGCCGTCGGCGTGGTGGCGCGACGCTTGACGGCCAGCGGAGGTGAAGTTCGGCTAGGCGACGGTCCGGCGCGGCCGGGTGGTCATGGTGGCGAGGAGCTGCTACTTGGCAACGGGGGCCGTGGTTGTTGTGTGCGGCCGGCAGGTCGCCGGATCGCGGCCGGCGGCGCCCTCCCTGCTTTGGGGCCCATCTGGGCCTGGGCGGGCCACCTCATGTGGTGGCGGCGCCCTTGGTGGATGGAGGAGAGGGGTCTGGTGCAGGGATGGCGGAAATGGTGGTGTTCCTACTGCAGTGCAACGGCGGAACTTTAGGGGCCCAATTCGGGCTCAGCCGGGCCGAGGTCCTATAATGTCTTGCTGCTGCATCCGGTCGGCTACCGCCTACGGCGGTGGATGTCGTTCCCTCCGACATGCTACTGTGTTGTCGTCCCGTGTCAGATCTCTTTCTTATCGGTCTTACCGGCCTCATAACATGGGCCACGGTGAGACGACGGTGGTGATTGCAAGACCGTGGTGGCGTGTGCTTCCGGAGGGCGCAGTGGTTGCGAGTCATCTTCGTTTTCGTCAAGCGACTGTTGTCGGATTGTTTTCTGTTCTTTTTCTTTTTTCTTTTTTGTTCCTTTTGGGCGTGAATTGTGCTGTTTGCCCTAGGTGTGGTCTTGAAGTTTGTATCAGTTGGTTGCTATATTAATATAGCGGAACGAAAGCCAGTTTCGAGGAGAACGAGCCCACACTTCACGACTGGTGGATTTCGGCAAGAAAGCGACACCCAAACCCATGCGCAAGGGCCTAGCTTCCGCTACACTCCTTGTGGCCGGGATGATCTGGAAATAAAGCAATGCATGCCTATTCGATAAAGATCGCCCTTCAGTTCCTCAACTGAATGCAAGAATTCGAGATGAGGCAGCGCTTTGGGCGAGAGCAGAAGCGGTTGGTCTTCGGGTCATCATTCCCACAGATTGGGATGTCCACTGATTTTTCTGTAATCAAGCTTTGTAATCCCACCTACTCGGTGGATTGTACTCTATAACTCTTCTTTGCAATGAAAAGAAACGCAATGTCATTGCATTTTCCCGAAAAAAAAATAGGGTAGCTGTACAGGTTTTTCTGTTTCTTTTCTTTGCCGTTCTATTTTTTTTTTTCTCTTTTCAGATGGCTGTAAAACTTCACACCATCTTCGTGATCTCCTTCTAATACAAATGGCGCGCATTTAGGTGCATGGTCGAGTAAAAAAACTGTTGACCAAAATCATGAAAAACACGCCTGCCTTGTAGACAAAGTGAAAATCTATTTAGGTGAAAAACATCATTTGCACGTTAATTACAACATTTGTTCGAAAATAAATGTCGTTTTGCACAGCACACGTCTCCAACAAACACCTCTGACCACATGTTTTTATAATATAGGTGTATTAGTGAAAATGTATGAAGAAACGTTCTGTCGTTGTTCTAATAATATGATTTTGAAGCAACAAAACTAAATACTTATATGAATGGTAGGGCTCGATGTTCTATAAGTTTGTCTGCTAATTATTAAAGATTATCTGATGGTATCTACTTTTGAAAGGCGACAGTAATACCTTTATTCCTAGTGCAGTGCAATCTGATACAGGCCAACCTTGATCAGAAGTAGAGAAGGTCCATGAACCTTTAGATATATGACGATACCAGTAACTCAAATTTCCATGGCAGTCGTTAAGAACCTTCCACAGAATAAGTAACAGAAAAATAATCAAGTGATGACTTGATCTGGCTAGAAAAAATAGGCAATAAGAAATTACCTGTGAACGTTTTATGTAGTCATGGGCAAGTTTGAGAGTAGGGCCAAACTCTTCTGTGAGTTCTGTAGCTATTATAGCTTCAACTGTGAAAGTTGTGTCCCAAAGTTGGCTGCCATTGTAACCCTACAGTTACATGACCATTTCTTACTACTAGCCAAAGGGAAAAGAAATTCACTACACTCTTACTATCTATGCAGAATTCAGATTAGTGCTACGTTTGAAAGATGTTACACTTGGATTGAATTAATAAATTGTTGCTAATAGACACCGTGCCAACTAAAAACGCTGAAGTAACTACGCGGTGCTATTTTACTAAGTTAAGTACACATGTGAAAAAGTATACTGCTGATGCAATCGCTTCAACATGAATGTAAAACAATGGAGTCAAGGACAACACAAAAGATAACCTTCATCTTCATGCCATCTTCAGCAACCCACAAATAGTCATAGATCCTTGGAATGTGAAATCTGAATTCCTGTGAATTAGGATCTTCTATCCAGCAACAAAGCATATTCAATACCTGCGCAATTAATTATATTTTCAATTTTCACAACAATCAGCTGGACACTGTGTTAAGCTTCATGCACTAGCCACCGCAACCAAAAGTCCGAACTGATGGAAAGGGCTAATACAATCCACATATACTGTAACACACTGGAGTATCAACAGAAAAAAGAACAGAATAAAAAAGGAGTCGTGTGAACTTTTTCGAAGGAACCATCATGATCCTGAATTACCTTTCCTACAGCACCACTGCAGATATATTGAGTGTTCTCATCTTCGTAATGAATATGCTGCATGGCATTTTTTAAAGCTTTCTCCCTTAATTTGCTTCCTGGCCAACATGACAGAACTGGTTCAACAAATTTGTGAAGAGTGACCCATAAGATATCTTGTCCCAGTGGATGCGGATAATACATATCCTCCTACAGTACAATTATAACAAAATCTATCAGACATTTAATTATATCCTGCATGGAGATCTCTACATCATGTAATAAACTAAAATGAGTGACATAGGAGCCATGTCCGTGTACACATAACTAATTAATGGCATCATAAGATAAAGTTAACTTTATAGATGTTTTGCTGGTTTGGCATATTCATGATGGAAACAATTCATGGAAAGTATAAATCAAACGGACCTTAGCACATTGGTTGCGAGCCTTGTGCCAATCAATCTCATCATAGGGTACTCTATAGAGCTCCTTCCGTAAGTTCAATATAATTGGTGCAATTGGGCAGACAAACCTCTTTCCATATATGTAAGACATGGGAAAGTAGACCATTCGGCAGTGGGACCACATGCGCCCTGTGTGTGACCCCCAACTTTTTTATCAAAGAAAGATAATAAGTTTGTATAATTCTGCTTATTATCATCTATACTACTAACTGTGAAATGTCAAACAGAAATGTATCAAGTAAGAAATAAATAACTTCTGACAAAGTGTGAATAATACAATGATTGTTTTGCCAATCTGTCGAATAAACTAGATTGGAAGAAAAAAAGCATGATCTAATCATATTTAGGATCGATATGCCTACAAAAACTAGGAAAACTCTAATATAAATTCTCCTTAGGCCTAGCCTTCTCCCCGTTGTACATATTCTGTAAATTTCCAGGCTGTCCTTTGTACATACTTTCCCTTATACAGAAAAATGATATGCTATCAGGGCATCCCTTACAGCTTAACAAAATGAGATCATAATGTCAAGAACAATTTTAGACAAATATTTTGAATATGCAGTTATGTACCACCATACTAGTGGCGTCAAAAAATATTTAGGAACTTTCTCGCCTGTAGCTAGAGTACTACTGCTCCAATTCCATACTATTCATCCTCGCAACAAATATTTTATAATAAGAATCGGGACCACACTGTATTGAATGCTTTATCAATCCCAGGAAGGAGTCTAATCTGTTAAAAAAAGGAAGGATTCTAATACACACTTCCTCGGAGTCAGCCTGCATGAGAACCATACACTATAATTACGGTGTGAATGTGTGATCTACTGATCATCTGCACTAACAGTCTAAACACGCATTCCTTCCAGTTTGAACAATGAAGTTTGGCAGTGTTGAACTATTAATCACATTATGTAACAATTTTTCGAGATAGCCAAAATAAAGTTGAAGGAGAAAGCGGAAGATATTTTGAGGAGGCGGACTGTGGGAGGGGGCGGAACAAACCTGGATGAAATGGCAGGCAGTACGGTAGTAACCATAGTTCCGGAAGCAATGGATTGTTACCAGACCAGTCAAACACACCAAGTACCTTAGGAAAGTTAAGAAAATCGTAAGGACCTCTCTAGGAATAAAACAAGCACATTTGTATCAAGACCAAAGCAGCTAACAGAAAAATTAAATGAAAATGCATAACCACCGTACTGAAAGCCAAAATTTTCCCCATGATGGTGTAAAGGTTGCTCCTCCATGATCCAAAATCCAATTTCGAGCAATTTCCATGGCTCCATCTCCACTATCAGGTCCTTCTCCAAGTAACCTCAAAGTAACATAGGTCAGGACAGAACCAAACATGGTGCTTGGGCTCTCAATGTGCAATCCCCAGCCTCCATCCTCGTTCTACACTTGCATTAACAGAGATTTAGTCCACTTCCTTCGGAAAACATAAAAATAACTAAGAATGACATATACATTAGGCTAGTAGTGATGGAATGTAGAATGTGAACAAAAGGACATGAGACACACAGGAATGTGGACTGCAAAGCCAGATTTTGTTGCACAAATTTGTCGTGTAAGTTTATCACATGAAACTAACTTTTTGTTAACATGAGGATGTCCTTGCCTGATGGTTATAGAGATACCGACGTATCTCCTTCTGATGCTCCGATGATAAGACAGCATTTAGGGCACCAGTCGAATGCAGTGTTATAACCTGAGTAAGAAAGATGGAGAAACCAAATGGCTCACTTAGCACAAAATAAAGGATAACCTGGAATGATATGCCGTAATTTCTGCAATGTTGGAAACAAATGAGAAAAGTGAAGCTCAGCTGATAAGATACAGATTTTAATATTTAAAAAAAAATGGGAAGCAGGATATCTCAGACCAGAAGTTTAACTGATACAGGAAAGCAAAAGTTTACTAAAAGGTCGATAGTTCAGACCAGAAGGAAGTCACAATCCCAAAAACACTGGATGACTGGAAGGAAACACGAAGGCCTAGGAACTGCAAAAGAAATAATTAACCAAGCAAGAAGGCTTAGGCACTACTTTCTCGAGAATTCCTAAACAAGGATGCTAACACAGGATACAACTTCCAAGAGCCTTTTGGCATTGTTCTGTACTTCCATATGTTGTGAGAATTCGGAAGTGGCTTGTTCAGAAGTTAACTGATAAACTATGAGATATATATGCTATTTCGAGAAAATCATTACAATGCTATGATGGGCTGTTAACAAATTCACTGTTGTACATGAGCAGAAGTAACTACCAAGCCTGGCAGAAGGAACATAGGGCCAGAGATATCCCCCGGCCAGTGCCCATCAGGTGCTTGGAGAGTAGATAAGCGCCCGATCGCCCTCTTTAAAGAGATCAAAACGGTTTCTTCGGTTACATCTTCGTCCTCTTCAAACTTGTTATCAGGAATGCCCAGCTTGGGAGGAGTCAACTTGGCGAACTGCAAAAGGTGAAAGTGTTTTGTGATGGCATGTCCAGTTATTTAGAGATAATATCAACTCCATGCAAACTGAATCCACAAAAGGAATCAGCATGCACATGATATTTATATATAAGTAAATTACACAAAACAATGATAACTGGGGCAATTGTCAGTTTCACGTAAAGAGCGGCCACATGGCCAGTTCAGTGAGACACAAAAGATAACTCTAAAACTTGTGGTTGTAGTTTTTTTTACAGAAATTGTAGTCTTGTGCTACAGTTGGCACAGTTGTGTAAATTACTCTATTTATTACATTGCATATATGCCTACGAGAGGGCGAAGATGGCCTAAAGATTGTAAATTCCATGAGAATTGCATGTAGAACTTTGAATAAAATCTCAGATAATTTGTAGAACTACTAGGGAGTGTCATGTTTGATTTATATGCAAAATTTTGGAATTAAATTCACTATTATTTGCTAGATACAGGGGGAATAAGAACCGCAAATATTTAGTGAACAGTTTACCAGGTGTATTCCTTTTTTAATCTAGCAAAACAGATTAAAATTCGTAGTGTAACTACCGTGCCCTTCGGTGGTGCTACAAAATGTCGGGATCTTTTTCTGAACTTTTGCAATTTTAGAGTCGATTTCAATTGATATTTACCCTGACTAGGAAGTTTCCGCATCCCAGTGGATCTATCCACCCGCTGAAAGTAAACAGGGCCGGGCCGAGACGGTAAATTCCAAGCGAGAAGAGGTTGTAGATGTTTACGCGGTGGAGGGACGGGGGACCTCAAGTCCGTGGAGGCCCGCGCGGAGGGGACTGACTTTCGCGAGCACGTAAGGCCTCCTCGGGCTTCCGCCGCCATTGGGATCACCCCGACGACCCGTGGTGCTGCGACGTCTGTACAGAGCGCCCGCGGCGACGGACGGCAGTACGGTGGCGGTGGCTGAGTGCATGGTAATCTCGGTAGGATGTGGGGTGGGGGGGGATTGACGTCGTGGCGAAACGGCGATGTAGTCGCTTGAGGCCGGAGGGAACGGGGACGGCGGAGGAGGGAAAGAGCGCCGAGCGGCAGGTGGCAGCAGAATGGAGAGGAAGGAAAGAGAAAGCTAAACCCAAGAGACAAGGTAGAAAAGGCCATTAAGTGGGCCGTGGGCTGTCTCTTTATAGGTTCTTCTGTTTCAATCAACGAAAAAAATATCGCGCTATTTACTTTAGGGCCGCCTCTCTCCAAACGCTATGCAAGTTTTTTTTTTTGAGATCAACGCTATGCAAGTTATAGCACGCTAATAGCATGCTATTTTTCAAAATAGCGTTTTGCAAAATAATATTTTTTTGATAGATATAGTCTGTATACTAAGGATTTCAGTAACTAAAAAATTATGCAAAGTAATACATGCATAGCCAATTAACCAGTGATGACCAAATGACAGAGTACCGATCAAAATGATCAATAAATTCAAAATGAAGGACATATATTTTACAGACAGTCACATAAAGTGGTCGTGTTCCTTCAAAAAACCAGTACATCTACACAACATTGCATCTACATCACTAATTCAGCTAATTAGTAATTACTACATCAGTACATCACTACATCTACAATATTAAATGCTACATCAGTACATTCGGATGCTATCCAAGATGGAGGAGAAGTGGAGATCCGCGGGGCTGAAGCTAGGCGGGGCGTCGCTTGCTGCGGCATTGCTAGCTGCACTCCTTTTGGTTGGGGACGTGCCGGATGTAGGCGGCCGGTTGGCCGGAGCTGTAGGAGATGAAGGAAGATGCTACAACTTGCAGCCGCCACCACCATCGCGTGGTGGGGAATTGGATGCGACGTGGGGCTGGGAGTTGGGTGAGCTAGCTTTGTTGACTCGTGCGGGTTGAACGGGCCAGATGGACTGCCGATATTTTAAGTTTTTTGTAGCGCGCTATTACGTTATAACGTATAGCGTGTTTAGCGCCATTTAACGTCGCTAAAACGTGATTAGCGTCATAGCGAGCATATTATGCATAGCGTAGCGTCTGCCTCCCGAATACGCTATAGCATCGCGCTATAGCGCGCTATTTTTTTTATTGGTTTCAATAGGTTCTTATGTAAATTTTTGTTCTAGCGATTCATATAGTACAGTATGAATTTTGGTGTATTGGAAATCCTTTGGAAGGAATATATTGCACTAAGTTTTATACTAGCATTATTCGCATCGACTTAAACCTCCTGGTTTTTCCTTTGACAACTTTGACATACACATACTCTCTGAAGAAAAATCATGCATTTTCCACGACGAAGTCAAACAGCGTCCATTGTGTATTCGTGTTTTTCGGTTCATATAATTATTCTCTGCGGTCTTACTTATCTAGTGCAAGAATCATAACATACGGTTGATAAATGCCTTATATAGTAATATGGTTACTCCGTGAATAACTGTACTTCTAGCTTTTGCTTGGAGTCAAATTTCTTAACATTTGACCAATTTTTTAGACAAATGTAGGAACATATATATAATCAAATCGATATATTATGAATATGCATTTTAAAATGAATCTAATAATATTAATTAAGTATCATAAATATTGCTACGTTTTCTTATAAAGTTGGTCAAATTTTATCAAGTTTGACTTAGGACAAATGCTAAAAGTACATTTATTTTCGTACGGAAGGAGCAGACCCCATGGATGAAGAGTCTCATCTTGGTGTCTGCGCTATTTGGTTTGGCACTGTAATATAAATTCATCATAAGTGTTCTGGATAAAGGTGAAAGCATGAGAATATCACTCGTGAGAGCTAGCACAAGGACATCATGGCAGGTGCTAGGCGATTGGTGCATTTCACATACATTCACATTTATGCATAGTAAATCAAAGTTTCATCGAGATATTCTGACGTGTTGTTGCCCTTGTGTTCCTAGAATAACTCATTTTGAAGGAAAAAGAGCTATTAGAGATGAGGCCCCAAGTATGGTGATAATTATGTAGTAGATTGATCACCATGGTGATAATTATGCAGATTGATCACCATATTCACCTTTCTTGTGCGAAAAAGTGCACACAAGAAAAAGGAACGCCCCAATGCGAGATGGGTATGAGCGCAACCGCTTGTGTTATAAACGCGACAAGCAAATAACGAAGAACGAAAAAGAAATCTTAGCAAGGAGATACGGATTTAACATGAAAAAATCATTGCTAAGTGTGGAATTTTCTAACAATCTATGTACCTAATGGACGAGTGCAACAACACGTGTCTACATGATCTAGTATGTATTCATTCTAAGATGTTTCCCACATACCATTGGCAAATTGTTATGGTAAACCTATACACCTTGATATATAATTCCTTCATCATTTATTTTCTCCGCTATTTTCCCCTTGCACGTTGTTACTCTTTATTTGCAATATTCACTCATTGTTTACACCATCAATCCTTTTACAGAAGAAACATCCATTTTGTTGCAATCCACTCATATTTTATTGCAGAAATGAATCACAAACGCATCATGAGAGGCAATCGAGCATCACCTTTTCTCCTCATTGATAAAGAGAATGAATTGATCACACGTATATATTGACAATTACAAGATATACAAGGAAATGATCAATACAAATCCTAACCACAATAGCCTGATTAATAACAAGATATCAATCTCTAAGTATGACAGGGTTTAACCGAATATTAATGCATATTTAGTTTGCCTAACATCCTCCGAAGTCAAAACAGGAAATTTCGCACGCCGAGACTGGATCGGAAATCCAAGAACAATGGTGATGGTAGGACTTTGGTGAAGATGTCTGTGAACTGTCGAGATGAAGGCACAAGAAGAACTCGAATGTGCCCAAGCACCACACAATCGCAAATGAAGTGAATCTCGATACCAATGTGCTTGGTGTGTTGGTGCTAAACCAGATTCGTGGATAAATAAACAATGTTGACGTTGTCATAGAAGGCAACTGTAGCATTGGGAAGAGGCCAATGAAGCTCTTGGAGAAGTTTGCTTAGCCAACTAGCTTCAGCAATGTCGCGGTACTTAGCTTCGACACTAGAGCGAGAAATAGTCGCTTAGAAGACCATGAAACAAGGTTGTCACCAAGGAACACACAATAACCATAAATAGAGCAACGCGTGTCAGAACAACCATCCCAATCCACATTAGTGTAAGCCACAAGATGGTCCATGTGGGAGGGCGCAAGCTGAAATCCATGGTGCAAGGTACCCTTGACGTAGCGAAGAACGCACTTTATCAAGGACAAATGCTGATATCGGGGGTAATGCACATGGGGACAGATCTACTGCTGTACAACGTAGGTGATGTTAGGACATGTGAAATCAAAGTATTGAAGAGCACCGATGTGGCTCCGATGTGCATAAGGATCAACAATCGGAGGACCAGCGACTGAAGCAAGCTTCAGAGAGGTGTCCACAGGTGTCGATGCAGAGTGGTAGGAGCCCATGCTAGCATGCTCAAGAATCCAAGAGCATACTGCGTCTGGGATAGGAACACCCTCTGAGTGCCATGTCAAATGGCATGGTCGAGGAAGTGATGAAGAGCACCCAAAGTTGCCATGGCAAACTCAGTACTAAGAGCGGTGACGATGCACTCAAGCAGGGTCGAGGAAGAAGCCATGAGGATGATGTCGTCAACGTATAGGAGCAAGTAAGTCGTGCCAAAGGTACCATGCAGTATGAAGAGCGATGTGCCAGACTTCGAGAAGGTGAAGCCAAAGGTGGTGATGAAGGTCGCAAAGCGATGATACCAAGCTCGAGGAGCTTGCTTCAAGCCGTAGAGTGCGTGTTGAGGCAGTACACAGGTTCAGGGTGAGCAGAGTTGACGAAGCCAGTGGGATGGTGACAAAAAACCACCTCGTCGAGACGCACATGAAGAAAGGCGTTCTGGACATCAAGCTGATGGATCCTCCACTTGGAGGAGAGAGCGACAAAGATAATAACTTGTATGGTAGCTGGTCAAAGTCGATGTCGTTCTCCTGGGAGAAACCATGTAGCACCCAACGTGCTTTGTAGAGGTTGAGACTACTATTAGGCTTGACTTTGTGAAGAAATATCCATTTACCGAAGACGATGTTGGCAATGGGAGGAGGATGCACAATATCCCACGTGTCATTGGAGAGAAGAGCGTTGTACTCGTCCGTCATAGCCGCGAGCCATTTCGCGTCTTTGAGAGCACCACAGACAGACTTGGGAATGGGCGTTGGGGCGGCGACGAGTGTGACTTGGAGGTTGAGATGCTCGTGCGGACCAATGATCTTGTCGGCCTAACAGCGGGTGACCATCTAAGGAATGCATGTAGTAGGAGTCAGGAATGGTGATCATGTCGAAGTCGTGGACGAGCTCGATCTAGATGAGGCACCAAAGGCCGCATCATCATAAGACGGTCCGTGGCCTGGCGAGGCCGGTATGGAAGCGGCGAACACGAGCGCGGCTATGCTGGCTGTCGAGTGGGCCGGAACGTGCGAGGCCAAGGAGGCCAGCATGCGGGCTGGAGAGGTCAGAACAAACATCATGGACAGAACCGGCAGGGAAGAGGCCGAAGCGAGAGAGGTCGACGTGGGAGCAGGGTGCGGTCTAGTGGAGCGACACGATCAAGTGTGCATGGGGGGCACATGAATCGAGGGGAACACGTCTGGTGCAATTAGTTACATAAAAGTCTGGTGCAAAGGGAAACCGAGTTTCATCAAAAATCACATGTCGAGATATCATAAACAACCGAAAGTACAAAGAGATGTGTAATTGGGTGGTGTAGAAAAAAGAGCAGAGAAGGGACATGGGGTGGTAAGTGTTTTGGTTGGTAGTCGGTTTAAGATATATGTGGACCTATGGAGAGCTTCGACCCAAAATTTATAAGGCATGCTAGTTTCAAATAAGACAACACAGACTATATCATTAACAGTGTGAATGATGCATTCGGCTTTTACCATTTTGTGAGGAATTGTATGAACATGAAAAGCGTAGAAGAACCCCATGTTTGATTGAGAGGTACTGGAATGCATAGTTGTCCAATTCACGCCCGTAATCACACTGAATAGTCTGAAGGGAAAGAGAAACTATGTAGAAACATAAGATTGAAAGTTAATTTTTTTGGAAAAAACTTCAGATTTTTGGTGTAGACGATACGTCCATGTAGTGAGTAAAATCATCTAGAATAACAAAGAAGTATTTGTAACCGGAAATAAACAATCTCAATGGGGAAAATCCATAAATCACAATGTATTAATTCAAACAGACAACGGGTACATGTTGTAGAAGTACAAAAGGTAATCAAACATGGCGTTCGAGTTGACACGCATGACATAAACTAGGATCCTCTAACACTTTATTAACGGTAAGAAACGAAGCGAGGCGCTGGAAAGCATCGTGGCCAGGGTGACCGAGACGCCGGTTCCAAAGAGTGGAGTCAGAGGCGATGGCGTGCGGAAAGGAGGAGGTCGGGTAGAGATCACTCGAGCTACTGCACCCGGGAATCAAACTCTTGTATTGAGATCCTTCGGAGAGAAACCCAAGGGTCAAATTCAATTGAACAAAAATTGTCACCAGCAAATTGACGGATGGAAATCAGATTTTTGACTATGCGTGGGGTTACGAGGACATCACGGAGAGGGAGACGAGTTAGAATAGGGAGATATGTATGGCCAAAGTGAGAGAAGGAAATAATTAAACCATATCCGACCATGATATGTTTGTGTGGAGGAGTATAAAAAAGAGAGGTAAGCTTAACTAGTGTCCAAAGACATGTGAGCTGAGGCTCTGGTGTCCATGATCCACTGCAAAAAGCCTGCCGACTCATGTGTTGAAGTAGCTCGCGAGGGTGTAAGGATGCCAAGTCGGTGTTGAGGGCACACCATATTTGGGGTAGCCATTTTAGGTGAATGACGCAGGCAATGGAGGCGTGTGCGACGGGGAGGGAAGGGCCATGCAACCTAGCTCTAATCTTTGTTGGTCGTTGGTCATGGCCTCGAACATCGTTCTCCCTCCTTGGAGGAGTCATTAGGGAGCGCCAAACCCGCCACCATCACTGGACTCTCTAGGTGAAAACCCAGCTTTGCTCTTGTCCGGAGCGGACGACATCATCATGTTCGTCGCTTCCTCCTTGGGGGCGTTGCCTTGGAGACCTAGTCCCTTAACTGTTTCTAGATTGTGTTGCCGCGGAGGACCTCGAGGCGGCAGCGGAGGACCTCGAGGCGGCGGCCTTGAGTTTTTGGTTTGTTGTAAGTATGTCAGATCGGGCGCTCGGACTTTGGTACGATGGTGGAACTAGAAGGTGGGGCGACATCTCAACTCGTTGTGGGCGGCGATCCTGTGTGCTTCCTCAGTCGCGGGGTTTGTTGGCTAGGCAGATGCATACCTTGCTTATTGTGTTTGCTGGCACGTCAAGGTAGCGACCCTAGCATGGCGGCCGAGTTCAATGGGCAGACATTTCTGTGTGGGTGGGCTATGGTTTGTAAGGCACCGTGCGACGCTATGGATTGTATTCAAGCACGGGATGTCGGGGCGGCGGCTCTAGAGGGTGGTGTTGGTGGTCCATGTAGGGCACAATGACTGGCGGGATGCGGGTTGGCGACATGTCGACTGCTATAGACGTCGCATGCTTCTTGCGGAACACAATCTTCACCTTCCATGGTTGGGCGCCCAATCTTGCTCCTCCAAAAATGTTTGGCTTCTCTCCCCTTCCTTGGTGCTCAGTGGTGTTCGTGGATTATGTGGTGGTGTGTTTTATGTGGTTTTTGTCGCTCATCGACTGATGGGGCAGGGGCGGAGCTAGACTAATTCATGGGTATGCGATGCATACCCAATAATTTTTGCCAAAAATTTCTAGTATCTAAGCTCCTATACACATATACATGTATGATAGGGTTCTTTTGCACGTGTTTAACTCGAAAAAAATGTGAAAACACGACCTCTGGAGATCCCTTCCGTGTTCAACCTCCGAAACTGGGCTAAAATTCGAGTTGGGCTTCCAGCGAGCCACCCTATGCTACGGTATGGGCTAGTCTTCCACGACCGTTCCAACTCCAGCAACACGAGGAGGAGGTCACGATCGTCTCCACGACACATCATCTTTGCGTCGTACCTGCCTCAGCTCGACGCGCCTCCCGAGCTCCTCGGCAGTGGACTACTCCGTGCGGCCGTGCCTCTGCCAGTCCGCCTGGCACCGACTCGTTCCTTCCCCCGATCAGCGCGCTGCCGGCTGCCGCCCTTATTTTTCTGGTAAGTTGTGATTTAGTTAAGGCAAAGACAATCTCAAATTCTTCAATCTCACATAGGGATTTTCAGTACGAGGCCCAGAGGAGCATCAGTGCAGCACCCCTAGACAATCTCATTGCCATATAATTCAGATTTCAAGAAATTCAGCGCTTCAAAACGTGAGTGCGGACAGATTCGTTAAATTTTATTTTCTTCTTATTTTCCCAATTGTGATCAGAGGCCGGTGCTGATGCTTACCTTGTTATTTGTTGGTTTGTAGGTCTGAAAAATTAAGAACAAGGAGAAGGAGAAAAAGGGTATTTCTTTGAAACGCCGTGGGATAGAGCTTCAAAGAAATCAAAGATAATTTTCACCTGAAACGCCAACGCCGATTTCTATTACGGTTGAAAGAGGACTTCTATCAAAGACTATGATGTAAATGATCAAGATGCTATAAAAAGGAGATACATTGCATTGGGGCCATGTCAACCAAGTCAACATAATTTTCCAATAAGTGATATTGGAGGTAATCGCCGCTTTCAAAAGGGAAATCATAGAGTTAAGTAATATTTTTTTATTGTTTTGCAATATAATTTAATTATTGTAGATGTTTTCATTACATTCAACAATTTGTAGCTCTATTATTGTTATTGTGAACCTACAATTATTATATTGGTGTGTTGATTTTTTTTACTCCGAATACCCAATATGAAATTTCTGGCTCCGCCACTGTGATGGGGTGCTTGTGCCCGCTGTATCTGATCTCTGCTCGGTTTTTCCAAAGTAAACTCGGGAATTGCATTCGGAAACTGCATCTTCTTTATTGATAGATATAACTCATGTCTGATTTCGTAAAAGTAGTATGGCCATGACATAAAGAGTTGGAAGATCATGGCAATCGGAGAACAAAACGGTGTTTGACAGCCTAGGGTGTGGCGAAGAGTTTCATAGAGGACAGGAGGCTCACATGAAATCCCTACCTTCTCTCTAAGTAAGTAGCGAGGATTTTAGTAAAAAAAAATTGGGCATAAATAATATTTTTGGAATTGGAAAAAATAAGGACATGATGCAGATTTTGTGTCTCTTTGTTAAAAAATAAATCAAAAAAGGTTAAAATATTCAAAAATTATCCTTGGTGCGTGTAGATTGTAGAATGGACCATCTATTCAAGTTTCCGTGAACTTTTTTATTTGATTGGAGTATGCATGAAAAAACAAGAGCAATGAGCTAAAAAAAAGTACTTTTAGGTGCGCTAATTAAGTTTGGATTTTGTGTAGAGACCATAAAAATGCAAAACATTTTATTTAAAGAACTACACATATAATACTCAGTCACCTTACAAGTGATTTTTTTTGTAAAATCTTTGAAGATTTTTCTTTTCAGAAAGAAAGTGTGTGCGTCCGCTGAGGCTTTGACAGGTAAGACAAGATAAGATAGAAGGAGTACTAGGAAACACGTGGTTTGCAATAGCTAGCGTCCAGGCTGGGACACCTTCAACAGCGTTCTGTCGATATCAAAACTACCTTCTGCGGTATAGATTGCCCAATCTTTCCACCCAGAAACCAAGGATACAAGGGACCGTACATTTGCATCTGTCTTTATATGACCTCGAACAGAGACACGTGCACTATGCAAACGACTTCTCCTCATGTTGATGATTCTTCGTCACAATTTGATAGTTGTCGTATATCACTTGTGAACGGGTGCCAAATCTGTTTATACTTACAAGTAAAACTTCACTTACTAAGTGTAATTATGATAGCCTACATGCAGCTATCCTCATCATCACTTTATTTAGGCCATTGATTTCATCTTATCTATAGGTATAGCTTAAATTAATTAGCATAGAACATCAATTAAGTAGAAACATTCCCAAACCTCGAAAACCTTTAATTCGTTGATTGCGCCACCATTCCACATGATTAAAATTTAGCACCATGACTACTATGATGAATTGAATCTTGCATATTAGTAATTTTTTAGATAAATTAATGTTTCATGCATCTTATAACCTTCGTTAACATGAAGTTGAGATTGCACCGACCATATTTGGAGCGCAACTTTGTGAATGTTTTTATTTACTATAACAGAGCCGATGTCAGAACACCCCAAATCTAGGAAAAGTACAATATACAACAACTACTCCCTCCGTTCTAAAATATAGGAGGTTTAAACTTTTGTGGAACGAATGTATTTACACATCTTTTAGTCTGTAGGTTTATTTCTTATATTATGAAACGAAGGGAGTAGTTGCTAGCTCCGCACATTATGCTGTGTAGCATCCTCTCTTCATTTCTTGATGTAACATGCATGGTGTGGTTTATAACTACGTGGCCATAACACTGGCGTCAGAACAACCTATAGGGTTCTTTCTACCGTGTATCTATTTGATGCCATTCCTTTGCTGTTACCATCCATTTTCGTATATATTTTTTCGATTATTTTAGGGATGGAGGAAAACAGCAAGCTTGTTTTTTTTCTAGGACGCATGAAAACAAGCGTTCTTTTTTTTGTGACGGAGAGGAAAACATAAGTTGTTTTTTTCGTGAGGAAAGAAAACAAGCGTTCTTTTCCAGGACAAGGGAAAATGTGTTGTTTTTATCTGAAAAAAAACGGTGCAAAAGATACTTTTGGATTTGGACGAGAAAATATGCTAACGGATGGCTAATGAGCTAGGCCTGCGTAACTGTCACCCAGGATAAAACTTACTAGCATATTGGTTGTTATAACGTTAGTTGGTTGTAGTAGTAACATCTTAAGCAACAGAGGAAGTAAGCTAGTACTGTGCGTATATGTATACAGAGTATGCAAATGGCGGCTTCGCCGTATGTGCGAGAGAACCAGCGTAGATCGACGACGAGCAAGCATGAAAACATAATAGCGACGATGGCTGGCGCGGGTGAAAGTGTGTCGAGATCATGCGGACCTGCTGGCGCATAAGGAGGTCGGCGCTGTGCCTCTGCTGCTGCCGGCGGCGTGAGAACTCACGGCGCGCGGCGTCAACGTCGGCGTCGCTTGCTGTGGGGTCGAACTCCCAGACCTGGCGGCCGGCGTGCGCGTTGGTGGTGCGCAGCCACGGCTCGCCGCCCGCGGTCGCTTCGCCGGTCCTTAGCCTCCACATCGATCGAGAACCGAAGTGACTGTTTTTCCTGACCTCTTGCTGACTGGCTTAATCGCCAACGCAAAGTGTATGAGAACATCCCGCAACTTCCTCCTCCATTTATAGTGAGGGAAAACCATTTCCGTAGATATACGTGTCCATGAAACCTCCAAGATTGACCGTTTACGTTTAGACGTGGCAGCGTGGGACTAGGCGTGCAAATTGATTGATTAAAACAATTACATAACTCTTAATCTCTCGTTAAATCCTAGCTGCAGATTTTAGATCCAATTATCGGATTAACTTAGGTGACGTGGCTTAATATTGTTGCTCTATTAGATGACCGTATATTGCTTTTATATAGTACAATATATAATAGATAGTCTAACTATATCGATGTCCCAAAGTAACATCTTTGTTTTACTAAAACGTTTGCAGCCGCACTTTTCATGATCGATATAACAATAAGAAAATTTCAAACGAATTAGATGTAAAGAGCCATTTCTTTATCAATGTTAAAAAGCATGAGTCGTAGTTTTATATTCCATCGGCCCCGACTTGACTTAATTGACCCAACATTCTGTAGAATATAGACACATTTTGTAAGGTCCAGTTCTTTTGTCAGCTTAAAAAATAAGTTGCCCCCTCCACCAACTTCTCTTTCATACAAGCCGTCTAGCTTATTAGTTGGGATTTTCAAGCTAGTTATGAGATGATTGATTTAGAAGTCTCGACTAATACGCCATGCGGCTTAAGAGAGGCGCTGATTATTTTTTGAGGCTTCAAAAGAACTGGGCCTATATCTAGACAAAGCAATATACTGCAACTGTCTAATGATGAGAATATTCTTCTAACAGCTGAATTCACTGAGAAAGAAGTGTTAGAAGCTATTTCTCAAATGGAACATAATAAAGCTTCAGGTCCTGATGGGTTTTCTGCTGAGTTTTATCAACATTTCTGGGCTGTCATAAAAAATGATTTAATGGCACTCTTTTACCAATTAAAAGCGGGTGATCTACCTCTGTTTAAATTGAACTTTGGGGTAATCACTCTGCTGTCCAAGAAAAAAAATGTGGTACAAATTCAGCAATATAGACCAATTTGTTTACTAAATGTTAGCTTCAAAATCTTCACTAAGGTAGCGACTAATCGCATTACGAGCTTGGCTCAAAAAGTGATTAGACCTACCCAAACTGCTTTTATGCCTCGACGACATATCCTTGAGGGAGTGGTAGTCCTGTATGAAACCATCCATGAACTACATCGCAAGAAACTTGAAGGCGTGCTTTTCAAAATTGATTTTAAAAAGGCATACGATAGAGTAAAATGGCCTTTTTTACAACAAGTCTTGCGCATGAAAGGCTTTGATCCACAATGGTGTGATTGGATCAAGGATTTTGTGCAAGGTGGTAGTGTGGGAATAAGGGTCAATGATGACATTGGGCATTATTTTCAAACAAGAAAAGGATTAAGACAAGGTGATACATTATCTCCAATGCTTTTCAACATTGTCGCTGATATGTTGGCCATTCTCATTTCACGTGCGAAAGAAGATGGTCAAGTAGGGGGACTTATACCTTACTTGGTGGAGGGAGGAGTTTCCATCCTACAATATGCGGATGATACAATATTATTTATGGAGAATGATTTAGAAAAGGCCGTTAATATGAAGCTAATTCTTTGCATTTTTGAACAACTGTCGGGACTTAAGATTAACTTTCACAAAAGTGAAATTTTATGTTTTGGAAAAGCCAAGGATGTAGAAAACCAATACAAGCAGATTTTTGGCTGTGAGTCGGGTTCCCTTCGTTTTCGGTATCTTGGAGTACCAATCCATTATAGAAAACTTCACAATGCTGAATGGAATCCAGTGGAAAGTCGTTTTGTGTCAAAGCTAGGGTGTTGGAAAGGCAAATTGCTTTCCTATGGAGACCGTCTAGTACTCATTAATTCGGTATTAACCAGTTTACCGATGTTCATGCTTTTTTTTTTTGGAAGTACCAAAGGGAGTTAGAAAACGATTGGATTTCTTCCGTTCAAGATTCTTTTGGCAAAGTGAAGATACTAAGAAAAAATACAGGTTATCCAAATGGAATATCATCTGCCGTCCTAAAGATCAGGGAGGACTAGGAATTGGAGTCTTAGATCTGAAAAATAAATGTTTACTTAGCAAATGGTTATTTAAACTACTTAATAAGGATGGAATGTGGCAACAATTATTAAATAATAAATATCTACAAGGAAAAACTCTGTCCCAAGTGGAGGAAAAACCGACTGATTCTCCTTTTTAGAAAGGCCTCATACGGGTTAAGGATTTGTTCTTTACAAATGTTTTTTTCAAAATAGGTGATGGAGAATCAGTACGGTTTTGGGAAGATATTTGGTTGGGCGATGTCTCATTAGCGCATCAATATCCTTCATTATACAACATTGCACAAAGTAAAAATGTTCTTGTGAGAAATGAACTTGCTCAAATTCCGCTGAATATTGTTTTTAGAAGAAGTTTGACCGGGAATAAATGGAACAACTGGTTACATTTACGCCAAAGACTAATGAGGGTAAACTTAACAGATAATCCAGATCGTTTTGTTTGGAAATTAACTGAGTCAGGTACTTTTACTGTTAAATCAATGTATTTAGATCTTATGAATGATCATACTAGATTTTTACATAAGTACCTTTGGAAGATAAAAATACCACTTAAAATTAAAATATTTATGTGGTTCCTTAATAACAAAGTATTGTTGACAAAAGATAATCTGGTTAAACGAAACTGGAATGGTTGTCAAAAATGTTCTTTTTGCGACTCATTGGAGTCCATAGAGCACCTATTTATTTCATGCCCTTTTGCAACGATTATTTGGCGTATGATATATTTCACATATAATATACCTCCTCCAATCAATATTAAGAATATGTTCGGAAATTGGTTAAATGAGGTAGACAATCAGAATAAAACTAGAATACGAATTGGAGTTTCTGCTTTATGTTGGTCCATTTGGAAGTGTAGGAATAACTTAATCTTTAACAATCAAACGGGTACTAATTTTTTGCAGGTTATTCGGATGGCTACACACTGGATACAACTATGGTCATACCTTCTCCCGGCGGATCAGCGGGAGCCTATGGTGGCTGGATGCAACCAGTTGCTTACGGTTGCACGGGACTTCTATTTCCGGGCTACTGGGTGGCGTCATACTAGTAGAATTCAAAATGGATAGGTCCATGATGCTTCTACTTTTTCGATGGTTGATATATGTGTCAACCTTATCTGATCCATGAATGTAATACTTTGAATTCCTTAGAATAATTCTGAACTATGCAATAAAATTGGTTGTGTGCATCTCGTGATGCAGAGGCCGGGGCAGTGTTCTCCATTTCGAAAAAAAATCTAGACAAAGTGGAGTAGTGGGTGGAGTATGTACCATCTTAATCCACCAAAATTAATCGTCCGCACGTATCCTTGTAATTGGCCTCTCTATGTAGACCTTTCTCACCAGCCTGCTCGATTCTTCTAGTGTTCAACTTCTCTTACTAACCGTTAAATTTGCTGCTCTTTGCTATACCTGCAAAGTGTAGCAGAAGTGTGACCGAGAACCTATTGGGGAATAAGCACACTCAAACATGATCTGAAAATACATAGTGGAATAGGATGTAAACTTCAGATCCACTCATGTACTAAATTTACAGATCATTGCTCAATCACGGAAGGAAACATATGCATCAAACATATATGGAGTAAACAGATTCTATCACAACCGAGGACAAGTCCTGTGTGCTCTCACACATAGTGGCTGAAATCTGCAGGTAGGCATGACAAGTCCTATGTGCTCAGCAGAAGCAACAACCAAATCAATACACACTGACACCAATCCATTTTACATCGAAAACCTCTCAACTCGAGAGGAAAACCCATGGGCCGAAACCACCCAATTTTTTCCCACTATTATCAAATAGGGATACAACTTGCTTCTCTAGAGAGCACTAGATGACGATCTCATACATCAAGATTTGGGGCACGAGAGCTAGGGATCAGAGCAATCTCACAAAAAATGGTGTAACCACAACTTGAAGGAGACAAGGTAGTAGATCCAGGACTTCACAACCTTATGGGCAGAGCCCGGTGCTTGACTCAGTTTCTTACTTCAACTTCTCCTCTTTCCCTTCTCTCTTGGTTTTCTTCTTGATGGCTCAAAATATGTAGAGCTCGTTGGGAACCCCAACAGGAAGGTATGATAAGCACAGTAGCAAGTTTTCCCTCAGTTATGAAACCAAGGTTATCGAACCAGTAGGAGTAAGGAAACAACTCTAAGGTGTTGCTAACAACTTGGAATCCTGCACAACACAACCATAGAACTTTGCCCCAACTTACAATGAGGTTGCAATATCACTGGTTTTGCTAAAAACAAAGAATTAAACGTATAGTGTGGAAGATAATAATTGCTTGTAGAAAGTAAATAGTAAATGGTAAACAGTAGATGGTATATCAATGGTAAAGGAATGGACTAGGGTCCATAGTTCACTAGAGGTGTTTCTCCTTAAGATAAATAGCATGTTGGGCGAACAAATTACAGCAGGGCAATTGACAGATTGAGAAAGCATAACAATGCATATACTAGACATCTTGACTCCTATGAGATTTGATTGGGCATTACAACATAATACATAGACCATAATCCAACTGCATCTATGACTAATAATCCACCTTTTATCATCCGAACCTCTTTCAATATTAAGTTGCAAGCAACAGATAATTGCATTAAGCAAAGTATGTAAAGTAAACAATATGATTGCCCCATAGACAAAGGATTGTTGTTTTCTCCCTAGTAGCAACAACACATCTACAACCTTAGAGATTTCTATCACTTCCCCAGATTACTAGAGGCATGAACCCACTACCGAGCATAAATACTCCCTCTTGGAGTTGCAAGCATCTACTTGGCCAAGATAGCTACTAACAACGGAGAGCATGTAAGATCCCAAATAACATAGGCATGATAGAATCAATAATCAGTCTGACATAGTATCTCAATATCCATCAGACCCCCACAAACACAACATGTAGGATTACAAATAGTGTTGGAGTTCGCAGCATAGAAAACAAAAAAATTCCTACGATAGGAACTATACGCCAAGATCTATCTACTAGATACAAGCAACGGGTGGATATACATCCATAGAGAACTTACCCTCGAAGACAACAAAGATTTGTTAACGAGTTGGAACTCGTGGATGATGTAGTCGTACACTTGCCGATCTCAAGATTGTGATGAAGTCCAGCAGGTCCGGCTCCAGCACGTCCATCAGATCCAGCTCCAACAAGTCCAGCACCACCAAGTCCAACACCGCAAAGCAGTGGTGCATCCGTGATCGCACACACGTCCGGTACCCCGACAACCTCCGTCCCTCGCTCCAGCAAAGCAGCGTAAGCAGCAACTCCTTTCCAGATAAAGCCACCGGGAACATGTATCTCGCTAATCCGAGACCATGGGGAATAACTAGAGGGGGAGAGATATCCTTCATGAGGAGGTGTGAGGAAGAAGGAGTGAGAGGGGGGCCTTTTATAGGAGGAGGGGAGGGTGTCCCTTCACCTCCCCCATTCATGTGGTGGTAACCCCCTCCACATTAAAATGCCCCTTCACATTCTCTTTTAAAGTCTCCACTTTAAATGCATTAAATTTCTCCAAATTTAATGCTCTCTCATTTAATAAAACTCTTTTATTAATTTTATTCAGAATTTTGTTAATTACTTTAATTAACAAACATTCACATAAAACCCCCTGCAACATTTCAATATTACATGCAGAACCAATTTCAGCAATTTCACCCGAAACAGTTTCGGTGTCTATTGAAATAATTCCAGCGCTTTCTTAAATCTTTATCTGAAACATATTTGATCCAAATGGTGTTGGTATCCCTTAAGTGTGTCACCCTACAGTTCACGAATAATGTAGACATGATCGAGACCCCTCTCAGATCAATAATCAGAAGCAGGACCTTCAACGATGACTTCTGTGATCGTGAGAACCTTTAACGCTAGTACCTAAATCCCTTTGTCTCATGATATAATACATGTCTGAGATTCGATCATCGGTATCCAAATACCTAGTTTGATCTCGTTACCGACATGCACTCTTTTCTCGTTCCCGTGATATAACATTCTAGTGATCACATCACTTGCTTGCAAGCTATTTTAATGTGATATCACCGAGAGGGCTCAGAGTATATCTATCCATCACCGGGATGGACAAATCCCACTCTTGATCCATGAGCCTCAACATAACACCTTTGTAGCACTGAACCCACCTTTATAGTCACCCTGTTATGGTGTGACGTTTGATGTTATCAAGATACTCTTCCGATGTTAGCAATTAACATGATCTCATGGTCTAAGGACTAAGATTATTTCGTATGATGTTATAGCAATATAAACATAATGACTCTGATCGTAATGCTATACTTCGGATGAATTTTCATCACATCATTCCACCAATATTGTGACCTCGTTATTGACAACATTCAATGTCCATGATCAGGAAACCTTGATCATCTTGTTAATCAACGAGCTAGTTTATATGAGAGGCATTACTAGTAACTTTGTATTTTGTTTATTAAACACACATGTATTAATGTTTCCAATTAATACAATTATAGCATGTAAAATAAACATTTATCATAAACATGGAATAACCACTTTATTATTGCCTCTCGGGCATATTCCCTTCAGTCTCCCACTTGCACTAGAGTCAATAATCTAGTTTGAAAAACTTTGCGTATTGAACACCTATGGCTTTCTGGTGTTGCATATACGCGATTGCTAATGGTTATAACATAAACTCCAGATCTGACAGTTTCAGGTCCGTGTGTATTTGCATGTCTTTGCGTCTCTACGCATCACTCATTCTCAAATGAGATGGCATTGTATAAATTTTGGTCCTTTGGTGAGACCTTTAGTTTGTTCGGGTTAAAATATGTTGATATTATTGTCATAAAATATATCTTGCTTATCTTGCTTCTAGTCATTTTATGGAGTCAGGGCCCATCATCGCTTCTTTGCATGTAGTCGGTTCATCATTGTCAAAACAATAACGACTTGCTTATCAAATCACACTATTTGATTCTCACCGACCCACACGGTTCAATAGGAACTCTAATCTCCGAGATCACAACCTTTGTAATCACGGGAGCCATGAGCATTGTGGCCGCCACCGGGACACTTTCCGGCGCTGCGCTACTTAGCATATACAACTAAGGTTAAACAACCTTATCAAAGTTCTATTGTCCTCCCACTTAACTTTTCGCGAAAAACTCCTTCTCAAGAAACTTGACATTCCAAGTAACAAACTCTTTTGTCCTCGGTGTTATGGATAAATTCCCAACAAATTCTTTGGGATAACCTACAAAGACGTGCTTATCCGACTTTGGTTGTAAACATTTTACTTATGCATACCATACCAAAATTTAAGAAAAACAATTCGGGTTTTATCCCGAACCATAACTTATATGGTGTCATTTCAACGGATCATGATGGTGCTCTTTTCAGTGTAAAAGCGATAGTCTCTAAAGCTTAAATCCTTAAAACATAATGGCAGTTTTATAAATGACACCTTTGATCTTACCATGTCAAAGATGGTTTGATTTCATCTCTCGAATATGCCATACTCATATGGTTTATTGGGAAACACAAATCATGGAACAATTTCTCAAATCTTAAGTGTTTTGCTAAACATGTAACTCAAATATCTTCCTTTATGATCAAATCATAAACTCTTTTATTTTCTTGTTACAATGATTTTTCACTTCATCTTGAAAGACTTTGAACAATTTTAAAATGTTTCATACTTCTTCCTTATTAAGTAAATATATAGATATATTCACTCAAATTTCTGGAGAAAGCATATGAAGCAAAAAGATCCATCACATATGGCTACATATAATGGACTATATACATCAATATGTATAATATCCGATAAGTTAGTCACCCGTTCCTCTTTGGCCTATGGACGGAGTTTCAATTATCTCAAGGAAAGTCTCACAAGCGTCAGTTGATCAAAATCAAAGACTCCAAAAATCCATCAACATGGAGTTTCTTCATGTTTTCTTTCCAATATAATTTAAACAGCGATGTCACTTCATAAGTGATCTTTCAATCATTTGTCTTGCGACATTTTAGCAATAGTGTTTATGGATGTGATTTCTCCCACTAGACTTGTAAAAGTTCATCCATCCTTTATGGAATACGGTAATTATTTGAACAACCATTGTTCTCATAATACCGGAACAAAATAACAATTATTAAAAACAAATCTTGAAGGCTAGGTTTGACGACAATGAAAAACACAATAACACTTTATTTGTTTTCGATGAACATCATCACTTATTCTCTTGCTAGTTGCTTAGGCCATTGCAGTTCATGAATTACGTTGTCCTGTATGACACTTCATACCAACCAATTCGGTATCCAATACCGGTATCCAATACCTCAGAACCACATTGTTTAACAAGCAAGGAATACAGTCATAACATGTATATCTTCTATATACCTAAGTTGGACATCTCCAACCTTTTCTTTTCTGCCAAATATTTTATAGATTCTCTTTCAACAATTCACTTTATTTTAAAAGAATCTATCAACATCAATAGTGGTGTTATTCACATGACACATAGTACAAAGCTTGTATATAGTCAAATACTAATACCTTTGGACTTGCACTTTGAAGTGGATCACCATCATCAAATGTTTGGTATTCTTTCAAAAAAATCCATTCTTTAGTAATATTTTAGTGTAGTAAACATTTTACTTACATCTTCTATTCATCCTTATCATGACAACTTTCATGGTCAAGCTACTATAGCCTATAAGGAAGAATGACGAGTATAATTTTAGTTCCCGAAACCTTTTGGGAGATTTGGATGCCTAGCATCTCCATCCTTCACAAATTCTCATACAATATGAGAACATGTATTTTGCTAAATTATACTCTATCATAATGCAACCAAAAACATTGTTTCAGATATCACAATATCTTCCACACATGATGGTTTCTGAAATAATTATTTCAGCTCCTAGATAACCTCGATATTAAAACAACTTTTGTATATCAAGAATCATGGAGGCAAGCATGCTAATTAAGATACTAACATTCGAATTCTTACTCTTCATTTAATACTACTTATTAAACTTCATGGAGTAAATAGAGTTTGCTGAAAGTTTGCAATAGGACTTCTAATCTTTAAATTGACATTCAAAACAATACGATACCAGTTCGTAAAGTAAATATCCAGAATTATAATTAAAACTAAGTGTAAGGTAGTAAACAGATGCCAATGACTACAACAAATTATGCAAATTCACTTCGATTTAGTTTATGAAAAATTGAGTTCGACTAATCCAAATTAGAAATGAACTCCCACTCAAAAACAACATCCCTCGTGCCTTTTTGGTGATTACATGAACCAAATCCACTACACCAAGTCCGATCATCACGTGAGTCGGTGCAGCTTCAAAGGCGAGTATCAATATGGGCATCATATCAACTATATGACTCATGCTTAACCTTTCGGTCCGTGTTCCGAGGCCATGTCTGGACATGCTAGGCTCGCCAAGTAAGAACCTTAGTACTCGCGTTTGTAAAACTGTCTTACACCCGTTATATGAAAGCGTAGAGTCGAGTACACCCGATCATCACGTGATGTCTCGAAACACGATCCATAGAACGGTGCATACTTAAGGAAGAACACATTTTTATCTTGATATCTAAATGAGGTATCATCTTAAAATGCTACTAAAACGCCAAACTAGCAATATGAGATGCAAACATCTAATGTGTAAAGTGAGATGATATGGTCCATGCATTTGATCTCTATCATATGCATCATGGTATGATCTCTATCATTCCTTTGTGTGTAAGACCAAGGTCTATGGAACTTACACGTTAGGTGTGTTGTAAGAGTATCTATCATACATCTACTTACAACATTACCATATCATGACACTAGCCGAGCAATGATCTAAACTAGATGCCTCTAATTTATCCATTGCAAGTTTTACGTGGCTTAGGGCTTTCGGAGATAGAACCGTTCGTACCTACAAACATGGAACCACAACGAGGATAACCAAGTTATTAGCAACTCGTTGTAAATCAGATATTGACTATAGTAGGAGAGGCAGACACCCGCCAGCCACTTATGCAAAACTAGTTGCATGTCAGTCGTGGAACCGGTCTCATGTATGATGACATGTAAGGTTGGTCCGGGCCGCTTCATCCCACTATGCCACCAATATCCAAAATACATAGAAGATGCAATAACATGATCATCATCGCCCACATATAAACATATGTGTACTACCCGTGCAAAGCACCTACGCATAGATCAGGCTCTGATACCACTGTTGGGGTTCACAGCATAGAAAACAAAATTTTTCCTATGATGGGAACTATACGCCAAGATCTATCTACTAGATACAAGCAACGGGTGGATATACATCCATAGAGAACTTACCCTCGAAGACAACAAAGATTTGTTAACGAGTTAGAACTCGTGGATGATGTAGTCGTACACTTGCCGATCTCAAGATCGTGATGAAGTCCAGCAGGTCCGGCTCCAGCACGTCCATCAGATCCAGCTCCAGCAAGTCCAGCACCGCAAAGCAGTGGTGCATCCGTGATTGCACACACGTCCGGTACCCCGACAACCTCCGTCCCTCGCTCCATCAAAGCAGCGGAAGCAGCAACTCCTTTCCAAATAAAGCCACCGGGAACATGTATCTCGCTAATCCGAGACCATGGGGAATAGCTAGAGGGGGAGAGAGATCCTTCACGAGGAGGTGTGAGGAAGAAGGAGTGAGAGGGGGGCCTTTTATAGGAGTAGGGGAGGGTGTCCCTTCACCTCCCCCATTCATGTGGTGGTAACCCCCTCCACATTAAAATGCCCCTTCACATTCTCTTTTAAAGTCTCCACTTTAAATGCATTAAATTTCTCCAAATTTAATGCTCTCTCATTTAATAAAACTCTTTTATTAATTTTATTCAGAATTTTGTTAATTACTTTAATTAACAAACATTCACATAAAACCCCCTGCAACATTTCAATATTACATGCAGAACCAATTTTAGCAATTTCACCCGAAACAGTTTCGGTGTCTATTGAAATAATTCCAACGCTTTCTTAAATCTTTATCTGAAACATATTTGCTCCAAATGGTGTCGGTACCCCTTAAATGTGTCACCCTACGGTTCGCGAATAATGCAGACATGATCGAGACCCCTCTCAGATCAATAATCAGAAGTGGGGCCTGGAGATCCATACTGACTCCTACACATTCAACGATGACTTCTGTGATCGTGAGAACCTTTAATGCTAGTAACTAAATCCCTTTGTCTCATGATATAATACATGTCCGAGATTCGATCATCGGTATGCAAATATCTAGTTTGATCTCGTTACCGACATGCACTCTGATACGTCCATTTTGAATCACTATTCTATGTCTTAATTCACTATTATTCATTGATATATTTCATATTGGGAGGCGATACTTATGTTATTTCATCTATTTTTGCATGGTTGATGACTTTTGGAGCATGGACCGCTGCAGTCAGGATTCTGATGGAAAAGGTGTTGTTTGGAGGCAAAATTCGCGAAGATCAAAAAATCCAGGAAAATATACCGAAAATCCTATTTTTCCACAAGACTAAGGATGCCAGAAGATGAAGTGGAGGTGGGCCACAGGGGGCCCACACCACCCCATGGCGCGGGCAGGCCTAGCCGTGCCAGGGAGTGGTGTGGCCGCCCTGCCCCACTCCAGCCTCTCCCCTCTGGCGTATATCAACCTCCCGAAACCCTAAGACTCGGGGAGCGACCACCGAAAGATTCCGCCGCCTCTGCGGGGCGGAAAACACCGAGAGAGAAAGATCTCTCCGGCAGACAGATTTCTACCGGGGGAATTCCTTCCCGGAGAGGGAAGATCGTCGCCATCAACACCACCATCAAGCTGGACTTCATCGGGATCATCATCATCATCATCAACACTATCATCACCATCAACACCCTCATCACCATCTCCATATCGCTGTAACAATTGCGTTGAATCTTGCTATGGTTCATAGGGGAAACTTTCCCGGTGTTGATTACTCTTTGTAGTTGATGCTATTGAGTGAACCGTTGAATTATTGTTTATGTTCAGATTGTTATACATCATTATTCCATCTCTGATCATGATCAATATGATGTCTTATGAGTAGTTCGTTTTGTTCTTGAGGACATGGGAGAAGTCTTGTTGTTAGTAATGGAGTTGCGTTGAGAAAGATTCAATAGATTGTTATTTAAGTTGTGGTGTACTTCTTCTAGTGGTGTCATGTTAATGTCGACTACATGACACTTCACCTATATGGGCCTAGGGGAATGCATTGTGTATTTGGCTACTAATCGTAGGGGTTGCCGTAGTGACAGAAACCTGAACCCCCGTTAGGAAACCATTGCACAAGGGACGTAAGGGTCTTAGAGTTTAAAGCTGTGGTTAGGTTTCTACCTTAAATACTTTCTTGTACTTATGGATGTTTACAAGGGGTTTAATCACAAGTATGTATTAGTCTTGGATGGGGCGGTACATTAGCCACCCACACAACACTTAGCAAGCTAGAGAAGATTAATCGACCATATGAAGCGAAAGCACTTGACAGTCTTCCCATGTGTCCTCGGGAACATTTGGTCATCTATAGAAATACAACCGGCTTGTCCTTTGCTGCATAAAGGATTGGGCCACTTGCTGCATTTATTCCTAATGTCTTTTGTTTACTCGTACTTTGTTTACTTGCTTTATCAAAAACCCCTAAAAATCCGTTTGCTAAGTATTTGCAGAGAATTCTTGATCCATACCACTAGCCAGCACCTTCTGCTCCTCGTTGGGTTTGACACTCTTACTTATCGAAAATACTGCGATACACCCCCTATACTTGTGGGTCATCAAGACTATTTTCCGCGCTGCCGGGAGTGAAGCGCTATTGGAGAGTGGAACCGGTAAAGGAAACGCTCATTGTGAGTATTGTTTACTTTTGCTAGTTGCTTTATTTTCGTTATGGATAATTCTCTGAGTTTCTTATTTGGTAATGCTACTACCACTGCTAAGGTAGTAGATAAGCCACCACCTGCTGAGAAAGATGTTTTCAAAATACCTACAAGAATTATTGATCGTGTTATGGATAACTACTATGTTGGGGATGGAACTGTCCATCCCGGTGATCATTTACTCTTTATACACGAATTATGCGGGTTGTTCAAGTGTGCAGGTATTACTACAGATCAAGTTAAGAAGAAGTTATTCTCATTATCGCTGAAAGGAAGAGCTGAGGAATGGTATAAGCTGCTGAAGAACGGTCAAGCTCTGGAATGGGAGGAAAAAGTGCCTCTCTTTTATTCAAAGTTTTATCCTCCTAGTGAGATTCATAAGGATCAGAATCAAATATACAACTTTTGGCCTCTTGATGGAGAGAGTACAGCTCAAGCTTGGGGAGATTGAAGTTACTAATGCTCAAATGTCCCATTCATGAGCTCCCCAACAATATTATTATCAATAACTTTTATGCAAGGCTCCCTCTACATGATAAGGATTTATTGGATGCTTCTTGTGCTGGATCATTCACTCGTATGGAAGAAGAAGCTAAATGGGACCTTCTGGATCGTATTAAAGACAATGCTGAAGCTTGGGAGAATGACAAAGGTAGAAAGTCAGGTATAAATTATGATTATGAATGCATTGAATCTTTTATGGGAACTGATGACTTTCAAAATATTAAAAATGCTTATGGTCTAGACTCTCAAGCTATTGCTTCTTATTTTAAGGCTTTTACTTCCTATATTGAAGTGCCTAAAAAGAAGTGGAATACGTATCATGAACCTTATAAATATATTGCTAAGAGTGTTCCTGCAAGAAATACTGAAGTTTATACTGCTAATCATGTTTTACCTGAACCTTATATTGAGAAAATGCCTTTCCCGGTTAAGGTAAAGGAACATTCTATGATGGCTAGTATGGTAGATGAAAGTATGAATAAAGCTGTTGAACCTGATGAAAACATGGTTGATGAACCTATTGTAGAAAATGTGAAAGACTTTGTCACTAAGTATGAGAAATAGGGACACACTATCCTTTGTAAGGATACCTCCAATGTTGTTTCACATAGTACTGTTATGAGAGCTAGTATTCCCGTGTTTTCTGTTAGAATAAGTGATCATTGCTATGATAGTCCTTGTGATAGATATATTGTTAAGTTTATGCATGATACTGAAAGTTATTATGAGAGAGGGAAAAGTGTTCTTATGTATCTCAATAATATCAAGTTTCCTCGTTTTATGCTGAAAGTTTTTATGTTGCACTTCTTTTGCTTTCTTATGCAAGTTGCCTATGGTTTGAACAACTTGTTTGTTTACAAAATCCCCTTGCATAGAAAGTGGGTTAGACTTAAATGTGTGTGTTTTTGCTTCTTAATGCTCTCTTTCACTTCAAATCATATCCCTATGAGAGCTTCCTCAAAATTATCATGCCCATCTTAATGGCTATAAAGAAAGAGCTTTATGGGAGACAGCCCAATTTGTTTTTGCTTTCAGTTTGTTTTTGTTTTCTTTGAGTCTTGGAAGTTATTACTTTGGTAATAACCCCTCCTTATCCGTTTTGTTTGGTTTTTGTGTCAAGATCAACCTCTAATGAGAGAGAAGTAAGATTTGGGGAAGTTGCTGTCCCGAAACAGATTTTTGTGCTTCACCGTAAAAATTCGTGAGAGACCTCTGTCTGTCGGATTGAGCTGTAATTTTTTGTGCTTCTGACCCAGGTTGTTATTTAACTTGCGTTAGTTTTGCACTTTTTGATTTGAGCAACAGAAGATTTTCGAAAAAATTGATCTTTACCTGCTGGTCTGTTTTGACAGATTTTGCCAATCTTGCATTTGCTTCTTTATTCGATTTCCTTTTTGAATTCTTTTTGGGTTTTCGGAAGGAGTTGCTACAGCAGCTTTTGTTTTGATGGTTTTCAGTTGAAGTTGGACCCAAAAGGTTTTATCACTTCACTTATACTAATGTTGCTAATGAGAACTGTGTGAAGTTTTGTGTGAAAGAAATTTCCAGGAAGTGGAGATAATGGTGTAATAAGAAAGAGAAGGGTTTTATGACTCAAGTAATAAGTGTATGAAGATGAAGATATTGATGTTATTCAAAAGATGACTCCGGAGAAATTCATTGAGGACCAAATTTAGAGACCTGCAGAGTCTGTTTCCAACTAGGTAATGGTTCTGGTAAGAAAAGTTCCGCAAAAATACTATCCAACAATATTTTTGCAGTTTTTAGTCAATAAGGAAAGCTACAAAGCGAAAAAGGGACGGAACTGGAGCCGGGGTGGCCCACACCACCCCATGGCGCGGGCCCACCCCTGGCCGTGCCACCAGGTGGTGAGGCCACCCAGGACTCCGCCTCCGACTCGTTTTCACCCAGTACCTTCCTTTTGATATGAAACATCATAATATATAACCCCTGGATCCCCCGAGGTCCGTATATTGTGTTTTCGTCGTGTTTTTGTTTCGATCTGTTTCTGCCAGGACCTAGTCTTTGAAAGCTTAGAAGCACGATGGTGTCTGCCAAGGATAAAGGAAAGGAGCCTATGGAGGAAGACCTCCAAGACCCCGGGAAGGAGAAGGAGATCAAGAGTGAAGGTGAAGAGGAGGCAAAGCACACCAGCACTACCGTTGCAAGCATTGGAGTGGTGTCGAACCCTGCCAGGATCAGAAGGACGGCACGGATGTCAACTGGAGGGAAGCTGCCGCGTCACTGTTTGGCACCAAGGACACCCTCTCCAAACACCAAGAGTACCTTCCATACCTTTACCCATAACCATGCAGGAAAAGAAGACTCCAAGTGGGAAGAATGGAAGAAGAATCACCAGAGCTGTGATCCACAAACTGAAATGATTATGGGCCGCATTGAGCACAACTCGGAGTTGATTCGTACTCTCACCTTCGAGATTGAGGACTTTGGGAAGCTGATCAAAGAGCTCATCAAGAGGATACCACCACCACCTAAGGAGTAATTCGTCATCAGGTTTGGCATCCCCTTGGTTTGTTCCAAGCTTGGGGGAGTGCCGTGGTATCATATCACTATCTTCTATCTTTTTACTTTATTAGTAGAGTCATATCATGAATAGAGGAGTTATTTTGTAGTATGATTTGCATTATGGAAGTGTCCCCTATCTCGTTAGATATGTATCCCTTGGTGTGAGTTTCCGTTATGGAATACTAATGAGAAGTTCTATCATTCACTCTTTTGCATAGCTTATGCTAGTTTTCAATTCGTGGTTATATGATTGATCTTGTTGTTAGTATTGGTATCACTTTGGGATCATTGAGTTAATTTAGTTGGTTTTGGAAAACCTAGCTCGGTCAGTAGCAGCACCTTTTTGAGAGTTGAAAACAAAAAAGATAGAAGTAATCTAGAGAAAAATAATTTCATCATCTTTCTTTCTTGATTTGCTCATAAGTCTAGTATTCTCTAGTTAAGATCTTTTGTGCTTCCAAGGAAGATTGCATGTTTGTCTTTATCATTTGTATGCTTGGTTGTTTCCTTCAAGTCGTGTACTTGCTACCCAGCCTTGGTAGCCAAAAACCTGTACTGAGAGGGTATTCTTCTCGTGCATCCACCTCCTTTAAACCAAAACCTTTGCCATTTGTGTCCACCATACCTACCTAGTAGCATTATTGCTATTCCAAGTAAATTCTTGTTTTATCTACCTCCCAAATTAAACTTGTTATGTGAAAATTAGTGATTAAAGCTCTCACGAACTTGATGGCACACTTTACTTTCTTGCATTTAATAAACTTGAACCATTGTGCTCACCTATGTTGCGTATATGCATGCGCTTTGTAAGTTGTGAATTAGCAGAACCATGTTGTCATGGGGAACGCTTTCAACATTGCACTGGTACTTTGTACCAAGTTGATATCATGTTCTATTGTCTATGGATGTCGTCGGTGTGAAATGAAAGAGGAGCTTGTAAGTCCATGGAGTTATGCATATGTGTTAGAGAAACGCCTGGGCCGCTGGTCTAATCCATGTTGACATGGTGGAAACCTGCAGCGTAACCATAACGAGTATCTATGAAGCATTCTTCTTATAAAAAAAGAGCCCCATATTGAGAAAAAGAGATATTATGAAAAGAGGAAAGAGAGAAAAAAAGCACCATATTCCCATGGTAAATAAGAAGATTGTTGAGATACTTGTTGTCTGCTTGCCTTGTCATTTTGATATGGGGATTCTTCCGTATCATCGGGCAAGGGGTACCCCGTTGGCGGTTCTCAATGATACACATATGCTTATGATGACAAGAACTTACCGGTGACTAAACTTGAGTAGCATGAGGAGCGGCCCTCGTATTCAAGGGACATGAGATTCTCAACTTACAACTTGTCAATGCATATCCTCATTTTTGATCACTTTAACCTTAATCACCTAAAGATGCCTATGATAGGGGCAATGAGAGCTGAAAGCTAGTAAGTATCATAATTTTTGGGAGCTCTTTATGAGACTTGCAATCCCTCGCCTCTTTGAAGGGCCTTTCTTTTACTTTGTAGTTGAGTCAGTAAACCTACTCCCTTCTATCTCAGCAAGTATTTTGAGTTGATGTGTTTCATTCATTCATATGATGATTTATTCAATCATGTTTCTTATGTTCCTTGTTTTGCACATTGCTCTTATCTTGAAGTTTACTACTTTGAAAGCTTTCATTGAAAACCAGCTATTTGTGAACTCCAACAAATTATCAACTATTCTTCGACCAAGAGCTAAGTTTGCCATTACCAATTATGATTCACTTTATGTATCTTTATTGTGTTTCCTTTACTTATTACAAGTTTGGTTGTATAATAGTGAGTTGTCTTCTATTATGATCTATGCTTTGGATGAATGTGATGCTTCTTGTCCGTATCCTTTTATCGACTCTTCACTCCATAAACTTGAGGTCATGTTTATTGAGCTCAGTTTCGCTTGGGGACAAGCGAAGTCTAAGCTTGGGGGGAGTTGATACGTCCATTTTGCATCACTATTCTATGTCTTAATTCACTATTATTCATTGATATATTTCATATTGGGAGGTGATACTTATGTTATTTCATCTATTTTTGCATGCTTGATGACTTTTGGAGCATGGACCGCTGCAGTTAGGATTCTGATGGAAAAGGTGTTGTTTGGAGGCCAAATTGGCGAAGATCACAAAATCCGGGAAAATATACGGAAAATCCTATTTTTCCAGAAGACTAAGGATGCCAGAACATGAAGTGGAGGTGGGCCACAGGGGGCCCACACCACCCCATGGCGTGGGCAGGCCTAGGCCGCGCCAGGGAGTGGTGTGGCCGCCCTGGCCCACTCCAGCCTCTCCCCTATAGCGTATATCAACCTCCCGAAACCCTAAGACTCGGGGAGCGACCACAGAAAGATTCCGCCGCCTCTGCGGGGCGGAAAACACCGAGAGAGAAAGATCTATCCGGCAGACAGATTTCTGCCAGGGGAATTCCTTCCCGGAGAGGGAAGATCGTCGCCATCAACACCACCATCAAGCTAGACTTCATCGGATCATCATCATCATCATCACCACCATCATCACCATCATCACCCTCATCACCATCTCCATATTGCTGTAACAATTGCGTTGAATCTTGCTATAGTTCATAGGGGAAACTTTCCCGGTGTTGATTACTCTTTGTAGTTGATGCTATTGAGTGAACCGTTGAATTATTGTTTATGTTCAGATTGTTATACATCATTATTCCATCTCTGATCATGATCCATATGATGTCTTGTGAGTAGTTCGTTTTGTTCTTGAGGACATGGGAGAAGTCTTGTTGTTAGTAGTGGAGTTGCATTGAGAAAGATTCAATAGATTGTTATTTAAGTTGTGGTGTACTTCTTCTAGTGGTGTCATGTGAACATCCACTACATTACACTTCACCTATATGGGCCTAGGGGAATGCATTGTGTATTTGGCTACTAATCGTAGGGTTTGCCGGTGTGACAGAAACCTGAACCCCCGTTAGGAAACCATTGCACAAGGGACGTAAGGGTCTTAGAGTTTAAAGCCGTGGTTAGGTTTCTACCTTAAATACTTTCTTGTACTTACGGATGTTTGCAAGGGGTTTAATCACAAGTATGTATTAGTCTTGGATGGGGCGGTACATTAGCACAGGTTCACCCACACAACACTTAGCAAGCTAGAGAAGATTAATCGGCCATATGAAGCGAAAGCACTTGATAGTCTTCCCATGTGTCCTCGAGAACGTTTGGACATCTATAGAAATACAACCGGCTTGTCCTTTGCTGCATAAAGGATTGGGCCACTTGCTGCATTTATTCCTACTGTCTTTTGTTTACTCATACTTTGTTTACTTGCTTTATTGAAAACCCCTAAAAATCCGTTTGCTAAGTATTTGCAGAGAATTCCTGATCCATACCACTAGCCAGCACCTTCTGCTCCTCGTTGGGTTCGACACTCTTACTTATCAAAAATACTGCGATACACCCCCTATACTTGTGGGTCATCACACTCTTTTCCTGTTCCCGTGATATAACATTCTAGTGATCACATCACTTGCTTGCAAGCTATTTTAATGTGATATCACCGAGAGGGCCCTGAGTATATCTATCCGTCATCGGGATGGACAAATCCCACTCTTGATCCATGAGCCTCAACATAACACCTTTGTAGCACTGAACCCACCTTTATAGTCACCCTGTTACGGTGTGATGTTTGATGTTATCAAGATACTCTTCCGGTGTTAGCAATTAACATGATCTCATGGTCTAAGGACTAAGATTACTTCGTATGATGTTATAGCAATATAAACATAATGACTCTGATCATAATGCTATACTTCGGATGAATGTTCATCACATTATTCCATCAATGTTGTGACCTCCTTATTAACAACATCCAATGTCCATGATCAGGAAACCTTGATCATCTTGTTAATCAACGAGCTAGTTTATATGAGAGGCATTACTAGGAACTTTGTATTTTGTTTATTAAACACACATGTATTAACGTTTCCAATTAATAAAAGTATAGCATGCAAAATAAACATTTATCATAAACATGGAATAAGATAATAACCACTTTATTATTGCCTCTCGGGCATATTCCCTTCAAATAGATGATCTTGATCATGAACGGAGCTCACAAGATCTAAACATGATATCACAAAGGAGGAGAACCAACCATCTTGTTGGAAATATGCCCTAGAGACAAATAGTAGTAAGGACTATTATCATATTTCATATAGTTTATGATTAAGTTTTATATCATGCTATAACTGTATTGAGTGGAAACATCAATGCACGTGTGATATACAAACAACCAGGGGTTCCCAGTGAAACTCTAGTCACTGGTTCATTGGTACAGATGGTCATGTTTCCTGATCATGTGGCATGTATGCCAGTTGGAAATGGGGTCATCTCATTCTGAGAATGAGATGATGAACCAATACCCAACCTAAACATCGTGACCCGATCATGCCATGAAATTCAAGTTACGATGATTAGAAATGGATCCTTGTAGACTATTCCTTAGACCGTTAGGCTATATCAATCCCTGTCTCCCGAGAGTGCTTTGATAGCATCAAGCGCCACTTGGTAATACAGTGGTTATAAAGGTGTGTTCAGGTAATCGGAGGAAACTGTTGAGGCAATATATGTCAAGAGCGGGATTTGTCTGTCCATGTGACGGGAAGATACTCAAGGGACCACTCGGAGAAGTTATATCCAATAGCTGCGTAACGTGTGATTTGATCACAGGGATATCACTTGTTGGAACGAGTCAAGTAGCATTGTTAGTAACGAGATGGAACACGACATGGTGATGTCATTGATCAGATCTCGGGCAATGCAAGTATCGAGAGACAAAGGGAATAAGACATGACTGTCCCGGTTCAAACGACGAAAGATCTTCGTGGAATGCACAGGGGTCACATGGCCATCCAGGTCCCTCTGTCGATCATTGGTGCGGGAGTGTCCCGACCATGTCTAGAGTGTTCCCGAACCGTGGGGTATCATGCTTAAGGGCTTGATGATGCTTAGAGAGTGTTTATAGGATCGGTAGAATCGCCGAAGAATAGTAGAGAGAAAACCGGAAGGGTTTCGGTAAGTCCGGAGGATGTCCGGAGTGGAGATGGAAGTGTTCAATAACCACGGAGGTTGAATAATATGTGAATGAATGTTAAATATTGATTTAATCATTTATTCATAATTATTTAATAAAGAGAAAAATCAATTTAAATGGTCAAAGGCTTAATGGGCCAATTCCCGGAGGGGAGAGGGCCCATTAGGAAAAGGAGAGAGGGAGAAGGGGCCAAGGGGGTGGCCGACGCCCTAGTGGGCCAGCCCCCCCCCCATGCGGGGCCCATGGGGGTGGCCGGCGGTGCCACCCCTTCCCCCCTCCTCTCCTTTAGTCCCACCCCGGGACTTTGAGGGAGGTAGTACCTCCCCTCCCCCTATATATAGTGGGGGTATTTGGCCAAATAAAATACAACCAATAAAAAAAGGTCTTCTCACTTTTGGGAGGACCTCTAATTGATATTTTCTCTCTCCTCCTCTCTCTCTCATGACTGTGGTCCCAAGTATGGACAGCGCGAACGAGAGACATCTTCACCGCAGAGCGCCCGGCTCATGGATTCGGATCCGGAGCTCTACTCCGAATCGCCATCGGATCGTGGAAGCGGAGTCATCGTCAGGCACCAGACATGTGTAACTCCCCGCGAGGTGTCGCACTTGAGGCACTCAAGTCGTTGGAGTGCAAGAACTTCATCACGACCTTGAGGTCGGCTTCGGCTTGTCTACATCAACCACGCTCTCCTGAGCGTTGACAAAGCTTTTTGGTCTTCAAGGGTAAGTTCGCGAAAAGCCCCTCCCGTTACTGTATTACTAATATATAGGTCCTGGAAGCTTCAGGGGTTCAGGGGCGTAGGGTAAAAATTATTATTTTCATACGCGGAACCCCTACAGTGGTATCAGAGATAGATCTATGCGTAGTAATGCTAGTACGGGTAGAACACACGAGATGTAGCGTGTGGGCGTTGATCTTTTAGTTGTTACCCTCCCACATGTACTTGTGTATACCGCAGTAATGTTTGATGAAGCGGCCCCCAACCGACTTTACACGTTCATTCGCGAGACTGGTCCACGCTTGACATACGGCTTATACCATATAAAGTGGCTTAGGGGGGTGTATGTCTCTCTCGCATTAGTTGGTATGCCATTTGCAACGGAGGGCCCTGAAAGGGGTGTAGTAGAGACAACTACTTGATCAGCGTTGTGCTGAAAGTTCGTAGGTAAGAATTGTTCTTGTGTGAAAGCCCATTCAGCCACGTAAAACATGCAAAGATAAAGTAGAGGCGTCTAACTTTGTTTTGCAGGGGGGCGTTGCTTTGTGATATGGTTGTGGCAAAGGTAAAGTGATTACCTTATGTTATGTAGTAGTAGATAGTCACGGCGTTGACGGACTACCACACCGGAATGACACCAGTACCCTGGTGTCTACGGCGCCGGAACCCTGGCGCCAGAATCCGATGACGACGGATGGAGATCACGAGGTGAAGGACCATATCACATCACATTTACATTCAATGTTATTGTTTGTATATCTTATTGTGTGCTAGTATTAGATACTCGACAATAGCCTAATAATATGATCCCTGTTAAAATTACCAACGATTGTGTTCCCCCTTAGTGTGCACCACCAAGAAAGTTCTTCGGTATGAGGCGACCCAGGGTGACTGGGTGTCAGACATATCTATGTTCGCTTATAGTGGGTGTAAGCCATGTTGCATAGCGAATACACTAAGGTTGAGTTGGCAAGCCTAGCACGCCATAGAAGCGTGGCCTCGGAACGATGTGACCGACTTTTAGCGTCCACCCTTGAACCCACATTGATGGCCGTGTTAATCGGGGGAGATGTGGCTGATAGGGGTCGTGTTATCACTAGGAACCCTTATGAGGATAGGTGTTTCTGAGTGGAGTTATTATTAACTCGTTTAATTATAAACTTAGTCTAAATTCCTCTTTGCAATTATAAATGTAGAAAATGGTTCTCCCTGAGATTACCTTCCCTATTGACGATTGGTTAAAAGGAGAAAAGCTCAAGTTAGATGGATCCAACTTCTCTGCATGGGTCATGTGCCTTTTCGATCCCCTTGGTGAGAACAAAGTGGCTGACTACATGATCTATGAGATGTACTTGGAGCCACCCTATTCTCATGAGACCTAGGAGCAGCGGGATCTCCGCTGCCGTCGTCGAGTGATGGCCATATTCATATTAGTGACGATGCACCTCGGAATGGAGGATGGGCTATGGCCAATGGTGGGTCTTAATCCCCGAATGGTCATGGCACATCTGAGATCGCATTTCGTGGAACAAGTGCGCATGTGGGAGTATGAGCTGATGGGGGACTTCCTCTCCATAAAGATGGAGGAGGACTCCTCACTGGATGAGCACTTATTGAGCATGTATGATGCATACATGAGTCTGGCATACTATGTGGACAACTGGTTCGCAAGCTCTTTTGTAATGGGAGTTGTGCTGCAGTCGCTACCACCAAGCTTCCAAGCACAAGTCAGGATTTGCATTATGAGAGGCGACACGGAAACACTAGATTTCCACGAGTTCATATCACATTTCAGAGGTGTGGTAGTTGAACCCGGTGTCGCTGGGGTCATCAATGACAAAGGTATATATTTGATATACCATTTTATAAATCTTATAATCTTGCAAACACATTTGCAATGTTAAGTATATTTGATATTTGTTCTATTTTGATGAAAACAGGTCCTTCGGCATGAGAGGTGCTTGCTGGAGAGGAGGTGACGTTGCGTGCTAATGGCGAGCATGATGATGATGGCCAACAACGCTCTCCCTCAACATTTATCAATTTAGTTTTTGTTTTAGGATGATTATTGTAATCAAAATATTGTGAACTTCTTTAGTGTGTCTCACACTTTGTGAGACGGTTATTCATATGAGTTTGTAACAAACAGTTGTTCCACTTTTATGAATGATTTCTATTCGTGTTCATATCTTGCTTGATTATGTGTGAATTATCCTTGTTGTTTGAAACTAATTGATAATGCATGAACATTTGTAAAATATTGAAATGCCTCAAAATACCCAACTTAAATGATATTTCATTATGGAATGAAAACCATTGTTTAAATTCAAAGTTATAATGATAATATGTGAAAGTCATTCGATTTCTTATCACATATAAATCATGCCTAAGTTCGGAAAAATAGCTTGAACACCGTGTATTACTTGAATACAAAGTGTTTTAATGAATCATTAAAAATTAATACATATTCGATGTATTGTGTTTTAACGAAAATGGTAATTATCATTAAATGATTGTTTAAATGCATAAAGAAGTTTACCAAAGGAAACATGAATATGAAACTATTTGATTTGATCAAAGTGTTTCATCAACAAAGGGTATAAAGATAAACGAGAATCTAATTACTATGATTTGATCAATAGTAATGAAATTCGACTTTATAAGAATGGCATAACAGAAATTGTGGAATGAAAAGCATTTTGAAACGTCAAAATGCAAAGCATCACAATGTGATATTAGATATCAAAGTGGGTGAATAGAAGGCACCAAATAAATCGTTGTAGTGTAGATGTAGAGACAATTAGTTCAGAAATAGTTAGCACTCAGTTAGAACATATAGTGAACCATTAGAATTCGTAAAAGTTTTGGAGTTATTCGATATAACCAAAACAATAGAGAATACGTCCTTGTAGAGTATTCATTGGAAACTTTGAATACAAAATCCATAGCTAAAACCAAAAGAAAAGCAAAACTAGTATTGCTTGGATTTTGGTACATCCTTGAGAAAACTCACTTTTAGTGATATTTCTCAATTATGGGGCAAATGGAAGATAGTGAAAAACACAATGAGGATTCAAATCCATGCATCAGAGTGTTGAGAAGCGCAACGGAAAATGTTCCTGAATGATTCTCTTCACAAAGGAAAGAATCAATGATAATGATCACTGTGTTTTCCCCACTGGTGTTTTCACTACATAAAGTAGGATTCAAAATGTAACCCATATCTTGTATGGATACATTTGTGAATCATTTGTCATGATTCTTGGAATATGACATACCTACGAACTACTAAGGAAATAATGGTAAACTAAAATTATGAGAAATCCTAATAGCAAAATTCCCTTGAGATTAGAAAGCAATTAGTTGCTGAATCTCACAAGTAAAAGGGGTTACTTGGAATTTTCCCAAATGACTGCAAAGCCATAGTGGAAAAGGGGGTGAATGACAAAAGCACAATTTGTCAAGTATTGGACGAATTCAAATGAATTTGATTCATGTGTGCTTTATGTCTAAGGATTTAAAACTAGTAATAGTACTAGTATCTCATAGTAAATCTCCAAGCTTGATATTTGATCAAAGGATTTTGAAGTTATTCAAAATAGTGAGTGGATATGCAATTTGCATAAAATTGAGTGGGAGCTATGAAAGTCTTCCTAAAACAATATGTGATTGACATATTTTTGAGTGGGAGCTTATAGGAGTAATTCTTAAGTGTGTTAAGAATGAAAGCGCAAATAATTATAAATAATGATTTATAAGATGTAGAAGTTGATAATAGGTGTATTATAATATTATGTGGTATTCCTTAAGCGATTCTAAAAGGGGTTTTAGAATAGAAGTTAATTAAGGAACTGGTCCTTAATAACTCAAATTAGGAATAGTATTAAGTTGAACATCAATGGTTGAAAGAAAGAAAAGGATGATCATCATCCACTATATTGAGAAATAGGTTCTATCTTAGTAAACCATGATGATAACTTAGCATAATATGTGATCCAAATAAGGAACGTTTAAAGGTGATTAAGTTCGAATCACAGAATGTTAAGCTGAGTTTGTCCGCAGTATCTAGTAGAGAACTGTAGACATGTTTTCCAAATCCATAAAGGATGACATATCTTAAAACATAAAGGGTTATGCTATAAGGGAATGTGTTGGAAACTCCTGCAAATACCGATTAAAGTCAAGTAGGAAGCGAGGTGAACAAAAACATTGAAAGTTGCACAGAGTGCACTAGTGTTTCGATGAATACATTTATAATAATAGATAAGGGTACCATCTAAAGTGTTGTATAATGTTATGGCGGGGCTAGTTTGATTTTAACGTAGAATGATGTGTCCCAGGGCACAGTGCCCATGAGAAAGCCCTTTAGGTTGATCTAAAGTCACTGTAGGCTCCTGGAATCAGGCCTTGTTCTGCTGCTGCCATAGCGACTATGGATACACACAGATGTTATCATGTGATGATAAAGTATTAATGTCAATCAAGGTGACATTAGTAAGTTGCAAAGGATTTGGGATTGTAAAGTACAGACCCAAGACTCAACCTCTTCCATGAGCAAGCATGTTCAGGGTACCGGATATATGGTGCCAATGATTGAGAACAAATGCAGCTAGTGTATTTATACTCTAGTGCAAGTGGGAGACTGTTGGAAATATGCCCTAGAGACAAATAGTAGTAAGGACTATTATCATATTTCATATAGTTTATGATTAAGTTTTATATCATGCTATAACTATATTGAGTGGAAACATCAATGCACGTGTGATATACAAACAACCAGGGGTTCCCAGTGAAACTCTAGTCACTGGTTCATTGGTCAATAGATGATCATGTTTCCTGATCATGTGGCATTTATGCTAGTTTGAAATGGGGTCATCTCATTCTGAGAATGAGATGATGAACCAATACCCAACCTAAACATCGTGACCCGATCATGTCATGAAGTTCAAGTTACGATGATTAGAAATGGATCCTTGTAGACTATTCCTTAGACCGTGAGGCTATATCAATCACTGTCTCCCGAGAGTGATTTGATAGCATCAAGCGCCACTTGGTAATACAGTGGTTATAACAGTGTGTTCAGGTACTCGGAGGAAACCGTTGAGGCAATTTATGTCAAGAGCGGGATTTGTCCATCCATGTGACGGTAAGATACTCAAGGGCCCACTCGGAGAAGTTATATCCAATAGCTGCGCACTGTGTGATTTGATCACAAGGATATCACTTGTTGGAACGAGTCAAGTAGCATTGTTCAGTAACGAGATTGAACACGACATGGTGATGCCATTGATCAGATCTCGGGCAATGCAAGTATCGAGAGACAAAGGGAATAAGACATGACTGTCCCGGTTCAAACGACGAAAGATCTTCGTGGAACGCACAGGGGTCACATGGCCATCTAGGTCCCGTTGTCGATCATTGGTGCGGGAGTGTCCCGACCATGTCTGGTGTGTTCCCGAACCATGGGGTATCATGATTAAGGGCTTGATGATGCTTAGAGAGTGTTTATAGGATCGGTAGAATCGCCAAAGAATAGTAGAGAGAAAACCGGAAGGGTTTCGCTAAGTCCGGAGGATGTCCAGAGTGGAGATGGAAGTGTTCCATAACCACAGCGGTTGAATAATATGTGAATGAATGTTAAATATTGATTTAATCATTTATTCATAATTATTTAATAAAGATAAAAATCAATTTAAATGGTCAAAGGCTTAATGGGCCAATTCCTAGAGGGGAGAGGGCCCATTAGGGAAAGGAGTGAGGGAGAAGGGGCCAAGGGGGTGGCCGACACCCTAGTGGGCCAGCGCCCCCCGTTCGGGGCCCATGGGGGTGGCTGGCGGTGCCACCCCTTCCCCCCTCCTCTCCTTTAGTCCCACCCCGGGACTTTGAGGGAGGTAGTACCTCCCCTCCCCCTATATATAGTGGGGGTATTTGGCCAAATAAAAGACAACCAATAAAAAAAGGTCTTCTCACTTTTGGGAGGACCTCTAATTGATATTTTCTCTCTCCCCCACTCTCTCTCATGACCGTGGTCCCAAGTCTGGACTGCGCGAACGAGAGACATCTTCACCGTGGAGCGCCGTCGCGCTGTGGGATTCGGATCCGGGAGCTCTACTTCGGCAACTGCTGCTGGATCAGGGAAGCGGGAGACATCGTCAGGCACCGAACGTGTGTAACTCCCCGCGAGGTGTCACACTTGAGGCACTCAAGTCGTTGGAGCGCAAGGACTTCATCACGACCTTGAGGTCGGCTTCGGGTCGTCTACATCAACAACGCTCTCCTTGGCGTTGACAACGCTTTTCGGTCTTCAAGGGTAAGTTCGCGAAAAGTCCCTCCTGGTATGGTATTACTAATAGATAGGTCCTGGCAGCTTCAGGGGTTCAGGGGCGTAGGGTAAAAATTATTGTTTTCATACGCGGAACCCCTACACATCTAGCTACTCTATGGACCCATAGTCCAAGGGTGAACTACTCATGCATCACTCCGAAGGCTGGCATGGTGATGAAGAGGGCCTCTAGGGTGATCTCTCCCCTCCGGCAGGGTGCTGGGAAGAGCTTTGGATCCCCCTGATCTAGGGATGGAGATGGCGGCTACAGACTCTTTCGTGGATTTGTGATCGGGTACCTAAGGTTTTCGTCCCGGGGTACTTTTATAGGCGAAGGGGCAAGGTCGGTGGAGCTCTAGGGGGCCCACACCACCTGGTGGCGTGCCCCTAGCCACGGGGCCACCAGGTGTGGCCACCCTGGTGCGCCACTGCGTCTCCCCTTCGGACTCCGTGTTGCTTTGGGTAAAATATTGACTTTGGCTTTTGCCCGGTCCAATTCCAAGAATATTTCCTTACTAGCTTTTCTGAAACCAAAAATAGCAGAAAACAGGCAACTGGCACTGTGTCATCTTGTCAATAGGTTTGTTTCAGAAAATGTATAAAAATACCTCAAAGTGTGAACAAAACATAAGAAAGTTGATATAAAACAAGCATGGAGCATCAAAAATTATAGATACATTTACGACATATCAAGCATCGCCAATCTTAACTCCTGCTCGTCCTCGAGTAGGTAAGTGATAAAAAGAATAATTTTTGAGGTGACATGCACCATCACAATCTTGATCAAGATATTTGCAAAGCATTGATATCTGGGATCAAAGTACTCTAAACATAAGCATGAAAGATAGAGTTCTAACAATAAGACATGGCAACTATGTTGTAACATGAAAAGATACAAACAAAAGATCATGAATAACAATGCATTGAAAGATGTTTGTTTGTTTCACATATAGAAAACATAATAAGAGTGGTATTCAGCTTGTCCCTCATGGTATAGCAAAACATAAATGCATAGGACACCTTCAAAGTTCATAAGGGTGACTAGATACAAATAATTTAAGAGCAAGCAATATCAAAGTTATGAATCAATCAACAAGTTTTGGGACAATGCACATTAAACTAATAATGGCCACTATGCTCTCTAAATTGGTGCATAAAGATAGAAGATGGAGACTCAACATAAAAGTAAAAAAGAAAGGCCCTTCTCAAAGGGAAGCATGGATTTCAAGTTTCATAAAGAGCTTCCAAAAATTATGGTACTTATTAGCTTTTAGCTCTCATTGACCCTATCATAAGCATCTTGAGGTGATTAAGGTTAAAGTGACACAAATATGAGGATATGCTTGACAAGTTATAAGTTGAAAATCTCATGACCCTTGCTTACGAGTACCGAACCTCATGCTACTCAACTTTAGTCACAAGTAAGTTCTTGTCATTGTAAGTACATGTGTATCATGGAGAACCGCCAACGGGGTACCCCTTGCCCCATGACACAGGAGCTTTCCCATATCAAAATGACAAGGCAACAGACAATGAGCATCTCAGCGATCTTTTTATTTGATATTTGCATAGGTTTTTATTGAGGATGCTTCACAGAATTCTCACTATGGTTCTGCTGCAAGTTTCCGGCATGATTAGGCATGGCTTAGGCTAGCCTCCCAGGCGTTTCTCTAACACACATACAAACTCCATGAGCTTACAAGCTCCCCTTTTATTTCACACTGCCGGGATCCATAAACAAAAGAACATGATATCAACTGAATAATAAGTGCAATGTTGAAAGCGTTCCCCATGACAACATGGTTCTACTAATTCACAACTTATAAAGTGCAAGCATATAAGCAACATAGATGGACACAATGGTTCAAGTTTATTAAGTGCAGGAAAATAAAGTGTGACAACAAGTTTGTGAGAACTTTATCACTCATTTTCACATAACAAGTTTAATTTGGAAGGTAGATAAAAACATGAATATACTTGGAATGGTGTAACACACCATGCATAGGAATTTATAGTGGACTCTTTGGAATAACTTGGTTTTATTGGAGGTTGGATGCATGAGTGGAACTCATACTTGGTATAGGTGGAGGCTAGCAAAATACTAGGAGCGACCAACTAAGAGAGCAATAATGGCCATAATCATGCAAAGCGACAAAACATTATTAATTAAAGCATAAAGTGATATTACGAGTCAAAAACTAAATGATCATAGAGGCTAAGGTGACTGGTTCATAGTCTTAACATGGTGTAAGCATGTGCCAAGTCAACCCAAATAAAGCACCAAAGGAGAATACCACAATATGATGCTTTTGTATGCTAAAACAACGCATGATCCTTTCCAGGCACATTAAGCAATCTCAATTGTTTGGAACAAGTCATGCTAAAACAATAATTACTAAGCATAATGTCAAAGCAATATCAAACATGACATGAAAGAGTCTAGGCCACAGTCAAAACAAGCTCCTTTTGTACCACTTATAAGCATGAAGCTTCCTACTCTTTTCCAACACCAGTCAACTTATTTGAAACCACATATGAATGCGGGGGTCCAACCAATTTATTTAAGAAAACCAAATAAAAGAAAACTAAAAACAAAAACAAAGACACTCCAAGAACAACACAATTGTGTATGAAACAATAAAAATGAAGTGTTTTGGAAGAAAACCTGAGATTTTTATTGATGAAGAAGGGGATGCCTTGGGCATCCCCAAGCTTTGACGCTTGTACTTCTTGAATATTTCTTGGGGTGACACGGGTGGCATCCCCAAGCTTGAGGTTTTGTCCATACTTCATCTCATCACATTATTCTTCCCTACACTTGAAAATTTCCTTCATACAAAACTTCACACAATCTTCATTAGCAACATTAGTGTATTCAAGATAATAAGTTTTTGGGTTTAGTTTCAACACAAGAAAAACTTACATTAAAACACAAGCTACTGTAGCAATTCCTTCTAAAAGCTCAAGTTATCAAAGAGAACTCAAAGAGAAAGAGATTAAGAGGCAAATGCAAATAATGACAGAAATCTGTCAAAACAGACCAGCATGTAAAAATCTATTTTTTCAAAGACCTTCTATTGCTCAAATCGAAAAGTGATAAACTAATGAAAGTTAGATAATAACCTGGGGCAGAAGTATAGAAAATTATATCTCAATCCGATGTACATGGATTTTTCACGATTTTTTATAGTGAAGCACAAAAAATCTGTTTCAGGACAGCAACTTTCCCAAGTCTTACTTCTCTCTCATTAGAGGTTATTCTTGGCACAAAAATCACACAAAAATGATAAGGAGATGTTATTACTGAAGCAATAACTTCTAAGACTCAACAAAAGAAAAACTTTCTGAAAGTAAAAATAATTTGAATTATCTCCCAACAGTGCTTTTCTTTAACGCCTTTCAGCTAGGCATAGGAAGCAAGATTCAAGTATTTTCAAATGGAGAAGCATTAAGATCGATACCAGAAATATCTTCAACGAGGCAAGGTATCTCATCCAAATAAGTTCTAGAGGATCCTCTCTCAATACTCCTGGGTTCACTATTTTCATCAAACGGGTTTTCAGGAACAATCCAATCAAAATTCTTTTCTAAGGCTTCATGCATTCCTACAAGTTTAAAAGGTATTGGTATTTTAATTTCCTCTCCATTTTTGGGTTTGGTTTTGTCCATATTTTCTAGTGTACCAATAACATCTACACATGATCCTAGCATATTAAAATGATCAAAGACCTTTCTAGCTTCCTTAACAATATCATAGAATTCTTTAAGCAAAGTCTCTAGGATAAAATCTCTCTTTTCAGTATCCTTAATATCTTTAAGTTTAAGAAACATCACTTGCATCATGGGGTTAAGGTTAACAAACCTAGCCTCCAACATGTGAACTAAAGAAGCTGCATCAATTTCATAATTTGGAGCAAGTTCTGCTAGGGATCTATCCTCAATATCCTCATGCTTGCTAACATGATTAAAGAATTATTCAATATTATCTTTCTCAATTATTGAGCCACTACCTATTGAAAGGTCTTTCAGGGTGAACTTAGGGATCAACATGGTGAGCTAAGAATGAGGTGATAACTACAGAAAGATGTCAACACCCGGATTTTTAATCCCAGATGCCTGTTATGCCATACATCGCAATCCCAGGATTACCCTTTTTGTGAGACATAACATATTGGATATCATAGTACAACATCCATTACAAACCATAATAAGGTCTTACACAAATAAAGGATCTCATGATCCAGTCTTAGTACAAACAAGTAGCGGAATAAATAGCATAGTAGTGGGCTCCATCTTTAGTGTCACGAGCAATGCTGATGATGGGAGATGATCCTAGTTGTCGTAGCCATCCTGCCGTCCTCCTTCAGGGTAGTCCTCCTCATAGTCTGGCCACGGGAATAGCCAGGGACAAAGCCATGAGTACTCTTTAAGTACTCGCAAACTATCACTAACAAGTAAGGCAGTTCTAGTAGGGAAGCTAAGTTCTAAGTTTATTTGTAAAGTTAAGTTTGAAACCTAAGCTGAGTTTAGAAACAAAGAAAGATAAAATACAGTTTTAAATCACCTATGTGGGAACTTAGTTGTCATAGTCACAACCATGTTGTGGTCAAGTCATGTCACAAATCATTTTATAAGTCATTTTGAAAACATCTGACAACGGAACAGTATGGCCACTCCAACTGTCCATAACCGTGGACGTGGCTATTCGAATAGTTTAACACTCTGCAGAGGTGGTACACTTTCACCACAAAATTCGATACATCTGTCAGGGATAACCTTGAATCATCATACTTAGTATGCAGATAATCAAACATAACCTTTCCTTTACACACTCTAGTATAAGCACCTCTCCTATGAGCTTGGCCTCCCAGCCATGGCCATCTTCCATCCTGGGCACTACATAGGTGGATAACATTGAGAGGTAGCCTCATCTCAAACCTCTCCCGCGAGGGAACTAATACTAATGCATATAAACTTCTGGCTAAGCCTTACCCAATTCAGGTATTGTGGTTGTACGGTAAAATTGGAATGGTATTGCATCTGAACCCAACCATCAGTTTTTATAAAAGGGCTAAGGCTCCTGCCTTAACATTTTCATCATCATAAACCATTTGTGTTTCTCAACACATGTCAAAACATCTCAATAGAATGACTCATCATTCCAAGGTTTTCACAAGTCATTTTCACCAAGTATTCCCATCTAGAGTGATCAAGTTTTGGTTTAGATCTAAACTACTAAGTTAAGAGTGTTCACTAATGTGGGATGCTAATATCAATATCATGCCATAGAATGACATCTAAGTCTAACTAGATAGGTCAAGTTTTATACTCTTTATGCTATCTATAAACAAGTAAAGGACTTTGGTAAGGTAAAAGAAGGTAAAGCTTGTAAATAAAACTTGGAGTAGGTATAAGTCAAAGGGTATAACCAAAGCATGCCTAATGCATTTGCTTAGGTTATCTAGCTTGCAAGGGTTAGCTTGCCAATAATAGCTTGCATTGTTAATGATGGCTTGCCTTGATTGGTGCAGTGGTTGAAATTCTCCTCTTCTTCTTCGGGGTAGAACTCCTCGTCCTCGTAGACTTGGTCGGTACTATCGTCTATAAATACATACAGAATACACAATCACCAAACAATACTTAACTAGTCTACTTAGCACACTAAGGCACACATTTGATGATCTAGTATCATCACAAACATCACAAGGTTTAATGAACTAGTTTCATTCATTTTATTTGAGAAAAGTAATTTCTACTCATTGAAGTTAATTAAGATTTAATATTCTCCAATTAAAATAGGGGATCATGTGGACACATATCATCACCACATATTCTAATGTATGGGAATGTGATTTAAATATTGGATCACAATTTAATAAGTTTAAGTTTATTATTTCATGATTTAAAGTGACTAGAAATGCCTATATAGAATTATTTTGGTACTAGTCCAAAGTCACTGCATGCAAACCTTAATATTATTACATATTCATATAAGTATGGTTAAATGTGATTTTTGAGAGTTGGAATCAACTCAAAAGCTATTATGGTTAATTCTAGAAAATGTTTGAATGTGAAAAAGCTTTTGTCTTGTTATTTTATCTAGGAGAGATCTATAACTCCAAATGATTTAAATCCAACGGTCTTGGATAGAGATTTTTATTACCTTTCCAACAAAATTGGAATCATTCAATTTGGATTTGTTAAACTCCCTGAATTGAATTTCAAACTAAGGGACAAAACTAAGTTTCAGCTAAAATAGAAAAATCTAAATTTGAATCTACGGGCTAAGGCGGGAACACTAATGGGCCGGCCCAGTTTCACCAGCGCGCCGAGGACTATCGACAGGGGTCCCTGTCGATGGCTCATGAAACGAAGAGGTATGGGCGATGGACCATAGGATTAGAACTAGCATCTACGGCTCACGTTCATCGTCGACGACGGACCTATCACCGGCGAGGTGGAACCCTAACGGCTCAGTGGGGGTGCGGTGAGGGCGTACCAGGACTCTAGCGAGTGCGGCGAGGCGGGCAAAAGAATGAGGAGACGATGACGAGATCAGGCAAAGTCGCGACAACGGCTAGGGTGGACGAAATCGACGGGAGCGTCTCCTCCTCTGCTGCTATCTCCGGCTAAATTCCGACAGCTGGCTGCTCGAGCGGCTCCGGTGAGAGGTGGGGAAGGACCAGTGGAGAGAGGGGAGTGTGGAAGTGTGAAGAAATGGTGCTGGGGAGTCTCCCTTATATAGGCCCGGCGAGGCGGCAGAGAGGTGTGGGCGGAGCTCGTCAGTGACGACGGCACAGGAGGCTATCAGCGTGGGCGAGGTAGGTGGATGGTGGGCGGTTCCCTGGTGGTCAAATAGGGTTTAATGGTGGTGCTAGGGGCGGTGGATTGCGGTCGAGAGAATCACACACTCTGAGAGACAGAGGCGGTGCTCGACGTGGTTCCCGACGACTGTGGGTCGTGCGGCGGGGTAAGGGCATGTCTGGCGGGTTGAGGTGGTCAAGGCGGAGCAAAGCGCGCGGTCTGGGGTTGAGGCGCGACGTGTGGCGCTCTGTCGGTGACGACACTCTGGCGTGCGCTAGCGCGGCGTAGAGACTTAGTGCGGGGCTTGTCCTCGGTGGTCCAGGGGTTAGCTGTGGCCATGGGGTGGACCGTGGACGGCGGTGAGGTCACGCCTTCCTTCCTGGAGCGGCGGAGAGGGGCTGGTGGTCTCCTGCGGCTGGGGCATGGTTGGCCGGCGTCCATGGCCTCGGGGTGGTGCTGCACTGTTATCCTAGGCCATTTGGTAGGTCTTTGATGGCCTGGTTGGGGCTAGCAGGGACAAGGGAAGTGAATTGGGTTCAAATGACTCGACAAAATTTGATCAAACACAATATTAGTTAGGCAGGTTTGATTTTGCTCACCAAGTGTTCGACACAATGGCCGCAAGAATTCAATTTTGGAATTTTGAAATGCAATTTGGTGGATCTGTTTGTCACATTCTTAAGCATCTCTGGTTGCTAGGATTTGTCAAGTTGAAGTCATTTGAGTGGTTTTTGAAAAAGTGGGATCTAGACATATGAGATAGATTCCATTTTCAAATGTCTTTTAAAATTAGAGTTTGAATGTTTTTGGAAGATCACAAAGTGGGCCTTGGTACCTTACTACTTGTACTAGCAAGGGGTGCAAAGATCCACAATTATTTCTGTTGGAATTTGAGTGCTAGGAATAGCCAAAGTGGGTTAGTTGATTAAAATGGCAAAAGTGACCATTTCCATTTATTAATTCTTTTTTATTTCTTTTTCTTTGGATTTTTCTTGGGAATGATCTAGATGATGTGGAATTCATCTTAGAGTCATTTTACAACCATTATAACAAACAATCATGGCAATTCAAAACAATTCCTATTTAATGCAACACACATATGCATGCTTAAATATTTTAAATGGGAAAAAGTTTTTGTTAACCCTAAATTGGGTGATTTGGATCTTGATAACTCGGATTAAAGTTTTGGGATGTTACAAAAGAACTAATTTTTTTGTGTGTTTTTAATAAAAGAGAAGCAAACCAGTATAACTATTTTTTGTGTTTTTGATAAAAAAAGCAAATAAAGCAAAATAAACTAAACAAAACAAAAACAAAGTAAAGAGATTGGTTATGAGAGACTCCCCTTGCAAGAATCTTCTTTCTCCCTGAAAAGTGATTGACGAGGAGGAAGAGATTTAAGCTGTCCTTAACTCCCCGGCAACGGCACCAGAAAAAGTGCTTGATGGCTCAAAATATGTAGAGCTTGTTAGGAACCCCAAGAGGAAGGTATGATGAGCACAGTAGCAAGTTTTCCCTCAGTTATGAAACCAAGGTTATCGAACCAATAGGAGTAAGGAAACAACTCCAAGGTGTTGCTAACAACTTGGAATCCTGCACAACACAACCACAGAAATTTGCCCCAACTTACAGTGAGGTTGTCAATCTCACCAGTTTTGTTGAAAACAAAGGATTAAATGTATAGTGTGGAAGATAGTAATTGTTTGCAGAAAGTAAACAGTAAATGGTAAACAGTAGATGGTATATCAATGGTAAAGGAATGGACTATGGTCCACAGTTCACTAGAGGTGTTTCTCCTTAAGATAAATAACATGTTGGGTGAACAAATTACAGCGGGGCAATTAACAAAGAGAAAGCATAACAATGCATATACTAGACATCTTGACTCCTATGAGATTTGATTGGGCATTACAACATAATACATAGACCATGATCTAACTGCATCTATGACTAATAATCCACCTTCAGGTTATCATCTGAACCCCTTCGAGTATTAAGTTGCAAGCAACAGATAATTGCATTAAGCAAAGTGTGTAAAGTAAACAATACGATTTCCCCATGGACAAAGGATTGTTGTTTTCTCCCTAGTAGCAACAACACATCTACAACCTTAGAGATTTTTGTCACTTCCCCGGATTACTAGAGGCATGAACCCACTATCGAGCATAAATACTCCCTCTTGGAGTTGCAAGCATCTACTTGGCCAAGATAGCTACTAACAACGGAGAGCAGTCAAGATCACAAATAACATAGACATGATAGAATCAATAATCAATCTGACATAGTATCTCAATATCCATCGGATCCCCGCAAACACAACATGTAGGATTACAAATAGATGATCTTGATCATGAACAGAGCTTATAAGATCTAAACATGATAGCACAAAGGAGGAGAACCAACCATCTAGCTACTATATGGATCCATAGTCCAAGGGTGAACTACTCACGCATCACTCTGGAGGCTGGCATGGTGATGAAGAAGGCCTCCAGGGTGATCTCTCCCCTCCGGCAGGGTGCCAGGAGGATCTTCAGATCCCCCCGATCTAGGATGGAGATGGCGGTGGCTACAGACTCTTTCGTGGATTTTTGATCGGGTACCTAGGGTTTTCGTCCTGGGGTACTTTTATAGGCGAAGGGGCAAGGTCGGTGGAGCTCCAGGGGCCCACACCACCTGGTGGCGTGCCCCCTAGCCGCGCGACCACCAGGTGTGGCCACCCTGGTGCGCCACTTCGTCTCCCCTTCGGACTCCGTGTTGCTTCGAGTAAAATATTGACTTTGGATTTTGTTCGGTCCAATTCCGAGAATATTTCCTTACTAGCTTTTCTAAAACCAAAAATAGCAGAAAACAGGCAACTGGCACTGTGGAATCTTGTCAATAGGTTAGTTCTAGAAAATTTATAAAAATACCTCAAAGTGTGAACAAAACATAAGAAAGTTGATATAAAACAAGCATGGAACATCAAAAATTATAGGTACATTTACAACGTATGACTTCTCCAATGGAGGCTAACCTGGATTTTCGTCACTCCACCTTGTGGTGGCAATATGAGAGGCTTATCTTCCCTCTTCCCTCATATGCAATGTCCAAAATGACCCTTGGTCATAACCCTAAAGGTTGGTGGGATTTTGCACCTATTTGGGACGTCTTAAAGGCTTCATAAGGCCATGTCCTCACATCCCACATTAGGAGGATACCCAACATTCTCCATCATATGACTCATGTGGGGGCCATCACCATTCCTACTGCCTTGCAACATACAAGCAGCTTCTCACTTGGCAATATCTTGGTCATCATATCCGATCCATTCTTGTCGGTATGGATCTTCTCAAGTTTCAGCAACTTGGAACTCACAACATCTCGAATCCAATGATACCTCACATCAATGTGCTTGGTTCGAGAGTGGAAACTTGGATTCTTGGCAAGATGGATAACGCTTTGGCTATCACAAAACATATTGTAATTCTCTTGCTTCATGCCCATCTCTTGCAAGAAGTTCTTCATTCACAACACTTCCTTGCAATCCTCAACCACTGCTATGTACTCATCATCTGTGGTTGATAGTGAAATGCATATCTGCAACCTTGATTGCCATGACACTGCTCCCCCTGCATAAGTCATCAAGCATCTAGAGGTAGACTTCCTAGAATCTGCATAATCTGCATTTGTATAGCCTTGCAATATAGGATCACCTCTTCCAAAGAATAAGCATAGTCTAGAAGTACCTTTGAGATACCTGAGAATCCACTTCACTGCATTCCATTGAGCTTCCCCTGGATTTGTCATGAACTGGCTAACAACTCCAACTGCATAGGCAATGTTAGGCCTAGTGCACACCATGGCATACATCAAACTGCCCACGGCAGATTGGTATGGTGCTTTACTCATTTCTTCTTTCTCCTTTTTGCTGCTAGGACATTGTTCTAAACTCAGTTTATGATGTCCTGCAAGTGGAGAGGTAACAAACCATCTCAAGTCTTCTTTCTCCTTCTTACTACTAGGTTCAACATGAAAGAGAGGTAGGGTCAATCTATGGAAATAAGTAAGGCTGACTAGGATAAGGTTGACCGGCATATGGTGGCCAGCATAAGTCGGCATATCCCGGCCGACATACATAAGTTATGTCATCTTAACGTGTGTGCTCACTTTTTGCAGGAATAGGCAGGGCCGAGTTATCTCGGCTAGCACCAAGAAACTGACTTAGGGGTTGGCATATGGTCCAAGGTCATATGTTGGCCTTAAGGTTAATGATCCTGTCTTTCCTTGGAATCCCGGTGTTGTTAGATGAGCGTTCCTCTATATTACGGAGGTGTGAGCATGGCTTACGCTCAAAGGTAAAGTCGAGGAAATTCAGGAGGAGACCGTTGTTAGGCGCGAAAAAGTCTAAGGGGATGGGCACGTCAAGTCCCATCTGTTGGAATTATGCCCTAGAGGCAATAATAAAGATGTTATTATTATAATTCTTGTTCATGATAAAGTTTATATTCCATGCTAGAATTGTATTAAGCGGAAACATTAATACTTGTGTGGTTTGTGAACAACACCGTGTCCCTAGTACGCCTCTATGGACTAGCTCATTGATCAATGATGGTTAAGGTTTCCTAACCATAGACATGAGTTGTCGATTGATAATGAGATCATATCATTGGGAGAATGATATGGTGGACAGACCCAAACTAAGCGAAGCAATTAGATCATGTCATTGTGTTCATCTTTGCGAAGCTTTTCCTATGTCAAATATTGTATTCCTTAGACCATGAGATAATGCAACTCCCTGGTATCGGAAGAAAGCTTTGAGGTCATCAAACGTCATCCTATGAGAGGGTGATCATAAAGGTGTCTCTCGGTGATCGGAAAGTATCATTGGGTTGTATGTATCGAGATGGGATTTGTCCCTCCCAAGTCGGAGATATACTTGGGCCCACTCGGTAATCGATATCAACACCGCTTGCAAGGATGTGGTTAAGGAGTTAATCACAAAGTAAAGTACTTGCTGTGAACGAGATTGAACTAGGTATGACGATACCGACGATCGAATCTCGGGCAAGTAAAATATCGCGAGACGAAGGGAATATATATATGGGATTGATTGAATCCTGGCATCGTGGTTCATCCGATATGATCATCGATGAATGTGTGGGAGTCAATATGGGTGCCTGCACCGCTGTTGATTATTGATAGAAGATCATGCATATTCTCGAACTCAGGTCACACACTTAACGTGTCTCGACGCTAGGATAGATTGGATACTTGGTTTATGAATTTTTGTTCGGAGTCTCGGATGGGATCCGGGATATCACAAGAGGTTCCGGAATGGTCCGGAGAATAAGATTCATATAAGGCAGTGCGGTTTTTGGAGTTCGGAATTGTTCCGGATTAATCGGTATTGTACCGGAAGCTTCTAGAACCTTCCGGAAGGGGGCCAACGTGGTCCCACCTTTCGGGAGGGGGCATGGGCCTATGAGGGAGTGTCCTGGCCGCATTGGGCCAGGGGCACAAGGCCCCATAGGGCCCAACCGATCCTAGAGAGTTTAAATCGTTTAAACTAGAGATAAGATAAGATAGGATTTCTAGATAAGGGAGAGTTTAAATTGTTTAAACTAGAGATAGGATTGGAGGAGAGGCTAGGGCTGGCCGCACCCCCCCTCTATATATAGAGGGCTGGTGCGCCCCCTCTCACACCTTTCTTGAAAACCCAGTTGCCCTGCTGCCCTTCCTCTCTCCCTCCCGACTGTTTGTAGGCGAAGCCCTGCCGCAGAAATTCTCCACCATATACACCACGCCGTCGTGCTGTAGATCCAATCCATCTCTCCACCATACTTGCTGGTCCAAGGAAGGAGGAGACGTCGAGGTGCCGCACGTGTGCATCTCATGGAGGCACCGCCACTTGTGGTGCTAGATCGGATCGGATCGCGAGGAGGAGAAGCGAGTACGACTACATCACCCACGTTCCGATGAACGTTCCACTGTGCGAATCTTCAAGGGTATGAAGATCTAATCCAATCTCTCTCGTTGTTTGCATCTCCTAGATTAGATCTTGGCTTTCCCTCTGTTCGCTTCCGTAGAAAATTTTGATTTACTATGCTGTGAAACCCATCACCATCGAAGGTATCCAGGGGCAACCCCACGACAGGAGGAGTATCTGGGCCCTGGGTAATGACTTTGTGCATCATCTAGATAGGATATTCGGTGCCACCGGTGCCCTAACTTGTAACCTGGGCACCCCTTTATAAGGTGCCGTAGGACCTCCTATAGGAGGGTTGGTTCATTCGTTCTTGATCTCTTCCCCTTAGCAGGAAGAGAGGGCAGTAGTAGAGAGCTTCTTCCTCCTTCAGCATACAGCTCGAGGAGACATCTTGTAAATTCTTGAGATATATTGTCATATAGAGAGAGGTATATGCAGGAGTAGGGGTTTTATCTCATTAATAGAGCCCTGGATCTAGGCATATCATGTGTTTTTGCATGAGTTCTATGTGCGGTCTCCTCCGCACCATCCCTCCCTAGATCCTCCGGCATCCATACGGCCCCATCTTTAGCCATCCCATGGCATCTGCCGTGACACCACCACGAGAATGTGTGCGCCTGGAGGAGCGCTTCAATGTCATGATGGTGCAGGTGATACCCACAAGTGTATTGAAATCTTTGATGTGTAGTATTAGTATCTATCCCACGAGAAGCAGAAGGTATAAGTATTCATTCTTTCAAATTATAGTGTCATTATTCTAATTATCTATGACCAAGCAAACTAAATAATCTAGGATGATATCTTTGAGAGTTCAAAACTGGAAGTAAATATGCAAGAAAGTAAAGAACTAAAAAGTGTTGAGATTAAAGAGTGCTTTGTTGTTATAGAGGACAAGCATTGGATCAAAATGCAGGCATGGGTGTCCAGTGGGATATTTCATGCATGATATCATTGATGTAACAATAATATCATTGCTATCATTCCTGGCTCTAGTAAGGTTGAAAGTAGGCAGGTGTATGATACGTCATAAATGTATCTATAATTTTTGATGTTCCATGCTTGATCAGTATCTACTTTCTTATGTTTTGTTCACACTTTGAGGTATTTTTATACATTTTCTGGGACTAACCTATTAACGAGATGCCATAGTTCCAGTTGCCTATTTTCTGCTGTTTTTGGTTTTAGAAAATCTAGTAAGGAAATATTCTCGGAATTGGACGGGACAAAAGCCAAAGTCAGTATTTTACCCGAAGCAACACGGAGTCCGGAGGGGAGACGAAGTGGCGCACAAGGGCGGCCACACCTGGTGGTCGCGTAGCCTGGGGGGCGCGCCACCAGGGCGTGTGGGCCCCCTGGTGCTCCACCAACCTTGCCCCTTCGCCTATAAAAGCCTCCCGGGACAAAAACCCTAAGTACCCGATGAAAATTCCACGAAAGAGTCTATAGCCGCCGTCATCTCCATCCCTAGATCGGGAGGGATCTAAAGCTCTTCCCGGCACCCTGTCGGAGGGGAGAGATCACCCTGGAGGCCTTCTTCATCACCATGCCTGCCTCCGATGTGATGCGTGAGTAGTTCATCCTTGGACTATGGGTCCATGTAGTAGCTAGATGGTTGGTTCTCTTCCTTTGTGCTACCATGTTTAGATCTTGTGAGCTCCATTCATGATCAAGATCATCTATTTGTAATCTTACATGTTGTGCTTGCGGGGATCCGATGGATATTGAGATGCTATTTCAGATTGATTATTGATCCTATCATGTCTATGTTATTTGTGATCTTGCATGCTCTCCGTTGTTTCTAACTATCTTGGACAAGTAGATGCTTGTAACTCCAAGAGGGAGTATTTATGCTTGATAGTGGGTTCATGTCTCTAGTAATCTGGGGAAGTGACAGAAATCTCTAAGGTTGTAGATGTGCTGTTGCTACTAGGGAGAAAACAACAATCCTTTGTCCATGGGGCAATCGTATTGTTTACTTTACACACTTTGCTTAATGCAATTTTTTGTTGGTTGCAACTTAATACTGGAAGGGGTTCGGATGATAACCTGAAGGTGGATTATTAGTCATAGATGCAGTTGGATTATGGTCTATGTATAATGTTGTAATGCCTAATCAGATCTCATAGGAGTCAAGATCTCTAGTATATGCATTGTATGCTTTCTCGAATTTGTCAATTGCCCCGCTGTAATTTGTTCACCCAGCATGTTATCTATCTTAAGGAGAATCACCTATAGTGAACTATGGACCATGGTCCATGCTTTTATCATTGATATACCTTCTACTGTTACTATTTACTATTTACTTTCTGCAAGCAATTACTATCTTCCACACAATACGTTTAATCCTTTGTTTTTTGAGCAAAACCGGTGAGATTGACAACCTCACTGTAAGTTGGGAGAAAAGTTTTGTGGTTGTGTTGTGCGGGATTCCAAGTTGCTAGGAACACCTTGCAGTTGTTTCCTTTCTCCTACTGGTTCGATAACCTTGGTTTCATAACTTGAGGGAAAACTTGCTGCTGTGCTCATCATACCTTCCTCTTGGGGTTCCCAACGAGCTCTACATTTTGAGCCATCAAGCACTTTTTCTGGCGCCGTTGCCGGGGAGTCAAGGACATCTTCACAAGGGGAGTCCCTCATAACCAATCTCTTTACTTTGTTTTTGTTTTGCTTAGTTTCTACTTTATCTAGTTTGCTTCTTTTTATCAAAAATACAAAAAAATAGTTCCTACTACAATTGTTATTTTTGATGGTCTGTTATTGTCTTGCTTTATCATGCTTTCTATCAATGGTTGGTTTCTTTGAAACAGAATCTTATTGGCAAGGTGGGTTCATGGAAGAACAAAAATATTATTATAAGGAACACCGCTTGTCACAAAAAGGGAAACAATTATGGGGAAAAATTAATAAATGATATACCATTGCTAGAAACTTGTGCTCTACTTATAATGTTACTTATTTCTTTGATAAATCTTCTTGCTATAAGAGGTATAAACACCTCCCTTTTCAATGTGAGTATAATGATGATGTTACCATATCTTCTTATGTTAAGGGAAATTATGACTTTTATGATGTGGAACAAATTGAAGAATTTATTGCTTGGAAGGGTGCATTCGAACTTTCTTATTTGCTTGAAAATACTGATGATGCACCTTATAAATATGAGGTTTATGATATACTTAATTTTTGCTTTGATAATTACAAGGAATAAAATGGCTATATTCTTAAATATCTTAGTAGATGCTCTCCACCAACAGAAGAGACTAATGCGTTGCAGGAGCCTATAGAAGAAGAAATTGCTGAAATTGGAAGCTCATTGGATGAAAAAGAGGAGGAGAGTGATGATCAAGAGGAAGGAGAATGGAGCAGCTACTCATGTCTACCTCCCAATAAGAGTAACTCTTTAACTAACACCTTATTTGATCGCCCTCCATGCTTACCAAAGGAGGATGAGTGTGATATTTATATTGTTGAGTTTGTTCATGATGCTACTGAAAATCATTATGAAAGAGGAAAATATGGTTGTTGGAATTCTGATGTTACTAAAACACCTCTCTTTATATTGAAAGTTCCAAAGTTGCTCTTGTTTTATCCAACAATTCTTGTTACTATGTGCTTCTTTGATTTATTTTCTTACAAGATTCCTATGCATAGGAAGTGGTTTAGACTTAAATGTGTATCATATTTGCTCCTTAATGCTCTCTTTTGCTTCAATTCATATTTCTTAAGTGAGCATCTTCTCAAATTACTGAGCCTAGCTCAAAGGCGTTAAAGAAAAGAACTATTAGGAGATAACCCAAATTTCTATTTAGTAAGTTTTTATTTTGTTGAGTCTTGGAAGTTATTACTTCTGTAATAACCTCTCCTTATCCTTTTTGTGTGGTTTTTGTGTCGAGAATGTCCTCTAATGATAGAGAAGTAATACTTGGGAAAGTTGTTGTCCCAAAACAGATTTTTGTGCTCCATTGTAAAAAAATCATGAAAATCTCTGAACATCGTTAGATGTAATTGTTTGTGCTTATGACCCAGGTTATTATCTAACTTTCGTTAGTTCAGAACTTTTTGATTTAAGCAACATAAGGTCTTCTAAAAAATTGTTTTTTACCTGCTGGTCTGTTTTGACAGATTTCTGCCATTATTTGCATTTGCCTCTTAATCTCTTTCTCTTTGAGTTCTCTTTGATCACTTGAGCTTTTAGAAGGAATTTCTACAGTATCTTGTGTTTTAATGGAAGTTTTACTTGTGATGAAACTAAACCATAGGGCCAATTATCTTGAATACACTAATATTGCTAATGAGGATCGTGTGAAGTTTTGTATGAAGGAAAATTTTCAAGTGTAGGGAAAGAATAATGTGATAAGATGAAGTATGGACAAAAGCTAAAGCTTGGGGATGCCATCCGTGTCACCCCAAGAAATATTCAAGAAGTACAAGCATCAAAGCTTGGGAATGCCCAAGGCATCCCCTTCTTCATCAATAAAAATCTCAGGTTTTCTTCCAAACACTTCATTTTTATTGTTTCTTGCACAATTGTATTGTTCTTGGAGCGTCTTCATTTTTGCTTTTAGTTTTATTTTATTTAGTTTGCTTAAATAAATGGGTTAATTATTGGTTTGCCACTGCCATACTCTCACTTTGCCACTATGCAGAAATGGTGCTATGTTTTGCCATTATTTCTAGCTTTTGCTATGGTGACGCCAATCGACCAGTTTAAATGAGCATAACAAATTTAAATAAAATCAAAAAAATGAAAAACCTGCGCACATTGTCTTCTTATGTCATATACTAACGATTCAACTTGATAAAGAAGGTTTATATACATTGAAACAAAAAATTCACGAATACATGATAAACAAGGTCTAGATACATGAATACATGAATTTTTCGTTTGAATATATGTAGACCTTTTTATAAACTTGAATCGTTAGTATAAGCCATAAGAAGACTATGTGCGTAGGTTTTTCATTTTTTTGAATTTTTTTTTTGAATTTGTTATGCTCATTTAAACTGGTCAGTTGGCGTCGCCATAGCAACTGCACCCTAAATAGTGGCAAAACTGACCACCATTCCGCACTAGTGGCAAAACTGAGCATATGACGACCTCTAGTGACAAACCAATAATTAACCCCAAATAAATTTGATGGACCCCTGCATTCATATATGATATTTCAAATAAGTTGATTGGTGTTGGAAAAGAGTAGGAAAGTTCATAAGTGGTACAAAAGGAGTTTTGTTTTTACTATGGCATAGACTTTATCATGTCATGTTTGATATTGCTTTGACTTTATGCTTAGTAATTATTGTTGTAGCATGACTTGCTCCAAACAATTGAGATTGCATAATGTGCCTTGAAAGAATCATGTGTTGTTTTAGTATACAAAAGCATAATATTGTGGTATTCTCCTTCGATGCTTTATTTGGGTTGACTTGGCACATGCTTACACCATGTTAAGACTATGAATCAGTCACCTTAGCCTCTATGATCATTTAGTTTTTTTACTTGTAATATCACTTTATGCTTTAAATTAATAATGTTTTGTCACTTTGCATGATTGATACGTCCATTTTGCATCACTATTATATGTCTTAATTCACTATTATTCATTGATATATTTCGTATTGAGAGGTGATACTTATGTTATTTCATCTATTTTTGCAGGGTTGATGACTTTTGGAGCATGGACCGCTGCAGTCAGGATTCTGATGGAAAAGGTGTTGTTTGGAGGCAAAATTCGCGAAGATCAGAAAATCCGGGAAAATATACGGAAAATCCTATTTTTCCAGAAGACTAAGGATGCCAGAAGATGGAGTGGAGGTGGGCCACAGGGGGCCTACACCACCCCATGGCGCGAGCAGGCCTAGGTCGCGCCTGGTTGTGGTGTGGCCGCCCTGGCCCACTCCAGCCTCTCCCCTATGGCGTATATCATCCTCCCGAAACCCTAAGACTCGGGGAGCGACCTCAGAAAGATTCCGTCGCCTCTGCGGGGCGGAAAACACCGAGAGAGAAAGATCTCTCTGGCACATAGATTTCTGCCGGGGGAATTCCTTCCCGGAGAGAGGAGATCGTCGCCATCAACACCATCATCAAGCTGGACTTCATCGGGATCATCATCATCACCACCATCATCACCATCAGGACCCTCATCACCATCTCCATATTGCTGTAACAATTGAGTTGAATCTTGCATTAGTTCATAGGGGAAACTTTCCTGGTGTTGATTACTCTTTGTAGTTGATGCTATTGAGTGAACCATTGAATTATTATTTATGTTCAGATTGTTATACATCATTATTCCATCTCTGATCATAATCCATATGATGTCTTGTGAGTAGTTCGTTTTGTTCTTGAGGACATGGGAGAAGTCTTGTTGTTAGTAGTGGAGTTGTGTTGAGAAAGATTCAATAGATTGTTATTTAAGTTGTGGTGTACTTCTTCTAGTGGTGTCATGTGAACATCGACTACATGACACTTCACCTATATGGGCCTAGGGGAATGCATTGTGTATTTGACTACTAATCGTAGGGGTTGCCGGAGTGACAGAAACCTGAACTCCCGTTAGGAAACCATTGCACAAGGGACGTAAGGGTCTTAGAGTTTAAAGCTAGGGTTAGGTTTCTACCTTAATTACTTTCTTGTACTTACGGATGTTTGCAAGGGGTATAATCACAAGTATGTATTAGTCTTGGATGGGGCGGTACATTAGCACAGGTTCACCCACACAACACTTAGCAAGCTAAAGAAGATTAATCAACTATATGAAGCGAAAGCACTTGACAGTCTTCCCATGTGTCCTCGAGAACGTTTGGTCATCTATAGAAATACAACCGGCTTGTCCTTTGCTGCATAAAGGATTGGGCCACTTGCTGCATTTATTCCTACTGTCTTTTATTTACTCGTACTTTGTTTACTTGCTTTATCGAAAACCCCTAAAAATCCGTTTGCTAAGTATTTGCAGAGAATTCCTGATCCATACCACTAGCCAGCACCTTCTGCTCCTCGTTGGGTTCGACACTCTTACTTATCGAAAATACTGCGATACACCCCCTATACTTGTGTGTCATCAAGACTATTTTCTGGCGCCGTTGTTGGGGAGTGAAGCGCTATTGGAGAGTGGAACTGGTAGAGGAAACTTTTACTGTGAGTATTGTTTACTTCTGCTAGTTGCTTTATTTTCGTTATGGATAATTCCCTAAGTTTCTTATTTGGTAATGCTACTACCACTGCTAAGGTAGTAGATAAGCCACCACCTGCTAAGAAAGATGTTTTCAAAATACCTACAAGAATTATTGATCGTGTTATGGATAACTACTATGTTGGGGATGGGACTGTCCATCCCGGTGATCATTTGCTCTTTATACACGAATTATGTGGGTTGTTCAAGTGTGCAGGTATTACTACAGATCAAGTTAAGAAGAAGTTATTCTCATTATCACTGAAAGGAAGAGCTGAGGAATGGTATAAGCTGTTGAAGAATGGTCAAGCTCTGGAATGGGAGGAAATAGTGCCTCTCTTTTATTCAAAGTTTTATCCTCCTAGTGAGATTCATAAAGATCGGAATCAAATATACAACTTTTGGCCTCTTGATGGAGAGAGTACAGCTCAAGCTTGGGGGAGATTGAAGTTACTAATGCTCAAATGTCCCATTCATGAGCTCCCCAACAATATTATTATCAATAACTTCTATGCAAGGCTCCCTCTACATGATAAAGATTTATTGGATGCCTCTTGTGCTGGATCATTCACTCGCATGGAACAAGAAGCTAAATGGGACCTTCTAGACCGTATTCAAGATAGTGCTGAAGCTTGGGAGAATGACAAAGGTAGAAAGTCAGGTATAAATTATGATTATGAATGCATAGAATCTTTTATGGGAACTGATGACTTTCAAAATATTAAAAATGCTTATGGTCTAGACTCTCAAGCTATTGCTTCTTATTTTAAGGCTTTTGCTTCCTACATTGAAGTGCCTAAAAAGAAGTGGAATAAGTATCATGAACCTTATAAAGATGTTGCTAAGAGTGTTCCTGCAAGAAATACTGAAGTTTATACTGCTAATCATGTCTTACCTAAACCTTATATTGAGAAAATGCCTTTCCCAGTTAAGGTAAAGGAACATTCTATGATAGCTAGTATGGTTAATGAAAGTATGAATAAGGCTGTTGAACCTGATAAACGAATGGTTGATGAACCTATAATAGCAAGTGTGAAAGACTTTGTCACTAAGTATGAGGAAGAGGGACACACTATCCTTTGTAAGGATACCTCTAATATTGTTTCACATAGTAGTGTTATGAGAGCTAGTATTCCTGTGTTTTCTGTTAGAATAAGTGATCATTGCTATGATGGTCCTTGTGATAGCTATATTGTTAATTTTATGCATGATATTGAAAGTTACTATGAGAGAGGGAAAGTGTTCTTATGCATCTCAATAATATCAAGTTTCCTCGTTTTATGCTGAAAGTTTTTATGTTGCACTTCTTTTGCCTTCTTATGCAAGTTGCCTTTGGTTTCAATAACTTGTTTGTTTACAAAATCCCCTTGCATAGGAAGTGGGTTAGACTTAAATGTGTGTGATTTTGCTTCTTAATGCTCTCTTTCACTTCAATTCATATCCCTATGAGAGCTTCTTCAAAATTATCATGCCCATCTTAATGGCTATAAAGAAAGAGCTTTATGGGAGACAACCCAATTTGTTTTTGCTTTCAGTTTGTTTTTGTTTCTTTGAGTCTTGGAAGTTATTACTTCGGTAATAACCGCTCCTTATCCGTTTTGTTTGGTTTTTGTGTCAAGATCAACCTCTAATGAGAGAGAAGTAAGATTTGGGGAAGTTGCTATCCCGAAACAGAGTTTTGTGCTTCACCATAAAAAATCGTGAGAGACCTCTGTCTGTCGGATTGAGCTGTAATGTTTTGTGCTTCTTCTCCAGGTTGTTATTTAACTTTCGTTAGTTTTGCACTTTTTGATTTGAGCAACAGAAGATTTTCGAAAAAATTGATCTTTACCTACTGGTCTGTTTTGACAGATTTTGCCAATCTTGCATTTTCTTCTTTATTCGATTTCCTTTTTGAATTATTTTTGGGTTTTCGGAAGGAGTTGCTACAGTATCTTTTGTTTTGATGGTTTTCAGTTGAAGTTGGACTCAAAAGGTTTTATCACTTCACTTATACTAATGTTGCTAATGAGAATTGTGTGAAGTTTTGTGTGAAAGAAATTTCCAGGAAGTGGAGACAATGGTGTAATAAGGAAGAGAAGGGTTTTATGACTCAAGTAATAAGTATATGAAGATGAAGATATTGATGATCCAAGTGGTGACTCCAGAAGGATCCACTAAATACCAAATTCAGAGACCTGCAGAGTCCGTGTTCAAATAGGTAACGGTTCTGGTAAGAAAAGTTCCGCGAAGATACAATCCAACTATATTTTTGCAGTTTTTAGTCAATAAGGAAAGCTATGAAGCGAAAAAGGGACGGAAATGGAGCCAGGGTGGCCCACACCACCCCATGGCGCGAGCCCACCCCTGGCCGCGCCACCAGGTGGTGAGTCCACCCCGGACTCCGCCTCCGACTCGTTTTCACCCAGTACCTTCATTTTGATATGAAACTTCGTAATATATAACCCCCCGGATCCCCCGAGGTCCATATATCGTGTTTTCGTCGTGTTTTTGTTTCGATCTGTTTCTGCCAGGAACTATTCTTGAAGCTTTGAAGCACAATGGTGTCCGCCAAGGATAAAGGGAAGAGCCCATGGAGGAAGACCTCCAAGACCCTGGGAAGGAGAAGGAGATCGAGAGTGAAGGTGAAGAGGAGCAAGGCCAACACCCGCACACCGACACTACCGTTGCAAGCATTGGAGTGGTGGCAAACCCAGCCACTGGAGGGAAGCCTCCTCATCACCGTTCAAATCCCTGGTCACTTCCTCTAGGCACCAAGAATCCTTTCCACACTCTTATCCATGAGCATCAATACCAGAATATGCCCAAGGAGAAATTACCCTCCAATTGGGATTTTCCTCGTTCTAGTCATGCAGGAAAAGAAGACTCCAAGTGGGAAGAATGGAAAAATAATCACAAGAGCTGGGATCCACAAACTGAAATGATTATGGGCCGTATTGAGCACAACTCGGAGTTGATTCGTACTCTCACCTTCGAGATTGAGGACTTTGGGAAACTGATCAAGGATTTCATCAAGAGGATACCACCACCACCAAAGGAGTAATTCATCATCAGGTTTGGCATAACCTTGGTTTGTTCCAAGCTTGGGGGAGTGTCGCGGTATCACATCACTATCTTCTATCTTTTTACCTTATTAGTAGAGTCATATCTTGAATAGAGGAGTTATTATGTAGTATGGTTTGCATTATGAAAGTGTCCCCTCTCTCGTTAGATATGTATCCCTTGGTGTGAGTTTCTGTTATGGAATATTAATGAGAAGTTCTATCATTCACTCTTTTGCATAGCTTATGTTAGTTTTCAATTCGTGGTTATATGATTGATCTTGTTGTTAGTATTGGTATCACTCTAGGATCATTGAGTTAATTTAGTTGGTTTTGGCAAACCTGGCTCGATCAGTAGCAACACCCTTTTTGGAGAGTTGAAAAGAAAAAGATAGAAGTACTCTAAAGAAAAATAATTTCATCATATTTCTTTCTTGATTTGCTCATAAGTCTAGTATTCTCTAGTTAAGATCTTTTGTGATTCCAAGGAAGATTGCAGGTTTGTCTTTATCATTTGTATGTTTGTTTCCTTCAACTCTTATACTTGCTACCCAGCCTTGCTAGCCAAAAACCTGTACTGAGAGGGAATTCTTCTCGTGCATCCACCTCCTTTAAACCAAAACCCATGCCATTTGTGTCCACCATACCTACCCAGTAGCATTATTGCTATTCCAAGTAAATTCTTGTTTTATCTACCTCCCAAATTAAACTTGTTATGTGAAAATTAGTGATTAAAGCTCTCACGAACTTGATGGCACACTTTACTTTCTTGCATTTAATAAACTTGAACCATTGTGCTCACCTATGTTGTGTATATGCTTGCGCTTTGTAAGTTGTGAATTAGCAGAACCATGTTGTCATGGGGAACGCTTTCAACATTGCACTGGTACTTTGTACCAAGTTGATATCATGTTCTTTTGTCTATGGATGTCGTCGGTGTGAAATGAAAGGGGAGCTTGTAAGTCCATGGAGTTATGCATGTGTGTTAGAGAAACGCCTGGGCCGCTGGTCTAATCCATGCTAACATGGTGGAAACCTGCAGCGTAACCATAACGATTATCTATGAAGCATTCTTCTTATAAAAAAAAGAGTCCTATATTGAGAAAAAAGAGAAAAAGAGAAAAAGAAAAAAGAGATATTATGAAAAGAGGAAAGAGAAAAATAAGCACCATATTCCCATGGTAAATAAGAAGATTGCTGAGATACTTGTTGTCTGCTTGCCTTGTCATTTTGATATGGGGATTCTTCCGTATCATCGGGCCTGGGGTACCCCGATGGCGGTTCTCAATGATACACATATGCTTACGATGACAAGAACTTACCGGTGACTAAACTTGAGTAGATGAGGAGCGGCCCGCGTATTCAAGGGACATGAGATTCTCAACTTACAAGTTGTCAATGCATATCCTCATTTTTGATCACTTTAACCTTAATCACCTAAAGATGCCTATGATAGGGGCAATGAGAGCTGAAAGCTAGTAAGTATCATAATTTTTGGGAGCTCTTTATGAGACTTGCAATCCCTGCTTCCCTCTGCGAAAGGGCCTTTCTTTTACTTTGTAGTTGAGTCAGTAAACCTACTCCCTTCTATCTCAGCAAGTATTTTGAGTTGTTGTGTTTCATTCATTCATATGATGATTTATTCAATCATGTTTCTTATGTTCCTTGTTTTGCACATTTGCTCTTATCTTGATGTCTACTACTTTGAAAGCTTTCATTGAAAAGCCAGCTATTTGTGAACTCCAGCAAATTATCAACTATTCTTCGACCAAGAGCTAAGTTTGCCATTACCAATTATGATTCACTTTATGTATCTTTATTGTGTTTTCTTTACTCATTGCAAGTTGAGTTATATAATAGTGAGTTGTCTTCTATTATGATCTATGCTTTTGATGAATGTGATGCTTCTTGTCCGTATTCTTTTATCGACTCTTCACTCCATAAACCTGAGGCCATGTTTATTGAGCTCAATTTCGCTTGGGGACAAGCGAAGTCTAAGCTTGGGGGAGTTGATACGTCCATTTTGCATCACTATTCTATGTCTTAATTCACTATTATTCATTGATATATTTCGTATTGGGAGGTGATACTTATGTTATTTCATATATTTTTGCATGGTTGATGACTTTTGAAGCGTGGACCGTTGCAGTCAGGATTCTGATGGAAAAGGTGCTGTTTGGAGGCAAAATTCGCGAAGATCAGAAAATCCGGGAAAATATACGGAAAATCCTATTTTTCCAGAAGACTAAGGATGCCAGAAGATGGAGTGGAGGTGGGCCACAGGGGGCCCACACCACCCCATGGCGCGAGCAGGCCTAGGTCGCGCCTGGTTGTGGTGTGGCTGCCCTGCTCCACTCCAGCCTCTCCCCTCTGGCGTCTATCATCCTCCCGAAACCTTAAGACTCGGGGAGCAACCTCAGAAAGATTCCGTCGCCTCTGCGGGGCGGAAAACACCGAGAGAGAAAGATCTCTCTAGCAGACAGATTTCTGCCGGGGGAATTCCTTCCCGGAGAGAGGAGATCGTCGCCATCAACACCATCATCAAGCTAGACTTCATCGGGATCATCATCATCATCACCACCATCATCACCATCAGCACCCTCATCACCATCTCCATATTGCTGTAACAATTGAGTTGAATCTTGCATTAGTTCATAGGGGAAACTTTCCCGGTGTTGATTACTCTTTGTAGTTGATGCTATTGAGTGAACCATTGAATTATTGTTTATGTTCAGATTGTTATACATCATTATTCCATCTCTGATCATAATCCATATGATGTCTTGTGAGTAGTTCGTTTTGTTCTTGAGGACATGGGAGAAGTCTTGTTGTTAGTAGTGGAGTTGTGTTGAGAAAGATTCAATAGATTGTTATTTAAGTTGTGGTGTACTTCTTCTAGTGGTGTCATGTGAACATCGACTACATGACACTTCACCTATATGGGCCTAGGGGAATGCATTGTGTATTTACTACTAATCGTAGGGGTTGCCGGAGTGACAGAAACCTGAACCCCCGTTAGGAAACCATTGCACAAGGGACGTAAGGGTCTTAGAGTTTAAAGCTGTGGTTAGGTTTCTACCTTAATTACTTTCTTGTACTTACGGATGTTTGCAAGGGGTATAATCACAAGTATGTATTAGTCTTGGATGGGGCGGTACATTAGCACAGGTTCACCCACACAACACTTAGCAAGCTAAAGAAGATTAATCAACTATATGAAGCGAAAGCACTTGACAGTCTTCCCATGTGTCCTCGAGAACGTTTGGTCATCTATAGAAATACAACCGGCTTGTCCTTTGCTGCATAAAGGATTGGGCCACTTGCTGCATTTATTCCTACTGTCTTTTATTTACTCGTACTTTGTTTACTTGCTTTATCGAAAACCCCTAAAAATCTGTTTGCTAAGTATTTGCAGAGAATTCCTGATCCATACCACTAGCCAGCACCTTCTGCTCCTCGTTGGGTTCGACACTCTTACTTATTGAAAATACCGCGATACACCCCCTTTACTTGTGGGTCATCAATGATTATGGCCATTAGTGCTTTCTTAGTTGGTCGCTCCTAGTCTTTTGCTAAGCCTCCACATGTACTAAGTATGAGTTCCACTCATGCATCCAACTCCCAAGAAAACCAAGTTATTCCAAAGAGTCCACTATAAATTCCTATGCATGGTGTGTTACACCATTCCAAGTATATTCATGCTTTTATCTACCCTTCCAAATTATTATGTGAAAATTAGTGATTAAGGCTCTCACGAACTTGATGGCACACTTTTCTTTCTTGCACTTAATAAACTTGAACCATTGCGCCCATCTATGTTGCGTATATGCTTGCACTTTATAAGTTGATAATTAGCAGAACCATGCTATCATGGGGAACGTTTTCAACATTGCACTTATTATTCGGTTGATATCATGTTCTTTTGTTTATGGATCCCGATGGTGTGAAATAAAAGGGGAGCTTGTAAGCTCATGGAGTTTGTATATGTGTTAGAGAAATGCCTGGGCGGCTAGCCTAAGACATGCCTAATCATGGTGGAAACTTGCAGCATAACCATAGTGAGCATTCCGTGAAGCATCCTCAATAAAAACTTATGCAAATAGCAAATAAAAAGATCGCTGAGATGCTCATTGTCTGTTGCCTTGTCATTTTGATATGGGATAGCTCCTGTATCATGGGGCAAGGGGTACCCGTTGGCGGTTCTCCATGATACACATGTACTTACAATGACAAGAACTTACTTGTGACTAAAGTTGAGTAGCATGAGGTCCGGGACTTGTAGGCAAGGGGCATGAGATTTTCGACTTATAACTTGCAAGCATATCCTCATATTTGTTCACTTTAACCTTAATCACCTAAAAGATGCTTATGATGGGGGTAATGAGAGCTGAAAACTAATAAGTACCATAATTTTTGGAAGCTCTTTATGAAACTTGAAATCTCTAGTTATGAAGGGCCTTACTTTTTACTTTTATGGTGAGGCTCCATCTTCTATCTTTATGCACCAATTGAGAGAGCATACTGACCATTCTTAGTTTAATGTGCATTGTTCCAAAACTTGTTGATTCATAACTGTGATATTGCTTGTTCTTAAATTATTTGTATCTAGTCACCCTTATGACCTTTGAAGGTGTCCTATGCATTTTTGTTTTGCTATATCATGAAGGAAAAGATGAATACCATTCTTATTATGTTTTCTATATGTGAAACAAACAAATGTCTTTTAATGCATTGTTATTCATGAATCTTTTGTTTGTACCTTTTTCATGTTACAACATAGTTGCTATGTCTTATTATTAGAACTCTGTCTTTTATGTTCATGATTAGAGTACTTTGATCCCAGCTATCAATGCTTTACAAATATGATGGTGCATGTCACCTCAAAAGTTATTCTTTTTATCACTTACATACTCGAGGACGAGCAGCAGTTAAGCTTGGGGATGTTGATACGTCATAAATGTATCTATAATTTTTGATGTTCCATGCTTGATTAGTATCTACTTTCTTATGTTTTGTTCACACTTTGAGGTATTTTTATACATTTTCTGGGACTAACCTATTGACGAGATGCCACAGTGCCAGTTGCCTGTTTTCTGTTGTTTTTGGTTTCAGAAAAGCTAGTAAGGAAATATTCTCGGAATTGGACGGGACAATAGCCAAAGTCAGTATTTTACCCGAAGCAACACGGAGTCCGGAGGGGAGACGAAGTGGCGCACCAGGGCGGCCACAGCTGGTGGCCATGCGGCCTGGGGGCGTGCCACCAGGGTGTGTGGCCCCCCTGGTGCTCCACCGACCTTGCCCCTTCGCCTATAAAAGCCACCCGGTACGAAAACCCTAAGTACCCGATCAAAATTCCACGAATGAGTCTGTAGCCACCGTCATCTCCATCCCTAGATCGAGAGGGATATGAAGCTCTTCCCGACACCCTGCCGGAGGGGAGAGATCACCCTGGAGGCCTTCTTCATCACCATGCCTGCCTCCGGTGTGATGCGTGATTGTTCATCCTTGGACTATGGGTCCATGTAGTACCTAGATGGTTGGTTATCCTCCTTTGTGCTATCATGTTTAGATCTTGTGAGCACCGTTGATCAAGATCATCTATTTGTAATCTTACATGTTGTGTTGCGGGGATTCGATGGATATTGACATGCTATTTCAGATTGATTATTGATTCTATCATGTCTATGTTATTTGTGATCTTGCATGCTCTCCGTTGTTTGTAACTATCTTGGCCAAGTAGATGCTTGCAACTCCAAGAGGAAGTATTTATGCTCGATAGTGGGTTCATGCCTCTAGTAATCTGGGGAAGTGACAGAAATCTCTAAGGTTGTAGATGTCCTGTTGCTACTAGGGAGAAACTGCAATCCTTTGTCCATGGGGCAATCGTATTGTTTACTTTACACACTTTGCTTAATGCAATTATCTGTTGCTTGCAACTTAATACTGGAAGGGGTTCGGATGATAACTGATACGTCCAAAACGTATCTACTTTCCCGAACACTTTTGCTATTGTTTTCCCTCTAAACTTGTGTGATTTGGATACAACTATCACGGACTAATGCTGTTTTCAGCAGAATTACCTTGGTGTCTAGTTTTTGTGCAGAAAATCAACTATCAGGAAAATTGCCGGAAAATATGCCAAAAATCCTATTTCACCAGAAGACTCACGGAGCCATAAGACGAGACGGAGGAGGGCCACGAGGGGCCCATGCCACCTGGCCACGCGGGCCAGGCCAGGCGGCGCTTGGGGGTGGTGTGGCCGCCTCGGTCACCCCCTCGGCCTTCATCTTCGCCTATAAGATGCCTCCTGACCTAAAAACCCAGGGGGGTTCGACGTTTTTCTAGAAAGAGTTCCGCAACGCCGCCACCAGCAGATTACGTGATTCAGAACCAGAAACTCCGTTCTGGCACCCTGTCGGGACGGGGAATTGGAGGAGATCATCGCCATCATCATCACCATCGCTTCTCCATCAACCATCCATGATTCCCCCATCCATGAGTGAGTAATCCCCTGCTGTAGGCTATGGGGATGGTAGGGATTGGATGAGCTCGTTCATGTAATGGCATCAGATTGTTAGGGCATGGTGCCTAGTGATGGGTTCGTAGCATGGAAAACAAAAAAATTCTACCGCAAGAACGAACAAAACCCAGATCTAATCTAGATAAAAGCCAAGATGTAATCTATTAGACATGTGAAACGAGATAGATCTGTACTAACCCTTGTAGATCCGAAAACCTTGTGCGAGATCGGATCACGTGGTTGATGTAGATGATCACTTGCGATCTCAAGATCGAGTAGACGATCCTTCCGGCGCCGTGTTCCGGCGGCGCTTTCGCAGTCGGTCACACGTGCGGAGTCGATGCAGACCTTCCTCTCCCTGTTCCAGCAAGCAGCGGAGGTAGTAGATCTCTCCACGGAATCCCAGCAGCACGACGGCGTGGTGGTGGTGGTGGTGGAGTAGAGAATTCTGCAGGGCTTCGCCTAAGCCTGAGCAGAGTGAAGGAGGAGGAGAGAGGCGGCTAGGGCAAGAGTGGAGGGGCAAGGGGGTGGCGCCTCCACCCCTCTATATATAGAGGGAGGGGTGCGGCCTAGGGTTCCCACCCCTAGGCCCACTTCCTAGGGCCGGCGCACAAGGGAGAGGGGGGAGGGAGTTTCCTTTCCCCCCAAGTCTTCCCCTTTCCTTTCTTGGTTTTCAAGTAAAGTCCACAGAACCTTCTAGAACTTTTCGGAACACTCCTAAACCTTCTAGAATCCCCATATAAACACTCCGGAACATTTCCGAACCTAGAAAATGATCTCCATTATATGAATCTTATTCTTCGGACAAATCCGGATCTCCTCGTGATGTCCCAGATCCAATCCGAGACTCCAAACAACATTCAGTCTCCAACGCACATTCTATTTCTACCTAAACAGCATCGAACCTTAAGTGTGTCACCCTACGGTTCGTGAATATGCAGACATGATGGAGACACCTCTCCGATCAATAACCATCAGCGGGATCTGGAGATCCATAACGGCTCCCACATACTCAACAATGACTTCATGATCGATAGAACCATTAACATACGAAACCAATTCCCTTTGTCACGTGATACTCTACTTATCCGAGGTTTGATCGTCGGTATCTCTATACCTAGTTCTACCTCGTTACTGATAAGTACTCTTTACTCGTTCCATGATATGTCATCCCTTGTGACCTAGTCACATGCTTGCAAGCTAACTAGATTACATTCCACCAAGAGGGCCCAGAGCATATCTATCCGTCATATGGATGGACAAATCCCAATCTTGGTCCATGCGCTTCAACACATACTTTCAGAATACCCAATGACACCTTTATAACCACCCAGTTATGAAGCGGTGTTTGATGTCATCAAAGTACCCATCCGGTGATGGTGCTTGACATAACCTCATGGTCGAAGGATTAGGTTACTATGCATTTGAAAGCTTGTAGCAATATGAACTTAATGACTTGATCTTATGCTATACTTACTATGGGTGTGTGTCCATCACATCATTCTCCTAATGATATAACCTTGTTATCAATGACATCCAATGTCCATGATCAGGAAACCATGATCATCTATTAATCAACAAGCTAGTTCAACAAGAGGCTTACTAGGGACTCTTTTACGTTTACAAAACACACATGTATTAGTGTTTCCTTATAATACAATTATAGCATGGGATGTAAACATTCATCATAAACACAAAGATATAATAATAACCACTTTTATTATTGCCTCTTGGGCATATCTCCAACAGTCTCCCACTTGCACTAGAGTCAATAATCTAGATTACATGGTAATATACCTAACACCCATGGCGTTCTGGTGTTGGTCATGCTTTGCTCTAGGGAGAGGTTTAGTCAACAGATCTGCCACATTTAGATCAGTGTGTACTTTGCAAATCTTTATGTCACCATCTTGGACATACTCGTGAATAGCATGGAAATATAGCTTGATGTGCTTCAGCTTGCTATGTGACCTTGGCTCCTGTGCATTAGCTATGGCACCTGTGTTGTCACAGTAGATGGCCATCGGGTCCAACGCACTAGGAACCACGCCAAGTTCAGTAATGAACCCCTTCATCCATATGGCTTCTTCTGTAGCCTCCGAAGCAGCTATGTATTCTGATTCAGTTGAAGATTACGCCACAACGCTTTGCTTGGCACTCCTCCAGCTCATTGCAGCACCATTCAAAATAAATACGTATCCAGACTATGACTTCGAGTCATCTGGATCGGTGTTCCAACTAGCATCAGTGTAACTGTTTACAACAAGATGTTCATCACCTCCATAAGAAAGAACCATATCCTTAGTCCTATTTAGGTACTTTAGGATATTCTTGACCGATGTCCAGTGCTCCATTCTAGGATCACTTTGATATCTGCTAGTCAAACTAACAACATGTGCTATATCCGGTCTTGTACACAACATGGCATACATGATAGAACCTATGGCCGAGGCATAGCAAATATTATTCATCTTCTCTCTATCTTCTGTCGTAGCTGGACTTTGAGTCTTACTCAAGGTCTTACCTGACAACATGGGCACGAACCCTTTCTTGCTCTCTTCCATTCTAAACTTCTTTAGAACTTTGTCCAAGTATGTACTTTGTGAAAGCGCTATTACGTGTCTTGATCTATCTCTATAAATCTTGATGCCTAGAATATATGCCGCTTCGCCAAGATCCTTCATTAAAAAACTATTATTCAAATAGGCTTTGACACTATTAAGAAGTTCTATGTCATTTCCAATCAACAATATGTCATCTACATATAGTACTAGGAATGCTATAGAGCTCCCACTCACTTTCTTGTACATACAAGCTTCTCCATAAGTTTGTATAAATCCAAAGTTTTTGATTACTTTATCAAAACGTTGATTCCAACTCTGGGATGCTTGCTTCAGTCCATAAATGGAGCGCTGAAGTTTGCATACCTTGTCAGCATCTTTAGGATCGACAAAACCCTTGGGTTGTACCATATACAACTCTTCCTCAATGTCACCATTAAGGAATGCCGTTTTGACATCCATCTGCCAAATCTCGTAATCGAACTATGCAGCAATTGCTAACAAAATCCTCATAGACTTTAGCTTTGCTACTGGTGAGAATGTCTCATCGTAGTCAACTCCTTGAATTTGTCGGAACCCTTTCGCGACAAGTCGAGGTTTATAGACGGTAACATTACCATCAGCATCTGTTTTTCTCTTGAAAATCCATTTGTTCTCGACAGCCTTACGGCCATCCGGTAAGTCCACCAAAGTCCACACTTGGTTTTCCTACATGGATCCCATTTTGGATTTCATGGCTTCTAGCCATTTGTCGGAATCTGGGCTCACCATAGCTTCTTCATACGTTGCAGGGTCATCAGTGTTGTCCACCAACATGACGTTCAAGGCAGGGTCATACCAATCAGGAGTGGTACGAACCCTCGTTGACCTGCGAGGTTCAGCAGTAACTTCGTTCGAAGTTTCATGCTCACCATCATTAGCTTCCTCTCCAATTGGTGTAGGCGGCACAAAAACATCTTCCGGTGCTGCGCTACTCTCAACTCCGAGAGAAGGTTCAGTAACCTTGTCGAGTTCTACTTTCCTTCCAGTCACTTCTTTCGAGAGAAACTCCTTCTCAAGAAAGGATCCATTCTTGGCAACAAAAACTTTGCCTTCGGATCTATGATAGAAGGTATACCCAATTGTTTCTTTAGGGTATCCTATGAAGACGCATTTCTCCGCTTTGGGTTCAAGCTTATCAGGTTGTAACTTCTTTACATATGCTTCGCAACCCCAAACTTTAAGGAACGACAACTTAGGTTTCTTTCCAAACCACAATTCGTACGGTGTCATTTCAACGGATTTAGATGGTGCCCTATTTAAAGTGAATGCGGCTGTCTCTAATGCATATCCCCAAAACGATAGCGGTAAATCTATAAGAGACATCATAGACCGAACCATATCTAAGAGAGTTCGATTACGATGTTCGGACACACCATTACGCTGTGGTGTTCCCGGCGGTGTCAATTGCGAAAGTATTCCACATTTCTTTAAATGCATGCCAAACTCATAACTTAGATATTCACCTCCGTGGTTAGAATGCAGAAACTTAATCTTCTTGTTACGATGCTTTTCCACTTCACTTTGAAATTCCTTAAACTTCTCGAAAGTTTCGGACTTATGTTTCATAAAGTAGACATACCCATATCTACTTAAGTCATCCGTGAAAGTGAGAACATAACGATATCCACCACGCGATGCTACACTCATTGGACCTTTTACATCGGTATGTATTATTTCCAATAAGTCTGTAGCTCGCTCCATTATTCCAGAGAATGGAGTCTTAGTCATTTTTCCCATTAGACATGCTTCGCATCTTTCAAGTGATTCAAAATCAAGTGATTCAAGAAGTCCATCAGAATGGAGTTTCTTCATACGCTTCATTCCAATGTGACCAAGACGACAGTGCCACATGTATGTAGAATTATCATTCAATTTTGTTCGTTTAGCGTCTATGTTGTGAACATGTGTATCACTACTATCAAGATTTAGTAAGAATAAACCATTCATCTCAGGTGCATTACCATAAAAGATATTACTCATATAAATCGAACAACCTTTATTCTCGGACTTAAAAGAGTAACCGTCTCGCAATAAACAAGATCCAAATATAATGTTCATGCTTAACGCAGGCACCAAATAACAATTATTCAAATTTAAAACTAATCCCAAAGGTAGATGTATAGGGAGCGTGCCGACGGCGATCACATCAACCTTGGAGCCATTTCCAACGCGCATCGTCACCTCGTCTCTTGCCAGTCTTTGCTTATTCCGCAGCTCCTGTTTCGAGTTACAAATATGAGCAACCGAACCAGTATCAAATACCCAGGCACTACTACGATTACTAGTAAGATACACATCAATAACATGTATATCGAATATACCTTTCTTCTTGATGTCGCCGTTCTTCAGATCCGCCAGGTACTTGGGGCAGTTACGCTTCCAGTGACCGGCACCCTTGCAGTAGAAGCATTCAGTTTCAGGCTTAGGACCAGCCTTGGGCTTCTTAGCAGGTGCGGCAGCTTTCTTGCCGTCCTTCTTGAAGTTGCCCTTGTTCTTAGGCTTGCCGTGTTTCTTGAAATTGGTGGTCTTATTGACCATCAACACTTGGTGCTCCTTTTTGATCTCCACTTCAGCAGTTTTCAGCATGGACGATAGTTTAGGCAACGTCTTGTTCATGCAGTGCATATTGTAGTTCATCACAAAGTTCTTATAACTCAGTGGCAGTGATTGGAGGACACGATGAATCCCTAACTCATTAGGAATCGTTATCCCCAACTCTTGGAGCTTGTTTGCATGCCCAGACATGGTGAGCACGTGCTCGCTAACGGAGCTACCCTCTTCCATCTTACAGTTAAAGAACTTTTCGGAGGCCTCATAGCTCTCCACGGCCGCGTGAGTCTCAAAAATGAGCTTGAGCTCCTTAATGATCTCGAACGGGTCGTGGTGCTCAAAGCGCTTCTGAAGCTCCGTTTCTAAACCATACAGGATGGCACACTAAACTATGGAGTAATGATTTTTCCGAGTGGCGTAAACATTCTTTACGTCATCGGTGGCATCTTCTGCAGGTGGGTCACCTAGCGGTGCTTCGAGCACATAGGTCAACTGACCAGCCCCGAGGACAATCTTCAGTCCACGGAGCCAGTCCATGAAGTTGCTTCCATTGTTCTTAAGCTTTTCTTTCTCTAGGAACGCATTGAAATTGATGGAGAGGTTCGCCATAATCTACAACAAATTTGCAAGTAGTTTAGACTAAGTTTATGATAAATTGAGTTCAATTTTAATTCTTAAATTAACTAGGTGAACTCCCACTCAAAACAACATCCCTCACATTGTCTTAGTGATTACATGAACCAAGTCCACTACACCAAGTCCGATCTTCACGAGAGAAGATGTAGTTTCATCGGCAAACAATCTTCATGTTCATCATATCATTTATATGATTCATGCTCTACCTTTCAGTATTCCGTGTTCCGAGACCATGTATGTACATGCTAGGATCGTCAAGATTAACCTTAGTTTCCGCATGTGCAAATCTGGCTTGCACCCGTTGTATGCACACGTAGAATCTATCACATCCGATCATCACGAGATGCTTCGAAACGACGAGTCTTAGCAACGGTGCCAACTAAGGACGAACACTTTATTACTTGATATTTAGTGAGAGGGATCATCTTATAATGCTACCGTCACGATCTAAGCAATACAAGATGCATAAAGGATTAACATCACAGGCAATTCATAATTAGTGTGATATGATATGACCCTTTCTTCTTATGCCTTTGATCTCCATCTCCAAAGCACGGACATGATCTCCATCATCACCAGCATTGCGTCAAGGTCAGTGGCGCCGCTTCATGGTTGTCCATCATCACTAGCAACTATTACAACTACTTGGAATAAAGCTATTACAAGATGAATAGACACGCAGGTCTTAACAGAATTGAAGACAACCATTAGGCTCCTGCCGGTTGCCATATTACAACAAGGATCATTGCATACATCAAATATAATCACAATCACATGATGGCCATATCACATCACAAAACCCCTGCAAAAACAAGTTAGACGCCTCTAATTTTCTTTGCATGTTTTACGTGGTTTGGGGCTTTCGAATAAGAACAGATCTTACCTACGAAACTGAACCACAACGTTGATACAAGTGCTATCAAGTGCAAGGTGTAAATTGGATCTATACTATGGTGAGAGAGACAGACACCCGCAAAGCCACTTGTGCAAAGCAAGTTACACGTCAAGCGTGGAGCAAGTCTCATGTGCGATGACATGTAAGGTTAGCTCGAGCCGCTTCATCCCACCATACCGCAAGATGCAAAGTACACAAAGCAAAAGACGACACGAGCACCAACGCCCACAAAACCATTGTGTTCTACTCGTGCAATAGATCTACGCATAGACACGGCTCTGATACCACTGATGGGTTCATCGCATGGAAAACAAAAAATTTCTACCGCAAGAACGAACAAAACCCAGATCTAATCTAGATAAAAGGCAAGATCTAATCTATTAGACATGTGAAACGAGATAGATCTGTACTAACCCTTGTAGATCCGAAAACCTTGTGCGAGATCGGATCACGTGGTTGATGTAGACAATCACTTGTGGATCTCAAGATCGAGTAGACGATCCTTCCGCGTTAGCGGCGCTTCGCATGATCGGTCACACGTCTTGAGTCGATGCAGACCTTCCTCTCCCGTTCCAAAGAAGCGGAGGTAGTAGATCTCTCCGGAATCCCAGCAACCTGCAGCGTGGTGGTGGTGGTGGAGTAGAATTCTGCAGGCTTCGCCTAAGCCTGAGCGAGAAGGAAGGAGGAGAGAGGCGGCTAGGGAAAGAGTGGAGGGGCAAGGGGGTGGCGCCTCTACCCCTCTATATATAGAGGGAGGGGTGCGGCCTAGGGTTCCCACCCCTAGGCCCACCTCCTAGGGCCGGCGCACAAGGGAGAGGGTGGAGGGAGTTTCCTTTCCCCCCAAGTCTTCCCCTTTCCTTTCTTGGTTTTCAAGTAAAGTCCACGGAACCTTCTAGAACTTTCCAGAACACTCCGAAACCTGCTAGAATCCCCATATAAACAGTCCGGAACATTTCTGAACCTAGAAAATGATCTCCATTATATGAATCTTATTCTCCGGACAAATCCGGATCTCCTCGTGATGTCCCAGATCCAATCCGAGACTCGGAACAACATTCGGTCTCCAACGCACATTGTATATCTACCTAAACAGCATCGAACCTTAAGTGTGTCACCCTACGGTTCGTGAATATGCAGACATGATGGAGACACCTCTCCGATCAATAACCATCAGCGGGATCTGGAGATCCATAACGGCTCCCACATACTCAACGATGACTTCGTGATCGATAGAACCATTAACATACAAAACCAATTCCCTTTATCACGCGATACTCTACTTATCCGAGGTTTGATCGTCGGTATCTCCATACCTAGTTCTACCTCGTTACTGATAAGTACTCTTTACTCGTTCCATGATATGTCATCCCTTGTGACCTAGTCACATGCTTGCAAGCTAACTAGATGACATTCCACCAAGAGGGCCCAGAGCATATCTATCCTTCATATGGATGGACAAATCCCAATCTTGGTCCATGCCCTTCAACACATACTTTCAGAATACCCAATGACACCTTTATAACCACCCAGTTATGAAGCGGTGTTTGATGTCATCAAAGTACCCATCCGGTGATGGTGATTGACATAACCTCATGGTCGAAGGATTAGGTTACTATGCATTTGAAAGCTTGTAGCAATACGAACTTAATGACTTGATCTTATGTTATACTTACTATGGGTGTGTGTCCATCACATCATTCTCCTAATGATATAACCTTGTTATCAATGACATCCAATGTCCATGATCAGGAAACCATGATCATCTATTAATCAACAAGCTAGTTCAACAAGAGGCTTACTAGGGACTCTTTTACGTTTACAAAACACACATGTATTAGTGTTTCCTTATAATACAATTATAGCATGGGATGTAAACATTCATCATAAACACAAAGATATAATAATAACCACTTTTATTATTGCCTCTTGGGCATATCTCCAACACCTAGTATCTATTATTAGTGCTTTTTGACTTTGTTGCAACTTGTTATGCTTAATGCTTGTCACTAGGGCCCGAGTGCCATGATTTCAGATCTGGACATGTTATTGATTCATTATGATAGTATTGTTTGTGGTCTTACCTGCAAGTTGTATACACATATTGTTGTCCGGAACCAAAGGCCCCGAAGTGACAATAATCGGGATAACCGAAGGGAATGACTTTAATGTGAGGATCACATGTGTTCACATAGTGTTGATGCTTTGCTCCGTGTTCTATTAAAAGGAGCACCTTAATTGCTAGTAGTTCCCTTGAGGCCCCACTGCAAACGGGCTGGCAGGACAAATGATGTTGTGCAAGTTCTCATTGCGAGCACGTATGACTATCTATGGAACACATGCCTATGATTATTTAGTACTTGGATGCTTTATCTTATTTATCTGCAAATGCCCTGTGTCTTGATTGCTATATGAATTGTCTTGTCCATGCAACGCCCGTCCATCCATCCCTATGCCTATCGTGTTTTAATCCTACTGTTTACTGCAATTGTTACTACTGTCTTTACTTTTACTACTGCTATTACTTTGTTATTGCTACTACAAAACTATTGCTATTGATAAACTGATGTGAGCAAGATTGTTTCCAGGTGCAGCTGAATTGACAACTTAGTTGTTAAAGCTTATAAATATTCTTTGGCTCCCCTTGTGTCGAATTAATAAATTGGGTTTCACTTCCCTCGAAAATACTGCGATACACCCCCTATACTTGTAGGTCATCAAGACTAGTTTCTGGCACCGTTGCCGGGGAGCATAGCTTTATTTATCAAGTTCACTTGGAATCACTATTGTTCGCTACCATTCATCTATCATGGGTAAGTCTCGTGATGGCAAGGTCCCTATTTTACCATCCACTACAAGGAGAGGTACGGTTCTGAACACCTATGTTGCTCTTGATTCATCGTCTGTTATGAGTAAGTTCCTTACACCACCACATACACATGCTACACACACTGCTGCTACTGCTGAATCTAAAACTTCTGATACTTATGATGTTGCTTCTACTGTGCTTGATAAGAGTGGTTCATTAGGTCCTTTCCTAGATGCTACGATTGCTAGAACTATAGCTGGAAATACTGAAACTCCTAATGAAGACACTACTACACATGTCAGTTCACCTGAGTCTAGAGAGAGCTATGATATTGAAGACGGTTATATAGAGATGAATGATGAATTTATTAAAGAATGTCAAAACACTCATGGTAGGAGTGCTATTAAGAGTCTCCTTGAGAGGCGTACTATAAAACCCAAATTATCTCCTAATGATAAGTTTGCTACATCTCCCATAAACATTAAGGATAAGGTTTATGATTTCTCTCTTGATTTATCTTACATAACTATTGTTGAAAAAGAACCTTTTTGTGGGACTAAGAATGAAAGTGATGTAGCACATATGACTGAGCTTTCTACCACGAGTGGCCTATTTTCTGATGATATTAAGATACACACCTACTTTGTTGCTAAAATTTTCCCTTTTCCAGTGAAAGGAGAAGCAAAAACTTGGTTTAATAATTTACCTCCTGGATCTATTGATAGCCCTGATTGCTTGATTAGTACCTTCCTTTAGAAATATTTCCCTCCTAGTTCTAGACATGCTATTCTGCAGGAACTTTTTGATTTTAAACAGGGAGAAAAGGAGATATTGCCTGAATCATGGGCAAGGTTTTGTGCTTTGATTCATGCACAGGCTGGGTGTCCATTACCTAAAAATGAGCTTCTTGATATATATTATAATGGACTAACTGAAGAATCTAGGACATACCTGGATAGTTGTGCTGATTGTGTTTTCAGGAATAGAACTCCCAAAGAAGCTGAGGAATTAATGGCTAAAATAAGCAAGAATTATGAAGACTGGACTTCATCTGAGCCAACTACACCTGAGACAACTACATCTAAGTTAACTGTGCCTGAGCCAACACCAACACCAAAACCAAAGTAGAGGGAAGTTATTGAACTAAATGATGAAGTGATGAAGGAAGCTAAGAAATGTCTTAAGGAGAAGGGAATTAAAGCTGAAGACGTGAAGAATTTACCTCCTATAGAAGAATTATGTAAGCCAATCCCCCACTCATCCACTATTGAGGTACACTCTCTGCAACATTTTGATGAAGGTGATATTCCTTACTCTAAACCACCTGATCAATGCTTAGAAGATTTGATATTTTTATTGTTAAGCAAGATAATTTTAATAAAAGGGTGCAAAATCATCTAATGGAAAACTCTAGAGCTATTGTTGAGTTGAAGGATATTGTGGAAAGAACCTCTAATGATGTTAAAATGCTTGTTAAACATTTTAGAATGGTTGAAACTCAAATTGATCAGCTTATTAAAGTACAAAAAGACTTGCTAGTTAATGTTGCTAAAGAAAAACATGCTTATGAAATTAGAACTAGAAGTGGTGCTGCTACCCAGGATCCTCTATATCCTAAGGGGCATCCTAAAAGAATTGAGCAGGATTCTCAACAAACTGAAAATAGTGGTACTACTCCTAAGAAAAGGAAAAAGAAACATAAAACTATTGTAGAACCTTCTGAACCTGCTAAAGATCCTAATAGTATATCTGTCTCTGATGCTGAAACTGAAAGTGGTAATGAGGAAAATGATGCTCCTGATAAAGAAAAAGTTGAAGAAGAACCTGAAAAGCACACTAAGAATACTAAATACGCTAAAGAAGATTTCTTTGCTAAGAAGAATGGTATTGAAAGAGAGCCTTGGGTCCAAAAACCTATGCCTTTCCCTGATAAGAAACACAAGTTAAAGGAAGATGAACACTACAACAAGTTTGTGAGTGGATGAAACCTTTATTTTTGCAAATACCTTTGATTGATGCTATTAAATTGCCTCCTTATTCAAAGTATATGAAGGATATTGTCTCTAATAAAAGGAAGATCCCTAATGAAGAAATTTGTACTTTGCTTGCTAATTATTCCTTTAATGGTAAGGTTCCAAAGAAACTTGGAGACCCAGGGATTCCAACTATTCCATGCTCTATTAAAAATAGTTATGTTAGAACTGCTTTGTGTGATTTGGGAGCAGGAGTTAGTGTTATGCCTTTTTCTCTCTATAAGAGACTTTAATTGGAAAAATTAATACCAACTGATATATCTTTGCAAATGGCTGAAAAATGTACTACTATTCATGTTGGTATATGTGAGGATGTACCTGTTCAAGTGGCTCATAATTGCTTGATATTAACTGACTTTGTTGTGCTTGAAATGCCTGAAGATGATAATATGTCTATTATTCTTGGGAGACCTTTTCTTAATACTGCAGGAGCTGTTATTAATTGTAATCAAGGAAAGGTGACTTTTAGTGTTAATGACAAGGAGCATGCTGTCTATTTCTCCAAGAAGATTGATAGGACCTATGGTTTAAATTCAATTGAACATGTTGAGGGCATCCAAGTTGGAGAAATATATTGTCCCATACCACGAGAAAAATATGAAACGATTATGATTGGACCCATTGCTATCAAGGTTGAGGTAACATAATCATTAGTGGAATACAAAGTTTTGTTTCATATAAAATTGTTTTGGTAACAAGACCTGATCAACCTTGTTAACAGAGGGATTTAAATGAACAAAACAATGTTTTCACCATGATTATCTTTGCTTACTTTTATTTTATTCATTTTAGTTGTTGGTTTCGCTTAGTTTTCTTTTCTTTTGCTAATTGCTTGCATATTAGAGTGTCTTAGACCTTATGAAGTTTTAGTTTTGTTTTGTCATTGCATCATTCCAAAAACATCATTCTGTCAGAAAATCATTCATCAATACCTGAAAATTGCTAAAAAATAAAGTGTCTCGAAAAATTCTAGAAAATTCATATTAAATTTTTACGTGAAAAAAGGGGCAGAGGAGTGCCTGGAGTGACCCAGGGGGGCCCACCAGGCAGGCACACCACCTGGTGGCGCGGCCACCCTAGGGGCGCGCCTGGCCATGGTGTGGGCCACCCCTGGCCCTCCACTCACTCTCTCACTTGCCACTTCCTTCTCTCTCCCGAGAAAACACCAGTTCATTGCTCAAAATCGCGTTCTTGTTGTTCTTGCTCGCGATTTTTTGATCTCCTTTCTCAGCCCATCTTTGCTGCTGATATGTGACTCCTCCGCTTGTCCAAGTAGATTTGTGTTTAGTGGTTTATATCTTGAGTATTTTGCTGCTGTAGGTGACAGGTTATGTGAGATTGTAAGCTTGTTCAATGCTTACAAAATTTGTTTTGATGCATGTTTAGGCCTCTTACAAGTTCCTATGAGTAGTTCCCTTCATTATGTATTCACTTTGCAATCACTTGTATAATGGATGTTTAAATTTCAGAATATCAAAGATGAACAACCACACTTTTGGAGAAATATTTGAGAGGGACACACCTAGGAGGGTAAGGCCTTCAAGATCAGCCTCTCAGTTTAGGTCATCATATAATGAAGATCTTATTGCACCACACTTTGGCAATGAAGGAGATGAGGGAGATGCTCACCCATCTACTTTCCCTTGTTTTACCTTTTTGCGAGCTGCAGGGATCCTCGATGAGTTCTTACTTCTTGTTCAGAGGGTTGGGCTGACTACCTACATGGAAGATGAGAGTGAGCAATATGCCGTGCTCACCAAAACTTTTGTTGAGAGTTTCGTTTTTACTAACACCCCTTATCAGTCAACTGTTTCATTCAAGATTTATAATATGCCTATTACCATGCCATTGGAAAGATTTTGCAGCATTGTAGGCATAGGCATGACTAGGACAGTGAAGAACATCCAAGGTCGACCCGCTGATTTGCGGGAGCTCTACTGAAGTGTGACAAATGACGATGACCGCGCGACTCAGCGCGGGAAGATAAGGAACATTCAACTCCCATCTCTTAGATATTTTGCTTATTATCTTGCCACTAGCATTCTTGGTAGGGAGAACACTAGTAATATTTCTAATTATCATTTGTCCTTCCTCGCTGCTGCACTTAATAATGATACCAAGTATAATCTTGGCTCTCTCATTGCTCGCCGCCTAGCCGCTAGAGGACCTATTTATGGGGGCATTATTCCCTCACGTATGGTTGCTGCTTTAGAACTTTCTGTGGATCCTAATGATACTGTGTTGACACCACAAAGGCTTGATCTTGCTACTATGAAAACACATCACTTTGTCACTGCTGACTCTAGTACGGAGGGTTTAATATATAGGATGTTGTTTACTGACGGAGACGAGAGGGAAATTCCTTTGCCACAATCCACTTTGTTCAGTATTTATAGGAGGCCATGGTCGTGTTCCAAGGAGGAGGTGGACGAGCAGCTCCGCTTGCTTGGTTTCCACGGGCAGCACCAGGGGGATGTGCCCTCTTACAACTATTCTACGCACTATGCTGGGGCATCCTCGAGCTCGTATCAGGACGAGGGCACCACCTCGCCGTACTACGGAGGCGCTCCATCTTGGCCAGCTTGGGATTGATACCCACTTAGGCCAAAAGCCTAAGCTTGGGGGGAGGTACACCGACACCACACTCATCTCCTTACCATGCTTAGTCGGTACTTTGTATATCCATGTTTCGCTTTCTTTTGCTTTCCAAAACACAAAAAGACCAAAAATATTTTTGTTGTTTCTCTTCTTTGTCTTTTTAGCTTTGGTTTGCTTCTTCCTTTTTGCTTTGTTTGGACCATTCAAAAAACCCAAAAAGATTTTGCTTTGCTTGTTCCTCCTTTTCATTCTTGCCTTTAAAAATCAAAAACACCAAAAATATTTTATGTTCTTCTTTGGTTTTGTGAAGTTCGTTGCAGGGTTCAGCAGTCCTCAGTGGAGTTTGGTTTCATGTTATTATTCAAGCCACACAAGTGAAGGGCAATAATGAGGATTAATGACAACTTGAGGTGTGGTAAGAGGCTGGTAACAAACTCTATTTGTTTTCATTTTTGTACATATACTCATCATTGTGGGCATGCTTAGTCTGTTCATGTAAGGTGTATGTTATTTATGGATGCTTAGTAGTTCTTGCTTTCCTATGATTAGCTCCAGCTTGCTAATGGTTTGTAGCATGTCATATGAATGTTTGCTTGCATTGTTCTATTCATAACTTGGTATGACACTGTGGTATCCTCCTCTGAATGTTTCACTTTAATTGACTTGGCACATGCGCATGCATTCATATGACTAAAACAATAATCAGTTAAGCCTCGATGAATTATTTTTCCTTAGGGATCTTGAATCACTTTCATGCCATGATTAGTCCTGTTTTGTTGCAAGCATGATCATGACAGTTATTGCTCTCTCGTTTGTTGCTCCCTTACTACTGCTAGCCTTCACTTGCACTGAGTATGAGCTCTACTCGTGTTTCCAACTCCCCAAAACTAATATTGCCAAAAGTTTCCACCATACCTACCTATTATCATCATTTGCTATTCTGTGCATATTTCAGTATGCCTTGTTTTCTTCCGAATAAAATGTTTGCTTGTTATGAGAAAGTTAGTTAGTAAATCTCTCACGAACTTGATGGCACACTTTATTTCTTGCACTTAATAAACTTGAACCATTGTGACTGTCCATGAAAGTTATATGCTTGCAAATTATAGGCTGGGGATTAGCAGAACCGTGATGTCACGGGGAACGCTTTCAACACCTATAAATATATACCTAGTTGATATCATGCTCTTTTGTTTACGGATGTCGTCGGTGTGAAATAAAAGGGGAGCTTGTAAGTCCATGGAGTTATGTATGTGTGTTAGAGAAATGCCTGGGCGGCTGGTCTAATCCATGCCTAATCATGATGGAAACCTGCAGCGTAACCATAATGAGCAATCTAGGAAGCATTCTTCTTATAAAAAAAAGAGAGAGATAGTTATTGAGAAAAAAAGATGAGAAAAGAGGAAAGAGAGAAAAAAGCACCATTTTTCCCATGGTAAATAAGAAGATTGCTGAGATGCTCATTGTCTACTTTCCTTGTCATTTTGATAAGGGGATTCTTTCGTATCATCGGGCAAGGGGTACCCCATTGGCGGTTCTCTATGATACGCATGTATTTACTATGACAAGAACTTACCGGTAACTAAAGTTGAGTAGCATGAGGAGCGACCCTCGTACTCAAGGGACATGAGATTTCCAGTTTATGGTCTGTCAAGCATATAACTCATATTGGACCTCACTTTCACCTTAACCATTTAAAGATGCTTATGATAGGGGCAATGAGAGCTCAAAGCTAATGAGTACCATACTTTCAGAATTTGGAAGCCTTTCAAACTTTTCAAAACCTTTTCATTTCCTTGTTGAGTCTCCACATATTCTATGAGCACTTTCTTGAGAGCATAGTTGTCATTCTTAGTGTAATATGCTTGTCTCAAAATTTCGATTAATTGTGTCATGACTTTGATGCTTGTATCTTTGATATCTTTACTTCTAGTCTTCACTTGAACTTCAGAGGTGCCTTGGCATTTATGTTTGCTCTACAATCAAAGGCAAGCGAGATACCACTCTATCATACCTTTTTATGAGCATTGTAATGTTGCTTATGTTTATGCTTCATGCTATTTATTATTTTTGAGTTGGAATCTCTTCATAGCTTGCAATGACTATTAAGTAAACTTATTTGCATACTCTTTATTATGAATTGCCTAAGTAGTTGATCATATGCTAAGAATATATACATCTTATGAAGCAAATGTGTTCGTGAAAGTTTCTTTTATCGCACTCAGTTTTCAACTGAATTGCTTGAGGACAAGCAATAATCTAAGCTTGGGGGGAGTTGATACGTCCAAAACGTATCTACTTTCTCGAACACTTTTGCTATTTTTTTTCCTCTAAACTTTTGTGATTTGGATACAACTAACATGGACCGACGCTGTTTTCAACAGAATTACCTTGGAATCTAGTTTTTGTGCAGAAAATCAACTATCAGGAAAAATCCCAGAAAATATGCCAAAAATCCTATTTCACCAGAAGACTCACGGAGCCAGAAGACGAGACGGAGGAGGGCCACGAGGGGACCACACCACCTGGCCACGCGGGCCAGGCCAGGCCGCGCCTAGGGGTGGTGTGGCCGCCTAGGTCACCCCCTTGGCCTCCCTCTTCGCCTATAAGATGCCTCCTGACCTAAAAACCAGGGGGGTCGACGTTTTTCCAGAAAGAGTTCCGCTACGCCATCGCCACCAGATTCCGTGATTCAGAACCAGAAACTCTGTTCTGGCATCCTGCCGGGATGGAGAATTGGAGGAGATCATCGCCATCATCATCACCATCACTTCTCCATCAACCATCCATGATTCCCCCATCCATGAGTGAGTAATCCCCCGCTGTAGGCTATGGGGATGGTAGGGATTGGATGAGATCATTCATGTAATGGCATCAGATTATTAGGGCATGGTGTCTAGTATCTATTATTAGTGCTTTTTGACTTTGTTCCAACTTGTTATGCTTAATGCTTGTCACTAGGGCCCGAGTGCCATGATTTCAGATCTGAACATGTTATTGATTCATTATGATAGTATCGTTTATGGTCTTACCTGCAAGTTGTATACACATATTGTTGTCCGGAACCAAAGGCCCCGAAGTGACAATAATCGGGATAACCGGAGGGAATGGCTTTGATGTGAGGATCACATGTGTTCATGGAGTGTTAATGCTTTGCTCTGGTGTTCTATTAAAAGGAGCACCTTAATTGCCAGTAGTTCCCTTGAGGCCCCACGCAAGCAATTTGGCGGGACAAAAGATGTTGTGCAAGTTCTCATTGCGAGCACGTATGACTATATATGGAACACATGCCTATGATTATTTAGTACTTGGATGCTTTATCTTATTTATCTACAAATGCCCTATGTCTTGATTTCTATATGAATTGTCTTGTCCATGCAACGTCCGTCCATCCATCCCTATGCCTACCGCGCTTTAATCCTACTGTTTACTGCAATTGTTACTACTGTCTTTACTTTTACTACTGCTATTACTTTGCTATTGCTACTGATAAACTGATGTGAGCAAGGTTGTTTCCAGGTGCAGCTGAATTGACAACTCATTTGTTAAAGCTTATAAATATTCTTTGGCTCCCCTTGTGTCGAATCAATAAATTGGGTTTCACTTCCCTCGAAAATACTTCAATACACCCCTATACTTGTGGGTCATCAATAACGTGAAGGTGGATTATTAGTCATAGATGCAGTTGGATTACGGTCTATGTATAATGTTGTAATTCCCAATCAAATCTCATAGGAGTCAAGATGTCTAGTATATGCATTGTATGCTTTCTCGAATCTGTTAATTGCCCCGCTATAGTTTGTTCACCCAGCATGTTATCTAACTTAAGAAGAATCACCTCTAGTGAACTATGGATCCCGGTCCATGCTTTTACCATTGCTATACCTTCTACTATTAATGTTTACTATTTACTTTCTGCAAGCAATTACTATCTTCCACACAATACATTTAATCCTTTGTTTTCAGCAAAACCGGTGAGATTGAAAACCTCACTGTAAGTTTGGAGCAAAGTTTTGTGGTTGTGTTGTGTAGGATTCCAAGTTGCTAGCAACACCTTGAAGTTGTTTCCTTGCTCCTACTGGTTCGATAACCTTGGTTTCATAACTGAGGCAAAACTTGCTGCTGTGCTCATCATACCTTCCTCTTGGGGTTCCCAACGAGCTATACATTTTGAGCCATCAGTGTCCCATATATAGTTGTATGTACTAACCGAGAGAATTTGCACAACATCTATTGTCATGTGAACTTGGAGCTAAGTGTAATTAAGGTCTAACTTTTCAAGTAGGCCGAAACAATGCATTAACACTCTAGGAACTCATCAAAGTATAACACCTCTCCCTTGTTTTCCCAAGTGTATCACTATAGGGTTGCATGTTTAACATTATAACAGGTAATACACTATGCAGATAAATCCCAAACTCTCATATATGATGATATAATAGAAGTTCAGAGATAATATCATGTTATTCAAGCCCTAATAACAAGAATTAAGCATAAAATAAGTGCAAAACAATCATGTACAAACATCAACAATATAGGTACCTCAAATTATAATATCTATTCATCATTATATAAGAGATCTCATCAAATTCCCTTACACCCCAAACCTACAGAGTATTACTCACACATGACCATGGAGACTAGAGGCTTGATGAAGTGACTGATGAAAAAGAATAGTCCCACGATGTTGGAGACAGTGGAGATGGAGGCCATGTCGATGGCAGTCTGAGGCGACAATGGCCTTCCGATGCAAGGCGGCGACGATGGACCTTGGAGGGGCAATGACCTTTGCCCTCCTTCTTTCTTGGAGATGGATATTGTGTGGAGAGGCCTCTCCCCCTCTTGGTGGCTACCAAGGGAGAGGAAAATTCGTGGTTTTTGCTTGGTGCATCTCAAACTAGATTTTTCCATCAATATATAGAGTTGGAGATGCAATCTGGGCTATGGGATTGATGTCCCTTTGATTCAAGGACTCTTGCACACCTCTAGAACCTTCCTAGACCTTCCTTATGTCCCAAGAATCCAATAAACGGACCATGGGTCGAATTCATAAGTATGGCTAGAGTTATGATCAATCCCATCATAAATTTTCAGAATCCCGAAATTGCTTTTGTAACCTTAATCAATCAGGGTCTACAGGTCTCATATGAACTACGCTTTGGACGTATTTTATATTGAACAACATAATCATAAAATTTCCAACAACTTTAATATTGATTTTTTCCATTTAACGTCATATTTAGGTCCCAATATTGTCATCTCGATAGAGGAATATTTCAGAAAACCCCGAATTTTACAATAATGAGGGAACTTCTTCCGTATTTGTACAATTTATACATGACAACGTGTAAAACAAGAATTTCTGCACTTTTGCAACTATTAGTAGGTTAGTCTTGATAATAAATATAATAAATTTGCTTTAAAGATTGGGATTTCTATTTTTGTGCCCATGGTTCGTTAGTTATACTCAGTTTTCCTCAGCCGCTTAGTTTTTCCTCACTTTTCCCCTCCCTCTATTCCGAAACCCTTACAGGCACTCGGACGAGGGGATGCCGTCAGGTCAAAGGCTTGACCGTTACATGATGACAGGTGGGACCGTGTTGGGGCGGGTCCTGCGTTGAGCATGGGGCCGGTTTGTTGGGAACGCGTTATGTGGGACGTGGTGTGGGACCATGTGGGGCACGTTTGGTGGTTACGTGCGCCCTGTCGCCTAAACTGGAAGTTCTTTTATTTTTATTTTTATGATAGGTCTTTTTAAGAGCGTCGTTTCTCCTCTCTCTCGCTAACAGTTGTGTTTTTTTTGCCCAAAAAGGTAGCGAATCTAGAGCAGCTTCTCTCTTCATTCATTGTTACTTTTGGCCCTCGTTGTTCTCCATTAAGGTAGCAAATCTAGAGCAGCAAATGTAACCAGGAACATAAATAAATTCAGAGCAGATATAGATAAAGCAGCTAATATAGGATATATATAGTATGGTACTTAATGAGATTCGACAATTAGGCTGCTCTGCAGCAGCAGCGGACAAGTTCATCACAGACAAGATAAAAGAAATTGCTTTACAGCAGAATCAGCATCATAAGATCAGTGACCCATCATGGCCTCCACCTCCTTCCTCTGGCGCCTCCTCTACTTCTTGATTCTCAGTCCCTTGACCTTGGGCGCCTTGGGCTTGATCGGGGGCATGCGACCCTCCTCGATGACCACCTTCTAGACGTTGCGGAGGTGAAGACCGAGTGCCTGGTGCTTGGCTATGAAGTCGTGGACGTTTACGGACCCGCTACATGTCCTCACATCCTCGGCATGCTTCACGAGGGAGTTGAAGTTGGTGGCGTGGAGCCTCCTGGTGGTGCAGAAGGGGCACCTATAGATGTTGCCGACAAAGAAGTTGTCGTACTTGCCGGACTTTAGCCTCCTCAGCACATGACGAGTCTTGGTGTCTGATGGCCCAAAATATATCGAGCTCGTTGGGAAACCCCAAGAGGAAGGTATGATGAGCACAGCAGCAAGTTTTCCCTCAGTACGAAACCAAGGTTATCAATCCAGTAGGAGCAAGGAAACACCCCAAAGGTGTAGCTAGCTGAACGGTTGCAGGGCGCACTATCGGTGCCAGCAGCAACGTGGAGACCTGCACAACACAACCACAGAACTCTGTCCCCAACTTGCGATGAGGTTGTCAATCTCACCGGTTTTGCTGAAAACAAAGGATTAAACGTATCGAATGGAAGGAAGTAATAGTTTATAGAAAGTAAACACAAAGCAGTAAATAGTTTATAGATTGTATGTAAAAGAAAGGACCGGGATCCATAGTTCACTAGAGGTGGCTCTCCTTAAGATAGATAACATGTTGGGTGAACAAATTATAGCGGGGCAATTGACAAACATCGAGAAAGCAATACATGCATATACTAATCATCTTGACTCCTTTGGAACTTGATTGGGCATTACAACATCATACTTAGACCGCCATCCAACTGCATCTATGACTAATAATCCACCTTCAGGTTATCATCCGAACCCCCTCCAGTATTAAGTTGCAAGCAACATATTATTGCTTTACGAATTGCGTATAAAGTAAACAATACGATTGTTCTATGAACACAGGATTGTTGTTTTCTCCCTAGTAGCAACAGCACATCTAGTACCTTAGAGATTTCTGTCACTTCCCCAGATTACCAGAGGCATGAACCCACTATCGAGCATAAATACTAACTCTTGGAGTTGCTAGCATCTACTTGGCCAACATAGCTACTAACAACGGAAAGAATGCAAAATCACAAATAACAAAGACATGATAGAATCAATAATCAATCTGAAATAGCATCTCAATATCCATTGGATCCCTGCAAACACAACATGTATGGGTTACAAATAGATGATCTTGATCATGAACGGAGCTCACAAGATCTAAACATGGAAGCACAAAGGAGGAGAACTAGCCATCTAGCTACTACATGGATCCGTAGTCCAAGGATGAACTACTCACGCATCACACCGGAGGCTTGCATGATGATAAAGAAGGCCTCTAGGGTGAATTCCCTATCCGTGGTCGAGAAGAGCTTGATCCTCCCGATCTAGGGATGGAGATGACAATGACTCTGGACTCTTCGTAGATTTTTGATGGTGCTTAGGGTTTTCATCGAGGGCATCTTATAGGCGGAAGGAGAGGCCGAGGGTCTGGGTCAGCCAGACCACCCCAGGCCTTGGTAGGCTGCCACGCGGCCAGGTGGTGTAACCAGCCCCAACCCTTCTCCATCTCGATACGGCATCGATGACTTAGAAAAAATAGGCACTTTGGCTTTTGTCCGTCCAATTCGAGAATATTCATTTTCGACTTTCTGGAACCAAAAATAGCAGAAAACAGCAGGTAATCGTGGCTCTTGTTAATAGGTTAGTCTAAGAAATCATATGAAAAGTACTCCAAAGTGTGGTCAAAACACAAGAAAGTGGATAAAACCAAGCATGGAACATCAAAATTATAGATACATTTGCAATGTATCAGTGTCCATGGACTCATCATCGCTGCGGACGTCACTGCTATCCTCCTGTTGGAAAATAGTAGAATTCAATAAGGACATGATTGAGGTACCTTGATTATGGGGATTGATTATTTGCATAAATTAACGAATTGAGATCCCCTGATTATTCCCCAAATCTCAAACAAAATTGAAAACTGATCCCAACTACGAACAGGGGGGTTCAAATATGAACAGAGGGATTCATCGAAATATGAACAGGGGGATTCATCAAAATATGAGATCTAACATAAGAGGATTAGATACCATAAAAATACGAACAACCGAACCCTAATAACATTTGATCTAGCATCCAATGATGGGAATGTGGAAGAACATGGGAAGGGGAGAAAACCCAGGTTAACTCCGACCATGGGTCGACGATGCTGGTGTCATAGGGGTTCTCCGGCCTTATGTACTCAACCTCATCGTAGGAGTCCTAGCCGAGTGGGATCTTCCTGAGACCGGCGAGGGCCTCCTCGCCGGTGGCTACAGCGGAAGAGGGGACAAGGGTTTGTCGGGGACGCGGCTACCTTCGATGCCTCGACGGGGGCCTCCTCACCGGCGGCCCTAGAGGCTCTGATGGCCACCGCGCCATTCTTCTCCATCGCCGGCATGGTTGGGGTTTTCTTGGGGGTTTGAAGAAGGTGATGGGACAGTAGATATGGTTGAGTGAGCGAGTGAGTGATGAGCAAGAGTTAGAAGGCCTCTATAAAGGAGAAGGGAAGCGATGTTTCATTGCACCACCGTGCACCATGTAACCGTGTATGCTCCGTGCTGCGGCCATACGTGTCACTTCGCCCGTGCACACTGCAGCGTACCGTGAGTCACGTTTTTCCCTCGTGTCTAACCCTGGTGACTTAGTTGTGCTCGGTTTTGCCCTCGAGTGTAACACCGACAGTTTGGTTGTACTCGGTTTTGCCCTCTAGTACTAACACTATCGTGTACAATATACTCAGTTTTACCCTTCGGTGGATGGTCAATAGAGAGTCAACGAATGAGTTTTAGCTAGCTAATTGAGTCATTTTATGCACAACAAATTTAAAAAGATCAAAACATAGTGGCATCTACCCATGGAGTCTTATTATGTGAGCTTCCACCATAAGAAATGTATATAAATCATGTTTTAACCTAAATCACCACTTCTCAAATCACCTACTATATATGAGGGTTCATGGCTTTCTACTCAAAGCTCTTCCCAAAACATCCCTTCCCAAAACATAGTTTGTCTGAATGATGCAATAATTGTCAAACTGGTGTATATTTGAATTGCAAATAGTTTGATGTATGCCAAGATGTATTTTATTGTATAAAATACGAATTTTCCATTTTTTAAATCTCTTTCTATTTTCTATTGAATCCTTGATGTGGAAATGACCACGGCGATGGCGATTGATGCGATTGTGTGGATCGTCGGCGAGCTGGCCGCCATCTGCGGTGCGAGATAGGCGGATGCACATGGGTTTAGGTTAGCCCCCCCCAGATGAACCTACTCCTGCTAGATTAGATTGATGGAGGCGAGATTCTGAGGGGTGGCGAGTTCGGCGTCTAGCAGCGAAGTCGCTCGAAGGGTGTATGATGGAGCGTAAGTCCTCCAGTACCCTAGGGAGGTTTATATAGGAGTCACCTTGCGAGTCTGATTTACAACCGAACAAGATATGGATTGAGCTTTGACCTAATCCATTGGGCTTGATGCAGCTTGGGCCTCAGGTCTCCAATCGCGAGCCTTCTCCTCAATTGCATTCGATCGCCGTCTGTAGGCCCTCGCTAAGCCTTTGACCTAATCGGGCGTCTGTTGGGCATACCCGTTAAGCATATCCCCATCAGTAGTCCCGAGGCCATCGTTGATTCAAGCAGGTGTTCATTTGGCGGTCAGGCGAGGTCAATTTGGATGCCTAGTGAATCGGTGATGGCCTCGGGGACTACTAAGGATATCTTTGCATCAATCTAATCTAGCGAGTAGGTCTTTACCGGGCGAACCAGGTAAACCCATGATCCGCCTATTCGCACCGCAGATGGCCGCCAGCTCTCGCCCCCGATTTTATCAATCGCTGCCTACTGCAGCGACTGTCGTGGCTATTTCCACGACAGTGGCGCCCACCGTGGGGCCTGGCCGAACTGGCCTAAGTTCTGCAGCGAGACCCTACTCGCTGATCGACCGGCCGATCGCCACCGGCCGCATGATCGCATCGGCGGGATCTTACAGATCCTGCCCAGCAGCTACATCCCGGCATCGCGCTCGGTCACCCACAACGTGATAATGCCGGTTGGCTCCATCAACCTGTTCGTCGGCTTCACCAGTGTAGTCGATCCGGTAGCGACGACGATCGTCGATGGATCACCACCACGCCGCGATCTGCTCTCGGAGGAGCAGGTCCAATCCATTAGGAGCCTCGCCTCCGAGTATGATTCGGCCGCCAGCAACGCGGCCGAGACCAACACCGCCGCGGACAACGCGGCCCTACACAATGACACCGACTCCGCAACCCCTGCCTCGGTCGATGGATCCATCACCACAGCATCACGGGAGGACTCCATCACGCGGGTCTCCAACCCTGAGGATTTCGAGGACTCCTCAATCCTTGGGATCTTCGATTTCGACTTAGGCTCGGAGTCCCCCGAGCACTTCCGCGCCAGATCCAATCGCTTCAACGTGATCTACATGGCGGGCAGCATGTTTGCCCTGCCAGATCCATTCTCCACACCAATCCCTCCAACCGCGACATCCAAGGAGGTGGAGGAAGCCCGCCAGCGACTGGAGGAGGTGACGCGCAAGGAGCTAGCCGAGCGCGAGAAATTCTGCCTCGAGCGGGCAACGGCGCAGGAGCTGTCGCTCTACCACCAGCGCCGCATCAGGACCCGCCTGAACTCCAACGTCCAAGGCCGCATCCTAAACTTCAACGACGAGAGCGACCCCGCACGCGCAGCTGAGCGCGTGTACTGCGAGAACGCACCACCAGGCGACAACAATCATAACGGACAATGGCACCAACTTCACCAAGGGCGCCATGGCGGAATTCTGCGAGGAGCACAGCATACGACTCGACCTCGCCTCAGTCGCCCACCCAGAGTCAAACGGCCAAGCAGAACGCGCCAATCAGAGCGTCCTCCATGGACTCAAGCCACGACTCCAAGTGCTCCTTGAGCGAACCCTAGGATGCTGGGTTGAAGAGCTCCCCTCCGTAATATGGGGGATCCGCACCTCCATCAACCGCTCCACGGGGTTCACGCCCTTCTTCATGGTATACAGCGCCGAAGCCGTGATGCCGACGGACCTGGAGCATGACTCACCGCGAGTCGCCAACTACGTCGAGGCGACAAATGGGACCGCACGCCAAGACAGCATTGACCAGCTCGACGAGGCACGCGACCTGGCCCGCTCCTGCACTGCCATCTACCAGTAGGGACTCCGCCGCTACCACAGCTGCCGAGTCCGGACCCGCACCTTCCAGGAGGGCGACTTGGTCCTACAATTGGCCCAGGACAAGAAAGGCATGCACAAGCTCTCGCCTCCATGGGAGGGGCCATTCGCCATAGGACGCGCCCTCGGCAACGACGCCTACTACCTCATCGGCATACGAGGCAATGGCCAACTTGAGGTCAGGAGGCCATGGAATGTAAACCTTCTCCTAAAGTTCTATACATATAACTAAAACTTGTATCCAGACGATATATAATGAAATTCATTCGGATCACACAAATTGTGTTCACTCGCCATACTCTTGTGCCATTCGCACTCATACATTAAGCAATACTCTACCTACGAAAGTCAACCCTTGGTCGAGCGACTGGCATGGCTAAGTAGTACGACCCAAGGGCACCGAAGAGATTCGGGCCTTGTGTCGTCCACGAACACGCCAACCCGGAGCCACCATCGGAGTCGCCCCGCTCGACTAGCCCACCGGGCCAAGACGACCGACATTCGCTTCCCACAGCGACATGTCCTCCCCATCCTCGAGCAAAGCGACTCAAACGGTTAAGTACCATGCACGGGGACTTCATAAACAAAAACCCTCACGCGGCTCGGGAACACACCAAGTAAGAGAGCTGCTTTGGACTCGCCACGCGACTGGCTCTCGAGCTAGGGGAAGAGACGCGTTACAAACAACGCACACACAACCCGTAATAGGCACACGCTCGGGGACTCACCTAAAACAAACCCCACTTGCACTCGGGGACTCGCCCCTTTAAGTCATGAGGGACAAACAACACAAAAATCCAAAGCAAACACACATGTACACAAACGAGTTATACCCCACTAAAGGGCAGACGCGCTCGAGGACTCGCTCAAACAAATAGTTAAACACACCACACAATTAAGATTGCATTGCGAATCGATGGACTCCTCTTACTCCGATACAAAATATTGTTCATATTACAAAAAGTCGCCACTTGGCATATCTTACAAACTGCCTAGGGAAGCTATCTATTTCGCAGGCCCTGATGAAGAAGCATCTCCACCACCCTTGACACAGATGAATGGTTGCCATGGGTTTGTTGGGTAGGTCGTTAGCGACTTCGATAGCGCCGACCGGAAGGGCTACTCCGACTTCATGTCGTGATGTTCCGGCTCAGGGTCGCCCGATGCCACCACTGTCTCCTGGTATGGCAGCAGGTCTCCCATCGCCAGCACCCGATCAGCAAAGGGGGCAACCTTGGTGGTCAGCTTCAACACCTCCAACATCTCCACCGTGCCAGTCGCTGAAGGGTAGCCGCTTGTGACGTCATCGAGGTCGAAGTCATCGGGAAAGTGCACGAGCCCCAGGCTCAACGTTGTGGTGGCCCCGCGCCTGAAAGCTGAACATGCCATCCACTCCATGACACCGGGTACCTCCTCTAGGTAGCACCACACTTCAGTCAGTCCCCCAGGTATAACCTCGGTGGGAGACATTCCCTAGAGAACCACCTGGACGCACAACGCCGAGGTAGTAGCCGCGTTCACCACCGCGGTCACACACTGTGAAGAATTGAAGGTTTGCACCACTGGATCGCTTTGACCTATTACAGCTGCAACGTCAGACGTCAGCGCCACCACGAATTCACCCACTCGGGGACTCTTCGCACATATCTGTTGGGAATATGCCCTAGAGGCAATCATGTATGATGTTATTTCCAATGTATTCATAAAGTTATTGTCCATGTATGAAATACTGATATATATCATTGAATATATGATTCGATTGTGGAACTATATATTCATGTTGTTTATACTGATTGTCCTTGGTCGTTGAGGTTGTGCTGGACACACAACTTAGACTAATGTGAAAGTCGGATGATGAGTCGGTTCCACTTGTCATGGGCATAGAGATGCTATTCCGACTTACACGGATTCGGCTAAATATTTTAGCAAGTCGGACTGACCCATATTGAGATACAACGAATAAGTCATCATTTGTATATCTCAATCAATGTAATCCTTAGACCTGAGGTTATTGCACAATACAAGTTGAGGATCACCGACTTAAGTTCTATCAAACGCTGTTCCGTCACTAGGCAGTTATAAAGGTGGAGTTCGGGTCGACTAAGAATCAAGCTGCGTGATGTGAATAACCGAGATGAAATTTTGCCCCTTCGTCTAGAGAGATATTCTCTGGGCCCACTCGGAAGATATGATTCGGAAAGCATGGCCATGCGTGACTCGGTTAAGTGTTAACTGAGGCGACCGACTAAGAGTTAGTCGGATGAATCACTTATCTCGGATCAAGAAAGAGAGTCGAACTATTTAAAGGATGACGATTATTCGCCTATAGTTCGACAAGGTATATCGTGAGGCAAAAGGGACTCAGACGAAAGTTGCATTGGAAGGTATGTCATCATGACTCTTCGGTACTTGGGAGTTGGCACGTTCTGCTAGGAGACGCTACCAACTGATCGGTCACGAGTGAGACTGGGACTCGGATCGTGTCCGGGTCACCATGAGCCTATCGAGTCACACACTTAAGAGCGGGAGCATATTTGGTTTGGACCCAAAAAGGAAACGGACAGAGTCAGTGAGTTGAACTCGTAGTGACTAATATAGGCCTTTTAGTGAATGGGCCACAAGTGAGTGGAGCCCACTTTCACTCCCCATATAAACTGTGGCGCAGGTGCTTAGAGCATATAGTTAGGTCACTCCATGTGTTGGAAACCCTAGCTCCAGTCCAGTCATGTCACCGCCGTACCGGACCTAGCAGTCCATCGCCGGCGCTCCTCCTCGTACGTGTGGATACTGGCGGAGGTGTCGTACATTCAGTACTTCGATGATCGTGGATCAGAATGGATCGTGAGGATTGCACTGCATCCAAGCGACGTGCTTCATCGATTCCGCAACCGCGCGTCTAGTGGTAATTCTCGTGGCCTACTACCTCAGCTAGATCTTGGGTTCACCGCGTAGGAAAAAGTTTTGTTTTTCTTTGCGTGGCCCAACAAAATCAAAAGGAGAGAAATGACTCACCAAGGAGCTTTCGGCAGTGTTCGGTGACGTCTTCTCCAAGGCAGCGAGATCGCCCTGCAGCCAAAGGATGATGGAGTCCGCAGCCTTCTGCTCCTCCTCAGCCGTGGCGACCGCGGCTTTAGCCCTATCTTTAGAGGAGTTCATGGCCGCTTTCGCCTCCTCCAACTCCTCTACAAGCGAGTCGATACGCCCATTCGCCACGTCCAGCTCGGCAGCTGGAACGTACCCTTCCCGGGCTTTGGCAATGGCGATCGAAAGACCATCTGCATGGAACAGAAACAACAGTCAGAATTCCGTCAACATTAGCAGCTCGCAATCGCCAACTAAAAAAAGTACTCACCGGCAGCCTCCTGACTTCGCCGGTTTGCCTCCTGCGCCATGCGCAGATCATGCTCCAGACGCTCTTTTGTGGCCTGCCGGTCATCTGACTCCCTTTGCAAGCCCTACAAGCAGAACAAAAAATAAGCAACTACAAAAACACAAATTCAGTGTCCAGCCGCTGAAATTCAGCGACTAGACATTCAGGGACTGGCGACTAGAATAAACTCAGTGCCTAGCCGCTGAAATTCAGCGACTAGACACTCGGGGGCTAGCGACTAGAATAAACTCAGTGCCTAGCCGCTGAAATTCAGCGACTAGACACTCGGGGATTGGACGTACCTGAATGGCGGCGCCAAGCATATTGTGAAGTTCTCTGGCGTCCGTTGTAGGGACCACAAAGGCGGTACGCCCGCGACGTGGCCCGACATCCTCATCAACGATTTCCGGCATCTGCGGAGATTGGGTTTCCGCCACGGTCGGAAAACCCCTCGCCATGAAGCGCGGGAACATCGCGAACGCCCTCGCCGGGGCACTGGTTGCTGGAGCCGGCGGTATTGCCGTTGGAGCCCCATCAGCTGGCTCCGATTGAGCGGCTGCCACCTCCTCGCCATCAGTGGTGGCATCACTCGCTCTAGCGCTACCTTGTCCTGCAGCCTCGTCGGGCTCACCCTTCTGCTTCTTCGCGTCTTCAGCAGGCGCAGCATCCGCAACAGGTTTCCTCTTCCTGGGGAGATCACCTCCCCCCGTGGTGACGGTCGATGGAATTTTAGCCATCGAAGGGCGGCCTATCTTCTTAGCGTCGGATCTACAAAAACCTCCAAAGTCAGCAAAGAAATCACAGAAAAATAAGTCCAACAATTGGAAAAGAAACCTCTGAGGACTTACTTGGCGACTAGAAGAAAATGCAACCTCGTGCTGATGTGGGTGAGCTTATCTAACTCCGGGCCTAGCTTGCACGTGAGACCTTTCTCGAAGACATCCGAAGCCCACGACACCGCGGGCCTCTTCGATGATGAAGCCGCGGTCGCAGGAACCTCCTGTTCAGAAGACGCCACCGTCCCCGAAGGTCGTGGTGACTTTGACGCCGCAGCCTCAGCTACCTCCTGCCCTGGCGCCATTGAAGTTGTTGGCGCGATCACCGCAAGAGGAACCTCCACCATCGCTTCGGTGCCTTTAGCCTCCGATCCCATCATCGGAACCGTGCCCTCTGGGATCTTGCGTGAGGTCTTAGCCGCGTCATCATCGGACTCGTCATCCGACTCGAACACCACCGCCGACCTAGACGGTGACGCCGGCTTCTTTGCTGGCGACTTTGGCTTACGCGCAGGCTTCACCGGTGTGGCTGTTCGCTGAGAACTATGCTCTTGCAAGATCTCGTCGTCTTCTTCGTGCTCTTCAAGACTACGGCTGGCCTCGAACTCGCGCTGCTTCGGCATGTGAGTCTTGCGGGCCGCGGGCGCTGGGGGAGGAACCTCCATTTCCTCCTCTTCATCCTCAGAAGATTCTCCTATGGAACCCCCCTCGAACTCTTGGGGGACCTCTTCATCGAGTGGGGGGAGCCAGCCTTCCAGAACCTGGAACAACTAAGAGTGGAAACAAATGAGTTTCAGATGATGAGGCTACAAATTGCACCACAGGAATCACGACTAAAGATAAATTCGGAGAAAAGGACTTACTGTGGGGGCTTCGTTCTTCACAGGCACGTACGGAGCGAGCTCGGCCGGCGTGGTTGTAAATTCCACGTCAGTGATCTTCTTCAGGGCGGTCTTATAATCTTCAGCGTCCCATGACTCCTTGCTGGTCCGGGAAGGATCATTCTTCCCGTTGTACTCGTACATCCAGTGCGGCCGGGCCGCCAATGGAACTAGGCGCTGCCCGAGCCAGCAGTTATACAGGTTGATCAAGGACAGTCATTGGCCCTTCAACTTCTAGATCTGGTCCATCATCTCCGTGACAGCCATCTTTTGATCGTCGGGGAGCCTGTCTGTTGCCAGCCGACGGGGCTCGCTCCTCTCTGCAACGAATTCCGGCAATGCCACTTCGTCGGAGGGGGTGGACTCCTTCACGTAGAACAAGCTCTTCTTCCACTCGCTCGCGGCCTTCTTCGGCAGCATGAGGTTGACGAAGTTGACCTTTGGCTTCAGCTTAAAGGTGACGCCTCCGGCCGCCAAAATTGGGCCGCCGGACCCTTCGCGCCCAATGCGGCCATGGAAAAGCTCCAGCCACAACGGGAAGTACGGCCTGCAGCCGAGGTAGCCCTCGTAGAAGGCGGCGAAGATCGCCAGCTGCTCGATGTTGTGCGGGGCGAGATCCGACAGTTTAATCGCATAATACACGCAGAACCGCCAGAAGAATAATGAGGTAGGGAACCCCAAGCCCCTCTCCAAATGGCTTGGGAAGCAGATGAACTCACCGACGCGTGGCTTCGGCTTGATCTCGGAAGACGTGGGAACCCGCCAATTCCCTTTGCGGAGGACTCCGGCTCCTCGAAGGACCTGAGCTGCGCCGCGGTGCACTTAGATTTCCCCCCACAAGCCTTTCGGAGGCGCCATCAGGAAGAAAGCCGGATCGCTCGGTCTAGAGAGTTTGGGTCGAGGGAAGACAGAAGAAATGGATGTGCAGAATGAAGAACGTGAGGAAGGATCTACAGGACTGATCTGTCGCTCCCCTTATAAAGGAGTGCTACCCGCCAATTTTGGGGTAGCCGTTACCCGCGGTAATTGCGCCGAAGTTACCGTTGGACTACCCAACGGATATTTTGACCAAGTTGATGGTCCAACTCCTTCACTCGACTCGCTTGCAACTGTGACTGTCCATTCGCTGAAGCAGCGACTGGAGACCTGGTGGAAAATTTCCTTGGTCTCGGCAGAGTCCATCGCCGATTTGACTCGGCGTCCAAATTGGACTTGCCTACTCCGACTGCCAAATGAACACCTGCATTTGAGTCAACGATGGCCTCGGGGACTACTGATGGGGATATGCCGAATAGGGTATGCCCAGCAGGATGTTCCGATTGGGTCAAAGGCTTAGCGAGTGGGCCTGCAGGACGGCGACTGGAATGCAATTGAGGAGAAGGCCTGGCGATTGGAGACTGGAGGCCCAGAAGCGTACTCGAAGCCCAGTCGGATTAGGTCAAAGCCTCTGAATCCATATCTTGTTCGGTTGTAAACTGTAAACCCTGGCAAGGTGACTCCTATATAAACCTCCCTAGGGTACTCTGAGGACTTACGTTCCATCATACACCCCTTCGAGCGACTCGCTGCTTAGACGCCGAACTCGCCACCCCTGTAACTCGCTCTCCATCAATCTAATCTAGCAGGAGTAGGTCTTTACCCTCCGGGGGGCGAACCTGGGTAAACCCATGTGCATCCGCCCCTATCTCGCACCGCAGATGGCTGCCAGCTCTCGCCCCCGATTCTATCAATCGCTGCCTACTGCAGCGACTGCCGTGGCCATTTCCATGACAATCCTTATGTCATTCTTGCCCTTGATTTTTAAGTTCTACTTGGTTTTTCCCTTGGTTCCTAAGTTCTACTCAGTTTTCCCCTCTCTTAGTCACAATCTCTCTCACATGTACTCATCTTGGCTGCTACGCTCTGATTGGTTGAGACAGTTGTCACGCGGATCGTGCCCACCAACTGTTGATCCTCTGTGATCTAGCAGATATGATAACTCCTATATATGTTGGGCGGCACCCCTCCATCCATGCAAAATAACGAGTTTTCCATCGGTACTTTAACTCCATAAACAAATGAATTTGAATATAATTTAAACGGAAAGTGTTCAAAGGTGTATAATTTGTGCATTACATTTCACTCTATGAAAATGATAATCTCTCAAGATTCTCTTAGCACAACAATATCATGTATTCAGTGCGATTTCAAAGAGTTCAAAGGTGTATAATTTTCGTATATATGCAAGTTTGTGCATTAAATTCTACTCTATGAAAATGGGGGGGATGATAATCACTCAAAATTTTATTAGCACGTCATTATCACATATTAAGTGCCATTGCACAGTGTTCAAAGATGTATAATTTTCGCATATGCAAGTTTATGCATTAAATTCCACTCTATGAAAATGACAATCTCTCAAGGTTTTCTTAGCACAACATTATCTGTATTTAGTGCAATTTCAAAGAGTTCAAATGTGTATATTTTTTTATATGCAAGTTTATGCATTAAATTCTACTCTATGAAAATGGAGGAGAAAATGACAATCTCTCAAAATTTTGTTAGCACGTCATTATCACGTATTAAGTGCCATTGCACAGTGTTTAAAGGTTTATAATTTTCGTATACACAAGTTTATGCATTACATTCCACTCTAGAAAAATAATAATCTCTTAAGATTTTCTTAGCACAACATTATCACGTATTAAGTGCGATTTCAAAGAGTTCAAAGGTATATAATTTTCGTATATGCAAGTTTATGCATTAAATTCTACTCTATGAAAATGGGGGAGAAAATAATAGTCTCAAAATTTTGTTAGCATGTCATTGTCACGTATTAAGTGATATTGCACAGCGTTCAAAGGTTTATAATTTTCGTATACGCAAGTTTATGCATTATATTTTACTCCATAGAAATATAATTGATCAGGATTTTATTAGCACGATATTATCATATCCTAAGTGTGATTTCAAAGAGTTCAAAGGTGTATAATTTTCGTATATGCATTACATTTCACTATATGAAAATGAAGCTAGACAAAGGGCCGCCGTCACCGGAGAAGAAGAAGAAGAAGAAAGGGGAGGCAACGACACGGGCACGGGTGCGGGGCTGGCTCGAGGTCCCATCTTGCAACGCCAACCTAGTAAGATGTGGGTCCGGTGTTCACGTGGATAAGTTGTGGGTCCGATGCTGATCTGGATAAGTGGAGAGAGGTATCCACTACGGGAACCAACTGAACGTGGCCCCACTTGTCAGCATGTAACGGCAAGGGTTCAGTACGGGACCCGATAGAACGCGGCCCTACTTGTCAGCACGTAACGGCGAGGGTCCACTACGGGACCTGACTGAACGCGACCCCACTTGTTAGCACGTAACGGCAAGTCTGATGGACAGCGAGTTTTCAGACCGTGTGAGAGTTTCATACAAGAAGATATGCAAAAGTGAGGAAAAGCTAAGCGGCTGAGGAAAACTAAATACAACTAACAAACCGAGGGTACGAAAATAGAAATCCCTTAAAGATTTGAGCATAATAAACTATAAATAACATAGATGTATCAGCAAACATACCTCGAGATGGAGAAGGAACCACTCACACACTGCATGAATCAAGAGATCATCGATATCCCCTCTGATGAGGAATGATCTCGCTGACCGCATCGCTACCGTGCCCTTGGCTTCGGTGAATTATCCGAAGCCACATTTTGGTTAGTATGATTAGGATTATGAATTTAGTTTAGACTTTGCATATGTACTATAAAGTTTTGATGTTGAACTGATGAAATGCGTGGTGAATGCATTGAATATTCTTGTACTTGTCTGATTTACCACTCTTTTTTTGTAATCTTTTTTATTTAATATATACTAGACTTTCTAAAAACATCCACTAGAAAACATGTTAAAATAGTGAGGAATTATATATACTTGCACGTATCAAGAGGGATATCTTTTTGTCATGTTTTTAATCATGTTCGAGGAAGGTGCTCACGTGTAGGATTATTCATATACCGACAAGACCGTCCTCTCTTGCTAGTTGTCACCATCCATCGTTATCAGATTCAACTTCCGTCTTGCTACCGTGCTCTCTTGTTTTGTCCTGTTTGGAGAATTAGTTTCATGGTCTCCATGCCATCTATGATCTGTCCATTGACGATCGATGACAATATGAGACAGATGTAAAAACGAGATAATCTGGCAACTGTAGTCTGGCTATTATTCTTTATTGGGATGGGTGCTGGACAAACGGAAGCTACTCTCCAAGGGGTGTTGAATGGGTGTTGCTGGCAAAGAACAATATGATGCTCAACAAAATGAGGGGTGAGCTCTTGAGGATCGCTTGGCTTTGAAGATTGGGATGCCCTCACCGAGTTTGGGATGCTGGCAAAGGAAGCTTGTGATGCCCTCACCGAGTTGTTTATCGGAAATGAGAGCATGAGGAAAAATTGGTATGATACTCTAAGCAATCAAGCTGAAGGTTTCTACATGACGGATGACGTAGAAGACTCAAGTCCATCGCCATCATATTTAGAAATCATGGTGCTTCACACCTTGATGATGTATGTAAGTGCTCTCATGATATTCGAACCCACTGATGTGAGTGCTCTCATGGCATCCCCTAGGACCACCACCTTTTATTCATGCCGATATGGCAGTCCCCACATCACCGGCCGACTCCTGGCGAAAGTAAAGAGAAGATCAGGCCCAAAACCGCAGCACCAAGAGGAGCAACACTGTCGCCGCTACCGACATGCAACCACGTCACATCACCATGAGGAACAACGCCATCGCAAGGGCACCACGCCGCCGCCACTAGGGCATCGCGCCGTCGCCACCGTCCTGCAGTTATGCCCGAAACGATATCCTTGGCGCCTCCAAGCCGCGGGTCAGTGAGCCCCTGCATCGGTGAACGCCGCTGCCCCGCGGGCCAACCACCGTCTGCGACTCCCCATCACGACCTCCCCGCATGAAGGGATCTCGTCAGGGCGCACGAAGGGGGCCCGCCCACCGCCTTCGAAGGCGAGGAGTGGCCACCACCGCCGGTGCCGCGACGGCAGCAGCCAGAGAGGACCACCGGAGGGAGGCTTTTAGGGTTAGGGCGGAGCCTCCGGGGTCGCCCTCGCATGAACGACCGGGTTGTTGTTGCGGTGGATCATTTGGTGGCGGTGGATGCCTAAGTGACAGTGGGCATTGCTGCCGATGGTGGAACCAGGCAGAGAGAAAACACCAGATGGTGTGGCGATTTAATCATACCTTCAGAAGCCAATTTAACAGGGCACGAGACAGAGATGTGAATGGTGACCAATGTACCATAGGTGTGCAATCGAGGAGGGCACGAGAGCTCAGAGGAAACAAAGAGAAGGGAATAAATCTTGCCAAATCACACCAAGGGAGGTTATTAAGGAGGAACATGAGCTAAACACAAGAGATGCTCACGGTAGGGGATGAAGAAGGTGACTCCAGGAGCCTCCAATCTGATATGAAATCCTTCAAAGAGCCTCACAGGACACAAACCATAAAGATTCTACAGGTGACAGAGGGAGGGGCCGATCCCCTTTCCATTCTATCTCCGGTCAGACGAACCGACAAAGAGGAAGGGGAGAAGACGCGTCAGTGCTGCCATTGGAGAAGTTTGGGATAGAAAATAGAGAGAGGAAGAAGAAAAAGTCAGCAAGTCGGTTCATTTTGAGTCGGTCCCCACAGATGGACGCACGCGAGGAAAAATGCACAATATCGTGCTTACACGTAGGACCAATACCATCGGGAGCAACCAGAGCGCCCTAATTCCACGGAGCTTAGAGCTCTTGGGAGATGGAAGTTTCATTTCTTCAGGCATAGAATCGTGCACTGGTAGTGCTCTACCTGCCAGTAATTAGGATTTAGTGTAAATGGTTTTTTCAAGATAGTCATATCACATACTTCCTCCGTTTCAAAAGATGTTTTACTTTTTGTGAAATAAATGTAGGTAGATCTATTTTAGTGTGTATGTTAACTCCGCACCTATACACTAAAAGGTATCTAGATATATTAGTTTCACAAAAGCTAAAACATCTTATATTTTGAAACGGATGGAGTACTTCAGAAGCTACTACGGTCTGTAGCATGTAGCGGTTTCACTTTTGTTGGCATGATTTCTTGAACAAGACTCCCTGTATTAGTTTCAGTTTAGGCAGGAAAATCGGATACAAGAAGTATTCTACCTATGGTTAATTAGGACTTGGTGCACATTGTCTTCTATATTGTATTCTACCTATGCCAGAGAGTATCATGTTGTACCTGAAACTTAACTCATGCTACTGTATTGACTCTTACCACTGAGACTGCAATGAAGAAGATAAAGAACAACAATGCTCTTCTCTTCATGGTCGACCTCAAGGCAGACAAGAAGAAGTTCAAGGCTGCCAAGTGACCAGACTTAGTCTTGCAGGCCTGATGGAAAGAAAAAGGCTTACGTGAAGCTGACTCCAGAACATGATGCTCTTGACGTTGCTAATAAATTGGCATCAAGTGAGAGGGTCTTGCAATAGGTGCTTTTGGTTTCTTAGTTCTGTAGCTGTTAGCCTGTTACAATTGAGCAAAAGGTCTCGGAAGCTCCATTGCCCACCATATCGTTGCACACTTTCATGAATTTGATGCAACCCAGGTGATTTATGTTGAGCTGATTTGAGCTTTGTGATGCTTTTACAATCCATAGCTTAATTTTGTTGTAAAAAATGTGCACTTTGTTTGGGAGCACCAATGTTGAGAATTCTCCAAAGTCATCATATCACCCACTTTGTTGGTGTAATCCGTAGCAACACAAGGTAGCAATCACATCTAAAAAACACCAACCAAATGTGCGCTTGAAGGAGATGAGGCAACCATAAAACCTATCTAGCATTCCACCCCCTTGCCAAGCGAGATCCATCCGTCTCCAGTGGCCTTGACGTGCTGGGTCTGGAGAGTAAGTTCACAAAATCTAGAGAGTTATTGTTTGTTGCATACTTTTATAGTCTCATAGCAACACACGGGTATTGCTCAGGCCCGCACCACAACCCCATCACCATCAATCAATGGGCCTCTAGGTTCAGTCCTTGATTGGTTTTGTTTCTCTTTTCTTTCAAGGCCTTGTAATTAAAATTGTAGAAGAGCTCTGCCTTCAGCAAAATGAAGTCATAAGGTAGAGAAATCGTCTACCTTCTTTCCTTCAAAAAACAATGCATATTGTCTTGGATTAACATGACACGAACTGCGCCAAGAAATCCAAGGACATTCACAGGCGGTATACATACCCCTTCATATGCAGTAACTTTCACCAGATTAGATGTACAAACTTTCTTGCATTAATAGGACAAAAACTGCGCCAAGAAACCCAAGGCCATTCACAGGTAGTATACATCTAAAGACATAATTGGGATGGGTACTATGACGCTCAGTGAAAATCCGAATTGATGGGCCGTTAGATCGCTGTTGAACCGTGCAGATGCTTTTACCGTGTCACATAAAAGTCCTAGCTCAGCTCCCCGCGTTGGAAACCCTACCTGCCTCCTCTGCCTCCCCGCATGCGGCGGCTGCTCGCGACGGCCGCTCTGCCTCCTGGCCTCTCTCCCTCTGCGGCTTCCTCCCACTTCCCACCACTCGCGCTCGTGCCTGCCTATTTCCGCCGCCACCAATCGCTCGCTGGCTGAGCTCAGGTTGTTGCCGTCGCTGGGAGCCGCAGGTTGTAGCTCGCACCACCGGCCACCGCTCACAACACCGACGCGACCCGTCGCCGTCATCGTGGGGAGAAGTTCCTGCCCGCCATCCTCCCCCTTCTCTCCCATCGCCGGCTGCCGCTGTTTCCCTCCCCTTCCCGCTCGTCCTCCTTCCCTTCTCTCCCATCGCCGACCTCCTCATCTTCCAATCCCCATCCATTGAAGCATGGCAGCCGGCTATGGACCGGTTCCTCTAGCCCCATCCATCCTCGTCGTGCACGGCAGCCAGGACCAGAGGAGGGCGGCAAGCACTGCCGCTATGGCCGGGTGGAAGGTACGAGGAGCATATGTTGTGTTTGGTACCTTTAATGTATTTCCCCTTGATCCACTTCACCACTGTGAAGGGACACCACTGATGTGCCTCCTGCTGGTTGATAGATGTTTATGCATGCTAGATGCTTGACAAATTGTCTAGGTGGGCTATTGATTATTTTGGTTGATGGATGCCTTGACTATATATTTGAAAGCTATTGTTGGTTGCATACGGTCTTCTAGTGTGTTCGATAGATTAAAGTACTTTCAGACTTAGTATGTAGCCCAGTTTAGAAGATGGCCTCCATGAATACGTCCTTCTGGCCTTGCTGAATATCTGGATGAAGGTAAACCTCATAAGTAATCATCATTTTTTACTGTTCATTTGTTCCTTCCTATTTTGTGCACATCTTTTTATCTAAAGACAGACCACTCTATCATTTTCTAAAAGTTACATCTTATATTTCCTATTCTAAGGTATTTACTTTTGTTGGATCAATGTTGCATGTGAAAGATGATGAAGAATTAACCAATGTTAAGGTGATTAACTTTGGTGGTAGGGGATGCGGGGAGGCAACAAGCACAAGTGTGATCCTCATTTCTGATCCATTCCTCTTGTTGCTTCATGTAATTCACGTATGTACCAAATATTCTCATATTTGAATTCTATATAGTACAATTTCCATGTCTGGTAATGAGCAGTGGACATCCATGTCCCAACTGGAAATGTGAGCCTGAAGAGTTATCTGGTCATAGATTTTAATTAAATGATCTTCTACACTCCCATTTATCTAATATGCAGGCTCGGTTGGTCATTAGTAAAGAAGGTGGGACCATTAAGTTCTACAAACTAAGTCTAGGGCTGACATTCATGTTAGTGCTACGACTATATGCATGCATGTCTTTTGTTGATATCAAATTGAAAACTAAGATCCTTCTTCTGTAGTTAATTCTGCAACATCTCCTTGAATGTGATCTTCCCACATAAATAAAATATGGAATCAAATAGAGGTTGCAGGAATGATAATCATAGAACTCATCAGTTAGGTGTTTTTGATACTTTCTCAATATCTATTTGCTATCTATTAAAATGTTCTCCATGCCATTCAAAGATTTCAATAGGAACTAATTGGCTAGATTTTTTCTGCTCATGTTCCATTGTTTTCACATAAAGTTGTGCCTTATTTTGTTTCAGGGACTGTTCTTGCTTCATCTCTTAAATTTATCTTCGATTGCTCACCTTAGATTTTGTGCATAGAGCATATGGGGTTTTTGTGGGACTACTGCAAGTAGGTGAAAAGAAACAGTATTATTTTTTGTTGTGAAACACTCCAATGTCGCATTCTCACTCTGCACCACCGTGTCTACAAAAGGCAATAGACTCAATCTTTTATTAGTTATATTGGATGCATTTGTGGGTTAGGATTTCAAATAGACGCTTTTGCTACGATTTTACTTCCTGAATTTTTCTTTGCCTTTATGTTGCCACTTGGTCCTCCAATATGTCAATGTGTTCTAGGTCCTACGAGGGAGTCTAAAAGGTTAGTTTGATGAATCATGCTTACATTTGGCTATTAAAGCTATTTTCCTAAAGATAGTGTTTGTATTCCATTTGATGAATCATGCTTACATTTGGTCGTGTATGAATTGCTTCATTTGGCCATAAACACTACAAATGGTCTCTGATTCCATGACCTTTTGTGTTTGAATGTTGATTTTGCAGATTGCCATTAAAGTGCATGCAAGATCTCTTCCTAATGAAGCACCACTATCCTTGCTTTGTCCCTGATCATGTATTCCATTTTCGTTTTTTGCCTTTTATGTTATGTAGTTATATCCAAATACTACCTGCTAATGAATTTTTTTTGTTGCTTGATTTTGTCATGGATTGTTCTTTGTTTGGCCTAAATTATTGTACAACATGGGTTTTTCATGGGACTGCTGCAAGTAGGGGAAAAGAAACAGTATTTTTGTTGTAAAACACTCCAATGCCGCATTCTCACTCTGCATCACCGTGTCTGCAAAAGGCAATAGACTCAATCTTTTACTAGTTATATTGGATGCATTTGTGGGTTAGGGTTTCAATTAGATGCTTTTGCTACGATTTTACTTCCTGAATTTTTCTTTGCCTTTATGTTGCCACTTGGTTCAGCCAATATGTCAATGTGTTCTATGTCCTACGATGGAGTCTAAAAGGTTAGTTTGATGAATCGGGCTTTTTCCTTATTTCCTAAGAAAGCAACAAACTGCTATTTTGCATATTGAGAAGATCAATTATGTTCTTTGGTGGTTGGTCATACTTTTGGAGTATACAATACATTTCACATCTGGCTCTCCAGATTTTACTTTTCATGTTCCGTATGTTGCTTGTCACACTCCAGAGTTTTCCCATGTTAAGATTTATCTTTTGTACTATTGGTTCACCTGCTTCCTCACATAACTAGGATGAGCATCATAGCTACTTTACATCATTTTTTTCGGGCATGTCTATGTACATTTCATATTCTATAGATGCTGCTCTATAATAGAGTGTTAGTCTCAAATGTTCCCTATGATATTCTAGCATCAAGTTTAAATGATTGTGAAGTAATGCCATGTTAAAAATGACCCCTATTATTCTGAAACCAGTGTACTTACATTAGGCTTAAACCAGTGTGATAATCATTCTGTCTTGTTCCAATTCTTCAGAGAAATATGCCAGCAACATAAGTTTATCATCACTTACGATCCATTCGAATCACCGTTGTGTCGTTTCTTTTTGCAAATCAATCGAGGAAGGTGCACAGTTAAGTACTTACCGAGACAGTCTAGTGATCATGTTTGCTGTAGAAAATGATAGTGCATGGGTCGTTGGATTTCATGTTGGTGGTTGGTGATAAACAGGAGACACTTCCACAAGCAAGCTAAACTTTATCTACACTGTATCATTAGTTCAGTTGTTACTATGCTTGGTGACATCCAGTCTATAGCCTACCTAGAAATCGTTTATGCCACTTCTTCATTGTCATAGTTCTCTTTTCCAGGTTGTGGCAAAATGTGTGTACATCTCCAGAGAAAATGTTCTCCAGCAGGCCTTGGAGGATTTATCTTTGGAGATAAAGGAAATTAGATCCTGTACTGTTGGCAACAATCAGATGATTGCATCCTTATGTATCAATGCTCCACCATGTGGCAAGTATTCTATGCTACACCAGAAGAAGATCTTTGGTGATTATAAGTTAACGGAGGAGGCTGCTCTCGAGTCCGCAAAACTTTCTATTCTTCTCCATCTATAGAAGATAGGTGTTATCTATGTAGATGACATTAATCTAGGCGAGGTTGCGAGATGTGAAGCTAAGCTTGCAGACTGCGAACGAAAGCTACTAGCTGCATCAAACTGGGCAGGCATGTTTCAAGAGGGGACGGAATGTCTGAAGGCTAAGCTAGATAGTGCTGGCAAAGAAAATGAAAAGCTTGTTGCCGTAGCCAATGTATCTTCTCCTGTTGCTTCATGAAAGTTCAGAATCTTATTTATCGAGGAGAGCTTTCTTATTCCATTGTTGTTGCTTACAGGCATTCAGCACCAAGAAGGAAGAGTTAATTCCCCAGGAAACCGACATAAAAAAAGAAGTATCCGCTACACAATCATCCACTCCACCGCCTTTCGATCGCCGTACTGGTGCTAGGTGAGCCAGCCCCTGTTAACTGGCATCGGTTTAATACATGGATTGCTTCGCTGGAAAACACATTGTCCTAATTCAGCGTTTAATAGGCTTTTACAGAATAAGAAATGAACCATCTCACATGAAATTGATGTAAAGAAGACACTTCTTAAAACGGTTGTGGTTGATAATTGTAAGCTACAGGCATGTGATTTTTACATAGTTACCAATGGCCCGTTAACATGGGAAATACACTATCAGAAACTAAATGTACTTTTTCTCATGATTGCAGACAGCAGTGAAAAGGAAAGTACCTAAGATGCAGCTCACTATGTGAAGTATGTAAGCATAGTGTGGTTTTGTTTGCTTTTGTTCTTGGAACAGATGGCTCTTTGATCAACCCTCATCCTAGGAACTATGGTTTCCTTTTGATGATGCTACCAGTAAAGATCATTGCATATCGGTCTTGTGTATTAGACCACAGACTGTCTTGATGTGGATTAAGATGCTTCTCTTCTAAACATTTATCTATTGTTAAAAACTACTTAGATTATGTATGATATACCATCCTATGTTTGGTACTTGTGTGGGTATTCTGATGTGAGCAATTCTTTTCTGGTGGTGCCTAATTTAATTCTTTTTTTCCTACCCAAACTAACATATTTTTTGTTTTACTGGAAGATTTAGTTGGTAGATTTTGTTTGTTAGAAGGAATATGTTATCTCATGTTTCAGCATATACATGGCGGGTCTGCTACGTTTCTTTCCTCTCCTAACTGATTTCACAGCTTCTGAACACGTCATTTAACAGTGAATATGAATAGAAAACAGACCCAGTAATTAGACCACTAGGTGAAAATCGTCCATTAATACATACTACCATTACCGCCATCAGCTAGCAACATCACTCGTACAGACATAGATTAACTGGAGATACAGATTTCTGAAGATAGTTGCAAACACAAACGAACATCACGGATCTAAACACACGGACGTCTCCGGTCACTCCTCCACTATCATAGTTGCTTCTCTGACCCTGTGACCTACTGTCGACCACAATATCGCTTTTATCATGGCTAAATAAAATATAAATCACATTAAAGCTCCGTAAACCTAAGCTAAACATATGCAAAACCTATGGGCCCGTGCGCCGAGGCGCACTCCTAAATCTAGTACATACCCCCTTCGGATGCAGTAACTTTCACTAGATTTGGATGTACAAACTAATTTATTTTTCTACTTCTCCATCAAGGGGGAAAAAGTCATGAGCTACCAGATCTAACCTGAACATAGCTAATTGCAAAAATACACTGTTCCAGCATGTACACCCCAACCAAACAGAACAACGAAGAAAGGATGCACATAGCCTGATAGCCATATGCTCTGGCCCAAGAAATGTTGTACTATTTCTTGCCCGCAGCCAATACTCGGCAACGATACTCTCCGAGCGCCCAGATAGGGAAGATGTCCCTGTACTGGGAGTAACTGATCATGCAGTTTTTGTTGAAGACTCCCATAATCTCCTGTTAAGCGCAGCAAATACAAAATCAGCTGCGTAACACACAAGGTTCCCTACTATCAAAGATCTGCTAATATTGGTTGTGTTTTATGGAGATCTTCATGCAACATTTATTTTCTCTAGTCTATCAGTAACTAGGTTTCCTGTTTTGGATGGTCACATCTAACTATCTAGAATGTGTTCAATTTGCGCAGTTCTGTTTACAAAAACCTTCATGTAGACAAAAGTTTTACATTGAGAAAAAACTATGAGATGCAAAGCATTCAGGACTTACTTGTTGAGGAAATTCCCCATCCTCCGATTGTAAGTTGATCAAAACCTTCGCTGCTCGATGCAGAGGTGTTGGATCTCTCTCAGCCTGTACCCAACGGAGATTTAAGTACAATTCTGAATCAACGCATTATGTTATGGTATCACAATCCACAAGGTAATGTAAACGCACCTGTCCTGCGTCAATTAGGGTCAGCATCGCCCAGCTAGTGTTGACTGCGTGAGCATGCTTGCCTTCAAGATTGGTGTAAACCTAATTCAATGCAAGCCAATAGATGATTACAGGTTGGAACAAACTTTCTTATGATCCCAGGAAGACTATGTCGGTCAAATAATCACGAGCATGACTATGTAAGGACCCGAACTGCCACTCTTCTCATTCTTTCCGGTGGACACTCACACGCAGCTAGCTCTACACTCGTCAGCGGCGAGTACACGAGACAGGGAAAATAGAGTAAGGCAGAGCAGACGATGGATTTTGGTCCAACCCCCTTCGGCTTTGGGAGCCTTCCTTCCTTTTCAGAATATTCAGAGTTATGTTGCTACACATTGCAACCTCCTCTTTCACATCTTATGTCCGACCAGCAGTGCACCCAGGTCGTGCTTCTACAGTGCACCGACCATACAAACGATCAGCTACACTAGTGCTGATCTAAGCCATGCCTCTACTAACCTGCTGCAAGAAGCAGCACTGTAGATGAATGAAGATGTTGCCATGACATGTGCTTATACAATTGCAGCAATTCCCAGTCAACTGAACTTCAAATACACACATACATATTTGTCTCAAATACATCACTGTACAAGGTCAGGTTCTTACAGAATACGATACTTTTTAACTACTAGCTGATCATTTTTTAAAGTGATGTTTATTGTGCCATTCATGGACAGGCATGCAGTTGTTAAAGGTGAAAGTGAGAGAAAAAGAATAAATGAATTTACCTGATTTTGACATGACAAATAGCTTTCTCCCCATCCACCAAAAGGAAGCTCTTTTGACATCAAAAAGTCACATGCCTTTCTGATTGCAGGACTATTCTTGAACGTCCTACCGGCAGCAACTAATGCTTTCACTCCAAACCATGTGCCGTAGGTAAAACAAACAGCCCAACAGCTATACCTACAGAGAAATAGAGAGAACAATACAGAATGTTAAATGCATCTCATACTTGTATTCTTTCACACGAAGTCTGAAAACTAACCATGAACCGTCGCTTATTTGAGTACTCTCTATGTAATTAGCAGCTTTGTTGATACAGTCATCTACATCTTTTCTGCGGTGCCCATGATAGACCTTTTTGAATGATGTCAGGGCCTGAATTGCTGCTGAAGTACATTCCACATACCTGACACCAATTGAGTGTTGCAATTAATTCGGCTTATCTTCTGTATGGAAGCAGCATAAGAACCAATAGTAAAAGGGTCATTAAATCTTACGGGTAATCAACAACAATGTCCCCGAAGGTTTCAGCAGGGTTGATAAGCTGAACAGTTTAATAAAGCATATCAATATAGGTAAAACGTATTGGACATTCAGATGGAAGAATGTTTGGAAAATATAAGATCATATTACACATAATCGGTTGCACGCTTCAAAGAAAATATTGAATCTCCAGCAAACTTGTATTAATTCTAAACATGAATTGTTAACAAAAGTGCCTGCCTTTTTTGACTTGATATTCCATATTTCACATTAAGAACTAGAAAGCACAAACTAGTTCGAATGACAGCACAGCACGGGCAAATGGAGGAAGGGTCCTCAAAGAATTTCAACTTACCTCTAGCCAGGCATAAGACCTCATGAGTTCATATGTTGCAAAGCCACCATTATCATTCTATGAAAATAAAATAAATTTATTAGGCATGCTCCTCAGGCAGAAACTTGGATGCAGTATAAATAAGGAAAACAAATAAACATAGAGAAGAGAACTATGGCCACGCAACTTTGGAGAGCTCAAAATATATTTTGTTGCTCTTCAAAATATATTTTGTTCACAGAAGATTAATATATATGTTATCCCAGGCTCAAAGTCTAGTGGAGCAATCAATCAATAAATAAAAACAGATTTCAAAGCAAGTTGCTCTGATTTAAAACTACCGATCACTCCATGGTTCCGCTATACCTGCTGTTTAGTAAATAGCACTACTCCACTAATAGCAGTGCCGCTTTATGATTTTAATAGCTTTATTGATATATCATAGAAACACTACTTAATATGAAGAAACATCTTAACCATTACCAGTACTTGTCAAGAAGGCATAAAAGCATTTGCTGGTAAAATTACGATACGAGATCATAGAATCTTGGAATATGGAGCTGCTTTATAAAAATTTAAAATCTTTGCCATTTCAAAATTCGAAAATCTTGGAATATGGAGCTGCTTTATAAAAATTTAAAATCTTTGCCATTTCAAAATTCGAAGGTTGAGTACTCACATGAGACAAGATTTACATGAGCCCTCTTGTGTAGGTAATATGATAAAATACTTACAACTAGCACAACCAAAAAGTTCGAAATTTTACCTTCCAAGACATCAGACAATTGACAGCATCATGAAGTCTGTTAACTTCCACTGGTTCACCCACAATTTCTGGAGAAATCTTCGATAGCAATAATGCGGCCTGAAAGTAAGAGAAAATATCAACTGCCAAAATATTTTCTTTCGCGAGAACGCAAAAGCTTTGTATTTCGATTCACTTATAGAAAAGAAGTTATTTTTACAAGTCTAAGAAAAGGCCGAAACACCCACCACTCAAAACAAGACTACAACTACAGGTGGATAGACACAAGTTACAACGGACGCTTCCAAGCTAAACATGGCCTAAAAGCCAACCACACAAGCACAAGGGCGCCATAACCCACCAAAGCCCCCGAGGGGAAGGCGGATTCCAATTCTGCAAAGAAGGGCAGAGCCGGGCCACCCCTGCTTCAGAGAGTCGAAGACGCTGTGGATTGCAGGTCTCGCCTCAACCAGCCAACCGCCAATGGCTACCCTAAAGCCAGACCACCCTAAAAAGCCGCAACCCTCTCCATCACCGCCAGCCGAACATATTTTAAAATGGTTATCCTGATGAATTTGACAGTTGATACTGTATGTTAAGAATACCAGCAGATAAAAGCCAAGGAACGATACTAAACCTTGTACACCTGAGCGCTACAATGATTCCTATGCATGCACGACAGGGATCTTCCTTATGGTAGAGGAATAAAAGTTCCTACATAGTTATGCTGATGAACTTGGCACTTGACACTATATGTCAAGAATAGCAGCAGATAAAAGTCAAGGAGTAGAACTAAACCTTATACACACCTAAAAGCTACAATGATTCTTATGCATGGCAGAGAGCTTTCACATGGCGGAAGATAAAACATTCCAAGATCCCAAAAGGGTAAAGTTTGAACTACGAAAGCACCAAATATCCCTCAAACTGTATTTTTCTTAATTTTAGAATGAGCACAGTTTGTGAGACAAATTACTATTCAAACAAAAAGCTATGTAAGCTTACTAGTTTGGCAATGGGAATTCTTTGAGACAGAAGTTTTGCAATGTGACTTCTTAAAGACTTTGTAATTTTGGTCTGAGACTTCTTAAAGATTCTGTACTCGATGAGGAGCACACTGGCACAACAAGATCTACTTGGGATTTTCCATTAATTCTGGCTCAAAATGTTCTCATAAGAACTTGAATTATAGTGTCCATAAATTGTTTCACAGGCATCAACACTGAGAAGAAAGGGATAAGCAAACCTTAGCACAAAGATTGCGAGCATTGTCCCAATCAACCTCGCTGTAGGGTGTTTTGTAGAGTTCATTTCTTAGTTCCAATATAAGTGGTGTGATTTTGCCGACAAACCTCTTTCCATAAACATAGCACATGGGTAGATACACCATTCGGCAGTGACACCACATTCGACCTGCACAATAGCATCAAGCATATCAGCAAGAGATGACTGAGCAACAAGGAAGAATGATATGTTGGCGCAAAACGAACCTGGATGAATTGGCAAGCGGTATGACAACATCCATACTTCTGGTGGCAGTGGGTTGTTACCAGACCAATCAAATGCACCAAGTACCTTAAATACGTCAGGGAATTAGCATGAATTCTTTAGGCCTTAATCAGGTTGAACAAAATGGAAGCGGTAATTAGATGGAGTATAAGATTTTAATTCCATACCGCGAGCTAAAACTTTCCCCATGATGATATATAAGTTGCTCCCCCATGGCATAAAATCCAATTTCGACCTTTTGCCATAGCACCATCTCCACTCTCTGGTCCCTCTCCAAGCAATCTCAAGGAAACATAGGTCAAGGCTGAGCCAAACATGGTGCTTGGACCCTCAATGTGCAATCCCCAGCCTCCATCTTCATTCTACACACAATCACCAAAACATTGTTGATTTCATCCACTGTAAGATGGGACAGTTGGCCAACTAGAACCTTGCCTGATGATTATAGAAATATCGGCGGATCTCCTTCTGATGTTCTGGTGATAAGACAATGTTCAGTGCTCCAGTCACATATCGTGTTATAAGCTGTGTAAAAGATAAAATACAATGGGTAAGTTCCACGTCTGGCATGAACAAGTTCTAAAATGAAATGTTGATCCAGAGGAAGTACCAATCCTGGCATAAGGAACATAGGACCACCATAATCCCCAGGCCAGTGCCCATCATGTGCCTGGAGAGTAGAAAATCTACTGATCGCCCTTTTCAAAGAGGTCGACACAGCTTCCTCAGTGACATCTTCATTCTCCTCCAGCTTGATAGCAGGAAGATCCAACTTAAGTGGATTTTCTTTCTCAAACTGCAGCACATACAAAATCACAGATTATTTGACGCTTTGAGCAATGAGGGAGAAGATGGATACTATGTCATAGTGGAAAAGACAGCAGTTTCGACGGCAGTACATAGAATACATAGCAGTTTAACTCAAGTAGTAGGAGGGGAGGAAATATCTCCTCACCAAAATGTAACTACTCCAACATCAGCACAGGTTTGCCCTGTTGCTATATGGTAAATACTGCTGGAACACTGACAAACGTGCTTCTTGCCTCAATTCAGGCGCAGACAGTATTAACCACCTCTTTGGCAATTAATTGGTTTAAACCTTTAAACCAAACAAAAGGAAAATAACTCTAAATGAGAATAGCAGCAATACTTGCGTTTCTTTTAAAAACACACGCTACAAACCCAAGAAAAGCATGTTTTCAACATCACAGACCTTCAGATCCAACTACTGTTAGAAATCAAATTTGCCACTACTGGAGCTGTAACACGCCTGGGTTTTTTACTGGTTTCTAGAATGTCAGCACATGTTCACATGAAACATGCTCCTACTCGCCGATTGTATGTACCATCTACCATATAGTAGTAGTACTCGTGATTAGCATTTAATGTGAATTTTGCTGTTGTTGACTAGTTTAGCACACCCTAAACCCTAAACCCTAAACGGTATAATACTCCAGATGTTACGGTGCTGTGCCTACCACGAAGTTAATCCAAAATTCGAACTCGTGGCATGCAGGTCGGGGCAGGAAGGCGGCGAGCGGAGCGGGGCGGGGACGGAGAGCCAGAGGGAGATGACATTGGTTACCTGGATGCGCATGAGGCGGTCGGCGCTGTGCTTGAGCTGGTGGCGCCCCGCGGCGAACTCCCGGCGCGCGGCTTCGACGGCGGAGAGGGCCTCGGGGTCGAACTCCCAGACCTGGCGGCCGACGTGCGCGTTCTTCGTGCGCAGCCACGGGTCGCCCCCGCCCTCCGCGATCTTCAGCCACGGGGCGCCGACGAACTGCAGAGCTAACACCGCCGCCCGCCGCTAGCAGGAGCAGGACAATGGCGAGATCTGCTGCTCCGATCCGCGGATACGGCAGTTGGCCAGTGGGGTTTTGGATCGCGCGGCGTGGCGCGGGGCGGGGGTGGACGGGAGGTCCTATACAGTCACTGCTGGTAAAGGTACTCGCCCGCGCCTACTGAAATTGCTGCTTCATGGGCTGGTTCAAACGAGGCCCAATAAAATACTCCATTTAGTTTAGTCGATAGTTCTCTGGTTCTTTTCGCGCCGCAAATGCTATTTGCCGTGCGCGCAGCTAGTGCCGCATACCCCTTACCGTGCAATTTCTCTCCTGGGCCAGACTTGTTAATCGATGGGATGAGGACGACCGGATATGACGACGACGGTGGGCGGGGTGACCACCGGAGATTAGGACAACGGCGGCATCAGAGGACCTCGCCAACGATGAGGACGACGCGGCTCGCCACGGCGTCGGCGGCGGAGGTGAGGCCGTGACCTCGATGGAGACAAGAACAGCCGCGGCGTTGCCGGCGGAGGCCATGAAAAAAACTTATGGGAGGGGTGGGGTGGTGCTCATCGGCGACTAGACTTAGGGTTAGGGTGGTAGGTGCTCGCCGACGACGGACTTAGGGTTGGAGGTGCAGATCGGGGGTTTAGGGGGATGACCGGCCGGCTGGGACCACACCGAGGATGGGGACGACGCGGCTCACCGGCGGAAGCGAGGAAGAAAACTTGGGGGAGGGGGTGCGAGTTCTTAGGTTCTGGCGGCAGGAGGGGCAGGGGAGAGGACATGCGCGAGGTCAGCAGGGGAGAGGACATGCGCGAGGAAGAAAACGATCCGGAGAGGAGGATGTGTGCGGCAGGTGGTGGGCCACGTCCCACGAGCGAGGGGAGAGGATGGTGCGTGCGTGCGGCGCGTCAAGATAGCGCCGCTTAAAGCGGTTGATAGCCTACCCCTGGTGCACTTCGTTTCCCAACTTTGCCCGACGATTCCGGTCCAGAGACGTGTCGTGAGGCGCTAGAGAACAGTCACTTTCGACCTGGTACCTCAACCTCGATTTATTCAGACACTAAAACAGGAATCAACACACCGCTCTTTTGCATCTGGTTCTACTGTCTCTTCCTGGCATGATCATTGGACATTGGTCAGGTTGCAAGCGGGGCATGATGAACCTAATTCAGCTGGTCTCGTGGAGCTTCCGCCAGCGCACACTATCTAGACTCGGTCACAATTGCAACGCCCATCATGCACGCATGCAGCTTCAGAACCACTCTAGACGGTTCTCTCCTGCATGTATTGTTAGATTAGATACATTCATTTCATAAAGCTAAAACATCTTATATTATAAAACGGAGGGAGTACTACTCTACAATAGAATAAACAAGTCGTCTACAGTAATTATCTAGCTTTGTGTTTCTTCAGTTTAGCACAACAGATTTAGGAACAACAAAGTACCAGTGGTTTCCATAAACAAGTTCAGAGTGTGACCAGCGATACGGTGAGTTCAGGCACGTCGGCTGAAGCTAAGGTCAGACAGCACACATGAACTACAAGTGCAAAAACATCCAGGAACATTTGAACTTTTTAGCACGGAGTGTACTGCAGGTGCAAACAGATTTAGGAAACGATCAAATCTTTAGAAAATATACACCTCCTGTGCTGAACTCCTTAACCTGAGACTATGCTGTGCTACATGTTGTCCATCACATCTTCAGGAAATACACATCTAAACTCCTTAACCTGAAACTCTGCTGTCAAGCAAGTAGTAGTACAGTCAATAACCTGATATGAAAAATACGATGACTTGGACATCAAAGATGATTTTGTTGAACACAAGTGAACATGAAAAACATGATGGCCCTGCAATATTCAGTGTTAATACTGAAGAAACATGCATACTGTAAGTGCCAACATGCTCACGGCATTCAGATAGGACAGGGCAGGCGCAAATTTAACATGAGCTAACTAGGATTGCACGTACATATATATTGACAGTACCAAATACTACAAGATGTTAATATTTTGGCCAACATGACACCTGGTTGGCCACACCTCCCTTACACGCCCTTTCCCGCTATATCTAGGACGGCGGCCGGAGGTGCTGCTTTCGCCAAGAGGAGAGGCGCACAGCCATGCCTGGCCGCCGTCTTCCTCCAACTCACGCACGCAACCTACCCGCAGGCCAGAAGCGCCTCTCCATGACCCCAACCACACTGACTCCCACGAGGAGGAGAGGCTCGCCTCCAACGACTCCGGCACAGCCAACTCCAAGGAGTTGGACGGGGGCACCTCCGACTCAAGCTGAGAACGGTGCGGTTACGAATGGGCTTTTCGGTGCGGTTTCTGATGTGGACTTGATTTGTGTGGGCCAAAGTGGGGCAAAACGCAAACTGGAGCGGTTTGGTGTGGGTTTACTTGAAACGCGGTTTGGTGCGGGACGGTTTGGTAAGGAGAAAAAACAACAGAAATGGGCTCAGCCCGTGGGTTCAACCCGCAACAGCATCCCCACGGTCTAGCTGTGTTCCTTGCGCCGCAGCACGAGAGAAGCTCAGCAACCCCTGCTACCGCTGCTGGCCATAGGTACCGCCGTCGCCCATCATCTTCTGGATCCGCCCAGCGCCGACCACCGCCTTCTAGCTCCGGCCAGTGCCGCCCACCCTCGGACTCTCCGGCCAGCGCCGCCCGCGCTCGGACCTAGGGTTTCTTGCAACGCCGCCGCCGTCTCCGCCACCCGCCCTGCTGTCCTCCTCCGGCAAGGGGCAAGCTCCCGCATCTTCCTCGACACCGGCAAGACGGCAACCTCCCCGTACAGTCATCTCTATCCTTCTAACCAAAGGTGAGCCGTGCGTAGCAAATTTTTCTGTTTATTCATTCATGTGATTATGTATTTATGTGCTCAATCAAGTGTTTAGGATGCAAGATTGTCTCACCGTAATTTTTTGTATGCAAAATTAATATGATTAATTGGCTGCAAGAAGTACCTGAATAATATTGCTACAGATGTTAGGTGAGCCGTGAGCATTTACACATTTTTTAGTTCAGTGCACAATTATCTACTACAAGTACTTGATACGGATGCTAGTCAACCAAATCAAAGAGAGCTCTTGCTTTAATTCAGTTCAGGTTCAGTGTACTAGGATCTCAATGGTGACGATTTAAATTTTGGAATTTGTATGTCTCATTGCGAGAGAGACCAGCTGCCTAGTTTGATATAAACAGATCAATATGTTCTATCTAATTTCGATATGTCTCATCTTCCTCGCCATACATGTAGTCAAGTAGTGTGGAATGGATCAGATTATGAAAAGAATGTGAATTCATGTTCATGTTCAGTAGGTACTCAAGAACATATGATTTTCAGTTAACATGTAGATGGAGGCGTCCCTGGCAAATCAGTTTGGTTATAGTTTACTAGTACAAAATACATGTAGTATTTGTGGTTGGTTATAGTTTACTATTACAAAATACATGTAATACACATTTGAGGTATCCGATTGTCTAATCTGAATCTTGCTCAGCTTAATCTGAAATCTTGCTCAGCTTAATCTTGCAGATCCTCGTCTATGACTGGCTGCAGATTATTTGGATACGGTGAGTGTTGTATACCAACCAATCGCAATATTGGTTGGTCTGGGTGCCCATTCATCTCCTTACAGAACTAAAATACTCTTGAAGGTATTTCCATCCGTTGGCTCATATATTTTTCCCAATTCTCTATAATGATGTTTGATGGAAGCGGTCAAAATGAGTACACACATCTAGCTGTATTAATAAATTAGCAATCCGGACCAAAAGCACTTCAAATTGCCTCATTTTTAATTGGCAAGATCTGGCAATACTAGTTTTCAGTTTTTCACTTCTAAGTTAGTGTACCAGACTAAACTGACAGGGCCTGTCTCAAAATCTAAGACATGGACAATTAAACAGTTCAAACTTGCTCCAATAGCATTACTGTGCAATGATGATTTATGATCTGAAATGAAAGGTTTACTTGTTGTTCTCAGGTCTGGGTTCACTCCGAATTTTGCACCTCGTCGTCACCTATGTTTCGATCCGGTGGAGAGGTATCCTCGGGATCGCGACTTGTTTCTCTGTAATAGGATAGCTAATCTAGGACAGTTCTAGTTTTTCTCAATGTCTAAAAAGCTTGGGATTTACTGATATATTGAAATACTCTCTCAGATGAGTATTTTGATTGATTATTTCTCGGAAGAGTCTATTATTTTTGGTGAATATACCTCTCTTCATAACTTTTTGGAGGGATATTCATGATTTATATATGTGGCATCATAACTTATTTGAATGTACATGAAGAGTCTGTCATTTTTTGAGTCTGCAATTGATTTTATTACAGGAAATGAGAAGCCGCTAGCTATTTGTAAAGACTAGCAGCCAACAGCCATCGACTTACTCTCACCATCCAGTTACACAAATCCATGGGCTGAACCCGCGGGTTCAGTCCGCACTTTCCATGCAGTGTGGTGCGGGTGCGGACTGAAATTTCAGGCGGTGTGGTGTGGTATGGTTTCAGAGAGTTATATTTTGGATCGGTGTGGGTTGGAAAATTTAATCAGCATTAGTGGGTGCGGGTTGGATTAGGTGCAGGCTTTGCTCCATTTTCACCTTGACCTCCGACGCCAATTCCGAGGAGTCGGAGGTGCCGCCATGGGTGCCACTCGAACAGCGGGTGATCCGAATGTAAATTTGCCGTAGCAGGAGCACGAGCAGCTAATCCTGATTCTGGATAATGCCCCTGTCAACACCGATACCAGCTCAAGCCGTTCTCTGATTCGCACGGGCAAACGGCCCAGCACACCCTGTTACACGATTTACTCACAGAGCATGGCATGCTTTGCTGGCCAAACGAATGGATCTGGATAAAAGCGATTTCGCATCATCATCATGTTACTTCTTTTTCTTGCCTTTAGAGGGAGACTAAATGTATAGTACTACTACCAAAGACAACCTGATAGCTTAAAATTGAATACTCCTCACAACCTGCGCTCCAATCGATTCACCATATTGATCTAAATTGCGAATCTTCACAATGGGTATGGCACAAACTAGGTCTCCAACAGATAGCAGCCGGATCAAATCATGTCTCTAGCTTCGATGAAGTAGTGCAGCCATACTCACACTCCAACAAGACCTGGCCAATCTGTTCTACAAACCTCAGGAAATCTCAGATCAACAAGAGTATTCAGGCAGATCGCTGATGATCTCTGCACCATAATGCCATCATTCTATAGTGTTCAATCCTTAATTGGTTTGTTTTCCTTTTGCTTTCCAGGCCAACACCTGCGTGCAATCAAACAAAGTGTCTTGGGTTAACATGACACGAACTTGGGTTAACATGACACGAACTGCGCCAATAAACCTGATGCCGTTTATGGGCAGTATACATACCCCTTCAGATGCAGCAACTTGCACCGGATTCAGATGTACAAACTTTCTTGAATTAACTAGACACAAACTGCCGTTGGAAAATCGAGGCCATTCACAGGCATTATGCATACTCCTTCAGATGCAGCAACCTTCACCAGATTCAGATGTAAAAAACTAATTTATTCCTCTACTTCTCCATCAAAGGGGAAAAGGTCATGCCATACAGCTACCAGATCTAACCTGAACATATATAACATTATTACAAAAAAATGCACTGTTCCAACATGTACACCCAAACCAAACAGAAAAACAAAGATCGGATGCACATAGCCATATGCGCTGGCCCAAGAAATGTGATACTACTTGCCCGCAGCCAAGACTCGGCAACGGTACTCTCCGAGTGCCCACACAGGGAAGATGTCCCTGTACTGGGAGTAACTGATCATGCAGTTTTTGTTGAAGACTCCCATGATCTCCTGTCAAGCGCAGCAAATACAAAATCAGATGTGTAACAATCAAGGTTCCTTACTATCAAACATCTGCTAATATTGGATGTGTTCTATTGAGATCTTCATGCAACATATCGTTTTCTCTGGTTGATCAGTAACTAGGTTTTGCTGTTTTGGATTGTCACGTCTAACTGCCTAGAACGGCTCTGTTTACAAAAAACTTCATGTAGAGCAAAGTTTTACATTAAGAATCTATGAGATGCAAAGCATTCATGACTTACTTGTTGAGGAAATTCTCCATCCTCAGATTGTAAGTTGATCAAAACCTTCGCTGCTCGATGCAGAGGTGCTGGATCTCTCTCAGCCTGTACCCAACCAAGATTTAAGTACAGTACCATTTTGAATTAACGCGTTACGGTTTCACAATACACAAGATAATTGTAAACACACCTGTCCTGCGTCAATTAGGGTCAGCATGGCCCAGCCAGTGTTGACTGCGTGAGCATGCTTGCCTTCAAGATTTGTGTAAACCTAATTGAATGCAAGTCAATATGATTATAGATTGGAACAAAGTTTCTTATTATCCCAGAAAGACTATGTCGGTCAAAGGATCACGAGCATGAATAGAATACTTTTAACTAATAGCTGATTTTAAGTGATGTTTATTGTGGCAGTCATGTACAGGCATGTTAAAGGTGAAATTGGGATAAAAAGAATAAATAACTCTTGAGTTGATGCACGTTTCATTGACTAATACTCCTACATAACAGTAAACTGTAGGAACATAAAGATAGACAAACATAAAATCTTGATTGCAGGATGATGAAGATTGGAATATATAAATGTAGTCCAGCAAACAAGATTGTACGTATATCCATAAACTGGATAGAGAAATGAATCTACCTGATCTCGACATGACAAATAACTTTCTCCCCAGCCACCGAAAGGAAGCTCTTTTGACATCAGAAATTCACATGCCTTCCTGATTGCAGGACTACTCTTGAACGTCCTACCAGCAGCAACTAATGCCTTCACTCCAAACCATGTGGCGTAGGTGAAACAAACAGCCCAAGAGCCATACCTATAGAAAAATAGATAGAGAACAATACAGAATGATATATGCATGTCGCACTTGTAATTTTTTGCATGAAGTGTGAAAACTAACCATGAACCATCACTTCTTTGAATACTCTCTATGTAATTGGCAGCTTTGTTGATACAGTTATCTACATCTTTCCTGCGGTGCCCAGGATAGAGCTTTTTAAATGATGTCAGGGCCTGAATTGCTGCTGAAGTACATTCCACATACCTGCCACCAATTGTGTGTTACACGTGTTTAAGTTTATCTTATGTGTGGAAGCAGCATAAGAACAGACCACTAAAAGGGTTACTGTATCTTACGGGTAATCAATGACAATGTCCCCAAAGGTCTCAGCAGGGTTGATAAGCTGAACAGATTAATAAAACATATCAATATAATTAAAACATATTGGACATTCAGATGGAAGAATACTTGTAAATGAAAATATAAAATCATATTACTCATGCTCATTTGCACATATCAAACACATTGAATCAAAGAGTACAGCAAAATTGTATTAATTCAACATTGTTAACAAAAGTGCCTGCCTTCTTTTGACTCGGTATTCCATAATTCAAATTAGGAAACAGAAAGCACACAGCTAATTCGAATGGCAGCATAGCATGAGCAATGGACGTAGGGTCCTCAAGGAAGTTCAACTTACCTCCAGCCAGGCATAAGACCTTGTGAGTTCGTATGTTGCAAAACCACCATTATTGTTCTGTGAAAATAAGATGAATTTATTAGGCATGCTTCCCTGACAGAAATTTGCATGCCGTATGTGTAATGAAAACATATAAACATAGAGAAGAGAACTGGCAAAAAAACTTCGGAGAGTTGTTCACAGCAAATTTATATATATGTTATCCTACGAAAAAGTCTGGTGGAGCAATCAATAAATTAAAAACACTAATTTCGAAGCAAGTTGGTCTGATTTGCAACTACCGTTTAATAGCACTAGTGCACTACTCCACTAGTAGCAGTGTTGCTTTATGATTTTTATACATAGTTTTGTAGATAGAGCATAGAAACACACTACTCAGTAAGAAGAAACATCTTACCAGTTACCAGTACTTGTCCTGAAGGCATAAAACAACTTGCTGATAAAATTACGCTACAACATCATAGATTCTTGGAATATGGAGCTGCTTTATAAAATTTTAAAAGCTTTGCCGTTTTACAATTCGAAGGTTGAGTACTCACATGAGACAAGATTTACATGAGCTCTCCCGTGTACGTAATATGATAAAATACTTACAACACAACCAAAAAGTTTGAAATGTTTACCATCCAAGACATCAGACAATTGACAGCATCATAAAGTCTGTTAACTTCCACTGGTTCGCCCACAATTTCTGGAGAAACCTTCGATAGCAATAATGCGGCCTGAAAGTAAGAGAAAATATAACACCAAGAAAACAACAACTGAGCCTTTTGTCCCAAGCAAGTTGGGGTAGGCTAGATATCAAACCCAAGCAGAAACTCAAGAAAAAAGCAAGTCAAAGCAGAAAATATCAACTGTCAAAATATTTTAAAATGGTTATGCTGATGAATTTGACAGTTGATGCTGTATGTTAAGAATACCAGCAGATAAAAGCCAAGGAAAAGAACTAAACCTTATACACCTGAGAGCTACAATGATTCATATGCATGCATGACAGAGAGCTTCCTTATGGTAGAAGAATAAAAGTTCCTAAATAGTTATGCTGATGAACTTGACAGATGACACTTGACAATATATGTCAAGAATACCAGCAGATAAAAGTCAAGGAGCAGAACTAAGAGATCTCCAGAACTAACCCCTATACACCTGAGAGCTACAATGATCCTTATGCTTGACAGAGAGCTTTCACATGGCAGAACATAAAACGTTCCAATATCCTAACTGGGTAAAGTTTGAACTTCGAAAGGAAGTTTGCTGTTGGTAATACTGACAACCTAAATCACCTTTAGTCCTTCTGCAGTGCAATCTGATATAGGCCAACCATGATCACCAGTAGAAAAAGGCCATGCACCTTTAGATATGTGACGGTGCCAATAACTCAGATCTCCAGGGCAGTCATCAAGAACCTTCCATAGAAGAACAAAAGGTAAGTACTTCGTACTAAGTTCACTGAAATGGTATGACCTCTATTCCAAAATATAAGGCGTTTTGGTAGGCAAAAATAGCCTATAAAAACATCTTATATTGGGATGGAGGTAGTAGCTTGTAAACAAACAGGCATGTAGCATGTACCTGGGAGTTCTTAATGAAGTTGTGTGCTAGCTTAAGAGTGGGAGCAAACTCATCAATGAGGCCAGTAGCCGCAATAGCTTGGACTGCGAAAGCTGTGTCCCAGAGCTGGCTGCCATTATAACCCTGCGGTGGACAGAAACTTGGATTGCTTATGGTCAAAGAAAGGGGGTAGTGATGGATGTGCCATGTTAAATAGATTGTTAAAGGTGGACTAAGATGAACAGAGAAATGGTTACTAGCTGAATATGATAAAAGAATTTTCCAGTGTATCTAAAATACAGTAAAACATAAATTTTGATAGGTTTGTTGTTGTAGTGGCTGCCTTAACAGAAAGTAAAAGAGGTAAGCAAAAAACTCATTAGGGCACAGTAAAAACCTGCATCTTCATGCCATCTTCAGCAACCCACAAGTAATCATGGATTCTTGGAATATGGAGCTTGAATGCTTCTGAATTTGGATCTTCAATCCAACAAGTAAGCATATTTAGTACCTGAACATAGATATTTGCAATGCTCGGTTGAACAATACGAAAATAAATAATTGAGAAATATTAAAGTAATCTAGACATTAAGGTATAAACTGCTGGTATACATGTTCACAATCTACGGCCAAGAATAGCACATCATCAAATTTGAGAATCATTTCTCCACTAGATAAACAAGATATGGAGAAAGCAATGAGTACAAAATATGAATATGGCCCAACATGACTAAGAAAACTATCTTACATATTAAGGCGTTAAGAAAAGTTTTTGGTTTTGCTAACACCATGTAAATGAGAAGGGATATAAATTCGTAATATGAAGCTTGTCAAATCATTCAGACAGTGCTTGTTTGGCATCTATATATGTTTTAGGACTATGTAGTATAAGGTTTGGCAATAGCGTACGCTAGCTTGGCATTGGAGGGTATCCAGCGTCTACAAGTCCTTGTGATATAGAAGTGTACATGTTTCAAAACCAAATGCTATAACTCACAAGCTGTAATCATGGCATATTCAGTTGCAGCAGTAGCTACACTAGGTGAACATGTAGCTACAACTATAGTTAAATAAAAAGTTCTAGACAAAATAGTTCAGTTCACATATAAGGCTTGGGAGCAGGTAAAATACAAAAATTGGAAAATCTCCCCAGCAACACCAGAAATTGAAAAAGTTATGAAACAAAGGACTGACATTATGATACTTTTCCATCTTAACAGATGCAATTATCTTCTTGATGCTCAGAGAAAGAAAAGGAAAAAAAAGGATTAACAGGCAATCATATTCTTCTGTTTACCTTGTTCACAGGACCAATACAAATGTATCGAGTGTTCTCATCTTCATAATGAACATGCTGCATAACATAGTTCAAAGCTTTCTCCCTCAATTTGTTCCCAGGCCAATGCATCATAACTGGTTCAACAAACTTATGGAGTGTGGCCCATAATATATCCTGTATCAATGGATGTGGATAGTACAGATCTTCCTACAATAAAGCACACAAAAATGCTTCAAAGAACAATCTGAGATATTAGATTATAAATAGGCAACATGCAGATAAAGTAAGATAAATATGCCTTCTAACAAATTATAGGAAAACTTGTCAGATATTTCCACCTACTATATTGGCATGTCAGTCGTGACTAGTACAACAAAAAGACTTTGACCGCATTCGCGTAGAACATGCACCCCAATCAGTCATACAGATCCAAAATAGTCTATGGACCCCTTATGAACAGAAAATTTTAAATAAATACTAAATAAAAACAAAAAAAGCATAAAGTATGCAAGTAGAGAATGTATGCACGAACGTGCATGTCAAGTTTGAAATCAAAATACAAAAGCATGTAACTTGTGTGAAAAAGGACAAAATGTCCAAGCAACAATATAAGGACTTGATTTTACTATTCAAAGAAATAAAAAGTTCAATTTTCTCTTTTTTGTGTAGGCCACATATGGTCGTATTTTTACTGGAAAATTTGCACGAGTTAAGTACTCCCTCCGTTTCAAAATATAAGATGTTTTAGGTTTGTGAAGCTAATGTATCTAGACCACTTTTCCAGCGAACCTACACTATAAAAGTGGTCTAGATACATTAGCTTCACAAACCTAAAACATCTTATATTTTGAAACGGCCCGAACCTACACTATAAAAGTGGTCTAGATACATTAGCTTCACAAACCTAAAACATCTTATATTTTGAAACGGAGGGAGTATCATGGTAATATGTGCATGCGTGTTTTAATTCAAATTTTTCTGAAACTTTGAAATAGCATTTTTTTAGAAAATTTGGAAATAAGCTCCACGTAGTCCCAGGTTCTGCAGGCTTTTAAGACGGAACTTTGGCAATGGGACTTCTTAAACACTTTGTACTTTTGGTATGGGACTTCTTAAAGAGTCTGTACTCAATGAGTACCGCATTGGCACAACAAGATCTAATTGGGATTTTCCATTAATTCTGGCTCATTATATTCTCATAAGAACTTCAACTATGTTGTCGCTAAATCGTATCACATGCATCAACATTAAGAAGAATGACTGAGGTAAGCAAACCTTAGCACAAAGATTCCGAGCATTGTCCCAATCAATCTTGCTGTAGGGGGTTTTGTAGAGTTCATTTCTTAGTTCCACTATAAGTGGTGTGATCTTGCCGACAAACCTCTTTCCATAAACATAGCACATGGGTAGATACACCATTCGGCAGTGACACCACATTCGACCTGCACAATAGCATCAAGCATATCAGCAAGACATAACCTAGCAACAAGGAAGAATGATACATTGGAGCAAAACAAACCTGGATGAATTGGCAGGCGGTATGACAACATCCATACTTCTGGTGGCAGTGGGTTGTTACCAGACCAATCAAATACACCAAGTACCTTAAATACGTCAGGGATTTAACAGAAATTCTTTAGGCCTTAATCAGGTTGTACAAAATGGAAGCGCTAATCAGATGGAGTAGAAAAGATTTCAATTCCATACCGCGAGCCAAAACTTTCCCCATGATGTTATATAAGTTGCTCCCCCATGGTCTAAAATCCAATTTCGACCTTTTGCCATAGCACCATCTCCACTCTCTGGTCCCTCTCCAAGCAATCTCAAGGAAACATAGGTCAAGGCCGAGCCAAACATGGTGCTTGGACCCTCAATGTGCAATCCCCAGCCTCCATCTTCATTCTACACACAATCACCGAAAGATTATTGATTCCATCCACTGTAAGATGGGACAGTTGGCAACTAGATCATTGCCTGATGATTATAGAGATATCGGCGGATCTCCTTCTGATGTTCTGGTGATAAGACAGTGTTCAGTGATCCAGTCACATACAGTGTTATAAGCTGTGTACAAGATAAAATACAATGGGTAAGTTCCACGTCTGACATGAACAAGTTTTAAAATGAAGTGTTTGATCTAGAGCAAGTACCAATCCTGGCATAAGGAACATAGGACCACCATAATCCCCAGGCCAGTGCCCATCATGCGCCTGGAGAGTAGAAAATCTGCTGATCGCCCTTTTCAAAGAGGTCGACACAGCTTCCTCAGTGACATCTTCATTCTCCTCCAGCTTGATAGCAGGAAGATCCAACTTAAGTGGATTTTCTTTCTCAAACTGCAGCACATACAAAATCACAGATGCTTTGAGGCTTTGAGAAATTAGGGAGGATACTACTGTATGTCATAGCGGAAAATTCACTGGATTCGACACCAGTACATAAAACGCACAGCAAGTTTAACTGAAGTAGCAGAGGGCAAAAAAAATCTCACTACTCCAATATCTGCATTGGTTTGCCCTGTTGCTATTGTAAATACTGCTGGAACACTGACAAATGTGCTTCCTTCCTTAATTCAGTCCCAAACAGTATTAACCGCCTATTTGGCAATTTGTTGGGTTAAGCCTTTAAACCAAAGAAAGGGAAAATGACATGCAACAAACTGAACAACACACGTTTTCAACATCACAGACCTTCAGATCCAACTGCTGTTACAAATCTAATTTGCCACTGGAGTTGTAACACGCCTAGCTATTTCCTGGTTTCTAGAAATATAATCGGAGGCATCTCCCCTCTTGTTAAAAAAAAAACAGAATGTACCATATGCTCACAGGGAACATACTCCAACTTGGCATCGTATGCACGGAGTACTTATGATTAGCATTAAAAGCTATAATAGTCAACGATAGGAAAGTAGGACCGTGCTGATCCACAATGGAGCAGCTGCGTCCTGCTTGCACTCCCCATGTCCATGTGCAACTTGGGACAGGGCATGTGCAAGTTGCAAGACCGGACCCCATATCCGTTCCAACTTAGTTGACTTTTATTGTCTAAATTCGCATGTATCTATGCACTAAAACACATTTAGATACATCCCACAAATCCGAGTCAACTAATTTAAAGCAAAGAGAATATATCCCTCCGTCCTAAAAAAAAAAAGGATGGCGCAGATTTATCCAGATTCGCATGTATAAAATGCGTGTAGATGCATGGATAGAGGGTGGTTCTTTTTAAGGTAACCCTGCTCGCAGCCATTCTCCTTGCTGTCGGGCGGCTCGCCCATCGCTCTGCACATGCGCCCGTACAGCAGGGACATAGCGGTCCAGTACGGGACGACTAGCAGAGTCTCTTTTTTCTCGAGATAATACTAAATAAAAAATGTGACGGTAGAATAAATTTTACGGCGCTGTGTGTGTGCCAACCACGAAGTTTATCCAGAATTCGAAATCGGTGACGGGGAGAGAGCGAGAGGGGGGCGGATAGCGCGAGGGGGGGCATTCGGTTACCTGGATGCGCATGAGGCGGTCGGCGCTGTGCTTGAGGCGGTGGCGCCCCGCGGCGAACTCCCGGCGCGCGGCCTCGACGGCGGCGAGGGCCTCCAGGTCGCCGGCCTCGGGGTCGAACTCCCAGACCTGGCGGCCGACGTGCGCGTTCTTCGTGCGCAGCCACGGGTCGCCCCCGCCCTCCGCGATCTTCAGCCGCCACATCTCCGACCCCGGCCGCGACGAACTGCAGAGCAAGCACCGCCGCCCGCCGCCCGCCGCTGGCAGGAGCAGTCCAATGGCGAGATCTGCCACCCCGATCCGCGGAGACAGCAGTTTGGCTTTTGGATCGCGCGGCGTGGCGTGGCGCGGGGCCGGGGGATGATGGACCTGGTGGCGTTTGGACGAGAGCGTGCGGCCTCGTGGACTGGGAGGAGGCTCCGCTCTCTCCCTCTGCGTCGTGGAATTCCTGGCTGGGCGGTTGGGGGAGGACCCGAGGTGTATGTTTGTAGAGGGCCTAGGCGCATGTTATCTTGGGGCCATGTGCCGTGACAGGGCGTCGTCGTGGTACGGTGATGCCATCCATCCAGGTCTGTTGCGGCAGTATAAAAAGACAAAAAACGACCTGTTTGCACCAAGACCCGGTCACGAACAGCAGCCTCTATCGCCCTTCTCGGACCGACCGGACCGGGCAGTGCTAATCTGAGCAGCCCAAGCATAAAACAGTCTCTCGTCTCGTGTACTGCCTCCGTTTCAAAATACAAAATATTTTAGCTTTGTGAAAGGAGTGTATCTAGACTTCTTTTAGTGTATATGTTTACTCTAAAACTAGATGAACCTACACACTTAATAGGGTCTAGATACACTCTATTCATAAAACTAAAACATCTTATATTTTAAAACAGAGGGAGTACATTGTACAACCAGTTTGGTAGCATATGTTGCATCAAAGCAAAGTTTTCTGTTGGTAACCTGTATGCAAGTACAAAGCCTAAATGTGAAGCAATCATGTTTGTTTGGTTGTGTCTAATCTAGGTTTATGGTCATCTCTCCTCTTCATTTAGGTGATTTTATGCTTCTATCACAAACAAAGCAGTACTCATAATCTGAAGTTATTCATCGTCACAACCCTAACTACTAAGAATGGCAATTCATCGGTTCACCGATACAACCCTAGCTACTACAAATGGCAATTCATAAGTACTGTTGATCATGGATATTGTCTAGGAAGACGAGGGAGAGGATGTACTGGAACCTTATTCTCTTCTTCTTCTTGTTCTTCTTCTTCTTTTCTCAAATCGTGGAGGGACCTCTGTCATTCGACATTGTCGTTGCCCACTCTTGTTCTCTCAAACTTCATTGTTAGATGCAAATCGACACCATGGCCAATGTCAGTCTCGTTAGGAATTACACTATCATCATCCAACACATATGTATCAAGATCATACCCCAAGATCCAGTTGTGTGGAGTATGCAACATGCAAGCACCAACTTTACCTGGATGGGGTAAGGGTGGAATAGCTTCTGATCAAGGATCTTGAACATGTTCTTCAAAGCAGTGAATGCCCTCCCAATGGTGACCCTAAGGCTAGAGTGTTGAGATTGAACAACTTATTGGCATTCATTGGCATGTTCCTTCCAATGAACTAGTTAAGATGGCACTAGGTTAACCTGAAGGGTGGAACAATTCCAGGGCGCCAGCCATATTCGACATCTCCTAGGTAGAACTTCCCATCATGGATATTGATCCCATCAGGCCTGGACATGTTGTCTGCAAGGATGGTTGTATCATGGGTTGATCCTTCCTAACCAGCTAGAACATATGTGAACTTCATGTCGAAATCACAAGCAATGAGCACATTCTAGTTGGTGAAGTGCTTCCTCCCCATGTATGTTGCAGATTGCGATCTCGGAACTCTAGCAGTGACATGAGTACCATCAATTGCACCAATACAATCATGTTATAGGAACACAAGAATGCAATGAAAAAGCAGAGGAACACAAGAAACACAACAACACAATTGAGACATGTGGTGCAATAAAAAGACAGTTCAAGTATGGCATCCACCTACCGATATTGCGTATCTTTTGAGGTGTTTGACCCGTAGGAAACTTGATCATCTCATCTCTTAGCTCACTGATTGCATACAACACTCGCTTGAAATAGTATGATATCGTCTCCATGCTTCTTTTGAATGTGTTGTGGATGAACCTAAATTTATGGCCTACCACATGAAGCAACATCGCAAGTTGTTCTTTGATTGAGATGAGGATGTTGTCTTCCAACAATCCACTCCCCCTTAACCTTATGACAAGTGCAACTAAGGGGACTCTTTTCATTCGAAGCATCTTCAGAGCCTCTACATCGTTGTAGTTGAAGATGTAGTTCAGATTGGCCATCTTCTCTTAATCTCAAGCCAGCATAGGACCATACATCAGTTGAGGAAAGGTAGCACACCTAACAACTCTCTTGTGCAATAGAAATATCTAGGCCTAAATCACAACTATAAGCGCAGATGCCTGGCGGATAAGTGCCATCATGTCGACCTAATGAGGCGGTTCTACCATGGGTTCTTCCTAAATAGATACTTCAGGCGTAGTCAGAATAGTAGGGGAGAGGGATTCACGTTGGTTTACCTCCACCATGGCGATGTGCATCCGGGGAGACGGAGGGAGATGCGCGACGACTCTCCGGATCGGCGCTCAGTTGTCGGAGTAGGAGAAAGTGGTCGGGACAGTAGATCCGCGTCTCAGCCACCACGACACTGCCACTGTTGTCGAAATCGGAGGAAAGGGATTTTTGGGAGGGGCAATACGGAGAGGTGAGCTAATGGAGCAAGTGAGGCCTCTTGGCGCGAAACAGGTCCGTTGTCGTCGTGGTACGTTGATGCCATCCATGTTTGTTTCCCGCCAACGTGGTCGCAGATGACACGCACACGCGGGCATGGCTCCAAAGAAACGCTTGATTCGGGCGTTCTCGCTAGGACTGTATTTGGGGTGCTTTGTAGATGGTGCGGGCCACAACGTAGAACTCCTGCAAGCAACCAAACGGCGTGATTTTGCACCATGTGGGCCTGTCCGGAGGGTCTGTAGGCTACCAAACGCGTCTAAAGCCCTAGTAGCATGATGTCGTGGGGAACCATGCTAAATTGCATGGAGCCTTGGGCCGAGGCGACGTGCTGCTTGATGTGGCAGGTTGATTTATGGAAAGATACTATTTTGTAAAGTTTTCTCAAATCTAATATATTTGAGTAAAATCCATCAAAGGTAACTGAACTTGGCATGTATGGTCGATACGTGTCACTCACCTATAGAATATGCTACTTATTGTCACTAAATAAGGTGCGTTGTCTCATCTATGGCCACGGGAGGCGGTAGAGAGTTGTATGCGCTGATGTGACACTATCCAGACCTGCATGCCAGCCTCATCTACGATATTTATTTTACTGTACAAAAATCCTCCCAATTTACCAGTCCCTCCATCATGAACTCCTCGGCCTAAAAAGAATACGTCGGCCTTTCCGACGGTGGAGGATTACTCGACCGAGAATGGGACGCAGGCGTGTCCTAGCGCGGGTGAGGTGTAGTCGTGCTTCTCTGCTTCTACGGACTAGGGTCAATCTCATGTGTCGCTCTCCTCCGCTACCATAAATCGCTCAACAACATGCTCAATTTTGTGCTCCTCTGCCCACTGCGATCCCCTTGGACCTGCACCAGGCAACACATAGGAACCAATCGATGATCGTAAACCAGTGGTGCGGGCATAGGCCGTCGGAGAGGAACTACGCGACACACTGGTCACCCGATGGCGGCGAGGAACCAACCTATTGGCAGAGGGGACGCCGGTGGCAGGGTCGTGTAGTGGAGGCGGGTGGCCCACACGATGGGGATTAGCTGTGGAAACACATGCGAGCGGCGGTGCCGATGTGGGACGTGACGAAACAGTTTCGGTGGTGGCCATTGGCGGCCAACAACACCAGCAGCGGTGGTGAGGTGGGAAGGGACAAAGCATGGAAGCGATTGTGGGATGGAAAACCTTATCTTTTTGCCTTTTCGGTACTGTATAACCTTGTTATTCGGAAATAGTCCATATGACGGTTAGGTGCTTCCAGATGGGGTCATCCATGCCCTATCACATCAGAGCAAGTACAATAAAATCCAGTCAGCAGACTATAAGATTTAAAATACTATATTTATGCTTAGTTGGATGAGAGAGAAGAGGAGAGAGAAGAGGAATGGGTGCTTAGTTAAGAGCCAGCTGCAGCACGTGCTCCTAGGCACTATGTGAGAGTGAAAAGTGGACCATACATTAATAATTAATATATTTTGATCTCTTACTATTGTACATGTTGGCTATTAGATTGACTCTAGATGACATGGACATGGCTTATAGCCAACAGCTGGCTCTACTATTGCCCTTGCTCTTAGGGAATACAAATTTCTACTTCGTGAACCGGGGAAGGCATGCTTCGGTGCTCCCCCTCCTAAAAATTAAAAGGGGTAAAACAGTCTTTTATCCTTAATAATAATTTTTAATCTGGATTAATCATAGTTGGTCCATCTTGATCCAAATTAAGCCTAGGCCTTCGTACGCACGTACATAGCACAGCTACTCATAGAGCTAGGAATCGATTATAATTATCTACTAGAAAGAACCTTGCCGCTGGACGGTCCGCCCTAGGTTTATGGTTTGAGTGCCGACTTTTCAATCTGCTTCTGATTTGGCGTGCCGCCGACCTGATAAATTTGCTATCATCGCTCAAGAAACGACTTGGTTGTTCCAGCCATTGCATGTTGCACGGCTTCCATTAACATCACGACCACCCCGTCTAATCCGAGCAACCATCCCGCCTGATTACCGACGTGCCAAGACGCCGCAGCCAGTGTGCGCCTCCGAGGGATTGCCATTGCTCGTGTCAGCCACCACCGCTCGCGGTACCTGTGACGCAACCACCATCTCGACATGGTACCACCGCTGGGAACCACCATGAACGTGAGTGACAAAGACGAGTCCGGTACAACATACAATTTTCTTACGTATACGGATATATACTTGTACAGACCTATACATAATTAATTGGATACGGTTTCTACATGGCTAAATAACTTAATTATTCATTAATTACAACTTAATAATAGAGACCATATTACCCTTAGTTATGAAGAGGTATCAAGCAATCTCAGCCGTTGATTGTGTTTAAGTTTAGAAAAGGAGGAGCACCGGAGCAGAAGCGGTGAACTGGTGCTGAGCCAGTGCACCGAATTCAATGATCGTAAGTAGCATCTTCTATAGAAGAGTGACCGTATCAAGGTACGTGCCAAGTTCAGTTACCGCTGATGGATTTTAATTGGTCTATTTTGTGTTGAAATTTAACAAACATATCATTTTTGTCCATTTTCACGTTGTCGCAGCCCTGTCGTGAGGACATCTCTATCCGATCTCCTAAAAGCGTTGGAGAAGTAAAAAAGCGGTCGTTTTAGAAGGTTAAATGGTACCTAGCCGGTTCCCTAACTGCTTTAGGGGAGTAAAAAAATTACTCCTTGCACCGGCAAGCACTTAAATAATCGACCGCTCGGTGGTCGAGTAAAATTTTCCCACCTTCCACCGCTCCCCATTGCTCTCCCTTCCTACCACCGCCTGCGCCCCCACCGCCACTTCAGCCTCACTCCGACACCGTAGATGGGCGGATCCTCCCATCATGGGTCCGCTCCGCCAATTCAGAGTGTGGATCAATGTTGCGCACAATTGTCATGAGGAGGCGGCGGCATCCGGCCCCCTCCGCAACGCAAAGTATCATAGCGTACGTCAGTAGGCATGGGGGACATGGGTGGTAGAGATCACCGGCCGCCACACGCACAATAAAAATATGAATTGGTACCTACCAATTGGTGGCGTAGGCTGCGTGGTCCTACGACATCGAGAACGTGCACTTCCATTGCCGCTGAACAACCCATTGGACGCCACCATGCCGGAGATGGCGCCCATCAACCACTGCTTGGCCTCCACACAAGAGCAACAGGAGGACCGGGAGGTCTACGAGCGCCTCGATCCAGAGCGTCGCGATGAGGAATACATGGAGAGGCTCCACGGCGATGACCCAGAACTTGTCGAGGAGGAGCGCCGGATGTTCGAGTAGTACGTAGCATGGAGGAGCATCACCGGAGTCAGGGCATCCGTGCGACAATCGTCGACATCGGCTCCGACACCGTCGAGTCAATGAAAGCGGCTCTAGATGAGTACTTCACAAGCTCTAATAACGACTAATTTTAGTTTAGGTATTAGTTTATGTACTAGTTTGATCCTAGTAGTTTAAATCTAGTTGATCCTAGTAGTTTAAATCTAGTTTAATATACTAGTTTGAGTCATAAAGTTGCATGTCACCCCCTCCCCCAAGAGGCAATTTGTCCTTGCCTCCCGCCAGCACTGATATGTCAATGCTTCCGTTGCCTTAGGTCCATGCTGGTGTGATGGATCCTGGTTCAATGGAGGGCTCCCTTTTTTTATGTTTTATCTATTTGGTTACGGCCTGTGTCCTACTCAGAAATACGTGGCGGTGGTGGCTTTCTGAAGATGGAATAAAGTCATCCCCATCTAGCCCCGTTCCGATGACGTGTATAGTGTCGTCGGAGGACGTGTGGAGATGTATCTGGCGGATCTCACTGGATTTGATCGGTGTTCCTTCTCATCTACACTTATCTTCATCGGTGGCGGTTGTTGCTCTTACGTGATGGTCCTTCGGTGGCTTAGCACGACGACTTCTTCTCTATCTATTACAACAAATTATACTATGACAAGCTCTGCGCCACTCCAATAAGGGAGGGGTGAGGATGGTGACGCGCCTTCAGCTCGTTCGAGTTCTTGTAGTCGTTGCTAGGTGGTCCAGAGATTGTTCGTAATTTTTATTACTTTTTGATTTTCTTGTACTATTGTTGAGCATTATGAATAGATGGAATTTTTGCAAAAAGATAATATATAAATTTGTGTTTAAGGAGCTATATTTAGCTGTCCAGTTAGGAACCGACTTTTTTAGAGAAGCAAATATACTGCTCTAAAGAATAGTCGGTCATTTTACTCTTCTAAATATATAAGGCTAGAGATTCCCCTGACATCCGGCCCAAGTCATCCCTCCCATCAACGGTTCGCCCCAGATCTCTCTTTGTTTATCCAAAATCGGATCAGCTCGATCTCTCTTTGTTTATCCAAAACCGGGTCAGCTCTCAACACTCAATTTCATAGTACAAGCTATTGTAATAATTTATAGAATTTGGTATAATTGGAAGTACGTAATCCGAGTTGGTAAGGCAAACCTTTTGATCTTGTTTCAAAAGAAAATAGCAGTAACGAGTGATGCAAGTTTTTCAATATAAATAACATTATTTTGTTGCTCATTTTTTGGACGAGAGGCTTGAGTTATAGTCAAGTATCGAAAAGTCCAAGTCCTACACCCAGTGTACTCTTCCTTGAAAAGTCAGATCTTCGGATGGGATCTCATTTGCAGCACATGCCATCCCATGTGCCACAACTACTAAAATAATATGCTCCTTTCACTCTCAAAGTCGTTTACAGATGAGAACTAAATGCTAAATGTGATGGATGATGACCTATTTCCTCTCAGCCCCCACCTATACCCATTACCCGTGTACTCGGCGGGTCAAAACTTATTAGAAGTATGGGTATAGATTTTTTTTATCAATGATACATAAATGGAAGAATATCAAGCTCATCGGGTAGAATGGGTATATGTATGGATCATATTGTAGAAGGATAGAGAGAGATTGGCGGAATATGATGGATGTATTATTGAGCCTCATGAGTGAGTATATATAGGCGTACAGGGGATCATCTTGAAGTACAAGACAAGTTAGGCTAGAGTCCTAACTATCCTACACTACCTCAATTACCACGTACACGTATACTCTAACATCCCCCCGCAGTCGTAGCGGGAGCGTCGTGAACAACAGGAACGTCGCGGACGGTCAGACTGGAGAGAAACCGAAGTAGCATCCAGCGGGCTGACATCCCCCCGCAGTCCGAGCGGAAGTGTCGTAGACGGTGTCGCGGCGCGAAGCTTGGACTGTAGAGGATGCTGGTGAAGCTCAAGCGAGGTGGAAGCCGTTGTGCCGATGTCGAGGGAGCCGAGAGCATTGGGTGGTGTCGTGGTCGAGGTAGCTGTGCGAGGGGTCGCCATGGTCGATGTCGTAGCCGGTGTCGAGGAAGCCGCACATGAAGCCGCATGCGCATAGTGCGCGAGGAGGATGACGGAGACGCGTCGAGGCAGTCATGGAGGGTGTCGATGCCGAAGTCGATGCAGTCCGAGCCGTCAAGAACGAGGTGCAGCCATAGTTTTGCCAGAACTAGGCGCACATCGGGGACGAACGCACACTCCGATTTTGCCAGAACCGAGTATGCAGAGAAGAACTCGTCGGTGACGCGGCGAGCCGTAGAGGGTCGATGCCGTAGAAGCGTTGTCGAAGCCGATGAAGGCGAGGCGTCCGGCGCGAAGTTGCGGAACTTCGGCAGCGTCGGGAGACGAAAAGCACTTCGGTGTTGCGAGGAGGGACCATCATGAACTTGTCGCCATGTCAGAGGGACTAGCAGAGGAGGCCTCCGGAATCGTCGCGGTCGCAGATCAACGAAGATGTCGACCCTGCCCGCGGTTCTCAGAGTAGAGTAGCAGGTGGTGTAGACGGGGACGAGGCGATGACGCGGGCGATGAAGTCGAGACAGTCGAAGATGTAGAAGGCGGCGGACCAGCAGCGGCCTGAGTGCTCATGCTGGACGCCTAGAGGGCGTGGGGTAGTCGGCGGGACCTGCGATGGCGAGAAGTCAGCCTGCAGGTTACCTAGTGGAGCGCGGAGGCGGTGTCGACGCGGACGAGGTCAACCCGGACGGTGTCGCAGGCCCTGGCGCCGTGGGACCGGGTGAGACGACGAAGACACGCGCAGACGGTGGCGATCAGCGCCGTAGGAGAGGGCGCGGTGGAGGCCGAGGGCGTGGATGCGCGGGCACGGCGAAGTAGACTGCGCGCAGCAATGCCACGGCCCGAAGGCGCGGTGTGGCTGCAGGGCGCGAGTCGGGGCAGCAGCTAGAGGCCACTGGCGCGTACGCGCTTGTGAGGTGCGTTGGCAGCCGGTAGGCGGATACCAAGGCGGCGGCGCTGCGACCCGAAGGGGCGACGCAGCGGCAACCCGTAGCTCGATCGGTGGTAGGCGCGTGCTCGGGGACGTGCTTGATGTAGATGGGCGCGGGATCGGTTGATCAGACCGATGGTGCGCCGTATGCACCATGGCGTGGACGGCGCGTAGATCGGAGTCGATGGCGGCGTTGTCCGTGCAGTCCTGGGCGATGACGACGAAGACGATCCGAGGGGGTCGGCGCGACCTCGAGGAAGCCGCGGCAACGGCGGCGAAGCGGCAGCTGTCGTGAGCGGCTGACGACTGCCAAGCGGTAGCGGTAGATCGTCGATGCCGATTAGCGGAGTCGAGAAGCGGCGATATAACGGCGTGATGGGCGACTCAATCCGATCTAAGATCGGTAAACCAAAAAAACCGATCAAGAGATCGGAAAAAAAAAACTGCGGTGGCAGCCGATCACGGATCGGCGCATTTAACCCCTAACAGGTTGCTGCCCCGGCAGAGATCATGGAGATCGACCTCCCCGGGGGCGGCGCTACGCGGAAGCGTGTGCGGCGGCTAGCGCGACGCCATGGCAGGCGGCGGCACTAGGGTTTGGTGGCGGGGGAGCCGGCGGCGCCTGGGGGAGGGTGGGCGGCGGCTAGGGTAGAAGAATCGTGGTTAGGCTGATACCATGTAGAAGGATAGAGAGAGATTGGCGGAATATGAATGTATTATTGAGCCTCATGAGCGAGTATATATAGGCGTACAGGGGATCATCTTGGAGTACAAGACAAGTTAGGCTAGAGTCCTAACTATCCTACGCTACCTCAATTATCACGTACACGTATACTCTAACACATATAACCTATACCCACACCCATGCATCCTTCCAAAATTCGACAAGTGGGGAATATTCTAATATATAATATTTAATTCTCCCTAATCATGCATTGACACACGCTAGATAGGCAAATATTGTTGCTTATGATTATATGTTGTTCTATATCTTTTATGTTATGTTGTTGTTTATGAGCAATTATTATTTATGAGAGAGTGTTGCCTGTTTATAATACGATATTGTTCATAATTATATGTTGCTATCTATAATGTGATGTTATTTATAAATTATGGTTATACGTTGTTGTATACGATTCTTTTTGCCCAATTTGAGTTGTTGTAAATGTGGATATTTTTATCCGTGGGTACTTATTTGTGGGTACTTATTTACTCTGCTGGATGACGGGTATGGGGAAATTGTACCCGTCAATAGGTATAGGTACGGGTGACGGTTAAATCGGAGCGGACGGGTACGGGTATGGGTATGGGGTGGCTCTACATGTACCCATACCCTGCGGGTGTCATCCCTACCGCCACCTCTCCTTCGTGTTTCCACCAAATCCAGCCCCTCCTCCTCCCTTATATGATGATAGCCAACGGTGAAATCAGCAAAGATTGGATTCGGCGAGACTAAAGAAGCAATCGGATAATTTTTTTCTAGTGACACCGGCCTAAGGCCATCTCCAATGGGAGGACGCAAACATATATTTATTGTCCCTTTGAGGCCTCACAGATATCATGACACTAAAAAAGCACCAACAATGCAACACAAGCTGATCAGGTCCCTCCTAGACCAACGCAAACGAGGCCCATTTGGGGTCGGGCTTGCGTGTGGGAGGGAGAGGGGGACATAAAGTGGACATGCATCGTGTCCTCAATGTCCTTCCGTGACTCACAGATCACCCACCCAACAACCTTGGTCTTGTTAATAAACACATCTACGCGTATTAATAAAAATGGTCGCAGTCCGTGTGCATCCTCACCTCGTACCTATCTCTTCCCCACTTCTATCACTACTTGTGCCCTAGCCACCAGAGGAGGCCGACCTCGCGGAGCTATCCGAGTAGCCGAACCTCGATGCTGCCCTCTATGCCTCTACGTTGCAGGCCACGTGTGGCACAGACCCCATTATCACCTCAAACCCCGTCGGTGCATGCCAACCCATGGTAGCCATGGATGTCATGGCCTGACCAGGCGACCAACCGGCGCTAACATCCGTATGTCACCATTTCCATCTTTGACGCCCATCGTCACCAACATTGACGATGTCGAAGACTAATAGGCCACCAACATTGACGACGACGACTAATAGGCCACGACAGCCAACCGACAGGGCAAACTCTAGATAGGGTTTTTAACATTGTTGCTGACATGGTTGCCATTATTACTACTCATGCAAAAGAGGATGGCCAAGTTGTAAGCCTTATACCACATTTGGTGGAGGGTGGGGTTTCTATTCTCCAGTATGCGGATGATACCATAATTTTTATGGAGCATGATCTAGAGAAAGCCATTAATATGAAGCTGATACTTTTTACTTTTGAATAACTTTCTGGTTTGAAGATTAACTTTCACAAGAGTGTCATTTTCTATTTTGGAAAGGCAAAGGAGTTAGAACTAAACTATACGCAGATTTTTGGTTGCGATGCTGGTTCACTCCCTTTCTGGTACCTTGGAGTGCCAATCCATTATAGAAAATTAAAGAATTAGAATGGAATCCCGTGGAAATTCGTTTCGTCTAAAAGCTAGGTTGCTGGCGGGGCAAATTGTTATCCTATGAGGATCGTCTAGTTCTAATTAACTCGGTTTTGACTAGCCTTCCGATATTTATGATATCCTTCTTAGAAATTCCTAAAGGAGTAAGGAAAAGGCTAGACATTTTTCGATGCAGATACTTTTGGCAAAGTACTGAAACTAAAAAGAAATATAGGCTATCAAAATGGAATATTGTGTGTCATCCTAAAGATCAGGGGGTTTAGTCATTGAGGTACTCGAGATAAAAAATAAGTGTTTACTTAGCAAATGGCTTTTTAAACTGTTAGCTGAAGAGGGCATACGGCAGCAATTGCTGCATACCAAATATCTCCATGATAAAATTGTATCTCAAGTTGAAGCAAAACCTATCGATTCTCCCTTTTGAAAATGTCTTATGCGAGTGAAGGAAATGTTCTTTACCAATGCCTTTTTTAAAGTTCGAAATGTTGAAAGTGTTCACTTTTGGGAAGATGTTTGGTTAGGTGATACATCTTTAGCATAGCAATATCCGTCATTGTATAATATTGTTCAAAGGAAAAATGTCTTGGTGGCTGATGTACTTGCTCAAACACCCCTTATATTAATTTTAGGAGAGTGTTGACTGAAGAAGATGGTTACACTTATATCAGCGTCTAATGATGGTTCAACTCAATGATAATGCTGTCTTTTTAAGTGGAAATTAACAGAAATATGTATATTTACTGTTAAGTCTATGTATTTAGATCAAATGAATGACCATACAAGATTCCGCATAAGTACCTGTGGAAACTAAAACTCTCACTTAAAATCAAAATCTTTATGTGCTTCCTTAAAAATAAAGTTCTTTTGACCAAAGATAATTTGGTTAGGCGCAAGTGGAATAGATGTTAGAAATGTTGCTTTTGTGATTTATTGAAGTCAGTTGAACATTTGTTTCTTTCATGTCCATTTGCACGCCTTATTTGGTGTATAGTTTTCTTCACTTGTAACATGCCTCTACCAATCAATATAACAATTATGTTTGGAAATTGGCTAAATGGGGTCCATAAGGTTGATAAAGCTAGACTACGTATTGGAGTATCAGCTTTATGTTGGTCTATTTGGACGACCAGAAATAATATTGTCTTTAACAAACAAACTGGTACTAATTTCTGGCAGGTTATTCGACTGGCTACACACTGGATACATCTATGGTCATACCTACTCCTAGCGGATCAGCGGGAGCCTATGAATACTGGATGCAACCAGTTGTTGATGGTTGCCCAGGACTTCTATTTAAAGGCTACTGGGTGGCGACATATTAGTAGACTCCTAAATGGATAGCTTCTTGTTACTTTTCATTTTTAGATGGTTGATACTTGTCGCAACCCTATCTGATCCATGATTGTAATACTTTAAGTATCGTTCGAATTTTGCAATAAAAATGGCTGTGTGCATCAATTCATGCAGAGGTCGGGCTTCGCTCCCATTTCGAAAAAAATGTATCTGCGGTCCAGTTTTAGTTGTAGTTTAATATAATTATGCATTTTTATTTCTTCAGCCACCTATGTATTTAAAGTACATAAATATTAGAAGATAAAAAAGAGTGCCTCATGTCCAAAATGCACCGGCTGTTGAAAATGGCTTAATGCGCAGCAACACACTAGACACTCGTATACATGTTGATGAAGTAAATTGTGGAGGGGGAATGTGTTTTTTGACTGCAATTGTACTGATTTTGCTATATTTGTTGTCATTGAAACTATATTAAAAAAAGATAATTTAAAGTTTAAACAAATTCAAAAAATTGACATGGATACATGCATTGTCATCTACATACCGGGGGTGTTTTGATACATACTACACTGCATTATAGGCTATATAAAAATCACAAAATCATGTATCTGAGAAGGCAAAGAAATCCTTATTTTATTAAACATTTGTCATTCTTGTTTATGTCACGTATTATATTTTAATACAAATTTGACCATACATACTACACATGTTAAAAGTGGCCCCTTACAGAAGGGGTCACGGTGACCAAGCCTGTGCGACTGATTACCAAAAACACTGCTGTCCCGGCCACTTACAACAAAGTTGTAGAAAAGGGGCAATGGCTCCTCTCTCACGAGGTCTATCGCGACGACGAATTTGTCATTATCCTTCAAGGCCGAAAGGCGGCCACTTCCACCTTAGGCGTCGGTGACGGTGGTTGCTTCTTCCAAACGGTGTAAGATGGTCATCTTCAACCCTCTAGGATGATATGCCCAATCGGAGGCCCTTGGCTACAACGTGGTGGGCTCCCGCCTCACCGTTCTAAGTGGTTTCATCCCCGGTAACATCGAGGTTGACCGCGTTGATCTCTTGAACCGTGATGGAGAAGGAGTAGGACCGGATTGCTTTTCCAATTTTCTTCAAAGTCCTTTGTGCAAAATGTAATGTCTTGGCTGTAATTTTTAGTTTTTATCTATAATTATACTCCCACCGACGAAATCAATGAAGTTCAGGACCATTCCCATGTTAAAAAAATGTATTGATGCTGAGGGGGCCAGGCAACTGCCGGCTCTGCGGGCGGTCCTTGCTGGTTTCGCAGACGATGTGGCAGGAAATAGATACCGTCGATGATCTGATCAGCTGCCTGACCGACTAGCATGGACCCATAGACATACGCGTATGTGTATACTCTGCCGGCCAGGTGCGCGCCGATGCCAACTGAACTTGTCGTGATCGTCAGACAGACATTGATCGCGTGATGGCGTGCACGCCCGTCGACTAACTCCACTGGCAAAAGTGGGGCTAGCGGTAGCTAGTCACGGCATCTCACTCGTTGGAGTCCCTCAAGACCTTTTCCAGACGAAAAATTGGTCTAATCTGGATGAAAAATAGCTTGAGGGGCAAAAAAAAATCCACTCGCGTGCTCCCCTAGCCGCGCCAACCAGGGCCGGTTCTATATTTTAGGGGACCCTAGGACGAAATTGACGACATGGTCCCCTAAGGCTAATATATATGCCACCAAGATCAGAGCTAGAAAAAAAGTTTGTGGGATCAAAACACAAGTAGCACTATTAGCTCGTAGTGATATTTTGTTTTTTGGCAGGGCTATAAGGAAGCTCATATAAATTTACATCTCCTGGAGATGGAGAGTACATATAATATTGTACGGTCCTTCACCCGAATCAGGATCACTAGATGTAGGTGGGTGAGATTTTTTTTCACATTTAGGACGCCATCTGTAATATCTTTACAACATGCAAATTTTGCGAGATGTTTATAGTAATAAAATGCATACAATGTGTATTTAAGTGCTAATTCACCATGTGATCATAGACCATCAAATAAATATTTTAACTTATAGAAAAGGGAAAATATTCAAGGAACATTATCTAATATAAATCATCAAACCCTAAAAACTAGTGGTGAGTCAATTTTAAAAAAAAGATGTATAGATGGATCAAACGATTGAAACTCCGGAGCCACCAAGTAGCCGATGATTATCTGTGGAGGAGGCAAGGGTGATGAGCTACAGGACGAAAGGGAACTAGATGCAGAGTTGCCTTCATTTGGTTCATTCTAGGGGGCGAGCGGGCGACATAATAATTTTTAAATTATGTTTCAGTAGGCGAGCGGGCCTAGCGATTGGAATAGTATGAGATGATTAGACGAACAGGATCACTCATGTTTCCCAATCCTAACATTTCCACCGCGCATTTTTGTGCTCCCGGATTGCTAATCTGCTGGACTGTCGTTGGTTCTTTTATTTTTATCCCGACATAATTACGTACATATGTACTGGCAATGATAGAATTATGGGCCCCTCCAGAGCGTGGGACCTAGGGCGTCGCCCATGTTGGCCATGGGTCAAAGCCGGCCCTGGCACAAACTCGCTGATGAAGGAGACGGGAGCAATGAAGGAAATATGTCCTGAGAGGCAATAATAAAGTTGTTATTATGTATTCCTTGTATGTGATAGATGTTTATTTTGCATGCTATAATTGTATTGATAGGAAACATCAATACATGTGTGTTTAATAAACAAAAAGGGTTCCTAGTTATGCCTCTCTTATAGACTAGCTTGTTGATTAACAAGATGATCAAGGTTTCCTGATCATGGGCATTGGATGTTGTTAATAACAAGATCACAACATTTGTGAAATGATGTGATGAACATTCATCCGAAGTATAGCATTACGATCAAGTCATTATGTTTATATTGCTATAACATCATACAAAGTAGTCTTAATCCTTAGACCATGAGATCATGTTAATTGCTAACACCGGAAGAGTATCTTGATAACATCAAACGTCACTGCAATGAGGTGACTATAAAGGTGGGTTGATTACTACGAAGGTGTTATGTTGAGGCTCATGGATCAAGAGTGGAATTTGTCAATCCGATGACGGATAGATATACTCTGGCCCTCTCGGTGATATCATATTAAGATAGCTTGCAAGCAAGTGATGTGATCACTAGAATGTTATATCACGGGAGCGAGAAAGAGTGCATGTCGTCGAGATCAAACTAGGTATTTGGATACCGATGATCGAATCTCGGACATGTATTATATCATGAGACAAAGGGATTAAATTACGGCGTTAAAGGTTCTCACAATCACGAAGTCATCGTTGAATATGCAGAGTCGTATGGATCTCCGTGTCCCGCTTCGATTATTGATCGAGAGGAGTCTCAATCATATACGCATTATTCGCGAACCATAGGGTGACACACTTAAGGGTTGCGGACACCATTTTGGAGCATATATGTTCCGGACAAAAGGTTTGCAAAGCGCGGAAATGTTTCGATAGAAACAGAATTATTCGATAGAAACCGGAATTGTTTCGGTGAAATTGCGAAAGTGGTTCTGCATGTGATATTGAAATGTTACAAGGGGTTTTATGTTAATATTTGTTAATTAAAGTAATTAACAAAATTCTGAATAAAATAAATAAAAGAGTTTTATTAATTGAGAGTTGCATTTAATTTGGTGGAAATTAAATACATGTGAGTGAGATTTTGGGTGGAGGCCATGTTTATGTGAGTGGAGGTTCACCACATGAATGAAGGAGGGGAGGAGTCCCCCCCTCATGCGCCGGCTATGGGAGGGGAGGGTCTCCTCCTCCTATATAAAGCCCCCTCTCCTCTCACAAACCACACCTCCTCGTGAAGGATCTCTCCCCTCTAGATATTCCCCATGGTCTCGGATTAGCGAGATACATGTTCCAGTGGCCTTGCGTGCGGAAGGAGTTCTTGCTTCGCTGATTCACTGGAGCGAGGAGGTGGAGGTTGTCCGGTGGCTTGAACGTGTGTGTGAGGACGGATGCGCTGCTGATTTGCGGCGCTCGGACTTCCACACGATCTTGAGATCGCAAGCGTACGACTACATCAACCACGAGTTCCTACTTGGTAACAAAATTCGTTGTCTTCGAGGGTAAGTTCTCCATGGGTGTATGTCCACCCGTTGCTCTGTATCTAGTAGATAGATCTTGGCGTATAGTTCTCATCGTAAGAAATTTTCTTTTCTATGCTGCGGACCCAATAGTGGTATCAGAGCATGATCTATGCGTAGATGCTTTGCACGGGTAGTACACATATGTTTATATGTGGGCGATGATGATCATGTTATTGCATCTTCTATGTACTTTGGATATTGGTGGCATAGTGGGATGAAGCGGCCTGGACCAACCTTACATGTCATCGTACATGAGACCGGTTCCAGGACTGACATGCAACTAGTTTTATATAAGTGGCTAGCAGGTGTCTGTCTCTCCTACTATAGTCAATATCTGATTTACAACGAGTTGCTAATAACTTGGTTATCCTCGTTGTGGTTCATGTTCGTAGGTAAGACCGTTTCTATCTCCGAAAGCCCTAAGCCACGTAAAACTTGCAATTGATAAATTAGAGGCGTCTAGTTTAGATCGTTGCTGGGCTAGTGTCTTGATATGGTATTGTTGTAAGTAGATGTATGATAGATACTCTTACAACTCACTTAACGTGTAAGTTCCATAGACCTTGGCCTTACACACAAAGGAATGATAGAGATCATACCACGATGCAAATGATAGAGATCAAATGCATGGACCATATCACCTCACTTCACACATTAGATGTTAGCATCTTATATTGCTAGTTTGGCGCTTTTGATAGCATTATAAGATGATCCCTCATTTAGATATCAAGATAAAATGTGTTCTTCCTTAAGTATGCATCGTTTTGTGGATCCTGTTTTGAGGCATCACGTGATGATCGGGTGTTCTCGACTCTACGCTTTCATACAACGGGTGTAAGACAGTTTTACACACGTGAATACTAAGGTTCTTATTTGATGAGCCTAGCATGTACAGACATGGCCTCGGAACACGGACCGAAAGGTTAAGCATGAGTCATATAGTTGATATGATGCCCATATAGATGCTCGCCTTTGAAGCTACACTGACTCACGTGATGATCGGACTTGGTGTAGTGGATTTGGTTCATGTAATCACCAAAAGGACACGAGGGATGTCTTTTTGAGTGGGAGTTCATTAGTAATTTGGATTAGTTGAACTCAATCTATCATAAACTTAGTCTAAATAAACTTTACAAATTCTGTTGTAGATGGCACCACCTGCTTTTAATTTCAATGTGTTCATGGAGAAAGAGAAACTTGCTGCGAATGATAGCAACTTCACCAACTGGGCTATGAATTTGAGGATTCTCCTCACTTTGCACAAAAGCAATATGTGCTAGAGGCGCCGATAGGCCCCACCAGCTCTGATGCCTGACGAGGAAAAGAACGTCTATATAACTCGTCGGAGGACCACAACTTAGTTCATTGCGGCATCTTGTATGGGCTAGAGCGAACTTGAAAACATTTGAAAATGGCAATGCCTTTGATACCATGGGAGAACTGAAAATGATTTTCGATACCCATCTGTCGTGAGAGTTATAATGCTTGAAAAGTTCTTTAGCTGCATGATGGAAGAAAACAGCTCCGTTAGTGAGCACGTACTCAAAATGTGCAGATGCGCGATAAGCTTGTGTCCTTGGGAATAACGATTCCCATTGACTTAGGCATACATCGTGTTCTCCAATCTCGCCACCTAGCTACAAGAGCTTCGTGATGAACTATAATATGCAGGGCATGAAGAAGTCTCTTCCGAGCTTACATCGATGCTTAAGGCTGAAGTGGAGATTAGGAAAAAACATCAAGTGTTGATGATCGGTAAGACCACCGGTTTTAAGAAGGACAAGAAAGACAAGCGGAAGGGAAAGAAGGCGGCAAATCTATTGCAGCGCTGAAAAAACCGAGCTGGCCCTAAGTCTAACAAAGTGCTACTATTGCAAGGGACTGGCCATTGGGCGCATCGCCCCAAGTATTTGGCGGACAAGAAGGGCAAAGGCAAACAAAGGTATATGTGATATACATGTTATTGATGTGTACTTGACTAGTACTTGCAGTAGCACTGGGTATTTGATACGAGATCGGTTGCTAATATATGTAACTTCGTTCAGGGCTGGAACAAGCGACAGCTAGCAAGGGATGAGGTCACGATGCGGGTCGGCAATGGATCAAGAGTTGATGTGATCGCCGTCGGAACGCTGCCTCTCTATATGCCGTCGGGATTAGTTATAAACCTGAATAATTCTTATTTGGTGCCTGCACTGAGCATGAACATTGTATCCGGATCGTGTTTGATGCAAAGTGGTTATTCGTTTAAGTCTGAAAACAATGGTTGTTCGATTTATATGAATAATATCTTTTATGGTCATGCACCTGTGTTGAATGGTTTATTTCTGTTGGATCTCGATAGTAGTATTACGCATATTCATAATGTTGATGCTAAAAGGATTAAACTTGATAATGATATATCGCATATATGTGGCAATCGTCTAGGTCATATTGGCGTTAAACGCATGAAGAAACTCCATTCTGATGGACTTTTGGAATCACTTGATTTTGAATCATTTGATACATGTGAGCCATGCCTTATGGGCAAGATGACTAGAACGCCGTTTTTCGGTTCAATGGAACGGGCGACAGATTTATTGGAAATCATACATACTGATGTATGTGGACCAATGAGTGTATCGGCGCGAGGTGTATATCGTTATTTTGTTACTTTCACGGATGATTTGAGTAGATACAGGTATATCTATTTGATGAAACATAAGTCTGAAACCTTTGAAAAGTTCAAAGAATTTCAGAATGAAGTGGAAAATCATCATAACAGAAAGATCAAATTTCTGCGGTCCGACCGTGGAGGAGAGTATCTTAGTTACGAGTTTAGCACACATATGAAAGACTGTGGAATAGTTTCACAACTCACGCCTACCGGAACACCACAACGTAATGGTGTGTCAGAACATCGTAATCGTACTTTATTGGATATGGTTCGATCTATGATGTCTCTGACTGACTTGCCACTGTCATTTTGGGGTTATGCATTGGAAACCGCTGCATTCACTTTAAATAGGGCACCATCTAAATCCGTTGAAAAGACACCGTATGAATTATGGTTTGGAAACAAATCTAAGCTGTCATTTCTTAAAGTTTGGGGATGCGATGTTTATGTGAAGAAACTTCAACCGGATAAACTCGAACCCAAAGCGGAAAAATGCGTCTTCATAGGATACCCTAAGGAAACGATTGGGTATATCTTCTATCACAGATCCGAGGGCAAGGTCTTTATTGCCAAGAATGGATCCTTTCTTGAGAAGGAGTTTCTCGCGAAAGGTGTGAGTAGTCGGAAGGTAGAACTCGAAGAGGTTATTGAACCTTCTCTTCATGAAATGGCGAGTAGCGCAGCACCGAAAGTTATTTCGGAGTTGACTTCACCTAATGAAGAGAGAGCTAATGGTATTGATCATGAAACTCCGAAAGAGGACACTACCGAACCTCGCAGGTCAAGCAGGACACGTGCAACTCCTGAACTGTACGGCAATCCTGTTATGAATTTCATGATTGATGAAATAGATGACCCTGCGACGTATGAAGAAGCGATGATGAGCCCTGATTCCAACAAATGGCTAGAAGCCATGAAATCCGAGATGGAATCCATGTACGAAAACCAGGTTTGGTACTTGGTGGACTTACCTCACGATCGAAAGGCCGTTGAGAATAAATGGATTTTCAAAAGAAAAACTGATGCTGATGGTAATGTAACCATCTATAAGGCTCGACTTGTCGCAAAGGGGTTTCGACAAATTCAAGGAGTTGACTACGATGAGACATTCTCTCCCGTAGCGATGCTTAAGTCGGTTAGGATTATGTTAGCAATTGCTGCATATTTCGATTATGAAATATGGCAGATGGATATCAAAACTGCGCTCCTCAATGGCAATATTGAAGAAGAGTTGTAGAATATCCTTAGTTCTTCTCAAGTACTTAAGGATATTCTTGACCGCTATCCAGTGTTCCGAACCTGGATCAGATTGGTACCTACTAGTCGAACTAATAGCATGTGCCACATCCGGTCTTGTACATAGCATGGCATACATTATAGAGCCTATGGCTGAGGCATAGGGGATCTTAGTCATTATCTCTCTTTCTTCCGCCGTAGCCGGACTTTGAGTCTTACTCAATGTCTTGCCTTGCAACATAGGTAAGAACCCCTTCTTACTTCCGTCCATATTAAACTTCTTTAATATCTTATCAAGGTATGTACTCTGCGATAGCCCAATTAGGCGTCTTGATCTATCTCTATAGATTTTAATGCCTAATATATATGAAGCTTCACCAAGGTCCTTCATCGAAAATTTGCTATTTAGATAACTTTTAACACTGTTTAAAAGATCTATATCATTTCCAATCAATAATATGTCATCCACATATAATATCAGAAATGCCACATTGCTCCCACTCACTTTCTTGTAAATACAAGCTTCTCCATAAGTTTGGACAAATCCAAACTCTTTGATCACCTCATCAAAGCGGAGATTCCAACTCCGGGATGCTTGCTTCAGTCCATAGATGGGTCGATGAAGTTTGCACACCTTATCAGCATCCTTAGGATCGAAAAACCCTTAGGTTGTATCATATACAACTCTTCTTCAATATTACCATTGAGGAGCGCAGTTTTGACATCCATCTGCCATATTTCATAATCGAAATATGCAGCAATTGCTAACATAATCCTAACCGGCTTAAGCATCGCTACGGGAGAGAATGTCTCATCGTAGTCAACTCCTTAAATTTGTCGAAACCCCTTTGCGACAAGTCGAGCCTTATAGATGGTTACATTACCATCAGCATCAGTTTTTCTTTTGAAAATCCATTTATTCTCAACGGCCTTTCGATCGTGAGGTAAGTCCACCAAGGTCCAAACCTGGTTTTCGTACATGGATTCCATCTCGGATTTCATGGCTTCTAGCCATTTGTTGGAATCAGAGCTCATCATCGCTTCTTCATACGTCGTAGGGTCATCTATTTCATCAATCATGAAATTCATAACAGATTGCCGCGCTCAGGAGCTGCACGTGTCCTGTTTGACCTGCGAGGTTCGGTAGTGTCCTCTTTCGGAGTTTCATGATCAATATCATTAGCTCTCTCTTCATTAGGTGAAGTCAACTCTGAAACAACTTTCGGTGCTGCGCTACTCGCCATTTCATGAAGAGAAGGTTCAATAACCTCTTCGAGTTCTACCTTCCGACTACTCACACCTTTCGCGAGAAACTCCTTCTCAAGAAAGGATCCATTCTTGGCAATAAAGACCTTGCCCTCGGATCTGTGATACAAGGTATACCCAATCGTTTCCTTAGGGTATCCTATGAAGACACATTTTTCCGCTTTGGGTTCGAGTTTATCCGGTTGAAGTTTCTTCACATAAACATCGCATCCCCAAACTTTAAGAAATGACAGCTTAGGTTTGTTTCCAAACCATAATTCATACGGTGTCTTTTCAACGGATTTAGATGGTGCCCTATTTAAAGTGAATGCAGCGGTTTCAAGTGCATAACCCCAAAATGACAGTGACAAGTCAGTCAGAGACATCATAGATCAAACCATATCCAATAAAGTATGATTACGACGTTCTGACACACCATTACGTTGTGGTGTTCCGGCAGGCGTGAGTTGTGAAACTATTTTACAGTCTTTCATATGTGTGCTAAACTCGTAACTAAGATACTCTCCTCCACGGTCGACGGACAGAAATTTGATCTTCGTTATGATGATTTTCCACTTCATTCTGAAATTCTTGAACTTTTCAAAGTTTCAGACTTATGTTTCATCAAATAGATATACCCGTATTCTACTCAAATCATCCGTGAAAGTAACAAAATAACGATATCCACCTCACACACACTCATTGGTCCACATACATCAAGATGTATGATTTCCAATAAATATGTCGCCTGCTCCATTGAACCGAAAACGGTTTCTAGTCATCTTGCCCATAAGGCATGGCTCACATGTATCAAATGATTCAAAATCAAGTGATTCTAAAAGTCTATCGTAATGGAGTTTCTTCATGCGTTTAACGCCAATATGACCTAGACGGCAGTACATATATGCGTATATATCATTATCAAGTTTAATCCTTTTAGCATCAACATTATGAATATGCGTAATACTACTATCGAGATCCAATGTAAATAAACCATTCAACACAGGTGCATGACCATAAAAGATATTATTCATATAAATCAACAACCATTGTTTTCAGACTTAAATGAATAACCACTTTGCATCAAACACGATCCGGATACAATGTTCATGCTCGCAGCACCAAATAACAATTATTCAGGTTTATAACTAATCCCGACGGCATATGGAGAGGCAGCGTTTCGACGGGCGATCACATCAACTCTTGATCCATTGTTGACCAAGATCGTGACCTCATCCCTTGCTAGTCGTCGCTTGTTCCGCAGCCCCGAACCGAAGTTACATATATTAGCAACCGATCCCGTATCAAATACCCAAGTGCATCGCGAGTACTAGTCAAGTACACATCAATAACATGTATATCACATATACCTTTGTTTGCCTTGCCGCCTTCTTGTCCGCCAAATACTTGAGGTCGCTATGCCCAATGGCCATCCCCTTGCAATAGTAGCACTCGGTGTCGACTTAGGGCCAGCTCGGTTTTTTCAGCGCCGCAACAGATTTGCCGCCTTCTTTCCCTTCGCTTGCCTTTCTTGTCCTTCTTGAAACCGTGGTCTTATTGATCATCAACACTTGATGTTCTTTCCTAATCTCCACTTTTGCGCCTTAAGCATCGATGTAAGCTCGAAGAGACTTCTTCATGCCCCGCATATTATAGTTCATCACGAAGCTCTTGTAGCTAGGTGGCGGATATTGGAGAACATGATGTATGCTCAAGTCAATGGGAATCGTTATTCCCAAGGACACAAGCTTATCGGCATCTGCACATTTTGAGTACGTGCTCACTAACGGAGCTGTTTTCTTCCATCATGCAGCTAAAGAACTTTTCAGAAGCATTATAACTCTCTACGACAACATGGGTATCGAAAACCATTTTCAGTTCTCCCATGGTATCAAAGGCATTGCCATTTTCGAAACGTTTTCGAAGTTCTGGCTCTAGCCCATACAGTATGCCGCTATGAACTAAGTTGTGGTCCTCCTGACGAGTTATATAGACGTTCTTTTCCTCGTCAGGGGCATCAGGAGCTGGTGGGGGGCCTATCGGCGCCTCTAGCACATATTGCTTTTGTGCAGCAGTGAGGAGAATCCTCAAATTCATAGCCCAGTTGGTGAAGTTGCTATCATTCGCAGCAAGTTTCTCTTTCTCCATGAACACATTGAAATTAAAAGCATGTGGTGCCATCTACAACAGAATTTGTAAAGTTTATTTAGACTAAGTTTATGATAGATTGAGTTCAACTAATCCAAATTACTAATGAACTCCCACTCAAAAACGACATCCCTCGTGTCCTTTTGGTGATTACATGAACCAAATCCACTACACCAAGTCCGATCATCACGTGAGTCGGTGTAGCTTCAAAGGCGAGCATCTATATGGGCATCATATCAACTATATGACTCATGCTTAACCTTTCGGTCGTGTTCCGAGGCCATGTTTGTACATGCTAGGCTCGTCAAGTAAGAACCTTAGTATTCGGGTGTGTAAAACTGTCTTACACCCGTTGTATGAAAGCGTAGAGTGGAGAACACCCGATCATCACGTGATGCCTCAAAACACGATCCACAAAACGGTGCATACTTAAGGAAGAACACATTTTATCTTGATATCTAAATGAGGGATCATCTTATAATGCTATCAAAAGCGCCAAACTAGCAATATAAGATGCTAACATCTAATGTGTGAAGTGAGGTGATATGGTCCATGCATTTGATCTCTATCATTTGCATCGTGGTATGATCTCTATCATTCCTTTGTGTGTAAGGCCAAGGTCTATGGAACTTACACGTTAAGTGAGTTGTAAGAGTATCTATCATACATCTACTTACAACAATACCATATCAAGACACTAGCCCAGCAACGATCTAAACTAGACGCCTCTAATTTATCAATTGCAAGTTTTACGTGGCTTAGGGCTTTCGGAGATAGAACCGGTCTTACCTACGAACATGAACCACAACGAGGATAACCAAGTTATTAGCAACTCGTTGTAAATCAGATATTGACTATAGTAGGAGAGACAGACACCCGCTAGCCACTTATGCAAAACTAGTTGCATGTCGGGTCAGGAACCGTCTCATGTAATGAAGACATGTAAGGTTGGTCCGGGCCGCTTCATCCCACTATGCCACCAATATCCAAAGTACATAGAAGATGCAATAACATGATCATCATCGCCCACATATAAACATATGTGTACTACCCGTGCAAAGCATGTACTCATAGATCAGGCTCTGATACCACTGTTGGGTCCACAGCATAGAAAACAAAATTTTTCCTACGATGAGAACTATACGTCAAGATCTATCTACTAGATACAGAGCAACGGGTGGACATACACCCATGGAGAACTTACCCTCGAAGACAACGAGTTTTGTTAACGAGTAGGAACTCGTGGTTGATGTAGTCAAACGCTTGCCGATCTCAAGATCGTGTGGAAGTCCGAGCGCCGCAAATCAGCAGCGCATCCGTCCTCGCACACACGTTCAAGCCACCGGACAACCTCCACCTCCTCGCTCCAGCGAATCAGCGTATAAAGAACTCCTTCCGCATAAGGCCACCGGGAACATGTATCTCGCTAATCCGAGACCATGGGGAATATCTAGAGGGGGAGAGAGATCCTTCACGAGGAGGTGTGGTTTGTGAGAGGGGAGAGGGGGGCTTTATATAGGAGGGAGGGAGACCCCTCCCCTCCCAGAGCCGGCGCATGAGGGGGGGGGGACTCCTCCCCTCCTTCATTCATTTGGTGAATCTCCACTCACATAAACATGCCCTCCACCCAAAATCCCACTCACATGTATTTAATTTCCACCAAATTAAATGCAACTATCAATTAATAAAACTCTTTTATTTATTTTATTCAGAATTTTGTTAATTACTTTAATTAACAAACATTCACATAAAACCCCTTACAACATTTCAATATCACATGTAGAACCACTTTCCGCAATTTCACCCGAAACAATTCCGGTTTCTATCGAAACATTTCCTGCGCTTTGCAAACCTTTTGTCTGGAACATATGTGATCCTAAATGGTGTCCGGCAACCCTTAAGTGTGTCACCCTATGGTTCGCGAATAATGCAGACATGATTGAGACTCCTCGATCAATAATCGAAGCGGGACACGAGATCCATACTGACTCCTGCATATTCAACGATGACTTCTGTGATCGTGAGAACCTTTAACGTCAGTAATTTAATCCTTTTGTCTCATGATATAATACATGTCCGAGATTCGAGCATCAGTATCCAAATACCTAGTTTGATCTTGTTACCGACATGCACTCTTTTCTCGTTCCCGTGATATAACATTCTAGTGATCACATCACTTGCTTGCAAGCTATCTTAATGTGATATCACCGAGAGGGCCCAGAGTATATCTATCCATCATCGGGATTGACAAATTCCACTCTTGATCCATGAGCCTCAACATAACACCTTCATAATCGAACCCACCTTTATAGTCACCCTGTTACGGTGACGTTTGATGTTATCAAGATACTCTTCCGGTGTTAGCAATTAACATGATCTCATGGTCTAAGGATTAAGACTACTTTGTATGATGTTATAGCAATATAAACATAATGACTTGATCGTAATGCTATACTTCGGATGAATGTTCATCACATCATTTCACAAATGCTGTGACCTTGTTATTAACAACATCCAATGTCCATGATCAAGAAACCTTGATCATCTTGTTAATCAACAAGCTAGTCTATAAGAGAGGCATACTAGAAACCCTTTTTGTTTATTAAACACACATGTATTGATCTTTCCTATCAATACAATTATAGCATGCAAAATAAACATCTATCACATACAAGGAATACATAATAACAACTTTATTATTGCCTCTCAGGGCATATTTCTTCAGTCTCCCACTTGCACTAGAGACAATAATCTAGTTTATATAGTGATAAATCTAACACCCATGGAGTTCTAGTGTTGATCATGTTTTGCCCTAGGGAGTACTTTAGTCAACGGATCTGCTACATTTAGGTCCGTGTGTACTTTATAAATCTTTATATCTCCATCCTTGACATGCTCGCGGATGGAGTGAAACCGACGCTTAATATGCTTGGAATTCTTGTGAGACCTTGGTTCCTTTGCATTGGCTATGGCTCCATTGTTGTCACAATAGATCACCATCGGGTCCAACGCACTTGAAACCACACTCAGTTCAGTAATGAACTCTTTCATCCAAACCGCTTCCTGCGCTACTTCTGAAGCAACAACATATTCCGCCTCCGTTGTTGATCCAGCTACCACAGGTTGTTTGGAACTCCTCCAACTAACTGCTGCTCCGTTCAAGAGAAATACGTATCCGGATTGAGACTTAGAGTCATCCAGATCAGTGTCAAAGCTAGCATCGACATAACACTTAGCGACTAGCTCTTCTTCACCTCCGTATACAAGAAACATATTCTTAGTTCTTCTCAAGTACTTAAGGATATTCTTGACCGCTATCCAGTGTTCCGAACCTGGATCAGATTGGTACCTACTAGTCAAACTAATAGCATGTGCCACATCCGGTCTTGTACATAGCATGACATACATTATAAAGCCTATGACTGAGGCATAGGGGATCTTATCCATTATCTCTCTTTCTTCCGCCATAGCCGGACTTTGAGTCTTACTCAATGTCTTGCCTTGCAACATAGGTAAGTACCCCTTCTTACTTCCGTCCATAATAAGTTTTATTACGACCAGCTCTGCCCGTCTCCATTAAGCAAGGGGCGAGGACGACGACACATCTTTGCCTCGTTTGAGTGCTTGTAGTCGTCGCTAGGTAGTCCAAGGATTGTTAGTAATTTTAATTACTTTTGGATTTTCGTGTAGTGTAGTTGAGGATTATGGATAGACCAGTGGAGTTTTTATAATATATATATATATTTGTGTTTAAGAAGCTGTTATTAGGGGTTCAGTTGGGACTTTTTTTAAGGAGCAAATATACCCCTCTAAAGCATACTCGGTCATTTTACCCTTCTAAATATAAATGACCGGATAAAGATGCCCCTGACATCCTGCTGACGTCATCCTGTCCCACGGTTCTCCATGGATCACTCTTCTTTGTTTATCCAAAACCAGGTCAGCTCGCAACACTCAATTTCATAGTACAAGCTACCATAATAATTTTATAGGATTTGATATCACTCGAAGTACGTAATCTAAACGAAGCCTTTTTTTTGCGAAATTCCACCGATCTATTAAAAATCATCGACAATAGTACAAAGAGACCCAAAAGTAATAAAAATTATAAATAGATCATTGGACCACCTAGCAATGACTACAACCACTAGCGCGAGCCGAAGACGCGCCGCCGTCCTCGCCCCTCCATCACCGGAGTCGGGCAAAGTTTGTCGTAGTAGAGCTTGTTGTAGTAGACAGACGGGAAGTCGTCGTGCTAAGGCCACAAAGGACCAGCACATCAGAGCAGCAACCATCGCCAAAGATGATAACAGTAGATCGGAAGAGACTGACCTTGTATCACACCAACGAACACGAAGACGGACTGGATCCCGGAAGATCCGCCGGACAAACGACTCCACGCGCTCTCCGCTGGCGCTAGATGCACCACCGGAGTGAGGATAGAGCGGGGAGGACCTTATTCTGCCTCCAGGAGGTAGCCGTCGCCTCAACATCCCGAAGAAGACACTAAAAAGAAGACTAAACGAACAACGAAAAACCTCCCGGCGGCGAGAGGCCATGGTCCACCACACCTCCAATGCCCTAGGGTCACCGGAGGCGGAGCGGACCGACGACATCGCCGGCGAGGGGGACGAAACCCTAGATGGGTTTTAGCCTTTTCCTCTCTCGGCGGCTGCTACGTACCGCTTCGTTTGTGTTTGGAAAGCCTTTTGACCTCGTTTCATAAAATAGCGGTAACAAGTGAAGCCAGTTTTCCAATATAAATAACATTATTTTGTTGCTCATTTTTTGGTTGAGAGGCTTGAGTTAGAGTCAAGTATCGAAAAGTCCAAGTCCTACACCTAGTCTACTCTTTCTTGAAAAGTCAAAATGGGAATTCTTTTGCAGCACACGCCATCTCATGTGCCACAACTACTAAAATAATATATGTTCTTTTCACTCTCAAAGTTGTTTACAGATGAGAACTAAATGTGATGGATGACGACCTATTTCCTTTCAGCCCGGCCTATACCCATTACCCGTGTACTCAGCAGGTAAATGATCTGCTAGAGATGCCCCTGACATCCGGCCGAGGTCATCCTGCCCCACGGTCTCCACTGATCTCTCTTTGTTTATCCAAAACCTGGTCAGCTCGTAACACTCAATTTCATACTCCTTCATACCTATACTAGTTGACTTGGATTTATCTAAATTCGGATGTATCTAGCACTAGATACATCTGAATCTAGACAAATCTAAGTCTTAATATAGGTCGGAGGGAGTAGTACAAGCTACTGTAATAATATTATAGAGTTTGATATAATTGAAAATCCGAAGGCAAACCGTTTGACCTCGTTTAAAAATAATAAAATAGCAGCAATAGGTGAAGCAAGTTTTCCAATATAAATACTCCCTTCGACCCAAATTAGTTGATTTAGATTTGTCTAGATTCGGATGTATCTAGACATATTTTAGTGTTAGATGCATCCGAATCTAGATAAAACCAAGTCAACTAATTTGGGTAGGAGATAGTAACATTATTTTGTTGCTCACTTTTGGGATGAGAGGCTTGAGTTAGAGTCAAGTATTTAAAAGTCCAATCTCAAAAAAAAAAAACTATCGAAAAGTTCAAGTCCTACACACCTAGTGTACTCTTTCTTGAAAAGTCAAATCTTCGGATGGGATCTCTTTTGCAGCATACGTCATCTCATGTGCCACAACTACTAAAATAATATGTTCCTTTCACCCTCAAGGTCGTTTAGAGATGAGAACTAAAATGTGATGGATGATGACCTATTTCCTCTCAGCCCCCACCTATACCCATTACCGGTGTACTCGGCGGGTAAAAGCTCATTAGAAGTACAGGTAAAGGAAAAAGTTTACCAGTTATACGTAAATGGAAGAATATCAAGCCCATCGGGTAAAATGGGTACGAGTATGGATCATATAACCTATATCCACACCCATGTATCCATCCAAAATTTGACAAGTGAGGCTTATTCTAGTGTATAATACTTAATTCTCTCTAATCATGCACTGGTAGCCGCTAGATAGGCAAATGCCGCTGCTTATGATTATATATATATATATATTTTACCTATATATATATGTTATTCTATATCTTTTATGCTATGTTGTCGTTTACGAGAAAATGTTATTATTTATGAGAGTGTTATGCTATTTATAATATGCTATTGTTTATGATTATATGTTGCTATTTATAATGTGGTCTTATTTATAAATTATAGTCATACGTTGTTGTATACAACTTTTTTTTGCTTAATTTGAGTTGTTGTAAATGTGGATATTTTCCCGTGGGTACTTATTTACCCTGTCGGATGACGGGTATGGGAAAAACCTGTAGCCATCAACGGGTATGGGTACAAGTGACGGGTAGGATTGGAGCGGGCGGGTATGGGTACGGGCATGTGGTTTCTCCACTTGTACCCATACCCCGCGGGTGTCATCCCTAACCCCACCTCTCCTTCGTTTCTCCACCAAATATGGCCCCTCCTCCCTTATCTGACGATAGCCGACGATGAAATCGGCAAAGATTGAATTCGGCGAGACTAAAGAAGCAATTAGATAATATTTTTCTAGCTACAGCGGCCCAAGGCCATCTCTAGCGGAAGGACGCAAAAATATATTTATTGTCCATTTAGAGCCTCACGCATAGCCTGACACCAAAAAAGCACCAACAATTGTACGCAAACTGACTAGGCCCCTCCCGAACCAATGCAACCGAGGCCCATTTGGGGTCAGGCATGCGCCCGAGAGGTGGGAGGGACAAAAAGTGGACATGCATCATGTCCTTCTGTGTCCTTCTCTGACCCACATATCACCTAGCCAACAACCATGGTCTTGTTAATAAGCACATCTACGCGTATTAATAAAAAGGATTGCGGTCCCGTACCTATCTCTACCCTACTCCGGTCACTACTTGTGCCCTAGACACCGGAGGAGTCTGACCTCGCGGAGCTGTCCGAGCGGTTGAACCTCGCCGCTGCCCTCTATGTCTCTACACTGCAGGTGACGAGGTTTAATCTCGTCAATGCCCATTGTTATGGACTTGGGTTTTGGAGAAGATGGGGATGCTGGAGATCGTGGCACGGTTAACAGACAAGCAACCAGGGTACACGAGATTTACCTGTGTTCAGCCCGAGGGAAAACCCTACTCCTGCTTGTCTGCTCTTTGATTACGGCGGAACCGAAGGTTACAGGGTGCGCAGATTCGATCTGGCCTGGATGCGTGTGCGAAAGTATGAGTCGAGTTCTAGGTCTATTGTGTACGTGCCCTCCTCGTTGGACCATCCTAGCCTTTATATATGAGGAGGCTAGGTCTCGGGTGCCAATACGAGTAGGTTACAAGTTGTATTCAAACTCTAGTCTTGCTCTCCAAGGATCCGAAGACGTCATGGGCCTTGGCCACCCGAAAATCTTCATGGGCCAGCGTATGTCTGCCGTGGGCCTTCCTTGGGCTGGACTAGGTATGCTGAAGTTACGTACCCGTAGGGTATAACCATGTTAGTAGCCCCCGAGTGATCAGTCGAATCGTAGATTCGGCTGAGGACTCTTCCATCCTTCGGGAGCAGTTATATGTTAATAGTATATGTGTGTAGCGATTGTTGATGCGTGTGCCTAACTCACCCGACGGATCAGGGTCAGTTAACTGTCTTAGGACGAAACAACACGATCTTCTTCAGGTTTGGGTCCCTCAACCCAGACCTGGAACATATGCTGGCATAATTCGACTCAGGCCCGGAGGACTTACAGGAGTGGAATTCCAGTGATTTTAATTGGTGTACCCAACGCGTCCGTCGGGATTTTTCATCACGCCTGTTGGCATGGATTTATACTAGCAGAGCCGATCAAGTGCGTTGCGTGCCATCGATGATATCTGTAGGTCTTATCTTTGTGTCGCAGACACAACATCCGAATGTTTGTCACCGTGGAGGTGCTTCGGGTGGCCAAGGAGATTTGTTGCTCACTTAGCGTTTTTGTTGGGGCAGAGTTGTCAAAAAGTTTTTGCGTGCTGATCCGGAAGATCGCAGTCGAAGATTTCATAGGGTGCGCGACCAGCGCTCCCTATGGGAGTAGCCCCTGAGTGTCTGTTGGTCGTGAACTCGGCGGAGACTTTAGTACAAGCATTGCTCAGTTGTTTAGTCCGTAGGACTCGAAAATTTCGGATGCTTAAATCCTTCCTCCCTATGAGTAGCCCCGAGTCCGTAGTGGAGTTGCGGACTCGGCGAGGGCTCAGAAGTGCTTTGTCTTCATTTGTCTTTCGGTGCGCCAGCGCCCTGATAGAGTAGCCCCGAGTGTCCGGAGTCGAGACTCGGGCAGACTCAAGTCTTGTATCGTGCAGTTGTAGTAGGAAATCTCATGGGCGTACCGCTGACCCGAAAGTACATCGGGTGCGCGACCATCGCTCCTGATAGGAGTAGCCCCCGAGTGTCTGGCGGAGTCGTAGACTCGGGCAGAGACTCAAGTCTTGTATCGTGCAGTTGTAGTAGGAAATCTCATGGGCGTACCGCTGACCCGAAAGTACATCGGGTGCGCGACCATCGCTCCTGATAGGAGTAGCCCCCGAGTGTCTAGTTGAGTCGCAGACTCAAGTGGAGACTCATGTGAGGAGAAACCACTGACTCGGAAGTGCATCGAGTCAGTGTCTCATGCATAAGGAGCCAAGAATCGATGATGCAGTCGGAGTTGACGTGGCGGAGTCGTGCGGCGTTTAGCCGGAAGGACTCGACGTTGCGGATGAAATCAACACCGTTGCTTCTGTCGGGTGAGCGACCAATGTCGTGTCTTCGTAGCATCAAGCGATGCAACCATCCAAGGAGGGACTCAACTCGGGTCTTGATTGTATGGCGTAGCCAGCTCTTTTGTCGACTCCTGTTGAAGGACCTAATAGAATAGCTCGACGCGGTCGATGTCCTTGTAAGCTGCAGAAAACATAAAGAATTGTGAAGTACTTGTATCTTGTAAAGAATATTTGCCTGTCGGCTTGTACAGTAAGATTCTGGTGCCGATCGAGTCGACACTGTTGCATTGTATGCTAGGCCTTTTCGTTAGCCTGATTACCCTTAGTCTCAGTACCTTGCCAAGACACTCGGAGTTCAAGGATTCGACGATCAGGCAGAATCAGCTACTCGGGCTGTCGCGTTCGAGGTGCTCGAGTGCGTGGAGCCGATGGCACATTAGGTTACTCGAAGAGGGCGCAGCCCCCGAGTGTTTCGAGTGCGAGTTAAAGAGGAAATCAGCTCTAAGTAGAGGGAAACTTAGCTTTGTTGGTAGTTGTCGTGGACGGAGTCAACGTGGTAGCGGGCCACACGGCGGACGTAGTCGACGCGGCGGACCACGGTCATAGCAGCGACGGGTTCCTGGGGTCGATGGCGGCAGCGAATTCCGTATCCGAAGATTGTCGCGGACGAAGACCGCACGGGGTCGCCACATCCGAAGGATGTATCGGGTCATCGCAGCCGAAAACCGCATTGGGTCGCCGATGTCGAGGGAGCCCCCGAGTCGTGGTCGCCAAGCCGGCGCGACGATTCGGCAATCACAGATCGCGTCGGGTCGACGCATCCGAAAGATGCAGCAGGTCACCGCAGCCGAAGGCCATAGTGGGTCACCGGAGCAGAGGGAGCCCCCAAGTCGCTGGAGCCGGGAATCGAAGTAGATTCGTTCCATTGGAACCGATGAATAGTAGATCAAATAGATTGGAACCGTCACGATCGCACAATCAGCAGCCCCAGTTCCCACAGACGGCGCCAATTGACAAGGTTTAATCTCGTCTCTCTTTTCTCTTTCTTCTCCTCTTCTCTTCTTTTTCCCACAGACGGCGCCAATTGACGAGGTTTAATCTCGTCAATGCCCATTGTTATGGACTTGGGTTTTGGAGAAGATGGGGATGCTGGAGATCGTGGCACGGTTAACAGACAAGCAACCAGGGGACACGAGATTTACCCAGGTTCAGGCCCCCGGAGGGAAAACCCTACTCCTGCTTGTCTGCTCTTTGATTACGGCGGAACCGAAGATTACAGGGTGCGCAGATTCGATCTGGCGTGGATGCGTGTGCGAAATTATGAGTCGAGTTCTAGGTCTATTGTGTACGTGCCCTCCTCGTTGGACCCTCCTAGCCTTTATATATGAGGAGGCTAGGTCTCGGGTGCCAATACGAGTAGGTTACAAGTTGTATTCAAACTCTAGTCTTGCTCTCCAGGGATCCGAAGACGTCATGGGCCTTGGCCACCCGAAAATCTTCATGGGCCAGCGTATGTCTGCCGTGGGCCTTCCTTGGGCTGGACTAGGTATGCTGAAGTTACGTACCCGTAGTGTATAACCATGTCAGCAGGCCAGGCATGGTGCAGGCCCCACTATCGCCTCATACCCTGTCGGTGCATGCCAACCCATGGGACCCATGGATGTCGTTGCCTGACCAGGCGAACCAACCGGCACTAACATCCGTGTGTCACCATTGCTATCGTAGACGCCCATCGTCATCAACATCGACAACGACGACGGCGACTAATAGGCCACGACAGCCAACCGACGAGGCAAACTCTAGATAGCATTTTTATTTATAATGTATTTGCAGTTCAGTCTTAGTTGTAGTTTTATTTTATTATGCATTTTTTATTTCTTCGGCCACCTGTGCCCTCCGATCCTAATTTATGTTTTCAGATTTCACTACTAGAGAAAAGGCTATAGGAGACATGGTTATAGGAGACACATTAACCATATGCGCCTCCTATAAAAATAGGCGAGGCACACTACCTTGCCATGGTCTCAGATATAAAAATAGACGAGGTGCATATTACTAGAATGCGCCTCCTATATTCCATATACGGATGAAATCTGGCAACTTCAACTTATGCGAGATGCATATTGACCATATACGCCTCCTATATTTCAAGTATAGGAGGCACATATCATGCACATTCCCATATGCGCCTCCTATACTTCCTATAGGAGACGCATATTATGCACATTCCCATATGCGTGCATGATATGCGTCTCCTATACTTCCTGCCACTAATTCCACCCCTGGTGGATCGCCTTTTTTGATTTGGAAAAAATAAAAGAAAATGGTAAAAACCTCAAATTGTGATGAAAATTTTGGATTCCTCACATTTTTCTAATAATAATGCATATATTATTTGTCGAATTTCGATTTACGGATTTAAAGATATGAATAAATGCCAAAAAAGTTAAAAATAAAAAAATATCCGAGACAAGGCGCCAGAGGCGCATATGATATGCGCCTCGCATAGTGTATTAGGTGCGTCTCACATAGCATTTTTTCTAGTAGTGTCTGTCAAGATTTAGATGTATCTAGCACTAAGACATCACTAGATACAACTGAATCTAGTATTTATAGTACATAAATATTAGAAGATGAAAAAGAGTGCGTTATGTCCAAAATGCACCGGCTGTTGGAAATGGCCTAATGCGCAGCAGCGCACTAGACAATCGTATGCATGTGGGGCGGCCGGGGCAGCAGTGTTTTTTTTTTTGTTAAACAGTCGCACAGGCTTGGTCACCGCGATAATGTTTAACATGTGTAGTTTGAATAGTCAAATTTTGCATGAAAATATATCTTCATACGTGACATAAACAAGAAAGAGAAATGTTGAAATAAAATGAGGATCTTTTTGCCTTCAATATACATGATTTTGTGATTTTTATGTAGCCTATAATTCAATGTATTATGTATCAAAACAACTCAGTTATGTCGATGACGGTGCATCTATCCATGCCAATTATTTGAATTTGTTTAAACTTTAAAATACCTTATTTAATACAGTTTCAATGACAACAAATATAGCAAAAATCAGTACAATTGCAGAAAAAACTACATCCCCTCTCCACAATTTACGTCTTCAACATGTTAACAAGTTAAGTTATTCATTTGGGCTAGGTGTACAAATTAAGCCACACCGACCATGGTAGCTGCAAAAAAGATCTTGTTTCCGTGTTTTGTGAAACAAATGCCACAAAGGATAGTGTTAGTTGCGATTTCTTCCAATTTGCGCTTGCGGGTAGCCGGGCGTGCAGCCGTAACGGATCGAGAATTTCGCTTCTTATTCGTCGTGGAGGCCAGGAAGGATGGAGCTTCGGTGCACGCGGCATGCGGGTTGCGTCTTTTGGTGGTGGGAGTTGTAGCAAGGGGGCGATGGCGCTTCTCCCGCGAGGTCTATCGCGGCGACGAATATGCCGTTGTCCTTCAATGTCGAAAGGTGGCCTCGTCCACCTCAGGCGTAGGTGACGGTGGTTGCTTCTTCCGACCGGTGTCAGATGGTCATCTTCAACCCTCTAGGGTGATATGCCCAGTCGGAGGCCCTTGGCTACAACGCAGTTGGCTCCTGCCTCACCGTTCTAAGTGGTTTCGTCCTCGGCGGCGTCGAGGTTGACCGCGTTGAGCTCCTAAAACGTGATGGAGAAGGAGTAGGACCGGATTGCTTTTCCAAAAAAAAAATCTGCTTATTAGATCCTTTGCTTGGTTTAATTTCTAGATTTTCAATGAAGTTCTCATTTCTCGGTTCTTCAGGACCATTACCCTGTTAAAAAAATAATGGATGCTGGCTGAGGAGGATGATTGTGTGGGGATAAAAAAGTAAGGTCAGGCAACTGCCGGCTTCCCTCCGCGGGCGGTCCATGCTTGGTTTCGCAGACGATGTGGCAGGAAATAGCCACGGCACCAAGAATTCAAGATCGATCTGCCAACACTTGCAACTTGTTAGAGGTGGCCCTCGCCAGGGTCTCGCTATACATTACTGCGGTATTTTTTATTTTGTTTTTGCGAAACGCTTTTACTACGGTATGATGGGCGTGGCGCATCAGACCATACCCCGTCGATGATCTGATCAGCTTCCTGGCCGGCTTGCATGGACCCGTAGACACACGCGTTTGAGGAAGTACATGAATAGATTGGTAGATTTTTTTAAAAATAAATATAAATTTGTGTTTAAGAAGCTATAATTAGGGGTTCAGTCGGGACCGTTTTTTTAGGGAGCAAATATGCCCCTCTAAAACATACTCGGTCATTTTATCACTCTAAATATAAAAGATCGGCTAGAGATACCCCTGACATCCGGCCGAGGTCATCCCGCCCCACGGTTTCCCACTGGTCTCTCTTTGTTTATCCAAAACCGGGTCAGATCGCAACACTCAATTTCATAATACAAGCTAATGTAATAATTTTATAGAGTTTGATATAATCGAAAGTACGTAATCCGAAGGCAAACCTTTTGACCTCATTTTAAAATAAAATAGCAGTAACAAGTGAAGCAAGTTTTTCAATATAAATACTAATATTATTTTGTTGCTCACTTTTGGGACGAGAGGCTTGAGTTAGAGTCAAGTATCGAGAAGTCCAAGTCCTACACACCTAGTGTACTCTTTCTTGAAAGTCAGATCTTCGGATGGGATCTCTTTTGCAGCACACCGTCATCTCATGTGCCACAACTACTAAAATAATATGTTCCTTTCACTCTCAAAGTCGTTTACAGATAAGAACTATATGTGATGGATGATGACCTATTTCCCCATTGCCCGTGTACTCGACAGGTAAAAGCTCATTAAAAGTACGGGTATGAAAAAAAATACCAATAATACGTAAATGGAAGAATATCAAGTCCATCGGGTAGAATGGATACGGGTATGGATCATATAACCTATACCCACGCCCATGTGTCCATCCAAAATTTGACAAGTGGGGCTTATTCTAATGTATAATACTTAATTCTCCCTAATCATGCATTGATAGACGCTAGATAGGCAAATGCCGCCGCTTATGATTATATGTTGTTCTATATCTTTTATGCTATGTTGTCGTTTATGAGCAAATGTTATTATTTATGAGAGTGTGTCGTTGTTTATAATATGATATTGTTCATAATTATATGTTGCTATTTATAATATGATGTTATTTATAAATTATGGTTGTAAGTGTGGATATTTTCCCCGCAGGCACTTATACTGGTAGAAAGAGGGTCTTTGGTCCAGCGCCCATTATCCATTGGTCCCGGTTCATTTCCATAATCGGGACCAATGCCAGGCACCGGTCCCGGTTCATGCCGCCTGGGCATTGGTCCCGGTTCATTTCTAAGCAATGGTCCCGGTTCGTGGCATGAACCGGGACCAATGCCCCCGTGACGCACACGTGGCGCTCTGCGGGTCATTGGTCCCGGTTCATGCCACGAACCGGGACCAAAAACCCTGCGACGGTCAGCAGTCCAGGACAATTAATGTAAATTAATTCGGGACAGAAATTAATTCGAGGTAGAAATTGAATTGATCAGTATTTTTGAAAAAATCTTTCACAAAGTAATCGAGACAAAGATCTAAATTGAGACATTTTATTATTCGACCACAATTTTTTCCATACAAAGATGCGAATTTACAAATTTTCCTAGTCGACAACACTTCCGCTGCCGCTGTCCTCCGAGCCGCCGACTTCCTCGTCATTGTCGGACGAAATCTCCACGATTTTGGCGTTGTTCGGGAGACGGAGCTCCTCTGCACGCCTAGCAGCGTCGATGGCGGTGTAGATGGTCCGTCCAGGGACGGACCAGAACATCTCCCATCCTTCTTGGTTGCAGCGATCCGGGTGCACCAGGCGCCCGTCCACGATGCGATTGCCAAGCTTGGCCTTCCGCTCCTTCTTGAACAGCCGGGGCTAGTACTGGCTGGCCGCCGCGTACCGGGGCAACGCCCTCATCGACGCGGGCAGCTGGCGGCGACGCTCCGCGATGACGTACTCCATCTTGTATCCGCGGGGTTGAGGAGCGGAGCCACCGGCACACCCGCCTCGCTAATGCGAAATCCGGCGAACGCGTATGTGGCCTTGAGGATGCCGTAGTACGCAAACATCGCCGCCTCGTAGTAGTTGAGTGTGGGCACCTCCATGGCGGCGCGGTGGAGATTGGAGAGGGAGGGGAGGCGAGACGACAACGCGGTGGAGAGGCGATGGCTAAAGGGGTGGGGTGGAGATGGACTGCAGAGAGGCCGAGGCGATGATGAAAGCGAGCGATGTGGCCTCATATTTATACACGAGGACAACGAAGCGACGGTGGGCATTGGTCCCGGTTATTGCCACAAACCGGGACCAAAGCCCCTCCAGCCGACTGCGTGGCGGCCAGGCCGCCACCAGGTCATTGGTCTGGGTCGTGCCATTAACGGGACCAATGACACGGGTGGGGTGCGAGCTACTGCGTGTCACTGTGAGGGGCTTTGGTCCTGGTTCGTGGCAATAACCGGGACCAGAAACCCTCCCCTGGCTATATATAAGCCCAGGCCTTTGCCCACCAAATTTTGCTGGATTGTGTGTGAGGTGTGGGTGCTAGCTTTTTTTTTCTTTAATTGCACACAAGGTGTTCGACGAAATGTCCAACCCACACTTTAGTTCGCACAACATGGTATCCTCGGCTGAGGTTAGCAACCTTATCTTCTTTATCTGTAACTGATACAAAAATATTGCATGTGTCCATGTAGGGTGGTCATTTTACTATTCACGATGTTATTGTAATGGTTAATTATTATGACGCAGATCGATGCACGGATGCGATGGATGTATGGCGACCGACGCCATTCCGATTTTATTGCAGGCGTGCATAAATTTATCGATTTGGCTAAGATAAACAAAGTGGATAATTTTATGCCTTATCCCTGCGTCGACTGTCGGAACGTGGCGGAGACCTCTGCCCCGAGAATCCTTCAAAGCCATCTGCTTCGGAGAGGTTTCATTCCCGGATATTATTGTTGGGCCATGCACGGAGAAAGAGGGGTTAGGCTGGAAGAAAATGAAGAAGAGGAGGATGATGACATCTATCCTATGTCTCCTGAAGAATACGGTGATACTGCAATGGAAGACAATGAAGAAGAGGGAGGCGGCAATGAAGAAGAACAACGGGCATCGGATGAGCCCGTTAATGGTCTTGGTCGGGTCATTTCTGATGCAGAGCGACAATGTGATACAGAAAGGGAGAAGCTTAAGTTGGAGGCCATGCAAAAGGATCACAAAAAGTTGTTGTACCCAAATTGCGAAGATGGCAGCACAAAGCTCGGTACCACACTTGAACTGCTGAAATGGAAGGCATAGACTGGCTTATCTGACAAGGGATTTGAGAAGTTACTGAAAATAATGAAGCCAAAGCTTCCAAAGGATAACGAGCTGCCCGAGACAACGTACGAAGCAAAGAAGACTATCTGCCCTCTAGGATTAGATATGGAGAAGATACATGCATGCATTAATGACTGCATCCTGTACCACAGTGAGAAGTACGAGAATATGGATAAATACCCGGTATGCACTACATGTTGATACAAGATCATACAAGATGACCCTGGTGATGTTGAGGGCGATGACGAGCCCTCCAGGAAGAGGGTTCCTGCTAAGGTTATGTGGTATGCTCCTATAATACCATGGTTGAAACGTCTGTTCAGAAATAAAGAGCATGCCAGGTTGTTGCGATGGCACAAAGAAGAGCGTAAGAAAGACGGGAAACTGAGACACCCCGCCGATGGGTCACAGTGGAGAAACATCGAGAGAAAGTACTCGAACTTTGCAGGTGACACGAGGAACTTATGGTTTGGTCTAAGTACAGACGGCATGAATCCTTTTGGGGAGCAGAGCTATAGTCACAACACCTGGCCAGTGACTCTATGTATCTACCACCTTCCTCCTTGGTTGTGCATGAAGCGGAAGTTCATTATGATGTCAGTGCTCATCCAAGGACCGAAGCAACCCGACAACGACATTGATGTGTACCTAAGGCCATTAGTCGATGAACTTTTGCAGTTGTGGGCAGAACCAGGTGTAAAGGTGTGGGATGAGCACAAACAGGAGTCATTTGACCTACGAGCGTTGTTGTTCGTAACCATCAATGATTGGCCTACTCTTAGTAACATTTCAGGACAGTCAAACAAGGGATACAATGCATGCACGCACTGTTTAGATAATACTGAAGGTACATATTTGGATAAATGTAAGAAGGTTGTGTACCTGGGGTGTCGTAAATTTCTTCTGACCAATCATCAAGTAAGAAAGAAAGGCAAGAATTTCAATAGTGAGGCAGATTACCAGAAGAAGCCTAAGATCCCTAAAGGTGCTAATGTATTTGATATGGTGAAGGACCTAGAAGTAATCTTTGGAAAGGGTCCTGGCGGTCAATCTGTTCCGAAAGACCCCATTACCAGACACACAGCCATGTGGAAAAATAAATCTATATTTTGGGAGCTTGAGTATTGGAAAGACCTAGAGGTCCGTTCTTCAATCGACGTGATGCACGTGACGAAGAATCTTTGCGTGAACCTGCTAGGCTTCCTAGACATGTATGGGAAGACAAAAGATACACCAGAAGCACGAGAGGACCAGCAACGTATCAAAGACCCATACAACAAGCATACTGATAAAGGACGTGAATACTTAAGCAGCTACGCTCTTACCAAAGCAGAGAAGGAAATCTTTTTTGAAGTCCTTTACAGTATCAAGGTCCCGGCTGGCTTCTTGTCAAATATAAAAGGAATAATAAATATGGCAGAGAAAAAATTTCAGAACCTGAAGTCTCATGATTGCCACGCGATTATGACACAGTTGCTTCCGGTTGCATTGAGGGGGCTTCTACCGGAAAATGTTCGATTCGCCATCGTGAAGCTATGTGCATTCCTCAATGCAATATCTCAGAAGGTAATCGATCGAGAAAGTCTGGAAAGGCTACAGAAGGATGTGGTCCAATGTCTTGTTAGTTTTGAGTTGGTGTTCCCCCCGTCCTTCTTCAATATTATGAAGCATCTCTTAGTTCACCTAGTCAAAGAGATTTACATTCTCGGTCCTGTATTTCTGCACAATATGTTCCCATACGAGAGGTTCATGGGAGTCTTAAAGAAATTTGTTTGTAACCGTGTTGGGCCAGAAGGAAGCATCTCCAAGGGCTATGGAACAGAGGAGGTCATTGGGTTCTGTGTAGACTTTCTTCCTGACCTTAAGCCGATTGGTGTTCCTGAATCACGGTATGAGGGGAGACTGAGTGGAAAAGGCACGCTAGGAAAGAAAGCAATGATATTTAGGGACGGACATTCTTTAAATCAAGCACACTACATAGTTCTCCAAAGTTCTACCTTCGTGGCTCCGTATATCGAGGAACACATGAATGTTGTACGCTCCAAGTTCCTGGGGAAGGATGACTACTGAATTAAAGAAAATCACATGGAGACTTTCGGCACTTGGTTGCAATTACATCTCATGAATGACACCACTATTGGAGATCAGCTCTACTTGTTGGTCGTGACACCATCTGCGAAGGTATTGACTTTCCAAGAGTACGTGATAAATGAAAATACATTTTACACGATTGCCCAAGATAAAAAGAGCACCAACCAAAACAGTGGTGTCCGCTTTGATGCGACATGCAAGAATGGGAAAAAGGACACATACTATGGTTACATAGAGGAGATATGGGAACTTGACTATGGACCTACTTTTAAGGTCCCTTTGTTTCGGTGCAGTTGGGTCAACATGAATGGAGAAGGGATAAAGGTAGACCAGCTGTACGGAATGACAACAATGGATCTCAAGAATCTTGGTTATAGAGACGAACCATTTGTCCTAGCCAATGATGTGGCTTAGGTTTTTTATGTGAAGGACATGTCCTCTAGACCGAAAAAATAAGGAAACGAATACATCAGACGATGAGCCCAGGCGTCACATAGTTCTTTCAGGGAAAAGAAATATCGCGGGAGTCGAGGACAAGACAGACATGTCAGCAGATTATGATAAACTTGATGAAATTCCACCCTTCACCGTGAAAACTGACCCAAGCATCCCGTTAAGCAAACAAGATGCTCCATGGTTACGGCCTAAGAAACGATCATAGGCAAGGGATTGACATACGCGACGAAGGATTCATATCCTAAACCCTAAACCCTATGTAAATCTATGTAATGTATGGAAACTTTATGTAATGGAGTCTTTCACGGGCTTGCAGGGAAATTTTTCTGAGGCGGAGCTTCCGAAGATGCCGTAGGGCGTGTGCACCAACGACATCTTCGAGAAGCTCCGCCACGGGAGATTTCCCAACCCTTTCCCCAACACTGTTAGAGGAGATGGAATCTTTCACAGGCTTGCAGGGAAATTTTTCCAAGGTGGAGCTTCCGAAGATGTCATAGGGAGTGTGCACCAACGACATCTTCGAGAAGCTCCGCCATGGGAGATTTCTCAACCCTTTCCCCAACACTGTTAGAGGAGATGGAGTCTTTCACGGGCTTGCAGGGAAATTTTTCCGAGGCGGAGCTTCCGAAGATGCCGTAGGGCGTGTGCACCAACGACATCTTCGAGAAGCTCTGCCACGGGAGATTTCTCAACCCTTTCCCCAACACTGTTAGAGGAGATGGAGTCTTTCACGGGCTTGCAGGGAAAAAATTTGGGACTTCGAAGATGCCGTAGGGCGTGTGCACCCACGACATCTTCGAGAAGCTCCGCCACGGGAGATTTCCCAACCCTCCATCCATGGGGATGAAACTCTCTCTACCTATGTTGGCTTGTTGAGCTGTTTGCCATGGCGTATCGATGGTCCTTTTATAGGCACGACGCCGCTTCTACTTTGTCTTGTTCCTCCGACAGGGCGTCGTGTGCTACATTCTTTATCTCATCGAGCAGTGCGTCCACCCACACGTCCTTATCCCACCGACAGCTTTAGTCTCGGTTGCACCCACCAGCCGGGACAAAAGGTTACCCACGCGTCCTTATCCCACCGACAGCTTTAGTCTCGGTTGCACCCACCAGCCGGGACAAAAGGTTACCCACGCGTCCTTATCCCACCGACAACTTTAGTCTCGGTTGCACCCACCAGCCGGGACTAAAGGATACCCACGCATCCTTATCCCACCGACAGCTTTAGTCTCGGTTGCACCCACCAGCCGGGACTAAAGGTTACCCACGCATCCTTATCCCACCGACAGCTTTAGTCTCGGTTGTCTTTTTCGTGCGTCCAAAGGGAAAACTTCCTCCTGCAACATCGTAAGTCATCCCAAGATGCACATGTGTGCACAATATGGGCACATTATCACAAACTATGCCCAGATTCTAGCCATAACATTGGTGGTTTGACCTAAATGCCATGAAACCTCGAACATGATAGGTCATATTGTTTGGATCATTTTTGAATTTCTTATGCCCGTTTCAAACTATATTCAAAACGACGGGCATGAAGCTTCTTAGCCCGGGGCTGAGCATCGCTGAACTTGAAGTGGATCTCTGATAAAATAGCATGTTGTGAACCTATAGATGATTTTTTTTAATTAACAAGCATTATATCATGTACTTGTAGTTCAAATCTTGGCAACCTCCTACCGATTTGGCAGGAATTTGTCTTTTTCATGAGGGATGGAAAGAAAGATTCCAGATACACCGGTTGGGAAATTGTCCATATAAGGTGGTCTAGTATTTTTGAAAAATGGGTTGGTACCAATGCCAAACTTTAATTTGGTGGTTGCTTCACGTAACACCCGATTTGACACCTCAAAAATGGAAATTGGCTTTTTTGTGCGTCGAAAGGGAAAACTTCCTCCTGCAACATCATAAGCCATCCCAAGATGCACATGTATGCACAATATGGGCACATTATCACAAACTATGCCCTGATTCTAGCCATAACATTGATGGTTTGACCTAAATGCCATAAAACCTCGAACATGATAGGTCATTTTGTGAAGGATTTTTTATGATGTTTGCAATTTTTCAAGTTCAATATTTTTCCTTGCAACTGTGACACATAATATGACACCACATGAAGGTTTCACATTGTTTGGATCATTTTTGAATTTCTTATGCCCGTTTCAAACTATATTCAAAACGGCGGGCATGAAGCACTTTTCCTGTTCAAAATTGTATAGTTCAAATAAAAATATTTGAAAACACAAAATGGTTTTTGATTAGTTATTTAAATAGAAGCACTTTTCCTGTTGAAAGTTTTTTGAAATTCCAAATTAAGTAATAAATATTTGTTAATGCAATTTTAATTGAAAATAGTAAAATTGTATAGTTCAAATAAAAATATTTGAAAACACAAAATGGTTTCTGATTAGTTATTTAAATTGAAGCACTTTTCCTGTTGAAAGTTTTTTGAAATTCCAAATTATGTAATAAATATTTGTTAATGCAATTTTAATTGAAAATAGTAAAATTGTATAGTTCAAATAAAAATATTTGAAAACAGAAAATGGTTTTTGATTAGTTATTTAAATTGAAGCACTTTTCCTGTTGAAAGTTTTTTGAAATTCCAAATTATGTAATAAATATTTGTTAATGCAATTTTAATTGAAAATAGTAAAATTGTATAGTTCAAATAAAAATATTTGAAAACAGAAAATGGTTTTTGATTAGTTATTTAAATTGAAGCACTTTTCCTGTTGAAAGTTTTTTGAAATTCCAAATTATGTAATAAATATTTGTTAATGCAATTTTAATTGAAAATAGTAAAATTGTATAGTTCAAATAAAAATATTTGAAAACAGAAAATGATTTTTATTAGTTGTTTAAATTGAAGCACTTTTTCTGTTGAAAGTTTTTTGAAATTCAAAATAAATAATCATCTTAAATTGAAACATCTTATTAATTAAAAAAGAAAACAAATTTGAAAATGACGGGAGGACCAAAAGGTTTGCCAAAATCTGAAAAACGGATCGACGATCCCGGTTCTTCCCACCAACCGGGACCGTTGGTCCTTTGGTCCCGGTTATTGGGACGACCCGGGACCTGGAATGATCCTGGATGCGCGCGCTGACCAACAGGCCTTTGGTCCCGGTTGGTGGGACGAACCGGGACCAAAGGTCAGGCCATTGGTCCCGGGTCGTCCCACCAACAGGGACCGTTGGTCCTTTGGTCCCGGTTATTAGGATGACCCGGGACCAATGGTCTATACAGTTAACAGCCCCGGCCCTTCCTCCTCCCCAACTCCCCCAATTCACACAGCACATCGACGCGCGGCTAAGGAAAATTTGCGACGCAGCAAAATCATGCCGGCAGGCTGCCCAAATCCAGAGCGGCCGCTTCATGTCGTCGACGCCCATCGCCGAGCGCCACTGTCCGCCGCTGCGAGCAGACAAGGAAGCTTCGCCTCGCTGCAATTGACCCCACCGTCCCCAACTCCGGCCGCCGCGTTCTCTACTGATTCCGGCAGCGCCCGGCCTCCTCTGGCCTCGCCGCACCCTCCATCGGCCTCCTGGTGAGCCACGGGTGCTCTAGCACCACTCCTACGTCTCCCTCCCTCACTGTATCGTCCTTCCCACGAGCACCTGCCGCCGTCGGCCGCCGGCCACCGTCAAATAGCTTGCTCCGGCGCACCTCCCGTAGCGGCGCCGCCCGTTTTAGGTAGCCCGCTTCGCGCTGGTTCGAACCGGGACAGTGGCGTCACCCCGCGCGCTTCTCTCCGCCGTCTTCCACCACCGCCTGGCAGTTCGCTTGCGAGCCTACATGGCGCCACGGTGGCATCGACGTGGCGTCGGTGTGCGTGACGTGGGCGCTGACCAAGCCCCGCCAGCGTGGCATCTGAGGTGGCTTGGACCCCCCGCGTCAGTCTCTGTGGCTAGTTTAGCCGTGAAGAAAAAAAACATCCTGAGTTGATGTCATAATGACGCAGTAAAAGTTTAATAATTGTTTAAATAATTTCAGAAAAGAGTTTAATCTTATAAATTCAATAACTAATTATTTCTAAGTCAGAAAAATATGTATAATATATCAAAATGTTCAGAAAAATGCGATCTACACAATAGACTCATAATCATGCATTGTTCAACAACTTTAATTACAAGTTTAATAAGAGAATGAAATCAACTCCTCGTAGGTGATTTCGGGGTCTCTCCTGTACTAGGGTTTGGACCCTTCGGATCCCACTTAAATTGCCAAGCATGCCTTAGGGTTAAATTTCAACTCTGTTTAACTTGTCATATCATCATCGATGCCATGTGTTGATTGTTGTTTCCCCTTTCTTGTCATAAACTTAATATGTAATTCTAGAACATTATCTTTGCAGATACTATGGATCCAACACATCAGGAAAACATCCTCCAAGGAATGATCTGCGAAAATGAAGATATCGATATCGATGTCACCAGTGAGTTTCTGAATGATTCCGGTCAGGGAGATGAGTCTCTCAACCGAGGAGACAGCTCCGGTGAGGTAGAAGCCGAAGCCTGGGACAGGGGAGAAGCCAATGAGGAAGAATGCGACGGCTCTGGCGGAACCTTAAATCTCGCAAACACCAGCGAGGTGTATATATGTATTTTTGTAATTAAAATGTTGCTGTCTATATATATACATGCATATATTAACACTCTTTCTTCTTTTAGCCCTTCAGATCAAGAACTTCTTCCGTAAGAACGAAACAAGGCCCAATAAAAAAACTGGATGACACTGTGAGGTATAGGATCGAAGTGGTCGGTGTAGATGGCAAACCACAAGCTCCCGTCGATGTCGCAAGAAAATTTGTCAAGCAATGCGGAGTTCTTGCGAGGGACTACATCCCGATCACCGTTCAAGAATGGAATCGGCCAAGCGGCGGTGGAGTCCCGTATGTCGGCGACACCGCCAAAGATAAGCTTTTTGACAAGATCATGACTAATTTCTTCCTGCCGATGCCAGATGTGAATCCAGATGAGGAGGAGAGAGCAAGAATGGAGCTTGTGCAAAGAGTCAAGAAGTTTGCTCTCAGCAAGATGGCCGATGCATTCAAGAACTGGAAGAAGAAACTGTACCATACATTTGTCAAGGTAGAGAAGACTCTGGATTTCACTCAAGGCGGCTATGCTAAGTTAAGACACCAGTGGGAGGATTTTGTGAAGTACAAGACATCGGAGAAAGCTAAGGAAAGGTCTAGAATAAATACGGAGAACGCTGCTAAGAAACTGTACCATCATAACATGGGGCCTGCTGGCTATGTCGGTTGCATGCCTAAGTGGGATGCACTTGAGGTCAATTACATAGCTGCCGGGATCAGACCAGAGCCCGCAACATGGACACCACGGGCGAGAAACTAGTTTTACGGCCATGGGGGCACGTTGGACAAAGAAGGAAGGGCAATATATAATCAGAAACACAAAGATGATCCCCTACTGCCCATCGACGATATTAGAAATGCAGTAGATGATGTTGCAGCGGGACGGTTCATTCCCGATAGAGAGAACGACGAGCTCACACGCTCCCTTAAAAATTCTGAACACGACGAACGAGCACGAGGCACACCAGGCTCCAAGCCGTGGAAGGTTGCCTTCCCCCCGGAAATGAAGAGATATCCCGATAAAAGCCATCAGAGGAGAAAGGAAAGGGAGGCAGCTGAAAAAGCAGCCGCTACAGACCGGCTATGTAATGTAGAAGAAGCATTAAAGCGGCACCAGGATCAACTCGACAGACTTAGCCAGCAAGGTACTAGCGGCCAATCACAGCGGCACGTGGTAGAAGCTGCATTCGAGGGTACCGGCTCCCTATCGAATAAGAAAAGCAGTGTCGCTTCCACCCAGCTCCATGATGTTGATGATGATGCACCGACGACATCTCCTCCTAAACGCTACCCAGTGGATGATATCACGGAGACAAAAGCTTGTGAGCTAAAGGTGTAGGTTATGAACTTAAGGGTGACGGCGGCAGTCGGCATGGCGGTACCAATTGCGCCTAACCTAACTTGGCATTGCAGACCGGTTCCAAAAGGGTATGCTGTCGTCATGGTGGATGAGGTGAAGGAAGATTTTGAGGAGCTGAAGCTAGACCACCCTGCAGGGGAAGATATGGAGCTGACTCAACTAGGAGAAGCCAAAGGGGGGACTATTCTATGGCCAAAGGAGCGCATCATGCTTCCAAATTATGTGCTGCCAAGACTACCCACTCCTCAGAGCAGCAATCCACCTTCGCCGCCACCTCACTATTCTCTAGCGCAACCGTCGCCTTCACCGCCTCACCACTCAGCGCAACCGTCTCCATCGCCGCCTCAGCCTGCCTCGCCACGGCCTCTCTCCTGAGCCTTAGAGACAAAAGCGAAAGTATACTAAGGGGGGCAGCACCACCAGCAGCAAGAGCATGTTCCGATTACCGAAACGTAAGCTATCGCCCCTCCCAAAAGTACCTCATCAGAATATGAAGAAGCTACCTTGCGAGAAGACAGATGAGGAAACTGATGCGGCCGCAGCTGCCCATTATAAAAAGTGGAAGATTGACATGGCTAACAAGAAAAAGCCGATAGAGGCATTTTTCCCGGTCACCGCAGAAGATAAAGCCAAAGCAGCCACGCTTAAGATTCAACTTCACCAACCTATAGCACTCACATCAGACTATAATCGCTCTATTACCAAGTGGGCTGAGGCAAAAGAGCGGAGAGTCGGAAAAGAAGTTGCCCAGCTCGGACAACAGAAAAATCAATCGATCGAACCGCTCAAAGTGTATGATACCAATGAGTGGATGATCCAGGAGCGGCATGATCCGAACATTGATCCGGAGTTTGTTCGACTGTACGAAGAAAAGGCCCTTATATGGATTGTCTATTACTGAGTACATGAGCCATATGCATGAGTTCGAGGGGTACCAAGAAACAGCATACGTGTACCAGTACGGGGCTTCTCTCAAACCCGAGTTAGTCAAAGATCTACCAACAAAAATGTGAAGATTGCATAACTGGTACATCCAAGCCTGTGCTGATTCCAAAAACTGGATCTATGCTGCATATAAACACCACCATTACGGTCATGGAGATGGCTTCCTACCGATCGAATTTCCAGAATTATTTCAGTTTTACCAACAAGACGCCCTCGACAAAGCTATCGTCAGTGTCTATTGTTTGTAAGTATTATTAGTTTCTGTAATTAAGTCTTTCTAGCTCAGCTCATTCGTTGCTTGTATAATCTTACTAATCACTATACTAATTATATATGCAGAATGAAGATTCAAGAATGCAACAAAGGACAAATCTATGACCTTGGGTTTGTTAACTGTAATTTCGTTCATAAAGTTACTCTAAAAACAAAACTCAAAGAGACAGAGGATAACTTGTTCCAAGCGTTGAAGCATTTCAGCAACAGAAGGGAAATACCATTTCCTTACAACGCTGGATGAGTGTTATTGTCTTGTACACATTCTATTTTCGCTTACTCGATGTTAAGCGTATAATTGACTCGTGTTATACTCTGTTAGTGTGTCCAGCTTCCACTATATTCTGTTAATCATTGCTGTTGACACCGAAGTAGTAAAAATCCTGGACTCGAAACGCACACCATTAAAAAAGTGAGCGGTCATGCAGGAATGCCTCTAGAAGGCTTGGAAACGGTTCACCGCCAAAACTAGGGGTGTTTGGAAGTCAGAACTTACATTTTAACCATTGACTGTAAGTACTATTTGCTAGATCCACGCATATCTTTGATTCTAGTTTCAATACCACCATTATCATGCTTGATTATTATTTTGATTAAACTCTGTTCTCGTAAAGTGCTTGAGGCGGGAAGCCGGGAATAACTTATGTGGATACTATGTCTGCGAGTTCATTCGCCAGACGACCAAAGAGAAGGCCGCATACCGGAACATAAAAAAATTGAAGTACGATAAACAATAATCACAACTTTATTTTATTACCACCAATTGTGTTTAGTTTCATTCATATATATTGATCCCCTTCTTTATATTAGATCGAACGGATGCGGAACAGTCTTCTATCACAAGAACGCGTGCAAGCAATTCAAGAGAAAATTGCCGGATTCTTGTTAGAACAAGTCACAGATCTGAAAGGAGAATACTATTACCCGCTCCATTTGGAAGGGTGAAGTGTAAAAAAGAAGATGTAAATTATATCAAATTCGTGTAAGATTAGCGTTTGTAATTATAATATGTTTCGACCAAGAAGACGGATGAGACGGTGTATATATTTGTGATCATGCATGATGTGTAATATATATATCGTGGTTTCATTATTGCTGTATATATGTAGTACCATTAAATTGATAAAAAAAATCCTGTCGCGGCAGAAAAATAGCCCAAAAATCCTGCCGCGGCAGAAAAATAGCCCGAAAATCCTACCGCGGCACAGAGACCAACGATCCCAGTTCGTGCCAAGAACCGGGACCAATGATCCACCCCCGCCCGTCTCTAGCGCTGCCACGTGGAGACCCATTAGTCCCGATTTGTTCCACGAACTGGGACCAATGATCCACCCCCCTTGTCGCGCGCCCGCCCACGTGGAGACCCATTGGTCCTGGTTCGTGTGCGAACCGGGACCAGCATTAGTCCCGAGTGATTGGTCCCGGTTCGGGAATCGGGACCAATGGCCCTTATGAACCGGGACTAGAGGCAATTTTTCCACTAGTGTATTTACCCTGCCGGGTGGCCGGGGCAGCAGCGTTTTTTGGTAAACAGTCGCACAGGCTAGGTCACGAACCGGAGAATTATTATTCAAAGTCAAGAAAAAAGTGTATTCAAAGGCTAATAACAATTATTTTTTGATTAAATTGCTATTAAAATAGACTTCCCGGCCGGCCAGAAGCCTGGCCAGGCTTAGGAACGGTTGGGTTCACCTATGACTGCGACCTCTTTTGTAAGGGGTCACCTTTAACATGCGTAGTATGTATGGTCAAATTTGCATCAAAATATATTTTCATACGCGACATAAACAAGAAAGACAAATGTTGAAATAAAGTGAGGAATGTTTTTGCCTTTTCAGGTACATGATTTTGTGATTTTTATGTAAGCTATAATGCAATGATTATGTATCAAAACACCCACGCATGTAGATGATAGTGCATGTATCCATGTTAATTTTTTCGATTTTCTTTTGAACTGTAAAAATACCTTCTTTATTTTTCAAAATACAATTTCAGTGACAACAAATATTGCAAAATCAGTACAACTGCAGTCAAAAACTACATCCCCTCACCACAACTTACTTCATCAACATGTTAACGAGTTAAGTTGTTCATTTGGGCTAGGTGTACAAATTAAGCCACAAACCATGCTAGCTGTAAAAAAGATCTTGTTTTCCATGTTTTGTGCAACAAATGCCATAATGGATGATGTTAGTTGCAATTTCTACCAATTTATCAAGGTACCCGCGTGCAGGTAGGCAGGCGTGCAACCGTAATGGATCAAGAATTTCGCTTCTTATTCATCGTGGAGGTCAGGAAGGATGGAGCTTCGGTGCATGCAGGCTGCGTCTTTTGGTGGTGGTGGGAGTTGTAGCAAGGGGGAAATGGCGCTTCTCTCACGGCGACGAAACTATCGTTGTCCTTCAAGGTTGAAAGGCGGCCACTTTCACCTCATGCATCGGTGACGGTGGTTGCTTCTTTAGACGGATGCCAGATTGCCATCTTCAACCTCTAGGGGCTGATATGCCCAATTGGAGGCATTTGGCTACAACGCAGTGGGCTCCCACCTCATCATTCTAAGTGGCTTCAGCCTCGGCGATGTCTGAGGTTGATTGCATTGAGCCCCTAAACCGTGACGGAGAAGGAGTAGGACCGAATTTCTTTTCCAATTTTTCTTCTGGCGTCCTTTGTGCAAAATGTAATGTAATTTCTAGTTTTTATGTATAATTATACTCCCACCAACGAAAATCAATGAAGTTCAGGACCATTCCCATGTTAAAAAAAATGTAATGGATGCTGAGGAGGATGATTGTGTGGGGATAAAGAAAGCTCCCTCCGGCCAGGCAACTGCCGGTCTGCGGGCGGTCCATGCTGGTTTCGCAGACGATGTGGCAGCCTGGCAGGAAACAGATAACTTAACATCGTGGGTCCTGATGAAGATTATCTGAGTGGAGCGGTAGATTTCTCTGCCACGCCAAGCACCAAGAATTCAAGACCGGTATTCCCGATCTGCCACGGCTTAGAGATGGCCCTCGCCACGGTTGCGCTTTACTGCGGTATATATAGTACGTACTGTACATTTTTCTCGAAACACTTTACATCTCCACTCGTTGGGGCCGTTCCCAGACCGAAATCTGGAGTTAAATAGCGCGGGATAAAGAAAGTTTTCGACGTGGGAATGACCAATTTCTCAGTCGCGTTCCTAGACCGAGTTCTCAGGTCGGCGTGGTTTTCCCCAAATTCGGCTCAAATTCTCCTAGTTTTTGGCATAGTATAAATACAGAGCAATGTTTGGCATAGTTCTGGACGAAATTAACCACAGTTCGCATAAAATTAAACATAGTTCGGCGAACAATGAAAATACAACATACTTCGCCCTAGTTCGGCCAGATTCATGCTAGGCATCTATGTGTTGCCCCTGCGTATCCATAGGTGCTCAACCAGATCATCCCGCCGTTGTTGATGCACTACCAGGTCTCGGATCTCCTGGCGCATGGCGATGAAGGCAGCCCAGGTTGACGGCACGTGGTGATCAGGTTGTGCAAGAGGTCCTTGTCTGTAGTATGGCTCGTTCTGCTCGATCAAACTCACTGGGTCCTTTCTCTTATCCTCAATGATCATGTTGTGCAGATCACACAACAATTCATCACTTCTCACATCTGATCTTTCGACCATGTCATAGCAGGGAACCGGACAACTGCGAACCTCTGTTGGAGCACACCAAATACCCGCTCCACATCCTTCCTGCAAGCTTCATGTTCCTTGGCATACTGAGCATGCTTGGAGAGTATCGGGTTTGAGATAGTCTTCATAAATATTGGCCATCTTCAATACATGCCATCTGCAAGATAGTATCCCTTGTTGTAGTGGTGTCCATTGATCTCAAAGTCCACCGGGGGAGCATGACCCGCAACAAGCTTGGCAAAGACATTTCAGGAGTTGAGAACGTTGATGTCGTTGTTCGGTCTTATCATGTCAAAGAAGGAGTGCCAGATCCAAAGATCATGTGTAGCAATTGCCTCAAGTATCACAACGCAACCTCCTTTGTGACCTTTGTACATCCCTTGCCATGCAAATGGACAGTTCTTCCAGTGCCAATGCACGCAATCTATGCTTCCAAGCATCCCAGGGAATCCTCTTCTTTTATTGACTGTGAGGATCCAAGCAGTGTCTTCAGAAGTGGGTGCTCTCAAATACCGTGGCCCAAACACTGCAATCACCGCTCTGTAGAACCGGTACAAGCAATCGATGGCGGTGGACTTAGCCATGCGAAGATAGTCATCAACACCGTCACCTGGCGCTCCGTATGCAAGCAATCTCATCGCCACTGTGCACTTCTGGAGTGAGAAAAATCCAACCATGCCGATGCAGTCTTTCTTGCACACGAAATAGGGGTCGAATTCCCGAACGGATGCACGATCTCGAGGACAAGCTTTCGGCTCATCCTGAAACGGCGCCGAAACATGGTCTCTTCGTGGTGCGGCTCATCGGAGAAGTAGTCGGCGTACAGCTTGCAGTAGCCATCTGCCCTCTGCCTTGCTTTGCACTTTCGGCGACCCTTCGCCGAGTCTCCACGCTTCGGCGTTGCAGTCTGCATGTACAGTCGTATAAAAGAGGCAAGGATTTGCACGTGCTCTACATCTTCAGCGGCTACGGCGTTCTCTTCCTCCAGCAACATGGCGAACAACTCCTCGTCGTCGGAGTTCATGATCGAATGGGCCACTCATCGAACACTTGGCGTTCTCAAGCCGTACCTGGTGCCGCGGGATCGGCCTGGAAAGGCCGGGCGTATTTTAAGCTAAATCCGGACGAAACCGACGTCCTAAGAACGCGACTGGACGAATAATTGCTGTCCGGATAAAAAAAAGCCCCGGAAACGCCGTCATGGAACCGAGTGGAGATGATGCGCGTGGCGCATCTGACCATACCCCGTCGACGATTTGATCAGCTTCCTGACCGACTAGCATGGACCCGTAGACACACGCGTATGTGTAGACTCTGCCAGCCAGGTGCGCGCCGATGCCCACTGAATGACTGAATTTGATATAATTCGAAGTACTGTACGTAATTGGAAGGCAAACCTTTTGACCTTGTTTCAGAATAAAATAGCAGTAACAAGTGAAGCAAGTTTTTCAATATAAATAACATTATTTTGATGCTCATTTTTGGGGTCGAGAGGCTTGAGCTAGAGTAAGTAGCGAAAAGTCCAAGCCCTACAGCCAGTGTACTCTATCTTGGAAAGTCAGATCTTTGGATGGGAACTCTTTTGGAGCACAGGCCATCTCATGTGCCACAACTACTAAAATAATGTTCCTTTCACTCTCAAAGTGATGGATGATGACCTATTTCCTCTCAGCCCCCACCTATACCATTACCCGGGTACTCAGCGGATAAAAACTCATTAGAAGTACGGATAATTTTTTTTTGTACCAATGATACGTAAATGGAAGAATATCAAGCCCATTGGGTAGAATGGGTACGAGTATGGATCATATAACCTATGCCTATACCCATGTATTCGTCCAAAATTTGACAAGTGAGGCTTATTCTAGTGTATAATACTTAATTCTCTCTAATCATGCACTGGCAGCCGCTAGATATTCTATATCCTTTATGTTATGTTGTCGTTTATGAGCAAATGTTATTATTTATGAGAGTGTGCTGCTGTTTATAATATGATATTGTTTATGATTATATGTTGCTATTTACAATGTGATCTTATTTATAAATTATGGTCATACGTTACTTTTTTTTGCTCAATTTGAGTTGTTGTAAATGTGGATATTTTCCGGTGGGTACTTATTTACCCTGTTGTATGACGGGTATGGGAAAAACCCGTAGCCATCGACAGGTATGGGTACAAGTGATGGGTAGGATCGGAGCGGACGGGTATGGGTAGGGTCATGCGGAGGCTCCACCTGTACCCATACCCTGCGGGTGTCATCCCTAACCCCACCTCCCCCTTTGTTTCTCCACCAAATCTCGCCCCTCCTCCCTTATCTGACGATAGCCAACAGTGAAATCGACAAAGATTGAATTTGGCCCATTGCCCCAAGGCCATCTCCAACGGAAGGATGCAAAAATATATTTATTGTCCATTTGGGCCCTCACGAACAGCGTGACACCAAAAAAACACCAACAATTGGATGCAAACTGACTAGGCTTCTCCTCCTCGAAACAGGCATTACGCCCCGCTTTATAGATAAAGCCACAACCATACAAAGTACGAACAAATCACCGATGACCAGGCATCAAAGCAAAAATAAAATAAAGTCCGTTGGGGCCACGACACACCACGCCCAAAGACAACCGAAAAGAAAAGAAAAGGCGGGCTAGTAGCACACTCTAGGGAGCTGTAGGGGTAGCAGGAGCCGTGAAGCGCTGTCGATGCCTTGAGAGCCTGCAAGATGCCATCCACGCTCTCCCGAACCCTCTGCCTAGACAGCGGGTACCACTGCTGAAGATAGGCAAGCAAAGAAAAAACAGAGTCAGAAGCATGGCGAGGGAAGATCCGCTCAATCACCATTTTATTTAGAATATTCCATAGTGTCCACGTAATGGCCGCAAATACCAACAAGAAGAGGTGGCGCCTCCTCCAGGTACGGTTTGCCTCGGTCTCTAGGAATTCGCCGAGGTCTTGGGCCTACCGATAGGCCCTAGAGGCTCCCGGACAAAGTTCCACAGAAACTGAGCAGCAGGACATGTGAACATAATGTGGGTGCACGTCTCCGGCATCCCACAAAGAGGACACTGCCCATTGCCCGGGCCATTGCGTTTCGACACCTCTACCCCCGAAGGGAGACGATCCCTAAGTAGTTGCCACAAGAAGATACTAAGGCTCAAGGGCAGGAGGACTTCCAAAGGTGGGTCGTCCAAGGTAGCTTGGGTCCCTGGAAGAGGGTTCTATATGCCGAGCTAACAGAAAAGGCTCCCGAGAGACTGGCCCCAAGACACATTATCCCTCTCCGCTGAGAAGGACAAGGGCAGGGAACCGCGCAACCTCAGGAAGTCAGTGGCCTCAGCATCATTGAAGGTTCTCTAGAACAGGATGTTCCAAAGGCCTCCTCGAGAAGCCTCGGCCACTAACAACATGGGAGCTGCGTAGATGGCGAATAGGGCAGGGAATTCCTGGAAAAGGGGTACCCCTGTATCCAGGGGTCTTGCTAGAACAAGACTTCTCGATCATTCCCAAGCACAAAGAAGGAACCCCAGCGAATGTAGAGTTTAATGTCTTGAATGGCCCACCAGAACTGGGACCCCTCCCGATGTTCACACGCCATTAGGGGCGGCCCCTAAGGTACTTGGCCTTGATGAGTTGCAGCCAGAGGCCTCCATCATCTTGGAGGATCCACCAAACCCACTTTAGCATAAGGGCTACATTGAATCGACGCGAGTCGAGGACTCCTAGGCCCCCAAGTATTTTGGGGGTACAGATATCCGCTCACTTCACCATATTGTATTTCTGGTGCCCATCTCTGGCAACCCAAAAGAACCTAGATAACTCTTTAGCAAAGTCAGAGTGGGTTCCTTCGGGGAGCAGGTAAAGGCCCATCTGATACATGGTGAGGCTAGATAGGCAGGAGTTGATCAGGATGGTCTTGCTCCCCTTGGACGTGAGGCAGGCATGCCACGGTTCGGCCTTAGCCCGAACCTTCGCGACCATGGGAGCTAGATCTCTGATCAACACTCACGAGTCTCTCATGGGCATTCCTAGATAGGTGATAGGGAAGTCCGTTAGATGGTAGTTCAGGCGGTCTGCGATGCATTGCCTCTCCTCATTAAGGAAACCTAGGATCATGACCCCGCTTTTGTCAAAGTTAATCCTGAGGCCCGACATGGATTCCAAACACAAGAGCAGGAACTTGAGGTTAATAATGACAAATTCTGACCCCTATACCATGATCATAGTATCATCCGCATACTAGAGGTGGGTAATCCCACCTCCGGGGATCAGATGCCCTACCACACCCGAGATGTAGCCAGCAATCTTGGCTTTGTCCAAGATCTCTGCTAGGGCATCCACCGCGGAGTTGAAGAGGAGGGACTATAACGGGTCCCCTTGTATAACTCCACAGGTAGGTTGGAAATATGGACCCACATCCCCATTGACATTGATAGCGGTGCTACCACTCATGACAAACTGCATAATCCAACATATCACCCTGTCCTCAAGTCCTCGACGCTCGAGGACTTGATGAAGGAAGGTCCAATCCAACCTATCATAAGCCTTCTGAAAGTCTAGATTAAGGAACACCCCTTTCTGATGGTGCACCTTCACCTCATGAATAATCTCATGGAGTGCGAGCACTCTATCATGAATCAGGCGTCCCTTCAAGAAGGAAAACTGAAGTGGATGGGTCAAGCGTTCCATGACCGGAGCCAGCATAGCGCAGACCTTGGACAAAATGTGCTGAATGACATTGACCACTGTGATCGGTCAAAATTGGCAAATATCCGTGGCCCCCACTAGCTTGGGGATCAGGGTAATCACACCAAAGTTAGTCCTAGACATGACAAGAGTCCTAGAGTAGAACTCTTGAAACATAGGCATCACCACCGGTCGTAGCTGCTCCCAGAAAGTTTGGAAGAAGATCACCGATAGTTCGTCTGGGCCAGGAGCCGAGTTGGTCTTCATAGACTTGATTGCCTCTGCAACCTCGGTATGAAGAAAGGGGAGGGTAAGCTCCGAATTCTCCTCCGCAGTTACCTTGCTGCCCTCATACCAGAAGTCCAAACTTAGCGCCAATCCTGACCTTGGGGATGCCGAGAAAAGGTCCCGATAAAATGCATAAATACGGGATGAGATATCTCGTTGGGCCTCTAGAAGAGAGTCCGTGTCCCAGAGGCAGGGGATCGAGCACTTCCTCCGCCTACCATTCGTGATGGCATGGAAGTAGGTTGTGTTTGACTCCCCCTGGAGGATCCAGTTCTGTCAACTCCGTTGTCTCCAGAATGCTTCCTCGCCCTTGTAGATCTCCATAATGGAGGTCTCTAGGGAGTATCTATGGGACCAGGCATCAGCCAACAGCCCCACCAGGTTCGCTTCGTGGTCTAGGGCCTGAATCTCCTATAGGATGGCGTCCTTCTGACCTTTACGGGCGGCTCCCAGATTTCCCCCCAGCCCCGCATCATTTGTCATGACAACTTGGTACAATTGTGCCATACATCAACGTCATAGTATACACGAGGGGTAGAAGTGGAGGCCTCCAACCACCTCAACTGAACCGCCTCCACAAAACCCTGTTGTTTAAGCCAGAAGTTCTCAAAGTGGAAGCGATTCAGTCTTGGTGGTGGACCCCCTCCTGAGGACAACAGGAGGGGTATGGTGATTCGTCCATTTTGCATCACTATTCTATGTCATAATTCACTGTTATTCATTGATATATTTCGTATTGAGAGGTGATACTTATGTTATTTCATATGTTTTTGCATGGTTGATGACTTTTGGAGCATGGACCGCTGCAGTCAGGATTCTGATGGAAAAGGTGTTGTTTGGAGGCAAAATTCATGAAGATCAGAAAATCCGGGAAAATATACGGAAAATCCTATTTTTTCAGAAGACGAAGGAAGCCAAAAGGGGGGCTGGAGATGGGCCATAGGGGGCCCACACCACCCCCTGGCGTGGGCCACCCTAGGCCACGCCACCAGGTGGTGTAGCCGCCCTGGTCCATCCCCGGCACTCCCCTCTGGCGTATATTATCCTCCGGAAACCCTAAGACTCGGGGAGAGACCACAGAAAGATTCCGCCTCCTCTGCCGAGCGGAAAACACCGAGAGAGAAAGATCTCTGTGGCAGACAGATTTCTGCCGGGGGAATTCCTTCCTGGAGAGGGGAGATCGTCGCCATCAACACCACCATCAAGCTGGACTTCATCGGGATCATCATCATCACCACCACCATCATCACCATCAGCACCCTCATCACCATCTCCATATTGCTGTAACAATTGGGTTGAATCTTGCATAGTTCATAGGGGAAACTTTCCCGGTGTTGATTACTCTTTATAGTTGATGCTATTGAGTGAATCATTGAATTATTGTTTATGTTTAGATTGTTATACATCATTATTCCATCTCTGATCATGATCCATATGATGTCTTGTGAGTAGTTCGTTTTGTTCTTGAGGACATGGGAGAAGTCATGTTGTTAGTAGTGGAGTTATGTTGAGAAAGATTCAATAGTTTGTTATTTAAGTTGTGGTGTACTTCTTCTAGTGGTGTCATGTGAACGTCGACTATATGACACTTCACCTATATGGGCCTAGGGTAATGCATTGTGTATTTGGCTACTAATCGTAGGGGTTGCCGGAGTGACAGAAACCTGAACCCCCGTTAGGAAACCATTGCACAAGGGACGTAAGGGTCTTAGAGTTTAAAGCTGTGGTTAGGTTTCTACCTTAATTACTTTCTTGTACTTACGGATGTTTTCAAGGGGTATAATCACAAGTATGTATTAGTCCTAGGAAGGTCGGTGCATTAGCACAGGTTCACCCACACAACACTTAGCAAGCTAAAGAAGATTAATCAACTATATGAAGCGAAAGCACTTGACAGTCTTCCCATGTGTCCTCGAGAATGTTTGGTCATCTTAAGTAATACAACCGCCTTGTCCTTTGATGCATAAAGGATTGTGTCACTTTCTGCATTTATTCCTACTGTCTTTTATTTACTCGTACTTTGTTTACTTGCTTTATCAAAAACCCCTAAAAATCCATTTGCTAAGTATTTGCAGAGAATTCCTGATCCATCCCACTAGCCAGCACCTTCCGCTCCTCGTTGGGTTCGACACTCTTACTTATCGAAAATACTGTGATACACCCCCTATACTTGTGGGTCATCAAGACTATTTTCTGGCACCGTTGCCGGGGAGTGAAGCGCTATTGGAGAGTGGAACTGGTAAAGGAAACTTCTACTGTGAGTATTGTTTACTTCTGTTAGTTGCTTTATTTTTGTTATGGATAATTCGCTGAGTTTCTTATTTGGTAATGCTACTACCACTGCTAAGGTAGTAGATAAGCCACCACCTGCTGAGAATGATGCTTTTAAAATACCTACAAGAATTATTGATCGTGTTATGGATAACTACTATGTTGGGGATGAAACTGTCCATCCCGGTGATCATTTACTCTTTATACACAAATTATGCGGGTTGTTCAAGTGTGCAGGTATTACTACAGATCAAGTTAAGAAGAAGTTATTCTCATTATCACTGAAAGGAAGAGCTGAGGAATGGTATAAGCTGCTGAAGAATGGTCAAGCTCTGGAATGGGAGGAAATAGTGCCTCTCTTTTATTCAAAGTTTTATCCTCCTAGTGAGATTCATAAAGATCGGAATCAAATATACAACTTTTGGCCTCTTGATGGAGAGAGTATAGCTCAAGCTTGGGGGAGATTGAAGTTACTAATGCTCAAATATCCCATTCATGAGCTCCCCAACAATATTATTATCAACAACTTTTATGCAAGGCTCCCTCTACATGACAAAGATTTATTGGATGCTTCTTGTGCTGGATCATTCACTCGCATGGAAGAAGAAGCTAAATGGGATCTTCTGGACCGTATTCAAGATAATGCTGAAGCTTGGGAGAATGACAAAGGTAGAAAGTCAGGTATAAATTATGATTATGAATGCATTGAATCTTTTATGGGAACTGATGACTTTCAAAATATTAAAAATGCTTATGGTCTTGATTTACAAGTCATTACGAATTGCTTCAGGGCTTTTGCTTCTTATATTGAAATTCCAAAAAGGAGATGGACTAAGTACCATGAACCTTATAAAGATATTGTTGACTGTGTTCCTGTTGGGAGTGCTGAGTATTGCATTATTGATCCCATCTTACCTGAACCTTACATCGAGAAGATTCCCTTCCCAGAAAAGGTAAAGGTTCATCCTATGATAACTAATGTAATCACCAAAAGTGAAAAGAGAGCTGTAAAACCCGATGAACAAATAAACGTTGAACCTGTGGTAGCAGTTGTGAAAGACCTTGTCACTAAAAGCATAGAAGATGGACACATAGTCTTTTGTGAGGATGCTTCTAATATTGTTTCACATCCTAATATAACTAAAAAGGCTAGTGTTCCTGTGCTTTCTGTTAGAATTGGTGCTCATTGCTATTATGGTTTATGTGATATTGGTGCAAGTTCCAGTGCTATTCCTTATGAGCTTTACAGAGAAATTATGCACGAAATCAGTCCCTGCGAATTGGAAGAGATTGATATGGTTATTCACCTTGCTAATAGAGAGACCATCTCTCCAATTGGCATTGTACGAGATGTGGAAGTTCTTTGTGGTAAGATTAAGTATCCTGCTGATTTTCTAGTACTTGGTTCAGCTGCTAGTAAAACTTATCCTATCATTTTTGGTAGACCTTTCTTGAGTACTTGTGGAGATATTATAGATTGCAAGAGGGAGAAAATCTTGACTAAGTTTGATGGGGAATCTTATGAGTTTAATTTCTCGAAATTTGCTAAAGAACCTTGTGAAGAGGAAACCCATAATGAGGATTTTAGAGTTGAACAACTTGCTTCTATTTCTCTTGCTCCTAACAATGCTTTGTAGCAATTTATGGAAGATCATGAAAGTGAAATCATCATGGAAGAAAGGAATGAGATTGACAAGATTCTCCATGATCAACCTAAGATGCTTAAGCATAACTTGCCTGTAGAAGACTTGGGTACCACGCTGCCACCTAAAAAGGATCCGGTCTTCGATCTAAAACCTCTCCCTAATGATCTTAAATACGCTTATATTGATGATAAAAAGATATATCCTATTATTAGCGCTAAACTTTCAGGAAAGGAAGAAGAAAGGTTATTGGAGGTTTTGAGGAAACACCAAGGAGCTATGGGCTATACTCTGGATGATTTAAAAGGGATTTCACCTACTATATGTCAGCATTCTATCAACATAAAACCAGATGCAAAGCCAGTAGTAGAGCACCAACGACGTTTAAATCCTAGGATGAAGGAAGTGGTAAGGAATGAGGTATTAAAACTCCTTGATGCTGGTATTATTTACCCTATTGCTGATAGGGAATGGGTTAGTCTTGTTCATTGTGTTCCTAAAAAAGGAGGTATTACCGTTGTTCCTAATGATAATGATGAGCTCATTCCTCAAAGAATAGTAGTAGGATTTAGGATGTGCATTGATTTTAGAAAAGTCAATAAAGTTACTAAGAAAGATCACTACCCGCTTCCTTTTATTGATCAAATGTTGGAAAGGTTGTCTAAAAAAACCCATTTTTGTTTTCTTGATGGTTATTCTGGTTTCTCTCAAATTGCTGTTAAACAACAAGATCAAGAAAAAACTACTTTTACTTTCCCTTACGGAACTTATGCTTATAGACGTATGCCCTTTGGTTTATGTAATGCTCCTGCTACTTTTCAAAGGTGCATGTCTGCTATCTTTCATGGTTTTTGTGAGGAAATTGTAGAAGTGTTCATGGATGACTTTTCTGTCTATGGAACTTCTTTTGATAATTGTCTGCACAACCTTGATAAAGTTTTGCAGACATGTGAAGAAACTAATCTTGTTCTTAATTGGGAGAAATGCCACTTCATGGTTAATGAAGGGATTGTACTTGGGCATAAAGTTTCTGAAAGAGGTATAGAAGTTGATAGAGCTAAGGTTGAGGCAATTGAGAAGATGCCATGCCCAAGAGACGTCAAAGGTATTCGTAGTATCCTTGGTCATGCTGGTTTCTATAGAAGGTTTATTAAAGACTTTTCTAGGATATCAAAACCCCTCACTAATCTTTTTCAAAAAGATGTACCCTTCGTTTTTGATGATGATTGTAAGGGAGCTTTTGAAACTCATAAGAAGGCTTTAACTACAGCTCCTATTGTTCAACCACCTGATTGGAGTTTACCCTTTGAAATAATTTGTGATGCTAGTGATTTTCCTGTAGGTGCTGTCCTTGGGAAACAAATTGATAAAAAGTTAAACGTTATTCATTATGCTAGTAAGACTTTAGATGCTGCTTAAAGGAATTATGCTACCACTAAAAAAGAATTTCTAGCTATCGTTTTTGCTTGTGATAAGTTTAGACCCTATATTGTAGACTCAAAAGTCACCATTCATACTGATCATGCTGCTATTAAATACCTTATGACGAAGAAGGATGCTAAGCCTAGGCTTATTAGATGGGTGCTGCTTTTACAAGAGTTTGATCTACATATAGTAGATAGGAAAGGTGCCGAAAACCCTGTAGCTGATAATTTCCCAAATGTCTGTTAATGATAGTTTCCCAAATGAGCAGTTAGCCACAGTTGGGGTAAGCTCGCGAGGGAGCCCTTGGTATGCTGATTATGCTAACTTTATTGTATCCAAGTATTTGCCTCCAACTTTTACAGCTCAGCAAATGAGGAAGTTCTTCTATGATTTGAGGCATTATTTTTGGGATGACCCACACTTATACAAAGAAGGAGTGGATGGTATTATGCTAAGATGTGTTCCAGAATATGAACAAAAGGAGATATTGCATAAATGTCATGGTAGTGCTTATGGAGGACATCATGCAGGAGATAGAACTGCACAAAAGGTGCTACAATCAGGTTTCTATTGGCCTACCCTTTTTAAAGATGCAAGAAAGTTTGTTTTATCTTGTGATGAATGTCAACATGTTGGTAATATTTCTAGACGCAATGAAATGCCTATGAACTACTCACTAGTTATTGAACCCTTTGATTGCTGGGGATTTGACTTTATGGGTCCTTTCCATCCCTTGAAAGGTTATACTCATATTCTTGTTGTCGTTGATTATGTTACTAAGTGGGTAGAAGCCATTCCTACGAAGAGTGCTGACGGGGAAACTTCTCTAAAAATGCTTAAGGATGTTATCTTCCCTAGGTTTGGAGTGCCTAGGTATCTCATGACTGATGGGGGTTCTCATTTCATTCATGGTAGTTTTAGAAAGACCCTTGCTAAATATGATGTTAATCATAGAATTTCTTCAGCCTATCACCCCCAAACTAACGGGCAAGTAGAGTTATCAAATAGAGAAATTAAATCCATCTTGCAAAAGACTGTTAATAGATCTAGAAAAAACTGGGCTAAAAAGTTGAATGATGCTTTATGGGCTTATAGAACTGCCTACAAAAATCCCATGGGGATGTCTCCTTATAAAATGGTTTATGGGAAAGCTTGTCACCTACCTTTAGAATTAGAACACAAAGCTTACTGGGCAGTTAAAGAACTAAATAGAGATTGTAAGCTCGCTGGTGAGAAAAGATTATTTGACTTAAGTTCTTTAGATGAATGGAGGAGTGAAGCCTATGAAAATGCTAGGCTCTTCAAGGAAAAAGTTAAAAGATGGCATGACAAGTGAATACTTAAGAGAGAATTTCATGTTGGTGAGAAGTTCTATTGTATAGGTCTCGTCTCAGGTTTTTTGCAGGAAAGCTACTGTCAAAATGGGAAGGACCTTTCATTATTGAAGAAGTATACCGTTCAGGAGCAATAAAAATTTCTTCTTTAAAAGATGATACTACACAAGTAGTGAATGGGAAGCGACTCAAGCACTATATTGCTGGAGATTCTTACAATGAAGATGTTGATGCCTTTCAAGTTATAACTCCGGAAAGATTTATCAAGGACCAAATTCAGAGACCTGTAGAGTCCGCTTCCAAATAGGTAACAGTTCTGGTAAGAAAAGTTCCGCGAAAATACTATCCAACTATATTTTTGCAGTTTTTAGTCAATAAGGAAAGTTACAAAGCGAAAAAGGGACGGAAACAGAGCTAGGGTGGCCCACACCACCCTGTGGCGCGACCCATTTTCACCCATTACCTTCCTCTTGTTATGAAACTTCGTAATATATAATCCCCCGGATCCCCCGAGGTTCGTATATCGTGTTTTCGTCATGTTTTTGTTTCGATCTGTTTCTGCCAGGACATACTCTTTGAAGGTTTAGAAGCGAGTCACTAAGGAGTTCTGTGATAAGTACCGAGACTTGCAGAGGAAGGTGGACATTCTTCAATGGGAGAATAATAGGCTTCGCAAGATGCTGGAAGATTTCCTCACGTCAACTAAGAAAATATTACCACCACCACCAAAGGAGTAATTCGTCGTCAGGTTTGGCATCCCCTTGGTTTGTTCCAAGCTTGGGGGAGTGCCCCGGTATCACATCACTATATTCTACCTTTTACCTTTTTAGTAGAGTCATATCATGAATAGAGAAGTTATTATGTAGTATGGTTCGCATTATGGAAGTGTCCCCTCCCTTGTTAGATATGTATCCCTTGGTGTGAGTTACCGTTATGGAATATTAATGAGAAGTTCTATCATTCACTCTTTTTCATAGCTTATATTAGTTTTCAATTCGTGGTTATATGATTGATCTTGTTGTTAGTATTGGTATCACTTTGGGATCATTGAGTTAATTTAGTTAGTTTTGGCAAACCTGGCTCGGTCAGTAGCAACACTATTTTTGAGAGTTGAAAGAAAAGATAAAAGTACTCTAAGGAAATATTATTTCATCATCCTTCTTTCTTGATTTGCTCATAAGTTTAGTATTCTCTAGTTAAGATCTTTTGTGCTTCCAAGGAAAATTGCATGTTTGTTTTTATCACTTGTATGTTTGGTTGTTTCCTTCAACTATTATACTTGCTACACAGCCTTGCTAGCCAAAAACCTGTACTGAGAGGGAATTCTTCTCGTGCATCCACTCCTTAAAACCAAAACCTCTGCCATTTGTGTCCACCATACCTACCTAGTAGCATTATTGCTACTCCAAGTAAATTCTTGTTTTATCTACCTCCCAAATTAAACTTGTTATGTGAAAATTAGTGATTAAAGCTCTCACGAACTTGATGGCACACTTTACTTTCTTGCATTTAATAAACTTGAACCATTGTGCTCACCTATGTTGCGTATATGCTTGCGCTTTGTAAGTTGTGAGTTAGCAGAACCATGTTGTCATGGGGAACGCTTTCAACATTGCACTGGTACTTTGTACCTAGTTGATATCATGTTCTTTTGTCTATAGATGTCATCGGTGTGAAATGAAAGGGGAGCTTGTAAGTCCATGGAGTTATGCATATGTGTTAGAGAAACGCCTGGGCCGCTGGTCTAACTCATGCTGACATGGTGGAAACCTGCAGCGTAACCATAACGAGTATCTATGAAGCATTCTTCTTATAAAAAAAGAGATAAAGATTGAGAAAAAGAGGAAAGAAAAAAAGAGATATTATGAAAAGAGGAAAGAGAGAAAAAAGCACCATATTCCCATGGTAAATAAGAAGATTGCTGAGATGCTTATTGTCTGCTTGCCTTGTCATTTTGATATGGGGATTCTTCCGTATCATCGGGCAAGGGGTACCCCGTTGGCGGTTCTCTATGATACACATATGCTTACGATGACAAGAACTTACCGGTGACTAAACTTGAGTAGCATGAGGAGCGGCCCTCGTATTCAAGGGACATGAGATTCTAAATTTACAACTTGTCAATGCATATCCTCATATTTGATCACTTTAACCTTAATCACCTAAATATGCCTATGATAGGGGCAATGAGTGCTGAAAGCTAGTAAGTATCATAATTTTTGGGAGCTCTTTATGAGACTTGTAATCCCTGCTTCCCTCTGCGAAGGGCCTTTCTTTTAGTTTGTAGTTGAGTCAGTAAACCTATCATTCGATACGTTTAATGCCTATGATAAGTTTTGTGTTTACTTTCTGCAAACTTTTACTTCTTTCCATTCGATACATTTAATCCTTTGTTTTCCGCAAAACACGGTGAGATTGACAACCTCATCGCAAGTTGGGACAAAGTTCTGTGGTTGTGTTATGCAGGTCTCCACGTTGCTACTAGCACCGGTAGTGCACCCTGCCAAAGCTCAGCTAGTAACACCTTTGGGGTGTTTCCTTGCTCCTACTGGTTCGATTAAACCTTGGTTTCATAACTGAGGGAAACTTGCTGTTGTGCTCATCATACCTTCCTCTTGGGGTTCCCAGCAAGCTCTACATCAACCACGCTCCAGCATTTTTCTGGGCGCCATACATAGAGCCATCAAGCATTTTTCTGGCGCCGTTGCATTGAGCCATCAATGGCTGCGATCTTCTCAATCCGTGGGCCCTTCTCTCCGCGAAAGACGATGTCGCTGTCTAAAGCGACCACACTCAGATGCTCTAGGGAGACCTCACCCAGAACTGAGAACATGGAACCCGAAGGAAAAATCGAACTAGAAGTGGAAATAGGAAGGAGGGGAGTACCTAGTAACTCATCACAAGCTACCACCCTCCAGGACACCCTCTCGGCCACCGTCGGCTCAAGGCCCATCCCCCCGGCCCTAGACCCTGTGATCCGCTCGCTGTGGCGGGACGGAGGTGGAGGAGGTGGGCATGAGCCCTTGAGGAGACACCCTAGGAGTAGCCACGACGGTGGTGGTATCGGTTGTGGCTGAACCCCTGGCGCCGAGGTCTGGCGTGTCGGGAGCGAGGGTGTAGCACACCCACCCGGGGACCGAGGGGATGATTGATGGAACGCGTCCAGCCCCATGCTCCCCGAAGTATCCTCGGAAGAAGATGCCAGCTGGATAAGAGGGTGTGAGCCCTCCTCTCCCCCAGCCTGCACTACACCCAAGATCATCTGCGTCTTGTCGAAGTTGGAACCACATTGGGCGATGTAGAAGTCGAGAGGCTCCTACTGGATGGGGCGGGCACACCGTGGAGTGTCCACCGGCACCATCTTGGCAGGCGTGCTCTGGGAGTGGGGCTTCCGGTCCGGGAAGAAGGGACCCCCCCATCGTGGCAACACGGCCTGCTAGCGGGTGGGCCGTGCTCCCTTCCATGGGCGGCTACTGGGAGGGTGATGATAGCCCAAATATATCGAGCTTGTTCGGGAACCCCAAGAGGAAGGTATGATGAGCACAGCAGCAAGTTTTCCCTCGGTAAGAAACCAAAGTTATCAATCCAGTAGGAGCAAGGAAACGCCCCAAAGGTGTAGCTAGATGAACGCTGGCGTTGGCGCACGTGCGGTGCAAGAACGTGGAGACCTGCACAACACAACCACAGAACTCTGCCCCCAACTTACGATGAGGTTGTCAATCTCACCAGTTATGCTGAAAACAAAGGATTAAACGTATCGAATGGAAGGAGGTAATAGTTTGAGGAAAGTAAACACAAAGCAGTAAACAGTTTGTAGATTGTATGTAAAAGAAAGGACCGGGGTCCATAGTTCACTAGAGGTGGCTCTCCTTAAGATAGATAACATGCTGGGTGAACAAATTACAGCGGGGCAATTGACAAACATCGAGAAAGCATACAAGCATATACTAATCATCTTGACTCCTTTGGAACTTGATTGGGCATTACAGCATTATACATAGACCCCCATCCAACTGCATCTATGACTAATAATCCACCTTAAGGTTATCATCCGAACCCCCTCCAGTATTAAGTTGCAAGCAACAGATTATTGCTTTACAAATTGCGTGTAAAGTAAACAATACGATTGTTCTATGAATAAAGGATTGTTGTTTTCTTCCTAGTAGCAACAACACATCTAGTACCTTAGAGATTTCTGTCACTTCCCCAGATTACCAGAGGCATGAACCCACTATCGAGCATAAATACTAACTCTTGGAGTTGCTAGAATCTACTTGGCCAAGATTGCTACTAACAACAGAAAACATGCAAGATCACAAATAACAAAGACATGATAGAATCAATAATCAATCTAAAATAGCATCTCAATATCCATCAGATCCCCGTAAACACAACATGTATGGATTACAAATAGATGATCTTGATCATGAACGGAGCTCACAAGATCTATACATGAAAGCACAAAGGAGGAGAACCAACCATCTAGCTACTACATGGACCCGTAGTCCAGAGATGAACTACTCACGCATCACACCGAAGGCTTGCATGGTGATGAAGACGGCCTCCAGGGTGAATTCCCCTCTCCGGCAGGGTGCCGGGAAGAGCTTCAAATCCCTCCCGATCTAGGGATGGAGATGACGGTGGCTACAGACTCTTTCGTGGATTTTTGATCGGGTCCTTAGGATTTCCGTATCAGAGGCAATATATAGGTGGAAGGAGAGGCCGAGTGGTTCTGGGGTCGGCCAGACCACCCCCTGGTGCGGGCCAGGCCTGGCCGCATGGCCAGGTGGTGTGGCCAGCCCCATCCCTTCTCCGTCTTGTATTCTGGCATTTGATGGCTTTCGGAAAAATAGGCACTTTGGCTTTTGTCCCGTCAAATTCCGAGAATATTCATTTTCTGACTTCCTGGAACCAAAAACAGCAGAAAACAGGCAGCTGGCACTGTTGCTCTTGTTAATAGGCTAGTCCAAGAAATCATATGAAAAGTACTCCAAAGTGTGGATAGAACACAAGAAAGTAGATAAAACCAAGCATGGAACATCAAAAATTATAGATACATTTGCAATGTATCAACATCCCCAAGCTTAACTCCTGCTCGTCCTCGAGTAGGTAAGTGATAAAAAGAAAGAATAATTTTTGAGGTGACATGCACCATCAAAGACTTGATCAAAGTATTTGTAAAACATTCAAAGCTGGGATCATAGTACTTCAATCATAACATGAAAGACAAGGTTCTAGCAATAAGACAAAGAAACTATGATGCAACATGAAAAGGCACAAACAAAAGATTCATGAATAATAATGCTTTGCAATACGTTTGTTTGTTTCACATAAAGAAAACATAGGTAGCAAATATAAATGCATAGGACACCTTCAAAGTTCATAAGAGTGACTAGATACAAATAGTTTAAAACAAGCAATATCAAGTTATGCATCAATCAACTAGTCTTGGGACAATGCACATAGAACTAAGAATGGCCACTATGCTCTCAAAGTAGGTGCATAAAGGTAGACGGTGGAGATGATGACCCACAAGTATAGGGGGTGTATCGTAGTATTTTCGATAAGTAAGAGTGTCAAACCCAACGAGGAGCAGAAGGTGCTGGCTAGTGGAATAGATCAGGAATTCTCTGCAAATACTTAGCAAATGGATTTTTAGGGGTTTTTGATAAAGCAAGTAAACAAAGTACGAGTATATAAAAGACAGTAGGAATAAATGCAGCAAATGGCCCAATCCTTTATGCAGCAAACGACAAACCGGTTGTATTACTTAAGATGACCAAACGTTCTCGAGGACACATGGGAAGACTGTCAAGTGCTTTCGCTTCATATAGTTGATTAATCTTCTTTAGCTTGCTAAGTGTTGTGTGGGTGAACCTGTGCTAATGTACCGACCTTCCTAGGACTAATACATACTTGTGATTATACCCCTTGCAAACATCTGTAAGTACAAGAAAGTAATTAAGGTAGAAACCTAACCACATCTTTAAACTCTAAGACCCTTACGTCCCTTGTGCAATGGTTTCCTAACGGGGGTTCAGGTTTCTGTCGCTCCGGCAACCCCAAAGATTAGTAGCCAAATACACAATGCATTCCCCTAGGCCCATATAGGTGAAGTGTCGTGTAGTCGATGTTCACATGACACCACTAGAAGAAGTACACCACAACTTAAATATCAAACTATTGAATCTTCCTCAACACAACTCCACTACTAACAACATGACTTCTCCCATGTCCTCAATAACAAAACGAACTACTCACAAGACATCATATGGATCATGATCAGAGATGGAATAATGATGTATAACAATCTGAACATAAACAATAATTCAATGGTTCACTCAATAGCCTCAACTACAAAGAGTAATCAACATCGGGAAAGTTTCCCCTATGAACTATGCAAGATTCAACTCAATTGTTACAGCAATATGGAGATGGTGATGAGGGTGCTGTTGATGATGATGGTGGTGATGATGATGATGATCCCGATGAAGTCCAGCTTGATGGTGGGGTTGATGGCGGCGATCTCCCCTCTCCGGGAAGGAATTCCCCTGGCAGAAATTTGTCTGCCGGAGAGATCTTTCTCTCTCGGTGTTTTCCGCCACGCAGAGGCGGCGGAATCTTTCTGTGGTCGCTCCGTGAGTCTTAGGGTTTCGGGAGGATAATATACGCCAGGGGGAGTGCCAGGGGTGGACCAGGGCGGCCACACCACCTGGTGGCGCGGCCCAGGGTGGCCCGCGCCAGGGGGTGGTGTGGGCCCTCTGTGGCCCATCTCCAGCTCCCCTTCTGGCTTCCTTCGTCTTATGGAAAAATAGGATTTTCCGTATATTTTCCTGGATTTTCTGATCTTCACTAATTTTGCCTCCAAACAGCACCTTTTCCATCAAAATCCTGACTGCAGCGGTCCATGCTCCAAAAGTCATCAACCATGCAAAAACAGATGAAATAACATAAGTATCACCTCTCAATACGAAATATATCAATGAATAACAGTGAATTATGACATAGAATAGTGATGCAAAATGGACGTATCAGGAGACTCAATATATTGGTGGAAGAAAGGCCTTCATAGAAGGAAGTAGGAATTCAAGTCTCATAAAGAGCTTCCAAAAATTATGGTACTTATAGCTTTAAGCTCTCATTTCCCCTATCATAAGCATCTTGAAAGTGATTAAGGTTAAAGTGACACAACTAAGAGGATATGCTTGACAAGTTATAAACCAAAATCTCATGCCCCTTACTTACGAAGACCGAACCTCATGCTACTCAACTTTAGTCACAAGTAAGCTCTTGTCATTGTAAGTACATATGTATCATAAAGAACATTAACGGGTACCCCTTGCACATGATACAGGAGCTATCCCATAATCAAAATGACAAGGCAAGCAGACAATGAGCATCTCAGCGATCTTTTTATTTGCTATTTGCATAGGTTTTTATTGAGGATGCTTCATAGATTGCTCATTATGGTGATGTTGCAAGTTTCCACCATGATTAGGCATGGCTTAGGCTAGCGGCCCAGGCGTTTCTCTAACACACATACAAACTCCATGATCTTACAAGTTCCACCTTTATTTCACACCGCCGGGATCCATAAGAAAAAGAACATGATATCAACGGGGTACAAAGTACAAGTGCAATGTTGAAAGCGTTCCCCATGATACATGGTTCTGCTAATTTCAACTTATAAAGCGCAAGCATATACGCAACAAAGAAGGAACCAATGGTTCAAGTTTATTAGATGCAAAAAAAGTAAAGTGTGCCATCAAGTTCGTGAGAGCTTTAATCACTAGTTTTCTCATAACAAGTTTAATTTGGAAGGTAAAAAAAGCATGAATATACTTGGAATAGCATAAGCTAGTAGGTAGGTATGGTGGACTCTTTGGAATAACTTGGTTTAGGGAGTTGGATGCATGAGTGGAACTTATACTTGGTTGTGGAGGCTAGCAAAAGACTGGGAGCGACAAACTAAGAGAGCAATAATGGCCATAATCATGCAGAGCGACAAAACATCATTGATCAAAGCATAAAGTGATACTACAAGTTGAAAACTAAAGGATCATAAAGGCTATGGTGACTTGTAATAGTCATAACAAGGTGTGAGCATGCGCCAAGTCAACCCAAATAAAGCATCAAAGGAGAATACCACTATACTATGCTTTAATATGCTAAAACAACGCATGATTCATCCAAGGCACATTAAGCAATCTCAATTGTTTATAACAAGTCATGCTACAGCAAAGAATACTAAGCATAAAGCCAAAACAATATCAAGCATGGCATGACAGAGCATAGGCCACAGTCAAAAACAAGCTCTTTTTAACACTTAAGCATGAACTTTCCTACTCTTTTCCAAACCAAACCAAACTATTTGAAAACCAATGTATGAAAGAGGGGGTCCAACCAATTTATTCAGAAAACTAATCAAACAAAGCAAACGAAAAACCAAAACAAAAACAAAAAAGAAGACGCTCCAAGAACAACACAACTGTGCATGAAACAATAAAAATGAAGCGTTTGGAAGAAACCTGGGATTTTTATTGATGAAGAGGGGATGCCTTGGGAATCCCCAAGCTTTGACGCTTGTACTTCTTGGATATTTATTGGGGTGACATGCGTGGCATCCCCAAGCTTGAGCTTTAGTCCATCCTTCATCTCATTACTCATTTCTTCCATACACCTGAAAATTTTCCTTCATACAAAACTTCACACAATCTTTTATTAGCAACATTACTGCACTCAAGATAATAAGTCTTAAGGTTCAGTTCTAACACCAATAAACTTACATTAGAACACTAGCTACTGAAGCACTTCCCTCAAAAAGCACAATTCCCCAAAAGAACTCAAAAAGGAACCAACAAGAAGCAAATGCAGAAAATGGCAGAAATCTGTCAAAACAGACCAGCAGGTAAATACGAATTTTTTCGAAGACCTTCTGTTACTCAAATCAAAAAGTTTTGAACTAACGAAAGTTAGATAACAACCTGGGGCAGAAGCACAACAATTCATGCCTCAAAAGGACGTTCAGAGATTTTACACGAATTTTTACGGTGAAGCACAGAAATCTGTTTCGGGACATCAACTTTCCCAATCATTACTTCTCTGTCATTAGAGGTTACTCTTGGCACAAAAAGCAAATAAAAAGGATAAGGAGCGGTTATTTCTGAAGTAATAACTTCCAAGACTCATCTAAAACTTTTGGGTTATCTCCCAATAAGTACTTTTCTTTAACGCCTTTAAGTTAGGCATGATAGTTTGAGAAGATGGTCACATAGGAAACATGAATTGAAGTAAAAGAGAGCATCAAGAAGCAATTTCAAAACACATTTAAGTCTAACCCACTTTCTATGCATAGGAATCTTTTATCCAAATAAATTCACAAAGAACAAAGTGACAGGCACAGGGAGATAAAACATGAGTAACTTCAAAACTTTCAGCACATAGAGAGGTGTTTCGGTACCATGAAAACTTTTACAACCATATTTTCCTCTCTCATAATAATTTTCAGTAGCCTCATGAATAAACTCAACAATATAACTATCACATAAAGCATGCTTTTCATGATCTACAAACACTAGAGCTTTATTATAAACATTTTCAAAAGAATCCTCAGGAACATGACATTCGTCCTCCTTTGGTAAGCACGGGGGACAATCAAATAATGTAAAGGGTAAAGAGTTACTCTTATTAGAAGGTAGGAATGGGTAGATCAATTCTTCCTCCTCTTGATCATCACTCTCCTCCTCTTTTTCATCCAATGAGCTTCCAATTTCAGCAATTTCTTCTTCCATAGGCTCCTATAAGGCATTAGTCTCTTCCATTGGTGGAGAACATTTATTAAGATATTCAAGACTATAGCCATTTTCTACCTTGTAATTATCAAAGAAAAATTTAAGTATATCATAAACCTCATATTTATAAGGTGAATCATCAGTATTTTCAAGCAAACTAGCAAGTTCAAATGCACACTTCCAAGCAATAAATTCTTCAATTTGTTCCACATCATAAAAGTCATAATTCCCTTTAACATAAGAAGATATGGTAACATTATAATTATACTCACATTGAAAAGGGAGGTGTTTATACCTCCTACAGCAACAAGATTTATCAAAGCAATAAGTAACATTACAAGTAGAGCACACGTTTATAGCAATGGTATACAATTTATCAATTTGTTCCCATAAGTGTTTCCCTTTTTGTGACAAGCGGTGTTCCTTATAATAATATTTTTATTCTTCCATGAACCCACCTTGCCAATAAGATATAATTTCAAAGAAACCAACCATTGATAGAAAGCATGATAAAGCAAGACACTAACAGACCAACGAAAATGACAACTATAGTAGGAACTAATTTTTTTGTGTTTTTGATAAAGAAACAAGCAAACAAAACAAAAAGAAACTAAGAAAAAGAAAAATAACAAAGTAATGAGATTGGTTATGAGGGACTCCCCTTGTGAAGATGTCCTTGACTCCCCGGCAACGGCGCCAGAAAAAGCTTGATGATAGCCCAAATATTTCGACCTTGTTGGGGAACCCCAAGAGGAAGGTATGATGAGCACAACAGCAAGTTTTCCCTCAGTAAGAAACCAAGGTTATCAATCCAGTAGGAGCAAGGAAACACACCAAAGGTGTAGCTAGCTGAACGTTGGCAGGGCGCACTACCGGTGCCAGCAGCAACATGGAGACCTACACAACACAACCATAGAACTCTGCCCCCAGCTTACGATGAGGTTGTAAATCTCACCGGTTTTGCTGAAAACAAAGGATTAAACGTATCGAATGGAAGGAAGTAATAGTTTGCGGAAAGTAAACACAAAGCAGTAAACAGTTTGTAGATTGTATGTAAAAGAAAGGACCGGGGTCCATAGTTCACTAGAGGTGGCTCTCCTTAAGATAGATAACATGCTGGGTGAACAAATTACAGCGGGGCAATTGACAAACATCGAGAAAGCATACAAGCATATACTAATCATCTTGACTCCTTTGGAACTTGATTGGGCATTACAACATTATACATAGACCGCCATCCAATTGCATCTATGACTAATAATCCACCTTCAGGTTATCATCCGAACCCCCTCTAGTATTAAGTTGCAAGCAACAGATTATTGCTTTACGAATTGTGTGTAAAGTAAACAATACAATTGTTCTATGAACAAAGGATTGTTGTTTTCTCCCTAGTAGCAACAACACATCTCGTACCTTAGAGATTTCTGTCACTTCCCCAGATTACTAGAGGCATGAACCCACTATCGAGCATAAATACTAACTCTTGGAGTTGCTAGCATCTACTTGGCCAAGATAGCTACTAACAACGGAAAGCATGCAAGATCTCAAATAACAAAGACATGATAGAATCAATAATCAATATGAAATAGCATCTCAATATCCATCGGATCCCCGCAAACACAACATGTATGGATTACAAATAGATGATCTTGATCATGAACGGAGCTCACAAGATCTAGACATGAAAGCACAAAGGAGGAGAACCAGCCATCTAGCTACTACATGGACCCCTAGTCTAGAGATGAACTACTCACGCATCACACCGGAGGCTTGCATGGTGATGAAGAAGGCCTCTAGGGTGAATTCCCCTCTCCGGCAGGGTGCCGGGAAGAGCTTTAGATCCCTCCCGATCTAGGGATGGAGATGACGGCTGACTCTGACTCTTTCGTGGATTTTGATCCGGTACTTAGGGTTTTGGCCCCGAGGAAATATATAGGAAGGAGAGGCCGAGGGTGCTGGGTCGGCAGACCACCTGGCGGGCCAGCCTGGCCATGCCTGGTGGTGTGGCCGGCCCCCAGCCCTTCTCCGTCTCGTATTCTGGCATCTGATGTCTTCCAAAAAAATAGGCACTTTGGCTTTTGCCCCGTCCAATTCCGAGAATATTCATTTTCTAACTTTCTTGGAACCAAAAATAGCAGAAAACAGGCAGCTGGCACTGTGGCTCTTGTTAATAGGTTAGTCCAAGAAATCATATGAAAAGTACTCCAAAGTGTGGACAAAACACAAGAAAGTAGATAAAACCAAGCATGGAACATCAAAAATTATAGATAGATTTGCAATGTATCAGAGGGCAGGTCAGCCATTGCCTGAGGCAGGGACTTGGCCACCTCAGGAGACTCCTCCGAAGCCCCCCGTTCCGTCCTGGGGTCATCTGCCTAGGGTGGAGAGGAGGAGGGCGAGACTGTCCATGGTAGGGCAGGCGCGTCGTCAAGCTCCATCAGCAAGTCCCTATCAGTGCGGTTGAAGAAGAAGTGTGGGATCGACACAGGGAACACGGAAGAGTCTGGGCAGAGGATGCGTAGACGGATTGCCCTGTGCCCTAGGAGAGAGCGAGTGTCCACGTCGAGGAACTTGCCCACTATCTGGGCAATGAGAGCAACAATCCACTCCGGCCTCGCCTCCATTAGGACCCCAGACAGGCGAATCCATACCTCAGACAGTGTAGCCGTCTGCTCATGTGCAACATAGGATGGCCTGATCAGAACCTTCAACTCGTGGATCGGAAGGGTGAAGGAGGCTCCTATGGCGCACATGCGCATCGTCACCATGGAGGGGAACGCCACTGCAAACTCGGTGGCCGAGACCCTCCGTACTAGCCACTTGTGCCCTAGGAGGACCTCACAGAGCTCCTGGTGGATCAAGTCCTCCGTCACCTCAACCTGCAGGGGCGATCCTGCTCCAGAATCGTCACCATCACCAAGGTCTCCTGGACCGTCATCTAGACGCCGCCATGTCGATGTGGTAGAAGCCACCGTTGACCCCGTGCCCATAGTACCGGAGTCACTCATGACCACCACGAGGTGCAGGCGACTAACCACACCCACGGGAGTCCCTGACAATGGATCACCCAGTCCCAAAGTGGAAGGCGCAGCGGGGGACAACTTCTTCTTCTTCTTAGGCTTCTTCTTCTGCTGAGCCCCTGCGGGGCTAGCCCCGGCCGCCCCAGGAATGGCCGAGGAGGTCAGGGCCGGGCAGGAGCTCTGACCGTCATGCAAGTTGGCCATGTCCGAGCGTCCCGGCTCGCCCCTAGCTCCCTGCACACCCCACCCGCGCGACAAGGGCTTGCTGCCCAATAGTGCTTCCTGTCGGTCTGCCTCTGGAGAAGGGTCCCTGCCCCCACACGCGGCTGTGCCTTGATGGCTCAATGCACGGCGCCCAAAAAAATGCTTGATGGTGGTGTTGATTTAGAGCTCGTTGGGAACCCCAAGAGGAAGGTATGATGAGCACAGCAGTAAGTTTCCCTCAGTTATGAAACCAAGGTTTAATCGAACCAGTAGGAGCAAGGAAACACCTCAAAGGTGTTACTAGCTGAGCTTTAATGAGGCACTACGGTGCTAGTAGCAACATGGAGACCTGCACAACACAACCACAGAACTTTGTCCCCAACTTCCGATGAGGTTGTCAATCTCACCGTGTTTTGCGGAAAACAAAGGATTAAACGTATCGAATGGAAAGAAGTAAAAGTTTGCAGAAAGTAAACACAAAGCAGTAAAAGATTGTAGATTGTATGTAAAAGACAAGGATCGGGATCCATAGTTCACTAGAGGTGGCTCTCCTTAGATAGAGGACATGCTGGGTGAACAAATTACAGCGGGGCAATTGACAAACACCGAGAAAGCAATACATGCATATACTAATCATCTTGACTCCTCTGAGACTTGATTGGGCATTACAACATAATACATAGACCGCCATCCAACTGCATCTATGACTAATAATCCACCTTGGTTATCATCGAACCCCTCTAGTATTAAGTTGCAAGCAGATTATTTCTTCTGAACTGCGTGTAAAGTAAACAATACGATTGTTCTATGAACAAAGGATTGTTGTTTTCTCCCTAGTAGCAACAAGACATTTAGTAGCTTAGAGATTTGTCACTTCCCAGATTACGGAGGCATGAACCCACTATCGAGCATAAATACTAACTCTTGGAGTTGCTAGCATCTACTTGGCCAAGATAGCTACTAACAACGGAAAGCATGCAAGATCTCAAATAACAAAGACATGATAGAATCAATAATCAATCTGAAATAGCATCTCAATATCCATCAGATCCCCGCAAACACAACATGTATGGAATTACAAATAGATGATCATGATCATGAATGGAACTCACAAGATCTAAACATGAAAGCATAAAGGAGGAGAAACCAGCCATCTAGCTACTACATGGATCCGTAGTCCAAGGAGGAACTACTCACGCATCACACCGGAGGCTTGCATGGTGATGAAGAAAGCCTCCAGGGTGAATTCCCCTCTCCGACAGGGTGCCGGGAAGAGCTTTAGATCCCTACCCATCTAGGGATGGAGATGATGGCGGCTATAGACTCTTTCGTGGATTTTTGATCGGGTACTTAGGGTTTTCGTCCCGAGGGCAACTTATAGGCGGAAGGAGAGGCCGAGGGGGTGCCGAGAGCCACCACACCACCCCCTGGCGTGGGCCAGGCCTGGCCGCACAGCCAGGTGGTGTGGTCGGCCCCTGGCCCCTCTTCGTCTCGTATTCTGGCACTTGATCCCTTCTGGAAAAATAGACACTGTGGCTTTTGTCCCGTCCAATTCCGAGAATATTCATTTTCTGACTTTCTTGGAACCAAAAACAACAGAAAACAGGCAGCTGGCACTGTGGCTCTTGTTAATAGGTTAGTCCAAGAAATCATATGAAAAGTACTCCAAAGTTGGAACAAAACACAAGAAAGTGGATAAAACTAAGCATGGAACATCAAAAATTATAGATACATTTGCAATGTATCATGCCTGTCCCAGCTCCCTTCTCTCTTGATAAGGGAGGATAACGGGAAGGCTGACGATGGCCAGGTGCGCGTGGTTGCAGCGGGGAACGATGGTGCTGGTGGCGGTCCTGTCCCATCTGGCTTCGGGCCGATGTCTAGCATCGCAGGGATCACGGAAGATGGCCGTCGTTGACATGAGGCGGCGGGCTCTGGCGGGGAGGGGAGTCGCGGCGACAGGGAGAGAGATCCCTTCAGCGCGGGGAGGCCTCACGAGGCAGGGGCAGGTTTCGGGGGTGCTTTGGTGCGGCCTCTTGTAGGAGCGCATCGAAGAGGGTGGCCGGGATGGCGGTAGGAGAGGTCGCGGTGGTGGAGCCCTGGGATAAAACGGTGGCATCAGGGTGGATGGGGGATGGGTGGTTCGTGACGAGGCGGGGTGCTTTGGTGGGGATGTTGGGACAAACCCTAACACTCCCCAGGACCTTGAGGACGTGGGCTTGGTACCGGGCCTTTACCTCGAAGCGGCACGCGGGCCTCTAGGAGGCTAGAGCCCATTATTAGCCTGCGAACCGCGTGCTGGACAGCCTAAGGGGCACGTCCAGGGACCCTCCATCCCCTGTGGTGCCGTTAGCGAGGTATGATGTGATCCAAGCAGACGCGCTCCCCAGCCGCCATGGGCGGGCAAGGCCGCCTACCACCCTGCATGGGGCGTGCTAGGGAGAGGAAGTCCCCTAGCGACGATTGGCGAAGAGGAGAGAAGGCGTGTGAGCAAGATGCCTAAGACGGCGAGGTCCCAGCTTGATGGTGCCGGGGAGGGTGGTTCCTGTGCCACCAAGGCCCCCTCGTCCCCATCTTCCTTGACATCGCCCCAACGGCGGCCCTATAGGTTTCCCGTGGCCGCCAATTCCTCCGGCGAGAGTGGGGGAAGCTCCGGTTGGAGTGGAGATATGGCCAAAGGTGTCTCCTTGGGCGGCAAGGGGGCCTTCCTGGTCACCGGTGACCCGCGGGGAGAGTGCACATAGTCAGATCTTACCTGGCGGCCAACGAGGACGCGGTGGGCAGGGAAGGATACGGCAATGCCCTCACAGACAAACTCACCTCAAAGCAGCGGTCGCGTGTCAATCTTGACCGCCGTGTCATTGAGGAGGACGAGCCTCCGATATCCCGCACGAAGGAGGAGAATCATTGGCTCAGGCGACTGGCGACAGCCCAGGAAAACGGACACCGTTGTGGTGCACCACCGGCGTGGCGGGGCGCGGTCGCGGGGTGGCCATGAGGCCATGTCGCACAGGGGATAGAGAGGGGCAGGCGCAAGGGGCGGCGTGGGAGGGGAGTGCTGACTACGGAGCGGAGGCCCAGCTACTGGCCGCCGGTGCCACGCGATGGCAGGGCGGCCTGCTCACGTGGGTGATACGTTGCTAATGTATCCATAATTTTTGATGTTCCATGCTTGGTTTTATCTACTTTCTTATGTTTTGCCCACACTTTGGAGTACTTTTTATACACTTTCTTGACTAACCTATTAACAAGATGCCATAGTGCCAACTGCATGTTTTCTGCTATTTTTGGTTCCAGGAGAGTCAGAAAATGAATATTCACGGAATTGGACGGGACAAAAGCCAAAGTCAGTTTTTCACCGAGGGGGACATGGAGCCAGAATACGAGACGGAGAGGGGCCGGGGGCGGCCACACCACCTGGTCGCACGGCCAGGCCTGGCCTGCGCTAGGGGGTGGTGCAGCCACCTAGAGCACCCCCTCAGCCTCCCCTTTCGCCTATAAGATGCCTCCGATACAGAAACCCTAAGTACCCGATCAAAATTCCACGAAAGAGTCTATAGCCGCCGTCATCTCCATCTCTAGATCGGGAGGGATCTGAAGCTCTTCCTGGCACCCTGCCAGAGGGTAGAATTCACCCTGGAGGCCTTCTTCATCATCATGCAAGCCTCCGGTGTGATGCGTGAGTAGTTCCTCCTTGGACTACGGGTCCATGTAGTAGCTAGATGGTTGGTTCTTCTCTTTTGTGCTACCATGTGTAGATCTTGTGAGCTCCATTCATGATCAAGATCATCTATTTGTAATCCTACATGTTGTGTTTGCGGGGATCCGATGGATACTGAGATGCTATTTCAGATTGATTATTGATTCTATCATGTCTTTGTTATTTGTGATCTTGCATGCTTTCCATTGTTAGTAGCTATCTTGGCCAAGTAGATGCTAGCAACTCCAAGAGTTAGTATTTCTGCTCGATAGTGGGTTCATGCCTCTAGTAATCTGGGGAAGTGACAAAAATCTCTAAGGTACTAGATGTGCTTTGCTACTAGGGAGAAAACAACAATCCTTTGTTCATAGAACAATCGTATTGTTTACTTTACACGCAATGCGTAATGCAATTATCTGTTGCTTGCAACTTAATACTGGAGGGGGTTCGGATGATAACCTGAAGGTGGATTTTTAGTCATAGATGCAGTTGGATTACGGTCTATGCATAATGTTGTAATGCCTAATCAAATCTCAAAGGAGTCAAGAAGTTTAGTATATGCATGTATGCTTTCTCGATGTTTGTCAATTGCCCCGTTGTAATATGTTCACCCAACATGTCATCTATCTTAAGGAGAGCCACCACTAGTGAACTATGGACCCTGATCCTTTCTTTTACCATCCATCTACAACTGTTTACTACTTTCTGTTTACTTTCTGCAAACTATTACTTTCTTCCACACAATACGTTTAATCCTTTGTTTTTAGCAAAACCGGTGAGATTGACAACCTCACTGTAAGTTGGGGGCAAAGTTTTGTGGTTGTGTTGTGCAGGTTTCCATGTTGCTGCTAGCACTAGTAGTGCATGATACATTGCTAACGTATCCATAATTTTTGATGCTCCATGCTTGGTTTTTTCTACTTTCTTTTGTTTTGTCCACACTTTGGAGTACTTTTCATAAGATTTCTTGGACTAACCTATTAACAAGAGCCATAGTGCCAGCTGCCTGTTTTCTGTTGTTTTTGGTTCTAGGAAAGTTAGAAAATGAATATTCTCAGAATTGGACGGGACAAAAGCAAAAAGTCAGTTTTTCACCGAGGGACACAAGGAGCCAGAATATGAGACGGAGAGGGGCTGGGGCCTGGCCACACCACCTGGCCACACGGCCAGGCTTGGCCCACACCAGGGGGTGGTCTGGCCGGCCCAGGCACCCCCTCGGCCTCTCCTTCTGCCTATATATTGCCTCCGATACAGAAACCCTAGGTACCCCGATCAAAATTCCATGAAAGAGTCTGTAGCCGCCGTCATCTCCATCCCTAGATCGGGAGGGATCTGAAGCTCTTCCCGGCACCCTATCGGAGAGGGGAATTCACCCTCGAGGCCTTCTTCATCATCACGCAAGCCTCCGGTGTGATGCGTGAGTAGTTCATCTCTGGACTATGGGTCCATGTAGTATCTAGATGGCTGGTTCTCCTCCTTTCTGCTATCATGTTTAAATCTTGTGAGCTCCGTTCATGATCAAGATCATCTATTTGTAATTCATACATGTTGTGTTTGCGGGGATCCGATGGATATTGAGATGCTATTTCAGATTGATTATTGATTCTATCATATCTTTGTTATTTGTGATCTTGCATGCTTTCCGTTGTTAGTAGCTATCTTGGCCAAGTAGATGCTAGCAACTCCAAGAGTTAGTATTTATACTCGATAGTGGGTTCATGCCTCTAGTAATCCGGGGAAGTGACAGAAATCTCTAAGGTACTAGATGTGTTGTTGCTACTAGGGAGAAAACAACAATCCTTTGTTCATAGAACAATCATATTATTTACTTTACACGCAATTCGTAATGCAATTATCCATTGCTAGCAACTTAATACTGGAGGGGGTTCGGATGATAACCTGAAGGTGGATTATTAGTCATAGATGCAGTTGGATGGCGGTCTATGTATAATGTTGTAATGCCCAATCGAATCTCAAAGGAGTCAAGATGAGTAGTATATGCTTGTATGCTTTCTCGATGTTTGTCAATTGCCCCGCTGTAATTTGTTCACCCAACATGTCATCTATCTTAAGGAGAGACACCACTAGTGAACTATGGACCTCGGTCCTTTCTTTTACCTTCAATCTACAATCAACTGTTTACTGCTTTGTGTTTACTTTCTTTAAACTATTACTTTCTTCCACTCAATACGTTTAATCCTTTGTTTTCAGCAAAACCGGTGAGATTGACAACTTCATCGCAAGTTGGGGGCAGAGTTCTGTGGTTGTGTTGTGCAGGTCTCTACGTTGCTATTGGCACCGGTAGTGCGCCCTGCCAAAGTTCTGCTAGCAACACCTTTGGGGTGTTTCCTTGCTCCTACTGGATTGATAACCTTGGTTTCATAACTGAGGGAAAACTTGATGCTGTGCTCATCATACCTTCCTCTTGGGGTTCCCCAACGAGCTCGATATATTTTGGGCCATCAGTGCGCCCTGCCAAAGGCCAGCTAGCAATACCTTGGAGGTGTTTCCTTGCTCCTACTGGTTCGATAACTGAGGGAAACTTCCTGGTGTGCTCATCATACCTTCCTTTTGGGGTTCCCCAACGAGCTCGATATCAACCACGAGTCAGCAAGTACTTTTCTGGCATTGTTGCCGGGGAGTCAAGGGCATCTTCACAAGGGGAGTCCCTCACAACCAATCTCTTTACTTTGTTTTTTTTGTTTTGCTTAAGTTTATTTGTGCTTTGTTTGCTTGTTTCTTTATCTAGAACACAAAAAAATAGTTGTACTAGTTTGCTTTCTTTATTAAAAACACAAAAAATGACTACTCTTGAAAACACTAAGTTGTGTGACTTCACTAGCACCAACAACAATGATTTCATGTGCACACCTATTGCTCCACCTTTTCCTGAAGCTACTTTCTTTGAAATTAAACCTGCTTTACTCAATCTTGTTATGAGAGAACAATTTTCTGGTATTGGTACTGAAGATGCTGCTGATCATCTGAATAACTTTGTTGAACTTTGTGAGATGCAAAAGCATAGGGATATAGATGGGGATATTATTAAGCTTAAATTGTTTCCTTTCTCTTTGAGAGGAAAAGCTAAAGAATGGTTGCAATCCCTAACTAGGAATAGTATTGATTCTTGGACTAAATGCAAAGATGCTTTCATTGGAAAATATTATCCTCCTGCTAAGATTATATCTATGAGAAGTGAAATAATGAAGTTTAAACAATCTGATAATGAACATGTTGATCAAGCTTGGGAATGAATGAAATCTTTGGCAAAGAATTGTCCCACTCATGGACTGGCTGCTTGGATGATTGTCCAAACCTTTTATGCAAGATTGAACTATTCTTCAAGAAATCTACTGGATTCTGCTGCTGGAGGTACCTTTATGACCATTACTTTGGGTGTTGTAACAAAGCTTCTGGATAATATGATGGTTAACTATTCTGAATGGCACACTGAAAGAGCTCCACAAGGTAAGAAGGTAAATTCTGTTGAAGAAACCTCCTCCTTGAGTGATAAAATTGATGTTATTATGTCTATGCTTGTTAATGGGAAAGCTCATATTGATCCAAATCATGTTCCCTTAGCCTCATTGGTTGCTCAAGAAGAGCAAGTTGATGTGAACTTTATAAGAAATAACAATTTAAGCAACAATGCTGATGGTAATAACAATTATAGGCCTTACCCTCCTAATAATACCTATGGTTATAATGGCAAACTTGGAATACCTAGTGAAGGAAGAATTTTAGAAGTTGAAAGAGCCACTAAAAACTTCATGCAAATGTAATATGAACAAAATAAATTATTTACTAAAACTATGGAGGAACAATCTACCATTTTGAAGAATATTATTCATCAACTTGAGAGTTTGAATAGGGAAATTCCTAGTTTGCAATTGAAACTCTCTAATGCTGAAAGAAATATATCATCTTTGTCTGAAGCACAATCCTCTTTGATTAATAAAATGGCCGCTAAACCTGAAACTATTGATAATCCCTTTGCTGCTACTAATGCCATACAAGTTAGAATTGATGAAAATGTTAGACTATTAGTTGAATTGCATGCTAAGTGGGAAAGAGAAGATGAAATTGCTAGAAACAATAGTGTTTCTACTATCACTACCATTAGTGTTGAAGCTAGTAATAGCTCTACTACTTTAGATGATAATTATGATTTTGATCTTGATGGTTGCAATATCTCTGAAGTAATTAAGTTCCTGCAAAAGCTTGCTAAAAGTCCTAATGCTAGTGCTATGAATATGGCCTTTGCAAAACACATTACTGATGCTCTCATAAAAATTCAAGAAGAAAAGATAAAACATAAAGCTTCTATTCCTATAAAACAAGAAGATGGTTGGGAACCCATCATTAATATGAAAGTGAATGATTTTGATTTCAAAGCTTTATGTGATCTTGATAGTAGTGTTTCTATTATGCCTAGAATGATTTATGATATGCTTGATTTTCCACCATTGGAAGATTGTTATTTGAATGTCCCACTTGATGATAATGCTAAAAAGAAACTCATGGGGAGTATTAATGATGTTCTTATTATGGTTAACAATGCATATGTCCCCGTTGATTTCTATGTTTTGGATGTTGAATGCAATGCTTCTTGTCCTATTACTTTGGGAAGACCTTTTCTTAGAACTGTTGGTGCTATTATTGATATGAAAGAAGGCACCATTAAATATCAACTCCCACTCAAGAAAGGTATAGAACACTTCCCTAAGAAGAGAGAGAAGATTTCTTTTGCCTCTCCTATGAAAACAAAATTTGCTCTTAATGCTTCTTCATTTGAGAACACTTGATTCTTTTTCTTGCTTCTTATGCCTAACTTAAAGGCGTTAAAGAAAAGTACCTATTGGGAGATAACCCAAAAGTTTTAGATGAGTTTTAAAAGTTATTGCTTCAGTAATAACCTCTCCTTATCCTTTTTATTTGTTTTTTGTGCAAAGAGTAACCTCTAATGAGAGAGAAGTAATGATTGGGAAAGTTGCTGTCCCGAAACAGATTTTTGTGCTTCACCGTAAAAATTCGTGTAAAATCTCTGTACGTTGTTTTGAGGCGTGAATTTTGGTGCTTCTGACCCAGGTTGTTATCTAACTTTTGTTAGTTCAACACTTTTCTATTTGAGCAACATAAGATCTTCGAAAAAATTGGTTTTTACCTGTTGGTCTGTTTTGACAGATTTCTGCCATTATTTGCATTTGCTTCTTGTTGGTTCCTCTTTGAGTTCTTTTGGGGAATTGAGCTTTTTGAGGGAAGTGCTACAGTATCTTGTGTTTTAATGGAAGTTTTATTGGTGTTTAAACTTAACCTAAAGACTTATTATATTGAGTGCACTAATGTTGCTAATAAGGATTGTGTGAAGTTTTGTATGAAGGAAAAATTTCAGGTGTATGGAGAGAATGATGTAATGAGATGAAGAATGGACTAAAGCTCAAGCTTGGGGATGCCACCCCATGTGACCCCAAGAATTATCCAAGAAGTACAAGCGTCAAATCTTGGGGATGCCCATGGCATCCCCTTCTTCATCAATAAAAATCCCAGGTTTCTTCCAAACATTTCATTTTTATTGTTTCATGCACAATTGTGTTGTTCTTGGAGCGTCTTCTTTTTCAGTTTCGTTTTGGTTTTAGTTTGCTTGGTTTTCTTAGTTTTCTGAATAAATTGGTTGGACCCCCTCTTTCATAAATTTGTTTTCAAATAGTTTGGTTCGGATTGGAAAAAGAGTAGGAAAGTTCATGCTTAAGTGGTAAAAGGAGCTTGTTTTTGACTATGGCCTATGCTTTGTCATGCCATGCTTGATATTGTTCTGGCTTTATGTTTAGTGATCTTTGTTGTAGCATGACATGTTATAAACAATTGAGATTGCTTAATGTGCCTTTGAAAGAATCATGCGTTGTTTTAGCATATTAAAGCATAATATTGTGGTATTCTCCTTTGATGCTTTATTTGGGTTGACTTGGCGCATGCTCACACCATGTTATGACTATCGCAAGTCACCATAGCCTTTATGATCCTTTAGTTTTCGACTTGTAGTATCACTTTATGCTTTGATTAATGATGTTTTGTCGCTCTGCATGATTATGACCATTATTGCTCCCTTAGTTGGTCGCTCCCAGTCTTTTGCTAGCCTCCATAACCAATATGAGTTCCACTCATGCATCCAACTCCTAAAACCAAGTTATTCCAAAGAGTCCACCATACCTACCTATTAGCATTTGAATTTCCAAGTATATTCATGTTTGTATCTACCTTCCGAATTAAACTTGTTATGAGAAAACTAGTGATTAAAGCTCTCACGAACTTGATGGCACACTTTACTTTTCTTGCCCTTAATAAACTTGAACCATTGCGTCCATCTTTGTTGCGTATATGCTTGCGCTTTATAAGTTGAAGTTAGCAGAACCATGTATCATGGGGAACGCTTTCAACATTGCACTTGTACATTGTACCAAGTTGATATCATGTTCTTTTGCTTATGGATCCCGGCGGTGTGAAATAAAAGGGGAACTTGTAAGATCATGGAGTTTGTATTTGTGTTAGAGAAACGCTTGGGCCTCTATCCTAAGCCATGCCTAATCATGGTGGAAACTTACAGCATAACCATAATGAGCACTCTACGAAGCATCCTCAATAAAAACCTATGCAAATAGCAAATAAAAAGATCGCTGAGATGCTCATTGTCTGCTTGCCTTGTCATTTTGATTATGGGATAGCTCATGTATCATGTGCAAAGGGTACCCCGTTGGCGCTTCTCTATGATACATATGTACTTACAATGATAAGAGCGTATAACTTGTCAAGCATATCCTCTTAGTTGTGTCACTTTAACCTTAATCACCTAAAGATGCTTATGATAGGGGCAATAAGAGCTGAAAGCTAATAAGTACCATAATTTTTGGAAGCTCTTTATGAAACTTGAATCCATGCTTCCTCCTATGAAGGCCTTTCTTTTATTTTTATGTTGAGTCTCCACCTTCTATCTTTATGCACGTACTTTGAGAGAATAGTGGCCATTCTTAGTTCTATGTGCATTGTCCCAAGACTTGTTGATTGATGCATAATTTTGATATTGCTTGTTCTTAAACTATTTGTATCTAGTCACTCTTATGAACTTTGAAGGTGTCCTATGCATTTATGTTTTCTACTCTATGAGGGACAAGCCGAATGCCATTATGCTATGTTTTCTTTATGTGAAACAAACAAACGTCTTGCAAAGTACTGTTATTCATGAATCTTTTGTTTGTGCCTTTTCATGTTGCAACATAGTTGCTATGTCTTATTGTTAGAACTTTATCTTTCATGTTATGTTGAAGTACTATGATCCCATCTATGAATGTTTTACAAATACTTTGATCAAGTTTATGATGGTGTATATCACCTCAAAAATTATTCTTTCTTTTTATCACTTACCTACTCGAGGACGAGCAGGAGTTCAGCTTGGGGATGTTGATACGTTGCTAACGTATCCATAATTTTTGATGTTCTTGCTTGGTTTTATCTACTTTCTTATGTTTTGCCCACACTTTGGAGTACTTTTTATACACTTTCTTGGACTAACCAATTAACAAAATGCCAGAGTGCCAGCTGCCTGTTTTCTGCTGTTTTTGGTTCCAGGAGAGTCAGAAAATGAACATTCACGGAATTGGATGGGACAAAAGCCAAAGTCAGTTTTTCACCGAGGGGGACACAGAGCTAGAATATGAGACAAAGAGGGGCCAGGGGCGGCCACACCACCTGGCCGCGTGGTCAGGCCTGGCCCACGCCAGGGGTGGTGCGGCCACCCAGGGCACCCCCTCGGCCTCCCCTTTCTCCTATAAGATGCCTCCGATACAGAAACCCTAAGTACCCGATCAAAATTCCACGAAAGAGTCTGTAGCCGCGGTCATCTCCATCCCTAGATCGGGAGGGATCTGAAGCTCTTCCCGGCACCCTGCCCGAGGGTAGAATTCACCCTGGAGGCCTTCTTCATCATCATGCAAGCCTCCGGTGTGATGCGTGAGTAGTTCATCCTTGTGAAGGAAATATGCCCTGAGAGGCAATAATAAAGTTGTTATTATGTATTCCTTGTATATGATAGATGTTTATTTTGCATGCTATAATTGTATTGATAGGAAACATCAATACATGTGTGTTTAATAAACAAAAAGGGTTCCTAGTTATGCCTCTCTTATAGACTAGCTTGTTGATTAACAAGATGATCAAGGTTTCCTGATCATGGACATTGGATGTTGTTAATAACAAGGTCACAGCATTTGTGAAATGATGTGATGAACATTCATCCGAAGTATAGCATTACGATCAAGTCATTATGTTTATATTGCTATAACATCATACGAAGTAATCTTTATCCTTAGACCATGAGATCATGTTAATTGCTAACACCGGAAGGGTATCTTGATAACATCAAACGTCACATTGTAACAGGGTGACTATAAAGATGGATTCAGTACTACGAAGGTGTTATGTTGAGGCTCATGGATCAAGAGTGGAATTTGTCAATCCAGATGACGGATAGATATACTCTGGGCCCTCTCGGTGATATCACATTAGGATAGCTTGCAAGCAAGTGATGTGATCACTAGAATGTTATATCACGGGAACAAGAAAAGAGTGCATGTCGGTAACGAGATCAAACTAGGTATAGAGATACCGATGATCGAATCTCGGACATGTAATATATCGAGAGACAAAGAGATTTAGTTACAAGCGTTAAAGGTTCTCACGATCACAGGAGTCATCGTTGAATGTGTAGGAGTCAGTACAGATCTCCAGGTCCCGCTGCGGATTATTGATCGGAGAAGGGTCTCGATCATGTCTGCATTATTCGCGAACCGTAGGGTGGCACACTTAAGAGTTACCGGACACCATTTTGGAGCACATATGTTTCAGACGAAAGAATTGCAAAGCGCAGGAATTGTTTCAATAGAAACCAGAAATTGTTTCGGGTGAAATTGCAGAAGGTGGTTCTGCATGTGATATTGAAATATTGCAAGGGGCTATATGTGAATGTTTGTTAATTAAAGTAATTAACAAAATTCTGAATAAATTTAATAAAAAGAGTTTTATAAAATGAGAAAGCATTAAATTTGGAGAAATTTAATGCATTTAAAGTGGAGACTTTAAAAGGGAATGTGAAGAGGCATTTTAATGTGGAGGGGTTACCACCACATGAATGGGGGAGGTGAGGGGTCACCCCTCCCATGCGCCGGCCTTGGAGAGAGGGGGCACCCCCCCTCCTCCTATAAAAGTCTACCCATTCCCTCCTTCATCCTTACACCTCCTTGTGAAGGATCTCTCTCCCCCTCTAGAATTATTCCCCCATGGTCTCGGATTAGCGAGATACATGTTCCCGGTGGCATTTAAATGCGGAAGGAGTTCTTGCTTCATTGGATCGCTGGAGTGAGGAGGTGGAGGTTGTCTGTGGCTTGAACGTGTGTGCGAGTGCGGATGCGCTACTGAGTTGCGGCGCTCGGACTTCCTCACGATCTTGAGATCGGCAAGTGTACGACTACATCAACCACGAGTTCCTACTCGTTAACAAAACTCGCTGTCTTCGAGGGTAAGTTCTCCATGGATGTATGTTCACCCGTTGCTCTGTATCTAGTAGATAGATCTTGGCGTATAGTTCTCATCGTAGGAATTTTTTTGTTTTCTATGCTGCGGACCCAACACCTTGGACTACGGGTCCATGTAGTAGCTAGATGGTTGGTTCTTCTCCTTTGTGCTACCATGTGTAGATCTTGTGAGCTCCGTTCATGATCAAGATCATCTATTTGTAATCCTACATGTTGTGTTTGCAAGGATTCGATGGATATTGAGATGCTATTTCAGATTGATTATTGATTCTATCATGTCTTTGTTATTTGGGATCTTGCATGCTTTCCGTTGTTAGTAGCTATCTTGGCCAAGTAGATGCTAGCAACTCCAAGAGTTATTATTTATGCTCGATAGTGGGTTCATGCCTCTAATAATCTGGGGAAGTGACAGAAATCTCTAAGGCACTAGATGTGTTGTTGCTACTAGGGAGAAAACAACAATCCTTTGTTCATAGAACAATCGTATTGTTTACTTTACACGCAATGTGTAATACAATTATCTTCTGCTTGCAACTTAATACTAGAGGGGGTTCGGATGATAACCTGAAGGTGGATTATTAGTCATAGATGCAGTTGGATTACAGTCTATGTATAATGTTGTAATGCCCAATCAAATCTCAAAGGAGTCAGGATGTTTAGTATATGCATGTATGCTTTCTCGATATTTGTCAATTGCCCCGCTGTAATTTGTTTACCCAACATGTCATCTATCTTAAGGAGAGTCACCACTAGTGAACTATGGACCCCGGTCCTTTCTTTTACCATCAATGTATAAGCTTTACATCGCTTTACATTTACTCGCAAACTATTACTTTCTTCCACACAATACGTTTAATCCTTTGTTTTTAGCAAAACCAGTGAGATTGACAACCTCACTGTAAGCTGGGGGCAAAGTTCTGGGATTGTGTTGTGCAGGTTTTCACATTGCTGCTAGCACCGGTAGTGCGCCCTGCCAAAGACCAGCTAGCAACACCTTGGAGGTGTTTCCTTGTTCCTACTGGATTGATAACCTTGGTTTCATAACTGAGGGAAACTTACTGCTGTGCTCATCATACCTTCCTCTTGGGGTTCCCAACGAGCTCGTTATTACACGAGTCAGCAACGGGCAAGGTTTAGAAGCCGCATTGAGTCTCCCTCATCGCTTAATCCTCATATGGATAGATAAAAACCATTGTTGTCTAAACATATGGACTCACTGACTAGGCTCCTCCCGGACCAACGCAACCGAGGCCTATTTGGGGTCGGGCTTGCGCCCAGGAGGGGGGAGGGACAAAAAGTGGACATGCATCGTGTCCTCCTGTATCCTTCTCTAACCCACAGATCACCCACCCAACAACCATGGTCTTGTTAATAAGCTAAAAAGGATTGTAGTATGTGTGCATCCCCACACCGTACCTATCTCTACCCCACTCCGGTCACTACTTGTGCCCTAGACACCGGAGGAGGCTGACCTCGGGGATCTGTTCGAGCGGTCGAACCTCGACGTTGCCCTCTATGCCTCTACAGTGTAGGCCAGGCGTGATGCAGGCCCCACTATCGCCTCAGACCCCGTCAGTGCGTGCCAACCCATGGGACCCATGGATGTCGTGGCCTGACCAGGCAGACCAACCGGCGCTAACATCTTGCCTGTCACCATTGCCATCGTAGACACCCATCGTCATCAACATCGACGACGACGACTAATAGGCCACGCCAGCCAACTGGCGGGCATACTCTAGATACGTTTTTATCTATAATGTATTTGCAGTCCGGTTTTAGTTGTAGTTTAATTTTTATTATGCATTTTTTATTTCTTCGGCCACCTGTGCCCTCCGATCCTAATTATGTTTTCAGATTTGTGTAGATTTAGATATATCTAGCACTAAAACATGATTAAATACATCTAAATTTAAACAAATATAGGAAAATAATTAGGATCGGAGAGAGTATTTATAAAGTACGTAAATATTAGAAGATGAAAATGAGTGCGTTATGTCCAAAATGCACCGGCACTCTCGTATGCATGTGAGCATGCGCGGCGGCCGGGGCAGCAGTGTTTTTTTGGTAAACGGTCACACAGGCTTGGTCACTGCGATACCTTTAACATGTGTAGTATCATGGACAAAATTTTCATGAAAATATATTTTCATACATAAATAAGATAAACAAATGTTAAAATAAATGAGCATTTTTTTTTGCCTTTCCAGATACATGATTTTGTGATTTTTATGTAGCCTATAATGTAATGTATTATGTATCAAAACAACTCAGGTATGTAGATGACAGTGCATGTATCCATGTCAATTATTTTGAATTTGTTTAAACTTTAAAATGCCCTTTTTAAAATACAGTTTCAGTGACAACAAATATAGCAAAATCAGTACAATTGCAGTAAAAAAACTTTTTTTTTAAAATTCCACCGATCTATTAATAATCATCAACAACAGTACAAACAATCCCAAAAGTAATAAATATTATAAATAGGTTATTGGACCACCAAACGATGACTACATAAACTAGCACGAGCTGAAGGTGTAGGGGTTCGTAGCATGGAAAACAAAAATTTTCTATCGCATACAAACAAACAAGCCAAGATCTATCTACTAGATTGTAGCAACGAGTCGATAGAGGAACTCACCCTCGAAGATTCCAAAGCGTTTAACGAGAGCAGATTCTCGTGGGTGATGTAGTCGTACTCTTTCCGATCTCAAGATCGCAGAGCGATCCTTCCGGGCGCACGTTAAGGCGCTCCGTGGTCGGTCACACGTTCGGTACTCGGAAGACCTTCCTCTCCTTGTTCCAGCAGGCGGAGGTTGTAGCACTCTCCTCATGATTCCGGCAGACAACGGCGTGAATGCAGGAAGTAGAGGGAAATCCCGCAGGCTTCCTTAAGCCGGTTGCAAGTAGTATGGTGGAGCTTATGAGAGACTATTAGTGGTCTAGTAATTAGACACACCAATTAGAAGGCTCTAAACCAATTAGAAGGCTCTAAACGAAATAGCTCTAAAGGGGTTTAGGTCTAGGGGTTTAGAGGATAGGAACTAGTGTGTGCTAGGAGGGAGCCCTGCCCTCCTTATATAGGTGGGAGGGCCGGCAGGGAGGGAGTTCCTCCCCAAGTCGGCCTTGGGAGGTGCGCCGGCCAAGGGGAGGAACCCTCCTCCAACTCGGCCTCCACCAATCCTCCTCTTTTCCCACTTCCAAAACTTGCCGTTTGACTTTCAAACTAGCCGTTTGACTTTTCAATTTAGGATTTAAATAAACCCTTTATTTTGGACAGCAAGAACACCTAGTACATGATGCAATCATTCCAATATGTAATGACACATTCATGGACCCTTCCCTCCGAGTGGGACATTCCGAACCTTCTAGAACATTCAGATGAAAACACGGAACCATTCCGCTACTCAAACGGACTTTCCTTATATGAATCTTATTCTCCGGACCATTCCGGATCTCCTCGTGATATCCCGGATCCCATCCGAGACTCCGAACAACATTCGGTCTCTTTCTCATAATACCATAACTACTCAAACAACGTCGAATCCTTAAGTGTGTCTCCCTACGGTTCGTGAATTATGCGGACATGATCGAGACACTTCTCCGAACAATAACCAATAGAGGAATCTGGAAATTCATATGGCTCCCACATATTTCTACGATTACTTTGCGATCGAATGAACCACTTACATACGATACCAATTTCCCTTTGTCTCACGATATGTTACTTATCCGAGGTTATGATCGTCGGTATCTCTGCATACCTAGTTCATCCTCGTTACTGATAAGTACTCTTTTCTCGTTCCCGTGATATGTGATCCCTTGTGAGCCAGTCACATGCTTGCAAGCTAATTGGATGACATTTCACCGAGAGGGCCCAGAGAATATCTATCCGTCATATGGATGGACAAATCCACTCTTGATCCATGTGTTTCAACCAATACTTTCGAACACTCAATACCACCTTTATAGCCACCCATTACGGTGTGGTGTTTGATGACATCAAAGCATCCATCCAAGAAAGGTGATATGCATGATCTCATGGTGAAGGAATTAGGTTACTATGTATCAGAAAGCATATAGCAATTGAACTATTGAAATGACTTGATCTTTATGCTACGCTTGTCTATAGGAGTATGTCCACCATATCATTCTCCTAACAATATGATCTTGTTGTTAATAACATCTCAATGTTCATGATAGGGAAACCACAATCATCTATTAACCAACAAGCTAGTGAAGTATAGAGGCTATACTAGGGACTTCAAATTAAGTTTACAAATCACACAAGTATTAATGTTTCCTTGTTAATACTATTATAGCATGAATGTAAACATTTATCATAAACACAAAGATATATAATAATAACTACATTTATTATTGCCTCTAGGGCATATCTCCAACAGTCTCCCACTTGCACTAGAGTCATCTAATCTAGATTACATGGTAATATACCGAACACCCATGGCAGTTTGGTGTTGGTCATGTTTGCCCTCGGGAGAGGTTTAGTCAACGGATCCATACATTCAGATCTGTGTGTACTTTGCAAATATTTATATCCCCATCCTGGATATGTTCTCGAATAGCGTGGAAACGCAGCTTGATATGCTTCAGCTTCTTGTGTGACCTTGGTTCTTGCGCATTGGCTATGGCGCCCATGTTATCACAGTAGATAGACATTGGGTCCAGCGCACTAGGAACCACACCCAGCTCTGTAATGAACTCTTTCATCCATATCGCTTCTTGTGAAGCCTCCAAGCGACCATGTATTCCGATTCAGTTGAAGATCTCGCCACAACGCTTTGCTTTGCACTCCTCCAGCTAACTTTGCACCATTCAAAATAAATACGTATCCAGTTGTGATTTAGAATCATCCGGATCGGTGTTCCAACTAGCATCGGTGTAACCATTAACAATGAGCTGTTCATCACCTCCATAAGAAAGAACCATATCCTTAGTTCTTCTCAAGTACTTAAGGATGTTTTGACCGCTGTCCAATGATCCACTCCTGGATCACTTTGATATCTGCTAGTTAAACTAACAACATATGCAATGTCGGGTCTAGTACATAGCATGGCATACATTAGAGATCCTATGGCTGATGCATAGGGAGTCTTACTCATCCTTTCTCTATCTTACGCCGATGTCGGACTTTGAGTTTTACTCAAGGTCGATTGAGCAACATGGGCAAGAACCCTTTCTTGCTATCTTCCATTCCAAACCTCTTTAGAACTTTGTCCAAATATGTACTTTGTGACAATGATATTTGGCGTTCGATCTATCTCTATAAATCTTTATGCCTAATATGTAAGCTGCTAGCCAAGATCCTTCATTGAAAAACTATTATTCAAATATTCCTTGACACTATTAAGAAGGTCTACATCATTCCCAATAAACAATATGACATCCACCGACAGTAGTAAGAATGCTACAGAGCTCCCACTCACTTTCTTGTAAACACAAGCTTCTCCATAAGTTTGTATAAAACCAAAACTTTTGATTACCTTATCAAAACGTTGATTCCAACTTCGGGATGCTTGCTTCAATCCATAGATGGACCGTTGAAGCTTGCATACCTTGTTAGCATCTTTAGGATCGACAAAACCTTTGGGTTGCATCATATACAACTCTTCATCAATGTCTCCATTGAGGAATGCTGTTTTGACATCCATCTGCCATATCTCATAATCGTAATATGCAGCGATTGCTAACATAATCCTCACAGATTTTAGCTTACTCTTGGTGAGAAAGTCTCATCGTAGTCAACTCCTTGAATTTGTCGAAACCCTTTTGCGACAAGTCGAGCTTTATAGATGATAACATTACCATCAAGATCTGTTTTCTTCTTGAAAATCCATTTGTTCTCGACAGCCTTTCGCCATCTGGTAAGTCCACCAAAGTCCATACTTGGTTTTCGTACATGGATCCAATCTCGGATTTCATGGCTTCTTGCCATTTATTGGAATCTGGGCTCATCATCGCTTCCTCATATGTCTCGGGGTCATCGGTGTTGTCCACCACCATGACATTCATAACGGAATCATACCAATCTGGAGTGGTACGAGTTCTCGTTGACCTTCGAGGCTCTGTAGTAACCTCAACCGAAGTTTCATGATCACCATCATTAGCTTCCTCTCTTATTGGTGCAGGCACCACAGGAACTTCTTCCGGTGCTGCGCTACTCGCAATTTCGAGAGAAGGTTCGACAACCTCGTCGAGTTCTACTTTCCTTCCAGTCACTTCTTTCGAGAGAAATTCCTTCTCTAGAAAGGATCCATTCTTGGCAACGAAGATTTTGCCTTCGGATCTATGATAGAAGGTATACCCAATAGTTTCCTTCGGGTATCCTATGAAGACGCATTTTTCCGCTTTGGGTTCAAGCTTGTCCGGCTGTAACTTCTTTACATAGGCTTCGCATCCCCAAACTTTAAGGAACGACAATTTAGGTTTCTTCCCAAACCATAATTCATATGGTGTCGTTTCAACGGATTTAGACGGTGCCCTATTTAAAGTGAATGCGGCTGTTTCTAATGCATAACCCCAAAATGATAGCGGTAAATCTGTAAGTGACATCATAGAACGAACCATATCTAAGAGAGTTCGATTCTGACGTTCGGACACACCATTACTGTTGTGGTGTTCCGGCGGTGTCAAGTGAAAGTATTCCACATTTCTTCAAATGCTCGCCAAACTCGTAACTTAGATATTCACCTCCACGATCAGAACGTAGAAATTTAATCTTCTTGTTACGTTGATTCTCTACCTCACTTTGAAACTCCTTAAACTTCTCGAAAGTTTCGGACTTATGTTTCATGAAATAGATATACCCATATCTACTCAAGTCATCCGTGAAGGTAAGAACATAATGATAACCATCAAGGCGATGCTACACTCATTGGACCACACATCGGTATGTATGATTTCCAATAAGTCGTAGCTCGCTCCATTATACCAGAAAATGGAGTCTTAGTCATTTTACCCATCGACATGCCTCGCATCTTTCAAGTGATTCAAAATCAAGTGATTCAAGAAGTCCATCGAATGGAGTTTCTTCATACGCTTCACTCCAATGTGACCAAGACGCGATGCCACATATAGGTCGAGTTATCGCTTGAGTTCAATCGTTTAGCTTCAATGTTATTAATATGTGTATTTCTACTATCGAGATTCAACAAGAATAGACCATCTATCAAAGGTGCATGTGCATAAAATATATTACTCATATAAATCGAACAACCATTATTCTCGGATTTAAACAAGTAACCGCCTCGCAATAAACAAGATCCCGATATAATGTTCATGCTCAACGCAGCACCAAATAACAATTATTTAAGTATAAAACTAATCCCGATGGTAGATGAAGAGGTAGCGTGCGACCGCGATCACATCAACCTTTGATCCGCTTCCTACGCGCGCATCGTCACCTCGTTCTTCACTAGCTTCCGTTTATTCTGCAGCTCTGCTTCGAGTTACAAATATGAGCAACCGAACCAAAGATCAAATACCCGTGCACTACTACGAATACTAGTGAGATACACATCAATAACATGTATATCGATATACCTTTCTTCTTGATGTTGCCGTTCTTCAAATCCGCCAAGTACTTTGGGCAATTCCGCTTAAAGGACCTTCTCCCTTGCGGTAAAAACACTCGGTTTCAGCTTAGGTCCAGCCTTGGTCTTCTTTCGGCGTGGTAACTTTCTTACCACCCTTCTTGAAGTGTCCCTTCGCTTAGACTTGCCTTTCTTGAATTTGGTGGTCTTATTGACCATCAACACTTGGTGCTCTTTCTTGATCTCCACTTCGCAGATTTTAACATAGCAACAGTTACGGCAACTCTTTGTTCATGTTCTGCATGTTGTAGTTCATCACAAAGTTCTTGTAACTTGGTGGTAGTGATTGGAGGATGCGGTAAACCCCCAAAGTATTAGGAATCACTATACCCAAGCTTTGAAGTTTATTTGCGTGCCCAGACATCTTAAGCACATGCTCACTGACGGAGCTGCCCTCTTCCATCTTGCAGTTAAAGAACTTTTCAGAAGCTTCATAACTTTCAATTGCCGCATGAGTCTCAAAAATTAATTTGAGATCCTCGACAATATCATATGGGTCTCACTATTCAAACCATTTACAAGCTCGATTCTAAACCATACAAGATAGCACACTGAACTATGGAGTCTTGATTCTTCCGAGAAAGGTAAACATTCTTTACTTCATCGGTAGCATCACCGCAGGTGGGTCACCCAGCGGTGCATCCAAAGACATAGGTCAAATTACCAGCTGTGAGGACAATCCTCAAATTGCGGAACCAATCCGCGAAGTTGCTTCCATTGTTTTTCAACTTTTCTTTCTCTAGGAACGCATTAAAATTGATGGTAGGGGCTGCCATTGATCTACAACATATTTGCAATAGTTTAGACTAAGTTTATGACAAATTGAGTTCAAATTAATTAATGAAATTAAACTAGGTGAACTCCCACTCAAAACAACATCACTCACATTGTTTTAGTGATCTCGATCAAAATCCACTACATCATCACCTATCATCACGAGAGTTGATATAGTTTCAATGGCTAACAATCATCATGTTCATCATATCTACTATATGATTCATGCTTTACCTTTCGGCGATCCGTGTTCCTGAGGCCATGTCTGTACATGCTAGGCTCGTCAAGATCAAACCTTAGCTACCGCATAAGCAAATCTGGCTTGCTTACGTTGTATTCACCGCTGAATCAAAGACACCCGATCATCACGTGGTGCTTGAGCAGCAAGCTTTGGCAACGGTGCATACTAAGGGTGAACACTTTAGAACTTGAAATTTATGTGATGAGGGATCATCTTATAATGCTACCGTGCCTACTAAGCAATATAAGATGCATAAAGGATTAACATCACATGCAATTCATAATATGTGATATGATATGGCCTTTCTTCTTTGTGCTTCCGATCTCCATCTTCAAGCACGAACATGATCTCCATCATCACCGGCATAGCATCAAGGTCAATGACGCTTCTTCATGGTTGTCGTCCACCAGCTTCAACTATTACAACTATTTTGAATAGACACGCAGGTCTTAATGTAAATTAAAGACAACCATATGGCTCTGCGGTTGCCAACTTACAATAAGGAACATTGCATACATCAAATATAATCACAATCATGGCCATATCACATCATCGCACACCCCTGCAAAACAAAGTTAGACGCTTCTACTTTCTTTGCATATTTTACGTGGTTTGGGGCTTTCCATAAGTGTCGTTCTAACCTACGAACAAGAACCACAACATTGATACTAGCATTGTTGATTACCCGTTGTAAATTGGATCTTTACTATGCTAGGAGAAACAGCACCCATAAAAGCCACTTATGCAATCTGAGTTGCATGTCAAGCGTGGAGCAAGTCTCATGAACGATGTCATGTAAGGTTAGCCCGGCCGCTTCATCCCAACATACCGCAAGATGCAAAGTACACAAAAGCAATCTACAATAAAAGCATCAACGCCCACAATGACCATTGTGTTCTACTGCAAATGCAACAGATCTACATATAGACACGGCTCGATACCCTTTGTAGGGGTTCGTAGCATGGACAACAAAAATTTTCTATCGCATCCAAACACACAAGCCAAGATCTATCGACTAGATTGTAGCAACGAGTCGATAGAGGAACTCACCTCGAAGATTCCAAAGCGTTTAACGAGAGCAGATTCTCGTGGGTGATGTAGTACTCTTTCCGATCTCAAGATCGCGTGAGACGATCCTTCCGGCGCCATCGCCCGCAGCGCTCCCGTAGTCGGTCACATCGCTCGTACTGACGAAGACCTTCCTCTCCCTTGTTCCAAAGAGGCGGCGGAGGTTGTAGCACTCTCCTCGCGATTCCCAAAGACAACGGCGTGGTACCTAAGTAGAGGAAATCCCGAGGCTTCGCCTTAAGCGGTCGCGAGTATGGTGGAGCTTATGAGAGAGGCTATTAGTGGTCTAGTAATTAGACACACCAATTAGAAGGCTCTAAACCAATTAGAAGGCTCTAAACCGAAATAGCTCTAAACCGGGGTTTAGGTCTAGGGTTTAGTTTAGAGGATAGGAACTAGTGTGTGCTAGGAGGGGAGCCCTGCCCCTCCTTATATAGGTGGGAGGGCCGGCCAGGGAAGAGTTCCTCCCAAGTCGGCCTTGGGAGGTGCGCCGGCCAAGGGGAGGAACCCTCCTCCAACTCGGCCTCCACCAATCCTCCTCTTTTCCCACTTCCAAAACTTGCCGTTTGACTTTCAAACTAGCCGTTTGACTTTTCAATTTAGGATTTAAATAAACCCTTTATTTTGGACAGCAAGAACACCTAGTACATGATGCAATCATTCCAATATGTAATGACACATTCATGTACCCTTCCCTTCCGAGTCGGACATTCCGAACCTTCTAGAACATTCCCGATGAAAACACGGAACCATTCCGCCATCTTCAAACGGGACTTTCCTTATATGAATCTTATTCTCGGACCATTCGGATCTCCTCGTGATATCCGGATCCCATCCGAGACTCAACAACATTCGGTCTCTTTCTCATAATACCATAACTACTCAAACAACGTCAATCCTTAAGTGTGTCTCCCTACGGTTCGTGAATTATGCGGACATGATCGAGACACTTCTCGAACAATAACCAATAGAGGAATCTGGAAATTCATATGGCTCTACATATTTCTACGATTACTTTACATCGAATGAACCACTTACATACGATACCAATTTCCCTTTGTCTCACGATATGTTACTTATCCGAGGTTATGATCGTCGGTATCTCTGCATACCTAGTTCATCCTCGTTACTGATAAGTACTCTTTTCTCGTTCCCGTGATATGTGATCCCTTGTGAGCCAGTCACATGCTTGCAAGCTAATTGGATGACATTTCACCGAGAGGGCCCAGAGAATATCTATCCGTCATATGGATGGACAAATCCCACTCTTGATCCATGTGTTTCAACCAATACTTTCCGAACACTCAATACCACCTTTATAGCCACCACATTACGGTGTGGTGTTTGATGACATCAAAGCATCCATCCAAGAAAGGTGATATGCATGATCTCATGGTCGAAGGAATTAGGTTACTATGTATCAGAAAGCATATAGCAATTGAACTATTGAAATGACTTGATCTTTATGCTACGCTTGTCTATAGGAGTATGTCCACCATATCATTCTTCTAACAATATGATCTTGTTGTTAATAACATCTCAATGTTCATGATAGGGAAACCACAATCATCTATTAACCAACAAGCTAGTGAAGTATAGAGGCTATACTAGGGACTTCAAATTAAGTTTACAAATCACACAAGTATTAATGTTTCCTTGTTAATACTATTATAGCATGAATGTAAACATTTATCATAAACACAAAGATATATAATAATAACTACATTTATTATTGCCTCTAGGGCATATCTCCAACAGAAGGCTCGTCGCCGTCCTCGTCCTTGCATCACCGAAGCCGGACAAAACTTGTTGTAGTAGAGCTTGTTGTAGTAGACGGACGGGAAGTCGTCATGCTAAGGCCCCAAAGGACCAGCGCACCAGAGCAGCAACCATCGTCGAAGATGACAAACGTAGATCGGAAGATACTAACCTAAAATCACACCAACGAATACGAAAAACAACCGGATTCCAAGAGATCCGCCGGACACACACTCCACGCGTCCTCCATCGGTGTTAGACGCACCAACGGAGCGAGGATAGGACGAGGAGGACCTTATTCTGACTTCAGGACGTAGTCGTCGCCTCAACATCCTGACGAAGACATTGAAAACAGTCTAAACAAAACACGATGACCTTCTGCCGGCGAGAGGCCATGTTCCGCCACGACTCCAAGGCCCTAAGGCCACTGGAGACGGGACTTACCGGCGGCATCGCCGACGGAAGGAGGGGACCCTAGATTGGTTCTAGCCACCGCCTTTGAAAAGCTTGCAGTCAAAAACTTTAATCCCTCTCCACAATTTACTTCATCAACATGTTAACAAGTTAAGTTGTTCATTTAGGGTAGGTGTACAAATTAATCCGCAGACCATGTTAGCTGCAAAAAAAAGATCGTGTTCCCGTGTTTTGTGCAACAAATGTCACAAAGGATGGTGTTAAATGCAAATTTTCCCAATTTGGGGAGGTGTGCGCGTGCGGGTAGCCGGGCATGCAACCGTAATGGATCAAGAATTTCGCTTCTTATTCGTCGTGGAGGCCAGGAAGGATGGAGCTTCGGTGCATGCGGGCTGGGTCTTTTGGTGGTGGTGGGAGTTGTAGCAAGGGGCAATGGTGCTTCTCTTGCGAGGTCTATCGCGGCGACGAATATGCCGTTGTCCTTCAATGTCGAAAGGTGGCCTCGTCCACCTCGGGCGTAGGTCAACCGGTGCCAGATGGTCATCTTCGTCAACCTCTAGGGGCTGATATGCCTCGTCGGAGGCCCTCGGCTACAACGCAGTGGACTCCCGCCTCACCATTCTAAGTGTTTTTGTCCCCGGTGACGTTGAGGTTGACCGCGTTGAGCGCCTAAACCGTGATGGAGAAGGAGTAGGACCGGATTGCTTTTTCCAATTTTTCTTCTAAGGTCCTTTGTGCAAAATGTAAGGGTTTTGGTTGTAATTTCTAGTTTTTATCTGTAGTTATACTCCCACCGACGAAAATCAATGAAGTTCTCGGTTACTACTCCGATGTTAAAAAGAAATTAATGGATGCTGAGGAAGGAGGATTGGTGTGGGGATAAAGAAAAGGTCCCTCCGGTCAAGCCGGCAACTGCAACTGCCGGCTCTGCGGGCGGTCCATGCTGGTTTCGCAGGCGATGTGGCAGGAAATACAGATAACATCGTGGGTCATCTGAGCGTGGAGCGGGAGATTTCGTTCTGTGCCACGCCAACGCCACGGCGCCAGGAATTCAAGACCGGTGTTCCCGATCTGCCAACACTCGCCAGGGTCGCGCTTTACTGCGGTATTTTTTATTTATTTTTGTTGCGAAACTCTTTTACTGCGGTATGATGGGCGCGGCGTATCGGACCATACCCCGTTGATGATCTGACCAGCATCAGCTTCCTGACCGTCTAGCATGGACCCGTACGTAGACACACGCCGCGTATGGCTAGACTCTGGCAGCCAGATACGCGGCGATGCCCACTGACTGAACCCGTCGCGGTCGTCAGATCAGACATTACTCGCGTGATGATGGCGTGCACGCCCGTCGGCCAACTCCAGCACAACACAAGTGGGGCTAGCAGTACTAGCTACTACTCCCTCCGTTTCAAAATATAAGATGTTTTAGCTTTATGAAGCCAATGTATCTAGACTTGTTTTAGTATGTAGATTCACTCATGTTTAAAGTGAATCTAGACACTAAAACAAGTCTAGAACATTTTCTTCACAAACTAAAACGTCTTATATTTTGAAACGGAAGGAGTAGTTATTATGGAAGAAAGCAACCAACACCGCTGCCGTCCACAGGCCGCAGCTTGTCTTTCTCTTCCAGGCTTTCATGTTGCTTGGTTCTGCAGTGTGGAGATCGAACTGTATATTCATCAGCAGGAGTAATTCCAGGAGCAAAATCCAATGCGCTCGAAATAGGCATTTAGCGTCACATGTTATACTAGTACTACAATGATCCCTACAGCACAACACACAACTTGACGTAGTAATAGACGATCGCATGTTTGTCAAAATTTAGATAAATCTATATACTAGTTAGTAAAAATAGTGTTTAGATTCATCTAAATTTTGATAAATCTGGGAAATCTATTTTGAGACAAGATTTACTTTTCACTGTGGCAATGGCAATCTAAAACGATTCATGTGAAAACAAGAAGCTGACCCAAGGCACCAGACCATATCACGTTTACACAGCAAAATCCAGCACGTTTACACGCCAAAATTCATAACGTTTGCACACACGTTTAAACTAACGGAGACACTGAACCATCACGGTGTAGCCGAACAATATATATCTTCTGGCCTGGTTCATTGGTGTTACCCTTAATCACCTTGCAAACAGTCGACAAATAAAACAGTCAGGAAGAACAGGTGACAGTAGAATCTAGTTCAGTATGTACAGGCTCTCTCTTCCCCGACGGTGGCGGCGGGTGCGCCGGGCACTCCTGCCGGCGGCGATGCACCGCGGAGGGCTCGTTGGGGGTGCGGCGGGTCGCAGCCTCGGTGTACCTGGCATCTCCATGCCCGGGCCGGCGGGTAGCTCGGCCGGGAAGGTGGGGCACGGGGTTGCTGGGGCTCTCGACGGCGGCTCCTGCAAGGCCCGATCTGGGCTGGATCTGGGCCTGTGCAGGGCACTGGCTAGCGCCCTCGGTCACCGGGCAGACGGCAGACGTCCCTCCTGGCTGCGACGCGGCCGAGACACTAGATCTGGGCCAGGCGGGCCTAGATCTGGTGGTCGCCTGACGAACCGGCTCGGGGTGACCCGTGGGTGGCACGATGATGCAGTGTTCACCATGCTCGTTCCTATGCACCCTCACGGGCCCAGGTGGTGAACCTCAGACCGGCGGCGGTTCGGTAGTCCCGGGTGAGCACGATGGTGATGGTGCGGCTTCTTGGCGGTAGGGATCGACGGTGGCGGAAGATTCCCTGGTGGACAGAGAAGTAGGGACTAGTGCGGGGGTTGGCTTGGACGACGGTACCCTTGCTGCAATGCGGCAGCGGGGCTTCATGAGCCCTTGTGGGATCGGCCGGGCTAGGAGAGCCTGGTTTGCCCTATGGCTGCATCCGGTCGGCTGACGCCTTCCGGTGGTGGAGGTAGTCCCCTCTTGTGTGCTGCCGTTCCATTAACCCCTGCCAAAGCTTCCTTTTTTTCTGACCTACCGGCCTTGCTTCATGTGTCACGGTGAGACGACGGTGGTGGCTGCAAGACCATGGTGGCGTGCGTTGGCAGGCGATGAGCTTGGTGGAGCACTACGAAGCGTCCAGGAGCATGGTTTTTTAAGGGGTCGGGAGAAATCCTTGTCGTCTTGACCGATGATGTGCGCCTGCGGGTGTCACCGTCCTTCCTGAAGGGATTCGGGTGTACCTCTTTCCCACCTCCAGGAGCGTACCCGGGAAACTGTAACACCCCGTCCACTAGGCCTCGGGGGTGTCACTCCTGGCAGCTTAATAGGATATCTAGACCGGCCCCACAGACCAACACTAGTCTTTTCTGTGCACTTTGTCCTCACTCGTGCGCACCCGGTACCCACTTCTCAGAGCCAAGCATGCTTAACCTTAGAGTTCTTTTCGAATGAGCTTCCAAAAAAGAAGTTTAAGCGATTCCCGCCAAACCCGCATAGAAACAATTTAAAGATGCCCACCAGGCACTTGCGTGCGGATGTAAAACGAAGTAATATCATTACACAATAGTTCACGATAGAACTCACAGAACATATATATACAACAACGACTTAACGAGTCAAGGATATAGATATATAGTATAAAGATTCAAATCACCTTGAAAACGATACAACATCCGACTACGGATAAGAAGAAAATTGGGCTAAGAGCCCTGAACAATAACCAATGGCGTCCATAACCCTGTCCAGGCCAAGCAGGAAGGGTAACCCTGCTTACGACGTCGAACTTATATCTGCTAAAAAAAGGGAGGCGACAAAGAGCAAAGGAAAAAGAGAGCGGTCAGTACTCAGGCCAGTACACGGCGAGTCTAGAATTTGGCGGCTCTCGCCTACATAGGTATGGTGGATTAAAGCGGCAACAAAGCATGCACTAAACAACCTATAGAGACTTGATACAACTGTCGACTATCAGAGAGGGATAAGAAAGACTTATTCAGAAACAACCTATTACTAACACCAAACATACCTATCCTGGTATTTCTCCCTCGAGTCCAAACAAAGAAGTCCTTGCGAGGAAACTCACACGGTTGGCAGTTTTATTTATTCTTTTCATGGTGGTTATCCAACTTACTAGTCATATCAGATACAAGTCAAATTATAACAGTAAACTTTAGTTATAGTTGTCTATGATCGAGAAAATATGCCCCAAGTCGTCCATAACCGTGAACACGGCTTTTCAAAAAATTTAATCCTGCAGGGGTGCACCAAAGTTTCCACACGCACTTCCACCTTTTTTGCCAGATCAGTTAACATACTTCCATCGGTATGTCGGCGGGGTTTCGGACACGACACTTTCCCAGACCCAAAGCAAGTACATGGAGGCCACCCAAAAGAGCTACCCGTACGAGGTATAGCTAATCCTCCTCGTACGGACCCCGAGGTTACGTGGACTTGTCACGCGAGCAGAGGCCATAGACAATATATTCCCGTGACAGAGTGTCACACTTACGCAATAGTAATAAACGCGCATCGAGCATCAGGTAATAAACATGGCATACATGACATAAGTACAGTAGGTAATGTATAAAGCCCGAACTAGTTTGTGGCCCCCGGTATAGTACTTCAAAATCAGGTAATAAGCCGACAGGGGTGCCCAGACATCCCACATGTGGTTAGCGCGCTCAGTCTCAGAACATGTGTCAAGAACTCGGGTCCTATGTGGACACCAATGGGCGGATAAAAACCAAATAACATCTATTATCCACCGGTGCCTCAGCATTATATCTATTTCCAGCATTTTTTAATAACAAGTAGTAATTAAAGCCATGATTATCTCCACCATTAAGTATGTGTCAACCACCCAACAACAGTGGAACATCGACAACACGAAGCAACACCTGAGCAAGCAACTACGACTCGTAAGGCCAACTATCTATCAAACAATAGGCAATAAGATATGTCCAAGGCAATATAGAGGCTGCAAAGAATATAAATGGTATAAAAACTAAAGCATCGCAATACGGATAACAATAGATCAACAGGAGGAAGTAAAGACTATAAATAAAAAATAGGTAGAAATAGGGAGAATGCTCGCCTGGTAACCATAAGCGAAGATACATTATCCGAAGGACTTGTCGAAGCTCACAACATCTCATCATCCTATCCGAAAAGAAGCAAAGCACTAAAAGGAACAAGTAATACAACAATTACAATTAATGCAGAAGAATCGGCATGATCTAGATATGACACAGGACATGACAATATAATGATTCAAATTATATTGAAAAGATGTCGTTAGCCTAGTACAATGATGATACAACATTAGTGAGGCATTATCAACATGAAATAATTTTTTCATCATGTTTTCCTTGCATAAACAATTCGAATTTACAAGTTCTCTATGATGTGTGATGCAATTGCAAGTATAGAATACATAGTTTGAAAGGGCTCGTTGCGCTGATTGATTTAGACATATTATTTGTTGAATTCCGATTTATAGAATTAATGATATGAATTTATTAAGAAAAGATATGAAGGGAGTCGGGTGTACGTCTTTCCCACCTCCAGGAGCGTACCTGGGGAAACCCTAGGACCTGTCCGGGCAGCAGCGTCGTCGCCGCTTTCCTTCTTGGAGGTGTTTGCTTGGTGCGCGGCGATTCGAATTGCTAGGCATGTGGTGGTACTTAGCTAGAGGGTGCAATGGTTGCGGGTTATTTTCGTCGAACCGTCAGTGTCGGCTTTGTTTTCTTCCTTTTGGGTGTACCTTGTATTGTTTGCCCCAGCATGGCTTGTCGGTTGTATCGGGTGGTTGCTATATTAATATAGCTAGGCGTAAACCCCGTTTCGAGGAGAAAAGGTGGAGACGCTGGCTTAGAAATATCATATAATATATACATGTCATAGGAAATATCACATCAAACTATAAGGTTCACAAATTTTTTCATGGGAAATATGAGTTCAAATTTTGTCTTGTACCCGAAGCATTAGGAATGGTGGCAGACCCAAGAACTATTCAAAGTATGGGCAAACAGTATTTTTCAAGACTAATGACACTATTTTTTTGATCAAATTGGCATCAAATTAGGTTTGCCGGTCGACCGGAAGCCTGGGCACGTGCCTAGGCTTAGGGACGGTTAGGTCCGCCTATGCTTAGGAAGTAATTGGCGTATTGGGTTTGTATGTATCAATGCATCATACCTGAATCTTCTATGGAAAACTACTTGGACTCCATACTCTTCAAAGCTTCAGCATGAACTTACCATTGATTCAAAGAGGGGTTGGAGGAGGAGCTTGTCAGGTAGATGTGCGGAGGTGTGGAGGGGTTCACGGAGGAGTTCATCAGGCCGCCGGTAGAAGTGAGGCAGTGGAGAGGGATTGAGGCAGGAGCTCATCAGGGGCCCGATGAACTGCTGTGGTGGCGAGGTGGGTGACAGCCGGACTGGCATATCGCCTCGTTGCGAGCACTGCAACTCGCCATGATTTGGGTGGAGCGCAATAAAGAACGGGGTCGTGGATGGAGGCGACAAGGCAGGAGTAGGGGATTGAGGCGGCAGGAGGGAGCATGAGATGGAGACGTTGGGCGGTAGAAACAGAGTAGAAGGTGGTGGAGGGAGAGCAGAGTAGGAGGCGAGGGAGGAAGGACATATGGATTTATTTGGCATTTTTTTTGTTAAGTGTGCTATGATACATGACCCATATATTCTAACCTCTCTCTTCCTTAATTGTCTGCCACGTCGGCGTTTTTGCCCAGTTCGACTGCATGATACCACTTAAGATACACGCACTATGACCAACCTTATGTCTTTTACAATGGGCTATTTCTTAGTGCGTCATCATCATACGTAAAGGTGCACACACTAATGATTTGAGGCTCATGCATAGTATATAGGATTGGGGTAGCCAATTTTTCTGCTTATGGTTATGTACAAGAGGTGTATGTTAGCTAAGATATAACAACAATATCTTTCCTCGTTAACTATGGTACCACATAAATGACTAGGTTATAGCGCTAAGAAACACCTATTATGGTAGCAAGTTCAATAATAGAGCCAACCGTTAGCTATAAGAAATTACCATGTGATATATAGCTAACTTGTAGTCAATATGTACAATAACAAGATATAGAGTTGTACTACTTTATTTGTATAAGACGCACCCCTTACTTTCACAAAGTGTTTAGGAGCACGCTTTGCGACTAATCTTCTATGAGAGGCCGTTCTTCTTATTTTTTCATGTCTCTCCTCCACATAGCCAAAGTGCCACGTAAGCAGGCTATAGGCCACTATTGTACTTGGTCTGAAAGGCCTTATCTGATCGGAGAGTATTCTCGGCTCCCATGGAGATGGAACTTTATCATCGGGAGCAATTCCAGGAGCAAAATCCAATGTGCTCAAAATAGGCATCTCCCATCAGAGAAACAGTCCTCGTGAAGTATACCCGAGTGTACTATGACAGGGATGATACTATTTCGTTGCGAAATCCGTGCAGTATTCTCGTTGTCCATAACACATGGATTCACTGTCCATAACACATGGATTCACTGTCCAGAGGAGATGGATACTAAACACGGATGATGTGACGGGTTAACTTCTGTGACATAGCAATCTCAGTCACTAGGTACGTTTTTGCAACATCGGTTTCGTTATACTGTACAATAATCCCTACAGTACAAACAAAAACTTGTGACTCGTAACATGTCCATCTGGCTAAAATTGTCTTTGGCACGTGCGCATCAGTGTAGATTTTTGAAAATTTTAAAACCTCACATTTCTATACATCAAAGCAGTTTTGATAGACATGTGCAAAAACAGTTCCATTTTGAGAAATAAAAGAAAACAAATTTTAATAAAAAGATATTGTATTATTTTTACTACTATTTACTGTCAGAAATTTGTCTTTTTATATATCCTAAAATATGAAGTTTTTTCTAACAAGACTTTTTTGCGTACACTCATGCTATATATATCCATCTATATATTTAACACCATAATTTTTTGAGACATATAAGTGTGAGATTTTAAAATTTTCAAAAATCTAAAAGTGAAGAGAGCATTGGTGCCCATCTAAAGTGAAGAGGGCATTGGTGCCCATGTGCACAAAATCCTTCTCTCCATTGGTTTATTTTAAATCCCTTCTCCCCATTGGTTCATTTTAAATCTCGTAGCTGGCATGTTGACTGGGTCACGGGGGAAAAGAGGCAGGCCCCATCTGGCAGGATCTAGGACAAGATTTACTTTGACACAGAAACTTCTATAAGAAACGATGCCACGTTTTAAGTCCGTTCTATGCAATTGCCACAGCACTAGAAAAAAAAAGTCTGCAATTCGCTACAGCTACTGTATTCATCCGGTGGATATACTTACAGACAATAGAGCGTCCAGCTCAGCTTTACAAGTCTACTAGTAGCAGAAAAAGAAACAGAGCTGGAACCCGTGTGTATCTACAGAGCAAAAAGGGCGAGTCACGCCGCCTCGGCATCGATCTTCAGTCGGTATGTTGCGAGGTGCCGAAAGCAGTTATGTACGAGACCACCACGGTGATGTCGTCCAGCTTCCCGCCGTAGTACCGGTGCCCGGCTTCCTGGGCCGCGCTCGAGAACGGCGTCTGCCTGTTCGTGTCCTGCGCTCGCTGCCGTGCGAGCGCCGCTAGCTTCTGCGCCGTCGCTTGGGGCTCCAGGCCAGCTCTGGTCGCGTGGACAACCACTGCTGTTATCTCGTTGTTGTAAAGGTTGTCAAATAATCCATCTGTGCCTGCAACAATTACATCACCGGATGCAACAGGCACCTTGAACACCTGGAGAGGGAAAATCTTGTTTATGACCAAAATAACAACACGGTCCAACATTTTTGCAAAAGATAAAGCAAGTGGCAATATGTAGGCACAGTACACAAAACAACATGGGTATTCACAAGGATTAAAATTTGCAATATGTAACGATTGCTAGACTAGCATTGAGGGCATATACTACAGGATTCGTAATCTAGATAGCTATTGTTTCACCCGGGAGTATAAGAATTTAAGTATAATCCATCAAAACGGTAACTGTTCAATGCAAATTTACTAGAGAACATAAACTATGCATATCAGTTAACGACAAGATAGTGTGTCCATATACACTGGTTAGAATAAAAGCAAGGTTCGGGAAAGCGGAAAAAAGCGCACGCTTATGCGCGCTAAAGCGTGAAGCGGACGGTCTCCGCCTCGATTAGGGGCTAATCGCCTAATTAAGCGCTAGGTGCAATTAATCAGTCTGTTTTTTTGTTATAATCGCGACTAGGCGGCGCTGCAATGTTGAAAAATCGCTCCCGAAGTGTCACCCTGCGGGAATCTATGGCCCACGCGGGAATTATCGGGACGCGCGGGACCTTTTGGCGCGAGCACGGGGATTAGTGCGCGCGATCAAGACTCCTCCTAATTGTGTGTCAATGATTCAGTGCCAAATAATATATGTAATTCTATATGCTATCTGATCTGGAAGTATGAAATACTTGTTCTTTGTCCTAAAATTCCTGATTTTCGCTAGTTTTTGGTCCTGCCGCTGACTAAATCAATAATGCTTTAGCGCTGCTTAAACACGCACTAAACGCATAAGCTCTAAGTGGAAGGCCACTGCACCGATTACGCTTTCCGCTTTCATGAACCTTGAATAAAAGTAAGCAAAAAGCAGTATATGAACCAACCTGCGCAGCACTAGGCAAGTCACTAGAGTTCCCAGTCTCAAGTTGGTAGGGGGTATTGAAATCATGCTGTTGTATAGGTGACCTAAATAATGTGCAGCCATCTCGGATGACTATAAAGCCACTGTCACCAAGACTAAGTGCTTGTATTCCCTGAAATAATGTACAACCAAAACTTATCAATAGTGAAGATAAATATCTAAGAACCGATCAAGTTCTAGATAAATTTTGTGATAACAGGGTAAAAAAGGGGTTGCATCAGTATATCACCAACAAAGAACAGTGATCAACTTTTAGCTTCTCTTACTGATGCCAAAGCCATAGACAAGGAAACATATAATTATGTCAGAACAAAACAAACAAGACCAATCACCAACCTGATCTGTTAAAGCAATGATACATGCGGTCGATGAACCCTTCACTGTTGTGCTACGATGGGCCTTTTCTAGTACCCTTGTAAGATCAATAGAGTCTTTTGGCTCTTCTTCTATTGCGGTTACTGCATTAGACATAATATCCCTAGCATATTGACCTGCATCGATACCAAGGCTTGCCCAACCACCAACACCATCAGCTATCCCTATGGCCTGTTCATCCCAAATAAAATGCGCATCCTCACCACCAGTCTCTTCCTTATCCGGGTGTGGTAGATAAGATGACCCAGAAAGAAGCTTTAAGGACCTGTACCCTAACATGTTCCTGAAATAGTGATCAATGTTTCAGAGAATAATACAAGTACAGTCATAACATAATTCGTAACAAGACATTCTTTGCAAATCACGACAAATGACATGACAGTTGGCAATCGACGGTAACTGCCATATTTATCGCTTGATTGTCATCGTCTCCTGCTGTTCGAGTCGATGCACCCTTGGTGGCCCACTTGTGAGTTGTATAGCTATAGGGTAATACCAATACAAGATATTTATTTGGTACTAAGTTTATTTCTTTTCTTTTACAGAAAGTTTCTTACACTTCACTAGCAAAGTTCTTTTTGTCTTTGGCCAATCTCTACCAGCAGTACTTATGTTCCTTCTGCAGGACAATACAAATACATGCATCCAGTCATAACATAATTCGTAGCAAGACATAAGACATGCAATGATATAGTCCTGGAGCACAATGCGCCCGCAAGCCGTGTTACACACCACGACAAACGACACAAACAGTTGGCAGTCTGAAGTTAACTGCCATATCTATCACTTAATTGCCATCTTCTCTAGCTGTCTGATTCGGTGCGCCTTTCGTGGCCCACTTGTGAGTTGTAGCTATTGAGTAATACGGTAATACACCGCATGACAGTAATCTCGGGCTGTTTTTTTCTTCTCTTCTACAGATAGTTTCTGATACTTTCAGTACTACAAAATTCCTTTTTTTGTCTTTGGCCATTCTCTACTGGCACTAATTATGTTCCTTCATTAGGGCCCATTAAAACATATGAGCATGTTATCCCCGTGGCTATTTAGTTTTATTTTGATATAAACAGGACATGGCTGCCTGGTTCCCAATTCTACAGAACTATTGAGTTTTGACATGATAACGTGCAGTGGCAATGCAGAAGATGAGAGAACAATGGCCATGAATGTGAATCACATTGAGCATTTGCTAAAACCTCAAAACTCACTTGAGCTAGTTTGTTCTTGTTCTACAATTTTTTTAGAATGTACCCGCTAAGCTACAATGCGTTGTTCGCCAAAATAAATATTACTAGATCAAACAGAGGGAAGAGGAAACATACTTATCTGAGGTGGCCGGTGGTTTCTCAGGCTGCGAACCATCCGCTTCGCTGGCGGCTGGGCTGAAAGACACCTCCTCCCGAGCGGCACCGGTGGCGAAGGAGCGCCCGCCCCCGACGAGCAGCTGCTCCAACAGCAGGCCCGGCCTGGACACGCTGCTGGCGGCGCACCGGAACCACCAGGACCCGGCGCCGGCGCCAGCGACCGCCGCGGGCCCTCCCCAGATCCCGAGGTACCCGCTGGCCTCGCTCCCCTGCCATCCGCACACCGGAGACCGGGCCCGGCTCAGGCCGGGCAGCGCGGCGGAAGACGCGAACCTCGGCGCGCCGGCGCCGCCCCGGAGCAGCCACGCGGCCGCGCGCCGAAGAGCTACCACTGGGGACATCCTTCCGCGTCGCTGGTGCGCCCGAGAAGCTGCCGGAGAGAGACTCCGGCGAGATGGGGAGGTGGAACGGCAGGAAGGGAGTGAAACCCTAGGGTAGGGTGAAGGGAGAGGGGGGAAGGATCGGATGCGGGGGCAAAAGGATCGAACAGTTTATTTCGGAAAGGGAGGGTTTATTTCGGAAAGAATTCATGAATTGCATGAACTTTCCATAGAAACTCTGCTCAATTTTATATGGATTTTTTCGACCAACTTCCTAGCAAAATTTTCATGGAGCATCGAAAGACTAAATAAGGTTTATTGAAGAAAGAGCTTGATGTTTCTTTTGTGGATTTCTTGATCACTGAATTTTTGAAGGTTTCTAATGTGAACTTGGACCAACATCCTGCTAATTCTTCGCGGAACATCTAAGGACCAAACAATCATATCTACAAGGGCCGACGAATGAAATAGTTTCCGGCGCATTTATTTTCAAACGAGTTTACTACTAGAGCAATTTAATTGAAATGTTTCCATGTGCAAAGTATTGTTTACATCAAGAATATAAAGATATAGGGATCAAATAGATTTCAAACTCAAACATGAACTTAGACCTTATAGAAATTGCTCCGTGCACGTCTCTCTCTACAAACTCTTACAAGAATTAGGTGGACCAAAGTGCCGGTTTTGCAAAGTGTTTGGCATGTCTAACATTACATGCACAGTGTACTTTATAGTAGTACTGTACAATATTTGCTCATCAACATAGTTGTGATTTGCCACATAGTATGACCTAATGGACCATTGGTCGATAACTTCGCAACAAAATTTGGTGTATCGGTCGATGCAGAGCCTGGGCTATCACCTTTTGGAAGGACAAATTGCTCTGTATACTGCATTTTCAAATTCCATTCACACAAAAAATCTATTGATTTGTCACTACCTGAAGTCTGAGTAAACCTTGAAATCGAGGCTTTGGCTTCCTTGAAATGAAAATTAAGTGCCGACCTGGATGACCTCAACTGATTATTTATATGAACTGAAGCATCTTGTTGGAACATCCAGGTATCAATCGAGAAGAATATACGCATCAACATGGATGACGGAAAGATGCTATAATTGATCCCATCTATTGCTTCTTCGGTCCTTCCACAACAATGCCAGATGGAGATACTGTACTGATGCCAGCTATGTTTCTTTCACTACAAAGTCAACTGTTTGCATATGCACCCGATAGAGATAGCTTCGACGATACAACATCAAATTATTTTATGGGCATCAAGCAACTAATTATAACTTTATTACAACCCAGTCAGTGCTATAGTACTCCCTCCAATACACATGGTTATCGTTGATTTATTACAACTTTATACCAAATCAGCGGGCAACTACTATGACAATACAGTAGGTATCAGGGCATCTCTACTCCAACCCCTAAAATTTAGAGGACTAAACGGTGGCCGGCAGAACCAATGCCCAAAATCTCTTCTAAACTGTGGCCGGCAGAACCAATGCCCAAAATCTAAGCCCCGAAAATTTGATCCTTATGTGCACATTCAAACAAACACGTTGTATGCACTTCAAATTAACATAAGATTCGACAATATTTAACACGATTTCAAAGTTCTTCATACATAGACTTAAAACTTAGCTAAACTGGTGACCGGCATCGGCTGCCGGCACAGAAAGCCTAAAAACAATGGTGGTCGTCTCCACGTCGAGGTTGCCGCCACCTAGCCGTCGAGGCTGTCCAGCCACGCCTTGAACAAAGAGTTGGACGACCTGTCATCGTCGGAGTCGCCGCAGAGGTCGATGACAGCCACTGGTGCGGAGTAAGTAGAGGCCGCGCGGCGTGTGGCGTACTCCGCATACCGTCGTGCCTCCGCCGTGAAGCGACCTGGATTGAGCCGTCGCAGCTCCACCATGTACGCCTCGGCGGCGGCCTCGCAGTCCTCCCGTGCGATGCGTGCCGCGCGGCCGCGACTGGGTGGGAAGAACAGCTCCGCCACCTCGCCGAAGCCTAAGGGGAAATTTAGGTCGCCGCAGTTGCTGCCGTGGAGTCGGACGTTCTCAACGTCGTGTGCCCATGCCCCCGCCGCGCGGACTGGAACGTCCCCAATCAGATCTGGCGGCCGGTGTTCCGGTCGATGATCTCGGACACCCATTTCCCCAGGCCCGCTGCCGGACGTCGTGGTAATGGCCATGCATAGGCGGTGGCGGCGGGAGGTCTGTCGGTGCCCTAGATCGTCATCGAGGAAGAACGTAACACACTCCACGTAAATTGGACCAACGTACATTCAAAGAAGTCGTGGTTAACGTTTTCCTCAAGTCCACAGCCCAAATTGCCTCCTTCACTTATTAACAAATGATGTCTTATCACATAACTACACTCGGATCAAACGCATATAATGCTGTTCTTTGTGAGAAGTAGTTCGCTCGAGTAGATTTAGTACTGTAATACTACACAAGAGAGTAGACTGGATTAACAAGCCGACCAACTAGCACAGTAGCTCATGGCATATAAGAAAATATGAGGCAACGCTAGCTAAATAGAAAATGTGAAGGAAATCCGCCTTTATTTAGATGATTCCGAGGAAGGAAAGTAGTCTGGAAACTGTAAGCTATGAAGGAAATAGAGTACTAACAATAATAAATCACGTACAAGCCAGAATTGCAACATAAAGTAAGCTCCTCATTTGAAAAGGAGACTTGATAATTTGGATAATTAGCTAAGGTAGCTCCAGACCGAAGCTTCGTTGGATCCATCTGGCGTGCTAGGACACGCACAAGGAATTGAATCTAATGGTTCTTTAACTGATGGAAGCAAAAGCAGAGTACCAACATAGAGGAGCACTGAACTTCATCTTAGCCTCAAAGAAACACGGATTAAGTACTCGTGGGGCGTGGGTCTAGGTGAATTAAGAACGCAGGGGAGTGCTTGGAGGCCACGGTTGAAGATGGAGAAATGATAGCGACGATCAAATACAGGTAGTACATAGCTGCAATTAAAGGCAGGCAGAGACACGAATTAAATACAGTTCATGCTAAACGTATTTCAAATCATCCCTGGTGGGGTTGATTGAATCGATACTGATATGAACTAATTAAAGAAAACACGTTACCTGCAGTGCAGATTTAATCGATGGGCCATCTTTGCTCCAGAAGCTGCAATTGACAAAGAAGGAAAGGGTGAAGCTTAGAGAGAATTCCCCAACAAAAAAATAAGGAAACCAGAACTAATTAAGGCAGCATCACCAGCAAGTGAACAAGTAATATACATGGGGATGGAAATACTAACACGTTTGCGTGGGCGAATCCTCTTCAGTCTTCAGAGTCCGGGCCTCTACAAGACAATGGTGAAGGGGCGGTTGGGATGGTCGTCTCCCGCTCTCTCCACAGCAGCCGCCGCTTCGGAATACCTGTCTGTACTGCCTTCCTCACCATAAAGCTTAATGGATAAAGCCTGGAGCGAAGGGAGGTTCCTAATGCACAAGTCCCAGTCACCGCCGCTGAGAATATCTGACACCAGGAGGCCGAAGGACACAATCTGAACCATGGGCATAGCTCCTCGTGGGAACATATACGGGGCAAGCAAAACATTTAGGTGCGAGCACTCTAGCGCACGAGGGAATGCATCAGGGCTGAGCATGAACGACCTCTCCGTCGCACGCTCTTCTTTGGTGGCCGTGTCCACGTCAGAATCCAGAAAGAGAGAACGCAGAGCCAGCAGGTTCCCAAGGACCTGAATGTCTGCCAGTCGCACTTGATGGACACGTATATGCAGTTTGGAGAGAAGGGGGAGCAACGAAGAACTAATCCTTGTTGGCATCATCTCATACCATCCCTCCAACTCAAGGTCACGGAGTTGTGGTAGTGAAGAGGGCACCCAGTCGCCCATGTTACCAGCAATGCTCTCACCAACAGATTTAATACTCAGACTCTGTAGTTTGTGTAGATGGCCTAAAGACTCCAACAGAATAGGCAGTTTCTCAGGAGAGTACCCTGATGGCAACCATAAGCACAACACCCTCAGCTCGGTCAGGTAGCGCAGCTCTTCCGGGTCACCATCTTGTGTAATGTGTGCTTGGCTTAGTTCTATGAGGGAAGTCAGATTCCTATACCCCACAGGAAGATATGTAACCTTAGTAAGATTCAGGAACATCAGATTTCTCAGCTGGACAATACTCGCTGGCAATTCTTTTGCACTGTCATCTATTCCTTGCAAGTCTAATGTCTGTAAAAAAAGTAGATTTCCTATTTCCGCTGGGATCTTATAGACTTCTGTATTCCTTAGCCCTAGGTATCTTAGATGCAATAAATCCCCAACACAACTAAGGTTAAGATGGCCACTTTTTCCAAGATAACAATCTTCGAGGTCTAACACACGCAAAACTTCAAATCTTGATAGAGGAAGCATCTGATTAATAGCAGGACTAAAAATGGTGAAGGATCTCACTTGTGACATGCTACTGGTGAGTAGCCGAGTGTTTGCGAGCCCTGCCTTTTGGACGGACAACCTGCGGAACTTCCTTCCGAGGGGCGTGTCTACCTTGATAAAATCCATTATAGTGACAAAGTTTTCTTCACTGGCCAAGTCACATATGAGATCGAGCATCATATCGTGCACATGGCATCCTGTTGGCTCACCATAATCATCAAAATCTGACGGTTGTATCATGCTTCTATTGAGAAGCTCGTTGAAGTAACTCAATCCGATCTCAAATAAGTTGTCACCTTGGATAAAACCTTCAGCAATCCATCTTCTTATCAACCGATTTCTACCAATGTAGAAGTCTTCCGGGAATATACTCAAATATAATAAACAAGTCTTTAGATGAGAAGGGAGATCATAATAGCTAAAGGATAATATCCTCCTCATCTCTCCAAATTAGTATCACCTTTTGTAAGTCCACTACAAATAGAGTTGAGCAAAACATACCATTCACTAATGGGTTTTATTTGTCTATTACTAGCCAAATGACTGGCTAGAGTAATAATGGCCAATGGTACTCCTGCACATTTCTTCAGGATATCTATCGACACTTTCTCTAATTCGGGAGGACATATATCATCTCTTGCGAATATTCTGTTATGGAAGAGTCTTCGGGAGTCGCCATCAGAGAGAGGTTTCATTTTATAAACCATATCATCATTGTAAGAGCAACATTCTGTAGAGACACTTATATTGCGGGTAGTAGTGATTATTCTACTTCCGCATTTTCCACCAGTGAAAGCATATCTGATTGTTTTCCATGCATTTACATCCCATATATCATCAATAATGATGATGTATCTGTAAAAGCAACAAGAATTACCTCAAGAATCCAAAGTTTGTATTATTCAACTGACAACAAGGCGCTTTAAAACTTAGTGAAACAAAGAACATGACAAAGCAGATCCCTCGAAGGAAAATCAGTTACACATCTTTGCTTAGTTCATTTCCAACTTAGTGCATATATTTTAGTACTCGGTGCAAATTGTAAATTTCATGGATTCAACTTGCATGAAACCAATTCAGAGACTACTAAATAAGTTGGCAACCGGCATGATTCAAGTCTAGTGTCGCAATATCCTCGTTTACAAGACCTGAAAATTTTGAAGTCTATACTAATCTCACGCAACAAACAACTAGTAGTCTCTTAACTACTACAGTGTGATAGTAGGTATGAGCTCCTGGAACACAAGAAATTAATAGCTCATATTAATTTTAGGTGTACGGAAAGCACCGAAAAGGAAATTTTTATGAACTCATACATATAAACAAGTAATCTTGAGAAAACCTGAAGAACCAGTGTCTTTATACTAGACTGCATGAGAAGATATACTAAGATAAACGTTGGATATCCATGTCCATCTGCAGGTTTTAAACTTTTGTTTTACCGTAATGCCCCATTGGGAACCAAACTTAGTCTAGAATCTCTCCATTAGGTGCAACATGTTGAACGTATAGTGGAAACTAATTTATGAGTAAATATCAAACCACCACAAAAGTTGGGGTGGATCTTACAAGTCCATGATACATTTGGTTGGGATGCATACATACCTCTTGGTTGCTAGCGATTTTTGGAGTTGATCAATGAGCTGCCTTTCATCGAGGGATGCCCCACTTAAATTATTACTCCGTATATTTTTCACTGTCAACTTCAAACAGAAGGTCTTTGAAGACTTTCTTGAGGTCAGGACTCCGAGAAACCGGCACAAAAGCAGCACAATCAAACTTTGAGCGAACCTCATCATAGATTGCTTTGGCTAGAGTTGTCTTCCCCAGTCCTCCGAATCCAACAATGGAGAGTATCTTGTTGGGTTGCTTGGATACATCATCAGTCAAACAGAGCTTCTCAATTAGCTCGTCCCTTGCACTTTCAATCCCAACAATTCTTTGCTTGTCTTCGTACAGGGCCACCAGGAGAGGGTCAACGGAGGTGATTCTTGTGGCTACACCTAGATTAGCAAAAACACCATCAGCTTTATACCTCTCATGCCTCGCGGCCACATCCTGGACTTTCTCCTTGATGTCTTTGATCACGGTGGCGATCTGGCGGCGAGCCTTGCCCTTCTTGAACAAACCGGCCATCTTGCTCATGAGCTCCTTGAAACCATCCATGTCAGTGTTGTGCTTGGATCCCTTGACACGCACGAGGAGCGAGTCAACAACGTCCTCCGTGTCGTAGGACAGCTCACGGACCTCGCCGGCCCAGAGCTTGACCTCATCATCGAGCTGCTCCCGCGGCACCTGTGCAACCCTTCGAAGGGCGGCACGCATGTTCGCCAGTTCATGGGAGAAATCCTCGACGTCTCGCTTCATAGTGTTATGCATCTTGTACTCCTTGAGGAGCTCGCCCAACTTCGGAAGGAGGGAGCCCATGGCACCCAAGGCAAGATCCATGTTGGATTTTTTTCTAATAAAGGCTCAACCCATTTATACTATTTAATAATTCCTGAAATCCTAGAGGTCCACTTGGCCCATTCATGCAAGGCAAGAAGTGAGACAAAAGTTTAGTCCCACATTGCTAGTTGAGTGAAAGTTGGACCAGCTTATAAGGTGAGCTCTTCCACCACTTGTATGAGCTTGAGAAGAGAAGACATATACACGCGCGCTCCTCCACCGCCGCCCGCCTCGCCTCGCCTCATCACGACGCACGTGCCACGGGTTGTGGGAATGCCTCGAGCCGAGAGCTTCTCTTTCTTTTTGCCACGCATGAATAGATAAGAATTTGAACAGTCTGCGTGAGTGGATGCTTAATACAAACTTAGTGGAGATTTAATTCGAGCTTACTGGAGGCTGTTCGAGTGAGAGGTCGCTCCTCTTCTCAGACACACCAACGCACACCCCTGCGCCTCCAGTTTCAGAGCATTGTGCTGCCTAGATCTTACCCATGCCGTCTTGCGGCGTGCACCGCGAGCTGGGACATTAGGCCTCCAAGACCCCGCTGCTTCGAGCCCTGTACGAGAGAAGGGCGATAAGGTTTTTGGGGAGCGCTACCAGCGCGACTACTGGCTTCATCACAGACTCCTTCCTTCACGGATAGCGATTGCGCCGACGTCTTCCCCAACGACGATTTCTTCCCCGACATCAACAGCCTTTTCCTCGACAACATAGCTGACGACGATGCCAACGCTAACGCGAACACCGGCGGTTCCTCTACTGTGATGTATATCATCTTCCTCAGTCTTGTTTATCATATTCAGATAGTCTGTCGTATCTTCTGTTCTTTTCCTATTATTCTGCCTGTGTTCTATCTATCTTTTACTATTTAAATTTCTTAAAAAATTGCTCTTTTACTAAGCAATCCAAAAATCTTATTATAGGCAATTTGCTTCAAGTGGTTTTGTTGCTTCTGTGAAGCCACCTGTCTTTGAGGGTATGCATTATAAGAGGTGGCGCGTGAGAGCAGTTCTCTGGTTTCAGAACATGAACTGCTATGACCCCACCCTTGGCAAGCCTGAGGGAGAGCTTACTCCTGCTCAGGAAAAAGTTTTTCGGAAAACTGATACCCTGTTCAAGGTTGCTTTGTTGTCTATTATAGGGGAGAACATTGTTGAACCCTATATGTCATTTGATAATGGCAAGGACATATGGGCTGCGCTCGAGGCCAAGTTTAGGGTCTCGGACGCTGGCAGTGAACTGTATGTCATGGAATAATTCTATAACTACAAGATGACGGATGACCGCTCCGTGGTTTAGCAGGCTCAAGAAATACAGTCACTGGCCAAGGAGCTTGAGCACTTCCCTTGTGTGTTACCGGACAAGTTCATTAACAGGGGCATTATTGCCAAGCTTCCCCCTTCGTGGAGAAACTTTGCTACTTCCTTGAAACACAAGAGACAAGAGTTTTCCGTATTGGATTTCATTGGAACTCTTGATGTGAAAGAGAAGGCGAGAGCAAAAGACACACGTGCTCGAGGTGCTAAGGGAGGTTCAAGTGCCAACCTGGTACAGAAAAAGAACTTCCAGTCTCAAAAGTTTAAGAATAAGGGAAAGTTTGGTGGAAAAAGAAAGTTCGATGAAAAGAACAAAGCCTCACAGTCTACTAGTTTCAAAAATAAGACTGATAAGAAGAAAAGTGCTTGTCATATGTGCGGTGATCCTGATCATTGGGCTCCTACATGCCCCAACCGCTTTGACAAGCGCCATCATAGAAAGGGCAGCAAGACTGCTAATGTTGTCATGTGCGACGTTGAGATGAAAGGTGTTGGGTATGGTATATTACCTACTGTTCTTTCATTATATCATTCTCCTGATTGGTGGATTTACACGGGCGCTAATGCATATGTTTGTTCTGATGTTTCCATATTTTCTTCATATCAGGTCAGAGAGGCGCAATCCGTGCTGATGGGGAACGGCTCGCATGCTTCTGTTCATGGTGTTGGTACGGTCGATCTAAAGTTCACTTCAGGAAAGACTGTGCGCCTGAAGAACGTGCATCATGTTCCCTCAATAAATAAGAATCTTGTTAGTGGATCACTTCTATGTCGTGATGGCTACAAGATTGTGTTTGAGTCCAATAAATTTGTACTATCTAAGTTTGGAACATTTATTGGTAAAGGCTATGAGTATGGAGGCTTGTTCCGCCTGTCACTGTCAGATGTGTGTAATAAAGTCGTGAATCATGTTTCATCTGATCTTGTATCAAATGTATGGCATTCACGTCGTTGTCATGTTAATTTTGGTTGCATGACGCGGTTGGCTAAAATGAATGTAATCCCAAAATTCACTACCGTGAAGGGATCTAAATTTCAAACTTGTGTGCAAGCGAAGCAACCTTGCAAGTCACATACGACTGTAGAGGTGAGAGATTTGGCGCCACTAGAGCTTATACATTCGGATCTTTGTGAGATGAATCGTGTGTTGACAAAAGGTGGAAAGAAATATTTTATGACATTGATCGATGACTCTACGAGATATTGTCATGTGTATCTCCTGAAATCAAAAGATGAGGCTTTGAGTTTCTTCAAAATCTATAAAGCTTAAATGGAAAACCAACTTGATCGAAAGATTAAGAGGCAACGAGTTTGATTCTTTTTGTGCGGAAGATGGTATAATCCATGAGAGGACGCCTCCCTACTACTCTGATCGTGGTGGAGACTAGTTTTCCAACGAGTTTAATTCTTTTTGTGCGGAAGATGGTATAATCCATGAGAGGACGCCTCCCTACTCGCTCCAGTCAAACAGGGTAGCCGAAAGAAAGAACCATACTCTAACAGATTTGGTTAACGCCATGTTAGATACATCGGGTCTCTCCAAAGAATGGTTGGGGGAGGCATTACTGACCGCATGTCATGTCCTAAACCGAATTCCCACTAAGAACAAGGAGATTACTCTATTTAAAGAATGGGAAAAGAAAAGATTAAATCTTTCCTACTTGCGAACTTGAGGTTGTCTGGCAAAGGTTCATGTGCCAATCCCAAAGAAGCACAAACTTGAACAAAAAACCATGGACTGTGTTTTTCTGGGATATGCTTTTCATAGCATAGGCTATAGATTCTTGATAGTAAAATCTAGAGTATTCATGCAAGGCCTAGAAATCCTAGAGGTCCACTTGGCCTATTCATGCAAGGCAAGAGGTGGGACAAAAGTTTAGTCCCACGTTGCTAATTGAGTGGAAGTTGGACCATCTTATAAGGTGAGCTCTTCCACCACTTGTACGAGCTTGAGAAGAGAAGACAGATACACGCGCGCTCCTCCTTCGCCGCCCGCCTCGCCACGCCATGCCTCGTCACGATGCGCGCGCCGCGGGTTGCGGGAATGCCTCGAGCCAAGAGCTCCTCTTTCTTTTTGCCACGCATGAATGGATAATAATTTGAACAGTCTGCGTGAGCGAATGTTTAATACTAAGTCAATGGAGATTTAATTCGAGCTTAGTGGAGGCTGTTTGTTTCCTCTCCCAACATCGTCTATTCGCCTGCCTACCCGTGCCTATAAGAGTGAGAGGTCGTTCCTCTCCTCAGACACACCAACGCACACCCTTGCGCCTCCAGTTCCAGAGCATTGCGCTGCCTAGATCTTCCCCATCCCGTCTTGCGCGTGCACCGCGAGCTGGAACAGTAGGCCTTCGAGACCCCGCTTCTTCGAGTCCTGTACGGGAGAATGGCGATATGGTTTTTGGGGAGTGCTACCAGCGTGACTACTGGCTTCATCACGGACTCCTTCACGGATAGCGACTGCGCCGACGTCTTCCCCAACGACGATTTCTTTCCCGACATCAACAGCCTTTTCCTCGACAACCTGGCTGAAGACGGTGCCAACGCTAACGCGAACACCGGCGATTCCTCTACTGTGATGTATATCATCTTCCTCAGTTTTGTTTATCATATTCAGATAGTATGTCGTATCTTTTGTTCTTTTCCTATTATTCTGCATGTGTTCTATCTATCTTTTACTATGATTACTTTTTTTGGAAAATTACTCTTTTACTCAACAATTCATGGCTGGATTTCCTTCTTTCTTTTAGTGAAGGTTGGCTTTGCTCGATCTTCTTGGTTTCTAGTAGTACAAGAAGAGATGTGGCTAGCTAGCACTCTAGCAGGTGCTATATGGAGGATGGTAGCGCACGACTGCCGAGTATCTCTTTATGCAATCGGAGCTGGCCGGCCTAGACGTTAACTCGTGGAAGCATATTCGGTAGTAGTCTGTCATCCTCGTGGCGGCTCTGTACTAAGACAAGCAATCGAAGGTTTTTAGCAAGAGTTTCTTGGACCCAACAACTAATTAAGAAATTATACCTCTTTGCACTAGTAAATGTCGAATTAGTCACAAGTGTATTGTATTTAATGAGGACTCACGGACTCCGTCTAGAGCATTGTTCAATAAGATAGCCAGCTGGCTACATGAGGCTGTCATATCATCTATAGCCACCATCTATAGTTATCCAGACAATAATGTTGGCTCTAAGTTTTTTTTTCGAAATGAAGGTGCTACTCCTGGCCTCTGCATCAAAAAGATGTACACAACATGCTTTATTTATTATTCAACGAAATCTTACAAAGAGAATATAAAGATTAATCGAAGTCACCTCTCTAAAACAACTTGATGAAGGAGTGGTCATGCCAGAACACTCTAACCGCACACCAACGCACATCATCAACATACTGGAGGTCCCGAAACCGCCACATGGCGGGTCAGGAGCACAAACTGGTCCAGCTAATCCGTAGCACACACCATCGTGCACACTCAATCTTCTGCTGCCATTGTCTTCCGCCAACCCATCTTCATGAGAGATCAATTCAAAGACCTTGCGAGGCCTACCATCGATGAAGCCATGACGCCAGACGGCACCACCGCCCTGCGCACGTCCATCAACAAGCACGTGTGATCGCCACCAAGACCTCTCGATGCCATGCCGCTGAGTCTCGCCACCCGATGCAGCTAGAGACCTCCAGAAGATCTGTCGTCCGTAGCACCTACCGCACTAGGCATGACTGAGCGTATCACCTGGCGGTTAGACATGACTTGACATCTCCACTAGAGTCTCCGTGCAAGATGAAGCCGCTCCACCACCAGCCTCTGCCATCCAATGTTGCTCCACACGCAATGCTCCCAAGAGAGAATATGACACAAAAGCGCCACCATCGCCTGATCAAGATAACCAAATTAGGGTTTCCCCCGGAGCAGCAGGAGTGGCCTGACCTCCAGTCGATGTCTGTTCCACAAACGATGCCCTCAAGAGGGGAATCGATGCCAAGCGCAGCCATCATCCGACCCGGGAGACCCATATCTGGGGTTTCCCCCAGAACAACTCGAGCGAAGAGACGACATCAGTGAAGACGATGCCTCCAACAAGGTAGCGACGCCGAATAACACCGCCATCGTCCGCCAAGATCATAGTCAAGGCTTGGTTTTCACCGGCTATCATGTCCCCTCCATATTTGATGCCGTCTAGAAATCCACCACTGGAGATCGGTGTGAGATCCCGAGATCCTCCACACCAGGTCCCAACGTGGCCGACCACCTCCAACGGAGGAAGTCACCGCAGCCAAGCCCAGGGCCGCCCCGGTGCCCAGATGACGTGTTAGCACCGCTTCCTTCGACGCCAATGCAGGGGAGGACCACCGCCACCGCGACTCAGGCCGCCAACCCCACGCGCCACCACGGATCAGAGGTGGAGAGGGTGCCGCCTCCCATCCCTGACCGCAACCAAGCGCCCCGCGCCGCCACGCACAAGAACCTTTGGCGGCGATGCTTTGGGCCATGGACGGGGAGAGAGTGACACGTGGGGAGGAGGGCTCGAAGGTGGGACGGTGGGAGAGGCCCTGGGGCGGCGCAGCGCCGCCGCCTCTCGGGGGTAGGGGTAGGAGTTCAAGTTGGCTATTAGATTTTTATTTTTTATATCCTTTTTTCTATTACTTTCTTCATATGAATTGCATTTGTGTAAGAGCACGCGTAGAGAAGAGCTCTTGCATGAGAGCCCACTCCTCACATTTTTTTCATGTCTCTCTTCTCCACATAGGCAAAAGTACCACATAGACGGGCTATAAGTCTCTTATAATACTTGCTCTAAGGTCGAATCCAGGCATATATTAATTTCCGCACATTTTTCCTATTGGTTTTTAGATTGCGCTCAAAAAAAGCCGTTTGCCACTTGGTGTCTTTATTTTGGTATTCTAGCTCAATGGGAGATTACCATGTCATGAGCTAAGATTCCCGTTCTGTTCGCATATGCTTGTTCTGTCTCATCTCAGCTTGAACCTACCGACCGGCCGATCATCGGGGGTATTACTAAGCAAGTAGGGTGTGTAGTAATAAACTCCGTTGCTCAGTTGAACCTACCAACCGGCCAGAAATTGAATTTGTCACACCATTTCTCCCGCTCGCGAGCTCGATGCCGGCGAGAGGGAGGAGCGGCGCCAAAGGATCTCGGATGCTGCGCGCATCCACGGCTCGTACAACTACACCAATCCACGGCCCGCATTCTCTCGTCAGGAGCCGCGGTACTGGCAGGCCCGCACCACGTCCCCGTCCGCATCGAGCTCCCGCCACCCGCCGTCCGGTTTCCCGTCGAGCTCCCGCGCCCTGCCTTCGGTGAAGAAGGAGGTCAACGACGACGAGGCGGAGCCGGTGTTCGCGCTAGGCGACTACATCGACAACGAGGACATTGCCAAGATCGCCATGATGCTCGAGGAGGAGACCTTCGCGCGAGGCGACTTCGTCGACGATGCCCACCTCGGTACCGTCCTCGCCTTGGTGTCGAAGACAAGCTTTCGCGCCGTCGATAAGGAGGAGGAGTGGCGTCGGGAGGCGGCGGCGCAGGAGAAGATCTTCATCGACCTCGACCCTGATGAGTGAGCCGCCACCCGCATCGCCGCCACGGCAAATAGACTCCAGTGAGGTTTTACGGTTTTGCAATGTAAATAGGAGTTGTATGAACTATGATATGTGAATGCAAAGTCGATCTTGCGCTTAAATTCTCCGGCGAAGTGTGTTTTTTAAAAGATACAGTTTGGTAGATGCGGTATCTAGTCTGCACGAATCTTTTTTTGCGTTTGCAGTGCGCCACATGCTCGATTTTGCAGGGTCTGCTGCTGGACTTGCTCTCAGCAGATGCGTTTCTTTTAAATGAACTGCCCGTTCCATTGCTTGTCCAAAGGTCGCTTGTCCAAAGGTCACTTGTTCCAGTCCTGCTGGGAGTACATAACATTTTTGGTACTCCCTCCGATCCAAATTAATTGACTTAGGTTTATCTAGATTCGGATGTACCTAATATTAAAATATATCTAGATACATCCGAATTTAGATAAATCCAAGTCAATTAATTTGAATCGGAGGGAGTATAGTGTGTTTTCATCGCTTATAACTCACTAATGTGTCCAACTCAAGGTCTCGATTACTATTCGATGCCCTTCTCTGCTACCGATCACTTTGAAATGCTCAGCTGAAAGTTTGCTACTTTCTCAGTGTGAAACTCTCAGACACAAACTTAAATTTCTTTGAATTATAGAAAGTACAGTACGTAAGTTCAGGCATATAACGCCGTCCCCCCGAGGGAACACCAGTTAGTTCTTAACTCAAGTTGTGTTGCAGAAGAGACTAGACTGAATCAACAAACCGACGATTAGTTCAGTACTAACAGCAGCTCACTGTAAAGTCTGCCAACTTAACGTGGCCCTTATTTGATAAACACTGCTACTATGAAGGAAGCAGCTTAACGACAAGAAATCACACAAGCCAGAAGTAGAAGTGCATCTTCTACAAGCTGGTCGTTTGAAAAGACGGAAAAAAGAATTAAAGATAGCTGATCATGAGCAAGGACTGAAGCAGCTGGTACAAGTGAACTGAAGGTTCGTTCTTGGACTGACGGAAGGAAACACAGAGTACAAACATAAAGGAGCAGATAACTTCATCCGAAGTTCGATGGAACACAAAGTAAGAATCCTGGGGCGACGAATTAAGAGCGCAGAGAGAGTGAAGACGGAGAGCCGACGGGGATGGAATTAATCTACCCTGCGCAATGGCATGCAGAAACAAGAGTCAAATACAGTTAATATGAAACGCAGATCTAAGCCAAACGTTCCTGGTGGATTAACCAAGTTAGGACCACATATAATAGAGGGTGATGAACTAATTAAACAAACGCTACCTGCAAAGCTGGATCTTATCGATGGGCTTAGAGAGAAGCCCTTCAAAAAAAAACAAGGAAAACCAAAGTAATTAAAGGCAAGATCAGGAGCAAGAGAAATTGGAATACAAAATGTTGTGCGTACCTATTCAGCGTGTGCGCCTTTCTACACAAAGGTAGATGCTCCGAGACGGCCGTTGGGATGGGCGGCCGCGGCTCTCTCCACAGCAGCCTCGGCTTCAGAACGCCTCTCGCTGCCGTATTCCTCAGCATAAAGCTTAATAAGTACACGCTCGAGGCAAGGGAGGTTCATTAAGCACAAGTCCCAGTCACTACGGCTGAGGATGTCTGACACCAGCAGACCGAAATTTAGGTCTTGGACCATGGGCATAGCACCTCGTGGGAACATGTAGGGAGCAAACAAAACATTCTGGAACATGCAGCATAGGGCACGAGGGAATGCACCAGGGCTAAGCATGAACGACCTTTCCGCTGCACGCTCTTCTTCAGTGGTGGTGTCCACGCCGGAATACAGGTGGAGAGTGCGAAGAGCCGGCAGAGACCCAAGGACCTGAATATCCTCCAGGCACACTTGATGGATGTTAATAAGCAGGAAGGAGAGAAGAGGAAGCGATGAAGAATTAATCTTTGTCGGCATCGTCTCGTAGCACCCCTCCAACCGAAGGAAACGGAGTTGTAGTGAAGAGGGCATCCAGTCACCCAAGTTATCAATGCTCCTACGATCAGATGCAATATATAGACTCTGCAGTTTGTGCATTTTACCTAAAGACTCCAACAGAATAGCAAGCTTCTCGGGAGGATACGTTGATGGCAAACTGAACTCCAACACCCTCATCTCGGTCAGATACAGCAGCTCATCATCCTTTGTAAAGCATGGTTGGCTTAGCTGTTCGAGGGACGTCAGATTCTTATACCCTTCTGGAAGATATGTACCTTTATTAACATACAAGTACATCAGACTTCTCAGTTGGACAACACTTGCCGGTAATTCTATTGCATCCGCATGTACCCCTCGCAAGTCCAGTGTCTGTAGAAAAAGTAGCTTTCCTAATTCTCTGGGGATCTTATGGAGGTATGTATTCCTTAGCCCTAGGTATCTCAGGTGCAGTAAATCACCAACACAATCAAGGTGGCCACTTTCCTGAAGATCACAATCTTCTACGTCCAACACACGCAAGACTTCAAATCTTGATAGAGGAAGCATCTGATTAATAGCACGACTAAATATAGTGAAGGATCTAACTTGCGTGATGCTACTGGTAGCTAGACGAGTGTTGGCGAGGTCCACCTTTTGGACGGACAACCTGCGGACCTTTCTTTCGAAAGGCGTGTCTACCTTGATAAAATCCATTATAGTGACAAAGTTTTCTTCACTAGCCAAGTCACATATTAAATCGAGCATCATGTCATGCACATGACAACTTCGTGGCTCACCATCATGATCAAATTCCGAGGGTTCAATCATGCTTCGGTTGACAAGCTCGTTGAAGTAACTCACCCCAAGCTCAAATAAGTTGTCACCCTAGATAAATCCTTCAGCAATCCATCTTCTTATCAATCGGTTTCTGTCAATCTCATAGTCTTCTGGGAAAACAATCAAATATAATAAACAAGTCTTCAGATGAGAAGGGAGATCATAATAGCTGAAAGACAATATCCTCCTCATCTCCTCCAAATTATTATCTCCTTTTGTAAGTCCAGTACCAATAGAGTTGAGCAAAGTATACCATTGACTAATAGGTTTTATTTGTTGATTGCTGGCTAAATAACTGGCTAGAGTAATAATGGCCAATGGTATCCCAGCACATTTCTTCAGGATATTCATCGCTACTTCTTGTAATTCAGGAGGACATATATTATTTCTTGAGAATATTCTGTTATAGAAGAGTCTTTGGGAATCACCATCATAGAGAGGTTGCATATTATAAACCATATCATTATCATAAGAGCAACATTCTCTTGAAACACTAACATTGCGAGTAGTAGTGATTATTCTACTTCCACATTTACTACCCATGAGAGCATATTTGATTGTTTTCCATGCACCCACATCCCATATATCATCCACAACGATGAAGTACCTATAACAAAGAAAAGTATGAAAGTTAGATCAAGGATCCATAGATTGTAGTATTCGCTGAACAACAGAGTCTAATTATGGCCTAAGAAAATAAATAAAAATGAGAAGGGAGAGTCATTAGGGGCAAAAACACACAAATGTAGATTAGCTCATTTTCACTAAACACTTTTTGTTTCTCAATAGAAGTTGTTAATACCATGAATTTTACTTGTGTGTAACAACTCGGACATGACTAAAAAAGATAGCAAGCAACAAACATCAAGTCTTCTAGGAAATCATCTGCAAGGAAATACTTCCCGGAGACAATGTAACATAAAAGCATGTACTTGCAATTGATAAATGGTCATATCCTCATCGTATCCCCAAAATTAGTATCACCAGTTGTAAGAACTAGAGAAGGCCTATTAAATGCAAAGGAACAAACATCGTCATAAGTTCATCTTGGTTCTTAGTCCTAGCACAACACATATTAACTTAATATATATCTTGGCACTCCATGACCGTCCAGGCATCTGATCTGGATTTAGTACCAGTATGTTACACTAGCAAGATGTGTGGGCTATTCTAGATGTATTAGGTTGTGTGTTTTTTTCTTTTAGAATCTCATACAGGATGTTTAGAGTACATAGTTTGTTTATTGATGGTCGAATATTTATTTCTTTGGACCCAAGAATCTATAGCCTTAACGCAAGGGGTGCAGGTTGAACCTGCCCTAATATTTATAGATCTATATCAATTTATACTTATATATCTATACTAACAAAAAAGAGAGCGAGAGTGACAAATCCCAATCATCTTGGCCATCCAACTACCTAAATCTAACGTCCAAGATTTTTGCAATTTTGTACGATGTGCCAAACATACATGCACTCGGAAAAACTGTCCGAATCACCGTAAATATCGCTAAGGCCTTATTTACTTCTCTTGTATTTGCTAGTGTATTCACGGGGATTGGAGAAGATTGTTCCAATTCCTGCAAAATCCCAGTAGCCCGTTTAGCAAGCCAGATTTGGCCAGGGTAATCCAGATATCCCCACAAGTTCTCTTACATTTGTCTAGATTAGAAACTCTCCTCCATAGTGCTGTATTTCTTGGGAAGAGTATTTCAAGGGCATCCCAAACCTTTTGAGGATAAAAATACGAGGGAAGTAAAAAAAAGGCCTAAATGGGTATCAAACACATTAGGAAAAACTACCTGCTACCTAAATTCCGCTTGCCTCTGGTCTCGCTCTGGTCTAATTCCGCGGGACCTCCTAAAAATACACTTTGTCTCTGAATGACCACGCCGCCTGCTGTCATCATCCCGTGGTTGCACAGCCTGCCTTCGGCAGCCCGCGATCACCGTAACCGCTGAAATCAGGGAGGATCGTGGCGGACTGGCGGCTGGTGGAAAGGTGACCATCGTGTGTGACATCTGCGACCAATACTTACGCTGGACCTGCAGCCGCTCACCCTCTCAACCTCGCCCAGGAGGACCTCAATCGCCAAGGATAGGAGATCCGTTGTTGCTGATCAGGTCCAAACGTTGCAGGGTAGGTGGTGCGAGGCTTGTCAAGGTTGAGGCATCATCTTCCCAAGACGTCAGGTAGTCCTCCTTACACACAATCATATTAAGCCATTGTATTTTTTTGTGGTTTTCTAGCTGTACGTTAGTATCTAATTTTACTGTATCGTTGAACCTTACTATATTTCCATTTGCAGGCACAATTATTTGCTCCATTTAGGCATCTTACCTATCTATAGTTTGTGGGTTTGCATGTAAAAATTTGAAGTTACGAGAACATATCTTATTTGTTCAGATCATAACTTCATTGTTTCATCTCTACTACTTATAAAGAGGCGAACTTGAACTTTTTTAAACGCACCCCACGATAGTACACAGACCATTTACCACCCTACGATCCACCCACTTAACGCCTATCTAACAGCTAGCATTACCCTATTCATTTGCGAGTTGTGCACTTAGCAATTTACATTGACGGAACGTACTTATCCCCGTCCCACCGTCCGCACGCCGCAGACCCTCCATCGCACATCATCAAAGTGGTAAAAAAGAAACTGATCGCTGGCTCCCCTCACCCACCCCTAGGCATCACTGCCTTGCGCCGCCTCCCCATCGCCCGCGGGATCCACTCACTCCGGCACCGGCAGAATGGATGGCCTGGGTGGCGCCGGACGGGACTTCCAGGACCTGGCTGCCGATGTCTCTTCCCGAATCCTCACGGACACCACGTCCTGAGCGACATCGTCTTAACATCGGCATCCAGTCACCCCACCTTCTAGCGCGTACGCACAAGATCGCCTCCGTGCGGGTAGCTGTGTCCAGTATGCAAATCGTATTTCTCGAGAACCCCATCTCCCTGGCTGCAACGGTTGGCGACTCAGACCTCCTTAATATCTAATCCTGGATGTTTGTGCAAATGTTTGAACAGGACAATCAGTTTGTTGATTTCTCTGGCGGTGTTTGGTAGTAAGTGCTTGTGGAAATGCCTTAATTAACTCACGATTGGTGATTCATGGACTAATGAAGCATCAAGGGATAAGAGTCATTGATGGCATTTTCCATTACAAACGAGGGAAGTCTGTGTTCATCATTGTGATGTAGGCTGTCCTCCAAACTTATTGTGGCACATCGTTCTATCCAATGGAAATTTATCCTCAGTTTCTATATATACTTGATTGGTTTCTTATTTGGTCTTTAGAAGATTATTCCAGAAACCATCATGTTATTTTATAGGCCATTTCCTTGTCATTCTATTGCTAATTTTATTTAACCGTGCAAATGTTCACAGTCTCATCAGGATAGAGAGGTTCTAATACTTAATTTTCCTCTAAAGGGGCATGATCAGTCAAGATGAACTGTATTATGTAAGTGAATCATTATAATTTCATTTTTAATTGGCTTGGCAATATCTTTGGACGGTTTGCTTGAAGTGAATGCATATCTGGAGTGCAATCCTATTTAAAACAAAGAGACGAGTAACGACATCATTGTGCCAAGAAGAGTACACTGACATAGACACAAGCATATGAACTGAATTAGGTAGTCACTTTTATCAGTTTATATATTCGTTTTGGACATTACTCTTCTTCTACTTCAGAACTTATATGTTTTCGTTATTATGATTTGCTCCCTTTTGATGAATATTCTTGCAGTTTTACAATGCTAGATTTGTAGAAGAACACCTGTAGCCTGTACGATTTTTTTTATCTTCTCCAACTGAGATGAAATCTGGGTATTAAACGTGAATTTTGCGGGCTTCAAACTTTTCAGGAAGGGCCTCCACGGCAGGTTGCACCTGGACCTTTCCCACTACATGTAACTTCTCATGTACACACGTGGTCCAGTTTCCTGCTCTATTATAGTACCAATTATTCTGCTAATAACCGCCCGTTTATGTATGTAATTTCCACTGACTAGAACGAAGGTGTATTCAGTTTGTTGTGCTAATAACCATTGCCCTTTGTTTAAATTATGCCAATAACCTTCCCCTTTATGTACATAATTTCCACTGACTTGAAGGAAGTTGTATTCAGTTTGATATTTGCAGAAACATGTTGTTGAAAACACTCCAAACTTCATGAAAATAAATTGAAAAGAAAAACGACAAATTTCTCACTTACCCTTCGGTTTGATTTTGTGAGCCCTGAGGTGTTTTATTTGTCATTTCTGTTCGCAAAAAATTCCAAGGTGGCTCCGTCGTGTAAGGTGCTCCGAGCAAGATGCAGACTTGATGGATGTGAGACCTAAACTAGCGGTATGTGGAGTATTGTCTATCTGCTTGTCATCAGACAGTATCAGTATGTGTTCTTTGATCAAAATCTTGCATTCTTCATATTGAGAAGTTCCTTGCCTTCCTCAATTATTTGGAACTTATTTCTCTGTACATATACTTCTTGATGTCCATCACCTACACAAGTTATTACCAAGCTGGTTCTAAAGCCAATGGATTCAAATGGTATGCCGATTCAAATGCAGGGAGGACAGCCTGACGCTGGAGCCTGGTGGCGCTGACTACATAGGTTCAGCACGGTGCCAATTCAGTAAGTTTGTTTGCCTTCAGATTTGTTCGCCACATGTTTGAGATTCTTTATTTTTGTAGAGGAACCGGTTTACATTATTCCTGTCAAATTCGGGTAGTTTTGTTAGGTTTTTAGGGTCGAATGATTAAGTTATAAAACATAAATATTCACTCTAGAAAATATGTTTAGCTGTCATTTAGCTCTTCCGATTCAGTGCACTGTTTTCTTTAGACATTAGCTACATGTCTCATGTATATTGATGCATTTCTATGAGAAGAGTGCCAAAGTTTAATATAAGTAATTTCGCAAAAAAAAAGTTTAATATAAGTACTTCTTATATGGAATACAAAATTATGATTTCTAATTATTTTTGATAACTTGGGATCTCTTAACTTGTAAGTAATAAGTGCTTAGTTCACATACCCGCTACTTCCTCCGTTCACTAATATGAGAGGTTTTGGCAAACTAAATTAGTTGGCCAAAACATCTTATATTAGTGAATAGAGGGAGTACTACTTATGAATATATGACAACAATTGCCAACTTCTATTTCAGTCTGACAAGGAAGACTTAGATAATGCAGCAGATGCACATTTTCAGGGTTTCATGCATGATATGATGACGAAAAGGTGTAGATTATGAAAAGGCCAGAGAGGGATAGTAGATCATAGCAGAAGCAGCGCAAGATCATTCCCTTGTCTTCCATGGACGTTAGATCTGTTTGTTGCCTCTTGCTATTTTCAGAATACATAAAACACCTCAATTCTTTAGGTGTGTGTTTCACTTTGATTTAAGATCTTTGTGCAAAATGCTATGCATAGTCAATGTCGAAATTCTTTGCATGTGCCTGTTATCTTCATGACCAGATATGAATAAATCTCGGATATGATGGCTGCCTGATATGAATAAATCACGGTGCTATCAAGCCAACACGAGAATTTTGTTCATTAATGGGAATTCTGTTTATAGACATTCTCAATTCGCTCGCAAGAGGCAGATTATGAAATGTGTTGAAATGTTAGATAGACCTTGCCCTGCCCAGTGTGAAAATTTACTACTCCCTCCGATCCATAATAAATATCGCTGATTTTGTACAAAGTACTTATTATGGACCGGATGGAGTATGTATCATCTTATGGTGAATCATATTGAGAAGGAGCATGTATCATCTTATGGTGAATCATACTGAGAAATGTCTTGTACCCTATTTATTAGTCATCTGATGGTCAAGCATATATAGTCCATATTTTCTTAATTATGGCGACTTAGGTCAATCTTGCGTTCTATAACCTTTTGCTACACCTGAGAAACAACTAAGAATTCTTTTGCCCTTGGTAGTAATGTGATGTATCGTGAGACTGTTGTCCGTGAGTTTCTAATCAATGTAAGGAAAGTTTGCCAACAAGAAGAAAAGCTTAAAATCTGAGTTTGGTCCACCAATAAAAGAATGATGCATTATTACACGTGCATTGCACGTGCACAATTACTAGTTTTGGTATAAGATGACATATGGAACTTGTATGATAAAGAATGTGTAAACTATCTTTGTTGGAGTGCCATCTGAAGGCATGCGATACACAAAGACATTGATGGTTAATTTAATGTTTTCATTCATGGGCATATAATTCGCTTTCACGGAAATTTATATTAGTGAAACACTTATTGCGCGTGCAAAATTACTATTTGATGTTTATAGGTCAGATTTGTACTTTACAAGGTTCAAGAACATAGGTTTAAAGCTAGCTCCCAAAACGTTTAATTGAAAAGACAGCTGAAATGTGGCACTTTGCTATAAGTTTTCCGTGAATCCAATTATAAGTTCCAAATACCTACTTGGAAGCTGATCATTTCAACGCACTCACACACTTGCGTATTGATACACGCTGTGCACATATCACAAACTAATTAAGTCAACCCTTGTCGCTCCTACGAATCAAACCATGTGCTCTAATATTAGCATAATCCTGAACATAATACTAACAAGTAGGCTTGAGATTTTTTATTTTTTTTGAAGAAGAAATGGTGTTTTTTACTTCACTACAAGAGAATATATACAGTTTTTGGACCCACAGATAATGGTATTTATACTGGGCTATAAAGGAAGAATTGGAAATCCATGTCGATGCAGAATCTTAGAACCGTAGAAGTTGATGTATGTGCAATTTTTGTACATATATAGATGGCATATGTGCTAACAATTCCAAGAATTAATTTGGTTGGGAATTTGGGATGTGTATGTACCTCTTGGCCTCTAGAGATTCTTGCAGTTCAGCGATCAGCAGCATTTCATCCAGGGATGCTCCACTCAGGCATTTATATTTTTCCTTGTCAACTTGAAACAGAAGGCCCTTGAAAACTTTCTTGATATCAGGACTCCGAGACTCCGACACAAAAGCCGTACAATCAAAAACTGATTCAACTTTATCATAGATTGCTTTGGCTAGAGTTGTCTTTCCCAGTCCTCCAAATCCAACAATTGAGAGTATCTTGGGCTGCTTGGAAATATCATCAGTCAAACACAGCTTCTCAATTAGCTCGTCCCTTGCATTTTCAATCCCAACAAGTCTTTGCTTGTCTTCATACAGAGCCACCAGGAGAGGGTCAACGGCAGTGATCCTTGTGGCTGCAGCTAGATTAGCAAAAACACCATCAGCTTTATACCTCTCATGCCTCGCAGCCACGTCCTGGACCTGCTCCTTGATGTCCTTTATCGCCGTGGCGATCTGGCGGCGAGCCTTGCCCTTCTTGAACAAACCGGCCATCTTGCTCATGAGCTCCTTGAAACCATCCATGTCGGCGTCGTGCTTGGAGCCCTTGACGCGCACGAGGAGCGAGTCAACAACGTCCTCAGTGTCGTAGGACAGCTCACGGACGTCGCCGGCCCAGAGCTTGACCTCCTCGTCGAGCTGCTCCCGTGGGACCTCCGCCACTCTGCAAAGGGCGGCGCGCATGCTCGCCAGCTCACGGGAGAAAGCTTGGATGTCTCGCTTGATGCTGGTCTGCATCTTGTACTCCTCCTTGAGCAGCTCGCCCAGCTTCGGGAGAAGGGAGCCCATGGCACCCAAGGCGAGATCCGTGGCCGCCTTCTGCTCGATCTATTCAGTTTGTTGTGAGTAATGGGAATGGCTCTCCTTTCTGAGCCACGGTTCAGAAGAATACTAGTACACGAGAGACACAAACATGTGGGATGTGGCAGAGTGACTGAGTGGATGGACCCATGATAAATGCTGAAGAAGGAATCTATTGAATGGGTAGATGGGGCAAGCCCTACCCGTTGCGCGTGCGTGAATGGAGACGCCCAATTATTGCAGGCGCCATCAGGCTGGTCCCAGTATATCATAGTTAGTATCATACATATCATGTTGGCAAAAAATTGATGTGACATAACAATTAATGAAGAAAAAATTTGATGTGACATAACAATTAATGAAGAAAGAGATGGTTAGAGTATCATATGTAGATACCGTATCATAACACGTAAAACTAGAAAATGTTCATGCAAATAAATCATGTATACAATTTTATATTGAGATTTTACAAATCATTAAGTATAATACTAATATAATACTACCATATGATATCATGCACTATGCATGATATTACTAGTATGATATACTACCACTATGACGAGCCTCATACTAGTACTGTACTCCTACTGATGTCCAGAGACAGTATGAATGAGCCACACAAGATCAGCCGGCAATAATTGGGCGTCTGCACTCACTCACGCGCCATCATACCGTAGTACATCAATTATTTTTGTTTGCTGTGCAAAAATTCGAATGGGCTGCACATGCTAGTCTTTCGATCAACCAGCAACGCTAGCACAAAATATCAATTAACAGTACGCTGAAGCTCCATTCATAGATAGCGGTAAGGCTGGGCACAGGCAGCCATACCGTCTGTGTAACAACATTATTATTTTTCTTTTAGAGTGAAGATTTTGATACTCCCTCCGATCCATATTAATTGATTCAAATTTGTCTAAATTCGAATATATCTAGCACTAAAACATGGCTAGATACATCCTGGTTCGGAGGCAGTAGGTTTTGCTGTATATTTTTAGATTAGTGTACATACTGCAAAAGTCACATAGAACTAGAAATACTAGTACTACAAGCTGTTTGATTCTGAACTTTTTTTTTTCCTTTGGAGTGTTTCTCCAGCTTCGCAGCGAATGTGGTGGCAGGAAACCTGCTTGACTCAACAGCTGATGTCTCAAAGCTAGTAACGTTGAATTACGAATGTGGTGGCAGGTACGTAGTAAATAAATTGTTTGAACCACCGTGAGGCTACCTCTGTTTTTGGCAACCGTCTGATTTTTCTATTTTCTCTTGCTTTCCCGCTCGCTGCAGGACAGTTGTGTTCCCGGGCAGGCTCCTCTGTGTAATTTCCCCCAGCTAATTAATGAAAGCCAGTTATTGTGTGATCGAGTGAAATAACTGCTGGACGCTGCGCCTAGTAAATGATAGCTATGTGGCCCCCGATTGGACAGCTATGACACTGCGCTTTGATTCATCCCTGTGTTGGAATAGCTATACTAGTACCGATGATGACCTCAGTAGACCATGATGACTCGCGCCCATCCATTTTGACAATACCGATAGTTTTATCATCTAATTACTCCATTTTAAAATATAAGTTATTTATGCATATTGCAGAATGTTGCACGATTCTAGATGCAACCGTCCCTTTCCCCACCTCCCCATTGCCTAACCTCCACCGACCGCACCGTCGTCGAGCTCCCGCCCGCTACCATTCGCCCTTCCACCTCCCCCCTTCTCTTAGTCAAGATTCACCGCGTCAACCCGGGCGCTGCCATGGTCGACGAGGAGGGCTTCCAACAACCCAAACGCAAGAACCCGCGCCGGTACAAGAAGCGCCAGGCGCACCGCATCTCACCTCCTCACGGGACCGGCCGGGCGGCGCCACTATGCCACCGCTTGATGTCAACACATCAGACGGATCGCAGGAGAAGTGCGCTTCCACAGGTGCATGTACCCAGGCCACGAGTCCTGGCAGTGTGACGTCCGCCGCAACAAGGGTGGTGAACTCGTGCGCTCGCCTACCCTGCCTCGCACACACCAAGGCTATTGCGACCTCCCCGCCAACGCCCCCCCCCCCCCGCGCCAGCAGACGACCACACCATGGAGCTGTTCTAGCGGTGAACTCACCCTCCACCGCTCCCCCATTGCCACCGGACCACATCATCATCACGGAGAGGACGGAGATGATGGAGGTTGAAGCCGTCCTCAAGCTTGCTATGGTGGCTTCGGTCACCGTACCAGGCCCAGGGTTGCTGTCAAGGCCATCGAGCGCCTTCTCTGGACTCGCTTCAACCTACGGCGTGACGACTTCTCCGTACACCTGCACCACCCGGAGGAATTCCTAATCGTCTTCCCCTCCAAGACCGTAAACGACAGCGTCGCCGGCGACCACTTCCTCAAGGACTCAAGCTTCTCGCTAATGATGCGACCTTGGTGCAAGCTGGTGCACGCCAGCGTCGAGCGCATGGACTACCATGTGCAACTGGAGCTTCGAGGCATCCCAGCTCACGCTTGGCACCTGGCCACCGCGGAGCATATTCTAGGTAGGAGTTGCTGAAGGAGTTATGCCCTAGAGGCAAATAATAAAGTGTATTATTTGATATATCTCCTATATGTTCATAATATGTTTCATACTATGCTATAATTCTGTTAATACGAAGCGTTAATACACGTGTGGTATGTAAACAAACCGTGTCTCTAGTTACCTCTAGCGAACTAGTTCATTGGTCATGAGGATGGTCTGGGTTTCAAGATCATGGAAATTTATGCCAATTGACAATGAGGTCATGTTATTAGTTAAATAACATGATAGACAAACATCCGACCGTTATATATTGAATGAGATCTAGTTACAAAGTTCACTATTGATGATAAAACACATAGAACCTCGCAACCTGATCCTTTGACTATGAGGTAATGCAAATCACCATTCTGGAGGAAGTTTAGATGGTTATCAAGAATCATCTCGTAACAGGATGATCAAAAAGGTGCCACTCAGGTTTTCCAAAGGGATGCGTAGAGGAGTACATATCAAGACTAGGATTTGTCTAATCCATGTAATGAATAGATACATGTGGCCATCTCGGTGACGTTGCATTAATGAAGCTTGCAAGCATGTGACTGTAACTACCTCGGTGAATTACGCTCCTAGTTACAAGCCTGGATGAACGGAAATGGTTGAAATAGTACGGTGGGGCCCAAATGCCACTCACAGGTAGACCTTTCGGCCGTCCCAACCATTTCCAAACATCGGGACAAGAACGGGCGGCGTGTCGGCGAAGGATCAACTACATACACAAATGAGTATGTATGCAAGCCACCATGCAACGTACATCGAGCCATTCCATCTAAAAAAAAGGAAATATAGCAACGCCATACGGCAAGATCCAAATATCCTAGATAGATATAATAGTTTAGGATATCTCCTCATACATCAAACATCAGTATCAAAGAGCGGAAGACAAAATCCGATGCGGATAAGAAGCAAATCGGCATAAGATGCCCCATAAATAGCAGATCCCGCCACAGATCTCACGGATCCCGTTCCGGAATCTCTACACGAATGATCGTTGCCCACATCGCCTGTCTCTTCCACCCAAAGTATCCATCTTGCGAGTGTTCCTGTTCATCCGAACCAATAATTTATCGTGTGAGACCCTAGAAATTTTCGGCAAGTCTTTATGCCTCTAAAGGGACACAACCTAGGGTGACGATTGCAGCAAAAGATAAACCCTAACAATTCTATAGATACTGCTAACCATCCTCCTAACCGAGATAGGCGGATGTCCGTGAATTAATAACAATGTTATAAAGGTAATCTTAGATCCATCCTCCTCCTCGCCATCAAGCGAGAAGCGGACAACAACCCTCCCATCCGTTGGCAGTTTATTATCCATTCCATGAGTGTTGCACTAATTACTAGTCGATACTTAGTCAAATTAAAAGCGGTACTTTAGTTATTCTTGTCTATGATCGGAACGTGCTCCAAGTCGTCCGTAATCGCGAACACGGCTTTGAAAGTTTTACCTGCAGGGTGCACAAATAGCAACACACACTCGATCAACCTCGGAAAAACCAAACAAAACCCAACGAGGCATTCACGACAAAGCGATCACAGATTGAGAAATATTTGAGGCCACCCCATTGAGCTACCCGCAATGAAGTTATTGACTCGAGACGGCCTCAAGGTTTGCGCGTACGTGAGGCTGTGAACGGGAACCGAAAATGTGGTGGGCTTGTCGACACCTGAAAACACTCCACTTTCCTAAGCAATCGATTCGCACAATTTAAACAAAGCGATAAAGCATGGCATAAGTATGCAGGATAGTAAATAAAACCTCAAACTAGTTTGTGGCCCCAAGAAATAAGAATGGATCAAGCTCGCTCAGGGGTTCATAAGCCTCCCGGATGTGGATAGCGAATATTCAAGGAACAGAATCAAGTACTCGGGGTCCCAGGACACAAGTGAGCCTGAAAAACCAAATAGCAAATATGGCTCAACGATGCCACTTTCATTAGTTATCCCATTACTACTCAGTTAAGTTGTATAGGTACCTCGTTCTCCATCGGACACTCACATCGCTACACATGTTGTTCTCGCATGGCTCAAACAACTCCTGTAGTAATGGCTCATGGGATGGAGGAACAAGCTTCGGTGGGGTTTAAAAGTAAAGGCTGTGCAATACTTGGGATTCAATTTAATGCAATCGCGACTCAATGATGCAAGAATAAGAAAGAGGCAATATGTACTATATGTATGCAAGCATGTGGTAGTGCTTTCCTGGCAGCTCTGTTGAAGCGAGAGAAGGATCTGGGTAGTGCTCCTGGGTTTCTTGATATATCCCCTGCTCAGCGTCTATTCGAAGAAGAACCAAACAAACAAGGGCCAACATAAATAAAGTGCACAAGCATATGAATAAAATGCGTCAAGCAAACAATCATGCCATGATGAATGATGCACAATTTGCATGGCATTAAAGTAGCATGGCCTGGGTGAGGCGTGGAATACAAGAATAAACCATTTTATTTAGTTTTGGCCCCATTTTATCCTTATATTAGTTGCTGTATACTTTATAATTGCATGATGCATGCTTCAAAACAAACCATGGAATGCATAAACAGAAAGGTCTCGTCGAGCTAATCATCTTAGACATATTATTTGTCAAATTTGGAGTTATAAAACAAAAGTTATTAATTTATTAAGGATAAAGGGCATTTTAATGTAGTTTTAATCAACTTGGAATTTTAAATGTTCAAAATATATTTTGAAGGGCATATTTGAAATCCTCACATTTTTCTGATTTCAAAACATATGTTATCTGTATTATTTGGATTTATATTTTGAAAGTTATTTAAAAACAGAATTAAATTTGAATTTGAATTAATTTGAAATAGATTTGAATTAAAACAGATATGCAGAAAATACTTTTGTTACCCAGTTAAACTAGCCCAGAACCGACCAGCGGGTCCATGCTGATGGGACAGATAGCAAGAAAAGCTTTTAACACATGAGCTAATCCAGCCTAAGCGAATGACATGCGGGCAGCTAGGGACTTCGCCCCACGTGTGACAAGGCCGAGGTGGACCACGCGTCGCTAGGGAGCCGGGTTGAGGTTTCAAAGCTGGGTGTTTTCGCAAAAGCGAACACGGCCAATGACAAAGGGCTCAGTGACCGCTGGTTGATGCGAAAAGCAGAGGGTTTTCGCAAAAGCGTTGCCAGATGCGTGCTTCTTCTCCAAACGTCGACGAGATCGATCCGAACGCGGAGCGCAGTGTGAGGAATCGGCGGGACTGGCGGCCTTGTGGGCGGCGGCGGCTTTGGTCGGGGGTTGTTGCAGGGTAAGCACGACGCGTCTAGGTAACCCTCGAGGCGAGACGGCAAGCAACGACGCGGAGCTCGCCTGAAGGTGCTCGACGGTTTGCCCGGCTGGAAACGGATCGACAAGGAGAGGTGTCAGGGAGGTGCGTCGGCTCACCGCGGGGAGGTTGGTGGTGGTGGCTCGGGAAGGGGCGCAGGGGATCGGCCGCGACGCTGACGCCCGGCGATCTAGGGTTTTGCGTCGGTGCGGCGACGGTGTTCAGCGGCCTGGGGCTCCTCCTCCTCGTCGGCGTGTCTCGGGCGAAGCAGAGAGGTCCCCTCGGTCTTCTCGATCACCACGCGCCACACACTGGATCGAAGAGGCAGGTAGACGTCGGTGGCCGGCGTCATGGCCGTGAGTGGAGAGAGGAGAGGCAGGCTCGGCAGATCTGGGATCTGCAGGGGGTGGAGAGATGTGGGAGTGGATAGGAGCGGAGGAGGGAGGGTAGATGGCGTGGTGGAGGGGAAAGGTGTCGTCGGCCACTTTTGCTCCTCCTTCACGTCTTCCGAGTCAGTGAGGCGAGGCAGAGTGTGGGGGAGCTACCAGTGGGGCAGTGGGAGCGGAGGGAGGCTCGGTCTAGAGAGGCTCGGGCTGGGGCCCTTATGGCAGAGAGAGAGCAAGAGAGGGAGAGGGGTGCTCGGGTAGATGCTAGGGTTGGGAGTAGAGGAGGGTATGGCTCGGGTTAGGCTTAGCTTGGGTGGTAGCTAGGTGGGCCAGGGTGAGAGAGGAGTGAGGCCGAGAGAGGGGGAGGTGTGATATGCTAGGGTTAGGGTTTTAGAGATAGGGGTATGGTTAGATTAGAGGAGTTGGAGAGGTAGGTTTAGGGTTAGCTTAGGTGTAAGATGGTGGTAGAGGTGTAGGGTTTGGTTTTGTCAAGATCAAGACAAGCACATGTCAAGCTCCAACAAGATCAAGACAAGAAAGGAGAGGGATGTGGTGATGTGGTTTAAGCATGATCAAAATAGATCAAGCCCAAAAGAAGGGATAGCGATAGAGATGATCCACTCAAGAATTCCAATAAAAACCAAAGGACAAGCAAAAGGTGGTACTTGCATGGCCCATGCATAAATAATTAATGCCATGATTATCCTTGTGAAAACAATATTATTAACAAGGCATTATTACTATGCATTACCCAAAAATGTGGAGTAAGGCCAAGCAACAGAAAACAAGTGAAAGTTTCAGATGAATTAGATGGAGATGCTCACATTTGATTATAATTGGTACTTGCTAGTGTGTTTATTCCACTAGATGTTTAGTAGTCCCAATAATACCCCAACATGAGCATAAATCCATGATAATCCATATGGAAGCTAGGAAAAAGGGTTCCATTCACAAGGCATGCAAGGGTGGCCATGTGGCTCTCATATATCAATAATGTGAAAACAACATGATGCTAAGATGAGAGCATGTGGAAAAGAATTGGATCCATCCCAACCCATATGAGCTAGAGGTAAACCCAATAAAATGCAAAGCTCATATTTAGTTGAATGGTGGAATTATAAGGTGGTGACAGAGAAAGGTGATGGAGTTAAATAAAAGATATGCCCCCAACTCAACTTGGGCATTAAACAATATATCAACAACCAAATACAATATCAAGAGGCAAATACAATTTACAATGCATATGAGAGAAGAACCAAATCAAAAGGGTTTTATATGATGCTCAAATGCAAGGTGGCATGATGACATGAGCATGATATGATGATGATGCAACAATTATATATATGAAATAGCCATATATATAGACTAGGCTAGTAGCATTGCAATTGTTAGAGAATTGGGATGCTACAGTGACTTGGTCACGAAATGCAACGACATGAGAACGAGAAAACAAGTTTATTGGTAACGAGACCGAACTAAGGTATGGGGATACCAAACATCAAGTATCGAATGAATTAGGTATCATATGACAAAGGGAACGGGAAACGACTATCTCACGGTTCGAGCGATTATATTCGTGAAACGCACGGGAGTCACATGGCCATCTAGGTCCCTCTATTGATCATTGATTTGAGAGTAGTCTCGATCATGTCCGGAGTGTTTCCGAACCGAAGGATGTCACGCTTAAGGGTAGGGACGCTTAGGGTAGATGAGGTATTGTAGGAGAAATAGAGAAAGACAAACCGGAATAGTTCCGGATAACATCCGATGGAGATCGGAAGGGGTCTGGAAGGTGTTCCAGAGTGAAGGAATAATATAATATGTGTATTTGAATGTTAATTGGAGAATTAATATTAAATATATATTTTATTTTATTATTAAAGGCTTCATAATGCTAATGGGCCTCACTCGAAGGGAGGCCCAATAGGGCATGGCGCCTAGGGAGAGGGCAGCACCGGCTGAGCTTGTGGCCACCCGGTGGGGCCCACCTAGGGCCGGCGGCTGCCCCAAGGTGGCTGGCGGGTGTGGGGATTAGTCCCACACCGCCTGGCCCTTGGGTAGTGCGCCCCCTCCCACTATATATAGGGGTCACCCCTTCCCCTTTGGAAACACACCATTCCCTCTCATTCTCTCTCTCTCTGTCATCCACTAAGGACTTCTCCGTAATATTAGAGAGGACCTCGTGGGTGAGTTCTCCACCTTCACACCACCGTCCTGTGATTAGCGATCCAGCATCTACTTCTTCCGCTGCTCGGCTGGATCAGAGTCCGGTTGATGTCTCCTACACCGGACGTGTGACGAACTTCGGAGGCACCACACTTGGGGTGCTGCTCGTCTTCATCAATATACGCCTTCCTGCGTAAGGCGTGCCTCGGTCTTCAAAGGTATGAATGCTGCTTCTCTCCTCTGTTACTTATGTCTACATAGTATAGATCCTAGTATTAGTGTTCGAGTGGATAGAATTTTTTTGTTTTTTGCTACGGAACCCTTCAGTGGTATCAGAGAGGGTCTATGGGTAGACATGTCATACAGATAGAACACATAGCAATATGTGGGCATTGATTCTCTAGTTCCTACCCTCTTTTAATGTTCTTGTTCATATCACGGCACTGTTTAATGAAGCGGCCCCCAACCGACCTCACGTGGTGATTCACAAGACTGGTCCACGAATCAAAGTGGCTTAGGGGGGGTGTCTGTCTCTGTGCAGTAGTTGATATGGCATCGACATTGGAGGGCCCTGAAGAGGGAAGAAGAATAGCAATCATTGAATCCATGTTGTGGCTCCACGTTCGTAGGTGGGAAGGGGTTCTACCGCGAAAGCCCTAAAGCCGCGTAAAACTTGCAATAGATAATATAGAAGCATCTATTTTTATTATTGCATAGGGGCATGTATTATGATATGGCAATGACAAGTTTTTGAAACTTTCATTGAAGCTATTGACGATGATCAAAATGCTATAACCACGTCATAACACTTTACCTTTTGAAGTATTACTTATTATGCTATTATAATCATATATTCGACGATAGCATAATAATATAATCCCTCACCGTATTCCAGTTATCGTATTCCCCTTGTGTGTGCACCACCAAGAAAGTTCTTTGTTATGAGGCCAGCCGTGATGATTGGGGGTCAGACATATCTACGTTCGCATACAGTGGGTGTAAGCCATGTTGCACTGCGAATACACACAAGTTAGAACTAGCGAGTCTAGCATGTTATAGAGACATGGCCTCGGAATACAGGAGACCGAAAGGTCGAGCATGAATCACATAGTTGATGTGATCGACATTAGGGAATGTCCACCTTTGATACTGCACTGATGGCCGTGATGATCGGGGGAGGTTGATACGTTGTAAACATATCTATAATTTTTGATGTTCCATGCTTGTTTTATATCCACTTTCTTATGTTTTGTCCACACTTTGGAGTATTTTTACACATTTTCAGGAACTAACCTATTAACAAGATGCTATAGTGCCAGTTACGTATTTTCTGCTGTTTTTTGTTTTAGAAAAGATAGTAAGGAAATATTCTTGGAATTGGACCTGACAAAAGACAAAGTCAATATTTTACCTGAAGCAACATGGAGTCCGGAGGGGAGCCGAAGAGGGGCACCAGGGCGGCCACACCCTAGGGTGGCGCGGCCAGCCCTAGGCGCGTTGCCACCTGGTGTGGGCCCCCTGGTGCTCCACCTACCTTGCCCCTTCGCCTATAAAAGTCTTCTGGGACGAAAACCCTAAGCACCCAATCAAAATTCCATGAAAGTGTCTGTAGCCGCCACCATCTCCATCCTAGATCAGGAGGGATTTGAAGCTCTTCCCGGCACCCTGTCGGAGGGGAGAATTCACCCTGGAGGCCTTCTTCATCACCATGCAAGCCTCCGGTGTGATGCGTGAGTAGTTCATCCTTGGACTACAGGTCCATGTAGTAGCTAGATGGTTGGTTCTTCTCCTTTGTGCTACCATGTTTAGATCTTGTGAGCTCCGTTTATGATCAAGATCATCTATTTGTAATCATACATGTTGTGTTTGCGGGGATCCGATGGATATTGAGATGCTATTTCTGATTGATTATTGATTCTATCATGTCTTTGTTATTTGTGATCTTGCATGCTCTCTGTTGTTAGTAGATATCTTGGCCGAGTAGATGCTAGCAACTCTAAGAGGGAGTATTTATGCTCGATAGTGGGTTCATGCCTCTAGTAATCTGGGGAAATGACAGAAATCTAAGGTACTAGATGTGTTGTTGCTACTAGGGAGAAAACAACAATCCTTTGTTCATAGAACAATCGTATTGTTTACTTTACACGCAATGCGTAATACAATTATCTGTTGCTTGCAACTTAATACTGGAGGGGGTTCGGATGATAACCTGAAGGTGGATTATTAGCCATAGATGCAGTTGGATTACGGTCTATGTATAATGTTGTAATGCCCAATCAAATCTCGTAGGAGTCAAGATGCTTAGTATATGCATGTATGCTTTCTCGGTGTATGTCAATTGCCCCGCTGTAATTTGTTCACCCAACATGTCATCTATCTTAAGGAGAATCACCTCTAGTGAACTATGGACCCTGGTCCATTCTTTTACCATCAATCTGAAGGGAATATGCCCAAGAGGCAATAATAAAGTGGTTATTATCTTATTCCATGTTTATGATAAATGTTTATTTTGCATGCTATAATTGTATTGATCGGAAACGTCAATACATGTGTGTTTAATAAACAAAATACAAAGTTCCTAGTAATGCCTCTCATATAAACTAGCTCGTTGATTAACAAGATGATCAAGGTTTCCTGATCATGGACATTGGATGTTGTTAATAACGAGGTCACAACATTGGTGGAATGATGTGATGAACATTCATCCGAAGTATAGCATTACGATCACAGTCATTATGTTTATATTGCTATAACATCATACAAACTAATATTTGTCCTTAGACCATGAGATCATGTTAATTGCTAACACCGGAAGAGTATCTTGATAACATCAAACGTCACATCGTAACAGGGTGACTATAAAGGTGGGTTCAGTGATATAAAGGTGTTATGTTGAGGCTCATGGATCAAGAGTGGGATTTGTCCATCCCGATGACGGATAAATATACTCTGGGCCCTCTCGGTGATATCACATTGGTTAGCTTGCTAGCAAGTGATGTGATCACTAGAATGTTATATCACAGGAACGAGAAAAGAGTGCATGTAGGTAACGAGATCAAACTAGGTATGGAGATACCGATGATCGAATCTCGGACATGTAATATATCGCGAGACAAAGGGATTTAGTTACTAGCGTTAAAGGTTCTCACGATCACAGAAGTCATCGTTGAATGTGTAGGAGTCAGTATGGATCTCCAGGTCCCGCTTCTAATTATTGATCTGAGAGGGGTCTCGATCATGTCTGCATTATTCGCTAACCGTAGGGTGACACACTTAAGGGATACCGACACCATTTGGATAAAATATGTTTCAGATAAAGATTTAAGAAAGCGCTAGAATTATTTTAATAGACATCGAAACTGTTTCGGGTGAAATTGCTGAAATTGGTTCTGCATGTAATATTGAAATGTTGCAGGGGGGTTTATGTGAATGTTTGTTAATTAAAGTAATTGACAAAATTCTGAATAAAAATAATAAAAGAGTTTTATTAAATGAGAGAGCATTAAATTTGGAGAAATTTAATGCATTTAAAGTGGAGACTTTAAAAGAGAATGTGAAGGGGCATTTTAATGTGGAGGGGTTACCACCACATGAATGGGGGAGGTGGGGAGTCACCCCCCATGGGGCGTCGGCCATGGGGAGGGGTACCCCCCTCCTCCTATAAAAGGCCCCCCTCACTCCCCTTCTTCCTCACACCTCCTCGTGAAGGATCTCTCTCCCCCTCTAGTATTATTCCCCCATGGTCTCGGATTAGCGAGATACATGTTCCTGGTGGCTTTATCTAGAAAGGAATTGCTGCTTCCGCTGTTTTGCTAGAGCGAGGGACGGAGGTTGTCGGGGTACCAGACGTGTGTGCGATCACGGATGCACCGCTGCTTTGCGGTGCTGGACTTGGTGGTGCTGGAGCTGGATCTGAAGGACGTGATGGAGTCGGACCTGCTCGGACTTCCTCACGATCTTGAGATCGGCAAGTGTACGACTACATCAACCACGAGTTCCTACTCGTTAACAAAACTCGTTGTCTTCGAGGGTAAGTTCTCGATGGATGTATGTCCACCCGTTGCTTTGTACCTAGTAGATAGATCTTGGCGTGTAGTTCTCATCGTAGGAATTTTTTGTTTTTTATGCTGCGGACCCAACAGTGGTATCAGAGCCTGATCTATGCGTAGGTGCTTTCCACGGGTAGTACACATATGTTTATATGTGGGCGATGATGATCATGTTATTGCATCTTATATGTATTTTAGATATTGGTGGCATAGTGGGATGAAGCGGCCCGGACCAACCTTACATGTCATCGTACATGAGACCGGTTCCACGACTGACATGCAACTTGTTTTGCATAAGTGGCTGGCGGGTGTCTGTCTCTCCTAATATAGTCAATATCTGATTTACAACGAGTTACTAATAACTTGGTTATCCTCGTTGTGGTTCATGTTCGTAGGTAAGAACGGTTCTATCTCCGAAAGCCCTAAGCCACGTAAAAGTTGCAATTGATAAATTAGAGGCGTCTAGTTTAGATCGTTGCCGGGCTAGTGTATTGATATGGTATTGTTGTAAGTGGATATATGATAGATACTCTTACAACACATTCAACGTGTAAGTTCTATAGACCTTGGCCTTACACACAAAGGAATGATAGAGATCATACCACGATGCAATTGATAGAGATCAAATGCATGGACCATATCATCTCACTTCACACATTAGATGTTAGCATCTTATACTGCTAGTTTGGCGCTTTTGGTAGCATTGTAAGATGATCCCTCATTTAGATATCAAGATAAAAATGTGTTCTTCCTTAAGTATGCATTGTTCTGTGGATCGTGTTTCGAGACATCACGTGATGATCGGGTGTACTCGAATCTACGTTTTCATATGAACGGGTGTAAGACAGTTTTACACACGCGAATACTAAGGTTCTTACTTGGCGAGCCTAGCATGTACAGACATGGCCTCGGAACACGGACCAAAAGGTTAAGCATGAGTCATATAGTTGATATGATGCCCATATAGATGCTCGCCTTTGAAGCTACATCAACTCACGTGATGATCGGACTTGGTGTAGTGGATTTGGTTCATGTAATCACCAAAAGGACACAAGGGATGTCGTTTTTGAGTGGGAGTTTATTTCTAATTTGGATTAGTAGAACTCAATTTGTCATAAAATATATCGAAGTGAATTTGCATAATTTGTTGTAGTCATTGGCATTTGTTCACTACCTTATGCTTAGTTTTAATTGAGATAATAGAACTATAGAATTCTGGATATTTACTTCTGATGGTATCGTATTGTTTTGAATGTCAATTTAAAGTTTATAAGTCCTATTGCAAACTTTCAGCAAACTCTATTTACTCCATGAAGTTTAAGAAGTAGTATTAAATCAAGAGTAAGAATTCCAAGGTTAGTATCTAAAGTATCATGTTTGCCTCCATGATTATTGATATTCAAAAGTTGTTTTAATATCAAGATTATATAGGAGCTGAAAATTGTTTCAGAAACCATCATGTGTGAAAGATATTGTGATATCTGAAACAATGTTTTTGGTTGCATTATGGTAGAGTATAATTTAGCAAAATACATGTTCTCATATTGTATGAGAATTTGTGAAGGATGGAAATGCAAGGCATCCGAATCTCCCAAAAAGGTTTTTGGGAACTAACATTATACTCGCGATTCTTCCTTACAGGCTATAGTAGCTTGATCATGAAAGTTGTCATGATAAGGATGAATAGAAGATGTAAGTAAAATGTTTACTACACTAAAAGATTACTAAAGAATGGATTTTTTGAAAGAATACCAAACATTTGATGATGGTGATCCACTTCAAAGTGCAAGTCCTAAGGTATTAGTATTTGACTATATACGCTTTGTACTATGTGTCATGTGAATGACACCACTATTGATGTTGATAGATTATTTTAAAATGAAAAGAAATTGTTGAAAGAGAATCTATAAAATATTTGGCAGAAAAGAAAAAGTTGGAGATGTCCAACTTAGGTATATAGAAGATATACATGTTATGGTTGTATTCCTTACTTGTTAAACAATGTGGTTATGAGGTATTGGATACCGGTATTGGATACGGAATTGGTTGGTATGAAGTGTCATACAGGACAACGCAATTCATGAACTGAAATGACCTAAGTAACTAGCAGGAGAATAAGTGATGATGATCATCGAAAACAAATAAAGTGTTATTGTGTTCTTTGTTGTCGTCAAACCTAGCCTTCAAGATCTGTTTTAATAATTGTTATTTTGTTCCGGTATTACCAGAACAATGGTTGTTCAAATAATTACCGTATTCCATAAAGGATGGATGAACTTTTACAAGTCTAGTGGGAGAAATCACTTCCATAAACATTATTGCTAAAATATCGCAAGACAAATGATTAAAAGATCACTTATGAAGTGACATCGCTGTTTTAAATTATATTGGAAAGAAAACATGAAGAAACTCCATGTTGATAGATTTTTGGAGTCTTTGATTTTGATCAATTGACGCATGTGTGACTTTCCTCGAGATAATTGAAACTTCGTCCATAGGCCAGAGAGGAACGGATGACTAGCTTATTGGAAATTGTGCATGCTGATGTGCATAGTCCATTATGGGTAGCCATATCCGATGGATCTTTTTGCTTCATATGCTTTCTCCGAAAATTTGAGTAAATATATCTGTATATTTACTTAATAAGGAAGAAGTATGAAACATTTGAAAATTGTTCAAAGACTTTCAAGATGAAGAGGAAAATCATTGTAACAAGAAAATAAAAGAGTTTTTGATTTGATCATAAAGGAAAATATTTGAGTTACATGTTTAGCAAAACACCTAAGATTTGAGGAATTGTTCCATGATTTGTGTTTCCCGATAAACCATAGGAGTATGGCATATTCGAGAGATGAAATCAAACCATGTTTGACATGGTAAGATCAAAGGTGTCATTTATAAAACTGCCATTATGTTTTAAGGATTGAAGCTTTAGAGACTACCGCTTTTACACTGTAAAGAGCACCATCGTGATCCATTGAAATGACACCATATAAGTTATGGTTTGGGATAAAACCCGGATTGTCTTTTCTTAAATTTTGGTATGCTATGCATAAGTAAAATGTTTACAACCAAAGTCGGATAAGCACGTCTTTGTAGGTTATCCCAAAGAATTTGTTGGGAATTTCTCCATAACACCGAGGACAAAAGAGTTTGTTACTTGGAACGTCAAGTTTCTTGAGAAGGAATTTTCGCGAAAAGTTAAGTGGGAGGACAATAGAACTTTGATAAGGTTGTTGAACCTTAGCTATATGTGCTAAGTAGCGCAGCGTCGGAAAGTGTCTCGGTGGGGGCCACAATGCTCATGGCTCCCGTGATTACAAAAGGTGTGATCTTGGAGATTAGTTCCTATTGAACCGTGTGGGTCGGTAAAAATCAAATAGTGTGATTTGATAAGCAAGTCGTTATTGTTTTGATAATAATGAACCGACTACATGCAAAGAAGCGATGATGGGCCCTGACTCCATAAAATGACTAGAAGTCATAGAATCCGTGATAGTATCCATACACGAGAAATCAAGTTTCTGAACTTGGAAGACCCTCCGGAAAGGCGTGAAGCCTATCGGTCGTGTTTGGATCTATAAAGAAATAGACATGGATGTTTAACATCTATGAAATAGTCGACATGTCGGAAACAAGTTTACGACAATGTTCAAGGAGTTGACTATGACAAGATTTGATCTTTCGATATTTAGTTTTGACGGATTAATGTAGCAACCACTACATATAATTTGGTATATGGTAGTTGAATAGACAAAACAAGGTTCTTCTAATAGAATGGTTACCTAGGACGTGTACATGACACGGTCCGAAGGGTTTTGTAATTAAAAGGGTGCTAAAAGGGCATGCAAAATTCAATAGTTGAAGTAAGCATAGCGGAGTTGGAATCTTCACCGTGATGAAACTGTTAAAAGAGTTTAAATTCATCGGAGATGATGAAGATGCTTGCATTTGCAAGAAATTAAGTGGGAGCGCTGAGACATATTTCTAATACATTATGTAGAGGACATATTGTTGATTGGAAATGATGTATCTTGTATTGACACAAGTTGAGAATTTCATTAAAATAAGATTTCGATGAAAGACTTGGGCAAACCCAGAATATTTGGCATCAATATCTATATGGATAGATTAAGGCGCTAATATGGTTGTGCCAGACATACATATATGAGATATTGAAAGGGTTCAATATGAGACATTGAAAGGGTTCAATATGGAAACAACAAGAAAGGTTCTTGCTGCATGGAAAGAATTGTATCAAGATTCAAGTGTTTCAACACTTGGTGAGTAAAAACACATGAAGATTTTGATAGATTATACCATGATATGTATATATTCAAAATGTCCTATGCTCTAAATGTTGAGCACATACCAGAATGATTCACAAGATGATCATTGGACGATAGTAAAGATATTCTTATGAGCTTTGGAAGAACTAAGAATATATCATGTATAAGTGACAAATAGTTAAGGTAGTTCATTGTAAAGTGTTACATTGATACTATTTTTGTCACAAGATACAAATTAAATTTATCTCAATTTAGACTATGGGTGGCACGATGTAATGGATAGTATGTTCCATGATGGAATTGGATGAGTTCCAAAGTTGAGACATTGTGACAGATACTACAACAAAAGGCTAAGTATATAACTGCTATAGTAGCAGCAAAGGAGGGCATTTGTGTTAAGTAGTTTGTTATCAAATTAGGTGTGGTTCAAAGTGGGCTAATACTATGAAGATATATTGTGTGACAATAATATCAACATATTTTAACCCGAACGAACTAAAGGTCTCACCAAAGGACTAAATTTATACAATGCCATCTCATTTGAGAATGAGTGATGCGTAGAGACGCAAAGACATGCAAATACACACGGACCTGAAACTGTCAGATCCGGAGATTATGTTAACCACTAGCAATAGCGCATATGCAACACCAGAAAGCCATAGGTGTTCAATATGCAAAGTTTTTCAAACTAGATTATTGACTCTAGTGCAAGTGGGAGACTGAAGGGAATATGCCCGAGAGGCAATAATAAAGTGGTTATTATCTTATTCCATGTTTATGATAAATTTTTATTTTGCATGCTATAATTGTATTGATCGTAAACGTCAATACATGTGTGTTTAATAAACAAAATACAAAGTTCCTAGTAATGCCTCTCATATAAACTAGCTTGTTGATTAACAAGATGATCAAGGTTTCCTGATCATGGACATTGGATGTTGTTAATAACAAGGTCACAACATTGGTGGAATGATGTGATGAACATTCATCCGAAGTATAGCATTACGATCACAGTCATTATGTTTATATTGCTATAACATCATACAAAGTAATCTTTGTCCTTACACCATGAGATCATGTTAATTGCTAACACCGGAAGAGTATCTTGATAACATTAAACGTCACACTGTAATAGGGTGACTATAAAGGTGGGTTCAGTGCTACAAAGGTTTTATGTTGAGGCTCATGGATCAAGAGTGGGATTTGTCCATCCCGATGACGGATAGATATACTCTGGGCCCTCTCAGTGATATCACATTGGTTAGCTTGCAAGCAAGTGATGTGATCACTAGAATGTTATATCACGGGAACAAGAAAAGAGTGCATGTCGGTAACGAGATCAAACTAGGTATGGAGATACCGATGATCGAATCTCGGACATGTAATATATCGCGAGACAAAGGGATTTAGTTACTAGCTTTAAAGGTTCTCACGATCACAGAAGTCATCATTGAATGTGTAGGAGTCAGTATAGATCTCCAGGTCCCCCTTCTGATTATTGATCTGAGAGGGGTCTCGATCATGTCTGCATTATTCGCGAACCGTAGGGCGACACATTTAAGGGATACCGACACCATTTGGAGCAAATATGTTTCAGATAAAGATTTAAGAACGCGCTGGAATTATTTCAATAGACACCGAAACTGTTTCGGGTGAAATTGCTGAAATTGGTTCTGCATGTAATATTGAAATGTTGTAGGGGGTTTTATGTGAATGTTTTTTAATTAAAGTAATTGACAAAATTCTGAATAAAAATAATAAAAGAGTTTTATTAAATGAGAGAGCATTAAATTTGGAGAAATTTAATGCATTTAAAGTGGAGACTTTAAAAGAGAATGTGAAGGGGCATTTTAATGTGGAGGGGTTACCACCACAAGAATGGGGGAGCTGAGGAGTCACCCCCCATGGGGCGCCGGCCATGGGGAGGGGTACCCCCCTCCTCCTATAAAAGGCCCCCCTCACTCCCCTTCTTCCTCACACCTCCTCGTGAAGGATCTCTCTCCCCCTCTAGTATTATTCCCCCATGGTCTCGGATTAGCGAGATACATGTTCCTGGTGGCTTTATCTGGAAAGGAGTTGCCGCTTCCGCTGCTTTGCTGGAGCGAGGGACGAAGGTTGTCAGGGTACTGGACGTGTGTGCGATCACGGATGTACCGCTGCTTTGCGGTGCTGGACTTGGTGGTGCTGGAGCTAGATTTGAAGGACGTGCTGGAGCCGGACCTGCTCGGACTTCCTCACGATCTTGAGATCGGCAAGTGTACGACTACATCAACCAAGAGTTCCTACTCGTTAACAAAACTCGTTGTCTTCGAGGATAAGTTCTCGATGGATGTATGTCCACCCGTTGCTTTGTACCTAGTAGATAGATCTTGGCGTGTAGTTCTCATCATAGGAATTTTTTGTTTTCTATGTTGTGGACCCAACACAATCTACAATCTACAATCTATTTACTGTTTTCTGTTTACTTTCTGCAAGTTATTACTATCTTCCACACAATACGTTTAATCCTTTGTTTTCAGCAAAACCGGTGAGATTGACAACCTCACTGTAAGTTGGGGCAAAGTTTTGTGGTTACGTTGTGCAGGATTCCAAGTTGGAAACAATACCTTGGAGGTGTTTTCTTGCTCCTACTGGTTCGATAACCTTGGTTTCATAACTGAGGGAAAACTTGCTACTGTGCTCATCATACCTTCCTCTTGGGGTTCCCAACGAGCTCGATACATTTTGAGCCATCAAGCACTTTTTCTGGCGCCGTTGTCGGGGAGTCAAGGACATCTTGGCAAGGGGAGTCCCTCATAACCAATCTCTTTACTTTGTGTTTTTGTTCTTCTTAGTTTATTTCTGCTTTGTTTGCTTGTTTCTTTTATCAAAAACACAAAAAATTTAGTTGTACTAGTTTGCTTCCTTTATTAAAAACACAAAAAAATGACTAGTCTTGAAAAAACTAAGTTGTGTGACTTCACTAGCACCAACAACAATGATTTATTGTGCACACCTATTGCTCCACATGTTCCTGAAGCTACTTTCTTCGAAATTAAACCTGCTTTGCTCAATCTTGTTATGAAAGAACAATTTTCTGGTGTTGGTACTAAAGATGTTATTGCTCACCTTAATAACTTTGTTGATCTTTGTAAGATGCAAAAACATAGGGATACATATGGAGATATTTTTAAGCTTAAATTGTTTCCTTTCTCTTTGAGAGGAAAATCTAAAGAATGGTTTCTATCTCTAACTAGAAATAGTATTGATTCTTGGACTAAATGCAAAGATGTTTTTATTGGAAAATACTATCCTCCTGCTAAGATTATATCTATGAGAAGTGAAATAATGAAATTTAAACAATCTGATAATGAACATGTTGCTCAAGCTTGGGAAAGAATGAAATCTTTAGTAAAGAATTGTCTCACTCATGGACTGTCTGATTGGACGATTATCCAAACCTTTTATGCAGGACTGAATTATTCTTCAAGAAATCTGCAGGATTCTGCTGCTGGAGGTACCTTTATGACCATAACTTTGAGTGTTACAACAAAACTTCTGGATAATATGATGGTTAACTATTCTGAATGGCACACTAAGAGGGCTCCACAAGGTGAGAAGATAAATTCTGTTGAAGAAAACCTCCTCCTTGAGTGATAAAATTGATGTTATTATGTTTATGCTTGTTAATGGGAAAGCTCATATTGATCCAAATCATGTTCGTTTAGCTTCTTTGGTTGCTCAAGAAGAGCAAGATGATGTGAACTTTATTAGAAATAATAATTTTAGCAACAATGCCTACAAGAATAATTTTGGTAACAATAATTATAGGCCATATCCTCCCAATAATGGTAATTCTTATGGAAATTCCTACAACAACAATAGGAGTGCACCCTCTGAACTTGAAGTCATGCTTAAAGATTTTATTAGTAAACAAACTGCTTTCAATAAAACTATTGAGGAAAACTCTCTAATGCTGAAAGAAATATAACATCATTGTCTGAAGCAATATCTTCTTTGAATAAAATGGCTGCTAAACCTGAGACTATTGAAAATCCCTTTGCTGCTACTAATGCCATACAAGTTAGAATTGATGAAAATGTTAGACTATTAGCTGAATTGCACGCTAAGTGGGAAAGGGAAGATGAAATTGCTAGAAATAGTAGTATTTGTACTATCACCACCTCTAATGTTGATGCTAGCAAACCATATGAAGTCCCCATTCCTTTTGTAATAATGCCTAAAACCAATGGAACCTTTTCTAATAAAAATGCTGAAATTCTTCGAAATATGGGAAACAATAGCTCTACTACTTTAGATGGTAATTATGATTTTGATCTTGATGGTTGCAATATCTCTGAAGTAATTATGTTCCTACAAAAGCTTGCTAAAAGTCCCAATGCTAGTGCTATGAATATGGCCTTTACAAAACACATTACTGATGCTCTCATAAAAATTAAAGAAGAAAAGATGAAACATAAAGCTTCTATTCCTATGAAATTAGAAGATGGTTGGGAACCCATCATTAATATGAAAGTGAATGATTTTGATATCAAAGCTTTATGTGATCTTGATAGTAGTGTTTCTATTATGCCTAGAAAGATTTATGAAATGCTTGATTTGCCACCATTGGAAGATTGTTATTTAAATGTCCAAGTTGACGATAATGTTAAAAAGAAACTCATGGGGAGTATTAATGATGTTCTCATTATGGTTAACAATGTCTATGTCCCCGTTGATTTCTATGTTTTGGATGTTGAATGCAATGCTTCTTGTCCTATTATTTTGGAAAGACCTTTTCTTAGAACTGTTGGTGCCATTATTGATATGAAAGAAGGCACCATTAAATATCAATTTCCACTCAAGAAAGGTATATAACACTTCCCTAAGAAGAGAGAGAAGATTACTTTTGCCTCTCCTATTAAAATTTTTTTGCTCTTAATGCTACTTCATTTGAGAATACTTGATTCTTGCTTCTTATGCCTAGCTCAAAGACGTTAAAGAAAAGCACTTATTGGGAGATAACCCAAATTTCTTTAGAAATCTTTTATTGAGTCTTGGAAGTTATTTCTTCAGTAATAACCTCTCCTTATCATTTTTGTGTGGTTTTTGTGCCAAGAGTAACCTCTAATGAGAGAGAAGTAAGATTTGGGAAAGTCGCTGTCCCGAAACAGATTTTTGTGCTTCGCTATAAATATTCGTGAAAAATCTCTGTACATCGGTTTGATCTGTAATTGTTTGTGCTTCTGCCCCAGGTTGTTATTCAACTTTCGTTAGTTCAACACTTTTCGATTTGAGCAACAGAAGGTCTTCGAAAAAATTGGTTTTTACCTGTTGGTCTGTTTTGACAGATTTCTGCCATTATTTTCATTTGCTTCTTAAATCTCTTTCTCTTTGAGTTCTCTTTGATCACTTGAAATTTTTAAAGGAAGTGCTACAGTAGATTGTGGTTTAATAAAACTTTTACTTGTGTTGAAACTGAACCTAAAGACTTATTATCTTGAGTACACTAATGTTGCTAATGAAGATTGTGTGAAGTTTTATATGAAGGAAATTTTAAAGTGTAGGGAAGAGTAATGTGATAAGATGAAGATGGACAAAAGCTCAAGCTTGGGGATGCCACCCGTGTCACCCAAGAAATATTCAAGAAGTACAAGCGTCAAAGCTTGGGGATGCCCAAGGTATCCCCTTCTTCATCAATAAAAATCTCAGGTTTCTTCCAAACACTTCATTTTTATTGTTTCATGCACAATTGTGTTGTTCTTGGAGCGTCTTTGTTTTTGTTTTTTGTTTTCATTTGATTGGTTTTCTTAAATAAATTGGTTGGACCCCCGCATTCATACATAGTTTCAAATAGGTTGATTTGGATTGGAAAAGAGTAGGAAAGTTCATGCTTAAGTGGTATAAAAGGAGCTTGTTTTTGACTGTGGCAGGCTTTATCATGTCATGCTTGATATTGTTTTGGCTTTATGCTTAGTGATTATTGCTGTAACATGACTTGTTTCAAACAATTGAGATTGCTTAATGTGCCTTGAAAGAATTATGCGTTGTTTTAGCATATAAAAGCATAATATTGTGGTATTCTCCTTTGACGCTTTATTTGGGTTGACTTGGCGCATGCTCACACCATGTTAAGACTATACCAAGTCACCATAGCCTTTATGATCATTTAGTTTTCGACTTGTAATATCACTTTATGTTTTAATTAATAATGTTTTGTCGCTTTGCATGATTATTGCCATTATTTCTCTCTTAGTTGGTCGCTCCTAGTCTTTTGCTAGCCTCCACATATACCAAGTATGAGTCCCACTCATGCATCCAACTCCAAATAAAACCAAGTTATTCCAAAGAGTCCACCATACCTACCTATTAGCATTTGCTATTCCAAGTATATTCATGTTTTTATCTACCTTCCAAATTAAACTTGTTATGTGAAAATTAGTGATTAAAGCTCACATGAACTTGATGGCACACTTTACTTTTCTTGCACTTAATAAACTTGAACCATTGTGCCCATCTATGTTGCGTATATGCTTGCATTTTGTAAGTTGTGAATTAGCAGAACTATGTTATCGTGGGGAACGCTTTTAACATTGCACTTTATTTAGTTGATATCATGTTCTTTTGCTTATGGATCCCGGTGGTGTGAAATGAAAGGGGAGCTTGTAAGGCTCATGGAGTTCGTATATGTGTTAGAGAAATGCCTGGGCGGCTGGTCTAAGCCATGCCTAATCATGGTGGAAACCTGCAGCGTAACCATAGTGAGCAATCTATGAAGCATCCTCTATAAAAAACCTATGCAAATAGGAAAGAAAAAAAGAGAAACAAAAAAACTAAAAAAATAATCCTACGCAAATAGGAAATAAAAGGATTGCTGAGATGCTCATTGTCTGATTGTCTTGTCATTTTGATATGGGAATCTTCCGTATCATCGGGCAAGGGGTACCCCGTTGGCGGTTCTCTATGATACACATGTACTTACAATGACAAGAACTTACCAGTGACTAAACTTGAGTAGCATGAGGAACGATACTCGTAAGTAAGGGGCATGAGATTTTTAGCTTATAACTTGTCAAGCATATCCTCATGTTTGTTCACTTTAACCTTAATCACCTAAAGATGCTTATGATAGGGGCAATGAGAGCTGAAAGCTAATAAGTACTATAATTTTTGGAAGCTCTTTATGAGACTTGAATCCCTACTTCCTTCTATGAAGGGTCTTTCTTTTACTTTTTATGTTGAGTCTACATCTTCTATCTTTATGCACCTGTTGAGAGAGCATAGTGGCCATTCTTAGTTTAATGTGCATTGTCCCAAGACTTGTTGATTGATTCATAACTTTGATATTGCTTGTTCTTAAACTATTTGTATCTAGTCACCCTTATGAACTTTGAAGGTGTCCTATGCATTTATGTTTTTCTACACTATGAGGGACAAGTTGAATACCATTCTCATTATGTTTTCTATATGTGAAACAAACAAACAAACGTCTTTCAAAACATTGTTATTCATGAATCTTTTGTTTGCACCTTTTCATGTTATAACATAGTTGCTCTATCTTATTGTTAGAACTATGTCTTTCATGCTATATTAAAGTACTATGATCAAGATTATGATGGTGCGTGTCACCTCAAAAATTATTCTTTTTTAGCACTTACCTACTCGAGGATGAGCAGGAGTTAAGCTTGGGGATGTTGATACGTTGTAAACGTATCTATAATTTTTTATGTTTCATGCTTGTTTTATATCTACTTTCTTATGTTTTGTCCACACTTTGGAGTATTTTTACACATTTTCTGGAACTAACCTATTAACAAGATGCCACAGTGCTAGTTGCCTGTTTTCTGCTGCTTTTGGTTTCAGAAAAGCTAGTAAGGAAATATTCTCGGAATTGGGCCGGACAAAAGACAAAGTCAATATTTTACCTGAAGCAACACGGAGTCCGGAGGGGAGCCGAAGAGGGGCACCAGGGCGTCCACACCCTTGGGTGGCGTGGCCAGCCCTAGGCGCGCCGCCACCTAGTGTGGGTCCCTTGGCGCTCCACCGATCTTGCCCCTATGCCTATAAAAGTCTCCTGGGACGAAAACCCTAAGCACCCGATCAAAATTCCACGAAAGAGTCTGTAGCCGCCGCCATCTCCATCCCTAGACCGTAAGAGATCTGAAGCTCTTCCCGGCACCCTACCGAAGGGGAGATATCACCCTGGAGGCCTTCTTCATCACCATGACTGCCTCCGGTGTGATGCGTGAGTAGTTCATCCCTAGACTACGGGTCCATGTAGTATCTGGATGGTTGGTTCTTCTCCTTTATGCTACCATGTTTAGATCTTGTGAGCTCCGGTCATGATCAAGATCATCTATTTATAATATTACATGTCGTGTTTGCGGGGATCCATGGATATTGAGATGCTATTTCAGATTGATTATTGATTCTATCATGTCTATGTTATTTGTGATCTTGCATGCTTTCCGTTGTTAGTAGCTATCTTGGCCGAGTAGATGCTAAGAGGGAGTATTTATGCTCGATAGTGGGTTCATGCCTCTAGTAATCTAGGGAAGTGACAGAAATCTCTAAGGTACTATATGTGTTGTTGCTACTAGGGAGAAAACAACAATATTTTGTTCATGGAGCAATCGTATTGTTTACTTTACACACTTTTCTTAATGCAATTATCTGTTGCTTGCAACTTAATACTGGAGGGGGTTCGAATGATAATTTGAAGGTGGATTATTAGTCATAGATACAGTTGGATTACGGTCTATGTATAATGTTGTAATGCCCAATCAAATCTCGTAGGAGTCAAGATGATTAGTATATGCATGTATGCTTTCTCGGTGTCTGTCAATTGCCCCGCTGTAATTTGTTCACCCAACATGTCATATATCTTAAGGAGAATCACCTCTAGTGAACTATGGACCCCAGTCCATTCTTTTACCATCAATGTACAATCTATTTACTATTTTCTGTTTACTTTCTGCAAGTTATTACTATCTTCCAGACAATACGTTTAATCCTTTGTTTTCAGCAAAACCGGTGAGATTGACAACCTCACTATAAGTTAGGGGAAAAGTTCTATGGTTGTGTTGTGCAGGATTACAAGTTGGAAACAACACCTTGGAGGTGTTTCCTTGCTCCTACTGGTTCGATAAACTTGGTTTCATAACTAAGGGAAAACTTGCTACTGTGCTCATCATACCTTCCTCTTGGGGTTCCCCAACAAGCTCGATACATTTTGAGCCATCAGAGGTGCTAGGGATTAGGATCATGTGATCACTAAACGAGTGGAGGGATGTTCGTTTGAGTGGGAGTTCTTTTGTTTTAAGTTCGTTAACATAATTAAAACTTGAACTCATTGATAATGGTCTAAACACTTTGCAAATCCATCGTAGATGTCTCGCCCACCCACCTTCAACCTTAGCACTTTCCTCAAGAAGGACAAGCTGAAAACTGATGGAACCAACTTCACTGCATGGTTCCACAATCTTAGGATCCTCCTAGTCCCCTATAACTTGACTTATGTCATCGAGGCCGAGCTTCTGGCTAAGCCTACAGATTCTGCCTCCTAGGACGAAAAGAATGTCTGGCAGTCCAAGGCGGACGATTTCTCCCTCATCTAGAGTGGAATGCTCTATGCCATGGAGCCGGAGCTTCAAAAGCATCTTGAGAAGATGAATGCCTTTGAGATCATTGAGGAGCTCAAGGCTGTCTTTGCTCCACAGGCTCAAGCAGAGAGGTATGATGCTTCCGAGATCTTCTTCTCTGCTAAAATGGAAGAGCGCAACAGTATCAGTGAGCATGTAGTCAAAATGTCTGGCTACGTTAAGCGTTTGAACACCCTAGATTACAAAACCCTGAAGGAGCTTGTGATTGATAGGGTGTTGCACTCATTGCCCCTAGCTAGAAAGCTTTGCGATGAACTACAACATGCAAGGGATGACTAAGACCCTTGTTGAGGTGTTCGCCATGCTCAAACCTGCTGAGGTTGAAATCAAGAAGGAGCACACAATGTTTATGGTCAATAAGACCACAAATTTTAAGAAGCCGGGGCAAAAAGGAAAGGCAAGGGCAAGAAATCCAAGAATGATGGCAAGTTCATTGCCAGTACCTCAAAGACTGCCAAGCCTGGCCCTAAGCCTGAGACTACGTGCTACTACTGCAAAGGGGATGGGCACTGGAAATGCAACTACCCCAAGTACCTTGAAGATAAGCGAGCCGGCAAGATAGCCGCCAAGGACAAAGGTATATGTGATATACATGTTATTGATGTGTTCCTTACAAGGCCAGGAGTAACACCTGGGTATTTGATACCGGTTCTGTTGCTCACATTTGTAACTCTTAGCAGGATCTACAGAGTAGGAGGCGCCTGAGGAAGGACGAGGTGACGATGCGCGTCGGCAATGGTTCGAGAGTCAAAATGATGGCCGTCGGCACCCTGCATCTTCGTCAGTCGTCAGGATTATTTTTGATTTTGAATAAATGCTACTATGTACCCGCATTGAGTATGGATATTGTGAGTGGGTCTTGCTTGTTGCAAGATCGTTATTCGTTTAAATCAGGAACAAATGGTTGTTTAGTTTATATGAATGATATTTTCTACGTTCATTCCCATGTGTGTGATGGTTTATTCTTACTTGATCTTGATTGTGATACACACATCCATAGTGTTGATGCTAAACGTTGTAAGCATAATGATGATAATTCCATGTTTATATGGCATTGCCGTCTTGGTCACATTGGCATAAAACGCATGAAGGAGCTTCATTCAGAAGGGCTTCTTGGATAATTGGATTTCGAATTCCTTGATACAGGTGAGTCATGCCTCATGGGCAAGATGACTAGGACACCATTCTCCGGGACAATGGAGAGAGCTGTAGACCTACTGGGAATCATACATACGGATGTATGTGGACCAATGAGCGTTTCAACATGCAATGGTTATCATTACTTTGTTACCTTTACTGACGACTTAAGCAGATATGGATATATCTACTTAATGAAGCACAAGTCTAAAACTTTTAAAAGTTCAAGGAATTTCAAAAAGAAGTAGAGAATCAACTTAACAAGAGAATCAAGCATCTTCGATCGGATCGGGGAGGCGAGTATTTGAGTTATGAGTTTAACATGCACTTGAAGGACTGTGGGATTATCCCACAGCTTACGCCAGCCGAAACACCACATCGTAATGGTGTGTCGGAACGACGCAACCGAACCCTATTAGATAGTGTGTGGTCCATGATGTCTTTAACTGATTTGTCTGTGTCTTTTTGGGGATACGCGTTGGAAACCGCTGCTTTTATTTTAAACTGAGCACCATCCAAATCCGTGGAGACAACCCCATATGAGATATGGTATGGACAGAAGCCAAAGTTGTCGTTTCTAAAAGTTTGGGGTTGTGAGGCTTACGTCAAGAAACTGTAGCCTGACAAACTTGAACCCAAATTGGAAAAATGTATCTTTGTGGGATATCCAAGGTAAACCGTTGGGTATACTTTCTACAACCAGGCCGAAGGCAAAACGTTTGTAGAAAAAACCGGCACCTTTCTCGAGAAAGAGTTTCTTTCCAAAGGAGTTAGTGGAAGGAAAATTGAGTTAGATGAAGTTGTTGACCCTTCTCTCCAAATTCCGAGTAGCGCAACGGAAACTGTTCCAAACCCACTCTCCAACATGGAGGAAGAGCCCAATGATGATGATCAAAACAACAACATCGAGACTCCAGAGGTTCGCAGGTCTACAAGAGTTCGTGCCACTCCTGATTGGTACAGTAGCCTTGTGATGTCTATCATCCTAGATGAATAGGAAGAACCTGCAAACTACAAAGAAGCTATGGATAGTGCTGACTCCGAGAAATGGCTAGAAGCCATGAAATATGAAATAGGATCCATGTATGAGAACCAAGTTTGGACCTTGGTAGATCTTCCAGAAGGCCGCAAGGCCGTGGAAAATAAATGGATTTTTAAGAAAAAGACAGATGTGAATGATAATGTGACCATTCACAAAGCTCGACTTGTCACAAAGGGGTTTCGACAAATTCAAGGAGTTGATTACGATGAGACTTATTCTCCCATAGTGATGCTTAAGGCTATCCGGATTTTAATAGCAATTGCTGCACATTTTAACTATGAAATTTGGTAGATGGATGTCAAGACCGCATTCCTTAATGGTCACCTTGATGAAGAGTTATATATGATGCAACCGGAAGGTTTTGTTGATCCTAAGGATGCTGGAAAGGTGTGCAAGCTTCAGTGGTCCATTTATGGATTGAAGCAGGCATCTCAGAGCTGGAACCAACGTTTTGATCAAGTGATCAAGAGTTTTGGATTTGTCCAAAATCAATAAGATTTCTGTGTTTACAAGAAAGCGAGTGGGAGCTCAGTTGTTTTCTTAGTAGTATATGTGGATCACATATTACTCATGGGAAACGATGTGGATCTTATGAGAAGGGTGAAAGAATATTTGAGTAGTCAATTTTCCATGAAGCATCTAGGTGAAGCTGCATACATAGTAGGAATCAAGATCTATAGAGATAGATCAAGGCGCCTAATTGCATTAAGTCAGAGTACTTACATCGAAAAGATTTTGAAGAGGTTCAAAATGGACAATACCAAAAGGGGCTTTGTACCAATGATGAAGAATTGCAAAATGAGTATGACTCAATGTCCGGTAACAGATGATGATAGAGAAAAGATGTCTTACATCCCCTATGCCTCAACCATAGGATCTATCACGTATGCAATGTTAAGTACGCGACCTGATGTGGCATTGGCTCTTAGTTTGACGAGCCGATACCAAAGTAATCTAGGACCGGATCACTGGACAGCTGTGAAGAATATCCTAAAATATCTAAAAAGAACAAAGGATATGTTCCTAGTCGATGGAGGAAGTGATAAAGCTCTAAACGTAACGGGTTACGTGGATGCGAGGTGGAACTCAGATCATGATGACTCGAAGTCTCAAACATGATTTGTGTTCCTAGTGAATGGTGGGGGGGGGGGGTAAGCTGGAATAGTAAGAAGCAGCTGGTGGTGGCGCAGTATTCAATGGAGTCTGAATACATTGATGCGGCTGATGTAGCGAATGAAGCTGTTTGGCTAAGGAATTTCATCATCGAACTAGGAGTTTTTCCAAATGCGCAAGACCCCGTGACAATCTATTATGATAACATGGGAGCTATTGCAAACGCAAAGGAACCAAGGACTCATTCTGCAGCCAAACACATCAAGCTTAGATTTCACGTCATCCGACAGAATGTTGACGAAGGTGAACTCAAGATTTGCAAAGTAGATACAGAACTGAATATGGCAGATCCTTTGACCAACGCTCTCCATTAGGAAAAGCACAAACAACACTGAGATTCCATTGGTGTTAGGTTCCTGCCTATTGTAAACTAGTTTTATTTGTACTCTAGTGCAAGTGGGAGACTGAAGGAGTTATGCCCTAGAGGCAAATAATAGTGTATTATTTGATATATCTCCTATATGTTCATAATACGTTTCATACTATGCTATAACTGTGTTAATACGAAACGTTAATACACGTGTGGTATGTAAACAAACCGTGTCTCTAGTTACCTCTAGCGAACTAGTTCATTGGTCATGAGGATGGTCTGGGTTTCAAGATCATGGGCATTTATGCCAATTGACAATGGGGTCATGTTATTAGTTGAATAACATGATAGACAAACATCTGACCATTATATCTTGACTGAGATCTAGTTACAAAGTTCACTATTGATGATAAAACATAGAGAACCTCGCAACCTGATCCTTTGACTGTGATGTAATACAAATCACCATTCCGGAGGAAGCTTAGAAGGTTATCAAGAATCATCTCGTAACAAGGTGATCAAAAAGGTGCCGCTCAGGTTTTCCAAAGGGATGCATAGAGGAGTACATACCAAGACCAGGATTTGTCTAATCCATGTAACGGATAGATACATGTGGCCATCTCGGTGACGTTGCATTAATGAAGCTTGCAAAGCATGTGACATGGTCACGGAATTCAACGACATGAGAATGAGAAAACAAGTTCATTGGTAACAAGACCGAACTAAGGTATGGAGATACCGAAGATCAAGTCTCGAATGAATTAGGTATCATATGACAAAGGGAGCGGGAAACGACTATCTCACGGTTCGAGCGATTATATTCGTGAAATGCACGGGGGTCACATGGCCATCCAGGTCCCTCTGTTGATCATTGATGTGAGAGTAGTCTCGATCATGTCCGGAGTGTTTCCGAACCGAAGGATGTCACGCTTGAGGGTAGGGACGCTTAGGGTAGATGAGGTATTGTAGGAGAATAGAGAAAGAGAAACCGAAATAGTTTCGGATAACATCCGATGGAGATCGGAAGGAGTCCGGAAGGTGTTCTGGAGTGAAGGAATAATATAATATGTGTATTTGAATGTTAATTGGAGAATTAATATTAAATAAATATTTTATTTTATTATTAAAGGCTTCATAATGCTAATGGGCCTCACCCGAAGGGAGGCCCAATAGAGCATGACGCCTAGGGAGAGGGGGCCAACCGACCTGGGATTGGTGGGCCACCCCAGTGGGGCCCACCTAGGGTGAGCGGCTGCCCCAAGGTGGCGGGCGGGTGTGGGCATTAGTCCTACACTGCTTGGCCTTTGGGTGGTGTGCCCCCCTCCCACTTTATATAGGGGTCATCCCTCCCCCTTTGGAAACACACCATTCCCTCTCATTCTCTCTCTCATCCACCGAGGACTTCTCCGTAATATTGGAGAGGACCTCGCGAGTGAGTTCTCCATGCTCACACCACCGTCGTGTGATTAGCGATCCGACATCTACTTCTTCTACTGCTCGGCTGGATCGGAGTCCGGTTGACGTCTCCTACACCAGACATGTGACGAACTTCGGAGGCACCACACTTGGGGTGCTGCTCGTCTTCATCAATATACGCCTTCCTCCGTAAGGCGTGCCTTGGTCTTCAAAGGTATGAATGCCGCTTCTATCCTCCGTTACTTATGTCTACATAGTATAGATCCTGGTATTAGTGTTCGAGTAGATAGAATTTTTTTTGTTTTCTGCTACGGAACCCTTCAGTTGCTGGATTGAGTGTTTGCACCCTAGCACGCGCTCGCGTTCCGACCTTGCCACGTTTCGCCTAGATGGCCGAGCTTGAGATCCCAAGGAGATCAAGACATTGGCGACGCTGGTCATTGTCGAGCTCCTCCATGGCCAAGCCCACCACCCGCACATTAACCTTCCCTATCGCCATCAAGTTGATCAACGTCGTCATCGACAAAGACGCGCTGACGAACACGGAGACAACGACACCTAGGGTGGCAATAGAGATGACCTTGGGCCTGGGCTGGCGCCACCCTTGCCTTGATGCGTCGAAGAGCCAAGATATCTTGATGGAGCCCGGACGGCCGTCTTGGTATGGCGATTGATAGCACCGTGGCGGCAAAGCGAAGCGGTAGCGTGGATGGCATGGCCTGCACGACCAGTTGGCCGCTTCATGGCGGCGCCCCACCGGCCAACCTCACCGGGGGGAGGAACACGCGTCCCTAGCCTACACGGGGCCCACACCAGCAGCGTTGCCGCTCTAGAAAGGGGAAAAGGCGTGGGGCCACACCCTAGCTACCGGCCAAGGTCTGGCACATCAAAGCTGCGGCTGCAACTGCCCTAGGCCCGCCACGGTCAAGCGACCCGGTCACCCCACCAGCTGGTGACCAACCGTTCATGGCCAGCACGACCGCTCCACCCGTGGCCCTGCGGTGGATTAGAATTCCCTGTCACCTAGCACATGTGCGGACGAATCCGACCGAGCCACGGTTGCTAGCGCGCAGACAGTTCCCCTCACAACAGGACATCAGGATCCCACCCCCTTTAGTCCCCTCACCAACTGTCAGCGAAGTTCCAGATTCGCCGCTTCACGAGACGGGCTCAAGAACAGAGACCGATCAGCTGTCGGGCCAAAAAGAAGCTTCACCCGCCTCGATGCCTAGCACAGGTCAAGCAGCGACCATTGACTAGTCCACCCCTGCGGCGCCAACTCAGGCTGCACTTATCATTCCTATCGCCCAAGATACGGCCTGCCCAACTTTGCCTGATGAGACCCATGGGCCGCCTGACCGCGTGATCCTTAGGAGACCACCGACCCAGCAAGAGAGCCCTATCCTGGCAAGCATAGCCCAGCATGAGGCCGACGCATGCACGCCTACATGTACGCCTGTCAGGTTCAAGACGTCGGTCATCACCATGCGGCGCTTGTAATGGCAGTCGCCAGCGTGATCCTTGACGCTCCAAGACTTCCTCACCGAGGCCACCAAGCACCTGAGTGTCGTGCTCCCCACACCAGGCAAGAGACCCAGAACATTGCTCAACTTCTCCCCACGTCGCGGTCGTTCAGCGATGCGCATGCAGGCTGGTGGTGCGACATCCTCGGCATGCTCTCCGATGGGCGCGCTGCGCACAGCTGAATGTCGCGTGCAAGTGGCAATCCCACGGACGCTGGGTGTCATCGGAACCAATCAGAAGATTACATCGGTAGAGATGTGCACGTACAAGGGCATGTTTGCGACGCCGATCCCTACCTCGTCTTGGCGGCCATCGCTGCCTTGGTGGATAGAGAGCTCCCCGGCTTCGCCGTCCATCCCTGTAGGGGTTTAGCCCGGTGATCAGCCATCAACCCCCACCTGACGATCTCATCTCTATGGATCACGGCTTAAATATAGCTAATTGGAACGTGCATGGTATTAACGCTCGTGCACGGCAGCTCACTATTCGATCTCTTTTGGATACTACTGGGGCATCCATCATATGCCTCCAAGAAATAAAGATGGAGTTGATCTCCTCGTCGGTTGTGCTTGAGATGCTTGGTCCAGATTTTGACGACTATGTGTACTTGCCAGCACTAGGCACCTATGGAGGGATCCTCCTTGCTTGGAAAAGCCAAATCGTGGCGATCGCGAACCCTAAATTCCTACAAACACTCTCTCCGCGAAGGTGACCACCCCCTCGGGCTCTCCGTGGTGGATCACCATCGTCTACGGCCCTCAGAGCGACGCCGACAAGATCGCATTCCTGCAGGAGCTCAGGGATGTGTGTGCCAGCTGCCCCGAGCCATGGTTGCCTTGCGGTGACTTTAAACTGATCTACCATGACACCAACAAGAATAACAACAATCTGAATCGGCAGATGATGGGGTGATTCCAGTTGCTACTCAACGACCTTGCGCTCAAAGAGTTATATCTCCACGGACGCCGTTACACGTGGTCTAATGGGAAATCCCGGCCACACTAGTCCTCCTCGACTGCTTCTTCTGCACCTCAGTTTGGGAGGATGCTCATGACGCATGCCACCTACGTTGTCTAGCCTCGGTGGTCTCCGACCACTACCCCTTGCTGCTCGACTACGCACCTCTATCTCCCAGCCAATGGAGGTTCTGCTTCGAGGAATTCTGGCTATGCACCGATGGATTTCACGACACTGTCACAAGTGCCTGGTGAAGGAAATATGCCCTAGAGGCAATCATAGAGATGATTGTATTTCATGTGTATCCATGAGTTATTATAATGTTCCTTGAATATCCATATACCAGGCAACTTGTATTGATTGGCAATTATGTGAATTGTTTGTGAAACTCTTTACTTGTATGGTTATCTAATAATTGTCCCTAGTTGGAGTTCATGTGAGGACACACGTGAATATTAGACTAGCACATCGATTGGTTGATGACTATGTTTCGCAAGTCATAGACATGGAGAAGTCAAACCAATGATGTGGACACATGTTATGAACATGGGGTTGGACTGACCCAACTTGAGACTAGCAATAATACTTGCAGCTCTCTCTACACGTCGTGTACGTTTTGTCCTTAGACATGAGATTGACACATGTACTTGAGATGTGGATCGACCTACTTTGGGGCTATCAAACACTACTCCGTAGTTGGGTAGTTATAAAGGTAGCTTTCGGGTTTGTCCTGATACATGCTGCAAGGCATCGGTCAATCAAGATGGGATTTGCCCCTCTCTACTTGAGAGAGATATCTCTGGGCCCCTCGAGTGATCGGATCCAGAAATGCATGGTTGTGCTACATATGGTTAAGAGTTAACCTAGTAAAGGGATTCCGAATCATAGTATCGAGAAAGAGAGGTCAGCTTGGAGCTAGACCAAATATCGTGAGGCAAAGGGAAAGACATGTACTCAACCTTGTGATGGTTCGTTCGAATGATCTTTATATGCGTTTAGGAGTTGACACGTCTTGCTAGAGGCCGCTACCAACTATTGACTGAGTAAGTGTACTCGTGTCATGACTATACGTGTATGAACCTATAGGGTCACACACTTTAGGGGTTGGAAGCCTAATGAGGATTGGATCCGAATTAGACCAGGCTTAGGATGCTAATGGGCTGCTAATGTAGAAGCCAAGTAGGGATGCCTATATAAGAGTGAGTGAGGCGAGATGAATTGGGTTGAGCATTCCACCCAGTCGCCACTCCTCTTCTGCATGTATTGCACGTGCAGACCTAGCAGTCTAGCGTGTCACGGCTTCCACTCCGGACGTGTGGATACCTCGGAGGTGCTGCAGCTGTAGCACTTGGACGAGCCGTGCAAAGGGGAGCTGCTCGTGGGACAAGGACGAGGAGGAGACGTAGAACATCTACACTGCCCCGACGTGCTTCATCGAGTTCCGCAACTGCACGTCTAGTGGTAATCCCGTGATCTATACAATAGTATTCCTGGTTGACGCGGTAGAAAATTTTGTTTTTACGCTAGTGTAGCCTACCCGTTTCCCTACAGTGGTATCAGAGCCGATGCTATTCAGTCATAGGTTCGGGAAGTTTGCATATGGTGATATGTAGATTGATATGGATGATGTGATCGTCTGTATGGCGGTGGTTCTGGAATGATCTATGATCTTACTTTCCATGATCGTGATTCTAAGGTCGTCGAACGACTTACCCCTACCGGTCGGTTTCCGCCATCGGGGTAGACAATGACACATAAATCCTTTTGAACCACGCGAAGATCAATATGATTGATCGAATCGGGAATTAGATCTGAATCGACGTACCATGATCAAAGGAGTTTGGTCAAATCGAGACTATGGTCGGTTTATGGTAAATTTGATTTGCCGATCAAAATCCTTAAAGAAAATTGTATAGATACCGCGAGAGGCGCTGCCCCTTCGAACCCCGCAGGAGGAGACCCCCTAGACCCCCCTTAATCGTAGCCCCCTTTTGGTATCACGTTAAGGTTCATAGGTGCTACGATTTCACATGATCTGGTAGAATGCGATTCTATGCACAACTTGTTTTTGCAGGATTTATGTTGTCAGTATGGCCCAAGAATGTATGTGATGCATGTATGTATTTTTCATGACCTGCGTGTCGTGAGTAGGGCAACACGGCTGGAGCCATATGTGTTGTCAATTATTGTAATGGCCTGCGTGCCAACTTGTGATGATCCCAATACCATGTAATTTTGATTACTAGCTATTAGGAGTAATAGCTTGTATTAGTTCTTGGAGAACTCATGACTTAGAGGATGGCTCGCATAGAGCATGAATATGGAGATCATCATGGTGGACAGGTTCTATGGCGATGGAGATCACCATGAGAAAAATGGGCCATACTGTATCACATCTATGTGAATGCTATTCTTATATGTTTTACTACTATGCATGCTTAGATGATAGAAGTAGAACGATCCCTCACAAAGTTTAAGTTAAACCATGCCCTCCCAACCAAACCTTGCACCATCATATGCCCTGTACAATCGTTGGTGGGTCTATGAAATTAGGGTGACGCGGTTTTTCTTGGCTGGATGGGTTTGTATCGGATACCTACACGCATAAGGGTTGGTGAGCTTAACAAGGTCATCTTAACAGTTAAGGACCTTGGGGCATAAAGGTTGGGCGCCTAGTTTTGACATAGATATGTCACCCAACAACAAGAGTCATATGTGATATGATTAGCAAAGGTTGCTTACCGATTTACCTTGTCTTCTAGTAGTGATGCCAAAGCTCACTAGTTGACTTGTTAATTATGGATCTTGAATCACTTAGTATCAATAGAGGGATGTTGATTTAAGTGGGAGTATATGCTATTAAATTGTTTAATATGTTTTACTCTTTCATGGTTACATGGCTTAGTATTTTGCATTTTTTGTTGTAGATCAATGGCACCAAACAATTCATCACCTTTTGCTTTGCGTTCGATTCTTGAAAAGGATAAACTAAATGGAACAAACTATTTGGACTGGGTCCGTAACCTGAGAATTGTTCTCAGGGCTAAGAAAAAGGAAACTGTTCTAGATACCCCAATCCCGGATGAACCTGCTGATAATGCAACTGCTTCCCTTAAGAATGCCTACAAGAAAGCATGTGATGAATCTCTTGAGGTTAGTTGTCTTATGCTTGCATGCATGGAACCTGATCTTCAAAAGCAGTTTGAGGATCAGGAAGCGTACGATATGATCGCTGCGCTTAAGGACATGTTCGGACTCGAGGCTAGAGGTACAATGTCGCTAAGTCCTTTGTGGAATGCAAGCTGGCGGAGAGGGAGCTGTAGGCCCCCATGTGATCAAAATGGTTGGTTCTGATCGGACTTTGGAAAATCTTGGTTTTCCATTAGGCCAAGAGTTGGCCATTTCATTTGGCATCTCTTCCATCTAGCTATGGGCATTTCATTTCGAACTACCATATGCATGGGGTGGAGAGGGGCCTTAATGAATTATGTGGGATGCTGAAAATAGCAGAATGTGACATTAAGAAGTGTGCAGGGCATAGCCATGTGATGGCTGTGTAGAACAAGCCTAGCTTCAAGAAAAAGGGCACTTCTTGGCAGAAGAAGAAGGGCAAGGCTAAGGATACGATCCCTAAGCCAAACCCTGCACCCAAGCAAAAGGCTGGACTGCGGAGACCTTTGAGTGTTTCTTTTGTCATGAATATGGCCACTGGAAGAGAAACTGCAGCAAGTACCAGGCTTCTTTGAAGAAGGGTGGAAGTAAGAGTACTTCCCACTCAGGTACGCTTGTTGTAAATGTTGTGGAAATTTTTCTCACAAATTCCTATGTTAACTCTTGGGTATTTGATACCGGATCGGTTGCTCATATTTGCAATTTGATGCAGAGGCTAATAAGGACTAGAGAAATGTAGAAAGGCGAAGTGGATTTTCGCGTCGGAAATAAAGCAAGGGTTGTTGCATTGTTCGTCGGTGTCATGCAATTTCACCTTCCGTCAGGATTTATCATGGAATTGAATAATTGTTATTACATTCCTATTATGGGTCGAAACATTTTATCACCTTCATGTTTGATGAGGGATGGTTATTCATTCGCGAGTACAAACAATGGTTGTGTAATCTCTAAGAATGCTATGTTTATGGCTGATGCTCCCATTGTGAATGGGTTATTTATTTTAAATCTTGATAATGCTTGTGTTTACAATGTTAGTGCTAAAAGGCTTTGGCCAACTGATTTGAGTCCTACCTATTTATGGCATTGTCGTTTGGGGCATACAAGTGAAAAGCGCATGAAGAAGATCCATGGTGATTGTCTTCTAACTTCGTTTGATTTTGAATCATACGAGACATGTCAAGCTTGTTTACTTGGAAAGATGACCAAGACGCCTTTTACGGGGTTTCCCGAGAGAGTGACAGACTTGTTGGAACTCATACATACTGATGTATGTGGACCAATGAGCACGACAGCCAGAGGAGGACATCACTACTTCATTACTTTCACTGATGATTTCAGTAGATATGGCTATGTCTACTTGATGAAGCATAAGTCTGAAACTTTTGAAAAGTTCAAAGAGTTTCGGAATGAGGTAGAGAATCAACGTGGCAAGAAAATAAAGGCCTTGCGATCTGATCACGGAGGTGAATATTTGAGTCACGAGTTTAGCAATCATCTTAAGAGTTGCGGAATTGTTCCACAGCTCACGCCACCCGGAACGCCTCAAAGAAACAGGGTCTCTGAACGGCGTAATCGAACTTTGTTGGACATGGTTCGATCGATGATGAGCCAGTCGGATTTACCATTATCATTTTGGGGTTACGCGCTAGAAACATCAGCTTTCACACTAAACAGGGTACCGTCTAAATCCGTAGTTAAGACACCATATGAGATGTGGACTAGAAAGAATCCCAGTTTGTCTTTTCTAAAGATTTAGGGTTGTGATGCATTTGTCAAGCAACTTCAGTCGGACAAGCTAACACCCAAATCGGATAAGTGCATTTTTGTGGGATACCCAAGGGAAACCTTAGGGTATTACTTCTACAACCGAGAAAAGGGCAAAGTGTTTGTCGCTCGTAGCGGTGTTTTCCTAGAGAAAGAGTTTCTCACAAAGGGAATGAGTGGAAGGTCGGTGCGACTTGAAGAAGTTCAAGATGAGCCAGTCGGGGATGCTTCTACGAGTGATGCTATTGTAGTAGAACAAGTGGAGGAACCCGTGGCATTAGAAGCACCACATCCACGAAGGTCGGCGAGGCTCCACGAAGCGCGAGAGTTATTATTGTTAGACAATGATGATCCTACGACATATGCAGAAGCGATGGTGGACCCAAACTCTGAGAAATGGTTGATTGCCATGAGATCCGAGATAGAGTCCATGGGAGACAATCAAGTTTGGAACTTGGTTGACCTGCCTGATGGTTTTCAAGCCATCGAGTGCAAGTGGATCTATAAGAAGAAAATTGATATGGATGGAAATGTTCACATCCATAAAGTTCGACTTGTTGCAAAAGGTTTTCAACAAGTTCAAGAAGTTGACTACGACGAGACTTTCTAGCCATTGCTGCATATTTCGATTATGAGATATGGCAGATGGACGTCAAGACGGCTTTCTTAAATGGAATCCTTACTGAGGACGTGTATATGATGTAGCCCGAAGGTTTTGTCGATCCAAACAATGCTGGAAAGGTATGCAAACTTCAAAAGTCTATTTATGGGCTGAAGCAAGCATCTCGGAGTTGGAACATTCGATTTGATGAAGTTGTAAAGGAGTTTGGCTTTATAAAAAACGAATAAGAACCTTGTGTGTATAAGAAAGAAAATGGGAAATCGCTTGTATTTCTAATCTTATATGTAGATGACATATTACTGATTGGAAATGACATTCCTATGCTCGAGCCTGTTAAGACCTCACTGAAAAATAGTTTTTCTATGAAGGACTTAGAAGAAGCAGCGTATATTCTGGGTATTAAGATCTATACAGATAGATCAAGGAGGCTAATTGGATTAAGCCAGAGTACGTACATTGACAAAGTGTTGAAACGGTTCAGCATGGAAGAGGCTAAGAAGGGGTTCTTGCCCATGTCTCACGGCATTAATCTTAGCAAGACTCAGTGTCCTTCGACCACTGATGAGCGAGAGCGCATGAGTAGGGTTCCATATGCTTCGGCTATTGGATCCATCATGTATGCGATGACATGTACTCGCCCAGATGTTTCCTATGCTCTAAGTGTTACGAGCAGATACTAGGCTGATCCAGGTGAGAGTCACTGGACAATGGTAAATAATATCCTTAAGTACTTGAGAAGGACTAAGGATATGTTCTTAGTTTATGGAGGTGAGGTTGAACTCAGTGTAAAGGGTTACACAGATGCGAGTTACCTTAACGACTCAGATGACTCGAAATCGCAATCAGGTTATGTGTTTGTCATGAATGGTGGTGCTGTGAGCTGGAAAAGTTCCAAGCAAGACACAGTGGCCTCCTCTTCAACAGAAGCTGAATATATTGCTGCCTCGGAGGCTGCAAAGGAAGCTGTTTGGATTAGGAATTTCCTGATTGCTCTTGGTGTGGTTCAGGGCTCGTCCAATCCCTTGGACGTTTATTGTGACAACAATGGTGCTATTGCACAAGCCAAGGAACCTAGACAGCACCAGAAGAACAAACATATTCGCATGCGTTACCATCTGATTCGTGAGTTAATTGATGATGGTAGTGTCATGTTATGCAAAATACATATGGACTCAAATGTTGCTGATCCCTTGACTAAGTCACTCCCGCAGCCTGCGCATGAAGCGCACACAAGAGCAATAGGTAGTAGATACTATCTAGATTGACTCTAGTGCAAGTGGGAGACTAAAGGAAATATGCCCTAGAGGCAATCATAGAGATGATTGTATTTCATGTGTATCCATGAGTTATTATAATGTTTCTTGAATATCCATATGAAGGGAATATGCCCGAGAGGCAATAATAAAGTGGTTATTATCTTATTCCATGTTTATGATAAATGTTTATTTTGCATGCTATAATTGTATTAATTGGAAACGTTAATACATGTGTGTTTAATAAACAAAATACAAAATTCCTAGTAATGCCTCTCATATAAACTAGCTCGTTGATTAACAAGATGATCAAGGTTTTCTGATCATGGACATTGGATGTTGTTAATAATGAGGTCACAACATTGGTGGCATGATGTGATGAACATTCATCCGAAGTATAGCATTACGATCAAAGTCATTATGTTTATATTGCTATAACATCATACGAAGTAATCTTAGTCCTTAAACCATGAGATCATGTTAATTGCTAACACCGGAAGAGTATCTTGATAACATCAAACGTCACACCGTAACAGGGTGACTATAAAGGTGGGTTCAGTGCTACAAAGGTGTTATGTTGAGGCTCATGGATCAAGGGTGGGATTTGTCCATCCCGATGACAGATAGATATACTCTGGGCCCTCTCGGTGATATCACATTGGTTAGTTTGCAAGCAAGTGATGTGATCACTAGAATGTTATATCACGGGAACGAGAAAAGAGTGCATGTCGGTAACGAGATCAAACTAGGTATGGAGATACCAATGATCGAATCTCGGACATGTAATATATCGCGAGACAAAGGGATTTAGTTACTAGCGTTAAAGGTTCTCACGATCACAGAAGTCATCGTTGAATGTGTAGGAGTCAGTATGGATCTCCAGGTCCCCCTTCTGATTATTGATCTGAGAGGGGTCTCGATCATGTCTGCATTATTCGCGAATCGTAGGTTGACACACTTAAGGCATACCGACACCATTTGGAGCAAATATGTTTCAGATAAAGATTTAAGAAAGTGCTGGAATTATTTCAATAGACACCGAAACTGTTTCGGGTGAAATTGCTGAAATTGGTTCTGCATGTAATATTGAAATGTTGTAGGGGGTTTTATGTGAATGTTTGTTAATTAAAGTAATTAACAAAATTCTGAATAAAAATAATAAAAGAGTTTTATTAAATGAGAGAGCATTAAATTTGGAGAAACTTAATGCATTTAAAGTGGAGACTTTAAAAGAGAATGTGAAGGGGCATTTTTATGTGGAGGGGTTACAACCACATGAATGGGGGAGGTGAGGAGTCACCCCCATGGGGCGCCGGCCATGGGGAGGGGTACCCCCCTCCTCCTATAAAAGGCCCCCCTCACTCCCCTTCTTCCTCACACCTCCTCGTGAAGGATCTCTCTCCCCCTCTAGTATTATTCTCCCATGGTCTCGGATTAGCGAGATACATGTTCCTAGTGGCTTTATCTGGAAAGGAGTTGCTGCTTCCGCTGCTTTGCTGGAGCGAGGGATGGAGGTTGTTAGGGTACCGGACATGTGTGCAATCACGGATGCATCGCTTCTTTGCGGTGCTGGACTTGGTGGTGCTGGACTTGCTGGAGCTGGATCTGAGCCAGACCTGCTGGACTTCATCACGATCTTGAGATCGGCAAGTGTACGACTACATCATCCACGAGTTCCAACTCGTTAAAAAACTCGTTGTCTTCGAGGGTGAGTTCTCCATGGATGTATATCCACCCGTTGCTCTGTATCTAGTAGATAGATCTTGGCGTATAGTTCACATCGTAGGAAAATTTTTGTTTTCTATGCTGCGAACCCAACACCATATACCAGGCAACTTGTATTGATTGGAAATTATGTGAATTGTTTGTGAAACTCTTTACTTGTATGGTTATCTAATAATTGTCCCTAGTCGGAGTTCATGTGAGGACACACGTGAATATTAGACTAGCACATCGATTGGTTGATGACTATGTTTTGCAAGTCATAGACATGGAGATGTCTAACCAATGATGTGGACACATGTTATGAACATAGGGTTGGATTGACCCAACTTGAGACTAGCAATAATACTTGCAGCTCTCTCTACACATTGTGTACGTTTTGTCCTTAGACCTGAGATTGTCACATGTACTTGAGATGTGGATCGACCTACTTTGGGGCTATCAAACACTACTCCGTAGCTGGGTAGTTATAAAGGTAGCTTTCGTTTTTGTCCTGATACATGCTACAAGGCATCGGTCAATCAAGATGGGATTTGCCCCTCTCTACTTGAGAGAGATATCTCTGGGCCCCTCGAGTGATCGGATCTAGAAATGCATGGCCGTTCTACATATGGTTAAGAGTTAACCTAGTAAAGAGATTCTGAATCACAATATCGAGAAAGAGAGGCCAGCTTGGAGCTAGACCAAATATCGTGAGACAAAGGGAAAGACATGTACTCAACCTTGTGATGGTTCGTCTGAATGATCTTTATATGCGTTTAGGAGTTGGCACGTCTTGCTAGAGGCCGCTACCAACTATTGACAGAGTAAGTGTACTCGTGTCATGACTATACATGTATGAACCTATAGGATCACACACTTTAGGGGCTGGAAGCCTAATGAGGATTGGATCCGAATTAGACCAGGCTTAGGCTGCTAATGGGCTGTTAATGTAGAAGCCCACCAGGGATGCCTATATAAGAGTGAGTGAGGCGAGCTGAATAGGGTTGAGCATTCCACCCAGCCGCCACTCCTCTTCCGCCTGTGTTGCACGTGTAGACCTAGCAGTCTAGCGTGTGATGGCTTCCACTCCGGACGTGTGGATACCTCGGAGGTGCTGCAGCTGTAGCACTTGGACGAGCCGCGCAAAGGGGAGCTTCTCGTGGGACGAGGATGAGGAGGAGACGTAGAACATCTACACGGCCTCGACGTGCTTCATCGAGTTCCGCAACTGCGCGTCTAGTGGTAATCCCGTGATCTATGACAATAGTATTCCTGGTTGACGCGGTAGAAAATTTTGATTTTACGCTAGTGTAGCCTACCCGTTTCCCTACACCTGGGCCTTGGTGTATGACCTGTACCCGTTCCATCGGCTCACTCTCCAACTCCAGGCCACTGCACGCCCTCACCAGCTGGGGCGCAAAATCGGTGGGAAACATCAAGTTGAAGCTCACAATCATGCCTGAGATCATCCTCCGCTTCGACACGGCACAAGAGGACATACATATGTCACCCCACGAGATCTGGCTCCACAAACAGCTCAAGGTCACATATCTTGGCCTTGCGTCCCTGGAACGAACCATCGCCCACCAGTGTGCTAGGATCGCATGGCTCAAAGATGGAGACACGGACACGACGTTCTTTCACCGATAGTGTACATGGCCAGCAAAAAAACAGAATTCACGCGCTCAGAGTCATAACTCTCTAATCACGGACCAGACGTGCATGGCCGAAGCCGCGTTCAACCACTATGACAGGCCGATGGGCACCGCCGCCGAGCGCGGGCACACACTGGAATTCAACCACCTTATCGTGCTTGACCTACATGACTTGGATAGGCCGTTCTCCACCGACGAAATATGGGACACCATCATGTGCACGCATGCTGGCGCACAAGGCGCCATGCCCCGATGGGTTCTCGGTGGAATTTCTATGGGACTCCTGGGGCACGATGAAGCATGACGTGGTGGATGTATTCTAGCAACTCTCTGAGCCATGCTTTTGGTCGTCATCGCTGATCAACCGTGCAATGCTCATGTTGCTAAAAAACTATGATGCGGCAACCCTTGGTGACTACATATCAATCAACTTGATCCACTTGACCACCTTTACCAAAACGAACTCAAACCAAAAACAGTCTCCACAACAAACAACACAAACAAGCCTAGTCAAGCAGCCTGAGCACTTCATTTTCCAAATCACGCCTCTGTTGGAGATATGCCCAAGAGGCAATAATAAAGTGGTTATTATTATATCTTTATGTTTATGATAAATGTTTACATCCCATGCTATAATTGTATTAACCGGAAACATTAATACTTGTGTGTTCTGTAAACATAAAAGAGTCCCTAGTAAGCCTCTTGTTAAACTAGCTTGTTGATTAATGGATGATCATGGTTTCCTGATCATGGACATTGGATGTCGTTAATAACAAGATCATATCATTAGGAGAATGATGTGATGGACACACACCCATAGTAAGCATAGCATAAGATCAAGTCATTAAGTTCGTATTGCTATAAGATTTCAAATGCATAGTAACATAATCCTTCGACCATGAGGTTATGTTAATCACCATCACCGGATGGATACTTTGATGACATCAAACACCGCTTCGTAACTGGGTGGTTATAAAGGTGTCATTGGCTATTCTGAAAGTATGTGTTGAAGCGCATGGACCAAGATTGGGATTTGTCCATCCATATGACGGATAGATATGCTCTGGACCCTCTCGATGGAATGTCATCTAGTTAGCTTGCAAGCATGTGACTGGGTCATAAGGGATGACATAACATGGAACGAGTAAAGAGTACTTATCAGTAACGAGGAAGAACTAGGTATGGAGATACCGACGATCAAACCTCGGATAAGTAGAATATCGCGTGACAAAGGGAATTGGTTTTGTATGTTAATGGTTCTATCGATCACAAAGTCATCGTTGAGTATGTGGGAGCCATTATGGATCTCCAGATCCCGCTGATGGTTATTGATCGGAGAGGTGTCTTCATCATGTCTGCATATTCACGAACCATAGGGTGACACACTTAAGGTTCGAAGTTGTTTTAAGTAGATATGGAATATGCGTTGGAGACCGAATGTTGTTCGGAGTCTCGGATTGGATCCAGGACATCACGAGGAGATCCGGAATTGTCCGGAGAATAAGATTCATATATTGGGGATCATTTTCTAAGTTAGGAAATGTTCGGAGTGTTTATGGAGATTCTAGAAGGTTTGGAATGTTCGGAAGGTTCTAGAAGATTTCTTGAGTTTGCTTGAAAACCAAGAAAGGATCAAGGAGTCTTTGTGGGGCAAGACACGGATTCGGTGGGGAGGAGGATTCCTTCCCCTCCCAATCCGGCCAAGGGAGGGAGTCCTACTAGGACTCCCCCTCCCATGGCGCCTCCCTCCTTTAAATAGAGGGGAGGGGGCGCCACCCCTAGACCTCTCCCATAACAAACCCTAGCCACCGCCTCTCGCCTCCTCCTTCCGTCTGCTCAGGCTTAGGCGAAGCCTGCAATCTCTACTCCACCACCACCACCACACCGTCGTGCTGCTGGGATTCCGTGGAAGATCTACTACCTCTGCTCATTTGGAGCAGGGGAGGAAGGTCTGCCGACTCCGCGTGTGACCGATCATGAGCGCTGCCGGAGCAGCGGCCGGAAGGATCGTTCACACGATCTTGAGATCGGCAAGTGATCGACTACATCAACCCCGAGATCTAATCTTAACGCTTTCAGTTCTCGAGGGTTATACAGATCTATCTCGCTGCACATGTCTAATAGATTAGATCTTGGCTTTTATCTAGATTAGATCTGGGTTTTGTTCGTTCTTGCGGTAGAATTTTTTGTTTTCCATGCTCATTACCATCATTGGTATCGAGCCGTGTCTGCGTAGATCTGTTGCACGAGTAGAACACAATGGTTTTGTGGGCGTTGGTGCTCGTGTCGTCTTTTGCTTTGTGTACTTTGCATCTTGCGGTATGGTGGGATGAAGCGGCTCAGGCTAACCTTACATGTCATCGCTTTACGAGACTTGCTCCACGTTGACGTGTAACTTCGTATTGCACAAGTGGCTTTCTGGGTGTCTGTCTCTCCCATCATAGTATAGATCCAATCTACACTTTGCACTTGATAGCACTTGTATCAATGTTGTGGTTCAGTTTAGGTAAGATCCGTTCTTATTAAAGCCCCAAACCACGTAAAACATGCAAAGAAAATTAGAGGCATCTAACTTGTTTTTGCAGGGGTTTTGTGATGTGATATGGCCATCATGTGATTGTGATTATATTTGATGTATGCAATGATCCTTGTTGTAATATGGCAACCAGCAGGAGTCTAATGGTTGTCTTTAATTCTAAGACCTGGTCTATTCATCTTGTAATAGCTTTATTCCAAGTAGTTGTAATAGTTGCTGGTGATGATGGACAACCATGAAGCGACTTTAATCGACCTTGACGCAATGCTGGTGATGATGGAGATCATGTCCGTGCTTTGGAGATGGAGATCAAAGGCATAAGAAGAAAGGGCCATATCATATCACACTAATTATGAATTGCCTGTGATGTTAATCCTTTATGCATCTTGTATTACTTAGATCGCGACGGTAGCATTATAAGATGATCCCTCTCACTAAATATCAAGTAATAAAGTGTTCGTCCTTAGTTAGCACCGTTGCTAAGACTCGTCGTTTCGAAGCATCTCGTGATGATCGGGTGTGATAGATTCTACGTGTGCATACAACGGGTACAAGCCAGATTTGCACATGCGGAAACTAAGGTTAACCTTGACGAGCCTAGCATGTACAGACATGGTCTCGGAACACGGAATACCGAAAGGTAAAGCATGAGTCATATGGATGATATGATGAACATGTTGATTGTTCGCCTTTAAAGCTACATCATCTCACGTGATGATCGGACTTGGTGTAGTGGATTTGGTTCGTGTAATCACTAAAACAACTCGAGGGATGTTGTTTTCAGTAGGATTTCTTTTGTAATTTGGATTAGTCAAACTTAATTTATCATAAACACAATCAAAGTGAATTTGCATAGTTTGTTATAGTCATTGGCATCCGTTCACCACCTTACGCTTAGTTATAGTTGAGATAGTAGAACTATAGAAATTCTAGATATTTGCTTTACGAACTGGTATCGTATTGTTTTGAGTGTCAATCTAAAGTTTAAAAGTCCTGTTGCAAACCTTCAGCAAACTCTGTTTACTCTGTGAAGTTTAATAAACAGTATTAAATCAAGAGTAACAATTCCAGTGTTAGTATCTAATGTATCATGTTTGTCTCCATGATTCTTGATACTCAAAAGATTGTTTTTAATATCAAATTTACCTAAGAGCTGAAAGCAATGTTTCAGAAACCATCAGATGTGAAAGGTATTGCGATATCTAAAACAATGTGTTGGTTACAACATGATAAAGTATATGTCCTCATATTTGATGAGAATTTGTGAAGGTTGGAGACGCTATTCGTCCTAATCCTCCAAAAGGTTTTGGAAAAGAAACATTATACTCGCAATTCACCTTTATAAGATATAGCAGCTTGATCATGAAAGTTGTCATGATAAGGATGAATAGAAGATGTAAGTAAAATGTTTACTACACTAAAAGATTACTAAAGAATGGAATTTTGAAAGAATGCCAAACATTTGATGAAGGTGATCCACTTCAAAGTACAAGTCCAAAGGTATTAGTATTTGACTATACACACTTTGTACTATGTGTCATGTGAATGACACCACTATTAATGTTGATAGATTCTTTTAAAAGAAAAAGAATTGTTGAAAGAGAATCTATAAAATATTTGGCAGAAAAGAAAAGATTGGAGATATCCAACTTAGGTATATAGAAGATACATGTTATGGCTGCATTCCTTGGTTGTTAAACAATGTGGTTTTGCGGTATTGGATGCCGAATTGGTTGGTATGAAGTGTCATACAGGACAACACAATTCATGAACTGCAATGGCCTAAGTAACTAGCAAGAGAATATGGTATGATGCTCATCGAAAACAAACAAAGGGTTGTTGTGTTGCTCGTTAACATCAAAGTTTGCCTTCAAGATTTGTTTCAATAATTGTTATTTTGATCAGGTATTATGACGACAAAAGGTTGTTCAAATAATTACCGTATTCCATAATAGATGGATGATATACAAGTCTGGTTGAAGAAATAACGACCATAAAACTAATGCTAAAATGTCGCAAGACAAATAATTGAACACTTGCGAAGTGACATCGCTGTTTAAATTATATTGAAAGGGATACGTGAAGAAACTCCGTGTTGATGGATTTTTGGAGTCTTTGATTTTAATCAAATGACGCTTGTGATACTTTCCTGGAGATAATTAAAACTCCGTTCGTAGGCCAAAAGAGGAACGGACGACTAACTGATTGGAATTTGTACATATTGATGTATATAGTCCATTACGTGTAGTCGTGGGCGATGGATTTCAACTTCATATGCTTTCTTCGAAGATTTGAGTGAGTATATGAATATACTTACTCAATAAGGAAGAAGTATGAAACATTTGAAAATGTTCAAAGACTTTCAAGATAAAGTGGAAAATTATTGTAACAAGAAAATAAAAAGTTTATGATTGGATCATAAAGAAAGATGTTTGAGTTACAAGTTTAGCAAAACACCTAAGATTTGAGGAATCGTTTCATGGATTTGCATTTCCCAAAACACCATAGGAGTATGGAGTGTTCAAGATATGTAATGAAACCTTGTTTGACATGGTAAGATCAAATGTGTCATTTATAAAACTGCCATTATATTTTAAAGATTAAAACTTTAGTGACTACCGCTTTTACACTGAAAAGAGCTCCATCGTGATCCGTTGAAATGACACCATATAAGTCATGGTTTGGGATAAAACCCAGGTTGTCCTTTCTTAAATTTTTGGTATGCTAGGCATAAGTAAAATGTTTACAACCAAAGTCGGATGAGCATGTCTTTGTAGGTTATTTGAATAACCATTGGGTATTCCTCCATAACACCGAAGACAAAAGTGTTTGTCACTTAGAATGTCAAGTTTCTTGAGAAGGAATTTTTGGTGAAAAGTTAAGTGGGAGGACAATAGAACTTTGACAAGGTCGTTGAACCTTGGCTAATATGTGCTGAGTTGCGCAGCATCGTTAAGTGTCCCGGAGGCAGCAACAATGCTCATGGCTCACGTGCCTCAAAGGTTATGGTCACGGAGATCTAAGTTACTATTGAACCAAGTAGGTCGGGTAAGTAATCAAATGCCAAGATTTGAGAGTTAAATCATTGTTGTTTGGCAATGATAAACCGACTACATGCAAAGAAGCAATGATGGGCCCTGACTTCGTTAAGTGGCTTGAAGCCATAAAATCCGTGATAATTCCATACACGAGAAATCAAGCTTTGAATTTGAAAGACCCTCTAGAAAGGTGCAAGACCTTACGATGATATGGATCTATAAAGAAATAGACATGGATGTTTCACATCTATGAAATAGTCGACATGTCGGAAAGATTTTACGACAATGTTTAAGGAATTGACTATGATAAGATTTGATCTTTCATAGCGATATTTAGTCTGGACGGATTAATGTAGCAACCACTACATATATTTTGGTATATGGTAGTTGAACAAACAAAACAAGTTCTTCTAATAGAATGGTTACCTAGGACGTGTACATGACACGATCCAAAGGGTTTTGTTAATTCAAAGGATGCTAAAAGAGTATGCAAAACTTTAATGGTTGAAGTGAGCATCGCGGAGTTGGAATCTTCACCGTGATGAAACCGTTAAAAGGTTTAATTTTATCAGAGATGATGAAGATGTTTGCATTTTGCAAGAAATTAAGTGGGAGCGCTAAGACATATTTCTAATACATTATGTGAAAGACATATCGTTGATTAGAAATGATGTATCTTTTATTGACACAGGTTAAGAATTTCATTTCGATGAAAGACTTAGGCATAACCCAAGAATTAGGCATCAATGTCTATATGGATAGATTGAGGCGCTAATATGGTTTTGCCAAATGTATATAGATAAGATGTTGAATGAGTTCAATATGGAAACAACAAGAAAGGTTCTTGACGCACGGAAAGGACTGAATCAAGATTCAAGTGTGTTGACACGAGATTCAAGTGTTTTGACACTTGGTGAAATCACAAGAATATTTTGATCAATCATTCTTTGAGATGTACACATCCAGATATGTCCTATGCTCTAAATGTTATGAGCATATACCAGAATGACTCATAAGATGATCATTGGACAATAGTAGGGATATTCCTATGATCTTTGGAAGAACTAAAAATATATTATTTATATAGTGGTGAAAAATAGTTCATTGTAAATTGTTACATTGATACTAGTTTTGTCACAAATTAAGTTTATCTCAATTTAAAATATGGGTGGCACAATATAATGGAAAGGAGGCTGAGATGCCTCGGCGTGCATGACCTGGAAAGAACGGGCCTTTCATTGAGGCTGAGATGGCTCTGGTTCTCCCGCACAGACAACAGACGCGCCTGGTCGGGCATGAAGCTATAATTCTCCAACGTCGAGCACACCGTCTTCTTCGCCTCCACCACGATGCAGATTGGCAATGGCCATACCACCCTATTTTGGGAGGACTGTTGGATCAACGGGCGCGCCGCAGCTTTATGCCTGCATCCCCGCGTGATGCAGGCGGTAGAGGACGGTGGCCGACGGGCTACATGCCAATAGTTGGGCCAAGGACATCCAAGGCACGGTCGGCGTCCACGAGAACAACCAGTACTTTGGCCTTTGGCAAACCATCACAGACACGGTTCTAAACTAGGACGTAGACCGCCTGATCTGGAAGTGGACCGCCGACGGCATATACACCGCAGTCCTGCTACACTGCCCTATTCTAGGGATCTTTCCTTTCCCACTGCCGGAAATTGAGCTGGAAGACCTAGGCACCATCGTGCGTCCGCTTCTTTAGCTGGCTGGCGGCGCAGAACCGCTGTTGGACCGCGGAGTGGCTAGAGTGCCGAGGCCTGTAACATCATGCCAAGTGCCTACTCTGTGACCAGCTACCCGAGACCATGCACCATCTGACCATGACCTTGCCCCTTCTTGTGGCAAATCTGGCACGAGGTCATATCATGGCTGCGGCTGCCATGCCAAGCGCCGAGTGATGAACCCACACTATTCGACTGGTGGGAAACCTCAAACTGCAGCCTTCCCAAGCCCATGCGCAAAGGGCTAGCCTCCATCCCCCTCTTGACACCATGGATGATCTGGAAACACCAGAATAGCTGCGTGTTCGACCACACCCAACCGTCCCTACGACTGCTGCCCAACGACATCAAGGAGGAGGCGGCGCTTTGGGTGACCACAGGGGCAAAAGGATGTACTCCGCGTCACTGTCCCGGCGACCTGGGACATCCATTGATGCGTTATTATGATCTTGTAAACCCCGCTTAGGCGGCACCCTGTAACTGTACTCTCTACCTATGCAATGAAATGAAACGCAACATTCTGTTAATGTTGCGTTTTCGCGAAAAAAAGTTATTTTAGCACTTTTTCGAAATGTATGTACTTAGACACAGCGTAGGTTCAGAGCGGAAGTGAAGTTACACACTAGGAGCACCTGCAACCACTGAGACGCTTTCACATACGCCTATTAGTTCAGTTATTGCATGCAGTAAATGTCGGCCGCCTGGTAGCCGAATTTTGCACCGAACGTGTAAGCGCCAGCCTCTTACTTATGTATCGCTGCTAGAAAAACCACCGGGAATAAGCTAAAACGTTTTAGCCGGGATTTGATCCCTAGTTCCCGTGCATAAGCGTCCCATTGTGTCTGCTCTAAAACGAGTCTAGATACATGTGTTTTAAAAAAACACATGTAAGGTTGCAAAGCGGCATCGATCCACCCGCTTCGTAGGCAAAATTTGTTAGTCTACTTCAATTTTTTTCAACAAAATTTGTCTAGTTTGAACTAAAATTATCTTTCACGGGCTTTAGAGTATTTGCATTTCCAACAAGAGTGAACCGAGTTGAATGGTGTGATGCTCACATGGTAACTAGGAATGCTATTTCTCAACCTTTTGGGTGCTGCGTGTAGCTTATATGCCCATGAATAAAATCCCTATTTTCCCCTAAAAAGTCCAGGAGCCAGCATATTAACTAAATTAAATCAAATATAGCATAATCCAACGTTAATATAATAGGTTTTTTCTTCTACCTGACTCGCTACTTCACCAGTCACCACTAAAGGAAGAGATTGACATCTTCCTGTGTTACAAGTGTAACATCAACCCCATAAAGATCAGGTTTACCAAATTGTAACATGCCAAGGAGAGAGCATTGCACTAAGAAACATCTGAATGAAGAGTGCAATCAGGCAAGAAACTAGAAGTACAAGGACAACTTCTATGATGATAGGTAAAGGTAACTGGAAACATGATCGTACTCCTTTCAGGTTTCTAACTAAATCTAGCAGAGGTTCAGGGTTTCTCCTGTTAGCACGTCTAAGCTCACTGTCAGGTTAGAGTTTGTTTTCTGTTTTTTTCAGAGAATAACGGAGTGTGGCATCGTCTATGATCCATGCTCGCGTGTAGTCAGGGAAGTGCGGCAGCGCACGTTCCCCTCTCTTTTCAGTAGTGATCCCGATCCTCTCGGCGCAAAGACTTAGGACGTGGGATGGCACGGCTAGAACGAGTCCTAGCCCAGTTGATCGGGTGTTAGTTAGCTCCTTTGTAATCGCAGATATAAAGAAGTAACAAGAACAGAAAACGCTGCAACGTCAGGCAGCACAAAACCTGGTCTCTTGCGTTCCTCTGAAACTGACACTGAATTCAGGGTTTCAGGTCTCTGCAACATCATTTGGTATCCGAGCCCCATTTGGATCCAGCGATGTCGACGTCCGCTGATCGAGCGGCGGCAGCGGAGAAGGGCAAGGGGACGCAGGCGGCGAGCGCCACTGCTGGCGGGTCCAAGCCGCCGGGGCGTCGTCGCTCCTCCGTGTCCCCGGCTCCGCGGCGAGGTCGAAGCCTGATCCGTGGTGGCGGCACCGAGATCGTTGTCCGGGAACGGGTGGTGCGAGAATCCAACGGCAACACGCAGTACCTGACCCTCACGCGCACAAATTACGTTGAGTGGGCAATGGTTATGCGTGTGCAGCTGCAGGCGGCCCACCTGTGGGACGTGATCGAGTTTGGCGCGAAAGAGGAAGGAGATGATCGCGCGGCGCTCGCGGCTCTCCTCCAAGCTGTCCTGCCAGAGCTCGTGAGAACATTGGCGGCCAAGGACTGTGCCAAAACGGCGTGGGAGACCATCAAGACGATGCGCCTAGGCTCGGAGCGGATCCGGGAGGCCAAAGCGCAGACACGGCGCCGCGAGTGGGAGGAGCTCCGGTTCAAAACCAGGGAAACCATCGAGGACTTTGCGCTGCTTCTAACGGCGATCGTCAGCAACCTCGAGCTCCTCGGCGACCCCGTCGACGAGTACAAGGCCGTGCTCAAATACCTCTACGTCGTGCCGAAGAAGTATCGCATGATGGCCATGGCGATCGAGCAAACGGTAAATCTGCGCACACTCACGATCGAGGATCTGACTGGCAGGTTCATCACGGCGTAGGAGGGCTATGGGCTCGACGACGAGGCAGCTGACGGCATAGGCAAACTCCTGCTCACCGAAGAGGAGTGGGCCGAGCGCCAGAAGCATCGCCCAAGCTCCTCGTCCAACGGCGGCGCGGGCGATAGAAAGGGGAAGCCTCCGAGAAAACCCAAAACGCCCAGCGACGGCGCAAAAGGCGCGGCGGATAGCGGCGGCTCCAACGAGCGCCGGAAGGGCAACTGCAGGTACTGCGGGAAGGCCGGACACTGGGCAAAAGAGTGTCGTAAGGCACAGCGTGATCGCGAGCAAGGGAAGGAGAAGCAGGAGACCGCGAATCTCGCCCGTCCTGGCGACGAGACAGAGCGTGGTCTCTTCATGGCCGTCGTCAACGACATCGTCGTCGCGCCACAAGCTGTCTTCCTGAACGAGGAGAAGGTGATCCCTGTGCCCTCTCTTGACGGTGTCTGGTTCTTCAACACAGGCGCCAGTAGTCACATGACTGGTGAGCACGACGCCTTCTCCACCCTCGACGAGACCGTGCATGGCACGGTGAAGTTCGGCGACGGCTCGCTCGTCACCATTAGCGGGCGTGGCACGATCGTGTTCCGTGGACAGAATGAGGAGCAGCGCGCACTCGCCGACGTCTTCTTCATACCAAGCCTATGGAGCAACATAATCTCCGTCGGCCAACTGGATGAGGGAGGCTGCGCGATCGGCATCAAGGATGGGATCATGTCAATCCACGATCCCACTGGACGCATTCTCGCCCGCGTCAAGCGCACAGGCAGTAGACTATACACCGGCGTCCTGACGCTCGACGCGCCGGTGTGCCTCATCGCCAAGCTCGATGACGATTTGTGGCGTTGGCATGCACGAATGGGGCACCTGCACTTCCGTGCGTTGCGCGCCATGGCGTCTAAAAACATGGCTCACGACATGCCCACCATCGACCATGTTGGCGAGTACTGCGACGGTTGCGCCCTCGGGAAGCAGCACAGGACGCCATTCCCTCGAGCCTCGGCGTACCGCGATGAACAAGGCCTGGAGCTTTTCCACACGGATCTCTGTGGGCCAATTTCGCCGGCGTCCCCCAGAGGCAAAAGGTACTTCTTATTGGTCGTTGATGATCATAGTCGATATATGTGGCTAGAGCTTCTCAGTACCAAGGACGAGGCATTCGCCTGCTTCAAGGAAGTACAGGCGATGGCTGAAGCCGAAGGGAAGTGCAAGCTTCATGCGTTCCGGTCCGACCGGGGCGGCGAGTTCAACTCCATCGATTTCAGCAAGTACTGCGAGGAGCGCGGAATCAAGCATCACACCACGGCACCCTATTCCCCTCAGCAGAATGGTGTCGTGGAGCGACGGAACCAGAGTGTGGTGGAGATGGCGCGATGCCTGATCAAAAGCATGGGCATGCCGCCGTACTTCTGGGCGGAGGCTATGGTCATCGTCGTGTACATCCTCAATCGCGCCCCTACGAGGATCTTGGAGGGTGTCACGCCGTATGAGGCGTGGCACGGCCGTAAACCCAATGTGCATCACTTGCGCACGTTCGGGTGCACGGTTCACGTCAAGAACGTCGGCCCTGGCATCACGAAGCTCTTGGACCGTTCGACTCCGATGGTCTTTGTGGGGTACGAGCCAGGATCCAAGCGCTACCGCGTCTACAACCCAGCCACAAAGAAGGTTCAACTCTCACGCGATGTTCTGTTCGAAGAGAACAGGCCATGGGACTGGAGCACGCCGGACGCGCCCACGACACGAACGGCACAGCAAGGCGACGCCCAGAGCGCGCCCAGTGCGCGAACGGCGTACGGCACCTTCACTATGGTCTATACCACAGAGAACAGTCAGGAGGAGCTGGACACGGGGGCGGACACGGTGGTGTCTCCCTCTTCATCACCAATAGGGACGCCCACCGGGGCTTCGTTCACACCTGCGTCCACCGATCTGCAGACACCTGCTGTGGAACGCGAGATTCAGTGGGCCACGCCGCCCACACACGACGACGCGTTCGACGCGGATCATGGCGCACCACTGAGGTATCGTCGTCTCTCCTGCGTCCTCGACGAAACCGAGGAGGGAGGCGAGCATGAGGAGTCTGAGTCTCTCTTCCTCAGTGCGGAGGAGCCTCGCGACGTCAGCGAGGCGCTCTACGGTGCTCACTGGAAGGAGGCCATGGACGAATTGATGAGCTCCATCCGCGAGAATGACACGTGGGAACTCACCTCTCTTCCTGCAGGTCACAAAGCCATTGGGCTCAAATGGGTGTACAAGGTGAAACGCGATCCTGATGGCCAGATCGTGAAGTACAAGGCCAGGCTCGTGGCCAAGGGCTATGCTCAGCGACATGGCATCGACTTCGACGAGGTCTTCGTGCCAGTCGCTCACATGGAAACTGTGCGGCTTCTTCTCGCGCTAGCTGCTCACTCTCGTTGGGAAGTGCATCACATGGATGTAAAATCCGCATTTCTCAATGGTGAGCTGGCGGAGGAGGTCTACGTCGCGCAGCCACCAGGATACGTCGTTGCCGGCAAGGAGAATGTAGTCCTGCATCTGAAGAAGGCCCTGTACGGACTGCGACAGGCCCCATGCGCCTGGTACGCCAAGCTCGACGACACGCTCAGTGTAACTACCTCGGTGAATTACGCTCCTAGTTACAAGCCTGGATGAGCGAAAATGGTTAAAATAGTACGGTGGGGCCCAAATGCCACTCACAGGTGGACCTTTCGGCCGTCCTAACCATTTCCAAACATCGGGACAAGAACGGGCGCGAATCGGCAAAGGAAGGGATCAACTACATACACAAATGAGTATGTATGCAAGCCACCATACAACAGTCCTCAGAGCCATTCCATCTAAAAGAAATAGAAATATTGCAACGCCATACGGCAAGATCCAAATATCCTAGATAGATATAATAGTTTAGGATATCTCCTCATACATCAAACATCAGAGTATCAAAGTGGAAGCGAAAACAAGATCCGAGTACGGATAAGAAGCAAATCGGCATAAGATGCCCCATAAATAAACACATCCCGCCCACAGATCTCACGGATCCCCGTTCCCGGAATCTCTACACCGAGTGATCGTTGCCAACATCGTCCATCTCCTCCACCCAGTATCCATCTTGTGGGTTTACCTGTTCATCTGAATCAAACAATTTATTGTGTGAGACCCTAGGGGCACTCAGCAAGTCTTTATGCCTCTAAAGGGGACACAACCTGGGGTGACGCAATTGCAGCAAAAGATAATACCTAGCAATTCTATAGATACTCGCTAACCATCTGTCTAACCATAGATAGACGGATGTCCGTGAAATAATAACAGCAGTTATAACGGTAATGTTAACAGATCCATCCTCCTCCTCGCTTACCAACGAGGAAGCGGACGAACAACCCCCCATCCGTTGGCAGTTTTATTATCCATTCCATGAGTGTTGCACTATTTACTAGACAGGTACTTAGTCAAATTAAAAGCTGTACTTTAGTTATACTTGTCTATGATCGAGAAACTGTGCTCCAAGTCGTCCATAACCGCGGACACGGCTTTCAGAAAGTTTTACCTAGGTGCACCAATAGCAACACACACTCGATCAACCTCGGAAAAACCAAATCAAAACCCAACGAGGCAGTCACGACAAAGCGATCACAGGATTTAGAAATATTTCAGGGGGCCACCCCATTAAGCTACCCGCAACAAAGTTAGCCATTCGAGACGGACTCAAGGTTTGCGTGGGTGTAAACGATCGGGAACCCGAAAGTGTGACTGGCTTGTCGATACCGCGAAAACACTCCGCTTTCCTAAAAAAGACAGTGTGCTCCACGCACAATCTTAAATAAAGCAAGAAGCATGGCATAAGTACAGGATAGTAATAAAGCCTCAAACTACTTTGTGGCCCCAAGAAATAAGAATGAATCAAGCTCTGGCTCAGGGGGGTTCATAAGCCTCCCGGATGTGGATAGCGCGAATATTTAAAGAACAGGAATCAAGTACTCGGGGTCCTACGGGACACAAGTGAGCAGGAAGAACCAAATAGCAGATATTGCTCACCGGTGCCACTTTCATTAGTTATCCCATTACTACTCAGGTTAAGTTGTTTAGGTACCTCGTTATCCATCAGACACTCACGTACCCTACACATGCTGTGCTACGACTCGCATGGCTCAAACAACTCCTGTAGTAATGGCTCATGGGATGGAGGAACAAGCTTCGGTGGGGTTTAAAAGTAAAGGCTATGCAATACTTGGGATTCAGTTTAATGCAATCGCGACTCAATGATGCAAGAATAAGATAGAGGCAATAGGTACTATATGTATGCAAGCATGTGGTAGTGCTTGCCTGGCAGCTCAGTTGAAGCGAGAGAAGGATCTGGGTAGTGCTCCTGGGTTTCTTGATATATCCCCTGCTCAGCGTCTATTCGAAGAAAAACCAAACAAACAAGGGCCAACATAAATAAAGTGCACAAGCATATGAATAAAATGCAACAAGCAAACAATCATGCCATGATGAATGATGCACAATTTGCATGGCGATAAAGTAGCATGGCATGGGTGAGGTGTGGAATACAAGAAATAAACATTTTATGGGGTTTTAATCATATTTTATACTCAAATAAGTTGCTGTAAACTTTATATTTATATGATGCATGCTGCAATTCAGATCATGGAATGCATAAACAGAAAGGTCTCGTCGCGCTGATCGATTTAGACATATTATTTGTTAAATTTGGAGTTATAAAACATAAGTTATTAATTAATTAAGGAAAAAGGGGCATTTTATTGTAATTTTAATCAACTCGAAAATTAAAGTGTTCAAAATATATTTTGAAGGGCATATTTGAAATCCTCACATTTTTCTGATTTCAAAACATATATTACATGTATTATTTGGAATAATATTTGAAAAGTTATTGGAAAACAGATTTAAATTTGAATTTAAAAACCAATTTGAATAGTTTGAATTAAAACAGAAATACAGAAATTCTTTTGTCACCCAGTCAGATCTAGCCACAGACAGTGACAAGTGGGCCAGTGGCTAATGTGGCGACCGGATGGCAGTAACAGGTTTTTCTCACCGCGGCTGGGCTAGACCAAGAGGCCGACAGGTGGGGCCGGCGATCTCATGGTCTGATCGCACGCCAAATTATCCAAATGCGACACGTCGCGGATCCAGGGGGGCTGCGGGTTGAGGGCTGGAGAGTTGGGGGGGTTTTCTGCAAGATTGGCCGGGCGGCTGACTAGTGGGCCACGAGTACCGCGGGTTAAGAGCGAAAAAACAAAAGGGGCTATATGCAAAGCGACCACAGGCCGTACTGTGGATCTTCTCGGCGTCGCTGGCGACCGATCGGTGCGCGGCGCGGGGCGGGGGATCGAACACGCGACCTGGGGCGGCTACAGCAGCGACGACCATGGACTAGGCGGGGTTGATCTGCGTAAGTAGCAGACGCTTAGGTGAAGCTACCGCGGCGCGCAACGAGCAGACGCGCGTGCACGCCGACGCTCAGAGGCCGCTCGACGAAAGGTTCGGCGAGCACAGGGAGCCACGGCGAGGACGGAGGTGTCAGGGAGAAGGAGGAGCTCACCGGGAGGTTGTTGGGGCGGTCGGATCGGGCAGAGGAGCAGCGGATCGACGACGAGGCTGGCGGACCGGCGATCTAGGGTTTCGGCGAGCGGTGATGGTCCTGGTGGCTCTGGTCCTCCTCCTCCTCGCTGGTACGTATAGGACGAAGCAGGGGAGGGTCCCCGGTCTTCCTCGACACCCAGAGCACCTCGCCACCGGCTGCAAGAGGGGGGAACGGTGGAGACTGACGGTGGCCGACGATGGGGTAGACGGTGGTAGGGGTAGACGGAGAGGAAGGGGGCGGCCTGGGGAGATCTGGGAGAGGTCGAGGAGACGGGAGGTGGTGGTAGGTAGCAGAGGGAGAGGGGAGGGTGTCGTGGGGAAGGTGGAGGAAAAGGTGGTCTCGGCCACCTTTTTCTTCTCCCTCTCCTCACGTGCTCAAGGTGGCTCTGGCCTGGGCTGGTCCAGCAGTGGCAGGTAGGGATGGCAGGCTCGGTGGGGAGGCTCGGGCTGGGGGCCCTCATGGCAGGGAGAGAAGAGAGGAAGAGAGAGAGGGGAGGCTCGGTTAGAAGCTCGGTTAGGGTTTTGCTAGGGATGGGGTAGGGTAGCTCGGGTTGGTGAGAGGAGAGGTGAGGTGAGAGGGGAGATGGTGTAACTAGGGTTAGATTAGAGGGAGACTAGGTTTAGGGTTAACTAGGTTAGAGAAAGGAGAGGGATTAGAGAGAGAGGTGTTTTGGGTTAGCTAGGTAGGGCTCGGTTTAGGGTTTGATTTAGGGTTGGGGTAGATCATGGTGGTATGGTTTAGAGATAGAAAAAGAGAGAGGGGTAAAAAGGAGATTAGGGTTTAGAAGAACTAGACTAGGAGAGAAAAGAGAGAAAGAAAAGAATAAGCCTCATATGATCATGCATGAGAGTTTTTAATTAACAGAAAAAGATATGGGTGAGATAAAGGGGTGATGGGATGGATGGAGATGGGTGTAGGGTTTTTAGCAAGAACCAACAAGATCAAGCATGAAGAGGGGTATAGAGAGATATGGGGGGAAATGATCCACTCAAAGATTCAAATAAAATCCAAAAGACTAGAATGTGGTGGTTCTTGCATGGCCCATGCAAAATAATTAATGCCATGTTTATTCTTGTGAAAACAATAATATTAACATGGCATTATTCTTATGCATTCCCAAAAGTGGAATAAAGCCAAGCAAAAGAATTTGTGGAAGTAGATCCATCCTATCTCCCATGAGCTAGATTAAATACCAAACGAAAATAAAATAAAAGCTCATGGATAGAGGGATGGTGGAATTATAAGGTGGTGAAAGAAAAGGTGGTGGAGTGGAATAAAGATATGCCCCCAACTCAACTTGGGCATTTAAACAATATATCAATAACCAAATACAATATCAAGAGGCAAATACAATTTACAATGCCTATGAGAGAAGAACCAAAACAAAAAGGGGTTTATATGATGCTCAAATGCAAGGTGGCATGATGACATGAGCATGATATAATTACGATGCAACAATTATATATAGGAAGTAGCCATTATATTACTAGACCAAGTAGCATTACAATTGTTAGACAATTGGGATGCTACACTCAGCAATCTTGGATTTGCACATAGTCCGCTCGAGCACGCTGTCTATCGACAGGAGAGCAACACATCATTCTTGCTCGTCGGCGTGTATGTTGATGACCTGATCATCACGGGTACGGAAGCAGCGGCGATCACTGAATTTAAAGAGCGGATGAAGAAACTCTTCAAGATGAGTGATCTGGGCCTTCTCAGCTACTATTTGGGCATCGAGGTGGCATCACTCTCTGTCAGCGGAACTACGCGTGCAAGATTCTCGAGCAGGCTGGGCTCGCGAATTGCAACAGCTGTCAGACACCAATGGAGTGTCGTCTGAAGTTGGTGAAAGAGGAAGGAACCGAGGCCGTCGACGCTTCACTGTATCGAAGTATCATCGGCAGCCTGCGCTATCTAGTCAACTCTCGACCTGACATAGCTCACGCTGTTGGGATCGTCAGTAGGTTCATGGAGAAGCCCGGCTCAGCACACTGGACCACCGTCAAGCAAATTCTTCGCTACGTGCAAGGAACGAAGCAGCACGGGTGAGCTGGGCGTGGTACTCCACGTCTGCTAGGGTTCAGCGATAGTGACCATGCTGGATACACTACTGATCGCAAGAGCACTTTAGGGCAGGTTTTCTTCCTCGGCAAAAATTTAGTGTCCTGGTCTTCACAGAAACATCAGGCGGTGGCGACTAGTTCTTGTGAAGCCGAGTACATCGCCACAGGAGATGCAACTCAACAGGGTATTTGGCTCAGTCGCCTTCTTGGAGAGATCATGGGATGCAAGCCTGTCAAGTTCGAGCTCCAAGTGGACAACAAAGCCACCATTGCACTGGCGAAAAATCCAGTTCATCACGATCGCAGCAAGCATATAGATGTCAAGTTTCACTTCATCAGGGAGCATGTGGAGAAAGGAAAAATTGAGCTCGTGTACGTCAGGACTCAAGATCAGCTCGCAGACATTCTTACAAAGGCTCTCGGGCGCGTGCGCTTCATCGAGCTCCGTCAGAAGCTGGGCATCGTGATGATTGACAAGGGACAGTAAGCTTGGGGGAGAATTGTTAGCACGTCTAAGCTCACTGTCAGGTTAGAGTTCGTTTTCTGTTTTTTTTCAGAGAATAACGGAGTGTGGCATCGCCTGTGATCCATGCTCGCGTGTAGTCAGGGAAGTGCGGCAGCGCACATTCCCCTCTCTTTTTAGTGATCCCGATCCTCTCGGCGCAAAGACTTAGGACGTGGGATGGCACGGCTAGAACGAGTCCTAGCCCAGCTGATCGGGTGTTAGTTAGCTCCTTTGTAATCGCAGATATAAAGAAGTAACAAGAACAGAAAACGCTGCAACGTCAGACAGCACAAAACCTGGTCTCTTGCGTTCCTCTGAAACTGACACTGAATTCAGGGTTTCAGGTCTCTGCAACATCATCTCCTCGACCTATTTTCAACATAGAGTAGTTATATTCATGTTCTTCAAATAGCATTAATTTGACACTTGATGGCATAGACATGAGCACCGACACCCGTGGCAGTATGGGAACATTGAACAAGCAAAACTTGAAACACCACAATTTCTGCAAACTAAGCGGATACCCGGATTTTACTGGAACTTAGCACACATACCAAACATGGTAACAACTATACGGCGTGCTTACCGTTAGCCTTATGAGCATCCAAGCCCAAACCTCTTATGCCACTCATGATCTCCCCATCCTGCAGGCAAACCACAAACAACAACGCCAATTCATAAAAGCAACATATTACAGCAGCGTTTAGTAATGAGGTACAGGCATACAGCCCCAACTCTACCTCCTGGTTAGGGGACATCGCGATCTCATCCACGATAGCTGGCGCCCCGCGACATGGGTTGCGCGTCAGATCAGGCCGAATTTCAGTAGATCGGTATAATATCTACCAGAGTTGGGGCAAAATCAGCTCTACAGGTTGAAGAAAAAAAACACCCCTGACCAGTTAATCCCAACATGAAATGTCTACATTGGTGTAGAATTTTCCAGGATAAGCAAGTCATTGTTTATGCACGATATGTCATTGCAACAATCTAAAACTGGTGGACGGAGAAGGGATTAAACAAACCAATTTGAGAGAGACGAGGACGTCAGAGGCAAAGAGCCGCCGCATGGTCTCCCTCCCGTACACGGCGAGCTGCCTGCGGATGTGCTTTGCGCGGTGAAGGGCGAGTTCGGTTCTCCCGACAGCAATCTCCGGATAAGACAGGTCTAGCGGTGCCGAGGTCAGACGGCCTGATATGGTGGCAGCGAGAGCACCGCGGGAGGGAGAGGGAGGTAGAGCCGTAGAGGGAGAAGTGGCTGGCTGCTCCTGCTTCTGCAGGGGGCGGCCGCTCGCCTTCGGGGACGTTGGTTGTCCTCTCCGCCGAGGAGGGGAGGGGCCGGTGGACAGTGGTGGTGGTGCTCGCTGTTAGTTTGATCTCCTCACAGCCGTCCCAATGGGCTGTAAAACTTGGTCTCGCGCCCTGATCAGGGGTGCCCAACGTCACTATCGTTGGTGGACTCTTGTCGCGCAGCGCACATGAAAGAGGTCGGAAAGAAGAACATAATCCCTCTAGGGTGAAGAAAACAAGAAACCCCAAAGCCACAGATCCCTCTTTCCCCGGATAAAAGCGATCTAGAATCAAAAAGAAAAGAAAAGAAATCTCCCGCATAGTAAAATCCCCAAATCCCACAGAGAAAAGTCCTATTTTTTCCCTTCCCCTCTCCCCGAATCCGAATTAAAGAACAAAGAAAGTCCCGAAAAGAAATGACTCCGGCCGCCGCCGGCAAAGGGAGCCACCGCCTGGGCCGTTTGACGGTGGCGCACCCACCCTCGGGTGGATGCACGCACCGGCAAAGGGCCAAGGGGGCGCCGCCATGCTTCTCCGAGCTAGCTCGCTGCTTCGCGGGTTTTCGTGCTGGGAAGGGGACAGAAAGAAGGAGGAGGGACAGAGGCGCTCGCAACAGAGGGAGGGGCTCGTCGCCGGCCATACGCCAGGGGGCGTAGCCTCCTCGCCACCTCACCAGCGCGGGGCGGTGCGTCATCGCTGCTGGGAGCGAGACAGACGCGGGGGAGAGGGAGGCGCGATTGAGGGCTAGGGTTTTCGGGGTGACTGCTGCAGGCCATTTTGTTCCTGCGAGAGGCGCGCGCGACCGTCCGATCTAGGTCGGATGCGATGGATGGCCAGGATGAACGGCTGGGGCGACCCCGGGTCATGGGCCGCGCGAGGGCATAGGAGGCCAGCCGGCCATGGGCTGTTGTGGGCCTAGGGCGGCTTACGCGCCGCATAGAGGTGGTGGGCTAGCTATTTTTTGCCCAGGGCCATTTCGCCCAGTTTTTATTTACAGAATCTTTTTTGGGCATTTTAATTATCTATTTTTGATAATTTTTGCACAGTTTTTTCTATAGCAAAATTATCCAACGAAATTTTATGTAGAAAAATAATAAAGTAACAGTAAAGTTTTTCTAAATTATAAAGTTGATGAATTTTATTCATGTTTTTCCGCTGCAAATAGTTAAAAGTAATTGCTTAAATGCAATAAAGTGATGATTTTATTTGATGACCAACGTTGTTAGTAAATTTTTTACTATGGATAGTAAGTTTCATCACTATTAGTTCTCTTTCTGCCCAACGGTGATATAGAATTAATATTGAGAAGTTTCATGTTTTAATTTGACCAACGTTGAATTAACTCATTTTGATGATATTTTGTTTTCAGGCAATCCTATGAGTTTCATCTCGGCTATTGAGCCCCTCAATGGAGGGAACTATGGCTCATGTCGAGAGAAGGTTGAGATGGGGCTTGCTTTGCTTGACCTCGACTTGGTGCATTGATTGAGACTTGCCGCAAAGAATCTGAGGACCCCGTGAGGAGCGCAAAAGAAAGTGAAGATGACGTCAACAAAAGGGTCCATGACCATGGACCAATAAGAATGAAGTACGATCTTGATCATGCAAAGTGGGACTCGTCCAACAAAAAGTGCTTTATGGTCATTAAGAGCTCCATTATGGAGGCCATAAGGGGAGCAATCCCAAAGTGTAGCACGCCAAAGGAGTACCAAGAAGGTAGAGAGTCGCCATCGGGTCTTCAAAGGCCTATGCAAGCTCTCTCATTAAGAAACTTGTTATTACAAGATACACTGGTGGTGGAGTAAGGGACCACATATTACGAATGAGCAACATGTCTTTCAAGCTTAAGCCCATGGGCATGGAGCTTCCAGTCGAGTTAATTATTCACCTGATCTTTGCCTCACTGTCAAACCAATTCGAGACTTTTGCTGTGAACTACAAAGCACAGCCAGAAAAGTGGGGCATTGAGAAGATGATGGCCATGTGCATACAAGAAGAAGAGAGGCTCAAGGGGCAATCTGGTGATTCTGTGAACTACCTGAGCCCAACCAAGAAGAGGAACTTTTAAGGTTCCAAGCCACAAGGGAAACCTCAGGGGCATCCCTCTTCTTCTAAGCCGCATGGAAAGGCTGATGATCACTGACAACAGGAGGTGGACAATGACACCTGCAGGTGGTGCAAGGAAAAGGGCCACTACATGAGTGACTGTGTGAGTTTACTAAAGCATCTATGCAAGAAAGGTGAGGATTTAATTACTTTTGTTGATGAATCCCTATTTTTAAGTTATGCAAAATCTACTTGGTGGATTGACTCAGGTGCGACTGTCCATGTTACAAATTCATTACAGGGATTCCGTATGAGAAGGACCATGCAAAGAGGAGAAAAAAGAATTAAAGTGGCAAATGGCGTCTAAGCTGAAATCGAAGCTATTAGAGATCTCCCATTAGAATTATCAAATGGCTTTGTACTTTTACTAGTAGATGTACTTTATGTATCCTCTTTGCATCGAAACTTAATAAGTGTATCGCGCTTAGATGATTATGGTTTTGCCTGCCATTTTGGTGATGGACAATGTAAAATCAAGCTTAATAATGACATTGTTGGTCTTGCCTTCAAACAAGACAAGCTTTATTTGTTATCACTTTGTGAGAATGTGTATGCATTAAGCGCTGAGAATGAAAATGCCTCCTCATCCCTGAATGGAAAGAATAAAAGGAAAAAATTGATGATGTCTCTTCGAAATTATGACACTGTCGTTTAGGCCATATTTCGAGGGGGAGAATAGAACGCTTAGTAACAGAATCAATTCTACCGCCTTTAGAATTTTCAAATTTAGAGCAATGCATCGATTGCATTAAAGGAAAGTTCGTAAAGAGCATTAAAAAGGGCACCAAAATAAGCACAGGAGTTTTAGAAATAATTCATATGGATATATGCGGTCTGTTTTCTATGACATCTGTGGATGGATATGATTCCTTCATAACATTCACGGATGATTATTCGCGTTATGGTTATATTTATCCAATTAGAGAGCGTTTAGAAGTATTGGATAAATTTAAGATATTTAAGGCTGAAGTTGAAAATTAGCATTGTTTAAAAATTAAAGTAGTAAGGTCCGATCATGGAGGCGAATACTACGGTCGGCACACCCCATATGGCCAAGTTCCTGGACCCTTTGCAAGGTTTCTACATGAACATGGTATAGTTGCTCAGTATTCTACGTCGGGCGAGCCTCAGCAGAATGGAGTAGCTGAAAGACGTAACCGTACCTTGATGGATATGGTGAGAAGCATGTTAAGTTACTCCACCTTACCGGTTGGCTTATGGATGGAGGCTTAAAAACCGTCATTCACATACTTAATCGAGTTCCCAGTAAGTTGGTGTCTAAAACACCATATGAGTTATGAACCAGTCGCGAACCTTCACTCAATTATTTGCGAGTGTGGGGATGTCCAGCTGAGGCTAAACTCTTCAACCCAAACCTTGGGAAGTTAGATCCTAAAACAGTAAGTTGCCATTTCATTGGCTATCCAGAAAAGTCGAAAGGTTATCGTTTCTATTGTCCAAACAGAATCACTAAGTTTGTGGAAACGAGACACACTGTGTTTCTGGAGGATCAGATGATCAGGGGGAGCACAGTACCGCGAGAAATCAACCTTGAGGAGAAGCGGGTGCATGCACCCACTCCGATGATTCAGGAACCGTTTTTCTCGATATTTGCTGCTGCACCGACACAGGACAATGTCGATGTGACACCTGTTGTTAGTTCTCATGTGGCAACAATGGATGAAAATGAAGACCCTGTTGTCACACAAGAGGGAGAGCTGCAACAGCCCCACACAGAGAATGTGCCAGAAGGCGAGACCCTTAGAAGGTCTCAAAGAACTAGAAAGCCAGCTATTCCTAACGATTTTGAAGTCTATGTTAGTGAAGAAGTTCAAATGGAGGGTGATCCCACCACATTTTAAGAAGCCATTAAAGGTGCGCACTCATCGAAGTGGCTTGAAGCCATGGAAGATGAAATGAGATCCATGAGTAGCAACAAAGTCTGGGATTTAGAAGAAATTCCTAAAGGAGCCAAAACAAGAGGGTCAGAATGGGTCTACAAAACAAAATGTGACTCTAGAGGGAATATTGAAAGATATAAAGCACGACTTGTTGCTAAAGGTTTCACCCAAAGAGAAGGAATGGATTATAATGAGACATTTTCTCCAGTCTCAAGTAAGGATTCTTTAGAATCGTAATGGCTTTAGTGGCACACTATTATTTAGAATTGCATCAGATGGATGTAAAGACGGCTTTCCGAAATGGAGACTTGGAAGAAAAGGTTTACATGGCACAACCCAAGGGTTTTGTCGTGAAAGGAAAAGAACGTATGGGATGTCGTCTGAAGAAATCCATTTATGGATTAAAGCAGGCCTCCAGGTAATGGTACTTAAAGTTCCATGAAACAATAAGGAAGTTTGGGTTCGATGAGAATGAGGAGGACAATTGCGTACATGCAAAGTTCAAGAATGGGAAATTCATTTTTCTTATCATGTATGTCGATGACATTCTACTCGCTAGTAGTAATGTTAGTCTACTAGTGGAGACAAAGAAGTTCTTGTCCTCGAACTTTGATATGAAAGATCTTGGTGAAGCTTCATTCGTTCTAGGAATTGAAATGCTCCGAGATAGAGAAAAGGGGGTATTAGGGCTATCGCAGAAGGCATACTTAGAGAAGATTCTGAAGAAGTATAGTATTCATGCGAGTAATCCTATGCCTGCCCCTATAGTTAAGGGCGATAGATTTGGGAATTTTCAGTGTTCCAAGAACCAATATGAGATTGATCAAATGAAAGCGGTTTCATATGCTTCTGCTGTCGGAAGCTTGATGTATGCTCAAGTATGTACACACCCTGACTTAGCTTTTGTTACCGGGGTACTTGGCAGATTTCAAAGTAATCCAGGAATAGATCATTGGAAAATGGTAAAGAAAGCATTGCGTTATGCAAAAGGCACAAAAGGCCTCATGTTAACATACAGAAGATCTGATTCCCTTGAGATAGAAGGGTATTCAGATGCAGACTATGCGAGAGATATAGATGAAAGAAAATCCACGTCAGGATATATATTTACTCTCGCAGGTGGAGCTATATCGTGGAAAAGCTCCAAGCAAACCATCACGGCATCGTCCACGATGGTATCTGAGTATGTAGCATGTTATGAGGCCACGGGGCAGGCAAACTGGTTAAAGAAGTTTATACCCGGGTTGAGAGTGGTGGACAGCATTCAAAGACCACTCAAAATATACTGCGACAATGAGCCAGCAGTATTCTATCCTCACAACAATAAGTCAAGTGTTGCTGCCAAACACATTAACATTAAGTTTTATGTTGGTGAAAGAAAGAATTCAGGATTATACCATAAGTTTGGAGCATACTCCCTTTGTTTTAAATTACTCCGTCGGCGCGCTTACGTAGGTGGGCTAGTACTCTCTCATTTTTCATTCAAAAAAATCCTGGGATTTTTGAAATAGATAGTATGAAGTGTGTACTACGTATACCAAAAATCCTAGGAATTTTTTAGATAAAAAATGAGAGAGTACTAGCCCACCTAGGTAAGCGTGCGCGCGGAGTAATTTGAAACAGAGGGAGTATAAGTACAAAAGAAATGCTTGCGGATCCACTCACAAAAGGCTTACCACCCAGTATGTTCAGAGAACACTTAGCCGGCATGGGTTTAAGGAAAAGCCTATGATACCTGGATATTAAGGGGCCTAGAATAAGAATCTATTTCAAAATAAAGAGGTGTATAGTGGCTGTTGAATCTATGATGCGTAACTGACCATAATGATGAGACATGCTCTATATGTTGATCTGTAATGAAATGGATGCCAAAGTGTAAGTTTAAGTATAAGTTAAATGAAGGATGAGATCAAGGAGGAGAATGTTAGTTTGATCTCCTCACAGCCGTCCCAACGGGTGGTAAAACTTGGTCTCGCGCCCGGATCGGGGGCGCCCAACATCGCTATCGTTGGTGGGCCCTCGTCACGCAGCGCACATAAAAGAGATGGGGGCCGGGGCACGAACGCCAAGGTTCGTCTGCCCACTCACCCCACCGAACACCCTAAACCCTAGGCCACTGATCTGGCTTGCGCTGTAGCGGCGGGAATAACCCACCTCACCACCGCCACCACTTCGTTGAGCTCCATGACGATCTCATCGTCAACCTCGAAGGCCGACGGTATGTCTCCCACTTATTCTCTCTAGATCGACGCCTAACGATCCCCAACAGACCTAACACTCGCGGCGGAGGTGGTAGTTGGGCGAGACGAGGTCGGCGGTGGCGTGCCGGCGTTTGGGTCCTTTTTTTCCTCCGGAGCAGATGTAGTCAACTTGCTTGTTTCCTGGGCTCTCCAAGCTGGTCTCAGGGACATTTGGCCCACTATAGGATGTATACTTGTCGTCAATGTCGGCCCGCTACAGAATAGCAGCGTCGAACGAGCTTAATTTTTCACCAACGACCTTGTCCATCGCATCCGTACTGCAGGAACCACCACACCATAGCCTGGGACGATTCGGTGGCTGATCTCATCCCTATGCAGTGTAGAGTTCCCGCGTGCAAAGTCGATGGAGAAAGAATGCATATATATAAATAAAGAAATACTCCCTCTGTTCTAAAATATAAGATGTTTTAGCTTTGTGAATGAAGTGTATCTAGACCCTTTTTAGTGTGTAGGTTCATCTAGGTTTGGAATAAACCTACATAGTAAAAGAGTCTACATACACTCCTTTCACAAAGCTAAAACATCTTATATTTTAAAACAGAGGGAGTAATTGATACTCGTAGGTTGTTATGAATATCAGAGACCCAGACACAGTAGCTCATTGTCTATGAATAAAACAAGAGGCAGTACTAGTTATAGAAAGTTTGACTCAAACATCCAAAGGAATTAATTAGCAAACTGAAAACCAGGTTTATTTGATTGATCTAAGAAAGGGAAACGAGTCAGAAAGGTATCTCACATGCATATCTTATTGCGTTTCCCATGCATATCTTATTGCGTTTTTTGATCTTGCGGGTTTTCCGGCTCCACACCTTGGGAGGTATCTCACATATATATTCATGGTATTTTCTCCCTTAGTGATACCCAATATTTCACCTTTTGTTGGATTCTACTCTTTATTATCTTTCCAACAAAATTTGTTTCATCCCAATTAGAGTTTCCAAGCTCAACTTCTTGCGTTTTAGGTTCTGGAGGTTTTACCGGTTCGTCGCTTCTGAGAGGTCATACCTTTCTCCATTTTATTTTTATCCTCTCTTGTTGGACTATGATGTTTCTTTGCATAATATTGTAGAGATTTTTGTTCTCTTTAAAACGAGCCCAAGATCATCGAAATCGGAGTCCGGAGTCAAAAGTTATTGAAGTATTCGTGCAATGCTATCCAACGTTTTTGCTTGAGCGGTAGTACCGGCCCAAGTTCTGGCCAAAGTTCCATTAAATCTCGTTTTCTTCTGTATCTTGTGTTTCTATTTAGAGGTAGTACCGGTGGGGCACCGGTAGTTCTGGTGGGGCGCGAATCTGGCCCAAACGGGCAGATTTCTCTTGCCCTATTTAAGGGCCCCCTCTTCCCAAAAGTTTCCTCAACTTTGGAGGTCATTTTTGCTATCTCTTCCACTCTCTCTCCTCCATTGTTGACCTTCAAAAGCTTGCCCTCTTCCCTTCTCCCTCCTATGATTCTTGCATCTTTTTGAGGGATTTGAGAGAGGAGATCTAGATCTACAAGCCCCACCAAGCAAAATCCCTTCTTTGTGAAGGAATCCTTGGGATCTAGATCTTGGAGAGTTTTGTGTTCTCCTCTTGTGTTCTTCCTCCCTTATTCCCCCAATAGCTTTTGTATCTTTGGTGGAATTTGAGAGAGAAGGACTTGTCTCTTGCATTTGGTGCATGGTTTGAGTTCTCCTCGGAGATTCGGCGAGTTCAAGCCTTTGGGCTTGTTTCTCTTGGGTTCTTGGAACCCTAGACGGTTGTGTGGAGTTGTGGTGTGTTCTTGGGGCTCCAATTGAGTTGTGGAGGTTCCCCAAGCTTGTTGTCCTTTTGTGGCATTGTGGAGCCTTTGTGGCGTTTCTTGGGAGCCCTCCAATTGAGTTGTGGAGATTGCCCCAAGCCTTGTACGGGTTCGGTGACCACCCTCAAGTGTCCCATAGTGGAACGTGAGTAGGCCTTTGTGGCGAGCTCACGGGAGAAGAGGGTGAGCCTTTTGTGGCGTCGATGAGTTGCGTGGCTTCGCATCCTTAGTGAGGCCTTGTGTGGCGTTGGGTGAGCATCGAGCCACCACACCTCGAGGTGAGCCATTTGTGGCGTTCGAAGTCATTGCGCCCCCGCACCTCTCCAACGGAGATGTAGCTTCTTGGAAGTGAACTTCAGGAAACAAATCATCGTCTCCGCGTCCATCGGTTATGTCTCAACCGAGCCCTTTACCTATGCAATTTACATTGTGATAGCCTTCGTGCTTGAAGTACTATATCTTGATATCACCTTGTTGCTTGTCTTGCTTAGCATAGGTTGCTGGTGCACTTAGTGAAACTAGTGGATATAGGTTTTGGCTTGATAAATTAAACGTTAAGTTTTATTCCGCATTTATTAGAGCCTAAACCGTAATTATTCTAAAATGCATATTCACCCCCCCTCTAGGCGACGTCCATTTCCCTTTCAATTGGTATCAGAGCGAGGTCTCTCGCTTCTTTGGCTTCACCGCCTCGAGAGTAAGGATGTCTCCTAGGGGTTTAGTGCACTCTCACACATTTACATTTGATGGCACAAATTATGATATTTGGCGTATTCGCATGCTTAGTCATTTCCGGGTCATTGACCCAAATATTGAGCGAATTCTAGATATGGGCTTGTCTCCTCCTAAGGATCCCCAAAATCTATCTTTGGAGGAGGAGACAAACTCTTATCTCGAATCTCAAGCATCTAATGTGCTTGTTAATGTTGTGAGCTTTGTAGTTCTTTCCTCAATCATGCCTTTTCGGAATGCTCATGATATTTAGACCAAGCTTCAAGCAAAATATGATGTGTCCAAGCTTAATGAGGATGATTGTGTTCCCTCCACCTTCGGCTGTGATGAGTTCTCATCTTCTTCCACTACACCAACATGTGAGTTTTCACAAGGTAATGATATGGTGAGTGGTGATAGAACTTGCAATGTGGATAGTGAGCTTGGCATTCATGATTCTTCATATCTATCTCATTGCAATGTTGTATCTTCGGGCATGAACACTTGTAGGACTATATGTGATTTACATCCTAGTGTTGATTGCCCTTGCATATCTTGTAGAAATGGATTGAATATATCTCATGATGATATGCTTGCTTTGCCTTGTTGCCATGATAAATATGCTTCTATTTCCTCTTGTACTTGTGTTGCTAACCTTGTAGAGGAAATCGAAGAATGTGTTGTCCAAGGCAAGGTTGTGATTGGAGCTTCAAGGGTTCCCCCATCTTCACCTTCTCCCAACATTCACTTATGCCTCATGGCTAAGGAATCAAAGGTAACTTCTCCTTTGGACCCCAATGCACCTCTTGATGATGTGAATGTTGACTTAGATGACGTAGATGATGATGTTGCTTCTCTAAAAGAGAAGGGGAGCTAGTCCTTCGTGCTCTACACAAAAATGAAAATGCTTGCTCTACTTTCATTGAAATCTTGAACTTTGCCATTGAAAGTAAGCAACTAATTTATGAGCATGAGGACACAATTGAAAAAATGGGTAGTCTTGAGCGTGAGTATGCTAATGACATTGCTAACCTAAATGAAGCTCTTGAAGAGGAACAAACCACCAAGGAATATCTTGAGGAGACCTTTGCTCTAGAGCTATCTAGAGTGAAGAAATCTCATGATAGAGAATTTGAGGTGGCAAGTGCCCTCCAAATTAAGAATGATGAGCTTGAAGTTGCTTATGCCAAACTCCTTGAGGATTTTGAGCACCTCAACAATGGCTCTAGGGTCATCAAGGGGGAGCTCATCAAACTCACCGAGTCACATGAGCAACTTAAAGCTTCATACTCTAAAGAACTTTCCAAGTTGCCCTCACCTCTTACTACTATTGATGATGCTTGTTCTACTAACTCTATCTCTTGTGAAGCATCTATTGTGAAGGAGAATGTTGAGCTACATTCTCAACTTGCTTTGCTAACTAGCAACTATGTGAAATTGGAAGAGATTCATGCTAAGCTCTCAAGCTCGCATGAGGATCTTCTAGTTTCCCATGGTAGGCTAAAGTTGGCTCATGAGGCTACTATGTCAAAGGTAACATCTAGTGAGACTCATGTGGACATTAGCACCACATCTACTCCTAGTATCATATTGCCATGTGCTATTCCTTGTAATTCATCCACTCATGCTATTGCTATATCTTGTGATGAATTGCATCCCTTGCCTTGTTGCTCTAACAACGTAGCATCTACTTTCTCTAGTATTGTTGTTGATACTAACCATGTAGAGGAAAACAAGAAGCTCAAGGCTTAAGTCAATTCTTTGAAGAATGACTTGAAGAAGTGTCATGAAGGGAAGACCACACTCAAGAACATCTTGGGTGTGCGAAGATCCCCAAATGACAAGAGTGGGCTTGGATATAACTCCAACATCAAGAACAAGCCCACCAACTTGTTGAAGCACAAGGGTAATAAGAAGAATGGCCAAGGTCAAGTGAAGAATCCGGCCAACATTATGTGCTTCAAGTGCAAGGAATAAAGACATCATGTGAGATGTTGTCCATTAAAGAAGAAGCAATAAGGGAAGCAGCCTCAAGCTCCACCTCAAGCTAGAAGCAGGCCTCCTCCCAAGACTCAAGCTCTTCCTCACGGGGTGGCATCTTCCAAGAAGAAAGATGGAAAGAGAAGAACTTGCTACATATGCCGCGAGAAGGGGCACCTCTCTTCCTCATGCACCATGGGTAACTCCTCATCCAATCCTATCTTGATATATGATGCATATTCTCTTGGTAAGGATGAGGTGGGCAATGTGTTTGCCAAGTATGTTGGTGCCCAAAGTGGTGTCAAGAAAAGAACCATTTGGGTGGCCAAGCCTATTGTGACTAACCTCTTAGGACCCAACTTGGTTGGGGACCAACAAGCTAAAACTTGATCAATAGGTGTTGTTGGAGGGAATTGGAGGCTTGGCTACATTATGAAGAATTGAGGGATCTTCATCATTTATTTTTGTCAAGTCAAGCCAATTGGATTATCTTGCCTCTATCTCATATCCAATGTTCCTCCTTGCGGTAACATGTGCTCAACTCTTTACATTGAAAGTTACTTGCTCCCTTGTGCATGTGTGGTTTTGTACCATTATATGTGTTTGTACATGTTGTGCTTCCCTCATACCTATATTGTGTTGTCTAGTATATTTGTGTATGTTGGTTGGCACATCATGTATTTGTGTTCTTGTGTTTGAGACTTTGTTGAATTCATTTGGTATCTCATTTGGCTCTTGGGAGAGATTAATGGACTATCCCATTTTGTGGGAGTGTTATGCTTGGGCATTCCACAATCCTAAAATGTGTGTACATGAGGAATACCACTTAGTGCTGACATTACATGTTTATCTTGTCTCTATGTGGTATGTCATTCTCATGAAGAATTTGAATTCCATAATATCCATTAATCATCTCCTTTTTGATCTTTTTGCCTCTTGTCGAGATCTCTTGGTTATCACATTATGGGGGAGTCATATGCTTGGTGCATATTACAAACCTAGAAAATGTGAACATTTGAGGTAGTGCCACTTAGAATTGATATTTATTTATCTAGCTCCTTTGTGGCACATTTAGCTCAAACAAGTTCTAACTTGCTTTGTTTCTTTTATTGCTCATCTTTTGGATCTTATTTGTGAGAGATTTTCTTGATATGTGTTTCCTCTTATTTGGACCTCCATATCCTACATGGAAACCATTTGATTCAAGTTACTCTAATCACTAGTGATTGTGTGACTATTTGGAGCTATCAAGGATCTCTCTCGAAGCATCAAGCATAATTGTTATATCTTGTTACATGCTTCTTTGTGTGAATATGATCATGATTTCCTTGCAAACTACCTCGGGAAAACTTTCCCCATAATCCTTGTCCTTGGACAAGTGACACTCCATATATGGTAGGATTTATTGATCATGTTCACTTTGGCCTTTGTTTTTCTTTGTCCCATCTTTGGCCAAGAGATTGTTTCCTTTTTCTCCCATGTCTTCCTTGCCTCTTGTGGATCCCTTTAGTTTATTGGTATTCCCTTGTGTTTTATTTAATGTAGGTAGTAGTGATTATCTCTTTTGTGTGCATTTTGCATTCAAAAGCAAAATTCAATATAATGCACCATTCATGGGGGAGCTCTCATATATTATCTATAACACTCCTTTTATGCTTCTTGTGTTGATCCACATAGTGTTTCTTGTGCTTGGATGCTTGATCTTTTCTTTTGGTACTTTGTGCCATCATGAAAAGTGTAGAGAGTTTGGTTTGTGTGTTGGAACCTTGCTCTATTTGGGAGTTGGCTTTGTCTCATTCTTTGTTACTTGTTTTGATATTTTAGAATGAGATAAATCCTTGAGCATTGTGTGTTTTGTGCATCTTTTGCTCTTTGGCTTTTGCCTTGTTCATTTGTTGAATTTGTGTCCTTTCATGTGTTGATTTGGCTCTTTGATACAATTTGGACACCGTTTGTCATGTCACACTCTTGTGTGCTACTTCTTGGTTTACTTGGTGCTTTAGTTCAAATTGTATCTCATTTTTGGTTCTTGAGAGTCTTGTGCATGCATATTTACTACATGTTTATATCATTGCATGCTTGCTTTCTTGATCCAATATATAGGGGATTCTCCACCAAATCCTATCGGCTAAGATGTGCATGAAATTCAATTTCATATCAATATGCACATATTTATGTGGAGGGTCTCCTATATATTGTAGTTTCACTAACTACTTTGGACCCAATTTGTTTGGGAACATAGTGTACTTAATTGTGTTTTAGGTACATTGGAGATATATTGGACGCTTGTCTCATCCATTAGGAAGGAGTGGTGCCTACATGTCAATTGGAGGCAAGCTAGGATGATCAATGAATTCATATCCACTACATCCTACCAATTATATCTCGGTAACAAGTATCTCTCTCATGCATACTTATCTTGTTTCCAACCTTTTGTAGGTTGCTTGTTGGCATGATTTTGTGTGTTCGTTATGTTGTGCTTATTTTTTTGGGGGAGATCTCTCTATTGCAAATGTGAGTATGTTGAGATGAGTGCATATAATTGGGACTATACAAAATCATGCTCATGATTCACTTATCCCAAATATGTCAATCTAGCAATTATATTTCCTATCCTTTCCTCAATTTTCTCTCATGTGCAATAGTGAGTATTTTGCATAGTTGATTTCTATTTGTGATACTTGTTGCCTTTCTCCATATATTCCAACTATTCCCTTTTCCCTTGGTAATAGTTATAATGTATGTAGTGTGTTGGTGTTTGAAGCTCATTGATGTACAATAAGATATATTCGAGCCTTTGGCCATGCTTTCATGCAAAAAATCCTATTGGTATGTTATATGACTTCATTTTGTTGTTTATGTGCTTTCTTGTGTATCTATTTTGTGTGTGCATGTTTCTTTGTGGGCATATGTCTTTGTGATATTTTCCACCTAGAAACTTATACACACAAGAGAAGATAAATCTTTGGTTGTTTTTGTTTTCCTTGGAGACCACCTTTTACCTCTTGTTGATTCTTCGGTGGCTTCCAAATTTTTTTCTATGAGTGCTTGTCCCTTTTGTTTTCATCTCTGGGCACTCATAATTTGATCTCTCTTGTCGTGTATTGTTAAATGAGTTTGTAGGAGTGAGGATTCCATGATTGTGCACTTTGTTTCCAAATACAATTATTATAATTGGTGCATAATCCTTGGGGAGCTTCTTCAATTCATTTAAGAATGCTCATTTGCCTTTGTTCTCATCTTTTGTGTCTTAGATGTTTATGGGGAGTGAGGATTCCATATTTGTGCAAGATGTATTCAAATTAGTTGATTCTATCTTATGCACAAAGATTGGGGAGCTTCCCTATTTCATTTAAACACTCATTTGCTAGTATCATAATATCTTGTGTCTTTCTTTTGGTATCAATTGTTGTTGTCAATTGGTATTTTTGTGTCTTTTGGGTTGCTCGCTTCATTTGTTGAAGCTAGTTTCTCTTTATTTTCTTTTTGCAATCTTTGGGTCCTCAATATAGTTTTACTTCCTCCCAAGGATTCATCATTGGATATGTGCATGTGCACACCTTTGGAGGAATTCTCACTATATTGGTCGTCTAGAACTTTTCACCCATTTTGGCAATCGATGCCAATGGGGGAGAAGTTTTAGAGGGTTTAAGGGAAGTTGGTTTATGATTTTGAGTTATTTCTTAAGCATTAGCCTTGCATGCTCTTGAATCTTTGTTGTTGCTTTGCATGTTTAATATATAGAGGAAACTCAACCACCGATAATGGTTGGCAATCTATGCAATGAAATTCAAGTTCATCACACATGCATAGATTGTGGGAGAGTTTGCTTTATATATTGTGGTTATACCAACATCACAGACTTGTGTAGTATTTGATGTTGGGGTAACCATTTTGTTCGTTAAACTCCATATTTAAACCCTCTCTAGGGGATTGTCATCAATTACCAAAATGGGGGAGATTGAAAGGGCATGTATGCCCCCATGTGTGGTTTTGGTAATTAATGACCATCCCTATGGACTAATGTGCAAATTGAGTCTCACTTGTAGGTTTGTCCATTGGCATCGCTTGGACCATGTGTTGGTTTCAAGGATGAAAAGAAGAAGCATTGTCTAAGGGCTTTGTGCCTATTGGAATCAAGTAGAAGAAGAAGATCAAGTATGTCTTGAAGAAGAAGAAGAAGATAGAGTTCCTCATGGCTATCTTCAAGACAACATCAAGAAATGATGTGCGAGCTCAAGATGCACCATCTCTAGAATATCTCATGCTTGGAGCTTGCCTCCTCGGTGTTCATGGAGTGATGAAGACAAGGTCAAAGAAGAGGTTTCCCCATAGAGTATGGGGGAGCCATTCGTAAGTCTTCATCAAGCAAGAGCAAGCACGAGCAATCAAGAAAGGTGTTCCATCTTGGAGGTGACAAGATCGTCTTCATCAAGCTCAAGTGGGATGCTCAAGGCAAAGGTATGATCTTGATAGGGTTTCTTCTTTACCGGTCTCTTGTAGTGTTGGGAGACCGGGTTTAGGATAGATAGCCGTACTATCAAGAGGGGCTCTTGAGTGGGTGACTCGTTCGTATCTTTTGGAGAGAGCTCAAACCTTTGCATACATAGCATCATCTTTCTTGGTTATTGTTTGGTTCTTGTCCATGTGAGGATCTAGAGCTTGTGGTTATCTTCATAACAATCTCTAGTTCATCAAAAACGGATTTCCCATGCATATCTTATTGCGTTTTTGATCTTGCGGGTTTTCCGGCTCCACGCCTTGGGAGGTATCTCACATATATATTCATGGTATTTTCTCCCTTAGTGATACCCAATATTTCACCTTTTGTTGTATTCTACTCTTTATTATCTTTCCAACAAAATTTGTTTCATTCCAATTAGAGTTTCTAAGCTCAACTTCTTGCGTTTTGGGTTCTAGAGGTTTTACCGGTTCGTCGCTTCTGAGAGGTCATACCTTTCTCCATTTTATTTTTATCCTCTCTTGTTGTACTATGATGTTTCTTTGCATAATATTGTAGAGATTTTTGTTCTCTTTAAAACGAGCCCAAGATCATCGAAATCGGAGTCCGGAGTCAAAAGTTATTGAAGTATTCGTGCAATGTTGTCCAACGTTTTTGCTTGAGCGGTAGTACCGGCCCAAGTTCCGGCCAAAGTCTCGGTAAATCTCGTTTTTCTTCTGTATCTTGTGTTTCTATTTAGAGGTAGTACCGGTGGGGCACCAGTAGTTCCGGTGGGGCGCGAATCTGGCCCAAACGGGCAGATTTCTCTTGCCCTATTTAACGGCCCCCTCTTCCCAAAAGTTTCCTCAACTTTGGAGGTCATTTTTGCTAGCTCTTCCAGTCTCTCTCCTCCATTGTTGACCTTCAAAAGCTTGCCCTCTTCCCTTCTCCCTCCTATGATTCTTGCATCTTTTTGAGGGATTTGAGAGAGGAGATCTAGATCTACAAGCCCCACCAAGCAAAATCCCTTCTTTGTGAAGGAATCCTTGGGATCTAGATCTTGGAGAGTTTTGTGTTCTCCTGTTGTGTTCTTCCTCCCTTATTCCCTCAATAGATTTTGTAGCTTTGGTGGAATTTGAGAGAGAAGGACTTGCCTCTTGCATTTGGTGCATAGGTTTGAGTTCTCCTCGGAGATTCGGCGAGTTCAAGCCCTTGGGCTTGTTTATCTTGGGTTCTTGGAACCCTAGACGGTTGTGTGGAGTTGTGGTGTGTTCTTGGGGCTCCAATTGAGTTGTGGAGGTTCCCCAAGCTTGTTGGCCTTTTGTGGCATTGTGGAGCCTTTGTGGCGTTTCTTGGGAGCCCTCCAATTGAGTTGTGGAGATTGCCCCAAGCCTTGTACGGGTTCGGTGACCGCCCTCAAGTGTCCCATAGTGGAACGTGAGTAGGCCTTTGTGGCGAGCTCACGGGAGAATAGGGTGAGCCTTTTGTGGCGTCGATGAGTTGCGTGGCTTCGCATCCTTGGTGAGGCCTTGTGTGGCGTTGGGTGAGCATCGAGCCACCACACCTCGAGGTGAGCCATTTGTGGCATTCGAAGTCATTGCGCCCCCGCACCTCTCCAATGGAGATGTAGCTTCTTGGAAGTGAACTTCGGGAAACAAATCATCGTCTCCGCGTCCATCGGTTATCTTTCAATCGATCCCTTTACCTATGCAATTTACATTGTGATAGCCTTCGTGCTTGAAGTACTATATCTTGCTATCACCTTGTTGCTTGTCTTTCTTAGCATAGGTTGTAGGTGCACTTAGTGAAACTAGTGGATATAGGTTTTGGCTTGATAAATTAAACGTTAAGTTTTATTCCGCATTTATTAGAGGCTAAACCGTAATTATTCTAAAACGCCTATTCACCCCCCTCTAGGCGACGTCCATTTCCCTTTCATCGGCAATCACCTCCTCTGTGAGAGGGTCTTTTGCCGGGGTCTTGTTTTTCTTGTTCTTCTTCTTTGCCTTCTTGGCAGCGCCGGTAGCAAAGACGGCTTTGGGTCCGTTTCCCGGAATCAAGCTCTGATCGGTACTTTCGGACATCTGCACTTCGGGATTATCTCCGACGTCCATGTCATCCTGCGCTTTGGGAGAGTGTTCCCCGGATCCTTCATCCATGGCTTCTCCTTCTTCTGCAGCTTTGGAGTTGTACTCCTCTTCATATTCCGCGGAGAACTTTCGGAAATCTGCCGATGTCATAGATTCAACCAAGGATACGGAAACGTCGGTGTTTGTTCCAATTGCCTCCAGCACCGAATCGGTGTTTTCTCTAGCATCGGCAGAGCCGGATCCAGATCCAACATATCCGACGAAGTACGATGCATGCTTCCTAAGGTACCTACGGCTTTCGCGATCAGCCATATCGAAACTTTTAATTGTCTCGAGGATTGCATCTGCGCTTGCGCCTTGCAGTATCATACGTCTTAGCGTGTACCTGAGGAAAGGCCTGTCTGTCCCGACATCGTCAGAGCCGGAATCAGTGTCGTTGATATGCTCCTCCTAGGTTTCGACTTCCACGGGTGGGTCGATCTGGGATCTGGCTTCTCCGAGGATATCCACTCTAGATTCGACTTGGACCGTGATGTCTTCTTCAGGCTCGGGCTTCTCCACTATCTCCACAACTGGTGCGGGCTGGGTGGGATTAGTCTATTCTGAGATCCGGAACTCTGCCACCTCCACGGACAAAGGGGACCCAGAAGATTCTTCTGCCTCTATCATCACCGGGTGGGTTAAGGAGTTCAGTAAACCGATGTAAACATCGATCTCGCCAAAAGACATGATTGTGTAGGCAGTCACGGCCTCCCTAGCCAGAATCCAAGTCTCGTTGAGAACGATGAGAGGGACGTCGCTGGCGTAGAGGATGCGACCAACGGCGATGGTTTCGCCGATTCTGATTCTTGCAGATTCTGCTCGGAACGCATATCCGAAGCTCACTTGCCCCACGGTGGGCGCCAACTGTCATCGGATTGAGGACAAGTACGCCATGAGGGGGTCCTCGAGGCGTGCGGAAGATAGGGGTGTGAGACGTACGATATTTCGAGACAGTGAGCACACAAGTTTACCCAGGTTCGAATCCGCCGGCTTTGGACGAATCCTACTCCTGCTAGCAATCCAGTAATACGGCAGAGCCGGAATATGGGTTACAAGGGTTTCGCATGTGCGAGTTGAGGGTCTAAAGTATTGGGTGCCCTAAAGGCTCTCCCTAGGACGGCTTATATAGATATCCGGCCTAGGGTTTACAGGAGAGATCAATCCGGCTACGACTAAGAGTTGGTTACAGAGTATATCTTGAACTACAAGTAACATTATGGGCCTAAGTCGGTAAGTCTTCTGGGCCTTCAGAGCCGGATTGACTGTCTTTTCCCCGATCGGGCCGCCCGTGAAGCAAAGCTCTAACCCGAAGTGGGCCACCCTGGTCAGTGAGGAACTGTGAGGATACCCGGAAAGTATATCCCCAACACCTTCTGTAATATGCAGTTTACGAACAACTCCGAACAGGTCAACCGGATACACACCTTTCTTATTGGTCTATGGCGCAGAAGCAGTTCTTCCTAGTGATTTGATTCACACTTCTCCTAGAGTGGCCGCGTATATCAAAGAGGATGCCGAGGTTTCTTGACAAAATGATATCGACTTAGTCAAAGAAGTTCGCGTCATTGCTGAAATGAGATCAACAGCCTATCAGCAGAAGTTACCCAAGTATCATAGCCAGAGAGTCAGAAACAGATCTTTCAATAAGGGCGATTTGGTTCTCCGGCTTGTGCAACAAAGAAAGCACAAACTTTCCCCAGTATGGGAAGGGCCATTTTTAGTTAGTCGAGTGTTGCACAATGGTTCATACTACCTAACTGATATGAGAACAGTCAAAGAAAGACCTGCTACTCAGAAGAAAAAGAGAGCTGGAGGTAGTACAAATCCGGATGAGTTAGACAGACCACGGAATATTGCTCAGCTACGTCCCTTTTATTCTTAGGTTATCTTTCTTTGTAATCATATATGTGTACATGTTCTGTGAGAAATAAAAGTTTGGGTTGCCTCAAGTTTTTTCTGAGAAGTTTTTACCATCTTATTTCCGAATGACCATGTCACAGTCAAAAATCCCAGAATACTTGAAAGTACTTTATGCTCATGTTCGTTCTGGTTTAGATTTATGATTCTAAAAATGCTACCTTCGGGTATAAATCTATATTTCCTAGCTATACTTTGGTTATTTGTATGATTGCCGGACACGGGTATTTTCTGAGTAGTGAATTGTTGGTACTAGAAGCCGGCTTTGTTTCCGAGTTTAAACTGGTTTAGCAATTGAGCTCTGTTGCTCGACAAAGTTTCCATGCTGAAAGTTTAGCCGACTCACGAAAGGGACGAGGCGAAAAGCCAGATAAACGATAAGTACAGACAAAAAATACAAGTGCTTATGCAAACATTTTAGGCACACAAAAATTTAAGCCAAAAGTGCTGAATAGATTAAAACTTAGCACTAGAAAAAGTATCATACTACATATTTACAGACCCATAATGTTTTCGGAATAACACATCTGTTTTTTCTTGATAACTTATGATGCAGGAGGAGAGGTAGGAGTCGCCCGGCTCATTTGGACACATCACCAGCCGATAACGATCCGAGATGTCCAAATCTGATATGGTTTGTTCATCGTCGGAAACTTCAGCGGAGGCGGCGTGTCCAGGCGGGTGAAGAAAGGAGTGTTGTAGCTGGTTAAATCAGCTATGTGGCACCCATATCTGGCACAGGAGTCCATGATGGCTTTGATATCTTGCTTCTGGCCGTCTTCGTCCACAGTAGAATACCCTCTGGTCACTTGCCAGATCTCCATGCTTCCATGGTGGCTCATGACCATTGTGAGAGCGTTCTACACTATGGATCAAGCGTAGGACATGTTCCAGTCCTAGACAAGCTGCGGCATCTCCTTTTATTTGTATCGCACCTGAAAGTCGGACATGTTATGCATATCCGGAACCTTGAGAGCTTCGCCTATATCCTCAATGGATTGGCAGAAGTCATGAAGCAAATCACCGACTTGGGTAAGCCGGTGGGTGCGAGGCTCGGCAGAGGTGGAGTCCGTCAAGTTCAGAGGACCTATGCATATAACGCAAAATGGTTAAATAAATCCGACAATGAAAGAGTCGAAGAATGTAAACAAGTCAGAAAGATGGAAACATACCAAAGATGACGTCGCCAACTTTGGTTTTCTCCTCACGAAGACTCTGGAGTTTAGCCCGGAGTGCCTCGGAAAGGTCCTTATCTCTGAGTAGCTTATCGTTGAGATCCGAGATTTTCTGCTCGTGGAGTGCAATCTTGCGATCACGCTCTACGGTGGCCATGGAGGAGGATTCGATAACTTGAGCAATGCTCTTCATGATCCGCCTTGAGCTGGTCTAGCTCTTGGCGGAGATCCTTGTTTTCCACCACCAGGGTCTTCAGATTCTTGGCCTCTTCGATCATAGCACATGACTGCTTTATCAGTGCTGTAAGTCAAAAAGAACAACAATTCAGCAAAAAATATTCGACTATGAAAACGCAAGACAAGGTTTGAGTCTCGGAATGTTTACCTTCGGCCTCATCCTTGGAAACTTTAAGCTCAGCATTTTTAAGTCGGAGAGCTTTGATCTCTCTCCGCTTATTTCAGGCATTCTTCAACAAATCCTAGTTATATGAATTAACTTTCTGTAAGTCAGAATACCCAGAGTTAGAAGTCTACTAAAGACTCGGGCTAATATTGTAGCTAATATCAGCACGAGCCTTGGGGGCTACACTAGTTCATTCTTTGGCATCCTAAGAAAGCATAAACCCGGATTGTATATCCAACTTCATGCTTGGGGGCTAGAGGATATGATATAAAATACAATAAAGGAAAAAACATGAGTTGGAATTGCGACTTACATGATGTTCATGTGTGAGCTTGCTCAGGCACATGTTCACCTCAGTAGTAACCTTCTCGGCGAGGGTGAGTGGAATAACAGGCGGTGGTGGAAGCACACCGACTCTTAAACCCTCGTCGCGAAGGTGGACTTGTTCGAGAAGATCGAAGTACTTGATGTCGTCCACTTATTGTGCTTCTTCTTCGGCAGAAAGATTTCGGCTTTCTAGGTATTGCCAGGCCAGCCGCTGGATTTCCTTCATAGATTTCCGAGATAAGCCAAATTTGGCAAGTCCCGGATTATTCAGGAGATTTTTGGCGAAGGTTTCTGCCAAGGGATCATTACTCGAAGAGGGTTCACCCTTATCAAAACCTGAGTCACCCATGGTGACGTCAGTCTGCGACTCAAGGGTCGCTGGCCCTGTTGAGGGAGCCGGATCTTCTGCGACGACCGGGGATGGAGTAATCACCAGCGCTGCAGAAGGTTGAGGGGTAGGAGTCGGAGAAGCCATAGTTAGCTTCGTCTGACGCAGAGGCTTCGAGATAGTTCCCTTCCCCTTGCCCTTGATGAGCTTCGTAGCTCTGAGAAAGTAATAGAATGGAGAACATTATATCCCGGAAGAAATCATGAGTAAAGTACAAAGGCGGAAGTTGTGCGGAAAGTTACCTCTTCACAACTGGCACTTCCTTTTTGTCGATGGCCACTGTCGGAGCTTTGCGCTTCCTGGGCACAACGTCTGGCAGTGGGACCAATTCCTCCTCCTGAGAAAACTCAGGAGGATATCCCTCGATAGGAGCCAATTCCGACTCGGGGAGGTCGGCAAGCTGAAAAGAATATAATATCTCAGTGTTGCGAAATAACTTAAAGATGAAACACATAAAAAGGGTTTACTACTAAAGCTTACCGGCACTACAGGGTGTTCCGCTGTATGCATGTCCAGGGACAAATCCGGAATCTTTCTCTCGATCCGCTCCTTTATCAGCCATTTGATTTGGCTTATGTAATCTTGTGGCTTTAAGGACTTGGAGCTGATGCGGAGGGAGTCCTTTTTCGACGCCGTGATGGAATGCATCAGTCGATCGCCGTGGTGCTGGAGAGGTTGGATCCGGCGTGCCACCTAGCTCTGGACCAAGTTGGACCCTCTCAGGACTTTGTGCTTCATCAGATATTCAATCTGCCTCTTGGCGAGAAGCAGGTCGTCACTAAGAGCTGGAGCGGCTTCGTCCCAAGATGGTTGAGGCGTAGCGGCTCCATCGATGAAAGCCGGCAAAGCAATAGCTTTGCCGGGAGCGGGAATATCCTTATGATAGAAAAAGGTAGCCGACGATTGCTTGACCGACTCACTAGCTAAAATCCGAGGATAGACGCGCTCACGCCTAACCGAAAGACTAATTGTACCGGTAATGTAGGGATTACCAGCGATGATAGAGTTTCTCCGGACATGGAAATAGTACCGGAAGAGAGTGAGACTCGGCCTAATGCCGAGGTACCTCTCACACAAAGCCGCATAGGCACTCATCTCTAAGATAGAGTCTAGGGGGAGATGGTGAAGTTGAACACTGTAATGATCAATCACCTCAGAAAAGAAATCTGAGGGAGGAAAGGAGAAACCTCTGTCGAGGTGGGTGCCGAAGTGCACTCGCTCGCTGTTGCGAGGGTTGGGGACGCCTTCGCCGAAGCCGCTCCGCCAATCGCCGGTGTGGAGGATCCCTTCTTCTCCGACGCCGTGGAGCTTCTCGTCGTCGAGGACGCACGGGATCCATACCCCGCGATTGCTCTCCTTTTCCGTCGCCGCCGCTGTCGCTGCTGCGCCGGAAGTTGAAGTGGAAGCCATTTTTCCGGTGCACTGGTGACCTTGGATGGGCGGCGCTAGGAAATTCTGGAGGCAAGGGAGCTCTGTGCGCATGGGAGAAGTGGAGGAGAAGGAAACAGCACAGGAATAGGTGAAGAAGATGAGATGAGGGAATCCTCACCCCTTATAACCACCGAACCGCGCCAAGATTCGTGCAAATGACACAGTACACATGCCACGCATCATGGAAAGAACTGGGAAGCCCCCACGTGATGATTACGCCGCCTCGATCTCCACGCACACATTGAAACGGCGCCTCGGTTCCATGAACGGCGGGCCCACCAACGGTCGTGCTGATAGGAGATGTCTGTCAGTGACGTGACTTGACCATGACCAGTGTTAGATGACGTCAGAGACCAAGTTCCGGCTTAGTTTAAATATCAAGCTAGAAATCCGAGTAAACGTACTGATAGGTCCGACTTATTTTTGAAACCTAGATCGTATCTTTTGTTTTGAAGTTTCAGGAACCCTTCAAGATTCTGCAAGCCAAAGATCAAGCTAGACGATGATGAATCCGACTTTGGATCTTGGAGACTTCCGGGGGCTGCTATTGGGGATATACTTTCCGGGTATCCTCACAGTTCCTCACTGACCAGGGTGGCCTACTTGAGGTTAGAGCTTTGCTTCACGGGCGGCCCAGTCAGGGAGAAGAGACGGAGTCCAGTCCGTCTACGGGAAGGCCTAGAAGACTTACCGACATAGACCCATAGTGTTACTTCTAGCTCAAGATGTACTCTGTAACCGACTGTTAGTCGTAGCCGGATAGATCTCTCATGTAAACCCTAGGCCGGATATCTATATAAGTCATCCTAGGGAGAGCCTTTAGGACAACACAATAGTCTACAATCTCAACTCGCATAGGCGAACCCTTGTAACCCATATTCTGACTCTGCCGTATTACTGGATTGCTAGCAGGAGTAGGATCCGTCCAAAGCCGGCAGATTCGAACCTGGGTAAACTTGTGTGCTCACCGTCCCAGAACACCATACGTCTCACACACCTCTCTTCCGCACGCCTCGAGGACCCCCTCATGGCGTACTTGTCATCAATCCGATGACAGCTCCCAATAATCGCCACCAAGGCCTCAATCTTGGGGGAGCTTCACAACTTAATTGAAGACCCAAGAACACGCCACAAAGGCCACACAACCGTCTAGGGTTCCAAGAACCCAGGAGGGACAAGCTTATTGAATAACACCGAAAAAATCCTCTGGGGAGAACACAAACCGATGCACCTAATGCAAATGGCAAGAACACCACAAAGATGCCCCAACTTCACTCTCAAGTTCCAATAAAGCTACTAAAGCAATTGGGGGAACAAGAGAGGAAGAACACAAAGGGGAACACAAAATCCCCCAAAGATCTAGATCCCAAAGATTCACTCACAAAGAGGTGATTTGGTTTGGTCAAAATGTAGATCTAGATCTCCTCTATATTTCCCTAAAAAATTGGCAAGAATCATTGAAGGGGAAGACAAGAATCAAGCTCACAAGAATTCGAACAAAGGGGTAAAGCTTGAAGAATAAAAATGAGGAAGAAGCAAGTAGTCAAAAGAGAGAAAGAGGCTATTTATAGAGGGGCCAGATTTCTGCCCGTTTGGCCGTTTTCCCAGACCGCCAAGAGTACCGAAAGGCAGATTACCGGTTCCCGATCCAAGCCGAAGCAGCGTGCGCGGGCAAGCAGCGGAAGGTGCGGTATCCAGAGAGAGGGAGATAAGGGGATCGGGGGAAGCTGGGCGTATGAAGTTGAGGAAGGCCAACGAGCGCGAAAGGTTAGAATCTGGGCCCAGCCAGGCGAAAGCAGCCAAGCAAACACAAAGCGGTGGCCAGCGGCGAAAGGGAGGGATCGAGGCGAGCGAGGAAGTGGTTGGCGCCGTCGTGGATCGGAGAGCGCGGCGTCAGGGGCATCGGGGCTGGCGCACGTGGGCTCGCAAGCGCGAGCGAGCGGATGGGCGGGGAGCTGGGCAGAGGTCTGGGAGTAAGCCGACCGGTAGTACCGCCCTTGAGCGATATCTGCCGGGTTGGGCCAGTACTCTTGGCCTCCACTACCAGACGGGGCAGAGAACAGGGCCGCGGGAATAGATGCCACCGGTGTCCCGTCCGGTAGTACCGGACGACCCAAAAACAGAAAAACCTTTTCCTTTTTCTTTTTAAATCAAACAAAGGCAAAATACAAACTGTGATCACTTGAGCTAGGGAACTCCGTTTGACCCAAAACCAATTTTGTTGGAAACAGGACAACAAGAGCTACCCAACTAAAACAAAAGGCAAATGATCATAACTTTAGTTTGGTAACTCCGATTGACCCCGAATCCAATTGCGTTGGAAATATTGGATATCACCAAGTGAGAAAGTATCAAGTATTATAATGTGAGATACCTCACTCAGTGAGCATCTAGAAGACGTCCAAGATCAAAAACGCAACAAGGTATAAAAGGCCAATCCGTTTTTTGATGAACAAGAGATTGTTATGAAGATAACCACAAGCTCTATATTCTCACATGGATAGGACCAACAAACAACGAAGAAAGATGATGCTAGGAATGCAAAGGTTTGAGCTCTCTCTGAACGATATGATCGAGTTACTCAATCGAGAGCCCCTCTTGATAGTACGGCATGATCGAGTTACTCAACCGAGAGCCCCTCTTGATAGTACGGCTATCTATCCTAAACCCGGTCTGTCAACTACCAACATGAGACCGGCAAAAGGAAAAACCTATCAAAAATACATTTTCCTTGAGCATACTTTGACCTTGTTGTCATCGATCCATAATCACCGAGGATGGCAAGCATCAAACATGAGATCTTCTAGGGATGACGCATTTTGAGCTTGCAGAACACATCTTCTTCTACATTTCATCTACCTTGAAGCCAACACATGCTCTAAGTGATGCCAATGGAAAAATCCTATAGGTTTAACTTAATACAACCATTAGTCCATAAAGATTGTCATTAATTATCAAAACCACACAGGAGGGCCCACATGCTCTTTCACCTGTTTCTTGAAATTGGTGGTCTTATTGACCATCAACACTTAGTGCTCTTTCTTTATTTCCACTTCAGCAGTTTTCAGCATCGAGAAGAGTTCAGGCAACGTCTTGTTCATGCAGTGCATATTGTAGTTCATCACAAAGTTCTTGTAACTAGGTGGCAGTGATTGGAGGACATGATGAATCCCCAACGCATTAGGGTACGGTACGGTGTGTGTTGCGTGGTGTGTATGCATGTTTGCCGAAATGTTGATTAATTTCTGTTTCGGCAAATCGTTTGCATTATGCGTATGTCCTATTTTTAGGAGAGGTCATGCCGGATTTTTCTAGCGACCATGCATGCATGTGTGTGTGCACGCGTTCTAAAATATTCTCTTGCTCTATACCGCACATGCGATCATGGTCATCAAAATGAGCGAAAGCCTTGTGGCTAGATATTTGAAAGGCACGATAGCCGAAATGATCCAGAACAACGAGACCTAGATAAGATGTCCGTGTCGCAAATGCAGACTCAGGGGCTTGATGGACCCTTATTCTGGAGTATTGCAGAACCACCTGTCGTGCATGGTTTCATGTCTAGCTTTACTCGTTGGATCAGTGACAAAGATGACGTTAATAATGATGGGACTACAGGAAATGAGGAAGGGTGGCATGACAACAATAATGGAGAGGGCAGGCGAGAAGACGAAGAGCCTCTCGAACATGATCATCATGAAGGAGATGCCGAACTTGATCATCACGAAGGAGATGCGGGGGAAGATGATGGAGAAGACGCAAACACGCAGCAGATGCTTCAAACAGCTTTGCATGACCCTCATGTTCAAGAACTGCTCCTCAAAGAGATGAGCAACCCCAAAGCTGCCGCTAGAGATAAAGCCAAGCTGGCGCAAGTAGAGATAGATGGGAGTACTCCATTGTATGAAGGATGTCGGCCCGAGGATACCCGCTTGCATGTAACGCTCAAGGCTCTGGAGCTGAAGGCGAAACACAACTAGACCGACACAAGCTTCAATGATATGATTAGATTATGGCATGACCGTCTTCCTAAACCGAACACTTGTCCAACAAATATCGAGGAGGCAAAGAAAGTCATGTGCCCTCTCAATCTACTGCACACTAAATACTATGCTTGCATCAATGATTGGATGATTTATCAGAACGAGTACGCGGATAGAACCACATGTCCTGTGTGTGGTCATGCATGATACAAGAGAGGGAAGAAATCTCTAGAAAAAGTGGTACGGTACTTTCCGATCACTCCTCATCTATAGCGATATTTCATAGATCCTAAGGAAGCAAAGCTCATGCGCTGGCACACGGAAAGAAAGAAGCCCGAAGATGATCCGGATAAGGAGAAGATGCTAACACACCCTTCAGACGCTTGCCAGTGGAATGCAATGGACATCGAGTTCCCGTTTTATGGGGATAATCCAAGGAATGTTAGGATGGGTATGAGCACCGATGGATTAAATCCATTTGCCAACCAGAGCCGCACACACAGCACCTGGCCCATGTTTGTATGGCCGTACAACCTCCTTCCATGGCTGTGCATGTAGAGGAGGTACATGCACATGAGTATTCTTATTCAGGGGTCAAAACAACCAGGTATCGACATCCATCTGTATCTCGGGCTATTAAAATAGGAGCTATCCACGTTGTAGGAGACACTAGCGAATACGTGGGACGCCTTTTCAGGAGAATATTTTCCTCTTAGAGCCTCGTTGCTCACGACGGTGCAAGACTATCCGTCAAGGAAAGATACTATGGAAGGATCAAGGAGATATGCGAGCTCGACTACTGTGGAGAAAATGTATCGATGTTTCGTGTTAGATGGGCCAAGAACGTCGAAAAACAAGATCGGTATTTCACAACCATGGTTATACCCGAAGCCAAAACAATAACTGTCGGTGCAAACGTCACCGCTAAAAATGAGCCGTGGGTATTGGCTAGCCAAGTGGACCAATGTTTTTTCATTACCGACCCGACAAAGCCTAGTCGTGTTATCGTGAGGAGGGGAAAAATGAGCATCATCAGAATAGACGGAGTAGCCAACGAGCAAGACTTCGACAACTACGGCGACCCAAAGATGGAAGAGGACATCAACATACCTACTACTTCGACAAGAAGAAGCAAGACCACCCTACCGGCTAAAGGTTGCCCGTTCACGAGAAGAAGTCAACGGATTCCAGGCTAAATTATTCAACAGCGACGAAGCAGGGCAAGAAAATAGTGAAGGGTAAGAAGATTGTCAAACGCTAGGGGGCCGTGTGATTATGTGTGTGCGTGTCAAACGCTATCGCTGTGTGTCTATATGTGTATGTCACGTGGGTGTGTCAACCGCTAGCGCCGTGTGTGCACGTGTCAATCCATTACTTGGGATACTAAATTAGTACTAAATCGGAGGAATTAAGTAAAATATATTTAAAAAATCTAAAATATATGTTTAAACACATTTTAAAAAGTCTAGATATACTTAGTACTAGTTTTTAGTTTTATAATAAACTAGTACTACTAAACTAGTACTTTAGTACTAGTTTTATACTAAATTAGTACTAAATTGGAGGGAGTAAAGTGACATACATTTAAAAAAATAAAAATTGAGACACCCAAGATTCGGACCCGGATGCCCCAGTTAGTTAAGGGCAAGGTGAGCTACCAAAGCAGTTATGTCGTGTTGTTGTCAACTACACAGCGCGTGCTGTTTTTGTGCTAAGTGGAACAAATATTCGTGGCGCACCTCAGACATATGTGCCACGGATATACATGGAAGCTTTGGCAACGTGTCCTCCCTTCTGGGCCCACGTGGCGCACGTTGCACGGATACTCTACACTTAGAAAAAAATCGAGCGCATCCCCTTTCCCTGGCCCCATTCCTCTCTCACTCATCAGTTTAGATCGAACACCACCGCACATCCCCCCTTTCGATCACACCCCACCATCGCCACTGTGGAGGAGGGACGCCATTGAGGAGGAGGGCCGCCGCTGAGGAGGAGGCCGCTGCTGAGGAGGAGGGCCGCCGCTAAGGAGGAGGACGCCGCTGACGAGGAGGTCCGCCGCTGAATAGGAGGTCCGCCGCTGACGAGGAGGAGACGACCACCACCGATCGAGGAGCTCGCCACCACCGTTCAGGAGCTCGCCGACCGCCCTTCGTCAAGGTACCAGGCTAGGGTTCTTTGTTTAGATTTTGCTAGGGTTCCTCTATTCTTACATGATATCAACACTGTCTGTAATGGCTAGGGTTCCTCTGTTTAGATTTTTCTATGGATCGTCCATGGCTAGGGTTCCTCTGTTTAGATTTTTCTAGGGTTCATCCTCTGCTGCCCTTTGGCCTCTGTTTAGATTTAGCTAGGGTTCCTCTGATTGTCTGCATAATCACTGATAGCAACACTGTAAGATGTCTTTGAAGCATCTTAAATCCATTGTGAATAGCCCAATGTAATTCAGCTATTTTCTGGAGGGAATGATAAGATACTCTAGAGTAGAAACATATACTGGCAGACATACTATTTTACAAAAACCAATGAACTTCTTTCTGAAGAGTACATGGGGATTAAAACATGACCTGTGACAACTTGTCTACAATCAAACAAAGGGGGTTAATTTCTGGACTTGTATAAAGAGTTAACCATGTTACCACATCCCTGATTATACATAAATATACTTCCATCCCTGCATTTAGATACCAAGGTCAAGATTATAGGAAACTTGAATGTAGATTTGGCTATCCATGATTTTGCTAAAGCACACAAGCTTACTTTAATGTGGAGTTTCAGTTAATGGGAATTAAAGCCAGACAAATAAAGAATCAACCAAGGTATTTGATCACTTTCCTAGTTCTTTAATTTTTTTAAGTCATTTATGTTCATTTCTCATTTATGTCAAGAAATACTGGCTAATGTTCTTTAATTTTTTTACTAAGAACAGATACTAACATGGGTTCAGTAGTAGGTTTAGTAGTAGTAGGTTCAGTAGTAGTAGTAAGAACAAATACACATGGGTTCAGTAGTAGTGGTTCAGTGGTAGTAGGTTCTTGCAGTGGTTCTTACAGAGCAGTAATAGGTTCAGTAGTAGGTTCTTGCATAGTAGTAGTAGGTTCATTAGTAGGTTCAGTAGTGATTCCCTAGTGCTTGCTTGTAGTTAGTGCTTGCTTGCAGCTAGTGGTTCTTGCAGAGTTTCTTAGGTTTAGTAGCTTAGGTTCTGTAGCCAAAGGCCCATGCTTAGGTTCAGTAGCTTAGGTTCTAGCACCAAATTGTTGTATATATTCAAGTAAAACTGTCACTACTGACGGTTTTTGCTATTATCTGTTTGTATATTCAAGAAAAACTGTATATATATTAATGAATTTGTCGGTGCAAGATATGTTCTGGTGGTTATTGATGAATTTGTGGGTGCAAGATATGTGCTTCTCCTATATGTATATGTTTATGTGTATGGGATGTAGGATTTCAACCCTTTAAGGGTTTTGAGTTGTCTGTTTTCACCGAAATGTTGATTCATTTCCGTTTCGGTGAAAAATGGGCACTCCTAGGTCCATAAATTAGCAAAGGTGATGCCAGATTTTCCCGTGGATTTTTCTACTAACTAGTTGCATCTTTGTATTAAGTACTAACCATGTCGAGTGGACACAGCAACTACGGGGCCGGCACATCTCGGCCTACAAACGTCTTAGAAGAAGCCCGGGAGAGTAACAAGGCGTTTTGGGAGTTCGGCCGGGACGAGGGTGATGACGAGATGTATGACTCGATGCAAGACGAGGATGCCGCTGCTGACAATGAAATCACTGATAGTGGTGATGGCCAGGATGAAGCCACCACCGATACTGGTGCCGAGGGTGAGACCACTGCCGGCGAACACACAGATGGCGGTGGTAGCCAACCTAATAGCACCAAGAAGCAAAGGAAGGATCGACAGCCACCAATGCTCGGCACCGTCCGAGAGGAATTTACTAAAGTGTCCCCTTCTGGTGTACCCTTGGAGCCTGAAGAACTTGTCAAAGGGTATGGCATACAGATCAGGTGCATCGTTCGGGACACCGTCTCGCTCAACACGGGAAACCTAAGGGCACCTGAGCAAGCGCATCTGACAGATCTCCTCATCCAGAAGCTTCACCAATGATACAAGTTTCCGGATCCGTTTAACAACTTAAATCTCAAAGGGAATAAGGCAAACCAGGTAGCCCTCACGAAGATGAGCAACGCCTTTAGCAGCTGGAGAACCCGGGTGAAGGCACATATTGATAAGGGTAAAAGCTTCGAGTAGATCAAGAAGCACGAGCTGAGGCTCGACGAAGAATAGTTTAAACTTTTCAAGGAGAAGGTGGCTTCTGACTTTGGCGTAAAGTGGACTGTGTGGGGGAAGAAGATGCGGGCACAGAACATAGGCAACCATCGTTGCGGAAGCAGCGGTTATAGAGGAGTAAAGCCCATTTGGTACAAAGAGGATGCCGAGCTTCGACGTTTGGGTAAATAAAACCCGTGGCACAAATTCACGCATGTACAAACGAGGAACTTTGTCCGGGCCTGCTACTATCTTCACCCAGTAATGAAGGAATTCATTACCAATGATGAGGATGTGAAGAAATTTGAGAAACATTTGGTAAGGAATTTACCTTGCATGGATCTCAAGTTATAATTAAGAATGAAGCCTAATTTCTAAACACGTTCAACTCTTCCTTCTACACAAAGAGGAAATGGAAGCAGCTATGGGCTCCTCCTAGGGGTCAACGGAGCCGTGGGATGGTCCTTTCAACAGGGCGACGAATCGTTTCAAGAAAAGGGAAATGTGGATGTTGCCGACGTCAGGTGGCCGTGTGCCCGGCTTAGGCACGACCATGAAAATGAGGGACTACTACAAATAGGATGCCAAGGCTAGAAGGGAGAAAAAGTTGCAGAAGGAGGAGAAGGAGGCTGAGGAGCGACGTGAGTTTCAAGAGATCAAGAAAAGAATGGATAGTATGCCGTAGATGATTAATGACCGATTGGGATAGAGGATCATAGAGATTGTTCCTTATTTGTTGGAACGGCTTGATGCTTGGAACCTGGCAGGTCGACAGGGGCCAATACCTCTGCCCAGCTTGACCGGCAACAATGCGACCATCTAGATACCGACGCGGTTCGCATTGGTGACCCCGCCCGTGGACACCACGGGGCAGCCGGCCTTCACGGTGGTGCTGACCTCGGCCACCAACAGCGCGGTGCAACCGGTCGAACCAGTGATGATGCCACCCATCAATAATCCGGCGCAACCGGTCGCACCGGTGGTGACAACGCCGTAACAACAACACCGGTGTGGTGCCCGTCCTAGTGAACCCGGACAGGCGAGCATCGCCCAAGACCTGCGGATGCAAGCAACCCCTCTGTCACTTGCACGCCCGCCGTCGTCGACGGTGTGTCGACACTAGACAAGCTCGATGCCATCACCAAGGTAACTAATTAAGCGTCTCGGATGCTCATCTCCTTTGCCTTTGATGACGGCCATATCTCTGATGATGCCCAACACGCATGTTTCTTCGCGGGACGTTGCTTGCACCCTCCTGTAGTACGTGGAGGGCGAGTTGAAGGATTTTTACAAGGGCACTATCGTACCGAAGAACCGCATGTTCCACAACAAGGCCATGCCTGATGGCATGTTCAGGGTTATGATGGCTCGGGTGTTGCCGGGCTACAACGACGTCGATCCCCCCGTTCAACCCGAAGGAGCCGACGAACACTTGAACCTCGGAGGATGCCACGGATGGCCCTTGGTATGGCCTAAGACCCAGATTCATATCGGGGGGAGGCACCACCCCAAGGATAACACCACTGCCACCACCAGTCATCGCCACCAACATAAGCCATGGCAAGGCCGTCGCACCGCCATCGCCGCCTCCACCACCAGCATAAGACATGGCAAGGCCGTCGCACCGCTATCGCCGCCGCCACCACCACTAGTGGATATGCCACACAACGACAATGATGATGACAACATGGATGCATTCCTCAACACTGGCGCCGATGATGACCTTTACATGCCTTTTGCTGGACCATTTAGCCACGCTCGCGATGATCTAGCTAGATGCAGTACGACGTGCACGCAACATCTGGTCTTCGGCAGTTCTCAAGAGACGCCTCCACCTATCACCGACGCTCTAGAAGCCTAGCGTGGAATTGTTTTCATCCCTGACACACTACACCAGGTGGCCAATAAGGAGTTAGCGGTCCCTATTCAAGAGATCAAGAAGGGGCGAAAAAGAAGTAAGAAGCCGAAGGATACGAGCCAGCCGGCTTCGAAGGTGGCAAGGACAATCCGGGCTCAGGACAGCGTGCCATATGCACCCAAGGATGTCCCGTGGAAAATGCATATAGCGGGTAAGCCGATGCTAGAAAAGAGGATGCTAAAAGCGGCAAGTCCACCTATACAGAGTCTACATACAAGTATCATGTATCTGGAGACTCAACTTATGAAGGAAAAAAAATCGTCGCACCCTGTTTTCGTGGTCAAGGTTCTAGAGGGCAAGGTATTTTTATGATTTTTCTACATTTTTCTAGGGCTCAAAATGTTTAGAGGGTATTTTGGTCATTTCCTTATCTCTATTTTTTTATTTCTCCATCTATTTCTCTCTTTTTTTTACAACTGGGCTTAGCCCATAAGCCAGCCCAGCCCATCAATCATCCCATTAGGTTGGCCTCCCAACATAGGTCGATCAACCGGTCCGGTCAAATGGACCAAGCTGGTCAGTCTCTCACCCCTCACTACACTCGCGTGCGACGCGAACAGCGCCGCCACCATCGCCCACTGCTCCCGCCGGCCTAACTCCGACGATGTTGGTCGTTGCGGCCCTCGCCGCTGCAGCTAAAAGCTCCGCCGCACTCTTCTAGTTCTTCTGGTCCAGCTCGATTTGAGATCCGCACCTCCTGCTATGCACTCCCTTCTCCTCTATGGCAAACTCTAATTAGAGATTCCCCTAATCTATTCTAGCAGTGGTTCTCTGATGATTGAGTGTTGATCTTGGTTGTGCTATGATCGATTGCTACTAATCTATTGCTCGATATGGGGTGGTTGTTGTTGTTTTGGCTATGGGTTGTTGTACATCAAGTGTGGTACCTCTGCTGCTAGGTGGTAGTGCTATTTGTAACTTACTGAACTATAGGTTCTGTTTATAATGATTAATGGCTTACAATGATTAATGGCCTGGACAATGAGCCTTAGTGCTCATCTGTGGGATTTTGGTTGTGGCTAGATATGATGATGGTCTCGTGGGTTTGCAGGTAGGCCACAGCTTGGGATGATTTCATAAGAATGAATTGCTCATTTTTAATATGTGTGGCTTCAGTTGACCCACCTGTATTACAATAGATGAATATTTATGTACAATGCTAGACCTAATGCCCCATGTTGGCTAATTTATTAATCCCAGGAATATGTGGGTTTGTTGCTGCCCCTCTCCTATCAAGTATCATGAGGTTGGCCTCAACTTACTTGTTATCCAGTAATACATATTAATAAACGTTTGTTTAGTGTTTAAGCTTATATGATAACAGATATATGGTTAACTATACCCAGCATAGGGATTGGTGAAATAGATCTGCTTATGTTGTCAGTGATAGTCCTATGGTTGATTCTTATGTGATTACTAACTTGTGCTAAAGGAATGCTTAACAACTATGGAACTACCAATTTCATATTTCCTGGATGTGTTGATTTAAGAATTTGTGAAAGGTTGGTGCTCCTGTCTTTATGGACAAATAACAAAGATGTATTTTTTGATTCCTAGAATTCCTTCTAGGAAAATGATAGAAACTATCTAGTTTGAATGATCTGGATGATTGGCTGGTATGGAAAATTACTCTAGTGGCTTTTGTAGATGATCTTGCTGTTGTGGTACCTCTTTAGAGGATGCACAGTAGCCAAGATCATCTACATGATCTGCTACTTTAATGCTTGTCAAAAATTGGGATGGTCCCTAGCCAATGATGCAAAGGCTAAGGCAGCCATTTTTCTAGAATAGAACAGATACTAGATCTGCTGTTAACACAGCTCTATGATGAGTTTCCCATACAACACTATGGAAGCCTGAGAGCTCCCCCTCTCTCCCAATCTATTCTCTAGATAGAACTGTTAAGAACAGATGCTTTAGCTAGGCAGTAATATAGCAACCTGCTACTGTAGTGGTTGCTTGAGACTGTCTGGCTACTCCTGATCTACTTCCCATGCTCCAGCTTGATGTTCTCCTCCTTACTGCTGGCTTGATATCGTGCTTATCCTACTCCTCCTGGTGCTACTTGCCCTTGATCTCCTTTAGGTTACCATGCTTAACTATTGGCTGGGTTGGTTTAGTATGGTGGAATGGATAGATTTGGGGATGAATTGGTGAATATCCTCTCCTCCTAGCTCTTGGATGGCTTACCCAAGCAACCAGAGTGCTAGATATGGAGTGGTGATCTAGATGGTTAATTTTGTGGTGCACTATGGTGGCTTTAGAGTTGGACAATGTATTATGGAGGTGTGGAGAGATGACCAACAGAGTGTTACTCTTCTGCCACCATGATGCTCTTATCCTCCCTTATGGCTGTCATGTGTTGACAGTACACATGCAGGTGGTGACTAATCTTCTTGCTTGTTTTCTTCATACTTGTGGATCAGATCAAGTAACTACAGCTGATTCACTACTTCCTTCTTACCTCTTCTGGTGAAACTTGCCCCTATAACTAATGCATGTGATGTTGTACTGAGGTATACAAGATGATAAGAACATATTCTTAAATTGGTGAAACTTGCCCCTTTAAGATTTGGCTCACTGATGAAATAATTACAGTGCATTACACTGTTCATTCTGGGAGCAAAACCACTATACTAACCCCCTTTATCCTTCCATTATTGTTTGTCTTTCTATTTTGTTTTGCAGGAACCCACTAAGATGAAGAGCTCCAAACTAGATATAGGGTTTAGTTTAGGATATAAATTCTATAAACTTTCTTTCACTTGTACAATCATTGTAATATTATTTATATAATAAAAATATTATTTTATTCTTACTTGTGTAATATTTATTGATTAATTTGTTTACTGTAAAGACAATGTAATAGGTGTATTCTTGTAATGAGGAATTCTGTTGTTTATTTACTTTTCTATTATTTGTTTAATTACTTAATTATAATTTACTTTTATTCTTTTGTTATAAAAGAACAATGTACTACTTCATGTCTTCTTATTAATAAAGAATTATTTTATATTATTATTATAATCATTTATTTACTGAGTCATAGTATGATCATTCCTAAATTTCTAAATTCAAATATGAATTGAATTTGGAAATTCAAAGTAAGTATCAAATTCTACCCCTCGAAAACATAGATAATACCTAAAGGTCATGTCAAAATCTCTTGCACTCACTAAGATGGCTAATCTCTAATCCATCGAAGCAAGAGAGACTTTGATCGCTCTAGAGTTTTAGGTTGTAAAAAATTTACCTAGATTTTCATATGCATGCATGCAGATGCACAAAATCCTAAATCTACCCTTTGTTTAGTCCTAAATGCCGGGATGTTATAAATAGTATTACAACCCTCAGAATGGCACAAGAGAAACATCGCAGGTCCAATGCATGTCTTTAGATTACATATATATCACATTGTTTGTACCCCTTTCACTAGTATTACATCCCTCACTAGTTCTGCTACCTCTTCTTGCTGAGCGAGGCCTACAGGTGAGTTCTTCTCTCCCTCTTTTCCCTTTGTCTTTCTCTGAGCCCTTCTCTGGGATAAAATATTAACTCTAATTAGAGTTTGTGCTCTATCCTAGTTCTGCTACTTCACTAGTTATGCTACCTCTTCTTGTTGAGTGAGACCTATAGGCGAGTTCTTCTCTCCCTCTCTTCTCTTTGCCTTTCTCTGAGCCCTTCTCTGGAATAAAATATAACTCTAATTAGAGTTTGTGCTCTATCCTAGGGTTCTATCCCTTTTCATTAGCAATCATAAACCTAGTAGCTCTTGGATAATACATGTTATACTCATGAATTTGTGATGGATTATCCTTGGCTTAGTTCTGATGGTTGTATGGTCTATGAAGTTTTCCTTTGGTTCATATTACAGTGATGTTGGTGCTTGGCCTTATTTATTCAGTACTATTACTTGTGGTGATCTTAATCATCTTAATCCGTTGGCTCTAAATTGAGAATAGTAGTGATAATGTGGTTATTATATTGTTACTGCTACTGTAATATGGATGATTCTTTCATCCATTAGTCTCTGGAACATAGTGTTAAATGATTGTGGACTTTGTCTTCTTGCATATGATCTATCAGTGATGAAAAATGTGAGATTTGTCCAAAGGACCATGCATGTACGGTACCTGGTATAGGCCATTGATTCTCATGTTTTATTTGTTGTACAGGAAATGATAGATAAATAATAGTAATATGATTCCTGACTTTTAGTTAGGAAGATGATTAGTGGTTCTTGTGTTGGAAGGAAATATTGATATATGTGTATGTAATATACTCTGGAATTTGATTTTCCAGATATATTAGTGATGATCTAACCCTTTCTGGGATGATTCTTATGGTCAAGGTATTATGATGTTACTATCTTATGATAGACAATTGAATAATGATTATTCCTAGTATTTTAGGAAAATGATTCTTAAGTTTTTTATTTGATCATGGTTGATCTTGGGTTGGATGCCACTGTGATGCCTCCTATTGGATGGTACACGGTGGTAACCCCCACTAGATCTTGTTGTAGGCTTGTTGTTTTGTTGGATTTAAATCCATAGTGCAAAGTCTGAGATTTGAGATGATTCTAGATAAAGAGTGGATCCTTCTAATGGCTAGTATCCTCCTATGATGAGTGTACACCCCATTTGGGTGTATCTCTGAGAAGTATTTGCTTCAACAAATCATATTCCTATAATTGATAAGAATAAATGCAATATATGATTCTGTTGGGATTTAGCCAACCAGCTGTGATGGTTTATGTGGCTGATATGTTGTTGCTGCCTTTGATGTTGATGGTGAGCTTGGTTAGCTCCTATCTATGATAGCTTGTCCTTCCTCCTTGATCTACTCCTTTTCCTAGATCTTGCTTGCCCTTGCTCTACACCAAGACCTCCCCCCTCCTTTAGGTAATCATCTTGGGTGGTTAATTGGTGGCTTTCTATGGTGTTTTATGGGTTGATCTAGTGATAATCTGTCTAAGAGATTGTGGTGTTTTTGTTGTTCTACGATGTTGTGGTGAACTAGTGTAGCAAAGTTTCTTTGCTAGCACAGCTGTGTGCTTTTAACTATTGCTCCTTGCTCCCTGGTGTCGACAACACCCCACTTCTGCATGTGTGACTAAGTTGTGTGCTTGTGTACTCTGTCTATGGATTAGATCAAGTGAAAATATTTGATTTCTTTACCCTTTTACTTCTATCTGCCTTGGTGAAACTTGCCCCCTATGGTTAATGATATTGTACTGAAACAACCTAGATAAAAGAAGAGATGCTATTCTTTTGGTGAAATTTGCCCCTAAACTTCTATTTGCTCAGTGATGAATTACAATAGTGCAATTCACTATTAAGGATCTGAGAGCAAAACTACTAATCAATAACCTTTTTATTTAGTGTTATCAACTTTGTTTGCTTGCAAGTACGATCTGATATAAAGAAGACTAGGAAGATGGACATTTAGTTAGGCATTACTATAGCCTTTTTTATTGATTTGTAATATTATTTTATTCTTCTATAAAGAATAATGTAATCTATATAAGATTCAATAAAGTAATTCTATTTCTTTACTTGTAGTTATTCATTTGTGAATAAACTTTTATTTATTTGTATCCTTCTTATCTTTAGAATATATAGAATAAGAAAAGAATAAGAGCTTCTAATTGTTTGTATTCATTTATATTACCGTAATGTCCTGAATTTATTTTAGTTGTACACTTATTAAATAATATAGTATTACTTTACACTAAAATACTTAAATGTCCTTTTGAAAACAATAAACTTTTAAATGCATTTGGTTTGAAATATTTCAAAAGTAGATTCAAATTTAAATGTCAGTTTAAATTATCATCCCCAAAATAATACAAGATACCTAGAGATCATGCCAGAATTTATAGCAATCATCTGGATGAGCTAAACCCTAACTCACCAAAGTGAAAGAAACTCTAATCCTTTTGGTGTTTTAGTTTTGCTTGAAAATTTCCTAATTTTTTCTTATGCATGAATACAAATGCACAAACTCTCTTCTACAGCCCTAAATGGTGGGGCATTACAGAATCTTGCTTGAATCCTATGACTTAAGGCAACGTCAATGGTATGGATGTTTGTGAAGTAGACAATACACATACTCTCTGGCAGAAGTATCGTGTAGCATATGTCATTCGTAGTCATATGGTTGAATCACTCAAGGGAAAGTTTCTACTTTCTAGAGAGATGGCGATCCCAAGAGCTTTGGATTGCACTAAGAGATTGATTTAGCACAATGCGTGGTCAATCTTCCCAGACAAGTAGGGAAATTTCAAGGCTCCCTTCGAAAGTGGGATAAAACCATTCATCTTGAAGAACAAAGGCAAGAAACCTACAAAGATCTTATCCTAAACTAGATAGGGGAAGTCTCTCAAAAACCGATTTAATGAACAAGATCAAACTTGCCACAAGTGTGGTTTGTGGGGACCCTAGTCAAGAATGCGGTCGGGAATTTGTAGGACCAAGCCATGTAAGGAAGATGTCCCCTCAAAGCACAAATTGAAAGGTACTAGCCAAGACTTAGCTACAAATGTTGAAATCCCGACAAAAGCTCCTAAGTTGATTACGGGCGCAAGTGTTGATCTTGCCAATATTCTAGAAGTCTGAGTTATAGCTCCAGCGGAGTCAGTTGACACCACGAAAGTTCATCGAGTTGAAGATCGCATGAAATACATCTCCATTGAGCCCCAAGAAGATTTGGAGAAACCATAAAAAAAACAGAAGTACTCCCTGAACTTGTACGAGTATGAACAATGTCGTACCTGATTTTCTTTTTTGCCAGGATTGTACACGATTTTTTGCCAGGATCATTGATTTCTGATTCAACGAAGGCCATTAATAGAATCCTCTACATTCTTTCTTGAACAAGAAATTCAAGTAGAACCTCTACCTTCTTGCCTGGACGAGGAATTCAAGTAGAGCTCGCTTGTGGGCTAGTGGTAACCGTGCACGGCGCATAAGGACCAGGTCCCGGGTTTGAAATCTCATCCCTATCTTAATGACAAATCTGGGTGGAATTCCCCTTGGTCTCGATTTTTTTCTTTAGAAATTCAAGTAGAATCCGTTACCTCGTTGCTAAAGAAAGAAATTCCACACACGCAGCCCTCCTGCCCTTTATTACCCAATAAAAGACTTACGCCCGATCCAAATTAGTTGTTACAAGTTCATTAGATAGATTTTAGACAAAATATTGTCATGTATAAATTTTGAGAAAAACTAACCACACGGTGAAATAAGCCGTCGCTTGTTCATCTATGGACTGCTGAATTAAATTGATAAGCAGTTCCATTACAATGTCGAGTGAGATGTGCAGTGCGTGTGATCATTCCCTCGTCTCGACGATGAAACGATATGATTATGTCTTGAGCTCTCGGTGAATTTTTGTATTGGTATTGCCGTAGTAGTCGAGCGAAACTGTACTAACGAATCTATTTGGGAAAAAAAAAACTAAGCAAGAAGGCGGATGTGTTGCAACTTTTACCCGCAAAAAAAAATATGTGTTGCAACTTTAGAGCCGTTCATCCAATAATTGATAAGAAGGTTTGGGTACGTATTTAAACAGCAAAGTGGCTGTAGTTTAGTGGTGAGAATTCCACGTTGTGGCCGTGGAGACCTGGGCTCGAATCCCAGCAGCCACAGTTTCATTTTACTCTTTTGTTCTTTTAAAATGTTTCAATTTTTTCACCACCTATATTTGCCAACATATTCCAAGTTATTCGCCGTCTATTCGTCACAGAAAAATAAAAAGAACTATCGGTTGCATTGCATGCACTGCTATGTTCACTCGGTTCAGTGGCATTTATCCGCCATTGGGTACCTTTTTTGCAGATTAAACGCTGTCACTTGGTGCACACGCGCCGTGTCCGCAGCGAGGCACTCCGCACGCCGCACGTGCCGACCGACCTCCTCGTCGCCACGGCAGACGGCGGTGTCGGAACCAGACGCTTCCGGCGGCCACGTCCCCGCACACGTGTTGGCAGACCGGCACGCGTCCATGGATGCCTCCGTGCTTTATGTACGGGCGGCCGGCGCCACCGCACATGGAACTCCATTATTCCAGCACAAGAAACTTACTGAATCCTAGCACTAGTGCATCTGCAGCACTTGAGCAACTAAGCTATGGGGCAAGGCACGGAGGTGAAGACCAGGCCGGACCCGAAGGTGGAGATCCAGGTTGGTCAATCAGTCGATCCCCTGTCGTTTTAAACCTGAAATTAGGATCGGTGGTGGATGTTTTGGGGTACGACAATGGTGATTGATTCGTGCGTGCAGGAGAAGGGCGAGGTGTTCTTCTTCTACCGGCCCAAGGTGGACAAGGAGGAGGCGCACAGCCCCGACGACGTGCAGCGGATGTACGTCGTCCTGCGCCCCGAGTCTGTCCCCGAACGCACCGTCGAGGAGAAGCAGGCGCCGGACTCTGGCAAGGAGGGGAAGAAGAGGAAGACGCGCCATGGCGGCCACGACGACAAGGGAGGCAAGGGCGGCGAGGAAGGCGGCCACGGCAAGGAGGTACACAAGGAGATCTTCCGACCTCTTGAAGCAACTGGACAGTTCACTGATGTTAATTTCTGCAGGAGGTGAACGTGGAGGAGCGGCCGCTGCTCCGTCTGATCGTGATGGGGAAGAAGAGCCTGCCGGACCCAGCGAAGCACGGCCGCCCGTTCTGGGGCTACGTGGACCTGGTCACCACGGACGTGGATGACATCAAGGACGCGCTCAAGGGGGAGGAGTACGAGACCAAGGCGCGCGGCAAGCGGCACAGGCAGGCGGCGAGGGCGCTGGGCGAGGGCGTGTACCGCATCGTCAAGCACGACGCCCCCGGAGGACGCGGCGTACGCGCGCACACCCACCTCGTCTACAAGCTCGAGCTGCCCTCGCCGTCCGCGGACGGCGGCGCCGGCGAGCCGCAGGAGGCCATGAACGTGGAGCCGGAGGCGTCGTTCCTCGTGCAGATCAAGAACCCGGAGCAGGGCGGCGGCGGCGGCAGAGGCGGCGGGTTTGGCGGGCTGCAGGGGAAGCGCAAGGCGGCGTACCCGGAGCACCTGCAGGGGCGGTTCGGGAGCAGCCGCTACGCGCCGGCCGACCCGCCGGACCTGCTCAACTACGAGGGGTGCGAGCTGCTGCTCATCTCGGCGTCGGACGACGTGGAGGAGGAGCTGGGCCTGGAGCTGCAGACCGAGACGGAGAACGAAACGGAAACGGAGACGGAGCGCGAGGGCCGTGCCGGCGCGGGGTGCTCGGACCTGGTGAAGATGTTCGGCGAGGTGGCCGACGTGAAGCCGCTGCTCACCGGGAGCTGGGACTAGGCACAGCTTAACAAGGATCAGCAGGTAGCGGTAGACTAGTTGTGGCCGTAGGTTGTACTAGGATCACGCGGCCCAAGTTGTTCTGAAGAACTGGAGCTCGCTCTGCAACGGTAACGGCTCCATGTATCCTAGGCTCGGTAGTATCTGAATCTTAGCAGTAGTTTGTACTGGTAGCAGAGTGACAGAGGAGGTCATCACCTGGTAGATGCTCGCTCGCTCCACAACTGTAACGCCTCCATGTATGGAGGAACATGATGTATCGCAGGAACTTTTGTTTGACGACGAACAAAGACAACAAAAATGGGTTCATCTGCCTCAACTTTAGACTTCATCGAGTGATAACCTAACAGGTACTCCCTCCATCCTAGAATGGCTATCTCGCAAAATTGTCTAAATTTTTTTGACGAATAAATTTGTCTAAATTTACATGTATCTAGATGGTAACGGTTTATAGAGATATATGTGAATTTTTATAGATATATGTGAATTTAGGCATCATTTTTTTGGGACGGAAGTGAAGTGAGCAAAAGGGCTCGCATTCGAACAAACACAATAAAAATGGGTTGATCCGCCTCAAACTTTAGTAGGGACTCATTTTATTCGATTTTTTTCTACCAAATTCCACCAATCTATAATAATTATCAACAACAGAAGTACAAAAAGTCCTAAAATTAATAAAAAAATACATATCTCTATCTTATCTACTAATTTAATTTACGTTCGCGTACGTTCGTCGTCCGGCTGATTTTCCGTCTATTTTGATGCTCTTGTCCCTCATCGTTTGGAAATTTTTACCTCTAGTGCCATCCTTGCGCAGGGGTATCTTCTCTGTATCGTTCCAATTTTATCGGATGTACCGCTCCTCCCAGCTCTCCTCTTCCCCATCTCTCGTCCAAAGCCACCCTCCCTCCCAGGGCCGTTCGGCCCCTCCCCCTCTCTTCTCCGGCGATGGCCGGTGTCGAGACCGGGTGAGGGTCCCACCCTTTTGTACCATAGTAGGAGTAGTTTTTTCCTTGGAGTTGTGTCCCCTAGTGGCGTCTGAGGGTAGGACGGTGGATCTTGGCGGCCAGATCCACCGCATCTCGAGCTTCCCCTGCTCCGATGCATCTCGACGATGGCAAGTTGTGATGGTGAGAAGCTGGTCGATGACGAGCATCCCTCCAAATAAGTCTCGCTGTGGGAGTTTCAAGTGGGTGGAGTCGGGCCTTCCCCTGCTTGATGTAATCCCTCTTCCTGCTGCGGTGGTGCTCTCATGGGGAGGGCCAAATGCGGCGGCGGTGAAGACCATTACTCTCCCTTCAAATAAAGCCCAATCTTGGCGCACCTTCGGCAGCTCTCTTCTCCGACCACATCCCCCGGCTTGTGGCAGCAGTCCGGATCTGGATGGTGGTCAGCTTTTCTTGCAGTAGCGGTTGAAGGATGGTGCCTCCGGTGAGGAGATGGCTCGTTCATCTCACCTTCCTTTTCTCTGTAGCCATCGAGGTGATGGTCATGGAGAAAAGAGGTTTGATGTCCGTCTCTCCCCTCTTCGATGGGGATTTCTAGCTGCGACTAGCGGAGCTCCCAAGCGGTGGCGAATTTGCGCTACGGCTATTCTCGGTCTGGCATGGAGGCCCTTATGCCACTCCGTCACGGCGCTTCTCGCCGCGCCACCGCCAAGTGGTTCTGTCCCCGGCGTGGGCGCTGGTGCCCGTGGCGTCGAGTGCATCGTCGTCCTCGGTGGAGAAGGACCGGATTGCTTTTTTGTTTTTCCTTTCGAGGTCCTTTTTGTAAAAGACCAGGGTCTGTATGCTTCAATGCCATTGTCTAAGGCCCTGTTTGTAATTTTGCCCACCCTTTAATGCAGCTCGGGACCCTTCTGGGTCCTTCCCCTTGTTCAAAAAAAACCTGTAGTGCCACCGCCAAGTCGAGAAGTCAACTGTTCAGCGCATGGACGACATCTGCCTATCGGACCCGAGCAACCACCACGGCACCACCACGCGAATCCTATCCACTACCCCCGTTCCCCTCGTCTCTCCCATCTTTGCGGCAGCGGCCGGTCGGAAAAGGAAGCTGACGGCGAGGGTATCGAGTGAGAGGCATCAGTGCAGCTTCGCCTCCAGGCCCACAGCCATGGTGGTGGTCGGGCGGCCGGTCGGGAGAGATGACAGGGGCCTCTGGCCCTCGGCTCGACCGGTAGGCGCAGACTACCCTCCCCTGCCTTCAACATCGCCGCACGCCGCCTGGGGACCCGACGGTTTCCACTGTGCACTACCCAGGCCCGACCCTGGGGCAGGGCTAGAGGGGCAGCCGCCCCGGGCCCATGAAATTGGGGGGCCCAAGCTTGGATATGAAGCATATAGGAGGGCTTCGTCGCTAACACAGGAAAAAAAATCAACTGTGCCCTAGTCTCTTGGAGAATAATGAACGGAAGGGCCTGCGGGAGAAAAGAGATTGCCCGACGATTGATCTCCAAATCATGATCGAATCTACCAAAATAATCATGGCGGCTGGGAGAGCGACGAGGTCAACACCCGGTCGCTAGATGAACGTCATGTTCCAGTCGAATAGGAAATGCAAATACTGCTCCAGCTCAAGATCTAGAAGGTACGGCTGCTCCTGCAAAATGCTCCTCTCTCTCTCTCTCCCGTTGTTGGCATATGGCATCTCATCGGACTTAATTTCTGAAAAAATTAGAGCTACGAACATTGACTAGTAGAGGGATTTCAATTTTGGTGATATCCAGTCAGATCAGCATGGATTTTCATGCATTTATAATTGGGTGCTTCGTTGAGTCCAAAGCAAAGAGAGAGTACGGACAGAGAAAAAAATCAGTCAACACAATTTCTACTTTTTTGGGGTATGGTGGATCCCAGCAAAAAATGTCACACATCGGAGTAAAATGTTTCAAAATATTAGTTTTTCTCCGACCTGTTAGGCCTGCGATTGTCTAAGTTTTGTCAATAAACTTGATAAGTAGGAAAATAATATTAACAAACTTCTCCTCACTTCACAATATTTAGAGTCTATACCAGGTTTAATTATATGAGACACTCTTCTTGAGTCGGTTATACTACTAGAGACTACGCCACACCCACCGGCCACACAGACTACGCCACTCCCATCGGCCACACGATATTGTGGAGATTATGGAGAAGGCATGTGTCTAACTTGTCCTGCTCATATGTGATTTTGCCACCATGATCTGATAGCTTTATCACGATAATTGTTAAAATGTGTTTCTAAAGTAATTTTTTATAACCTAATAACACGTAATGCTAAATTCTTGAAAATATAATATGGTATATATTTGTTAATACTTATATAATTTTTATACTGAAGAGCCCTCGGTTCTAGATTCGCCCCGGGCCCCTAAAATTCCAGGACCGGCCCTGGCACTACCCTATCTGGAGGCACCGACGGCCTACACCCTCACGCGAGGGGAAAAGGGGAGAGAGAGAAGGAGAATAATAGGCGACGGCAGGCAATGGGCGGCCAACGTGCTCGGATAGGTCGTCCTCGAGTCCCGTCCCCATCTGGTAACCTGTGACAGCTGACACTCGCTCCGATCGGCGCTGCTATGCCCCACTCCTCCTCTGGCCGGCCGCATCCGCCCCGTTCCAATCGGCGCCCTTCGCCTACTTCCGCATCCACGCTTGAGCTTCTCTCCCACACAAACCGTAGAAAATTTCCCACATAATTGATCACACCAATCCGTCGGAGTTTGCTCGCTATGGAAGGTCGAAATTGAGTTTTCCAACCTATGCCCACGATCGCCATTGACCCCAGACTTCCATCGATCTGTTCTTTCCCGCACGCCATCGATCTGTCAAAACGAATTTCGTCAACAGAAGAACAAAGACGAGAAGATTAGGCAGAAAACAAATAAATCAGAATTCAAATTAACACACCTGAGACATGTATTAGTCCTTTCTTGGACGTCGTTGGTGGCATCATGAAGCTCACAGATGGGTGCCTCGAGCAGTGGGATGACGCGGGTGCCGACGTCGGTTTCCTGGAGGAAGTATTCGTCGAGCTCAGCGTTGGAGGTGGTGGTGACGATGGACGGGAACGGGGACAGGGTTGAATTCCAGGCGCGTGCAGTGGTTGACACAGCCGTGCAGCGGCGTTGGGGACTTGGACGATGGTTGATTTGTTTCCCATCAGAAACCCACCGAAGTGAGGAAATCTTATCCTCTTAGCTATTTTTTGTTTAAGCTCCTTTTGAAGGTAGTATTTACGGAAGCGTCCCTCTTTACCAGGAGCAGTCATGTTCCTCTCAACTAAAAAAAAGATCGCTCACGTTCCTCTCAAATGAAAAAAAAAATCGCTACCCGTTGACTTTTGCATGTGATTTTCTAGCACTTTTTTGAGTATGCAAGTGAACTAACATACCATCAACATTTAAAATGTGGTGCATATCGGCATACATAGTTGGCATGAGTGTGAAACGAGGCAACAATATATTACTCTCTCCGACCCAAATTAGTAGACTCAAATTCGTTATGATACAGATGTATCTAAAACTAAATCATGTCTAGATACAAGCAAATCTAGGAGGGAGTATTATCTATTTGTTATCTACTTAAGGGTCGTGGCAACGCACGGGCATTCAGCTAGTAGTTTATTAAAATTACATATAATTCATTGGACCATCTAGCGACAACTAGATCGGAGGAGAGGCCTCAAACCACACAAACCAGAAGAACAACCAGATCCTAGGATACAACGACCAGATCCCGAGATACAGACAACTCACGCGACCAGATCCCGGGATACAACGACCAGATCCCGAGATACAGACAACTCACGCGTCCTCCGCTGATGCTAAATGCACCACCGTTAGAATGCTAAATGGACCACCAGAGTGAGAAAGACCTTGTTCTGATTTCAGAACGTAACCACCGCCTCAACATCCTGAAGCAGACACTAAAAATAGTTTAAACAAAACAGGAAGACCACCCGTCGGCAAAGGGCCATGGTCCGCCACACCTCCAAGATACTAAGGTCGCCAAGATCCTAACGCCGTTGGAGACGGGATAGACCGTTGGCTTCGCCCCCAAAGGGAAGGAGATAGGTTTTATCCGTCGCCTCTCTCTGTTCTCACGTACCAGTTTGATACGCCGTTGGTCTTTAAAATGTCCGGTGTCTACATAATTTATTTTCTGAAATTTTCTGTCCGAACGTACACGTTGAGTTTCTGTTTCAATTTTTTAATATTTTATAACTTATAGTTATTCATTTTCACAAAGAGAGTTATATGTACCGGTGAGCCAAAACATCACCTCTTGGGATGTGAGAGGTAGTCAAGACAGTGAATAAATGACAGGACCACCATGAACACCTAATCCATGTCATTTCAATTGTTTTTACTTGCCACAATATTTTTTAACAATCAATACCATTATATATTCATAGTAGCAAAATAATATATTGTAGAGTTACCTAAGCAGTTTAGCGATTCTTTTAAAGTAAAGCGGCAGGGAAGCTCACCGCGAGTTTGATTTTTATAATAAATAAGAACACATTTTTTCATCCGTGAGAAGTTGAACCTAGACGGAAGGGTCATACACATCCACTCCCCTAAGGAGTTTAGGGGTTACAACATAAAGTCTAAAAAACTAGCAAATCTTTGAAGTCTTAACTATTTCTTCTACTTTTATGAAGGCAGTCCAAAATAGGAAATAGCAAACTACAACCTGTAAAAAGCAATGAGAGTTCTCTCGCAATTTTAATTTGAGTCGCAGTGCCAAGACTACGTGCGCGAGCTCAGCCATTAGAGTAATCAATCAACATCAACAAAAATATCAACACCAGGTCGACGTCGCTGGTGAACCAAGAGTATGCATCACCATTGTCGAGGACGTAGCAACCGAGACACATATTGCAAGGATAATCCTCCTCGTATTAACCATGAAAAAAAAATCTAAAATCAATCTTACGAAAGAAGATGTGAAAAACCATACCTATAGAACATTAATCTTTCAATATACCACTATTGATGCCGAGAAGGACATCCCATTGTCGAACAACGATCCGAAATCACTAATTGTAGACGATGCTATATCTATTGATGTAAAGGACACAAAAGAAGATGGCTATCAAAACACTAATCTAATCTTTTGGAAACACTACTTTTATTAAAAACTCTACCCGGAGATCGAATTCTCCAACCTCCTAACACCAGCGAGGCCAACCGGGAAGGGGGACCGATCCAATGTATGAGGAGGGGTGAAAGCCGCGGCTAGGATAGAAGAGGCGACGGATGATCCCAAACCTATGAGTCATTACCAGACTTAATGTGGTGATCTTTTTTTATTGACATAATCTTCTATATTTTTTTAAAAGTATACATATCATAGAAACAACAAGAACTTAGATTCATGGGTCACAAATGTCTTTATGACCGTTGGGATGATGTATTCACCTTGTTAGCCTAGGATTTGTTACTGGTTGTTCGATGGACTTCTCACGATGTTCTCATGACGTCAGGGCGGTGAACCTCTCTGTCTCCGTGATCCGAACACTTCACTGGACAATTTAATCGGTAGGAGCAGATGGCGATGCGACTGGCGCTATGTATAAAGGGCGGGAACACTTCGATTGGATCATTCAATCGATAGCACCAATTGGCGGTGTCTACAAAGGGTAGGAAGACAGTCATCATGATCCGATGAGTCACGCTTACTAGATATTATCGTTGAAGACCAACAATTACAATGATCTATCCTCGTCACAGTGAAATTTCCCAAGATTATCCGGTCATGTTGGGCAGTGATCAATTCTCATCAAAGTGAAATTTCCCAAGAATATCCGGGCATATCGTCCAAGGCTATATACTCGTTGAATTACATCAGTGTAGTTTGAGAACATCTAGGAACATCAGAGACATGTTATTGTTCAAACTTCCGGAAGTGACGGAGCACTCACCTCCTACGGCCAGAGATATTTTTCCGGCTGAATTGCCATGGTTACCCACAGGTTACCAGATTTCCCAACCCTCGCTGGTAAATGGGCATCTCGTACAAAAAATCTTGGCCCAGTAAGAATTTGGATTTTCCCGCACCCCACCCAAGCCCTACGCACCTCTTGAATAGGTTGTAAACGGATATGATTGTTTTCGGAAAGTATCTGACACCGAATTTGCTTTAAAGTATCCATGTCTGATTTTAAAGAATCCGGTAGATAAGGATATCTGATTCTGAAGGGACACCCAGGATACGGTGTAGGATACAAGAAAATAGCACACGGATGTGGATATCTGATATTTTCGATCCGAATTGCAGATCTAGTATAGCTTAATTTCCCCTAACGAACTATGTTTATCGAGTCTTAGAAAGAATTCGCTATGGTGTAAGATTATGTCGAATAAAACCTTGAAAGTTCGTAGTATCTTTGTTCAGCAGACCTTTCACGTTTACTCTTTGTGGTTTGTATTAATGGATGGAGATAGGACAGAGCTAAGGATTCATCTGCAGCTGTGGACATATGTTAGGGATAAAGATAACGTTAATAATCTTGTTTATGGGGTTGTGATTTATATCAATAAAAAATGCGGATTATATGTCTGTAACTATAGTATTTGCCAGCCACATTTACTTAGACTTTTATCCAATCGTTGTATCACTGTCACATGGGGCTACGTAGTTATTAAGTAAACAAACCAGAGCTTTATGATCGATGATGTTACCGTTACTCTCAGATAGATCTCTAAAACAACTATTGTACTCCCCTGTTGTCACTGGGTTCCACATACAAGGGTCTTCATGAAAGTACCTTGTGTACCTGACAAGTCCTTAGATCGAGAAAATAGATAAGAATACAAAGGGTAAATCTAACATTTAATCACAATACAATATCTCATGGAGTTAGAAGATGCACGTAATGCTATGAGGATTTTACCTCAACCCGCAGCCCGCAGCACGTGAGGACTACTGACACATGATTAGATCAACAATAATTTATATAGAAATTCTTAAGACAAATACCAAATAGTCTTAGAATAACGCTAATCGTGATGAGATCAAGATTACAAGTAGAATGCTATGTCTAGGGAGTGGAGATGGTGAGGAGGGATGGCTATGGTGATAGTGATGGTGATGGTGACGTGGATCTCCTCTCCCAAATGCAAAATGGCTCCAGATGTGTTCTACATAGTCGCGTTAGAGTTTCTGGCCGCCCTGTTGTGTTTCTCATATAGGGGATTTCATGAAAATTGCTTGTGTAGACCAGGTAGAGGCGGTGGCACGCGGTACGGGCAGGACGATCCCGTACAGTTACTCGTTAAAGCGTTTGTATGACTCCTCTATGGCCTCTTTGACTTGGGGTTGTTGGCAACTCATAATTCTTCCTTAATTCTTCCAGATTTTGCCATAAAAGTGTATAATTGTGCAAAGAGAAAGATCAAGCAAAAGATTTGCATATCTTTGCAATAATTAGTCATTAGTGACATGCTAGAGAAATATTACATCAAGTATTTGACAAATATGTGGTTTAAACGCAAAGAGAAATGATGGTATTTTCACGGCCATCAACCTTCCCAATCTTAAACCTTGACCGTCCTCCGACAAGAAAATATAAATTATAAGGAACTCATCGTTTAAACTGAAAAACAAAAACGAAAGTTCACTTATAGTTGGTAGTCTCATGCATGCACCACTTTTTCAATTTGAAAGATTAGCATAGAAAGTGTAATGGGAAGAATATCATACAAGTGGTGTTGAGAAAAGACAGTCTCAATAAGAGAATTCATAAGCAAGAAGAGCTAGATGAGTAATCAAATATCGTAATTCCTCTAGTCAACTCTCATATTGTCAAGGAACACTGGAAGATTCATAATAATGATTTAAGAGTGAGAGATCATGTCAAAAGAAGCGTAGAATTGTGGTATTTCAATACACCCACATCAATAAATCAAGGCTATCAAATACTTCTTTTCTATTCTTTGTCTTTCCAGAGCTTCAGATCAGTACTAACGGGACCATGCCAAAAACTTAGTGAGTTCAACCGGACTTTATAGGTTAGGATAGTCTTTGTAACGATTCTGGCCAAATTCTTTTGCTTGCAACGCATACCATGAGAGTGCCATATTTTTAACTATTATAGCATTACAACTATGAATGTTCAATCAACTCATATTCTTTGTAACCATTTCGGTCAAATTGTTGTTCCATCTTTTTCTTGCAATGCATACCATGAGAGTGCCATATTTTTAACTATTATAGCATTACAACTACGAATGTTCAATCAACTCATATTCTTTGTAACCATTTCGGTCAAATTGTTGTTCCATGTTTTGCTTGCAATGCAGACCATGAGAGTGCTATACTTTTAACTATTATAGCATTACAACTACAAATGCTCAATCAACTCATAGTCAAAATCTAAGAGTTTTCTATATGTTGATCATTCGTAGGCTAGCGGAGTTGTGGTATACCATGAGTACGACAGTGTTGTAGACACGTGTAAAGCTATATCTTACTTTGAGAAATATGTCAAGTTTTGGCGTGCATCTCGATCACCGCTAAACCTTCATTCCTACAAAAAATCCTTCAAGAGTACTATCAAGTCTATCATTATATCAACAGAGTTGAGTATCATCAAGGTTAAACTCTTAAGACAATTAAACAACACTCATATCATCATTTGAAGACTTTTTCTTATTCTATTTGTTTGGCAAAATTATTTGTAAGGCAAGACTCGGTTAACTACAGGAACTAGAGTAAAAACTTATTTATCCAAATATTCATGCAAACAAAAGCTTTACTCTAGCTATCAATACTAGCTCCCATCATCGTAACATCTCAACATTATTACCAACTGACATAGGCATTTCAAACTTTAAAAGTGGGAGTCATAGGACATACCTCTCGTTCGTGACTTAACATTTTTCTTCCATATGACATGTTCCTTCAAAACTCGAAACATATCACTCTCTTATAAACATTAAAACAATAGAGACTAATGGAATTACTTTCAAGAGCAAGGATGAACAACCATCAAAATTTGGAAATCTGACTGATGAACAACCATCAAAGTTTGGGAAGTGATCAGAACCATGAGGCACCTTGCCACATGTTCTCTCATCACGCCCACTCGTAGACCCTCCACGCGGTATGGCCTCCGCGTCTAGCTCATCGATATCTCTCCCCAGATCTCTGTTACATGCCATCGTGAAGGCACATCTTTTCCACTATATGGCGATGGATTCTTTTGAGTTTAAGGGAAAGTGCAGTGATGTTTTTACGGAGAAAGAAATTGGGGGCACAGGTATATGCATTTGGTATTATATATATTCATACATTTTATATATATACTTGTTGATCAAACTTTATAAAGTTGACTTCTACAAAAAAAACTATATGCAACATATTCCAAGCAGAGTACTGAGGTGTTCGCTATTGGTACATGTCACTCATCAACAATCTATGTTTATGTAAAATACAAATCATAATTTGCATTTAAATGTGTAATTTTGCTTGCTTCGGTGTCCCCCCTCCCCCACCCACCAACCAAAACTTAAATGGTTAAGTTTGTCGCGGTCAGTATTTTTGGAACAGCAAAACCCCTATCTAGGCCCTATATACCGTCATATTAGTGTACTAGCTAGAGTCGGGTATACTCAGCCTCAACATGCCTCAACATGCATGTTGAGGCAATGTGTGTGACGTAGTTATAGACACTTCGACTTTCCGCCTCCCACAGACACAGGCGTAGCCAGCACCGGGTCGAGCAGGGGCGACCGACCCGGCTCAAATCGCCAGGGAAAAAATCGGGAGCCAGAAACATCGGTGTCTACACCGTGACGTGACCGCGTGACTCCCTGGCCGAGTCGTTCCCCTGTTCCCGAACGCAAATTCCCCACACCCCGTCCCTCCTCTCCCGCAGTCCCGCTGGGCCGCCGCCACGCTCTCCTCCTCTCCCGCAGTCCCGCCGGTCACCGCCCCGCCCCTCCCTACTAGCCAACACTCTCCCGCCGCCCCTCCCTCCCCCCACCACCAGTAGGCAGCGGCGTGCCTCGCCAGCAGGCGGCAACCAGCGCCCGCTCACTTGGCCCAGGCAGCGCCCCATCATGCCACGGCCCCGCTAGTTCTGATGGACGAAGATGAGGAGGCAGACTGGATCCTGGCAAAGAAGGAAGAAGCAGCAGTGCGGGCTCAAGCTCACGAGGCAGAAGGTTTGAGAAATTTGAAGAGACCACGCCCACAGCAGGTTGTTTTCCAAGACTTTAGATTTCAGTTGTATTTTTAATGTATACTTGTCTAGTGGCTAGTATTGTGTAGGAGTTTGCTGAAAGAATTATTTTGATTTCAATGTTGTAGGACAATGAACAAGTAAATATTGCGGAAATCTTTGATCTAGCAAATGTCATTGCCGATCCCAGAGTTCGGAGAGCAATTGAGTCATATGGTACCCCTGAAATTAGAGATAAAATGAGATGGGCATATTTGTCGAAAGGCCGTAATCGTTTAATTGGTCATAATTTTCCCAAAACTAAATTTGGTTCGGATTGGCGGTCATTTCTAGATACCTGGTATGAGAGCTATGATTGGTTAGAGTATAGTGTGGAGAAGGATGCTGCATTTTGTTTCTATTGTTTTCTTTTCAAGTCTTCAAGCAATAGTAACCACTTTGGATCGGATGTTTTCACAAAGTCAGGGTTCAAAAATTGGAAGAAAGCATCGGCAAATTTTAGGTCTCATGTGGGTGGACCAAATAGCTTTCACAACAATGCAAGAAGTAGTTTTGAAGATTTCAGAAATAAAAAGCAAAGTGTGGCATATGCTCTTGTTTGTCATGAAGAAAAATCACATATTGATTATTAGATTCGTTTGAGGGTTGTTGTGGGTGTTGTCAGATTTCTCCTTAAACAAGGTCTAGCTTTTCGTGGGCATGATGAGTCTAGCACTTCCTTAAATAGGGGCAATTTCCGTGAGATGTTGGATTGGTATGGTGCAAGATGCAAGGATGTAGCCGATGTGATTAATGAGAATGCTCCTACTAGATATAGCACGAGCATGTGCCGAAGAGACTACACAAGTCAATATGATCGAGCTTGGAAATTCTAGTTTCTCTCTACTTGTTGATGAGTCTCGTGATGTATCGGTTAAAGCGCAAATGGCCGTGATGGTGAGGTAGTACTCTCACAACTGAATTATCATACTCTCACAACTAGTTTATCAGACTCTCATACCTTCTTACATTTTTATATGTTATTGCTTGTAGGTTTGTGAACCAAAAAGGAGAGATTGTGGAAAGATTGCTCGGTGTTGAGCATGTTCTTGATACTACATCGGTTTCTTTGAAAAGATATTTAGATGCAATGTTTGTTAAACATAATTTGTCCATGTCTAGATTAAGAGGCCAAGGATATGATGGTGCCTCTAATGGGGAGCTACATGGTTTAAAAGCGTTGGTATTGGCCGACAACCCTCATGCTTATTATGTGCATTGTTTTGCCCACCAACTTCAATTGGTGGTTGTAGCGGTTGTGAAAGGAGTTCTTCCAGTTGGTCAGTTCTTTGGTCACTTAAACAAGATTCTCAGTATGGTTAGTTTTCTTGTACATAATCGTAAATAGTTTTCTCCCACTCTTTGTCTATGTATGAATTCTAATTTGTACATACACATTTTTATAGGTGAGTGCCTCTTGTAAGAAGAAAGATGCATTGTTGCAATTGCATCATGACCATTTGGTAGCACAACTAGAGAGTGGGGAGATCTCTTCTGGAAGAGGCCAACATCAAGAGACAAGTTTAACAAGACCGGGTGATACTTGTTGGGGATCACACCATAGAACTCTAATTCGGATCCAACAAATGTGGGATTCAGTCATTGAAGTGCTATGCAGTGTTTCTCATGATGGGACAGATGTCGAGGAGAAAGGTGTGGCTTCAGGTTATCATATACATGGAAACCTTTGAATTTGTTATTATCTTGTATTTGATGCTCCGAGTTCTTGGTTTAACAAATGGTTTGTCCCACGCATTGCAATCCAAAGATCAAAACATAGTGAGCGCTATGAATATGATTGTCTCTGTGAAAAGTCTATTGCAGAAATTGAGAGATGATGGATGGGAGCCTCTATTGCTTGCTGCTACTAAATTTTGTGGTGGAAGAAATATTATAGTACCAAATATAGATGATAACATTGCAGCTAGGGGTTATCCAAGGAGCTCACGCAAGATGGTTACTTGCTTTCATCATTACAAGGTAGAAATCTTTAATGAGGTGCTTGACAGAAACATAGTTGAGATGACTCGTAGATTTTCTGAAACTTCTACACGCCTATTATTGTGCACTGCATGCCTTGATCCTAGAGACTCATTCAGCAGCTTTGATAATGATATGCTAGTTAAGCTTGCAACTATGTACTCTGCTGATTTTTCTTCACATGATTGTTGTCTATTGGTTGACGAACTGAACATATATGTTGATGTGATGAAGAGAAGCCCTGAGTTTATTGCTTGTGACAGTCTGAGCGATCTTGCTGTCAAGTTGGTTCAGAAGAGACAACATTTGACCTTTCCATTGGTCTATCGTCTTATTACACTTTCTTTGACATTACCTGTGGCCACAGCATCAATTGAAAGAGTTTTCTCTGCCATGAATATTATAAAGTCAGATCTTCGAAACAAGATAAGAGATGATTGGCTCAATGATTTGATGATTTGCTATGTTGAGAAAGAGATATTTGCCAAAATTAATGACAAGAAGATTATGCTACGTTTTGATTCCTACAAGGACTGTCACGGTCATCTTCCTCGTCAATTTCGTCTTCCCAACATGGATTCAACTTAATGGTATGATGCATCTTATTAAAATGTAGCACTTTTGTATCTTGTTTTTGTTCTTTATAGTCGGTTTGTAGTTCTACTCGATGAAACATGAAAATTGAATATGTTTGGACTATTTTTTGTTGATTACACTTGATTTTCTACTGAAAAAAATTTATAGCTTTTTTGTTTGACCCGACTCAGTTGAATTCCTGGCTCCGCCACTGCCACAGACATGTGTGCACCCGCCCGTTGTACCGCACGTACACGTCCAAACGGACCCTACGGGCTATGGTCGATTCGTATAGGTCGTACCGGGATGATATCGTGCAATCCCAGCCGCATCATGCTTTCTGTTTGTCAAAGTTTGAAGGAGGGGGCAAAAGTGATTTTATTGGCACGTGAACAACCAACAAAGTTTCAATAGAGTCACACCTTATGGCATATATCATCCCTGGCACGAATTATTTCAATACAAAGTTACGAACACACAAAGAAGCCTAGTTAAATTTTAGTGTACCCTCTTCACAGGATGCACGGTAAGCACCTCGTTGACCAGCTTCTCCAGATTTGCCCAAGATGGCCCACCTGGCAGTGCAGCCAAGGTTGCCTTCTCCTTCAAGTCCATCACCATTCTCTTCACCTCCTTTCCCTTGTCCCCATCCATCATCTCCAAGATGGCCTCCTTCACCTCGTTTCTCTCGACGTTGCTGCTGATCTCCAATCCGATGCGCCACTCCGAGCAAACGTACCTCCTGTTCGTATACTGATCGACGCCAAACGGCCAGCACAGCATCGGCACCCCGGCGGTGATGCTCTCCAGCACCGAGTTCCACCCGCAGTGCGTCAGGAACGCGCCGACGGCCTCGTGCCCAAGCACCGCCTCCTGCGGGCACCAGCTCGTCACGTAGCCCCTTCCCTTGGTCCTCTCCAAGAACTCCGGTGGCAGCACAGCAGCGGCAGGGTGGTTGCCGCAGGCACCATTGTTCACCTGGTCGTTTCTGATCACCCACAGGAACTCTTTTTCACTGCTAGCCAAACCCCACGCGAACTCGACCAGCTGTTCAGTCGTCAGCGTCGCTATGCTCCCGAAGCTCACGTACACGACGGAGTTCGGCCGCTTGCCGTCGAGCCACTCCAGGCAGGCGTGGTTCTCCTTGGAAAGGCTTGATTCTACCACCACGCCGCCGGAGACTTGGCCGAGCAGGAGCGGCAATGGCCCGACGGCGTAGATCGGTGGCAGGATGGTCGACATGGCGACGATCGTTTCCCGCTCAAGCTCGTCGAAGGTGTGAAGGATGACGGCAGATGGAGTGGTCCGGTGGCAAGCCATTGAGCGCAACAGGATCTCAAGGATAGGGTCCTCGGAGTCCGCGGTGCGGATGAAGCTCGGGAAGTCACTCAGGCGGATGTCTTTCGGCATGCCCGGCACCCAGTCCAGGACCGTCTTGTCCAGGTATCCATTGCTTAGCTGCTCAACATCTGTTTTAGTACGTATCAATGATCGCAACTCAGTTTGAGTCCAAGAAATAATTTCTCATGCCACACAACAGTAGAAGATCACAGATCACTAATGGGGATTAAGTCTGATCTGATTTTCAAATAATCTTACCTTTGAGGGGAACAATTCCCATGTCGACAAGCGTCTGGACCTGCTGGTACGCCATGAAGCCGCAGGCGTTGCCAGTCCAGAAGGTGACGCAGGGAAGGCCCATGTCCTTGGCCGTGTGCAAGACGTGCCAGATGTCGGAGACGACGCAAGACACAGGCGGGAGATCGGAGACGAGCTTCCTGAAATGCGGGCCCAGGGACTCCATGGCGGATAGCAGGGCGGCCAAGTCCAGCGACGCGTCCAGCTCGGACGGTGGCAGGCCGTCCGGGACGGCCACGAAGCGGAACCCGGGGATCCCTTCGAGCGCGCCGGGGCCGAACGAGCGGAGGAGGCGGCAGCGGTTGTGCTCGGTGTGGACAAAGGTGACCTGAAAACCATGGCAATGGTGGAGGAACTTGGCCAGCTGGAGCGTCGGCTTGATGTGGCCCTGCGCTGGGAAAGGGAAGAACAGCGCGTGCGGCTTCTCGACGCCGGCTTCCAGGATCGCCATGGCCGCTAGCTCTCGCTCCAACACACGAGTTGACTGAAGAGAGAGAGAAGCGGAGACGGGGATTGAAGTGCTGCGTGCGATCATATATATAACCCATTCGGGCTGGATCGACATCCACGCGTTAGACCCGCAAATTATTTGAAAAATCCATTCAAATGAAAGAGAATTTATTTGACAGTACTGAAACCGATTGCATGGCAATAACCAATACTATATCGATTTGAGCATATCTGTCCGTATCCATCTGCAATGAACAGCTGAACATTAATTACCAGGCGTTGACATTTTTTACACGAGAAGACGCTGCACTGCATCTGCATGTATATCCTCCAGGTATATATAGCATATCTATAGCATATCTCATATATATATGATAGTTATTGATTTTGAATATATCAATCAACATTATTGTTGTGATTGCATTCTTGATGTATAAGTTGGATAGATACTGTATCGATCTAACATTATTATTGTGATTGTATTCGTGATGCACAAGTTATGTCGATATAAATTTCACCAGAGGAGTGGAGGGTTACCTAGTTGGGCACAACAAACATATCTTTAGTACTCCATCCGTTCCATATTAATATTTTCAACTTTGTCTATATACGAATGCATCTAGTCTAAATATTTAACTAGATACATCCGAATCTAGATAAAATTGAGAACAATAATATGAACCGGAGGGAGTATTCTCATTGATTTGGTATCAGATATTCAGATCCTCGATCTTTTACAACCCTCTGCATGCACACCGTACAAAAAGATGAACACACACTACAACAGCGGGCACCGATGGTTATAAACGCCCACACGCGATCTAATCGTCGCGCTCGCACTAAAAGGCAAATAAAATCTATCGGGATAATTGCATTAAGAAAAGTGCATCAACGACACTTTTTCGTGCCGCACATTGGATCCGCCATGTGATGTATTCTATGTAACGCTCTCAAATCGGTCCTATACAAATTTTAGCAAGTCATGCCAAAACTGCATAAAAATGATTCAAAGACGTCCACCAAGCACTTAGGTGAAAAATGAAACAATACTATTACGTTATATATATATACAACAATGACTCAACGAGTCAAGAATATAAATATACATTATAAAGATCCAAATCACATTAAAAGTGTTATTATATTTGAGTACAGATAAAAACAAATGGGATTAAAAGTACTAAAAATTAATCAATGACGTCCATAACCGTGGCAGGCCAAGCCGAAAGGATAACCTTGCTAACGTCGTCAATCTCATACTTGTCAAAGTCGGCCCAACGTTACTGACACAAGAGAGGAAAAGAAGACGAGGGTATGTACTGAAGCAAGTACTTAGCGATACTTAGAATTCGGCTGCTCTCACCTACATATGTATGGTGGACTTAAGCGGCGGCAAAACATGTACTAAAACAAAACTTGATACTAACACCAAACATAACCAGTCAAAGTATTACCCTTGTCGCATAACCACTAGGGATAAATACTGGAGGCACTCGCAGTTTCATTAATTCTTTGTGGTAGTTGCGCTAATTATTAGTCATGTCAAAGTTAAATGTATAGTACTATTTCAATTTAAGTTGTCTATGATAAAGAACTGTGCTCCCAGTAGTCCGTAACCGCGAACATGGCTTTTTAAAAATATTTACCCTGTAGAGGTGCATAAATGTACCGACACGCTCAATCAACCTTGGAAAAACCAATAAAGGCAATGAGTTGTCACAATATGACTCTTCCAAGAATCACTTAATTTTCTTATGACTTTCTATTGGCAACATGTCATCAAATTACTCAAGAGGGATTTCTCTAATTTTACGAGGACTCTGTTATATGGACTGAGGTTGTTGCATGTACCATGTACCTGTTGTTTCTAAAATAACACTTAGCTACTTACTATACCTTGTTGTTGTACCATGATAAATCCATTTTTTCCAATTTTCTTCTTCTTAGGTTTGTGCGTCTTTTTTTAATGTGAACCATAGCAAAACACTAATTTACATGGCATAAGGAGAGATTTCATTGTTTCTTCATGCTCTTCAATAATCATTATAGTTCTCAGCCTATTGATATATATCATTCTTATGTTCTTCAGTCAATAATTTCTATTCTTTTAGTCTTCATAACTTTTCTCCATTCATTTCTCGGTCTTCTTCTGTCCTCGTCTCTCCCTATTCTCTATTTTTAGTTTATAATTCTTTAGTTCTCTCACTTTCTTATGGCATCATTTTCTCTTTATTTTATTTCAACAATCATTTCTTCATTTTTCTTCTAGTTTAAAGGTGATTTTATCAGTTCTCACTCTCTCTTTCTCCAGCCAACTTTTTTATTATCCATTTCTTAATTTTGTTATCTATCTTTTAGTTCTTTAGTTCTCTTTCCCTCTTTCTTCAGTCTTCATATTATTTTATATTCAGTCTCTTTTTCTTTTCCAGTGTGACTCTGTGTGTGTGTGTGATATTCTTGGTATTGGGACATTGTGTCTATCTATCTCTTATTGTTTGTATGTGTGTAATAAGGAAGAAGTAATTGGTTGAAGGTGTCTTACAGCTTGAAGGTTAAGTGCCTTTATTTCAATTATTTTAGTATATTATTTATTTTTGTATCTTTCATCATCTTTTATTTTCTCCAGTCTCGGTTTCTTCATTTACTTTTTTATTTTCTTCATTGTTTATCCGAGTGTCTCCGTGTTGTTTTGCCAATGTTATCTTTCTGTACATCATTTTTAGTACTTCAGTTTTCCTTTCTTCAGTTTAGTTCACTACTTCATTGTTTCGGTACTTCATGTTTCAGTCCTTCAATATGTATTTCTTTGACCTTCATTGTATTATATTAGTCTCTTATTGCCTCTATTTATCTCACTATAATTCAGTATTAGTTATCTTCATCTTTCATTTCAGTACTCTAGTAATTTTCTTGAGAAACAAGAGAGCTTTATATTAACGAATCAACACCCGTGATAAGGTCATGTGCTACAAGCTCTCATAGAGGATAGGGGAGTGGGTTTGACCAAGACATGTAGATAGAGGATCTAGCAAGTTTGACGAGTGCATCAGCCAACCTGTTGCTCTCTCTTTATACATGGAATATGCTATATTCCTAGGAGTTCCTCAGTTACTCATTGATTTCCTCGTACATGTCCCATAGGTTTTGATCTATCCTAGACATTTGCTTGAAGGGCCTTGAGCGTGATCGAGCTGTCAAGCTACACGATGATCCTCAAGTGTCCCTGGTCAGCCATAAGTTTGGGCTTGCAGTCTTCAATCCCACTGTTACTTCATAATTCTTCATCTCAGTTTTCTTTAGTTAATTTTCAGTCATAACAATTTTTTTATCACTAAGTTTATTCATTTGTCCATTTCTTTCCTCACTTATCGGTCCTTAGTATTTTCATTCTCACTATTTGCCTATATTCTCAATCTTTATTGTTGCCCACACATTTTCAGTTTTTTAAATATTCCCTCTCAGTTTCTATCATTTCCTCGTCATTCTCAGTCTTTTATCTTTGTTCTTAGTTTTTGCCTATAGATTTAGTGTTGACGTCTTGTCATTCTTAATTTATATCCTCATTGTCATTCTTTTCTTCTTTGTACTAAGTTTTATCTTTATTCTCAATTTCTATCTCCCTTGTCACCCTCCTCGGTCTCCCTTTCCTTGTTTTCCAGTCTCTTTCTCTATTGTCCAGTCCTAAAACCATTTCATTCATAGTTTCCTGGTTATTATATATACTTTCAGTTTGTCTTTTTAAGGGTTTGACTTGTTATTTAATATAGGATGATCAAGTCTTGCACCCAATTCTTTGCTATTCTCGCGTGGGTGCATGCTTGCTTGCATGCAGGGTTGGGATGGTGCCTATTCTTGTGAACCGTCTCACCCAAACAGATATTGGACTGAATCAATCGGTAATGTTCAAATGTTTGTTTTTATTCTTTTCGGCGATAGATATGGTAATTTCTATGTTTGTAGTCTGATTGTCATGTTATTATCCTTGCTTCTCTCTTCTAAATTATGTAGAGAATCTCCAAGAAGCTTATGACCGTAGTTAATTCGTAATGTTGTAGAGTTGCTTTGAGAATGTATGAGCAAGTTGACAACTAAAAGCGCAGTATCGAGAAGGGCACATTTCTATTGGGAGAAATTGCAATGTCTCATTGTCAAAAATACATTGACCTCCTTCTGCTCATGACCTTTCGTATGCATGAACTTTTTTAACTTCTTTGCATGAGTTGTAAGAGATGTGGGTCCAAGCGCTTGTTGTCCTAGCTAAGATACGTGAATTTTATTGTAACGTTAATCCTTTTTGTTTGAACTATGACTATTTTCTAGCAGTACCATTATGTGTGTAAACCTCATGGTAGTTTAAGACAATTTATTTGTTTTAATACTGATAATCTACTAGAGAAGAGGCATGTGTACTATCATCTCTTCTTTTATATTTTTTGTTGGGAGGAATGCGGGATATTTTCTTCTAGAGCTTCTCATAGGAGATTTGTAATCTACCAAATTTTCCGTTTGGCCTCCTCTCTTAGCGTTCTGAAGTGCAAAGGGAACCAAGGGCGCGTTTGATAGCCTGCAGATGGTCTAGCCAGGCCCGGGGGTGAAGAAAATGGGTTGATTGGTTGCTCGCATGCCTTTTTGGCCCACATGAGTCCGAACCTCAAAGCACCCCTCATCCAGGCCCGGGGACAACGCTCGATTCGACCGTTTCCCTGGAGCCAGCCTCACTGCATGCAAAAAGGGGAACGCGGCGATGGTGCTCATGCAGGCTGACATGGATATGCCCTACGGGTACCCGATGTTAGCATACTTGGTCCAGCCCGACGGAAGGCCCACTCGACGACCTGACAGGGTCCAGGACGCCCAAGATGTTTCGGCTGCACGAAGCATATATGGACACGGACTCCAAAGCGCACAAGACAAGGAAACCTCAAGAATAGAGTTTGAATACAACTTGTAACCTACTCGTATCGGTACCTGAGACCTTGCCTCCCCATATATAAAGGCTAGGAGGGTCCAACGAGGAAGATAGGTCACGACCTACACACACGACGTACACAATAGACAGATCTACAGATCTAGCCACAACAACTCGACTCATACTTTCGCACACGCATCCACGCCAGATCGAATCTACGCACCCTGTAACCTTCGGTTCCGCCGTAATCAAAGAGCAGACAAGCAGGAGTAGGGTTTTCCCTCCGGGGGCCTGAACCTGGGTAAATCTCGTGTCCCCTGGTTGCTTGTCTGTTAACCGTGCCACGATCTCCAGCATCCCCATCTTCTCCAAAACCCAAGTCCATAACAATGGGCATTGACGAGATTAAACCTCGTCACAGGCAGGGAGATGGCGGGAGGCCGCGTGCGACCGCAAAATCCGGTAGGAGCAATTCACTCACCGCCCTCCTGCTCCCCTTCCTATTTACAGACGACGTTGTTTCGCCTCCAAAATTCAAATCCACCATTCCACCTCCCCGTAGAGCTTTTCACCCATCAGATCTAGATCGACGTAGTTTGATTCTTCTGCTTCTAGCACGAAGACGCTGGTCCTGCCATCTTTGCCGGCGAGCACGGCGTCAGTTGGCTATGCTGCTTCACCTTGGAGCTCATCGACAGCAGTCCTTCCGGCTACTTCAGTGAAGGCGGCCATGGTGAGCCTGCCACTACAAAAATACCCCCATACCCAGCGGATTTTTGGGGTGGCACAAGCGAAAAGTACCTGCAAAAGTTGGATGCGCGACGGATGCGCAATCGCGGTACCACTTTGTCACCGCGGCCGATTAATATGCCGTGATACCCATGGTAGCGGAGGATTTAGGTGCCGTGGTACATGGCCGGGGAAGGCGGCGGTTTTTTGCACCCCGCTTGGCCAACAGAGGCATTCCCAATTTCCGCTGTCCATTTCAAGCGCCATTTATTGTTGATGCCCGCTGGAGAATGGTCAATCACTGTCCGCTGGCTGGTTAGGCTTGTATAGCTGACAGGTGCGGACCACCACTGCTTGCCGGAGACCGACGTATGGGCTCTATGAACCAATTTGACCCACGTTATTGGACGCACGCATTATACAGCCCATAAAGCAAACACTACATCTCACCAACAACCACCCTGTTTCGTATATAATATAGGGAGTCCTTAAATCCCACTCTCTCAACTCCCCTATCTCCATACGACGCCGCACCGACTCTCTCGTCAAGGAAAATCCTAGATCTGAACATAGTCATTTCCAAAAATATCTAAGATCTCACCAAATCCCATCTCTACTACTGTTGGGCCTTTCAAATGTGGTGATACCTCAAAGCACTGGATCCGCGCTGGAGTCCTCTGAGGCTTTCTCAATCCGTTTCATGTTGCATCTTGTTCTTTATCTAACCAATTTGATATTGCATCTTGTTCTTTCTCTAATCGATTTGATGTTGGATCTTGTTCTTTTTCTAATCGATCTGATGTTGTATCATGGTCTTCTCTAGTCGGTTTGATGTTGCATCTTCTTCTTTCTCTAATCGATCTACAGTTGCATCATGTTCTTTTAGATACACGGAAATGCAGTCACCGTAGCTCATGCGAAGGATTACACACATGCCTCTATCGCCTCCGTAGCCGTCGCCGCCTCCGTAGCCATCGCTACCACTGCCGTTAGCGGCATGAAAACATCCTCGTTCGAGGATGGTGGTCATGTTGCTGTGTTTCTTATAGTAGGGTGTTAGCAGACTAGAGAGGCGTCAAGATTAGATTAGGTAGATTTCTCTAGTCCTTAAGATAAGTGAAAGAATTAGTTTAGTTGTAGATAGCTTTTAGTTTTTATTTTCTTAGTTTATTTTGGCAGGGATTTCTGAAGAATTGGTGGGAATAAACCCCTTTTTCAGATTCTCTCTTTAGAAGAGAAGTCGAATACAAGGATTAGATCCTTGTAAGAAGTGGTTGTAGTGTAATGTGATGTAATAAATATCCTTTCAATAAAACTGAATTTTCGACTTGAATGCAATTAGCTAACTAAATTAATGACTGTAAACTACTTACTTTTATTAATGGTACTGTAATTAATTATCTAGAATTATCTAAATAGGTGATGTTGTACAGACTCCGACATTCACAATACGTGACACGACATTAAAGTTTCGCCGTCTTCAGTAATGTAATGTGGCACATCCTCCGCCGCGTCGCGGTACCGCTAGTTCGATGGATCACGTTGTGTCGCGCCAAAAAATTTGCCGCCATTTGTGAATCCTCGACGCATTTATTCGTGACGGCTTTTTTTTGCCGCGCCAGCGCAAGCGCAGCGACTAAGACTATGCCTTTGCGTCTATAAGTGCCAGCGCCCGATCTCCATGTTGTAGTGTGCCATCAACTCCATTGACCGTGGCGACGGTCGGCATACTGACATCTCCTTCGTCCCCTACTTCTATGATGCATCCTCTAGAAGTTGTTGTAAGAAACCTCTCACCTTCGGCGAGCTGTACATAGATATGTGAGCATGTACACTCCATTCTTCGTTGTTACCTCAGATGCTCATAGATTTGTTCATGTTGTGTGAGTTAGTGTGAGCATATATACTCGGTTCTTCGTTGTTTTGTGAACTTCTGATGCTCTGCTTGTTCGTACTTACTATTTGTAGACCATCATGCTTAATGTCTTATTCATTACTGTAGGACAATTCGCTGGACTAGTCACACAATTTTCCTGAAGTGGTTGTTATAACCATGGAGCCTGAAAATGTTATCCCCATTCGAGCTATGTATGTGCCAAAACCAATGGTGTGGGAGCCTTCTCTATCTCTATTCGTTCTGAACAGGCTTTGTGAGTTCATCAAAGAAGGGGTTAGGTGTGACCAGGGATTCCAAGAGGTTTACCTGCAACGTGTGTGCAATGATATTCTTGACTTCATTGGAAAGTAAGTCGCCTCAAATCAGGTGTACAACCATATGAGGAAGTGGAAGAAGAAGTGGGCTCATGTACGCAACCTCTAGGGTTTGGACGGTGTTGAATGGTGTCCGGACACCATGTCATTCAGGATGGACAACGCTAGGAAGATGGAGCTATCATAGGTTGTGATGAAATTGTTCAATTCATGTTTACTTGTTTCAAGATTTATCTCCGCTTCTTAAGTAACAGGGTTTTTTTGTTTCAGACTTTCCCGGTGGATCTCCTTTATAATTCAGTGGAGAACTTGTTGGAGATATGCCCTAGAGGCAATAATAAATGTAGTTATTATTATATATCTTTGTGTTTATGATAAATGTTTACATTCATGCTATAATAGTATTAACAAGGAAACCATTAATACTTGTGTGATTTGTAAACTTAATTTGAAGTCCCTAGTATAGCCTCTATACTTCACTAGCTTGTTGGTTGATTGATGATTGTGGTTTCCCCATCATGAACATTGAGATGTTATCAACAACAAGATCATATCGTTAGGAGAATGATATGGTGGACATACTCCTATAGATAAGCGTAGCATAAAGATCAAGTCATTTCAATAGTTCAATTGCTATATGCTTTCTGATACATAGTAACCTAATTCCTTCGACCATGAGATCATGCATATCACCTTTACTGGATGGATGCTTTGATGTCATCAAACACCACACCGTAACAGGGTGGCTATAAAGGTGGCATTGAGTGTTTGGAAAGTATTGGTTGAAACACATGGATCAAGAGTGGGATTTGTCCATCCACATGACGGATAGATATTCTCTGGGCCCTCTCGGTGAAATGTCATCCAATTAGCTTACAAGCATGTGACTTGGTCACAAGGGATCACATATCACGGGAACGAGAAAAGAGTACTTATCAGTAACGAGGATGAACTAGGTATGCAGAGATACCGACGATCATAACCTCGGATAAGTAACATATCGTGAGACAAAGGGAAATTGGTATCGTATGTAAGTGGTTCATTCGATCGCAAAGTAATCGTAGAAATATGTGGGAGCCATATGAATTTCCAGATTCCTCTATTGGTTATTGTTCGGAGAAGTGTCTCGATCATGTCCGCATAATTCACGAACCGTAGGGAGACACTTAAGGATTTGACGTTGTTTGAGTAGTTATGGTATTATGAGAAAGAGACCGAATGTTGTTCGGAGTCTCGGATGGGATCCGGGATATCACGAGGTGATCCGGAATGGTCCGGAGAATAAGATTCATATAAGGAAAGTTCCGTTTCGGAGTTGGGGAATGGTTCCGGTGTTTTCATCGGGAACATTCTAGAAGGTCCCGGAATGTCCGGCACTCCGGGAGGGGGAAGGGTACATGAATGTGTCATTACATATTGAAATGATTGCATCATGTACTAGGTGTTCTTGCTGTCCAAAATAAAGGGTTTATTTAAATCCTAAATTGAAAAAGTCAAACGGCTAGTTTGAAAGTCAAACGGCAGTTTTGGGAAGTGGGAAAAGAGGAGGAGAGGTGGAGGCCGAGTTGGAGGAGAATTCCTCCCCTTGGCCGGCGCACCTCCCTAGGCCGAGTTGGGGAGGAACTCCTCCCCTTGGCCGGCCAGCCCTCCCACCTATATAAGGAGGGGCAGGGCTCCCCTCCTACACACACAAGTTTCCTATCTTCTAAACTAAACCCTAGATCTAGACCCCGGTTTAGAGCTATTTGGTTTAGAGCCTTCTAATTAGTTTAGAGCCTTCTAATTGGTGCGTCTAATTACTAGATCACTAATAGCCTCTCTCATAAGCTCCACCATACTCGCACCGGCTTAAGGCGAAGCCATGCGGATTTCCCTCTACTTAGGTACCACGCCGTTGTCTGCGGAATCGCGAGGAGAGTGCTACAACCTCCACCGCCTTTGGAACAAGGAGAGGAAGGTCTTCGTCAGTACCGAACGTGTGACCGATCAGGGAGCGCCATGAACGCGCGCCGGAAGGATCGTCTACGCGATCTTGAGATCGGAAAGAGTACGACTACATCACCCACGAGAATCTGCTCTCGTTAAACACTTTGGAATCTTCGAGGGTGAGTTATTCCATCGACTCGTTGCTACAATCTAGTAGATAGATCTTGGCTTGTTTGTTTGTATGCGGTAGAAATTTTTTGTTTTCCATGCTACGAACCCCTACAGAACTCTACTCGGATGGAGCTCATGTTCTCACCCAAGCCTCTCACTGAGAAGCATTTGTACACCAGCCAGCAGTTGATCTGGGCTATGGTCCACCTTGCTGATAACAAGATACAAGGTTGGTTGTACGCTCCCATGCCTATACGTGACATGAGGGAATGGATGAGGTGCTGGCTTCGCAGGAAATACGTCTGAGAGGAGGGACTGCCTATGCTTATTTGTTACTCGTACTACTTACCTATCTTAGCTCTATGATGATGGTGCGGATGATCTGATTGAACAAGAATTGTGTATGTTCTGGGAGATGGTTAAACATCCCCTCCATTAGCTAGGGTTGATGAAACTGTGGTCGGAGGTGCTACATAGTAGCCCCTCCAATGATGAACTACTTTTGTGTTATCTGCTTCTGCTTGACTGCTTGTGTGTCATTTGAAAAGATGAACTGCTTATCTGTGTTGTGATTGTGATGAACTGCTTGTGGGTATGCTCACCACTGCAATATGAGAGGTTACCACAACGACTACACAGTTTGCAATCAAACAAATGTGTTTGTGTTCTCCATAGGCTGATACAGGCTACCAAACAGATGGGCCAATGTTCTCCACTCATGCGAAAAAGTGTATGCATGCTACCAAACAGGCTGCAAAAGCTGGCCCATAGGCTGTCTTAGCCTGACTCTGCCCATCTCAGCACTGTCAAACTAGGCCGAGAAACTCATACAGGCTACCAAACGGGCCCTAATTGAATGGTGGTGCGCTCTCATCTGGCTGGACACAGAGGTGCTTTGCAGAAGCGCACATTAGGGGCCAGTGGCACTGGTGTACGGGGGCTGGCTGGTGGTGCCACGTGTATATTTCTTAGTGGTGAAAAAATTGTTTGTTTCTCAATTTTAAAACAGCAATTCTAAAACAGCAGCTGGCTGTGTTCTCCTACTGGACAGTAACAACGAAGGCAACATACGAGGCTTTATGTCAGGGAAGCATCAGATGTGAAACCGCAAGTTGCACTTGGAAATCTAGTGCCCCTCTAAAATGCAAGTTTTTTATATGGCTTGCGTTATGTATAGGGTGTGGACCTCAGATAGGAGGCTCCGGCATGGGCTGCAAGAACAGATGGCTCCATGTTTTTCTTGTCTACAAGAGAAGACACTGTCAACCATTTACTGACGGAATGCGTCGTCGCTCGCGAAGTCGGGTATCGGTGCTTTTGTCAGGCAAGCGTGCAGGTAGACATACCAGATGGAACAGAAAATTTGGAGACTTCGTGGCTCAAGGCAAAAAAGAAATTCTTAGGGAAGGAAAATAAGTTGTTCAACACTTTTGTCACCCTGATATGTCGAAGGTTATGGAAACACATAAAGACCTTTGTTTTCAACAATATAGGACAATAAAGGTCGGTGTATGATCTAGTCTCCTCTATTATGGATGAACTCGGACTTTGGCTGAGAGTAGGTGTTGGTGGGTGTTCAGTTGTAGCGATAGAGTAGCCACATGTTTTTCTGTCGGTGGGTGTAGTCGATGCTTTGTTCGCAAGCCAAGACGTCTATTCTTGTAAATTTGTATAAAAATATGGTACGTCTAGGCGTACTCTCGAAAAAAACAGCTAGTTGTTGAATAGACAATCCTCCCTAGTTTTTAAAAGAACTAAACCATAAATGACCGCTCTACTAAAGGATTGGAAAGTTTTGCCAAAATTTATGGGTATTCAGCTGAATACACGTGAATACACGTGTGTCTGCCCTCGGTTGGGAGGGATACGACCTCCTTCTGGTTTTATCTTTTTAGATATTTAGTTTTTCAGTTTAACGGATATGTGTGGACCTAGTCCACCTCAACAAATTACAGATGTTCCTGTTCCTGTCACATGAACGCTTATTAAATGGATCCCACCTGTCAGTTTTGTAGTCAAATCGTTCTCAATAGTTTGCTTTGCGCGAATAGAAAATCTGTACCATAAAGTACTAGTAGATTTATGTGCCAAAATAGTATAAAGTGTGGTAGTTTTGTGTATGTATTTATAGGGTTGAGTGTATGTATTTAGAATAGCCAAACGCCCAATTTTGTAGGACGGAGGGAGTACGTTTGTTTTAGTGAAGCAACAGGTTTGCTGTGGATTTTATTAATTACCACACAAAAAATACATCGTTTATGAGTGCATCTAACATGGAACTCGGGGTTCATCGACACAATTACATGAAGATTTATTCAAATACGAAAATATAGCTAACTCACGAGCCACCTTATTTTGCTTCCCTCGGACAGTGATTAAAAAAAACATTGCCAACAGACGTAGCTAAATCCAAAGAGTGTGCAAAGATTGCCAATGGTTCACTCCAACAGGCTTCATGGTCCGTACAAGCTTCGATAGTTTCAATAGAGTCGGATTCCGCTTGTATGATATCCGATTCCATTAGTCAAAGATAAACCCTCCTTCATAGATCTAGCTTCTGCAATTGCTGCCGACGCGACATGTGGTAGGAACACCACTTTTGCCGAGATAAAATGTCACTGATAGTCCCGTAAGAGCATCGCCACCGGCGCTCTCCAAATCTTCGCCGGCAGCATCGCTGACAGATCGGTATTGGGGGTGCTGGCAGCTGGATCCCAATTTAGGGAGGGCATTCCTACAACGGCGCTCCCAATAGGCTGGCTCCAATACAGGTGCGGCGTCAGCAATTGACAAAAATCACACACAAATATAAATTCGAAGGCATTTCGAATCGAATTCAAAGGTTCAACAAGCAAATTAAACAAGTTCTAGCTGCCACCACCGACGCTCAAATAGCCATCGTAGTTCGCAAAATATCATACGCATCTCATAGAAAGGAACACAATCAAACGAAGAGCGCCTCCTCGATCACTGTCGGCTCGTCGATCACCGCCGGCTCGTCGATCACCATAGACGTGGCCGTCAGTGCCGCCGAGACCCATTTCGGGCATCACTGCCATAGCAGCCGCTCGCGTCTCCTTCTTGATATGGACGAAGTGGCGCCTCTTACTGTCCAAGGTGACGAACTTCACCCTCTCCAACTTGTCGTCCCACTCCTTCTTGTACATGGTCGCCGGGCTTCTCCTTCAACGCCGCCTTGCGCGTCTTCGCCGGCTTGGCCAAGGCCAAAGCTCTCTTCTTTGGTGGCATGGTGGTGAGGGGACGACGCAAGCTGGCGGCGAACGGTGAGGTAGGTAGAGGAAGAGCAAGGAAAGAGGGCAAATGAAGCTCGAATGGCGGGGCAGGAGCGCCGGTGGAGAACTATGGAGGGAATGGAGGGGAAAGTTTGGAGGGAATGAAATATTTTCATTTCACCGGCTGTCATGCGGGTCCCTCGGAGAGAATCCAATGTGGCGAGAAGTGTCGGCGCTCCCGAAGCGGTCCTTGTGCATAGGGGCTCGTTTGGGTTTGCCGACGATTATATTAGGCTTCGAAAACTGCCAAGCTACGTATTGGACACACCACTGTGAGCAAAATTTTGAGCCAGCGTCCAATAGGGTTATTTGGGAGCCGTTTGGGAAGCACCGATGTATATGCTGCACCTATGACACTCGAGTGAGTGTCCTCGTGAAAAGACGCATCGACATTTAATTTTACATATCTGGACAGCGGGTCTAGTCCAAGTAGCAGTACCAGCATCAAGAACTTTCCTAGCCTCCTTCGCCCGCATTAGCAGGGATGGAGAGGATCGAAAACTTGCATTTATTCGGAGGAGGTAATGGTCTTTATGTGTTCTCTGGGGTCGCATCCACCAAAGATACCAACAAATTATGGCAACAACTTCCTTCAATTCTACAGTATCAAAACCAGTGAGGGTATTGCTCTGAAGCCTGAATATATGCTCTAGAACTGTTGATCCGGATCTGTCAATTATACTATAGCATAAGCGTGAGCAAAAGCGAGCCATTTGAGGCCATCTGCCCGCGCACGCGTTTGTGGCCGTCTGATCTTCACTTTGAGTCATATCAATCGTGCAGTTACAGATGTTGACCAAAGTCTTACGAGATGGTTTTTCCCGTCCCCGTCCCCACCCCCACCCCACCCCCTCATCTCGATTTTGTTCCCCTCCACCTGAGCTCACGCCCATCCCAGCCCCTCCTCCGTCTCTCCCTGCAATGTGCGCTGCCCCTCGCTCCCGATCTCTCCCTCTCACCTCCGCTCCCTCCGCCCCCTCCACTCACGATAACCTCTTCTCCCGTCATCTCCTCCCCTCCATACCTAGCGTGTCCCCTTGCGTGAAACCCTAGCATGGGTGAAGCAGCAGCTTTACAGGGTTGAGATGACACCTCCGCGTCTGCTCCTCCTCGCCTTCGGCATCCCACCGACGGTCGAGACTCCGCCCCGGTGCCCTCCTCCCCCACCGGACCCTCTTTCCCGGGCATCTCCTCCCCCACTGACATGGGTATGATTACTCAGATGCTCACTATTCGCTACCCTACATTGGGTAAAAGGCCTACGACCCATAAAAGATTTCAGATAAAAGCCCAAGGAAGCAACCGACAAAGACTCTTTGTTGTATTAGGAAAGAAACCACAAACCGACATTATGTTGGTATTGTAATCTCGCGCATATGAAACCTATCCGCATACAGCTTTGAGACCCGGCCTATTATATATAGGGCAGGAGAATCCCAAGCGGGGGTACCGAAATCTAGTAGACAACTTGTAATAGAGTGTTTCCCCAATATTCAGGCGACTTTGGCTTCATTGTTTTCCTGACATCCGGCGAAATCCCCAGCGTTCTCTTTTCCCCGAAACCCCGAGTCCATCACCATGGGCATTGCCGAGGTTACCCCTCGTCAATTGGCGCTGTCTGTGGGAAACTTGAACGCTGGAAACATGGATTCGGTGGAACGCTCTCCACCAAGCATCAACTCGACGAAAGCAGATCCACGCCCACCCACTCATAAAGTTACCCGCAAATCAACAGAAGTACAGGAACCTCATATTGAATCCCCAATAGAAGTCGAGGTGCAGATCGAAGAAGGCAACGAAGGCGGGCAAGTCAAGACGAATATGGGGGGATCTTGATGGCCTCTATGACAATCTCTCCTTCGGATCAGACCCACCGTCACACCACCACGTGAAGAAAGCCCAGTCAATTCAGAACCCGAAGAAAGTAGCGAAAGCATCGACTTTGGAATTCGGATGGCGAAAATTTATCCAGAGCAAAAGCTGATGGACTTCACTGGTTCATCCGATAGTGTCTCCATCGGCGAAAACGACGATGTTACCAGTCCGTATGCCACTCAGCACCAAGTATGCGTGATCATCGAAGACGCTACGACCTAGCAAGACTCCAAAGGTAACCCAATTCTTAACCTCGATGATATCCTTTCAAGCCATAGTGCAGGAAGCAATGACAACGGAGGAAGCCGAGGAAACGAAGCAGATCCAACAGTCGACCGAGAAAATAGAGAAGAAGAGCAGACATGCAAAGATGAGAGGCAAACCCTTAGCCTACCAGCCAATGCATGGGAGAAAGCGAGAGCAGCAATTTTGGGTGCGACCCTAATGGCAACAGATGCCACCCACGAAGATCTATTGGCATACCAGTACCTGCTACACTGCAAAAAGAGAAAAGTCCTCAGGATGCAAAGGCAGCTCGACGAAAGGAAGAGGGTAGCCGACGAATCCAGCTTATGAAGGGCACAGCTAAGCCCCACCCGAGGATCAAGAAGCATCACAGGAGGAGCATCGCCAAGAAGAGGAACGTCTAGATTAAGAAGTATACCCGAAGAAGAGAGAAGCGGATTAATCCGGGACCTTGATCTCTCGTTTATGTCGATAGATCAAGATGGGAACATCAAAGCAAAGACAGCCCAGGCAGCTATTATGGCCGCACAAACATATCTAATCACGACACAACCTGCACCCGACAATCCCCGTGCAGCCCTCCACCGATCTTCCCTGATGAACCTCAGTTTGGTGGGAGAAACTCTTACGCAAGCAGATAAAGAAACCATGAGGCAACATGACCAATCCCCACACCGTCGCAACAACCCTCGGCAAGGAGGTCACACCCGACGATCGCGACCGCCACATCGGGTCCACTTTTCCGAACAGGAACCGCGCAACGACGCAAGAAACGACATCACCAAGTGAAGGATTTATCGGTCATGAGAAGAGCATAGCACCTGAAGATACAGCGAAAGTGAGGATGGACAAGAATTATGCGGAGCTAGCTGCTTTCCCTGACGAGTTTGCAAAACTCTGATACCGAAAGATCTTAAGCTACCCCAAGACCGACGAAAATACGATGGCCTCCAAGAACCCGAAGCTTGGCTGACAGACTATCTAGCGACTATCAGATTACAAGGAGGATCCAAAGCCACGGCAATGCAAAGCCTGCAGCTCCACCTAACCGGTGCGGCATGCTCCTGGCTAAAACAGTTACCAAAAGATTCCATCAGCAGCTGGAATGATCTTGAAGACAAATTCATCAGAAACTTCCAATCCACATTCAAGCGACCCACGTCTTTAGAGCAATTACGTGCTTGCAAGAAAAAGTCAGGAGAATCAATACGAGCCTTCATCCAACGATGTAATATTACCAAAAATTCGGGTGAAGCAATATCTGATGAAAGAGCGATCGATGCCTTCAATGATGGTCTCCGTCAACAGGAATTCATTGAAGAACTAGGACGGTCAAAGCCAAAAACAATTTCACAACTGATGGAAATAGCCAACCGTTGGGCTGATGGAGAGGATGCAGTACACAATAAAAGGGCTCATTCACCCGACGAAAGAGACTTGCGTAACAGCGACCGGAGGCGACGAACAAATGATGGATATCACACACCACTTATGTTGCAGCGAGTTTTCCTGGAACGGACAATCGACGAAATGACGACTACAACATTAGATATCGTGGAAGTAGGGATAACATCAATGAAAGCTAGCTGCGACAACGATACCAGCCAACGAACCGAGACCCACCAATGTCAGCAGGAAAAATGTTAGAAGGACCTTGCAATATGCACTACTATGTTGACTCAACAGGGAAAATGCGATCAAACCACCTCCTAAAAGACTATCGGACTTTCCTAAAGATGCAAGAATTATGCAACGCAAAGGCAACTGAAGCAACAAACAGAAACTACGTCCCTGCACCTGGCACTCTGGCCATCGGCGCTCCACCACCACCTCAGGGGCCTCCACCAGCGGGATAGCCGCAAATCACAGTATACCAAGACAACAAGTACCCCAGATCAAAAGGGGCAATGTCGATGATCCATAAGGGGCCACCCTCCAATAGAACACAAAAGCTGATCACTAGGTAAGTAAATTTGGCGGTAACAAAACCACCTCCTACACCAGAGTATCTACATTGGTCAGAGCAAGAAATCACTTTTAGCAGAGCTGACCATCCGTTATGGGTCCCTCAGCCAGGCCAGTCAGCACTGATAGTGGAAGCGCAAATCGGTGGGTTCGACATGAGCAAAGTTTTCTTGGATGCAGGAAGCAGCATCAACCTGATTTAAGCCAAAACTCTGCAGGCCATGAATTGGTCCATGACAAACCTAACCCCAACCGACACAACCTTTCACGGGATAGTTCCTGGAAAAGCCAAATTTCCATTGGGCAAAGTCCACCTTGACGTTGTTTTCGGGTCAAAAAACAACTTTAGACGAGAAAAGCTGGAATTTGAAGTTATGGACTAGCCATCTCAATACCACACGATCCTGGGGCGACCAGCTTTCACCAGGTTCATGGAAGTACCCCACTACGCATACCTAGTGCTAAAAATTCCAGCCCCCAATGGGGTCATCATAGTCAAAGGCAGCTTCAGCCGCGCAGATAGCTGCGATCGAGAATTCAATAAAGTCTCACAATCTTTCGGGATGGAGGCAGAGCCTGGACAGCTAAAATTGGCGGATGAAGGATCAACGCACGAAGGACACACCCGCAAGAATAAAATATCGGAAGAGCAAGCATGCGGTAGCCTTGCAAAAAGCAACGTACGCAGCCGCCAATAACGGTCCCGCATAAGAAGACCCACTGATTGAAGCCGAAGTCTCTCCGAGATAGTTTCTACTTAGATACACCTTATTTTCAATAAAGGTCAACGGCCAGGCGATCACGCCACAACAATGTACTCTCACCCATTGATATGAATAACTAAAGAATGTATTTCGCGACAAACTTTCACGGCACAACAGCTTGCCAGTTTTCCTTGTATGAGAATACATCATATAATCAAAATCTTGTATAAAACATACGACCTTTTTGACAAGTATAAAGTGTTCCTACACAATGTACAAAGGCAGAGCAAGTACATAATCGGATAGGGAAACTTACAAAAAAATCTTTGTCTGCCTCCAAACATTTTTGGACGATCCTAATTGTAGGTCTACGAGCAGCGGCATAATGAGGCATCATATCAATAAGACCACCATCAGAAGGAGAAGGTAGACATGAAAACACATCATCCAAGTCTAGTGTCGGATGATGCACATGCACCCAGGAAAGCGTGAGCTTAGCACCCGCCACAAGCTGAACCTTCACAAAATGATGGATCCTCTCGCCCTGTTGAAACTTTGCAATCAAATCCGCCAAGGTTTGAGGCTGAGGATCCCGAGGAAACATGACATTATAAGTAAAGGCCAGAGATCTGCGGCAGCACTCGACAAATTGCTCCAACTATGACAGGCGGTCCTGAAGCAATGCTACGGTGTAGGCGCGGCGGTGATCAGTCCAAAAGTCCGTCTCGGAACTTCAGGAAGCAGACACAAGAGCTTGCATTCGATTGCGCAGACGTTGGGTCTCGTCCCTCTCGCACAATTGGATGCCTAGAAATCAAGAAGACAAAAAATCAATCTCCCGCAAGACGAAAGAGGCAACCAAAGAAAAAAGAGAGAGCACAAGTACTTACACAACAACCTCTCACTCGCCCTGGAGATTTCTTCCAAGAAAAAAGCCTCAAGATTGAGAGCTTGGCGTCTTTTCGACTAGGAGACATCAACCATCGATTGAACAACCCGTAGCATAGAAAACAAAAAATTTCCTACGGTGTGAACTACACGCCAAGATCTATCTACTAGGTACAAAGCAACGGGTGGACATACATCCAAAGAGAACTTACCCTCGTAGACAAAAAGCTTTGTTAACGAGTAGGAACTCGTGGTTGATATAGTCGTACACTTGGCGATCTCAAGATCGTGATGAAGTCCAGCAGGTCCGGCTCCAGCACGTCCATCAGATCCAGCTCCAGCACCACCAAGTCCAGCACTCAAAGCAGTGGTGCATCCGTGATCGCACACACGTCCGGTACCCCGACAACCTCCGTCCCTCGCTCCAGCAAAGCAGCGGAAGCAGCAACTCCTTTCCAGATAAAGCCACCGGGAACATGTATCTCGCTAATCCGAGACCATGGGGAAATAATACTAGAGGGGGAGAGAGATCCTTCACAAGGAGGTGTGAGTGAGAAGTGAGGAGAGGGGGGCCTTTTATAGGAGGAGGGAGGTACCCTCCTTCATGGCCGGCGCATGGGGGAGGTGACCCTTCACCTCCTCCATTCATGTGGTGGTAACCCCTCCACATTAAAATGCCCCTTCACATTCTCTTTTAAAGTCTCCACTTTAAATGCATTAAATTTCTCCAAATTTAATGCTCTCTCATTTAATAAAACTCTTTTATTATTTTTATTCAGAATTTTGTTAATTACTTTAATTAACAAACATTCACATAAAACCCCCTGCAACATTTCAATATTACATGCAGAACCAATTTCAGCAATTTCACCCAAAAGCAGTTTTGGTGTCTATTGAAATAATTCCAGCGCTTTCTTAAATCTTTATCTGAACATATTTGCTCCAAATGGTGTCGGTATCCCTTAAGTGTGTCACCCTACGGTTCGCGAATAATGCAGACATGATCGAGACCCCTCTCCGATCAATAATCAGCAGCGGGACCTGGAGATCCATACTGACTCCTACACATTCAACGATGACTTCTATGATCGCGAGAACCTTTAATGCTAGTAACTAAATCCCTTTGTCCCGCGATATATTACATGTCCGAGATTCGATCATCGGTATCTCCATACCTAGTTTGATCTTGTTGCCGACATGCACTCTTTTCTTGTTCCCGTGATATAACATTCTAGTGATCACATCACTTGCTTGCAAGCTATTTCAATGTGATATCACCGAGAGGGCCTAGAGTATATCTATCCGTCATCGGGATTGAAAAATTCCACTCTTGATCCATGAGCCTCAACATAACACCTTCGTAGCACTGAACCCATCTTTATAGTCACCCTGTTACGGTGTGACGTTTGATGTTATCAAGATACTCTTCCGGTGTTAGCAATTAACATGATCTCATGGTCTAAGGATAAAGATTACTTCGTATGATGTTATAGCAATATAAACATAATGACTTTGATCGTAATGCTATACTTCGGATGAATGTTCATCACATCATTCCACCAATGGTGTGACCTTGTTATTAACAACATCCAATGTCCATGATCAGGAAACCTTGATCATCATGTTAATCAACAAGCTAGTCTATAAGAGAGGCATAACTAGGAACCCTTTTTGTTTATTAAACACACATGTATTGATGTTTCTGATCAATACAATTCTAGCATGTAAAATAAACATTTATCATAAACATGGAATAAGATAATAACCACTTTATTATTGCCTCTCGGGCATATTCCCTTCAGTCTCCCACTTGCACTAGAGTCAATAATCTAGTTTGAAAAACTTTGCGTATTGAACACCTATGGCTTTCTGGTGTTGCATATACGCAATTGCTAGTGGTTAACATAATCTCCGGATCTAACAATTTCAGGTCCGTGTGTATTTGCATGTCTTTGCGTCTCTACGCATCACTCATTCTCAAATGAGATGACATTGTATAAATTTGGTCCTATGGTGAGACCTTTAGTTCATTCGGGTTAAAATATGTTGATATTATTGTCACACAATATATCTTCATAGTATTAGCCCACTTTGAACCACACCTAGTTTGATAACAAACTACTTAACACAAATGCCCTCCTATGCTGCTACTATAGCAGTCATATACTTAGCCTTTTGTTGTAGTATCCGTCACAATATCTCAACTTTGGAACTCATCCAAATCCATCATGGAACATCCTTTCCATTATATTGTGACACCCATAGTCTAAATTGAGATAAATTTAATTTGTATCTTGTGACAAAACTAGTATCAATGTAACACTTTACAATGAACTATCTTTAACTATTTGTCACTTATACATGATATATTCTTAGTTCTTCCAAAGCTCATAAGAATATCTTTACTATTGTCCAATGATCATCTTATGAATCATTCTGGTATATGCTCATAATATTTAGAGCATAGGACATTCTGGATATATACATATCATGGTATAATCGATCAAAATTTTCATGTGATTTTACTCACCAAGTGTTGAAACACTTGAATCTTGATACAATCCTTTCCATGCAGCAAGAACCTTTCTTGTTGTTTCCATATTGAACCCTTTCAATATCTTATATATGTATATACGCACAACCATATTAGCGACTTAATCTATCCATATAGATATTGATGCCTAATATTCTGGGTTTGCCCAAGTCTTTCATCGAAATCTTATTTTAATGAAATCCTTAACTTGTGTCAATTCAAGATACATCATTTCCAATCAACAATATGTCCTCTACATAATGTATTAGAAATATGTCTCAGCGCTCCCACTTAATTTCTTGCAAATGCAACCATCTTCATCATCTCCGATGAATTTAAACTCTTTTAACAGTTTCATCATGGTGAAGATTCCAACTCCGCTATGCTTACTTCAACTATTGAAGTTTACATGCCCTTTTAGCACCCTTTGAATTAACAAAACCCTTCGGACCATGTCATGTACATGTTCTAGGTTACCGTTCTATTAGAAGAACCTTGTTTTGTTTATTCAACTACCATATACCAAATTATATGTAGTGGTTGCTACATTAATCCGTCAAGACTATATATCGCTATGAAAGATCATATCTTGTCATAGTCAACTCCTTGAACATTGCCGTAAACTTCTTTCCGACATGTCGACTATTTCATAGATGTCAAACATCCATGTCTATTTCTTTATAGATCCAAACACGACCTATAGGCTTCACACCTTTCCAGAGGGTCTCCCAAGTTCAGAAACTTGATTTCTCATGTATGGATACTATCACGGATTCTATGACTTCTAGTCATTTTATGGAGTCAGGGCCCATCATCGCTTCTTTGCATGTAGTCGGTTCATCATTGTCAAAACAATAACGACTTGCTTATCAAATCTTACTATTTGATTCTTACCGACCCACACGGTTCTATAGGAACTTTAATCTCCGAGATCACACCTTTTGTAATCACGAGAGCCATGAGCATTGTGGCCGCCACCGGGACACTTTCCGGCGCTGCGCTACTTAGCACATATAGCTAAGGTTCAACAACCTTATCAAAGTTCTATTGTACTCCCACTTAACTTTTTCACGAACAATTCCTTCTCAAGAAATTTGACGTTCTAAGTAACAAACTCTTTTGTCCTTGGTGTTATGGAGAAATTCCCAATAAATTCTTTGGGATAACCTACAAAGACGTGCTTATCCGACTTTGGTTGTAAACATTTTACTTATGCATAGCATACCAAAATTTAAGAAAAGACAATTTGGGTTTTATCCCAAACCATAACTCATATGGTGTCATTTCAATGGATCACGATGGTGCTCTTTTCAGTGTAAAAGCGGTAGTCTCTAAAGCTTCAATCCTTAAAACATAATGGCAGTTTTATAAATGACACCCTTGATCTTACCATGTCAAACATGGTTTGATTTCATCTCTCGAATATGCCATACTCCTATGGTTTATCGGGAAAAACAAATCATGGAACAATTCCTCAAGTCTTAGGTGTTTTTGCTAAACATGTAACTCAAATATCTTCCTTTATGATCGAATCATAAACTCTTTATTTTCTTGTTACAATGATTTTCCACTTCATCTTGAAAGTCTTTGAACAACTTTCAAATGTTTCATACTTCTTCCTTATTAAGTAAATATACAGATATATTCACTCAAATTTTTAAAGAAAGCATATGAAGCAAAAAGATCCATCGCATATGGTTACACATAATGGACTATGCACATCAGCATGCACAATTTCCAATAAGCTAGTCATCCGTTCCTGTCTGGCCTATGGACGGAGTTTCAATTATCTCAAGGAAAGTCTCACATGCGTCATCAAAATCAAAAGACTCCAAAAATCCATCAACATGGAGTTTCTTCATGTTTTATTTCCAATATAATTTAAAACAGCGATGTCACTTCATAAGTGATCTTTTAATCATTTGTCTTGCGACATTTTAGCAATAATGTTTATGGATGTGATTTCTCCCACTAGACTTGTAAAAGTTCATCCATCCTTTTGTTGGAGATATGCCCAAGAGGCAATAATAAAAGTGGTTATTATTATATCTTTGTGTTTATGATGAATGTTTACATCCCATGCTATAATTGTATTATTAGGAAACACTAATACTTGTGTGTTTTGTAAACATAAAAGAGTCCCTAGTAAGCCTCTTGTTAAACTAGCTTGTTGATTAATTGATGATCATGGTTTCCTGATCATGGACATTGGATGTGATTAATAACAAGGTTATATCATTAGGAGAATGATATGATGGACACACACCCATAGTAAGCGTAGCATAAGATCAAGTCATTAAGTTCGTATTGCTGTAAGCTTTGAAATACATTTTAACCTAATCCTTCGACCATGAGGTTATGTTAATCACCATCACCGGATGGGTACTTTGATGACATCAAACGCCGCTTCGTAACTGGGCGGTTATAAAGGTGTCATTAGGTATTCTGAAAGTATGTGTTGAAGCGCATAGACCAAGATTGGGATTTGTCCATCCATATGACGGATAGATATACTCTAGGCCCTCTCGGTGGAATGTCATCTAGATAGCTTGCAAGCATGTGACTAGGTCACAAGGGATGACATAACATGGAACGAGTAAAGAGTACTTATCAGTAACGAGGAAGAACTAGATATGAAGATACCGATGATCAAACCTCGGATAAGTAGAATGTCGCGAGACAAAGGGAATTGGTTTCGTATGTTAATTGGTTCAATCGATCACGAAGTAATCGTTGAGTATGTGGGATCCGTTATGGATCTCCAGATCCCGCTGATGGTTATTGATGGGAGAGGTGTCTTCATCATGTCTACATATTCACGAACCGTAGGGTGACACACTTAAGGTTCGAAGTTGTTTGAAGTAGATATGGAATTTGCGTTGGAGACCGAATGTTGTTCGGAGTCTCGGAATGGGTCCGGGACATCACGAGGAGATCCGGAATGGTCCGGAGAATGAGATTCATATATTGGGGATCATTTTCTAAGTTAGGAAATGTTCGAGTGTTTAGATGGAGATTCTAGAAGGTTTCGGAATGTTCTAGAAGGTTCTAGAGGATTTCTTGGAGTTTGCTTGAAAACCAAGAAAGGGATCAAAGAAACCAAGTGGGGTAAGACACGGATTCGTGGGGGGGGGGGGGGAGGACTCCTCCCCCCAACCCGCCGGCCCAAGGAGGGGAGTCCTAATAGGACGCCCCCACCCCAGGCGCCCCGCCCACCCTTAAATAGAAGGGAGGGGCGCCCCCTCTTGCACCTTGTCTCATAACTCCCAATCTCAGCCGCCTCTCTCCTCCATGATTCTTCTGCACAGGCATAGGCGAAGCCCTACAGATTTCTCATCTCCACCACCACCACCACGCCGTGGCCTTTGGGATTCCGTGGAGAAGATCTACTACCTCCGCTTCGCTGGAACGGGAGAGGAAGGTCTGCTTCGACTCCGCACGTGTGACCGTCTGCGGAAGCGCTGCCGGAACGTGGCGCCGGAAGGATCGTCCACACGATCTTGAGATCGGCAAGTGATCGACTACATCATCCACGAGATCTAATCTCGTTAACGCTTTCGGTTCTACGAGGGTTAGTATCGATCTATCTCGTTGCTCATGTCTAGTAGATTAGATCTTGGTTTTTATCTAGATTAGATCTGGATTTTGTTTGTTCTTGCGGTAGAAATTTTTTGTTTTCCATGCTACGAACCCTTCAGTGGTATCAGAGCCTTGTCTATGCGTAGATCTGTTGCACGAGTAGAACACAATGAGGTTGTGGGCGTTGGTGCTCGTGCCGTCTTTTGCTATATGTGTACTTTGCATCTTGCGGTATGGTGGGATGAAGCGGCTCGGGCTAACATTACATGTCATCGTACATGAGACTTGCTCCACGCTTGACGTGCAACTCGTATTGCACAAGTGGCTTTGCGGGTGTCTGTCTCTCCCATCATAGTATAGATCAAATCTACACTTTGCACTTGATAGCACTTGTATCAACGTTGTGGTTCAGTTTCATAGGTAAGATGCGTTCTTAGTCGAAAGCCCAAGCCACGTAAAACTTGCAAAGAATATTAGAGGCGTCTAACTTGTTTTTGCAGGGGTTTTGTGATGTGATATGGCCTACATGTGATTGTGATTGTATTTGATGTATGCAATGATCCTTGTTGTAATATGGCAACCGGCAGGAGCCTAATGGTTGTCTTCAATTCTGTTAAGACCTGCGTGTCTATTCATCTTGTAATAGCTCTATTCCAAGTAGTTGTAATAGTTGCTGGTGATGATGAACAACCATGAAGCGGTGCCACGGACCTTGACGCAATGCTGGTGATGATGGAGATCATGTCCGTGCTTTGGAGATGGAGATCAAAGGCATAAGAAGAAAGGGCCATATCATATCACACTAATTATGAATTGCATGTGATGTTAATCCTTTATGCATCTTGTATTGCTTAGATCGCGACGGTAGCATTATAAGATGATCCCTCTCACTAAATATCAAGTAATAAAGTGTTCATCCTTAGTTGGCACCGTTGCTAAGACTAAATCGTTTGAAGCATCTCGTGATGATCGGGTGTGATAGACTCTACATGTGCATACAACGGGTGCAAGCCAGATTTGCACATGCGGAAACTAAGGTTAATCTTGACGAGCCTAGCATGTATAGACATGGTCTCGGAACACGGAATACCGAAAGGTAGAGCATGAGTCATATGATTGATATGATGAACATGAAGATTGTTCGCCGATGAAGCTACATCATCTCACGTGATGATCGGACTTGGTGTAGTGGATTTGGTTCGTGTAATCACTAAAACAACTGCGAGGGATGTTGTTTTGAGTGGGAGTTCACCTAGTTGATTTAAGAATTAAATTTGAACACTATTTATCATAAACTTAGTCTTAACTACTTGCAAATATGTTGTAGATAATGGCGAACGTTTCCATCAATTTCAATGCGTTCCTAGAGAAAGAAAAGCTTAAGAACAATGGAAGCAATTTCACGGACTGGTTCCGTGGACTGAATATCGTCCTCAGGGCTGGTCAGTTGACCTATGTGCTCGAAGCACCGCTAGGTGACCCACCTGCAGAAGATGCCACCGATGACATAAAGAATGTTTATGCCACTCGGAAACATCACTACTCCACAGTTCAGTGTGCCATCCTGTACGGTTTAGAATCGGAGCTTCAAAAGCGTTTTGAGCACCATGACCCATTTGAAATCATTAAGGAGCTCAAACTCATATTTGAGACTCGCGGCCATGGAAAGCTATGAAGCTTCAGAAGTTCTTTACCGCAAGATGGAAGAGGGTAGCTCAGATTAGCGAGCATGTGCTCACCATGTGCAGGCGCAAAACAAACTCCAAGAGTTGGGGATACGATTCCTAATGAATTGGGGATTCACCGTGTCCTCAATCACTGCCACCAAGTTACAAGAACTTTGTGATGAACTACAATATGCCTTTGCATGAACAAGGCGTTGCACGAACTATCGTCCATGCTGAAAACTGCTGAAGTGGAGATCATGAAAGAACACCAAGTGTTGATGGTCAATAAGACCACCAATTTCAAGAAACGGGCAAGCCTAAGAACAAGGGCAACTTCAAGAAGGGCAAAGAAAGCTGCCGCTGCTAAGAAGCCCAAGGCTGGTCCTAAACCTGAACCGAGTGCTTCTCGCAAGGGTGCTGGTCCTTTGAAGCGTAATCGCCCCAAACACTGGCGGATCCAAGAACGGCAACATCAAGAAGAAAGGTATATTCGATATACATGTTATAGATGTGTATCTTACTAGTAATCGTAGTAGTGCTGGGTATTTGATCTTGGTTCGGTTGCTCATATTTGTAACTCAAAGCAGAGCTGCAGAATAAACGAAGACGGCAAGAGAGGTGACGATGCGCATTGGAAATGGCTCCAAGGTTGATGTGATCGCCGTCGGCACGCTCCCTCTACATCTACCATCGGGATTAGTTTTAAATTTAAATAATTGTTATTTGGTGCCTACGTTAAGCATGAACATTATATCTGGATCTTGTTTATTGCGAGACGGTTACTCTTTTAAATCTGAGAATAAAGGTTGTTCGATTTATATGAGTAATATCTTTTATGGTTATGCACCTGAGATGAATGGTTTATTCTTATTGAATCTCGATAGTAGTGATACACATGTTCACAACATAGATGCTAAACGAATAAAATTGAATGATAATTCTACATACATGTGCTTGCAATCGTCTTGGTCACATTGGAGTGAAGCGTATGAAGAAACTCCATTCGATGGACTTCTTGAATCACTTGATTTTGAATCACTTGAAAGATCTGAAGCATGTCTAATGGGAAAAATGACAAAGACTCCATTCTACGGAATAATGGGCGAGCTCTGAACTTATTGGAAATAATACATACCGATGTGTGTGGTCCAATGAGTGTAGCATCGCGTGGTGGATATCGTTATGTTCTCACTTTCACGGATGACTTGAGTAGATATGGGTATGCCTACTTTATGAAACATAAGTGCGAAACTTTCGAGAAGTTTAAGGAATTTCAAAGTGAAGTGGAAAATCATCGTAACAAGAAGATTAAGTTTCTGCGTTCTGACCGCGGAGGGGAATATCTGAGTTATGAGTTTGGCATGCATTTAAAGAAATATGGAATACTTTCGCAGTTGACACCGCCGGGAACACCACAGCGTAATGGTGTGTCCGAACGTCGTAATCGAACTCTCTTAGATATGGTTCGGTCTATGATGTCTCTTACAGATTTACCGTTATCATTTTGGGGCTATGCATTAGAGACAGCCGCATTCACTTTAAATAGGGCACCATCTAAATCCGTTGAAACGACACCGTATGAATTGTGGTTTGGAAAGAAACCTAAGTTGTCGTTCCTTAAAGTTTGGGGTTGCGAGGCGTATGTAAAGAAGTTACAACCCGATAAGCTTGAACCCAAAGCGGAGAAATGCGTCTTCATAGGATACCCTAAAGAAACAATTGGGTATACCTTCTATCATAGATCCGAAGGCAAAGTTTTTGTTGCTAAGAATGGATCCTTTCTGGAGAAGGAATTTCTCTCAAAAGAAGTGACTGGAAGGAAAGTAGAACTCGACGAGGTTATTTAACCTTCTCTCGGAGTTGAGAGTAGCGCAGCACCGGAAGATGTTTCTGTGCCACCTGCACCAGCTGGAGAGGAAGCTAATGATGATGATCATGAAACTTCGAACGAAGTTACTACTGAACCTCGCAGGTCAACAAGGGTTCGTACTACTCCTGAGTGGTATGACTCTTCCTTGAACGTCATGTTGGTGGACAACACTGATGACCCTGCGACGTATGAAGAAGCTATGGTGAGCCCAGATCCCGACAAATGCCTAGAAGCCATGAAATCCGAAATGGGATCCATGTACGAAAACCAAGTATGGACTTTGGTGGACTTACCAGATGGCCGAAAGGCTGTCGAGAACAAATGGATTTTCAAAAGAAAAATAGATGCTGATGGTAATGTTACCGTCTATAAAGCTCGACTTGTCGCGAAAGGGTTCCGACAAATTCAAGGAGTTGACTACGATGAGACTTTCTCACGATGTGAAGCTAAAGTCTGTGAGGATTATGTTAGCAATCGCTGCATATTTCGATTATGAAATTTGGCAGATGGATGTCAAAACGGCGTTCCTTAATGGTGACATTGAGGAAGAGTTGTATATGGTACAACCCAAGGGTTTTGTCGATCCTAAAGATGCTGACAAGGTATGCAAACTTCAGCGCTCCATTTATGGTGAAGCAAGCATCCGGAGTTGGAATCAACATTTTGATAAAGTAATCAAAAACTTTGGATTTATACAAACTTATGGAGAAGCTTGTATTTACAAGAAAGTGAGTGGGAGCTCTGTAGCATTCCTAGTACTATATGTAGATGACATATTGTTGATTGGGAATGATACAGAACTTCTTAATAGCGTCAAAGCCTATTTGAATAATAGTTTTTCGATGAAGGATCTTGGCGAAGCGGCATATATTCTAGGCATCAAGATTTATAGAGATAGATCAAGACGCCTAATAGCGTTTTCACAAAGTACATACCTAGACAAAGTTCTAAAGAAGTTTAGAATGGAAGAGAGCAAGAAAGGGTTCGTGCCCATGTTGTCAGGTAAGATCTTGAGTAAAACTCAAAGTACAGCTACGGCAGAAGATAGAGAAAAGATGAATAAAATTCCCTATGCCTCGGCCATAGGTTCTATCATGTATGCCATGCTATGTACGAGACCGGATATAGCACATGCTGTTAGTTTGACTAGAAGATATCAAAGTGATCCTAGAATGGAACACTGGACAGCGGTCAAGAATATCCTAAAGTACCTGAATAGGACTAAGGATATGGTTCTTTCTTATGGAGGTGATGAACAGCTTGTTGTAAATGGTTACACTGATGCTAGTTGGAACACCGATCCAGATGACTCGAAGTCACGATGCGGATCGTATTTATTTTGAATGGTGCTGCAATAAGCTGGAGGAGTGCCAAGCAGAGCGTTGTGGCGAAATCTTCAACTGAATCGGAATACATAGCTGCTTCGGAGGCTGCACAAGAAGGCATATGGATGAAGGAGTTCATTACTGAACTTGGCGTGGTTCCTAGTGCGTTAGACCCGATGGCTATCTACTGTGACAACACAGGTGCCATAGCTAATGCACAGGAGCCAAGGTCACATAGCAAGCTGAAGCACATCAAGCTACGTTTTCATGCTATTCGCGAGTATGTCCAAGATGGTGACATAAAGATTTGCAAAGTACACACTGATCTGAATGTAGCAGATCTGTTGACTAAACCTCTCCCTATAGCAAAGCATGACCAACACCAGAACGCCATGGGTGTTCGGTATATTACCATGTAATCTAGATTATTGACTCTAGTGCAAGTGGGAGACTATGGAGATATGCCCAAGAGGCAATAATAAAAGTGGTTATTATTATATCTTTGTGTTTATGATGAATGTTTACATCCCATGCTATAATTGTATTATTAGGAAACACTAATACTTGTGTGTTTTGTAAACATAAAAGAGTCCCTAGTAAGCCTCTTGTTAAACTAGCTTGTTGATTAATTGATGATCATGGTTTCCTGATCATGGACATTGGATGTGATTAATAACAAGGTTATATCATTAGGAGAATGATATGATGGACACACACCCATAGTAAGCGTAGCATAAGATCAAGTCATTAAGTTCGTATTACTGTAAGCATTGAAATACATAGTAACCTAATCCTTCGACCATGAGGTTATGTGAATCACCATCACCGGATGGGTACTTTGATGACATCAAACGTCGCTTCGTAACTGGGCGGTTATAAAGGTGTCATTAGGTATTCTGAAAGTATGTGTTGAAGCGCATAGACCGAGATTGGGATTTGTCCATCCATATGACGGATAGATATACTCTGGGCCTCTCGGTGGAATGTCATCTAGATAGCTTGCAAGCATGTGACTAGGTCACAAGGGATGACATAACATGGAACGAGTAAAGAGTACTTATCGATGTGAGGAAGAACTAGATATGAAGATACCGATGATCAAACCTCAGATAAGTAGAATGTCGCGAGACAAAGGGAATTGGTTTCGTATGTTAATTGGTTCAATCGATCACGAAGTAATCGTTGAGTATGTGGGATCCGTTATGGATCTCCAGATCCCGCTGATGGTTATTGATGGGAGAGGTGTCTTCATCATGTCTACATATTCACGAACCGTAGGGTGACACACTTAAGGTTCGAAGTTGTTTGAAGTAGATATGGAATTTGCGTTGGAGACCGAATGTTGTTCGGAGTCTCGAAATGGGTCCGGGACATCACGAGGAGATCCAGAATGGTCCGGAGAATGAGATTCATATATTGGGGATCATTTTCTAAGTTAGGAAATGTTCCAAAGTGTTTGTATGGAGATTCTAGAAGGTTTCGGAATGTTCTGGAAGGTTCTAGAGGATTTCTTGGAGTTTGCTTGAAAAACCAAGAAAGGGATCAAAGAAACCAAGTGGGGTAAGACACATATTCGTGGGGGAGGAGGACTCCTCCCCCCCCTTGACCCAAGGAGGGAGTCCTACTAGGACTCCTCCCAGCGCCTCCCTCCTTAAATAGAATGGAGGCGCCCCCTCTTACCTTGTCTCATAACTCCCAATCTCAGCCTCTCTCCTCCACGATTCTTACGCAGAGGCATAGGCGAAGCCTGCAGATTTCTCATCTCCACCACCACCACCACGCCGTCGTCTGCTGGGATTCCGTGGAGATCTACTACCTCCATTGCCATTTGGAGCAGGGAGAGGAAGTGCCGCCGACTCACTTACGTGTGACCGTCTGTGGAAGCTGCCGAGGCAGGGCGCGGAAGGAAAGGATCGTCCACACGATCTTGAGATCGGCAAGTGATCGACTACATCATCCACGAGATCTAATCTCGTTAATGCTTTCGGTTCTACGAGGGTTAGTACCGATCTATCTCGTTGCTCATGTCTAGTAGATTAGATCTTGGTTTTTATCTAGATTAGATCTGGGTTTTGTTCGTTCTTGCGGCAGAATTTTTTTGTTTTCCATGCTACGAACCCTTCACCTTTATGGAATACGGTAATTTATTTGAACAACCATTGTTCTCATGATACCGGAACAAAATAACAATTATTTAAACAAATCTTGAAGGCTTGGTTTGATGACAACGAAAAACACAATAACACTTTATTTGTTTTCGATGAACATCATCACTCATTCTCTTGCTGGTTACTTAGGCCATTGTAGTTCATGAATTGTGTTGTCCTGTATGACACTTCATACCAACCAATTCGGTATCCAATACCGGTATCCAATACCTAAGAACCACATTGTTTAACAAGCAAGGAATATAGCCATAACATGTATATCTTCTATATACCTAAGTTGGACATCTCCAACCTTTTATTTTCTGCCAAATATTTTATAGATTCTCTTTCAGCAATTCCTTTTTCTTTTAAAAGAATCTATCAACATCAATTGTGGTGTCATTCACATGACACATAGTACAAAGCGTATATAGTCAAATACTAATACCTTTGGACTTGCACTTTGAAGTGGATCACCATTATCAAATGTTTGGTGTTCTTTCAAAAATCCATTCTTTAGTAATCTATTAGTGTAGTAAACATTTTACTTACATCTTCTATTCATCCTTATCATGACAACTTTCATGATCAAGCTACTATAGCCTATAAGGAAGAATCGCGAGTATAATATCAGTTCCCAAAACCTTTTTGGTAGCTTCGGATGCCTAGCATCTCCATCCTTCACAAATTCTCATACAATATGAGAACATGTATTTTGCTAAATTATACTCTATCATAATGCAACCAAAAACATTATTTCAGATATCACAATACCTTTCACACATGATGGTTTCTGAAACAATTTCCAGCTCCAATATAATCTTGATATTAAAACAACCTTTTGAATATCAATAATCATGGAGGCAAACATGATACTTTAGATACTAACATTGGAATTCTTACTCTTGGTTTAATACTACTTATTAAACTTCATGGAGTAAAATAGAGTTTGCTGAAAGTTTGCAATAGGACTTATAAACTTTAAATTGACATTCAAAACAATACGATACCAGTTCGTAAAGTAAATATCCAGAATTCTATAGTTCTATTATCTCAAATAAAAACTAGGCATAAGGTAGAAAACGAATGCCAATGACTACAACAAACTATGCAAATTCACTTTGATTTAATTTATGACAAATTTGGTTCGACTAATCCAAATTAGAAATGAACTCCCACTCAAAAACGACATCCCTCGTGCCTTTTTGGTGATTACATGAACCAAATCCACTACACCAAGTCCGATCATCACGTGAGTCGGTGTAGCTTCAAAGGCGAGCATCAATATGGTCATCACATCAACTATGTGACTCATGCTTAACCTTTCGGTCCGTGTTCCGAGGCCATGTCTGTACATGCTAGGCTCGCCAAGTAAGAACCTTAGTATTCGCGTGTGTAAAACTGTCTTACACCCGTTGCATGAAAGCGTAGAGTTGAGAACACCCGATCATCACGTGATGTCTCGAAAACACGATCCATAGAACGGTGCATACTTAAGGAAGAACACATTTTATCTTGATATTTAAATGAGGGATCATCTTACAATGCTACAGAAAGCGCCAAACTAGCAGTATAAGATGCTAACATCTAATGTGTAAAGTGAGATGATATGGTCCATGCATTTGATCTCTATCATTTGCATCGTGGTATGATCTCTATCATTCCTTTGTGTGTAAGGCCAAGGTCTATGGAACTTACACGTTGAGTGTGTTGTAAGAGTATCTATCATACATCTACTTACAACAATACCATATCAAGACACTAGCCTAGCAATAATCTAAACTAGACGCCTCTAATTTATCAATTGCAAGTTTTACGTGGCTTAGGGCTTTCGGAGATAGAACCGTTCTTACCTACGAACATGAACCACAACGAGGATAACTAAGTTATTAGCAACTCGTTGTAAATCAGATATTGACTATAGTAGGAGAGACAGACACCCGCCAGCCACTTATGCAAAACAAGTTGCATGTCAGTCGTGGAACCGGTCTCATGTACGATGACTTGTAAGGTTGGTCCGGGTCGCTTCATCCCACTATGCCACCAATATCCAAAATACATAGAAGATGCAATAACATGATCATCATCGCCCACATATAAACATATGTGTACTACCCGTGCAAAGCACCTACGCATAGATCAGGCTCGATACCCTTTGTTGGGTCATGACATAGAAAACAAAAAATTTCCTACGGTGTGAACTACACGCCAAGATCTATCTACTAGGTACAAAGCAACGGGTGGACATACATCCAAAGAGAACTTACCCTCGTAGACAACGAGCTTTGTTAACGAGTAGGAACTCGTGGTTGATGTAGTCGTACACTTGCCAATCTCAAGATCGTCATGAAGTCCAGCAGGTCCGGCTCCAGCACGTCCATCAGATCCAGCTCCAGCACCACCAAGTCTAGCACCGCAAAGCAGTGGTGCATCCGTGATCGCACACACGTCCGGTACCCCGACAACCTCCATCCCTCGCTCCAGCAAAGCAGAGGAAGCAACAACTCCTTTCCAGATAAATCCACCGGGAACATGTATCTCGCTAATCCGAGACCATGAGGAAATAATACTAGAGGGGGAGAGAGATCCTTCACAAGGAGGTGTGAGTGAGAAGTGAGGAGAGGGGGGCCTTTTATAGGAGGAGGGGAGGGTACCCCTCCTTCATGGCCGGCGCATGGGGAAGGTGACCCTTCACCTCCTCCATTCATGTGGTGGTAACCCCTCCACATTAAAATGCCCCTTCACATTCTCTTTTAAAGTCTCCACTTTAAATGCATTAAATTTCTCCAAATTTAATGCTCTCTCATTTAATAAAACTCTTTTATTATTTTTATTCAGAATTTTGTTAATTACTTTAATTAACAAACATTCACATAAAACCCCTGCAACATTTCAATATTACATGCAGAACCAATTTCAGCAATTTCACCCGAAACAGTTTTGGTGTCTATTGAAATAATTCCAGCGCTTTCTTAAATCTTTATATGAAACATATTTGCTCCAAATGGTGTCGGTATCCCTTAAGTGTGTCACCCTACGGTTCGCGAATAATGCAGACATGATCGAGAACCCTCTCCGATCAATAATCAGCAGCGAGACCTGGAGATCCATACTGACTCCTACACATTCAACGATGGCTTCTGTGATCGCGAGAACCTTTAACGCTAGTAACTAAATCCCTTTGTCCCGCGATATATTACATGTCCGAGATTCGATCATCGGTATCTCCATACCTAGTTTGATCTCGTTGCCGACATGCACTCTTTTCTCGTTCCCGTGATATAACATTCTTGTGATCACATCACTTGCTTGCAAGCTATTTCAATGTGATATCACCGAGAGGGCCCAGAGTATATCTATCCGTCATCGGGATTGACAAATTCCACTCTTGATCCATGAGCCTCAACATAACACCTTCGTAGCACTGAACCCATCTTTATAGTCACCCTGTTACGGTGTGACGTTTGATGTTATCAAGATACTCTTCCGGTGTTAGCAATTAACATGATCTCATGGTCTAAGGATAAAGATTACTTCATATGATGTTATAGCAATATAAACATAATGACTTTGATCGTAATGCTATACTTCGGATGAATGTTCATCACATCATTCCACCAATGGTGTGACCTTGTTATTAACAACATCTAATGTCCATGATCAGGAAACCTTGATCATCTTGTTAATCAACAAGCTAGTCTATAAGAGAGGCATAACTAGGAACCCTTTTTGTTTATTAAACACACATGTATTGATGTTTCCGATCAATACAATTCTAGCATGTAAAATAAACATTTATCATAAACATGGAATAAGATAATAACCACTTTATTATTGCCTCTCGGGCATATTCCCTTCAGTTTCGGCACTGCTCCTTGATTGCGTCAGACTATAACCAACAAGGGGGTCGGGATCAACACCAAAAATGGAGACAGGATCATTCAGGTCCGCCGACACATCCATGGTTGGAAATACTTCGGCATGGATTTTCTTGAAGGCACGGCGTGAACGGACAAGAAGATTGCACCCACAAACGCTGTTAGCCTCCAAAGTGCTAACACCATCCAATAAAGGATCAACCTTCTTATCATCATCCAATGTTAGGTTCTGGGCAGTCAGCTCTACATAAACAAAAGACAAGAAAAGGTCGACAATCAAAAGAATGAAATGAAAACAACAAGTATACGCACAAATCAAAACTTACGGGTCAGCGAGTTATTTAGGGCCTCCAGGCGCTGCCGTAGATTTGCATCTCGAGCAGCGACTTGCCTGGCCACTTCATCGGCATCAGCTTTCGCCCTCCGGTTGGCCTCTTCGGCAGCTCGAAGCCTGTTTTCCAGCTCATCGGCACGCTTTATCGCCTCATCCCGGATAATCATGGATTGCTTGGCAGCGGCTGAAGGAGCACAATGTAAAATGAGGATGAACATGTTTACAAGGAAAATACACAAGTGATCAGCTCATACCTTTCAGCTCTTCGGCATCATCATGGATCCTTATAAACCGGGTGGCCATACCGACCATCTCATGCATCAAAGGCCGAGCAAAGAAAAACATGGGAAAAAGGATGTCAAGGTAGAGTAAATATATAGGGAAGGAAAAAGTCTGGTGTCAAAAGTAACTTACATCCTTCATGTCCACATCAACGGGTGCTTCAGATATCACCACCCCTTTACCTCCCATTTTCCTCTTTTTTTGCGGTGGCGACTTGGATGAAGTGGCGACATCTTTCTAGACCTCTTTCTCCACAAGAGACAAAAAAATTCTTTTGGCTCCACCAATGGCGGAGGGGTCTTCCTTGTGGAGCAGCCCACAGGTGTGGGAAGAGGAGAAGCAGGAAGATCTTCGTCATCACTACAAACAACACGACCAAGAGTAAGCATCAACAGTAAAAAAACACTCTATGAAAACAAAAAAAGGAGAAAGCAAATACTTACAGAGACACATCGTGTGCAAGACGAAACAAGTTCATCCGGGAAGGAGCAATTGCGATCGGAGAAGTGCCGAAGGGCTTGGAAGTAGTCGAGTCATCCGAATCCTCGACCCTTTCCATAGCACAAGGGCTCTTCCTCTTTTCGCCGGCATGCTCCACGCGGAAATCCCCGGAGCCAACCGAAGGAAGAGATTGCGTCTTCGACAAAGAGTCAGACGCAGAAATATCCCCCTCCTCATCTGCGGCAGTCCCAGTCATAGGGAGATCGTCGGATGCAGAGCGATAGACAGGGGGCTCACCACTCTCAGGAAGGGGGGAAGTGAGCTCAGGTGATCAAAATCCTACAGAAAACGGAAGAATTGAAAAAATGCATCTATAAATAGAAGACAAGGAAAAGACAAAAGCGAAGGAAATACACCTCGGGAAGACGTTTCTTCTTTCCATAAGGCTCTACAAGGCAAGTCGAAGGAATCGGTTTCTTTGCCATTAAAGTTGTGAAACTCCGGACTCTCTTCTCATACAGCTTAAGGGTGAGGTCCTTCGAGGAAATCCTCATCGGATCCTTCTTCCCAATATATGCCCACATACCGGACAACCGGGCTTGGAGCGGCTGGACACGGATCCGCAAAAAATATGCCAGGACCTGGAGACCCGACAATTCTTTGCCAACCTCATGCCGTAGCTCGGAAATACGATCAACAAAGGGCTGGATTTCGGCTATTTCCTCGGTAGAGGGACGCTGATCCTAGGAGTCGAGTTTGCGACAGACTTTCTTAGGTTCAAAGGGGGCTAACCCAAAAGATTGGCCTTCGAGTGGCTGGTCCTTGACATAGAACCACTTAGACTTCCAACCTTGGACAGAATCCGTGAGTTTGAAGTCTAAGTAATCAACGTCAGAGCAGACAGAAAAAATGGCGCCACCAACATCATGGACAATGGTGTCAGTGGTGTTGCGGCGAACATAGAAGAAGTATTTCCAAAGGCCCCAATAGGGATGAATCTCAAGGAAACACACGCAAAGAGTGACAAAACAAGCAATGTGGAGGATGGAATTGGGCGTGACCTGATAAAGCTGCACGCCATAAACGAACAGAAGGCCTCGGAGAAATTCATGGACAGGGAGAGAAAGACCGCAAAAGAGGAAGGAGAGGAACATTACCCTCCAGACATGCTTGGGGATGGGAGAAGCTTCGTCACCGGGGAGCTTGAAGGAGCCCTCCGTCAGAAGGTCGGAGTTCCGCGCCTTGCGGAGCTCCCGCGTCGTGCACTTGGTAGGAGCTCACTTGACGACCCTCTTCCTAGTGGCCTTTGCAGCGGCAGCGGAAGTCCTAGTGGCTTCGCTTTTGCCCATGGCAGTGGAGCAAGGAAAGCAAGGCACGGAAATCAAAGTTCGCAGGGAGCAAGAGCGCAAGGAGGAAGAAGGAGCAGAGGGAGGATGGGTGAAACAGTAAAAAGCGTATCCTTTCCCTTATAGAGAGCAACAACGCAAGGACCTAACCGTTCGATGCAAAATCGAAACGACAGAGAATTACACGATGATGACAGGTGTATACAAAGGTCTCGAAAAGGAAAAGTATAAAAGAAATTATGACTACGGTAAAAACGGAGAACAGCGTGTGACACCTCGATTCTCGCGCAGCGAGGGGATGTGAAGTCAAGAATCTCCACTAAAAACGCTATCACGCGTCATCATTACTGCGCATGGGCCCACGTTCGACATGTCCCGTCATGGCATGTTTTTCTGCAAACTAACATCATCAGATACGTCATCACTGATGTCACAAAAAGCACTACAGTAAAAATTGCGGTTTTCGCAGGGTATGACCCGAAGAAATTCAATTAGAGTCGAAGCAAATCCCTCCAGGAGAATATTTGAGGCTACACTCGAAATATACAATATTACGACTATAGCCTCGGGGGCTACTCCTATTGGGAGCACTGGTCGTGCACCCGGCAAATATTACAGAGACAATGACGCATTTTTTCGAGCCTATGTCTTAATACATATATCCAGACATAGCCTCGGGGGCTACTCCTATCAGGAGCGCTAGCGCGCACCTGATAAATAAAAGTAACGGAAGCATCTGACAATAAATACTCTTATCGGGAGCAGGATACGGAAAATTAAATAAAACTCTCAGATCATGCTAAGATGCGAGAAAAAAATTCGAATGCCGTGTTAAGAAACATAAAGGTAAGACCCCAGGATTCGTCCTGTGCGGCCTGGTAATCGCACAAGAATGTGCTCTGCCAGTAAAAATCCGTATCAATGATATGATGCAAAATTCCGACGGACGCGTTGGGTACCCGATAAAAAAATAGAAAACTGGAATTCAGTATTCGGTAAGACCTCAGTGGCTCGAACTGAATTACACCAGCAACAAATTCCGGATTCAAGTCTGCGGACTTGAGTTCGATGTAGGTCAACCTTGTTTTTGCCAAGGAGCAATTAACTGATTCCTGATCCGTCAGAATCATCAGACTCGTTGTACCAAAATCCCTACAAAAAACAAAATCAAACGGATTGAGAAAAAGAAGAAAGAAAACACTAAGACTCAACCTGAAATCTGCAGATTCAGGTAGAGTCTCGGGGGGCTACTGACATGGGTATGATTACTCGAATGCTCACTATTCGCTACCCTACATTGGGTAAAAGGCCTACGACCCATAAGAGATTCTAGATAAAAGCCCAAGGAAGCAACCGACAGAGACTCTTTGTTATATTAGGAAAGAAACCACAAACTGACATTATGTTGGTATTGTAATCTCGTGCATATGAAACCTATCCGCATACAGCTTTGAGACCCGGCCTATTATATATAGGGCGGGAGAAGCCCAAGCGGGGGTACCAAAATCTAGTAGACAACTTGTAATAGAGTCTTTCCCCAATATTCAGGCGACTTTGTCTTTATTGTTTTCCTGACATCCGACGAAATCCCTAGCATTCTCTTTTCTGCAAAACCCCAAGTCCATCACCATGGGCATTGCCAAGGTTACCCCTCGTCACCCACAGTCAAGATCCACCGCTAGGTACTTGCCCTCGTCCGTCTCTACTTCTTGGTCGCTCAACCCCGCAATAAGGTGTCGCCCGGAGCTTGCAGGCGGCGCCTCTGGTTCTTCCAATGTGCCCTTTATTTTCCCATGGAGCGTTCTCCTTGCCTCCCCTTCTCCAAAGGTCTGCATCCTCCAGTCTGTGACTGATTTGAAGCCACTTGCCAGGCATGCTACCGCTGCATGTAGACCTATGTCGCTCCATGTTTTGTGGGCTGGTGAGGACTAGCTTCGTGCGTGGCGGACAACTAGCGGGTCGTGTGTGCTGCTCCTCCACGCAAGGTGGGTGTGCTATCTTTCTTTACTATCCTATCTCTCAACACCCCTGTTTTCTTTTAGAAGAAGCGGGAGCCATTTTGCTCTCTGATCAAGAAATGGTGAAGCCAATTTGATGGAAAGGAAATCATAGTTAGGCATGGAGGCTAACAATAATATGAGATCTATCAGTAAGCTCCGGGAACCGATCGATTCACGTTTCCAGTTTGCTCCGTCCTCTCTCCCATGTAACTATGACCACCATGGCCCATTGAGCCCGTGTCGGATCCCCACCTCCATCACCCGCAGGCGAGCTCCAAAATTTCACTCCCCCATGTGTCGGCTGGAAGAGGAACACGGGGGCGCCTGGTGCCCAGTCTCCCTGGCTTTCGATCTTCAGGACATCATTTTCTATGAGGTGAGGTTGTATGTTGTCGCGTTGTGTTGTGCTATCTCTCTCTGTCCCATTCAATTCCTTGCTGAGTATGACGAAGACATGGCCCTGAGCAGGTAGGCAGCAGGAGCTGCAGCGGTGGCGTTTGGTTGGGAAGGGCATGGCGTACTTCGATCTGGAGGGTATCAACGAGCAATCTCATCAGGTTAGCCGATTTGACGTCTTACCCCTACTTCTTTTTGCAACTCTTCTTAGTCGATCAACTCCTAAATTTTTTAAGGAAGTATACTTAGATTCGTATGGATATAGGTTTTAGCTTTCTGTACTAATGACACATTCATGAATTGTCTCTTTGTGTAGATAGATTGATATGCATTCCCACCATTTCAAGTCAGCTTGTGTGGGCTCCCCGGATTTGTCGTCCGAGAAATCCCTGTTATGCATATTTCCATGTTCCCATGATCAGTGAGCCGTGGAACATAACCGACAGGTACCATTACAACATCCGAAACATAACGAATTACAAGACTTACATGAATGCCATTATGGCTACATCATCATTAGTGGCGGAACATTGCCAAGCGCAGAGCCCAATCGTGCCTCAACCTACAGGTAGCTGACTGGGAAGACGGCCTAGCTTGATGGACGTCACCTTAAACTCCTGAAAGTCTAGCCAAATAAATAGCCAGGGACAAAGCCGTGAGTACTTTGGAATGTACTCGCAAACCACCAAGATAAGTGAACAAAGGAAATGCAATTTTCGGTTGTGGCGAGATAGCTCTATCTGGGTTTACTTTTGAAAAACCTAAGCTAACCTTTGAGGTTATGGCATCTCCATATCTTTGTTGAAAAGAGTTTTGAAAACATGCTTCTGTTTGTAAATCAAGACATCTCCATGTCCTTGTTGAAGAAGAGTTTTGAAAACAGTTTTTGTAGTTAAAACCCCTTTTTAAACATCTTTGACCCCTCGGGTCAAAAAAACCTTTGACTCAGGTTCCCCCAGAACCTTCGTCCTCAAAGTACTTGTTTCCCAAACAAGCACCGTTTGGGTACTCCTAGCCAACACCTTTACAACCGTCCTCGACCGTGGACACGACTATTCAAATAGGTTATACTCTGCAGAGTTTGCACACTTTACCCACAAGAATCAATACATCCGCCGGGATACAAGCACAACCCACTACCACTGTAGATGGGGGTCTGGATAATCAAACCTAACCTTTCGCTTGTCTACACTAGCAAAGGCATGATTTTCCTCTTGGGTTTGTTCTCCTCGGCAACGAGTATGTGGCTCCCAGCCATAGTCCTTCCTTTCGTACACGCGCATACCCAAGCCGCAGCTTGGCGTATAACTTAAATCTGGAGACTCCACTTCCTTCCGTACTGCCTAAGTCATACCGTCCGTGGGAGACCCAATTGTTGCACCGGCCTCCTGCCAGTTCAGGCTCACTCTTGCCGAAGCAAGTGACAGGCTTCAGATCCTTGATCTGGTGGCGCCTGCCCGGAATTCCAGGGATTTCTCCCTATAAGAATGGTAGAAGTGCCTCGGCTAAAGCAGACAAACTACGAGTTAAGCCCCAGCACGTGGGGTAATGTGGTTCCGCGGATAAAAATTGTTCCAGTAAAGGCGTAGAACATCCCAACATCTTCTTGTTTCTCCTCATCGCCATTTCTTTTGTTAAAACTTCCACTAGGAACGATGCCTCTTCCCAGGGTTTTACAAAGCCGTTTTGAAACATTTGTGGTGGGAAAAATCCCAAAACAGTTTATTTTCTCAAAACCGGGGTTTTCCAATGGGGTGGGAAGCTAATCATCATACTCTCGGTCTAAAGGGATAAAATGGTAGGTACATCGGGGTGGTGCCTCGAAGGGCACGAAATCATAACTTGGAGGAGCCAAGTTACTACCGCAGTATTTGTAAAACAAGACATGCAGGTAGAGTATGCAATTTATAAAGAGGATATAAAAACAGGTAAAAGAGAATAGGACATATAACAGAGTTCAGGAAATGGTGGCTTGCCTGTGATCAGCAATAAGTCCATGGACTACTTTAGATGACCAAGAATACCCAATAATATAATAAAAAGAAATCCCTTCCTTCTTGTCGTCAGACACACACCATCATCATAATCAAATATACATGCAAGCATACAAGTCCACAATCAATACAAGGCATACACGCATAAAACCATACAACAAACAAACATAAGAAATACTACTGTACTTGGGAGGTTTTGGAGGAGTGGGATTCAAATGGTGGAATTTACAAGATTGCCACTGAGGTGTTTTCTCTTGGAAGATAGTTGTCAAGGCTAGATACTAAGAGCTTGGATTAGGGATCTGTCGTCAGTAGGCTATCAATGTGAAAAGTTGATATCCTCAGATAGGTCTGGTCAAGACAAAACCAACACAAGTGGTTTCACTTGATTATCAATTTCCTAGGATTAGTTATGCTTTTTATAGTGGATTAAACTCTAGTTTGAGGAAATAATTCTCCAGAAAATTTTTGGAGCTCCAAAAAATATTTCCTTGGATGGTCTGGTAGTACTTGATGTACTAAACCACCTAGACTTTGAATCAAGTCAAAATAATTACCAGAATGCCCTCAGGAAATTCCTAAAGACAGTTATGTATGATTCTTCTTCTTTCCACAAGATTAATTCTACAGGAGCTTTTGAGTTGGTTCCAAGGGCATGTGCTAGGCATTTGAATTATCTTTCTGTAGGAAGTGGATTCACCCTTTTTAAGTTGCCAAACTCTTGGAGTGATTTAATTAGTGAAAATACCCATCACAGAGGTATTTAAATCACTAAAATACAACCAGAGCTCAATAAATTCCGAGCTGCTAGGATTTGATAGATATGGGTTCTGGTGTGTACTGGGAGGTGGAATCAGGTCAATACCACATTTGTTTAGACCTGGGGAATTTATCTAAGGCAGACAGGTGTTGGTTTGGTTATTTTTGTTAAAGGCAACATGCTGTTCACCTTGGTATGAGACCTGTGCTGGAAAATAGGTATTTAAAATACCTCTCAGTAGGCCTTTGGTTCATCTCAAATGGAAATGTATAACTCACAGAGGAATTTAATTAGGGTTCTAGATACATGTTAGTACAATAATTACCAGTAATTAAAGAAAATTATTTTGACCATGGGGTTGCCTCTGCATGTTTGAGAAAACAGCAGAGAACCACCATAAATTTAGATCTAGGCATTTGGATATCATTTTCATTTTCAAAAGTATTTAATCCTGCTGGTATATTCTCTGGATCTGGAAATAAAGAAAAAGGAACCGGTGGTGGGCTGGATCACTGGGAATGGGCAGAGGAAGTTTGCTCACGACACTCAAAGGCGAGGAGAGGCTCGGTTCGAACGTGGCGGGGCTCTTGTCACGGCGAAGCGCCAAGCGGTATAGGACGATGTCGGCTGTTGGATCAAGTCGCAACGGTCGCCTCGCCGACGTCGTCTTCGCAGAGATAGAGCACCGGCGATGGAAACCCTAGGCGGAGCAGGGAGGAGCGGAGAGGATACCTGGGGGCTCGGGGGAGGTCGAGGCGATGAGAGGCGGCAGCGGTGGTCGACGAGGCTGACAGCAGGGTGATCGCGGATGGAGGAGGTGGCGTGTCGAGCGAGTGGACTCGTCGGAGCTCGACGGCGATGACAGAGGAGAGGGTCCTGGGCAAAGATAAGAGCACGTTAGGTAGAGGAGAGCTAGGGGAACTCGGGGGCTGACATGCACGGAGAATGGAGCAGAGGGGGAGGTGCCTTGCTCGATTTTTGAGAGGAGGCCTAGAGCTCCTCTCCTTCTTCCTTCGGACAGCATAGAGCGGAGGAGAGGGTGTGGTGCTCGGGGGAGGTATGTGGGGTGGAGAGGGAGCAAATGAGGGCAGGGGACTGGCTGGGGGTGGCCTGCTGGCTTTATACCAAGGGGGAGGACTAGATGGGGTAAATTACCATCTTGGGCAAGGGGGGGAGGGCAAGGCTGGCCACTGATTGGTCCAGTGGGAGGTGGAGATGGGTATTGTTGGTACCTGGTCGTGCTGGACCAGAGAGGAGAGGGAGGGCTGCTGTGGTAATTAATTAGAGAAGATCTTTGTAAGATTGTTTTGGTCTCTCTCTCTTGCTACTAGCACAAGGGCAAGATGGGGATTTGTTGAGGGTGGAGCTACAGTGCTAGTCGACCAGTGGTGTGTCCTGGTGTTGAGGATAAGCTTGATCAAGTTTTGATGGAGTTTGGAAATGGTTAGAGTAGTGGTTTGCTTATTTGACAAATTTGATCAAACTAGAGGTTTATGAAGGAAGTCCAAAATCTTGCATTGGACCAGAGGAGAAAATGGTACTGGTGAGTAGAGGAGGTAAAGGTGGACTCTAAGGAATTATTTGGGATTTTTTTGTGGGGTTTTAGTCCATTTAAATCCAATTACTCAAAAAGGACAGAAATGATTTTTAGAAGATCATTTGATAAATTTCCATTGGACAAGGGTGGATTTTGGTGTGGAAGCGTCCCAAATGTGAATGCACACTTAGGGAAAATTTCCCAAGATTTATTGGGGATTAAAAGTATTTAAAACAATTATTATTCCAATTTAGCCATTTAAGAAAATGGATAAAAAGAAATAAGAAAGCTTCTCAAAAATATTTATTTTTTAGATGGAAAGATGGGCTATAAGTTGTGGGACTAACATGAGCCAAAAGTTGGGGAAGTGTTTTGGTAAAAACCAAACTTTCCTTTAGGGAGGGAGTTTTGGAGACACTGACTATTTAAGTAATTAAATAGTTTTGGGACAATAATAATTATGGATAAATATTGATAAATATTGAGTATCAAAGTAGATGAGATAGACAAGGTGTAGCAAGAAGTTTCAACCTTGTGGAATGAAATTCCAACAAGAAAAGGATGAAAAGCAATGAGTTGATGATCTAGGATGATGTTATTTTTAAACCACCAAAACATGCTTGCATCTTGGAGCTTAGAGCTCACCTTGGTGCAAGGGATAGATGGATAGGTAGACCAGGTCATATAGATGATCATGGCAGAAATAGTTTGAATTAATTGTATTTGAGGTGATCTAGAAATGATGGCAAAGTTTGTTGAAAATAAGGCTGCCATGCAGAAAGTGTCACGAAGCCTTATAAACCATGTGGGTTTAAGCAGCACAGAGGTCCACTTGGGACAAGTGAAGTAGGTTCTGATAGACACCAATGAGTAGAACACAACCATGCAGAGGGTTGGTCCATAGGAGGTTGTATGAGGGTGTGAGCTTCTAGCAAAGTTGGTATGATGACTAGTTTTGCAAGAAATGTTGTTTTCTTGTCTGCAAAACCATCATGGACAAGTGGGTTGGAGGAGGATCTAACCAGGGAAAAATGTGGGACTTGGTAGTCCTTAGGATGGTTAACAACATGGTTCAGGTGAATTTCCAAAAATGCACATGGTTTGATAAAAGGAGGCATTCAAAAAGGTGATGCTGAAACTGTTTCCAGACTTAGTCAAATTTGGCAGTTTTGAGGATTTTGAGTAGAGTATGAGAGGGAATGTTCTTGGAGGAGTTGCAAGGTATCAGAGCCTTACTTAGGGGGTGATATTGATGTGTAGATTTAGTGGAAGAGATCCATGCTTGATATTGGTATTCAAGGACTTGGAAACATCTAGAATGGAGATCCTCAGAATTGATCTGGTTAAGGGTTTTTGATGATCACCCAGTGGCTAGGGATCATAACAAGGTTTGTATTCTTGTTTAGGGATTGATGATTTGGAAACATCTTGATCCTAGTGATGAGCTCCTAAGGTAGCTCATTCTACTTCCTAAGCAAACAACTCAAACAGCAGATCAAAGCAACTCATCAGACAGCAGATCAAGGCAACTCATCTTATACTAAGCATAACCACTAATGAGGTTACCATCAAGCCTAGCTTGAGGTAAGGTTGGGGCATTTTGAAGAGGTTAAGTTTTGAATAAGGTGAAAGTCCTTGGTATCTCTACCAACTGTAGAATTCAAAAGCTTTGAACAAGAGTTTTGGGAAAACTAGAGGTAAGATTAGTTGAGTGTTCTATCTTGAAAACATAAGGAGATTGTATTATATATCTCTCCATAGTTTTATTAATACAAGCTACTAAAATAGTTTTGGTTACATAAGCATCTTGGCTCCTGTTTTAAAATGCCCGAACGTTTGAGAATATGTAAAGTAAGCCAAGACTATTTTGGTAAATAGCTTTTGTCAACTGAGGGTGAGGTAAGGAGTATACTAAGATACATTTTCATAAACATAGTGCAAACAATCAACAAGCAAGCACTGCACTAAACACAGGAAAAAGTTTTTGTTCCCCTGATTTTTGCATTCTGGACAACTAATCAGGGTTGCTGAAATTGAGATGTTACAGCTTGTATTTTTCGGGACAAGGATATCACAAGGTATTTGTTCCATAATTAAATTTTGTCTAATTTGTTGCTGAATCATGGTGTGCATTAACTTCTAATTTTCTGTGTGGTGTGTATAAATATGTGTTGAAGAACCTATGCTTTTATAGATCAGATAGATGCTTTTGTATTATTTTACACTTTTCTCTAGCAGGTAAAACATGGCATTGAGAAAATTTTATCAATAGAAGGGAAAAGAAATGAGCGAGATCAATTGGGCAGTTCGATCCTCGCTGAGTCTGATTACACCTTCCTCTGTTATAGGTTCTCCTTCTCAACTCCAGCGACGAGCTGCATCACCGCCTTCTCTTCTCTCGCACGACAAGGGCGATGAGTTCCACCATTGACTACCGTCTAAAGATGCCCATCAGCCGCTTTGCCTGAGGTGATCAGGCGCTCTATCCCCATTGTCCTATTGTTCCTCTTAGATAGAGAAATCTTAAGCTATAGATGTTCTTTGCATATCAATAACTGACTAATTTGTTTTTCTTTGCTTCTCTCTTCCAAGTGCTAGTATTCAGAACGATGTGCACTTAAACAAGCGTTGGTTTAGAATATTGTTGCAGACCATGATTCAAATATTGTTTTTGTATAGGAGCCAAATGCTAAAGAATTATGGAAGGTTGGTCATAGGAACTTCTAGAGCAATGGAAGAATGTCTAGAGATATTAGGGAGTTAGGATGAGTTGAACCTCTATTCTAAAAATAAGGTTTGCTAGGTTGCATGTCTAGAGCACTTCTATAACTGAACTTTTAATTCTCTTTGTTCTGGAGAAGCTGGAAAAAACAAGTGTATAATTTATTGAGTTTGTATTTTGAGATTTGTACTTTGAGTTTGCGTTCTGATCTATATCCTAGTGGAAGTACATATGGTGCCAAATAGAGCCACGCGTGTATGACATTGACTGATTCTATTGTTTGCCTCTTTATGTTTATGCTACAAACGGAACTGGACAATATCTCTCTCATGTGATATTCTATATCAAGATACACCACAATTTTCATCAGAGTAATTTGTATTCCACTCTTAACATAGTCTGCATGAACTTTGGCTTTGTTGTGACAATATATGTCTAACAAACACATAATGCCTTCTTATGATGTATAATGATCTTCATCCTTACACCTATGAGCTATTTTAGGCTAGAGTGTGTGCGGTTGTAAGGGATGAATTGTCTCCTCTCACTTATGGACGATCAAGGTGGTATGTTGGTGCATAAGGTTTTAATTGTTTAGTATTACTCTATTCGCTACAATATAATGACTTTATAGGTTGTGATTGTAATTGTATAAATGGCTACAAACTTTTGCAAATATTGATGGTCTAATATATCAAGGCCAAGCCCCCTCCCCCCCACCACAAACACATACTTTATTTAGAATCTCATTATGACCCGCTTAGCATAGCTAATCCAAATAACCGCAGGCATCAACACAGAACAAACCGTCACCAAATGCATCGCTCTATACACGACATGCGACAGCGTTGTTCAGGCGGTGAGACGAAACTCGCATGTCCGTCTAATACGACAACATTGTGCCGGCTACGACGCGAAGCTCACATATCCGTCTAGTAGTATCTAATTCTTCAATCAGATTAAATACTCTCCACGTATCTTGTGCAACCGGGCATCAGAAGAGGAGATGGAGCACACCCTCTACTGCCTGATCACAAATCGGACATGCCCCACTGAATACTAATATGGAGATTAGCTAAAATGCAATTTTTTTTAGGGAAACTAAAATGCAATTTAATGGTAAGATGCCATGTAGAGCACGCCAAAGAAAAAAATTCACCTTACTTGGGACTTTGAACTTTCAAATAATTTTCAAACAGGGTTATTAGCTGATCCAACTAGTGTAGAGCCATTTGTCCAGCCGTGGGTCCAAATTGGTGCTTCCACTGTAAGTGATACCCGGATGTGACCGTGCACTGACCATGTTTTGTAAAACCCGAGGGCATAAAATCTGAGAAATCTTGATTAGTTATGGGATCTGCAGTATTTTATTCACATCCATCATATTTTCTTTGAAAGAAATGCTGTAAGAAATGTGATTTTTAAAAATACTCTCTTAGGTCCATATTAATGTTTTCAACTTTGTCTAGATTCGGATGAATCTAGTCTAAATCATTAACTAGGTACATCTGAATCTAGATAAAATTGAGAACAATAATATAGACCGGAGAGAGTAGTAAAAATCCAAATCCGTATCGGCGAGGTCTTGAATATGAGTGGTTAAGTTGTACATCTATTTTTCTAATCAAGTGAGCTAGCCTCACTTTCACGCATCCACTGTATTATTGAATAGATCACGTACGAGTAGTTCATCCGAACACCATGTCAATGGATCAATGAGCTCATTTAGCTCTGTTTGGACTCTCTGTCTTCCTAATACCAAAGTATTTCAATACCATGGTATTTTATGCCCCGACAATGCAATACTTCAGTTTTTAGAAAAAATAGGTCCTAACCTCTTTCTCAAATACCGCAAAAAAACACAGTTTTGAATTTTGATCATACTAAGGTTTATGAAACTGCAGTATTTGCTACTGCCAAACACATTGAAGTACTCCCTCCGACTCATATTATTTGACTCAAATTTGTCGAGATATAAATATCTAGCACTAAAACTTAATTAGATGCATTTATATTTAGATGAATCTAAATCAACTAATATGGTTCGGAGGGAGTATTTGAGACTACGGTATTTTTAGAAACCATGGTATTTTCCAAATAATTAAAAAAACTGCACAGCCAAACGGAGGCTTACATTTGTATAAACTGTACCACCTCTAGCATAAATAATTCATCCGTTTGGGCTTGACGGAATCCATGGGCAATACTTTCACCATTGCTCACCATTGCCAACCCTCCAAATGTAACCATGTTCAAAAGTACTTAAGCCATCCATGATATTCTGCCATGTGAAAGATAAACCTGCTTTTGGTCCTGTCTTTAGAATATCCCCTTGGTCCTTGGGGATATTTTTTTGCTCTGAGTAATGGGTCACATGATTCTGGTTCATTTTCTTTAGTATGGAAGGTACAAGTTTTGTGTGTTGTTCGGTTTGTTTTCAGGTCAATCTCCTCCGATCTACGAATATTATCATTCTTTTTTGAATCTACGGATATTATCATTGATAATGATTGCTTCTCTAGTGCGCTGGTAATTTATGGTCTTAGCACGGCGACCGTCTGAGTCTACTACAATAAGCTCTACTAGGACAGTCTTTGTCCGGCTCCGGTGATGGAGGAGCGAGGATAACGGCGAGTCTTCGTCTCGCGCTAGTGTTTGTAGTCGTCCCTAGGTGGTCGAATGACCTATTTATTATTTTAGAATTTTTTTTACTACTGTTAATGATTATTAATACATATTGATGGAATTTTGAAAAAAAACCCGGCAGAAATGCTCGGAAGCGAACAGAACTCAAGTTAGACTGCAATGAGTGTGACTGTGTGACTGGGCCACCAGCAAGAAAGCAAGAAGGTGCATCCGTCTTGCCTTGCCCCTCACCAGATGCACCGCTGCCTCAGAAAAAAAGGCGTCACCAACTGCCTAGCCGCCGGTTCGTCGCCGCCTCGCCGGCCCCGTCTCCTTGATAAGCTTCCGTGCCCAGTTGCTCACCTACTCCCATCTCAGACCCGATAATGGCGGCCGAAACCGCCCTGACCGCGAAGGTGGACGGCAGCGCCGTCGCGGGGCTCGCGCTGGCCGCCGCCGGCTCGCGGCACATGTTCGGGGTGGTCGGGATCCCGGTCACCTCGCTCGCCTCCCGCGCCGCCGCCGCCGGGGTGCGCTTCCTCGCCTTCCGCAACGAGCAGTCCGCGGGCTACGCCGCCGCCGCCTACGGCTTCCTCACGGGCACCCCCGGCCTCCTCCTCACCGTCTCCGGGCCCGGCTGCGTCCACGGCCTCGCGGGCCTCTCCCACGCCACCGCCAACGCCTGGCCGCTCCTCATGGTCTCCGGCTCCTGCGCCCAGTCCGACGTCGGCAGGGGCGACTTCCAGGAGCTCGACCAGATCGCCGCCACCAAGCCCTTCGCCAAGCTCGCCGTCAAGGCCACGTCCATCGTCGACATCCCCCGCCTCGTCTTCCAGGCCCTCGCGGCCACCGTCGCCGGCTGCCCCGGCGGGTGCTACCTGGACATCCCATCTGACGTCCTCCACCAAACCCTCACCCAATCCGAGGCAGACGCCCTGATCGCAGCGGCCGCCGCCGATTCCGCCGCTCCCGGCTCTTCCCCGCCCAAGCACAAGTCCCTAGACGAGGGCGTCGTGAAGGCGGCGGAGCTGCTCCATCGCGCGGAACGGCCTCTGGTTGTTTTCGGCAAGGGCGCGGCCTACGCCCGCGCCGAGGAGACGATCCAGAAGCTGGTGGACACCACGGGCATCCCCTTCCTCCCGACGCCGATGGGGAAGGGGGTCGTGCCAGACTCGCACCCGCTCTCCGCCACCGCCGCACGATCGCTCGCCATCGGGCAGTGTGATGTGGCGCTAATCGTCGGCGCGAGGCTGAATTGGCTGCTTCACTTTGGGGAGCCGCCCAAGTGGTCCAAGGATGTGAAATTCATACTCGTGGATGTCGATGAGGATGAGGTCGAGCTCCGGAAACCGCACCTTGGTCTCATTGGGGATGCAAAGCGAGTCGTTGAGTTGATCAACAGGGAGATCAAAGACCAGCCATTCTGCTTGGCGCGATCACACCCATGGGTCGATGCAATCACCAAGAAGTCAAAAGACAATGTGCTTAAGATGGAGGCGCAACTCGCGAAAGATGTTGTGCCCTTCAATTTCTTGACACCTCTGCGAATTATCCGGGATGCAATTCTTGCCGAGGGAAGCCCTGCTCCCGTAGTAGTTTCAGAAGGGGCAAACACCATGGATGTTGGCAGGGCTGTGCTTGTGCAGAATGAGCCGAGGACAAGACTGGATGCAGGGACATGGGGAACGATGGGGGTCGGTTTGGGGTATTGTATTGCAGCTGCAGTGACTGAGCCTAAACGACTCGTGGTTGCTGTGGAGGGCGATTCTGGATTTGGATTCAGTGCAATGGAGGTTGAGGTATGAGTAGCAACATTCTATCACACGTTCACAAACCAAATAGCGACAATTGACATGTTATTTGATTTAACTTGCATAAACGTATCATTAGTACCATTTGTTGCTTCCTACTGTTATTTACTTTTGCTATTATCATGCTGTTGTGAGCTGAAACTATCATTATCTGAGTTCAAGGAAAGAAAGGGTAGTCGATTGTGTATTCCATGTTATTACCAATAATGTCCGGACATGCTAGGCACCATCATCATACATTACAAACTGTAGCAACTCTACCAGCTCTTAGTATGATACTATCACATCATGCCAGCAAAATGGTCTAATGCATATGCAAAGGACCGTACATCACTCGGAGATGTGCTGACCCTTGGTGTAACTAGAAGTCCTAAAAATCCTTTATATCATTTTTTTATGGATCAGGATTGCAATGTTGTCTATAGGTCCATTTCCAAAGGTTATCCCCTGTTTTGAGCTATCCTTATAGTGATTCATCCTGATAAAGCTAGTCCAGGTAGTCGACACGCTACACTATACAATTATGCACTTCCACATTCTACATTTTGCAGTTGAACACAATTAAGCCTTCCACATTCTACATTTTGCAGTTGAACACAATTAAGCCATGTCCATCTATATTTGATCTTGATTGTACTTCTCTAATCTAGTGTCCCTAGGCACATGAACATACAGCTCCATACTACTCACAACTTCAGTATCCCATTAGTCCTAATTCACACATTTAAGTGAGCATAAAATTTAAGCATTTTACGTCAGGCTTATGTGTCTATATTGCCAATCCAGCAAGTGCATAAGTTTGCTTTTCGGGTACTTAGACTTATCTGTCAAACACCATATGCTTGCTTTGATTTATACAATTTAAACCCATGTTTAGGTTTCATTTTCAAGCCCCGAGGCTGTGATACATTTATTTTACTGTGATCTCCTGGATGTTGAAGTCTTATAGTTGCTTAGTTGTAAATGAAAAGAAGATTTGAACATGTCGTCTTTATAATTTTACCCCTTCGATAATTATTGCTGAGACATTTCTTAACTGTAGATTATTGGTTGTTACACTCAGTTATTTGCTAAAAGGGGCCTAAGCACGGAGATGCCATACACTTAGTTGCAAATGAAAAGAGAGTATTAAAAGCAGTTTGATACAACTTGACAGATCAATGGATATCAACTTTGCACATGTGCGAGTGAAACACCTTCGTAGAAGCGTGCAATGCGCAAAACAAAATATATTTTGTGGTTTTGATTGCATATGTCCTGGCTGACTATCCTGCCATAATCAGTAAATTAGTATAGACCCTGGAGGAGCGTTAGCCGGATAATAACCATCATTTCAAGGTGCATATGCAACCAGTTGTAGACCATAGCTTTTCTTGTGTAACATGCAATCCTTGCTGAGAAAAGCCCCTGCTCCATTAGTTGTCTTAGACAGGGCATACATTAGCTTGTGCAGAACGAGTCACATATAAGAATGGAGGCTGGGAAAAAGCAAAAAACATGTTGGTCTGTTTTTTTTCTGTTCCTACGCGAAAATTAGTCTCTCTTGGAGCAAGAAGTTTTTATTATTTTATTGAATGGCTGCAGAACATAGCTTTCTTTGATTTTGACTGCCAAATATCGCTCTCCTGAGTCCTGCTGATATCTGTATACCGCACTGTTTATTTTGCAGACATTAGTAAGGTACCAGCTGCCCGTTGTTGTAATTGTTTTCAACAACAATGGTGTCTATGGCGGTGACCGAAGAAGCCCCGAGGAGTTAACCGGGCCCTACAAAGACGACCCCGCCCCAACTTCTTTTGTTCCAGCTGCAGGTTACCATAAGATGATGGAAGCTTTCGGCGGAAAAGGTTACCTCGCCGAGGCACCAGACGAGCTAAAATCCGCACTTTCAGAATCGTTTCGTGCCAGGAAACCAGCGGTGATTAATGTTATCATCGATCCTTATGCTGGCGCGGAGAGTGGCAGGATGCAGCATAAGAACTGAATTTGCCGTATCGTACCACGACGGAGGTGCTGGGTGAATAATCGATGTCAATTCTCTTGGGCGGTCCGCTTCTTTATTCTCCTGGTCTGTAAACTTAGCTGGCGTTGCCTTCTTCTAGAGCAAGTGATCTTTGGCTCCTTGCCCATTCTGTAACGTTGACGCCTTGTATTGTTTTTGTGTACATGTGAGCATCACCATGAGTGCCATATACGGAGTAGTTAACATCTGTTTGAATTCTGAATAAAGTCCACACATAGTATTTTGAAACGGGTTCATGTATTTTTGTGTTGGTACTCAAGTTGTAAGGCGCGAATTTAGGCTTTCTGGAAACAATGGTTGTTCGGTTCATGTTTTGACTTGTGTACATATTATAAACATCCGTGTATCTTGTACTTGTGAGTTTTTAATATAATTCTAACTAAATGAGGGGTAAGCTGAGGAAAAATGTGCAAAAATTCATTGGCGTGTACTCTCTATTTGTTCCATAATTATTACTGTGGTTTTAGTTCAAATTTAAACTACAATCACGATAAGAATTATGGAAGCGGAGAGAGTAAAATCTAAAAATTATGATAGAGGGAAGTATGAAACTGAGCAAGTTTTTGCTAAGATTTCTTGAAAATATTGTTTTTAGCGTGTGTTTTTTTCTTTTGGCCCGACAAGAAGCCAAGGGATGCTGAGATACCCAAAAAATGGAAGCTCGGCTCGAGAGGGACTCGGGACTCATCAATCTCAGACCAGGCCTGCCGTATGACCTAGATCCAACGGCCTGCGCTTCTCCCCCTCTTTCTAACCAAACCCCGGTCCCCTGGCACTGCTCCGTCCAGTTCAGCCTCCCCCAAAACCTCGCCTCTCCTCCCCTCTCCTAGAAAGAACCACCCGGCGGCGGCGGCCGATATGATCAAGCGGCGGTTCTTCCGGCAAGACCACGGCGACAACAGCGCCACCTCCTCCTCCTCCTCCTCCTCCTCGGGCTCCGACTCGGACCCCGACCTCGCGGAAGAAGAGGAGGTCGCCGATGAGGAAGTGGAGGAACAACAGCAACAAGATGTAGAAGAAGCGGCCGATGAGGAATCAGGGGAAGATGAGCAGGAAGAGGAGGAACTAGAACAAAAACAGATCGAAGAGGAGGAGGGTGAGTTTCTTCTTCTTCTTTACATTGCTCTTGCTTGATGGGCTGATGAGTTGGGCACTGCAATACCTGATTTAAGGGCGCACATGCTTCGGTACTCTCATATAAATATTCTAATGAGTTAACAATTGTTACATACTCTGGACCGAATTGCTGGTTGATTTTCAGTGTATCCTTTGGATGTACTAGTTTTATAACTTGATAAAAGGTATTGTATCTGTAATGTGTATATCTGGATAATATTGTTGCACATACACGCATAGGAAGGATGATTCATGTTATTCCAACGTTCCAGTATATTATCTAAAATCAGTTGGAGACTTGGGAGCAATAATATACTACTCTACCAGAGAACTGTTAATTTGTTATATCTTCTGTCTGATAATATTGCTCTTATCCGCTTTAGAATCTAACTGTTGTTAGGGCCATTGATAATATGTATGACTGTATCCTTTGCATTTCTGTTGAATTTATGGTTTCACTATGGGCTTCAGTTGTTAGAATTTCAGGCCCATTTTGTATGTAAAGATTATGTTTCCCTTATTCGGTTGTTCCTGATTATCAGCTTCTGGATACCAAAGCGAAGACAGCTCTGGGCATGATGTTGACGGACCTTCTGTAGGTAGGTACTATTTGTTTTTTTCTTTATGTAGACTTCATATTTGAACCTTCTTACCTCAATTCATATTATGAGAGATCATTTCTAGATGTGGAGCTTTCAAGAATATAAGATATGATTTAGGCTGAGATACATGTTTCTTGTAGTAATGTAGATATTGTTATTATGATGGCATGCCATGTCAGTACACTTATGCCTTTTGTATTCATGTGCTGTGGTAAAAAACCTTGGGAATTAGTAGTGAGTCCGTAACATCATCTCTCGCTTTTTTTTTTCTTGTGTGGACATCTGTTTGTACAAAGCTTTATTTCACCGGCATATTCGGTTCTACTGAGACTTGAGACCTGTGTTCGTATTTTCGATCTTAGAATAACTCTAATCTCTTAGTGCCATCTGACAATATATCCATTTACTATTCTATGTATTTGCCTTCATACTTTGTTGGTCCTGGTGGTCTATGGCAATTAGGGACATCTGATGCGGTAGGCTGCTTCCTCATGGATTTCGATTTGGTAGTCAATGACCTTATGATGTGGTCCTGTAGGAATATATGTCTATGAAACTCTGTTTTATGTTGAAGCTATATATGGGTTTGCTACATGTTCAGATTCTTGATATTTGATAATTCCTGTTTGTTGGATCAACTCTGTTTTTGCCAGGAATATGAGTAATAGCAACAATTTGCATCCAGTTTCTCTTTAGCAGCTCATTAACCACTTTGGTGTGAATCATCTTTATCTAGTCATCCTGAGGAACACTGCATGTTGAATAGTTGTTAAATATTGTTGCAAGATCCAAGTATCTACTGTACCAATTTTACTGATGAAACACTCACTTTCAGATGATGATGATGATGATGACGAGAACAGCAGCCCGATGTATGAACAAGACAATGCCATTAATCTGCCTGTTAAGAAAGCTTTTTCACGTGTTAATGCTGATTCTTCCAAAGGTGCTGCCAATAAGGATGATCCTCTTGAGGCCGATTTCAATAACTATGTTCTGAAGTGCAAATCTGTGTATAAGTGCAAGCTTTGTCCTAGAATCATGTGCCTAAGTGAGGACATGGTCAGGGTGCATCTTGAATCAAAGGTAAGTAACTCAGAAGAAAGCAATTGTTTCCGTCCTATTTATAATGTTGAAGGGAGAAGGTCACATAGAGAGGAACAATCATCATAAACTAAATGCAAGAGTTGTCTATTGTAAACTGTAATTTTTATTCCAGTTTGTCTATTGCAGAGGCATGCTCGATCGAAGAAACTACTAGGAAATGGGAGGCTTAAGATGATGCTCAACAGTGACGGGGAGCTGGAGGAAGAGGCAGAAACACACGCTGAACGACATGCTCGAACCATAGCTCTTGCTCAGGTTTTTGCCCTATTTTTGAACAAACCTCTTGTTTCTTCTGACCAAAATATTTTAAAATTGAATTGGCATTCTGTATGGCTTTTAATTACTCTTGTTATACCTGTTAAATGTTTCAGCAAGTGCAAAAGCCAAAGAAGGATTCAGGCAGGCAGCGACAACTCCGGAGGAGGCAGAAGAAGGTATGGCATTATATCCTCTTGATTTGTATTAGCATGCATGCTGCACATATCGAAGGCTTCTAGGCGTCAATACTGAAAGGCCTAGTGAGCTCAAAGATTGTGCAATATCATAGTGTTATCGTCTCTATACCAAATGATCTCCAGCAGCATGCCTGCCACCGTGGAGGTCATTCATTCTAGGACAATAAACATTCCTAAGCAAAATAACCCAATTTATGTTTGCGTGTTGTTGTTGCATCGCTGCCCCTAAGGCTGCTTTCTGTGTGCACATATCGAAGGCTTCTAGGCGTCAATACTGAAAGGCCTAGTGAGCTCAAAGATTGTGCAATATCATAGTGTTATCGTCTCTATACCAAATGATCTCCAGCAGCATGCCTGCCACCGTGGAGGTCATTCATTCTAGGACGATAAACATTCCTAAGCAAAATAACCCAATTTATGTTTGCGTGTTGTTGTTGCATCGCTGCCCCTAAGGCTGCTTTCTGTGTGCACATATCGAAGGCTTCTAGGCGTCATACTGAAATGCCTATTGAGCTCAAAGTTTGTGCAATATCATAGTGTTATTGTCTCTATACCAGGTGATCTCCAGCAGCATGGCTGCCACCGTGGAGGTCATTCATTCTAGGACGATGAACATTATTTGCTAAACAATAATAGCCCAGTTTGTATCTGTGTGGTTTTGCATCGCAGTCTGTAAAGCTGGTTGGTGCTTGAGCACATAGATAGATTCTGATACTCTTTGCACTGGCGGTTGGTTTCTTACAGAGGTCCCGGAAACAGCTCGAGGAGAAGCAACAGCCTGAGGGCCCTGCTAAGGAAGGTGCTGCGAAACTGGAGAAGCCTGATAAGAAGAACAAAGGCGCAAGAGTGGAAAAGGAGAAGTCCGATAAGAAAGGTGCAAGGCCGGAAAAGGAAAAGAAGTCTGATAAGAAAAGGCGCAAGACTGAAAAATGAAGGTTCTGATTTTTTTTTCCGTTGCTTCCTCAACCGCTGTATGTTTTGTGACTTTTAGTAGCGGGACCGTCGATGCTTTTTTCCAAGTTATTACTCTTCCGGTATGCAAGGCGGTGGCAAGTTTGTTGAATCTGTGAGATATATATAGAATTTAAAAAAGGAAAAGAAAGTCGTCTTGTTTCTTTAGCTTTTCTCGTTTCTTATTTATCCAGAAAGTGCTGAGAAGACTGGACCCAGAAAGGACTTTGCATTTTTTATTTAAAAGAAGACTTGGATGGAGATCTAGTTGGCAGTTGAGTCGTCGTTCTGGGAGAACGGTTGCCTATCTTTCGGTGAGACAAGATGAAGAACCAAACCTCTCTGTACTGGAAAGTGTTTCATCTCAAGGAGGTGCGGGAGAATGGGATCCAGGCCAACCTGCAACTCAATCGTGTTGTTGCCGGCTGGCCAGTTTTGGGAAGCCCACAAGAGCTCGAAAATGATCACCAAAAGCGTCTCCTTTCAAAGCAAAATCTGACCATAGCCAGACCAAAACATCTGACTTCTTCCCAAAGAAACCTAGGAAACGACATCATCTAATTTTCCACAAGTGATCTTGCTCAGAATATGTTGAGATGTAAAGGCAAATGAACCAAACAGTAGGAATAACTAACTGGCAGAGTAGATAGAAGTCCATTGATGTAAGCCAAGAGCAAATACACCATTGCATAGTTCGACACTAACAATCATCTAAAGAAAGATACTAGTACTATCTGTCAAAGAAGTCAGCTGCATCATGTCATGCCATATTAGTTGAATAACTTGCAGAAAATGGGCAGTAGATAGAAGTCCGCAAAGTAGAGGATTAAATCCTACGATGCTACTTCAGACATGTCACGCGGAGGTCAACTTCTCAAAATTACACAGCTAAATCCTACAATTCTACTACTTCACAAAAGACGGAGCCTGAACCAATAACACCAAGCCGTTCCTGCATCTCAGCCGCCGGGACACCACTCTAGGTACCTGCGGAACAATGAGCATCACCTGTAAAACAATTTAGCACTAGGACAAAACCAGCGACACTAGACAAAATGAACACTAGAATGAGACGAAAGTAATACAAGCATAATTAGTCTCTCAGTAGAAGCTAAAAAGATCAGAGAAAGCGATCATGGTATCTCCTTCTGTCCAAAATCCACCCAGTTTTTCCAGTATGTATACAGTATTAAAACACAACATGGCCACTAGTGCAATGGAAAACATTAGAACGTGAATGTGACAATGCCATTTTTATGCTGGATCTAGTCGTGTCACTTTGATCATGTGGTCAGTATAAACTACGAGGCATCCATCGAAGAAACTGGAACTCACACAAACCATATCACATTATAAGTTAGCAAAATGTAGCTTGGAGCAGGCTTGAACTAGTAGAAAACATTATGAGCAGTTAACAACCAATTAAAGGACTTGCAACATTACCTGCTGTACCGATTCATCAGATTAGCATATCTAACCGGACATTCATCTTATGTATTGTGCAAGAGTTCAGCTCCGGTAGTTCAGCACCAACACCCATTTCTACAATCATAACGCAAACAATCAATGATACAACAATGAAAAGATATTACCTACAATGAAAAGGCATGCTATTACCTGCAGTATAGACACTTGAAAATGGTCGAAAGACATAGGGTAATTCTTTGAAGTCTACAGGAAGTTTCTTGGCCTGCATTGACTCTGTCTCCCTCTTCCATATCTGCGCTCTGTGAGCAGAAACAGAGACGGACGAAGCCCACCACCCTCCGACAACATAATCCATCCATCCAAATGTAATGGAATCACAGCTCGGTTCTGCCTATCCAAATCAAACTCAAGGATGGCGTTCGATTTCGCATAAAGCAACCAATAAAGCGATCGCCCAGCCAAGGCGCCTGACTTGGGCCTGGTCAGAGAAAATGCGCGTAGAAGTGGCGTCGATATCTGAAAGATCACCATGCGCCTCGGTATCCAATCGAGGAGTAAAGAGAAGAAACCGCTCGTGCATGGCGTCCCTTCATGGCTTCATGCAGTGCAGCGCACAAGCACCACCTGGAACTGGAAACGGTCGCTGTCTCCGACAGCAGCAGTAGGTGTGCTCTTACATCCCGCAAAGAAAGAACACCAACGGTGACATGGACTCTTCTTTTCCTTGTTGCGTCTTTCTACTCAGCTTCGGTTCCAGTAGGTGTGCTGGTGCTCACACTGGGGACCGTGGTCACTGTACTGGCGCTGAGGGCGCGCTCGAGGGCATCCACGACCTCAGTCATGGACGGCCGGTCGACACCAACGGGGCCGACGCAGTCGGCGGCGAGGTAGCCGACGTAGGCGAGCGCCTCCCACTCGTGTGGCGTCGGCGCGGGAAGGCGTGGGTCGAGCACACGGACGACGTCGTCCGCGAGGATGTGAGGCACGGCGAACTCGACGACGTTCTTGGGCGTCACGCTCTCGGCATACCGCTGCACTGCGCGGCAGCCGGATAAGAGCTCCAGGAGAACCACGCCGAAGCTGTACACGTCGCTCTTGTCCGTCTGCGGTTGGTAGTACTCCGGGTCCAGGTACCCCACTGTGCCACCCGCGTATAATGGGTACTGCAGGTCGCTGCCCTTCAGGGCCAATGAATGCCCGAAGTCGGCGATCTTCGCTGTCCACGAGTCGTCGAGGAGGATGTTGGCCGACTTGATGTCACGGTGGATGGTGGGCCGCTCGGCATACACGTGCATGTACTCGATGCCGCGTGCGGCGTCCAGCGCGATGCCCAAGCGGCTGCACCACGACATTAGAGGCGGGGCCATGGGGCTCCGGTCGTGGAGCTGCTCATAGAGGCTGCCGTTCATCATGAAATCGTGCACGAGCACGCGCTCGCCGGACTCTGAGCAGCACCCGAGCAGGCACATGATGTTCTTGTGCCTGGCCCGCGTCAACGCGGTCACCTCCGAGTTGAACGCCGTCTCATGGTAGGTGGTCAGCACCGCGATCTTAGCCTTGTTCTCAGCCCGCTTGATCGCCACCTCGCGCCCATCGGGGAGGGTGCCACGGTAAATGGACCCAAAGCTCCCGGACCAGATCCGCAGGTTGCCGGAGAAACCATGCGTCGCCGCTCGTAGCGTGTCCAGTGAGATGTAGTACGCCCCACTGGGCGCACTGACCGGCAACTTGCTTTTGGTCCTTTTTTGTATAGATATAGAAATGGTGTACGGAAAACTTCTGCAGTATAAATCTGAACACCAACATTTGAATCTTGATAGGCAGAGTCCTCTCTTGGTGGTTTTCAGCTCCGGTATCTTTGACATCTAAAGATATAGACAAAACTATTTAGTCTGTTTGAGAATCGTACCATGTAGTAAGATTTGTAATAAAAAGTTGCTTTTCACAAACCTAATGATTTTTATGTATTCGTTGAAAATCGTGCATATATATACAAAAATGGAGTATGCCATTCTGTTTTCTCTAAAAATAACAAAAGAATCGGGCGGCCTATTTTTGTTTAACTGTAGTAACAAAGTGTGCGGTGAAAAGAAAACTACTGTATATTTTGCTATTTTGAAAAGCAACAAGGTTCTAATAAATAGATCAGGGAAGAATTCACCTTATGAGAGTTCGTCTGTCCTCGTTCTTTAGGTGTACCTTCATGCAGCTCATCACTGGAAGCGTTGTCTATCTGTTGAACAACCAACCACTTATCACCACACCCAGCAGCTCCGAACAACAAGAAGATATCAAAAAATAAGGTAGCGTTCGGAAGCCATGTACCAAGAGTATACTTACATGTGCTGCTAATGAACTCATGCCCATGTTCTCTGCCTTAGTGGTTTTCAGCTCTGGTATCTTTGAGATCTAAAGATATAGGAAAATGATTTAGTTTGTTTGAAAATTGTACCATAAGTTTTGTCATAAAAAGTCGGTTTCACAAATTTCTTAATTTTCACGTATTCATTGAAAACCGTGTATACAAAGTGGTGTATGCCATTCTATATTTTTTTGTAAAATAACAAAGAATCAGAGGACCAATTTTTGTTTTGAAATATAGATGAGAAACTTTAGCTACAGTAACAAAGTAAGGGGGTAATACACATGATATTTTGCTCTTTTTAAATCAACAAGGTTTTGTGAGTAGATTAGGCGAGAACTCACCTCGCAAGAGTTCGTCTGTCCTCGTTCTTCAGGGGTACCTTGAGGAAGCTCCTCATCACTGGAAGTGTTATCTAACTGTTGAACAACAACCACTTTTCACCACACCGAGCAGCTCGCAACAACAAAAAGATCTTGAAAATCAGGAAGGATTATGATGCCATGTACCAAGAGTACACTTACTTTGTCTGCTAATGAACTACTCATGCCAACTTCAATAGACCCGATGATACTCTCCACTTCATGAATCCTATCGATGATCTGCTGTGTATCTGGTCTCTTCCGTGGGTTACATTCAATACACTCCATCCCTATCACCGCACATATTTTTACTTGTTCCAACAGATGAGTGTCTCCATTAGATTTTTTCAACCTATTCTTCCACATTTCAAGTACCTGCGAGGTTCACTCGTGAGAAATAGTTATGAAAAGATGTAGTAACATGTTTTACTTATGGGAAATTAAAGTAGGGCATGTAAACATTCATTTTTTGCTTGACATAAACAGAAGTAGATATGAGATCTAGTATTTTCCTGCAAAGAAAAACGTATGTGAAAAACGTGGTTCATGCCCTTTTAGTTTCGGCTTCCCATTTTCTAGAGCAAATAAGTCCCTTAAGAAACCGCAGTTCTTTTAATTTTGGTTTGCATGTTTAGAACTATTTTGAACCTTGGTCAAAAAATGTTACTCTTCACAACAAACTTTTAATATCTGAGTAACATCTCAAAACGGAAAGAAAGTGAGCATGCAAACTGAGAGAGTAACATAAACATTTTGAAATCAAGACTATTATGGGACGTCATATGTACATAGTACTATTCTTACATCCTCAAGTTCAACATATCCCTTCTCTCCTGTCAATATCTCTATAATTATAACACCAAGACTATATATGTCTAACTTAAATGTGATTCTTCCACTGTAGGATTCTGGTGCAAAATATCCTCTGCAAGAAAAAAAATATCAACCCAATAAATGAACTGATCAGAGGAAAAATCTAATATAACTCACTCCTAATAGAAAGTAGTGAAAGTTTTGAAATTGTTTTAACCAACTTACATAGATCCACATAGTTTTGAAGTAACGGTCTGGCTTTGCTTTTCATGGAAACACTTTGAAAGACCAAAGTCAGCAATTTTCGGTGACATGTTAATATCTAGCAGTACGTTAGCAGGTTTTAGATCCAAGTGAAGAATATAATTACGGTGAAGATAATGTAAACCTTCACAAATCCCTTTGATTATTTGATAGCATATTTTCCACTCAAGTCCACAAGCTGCATCTATAAAGGGAAGACGAGAAGAGGAGTTCAGAAATGTTTTTTTTAAGATGTTTGTCAAGGTACTTGAAGTCCTTAATTTATTCGGTCTGGCGAGTAATTTATGGCATATGCTTGAAACATCTTCAATTAGTAAATTAAAGATGGAAAGAAACATTCGGTCTTACCTCCTATATAATTATTAAGACTCCCATTACTCAAATATTCAAAGCATAGTAACCTTTGTTGTATTTCTGCCATAACAAATTTTCCATTGTAGTTTGCAGCTTTCCCCTGCGTGTCAGAACAATACCCAAAAAACCTTACTATGTTTTTGTGTTTCACCTTCATCAAACATTCAACCTCTTTGTGGAATTTGCTTTCGTGCATATACGTGTTCGACAATTTCTTGACAGCGACCGTCCCATTCGCAAGCATTCCCTACAGTCACAACATGCCTTGTGAGCACGCGGACTTAAAAGATCAACTATGGTAAAATGTAAGACTGACTCCGTTACGACTCGGGAGTTCTCACACCTTATAGACCACGGCGAACCCACCACTGCCGATTTCCCGGTCTTGAGAGAAATCATTTGTAATTTCTTTTAGAAGTGATAATGGCAGATCAGTCGGCGTTTCCTCTTCGTCAAGTAGTATGCGCTTCAGGATATCGTGTGCACTACTAGCAGCAGAATCCATTTGCGCATAATAAGGAGGGTACCCTTGAGACAACAAAGAAAAAACATATCATATATGGAAGGAGAGAGATACAGATACATATTTTCTAGGACAGTCTCCATAGCAAGGATGGGTGAGATTGCAACAGAGCCCAGGAATCATACTTTTCACATGTTCACTCATCAGGTTCTTTAATTAATTAAGCTAGTGATCGGAAGTGCGGCCCTTTGAGTATTGGAAGTGGAGCTCAACCATCGAAGTGCATACCTGGTTCTGCTGGAGATTTAATCCTGCAAGTGGTCTACAGATTTAACGGCACTGCAGGTGTCCAGAGAGAACTGTGTTTGGAACCTGCATGAAAGAAGATGTGAGCATATATACCAAGTACTGAAGATTTGCAGCATTGATAGGCTATTCTGATGTGATCAGAAATAAGAAATTGAGGAGCAGTTACCAGAACTAAGAAAAGAGCATGTCCATTGGCCTGACTGATATTGAAACTCAAGCTAGAAATACATGTTGTCAAATTACGGAGATGAATAGATAGTTCTTATCCCCGTGCGAACGCTACTCTTCCATACATAACTGAGTATATATTTCTTCAAGAGAAATCAGGAATTCTTTTTGCCTGCTATAGCTGAGCATAGTTGAACCGTGAAGTAAATTCAAGTAGATATAAACCGAATGGAAGACCGGTAGGTCTTGCAACTAGGAACAGAACTGAACGGGGGCAGAACAAGCTTTTGAGCTATTTCATCCATAGACAGGGTACGATTTTCAAGATTAGACTCCAGGACAGTAGCAAACCAACCTGGTAATAACGATGGAGGGCGCCGGTGAGAAGATGCCTCCTAGATCTGAAATCAACTGGTAATAACGGACGCTTAGCCTGCTTTGGGGAGACTATGAAAGAGGTACGGAAAAGGGGGGGAAGCTAGGAAGGAGACGACGAAGACGTTCTCCATTGTGTAGCGCTCAATCAACAATTAGAAACGCGTAAAAAGGAATCATCTCTAATTCTCCTCAATTAGACGATGAAGACGTTTCAACAACTCTGCACAATCTCCTCTTCTCCAATTCTCTAAAACACTAAAAAAAATCGATATGGGCTGCTTTTCTCGCACTTGTACCCAGCTAATCAGTCACGCATTATTGTCTCCTCCCTTTTCACTTTTGTAGCAGCATCGAATAGCTTTTCCGTAAGAGCATCTTTTAGTGAAAAATGGTACCTGACGATCAACTGTTAGATTTATAGGTGTCGTGGCTCATGTACATACCCATACCCATCTAGTCTAATAAATACTAAAATCTCAAGATCCATTTACTATGACAACTTGCGAGCTAAGTAGAAGACAAAGTTTAGTCTCACATTGTTAATTGGGAAATAGTTAGACCAGCTTATAAGGTGAGTTATTCCACTCCCACTAAGTGAGTGGGAAGAGGAGTTCACGCGCACTCCTCCTCCGTCACCGCCCGTCTCGTCCGCACGCGCGCGGCGCGTTTCGTAAATCGAGTTCGAGTTAGAAACTCGTTTTGTGAAAGACTAAATTTTAGAATGGTGTACCAGCTGTTGGGTACGTGTCAACATTCGTGTTCATGTTTAACGCGTATCACCATGTGGCGACTCAGTCGGCTCACCTCCCAGGCTATAGAGGAAGAGATAGAACAGATCTAGACACAACTAGTTTTTTCTCTGTCTCTCTCGTCTTGTTCCTCTTGCTGCGCTGCTCTCTAGGCTTCCCCATTCTGGCAGATGCGTGCACTGTCGTCCGGAAGAGCAGGCCTCCGAAACCCTGTCCGTCGAGATCTGTACCAGAAGACGGACGATAAGATTTTTGGGGAGCGTCTTAGCACGACTGCTCGCCTCCGTTCGCGTGTCCTTCTTCATCAACCGACGACCTCAACAGCACCATGGTCGACATTGATAAGGACCAGGCTGCTATTGCGGTGCTGACCTTCCCGGTCAACTTGTAAGTGTTATTCCTCTTTTTGTATGCACTAGTTCTTGCTAGATTTCTAGATCTACTAGACGTGGTTGTTTGGTTGCATGTGTTTAGATCTGCTAGTACTTACATGATATTGATTTCGGTAATTAATCTCGTGCGAAATTTTCCTAATACTCTAACAATCCAAAAACCTTATATTTTTAGGTAATTTTCGTCTTCTGTCTTTGCTGCTGCGCTCAAACCGAGACCATTTACGAGTGCTCATTTTAAGAGATGGCAAGGAAAAACCCTCTTATGGCTCACTGCTATGAGCATAGAAAAAGTTACAGATGGCACTCCTAGAGATCCGTTTACTCTCGAAGAAGAGAGAACGTTCAGGGAAGTCACTGTACTTTTTGTGGGCTCCGTACTCAATGTGCTTGGAGATAAGTTGGTTGATGCATATATGTATATTCATGATGCCAAGGAACTATGGGATGCGCTGGACGCTAAGTTTGGTGTTGCCGATGCTGGTGGTGAACTGTATGCTATGAAACAGTTAAATGACTACAATATGGTTTAAAAACGATCTGTAGTGGAACAAGCTTATGAGCTATAGATGATGGCAAAAGAACTCGAACTCAAGTGTGTGCTCCTGGATAAGTTTGTCGCGGGATGTATTGTCGCTAAGCTTCCCCCTTCATGGAGGAACTTTGCCACTTCTCTAAAACATTAGAGGCATGGGCTCTCTATTGAGTACCTCATTGGCTCTCTAGATGTTGAAGAGAAGGCGAGGGTAAAAGACAAATACACTAGTGGAACCGATGAACATTCTGCTGCCAATATGGTATAGAAAAATGCCCACAAGTCCAAGGGAAATAACAAAGTCTACTAGACTACCAACTTCAAGAAGAAGAAGGGGCAGAACAAGAAAAAGAAAGAACCTTGCTGGGTGTGTGGCGAAATTGGCCACTGGGCTCATCGCCGCCCACAGAAGAAATGCAAGGGTCAAGCTAGACAGAGTTCTAAATCTGTCAACATGGTCATTGGCAATACTGATATAGGATCTTCAGGTTCTGGGTACGTTAATTTGTTATCTATTTTCTATCAGTATTTCAACCCACAAAATAGTGGGTTGATATAGGTGCTAATTTCCATGTGTGTGCTGACATTTCCCTATTCACCTCTTACCATACTCGAGGTTTCTCAGTCATGATGGGGAATGGGTTACATGCTACTGTTCTTGGTGTTGGCACGGTAGATATGAAGTTTACTTCAGGCAAGATCCTGCAATTGAAGAACGTGAAGCATGTCCCTTCTATCAAGAAGAATCTTGTTAGTAGATCTCGTCTTATGAAAGATGGGTTTAAGTTGATATTTGAGTCCAACAAAGTTGTACTGTCTAAGTATTGAACCTTTGTTGGAAAAGGCTATGAATGCGAAGGCATGTTCCATTTTTCATTAGTAGACTTTTATAATGATGTTGTGAACCATGCATGCACTACTAGTAATGTGACTAATGTTTGTTATTCACGACTTTGTCATATTAATTTTGGTTGTATGTCGCGGCTTGCTGGTATGAGTTTAATTCCGAAATTCACTATTGTAAAAGGCTCTAAGTTCCATGCTTGTGTTCAAGCAAAACAGCCTCGCAAGCCTCACAAGCATGCAGAGGAAAGAAACTCGGCACCTTTAGAGCTCATACATTTAGATCTATGTGAGATGAATGGTGTATTGACAACTGGTGGAAAAAATTTCATGACTTTGATTGATAATTCTAGTAGGTATTGTTATGTACATCTCTTAAGAACTAAAGATGAGACTTTAGATTTCTTTAAAATCTATAAGGCAGAAGTTGAAAATCAACTTGAGAGAAAGCTCAAAAGAATTTAGTCTGATCGTGGTGGAGAGTATTTTTCTAATAAGTTCAATTTATTCTATTTATAACATGGTATTATATATGAGAGGATGCCTCCCAATTTCCCTTAATCCAATGGGATTACTGAGAGGAAAAACCAGACTATAACAAATTTGGTTAACACCATGTTAGACACTGTCGGTTTATCCAAGGAATGGTAGGGGGAAGCTATATTGACTTCATGTCATGTCCTAAACCGAGTTCCAACTAAGAATAAGGAGATTACTCTATTTGAAGAATGGGAAAAGAAAAGGTTGACACTCTCCTACTTACGAACTTGGGTTTGTTTGGCAAAAGTGAACATGCCAATGATGCATGTAAAATGCATACCTAAACTTTGTAGTTGGTTAACATGTTTTCCTACATATTTGCATCATATATAATGTTATATCCATGTTTTATATTGATTTTTGGAGATTTACTAATGATCCCCTTTATTTTGGTTATAACCCTGCAGGGCAGAAAACCCTGTTTTCAATGTTTTTGATGTTTCGAGACCTATATAAAGTTAAATGGACCTGCACTTTTGGGAATGCCAATATTTATCCACGAGAAGCTTCTAGAGCACTGGAATCTCACCAGGAGGGCTAGGAGGCCCAAGATAGGCCTGGTGGCGCGCCCAACCAAGGTGGGCACGCCACCTATGCTATCTCCCTCCTCGGTCGTCCGATCGCCTTGATTCTTTCGCCCATGAAGTTCGCTTGACCTAAAAATCCCTATATAAGGACCCCCGGGGGGTCCTCGGGGAGAGAGACGAGAGGCCACTAGAGACAAAAACACCACCAAACAGAGTCAGATTCGACGAAGATTGGAGGGGGAAACTCCGCCGGAGCCATCTCCGAGGAGATCTCCACCCTCTCCAACATCTCCAGCTTCATCAGCATGATGAAGAGGGAGTAGTCCACCTTCGGGCTATGGGTTTGTGGTAGTAGATTGATCTATTTCTCTCTTGTTCTTCATAGATCTAGTACCATATGAGCTGCCCATTATGGTCATATTTGTAATTTCTATATGGTGGATCTTTGTTCTATGATTTGATATTTGAGTTTGGAATCTATTTTGTGTAAGATGTTTTAATAGATGCATATCATGCACCCCATTCTTCATTGCTTGTTTTGATCCAACTTGTATGCAAGAACTTGTATGTGGAGAAGTGTGTGTTAGATGGAGTAGCATGGGGTGGAGATTGAATTGTGACACATAATATTCAAGATCTACTTTGGTTTTTACCTTTCTCTTGCTGCCTCACTAGGGATAAAGTGAAATCATGTGCTATAGTTATCACGTGATAGTGTGATGACCTTGTTAGATCAAGGTAGCATATTCGTATTTCAAACATCATATAATATTGCTTAAAGCTATACTCTGATTTGGTCTTAAATCAAGATTACATGGAGATTTCCCTTTCTTGAGGAGTATAAGAGAGAGATTATTCCATCTCAATATTGGAATGTGATGCCCATAATAATTCCTTTTATCAAGCACTTATAGAATTTTCATTAATCTTTATCATTGATGAATTGTTTTGTGATCACTGCAACTTAAAAAGAGAGTAGACAAGTGAACCCATGAACCCCGGTCCGATTTTTATCATAAGAAAAACCTTTCCATTGCATCTACTATCATTTATATTTTCTGCAATTTATTATTTCGAAAATACAAAAAATACTTTCTCTACTTGCAATCACCCATAAAAACTCAAAAACAACTCTACTATCTTCCATATCATCTAGTTTGTATTCCTTTACTTTATTTACTTTGTTTTATATTTTATTTAATAATACTAATACGAAACCTTGTGCTTGAAAACCACTTGGTGGAGTTGGGGACACAAGACAAATTATTTTACTTTACAGGTTGCTTGAAGAGGAGAAGACAAATATCCACGCAATTCCCGGAGAGTTCGATATAAACCCTCGAGTCACCCTTGTGGGCAAAAGAAGCTTGCTACAACACTCTGCACTTGGAGTCCCAACCAAAAGTGGCTGCATTTGTGGCCATCATCCAATCAACAAGAAGCGTAAGTTTGGACCGAAAAGTGTGGATTATGTCTTTCTTGGCTATGCTTCTCACATTATTGCTTATAGATTTCTTGTGGTGAAATCTGAAGTGGATGGCATGAGTACCATTTATAATCAAGAGATGCTACATTCTTTGAGGATATATTTCCTATGATGGATATGCTTAGCATATCTAATGAGAAATATGATCCAATTCCTGAACCTGAAACTCCCATGGAGACTGATGAACAATCAGATGATGAGAGTTCAGATTTGGATGAGGATGACAATAAAGCTCCCACAAGGAGCAAGACACAAAGGACGGTAATGATTTCATTGTGTACCTAGTGGATGGCACTCTCACTACTATTTCAGAAGCTTTTGCATCTCCAGATGCAGACTACTGGAAGAAGCGGTTCAAATCGACATGGATTCCATCTTTGCTAAGACTAGCCCCAATGGGGGTATCATAGGTAGTATCATGCATGCCATGTTGGCAAAATTCTGACATGGCATGCTAATTAATGATGAAAGATATTATGTTGGTATCATAGGTAGATACGGTATCATAGCACACAGAACTAAAAAAACTAATTCCAAATAAATCTTGTACATAATTTTACATTGAGATTCTACAGAACAATAAATACACTAAGACTATGAACTACTATATAATACTATGCATTGTGGAGATGGTATCATATACTAGTATCATATACGTGATACTACTATATGATACTTCCCATTGTGACTAGTCTAATGGAACATGGGAGATATCTGAACGTCCGTATGAGTGTAAACCTATAGGATGTAAATGGGTATTTAAAAAGAAGCTTAGAGCTGACGGTACTATTGAAAATTACAAAGCTCGGCTTGTGGCTAAAGGCTATACCAAAAAAGAAGGCAAAGATTTCTTTGATACTTACTCTAGATTGAGCACAATTCAAGTACTACTATCACTGGCTGCCTCTCATGGTCTTCTCGTTCATCAAATGGACGTTAATACGACTTTTCTAACTGGAGAGTTCAACGAGGAAATTTACATGGAACAGCCTGATGGTTTTGTACTAGAAGGTCAAGAAATAAAGGTCTCAAACAAGCTCCTAAACAATGGCATGAGAAGTTTGAAAGAACTTTGATATCTATGGGCTTTGTTGTAAATGAAGCCGACAAATGTGTATACTACCACCATGGTGGGGGTGAGGGAGTTGTCCTATGTTTGTATGTTGATGACATATTAATTTTCGGGAGAAGTCTCAAAGTGATTAATGAGGTTAAAAACTTCTTGTCTCAATGTTTTGAGATGAATGATAATAGACAAGCTAATGTTATCTTAAACATGAAGCTACTGAGAGATGAGAATAATGGGATTACACTTGTGCAATCACATTATATGGAGAAGGTGTTGAGCGAATTTGGATATGATGATTGCAAATCCTCTCCCACACCTTATGATCCTAGTGTGTTGCTTCGAAAGAATCAAAAGGCAACTAGAGATCAATTGAGATACTCTCAGATTATTGGCTCACTTATGTATTTATCTTGCGCTACGAGGCCTAACATCTTGTTTGATGTAAGCAAACTTAGCCGATTTGTGGACAACCCGGAAGATGATCACTAGCATGATCTTGAGAGAGTAATGTGCTATCTAAAGGGAACAATGAGCTATGGAATTCATTATACCGGGTATCCAAGAGTACTTGAAGGATATAGTGATATGAACTAGATATCAGATGCTGATGAGATAAAGGCCACAAGTGGATATATATTCAGTCTTGGTGGTGGCGTTGTTTCATGGAAGTCTTGCAATCAGACCATCTTAACAAGGTCAACTATGGAAGAAGAACTCACAACATTAGATACTGCGACTGTTGAAGTTGAATGGCTTTGTGAACTCTTAACCGATTTGCCTATGGTTGAAAAACCAATACCGGCAATCCTCATGAACTGTGACAACCAAACTGTGATTGTCAAAGTGAACAGTTCTAAGGATAATATGAAGAGTTCAAGACATGTAAAAAGAATACTGAAGTCTATCAAAAAGTTGAGAAACTCCGGAGTTATAACATTGGATTATGTCCAAACGGCTAAGGATATGGCAGATCCTTTTATGAAAGGACTATCAAGAAATTTGATAGAAAATTCATCGAGGGAGACGGGCTTGAGACCCACATGAGTTGTTTAGGGGGTAACCCAACCTATGTGATCAGAGATACCATGAATTAGGACCTAAGAAAACAAACTGAAACAACCGAGTTGAGAGAAACTTTTAATACTCTCACTCCGTTGCAGATGCAATTCTCTCATAGTATACTGTTAGGAAGGTTGATTATATCTTAATATGTTCTATTTGTCTCCTTGGGAGCAAATACGCTGTCCTATAGACCGATCTTGAAAGAACCCACCTATATGAGCTACACTATTGGTCAAAGTGTATGAGACTTGGGTGAATCTCTAGGAAGCTCATGAAAGGCCGAGGAATATGACTTATAACCTCCACCCGAGGGGTAGCCTATGGCAGCCAAGTACCGGTAACGACATTGAGTAAAATTTGTTGCACAAGACTGACAATTTAAGACATAGTCCATTGTTCAGTTGTAGTCAAGCGTATTTCTTTGTCTAGGTGGAAGTTCAACTTAACAGTGTCCACTGAACTACAGATATATTTAATATTGATTGGAACTAATGAGCCATATGATGTGCCTCTAAGATCTCACTAGTAGAGAAAGGCTTATGGATAGATTCATTATCAGTGGAGCTTTTTTTTGAATATGCTCCACTGATAATTATCAGTGGCGCATTTAAAAATATGCTCCACTGATATTTTGTTTAACCAATGGCACACATCTAAAAAAATACGCCACTGATAATGTGGGCTCGGCACCCCGGAGGGCTATGGACCAAATGTCAATGGCGCATATGTCCATATGCGCCATTGATATATGCTCATCAATGGCGCACATGTGATTATTGGCTCAACACGTATCGAGCTCGTTGGGGAACCCCAAGAGGAAGGTACGATGAGCACATCAGCAAGTTTTCCGTCAGTTATGAAACCAAGGTTATCGAACCAGTAGGAGCAAGGAAACACCTCCAAGGTGTTGTTTCCAACTTGGAATCCCGCACAACACAACCACAGAACTTTTCCCCCAACTTACAGTGAGGTTGTCAATCTCACCGGTTTTGCTGAAAACAAAGGATTACACGTATTGTGTGGAAGATAGTAGTTTCTTGCAGAAAGTGAACAATAAACAGTAAATAGCAGATTGTAGATTGATGGTAAAAGAATGGACCGGGGTCCATAGTTCACTAGAGCTAATTCTCCTTAAGATAGTTGACATGTTGGGTGAACAAATTACAATGGGGCAATTGACAGACACCGAGAAAGCATACATGCATATACTAATCATCTTGACTCCTACGAGATTTGATTGGAAATTACAACATTATACATAGACCATAATCCAACTACATCTATGACTAATAATCCACCTTCAGGTTATCATCCGAACCCCCTCCAGTATTAAGTTGCAAGCAACAGATAATTGCATTAAGAAAAGTGTGTAAAGTAAACAATACGATTGTTCTATGAACAAAGGATTGCCGTTTTCTCCCTAGTAGCAACAACACACCTAGTCCCTTAGAGATTTCTGTCACTTCCCAGATTCCTAGAGGCATGAACCCACTATTGAGCATAAATACTCCCTCTTGGAGTTGCTAGCATCTACTCGGCCAAGATAGCTACTAACAACGGAAAGCATGCAAGATCACAAATAACATAGACATGATAGAATCAATAATCAATCTGAAATAGCATCTCAATATCCATCGAATCCCCGCAAACACAACATGTAAGATTACAAATAGATGATCTTGATCATAAACAGAGCTCACAAGATCTAAACATGGTAGCACAAATGAGAAGAACCAACCATCTAGCTACTACATGGACCCATAGTCCAGGGATGAACAACTCACGCATCACACCGGAGGCAGTCATGGTGATGAAGAAGGCCTCCAGGCTGATCTCTCCCCTCCGGTAGGGTGCCGGGAAGAGCTTCAGATCCCTCCCAATCTAGGGATGGAGATGGCGACGGTACAGACTCTTTCGTGGAATTTTGATCAGGTACTTAGGGTTTTCATCCCGGAGGCAATATATAGGCGAAGGGGCAAGGTTGGTGGAGTGCCAGGGGGCCCACACCCCCTGGTGGCGCGGCTACCGCTGGTTGCGCCACCACCAGGTGTGGCCGCCCTGGTTCACCTATTCGTCTCCCCTCCGTACTCTGTATTCCTTGTGGTGAAATATTGACTTGGGATTTTGTCCGGTCCAATTCCGAGAATATTTCCTTACTAGCTTTTCTGAAACCAAAAATAGCAGAAAACAGGCAACTGGCACTGTGGCATCTTGTTAATAGATTAGTTCCAGAAAATGTGTAAAAATACTCCAAAGTGTGTACAAAACATAAGAAAGTAAATATAAAACAAGCATGGAACATCAAAAATTATAGATACGTTTGCAACGTATCAACATCCCCAAGCTTAACTCCTGCTCGTCCTCGAGTAGGTAAGTGATAAAAAAGAATAATTTTTTAGGTGACATGCACGATCATAATCTTGATCAAGGTATTTATAACATTGATAGCTGGGATCATAGTACTTTAACATAGCATGAAAGATATAGTTCTAACAATAAGCATATCAACTATGTTGTAACATGAAAATGTACAAACAAAAGATTCATGAATAACAATGCTTTGAAAGACGTTTGTTTGTTTCACATATAGAAAACATAATGAGAATGGTATTCAGCTTGTCCCTCGTAGTGTAGCAAAACATAAATGCATAGGACACCTTCAAAGTTCATAAGGGTGACTAGATACAAGTAGTTTAAGAACAAGCAATATAAACATTATGAATCAATCAACAAGTCTTGGGACAATGCACATTAAACTAAGAATGGCCACTATGATATCTCAATAGGTGCATAAAGATAGAAGATGGAGACTCAACATAAAAAGTAAAATAAAGGCCCTTCATAGAAGGAAGCAGGGATTCAAGTCTCATAAAGAGATTCCAAAAATTATGGTACTTATTAGCTTTCAGCTCTCATTGCCCCTATCATAAGCATATTTAGGTGGTTAAGGTTAAAGTGAACAAATATGAGGATATGCTTGACAAGTTATAAGCTGAAAATCTCATTCCCCTTACTTACGAGTACCGTTCCTCATTCTACTCAAGTTTAGTCACAAGTAAGTTCTTGCCATTGTAAGTACATGTGTATCATAGAGAACTGCCAACGGGGTACCCCTTGCCCGATGATACGGAAGAATCCCCATATCAAAATGACAAGGAAAGCAGACAATGAGCATCTCAGCATCCTTTTATTTCCTATTTGCATCGGCCTCATTTTTAGTCTTTTTTTCCTATTTGCATAGGCTTTTTTTATAGAGGATGCTTCATAGATTGCTCACTATGGTTATGCTGCAGGTTTCCACCATGATTAGGCATGAATTAGACCAGCTGCCTAGGCATTTCTCTAACACATATACGAACTCCATGAGCCTTACAAGCTCCCCTTTCATTTCACACCGCCGGGATCCATAAGAAAAGAACATGATATCAACTAAATAAAGTGCAATGTTGAAAGCATTCCCCATGATAACATGGTTCTGCTAATTCACAACTTACAAAACGCAAGCATATACGCAACATAGATGGGCACAATGGTTCAAGTTTATTAAGTGCAAGAAAAGTAAAGTGTGCCATCAAGTTCGTGAGAGCTTTAATCACTAATTTTCACATAACAAGTTTAATTCGGTAGGTAGATAAAAACATGAATATACTTGGAATAGCAAATGCTAATAGGTAGGTATGGTGGACTCATTGGAATAACTTGGTTTTATTTGGATTTGGATGCATGAGTGGAACTCATACTTGGTATGGAAGCTAGCAAAAGACTGGGAGCAACCAACTAAGAGAGCAATAATAGCCATAATCATGCAAAGCGACAAAACATCATTAATTAAAGCATAAAGTGATATTACAAGTCGCAAACTAAATGATCATAGAGGCTATGGTGACTTGGTATAGTCTTAACATGGTGTGAGCATGCGCCAAGTCAACCCAAATAAAGCATTAAAGGCGAATACCGCAATATTATGCTTTTATATGCTAAAACAACGCATGATTCTTTCAAGGCACATTAAGCAATCTCAATTGTTTATAACAAGTCATGCTATAGCAATAATCACTAAGCATAAAGCCAAAACAATATCAAGCATGACCTGATAAAGCCTAACTCACAGTAAAAAACAAGCTCCTTTTATACCACTTAAGCATGAACTTTCCTACTCTTTTCCAATCCAAATCAACTTATTTGAAAACTAATGTATGAATGCGGGGATACAACCAACTTTATTTAAGCAAAACCAAGCAAACAAAAACTAAAAACAAAAACAAAGACGCTCCAAGAACAACACAATTGTGCATCAGACAATAAAAATGAAGTGTTTGGAAGAAACCTGAGATTTTTATTGATGAAGAAGGGGATGCCTTGGGAATCCCCAAGCTTTGATGCTTGTACTTCTTGAATATTTATTGGGGTGATACGGGTGGCATCCCCAAGCTTGAGCTTTTTTCTATTCTTCATCTTATCACATTACTCTTCCCTACACTTTAAAATTTCCTTCATACAAAACTTCACACAATCTTCATTAGCAACATTAGTGCACTCAAGATAATAAGTCTTTTGGTTTAGTTTCAACACATAAAACTTTCATGAAAACAGAAGCTACTATAGTACTTCCTTTTAAAAGTTCAAGAATTTTGGCAAGAACTCAAAGATAAAGAGATTTAAGAGGCAAATGTAAATAATGGCAGAAATCTGTCAAAACAGACCAGCGGATAAAAACCATTTTTTCAAAGACCTTCTGTTGCTCAAATCGAAAAGTGTTGAACTAAAGAAAGTTAGATAACAACCTGAGGCAGAAGCACAAAACATTACAGCTCAAACCGATGTACAAAGAATTTTCACGAATTTTTACAGCGAAGCACAAAAATCTGTTTCGGGACAGCAACTTTCCCAATCATTATTTCCCTCTCATTAGAGGTTACTCTTGGCACAAAAACCACACAAAAAAATGATAAGGAGAGGTTATTACTGAAGAAATAACTTCCAAGACTCAACAAAGATTCCTAACGAAATTTGGGTTATCTTCCAATAAGTGCTTTTCTTTAATGCCTTTGAGCTAGGCATGATAATTTTGATGATGCTCACATAAGAAATATGAATTGAAGTAAAAGAGAGCATCAAGAAGCAAATTCAAAACACATTTAAGTCTAACCCATTTCCTATGCATAAGAATCTTATACGCAAATAAATTCACGAAGAACAAGGTGACAGACATAGGAAGATAAAACGAGAGTAACTTCAAAACTTTTAGCAAATAGAGAGGTGTTTCAGTACCATGAAAACTTTTACAACCATATTTTCCTCTCTCATAATAATTTTTAGTAGCCTCATGAATAAACTCAACAATATAACTATCACATAAATCATGCTTTTCATGATCTACAAACACATAATTTTTATCAAGCTCAAAAATAGTGGGATTAAAACCTTCAAACCCACTTTTAACAATTTTATAACAAAATGACTGATCAATCTCATTTTCAATAGTAGTACAATTAATATTATCAATCAATATAGGACCATCATCTAGAGATTTATTATAAACATTTTTGAAAGAATCCACAGGAACATGACAGTTGTCCTCCTTTGGTAAGAATGGGGGACAATCAAATAATGTAAGGGGTAAAGAGTTACTCTCATTACAAGGTAGGAATGGGTAGATCCATTATTCCTCCTCTTAATCATCACTCTCCTCCTCTTTTTCATCCAATGAGCTTCCAATTTCAGCAATTTCTTCTTCCATAGGCTCCTGCAAGGCATTAGTCTCTTCCATTGGTGGAGAGTATCTATTAAGATATTCAAGAATATAGCCATTTTCTTCCTTGTAATTATCAAAGCAAAATTTAAGTATATCATAAACCTCATATTTATAAGGTGCATCATCAATATTTTCAAGAAAATAAGCAAGTTCGAATGCACCCTTCCAAGCAATAAATTCTTCAATTTGTTCCACATCATAAATGTCATAATTTCCCTTAACATAAGAAGATATGGTAACATCATCATTATACTCGCATTGAAAAGGGAGGTGTTTATACCTCCTACAGCAACAAGATTTATCAAAGCAATAAGTAACATTATAAGTAGAGCACACGTTTCTAGCAATTGTACACAATTTATCAATTTGTTCCCATAAGAGTTTCCCTTTTTGTGACAAGCGATGTTCCTCATAATATTTTTGTTGTTCCATGAACCCATCTTGCCAATAAGATCTAGTTTCAAAGAAAACCACCATTGATAGAGAGCATGATAAAGCAAGACAATAACAGATCAACAGAAATAACAACTATAGCAGGAACTAATTTTGTGTGTGTTTTTGATAGAAAGAAACAAGCAAACAAAGCAAACATAAACTAAGCAAAACAAAAAAAAACAAAGTAAAGAGATTGGTTGTGAAAGACTCCCCTTGTGAAGGTGTCCTTGACTCCCCGACAACGGCGCTAGAAAAAGCTTGATTATTGGCTCAACACGTATCGAGCTCGTTGGGGAACCCCAATAGGAAGGTATGATGAGCATAGCAGTAAGTTTTCCCTCAGTTATGAAACCAAGGTTATCGAACCAGTAGGAGCAAGGAAACACCTCCAAGGTGTTGTTTCCAACTTGGAATCCTGCACAACACAACCACAGAACTTTGCCCCTAACTTATAGTGAGGTTGTCAATCTCACCGGTTTTGCTGAAAACAAAGGATTAAACGTATTGTGTGGAAGATAGTAGTTGCTTGCAGAAAGTAAACAGTAAACAGTAAATAGCAGATTGTAGATTGATGGTAAAAGAATGGACCGGGGTCCATAGTTCACTAGAGGTGATTCTCCTTATGATAGTTAACATGTTGGGTGAACAAATTACAGCGGGGCAATTGACAGACACCGAGAAAGCATACATGCATATACTAATCATCTTGACTCCTACGAGATTTGATTGGTCATTATAACATTATACATAGATCGTAATCCAACTGCATCTATGACTAATAATCCACCTTCAGGTTATCATCCGACCCCCCTCCAGTATTAAGTTACAAGCAACAGATAATTGCATTAAGCAAAGTGTGTAAAGTAAACAATAGGATTGTTCTATGAACAAAGGATTGCTATTTTCTCCCTAGTAGCAACAACACATCTAGTACCTTAGAGATTTCTATCACTTCCCCAGATTCCTAGAGGCACGAACCCACTATCGAGCATAAATAGTCCCTCTTGGAGTTGCTAGCATCTACTCAGCCAAGATAGCTACTAACAACGGAAAGCATGCAAGATCACAAATAACATAGACATGATAGAATCAATAATCAATCTAAAATAGCATCTCAATATCCATCGGATCCCCGCAAACACAACATGTAAGATTACAAATAGATGATCTTGATCATGAACGGTGCTCACAAGATCTAAACATGGTAGCACAAAGGAGATGAACCAACTATCTAGCTACTACATGGACCCGTAGTCCATGGGTGAACTACTCACACATCACACCGGAGGCAGTGATGGTGATGAAGAAGGCCTCCAGAGTGATCTCACCCCTCCGGCAGGGTGCCGGGAAGAGCTTTAGATCCCTCCCGATCTAGGGATGGAGATGGCGGCGGCTATGGACTCTTTCGTGGAATTTTGATCGGGTACTAAGGGTTTTCATACCGGAGGCAATATATAGGCAAAGGGGCAAGGTCGGTGGAGTGCCAGGGGGCCTACACCCCTGGTGGCGTGGCTAGGGTTAGCCGCGCCACTACCAGGTGTGACCGCCCTGGTTCCCCTCTTCGTCTCCCCTCCGGACTCCGTATTCCTTCTGGTGAAATATTGACTTGGGCTTTTGTCCTGTCCAATTCCGAGAATATTTCCTTACTAGATTTTCTGAAACCAAAAAAAGCAGAAAACAGGCAACTGGCACTGTGGCATCTTGTTAATAGGTTAGTTCCAGAAAATGTGTGAAAATACTCCAAAGTGTGGACAAAACATAAGAAAGTAAATATAAAACAAGCATGGAACATCAAAAATTATAGATACGTTTGCAACGTATCAACATGCAATATGCGCCATTGATAATTTATGGGCCCCACCTGGACCCGACCACTCAGAAAGATGGCAGGATTATTAATGGCGCATATTGGAAATGTGCCACTAATATTTTTGCTAATGGCGCATATTGTAAAAAATGCGCCATTGATAATTCTACCCTATACCTTATCCCCACCTACCCCTACCCAGCAGCCTCCGCCACTACCCCAAACCAACCCGCCGCAAGGAACAAACCCAGCCGCCTCCACCTGTCGCGGGGCGCACACCACACAGCGTGCAAGGCATGCGATCGACCCCACCCACTCCCCGCAATCCCCTGCCCCTAAGCTGGTCAACCACGGAGCCTACACGCCCCGCAATCTCCTGCAACCGCCCGCTCGAGCCTCCTCGCCACCCTCTCTGGCCGCCACCACCTTCCTCGTGTTCTCCGCTCAAATCCCCACGGACCCCTCGTGAGCTCTCCCACCGGAGCCCCTTCCTCCCACGGCCACCCAGCCTTGCCATCGCCCCAAGCAACACCGAGATCCCCTCTCCACCAGATCAAACAGTGCTGCCTTGTATCCTCTCCTCTCTACATCATGTCGGGGAGCGCCTTCCTCTCGCTCTCTCTACATCTGAACGCGAGCGCGCCACTGCGGTGAGAGCCAAGGCGCCTCCCCGCACCGGCTCGAGCTGCCCTCCCGTCGTCGGCCTCCAAGGCTCGCCCTGGCAGCAGCCCGAGGCACCTCAGTGCGCCTCCTCGGCCTGCTGGACGGGCTGGATCTCGGCAACAACGAGAGACGTGAGGACCTAGAGCAGTGCCCTTTCTAGATGGGCGTGGAGGACCTCCGCCTGCTGGTGGCCCTTGCCGACGCCTCCATCTGCGGCTTGGCCCTACAACTGCTGGAGGTACCCTTGCCCTTGTGCCATGACAGAACACCGCCCTAGCAGCACCAGTAGCGGCAGAGGCCGGTGCCGGTGCTGGAAATGGAGCCCCTCCCTCCTCCGCATCTTACATCTACTACCGGCCACCACCACCCCAGCGCACTACTGCATCCCGACGACCTCCCCATCCTGGTGTACATGCATATGTTATCTCTGCTGCTTCCTCTTCTCCTCCTCCCTCCATGTAATTTTGCAACAAAGAATCATTTCTTTTCTGCTCTATTGAGTGAATGGATTGTGTAGGCATGCTGCAGAGATACATGCATGTATGGAGTAGAACATGGTTCCTAAACTTCCTGTAGCATGAATACTTGTGTTGTAGCATGTTCTTGTGCTCCATATGAGATGTTTATTGAGTTGATTGAAGCAAATATGGATCCTAGGTTTTTACTCGATTTTGGCTATAGTAGGTGTGTTGTCTTCTGCTCTATGACCGACATACATTAGACATTGATAGATTTGTTTTGTTTGTGATTTAGGAGGTTGAGTTATACAGTTAGGAGGATTTTAGTTGCAGAACTGATAGATTTCTTGTGTTGACAATTTTATCAGTGTTTGAAGTTTAGTTATTGAGCATGTATTCAGACAGTTTATCACTGCACTTTACTGCTCCATTTCAGACCATGTGGATATTCCTATGATGTTTCCTCCTTAAAATCTCCTACTGCTTTGCTTCCCAATAAAAAACTTCTGCTACTTTGCTACACCAAGAAGAAGAAGAATGCGTAGACAGGTCATTTTTTATCTCTCTGACTATTCTTAGCATATTTTAGCCTGAATCCTTCTCTCTCTGATGCATATACAGGTCCTTTTTCATCTCTGATGGGTAAAAGCAATGGTTAACAGCAATTGTTAAACTACTAGCCATTTCTAGTTAAAAGCAACAAGATAAACTTGTGGTTCATTTCTAGTTAAAAGCAATGGTTAACATCTCTTTCTTGGATAACTATGAATGCTTTCAAGAAGATAAAATTTTGGTTCATTTTCTGTGAATTTTTTTACTCTAAACCAATTACTTGGTGCTTGTACGACTATGGTTTTTGGACTTTATACTGTTATCAAAATGTAGATGCAAATAGTGAAATCCATTCATTGAAAGGCATAAGATATTTCAGCACTTGTATTGTGTCCGGAGCGCCGGAGCTTATAAATAGAGAGGTCAATTGGTATAAAAACAGTAGAAAATCATGTACTATCTGATTGATTGGAACAGGAACACTGGTGATACCCAGTGAACTGTGTGAGAGTATTATCATGTCTTCCCAAAACTAGTTCGAGTGAGACAATTTATTATCATGTCAATTTTTTTAGCTACTGCTGGCCCAAAATATAACGAGCTCGTTGGGGAACCCCAAGAAGAAGGTATGCTGAGCACAACAGCAAGTTTTCCCTCAGTATGAAACCAAGGTTTAATCGAACCAGTAGAAGCAAGAAAACACCCCAAAGGTGTTGCTAGCTGAACTTTGGCAGGCGACTATCGTGCCAAGAGAACATGGAGACCTGCACAACACAACCGCAGAACTCTGTCCCCAACTTGCGATGAGGTTGTCAATCTCACCAGTTTTGCTAAAAACAAAGGATTAAACGTATCGAATGGAAGGAAGTAATAGTTTGCAGAAAGTAAACACAAAGCAGTAAACAATTTGTAGATTGAATGTAAAAGAAAGGACCGGGGTCCATAGTTCACTAGAGGTGGCTCTCCTTAAGATAGATAACATGTTGGGTGAACAAATTACAGTGGGGCAATTGAGAAACATCGAGAAAGCATACAAGCATATACTAATCATCTTGACTCCTTTGAGATTCGATTGGGCATTAGAACATTATACATAGACCGTCATCCAACTGCATCTATGACTAATAATCCACCTTCAGGTTATCATCCGAACCCCCTCCAGTATTAAGTTGCAAGCAACAGATTATTGCATTACGAATTGCGTGTAAAGTAAACAATACGATTGTTCTATGAACAAAGGATTGTTGTTTTCTCCCTAGTAGCAACAACACATCTAGTACCTTAGAGATTTCTGTCACTTCCCCAGATTACCAGAGGCATGAACCCACTATCGAGCATAAATACTAACTCTTGGAGTTGCTAGCATCTACTTGGCCAAGATAGCTACTAATAACGGAAAGCATGTAATATCACAAATAACAAAGACATGATAGAATCAATAATCAATCTGAAATAGCATCTCAATATCCATCGGATCCCCGCAAACACAACATGCAGAATTACAAATAGATGATCTTGATCATGAAAGGAGCTCACAAGATCTAGACATGAAAGCACAAAGGAGGAGAACCAGCCATCTAGCTACTACATGGACCCGTAGTCCCGAGATGAACTACTCACGCATCACACCGGAGGCTTGCATGATGATGAAGAAGGCCTCCAGGGTGAATTCCCCTCTCCAGATGGGTGCCGGGAAGAGCTTCATATCCCTCCTGATCTAGGGATGGAGATGACGGTGGCTACAGACTCTTTCGTGGATTTTTGATCGGGTGCTTAGGGTTTTCGTATCAGAGGCAATATATAGGCAGAAGGAGAGGCCGAGGGGGTGCCTGGGGCGGCCAGACCACCCCCTGGCGCGGGCCAGTCCTGGCCGTGCAACCAGGTGGTGTGGCCAGGCCCCAGCCCCTCTCTGTCTTGTATTCTAGATCCAAGTGTCCCCCGGTAAAATAATGACTTTGGCTTTTGTGCCGTCCAATTCCAAGAATATTCATTTTCTGACTTTCCTAGAACCAAAAACAGCAGAAAATAGGCAGCTGGCACTGTGGCTCTTGTTAATAGGTTAGTCCAAGAAATCATATGAAAAGTACTCCAAAGTGTGGACAAAACATAAGAAAGTAGATAAAACCAAGCATGGAACATAAAAAATTATAGATACTTTGCAATGTATCAGCTACACTATCCCATTCCTTATGAGAGTATTGGTCATGCTTTCAGCAAACCGTGAGCTAAATAATTTGGCAATGTGTTGTTTGAGTAGAACAAAGAGTATAGCATTTATTAATGTTCATGTGTTCTGTGTAGATATAGTACAGCAATGTCCCTCACACCCAATGTGAAGAATGCTGGGATCAATGTGCCAGGAAGATGAAGTGGCTGCTGGGATCAGTGCTGGGATCAATGTGCCAGAAAACTCTCCAACGTCTTAATGCTTGCACTGGAACTTGGACTATCTGAAGGTTATAATTCTATACACTGATTATGCATGTTATACTCACTATCATGCACATGTCACAATAGTTTATTTTATTTAATTGATCTTAGTTTAAGTGACAGATACATTTTATAGTGAACATTAATTTCAAAACTTCATGTGCTTAAAGTGCTTTGTGATTATGTTCCTGACTCTTCCTGCTATCAACATTTGATCTACTGATTCTACTCCTTGCATAATTGTTTTAGTGCTTTGTGATTATGTTCCTGACCAAGTTCCTTGCACTTTCATCTTGGTCTTTGTTATCCATTCATAATTTTTCCTTGCATTTTCACGGAGTAGTGCACTACCTGGATTTTGACCTTCATGTGGATTATTGACATCCTCTTCTTCTTGTTCTTTAGGTGGACTAAAATTAAGATCTGGAAGCACCATTGTTCTTCCGGCAAGACGGGTTCCAACGACCTTGGGAGCGGGCAGAGTTGCCTGCGAACTGAGATGGAGTCGCCGGCGAGAAGGCTTGAGGTGCTGGGCCTAGAGGATCTGAGCCGGAGCTGAGCAGCAACATTGCTGGCAAGAAGGCTAGAGGTGTTGGGCCTGGAGAATTTGAGCCGAAGCTGAGGAGTGAGGTTGCCGACGAGAACGCTGGACGTGCTGGGCCTGGAGGATCTAAGCAGCAACGTTGCAGGCGAGAAGGCGGCATTGACGGAGCTGCCGGCGAGAAGGCGGGAGGTGCTGGCCGGCGTGGTGCCGGGTGGGATGTGCGTGAGCTGTAGCTGCTGGCGAGCCTCATAGTCTGCGCGAGCTGGACGATGGCTTCCGGCGATGTGCGCAAGCTGGGAGGATGGATCCCGCGAGAGCTGGGCACACGTCTGGGTGGACCAACGAGCTAGGCGAGGAGGAATTTAAATTTAAAATGATCGATCTCTGTGTTAGGACAAGTTCACGGGGGTAATTCTGTCCATTTGATGTATTTGATTATCGTTGGAAGAATCCTAAAACGTCTTATAGTAAGGAACGGAGGGAGTATAATATTCGGGCACTTGTCACTATGTTGGGTTCTAATTGATATGATGATGTATAATTCTATTTGTATGATTATCTTTGTTTCTATACTGCTATGTACCTGTATAAATACCTGTATATGTACATGTATATGTACCTATATAAATACTTGTATATGTACCTGTATAAATACCTGAGAGCCCTGTATTCTGTATAACTATACAAAACATCTATGGCGCATCATTTATTCAGCCAATGGTGCATACAACATCAGTGGTGCATTTGGAAATATGCTCCACCGGTAAAACATCAGTGACGCATATTGAGGATGCGCCATTAGTTGTCCTACTATCAATAGCGCATATTGGATATGCGCCATTGATACTTAATTACCAATGGCGCAATAGTAGTGGCGCATTCCATATGCGCCATTGATAGCAAAAAAATATGCTCCACTGATAAGCAATTCTCCACTAGTGTCTGGTGGGGGATTGTTAGATTTATATGGGCTATGGCCCATGTAGATAGACATGTAGTCTAATAAATCCTGAAATCTCAAGGCCCATCTACTATGGCAACTTGGGAGCTATGTGGGAGACAAAGTTTAGTCTCACACTGCTAGTTGGAAGAGAGTTGGACCAGCTTATAAGATGAATAGTTTCACTCCCACTAAGTGAGTCAGAAGAGAAGGAGTCCACGAGCGCTCCTCCTCTATCGCCCGCCTCGCCTCGCCCGCACGTGCGACACGTTTCGTGAATCGAGTTCGAGTTAGAAACTCGTTTTGTGGAATTCTAAATCTTTACATGGTGCACCAGTTGTTGGGTATGAAGGGAATATGCCCGAGAGGCAATAATAAAGTGGTTATTTTCTTATTCCATGTTTATAATAAATGTTTAGTTTGCATGCTATTATTGTATTAATTGGAAACATTAATACATGTGTGTTTAATAAAAAAATAAAGAGTTTCTAGTTATGCCTCTCATATAAACTAGCTCGTTGATTAACAAGATGATCAAGGTTTCCTGATCATAGACATTGGATGTTGTTAATAACAAGGTCACAACATTGGTGGAATGATGTGATGAACATTCAGCCAAAGTATAGCAATACGATCAAAGTCATTGTGTGTAAATTTCTATAACATCATACAAATTAATTCTATTCCTTAGACCATAAGATCATGTCAATCACTAACAAAGAGTAATTTGATAACATCAAACATCACACCATAACAGGGTGACAATAAAGATGGGTTCAGATACTCCGAAGGTGTTATGTAGAGGCTCATGGATCAAGAGTGGGATTTGTCCATCCCGATGACGGATATATATACTATGGGCCCTCTCAGTGATATCACATTGAGATAGCTTACAAGCAAGTGATGTGATCACTAGAATGTTATGTCATGGGAATGAGAAAATAGTGCATATCGGTAACGAAAACAAACTAGGTATGGAGATACCGATGATCAAATCTCTGACATGTAATATATTGCGAGACAAAGGGATTTAGTTACAAACGTTAAAGGTTCACACGATCACTAGAGTCATTGTTGAATATGTGGGAGTCAGTACGGATCTCTAGGTCCCGCTGCTGATTATTGATCGGAGAGGGGTCTCGATCATGTCCACATTATTCGCGAACCGTAGGGTGACACACTTAAGGGATACCGACACCATTTGGAGCAAATAAGATACCAGAGAAAGATTATGAAAGCACTGGAATTGTTTCGATGGACACCAGAATTGTTTCGGGTGAAATTGCTGAAATTGGTTCTACATGTGATATCAAAATGTTGCATGGGGTTTTATGCGAATGTTTGTTAATTAAAGTAATTAAAAAAATTCCGAATAAAATAAATAAAAGTGTTTTATTTAAAGACAAAATGCATTTAATTTAGTGGACATTAAATGCAAGTGAGTGTAGTTAAAGTTTATGTGAGTGGGCTTAGTGGAAGCTCCACCCACATGAATGAGGAAGAGGTGGGGGCACCCACCATGGCCGGCCAGTGATAGATGTGAGATTCGACATATTTTTGATGGCTTTTATTGATGGTTTTCTCCCGGATTTGATCATTTTCTGGCTTTACCTAACGCTAATACTTCAGTAGCGAAGAAAACTTGGATTTTAATGTGTGTTTCAGGTTCTGGATGTCAACAGAAGGATTTAACTAGAGAAATATAATATTCTGGAGAAAACAAGCAAGTCCCACTTTGGAAGCACGCGAGGGGAGCTCACAGAATGTTTAATGACCAACTATACGATAAGAATGACTGTATAGTTCCCGCCGTATAGCTGTCGCCGCCTCTGTCTTGTCAAAAGGGACAACTTCCATAAAAGGACGAGGGAGAAAAACACAAGGTAGCAGCCGCCACACCATCCAGAAGGGAGAAAGAAGGGATCCAGAGAAGACATTCTTCATCTCGCTCCACGATCTTTGACCTCCTAGCCAATACACCTCCATAGACACTACTTGTACTTGAGAGAGAGGGATCTCCACCTTGCAAGACTAGGGTTTGAGATTGTTTCTTCCCATCTTGAATTGTGTTGGATATTTTTATATTCTTATTTTGTATCTCCATGGTAATACCAAGACGAATTCCCTTTATTTGATTATATTGATGATCCGTTCTTCTCTCATGTGTGAGTAATTCCCTTGGGCGTGGGAGATGTAGGGGATTGGTGAGATGTGATGTGCCTTCATATATTTTCCATTAGTATTGTGATTGGTTCTAATTACTATATTATGTGTGCTTGACTATCTGTGGGATGCTTAATGCTTGTTGTCCAATTAAGGGCCTAGACAACATGATACCTTGTTGTACACAGATAAGATCTTGCTCGCTAGTAGGATTATTGATGTTGGGATGAAATTTACCAAGAGGAGTTCTGGCTAATTATGGGTTGCTCGCCTACACATATATCTATAAGATTATAATTGTTACATTCATACTCGTCCACCTGGCACATTCACTATCACCATGAACTGAATTTCCCCGCGCCTTCTTTCACCATCTGTAGAAACCAACAAACAAACAAAGTCATTCTTTACTTTTATGCATTTTATTTCTAAAGTTTACATTTTAGTTCTATTTAAATCTATCACATTTAATCAAAATCCCATTCTTATTTCAACGCTTGTAGTCAATTCACTCGAAGACCTGTGACAACTTCGGTTGTGACAGAGACTTCACCAATAAACACTTACCTTTAGGCTCTGTGTGGGATCGATATCTGAACTTCGAAACTAGCTACAAACGATCTGTGCACTTGCAGACATCAAGCTATTTTCTGGCACCGTTGCCGGGGAGCTAAGTGCTAAGTGTTAGTCTTTTGACATTTCAGGTGTTGCTGCTATAAAATGTTCTCCTTAGGAGACAAAGGGTCTACACGTTCTGGTACGACCTACCCGCCGGATTATATTGAGCGCGTGCCTGCTTAGAGGCGCGAAGAAATTATTGAAATTTTTTTAAGATCAAATAAAGTTGAAGTTGAAAACCTGAGTGATATTATGGAAATCATTTCTATTTACCGGACATCTCCTCTGAAACCTGAGAAAACTCTCAGGGAATACAGTGCTCCAAGTTCTGAATTTCTTAAACAACCAATAGAGTTCCCTAATCCTGGAGTTAGAGAATATCGTTTTGATGGTGGAATTATTAAAATTTTGCAGGAAAAAGCTTTCAGTGAAAAGGAAGATGAAGAGATCCAGGAAGGCATATAAGAGAGTTTGACGATGTGATAATATTGCTTGGACCAAAAGATTTTCCAAGAGACTTCTCTCATCTTAAATTATTTCGATGGTCTCTTAAAGGTAAAGCTCTAGTCTGGTTATATTCTTTCCCTCACCATTACATTAAATGTTGGGAAAACTACATTACTAAATTCATAAACAGGTTTCTTCCTTTTAAAAAGGTAACTGAACTAAGAAAGAACATAGGCAACTTTAGTCAGAAAGTGGGAGAAAACTACCCACAAGCCTAGGAAAGATTCTTTGGAATGATCAATAGTATTCCTAATCATGGCTATTCTGAACTAATAATTTGCCATTTATTTTACCATGGTCTCAATACTCAACGTAGAGAACTTCTTGACTTCTCAGCAGGAGGATCAATAAATACCTTGACTATTAAAGAGTGTTTGGAATTAATGTCTACTAGGGCTAAGAATAATTATTTTTATAATCTTGATTTTGGCATTAAGCCAGAAAAAGGGATGCTTCGAATAACTCCTGATCTTATGCTCGAGGTACGTAAAACTATGAAAGAAAAAGGTATATCTTCTGAACTTGCTAAAGAAAACAAAGAGGATTTGTTACAAGTTTTAACTGAAGAAGATGAAACTATAAAAGTTTTTCAAGAATTAAAACATCGACAAGTAAAATCTCATAATAACTTGCATAAGCATTTCGAAAAACACAATTTTTTTTGGCATAACTCACTGAAAATTATGTTGAGATTGACCAAGAAATAAAACTATTTCATAAGTATCTTAGTATGATTGAAACCCAGTGTGAACAAATAGCATCTAGTTAAATTTTTCTCCATGACGATAAAGATATTCCTGTTTCTACTGATGTTGTCACAAGAAGGGGTGCAGTTGTCACAGGACCCTTAGGACCATCAGAATACGAAGTTGAAAAGGAGCGTAAGGAAAAAGCCTTGCTTGAAGCAAGTCAAGAAGATGATACGTTGGTAGATCCTGAAGATGAAACTGGGATGGAAGAGCAAACCCATGAGGATCACAATGATGCACAGGAAGATCATTATGACTCTGACGCAGAAACGACTGATCCAAGAGAAGATAAAGAAACAAGTAAGGAAGATGAAGTTGTTGTGGTGGAAAAGAAGAAACACAATAAGCAACAACAAAATAAAGCAACAAAAGAGTCTGACCCCCTGAAAAAGGTAAAAGACAAGAGTAAGTCAGGTGATAAAAAGCTTTGTTATCTAGATCGAAAAAAGAAAGCACCGGATGAGGTAATTTATAATTCTTTTACAAAGGCACTTAGTGACCTTCGTCTAGAAATTCCATTTGCGGATGCAATCAAAGTCCCTACTTATGGTAAATTCCTTCATGATATTCTTAGTACAAAGAAAGAAATAACTGAAACTGGTGCTATGGTAACTAGTTATCCTACTAACGGGAAACTATTATGTAAGTCTCGAGATCCTAGAATACCAACTATATCATGCTCAATAGGTAAAACATATATTCATAATGCCTTATGTGACCTAGGAGTAGGAGTTAGTGTAATGCCATACTCCCTCTATAAAAGATTAGGATTAGGGGAGTATTCTCCAACTACTATCACTTTATAGATGGCTGACAAGTCCACTAAACAACCTGTTGGTATGATTGAGGATGTCTTACTTAGGATATATGGGCATGTTATTCCCACTGATTTTATCATTCTTGAAATGCCAGAAGATGAAAGATTATCTATAATACTTGGAAGACCCTTCCTCAGTACTGCAGGTGCATCAGTAGATTGTTTAGAAGGGAAGATAATGTTCAATGTTTATGATGCTGAAATCATCCGGTATTTTCCAAAGAAGCTAGAAGCAGGCGAAAGGTATGTTCCGCCGGCAAAACGAGTTCATATGTTAAGTACCGTTGATAAGGGGCAACCAAAGGTAAGAATTCGAGAAGAGAGAAAAGGTTGAGTTATTCAACCACTCTTAATAAATGCTGAATGGGAGTTAACCCATTTTCATCAATTTAGTAGATTAGAGAATAAAAAGTTCATCGTATCCCACCACTTTTTCACAGACATTCTTGCGGAAACGCGCCTGTGAAGATGCAGATGTCAAAAAGTAGTAGAAATGTCGATTGAATGAGTAGAGAATAATTATATGAATAAAAGTTTGAGTTTTCTATTTACAGAAGCTAAAATTTTGCTTTTAATATGCTAATATTGGTCGACATGTTTTACTATTAATTTTCTGTTAAAAACTTGGTATTTCGCTAAGTTATGGAATAATAAGGTATGCTCAAAGAAACAGAAGATTTTTGATGATTACTGATGGTTTAACGACCAACTATATGGCGGGAATAAAAATTCTGGCCATATAGTTATCTTTGCCATCAACAAATTTTCTTCGGAGATACAGAGAGTTTAATGACCAACTATACGGCGGGAATAAAAATTCCGTCCGTATAGTTCCGGCTATATAGATATCAATGCCTTCGTAGAATTTTATTCCAAAGGTATTGAGAGTTTAATGACCAACTATATGGTGGGAATAAAAATTCTGGCCGTATAGTTCCAGCCGTATAGATATCAATGCCTTCGTATAATTTTATTCCAAAGGTACTGGGAGTTTAATGACCAACTATATGGTGGGAATAAAAATTCCGGCCGTATAGATATCGATGCCAGTTTTAGAAATCTATCTCGAGAGACAGACAGTTTAACGACCAACTATACAACGGGATCAATTTGATCCGTCCGTATAGTTGCGCCCGTATAGTTGTTTCCCTGTATAAAGAAACCCTAGTTGGTGGCACCGTCGCAACTATACGGGCGGAGCACCATCACCCACCCGTATAGTTCCGGCCGTATAGTCCAGTGCGACCACAAAATCGCACCGGGATGGCTAGGTCTTCCTCCTCTCCTCATTATTTCTCTCATATTCTCTCTCCAACCCTCTCAAAATCCACCTAGAACTCTTGATTCTTTACGGATTTTGTTCGTTTGAGTGGGGGAATCAATAGATCGGTATGTTTCTCTCCCTATCCATGCTTTATTTTCAGATTTCCATGGTTAAAACTCTCACATTGATCTAGTGGATGAACTCAAGCTTATTTACTTTTCCCTATTAATTTCTCAAGATAGGATTGAATTTTTCCACGTAGAATCGTTCATATATTATATAGAAACTATATGCCTAAGGTTTTATGGTGAAATTTTTTAGTGCATCACGATGAACAAAATCGGTAGCCTTTTTCGTTCGAGCAAGCGCCAACGTTGAGAGGGCTCAAGTTCAGGAGACCGAGCCCCGCACAACTCCAAGATGGACATTGTCGCATCAAGGAGGGTGCTGCCCACACGTTGGGACAACCACAACTTTCTCACCGCGGCCGGGTTGAAGACGGACTTCAACCTCATGTGCAGCAGGTCGGGGTTGGCGGTACTTAGCTTTGCAAGCCACGACACCTACGCTGAGCTCACCATGAGTTCCTTGCCTCCTTCTACGACGACCACAAGGAGAAAGGTAACCTGTGCACCATAAGCTTCACCATGAACCGTACGCGCTATGATGTGAGTTTCAAGCAGTTTTGCAATGCTTTTAGCTTCCCTCATACTGGGGATCCCAATATTACTAACCTCTACAGTGTCATGAGTGGATAGACCTAGGAGGTTATTTATATTAATGGTGGTAGTCACTTCTATCAGAAGAAGATGTCCACCATTCAGAACCCAACCATTCGCTACTTTGCTTTGTTCCTCGCCAACACGATGTTGGGAAGGGGTGATACTAGATCCATGGCCAATGCGGACATGACAATGATCACTAAGGCCCTCTTCCCCAATGCCACGCAGAGCCCCAATCCTACATCTCTACTCATCCAGCGCTTTTGCCACCAAAGCAACAAGACCAAAGGTGATATTCACATTGGTGGGTTGGTAACCCACCTTGCCTATGCATTAAACATTGCACTGCCTATTATGGAACCTATTGACGGCTCCAAACTGATGGACGTCAAGTATTTTACTGCTTGTCGCTTCCTTGGTGTTTACCATGCTAACTAGAGGCTCCGAGCATATCAATTTAGTTATCTTGATGATACACAGATTGAGCAGGTTCAGTTGCCATGCCCCGAAGCCTTCTTGATTGTGGAGAAGGACACTTGGATCCTCACCAAGGACCAAGTGACAGAGATCTTGGCCGCGCATCAGGTCGAGGAGGAGGAAGATGAAGGGCAGCAGGATGAGCAGGGGCACAACCCTGCTTGGGAGGACAGCAGGAGCAACATCCGGGAGGAGCCAGGGAATCGTGGCCTAACCAGCCACAGCAGGGGTACGGCTACGTCCCCTATCAGGAGTTCCAGCAGCTCAACCAACGCGTTGGGGAGATCTACTACACTCTTTAGGATGTGAATGAATATGTGAACACTTTGACTCACAACTTCAGTCACTTCATGACCCACTTCCCCGACTTCTACCAGCAGTATCTGCACCAGCCGCCAAATGACGGCAACAACTGAGCATGGCAACAACCTAAGCTTGGGGGAGGTTTGAAAACCTCCAAAACTTTGCATTCATGTTTTTATTTCTTATTTTGATTTATTTTCTTCAAAAATTGCATGTTTATTTTCAGTTTTGCATTCCTAAAACAAAAATACAAAAAAAATAGTTGTAATCTTATTTGTAAGTTTGTTTCTTCGTTTTTCTTGGAGATTGCTTGATTTCAGGTGATTTGGCAATATGGAAATATAGGAGAGGTTCGACTCGAATACAAGAACGAAGCAAGCAAGAGGAGGTATCACATTCCTTTCATCACACTCCTTGAAACCTTAAATTGTTGATGTCTACTCACTTCTATCCTTGTAGACAGTTGTTGCGCCTCCAAGTGCAGAGGTTTGTAGAACAACAGCAAGTTTCCCTTAAGTGGATCACCCAAGGTTTATCTAACTCAGGGAGGAAGTGGTCAAAGGTATTCCTCTCAAGCAACCCTACAATCAAGATACAAGAAGTCTCTTGTGTCCCCAACACACCAAATACACTTGTCAGGTGTATAGGTGCACTAGTTCAGTGAAGAGATAGTGAAATCCAAGTGGTATGGATACAAGACAACGGTGCCAGAAAAGAGCTTGACAGGAGGAAAAGACTAAAGGCAAAAAGATGGAAGCAAGCAAACATGTAACAGATCTAGTTGCAAACGAAGTTTCAATGCTTAGAAACAAGTCCTAGGGATCATACTTTCACTAGTGAACACTCTCATATAAATATCTTCTCTTCATGATACTACTCTGAACTACTCTCCGGTTGGACACTCTAATCCATGGTAGGGCTATAACAACACTCCTCAAAGTTCGTATTCCTATCTAGATAACCCCACACTATCACCTTGAGCTCTAGATGGTTCCAACAAACACCACAATTTCATAGAAACACCCAACTCCAAATATAACTCATAACAAGTATTTGTAATCTCTAGCCTAAGTGCCACCATGGTGTACACGCTGTCACTTTCACACACATGGGGAGAGCAGAGATCTATTAAAGCACCTGAGTAGCAGAATAGATCTATATATTACAAATCTCGTGATCTCAATAAGATCATGCATAGAGAGAGAGAGAGATGAACACATAGCTACCGGTAGAACCCTTAGCCTCGAGGAAGAACTACTCCCTCCTCATCATGGGAATCAGCAACGGTGATGGATATGGTGGTGGAGCTTTTCTTGTGTTCCATGCTTGGTTTCTTCGTTTTATCCACTTTCATTGCAAATGTATCTATAATTTTTGATGTTCCATGCTTGGTTATATCCACTTTCTTGTGTTTTGTCCACACTTTGGAGTCCTTTTCATATGATTTCTTGGACTAACCTATTAACAAGAGCCACAGTGCCAGCTGCCTGTTTTCTGCTGTTTTTGGTTCCAGGAAAGTCAGAAAATGAATATTCTCAGAATTGGACGGGACAAAAGCCAAAGTGCCTATTTTTCCGGAAGTCATCACATGCCAGAATATGAGACGGAGAGGGGCTAGAGGCTGGCCACACCACCTGGCCACGTGGCCAGGCTTGGCCCGCGCCAGGGGGTGGTGTGGTGGCCCCTGGCACCCCCTCGGCCTCCCCTTCGGACTATAAGATGCCCTCAGGACAAAAACCCTAAGTGCCCGATCAAAAATCCACGAAAGAGTCTGTAGCCGCCGTCATCTCCATCCCTAGACCGGGAGGGATCTGAAGCTCTTCTGCACCACGCCGAGAGGGAATTCACCACGAGGCCTTCTTCATCACCATGCAAGCCTCCGGTGTGATGCGTGAGTAGTTCATCCTTGGACTACGGATCCATGTAGTAGCTAGATGGATGGTTCTCCTCCTTTATGCTATCATTTCTAGATCTTGTGAGCTCCGTTCATGATCAAGATCATCTATTTGTAATTCTGCATGTTGTGTTTGCGGGGATCCGATGGATATTGAGATGCTATTTCAGATTGATTATTGATTCTATCATGTCTTTGTTATTTGTGATCTTGCATGCTTTCTGTTGTTAGTAGCTATCTTGGCCAAGTAGATGCTAGCAACTCCAAGAGTTAGTATTTATGCTCGATAGTGGGTTCATGCCTCTGGTAATCTAGGGAAGTGATAGAAATCTCTAAGGTACTAAATGTGCTGTTGCTACTAGGGAGAAAACAACAATCCTTTGTTCATAGAACAATCGTATTGTTTACTTCACATGCAGTTCGTAAAGCAATAATCTGTTGCTTGGAACTTAATACTGGAGGGGGTTCGGATGATAACGTGAAGGTGGATTATTAGTCATAGATGCAGTTGGATGGAAGTCTATGTATAATGTTGTAATGCCCAATCGAATCTCAAAGGAGTCAATATGATTAGTATATGCATGTATTGCTTTCTCGATGTTTGTCAATTGCCCCGCTGTAATTTGTTCACCCAGCATGTTATCTATCTTAAGGAGAGCCACCTCTAGTGAACTATGGATCCCGGTCCTTTTCTTTTACATACAATCTACAAGCTGTTACTGCTTTGTGTTTACTTTCTACAAACTATTACTTCTTTTCATTCGATATGTTTAATCCTTTGTTTTCCGCAAAACACGGTGAGATTGACAACCTCATCGCAAGTTGGGGACAAAGTTCTGTGGTTGTGTTGTGCAGGTCTCCACGTTGCTACTAGCACCTAGTAGCGCCTCGCCAAAGCTCAGCTAGTAACACCTTTGGGGTGTTTCCTTGCTCGTACTGGTTCGATTAAACCTTGGTTTCATAACTGAGGGAAACTTGCTGCTGTGCTCATCATACTTTCCTCTTGGGGTTCCCAACAAGCTCTACATCAACCACGCTCCAGCATTTTTCTGGCGCCATACACAGAGCCATCAAGCATTTTTCTGGTGCCGTTGCCGGGAGTCCAGGACATCTTCACAAGGGGAGTCCCTCATAACCAATCTCTTTACTTTGTTATTTTTGTTTTGTTTAGTTTCTTTTTGCTTTGTTTGCTTGTTTCTTTATCAAAAACACAAAAAAATTAGTTTTACAAGTTTGCTTTCTTATTTGAAAACACAAAAAAAATTTAGTTCCTATCCCAAGTTGCCATTATGTCTAGCGTTGCTCCAATCACTATGTCACCCGAGGAAATGATTTTCACTTTTAAACAAGGAATGGAAGAGAGTTTCAAGGAAGCTTTGTCTAGAATCTCTGACCTACATGAAAAAACTGAGCCTAAAATGACTCAAAGTTTGTTCCTTAGCAGTTTTTACCTTGGAATTGCTCTTTGCTATAGATATGCTTTAGATGCTGCTGTGGGAGGAGATTTCCTCCAATGTAATGAGGATGGTGCTATTAATGCTATAAAGAAATTGATCCTCACTTACAACTTGCCTAGCCAAACTGATATTTCCTTCGCAAAAATATTTGCTAGATTGAACACTCTTGAGACTAGCACTATTAGCTTAAAAGATTGCTATAATACGCTTAGGGAGAATCACAATTATGTTCCAATAAATTCTGAACCATCAAAGTGGCTCCCTACAGTAAAGATTGAGATAAACACTGAAACTTTTCAAGCCCACTGTGATACCATGTCTGAATTTTGTCTTATGCCCAAGGATATTTATGAATCTCTGAATACTTGGGGGCTTACTGAAGGAGGAAAAGAAATATCTCTTGCTAATAATACTACCATATTACCTCTTGGAATATCTGAAGGAGTGTTTACAAAGATCCTTGAGAAAATGATTTCTACTGATTATCTTGTTATTGAATGTGCAGGAAAAGGACAAATTACACTTGGAAGGTCCCTATTAAAACTCCTTGGTTGGGGACAAAGTTGGGGACAAAGTTCTGTGGTTGTGTTGTGCAGGTCTCCACGTTGCTACTAGCATCGATAGTGCGCCCTGCCAAAGCTCAGCTAGTAACACCTTTGGGGTGTTTCCTTGCTCCTACTGGTTCGATTAAACCTTGGTTTCATAACTGAGGGAAACTTGCTGCTGTGCTCATCATACCTTCCTCTTGGGGTTCCCAACGAGCTCTACATCAACCACGCTCCAACATTTTTCTGGCGCCATACACAGAGCCATCAGCATTCAGCTTGTCCCTCATGGATTAGCAAAACATAAATGCATAGGACACCTTCAAAGTTCATAAGGGTGACTAGATACAAATAGTTTAAGAACAAGCAATATCAAAGTGATGAATCAATCAACAAGTCTTGGGACAATGCACATTAAACTAAGAATGGCCACTATGCTCTCTCAATAGGTGCATAAAGGTAGAAGATGGAGACTCAACATAAAAAGTAAAAGAAAGGCCTTCATAGAAGGAAGCGGGGATTCAAGTTTCATAAAGAGCTTCCAAAAATTACAGTACTTATTAGCTTTCAGCTCTCATTGCCCCTATCATAAGCATCTTGAAGTGATTAAGGTTAAAGTGAACAAACTATGGAGTATATGCTTGACAAAGTATAAGTTGGCAATCTCATGTCCCTTGAACGAGGGCCGCTCCTCATGCTACTCAAGTTTAGTTACCGGTAAGTTCTTGTCATAGTAAGTACATGTGTATCATAGAGAACCGCCAACGGGGTACCCCTTGCCCGATGATACGAAAGAATCCCCATATCAAAATGACAAGGCAAGCAGACAATAAGCATCTCATCAATCTTTTTATTTACCATGGGAAAATGGTGCTTTTTTCTCTCTTTCCTCTTTTCTCATCTTTTTTTCTCTTTTTCTTAATCTCTCTCTTTTTTATAAGAAGAATGCTTCATAGATTGCTCATTATGGTTACGCTGCAGGTTTCCACCATGATTAGGCATGGATTAGACCAGCGGCCTAGGCGTTTCTCTAACACACATACATAACTGCATGGACTTATAAGCTCCCCTTTCATTTCACATCGACGACATCCATAGACAAAAGAGCATGATATCAACTGGGTACAATGTACAAGTGCAATTATTAAAGCATTCCCCATGACAACATGGTTCTGCTAATCTCCAACGTATAAGTGCAAGCATATACAACATAGATGACACAATGGTTCAAGTTTATTAGGGCCAAGAAAAGTAAAGTGTGCCATCAAGTTGTGAGAGCTTTAATCACTAGTTTTCTTATAACAAGTTTAATTCAGAAGGTAGATAAAAATATGAATATACTTGGAATAGCAAATGCTAATAGGTAGGTATGGTGGACTTTTTGGAATAACTTGGTTTTATTTGGAGTTGGATGCATGAGTGTGATACGTCCAAACGTATCTACTTTCCCGAACACTTTTGCTATTGTTTCTCCTCTATACTTGTGTTATTTGGATACAACTAATGCGGACTAACGCTGTTTTCAGCAGAATTGCCTTGGTGTCTACTTTTTGTGCAGAAAACCAACTATCAGGAAAAATCCCAGAAAATATGCCAAAAATCCTATTTCACCCGAAGACTCCAGGAGCCAGAATACGAGACGGAGAAGAGCCAGGGGGTGGCCACACCACCTGGTGGCGTGGGCCAGGCCAGGCCGCGCCAGGGGGTGGTGTGGGCCCCCCAGACACCCCCTCGGCCTCTCTGTTCGCCTATAAGGAGCCTTCTGACCTAAAAACTTCGGGGGTTTCGACGTTTTTCCATAAGGAGTTCCACTCCGCCGCCACCACTAGATTCCACGAAACAGCATCAGAAACTCCGTTCTGGCACCCTGCCGAGACGGGGAATTGGAGGAGATCATAGCCATCATCATCACCATCACTTCTCCATCGACCATCCATGTTTCCCCCATCTATGAGTGAGTAATCCCCGCTGTAGGCTATGGGGATGGTAGGGATTGGATGAGATCGTTCATGTAATAGCATCAGATTGTTAGGGCATAGTGCCTAGTATCTCTTATTAGTGCTTTATGACTTTGTTGCGACTTGTTGTGCTTAATGCTTGTCACTAGGGCCCGAGTGCCATGATTTCAGATCTGAACATGTCATTGATTCATTATGATAGTATTGTTTTGGGTCTTATCTGCAAGTTGTATACACACGTTGTTGTCCGGAACCTATGGCCCCGAAGTGACAGAAATCGGGATAACCGGAAGGGAAATGCTTTGATGTGAGGATCACATGTGTTCACGGAGTGTTAATGCTTTGCTCCGGTGCTCTATTAAAAGGAGCACCTTAATTGCCAGTAGTTCTCTAGAGGCCCCGCTGCAAACGGGTCAAGGTGACAAAATATGTTGTGCAAGTTCTCATTGCGAGCACGTATGACTATGTATGGAACACATGCCTAGGATTGTCTAGTACTTGGATGCTTTATCTTATTTATCTGCAATTGCCCTATGTTCTGATTGCTATGTGAATTGTCTTGTCCATGCAACGCCCGTCCATCCATCCCTATGCCTACCGCACTCGAATCCCACTATTACTGCTTTTGTTACTACTATCTTTGCTTTACTACTGCTGTTACTTTACTATTCCTACTACAAAACTGTTGCTACTGATAAACTGTTGTGAACAAGATTGTTTCCAGGTGCAGCTAAATTGACAACTCAGTTGTTAAGACTGATAAATATTCTTTGGCTCCCCTTGTGTCGAATCAATAAATTGGGTTTCACTTCCCTCGAAAATACTGCGATACACCCCCTATACTTGTGGGTCATCAGAGTGGAACTCACATTTGGTTATGGAGGCTAGCAAAAGACTGGGAGCGACCAACTAAGAGAGCAATAATGGCCATAATCATGCAAAGCGACAAAACATTATTAATTAAAGCATAAAGTGATATGACAAGTCAAAAACTAAAGGATCATAGAGGCTATGGTGACTTGGAATAGTCTTAACATGGTGCGAGCATGCGCCAAGTCAACCCAAATAAAACATCAAAGGAGAATACCACAATATTATGCTTTAATATGCTAAAACAACGCATGATTCTTTCAAGGCACATTAAGCAATCTCAATTGTTTATAACATATCATGCTACAAAAAAAATCACTAAGCATAAAGACAAAACAATATCAAGCATGACATGACAAAGCATAGGTCGCAGTAAAAAACAAGCTCCTTTTACCACTTAAGCATGAACTTTTCCTACTATTTTCCAATCCAAACTAACTTATTTGAAAACTAATGTATGAATAAGGGAGTCCAACCAATTTATTCAAGCATACTAAAGCAAACTAAGAAAACGAAAACCAAAAACAAAAACAAAGACACTCCAAGAACAACACAGCTATTCATGAAACAATAAAAATGAAGTGTTTGGAAGAAACCTGAGATTTTTATTAATAAAGAAGGGGATGCCTTGGGAATCCCTATGCTTTGACGCTTGTACTTCTTGGATATTTCTTAGGGTGACACGGGTGACATCCCCACGTTTGAGCTTTTGTCCATACTTCGTCTTATCACATTACTCTTCCCTACACTTTAAAATCTCCTTCATACAAAACTTCACACAATCTTCATTAGCAACATTAGTGCATTCAAGATAATAAGTCTTTTTTGGTTCAGTTCCAATATAAGTAAAACTTCCATTAAAACAAAAGATACCGTAGCACTTCCTTTAAAAAGTTCAAATGATCAAAGAGAACTCAAAGAGAAAGAGATTAAGAGGCAAATGCAAATAATGGCAGAAATCTATCAAAGCAGACCAGCAGGTAAAAACCAATTTTTTCGAAGACCTTCTGTTGCTCAAATCGAAAAGTGTCAAACTAACGAAAGTTGGATAACAACCTAGGGCATAAGCTCAAAAAATTTCAGCTCAAACCGACATACAATTTTTTTTCACGAATTTTTATAGCGAAGCACAAAAATCTGTTGCAGGACAACAACTTTCCCAAACATTACTTCTCTCTCATTAGAGGTTACTAGTCATCAACCCGTGCAACTGCACGGGATAGTTGATTTGAGAATCACGCAAAAGTAGAAGAGACGTACCAATATCACTTATGTAAATTAATATTGTACATATTTTAACTTATATAAAATAATAAATTTATCAATCCAATATTGGTAATGAAATTATGAATTAATTATTTTTTAATTTCTTCCCTTTAAACATATTATATTTTGTCATCAGAAGTATTACCAAATGCATATTGATTTATTTGATGCTACTGTGACTATTTTTGAGAGTACGACCCAAAGGTTGGATACCTCGTGCAAACATAAAAGTAAATCCGGGATCAAGATACATGTGTTATGTCAAAAAATTCGGAAAACAATAACTTGAGACATGCATAAAATCATGGATTTAAGTCTGAATTTTTTTGTTTTCAAGAAACATACTATTGCATAATTATAATATGTGTGAGCTTATTAGTGTGTTCAACTCAAGCTAGTTAGCATCATTAAATAGGGAATATACATCGTTTGTTGAGGACATGAACAGTGGACCAATTTAAAATGGTAAGAAAAAATCGTTTTTAAATATGAATCAGTAAGATGTTTGCCTTCGGTTGGCAATACCAAGATTCAAGACAAAAGAAAACTCTTTTTTATAAGCAAAAATTTACAAACATTCGACGATATCAAATTATTTTCACAAATATGCAAGAATAATATACTTGTTTAAGGGTGTGCAGAGTTGGAAACTATATCACATGCATGTAGTTTCTATACTTAGTTATTATGTCATATACCATGTATTCCAACAATCATCAGCCAAATAACAACATTCCAATCTCACAATTGACAGACTCTTACTAAATTCGGGAAGAACCAAAAAGGTAAACAAACTCATATACCCTTGTAGCTGGCATCTTCGGTGTCTAGCATGCCTCTCTTTTTTAATAGAACTGCACAATAGGAGTAAGAAATGCTTAATGAGAAGTGGAAAAAGGATTTTCAAAATTCAGTGATCGATTCAAAGAGATTCCATATGACGTAGATGTCTATACAATAAAAGCTACATTATTTATTATAGTTTCAAGGTCAATGAATTGTTGAAATTCCATATAAATGATGTTATGCTAATAAGATAATATTTTTGAGTAGCGCAAATGTATATAACATGGAGAAGCTGAGAAACAAATCTTATTAAATTGGAAAAATAAATATAGTACAATAATAAGTCGTCATTTTATCTGAATTCCACATACTATCAAATACATATAAAATTACCAGTTTACGATGGAATACTTGCATAATGATAAATCTGGTCCAAAAGAAGCTCTAAATCTTATAAGTTTCTTTGTGCTGTAGTCCATGATTCATAGCTTTTTTTTTGCTAATCAATCAGTTATAAGTATCAATAGATGAAAGAATATGGTTCGAACGTACCGGAATATTATGAAAACTGAGAGGAAGTAACACCACCTCAATCCTTAGCTTGCCGCTCTTTCAGGTAGATTTGGAAGCTGACTGTCCATAAGAGAGAGAATTTATGTAAATAACATTGCCTTACATGCCAATGAAAATCCTTCTAAAGTATTTTTCTTTCTTCCCCAATAAAATATAAACCTATTGTAGCGATAGGGACACATAGAAATACATTTCACATACTCTTGCCATACCTTAATTTGATGCTCGCATATTGTTACTTCTGATTGCACGCAATTAATCTTCTCCCTCAAAAACGAATCTGCTCGATCCACATAATCGATGTGATGTCAAAGATCCAAGACGGGCCCATAGATTTATAATCTAAATCCACTTTGCATCCCTGGTACAGCAGAAGAATGAAATTTCTTAGGTGGGAAATTCACTGAGCACCTAACAAAAAATCAGATTAAAACTTGAGAATAGAACGTCCTATAATCAAGTCCTGCATGGATATGATCCAAGACCATGATTCATATATGCAGGAAATGAGGCGTGGATTAGAAGTCCAGTTGTAAGAAATGAATTGCCCCTAGCAAAAATAATTACCTAATGTAGAAGTCATGCCAATTACATAATCAAAGGCCTAGATCCAAGGAAAATGATTAGAAGATCACATATAACTGCCAGGTTGCGGATCATCCAAACTTTCTCCGAGAAAACACGTCGAGAAAGCATTCATTGTAGGCTGACATGCATGTAATGGAACCCGATCAATCTGTTTCTGGGATTAACCAAGTTGGCTAGTTAGCTGGTGGATCGATGGAGTGTGCTCCTGCTAGGTGCGCACCCTTGCTGAAAAATATCAAGAGATCCTATCGTGTACCTTCCTCTTCCCTGTGTTCGATCGTACCAAGGTCTTGGCTCTCTCTACTCTCTATGATGCAAGTCTTCGATAGATCTTCCAGGGCTGCGTGTCCACAGTCCACTGGTGGGTAGTTGCGTCATGAGGCATGCGAGATTGGGACATGATCAGATGATGCGCATGCACTTGGAGGAGGACAGCTCGCCGGCGGACCGAGTGCACAGAGGTAAATAATACGCTGCGTAAATTTACATGCGAATTTGAGTGTCTAGATATGATCGACTGATATTGTTTGAGCAGGTCACAATCTGATTAACTGGAAGTAGGACATGACATTACGTACATGTGATTAGCGAGAGATTACTTTCAGGTCAGCAGAGTAGAGGGCCAATTCTGCGGCAGACAGCGGAGACGGAGCAATCTTTGGGCGCTAGCTGCTGTAGCCATGAGGCACGAGGTGCATGATGCGGAGGAGGCTACGCCGAGGATGAGGGAAGAGGCCGCTAGATCGGAGATTCGGAGTGGATAGAACAATTAGAGATGTTTTTTCTTTTCTTTTCTATAGGAAGGAGAGACTTGATCTAATTGTCTTAATTATTCTGATGATGTGGATTAACGTGGTGCCTCCTACGGTGCCTCCAATTAGTAAATATAAGATATAAGAAAGATATAAGATATAAGACTCTTGGCACAAAAACCACACAAAAATGATAAGGAAAGGTTATTACTGAAGAAATAACTTCTAAGACTCAACTAAATTTTTTGGGTTATCTCCCAATAAATACTTTTCTTTAATGCCTTTAAGTTAAGCATGATAATTTGAGAAGATGCTCACATAAGAAATATAAATTAAAGTAAAAGAGAGCATCAAGAAGAAAATTCAAAGCACATTTAAGTCTAACCCACTTCCTATGCATAGGAATCTTGTAAAGAAACAAGTCATGAAAGCACAAAGCAACAAGCATAGTAAAGCAAAACAAGTGCAACTTCAAGACTTTCAACATAAAGAGGGAAAACTTAATATTATTGAGATGCATAAAACCATGTTTCCCTCTCTCATAATAACTTTCAGTAGCATCATGAATAAAATTAAAAATATAACTATCACATAAAAAATTCTTATCATGAGCCACATGCATAAAAAAATTAATACTCTCCACATAAACATAGTCATTCTTATTAATTGTAGTGAGAGCAAATTCAACAAAATAGCTATCATTATTATTCTCATTACCATAATCATCAAATATAGAAGGCATATTGTAATCATAATTAATTTTCCACTCAATAGTAGGTGGACTGAAAATATCATATTCATCATTGTAATCATCATATATTTGAGGTATAGTATCATTAAAGTAAATTTTCTCCTCCGTGCTTGGGGGACTAAAAAATCATTTTCATAAAAACTAGCTTCCCCAAGCTTATACTTTTCCATAGCATTAGCAATAATGGTGTTTAAAAAATTCATACTAATAACATTGCTATTAGCATGCAAATAAAGTTCTATAGGTTTTTTAATTTTCTCTTCAAACACTTCATGTCCTAACTCAAGATAAATACTATAAAGCTCTCTATTTTTGTTGTTGTTTTCCATTAAGCGTAACTAGTGAAAATAAAAACAAGAAATAAAAAGACAAAATTGCAGAATCTAAAGGAAATAACTTCGAGCACTCACACACCAGCTACAGTACTAGAAGATAGCTTAGTAGCCAGAGGATGTGAGTACCTTTTACCTTACCTCCCCGACAACAGCGCCAGAAAAATAGCTTAATTCTACTCACTTTTATTCTTGTAGATAGTTGTTGGGCCTCCAAGTGCAGAGGTTTGTATAATAGCAGCAAGTTTCCCTTAAGTGGATCACCCAAGGTTTATCGAACTCAGAGAGGAAGTGGTCAAAGGTATCCCTCTCAAGCAACCCTACAATCAAGATACAAGAAGTCTCTTGTGTCCCCAACACACCAAATACACTTGTCAGGTGTATAGGTGCACTAGTTCGGCGAAGAGATAGTGAAATACAAGTGGTATGGATATAAGACAACGGTGCCAGAAAAGAGCTTGATGGGAGGAAAAGACTAAAGGCAAAAAGATGGAAGCAAGCAAACATGTAACAGATCTAGTTGCAAACGAAGTTTCAATGCTTAGAAACAAGGCCTAGGGATCATACTTTCACTAGTGAACACTCTCATATAAATATCTTCTCTTCATGATACTACTCTGAACTACTCTCCGGTTGGACACTCTAATCCATGGTAGGGCTATAACAACACTCCTCAAAGTTCGTATTCCCTATCTAGATAACCCCACACTGTCACCTTGAGCTCTAGATGGTTCCAACAAACACCAAATTTCATAGAAACATCTAACTCCAAATATAACTTATAACAAGTATTTGTAATCTCTAGCCTAAGTGCCACCATGGTGTACACGCTGTCACTTTCACACACATGGGGAGAGCAGAGATCTATTAAAACACTTGAGTAGCAGAATAGATCTATAGATTACAAAGCTCATGATCTCAATAAGATCATGCATAGAGAGAGAGATGAACACATAGCTACCGGTAGAACCCTTAGCCTCGAGGAAGAACTACTCCCTCCTCATCATGGGAATCAGCAACGGTGATAGAGATGGTGGTGGAGATCGATGGAGATGGCTCCGGGGCACTTCTCCGTCCCGGCAGGGTGCCGGAATAGAGAATTTCTGTCCTCCGAATCTCCCCTTTGGTGGCGGCGGCGCTGCGGAACTTTTCATGACTAGAGGCTGGATTATTTAGGGTTTTCTCATCAGGAGGCTTGTTATAGGCGAAGGGGTGATGTCTGAGGATTGACTAGGGGCCCACACCACCTGGTGGCACGGCCAGGGGGACCTGCGCCACCACATAGTGTGGCCAACCCCTGGCCCCTCTCCGTCTCATCTTCTGGCTCCATGAGTCTTCCGGTAAAATACCGACTTTGGCTTTTGTCCCGTCCAATTCCGAGAATATTCATTTTCTGACTTTTCTGGAACCAAAAACAGCAAAAAACAGGCAACTGACACTATGACATCTTGTTAATAGGTTAGTTCCAGAAAATGTATAAAAATACCTCAAAGTGTGGACTAAACATAACAAAGAAGATACTAAACAAGCATGGAACATCAAAAATTATAGATACATTTGCAACATATCAATTGTTCCTACAAATATTTACTTGTTTGCACTGGAGTCACTCCCCACTTAGCTTGTTATCCTACAAATTCTATTCCTTTGCTAGTGTCTCCTTTTTAGCTTTGAAACAATGAGCAATGAACTTGGTTAAAATATTTCCTACATTTTTCTTACAACAAGAAAAAGCATCTGAAAGATGACTTGAGTCAATGTTTAGGTCAAATAATTTGATTTTAGAACTACTCCATCCCAATTGTGCTAAATATAAATAGACTCGATAGTACCCTTGATTGAAATTGTTTGATTAAATGGATGATTTGAAGTACTAGAAATTATGCCACTACTTTTTCTAATAATTACCGTAAGATATTGCTTTACATGTGTCATTACAACTCTGTTGTGCTCCATGGGGAACTATTAACTCCGCTGGCCAATGAACGATCTAAATGTGGGAAACCACTTGATTTCGGCTATTGAGTTATTTAAACGTCTGTAGCAGCAATGCTATGATGTGTAAAATTTTTAGTCTCCTCATGGTTTCACATTCCAAGTGAAGTTGTAGTACTCCTCTGACCAATTATTGCTCAACATTATTTATTGGCATGGTCATGAGTGCACAACACAGCCCCAATTAACATGTTAAAAATAGTGACATGATTTCTTTATGAAAGAGCTGAAGTTTTTGAAAGACAAGTGAAAGAAAAAGGTGCTTTGAGAGTCTTAAAATTTTGATATGGGAGTAGATGAGTTGTTCTTAAATTAAATATTTTGATGCCAACTTGAGTACTCTTAATTGGTTAATTGAGCAAAAACAAAAAGTTTTCATCTCTCAACAAAGAGAGGCACCAAAAGAATTTGTCTCACCTTCCTAGCTAAAACTTCCGGCACTTGCTTGGGCATATGATTTATTTGCTAGCAAGATATACATGCTTCAGAAGTGGACTCAGTTCAATCTTGTGAATACTTGTATGATCATATTTAAGATTGTAGGAATTGTGAAGAAAAGAATTTGACACTAATTCAAACTTGTGAGTTCCTTTATTTTCAGTCTCGAATCTCTGCTATTCTTCCTTATTTCCTTGTCACTCGAGGGCGAGCAACATCTAAGCTTAGGGGAGTTGATAGCTGTGAGATTCGACACATTTTTGATGGATTTTATTGATGGTTTTCTCCCAGATTTGATCGTTTTCTGGCTTTACCTAACGCTAATACTTCGGTAGCGAAGAAAACTTGGATTTTAATGTGTGTTTCAGGTTCTGGACATCAACAGAAGGATTTAACTAGAGAAATACAATATTCTAGAGAAAACAAGCAAGTCCCACTTTGGAAGCATGCGAGGGGAGCTCACAGAAGGTTTAACAACCAACTATACGACGAGAATGACCGTATGGTTCCCGCCGTATAGCTGCCACCGCCTCTATCTTGTCAAAAGGGACAACTTCCATGAATGGATGGGGGACGAAAACACAACGTAACAGCCGCCACACCTTCCAGAAGGGAGAAAGAAGGGATCTGGAGAAGAAGGAGAATACGTTCTTCATCTCGCTCCACGATCTTCGACCTCCTAGCCAATACACTTCCATATCCACTACTTGTACTTGAGAGAGAGGGATCTCCACCTTGCAAGACTAGGGTTTGAGATTGTTTCTTCCCATCTTGAATTGTGTTGGATATTTTTCTATTCTTATTGTGGATCTCCACGGTAATACCAAGACGAATTCCCTTTATTTTATTATATTTATGATCCGTTCTTCTCTCATGTGTGAGTAATTCCCTTGGGCGTGGGAGATGTAGGGAATTGGTGAGATGTGATGTGCCTTCATATATTTTCCATTAGTATTGTGATTGATTCTAATTACTATATTATGTATGCTTGACTATCTGTGGGATGCTTAATGCTTGTTGTCCAATTAAGGGCCCAAACAACATGATACCTTGTTGTACACAGATAAGATCTTGCTCGCTAATGGATCGGCGACCCCTGGGTGACACAGGGATATCAATGGTGAAAGCTAGTTGACTCGAGGATAACGAGTAACCACTGTACTTATTGCATTAGTCCGATCCAAGGAGCTTAATCGCTAAGCAACCTAAAGGGTCTTAATCGTCTAGTGTCTGACCATGGTTTTGGTAGCAGGCTAGTAGGATTATTGAAGTTGGGATGAAATCTACCAGGAGGAGTTCCGGCTAATTATGGGTTGCTCGTCTACACATATATCTATAAGATTATAATTATTACATTCAACTCGTCCACCTGGCACATTCACTATCACCATGAACTGAATTTCCTCGCGCCTTCTTTCACCATCTGCAGAAACCAACAAACAAACAAAGTCATTCTTTACTTTTATATATTTTATTTATGAAGTTTACATTTTATTTCTATTTAAATCTATCGCATTTAATCAAAACCCCATTCTTATTTCAACACTTGTAATCAATTCACTCGAAGACCTGTGCCAACTTCGGGTGTGACAGAGACTTCACCAATGAACACTTACCTTTGTGCTCCCTGTGGGATTGATATCTGAACTTCAAAACTAGCTACAAATGATCTGTGCACTTGCAGACATCAGCCAGCCATGGCTATGTGTCAACACCCAGATTTTTAATCCCAGATGCCCGTTATGCCATACCTCGCAATCCCAGGATTACCATTTTTGCGAGACATAACGGATTGGATATCATAGTACATCATCCATTACAAACCATACATAAGGTTTTACACAAATGAGGATCTCATGATCCAGTCTTTAATACAACAAGCAGCGGAAATAAACGATAGCGTAGCGGTGGGGTCCATCTTTAGGGGCACAGTAATGCTTGTGACGAGATAGTCCTAGTTATCATAGTCAATCCTGACCATCATCTTGATAATCTCCTTCATAGTCTGGCCATGATAATAGCCAGGGACAAAAGCCATGAGTACTCTTTAAGTACTCGCAAACTACTACTAGCAAGGGTTATACTTCCAAGTTAAAGTGCTGAATTAAAAGAATAACTATCAAGTTAAATTTGAAACCTAAGCTGAGTTCTGAAACAAGAAAAGATAAAATAAAAGTCTAGAATCACTTAAGTTGGGAAGCTATTGTCATCTACACAACACTGTTGTGGTCAAGTCAAGGTTCATCATTCATTTCATGGTCTTTAGAAAACATCTGACAACGAAACAGTATGGCCCTTCCAATCCCATAATCATGACGCGGCTATTCGAATAGTTTGACACTCTGCAGAGGTGGTACACTTTCACCACAAGATTCGATACATCTATCAGGGATAACCCCTGAATCATCATACTTGGTATGCAGATAATCAAACATAACCTTCCCTTTACACACCCTAGTATAAGCACCTCTCCTATGAGCATGGCCTCCCAACCATGACCATCAGTCATCTTGGGCACTGCATAGGTGGACAACATTGAGAGGTAGCCTCAGCTCAAACCTCTCCCGTGAGGGAACTAATACTAATGCATATAAATTTCCATCTAAGCCTTACCCAATTCAGGTAATGTGGTTGTACGGTAAAGTTGGAATGGTATCGCATCCGAATCCAACCATCAGTTTTTATAAAAATGGTTAAGGCTCATGCCTCATCATTTTCATCATCATAACCCAATTGTGTTTCTCAACACATGTCAAAACATCTCAATAGAATGACTCATCATTCCAAGCTTTTCATAACTCATTTTCACCAAGTAGTCCCATCCAAAGTGAATCAAGTTTGATTTATTCTAAAACACTAGGTTAAGAGTGTTCACTAAGGTGGGAAGGTGGGATAAATCTCATGCCATTGAATGACATCTAAGGGTTTCTAATTAGGTCAAGTTTTATACTCTTTATGCTACCTTCAAAATTAATTAAAGAACTTTGTGTCAACTAAGGGGGGGGTGTGATCAAAGTATGCTTAAGGCATCTTTACTAAACTATCTAGTTTTATTCTAGCTTGCTACACTATCTTACTAAAGCATGTTTGCAAGGGTTAGCTTGCCACTAATAACTTGCCTTGGTTGGTGCAGTGGTTGAAGTTTTCTTCTTCTTCTTCTTCTTGGTAGAACTCCTCCTCCTCGAAGGCTTGGTCGGTACTATCGTCTAGAAATACATAGGGAGGGCACAATCACCAAACAATACTTAACTTAGGCTAAGTAGTATTCTAATCCACACAATTGATGATCTATTATCATCCAAAACATCACAAGTTTAATTCAATAGTTTCCACCTTTTTATTTTGGAAAAGTAATTTCTACTCATTGAAAAATTAACCATGATTTAATATTCACCACCAAAATATGGGATTCATGTGGACACATGTCCTCACCACATATTCTAACCTATGGGAATGAAATTTAAAGGTTGGATTACTATTACTTTGGTTTAAGTTTATTATTTAATGATTTAAAGTGACTAGAAATGCCTATATAGCATTATTTTGGTACTAGTCCAAAGTCACTGTCTGTAAACCTTAATATTATTACATATTTGGATAGATATGATGAAATGTGATTTTTAAGAGTTGGAATCAACTCAAAAGCTAACTTGGTTGATTTTACAAAAATGTTTCAAGTTGCAAAAGCTTCTGTCTTCTTATTTTTATTAGGAGAACTCTATAACTCTAAATGAATTAAATCCAACGGGATTGGATAGAGCATTTCAATACCTTTCAGACAAAATTGGTTTCATGCAATTTGGATTTGTCAAACTCACAGAATTGAATTTTGAAACACTGGACAGAAACTATATTCTAACTAAAAAGAAAAATCCTAATTTGAATCTACGGCTTGCGCGGGAAAGGAAATGGGCCGGCCCAGTGGCGCTGTCTGACAGGCTCATGACAGGGGGTCCCACTTGTCGGTGCACTTAACACTGGCAATGCAGGCACGATGGCCGTGCGATCTGGTTCTAATCCAACGGCTGAGGGTCATCGTCGACGTTGGGCAACGCCGGCGAGACAGAACCCTAGCGCGGCCAGTGGGGGTCGTTGGGGGCTCACCGGGGTTCAGGCGAGGGTCGGCGAGGCGGGCGAACGACAAAGTCGACGACGGCGAACCTCCTGGTACCGGCAGCTTCTCCTGGGGCGGCCTGGATCAATGGCGCCCTTCTCCTCCCGAGGCGGCGGCTCCGGCTGCAATTCCGGCGCTCTGGTGCTCGAGCGGCTCCGGCTGGCGGTGGGGAGTGAGTGTGAGAGGTGGTGAGTGAGATGGTGTGCTCAAACTGGCTGGGGGTGGCCTCTATTTATAGTGGCGAGAGGGGACCGACGGGGCGCACGGTGAGCTCGTCGTGGTCGATGGTACAGACGGCTATCGGCATGGGCGACGGTAGGGGGCGGTGCGGTGCTCCCTGGCGATGCTCAACGACACGGTGGCGAGACGTGGGGCGGTGCGGTTTGGTCTGGAACACGCGATGCTCTGCGCGGCAGAGGCGGCGTCTTCGACGACGAGCGGTGGCTGTGCGTCATGGGGCGGCGAACGGGGATGTCTGGCGGTCTCCTGGGTCGGTGGCGATCATGTATGCAAGAGGCGTGGGCGGCGCGCGGTCTGTGGGCGTCGGTTGAGGGTGGCGCTCTAGCGCATGCTCGGCATGGTTGCTGGCGGGCTAGGCGCGGTCCGTGCGTGTGGTCCAGGGGTTGCCAAGGTTCGGGCGCTGGACAGGGAGTGGCGGTGGACGGTGGGCTGCCTCCTAGACAAGGTTGGCACGGCTAATTCTCCTCCTAGCTTGCTATCTCCACTGGGGTGGCATGGTGAGCTTCGGCTGTTCACCATTGAAGTCATTGCCCGGCTTACAGTGAGTCTAGTGCTTGGTTTAACTTGCTAGCTGATCTACTGAGATGGTTGTGAGCTAGAGAGGGAACAAGTTAGGCTTCAATCACTGCTCATAATAGTGTTTTTTTTGATTTGTGTCTGCCACCTGTTCGATGAAATGGCCGCAAGAACTCAAGTTTTGAATTTTGAAAAGATTTTTGGTGGGTGTGCTAAGTTGGTGCTGGTGAGTCTGCAGATGCTTGGGTTTTGAAAGTTGAGCTTGTTTGAGGGGTTTTTGAAAAAGTGGGATCTTCCCATATGATAAAGATTCAATTTTGAACTGTTATTTAAAATAGTTTACAAAAGGTTTTTAGAAGATCAAAAGGTGAGCCTTGGTACCTCATTATGTGTACTAGCAAGGGGTGCAAATATCAAGAATTGTTTCTGTTAATTTTTGAGTACTAGGAATAGCCAAAGTAGACATGGGAGTTAATTTTGGCAAAATGACCATTTCTCCATTTTAAATCTTTTTGATTTGATTTTCTTTAGAAAAAGTTTGGGAATGGTGTAGATGATGTTTAAATCACCTAAGAAACATTTTACAAGCATTGGATCACTTAATCATGGCAATTCAAACAACTCCTATTTAAATGCACATAATATGAATGCTTTCATTTTAAAAATGGGAAAGTTTTTGTTAACCCTATGTTTTGGATGATTGGATCTTTGATAAACTTGGATTGAAGTTTTGGGATGTTACACTATGGGATGCACCACACCCCCTATAAAAGGAGCCCCATGGCTCCTCTCCTCTTGCACCACCTCCTCGCAAAGGTTCTCTTCCCCCTCTAGCAATTCCCCATGGTCTCGGATTAACGAGATACATGTTCGTGGTGGATTTTTCTGGAAGCATTTGCTGCTTCTGCTGCTTTGCTGGAGCGAGGACTCGGAGGTTGTCGGGGTACCAGACCTTTTTGTGATTACGAATGCACCGCTGCTTTGCGGTGTTGGACCTGCTAGACTTCATCACGATCTTGAGATCGGCAAGTGTATGACTACATCATCCACGAGTACAACCTCGTAACGCTTTGTCGCTCTTCAAGGGTATGTTCTCTATGGATGTATATCCACCCGTTGATTGTATCTATCTAGATATATCTTGGTGCTTAGTTGTTCACATCGTAGGAATTTTTTTGTTTTCTATGCTGCGAACCCAACAGTGGTATCAGAGCCTGATCTATGCGTAGATGCTTTGCACGGGTAGAACACATATGAGTATGTGGGCGATGATGATCATGATATTGCATCTTATATATATTTTGGATATTGGTGGCATAGTGGGATGAAGCGGCTCGGACTAACTTTACATGTCCTCGCATATGAGACTTGTTCCACGCTTGACATGCAACTAGTTTTGCATAAGTGTCTAGAGGGTGTCTGTCTCTCCTACTATAGTCAATATCTGATTTACAATGAGTTGCTAATAATTTGGTTATCATCATTGTGGTTCCATGCTCGTAGGTAAGACCGGTTCTATCTTCGAAATCCCTAAGCCACGTGAAACTTGCTCGGCTAGTGTCATGATATGGTAATGTTATAATTCGAAGTATAGTTGATAATCTTGGAAATTATAGCATACCTAACGTGTAAGTTCCATATACCTTGGCCTTACACATAAAGGAATGATAAAGATCATACCATGATGCACATGATAGTGATCAAGCGCAAGAACCATATCATTTCACTTTATGCATATGATGTTTTGTTTGCATCTTATATTGCTTTTTTGGCACTTTAGTAGCATTATAAGATGATCCCTCATTTAGATATCCGGACGGGAAACCTCATCGGCACCAGCTTAACGATCGCTTCCGGCTCGTTTCAGCTTTTGGAGCGCTGACTTCGCCGACAACGCTGGCTGCTTCGCACGCCGCTACCACTTCCGCAAGAACGGCCTCTTCGTCAAGTTGGGTGCGCACAAGGTCTACGTTGCTATGGACGTATCATGCGTTCATCCGCGGCACGTCGTTGAAGCAGGGGAACCACCCCTTAGCGTGGTTCACGGGGCGCATATCGCTCGCTCCCCGGACCGTGCTGAAGTGATGATGACTGCGCCGGGGGCAGGCGCAAGCAAGGATCCGGCACCAGATCTGGAGGTAACACCTAAGGCACCGAGGAAAGGTAGAGGTCCTCCACTAGAGAGGCCTGAGAATGTATTGAGAGAAGCTATGGATAGCTTGGCAAACCCGGTAGCAGCGGTAGTAGATCCGACTCGGGCACATGCCGAGCTAGAGGAAACTAGGCAGAAAATTCTAGAGGGAGCGAAAAAGATCGCTACGGCTCAGCAGTCGTTGAACATGACGCTGCGTGAGTATGCAAAGGCAAATAAAGTAGATGCTGTAAAAGTGAAGGGGAGAAATCTCATGAGTGAAATGAACAAAGAAGGTGATACTCGGATTGAAGAATCAGAAAACTGTTTGACAAGACTCGCGAAAAACCTCAGAGCAGCAGATGCAGCTGCATCCGAGATAGAGGGTCTGATGGGTGAAGCCCGTGAGAAACAGCAAGATCGGGTCAATGAGTTGGTTCGGATAGCGAATAGGCAAAATGAGGAACTGCTCAGGGCAAACCCGGAGAGAGCTGGGGCCTCTAAGATCGTTCATTCGGCGGTGGGTAACCCGGAGAAATCCGCTAGAGCCGCATCGTCCCCTCATGGTGGTCCAAGGAGAGAGGAGGTAGTAACCTCGGCCAGGAGAAACAAGCAGATTGTTCCGTATGACCCGACAAGGGCAGGAAAGGCAAAAGAGGTACAAAGAAACGACGATCGATAGAGTGTAAGACGAGGTGAAGCTGGTCGAGGTAACCGTGACCAAGGCAATACCGGTCAAGGAAACGCTGTTAACGGCAATGCCGGACAGCGCAACTCTACAGGACAACCGCAGTAGCGGAATATACCAAGGCAAGAGCAGAGTGCCGGCCGAGGTATGCAACAGAGATATGCACCACGAGAACTAAACCGGTACAATGATGGAGATTCGGAAATGGTAAATGCAGGATACCCAAGGCCGGACTATCATGTGATAGGGTCAAGATTGGGAAGCAGGGATTTGATGCCGGATGATGCCAGGTTGAAACTGGATCGACTGTATAGGTCGGAGCAGATTGAAAGTCAAGGTCTTCCGGGTCCTGCATGTTTTGGACCCCGGATCATGAAAGAGACACCGGTACCTAACTTCTAGTTACCCAGAGGCACGAAGACGTATGACAACAGCACTAAGCCGGAGGATTGGTTGATAAATTATGCAAGGCTGTGAAAATTGCCACAGGCAACTTGAGGTGGGCTGTACGATACGTACCCCAGATGTTGGAGGGCCCAACAAGGGTATGGCTGAACAATTTGCCACCCGGAAGCATTAACTGCTGGATAGATTTTGAAGAGATGTTCATCAGCAATTTCTCGAGTACGTATCAGAGGCCGAATAGGCCACAGACACTAGCTATGTGCAAGCAAAGACCGAATGAGATGGATCGAGAGTTTTTAACTCGGTAGTGTACCGTGAGAAACTCATGTGAGGGCGTGATAGAATCACATGCCATAGCGTGGTTTGCACAGGGATGCAGATATGCAAGCGAACTATGGCAAAAGTTACAAAGCAAGATGCCCACCATGTTGGCAGAGATGATCCGGATTGCTGATTCGTATGCTCTAGGAGATCCGACTCAACCTAGGCTTGTGTCAAACGAGTCGAGCGATGAGTATTACCAGAGAGATGGAGCCGGATCATCCCGGAGGAATGACTATAGAGGAAAAAGAAGAGACGATAGACCAGATCATCGATACGGTTCGCAACAAGTTGCAGTTGTGAATCAAGATCAGCCCGGAGCAGGGGGCAGTCAGCGCCAGAAAACTGGAGGGCAATGGACTCCGAGAAATGATGGCAAGAAAACTTGGACGCCAGAACAAAAGAAACAGTGGAAAGAAAGGAAGGACCGTCCGAGGTACACCTATGAGTCGATGTTGGATCAGCCGTGTAAGTTTCACACGCCAAATCCGAGTAACCCAGCGGGTCATACAGCGAGGCAATGTGAGTGGATGCGCAAGATTGAACAAGGCGGTGCGGGGAATGCTCAGGGACCCCGGAATGATCAACCTCGGCAGGAGTTACCCCGGCAGCAATTGCTCTCTGGAGCGAACACACAACAGCTAATGTTGCCTCCCCCTCCGCCAAGGTATGACAACAATGAGAGAAGGGATGCAGTGCATCAGGTGGAAAATCAGCACCAGCCGGATCAGAGGTACCCCGGAAATGATGGGAGGAATGAGTACAGGGAGCATCATCAGAGTTACTGTGTATTTACCACCGAGGAAACAGATAGGAAAAGCTTGCAACGCCGACATATGGAGGTGAATGCAGTAATGCCTGCGCCGACGAGGTATATGCCTTGGTCTGACCAAGAAATCATTTGGAGCATCAAGGATCATCCCAAGCTTATGCCGAGTCCTGGCTCGTATGCGTTAGTGCTGGACCCGACATTCATTGGGCCTAACATCAATGTGAGGTTCTCCAAGGTACTGATTGACAATGGTAGTAGCATTAACATCATTTATGCGGATACAATGCGCAAGTTGGGTATCTCGGAGAACATGCTCTAGGCTACAAGGACAACTTTCCATGGTATTGTACCAGGCATTTCTTGTGAGCCCATAGGCAAAGTCTGGGTTGACGTATTGTTCGGCACGAGAGATAATTGCCGAATTGAGAATCTGGAGTTTGAGGTGGTGAACTCGGAAAGTGCGTATCACACGTTACTCGGAAGGCCAGCATTGAACAAGTTCATGGCGAGCTGCCACATCAGTTATCTAAAGATGAAGTTGCCCGGGCCAAATGGAGTGATTACCATTGCAGGAGATTTCTGATGTTCCATTGAGTGTGCCTCAGCCGGGACTAACCTAGCCGAGTCACTCGTGATTGCGCAAGAGAAAAGAAAAATCCAAGAGGTGGCGGCATTAGCTCAGTCACAGCAAAGATATGCCGGCACTGAGTAACCCGCATGGTAGCGTTTCGTTCCAAGCCGCAAAGGATACTAAGAAAGTGCCTGTGGATGATATGTTCCCAGAGTGCACCGTAACGATTGGTGCCGGGTTGAATGATAAATAGGAAAGCGAGCTCGTCAACTTCCTCCGTGAGAATCAGGATATTTTTGCTTGGTCTACACAGGACTTGCAAGGTGTTTCGAGGGAGTTGGCCGAGCACTCTTTGAACGTGAGACCCGGAGCAAGGCCGGTGAAGCAACCTCTCCGCCGCTTCGCCGAGGATAGGAGAAAAGTCATTGGAGACGAGATAGCTCGGTTGCTAGCAGCATGATTTATCATGGAAGTACTCTATCCGGATTGGCTCTCTAATCCGGTGCTGGTGGAGAAGAAGAAGGATGACCCGAACGTGGCAGTGGTTTGGCGTATGTGTATCGATTACACGAACCTGAACAAGGCGTGTCCAAAAGATCCATTTCCACTGCCGAGGATAGATCAGGTCATAGACTCAACCGCGGGATGTGAACTGTTGTCATTTATTGATGCATATTCTGGTTTCCACCAGATACTTCTGAATCCGGATGATCAAATAAAGACCGCATTTATCACCCCGTATGGGGCTTATTGCTATCGCACCATGCCGTTTGGTTTACGTAATGCAGGTGCAACGTACCAAAGATGTATGCAAAAATGTTTGCACGACCAAATAGGTCAAAATGTACAAGTGTATATGGATGATGTGGTTATCAAGACCAAGGAAAGCAAAATGCTCCTTGACGACATCAGGCAGACATTCGCGAACTTGAGAAGGTTCCGAATGAAGCTTAACCCGGAAAAATGTACCTTCGGTGTCCCGGCTGGAAAATTACTTGGATTTCTCGTCTCCAGCCGAGGTATCGAAGTTAATCCAACTAAGATCCGGGCCATTGAACGAATGGAGCTGCCGAAGTGTCTTAACGATGTCCAGAAGTTCACTGGGTGCCTAGCATCGTTAAGTCGGTTTGTATGTCGGTTGGGAGAAAAGGCATTGCCTCTCTACCAACTCATGAAAAAGTCAGATAAGTTCGTTTGGACGCCACAGGCCGATGAAGCCTTTGCCCACTTAAAAAAGATGTTAGCCACTGCACCAGTGTTGGCCTCTCCACTATCAAAGGAGCCAATGTTGCTCTACATAGCCGCAACCAACCGAGTTGTAAGTGCAGTGATTGTGGTAGAGCGCGACGAAGAGGGTAAGTCGGTGCAGAGGCCAGTGTATTACTTGAGCGAGGTATTATCCACCTCAAAGCAGAACTACCCACACTATCAAAATGTGGCATATGGTGTCTATATGGCAGCTAAGAAGTTAAAGCATTACTTTGAGGAGCATCCCATCAAAGTAATATGTGCAGCTCCCATATCTGACATAATGAGTAATAAGGATGCAAGTGGACGAATCGCAAAATGGGCAATCGAGCTAGCTCCTTATGCGCCACAATATGACAGAAGAGAGGCAATCAAATCTCAAGCGGTGGCGGACTTTTTTGTGGATTGGGCCGAGGTACAATACGAACCGCCGCCACCAGATCCGAACTACTGGAGGATGCACTTTGACGGGTCGAAAACAAAAACCGGGCTAGGCGCCGGAGTTGTGCTTACCTCGCCAAAGAAGGACCAGCTGAAATATGTGCTGCAAATCCATTTCGCAGCATCGAACAATGTCGCTGAGTATGAAGCACTTGTGCATGGGCTCAAGGTAGCAAAAGAGATTGGAATACGTCGGATACTATGCTTTGGCGACTCGGATTTGGTAATACAGCAAGTGTCGGGGTTGTGGGACGCCCTAGATCCAAACATGGCTCTGTACAGATTTCATGTGCAGAAGATATCCGGTTACTTCGAGGGGTGTGAATTTCACCATGTACCTCGGATGGAAAATGAGGCTGCCGACATGCTGTCGAAGCTCGGATCAACCCGACAAGCAATTCCACCGGGTGTAGCATTGGAACACCTCAGAAAACCGTCTATCAGGCCGTCCCCAGGAACCGACTCAATCTATGTCCCGGAAGATACAGAATCCGGAGCTGAGCCCATGGACATTGACATGGGAGGTGGTGCGGGAAACCCGGGGACTGCATCAGCAAACCCGGGGATTGCCTCAGCGAGCCCGAGGACTACCTCGCAGGACCCGGGGACTGCTTAGCGTGATCCGGTTGAAGTTATGCCGGTGGATCAGATGGAAATTGATGAGGACGTGTTCCCTGCACGAGCAATACCAGCTTGGGCATTGCCTATATTTCAATTCCTGAAAGATGGAACATTACCCACTGAGGAGGTGTTAGCCAGGCAAACTCAGAGGAGAGCAAAAGCATACACGATTATCAATTCCGAGCTGTACAAACAGAGTGTAACCAATGTCCTCCAGTGATGCGTTGACCCGGAAGAAGGGCTTGACATCCTCCGAGATATACACCAAGGAGAATGCGGGCATCATGCCTCATCCCGAGCCTTGGTGGCAAAAGCATTCCGGCATGGATTCTACTGGCCAAGTGCCTTAGAACAAGCAGAAGATCTGGTGAGAAAATGCAATGGTTGTCAGAGGTACGCTACCAAGACACATATGCCAATGTCGGAACTCAAGACCATACCAATTACATGGCCATTTGCTGTATGGTGCTTGGATATGGTTGGCCCGTTTAAACCAGCAAGGGGAAACATGACTCACATTTTGGTCATGGTGGATAAGTTTACGAAGTGGATCGAAGTAAAGCCTATAAGGAAATGTGATGGGGCTACGGCCGTAATGTTTCTCAAAGATATAATCTTGAGGTACGGTTACCCACACAGTATCATAACTGATAATGGAACAAATTTTGCGGAAGGAGCATTTGCGCGTTTCTGCCGGGACAAGAAGATCCGACTCGACGTAGCCTCGGTATCCCACCCCGCATCGAACAGACAGGTGGAAAGATCCAACGGATTAGTATTATCCGGGATAAAACCCCGGCTCATTGAGCCACTGCAAAGATCAGCGGGGTGCTGGATAGAAGAGCTACCAGCGGTATTGTGGAGTTTAAGAACAACTCCGAATCGATCAACAGGCTATACGCCGTTTTTTCTGGTATATGGGGCAGAAGCTGTATTACCAGCCGACATAGAGCATGATTCGCCTAGGGTCGCCCAATACACGAAGCTTGGCGCAGGAAGCCCGGCAAAATGATGTTGATCTGCTGGAAGAAGCGAGAGAACTGGCATTGTCCAGATCCGCCATATATCAGCAAAATCTTCGATGCTATCATAGCCGGAAAGTAAGCCCCCGAGTCTTTCAGGAAGGCGATCTGGTGCTCCGGTTGGTACAACGTACTGCCGGCATGCATAAATTATCCCCCCCATGGGAAGGGCCGTTCATCGTGAGCAAAGCATTGCACAATGACTCTTATTATCTTATAGATGCAAAGCCACGGGAAAAGAACAAGGCGGACAGGTCTGGCGAAGAATCTAAGCGCCCATGGAATGTAGCTCTACTTCGTCCTTTCTATACTTAGCAGAGAAGTGTATGAATCCGAGTCTTCTCATATGTCGGTATGTATGCCGGCAATGAGCTTACGAATGAAATATTGGCATCTCGAGCAGTAACTCGGGGACGGCCTTAATAATATTTGTTGTTTTTTATTACTTTACGTCAGCTGGAGTAAGTTGTTCTATTTAACTCGGATTAGTAATGTGTGAGCACCAAAAACCCAACTCTTCGACTTGCTGCTGTCCAACAAGAATTGGCTTCATGGCAAGCAAGAGAACAAGTTTGGAATTGCGTAGCACATGAAAAACGACTAAGGAAAAGAACTTAATCGAGCCGACGTTTCTTTTCGGACTAACCCTGTATTTACTTTCAAACTATTATGCTAAATTATTTTGAGCTAAGCCTAAAAGTTTCTAAGTATTGTTAAAACAATTTTTGAAGCTCGGATTCGTAAGTCGTAAAACCGAATCAAGGTAGACACGAACCGAGCCAGAAGATTGGACGAACAAGAAAATGAAAATCGGGGACTACGCCCAAGTTAATCCGGCATACAAACTTAGTAGCAAAATATTACATAAGTATGGGATACATTTCCACCCGGCATACCGGGGATCTGATAAGTTCTCAAGTGTTTTTACTTAAGGAGCAGCAGGAGGAGGAAGTTCGTCGTCATCTTCGCCCTCTTCGATATCCGAGGCATCGTCCTCTCCAGCCTCGTCCGAACTATCTTCAACATTCTCGACCTCTTCGTCGGCAGCGGCTTCCAGGAAACTCGGACCCTCAATCCATTCGTGAATGGGAGCATATTCAATGAGGCTATGGGCGCAAGCCTGGCGCCGAGCTACCCATTCCGGGTCATTGGTCCACTTGGATCCGGTGCGCAGGCGCGTCAGGAGGCTGAGATCGATCTTCTCATACCACGTGAGTATGTGGTGAAGAACGGTCTCAGCTGCAGCACGTCCAGCGGACTCCCTCCAGAGGTCGAGCTGGGTCTCGATCTCCGTCAGTTTTTCAGCAAGAAGTGCGATTCTCTTCGGAGCGCTCTCACCGGGCCAGAACGTGTTGAAGACTCGGACAGAAACATCAAGGAGATCCTTGCCGTAATTCTTGATGATTTCCACGCGAGATGACAGGCTAACCAATAGGTCCTCCATGTCAAGGGGAATGCTCTCACCGTCAGGAGCGACGGGAGTACCCCTCTCTCGGCGGAAGTTGGCAACAGCAGCGCTCGCAATAGGAGTACCCTCTGGAAAGTGGCCTGAAGACAAGGCAAAGGAAGAAGCTGAAGAAAAGACATATGAAGTAACCCGGCGAAGTATGTTGGATAAGGGAAAGGAACTTACGTGAAATGTGGCTGTGGATCCGGGTCAATTCATTGATGCAATTATCACATCTTTGATGGAGCTGCACCAGTTCAGCGTTCGCCGACTCAAGTTTGACGTCGGCCTCCTGGAGAAGTTCGCGGTCCTTGGCAATTTGGAGGTTGAGGCGCTCGCGTTCTTCGGTGAAGTCCTAGCTAGCCTTTTCAAGCTCGGTTTGGTGCTGCGCCTTCATCTTCTTCATTTCTGCCTTTAGCTTGGCAATCTCCTCGTTCTTGGTTCGGAGGAGGGCAAGCTCATCGTCTTTCTTTTTGAGCTCGGCCTGATGCTGCCCTGCTTGTTCGAGAAAATGCAGCATCATGTCAGGCACGGGCACACTATCTTCAAGAGATGCTGAAATAGCGTGTTGACCCGACAGAGCCGAGGTATGAATGTTTGTCGAGCCAAGAAGAAAATAAGATGGAAAGCAAAGCAGGGTCGGACAATAAGGACTTACCCTTGATCTCCTCCAGGTTCTTTCGCATAATCTTGTTCTCAGCCTCCACCCCAGCTGCGGAAACCAAATAATAAGATTAGCTCGGCAGAGGAAGATGAAGGAAAACAGAGAAGCACCAAGGGAGAAACTTACCCCTTTTCTCATGCTCAGCGAGATGTGCATTGTGCTTTGCGAGCAGCATCTTGTGGGTATCCAGAAGACGTTGGAACTCAGCACTCCGGCGGTTGGTGGTCACCTGAAAATAATACAAAAATTTGGCTTAAGCCTTGTGCATATTCGAAGTGTACAAGATCCGGGCCAAGTGGAACTTAACCCGGCTCTAGGTGTGTGCATATTCGAAGTGTACAAGATTCGGGCCAAGTGGAACTTAACCCGGCTCTAGGTGTGTGCATATTCGAAGTGTACAAGATCCGGGCCAAGTGGAATTTAACCCGGCTCTAGGTGTGTGCATATTCAAAGTGTACAAGATCCGGGCCAAGTGGAATTTAACCCGGCTCTAGGTGTGTGCATATTCGAAGTGTGCAAGATTCGGGCCAAGTGGAACTTAACCCGACTCTAGATGTGTGCATATTCGAAGTGTACAAGATCCGGGCCAAGTGGAATTTAACCCGGCTCTAGGCGTGTGCATATTCGAAGTGTACAAGATCCGGGCCAAGTGGAATTTAACCCGGCTCTAGGTGTGTGCATATTCGAAGTGTACAAGATTCGGGCCAAGTGGAACTTAACCCGGCTCTAGGTGTGTGCATATTTGAAGTGTGCAAGATCCGGGTCAAGTGGAACTTAACCCGACTCTAGGTGTATGCATATTTGAAGTTGTCAAGGAGCCACGTTAGTTTTCTAAGGAGCGTCCGGCCGAGTAACAAGTTACTCCCCCGGAGGCTCGGGGACTAATGGTTATATCGCTAGTGCATACTAAGGAAAAGGTGAAGTAACGTACCTCCATCATCTGGACCGCGAGGTTAATCTCCTTGGAGGCTGTGTTCATCCGAGCAGCGAATTCGGCGGGACCGAACTTCTCCGGGAGATCGTCATTATAGACGAACTCCGCCTTGTTCCAGTTATTCATAAACTCGATCAAGGTCGGAGGATATCGCTCACCGCTGAGCATGTGCAGCGCCACCAAGCCCCTCGCATGTGCCTCTCTCCTCTCAACCTGAGCAAGGGCCGGACTGGTGTGCAGAACAAGTTGTTGCGCACTAGCTGGCTCGGCAGGGGCGTCCTTCGGTGCTGGAGATTTCTGGGCAAGCATGGACGCGAGGGTGCGCTGTCCAGACCCGGTGGACGCTGCCTTGGTGACGTCATGGGCTTTCTTGCCTTTGGCTTGCTGAGAGGAGGAAGTGGTTGCGGCAGATTTTCCTTTAGGAGCTGCCTGGGTACTTCCTCTCCGAGACTAAGAAGACTCGGACGAGGCGGAAGAGCTTGGCACTGGTGCCCTTGTTGCTGGAGCTGGTGCTGCTGCTGATGTTCTTGCTGCCGGAGTTGGTGCTGGTGCCGAAATTGGTGCTGGCGCAGGTGTTGGTGCTGGTGCGGAGGTAGTCTCGGTAGTTGCTGGTTGCGGTGAAGCCAAAGTGGCGGATGCCGCTGCCTCGGCTGGGTCCGTCTCCCTCGCTCCGAGTTTGCCCCCCTCTTGACGAGGTGGGCTGGAACCCGGAGCAGCCACAGAACCCTCTGGAATAGGGCTCAGCGGGCGTGACTCGTCGTCATGAGGGGGAGAAGGGCTAGGTCGGAGCGGTGAAGAGATGCTAGATCCACTCTGGGGAACATCCTCCGCAGGACTGCCAAACCAAACAATGTCAGAAGAGAGACTAAAACAATGCAAGGAAGAATAAGATGCAGAGGGGAAAAAGGCTTACGCATCCGAGGTCAGGGGCTCCTTGGGTTTCCGAGCCCTTCGTGCTAGGGCCTTGCCTGCAGGCTTGGAAGCAGTTTTGTCTCCAGACTTCTTTCGCCTTTTGGAGGGATGAGAAGGTCCGGAGGAGGAACTTGAGGCAGCTCCGCGCCTCTTCTTTGGCGCTGCCGGAACAGGTTCACCCGTGGCAAGGGGAGGGTCCTCGTGGATCTGCCCACCGAGGTTAGCTGGTGCCGAAAAGGCAAAAGAAAGGGGGACAACGTCAACAGGTTTAATCACCTCGATATCCGAGTCACCTTCATCATCGGGCCAATCTCTAATAGAAGAGGGTTTATCGGTGGGTCGCTTCATAGCGTCGGTCATCGGGAGGAACATCTCCTGATCCGGCTCTTCCTTGTCCGGGGTCTCCCGGTCGGGCGCCCATTTAAGGGTCGGATCGGTGCTGTCCTCAAGGGTCTACTGAAGGAATAGCTGACGAGAAGAATGAACAACGGAGTCAAAAAAAAGGAACAACGACCGACATATAATTGACCCGGAGTAAATTTGTGCCACGAAACTTACCAAGGGAGGAAGCCTATCCCGGCAGTAATGCTCAATTCCCCACGTCCATTCAGAGGAGAAGTCCTTGTGGGTGGTGAAGAGAGCCTTGACCCGACGATAGATCTCCGAGTTGCTCAACTCGAAGGACGAGGTCCGGTTGGGGTCGCGGCCGAAGCTCATGTGGCACACCTTGTGGGTGCGCTTCTGGAGGGGGGAGATTCGGTTGCGCACGAACGTGATCATAGCATCCTCGTTGCGCAACCCGAGCTTCTTCAGCTCCGCAAACCTCTTGTTGACCTGGTTGGCCAAGGCTGTGGGCTTCTTGGGGACAACGTCCCACGACTCCGGGTTAGGTGGACCTGGAGCATAAGGAAGCAGCCGGATCAAGTCTTCAGTGCCCTCGTTCCGGACATAGAAGAAAGTCTGGGCCCATCCTTTGCAGGAGTCTAGCCCGGTGACTCGAGGGAAAACGGATAACCTCCGGGGTGAGATGCATGCAGCTCCGAATTGAGTGAGCTGCTTGTCCTCCGGATCTAGTTGAATATTCGGAATGACATTACGACGAAGGCCGAAAAACCGGATCCATAGCTCCTTCGTGGGCCATAATCCGGTGAAGCCCTCGATCGTAGAGGCAAAGGCAGAAAGAGAAGTGATTGCGTTGGCAGGAAGGTGGTGCGGCTGGAGTCCGTAGGTGCTTAACCAGTCATGGAAGAAATCGCTGACCGGCAAACCGAACCCCCGTTGGAAGTGCGACAAGAACACGACGTACTCACCCGGATTGGGTGAGGGGGCGAGTTCGGCGGAGGCAAGGCGCGCGATGACGCCGACGGGGATGTGTCTGGTCCGGTAGAGCCAGTCCAAGTCATCTTGGCAGACCCAGGACCCGGCCCATGCACCACGGTCCGCAGCGGCAGGGTCCTCCTCCATCTCTTGCTCAGCAATGACGAGCTCCTCCTCCGTCATCAGATGATCGCTGCCCTCGCTGGCGCTAGCGGCGGAGGGGGGTAGAGGCCTAGATTGGCAGTGCCCCGTGGTGGAGGCGGCGCATAGCGGTGGCGACGACGCAGAGATGTGGGGGAAAGACGCGGCGACGGCGCTGCTGCTTGGGAGCACTGGCGGTGGCGCGGTCGCAACGAAGACGAAGAAGAAGAGCAAGGGCAGAGGGGCGCACTAGGGGAAAAAAGAATAAGTGATGCGCCCCTCCCCTATTTTAACCTCTCCCACGAGGAGAAAGTGGGATCGCATCCTGCGGGCATGCCACACGCAGTAGCCGTGTACCAGCCGCATCGACCAATCAACAAGGAGCCACACGGAAGGCCACAGAGTGGGGTTGGTCCCATGACGTGACGCGCTGATACGGTAAACGAGGAGGCAGGGGTGACGTGACCCACGCACAGTGATGACTGACAATTACTATGGCGGTTACTGAGCTGGCCCTTAAAATGAGACAACATAATGACTAGCCTCCACGTGGGTTGGCGTACGAGAGAAGGAAGCAAGACCCGCATAGGACCGTGGTAACCCGGCCAGCAATTGAAAACTTGGAATGTGCCAAGGGAAAGTAAAACCTTGAGGTCCGAGTTAGGGTGGTAACCCGGCCAGCAAGTGAGAGCTTGGAACGTGCCAAGGGAAAGTAAATCCAGAAAGTCTGAGACAAGGAGGGAACCCGGAGAAGGAGCCCAAAGCTCGGTGGATTTGAACCTGCTGTGGCCTTAGCAGCTAAGGCAGCTAAGACCGCACCAGCTTCGGGGACTAATGTTGGGGGGATACCCCCGGGTAGGGTCACGCCGGGGTATAAAGGCCAAGTTAGCCGAGGTTCGGCAAGGCCAAAGCGAATGCATGCCGGGTCACCTCAAGGCAGGCCGAATCACGGGGTAACCCGGACCAGGGGCGTTCGCCTAACTAAGTCTCAACCGACTTAAGTAGTAAGTCGGAAGTGCATGTATAACTTGTATGCAGGAATGGGTGTGGCCGGATCTACTATGGTCCGGGTCATATCTAGCTTCTAGGAGAAGGAAGGAATCTCGCTGGTCAAAAGAAGCCCCGGTACGCACTGCCTGAGCGAAGCAGATGAGGGCAGGACCACCGAGGCGTGGCCGACAAGGGTGACGATGCCCATGTCGGCTAACGCGGGCGCCGTAGAGGCTCACGTAGCCACTACATGTGTGACGCAAGGGAAAAGTAACCCGGTCGGTTTACTACTTTGGGAGATGGCATATTCTTAGGAATATGCCTCCACGTATGCCCTAAGTGGAGACCTAGCCCCCTCCTATATAAGGAGGGCTAGGGCTTCTGTAGAGGGGGTTCCGATTTCTCTGATTGAGCTTGGGTTGTAAGGGTGATCTGTGAGCGAGAGTAAGAGAGCTCCTTCTTCCTCCTCTCGCCAATACAGCTCTAGGAGCATTTGTAACCTTGGAGGAAAAGCAAATATAAACTTCTGTGTGGAGAATCACTTCACTATCCCTCCCTGGATTCCCCTCGCGTGTATTAGTCCCCACCTTTAGCCTATCCATGGCATCTACCGTGACACCACCACAACAAAAACATTTACAACCAAAGTCGGATAAGCATGTCTTTGTAGGTTATCCCAAAGCAATAGTTGGGTATTTATCCATAACACTGAGGATAAAAGACTTTGTCGCTTGGAACGTGAAGTTTCTTGAGAAGAATTTTTTCGCGAAAAGTTAAGTGGGAGGATAATAGAACTTTGATAAGGTTATTGAACCTTAGCTATATGTTCTAAGTAGTGCAGCACCGGAAAGTGTCCCGGTGGCGGCCACAATGCTCATGGCTCCCGTGATTACAAAGGTTGTGATTTTGGATATTAGAGTTCCTATTTGAACCGTATGCATCGGGTAACAATCAAATAGCGAGACTTGATAAACAATTCGTTATTGTTTTGACAATGATGAACCAACTACATGGAAAGAAGCGATGATGGCCCTAACTCCATAAAATGACTAGAAGTCATAAAATCTGTGATAGTATCCATACACGAGAAATCAAGTTTCTGAACTTGGAAGACCCTCCAGAAAGGCATGAAGTCTATCGGTCGTATTTGGATATATAAAGAAATAGACATGGATGTTTGACATCTATGAAATAGTCGACATGTCGGAAAGGAGTTTACGACAATGTTCAAGGAGTTGACTATGACAAGATTTGATCTTTCGTAGCGATATTTAGTCTTGACGGATTAATATAGCAACCACTACATATAATTTTGTATATGGTAGTTGAACAAACAAAACAAATTTCTTCTAATAGAATGGTCACCTACGATGTGTTCATGACACTGTCCGAAGGGTTTTGTTAATTCAAAGGATGCTGAAAGGGCATGCAAACTTCAATGGTTGAAGTAAGCATAGGGGAGTTGGAATCTTCACCATGATGAAACTATTAAAATGTTTAATTTCATCGGAGATGATGAAGATGCTTGCATTCGCAAAAAATTAAGTGGGAGCGATGAGACAAATTTCCAATACATTATGTAGAGGAAAGGTTGTTGATTGGAAATGATCTATCTTTTATTGACATGGGTTAATAATTTCATTAAAATTGGATTTCGATGAAAGACTTGGGGAAAACTAGAATATTTGGCATCAATGTCTGTATGGATTGATTGAGACACTAATATGGTTGTGCCAGACGTACATATATGAGATATTGAATGGTTTCAATATGGAAATGACAAGAAAGGTTCTTGCCACATGGAAAGGGTTGAATCAAGATTCAAGTGTATTAACACTTGGTAAGTGAAACGAGATTCAAGTGTTTTGACACTTGGTGAGTGAAATCACATGAATATTTTGATCAATAATGTATACCATGAATGTACATATCTAGATATGTCCTATACTCTAAATATTATGTGCATATATCAGAATGATCCATAAGATGATCATTGGACAATAGTAAGGATATTCTTATGATCTTTGGAAGAACTAAGAGTATATTCATGTATAAGTGACAAATAGTTAAAAATAGTTCATTGTAAAGTGTTACATTGATACTAGTTTGTCACAAGATACAAATTAAATTTATCTCAATTTAAACTATGGATGACACAATATAATGGAAATGAGGTTCCATGATGGATTTGGATGAGTTCCAAAGTTGTGACATTGTGACGAATACTACAACAAAAGGCTAAGTATATGCTTGCTATAGTAGCAGCAAAGGAGGGAATTTGGTTAAGTAGTTTGTTATCAAACTAGGTGTGGTTCACAGTGGGCTAGTACTATGAAGATATATTGTGCGACAATTATATCAACATGTTTTAACCCATAGGAACTAAAGGTCTCACCAAAGGACTAAATTTATACAGTGCCATCTCATTAGAGAATGAGTGATGCGTAGATACGCAAAGACATGCAAATACACGTGGACCTAAAAATATCAGATCTAGAGATTATGTTAACCACAAGAAAACGCGTATATATAACACCAGAAAGCCATAAGTGTTGAATGCACAAGTTTTTCAAACTAGATTATTGACTCTAGTGCAAGTGGGAGACTGAATGGAATATGCCCGAGAGGCAATAAAGAAGTGATTATTATCTTATTCCATGTTTATGATAAATGTTTATTTTGCATGCTATAATTGTATTAATTGGAAACGTTAATACATGTGTGTTAATAAACAAATAAAGAGTTCCTAGTTATGCCTCTCATATAAACTAGCTCGTTGATTAACAAGATGATCAAGATTTCCTGATCATAGACATTGGATGTTGTTAATAACGAGGTCACATCATTGGTGGAATGATGTGATGAACATTCATCCAAACTATAGCAATACGATCAAAGTCATTGTGTTTAAATTTCTATAACATCATACGAAGTAATTCTAGTCCTTAAACCATGAGATCATGTCAATCACTAACAAAGAGTAACTTGATATCATTAAACTTCACACCATAATAGGGTGACAATAGAGGTGGGTTCAGATACTCTGAAGGTGTTATGTAGAGGCTCATGGATCAAGAGTGGGATTTGTCCATCCCGATGACGGATAGATATACTCTGGGCCCTCTCGATGATATCACATTGAGATAGCCTGCAAGCAAGTGATGTGATCACTAGAATGTTATATCACGGCAATAAGAAAAGAGTGCATATCGGTAACGAGATCAAACTAGGTATGGAGATACCGATGATCTAATCTCGGACATGTAATATATCGCGAGACAAAGGGATTTAATTACAAACGTTAAAGGTTCACACGATCACTAGAGTCATCGTTGAATATGTGGGAGTCCGTACGGATCTCCAGGTCATGCTACTGATTATTGATCGGAGAGGGGTCTCGATCATGTCCATATTATTCGCGAACCGTAGGGTGACACACTTATGGGATACCGACACCATTTGGAGCAAATAAGATACCAGAGAAAGATTATGAAAGTGCTGGAATTGTTTTGATGGACATCGGAATTGTTTCGGATGAAATTGCTAAAATTGGTTCTGCATGTGATATCGAAATGTTGCAAGGGGTTTTATGTGAATGTTTGTTAATTAAAGTAAATAACAAAATTCTGAATAAAATAAATAAAAACGTTTTATTTAAAGAGAAAAATGCATTTATTTAGTAGACATTAAATGCAAGTGAATGGAGTTGAAATTTAGGTGAGTGGGCTTAGTGGAAGCTCCACCCACATGAATGAGGGAGAGGTGGGGGCACCCACCATGGCTGGCCAGCCATGGCCATGGGGATGCATCCCACCCCCTATAAAAGGAGCCCCATAACTCCTCTCCTCTTGCACCACCTCCCCGCGAAGGTTCTCTTCCCCCTCTAGCAATTCCCCATGGTCTCAGATTAGCGAGATACATGTTCCTGGTGGCTTTTTCTGGAAGGATTTGCTGCTTCCGCTGCTTTGCTAGAGAGGGGTTCCGAGGTTGTCAGGGTACCGAACGTATGTGCGATCACGGATGCACCGCTACTTTGCGGTGCTGGAATTGCTGGTGATGGACCTGCTAGACTCGCTGGACTTCATCACGATCTTGAGATCGGCAAGTGTACGAGCATATCATCCACGAGTACAACCTCGTAACGCTTTTTCGCTCTTCAATGGTATGTTCTCTATGGATGTACTAGATCATGTAGCGCGCGTTGCTGCGCCCGTCTATTAGAAATATATTAGAAAATGGTAAAAGTCAATTTTGATTACTTTTAAGAACCGAGTAGTTTGATATACTAAACTAAGGAAAAATTGAAGTGTAACTTGGAATAATTCTAATAAACTTTGTGAAGCATGCGTTGTTGGCCATAATTTGTTACGTTGATGTTCATATGGACTAAAAAATTGAAATGGTGTGGGATTTGGTTTGAGTGTATATGCTAGGCTCATGAGATGGATCAGGTCACTGGGCTAATGGGTGTATTAGGTGAAATAAAGTGAGTCGGTTAAAAAATTACCATCCTGTGCTTGCTGCTCCACGTTCTTCCTGCACATCTTGAGTTCAGTATTCTCAACAGAAAGTCCAGCAGTCTCTTCCTGTTTATAAATATGATGAGAACAACATCAATACAAAGTAGAAAAACATATGTGTGGTAAATAGAAAGCAGAAAGAAGCAAACTGCATCGCTGTTTCCAGGGACATGCATACGATAGAAGAGCTCATCTGAGTTACTATATAAACTTCTTCAAAATGCTAATTTAGCCACAACAGTAAGGACTGTGGCCCAAGACCACCGGTTATTATCAAAATCGATTAACTTATGTAACACAAACAATGAATTACCCATGGCAGTGACTATCGTCAAAATTAACCTGCTGACTTGTTAAGACAATAGTTATTACTACATAGTGAAAATTACATGAAACCTCCATGAGAGCATGTGAATTATCCACACCCACAAACCAATTGATAGAGAATTCTTACATCATATTTCTAGCCATTTCATAGTTTATTTCTAAATCACGCAGATATTAGATACATCTAGAAGTTATGCATGGAAGAACGTTACCTCATCACACTTTTTCTTAAAGATATATGCTTCCATCTCCAATTCTCCTAAGAGATGCTTCTGCACCTCTCATACTTCCCATAATCAAGGTTCAGTCATCATCCGTTCGATAAAAGTCCAAATCTGACACACAATGAGGCTTCGCTCGTGTACTTGTATGGTCAACATTATTGCTCACATACATTTATAGTTACATAACAAAACATATATTGACTCATTCAGTGTTCAAAATTGTCTTCTAATCTGCTATTGGAGGATCTGCATAGTAATCAAACAAAAATAGATAGGTCATACAAAAGTTGTTGGGTCCTATTAAGAATTTCAAAACTTTTAGATTAGACAATATAATCGAGAAACTGTTATTATCTAAAACTTAGACTTACGATTTGCCACCACAGGTATATATTTGGGCCAAATTATAATATAACGGTTTAAAAAAAAAGTTGCGTGAGAGAGATCCAGAGGTACCCAGAGTCCTTCAATCAATTATTTGCAAGATGACCACTAAAAAATTAAGGTTCCCAAGAAAGAAATAATTCTACAAACCTATCTCATCATATCGAAATGGGTCTCTCATTTTTTTCCTTGTGTCTTCGTTGTCGCACATGTGCAATACTTGGTCTCTCATTGATAGAACCAGCCCATACACAATTACTGAAAATTGCATCAGAATTCAGAGCACACCAGACTGAGGAAGATAACTTCACAAGAAAGAGAAAAAGAAACCTGGGGAAGCAATGGGTTTGTCTTGCAGCCATCAGACAGGAAGTATCCATGGGTCGCACAACCATGTAGGCCGGGCATGTAGGCCGGGCAGCTGGCTGATGGAATTGAATATCTCATGAAATAGACGAGCACAGAGTCCACAAGTGGGACGGGAAGCCATGCAGCGGCGGACAGACGTCATTTCTCTGCAAAATATTAGGGTTAGAGCTTGGGCATGGACAACCACCCTGCTGATACACCGGTGGATAAGATCAAAACGCAGTACTTTCATGGGTGGGGCGCAATTGGCGAGGTGCTGATCGAGGCGACGGAGCAGGACACGAGTCTATGAGCCAGAGGGATCGGCGGTCGCTGTTGTAAGGCGATGGCGGCGATGGAGAATCAACACTTCGCCCTAGGCGTGCGTTAGGGCGAAGCTGGAGGCATCCTTGAACCGACGATTGGGCCATCTTGGTTTGCTGCGTGCCAAAGTGAATGGCGGTGACGGCTGAGCGAGGAGAGGTCGTGGTTTCATGGTGGGAATTGGGGGAGAGAGAAGGCATGTCGGCGTGGAACCTGCGCGTATTACAATTTACAACCATCTATGCGGAATCGAACGGCTCATTTTTAATTTACCTAGGAACCTTCGATTTGTTTTGTCGAGTAGCGGCCCCTAGGGATGTTCGGCCCAGGAGCAGCCATACGGGAGTTAGAGGTGCATCGGATGGTAAAAAACGACCGAGGCAGCAAATCCGACGGTCAGGAACTTGGATGCGTAGGAGACCTCCTAGGTAGCTCAGTTATAATATCTCTAATATCAACTCGTTGATTGTATCTAACTAGATAAATCTTGGTGCTTAGTTGTTTACATCGTAGGAAAAGTTTTGTTTTCTATGCTGCGAATCCAACATGATACGTGTCAACATTAGTGTGCATGTTTAACGCGTGTCCTTGTCTTCCACCACGTGGCGACTAGGTCAGCTCACCTCCCGGACTATAGAGGGAGAGCTAGAACAGATCTAGACACAACTGGTTCTTTCTATGTCTCTCTCGCCTTGTTCCTCTTGCTACGCTGCTCTCTAGGCTTCCCCATCCCGGCGGCTACATGCACTGCCGTCCGGGAGATCAGGCCTCTGAAACCCTGTCCGTTGAGATCCTGCACTGGGAGACGGGCAATACGATTTTTGGAAAGCATCTCGGCGTGACTGCTCGACTCCGTTCGCATGTTCTTCTTCATCAACCGATAACCTCAACAACACCATGGGAGACATCGAAAGGATTAGGTTGCTGCTGCGGTGCTGACCTTCTTGATCAACTTGTACGTGTTATTCCTCTATTTGTGTGCACTAGTTCTTGATAGATTTTTAGATCTGCTAGTGCTTATATGATATTGATTTCGGTAATTAATATCATGCGGAAATTCCCTAATACTCCAATATCAACATGGGCAATAGGACCCTGATAATCGTAAGGACCGACATCCATCACTCACTACAAGAATCTGGGCGGTTCATGACGATCTGATATCATCGTGGATGAGGGCCAAAACAATAGGTCACGGACCTCACGTCATAATTCATTCCGCGGCGTTTTTTCTGTCTGAAAACATCACGCCCAATCGCGACGTTCCTGTAATTTCATCGCGGCAAACTGGACCGGCCGAGCCTAGGCCTGATCGTTCATGATGTTTTTATTTTGTCACGACCAAGGCCACGTGGCAAACGGCACCACGGGTGGCCATCAACGACGTTTGCTGACGTCATGTTCACCATCTACGACGTCATCGGGTTCCTGACTTTTTTCCTGTCATGGCCTGATTCTGTTGTCTCCATATCCGTGACGTCATCCAACCCGTTCATGGCGCCATACATCCCGTTTATAACGTCACACGCATCATGACGAATTTTGTTCGTCGTCACCTTTCGACGCCATGCTGACATGTGAACGGTTGGCACGGCCAAGCTTGCGCCAATCGGACGAGGCCACGTGGGCAAGCCGTAGAACATCATGTTGACAAATCAAAATGGGACATGTATCACCTACCAACGACGAATTCTGTGTGATGACGTCATCATTGGCCGTGACGTTTCTGTTTCGTCTAGATAGTTGGCCAATGAAAGGCGACCACATCGATGTTTACCTGTGACGGAAATGTTTTGTCAAGAACAACTGATACGATTTCGTTTTCATCGCGGATGCAGGCTGGTGTCACCATGAGACCAGGGGGCCATTTGTGCATGTAAATTTCTACTAGCCCTAATCGTTTGTGACACATTTCACACTACATGCATCAAATAACATAATTTGACAATGAATTTCAGGACAAGTTTCCACATAAATTTCCACAGTAGTTTTTGAGCCAAAAGCCTCGCAAGCTTCCACAGCCAAAAACTTTCCACAACAGTTTATGAGACAAAAGCCTCACAAGTTTCACTGCCCAAAAGACTCACAAGTTTCCACAAGAGTTAACTTTCCTAGCCCAAGAACTCACAAGTGTCAACCACGAGTTCACTTACCTTGCGACAGTTGAAGCTGTTGTTGCTGCTTCTACTGAGTCATCTGAGACAACACTTTCTGAAGTAAGTTGTTTGTATGGTTTTGTTTATCCTGCATCTCTTCTTGCTTCCTCTGCATTTCTCTCATGTCTTTAGCATACTGCAGTCTCTCTGCCTCGGCAGCTTCTTTCACTCTTTGCAATTCCTCTATGGTACAACACATTTTGTCACTCCCTGCTCTCTCAGCCAAAAGTTCCGCTTCAAGGCTAGACCTGCTTCGTCTTGATGTACTTGGATGGAGGCTGATGTTCTTCAGGAATGTTGGCTTTCTGCTATCCAACGAGAGTGCAAAGTGCATAGCCTCAGTGGAAGAAAGTGGTTCTTCCCCCTGGACATCTGGAGCCATCTTCTTTTCCATGATTTCCTACAGTATTAGGAATAGAAGTGAACCTTAGAAAAATAGCAAGAAAACTAAAATCATATCGTATACAATTGAGAGATGAAGATAACATTGAATTTTACAAAGATAAAAAGTATGCAAGAGGACTTACAATTGCTTTCTTCACATTTGGAGTGAAGCCATTTATCGGGCTGCAATGCGTCTTTTTGAAGAGTTCGAATGCATCGTCCTCACCGTTGCACACAACCTCATAGCTACGAGAACCTGTGGCAGCAGGGTACAAGACCTTGCTCCTGTTCTTCTTTTTTTTTACACAAGTACTCTATACAAGAAGAAACCATACATTATAAGAGGTAGTTCGAATCAAACAATTCAAACACATGCAGTAACAATATAAGAGTAAACGAAAAGTGACATGTTTCCTGGGGTCAGACCAAGTATCAACAAGCTTGCATCACTGCTCGTCGGTCATGTGTTTCACTTCATTAGGACATTTCCTTGTAACTTGGTTTAGAGGGTAAGGATCAAAATACTTCTTCTTCAGAATATACCGTTGATTCCTTGCATGACTCATAAATTGATTTGCGCAAGCATTCCGTACGTCAGGGTGATTTGTGTCCATGGCAAACTTTTGCTAAAATGAAATATGGAGCATCAGCATTTGCATTAACAGAGAAATGGGAAGGTAAAGGACAACTAAGTCACAGAACATACATAAACTTTGCCTATGAAGTCTGATTAGACATCAACCCTCTTCTTGTACTCTTTCTAGTGGGGTAAGATAGGCATGCTAGTCCTTACTGTGACTGCACACTCACTGGCAAACCTGGCAGCAACACCCGGCTCGTCTGGTCTAGCTCTTCCTGGAAGAACATTAAGTGAAAGCCTTCCTCCTTTGGACAACTTGTCAAGCCTCTTCTCCATGTTTCCCCCCTCACCACCAGAGCTTGACCAGTATGCAGAACTATATCTTCAGAATTTTGCGTTTCGGCATCTTCAGAACAAGGTGCATCAAAGTCTTGAGACATCTGGTAGCCATCATCATCTACAGGAATACAGTAATATGATGGGATTAAATGGATTATAAGTGAGAAATCAGTCGGTTTAACACATTACCATGTGGAGACCAGTCACTACAGTCTTGGCACGGTACTTCATGACTAGGATTAGATTCCCCATATTCGGTAGCTGACTCATCGTATTGCGTAGCTGACCCCTGACCCTAAAATTGGGTACCAGAGTCCTCGCCGTCGGCAGCTGAACACAGATGTTGGGTAGTTGAAGCAACGCCTTGGGTACCTAACCCATCGGTTCGGGACGATGCACGGTCGCTTCGGCGAGGTCCCCGCAAACAGCTGGGAGGTGGCTTCTGGATTTGGAGAGGTAGCAAGTCACCTTTGGGGGATACCCGTGGGCAGAAGGATGCGGACTTCGTCACCTGGGAAGGTGGCTTCTTGATTTGGGGAGGTGGTAGGTTGGCTTTGGGAGGTGCAAAGGACAGCGGGATGTGGGTTCGGGTTCAACACCTTGGGTACGTGGCTGCTGGCTTTGGGGAGGTCACTGCTGGCTTTGGGGGGTGGCTGCTGGCTTTGGGGGGGTGCATGCTGGCTTTGGGTAGGTGGTTGCTGGCTTTGGGGAGGTGCCGGACGACATACCAGTGGGTTAGAGGGAGTGGGCGGGTCGCCTTGGGCAGAGTGCTGCTCATGTTGGACAGCTGCCAGCTCACCTTGGGCTGCTGCCTTCTTGGCTTGGGTGGGTGGTAGATTGACGACAGCTACAGCTTTAGCCACTTGGCCGGCATCAGGAACTGCAGCTTTGGCCACTTGGTCGGCATCAGGAATTGCAACTTTAGCCACTTGGCCGGCATCAGAAACTGCAGCTTTGGCCACTTGGCCAGTATCAGGAACTGAAGGTTTAGCTACTTGCCGGGCATCGGGAACTGCATATTTGGCCACTAGGTTGGCATCAGGAACTGCATCAACGGTCACCAGTAGGGGAAAATGAAGTGCAGCTCTAGCCACCTCCAGGGCATTAGGAAGTGCATCTTTGGTAGTTTGCCTGACATCAGGAAGTTTGGCTTTGGTCATTTGCCAGGCATCAGGTAGTTCGGATTTGGCAATCTTCTGGGTTGCACTCTGAGTTTCTTGTGAATGGGTCGCAGGACTTGCCGCTTTTGTTGTTCGCCGTGTAGAACCTAGAGGTGGAAGTCCTGCTTTTAGCGGATTCCCCTTGGACCTCGTGTGTCTCTCATTTTATGTGTCTGGAGATAGTACTAATGCCACAACACGCTTGCGAGATGATCCACCACCAGGAGCCATCCTTCGCCTAGGAGTTGTCTTCTTGAATTTTCTCTGCTTAAGCTACACATTTTACATGTAACAGTCAATTGGGGAAAATAAAGAGGAATAAAACATATGGCAAAAAAAGTAAGCAAACAATTCCACACAAGATGATTTGGCAGCACCTTAATTGTGGAAAAATCATGACAAGATGGTGAGCTAGCAGGTAAGGGGACTACCTGCAGCCTAGTTTCCTCGATGACTAGTGTTTTATCACCTGATATGTCACCTTCACTGATACCCCCCCTCGGGATCATACCAAGGTCCAGAGGGATCACTGTTGCTCTTTTTAGGGGAGAATACAGTTGGGGATGCAACAACACTGGCTATGAACCTAATACCAAGTTGTTGCATCCATGGACTCTTTCTCATGATGGTTTTCATCCGACTTTCTTCTATCGATAGTATTTGTGGTTCTAACATGAATAAAGAATTCCAATTAATCTAGTAATATAAAACTAGGTGCGATACCTCCCTATGTTATATAGTATATAGTACTCATCATTTAACAGGTCACCATGAGCAATTTAAACAAAAAGATCGTAGGCTGCCAAACTAATGCAACACACGGGATAATGTAACCTGGTCTACAACCTTCCTTTTTGCTACTTCTAGGGGTCTATGAGGTCTGTGGGGGGTGTGGGGGGATGAATACACTTGGCGATGCAACAACATATGCTAAGAACCTAAGAGCATGTACAATGCAAGACGCTTAGAAAAGTGCTTAGCGAAATAAATTGGTTTTTGGTTAAGCAATGGTGCTTATATATAATAGGATGATGTCTAAATTGGCACCTCTCGAATACAAATAAGCATTGTTTCTTACGAAAAAGCTTGGATTATTTTTCTAAGCAACACCCCAAGCACATTCCAGTGTACATATGTGTTTCTAACATGTATAGGGAACTCCAAATATGGCTCAATGTATAACATATGGGGTGGAACAGTCCGCTATGACTAATTCATACTCTGATCATAAGACGTACGACGAAACAGCAAAACAAATGCAACATGGATTGCATGATAGTCCTACTATGGGTAGCCTAGCTGGTATTATACACTAGTATCGTACACATAATACTAGTGTGTACAAACTTCCCACTATGACCAACCTAAATGATGGTGTCTATGTTATAAGACCTATGACACTGCTCACTATGGAGATAATATTAAGACCAGTCATAGTGGGGAGTAACATAGCCTAGTAACATGCTATGTTACTCCTCACTATGACTAGACTTAGTATTATACACTGCAATAATAAGCAAAGCAGGACGATTAAACATAAGCAGTACAAGCATCTACCGTGCAGTTAAATAGGCAATTAAGAAAAATATAACCTATGGTGCTCATTGTCCTATAGTGACCATCATGTAAAACAGTAAACTATGAACTACTTATACGATGAACATAAGACATATCATGAAACAACCAAGGTAATGCAACAAACAGGATAATGCAACCTTTATCACACGCAAACTGATCATAAGACTAATAGTTTACAAGCTAGGCAATTCACCAATTGGTTGCAATAATAAGGAGGTTAGGACAATTAAACATGAGCAGTATATGCATTTATATCTTGCCACTAAATAGGTAAGTAGGCAGAATATAACATATGTTGTTGATTGTCCAATAGTAACCACAAGTGTAAAATATTCCATGTGAACAATTTGTATTTATACTCTGATCATAAGACGTGTTATGAAAAAGCATTTATCTACAACAAACAATATAACAAAACAACAGAAAAGCGCCTTCAGGCTGTGGGGCCTTTTTCTTACTGCTATTCCTGGCGGAACGCTTAAATCATGGCATCGAGGCTTGTCAGTGGACCTTGGTAGCATACTATGTGGAGGAGGTGCACGACGAGTAGGCAGACCTTGTCGACGGCGATGTGGAAGACCGTGTCGACTAGGTTGACGGCGAGGTGCATGGCGAGTAGGCGTACCTTGTAGTCGAGGTGCACGTCGAGTGAGCAGACCTTGACCGCGAGTGGGTAGATCTTGACGGCGACGTGCACGGATAGTAGGAAGAACTTGACAGCGAGGTGGCAGGCCTTGTTGACGAGGTGCACGGCGAGGTGGCGTACCTTGTCTGTCAGGTGCATGTCGAGTGAGCAGATGATACGTTGCTAACGTATCTATAATTTTTGATGTTCCATGCTTGTTTTATATCCACTGTCTTATGTTTTGTCCATACTTTGGAGTATTTTTATACAATTTCTTGGACTAACCTATTAACAAGATGCCACAGTGCCAGCTGCCCGTTTTCTGCTGTTTTTGGTTCCAGAAAAGTCAGAAAATGAATATTCTTGGAATTGGACAGGACAAAATCCAAAGTCAATATTTCACCGAGGGAGACACGGAGCCAGAATACGAGACAGAGAGGGGCTAGAGGCCGGCCACACCACCTGGCTGTGCGGCCATGACTGGCCCGCTCTAGGGGGTGGTGTGGCCGCCTAGGGCACCCTCTCGGCCTCCCCTTTCGCCTATAAGATGCCTCCGATATAGAAACCCTAAGGACTCGATCAAAGTTCCACGAAAGAGTCTATAGACACCATCATCTCCATCCCTAGATCGAGAGGGATCTGAAGCTCTTCCCGGCACCCTGCCGGAGGGTAGAATTCACCCTGGAGGCCTTCTTCATCACCATGCAAGCCTCCGGTGTGATGCGTGAGTAGTTCATCCTTGGACTACGGGTACATGTAGTAGCTAGATGGTTGGTTCTTCTCCTTTGTGCTACCATGTCTAGATCTTGTGAGCTCCGTTCATGATCAAGATCATCTATTTGTATTCCTACATGTTGTATTTGCCGGGATCCGATGGATATTGAGATGCTATTTCAGATTGATTATTGATTCTATCATGTCTTTGTTATTTGTGATCTTGCATGCTCTCTATTGTTAGTAGATATCTTGGCCGAGTAGATGCTAGCAACTCCAAGAGGGAGTATTTATGCTCGATAGTGGGTTCATGCCTCTAGGAATCTGGGAAGTGACAGAAATGTCTAAGGTACTAGATGTGTTGTTGCTACTAGGGAGAAAACAACAATCCTTTGTTTATAGAACAATCGTATTGTTTACTTTACACGCAATGCTTAATGCAATTATCTGTTGCTTGCAACTTAATACTGGAGGGGGTTCGGATGATAACCTGAAGGTGGATTATTAGTCATAGATGTAGTTGGATTACGGTCTATGTATAATGTTGTAACGCCTAATCAAGTCTCATAGGAGTCAAGATGATTAGTATAGGCATGTATGCTTTCTCGATGTTTATCAATTGCCCCACTGTAATTTGTTCACCCAACATGTCATCTATCTTAAGGAGAATCACCACTAGTGAACTATGGACCCCGGTCCTTTCTTTTACCATCAATCTACAACTATTTACTATTTTCTATTTACTTTCTGCAAGCTATTGCTATCTTCCACACAATACGTTTAATCCTTTGTTTTTAGCAAAAACGGTGAGATTGACAACCTCACTGTAAGTTGGGGGCAAAGTTCTGTGGTTGTGTTGTGCAGGATTCCAAGTTGGAAACAACACCTTGGAGTTGTTTCCTTGCTCCTACTGGTTCGATAACCTTGGTTTCATAACTGAGGGAAAACTTGCTGCTATGCTCATCATACCTTCCTCTTGGGGTTCCCCAACGAGCTCGATATATTTTGGGCCATCAAGCTATTTTTCTGGTGCCTTTGCCGGGGAGTCAAGGACATCTTCACAAGGAAAGTCCCTCATAACCAATCTCTTTACTTTGTTTTATTCAATTTTATTTCTGCTTTATTTGCTTGTTTCTTTATAAAAAAAACAAAAAATTTAGTTGCACTAGTTTGCTTTCTTTATTAAAAACAAAAATTATTATTATTAGTTCCTATCTTAAGTTGCCATTATGTCTAGCATTGCTCCAATCACTATGTCACCTGAGGAAATGATTTTCACTTTCAAACAAGGAATTGAAGAGAGTTTCAAAGAAGCTTGGTCTAGGATCTCTGATTTACATGAAAATACTGAACATAAAATGACCCAAAGCTTGTTTCTTAACAGTTTTTACTTTGGAACTGCTCTTTGCTATAGATATGCTTTGGATGCTGTGGTAGGAGGAGATTTCCTCCAATGTAATGAGGATGAATCTTTTAAAGCCATAAAGAAATTGGTCTTAACTTACAACTTGCCTAGCAAATCTGATTCTTCCTTTATAAACATATTTGCTAGATTGAACAATCTTGAGACCCGCACTACTTGTTTAAAAGAATAATATAATACGCTTAGAGAGCATCATGATTATGTTCCAATAAATTCTGAACCCTCAAAATGGCTTCCTACAGTAAAGATTGTTATAAATAATGAAACTTTTTATGCTCGTTGTGATATCATGTCTGAATTCTGTCTTATGCCTAAAGATATCTATGAATCTTTGAATCTTTGGGGACTTTCTGAAGGAGGAGAAGAAATATTTCTTGCTAATAATGCCACAATATTACCCATTGGAATAGCTGAAGGAGTGTTTACAAAGATCCTAGGGAAAATGGTTTCTACTGATTATCTTGTTATTGAATGTGTAGGAAAAGGACAAATTACACTTGGAAGATCCCTATTAAAATTCCTTGGAGCAATAATAGATGTGGAAAAGGGCACCATGCAATTTGCTTCTCCACCAAACAATCATATGTTCCCCAAGGTTAAGAATAAAAGCAAGAGAGGTAAGGGCAAAAATTTGGTTTTAATGCTTCTTCATTTGAGAATACTTGATCCTTTTTTCTTGCTTCTTATGCCTTACTTAAAGGCGTTAAAGCAAAGTACTTATTAGGAGATAACCCAAAAGTTTTAGATGAGGCTTGGAAGTTATTACTTCTATAATAATCGCTCCTTATCCTTTTTATTTTCTTTTTGTGCCAAGAGTAACCTCTAATGAGAGAGAAGTAATGCTTGGGAAAGTTGCTGTCCTGAAACAGATTTTTGTGCTTCGCTATAAAAATTCGTGTAAAATATCTGTATGTTGGTTTGAGCTGTGATTTTTTGTGCTTCTGCCCCAGGTTGTTATCCAACTTTCATTAGTTCAACACGTTTCGATTTGAGCAACAGAATGTCTTCGAAAAAATTGGTTTTTACCTGCTGGTCTGTTTTGACAGATTTCTGCCATTATTTGCATTTGCTTCTTGTTGATTCCTTTTTGGGTTCTTTTTGGGAAAATTGAGCTTTTTGAAGGAAGTGATACAATAGCTTGTGTTTTAATGGAAGTTTTATTGGTGTTTAAACTGAACCCAAATACTTATTATCTTGAGTACACTAATGTTGCTAATAAAGATTGTGTGAAGTTTTGTATGAAGGAAAAATTTCAGGTGTAAGGAGAGAATGATGTAATGAGATGAATAATGGACTAAAGCTAAAGCTTAGGTATTCCACCCCGTGTCACCCCAAGAAATATCCAAGAAGTACAAGCGTCAAAGCTTGGGGATGCCCAAGGCATCCCCTTCTTCATCAATAAAAATCTCAGGTTTCTTCCAGACACTTCATTTTTATTGTTTCATGCACAGTTGTGTTGTTCTTGGAGCGTCTTTGTTTTTTTTGGTCTTAGTTTGCTTGGTTTTCTTAGTTTGCTTGAATAAAACTGTTGGACCCCCTCCTTCATACATTAGTTTCCAAATAGGTTGGTTTGGATTGGAAAAGAGTAGGAAAAGTTCATGCTTAAGTGGTAAAAAGGAGTTTGTTTTTGACTGTGGCCTATGCTTTATCATGTCATGCTTGATATTGTTTTGGCTTTATGCTTAGTGATTTTTTCTGTAGCATGACATGTTATAAACAATCGAGATTGCTTAATGTGCCTTGAAAGAATCATGCGTTGTTTTAGCATATTAAAACATAGTATTGTGGTATTCTCCTTTGATGCTTTATTTGGGTTGATTTGGCACATGCTCACACCATGTTCTGACTATCCCAAGTCACCATAGCCTCGACGATCCTTTAGTTTTTGACTTGTAATATCACTTTATGCTTTAATTAATGATGTTTTGTCGCTTTGCATGATTATGGCCATTATTGCTCTCTTAGTTGGTCGCTCCCAGTCTTTTACTAGCCTCCATAACCAAGTATGAGTTCCACTCATGCATCCAACTCCAAATAAAACCAAGTTATTCCAAAGAGTCCACCATACCTACCTATTAGCACTTGCTATTCCAAGTATATTCATGTTTTATCTACCTTACAAATTAAACTTGTTATGAGAAAACTAGTGATTAAAGATCTCATGAACTTGATGGCACACTTTACTTTTCTTGACCCTAATAAACTTGAACCATTGTGTCGTCTATGTTGTATATGCTTGCACTTATATGTTGGGGATTAGCAGAACCATGCTGTCATGGGGAATGCTTTCAACATTGCACTTGTACTTTGTACCTAGTTGATACCATGCTCTTTTGTCTATGGATGTCGTCGATGTGAAATGAAAGGGGAGCTTGTAAGTCCATGGAGTTATGTATGTGTGTTAGAGAAACGTCTGGGCCGCTGGTCTAATCCATGCCTAATCATGGTGGAAACCTGCAGCGTAACCATAATGAGTAATCTATGAATCATTCTTCTTATAAAAAAGAGATAGAGATTGATAAAAAGAGAAAAAGAAAAAGAAAGATGAGAAAAGAGGAAAGAGAGAATAAAGCACAATTTTCCCATGGTAAATAAGAAGATTGCTGAGATGCTTGTTGTCTGCTTTCCTTGTCATTTTGATATGGGGATTCTTCCGTATCATTAGGCAAGGGGTACCCCGTTGGCGGTTCTCTATGATACACATGTACTTACTATGACAAGAACTTACCGGTAACTAAACTTGAGTAGCATGAGGAGCAGCCCTCGTATTCAAGGGACATGAGATTTCCAACTTATACTTTGTCAAGCATATACTCCATGGTTTGTTCACTTTAACCTTAATCGCTTCAAGATGCTTATGATAGGGGCAATGAGAGCTGAAAGCTAATAAGTTCCATAATATTTGGAAGCTCTTTATGAGACTAGAATCCCTGCTTCCTTCTATGAAGGCCTTTCTTTTACTTTAATGTTGAGTCTCCATCTTCTATCTTTATGCACCTATTGATAGAGCATAGTGGCCATTCTTAGTTTAATGTGCATTGTCCCAAGACTTGTTGATTGATGCATAACTTTGATATTGCTTGTTCTTAAACTATTTGTATCTAGTCACCCTTATGAACTTTGAAGGTGTCCTATGCATTTATGTTTGCTACTCTATGAGGGACAAGCTGATTACCATTATCATTATGTTTTCTTTATGTGAAACAAACATCTTGCAAAGCATTGTTATACATGAATCTTTTGTTTGTGCCTTTTCATGCTACAACATAGTTGCTATGTCTTATTGTTAGAACTATATCTTTCATGCTATGTTAAAGTACTATGATCCCAGCTATCAATGTTTTACAAATACTTTAATCAAGTTTATGATGGTGCATGCCACCTCAAAAATTATTCTTTCTTTTTATCACTTACCTACTCGAGGACGAGCAGGAGTTAAGCTTGGGGATGTTGATACGTTGCTAACATATCTATAATTTTTGATATTCCATGCTTGTTTTATATCTACTTTCTTATGTTTTGTCCACACTTTGGAGTATTTTTATACACTATCTTGGAGTAACCTATTAACAAGATGCCACAGTGCCAGCTGCCTGTTTTCTGTTGTTTTTGGTTCCAGGAAAGTCAGAAAATGAATATTCTCGGAATTGGACGGGACAAAAGCCAGAGTCAATATTTCACCAAGGGGGACACAAAGCCAGAATACGAGACATAGAAGGGCCATAGGTCGGCCACACCACCTAGCCGTGCGGCCAGGCCTGGCCCACACCAGGGTGTGGTGTGGTGTGGCCGCCTAGGGCACCCCTCGGCCTCCCCTTTCGCCTATAAGATGCCTCCGATACAGAAACCCTAAGGACCCGATCAAAATTCCACGATAGAGTCTGTAGCCGCTGATACATTGCAAATGTATCTCTTGATGTTCCATGCTTGGTTTTATCCACTTTCTTGTGTTTTGTCCATACTTTGGAGTACTTTTCATATGATTTCTTGGACTAACCTATTAACAAGAGCCATAGTGCCAGCTACCTGTTTTCTGCTGTTTTTGGTTCCAGGAAAGTCAGAAAATGAATATTCTCGGAATTGGACGGGACAAAAGCCAACGTGCCTATTTTTCCGGAAGTCATCAGATGCCAGAATACGAGACGGAGAAGGGCTGGGGGTCGGCCACACCACCAGGCCATGCGGCCAGGCCCGCCTGGCCAGGTGGGTGGTCCGCCGACCCCAAGACCCCCTCTCCTTCCGCCTATCAGATGCCCTCGGGACGAAAACCCTAAGTACCCGATCAAAAATCCACGAAAGAGTCTGTAGCCGTCGTCATCTCCATCCCTAGATCGGGAGGGATCTGAAGCTCTTCTCGGCACCCTGCCGGAAAGGGTATTTCACCCTAGAGGCCTTCTTCATCACCATGCAAACCTCCTGTGTGATGCGTGAGTAGTTCATCTTTGGACTACAGATCCATGTAGTAGCTAGATGGATGATTCTCCTCCTTTGTGCTTTATGTTTAGATCTTGTGAGCTCCGTTCATGATCATGATCATCTATTTGTAATTCTACATGTTGTGTTTGCGGGGATCCGATGGATATTAGATGCTATTTCAGATGATTATTGATTCTATCATGTCTTTGTTATTTGTGATCTTGCATGCTTTCCATTGTTAGTAGCTATCTTGGCCAAGTAGATGCTAGCAACTCCAAGAGTTAGTATTTATGCTCGATAGTGGGTTCATGCCTCTGGTAATTCTGGGAAGTGATAGAAATCTCTAAGGTACTAGATGTCCTGTTGCTACTAGGGAGAAAACAACAATCCTTTGTTCATATAACAATCGTATTGTTTACATTACACACAATTCGTAAAGCAATAATCTATTGCTTGCAACTTAATACTGGAGGGGGTTCGGATGATAACCTGAAGGTGGATTATTAGTCATATATGCAGTTGGATGGCGGTCTATGTATAATGTTGTAATGCTCAATCAAGTCTCAAAGGAGTCAAGATGATTAGTATATGCATGTATTGCTTTCTTGATGTTTGTCAATTGCCCTGTTGTAATTTGTTCACCCAGCATGTTATCTATCTTAAGGAGAGCCACCTCTAGTGAACTATGGATCCCGGTTCTTTTGTTTTACATACAATCTATAAACTGTTTACTGCTTTGTGTTTACTTTCTGGAAACTATTACTTCCTTCCATTCGATACGTTTAATCCTTTGTTCTCAGCAAAACACGGTGATATTGACAACCTCATCGCAAGTTGGGGACAGAGTTCTGTGGTTGTGTTGTGCAGGTCTCCACGTTGCTACTAGCACCGGTAGTGCGCCCTGCCAAGGCTTAGCTAGCAACACCTTTGGGGTGTTTCCTTGCTCCTACTGGTTCGATTAAACCTTGGTTTCATAACTGAGGGAAACTTGCTGCTGTTCTCATCATACCTTCCTCTTGGGGTTCCCAACGAGCTCTACATCAACACTGAGCCATCAAGCATTTTTCTGGCGCCGTTGTCGGGGAGTCAAGGACATCTTCACAAGGGGAGTCCCTCATAACCAATCTCTTTACTTTGTTATTTTTGTTTTACTTAGTTTATTTTTGCTTTGTTTGCTTGTTTTGTTATCAAAAACACAAAAAATTAGTTTTACAAGTTTGCTTTCTTTATCAAAAACAAAAAAAATGACTACTCTTGAAAACACTAAGTTGTGTGACTTCACTAGCACTAACAACAATGATTTTATGAGCACACCTATTGCTCCACTTGTGCCTGAAGATACCTTCTTTGAGATAAAACCTGCTTTGCTCAATCTTGTTATGAGAGAACAATTTTCTGGTATTGGTAATGAAGATGTTGCTGCCCATCTAAATAACTTTGTTGAACTTTGTGAGATGCAAAAGCATAGGGATGTAGATTGTGATATTATTAAGCTGAAATTGTTTCCTTTCTCTTTGAGAGGAAAAGCTAAAGAATGGTTGAATTCCTTAACTAGGAATAGTATTGATTCTTGGACTAAGTGCAAAGATGCTTTCATTGGAAAGTACTATCCTCCTGCTAAGATTATATCTATGAGAAGTGAAATAATGAAGTTTAAACAATCTGATAATGAACGTGTTGCTCAAGCTTGGGAAAGAATGAAATATTTGGTAAAGAATTGTCCCACTCATGGACCGACTGCTTGGATGATCATCCAAACTTTTTATGCAGGATTGAACTACTCTTCAAGGAACCTATTGGATTCTGCTGCTGGAGGTACCTTTATGGCCATCACTTTGGGTGCTGCAACAAAGCTTCTGGATAATATGATGGTTAACTATTCTGAATGGCATACTGAGAGAGCTCCACAAGGTAGGAAGGTAAATTCTGTTGAGAAAGCCTCCTCCTTGAGTGATAAGATTGATATTATTATGTCTATGCTTGTGAATGGGAAAGCCCATATTGATCCAAATAATGTTCCTTTAGCCTCTTTGGTTGCTCAAGAAGAGCAAGTTGATGTGAACTTCATAAGAAATAACAACTTTGGCAATAATGCTTATAGGAATAATTTTGGTAACAATAATTATAATCCATATCCTCCCAACAATGGTAATGCTTATGGAAGTTCTTACAACAATAATAGGAGTGCTTCCTCTGAACTTGAAGCTATGCTTAAAGACTTTATTAGTAAGCAAACTACTTTCAATAAAACTATTGAGGAAAAACTCTCTAATGCTGAAAAAAATATAGCATCTTTGGCTGAAGCTCAATCTTCTTTGAATAAAATGGTTGCTAAACCTGAAACTAATGATAATCCCTTTGCATCTACTAATGCTATACAAGTAAGAATTGATGAAAATGTTAGACTATTAGCTGAATTACATGCTAAGTGGGAAAGAGAGGATGAAATTGCTAGAAACATTAGTGTTTCTACTATTACCACCACTAGTGTTGAGGCTAGTAATAGCTCTACTACTTTAGATGATAAATTTGATTTTGATCTTGATGGTTGCAATATCTCTGAAGTTATTAAGTTCCTACAAAAGCTTGCTAAAAGTCCTAATGCTAGTGCTATGAACATGGCCTTTACAAAACACATTACTGATGCTCTCATAAAGATTAAAGAAGAAAAGATGAAACATAAAGCTTCTATTCCTATAAAACAAGAAGATGGTTGGGAACCCATCATTAATATGAAAGTGAATGACTTTGATTTCAAAGCTTTATGTGATCTTGATAGTAGTGTTTCTATTATGCCTAGAAGGATTTATGATATGCTTGATTTGCCACCACTTGAAGATTGTTATTTGAATGTCCCACTTGATGATAATGCCAAAAAGAAACTCATGGGGAGTATTAATGATGTCCTTATTATGGTTAACAATGCCTATGTCCCCGTTGATTTCTATGTTTTGGATGTTGAATGCAATGCTTCTTGTCCTATTACTTTGGGAAGACCTTTTCTTAGAACTGTTGGTGCCATTATTGATATGAAAGAAGGCACCAGTAAATATCAACTCCCACTCAAGAAAGGTATAGAACAATTCCCCAAGAAGAGAGAGAAGATTTCTTTTGGCTCTCCTATGAAAACAAAATTTGGTCTTAATGCTTCTTCATTTGAGAACACTTGATTCTTTTTCTTGCTTCTTATGCCTAACTTAAAGGCGTTAAAGAAAAGTACTTATTGGGAGATAACCCAAAAGTTTTAGATGGGTCTTGGAAGTTATTACTTCAGTAATAACCGCTCCTTATCCTTTTTATTTGCTTTTTGTGCCAAGAGTAACCTCTAATGAGAGAGAAGTAATGATTGGGAAAGTTACTGTCCCGAAACAGATTACTGTGCTTCACCGTAAAAATTCGTGTAAAAATCTCTGAACGTCTTTTTGAGGCGTGAATTTTTGTGCTTCTGCCCCAGGTTGTTATATAACTTTAGTTAGTTCAACACTTTTTGATTTGAGCAACAGAAGGTCTTCGAAATAATTCGTCTTTACCTTCTGTTCTGTTTTGACACATTTCTACCATTTTCTGCATTTGCTTCTTGTTGGTTCCTTTTTGAGTTCTTTTGGGGAATTGAGCTTTTTGAGGGAAGTGCTTCAGTATCTAGTGTTCTAATGGAAGTTTATTTGGTGTTAGAACTGAACCTTAAGACTTATTTATCTTGAGTGCACTAATGTTGCTAATAAAGATTGTGTGAAGTTTTGTATGAAGGAAAAATTTCAGGTGTATGGAAGGAATGAGTAATGAGATGAAGGATGGACTAAAGCTCAAGCTTAGGGATACCCCAATAAATGGCCAAGAAGTACAAGCGTCAAAGCTTGGGCATGCCCAAGGCATCCCCCTCTTCATCAATAAAAATCCCAGGTTTCTTCCAAACGCTTCATTTTTATTGTTTCATGCACGGTTGTGTTGTTCTTGGAGCGTCTTGTTTTTCATTTTCGTTTTGGTTTTTCGTTTGCTTGGTTTTCTTAGTTTGCTGAATAAATTGGTTGGACCCCCTCTTTCATACATTGGTTTTCAAATAGTTTGGTTTGGTTTGGAAAAGAGTAGGAAATTTCATTCTTATGTGGTAAAAAGAGCTTGTTTTTGACTGTGGCCTATGCTTTGTCATGCCATGCTTGATATTGTTTTGGCTTTATGCTTAGTATTCTTTTCTGTAGCATGACTTGTTATAAACAATTGAGATTTCTTAATGTGCCTTGGATGAATCATCCATTGTCTTTTTGCATATTAAAGCATAGTATAGTGGTATTCTCCTTTGATGCTTTATTTGGGTTGACTTGGCGCATGCTCACACCATGTTATGACTATCCAAAGTCACCATAGCCTTTATGATCCTTTAGTTTTCAACTTGTAGTATCACTTTATGCTTTGATCAATGATGTTTTGTCGCTCTGCATGATTATGGCCATTATTGCTCTCTTAGTTTGTCGCTCCCAGTCTTTTGCTAGCCTCCACAACCAAGTATGAGTTCCACTCATGCATCCAACTCCCTAAACCAAGTTATTCCAAAGAGTCCACCATACCTACCTACTAGCTTATGCTATTCCAAGTATATTCATGCTTTTGTTTACCTTCCGAATTAAACTTGTTATGAGAAAACTAGTGATTAAAGCTCTAACGAACTTGATGGCACACTTTAATTTTCTTGCCCTTAATAAACTTGAACCATTGGGTCCTTCTTTGTTGCGTATATGCTTGCGCTTTATAAGTTGAAATTAGCAGAACCATGTATCATGGGGAACGCTTTCAACATTGCACTTGTACTTTGTACCCTGTTGATATCATGTTCTTTTGCTTATGGATCCGTGATTGTGAAATAAAAGTGGAACTTGTAAGATCATGGAGTTTGTATGTGTGTTAGAGAAACACCTGGGCCGCTAGACTAAGCCATGCCTAATCATGGTGGAAACTTGCAGCATCACCATAATGAGCACTCTATGAAGCATCCTCAATAAAAACCTATGCAAATAGCAAATAAAAAGATCAGACATGCTCATTGTGCCTTGCCTTGTCATTTTGATTATGGGATAGCTCCTGTATCATGTGCAAGGGGTACCCCGTTGGCAGTTCTTTATGATACATATGTACTTACAATGACAAGAGCTTACTTGTGACTAAAGTTGAGTAGCATGAGGTTCGGTCTTCGTAAGTAAGGGGCATGAGATTTCGGTTTATAACTTGTCAAGCATATCCTCTTAGTTGTGTCACTTTAACCTTAATCACCTTAAAGATGCTTATGATAGGGGCAATGAGAGCTGAAAGCTATAACTACCATAATTTTTGGAAGCTCTTTATGAGACTTGAATCCCTTCTTCCTTTTATGAAGGCATTTCTTCCACAATTATATTGAGTCTCCACCTTCTATCTTTATGCACCTACTTTGAGAGCATAGTGGCCATTCTTAGTTCTATGTGCATTGTCCCAAGACTAGTTGATTGATGCATAACTTGATATTGCTTGTTTTAAAACTATTTGTATCTAGTCAGTCTTATGAACTTTGAAGGTGTCCTATGCATTTATATTTGCTACTCTATGAGGGACAAGCTGAATACTATTATGCTATGTTTTCTTTATGTGAAACAAACAAACGTCTTGCAAAGCATTGTTATTCATGAATCTTTTGTTTGTGCCTCTTCATGTTGCATCATAGTTTCTTTGTCTTATTGCTAGAACTTTGTATTTCATGTTATGATTGAAGTACTATGATCCCAGCTTCGAATGTTTTACATATACTTTGGTCAAGTCTTTGATGGTGCATGTCACCTCAAAAATTATTCTTTCTTTTTATCACTTACCTACTCGAGGACGAGCATGCGTTAAGCTTGGGGATGTTGATACATTGCAAATGTATCTATAATTTTTGATGTTCCATGCTTGGTTTTATCCACTTTTTTGTGTTTTGTCCATACTTTGGAGTACTTTTCATATGATTTCTTGGACTAACCTATTAACAAGAGCCATAGTGCCAGCTGCCTGTTTTCTGCTATTTTTGGTTCCAGGAAAGTCAAAAAATGAATATTCTCGGAATTGGACGGGACAAAAGCCAAAGTGCCTATTTTATCAGAAGTCATCACATGCCAGAATACGAGACAGAGAAGGGCTGGGGTCCGGCCACACCACCTGGCCACGCGGCCAGGCCTAGCCCGCGCCAGGGGGTGGTCTGGCTGACCCCAGCACCACCTCGGCCTCTCCTTTCGCCTATAAGATGCCCTCGGGATGAAAACCCTAAGTACCCGATCAAAAATCCACGAAAGAGTCTGTAGCCGCTATCATCTCCATCCCTAGATCGGGAGGGATCTAAAGCTCTTCCCGGCACCTGGGAGAGGGATTTCACCACAGGCCTTCTTCATCACCATGCAAGTCTCCGGTGTGATGCGTGAGTAGTTCATCTTTGGACTACGGATCCATGTAGTAGCTAGATGGCTGGTTCTCCTCCTTTGTGCTTTCATGTTTAGATCTTGTCAGCTCCGTTCATTATCAAGATCATCTATTTGTAATTCTGCATGTTGTGTTTGCGGGGATCCGATGGATATTGAGATGCTATTTCAGATTGATTATTGATTCTATCATGTCTTTGTTATTTGTGATCTTGCATGCTTTCCGTTGTTAGTAGCTATCTTGGCCAAGTAGATGCTAGCAACTCCAAGAGTTAGTATTTATGCTCGATAGTGGGTTCATGCCTCTGGTAATCTGGGGAAGTGACAGAAATCTCTAAGGTACTAGATGTGTTGTTGCTACTAGGGAGAAAACAACAATCCTTTGTTCATAGAACAATCGTATTGTTTACATTACACGCAATTCGTAAAGCAATAATCTATTGCTTGCAACTTAATACTGGAGGGGGTTCGGATGATAACCTGAAGGTGGATTATTAGTCATAGATGCAGTTGGATGGCGGTCTATGTATAATGTTGTAATGCCCAATCAAGTCTCAAAGGAGTCAAGATGATTAGTATATGCATGTATTGCTTTCTCGATGTTTGTCAATTGCCCCGCTGTAATTTGTTCACCCAGCATGTTATCTATCTTAAGGAGAGCCACCTCTAGTGAACTATGGATCCCGGTCCTTTTCTTTACATACAATCTATAAACTGTTTACTGCTTTGTGTTTACTTTCTGCAAACTATTACTTCCTTCCATTCGATACATTTAATCCTTTGTTTTCAGCAAAACACGGTGAGATTGACAACCTCATCGCAAGTGGGGGACAGAGTTATGTGGTTGTGTTGTGCAGGTCTCCACGTTGCTACTAGCACCGGTAGTGCGCCCTGCCAAGGCTCAGCTAGCAACACCTTTGGGGTGTTTCCTTGCTCCTACTGGTTTGATTAAACCTTGGTTTCATAACTGAGGGAAACTTGCTGTTGTGCTCATCATACCTTCCTCTTGGGGTTCCCAACGAGCTCTACATCAACACTGAGCCATCAGCCACCGTCATCTCCATCCCTAGATCGGGAGGGATCTAAAGCTCTTCCCGGCACCCTGCCAGATGGGAGAATTCACCCTCGAGGCCTTCTTCATCACCATGCAAGCCTCCGGTGTGATGCGTGAGTAGTTCATCCCTAGACTACGGGTCCATGTAGTAGCTAGATGGTTGGATCTTCTCCTTTGTGCTACCATGCCTAGATCTTGTGAGGTCCATTCATGATCAAGATCATCTATTTGTAATCCTACATGTTATGTTTGCGGGGATCCGATGGATATTGAGATGCTATTTCAGATTGATTATTGTTTCTATCATGTCTTTGTTATTCATGATTTTGCATGCTCTCCGTTGTTAGTAGATATCTTGGCCGAGTAGATGCTAGCAACTCTAAGAGGGAGTATTTATGCTCGATAGTGGGTTCATGCCTCTAGGAATCTGGGGAAGTGACAGAAATCTCTAAGGTACTAGATGTGCTATTGCTACTAGGGAGAAAACAACAATCCTTTGTTCATAGAACAATCGTATTGTTTACTTTACACGCAATGCTTAATGCAATTATCTGTTGCTTGCAACTTAATACTGGAGGGGGTTCGGTTGATAACCTGAAGGTGGATTATTAGTCATAGATGCAGTTGGATTACGGTCTATTTATAATGTTGTAATGCCCAATCAAATCTCATAGGAGTCAAGATGATTAGTATATGCATGTATGCTTTCTCGATGTTTGTCAATTGCCCCGCTGTAATTTGTTCACCCAACATGTCATCTATCTTAAGGAGAATCACCACTAGTGAACTATGGACCCCGGTACTTTCTTTTACCATCAATCTACAACTATTTACTGTTTTCTATTTACTTTCTACAAGCTATTACTATCTTCTACACAATATGTTTAATCTTTTGTTTTCAGCAAAACCGGTGAGATTAACAACCTCACTGTAAGTTGGTGGCAAAGTTCTATGGTTGTGTTGTGCAGGATTCCAAGTTGGAAACAACACCTTGGAGGTGTTTCCTTGCTCCTACTGGTTCGATAACCTTGGTTTCATAACTAAGGGAAAACTTGTTGTTGTGCTCATCATACCTTCCTCTTGGGGTTCCCCAACGAGCTCGATATATTTTGGGCCATCAACAAACCTTGACCGTGGGTGGGCAGACCTTAGCATCCAGGGAGCAGACCTTGACGAGAGGAGCATGACAAGTGGGGAGATCTTTACGGAGAGGTGCACGTAGAGGTGGCAGATCTTGCGGGTGAGGTTGACAGCGAGGTTGCAGACCTACGAGCTTGACAGTTGGCACATCCTGATGGGAAATCGCGAAGGTGACGACGGTTTAGGGTTTGGGCTACGACGATGGATAGCTGTTGTCTACTAGAACAAGGATGGCAGCATGGTGAGGAGGGGCATAGGGCAACGAGTGGCAGAGGGAAGGACGGCGGCGAGTGGAGGAAGGACAGACGACGGTGGGCCGTGTAGGGGCAGGCGCGGGATCCGGTTCTCCGTCCTTCTCCATCCTGGCGCCTAGCTCACCGCCCCGACGTTGTACCTGGCCGCGCCGGCTCGGCTCCACGGTAGCCGGAGTGAGACCGTGCGCGCGGTCATACTTGCGCCTGGCGATCTCCAGCTGCTTGCGGGCTGCTGCCAGCTCCATGGCCTCCTAGAGGAGAATCTGTCTCTCCATGGTGAAGTTGGCCTCCGCCTCCTCCGGGTTGTCCCCGAGGGTAACCGGCGTCAGGAGCCGATCAATGGCATCCTCGACCGGGTTCCGAGGCTGCGAGGGAGTGGAAGTTCCGACCTCGTCCATGCCTCGCTCCCGCGGCCGGCGGGGCTGCGAGCTGGATCCGACCATCATGACCTCCACGCCGCAAGGTGCGGCGGAGGTGCCGCCGCTTGAGCATGGCGGCCCCGCGACAGAGACGATTTCCCTAGGGAAACGCTCCGGGACGGTGGCGATGTAGACGGGGAGATCGCCGAATAGCAGAATGGTGCCGTTTGCCAGGAAGGAAGTTCCGGCGAAGCAGGAGGCGTTGTCGATGATGCAGTCGAACTTGCCGAGCGTGAGCACCAGGCCGGAGGCCACGCGCTCACCGGCTGAAGTGCGGGTCCCATGCGGAACGTGACTCCGGTCGAAGCCATTAGCCCCACGGTGGGCGCCAACTGTCGTTGTATTGGGAACGACAATACCTAAAAAGGTTAGATAGAGGTGTGGGGACTAGCAGGAAAGCTATCGACGGCGTCCGCAGGCGAGATTAGATACGAGCGAGCGTAGCGGGACAGAAGAAGTACCCAGGTTCGGGGCCCTCGTGGTGAGGTAAAGCCCCTACTCCTTCCTGATCTGACTATGTGGAATATACGAGCTACAAGTGCTCCTCGAGCTGTATCCTTTAGCTACTGCCTTAAATGAACTGAGACCAACCATTTCTACTGAGGCCCTCCCTCTCCTTATATAGGAAGAGAGGCAAGGATCTCACTGGCTAGTCTGACTGGCAGGCCCCACAGGCGGGTCCCAGCCGGCTAGTCATCTACAGTACCTGACATGGTATGTCACATCGGTGTATGAGCGGTGTGGCTGTCGTGCTGATGGACGCCGCCGTCTTGCCAGCCGTCGTCGGCCACGCCAAGTCTTTGGTATGGGCGGGTGGTTGCCCGTCTTGTCGTCGCTTGTATGCATCGTGCATCGCACGCACGCGTCGTCTCTCTGATTGGATCCGGCTTCTTGCTGATCCGGCTACCATGCGGTAGTCGGCCTGTCTTGCCTTGTCCGGCTGCATCTGGTCAGCAGGACTCGATCCGGCTGTCTCGTTTCTTATTCGGGTGGGGTACCCGGGGATCATCCCCCTGACACTAGCCCCCGAGCGCGTGTGGATTCCGCCCTTAGGCGAAATGCGCGCGCGCTCCCTTTGCTTTTCGAATTTTGATCCGGCTGAGCCTGGCGGTTGCGCTACCCGTGACGTCAGTGCTGACGCCGGCCACGCGCGCACGCGCCATCATTGCTCTGCGGCGGGCAGCGTAACGTCCCGTCGCACGTCGCCTCGGGGAACTGCTGTCCGGCGCTTCGGTTCTCGTCCCAAGATCTTCTGCGCATCCCGTCCCGGCACACGGGATCTAGGCGGCGGTTGGGATGTGGGTCGCCCGGATGCGCGCCACGTGGCCCTGCCGACGGTTGCCCTTCCGATCCTTTAAAGGGATGCCGCGGGGGAGGCAGTTCTTTTCCTTCGCTCCCCCGCTGCAATCTTTCTCTCCTTCTCGCGCGCTGCTGCTCCTGTGCTCCTGCCTTCTGCGCCGCCCGCTCGCCGCCGTCGACGCTACGGGCCACCGTCACTCCTCCGTTGCCGCTCCTTCTCCTCAGCCGGAAATGGCCGCTGACCGCGGAGCCTGGTGCGGCTCCTCCGTCACCGAGGATCAGATCGCGAAGTATCGCGCGACCCGCGTCCTCCCGCCGGCGGAGGAGGTGGCGGTGCGGTTGGCGCCGGTGGGGGAAGTGTTGCCGCATCCGGCGGAGGGGGAGCGCGTTATCTTCCTCTCGCATCTGGCGCGCGGGTTTGCGCTGCCGCTCCACCCCTTCTTTCTGACCTTTCTGGCCTTCTTCGACCTCCGCCTCCACCACCTCGGCGCCAACGCCATCGGAACGCTGGCGCACTTCATGGCGTTCTGCGAGAGTTACCTCGGGATCCAGCCGGATCTCGGGCTCTTCTGCCGGCTCTTCCGAGTTCGGCCGCAGGTCCAGTACACGAAGGGCCCGCTAGTCGTCTGCGGCGGCGCCTCCATATACTCCCGCTCCCAATCCGGCTACCCGAAGTTCTTGCTCCAGGACACGGTACGGCTGTGGAAGTAGTCGTATTTTTATGTCAAGAACATCACCGGCGTCGACCGGATAAACCTGCCGGCCTTCCAAGATGTCGAGTCCAGCCGGCAAAACTGGGACTTGAAGGTCTATGGCGACAAGGCGGAGACGGACGCGATGCTGGCACGCATGCGCTCCCTTGTCACCTGCCAGCTAACCGGTCGGGACATCACCCTTAGCTGGATGTCCCGGCTGATGATGCTGCTCCAGCAGCGGGCGCACAAGATGTGCTTCTACTCCGGTCGGCTGGACCTGACCCAGCTGTCATGGCGTGATCCCCGCTACCACAACTTGAAGGAGTGGTTGTGGACGATCAGCAAGGAGCGGCTGCCGGAGAACTGGAGGTTCAGCCTGGCGCCCTATAGCCGGGAGAACCGCGCGCCCCGGGTAAGTTCTTGTAGCCGGAAGTTTTGCTTATTCCCTCTGTTATCTCCCTGTTCTGTCTGGCTGACCTTTTGTATTCGCCAGATCTTCCCCTGCATCCTTCGTGAGGAGGGCGACGCTCCTCTCGAGGTGTTCGTGCCGGACTTTCCCGAGCCGCGCGCTCGGCGATCCGGTGAGGAATCGGAAGGGGACGGCGATGCCTTCCCCAGCCGGAACGACGAGCCGGTCGCCGACCCGCACGCGGAGGTGCACGAGGAGGAGGATGCCGGGCCGACCGTGGAGCCGGCGACGCGCTCCACGGTGGACGGCGAAGCAGGCGGGAGCGGCTCCGGCCATTCCGGCTCCCGCCGTCCTGCGGCGGAGGAGCCGGCTCTGAAGAGGGGCCGAACTAGCGCCCTGCCGCCAAGCCGTCTTGGCCGGAAGAAAGGGCCGCCCCCGGTTGTGCCGGGGTATGTTTTTCTCCCTCCCCCCTCGGTGCTTTATGTTTATTTTTCCTTGTCCTTGTTTTTCTGACTTTAGCCTGCTTTGCTCTTGTCTTTTCCTCTTTCCCTTTAGCGCACTGGTTTCTTTTGGCGTCGCGAGCCCGGCTCGGACGCCAGCCGGGTCGCTGCCTCGCGCCCCGACTGATCCAACCGGCGCCTCCCCTTCCTCTGAGGCCCAGCCTCCTTCTCCTCCTCAAGCCGAGCCGGCTGCCCCCTCCCAGCCGGAAGGTTCCTCCGCGGGCGCGCGGGGGCCTACTAGCAAGGAGCTTGTCGTGGTTGGCGACGACGACTCCGACGAGGCGCTCGGGGAGGAGTGGCAGATAGCGGTGCTCGCGGCGAAGGAGTCCTTGGCCGTCAACGCCGTGGACGACGACGCCTCTTCCACCGCTTCGCTGTCGGATCTTGCCGCCACGCTCGAGCTGGCGGTGAAGGAGATCCGGTTGCTTGAGGCCACAGCCGGTGGGAACCGGACGCTAGAGCAGAAGCTTGCTGCAGCCAACGGGACCTCCCAGAGTAAGTCCGCCTTATCCATCTGGCTCTTTTTTTAATAGTCGGCTTCGTTGCAGCTGTCCTCGTGTGCGCCCAGCGTGAGATCGATCGCTTGAATAAAGCGAACGACCGGCTGAGCAGGTCCAACTCCACGATGCGCTTGCAGAACAAGGACTGGCACGCGCGAGTACACGGCTTGGAGGCTACCGTCAAGGAGCGCGACGCCTCGCTCGCTAGCCGGGCCGAAGCCTTCTCCCTTCTCGAGGCCCAGAACAAGGACCAAGAGAAGGAGATAAAACGGCTAGCGGTCAAGGAGAAGGCGCTGGTGGAGGAGCTGATGCAAGTCGGCCACACTGCCAAAGGTGAGTTCTTTCTTCCGTCTTCTTCTCTTTCCAGATCCGGTAGCCGGATTTGACTCCTCTTTTCTGACAGCCTTTTACCCCGGCATAGACCTGCTGGCCTACAACCGGCTGCAGGAGAACTGGCCGGGAGCACAGCCGACGGCTCAGGAGCTCGTCGTTCTTCTTGGCGAGGAGGCCGCGAAGCTTCGTCAGGCGGCGCGGGACGTCTTCTCCTTTGTGTGGCCGGAGGGTTCCGGAGACGATGGCGCAGCTGGCGGCGAAGGTGGGGGAGGTGCCGGCTACGGTGGACCGGCTGCGGGATCTGGCGGCACGGGGCGGAGCGGAGATGGCCTTGGCGCTGATGCTTTCCTGGTACAAGGATGCTCGCGTCGAGAAGATCGATGGGGGCTTCCGCGCCGGAGCCGATCTTGCCGCCATCCGCTAAACCCATCCGGAGCTTCGCGGGTCCGCCATCAAGATCGCCGACTACGTGGATCCGGACGAGGTGCTCACCGACTCGGAGTCCCTCGACACTCGGATCACGGAGTCTCGGTGCCGCCGCTGCCAGCTTTGGGCCGAACGAGCATCGCGGCTCCGCCCCGCCTCCAAAGCATCGCCACCAGAACCCCCACGGCAAAGGCCCTGCCATTTAGCTGCTGCCCCGGGATGCCGGGTGTATTTGTCTTGTTTTTAGGTTATCGCAGAACTTGTCTGTCTATACCGGCTATCTTTGATGCCGGGTAACTCTCGGGAGCTTCGTCTCCCTTTTGCTTGTTAATATTGAATTCTTGAGTCTTCCTTTATTTGTGTCTTGAATTTTCTTTTGATATCTTTGCCGGCTCACTTCACCCGGCTGACCTAGCCCGGCTACACACTTTTAGCCGGACAAACTACACCTCTAGTAGGGGCGCGCCAGCCCCTGCTGGTGTAGCCCCGAGATTCGGTAGTCGGGCGTAGCTGTGTTCTTGAATCTTCCTTGGTCTTCCCCGTTCTTCTAACTTTATCCGACTGGCCTCGCCTATCCTGCTTTTCGTCATTTGGATGCCTTCAGGGAACCATCATTCGAGTGGGGCGTGGCACTCCACTAGGTGTAGCCCAGATTCGAGTAGCTGGCGAGCCAGGTGCTTGAATCTTTCTTGTCTTTATTGCTCCGCCTTGCCCTCACTGGCTCCGACTGCCGCTCGCGCCTTAGTCGACCAGGAACTACAAGATTCGACTGGGGGCACGCGAGCGCACCCAGTGGGTGTAGCCCCCGAGATTCGGAGCGCTTGATGAAGGCAAGGGCTTCGAATCTTCTTTCCTTCTCCTGAATTCCGACTCGAAGTAGTCGGACAAGAATGCACATATGCATACACATACATCTTCATAGGTTAATAGGTTAGTCCGTCAAATCGTAGCCGGGAAACGGCTTATTTTTTCAAAAACTGGCTTGCTCCTTTCTAGGCACTTAGTCGCTTTCTCGTGTGTTCTCTTTGTTTATTGCGTCCTTGCCAGACGGTTCGGCGGGTAGGAATCGAAGGGAGCTGACAGTACATTACGCACGGTACTAGCGGCTTAGCGGCTGGATTGGTTTGAGCTAGTTGCGGGGCCGGGACACCCGATCTGTCATGCCTCTTCCCCGTTTTTCATGTGGGATGCCTCGGGCTTTTGCTCTTGTTAGCCGGACAGCTGGGTTGCGGTCTGTAGCTGAGACGAAGAGTGGGCCTCTGACATCATCACACACTACTCAGCCGGTTTGTTGGTTTAACAGGCCGGGCCAGCCGGCGAGGCCCCGGGTAGGGGTAGCCGGAGCCGGAAATTTTTTAATCGGAGAACAGGTACGCACACATTTCCAGAAGGATCCCCCGAGATTCTCGTGGGAGTCCGCATTTTCATTTATGAGGTTTTCGGGATACATACACTGTTTGTCCACTAGGTGTAAAACGGGCATAGCAGGGCCGCGTTCCAAGGACGTTCAGTCTCCTCGTCCGATTTGTCCATCTTGTTCTTGCGCGGCTGCTGTGCGTCGATGAGGTAGTAAGAGTCGTTGGGCAACGCTCGGCTGATGATGAAGGGGCCCTCCCAGGGTGGTGATAGCTTGTGCATGCCCTTCGTGTCTTGCACCAGCCGGAGAACCAGGTCACCCTCGCGGAATGCGACTGGGCGAATCCGGCTGGAATGGTAGCAGCGTAGTCGCTGCTGGTACAGGGCGGATCTGGACAGGGCCAGTTCGCGGGCCTCCTCCAGGAGATCTACCTCGTCCTCCCGCGCCTCCTTGTTGGCCTGCTCGTCGTAGAGGAGCTTGAAGGGGGAGTCGAATTCGATGTCGGCGGAGAGGACGGCTTCCGATCCGTAGACCAGGAAGAATGGCGTGTAGCCGGTTGACCTATTCGGTGTGGTGCGGAGGCTCCACAGCATAGCCGGAAGTTCTTCGATCTAGCATCCGGGTGACCGCTCCAACGGCTCGATGAGACGTGGTTTGATGCCGGCTAGCACCAGGCCGTTTGCTCGTTCGACCTGCCCGTTGGACTGGGGATGTGCGACGGAGGCGAGGTCTAGCCGGATGCCCTTGTTGCTGCAGAACCGGGCGAAGGCCCCCTTGGCGAAGTTCGTGCCGTTGTCGGTGATGATGCTATTGGAATAGCCGAAGCAGTTGATGATGTCGGTGAAGAAGGTAACAACCGTCGCCCCATCCAGCTTCCGGATAGGCTTGGCCTCGATCCACTTTGTGAACTTGTCCACCGCTACCAGCAGGTGGGTCATTCCCGCGCGAGCTCGCTTGAAGGGCCCGACCATGTCGAGACCCCAAACCGCGAAGGGCCAGGTGATCGGTATGGTCTTGAGCACCGAGGTTGGCATGTGCCTGAGCTGCCCGAAGCGTTGGCACCCATTGCACGCGCGGAATAACTGCTCGTCATCCTCGAGGGCGGTGGGCCAATAGAAGCCGTGGCGAAATGCCTTGGCGACTATCGCCCTTGACGAAGCGTGGTGCCCACACTTGCCCTGGTGGATGTCCTTGAGTAGCCGGTAGCCTATGTCTACGTCGACACATCTTTGGAAGATACCGGATACACTGCGCTTGTATAGCTCGCCGTTTATGATGGTGTATGTATGCGCGCAGCGTCGGATTTGTCTGGGCTCTACCTCGTCATCCGGGAGTTTGCTGTTGGCGATGTAGTTCATGAAGGGTTGCGCCCAGGATGTCACTTCCCGGATGACGAGGACGCTCCTGTCCTCCGGCTGTCGGGTGTCGGTGGGTCGTCCGGGTGGGATATCTGGGGCGGCAGCCCCTGAGCCACTGGGCGAGCTGGTAGCCCCTGGGTCCTGCGAGCCGGAGGGCACCGCCTGGCCAGAGTTGGCACGAGTTTTCTTCTTTGGTGGCTCCGCCGGCTCCGCCTCCGCTGCCCCGGCTGCCGGGACGCTCCCCGCCCAGATGATATAATCTGATTCTGGCGACGGGTTGATGGATGGCTTGCGTAGGTGCTCCAGGGAGACCCCTGGTGGGATGGCCTGCCTGGTGGATCCTATCTTGGAGAGCGCGTCGGCTGCCTCGTTGTTGGTGCAGGGGACGTGATGAAATTCACACCCGTCGAAGGAGGAGCTGAGCTTCTGGATGTGGAACCGGTAGAGGGCCATGTTGGCATCTCTGGCGTCCCATTCCCCGGATACTTGTTGTACCACCAGGTCCGAATCGCCGAAGCACAGGATCCGGTTGACGCTGATTTCCTTGGCCAGCCGGAGCCCGTGCGCCAGTGCCTCGTATTCGGCTACGTTGTTGGAGGCCTTGAAGTGGATCTGCAACACGTACTCCAGCCGGTCTCCCTTGGGCGAGGTGAGCACGATGCCGGCTCCCAAGCCCCCGAGCATCTTCGACCCGTCGAAGTGCATCCTCCAGTGGTCCAAATACGGAACTGGTGGGAGATACTGGGTCTCGGCCCAGTCGACGAGGAAGTCCGCCATTGCCTGTGACTTGATCGTGAGCCGGGGCTCGTATTGGATGGAGTAGGCGGCGAGCTCGATGGCCCATTTGGCGACCCGTCCAGTGGCGTCCTTGTTGCCGATGATTTCCAAAAGGGGTGCGGTGCATAAGACCTTGATCGGGTGCTCCTGGAAGTAGTGCTTGAGCTTCTTGCATGCTAGGTACACGCCGTAGCACATCTTTTGGTAGTGGGGGTAGTTCTGCTTGGAGAGGGAGAGAACCTCGCTGAGGTAGTAGACGGGTCTCTGAACTTGCTGAGCCTTGCCTTCCTCGGGGCGCTCCACCACCAGGACGACGCTGACGACCCGGCTGGTGGCTGCTATATAGAGCAACATCGGCTCCTTGCTAGCCGGTGTGGCTAGAACCGGCGCTGTGGACAGCATGCGCTTGAGGTCGTGAAACACGGTGTCGACCTGCGAAGTCCAGGAGAACTTGTCCATATTTTTCATCAGCTGGTACAACGGAAGTGCCTTCTCCCCCAGCCGGCTGACGAAACGACTGAGGGAAGCCAGGCATCCGGTGAACTTCTGGACTCCAAGCAGGTTCTTGGGCGGTTGCATCCTTTCGATGGCCGCAATCTTCTCCGGATTTGCCTCGATGCCTCGCTGAGATACGAGGAAACCGAGTAGCTGGCCAGATGGTACTCCGAAGACACATTTTTCCGGGTTCAGCTTCATCTGGTACTGGCGAAGGTTGCCAAATGTTTCTCGCAGGTCCTCGAGGAGGGTGCGCTTTTCCTTGGTCTTGATGACCACGTCATCCACATAAGCATGCATGTTTCGGCCTATCTGCGAATGCCAGCATTTCTGCATACATCGCCGATAGGTGGCGCCTGCGTTCTTTAGGCCGAAAGGCATGGTTACATAGCAGAAAGCCCCGTAGGGGGTGATAAATGATGTCTTAATCTGATCAGCCGGGTTTAGCTGGATCTGATTGTATTCGGAATAACAATCTAGAAAAGACAACAAATCACAGCCGGCCGTGGAATCGATGACCTGATCGATACGGGGCAAGGCGAAGGGGTCTTTTGGGCACGCCTTGTTCAGGCTGGTGTAGTCGATACACATGCGCCAGGTCTTGTTCTTTTTCAACACCAGGACTGGGTTCGCCAGCCAGTCCGGGTGGTATACTTCCATGATGAACCCGGCTGCGAGGAGCCGGGTGATCTCGTCACCGATTATCTTTCTCTTCTCTTCTGCGAACCGGCGCAGAGGTTGCTTGACCGGCTTGGCATCCGGACGCACATGAAGTGAGTGCTCGGCGAACTCCCTCGGCACACCCGGCATGTCTTTGGGAGACCATGCGAAGATGTCCCGATTCTCACGGAGGAAGTCGACGAGCGCGCCTTCCTATTTGCTGTCTAAGCCGGCACCAATGGTGACGAACTTAGTCGGGTCGGAGGGGTCGAGCAGGATCCTCTTCGTCTCCTTTGCCGGTTGGAAGGCTCCTTCTCCAGCCGGTTTGCTGCTAGCCGGGATGTCCTGCTGGGCCATGGCCACATTGCGCATGATCGTGCGCTTTTCTTCAGCTACGATGAGGGCCTCTGCTAGTTTAGAACCGGCTGAGGCGCACTCCATCGATCGCCTGAAGCAGCCGGCGACGATGATCATGCCGTGGGGTCCTGGCATCTTCGTCTTGAGGTATGCGTAGTGGGGGACGGCCATGAACTTGGCGAGGGCGGGGCGCCCGAGGAGAGCGTGGTAGGAGCTCGTCAAATTTACCACCTCGAACCAGATTGGTTCGCGGCGGAAGTTCTCCTCGGTCCCGAAGATGACGTCCAGCTGGATTTTTCCCAGCGGAGCGCAGGCTGGCCCCGGCAGTACACCGTGGAACGTCGTGGTAGTCGGGCGCAGGTCGCTTTCGCGAATGCCCAGCTTCTCCAGCGAGGACTGGTAGAGGAGGTTGAGGCTGCTGCCTCCGTCGATGAGGACGCGCGAAAATCGGCAGGTGCGCGCGTTGGAGACGATGAGGGGGTCGAGCACCATGGCGTAGCCCCCGGGAGTCGGCAGATGCTCAGGTTGATCTGCCCGGCTCCAGGTGATGGGGGTTTCCAACCAGTTCAGGTACTGGGGGACCGGAGAAACGATGGCGTTGACCTCCTTGGATCATCACCTGCGGCTGTGCTTGTCGTCCTACTCCGTCTCGAAGATGTGGTAGGCGGCGTGCGGCTGGGGGTAGCCGTTGTTGTTGTTGCCGCCGTTGCCGCTGTTACCATCATTACCGGCTCCCCTAGCCGGTGGTGGGGGTCCACCCGGTGGGGGAGGCGGGAGACGAGGCTGGTTGCCCTGGTCCTTTAGCTGGCGAGTCCAGCTGCAGTTCTGGGTGGTGTGTGTAGCCGGTTTGAAGGGACCGCTATGCCACTTGCACGGGCCGTCAATCATCTGGTCGAAGGTGACCCAGGGCTTCTGCCTTCTTGTGTCGTTAGCCGATGCGTCGGGCGCACCCTCTATGGCAATGACCTACCGCGCGTGGTAGCGAGGCTTTTGTTGCCTGTCCTGGCGGTCCCTGTGGAACCGGTTGTCGTTGCCGTGGTGTCTGGAGGATCCGGCTTCACCAGCCGGATTGCTCGGACGGTCGCGAGCCGGCTCCGTGGGAGTCGGACGGGCTTCCGCGTTTACTCGGAGGGGCTTCTTCATGGCGGCATCCGCCATGGCGTACTGGTCGGCAACCGTCATGAGCTCCGCCATGGTTTTCGGCTCGTCACACAGTAGCCGGTGGCGAAGCATGGTGCCCTCTCGGCATCCTTCGATGAAGAAACCAATGGCTTGGCTCTCCAGGATGCCCTCGCAAGTGTTGCTGAGCTCCGTCCACTTGGCGAGGTACTCGCGGTCGGTCTCGCGGTCGCCCTGGACGCACAAGGCCAGGTCACGTGGGCGTCCTGGGCGCTTGTACGTGCCGTTGAAGTTGCGGATGAAAACCTTCTCGAAATCAGGCCCGGCGTTGATGCTGTTGGGCGCGAGGCTATTGAGCCAGATCCTTGCCGACCCGGTTAGCATGAGAGGGACGTAACGCACGGCTGTGCGCTTATTCCCGTGGGCGATGCCGACTGCCGTGGCGTAGTCGGTCAACCAGTCTTCCGGCTTCATCTTCTTTGCCGTGCCAGGGGTGTCCTCGGCGAGAATTTATCCAGAAACGGCTCGTTCTAGATGCGGGGTCCAAAACAAACTGGTCCGGTAGAATCTTCCTCCTCCGTGACGCGTGCTTGAGCGAGCAGCTCGATGCGGTCGCGGGCATCCAGACAATCCAGGTTGGGCGCGCCCACCCGGCCCGAGAGGCGGGAACCGGCTGGCCTGGGTGCTCCGGCTGGTGGGGGGAGGTGGCGGGTTGCTGTTGACCGTCTGCTCCTGGCGCAGCTGGCCCCTGTTGCCGGAGCTGCGACGCCTGCTGGGGGCCCTAGCCGGCTGAGGGGAGGACGCCTGCTGCGTGTCACGTGGTGCGCCCCTGCTGTTGGCGGGTAGCCTGCTTCCTCTGGAGTAGCTAAGGTCTTCCTGCGTCTGCCGGTTGGCGCCGGCCTGCTCGTCCGCGAAGCAGAGGAGCTCCTGGACACGAGCGTGCTGGCATACTCGCTCCTCGCCCTCCAGGCTGGGTAGTTCTTCTGCCGCGGCTCGCGCCGCGCGCAAGTTCTTGATGGGCGTGCTGTAGGTGGGCCGTGTAGGGGCAGGCGCGGGATCCGGTTCTCCGTCCTTCTCCATCCTGCCGCCTAGCTCACCGCCCCGACGTCGTACCTGGCCGCGTCGGCTCGGCTCCACGGTAGCCGGGGTGAGACCGTGTGCACGGTCATACTCGCGCCTGGCGATGTCCAGCTGCTTGCGGGCTGCTGCCAGCTCCATGGCCTCCTAGAGGAGGATCTGTCTCTCCATGGTGAAGTTGGCCTCTGCCTCCTTCGGGTTGTCCCCGAGGGTAACCGGCGTCAGGAGCCGATCAATGGCATCCTCGACCGGGTTCCAAGGCTGCGAGGGAGCGGAAGTTCCGACCTCGTCCACGCCTCTCTCCCGCGGCCGGCGGGGCTGCGAGCTGGATCCGGCCATCATGACCTCCACGCCGCAAGGTACGGCGAAGGTGCCGCCGCTTGAGCATGGCGGCCCCGCGACAAAGACGATTTCCCTAGGGAAACGCTCCGGGACGGTGGCGATGTAGACGGGGAGATCGCCGAATAGCAGAACGGTGTCGTTTGTCGGGAAGGAAGTTCCGACGAAGCAGGAAGCGTTGTCGATGACGCAGTCGAACTTGCCGAGCGTGAGCACCAGGCCGGAGGCCACGCGCTCACCGGCTGAAGTGCGGGGTCCCGTGCAGAACGTGACTCCAGTCGAAGCCATTAGCCCCACGGTGGGCGCCAACTGTCGTTGTATTGGGAATGACAGTACCTAAAAAGGTTAGATAGAGGTGTGGGGACTAGCAGGAAAGCTATCGACGGCGTCCGCAAGCGAGATTGGATACGAGCGAGCGTAGCGGGACGCAAGAAGTACCCAGGTTCGGGGCCCTCGTGGTGAGGTAAAGCCCCTACTCCTGCCTGATTTGACTATGTGGAATATACGAGCTACAAGTGCTCCTCGAGCTGTATCCTTTAGCTACTGCCTTAAATGAACTGAGACCAACCCTTTCTATTGAGGCCCTCCCTCTCCTTATATAGGAAGAGAGGCAAGGATCTCACTGGCTAGTCCGACTGGCGGGCCCCACAGGCGGGTCCCAGCCGGCTAGTCATCTCTGATTACCGGCATGGTATGTCACATCGGTGTATGAGCGGTGTGGTCATCGTAAATCTGATGGGCGCCGTGCGAGCCCGTTCGGCCACCGCATTCCCCGTCAGCCATGCCAAGTCTTCGGTATGGGCGGGTGGTTGCCCGTCTTGTCGTCGTCTATGCGTCGCGTGCAATCGACACGCACGTCGTCCTGTCTCTCTGATTGGATCCGGCTTCTTGCTGATCCGGCTACCATGCGGTAGTTGGCCTATCTTGCCTTGTCCGGCTGCATCTGGTCAGCCGGACTCGATCCGGCTGTCCTGTTTGTTATTCGGGTGGGGTACCCGGGGATCATCCCCCTGACAGTCCCATTGACGAAATTTCGAGGCGCAAAATTTAACTCCTACACATGAAATTTGAGCGGGGTGTGTCGGTCAATTTTTTTGATGGTGTATCCTGGCCGTCTATTGCATGATGAGTTTCTCAAATAAATTAATCATATAGGATACTTGTTAAAAAGGGTACCTTTCGAAAAAATTAGCAATTACTAACCCAAAAAATCAGGAAAATTCGGTTATGCTGATTTTTGCCAAAATATTGGTATAGGTGAGATCCAAAGTGTGATATGAAAAATCTCTTTACGGGTGAACCAGATGGGAAAAACATGTGAAAATCTTGCATATATGGCATTACCATATTTATTAAAGTGTGGATGTTGATATAGGCAGAACCCACCCCTGGGTGAGCCTGTTCTGAAATGCAACTTCCATGTCATGGTGTAGTTGCATATTCATATGTGTTTCTTTTTTACGAGTACGTGTTTTGACAATAGTGTGCTTGTGTGGTTCATGTATATATATATATATCAATGTGGTTTTGGAAAAGAACACATATATGCAATGTGCAATGACTCTATGGGGATCCAAGTGGCAAACCATCATGGTGTAGAAGCAAAACACACATAGGAAAGCAACTTCCACACATTGCAATGCACAGTGTGACAGAGAAGTTGCATCACAGATAGACTAGAGTGTGTGTGGTCATGTAGATATCAATGTGGTTTTGGAAAAGAACACATATATGCAATGCCCAATGACTCTATGGGTACCCAAGTGGCAAACCATGGTGTAGAAGCAAAACACACATAGGAAAGCAACTTCCACACATTGCAATGCACCAGTGTGACAGAGAAGTTGCATCACAGAATCCACTGGAGTGTGCATGGTTATGTAGATATATATCAATGTGGTTTTGGAAAAGAACACATATATGCAATGTTCAATGACTCTAGGGGGATCCAAGTGGCAAACCATGGTGTAGAAGCAAAACACAGATAGGAAATGCAACTTCCACACATTATATTAATGCAGCAGTATGACAGAGAGAAGAATCCACTAGTGGAGTGTGTGTGGTCATGTAGATATTAATGTGGTCTTGGAAAATAACACATGAAATGTGGTCATGTGGATCATCAATGACTCTTTTGTGGAAATATCAATGTGGTTTAGGAAAAGAACACATGCAATCACTCTAGGGAATCCACATATATGTGTGTCAAACCACCAAGCAGCTTCCACATTATTAATTGCATGTTGCACCAGTGTGACAGAAGTTGCATCACAAAATCCACTGGGATGTGTGTGGTCATGTATATATATCAATGTGATCCAAGTGTCAAACCATGGTGTGTACAAGACCAAAAACACATAGGAGATAAAGAAACTTCCACATTGCATGCACCAGTGTGACAGAATATGTGTGCCAAACCATCATGGTCATAGAGACCAAAAGAACACATGCAATTTCCACATTGGTTTAGGAAAAGAACACATAGGAGATAAAGCAACTTCCACATTGGTTTAGGAAAAGAACACATGTAATCACTCTAGGGGATGATCCATACATATATATATATGTCAAACCATCATGGTCAAAAACACACTAGTGTGATAGAAGTTGAATCACAGAATCTACGGGAGTGTGTGTGTCAAATATCAATGTGGTTTTGGAAAAGAACACATATGCAATGTGCAATGATTCTAGGGGGATCCATGTGAAAAACCATGGTGTAGAAGAAGCAAAACACACATAGTAAATCAACTTCCACACATTGCAATAATGCACCAGTTGTAACATCCCAATTTCAGCAACCCTGATTAGTTATCCAGAATGCAAAAATCAGGGGGGACAAAAACTTTTTCTTGTTTAATGCTGAAGTGTTTGCTTGTTTTTTGGATATGCTTATGCATATGCATGTGTATTATATGATATACTCCTTACCTTAACACCAGTTGACAAAAGCTACTTCCCAAAACAGTCTTGGCTTAATTTCCATATTCCCAAATGTTCTGGCATTTCAAAACATGAGCCAAGATGCTTATGTAACCAAAACTATTTTTGTAACTTCTATTGACAAAACTATGGAGAGTTATATAATATAATCTCCTTATGTTTTCAAGACAGAACCTTCAACTACTGTTACCTCTAGGATCTCCAAAACCTTTTTGTAAGATTTTGGATTCTACTCTTGGTAAAGATACCAAGGACCTTACCTCGTTCAAACTCCAACCTATTTCAAAATACCCATCATTACCTCAAGCTAAGCTTGGTGGTAACCCCAGTAGTAGTTGATTTGTTTGTAAGATGAATTGCCTTGATCTGTTGTTTGCTTTGTATGCTTAGGAGATAGTATGAGCTACTCTAGGACCTCATCACTAGGATCTAGAAGTTTCCAAATCATCACACCCTAAGGAAAAATACAAACCTGGATCTGATCTCTAGCCACCAGGTGAGAATCTAAAACCCTTAACTAGATCAATTCTCAAGATATCCATTCTAGAAGTTTCCAAGTCAATGAAGACTAATATCAAGCAAGGATACTTTCTACTCAATCTACACTTCAACATCACCCACTTGATGATGCTTTGGTACCTTGCAACTCATCAAAACCATCACCACCCACATTCTAGTCAAAAACCCTAAATCTGCCAAATTTGGCTGTCTGGAAATCTGTTTCCAACATCACCTTTTTGAATGTCTCCCTTTCTCAACCCTTGCGCATTATGGGTAATGCACTTGAACCATATTGTTAACCATCCTAAGGAATACCAAGGCACACTCTTTACCTTGGTTATATCATCGTCCAACCCACTTGTTCTTGATGGTTTTGTAGGCAAGAAAATAACTATTCCTGCAAATCTAGTCAACATGCCTACTTTCATAGAAGCTCACACCACCATCCAACCTTCTATGGGCCAACTCTCTGCATAGTGGTGTTCTACTCCTATAGGTATACCAACATCTACTTCACTTGTTCCAAGTGGATCTTTGTGCTTCTCAAACCCACAAGGTTTTCAAGGCTAGTTGATAATCTGCTTTGGCAGGCTTATTTTATTCAAAGTTTGAAAGCTTGTATTGGTGAGCTCCAGCAAGATCAAGCTCAAACCCCTACACCATTGCAATCTAGATCACTTGGTCTATCCATTCATCTACCCCATTCCCCAAGGGGAGATCTGAACTCCAAGATATAACCATGTGTTGATGGTATGAAATTAACATCACCCTAGATCCTTAATCTAGGGTATTCCACCAAAATCAACTTGGATTCTCCAATCTCAAGGTTGCAAATGCTTTCTACACCTAGTCTACATCATCTACCTTGATCATCAAGATTTATAAAATATTATCCATATTTATTATGGACCCACATCTAATTAATCTCCCTAACAGTCAAAATCTCTAAAACTCCTCTCACAAAGGAAAGTTTGGTTTTTGCCAAAACATTTCCCTAAATTTTGGCTCAATTGAGGCCCACATATCATAACCCATCTTCCCACTTAAAAAATAAATATTTTTGAAGAGCTTTATTATTTCGTTTTGCCCATTTTCTTAAATGGCAAAAACAAGAAATAATTCTTTAAAAATACTTTCCCACCTCAATAAATCCCAATAAAATTCCCCAAGGTGTAATATGGTATCTAGGACCATCTCACACCAAAACCCAACCATGCCCAATGTAAAAATATCAAAAGAGCTTCCAGAAAATATTTCTGCCCTATTTGAGTAATTGATCAAAAAGGCACTAAAAATCATCTGAAAAATCCCAAATAAATCTTGGAGATGTATCCTGACCTAAACCATCTACCAGTACCATCTCCCTACCTTGTCTTATACAATTTATCAAACTTCCTTCACAAGCCTCAAATTGATCAAATACGGCAAACTAGGAAATTATTGATCTAGACCAAGGACTAATCACCACCAAGGCTCACCACCACTCACCACAGCAACCACCATCTCCTCTGGCCGTGATCACTGTAGCAAAGCACTGTAGCAGCTTGTCCTCTAGTGCTTGGACACTAGGGCTTAACCTCATATGGGTGTCTTGCTTTGCAAACCTCTTCTCCCATTGCAGCTGATGCACACTGCTCTCTCTGGCCTGCATCCAGACCAGAAAACCACTCGCCTCACCTCTCCATGCCCACAGTAACGAGCCCCCTGGTTTCTACCTCTCCCTCTTGCTCCCATAAACTGAGTGCACCCTAGACCACTCGCTCTTTTGTTAAATAGGTCAGAGGCCTCCCCCATCCGCAACTCCCCCTTCATTCCACTCCCTGGCCACCAGAGCCTTCCCCCACGAGCCCCAACTCCTCCCTCTTCTCCATAGCTCCTTGGAGAGGGACGAAACCCCCTCAGCCATTCTCCAAGAAGGTGAAGCCACCATCGAACAATGCCACTTCCTACCACTCTCTCTGTAGATCTATACTCCCCTCACGCATATCTACTTGGCCATGTCCTCCTTTCTTTGTAGGAACCCCGGAAGCACCGCCGCCATTGCATGTCCAAGCTAGAGCTCCATCAGTCCGACCCACTCACAGCGTCTGCAATTGCTCCAGAAGCCATCTCAGGAACTCCACCCACCCCTGACTCCCGTAGACATCAACCCGGTGACATGCAGCCGCCCCGGAGTGCTCCCCGGCGATCTCCTGAGCCTGCTCCGCCGCGGGATGCGCGAGACGCCCTCCTTCCTCGAACCCCACCGTGCCGCCCCTCTTCCTGGTCGCTGTCATTGACCGTCTCATCTTCGCCATCCACCGTCGCCTCCCGAAGCCCCAGGTGAGCACCCCCGAGCTCCACTGAGCCTGCCTAGGGTTTCCTCTCCCGCGGCCGGCGCGAGGTAGTAGGCGATCCCGTGGTTGTTGATCTGCCTTTAAATCGGACGGCTAGGGTGTCCCCATACCGCCTCGGCGCCTCGGACTGACCCGCAGGCCCCACCGCGGGAAGTTCAAATTTGTCTCCCTCCCGCTCAACACACCCCGAGTGGGCTGAATCCCCCCCTCCAAGGCCCATCTTCCCCAGATCTAGCCCAGACAGCCGGCCTCCTCTCCTTTTTAATCAAATTCCAAAACTAGATGAAATAGCTGCTTGGTTTAATTAGTTTTGAAAATGGAAACTGCTGGGAATTACCCAGGTATGATTTTTGGTATATACCTACTTATTTTCTTCAACATTAAGAACAAGAATATCTCAAAAACATTATATCTATCGCTCCCAGTAAAAATAATACTAACAGTTGTTCTTTCTAGTAAATAAATCCCTCTAGGAGTTTCATAAGTCCAAATGGGGTAAAACCAACTGCCCCTGGTAGGTATTACATGTACATATTTCATGGACTTGGTCCCATGCCAAGGTGAACAATAGGTTGTCTTTAGTAAAAATAACAAAAACAACTCTGATCTGACTTTAGGAATTTCTCTAAGTCAAACCAACAGATGTATTGGACCAATTCCAATTCCCAGTAAAACTCCATATCAGTATCTATCAAAACCCAGGAGCCCATAGATTTCTAAGCCCTAGATGATTTTTTTTGTGAATTAATCTGTTCTGGTCTTAGTTAACTCACTAGATAAATCACCACAGTATCTCTGCAACTCCAAAAATAGTGATTCCAGTTGGCACTAGAAGGTATTTACACTACCTATCCATTTCCCTTTACCTCATATCAAAAGCCTCTGTAGATTAAATCTGGTGAAAAAGACAAAATATCTATAGAACTGCCTTTGGGAATTTCCTGAGGGCATTCTGGTAAATATTTTGACATGAGTCCAACTCTCAGTGAACAAGTACATAAAACCCTACTGAACCATCCAAGGAAATAATTTTTAGAGCTCCAGAACCTTTCTGGTGAATTATCTCGTAAAACTAGAGCCTTTATCACTTGAAAATTAATAGTAAATCAAAGGAAATTGATAATTTAGTGAAACCTCTTTTGTTAGTTTCATATTATCACTACCTATCTGTTGGTATCATCTTTACCCAATGGTATTATACAGAATATGGTCTTGTTCCAAAATCCATCTCTTAGGTAGTTTCTAGACTATAAACCCTAAGGGATTTTCATCCCCTTCTCCAATGCCATCTCCACTTTCCAAATCAAATCCTCTCAAAACCCTCTAAACCTTAGTTTGGTATTATTCAGTTGTTTGTAGTATGTTAGTGGTGATTGTATACCTGGTATTGATTGTGCCCTTTTGTTTGTTTGCATGTGTTCCCTATCGATGATAGTTGCGATTATATCGGAGAGCAGAAGAAGATGGTTTCTATTGGTTATTATGGTTTTCTAAGAAGTCTAGGGAAAATTATGCCATATTGTTGACCTCAGGAAAGCCACCTTCTTGCTCATAATGCCTTTTCCTACTATTTTACTTATGCATGTTTTGTCTATTATTTGTGAAACTGCATTGTTTTACTATTTGTTGATATATATACGGTAGTGGTTTGGCTCCTCCAAACCATTACTCAATGGTACTACTAAGTACAACCCTCGTGATGATACCTACTTGTCCCTAGTATGGTCGATGGTGTATTACACCATATCCCTTTGGAGACCCCCGATTTAGCCGAAGCAAAGCTAGAGGATGGGAAGACCCCGGAAAAAGTTTTACCAAATGTTTTATGATAAAACCTTGGTGAGGTGGGACCTCCCAAAAGATGTTGAGAAAGAAAAAGGGTTTTTGTTTTATAAAGTGCTGGAGGAAAACCAGAGGAAAAAGTTTTATGAAAACGCACCCGGTTCTTTGCAGTTTAGCTATAACAACTTAACCCGTGCAACCACATTACTCTGGTATGGGACAGGGCTGGATTTGATGTTTGTCTATTCTGGTATAAGCTGCCTCGCAACAACTACAGGGGATCGGGGATCCCTGGAGGGTGGGCCTTCTCTGATAAAGGTCCATGTGGGACATCGACCTGGAGAAGGAACAAATGATCTGCTGGCCTCCACGCGTTACTATGAGCCCCTCATTGAAAGCGCACACTCAATAAGTGGAAAAAGCGCTCCGGTTGGTCCTCGGTACCCGACGTCCCGGTTTTTAGGGGATTAACACTCATAGGGTAGGCACTTATATTGGAGTGGGCATCCGGAGAGTCTTGATCGGTTACTTGACCCACGATCGGTGAAGATCAGGGTAGTGTACCCGGATGGTGTGGGTAAAGTGTACAACCTCTGCAGAGTGTAAATCTATTCTAATAGCCGTGTCCGTGGTTAAGGACGGGTTGGACAAACTTCTGTAGAGCGGTGCTGGTTTTGTTTTCAAAAAGGATTTCTGAAAAGAAATGGTTTTCGAAATGTTTTGACCATGGGATGGTCGGAAAGGATCCTTGTTCTGACCATGGGATCAGAAAGGGATGGAAGGAGTTTGGTCGTGGGACAACCTGAAGACGAGAACAAATGGGTGACCTAGTCCTAGGGTTTTCCAAAACTTTTCAAAAAGGTTTCCAAAATGTTTACAAAGGTTTTCAACAAAGATATGTAGATGCTATATCTACAAGAGAAACTATTTGAGAAAAGAACCCCTCCTAGAGCTCTCCTACTACCACAGCCATAATGCATATCCTCTTGTTATTACTATTATCTTAAGGTGGTTTGCGAGTACATTCAAAGTACTCACCGGCATTGTCCCTGGCTATTAACTTGGCCAGATCTCAAGAAGAAGATGGTGTTGGCGACTATGCGAGCTTGGACGTTCTCCCAGTCAGTTGCCTATAGGTTAAGGCATGGGTTGGGCTCTACGCTTGATGAAGTTCCACTGATGATTATTGATGTAGCCATAACGGAATGTATGTAAGTCTTGTAAATTCGGTATGTCTCGGATGTTGTAATGATACTTGTCGGTTATGTGCCACGACTAACTGATCATGGGATCGTGGTTGTATGCATAACAGGGATTCTCGGAGGATTAATCCGGGGCCCCACAAACTTGGTATCAGAGCCATCCTGACTGTAGGAGAACCTTAGTTAGCATGGTCGCTAGACAGGAACCTTATTTTGAAAACCCCTACTTTCGAAATCTAGTTTCTCTATGAGTTTCAAAAAGTTCTACTTGTTCTCTTACTCTAAGTAAAGGCCTTCGAAAAAGGATTCCTCTAACTCTCATCCAAACTTCAAACCTACGGATTCCAAATAACTAGGATCTAGAACCTGGTGAGGACAATGAGAACAAAAATAAAGACAAGCAACTACCAGCAAACACAAGGAGACTACAATATCGCTCTACCAGCGGAATCCTCACAATCAGAAGAAATCGGGTGATGCACTCTCAAGAAACCTCCAAGATACGATGAAGACCTCATCTGCAAGATAGTGACTCCGACCTGAAGAAAGAAGATATCTAGGGTCGATTGTCCTAAGAATAGGATTCCCCTACATCACGAGTAGTAACTCCATGGTCCCTAGCGTTGACCGTGTTTGCTTGCCTAGGTGCACTCTGTGTTGCTTGATGTGTGCTGTTCGCTGAGGACATTGTTATTCACTCACCCTGTTCGCCTTGTGTGTATATTCTGGTTTGCTTTCACCACCTTGTTGGTGTATCCCGACGCTACCCCTCGCAACCCCACAGCTGGAGAACTCTCCTCCGTAGGATGGCCCTAAATGAAATGTCCGACAAACCCTATCTGCGCCTAGTTCCAATCGCCTGCTCCAAGCACCACTTTGAGAATCGTCTGAGGAACCCAAAACCATACCTGTGTCTCATACTAACTATATAACTCATGGTTTCCTCTTTCCCAAATATCCAAGACTAATATATTACCATAGTTTACCTCTGTATCGGAAGAATTATTACCCCGATACATCCCAAGTATGGCCATGAAGCTCGAAGGCCCGAAGAAAGCCTGCAGCCGCTGCGGAGAAGAGGGACATCAAGCTAGTCAATGCCTTGGCAACTTCCCAAACTGTGGAGCCTTCCATCCTCCCACGGTTTGTCCAACACAGCTAGTCACATGTTTCCTCTATGAAGGCCAAGACCATGTCCTGGCCGAGTGCCCCTTATACCTCCTAATTGGCAAAGCCCATCAACTCCCATGCATCAATATTGGGAAGTCAGCAAAGTCGGAATACTCCAAGAAGGGTACCTGCTACTCATGTGATCAACCGGGTCATTACAGCCGAGAGTGCCCCCAACATGGTCTTGGCAACACTCCTACAAAGGCACAAGTCAAAATATCCGCTATTCCCTTAAAGTTCCCAAAGCAAGCCCCAAGAGGATCCGAAGTCAAGCAAGGCATATGTTACACCCGCGGGGATCCGGGCCACTTCACCCGCCACTGTCTAGACAAATACTGGATAGCGTCCAAACAAGAAGCTCCGGCACCTAAAAAGAGCAAGAAACCACGAGTCCCTCAAGCCAGAAAAATCAGGAAGCCACTATCCCCAGAACCTCCCCTTCCTCTGAGAAGGCATTTTCTGAGGAGAAACCTCCAACCTCAGAACGGCAACAAGACTCCGGACATTCCACCGAAGTAGTTTTCGTACACAGGAACTCACCTATCTCAACATAGGTAGAGTTATGTATCGCCCCTGCACCTATTTTGTAAAACTCTAAATGCCCCGACCCCTGATAGCCCAGATATTCTTCTGTAATGTTCAAATATCCTCGCCATTGGTCGGCTTAGACATGTTAATCCCTGCGTGATGATGATATGCGATTCAAGGCTTCACACCTACGTGTTTTACCCATGGTGTTGCATCAGACTCAACCCAGAATGACCTCATCCTATCAGACCGCCAGATTTGACGCCTCCTCACCAAACAACAACCCGTGAGACATCAGAAGCAAAACTAACTGAAGGTTCTACGACTCCAAGAAGAAAGGAATGTGCTATCCCTGAGCTGCCTTAGTCTAATCCTAAGGGGGAAAGACTGCATCTTTTTCCCAAAACAGAATAACTCTTCGCCAGAAGCAAACTCAAGAGTTTCGACCCCAACGTCGCTAGTAGGATACGCTACGACCCTAAGGAAGAGTTGAGGAGCCTTAGAGCGAGGTACTCCCAACCGTAGATTCTATCTTCCGACAAGTACCCCGTGAAGTTCAGCATCGAGATAGCCTGCCCAGTCTAAGCCCTCGAGATTTAGAGTCCGGAAGGAAATGAAGGTCATCCCTCGCTATCGGAACTGGACTCCGCTCAACTCCCCTTGCATCCCGGAGGACTGAAGCTCAACTTCATCGACAGAGTAGCCCCTTTCAAAGGAGAATATTATTTTGCGCCTGAAAGTTGGGGTGTCCAGGCAACATGGTACCCGAGTTCCCTGAAATCATCCGCGATGACTACAGTTGGTGTGCCAAATACTCAGAGGGTCTTTTTCGGCATGAATTCAAATTTACGTTTCAATACAAAAAATTAGGCTAATGGCCGTCAAGTTGGCCCCCCCTGTCAGTTCTCATCGTTATGTCGCTCTTGTCGCTCCCGTCTCTTAGGTGTCAACTAGGCTTGCAGCGTTGGCGCCTGCATCCATTACGTGTCTTCTTCTTCCCCGGAGCGGTGATCTATGGGGCATCGCAGCCATGGCGCGGAGCTGGGACGTGGACGAACCTGCTCGGCCCGGGCTTGCAGCGTTGGCACCTACATCCATTACGCGTCTTCTTCCCCGGAGCGGCAATCTATGGTCGCGGCCATGACGCAGAGCTGGGAAGTGACGAAGCTGCTCGGCCCCGCTCTCCTCCCCATCCCGAGTCGGAGCTCGCCCTCACCGTGGACGCACCCATGGCACGGTCGGGGACGAGAATTGGTTCCTGGTGAGATCTATCACCTTGTCGACCATGCTCGGTTTTGTTTTCCTCCTCTAGAATCTGAGCTCGATGTCACCGTGGTTGCACCCGCACCAATTCTGCCACCTCTGCCAAGGTCTCTGTGGTAGCTCAAGTTCTGGGGATCTCCAAGTTCTGCCATGTTGGGCATGTAAGTGTTGTTGTATGTTAAACTAGCAAATCTCTTTTGTGCAAATCTCTTGGGATGTACCAACTTCATTGTGTTTAATTATGAAAGACAAAATATAAATGACTTCTCTCAATTTCTCGCATAGAAAAATGCACGGCTAATTTCATATTCTCGTAGGAACTGGCCCCACTTGTTGAACCGGCAGCACTGCCACGATCTCCACGTAACCATGTTGAGTTCTCGAACCGAAAGTTGCGGTTACCACGTTTCTTCTGCAGTCATTCCTCTTCCTCAGTCATTCCTCTACAGTTTTTCCTGGGCGCTTTTTCTTCCTCTGTTCTGGAACCATCGGTTCATCTTCTTCTTCCTCTCGCAGGCATTTCCTTTCACCCATTTCCTTGCAGGCATGGACGATGGGAAACGCACAACAGAGACCCACTTGGTCCCTGCCCATGGCACCACGACTTTGACAGTGGTGTACACAAATGATGAAGCGACTGTGGAGACAACTCTCGCTAGGTTTGAGCAATTGCTTGAGAAAGAGAAGAACAAGTTTGTGGGGCTAGACTTGGAGTACACCCATGCAAATAAGCGAAAAAATCCTCCACAAGAGATCGCTGTCGTGCAAATCACCATACATGAGGAGGTCCTCGTTTACCACTTCTGCAGGTATGTGAAATTTAAATTTGAGATCACCACTTCTGCATCCCTTATTCCCATACATCCCTAGAACCATCTAAGTGCAGGAGTAAACCAATTGAGATGCGTTGTCCGGCTCTGGTCGAGTTCTTGTGTAGGAAAGGGATAACTTTCACTAGCGTGGATATCATAAATGACACAATTATGCTTTCTCGTGTGTTGATAAAAATACTAGAGGTGCACCACATCGACATCCAAAATCTGTACAAGATCAAATCATACCCAGCAAAGGATGGCATGGGTGATCTGGCAGCGGAAATCATCGATAAATCCTATGAAAAACTGAACAAATTGAAGCGACTCGATCACGACTACTAGGAGTGGAAGCCGATGAGCCAAAGCGCCGAGTATGCAGCCAGAGACGCCTACATGGCATACGAGTTGTACAGTAAGCTCATTACCATGAAAGATGGGATGGTTAAGGCGGGGTTTTTCGTGAGAGAGCTATGCCCTAGTTGCAAGCTAGCCCAGGAGAAGAAGCGTGAGGAGGACAGAAAGCGGTTTCAGGACGAGCAGGGATCTTGGGACGGTGGCGACATCAAGCGGCTGAAGGGGAAGCAAGTTAAGGACGACAACAAGTGGTGGTGATACATTATGTGTTTGAACTAGATTTTAGGTTCTAGTTTATTATGTGTGTGATATATTTAGTTACTTCAATACAAAATTTCAACCAATTTAACTTGTTGATGTATTTCTTGACAATTATAATATAATCGAGCACTAGAAATATTTTGTAGTGTGCATGAGCATGATCAGTAAATATAATTGAATACTAGAAACTTTAAGGCACTCCATATAAAGGAGTAGATTAATATAGAAGGTTCACCAGAGACACCATGGATATATTGTCTTACATGCCACACACATGTAATAATTAACTAGAACAAAATAAAAGCAGGGGCTGCAGCAGGAGGCCGGGACACGAAGACGCCTAGCAGGGCAGGGGTTTATCAGCAGGAGGCAGCGACATCCTAGTCGATGGGATACAGGCCAGTCCTGACATACTCCCGGAGGAATTTTCCGTAGGCTGCATGCCGCGCCAAGGTAATCGGCCTATGACTTCTGCCTCCGCCTCTGCCAACGCCCTCCGCATGCTGGATCATGCTATTGAGGTCCACTTTGATTGCTCTACCATAGAATGGGCAAAATAGTCTCTCTCTAGGGTGGAAACGGATTATCCCACACCGTAACCGCCTTAGCACGTAGCGGCTCTTGTTGTTCCTGGATACCTTGCTATCGTCCACTTCATCATCATCCTCCCGTTGATTTTTAAGAACATAACTTAGAACTCATACATATGATTGAATTGTATTACAACTCAAGAATTGACAACATGTATATGTAAGACAATATATCCGTGGATATCAAAGATAAAGCATCTCAGCAATAGTTTGATCGGTTCATATATCATTTCATCTCAACACAATGACAAATAATTGCATCGGAGTGAATGTAGGATAAAGATTGCAGCCTCATAAATTTCTTCAGGGATGGAGTTAGCGAACCAAGTAACAATTGCACAACCTGTAATGTTGTTGTACATTGCCCCAGGTTCACTAACTCATCCCTGAAAAAATCTGACACCAATGTGTCTGCCTCTCTTTTGGGACAAATTTGAATCATTGGCCATAATAAGAAATTGAAATGTAATCGTACAAAACATTATTCGGGGATATACATAGTCAGGTACAAAAACAAGCCTCAATATTGTAATTATAAATAAAAAACCAAACAATTAATCTTCAGGTGCATGTTAAAAATACTTATGATCAAAACCATTCATATACATATGCATCATACCAATCATTAAAAGATCAGAAACAATTCAAGGATCATATATGTAGTTCCATATGAGAATAAATCTAGGGCCTCATAATTTGTTTCAGAGATGGAGTTGGCGAACCAAAGTACCAACAGCACAACCTATATTGTCTGTGTGCATTGCTGCCTCAGGTTCACCAACCCATCCCTAAAACACGATACCATCATACGTGTCTCCCCTTGAACTCTTTTGGGGCTAATTTCAATCATCGGCCTTGGTGACAAACTAAAATGTAATTATTATACACTATGAATGCATGGAATAGATAATTCGAATATCATAGTTCTATGAATGTAGAATAAAGATTGCGGCCTCATAAGTTTATTCAGGGACGGCGTGAGTGAACCAAGTAACAATTGCACAGCCTATATTGTTGTTGTACATCGCCCCAGGTTCACTAACTCGTCCCTAAAAAATCTGACACCAATGTGTCTACCTCTCTTTTGGGGCAAATTTGAATCATTGGCCATAATAAGAAATTGAAATGTAATCGTACAAAACATTATTCAGGGATATACATAGTAAGATACAAAAACAAGCCTAAATATTGTAATTATAAATAAAAAACCAAACAATTAATCTTCAGGTGCATGTTAAAAATACTTATGATCAAAACCATTCATATACATATGCATCTTACCAATCATTAAAAGATCAGAAACAATTCAAGGATCATATATGTAGTTCCATATGAGAATAAATCTAGGGCCTCAAAATTTGTTTCAGAGATGGAGTTGGAGGACCAAAGTACCAACAGCACAACCTATATTGTTTGTGTGCATTGCTACCTTAGGTTCACCAACCCATCCCTAAAACACGACACCGTCATACGTGTCTCCCCTTGAACTCTTTTGGGGCAAATTTCAATCATCGGCCTCGATGACAAACTAAAATGTAATTCTTATACACTGAATGCATGGAATAGGTAATTCGAATATCATAGTTCTATGAATGTAGAATAAAGATTAAGGCCTCATAAGTTTCTACAGGGATGGCGCAAGTGAACCAAGGAACAATTGCACAGCCTATATTGTTCTTGTACATCGCCCCAGGTTCACTAACTCGTCCCTGAAAAAATCTGACACCAATGTGTCTGCCTATCTTTTGGGGAAAATTTGAATCATTGGCCACAATAAGAAATTGAAATGTAATCGTACAAAACATTATTCAGGGATATACATAGTCAGGTACAAAAACAAGCCCAAATATTGTAATTATAAATAAAAAACCAAACAATTAATCTTCAGGTACATGTTAAAAATACTTATGATTAAAACCATTCATATACATATGCATCATACCAATCATTAAAAGATCAGAAAAAATTCAAGGATATATATATAGTTCCATATGAGAATAAATCAAGGGCCTCATAATTTGTTTCAGAGATGGAGTTGGGGAACCAAAGTACCAACATCACAACCTATATTGTTTGTGTGCATTGCTGCCTCAGGTTCACCAACCCATCCCTAAAACACGACACCATCATACATGTCTCCCCTTGAACTCTTTTGGGGCAAATTTCAATCATCGGCCTCGGTGACAAACTAAAATATAATTATTATACACTATGAATGCATGGAATAGATAATTCAAATATCATAGTTCTATGAATGTAGAATAAAGATTGCGACCTCATAAGTTTCTACAGAGATGGCGTAAGCGAACCAGTAACAATTGCACAGCTTATATTGATCTTGTACATGGCCCCAGGTTCGCTCACTCATCCCTGTAAATATTTGACACCAATGTGTCTTCCTCTCTTTGGGGCAAATTTGAATCATTGGCCACAATAAGTAATTGAAATGTAATCGTACAAAAAAATATTCAGGGATATACAAATGCATCATACAACGCATTCATAGATCAGAAACAATACAAATATTATATATTTAGGTTCCGTATGAGAGAAAAAATTAGGGCCTCATTTTTTTCAGCGATGGAGTCAGAGAACCAAAATACCAACAACATAACCTATATTGTTTATGTGCATTGCTGCCTCAGGGCCACTAACCATCCCTAAGAAAACGAGACCATCAGATGCCCTTGCACTATTTTGGGGCAAAATTGAATCATTGGGCTCACTAAGGAATAGAAATATAATGTTATAGGCCTGCTGTGTATCAAAATCAACACTCAACTAGCAAACTCAACTACATGGCAGATGAGCAGATTGGGGTTTTGTGACTAGACGGATTAGGGTTTTGTGACTAGATGGCAGATGCATCAATCAACCAATCGAATCATATATATACTACCTTACTTCAAGAGCAAAATAATTTGTACACGATTGAGAAAATCCTATGTATGAACAGTGAAAACTGCGGCTGTGACTAGAGAAGCTAGCAATGTAGTACCTCAGACTCCTCATTAGGGACCTCCTCCTCGAACTCATCATTCTCCACGATTGCATCGAAGATTTCTTGAACGGTGATGGGGTCGTCGATGTAGATCACCGGATTGCCTCCGCCTGTCGCCTGCCCCCATCCAGATCTGCCGCTGGCACCACGACGTTGTCGGCCACCTGCTGCTCGGCGGCGACGGCTACTACCTGCTGCTCGGCGGCGATGGCTACCACCTGCTGCTCGGCGGCAACGGCTACCAACTGCTGCTCGGTAGCAACGGCTACCACCTGCTGCTCGGCGGCGACGGCTACTGGCTGGACGGATGAGTTTGCACCCTCGACGGCGTGGCGACGAGCGGCGTTCATGCTCGAAGAAGACGCCTCCACCTGCTTGGCGACGACCGAGCCATCTGCTGTTGCGCCTTCAACTGGCTTCACCTCCGGATTGTCTCCACGCGTACGCTTCATGGCACACCAAGGGAAGGAGGTAGTGCAAACGAGGGAGCTTCGGCGCACACGGCAGGTGTAGATTGGGGTCTTGGGACTAGACATACTGGGGGAAATGACACGAGCTCATGGAAGAAGAAGGTCGAGGGGGGTTATAAACACTGGACCGTTCGTAGTCCTCGAGTGGACATGTGTGGTGGGCGGGGGGGCGGGGGGCTACCACGATCTCCACCCTTTTTTTTGGTTCCCTTTTTTTTGAAACAGCCATGGTCTCCACTTTAGAGCTGCATTAAAAACACGCTCATGGCAGACCTCGATTCCACTGCATGCAAGTGGCGCAGAACTAATTTCTAGCAACGTTAGATCTACTCGAGGGGGGCCTTGACTCACGGAAGTTACTAGCGGTAGGGCCCAGTTGGAAGTGAGATTGAGAGCACTGCATAAAAATGGGATATGTCTGATTAAAATCAAGTGGCAATAAATTGCAGCGTCCCGTCGACAACCATGCACTCGATGACCCTGTTGCCCTATGCATGAGTGTAGTAGAAGTAGTAGGCTTTTCAGACTTGATTAAACTTGACATGACCACTCGATGACTTTTTCCATGGACGGCATCGTGTTCCTTCCTGTAGAAGTATCGCTGAGGGAGACGTCCGTGCTGTCTCACGCTGTACTGTGAAGGTCACGACGTGTGCAACGATCATCGTTGGATCGCATAGAATGAACAGTTGGTGCGCACGATCCGCGTGACAACTTTGACAACCAATCAGGCAGTAGCAGACAGGGTGAGCATAGGTTTGGGCTTCTATGAAAGATAGAGAGGGGGGCAAAACTAAGTAGTACCACATAAAACCAAGGGCAAAACTAAGTAGTATAAAAATGGAAAGTGTCTTGTACAATGAAATACATCGTAGAATACATCAAATTATGCCAAGATAGATCCACTAGAGTTCATTGGATGTGTGTTCTTCTCATAAACCACACATGGATCCACCAGTGTCATTGCATGTGTGTTATTCTAAACAAACCACAGCTATAGTCCACCAGTGTCATTGGATGTGTGTTCTTCCCATGAACCACACATGGATCCACCAGTGTCATTGCATGTCTGTTCTTTTCATGAATCACAGCTAGAGTCGTTGCATGTCTGTTACTTCCATAAACCACATATGGATCCACCTAGTGTGATTGCATGTCTCTTCCTCTAAACAAACCACATAAGGATCCACCAGTGTCATTGGATGTGTGTTCTTTTCATGAACCACACCCAGTGTCATTGGATGTGTGTTCTTTTCATGAACCACACCCAGTGGCATTGCATGTGTGTTCTTCTAAACAAACCACATAAGGATCCACCAGTGTCATTGCATGTCTGTTCTTTTCATGAACCACACATAAGGATCCACTAGTGTCATTACATGTCTGTTCTTTTCATGAACCACACCCAATGTCATTGCATGTATGTTCTTTTCATGAACCACATAAGGATCTAGCAGTGTCATTGCATGTATGTTCTTTTCATGAACCACACCCAATGTCATTGCATGTTTGTTCCTCTAAACAAACCACATAAGGATCCACCAGTGTCATTGCATGTATATTCTTTTCATGAACCACACATAAGGATCCACCAGTGTCATTGCATGTGTGTTCTTTTCATGAACCACATAAGGATCTACCAGTGTCATTGCATGTCTATTCTTTTCATGAACCACACCCAATGTCATTGCATGTGTATTCTCCTGACAAACCACATAGGGATCCACCGGTGTCATTGCATGTCTGTTCTTTTCATGAACCACACATAAGGATCCACTAGTGTCATTGCATGTCTGTTCTTTTCATGAACCACACCCAATGTCATTGCATGTGTGTTCTTTTCATGAACCACATAAGGATCTACCAGTGTCATTGCATGTCTGTTCTTTTCATGAACCACACCCAATGTCATTGCATGTGTGTTCTCCTGACAAACCACATATGGATCCACCAGTGTCATTGCATGTATGTTCTTTTCATGAACCACACATAAGGATCCACCAGTGTCATTGCATGTCTGTTCTTTTCATGAACCACACCCAGTGTCATTGAATGTGTGTTCTTTTCATGAACCACATAAGGATCTACCAGTGTCATTGCATGTCTGTTCTTTTCATGAACCACACCCAGTGTCATTGCATGTGTGTTCTCCTGACAAACCACATATGGATCCACCAGTGTCATTGCATGTCTGTTCTTTTCATGAACCACACATAAGGATCCACCAGTGTCATTGCATGTCTGTTCTTTTCATGAAGAACACCTAGTGTCATTGCATATCTGTTCTTTTCATGAACCACACCTGGTGTCACTGCATGTCTGTTCTTTTCATGAACCACATAAGGATCTACCGGTGTCATTGGATGTGTGTTCTTTTCATGAACCACACGTGGATCCACCGGTGTCATTGCATGTCTGTTCCTCTAAACAAACCACATAAGGATCCACCAATGTCATTGGATGTGTGTTCTTTTCATGAACCACACCCAGTGTCATTGCATGTGTGTTCTTCTAAACAAACCACATAAGGATCCACCAGTGTCATTGCATGTCTGTTCTTTTCATGAACCACACCCAGTGTCATTGCATGTCTGTTCTTTTCATGAACCACACATAAGGATCCACCAGTGTCATTGCATGTCTGTTCTTTTCATGAACCACATATAAGGATCCACCAGTGTCATTGCATTTCTATTCTTTTCATGAACCACACCCAGTGTCATTGCATGTGTGTTCTTTTCATGAACCACATAAGGATCTACCAGTGTCATTGCATGTCTATTCTTTTCATGAACGAAACCCAATGTCATTGCATGTGTGTTCTCCTAAAAACCACATAAGGATCCACCAGTGTCATTGCATGTTTGTTTTTTTCATGAACCACACATAAGGATCCACCAGTGGCATTGTATGTCTGTTCTTTTCATGAACCACACCAAGTGTCATTGCATGTCTGTTCTTTTCACGAACCACACCCAATGTCATTGCATGTTTGTTCTTTTCATGAACCACACATAAGGATCCACCAGTGTCATTGCATGTCTGTTCTTTTCATAAACCACACATAAGGATCCACCAGTGTCATTGCATGTCTGTTCTTCCCATGAACCACACATGGATCCACCAGTATCATTGCATGTCTATTCTTTTCATGAATCACAGCTAGAGTCATTGCATGTCTGTTACTTCCATAAACCACATATGGATCCACCTAGTGTGATTTCATGTCTGTTCCTCTAAACAACCCACATAAGGGTCCACCAGTGTCATTGGATGTGTGTTCTTCTCATGAACCACACATGGATCCACCAGTGCCATTGCATGTTTGTTCCTCTAAACAAACCACATAAGGATCCACCACTGTCATTGCATGTATGTTCTTTTCATGAACCACACATAAGGATCCACCAATGTCATTGCATGTCTGTTCTTTTCATGAACCACACCCAGTGTCATTGCATGTGTGTTCTTTTCATGAACCACAGCTAAGTCATTGCCTGTCTATTCTTTTCATGAACAACACCCAGTGTCATTGCATGTCTATTCTTTTCATGAACCACACCCGGTGTCACTACATGTCTGTTCTTTTCATAAACCACATAAGGATCTACCAGTGTCATTCGATGTGTGTTCTTCTCATGAACCACACGTGGATCCACCTGTGTCATTGCATGTCTGTTCCTCTAAACAAACCACATAAGGATCTACCAATGTCATTGCATGTCTGTTCTTTTCATGAACCACACCCAGTGTCATTGCATGTGTGTTCTCCTGACAAACCACATATGGATCCACCAGTTTCATTGCATGTCTGTTCTTTTCATGAACCACACCCAGTGTCATTGCATGTCTGTTCTTTTCATGAACCACACCCAATATCATTGCATGTCTGTTCTTTTCATGAACCACATAAGGATGTACCAGTGTCATTGCATGTCTGGTCTTTTCATGAACCACACCCAATGTCATTGCATGTTTGTTCCTCTAAACAAACCACATAAGGATCCACCAGTGTCATTGCATGTATGTTCTTTTCATGAACCACACATAAGGATCCACCAGTGGCATTGCATGTCTGTTCTTTTCATGAACCACACCCAGTGTCATTGCATGGGTGTTCTTTTCATGAACCACATAAGGATCTACCAGTGTCATTGCATGTCTATTCTTTTCATGAACCACGCCCAATGTCATTGCATGTGTGTTCTCCTGACAAACCACATATGGATCCACTAGTGTCAATGCATGTCTATTCTTTTCATGAACCATATATAAGGATCAACTAGTGTCATTGCATGTCTGTTCGTTTCATGAACCACACCCAATGTCATTGCATGTCTTTTCTTTTCATGAACCACATAAGGATCTACAAGTGTCATTGCATGTCTGTTCTTTTCATGAACCACACCCAATGTCATTGCATGTGTGTTCTCCTAACAAACCACATATGGATCCACCTGTGTCATTGCATGTCTGTTCTTTTCATGAACCACATAAGGATCTACCAGTGTCATTGCATGTATGTTCTTTTCATGAACCACACCCAGTGTCATTGCATGTGTGTCCTCCTGAAAAACCACATATGGATCCACCAGTGTCATTGCATTTCTGTTCTTTTCATGAACCACACATAAGGATCCACCAGTGTCATTGCATGTCTGTTCTTTTCATGAAGAACACCTAGTGTCATTGCATATCTGTTCTTTTCATGAACCACACCCGGTGTCACTGCATGTCTGTTCTTTTCATGAACCACATAAGGATCTACCGGTGTCATTGGATGTGTGTTCTTCTCATGAACCACACGTGGATCCACCGGTGTCATTGCATGTCTGTTCCTCTAAACAAACCACATAAGGATCCACCAGTGTCATTGGATGTGTGTTCTTTTCATGAACCACACCCAGTGTCATTGCATGTGTGTTCTTCTAAACAAACCACATAAGGATCCACTAGTGTCATTGCATGTCTGTTATTTTCATGAACCACACCCAGTGTCATTGCATGTGTGTTCTTTTCATGAACCACAGCTAGAGTCATTGGATGTCTATTCTTTTCATGAACAAGACCTAGTGTCATTGCATGTTTGTTCTTTTCATTAACCACACCCAGTGTCACTTCATATCTGTTATTTTCATGAACCACATAAGGATCTACCAGTGTCATTGGATGTGTGTTCTTCTCATGAACCACACGTGGATCCACCAGTGTCATTGCATGTCTGTTCCTCTAAACAAACCACATAAGGATCCACTAGTGTCATTGGATGTGTGTTCTTTTCATGAACCACACCTAGTGTCATTGCATGTCTGTTCTTTTCATGAACCACACATAAGGATCCACCAGTGTCATTGCATGTGTGTTCTTTTCATGAACCACACATAAGGATCCACCAGTGTCATTGCATGTCTGTTCTTTTCATGAACCACACCCAGTGTCATTGCATGTGTGTTCTTTTCATGAACCACATAAGGATCTACCAGTGTCATTGCATGTCTGTTCTTTTCATGAACCACACCCAATGCCATTGCATGTTTGTTCTTTTCATGAGCCACACATAAGGATCCACCAGTGTCATTGCATGTTTTTTTCATGAACCACACATAAGGATCCACCAGTGGCATTGTATGTCTATTCTTTTCATGAACCACACCCAGTGTCATTGCATGTCTATTCTTTTCATGAACCACATAAGGATCTACCAGTGTCATTGCATGTCTGTTCTTTTCATGAACCACACCCAATGTCATTGCATGTTTATTCTTTTCATGAACCACACATAAGGATCCACCAGTTTCATTGCATGTCTGTTCTTTTCATAAACCACACATAAGGATCCACCAGTGTCATTACATGTCTGTTCTTCCCATGAACCACACATGGATCCACCAGTATCATTGCATGTCTGTTCTTTTCATGAATCACAGCTAGAGTCATTGGATGTCTGTTACTTCCATAAACCACATACGGATCAACCTAGTGTGATTGCATGTCTATTCCTCTAAACAAACCACATAAGGATCCACCAGTGTCATTGGATGTGTGTTCTTCTCATGAACCACACATGGATCCACCAGTGTCATTGCATGTTTGTTCCTCTAAACAAACCACATAAGGATCCACCAGTGTCATTGCATGTATGTTCTTTTCATGAACCACACATAAGGATCCACCAGTGTCATTGCATGTGTGTTCTTCTCATGAACCACACGTGGATCCACCCAATGTCATTGCATGTGTGTTCCTCTAAAGAAACCACATAAGGATCCACCAGTGTCATTGGATGTGTGTTCTTTTCATGAACCACACCCAGTGTCATTGCATGTGTGTTCTTCTAAACAAACCACATAAGGATCCACTAGTATCATTGCATGTCTATTCTTTTCATGAACCACACATAAGGATCCACCAGTGTCATTGCATGCCTGTTCTTTTCATTAACCATACCCAATGTCATTGCATGTCTGTTCTTTTCATAAACCACATAATGATCTACCAGTGTCATTGCATGTCTGTTCTTTTCATGAACCACACCCAATGTCATTGCATGTTTGTTCCTCTAAACAAACCACATAAGGATCCACCAGTGTCGTTGCATGTATGTTCTTTTCATGAACCACACATAAGGATCCACCAGTGTCATTGCATGTTTGTTCATTTCATGAACCACATAAGGATCTACCAGTGTCATTGCATGTCTGTTCCTTTCATGAACCACACCCAATGTCATTGCATGTGTGTTCTCTTGACAAACCACATATGGATCCACTAGTGTCATTGCATGTCTGTTCTTTTCATGAACCACACATAAGGATCCACCAGTGTCATTGCATGTCTATTCTTTTCATGAACCACACCCAGTGTCATTGCATGTCTGTTCTTTTCATGAACCACATAAGGATCTACCAGTGTCATTGCATGTCTGTTCTTTTCATGAACCACACCCAATGTCATTGCATGTGTGTTCTCCTGACAAACCACATATGGTTCCACCAATGTCATTGCATGTCTGTTCTTTTCATGAACCACACATAAGGATCCACCAGTGTCATTGCATGTCTGTTCTTTTCATGAACCACACCTAGTGTCATTGCATGTGTGTTCTTTTCACGAACCACATAAGGATATATCAGTGTCATTGCATGTCTGTTCTTTTCATGAACCACACCCAATGTCATTGCATGTGTGTTCTCCTGACAAACTACATATGGATGCACTAGTGTCATTGCATGTCTGTTCTTTTCATGAACCACACATAAGGATCCACCAGTGTCATTGCATGTCTGTTCTTCCCATAAACCACACATGGATCCACCAGTGTCTTTGCATGTCTGTTCTTTTCATGAATCACAGCTAGAGTCATTGCATGTCTGTTACTTCCATAAACCACATATGGATCCACCTAGTGTGATTGCATGTCTGTTCCTCTAAACAAACAACATAAGGATCCACCAGTGTCATTGGATGTGTGTTCTTCTCATGAACCACAGATGGATCCACCAGTGTCATTGCATGTTTATTCCTCTAAACAAACCACATATGGATCCACCAGTGTCATTGCATGTATGTTCTTTTCATGAACCACACATAAGGATCCTCCAGTGTCATTGCGTGTCTGTTCTTTTCATGAACCACACCTAGTGTCATTGCATGTGTGTTCTTTTCATGAACCATAGCTAGAGTCATTGGATGTCTATTCTTTTCATGAACCACGCCCAGTGTCATTGCATGTTTGTTCTTTTCGTGAACCACACCCGGTGTCACTGCATGTCTGTTCTTTTCATGAATCACATAAGAATCTACCAGTGTCATTGGATGTGTGTTCTTCTCATGAACCACACGTGGATCCAGCCAATGTCATTGCACATGTGTTCCTCTAAACAAACCACATAAGGATCCACCAGTGTCAATGGATGTGTGTTCTTTTCATGAACCACACCCAATTTCATTGCATGTGTGTTCTTCTAAACAAACCACATAAGGATCCACCAGTGTCATTGCATGTCTGTTCTTTTCATGAACCACACATAAGGATCCACTAGTGTCATTGCATGTCTGTTCTTTTCATGAACCACACCCAATGTCATTGCATGTTTGTTCCACTAAACAAACCACATAAGGATCCACCAGTGTCATTGGATGTGTGCTCTTTTCATGAACCACACCCAGTGTCATTGCATGTGTGTTCTTCTAAACAAACCACACAAGGATCCACCAGTGTCATTGCATGTCTGTTCTTTTCATGAACCACACATAAGGATCCACCAGTGGCATTGCATGTCTATTCTTTTCATGAACCACACCCAATGTCATTGCATGTCTGTTCTTTTCATGAACCACATAAGGATCCACCAGTGTCATTGCATGTCTGTTTTTTTCATGAACCACACCCAGTGTCATTGCATGTGTGTTCTTCTAAACAAACCACATATGGATCCATCAGTGTCATTGCATGTCTGTTATTTTCATGAACCACACATAAGGATCCACCAGTGTCATTGCATGTCTGTTCTATTCATGAACCACACCCAGTGTCATTGTATGTCTGTTCTTTTCATGAACCACATAAGGATCTACCAGTGTCATTGCATGTCTGTTATTTTCATGAACCACACCCAATGTCATTGCATGTGTGTTCTCTTGACAAACCACATATGGATCCACAAGTGTCATTGCATGTCTGTTCTTTTCATGAACCACACATAAGGATCCGCAAGTGTCATTGCATGTCTGTTCTTTTCATGAACCACACCCAGTGTCATTGCATGTGTGTTCTTTTCATGAACCATAGCTAGAGTCATTGGATGTCTATTCTTTTCATGAACCACACCCAGTGTCATTGCATGTCTGTTCTTTTCATGAACCACACCCGATGTCACTGCATGTCTGTTCTTTTCATGAACCACATATGGATATACCAATGTCATTGGATGTGTGTTCTTCTCATGAACCACACGTGGATCCACCCAATGTCATTGCATGTGTGTTCCTCTAAACAAACCACATAAGGATCCACCAGTGTCATTGGATGTGTGTTCTTTTCATGAACCACACCCAGTGTGATTGCATGTGTGTTCTTCTAAACAAACCACATAAGGATCCACCAGTGTCATTGCATGTGTGTTCTTTTCATGAACCACACATAAGGATCCACCAGTGTCGTTGCATGTCTGTTCTTTTCATGAACCACACATAAGGATCCACCAGTGTCATTGCATGTCTGTTCTTTTCATGAACCACACCCAGTGTCATTACATGTGTGTTATTTTCATGAACCACAGCTAGAGTCATTGGATGTCTATTCTTTTCATGAACCACACCCAGTGTCATTGCATGTCTATTCTTTTCATGAACCACACCCGGTGCCACTGCATGTCTGTTCTTTTCATGAACCACATAAGGATCTACCAGTGTCATTGGATGTGTGTTCTTCTCATGAACCACACGTGGATCCACCGGTGTCATTGCATGTCTGTTCCTCTAAACAAACCACATAAGGATCCAGCAGTGTCATTGGATGTGTGTTCTTTTCATGAACCACACGTGGATCCACCGGTGTCATTGCATGTCTGTTCTTTTCATGAACCACATAAGGATCCACCAGTGTCATTGCATGTCTGTTCTTTTCATGAACCACATAAGGATCCACCAGTGTCATTGCATGTCCGTTCTTTTCATGAACCACACCCAGTGTCATTGCATGTCTGTTCTTTTCATGAATCACAGCTATAGTCATTGCATGTCTGTTACTTCCATAAACCACATATGGATCCACCTAGTGTGATTGCATGTCTCTTCTTTTCACAATCCACCTAGCCGTTAGACCGAGTCTTCTAGAAGGCACGCCCTAACATAGTTGTTCTGCTTGACGATTGTTACATACCGTTCGATTGGGGCTCTTGGACGATTGGGATGGTCTTTGTGAGAGCGATCCGCGAGTAGGCTGTTCTGCGGCATGATTGGCCACGCTTGCTCTGGACAAACTGGCAACACCGGGCGCTCCCCTGTTGCGAGTGTCACGTCTCACGAGTTCAGTGGGCCACATCCCAGTGTCATGTCCCCATTACTTCTCTTCCTCCCTGTACTTCTTTTCCTTACCCTCGAAGCCACTTTCCCCACTTCACTACCATCCTACTGTAGCCGCAAGCCGACGGTGCCTCTATCCCAATCCCCTCTCCGGCAGCCACCCCCCTCCCCTCTCGCCATGGATTCAAGGGGAGATGGCGAGGAAACGCGTCGTGACGACAGGGATGGTGATTTCGATGTGAATCGTCTCATCTCTATTTCTATCATCTGTGGCCAGTTATCTATTTTTTGAGCTAGATCTAATCTGTTTACTCATGCACGTATGATGTGTTAGGCCAACCAGACGATGTATGACTCCGACTATCATGGTTTAGAGGATGAAGACAATCCTCTGGTATGTAACCATGGATATGTGCGCGCTAAATTTGTAGCCTTCGAAGGACGAAATGCAGGCAGGAGGTTTCTACGGTGTCAAGGACATCGTGAAATGATGCAAGGCGGAAGTTACGGTGTTGTCAAATGGGTAGATCCAGAGTGGCCCAAATCGATGCAGAAAACGCTGGATAAACTATGGAAAATGACTGTCGAGTTGAAAGAATCCGTATTCAGCTCACTTCTTGACAGTGCTGAGACCAAGCTATGGGAACCAGTTGACATGACCAAGCATAAGCGAGATCTCAGGTGGTTGCAAGACAAGGTTATCAAAGTCGAGAAGGAGAGGGATGCAGCATTGGCCCTAAAGGCTAAAGCAAAGCAAGAACTGACTCAAGCAAGGAATGATCTCCACCAGGCCAAAGTCCTGCAGTACACAACTACAAGTATTGACAAGTGCATGAGGAAAAATGCAGAGAAACAATTGAAGCTGTGCAAGGAAGATGCTAAAAGGAAGGAGCAGACAATTCGATCCTTGCTCTCACAGGAAGATGCGCATAGGGCCAAGATTAGGAAGATCAAGGAGATGTGTGATAACTAGTTCTATTTAGCTTAAGCTCCGTGCCTTTTTAAGTTGTAATATTTGTACTTGTTGACCTAGCGGTCTGAACTATTGGTCCTGGATTCTAGGGAGGAAAAAATTGCTCTGACCCTGCATTACTTCTTTTGTCTGACCCCGCATTACTTCTTTTGTCTAACCGTCGCTTCGTCGCCCTCGTGTACAAATAGGAGGCGCCACAGCGCATCGCTTCGTCATCCATCCCCTCGTCCTCTCCAATCTCCACCGTGCCACCATGGAGGTGCCCGATCTGAACTTGTACGAGGCGGTGATGTTCGCGAACTTTGACATCCTCGCGCCGCCAGCCGCGAAGGTGCCCCACGGATGGTGCATCGGCTCTGCGGGGGTGCCGGTGGCTCCGCTACCTGGCCGAGCCGAGATGGAGAGCGAAATCACGGCGTGCCGCCTCCAGATTCCCGCGTGGAAGAGGGCGCTACCCCGGTACGTGGCGGCCAGCCCGTACTGGCCGGCGCTGTTCAAGAAGGAGCGGAAGGCCAAGATTGGCAACCGCATCATTGACGGGCGCGTGGTGCACTGGGATCTCCACAACCGAGAAGGGCGGGAGAGGTTCTGGTTCGTCCCTGGACGGACCAAGTACACCGTCATCGCTGCCGCTCGATGCGAAGAGGTGCTCCATCTCACGAACAATGCGGAATCGTGGAGGTTCCGTCCGACAGCGACGAGGAAGCCGGCAGCTCGGAGGACAGTGGCAGCGGAAGTGAAATTGTTGACTAGTGGTTGAATTAATGTAGGATCTGAAATCGCACCTTTGTTTAGAAGAATTTGTGGTTGAAGTAATGAAATGCCTCGATTTAGATCTCTGTCTCGATTAATTTGTGGAAGAATTTGTGATTTAGATCAATTTCTGCCTCGATTTAGATCTCTGTCCCGGATTGGGAACGTGACCGTGGACCAAAGACACCTTTTCTACTAGTGTATTCTGACATTGGTGGTTTGTTTAAACGTAATCTACATGGATTGTGCCGCATGCAAATGGCACAGCCACAATTTATAAAGTGGAAGCACGACACTTACATCGAGATCCGGGAGCTTCGCCAGATGCAGGGGATGCAGGAGCAGAGGCGATGAGATAGACGGGCTCAAGATTAGGCCGAAAGTGGTACCCATTTCCTCCTCATCCGGCATTATCGGTGAGAACATTGTTTATGTTGCCACGTCACAGCAAGATCTAAAATAAGTTGCTGCTTCGTGGAGTGTGGTAGCTTAAATAATTTATTTATGTGCCACTTACATTCCGTCGTATTTGGAGACCTCCTACCCCTCAGCAATCATGGAACCGGTGTATCCTTGTTTTCAGATAGTAGTGGCACAATCACAATTTCAGATTCAACTACTGACTCGGGCGTTTCCAAACCCTAAGTCGCGGTACATTTTACTCAGAGAACGTGGGTAGATTGTTTCGCCTAGCAACGTGCCACACACAGAGCGATCATAATTTAACAGAATTATATATATAGGTTCAAGTTCAACACATTACTATGCATCTTCATTGCCAGCAGCCTTCTTCCATAGCCTGGGTGCCAAGCCTTCACGTCCAATGGCTTCTTCATTCCCTGCCTTCTTCCTCTTCCTTGGTGCCAAATTTCTTAGCTTCACGTACTCTGCATCGCTAGGACAATGGGCACCAGAATCGTGTCCAGCATCATCTTTCCACTCGTTTTTAATTTCTTCGGGCAGCAAAATGACATCTTTCCACTCGTTTTTAGTTTCATCGGGCAGCAAAATGACTGACCCGACAGTCATGTTTCTAACCTTGCGGTGCTTCCTGTCAAAGAAACAAGACTGTTGCATAACTGCCCAATATCTACAGAGTAAATAAAACAAAAATTACAATTCAGCACAAACATGCGAACCCCAAGAGACCTTTGCTTACCAGGAGCTAATTGGGTTCGAGCAACCACCCTGTCCAAGAATAGAAGGGCGACTCCCAGCAAAAGAGCTTCCACATCTAGTACATGACATTTCAGGTCAAACATGGCAGCCGAAGCATACCTTTTCATCAACCCAATTAGCTGACTGTCACACGTTATAGGAACCATGATGCCACGTTCATCCATGAAGCTGAACTTTGCTGTCTGCTTCGGCCATAATTCAACATGATTACGCAGAGCAGCAACCATACCAGATATAGTGCAGATCTGCGCATGCGCTTCTTCCATCGTGAAACAATGGCTTCCATACCACTTGCCCTTAGAGTCGTACCTGTAGAGGACTACCGTAACTAGGTAAGGGGGGTCCGCGTAGATCCCACTTCACATAAAATTGTGGACAAATATGTTTGTCAGCGTTGGGCTAACAAACAATTTGAGGTTTAGTAGCCAGCTAGCAGTTGTAACTAGTGCGAATAGCAAAGAGAAGGGCAGATCACCCCCTTGTAGACAAAACTTCTTCTTTCTTGATAGTAGGATCTGCCATCCTCCGAGCTGCTCGGCTCGTCGGCGGTGGAGGCGGGCTAGAGCCTCGCAACGGCGGCTATGGCATGCGCCATTGGAGCTCAGGATTAGCGACTAGGCATAGCAACTTGGCGCCGGAAGTCAAATGTCCGAAGGGATCGTCCTGCCTGGAGGGTGGATTCCGACGCCGCCTGTGCTAGGGGAAAGCTGGGAATGGATTTGTGAAATTGGTCAACGCATCCAATCCACTTAGCTGCTCGATTTGCCTAAGAGGTTGCCGCGTTCACAAGGCCACGGACAGATGACCGACATGAGGGTCCCGACCGTCTACTTCACGGGGCAGTTTAACGGAATGTTTTAATTTGGCAGGGGTGAGATGAGTTTGCCTCGAAATGGCCCCTCTCAGTAGTTGGCGGCCCAACTTTTTGAAACATGGTAATTTCAGGCAACTTAGGTACGGCCATGCGATGGCCTGCCTACTTTGGTACCGCAGACGAACAAGCCCCTTTCAAAGACGGAGTCCGTAAGATAGTATGCGTAGGACACCTAGTATCAACCTGACTCAAAATCCCCTAACCCTACTCTCCTGAATCTCGGGACAAGATTCTTTTAAGGGGGAAAGGTCTGTAACATCCCAATTTCAGCAACCCTGATTAGTTGTCCAGAATGCAAAAATTAGGGGGAACAAAAACTTTTTCTTGTTTAATGCTGAAGTGTTTGCTTGTTGTTTGGATATGCTTATGCATATGAATGTGTATTAGATGATATACTCCTTACCTTAACACCAGTTGACAAAAGCTACTTCCCAAAATAGTCTTGGCTTAATTTCCATATTCTCAAATGTTCTGGCATTTCAAAACATGAGCCAAGATGCTTATGTAACCAAAACTATTTTTGTAACTTCTATTGACAAAACTATGGAGAGTTATATAATATAATCTCCTTATGTTTTCAAGACAGAACCTTTAACTACTCTTACCTCTAGGATCTCCAAAACCTTTTTGTAAGATTTTGGATTCTACTCTTGGTAAAGATACCAAGGACCTTACCTCGTTCAAACTCCAACCTATTTCAAAATACCCATCCTTACCTCAAGCTAAGCTTGGTGGTAACCCCAGTAGTAGTTGATTTGTTTGTAAGATGAATTGCCTTGATCTGTTGTTTGCTTTGTATGCTTAGGAGATAGTATGAGCTACTCTAGGAGCTCATCACTAGGATCTAGAAGTTTCCAAATCATCACACCCTAAGGAAAAATACAAACCTGGATCTAATCTCTAGCCACCAGGTGAGAATCTAAAACCCTTAACCAGATCAATTCTGAAGATATCCATTCTAGAAGTTTCCAAGTCAATGAAGACTAATATCAAGCAAGGATACTTTATACTCAATATACACTTCAACATCACCCACTTGATGATGCTTTGGTACCTTGCAACTCATCAAAACCATCACCACCCACATTCTAGTCAAAAACCCTAAATCTGCCAAATTTGGCTGTCTAGAAATCTGTTTCCAACATCACCTTTTTGAATGTCTCCCTTTCTCAGCCCTTGCGCATTATGGGCAATGAAATTGAACCATCTTGTTAACCATCCTAAGGACTACCAAGGCCCACTCTTTCCCTTGGTTATATCATCCTCCAACCCACTTGTTCTTGATGGTTTTGCAGGCAAGAAAATAACTATTCCTGCAAATCTAGTCAACATGCCTACTTTCATAGAAGCTCACACCACCATCCAACCTTCTATGGACCAACTCTTTGCATAGTGGTGTTCTACTCCTATAGGTCTACCAACATCTACTTCACTTGTTCCAAGTGGATCTCTGTGCTTCTCAAACCCACAAGGTTTTGAAGGCTAGTTGATAATCTGCTTTGGCAGGCTTATTCTATTCAAAGTTTGAAAGCTTGTCTTGGTGAGATCAAGCAGGATCAAGCTCAAACCCCTACACCATTGCAATCTACATCACTTGGTTTATCCATCCATCTACCCCATGCCCCAAGGGGAGACCTGAACTCCAAGATACAACCATGTGTTGATGGTATGAAATTAACATCACCCTAGATCCTTAATCTAGGGTATTCCACCAAAATCAACTTGGATTCTCCAATATCAAGGTTGAAAATGCTTGATACACCTGGTATAAATCATCTAACTTGATCATCAAGATTTATAAAATATTATCCATATTTATTATGGACCTAAATCTAATTAATCTCCCTAACAGTCAAAATCTCTAAAACTCCTCTCACAAAGGAAAGTTTGGTTTTTGCCAAAACATTTCCCTAAATTTTGGCTCAATTGAGGCCCACATATCATAACCCATCTTCCCACTTAAAAATAAATATTTTTGAAGAGCTTTATTATTTCGTTTTGCCCATTTTCTTAAATGGCAAAAACAAGAAATAATTCTTTAAAAATACTTTCCCACCTCAATAAATCCCAATAAAATTCCCCAAGGTGTAATATGGTATCTAGGACCATCTCACACCAAAAACCAACCATGCCCAATGTAAAAATATCAAAAGAGCTTCCAGAAAACATTTCTTCCCTATTTGAGTAATTGATCAAAAAGGCACTAAAAATCATCTAAAAAATCCCAAATAAATCTTGGAGATGTATCCTGACCTAAACCATCTACCAGTACCATCTCCCTACCTTGTCTTATACAATTTATCAAACCTCCTTCACAAGCCTCAAATTGATCAAATACGGCAAACTAGGAAATTATTGATCTAGACCAAGGACCAATCACCACCAAGGCTCACCACCACTCACCACAGCAACCACCATCTCCTCTGGTCGTGATCACTATAGCAAAGCACTGTAGCAGCTTGTCCTCTCGTGCTTGGACACTAGGGCTTAACCTCATATGGGTGTCTTGCTTTGCAAACCTCTTCTCCCATTGCAGCTGATGCACACTACTCTCTTGGACCTGCATCCAGACCAGAAAACCACTCACCTCACCTCTCCACGCCCACAGTAACGAACCCCCTGGTTTCTACCTCTCTCTCTTGCTCCCATAAACCGAGCGCACCCTAGACCACTCCCTCTTTTGTTAAATAGGCCAGAGGCCTCCCCCATCCGCAACTCCCCCTTCATTCCACTCCCTGGCCACCAGAGCCTTCCCCCACGAGCCCCAGCTCCTTCCTCTTCTCCATAGCTCCTTGGAGAGGGAAGAAACACCGTCGGCCATTCTCTAAGAAGGTGAAGCCACCATCGAACAATGTCACTTCCTACCACTCTCTCTGTAGATCTATACTCCCCTCACGCATATCTACTTGTCCCTGTCCTCCTTTCTTCGCAGGAACCCCGGAAGCGCCACCGCCATTGCATGTCCAAGCTAGAGCTCCGTCAGTCCGGCCCACTCCTAGTGTCTGCAACTGCTCCAGAGGTCATCTCAGGAACTCCACCCACCCCTGACTCCCGTAGACATCATCTCGGCGACATGCAGTCGCCCCGGAGTGCTCCCCGGTGAGCTCCCGAGCCTGGAGTGCTGCGGGATGCACGCGACGCCCTCCTTCCTCGAACCCCACCGTGCCGCCCCTCTTCCTCGTCGCCGTCGCTGACCGTCTCATCTCCGCCATCCACCATCGCCTCCCGAAGCCCCAGGTGAACACCCCCGAGATCCACTGAGCCCGCCTAGGGTTTCCTCTCCCGCGGCTGGCGCGAGGTAGTAGGCGATCCCGTGGCGGTCGATCTGCCTTTAAATCGGACGGCCAGGGTATCCCCATACCGCCTCAGCGCCTCGGAGTCACTGACCCGCGGGCCCCATCACGGGCAGTTCAAATTTGTCTCCCTCCCGCTCAACGCACCCCGGGTGGGCCGAATCCCCCCTCCAAGGCCCATCTTCCCTAGATCTGGCCCAGATAACCGGCCTCCTCTCCTTTTTAATCAAATTCCAAAACTAGATGAAATAGCTGCTTGGTTTTAATTAGTTTTGAAAATTGAAACTGCTGGGAATTGCCCAGGTATGATTTTTGGTATATACCTACTTCTTTTCTTCAACATGAAGAACAAGAATATCTCAAAAACATTATATCTATCACTCCTAGTAAAAATAATACTAACAGCTGTTCTTTCTAGTAAATAAATCCCTCTAGGAGTTTCATAAGTCCAAATGGGGTAAAACCAACTGCCCCTGGTAGGTATTACCTATACCTATTTCATGGACTTGGTCCCATGCCAAGGTGATTAGTAGGTTGTGTTTAGTAAAAATAACAAAAACAACTCTGATCTGACTTTAGGAATTTCTCTAAGTCAAACCAACAGATGTATTGGACCAATTCCAACTCATAGTAAAACTCCATATCAATATCTATCAAAACTCAGGAGCCCATAGATTTCTAAGCCCCATATGATTTTTTTGTGAATTAATCTGTTCTGGGCTTAGTTAACTCACTAGATAAATCACCACAGTATCTCTGCAACTCCAAAAATAGTGATTCTAGATGGTACTGGAAGTTATTTACACTACCTATCCATTGACTTTTACCTCATATCAAAAGCCTTTGTAGATTAAATCTGGTGAAAAAGACAAAATATCTACAAAACTGCCTTTGGGAATTTCCTAAGGGCATTCTGATAAATATTTTGACATGAGTCCATCTCTCAGTTAACAAGTACATAAAACCCTACTGAACCGTCCAAGGAAATAATTTTTGGAGCTCCAGAACCTTCCTGGTGAATTATCTCCTAAAACTAGAGCCTTTATCACTCGAAAATTAATAGTAAATCAAAGGAAATTGATAATTTAGTGAAACCACTTTTGTTGGTTTCATATTATCACTACCTATCTGTTGGTATCATCTTTACCCAATGGTATCATACAGAATATGGTCTTGTTCCAAAATCCATCTCTTAGGTAGTTTCTAGACTATAAACCCTAAGGGATTTTCATCCCCTTCTCCCAGGCCATCTCCACTTTCCAAATCAAATCCTCTCAAAACCCTCTAAACCTTAGTTTGGTATTATTCAGTTGTTTATAGTATGGTAGTGGTGATTGTATACCTGGTATTGATTGTGACCTTTTGTTTGTTTGCATGTGTTCCCTATCGACAATAGTTGCGATTATATCGGAGAGCAGAAGAAGATGGTTTCTATTGGTTATTATGGTTTTCTAAGAAGAAGTCCAAGGACAATTATGCCATATTGCTGACCTTAGGCAAGCCACCTTCTTGCTCATAGTGCCTTCACCTACTATTTTACTTATGCATGTTTTGTCTATTATTTGTGAAACTGCATTGTTTTACTATTTGTTGATATATATATACGGTAGTGGTTTGGCTCCTCAAAACCATTACTCAATGGTACTACTAAGTATAACCCTCGTGATGATACCTACTTGTCCCTAGTATGGTAGATGGTGTATTACACCATATCCCTTTGGAGACCCCCGATTTAGCCGAAGCAAAGCTAGAGGATGGGATGACCCCGGAAAAAGTTTTACCAAATGTTTTATGATAAAACCTTAGTGAGGTGGGACCTCCCAAGAGATGTTGAGAAAGAAAAAGGGGTTTTGTTTTATAAAGTGCTGGAGGAAAACCGGAGGAAAAAGGGTTACAAAAACGCACCCGGTTCTTTGCTGTTTAGCTATAACAACTTAACCCGTGCAACCACATTACTCTGGTATGGGACAGGGCTGGATTTGATGTTTGTCTATTCTGGTATAAGCTGCCTCGCAACAACTACAGGGGATCGGGGATCCCTGGAGGGTGGGCCTTCTCCGATAAAGGTCCATGTGGGACATCGACCTGGAGAAGGAACAAAGGGCTGCTGGCCTCCACGCGTTACTATGAGCCCCTCATTGAAAGCGCACACTCGAGAAGTGGAAAAAGTGCCCCAGTTGGTCCTCGGTACCCGACGTCCTGGTTTTGAGGGGATTAACACTCATAGGGTAGGCACTTATATTGGAGTGGGCATCCGGAGAGTCTTGATCGGTTACTCGACCCACGATCGGTGAAGATCAGGGTAGTGTACCCAGATGGTGTGGGTAAAGTGTACAACCTCTGCAGAGTGTAAATCTATTCTAATAGCCGTGTCCGCGGTTAAGGACGGGTTGGACAAACTTCTGTAGAGCGGTGCTGGTTTTGTTTTCAGAAAGGATTTCTGAAAAGAAATGGTTTTCAAAATGTTTTGACCATGGGATGGTCGGAAAGGATCCCTGTTTTGACCATGGGATGGTCAGAAAGGGATGGAAGGAGTTTGGTCATGGGATGACCTGAAGACGGGAACAAATGGGTGACCTAGTCCTAGGGTTTTCCAAAACTTTTCAAAAAGGTTTCCAAAATGTTTACAAAGGTTTTCAACAAAGATATGTAGATGCTATATCTACAAGAGAAACTATTTGAGAAAAGAACCCCTCCTGGAGCTCTCCTACTACCACAGGCATAATGCATATCCTCTTGTTATTACTATTATCTTAAGGTGGTTTGCGAGTACATTCAAAGTACTCACCGACATTGTCCCTGGCTATTAACTTGGCCAGATCTCAATAAGAAGATGGCGTTGGCGACTATGCGAGCTAGGACGTTCTCCCAGTCAGTTGCATGTAGGCTAAGGCATGGGTTGGGCTCTACGCTTGATGATGTTCCGCTGATGATTATTGATGTAGCCATAACGGCATTTATGTAAGTCTTGTAAATTTGGTATGTCTCGGATGTTGTAATGATACTTGTCGGTTATGTGCCACGACTAACTGATCATGGGATCGTGGTTGTATGCATAACAGGGATTCTCGGAGGATTAACCCGGGGGGCCCACACCAGTGTGATAGAGAAGTTGCATCCCAGAATATAGATATGATCAATGTGGTCATGTGGATCATCAATGACTCTAGTGGAGAGATATATCAATGTGTGGTTTAGGAAAAGAACACATGTAATCACTCTAGGGGATGATCCATATATATGTGTCAAACCATCATGGTCATATAGAGACCAAAAACACACTAGTGTGACAGAAGTTGAATCACAGAATCCATTGGAGTGTGTGTGGTCACATATCAATGTGGTTTTGGAAAAGAACACATATGCAATGTGCAATGACTCAGGGGGGGATCCAAGTGGGAAACCATGGTGTAGAAGAAGCAAAACACACATAGGAAATCAACTTCCACACATTGCAATAATGCACCAGTGTGATAGGAAAGTTGCACCATAGAATATAATCCACTAGAGTGTGTGTGGTCATGTGTAGATATGATCAATGTGGTCATGTGGATCATCAATGACTTTAGTTGAGAGAAATATCAATGTGTGGTTAAGGAAAAGAACACATGCAATCACTCTAGGAGATGATCCATATATATATATGACAAACCATCATGGTCAAAAACACACTAGTGTGACAGAAGTTGAATCACAGAATCCACTAGAGTGTGTGTGGTCAGATATCAATGTGGTTTTGGAAAAGAAGACATATGCAATTTGCAATGACTCTAGGGGGATCCAGGTGGAAAAACCATGGTGTAGAAGAAGCAAAACACACATAGGAAATCAAATTCCACACATTATAATAATGCACCAGTGTGACATAGAAGTTGCATCACAGAATATAGATATGATCAATGTGGTCATGTGGATCATCAATGACTCTAGTGGGGAGATATATCAATGTGCGGTTTAGGAAAAGAACACATGCAATCACTCTAGGGGATGATCCATATATATATATATATGTCAAACCATCATGGTCATATAGAGACAAAAAACACACTAATGTGACATAAGTTGAATCACAGAATCCACTAGAGTGTGTGTGATCAGATATCAAACTGATTTTGGAAAAGAAAACATATGCAATGTGCAATGACTCTAGGGGGATCCAAGTGGAAAACCATGGTGTAGAATAAACAAAACACACATAGGAAATCAACTTCCACAAATTGCAATAATGCACCAGTGTGACAGAGAAATTGCATCATATAATATAATCCACTAGAGTGTGTGTGGTCATGTATAGATATGATCAATGTGGTCATGTGGATCATCAATGACTCTAGTGGAGAGATATATCAATGTGTGGTTTAGGAAAAGAACACATGCAATCACTCTAGGGGATGATCCATATATATATATATGTCAAACCATAATGGTCATGTAGAGACCAAAAACACACTAATGTGACATAAGTTGAATCACAGAATCCACTAGAGTGTGTGTGGTCAGATATCAAACTGGTTTTGGAAAAGAACACATATGCAATGTGAAATGACTCTAGGGGGATCCAAGTGGAAAACCATGGTGTAGAAGAAACAAAACACACATAGGAATCAACTTCCACAAATTGCAATAATGCAGTAGTGTGACAGAGAAGTTGCATCATAGAATATAATCCACTAGAGTGTGTGTGGTCATGTATAGATATGATCAATGTGGTCATGTGGATCATCAATGACTCTAGTGGAGAGATATATCAATGTGTGGTTTAGGAAAAGAACACATGCAATCACTCTAGGGGATGATCCATATATGTATGTGTGTCAAACCATCATGGTCATATAGAGACCAAAAACACACTAGTGTGACATAAGTTGAATCACAGAATCCACTGGAGTGTGTGTGGTCATATATCAATGTGGTTTTGGAAAAGAACACATATGGAATGTGCAATGACTCTAGGGGGATCCAAGTGGAAAACCATGGTGCAGAAGAAGCAAAACACACATAGGAAATCAACTTCCACACATTGCAATGCACCAGTGTGATAGAGAAGTTGCACCATAGAATATAATCCACTAGAGTGTGTGTGGTCATGTATAGATATCAATGTAGTCATGTGGATTATTAATGACTCTAGTGGTGAGATATCAATATGTGGTTTAGGAAAACAACACATGAAATCACTATAAGGGATCCATATATATGTGTCAAACCATCATGGTCATATAGAGACCAAAAACACACTAGTGTGACAGAAGTTGAATCACAGAATCCACTGGAGTGTGTGTGGTCAAATATCAATGTGGTTTTGGAAAAGAACACATATGCAATGTGCAATGACTCTAGGGGGATCCAAGTGGAAAACCATGGTGTAGAAGAAGCAAAACACACATAGGAAATCAACTTCCACACATTGCAATGCACCAGTGTGACAGAGAAGTTGCATCATAGAATATAATCCACTGGAGTGTGTGTGGTCATGTGGATCATCAATGACTCTAGTGGAGAGATATCAATGTGTGATTTAGGAAAAAAACACATGCAATCACTCTAGGGGGTGATCCATATATATATGTCAAACCAGCACATCATGGTCATAGGAGACCAAAAACCACATAGGAAAGCGGCTTCCAACATGATTGCATGCATGTTGCACCAGTGTGACAGAAATTGCATCACATAGAATACACTAGGGTGTGTGGTCATGTATATATCAATGTGATCCAAGTGGCAAACCATGGTGTAGAAGACCAAAAACACATAGGAAAGCAACTTCCACATTGCATGCGCACCAGTGTGATAGAAGTTGCATCACGGAATTAGTGGATCAGTAGGGTGTGTGTGTGGTTTATATATCAATGTGGTTTTGGAAAAAATACATGCAATCACTCTTAAGGGATTCATATATATGTGTGTCAAACCATCATGGTCATAGAGAGACCAAAAACACACCAGTGTGACAGAAGTTTGCATCTATCACAAAATTCATTGGAGTGTGTGTGGTCATGTGTAGATATCAATGTGGTTTTGGAAAAGAACACATATGCAATGTGCAATGACTAGGGGGATCCAAGTGGCAAACCATCATGGTAATAGAGACCAAAAATGCATGGTCATGTGTAGATATATATATCAATGTGGTTTTGGAAAAAGAACAATGCAATGTGGTCATGTGGATCAATGACTAGTGGATATCAATGTGTGCAAATGACTCTAGGGGATCCATGTGTCAAACCATGGTGTACAAAGACCAAAAACACGTTGGAAAGCTTTTTGGTCCGCATGTATGCATGCATGGAGTGTCTAGAGTAATAATGATTTACTGAAAAATTTAGAAGAAATTAAATCGACTGTGGGTTTTTGCATTTTCCATTGACATGCCTAAAAATGATTAACTGCAAAAGAAATCGAGCTATGTATATGTGCGTTTTGCATTTCCCACTCGTGCATTTTGCATTGACACGTGCGATGTACACGTTCCCCACCCCGCATGCGCTCCCACCGCCCAACTGCCCCATCGTCTCCCAGTCATTTAAAAGACACCAGACACACGGTCTCCCCATCGTCTCCCAGTGATTTCTCCACACTCCATACCACTCTTCCCTGCACTCCAAAGAACATAAGGAAACCCTAGCAACAAGTACGAGATCATTTTCTTGCGAAGATGAAGAGATCAAGACCAGTGGTCGCCGAGGATGCTAAGGTCATCATCACCGAGGACGCCAATGCCATCATCCAGAAGGAAGTAGATAACAAGTCAAAGAGGAAGTGGTTGTAGATCTAGTGGCGGTTGTAGATAACAAGGTTGACTACGATTACTTCGACGATAGTGAGGATGAAGAACCTACGGATCCGTTCGCGTTCGAGCAAGAACCCAGTGACGGAGAACCGGAGGTAATTAGATCTGAATTGTGAATGGGGTTTTCAGATTTTACTGTTCATATTTAAATTTGTAGGGTTTTCTGATCTTGTAGAGTTTGATTAATTAATTTGTTCTCCGCCTAGTAATTCTATGCTCATCTTTTGTTGGTTGTTTTGATCTGCCCCTAGTCATTCCAGTCACACATTTTTTAGTTTGATTTACCCCTAGTAGTTCTAGGCGCCTAGTAGTTCTATATATGCTCATCTTCTGTTGGTCGTTTGATCGATATTTTCTAGTGATATAATTTCATGTGGAGTTCAGATCTCTTATCTAGGTTGTGTTCATGATGTCCAATGTACAGTTTCATTTGTATGATAAAAGTCACATATATATAGTAATCATACGAGCTCCTCATTACATTAAGAGAAATTTAATGTCCATCTCTGTTATATTTAGGGAAACAAATCATATGTGCAGATGCATTAAAATGCAGATAAATGTCCATCTCTATTATATTTAGGGAAACAAATTGTTAAATTCCTAATAAACTGAGTATATTTAGGAGAAAGGAAATTCCTGCAATGGATGTGAACCTGCGATGGACGTCCATTAGATTCGTCCTGAAACAACGACCATGGCGAGGTTGAGAAAGGTGAAGTCGCCGATGTCTGGAAGTGTGTGATCTATCATGATCCAGTTGTTGAGATGGAACTCGGGCACTTTTAAAGTGCGGCGCCAATCGGTCCAGACTTCCCGACAAGCAGCATGGGTGTCGATGTACTCCTCTTTCTCCAGCAAGTAGTCGGCGATCTTACGAAGTGGGTAGGCCGAGAGATCGGACCAGTTCCTCTTCATCCGGCTGCTGGCCATCATGGCTTACGTGCGAATGTTTTGATCAAGGAAGAAAGAAGAACTACCACTGTGAGGAGAAGAATAAGAGAAGAGACGAGGGAGACGAAGCGGAACTGTCACTGCAAGGAGACGAGGAGACGAGTGAGAAGAAGCGGAACTGCCAATTCAAGTTTAAATCAATGGGCTTTTTTTGGAACTAGTGCGTGAATTAGCCATGCACTACATGCAAGTTTTGATCAAACAGACTGACATGTGGGACCGGCTAAAAAATCAGCCCTAGATTCCGTGAAGTGCTACCGTGCATAGTGCGCTGACAGGTGGGGTTGAAGCACGGAGGAGATGGTCGATGCAAAAAAAAAGTGTCGAATATGTGTCGTGATGAAATCCATGACGAATTTGGCACCAGACAAAATGGCAAACTGGGCTTCAGGGCCTAGGATGAAATCTGCGATGAATTTGCCACGACGAAACCAAGGAACGTCATGGATAACCGGGCTGGAGGGGCTTGGAGCTCGTTGTGATGAACCATTCTAGAACGTCAGGGATCTGCGACATTTTTGGGTCACGTCATAAAAAAACGTCATGGATCGTCCAAATTCTTGTAGTGACTAGACTCTTGCGCTCATTTTCGATGGTCATGTTATGCATGATCACACAAGCATTATCATCCCCCATATTTGATATTGAGACCAGATAAAAGCAGGTACCTGAAAATCGCAAATTGAGATTGAAACACACCAAATACACGCACCACATCCTTCCCGCAACTCTCTAGCACGAAGCAAACTGACACTTTGCTGGAACCAATGGATTGGGGATTATATTGACAAATGTCATCCATCTTGGATAGATGTCATCTACTAGGTAGTACCTTTTGGTATATTGGTGACCATTGATCTCATAGTTGTAGGCTGGTGGAGCATGATCTTCCATCAGTTTGGTGAATACCGGAGAGCGCTGCAACACATTGATGTCATTTTGTGATCTAGCCATGCCAAAGAAAGTATGCCAGATTGTAACATCCCAAAAACCCTAATCAAAATTATCAAGTTCAAATCACCCAAATTTAGGGTTAACAAAAACTTCCATTAATAAAATGATTAGGAATGCATGTGTGTTTGCATTAGTGTAGAATTATTGAATATGCCATGCTTGATTGTTGCAAATGATGTGAAATGTTTGGAAGATGAATACTACATCATCTATACTAATACAAACAAAATCAAAAGAAAAATAAATCAAATAAGAATAAATAAAGCAAATGGTCATTTGACCAAAATCAACCACTAGGCCACTTTAGGTGTTCTTAGAAGAAGATTTCTAACAGAAACATTTCTATTTCTTTTCACTCCTTGCTAGACCAAGTAAAAGTGTATCAAGGCCCACTTTACGAACTTACAAAAACATCTTTTAAATCAATTTAATGTATAGTTGAAAATTGAATCTAGTTCATATGTTAAGATCCCACTTTTTCAAAAACCAATCAAATCAATTTCCCTTGACTTTTCCAAGCAAACATAGACTCTCAAGCTTAATTAAAGATCACTCAAAAAATTTAAATCAAAAATTCTAAAATAAAATTCATGCAGCCATTTCCATAAACACCTTGTTTACACAGGTTAACACACTGCCTAACTTCACTGTTGTGTACAGTAATAGTCGACCATTTGGTCCCTTCTTTAATCCCTCGTCTCCCCTAAGTCTAACCCAGCCCCAGACCAGCTCCCCCTTCACCGTTTGCACAGTGAAGCGCTGCCTGATTGTGGTCATCACCGGCCGACCACGGCCAGCTCGCAGCAGACTACCCCGCGCCCATCTAGGATGTCCAGGAGGTGTGCCACTGTCCACCGCCACCCCCTGTCCACCCCACGGTCGAAGCCCAAGCCCGGGACCATACTAGCTACGCCGCGCCCCGCCTCTCTACGCCATGTCTAGAGCGCGCCAGAGCGTCGTGCCCGACCAGCTCGCCCAGCTTGCGCCTTGACCTCACCGCGCACGCGCAGCCTCCCCATGATCACAGCACCCCGGCAGACACCCCCGTTCGCTGCCACGTGACCTGACTACCGCATACCTGCAAACACCTCTGCTCATGTGAACACCGCATCTCCCGAACCACGCCACCCCACGCCTCACCATTATACCCGTAAGAACCGCCAGGAGACACCGCACCGTCCACCTACCTTAGCCACGACAATAGCCGCCTATAGCGACGCCACCGTCGATCTCACGCCGCACCGCTCGGTCCCCTCACCACACTATAAAAGGAGGCCACCCCAGCCTCCATTCTCCACACCATTCCACTCCCCACTCCTCTCTGAGCCTCCCACACTTCTCCCCGGAGCAAGACGAGCACCACCGTGCCGGAATTTCACCGGAGTCCACCGCTGCTGGAGGAGAAGGGTGCTGTTGATTCCGACCACCCCAAACCCTGCCGTGATTGCGCCTCGCCTCGCCGTCATCTACCACGTCGATTGCCCTCGTCGCTGACCCTAGCTGGAGCCCAGGTGAGCCCCGCGAGACTCCTACCACCGCGCTAGGTTAATTTCTCGCCGGAGCTATTCGTCGTCAACGAGGACGCTAGACCGTTAGATTAGAATTTGATCGCACGGTCTAGATTCACCGATACCGTTTCGCGTTAGAAGAGTCGCTGACTAGTGGACCCCATCCGTCAGCAGCCTGCTGCGCTGTGCGGTGCAGCTGGGCCAGCCCGTTTAGCTTTCCCGCTCAGGCCTGGAAATTCAAATAATGATTTTCCTTTTTAGTTGAAATCCTATTCTATCTATTTATTAAAAAATCAATTCAGAGAGTTCCACATAACCAAATTCCATGATTCAAATTTTGCTAGAAAGATAATTAAATTATCTATCCAAGCCCGTTGGATTTAAATCATTTTGAGTTAGAGATATTCTATAGCAAAAATAATAAGGCATAGAGTTTTGCAACTTCAAACATTTTTCAAAAATCAACCATAATATCTTTTGAGTTGATTGCAACTCTCAAAAATCACATTTGACAATATCTACCTGAATATGTAAAAATATCTAGGTTTGCATGCAGTGACCTTGGACTAGTACCAAAAGAATGCTATTAGGGCATTTCTAGTCACTTTAAATCTATTTAATGATAATCTTAAACTTTATAAAATATGACCAACCTTTTAAATCACATTCCCATGCATTAGAATATGTGGTGATGACATGTGTCAACATGATCCCATATTTTAATTGGAGAATATTAAATCTTAATTAATTTCAATGAGTAGAAATTACTTTTCTTAAATAAACTAATTAAAACTAGTTCTTTAATTCATGTGATGATTGTGATGATGCTAGATCATCAAGTGTGAGCCTTAGTGTGCTAAATAGAATTAGTTAAGTATTGTTTGGTGATTGTGTACCCCGTATTTATTTATAGACGATAGTACCGACCAAGGATATAAGGAGGAGGAGTTCTACCCGAAGAAGAGGAGGAAAACTTCAATCACTGCACCAATCAAGACAAGCTAACACTTGCAAGTATCTTAACTATGCAAGCTAGAATCATACAAGTTAACCTAAGCAAGATGCATTAGGCATGCTTGGTTACACATTTTGATTTATACCCATCCCAAGTTTTACTTGCAAGCTTTACTCTTTACTTTACCAAATTTCTTTACTTTTAGTTAGTGCTTTGTGAGTATTTGGAAAGATAGTATAGATAGCATAAAGAGTATAAAACTAGACCTATACTAGATGTCATTCTATGGCATGAGATTGAGATTAGCATCCCTCATTAGTGAACACTCTTAACTTAGTGGCTAATGCTAAGCATAAAAACTTGATCACTTTAGATGGGAATACTTGGTGAAAATGATTATGAAAATCTTGGAATGATGAGTCATTCTATTGAAATGTTTTAACATGTGTTGAGAAGCACAAATGGATTTGATGATGAAAATGTTGAGGCATGAGCCTTAGCCCTTTATAAAAACTGATGGTTGGGTTTGGATGCGATAACATTCCAATTTTACCGTACAACCACAATACCTGAATTGGGTAAGGCTTAGCCAGAAGTTTATATGCATTAGTATGGGTTCCTTCGCGGAAGAGGTTTGAGCTGAGGCTACCTCTTGATGATGTCCATCTATGCAGTGCCCAGGATGGCAGATGGCCATGGCTGGGAGGCCAAGCTCATAGGGAAGGTGCCTATACTAGAGTGTGTAAAGGAAAGGTTATGATTGATTATCCGCATACTAAGTATGATGATTTAGGGTTATCCCTGACGGATGTATCGAATTTTGTGGTGAAAGTGTACCACCTCTGCAGAGTGTCAAACTATTCGAATAGCCACGTCCGCGGTCATGGACAGTTGGAGTGGCCATACTATTCCGTCGTCAGATGTTTTCAAAATGACTTGTGAAGTGATCTATGATTTTGACTTGACCACAACAGGGTTGTGAATATGAAAATTAGGTTTCCAACTTAAAGTGATTTAGAACTTTTACTTAGTTTTCTTTACTTCTGAACTCAGTTTAGATAAATCTGGCTTTTTGCAAATAAACTTAGAGCTTAGGATTCCTACTAGAACTACCTTACTTGTTAGTGATAGTTTGCGAGTACTTAAAGAGTACTCATGGCTTTGTCACAGCTATTCCATTGGCAGACTATGAGGAGGACTACCAGGATGATGGACAGCAGGACGGCTACGACAACTAGGATCATCTCCCATTGTCAGCATTGCCTGTGACACTGAAGATAGAGCCCACTACTATGCTTATTATTCCGATGCTTGTTTGTATTAAGACTGGATCATGAGATCCTTTATTTGTGTAAGACCTTATTATAGTTTGTAATGGATAATATACTGTGATATACAATCTGTTATGTCTCACAAAAATGGTAATCCTGGGATTATGATGTATGGCATAACATGCATCTGGGATTAAAAATCCGGGTTTTGACACAGATCCACAAGTCTTGATCTACCACAGCTTCAAGAACTACACTGCACTAGCCATGATACCCTTTGTACAAACCTTTTACCAAGCAAATGGGCAGTTCTTCCATGACCAATGCATGTAATCGATGCTTCCAATCATCCTAGAAAATTCTCTCGCTGCATTTTGTTCCATGATCCTAGCAGTCTCTGCCTTATTTGGTCCTCTCAAATATTCATCGCCAAACTATCCCATGGCCGCTCTACAAAATATGTACGTGCATTCAAACGGTTGTGGACTCGCTCATGTGCAGGTACTCATCTTTTAAATATGACGGCGCTCCATATGCAAGCAACCTCATGGCGGTGGTACATTTCTGAATTGATGAGAAACTAGCCATGCTGACGACGTCATGCTTCAGCACTGAGTAGTCATCTCATGCCATTAAGAATCTCCATGAACAACTCCTTTCTCATCCTAAACTGACTCCAAAAATCCTTTGGAACATATGCTACATTGTCGGCAAAGTAGTCGGTGTAGACCATGGTATGCCCCTTCATCCTCTGTCGCGGCTTGTATTTCCTTCTCCCAAACCTGGAAGCACCGCACTTTGGACCTGCATTCTCCTTCTTGACGATTTGCATACCTCGAAGACAAGCAAGGGTCGACAGGTGCTCCTAGATGTCGACATCGTCCTTTGCCATCAAATTTTGTCTTGAATTCCGTGTGTGTCTTATTCATTGGACAGAGGCAATAAAAGAGGCGCCATCGAAGATTGCAGCTAGGTGTGGCATGATTTCTCTAGTGGCGGGGAGGCTGGAGCATCAATGATGCTGCAAGCAGCAGCCACCTTCTCTAGGATTGCGTTATCATTGATGCATCATGCATGTGACCCTGCTAGAGCTAAAGATGATGTGCCAAGTTTGCTGCGAGGAGGCCAAAAGCCTCGGCCTTTTTCTAGAGATTACAAAAAAATATAAATCACTTTTTTACATATGATATGAGGAATAACTTATTTTGGGCTTTCAGACCATGCTTCGGCTACACATTTGAGGCCCAATCCTGGCCCAAATGTTGGGCTTTCAAGTTGGGCCCGTCGTGCTGAGCTACCATCCTTAGGCATACTTGTTTTTTGAACACAAGGGTCTTCATTAAGCTCAGGCATACTTGTTTCTTGAACACAAGGATTTTTCATTAAGCCCAGCAGCATTTCAGAAAGACAAGCGAGCACATCATATCGCTGAAGTTTGAGATGACATCTCAAAGTAAAGGGGTTGCCCTATAGCCTAGTAGCAAGCCTAGCTTGGAAATCTGCTTTTAAGTTCAGGCTTCCGTGAGACCTTCTGACGATTAAAAGAGGCATTGTCGAGATTGTAGCTAACTGAGGCCTGATTTTCCAGTGACCTGCCGCCGATGCTGCTGCAAGGAGAAGGCGCTTATTTAGGATTGTGTTCTCACTTATCCGTGAAGTGTGACCTGCTGGAGCTCAAGATGATGCGCCAAGTTTGCCGCAAGAAGGCCAAATGCCTCGGCCTATAGCACCGAAGATGGAGGTGAAGCTGCAGATAAGAAGAGCTGCAAGTCCTGCTGGCATAGCAGTGTTGTTTTGTTCCTAATCTTTGCTTCCATGAAGCGTCAAGAGAAAATTATTGTGCCTGGACTGCTAAAAGGGGTGGCGATGGATGTTCGTGCAGCAACTGCTGTGAGCTGGCCGATCTGCAAATACCGCAAAGAGAAAGAGAAGATCCTGGATTGTGCTTCTGATGTGGTTGATTGCAGATCTGGGCCAAGCTGCGCCCTGTGCCTCATCATCAAGCTTGGATTCTCGCAATATGGCCTGAGTGGCTCAAACCTCAAAGAGGTGCGATCGTTTCTAGCTTTCCAAAGACACCACATGAAGGTGTAGACATTTTCAAGACGAGCAAAAGGATAATGACCAGAAGAGAGAATGGCATTAATCATATCTGGAATGGACCATATCCAGACTAATACCGGTGATTTCTTGCAAAAGAAAGCTACGCCATCTAGGATATCAAGATGTCAAGCAAATGGACCACAAAGCAAGAATAATACACCAGCAGCACTAAGCCCAAGCTCAAAGCCGCAAATACAACTTCGACCCAAAAGGTACTAACAATCATCTAAAACTGGGTACTATCTATCAAACAAGTAACTGCATCTTCATGTCATGCCAGTGCAATAACTTGCACAAAGTGAGAAAATTGCGTATAACTACGACAATTGGGGTTAGGGCTTCAAAAACCTACGACTTTTGAGGATCGCTTCAAAAAACTACGAACTTTGGAGCTGGAGACTAACTACGAACTTTGCGTAATCAGGCAGTTAGCCCGTTTGATCGCAATTTCGAAAAGGCTCTCACGTAAAAAAACTACGAACTTTGGGGCTGGAGACTACAAAAAACTACGACTTTTGGGGCTCTCACGTCATGATCTGAGGTGGGCCCGCCTTGTCAGAATTGCGATCAAACTAGCTAACTGCCCGATTACGCAAATTCGTAGTTGTTTGTAGTCTCCAGCCCCAAAATTCGTAGTTTTTTGAAGCGATCCCCCAAAGTCGTAGTTTTCTGAAACCCTAGCCCCGATTGTCGTAGTTTTCTACAATTTACTCGCACAAAGTAGACAACATATAGAAATCCACAAACTGGAGGATTAAATCCTACAATGCAACTTCAGAGTCGACCACTAAATGCTACTCCCTACGTCCTAAAATAAGGGACTTGGGTTTGTCTACATTCATATGTATCTGGCCATGTTTTAGTATGTAGAAATGTGAATCTAGATAATCCCAAGTAACTTATTTTGGAACGGGGGAGTACAATGTTACACGGAGGTCAACTTCTCCAAATTCTGACAACTCTACTTCACAAAATATGGAGTGAACCAATAAGGCCTTTCAGCATCTCAGCCACCGGAACACCCCTCTAGATATCTGTGGAACAATGAGCATCACTTGTCAAACAATTCTGCACTACTCATTGGTGAAAAAGGTGCAAGTTATATTTCAGGGTGTTTGCATCATATTGTTCAAATAGTTTAAGAATCAAGTATGTTGTGTAGCTTATACTAAAATCTCAAGGTTGAATTGTATCAGAGCAACTATACAAATGAACACTAGAAACTCGTAATATAACTATAATTAGTCTACAGTGCCACACCTTCATATTCCGTTGCTGACATGTTCTCAACTTTTTTTTGAACACATCAGATCTCAGTAGACGCTAAAAAGATCAGAGATTTACATGCCTCCATGTCTACAATGTTTGTCATAATGGGCACATGAAAAGCTCATGGATCAGATAGTAGAAACCTATGGTGCCTATCTCATAGGCATACTTTTCAGAAATCCAATTACTAGTATGTTACTAACAAGTTGAAATTTAAAAAGAATCATATTGTCGAAGCCTCAAGAAAGCAACCATGGCATTTCCTTCAGTCCAAAATAAGACGCTGTTTTTTTCCATTATGTACAGCATTGAGAAGACAACTTGTCTGCTACTTTACTTGTAATGGCAAACATAAAATATGAGAGTGCCAACGGCATTTTTAGGATGAATCTAGTCATGTCCTTTGATCATGTTGGTCATTAAAAACTAGGAAACCATTGTGATCAACATAGAATAAACTGGACCTCGCATAAACCGTACCCGTTCCAAGTTAGCAAAGTCTAACTTGGAGGCTTAAACTAGAAAAGGTTTATGTCATTAGGAGGAGGTAACAACTAATTGCAGAACACAAACCATTACCTGCTAAACCAATGGATCAGATTAGCATATCTAACCGGAGAATCTTATCTAGTATTGTGCAGGAGTTCAGCTCCAGCATGTTCAGCACCAACGCCCATTTCTACAAGCATAAGTCAAACAATCAATGATACAGCCATGAGAAGATCTTACCTGCAATGTAAAGGCATGCTAATTGCTATTACCTGCAGTATAGATACTTGCAAATGGTTGAAAGACATAGGGTACTTCTTTGATGTTTACAGGAAGTTTCTTGCACTGCATTGACTCTATGTGGACCGTGAAGATACCGATACGATCAACTGTCCCCATGATCAGCATATTATTTTCTTCTGTAAAGTCTATGCCCAATATGTTCCTTGAACCCATGGGAAGAAGGTTGTACAGATCAACGGTTTTTGTCCGTCGCCATGCCGCTACACCATCAGAATCAGTCTCCCTCTTCCATAGTTGTGCACTGTAACGATCAAACATAGAGACCAAGCCAAGTCCACCACCCTCTGCCGACATAATCCATGTCATCCCTCCATCCAAATGTAATGGAATCACAGCTAGGTTCTGCCTATCCAAATCAAACTCAAGGATGGCGTTCGATTTCCCAGAAAGCAACCAATAAAGGGATCGCCCAACCAAGGCGCCTGACTTGGGCCTGGCCAGAGAAAGTGCGCGTAGCAACGGCGTCGATATCTGAATGAGATCACCCCATGCGCCAGTATCCGAGGAGTAAACGCAAGCAATCGCTCGCGCATGACGTCCCTTGATGCATCGCACAAGCACCACCTGGAACTGGAACTGGAAACGCTCACCGTCTCCGACAGCAGCGGCAGCAGCAGAGCGAAGCACCATCCCGTTGTAGATCTTGTCAATGTTGCGGAAGGCCAGGGGAAGGGGCAGGCGGCGCTGGTCGCCGGTGACGGGGTCCCATACCAGGACCTGTCCCGGATGCACGTTGACAAGTAGCGCGAGGCCGTCCCGGCAGCAGACGATCCGGCACTTCTCCGCGCGGCCGGTGGTTCGCAGGCGGAAGCGCTCGGGCGGAACGCGGTCGGGGGATTCCAGGGTAGGGACGAAGGATAGACCGCTCTCTTCCCGGGTGAAGAAACCGATAAGAGGGGGTGGTCCGCGGGAGAGGTGGTGGGCGCGGAAGCGGCGGAGGAAGCCGGGGTCGCGGAGGAGGCGGCACCACCGCCTGCAGGTGAGGGAGGCGCGCGGGAGGGAGGATGGCTGCGGGGGGAGGCGGAGGAGGATCTCCCCGAGGAGGTCGTCGTCCTCTAGCGCCGCCGCCGGCGACGAGTTAGGGCGGCGGCGGATCATTTCGCGCTCGCTCTCGCCCGGAATCACACTCATGGCCGTGGGCGGAAACTGGACTGGGAGTCGATGCTGGGTTCTCTGTCTAGTTTTAAAGGCCCAGTAGGCAGTAGGTCCAACCGTGTGCGTCCATCGGTCCATGTGACTTAGTAATTGATACATCAGTTTTATAGTTTTCCCAAACAAAATCAGTTTTATAATTGAGAAAAATGTAGTATTGCAGCTGCTTCTCTACGTATATACTGCGTTTTGCTAAATAATACGTTTCATTATTTATTTTTTTGCGAGAATACGTTGCATAGTTGTGAGAATTCGGTTTGTAATATTTCCTTTGATGTAATCCCGGAGTGCATCCGGGAAGTACTTTGTTTTGATATTCAGTAATCAATAAAGACCGAAGTTCTCTCTCTCAAAAAAAAAGTTATAAATTACAGCTATGAAAAGGCAAAACATAACTGGATTTTGATCCTGACAAATTATTTTGGGCGATGCTACGCGTCCCTCGGGATGTAAACTTTCCATCCCGGGTCCCCAACCGTCCGATCGAACAGAATCAATGGACCAGATCTCTCCCTCCCGACTTTCATCCCGCTTTTGCTACATGTGGCAGAAAACGATTCGGTCTAGAAAAAAGCACAGATAGACTAGACATCGCCGAAACGTTCGTCGGAGACCTCGCCGGCGACCTTGTAGCAAAAAGTTATGCTAATGTAGCGGATCCGACCTCACCAGAGACTTTCGCCAGTAGACCTCGCCGGAAACAGTGTAGCAAAAATTTTATCTTATTGTAGCAAAACCACAAAACGTATGTAGCAAAAAAATTGTCCTATTGTAGAAAATCCGACCTCACGTGAGACTCGCAGGCAGACCTCGTCGAAAACCGTGTAGCAAATACTTTACACTACTATAGCAAAACCACAAAACCGTTATAGCAAAAAAAATTATACTGTAGCAACCCCCGACTTCGCCGGTGATCGCCAGAAAACCCAAGGCACCCTTGTAGCATCGCCGCCGGTCGCATGTAGCAAAACCCGACGCTGCTTGTAGCATCGCCGCCGGTCCCAAGTAGCAGCGCCGTCAAACCCATGTAGCAAAACCTCGTAGGTAGCAATGTTGGTGGCAGTAGGTAGCAGTGCCATTGACCTTCAGTAGCAACGCCGATGGCCTCCTTGTAGCTAGGGCGGTGGCGGCAAACACCACCAAGGGAGGTGGAGCTTCGGCGATGTGCAGGGAGGCATGTCCCTGCACCCAAACGACGCTTCGGTAAGGGTAGGGAGCACGACTCCGGCGAGATACGGGGAGGCAGCGCTCCGGTGAGCCGGTGGGGCGTCCCGGCGGCACGAAGAATGAGGAGTCGGGGCTCATGTAGACGCAGAGGAGGTTGTGGCCTGCTGGACGAGGACAACGTCGTCCTCGGCGCCGCCGGAGATCCGTTGGGGAGCGTGGCGGCGGGCGGTGCAGCGGCGAGAGCTGAGGCGGTGTGGCGGCAGGAGGCGCAGCGGCGCGCAAACAGGGATGGGTGGCACAGCGGCGCTGGTGGCGCAACGCCGCGCGCAAGCAGGGGCGGGCGACGCGTGAGGCAGGCGGCGCGGCGTCGTTGACGAACACAACACAACCGTGTGTGCGTTGATTGAGGAAGGAAAGAACGTGCGTGGTGGGCCCAGGGCGCATCCGCACTACGAACGAACGACCCGGGGATATTTCGTTCGATCTCGGGGGAACCCTATCATTTTACTTTTTTCACATGTGTCCTTACATACTAGACATGTACATATATATATATATATATATATATATATATATATATATATATATATATATATATTGTATTTTTTTCAGAACTCTTTGAGATATATAATAAAATGAAGTTTTTGACTTGTTTTTTTTTTGGAAAAATAAGCTTACTGGAGATCGCAAGATAAAATGGATTTATTTAAACGCATGCACTTCTCAAGGCTTTGAAGAAAGTACATTTTTCGTAATTGAACTTTTGAGAGAATTATCTTTTCAGCCCAAAACTTATTTTGGTCTACAACAAACCTCAAACTATTGAAGAAGTTTCACACCTCACCAGAGGAAAACAATGACATGAAAAATCCGGTTCCTCCAATGGAATAATGATGGGCCCCTCACAGTGCCAAAACAAGAGAAATATTATTGAGCTCCTAGCCATGACTCTCCCTTTGACTCCATTTGTCTAGCACCGTGTTGCCCACCGTGTCAGCTTCTTGAAGCTTATCGTCTAGTTGAGCCTTCCCACTTTATGAATTGACCGTGGGATTCCTACAACAAACGCGGCAACGACACCGCTGACAAGCGCGACGGCGATGATTAGCTTGACATTGTTCAGGTGAGCGAGGACATGCAGACGAGTTGTGGTGCCAATACTAGTAGAAAACAAGCCTTTCATTTTGAAGCTGTGAGGGGCTCTAGTCCCGGTATATGATCTGGGACCCGGACTAGTGTGCGCGCTAGTCTCGGTTCATCCCGGTCCCAACGGCTAGTATTATCAATCGGGACTAAAGATTTGAACCCAATATTTAGAAGCTGGGTGACAATTAGTCCCGATTTGTATTGATCTCTAGTCAAATCGGGACTAATTGTTTTTCGATATATCTTCTTAATCATCCTGCTCGATCCCATGGCCATTTTGCTCTAAGCTAGCTCAAGTTTACCTCTATTTTTTGTTCAAGATTTGGTGGCACCCTTCAATCCAAGGTTCTAAAAGGTTAGAAACTTTATTCTTTCATCTATCATTGTTATTTTGCTCAATGATCTGGAAGTAGAGGGGGATTTCATGCTTTAGAAGTAGAGAGTTTAGAGGGAATTTTAGATGTGTAATTTTAGACATATTTTGATTATGCAAAAAGTTACTAAAATTTGAGATGTGTAATTTTAGAGTTTCAGAGCTCAGAATTGAATGAGGTTTTCACTGCTAGATCAATAATTAAAAACTCAACATTTTTTATGTTAATAGTTTTGTTCAATTCAAAAATTGGTACATGTAAAATTATATATATAGATTGTTAGTATACACTAAATTTTTATATTTCAACAAGTAAATAAAATGAAAATGATCCAAGCTTTTTATATAATGCAGATGAGCCGGTCATGGATGTACGACGGTTCCTGAATGTCTGACGCGTTTATTAAAGGCGTGCATTCTTTCCCCGGAATGGTTTTATGTGTTGTCCGTGCTATGTCTGTCGAAATGAGAAGGATTACTCTTCCTCAAAAACCATTCATGTCCACCTGATTCAGTATTGTTTTATGTCCGACTATAATTGTTGGACAAAACATGGAGAAAGAGGGGTTATGATGAAATACAACGAAAAAGAAGAGAACAATGACAAGTATCCAATGTTCTCAGCAATGGAAGATAGTGAACAAGAAGAATGTGAAAAACATGCATCAGATGAGACCGCTGATGATCTTCGTAAGGCCATTCTTGATGCACAGAGAGAATGCGAAAATGAAAACGACAAGAAGAAGTTGGAGCGTATGTTAGAGGATCACAAAAAATTATTGTAGCCAAATTGCAAATATGGCAACACAAAGCTCGATACCACACTGGAATTGCTGCAATGAAAGACAGAGAATGGTTTATCTGATAAGGATTTAAGAAACTACTGAAAATAATAAAGAAGAAGCTGCCAAAGGATAACGAATTGCCTCCCATTACATACGAGGCAAAGAAGGTTGTCTGCCCTTAGGATTAGAGGTGCAGAAGGTATATGCATGCATTAATGACTGTATCCTCTACCACGGTGAGGAGTACGAGAAATTGGGTGCATGCCCGGTACGCGGTGCATTGTGGTATAAGATCAGTCGAGATGACCCTGGTGATGTTGAGGACGAGGAGCGCCCCAGAAAGAGGGTTCCTACAAAGGTGATGTGGTATGCTCCTATAATACCACGGTTGAAACATTTGTTCAGAAACAAAGGCCATGCCAAGTTATTGCGATGGCACGAAGAAGACCACAAGAAAGACAAATTGTCGAGAAACCCCTCGGATAGGAAGCAATGGAGAAAAATTTATAGAGAGTACCTGAACTTTGCAGAGGACACAAGGAATTTAAGGTTTGATCTAAGTACAGATGACATGAATCCTTTTGGGGAGCAGAATAGTAGTCATAGCACCTGGACCGTGACTCTATATATCTATAACCTTCCTCCTTGGTTGTGCATGAAGCGGAAGTTCATTATGATGCCAGTGCTTATCCAAGGTCCGAAGCAACCCGGTAACAACATTGATGTGTATTTAAGGCCATTAGTTGAAGAACTTCTACAGTTATGGTGTGACGAAGGTGTACGTATGTGAGATGAGCACAAACATGAGTCATTTGACCTACGCGCGTTGTTGTTCGTAACCATCAATAATTGGCATGCTCTTAGTAAACTTTAAGGATAGTCAAACAAGGGATACAATGTTGCACGCATTGTTTAGATGATATTGAAAGTATATATTTGGATAATTGTAAGAAGAATGTGTACCTGGGGCATCGTCGATTTCTTTCGCCCAGTCATCGCGCAAGAAATAAAGGCAAGCATTTCAAAGGTGAGGCAGGTCACCGGAAGAAGCCTATCCATCGTACTGGTGATGATGTATTTGGTATGGTCAAAGATTTAGAAGTAATCTTTGGAAAAGGTCTTGGTGGTCAATCTGTTCCGAATAACGCTACCGGGCATAGGCTCATGTGGAAGAAGAAATCTATATTTTGGGAGCTACCCTTTTAGAAAGTTCTAGTGGTCCGCTCTGCAATCGACGTGATGAAGAATCTTTGCGTGAACCTGCTAGGCTTCATGGGCGTGTATGGGAAGACAAAAGATACGTCCGAAGCATGGCAGGACCAACAAGGTATGAAAGACAGAGATGACATGAATCCATTAAAGATGGATAAAGGACGTCTAATACCGAAAAATCCGTTTGGAGGACGTCCTACCTGGGACACTGTATCCTGACCGCGCGGCATGCCTCGTGATGCCCACCCTCCCCGTATACCGCGTCACCAGTCCGAGAGAAATCCCGTACAAGGCTGTATTTTCCCACAAGTAGGCCCGGCTGGAACAAGGCATATCTGTGCCTAGACGGAGTAGATTCTGTTCCTAGGTGATGCATCTAGAGTCTCGCTGCAGTTAATATCGTGGCAGGCAAGTTAGTACAGTCGTTAAACGCATTTTCGGTCAGAGATAGTTAGCTCTTGTAAGCGTTCAATTTTTTATTTTTTTTAAAACACACTACAATCGCAGACGCTCAGAACACGTATATGCACCCACCCCTATGAACACACACACGGACACCCTACCTCTATAAGCACCTTCGAGAGCCTGAGCCGGCGGATCGGGTCTTGAGATTGACGAAGTCATCACGGGCGCCTCGCTGTCGACGGGAACGTCGCCTCCCACTGAAAGAATATTCCGCCTTTTATGCAACACACAGTGTCAAACCTGGGGTTTGAACTCTGGTGGGCTAGGGGTACAACAACCACCCTCCTAGCCACTCAACCACTAGTTGGTTTGCTAGCGTTCAAAATTATGATAGGCCTACGGTAATATAATTATCAGAGTATCTAATTAAATGAATATAGACAAATCTAAGTCAATTAATTTGGTTAGAGGGAATAATATAATATTTAAGGACAACTTTTCAGATGGTTTTTTAATTGTGTCATAATAAAACATTACTCAACAATCAATGTGGTATGCCTAATATATGTTAAAATATTATTTTATCTATTTTAAAAACATTTTATTTACACACGGGGTGTCGCATTGTCTCCGGACAGCATTGTATATTTCTTAATGTTTTATTAAATATTGTATATGTAGATATATTTTTCTAAATATTTGATCAAAATTAGTAAGATTTGACTTTTGTTCGATGCTAGGCACCTTATATTTTGGGATGGAGGGTACTACAAGTTCTATTATGACAATCTTCGGTTGGCTCCGGTGTGGGGGGCGAGGACGGCGGAATGCACTGGGCTCGTACTAGTGTTTTTAGTCGTCTCTAGGTGATTCAATGGCTTATTTGTAATTTTTATTATTTTTAGCCTCTTTATATTGTTGTTGATGATTATTAGTAAATTGGTAGATTTTTCCCAGACCAAAATTCTTCGTGAGTCAAACTATTTTAAATTTTCATCTAGTTTGCACAAAACCTCTGACCCAAATTAGTTGACTTGGATTTGTCTAAATTCAAATGTATCTAGACTTGTTTTAGTGTTAGATATATTTGAATCTAGACTAGACCAACTCAACTAATTTGGGTCGGAGGGAGTAATAATATTTATGAAAATAAATAGTTATATTATAAAATATATGTCATCATTAATCTAATGAAACTAATTTTGTGACATAAAAATTTGTGCATTTTTATACAAATACACTCAAACTTTAAATAGTCTGTCTTTATAAAAATGTTGGAACTTTGGAAGTATACTCTTTCGTAGACAGAGGGAGTAATAGATTTTCTCGTTTTTAAAATATTCATTATTTAGTAAACAAAACTACCTTAGGAATCACGATGTAATTGAATCCCGCATAGTGGCAAAGTAACACATGATGTGTAAACATGTACCGTCGGTCACGACCAGCCGGCCGATTCCACCATGTGTGTACCACCACATACAGCCCGTCAGGTCTCGTCCCACATTGATGTTCCCAGATCCTGTCCACCATGTATCATAAGTGAGGCCCGTTTAAATAGTGTTGTCTATCAACGGGCTCATATGGTCTAAACGGATACAGCGCACTGTTCATGTTCAGGTATATCGGGCTGTATTTCTTTGTAGGGTCCGCTCAGGCCGAATCCTGAAGCCCATTCCAACGATCAGGATACCGTCCTACACATAGCTCGTCCGCCATATCGATGTGCTCGTCTAATACCTGCTAGCTACGCTCTTATCAAAGAAGAAAAAGAAATATTTTTTAAACTCCTGAGCAGTATGAAGGTTCCGGCTGGCTTCTCGTCGAATATAAAGGGAATAATAAATATGGCAGAGAAAAAATTCTAGAACCTAAAGTCTCATGATTGGCACGTGCTTATGACACAATTGCTTTCGGTTGCATTGAGAGGGCTTCTACCGGAAAATGTTTGACTACCCATTGTGAAACTATGTGCATTCCTCAATGCTATTTATCAGAAGGTAATCGATCCAAAAATTCTATCAAGGTTATAGAATGATGTGGTCCAATGCCTCGTTAGTTTTGAGTTGGTGTTCCCACCATCCTTTTTCAATATTATGACGCATCTCCTGGTATACCTAGTCGACGAGATTAGCATTCCGGGTCATGTATTTCTACACAATATGTTCCCCTTTAAGAGGTTCATGAAGTCTTGAAGAAATATGTTCATAATCGTGCTCGACCAGAAGGAAGCATCTTCAAGGACTATGGAACAGAGGAGGTTATTGAGTTTTCTGTTGACTTTATTCCTGACATTAAGTTGATTGGTGTTCCTGAATCACGACATGGGGGAGACTGAGTGGAAAAGGAAAGCTAGGAAGGAAATCAATAATATGTAGGGACGGACATTCTTTCTCTTAAGCACACTACACAGTTCTACAGAATTCCACCTTGAAAGCTCCGTATATCAACGAACACAAGAATATTGTATGCTCCAACAACCCGGGAAAGCCTGACTCCTGGATTATAGATGAACACATGAAAAGTTTTGGTGGTTGGTTGCAAACACATCTCATGAATAACAACACTGTTTGTGATCAGTTGTACTTGTTGGCCAGCTCGCCATCTTCGACTATATGGACTTTCCAATGTATAAGATAAATGGGAATATATTTTACACGATCGACCAAGATAAAAAGTGCACCAACCAAAACAGTGGTGTCCACTTTGATGCAACATATGACAATAGGTCAAAGGAAACATATTATGGTTACATAGAGGATATATAGGAACTTACTTTTAAGGTTCCTTTGTTTTGGTACAAATGAGTCAAGCTGACAAGAGGTGGGGTTCAGGTAGACAAGAAGTACAGAATGACAACAGTGGATCTCAACAATATTGCGTACTTAAACGAACCATTCATCCTGGCCAATGATGTGGCTCAGGTTTTCTATGTGAAGGACATGTCTACCAAACCGAGAAAAAGAAAATATAAGCAAATGAATACATCATACAATGAGCCAAAGCGCCACATAGTTCTTTTAGGAAAAATAAACATTGTGGGGGTGAAGGACAAGATAGACATATCAGAAGATTATGATAAGTTTCATGAAATTCCTCTCTTTGCGGTGAAGGATGACCCAAGCATCATGTTAATTGATGAAGATGCTCCATGGTTACGGCCACGCGGTCATAAGCAAGGCAATTTAGGAAACAAGTGACTATATGTATTCTGAATTTTTCCTTTGTTGGTTTAGAATGCAATCAATATACCAAGTTTAAACTTGCATTTGATCTCTAAAGAAACATCATATTGTGAGTCTAAAAATGATTTAGTCCCGGATGGTGTCTCCAACCGGGACTAAAGATGAACCCATTTAGTCTCAGATGGTGTCTCCAACCGGGACTAAAGATGAACCTGTAGTCCAGGTTGGAGACACCATCCAGGACTACACTATGCTAGTGAGTGTCGACACTATTTCGTGAGTGACGGCACTATGCAAGTGAGTGATGACACTATTTCGGTGGGTGGCGGCACTATGACAAGGGTGAGTGTCGACATTATGTCGTGAGTGTCGACACTATGTTATGCTGCTTAATCTATAAATAGGCATCCCTTGTGAAGTTATCAACTGTAAACAAGATGGTGTGCGAGAGCAGGGACAACACTACATCCAGCTTGAGGGAGATGCCGCCGAAGCCCAGTCCTCCGGCATCTCCAACAAGTTGGCCATAGAGGCACTCCCTAATATGTGAAATTATTTAGCTCCCTGGCATATTGATCTAGCTAGAGAAGTTATGAACTGCAAGATGGTGTGCGAGAGCAGGGACAACACTACGACTAGCTTGAGGGAGATGCCGTCAGAGCCCAGTCCTTCGGCATCTCCAACAAGCTGGCCATAGATGCACGCCCTAGTATGTGAAATTAGTTAGCTCCTCGGCACAAGAATAAAACAACATCTTCATAGTTTGGGAAAGTTGTAGAGAGACCAACACTAGTAGGAAACGATACATTAGTCCCGGTTTCCTAACTGGGACTACAGAATCGGGACTAAACGCCCCCTTTAGTCCCGGTCCAGCAACAAACCGGGACTAACACTCAAGACACTTATTAATATTAAAAAACTGGAACTACGGAATCGGGATCGTCTTCGTCATCGTCGTCGTCTCTAGGCGCACGTGGCTGGATCCTCAGCCCAGCCATAGCATATTCTGGGGGCATCTGCCACTCCGCCCTCGGATTCACGACGCGTGGGGGAGGGGGATCCTGGATGACGACGGCGCTACGCCCGTGGCCTTCACTACCGTCACCCTTCTTATGGCTCTGGGCGGATGCGAGCACCGTAGGCGAGGATGATCTCCCTATGCGATGTAGCGCATCACGCCAATGATAGTCTGGTTCGCCCACCACAGGCGGTGACAGGCTTTGTTGTGTTTCACCGGTGGAGGGCCATCACCCTCATACCTTGCGAGCTCCCTTTCCCGGCGGTTATCGAAGAAGGCATTCTAGGTGTCGTAGTTGTCTAGATACCAATGGGGATCCATTCGTTGCTCCGGCGTGAGCTCAAGGTAGAAGTGGTTCGTGATGGCCACATGTCATGCGGAACTTTGAGGCACATGAGGGACAGGAACCCCTCCAGCTCTCAACATCTAGTCGGCGGGAAGCCGGTAGCCTGATGGGCATGGGTAGCTGGAGGCGAACAATGCCTCGGTCTCCTCGAGGGTCAGAATGGCCTAGTATGCGGTGTCCATTGTTGTGAGAGGGGAAGGTGTAGATGTGTGGATGGTCATGGCGGTTGATACGTTGCTAACGTATCCATAATTTTTTATGTTCAATGCTTGTTTTATATCTACTTTCTTGTGTTTTGTTCCAACTTTGGAGTACTTTCTATACACTTTCTTGGACTAACCTATTAACAACGCCAGTACAGGTTTGCACATTTTACATTATTTTTGGTTCCGGAAAGTCGAAAATCGATATTCTCGAATTGGACGGACAAAAGCCAAAGTCAATATTTTACGGAAGACTCACGAGCGGAAGGCGAGATGGAGAGGGGCCACGGTGGCCACACCATATGGTGGTGGCTAGCCACAGCGCGCCACCAGGTGGTGTGGGCCCCCTGGCCACCCACCGACCTTGCCTCTTCGCCTATATATTCCTCCCGATACAGAAACCCTAAATCATCCAGCCTCCAGCCACGAAAAGTTCCGCAGTGCCGCCACCACCGAAGGGGAGATTCGAGGGACAGAAAGTCTACACCTGCCCGGAGACGGGAAGTGCCCCCGGAGCCATCTCCATCGACTCCACCACCATCTCCATCGCCGTTGCTGATTCCCATGACGAGGAGGGAGTAATTCTCTCTCGAGGCTAAGGGTTCTACCGGTAGATATGTGTTCATCTCTCTCTATACGTGATCATGAGCTTTGTAATCAAGTAGATCTACCTTGCTACTCAAGTGCTTTAATAGATCTCTGCTCTCCCCATGTGTGTGAAGTTGACAGTGTGCACACCATGGTGGCACTTAGGCTAGAGATTTCAAATACTTGTTATGAGTTATATTTGGAGTTGGATGTCTCTATGGAATTGTGGTGTTTGTTGGAACCATCTAGTACTCAAGGTGACAGTGTGGGGTTATCTAGATGGGAAAAGCGAACTTTGAGGAGTGTTGTTATAGCCCTACCATCGATTAGAGTGTTCAACCGGAGAGTAGTTTAGAGTAGTCATGAAGATAATATATTTATATGAGAGTGTTCACTAGTGAAAGTATGATCCCTAGGCCTTGTTTCTAAGCATTGAAGCACCGTTTGCAACTAGATCTGTTACATGTTTGCTTGCTTCCATCTTTATTTCAGTTTGCCTTTAGTCTCTTCCACGCCATCAAAGTATTTTCTAGCACCATTATCTTATATCCATACTACTTGTATTTCACTATCTCTTTGCCGAACTAGTGCACCTATACACCTGACAAGTGTATTGGGTGTGTTGGGGACACAAGAGACTTCTTGTATCTTGATTGCAGGGTTGCTTGAGAGGGAATACCTTTGACCACTTCCTCCCTGAGTTCGATAAACCTTGGGTGATCCACTTAAGGGAAAACTTGCTGCTGTTCTACAAACCTCTACACTTGGAGGCTCAACAACTGTCTACAAGAATAGAAGTGTGTAGACATCAAGCTATTTTCTGGCACCGTTGCCGGGGAGGTAAGGTAAAAGGTACTCACATCCTCCGGTGTGAGTGCTTGAAGTTATTTCCTTTAGATTCTGCAATTTTGTCTTTTTGTTTCTTGTTTTCACTAGTTAGGCTTAATGGAAAACAACAACAAAATTAGAGAGCTTTATAGTATTTATCTTGAGTTAGTACATGAAGTGTTTGAAGAGAAAATTAAAAAACCTATGGAAATTTATTTGCGTGCTAATAGCAATGTTATTGTTCTTTGAACACCATTATTGCTAATGCTATGGAAAAGTCTAAGCTTGGGGAAGCTGGTTTTGATAAGCATGATATTTTTAGTCCCCCTAGCATGGAGGAGAAAATTTACTTTGATGATACTATGCCTCCAATATATAATGATTACAATGATGAATATGATATTTTCAGTCCACCTACTATTGAGGAGAAAATTAATTATGATTACAATATGCCTCCTATATTTGATGATTATGGTGATGAGAATAATAATGATTGCTATTTTGTTGAATTTGCTCCCACTACAATTAATAAGAATGACTATGCTTATATGGAGAGTAATAATTATTTTATGCATGTGGCTCATGATAAGAATGTTTTATGTGATAGTTATTAAAAAACTGGAACTACGGAATCGGGATCGTCTTCGTCATCGTCGTCGTCTCTAGGCGCACGTGGCTGGATCCTCAGCCCAACCATAGCATATTCTGGGGGCACCTGCCACTCCGCCCTCGGATTCACGACGCGTGGGGGAGGGGGATCCTGGATGACGACGGTGCTACGCCCGTGGCCTTCACTACCGTCACCCTTCTTATGGCTCTGGGCGGATGCGAGCACCGTAGGCGAGGATGATCTCCCTATGCGATGTAGCGCATCACACCAATGATAGTCTGGTTCGCCCTCCACAGGCGGTGACAGGCTTTGTTGTGTTTCACCGGTGGAGGGCCATCACCCTCATACCTTGCGAGCTCCCTTTCCCGGCGGTTAGCGAAGAAGGCATTCTAGGTGTCGTAGTTGTCTAGATACCAATGGGGATCCATTCGTTGCTCCGGCGTGAGCTCAAGGTAGAAGTGGTTCGTGATGGCCACATGTCATGCGGAACTTTGAGGCACAGGAGGGACAGGAACCCCTCCAGCTCTCAACATCTAGTCGGCGGGAAGCCGGTAGCCTGATGGGCATGGGTAGCTGGAGGCGAACAATGCCTCGGTCTCCTCGAGGGTCAGAATGGCCTAGTATGCGGTGTCCATTGTTGTGAGAGGGGAAGGTGTAGATGTGTGGATGGTCATGGCGGTTGATACGTTGCTAACGTATCCATAATTTTTTATGTCCAATGCTTGTTTTATATCTACTTTCTTGTGTTTTGTTCCAACTTTGGAGTACTTTCTATACACTTTCTTGGACTAACCTATTAACAACTGCCACAGTGCCAGTTGCCTGTTTTCTGTTATTTTTGGTTCCAGGAAAGTCAGAAAATCGATATTCTCGGAATTGGACCGGACAAAAGCCAAAGTCAATATTTTACCGGAAGACTCACAGAGCCAGAAGACGAGATGGAGAGGGGCCACAGGGTGGCCACACCATATGGTGGCGCGGGCTAGCCCTGGCCGCGCCACCAGGTGGTGTGGGCCCCCTGGCCACCCACCGACCTTGCCTCTTCGCCTATATATTCCTCCCGATACAGAAACCCTAAATCATCCAGCCTCCAGCCACGAAAAGTTCCGCAGTGCCGCCACCACCGAAGGGGAGATTCGAGGGACAGAAAGTCTCTGTTCCGGCACCCTGCCAGGACGGGGAAGTGCCCCCGGAGCCATCTCCATCGACTCCACCACCATCTCCATCGCCGTTGCTGATTCCCATGACGAGGAGGGAGTAATTCTCTCTCGAGGCTAAGGGTTCTACCGGTAGATATGTGTTCATCTCTCTCTATACGTGATCATGAGCTTTGTAATCAAGTAGATCTACCTTGCTACTCAAGTGCTTTAATAGATCTCTGCTCTCCCCATGTGTGTGAAGTTGACAGTGTGCACACCATGGTGGCACTTAGGCTAGAGATTTCAAATACTTGTTATGAGTTATATTTGGAGTTGGATGTCTCTATGAAATTGTGGTGTTTGTTGGAACCATCTAGTACTCAAGGTGATAGTGTGGGGTTATCTAGATGGGAAAAGCGAACTTTGAGGAGTGCTGTTATAGCCCTACCATCGATTAGAGTGTTCAACCGGAGAGTAGTTTAGAGTAGTATCATGAAGATAATATATTTATATGAGAGTGTTCACTAGTGAAAGTATGATACCTAGGCCTTGTTTCTAAGCATTGAAACACCGTTTGCAACTAGATATGTTACATGTTTGCTTGCTTCCATCTTTATTTCAGTTTTCCTTTAGTCTCTTCCACGCCATCAAAGTATTTTCTAGCACCGTTATCTTATATCCATGTCACTTGTATTTCACTATCTCTTCGCCGAACTAATGCACCTATACACCTGACAAGTGTATTGGGTGTGTTAGGGACACAAGAGACTTCTTGTATCTTGATTGCAGGGTTTCTTGAGAGGGAATACCTTTGACCACTTCCTCCCTGAGTTCGATAAACCTTGGGTGATCCACTTAAGGGAAAACTTGTTGCTGTTCTACAAACCTCTGCACTTGGAGACCCAACAACTGTCTACAAGAATAGAAGTGCGTAGACATCAGCGGTCAGCCTAGATATAGAGGAAAAGGGTGGGAAAACATAGCGGGAAGCAGAGAGAAATGGCGGGAAAGCATAGCGCGTGGCTTGATAGCTCTCAGAATAGCGAGAAATATCTTTAGTCTCGGTTAGTGGCTCTAACCGGGACTAAAGGCCCCAGAAATATCTTTAGTCCCAGTTACTAGTTTTAATAGTTAGACTAACTATTTTACAAAACAGAAAAAGCTTTTGGATTATTCAATCAAATTCAAACACTTTTTATGTTAAAAGTTTTATCAAATTCGAAAGTATGCAAAAGATATGATTTAATACATTTCTAATTTAAAATATGCAAAAAATAGTTGTATAACAGATTATGATAATAGATTTAAATTATAGATCTTTTTTCTATTCTTGATATATAATACATAATTTTCTTGATTACAGAATGATAAATATTGATTTTACAATATTTATTAAATTTTTGCATTTAAAACAATTAAAAATATCTCATCAGCTAGTTGCCATGGTAAAGGAGCAACAGAAGCAACTGGACGAAATGCGCCAGCAAGGGGAACCTCATCAGCTGCAGCAAGAAAGTGCTGGCAACCCATCTCAGTGGAGAAGCAGCGTGCCTTTCACGGTGGCCGATTGATGGCTCAATGCACGGCGCCCAGAAAAATGCTGGTGAGGTGTTGATGTAGAGCTCGTTGGAAACCCCAAGAGGAAGGTATGATGAGCACATCAGCAAGTTTCCCTCAGTATGAAACCAAGGTTTAATCGAACCAGTAGGAGCAAGGAAACACCCCAAAGGTATTACTAGCTGAGCTTTGGCAGGGCGCACTACCGGTGCTACTAGCAACGTGGAGACCTGCACAACACAACCACAGAACTTTGTCCCCAACTTGCGATGAGGTTGTCAATCTCACCGTGTTTTGCGGAAACAAAGAATTAAACATATCGAATGGAAAGAAGTAAAAGTTTGCAGAAAGTAAACACAAAGCAGTAAAAGATTATAGATTGAATATAAAAGACAAGGACCGGGATCCATAGTTCACTAGAGGTGGCTCTCCTTAGATAGATAACATGCTGGGTGAACAAATTACAGCGGGGAAATTGACAAACATCGAGAAAGCAATACATGCATATACTAATCATCTTGACTCCTTTGGAACTTGATTGAGCATTACAACATTATACATAGACCGCCATCCAACTACATCTATGACTAATAATCCACCTTCAGATTATCATCCGAACCCCCTCCAGTATTAAGTTGCAAGCAACAGATTATTGCTTTACGAACTGCGTGTAAAGTAAACAATACGATTGTTCTATGAATAAAGGATTATTGTTTTCTCCCTAGTAGCAACAGCACATCTAGTATCTTAGAGATTTCTGTCACTTCCCCAGATTACCAGAGGCATGAACCCACTATCGAGCATAAATACTAACTCTTGGAGTTGCTAGCATCTACTTGGCCAAGGTAGCTACTAACAACGGAAAGCATGCAAGATCACAAATAACAAAGGCATGATAGAATCAATAATCAATCTGAAATAGCATCTCAATATCCATCGGATCCCCGCAAACACAACATGCAGAATTACATATAGATGATCTTGATCATGAACGGAGCTCACAAGATCTAGACATGAAAGCACAAAGGAGTAGAACCAGCCATCTAGCTACTACATGGATCCGTAGTCCAAGGATGAACTACTCACGCATCACACCGGAGACTTGCATGGTGATGAAGAAGGCCTCCAGAGTGAATTCCCCTCTCCGGCAGGGTGCCGGGAAGAGCTTCAGATCCCTCCCGATCTAGGGATGGAGATGACGGCGGCTACAGACTCTTTCATGGATTTTTGATCGGGCCCTTAGGGTTTTCGTCCTAAGGGCAATATATAGGCAGAAGGGAAGACTGAGAGGGTGCCGGGAGCGGCCACACCACCCCCTGGCGTGGGCCAGGCCTGGCCGCGCGGCCAGGTGGTGTGGCCGGCCTCTAGCCCCTCTCCGTCTCGTATTCTGGCACTTGATGACTTCCGGAAAAATAGGCACTTTGGCTTTTGTCCCGTCCAATTCCGAGAATATTCATTCTCTGACTTTCCTAGAACCAAAAACAGCAGAAAACAGGCAACTGACACTATGGCTCTTGTTAATAGGTTAGTCCAAGAAATCATATGAAAAGTACTCCAAAGTTGGAACAAAACACAAGAAAGTGGATAAAACCAAGCATGGAACATCAAAAATTATAGATACATTTGTAATGTATCACCGATCCGATGGATCGCTACCCCGTGGATAATATCACCGAGAAGACAAGTTGTGAGCTACATGTGGGAGTGGGCAACTTATCCTTCAAGGTGGCTATCGGCTTTGCTTTGACCTGTGAACCTAGAGCACTCTGGCATTGATGACATAAAAATGGGGTGAGAAAGTACGCATCCACATCATAGAGATAGATAATATAATTTAAATGCATAAATTTATAAATAAGAAAAGGGATCAAACATTGCAGGTACTTTATTTCCAGAACTCTTATATTTATATAAAAGAACTGTTAATTACATCTCTGTAGAGAAAACCCCTGATTAAGAATTCCAACATATTTATTACATAGCATTACAGCATATGAATACTACAAAATAAATAAAATTCCTCCCCGTTGTCGTCTGCGCTAGCATGGTCGGGGAAGTCTTCAGTTTCGTCGATGCTAATATATGTGTGGCATGATAATGATGATTTGATTTATTTGCAGCATATGACATTCTAATAGTCATATTATCCACTTGTACCAATGTTAATACTACTTAGTGTTCATGTATATAGCATGTTCATGCCTTTGACTATTTTCACCTAGCTCGTTAACCATTGGAGATTTAGTAGCGAGTGTTATTTATACTTTTGATCATATATGGATCTATTTAAATGGTTAACTAACTTGTCCAAAGAGCATGTGCACAATATAGGGCATAACTCTACATGTGATTTCCATATGCATGAGCATGTGTGAAATATAGGGCACAACTCTATTTATGAGTCGATTTTATCATGCATGTGATTTCTATATACATGCATAGGATAGAGAGAATATTTGATTTACTTGGCGACATCAATGTATATAGCATTGCACCAAGCTATAACATATGTGGATGTTATATGGGATTTGATGATGCACTATGATATGTTTAGTGCAAATAACATAGGCTATGATCCTAGTTATCACGGATACATGCACCTATATGAGAGGAGTGCATTGTTTAGTTTTAATCTATATGATATTATCTTATGACATGTAAGTTAATTGCCTACATGCACTTTACTAGTTCCTAAATATGCCACGTAGAACTAGTCAAATATTTATATAATTTTGGGTGTCACGGCAGTATGTATCTTTTAACTCCTAGTTTCTTTTACTATGAGAAACGTAAGTTAATTGATCATATCTCGAATTAACCTACACGCGGTTTTTTTTAATTTTATCCCTTCGTACATGTTAGGGCATACGGAGAAGATATCATTATGGTGCTACTGATCCATTTATGATAGCACTAAGAGCTAGATTTTAGACTTGACTTTATAGAGCCTAAGAGCTCGTATCAAGATTTCTTTCATTTGCATTCTAGACTAGATTCGTGTTTTTAGAGACTCGGCTAACTAGACCTTGTTGCACATTTTAAACTCTACCATGATTTAATGTTAGGGGGCTTAATATTTAAACCAACTCATTGTGGGATAATATATGGAGCATGATATATTTTCTAACATGCAACAAGTTTAATTTCTACTCAGCTTCATTTGTATTAGTAGCATATGAGTAGTACAAAATGCAAGACGATTTTGGCCAGGTATGAGATTTTGGAGCTCTTTGGCTTGTGTTAATGTGAGCAAACCAAAGGCGTGAGTTTAGTGACTTATGAATTTAGAGAAACCTAGCTTGTGTCAATGTGACCAAACCAATTTCCTTTCCTTCTTCTTCTTTCATGCCAAGATCCATCGTATATTAGTCGATATAATTTGGTTCAACTTATGAGTAATCTTTGATAGTCAACATATGACTAACTTCCTATATTTCATGTAGTATCACTTTTGATATACCTTTGTGATTGTATTTTATAGGGTTACCGAACATTTTTTCCACGATAGAATTTTGGAAATTTAGGGTTGCTAGTGATGGCGAGAATTTAGAGCGATATTAGAATGCCCATCGATGAAGTGTGCGTTTAACCTTCTTTTTGTAGTAAGGCAAACCTACTTTAAATATTTATTTTAACATTTAATTATTTTGTCATTTTTTTAATCGACATTCCTTCTTTATATACGAAGACAAAACCAGTGTCAATAAATGCCCCTCGAGGTCTAGATGTGAATACGATTTTTTCCTATTTCGGATCCAGAGCTTGAAAAATATTATGCATATTATTTTTTGACACCTGTCAATGACGTTCAGATAATCATTTTTCTACAACTGGAATATTACCCAGCTATCAAATTTAAAAGTTTTTTTGAGGCCTCGGCTTGGATGGTAACCGGGTCCCTGAATTTTTTTCAACGAACTGACATTGCCGTTAGTATCCCACGGCATAGCAAACAAATATATCTTATCACATCATTTTCTTTGCTTCCCCTATTCTTTCTTCTATCATCTCCTTTCCGCCGAGGAGACGCTTCTGCAACCAAGCGCCAATCTTCGAAAGTTCATTGTTCGCGTTACCTAGCCACTGAGAACGTATGCTTTAGTCAACCGATGAATTTTACTTTTACTCTAGATCTTTAACATGCTGATTATGTGATCCAATCCCCTCCTATTCTTTGGCGCAGGAGAGTCAACGGTGCTTTAATGCGATTGGGAATTTCAGCAAGTGAAGATTTGACTTGGGTTTCCTCTACTGGTTGGTTTTCAGGGACGCATGGTCGCCCCGGCATTCATACGCATCACACACATTGCTTGCGATGCTTTGATTTTGATTTGTTTTCTCTTTTTTTTCTTCAAAAAGGTTGGATCAAGATCTATTGTATACTAGATCGATCTTTACTTATCATATATATACTTTTGCTTTTCGGCTAGGTACCACAATTTCGCGACCTGTCCTCTCTTCTTTTATTTTGTTTTCGAGTAGGATACAGTGGACATGTACGCCAACTTACAACATTACATGATATTTCATTTGAATATGCGTATGTATAATCAAGTATTATTTTCTGGTTTTCCACATTTTAGTTTCATGGTTGGCGGTGCCGGCAAGTATGAACTTGGTCCACCGTACAACCATGGAGACTGTTATACGCTGCAATATCATGTTAGAGATTTTCTCAGATTTTTTATTTGGCCTGTCATACAATTGGTGAACATGATAACACCACATGTTGTTTATTTTGATTTTACGTGACATTGAATCAACTTGATCATAGTTGGCGTCCCGGTAAGCTTATATGCGAGCTTGATCCGATGTACAACTATTGAGAGAACAATCCATAGTATGGGGATTTTTTTTACTTATGCTAGGATTTTTTTTACTCAATCGTCTCTCTTTATGTTGTAGAGAATATTGAACACTTGTCCGCATATAGTTGCTTATAAAGCTAGGTAATATACCATCACCTTCTGTTTAGTTTAAGCTAAGCATTCATTTTACACGAATTTCATTGTAATTTTCGTTTTCTTGTAGTGCTTTGTAATGTCATACGTTTCTTTTAATGCCAAGGTCCTTTTTGCTAAAAAGCATTCCTTTTACAGATATATGGTATCATACTTACTATATGCATTTTTGTACATATAGATGGCGCATGATCCAACGTCTGCTCCTTCGAATGAATTATCAATATGTCAGCTTGCTGGGCGACTCTTGTATGAGCTTGCCACTAGAGCTGGCCAGTCCGGTGATCAGACAGGAAGTGCAAATACACGGGCATTTGATGCGTCACCCTCGTGGCTGGAATTGTGGGACTAGCTTTAATGATTTTTGTTCTATCCATTCACCAATTACTCTAAATATGATCCCAAAGCCTACACCTTAGGAACCAGGATGGTACAAGATGGCTTAGGTTGGGACGGTCATATAATCGAATATGTCCTTGCCTCCGAGGCTATGTTGAGTGGGGCGTTTCTGTTTTGGACCATGGTGCTATTTTTCATAGGCTAATATGAGCCATTTATTCCAAATTAAATGCATTGTTTATGCCTTGAGCTATAGAGGCATGGTGCGTGTAATTTCAGTGTTCTATGTTTTATGCTTACCAAGGTAAAGTTGTATTTACCTTCCTATTAGGTGTAAAGTTTTCGAAACTTTTTTTTATGTTTCTTGATACCGTAGGTTAGACTCATAAGTTATTGGAGTAATATTTTGATATCACAGTTTAGACTCATGAGTTATTAGAGTAATATATATTTTAACATCACTATTTATACTCGTAAGTTCTTGGATTAATATTTCCGTATTGTCACAGTTTATACTCGTAAGTTATTGGAGTATTTTTTGTTCCCCAGTTTATATTCATGAGGGTATGGAGTGCATTTTGCTCTTTTTTATATGGTACAATCAGTTATACTCGTGATTGCTAGGATTTTTCTTTAGTGTTCCCCAGTTTATACTCTTGAGGGTATGAAATGAATTTTTTGTTATATATGCCCTAGTTTATACTCTTAAAGACATGGAGTCATTTTATTTCTTATATATGCCCCAGTCTATACTCATGAGGGCGTTGAGTAAATATTATTTTATATATGCCCTATTTTATACTCATGATGGAATGGAGTAATTTCCCTTTTGTATGTGCCCCGGTTTATATTTGTGAGGGTATGGAGTCACCTCTTAAGATGACATAGTTTACACTCGTAATGTTTTGGAGTGATCCTTTTGTTTCACACAGTTTATACTCATAAGATTTTGGAGTATTTTTTTAATGTAGCATACTTTATACTCATAAGTATTTAGAGTAGTGTTTAATATAGCATAGTTTATACTCATAAGGTTTGGGAGTATTTTTTAATATGGCAAAGTTTATACTCCATAGGGTTTGAAGTGCCTTTTTAATTTATCACAGTTTATACTCATAAGATGTTGGAGTATAGCTTAATATCACACAGTTTATAATCATAAGATGTTGGAGTAATCATAGTTTATACTCATAAGATGCTAGAGTATTTTATTTCGCATAGTATATACTCATACAATTTTCGAGTATTCATTTAACGTGACATAGTTTATACTTATAAGTATTTTGGAGTATTCTTCTATATGACACACTTTATACTCATAAGATTTTTTGGAGTATTTTACTTCACATAGTATACACTCATAAGATTTTAGAGTCTTCATCTAACATGACATAGTTTATACTCATAAGTACTTTGGAGTATTCTTTTAATATGACACAATTTATACTCATAAGGGTTTGGAGTGATTATATGTCATCTAAGTTTATACTCGTAAGATCTTGGAGTAACTTTCTATTTATTGTTGGCAGTTTATACTCTTGCAGTATTGGAGTATACATGATGTCAACAGTTTATACTCGTAATACTTTGGAGTAATTTATTAATTTATGGCTAGCAGTTTGTACTCTTATAGCTTTGGAACATGCATGATGTTCATACTTTATACTCATAATACTTGGAGTTTTTTTAATTTCAAATATTTTTATTTACATGACATGGCCGAAGGTTTATACTCCTACAACCTTGGAATATGTATGGTGTCAACAGTTTATACTCGTAAGATGTTGGAGTGATTTTTTGTTTATGGCTAGCAATTTACACTCTTACGACCTTGGAATATTTATGGTGTTAATAGTTTATACTCGTAAGACTTTGGAGTGGTTATTTCACGTAATATAATATGCTTGAAGTCAATAGTTTATACTCATAAGACTATGGAGTGGTTTTTTGTTTATAGATGCCAGTCTATACTCTTGCAACCTTGGAGTATGCATGATGTCCATAGTTTATACTCATAAGATTTGGAGTGATTTTTTCGTTATTTGTGGACGACAGTTTACTCTCTTGCATCCTTGGAGTATTTACAGTGTCAATAGTTTATACTCGTAAGACTTGGAGCTTTTTATTTCAAATAATTTTATTTACATGACATGACCAAAGGTTCATACTCCTTCAACCTTGAAGTATGTATGATATCAACAGTTTATACTCGTAAGGCTTTGGAGTGCTTTTCGATATCAACATAGTTTATACTCATAAGATGTTGGAGTAATCTTTAAGATTATCATAGTTTAAACTCATAAGATATTGGAGTATTTTTTATATCGGATCACAGTTTATACTCATAAGATGTTGGAGTAGTTGTTCTTTAATATTGTCATAGTTTATACTCATAAGATGTTGGAGTGATCATAGTTTATATTCATAAGATGTTAGATCATAATTATACTCATAAGATGTTGGAGTTACTCTTTCATACAATCACAGTTTATGCTCGTAAGATTTTGGAGTATTTATTTAACATGGCATAGTTTATACTCATAAGGATTTGGAGTATTTTTGTATATCATCGCAACTAATAATTTGAAGTACTTTATTTGACATAGTATATGTTCGATTCCCGAGTTTTCATGACAAAGTTTATACTCATAAGTATTTTGGAGTATTTCTATAATATGACATGGTTTATACCCATAAAGATTTGGAGTATTTCTTTGTATGGCATAGTTTATACTCATATGGATTTGGAGTATTTTATTTGACATGGTATATATATACTCTTAAGATTCTCGAGTATTGATGACATAGTTTGTACTCATAAGTATTTTCGCGTAATTTTTCATTTATGACTATAATTTATACTCTTACAGTCTTGGAGTGTATATGATGTCGACAGCTTATACTCGTAAGACTTTGAAGTGATTATTTTTTTGTGATCATGAAATATCTTTATATTCTCAAGGTTCATACAGTTTCACAACTGCCAATTCTTCTCTTGTATCAACATGCACGCATGTCTTGTAGTTATGACAAAAATTATCAATGAAAACTCAACATTTTCATTGGGTTCATTCTTTTAAAATCATAAGCACTTAAAAAACATGATAAACCTATTTAAATGATCTTGTTAATGCTCTGGTTTCACGATAATATCATCGTCAATAATAGAGTTATCTGTGCAAGCCCTTGCCATCACATAATGGTGGAGATATCATACTACATTTTTTGATTACTTCGTACATTTTGGTATGTCTACAACACCTTTCTTAAAATACCAAACTCAAATCCAAGTATTTTAATGGGACCTAGATAACCGGTAATATTGAAATGCCACCTGAAAACTTTGAAGCTCACGCACACATCCATGCATGTATACTTGATCTTCTAATGGTTCAGGTTGGATTTTTCCCACGGGCTCATACTAAGACTCTTGTCTTTGTTGAGTTTTATTTTTTTCGCACCTTCTTTTCTAGCTTTTGTGACGACACCAATTGGCCTTCTTTGTGACCACGAACTTTGATACCAAGTTGTTGCAAGTTGACAACATTCATGGAACCCAAGTTATAAAACTCGAGGCTTTTTATGTCATTATCGATGGTTGCTCCCGCAAATTGGATTTTGTCGTTGGTGATGAACCGACATAGGAGTGGAGGGATAGAACCCCGTGCATGACCTTGATATATCTAGTAAACTAAGTAATGTTACCCACACGAAGTTGTAAAATGGCAGCGCACTGGGCCTCTTCGTTTGGGAGAGTAGCTTGATCCTCAAGCAAGAGCTTTCGCGACTCTTTTTTGTGGATATATATATCTAGTATACCCACAATCAAGGCCCATGCCACAATGGCATGGTTTAGATATTTTTCCAAATGAACTTGATATAGCCAATGACCACTAAATGGTTACTAGTCACTGTTTCCTTAACCATAAGGCTACCCTTGCTGACACAGAAATGGCGATCCAAGGGGTTGTTTTTCATATTCTTGGATAAGTGGATACAGATCCCACCAACTATAACACGGTGGTATTCGATATTATGGATATTGTTGTACTTGATTATATGAACCCTCGAAGGATTCATGTACCACATACGATTGTGATGGTGACAAGGGATTTGACAACTCCATTGTAAAGTTAACATGACCAATTTAATAATCATGATAACACGTGTACATTACTCCAGAGCATTCTTCGATGGCTTCATGGACCATTGAAGGAACAAACTCTAGAGAATCTAGTTTGAATTTTTTTCTGACCATTGAGGGGTTTTCCTATAGAAGACAACACTTGAGGCGATATGGCCACAACGTCAACTTCTTTTCTAGTTTGCTTGCTTTGGCGTTTATGCACCACCCTCCCTATTTCTTTGCAGTCTAGTAGCGGAAATTCATATATGTTGAATATCGCTACTTCTCCCTCTTTCTAGGAATAATAGTAGGGTGATTGCCCCACTTATACAACTTTCCCTTCTATGTATGGCACCGGAGCTAGAATCACGGCGCCACGAGCATATGCTTTTTATTTTGCTTGGATGGCTTTGCAAGGACACAAGTGTACCCCTCCATTAATGCAAATGCCTTGTTTTTCTCGGTCTTTCTTAGTTGGTGTGGATTGGTAAGCACTACTTAGTGAATTTTGTCTTAGTAATGTCATGAAAGGTCCTATTGGCACATCAAACCAAACAAACCCAACATAGATAGTAGCAAATTGTTGGACTTGTCCCTCCATGCCATAAAAATGGAGGAGCAATATATTAGTCCTCTTGAATTTAGATATATGGGGGAATATATTATAGGAATACATATGTTGTATGCTATGTTGGAATTTCAAAGATGAGGGGAGAAATATGTCCCACCGGGCGTGCCAGAATCTGATGACGGGAAAATGGGGCGAGAAAGTACGCGTCCACATCATAGAGACAGATAATATAATTTAAATGCATAAATTCATGAATAAGAAAAGGGATCAAATATTGCAGGTACTTTATTTCTAGAACTCTTATATTTATATAAAAGAACTGTTAATTACATTTCCATAGAGAAAACCCCTCATTAAGAATTCTAACATATCTATTACATAGCATTACAACATATGGATACTACAAAATAAATAAAAGTCCTCCCCATTGTCATCTGCGCCAGCATGGTCGGGGAAGTCTTCAGTTTTGTCGATGCTAATATATGTGTGGCATGATAATGATGGTTTGATTTATTTGCAGCATATGACATTTTAATAGCCATATTATCCACTTGTACCAATGTTAATACTACTTAGTGTTCATGTATATAGCATGTTCATGCCTTTGGCTATTTTCACCTAGCTCGTTAACCATTGGAGATTTAGTAGTGAGTGGTATTTATACTTTTGATCATATACAGATCTATTTAAATGGTTAACTAACTTGTCCAAAGAGCATGTGCGCAATATAGGGCATAACTCTGCATGTGATTTCCATATGCATGAGCATGTGTGAAATATAGGGCACAACTCTATTTATGAGTCGATTTTATCATGCATGTGATTTCTATATGCATGCATGGGATGGAGAGAATATTTGATTTACTTGACGACATCAATGTATATAGCATTGCGCCAAGCTATAACATATGTGGATGTTATATGGGATTTGATGATGCACTATGTTATATTCAGTGCAAATAACATAGGCTATGATCCTAGTTATCACGGATACATGCACCTATATGAAAGGAGTGAATTGTTTAGTTTTAATCTATATGAGATTATCTTATGACATGTAAGTTAATTGCCTACATGTACTTTACTAGTTCCTAAATATGCCACGTAGAACTAGTCAAATATTTATATGATTTTGGGTGTCACGGGAGTATGTATCTTTTAACTCCTAGTTTCTTTTACTATGAGAAATGTAAGTTAATTGATCATATCTCGAATTAACCTACATGTAGATTTGTTTAATTTTATCCCTTCATACATGTTAGGGCATACGGAGAAGATAGCATTATGGTGTTGCTGATCCATTTATGATAGCAGTAAGAGCTAGATTTTAGACTTGACTTTATAGACCATAAGAGCTCGTATCAAGATTTCTTTCATTTGCATTCTAGACTAGATTCATCTTTTTAGAGACTCAGCTAACTAGACCTTGTTGCACATTTTAAACTCTACCATGATTTAATATTAGGGGGCTTAAAATTTAAACCAACTCATTGTGGGATAATATATGGAGCATGATATATTTTCTAACATGCAGCAAGTTTAATTTCTTCTCAACTTCATTTGTATTAGTAGCATATGAGTAGTATAAAATGCAAGACGATTTTGGCTAGGCATGAGATTTTGGAGCTCTTTGGCTTGGGTCAATGTGAGCAAACCAAAGGCATGAGTTTAGTGACTTATAAATTTAGAGAAACCTGCCTTGTGTCAACGTGACCAAACCAATTTCTCTTACCTTCTTCTTCTTTCATGCCAAGATCCATCGTATATTAGCCAATATAATTTGGTTCAACTGATGAGTAATCTTTGATAGTCAACATATGACTAACTTCCTATATTTCATGTAGTATCACTTTTGATATACCTTTGTGATTGTATTTTATAGGGTTTCCGAACATTTTGCCACGGTAGAATTTTGGAAATTTAGGGTTGCTAGTGATGGCGAGAATTTAGAGCGATATTAGAATGCCCGTCGATGAAGTGTGCGTTTAACCTTCTTTTTGTAGTAAGGCAAACCTAGTTTAAATATTCATTTTAACATTTAATTAATTTGTCATTTTTTTAATCGACATTCCTTCTTTATATTTGAAGACAAAACAAGTGTCAACAGGCATGGCAATGAGATTCCAGATGGCTTTGCTCGTGTCGGGTGGATGAAGTGTTACCACAATATGAATCACCGGATCTTGAAATCCCTAGAGCTGAAGAGGAGAGAACACTAGGAGAAGTCGAGGGTGGTATCATTCTATGGAGCAAGAAATACATCGTGTTTCCAGGCTCGGTGCCGAGGCCACCATTGTCTCCTCTGAGTCGCAGCTCACCACCTCCAAGTCCACATGATGAGGAGAGGGATGACGACAACCATAGCACGAGTCCACCACCACGTCAGCCGACTCTGTCGCCACATCAGGCGACTCTGGCACCGCGTTAGCTGACTCCACTGCCGCTTCAGGCGACTCGAAAGGTCATCGCTCGGTCAACTCGTGTTATTACTCAAAAGAAAGGTAAAAGGGCGAAGAAAACCCCACCCCTCCTGAGAAGTAACCTTATGAGATGACTGATGAGAAAACGAAAGCGATCAGCGGCGCAACAGTGGAAGCCTTTTTTGAAAAGAAAAAGGCCGAGCCAAAGCAGATATTTCCTCCTAAAGTCAAAAAGTGGGATAAGAGTTTCATTGAACAACCATCATAATATGATATAAATAAGATAGATGACTACACACGTTGTCTAATGTACATTCTCTATACTAGGAAGAACATAAGTAGTACTGCAAACGAGAAAAGAGACGTTGCCCAACTCGGTGAATAGACAAACCAATCGATTCCCCAGCTCAAGGTGTTACCCAGTGTTTATCAGGATATTAGTGTTGATCAAGCAGATGACTTTGCTAGAATTGTTAGTATTAGTGTTGATCAAGCTCTAGGCGGACATGTCGTCGTACAAACGGAAATAGCATGGAAATATGAATACGGGAAGAATCAAGTCAGACCTAAAGAGATCGCGTATCTACTAACACAAATGTGAAGACTACATGACTGGTACATGTAAATCACAAAGGAAAAGGGCCTAATACTGCTTGCGAAAGTTATAAAAGAGCATTTCAATGGTGTAGACGAGATCCAAATCTATCTTGAGGAACTCTATATGTTATTCAGACAAGACGCCCTCGACTTGAGTCTCGCCAGTTCCTATTGTATGTATGTGATTCATTTATTTCTATGATAAGTCTCTAACTCTACTTGTTCATTACCTGTAATTATTCTCACTGCGCTATTATGCATAATGAAGAGCGAGGAATGTGAACTAAAGGGAATCTTTGACACTGCGTTTATCGGTCCACGCCAAGTTAATGAACGATTGCTAAATGAATACCCCACGGAAACGTAGCATAACTTACTAAGGTACCTAGAGAGGCAAAATTATAAAAAGAGAATATTGTTTCCTTACAACTTTAGGTAAGAGTATTATTGTCTTGTACATATTCAATTTTGCTTACTCGATGTTAACTATAACTGATGAGTTACTCCCGTATATAAACATGCGTAGCTTACATTACATTCTGCTAATCATTAAAGTTGACGCTGGAAGAGTTGAAATCAAGGAATCACTGAATAAAGAACGAAATGAGTACCAAATGATTATAGATATGCTCCAGAGGTAATTTCAGTCATTATCGCACTATATCGGTCTCATGCGTTCATTTTCCTAAGATATCAAGTAACTAATAACTCATTTATTCATTGGTCGGGCAGGGTTTGGAAAGAATTCACCAACAGGATGATATGTGCTTTTAAAGATCAGCTTAATTTCATCCGGTCAAGGTAAGTAGTACTAGCTAGGTCTGCACATCTCTTTAATTCTAGTTTCAATACCATTATATCATGCTTGATTATTATTTGGTTGAATTCTATTCTCGTAAAGTGCGAGAGGCAACCACGAGGGACTAATTTGTGTGGATACTTCGTTTGCGAGTACATTCGCTCGGAGGTCAGTGAGCGGGATAGAGCAAAATTTCTAGATGTAAGTGAAAAATATATTCACAATTTGATTTTATTACCATCAATTGAGCTGAGAGTCATTCATAATATTTGTTATGACGATTGATATTCATATTGATCTCCTTCTTTTATATATAGTTGGAAAGAATCTGGGAGAGACTCCAACCGAGGGAGCGCCTAGTAGAAATCAAAAGGAATTGGCGGGATTTTTGGTTGAACATGTCATAGAACCAAGGGGAAATTCCATGTCTTGTGATTTAGTGATCTCTATGTAATCGAATAGACGGGCTCTAGTCCCGGTTATGATCTCCATGTAACCAAATTGTGTATATATGTATGCTCATGAGACAAGTTATATTATATATGCATCAAAATGCCATGGGATTAATGATCTTCATGCACCAAATTGTATATAAAAATGAAAAAGAATTGAGAATGAAAAACCCCTAAATCGTGCCGCGGCATAGAAAATACCCGATTCTCTGCCGCGACATGGAAGTTTTAGTTCCGGGTCATGTTACGATCCGGGACTAGAGGTCCTCCCGCCCGACGCATTGCGGTTGCCACTTGAGTGGACTCTAGTCACGGTTCATAACAGAACCCTCTAGAACCAAGACTAGAGGTTTGTTCTCCACTAGTGCGATAAATGGGCCGTGAATGAGGCAGATGAGCTCTAGGGTCAACATGGACAAGAGGGGTGGGCGTGAAAAATGACTAGCTAGCGGCGATAGAGTGAGACAACATGTGCGATTGTGCACCATGCGGGGAGGTTTGGGAATTTAACGTTCTAATGAAGGTTTTGACAATATGTGTGGGGAACTTGGTCATGTGGAACCACATGTCCAGATTCGGATCTACTCCCTCTGTTTCAAAATATAAGATGTTTTAGCTTTATGAAAGGAGTGTACCTAGACTCCTTTTAGTGTGTAGGTTTATGAACCTACCACTAGTAGAAAGAGGGCCTTTGGTCCAGCGGCCAAATTCCATTGGTTCCGGTTCGTTTCCGTAATCAGGACCAATGCCAGGCACCGGTCTCGGTTCATGCCGCTAGGGCATTGGTCTCGGTTCATCTATAAGCATTGGTCCCGGTTTGTGGCACGAACCGGGACCAATGACCCCGTGACGCACACGTGGCTCTCTGCGAGGCATTGGTCCCGGTTCATGCCAAGAACCGGGACCAAAAACCCGGCGACGGTCAGCAGTCCAGGATTTAATGTAAAAAAAAATTGCGGGTAAGGAATTAATGTAAATTAATTTGGCGCAGAAATTAATTCGAGGTAGAAATTGAATTGATCACTATTTTTGAACAAATCTTTCACGAATTAATCGAGACAAAGGTCTAAATTGAGACATTTTATTATTCGACCACAAATTTTTCCATACAAATAAAGATGCGACTTTATAAATTTCTAGTCGACAACACTTCCGCTACCGCTGTCCTCCGTGCCGCCGGCTTCCTCGTCGTCGTCGGACGAAATCTCCACGATTTCGGCGTTGTTCGGGAGACGGAGCTCGTCTGCGTGCATAGCGGCGTTGATGGAGGTGTAGATGGTCCGTCCAGGGACGGACCAGAACAACTCCCGCCCTTCTTGGTTGCGGCGATCCAGGTGCACCAGGCGCCCGTCCATGAAACGGTTGCCAAGCTTGGCCTTCCGCTCCTTCTTGAACAGCCGGGGCCAATACTCGCTGCCCGCCGCGTACCGGGGGGCAACGCCCTAATACACACGGGCAGTTGGCGGCGAGGCTCCGCGATGACGTACTCCATCTTGTATCCGTGGGGGTTGAGGAGCGGAGCCACCGGCACACCCCCCTCACTGATGCAAAATCCGACGGGAAGGGTCGCGCGCGGCGGCGTGAGGATGCCGTAGATCGCAAACTGCGCCGCCTCGTAGTGGTTGAGCGTGGGCACCTCCATGACGGCGCGGTGGTGATTGGAGAGGGAGGGGAGGCAAAACGACGGCGCGGTGGAGAGGCAAAGTGGTGGGGTGGAGAGGGACTGCAGAGAGGCAGAGGCGATGGAGAAAGCGAGCGTTGTGGCCTCATGTTTATGCACGGGGACGACGAAGCGATGAAGGCATTGGTCCCGGTTATTGCCACGACCCGGGACCAAAGCCCCTCCCGCGCGACACGTGGCGGCCCAGCAGCGCGCCCCCCACCGAAGTCATTGGTCCCGGGTCGTGCCATCAACCAGGACCAATGACCTGGGTGGGGTGCGAGCTGCTGGGCCGCCACGTGTCGCGCGGGAGGGGCTTTGGTCCCGGGTCGTGGCAATAACCGGGACCAAAACCCCTCCCCTGGCTATATATAAGTCTAGCCCTTTGCCCACCAAATTTTGCTGGATTGTGTGTGAGGAGTGGGTGCTAGCTTTTTTTTTCTTTGATTGCACACAAGGTGTTCGACGAAATGTCCGAGCCACAATTTAGTTTGCACAACACGGTATCCTCGGCTGAGGTTAGCAATCTTATCTTCTTTATCTGTAACTGATACAAAAATATTGCATATGTCCATGTAGGGTGGTCATTTCACTATTCACGATGTTATTGTAATGGTTAATTATTATGACGCAGATCGATGCACGGATGCGATGGATATATGGCGACTGACGCCATTCTGATTTTATTGCAGGCCTCCATAAATTTATCGATTTGGCTAAGGCAAACAAAGTGGATAATTTTATGCCTTGTCCCTGCATCGACTGTCGGAACGTGGCGGAGCACTCTGCCCCGAGAATCCTTCAAAGCCATCTGCTTCGGATAGGTTTCATGCCCGGATATTATTGTTGGGCCATGCACGGAGAAAGAGGGGTTAGGGTGGAAGAAAATGAAGAAGAGGAGGAGGATGACAACTATCCTATGTCCCCTGAAGAATACGGTGATACTGCAATGGAATACAATGAAGAAGAGGGAGGCGGCAATGAAGAAGAAGAACGGGCATCAGATGAGCCCGCTGATGGTCTTGGTCGGGTCATTTCTGATGCAAAGCAACAATGTGATACAGAAAGGGAGTAGCTTAAGTTGGAGGCCATGCAAAAGGATCACAAAAAGTTGTTGTACCCAAATTGCGAAGATGGCAGCACAAAGCTCGGTACCACACTTGAACTACTGAAATGGAAGGCAGAGACTGGCTTATCTGACAAGGGATTTGAGAAGTTACTGAAAATATGTTGGGTCCGCAGCATAGAAAACAAAAAATTCCTACGGTGTGAACTACACGCCAAGATCTATCTACTAGGTACAAAGCAAACGGGTGGACATACATCCATGGAGAACTTACCCTCGAAGACAACGAGCTTTGTTAACGAGTAGGAACTCGTGGTTGATGTAGTCGTACACTTGCCGATCTCAAGATCGTGAGGAAGTTCGAGCGCCACAACTCAGCAGCGCATCCGCACTCGCACACACGTTCAAGCCACTGGACAACCTCCACCTCCTCGCTCCAGCGATCCAAATGAAGCGACAACTCCTTCCGCATTTAAATGCCACCGGGAACATGTATCTCGCTAATCCGAGACCATGGGGGAATAATTCTAGAGGGGGAGAGAGATCCTTCACAAGGAGGTGTGAGGATGAAGGAGGGAATGGGTGCCTTTTATAGGAGGAGGGGGGTACCCCCTCTCTCCATGGCCGGCGCATGGGGGGGTGACCCCTCACCTCCCCCATTCATGTGGTGGTAACTCCTCCACATTAAAATGCCTCTTCACATTCGCTTTTAAAGTCTCCACTTTAAATGCATTAAGTTTCTCCAAATTTAATGCTCTCTCATTTAATAAAACTCTTTTATTAAATTTATTCAGAATTTTGTTAATTACTTTAATTAAAAAACATTCACATATAGCCCCTTGCAATATTTCAATATCTCATGCAGAACCACCTTCTGCAATTTCACCCGAAACAATTTCCGGTTTCTATTGAAACAATTCCTGCGCTTTGCAATTCTTTCGTCTGAAACATATGTGATCCAAAATGGTGTTCGGTAACTCTTAAGTGTGCCACCCTACGATTCGCGAATAATGCAGACATGATCGAGACCCTTCTCCGATCAATAATCAGCAGCGGGACCTGGAGATCTGTACTGACTCCTACACATTCAACGATGACTCCTGTGATCGTGAGAACCTTTAACGCTTGTAACTAAATCCCTCTGTCTCTCGATATATTACATGTCCGAGATTTGATCATCGGTATCTCCATACCTAGTTTGATCTCGTTACCGACATGCACTCTTTTCTCGTTCCCGTGATATAACATTCTAGTGATCACATCACTTGCTTGCAAGCTATCCTAATGTGATATCACCGAGAGGGCCCAGAGTATATCTATCCGTCATCTGGATTGACAAATTCCACTCTTGATCCATGAGCCTCAACATAACACCTTCGTAGCACTGAACCCATCTTTATAGTCACCCTGTTACGGTGTGACGTTTGATGTTATCAAGATACTCTTCCGGTGTTAGCAATTAACATGATCTCATGGTCTAAGGATAAAGATTACTTCGTATGATGTTATAGCAATATAAACACAATGACTTGATCGTAATGCTATACTTTGGATGAATGTTTATCACATCATTCCACTAATGGTGTGACCTTGTTATTAACAACATCCAATGTCCATGATCAGGAAACCTTGATCATCTTGTTAATTAACAAGCTAGTCTATAAGAGAGGCATGACTAGGAACCCTTTTTGTTTATTAAACACACATGTATTGATGTTTACTATCAATACAATTATAGCATGTAAAATAAACATCTATCATATACAAGGAATACATAATAACAACTTTATTATTGCCTCTCAGGGCATATTTCCTTCAAAATAATGAAGCCGAAGCTTCCAAAGGATAACGAGCTTCTCGAGACAACGTACGAAGCAAAGAAGACTATCTGCCCTCTAGGATTAGATGTGGAGAAGATACATGCATGCATTAATGACTGTATCCTGTACCGCGGTGAGAAGTACGAGAATATGGATAAATGCCCGGTATGCAATGCATGTCGATACAAGATCAGACAAGATGACCCTGGTGATGTTGAGGGCGATGAAGAGCCCTCCAGGAAGAGGGTTCCTGCTAAGGTTATGTGGTATGCTCCTATAATACCACGGTTGAAACGTCTGTTCAGAAATAAAGAGCATGCTAGGTTGTTGCGATGGCACAAAGAAGAGCGTAAGAAAGACGGGAAACTGAGACACCCTGCCGATGGGTCGCAGTGGAGAAACATTGAGAGAAAGTACTCGAACTTTTCAGGTGACGCGAGGAACTTATGGTTTGGTCTAAGTACAGACGGCATGAATCCTTTTGGGGAGCAGAGCTGTAGTCACACACTGGCGGTGACTCTATGTATCTACAACCTTCCTCCTTGGTTGTGCATGAAGCGGAAGTTCATTATGATGACAGTGCTCATCCAAGGACCGAAGCAACCCAGCAACAACATTGATGTGTACCTAAGGCCATTAGTCGATGAACTTTTGCAGTTGTGGGCAGAACCAGGTGTAAAGGTGTGGGATGAGCACAAACAGGAGCCATTTGACCTACGAGCGTTGTTGTTCGTAACCATCAATGATTGGCCTGCTCTTAGTAACATTTCAGGACAGTCAAACAAGGGATACAATGCATGCACGCACTGTTTAGATAATACTAAAGGTACATATTTGGATAAATGTAAGAAGGTTGTGTACCTGGGGTGTCGTAAATTTCTTCTGACCAATCATCAAGTAAGAAAGAAAGGCAAGAATTTCAACGGTGAGGCAGATTACCGGAAGAAGCCTAAGCTCCCTAAAGGTGCTGATGTATTTGGTATGGTGAAGGACCTAGAAGTAATCTTTGGAAAGGGTCCTGGCGGTCAATCTGTTCCGAAAGACCCCATTACCGGACAGACGGCCATGTGGAAAAAGAAATCTATATTTTGGGAGCTTAAGTATTGGAAAGACCTAGAGGTCCGTTCTTCAATCGACGTGATGCACGTGACGAAGAATTTTTGTGTGAACCTGCTAGGCTTCCTGGGCGTGTATGGGAAGACAAAAGATACACCAGAAGCACGGGAGGACCAGCAATGTATCAAAGACCCATAAAACAAGCATACTGATAAAGGACGTAAATACTTAAGTAGCTACGCTCTTACCAAAGCAGAGAAGGAAATCTTTTTTGAAGTCCTTTACAGTATCAAGGTCCCGGCTGGCTTCTCGTCAAATATAAAGGGAATAATAAATATGGCAGAGAAAAAATTTCAGAACCTGAAGTCTCATGATTGCCACGTGATTATGACACAGTTGCTTCCGGTTGCATTGAGAGGGCTTCTACCGGAAAATGTTCGATTAGCCATTGTGAAGCTATGTGCATTCCTCAATGCAATATCTCAGAAGGTAATCGATCGAGAAAGTCTGGAAAGGCTACAGAAGGATGTGGTCCAATGTCTTGTCAGTTTTGAGTTGGTGTTCCCCCCGTCCTTCTTCAATATTATGACGCATCTCTTAGTTCACCTAGTCGATGAGATTTACATTCTCGGTCCTGTATTTCTGCACAATATGTTCCCCTTCGAGAGGTTCATGGGAGTCTTAAAAAAATATGTTCGTAACCGTGCTAGGCCAGAAGGAAGCATCTCCAAGGGCTATGGAACAGAGGAGGTCATTGGGTTCTGTGTAGACTTTCTTCCTGACCTTAAGCCGATTGGTGTTCCTGAATCACGGTATGAGGGGAGACTGAGTGGAAAAGGCACGCTAGAAAAGAAAGCAATGATATTTAGGGACAGACATTCTTTGAATCAAGCACACTACATAGTTCTCCAAAGTTCTACCTTCGTGGCTCCGTATATCGAGGAACACATGAATGTTGTACGCTCCAAGTTCTCGGGGAAGGATGACTACTGGATTAAAAAAAATCACATGCAGACTTTCAGCACTTGGTTGCAATTACATCTCATAAATGCCACCACTATTGGAGATCAGCTCTACTTGTTGGCCGCGACACCATCTGCGACTGTATTGACTTTCCAAGGGTACGAGATAAATAGGAATATATTTTACACGATTGCCCAAGATAAAAAGAGCACCAACCAAAACAGTGGTGTCCGCTTTGATGCAACATGCGAGAATGGGAAAAAGGACACATACTATGGTTACATAGAGGAGATATGGGAACTTGACTATGGACCTACTTTTAAGGTCCCATTGTTTCGGTGCAGTTGGGTCAACATGAATGGAGAAGGGGTAAAGGTAGACAGCTGTACGGAATGACAACAGTGGATCTCAAGAATCTTGGTTCTGAGATTTAACCATTCGTCCTAGCCAATGATGTGGCTCAGGTTTTTTATGTGAAGGACATGTCCTCTAGACCGCAAAAAAGAAAAAATAAGGAAACGAATACATCAGACGATCAGCCCCGGCGTCACATAGTTCTTTCAGGTAAAAGAAACATCACGGGAGTCGAGGAAAAGACAGACATATCAGTAGATTATGATAAGTTTGATGAAATTCCGCCCTTCACCGTGAAAACTGACCCAAGCATCCCGTTAAGCAAAGAAGATGCTCCATGGTTACGGCCTAAGAAGCAATCATAGGCAAGGGATCGACATACGCAACGAAGGATTCATATCCTAAACCCTAAACCCTATGTAAATCTATGTAATGTATGGAAACTTTATGTGATGTATGGAAACTTTATGTGATGTATCGAAACTTTATGTGATGGAGTCTTTCACGGGCTTGCAGGGAAATTTTTCCGAGGCGGAGCTTCTGAAGATGTCGTAGGGCGTGTGCACCAACGACATCTTCGAGAAGCTCTGTCACGGGAGATTTCTCAACCCTTTCCCCAACACTGTTAGAGGAGATGGAGTCTTTCACGGGCTTGCAGGGAAATTTTTCCGAGGCGGAGCTTCCGAAGATGTCGTAGGGCGTGTGCACCAACGACATCTTCGAGAAGCTCCGCCACGGGAGATTTCCCAACCCTTCCCCAACACTGTTAGAGGAGATGGAGTCTTTCACGGGCTTGCAGGGAAATTTTCGAGGCGGAGCTTCCGAAGATGCCGTAGGGCTTGTGCACCAAGGACATCTTCGAGAAGCTCCGCCACGGGAGATTTCCCAACCCTCCATCCATGGGGATGAAACTCTCTCTACCTATGTTGGCTTGTTGAGCTGCTTGCCATGGTGTATCGATGGTCCTTTTATAGGCACGGCGCCGCTTCTACTTTGCCTTGTTCCTCCGACAGGGCGTCGTGCGCTACATGCTTTATCTCATCAGGCAGTGTGTCCACCCACACGTCCTTATCCCGCCGACAGCTTTAGTCTCGGTTGCACCCACCAGCCGGGACTAAAGGTTACCCACACATCCTTATCCTGCCGACAGCTTTAGTCTCGGTTGCACCCACCAGCCGGGACTAAAGGTTACCCACGCGTCCTTATCCCACCGGCATCTTTAGTCTCGGTTGCACCCACCGGCCGGGACTAAAGGTTACCCACGCGTCCTTATCCCACCGACAGCTTTAGTCTCGGTTGCACCCACCAGCCGGGACTAAAGGTTACCCACGCGTCTTTATCCCACCGACAACTTTAGTCTCGGTTGCACCCACCAGCCGGGACTAAAGGTTACCCACGCATCCTTATCCCACCGGCATCTTTAGTCTCGGTTGCACCCACTAGCCGGGACTAAAGCTACCCACGCGTCCTTATCCCACCGACAGCTTTAGTCTCAGTTGCACCCACCAGTCGGGACTAAAGGTTACCCACCCGTCCTTACCCCACCGACAGCTTTAGTCTTGGTTGCACCCACCAGCTAGGACTAAAGGTTACCCACGCGTCCTTATCCCATCGGCATCTTTAGTCTCGGTTGCACCCACCAGCCGGGACTAAAGGTTACCCACGCGTCCTTATCCCACCGACAGCTTTAGTCTCGGTTGCACCCACCAGCCGGGACTAAAGGTTACCCACGCGTCCTTATCCCACCGGCATCTTTAGTCTCGGTTGCACCCACCAGCCGGGACTAAAGGTTACCCACGCGTCCTTATCCCACCGGCATCTTTAGCCTCGCTGAACTGAAGTGGATCTCTGATGAAATAGCATGTTGTGAACCTACAAATGATTTTTTTTTTAAATTCACAAGCATTATATCATGTACTTGTAATTCAAATCTTGGCAACCTCCTACCGATTCGGCAGGAATTTGTCTTTTTCATGAGGGATGGATAGAAAGGTTCCAGATACACCGGTTGGGAAATTGTCCATATAAGGTGGTATAGTATTTTTGAAAAATGGTTTGGTACCAATGCCAAACTTTAATTTGGTGGTTGCTTCACAGAACACCCCGATTTCGGCACCTCAAAAATGGAAATTGGCTTTTTCATGTGTCGAAAGGGAAAACTTCCTCCTGCAACATCGTAATCCATCCCAAGATGCACATGTGTGCACAATATGGGCACATTATCACAAACTATGCCCTGATTCTAGCCATAACATTGGTGGTTTGACCTAAATGCCATGAAACCTCGAACATGATAGGTCATTTTGTGAAGGATTTTTTATGATGTTTGCAATTTTTCAAGTTCAATATTTTTCCTTGCAACTGTGACACATAATATGACACCACGCGAAGGTTTTACATTGTTTGGATCATTTTTGAATTTCTTATGCCCGTTTCAAACTATATTCAAAACAGCGGGCATGAAGCTTCTTAGCCCGGGGCTGAGCCTCGCTGAACTTGAAGTGGATCTCTGATGAAATAGCATGTTGTGAACCTATAAATGATTTTTTTTAAAATTCACAAGCATTATATCATGTACTTGTAGTTCAAATCTTGGCAACCTCATGCCGATTCGGTAGGAATTTGTCTTTTTCATGAGGGATGGACAGAAAGGTTCCAGATACATCGGTTGAGAAATTGTACATATAAGGTGGTATAGTATTTTTTTTAAATGGTTTGGTACCAATGCTAAACTTTAATTTGGTGGTTGCTTCACAGAACACCCCGATTTTGGCACCTCAAAAATGGAAATTCGCTTTTTCGTGTGTCGAAAGGGAAAACTTTCTCCTATAACATTGTAAGCCATCCCAAGATGCACATGTGTGCACAATATGGGCACATTATCACAAACTATGCCCTGATTCCAGCCATAACATTGGTGGTTTGACCTAAATGCCAGGAAACCTCGAACATGATAGGTCATTTTGTGAACGATTTTTTATGATGTTTGCAATTTTTCAAGTTTAATATTTTTCCTTGCAACTGTGACACATAATATGACACCACGCGAAGGTTTCACATTGTTTGGATCATTTTTGAATTTCCTATGCCCGTTTCAAACTATATTCAAAACGGCGGGCATGAAGCTTCTTAGCCCAGGGCTGAGCCTCGCTGAACTTGAAGTGGATCTCTGATGAAATAGCATGTTGTGAACCTATAAATGATTTTTTTTTAAATTCACAAGCATTATATCATGTACTTGTAGTTCAAATCTTGGCAACCTCCTGTCGATTCGGCTGGAATTTGTCTCTTTCATGAGGGATGGACAGAAAGGTTCCAGATACACCGGTTAGGAAATTGTCCATATAAGGTGGTATAGTATTTTTCAAAAATGGTTTGGTACCAATGCCAAACTTTAATTTGGTGGTTGCTTCACAGAACACCCCGATTTCGGCACCTCAAAAATGGAAATTGGCTTTTTCATGTGTCGAAAGGGAAAACTTCCTACTGCAACATCGTAAGCCATCCCAAGATGCACATATGTGCACAATATGGGAACATTATCACAAACTATGCTCTGATTCTAGCCATAACATTGGTGGTTTGACCTAAATGCCATGAAACCTCGAACATGATAGGTCATTTTGTGAAGGATTTTTTATGATGTTTGCAATTTTTCAAGTTCAATATTTTTCCTTGCAACTGTGACACATAATATGACACCACACGAAGGTTTCACATTGTTTGGATCATTTTTGAATTTCTTATGCCCGTTTCAAACTATATTCAAAACGGCGGGCATGAAGCTTCTTAGCCCGAGCCTCACTGAACTTGAAGTGGATCTCTGATGAAATAGCATGTTGTGAACCTATAAATGATTTTTTAAAATTCACAAGCATTATATCATGTACTTGTAGTTCAAATCTTAACCTCCTCGCCAATTCGGTAAATTTGTCTTTTTCATGAGGGATGGACAGAAAGGTTCCAGATACACCGGTTGGGAAATTGTCCATATAAGGTGGTATAGTATTTTTGAAAAATGGTTTGGTACCAATGCCAAACTTTAATTTGGTGGTTGCTTCACAGAACACCCCGATTTCGGCACCTCAAAAATGGAAATTGGCTTTTTCGTGTGTCGAAAGGGGAAACTTCCTCCTGCAACATCATAAGCCATCCCAAGATGCACATGTGTGCATAATATGGGCACATTATCACAAACTATGCCCTGATTCTAGCTTCTTAGCCCGGGGCTGAGCCTCGCTGAACTTGAAGTGGATCTCTGATGAAATAGCATGTTGTGAACCTATAAATGATTTTTTTAAAAAATTCACAAGCATTATATCATGTACTTGTAGTTCAAATCTTGAAATTTTTTTTAAAATTCCAAATTATGCAATAAATATTTTGTTAATGCAATTTTAATTGTAAATAGTACAATTGTATAGTTCAAATAAAAATATTTGAAAACAGAAAATGGTTTTTGATTAGTTATTTAAATTGAAGCACTTTTCCTGTTAAAAGTTTTTTAAAATTCCAAATTATGCAATAAATATTTTGTTAATGCAATTTTAATTGTAAATAGTATAATTGTATAGTTCAAATAAAAATATTTGAAAACAGAAAATGGTTTTTGATTATTTATTTAAATTGAAGCACTTTTCCTGTTAAAAGTTTTCTAAAATTCCAAATAAATAATCATCTTAAATTGAAACATCTTATTAATTAAAGAAGAAACAAATTTGAAAATGGCGGGAAGACCAAAAGGTTTGCCAAAATCTGAAAAAAACGGGTCAACGATCCCGGTTCGTCCCACGAACCGGGACCGATGATCCCTGGATGCGCGCGCTTCCATTAACACGCATTTGGTCTCGGTTATTAGCACGAACCGGAACCGTTGATCCTTTGGTCCCGGGTGGTAGGACTAACCGGGACCAAAGGTCGTGCACGTGGCAGCACATCAACGCTCGTGCCCCAGACCTTTGGTCCCGGTTGGTGGCACGAACCGGGACCGTTGGTCCTTTGGTCCCGGTTATTGGGATGACCCGGGACCAATGGTCTGTATAGTTAACAGCCCCGACCTTCCTCCTCCCCAACTCCCCCCAATTTAAAGAGCACATCGACGCGTGGCTAAGGAAAATTTGCGGCAGAGCAAAATCACGCCGGCAGGCTGCCCAAATCCAGAGCGGCCGCTTCACGTTGTCGACGCCCGCCGCCGCCGCGCCACCACCGTCTGAGGAATCGACCGCGCACGCTGGAAATCAACGCCACGGTCACCGTCTGCTCTAACTCTGGCAGTCTCGGTTGCCGCTGCTTCCGAGCTCCTCCGACCTCGTCGAGCCGTCCATCGTCTTCGTGGTGAGTCGCTGGTCCTCCAGGACCTCTCCTTTCTCTCTCTCTCGCCGCCGGGCGCCATCGTTCGCGCCGGCCGCCGCCGTCGCAGACGACGCTCCGATGGCCAATATGGGGCGGCGCGACCACCGTTAGCTTCCTCGCAACGCGCTCGTTCGAACCCGACCTTCTACGCGTTCCAGCAAGCACTCTAGTGCCGCTAACCACCGCCGGCCGACGTGCCCTCCGGCGAGCCCATGTGGCGCCAAGGTGGCGCTCATGTGGTGCCCTGACGTGGGCGTCGAGTAAGCTCTGCCAGCGTGGCAGCCCGACGTGGCCCTGGCCCCACTAGTCAGTCACTGTGGGTAGGCAGTGCATCTGTGAGAAAAGGTTCCCGGCCTTAGGTGACGTCAGCCTTTACCTATGTTGACGCAATAAAAGTTTAATATTTGTTTAAATAATTTCAGAAAAGAGTTTAATATTACAAATTCAATAACTAATTATTTCTAAGTCAGAAAAATATGTATAATATATCAAAATATTCAGAAAAATGAGATCTACACAATAGACTCATAATCATGCATTGTTCAACAACTTTAATTACAAGTTTAATAAGAGATTGAAATCAACCCCTCGTAGGTGATTTCGGGGTCTCTCCTGTACTAGGGTTTGGACTATTCGGATCCCACTTAAATTGCCAAGCATGCCTTAGGGTTAAATTTCAACTATGTTTAACTTGTCATATCATTATCGATGCCATGTGTTGATTGTTTAACTTGCAGATACTATGGATCGAACACATCAGGAAAACATCCTCCAAGGGATGATCTGCGAAAATGAAGATATCGATATCGATATCGATGTCGCGAGTGAGTTTCTGAATGATTACGGTCAGGGAGATGAGTCTCTCAACCGAGGAGACGGCTCCGGTGAGGTAGAAGCCGAAGACTGGGACAGGGGAGAAGCCGATAAGGAAGAAGGCGACGGCTCCGGCGGAACCTTAAATCTCGCAAACACCAGCAAGGTGTATATATGTATTTTTGTAATTAAAATGCTGATGTCTATATATACATGCATATATTAACACTCTTTCTTCTTTTAGCCCTCCGGATCGAGAACTTCTTCCATAAGAACGAAACGAGGCCCAACAAAAAAGTTGGATGACACTGTGAGGTATAGGATCGACGTGGTCGGTGTAGATGGCGAACCGCAAGCTCCCGTCGATGTCGCAAGAAAATTTGTCAAGCAATGCGGAGTTCTTGTGAGGGACTACATCCCGATCACCATTCAAGAATGGAATCGGCCAAGCGGCGGTGGAGTCCCGTATGTCGGCGACAACGCCAAAGATAAGCTTTTTGACAAGCTCATGACTAATTTCCTCCTGCCGGAACCAGATGTGACTCCAGATGAGGAGGAGAGAGCAAGAAGGGAGCTTGTGCAAAGAGTCAAGAAGTTTGCTCTCAGCAAGATGGCCGATGCATTCAAGAACTGGAAGAAGAAACTGTACCATAACTTTGTCAAGGTAGAGAAGACTCCGAATTTCGATGAAGCCGGCTATGCTAAGTTAAGACACCAGTGGGAGGATTTTGTGAACTACAAGACATCGGAGAAAGCTAAGGAAAGGTCTAGGATAAATACGGAGAACGCTGCTAAGAAACTATACCATCATAACATGGGGCCTGCTGGCTACGCCGGTTGCATGCCTAAGTGGGATGCACTTGAGGTCAATTACATAGCTGCCGGGATCAGACCAGAGCCCGCAACATGGACACCACGGGCGAGAAACTAGTTTTACGGCCATGGGGGCACGTTGGACAAAGAAGGGAGGGCAATATATAATCAGAAACACAAAGATGATCCCCTACTGCCCATCGACGATATTAGAAATGCAGTAGATGATGTTGCAGCGGGACGGTTCGTTCCCGATAGAGAGAACGACGAGCTCACACGGGCCCTTAAAAATCCTGAACACGACGGACGAGCACGAGGCACACTAGGCTCCAAGTCATGGAAGGTTGCCTTCCCCCCGGAAATGAAGAGATATCCCGATAAAAGCCATCAGAGGAGAAAGGAAAGGGAGGCAGCTAAGAAAGCGGCCGCTGCAGACCGGCTGCGTAATGTAGAAGAACTATTAAAGCGGCACCAGGATCAACTCGACATACTTAGCCAGCAAGGTACTAGCGGCCAATCTCAGCAGCACGTGGTAGAAGATGCATTCGAGGGTACCGGCGTCCCATCGAATAAGAAAAGCAGCGTCGCTTCCACGCAGCTCCATGATGTTGATGATGATGCACCAACGACATCTCCTCCTAAACGCTACCCAGTGGATGATATCACGGAGACAACAGCTTGTGAGCTAAAGGTGCAGGTTATGAACTTAAGGGTGACGGCGGCGATCGGCATGGCGGTACCAATTGGGCCTAACCCAACTTGGCATTGCAGACCGGTTCCAAAAGGGTACGCTGTCGTCACGGTGGATGAGGTGAAGGAAGATTTTGAGGAGCTGAAGCTAGACCACCCTGCAGGGGAAGATATGGAGCTGACTCAACTAGGAGAAGCCAAAGGGGGGACTATTCTATGGCTAAAGGAGCGCATCATGCTTCCAAATTATGTGCTGCCAAGGCCACCCACTCCTCAGAGCAGCAATCCACCTTCGCCGCCACCTCACCATTCTCCAAATAAGACTCCCGCCTCACCACTCCAACAAGAACTGTCTCCATCGCCGCCTCAGCCATCTCCACCGCCGCCTCAGCCGTCTCCGTCCCCTGAGCCTCAGAGACAAAAGAGGAAGTATACTAAGGGGGGGCAGCACCACCAGCAGCAGCAAGAGCACGTTCCGATCACCGAAACGTAAGCAATCGCCCCTCCCAAGAGTACCTTATCAGAATATGAAGAAGCTACCTTGCGAGAAGACAGATGAGGAAACTGATGCGGCCGCAGCTGCCCATTATGAAAAGTGGAAGATTGACATGGCTAACAAGAAAAAGCCGATAGAGGCATTTTTCCCGGTCACCGCAGAAGATAAAGCCAAAGCAATCGCGCTTAAGATTCAGCTTCACCAACCCATAGCGCTCACATCATACTATAATCGCTCTATTACCAAGTCGGCTGAGGCAAAAGAGCGGAGAGTCGGGAAAGAAGTTGCCTAGCTCAGACAACAGAAAAATCAATCGATCGAACCGCTCAAAGTGTACGATACCAATGAGTGGATGATCCAGGAGCGGCATGATCCGAACATTGATCCGGAGTTTGTTCGACTGTACGGAGAAAAAGCCGAATTATATGGACTGTCTATTACTGAGTACATGAGCCGTATGCATGAGTTCGAGGGGTACCAAGAAATAGCATACCTGTACTAGTACGGGGCTCCTCTCGTCAAACCCGACTTAGTCAAAGATCTACCAACAAAAATGTGAAGATTGCATAAATGGTACATCCAAGCCTGTGTTGATTCTAAAAACTGGATCTATGCTGCATATAAACACCACCATTACGGTCATAGAGATGGCTTCATACTGATTGAATTTCCAGAATTATTTCAGTTTTACCAACAAGACGCCCTCGACAAAGCTATCATCAGTGCCTATTGTTTGTAAGTATTATTAATTTCTGTAATTAAGTCTTTCTAGCTCATCTCATTTGTTGCTTGTATAATCTTACTAATCACTATACCAATTATATATGCAGAATGAAGATTCAAGAATGCAACAAAGGACAAATCTTTGACCTTGGGTTTGTTGACTGTAATTTCGTTCATGAAGTTACTCTAAAAACAAATCCCAAAGAGACAGAGGATAACTTGTTCAAAGCGTTGAAGTATTTCAGCAACAGAAGGGAAATACTATTTCCTTACAATGTTGCGTGAGTGTTACTCTCTTGTACACATTCTATTTTTGATTACTCGATGTTAAGCGTATAATTGACTCGTGTTATATTTTGTTAGTGTGTCAAGCTTCCACTATATTCTTTTAATCATTTCTATTGACACCGGAGTAGTAAAAGTCCTGGACTCGAAAAGCACACCATTAGAAAAGTGGGCGGACATGCAGGAATGCCTCTAGAGGGCTTGGAAACGGTTCACCGCCAAAACTAGGGGTGTTTGGAAGCCAGAGCTTACATTTCAACCATTGCCTGTAAGTACTACTTGCTAGATCCACGCATCTCTTTGATTCTAGTTTCAATACCACCATTATCATGCTTGATTATTGTTTTGATTGAACTCCGTTCTCGTAAAGTGCTTGAGGCAGGAAGCCGGTAATAACTTATGTGGATACTATGTCTGCGAGTTCATTCGCCAGACGACCAAAGAGAAGGGGGCAGACCAGAACATCAAAAAAATTGAAGTACGATAAACAATAATCACAACTTAATTTTATTACCATCAATTGTGTTTAGTTTCATTCATATATATTGATCCCCTTCTTTATATTAGATCGAACGGATGTGGGACGGTCTTCTATCACAAGAACGTGTGCAAGCAATTCAAGAGAAAATTGCCGGATTATTGTTAGAACAAGTCATAGATCCGAAAGGAGAATACTATTACCCACTTCATTTGGAAGGGTGAAGTGTATAAAAGAAGTGTAAATTAGATCAAATTCATGTGAGAGTATCGTTTGTAATTATAATATGTTTCGACCAAGAAGACGGATGAGACGGTGTATATATTTGTGATCATGCATGATGTGTAATATATATATCGTGGTTTCATTATTGTTGTATATATGTAGTACTATTAAATTTATAAAAAAAATCCTGCCGTGGCAGAAAAACAGCCCGAAATCCTGCCGCGGCACAAAATCCTGTCGCGGCAGAAAACCCTGCCGCGGCAGAAAAATAGCCCGAAAATCCTGCCGCGGCATAGAGACCAACGATCCCGGTTCGTACCAAGAACCGGGACCAATGATCCATCCCCGCCCGTCTCTGGTGCTGCCACGTGGGGACCCACTGGTCCCGGTTTTTCCCACGAACCGGGACCAATGATCCACCCCTCGTAGCTTCGCCACGCGTGGAGACCCATTGGTCCCGGTTCGTGCGCGAACCGGGACTAGCATTAGTCCCGAGTGATTGGTCCCGGTTCTGGAACCGGGACCAATGGCCCTTATGAACCGGGACTAGAGGCCATTTTTCCACCAGTGTACACACTTGTTGTGCAAGTAAGTGGGTAAATTTCACGTGTTTTTGTGCCACTTGTTCTCCAAGTACGCGTTTTTCTGGTTAGATGAAATATGGACATTTCCAAGAGAAAGATTTGTTTTGGATCATCATATAAGTTTTAGAAATGATATCAAAGAAAATGGATAGATTGAATGGGTATGAGTGTACTTGTTGTCCAAGTAAGCATTTTTTCTGGTTAGATGAGACATGGGCTTTTCAAGAGCAAGGTTTATTTTGGATCAAACATAAGTTTTAGAAACAATCTCAAAGCAAATGGACGGATTGAATGGACATGAGTGTACATGCAACCACATGTACATGTACATATCATGTTCTGTAAATTTTCTCATGATTTCAGTGGTGAAACGTGGACTTTCATTGTTAATATACTCCTTCTGTTAGATACATCGTGCCATAAATTTTCATATTGTTGATAGTGTTATCATAGTTCTCAACATATTGTGCTATAAGTTTGATCAAACTCTACATTGTTTAACCTTAGAAAAATTATACGCCTTCTTTTACGGAACGAGGTAGTAAAACATGAGACTGATTGGTTTAAGTCCCCTACCCAACCTACTCCTTCTTGCTATTTAGGTGAGAATGTCTGGGGAGGTGAAAGAAAGAAACCAAAGCTTCTAAGGTCAAACAACAGAGGAAAACTCAAAGATCCTACATCCCAAAGCTAGTATAATTTCAAACTAAAAAATATAGACCAAAATCGCATGGGTATAGATCCAAAGTTGACATGTTCATCACATGATAGAGCTTTATATGATTTACAATGTACAATGAAAGAAGAGAGAACAAAGAATGTGGGATTTTCAGAGATTCCTCACCTGACATGGTATTTACATGTCTTATGTAATCTTTAATCTGTAAACTAATTATGAGCAACCCATTAAAATATTTCTATCCACATGCAAACCATACACATCAACAAGACTCCAATTTGTCCAAGTCATTAGGGCATCCCCACTGGGGAGACCCAAACGATCCGACCGCGTCTTAATCGGTCTATGTGGATAGCTGGGCAAAATGCGGTGTCTTAGTGGGACGACCCATCCGGATAGATTTAGGCCGTACCGACTCATCCGGGCATCAAATTTGGGTCACGGATAGGTCTGTCCGGACAGACGCGGACGCTGGACTATCCGGTTGTTGTAGCAGACTGGCCCAGTTGGCAGTCACCCTACATGCATTCTTCTCTCTTCTCTCTCTGGACTGCCCGTCTCTCTCTTGGGCTGGCCAAACAAAATAGGACAATTTGGACCGCGCTGCTGGGCGTAGCTGGCCGGACAGACCGAACCACGACCCAAAAACGTCTGTGACTTGACCCAAACAGATAAAAATAACCATTTGGGTCATCTGTTTGGGTCTTCACGGTAGAGATGCCCTTACATTCAGCCGGGCTTTGTCATCATACCTTTTCTAATTAAAATTTCTTTTTCAAGTGTCGCGTTACCTTCCCTTGAAGACGTTATCTCTTCCTATTTTCCTTCCTACATCAAACACCACCGCCTATTTATCTCCTCCATCATTCTTCTTTGTCTCATCCACTATCTTTGTGTTTCTCCTTTCCTACTCATGCCACATCACCATTTTGTCACCCTCCTCACAGCACCGCCGACGTGTGCCCCTGCCGTTTTCAGCCTCCGCCGATAACCGTGGCCCGACAATCTCATTTTAGACTGGTCATAGTGGAAGTATTATATTACTAGTATCATGCATATGATACTACCATATGATACTACCCCTATAGTGCTAGTCCTAGTGGGAGTATCATAACTAGTATCATGCTTGCCATGTTAGTAAAAATCTGATGTGGCATAACAATTAATGAAGAAAGAGATGATTAAAGTATCATAGGTAGATACCGTATCATAGCACGTAAAACTACAAATCCTAATGCATGTAAATCTTGTACATAGTTTTACATTGAGATTCTACAAATCATTAAATATAGTACTACTATGATACTACCACATGATACTATGCACTATAGAGATAGTATCATACACTAGTATCATATACAAATGATCATAGTAGTATGATACTCCCACTATGAACAGCCTTAGTATCATCTAGTTGTATCATAGTCTCATGATATTTAATTATTTACAGAATCTCAATACAATTTGATGTACAAGATGTATTTGATATTAAATTTTGTTGTTACATGTGCTATGATACTGTATCATATTATGATAACACTAGCACCTCTCTTTATTAATTGTTGTGCTATATCATTATTTTGTCAAGATGTCTGCATGATACACCTTATGATACTACCACAGGAAGTATGGACATGCTAGTGCATTAAATTCTTGTAGGCGCCTCACATGTCACAAAGGTAAAATTTCCTTCTTGACTCATATATACACTATGTCCTCATTTACCTGTCAATTTGTAACAGTAGCCACCTTTCAAATTATTTCTTTAGAAATTTGTGTACGGAAACTTCATAATTATAACATGCGAATTGAATTTTATCTGCCATTCTCCATTTTCTATTGCTGCTTTTGTATGAGCTAAATTTTTATAGTACTTACCAATTCACTTTCCCATGGATGCTCCTTCAAATGAGGAAGTCGCTATCTATTGATGATGCAAAACGTTTTTCAGCAAGTTTTATTCAGATCAGTAAGTTGACTTATATATTTTCAAGCTATCTGTAGCAACTTATAATAACAGTACAAATCAGTTGTACTAACATTTTTATCTTGATACCTCCTTTTATTGGTTCTGCAATCCTCCTTGGGGCCTTTCTCCTTGTTATGTGGTGACTTGATGAGGGTAATCGCCAACTTGGGTCAAAAATTGTTGATTGTTCCTGCCATGTATAAAGTTAATGGTGTTGTAGATGAGAGCGGTGATATGGCTCCTAGGCTCCAGGGAGCCCTCTATGATTTCTATTTTGTAATTCAAAATTTTAAATTCAGTATTTCAAAAAATCCAAAAAATACCTGCATTGAAGCAGAAACAGACGCACAATCGTGCGGTTAAAGCGGATTCAAAGTAGGCGATCGATGGGCCATAAAAAGTAGATCAAATCCTTACTTGACCGCTTCCAACATCTTCAATGCTTTCTTCTTGTCACCCATTTCAAATAGGAGACTGACCCATGCTCTTGGATGGTTGCCCTAAGTTACACCAACTTGAGTTGGTTTTGTTCCTTGATCGGAGGAAAGTGGCGTCACCCCGAAAGTAGCCAACACATATTGTATTCTATCAGTGTGTAGATTTTTGATCAAAATACTTATTTTGAGCTCAGGAAAAATGAAAAAATCACACAAAACGATGAAATTTTCACTTTAGTTTACTTCTCAACACTGTTTACCGACGATAAAACTCAATTTTTCATTTTTTTAGCTTAAAATACAAAGCATTTTGAGCTGAAAATTCACACTAATAAAATGCACAGTTGGCTACATGCAGATATTTTTTGGGGAATTTTTGAAACCTTTGAAATCGAGTTTTTGAAGTTTCAAGAACCGGGTTCCCTGGAGCCCAGGTTCCAAAGGGACTATTCATGTTGTAGATATATTTAACATAAATTTGTAACAAAACTTAGAATTACTTGGTTAAATTGTTGTGTTGAGCCATCTCCTGATGCGGCATGCAAGTATATTAGGGTGGGAAAATTCAAGTTAAATTGACTTGAATCTAATCTCCAATACTAGCTGTGCTTGATTATTTTATTCAAGTATAATTGTGTGATGATTATACTATTACAAGTCCTTTGATGGTGGTCCTATTTGCCAGGTGGCGGTGGATCCCGACTAGATCGGTGCCGGCAATCGCAGCCCTGGAGCCTTGTTCTCCTTGGGATGTTGTCATGGAGTACGTTATCCCTCCGTTCATGGCTCCGAGTGAAACCCCAAATCAGGATTGTCGGATCGAACAACAACGACGACGTGTGTTTGGATGGCGTGACCTCCTTGGAGGTGTCATTTTTGGGAGCGTTGGATGCACCTTTTAGCGCTGCTAGGCTGCAGTTGAGTTGACGTCTTCGGGTTCCGTCGGACGCGCAAGTGTCGCTGGCTTATTCATTGCAGCTTGCCTCCGCTTATGAAGTTTGAAGTGTATAGCCGTTCTCCTTCGGCTTTGACTTTCTTTCTAGGGACGTGGACCAGGCCGCAGTAGTGCTTGTTGTTGCCGTTTGTCGTGCTCGTCGTCCGGTGACGCTCCAGACCTAGTTGAGTTAGGTAGTGTGGCCATATGTGTGGCTTTTGCTAGTTTTTCTAGAAAAACTTTACCGTGTTGGTTTTCCTCGTGAAGGGCCTAACTGATGCTCGTAAGGTTGGCCAGGTTTTAGTTTGTGTTTTGGTTTAACCTGAGGGTCAGGTCGTATCGTATCGGACTAGAACTCGAGTCGCACACACACTATATATAGGCCAGGGCCTGTCGGTCGTGTACAACTAGGGCAGAAAAGTTTTATCGGGAGAACGTAAAGACCAGAAAATCGCATCGCCACGGATATGGCGGCCAATTCCGTTTGTTGCGCATCCATGGATTGTATCTACGGCAAGTAAATTACTAGACGATTGCTTCTAGTTTGCTGCGTCCACGTACTTTCGGCGGAGGTGTGCGTGTTGCCTAATCAGTCTTGCATCTGGTAAACCCGATTCCTCTCTTGTTTTCTCTTGTACTCCTTGGTAATTGACCTGCTGTTATTACCTGACGTGAGATTGGATAGTAAAGATTAGTACCGCTGCTCGAAGTTAGCTTCGAGATCGTGTAGTTTACTGGATCGTGTTTTGCATTAGAGATCTGTTGATCAAATTGGAAATATGACCGCCGGTTGATTATTTTGTACCGTGAAAGTTTGGGCAACAACACGCGGCGTCAACTTCACTAGTTAGGCCGTATCATCTCCCGACCCAGTTGAGGATATTCATTATAAAGTGAAGTTCATAGGACGTGATAAAATCAAATTATGTGCTCAATAGCATCTTAATAAAACTCATAAATAATTAGTTCCTTTTGTCCACCTACATGTATCTTTGTAAAGTATTCCTCTAACCACTTCTGTAGGCCAAGACGCCACATTAAAGTCTCTTGGCGGGCATATATGCCATGTTGTCGTGGCGCATACTATATCTGGTTCTCCATACCCCTTATTAGCTGCAAGTCGGCAATACATAGCTACTTGAGAATTAACATAAGGTGTGATATTTGGTCAATCTAAAGTAAACGAGAGTAACTCACCGTGTTCCACAAGTACGTGTGTCGGTCTTCATCTTTAATTATCTCGTGCATGATTGAATTGAGTATCTGTTTAAATTGGGTCGTGGTATTAACCAACACCAAGAACCAGCGTTGTCTACCTTCCATATGGATTGGTAGAAAGATTTGTATCGGAAATGTAAAGCATTTTAGTATTTCAATCTTATCATACTATAGTAAGAGAAAAGTTTACATTATAGTAAGAGAATATTCACAAATCAATTAGTTTAGTATATATGATTCTCTTTCGAGATCCGCTCATACTCAGCGACACTTTAGTGTTTTTTCTTCCATCATTTTCTAGTGTGAATGTGTTACTCACCCGCTCCACGAAGATTCTACCATCCTCTCTTATGTCCTGAATGTGTGTGAGGAGAGGACAGTAGCGTCTTCATAAAGAGGGTGATTAACTCTTTTACACTAGAAAATGATGGTAGAAAGAACACTAAAGTGTGGTTGTGTATGAGCAGATCTCCAAAGGAATCAATACCTTAACTAATGGATTGGTAAATATTCTCTTACCATAGCGTAAACAAAAAATTACTATAGTACGATAAGATAGTGAAATGCTCAAGATTTCTCCTACGTATCTTTTTACATATCCATATGGAAGGTAGACATGGATGGTACTTGTGTAGGTTAATACCATGACCTAGTTTATTCAGATCCTAAACTCAATCATGCATGACATGATTGAAGACGAGGAATCACACCTGTACTTTCAGAACACGGCAAGTTGCTCTCATTTATTTATGTTAAGAATGATTAAAAACACAGTTTTTGTTATATTTAATTCCGACATAACTTTGTACTTTTGACTTGCAACTAAGGGGTATGGAGATCGATGTACAATATGCGCTACAACAATATGGTGAGGAGATATGCAATTGGACACACCCGCCAGAGATCCTAATGTGGCGTCTTGCCCATAGAAGTGGTTATAGGAACACCTCTACAGAGAGAGATAGGTAGGTGGACACAAGAATTAATTAATTATGATTTTATGAAGTTTATTAAGATGGTATTGAGCACTTACTTTTTTTTAGCACATCGTGTGGATTTCAATTGATAGTGAATATCCTCAATTGGAACAGGAGATAACTCGCACACAAATTCAACCAGGTAATTTAAAAGTTCTGTTGCAAATTTTTGTTAAGTTTATCTACAACACCATTAACTATCTACCTTGATGGACACAATCAACAACTTTCGACCCAAGTTGGTGATTACCCTCATCAATTAACCATACAACAAGGAGAAAGGCCCCGAAAAATCATGAAGATGACAAACGGATGCATAGCTCATAGATCTAGTAATTTTTTTAATATTTGGTAAACTTAAATGGATTGACTATTGTAATAAACAGTACAATTTAGTCAACGTATGGATGATACGGTTATTGTTGTTTTATATCAAGGGCCCGCTTTTCGTCTATCCCAGTTAGTCTTGATTTGATGAATACGTCCATTACCATTCTGCCTTAGTTTTATTAATCTATACTTCTCAGTGAAGCAGTGTACTTGTATTTGCTATTCGACTACTTTACTTCATTTTATATTTTTTGTCCTGTTAAAATATATATTAGAAATTGCCACATCCAGATTATTTCAGCATTTTACAGTGCTTTCTAGGATGGAGATATTTGTTGTTCTTTACTGCTTGATTCCAGTTCTTTACTCTGCTCATTTACCAAATTGCTATTCCATTCTGAGTATAGTTTTTCTTACCAAACTATGCTATTATAAAAGTCACCAGCATGGTGCCTCTTTGGGACTTGGGCGCTTGTATCTTTGGGGCAACAAATGAAGAAGGATATGAGGACATAAAGAGTGTTCTTTACACTACCGATGTATTCTCCCTTATTTAGAAGGGAACATTGTTGGTGCTAGTTTACAGCTTTTCTTCAGACATATTCTAGGCATTGTTAGAGCTGTAGAGAAGAGTATTCCCTAGGTATTTGTATATACTGATCATTTGTGATTTAACAAAAATATACTAGGCCTTTTTATTTCAAACTTACTCCCTAATTATGTTTCCCACAGCAACGAAACAGCTTGACTGTAACCCTTTGCCTGCCAAGAGAGCATAGGGTTTTTTTTTCTGTATTTACTTCGGTCTTTCATACACTTGAAAATAGTTGAAAGCCACCGGGTAATTTTTCGAAGTTTACAGGAAGTTTCTTGCACTGCATTGACTGTGTGGACCGTGAAAGATACTGATGCCATCAACTGTCCCTAGGATCAGCATATTATTTTCGTCCGTGAAGTTTATGGTCAATCTGTCCCCTGAACTTAGAGGAAGAAGTTTGTCCAGATGAATGGTTTTCGTCAGCCACCATGTCGCTGTTAGGGTAATAGATCTCTTGTATTATCAGAGGGCCAAAGATACTGATACCATGTTAGGGAAGAAAAGACGACGAGTAATCGTGCCACGAAGATAACGAAGGACACGGAGGAGATGACCATAGTGAACAGTGGTAGGAGCTGAGACAAACTGACTCAGAATATGAACAGGATAAGAGATATCAGGACGGGTGACAGCAAGATAAACAAGACTCCCAACGAGATGGCGATAACGAGTGGGATCAGGAAGAGGATCACCATCCCTCGGACGAAGCTTAACATGAAGCTCCATAGGAGTCTCAACGGTGCGCTCATCCGCAAGAGCAGCCCGAGCAAGAAGATCCTGAATATACTTTTCCTGAGAGATAGAAAACCCATCAGAAGTGGAGGAAACCTCAATCCCAAGAAAGTAGCGAAGAGGACCAAGATCAGTCATAAGAAACTGATCACGAAGACGAGCCTTGACAAAGGCAATATACTCAGGATCATCACCAGTAATGATCATATCATCAACATAGAGAAGGAGAAGAGTGCATCCTCGAGGTGAAGTGTGAACAAAAAGCGCTGGATCATGAGAACTAGGAGAGAAACCAGCAGCAGTCACCACAGAGGCAAAACGCTCAAACCAGACACGAGGGGCCTGTTTCAGGCCATAAAGGGAACGTCGAAGACGACAAACCATCCCATCAGGAACAGAATACCCAGGAGGAGGTTGCATGTAAACCTCCTCACTTAACTTGCCATTAAGAAAAGCATTCTGAACATCAAGCTGGGACACAGACTAGCGTCGGACAGAAGCAACAGCAAGAAGAGTACGCACAGTGGTCATATGGGCCACAGGAGCAAAGGTCTCATCATAGTCACGACCATGTTCCTGCTGAAAACCACGAGCCACAAGACGCGCTTTATAGCGCTCAAGAGATCCATCAGAGCGGGTCTTAATTTTATAGACCCACTTACACGTGATAGGACGAACACCGGAAGGAGGAGAGACAAGATCCCAGGTGCCAGTGCGCTCAAGCGCAGCGATCTCCTCAGCCATGGCAAGCTGCCATTCAGGATGACACGCGGCATCCCGATAAGAAGTCGGCTCGGAGACTACAGAGAGACCATACTGACTAGGGGAGTAACGGTCTGGAGCACGACGCTGACGAACAGGCCGTGAGGAAGAAAGCTCATCCGCAGAAGATGACTCATCAGAAGAGGAGGAAGAAGGAGTCGCGGAGGAAGGATCCGAAGCCGGAGACCAAGGAGAACTAGGGGAACTAGACGGAGGAGAGGAGGTCGCCGAAGAAGGAGGCGCAGCAGAAGGAGGTGGAGTAGGTGGAATAGAAGGGACAGCGGAAGGTGTATCAGAAAAAAGAAGAAAAGAGAGATCATCCATTGGGTAAGTACCAGAGGTGGGGCGAGGATAGAAAGGACGCGTCTCATCGAACGTGACATCACGAGAGATGCGCATACGACGACCAACAGGGTCCCAACAGCGATAGCCCTTATGCTCATCACTATAGCCAAGAAAAACACACTCAATGATCGACGGTTAGTTTGGTGCGTTCACGAGGAGGGAGAAGGACATAGCAAACACAACCAAATAAACGAAGAGTCGAGTAGTCTGGACAGGAGCCAGAGAGACGCTCGAGAGGAATGCCACCCTGAAGAGCAGCTGAAGGATGGATATTAATGAGGTGAGTCGATGTAGCGACAGCCTCAGCCCAGAAATGCGGCGGAAGAGAGGAAGCAATCATCATAGCGCGGGTAGTCTCAAGAATATGACGATGCTTACGCTCGGCGACACCATTTTGAGCATGGGCGCCGGGACACGAGAACTGAGCAAGGGTGCCCTGCTCAACAAGGATGCCACGCAGGTGCTGGGAGATATACTCTCCTGCAGAATCAGCACGAAACACACGAATAGGCGTGGAATACTGAGTACGAACCATGGCCGCAAAACGATGATAAATAGCAAGCACCTCGCTACGAGAGCGCATAAAAAATAACCAGGTGTACCATGAAAAATCATCAATAAACAAAATATAGTATCGGTGGCCCCCTTTTGAAGCAAAGGGAGCATGACCCCACACATCTGAATGAACTAAATCAAAAGGTCGCTGAGATACAGACACACTAGTAGGATAGGGAAGCTGAATCTGTTTACCTAACCTACAACCCTGACACGAATGTAACGACGACACATCTCCGAGACACGCCCGGAAGATCACGACGAACTAAGGATGATAAACGGGAGCCACAAAGATGACTACCGATGATGCCACCGCTGAAATGAGCGGATGTAAGCAAGAACCGCAGGAGAAGTGGCAGAAGAAGTGTCTGCAAAAGGAACGCGAAGCCAGTCTAACTCCCAGAGCCCCGGAGACTCAATGCTGCGAGGGCCAGCTCCAACCAGAGCCTGTGTGTGACGGTCCTGAACAGCACAAGAATCAGCATCAAGAATGACACGACAACCAGAATCAGTGAGCTGACTAGCAGAGAAAAGGTTCATCTTAAGGCTAGGAACATGAGAAACATCAGGAACAGAGAAAGAGGAAGTAGAGAGGGTGCCTCGACTGGAAACAGGAAGAGAGGTACCATCAGCCGTAATAACACGGACAGGAGAAATAAGAGAGCGAATAGCAGAAAGAATAGAAGACGCAGAAGTCATATAAAAAGAAGCTCCAGAATCCAGATACCACGGGAATGACGTACCTGACTGTGTAGAAGATGATGGTCACGCGGTGCCAGAAGAACTAGGCACGTAACCAGCGATTCGACGAGGAGGAGCTCAGAGCAGCGAAGCAGACTACGAAGACCACGAATAATATCCTGATCGACAGAGCACCAACAGAGGTCCGAAGCACCAGCGAAGATCCTCAAGAACCGTGATCGGCGACGAGCAAAATACTGCTGACGTAAGCGTGGATCCCTCGTCCAGCAACCAGAGATATCGTGGCCAGGCTTGCCACAGTGGGCACAGGGAGGACGAGAACCACGAGGCTGCTGAGAGTGACTCTGACCCTAGGCCGGTGGAGCAGAGAGTAACGGCAGCGCAAGAGACCGCGACGAAGCCGGCGACACGGGGGGACCACGAGCAGCAAGAACAGAAGGAACCTCAAGAAGACCAGCACCACGAAGACGAGTCTCCTCAGCACGAAGCTCAGCCAGTACCTCAGAGAGCGGAACACGACCACGGGCAAGCAGCTGGGCACGGCGTGGCTCAAACTCCTTGCGGAGCCGTGACAAGAACTCAAAGACGCGCTGAAACTCCAGATCCGCGCGCACAATCAGACAACAGGGACAGATGTTACACACCGCTGTACAAAGAGAGTCAAACTGACGCCAAATAGCAGCACTCTGAGTATAGAAATCATCAATAATAGAATCACCCTGCTTAAGCTCATGCTCCTGACGAACCACAGAGAGATAAAGAGCATCTCCAGATGGCTGATAGCGCTGACGAAGAAAAGCCCACTAAGCAGCAGCAGTGGGAAGGCTCATGAACTTAGCAGCATACTGAGGCAGAACACTGGAAGTGAGAACAGCAGCAGCACGAGCATCCTCATCAATCCACTGAGTGTAGTCAGCCAGATCCAGCCGGTAGCTCGCAGTAGCAGTAGAATGCGCCTAGACACGGCGCTCATAATCAGCCCGAGCAGAATCATCAGCACTCTGGACTGCATCCTTGACCGCCTGAGTAGCATCGGAGGCAAGGACAACGGGCGTCGGTGCAAGAGGCACAGGAGGCACAACGGGGCGCGGTGGACAGGAGACCTCACCGGAAAGCACACCCCAAAGGCGAAGACCGCGCATATGGACGCGCATGAAGGCAGCGAAATCAGGATAATTCGCGCCATCAAAAATCACCGGGCAGCGAGGAATCGCAACATAGCCCGACGAGGAAGACATTTTTTTTTCAAACCGACCTAGATCGGATCTGACCGGATCTGGCGGCGGCTGGAGGGCGGCGGCCGAGGGGCCAGCGGCGGGCGGGGCGGCGACCAAGGGAGGACCAGCGGCCAGCGACGAGGGAGAGGAGGCGGCGCGGAAGAGAGGCAGCGGCTGATGGCGGGCAAGGGCGGCGGATCAGCGGCCAGCGGGCCAGCGGCAGGTGCAAGGCGGAAAAAAAAGCCTTACGGCTCTAATACCATGTTAGGGTAATAGATCTCTTATATTACCAGAAGGCCAAAAGCCAGAATATATAGTACATATACAGGTGCAAATATACAGAAAGCCCCTAACATATGGGAAAACTATAATACACAAATATACTCTAACAGTCGCTACTATCATCAGAATCAGTATCAACCAAGTGTGCGTAGAACTAGAAGTGGCGTCGATATCTAAATGAGATCACCCAGTATCCGAGGAGTAAACACTAGCAACCGCTCGCCCAAGAGGTACCTTCATGCAGCGCAGAAGTACCACCTAGAACCAGAAACGGTCACCGTCTCCGACAGCAGCCGCAACCAGAGCGAAGCACATCTTACCAACTCCACGTCGAGGTCCCGCAGCGGAGAGTTTATAAACAGCTCTGGTGCAGCAACATATGAGAAGGTTTTTCATAGGTATGGTGATGAGGACCCTTACTATGAAGCAGATTTAAATGGTGAGAAAAGTCCAGGAGTACCCGAGGTTGAAAATTGGGCTAATTCAAAGGAGATGACAGAGTTTCTCGAACACTTATACAACCTTACTGTCCGCATTTCTGTGTCACTTCACGGTACATATCATAATATTTTTTCACGAGATAACTGATGTTATCATCCTGCTGCGTGAATGGTGTGAAAGTGAAGATGTGTAAATTTGTTCAAAGAAATTTGACATGTTGGAATTACACCAGTAAACCATCATTGGGCGTAGCAATGCACATAAGCAATGGAGCTAAGTCAGTGAAATTTGTCTCCCTGTGCATACAAATGTATATGGCAGAAATGTGACGAATACACATGGTACACCATGTTGGGAGAAGCTTACCAAAATATTTCATAGGCAGAAAAACAATGGAATAGCCATGTTCATCTTTGAAGTTGCTGGAAGACACAACCTAAGATGACATTAAACAGTAGACTTTACATAGCTCGTACCATGATACCATCTAAAATAATAGATCAAGGTACAATAATATGTCATAGATTTGATTACAGGCATACACATAATGTGCAGTGAGCCGATCACTACACCAGCAACCATGGTAGAGGGCGGGGGCAGTATAACACAAGTCAACCTTGTTTAATAGCAAAATATATGGGGGAGTTGCTAGTTTCAATATAGACCATGATAATAGCTTTGCGTCCTAGTTTTCCAACCAAATAGCATCTCTGTAAATGCAGAACCAATAGGAGACCTCAGTTTAGACACACAGAAAAAGAATTTTCAAATTGCTGAGAGCACCTATATGTAAAAATACATATCCATGTAGCAACCATTGGCGTAAATTGTACTAAATCAGCAACACTTATTATGGACCGGAGGGAGTACAAAAGATGACATGCTGCAAATATCAAATTTGTAAAGCTTCAGCTACTTCTCCGGTTTTCCCATACTCAAAGGTGTACAGTTGACAATAGTATATCATAGAACTAACTGACTACCGAACAACTGTTACAGAACTCGCTATACTATTCCTTATTCTAGCTATACTATCACAAAGCTAATGCTGCTATCTTGCAAAACTGGAAAGGAGAAAGCATGTGCTTTGGGAAGTTGATAAAGGTCAGCTTTCGTATTCATTTACTTGTGCAAATAAAGCCTAACTTCACATCTTTCAGTGTTGGTGGTTAATCAGAGTAAAGCTGATGCTTTGGGAACGAATATGCATCAAAATGAAGGAAACATTGTTTGCATAAAAACTCATCTTTAGGGGAATAATTACGAGGTACTGCTTGATAGGTGCTCTTGTGATACCTCTGATTTCAATTGAAATCGCACATTTTGGGTTAGTGCTGGAAACAAAGCCTCGCCCAATGTTTATGCAGCACGCAATGGATGTGAGCAAACTATTCTGCAGATGGAGATGTCATATTGCCAGTGAATATTTCCGTGCATATTCCATGTGAAACTTGAGTCACTTTGATATGGACTATGCAATGAAATGTTTACTCTATATGACAGATCTCCACCTGCGCATGTCACTTTTGTGAACTGCAATGTCACTTTTGTCAATAATCAGCGTGACCTATTTAGTGTCTGATGTTGGGCACTGGAGTCGAACAGCAAATGAACCATGTTTGAACTCCACAGCCTGGGATATTTCAGTGTTGCAATTCAAGACCGGCTAGACAAAAACAAAAGGCTCATTTCAAGCAAACTGAATGCCGCTAGATCAAAAACTCCCAAAGAAACCTAGGAAACAACATCGTCTATCACTTGTCCACAAATGAGCTTGCTCACAAGATATCAAGATGTAAAGCAAATGAATCACAAAGCAAAAGAATAATAAACTGACAGAGCCAAGCCAATAGCAAATACACCATTGCATTGTACAGTACATGCATAGTTCAACCAAAAGGTACGAACAATCATCTGGAAAAAAGGTACGATCATGTCATGCCAGTTGAATAACCTACAGAAAATAGATAGCAGATAGAAGTCCGTAAATTAGAGGATTGAATCCAACAATGCTACTTCAGATTCGACCACAAAATGCTAGTTCCTCAGTCCTAAAAAGGATGTCGCAGATTTGTCCAAATTCGAATGTTCTAGACACTATTTAGTATATAGATCCATTCAACTAACTGAATACCAAACAACTGTTACAGAACTCACTATACTATTCCTTATTCTAGCTATACTATCACAAAGCTAATGCTGCTATCTTGCAAAACTGGAAAGGAGAAAGCATATGCTTTGGGAAGTTGATAAAGGTCAGCTTTCATATTCATTTACTTGTGCAAACAAAGCCTACCTTCACATCTTTCAATGTCGGTGATTAATCAGAGTAAAGATGATGCTTTGGGAATGAATATGTATCAAAATGAAGGAATACATATTCAGGGTGGTTGGCTTGGTGGCTGGACTTCAGGGTGCTGAACCTGTCCACCCGAGTTCGAATCCTGCGCAAGGTGCGGACTCCTCAGGGGTGTTATTTGCGTTGAAAAAGTGCAGAGAAGTCCCATATCTATCTAACAATGTATAACCAAGGGAGGAGGGATCATTTCTCCGTTGGCCATGTTCCTCAGGGGCGTTATTTGAGCTCATATCTATCTAACAACGTATAACCAAGAGAGGGATCATTTCCCTGTTGGCCATTTTTTTAAATGAAGGAAACATTGTTTGCATAAAAACTCACCTTCAGGGGAATAATTACGAGGTACTGCTTGAGGTGCTATTGTCATACCTCTGATTTCAATTGAAATCACACATTTTTTGTTAGTGATTGAAACAAAGCCTCGTAGATTTTGGTGAGGGAACTCACAATTTTTTTCTTTTTGAACAGGGAGAGGTCCCGAAGGACCTCGATACTGCATTCATTCCAGCAGTGGGGTACACATTACAAACAGGCCCATAAAAGAAACAAAATTAGAACCAGAACCTGCGCTTTTACAAAAAGGACCCAGAATAAAAGAAACAAAATGCAATTGGGCCCTTCTCCACCGTGACGCTCTGCTTTGCTCCATCTTCTGGCCAGCATCACCACCACCGGGGACGCACCACTTGGGGCGAAGACGCCGTTGAACGCCGGGATGGACTGGTTGAATGGCCTCCGCATCGGCTTTATGCCTGGAGGTTGTAGAACAGCCAGCAAACTGTGGCTGAGGAAGGCCGCCCTTCGGCCATGAGAAGCAGGGGCAAGGCAGCTCCGGCTGTCGCAGGTCCCCTGCTGAGATACTCCTAGGAACTCCTGCAGCACAAACTCCCCGCCACACAGATCTTCGACTGGTCCAAATCCTCACCGCGTAGACTGTGCCACCACCATGGCGGCCACACATCAGCGGAAGGACAACCGAAATCCGCAGATCTGGGCGGCCACCGAGCTTTATTGACAGGGAGGGAGATGTGCAGCTGTTAGCCGCCATCGGCTCCGCCTACCGGAGCACCGCAGCCCACAACCACACCACCACCCACCACCAGACGGCGCTCGCAAGCTCTGGCGGTGAACTCCCAGATGGCATTCCGCTAGTCGCCACAAGGGCAAACACGGGACAAAGCCCAAACCTAAAACTAATCATAATACTACTGCTCTACAAGGGGCTTCGGCATCCTAATCCAACTCTGCACCCTCTAGCGCAAGCGCCGGTGGCGAGAGGGACTGGATCTGGCCGAACGGAGGCAACTCTCAGGGGGGAGGTGGAGAGGCTTCGGGAGAGGGAGAGAAGACCCGATGAGTAGAAGATGGTCATATTTTTATTAAGAGATCACCCGATGTTTATGTAACACGAAGTTGCCACGTTTTTTTTAAATGAAGGAAACATTGTTTGCATAAAAACTCACTTCAGGGGAATAATTACGAGGCACTGCTTGAGGTGCTATTGTCATACCTCTAATTTCAATTGAAATCACACATTTTTGGTTAGTGATTGAAACAAAGCCTCATAGATTTTGGTGAGGGGACTCATAAATTAGATGGTCATATTTTTATTAAGCGATCACCCGATGTTTATGTAGCACGAAGTGGATGGGTGCGAATTATTCTGCAGATGGAGATGTCATATTGCCAGATGGTCATATTTTTATTAAGAGATCAACCGATGTTTATGTACTCCCTCCGACCCAAATTAGTTGACTTGGATTTGTCTAGATTCAAATGTATCTAAACTTGTTTTAGTGCTAGATACCTCCGAATCTAGTAAAACCGAGTCAACTAATTATAACAGATCTCCACCTGCGGATGTCACTTTTTTGAATTGCAATGCAACTTTTGTAAACAATCAGCGTGGCCTATTTAGTGTCTGATGTTGGGCAATGGACTTGAACAGCAAACGAGCCATGTCTGGACTCCGCCACCTGGGATATTTCAGTGTTGCAAGTGAAGGCCAGCTAGACAAAAAAAAAGGCTCATTTCAAGCAAATTGAATGTATCCAGACCAATGCCCCTAGATAAAAACCTCCGATTGCTTCCCAAAGAAACTTAGGAAACAACACCGTCTACCACAAATGAGCTTGCTCACAAGATATGGGGATGTGAAGCAAATGAACCACAAAACAAGAATAATAAGCTGGCAGAGCCAAGCCAAGAGCAAATACACCATTGCAGTATACAGTAGATGCATAGTTTAACCAAAAGGTACTAACAATCATCTGGAAAAACGTACGATCATGTCATGCCAGTTGAATAACCTACAGAAAACAGACAGCAGATACTAGATAGAAGTCCGCAAATTAGAGGACTGAATCCTACAATGCTACTCCACTTCAGAGTCGACCACTAAATGGTACAATGTCATGCGGAGGTCCACCTCTCCAAATTAGGCTGCTAAACCCTACAAATCTACTTAACCTGAACCAATAACAGTTAAGCCGTTTCTGCATCTCAGCCACTGGAACACCACTCTAGATACCTGCAGAACAATGAGAATCACCTGTCAAACACTGCACTACTTGATGCAAAAACTGTTTTCAGGGTCTTTGTATCATATTGTTCGAAATAGTACAAGTATCAGGTTCATTGTGTAGCTTATACTACAACTCTCAAGGTTGATTCGTATCAGCGCTACTAGAAAAAATGACACTAATATGAGAGATAAAAGTAATATGGGTATATAATTAGTTTACTGGAACACCTTCATCTTACATTGCCCAGATGTTCTGAACTTTTTTGGCCATGTCAAATCTCAGTAGAGGCTAAAAAGATCAGAGGCTTAAATGCCTCCATGAGATACAAATACTGAACTACCAAATCCTCAAAATATTGTTTGTCATCATGGTCACATGAAAGCTCTCGGACCAGATAGTAGAAAGAAATGGGGCCAACATCATAGGCATACTTCCAGAAATCCCATTACTAACAAGTCGAAAGAATCATATTATAGAAGCCTCAAGAAAGCGATCATGGTATTTCCTTCTGTCCAAAACTGGCATAGTTTTTTCCACTCTGTACAGTATTAAAAACACAACTTGACAACCCCTGTAATGGCAAATACAGAAACGCGAAAGTGGAAGTGGCATTTTTATGATCAATCTAGTCATGTCACTTTGATCATGTGGTCAGCTAAAACTAATGAGGCATCCATTGTTATCAACATCAAAGAAACTCGACCTCATATAAACTATACCACATTACAAGCTAGCAAAATCTAGTCTGGAGGCTTGAACTAGAAAATATTATGAGGAGCTAACAACCAATTACAGAACTTACAACATTACCTGCTAAACCAATGCATCAGACAGCATCTCTAAACGGACATTCATCTTATCTATTGCGCAAGAGTTCAGCTCCAGCATGTTCAGCACCAACAACCATTTCTGCAATCACAAGGCAAACAATCAATGATACAACAATGAAAAGATATTACCTGCAATGTACAGGCATGCTATTACCTGCAGTATATACACTTGAAAATGGTTGAAAGACACCAGGTAATTTTTGGAAGTTTACAGGAAGTTTCTTGCACTGCATTGTCTCTATGTGGACCGTGAAGATACCAATACCATCAATTGTCCCCAGGATCAGCATATTATGTTCCTCTGCGAAGTCTACGGTCAATCTGTCCCCTGAGCTCAGGGGAAGAAGTTTGTCCAGATGAATGGTCTTTGTCAGCAGCCATGTTGCTACACCATACGAATCAGTCTCCCTCTTCCATAGTTCTGCTCCGTGCCCCAGAACAGAGACCAAGCCAAGTCCACCACCCTCTGTCGACATAATCCATCCATCCTTTCTTCGTTTGCCGGGACTAACCCATCCATCCAAGTGTAATGGAATCACAGCTAGGTTCTGCGTATCCAAATCAAACTCAAGGATGGCGGTCGACTTCCCATAGAGCGACCAGTAAAGGGAACGGCCAACCAAGGCGCCCGACTTGACCATAGAAAGTGTGCGCAGAAGCGGCGTCGATGTCTGAATGATATCACCCCATGCGCCTATATCTGAGGAGTAAACACAAGCAATTGCTCGACCGTTAGGTACCTTCATGCAGCGCACAAGCACCACCTGGAACCCGAAATGATCACTGTCTCCGACAGCAGCAGAACGAAGAACCATTCCGTTGTAGATCTTGTTCATGTTCCGGAAAGCCAGGGGAAGGGGAAGGCGGCGCTGGTCGCCGGTGACGGGGTCCCACACCAGGGCCTGGCCCGGATGCACGTTGACGAGCAACGCGAGGCCGTCCCGGCAGCAGACGATCCGGCAGTTATCCGCGCGGCCGGTGATCTGCAGGGGGAAGCGCTCGGGCGGGACGCGGTTGGGTGGATCCAGGGTAGGGACGAAGGATATACCGCTGTCTCCCTCGGTGAAGAAACCGATGATGGGGGGAGTTCCGCGGGAGTGGTGGTGGGCGCGGAAGCGGCGGAGGAATCCGGCGTCGCGGACGAGGTCGCGCCAGCGCCTGCAGGCGAGGGAGGCGCGCGGGAGGGAGGACGGATGCGGGGGGAGGCGAAGGAGGATCTCCGCGAGGAGGTCGTCGTCCTCCAGCGCCGCCGCCGGCGACGAGTTAGGGCGGCGGCGGCGACTGGTGGTCATTTCGCTCTCGCTCCCGCTTGGAATCACACTCGTGGCGGGGGTGTAAACTGGACAGGGAAATGAGTCAATGCTGGGTTCTATGTTCCCGCGAGGCTTTGCTTGTTGGTTCTAAAGGCCCAGTAGCCAGTAGGCCCACTAGTGACAACATAAATAGTTCTTCTTTTCCCTAAAAAAAAGGTACACTATAATTTCATTTAGTTCACTCTACAAAAATAATTACTCCTTCGTCCTAAAATAAGTGACTTAAATTTGTCTAGATTTGAATGTACCTATAAAATATGTCTAAATACATGTGAATCTAGACAAATCCACCTCATTTATTTCGGGACGAAGGGAGTACATATGATTTGTCGAAAAAATACTTACATATGGACGCCGTGGTCAGTAAGAAGAAAAAACAATTTAGCTGAGTGTTATATTCTTGATGCAACAACACCATAAATAAATATTAAAGTTAACCTAGTAGCAAAACACTTATCACACCAACCGTTCCCCTCGCTCTCCTCCTCTCTACCAAGGTGGCTAGGGTTTCGTCACCTCCTGTCAGCGTCGCGGCCGATCTGCCTTGCTTTTGTGGCCTTCGGGCCATGGAGGTGCAGTGGATCTAGGCCCCCACCGACAGGAGGGCTCTATTTTTCTGTTTTTCGAGTTCAACTTTGGTGGGACGATGCTCAGGTTGTGGCGGCGGCGCCTCTTCCAATAAGGTCTTCCCGACTTCAGCCCCATCTGAACGGCAACATTGAGGAGCTTGTGGGAGTGGTCTGGTTCTCGGGGACTTCTTTTGGCTATGGAGATCTTCAGATCATTAATGAGCTTCATCGGCAGTTCATACTTCTTCGTCTAGTCTTTTTGACCCGTTCAACGACTTCCCGTCCGCAACCAACAACGGCAGGCCGGTCCAGGAGGAGCGACGGTGCGCCGTCAAGAGGTTGAAGATGAAAGGCTTCTTAAGGATTTCAACGTAATTTTTATTTTTTTGTTTTTTTGAGTTGTTGTATATTGTTCGATGTTTCTTTTATTGCCATATACTATTCAGAAAAAACACCGCAAATAAATAGTCTTCCACTATCTTTGGAAAAAACCTTATTTGCTCCTCACACACATTTTTTTTCCACACACATTTCTCATATGCACAAAATCATTTTGTATGTAGTACATGGTTATGTATGCTTTGGCTAGAAACTTACAGTGGGATGGTAACTAAGATGCGATTTATTATACATGGCCCGAAAGTGCATCGTCCTCATTGTCGGTTCCACCGATGGCGATAGTTGTTGGCCCCAAACCCTGATTAGTCCTCCTTTTGTAGGTCCACCCTCACCCTCCTCACTATCTCCTTGATGTTGTCGTACGACGGCTCTCCTCCCACCGCTGACTCCTCACAACACTCCACCGATTGAAATAACGACGGGACACCACATCCCGTGCAGCTAGGGTTGAAAACGTTAAGAAAACTTTCCATTCATTTCTAGAGAAAAAGGAAACAGAGAGCTAAAAAGGAATGCCCGATATGCAGATTGGATGCTAAGGATATAATGCACATGTGCTTCAAATTCCCGGCGATGTGGGAGGCTCTAGGAATCACAGGAATTATTGAGGAACTTCACGTGTGTGGATCGTTCAGGGTCAGCTATACTCGAGGCTCTCATCACAAGACATGACAATAATTTACTTGGCTTTCAAAATATCGGTCTCAAAGAAACTGCTTTGGTGGCTTGTGGGTATTTATGATGGATCCGCCGAAGGAGAACACAAAATAAAACTGTACCACCGATGAAGCATTGTAGAATGTCGGTCTTGTCCTGCTAATGTTGCAAAATCTATGGCAAAACCGAGTGTTCCTACTTCTATTCCAATATGGACCAGGCCTAAACCGTGTCAAATTAAGTTCAATGTTGATGGATCTTTTCACGCGGATATATGTACAGGTTCTATTGGTGCAATTCTTCGGGATTATCAAGGGAATTTTATTGTGGCCTCTACTACATATCTACCGAATTTGTCCTCAGCGTCTAGTGTTGAAGCAATGGCCATGAAGGAAGGTTTATCTTTGGCAAATTGAATGGGGTGCCAAAACGTGTTAGCAGAATCCGATTCTCTGGAGACTATAGAAGCTTGCTCGGGTGAAGAGACGTGGTGGGACGATTCAACAGAAGTGTTTGCAGATTGTGTTGATCTAGTCTTGCTCATTGGAGGTATCAATTTTCAGCACTGCCCGAGAGAAGCAAATGAGGTGGATCACGAATTAGCTAGGGCTTGCTTGCTTGATAAGATGTCCTGTAATTGGGTCGATGAACTCCCTAGCTTCATTTTGCAAACACTTGTTAATGATGTAATAATTGTCTGATGGGCTGCAAATTTCAGACGCACTCTTTTTTCTTACCAGGGTACCTAAGAGGACTGGAAGGTTTTAATGAGGCGACTTGCATGCTTAATATATGATGTTTCAGAAAAAACAAAAACGACATTTTGAGTAAAAGGAACGGAAACGGAAAAGTAAACGAGGGAGGGAGCCATTTTTGATTGAAACGGTAAGAAAATTCTGGATAAACAAATACGAAAACTTTCCGAAAATATAACCAGCTATATGAAATAATACTTTGCATCAGTTATTTTCCTTGCTTTTGTCAGGCCATAGAATACTACTGGTTAGAGCGCACGTGCAATGCACGTATTGATTAATTAGTGCAAATCTTGATTAAGTAGTGCAAATCGCAATGTAACATACATTAAATATACAACAAGCTCGTAGTTATTTCATCATTCACTAATCATATCATGCCTCCTCTCTTACCCATCTCTCCACTATCTAATCTTGATATGTTAACGACACGATAATATTCTTACTCTTCCTTTCTGTCTCTAGATCAAACTCACATTTCCTCTCAGCTCCAATCCAAAGGGTAAAGTATGAATAAATATGGATATGCAGCGCATATACTTTTTATTATTGTGCTCCAGGCTATGTTCACGATTATGTTAGTACACACATCAGCAAGGAATAAGGATTGATCTCTCCCAAAAAAAAGGAGTAAGGATTGACATCTTTGATCAATGGCTTCCTCACAATGTAGAGCACCACTACCCTGAAGAACGCCGATAATGTCAAAATTGTGAAAAGCCACATACGTAGCTGTTTCCACCGATCTAACGAAAACGCAAGTTAACTTTTGCAGGCATCTATGACACAACAGAATCTCTCTAAAAGATATAGGAGCCTCAGTTTTTACTATCATCAGATGTGCAAGAAAATTTTCCTCGCGTCACCGTTCGCACTCCTCTGTCCTCCCCATGACCAAGCCCCATCAACATTCTCTGTTTCTCTGACCTCCATTCAGCGACACCGGCAGCAAAAAAGGAACGGCTACTGCATCCCTCTACGCTATGAGGATTGGAAGAGCACATGCAGCACCGCGAGGCCTGAGGTACGGGATTTGATGTACTGCAGTGCGCAAAGGTGTGGAGAGCAGGAGCGAAACTGCACAACGAAATTGATGGAATTAGAGAGCAATTAGTGGGGCATTAAGTATGGAAGGAGGTAATTGGCAAAAAAAACGTAGAGAAGGAGGCGTGAATTTAGGGGAGGATGGTGGGGAGAACGGACGAAATAGGAGGGATTGGTGCATATGGACGGTGGAGATCCAATTTTCCCATAGCACTTCGTGCTTTTATAAGTAGTGGAGATGAAGATAGAGATGGAGATGGAGATATGCAAGGTCTATATAATACATGCAACCGATGTGGGTACGTACTAATCAAATGAGTGTCTTTTTTTAACCAAATCAAGTGAGTGTGCGTTTATGTTAAACTATTTATGTGGACTTATATGCTTATCAAAGTGTTTTGAATTATGTGTGTTACTTTATGTTCAATTATCATTTGTCGAAGTTGTGAGCTATTCTTTAGCTATTATAATATGTTTCTTTTAGTGTAGATACCATGATATTATGCCACTTATATTCCGTCAAATGTCCGTTTTCGTATCATATTCGTTCCGTATCCTTTTATATCTGTCTCCAATGATTTTTGATTTCATGTTCGTTTCCGGAGTTTTCTGTTTTGTTTCCGATTGCAGAAACACAAAAGGAAATTGAAAACAATAACCCATGTTTATGTCAGTTTCTGTTCCGTTTTCAACCCTACCTGCAGCAACACCCTCTGGTTGGCCCCTGCCATCACCGTTGTTACTAAAAAGGTATGTAAAAAATTTCAAACTCAAACAACATAAACCTTGACCAAATTTACATTATTTGAATATTACAAAAACTTAGCCATTTATAGGACGGAAAGAGTGCCTACTTTACTGACAAGCGGGTGACCAACACCACATTAATCTGGTGCAAAACCATGGGACGGATTTGGGTTAGTTTTTCCCCCGGTTTAGGTAGTAGATGGCCAAATTTGCAGCATCTGAAACAGTAAGGATTAAAGTCGCTCTGCCCTACTTAGACGTGCTATGTTCTATTCAACCGACTGCCCCCAAATGCAGTCGAAATGCCACGCAGCTCAACCTTGCTTCTGCCCAATACACCTACCCGACAAGAAAAACAATTCCACCGGCACGCAGGCCGCAGCAACCAGCCAGCAACCAACCCAAATTGCGCAGGTCCAGATTCCAAAAACAATTGTACACTGCAAAGACGAGAGAAAACCTAATGCGGGATTTAGATCACACCCCTAAAATGGTATTTACATGACACAGACAATGAGTCTCCCACATCAATCGACACCACACCAAGCGAAAAATAACACGCTGACAACGAGGTCCCCATGGATGCACGCATACTTGTCTCTAGTACAGCAAACATGGAACAAGAATCAACGCATCTGCCACCAGTCATGCTTTATTGCGTGCATAGATCGAAGCGCGAATAACATGATGAGGAGCTGCTGCTTTCTCATTAATAAGAATTTGTTCCGGGAAGTCCACGCGAATCGATGTAAACTGGTAGCGCTGCTTGACATCAATTAAAGAAGTTATTACTTGAAGTTCTGAAGTAACGAACTGCGGAAGGACATAGAAAAAGACTGGTATCAGAGGTGTACCTGCTCTTTCCACGGTATGTTCAGCATTCTGTAGTATGGTTCCAACAGTGCCACCCGGTCACCTTCTTTAATCTATTGCGCAAAGGTTAACATTAGCTGGTATAGCAGACATTGCAGAAGACATTCCCACATGAAGGAGAGCATAAGACACTATTGTCAACAGTAACAGACATATTTTTTTCTAATAAACCCGGTGATAACTTAAACAGGCTGAGCCCAGACAGATTGAGAAATACTGAATCCTGATGTTGGAGAACCTGTTCACTATCCTGATGTTGGATTCACTGTTTGTTGTTTATACATTTGAATCCGGATGTTGAAGGAATGGTTTAATGTACTACTGATTTTCCAAAGGAAAAAAGGATCAGGTCATTGTAGTTCCTGTGGAAAGTCCACCAAAACTAGAACAAAAAACCAGGTGATTTTCTATATGATTTAAAAATCTAGTAGTTCCAACATGGTTACTTCCAGTTAAAAGTGGGTGGGATTTAAATGTACACTGAATCTTTATGTATCACTGAAATGTTGATTTGAATAAAACAGTTGCCTTTTCAACAATGGGATTTCCCATAACTACCTGTAATCTTCTGGCTACGGTAACATATATATGCTAATTCAAATAAAACCAGTTGTCTTTCAACCATGCTTCAAACCAAATGGTAGGAAAAGAGAGACGCAAATAATATGCTGCATAACTGTGTCTAGGTTTCCATGGCATTAACTGAATTAGAGCCCTTGGTGGTACCAAGCCATTTTGCCAAACATAATATACACAAGCAAGAAACACATAAATGCAGTATCATCATTTTCAAAAAATATACAGGTACTAAGGGATCTTACTGCCTCATTTCGTAGCCCATAGACTGATAGTATAAAATAAGACTGATCCGAGTCACATGCTAAATAATACCTGAAATCATAAGGTTATCCCATTGAAGTGGGTATAGAAATTAAGAAGCATATGAGATAACAGGAGGAACAAAGATGTGGCAGTGTCTTTTAAGTTTTAAGTATGCTCTCTGTAAAGGAACAAAGCTGTATTCATCTACCTGATTACATTGTGACAATGTTACAAAAAAATATGACGAGACCTTGGTTGCTAATAGGAAATTTTCTAGCTTTGAAGTTTGGCAAGAAGACAAATGGTTGTTTACTTAATCTATTCAGACATAGTATTCGGATACATGTTCAGATGACCATACTTTATTCACTATTACAATAAAATACAGTCAGGATTGAAGATTCGAGTCAAAACCACTCGCATCAATCCTGCTTTCTACCAGGCAAGCTAACGCCATATTCACCAATATTATGCAAATTCTAACAAATACCTGACATTTTGAATACCACGTTTGGATCATAACTCTATTTTATGGCCATAAAACTAACTCGAGAACTTTATAAACGACCCTGTTAACTTAAAAAGTACTTCATGCATCACAGAGCAACTTTGATATTCAAGTTTACATTCAATTTAGCAAGTGAAACATCAAATGTTTCAAAAAATCAATTCCTGGCAGAAAAGAACAAAAACACCCTGCGGCGAGGGGTGAAAACTAGCTGGATTTTTTATTTAAAATCTGAATTGAGTTAGTCAATAAACCACAAAAAGAAGTCTCGGTTTCGACTTCTTTCATGTCAGTTAAACAACATTTTCTCAACCAAAAGTAGATCCTTGGAGGATGGACTATAGTAGGAAGCATCATATCTTTAGAGTTTCGTCTTTCAGTTGAATATAGTTAATAATTCTTCTAACAACACATTGTTCCATGATACTTCTAGAATATATGTGTATACAGTTCAAAGCAGCGTAATCAAATGAGAAACAAAAGAAACAAGTCATAATGAAGCGTGCAAGACACACTTATTGAATATGAAGGATTGAAGGAACTTACAGCGGAGCAACATCGTCATGTTTTATCAAAAGCACAATCTTCCCCAAAACAGCAACCATCTTGTTCAGACCCTCTGATAGAATGTTTATGGTTGCTTTCTTGTGGGGTGATTTTACTATGGTGAGAAGGAAAGTTGAAAAGGTATATATTAGGAAAGGATAATTAAAGAACTAATACAATTTCAACACTTGCATTGTCAATGAGAGTATTACAGTTGACTTCACCCAAAGAAGACACCAATGATGCTAATCGCTTGGACCGTAGTTGTCTCTGCGAAAGAAATATATCATAAGCAGAAAATAAATTTGCAAACCACTGAAGTCAATTTATTCTCACCAGAACAACTATTTGAGCAAATGTCGACTGAATCATAAAATGATTAAGCATATGTGCCACAAATATAATAAATTAATGATTACTCCATATCATAAGGAGCTACACATTGAAGAGCAGGTGTCTTTCAGTTTTTCTTTGTCAGACTTCTTAGGAGGAGTGTAACATAATTTGCCTTTTCAATGCAATGAAACGCAAAAGCCTTCTGTGTTTTCTCGAAAAAAAAAGAGCAGGTGTCTATAGATTGACCATTCTATAAAAGAACTTTACAAAGGTAATAGAAGTAATTTTCAATTCATCGCATGAACAAATTGAAGTTCTACACTGAAAAAGCACGTGAATGTTGTACACTTCAATAGTAGCATAGGGCTCCCTTGTGATGCTGTTAGAATTACATATATGATTCTCAGCTTTACAGGGGAGCTAGTTCTCATATCACTACAGTTGTAGAAAAATATTAATGCCAATTTGCCTCATTTCATGTAGTTTGCTTAATCTAATGAAACAAATGACTTAGAAGGATCTCCAGTTGTGCATGACCATTGATATAGACTAAGTTCAAATTAGGCGCAATGAAGTCGTTTCTGCTAATACATGTCAAAACCTGCAGTTACTATAGTTATACAGAAGTTACCTTCATTGCATTCACCAGCTTATCAAGGAGACCGGTGATCTTCTGAACTTCTGTATCAGCACCAAGGTCAGGGTCCTTTAAAGCCGCAGCTTCAAATCCACTAAGGGCCCTTTCGAAATTCTCTAAGTATTTGTTAGCCTAGAAAAGAACCAAAACCAACATAAAAATATATTATGCAGATGATGAAATACTTGGTGGAAATTTTAGCTGATTTTGCTACCCAATTAATTATCTGGGGTACTCACGATGGCACAATTATAATAGAGGTCCGGATTCGATTTCGTACTTTCATCCTTCTCCTGGATATAGAGTAAACAAAAGTACATCCACAAAATATAAATGGAAGGTTCAGATCAGAAAAGAATGGAAAGCTACACAAAAATGTTCCATATCTTACTTTCATGATTTCCAAACTAATGTGCTAGCATAATTAAATGTAAAAAATGCACAACTCACAGCATTTTGATATGCTTTGACCGAATGATGAAGTTGAGTGTGATTCCATGCTCCGCTCACGAAAAAGCTTGTGAGATATGCATTACCCAGATTGTCTAACAGAGAAGGAAAATGAACATTTTTGTTGAACTTGAATATCTTGGGTAGAAATCTAAAATAAACCTCTGAATAATCAATCAAATGTTCATTCAGAAAAGAATAAGGCCCATGCAAGAAAATAATGTATGTCATAACTTAGAAATACTAGCATTGACTTCAGTAGGCCTTAGATCAAAACAGCTGTATCATATTCATGCAGCAACAGATCGTTCATTTTATGTTTCTTTTGAGTTTTGACACTAGTAGTCATTTATTCTAAAAGAAATAATAATAGGTGTAAATTCTGACATCACCAAAGCCCACTTCCTTCTCTCATTCTGCTCTTTAGCTATTTACATAACAAAGATAGTAATGCCAAGAGCTGGAACCTGTTAGCTTTATTTCTTAATTTAGGTTGAGAACTGCTTCATTTAGAAAGGTCAAATGACAACTCCCACCTAGCACAGGAGCTTTTGATCCATGCCTTAATGTTTCAAAAAAAAGATGCTGAAGAGAAGGAACATAGGCACTAAAGTAGAATCAATGGACTCTTACACCAACAGTTTCCATCTTTTATGTCCAGCATTACAGCTTCTTTTGCATGATTAATACTCTCTTCCACCAACAACTTTTGATCTTCACTACCTGAAAAGGAAAACACAAAATAAATGATGCAACAAGCTGGAAAAATTGCAGCTACAAAAAAAGAGTGAAGAAAGACGTTTTTACAACAGCAGCTCATAAAGCATCTACTAGATGGAGGCCCAACATGGAGATATTATGCAGAAGTTACTCGTGAAGCAACTCTAATCAACAATACATGGACATTTTTAGATTTGAGGGGTGCTTCCACATAAGAAATCCATTATAGAAAAAAATACGATTAGATTAGCTCTTCAACCTCCCTGAACACCCATGGGAGGAATGAGATATAACACAAATCAGCTTTAAATCATCTCCATCAAAATTCGGAAGGCTGGCAACAAATAAATTCATCCACAGTAAGGGAAACTGGGGGCGGAAACGACGACAGCTTAGACCAAGCAAACCTCAACGACGGTCAAACTAGCTAGCTACATGAGGTCTACAGCAAGCCTAAAGAACAGACAATACCAATCAACACCACGCACATAGGAACACACCCAATAACTGTCCACAGTGCCAACAATAACACCACCATTTCTAACAATGCTGTTTCAGGATTTGCGCCTTTCACTTTGGGACATAGCATGACAGCGCTACTCATCAATTATATTACATCTGTAACAAGGGCACTAAACATGCAGTGCAAGGGGCAGCCTTCCCCTCACAAAGATTGCTTAACCCCCACAAAGCCACCAGGCTTCCTCCTACTTATCCCTCCCTACCTTCCTCCTACTTCTTCCAATAATTCACAAAGGAGTTCGCTTACACACCGAGATGAATTGCTACTCGCTCTTCCAACAATTCACAAAGGAGACCAATCAAAGAAAATCATCCACTTCCCTAGGTTCATAGCTAGCTAGCATCTGACTCCAATATCAAACTGAATCAACCGTAAGGAGTCAGATATTTGATGGCAATCATCAGTGCAGTGCTGACCAGCAGCCCGGCCGCGCACCGTTAGCCAGAAGATGCATAGATGTGTGAGCGGCAACGACTAGCTAGCAGGACAAGGCAGCAGACAGCCATAGGTGGGAGGTGGCTGGCGAGCTCCGACCTGCGAGCAGATCGACCTCAGCAGTAGGCAGCCAGAGGTGGGAGGAGGCAGGCAGGCAGCAGACAGACAGACGGAGGTGGAGGTGGTTGGTGAGCTCCAGCCGGCCGCAGCCGGGAGGTGGGAGGAGGCAGCAGCAGATGGATCCACGCCAGCGAGCTAGAGCTCCGCTCGATCCGGGCCAGCAACGTAGAGAGGGCTGCGGCTATGCGTCCGCCATGGAATAGAACTGGGGTGTGCTGGGGAGCGGTTTGGCAGCGAGGGGTGGCAGTGTCGGCAGCCGGAGTTGCCCCAGCCGGCGGTGGCGGTGTGCGAGGAGAGGAACCCTAGCAATTTCTTTTCGGGGGAGAGGAGAGCTGACACGTGAGGGTGTTGCTCGGGTCGGGTTGGAAACATTCTGATTGTCGACTTAGGCTGTGTGGTGGCATTTTGATGTAAATAGTGCAAAGAATATGGGTAGAGCCATATACCGTTTCGGTTGAGCACAAGAAGCTGCGGCCTGCGGGAAGCTGGAAAACCCTGGCCTCCCCCCACTGTGAAGGAACTGTGGAAGCCGGCTGCCCCAAAAAACGGCTTAAAATCGAGTTCTTTTTGGCTTAAGCATATTTTCACCTCTAAGCTGTCCAAAATATCCAAAAGAACTAGGCCTTAAAGCTTGACCTGGTCAACTACGCTGGCATAGAGTTCAAACGGAGTATAGTGTACAAGATAAACAAAGTCCAGGACTGCTGATCTTGCTCTAAAGCTCGGCCTATTTCCAGTCTTTGCAACTATCCCTGGTCCTTGAAACTGATGGTGTACTGGTATCCAGCACTCAATGGTATCTAGAATATTAGCACTAGAATTGATGGTCAATGCTCTCACAAAAGCCACGAGTATCGTTATTAACCTGGTGTTGCACATCCAAGTAAAGGTCAAAGATGAACTAACTAAATATCTGGTTGAATTGTTTGTTTTAATCCCAAATTACAAGAAGTTTGTCCTTAATACAAAAAATGAATAAACTATGCAAGTATGAGACTAGTGATAACTTATAATAATCTATCCACAATGTGGAGAACTAATTCCACAAAAGGTATTAAGAAACCATCCACTGAAGAGATGCTATATGATAGAGGGCATTCTCACCTTGAGCCATACTTCTTTCAAGCATGGAGAGTTGGCATAGTATTTTCTTATCTGCACCCTGCCAAATGAAATTATGCTGGATAAAATTTCAAAACACAAAAAAACCTCTTCAATGTTGAGACTTACCTTGTTCAGTGCTAATACAAAGCAATTCTTTGCTGAAGCCAGATCCCCCTTCTTCCAGATGCAGTTGCCCAAACATAGCCATGCATCTACAAGAGATGGATTCAGCTTTACCTATGTCCAGTAGCAACAGCAGTAGTTTAAGTTTCTAGACAAGAGAAAATATATACAAGAAACTGTTTAGTCTTCGGCTACATACTGCTTTGGATAAATGATCTTCGGCCTCCTTATTATAATCAGGGAAGACATCCAGTATTTTCCCCCTCAAGAATTCACAAACAGCACGCTGTTGGGGTGATTTCCTTTGCTCTGGAGGTATAAAAAACTAAAACTTAGTATAGAAAAGAGCATGACACAAACTTTGCTAGAAAGGGTGAGGAAGTAGAAAAAGGCTGCTGATAAAAAAAATGCACATATATCACACTAGGGATGAAAACGCTTGGATTGTTTCCACACGATCCAGAGCATTTTCGAATATCGATGCTATCAGCTCAAATACTTGCTGGGTATATCGGCTTCAAAACGAGTAAGGTTTTTATTGTCAGAAACAAATACAGAGGTCTGTCGACTACGAATACATACTCAGATATCTAGATGCACATAAACACATTTGTCTTCTAGAGACCATAAGTTCCTCGTTTGAAGTTCAATTAGGCAGAATAGTAGGCTATATTCTCAGCAAGGTCTATGGAGCATGTCCGAAAACAATATGGTAAAATACACTATCCACCCATATTCAATCCATTTTCACCCCTAATCACAACAAGAAAAGTGACAGACTGACTGACAGTTACATAACAGGAAATGAGCTGATACTTGATAACTCAAGTTGAGAAACAAATAAACAATTAAACGAATCACATACAAAGGAACTAGACATATCCAAGAATGTTTCCAGCAAAGTCTATATATATGATGATAGCATCAGGTAAAACATGTTTCAAAATCACATGGATACTACACGAGTACATAGATAGAACCCTTGTGAACAAAAATATCATGTAGGCGTCACAAATCGTTCAGCAACGCTATTTCACCTGTTTAGATGCCAATATTCTTGATGGACTAAACGGGTTATTATCCAGAGCGGTAACGTGCTGGGAGTCCCGTCTATCTAACAACGTCTGGCCACGGGAGGGATCATTCCCCCGGTGGTAACTTTTTTTATTCTTGATGGACTATGGTTCAGATATTTCGACAAAACAAAGTTGGTTTTACATCTCGTAGTTCATACATGTTCTGAATGACCGATTGTTCCTGACCTTCACATGAACAGGTATCTTTTCAGTTGTACTACATGCACAACAGGAAGATCCCCAGTAACTTTACTGAATGATGATAATTTGCGGACGCAGCATTGTTCAAACACTGGCCAGAAAACGAGGACCGGCCTTAACAAGAAGAGAAACAGTAGAGGAGTTGAGCTAGCATTCTGATTGGTGAAAACCGTCAAATATCTAATTCGTTTTACAGCTCGTCGTCGTCAGCTACCGATCGAATCAATGGCAAGCAAAGCAATAGGGGGAGACTGGCGGTGAGAAGATGGAGGTACCAGGAGGGAGGGAGTCTAGGCTGGCGAGCGCGGCGTCCGCGCTGGCACGGAGCGCGGCGGACTTCTCGGCGGGGTCGCGGGGGAAGAATGTGTCGCGGAGGCGGTACAGCTCCTCCACCGCGTCGACAGTCCTCTCCAGCCCCGCACCGGCGCCTTCGTCGCCATCCCCCTGCTGCGAGCCGGTCGCCGAGGCGGGCCTCGCCGCCGCACCGCTGCTCTCGCGGCTCATCGGTTTTTGATTCCGGGTGGCGATGGGATCTACCAGGGGAAGAAACGCCACCCGGAATGGGAAAGGGGTGTGCTAGGTAGTAAAGTAGTGCTGCGGGAGGGGTGGAGGAAGAAATCGGAGGGTGGTGATGTGCTGGGGCCGTGGATCTTGACGGGTGGATACTAGCCACGTTTTTTTTTTTTTTTGCTAAATTGATCTGCGCAGGGTTCAAAGCAAGCTTTGGGCTAAAACATGAACTAGATGGTCAAAGAAACGACTCTGCCGCCGCCGCCTCCTCTATACTTTGTTCCCTCTCTTCCAGCCGGCCTCGCCGATGGAGGGGTGCGGACCCAACATACGAGTCGATCTTTACTAAAAATAGTGTTTTTAATATATTAGGGCTTTTGTAGCCATCTTCTTTTCGATTCGGCGTTAGCAAAAATGGCATCAGCTAAATTATTGGTGTTGTGGACCGAGGATAGTCCAATGCTTGGGGTGGGCTGATGCACCCCGCAAGTCCAGGTTCAAGTCTGGGGTTGTACGCATATTTCTACTATATCAAAAGCGCTTTGGATTTCTCCCCTTAAAACTATTCATCTTTTAAAATTATTGGTGTTAGTACTTTTTGGCCACCGCGTGGCATGATACGCCGGTTGTTTTTCTCATGGTATTCCTCCGGCACTCGCTCAGTTCTACCCGCACAACGGATCTGAGACCTACACAGTCCAAAAGGTGCAGAATGGGCGCGACGAGAGGGGACGGCCTTCCAGTGGCACAAAGCCCAAGGCGGCAGGCAGCGGCGGCTTAGGGTGGGAGTGTGCGGGCTGAAACTTTCGCGTGCCAAGGGGAAAAGGGGCAAGTGTCGGTTCACTCGCAAAAACCAGGGCTATACCGCTATGGGATGGGTGATCTATGGTGCACCTTAAAAAAATTAAGGTTTACAAAAATATATGGAATCTATGTGGAACAATTTTGGACACCTAAACCATAAAAGAAAAGGTTATTATAAGGGTTTTAGTTTTTTACGAGATCTATTAGAGTTGCTCTAATAGGCTTCCATGTACCTAGGGTGTGATAGGTTGCAATCGTCCTTTTGGGGGCTCGGGGGCATGGCCACGGCGAAACAACCTCCGGGTCAGGTTCTCCACTTTGTTTGGTACCTCGCATCGAATCCTAGGGACGGTTTTCGACATGGCGTTTGCTTACCTTCAAGGTGGCAAGAATTGCTCTAGCGATGCAAAGTTGCATGTTTGGTTCATGCTGCCTATGTTTGTGATCAACTCTTCGCTCTAGTGGTGACCTAAACATACTTCACCACCATCACTGTAAGTCTGTAACACCCTAAAATCGACCCTATGCAGATTTTAGCGATTCCCGCCATGCCAGCATAGAAACGGTTCGACGGTGCCCACAAAGCACTTGCGTGCGGGTGGAAAATAAAGTAATATCATAATACGATAGTCCATGATGAAACCCACAAGGACATATATATATATATACATTACAAAGATCCAAACCATGTTGAAAATGATATAACATCCGAGTACGGACAAGATAAAACTTGGACTAAGAGTATCGTAGAATAACCAATAGCGTTCATAACCCTGTCCCGGCTAATCCGGAAGGATAACCTTGCTAACAAAGGGGTAAGTATCGCTGAGTACACAGACTCGCCGACAAAGGGCAGATGAAAAAAAGGAGCGGTCAGTACTAAGGCCAGTACATAGACTCATTGGGTCATTGTTGTATATATATCTTCTTCTGTGTTCCATCGTAGACTATTGTATAATGGTATTACTTCGTTTTCCACCCGCACGCAAGTGCTTGGTGGGCATCGTCGAACTGTTTCTATATTGGCTTGGTGGGAATCGCTAAAATCTTTATAGGGTTGATTCGAGGGTGTTACAATCACACACAACGACTAGGTAATGAAATAGCAGTTCATCACTTCAGACTTGGCTACTATGGATATCTAATTGAATTTGTATGTATCTACTATGAATATAGTTCATCAGTGCGGACCTAACTACAAATCGAATAGCATTTTAATCATTACAGATTGGTGGTTTTATCCATGCAATCAAATGGAAGTTCAACATTCTTATTCTTCCTTCTTTTTCTTCTTCGCCTTCTTCCTTGGTATTCTTATTCATGTTCATATCCTCGTGTTACCTTGTCATCCCATCATGTTGCCTACACCCACTTCATCCTATTGTTCTTCCAAACTTCTGTGTCTCCTTGTTTGACACCATAGCAAGTCTCAACATCATCAGGAGTTACTCTTGTCTCATCAGGCACAAAGATCATTATGACCCCACACCAAGATCCACTTGTGCAGAATGCAACATGTTAAAACTAGGTTAACTTGGGTGGCAAAAGGATGAAATGACTTCTAGTTAAAGATTTGGAATATACTCTTCAGAGCAACAAATGTCATCTCTATGATGACTCGAAGGCTAGAGTGTCCGAGATTGAACAATTCCATGGGATTTTGTGGTTTGTTCCTTGTAGAGAATTCACTAGGTGATACCTGGTTTTCCTGAATGGTAGAAGAATCCCATGCCTATATGCATATCCAACATCTCCTTGGTAGAACTTACCATCAAAGATATTAATCCCATCAGCTCTTGACAAGTTATCAGCAAGAATGCTTGCATCATGGGCCGATATTTTCCAACTATCTAGCACATTTGAACTTGAGAACAAAATCAACAGTAGAAAGCACATTTTGGTTGCTGGAGTGATTCCTCCCCCTATATGTTGTAGACAATGATATCAGCACTCTAGCAGTCACAAGAATACCATTGATTACATCAATACAATCATGTGATGGCATGAAGAAACACATGTTTATGTCCATGTTAGTGTTATCATGAAAAGAAAATACAGAAATACCGCTCACCCTGAAATATGGAAACCATCTATAACCATTTTTATCTTGCTTGGAGTTTGACCAGTTGGTGTCTTGATCAAGTATTGTCTCAGCTCCTCAATTGCAAACATAACTTGCTGGAAAAAGCGGGATATTTTCTCTATGAATCTCCTGAACGTGTCGTGGATCACTCTAAACCTCTGGTTATGTCCTACGACACGACGAAACATAATAACCCTCCCTTTCACAGAGTGTGAACACTATCTTGCAGCAATCCTCGTTTCCTACACCTTTTGAAAAAGTTCAAAGAAGGGGGCTCACCGAACTAGTTGGACAACCTCTACATCATTTGAGTTGTATGAGTTGTAGATGTAGTTCAGATTAGCAAGAATCTCCTAATCTGGAGCAGCATTGTACCATATGTGCCTGGTGGATAGGCAGCAAACCTAACTGCTCTTTTGTGAATGAGTAGGATCTAGGCTTGAATCACAAATACGTGAGGCTTTCTCGTTCGTGAATCTGGGTTACTACGATGGTCCTGTGCTGGAGTGGATGCAATCGACCAGTAGATCTATCTTTCTGCTGCCACCAGTGTCGATAGAAAAATGATGTTTTTTCGCCGCAGGCGACCGAAAGGAGGAGGTGAGACTGACCTTTTCCGTGAAACTTGGTCTCATTCCATCTCTCGCTAGGCTCCTAGGCACACGGTGTCTCCACTTTTCATAGCATCACGCCTTGGCTCCACGAAAACGGCTGATTTGAAGTTTCATGTAGACTTTGTCCGGACATATTCTATGATACGCGTTGGACAACATGGAGATCTACTTTGTGATACACGTTGAACACAACGTGGAGGTACGCCGAACATCCATCTTCCACTTTTTCATGCCACGAGCCCGTTTCACGGAATACGACCTGCCAAACGCGTTCCTAGCATATTGCCCGGTCAGCTCAGAGTCACAAACGGCAACCCCCTCCACCTCATTTCCAGCAGACGCACACCTTTCATTGAGTTACACCTGCAACAACCTAAGCATTGATCTTGTAATCACATCCATGGTTTCCCTCCTATCACGGGGAAAACTAGGTATCCTACCATCTCTCATGGCACTTTTCGCTGCACCAGAATATGGCTCCACTAAAATGGTTGATTTGGCAGTCTCGCAGGTGTTGCCCGATGGCTTGTTTGGCGGGATACCAGCTACCAAACACGTTCCTCATATATTGTCCGATCAGCTGAACGTAGATTTTCTACCGTGAACGGTATGTACCGGAGTGCCATGTCATGCTGATGTCAGCATGATGGCAGCCATGTGCGGACCAAACTTTTGAAAAAAATTGAAACAAAAATAAAACTTGTGAAACTTGATTGAAACTTGTGAAACATTTTGTACTGTTCACAAATTGTTTCAATTAAGCTTTAGTTTGGTTTCAATTCCGTTTCAGTCAGTGACGTCACCATGACTCCAACCATGTACTGACTAGAAAAAAGGCAGACTAGTGCACCAATCTTAAAGCAGAAATGAATGACAGATGGAATGATAACATGTACCGTTCATTGTAAAAAATGAGTTTTCACTGGTCAGCTCAGAGTCACAAATAGGGATGGTAATGGTACCCATCACCCGTGTACCCGGGGGGTAAAAACCCTATTAGGGTAAGGGTCTTGACATCCATCGGGTGTGATGGGTATAGGTACGGGATCATGCAACCCACACCCTCGTACCCATGTACCCATCAACATATCTAGCAAGTGGACCTTAGATATAAAATTCCAACTTAAATAATCTATTTTGTCATATTAATCTCGGTAGGCCAGAACTAAACATGATTTTCACGCCTAGTATCTCTATTTACCTAGGTATATTAATAATGGTTGATCACACATATCCTTTTTCTTCTCTATTGATGAAGTCTATTCCTATAACTCCTGCCTAGTATCTCTAGGATTAATTCACCTAACGTAACATACTCAGCTGAACCTATTCAATCTTGTGCCTGATATCTTCTCTCTATTGGCCATTATGAGTTGCCGCCAGCGTAATTTGATATGTATCACACCGGACGCTCTGAACTCCATAGCCGAGCCGTGAGCCCCGATCGGTTGCTCCTTGTCCATGCACGTGTGAACGCCATGGTCCATGGATGCTACCAATGTCGGGCATTCCTTGCAAGAGGACAGGGACCTGGAGGAGGACCTGCATCTCACACCGATAGAGGACAGCGAACCCCATGGCCACGAGCATGGCATGCCGACGCTGAGTCCAGGCCCAACCGCGTCATCGGGTGGTGCATTCCGTCTCCGAGCACCAGGAAAGTGCAAAGTCCCGCCCAATGCCAAGGTCCTCCTCCTACTGCTTCGCGATCCAAGACACGACACCACCAAAGCAGTACGCTGGTGACGTCCGCCTCGAGGTGGCACACTAGTCTGCTTGGCAACAGTCGATCCCAAACCTGGCCATCGGGCCGGGCTTTGGTGACGTGGCACACGATAAAATCATGGCACATGCCTGACCCAAAAAGTGGCCGAGAGGGGTCAAACTCGCGACTTGCCGCTCCAGCTCCCTCCTCTCAACCAACAGACCAAGCAAACATTAGTATTTAGGTAGGTATTCACCCCTTTTTTAGGTAATGTGATGGGCCAACAAAAAATAGCTAACAAGCCCGCGTGCTTCACGTGTCGCGGGCCGGCCCACGAAGCTTATGTGTCGTGCCCAGGGCGCGGGGCGAGGCACGGGTGCTGGCACGACCTAGCCCACGAGTTTGACGGGCCACCGCGTGCCGTGTCGGGCCAAGCATGTTAAGCCTGTGACGGGCCGGTTGGCCAGGTTTGGTTGATCCATTGCAAACGTATCTATAATTTTTGATGTTCCATGCTTGGTTTTTATCTACTTTCTTATGTTTTGCCCACACTTTGGAGTATTTTTATATATTTTCTTCGACTAACCTATTAACAAGATGTCACAGTGTCAGTTGCACGTTTTCTATTGTTTTTGGTTTCAGGAAAACTCAGAAAATAAATATTCTTGGAATTGGACGGGACAAAAGCCAAAGTCAGTTTTTCACCGAGGGGGACACAGAGCCAGAATACGAGACAAAGAGGGGTTAGAGGGCCGCCACACCACTTGGCGCGCGGCCAGGCCTGGCCCGCGCTAGGGGGTGGTGTGGCCACCTAGGGCACCCCCTCGGCCTCGCCTTTCTCCTATAAGATGCCTCCGATACAGAAACCCTAAGTACCAGATCAGATTTCTAGGAAAATTTCCGCAGCGCCGTCGCCACCGAAGGGGAGATTCGGGGGATAAAAAGTCTCTGTTCCGGCACCCTGCCAGGACGGGGAAGTGCCCCCGGAGCCATATCCATCGATCTCCACCACCATCTCCATCGCCGTTGCTGATTCCCATGATGATGAGGAGTAGTTCTTCCTCGAGGCTAAGGGTTCTACCGTTAGCTATGTGTTCATCTCTCTCTATGCATGATCATATTGTGATCATGAGCTTTGTAATCGAGTAGATCTATTCTACTACTCAAGTGCTTTAATGAATCTCTGCTTATCCCCACGTGTGTGAAGTTGACAGTGTGCACACCGTGTGGCACTTTGGCTAAGGTTACATAAATACTTGTTATGAGTTATATTTGGAGTTGGGTGTCTCTATGAAATTGTGGTGTTTGTTGGAACCATCTAGCACTCAAGATGACAGTGTGGGGTTATGTAGATGGGGAAGGCGAACTTTGAGGTGTGCTATTATAGCCCTACCATGGATTAGAGTGTCCAACCGGAGAGTAGTTCAGAGTAGTATCATGAAGAGAAGATATTTATATGAGAGTGTTCACTAGCAAAAGTATGATCCATAGGCCTTGTTTCTAAACATTGAAACACCGTTTGCAACTAGATTTGTTACATGTTTGCTTGCTTCCATCTTTTTGCTTTTAGTCTTTTCCTCCTGTCAAGCTCTTTTCTGGCACCATTGTCTTTTATCCATACCACTTATATTTCACTATCTCTTCACCGAACTAGTGCACCTATACACCTGACAAGTGTGTTGGGTGTGTTGGGGACACAAGAGACTTCTTGTATCTTGATCACAGGGTTGCTTGAGAGGGATACCTTTAACCACTTCCTCTCTGAGTTCGATAAACCTTGGATAATCCACTTAAGGGAAACTTGCTGCTGTTCTACAAACCTCTGCACTTGGAGGCCCAACAACTGTCTAGAAGAATAGAAGTGCATAGACATCAAGCTATTTTCTGGCGCCGTTGCCGGGAGGTAAGGTAAAAGGTACTCACATCCTAAGGTGTGAGTGCTCGAAGTTATTTCCTTTAGATTCTGCAATTTTGTCCTTTTGTTTCTTGTTTTCACTAGTTAGGCTTAATGGAAAACAAAAAAATTAGAGAGCTTTTTAGTATTTTTCCTAAGTTAGAACATGAATGGTCTGAAAAGAAAATTAAAAAACCCATGGAACTTTCTTTGCATGCTAATAACAATGTTATTAGTATGAATCTTTTGAACACCTTTGTTACTAATGCTATGGTAACGTCTAAGCTTGGTAAAGTTAGTTTTTATGAAAATGGTCTTTTTAGTTCCCTAGCTTTAAAGAAGAAAATTTGCTCTGATGATACTTTATCTTCCATATGTGGTAATTCTAATGATACTTGTGATATTTTAAATCCACATACTGAAAGCATCCCTTTTAAAATACCTATAAAAATTGTTGAACGTGTTTTGAATAACTATTATTTTGGAGATGGAACTGTCCATCCTGGTGATCATTTACTCTTTATACACGAATTATGCGATTTGTTCAAGTGTGCAGGTATTTCGATGAACGAAGTTAAGAGGAAGCTATTCCCTTTTTCACTTAAGGGCAAAGCAAGGGAGTGGTATGAGATACTAGATGATCCTCATCATTTGGAGTGGAAGGAACTTGAATCTCTCTTTTACTCTAAATTTTATCCTCCTCATGAAATTCATAAAGATAGAAATTACATTTATAATTTTCATCCACATGATGGAGAAAGTATTTCCCAAGGATGGGGGAGATTGAAGTCACTAATGCTCAAATGTCCCATTCATGAGCTCCCCAGTAATATTGTTATTAATAATTTCTATGCAAGGCTTTCAGGACATTACAAGGACTATCTAGATACTTATTTAGAGGGATCCTTCACAAGTAAGGAGGTCAAAGCTAAGTGGGATCTTCTTGAAACAATTCAAAGCGATCAAGATTGGGATAACGACAAAGGTAAAGAACCAGGTATAAACTATGAGTATGATTGCATTAAGTCTTTCACTGAAACTGCTGATTTTCAAGAGCTTGGTGCTAAATATGGGCTTGATCCTCAAATTCTTATTGATTGTTTTAGAGCCATTGCTTCTCATACTAATGCTCCTAAAGAAAAATGGGATATGTATCATGAGCCTTTTAAAGATACTTGCATGGAAAATGAAATTGTTATTAATGATAGCAATAAACATGCTCAAACCTCTGAAAGTACTATTTCTTATAAGCATGTTAATTTTTGTGGAATACATAGACCTTGTGAGAATAATAAAATTTAAGAAGAATATTGTATCACCCACAGGAATGAAAAAACTAGAACGTGCTACAGGGCTCTAAATGATCTTGGTAAAAAAGTTTGTGCTCTCTATCCTTTTATTTGTGAACTTTGCTTTGAAGTGGGTCATTTCAATTTTCAATGTTCAGGCCATAATAATAGCCCTTCTAATCCAAGGAGTACTGCAAGTTTGTATTGTGATGACATGATCACTCCTAATCAGCATGATGAACTTACATTATTTTTGGGGTGTGAAGAGTTATCAAGAAAAACCTCTTTGATAGATATGGGTTGTCGTGGAAATGGCCACGGCAGTCACTGCCATAGGCAGCGATTGAGAGTTTCGTGAGGAAGAGTTGGCGGTCATCTGCGGTGCGAGATGGGGGCAGGTGCACAATGGTTTACCCAGGTTCGGCCCCCCGGAGGGTAAAGACCTACTCCTGCTAGGTTAGATTATGAGAGAGCGAGTTACAAGGGCGGTGAGCTCGGCGGCTGGGCGGCGAGTTGCTTGAGGGGGTGTATGATGGAACATAAGTCTCTACTATACCCTAGGGAGGTTTATATATGAAGCACCTCCTAGGGTTTACAAGTTGCCCCCGAACAAGATAAGGATCCGGGAGCCTTTGACCTAATCCGACTGGGCCTCTGCTACGCTCCTGGGCTTCTAGTCGCCAGTCGATGGGCCTCTTCTTTCCTCAGAGTCTAGTCACTATCCTTCAGGCGTACTCGCGGGCCTTCCGGCCCACTCGAAACCCACTGCTGAGCATACCCCCCTAGGCATATCCCCATCAGTAGTCCCCGAGGCCATTGTTGATGTAGGCGCAGGCGTTCTTTGGTGCTAAGTAGGCGAGCCCAATTTGGGCGCCCAGTCGAATCGGTGATGGACTCTATCAATGCCGAGGAGAATTTCTCCACATCTCCACTCGTCACTTTAATGAACATCATCGTTGACCAGTCGTCATTTCGGCGAGAAGAGAGATTTGCGGGTGGCGAGTGGATCACCAAAGTTGGACCGTCAACCTCAGTCAAACTACCCGTTGGAATTTCCAACGGTAACTACGGTGCAATTACCGTGGGTAACGGTTATCCCGATTTTGGCGGGTGACCTTTCCCATATAAGGGGAGTGATGGATCTGCTTTGCCACCCTGCTTCGCATTCTTCATCCTTACTCATTTGCTCTTCCTCTCTGCTCGCTCCCGACCTATTCTCCTCGCATCGCGCGATTCCGCTTCCCACTCAATGGCGCCTCCCAAAGGCTCGTGGGGAAAATCCAAGTGCTCCACGGCCCAGCTGAAATCCTTCGAGGACGCCGGGGTGCTTCGCAAGGGGAATTGGCGAGTTCCCCCTTCTTCCGAGACCGAGCCGAAGCCGCGGCCCGGCGAGTTCATCTGTTTCACCAGCCATCTCGAGAGGGGCTTAGGGTTCCCCACTTCGCTCTTCTTCCGCTGCTTCTGTGTGTACTACGCGATCAAGCCCTCGGATCTTGGTCCGCATAACATCGAGCAGCTGGCGATCTTCGTCGCCTTCTGCGAGTGTACCTCGGCTGCAGGCCTTACTTCTCGCTGTGGCTGGAGCTCTTCCATGGACGCATCGGGCGCGAGGCGTCCAGCGGCTTGATGCTGGCCGCAGGCGGGGTCACCTTCCAGTTGAAGTCGAAGGCCAACTTCGTCAAGCTTCTCCTGCCGAAGAAGGCCGCCAGCGAGTGGAAGAAAAGCTGGTTCTACGTCAAGGAAGCCACTCCCTCCGGCGAGGTTTCCCTTCCTGAATTCGTTGCCGATAGGAGCGAGCCCCACCGACTGGCGCCAAAGAAGCTCCCTGAAGATCAGCGGATGGTCGTCGCGGAGATGATGGACCAGATCTAGAAGCTGAAGGACCAGGGGTTGATTCCAATCAACCTCTACAATTGCTGGCTTGGGCGGCGCTTGGTTCCGCTGGCGGCTCGTCCACGCTGGATGTACGAGTACAGCGGGAAGCTCGATCCATCTCGCACCAGCAAGGAGTCGTGGGAGGACGAAGATTACAAGGCCGCCCCGAAGAAGATCACCGACGCGGAGTTCACGGGTGCGGCGGTCGGAGTCGCCCCGTATACTCCCGTGAAGAATGAAGCCCCTACAGTAAGTCTTCTTTCCAATCGCTCCGTTCGTATTCCAATTTCGTTCTTTTTGCTTGTCGTGTTTTTGACTCGCAATGGTTCTCAGCTTTTTCAGGTATTGGAGGGTTGGCTCCCTCCGCTCGATGAAGAAGTCCCCCAGGAGCTGGAGGAAGATTCCGAGGGGAATCCTTCCAATAGCGATGGGAAAGACGAAGAGGTCGCTCCCCCAGTGCCTGTGGCTCGCAAGACCCGAATGCATAAGCAGCGAGAGGTCGAAGCGAGCCGCAGCCTGGACGAGTTCGAAGAAGGCGGCAGTCGCCTGGGAGGAGGCGATCCGGCGCCGCCACGCCTTGAAACCCCACGCCCGCGTCGCCAGGATCAGTCGTCAGTGGTGTTCGGGTCGGACGACGACTCCGATGACGAAGGGTCTCCTGAAGTCTCGCACAAGGTCCCGAGGGCCGCAATCCCAACGAAGGGGCTGGAGGGCGAGGACACGGAGGTGGTGGTGGAGGCGCCCCTGGCTTCGATCGCGCCGTCGACCTCGGGGGTCCCAAGCCAAGAAGCCACCGACGTGGTGCCACCCAAGTCGCCATTGCCGTCAAAGGCAGCGGCGTCGGAGCCAGAGATCTCGGCGACAGCGGCTTCATCGTCAAGGAAGCCTTCGGTTTCGTGGGCTTCAGACGTATTCGAGCGGGGGCTCAGTCGCAAGCTTGGTCCCGAGTTGGACAAGCCTGCCCATATCAGTACCGGTCTTCGCGTTCTTCCAGTCGCCAAGTAAGTTACACTTCCTTGTCCCAATTTGCTTTGCATATTTCGTGTCGTGGTTGTGCTGATTAGAAGGGCTCGTGCATGTCGGGGGCTAAGAAGATTGGGCGCCCTTCGGTGGCCAAGATTCCCCCGACCACTGTCGCGGGAGAAGGTGATCTCCTTAGGAAGAGGAAGGCCTCCGAGGATGTCGTGACTGCTGAAGTCGCGAAGAAATAGAAGGGCGGCGCTGACGATGCCGCGACCAGGGGAAGCGTCGCGGAGCCGATTCTTGCCGCTTCGTCGAAGAGACGGCGACGCGATCGAGCGCACCAGTGCATCCGCCGAGAGGTGGCATCGACGACATTCCCTCGCTTTATGGCGAGGGGGTTTCCAGGTGGTGCGGACGCGCAATCTCTGCAGTTTCCGGAAATCATGGACACGGAGATTGAGGCCCGCCGCGGGCGCACCTCCTTCACGGTCCCGTCGACTGATGCTGCTGAACTTCACAAGATGCTCGACGCTGCCATTCAGGTATGTCCAGTCCCCGAATTCCTAGTCGCTGAATTTCAGCGGTTGGGAATTGTCTTTATCTTCCTATATTCTCCAGTCCCCGAGTTCCTAGTCGCTGAATTTCAGCGACTGGGAACTGGTCTTGGTTTTTCTTCATTCTCCAGCCCCCGAGTTCCTGGTCGCTGAATTTCAGCGACTTGGAACTAGTGATAATTTTCCTCTCGATGCTTAGCTGGTCTTGTTATTTTGCAGGGGTTGCAGCGGGAGTCGACTGCTCGGCAGGCTGCGCGAGAGCATCTGGAGCGTGACTTGCGCGAGGCGTAGGAGGTGAACCGGCAGCTTCAGGAGAGGATCGGTTAGTGTTTGGCGTTGTTCTTCTTTGCTTGTTGTGAGCTGGTTTTATGCAATACTTTGACATCTCCACTTGCAGACGGTTTCCCGGCTAAGGTCTCCAAAGCCCGTGAGGGGTATGTCCCACTCGTGGAACTGGACGCGGCGAATGAGTGAGTGGCCTTCTTGGTCAAGGAGTTGGAGGATGCTAAGGCGGCCTCAATTTCTTCGGAAGAACGGGCGAAGGCTGCCGTCGCTGCCGCTGAAGAGGAACGCAAAGCCGCGGACTCCATCATCGTGGGACTGCATAACGACCAGGCCGCCTTGGAGAAGCACGTCAAGGAGAATTGCCGCAAGCTGCTTGGTGAGTTTCTGTCATTGCTTTAGCCTTTTGTCCGGTCCCCGCTTTGGGGGTTTCATTGTTTCGCTGATATCTGACTTTTCAGCTGTGGTAGGCCAGCGACCGGTGGTGACTTATCTTGCTTCGCGATGCGTATCCCGTGGTGAATGCGGACAGACCTCGGCGTTGTGTGTCCAGGCTCTCAAGGCATGTCTCCCACGAAGTCATCCACAGGGGCTCACGGAGGTGTGGCGCTATCTGGAGGAGGTGCCGCGGTTGTGGAGTGGATGACGCGCTCGGCGTTGAGCGGGGCATACGGCATTGAGCTTGGGTCTCGCGCATTTCCCCGACGACTTCGATCTTGACGATTTCACGAGTGGCTATCCCTTGGCGACCGACACGGTGGAGATGTCGGAGGTGCTAAAGCTGGCCGCGAAGGCCGCTCCTTATGCTGATCGTGTCTTGGCGATGGGGGGTCTGCTGCCGTACCAGGAGACGGTGTTGGCGCCTGGCGACCCCGAGCCGAAGTACCACGACATGAAGTCGGAGCAGCCCTTCCGGTCGTCATTGGCGAAGTCGCTGACCACATATCCAACGAACCCGTGGCAGCCCTTTGTGGGCATCAAGGGTGGTGGTGCTTCTTCTTCGTCAGGGCCTGTGTAATGAGCAAATGTAAAAGTTGTAATAGATGCCAGGTGGCGAACATTTGTATGATTTTTGTAACCCGTGTCACAGGGACTTGGTTGACTTGTGTTTTATTAAGGCAGTGTTTTGTTCAACAATTTGAGCGAGTCCCCGAGCGCGTCCGCCCTTTAATGGGGGTATAACTCGACTATGTATTTCTATGTGTTTGCCTTGTTTTTGCGTTTGTTTTTGCCCCTCGTGTCTCTCCACGGCGAAGTTCCGAAAGTCTGGTGAGGTTCGTTGTGAGCAGTCCCGAGCATTGTGCTAGACCGTATTGGTCGTGATCATGTTGCAGGTTATGAATGCGTTGTTTGTAACGCGTCTCCTCCCCTGGCCCGGAGAGCCAGTCGCTTCGCGAGCCCTAGGCAGCTCTCTTACTGGGTGTGTTCTCGAGCCGTGTGGGGTCCATGTTTTGCGGAGTCCCCGTGCGTGGTACTTAACCATTCGAGTCGCTTTGCGCGAGGGTGAGAGGGACAGGTCGCTGTGAGAAGCGTGTGTCGGATGTCTTGGCTCGGCGGGCTAGTCGGGCTAGGCGACTCCAATGGCGGCTCCGGGTCGGCGTTTTTCGTGGACGACCCAAGGCCCGGATTTTTTCGGTGCCCTTGTGCCGCACTACTTGGCCGCGCCGGTCGCTCGACCAGAGGTTGACTTCCGTAGGTAGCATATTGCTAGTATGTACGAATGCGAGTGGCATAAGAATATGGCAAGTGGACACAATTTGTGCGATCCGAATGAATTTTATTATATATGCCGATGGAGTACAGTGTGAGGTTCTAAGTATAGAACTTTCTGAGGAGGTTTACATTCCATGGCCTCCCGACCTCCAATTGGCCGTCACCCCGTATGTCGATGAGGTAGTAAGCGTCGTTGCCAAGGACTCGGCCTATGGCGAATGGCCCCTCCCATGGGGGGGATGTCTTGTGCATGCCCTTTTTTATCTTGGACCAGTCGTAGGAGCAGGTCACCTTCCTGGAAGGTGCGAGTTTACACTCGGCGGCTGTGATAGCGGCGAAGTCCCTGCTGGTATATGGCGGTGCGGGAGCGAGCCAGGTCGCGTGCTTCGTCGAGTTGATCAACGCTGTCTTGGCGGGCGGTCTCGTTGGCCGCCTCGACGTAGTTGGCGACTCGAGGGGAGTCGTGCTCCAGGTCTGTTGGCATTACGGCCTCAGTGCCGTACACCATGAAGAAAGGCATGAACCCTGTTGATCGGTTGATGGAGGTGTGGATCCCCCATATCACAGAGGGGAGCTCGTCGACCCAGCATCCTGGGGTGCGCTCGAGGGGCACCTGTAGTCGCGGCTTGAGACCGTGGAGGACGCTCTGGTTGGCGCGTTCTGCTTGGCCGTTTGACTCCGGGTGGGCGACTGATGCGAGGTCGAGTCGTATGCCGTGCTCCTCACAGAATTCCACCATGGCCCCCTTGGCGAAGTTGGTGCCATTGTCTGTGATGATGTTGTGTGGGTAGCCGTACCGGTAGATGAGTTCGCGGAGGAACTTGGTAGCCGTCTTGCCATCGCACTTCTTGATCGGCTTGGCCTCCACCCATTTGGTGAACTTGTCGACTGCGACCAGGAGGTGAGTGAAGCCCGATGGGGCCTTCTTGAACGGACCGACCATGTCCATGCCCCATACGGCGAATGGCCACGTGATGGGGATTGTCTTGAGCACCGAACCAGGAAGGTGCGTTTGGTTGGCGTACTTCTGGCATCCGACGCATCTTTGGACAACGTCGGTGGCGTCGGCGTGTGCGGTGAGCCAGTAGAAGCCGTGCCGCATGGCCTTGGCGACTAGCGACTTGGTGCCGGCGTGATGGCCGCAGTCGCCGGCGTGGATGTCCTGGAGGATCTTGCGGCCTTCCTCTGGCTGTACACAGCACTGGAACACGTCGGTCACGCTGCGCTTGTGGAGCTCGCCATTGATGATGACGAAGGATTTGCAGCGGCATACGACCATTCGCGCCTCTGTCTCGTTGCTCGGTAGGAGTTTGTGTTCCAGGAAGGCGACGTATGCGCTGTCCAGTCGCTAGGTTCCACAACCATGGCGACTAAGGCCGGTTCTGGTTGTAGTGGAATCCCGACGTCGATCTCCTTCGGTGGGCTGATGGAGGGCTTGTGGTTGATGTCGAGGAAGACGCCTACTGGTGGCGTCTGTCGAGCCGACCCGATGCGGGAAAGTGCGTCCGCCTCCTTGTTTTTACGCCTGTCGATCCACTCGACGGAGTAGCCGTCGAAGTGTCCTCCCAGTTGGTCGACGGCCTGGCGGTATGCTATCATTGTTGGGGAAACAGCGACGCATGTCCCGGCCACTTGGCCGGCGACTAGGTCGGAGTCGCCGTAGCATCATAGGCGATTTATGTTCATCTCCTTGGCAGCTCTCATGCCATGGAGGAGGGCCTCGTATTCCGCCACGTTGTTGGTGCAGGGTGTGAAGTTGAGGTGGAGCACGTAGCGGAGCTTGTCTCCTTTGGGGGAGGTCTGTATGACCCCAGCCCTCGCGCCGTCGGCGTTCTTGGAGCCGTCGAAGTGGAGCGACCAGTAGTGGAGGTATGGGAGCTTCTCTGGCTGCTGTGCCTCTTCCCAGTCGGCGAGGAAATCGGCCAGGGCCTGCGACTTGATCGCTTTTCGGGGCTCGTATTTGATGTTGTGGACGCCGATCTCGACGGCCCACTTGGCGACTCGCCCAGTCGCATCGCGATTGCGTATGATGTCTTGCAGGGGCACGGAGAATACCACCGTTATTGGGTGCTCCTGGAAGTAGTGCGGGAGTCGCCGCTGTGCTTGGAATACCGCGTACACCAGTTTTTGGTATTGCGGGTAGCGCTGTCATGAGTCTGTTAAGACTTCGCTGATTTAGTATACTGGGCGCTGTATGAGGCGCTCCTTGCCCTGTTCTGGTCGTTCGATGACCATCACGGCGCGGACGACCCGATTGGAGGCCACGACGTAGACGGGCACTGGCTCTCTGTCGAGTGGCGCGGCGAGTAGTGATGCCGCGAGTAGCACTTCTTTGAGTGCTTTCAGTGCGTTGTCGGCCTCTGCGTCCCATTGGAACGTTGGGTTCTTGCACATCAGGTGGTATAGGGGCATTGCCTTCTCGCCTAGTCGGGGGATGAAGCGACTGAGAGCCGCGACTCGTCCTGCCAACTTTTGGACGTCGCGCAGGCACTCAGGTTTCCCGAGTCGCGCGATGGTGTCGATCTTGGTGGGGTTGGCCTCAATGCCTCTCTTGGAGACTATGTACCCCAGAAGTTGTCCAGTGGGTACGCCGAAGGTGCATTTTCCGGGGTTCAGCTTGATGTTGTACCTCCGCAGATTTGCGAAGGTTTCTGCTAGGTCGGCGAGTAGATCGTCCTGGCGGGTGGATTTTACCACCACGTCGTCGATGTAGATGTGGATGTTGCAGCCAATTTGGCTCGCTAGACACTCCTGCATGCACCTCTGATATGTGGCGCCTGCGTTCTTGAGGCCGAATGTCATGGCCGTGTAGCAGAACACGCCGAATGGCGTGATGAACACCGTCTTCGACCGCCATCTTGATCTGGTTGTAACCAGAGTAAGCATCGAGAACACTGACTCGATCCTGTCGAATCGATGATCGATCGATCGTGGTAGACGAACTCCTCCTTGAGCGGTATTTGTTGAGGTTGGTGTAGTCTATACACATTCTCCAGGTGTTGTTCTTTTTGAGAACCAGGACTGGGTTTGCCAGCCACTTGGAGTACTTAATTGGCCGGATGAAGCCTGCGTCTAGCAGGCGCTAGACCTCCTCAGCGATTGCTTGAGGCGTTCTTCATTGAAGGGTCGTAGCGACTGTTTTACTGGTCGCACTTTGGGGTCGGCATTGAGTTTGTGCTCAGCAAGTTCCCTCGGGACACCTGGCATGTCATATGGCTTCCATGCAAAGATGTCGCGGTTCTCACGAGGAACCCGGTGAGCTCACTTTCCTATGCGGGGCTCATATGCGCCCCGATGGTGACCGTCTGGCTGGAGTCGCCTGGGACGAGCTCGACGGTGCGGGTGTGCGTGGTCGCCTCGAACGTGGAGTTCACGGCGATTGGTTTCTTCAGGATGGTGGGATCATCCTTGTTGATGTTGCCCGCGTATTTCGCGAGCTCCTCCATGTGGTCAGTCTCCGCGGCGATGACAGCGTCGGCGAGCTTGGCGCCTTTTTTCTCGCATTCCACGGCCATATCGGGGTCGCTGTGGACGTTGATGATGCCGCTCGGCCCGGGGAGCTTCATCATGCTGTAGGCGTAGTGTGGGGTCGCCATGAACTTTGCGAATGCCTGGCGGCCCAGGACGTAGTGGTAGGGACTGCGGAAGTTTACCAGCTCGAAGATGATCCTCTCTGTGCGGTAGTTTGCCGGGTGCGAAGGTGGTAGCAGCGTCACCTTCCCGATCGGGTACGCCTTCCGACCAGGGACGATGCCGTGGAAGGTCGTCAGTGTTGGCTCGATGGCTGTTTCTGGGAGCTAGAGCCTTTTGAAGGTGTCGAGGTACAGGAAGTTGATGGAACTCCCACCATCCATCAGCGTCTTGGGCAGCCAGTAGTCGGCCACCTTTGGCCTGACCACCAGGGCGACTCGCCCTGGATACTCGATTCTTGGCACGTGGTCCTGGCGACTCCAGGTGATGCTTTACTCGGACCAGTTTAGGAAGCGGGGGATGTCGACTTGCGTCACCGCATTGACGGTGACCGCGCGGGTGAGTACCTTCTTCTCACGCTTGGTGCCGAGCCTGGTGAAGGTATGAAGCGACCCGACAGCCGTTCCGAAGCCGCCACCGTTCCCATTGTCCCGCGGTTGGTTGTTGTTGGGGTCCTCCCTTGCACGTCTTTCCTTCTCGATCTCTTTGAGAGAGTGGCAGTCGGCGGTGGTGTGGGTGGCTAGTTTTTGCTCCCAGCTGTGGTAGATGTAGGGCTGATTAAGCAGGGCGGCAGGGTCGAATTTCGGCCTCGTCGCGTTGTTGGCGCGGTAGTTCCCGCTGTCGCGGTAGTTTCCTCCGTCGCGGTGGTAGTTCTTGGAGTCGCGTTGGACGTAGCCGACATTGGCGATGAAGTCGACTCGCCCGTCGGTCCGGCGCTTGCCGGTGATGCGGGTGTTGCTGTAGCGCATGTCGCGTAGTCACCCGCTGTCATGGATGCTGGTGCGCCGTCTTCCTCCCAACTCGTCGTCGGAGTCTTGGTTGGGATCTTCCTCCGCGTAGCGCTTGGCAATCTCGAGGAGGTCGGGGATGTTGTCGAGCGTCCGGTAGACCCTCTTGATCTTGGCGACCAGAGGTTCGTACCGGCACGCGTTTTTGAAGCAGTGTACCGCCATGTCTGGGTGGATGACGGAGGCGTTTATCCATAGCTCTTGCCACCTTTGGATCCACCGGCGGGTCGACTCGCGTTTTCCCTGGATGCATCGCTCCAGGTCCTCGATGGTGGTGGCGCGGGTGTAGGAACCCTTGAAGTGTCTGACGAAGGCATCCCGCATTTTTTCCCAGGAGTCGATGCTGTCGGTGGGTAGCGTATTGATCCATTGCCGGGTCGCACCCTCCATCATCAGGGGGAGGTAGCGAGCGGCGAGCAGGTTGGTGTGGCCTGCGATCCCCATTGCCATGAGATATGTGTCCAGCCAAACGGCGGGGTCGTACGTCGGGTCGTATTTCTCTATCTCCTTGGGGGTCTTGAAGTTGGCGGGGTATTTTTCCCCACGGATCATGGGTCCAAAGCATTGTGGCCCGACTCGACTGAGTGAGCCTCTTGGCTCTGGGTCGCCGCGGTTGGCGAGGGTGTGTCGCAGGTCATAGGGCTGGCGCGACCGCCACGCCTGATTGTTGATGATGTGCGTTCGAGCGTCGAGTGGTTGCCCGTTTGCGGCGACAGTGTTGTTCGCAGGTCGCGGCTCGTTGGTCTACAACGCGGGGTTGGCGGCTCGCGGTTGGTTTGCCAGTGGTTGGGGTGGTGGGCAAACTATCGTGTTGGCCACGGTTGGGTGGCCGCTTGATGCCGCCCTGCTTGCTGACGAGCGGGAATACATCCGCCCACGCGGATCTACTCCCGCGGCTTGTTGCTCGACGACCCTGACGAGTAGGGCCTTGGCGTACTGGATCTGTAGCGCGCCGTCGCCTTGGACATCGAGGTTGGCGATCACGGCGTCGGCCACGACGATGTTGTCCATCGGGGTGGAGTACAGTGGTAGCCCATTGGCGTCTCGAGCTTGAGGCGAGATGATGATGCGTGGTTGGTCAGGTGGGGGCGCATGGCCCATGGGTGGTGGAGGGGCCCCATTCGCCGGTGCTCCAGGTGGTGGTCTTGCGGGGTTGCCTCCTCCTGGCGGCGTGTTCTCACCGTGTTCGCGCTCGGTGGCGCGTGTGGGGTCGCCCTCGTTGTTGAAGTTCAGGACGCGGCCCTGAAAATCGGGGTTCAGGCGGGTCCTGATGCGGCGCTGGTGATAGAGTGACATCTCCTTCACCGTCTCTCGTTCGAGGCGGTATTTCTCGCGCTCGACGAGTTCGTTGCGCTGCGCCTCCTAGAGCCACAGGCGGGCTTGTTCCACCTCCATGGCCGTCGCGGTCGGCGGAATTAGCGTGGAGAACGGATCTGGCGGGGCGGCCACGCTTCCCGCCATGTAAATCGCGTTGAAGCGATTGGATCTGGCGCGAAGATCCTCGGGGGATTCCGAGACGGAGTCAGAGTCGAAGATCCCCAGTATGGAGGGATCCTCGAAATCTTTGGGGTGGGAGACTCACGTGATGGAGTCCTCCCGTGACGCGGCGGTGATGGATCCGTTGGTCGATGCGGGGGTCGTGGAGTCGGCGTCGTCGTTTAGGGCATCGTCGTTGGTGGCGACGTTGGTCTCGACCGTGTCGCTAGCGTCCGAGTCATACTCGGTGATGAGGCCCCTGATGGAGCGGACCTGCTCCTTCGAAAGCAGATCACGGTGTGGAGGCGATCCGCCGACGATCATGGTCGCGGCTGGGTCGACCGCGTCGTAAAGCCGACGAAGAGGTTGATGGAGCCGATCGGCATCACCGCGGCGTGTGTTATCGGGCATGACGCCGGGATGTAGCTGTTGGGCAGGATCTGCAAGATCCCGCCGAAGGCGATCATGCGGCCGGTGGCGAGCGGCCACTCGATCGGCGAGTAGGGTCTCGCCGCAGAACTCAGGCCAGTCCCACTATGCCCCACGGTGAGCGCCACTGTAGTGGAAATGGCCACGGCAGTCGCTGCCATAGGCAGCGATTGAGAGTTTCGTGAGGAAGAGCCGACGGCCATCTGCGGTGCAAGATGGGGGCAGGTATACCTAGGCGTCGGCAGCCTGGCCCGGTCGGCCCGGCCCGAAAAAAGCCCGCCGGGCCGGGCCTGGGCTCCAGATTTGTGGCCCAAACGTTGCACGGGCCGGGCTCAGGCCAAAGGATAGTGCAAAATAGGTAAAGGCCCGGCCCAAGGCCCGACAGCCCGACAGAAAACATGCACCATGGGCCAGGCTCGGGCTTGATTTTCAGGCCCGACAGCCGGGCCGGGCCGTGCTCGGGCCTGGAATTTCCACGGGCGGGCTTGGTCAGGCCTGGCCCGAGCCCGGCCCGGCCCGGAAAATGCCCAGGTATAGGGGCAGGTGCACAAGGGTTTACCCAGGTTCGGCCCCCCGGAGGGTAAAGACCTACTCCTACTAGGTTAGATTATGAGAGAGCGAGTTACAAGGACGGCGAGTCGCTTGAGGGGGTGTATGATGGAACGTAAGTCTCTACTATACCCTAGGGAGGTTTATATATGAAGCACCTCCCAGGGTTTACAAGTTGGCCCCGAACAAGATAAGGATCCGGGAGCCTTTGACCTAATCCGACTGGGCCTCTGCTACGCTCCTGGGCTTCTAGTCGCCAGTCGATGGGCCTCTTCTTTCCTCAGAGTCTAGTCACTGTCCTTCAGGCGTACTCGCGGGCCTTCCGGCCCACTCGAAACCCACTGCTGAGCATACCCCCCTAGGCATATCCCCATCATGGGTGCTTTTCATATTAATAGTGTCCTGCATGGTTGTCATCTTTATTGTGTTGATAATTGCCACACAAATACTTACATACAAAATATTATAAAAGATGAGGTTTTACCAAAATATGACAGGACTAATATGTGTTTTGATCTTATTAATGAAAAGGAGGAATCCTCCAAAGTTTCTTCTATTGTCTCTAACAATAAACCAAGGTATATGGAGAAACTTCCTTTCAAGCCTCTCCCTCCTAAAGAGAAGAAGAAAAAGAAGAAAAGGAGGAGTAAAAGGAGAGAGGAAACTATATTTTCCCCTAAGCATGTTGCTCCTATTATAGTCTTTGATGAGTCTGAACTCGATGATGTTCCTATGCCTGTTACCTATAGTAGTGATCATGATTGGGAAAAGCACACTTCTTTTAATATTGAAAATCTCTTCGGTACCAATTCTGAAAATGATGATATTAATAATTGTTATACTATTAGTGCTATCCATGTTCCTTCCAATGATGATATGTTTACAGATGAACACACTTTGGAAGATAATTATTCTATTTCTTATGATGATACTACACCTCCAATATATGATGATTACAATAATGAATATGATATTTTCAGTCCACCTACTATTGAGGAGAAAATTAATTATGATTACAATATGCCCCATATATTTGATGATTATGGTGATAAGAATAATAATGATAGCTATTTTGTTGAATTTGCTCCCACTACAATTAATAAGAATGACTATGTTTATGTGGGGAGTATTAATTCTTTTATGCATGTGGCTCATGATAAGAATGTTTTATGTGATAGTTATATTGTTAATTTTATTCATAATGCTACTGAAAGTCATTATGAGAGAGGGAAACATGGTCTTATGTATCTCAACATTAAGGTCTTGAAGTTGCACTTGTTTTACTTTCCTATGCTTGTTGCTTTGTGCTTTCATGACTTGTTTCTTTACAAGATTCCTATGCATAGGAAGTGAGTTAGACTTAAATTTGCTTTGAATTTGCTTCTTGATACTCTATTTTACTTCAATTCATATTTCTTATGTGAGCAGCTTCTCAAACTATCATGCCTAACTTAAAGGTGTTAAAGAAAAATACTTCTTGGGAGATAACCCAATAGTTTTATTGAGTCTTGGAAGTTATTACTTATGTAATAACCTCTTCTTATCCTTTTTTTATTTGATTTTTGTGCCAAGAATAACCCCTAATGAGAGGGAAGTAAGATTTGGGGAAGTGCTGTCCCGAAATAGATTTTTATGCTTCACTGTACAAATTCGTGAAAAATCTCTGTATGTCGGATTGAGCTATAATTTTCTGAATAAATCCCCCAGGTTATTAGCTAACTTTCTTTAGTTCAACACTTTTCGATTTGTGCAACATAAGGTCTTCGAAAAAATAGGTTTTCACCTGCTGGTCTATTTTGACAGATTTCTACTATTATTTGCATTTGCCTCTTTATCGGTTTATTTTTGGGTTCTTTTTGGTGAATTGAGCTTTTTGAGGGAATTGCTACAGTAGCTTGTGTTTTTAATGAAAGTTTTGATGTTTTAAAGCCAAAACCCAAATGTTTATTATCTTTTGAATGCACTAATGTTGCTAATGAAGATTGTGTGAAGTTTTGTATGAAGGAAATTTTCAGGTGTAGGGAAAGAATGATGTAATGAGATGAAGAATGGACAAATCCTCAAGCTTGGGGATGCCACCCGTGTCACCCCAAGAAATATCCAAGAAGTACAAGCGTCAAATCTTGGGGATGCCTAGGCATCCCCTTCTTCATCAATAAAAATCTCAGGTTCTTCCAAATACTTCATTTTTTATTGTTTCATGCACAGTTGTGTTGTTCTTGGAGCGTCTTCGTTTTTATGTTTGGTTTTCGTTTGCTTAGTTTGCTTGAATAAATTGGTTGGACCCCCTTATTCATGCATTAGTTTTCAAATAAGTTGGTTTGGATTGGAAAAGAGTAGGAAAATTTCATGCTTAAGTGGTAAAACGAGCTTGTTTTTGACTGTGACTTAGACTTTATCATGTCATGCTTGATATTGTTTTGGCTTTATGCTTAGTGATTACTGCTGTAGCATGACATGTTATAAACAATTGAGATTTCTTAATGTGCCTTGAAAGAATCATGCGTTGTTTTAGCATATAAAAGCATAATATTGTGGTATTCTCCTTTGATGCTTTATTTGGGTTGACTTGGAACATGCTCACACCATGTTATGACTATCCCAAGTCACCATAGCCTTTATGATCCTTTAGTTTTCGATTTGTAATATCACTTTATGCTTTAATTAATGATGTTTTGTCGCTTTGCATGATTATGGCCATTATTGCTCTCTTAGTCGGTCGCTCCCAGTCTTTTGCTAGCCTCCATAACCAAGTATGAGTTCCACTCATGCATCCAACTCCTAAAACCAAGTTATTCCAAAGAGTCCACCATACCTACATATTAGCATTTGCTATTCCAAGCATATTCATGTTTTTATCTACCTTCTAAATTAAACTTGTTATGAGAAAACTAGTGATTAAATCTCTCACGAACTTGATGGTACACTTTACTTTTCTTGCCCTTAATAAACTTGAACCATTGTGTCGTCTATGTTGTATATGCTTGCACTTATATGTTGGGGATTAGCAGAACCATGCTGTCATGGGGAATGCTTTCAACATTGCACATTTACTTTGTACCTAGTTGATATCATGCTCTTTTGTCTATGGATGTCGTTAGTGTGAAATGAAAGGGGAGCTTGTAAGTCCATGGAGTTATGTTTGTGTGTTAGAGAAACGCCTGGGCCACCGGTATAATCCATGCTGTCATGGTGGAAACCTACAGCGTAACCATAATGAGTCGTCTATGAAGCATTCTTCTTATAAAAAAAGAGTCAGATATTGAGAAAAAAAGAGAAAAAGAAAAAAAAAGATATGAGAAAAGAGGAAAGAGAGAAAAAAGCACCATTTTCCCATGGTAAATAAGAAGATTCTTGAGATGCTCGTTGTCTGTTTGCCTTGTCATTTTGATATGGGGATTCTTCCGTATCATCGGGCAAGGGGTACCCCGTTGGCGGTTCTCTATGATACACATGTACTTACTATGACAAGAACTTACCGGTAACTAAACTTGAGTAGCATGAGGAGCGGCCCTCGTATTCAAGTGACATGAGATTTCCAACTTATACTTTGTCAAGCATATACTCCATAGTTTGTTCACTTTAACCTTAATAACTTCTAGATGCTTATGATAGGGGCAATGAGAGCTGAAAGCTAATAAGTACCATAATTTTTGGAAGCTCTTTATGAAACTTGAATCCTTGCTTCCTTCTATGAAGGCCTTTCTTTTACTTTTATGTTGAGTCTCCACCTTCTATCTTTATGCACCTATTTTGAGAGCATAGTGGCCATTCTTAGTTCTATGTGCATTGTCCCAAGACTTGTTGATTGATGCATAATTTTGATATTGCTTGTTCTTAAACTATTTGTATCTAGTCACCCTTATAAACTTTGAAGGTGTCCTATGCATTTATGTTTGCTACTCTATGAGGGATAAGCTGAATGCCACTATGCTATGTTTTCTTTATGTGAAACAAACAAACGTCTTGCAAAGCATTGTTATTCATGAATCTTTTGTTTGTGCCTTTTCATGTTGCAACATAGTTGCTATGTCTTATTGTTAGAACTTTGTCTTTCATGCTATGTTGAAGTACTATGATCCCAGCTATCAATGTTTTACAAATACTTTGATCAATTTTATGATGGTGCATGTCACCTCAAAAATTATTCTTTCTTTTTTATCACTTACCTACTCGAGGACGAGCAGGAGTTAAGATTAGGGATGTTGATACGTTGCAAATGTATCTATAATTTTTGATGTTCCATGCTTGGTTTTTATCTACTTTCTTATGTTTTGCCCACACTTTGGAGTATTTTTATACACTTTCTTGGACTAACCTATTAACAAGATGCCACGATAGGTTGTTTTCTGTTTTTTGGTTCCAGGAAAGTCAGAAAATGAATATTCTTGGAATTGGATGGGACAAAGCCAAAGTCAGTTTTTCACCGAGGGGGACACAGAGCCAGAATACGAGACAAAGAGGGGCTAGAGGGCCGCCACACCACCTGGCCGCGCGGCTAGGCCTGGCCCACGCCAGGGGGTGGTGTGGTCGCCTAGGGCACCCCCTCGGCCTCCCCTTTCGCCTATAAGATGCCTCCAATACAAAAACCCTAAGTACCAGATCAGATTTCCACGAAAAGTTCCGCAGCGCCGCCACCACCGAAGGGGAGATTCGGGGGACAGAAAGTCTCTGTTCTAGCACCCTGCCAGGACGGGGAAGTGCCCCCAGAGCCATATCCATCGATCTCCACCACCATCTCCATTGCCGTTGCTGATTCCCATGATGATGAGGGAGTAGTTCTTCCTCGAGGCTAAGGGTTCTACCAGTTGCTATGTGTTCATCTCTCTCTCTCTATGCATGATCATATTGTGATCATGAGCTTTGTAATCAAGTAGGTCTATTCTGCTACTCAAGTGCTTTAATGAATCTCTGCTTATCCCCACGTGTGTGAAGTTGACAGTGTGCACTCCGTGTGGCACTTTGGCTAAGGTTACATAAATACTTGTTATGAGTTATATTTGGAGTTGGATGTCTCTATGAAATTGTGGTGTTTGTTGGAACCATCTAGCGCTCAAGGTGATAGTGTGGGGTTATCTAGATGGGGAAGACGAACTTTGAGGTGTGCTGTTATAGCCCTACCATGGATTAGAGTGTCCAACTGGAGAGTAGTTCAGAGTAGTATCATGAAGAGAAGATATTTATATGAGAGTGTTTACTAGCGAAAGTATGATCCCTAGACCTTGTTTCTAAACATTGAAACACCGTTTGCAACTAGATCTGTTACATGTTTGCTTGCTTCCATCTTTTTGCTTTTAGTCTTTTCCTCCTGTCAAGCTCTTTTCTGGCATCGTTGTCTTTTATCCATACCACTTGTATTTTACTATCTCTTCACCGAACTAGTGCACCTATACACCTGACAAGTGTATTGGGTGTGTTGGGGACACAGGAGACTTCTTGTATCTTGATTGTAGGGTTGCTTGAGAGGGATACCTTTGACCACTTCCTACCTGAGTTCGATAAACCTTGGGTAATTCACTTAAGAGAAACTTGCTGCTGTTCTACAAACCTCTACACTTGGAGGCCCAACAACTGTCTATAAGAATAGAAGTGCATAGACATCACTCTACTGCCTCCAAGAATAAGAGCAAGGCGGTTACGACTAGGTGAGTTGTGATTTTATGTACTAAGATTTGAGATGCTGAGACATGGTCGCGACAAGTCATGGTCAAGATCGAATAAACATTGCATCACGGTCAATGTTTTGTTACTGCTGGATTGGTAGAGTTTATTTTGGTTGAACTTGTTATAGTGTCGTCATTTTATTGCAATACTTATATTGTGGTCTTATGTATGGTTAAATTACCTCTTTCCTTAGGTGAGTTTGTGAACTTAAATGACTGTGCGGATGCTTATAAATTATTATTATATGTTGTTTTTTACTTTTTTGTTTGTTTCAATGTGCCGTAAACACGGGTATTTTGATCCACGGTACCACTCAACCTGTCGAGTGACGGATATGTGAAGAATTTGCAATTGTTGACGAATATGGGTGCGGTGATAGATAGACTCCTCAACTCATAATTGGTAAATTTGCGGGTTCAATTCCTGCTGGATGCATGCGAACGGAAACGTTTCATAAGTCTATTGGAACTGGCTTTCTATCCATGAAATCTCATACATCATCCATACATAACAAATTGGTATGGTATATTCATACCATAACATAAGAACAATAAGAACTCGAATTCTTACCGATACCGGAACTCAGAGCATAGGAGAAAAATTCGATTTATGAATGGAATCAAATACGCAGTATTTACAGAAAAAAACTTCGTTTATTGGGAAAGAATTCAGAGGACGGGTGCGGGTACGGGTGGCTCCACCCGGGCACGACACAGAAGCTTTCCGGGCCCTCTCCATCTCATTTTTCTGTAACTATAGCATTTTTCTCTCGCAAACAGCGACCCCTCTCCATCTCATTTCGAGCAGCCGCGCACTAGTCAATTATTTACTCCTGCAACAGACCGAGACAGCGAACCTAACCATGGATCTTGCAATCGCATCCATGGCGTCCCTCCTCCCCAAGGTAAGACAGCTCCTCAAGGCGGAGTACATACTACAAAAGAGCGCCCAGCGAAACATGGGGTATCTCCAGAGAGAACTCCAGATGATGCAGGCCGTGCTTGCTAATTTGGCGGAGGTGCCGCTAGACCAGCTCGCGGAGCAGGATAGGCTCTGGGTCGGCGACATCAGGGAGCTGTCCGCCGACATGGAGGATCTCCTTGAGAGCTTCTTGGTAAGCGGCCAGGCTGGCTGCGTGCCACCCCCAACCCCCGACGCGGGCCGCTTCAAGATGCTCAAGGTCAAGATGGCCAGGTTGTTGACGATGGTCAAGGCTCGCCGTCAGATGGCCACCGCCGTGAAAGACATCAAGCGCCAGATCCACGAGGCGGCCGCGCGACATCATAGGTACAGGGACCGTGGTGGTAGCAGTGTCCTTCTAGCTGCGGCCACACGGTCAACGACCACCATCGATCCTCTATTGTTTTTTTTGACCGGGACTAGGCAGGCTTACACTGGCCTGAACAATATATATCATCAACCATTTGTTCTTTATAAAGAATTTAGAGGACACAGAGAGAGAGAAAATTACATATCAGCTCAAGGAGGGTCAAACTGGTTACACCATAGATTGAGTCGGGACGCAGAGCTTTCCCGATTACATCGGTGAGCCCATAAGCGGACATCCTCTGTACACCGCTTAACTGCTGCCAGCGGTGGTTCATCCACACCATTAAACACTAGTGTATTGCGATGTTTCCAAACATTCCACATAATCGCAATGCAGATTGTTGTTTCCTCAAAACTTTGGCAGTAATCCGTCAAGAGCTCACCAAGGGTACGTGGAGAAAAGCCACCTGCAGGAGGGAAGAAGAAACTCCAAATGTCGAAGGCTCGGTGGCAGTTGATCAACAGGTGATCAAAGTCTTCATCCAAAGCACACGAAGGGCAGGCCGCCGAGGGGGAGAGTTGATGTCGAAAACGGCGCTCATTTGTAGACAGACGATGGCGACAGGGAAGCCAGCAGAAGATCTTGCATTGCAAGGGGGCGGTGTTGCCCCACACCCAAGAAGCCTGCTCATCAATCGGCAAGTGCCTAAAAGCATGGACATAGAAACTCGTGTTCGAAAGCTTTTTGTTAGTGAAACGGCATAAGCGGGTATCCAGAGACTCATGGCTGAGGTGGACCGAGGAAATATCGGCCGAGAGCGTGGCTAGCTCCGCAGCGGCCGCACGAGAGAGACGCGGGACAAGGGTGGTATCCAGGCCATGTGCAGAGACGAACATGCAGAGGTGTTGGGACGAGTGACATGAGAGAAGAGGGCTGGGAATCGATCACACAGAGTAGACGGCCCATGCCAAAAATCGAACCAGAAGGAGGTGGAGGACCCCGAGCCCACCGTGGTAGAGGAGATCAAACGGAAGGTAGGAAGTCCTGAAAGGATACTTTTCCAGATAGAAGTGTCGAGGAAATGGCTATCTCCGAGATCGCGTCCAAGAGACCAGCCATATTGGCGACGAAACCAGCAGGCCCACGGGGCAGTCGTATTAGAGTGAATCTTAGAAAGGAATTTTGCAAGCAAAGCCGAGTTTTGGGCAGGGATAGAGAGAACACCGAGGCCGCCTAGGTTTTTAGGAGTGCAGACGTCAACCCAGGCAACTTTACATTGTCCCCTGGAACAGGTATCCTCCCCCGCCCAGAAGAACGCTCTGCGGCGTTTGTCAATTGCTTCGATAACCCCCACAGGAAGAGAGCCCGTATTGTCAGTTTTGTATGGAGAGAATAGCACAGTTGGCATGGAGTATGCAGTGGAGAAGATCGTCGAGAAGATCCGTGAGGGGGACGATGGATCCGAGAAGTAGCCCAAGGTGCTTTCTATTGTTGGGTTCGGGGGATTGGGCAAGACCACTCTCGCCAAAGCAGTCTATGATGTGGTTCGAGAGGAATTTGATTGCGGGGCGTTTGTGTCAGTGTCTCAGAATGCTGATTTGAGGAAAGTTTTCAGGGACCTTCTCTACGAACTTGACAGTAGAAAATACTCAGCTCCAACAGTCGCTCCGGAACAAGAGGTATGTATCACACCCACCTAATGAATCTTTATGAATTGCCGCATGAATGCCATCCATAAAAGTGACAAAAACATACTCCATGTTTTGACTTCATTCGGTGGCTTCTGTCCCCTGGGTGCACGGTGCATCTCTTGAATTAGTATCATCAAATTTAATGGGCGAGATATGACTAGAATTTTGATGAAATGGAGTTATGCAGAGGCAATCATGATAAGTAATAATCTTCTGTAAAGTTTACCTACCCACTGCTCTTGCTCTTCGCTTTGTCATTATTTTTCCAGATTAACAAAATGTTAATTGTCGTCGGATTGAGGACAAGTACGCCATGAGGGGGTCCTCGAGGCGTGCAGAAGAGAGGGGTGTGATATGTACGGTGTTCCGGGACGGTGAGCACATAAGTTTACCCAGGTTTAAATCCGCCGGCTTTGGACGGATCCTACTCCTGCTAGCAATCCAGTAATACGGCAGAGCCGGAATATGGGTTACAAGGGTTCGCCTGTGCGAGTTGAGATTGTAGACTATTGAGGGTGCCCTAAAGGCTCTCCCTAGGACGACTTATATAGATATCCGGCCTAGGGTTTACAGGAGATACCTATCCGGCTACGACTGAGAGTCGGTTACAGAGTACATCTTGAACTACAAATAACACTATGGGCCTAAGTCGGTAAGTCTTCTGGGCCTTCCCGTAGCCGGACTGGACTCTGTTTCTTCTCCCTGACTGGGCCGCCCGTGAAGCAAAGGTCTAACCCGAAGTGGGCCATCCTGGTCAGTGTGGACTGTGAGGATACCCGGAAAGTATATCCCCAACAGCAGCCCCCGGAAGTCTCCAAGATCCAAAGTCGGATTCATCATCATCTAGCTTGATCTTCGGCTTGCAGAATCTTGAAGGGTTCCTGAAACTTCAAAACAAAAGATATGATCCGGGTCTCAAAAATAAGTCGGACCTATCAACATGTTACTCGGATTTTCCAGCTTGATTTTCAAATTAAGCCGGAACTTGGTCTCTGGCGTCACCTGACACTCGTCATGGTCAAGTCACGTCATCTGACAAACATCCTGTCAGCACGACCGTTGGTGGGTTCGCCGTTCGTGAAACTGAGACACCGTTTCAATGCGTACGCGGAGATCGAGGCGACGTAATTATCACGTGGGTCCTTCCCAGCTCCTTCCACAACATGTGGCGTTTACACAATGCCGTTTGCACGAACCTTGGCGCAGGTAGGTGGTTATAATGGGTGAGGATCCTCTCTCCCTCATCTTCACATGTTCCCTTGCTGTTCCTTCTCCCCCACTTCTCCCTCGCGCACAGAGCTCTCCCACCTCCCAGATTGCTAGCGCCGCCCATCCAAGGTCACCGGCGCACCGGAGAAATGGCTTCTTCCTCAACTTCCGGCTTGGCTGGCTTCGCAGCGGCGGCGACGGCGGCGGCGGCGGAGAAAGAGAGCAACCGTGGGGTTTAGATCTCTTGTCTCCTCGACGACGAGAAGCTCCATGGCGTGGAGAACGAAGGTCTCCTCCGCGCCGGCGACTGGCGGAGTGGCTTCGGAGAAATCATCCCCAACCCGCACGCCGACGAGCGGGTACACTTCGGCACCCACCTCGACAGAGGTTTGTCTTTCCCTCCCTCAGAATTCTTTTCCGAGGTGATAGATCACTATGGCGTTCATCTCCACCATCTTCCCCCGAACTCCATCTTAGAGATGAGTTCTTATGCATCTTTGTGCGAGGGGTATATCAGCATTAAGCCGAGTCTTACTTTGTTCCGGTACTACTTTCATGTCTAGAGAAACTCCATCACTGTCGGTAATCCTTATATTACCGGCACTATTAGCCTTTCTGTTAGATGCGAGCGTAGTTATCCTCACATTTCTGCCAGTGACTCGGTCAAACAATGGCCGGCCACTTTCTTCTACCATAAGGACATTCCTGCTCCCAGCAAAGCTACTGCTTTGCCGGCTTTCATCGACGAAGCCGCCATGGACCTTCCATCTTGGGACGAGGCTCCTCCGGCTCTCAGTGACGATCTGATCCTCGCTAAGAGGCGGATCGAATATCTGATAAAACACAAGGGCTTGAAAGGATCTGACTTAGTCTAGTGCTGGGTCGCACGTCGGATCTAGCCTCTCCAACACCACGGCGACCGTCTGATGCACTCCATCACGGTGTCAAAGAATGATTCCCTCCGCATCAGTCCTAAGGCTTTAAAGCCACATGATTACATAAGCCAGATAAAATGGCTGATCAAGGAGCGGATTGAAAGAAAGATTCCGGACTTGTCTCTGGACATGCATACAGCGGAAGAACATGTGGTTCCGCTAAGCTTCAATGATAAACCCTTTTATGTGTTTCACCTTTTAAACTATTTTGCAATACTGAGATATCTTCTTCTTTTCAGCTTGCCGATCTCCCCGAGTCGGAGCTAGCTCCTCTCGAGGGATATCCTCCGGAGTTTTCTCAGGAGGCGGAACTGGTCCCACTGCCGGACGTTGTGCCCAGGAAGCGCAAAGCTCCGATAGTGGCTATCGGCACAAAGGAGGTGCCAGTCGTGAAGAGGTAACTTTCAACACAACTTCCGCCTTTGTAACTTACTCGAATTTTCTTCCGAGATGTAATGATTTCTATTCTATTACATTCTCAGAGCTAAGCAGCTCATCAAGGGCAAGGGGAAGGGAACTTCTTCGAAGCCCTTGCGGCAGACGAAAGCTGACTATAGCTTCTCCTGCTGCGGCTCCTCCGACTCCTGCTCCTCAACCTTCCGCAACACCGGTGATTACTCCATCACCAGTTGTCGCAGATGATCCGGCTCCTGAAACGGGGCCAGTGATCCTTGCATCGCAGACTGATGCCACCACGGGTGGCTCAGGTTTAGATAAGGGTGAACCCTCTTCGGGTAATGATCCCTCGGCAGAGACCTTTGCTGAAAACCTCCTGAACAATCCGGGACTTGCCAAATTTGGCTTGTCTCGGAAATCTGTAGAAGAAATCCAGCTTCTGGCCCGACAATGCCTGGAGAGCCGAAATCTCTCTACCAAAGAAGAAGCACAAGAGGCGGAAGATATCAAGTACTCCGACCTTCTTGAACAAGTTCGCCTTCGCGACGAGGGACTTAGAGCTGGTGTGCTTCCACCACCTCCGGTTATTCCACTCACCCTCGCCGAGAAGGTTACCACCGAGGTGAACATGTGCCTAAGCAAACTCACACATGCACATCATGTAAGTCGGAATTCCAACTCACGATTTTCTTTATTGTACTTTATATCATATCCTCTAGCCCCCAAGCATGAAGTAGGATATACAATCCGGGTTTATGCTTCCTTAGGATGCCAAAGAATGAACTAGTGTAGCCCCCAAGGCTCGTGCTGATATTAGTAACAATATTAGCCCGAGTCTTTAGTAGACTTCTGACTCTGGGTATTCTGACTTACAGAAATTTAATCCATATAACCAGGATTTGTTGAAGAATATATGTAACAAGCGGAGAGAGATCAAAGCTCTCCGACTTGAAAATGCTGAGTTGAAGGTTTCCAAGGATGAGGCCGAAGGTAAACATTCCGAGACTCAAACCTTGTCTTGTGTTTTCATAGTCGAATATTTTTGCTGAACTATTGTTCTTTTTTGACTTACAACACTGGTAAAACAGTCCTGTGCTATGATTGAAGAGGCCGAGAACCTCAAAACCCTGGTGGTGGAGAATAAAGAATTTCGCCAAGACCTGGATAAGCTCAAGGTAGATCATGAGAAGAGCATTGCTCAAATTCTCGAATCCTCCTCCATGGCTACTGATGAACGTGATTGTAAGATTTCAGTTCAAGATCAAAGAATCTCGGATCTCAACAATGAGCTTTGCAGAGAGAAGTACCTTTCCGAGGCGCTCCGGGCTGAACTCCGGAGTCTTCGAGAAGAGAAGACCAAAGTTGGCGACGTCATCTTCGGTATGTTTCCATCTTTCTGACTTTTCTATATTCTTCGACTCTTTCGATGTCGGATTTTTCTTAACCATTTTTGTGTTATATATAGGCCCTCTTAACTTGATGGACTCTGCTTCCACTGAGCCTCGCACCCACTGACTTACACAAGTCGGTGATTTACTTCATGACTTCCGCCAATCCATCGAGGACATTGGCGAAGCTCTCAGGGTTCCGGACATGCACATCATGTCATACTTTCAGGTGCGAGACAAGGAGAAGGAGATGTCGTAGCTCATCTGGGACTGGAACATGTCCTACGCGTGATCCGCTGTGCAGAACGCTCTCAGCATGGTCATGAGCCATCATGGAAACATGGAGATATGGCAAGTGACCAGAGGGTACTGCAAGGTGGATGAAGACGACCATGAGCAAGATATCAAGGCCATCATGGACTCCTGCGCCGAATATGGGTGTCGCGTGGCTGACTTAACCAGCTATGACACTCCCTTCTTCACTCGCGTGGATACACCGCCCCCGCCTCCGGAAGAAGCAGCTGAACTTTCCGATGATGAACAGACCGTATCGAATCAGAACATTTCGGATCATTACCAAACCGAGGCCGATGCATCCAGCGAGCCGGCAGCGCCTACCTCTTCTCCTGCATCATAGATCATCAGAAAACAAATGTGTTATTCTAAAAAACATTATGGATATGTAAATATGCAGTACTATAATTTTGCTAGTGCTAAGCTTTTAATCTATTCAGCACTTTTGGCTTTGAAATTTTTGTGTGCCTGAAATGTTTACATAAGCACTTATAATTTTTTCGTCTATACTTATCGTTTATCTGGCTTTCCGCCTCGTCCCTTTCGTGAGCCGGCTAAACCTTCTGTACGGAAACTTTGCCGAGCAACGGAGCTCAATTGCTAAACCAGATTAAACTCGGAAACAAAGTCGGCTTCCAGTACCAACAATTCACTACTCGGAAAATGCCCGCATCCGGCAATCAGACAAATAACCAAATTATAGACTAGAAACTTTAGAGTTATACCCGAAGGTAACATTTTTTAGAATCGGAAATCTAAACCAGAACAAACATGAGCATAAAGTACTTTCAAGTATTCTGGGATTTTCGACTATGACATGATCATTCGGAAATAAGATGGTAAAAACTTCTCAGAAAAAACTTGAGGCAACCAAGACTTTTATTTCTCACAGAACATGTACATATGTATGATTACAAAGAAGGATAAACTAAGAATAAAAGGGACATAGCTGAGCAATATTTCATGGTCTGTCTAACTCATCTGGATTTGTACTACCTCCAGCTCTCTTTCTCTTCTTAGTAGCAGGTCTTTCTTTGACTGGCCTCATGTCAGTTAAGTAGTACGAACCATTATGCAATACTCGACTAACTGAAAAGGGCCCTTCCCATATTGGGGAAAGTTTGTGCTTTCTTTGCTGCATAAGCCGGAGAACCAAATCGCCTTTATTGAAAGATCTGTTTCGAACTCTCTGGCTATGATACTTGCGTAACTTCTGCTGATAGGCTGTTGATCTCATTTCAGCAACGCGCGAACTTCTTCGACTAAGTCGAGATCATTTTGTCGAGAAATCTCGGCATCCTCTTTGATATACGCGGCCACTCTAGGAGAAGTGTGAATCAGATCACTAGGAAGAACTGGTTCTGCGCCATAAACCAAGAAGAAAGGTGTGTATCCGGTTGACCTGTTCAGAGTTGTTCGTAAACTCCATATTACAGAGGGTAATTCCTCTGCCCAAGCCCCCGCAGCACGTCGTAATGGTGCTTCGAGTCTCGGTTTTAGGCACTATAGTATTAAACCATTTGCCCTTTCGACTTGTCCGTTAGCCTGTGGATGTGCGACTGACGCAATGTCAAGCTGAATATTTTGTTCATTGCAGAATTCGGCCAATTCTCCCATAGAGAAATTACTCCTGTTGTCCGTGATAATACTATGCGGATAACCATACCGGAGTATAACATCCTCGACAAATCTTCTGGCTGTTGCTCCATCACAACTAATGACGGGTTTAGCCTCAATCCATTTTGTGAACTTATCCACCATCACTAAGAGGTGAGTAAATCCACTTGGAGCCCGTCTAAACAGTCCTACCATAGCAAGCCCCCAGACCGCAAAAGGCCATGTTATAGGTATTGTTCGCAGCTGATCGGCTGGATCGTGAGCTTGTTTGGCGTACTTTTGGTAGCCTTTGCACGTCTTGACTAGCCGTTCGGCATCTGCCTTAGCTGTAAGCCAGAAAAAACCATGTCTGAAAGCTTTTGCCACTAAAGATTTGGCTGCAGCGTGGTGACCACCCTCGCCTTCGTGGATCTCCCTTAAGATTTCCACTCCTTCTTCCAGAGATACGCAGCGCTGAAATACCCCAGACACACTCCGCTTATAGAGCTCACATTTAACTATAGTGTAGGATTTCGCTCGTCGGATAATCTGCCGGCTCAGAACCTCGTCTTCGGGTAATTTGCCATCTACCAGATAATCAAGGTAGGGTTGGGTCCAGCTGGGAATTACAGCCAGAACTGCTATTAGAGGTGAGTCGGATTTGGTCGAATATTCCTCATCCACTCCCTTTATTGAGGGAACTTTGAGGTGCTCTAAAAAAGCGCCACCGGGACCTCTTTCCGTGCAGAGCCTATCCGAGATAGTGCATCTGCTTCCTCATTTTCTGCTCGAGGGATGTGTTGAATCCTTCGAACAATTTAGATAAATCATCCACGATAGCCTTATATGCTGCCATGTGTTTATTTGCATTACAAATATCCGACACTTGCTGAGCAACAAGATCCGAATCTCCATAACACATCAAACGTCGGATGCCGATATCCTTAGCAATCCGGATTCCATGCAGCAGTGCTTTATACTCGGTAATATTGTTTGTCGTTGTGAAGTGGATCTACAACACATATAGAAGTTTATCTCCTTGGGGTGATTTGAGCACCACGCCAGCCCCCGAGCCCCCGCGAGCCTTAGACCCATCAAAGTATAGGGTCCAATATTCCGACTCAGGGAGGGTCATATTCTCCTTCGTCTCTGTCCAATTAGCAACAAAGTCGGCAAGGATTTGGGATTTGATTGCTGTCCGAGGTTTGTACTCAATATCGAAAGCTGAAAGCTCTATGCCACATTTGGCGACGCATCCTATGGCGTCACTGTTGTTGATTATATCTCTCATGAGAGCTGTGCTCACCATGGTAATGGGATGCTCCTGAAAATAGTGTCGTAGCTTACGAGATGCTAAGAACACACCATAAGCTAGATTTTGATAGTGCGGATACCGCTGTTTCGATTCTGTCAAGACCTCGCTGACAAAGTATGTTGGACGCTGCACCAAGTGTTCCTGATTTTCCTCCGGTCTCTCCACTACCATAACGATACTGACGACTTTGTTTGTCGTAGCAAGATAGAGCAACATCGGTTCCTATGGTTCTGGCGCAGTAAGGATAGGAGCAGATGAGAGTACTTTCTTCAGGTCTTGTAGTGCAGCTTCAGCTTCATCGGTCCATACAAAATCCTTGGTCTTTTTCAGGAGTTTGTATAATGGTGCAACTCTTTCACCGAGCCGGCTTACAAACCGAATGACTGCATCGATGCAACCAGTAAGTCTTTGTACGTCCTTCAGGCGAGTTGGCCTGGAAATATTGAGTATAGCCTTGATTTTGTCTCGGTTCACCTCTATGCCTCTTTGAGACATGATGAAACTGAACAATTTTCTGGCTGGAATTCCAAAGAAACATTTCTTCGGATTAAGCATGATGTTGTATTTTTGTAGATTAGCAAACGTTTCCTCCAAGTCGGAAATCAGTGTTTCCTTCTTTTTGGACATCGATGACCCACAAGTATAGGGGTGTATCGCAGTATTTTCGATAAGTAAGAGTGTCGAACCCAACGAGGAGCACAAGGTGCTGGCTAGTGGTATGGATCAGGAATTCTCTGCAAATACTTAGCAAACGGATTTTTAGGGGTTTTTGATAAAGCAAGTAAACGAAGTACGAGTAAATAAAAGACGGTAGGAATAAATACAGCAAGTGGCCCAATCCTTTATGCAGCAAAGGACAAGCCAGTTGTATTACTGAAGATGACCAAACGTTCTCGAGGACACATGGGAAGACTGTCAAGTGCTTTCGCTTCATATATTTTGATTAATCTTCTTTAGCTTGCTAAGTGTTGTGTGGGTGAACCTGTGCTAATGTACCGCCCTTCCTAGGACTAATACATACTTGTGATTATACCACTTGCAAACATCCGTAAGTACAAGAAAGTAATTAAGGTAGAAACCTAACCACAACTTTAAACTCTAAGACCCTTACGTCCCTTGTGCAATGGTTTCCTAATGGGGTTTCAGGTTTCTGTCACTCCGGCAACCCCTACGATTAGTAGCCAAATACACAATGCATTCCCCTAGGCCCATATAGGTGAAGTGTCATGTAGTCGACGTTCACATGACACCACTAGAATAAGTACACCACAACTTAAATAACAAACTATTGAATCTTTCTCAACACAACTCCACTACTAACAACATGACTTCTCCCATGTCCTCCAGAACAAAACGAACTACTCACAAGACATCATATGGATCATGATCAGAGATGGAATAATGATGTATAACAATCTAAACATAAACAATAATTCAATGGTTCACTCAATAGCATCAACTACAAAGAATAATCAACACCGGGAAAGTTTCCCCTATGGACTATGCAAGATTCGACCGAATTGTTACAGCAATATGGAGATGGTGATGATGGTGATGATGATGATGATGATCCCGATGAAGTCTAGCTTGATGGTGGTGTTGATGGTGACGATCTCCCATCTCCGGGAAGGAATTCCCCCGACAGAAATCTGTCTGCCGGAGAGATCTTTCTCTCTTGGTGTTTTCCGCCCCGCAGAGGCGGCGAAATCTTTCTGTGGTTGCTCCCCGAGTCTTAGGGTTTCGGGAGGATAATATACGCCAGAGGGGAGTGCTGTGGGTGGACCACACCACCGGTGGCGCGACCTAGGCTGCCAAGGCCAGGTGGTGGGCCCCTATGGCCCATCTCCAGCCCCCCTTCTGGCTTCCTTCATCTTCTGGAAAAATAGGATTTTTCGTATATTTTCCCGGATTTTCTGATCTTCACGAATTTTGCCTCCAAACAGCACCTTTTCCATCGTAATCCTCGACCGCAATGTCCATGCTCCAAAAGTCATCAACCATGCAAAAACAGATGAAATAACATAAGTATCACCTCTCAATACGAAATATATCAATGAATAATAGTGAATTATGACATAGAATAGTGATGCAAAATGGACGTATCAACTCCCCCCAAGCTTAGACTTCGCTTGTCCCCAAGCGAAACTGAGCTCAATAAACATGACCTCCGGTTTATGGAGTGAAGAGTCGATAAAAGAATGCGGACAAGAAGCATCACATTCATCAATACATAGATCATAATAGAAGACAACTCATTATTATATAACTTAACTTGCAATGAGTAAAGGAAACACAATAAAGATACATAAAGTGAATCATAATTGGTAATGGCAAACTTAGCTCTTGGTCGAAGAATAGTTGATAATTTGCTGGAGTTTACAAATAACTGGTTTTCAATGATAGCTTTCAAAGTAGTAAACATCAAGATAAGAGCAATGTGAAAAACAAGGAACATAAGAAACATGATTGAATAAATCATCATATGAATGAATGAAACACAACAACTCAAAATACTTGTTGAGATAGAAGGGAGTAGGTTTACTGACTCAACTACAAAGTAAAAGAAAGGCCCTTCGCAGAGGGAAGCAGGGATTACAAGTCTCATAAAGAGCTTCCAAAAATTATGATACTTATTAGCTTTCAGCTCTCATTGCCCCTATCATAGGAATCTTTAGGTGATTAAGGTTAACGTGACACAACTAAGAGGATATGCTTGACAAGTTGTAAGTTGAAATCTCATGCCCCTTACTTATGAGTACCGAACCTCATGCTACTCAACTTCAGTCACGAGTAAGCTCTTGTCATTGTAAATATACGTGTATCATTGAGAACCGCCAACGGGGTACCCCTTGCACATGACATAGGAGCTATCCCATAATCAAAATGACAAGGCAAGCAGACAGTGAGCATCTCAGCAATATTTTCATTTGCTATTTGCATAGGTTTTTATTAAGGATGCTTCATAGAATGCTCACTATAATTATGCTGCAAGTTTCCACCATGATTAGGCATGGCTTAGGCTAGCGGCCCAGGCGTTTCTCTAACACACATATAAACTCCATGATCTTACAAGTTCCACTTTTATTTCACACCGTCGGGATCCATAAGCAAAAGAACATGATATCAACTAGGTACAAAGTACCATGACAGTGTTGAAAGCGTTCCCCATGATACATGGTTCTGCTAACTTCAACTCATAAAGCGCAAGCATATACGCAACAAAGAAGGACCCAATGGTTCAAGTTTATTAAATGCAAGAAAGTAAAGTGTGCCATCAAGTTCGTGAGAGCTTTAATCACTAATTTTCACATAACAAGTTTAATTTGGGAGGTAGATAAAACAACAATTTACTTGGAATAGCAATAATGCTACTAGGTAGGTATGGTGGACACAAATGGCAAAGGTTTTGGTTTAAGGATTGGATGCACGAGAAGAATTCCCTCTTAGTACAGGTTTTTTGGCTAGCAAGGCTGGGTAGCAAGTATAAGAGTTGAAGAAAACAAACAAACATACAAGCGATAAAGACAAACATGCAATCTTCCTTGGAAGCACAAAAGATCTTAACTAGAGAATACTAGACTTATGAGCAAATCAAGAAAGAAAGACGATGAAATAATTTTTCTTTAGAGTACTTTTATCTTTTCTTACAACTCTCAAAAAATAGTGTTGCTACTGACCGAGCCAGGTTTGCCAAAACCAACTAGATTAACTCAATGATCCCAAAGTGATACCAATACTAACAACAAGATCAATCATATAACCACGAATTGAAAACTAATATAAGCTATGCAAAAGAGTAAATGATATAACTTCTCATTAATAATCCATAACGGCAACTCACACCAAGGGATACATATCTAACGAGAGAGGGGGCACTTCCATAATTCAAACCATACTACATAATAACTTCTCTATTCATGATGTGACTCTACTAATATGGGTAAAAAGATAGAAGATAATGATGTGATACCGCGGCATTCCCCCAAGCTTGGAACAAACCAAGGGGATGCCAAACCTGATGACGAATTACTCCTTCGGTGGTGGTGGTATTCTCTCATCATCGTCCGACTTCCAGGGTAAGGGCTTCCCATCAACAAAGGACATCGTCGTCTCCAGCATCCTGAAACTTGCAGCAGCACTTATGCGTTTAAACCTATCCTCATACTCACAGTTTTGATTCTGAACGTCGTAGAGTTGTGCTTGCAGTTTGTTGGTTGTTTGGCGGAGTGAGAGGACTTCATCCTTGAGCTCAGCTGTCTCCTCTTGGTGCCCGGTGATAAGTTCGGAACAAATCTTATGGATGATATCCACTTTGCGTTCCGCCATCTTCTTGTACCTAAAGACTTCTTGCTCCAGTGCTTCCATCCTGTCCTCCAGACTTCCTTTACCTTTAGGGCCTTGAACCTCTTTTATCCGGACCTCCCCATCTTCAAGCAACAACTCCTTGGGATGAATCTTCAACTCTCTCATGTATGGGTTGATGATATCTTCTAAGGAATCTCCCTTGGCTGATCCAATGGAAGACATTGTGGCTCCAAATCTGGGACTCTACCTGGCAGAAACAGATCGAAACAAAAAACACGACGAAAACACGATATACAAACCTCGGGGGATCCGGGGGATTATATATTACGAAGTTTCATATCAAAAGGAAGGTAATAGGAGAAAACGAGTCGGAGGCGGAGTCCGGGATGGACTCACCACCTGGTGGCACGGCCAGGGGTGGGCCCGTGCCATAGGGTGGTGTGAGCCACCTGCTCCGCTGCCCCTTTTCGCCAGAATTTCCTTATTGCCTAAAAACTGCAAAAGTATAGTTGGATAGTGTTTTCGCGGAACTTTTCTTACTAGAACTGTTACCTATTTGAAAACAGACTCTGCAGGTCTCTGAACTTGGTCCTTGATGAATTTCTCTAGAGTTATAACTTGAAAGGCATCAACATCTTCATTGTAAGAGTCTCCAGCAATATAGTGCTTGAGTCACTGCCCATTCACTACTTGTGTAGTATTATCTTTTACAGAAGAAATTTTTATTGCTCCTGAACGGTATACTTCTTCAATAATGAAAGGTCCTTCCCATTTTTACAGTAGCTTTCCTGCAAAAAATCTGAGACGAGACCTATACAATAGAACTTTATCACCAACATGAAATTCTCTCTTAAGTATTCGCTTGTCATGCCATCTTTTAACTTTTTCCATAAAGAGCCTAGCATTTTCATAGGCTTCACTCCTCCATTCATCTAAAGAACTTAAGTCAAATAATCTTTTCTCCCTAGCGAGCTTACAATCTCTATTTAGTTCTTTAACTGCCCAGTAAGCTTTATGTTCTAATTCTAAAGGTAGGTGACAAGCTTTCCCATAAACCATTTTATAAGGAGACATCCCCATAGGATTTTTTTAGGCAGTTCTATAAGCCCATAAAGCATCATTCAACTTTTTAGCCCAGTTTTTTCTAGATCTGTTAACAGTCTTTTGCAAGATGGATTTAATTTCTCTATTTGATAACTCTGCTTGCTCGCTAGTTTGGGGGTGATAAGCTTAAGCAATTCTATGATTAACATCATATTTAGCAAGGGTCTTTCTAAAACCACCATGAATGAAATGAGAACCCCCATCAGTCATAAGATACCTGGGCACTCCAAACCTAGGGAAGATAACATCCTTAAGCATTTTTAGAGAAGTTTCCCTATTAGCACTCTTTGTAGGAATGGCTTCTACCCACTTAGTAACATAATCAATGGCAACAAGAATATGAGTATAACCTTTCGAGGGAGGGAAAGGACCCATAAAGTCAAATCCCCAGCAATCAAAGGGTTCAATAACTAGAGAGTAGTTCATAGGCATTTCATTGCGTCTAGAAATATTACCAACACGCTGACATTCATCACAAGATAAAACAAATTTTCTTGTATCTTTAAAAAGGGTAGGCCAGTAGAAACCTGATTGTAGCACCTTTTGTGCAGTTCTATCTCCTGCATGATGTCCTCCATAAGCACTACCATGACATTTACACAATATCTCCTTTTGTTCATATTCTGGAACACATCTTCGCATAATACCATCTACTCCTTCTTTGTATAAGTGTGGGTCATCCCAAAAATAATGCCTCAAATCATAGAAGAACTTCCTTCTTTGTCGAAAGAAAAGTTGGAGGCAAATACTTGGAGACAATAAAGTTAGCATAATCAGCATCAAGGGCTCCTCATGAGCTTACCCTCATCATGCTAACCGCTCATTTGGGAAACTATCATTAATGAGCATAGGGTCAAAAGAGATGTTTTCCAATCGAGATAAATTATCGCCATGTGGTTTTCAGCACCTTTCCTATCTACTATATGTAGATCAAACTCTTGTAAAAGCAGCACCCATCTAATAAGCCTAGGCTTAGCGTCCTTCTTCGTCATAAGGTATTTAATAGCAGCATGATCAGTATGAATGGTGACTTTTGAGTCTAAAATATAGGGCCTAAACTTATCATAAGCAAAAACGACAGCTAGAAATTCCTTTTCAGTAGTAGCATAGTTCCTTTGAGCAGCGTCTAAAGTCTTTACTAGCATAATGAATAACGTTTAACTTTTTATCAATTCGTTGCCCAAGGACAAAGACCTACAAAGAAAATCACTAGCATCACACATTATTTCAAAGGGTAAACTCCAATCAGGTGGTTGAACAATAGGGGCTGTAGTTAAAGCCTTCTTAAGAATTTCAAAAGCTCCCTTAGAATCATCATCAAAAACGAAGGGTACATCTTTTTGAAGAAGATTAGTGAGGGGTTTTGATATCCTAGAAAAGTCCTTAATAAACCTTCTATAGAAACCAGCATGACCAAGGATACTACGAATACCTTTGATGTCTCTTGGGCATAGCATCTTCTCAATTGCCTCAACCTTAGCTCTATCAACTTCTATACCTCTTTTCAGAAACTTTATGCCCAAGGACAATCCCTTCATTAACCATGAAGTGGCATTTCTCCCAATTAAGAACAAGATTAATTTCTTCACATCTCTGCAAAACTTTATCAAGGTTGTGCAGACAATTATCAAAAAAAAGTTCCATAGACAGAAAAGTCATCCATGAACACTTCTACAATTTCCTCACAAAAACCATGAAAATAGCAGACATGCACCTTTGAAAAGTAGCAGGAGCATTACATAAACCAAAATGCATACGTCTATAAGCATAAGTTGCGTAAGGGCAAGTAAAAGTAGTTTTTTCTTGATCTTGTTGTTTAACAACAATTTGAGAGAAACCAGAATAGCCATCAAGAAAGCAAAAATGGGTCTTTTTAGACAACCTTTCCAACATTTGATCAATAAAAGGAAGCGGGTAGTGATCTTTCTTAGTAACTTTATTGACTTTTCTAAAATCGATGCACATCCTGTAGCCTACTACTATTCTTTGAGGAATAAGCTCATCATTATCATTAGGAACAACGGTAATACCTCCTTTTTTAGGAACACAATGAACATGACTAACCCATTCACTGTCAGCAATAGGGTAAATAATACCAGCATCAAGGAGTTTCAATACCTCATTCCTTACCACTTCCTTCATCCTAGGATTTAAACGTCGTTGGTGCTCTACTACTGGCTTTGCATCTGGTTCTACGTTGATAGAATGCTGACATATAGTAGGTGAAATCCCTTTTAAATCATCCAGAGTATAGCCCATAGCTCCTCGGTGTTTCCTCAAAACCTCCAATAACCTTTCTTCTTCCTTCCCTGAAAGTTTAGCACTAATAATAACAGGATATATCTTTTTATCATCAATATAAGCATATTTAAGATCATCAGGGAGAGGTTTTAGATCGAAGACCGGATCCTTTTTAGGTGGCAATGTGGTACCCAAGTCTTCTAAAGACAAGTTATGTTTAAGCATCTTAGGCTGATAACGGAGAATCTTGTCAATCTCATTCCTTTCTTCCATGAAGATTTCAGTTCACGATCTTCCATAAATTGCTGCAAAGCATTGTTAGGAGCAAGAGAAATAGAAGCAAGTTGTTCAACTCTAAAATCCTCATTATGGGTTTTCTCTTCACAAGGTTCTTTAGCGAATTTCGAGAAATTAAACTCATAAGATTCCCCAGTAAACTTAGTCAATATTTTCTCCCTTTGCAATCTATAATAGCTCCATAAGTACTCAAGAAAGGTCTTCCAAAAATAATAGGATAAGTTTTACTAGCAGCTGAACCGAGTACTAGAAAATCAGCAGGGTACTTAATCTTACCACAAAGAACTTCCACGTCTCATACAATACCAATTGGAGAGATGGTCTCTCTATTAGCAAGGTGAATAACCACATCAATCTCTTCCAAGTTGCAAGGACTGATTTCATGCATAATTTCTTTATAAAGCTCATAAGGAATAGCACTAGAACTTGCACCAATATCACATAAACCATAATAGCAATGATCACCAATTCTAACAGAAAGCACAGGACCACTAGCTTTTTTAATTCTATTAGGATGTGAAACAATATTAGAAGCATCCTCACAAAAGACTATGTGTCCATCTTCTATGCTTTTAGTGACAAGGTCTTTCACAATTGCTACCACAGGTTCAACGTTTATTTGTTCATCAGGTTTTACAGTTCTCTTTTCACTTTTGGTGATTACATTAGTTATCATAGGATGATCCTTTACCTTATCTAGGAAGGGAATCTTCTCAATATAAGGTTCAGGTAAAATGGGATCAATAGTGCAATACTCAGCACTCCCAACAGGAACATAGTCAACAATATCTTTATAAGGTTCATGGTACTTGTTCCATCCCTTTTTGGAATTTCAATATAAGAAGCAAAAGCCCTAAAGCAATTCGTAATAACTTGTAAATCAAGACCATAAGCATTTCTAATATTTTGAAAGTCATCAGTTCCCATAAAAGATTCAATGCATTCATAATCATAATTTATACCTGACTTTCTACCTTTGTCGTTCTCCCAAGCTTCAACATTGTCTTGAATATGGTCCAGAAGATCCCATTTAGCTTCTTCTTCCATGAGAGTGAATGATCCAGCACAAGAAGCATCCAATAAATCCTTGTCATGAAGAGAAAGCCTTGCATAAAAGTTATTGATAATAATATTGTTGGGGAGCTCATGAATGGGACATTTGAGCATTAGTAACTTCAATCTCCCCCAAGATTGAGTTGTACTCTCTCCATCAAGAGGCCAAAAGTTGTATATTTGATTCCGATCTTTATGAATCTCACTAGGAGGATAAAACTTTGAATAAAAGAGAGGTACTATTTCCTCCCATTCAAGAGCTTGACCATTCTTCAGCAGCTTATACCATTCTTCAGCTCTTCCTTTCAGCGATAATGAGAATAACTTCTTCTTAACTTGATCTGTAGTAATACCTGCACACTTGAACAACCCACATAATTCGTGTATAAAGAGTAAATGATCACCAGGATGGACAGTTCCATCCCCAACATAGTAGTTATCCATAACACGATCAATAATTCTTGTAGGTATTTTAAAAGCATCATTCTCAGCAGATGGTGGCTTATCTACTACCTTAGCAGTGGTAGTAGCATTACCAAATAAGAAACTCAGCAAATTATCCATAATGAAAATAAAGCAACTAGCAGAAGTAAACAATACTCACAGTAGAAGTTTCCCTTACCAGTTCCACTCTCCAATAGCGCTTCACTCCCCGGCAACGACGCCAGAAAATAGTCTTGATGACCCACAAGTATAGGGGGTGTATCGCAGTATTTTCGATAAGTAAGAGCGTCGAACCCAACGAGGAGCAGAAGGTGCTGGCTAGTGGTATGGATCAGGAATTCTCTGCAAATACTTAGCAAACGGATTTTTAGGGTTTTTTGATAAAGCAAGTAAACAAAGTACGAGTAAATAAAAGACAATAGGAATAAATGCAGCAAGTGGCCAAATCCTTTATACAGCAAAGGACAAGCCGGTTGTATTACTTAAGATGACCAAACGTTCTCGAGGACACATGGGAAGACTGTCAAGTGCTTTCGCTTCATATAGTTGATTAATCTTCTTTAATTTGCTAAATGTTGTGTGGGTGAACCTGTGCTAATGTATCGCCCTTCCTAGGACTAATACATACTTGTGATTATACCCCTTGCAAACATAAGTAAGTACAAGAAAGTAATTAAGGTAGAAGCCTAACCACAACTTTAAACTCTAAGACCCTTGCGTCCCTTGTGCAATGGTTTCCTAACGGGGGTTCAGGTTTCATCCGCAACCCCTACGATTAGTAGCCAAATACATAATGCATTCCCCTAGGCCCATATAGGTGAAGTGTCATGTAGTCGACGTTCACATGACACCACTAGAAGAAGTACACCACAACTTAAATATCAAACTATTGAATCTTTCTCAACACAACTCCACTACTAACAACATGACTTCTCCCATGTCCTCAAGAACAAAACAAACTACTCACAAGACATCATATGGATCATGATCAGAGATGGAATAATGATGTATAACAATCTGAACATAAACAATAATTCAATGGTTCACTCAATAGCATCAACTACAAAGAGTAATCAACACCGGGAAAGTTTCCCCTATGAACTATGCAAGATTCAACCCAATTGTTACAGCAATATGGAGATGGTGATGAGGGTGCTAATGGTGATGATGATCCCGATGAAGTCCAGCTTGATGGTGGTGTTGATGGCGACGATCTCCCCTCTTCGGGAAGGAATTCCTCCGGCAAAAATCTGTCTGCCGGAGAGATCTTTCTCTCTCGGTGTTTTCGCCTTGCAGGCGGCGGAATCTTTCTGTGGTCGCCCCAGTCTTAGGGTTTCGAGAGGATAATATACGCCAGAGGGAGTGCTGTGGACAGGTGGCCACACCACTGGTGGCGCCTAGGCTGGCCGCGCTGGGGTGTGGGCCCCTATGGCATATCCAGCCCCTTCTCTTTTCGTCTTCTAGAAAATAGGATTTTCGATATTTTCCGATTTCTTGATCTTCGTAATTTTGCCTCCAAACAGCACCTTTTCCATCGTAATCCCGATCGCGGGTCCGTGCTCCAAAAGTCATCAACCATGCAAAAATAGATGAAATAACATAAGTATCACCTCTCAATACGAAATATATCAATGAGTAACAGTGAATTATGACATAGAATAGTGATGCAAAATGGACGTATCAGACATCACCGCAATATCATCCACATATGCATGTACATTGCGTCCAATTTGGTCGTGGAGGCAACGCTGCATTGTGCGCTGGTATGTAGCTCCTGCGTTCTTCAGCCCAAAGGGCATCGTAACAAAATAGAAGGTTCCGAAGGGGGTTATGAATGAAGTTTTGACTTTGTCAGATTCCTTCATCCAGGTTTGGTGATAATCGGAATATGCGTCGATAAAACAGAGGAGTTCCGAGCCTGCCGTAGAATCGATAACTTGATCAATCCTAGGCAGAGCAAACGGATCTTTTGGACAAGCCTTGTTCAAGGCAGTATAATCAACACACATCCTTAAATCAGTGGTGTCCTTTTTAGGGACCATTACATGATTGGCCGACCACTCAGTGTGGATGACCTCTTCTATGAATCCGGCTAACTCGAGCCGTGCTAGTTCCTTAGCTATTGCCTTATGCTTTTCATTGCCGAAACATCGTAAGGACCGTTTGACGGGTTTAGCGTTCGAGTTTACATTTAAAGAGTGCTCGGCAAGTTCCCTAGGTACTCCAGTCATGTCAGATGGCTGCCATGCAAAGATATCTTGATTTGCTTTGAGGAACTTGACGAGCGCGCTTTCCTATGTGCTATCTAGGCCTATGCCTATCTGGGTCACCTTGGAGGGGTCATCATCCTCCAATGGCATCTTCTTCGTCTCTTCTGATGCCTTGAACTCTGGATTCGGCTTTGTCACCTCCTTCTTCATTGGGGGCATCTCGGACGGATGCATGCTCTTCTTGATCTCCTGGTACTCCTGGGCGTGCAGCACGACTTCTGCAAAGGCGGCATTTCCATCCTCGCACTCTCGCATTTTCTTCGGGTCTCCCCTGATGGTGATCACGTCGTTGGGACCTGGAATTTTCATCATATTGTAAATGTAACACGGACGTGCCATAAAAGCCTAGTAAGTCAGACGTCCGAATATAGCATGGTACGCGCTCTTGAACAGGACCACTTCGAAGGAAAGTGCCTCCGTCCGATAGTTCTTTGGAGTTCCAAAAGTAACATCCAAAGTGATTTCTCCTAGGGAATTTGCTTGTCTTCCTGGGACAACCCCGTGAAAGATCACAGAGCTGTGGTTCAGCTGGGTCTCCGAGATCTTCATCCGGCGTAGCGTTTCAACATACGGAATATTGATACTGCTGCCACCGTCCATGAGAGTCTTGGAAAACCATAACCGTCAATGAGTGGGTTGACGATTAAGACGTATTTTCCTCGCCTGTGCAACTTAGGCGGATGATCAGCGCAGTCAAATGTGATTGTCACTTCCGACCAGTCTAAGAATTGGGGGACAGCCGGAACTGTTGCATTGAGCTCATGTAGCACTGCCTTTTTGACTTTAGCTGGTTGAGATTCGAGGAAGGTGACATAAGTGTCTTTCTTGGTCGAATTTTTTTATTCCCTTCTGGCTTGGGATTTGAAGCATCAGCCTCCTCCATGTCGGAATCTTCCTTGGTCTCTTTATCTTTTTCGGGATTCTTCTTTCCCTTCTTCCGCTTAGCTTTGTAGCCAGTGGTATCATCTCTTTTAATGTTGTCATTGAAACGACACTTGGCGTTGGTGTGGGACGAGCCCCCATTGGCGTCTAAGTGATGCACACATGGGTTATTGGCAATGTCGGCCCAAGAGTAGGTTTTGCCTGGTTGCTGGTCTCCTCTACCTTGAACTCTCGAAGTCCCACGGCCACGCCCGCGGCCTCCGCCGCGTCCTCCTCGTCCTCCTGACCTGAAAGTAGCAGTGACCACTGCCGTTTCCGCGTTGGGTTTCTCTTCCGAGGTATTCTTGCACTTCTGAGCTTGTTGCTTTGGTTGTTTTGCCGACTGTGGCATGGCTAGGGCGTTGAGTAATCCCTCTGCATCATCGTCAGCATCTGCATACTTGCTCGCTGATTCTATCATCTCCCCCAAGTCAGTAACTTTGTCACACTTCAAGCGATGATGTAGTAAACCAATTGGGAGGCCTACAATGAAAGCTTCAATCGCAGTTTGATCATTTACTCCTTCACAGGAGTTCTTAGTGTTGATCCATCGTCCGAGGTAATCCCGACAAGTTTCTCCGGCTTTCTGGGTGCAACGTTGTAGGTCTTCGACCGTACAGGGCCTCCGGTATGTGCCTTCGAAATTCCGAAAGAACGAACTTTGCATGTCATACCAGTTATGGAAGGTATTCTCCGAAAGTTCATTGAGCCATGATCGTGCTGTCTTCCACAACATGAGTGGGAGATATCGGGTTGCGACTAGGCCGTTTCCGCCTTTGGCAATGCAGCAAGCTTGGAAGAAATCCTGTAGCCAGGTATCTGGCCGAGCAATGCCGTCATAGGCTTGGATATGTCGTGAGATAACAAATCCTTCCAGGAATCTTGTAGCTCTTATGCGTGGTCCGAAGCACTTTGGGCCCACGTAGATATCATCATTTTCGTAGCGCCGCGCCTCTATATTGGAGTTGATCCTGTGCCTTGCGTCATTCGGGGATAGAGATCGTCCCGAGTGTCGGCTGTGGCTGCGGTGCCTTGGAGCCGGACTTCGGCTTCTGCCACCACCTCCTCCACCATGACGCCCTCCCTGGCCTCCTTGAGAGCCGTTGTGGTGGCTACCTGGTGGAGAGGGTGGAGTAGCTGGGTATTTTCCGGCTGATCGCCGGCCTCCATCCGGAGCATCATTATTCCGATTCCGGGGAGGGTCTTCATTGTGACGAGCCCCCTGACGGCTTGTCTCAGCATGGTGTCCGTCGTTCCTTCGTCCATCATCCGGATGGCTTGCATGTCTAGGAGGTGGCATTCTTTGTTTGTCCTCCTCCCGATGTTTCTCTTTATCATCGTCCCTGCGGTCTTTCGACTCTCGCCAGGGCGGGTTCCTCGGATTCAGTGCAGCGATTGCCTCTTGCTCCACAACTGGGTTAACGTTACGCCAGTCACGGGCAGCTTTGTGGTGCTGTCCTGAAGATCCGGTTCTTGAGTAATTGTCCTCCCGGCGATCGAAGCGGTGATGCTGCTCCGGAGCGCGCTGGGGTCTTACGTCAGCCCATGCCAGATCTGTGCGACACTGGTCGGAATCAGAGACTAGCTTTTGACTTCCGGACATGGCGATCTTTTGCTGCTCCAATCCCTTGTTGAGTAGTTTGATTTCCAACCGGATCTCCTCCGGGCCTGGATTAGCCGATAGAATTTCTCGGGCCGCCACGATGTTCTGTACTGGGGTTGGATACACCCAATCCCCTTTGCTATCTTTCCGAGGCTTCCCCATTTCTTCTCCGAAAAGGACGGCGTGAATCTGCGGGAATTGGTTGTCATTGGTATGACGCTTCCTGGTCTTCTGGTATTGCCTGGAGTTGTACTTTTCCGCAGATGCTATGCGGTTCTTTTCCTCCTCAATGTTTTTGGCTTCATCGAGGAGTACTTGACGACGCGCTTCTAGGGCCTGTGCCCTCTCGTCCAGTTCTTCAGCAGTAAGTTCTGCAGCTGTAGGAATATGTGTGGTTAATGCAGCATCGATGAGTTTACGCGCACCTTCAGTGATCACGTGTCCATCCACCGATTCTTATTTTTTGGGCTCGTCTGGGATAAGTGCTCCATTCGAGTCTTCCTCGTATTCCTCGGCAATCACCTCCTCTGCCGGAGGATCTTTTGCTGGGGTCTTGTTCTTCTTATTTGCCTTCTTGGCAGCGTCGGTAGCAAAGACGGCTTTGGGCCCGTTTCCCGGAGTCAAGCTCTGATCGGTACTTTCGGACCTTTGGATCTCGGGATTATCTCCGATTTCCATGTCATCCTGCGCTTTGGGAGAGTGTTCCCCGGATCCTTCATCCATGGCTTCTCCTTCCTCTGCAGCTTTGGAGTTACACTCCTCTTCATATTCCACGGAGAACTTTCAGAAATCTGTCGACGTCATCGACTCATCCGAGGATGCGGGTACGTCGGTGTTTGTTCCAATCGCCTCCAGTACAGAGTTGGTGTTGTCTCCATCATCGGCAGAGCCAGATCCGGATCCCACATATCCGACGAAGTGCGACGCGTGCTTCCTGAGGTACCTGCGGCTCTCGCGATCGGCCTCGTCGAAACGTTTGATGGTCTCGAGGATTTCATCTACGCCAGAATTTTGCATCATCATGCGTCTTAGCGTGTATCTCAGGAAAGGTCTGTCTTTCCCGGCATCATCAGAGCCGGAATCAGTGTCGTTGCTATGCTTCTCCTGGATTTTGACTTCAGCGGGTGGGTCGATCTGGGATTCGACCTTTCCAGGGAGATCCACTCCAGGTTCGACTTGGACCGCCAGGTCTGCCTCAGGCTCGGATTTCTCCACTATCTCCACAACTGGTGTGGGCTGGGCGGGATTAGGGTTTTCTGAGATCCGGAACTCTGCCGCCTCCGCGGACAAAGGGGACCCAGAAATTTCCTCTGCCTCTATCATCACCGCTGGGTGGTGGGATAGCCAAGAAACCGATGTAAACATCAATCTCACCAAAAGACATGATGGTGTAGGCAGTCACAACCTCCCTAGCCGGAATCCAGGTGTCGTCGAGAACGATGAGAGGGACGTCGCTGGCGTAGAGGATGCGACCGACGACGATAGTCTCGCCGATTCCAATTCTTGCAGATTCCGCTCGGAACGCAGATCCAAAGCTCACTTGCCCCACGGTGGGCGCTAACTGTCGTCGGATTGATGACAAGTACGCCATGAGGGGGTCCTCGAGGCGTGCGGAAGAGAGGGGTGTGAGACGTACGGTGTTCCGGGACGGTGAGCACACACGTTTACCCAGGTTCGAATCCGCCGGCTTTGGACGGATCCTACTCCTGCTAGCAATCCAGTAATACGGCAGAGCCGGAATATGGGTTACAAGGGTTCGCCTGTGCGAGTTGAGATTGTAGACTATTGAGGGTGCCCTAAAGGCTCTCCCTAGGACGGCTTATATAGATATCCGGCCTAGGGTTTACAGGAGAGACCTATCCGGCTACGACTGAGAGTCGGTTACAGAGTACATCTTAAACTACAAGTAACACTATGGGCCTAAGTCGGTAAGTCTTCTGGGCCTTCCCGTAGCCGGACTAGACTCCGTTTCTTCTCCCTAACTGGGCCGCCCGTGAAGCAAAGCTCTAACCCGAAGTGGGCCACCCTGGTCAGTGAGGACTGTAAGGATATCCAGAAAGTATATCCCCCACATTAATGTTGGGGCCTCTGCTACAATTTTTTTTAACAAAAATATAATGTTTTGTAGAACTTATAATGATAGAAAAGTGCCATGCCCTCATGGGTGTTCCAGTTATTGCATTTTTTTTTCTATAACTGTGATTACCTTTTTGGTTTTGCTAGCAAACAATAGAAACCGTCTAAGGTTATTATATTTGGCCTATTGGTCAGTGTGAGAGTGTTATCCATGTGGGTTTGGTCCATAGTGCGTGGTTGATATGAGTACAAATTAATGTTCTTACATTTTCCAAATTCAGATGTATCTAATCATGTTTTAGTACTAGATACATCCGAATTTAGATAAATCTGAGAATATTAATTTAGATCGGAGGGATTACAATATTCCGTTAGTAGTTACAAAATAACCATCACAAGAAAATATTGTCGAAGACCAATCCAAGAGTCCATAGTGTGGCAACTCGCAAGTGACTATTAGCTAATCACCTTTGAATATTTTGTTTGCCCTGGATATAATGACTCTCTTGAACATGTTCTTTTGAATGTGGCGGTGCCTTTTTTTCCCTTCAACCGTGGCGCTCACATCCATCTTGGCACCTCACTATAATGGTCAAGAGAAAAGGAACACATCCAGAGTTGCAACAGGAGGTCTAGGGTTTTCGGGTTTTTGCCGGGCAACTTATCGTTAAGCCACATGATCTCTGACAGGTTGTTTAGAAGGATTGTATGAGATATTAAATCTAACACCGGCGGGCTGTTAAAACATCTTCCTACAATTCTGTATCTACCTCACTGCATGCTGACTTTGAAACGAGCCTTTACTGATTTCTAGCCATCGTAAACAGTTCAAAGATAATCTGACAACATTAAGGGGCTGACTAGAAAAGACAGCCCCACCATTGGTGGATCTTCTCATCATGTATGGGTATTTCTACAGTATAGTGCATACATTTGATCTTTCAGGGCCATATTTCTTCAACGTCCAAATAGCTTATATTGTAGGGGACCATAATTTCTTGATTGGATATATTACCGTGATTTATCACCTTAACTAGATTCTTGATGTGATTTTCATATTTCTTGATTGTATATTTTCTTACTTTTTTTAAACCGTATATTTTCTTACTTATTCATGGATGATTTTATCTCCTCTGCTTATAGGTACTTAATCGTCCTTCATGATATATGGAATACCGATACATGGGAAATAATCAGATTTGCCTTCATAGATAGTAACCGCAGAAGTAGAGTAATCACTACAACTCGGAATGTCAATGTCTCTAAGGCTTGTTGCTCTCTTAACGATGACCTTATTCATGAAATGCAGCCAATTTCCGAATGTGACTCTATGCGACTCTTCTACAAAAGAATATTTGCAAGCAAGACAGGATGTCCTCCTTACTTGGAGCAAGTGTCCAGAGATATCTTGAAAAAATGTGGTGGAGTGCCATTAGCAATTATTACTCTAGCTAGCCATTTGGCTAGTAATCAGTGCAGAAACCAAACGGACCAGTGGCAGGTTTTGCTTATATCAATTGGTACAGGGCTTTCTTATAGTTGTAGTGTGGACCAGGTGAAGAAGATCTTGTCAATTAGCTATTATGATCTCCCTTTTCATCTGAAGACTTGTCTATTATATCTAAGTATATTTCCAGAAGACTGCTACATGCATTGATAGAGATCGGTTGATAAGGAGATGGATAGCTGAAGGTCTGATCCAGGGTGACAACTTATTTGAGCTGGCAGAGGGTTACTTCAACGAGCTCATCAACAGAAGCCTGATTCAGCCGATAAGAATCGATGGTGAAGGTCGGGCGGAAGGTTGCCGTGTACACGACATAATGCTTGATCTCATATTGGATTTGTCGAGTGAAAAGAACTTTGTCACCGTACTGGATGCTATAAAGGGAGACAAGCCATTCGAAAAGAAGGTGCGCCGGCTGTCGCTTCAGTGGAGCATGACAGAGCTCGCTAGCGCTCTGCTAGCCACAACGAGCATCTCACAAGTGAGATCCTTCACCGTTTTTAGTCCTGCTATTCATCAGATGCTTCCTCTTTCAAGATTTCAAGTCTTACGTGTACTGGATCTGGAAGGGTGCAATCTTGAGGAGAGCCACCATCTTAACCTAGGGTGTATTGGAGATTTCCATGCGCCAGAGAGTGCCGTTTCAAGGACATACTGGTGCTGTGGATGTTCCCGCCAGGAGCTATGCCACTGGCTCAAGAACTTCGGTTTTATCTCAGGGCGTCGGACATCCTCAGCGGCAACCTGGACCTGAGCATGATAACGAACCTCCCTTCGCTCGAGCGAGTCCAGGTCTTCCTTCATGACCAGGAAGCCGACAGCGAGAGGTATTTCGAAGTGAGATACGCGCTGAGGCTGGCGGTGGAGGACCATCCCAATCGCCGTCTCAAACTTCACACCCATGAATCCATCGGGTAAATGAAGAGGTAGGGAAATTAATCCTCCACCAAAAGGGCTGCTACGGGTAACACCCCGTTTAGTCTGAGTGCGTCACGGTCTGGCTCAGCACCCTGGGCACAAGCTTGGTTCTTGGTGATGCTATATGAAGTCTAATCTGATTAATTTTTCCGCCCGGTGTTGCAGGCTTGCAACTAATATAAGCAGGAGATGATCTCATTGATCGGCTTGAAAGTTGCGAGCCTCCTCTCTCATGTTCTTGGTCCCGAGTACTCCATCATCCTCCAGCTGCATTTCTCCAGGAGATGAAGTCCCGTGATCCTCTCTATATATGCTTGTGATAAATTTCTAGTCTGCGTCCTGCATGCTGCTGGATTGTTTGATGGAGACCGTAGTACTAGCTCATAGTGAACAATTCATTTTTTTTTCCTTTGATTCTGGAAGCAAATAAGAATTTTTTCGTGATGTACACCTCCACTGATTCATCATGTACGTACTCTGGATTGGGATTTGCCAGACTTAATTGATTCATCTGTGCATTACTCTGCTCATACAAGTTTTCAGACTCATCGTTCCCAACTCGAAATCATCAACATATCAGCTTGCAGTATTGTTGCGTTTTCTCCACTGCATGTATAGTTGTTTCTATATTTCCTAAATTTGTAGGAATCCAAGCTTTCTGCCTGTACGCTGCCCTGCCCACCCATGAAGCCATACGACAACTTGGGTGAATAGGTAGTGTTCAGTTGTATGGGTTGTATATTACGTTAAGAGACATACAGATGCAGCACACAGCTACAGATTTTTTTTTGCCGACAACAACAAATTATGTTTATACTTTGTCACCCAGCTGAAGAATATTGCCCCATGGGCAAGAATCCAGACAATAAATTTCATATAGGATTCTTCATCCAACTCCATACAAGGAATAATCAGTATAATACGTAGTAGCAAAGATTGCATTCCAGGAACTAGGTAAGTTATCAACTACTCCCTCCGTTCCAAAATATAAAAGTGTCTAGGTTCACTCCTTTCATAAAGTTAAAACATCTTATATTTTGGAACGGAGGGAGTAAAAAAGACCAAAGTGCATAAGGATATCGGTACAGATAGATTGTGCATGCGATAAGCACTTTAACAAGCCAAAGGCCAAACAACAAGAAGCCGAAGCCAAGGTACATCCACAACCTAGAAACCTAATAGTCTTTACCAAAAAAAGATACTCAAGAGTGCCATGACTGATAAAACTATCTTCCAGACCTTCATGGGCTCAATCTACCTTCTTAGCTGACCACAAATTTATGAAGCAACAGGTAACTACCACATCCTCATAAGCACATCACCATCATCAGAAACACAAACTTTCGTCCTCACTACTACGGCAAGTGATCCAGTCCACGTCATGCCTCGGTGCATAGAAGGGATCCTTCACTGAAAGGTCAATGGCGCGCTGGAAGCTCCAGCAACGGGAGGCGGCGCAAACAGAAATGTCGCTGCCACTGCTTCCACCTGATGGTGCATCGCGCTCAAGAACGAAACCTGACACCGGGCCTACCTCCACCACCGATTCTACCTTCGCAAACTCGTGTAACTCGTGTACCTTCGTCGTCGGGCCTACCCCCGCTAGCACATCATTGAGCTCACTACGAACGATGCGCAGCGCCTTAAGCACCTTACCCTTCTCCAAAATGTAATTGAGGAATGACAGCTCTTGGTTAAGGTTCCGGAATCCATGGAGGACTAATGTCTTCAGGTGACTTCTGAGGCAGTCAGAGGAGCCCAGGGACTCCCAGAACTCAGCACGATCCACGATATCAGCTGACCCAGGCATGGACTGGAATTGAGAGAAAAAAACAATGTCAACCTTTAGCATAGCAATCCTAACATTGCAGCCAAGTACAGGTCTTAGTGCTAGCTAGCACTGATACCTACATTATCAATCTGGAATATATGGCAATGAACAACAAATGCTCGAATAAGCTGACACCCATAAGGTCATCTTGAATTGCAACCGACAAACAATTATTCAGATGAAAAGATATCTCATGACACGAGAACTATGTACCATGACGTGAAGCGTCTCGAGGGAAGGAAAGCATCTGAGCAGAGTGGGCAGCATCGAGACCTCCGCGTGATCTGAAAACCGCACCTTGACAGCAAATATCTTCAAACTTGGCAGCATGGCTCTAGGTCTCACATTCATCCCAGCCTGCCATCGAGGAAATTCACTTGGTTGCACAATCACGTAATGAATGTTAAGTGCAGAGCACAAAAGTTACAAGACGCGGTTACCCTGATGACAATGCCGCCAATCTGGAGCTCATGGAGCTGGAGGTCCAAGAACCCAAGGACCTCCAGCCTGGGCGCCTGGACAATCTTGACGAACCTCCGTTCGCCAATGCTATCGAAGAGCAGGCGCTCCAGGCAGGGGGCACCATCGACGACGACTTCTTCCAAGCTGACTCTCCATTCAATCAGGGCAGTGAGGCTGCGGGACCTGACACGGATGCGGGAATCGGCGTTGTACGTCATGACGAAAGAGAGGATCTTCAGCTTGTGGCAGCGCGCGAGCAAGGCATCGATGTCCTTGTCCTCGATGATGGTGTGGAACAGGCCGAGCTCTTGGAGGTTGGGGAAGGTGGGCCGGCGTGCGGTGGGGAAGTGCCAGACGCCGAGGTAGAGACGGCAGAGGGAGGCACAGCGAAGGATTTCGTCGGGGAGCGGCATGTTTAGCGGCCAGGGGCGGTTGAAGATGATGAGGTCCTTGACGTCCTTGGCGGCGAGGCTGGCGACCAGGCGCTGGAGCGCGTACTCCTGCTGGTGGAAGGAGGTGCGGGTGATGCGCACGGCGCGGACGGGGCCCGGGTGAGCGGCCACGCAGCGCGAGAGGGCGCGCACGGTTTGGAAGCCAGGGATCTCGCGGGACGCGCCGGGGTACCGGAGGTGGGCGTCGTCGACGAGGAGCGGGGTCGCCGGCCACACGCCGCGCCAGCGCTTCGAGAGGGCCATGGTGCGCGCGGCTTCCTTGGTGGGGAGGCGGGAGATGACGTTGGAGAGCAGATCGTTGGAGAGGCGGCTGGTGTGGTCCTGGCCGTCGCCCTGCGCCGCCAGAACGACCGCGCCGGCCCCTTCCTCGTCGTCGTCGGAGTCAGAGGAGGTGAGGGAGAAGTGCTCGTCTTCGGAGTCGGAGGCGTCGGCGGCGTCGGGCGGGGGGAGGAAGGGTGGAGGGAGGAGGGAGATGATGTAGGGGACGATGAAATCGATGCGCTCCTGCGCCGACGGCCCCTCCGACGACATATTGTTGAAGAACTCCTCGACATCGGCGTAGGTTCGGAGTTCTGCTCTCCCCGCGGCGGCATCCATGGCGGATGAGGCGGCGGAGGCCGGCCGAGAGTAGGGTTTTGGGGGAGGGGATTGCGGCAGAACGAAATGCGGTCTTTTTCTTTCTTTAGCTGGAAAAACGAAATGGGGTTTCTTCCAGGAGAACTGGTGGGAGGGGTCACGGGTGCCTAGTGGTTTTTTAGTTAGCAAACAAAATTTCTAGGAGTATTTTTTTTAAAGAAACACGCCCCACTGAATTACATAAAAAATCACCTCTCTGATAGTAAAATGCCGAAAAGGACCGCTTATCCGAGGCCACGAGGACAGCCAGGTGACACATGTGTCCTGCTGCCCTCAATGGAGGCGGCAAGGGCCTGCCGGCTTCGGCCTAGGTGGCACGTCAGCGAGATGAAACGACTCGCGGGTTTCGCCATTGAAGCTGGCGACGTGATGAACGAGCATGCCGCCTAGGCTAGAGGCGGGATGTCTTTTGATTCGCTAGCCCCGACCAAGCCTGCCTGGTGATGATTCACACGCGTGTTGATTCCTAGCCGATAGCCCTGCCGTGGACAAATTACTCCGATTCCGAGGTGTCTAGGTTGTTTGCTACTATTTTCCCACGAAAAGAGTAGGCTCCCTCCTCATTTTGTTGTTCTGCTGATTGATTTCCATGTGACATTTCTGTCGCTGGAGATCGAGTGAGGTTGCGACGAGCTCGGGAGAGGCGAGAGGAGACGAATGGGGTTTGGAACTTTACCGATAAACAGATCCATGGGTCTTATTCTCAACCAAACCCTCCCCCATTTGATGCAGGTACCCGTCGGCTTCACAGGGATCGAGTACCCATTGCCATCTGGAATACCAACTCAATCTCGACCTTCCGTCGATCACTGTGTCATACCTCAGGACCATGCAGCTTTTATGCGCAAAGGTGGGGCTAATGGAATCAACTTACCGAGCGGATGTCCGTTGATCAATTTCATCCAATGTGGGGGTAGTAGTAGCGCGACATTTAGGGCCACACTTCGTGCTCATGGCGAAGCGGAGGGTGCAAGGTTGGTACGCTTTTGGGAGGGTAACGTGGTCTGATGGAAGTACCCACTCTCAGAGAATTCCAATTGCAGTACGGGCCATGGTACAAGACTTTGTCACGGATACATCATAAATTCATCGGTGGTTAGTGTTTACTGCTCTTCGATGTATTCATGTACTCTTTCTTAGAGAAAATATTGGTGAGATGCTGAAAATAGTTTTGTACATAATTATTAAGAAATGTTCCAAATAAATACAATGTACATGGTCCCGGGAAATTGTTCCTATCGTTTTCTTTGCCCATTGCTCTCAAGTGAAGTATTATCTACTGCTGATAATCAGAGGACCCATTGTGCTTGTTTAATTGGCTGACACGGGATGTAAGTTGTAACAACCGGTAACCTTCACGAATAGAAGCTTGCCAACATTCCTCCATATATGGAAACTGTAGTTGTGTTAGTTTTGTAATGTCCTAAATAGAATAACGTGCCAACGAATAATTATGCTTTATATCTTGGCTGATTGCGCTAGTACTAAGATTGATAACCATATTTTTCTTGCCCAACCGATGTATTTCGAAGCGACGAAACCAACCACTTATGGTGAAGTTTTGGGAGAATGTGAGTATAAGACAGGACACACACATACTGCGCACAATGACGCAAAAAATAGTCAAAGACTTGCCTGCAAAATGTGCCACCACACAAATATAATTTGCACAACACTTTGCTTTCTACAGCTTCCATACCCATCCTTCAGGAAAAGGCTTACAAGAGTATACTAATTAGGTTAGCATACGGCCATGAGCAAGTGAGGTCAGTTAACAAGAGCTCTTCCGATCGAAACTCATTAACTAGAACCAGATTTGAGTGAAAACTGGTTAAACAAGACAATTTTGCTTGTTATGATGGCGGCCATCGTTTGCAAACAAGGGGCAGCAATCAGTCAAATATGTAACATGGATTGCATTCAAGGAACTAGGTAATCTATTAACTTAGCGGCAAAAGAACAAATAAGGATACCACGGAGATAGATTATGAATCTGGTAAGTAATTCTACAAGCCAAAAGGCCCAAAACAACATGCAATAAGTTAACTTGCACAACTCAGAATCCCAATTCCCAACAGTCTCCCCAATACAGAACTCAGAGTGCCACCTACGGAGTACTAGTGAAACTAGCTTCCAGACCTTCATGGGCTTAGTCTACCTTCTTAGTTCACCACAGAATTAACAAGTAACAACTAACAAGTATCAGGTAACTACCATATCCTTAGCACCACAAAGTAAACCTGCCGAGTGAAAATATCTCCAGCATAAGCACCATCATCAAAAACACAATCTAGCGCGCCGTCTCACCCTCGACAAGATCAATCAGGGCCATGACAGGCCCCAGCACATAGAAGGGATCCTCCACTGACAAGTCAATGGCGTTCTGAAAGCTCCAGCAAGGGAAGGCGGGGCAAGCAAAAATATACCTGCCACTGCTTCCACCTGATGGCGCATTGCCCTCACCAACGGTACCTGGCATCGATCCTCTCTCCACTACCACATCATCACTGCCACCGCTTCCACCTGATGACGCGTTGCACTCACCAACAGAACCTGACATTGGGCCTTCCTCCACTACCACATCATCACTGGAGCTGCTTCCATCTGATCCCCCCACTACCACATTATCGCCGTTACTATACACGAAGCCATAGGACTTAAGCACCTTACCATTCTTAAAAATGTAACGGGCGAACGCCGCCTCATGTTTCCGGCCCTGAAATCCGTGGAGGACGAACGTCTTCAGATGGGATTCAAGGCAATCGCAGGACGCCAGGGACTTCCAGAAATCCATATCATTCACAGTATCAGGTGACCTCGATCGAATGGACTGGAGTTGAGGGAAAAAAATTGGTCAGCATATAGCAATTGTGAAATTGCACCCATGTACAGTTATAAATACAAATTCTGGAATATATAGGAATGAACAAGTACTGGAATAAGTTGGCATCCATATTAACATCTTGAATTGCAATAGACAAACAATTATTCATCAGATGAAAATATATCTTATGACACAAGTACTACCTTGATGTGCAGAGTCTCGAGGCGAGGAAAACATCTGAGCAGAGTGGGCAGCAGCTTGACCTCCATGTCATGACAAAACCGCACCTTGACAGCAAGTATCTTCAAACTTGGCAGCATGGCACTAGCTCTCACATTCATCCCAGCCTGCCATTGAGGCAAATTAAACAGTGAGGAAATTATGTGGTTGCACAATCACATAATGAATGCTAAGAGCAGAACACAAAAGTTACAAATCACACATTTTTTCGAGAAAACTCAAAAAGACTTGTGTTTTGATGAATTGAATAGGTAGTATAACAAGTCGCGGTTACCCTGATGACGATGCCGCCAATTTCAAGTGTGTGAAGCTGGAGGTCCAAGAACCCAAGGATCTCCAGCCTGGGCGCATGGACAATCTTGATCGGCCTCCGGCCGCCCACACTTTCAAACAGCAGGCGCTCCAAGCAAGGGGCATTGTCGACGACAACTTCATGGAAGATGCATCTCCATTCCATGACGACACGGAGGCTGCTGGACGACTTGACATGAAGGCGTGAAGGGCAGCTGTACGTCAAGGCGCAGGAGAGGATCTTCAGCTTGGGGCAGTGCGAGAGCAAAGCATCGAGTTCCTTGTCCTTGATGATGCTGTGGAAAATGCCGAGCTCCTGGAGGTTGGGGAAGGCGGGCGGGTCGGCTGTGTTGTCCGGGAAGCGCCAGCGCCAGACGCCGAGGTAGAGGCGGGTGAGGGAGACGCATCTGAGGATGTCGTCGGGGAGCGGCATGTTGAGCGGACAGGGGCGGTTGAAGAGGATGAGGTCCTTGACGTTCTTGGCGGCGAGGCTGGAGACCAGGCGCTGGAGCGAGTACTCCTGCAGGTGGAAGGAGATGCGGGTGATGCGGAGGCCGTGGACGGGGCCGGGGTGAGCGGCCACGCAGCGCGAGACGGCGAGCAGGTCGCGGAAGGCGGCCATGTCGCGGGGCTCGTCCGCGTCCCTGAGGTGGGCGTCGTCGAGGAGGAGCGGGGTCTCCGCCCACACGCGGCGCCAGCGCGTGGAGAGGACCATGGTGCGCGCGGCGTCCTTGGTGGGGAGGCGGGAGATGACGTTGGAGAGCAGATCATTCCCGAGGCCGCTGATGTGGTCCTGGCCATCACCCCGCGCCGCCAGAACGACAGCCGGCCAGTCGGCGCCAACGGCGGCCCCGTAGTCGGAGTACGAGGAGGAGGAGGTGAGGGAGAAGTGGTCGTCTTCGGAGTCGGAGGCGGCGTCGGCGTCGGGCGCGGGGACGAAGGGTGGAGGGAGGAGGGAGATGAGGTAGGGAACGATGGCATCGATGCGGTCCTGCGCGGACGGGCCCTCCAATGACAAATTGTTGAAGAACTCATCGACATCGGCGTAGGTTCGGAATCCGCCTCCCCCTGCGGCGGCGTCCATGGCGGATGAGGCGGCGGAGGCCAGCAGAGTAGGGTTTTGGGGGAGGGGATTGCGGCAGAACGAAATGCGGTCTTTTTTTTTTTAGCTGGAAACGAAATGGCGTTTCTTTTTGGTGAGTGGGATGCCGTGGACCGGTGGACTCGTGCCTACTGCCTAGTGGTACTGTTTTTTTCTTTTTTGGTCTTCGAGCTAGGCAAATTTCAATTTTTAAATTCATCTGTGATACTCTCTCCGTTCATATTACTCCGCGCCTTAGACATAGTCCAAGTCAATCTTCATAATATTTGACTAAGTATATATATGATAACATATTAACATTTACACTACCAAATGTATATAATATAATACTTTCTCCGTCCCAAAATAAGTGATGTGTGTTTTTCTATATTTTCTTTTTGCGCGGGTGTTTGTCCAGATTTGCACGTAAACATGTTTTAGTATGTAGATACATGTTTTAGTATATAGATACATGTGAATCTAAACAAACTCAAATCACTTATTTTTGGATAGAGAGTGATATATTTCACCTACCACTATTGATTTGATATAGTAATTGTTAATATTTTTTCTATATTATGGGTCAGACTTAAGTTGTTAGACCTTGACAAACTAACACACTGAACAGAGTGAGTATAAGCTATATGTCAATCTAGATTTTCAAAACTATTCATCAACCCGTATACCTACACGGCCCCTCTACAGATTGATCATGTGAGGTGAAGCTGGTACTAACTTAGTTTTATGCATGTACTATTTATTTTATTCCCTCCGATCTAAATTAATATTCTCAGATTTGTCTAGATTCAGATGTATCTGGCATTAGATTTGTCTAGATTCGGATGTATCTGGCATTAAAACATGTCTAGATATATCTGAATCTAGACAAATCCGCTCGTCGAGCAGAGACGAAAGTCAGCCTAGTGATCCGACGGTGGAAGGGCCGTCGCTCAACGGATAAAAGTTACTCTAGAAATAACAGAAGAATATTAATTTGGATCGGTGGGAGTAGCAATAAAAGAGGACTCTATATCATCTTATGTAATCAGAGAACAAATAAATTACTTTGTATCTTTTTTCTCCTTCCACCACTAGAGCGGCCACGAGGGGATAATAGTGGTGATCCAAAGTTCATCGAAAGGTTGTAGGCAGCGCGAAAAGTAGATACACCGAGTACAAGTTTGGCCCCCAACACATTTTGAGCTCCCCGTGGCCTGCAATATGTGTTTCTCCATAGGAAAAGCATATAAGGATATTGTTCCCCTTCCGCTGGAACGCATGGACATTTTGCTATCATCTAAAATTGCATAAACAATGATATAGCAATGCCAATAATAATATAAACTAGTACTATATGTGGCTAATATGATGATACAAAATGCAAGTATCACCTCCACATTTTGAACTTGATAACGTTGCTCGATACATCAACCATTTAGTCAGGCTGCTGGAACTCAGATGTTAGTCTCTCTATAAACGAAACATGTGTATGATGAAATTTCTTTTTCGATCACACCTCCATGTTTAGAACTTGATAAAGTTTCTCAATGCATCGAACTCTTTAGTCTGGCAGCCGGTACCCATTTCCAGCCTCTCATTAGAAGAAACATATGCATGGTGGACTTTTTCTTTTCGCTCGCGCCTCCTTGTTTAGAACTTGGCAACGTTGCTCCATGCAGCGGTCATGTAGAGTATGGATGCTCCCTGATGTCAGCCTCTCTGTACAGGAAATATGCATATGTTAGACTATTTTGTTCGGTCTTAACCGCTGTTTTGACCTTGCCAACGTTTTTCGATGTATCAGCCATGTATGCTCCGTGTCCTAGGCCCCGATGCCAGCCTCTCTGTACAGGAAATACGTGTATATTGGCATTTTTTGGTCGCGGGCACTATTTTGAACTTCCTAACATTGCTCGATGCAGCAGTCATGTATGGTTTGCATGCTAGGTTGCTGATGTCATCCTCTCTGTACAAGAAATATGTGCTCTTTTTGGGTCGCGTCCACCTTTTTCACCTTGTTAACATATATCTCTATGTAGCCCTTGTTAACATATATCTCTATATAGCCGTGTATATATGTTCTAACTGCTGGGTCCGTGATTGCAACCATGTGTATATGTTGGATAATTTGTTCCGCGATGGCTGACTACTTAACTTTTTTTAAACTCACCCACTAGTCTCTAGCGAACCGACGACTTTATAATTCTCTGTTTCTCATAATCAGGCAGGACTTCGACTCCCTTGTTCGTCTAATAGGTCGACAAAATCACCAACGTTTCTCTTTCCATCAAACCCAAATCCATAACAATGAATATTGTCGAGGTCATCCCTCGTCAACGATTTGACCGCAATAAATTTAAACTGCGTACATCTATGGTTTATGTTGCCAGCTCGTTTGTATGTCCGCGATAACCTGCGTCGTCTACGATCTACACTGACAGACAACAAGGGTTTACTCTGCCACGTCGGCTCTACATGGACCCCATGTCCGCAAGAAATCACAGACGACATGGGCTTACATCGCCATGTCAATTGTGGGCGGGCCCCATGGCCATGATAATCTGCGGACGGCATGGGTTGATGGTGCCACGTCGGCTCTCGGCGAGCCACGCCACCCGACGGATCCAGACCGTTTTCGGTCCTGAAATGCCTCTCACAGAGCGTGGTCCTGCGCACGTACGCTCATGGCGGGTCCATGGCGAGCGCACGTCCCATCGTCTGGCGACGCAGGGTATGATTGAGCGCGCTACACCCGTCCGCAGTCTAAAATCTTTATCCCTAGCCCACAGCGGGCCTGCCTCTCGAAAGATCAGGACTCTGTTGCGACAACGTCGTGTGTCCTTTTAATTGTCCATCCCACGGACGAAAAGAATCGGAACAACGTGGATAACCGTTTAAGCCAAAACATTCTAGTGCTACTATTTACTTTGATAACTGATTTAACCTGGCTGGTAGCAAAACTAACAAGTGGTCCTCGAATTTTAGTGTTTCGATTCATGGCTACTCCCTCCATTCACAATTACCTCGTATCCTGGGTTTAGTCAAAGTCAATTTTTGTAAACTTTAACCATATATTTAGGAAAAAGTATCAATATTAGTAATGAAAAAATTACTGTATTAGAATTGTCATAAACTATAGTTTCATATTATATGCATTAGAAATCATGGATGTTGATGTTTTTCCTTATATTATTGGTCAAAGTTTGTAAAGTTTGACTTTAACTAAACCTAGAACGCGAGGTAATTGTGAACGGAGGGAATAATAGTCTGCTGGCAAGGGGATAGCTGCCCCCATGTGGATGTCGTTTGTTACACCCTACTGAGCTACGTGCAAAATAAGCTTACGAGATGCAGTCGTACTGATCCTGATTAAGCAATATGTAAAAAACCGACTACTGAGATCATGTCAGAATACAACAGTATTGAGTTCCAAGCACGGACAGACTTTATGCATGGCACAAAAGTCCAAGCAAACATTTTGTTTGTTTGTTATTCTGTTCACGAGGGAGCCTTAAGCCACATATGCACACATGGATACTATGAACAAGGTTATGTGTGGCACAAATATCTCAAGTTTGTTAGTTGTAGTCCAGCAGAAAGCAAGAAAATATGACGAGTGATGCGTAATCGCACGCTGGTTCGACGCACGGGATGACATTGCTTCAGGTACCTAGTCGTAGTGAACTGTATCGCATGACAATACACGACGAATATGGTAGTGATACAGATGTAGATCGAAGCATAGGGTGCACGGATATGAGATTATAATAGAAACAAGTGAAACTACGTCTGCACAAAAATTATAAATGAACGGCATGCACAAACCATATCCAAAAAACCAATGGTTGAACAATGTAGCTGGAGTATGACACTGGTATGTCATGACGGGCTTGGGGATTGGCGTGGACAAGCAACCGAATATATTTTCGAACTTCCCAGGAGTTGTCTACTTTCAAAAGAAACGGGAGTTGTCTATTCTATTCGGACCTGTTTATGGCAAACCAAGACATCTCACGGGTGCAAATGAATCCATTGTTAAAAGATACATTTCAAAATATCAAAAAAGTTAGAGAAAAAATATATGCATAAGAATATTTGTGTGTTTCACGTAAAAAGACAAATTTCGGTGCAGCAACATGACTATTCATGTCACATAAAATGGACAATCATGGCGGAAATCTGTTTCGGGTCACAGGTCCAGATGATCATATTATTTGGACCATCGGTTGACCTCGAGATTCATGACGTGGGTGGGTATTCAGCCAAGTACTAGATTTAGGGGTGCACCTTGGCGCACGCCCCGTGGCTCTCACACCGGTTTTTATTGTGTATAAATTAGTGCTATAATATGTTTATGAATTCAACTTCTTTTGTACCATGATCATTATAAGAGTCTGCGGATACACAAAAGATACACGGTAAAACACATTGGTAGTAGGCAGTCATGATATGTTATGCAGTCTGCAGGTCATGTAGTGGGAAAGAAGCATTTTTTAACCGTGAGATTTCATTTCTAAACACACTTTACAAAAATGAGTTTGAATGTCTGATCAGCCATTTGAGAGATAGCATCATGCACTGGACACAGTCTAGGATGCTGAGAAATGAACTGATAATCCTAAAAGCTAGTTTAGGTTGGTGATATGCCTTGAAGTTTTGATGCCTGCTAATGTGGAAGATTCTAATGGAGTTGAAATTAAGCAAAGATGCTCAATATTTCTAGGATTGAGCAATCTTCCAGTGCCTATCAGCGAGATAGGTTGTCGCTACTGAAAAATTGTCATGTTATCTTCAGGGATAACAGGTTGATGAGAGCAGACCAACTCTGGTAGCAAGCTTTGCCCCAACTGCATCAGCCTGATGAACAGAAGAAGTCAGGGGTGTCACCGCCGAGATGAAGATTCTGAGTACTCTAGTGTAGTACTAAAAGCATTAGGTGTGAAAGTGGAGTGGTATTTTTCTCATGAGGAAATGCATGGCACCTACCAATCAAAGAAAAAAGAAATTAGTGGGGGACAGATGCAAATAGAAAGAGCTGAACCAGGTGTATAACACAATGCTAGTAGCTATCCAGAGTCATTCAACCATTAACTCTGCTATAGCACAAAAGCCTCACAAAGTAGTATCTATGCAAGATTAATGTTAGAAGCAAGAAGGAACTATTGGAGATATGCCCAAGACGCAATAATAAAGTGGTTATTATCATATCTTCATACTTATGATAAATGTTTACATACCATGCTGTAATTGTATTAACCGGAAACATTAATACTTGTATGATTTGTAAACATAAAAGAGTCCCTAGTAAAGCCTCTTGTTAAACTAGCTTGTTGGTTAATATATGATCATGGTTTCCTGATCATGAACATAGAGATGTTATTAACAACAGGGTCATATCATTAGGAGAATGATGTGATGGACATACTCCTATAGTTAAGCGTAGCATAAAGATCAAGTCATTTAATATAGTTCATTTGCTATAAGCTTTCTGATACATAGTAACCTAATTCCTTCGACCATGAGATCATGCATATCACCTTTACCGGAAGGATGCTTTGATGACATCAAACACCACACCGTAACAGGGTGGCTATAAAGGTGCCATTGAGTGTTCGGAAAGTATTGGTTGAGACACATGGATCAAGAGTGGGATTTGTCCATCCATATGACGGATAGATATACTCTGGGCCCTCTCGGTGGAATGTCATCCAATTAGCTTGCAAGCATGTGACTGGCTCACAAGGGATCACATACCACAGGAACGAGAAAAGAGTACTTATCAGTAACGAGGTTGAACTAGGTATGCAGAGATACCGACGATCATAACCTCGGATAAGTAAAATATCGTGAGACAAAGGGAAATTGGTATCGTATGTAAGTGGTTCATTCGATCGCAAAGTAATCGTAGAAATATGTGGGAGCCATATGAATTTCCAGATTCCTCTATTGGTTATTGATCGGAGAAGTGTCTCGATCATGTCCGCATAATTCACGAACCGTAGGGAGACACACTTAAGGATTCGATGTTGTTGAGTAGTTATGGAATGATGAGAAAGAGACCGAATGTTGTTCGGAGTCTCGAACGGGATTCGGGATATCACGAGGAGATCCGGAATGGTCCGGAGAATAAGATTCATATAAGGAAAGTCCCGTTTTGGAGTTGGGGAATGGTTCCGGTATTTTCATCGGGAACATTCTAGAAGGTTCTGGAATGTCCGACACTCTGGGGGGGGGGAAGGGTACATGAATGTGTCATTGTAAGTTGGAATGATTGCATCATGTACTAGGTGTCCTTGCTGTCCAAAATAAAGGGTTTATTTAAATCCTAAATTGAAAAGTCAAACGGCAAGTTTTGGAAAGAGGAGGAGGAGTGGGAAACCGAGTTGGGGAGGGATTCCCTCCTCCAACCGCCGGCCCACCTCCAAGACGAGTTGGGGAGGGACTCCCCTCCCCTTGGCCGCGCCTCCCACCTATAAAAGGGAGGGGCAGGGCTACCCCTCCTAGTACACAAGTCCCTCTCCTCAAAACCTAAACCCTAGCCACAGCCTAGGGATTTCTCCCAAGCCGTCAAGTTAGAGCTTCTAATTGCCCTAGCCTCCGGTTTAGAGCCTTCTAATTGGTGTGTCTAAACCCTAGATCACCAAAGCTCTCTCATACTCCACCATACTCGCTCCGGCTTAAGGCGAAGCCCTGCGAGATCTCCCCTCTACTTCCGGTACCACGCCGTTGTCAGCGGAATCGCGAGGAGTGCTACAACCTCCGCACTGCTGGAACAAGGAGAGGAAGGTCTTCATCGAGTACCGACGTGTGACCGACATTGGAGCGCTGCCGAACGCCGGAAGGATCGTCTACGCGATCTTGAGATCGGCAAGTGTACGACTACATCACCCACGAGAATCTGCTCTCGTTAACCGCTTTGGAATCTTCGAGGGTGAGTTCCTCTATCGACTCGTTGCTACAATCTAGTAGATAGATCTTGGCTTGATCATAGATTAGATCTTGATTGTGTGTTCATGCGGTAGAAAATTTATGTTTTCCATGCTACGAACCCCTACAGGAACTACATCACATGTTAGCAGACAAACCAAAGACAATGAATTCTTCTAAAAATGGATTAACAGGGAAAGCACTGAATGGATGCCTTGTTTCTAGACTTGAGATATAAATCAACTAAATGATACTACTAGCCGAAAGCAACAACGATCCAAAGCATGATAAGCTAATAATATTCCTGTACATTATTTTGTTAATGAGCCATAATTTCTTGGTATATGACCTCATGGTGAAGTAAAAACATGAACGTGTTTAAAAAGACATCAAATTCAAAATGGTTCATGTCACTCTTTACCTTAATATATTCTTCATTGTACAAATATTAAAATTTGCAACAAAAAGGAAAACTGAGAGAAGATAGGAATGACAATACATATGTAGGAGGCCCTAGCTGGTTTACGGAGAAGCAGGTATGAGTGTATATGGGATGCCTGATTACTTTGTGCACATTCGTTTTTGCAGAAGTCTTTGGTACTACGTAAGGGCATGAATATATGAGATCGCATGACTGTGCTGAAATTTTAATTCAAATAAGTAGTAGTTCAAACGTTTTCAAAAACATATATAACATAAATGTAAACAAACTCTTATCTAATCCCATGGACTTTCATACCTTCAGTTAAAAAACATGAGAAACAACATAAACAGAAAAGAGCTAGCATTTGAAACCACTTACATTCGGAGCACCTCAACTCTCGAGGCAAGATAGGTAGGGTCGCTGCACTGCTTGATCTCCCAACAACAGTGTGCACCAATGTAGTGGTAGTAGACACAGAAGGCCTCCATTGGCTGCCCTGCACCCACGATACCACAACCTCTCCTGCATAAACATCATCCAACATCTCATGAAGACGAACATTTAAGACATGCATGGAGATAATTTAAAGAGCGTGATTTACACCAGTTCTTTGCAGGCTAGAGTAAATAAATACAATCAGATATACTTACATCTACAAAAGATGAAAATAGTAGAAACCCTTCAAATTCTTACAAAGTTCTGTGTAGAGTTATACCTAAGAATTATCCTGTTATAGTAGATGTTGAACTATATTCTGGAATGGAACAATACCCTTCTAGGAGCATAGACCCATCATCCCAATATTCAGATCTCGTTTAAAGAACTAATCAAGTGGTCGCTCCATTAGGAAACCTATTTTAGGCATATTTTTATGCTCTGCATCATTATATGCATACTACTGGGAGGGAGAACAGAAAGGCCAGTGAGAATCCATCAACTACAACATGTTACACATGAGTTTAGATACATTGTCCGAGGAGGTATAAGGCAAATAAAGTACCTACAACCTCCATCAAGCATTTGGATTTCAGATTTAAAATAGCATTTGGATTTCAGATAAAAAATAGTGTTTTGAAACCAGAATGTTACAAAAAAAATAGGCAAATGTTACTATATATAGAGAGATACAAAAATCCAGCGGATTTCAGTGACAATGTGCAATCATATTATTATAGTATATAAAAAGTACCGACATAAGCGACTTTTATGGGACTGTCTTCAACAGATATTAGATAGGTAATATTGCATATTTATATGTTTTCAAGGTTTGGTAGCCACTCATCCGCGTCATACAAAGTAATATTGACAACAAGCATTCACACAAAATCTAGTTGAATAAATATTTTACACCGGGCGTACATACTAATATAAAGGGATTCATCAGCTCTACCAAGAAATGGTTCGTCATTGCTCTGACAAAATAGAGTTTCTACTGATAACAGACATCCTTTGGAGTCAAATAGACCGAGGATTATTTTTATCTACCCTATAAATTTAACAAATTAGTATTCTTTTCCAAACAAACCGGGATGCCATTTTTCATGTGCATAAAAATTTCATCCTTCAAATTTTGAAAACTTGAAATTGTCAAATTGATCGAGGATTCTTTCCTCGTACCTATAAATGTATAAAATTAGTGTCTTTTTTCAAACAAACTGGGATGTCGTTTTTCATGTGCATGATTGCACTTTTTAAATTTTGAAAACTTGAAATTGTCCAAATGGTTTAAACAGAGAGGCATGATCTGATTAACTGGGTTCCAATTGGAAAAGCATGTTTTTTCCCTTCAAATATCTTAACTCGTCATGTAAATATGAATATTATAAGCAGATAGATGCTTAAAACCACATTAAAGATGTCAAATTTAGCAGCACCAAAGATGGCTTTGTGAGCCCCCATTTCGAATCAGGTCCACTGAGAGAACCAAGAGTGTATCTATCGCCTTCTTAAAGTTTTTAACTCACATAAACACTTGAAGGAGACACCGGTTACAACAAATATTATGCCAGACTTATGATTGCAAAGACATACCTAAATATTCAAGAGTTTTAGTACCTATGTCGGTGTTTGTGGGATTATTGTCGTAGGGTCACCTTATTTACAATAAAGGACACGCCAGGATGACGAAAGGATCAGCAAAAGCACAAAAATGCCCGACAGTAACATAATAACTGGAAAAAATGTGGTGGTAAGCCATTGGGCTAGCACAACATGCTATAATATGATAAAAAAAACTTTTAGCATGCAAAATATAATAGTGACAACCTAGAAAACCAGTAGCCAAGCACAAATTTTTGCTCGAATAAAAGTCAAGATAGACAGATAAAAGGAGCAGCGGAAGGAACAAAACACACCAAAAATAACCACTCTACTTACCTCATAAGCATTCACATCGTAGATGCTGAAGCATCAGAAAGTTTAGCAACGTATTTGAGGATGTGGTAAGACTAGGGATAGCTTCTTCTGCAAAAGCTTTCTTGAGGAATTCATCCTGCTGTCAGTAAACTTGTTGGATGAAGCCAATGCCAAGCCAGTGGTAAGATGGAGGGAGGTAAAATGAGGCTTCTTTCATACTGAACATCAATTCTTGTTACCGAACATTGCGCACCATAGTTGCAACGACAGACAGAGCAACACATGTAGCAAGAACACGTCAAGGTCACATATAAGACACTCAAGGAAAATCCAAAGGAAACGTTCAATGCTAAGCAAAGAATGAGGAGATTCATTGCTATAATCTCAAATCTGTATGCTAATTCATGCACGACTGCATATTTGGTAAATAATAAGTGAGTATATTCCAACACGCCGAAAGCATTGACTCCGTTATGTTCATGGAAGGTTTACTCCCATTAGTTCCTTCTTATTAATACAAAAGAAAACAAGAGGAAATTTCTAGTATGTAGGAAAAAAAGATACCACAAATAACACAAGAAATGTGGTTCAGTAAGATAAAAAGGATTACATCAAATTTAATTGCATATTCCATACGCTTAAGAAGCCCTATAAGAAGCCGAGCTTTGTTTAACATACATATATGCTCGTTCATTAATGGATGAAGAAAACCACTAGTGAGCTTTGGAAGCTTAACTTACGTGTGCTTGGCCATGATGGCCGACAACAAATCCAGATTTATGGTAATTCTCTTGGTCAACAAAACAGTATATCTAATAGATATCAAAATTCAAGAACTAATACCAGCCATTATAAAACACCAATAACGCATATGAAATATCTGATCCAAAAAATATGCAGCAAAAACAACATTCTTAACCTGGTATAAGCATACTCAAACCTTGTACACCCAGGATAGGGAGAGAGATATCAAGTACTACTGCATAACTAAGTAATGGTGTTTGGAAAAAACTGGAAGAACAATATTATTTCTCAGGAACTGTATATCCATCAGGGCCCTTTCTATTCTGTAGTCCTTATTTGTGATCGAGGCACCTAGATTGTGCAGTTAGCTAGGAGATACTCAGTAGCTTAATTCTTGGCCCACACATCTTCATATCGGATTCGATAGCCATGCCGTACAGAGAAACAACTCAACGCCAGTGGAAAAAAATATCACCGTTTTTGTAATTTATATCTTGTATGCAGTACTTGTAGGGCTGAATATATACCAGGTAAATACCACATGAAGTCTGTGTCCAGGAACTTCTTCATCTGTCCAAGTTTGTGCAGCAGACAGATCAATCAGAATTTTTTTGCGGTAAAGATCAATCAGACATTGGTCGTCAACAACTTCAAATGGGTAGGGAGAAGGGTTGATCCTACTACCTGACTGCTTGCTATAAATCTAGAAGAGGTTCAGATTGTTTGATTCTTCAGATTTTGCAACATGGTCACCGGTGAATAGCGACTTCAGAGATTTGTACAACAAGCATACTGAGACGTGCAAAAAAGAAGATTAGCATGGTTTTCAGATAACTGCCGATGGAAAAATTAACTTGAATTACTTCTGTGATGACTACCATCTCACATTTAAAAAGATCGGCATAATAGTACATTTGACAACAAAAGAGAATCAGGTTGATTATCTCTCAGTTTTATGTAATTATGCATCCATCTATAACTTATAGTGCATCCTCATTAATCAAGAAAATCCATCCGTACATGAAGGCTGAAGGTTATCATTAAATCTATTTTCATTCCTCGAGTTAAGTATGTTACTTCGGCGTGTCCGGGGATGCCAATTTCTCTTCATACTTTAGCAGGTAGGAGATCTTGTCTCTCCAACCTACTGCCGATCAAGCTGGCATACACGCCCGGCAGGAAGCACGTATGCAGCAAGATCACAGCACATCAGGCAACAAGCAACCATAAAGAGAGCAGGGATTGGGATTTAGGAAGAAACCTTGCTGGACTTTGGCAATGGGCACGGTGGTAGACGTGACTCTAGCCGACGAAGAGGGTGAATCCCGGCGGTAGCGAGGCGGCTCCGTCTAGCGGCGCCACGAGCATCCCTGCCCTCCATAGCCCCTGCACCCCCTCCTGCAGGCGCGGAGGAGCGCGGCGGCATTGTTCCCGCCGCTGGACAGTGATGGCTGTGAAATATAACCATTGTTGGGTTCGCAGCATAGAAAACAAAAAATTACCTACGATGGGAACCATTGTTCAAGAAATCGGTAATCGTTAGTTGCTCGGTTGGCTTGAGTTTAGGGATTAATCGGAAATCGTCCTATTAAATGGTTTAATCGGTCGACTATTAATCAGCGAGGTTTTTTCAAAATTATAGGTTTCAAGCACTAAAAAATTAAAATATTTTATATCGACAAAGTAAAACTTTTGAACATATCAGAACCAATATAAAACATCTAGATAGTATATGTATTACAAATGCTCAGATCGGAATAGAACAATATAAACAAGTAAACAACATCAAATTGCATGTGGAAGCATACGATAAATTATAAATTAATAAATTGTCCGACAAATTATAGTAGCAGACTAGCAGCATCACATTAATCCATAATAGATATTACATAATCAGGTCCACATAGAGAATACGAAATATAGAAGCAGCATCACGGTACAGTACTAGGTGCAACAATAAATCTTAGTTCTCACTTCTCACACGGTCACATCAAAAATAAGATAGATAGGAATGGGATTGTTATATCCCAAAAATTCAAGGTTGCAGCACAGCACGTCCTCCTCATCTTCATTGTCATTGGTTTCCATAACCCCATCATCATCAGATTCAAACTCTATGTTCTCCTCCATGACAACATCATTCTCAGATTCATTATCAGAAACAAATTCTTCTACTTCATGTAGTTCTCTCACCCTTTTACTCCTACGAGGCTCCAATCCCGTTGCTTCATCAATGATGGTGTCATTCTGCTCCGTGGAGGGATCAACGTCATCATCAACATATGCACCTTTAACTATCCAATCTTGTGTTGTGGAAGCATCGTCACCAAGGAGAACATCACAAGAGGAGGAGTACTTCTTTCTCTTGTCAATCATTCTTCCATTGAACTGAATATAAACTACCTTGTCCCTACGACACACATCTAGTTTATTTCTCCTCTTTGCATCAACCTGGAGATTGTGAAGTGATGCCTAATCAATCACATTTTATCATAAATAAAATAAGGATCAGATTTAAGTAATTGAATGTTGAGAGTTACTTGTTCGAAAACACTCCAATTTCTTTCTCATCCGGAAGAACTTGTGGTCAAGTTGAGTATCCTCAAAGCCATGTCCATCAACGTAGGAGTTTGTAGTCCATAAGTTGCCCACCACTCCCCTACATTAATAGAAAATAGTAAAATACAAGTATTATGTATCAGCCCATAATTTCAGAAATGCAATATGCAAAACTTATCTTTGACAACAAGCTTACCGGCATTGAAATTTTCATTTCCAATTGCTTTTGTGGCAGCCACCTTTCCAAACATACCTTCCTTCTTTTTAAACTTGGGCAACTCTATGTTAAGCACTTTATTTTGCTTCTCATCATCATCGTGATAAAAGATCTCAACAACTTCCATCAACGCATACATGATCTCTACATCGGTAAATATGCTTGTGGTAGCATAACTGTAATAGGGATTCAAGGCATATGCAGCCATGTGCAACGGGGTATCTAACCTCCTATTCATCTTGCTCTCCATGACTGTTGTGATCACCCTATAGTCCTCAGAATTTTCAACCGCAAGTATGATTGCTTTCTTTGCCTCTATTATTTCTCTATACATAGAGGCCATGGACTACCCATCACTATCAGCCAACCGAAGCACCTTCACCAATGGCTCGAAAACCTTGCATTGGAACATACACAATACTGTAATAAAGACATACAAATCTGCACACATACACATAATGAAAGCTTGAAAAGCAATAAATAAGAGAAAATTGAAAGTTGAAGATTATTACCAATTTTCTCAATGCACTCATCAACATAATTGAAGATGTAGAGACTTGTGTGTGCATCCGCTGAGGCCTCCTTTGATTCAAGAAAGATTTTCCCCAACTTGCAATGCACACACAAATTCATGATGCTCCTCCTTTTCTTGTCCGTCCAAGCATCGGTCATGATGGAGCACCCGGTATTCGCCCTCTCAACATCATGTGGCTTCAACAATTCCCTAGTCTTTTCCACCTCCTGCAACAACATCTTCTCACGGATCAAATATTGTGAGGGCTTCCTCCAATCAGGACCATAGCGACCAAGGGCCTCATAAAACTGTTTGAAGTCGTCATCATTGATAGCATTGAAGGGTACATTTTTCTTGTACATCCATCTGGTCAAATATTGCCCTACTCGGTAGCTTCTCTCCTTGTCAATACTATCATTTATATTCCATTGGAATTTTTTCAGTGGCACATTAGGGTCAATTGGAACCACATATTGATCCATAGGCCCTGCATTCTTTGGATCAGCTTTACCAACTGCACTAAGCTCTGCATCATCCTCAATGTCTATGTTCACCTCATCTCGTACTTCTTGTGCTTGCTTATCTTTTAGCTTCTTCCTAATTTGTGGAGCCTCAAAAGCCGCCTTACATCGAGCTTATTGTTCAGCATTGGCCACCAAACAAGGTGAAACTTGGCCTCTGATCTGACATATATGCTGCTTCATCCTATTGACACCTCCTGACATCTCTTTTCCACACAACTTGCACTTAACTCTTTGCAAGTCATCTGGATCAATCAACATTGCAAACTCCCATCCCATATCATCTGAATTCATCTTAAGAGTTTGCGAACCTGCCTCCTTAGAAGCACCAGCAGCCATCTACAAAAATAAAATTGGCAGCAGCTCATCATGTATTGCAAAAACTGGCAGCAATTCAAGATAAAATTATAAAACACCATGCTCTGTTCAAAATAAAACTGGCACCAGTAATCTACACACATAACATTTAAACATATACACCATGCTCTGTACAAATTACTACATATGAATTTACATACTCCCCGACCCAAATTAGTTGACTCGGATTTGTCTAGATTCGAATGCATCTAGACTTGCTTTAGTACTAGATACATCCGAATCTAGACAAAATTAAGTCAACTAATTTGGGTCGAAGGGAGTACTTGCATAATTTCAAATAGACTACTAGTAGTACTGCATCTGCTTGTAGAAAATTTGATCGTTGGAGTAAACTAGTGCATAAGATTTACGTCATTGCAGCTCATCCCTAGACTAGACTAGTGCATAAGATTTATCGTCCTTGCATAATCTCTACTCCATGCCGTGGATTGGATCATTGGAGTACAGTATACTATACTCCGTAAGTCTGTAGCAATTCGATGGAGTCCAGAGAAGAAGAGGAATTCGATGGACATCATACCGTAGATTGGACTGAAGGGGAGTTCTTGGAGCAGCCGAGATGCAGCGCAGCTTGATCGCCGACGGTTGATGTGGAGCAGCTGGGTGCGCCAGGCCACGCGCTCGATCCTGGGTGACGCGAGGGCGAGCTCGATTGAACCCAGCAGTGCCGGCGGAGAAACAAGCCGCCGATTGAATCACAGCTGGCGCCGGAGAAACGGACACCGATTGAATCGCAGCTTGGAGGCGGAGTAATGGGTAGCACAAAACATTAATAGAGGGGCACGGGAATCGTGCTGGGAGGCGGTGGGTCAGGCGAATAGGCCAAATTTTGACGTTTCAGATGGACCAGTTAATCGGTTGATCTCGATTAATTCGTTGTCAGACCGATTAAATGGACCTAACGAGTAACCCTTCCGATTTGATGTATTCTACACAGTGACCTGCCGATTACGGATTAATCGGACGATTAATCATCTAATCAGCCGATTTTTGGAACAATGTATATAGTAAGATCTATCTACTAGATACAAGCAACGAGTGGATATACATCCATAGAGAACTTACCTACGAAGACAACAAAGCTTTGCTAACGAGTTAGAACTCGTGGATGATATAGTCGAACGCTTGCCGATCTCAAGATCATGTGGAAGTCCTACCGCCGCAAATCAGCAGCGCATCCGTCCTCGCACACACGTTCAGGCCACCGAACAACCTCCACCTCCTCGCTCTAGCGAATCAGCAACTCCTTCCAGACGAAAAGCCACCAGGAACATGTATCTCGCTAATCCGAGACCATGGGAAATATATCTAGAGGGGGAGAGAGATCCTTCATGAGGAGGTGTGCTTTGTGAGAAGGAGAGGGAGACCTTTTATAGGAGAGGGGGGATCCTCCCCTCCCATGGCCGGCGCCCATGGGGGGTGCCCCCACCTCTTCCTCATTCATGTGGTGGAAGCTCCACTCACATGAATTTAGCCTCCACTCAAAGTTTCACTCACATGCATTAAATTTGCACCAAATTTAATGCAACTCCCATTTAATAAAACTCTTTTATTTATTTTATTTAGAATTTTGTTAATTACTTTAATTAACAAACATTCACATAAAACCCTTGCAACATTTCAATATCACATGCATAACCAGTTTCTGCAATTTTACTCGAAACAATTCTGGTTTCCATCGAAATGATTCCAGCGCTTTGCAATTATTTCATCTGAAACATATATGCTCTAAATAGTGTTTGGCAACCCTTAAGTGTGTCACCTATGGTTCGTGAATAATGCAGACATGATTGAGACTCCTCTCAGATCAATAATCAGAAGCGGGACCTGGAGATCCATTCTGACTCCTGCAGATTCAACGATGACTTTTGTGATCGTGAGAACCTTTAATGCTAGTAACTTAATCCCTTTGTATCACGATATATTACATGTCCGAGATTCGATCATCGGTATCCAAATACCTAGTTTGATCTCGTTACCGATATGCACTCTTTTCTCGTTCCCGTGATATAATATTCTAGTGATCACACCACTTGCTTGTAAGCTATTCTCAATATGATATCACCTAGAGGGCCCAGAGTATATCTATCCGTCATCGGGATGGACAAATACCACTCTTGATCCATGAGCCTCTACATAACACCTTCGTAGCACTAAACCCATCTTTATAGTCACCCTTTTATGGTGTGATGTTTGATGTTATCAAGATACTCCTTTGGTGTTAGTGACTAACATGATCTCATGGTCTAAGGACTAGGATTACTTCGTATAATGTTATAGCAATATAAACTCAATTACTTTGATCGTAATGCTATACTTCGGATGAATGTTCGTCACATCATTTGCCAAATTTTGTGACCTCGTTATTAACGACATCCAATGTCCATGATTAGGAAACATTGATCATCTTGTTAATCAACGAGCTAGTTTAAAGAGAGGCATAACTAGGAACTTTACATTTGTTTATTAAACACACATGTATTAACGTTTCCGTATTAATACAATTATAGCATGTAAAATAAACATCTATCATATACTTGGAATATACATAATAACAACTTTATTATTGCCTCTCAGGGCATATTCCCTCCAGTCTCCCACTTGCACTAGAGACAATAATCTAGTTACATAGTGATAAATCTAACACCCATGGAGTTCTGGTGTTGATCATGTTTTGCCCTAGGGAGAACTTTAGTCAATGGATCAGGAACATTGAGATCCGTTTGTACTTTACAAATCTTTATATCTCCATCCTTAACATGCTCTCGGATGGAGTGAAACCGGCGCTTAATATGCTTGGAATTCTTGTGAGACATTGGTTCCTTGGCGTTGGCTATGGCTCCATTGTTGTCACAATAGATAACCATTGGGTCCAACGCACTAGGAACCACACCCAGTTCGGTTATGAACTCCTTCATCCAAACCGCTTCCTATGCCACTTCTGCAGCAACAACATATTCCGTCTCCATCGTTGATCCAGCCACCACAGGTTGTTTGGAACTCCTATCGTCGGATTGATGACAAGTACGCCATGAGGGGGTTCTCGAGGCGTGCGGAAGAGAGGGGTGTGAGACGTATAGTGTTCCGGGATGGTGAGCACACAAGTTTACCCAGGTTTGAATTCACCGTCTTTGGACAGATCCTACTCCTGCTAGCAATCCAGTAATACGGCAGAGCCGGAATATGGGTTACAAGGGTTCGCCTGTGCGAGTTGAGACTTTAGACTATTGGGGGACTAAAGTGTTGGTGCCCTAAAGGCTCTCCCTAGGGCGGCTTATATAGATATCCGGCCTAGGGTTTACAGGAGAGATCTATCCGGCTACGACTAAGAGTCAGTTACAGAGTACATCTTGAACTACAATTAACATTATGGGCCTAAGTCGGTAAGTCTTCTGGGCCTTCCCGTAGCCGGATTGGACTCCGTCTTCTCTTCCTGACTGGGCCGCCCGTGAAGCAAAGCTCTAACCCGAAGTGGGCCACCCTGGTCAGTGAGGAACTGTGAGGATACCCGGAAAGTATATCCCCAACAGCAGCCCCCGGAGGCCTCCAAGATCCAAAGTCGGATTTTATCATCGTCTAGCTTGATCTTTGGCTTGCAGAATCTTGAAGGGTTCCTGAAACTTCACAACAAAAAATACGATCCGGGTCTTAAAAATAAGTTGGACCTATCAACAGGTTACTCGGATTTTCCAGCTTGATTTCAAACTAAGCTGGAACTTGGTCTCTAACGCCACCTGACACAAGTCATGGTCAAGTCACGTCATCGGCAGACATATCCGTCAAGACGATCACAGGGTCCGGTTCATGAACCGAGGCGCCATTTCAATGCGTGCACGGAGATCAAGGCGACGTAATCATCGTGTGGGTCCTTCCCAGTTCCTTCCACGACGCGTGGCGGTTACACTGTAGCATTTGCACGAATCTTGGCACGGTTAGGTGGATATAAGGGATTAGGATTTTCTCCTTCTCTCTTCACCTATTCCCTTGCCTTTTCCTCTCTTCCAAATCCCCTCGCACGCACAGAGCTCCTCTACTTTTCCCCAAAAACTCCCAGCGCCGCCCATCCTAGGTCATTTGCCCACCGGAGAAATGGCTTCTTCCTCCTCTTCCGGCTTGGTGGCAGCGGCGGTGACGGAAGCGGCGGCGGAGAAGGAAAGCTTCCGCGGGGTCTGGATCCCCTGCGTACTCGATGACGAGAAGCTCCAAAACATGGAGACAGAAGGGCTCCTCCGCGCCGGCGACTGGCGGAGCGGCTTCGAGGAAACCGTCCCCAACCCGCGCACCGGCAAGCAGGTCCACTTCGGCACCCACCTCGACAGAGGTTTGTCGTTAACTCTAAGGTGATTGACCATTACGGTGTTCAACTCCACCATCTTCCTCCCAACTCTCTCCTAGAGATGAGCGCTTACGCTTCTTTGTGTGAGGGCTTTATCGGCATTCGGCCGAGTTTGACCTTATTCCGGTATTACTTTCATGTCCGGAGAAATTCTATCACTGCCGGTGTTGCTTATATCACCGGTACCATTAGTTTTTCACTTAGACGCGAGCGCGCATACCCCAAAATCCTAGCTAGTGACTCGGTCAAACAGTGGCCAGCCACATTCTTTTATCATAGGGATATTCTGGCTCCCGGAAAAAGCTACTGCTTTGCCGGCTTTTATCGACGGAGCTGCCACGGCCCAACCGTCTTGAGACGAGGCCGCTCCGGCTCTTAGTGACGGTCTGATCCTCGCTAAGAGGCGGGTCGAATATCTGATCAAACACAAAGGACTGAAGGGATCCGACTTGGTCCAATGCTGGGTATCATGTCGGATCCAGCCCCTTCAGTACCACGGAGACCGACTGATGCACTCCATCACGTTGTCCAAGAAAGTCTCGCTCCGCATCAGCCCCAAAGCCTACACCACGCAGGGCTATATAAGCCAGATCAAGTGGCTGATAAGGGAGCAGGTCGAGAGGAGGATCTCGGAGGTTTCTCTGGATATGCATACGGCGGAAAACCCCATAGTGCCGGTAAGCTTCTAAGAGTACATATTTTTATGTGTTTCAACCTTTGAGTTACATTGCAATACTGATATGTTTTCTTCTTTTCAGCTTGCTGACCTCCCCGAGTCAGAACTTGCTCCGCTCGAAGGATATCCTCTAGAGTTTTCTTAGGAGACAGAAGTGGTCCCACTGCCAGACCTTGCGCTCAAGAAGAGGAAAGCTCCGACAGTGGCTGTTGGCACAAAGGAGGTGCTCGTCGTGAAGAGGAAACTTTCAATCACAACTTCCGCCTTTGCACTTTACTCGAATTTCCTTCCGAGATGTAATATTTCCGACTTTATTATATTCTCAGAGCTAAACAGCTCATCAAGGGTAAGAGGAAGGGAACTTCTTCGAAGCCCCTGCGACAGACGAAGCTTACCATAGCTTCTCCTGCCGTGGCTCCTCTGACTCCTGCCCATCAACCTTCTACAACGCCGGTGATTTATCTGGCTGCCGCAGAAGATCCGGCTCCTTCAACGGAGCCTGTGATCCTTGAATCGCAAACTGACGTCACCATGGGTGAGTCAGATTTAGATAAGGGTGAACCCTCTTTGGGTAATGATCCCTCGGCAGAAAATTTTGCCAAAAACCTTATCAGTAATCTAGGACTTGCCAAGTTCGGCCTGTCCCGGAAATCTGCTGAAGAGATCCAGCGGCTGGCCAGGCAATGCCTGGAATAAAGAAACTTATCTTCCAAAAAAGAAGCGCAAGAAGTAGAGGATGTCAAGCACTCTAATCTTATTGAACAAGTGCGTCTTCGCAACGAGAGGATCATGTCCGGGGAGCTTCCAACTGCTCCTGTGACCCCTCTGACTCTCGCTGAGAAGGTTGCAGTTGAAGTGAACGCGAGTTTGGATAAACTTACTCGCGAACAATATGTAAGTCGGAATTCTAACTCTTATCTTTTCCTTTATTTCATATCATATCCTCTAGCCCCCAAGCATGAAGTAGGATAAATAATCCGGGTTTATGCTTCCTTAGGATGCCAAGGAACGAACTAGTGTAGCCCCCAAGGCTCGTGCTGATATTAGCAAAAATATTAGCCCGAGTCTTTAGTAGACTTCTGACTTTGGGTATTCTGACTTACAGAAAGTATGTTCCTATAACTAGGATTTGTTGAAAAATGTCTGTGACAAGCGGAGGGAGATCAAGGCTCTCCGGTTTAAAAATGCTGAACTTAAGGTCTCCAAGGATGAGGCCGAAGGTAAACATTCCGAGACTCAAACCTTGTCTTTGATGTTTTCATAGTCGATTTTTTTCCTGAACTGTTTGTTCTTTTTGACTTACAGCACTGGTGAAACAATCCTGTGCCATGATTGAAGAGGCCGAGAACCTCAAGACTTTGGTGGTGGAGAACGAGGAGCTTCACCGAGAGCTGGATCAGCTCAAGGCGGATCATGAAAAGAGCATTGCTCAAATCCTTGAGTCCTCCTCCATGGCTACTGATGAGCATGATCGCAAGATTGCTGCTCAAGATCAAAAAATCTCGGACCTCAATAATGAGCTTTGCAGAGAGAAGGACCTTTCCGAGGTGCTCCGGGCTGAACTCCAGAGTCTTCGAGAAGAGAAGACCAAAATTAATGACATCATTTTCGGTACATTCCATCTGTCTGACTTGTATTTTTTCTTCGACTTCTTTCAATGTCGGATTTCTTTTTGACTGCTTTTGTCTACTGGTCCTCTGAACTTGACAGACTCCACCTCCGCTGAGCCCCGCACCCACCGGCTTACCCAAGTCGGTGACCTGCTTCATGACTTCCGCCAATCCCTTGAGGATATTGGCGAAGCTCTCAAGATTCCAGACATGCACATCATGTCGGATTTTCAGGTGCGTGACAAGGCAAAGGAGATGCCGCAACTTGTCCAGGATTGGAACATGTCCTACGCGCGGACTGCGGCGCAAAACGCTCTCACCATGGTCATGAGCCACCATGGAAACATGGAAATATGGCAAGTGACCAGAGGGTACTACAAAGTAGATGAAGACGGCCAGGAGCAGGACCTTCAAGCCATCATGGACTCCTGTGCCGGATATGGGTGTCACGTGGCTGATTTGACCAGCTACGAAACTCCTTTCTTCACCCGCGTGGACACTCCGCCTCCACCTCCAGAAGAATCAGCAGAAGTTTCCGACGATGACCACACCGTTTTGGATGTGGACATCTCGGAACGATACCAAGGTGGTGTATCCAGCGAGCCGGCAGCTCCTTCCTCTCCTGCATCATAGATTACCAGAAATATTCTGTGTTATTCTAAAAAACATGATGGGCCTGTAAATATGTAGTACTATATAACTTTACTAGTGCTTAGCTTTTGATTTATTCAGCACTTTTGGCTTTAAATTTTTGTGTGCCTGAAATGTTTACATAAGCACTTGTATTTTTTCGTCTATACTTATCATTTATCTGGCTTTCCGCCTCATCCCTTTCGTGAGCCGGCTAAACCTTCTGCTAGAAACTTTGCCGAGCAACGGAGCTCAATTGCTAAACCAGTTTAAACTCGGAAACAAAGCCGGCTTCTAGTACCAACAATTCACTACTCGGAAAATGCCCGCATCCAGCAATCAGACAAATAACCAAAGTAAAGACTAGAAAATTTAGAGTTATACCCGAGGGTAGCAATTTTAGAATCGGAAATCTAAACCAGAACGAACATGAGCATAAAGTACTTTCAAGCATTCTGGGATTTTCGACTATGACATGATCATTTGGAAATCGGATGGTAAGAACTTCTGAGAAAAACTTGAGGCAACCAAAACTTTTATTTCTCACAGAACATGTACATATATATGATTACAAAGAAGGATAAACTAAGAATAAAAGGGACGTAGCTGTGCAATATTCCACGGTCTGTCTAACTCATCCGGATTTGTACTGCCTCCAGCTCTCTTTCTCTTCTTAGTAGCAGGTCTTTCTTTGACTGGCCTCATGTCAGTTAAGTAATACGAACCATTGTGCAGTACTCGACTAACTAAAAAGGCCCTTCCCATACTGGGGAAAGTTTGTGCTTTCTTTGCTGCACAAGCCGGAGAACCAAATCACCTTTATTGAAAGATCTGTTTCTGACTCTGTGGCTATGATACTTGCGTAACTTCTGCTGATAGGCTGTTGATCTCATTTCAGCAACGACACGAACTTCTTCGACTAAGTCGAGATCATTTTGTACAGAAATCTCGGCATCCTCTTCAATATACGCGGACACTATAGGAGAAGTGTGAATCAAATCACTAGGAAGAACTGCTTCTGCGCTGTAGACCAAGAAGAAAGGTGTGTATCCGGTTGACCTGTTTGGAGTCGTTCGTAAACTCCATATTATAGAGGGAAATTCCTCTGCCCAAGCCCCCGCAGCACGTTGTAGTGGTGCTTCGAGTCTCGGCTTTAGGACTTGTAGGATTAAACCATTTGCTCTTTTGACTTGTCCGTTAGTCTGTGGATGCGCGACTGACGCAATGTCGAGCCAGACATTTTGCTCGTTGCAGAATTCAGCCAATTCTCCCATAGAAAAATTACTCCCGTTGTCTGTGATAATGCTATTCAGATAACCATATCGGATTATAACATCCTCGACAAATCTTTTGGTTGTTGCTCCATCACAACTAGTGACAGGCTTAGCCTCAATCCATTTGGTGAATTTATCCACCATCACTAAGGGATGAGTAAATCCACTTGGAGCTTGTTTAAATGGTCCTACCATATCAAGTCCCTAGACCGCAAAAGGCCATGTTATAGGTATTGTTCGCAGCTGATCAGTCGGAACATGAGCTTGTTTGGCGTACTTTTGGCAGTCTTTGCACGTCTTGACTAATCGTTCGGCATCTGCCTGAGCTGTAAGCCAGAAAAATCTGTGTCTAAAAGCTTTTGCCACTAAAGATTTGGCTGAAGCGTGGTGACCACACTCGCCTTCGTGGATTTCCCTTAAGATTTCCACTCCTTCCGGAGATACGCAGCACTGAAAACCCCCAGAAACACTCCGTTTATAGAGCTCACCTTTAACAATAGTATAGGCTTTTGCTCGTCGGATAATCTGCCGGCTGAGAACCTCGTCTTTGGGTAATTTGCCATCTACCAGATAATCTAAGTAGGGTTGAGTCTAGCTGGGAATTACATCCAGAACTGCTATTAGAGGTGAGTCGGATTTGGTCGGATATTCCTCATCTACTCCCTTTATTGAGGGAACTTTGAGGTGCTCTAAAGAAGCGCCATCCGAGACCTCTTTCCGTGCAGAGCCTATCCGAGATAGTGCATCTGCTTCCTCGTTTTCTGCTCGAGGGATGTGTTGAACCTCAAACCCTTCGAATGATTTAGATAGATCATCCACGACAGCTTTATACGCTGCCATGTGTTTATTTGTATTACAAATATCCGACACTTGTTGAGCAACAAGATCCGAATCTCCGTAACACATCAAACGTCGGATGCCAATATCCTTAGCAATCCGGATTCCATGCAGCAGTGCTTCATACTCGGCAATATTATTTGTCGTTGTGAAGTGGATCTGCAACACATATAGAAGTTTATCTCCTTGGGGTGATTTGAGCACCACGCTAGCCCCCGAGCCCCCTCGAGGCTTAGACCCATCAAAGTATAGGGTCCAGTATTTCGACTCAGGGAGGGTCATTTTCTCCTTCGTCTCTATCCAATCAGCGACAAAGTCAGCAAGGATCTAGGATTTGATTGCTGTCCAAGGTTTATACTCAATATCAAAAGTTGAAAGCTCTATGCCCCATTTGGCGACGCGTCCTGTGGCGTCGCTGTTGTTGATTATATCTCTCATGGGAGCTGTGCTCACCATGGTAATTGGATGCTCCTGAAAATAGTGTCGTAACTTACGAGATGCTAGAAAAACACCGTAAGCCAACTTTTGATAGTGCGGATACCGCTGTTTTGATTCTGTCAGGACCTCACTGACAAAGTAAGTCGGACGCTGCACCAAGTGCTCCTGATTTTCCTCCGGTCTCTCCACCACCATGACGATACTAACGACCTTATTTGTCGCAGCAAGATAAAACAACATCGGTTCCTGAGGTTCCGGTGCTGCCAGGATAGGAGCAGATGAGTGTACTTTCTTCAGGTCTTGAAGTGCAGCTTCATCTTCATCAGTCCAAACAAAATCCTTGGTCTTTTTCAGGAGTTTGTATAATGGTGCGGCTCTTTCACCAAGCCGGCTTACAAATCGACTGACCGCAGCGATGCAACCAGTTAATCTTTGTACGTCCTTCAGGCGAGTTGGCCTGGAAATATTGAGTATAGCCTTGATTTTGTCCCGGTTCACCTCTATGCCTCTTTGAGACACGATGAAACCTAACAATTTTCCGGCTGGTATTCCAAAGAAGCATTTCTTTGGGTTAACCATGATGTTGTATTTTCGTAGATTGGCAAATGTTTCCTCTAAGTCGGAAATCAGCGTTTCCTTCTTTTTGGACATCACCGCAATATCATCCACGTATGCATGTACATTGCGTCTGAGTTGGTCGTGGAGGCAACGCTGCATCGTGCGCTGGTACGTAGCTCCTGCGTTCTTCAGCCCAAAGGGCATTGTAACAAAACAGAAGGTTCTGAAGGGGGTTATGAATGAAGTTTTGACTTTGTCAAATTCCTTCATCCGGATTTGGTGATAGCCGAAATATGCGTCGAGAAAACAGAGGAGTTGCGAGCCTACCGTAGAATCGATAACTTGATCAATGCTAGGCAGAGCGAACGGATCTTTTGGACAAGCCTTGTTCAAGGCAGTATAATCAACACACATCCTTAAATCAGTGGTGTCCTTTTTAGGGACCATTACAGGATTGGCCGACCACTCAGTGTGGATGACCTCTTCTATGAATCCGGCTAACTCGAGCCGTGCTAGTTCCTTAGCTATTGCCTTATGCTTTTCATCACCGAAACATCGTAAGGACTGTTTGACGGGTTTAGCATTCGGGTTTACATTTAGAGAGTGCTCGGCAAGTTCCCTAGGTACTCCGGTCATGTCAGATGGCTGCCATGCGATGATATCTTGATTTGCTTGGAGGAACTTGACGAGCGCGCTTTCCTATGCACTACCTAGGCCTACGCCTATCTGGGTCACCTTGGAGGGGTCATCATCCTTCAACGGCGTCTTCTTCGTCTCTTCTGATGCCTTGAACTCCGGATTTGGCTTTGTCACCTCCTTCTTTGTTGCGGGCATCTCGGACGGATCTATGCTCTTCTTGATCTCTTGGTACTCCTGGGCGTGCAGCATAACTTCAACAAAGGCGACATTTCCATCCTTGCACTCTCGCGCTTTCTTCGGGTCTCCTCTGATGGTGATCACACCGTTGGGACCTGGAATTTTCATCATATTGTAAATGTAACACGGACGAGCCATAAAAGCCCAGTAAGACGGACGTCCGAATATAGCGTGGTACTCGCTCTTGAACGGGACCACTTCGAAGGAAAGTGCTTCCGTCCGATAGTTCTTTGGAGTTCCAAAGGTAACATCCAAAGTAATCTCTCCTAGGGAATTAGCTTGTCTTCTTGGGACAACTCCGTGAAAGATCACAGAGCTATGGTTCAGCTGGGTTTCCGAGATCTTCATCCGACGTAGCGTTTCGACATAGAGAATATTGATACTACTACCACCGTCCATGAGGGTCTTGGAGAAACCATAACCGTCAATAAGTGGATTGACGATTAAGGCGTATTTTCCTTGCCTGTGCAACTTAGGCGGATGATCAGCGCGGTCAAATGTGATTGCCACTTCCGACCAGTCCAAGTATTGGGGGACAGCCGGAACTATTGCATTGAGCTCGTGTAGAACTGCTTTCTTAACCTTTGCTGGTTGAGATCCGAGGAAAGTGACATAAGTGTCCTTCTTGGTGGGAAAAGTTTTCTTCCCTTCCAGCTTGGGATTTGAAGCATCAGCTTCCTCCATGTCGGAATCTTCCTTGGTCTCCTTTTCTTTTTCGGGATTCTTCTTTCCCTTCTTCCACTTAGCTTTGTAGCCCGCGGTGTCATCTCTTTTGATGTCGTCATTGAAACGACATTCGGCGTTGGTGTGGGACAAGCCCCCATTGGCGTCTAGGTGATGCACACATGCGTTATTAGCAATGTCGGCCCAAGAGTAGGTTTTGCCTGGTTGCTGGTCTCCTCTACCTTGGACTCTTGAAGTTCCACGCCCATGCCCGCGGCCTCCGCCGCGTCCTCCTCGTCCTCCAGACCCGAAAGTAGCAGTGACCACTGTCGTTTCCGCGTTGGGTTTTTCTTCCGAGGTATTTTTGCGCTTCTGAGCCTGTTGCTTTGGTTGTTTTGCCGACTGTGGCACAACTAGGACATTGAGTAATCCCTCTGCATCGTCGTCGACATCTGCATACTTGCTTGTTGTTTCTATCATCTCTCCCAAATCAGTGACCTTGTCACACTTCAAGCGATGGCGCAGTAGACCAATTGGGAGACCTGCGATGAAAGCTTCAATCGCAGTTTGATCATTTACTCCTTCGCAGGAGTTCTTGGTGCCGATCCATCGTCTGAGGTAATCCCGGCAAGTTTCTCCGGCTTTCTAGGTGCAACGCTGTAGGTCTCCGACCGTACAGGGCCTCCGATATGTGCCTTCGAAATTCCGAAAGAACGCACTTTGCATGTCATACCAGTTATGGATGGTGTTCTTCGGAAGTTCATTAAGCCATGACCGTGACGTCTTCCGCAACATAAGTGGGAGATATCGGGTTGCGACCAAGCTATTTCCGCCTTTGGTGATGCAGCAAGCTTGGAAAAAATCCTGTAGCTAGGTATCTGGCCGAGCAATGCCGTCGTAGGCTTGGATATGTCTTGAGATAGCAAATCCTTCCGGGAATCTTGTAGCTCTGATGCATGGTCCGAAGCACTTTGGGACCACGTAGATATCATCGTTTTCATAGCGCCGCGCCTCTATGTTAGAATTGATCCTGTGCCTTGTGTCGTTCGGGGATAGCGATTGTCCCGAATGTCGGCTATGGCTACGGTGCCTTGGAGCCGGGCTTCGGCTTCTGCCACCACCTCCTCCGCCACGTCGTCCTCCATGTCCCCCTTGAGAGCCGTTGTGATGACTGTTTGGTGGAGAGGGTGGGGCAGCTGGATTGTTTTCGGTTGATCGCCGGCCTCCATACGGAGCGTCATTATTCCGGTTCCGGGGAGGGTCTTCACTATGACGAGCCCCCTGCCGGCTTGTCCCGGCATGGTTTCCGTCGTTCCTTCGTCCGTTGTTCCCACCGCGGTGAGGCTCAACCATACGGCTTGTATGTCTAGGAGGTGGCATTTTTTGACGATCCTCCTCTCAACGTTTCTCTTTATCTTCTCCCCTTCGATCGTTCGACTCTCGTCGGGGAGGGTTCCTCGGATACAGTGCAACAATGGCCTCTTTTTCGGACACTGGGCGACATTGCTCCAGTCACACACAGTTCTGCGGTGCTATCCTGATGATCTGGTTCTCGAATAATTGTCTTCCTGGTGCTCGGGGCGATGATACTGCTCCAGAACATGCTGGGGTCTTACGTTAACCCAAGCCGGATCTGTGCGACATTGGTCGGAATCCGGGACCAGTTTTTGACTTCCGGACATGGCGACCTTTTGTTGCTCCAGTCCCTTGTTGAGTAGTTTGATTCCCAACTGGATTTCCTCCGGTCCTGGATTAGCCGATAAAATTTCTCGGGCCACCACGATATTCTGTACTGGGGTTGGTGAAGGGTTTCGCAGCATAGTAAATCAAAATTTTCTACGGAAGCGAACAGAGGGAAAGCCAAGATCTAATCTAGGAGATGCAAACAACGAGAGAGATTGGATTAGATCTTCATACCCTTGAAGATTCGCACAGCGGAACGTTCATCGGAACGTGGGTGATGTAGTCGTACTCGCTTCTCCTCCTCGCGATCCGATCCGATCTAGCACCACAAGTGGCGGTGCCTCCGTGAGATGCACACGTGCAGCACCTCGACGTCTCCTCCTTCCTCGGACCAGCAAGTATGGTGGAGAGATGGATTGGATCTACAACACGACGGCGTGGTGTATATGGTGGAGAATTTCTGCAGCAGGGCTTCGCCTACAAACAGTCGGGAGGGAGAGAGGAGGGCAGCAGGGCAACTAGGGTTTGGAGGAAGGTGTAGGGGGGAGGGGGCGCACCGGACCTCTATATATAGAGGTGGGGGGCGGCCAGCCCTAGCCCCTCCTCCAAGCCCAAAACCGGCGGCCAAGGGATAAGGAGTGGGGGGCATGGACTCTCCCCCTTCTAGAAATTCTATCCCGAGATTTAAACGAGTTAAATCTCTCTAGAATCGGCTGGGCCTTATGGGGCCTTGTGCCCCTGGCCCAATGCAGCCAGGACACTCCCTCATAGGCCCATGCCCCCTCCCGGAAGGTGGGGCCACGTTGGTCCCCTTCCAGAAGGTTCTAGAAGCTTCCGGTACAATACCGATTAACCCGGAACAATTCCGAACTCCAAAAACTGCACTGCCTTATATGAATCTTATTCTCCGGACCACTCCGGAACCTCTCGTGATGTCCCGGATACCATCCGAGACTCCGAACAAAAATTCATAAACCAAGTATCCAATCTATCCTAGCGTCGAGACACGTTAAGTGTGTGACCCTGCGGGTTCGAGAATATGTAGACATGATCTTCTATCAATAATCAACAGCGGGGTCTGGGCACCCATATTGACTCCCACACATTCATCGATGATCATATCGGATGAACCACGATGCCAGGATTCAATCAATCCCATATACATATTCCCTTCGTCTCGCGATATTTTACTTGCCCGAGATTCGATCGTCGGTACCGTAATACCTAGTTCAATCTCGTTCACAGCAAGTACTTTACTTTACTCGTAATCCGATATCACTTTGTGATTAACTCCTTAACCACATGCTTGCAAGCGGTGTTGATATCGATTACCAGTGGGCCCGAAGTATATCTCTCCGACTTGGGAGGGACAAATCCCATCTCGATACATACAACCCAACAGATACTTTCCGATCACCTGAGAGACACCTTTATGATCACCCTCTCATAGGATGACGTTTGATGACCTCAAAGCTTTCTTCCGATACCAGGGAGTTGTATTATCTCATGGTCTAAGGAATACAATATTTGACATAGGAAAAGCTTCACAAAGATGAACACAATGACACGATCTAATTGCTTTGTTTAGTTTGGGTCTGTCCACCATATCATTCTCCCAATGATATGATCTCATTATCAATTGACAACTCATGTCTATGGTTAGGAAACCTTAACCATCATTGATCAATGAGCTAGTCCATAGAGGCGTACTAGGGACACGGTGTTGTTCACAAACCACACAAGTATTAATGTTTCCGCTTAATACAATTCTAGCATGGAATATAAACTTTATCATGAACAAGAATTATAATAATAACATCTTTATTATTGCCTCTAGGGCATAATTCCAACAGTTGGATATACCCAATCTCCTTTACTATCTTTCCGAGGCTTCCCCATCTCATCTCCGAAAAGGACGGCATGGATCTGGGGGAATTGGTTGTCACTGGTGTGACACTTCCTGGTCTTCTGGTATTGCCTGGAGTTGTACTTCCCCACAGATGCTATGCGTTTCTTTTCCTCCTCAATGTTTTTTGCTTCATCGAGGAGTACTTGACGACATGCTTCTAGGGCATGCGCCCTCTCGTCCAGTTCTTCAGCAGTAAGCTCTGCAGCTGTAGGAATAGGTGTGGTTAATGCAGCATCGATGAGTTTACATACACCTTTAGTGATCACGTGTCCATCCACCGATTCTTTTTTTTTCTGCTCGTCTGGGATAAGTGCTCCATCCGAGTATTCTTCATATTCCTCGGCAATCACCCTCCTCTGTCAGAGGGTCTTTTGCCGGGGTCTTGTTCTTCTTGTTCCTCTTCTTTGCCTTATTGGCAGCGTCGGTAGCAAAGATGGCTTTGGGTATGTTTCCCAGAGTCAAGATCTGATCGGTACTTTCGGACATCTGGACCTCGGGATTATCTCCGATTTCCATGTTATCCTGCGCTTTGGGAGAGTGTTCCCCGGATCCTTCATCCATGGCTTCTCCTTCTTCTGCAGTTTTGGAGTTGTACTCCTCTTTGTATTCCGCGGAGAACTTTCGGAAATCCGCTAACGTCATTGATTCATCCGAGGATGCGGGTACGTCGGCATTTGTTCCAATTGCCTCCATCACAGAGTCAGTGTTCTCTCCAGCATCGGCAGAGCCGGATCCGGATCCCACATATCCGATGAAGTGCGACGCGTGCTTCCTGAGGTACCTGCGGCTCTCGTGGTCAGCCATGTCAAAACTTTTGATGGTCTCGAGAATTGCATCTGCGCTTGCGTCTTGCATTATCATATGTCGCAGTGTGTACCTTAGGAAAGGTCTATCTGTCCCGGTGTCCTCAGAGCCGGAATCAGTGTCGTTGATGAGCTCCTCCTGGTTTTCGACTTCCGCAGGTGGGTCGATCTGGGATCCGGTCTCTCCTAGGAGATCCACTCCAGATTCGACTGGGACAGCTAGGTCTTCCTTAGGCTCGGATTTCTCCACTATCTCCACAGCTGGTGCGGGCTGGGTGGGATTAGGATTTTCTGAGATCCGGAACTCTGCCGCCTCTGTGGACAAAGGGGACCCAGAAGATTCTTCTGCCTCTATCCTCACCGCTGGGGTGGGTGGGGCAGGTTCAGCGAATCTGATGTAAACATCGATCTCTCCAAAAGACATGATTGTGTAGGCAGTCATAGCCTCCCTAGCCGGAATCTAGGTCTCGCCGAGAATGATGAGAGGGACGTCGCTGGCGTAGAGGATCCGACCAACGGCGATAGTTTCGCTGATTCCGATTCTTGCAGATTCCATTCGGAACGCAGATCCGAAGCTCACTTGCCCCACGGTGGGCGCCAACTGTCGTCGGATTGATGACAAGTACGCCATGAGGGGGTCCTCGAGGCGTGCAGAAGAGAGGGGTGTGAGACGTACGGTGTTCCGGGACGGTGAGCACACAAGTTTACCCAGGTTCGAATCCGCCAGCTTTGGACAGATCCTACTCCTGCTAGCAATCCAGTAATGCGGCAGAGCCGGAAGATGGGTTACAAGGGTTCGCCTGTGCGAGTTGAGACTTTAGACTATTGGGGGTCTAAAGTGTTGGTGCCCTAAAGGCTCTCCCTAGGGCGGCTTATATAGATATCCGGCCTAGGGTTTACAGGAGAGATCTATCCGGCTACGACTAAGAGTCGGTTACAGAGTACATCTTGAACTACAAGTAACATTATGGGCCTATGTCGGTAAGTCTTCTAGGCCTTCCCGTAGCCGGATTGGACTTCGTCTTCTCTCCCTGACTGGGCCGCCCATGAAGCAAAGCTCTAACCCAAAGTGGGCCACCCTGGTCAGTGAGGAACTGTGAGGATACCCGGAAAGTATATCCCCAACAACTCCTCCAACTAACTGTTGCTCCGTTCAAGAGAAATATGTATCCGGATTGAGACTTATAGTCATCCGGATCGGTGTCAAAGCTAGCATCGACATAACACTTAGTGACCAGCTCTTCTTCACCTCCGTATACAAGAAACATATCCTTAGTTCTTCTTAAGTACTTAAGGATATTCTTGACCACTATCCAGTGTTCCGTACCTGGATCAGATTGGTACCTACTAGTTAAACTAATAGCATGTGCCACATTCGGTCTTGTACATAGCATGGCGTACATTATAGAGCCTGTAGCTGAAGCATAGGGGATTTTATCCATTATCTCTTTTTCTTCCGCCATAGCCAGACTTTGAGTCTTACTCAATGTCATGCCTTGCAACATTGGTAAGAACCCCTTCTTATTTCCATCCATTTTAAACTTCTTTAAAATCTTATCAAGGTATGTACTTTCTGATAGCCCTATCAGGTGCCTTGATCTATCTCTATAGATCTTTATGCCTAATATGTATGACGGTTCACCTAGGTCCTTCATCGAAAACTTGCTGTTTAGATAACTTTTAACACTGTTTAAAAGATCCATATCATTTCCAATCAATAATATGTCGTCCACATATAATATTAGAAATTCCACATTGCTCCCACTCACTTTCTTGTAAATACAAGCCTCTCCATAAGTTTGGATAAATCCAAACTCTTTGATCACCTCATCAAAGCGGAGATTCCAACTCCGTGATGCTTACTTCAGTCCATAGATGGATCGCTGAAGCTTGCACACCTTGTTAGCATCCTTAGGATTAACAAAACCCTTTGGTTGTATCATATACAATTCTTCTTCAACGTTTCCATTGAGGAATGTAGTTTTGACATCCATTTTCCATATCTCATAATCGAAATAAGCAGCAATTGCTAATATAATCCTAACTGACTTTAGCATCGCTACGGGAGAGAATGTCTCATCGTAGTTAACCCCTTGAATTTGTCGAAACCCCTTTGCGACAACTCGAGCTTTATAGATGGTTACATTACCATCAGCATCGGTTTTCCTTTTGAAAATCCATTTATTCTCAACGGCCTTTCGGTCATGAGGTAAGTCCACCAAGGTCCAAACCTGGTTTTTGTACATGGATTCCATCTCGGATTTCATGGCTTCTAGCCATTTGTTGGAATGCGGGCTCATCATCGCTTCTTTATACGCCACCAAGTCATCTATTTCATTGACCATGAAATTCATAACAGGATTGCCGTACAGTTCAGGAGATGCACGTGTCCTGCTCGACCTGCGAGGTTCGGTAGTGTCCTCTTTCAGAGTTTCATGATCATTATCATTAGTTCCCTCTTCATTCGATGAAGTCAACTCCAGAACAATTTCCGGTGCTGCGCTACTCGCCATTGCATGAAGAGAAGGTTCAATGACCTCTTCGAGTTCTACCTTCCAACTACACACGCCTTTCGCGAGAAACTCTTTCTCTAGAAAGGATCCATTCTTGGCAACGAAAACCTTGCCTTCGGATCTGTGATAGAAGGAATACCCAATAGTTTCCTTAGGGTATCCTATGAAGACGCATTTTTCCGATTTGGGTTCAAGTATATCCGGTTGAAGTTTCTTCACATAAATATCGCAACCCCAAACTTTAAGAAACAATAGCTTAGGTTTGTTTCCAAACCACAATTCATATGGTGTCTTTTCAATAGATTTAAATGGTGCCAGATTTAGAGTGAATGCAGCAGTTTCTAGTGCATAGCCCCAAAATAACAGTGGCAAGTCAGTCAGAGACATCATAGATCGAACCATATCTAATAAAGTACGATTATGATGTTCCGACACACCATTACATTGTGATGTTCCGGCAGGTGTGAGTTGTGAAACTATTCCACGCTCTTTCATATGTGTGCTAAACTCGTAACTTAGATACTCACCTCCACGGTCAGACCGTAGAAATTTGATCTTTCTATTATGATGATTTTCCACTTCATTCTAAAAGTCCTTGAACTTTTCAAAGGTTTTAGATTTGTGTTTCATCAAATAGATATACCCGTATCTACTCAAATCATCCGTGAAAGTAACAAAGTAACGATAACCACCACGCGCCGATACACTCATTGGACCGCATACATCAGTATGTATGGTTTCCAATAAATCTTTTGCCCGTTCTAACCAGAAAACGACGTTCTAGTCATCTCGCCCATAAGGCATGGCTCACATGTATCAAATGATTCAAAGTCAAGTGATTCCAAAAGTCCATCAGAATGGAGTTTCTTCATGCGTTTAGCACCAATATGACCTAAACAGTAGTGCCACATATATGCAGATATATCATCATCAAGTTTAATTCTTTTAGCATCAACATTATGAATATGTGTAACTCTATTATCAAGATCTAATAGAAATAAACCATTCATCACAGGTGCATGACCATAAAAGATATCATTCATATAAATTGAACAACCATTGTTTTCGAATTTAAACAAATAACGACATCGCATTAAACAAGATCCGGATATAATGTTCATGCTCAGTGCAGGCACCAAATAACAATTATTTAAGTTTATAACTAATCCCGATGGTACGTGGAGAGGCAGCATTCCGACCGCGATCACATCGACTCTTAATCCATTGCTGACACGCATCTTGACCTCACCCCTTGCTAGTGGTCGCTTGTTCCACAGCCCCTGATTCGAGTTACATATATTAGCAACCGATCCAATATCAAATACCCAGGTGCTACTGCCAGTACTAGTCAAGTACACATCAATAACATGTATATCATATATACCTTTGTTTGCCTTGTTGGCCTTCTTGTCTGCCAAGTACTTGGGACAGTTGCGCTTCCAATGGCTAGTCCCCTTGCAATAGTAGCAGTCGGTATCAGACTTAGGGCCAGCTCGGGATTTCTTTTCAGGTACGGCAACAGATCTGCCGCCCTTCTTTCCCTTTTGCTTACCCTTCCTATCTTTCTTGAAACCGGTGGTCTTATTGATCATCAACACTTGATGTTCTTTCTTGATCTCCACCTCTCCAGTCTTAAGCATTGACATAAGCTCAGGGAGATACTTCTTCATGCCCTGCATATTGTAGTTCATCATGAAGCTCTTGTAGCTAGGTAGGAGAGATTGGAGAACACGTTGTATGCCTAAGTCAATGGGAATCATTATTCCCAAGGACACAAGCCTATCGGCGTACCCAGACATCTTGAGTACGTGCTCGCTAACGGAGTTGTTCTCTTCCATCATGCAGCTAAAGAAATTTTCAGAAGCATTATAACTCTCTACGGTAGCATGGGTATCGAAAACCATATTCAATTCACGCATGGTATCAAAGGCATTGCCGTTTTCGAAACGCTTTCGAAGTTCTGGCTCTAGCCCATACAGTATGCCGTAATGAACTAATTTGTGGTCCTCCTGATGAGTCAGATAAACGTTCTTTTCCTTGTCAGGAGCATCAGGAGCTGGTGGGGGACCTAGCAGCGCTTCTAGCATATACAGCTTGTGTGCAGCATTGAGGAGAATCCTCAAGTTCATGGCCCATTCTGTAAAGTTGCTACCATTCGTTGCAAGTTTCTCTTTCTCCATGAACACATTGAAATTAAAAGCAGGTGGTGCCATCTACAATAGAATTTATTAAGTTTAGACTAAGTTTATGATAGATCGAGTTCAACTAATCCAAATTACAAATGAACTCCTACTCAAAAACAACATCCCTCGTGTCTTTTTGGTGATTACATGAACCAAATCCACTACACCAAGTCCAATCATCACGTGAGTCGGTGTAGTTTCAAAGGCGAGCATCAATATGGGAATCATATCAATTATATGACTCATGCTTAACCTTTCGGTCCGTGTTCCGAGGCCATGTCTGTACATGCTAGGCTCGCCAAGTAAGAACCTTAGTACTCGTGTGTGTAAAACTGTCTTACACCCGAAATATGATCGTGGATTCAAGTACACCCGATCATCACGTGATGTCTTGAAGCGGCAAAACATAAACGGTGCTTACTTAAGGAAGAACACATTTTTATCTTGATATCTAAATGAGGGATCATCTTATAATGCTACTAAAAACACCAAACTAGTAATATAAGATGCGAACATCACATGTGTAAAGCGGGATAATATGATCCATGCATTTGATCACCATCATCTCACTAGTAGAGAAAAGCTTATAGCCGGATGGCTTACCACCGGCGAAGTGGGCCCGGGGTCGCCGGCGGTAAGGCCTTTCAGGCCCGCCTCATGCTACCATCGGCGAACACAGATGGACGCGCCAGGGCTGATTGGGCTACCGCCGGCGAATTAAACTTTGGACCGCCAGCGGTAACCCATTCCAGGAACACCGCGTATTACCACCGGTGAACCGAACTTGCATGCGCCTGCCCTATCTAGACTACTGCCGGCAAATCCGGTGCCTATTCGCTTGTGATACTAGTAGCAATAAAACACAAAACTGACCCCCTCTCGAACCACAACTACCTCCCGCACACTCAACACCAACTCGCCGGCGCTATGCCCACAGAGTCATGCACGCACGCGCCTACCAGGCTACCACTTCCAGCACGACTACGCACACGCACCAAACCACACCTGATTCCCCTCCCACTCCTCGACCCAAATCCCCACCACCGGCAACCCAAATCCCCGGCCATCGCAGCCCATGCCACCCTGCTGCTCGTCAGCGCAGCTCACCGGCACGGTGCCCCCTTGATTACCCCTCCCAAGAAGCCCTCCCGCGCCTCAAATCGCGCTGCCATGCGCAAACCCTAGCTAGCATGGCCTAAGTTCAGGTGATGCCAGCAGTGGGCGCCATGGACATCGACCTCCCCTTCTCTCGCCGCCCTCGACTGCCTCTCAAACAGATACCTCTCCCTCGACCCGCGCAGTTGCCACGATATCCTCCACTCCCTCGTGACCGACTACGACGTGCCCCGCGCGCAGATCTGCGACCTCATACGCCAGTACATGAGCCTCTCCGCCACCGGGGAGGGCGGGGATGAGCATCCGGGGGCGAGAAGGAGGACGGCAGCGCCTCTTCGGTGTTGTACCTCATGGAGCGCGGCCTCCGTGAGGCATTCCGGCACAAGAATGTCGGGTTCCTTGAGGCCATGGACGCGCAGCCCAGCGGGCTCAAGTTCCTCGCGGTCATCCGCGCAGACCTCATCGCCTTATTGGGGTGAGATTGACATTGACACCCTTTGCTTGCTGGTTCTCCCGTGTAACAGGCACTCACAATTACAGATGTGCAATACAGGGATGAGAATGCTCCGGTGCTATGTGTGCTGGATGGGTACTTGAAGGAGAAGCTGTTGACATGGCTTATCCCGACAGCTCTGGCGCTCCACCAGATAACCTGGGATGAGCATGCCACATTGCTGGAGAAGATTGTGGCTTATGAAGTATGTCTCCAACTCACCATTGAATTGTTCAATGCAAAGTCTTATGGTTTTGTTGATGAGTTAGTTTTTTTTGTTTTCCGGCTGTGCATCCAACCAGGAATCTAATAGACTTGAAGAGAAGGTTGGGCTTTCGCCCGATGCTGTTTTGGTTACTTCCATCCTGCGATACCAGGTTAGCTGGAACATCAAATTATAACTGAAACATAGAAGTTTTAACAAATGGCACATAAACCTGATGTGTCGCTGAGAGCTGATATTTAGCTGCACAACATAAATAGTATTTCCCTACACATGTTTGAAATTTTCTTAGGGATAAAATAAGCAAATGTTTCACAGTTCTTTGTTAAAAAAGAGTTCATTTACAGTTTCTAGAATGTTCTGTTGAGTCTGTAAGTAACTTTGTCTGAGTGTTGTTACTCTCTTCATTAACATTAGGGGAACCTCTGATTTTCATCGAAGCTGCTCTCCTCAAAGACATGGTCACATCTATACAGGTTATGTAAGTTTGGCATGCTTTTGTTTTAATAAATGGGTGTTCTACTCTACTCCTTTGCACCTTTTATTCTATTGCCATACCAGGAAGTTTTATTGGATGGTTTCAGTGAAGATGATTTGTACCTGCAGCCCGGGAGGATGTTGAAGGTATGGCAGAACACCGTATGCACGAGCACGAACGGCGTGCGGAACTTGGCGTAGTCGCAGCGGGCGGTCAGCTCGACGGTGAACACCCTGGACGCACTGGGGTTCAATATCCAGTAGTGCTTCATCAGCTCCTTCAGCAACTTTGCCAGGTAAATGGCATCCCATTATCCTGAGCTCGTGTGTGCACTATTTAGTCTGAGCGAGCATCACCTATACTAGACATTTTAGTTTGCTAATTATGTCCTAATCTTGCACAATAATTTGGTATTGTTACAATTCAGCGAGGTCAAAACACCTGATGAACCCTGAAAAATGGCAACCTGTGTATATAATTCGGTGAGAACACTTCAGTACATTGATAGTGTGCATGGTAAGTTATTTACACACTACTGCATGTCTTTGTTTATCTCCCATGCTAATTTGAGATCGAGAGGATATCGTGGCATTTGAACATGAAATAAAAAGTGAATAAAGTTTTAAGCATTCATAATGAGACAAATATTCTGCAACAGTTATGAATATGAGTATGATTTGTCAATTGTGTAAGTACTTGTCTGCCTGAATGGTTCACCTTATTTTGGTTGTGTTTCTTCCCCTGATGACCGGTTGAACTAATTCTTGTTTTTGCTGCATGAAGAAACAAAGAGAGTTGAATATGGCTGCAATTCAGGGTTCGTTGCAGTCGGTACTTGGAAGCAAGGACTTTATCCATTTGATGTTCTATTTGTTGCTCGTCACATCTCAACTGCATCGCCAGCAAGCTGAGACGGACAACACAACGTCTTGAGCGAGCTGAGGCGGAGCTGTCGACGAGAAGGCGGCGTCGCCGGCGAGTTGAGGCGGACCTGTCGACAAGAGGGCGGTGTCGTCGGTGAGCTGAGACGGACAATGTCACCGGCAAACCGAGACAGAGCTATTGGCGAGAAGGCGGTGCGCCTGGCGAGCTGACACGTATGTAGGGAGTAGCTGCATGCAATCACATGCATGTAAACAATTGGAACATCAACTCGTTCAAATATTTTTGTACGAAACAGTTTTACAGGATCAATAAAATACCTTTTTCTGTATTCGTATTTTTTTAAACGGAATTGCTAAGTCACAGCTAGCTCTGTGACCGTCCGTTTGCTTCGCTTCAAGATTGGTGTTGTTTTTGTTGTTTTGTCCCGAGCTGGTCAGGGTGATTTTTCCCGGGTTGAGCTCGTCAGGCCGATTTTTGCCGCGCGTTGGTTGCTGGCCCGAAATAAGTGATCTGCTGCTGTTTGCTCTGTCCGATGGTGGTTTTTTTTTTGTTTTTTGTTTTGTCCGGTGGTGGTGGGCTACTGTTTGCTCAGTCAATAATTGGATTCGCTGCTTTTTTTGTTCAGCTAGTTTTTCTGCTGATCGGTGATGGAAACATTTGACTGAATGCGATTTTTTTTACACGAAAATAACTTGTTGTTTTTTATAGATTTGTCTAAATATATATTAGTGGATGTGGTTGTTCTGAATAAAAATAAGTAGATTATTATGTACCATTCATTTTTTTCGTCCGGTAAGAACATATGGTTGTGCGGGATTGCATTGTTTATTTTCTATTATTAGATTGTCTAAGTTAGGACTCTTATTCTCCACCATTCATTTTCCTAAGCTAGGACAGTAAGTCGATATAAATAACAAGCCCGTGGTACTGTTTATGATATTCATGCTCTTTAGAGAAATTACAAGCAGATGCGATTTATTTTATAATATCAAGTTGCGATAGTTTTTTTGAGAAATTGTTGTAAATTTCTCCATGTATTGTCATAATTTTAGCATTATTTATTTCTTTTTTATTTTGTTTTGATTTAGTGGAAGACTTTTCAAAATATTTTTTATCTTTTCTACTGTTTCTTCTAGGATATACAAGTCATGGATGCTGAACCTTGCGCAGTATGCTCACAACCTTCCAACATTTGTCGCCGTTCTAGGTGAAGCGGTCTACAATTTTCTGTGAAGATCAATGAACGAAATTTTGAATTTAAAGTTGTATGTATATATTTCAATTATTTTTATTACGGATTTTCTAAAACACAGTTAGGTGCGATGTATCTTACGTCGTAGCTAGCTTGTGTACCATTGATTTTGTCCGGTTGTCAAGATTGGTGTGTGTCGCTGGTTGTTCAGCTGGCCGTGTCGCGCGATGTTGTGTTGATTGTTGAGCTTGGCCTGCGTCATTGTTTTGAGTTGTCCGTTCATGCGTTGTTGTGGGCCTCCCTTCTGGGTCCATGTGGCTCCAGCGTTGATTTTTACTTTTAAATAATTATTTTTTAATACGAGTTGCATGCGGATTTGCAACTGGATCACAAACGAGTTGCATGTGTATTTGAAACTGGGTTCTCTTGAGGAAGGGGGTGGACAATTTGCAAATTGATTTGTAACTAGGACTACAAATATTTTTCTTTTAATATGAGTTGCATGTGGACTTGAAACTGGCTGATCCCAACAAGTTGCATGTGCACTTGAAATTGGCTTTTCTCAAGAGAGTGGAGAGGGGTGGTAGAGTTGCAAGTAGATTTGTAATTGAGAATTTTTTATTTTGAATATGAGTTGCATGTGCACTTAAAACTGGATTTCTTCTCGGGATCCCAATGACTTGCATGTGCACTTGAAACTGGATTTTTCTTGTTGGAAGGGGAGGGTAGGTGGGAGAGTTACAATTAGGTTTGTAATTGAGATTTTTTTCCTTTTCATATGAGTTGCACGTGAAATTGAAACTAGTTGTTTTCTTGGGATCCCAGCGAGTTGCATGTGCACATGAAATTAGCTTTTTCTCGAGGGAGGAGGGAGGGGGTGGTAGAGTTGCAAGTAAGTTTGTAACTGAGAATTTTTGCTTTTCATACGAGTTGCATGTTGACTTGAAACTAGCTTTTCTAAGGAGAAGGGGAGGGTGTGGGAGAGTTGTATGTATGTTTGTAATTGATATTTTTGCTTTTGAATACAAGTTGCATGTGGACTTGAAACTGGCTTTAATCGGGAGGGGGAGGGGAGAATTGCAAGTAGGTTTATAACTAAGTATTTTTACTTTTTCGTACGAGTTGCATGTGGAGTTGAAACTGGCTTTTATCGGGGGAAAGGGAGGGGGTGGGAGAGTTGCAAGTATGTTTCTAACTAAGATTTTTTTTATTTTGATGAGTTGCATGTCGAATTGAAACTGGCGCTTTTTTCTCGATATCCCAACGAGTTGCATGCCCACTTGAAACCGGTTTTCTTGGAGGGGAGGGTGGGTGGGAGAGTTACAGGTAGGTTTGTAACTGAGTATTTTTGCTTTTTATATGAGTTTCATGTGGACTTCAAACTAGCTTTTTTTCTCCGAATCCAAATGGGTTGTATTTCCACTTGAAACTAGCTTTTCTTGGTGAAAACTGAGGGCGGGTGGGAGAGTTCTAAGGAGGTTTGAAATTGCGGAGTTTTTTCTTTTAATATGAGCTGCATTTGGACTTGAAACTTGCTTTTGTTGAGGGAGGGAGAGGGGGTGGGAGAGTTGCAAGTAGGTTTGTAACTAAGGGTTTTTGCTTTTCATATGAGTTGCATGTAGACTTCGAACTTGCTTTTGTTGGGAGAGGGAGAGGGGGTGGGAGAGTTGCAAGTAGGTTTGTAACTGAGGATTTTTGCTTTTCATATGAGTTGCATATGAACTTGAAACTAGATTTTTTATTCGTTGCATGTCCACTTGAAACTGGCTTTTTTGGGGAAAGGGGCGGACAGGTGGGAAGTTGCAAATAGGTTTATAATGGAGGATTTTTGCATGTGGACTTAAAACTAGCTTTTTTCTCGGGATCCAAATGAGCTGTATGTCCACTTGAAACTAGATTTTCTCGGGGGAGTGGAGGTTGTAGAGTTGCAAGTATGTTTGCAATTGAGGAGTTTTTGATTTTAATATGAGTTGCATATATACTTGAAACTTGAATTTGTTAGGGGAGGGAGGGGGGGGGGGTGAGAGTTGCAAGTAGGTTTCTAACTAAGGATTTTTTGCTTTTCATATAAGTCGCATATGATCTTGAAACTAGTTTTTTCGTTTACAAGTGAGGTCGCAACTGAGTTATCTTTTCGGTTGCAAGTGAGGTGCAACTGAGTTTCTGCAACCAATTTTTTTTTCCAGTTACAAATAGGGTTGCAACTGTATTGTTTTTTACTAGTAGGGTTGCAACCTAGTAGTTTTTTGGTTACAAGTGAGGTCGCAACTGTGTTGTCTTTTCAGTTGCAAGTGAGGTTGCAAATGAATTTTTACAATTGATTTATCTTTTCAGTTGCACATAAGGTCACAACTAGTTGTTTTTAGTTGTAAGTGCAGTTACAACAGAGTACTTTTCGGTTACAAGTGAAGTTGCAACTGAGCTGTCTTTTCAGTTATAAATGGGTTTGCAAATACGTTTTTGCAACTGAGTTGTCTTTCTGATTGCAAATAGGGTTACAACTAAGCTACATTTTCAATTGTAGATGAAGTTGCAACTAAGATTTTGGTAGGCTAGGCTTTAGCTTACCAAAAAAACTTATATTTATAATTGATCGATTATAGTAGAATTTTTATCAATAGAGTTGAGTTTTTCTACTAGCTAAATCTGACACATTGTACTCTGTATTATACCTTATGACCCACGGATAAAAAACTATTACTTACGCCGTTCAAAAATAAGTGACATATATTTGTCTAAATTCGAATGTACTTATACACTAAATTATATTTAAATACATGTGATTCTAGACAAATTAAAATCACTTATTTTTGAACGGAAGAAGTATCAAAGTAGCGAGCAGCGGTCAGAACATCGCAGCAGCAACAAGACGTGACCACTCATGTGGAGCAAAAGCAGCGCATCATCGAGGGATGTGCCCACACTGCATGCAAAAGCAATTTGCCCATGCATGCAGAGCAAGGGAGCAACAGAAGACTCCCTTTTTTAAATGCCAAATGCAATACCGCCGGCGAACAAGACAGCTGATCTATTCGCTAGCACTACGAACTACTGCTGGTGCCCGGGGTCAGTGTGCCGACGCTAATTCATAATACCCCCGGCGAACTGTGCTACGCGCCGGCGGTAAGTCATTACCACCGGCATGGTAGTCGCTGGCAAACCCAAATTCGCTGGGGATAAGCTATTTTGGTGCGCCGGCGGTAGGCTTTTCCCTAGTAGTGTATGCATCGTGGTATGATCTCTATCATTCCTTTGTGTGTAAGGCCAAGGTCTATCGAATTTACACGTTAAGTGTGTTGTAGGGGTATCTACCATACATCTACTTACAACATTACCATATCATGACACTAGCACAGCAACAATCTAAACTAGACGCCTCAAATTTATCCATTGCAAGTTTTACGTGGCTTAGGGCTTTCGAAGATAGAACTGGTCTTACCTACGAACATAGAACCACAACAATGATAACTAAGTTATTAGCAACTCGTTGTAAATCAGATATTGACTATAGTAGGAGAGACAGACACCCGCCAGCCAGTTATGCAAAACTAATTGCATGTTAGTCATGGAACCGGTCTCATGTGCGATGACATGTAAAGTTAGTTCGGGCTGCTTCATTCCACTATGCCACCAATATCTAAAATACATGAAAGAGGCAATAACATGATCATCATCGCCCATATATAAACATATGTGTACTACCCGTGCAAAGCACCTACGCATAGATCAGGCTCTGATACCACTGTTGAGTTCACAACATAGAAAATAAATATTTTTCTATGATGGGAACTATACGCCAAGATCTATCTATTAGATACAAGCAACATGTGGATATACATCCATGGAGAACTTACTCTCGAAGACAACAAAGCTTTGTTAACAAGTTGGAACTCATGGATGATGTAGTCGAACGCTTGCTGATCTCAAGATCGTGTGGAAGTCCTAGCGCCGCAAATCAGCAGCGCATCCGTCCTCGCACACACGTTTAGGCCACCGAACAACCTCCACCTCCTCGCTCCAGCGAATCAGCGGAAGCAGCAACTCCTTCCAGATGAAAAGCCACCGGGAACATGTATCTCGCTAATCCAAGACCATGGGGAATATATCTAGAGGGGGAGAGAGATCCTTCACAAGGAGGTGTGCTTTGTGAGGAGGAGAGGGGGCTCCTCCTATCCCATGGTTGGCGCCCATGGGGAAGGGGGGTGCCCCCACCTCTTCCTCATTCATGTGGTGGAAGCTCCACTCACATCAATTTAGCCTCCTGCCGTGGTGTGGAACACGACAGTACCATAGGGGATGGCTTGAAGGGGACAATCAGGATGCTATCGGTGGCTACTCGCAACGGGTTGGGCATAGATACTGCAAACAAAGCGATGTACCCAGGTTTGGAGCCCTCTTGGCGAGGTAAAACTCCTACTCCTGCAAGGATCTACCATCAAAGGGGGCGAATGCCCAATACAGATGCTCCTTGAGCTGTTTTTCTTAGCTACTTCTTGCTTGGAATTGTCTAAGTCCTTCTTCTCCTTGTGTCTATTTCTGCCTACCTAGAACCCTAGCACTACCCCCTTATATACAGGTTGAGGAGGTGGCTTACAAGGTGGGTTCTAGGGTCTACTGTTTGGATTTGGGCCTTATGAAGTGGGCCAGCTGGATAGGGCCAAACGGTAGGCCCGGGTCCAGTCAAGCCTCTAGTACAGGGGAGGACCACGCTTCAGTGTCTAGCGCCCCCGCTTTACTTGTCATCCGGCTCTTTATCCGTCAGCCGGTTCTTTATGCGTAAGCTGGGGCTTTCCTCGTGAGCTCTCGCTTTGCTCATCAGCCTCCAGCTTTGGTGCAAATGTCTAGTAGCGCCGGCCAGGCCAGCCAGCCTGTTCGGTTAAGGGTGCACTCAGCAAGGAGCGTCATCCCCACCGTACCATGGCCAGCAAATCCGAGGCGGCCGACTAGGAGTGGCCTCCCAGCCGGTTCTTCTAGCTACTCGGCTAGACGGGCCAGCGAGGAAACTTGAATGCAGACCGGGTGGGGATTCCACCCAGCTGTGGTTCCTTAATCTGGGTCCAGACGGCGTGTGCTCCCCTGGGCCGGCCGGTTGGTCCCGTCTGGGCCTACCCGGGGGTCATCCCCCCGACACTAGTCCCCGAGCGCGTTAGGACTTGGCCCCGTGGAGAAGTTCTTGCGTGCTCATTTGAAATGATTGATGATGCAGATGCTTTGTCGTTTTCATTTGTCTTGTAGTCTTTGTCCTGTACTGGCTTGAGATTCTATGTTGATTTCCTGGCTGGGGTTCACTGGCTACAAAGCCGATGGTCCCACACATAGGGTGTGAGCGGTGATCTTCTTGACCGGCTGCTGCACCCGGCCGAGAGAGGGATCACCAGTTTGCTATCATCGGCGCTTGCCTCAGCCATGCCTGCCGTTTCTGGCGCACGTCGCATCAGTTTGACTTCTAGGTCTGGCGCTGTAGTTTTTGGTAACCACGCGCACGCCTTCATCATTGCGTCTCCTTGGGGATTGTGGGAGAGGTTTGCCTCCCGTAGTAACTTCTACGGGATCTTCTGTGCGCGTGGCGCTAGCGCACGCGATCTGCCTCGAACCGTCGTAGGGTAGTGGGGTGGTTGCTTGCCATGTGGCGCAGAGGGAGGGGAACCGGCATGGTGGATTGGGGCCGTTGCTTGCCATATGGCGCAGAGGTAGGGGAACCGGCGTGGATATTTTTCCCGATAAATACATGCGCCAAGGAGCAGTGGTTCCTCACTTCATCTCCCTGCGCCTACTGTCCCTATTCTCCCTTGCGCTCTAGCCTCTCACTGCTCCTTTGCGCCACTGTTTCTTGGTTGCCGGCACCGCTCCTCTTCCTCGACAACGGGACCCCGCGTTTCCATCACGACCACCTTTCCAGACAAGATGCTGCCCGAAGTTGCCGGCGGTTGGTGCGGCTCGTACGTCACGGAGGAGCTGGTGAAAAAGTACCGGCGGGGGAGGTTCCTACCATCGGAGCGGGTGGTGACGCATCGCCTCGCGCCGGAGGGTAAGCGGGTGCCCAACCCCCAGCCTGGCGAGGCTGTTGTCTTCCTCGCCCACTTCGCTCGTGGCCTTGGGCTACCGCTGAGCCACTTCGTCCTGGAGCTGCTAGTCACCTTTGACCTGCAGCTCCACCACCTTGGAGCCAACGCCGTGTCGATGCTGTCGCGTCACGCGGCCTGCTGCGAGGCGTTCCTCGACGTATGCCCCGATGTCATGAATTTCTTGAAGTTCTTCTACTTCAAGGTTCAGGTGGTGGGGAAGGGCGGGCCGTTGACGAAGACAAGCTGCTGTGCCATCTACCGCGCCTGGAGCTCCCCGACACCGTCAAGCTCTGGCAGTGCTCGTACTTTTATGCGCGCAACGCCACTGAGGTGGACTTCATCAAGGTCCCTGCCTTCGCCAACATCTCCTCCAGCCGGAAGGCCTGGAGCATCCAGCACTTGGGCACCCAGGGCGACATCGACCGGATGGGCGCCCGGCTGGCGATCGTGGCGAAGGAGTGGCTCTCCACCTGGGACATTCTGCTGTCCTGGATGGCAAACCGCGTGCTCCTGCTGCAGCACCGGTCGCACAAGATGTGCCACCTCTCCGGCCATCTAGACCCCACCCGGGTGTCCCGGCTAGAGGTGCTGTACGCCGTCCTCCGCAAGTGGCTCGCCACCATCTCGAAGGAGGCGTTGGAGGAGGACTGGGTGTTCTCCTGCCGGCCGTACCACCGCGGCCAGCTTCCCCTGAAGGTATGTCTCTCTTCCTCTTCTCCGGGTGGAATTTCCTTAGGGACTTCCATTTCGTGCCTCTTATCTTCCCTTGTTGAGTAGCTTTTCACGGCGTAGCTAGCGGAGGACGGTATGGGAGACAACGAGCTCCCTGATTTTGCCGTGGACTTCAAGCCGGCGAAGGCTCCACCGACGGAGCTGGAGCGGTTCCCCATGCGGGCCGACGAGGGCTGCGAGTTCTCGCCCGGTGAGTGCTTTTTCCCTTGTCCTTGTCCGCCTTGCTTTTGCTTCTCTCCTAGCCATGAACTGATGTTTTTCTTGCATTGGAACATCTGCTCATGGCGAGGATGTGGATCTGGCCAAGACCGCCGCACCCAGGGGCAAAGGGAAGCGTGCTGCCTCGTCCAGCGCCACGCCAGCCGAAGGCGGCGCCAAGAAGACCCCTCGCCCCAGACCTGCTGCCACCATGCCAAGCATTGCCGGGTAGGTGCTTCTGTCCTCCTGGTACTTGTGTTGATTTTCTCGCACTTGCGTTGTTCATCCTTGTCTTTTCTGTAGTGAGGCGATGGCCTTGCCTGGCTCCATGACCATCGCCACCGTGTCTGCCCTTCCGCCTGCTGTGGAGGGAAGCGTGCTAGCTCCGGCTCCCGAGGCCATGGTGGCTCCGGCCCCCAAGGCGGCATCTGCTCTGCCGGCTGGTGCTAGTGCGGCCGTGATGGAGGTGGTGCCACCGGCTGCGCCTGCGATGCTTCACCGGGCCGGGGCCGTCTCTCGGCTTGCCGAGGGTCTTCTTGGGTGCACCGGCACGGCCGCGCCTCCCCCGGCTCGACGATGAGCGCTGACTCTGGCTCCTACCCGGTGGAGGAGCTGGTGGAGATGCCGCAGCCGGATGCCCCTGGCCAGCTGACGGGTGGGCCCTCCACGGCTCCGGTGAGCGACGATGACCTCCAGGTCACCGGCTGGACGCCGGCTCGGCCGTGTCTGACGCCTTTGGCGCAGCTTGTCGGAGCGGCGCCTGGCCGTTATTGTGCCCGCCAGCTGGTGGCGGCACTGGAGCAGGGGCTCGGCCAAGCCAAGGTGTTGGGCCAAGCCAAGACTTCGCGGGACGTGGGACATAAGATTTCTCGCTCTGCCGTATCTTCTCAATTGCGCGATTTCTCACGCTTCTTGTTGAGTATTGGTTACCCTCCTGCAGCTCTGCTGGCAGACCAGGACCATGAGGTGGCCCGGCTGAAGGAGGAGTTTGCCCGGCTGGAGGAGTCCAACAAGACCCGCCAGGACTAGATCGCCTAACTGACTGCACAATAGCAACAGATGGAGATCAAGGCTGGTAGGGTCAAGAAGACGTCGGAGACCCGGGCTGAGGCGCTGAAGAACCTGTCATTGGATTGATGACAAGTACGCCATGAGGGGGTCCTCGAGGCGTGCGAAAGAGAGGGGTGTGAGACGTACGGTGTTACGGGATGGTGAGCACACGAGTTTACCCAGGTTCGAATCCGCCGGCTTTGGACGGATCCTACTCCTGCTAGCAATCCAGTAATACGGCAAAGCCGGAATATGGGTTACAAGGGTTCGCCTGTGCGAGTTGAGATTTTAGACTATTGAGGGTGCCTTAAAGGCTCTCCTTAGGACGGCTTATATAGATATCCGGCCTAGGGTTTACAGGAGAGATCTATCCAGCTACGACTGAGAGTCGGTTACAGAGTACATCTTGAACTACAAGTAACACTATGGGCCTATGTCGGTAAGTGTTTTGGGCCTTCCCGTAGCCGGATTGGACTCCGTTTGTTCTCCCTGACTGGGCCTCCTGTGAAGCAAAGCTCTAACCCGAAGTGGGCCACCCTGGTCAGTGAGGAACCGTGAGGATACCCGGAAAGTATATCCCCAACAGCAGCCCCCGGAAGTCTCCAAGATCCAAAGTCGGATTCATCATCGTCTAGCTTGATCTTCGGCTTGTAGAATCTTGAAGGGTTCCTGAAACTTCAAAACAAAAAATACGACCCGGGTCTTAAAAATAAGTCGGACCTATCAACATGTTACTCGGATTTTCCAGCTTGATTTTCAAACTAAGCCGGAACTTGGTCTCTGACGTCATCTGACACTGGTCATGGTCAAGTCACGTCGTCTGATAAACATCCTGTCAGCACGACCATTGGTGGGTCCGCCGTTCGCGGATCCGAGGCGCCATTTCAATGCGTACGCGGAGATCGAGGCGACGTTATCATCGCGTGGGTCCTTCCCAGTTCCTTCCATGATGCGTGGCATTTACACAGTGCCGTTTGCATGAATCTTGGCATGGTTAGGTGGTTATAAGGGGTGAGGATTCTCTCTATCCCATCTTCACCTGTTCCCTTTGCCGTTTCTTCTCCTCCACCCCTCCCTCACGCATAGAGCTCTCCCTCCTCCCAGATTCCTAGCGCCGCCCCTCTAAGGTCACTGGCGCACTGGATAAATGGCTTCCTCTTCCTCATACGGCTTGGTAGCGGCAGCGGCGGCGGCGACGGCAGCGGCAGAGAAGGAGAGCAACCATGGGGTTTGGATCCCGTGCCTCCTCGACGACGAGAAACTCCACGGCGTGGAGAATGAAGGTCTCCTCCACGCTGGTGACTGGCGGAGCGGTTTCGGCAAAACCATCCCCCACCCGCACGCCGGCGAGCGGGTACACTTCGGCACCCACCTCGACAGAGGTTTGTCTTTCCCTCCCTCGGAATTCTTTTCCGAGGTGATTGATCATTACGGTGTTCAGCTCCACCATCTTCCCCCAACTCCATCTTAGAGATGAGTTCTTACACAGCTTTGTGCGAGGGGTATCTCAGCATTAGGCCGAGTCTCACTTTGTTTCGTTTCTACTTTCATGTCCGTAGAAACTCCATCACTGTCGGTAATCCTTATATTACTGGCACTATTAGCCTTTCAGTTAGACGCAAGCGTAGTTATCCTCGCATTTTAGCTAGTGAGTCGATCAAACAATGGCCGGCCACTTTCTTCTACCATAAGGATATTCCTGCTCCCGGCAAAGCTACTACTTTGCTGGCTTTCATCGATGGAGCCGCCACGGCCCAACCGTCTTGGGACGAGGCTCCTCTGGATCTCAGTGACGATCTGATCCTCGCCAAGAGGCGGATCAAATATCTGATAAAGCACAAGGGTCTGAAGGGATCTGACCTGGTCCAGTGCCGGGTCGCACGCCGGATCCAGCCTCTCCAATACCATGGCGACTGTCTGATGCACTCCATCATGGCATCGAAGAATGATTATCTCCGCATTATTCCTAGGGCTTTGAAGCCACATGATTACATAAGCCAAATCAAATGGCTGATCAAGGAGCGGATCAAGAGAAAGATTCCGAACTTGTCTCTAGATATGCACACAGCGGAAGACCCTGTAGTGCCGGTAAACTTTTAACCGCAAACCCTTTTTATGTGTTTCATCTTTTAGTTATTTTGCAATACTGAGATATTATCTTCTTTTCAGCTTGTCGACCTCCCCGAGTCGGAATTCGCTCCAATCGAGGGATATCCTCCAGAGTTTTCTCAGGAGGTGGAGCTAGTCCCATTGCCGGACATTGTGCCCAGGAAGCGCAAGGCTCTGACAGTGGCTGTCGGCACAAAGGAAGTGCCAGTCATGAAGAGGTAACTTTCAACACAACTTCCGTCTTTGTACTTTACTCGTTTTTTTCTTCCGAGATGTAATGTTTCTACTCTATCACATTCTCAGAGCTAAGCAGCTCATCAAAGGCAAGGGGAAGGGAATTTCTTCAAAGCCCCTACGACAGATGAAGCGGACTATGGCTTCGCCTGCTGCGGCTCCTCCAACTCCTGCCCCTCAACCTTCCGCAACGCTAGTGATTACTCCATCGCCGGTTATCATAGAAGATCCGGCTCCTTCAACGGGGCCAGTGATCCTTGAATCGCAGATTGACGCCACCATGGGTGGCTCGGGTTTAGATAAGGGTGAACCCTCTTCGGGTAATGATCCCTCAGTAGAGACCTTTGCTGAAAACCTCTTGAACAATCCGGGACTTGCCAAATTTGGCTTGTCTCGGAAATCTGCGGAGGAGATCCAGCGGCTGGCCCGACAATGCCTAGAGAGCCGTATTCTCTCTGCCGAAGAAGAAGCACAATAAGCGGAAGACATCAAGTACTCCGACCTTCTTGAACAAGTCCGTCTTCGTGACGAGGGACTTAGAGCTGGTGTGCTTCCAACACCTCCGGTTATTCCACTCACCCTCGCCAAGAAGGTTACCACCGAGGTGAACATGTGCCTAACCAAGCTCACACATGAACATCATGTAAGTCGGAATTCCAACTCACGTTTTTCTTTATTGTACTTTATATCATATCCTCTAGCGCCCAAGCATGAAGTAGGATATACAATCCGGGTTTATGCTTCCTTAGGATGCCAAAGAATGAACTAGGGTAGCCCCCAAGGCTCGTGCTGATATTAGTAACAATATTAGCCCGAGTCTTTAGTAGACTTCTGACTCTGGGTATTCTGACTTACAGAAAGTTAATTCATATAACCAGGATTTGTTAAAGAATATCTGCAACAAGCGGAGAGAGATCAGAGTCTCCGACTTGAAAATGCTGAGCTAAAGGTTTCAAAGGATGAGGCCGAAGGTAAACATTCCGAGACTCAAAACTTTATCTTGATTTTCTTAGTCGAATATTTTTTACTGAACTGTTGTTCTTTTGTCTTACAGCACTGGTAAAATAGTCCTGTGTTATGATCGAAGAGGCCGAGAATTTGAAGACCTTGGTGGTGGAAAACAAGGATCTCTGCTAAGAGCTAGACCAGCTTAAGGCGGATCATGAGAAGAACATAGCTCAAGTTCTCGAATCCTCCTCCATGGCCACCGTGGAACGTGATCGCAAGATTGCACTCCATGAGAAGAAAATCTCGGATCTCAATGATGAGCTTTGCAGAGAGAGGGACCTTTCCGAGGCACTCCGGGCTGAACTCCGGAGTCTTCGGGAAGAGAAGACCAAAGTTGATGACATCATCTTCGGTATATTTCCATCTTTCTGACTTTTCTACATTCTTCGACTCTTTCGATGTCGGATTTACTTAACCTTTTTGTATTATGTGTATAGGTCCTCTAAACTTGACGGACTCCACCTCTGCCGAGCCTCGCACCCACCGGCTTACCCAAGTCGGTGATCTTCTTCATGACTTCTGCTAATCCATTAAGGATATTGGCGAAGCTCCTAAGGTTCTGGACATGCATCGCATGTCCGAATTTCAGGTGCGAGACCAGGCGAAGGAGATGCCGCAGCTCGTTTGGGACTGGAACATGTCCTACGCGCGATCCGCGGCGCAGAATGCTCTCACCATAGTCATGAGCCACCATGGAAGCATGGAGATATGGCAAGTGACCAGAGGGTATTCTACGGTGGATGAAGACGGACAGGAGCAAGATATAAAGGCCATCATATACTCCTGTGCCAGATATGGGTGTCACGTAGCTGATTTAACCAGCTACGACCCTCCCTTCTTCACTCGTGTGGACACACCGCCTCCGCCTCTAGAAGAAGCAGCTGAAGTTTCCGACGATGAATAGACCATATCGGATCTGAACATCTTGGAACATTATCAAACCGAGGCCGATGCATCCAGCGAGCCAGCATCGCCTACCTCTTCTCCTGCATCATAGATCATCAGAAAACAAATGTGTTATTCTGAAAAACATTATGGATATGTAAATATGTAGCATGATACTTTTGGCTAGTGCTAAGTTTTAATCTATTCACCACTTTTGGCTTTAAATTTTTGTGTGCCTGAAATATTTACATAAGCACTTGTACTTTTTTGTCTACACTTATCGTTTATCTGGCTTTCCGCCTCGTCCCTTTCATGAGCCGGCTAAACTTTCTGCACAGAAACTTTGCCGAGCAACAAAGCTCAATTGCCAAAAACCAGTTTAAACTCGGAAACAAAGCCGGCTTTGAGTACCAACAATTCACTACTCGGAAAATACCCGCATCCGGCAATCAGACAAATAACCAAAGTATAGAGGATGAAATTTTAGAGTTATACCCGAAGGTCGCATTTTTAGAATCGGAAATCTAAACCAGATACAACATGAGCATAAGTACTTTCAAGTATTCTGGGATTTTCGACTGTGACATGATCATTTGGAAATAAGATGGCAAAAACTTCTCAGAAAAACTTGAGGCAACCAAAACTTTTATTTCTCACAGAACATATACACATATATGATTATAAAAAAGGATAAACTAAGAATAAAAGGGACGTAGCTGAGCAATATTCCACGGTCTGTCTAACTCATCCAGATTTGTACTGCCTCCATCTCTCTTTCTCTTCTTAGTAGCAGGTCTTTCTTTGACTAGCCTCATATTAGTTAAGTAGTACGAACCATTGTGTAATACTCTACTAACTAAAAAGGACCCTTCCCATACTGGGGAAAGTTTGTGCTTTCTTTGTTGCACGAGCCAGAGAACCAAACCGCCCTTATTAAAAGAAAAGTTTCTGACTCTCTGGCTATGATACTTGCGTAACTTCTGCTGATAGGCTGTTGATCTCATTTCAGCAACGACGCGAACTTCTTCGACTAAGTCGAGATCATTTTGTCGAGAAATCTCGACATCTTCTTTGATATACGTGGCCACTCTAGGAGAAGTGTGAATCAAATCACTAGGAAGAACTGCTTCTACGCCATAGACTAAGAAGAAAGGTGTGTATCCGGTTGACCTGTTCGGAGTTGTTCGTAAACTCCAAATCACAGAGGGTAATTCCTCTGCCCAAGCCCCCGCAGCACGTCGTAGTGGTGCTTCGAGTCTCGGTTTTATGCCTTGCAGATTAAACCATTTGCTCTTTCAACCTGTCCATTAGCTTGTGGATGTGCGACTGACGCAATGTCAAGCCGAATATTTTGTTCATTGCAGAACTCGGCAAGCTCTCCCATAGAAAAATTACTCCTGTTGTCCGTGATAATACTGTGCAGATAACCATACCAGATTATAACATGCTCGACAAATCTTTTGGTTGTTGCTCCATCACAATTGGTGATAGGTTTAGCCTCAATCCATTTGGCGAACTTATCCACCATCACTAGAAGGTGAGTAAATCCACTTGGAGCTCGTTTAAACGGTCCTACCATATCAAGCCCCCAGACCGCAAAAGGCCATGTTATAGGTATTGTTCTCAACTGATCAGCCGGAACATGAGATTGTTTGGCGTATTTTTGGCAGCCCTTGCACGTCTTGACTAGCCGTTCGACATCTGCCTTGGCTGTAGGCCAAAAAAACCGTGTCTGGAAGCTTTTGCCACTAGAGATTTGGCTATAACGTGGTGACCACACTCGCCTTCGTGGATTTCTCTTAAGATTTCCACTCCTTCTTCCGGAGATATGCAATGCTAAAAGACCCTAGACACACTCCGCTTATAGAGCTCACCTTTAACTATAGTGTAGGTTTTTGCTCGTCGGACGATCTGCCGGCTTAACACCTTGTCTTCGAGTAATTTTCCATCTACCAGATAATCGAGGTAGGGTTGAGTCCAGCTTGGAATGACAGCCAGAATTGCTATCAAAGGTGAGTCGGATTTGGTCAGATATTCCTCGTCTACTCCCTTTATTGAGGGAACTTTGAGGTGCTCTAAAAAAGCGCCATCCGGGACCTCTTTCCGTGTAGAGCCTATCCGAGATAAGGCATCTGCTTCCTCATTTTCTGCTCGAGGGATGTGTTGAACCTCAAACCCTTCGAACGATTTAGATAAATCATCCACGACAGCTTTATATGCTGATGACCCACAAGTATAGGGGGTGTATTACAGTATTTTCGAGGGAAGTGAAACCCAATTTATTGATTCGACACAAGGGGAGCCAAAGAATATTTATAAGCCTTAACAACTGAGTTGTCAATTCAGCTGCACCTGGAAACAATCTTGCTCATAGCAGTTTATTAGTAGGAATAGTTTTGTAGTAGGAATAGTAAAGTAACAGCAGTAGTAAAGTAAAGATGCAGAGAATTATAGCAAGAATAGTGGGATTCGAGTGCGGTAGGCATAGGGATGGATGGACGGGTGTTGCATGGACAAGACAATTCACATAGCAATCAGAACATAGGGCAATTGCAGATAAATAAGATAAAGCATCCAAGTACTATATAATCCTAGGCATGTGTTCTATATATAGTCATACGTGCTCGCAATGAGAACTTGCACAACATCTTTTGTCCCGCCAGCCCGTTTGTAGCGGGCCTCAAGGGAACTACTGGCAATTAAGGTGCTCCTTTTAATAGAGCACCGAAGCAAAGCATTAACACTCCGTGAACACATGTGATCCTCATATCAAAGCCATTCCCTCCGGTTATCCCGATTTCTGTCACTTCAGGGCCATTGGTTCCGGACAACAACGTGTGTATACAACTTGTAGATAAGACCATAAACAATACTGCCATAATGAATCAATAACATGTTCAGATCTGAAATCATGGCACTCAGGCCCTAGTGACAAGCATTAAGCATAACAAGTCGCAACAAAGTCATAAAGCACTAATTAAAAGATACTAGGCACCATGCCCTAACAATCTGATGCCATTACATGAACGATATCATCCAATCCCTACCATCCCCATAGCCTACAACGGGGATTACTCACTCATAGATGGAGGAAACATGGATGGTCGATGGAGAAGCGATGGTGATGATGATGGCGATGATCTCCTCTAATTCCCCGTCCCGGCAGGGTGCCAGAACGGAGTTTCTGGTGCTGTTTCGTGGAATCTGGTGGTGGCGGCGGAGCGGAACTCCTTCTAGAAAAACGTCGAAACCCCCTGAGTTTTTAGGTTAGAAGGCAACTTATAGGCGAAGAGGGAGACCGAGGGGCAGTCTGGGTAGATGACCACCCGGCGCGCCTGGCTTACCCACATGCAGTGTGGTGGTGGCCCAGCCCAGCCCTCCGTCCTCGTATTCGCCCGGAGTCTTCCGGTGAAATAGGATTTTCGGCATATTTTCTGGGATTTTTCCTGATAGTTGATTTTCTGCACAAAAATAGACACCAGGGCAATTTTGCTGAAAACAGCGCCAGTCCGTGTTAGTTGCATCCAAATCATACAAGTTTAGAGGAGAAACAATAGCAGAAGTGTTCGGGAAAGTAGATACATTTTGGACATATCAACTCCCCCTAAGCTTAGCTTATTGCTTGTCCTCAAGCAATTCAGTTGAAAATTGAGTGCGATAAAAGAACTTTCATGAATACATTTGCTTCATATGATGTATATATTCTCAACATGTGATCAACTACTTACACAATTCATAATAAGGAGTATGCAACTCAGTTTACTTAATAGGCATTGCAAGCTATGAAGAGATTCCAACTCAAAAATAATAAGTAGCATGAAGCATAAACATAAGAAACATTACAATGCTCATAAAAAGGTATGATAGAGTGGTATCTCGCTTGCCTTTGATTTAAGGCACCTCTGAAGTTCAGGTGAAGACTAGAAGTAAAGATATCAAAGATACAAGCATCAAAGTCATAACACAAATAATCAAGTTTTGAGACAAGCACAAAGAATGACAACTATGCTCTCCAGAAGGTGCTCAAAGAATATGTGGAGACTCAACAAGTAAAAGAAAAGGTTTTGAATAGTTTGAAAGGCTTCCAAATGCTGAAAGTATGGTACTTGTTAGCTTTGAGCTCTCATTGCCCCTATCATAAGCATCTTTAAATGGTTAAGCTTAAAGTGACACAACTAAGAGGATATGCTTGACAAGTTATAAATCGAAGTCTCATGTCCCTTACTTACGAAGACCGATCCTCATGCTACTCAACTTCAGTCACAAGTAAGCTCTTGTCATTGTAAGTATATGTGTATCATAGAGAACCGCCAACGGGGTACCCCTTGCACATGACACAAGAGCTATCCCATAATCAAAATAACAAGGCAAGGCATAATGAGCATCTCAGATCTTTTATTTACTATGTGCATAGATTTTTATTGAGGATGCTTCATAGAATGCTCATTATGGTTATGCTGCAAGTTTCCACCATGATTAGGCATGGCTTAGGCTAGCGGCCCAGGCGTTTCTCTAACATACATACACACTCCATGATCTTACAAGTTCCACTTTTATTTCACACTGCCGGGATCCATAAGCAAAAGAACATGATATCAGCGAGGTACTAAGTACCAATGAAATGTTGAAAACGTTCCCCATGATACATGGTTCTGCTAACTTCAACTTATAAAGCGCAAGCATATACGCAACAAAGAAGGATGCAATGGTTCAGGTTTATTAAATGCAAGAAAATAAAGTGTGCCATCAAGTTCACGAGAGCTTTACTAACTAACTTTCTCATAACAAGCAAACATTTTATTCGGAAGAAAACAAGGCATATTGAATATGCACGGAAGTAGCAAATGATGCTAATAGGTAGGTATGGTGGACACTTTGGCAATATTTGGTTTTGGGGAGTTGGAAACATGAGTAAAACATACTCAGTGAATGTGAAGGCTAGCAATAGTAAGGCAGCAACAAACGAGAGAGCAAAAGCTACCATAATCATGCTTGCAACAAAACTGGACTAATCATGGCATGAAAGTGATTCAAGATCCTCAAGGCAAAATAATTCATCGAGGCTTAAGTGATTATTATAGTCATGTGCATGCGTGAGCATGTGCCAAGTCAATTCAAATGAAACATTCAGAGGACGATACCACAGTGTCATACCAAATTATGAATAGAGTAATGCAAGCAAACATTCATAAGACATGCTACAAACTATTAGCAAGCTAGAACTAATCATATGAAAGCAAGAACTACTAAGCATCCAAAGATAACATACACCCTACACGAACAGACTAAGCATGCCCACGGTGATGAGTATATGTACAAAAATGAAAACAAATAGAGTTCGTTACCAGCCTCTTACCACGCCTCAAGTTGTAATTAATCCTCATTATTGCTCTTCACTTGTGTGGCTTGAATAATAATAGTACGAAACCGAATCCCACTGAGGACTGCTGAACCCTGCAACAAACTCACAAAGCCAAAGAAGAACAACAAATATTTTTGGTGTTTTTGATTTTTAAAGCAAGAACCAAAAAGGGAAAACAAGCAAAGCAAAATCTTTTTGGGTTTTTCGAATAGTTCAAACAAAACAAAAAGGGAAAATCAAACCAAGGCGAAAAGAAGAAGAAGCAAACCAAAGAGAAACACCAGAAATATTTTTGGTCTTTTTTAGAAAGAAGAAGCAAAGAAAGAACAAAAACTAAAAAGAGAACGAAACATGAATATACAAAGTACTAACGCAACATGCTAAGGAGATGAGTGCGATGCCGGCGTACCTCCCCCCAAGCTTAGGCTTTTGGCCTAAGTGGGTATCAATCCAGATACAGGTAAGGGTTCCAAGCAGGAGGATCATGATAAGAATGGTCATAGTTGGTCCCATGGGAAGAAGAAGAAGCTCCCCAGTCATAAGCAGGCTGCTGATATGAAGACTCCCCCTCATTCGGGGGCTGGACCGAATCATCCGTGACCTCCCTTCTAGTATCATGCTCCTGTTGGGAGAGCTCTCCCAAGTACGTGTCAAGCTCCTCCTAAGTGAGGGACCATCCTTCCCTGTTATCAAGGTTAAACAAAACAGGTGCAGACAAAAGAACAACATGCTCAGACTTGCTCTTTCTCTAACCAGCTTTGAGAAAGGTTATTTCATAAGACAACTCATTCAAACTAGCCCACGAGGAAACAAATTTATGCTGTATCATGGAATTAAAATCAAGCCTTTCTATGGGGAACTGTAGGTATAGATGATGAGGCACTAAGCCATGCAATGCTAGTAAACAAGAAGCAATGAGGCCTCCACAAATTCCACCTTTCTCACGGTTAGCAGCAAGACGGAAAGCTATCAAAGCACCTAAGTTGTAAGACCTATCTCGTTTAAGAGCAGCAGAGATAAATGCTAGATCATATGAAGATAATTTATTGGCAGTTTTCCTAGCAAGAACACACTTGGCAACAAAGTAGGCAAAGTAACGAATGGAGGGAAGGTGAATGTTACGGATTTTCCCATTCTCCTTCGGGAAGCTACTCCCTTGGCAAATTTCTGCGTATAGATCCATGAGTGGTTTAGGTCGCTCCTTAATCCTTCTACATGATCCCCATTGAGGTACCTTAATAGCTGCACAAAAGTCATCGAGAGAAAGGTCGACATCAATATTGTAAATTTTGTAATGGACCATGGGGAGAGGCAAAGAGTGACTAAATTGAAAGTCCTGCACCACAGACATGGTTAGCTTCACAAATTGACAAGGCTCATCTTCCAAAAAGTGCTCTAACCCTGCATTAGAAACCAAAGTTTGGAAATCTTGGAGAATTCCCGCAGCTCTCATGAACTCAGAACATGGATAAATGGAAGGAAAAACTTCCTCCTCCCGGTGTACCTTCATGACCTCAGGCACCCATAGTTCATGTTGGTTTAGTTGATGCTCATTCATCTTCTATTCTGAAATTTAAACACCTATTAAACAAGTGATTGCAAAGTAAATATAATGAAGGATTCTACTCATAGGGACTTGTAAGAGGCCTAAACATGCATCAAAACTATATCTCTAAGCATCAAACAAGCTTAGAAGCTCTCATAACCTGTCACCTACAGCAGCGAAATACTCAACATATAATCTACTAAACTCAAATCTACTTGGACAAAGGGGAGGAGTCACATACCGGAGAACAAGTGCTCCAATTTTAGCAACAAAGATGGACTGAGCAAGGAGATCGAAAAAATCGAGAGCAAGCACAGCAAGAACGTGATTTTGAGCAATGAACTGGAGCTTACTCGGGAGAGAGAAGAAAGTGGCAGGTGAGAGAGCTAGTGGAGGGCCAGGGGTGGCCCACACCATGGCATGGCGCCACCTAGGGCAGGCCGCGCCACCAGGTGGTAAGCCTGCCTGGTGGGTCCCCCTGGCACCTCCTAGGCACTCCTCTGCCCCTTTTTCACGTAAAAATTTAATATGAATTTTCTGGAATTTTTCGAGACACTTTATTTTTGGGCAATTTTCAGGTGTAGAAGAATGATTTTCTGACAAAGATTTTTTTTGAAATGGTGCAATGACAAAACAAGGCTAGAACTACAGAAGTTCTAAGACACTCTAACATGTAAGCAACTAACAACAAAAAGAAAACTAAACGGAAACTAAAACTAAAATGGATAGAATAGAAGTAAGCGGAGATAATCATAGTGAAAACATTGTTTTGTTCAATGAAATCCTTTTGTTAACAAGGTTGATCAGGTCTTGTTACCAAAACAATTTTATATGAAACAAAACTTTGTATTCCACTAATGATTATGTTACCTCAACCTTGATAGCAATAGTCCCAATCATAATAGTTTCAAATTTTTCTCTTGGCATGGGACAATATATTTCTCCAACTTGAATGCCCTCAACATGTTCAATTGAATTTAAACCATAAGTCCTATCAATCTGAAGGGAATATCCCGAGAGGCAATAATAAAGTGGTTATTATCTTATTCCATGTTTATGATAAATGTTTATTTTACATGCTAGAATTGTATTGATCGGAAACATCAATACATGTGTGTTTAATAAACAAAAAGGGTTCCTAGTTATGCCTCTCTTATAGACTAGCTTGTTGATTAACAAGATGATCAAGGTTTCCTGATCATGGACATTGGATGTTGTTAATAACAAGGTCACACCATTGGTGGAATGATGTGATGAACATTCATCCGAAGTATAGCATTACGATCAAAGTCATTATGTTTATATTGCTATAATATCATACGAAGTAATCTTTATCCTTAGACCATGAGATCATGTTAATTGCTAACACCGGAAGAGTATCTTGATAACATCAAACGTCACACCGTAACAGGGTGACTATAAAGGTGGGTTCAGTGCTACGAAGGTGTTATGTTGAGGCTCATGGATCAAGAGTGGGATTTGTCCATCCCGATGACGGATAGATATACTCTGGGCCCTCTTGGTGATATCACATTAAAATAGCTTGCAAGCAAGTGATGTGATCACTAGAATGTTATATCACGGGAACGAGAAAAGAGTGCATGTCGGCAACGAGATCAAACTAGGTATGGAGATACCGATGATCGAATCTCGGACATGTAATATATCGTGGGACAAAGGGATTTAGTTACTAGCGTTAAAGGTTCTCACGATCACAGAAGTCATCGTTGAATGTGTAGGAGTCAGTATGGATCTCCGTGTCCTGCCGCTGATTATTGATCGGAGAGGTGTCTCGATCATGTCTGCATTATTCGCGAACCGTAGGGTGACACACTTAAGGGATACCGACACCATTTGGAGCAAATATGTTTCAGATAAAGATTTAAGAAAGCGCTGGAATTATTTCAATAGACACCGAAACTATTTTGGGTGAAAATGCTGAAATTGGTTCTGCATGTAATATTGAAATGTTGCAGGGGGTTTTATGTGAATGTTTGTTAATTAAAGTAATTAACAAAATTCTGAATAAAAATAATAAAAGAGTTTTATTAAATGAGAGAGCATTAAATTTGGAGAAATTTAATGCATTTAAAGTGGAGACTTTAAAAGAGAATGTGAAGGGGCATTTTAATGTGGAGGGGTTACCACCACATGAATGGAGGAGGTGAAGGGTCACCCCCTCCATGCGCCGTCCATGAAGGAGGGGCACCCCCCTCCTCCTATAAAAGGCCAACCCCTTCTCACTCACACCTCCTTGTGAAGGATCTCTCTTCCCCTCTAGTATTATTTCCCCATGGTCTCGGATTAGCGAGATACATGTTCCCGGTGGCTTTATCTGGAAAGGAGTTGTTGCTTCCGCTGCTTTGCTGGAGCGAGGGACGGAGGTTGTCAGGGTACCGGACGTGTGTGCGATCACGGATGCACCGCTGCTTTGTGGTGCTGGACTTGGTGGTGCTGGAGCTGGATCTGATGGACGTGCTGGAGCCGGACCTGCTGGACTTCATCACGATCTTGAGATCGTCAAGTGTACGACTACATCAACCACGAGTTCCTACTCATTAACAAAGCTTGTTGTCTATGAGGGTAAGTTCTCGTTGGATGTATGTCCACCCGTTGCTTTGGACCTAGTAGATAGATCTTGGCGTATAGTTCACACCGTAGGAAAATTTTTGTTTTCTATGTCATGGACCCAACAAAGGGTATCAGAGCCTGATCTATGCGTAGGTGCTTAGCACGGGTAGTACACATATGTTGATATGTGGGCGATGATGATCATGTTATTGCATCTTCTATGTATTTTGGATATTGGTGGCATAGTGAGATGAAGCGGCCCGGACCAACCTTACATGTCATCGTACATGAGACCGGTTCCACGACTGACATGCAACTTGTTTTGCATAAGTGGCTGGCGGGTGTCTGTCTCTCCTACTATAGTCAATATCTGATTTACAACGAGTTGCTAATAATTTGGTTATCCTCGTTGTGGTTCATGTTCGTAGGTAAGAACAGTTCTATCTCCGAAAGCCCTAAGCCACGTAAAACTTGCAATTGATAAATTAGAGGCGTCTAGTTTAGATCGTTGCTGGGCTAGTGTTTTAATATGGTATTGTTGTAAGTAGATGTATAATAGATACTCTTACAACTCACTTAACGTGTAAGTTCCATAGACCTTGGTCTTACACACAAAGGAATGATAGAGATCATACCACGATGCAAATGATAGAGATCAAATGCATGGACCATATCATCTCACTTCACACATTAGATGTTAGCATCTTATACTGCTAGTTTGGCGCGTTTGATAGCATTATAAGATGATCCCTCATTTATATATCAAGATAAAATGTGTTCTTCCTTAAGTATGCACCGTTTTGTGGATCGTGTTTTGAGGCATCACGTGATGATCGGGTGTTTTCAACTCTACGCTTTCATACAAACGGGTGTAAGACAGTTTTACACATGCGAGTACTAAGGTTCTTACTTGGCGAGCCTAGCATGTACAGACATGGCCTCGGAACACGGACCGAAAGGTTAAGCATGAGTCATATAGTTGATATGATGCCCATATAGATGCTCGCCTTTGAAGCTACATCAACTCACATGATGATCGGACTTGGTGTAGTGGATTTGGTTCATGTAAAGGCATGAGGGATGTCGTTTTTGAGTGGGAGTTCATTTCTAATTTGGATTAGTCGAACCAAATTTGTCATAAATTAAATCAAAGTGAATTTTCATAGTTTGTTGTAGTCATTGGAATTCGTTTTCTACCTTATGCTTAGTTTTTATTTGAGATAATAGAACTATAGAATTCTGGATATTTACTTTACGAACTGGTATCATATTGTTTTGAATGTCAATTTAAAGTTTATAAGTCTTATTGCAAACTTTTAGCAAACTCTATTTACTCCATGAAGTTTAATAAGTAGTATTAAATCAAGAGCAAGAATTCCAATGTTAGTATCTATAGTATCATGTTTGCCTCCATGATTATTGATATTCAAAAAGTTGTTTTAATATCAAGATTATATTGGAGCTGGAAATTGTTTCAGAAACCATCATGTGTGAAAGATATTATGATATCCGAAACAATGTTTTTGGTTGCATTATGAGAGAGTATAATTTAGCAAAATACATGTTCTCATATTGTATGAGAATTTGTGAAGGATGGAGATGCTAGGCATCCGAATCTACCAAAAAGGTTTTGGGAACTGATATTATACTCGCGATTCTTCCTTATAGGCTATAGTAGCTTGATCATGAAAGTTGTCATGATAAGTATAAATAGAAGATGTAAGTAAAATGTTTACTACACTAATAGATTACTAAAGAATGGATTTTTGAAAGAACACCAAACATTTGATGATGGTGATCCACTTCAAAGTGCAAGTCCAAAGGTATTAGTATTTGACTATATACGCTTTGTACCATGTGTCATGTTGATGACACCACTATTGATATTGATAGATTCTTTTAAAAGAAAAGGAATTGCTAAAAGAGAATCTATAAAATATTTGGCAGAAAATAATAGGTTGGAGATGTCCAACTCAGGTATATAGAAGATATACATGTTATGGATATATTCCTTGCTTGTTAAACAATGTGGTTCTTAGGTATTGGATACCGGTATTGGATACCGGATTGGTTGGTATGAAGTGTCATACAGGACAACGCAATTCATGAACTACAATGGCCTAAGTAACCAACAAGAGAATGAGTGATGATGTTCATCAAAAACAAATAAAGTGTTATTGTGTTTTTCGTTGTCATCAAACCAAGCCTTCAAGATTTGTTTAAATAATTGTTATTTTGTTCTGGTATCATGAGAACAATGGCTGTTCAAATAATTACCGTATTCCATAAAGGATGGATGGACTTTTACAAGTCTAGTTGGAGAAATCACATCCATAAACACTATTGCTAAAATGTCGCAAGACAAATGATTGAAAGATCACTTATGAAGTGACATCGCTGTTTAAATTATATTTGAAAGAAAACATGAAGAAACTCCATGTTGATGGATTTTTGGAGCCTTTGATTTTGATCAATTGATGCATGTGAGACTTTCCTCGAGATAATTGAAATTCCGTCCATAGGCCAGAGAGGAATGGATGACTAGCTTATTGGAAATTGTGCATGCTGATGTGCATAGTCCATTATGTGTAGCCATATGCGATGGATCTTTTTGCTTCATATGCTTTCTCCAAAAATTTGAGTGAATATATATGTATATTTACTTAATAAGGAAGAAGTATGAAACATTTGAAAGTTGTTCAAAGACTTTCAAGATGAAGTGGAAAATCATTGTAACAAGAAAATAAAAGAGTTTATGATTTGATCATAAAGGAAGATATCTGAGTTACAGGTTTAGTAAAACACCTAAGATTTGAGGAATTGTTCCATGATTTGTGTTTTCCCGATAAACCATAGGAGTATGGCATATTCGAGAGATGAAACCAAACCATGTTTGACATGGTAAGATCAAAGGTGTCATTTATAAAACTGCCATTATGTTTTAAGGATTGAAGCTTTAGAGACTACCGCTTTTACACTAAAAAGAGCACCATCGTGATCCATTGAAATGACACCATATGAGTTATGGTTTGGGATAAAACCTGAATTGTCTTTTCTTAAATTTTGGTATGCTATGCATAAGTAAAATGTTTACAACCAAAGTCGGATAAGCACGTCTTTGTAGGTTATCACAAAGAATTTGTTGGGAATTTCTCCATAACACTGAGGATAAAAGAGTTTGTTACTTGGAACGTCAAGTTTCTTGAGAAGGAATTTTTCGTGAAAAGTTAAGTGGGAGGACAATAGAACTTTGATAAGGTTGTTGAACCTTAGCTATATGTGCTAAGTAGCGCAGCGCCGGAAAGTGTCCCGGTGGCGGCCACAATGCTCATGGCTCTCGTGATTACAAAAGGTGTGATCTCAGAGATTAGAGTTCCTATAGAACCGTGCGGGTCGGTAAGAATCAAATAGTAAGATTTGATAAGCAGGTCGTTATTGTTTTGACAATGATGAACCGACTACATGCAAAGAAGCGATGATGGGCCCTGACTCCATAAAATGACTAGAAGTCATAGAATCCGTGATAGTATCCATACACGAGAAAACAAGTTTCTGAACTTGGAAGACCCTCCGGAAAGGCGTGAAGCCTATCGGTCGTGTTTGGATCTATAAAGAAATAGACATGGATGTTTGACATCTATGAAATAGTCGACATGTCGGAAAGAAGTTTACGGCAATGTTCAAGGAGTTTACTATGACAAGATATGATCTTTCATAGCGATATATAGTCTTGACGGATTAATGTAGCAACCACTATATATAATTTGGTATATGGTAGTTGAATAAACAAAACAAGGTTCTTCTAATAGAACAGTAACCTAGGACATGTACATGACATGGTCCGAAGGGTTTTGTTAATTCAAAGGGTGCTAAAAGGGCATGTAAACTTCAATAGTTGAAGTAAGCATAGCAGAGTTGGAATCTTCACCATGATGAAACTGTTAAAAGAGTTTAAATTCATCGGAGATGATGAAGATTCTTGCATTTGCAAGAAATTAAGTGGGAGCGCTGAGACATATTTCTAATACATTATGTAGAGGACATATTGTTGATTGGAAATGATGTATCTTGAATTGACACAAGTTAAGGATTTCATTAAAATAAGATTTCGATGAAAGACTTGGGCAAACCCGGAATATTAGGCAACAATATCTATATGGATAGATTAAGGCGCTAATATGGTTGTGCCAGACATACATATATGAGATATTTAAAGGGTTCAATATGGAAACAACAAGAAAGGTTCTTGCTGCATGGAAAGGATTGTATCAAAATTCAAGTGTTTCAACACTTGGTGAGTAAAATCACATGAAGATTTTGATCAATTATACCATGATATGTATATATCCAGAATGTCCTATGCTCTAAATGTTATGAGCATATACCAGAATGATTCATAAGATGATCATTGGACAATAGTAAAGATATTCTTATGAGCTTTGGAAGAACTAAGAATATATAATGTATAAGTGACCAATAGTTAAAGGTAGTTCATTGTAAAGTGTTACATTGATACTAGTTTTGTCACAAGATACATATTATCTTTATCTCAATTTAGACTATGGGTGGCACAATGTAATGGAAAGGATGTTCAATGATGGATTTGGACGAGTTCCAAAGTTGAGACATTGTGACGGATACTACAATAAAAGGCTAAGTATATGACTGCTATAGTAGTAGCAAAGGAGGGCATTTGTGCTAAGTAGTTTGTTATCAAACTAGGTGTGGTTCAAAGTGGGCTAATACTATGAAGATATATTGTGTGACAATAATATCAACATATTTTGAGCCGAACAAACTAAAGGTCTCACCAAAGGACCAAATCTATACAATGCCATCTCATTTGAGAATGAGTGATGCGTAGAGACGCACAGACATGCAAATACACACGGACCTGAAACTGTCAGATCCATAGATTATGTTAACCACTAGCAATAGCATATATGCAACACCAGAAAGCCATAGGTGTTCAATACGCAAAGTTTTTCAAACTAGATTATTGACTCTAGTGCAAGTGGGAGACTGAAGGGAATATGCCCGAGAGGCAATAATAAAGTGGTTATTATCTTATTCCATGTTTATGATAAATGTTTATTTTACATGCTAGAATTGTATTGATCGGAAACATCAATACATGTGTGTTTAATAAACAAAAAGGGTTCCTAGTTATGCTTCTCTTATAGACTAGCTTGTTGATTAACAAGATGATCAAGGTTTCCTAATCATGGACATTGGATGTTGTTAATAACAAGGTCACACCATTGGTGGAATGATGTGATGAACATTCATCCGAAGTATAGCATTACGATCAAAGTCATTATGTTTATATTGCTATAATATCATACAAAGTAATCTTTATCCTTAGACCATGAGATCATGTTAATTGCTAACACCGGAAGAGTATCTTGATAACATCAAACATCACATCGTAACAGGGTGACTATAAAGGTGGGTTCAGTGCTACGAAGGTGTTATGTTGAGGCTCATGGATCAAGAGTGGGATTTGTCCATCCCGATGACGGATAGATATACTGGGCCTCTCGGTGATATCACATTGAAATAGCTTGCAAGCAAGTGATGTGATCACTAGAATGTTATATCACGGGAACGAGAAAAGAGTGCATGTCGGTAACGAGATCAAACTAGGTATGGAGATACCGATGATCGAATCTCGGACATGTAATATATCGCGGGACAAAGGGATTTATTTACTAGTGTTAAAGGTTCTCACGATCACAGAAGTCATCGTTGAATGCGAGAGTCGATGGATCTCCGTGTCCCGGGCTGATTATTGATCGGAGAGGTCTCGATCATGTCTGCATTATTCGCGAACCGTAGGGTGACACACTTAAGGGATACCGACACCATTTGGAGCAAATATGTTTCAGATAAAGATTTAAGAAAGCGCTGGAATTATTTCAATAGACACCGAAACTATTTCGGGTGAAAATGCTAAAATTGGTTCTGCATGTAATATTGAAATGTTGCGGGGGTTTTATGGGAATGTTTGTTAATTAAAGTAATTAAAAAAATTCTGAATAAAAATAATAAAAGAGTTTTATTAAATGAGAGAGCATTAAATTTGGAGAAATTTAATGCATTTAAAGTGGAGACTTTAAAAGAGAATGTGAAGGGGCATTTTAATGTGGAGGGGTTACCACCACATGAATGGAGGAGGTGAAGGGTCACCCCCTCCATGCGCCGGCCATGAAGGAGGGGCACCCCCTCCTCCTATAAAAGGTCAACCCCTTCTCACTTCTCACTCACACCTCCTTGTGAAGGATCTCTCTCCCCCTCTAGTATTATTTCCCCATGGTCTCGGATTAGCGAGATACATGTTCCCGGTGGCTTTATCTGGAAAGGAGTTGTTGCTTCCGCTGCTTTGCTGGAGCGAGGGACGAAGGTTGTCGGGGTACTGGACGTGTGTGCGATCACGGATGCACCGCTGCTTTGCGGTGCTGGACTTGGTGGTGCTGGAGCTGGATCTGATGGACGTGCTGGAGCCATACCTGCTGGACTTCATCACGATCTTGAGATCGGCAAGTGTACGACTACATCAACCACGAGTTCCTACTCGTTAACAAAGCTCGTTGTCTACAAGGGTAAGTTCTCGTTGGATGTATGTCCACCCGTTTCTTTGTACCTAGTAGATAGATCTTGGAGTATAGTTCACATCGTAGGAAATTTTTTGTTTTCTATGCTACGGACCCAACACAATCTTCTTGTGGAAATAGACAATATGCTCCTTGTCATTAACATTAAAGGTCACCTTTCCTTGATTACAATTAATAATAGCTCCTGCAGTATTAAGAAAAGGTCTCCCAAGAATAATAGACATATTATCATCTTCAGGCATTTCAAGCACAACAAAATCAGTTAATATCAAGCAATTATGAGCCACTTGAACAGGTACATCCTCACATATACCAATAGGAATAGTGGTAGATTTATCAGCCATTTGCAAAGATATATCAGTTGGTATTAATGTTTCTAGTTGAAGCCTCTTATAGAGAGAGAAAGGCATAACACTAACTCCAGCTCCCAAATCACACAAAGCAGTTCTAACATAACTGTTCTTAATAGAGCAAGGGATAGTTGGAATCCCTGGGTCTCCAAGTTTCTTAGGAACCTTACCATTAAAGGAATAATTAGCAAGCAAAGTAGAAATTTCTTCATTAGGGATCTTCCTTTTATTCGAGACAATATCCTTCATATACTTTGAGTAAGGAGGCAATTTAATAGTGACGAGGGTTTAACCCATCAATGCCCATTGTTATAGACTTGGGTTTTGGAGAAGGAGGGAGCGCTGGAGACATCTATCGGCTAGCAAACAAGCACACAGGGGACTCAAGGATTTACCTAGGTTCAGGCCTCGTGGAATTATCAGAGGAATCAAAGATTACAATGGTGCACAGATGCAATCTGGCGAGGGTAGTGGAAACTAGGGTTGTGTGTGTGTCCTCCTCGCCGCCCCTCCTAGCCTTTATATAGGTAGGCTAGGTCTCGGGTAGCAGGTCGAGTCGTTTACAAGTTAGGGTTTTCCCCTTCAAACTTTCTATCTTTAGCTTCTTCTTGTTCTTCAAGCAATCGAGAGTCCATAGGTTACTCGAGTCCTTCATTTGGGCCTTGGCGACACCGTGGGCCTTTACGTATTTAGACCGTATATACCAAGCTCGAGTACCTGTAGGGTATACCCATGTCAGTAGCCCCCGAGTGTCCAGTGGAATCACAGATTCGACTGGGGACTTTTTGAAGTCTTTCGAGTGCATGAATGAGTATATTTTCGACTGCTTTGTTTGTGTCATAGGGATTGTTGATGTGCGTGCCTGATATAACCGAAGTATCGGTATCAGTTAACCACCTTAGGGTGAAACAATGCAATCTACTCGAACTCGAGTCCCCGGACTCGAATCGGGAAAAGTGCTGGTGTAATTCGACTCAAACCGTGGAGGTCTTACAGGAGTCAAATTCTAGTTATATGGGTGTGAGCACTCGACGCGTCCGTCAAGGCATATTCATCGTACCTGTAGGCACGGATATATTTCTGGTAGTGTGCAGCAAATATGTTGCCAGGCCTTATTCAGGCCTTACCTTCACGATGTAAGCGCGGCATCCGAAATTTTATCATCGTAGAGACGATTCAGGTGACCCAGGAGACGCAGTCTCTTTGTAGGGAAATGAGGCGGTGTCGCCATAAACTTCGAGTGTGGATGTTATCAACACACTGTACTTAGTACAAAGAATCATAGGGTGCGCGACCAGCGCTCCCTATGGGAGTAGCCCCCGAGTGACTGGTTGAGTCGAAGACTCAGGCAGGGACTAAAGAACTTTTGTTATAGCTGTCGTCTTTTGTTTGCTTGTTTCAGTCGAATTTGTTTCCGGCGATCCCTATGGGAGTAACCCATGTCCATAGCCGAACCGTATTTCGAGTGGTTGGGTTTGCCTGTGATTGTACATGTTCCTGTAAAAAGAAGAGAAAAAAATCATAGGGTGCCTGACCAGCGCTCCCTATGGGAGTAGCCCCCGAGTGCTTGGTGGAGTCGAAGACTCGAGCAAGGACTAAAGTAGTCGAAGTCTTCTGCTGCGTAGGTTTGATGACGTCAGACTGCGTGACCGCGTGAAGCAGCTGGAGCGTGAGTTGCCCGTGCTCCGTGGGAACGCAGATGTATGGAAGTCAAAGGCGGAGAAAGCCGCCGCCCGAGAGAAGTATCTGCTTGGCGAGGTGACGCAGCTGGGCGACCAATTCAAGTGTTAGTTTGCTTGCTCTTATCTTTCCCTTGTAGTCACTCGCGATTGTGCGTTGTACTTATGCTGCTGTTTGCTGCTTCGTGTAGTTGTCAGCGCGCGTCATCCGCAGGATGAGAAGGATAGAATTGCCATTCGTATGCATGATCTTACCCAGGAGCAACTTCAAGAGAGTGGATACTTCTGGGTAGATCATGATCGTGCGATCAGACCGGCGACCTCGCAGGATCGCTGTCATGAAAGTGCTGCACTTTCTGAAGAAGTCGCAGTCTTGTTTGAAGAACATTTATCGGACGATGTTCCCGCTGGATGTTACTCCGTCAAGCCTGCTGGCCCTCCTTGCCAAGTTTCAAGACCTGACCACGGTTCGCGAGTGCGCGAGTCAACAGTTGGTGGCTGGTGCCAAGGCTGCTCTATCGTTGGTGCGACTGCACAGGCCTGACGTAGATGTTGCAGCAATTGCGGCTGGGCCGCGCCACTAGGTGGTCTCGAATATGGTGCCACACTACCAGGCTGTGGATCGCCCAGCAGAAGAGATCGTCGACTTCTTTGAGGAACAAACCAACATTCTCTTTCTGCAGTAGTAGCTTAGTTTGTATCCTGCACATAAGTGTACCCGTGTTGTAAAGTTCGTATAAATGTTGTATATAATTTATTGTCGAATATGTATAAAGAGCTTTGTTAGCATGAAGTGTGTTGCACTATGCGAGTCCTTGTCGTTAGCCTGGCCACGCTCTTATCTCATACCCTTGTCAACCTGTCAGGTGTGTTGCAGCTGGGTTGATGTTGTGTCAAGGGTTTCGATTCATGTGCCAGCTACTCAGGATGTCGCATTTTGGTTCATAGAACATATGTATATAGGGTGGCGCAGCCCCCGAGTAGATAAATTGGAAAAATAAAGGAGAGCACAAATTTTTTGGGGCACTTAGCTTTATTTATTCGAAGGACAGTACAAAGTACAATGTGTGGCTAAGTAGCCTTGGCTGAGTGCATTATTTGTGATCTAAAAGTAAAAGTAACTAAGGGTAGAGGCGTCGCAGTTGTGCGACGTTCCAAGGGTTAGAGTATGCGACTCCTGTCTCTTAATCTTGAAGGCGATATGCGCCACCTGGGATTACTTCTGTAATCACGTATGGTCCTTCCCAGGGGGACTCGAGCTTGAGATGTCCCTGATGCTTCAGTCGCAGGACTAGGTCGCCTTCGACGAAGGATCTGGGGCGTAGCCTCCTACTATGGTAGTTACGCAAGTTCTGCTGGTAGATCATTGATCTTTCCGCGGTGATTTCTCTTGCCTCGTCAAGGAGGTCGACAGAGTCTTCGAGTGCGAGGGATGACTCTTGTTCACTGTAAGCGACTATGCGTGGCGCCTTGTACCATACCTCGGCGGGTAGTACTGCCTCGCCTCCGTGCACTATAAAGAATGGCGTGTAGCCCGTGGCACTGTTTGGAGTTGTGCGTAGGCTCCAGAGTACAGATTGCAGTTCGTCTGGCCAGCAACCCGCAGCTTGTTCGAGTGGCCGGAGGAGTCGCTTCTTGATGCCGCCACAGACGAGCCCGTTTGCTTTTTCCACCTGACCGTTGGTCTATGGATGTGCTACAGAGGCGTAGCTGATGTTGATCCCCAGATTCTCGCAGAATTCTTTGAACTCCTTGGATGTGAAGTTCGTCCCATTGTCGGTGATGATGTTGTGCGGTACTCCGAAGTGGTAGACGATGGATTCGAAGAACTAGACTGCGCTATGTCCTGATTGGTTGGTCATTGGCATGGCCTCAATCCACTTGGTGAATTTGTCGACTGCGACCAAGAGGTAGACGTAGCCTCCTCGTGAGGACCTTGGGAGTTTGCCAACCATGTCGAGTCCCCATTGCGCGAAGGGCCAGGCCAATGGAATTGGCTGGAGCTCTACGCCCGGTGCGTGCGGCTTGTCCGTGAATCGTTGGCAAGCGTTGCATTTTTGGACGATGTCCTTGGCATCACGCATGGCCGTAGGCCAATAGAATCCAGCTCGTAGAGCTTTGGCGACGAGGGCGCGACTGCCGGCGTGGTGCCCGCAGGTCCCCTCATGGATGTCGAGGAGAACAGCTCTTCCATCGGCCGTGGAGACGCATCGCTGGAGTACTCCTGTGATGCTGCGTTTATATAGTTCTCCGTTGATAACAACAAATGCCTTGGATCACCGTGCGATGTGCCGTGCATCCGTTGGGTCGTCCGGGAGCCTTTTGCTGAGGAGGTACGTGATGTACGGTTGCGTCCAAGATTACTCAATCATCATGACCCTCATTGGTCCCTTGAGTCCTGTGTCCAACTCAAAGTCATCGAGTGCCATTGACTCATTGGGTGGCGTAGCCCCCGAGTCCGTTGCTGTGCTTGTTTTCTTCTCTGCGTCCTTTGGCTTGATGGAGCGTTCGCAGATGCGCTCGCGAAATACCCCGGGTGGTATGGGGGCACAGGTAGAGCCTATGTTGGCGAGTGCGTCCGCCTCTTCGTTGCTTTCGTGACCTACGTGCTGTAGCTCGCAACCATCGAAATCTCCCTCGAGTGTGTCGTAGAGGTCGCGATACGTGATCATGTTGTCATTCAGTGCGTCACACTCATGCATTGTTTGGTTGACGACCAACTTGGAGTCGTCGTACATGATGAGCCGCTTGGCGCGTCTCGTCCACGACGCTGGACCAGCTCCACTCGTTTCCAAGCTACTTCCTTCGGTCGCATCGCCGCCGCACAATGGGGAAGAAGGGAGGTGCTGCGGACGATTCCGTGGCCACCGCTGCTACGGCAAAGAAGAAAGGCAGCTCCGCCGCTGCGGGCACCAGCACCGCTGCCGGCGGGAACAAGAAGGGCACGGGCACCCGCGTCACGAATGGCGCGTGGCGTCCCTCCATCATCAAGTCATCGGATCTCTGTCTTCTTTGCCAAGACGGAGTGCTGTCCGACGCAGTCGCCGACGCGGGCGTCCCCGGCAGTGAGACAATTCCTGCTCCTCCCGCTGGTTTTCGAGTGATGTTTTTGGCATTCATCATTCGTGGTCTCTCCTTGCCCCTTCACCCTCTTTTTAGGGGCATCCTTTGTTTATATGGGCTTCAGCTCCATCAGCTGTCCCCGAACTCTATCCTCCATATCTCTTGCTTCATTACCCTCTGCGAGTGCTGGCTCGGAATCGAGCCACACTTCGGCCTCTTCAAACGCCTCTTCAAGCTGAAGCGCCAATCTACTTCTGGCTCCTTAGTGTACGATGTAGGTGGTTGCGAAATTCACGTCGACCCATCCGCCACCTATTTCGACATTAAGCTCACAGCGTCCATCCAAGGGTAGAGGGATAGGTGGTTCTACATCCGCGATGAGAAGGCTGACGGGGAGCACTTCGGACTCGCGCCTTTCGATCCGGCGACGCCGTGCACGAGGAGGCGCTCCTGGAAAAATGTAGTCATGCCTGGCGAGTCTGCGGAGACAGATGTGCTGTACGAGCGTGTCTGCGACCTCGAGAATCGCATCGACAAAGAAGAGGGAGGCTGCGCTGTCATTCGCACCTGGCTATGCCATCGCATCCAGCCCCTGCAGGCCAGAGTCCACCCCATGTTTCAGTGGACTGGCGCTGACGATGCCACTCGCATGTCTGCCGATGGCATGTCCGTGAGTAAGCTGGACAAAATGGTTCGGCTGGTCACCATGTACACCATCAAGGATGTGCTCCCAATGAGCCAGTTGTTCCTCCATTTGATGCTACTAATCCTCCTCCCGAGGTATAGTTGTGCTACGCAGTAGCTTAGTTTGTCGATTGCTTCTCTGCTATTTTCTTGTCTTTGTGCTAATGTTGTTGTCTGTATGTAGGATTGGGCGGTGTCATCTTGTATGCCCCCTCTTCCTGATGGGATTATCCCTCATGAAGCCTTGGAAGAGGATGAGTCAGAGTCGACCGTCCCATCTGATGTTGAGGAGGAAGCCCCCGAGTCCGGTAGTCCGGATACTCACAAGCATTCGCGCAGCGAGGATTCCGATGTGTCGTCTCCTTCGACTCTGGAAGGTGCAGGTGTTGGTGCGGAGTCGCCAATCCCTGCTGTTCCTGTGAGCGTCGTGGCACCATCCTCTCGCAAGAAGATGTGATTGCCCAAGGAGTCCTCGTCAGAGTCGAAGGAGGCCACTTTTGACTTTGACAAGTTTGATTGGTAAGTTTTCTAGTTTACTTGTTCTTCTCTATTTTTGCCCCTTTTGGTTCGTCTCTGGATTTTTGTCTTGTTCTTGATGTTGATTTTGTCTTTGCAGTCAAGAGGCGTCATCATCTTCTGGTGACGTCCAATTTTTGAAAGAATCAGTAGTCGCAACCTCAAGGGCCAAGAAAGAGGTCGAGCATGCTCCTTCCCCTCCATTGGCGGCCCACTCTGGGCACAACTCTTCTAGTTCTCCTCATGCAGGGGAGCATCGAATGGTTGCCCGGATGACGGTACAGCAGACATCTTCGGATTCATTGGAGGATCATGTAAGTGTAGATTTTCTTCTTTTAATGTTGCAGTCGATGTTATCTATTGCTTCTGCTGATTCTTTGTTGTGCGATAGCTCCTTGTGAAGGAAGCCGCGCACTTGGCGGAGCAAGTGCTTGTGATGGGCCGCCAACATGCGATGCTGGAGACGCGTCATCGCGTGGTTGAGAGTGAGTGTCCTGCACTTCTTCTTCTTCTTCTCCTTTCATATAGTCGACTGATAGTCAAACCTTTTTGCTTTGCAGCTGAACATAATGCCCTCCTGTGCGACGCTGCCACCATGGAGAAAACTCTCGCCGCGGCTGTGAAGGGGCGTGACAAGGCGCAAAGGCGCGAAGAGGATCTTCGTGCTTCCATTGCATCCAGGGAGAAGTTGTTCAAAGAACAACTTTTCTCGATTGCCAAAGCCCTCTCAGGTACCTTGTTTGGATATCATTGTTGTTCTCTGTTTGTTGTTTTGCCGTTGACGTAGATGTTTGATATTCATGTGTTGGTTTGTGTGCAGATGCTAGCAGTTTGAGCTTCGATCCTCAGGCCCTCCGCCGCGATGACGCTTTGGCGGGTGCGCTTTCGGCAGTCGAGGACCGCAACATCGCCGTTCAAGATACGCTCTCCAAGGCCAAGGGCGTTCTCAATCGCCTCCAGGAGGAGCTGATGCCCAAGGCTGAGCTAATCGAGAACATGGGCGAGCTGGTGGAGTCTTTCGCTGGGGGTGTTCCTTCCAGCTTCAATAACTCACTCCACGCGGCTGGCACGTCCATGTAACTTGCCATGGTGCAGGCCCACGGAGTCACGATTGATCCTGCCGCTGTGTTGAAGGCGATGCCTGTTTGCGTGGACGGCCAGCAGGTAGTCTTCGCTCCTTTCGTGACTGCCTGTGGTAAATATGGGCCGCATCTGATAAACACGACCATGAAGTATTCTGAGGAGCTGCAGCGTGCCAAGAAGGCGGCAAAGGCTGCAGCATCAGGGGCTGGCGGAAAGTCAGTGGCATCTGACACTGCCACGGACTCGATGAAGCCCCTGAAGCCGTCGAAGTCGAAGAAGCCAATCGCTCCTTAGTAGCATTGTAATAGTTAACTAGTTTATGTCCTTTGTTAAGAACATGCCTGCTGGCGAGTGTATCTGCTGATACTTTTGCTAGTCTTGAATGCACTTGAATCTTTTGTCTTTGTGTTGATTTGGTCATCTTATTTGTTTCTATCTTGGCTTGTGGTAGGGTACATCGAGTGATCCTTTGAGGGAAACTCAGGACTCGCCGCCTCTTGATGATACTTTGGCACCGCCGCGCTCCAGGGTAGATGAGCTGTCGCTGCTTTCGCGACTACGTGACCGCATGAAGCAGCTGGAGTGTGAGTTGCCCGTGCTCCGTGGGAACGCAGATGTATGGAAGTCAAAGGCGGAGAAAGCCGCCGCCCGAGAGCAGTATCTTCTTGGCGAGGTGACGTAGCTGGGCGACCAATTCAAGTTTTAGTTTGCTTGCTCTTATCTTTCCCTTGTAGTCACTCGCGATTGTGCGCTATACTTACGCCGCTGTTTGCTGCTTCGTGTAGTTGTCAGCGCGCGTCATCCGCAGGATGAGAAGGATAGAATTGCCATTCGTATGCATGATCTTACCCAGGAGCAACTTCAAGAGAGTGGATACTTCTGGGTAGATCATGATCGTCTTGACTATTTGGCGACCCAGGATCGCTGTGATGCGTGACTTTCTGAAGAAGTCGCAGTCTTGTTTGAAGAACATTTATCGGACGATGTTTCCGCTGGATGTTACTCCGTCAAGCCTGCTGGCCCTCCTTGCCAAGTTTCAAGACCTGACCACTGTTCGCGAGTGCGTGAGGCAACAGTTGGTGGCTGGTGCCAAGGCTGCTCTATCGTTGGTGCGACTGCACAGGCCTGACGTAGATGTTGCAGCAATTGCGGCTGGGCCGCCTGCGCCACTAGCAGGGTCTGCCTGGAATATGGTGCCACACTACCAGGCTGTGGATCGCCCAGCAGAAGAGATCATCGACTTCTTTGAGGAACAAACCAACGTTCTGTTGCTGTAGTAGTAGCTTAGTTTGTCTCCTGCACATAAGTGTACCCGTGTTGTAAAGTTCGTATAAATGTTGTATATAATTTATTGTCGAATATGTATAAAGAGCTTTGTTAGCATGAAGTGCGTTGCACTATGCGAGTCCTTTTCGTTAGCCTGGCCATGCTCTTATCTCAGTCCCTTGTCAACCTGTCAGGTGCGTTGCAGCTGGGTTGATGTTGTGTCAAGGGTTTCGATTGATGTGCCAGCTACTCAGGATGTCGCGTTTTGGTTCATAGAACAGATGTATATAGGGTGGTGCTGCCCCCGAGTAGATAAATTGGAAAAATAAAGGAGAGCACAGATTTTTTGGGGCACTTAGCTTTATTTATTCGAAGGACAGTACGAAGTACAATGTGTGGCTAAGTATCCTTGGCTGAGTGCCGTATTTGTGATCTAAAGTAAAAGCAACTAAGGGTAGAGGCGTCGCAGTTGTGCGACGTTGCAAGGGTTGGAGTATGCGACTCCTGTCTCTAAATCTTGAAGGCGATAGGAGCCACCTGGCATTACTTCTGTAATCACGTATGGTCCTTCCTAGGGGGACTCGAGCTTGAGATGTCCCTGATGCTTCAGTCGCAGGACCAGGTTGCCTTCGACGAAGGATCTGGGGCGTAGCCTCCTACTGTGGTAGTTGCGCAGGTTCTGCTGGTAGATCATTGATCTTTCCACGGCGATTTCTCTTGCCTCGTCAAGGAGGTCGACGGAGTCTTCGAGTGCGAGGGATGACTCTTGTTTGCTGTAAGCGACTACGCATGGCGCCTTGTACCGTACCTCGGAGGGTAGCACTGCCTCGGCTCCGTGCACCATAAAGAATGGCGTGTAGCCCGTGGCACTGTTTGGAGTTGTGCGTAGGCTCCAGAGTACGGATTGCAGTTTGTCTGGCCAGCAACCCGCGGCTTGTTCGAGTGGCCGGAGGAGTCGCTTCTTGATGCTGCCGCAGACGAGCCCGTTTGCTTTTTCCACCTGACCGTTGGTCTGTGGATGTGCTACCGAGGCGTAGCTGATGTTGATCCCCAGATTCTCGCAGAATTCTTGGAACTCCTTGGATGTGAAGTTCGTCCCATTGTCGGTGATGATGCCGTGTGGTTCTCCGAAGCGGTAGACGATGGATTCGAGGAACTTGACTGCGCTATGTCCTGATTGGTTGGTCATTGGCATGGCCTCAATCCACTTGGTGAATTTATCGACTGCGACCAAGAGGTAGACGTAGCCCCCTCGTGAGGACCTTGGGAGTTTGCCAACCATGTCGAGTCCCCATTGCGCGAAGGGCCAGGCCAATGGAATTGGCCGGAGCTCTGCGCCCAGTGCGTGCGGCTTGTCCGCGAATCGTTGGCAAGCATTGCATTTTTGGACGATGTCCTTGGCATCACGCATGGCCGTAGGCCAATAGAATCCAGCTCATCGAGCTTTGGCGATGAGGCCGCGACTGCCGGCGTGGTGCCCGCAGGTCCCCTCATGGATGTCGAGGAGAACAACTCTTCCATCGGCCGTGGGGACGCATCACTGGAGTACTCCTGTGATGCTGCGTTTATACAGTTCGCCGTTGATAACAGCAAATGCCTTGGATCGCCGCGTGATGTGCCGTGCATCCGTTGGGTCGTCCGGGAGCCTTTTGCTGAGGAGGTACGTGATGTACGGTTGCGTCCAGGATTGATCAATCATCATGACGCTCATTGGTCCCTCAAGTCTTGTGTCCAACTCCAAGTCATCGAGTGCCATTGACTCATTGGGTGGCGTAGCCCCCGAGTCCGTTGCTACGCTTGTTTTCTTCTCTGCGGACTTTGGCTTGATGGAGCGTTCGCAGATGCGCTCGCGAAATACCCCAGGTGGTATGGGGGCACAGGTAGAGCCTATGTTGGCGAGTGCGTCCGCCTCTTCGTTGCTTTCACAACCTACGTGCCGCAGCTCGCAACCGTCAAAGTCTCCCTCGAGTGTGTCATAGAGGTCGCAGTACGCGATCATGTTGTCATTCAGTGCGTCGCACTCATGCATTGTTTGGTTGACGACCAGCTTGGAGTCGCTGTATATGATGAGCCTCTTGGCGCCGCAGGCTTTTGCCATCGTCATCCCGTGCAACAGGGCCTCGTATTCAGCCTCGTTGTTGGAGGCTGTGAACTGCATTTGCAGGATATACTTCAACTTGTCCCCTTGAGGTGATGTCAGTATGACACCTGCACCTGCTCCGTCCTTCCGTTTGGACCCATCGAAGTGCATTGTCTAGAGGTAGGACATATCTGGTTTGTCCGGGAGCTGGTTCTCCATCTAGTGCACGAGGAAGTCAGGGAGAACTTGCGACTTGATTGCGTCGCGCTTTTCGTATGTGATGTCTCGTGGAGACAATTCTATTCCCCAATGCGCGACTCGTCCCGTGGCGTCGGGGTTATTGAGGATATGTCCCAACGGGGCATCGTTGACCACCACGATTGGGTGTTCCTGGAAGTAATGGCGCAGTCGCCAGGCGGTCATGAAGACACCATACGCCAGTTTCTGGTAGTGCGGGTACCGCTGTTTTGTTGGCATGAGGACCTCACTGAGGTAGTATACTGGGCGTTGTACCCCGTGGACCTTATTTTCCTCGGCTCGCTCGACAACAAGCACTGTGCTGACCACTTGGTTGGTGGCGGAGATATATAGCAACAGTGGCTCCCTTTCTCGTGGGGTCACCAGTACTGGTGAAGTGGATAGCAGGCGCTTGAGGTCTTCGAATGCTTCTTGTGCTTCATTGGTCCACTCGAATTTTTCAGCTTTGCGGAGGAGCTGGTAGAAGGGCAGCGCCTTTTCACCCATCCGACTGAGGGCCGCGATTCGCCTAGCCAGCTGCTGAACGCCCCTTATGTTTTTCGGCTTCTCCATGGCCAGTATGGCTTTTATTTTCTTTGGGTTTGCCTCGATTCCCCTCGCGGAGATGAGGTACCCGAGTAGTTGCCCAGATGGCACGCCGAAGGCGCATTTGTCCGGATTGAGCTTGATCCGGTAGCGGTCGAGGTTGGCGAAGGTTTCGCGCAAATCGTCGATTAGGGAGGCTTCCTCCTTGGTCTTGATTACTATGTCGTCGACATAGACTTGCATGTTGCGACCCAGTTGTTCCTTGAGGCAAGCCTGCATGCACCGCTGGTAGGTGGCTCCCGCGTTTTTTAGCACGAAGGGCATTGTGTTGTAGCAGAACACACCAAAGGGTGTTGTAAACGCTGTTTTCTCTTGATCCTCCTCCTTCATTCGAATCTGATTATAGCCTGAGTAGGCGTCGAGGAATGAGAGGCGCTCGCATCCTGCGGTGGAATTGATGATCTGGTCGATGCGCGGCAACGGGAAGTGATCCTTTGGGCAGTGCTTATTCAGAGAGGTGATGTCCACGCACATCCATAGGATATCCGTGTCCTTTTTTGGTACCAACACCGTGTTGGCGAGCCAAGTGCTTTCCTTGATCTCGCGTATGAATTTGGCGTCGAGGAGTCTGTTGATCTCCATTCCAACTGCTTGCGCTCGTGGCTCAGACAATCGCCGAATTGTTTGCTTGACTGGCCTTGCGTCGGGGTTGACGTTGAGTGCGTGCTCGGCGAATTCCCTGGGAACTCCTGGCATGTCCGCAGGACACCAGGCGAAAATTTCCCAGTGCTCACGGAGGAATTCGACGAGCGTGAGTTCCTATGCGGGACTCAAGTTGTTGGCGATGAGGGTCGTCTTGGCGGGATCCGATGGGTGGACCTGCACTTTCTTTGTGTGCACCGATGAGTCGAAGGATAGATTAGGCGAACTTGGCCGGCTCAGGGGAGGCAGACTGTTGTCTGTCGACCCCTTTAGTCTCACAAGTTCTTCTTGCATGCCGAAGGACTGGGAAATTCTATTGAATTCCCTGTCGCAACTGTCAGATCTCTCGAAGTTCCCGTTGATCGTGATGACGCCATTGGGACCTGGCATTTTCATCTGCAGGTAGGCATAGTGTGGTACTGCCATGAACATAGCAAACACGATTCGTCTAAGGATGCAATGGTACTGTAAAGGCCAGTCGACGACCTCGAAGTCGATGCGCTCATGCCGAAAGTTTTTCGGCGTGCCGAAGATAACGTGTAGGTTGATTTTGCCCAAGGGATATACGCCTTTTCCTGGGACGATTCGATGGAATGTTGTGTCTGAAGCCTCTAGGCAAGTCAGAGGGATCCTCATTACTCGCAAGGTACTCGCGAATATAAGGTTGATGCCGCTTCCGCCATCCATGAAGACGTGGCTCATGTCGAAGCCTCCTATTTGCGCCTCGAGTACGAGGAGACAATGGCCTGGACGAGGTACTTGAGGCGGGTGGTCGCGTTTGTCGAAGGTAATGCATGACTCGCTTCCACTAAGGTTGTCAGTGGTAGATGGTGGCGAGTGTGTGGCCAAGTTGACTTGGCGAGTGATGGCCTTCTGCACCCGATTGGAGGGGCGTCCTTTTTGGATCATCATGGTACTGATGGCCCTTGGGTAGGGTTCGCCTCCCTGGTGCTGGTCTGGTGCAGCTGCGTTTGGGGGCATTCCAGGTGGTGGTGGCGGAGCGCCATGTGCCACGGCGCCTGGAGCGGCTCCGCAGCCTCTTTCGACTGTGTTGCGGTTCATCCGAGCTAATCCCTTGTGTAGTTTGAGGAACTCGCGGCAGTCTTTGAGGAGGTGGCTGGACTTCTTCTTCCCATCATGCTTGTCGATGTAGAAGTGCACCGTACATGGCCCGGACAGTTTGTCTTCAATGGATGTTGCGGGTGCTTCGTCACAATCGCGGCGTTGCCACACTTGCGTGGTCTTCCCGGAGTCGCGGTATCCACCGTTACGGTATCCGCTGTTGTGGTTGTCGTCGCGTCTGTCGGCGTAGCCAACTGTGACCATGTTGATGTCGTCGCGGTCATCGTAGATGCGCATACGGCGTTTGCTTCGGCGGTCGCGTCTTCGCTCGAGTTCTGCCTCCTCGTCAGAGTGAACGCGATTTTTCACCGAATCTTCTCCATCAGCCCACCGATTCGCGATTTCCATCAAGTGGTCAATGGTCTTGGGCTTCGAGTGGCCCGGCTCCTCCCTGAGCTCTATGCGGCGGACGCCGCCGTTGAATGCATCAGTCGCGTGATCCTCTGAGATGTTTTCTGCGGAGTTCTTGATGATGGACCACCTTTGGATGTAGGAGCGTAGCGATTCGCCTGATCTTTGCTGGCAGCATCTTAGCTCCTCGATTGATGCTGGCCGCTTGTATGTGCCCTTAAAGTTGCGCACGAAGCTGTAAACCAGCTCATCCCAGCTGCGAATGGATCCGCGTGGGAGGTTGTTGAGCCATGCTCGGGCGGCGCCCTACAGCTATAGCTGTAAGCATTGCATGGCTATGCTTCGACTGCCTCCGTGGAGTCTGACGGAGGAGATGTGATCCTCCAGCCAGATCTTTGGGTCCTGTAGACCATCAAACTTCGGGTTCTCTGATGGGAGTTTGAACCCCTTAGGCATTCGCTTTTGCCTAATGGATCTGCTGAAGCATCTGGAGCCATAGAGCTCCACATCTTCCTCTTCCGAGTCAGTCGACCGAGCATGTCACGCCCTTGATTTGTCAATCTTGCGTTGCGTGAGGTCGTCGCATGCATCATAGTCGCGGTCGTGTCGTTGTGAGCAGCGACGTCGAGACAGATCATGACTGTCGTCGCTGGACGAGGGCGAGGAGTAGCGCTTTGCTAGCGCTTTGCCCTTTTTCGGCTCTAGTGTTGGCTTCTTGTCGAGGGCGGCCTCGATTAACCCCAAGCCCGCGATCGTAGATTGGTGCATGGCGGCTCAGGATCTCCAGCCGGCGGCTGGTTGTTAAGGAGGTACATGGTGGCCGCTGTCACTGCAGCCTGCGGCGTCTTGGGCACCACATTGCCCCGTGTGTCGACTGTCATAAAGCTGAAGTCGAGGACTTTTGCAGCTTCTATGTGTTCTTGCTCGGTGAGATGGGCCATCCGAGATTGCCTCTTCTTGGCGAGGTACTCGTTGCCCTTTGAGGAGGATCCTCCGTGGGAGGAGAGCCCAGCACGACAAAGGCTCGACTCATCTGCTGCCTTTTCACGCGCCTCGAGTTGCGCAATTGTTTGTACTTGGCGCTTGAATTCTTCCTTCAGGAGCCAGTGATAGCCCATCAACAGTTCTTGCGGGGATCCGAAGGGTAGAGGAGCACCTCGTAGGGCCTCGTGGCAGCGAGCCCATTCTTGTTCGTTGAGCCTGATCACGACGCGTTCGCCGGTTTGCTCGTTTAATATGGTCGGCGGTTCGACTGCTCGTCCATTATCAACGGGGGTGCGATTGCCACTGTTGCCGCAGTTGCCTCCATTGCCACCGTTGCTGCCATTAGGCGGGTCGGTTCCGTTACCGCGATTACCACCGTTGTCGCGGTTGGCAGAGGTATCGCCTGCGTTGATGACAGCGCACATGAAGTGATTGGGGAAGCTGCTGCTTCCACAACTCTCAGATCTGGAACCGTAGGTCCCATCTTCAGTGGCCAGATCGCTACGTCAGCCGACATGTGTTCTCGACTGTTGTCGGGGTGTTGAGTTCACTGAGGGTGCCGATCGATGGAGGGAACCATGATGCTGGGGCAATCGACGGTGCCGTCGGCTGATCAGGCATGCGAAGCGTGCCCATCTGACCGACTTGGAAGCGGAAGCTCCCTATCGCCAGGCTGATTCCGTCACCCACAGACTCGAAGGCCGGACGAGTGGCCGGCGTGTGGACGGTGAAGTCGAACGCGCCGAAGAGCTGGCAGATCTCCGCTGTTGCGGAGTTGTAGATTGCGGTTGATGGGGCCGAAGAAGCCGCAACATCATCACTCCCAATTCCCATAGACGGCGCCAATTGACGAGGGTTTAACTCATCAATGCCCATTGTTATGGACTTGGGTTTTGGAGAAGGAGGGAGCACTGGAGACATCTATCGGCTAGCAAACAAGCACACAGGGGACTCAAGGATTTGCCCAGATTCAGGCCTCGTAGAGGTCCCTACTCCTACTTGTCTGCTTGTGGAATTATCAGAGGAATCGAAGATTACAATGGTGCGCAGATGCAATCTGGTGAGGGTTGTGGAAACTAGGGTTGTGTGTGTGTCCTCCTCGCCGCCCCCTCCTAGCCTTTATATAGGTAGGCTAGGTCTCGGGTAGCAGGTCGAGTTGGTTACAAGTTAGGGTTTTCCCCTTCAAACTTTCTATCTTTAGCTTCTTCTTGTTCTTCAAGCAATCGAGAGTTCGTAGGTTACTCGAGTCCTTCATTTGGGCCTTGGCGACACCGTGGGCCTTTACGTATTTAGACCGTATATACCAAGCTTGAGTACTTGTAGGGTATACCCATGTCAAATAGCATTAGTCAAAGGAATTTGCAGGAATAAAGGTTTCATCCACTCACAAAACTTATTATAGTGTTCATCTTCCTTTGACTTGTGTTTCTTATCAGGGAAAGGCATAGGTTTTTGGACCCAAGGTTCTCTTTCACTACCATGTTTCTTAGAAATGAAATCTTCTTTAGTGTATTTAGTATTCTTAGTGTGGTTTTCAGGTTCTTCTTCAACTTTTTCTTCATTAGGAACTTCATTTTCTTCATTACCACTTTCAGTTTCAGCATGATATACTATTAGGATCTATAGCAGGTTCAGAGGGTTCTACAACAGTTTTATGTTTCTTTTTTCCTTTTCTTACAAGTAGAGCCACTATTTTCAGCTTGTTGAGAATCTTGCTCAATTCTTTTGGGATGCCCCTCAGGATATAGAGGATCCTGGGTAGCAGCACCACTTCTAGTTCTAATTTCATAAGCATGTTTTTGTTTAGCAGCATTAACTAGCAAGTCTTTTTGCACATTAACGAGTTGATCTATTTGCATTTGAACCATTTGAAAGTGTTTAACAATCATTTTAACATCATTAGAGGTTCTTTCCATAATATCTTTCAACTCAACAATAGCTCTAGTGTTTTCCATTAGATGATTTTGCACCCTTTTATTAAAATTATCTTGCTTAATAATAAAGATATCGAATTCTTCTAGGCATTTATCAGGAGGTTTAGAGTAAGGGATATCACCTTCATCAAAGTGTTGGAGAGAGTGTACCTCAATAGTGGATGAATAGGGAATTGGCTTACATAATTCTTCTATAGGAGGTAAATTCTTGACATCTGCAGCTTTAATTCCCTTCTCCTTAAGACATTTCTTAGCTTCCTTCATCACTTCATCATTTACTTCAATAACTCCCCTCTTCTTTGATGTTGGAATAGGCACTGGTATAGTAGGTTCAGGTACAATTACTTCAGGTATATCTTGTTCAGGAGGAGTCCAATCTTCATAATTCTTACTTATTTTAGCCATTAATTCCTCAGCTTCCTTAGGAGTCCTATTCCTGAAAACACAATCATCACAACTATCTAGGTATGTCCTAGATTCTTCAGTTAGTCCATTATAAAATATATCAAGAAGCTCATTCTTAGGTAATGGACTTCCAGCCTGTGCATGAATCAAAGCACAAAACCTCGCCCAAGATTCTGGCAATACCTCTTTTTCTCCCTGTTTAAAATCAAAAACTTCCTGCAAAATAGCATGTCTAGCACTAGGAGGAAAATATCTACAGGAAAGTACTAATCAAGCAATCAGGGCTATCAATAGATCCAGGAGGTAAATTACTAAACCAAGTTTTAGCTTCTCCTTTTAGTGTAAAGGGGAAAATCTTAGCAACAAAGTAAGTTCGCATCTTAATATCATCAGAAAACAAGCCACTCATGGTAGAAAGTTCATTCATATGTGCTACCGCACTTTCATTCTTAGTCCCACAAAAAGGTTCTTTCTCAACAATAGCTATGTAAGATAGATTGAGAGAGAAATCATAATCTTTATCTATAATGTTTATGGGAGAAGCAGCAAACTTAGCAATAGGAGACAATTTGGGTCCAATAGTACGCCTCTCAAGGAGACTCTTAGCAATGCTCCTATCATGGGTGTTTTTACATTCTTTAATAAATTCATCGGTCATCTCAACATAACCATCTTCAATATCATAACTCTCACTAGACTCAGGTGGACTAACAGGTGTGATAGTGTCTTCATTAGGAGTTTCAGTATTTCCAGCTATAGTTCTAGCAATCGTAGCATCTAGGAAAGGACCTAATGAACCACTCTTATCAAGCACAGTAGAAGCAGCATCATAAGCATCAGAAGTTTCAGATTCAGCAGTAGTAGCAATGTGTGTAGCATGTGTATGTGGTGGTGTAACGAGCTTACTCATAACATAGGGTGAATCAAGAGCAATAGAGGTGTTCAGAACCATACCTCTTCTTGTAGTGGATGGTAAAATAGGAACCTTGCCATCACGAGACTTACCCATGATGGATGGATAGCAGCGAACAATAGAGAATCCAAGTGAACTTGATAAATAAAGCTATGCTCCCCAGCAACGGCGCCAGAAAATAGTCTTGATGACCCACAAGTATAGGGGGTGTATCGCAGTATTTTCAAGGGAAGTGAAACCCAATTTATTGATTCGACACAAGGGGAGCCAAAGAATATTTATAAGCCTTAACAACTGAGTTGTCAATTCAGCTGCACCTAGAAACAATCTTGCTCACAGCAGTTTATCAGTAGCAACAGTTTTGTAGTAGGAATAGTAAAGTAACAGCAGTAGTAAAGTAAAGACAACAGTAACAATAGTAGTAAACAGTGGGATTCGAGTGCGGTAGGCATAGGGATGGATGGACGAGCGTTGCATGGACAGGACAATTCACATAGCAATTAGAACATAGGACAATTGTAGATAAATAAGGTAAAGCATCCAAGTACTAGATAATCCTAGGCATGTGTTCCATATATAGTCATACGTGCTCACAATGAGAACTTGCACAACATCTTTTGTCCTTCCAGCCCGTTTGCAGTGGGGCCTCAAGGGAACTACTAGCAATTAAGGTGCTCCTTTTAATAGAGCAAAGAGCAAAGCATTAACACTCCGTGAACACATGTGATCCTCACATCAAAGCCATTCCCTCCGGTTATCCTAATTTCTGTTACTTCGAGGCCATTGGTTCCGGACAACAACGTGTGTATACAACTTGCAGATAGGACCAAAAACAATACTATCATAATGAATCAATAACATGTTCAGATCTGAAATCATGGCACTCGGGCCCTAGTGACAAGCATTAAGCATAACAAGTCGCAACAAAGTCATAAAGCACTAATAGAAGATACTAGGCACCATGCCCTAACAATCTGATGCCATTACATGAACTATCTCATCCAATCCCTACCATCCCCATAGCCTACAATGGGGGATTACTCACTCATAGATGGGGAAACATGGATGGTCGATGGAGAAGCGATGGTGATGATGATGGCGATGATCTCCTCAATTCCCGTCCGACAGGTGCGAGCGGAGTTTCGGTGTTGTTTAAATAGAATCTGGTGGTGGCGGCGGAGCGGAACTCCTTCTGGAAAAATGTCGAAACCCCCTGAGTTTTAGGTCAGAAGGCAACTTATAGGCGAAGAGGGAGACCGAGGGGTGCACAGGCGGACCACCCTGGCGCCTGGCTTTCTCGCTGCCAGTGGTGTGGCCCAGGCTCACCCCCCTCTGCTCAGATTCTCGAGGGTCTTACGTGAAATAGGATTTTTGGCATATTTTCCGGGATTTTTCCTGATAGTTGATTTTCTGCACAAAAAGTAAACACCAGGGCAATTCTGCTGAAAACTGCGTCAGTCCGCGTTAGTTGCATCCAAATCACACAAGTTTAGACGAGAAACAATAGCAAAAGTGTTCGGGAAAGTAGATACATTTTGGACGTATCATATGTTGCCATGTGTTTATTTGCATTACAAATATCCGACACTTGCTGAGCAACAAGATCCGAATCTCCGTAACACATCAAACATTGGATGCCGATATCCTTAGCAATCTGGATTCCATGTAGCAGTGCTTCATACTCGGCAATATTATTTGTCGCTGTGAAGTGGATCTGCAACACGTATAGAAGTTTATCTCCTTGGGGTGATTTGAGCACCACGCCAGCCCCCGAGCCCCCACGAGCCTTAGACCCATCGAAGTATAGGGTCCAATATTCTGACTTAGGGAGGGTCATATTCTCCTTTGGCTCTGTCCAATTAGCAACAAAGTCGGCAAGGATTTGGGATTTAATTGTTGTCCGAGGTTTGTACTCAATATCAAAAGCTGAAAGCTCTATGCCCCATTTGGTGACGGGTCCTGTGGTGTCACTATTGTTGATTATATCTCTCATGGGAGCTGTTCTCGCCATGGTAATTGGATGCTCCTGGAAATAGTGTCGTAGCTTACGAGATGCTAAGAAAACACCATAAGCCAGCTTTTGATAGTGTGGATACCGCTGTTTTGATTTTGTTAGGACCTCGCTGACAAAATAAGTCGGACACTGCACCAAGTGTTCCTGATTTTCCTCCGGTCTCTCCACTACCATGACGACACTAACGACTTTATTCGTCGCAGCAAGATAAAGCAACATCGGTTCCTGTGGTTCCAGTGTAGCAAGGATTGGAGCAGATGAGAGTACTTTTTTTAGGTCTTGTAGTGCAGCTTCAGCTTCGTCGGTCCACACAAAATCCTTGGTCTTTTTTAGGAGTTTGTATAATGGTGCGGCTCTTTCACCGAGCCGGCTTACAAACCGACTGACTACAGCGATGCAACCAGTTAGTCTTTGTACGTCCTTCAGGTGAGTTGGCCTGGAAATATTAAGTATAGCTTTGATTTTGTCTCGGTTCACCTCTATGCCTCTTTGAGACACGATGAAACCTAACAATTTTTCGGCTGGGATTCCAAAGAAGCATTTTTTCAGATTAAGCATGATGTTGTATTTTCCTAGATTGGCGAACGTTTCCTCCAAGTCGGAAATCAATGTTTCCTTCTTTTTGGACATCACCGCATTATCATCCACATATGCATGTACATTGCGTCCGATTTGATTGTGGAGGCAATGCTGCATTTTGCGTTGGTACGTAGCTCCTGCATTCTTCAGCCCAAAGGGCATCGTAACAAAATAGAAGGTTCCAAAAGGGGTTATGAATGATGTTTTGACTTTTTCAGATTCCTTCATCCGAATTTGGTGATAACCGGAATATGCGTCGAGAAAACAGAGGAGTTCCGAGCCTGCCGTAGAATCGATAACTTGATCAATCCTAGGCAGAGCAAACGGATCTTTTGGACAAGCCTTGTTCAAGGCAGTATAATCAACACACATCGTTAAATCAGTGGTGTCCTTTTTAGGGACCATTACAGGATTGGCTGACCACTCAGTGTGGATGACCTCTTCTATGAATCCGTCTAACTTGAGCCGTGCTAGTTCCTTAGCTATTGCCTTCTGCTTTTCATCGCCGAAATGTCGTAAGGACTGTTTGACGGGTTTAGCGTTCGGGTTTACATTTAGAGAGTGCTCGGCAAGTTCCCTAGGTACTCCGGTCATGTCAGATGGCTGCCATGCGAAGATATCTCGATTTGCTTTGAGGAACTTGACGAGCGCGCCTTCCTATGCGCTACCTAGGCCTACACCTATCTGGGTCACCTTCGAGGGGTCATCATCCTTCAATGGCATCTTCTTCGTCTCCTCTGATTCCTTGAACTCCGGATTCGGCTTTGTCACCTCCTTCTTCGTTGCAGGCATCTCGGACAGATCTATGCTCTTCTTGATCTCCTGGTACTCCTGGGCGTGCAGCACAGCTTCAGCAAAGGCAGCATTTCCATCCTCGCACTCTCGCGCTTTCTTTGGGTCTCCCCTAATGGTGATCATGCCGTTGGGACCTGGAATTTTCATCATATTGTAAATGTAACACGGACGAGCCATAAAGGCCCAGTAAGCCGGACGTCCGAATATAGCGTGGTACGCGCTCTTGAACGGGACCACTTCGAAGGAAAGTGCCTCCAACCGATAGTTCTTTGGAGTTCCAAAGGTAACATCCAAAGTAATTTCTCCCAGGGAATTAGGTTGTCTTCCTGGGACAACTCCAGTGAAGATCACAGAGCTATGGTTCAGTTGAGTCTCCGAGATCTTCATCCGGCGTAGCGTTTCGACATACATGATATTAATACTGCTACCACCGTCCATGAGAGTCTTGGAGAAACCATAACCGTCAATAAGTGTATTGACGATTAAGGCGTATTTTCCTCGCCTGTGTAGCTTAGGCGGATGATCAGCACGGTCAAATGTGATTGCCACCTCCGTCTAGTCCAAGAATTGGGGGACAGCCGGAACTGTTGCATTGAGCTCATGTAGAACTGCTTTCTTGACCTTTGCTGGTTGAGATCCAAGGAAGGTGACGTAAGTGTCTTTCTTGGTCAGAATTTTTTTTCTTCCCTTCCGGCTTGGGATTTTAAGCATCAGCTTCCTCCATGTCGGAATCTTCCTTGGTCTCTTTATCTTTTTCGGGATTCTTCTTTCCCTTTTTCCGCTTAGCTTTGTAGCCAGCGGTGCCATCTCTTTTAATGTCGTCATTGAAACGACACTCGGCGTTGGTGTGGGACGAGCCCCCATTGGCGTCTAAGTGATGCACACATGGGTTATTGGCAATGTCGGCCCAAGAGTAGGTTTTGCCTGGTTGCTGGTCTCCTCTACCTTGAACTCTCGAAGTCTCACGACCGTGTCCGCGGCCTCCGCCACATCCTCCTCGTCCTCCAGACCCGAAAGTAGCAGTAACCACTGCCGTTTCCGTGTTGGGTTTTTCTTCCGAGGTGTTTTTGCGCTTCTGAGCTTGGTGCTTTGGTTGTTTTGCTGACTGTGGCACAGCCAGGGCGTTGAGTAATCCCTCTACGTCATCGTCAGCATCTGCATACTTGCTCGCTGTTTCTATCATTTCTCCCAAATCAGTGACTTTGTCGCACTTCAAGCGATGACGTAGTAAACCAATTGGGAGACCTGCAATGAAAGCTTCAATCGTTGTTTGGTAATTTACTCCTTTGCAGGAGTTCTTGGTGTCGATCCATCGTACGAGGTAATCCCGGCAAGTTTCTTCGGCTTTCTGGGTGCAACGCTGTAGGTCTCCAACCGTACAGGGCCTCCGGTATGTGCCATCAAAATTCCGAAAGAACGCACTTTGCATGTCATACCAGTTGTGGATGGTGTTCTCCGGAAGTTCATTGAGCCAGGATCGCGCCGTCTTCCGCAACATTAGTGGGAGATATCGGGTTGCGACCAGGCTGTTTTCGCCTTTGGCGATGCAGCAAGCTTGGAAGAAATCTTGTAGCCAAGTATCTGGCCGAGCAATGCTATCGTAGGCTTGGATATGTCGTAAGATAGCAAATCCTTCCGGGAATCTTGTAGCTCTTATGCATGGTCCGACGCACTTTGGTCCCACGTATATATCATCATTTTTGTAGTGCCGCGCCTCTATATTGGAGTTGATCCTGTGCCTTGCGTCATTCGGGGATAGAGATCTTCCCGAGTGTCGGCTGTGGATGCGATGCCTTGGAGCCGGACTTCGGCTTCTACCACCACCTCCTCCACCACGACGCCCTCCTTGGCCTCCTTGGGAGCCGTTATGATGGCGACTTGGCGGAGAGGGTGGAGCAGCTGGGTTATTTCCGGGTGATCGCCGGCCTCCATCTAGAATTATTCCGGTTCCGGGGAGGGTCTTCATTGTGACGAGCGCCCTGCCGGCTTGTCTCAGCATGGTGTCCGTCGTTCCTTCGTCCGTCGTCCGGACGGCTAGTATGTCTAGGAGGTGGCACTCTTTGTCGGTCCTCCTCCCGACGTTTCTCTTTATCGTTGTCCCTGCAGTCTTTCGACTCTCGCCGGGGCGGGTTCCTCGGATTCAGTGCGGCAATTTCTTCTTGCTGCGCAACTGGGTTAACGTTACACCAGTCATGGGCAGCTTTGTGGTGCTGTCCTGAAGATCCGGTTCTTGAGTAATTGTCCTCCCGACGGTCGGAACGGTGGTGCTGTTCTGGAACGCGCTAGGGTCTTACGTCAGCCCATGCCGGATCTATGCGACACTGGTCGGAATCAGAGACCAGCTTTTGACTTCCAGACATGGCGACCTTTTTCTGCTCCAGTCCCTTGTTGAGTAATTTGATGCCCAACCGGATCTGCTCTGGGCCTGGATTAGACGATAGAATTTCTCGGGCCGCAACGATGTTCTGTACTAGGGTTGGATACACCCAATCCCCTTTGCTATCTTTCCGAGGCTTCCCCATTTCTTCTCCGAAAAGGACGACGTGAATCTGCGGGAATTGGTTGTCATTAGTATGACGCTTCTTGGTTTTCTGGTATTGCCTGGAGTTGTACTTCTCCGTAGATGCCATGCATTTCTTTTCCTCCTCCATGTTTTTGGCTTCATCGAGGAATACTTGACGACGCGCTTCTAGGGCCTGTGCCTTCTTGTCCAGTTCTTCAGCAGTAAGTTCTGCCGCTGTAGGAATAGGTGTGGTTAATGCAGCGTCAATGACTTTATGCGCACCTTCAGTGATCACGTGTCCATCCATCGACTCTTCTTTTTTGGGCTTGTCTGGGATAAGCGCTCCATTCGAGTCTTCCTCTTATTCCTCGGCAATCACCTCCTCTGCCGGAGGGTCTTTTGCCGGGGTCTTGTTCTTCTTGTTCTTCTTCTTTGCCTTCTTGGCAGCGCCGGTAGCAAAGACGGCTTTGGGCCCGTTTCCCGGAGTCAAGCTCTGATCGGTACTTTCGGCCATTCGGTTCTCAGGATCGTCTCCGAGATCCATGTTGTCCTGCGCTTCGGGAGAGTTTTCTCCGGATCCTTCATCCATTTCTTCTCCTTCTGCTGCAGCTGTGGAGTTAAGCTCCTCATCGTATTCCATGGAGAACTTTCGGAAATCTGCCGACGTCATTGACTCATCCGAGGATGCGGGTACGTCAGCGTTTGTTCCGATTGCTTCGAGCATAGAGTCGGTGTTGTCTCCAGCATCGGCATTGCCGGATCCGAATCCCACATATCCAACGAAGTGCGACGCGTGCCTCTTGAGATACTTGTGGCTCTCGCGATCGGCCTCGTCGAAACTTTTGATGGTCTCGAGAATTGCATCTACGCCTGAGTTTTGCATTATCATACGCCACAGCGTGTACCTCAGGAAAGGCATGTCTGTCCCGGCGTCGTTAGAGCCAGAACTGTAGTTGTTGTTATGCTCCTCCTGGATTTCGACTTTAGTGGGTGGGTCGAGCTGGGATTCAGCCTCTCCAGGGAGAGCCACTCCAGATTCAACTTGGACCGCCAGGTCTGCTTCAGGCTCGGATTTCTCCACTATCTCCACAACTGGTGCGGGCTGGGTGGGATTAGGATTTTCTGATATCCGGAACTCTGTCGCCTCCATGGACAAAGGGGACCTAGAAATTTCTTCTGCCTCTATCATCACCTCTGGGGTGGGTGGGACAGGTTCAGCAAAACCGATGTAAACATCGATCTCGCCAAAAGACATGATGGTGTAGGCAGTCACAGCCTCCCTAGCCGGAATCCAGGTCTCATCGAGAACGATGAGAGGTATGTCGCTAGCGTAGAGGATGCGACCGATGCCGATGGTTTCTCCGATTACAATTCTTGTAGATTCTGCTCGGAACGCAGATCCGAAGCTCACTTGCCCCATGGTGGGCGCCAACTGTCGTCGGATTAATGACAAGTACGCCATGAGGGGGTCCTCGAGGCGTGCGGAAGAGAGGGGTGTGAGACATACGGTGTTCCGGGACGGCGAGCACACGAGTTTACCCAGGTTTGAATCTGCCGGCTTTGGACGGATCCTACTCCTGCTAGCAATCCAGTAATACGACAGAGCCGGAATATGGGTCACAAGGGTTCGCCTGTGCGAGTTGAGATTGTAGACTATTGAGGGTGCCCTAAAGGCTCTCCTTAGGACGGCTTATATAGATATCCAGCCTAGGGTTTACAGGAGAGATCTATCCGGCTACGACTGAGAGTCGGTTATAGAGTACATCTTGAACTACAAGTAACACTATGGGCCTATGTCGGTAAGTCTTCTAGGCCTTCCCGTAGCCGGATTGTACTCCGTCTCTTCTCCCTGACTAGGCCGCCCGTGAAGCAAATCTCTAACCCGAAGTGGGCCACCCTGGTAAGTGAGGAACTGTGAGGATACCCAGAAGTATATCCCCAACAGAACCTGGAGGAGCTTTACGCCACCCAGGCGGATGCCCTCAAGGTTTCCAAGGCCAAGGAGGCAGCGACACTAATGGAGCTTTGCCAGATCACTGAGATCGTTGTCAGTAAGTGCCCTTGACTTGAGCCAATTTTGCAGTTTTACCCTTTGTAGTCAGTACTGATTACTATTTCTTTTTTCGACTACAACTCATTATCTCGAGGCGACAGATCAGGCGCTGGGCCGGATTCCTAAGACGGATCTAGATCGGGATCTCCACCCGGGGGAGCTAGTGACGGTCGTCAGCGAGGAGGCGAGCCGGCTTCACACTGCTGCTCTCGAGGTCTTTGACTACATCTGGCCCGAAGCCACCTCGCCTGCTACCATGGATGTCTTGGCCGAGCGCATTTTGGGTGCTCCGAACCTCATGAATGTGGCCCGAGAGCGGGCGGCTCGTGGTGACGCGGAGATGGTGCTGGCGCTGCTAAAGTCCTGGTACCCGGATGTGGATCTGCGGAGCCTTTCCCGCGGATTTCGCCAAGGGACCAGTTATGACCAGCTTCACGCCAAGGTTCTTGACATCTGCTCCTATGGCGTGATGATCGGGAGCTTCGTTGCGCTCGACAGGGACTTCAGCGACCCAGCCGGCATGGAGTGATATTATCACAGCCCGGATGCGCCACACACTGACTCTCCAGCAGCCGAGCTCTAGCTGATGCCTCCGACCCTTCTGCCCGCGAGTGAACTTGATCCCCAGTATGCCGGGAGTATTTGTGATTTGAAACACTTATATTTTCCTTGTGTCGTGTGAACAATTGTCCATCTTCCGGTTATTGAACTTTTGTGGGAGCATCGCCTCCCTCTATATATTTGCTCATGCTCTTTTGTTTGCACCTTTTACTTTGTGTTTTTTTGCATGTCTGCTTCTGTGTGGGGGCGCGCGAGCGCACCCACAGGGTGTAGTCCCCGAGGTTCGGGCCGGCTGGAGAATACAGCCGGGTCGAAGCTCCTTTGTGTTGTTTGTTTGCAGGTTTCTGTGTGGGGGCGTGCGACCACACCCACAAGGTGTAGTCCCCGAGGTTCGGGCCGGCTGGAGCATACAGCCGGGTCGAAGCTCCTTGACCTGCTCTACTGCCGCCTGGAAGCTACCTGCCTCCGTCTTGGGTGTTTGTCACTAAACTTTGGCTCATGCAAACATAGAAACAAACAAGTTGTTTGCCTGGTTAAGCATATGCAAGTTTGAACTGTAACCTTAGGTTAACTAGTTTTGAAATTTTTGTTGTTTCACGCAAATCCAATGTCTTTGCCCTTTTCTCAGTCAGCATTGGCCAGTTTTGATGCCGTTCCCTTGCTAGCTTTTAGCCGAAGTCGAAGGGGTAGCTTAGTAGGCATATTGCACGATACTTCGGGTTTGGGTCATTGTCTTTGAGCGAGCGAGCGCAACTGGGTCGTCCAGACATTTTTGTTTTCCACGTGGCTTTTTCGTGTAAGGGCCTTCAAGCGTTCTGCTCTTGCCAGGTCTGTCAGCCGGCTTGCGGTCTGTAGCCGGAACCGAAGAGGAAGCCCTAGGAACCGTGTACAGTACTTTGACGCGTGGGTCGCGTCACCGTATGGGCCAACTGGCGAGTCCCCGAGACGGATCGCTGGCTTCCGGGGTTAGAGTAATGCAGCCGAAAAACCAATTTGTGCAGCATGACTTGCTTATTTATTGCGGAGTCCCCGAGATTGTGGCTCCCATGCTTGTTCACTACATGAAAGTAAGATACATACACTTCTTGCTCAAGTGTAAAAGGGGCAGAGCAGGCTCGTGTTCCATGGGCGTTCAGTTTCTTCGCCTGAGCGATCCATCTTGTTCTTTTCCGGCTTGCGGGCATCGATGAGGTAGTATGAGTTGTTCTGCAGTGCCCGGCTGATTATGAACGGGCCCTCCCAAGGCAGAGACAGCTTGTTCCTCCCCTTGGTGTCTTGAACTAGCCTTAGCACCAGGTCGCCCTCGCGGAACGAGACGTTGTGGATCCAGCTGGTGTGGTAGCGGTGCAAGTTTTGCTGGTAGATGGCGGATCTGGACAAGGCCAGTTCGTTTGCTTCTTCATGGAGATCGACGCTGTCTTCCCGTGCTTCTTTGGCTTGCTGCTCTGTGTAGGGAAATTTGTGGGGTGCATCGAACTCGATGTCGATGGATAAAACCGCCTCTGCCCCATAGACGAGGAAGAAAGGAGTGTAGCCGGTGGACCGGTTCGGCGTGGTGTGAAGGCTGCAGAGTACAGCCGGCAGCTCCTCAATCTAGCATCCGGGGGATCGCATCAGTGGTTCGATCAGCCGAGGCTTGATTCCGTCTAGGACTAGGCCATTTGCTCGCTCACACTACCCGTTGGACTGGGGGTGTGCTACAGATGCGAGGTCCAGGCGGATGCCCTTATCTCCGCAGAATCGCGCGAAAGGTCCCTTGGCGAAATTTGTGCCATTGTCGGTTATGATGCTGTTGGGGTAGCCAAAGCGTGTAATTATGTCTGTGAAGAACTTGACCACCGTTGGCCCATCCAGCTTCTTTATCGGCTTTGCATCTATCCACTTGGTGAACCTGTCCACCGCCACCAGCAAGTGGGTCATGCCGGGTCTGGCCGTCTTGAAAGGGCCAACCATGTCCAGCCCCCAGACGGCAAACGGCCAGGTGATGGGAATCGTCTTGAGTGCTACAGACGGAGTGTGCTTCTGCTGGCTAAACCGCTGACACCCGTTACATGCTTTGATGATCTGCTCATCGTCTTCTAGTGCCGTTGGCCAGTAAAACCCGTGGCGGAATGCCTTTGCCACTATGGCCCGTGACGATGCGTGGTGTCCGCATTCGCCCTGGTGGATGTTGACCAGTAGCCGGATTCCATCCTCTTGGCTCACACATCGTTGATAGATGCCGCCAACACTGTGCTTGTAGAGCTTGTTGTTGATGATGGTGTATGCGCTGGCTCTGCGCTTCACCTATCTTGCCTCTACCTCTTCTGCGGGCAGCTCTCCTTTGGCCAGGAAATCCATGAACGGCTTGGCCCATGTTGGGGTTTCCCTGATGGCGTATACCGCCTGCATCAGCAAATTCACTTCTGCCCGGATGACCGGGTCGGGCTCGTCCGGAGGCCAACCGTGTGGAGCAGCAGAGCCGGCAGTCCCTAGGCTGGAGGCGGCACTTCTCGGGTGCGGCGAAGCCGTTGCTGGGATCTTGGACCCGGTAGTCCCCAGGTGCGGTGCAGCCATCGCGGAGGTCTTGGAGCCGGCAGTCACCGGGTGCGGTGCAGCCATCGTGGAGGTCTTGGAGCCGGCAGTCCTCGAGTCCGCGTCCAACATTATGGAGTCGGATTCGAGAGACGACGTGATTGATGGCTTGCGCAGGTGCTCAAGGGAGACTCCAGGCGGAATTTCTTGCCTTGTTGGCCCGATGTGGGCGAGCGTGTCTGCGGCCTCGTTGTTTTCCCTAGGAACATGGTGAAACTCACACCCTTCAAAACATGCACATAGCTGTTGTACGAAGAAACAATATAGAGCCATGTTTGCATCTCTGGCGTCCCAATCGCCCGACACTTACTGCACCACCAGATCAGAGTCGCCGAAGCATAGGATGCGTCGGATGCCTATTTCCTTTGCCATCTTGAGGCCGTGAACCAGCGCCTCATACTCAGCGACGTTGTTGGACACGTGGAAGTGGATCTGCAGGACGTATTCTAGCCGATCTCCTTTTGGAGAGGTGATGACCACTCTAGCTCCGAGTCCTCCATACATCTTGGAACCATCGAAATGCAGCTTCCAATGCATGGAGTCAGGGCAAGGTGGTAGGTACTGTGTTTCCACCCAATCAACGAGGAAATCTGCCAAGGCCTGAGACTTGATCGCCGTTCTTGGCTTGTACTGTATGTTGTGGGCAGCGAGCTCTATGGACCATTTTGCTACCCGGCCTGTGGCATCTCTGTTGCCGATGATCTCCGAGAGTGGCGCTAGCACCACCACCCGGATGGAATGTTCTTAGAAGTAGTGCTTCAATTTCTTGGCAGCCATGTACACGCCGTACACCAGCTTCTGGTAATGAGGGTAATTCTGCTTCGAGAGAGAGTACCTCACTCAGGTAATACACCGGTCATTACACTAGCTGCGCCTTTCCTTCTTCCGGCCTCTCCACCACCAGCACCACACTGGCAACCCTGTTTGTTGCTGCAATGTACATCAACATGGGTTCCTTTGCTGCTGGTGCTGCTAGAATAGGTGGTGAGGTGAGCATGCTCTTGAGGTCGCGGAAGGCTTCATCCGCCTGTGATGTCCAGACGAATTTGTCCGTCTTCTTCATGAGTTGGTACAGTGGGAGTGCTTTCTCGCCCAGCCGGCTGATGAACCGGCTAAGGGAGGCCAGGGATCCGGTGAACTTCTGGACATCTCTCAAGTTCTTGGGCGGTTTCATGCGCTCGATTGCGCCAATCTTCTCCGGGTTCGCCTCGATCCCTCGCTCGGACACGAGAAAACCGAAGAGTTGGCCGGCTGGGACGCCGAACACGCACTTCTCCAGGTTCAGCTTCATCTGGAACCGGTGGAGGTTGGTGAATGTTTCCTTCAGATCCTCAAGGAGTGTCTGGCGCTCCTTGGTCTTGACTACCACATCATCGACGTAGGCGTGTACGTTTCTGCCAATCTGAGTCTATAATCACTTCTGCATGCAGCGCTGGTATGTTGCTCTAGCGTTCTTCAGTCCGAACGGCAGTGTGGTGTAGTAGTAGGCTATGTAAGGAGTGATGAATGCCGTCTTTATTTGATCATCGGGTTTCAGCCGGATCTGGTGGTAGCCAGAATACGCGTCTAGAAACGACAACAACTCGTAGCCGGCCATGGAATCGATCACTTGGTCTATCCTTGGCAGGGCGAATGGATATTTGGGGCATGCTTTGTTCAGACTGGTGTAGTCGACACACATGCACCAAGTTTTGTTCTTCTTCAGCACGAGTACAGAGTTTGCCAGCCATTCCGGGTGGAAAACCTCCATGATGAATCCGGCTACGAGCAGCCGAGTGAACTCTTCGCCAATGGTTCTTCTTTTTCCTTCCACGAAGTGGCATAGTGACTGTTTGACCGGATTTGCATATAGCCTGACATGTAAAGAGTGCTCGACGAGCTCCCTCGGAACACCTGGCATGTCCTTAGGAGACCATGCGAAGGTATCCCGATTCTCATGGAGGAAGTCGACGAGCGCGCTTTCCTATTTGCTGTCAAGGCCGTCTCTGACCAGGACGAACTTGTCTGGCTCAGCCTCGTTTAGCAGGATCTTTCTCATGCCCTTACATGGCTTGAACTGCGCCTCTCCGGCCGGCTTGGGCTCTCCAGCCGGCATGTCCTTCTGCAGGGTCGCCACGTTCTGCATGATTATGCGTTTTTCTTCCGTGATGATCATGGATTCCGCTATTTTGGACCCGTCTGTTGCACACTCCACAGACCGTCTGTAGCAACCATCCACGGTGATGACGCCCTTGGGCCCTGGTAGCTTCATCTTGAGATACGCGTAATGTGGTACCGCCATGAACTTGGTGAGTGCTGGGCGCCCCAGGATTGCGTGGTACGCGCTGTAGAGGTTCACCACCTCGAACCAGATGGGCTCGTGGCGGAAGTTGTCCTCCGTGCCGTAGATGACGTCCAGCCGGATTTTTCGATGGGGGAGTGCGACGGGCCTGGGACGGCTCTGTGGAAGGAGGTTCTTGACGGCTCTAGCCACGACTCGCTAATACCGAGCCGGTCGAGCGAACTGCGGTACAGGAGGTTGATGCTGCTCCCTCCGTCTACGAGGATGCGGGAGAATCTGCAGGAATGCTTCCGAGAGACAATGATAGGATCCAGAACCATCATGTAGGTGCCTGGGTGAGGCAGCTCAGCTAGCTGGTCCTTCCAGCTCCATGCAACTTCTTGCTCCGACCAGTTGAGGTACTGGAGAACAGGAGGAACGATTGCGTTCACTTCCGCCTCGCGACACCTTTTGTTGTGCTTGGTCTCCGGCTCCATGGTGAAGATGTGGTAGTTTCCCACCTGACAAGGGTAGTTGTTATCATCATCTTCCCTTTGACGCTGGTTATTGCGATCGCCTAGCGGCCCGCCGGCTGGAGGAGGTGGCGCCTGTCAAGCTGGTGCGCCGGCAATTTCTGCTATCTTCTTCGTCCAGGTGCAGTGGCGTGTGGTATGCGTAGCCGGCTTGTTGCCCCCACTATGGAACTTGAATGGTCCATCAAGCATCGACTCGATGGTGTAGTTGGGCCTCGGAGGCCGGTCATTAGGCTTCTGTCTTGGGCTTCCGCCTGCAGCCGGATTCTCCTACACTACCGCCACCTGGCTGGAGCCATATTGGTTATCCGGCTGGTCGTCCTTTCTTTTGCCGTGGAGGTTGTCGTGCCGCCTAGAATTGTGGTCATTCCCTTCCGGCTAGCACTGATCTATGGCTACATCAACGATTATTTGCCCTTGGTCGTCCACCCGGACGGATCTTTTCATTGCCGCATCGGCCGTGGCGTACTTGTACACGATTGTCATGGTTTGTGCCATGGTTTTGGGTTCCACCCGGCGAAGCTTATGCTTGAGCATAGTGCTGTCTCTGCAGCCATTGATGAAGAAATCAACCGCCTGATGTTCGTGTACCCCCTCACGGGAGTTTTGCATGCTCGTCCTGATGTAGGAGCGATCAGATTCATCTGGGCCCTGCATGCAGGGAGCAAGCTCGCCAGGCCGGCCTGGGCGCTTGTAGGTGCCGGTGAAGTTGCAAACGAACGCTTGCTCGAAATCAACCCAAGCGTTGATGCTGTTGTCGGGGAGGCTGTTGAGCCACGTCCTGGCTGAGTCGAGAAGCATGAGAGGAGCGTAGCGTACTGCTACTCGGCAGTTGCCGTTGGTGATGCCTACGGTGGTGGTGTAATCCACCAGCCAGTCCTCCGGCTTGACCGAGCCGTTATACTTTGGCGTATCCCTTGTGTGCGAAAATCCCTTTGGAAATGGTTCGTTCCGTATGCACGGTCCGAAGCATCTTGGACCGGCTGGACTTTCTTCCTCCAGCGCGCGTGATCGGACCAGCAGGTCGATTCACGCACGCGCATCTTGCTGTTCATCTGGCTCGAGTGGTCCCAGCCGGCCAGATAGGCGGGACTTGGGGAGCGCTTGGCCTTTTCCGGCTTCGTCAGCCGGCTCGCGGTTTTTGCTGGTAACAGCTGCCACGTCATGGGCGTCGTGCCCATGGCCTGCTGATCCACCGCGAGGGCGGTTGCTCTGCCTTGCTCCATTTGGGGAAAATGCCTTGCTACCACCTGCAGTCGGGTCCACCATCCGGTGAGCCAGTTGGGTTCTGCTGTTGCCAGCCATGCTGAGTTCAGCCTCGGCCTGCTGCTTGTTCGCCGTTACCACAAGGAGCTGGACATGTGCCTGCTGACGGAGCAATTCCTCGCCCTCTAGGTGGCTTAGCTCTGCCACTGCTGCCTCCGCGGCCCTCATATTTTTGGCGGGGGTGCTATAGATCGGCTGCATCGCGGGCGTATGTGGATCAGCGGCGCGATCCATCTCCGAACCGTGGTTCCGGCCTTGTGGCATGGCCAGGCGGCTAGTGCCAGGCAGGCGCGCGAAGCTGTGCACGATGTTGTACTCCCGCATGGTGGCGTTCATCCGTCGTTGGGCGGACGCCACCTTGCCAGCTTCCTCCAGAAGGTTCCGGAGGGTGGTCTCCAGGGCTGCTGTGGCTGCAGCTGGATCCGCCTCGATGGGGGTGATGGGTTGCGCAGGTGCTCGATGGACGCATTGATCAGGTCCTGGTTCGGAAGGTGCGAGTTAGCGGCACGACCATCCACGTTGCGCTCCAGAGGTGGACGACGGTTTTCCACCGAGCCCGCCATCATGACCTCGATGCTGCCACCGGCGATGCGTGAGGTGGAGAGACCAGGGGGCGCGCCGAAGATGGTGATGACCTCAAAGTTCCACTCACATGCATTAAATTTCCACCAAATTTAATGCAACTCTCATTTAATAAAAATATTTTATTAATTTCATTCAGAATTTTGTTAATTACTTTAATTAACAAACATTCACATAAAACCCCTTGCAACATTTCAATATCACATGCAGAACCAGTTTCTTCAATTTCACCCGAAACAATTCCGGTTTCCATCGAAATGATTCCAGCGCTTTGCAATACTTTCGTCTAAAACATATATGCTCCAAATGGTGTTTGGCAACCCTTAAGTGTGTCACCCTACGGTTCGCGAATAATGCAGACATGATTGAGACTCCTCTCAGATCAATAATCAGAAGCGGGACCTAGAGATCCATTCTGACTCCTGCACATTCAACAATGACTTCTATGATCGTGAGAACCTTTAACGCTAGTAACTTGATCCCTTTGTATCACGATATATTACACGTCCAAGATTTGATCATCGGTATCCAAATACCTAGTTTGATCTCGTTACAAACATGCACTCTTTTCTCGTTCCTGTGATATAACATTCTAGTGATCACATCACTTGCTTGCAAGCTATTCTCAATGTGATATCACCGAAAGGGCCCAGAGTATATCTATCCATCATCGGGATGGACAAATCCCACTCTTGATCCATGAGCCTCTACATACCACCTTCGTAGCACCGAAGCCATCTTTATAGTCAGCCTTTTATGGTGTGAGGTTTGATGTTATCAAGATACTCCTCTGGTGTTAGTGATTAACATGATCTCGTGGTCTAAGGACTAGGATTACTTTGTATGATGTTATAGCAATATAAACTCAATGACTTTGATCGTAATTCTATACTTCGGATGAATGTTCATCACATCATTTCCCAAATGTTGTGACCTCATTATTAATGACATCCAATGTCCATGATCAGGAAACTTTGATCATCTTGATAATCAACGAGCTAGTTTAAATAGAGGCATTACTAGGAACTTTCCATTTGTTTATTAAACACACATGTATTAAAGTTTATGTATTAATACAATTATAGCATGTAAAATAAACATCTATCATATACTTGGAATATACATAATAACAACTTTATTATTGCCTCTTAGGGCTTATTCCCTTCAGCCATCTACGTCCACATTTAAACTGGATATTATTCATATTTTTGATGAAATATCTCTCTAAACCCATGCCACTAATGCCTAATGATCAAAGCGGTATGCAATCCTTTCTTTCTATTTTTCCCCGTGCAGATAATGACGTTTGATGATGGGAATCACAATATTAAAGTTAAAGATACGAGATTTCCAACAACCCGAATATACTAGGGATCGTGAAGTGGAGACAGATGCTTTAACGAACAACTATACGACGGGAATAAAATTTTGGCCGTATAGTTCCGGTCGTATAGTTTCCATCGACACTGCTAGGTCAAACAGAAGAACTTTCATGAAGGGACCCCTATATAAAGAGGCTTCGGGCGATGAGAAACATGAGAGGAGCTGCCCACCAGAACCCCAGAAACCTGCATCCACAACACCGAAGAGCCGCCGGAGGAATAGACTTAGATCTAATCTCCAAACCCTTCTCCACCACCATAGCCATATCGCACCACTTGTAATAGTAGATCTCATCTTTGATTGGCAAACTTGTAAGACTATTTGCTATCAATCTCATGATTCCCATTGCAATGTTTATGTTTGTTGATTTCATCTATATGCGTGAGTAATTCTCTTTGGGTTACGGGCTTCGGCCTAGCCATGTAGATTTTGTGCATGTTATTTATCATAGATGGGATCATGTATTAGTTTGTATGACATGATGATTATTGTATCCTCTCTTGCCTCAATCCAACGACTTGTCAGGTACCCAAGACCCCGAGGATTGAGACAGGTATTGGGAGTATGCGTAATGACTAATCTGCAGGATGGGAACACTAGTGATAGAAGGGGTAGTACGGCTGTATGTGAGGAATTTACTTGGGATTAATAGTGACGTCACTATGCATATCATTAGTTCTCTTTCTCCTATGGATGAGACTAGTAGGTTATTGCTATAAGCGGTTGCGGAGGCAATAGCAATTATGGATGCACTGTCCACATATAATTATCTTGCTCTAACAATTACATGCATACTTTATTATTATCTTTTATTCCCATCAGATGTCTTGCACAACTATAGATGAAACCGAAATCCCTAGGCCCTCTCTCTCCATCATCGACAACAACAAAAGACAGCGAACTCTTGGTTCGGTATAACACAAAAAGAATTCTAAAACTCCCGAAGGTCCATTAAAGTAAGTTCACTATGCTTTCTGCTTCCCGAGGATTCAATAACCTAGGTCTACTAGGAAAAAGAGCTATACTACATCTGTAATTCGGATCGAAGGTTTCAGCCAGCGTCATCGGACCGTCGGGCTCTTTCCCTACAGGCCACCCACGTCCCTGCCCTCCTCGGCCCATGGACCCCCTTCAACGGGCCCGAAGGAGCACTGCGTCGTTGCTCCTGCCACCGGCCAGCCTCGCCGGGCGCTGTCCTACTGGCCCCCAAGCTCTCCGATGCTTCTCCTCATAGGCTTGCATTAAAGGGGAGACAAGCCAGGTGGGAGCCAAGGAGGAGGATGGTAGATGGGACGGGCAACAGGGGCGGCCATCGGTGATGGCTCAAAATATATTCGAGCTCATTGGGGAACCCCAAGAGGAAGGTATGATGAGCACAGCAACAAGTTTTCCCTCAGTTATAAAACCAAGGTTATCGAACCAGTAGGAGCAAGGAGACACCTCCAAGGTGTTGTTTCCAACTTGGAATCCTGCACAACACAACCGCAGAACTTTGCCCCCAACTTACAGTGAGGTTGTCAATCTCACCAGTTTTGTTGAAAACAAAAGATTAAATGTATTGTGTGGAAGATAGTAATTTCTTGTAGAAAGTAAACAGTAAACAATAAATAGTAGATTGTAGATTAATGGTAAAAGAATGGACCGGGGTCCATAGTTCACTAGATGTGATTTTCCTTAAGATAGTTGACATGTTGGATGAACAAATTACAGCGGGGCAATTGACAGACACCGAGAAATCATACATACATATACTAATCATCTTGACTCCTATGAGATTTGATTGGGCATTACAACATTATACATAGACTGTAATCCAACTGCATCTATGACTAATAATCCACCTTCAGGTTATAATCCGAACCCCCTCCAGTATTAAGTTGCAAGCAACAGATAATTGCATTAATGTAACATCCCAAAACTTTAATCCAAGTGATCAAGATCAAAACCACCCAATTTAGGGTTAACAAAACCTTTTTCTATTTAAAAATCTTTAAGCATTCATAAGTGTGTGCATTTAAAATAGGAGTTGTTTGAATTGCCATGATTGAGTGATCTATTGATTGTAAAATGACTCTAAGGTGAATTACACATCATCTAGATCATCCCCAAGCAAATCCCAAAGAAAAACAAATCAAAAAGAATTAATTAAGCAAATGGTCACTTTTGCCATTTTAATCACATAGCCCACTTTGGCTATTCCTAGCATTCATTTTCAAACAGAGACAATTGTGGATCTTTGCACCCCTTGCTAGTACAAGTAGTGATATACCAAGGCCCACTTTGTTTCATCCCAAAATCTTTCAAACACTAAATTTAATTGACATTTGAAAATTGAATCTAGTTCATATGTCTAGATTCCACTTTCTCAAAAACTACTCAAATGAACTACATTTCAAAATCCCAAGCAAACCTAGATGCTCAACCATAAGTTACACCACTCCAGCAAAAATCTCCCCAAAATTCAAATATTTTCTTCATGCGGCCATTTGATCGAACAGTTGGCAGGCAGACAAAATGTGGCCTAACTATTACTATTTTGGAGAAATTTTGTCGAGCCAATTGGTGTGCATTGATCATCTTGGTCTCTCCCAGGCCCAACTAGACCAAACCCACCTCTACCCCTAGCCCCTAGAGCTAGTGCCATGCCTCCCCGACACCATGCTCGTCGGCCAAGCGTGCACAAGGCGTAGGAGACCGCCAGCCCCTCTCCGCTGATACGTCCAAAACGAATCTACTTTCCCGAACCATTTTGCTATTGTTTATCCTCTATACTTGTGTGATTTGGATACAACTAACACGGACTGACGCTGTTTTCAGCAGAATTGTCTTGGTGTCTAGTTTTTGTGCAGAAAATCAACTATCAGGAAAAATCCTGGAAAATATGCCAAAAATCCTATTTCACCCGAAGACTCCAAGAGCCAGAATATGCTCCTCAGAAGAGCCAGGGGGTGGCCACACCACCTGGTGGCGCGGGCCAGGCCAGGCCATGCCAGGGGGTGGTGTGGGCCCCCCAGGCACCCCCTCGGCCTCTCTCTTCGCCTATAAGGAGCCTTTTGACCTAAAAACTTCGGGGGGGTCGACGTTTTTCCAGAAGGAGTTCCGCTTTGCCGCCACAACCAGATTCCACAAAACAGCACCAGAAACTCCGTTCTGGCACCCTGCCGGGACGAGGAATTGGAGGAGATCATTGCCATCGCCATCACCATCGCTTCTCAATCGACCATCCATGTTTCCCCCATCTATGAGTGAGTAATCCCCCACTGTAGGCTATGGGGATGGTAGGGATTGGATGAGATTGTTCATGTAATGGCATCAAATTGTTAGGGCATGGTGCCTAGTATCTTCTGTTAGTGTTTTATGACTTTATTGCGACTTGTTATGCTTAATGCTTGTCACTAGGGCCCGAGTGCCATGATTTCAGATCTGAACATGTTATTGATTCATTATGATAGTATTGTTTTTGGTCTTATCTACAAGTTGTATACACACGTTGTTGTCCGGAACCAAAGGCCCCGAAGTGACAGAAATCGGGATAACCGGAGGGAATGGCTTTGATGTGAGGATCACATGTGTTCACGGAGTGTTAATGATTTGCTCCGGTGCTCTATTAAAAGGAGCACCTTAATTGCCAAGAGTTCCTTGAGGCCCCACCGCAAACGGGTCAGGACAAAAGATGTTGTGCAAGTTCTCATTGCGAGTACGTATGACTATATATGGAACACATGCCTAGGATTGTCTAGTACTTGGATGCTTTATCTTATTTATCTGCAATTGCCCTATGTTCTGATTGCTATGTGAATTGTCTTGTCCATGCAACGCCCGTCCATCCATCCCTATGCCTACCGCACTCAATCCATTGCTATCGCTATTGTCACTGCTGTCTTTACTTTACTACTGTTGCTACTTTGCTATTCCTACTACAAAATTGTTGCTACTGATAAACTGCTGTGAGTAAGATTGTTTCTAGGTGCAGCTGAATTGACAACTCAGTTGTTAAGGCTTATAAATATTCTTTGGCTCCCCTTGTGTCGAATCAATAAATTGGGTTTCACTTCCCTCGAAAATACTGCGATACCCCCCTATACTTGTGGGTCATCAAGACTATTTTCCGGCCGCTGTCGGGAGCATATCTTTATTTATCAAGTTCACTTGGATTCTCTATTGTTCGCTGCTATCCATCCATCATGGGTAAGTCTCGTGATGGCAAGGTTCCTATTTTACCATCCACTACAAGAAGAGGTACGGTTCTGAACACCTCTGTTGCTCTTGATTCACCATCTGTTATGAGTAAGTTCCTTACACCACCACATATACATGCTACACACACTGCTACTACTGCTGAATCTGAAACTTCTGATGCTTATGATGTTGTTTCTACTGTGCTTGATAAGAGTGGTTCATTAGGTCCTTTCCTAGATGCTACGATTACCGAAACTCCTAATGAAGACACTACCACACCTGTTAGTTCACCTGAGTCTAGTGAAAGTTATGATATTGAAGATGGATATGTTGAAATGACCGATGAATTTATTAAAGAATGTAAAAATACCCATGATAGGAGCGCTGCTAAGAGTCTCCTTGAGAGGCATACTGTTAGACCCAAATTGTCTCCTATTGCTAAGTTTGCTTCTTCTCCCATAAACATTATAGGTAAAGATTATGATTTCTCTCTCGATCTATCTTACATAGCTATTGTCGAGAAAGAACCTTTTTGTGGGACTAAGAATGAAAGTGCGGTAGCACATATGAATGAACTTTCTACCATGAGTGGCTTGTTTTCTGATGATGTTAAGATGCGTACTTACTTTGTTGCTAAGATTTTCCCTTTTTCATTGAAAGGAGAAGCTAAAACTTGGTTTAGTAATTTACCTCCTGGATCTATTGATAGCCCTGAGTGCTTGATTAGTACTTTCCTGCAGAAATATTTTCCTCCTAGTGCTAGACATGCTATTTTGCAGAAACTTTTTGATTTTAAACAGGGAGAAAAAGAGGTATTGCCTGAATCTTGGGCAAGATTTTGTGCTTTGATTCATGCACAAGCTGGAAGTCCACAACCTAAGAATGAGCTTCTTGATATATTTTATAATGGACTAACCGAGGAATCTAGGACATACCTAGATAGTTGTGCTGATTGTGTTTTCAGGAATAGGACTCCTAAGGAAGCTGAGGAATTAATGGCTAAAATAAGCAAGAATTATGAAGATTGGACTCCTCCTAAACAAGCTATACCTGAAGTAATTGTACCTGAACCTACTATTCCGGTGCCTATTCCAACATCAAAGAAGAGGGGAGTTATTGAATTAAATGATGAAGTGATGAAGGAAGCTAAGAAATGTCCTAAGGAGAAGGGAATTAAAGCTGGAGATGTCAAGAATTTACCTCCTATAGAAGAATTATGTAAGCCTATTCCCTACTCATCCACTATTGAGGTACACTCTCTCCAACACTTTGATGAAGGTGATATCCCTTACTCTAAACCTCCTGATCAATGCTTAGAAGAATTTGATATCTTTATTGTTAAGCAAGATAATTTTAATAAAAGGGTGCAAAATCATCTAATGGAAAACACTAGAGCTATTGTTGAGTTGAAAGATATTGTGGAAAGAACCTCTAATGCTGTTAAAATGATTGTTAAACACTTTCAAATGGTTCAAACTCAAATAGATCAACTCGTTAAAGTGCAAAACGACTTGCTAGTTAATACTACAAAAGAAAAAACATGCTTATGAAATTAGAACTAGAAGTGGTGCTACCAGATCCTCTATATCCCGAGGGCATCCCAAAAGAATTGAGCAGGATTCTCAACAAGCTGAAAATAGTGGTTCTACTCGTAAGAAAAGGAAAAAGAAACATAAAACTGTTGTAGAACCCTCTGAACCTGCTATAGATCCTAATAGTATATCTATCTCTGATGCTGAAACTGAAAGTGGTAATGAAGAAAATGAAGTTCCTAATGAAGAAAAGTTGAAGAAGAACCTGAAAACCACACTAAGAATACTAAATACACCAAAGAAGATTTTATTGCTAAGAAACATGGTTGTGAAAGAGAGCCTTGGGTCCAAAAACCCATGCCTTTCCCTGATAAGAAACACAAGTCAAAGGAAGATGAACACTATAATAAGTTTTGTGAGTGGATGAAACCTTTGTTCCTGCAAATTCCTTTGACTGATGCTATTAAATTCCCTCCTTACTCAAAGTATATGAAGGATATTTTCTCGAATAAAAGGAAGATCCCTAATGAAGAAATTTCTACTTTGCTTGCTAATTATTCCTTCAATGGTAATGTTCCTAAGAAACTTGGAGACCCAGTGACGAGGGTTTAACTCGTCAATGCCCATTGTTATGGACTTAGGTTTTGGAGAAGGAGGGAGTGCTGGAGACATCTATCGGCTAGCAAACAAGCACACAGGGGACAAAGGATTTACCCAGGTTTAGGCCTCGTAGAGGTCCCTACTCCTGCTTGTCTGCTCGTGGAATTATCGAGGGAGTCGAAAGTTACAATGGTGCACAGATGTAATCTGGCGAGGGTTATGGAAACTAGGGTTGTGTGTGTCCTCCTCGCCGCCCCCTCCTAGCCTTTATATAGATAGTCTAGGTCTCGGGTAGTAGGTCGAGTCGGTTACAAGTTAGGGTTTTCCCCTTCAAACTTTCTATCTTTAGCCTCTTCTTGTTCTTCAAGAAATCAAGAGTCCGCAGGTTACTCGAGTCCTTTCATCTGGGCCTTGGCGACACCGTGGGCCTGTACATATTTCGACCGTATATACCAAGCTCGAGTACCTGTAGGGTATACCCATGTCACCCAGGGATTCCAACAATCCCTTGCTCTATTAAGAACAGTTATGTTAGAACTGCTTTGTATGATTTGGGAGCTAGAGTTAGTGTTATGCCTTTCTCTCTCTATAAGAGGCTTCAACTTGAAAATTAATACCAACTGATATATCTTTGCAAATGGCTGATAAATCTACCACTATTCCTGTGGGTATATGTGAGGATGTACCTGTTCAGGTGGCCCGCAATTGCTTGATATTAACTGATTTTGTTGTGCTTGAAATGCCTGAAGATGATAATATGTCTATTATTCTTGGGAGACCTTTTCTTAATACTACAGGAGTTGTTATCAATTGTAATCAAGGAAAGGTGACTTTCAATGTTAATGACAAGGAACATACTATCTATTTCCCCAAGAAGATTGAAAGGACTTATGGTTTGAATTCAATTGAACATGTTGAGGGCATTCAAGTTGGATAAATATATTGTCCCATACCAAGAGAAAAATTTGAAACTATTATGATTGGGACCATTGCTATCAAGGTTGAGGTAACATAATCATTAGTGGAATACAAAGTTTTGTCTCATATGCAATTGTTTTGGTAGCAAGACTTGATCAACCTTGTTAACAAAAGGATTCCATTGAACAAAACAATGTTTTTATTATGATTATCTTCGTTTATTTCTACCCTTTGCATTTTAGTTTTTGCTTTCGTTTAGTTTTCCTTTTGTTGCTAGTTGCTTGCATATCAGAGTGTCTTAGAACTTCTATAGTTCTAGCTTTGTTTTGTCCTTGCATCATGTTTCCAAAATAAAAAAAATCTGTCTGTCAGAAAAATCATTCTTCTATTTTCTGAAAAATGCTCAAAAATAAAGTGTCTCGAAAAATTCCAGAAAATACATATTAAATTTTTACGTGAAAAAAGGGGCAGAGGAGTACCTGGGAGGTACTAGGGGGGCCCACCAGGCAGGCACACCACATGGTGGCGCGGCCAGCCCTAGGTGGCGCCATGCCCTGGTGTGGGCCACCCTTGGCCCCCCACTAACTCTCTCACCTGCCACTTTCTTCTCTCTCCCGAGTAAGCTCCAGTTCATTACTCAAAATCGCGTTCTTGCTGTGCTTGCTCTCGATTTTTTCGATCTCCTTGCTCAGCCCATCTTTCTTGCTGAAATTTGGAGCATTTGTTCCTTGCTATGTGACTCCTCTCCTTGTCCAAGTAGATTTGTGTTTAGTGGATTTTATCTTGAGTATTTTGCTGCTATAGGTGACTGGTTATGAGAGCTTGTAAGCTTGTTTGATGCTTAGAGATATAGTTTTGATGCATATTTAGGCCTCTTGCAAGTCCCTATGAGTAGAATCCTTCATTATATTTACTTTGCAATCACTTGTTTAATAGGTGTTTAAATTTCAGAATACCAAGCATGAACAACCATACTTTTGGAGAGATATTTGAGAGTGATGCACCTAGGAGGCCGAGGCCCTCAAGAACAGCCTCTCAGGCTAGGCCATCATACAACGAAGATCTCATTGCAACTCGTATTGGTAGTGAAAGGGATGATGGGGATGCTCACCCATCCTCTTTCCCTTGTTTTACTTTCTTACAAGCTACATGTATTGTTATGGACTTGGGTTTTGGAGAAGGAGGGAGTGCTGGAGACATCTATCGGCTAGCAAACAAGCACACAGGGGACAAAGGATTTACCCAGGTTCAGGCCTCGTAGAGGTCCCTACTCCTGCTTGTCTGCTCGTGGAATTATCGAGGGGGTCGAAAGCTACGATGGTGCGCAGATGTAATCTGGCGAGGGTTGTGGAAACTAGGGTTGTGTGTGTCCTCCTTACCGCCCCCTCCTAGCCTTTATATAGATAGGCTAGGTCTCGGGTAGCAGGTCAAGTCGGTTACAAGTTAGGGTTTTCCCCTTCAAACTTTCTATCTTTAGCCGCTTATTGTTCTTCAAGCAATCAAGAGTCCACAGGTTACTCGAGTCCTTTCATCTGGGCCTTGGCGACACTGTGGGCCTGTACATATTTGGACCATATATACCAAGCTCGAGTACCTGTAGGGTATACCCATGTCAGTAGCCCCCGAGTGTCCAGTGGAATTGCAGATTCGACTGGGGACTTTTTTGAAGTCTTCGAGTGCCTGAATGAGTACATTTCGACTGCTTTTATTTGTGCCATAGGGATTGTTGATATACGTGCCTGATATAACTGAAGTATCGGTACCAGTTAACCACCTTAGGTTGAAACAACGCAATCTACTCGAACTCGAGTCCCCGAACTCAAATCCGGAAAAGTGCTGGCGTAATTCGACTCAGGCCACGGAGGTCTTACAAGAGTCGAATTCCAGTTATATGGGTGTGAGCACTCGACGCGTCCGTCAAGGCATGTTCATCGTGCCTGTAGGCACGGATTTATTTCTGGTAGTGCGCAGTTAAATGCGTTGCCAGGCCTTATTCAGGTCTTACCTACACGTTGTAAGCGAAGCATCTGAATTTTATCATCGCGGAGACGATTTGGGTGACCCAGGAGACGTAGTCTCTTTGTAGGGAAAATTATGAGGCGGTGTAGCCATGACCTGCGAGTGCGGATGTTATCAACACACAGTTTTATGCAAATAATCATAGGGTGCACGAACCAGCGCTCCCTATGGGAGTAGCCCCCGAGTGCCTGGTTGAGTCGAAGACTCAGGCAGGGACTAAAGAACTTTTGCGACTGCTGTCGTCTTTTGCTTGCTTGTTTCAGTCGAAGACTCAGGCAGGGACTAAAACACTTTTGCGACTACTCTCGTCTTTTGCTTGCTTGTTTCAGTCGAAATTGTTTCCGGCGCTCCCTATGGGAGTAACCCATGTCCGTAATCGAACCGTGTTTCGAGTGGTTGGGTTTGATTGTGATTGTCCTCATTCCTGCAGCAAGAAAAGAAAAATCATAGGGTGCGCGGCCAGCGCTCCCTATGGGAGTAGCCTCCGAGTGCTTGGTGGAGTCGAAGACTCCATCAAGGACTAAAGTAGTCGAATTTTTCCACTGCGTAGCTTTGATGACGTCAGTGCTGACGCTTGTATGACTTCAGTTGCCCACGTGAGCGAGTTTGACGGGACGTGACGAGCGTTGGGTCCCACTTCCTGACTTTGATTTGACTGGGCGTGCATAATCTTTATTTTAACTATGCCTCCTCGATTTCCGCGTGTAATGGGAGAAGTGGTGGGACGGTTCGTGCTTCCTCTTCTCCACGTGTCCAACACGATGCGTGCCACGCGTCCAATAGGGTTTTTGTGCGCCGTTGGATTGCATCTCCTAGGGGTTAAGTAGCGGCGCTACGACGGTAATTTTCCATCTGCGCTGTTTCTTCCTCGCTGTCATCGCCATTGTTGTTGCTCTTCTGCTTTTCCCTGCGCTTGTCTCCTCCACAGCGCTGGACCACCTCCGCTCGTTTCCAAGCTACTTTCTGCGCTCTCATCGCCGCCACGCAATGGGGAAAAAGAAAGGAGGCGCTGCTGCTGATTCCGCGACCAACGTCGCCCCGACGAAAAAGAAGGGTGGCCCGCTGGCACCAGCGCCGGGCCGTGGAAGAAGAAGGTCGCGGCACCAAGGACAAATGGTGCATGGCGCCCCTCCATCATCAAGGCGTCGGATCTCCGTCTTCTTCGCCAAGACGGAGTTATCTCCACAGCAGTCGCCGATGCGCGCGTCCCTAGCGGTGAGACCATTCCTGCTCCTCCCACTGGTTTTCGAGTGATGTTTCTCGCATTCGTCATTCACGTTCTCTCCTTTCCTCTCCACCCCTTTCTTAGGGGTCTTCTTTGTTTCTATGGGCTCTAGCTCCATCAGCTGTCCCAAAATTCTATCCTCCACATCACCTGCTTCATCACTCTTTGCGAGTGCTATCTCGGAATCGAGCCACACTTTGGTCTTTTCAAGCGTTTGTTTAAATTGAAGTGTCAGTCCTCTCATCTGGCTCTTTAGTTTACGACATAGGTTGTTGCGGAATCCACGTCGACCCATCCTCCACCTATTTCGACATCAAGCTCACCAAGTCCGTCTAGGGATGGAGGGACAAATGGTTCTATGTCCGCGATCAGAAGGCCAAAGATGAGCACTTTGGACTCGCGCCCTTTGATCCCGCGACTCCCTGCAAGAAGATGCGTTCTTGGAAGAACGTAGTGATGCCTGGCGAACTCAGAGAAACGGACGTGCTGTATCAACGCGTCTGCGACCTCGAGAGTCGCATAGGCGCAGAAGAGGGAGGTTGCGCCCTTATTAGAACTTGGCTGCACCGTTGCGTCCAGCCTCTCCAAGCCAGAGTCCATCCCATGTTTCAATGGGGTGGCTCTGATGATGCCACTCGCGTGTCTGCCGATGGCATGTCCGCGAGTGAGGTGGATAAGAGGGTTCGATTGGTCACGAAGTACACTGCCAAGGATGTGCTTCCGAGTGAGCCAGTCGTTCCTCCATTTGATGCTTCGAATGCCCCTCCTGAGGTACAGTTGTGCTACGCGGTAGCTTATTTTCGGGATTGCTTTTTTGTTGTTTACTTGTTCTTTTTGCTGATCTTTGCTGTCTGTATGTAGGATTGGGCGGTGTCGCCCTGTATGCCTCCTCTCCCTGAGGGGATTATTCCTGGTGAAGCTTTGGAAGAGGACGAGTCTGAGTCGACTGTCCCTTCTGATGTGGAAGAGGAAGCCCCCGAGTCCGAGAGTCCGGATACTCGCAAGCGTTCGCGCAGCGAGGATTCTGACGCGTCGACTCCAGAAGGCACGGTTGTTGGTGCGGAGTCGCCAATTCCAGCCGTTCGTGTGAGGGCTATGGCACCGTCTTCTCGCAAGAAGATGCGATTGCCCAAGGAGTCTTCGTCGGAGTCGGCGGAGGCCACGTTTGATCTTGACAAGTTTGACTGGTAAGTTTGCGAGTTTACGCATTCTTTTCTTTTTTCTTCTTGTTGGCTTTGCCTTGGAGTTTGCCCTTCCTCAATGTGGATTTGGTCTTGTAGTCAAGAGGCGTCTTCATCTTTTGGCGACATCGAGTTTTTGAAGGAATCGGGAGTCGCGACCTCAAGGGCCAAGGTAGAGGTCGAGCGCGCTCCTTCCCCTCCGGCGGCAGCCCACTCCGGGCACAATTCTTCGAGCTCTCCTCACGTAGGGGAGCATCGAATGGTTGCTCGGATGACGGTTCAGCAAACTTCTTCGGAGTCGCTGGAGGACCATGTAAGTATATCTTTCCTTCTTTTTAGTGTGGCAGTCGGTGTTTTCTGTTGCCCTCTCTGATTCCTTGTTTGTGCGACAGCTCCTTGTAAAGGAAGCCGCGCAAGTGGCGGAGCAAGTGATGGCAATGGGCCGCCAGCATGCGATGCTAGAGACGCGCCACCGCGTAGTCGAGAGTGAGTGTTCTACACTTATTCTTTTTCGTCTTCTCCTTTTTTGGTATAGTCGAATGATAGTCAACCTTTGATTGCCATGTAGCTGAGCATAACGCTTTACTACGCAACGTTGCCATCTTGGAAAAGACATTAGCCGCAGCTGTGAAGGGGCGCGACGAGGCAATCGCGGCTCGTGATGATGCACAGAAGCGCGAAGAAGATCTGCGTGCCTCCTTTGCGGCCAGGGAAAAGTTGTTCGAAGAGCAACTATTCTCAGTCTCCAAGGCCCTCTCAGGTACCTTTGCTGGTAGATATTTTATTGTTGTCCTTCTCTACATCTAGAGTTTTGCTGGTGGCGCTAGAGGTTTGATCCATGTGTGTGTTTTCTGTGCAGATCCTGGCGACTTGAGCTTTGACCCGCAGGCCCTTTGTCGCGATGACGCTCTAGCAGGCGCGGTGTCTGCAGTCGAGGACCAAAGCGCCGCTATCGAAGATACATTGTCCAAGGCCAAGGTCACCCTCAGTCTCCTCCGAGAGGAGTTGATGCCAAAGGCGGAGCTGGTCGATAATATGGACAAGCTGGTGGAGTCACTCGCCGGGGGTGTGCCTGCCACCTACAAGAACTCCCTCCGCGCGGCTGGCACGACCATGTCACTCGCCATGGTGCAAGCCCACGGAGTCAAGATAGATCCCTCTGCGGTGTCGAAGGTGATGCCTGTTGGCGCAGACGGTCAGCAGGTAGTCTTCGCTCCTTTTGCGACTGCCTGTGCCAAATATGGCCATTCCTTGATAAATACTGTTGCCAAGTATTCGGAGGAGCTCCAACGTGCTAAGAAGGCGGCGAAAGCTTACCTCGGGGTCGGAAAGTCGAGGCGCCTCGACATCGCCACAGACTTGATGAAGCCCCCGAAGCCGTCGAAGTCGAAGAAGCCAGCTGCCTCGTAGTTAGCTTTTTGTAATAGTTGATGAATTGTCCTTTTGGTATAAGAACATGCCTGCTGGTGAGTGTGTTTGTGAATACTTATGCTTATCTTGAATGCATCTGTTCCCCTTGCCTTTGTGTTAATTTGGTCGCCTTATTTCCCTCTGTATTGACTTGTGCTAGGGTACGTCAAGTGGTCCCGTGGGGGGAACCCAGGACTCGCCATCTCTTGATGAGACAGTGGCACCACCGCGCTCCACGGTAGAGGAGTTGTCCTTGCTGTCGTGACTTCGTGACCGCGTGAAGCAGCTGGAGCGTGAGTTGCCCCTGATCCGCGGTAACGCAGACGTGTGGAAGTCGAAGGCGGAAAAGCGGCCGCCCGCGAGCAATATCTGCTTGGCGAGGTGACGCAGCTGGGCAACCAATTTAAGTGTTAGTTTGCTCATTCCCATCTTTTCCTTTGTAGTTAGTCGCAGCGGTACGTTGTACTCATGTTATTGATGCTGCTTCGTGTAGTTGTTAGTGCACGCCATCTACAGGAGGAAAAGGATAGAATTGCCATTCACCTTCATGATCTCACCCAGGAGCAACTTCAAGAGAGTGGATACTTCTGGGTAGATCATGATCGTGCGACTGCGTTGGCGACCCTGCAGGATCGCGCATCGCGAGTGCTGCTCTTCTTGAAGAAATCGCAGTCGTTTTTGAAGAACATTTATCGGGCGATGTTCCCGCTGGATGACGCTCCATCAAACCTACTGGCTCTTCTTGCCAAATTTCAAGATATGTCCGCGGTTCGCGAGTGCGTGAGGCAGCAGTTGGTGGCTGGTGCCAAGGCTGCCCTCTCAATGGTGCGATTGCATAGGCCTGACGTGGATGTTGCCGCCATTGCCTCTGGGCCGCCTGCACCGCCAGCAGGATCTGCCTAGAATATGGTACCGCATTATCAGGCGGTGGACCACCCAGCAGAGGAGATCATCGACTTCTTCGAGGAACAAACCAATGTTCTTCTGTTGCAATAGTAGCCAAATTTGTATCCTGCACATAAGTGTATTTGTTTTGTAAAGTTCATATATATGTTTGTAGATAATTTATTATCGAATGTGTACAAACAACTTTGTAAGCGTGAGGTGCGTTGCACTATGCGAGTCCTTCTCGTTAGCCTGGCCATCTTTTTTCTTGGTCCCTTGTCAACCGGCCAGGTGCGTTGCAGCTGGGTTGAGTTTGTGTTAAGGGGTTCGATTGATGTGCCAGCTACTCAGGATATCGCGTTATTGGTTCGAAGAACAGATGTATCTAGGGTGGTGTAGCCCCCGAGTATGAAAATTGACAAAGTGAAAGAGAACACGGAGTTTTGGGGCACTTAGCTTTTATTTATTCGAAGAACAGTGCGAGGTACAATGTGCGGCTAAGTAGCCTTATTTGCGATGTAAAAAGTAGAAAACGACTAGGGGTAGAAGCGTCGCAGTTGTGCGACGTTCCAAGGGTTGGAGTATGCGACTCCTGTCTCTAAATCTCGAAGGCGATAGGCGCCACCTGGGATTACTTCTGTAATCACATGCGGTCCTTCCCAGGGGGACTCGAGCTTGAGATGTCCTCGCCGCTTCAACGCGGAGACCAGGTCACCTTCGACGAAGGATCTGGGGCGAAGCCTTCTACTGTGGTAGTTGTGCAGGTTCTGCTGGTAGATCATGGATCTTTCTACGGCGATTTCTCTTGCTTCTTCAAGAGAAATACACAGAGTCTTCGAGTGCGAGGGATGACTCCTGCTCGCTGTAGTTGACTACGCGTGACGCTTTGTACCGTGCTTCGGCGGGTAGTACTGCCTCTGCTCCGTGCACCATCAAGAATGGCGTGTAGCCCGTGGCGCTGTTTGGAGTTGTACGCAGGCTCTAGAGTACGGATTGCAGTTCATCTGGCCAGCAACCCGCGGCTTGTTCGAGTGGTCGTAGGAGTCGCTTCTTGATGCCGCTGCAGATGAGCCCATTCGCCTTTTCCACCTGACCATTGGTCTGTGGATGCACTACTGAGGCGTAGCTGATGTTGATCCCCAGGTTCTCGCAGAATTCTTGGAACTCCTTGGATGTGAAGTTCGTCCCGTTGTCGGTGATGATGCTGTGTGGCACGCCGAAGCGGTAGACGATGGATTCGAAGTACTTGACTACGCTGTGCCCTGATTAGTTGGTCATCGGCATGGCCTCGCTCCACTTGGTGAATTTGTCGACTACAACCAAGAGGTAGACGTAACCTCCGCGTGAGGACCTTGGAAGCTTGCCAACCATGTCGAGCCCCCACTGTGCGAAGGGCCAAGCCAATGGAATAGGCCGTAGCTCTGCGCCTGGTGCGTGTGGCTTGTCCTTGAATCTTTGGCAGGCAATGCATTTTTGGACTATGTCCTTGGCTTCGCGCATGGCCATGGGCCAGTAAAATCCAGCTCGTAGAGCTTTGGCGATGAGGGCGCGACTGCAGGCGTGGAGCCCGCAGGTCCCTTCATGGATGCCGAGGAGAACTGCTCTTCCATCAGCCATAGAGACGCATCGTTGTAGCACTCCTGTGATGCTGCGTTTATACAGTTCGCCATTGATAACGGCGAATGCATTGGAGCGCAGCACGATGTGCCATGCATCCGTCGGGTCATCCGGTAGGCGCTTGCTGAGGAGGTACGTAATGTACGGTTGCGTCCAAGATTGCTCGATCATCATGACGCTCATTGGTCCCTCGAGTCCTGTGTCCAGGTCCAAGTCATCGAGTGCCATTGGCTCATTGGGTGGCGTAGCCCCCGAGTATGTTGCTGCGCTTGTTTTCTTCTCTGCGGCCTTTGGCTTGATGGAGCGCTCGCATATGCGCTCGAGAAATACCCCAGGTGGTATGGGGGCGCAGGTAGAGCCTATGTTGGTGACTGCGTCTGCCTCCTCGTTGCTTTCGTGACCTACATGTCGCAACTCGCAACCATCGAAGTCTCCTTCGAGTATGTCATAGAGGTCGCGGTATGCGATCATGTTGTCGTTCAGTGCGTCGCACTCGTGCATTGTTTGGTTGACGACCAACTTGGAGTCGCCATATATGATGAGCCTCTTGGCGCCGCAAGCTTTTGCCATCCTCATCCCCTGTAACAGGGCCTCGTATTCAACCTCGTTGTTTGAGGCTATGAACTGCATTCGCAGGATATACTTCAGCTTGTCCCCTTGAGGTGATGTCAGTATGACACCTGCGCGTGCTCCGTCTTTCCGCTTGGACCCATCAAAGTGCATTGTCCAGAGGTATGACATATCTGGCCTGTCCGAGAGTTGGTTCTCCATCCAGTGCACGAGGAAGTCAGGAAGAACTTGTGACTTGATTGCGTCGCGCTTTTCGTATGTGATGTCTCGTGGAGACAGTTCTATTCCCCAAAGCGTGACTCGCCCCGTGGCGTCGGGGTTATTGAGGATATGTCCCAATGGGGCATCGCTGACTACCACGATTGGGTGTTCTTGGAAGTAGTGTCGCAGTCGCCGGGCGGTCATGAAGACACCATGCGCCAGCTTCTGGTAGTGCGGGTACCGCTATTTTGTTGGCATGAGGACCTCGCTGAGGTAGTATACTGGGCGTTGTACGCCATGGACCTTGTTTTCCTCAGCTCGACGACGAAAGCATCAGGTTGACCACCTGGTTGGTGGCGGAGATGTATAGCAACAGTGGTTCCCTTTCTCGTGGAGTCACCAGTACTGGCGAGGTGGATAGCAGGCGTTTGAGATCTTCGAATGCTTCTTGCGCTTCCTTGGTCCACTTGAATTTGTCAGCTTTGCGGAGGAGCTGATAGAAGGGCAGCACCTTTTCACCCATCCGACTGATAAATTGACTGAGTGTCGCGATTCATCCGGCTAGTTGTTGGACGCCTCTTATGTTCTTTGGCTTCTCCATGGCCAGTATGGCCTTTATCTTTTTCGGGTTTGCCTCGATCCCTCTTGCGGAGATGAGATACCCGTGTAGCTGCCCAGATGGTACGCCGAAGGCACATTTGTCCGGATTGAGCTTGATCCAGTAGCGATCGAGATTGGCGAAGGTTTCACGCAAATCGTCGATTAGAGAGGCTTCCTCCTTGGTCTTGATTACTATGTCGTCGACATAGACTTGGATGTTGCGACCCAGTTGCTCCTTGAGGCAAGCCTGCATGCACCGCTGGTAGGTGGCTCCCGTGTTTTTTAGCTCGAAGGGCATTGTGTTGTAGCAGAACACACCAAAGGGCGTTGTAAACGCTGTCTTCTCCTGGTCTTCTTCCTTCATTCGAATTTGGTTATAGCCTAAGTAGGCGTCGAGGAAGCAGAGGCGCTCACATCCAGCGGTGGAGTCGATGATCTGGTCGATCCGTGGCAGCGGGAAGTGATCTTTTGGGCAGTGCTTGTTTAATGAAGTGAAGTCCACGCACATCCGTAGGATATCCGTGCCCTTTTTTGGTACCAGCACCGTATTGGCGAGCCAAGTGCTTTCCTTGATCTCGCATATGAATTTTTCCTCAAGGAGTCTGTTGATCTCCATTCCGACTGCCCGCGCTCGTGGCTCAGACAGTCGCCTGATTGTTTGCTTGACTATCCTTGCGTCGGGGTTGACGTTGAGTGCGTGCTTGGTGAATTCCCTGGGAACTCCTGGCATGTCCGCAGGACACCAGGAAAAAATTTCCCAGTGCTCACGGAGGAATTCGACGAGCGCGAGTTCCTATGCGGGACTCAGGTTGTTGGCGATGAGGGCCGTCTTGGCGGGATCCGATGGATGGACCTGCACCTTCTTTGTGTGCACGGATGAGTCGAAGGAGAGATCAGGTGAGCTTGGCCTACTCAAGGGAGGCAGACTATTCTCTGTCGTCTCTTTCAGTCTTTCGAGTTCCTCCTGCATGCCGAAGGACTAGGAGATTCTATTGAATTCCATGTCGCAAGCGTCAGATCGCTCAAAGTTCCCGTTGATCGTTATGACGCCGTTGGGACCTGGCATTTTCATCTATAGGTAGGCGTAGTGGGGTACCGCCATAAACCTAGTGAACGCGACACGCCCAAGGAAGCAATGGTATTGTGAGGGCCTGTCGACGACCTCAAAGTCGATGCCCTCGCGCCGGAAGTTCTTCGGCGTGCCAAAGATGACGTCGAGGTTGATTTTGCCCAGGGGGTATACGCCTTTCCCTGGGACGATGTCGTGGAACGTTGTGTCCGATACCTCCAAGCAGGTTAGAGGGATCCTCATTGCTCACAAGGTACTCGCGAATATGAGGTTGATGCCGCTTCCGCCGTCCATGAAGACGCGACTCATGTCCAATTTGCGCCTCGAGTATGAGGGGGCAATGACCTGGGCGGGGTATCTGAGGCGGGTGGTCGCGTTTGTCGAAGGTGATGCACGACTCGCTGCCACTGAGGTACTCAGTGGTGGATGGTGGCGAGTGCGTGGCCAAGTTGACTTGGCGAGTGATGGCCTTCTGCACCCTGTTAGAGGGGCGCCCTTTTTGGATCATCATGGTACCCATAGCCCGTGGGTACGATTCGCCTCCATGGTGCTGGTTCGGTGCAGCTCCGTTCGGGGGTGGCCAAGGTGGTGTTGGTGGTGCGCCATGTGCCACGGCGCCTGGAGCGGCTCCGTAGCCTCTTTCGACTGCATTGCGGTTCATCCGAACCAATCCCTCGTGTAGCTTGAGGAACTCGCGGCAGTCCTTGAGGAGGTGGCTGGATTTTCTCTTGCCATCATGCTTGTCGATGTAGAAGTGTACCGTGCATGGCCCGGACAGTTTGTCCTCGATGGGGGTCGCGGGTGCTTCATCGCGAGCGTGGCGTTGCCACACTTGCGTGGTTTTCCCGGAGTCGCGGTATCCGCTGTTGCGGTTATCGTCGTGTCTATCGGCGTAGCCGGCTGCGACCATGTTGACATTGTCGCGATCGTCGTAGATGCGCATGCGACGCTTGCCCCGGCGGTCGCGTCTGCGTTCGAGTTCTGCCTCCTCGTCGGAGTGAGCGCGATTCTTCACTGAATCTTCTCCATCGGCCCATCGATTCACGATCTCCATCAGGTGGTTGATGGTCTGGGGCTTTGAGTGGCCTAGCTCCTCCCTGAGTTCCATGCGGCGGACACCACCGTTGAATGCATCAATCGCGTGGTCTTCCGAGATGTTCTCCGTGGAGTTCTTGATGATGGACCACCTTTGGATGTAAGAGCGCAGCGATTCGCCAGATCTTTGCTGGCAGCATCTCAGCTCTTCGATTGATGCGGGTCGCTTGTACGTGCCCTTAAAGTTGCGCACGAAGCTGTAAACTAGCTCATCCCAGCTGCAAATGGATCCACGTGGGAGGTTATTGAGCCATGCTCGGCGCGTCAGAATGTAGCTGCGCAAGCAATGCATGGCAAGATTGACGCCTCCGTGTAGCCTGATAGAGGAGATGTGATCCTCCAGCCAGATCTTGGGGTCCTGCAGACCGTCAAATTTCGGGTTTTCCAATGGGAGTTTAAACCCCTTAGGCATTCGAATGGATCTGCTGAAGCATCTGGCACCATAGAGTTCCCCATCTTCTTCTTCTGTGTCAGTCGACCGAGCATGTCGTGCCCTTGATTTATCGATCTTGCGCTGCATGAGGTCGTCGCGCGCATAGTAGTCACGGTCATGTCGCCGTGAGCGGCGGCGTCGAGACAGATTGTGACTGTCATCGTTGGACGAGGGCGAGGAGTAGTGCTTTGCTAACGCTTTGCCCTTTTTTGGGTCTGGCACTGGCTCCTTGTCAAGGGCGTCCTCGATTAATCCCAAGCCCGCGATCGTAGATTGGTGCATGGCAGTTCGGGGATCTCCAGCTGGCGGCTGGTTATTTAGGAGGTACATGGTGGCTGCTGTCACCGCGGCCTGCGGCGTCCTGGGAACCACGTTGCCTCTCATGTCGACTATCATAGAGCCGAAGTCGTGGACTTTCGCGGCTTCTATGCGCTCTTATTCGGTGAGGTGAGCCATCCGCGACTGCCTCTTCTTGGCGAGGTACTCGTTGCCTCTTGAGGAGGATCCTCCGTAGGAGGAGAGCCCAGCACGACGAAGGCTCGATTCGTCCGCTGCCTTCTTACGCGCCTCAAGTTGCGCGATTGCTTGTTTTTGGCGCTTGAATTCTTCTTTTAGAAGCCAATGATATCCCATCAGTAGTTCCTGTGGGGAGCGAAAGGGCAGAGGTGCACCCCATAGGGCTTCGCGGCAATGATCCCACTCTTGCTCGTTGAGCTTGATCACGACGCGTTCGCCGGTTTGCTCATTGATCATACTGAGAGGTTCGACTGCTCCTCCGTTGCTGTCGTTACCGCCGTTGCCACTATTGCCACCGTTGCCAGTGTTGGGTGGATCGGTGCCATTGCCGATGTTACCACCGTTGCCGCGATTGGCGGAGGTGTCGCCTGTGTTGATGACGGCGCACATGAAGTGATTGGGGAAGCTGTTGCTTCCACAACTTTGAGATCCGGAACCGTAGGTTCCATCTTCAGTGGCCAGATCGCTCAGACCGGAGTCGCGACTGCTGTCGCTGACCGTGTTCTCGACTGCCACCGGAGCATTGAGATCGCTGAGGGTGCCGATCGATGGAGGGAACCATGATGCCGGGGCAATCGCCGGTGCTGTCGGCTGATCAGGCATGCGAAGCATGCCCATCTGACCAACTTGGAAGCGGAAGCTCCCAATCGCTAGGCTGATTCCATCGCCCACGGACTCGAAGGCCGGGCGGGTGGCCGACGTGTGGACGATGAAGTCAAAGGAGCCGAAGAGCTGGCGAATCTCCGCTGTTGCGGAGTTATAGATCGCAGTTGATGGGGCCGAAGAAGCCGCAACATCAGCACTCCCAATTCCCACAGACGGCGCCAATTGACGAGGGTTTAACTCGTCAATGCCCATTGTTATGGACTTGGGTTTTGGAGAAGGAGGGAGTGCTGGAGACATCTATCGGCTAGCAAACAAGCACACAGGGGACAAAGGATTTACCTAGGTTTAGACCTCGTAGAGGTCCCTACTCTTGCTTGTCTGCTCGTGGAATTATCGAGGGAGCCGAAAGTTACAATGGTGCGCAGATGTAATCTGGCGAGGGTTGTGGAAACTAGGGTTGTGTGTGTCCTCCTCGCTGCCCCCTCCTAGCCTTTATATAGATAGGCTAGGTCTCGGGTAGCAGGTCGAGTCGGTTACAAGTTAGGGTTTTCCCCTTCAAACTTTCTATCTTTAGCCTCTTCTTGTTCTTCAAGCAATCAAGAGTCCGCAGGTTACTCGAGTCTTTCATCTGGGCCTTGGCGACACCGTGGGCATGTACATATTTGGACCATATATACCAAGCTCGAGTACCTGTAGGGTATACCCATGTCACCTAGGGATTCCAACTATCCCTTGCTCTATTAAGAACAGTTATGTTAGAACTGCTTTGTATGATTTGGGAGCTGGAGTTAGTGTTATGCCTTTCTCTCTCTCTAAGAGGCTTCAACTTGAAAAATAATACCAACTGATATATCTTTGCAAATGGCTGATAAATCTACCACTATTACTGTGGGTATATGTGAGGATGTACCTGTTTAGGTGGCCCACAATTGCTTGATATTAACTTATTTTGTTGTGCTTGAAATGCCTAAAGATGATAATATGTCTATTATTCTTGGGAGACCTTTTCTTAATACTACAGGAGCTGTTATCAATTGTAATCAAGGAAAGGTGACTTTCAATGTTAATGACAAGGAACATACTGTCTATTTCCCCAAGAAGATTGAAAGGACTTATGGTTTGAATTCAATTGAACATGTTGAGGGCATTCAAGTTGGATAAATATATTGTCCCATACCAAGAGAAAAATTTGAAACTATTATGATTGGGACCATTGCTATCAAGGTTGAGGTAACATAATCATTAGTGGAATACAAAGTTTTGTCTCATTTGCAATTATTTTGGTAGCAAGACTTGATCAACCTTGTTAACAAAAGGATTCCATTGAACAAAACAATGTTTTTATTATGATTATCTTCGTTTATTTCGACCCTTTGCATTTTAGTTTTTGCTTTCGTTTAGTTTTCTTTTTGTTGTTAGTTGCTTGCATATCAGAGTGTCTTAGAACTTCTATAGTTCTAGATTTGTTTTGTCCTTGCATCATGTTTCCAAAAGAAAGAAAAAATCTGTCTGTCAGAAAAATCATTCTTCTATTTTCTAAAAAATGCTCAAAAATAAAGTGTCTCGAAAAATTCCAGAAAATACATATTAAATTTTTACGTGAAAAAAGGGGCAGAGGAGTACCTGGGAGGTACCAGGGGGGCCCACCAGGCAGGCACACCACATGGTGGCGCAGCCAGCCCTAGGTGGCGCCATGCCCTGGTGTGGGCCACCCCTGGCCCCCTACTAACTCTCTCACCTGCCACTTTCTTCTCTCTCCCGAGTAAGCTCTAGTTCATTACTCAAAATCGCGTCCTTGCTATGCTTGCTCTCGATTTTTTCGATCTCCTTGCTCAGCCCATCTTTCTTGCTGAAATTTGGAGCATGTGTTCCTTGGTATGTGACTCCTCCCCTTGTCCAAGTAGATTTGTGTTTAGTGGATTTTATCTGAGTATTTTGCTGCTATAGGTGACTGGTTATGAGAGCTTGTAAGCTTGTTTGATGCTTAGAGATATAGTTTTGATGCATGTTTAGGCCTCTTGCAAGTCCCTATGAGTAGAATCCTTCATTATATTTACTTTGTAATCACTTGTTTAATAGGTGTTTAAATTTTAGAATACCAAGCATGAACAACCATACTTTTGGAGAGATATTTGAGAGTGATGCACCTAGGAGGTCGAGGCCCTCAAGAACAACCTCTCAGGCTAGGCCATCATACAACGAAGATCTCATTGCAACTCGTATTTGTAGTGAAAGGGATGATGGGGATGCTCACCCATCCTCTTTCCCTTGTTTTACTTTCTTACAAGCTGCAGGTATTCTTGATGATTTCTTGCTACTGATTGAGAGGGTTGGTTTGACCTCATATATGCAAGATGAGAGTGCACAATACGCTATGCTTACCAAAACTTTTGTTGAGAGCTTCATGTTTACTAACACATCCTATCAGTTGACTGTCTCTTTTAAAATCTATAATATGCCCTTCACCATGCCTTTGGAGAGATTTTGCAGTATTGTAGGTGACGCATGACGGGGACCGTGAAGAAAATTCAAGGGCGACCCGCTGATTTGTTGGAGCTTTACCGAGGGGTGACCAATGATGATGACCGTGTGGTGCAACGCGGAAAGATAAGAAATATCCAACTCCCCGCTCTTAGATACTTTGCATATTATCTTGCTACTAGTGTACTGGGTAGGGAGAACACAAGTAATATCTCCAACTATCATTTAGCTTTCCTTGCTACTGCACTCAACAATGATACTCGGTACAATCTTGGCTCGCTTATTGCTCGTCGCCTAGCAGCTAGGGGGCCTATCTATGGAGGCATCATTGCCTCGCGTATAGTCAATGCATTAGGTCTTTCAGTGGACCCCTATGATGCTATGCTGGCACCACAGAGGCTTGACCTTGTTGCTATGAAAACTCATCACTTTGTCACTCCTACTTCTGATTTGGACAGTCTAATATATAGGATGCTTTTCACTGACGGGGATGAAAGGGAGATCCTTTTGCCACAGCCTTCTTTGTTTAGTGTTCACAGGAGACCGCGGTCACGCTCCAAGGCGGAGGTGGATGAGTAGCTTCGCTTGCTGGGTTTCCACGAGAAGCATCAGGAGGATGTGCCCTCCTATGATTACTCCGTGCATTACGGAGGGATGTACTCGAGCTCGCACCAGGATGAGGGGACCTCTTCGTCGTACCACGGCGACACTTCATCCTGGCCAGCTTGGGATTGATACCCACTTAGGCCAAAAGCCTAAGCTTGGGGGGAGGTACGCCGACACCGCACTCATCTTCATATCATGTTGCGTCGGTACTTTGTATATTCATGTTTTTGTTCTCTTTTTAGTTTTCATTCTTCTTTTGCTTTTGCTTTCTAAAAACACAAGAAGACCAAAAATATTTCTGTTGTTTCTCTTTGGTTTGCTTCTTATTTTTTGCCTTGGTTTGTTTTTCCCTTTTTGCTTTGTTTGAAGAATTCGAAAAACCCAAAAAGATTTTGCTTTGCTTGCTTTTCCCTTTTGGTTCTAGTTTAAAAATCGAAAACACCAAAAATATTTGTCGTTGTTCTTTGGTTTTGTGAGTTTGCTACAGGATTCAGCAGTCCTCAGTGGAATATTTGTTTCATATTATTATTCAAGCCACACAAGTGAAGAGCAATAATGAGGATTAATGACAACTTGAGGCAAGGTAAGAGGCTAGTAACGAACTCTATTTGTTTTCATTGTTGTACATATACTCATCACTGTGGGCATGCTTAGTCCGTTCATGTAGGGTGTATGTTATCTTTGGATGCTTAGTAGTTCTTGCTTTACTATGATTAGCTCCAGCTCGCTAATAGTTTGTAGCATGTCTTGTGAATGTTTGCTTGCATTGCTCTATTCATAAATTGGTACGACACCGTGGTATCCTCCTCTGAATGTTTCATTTGATTGGCTTGGCACATGCTCACGCATGCACATGACTGTAATAATCAGTTAAGCCTCGATGAATTATTTTGCCTTGAGGATCTTCAATCACTTTCATGCCATGAGTAGTGCTGTTTTGTTGCAAGCATGATAATGACAGCTATTGCTCTCTCGTTTGTCGCTCCCTTACTATTGCTAGCCTTCACTTCCACTGAGTGTTTTACTCATGTTCCCAACTCCCTAAACCAAATATTTCCAAAGTGTCCACCATACCTACCTATTAGCATCATTTGCTATTTTCGTGCATATTCAATATGCCTTGTTTTCTTCCGAATAAAATGTTTGCTTGTTATGAGAAAGTTAGTTAGTAAAGCTCTCACGAACTTGATGGCACAATTTATTTCCTGCACTTAATAAACCTGAACCATTGTGAACTCTCCATGAAAGTTATATGCTTGCTAATTATAGGCTGGGGATTAGTAGAACCGTGCTGTCACGGGGAACGCTTTCAACACTTGTAAATATATACCCAGTTGGTACCTTGTTCTTTTGTTTGCGGATGTTGTCGGTGTGAAATAAAAGGGGAGCTTGTAAGTCCATGGAGTTATGTATGTGTATTAAAGAAACGCCTGGGCCGCTGGTCTAATCCATGCTGACATGGTGGAAACCTGCAGCGTAACAATAATGATATCTATGAAGCATTCTTCTTATAAAAAAGAGAGAGATAGCTATTGAGAAAAACAAAGAAAAAAGAGAGATTTATGAAAAGAGGAAAGAGAGAAAAAAGCACCATTTTCCCATGGTAAATAAGAAGATTGCTGAGATACTCATTGTCTGCTTGCCTTGTCATTATGATATGGGGATTCTTCCGTATCATCGGGCAAGGGGTACCCCGTTGGCGGTTCTTAATGATACGCACATACTTACGATGACAAGAACTTACCGGTAAATAAAGTTGAGTAGCATGAGGAGCGACCCTCGTACTCAAGGGACTTGGGATTTTCATTTTATAGTCTGTCAAGCATATAACTCAGATTGGACCTCACTTTTACCTTAACCACATTAAAGATGCTTATGACAGGGGCAATGAGAGCTCAAAGCTAATGAGTACCATACTTTCAGCATTTGGAAGCCTTTCAAATTATTCAAAACCTTTTCTTTTACTTGTTGAGTCTCCACATATTCTCACCTTCTTGAGAGCATAGTTGTCATTCTTTGTGCTTGTCCCATTGCTTGATTATTTGTGTTATGACTTTGATGCTTGTATCTTTGATATCTTTACTTCTAGTCATCACTTGAACTTCAGAGGTGCCTTGACATTCATAATCAAAGGCAAGCGAGATACCACTCTATCATACCTTTTTATGAGCATTGTAATGTTGCTTACGTTTATACTTCATGCTACTTATTATTTTTGAGTTGGACTCTCTTCATAGCTTGCAGTGACTATTAAGTAGACTCAGTTGCATACTCTTTATTATGAACTGTCTAAGTAGTTGATCACATTGCTGAAAATATTTACATCTTATGAAGCAAATGTGTTCGTGAAAGTTCTTTTATCGCACTCAGTTTTCAACTGAATTGCTTGAGGACAAGCAATAAGCTAAGCTTGGGGGGAGTTGATACGTCCAAAACGTATCTACTTTCCCGAACACTTTTGCTATTGTTTCTCCTCTATACTTGTGTGATTTGGATACAACTAACGCTGATCGTATTTGTTTTCAGAATTGTCTTGGTGTCTACTTTTTGTGCAGAAAATCAACTATCAGGAAAAATCCCGGAAAATATGCCAAAAATCCTATTTCACCCGAAGACTCCGGGAGCCAGAATACGAGACGGAGAAGAGCCAGGGGGTGGCCACACCACCTAGTGGCACGGGCCAGGCCATGCCGCGCCAGGGGGTGGTGTGGCCCCCCCAGGAACCCCCTCGGCCTCTCTCTTCGCCTATAAGGAGCCTTCTAACCTAAAAACTTCGGGGGGGTCGACGTTTTTCCAGAAGGAGTTCCGCTCCGCCGCCACCACCAGATTCCACGAAACAGCACCAGAAACTCCATTCTGGCACCCTGTCGGGACGGGGAATTGGAGGAGATCATCGCCATCGTCATCACCATCGCTTATCCATCGACCATCCATGTTTCCCCCATCTATGAGTGAGTAATCCCTCGCTGTAGGCTATGGGGATGGTAGGGATTGGATGAGATCATTCATGTAATGGCATCCGATTGTTAGGGCATGGTGCCTAGTATCTTCTATTAGTGCTTTATGACTTTGTTGCGACTTGTTATGCTTAATGCTTGTCACTAGGGCCCGAGTGCCATGATTTCAGATCTGAACATGTTATTGATTCATTATGATAGTATTAGTTTTGGTCATATCTACAAATTGTATACACATGTTGTTGTCCGGAACCAATGGCCCGGTGATGTAAATCGGGATAACCGGAGGAATGGCTTTGATGTGAGGATCACATGTGTTCACGGAGTGTTAATGCTTTGCTCGGTGCTCTATTAAAAGGAGCACCTTAATTGCCAAGAGTTCCCTTGAGGCCCCGCCGCAAACGGGTCAGGGACAAAAGATGTTGTGCAAGTTCTCATTGCGAGCACGTATGACTATATATGGAACACATGCCTAGGATTGTCTAGTATTTGGATGCTTTATCTTAGTTATCTGCAATTGCCCTATGTTCTTATTGCTATGTGAATTGTCTTGTCCATGCAACGCCCGTCCATCCATCCCTATGCCTACCGCACTTGAATCCCACTGTTACTGCTATTGTCACTGCTGTCTTTACTTTACTACTGTTGCTACTTTGCTATTCCTACTACAAAACTGTTGCTACTGATAAACTGCTGTGAGCAAGATTGTTTCCAGGTGCATCTGAATTGACAACTCAGTTGTTAAGGCTTATAAATATTCTTTGGCTCCCCTTGTGTAGAATCAATAAATTGGGTTTCACTTCCCTCGAAAATACTGCGATGCACCCCCTATACTTGTGGGTCATCATTCGCCACTCCAGGAAGTTAGGTGCTACCTCACTACCACCCACGGTCCACCCCACGACCGCAGATAGCCCCTGGACCACCCCACAGCCTCGCCGCCCTTTCTCTCTACGCGCAGCAAGAGCGCGCCAGAGCGTGATCGCTGCTAGCACACCTCAGACCGCGCCCCGACACCAAATCACGCACGCAGCTCCGCCATCACCCCAGCACTCCGCTAGACACGGTCGTGCATTGCCGCGTGACCCACAGTCGCCGAGAACCGCGTCGAGCATCGCCTCTGTCTCCCAGATAGGGGGAAGCCCCCGACCAAATGCCACCGCCCCTAGCCGTGCCATTGCGTCGTAGCTGAGAGCCAGCAGACCGCCATCCGCCTACTCGCCCCACGCGGTAGCCTCAGACCGCCTCACGGAGACGCTAGCCCACACCCGTCGGTCCCCTCGTCGAACCTATATAAGGAGGCCACCCCCAGCCTCAATCGCCACACCATTCCACTCCCCTCTCTCCACTGACCATTTCTCCTCTCTCGCCGGAGCCGCTCGAGCCGCCGTTCACCGGAATTGCACCGGAGGTAGCCGCTGTAGAGGAGGAGAAGTTGCCGTTGATTCCGTCCACCTCAGCCCCTACTGTGACCTCGCCTGAGTCTGCCGTCGTCCACCTGTTCGTTTGCCCGCCTCGCCGCACTAGCTGGAGCCCTGGTACGTCCCCATTAGAGCCCCACCGGCCGTTTAGGATCAGTCTCGCCGGCGACGAGTCCGTCGTCGACGACGACCGTGGACCGTTGATCCTTGTTCTAATCGTGTGGCCCAGATCGCCCCGTACCGTTTTGGGTTTTCAGTGTCACTGACATGCGGACCCCTTTGTCAGTCGCCCTCTGCACCGCTAAGCACCACTGGGCCGGCCCATTTGCTTTCCCGCGCTGACCCAGTAATTCAAATATAGAATTTTCAATTTAGACTTAGAATCAATTCTGTCCCTTAGTAAAAAATCAATTCAGAGAGTTTTACAAACCCAAATTGAGTGATTCCAATTTTCATGGAAAGCTACTGAAAAGCTCTATCCAAGCCCGTTGGATTTAAATCTTTTAGAGTTAGAGATCCTTCCTAGTAAAAATAACAAGACAGGAGCTTTTGCACCTTCAAACATTTTTATAAAATCAACCCTAATAGCTTTTGATTTGATTCCAACTCTCAAAAATAACATTTAACCATACCTATCTTAATATGTAATAATATTAAGGTTTACGTGCAGTGACTTTGGACTAGTACCAAAATAATGCTATGTAGGCATTTCTAGTCACTTTAAATCATTAATTATTAAACTTAAACTTAATAAAATGTGATCCAACCTTTAAATCACATTCCCATATGTCATAATATGTGGTGATGACATGTGTCCACATGATCCCATATTTTAATTAGAGAATATTAAATCTTAATTAATTTCAATGAGTAGAAATTACTTTTCTCAAATAAAAAGAATGAAACTAGTTCATTAAACCTTGTGATGCTTGTGATGATAATATATCATCAAATGTGTGCCTTAGTGTGCTAAGTAGACTAGTTAAGTATTGTTTGGTGATTGTGTATCCCGTATGTATTTATAGATGATAGTACCGACCAAGCTTTCGAGGAGGAGGAGTTCTACCAAGAGGAGGAGGAAGAAAACTGCAACCACTCCACTGCACAAGGCAAGCCATCATTAACAATGCAAGCTAACCCTTGCAAGCTAGATAACCTAAGAAGGATGCATTAGGCATGCTTTGGTTATACCATTTTAACTTATACCTATTCTAAGTTCATTTACAAGTTTTACCTTTCTTTACTTTACAAAGTCCTTTACTTGTTTGAAGGTAGCATAAAGAGTATAAAACTTGACCTATCTAGTTTGCACATTAGTGAACACTCTTAACTTAGTAGTTTAGAGCTAAAACCAAAACTTGATTCACTCTAGATGGGATTAATTGGTGAAAATGACTTGTGAAAACCTTGGAATGATGAGTCATTCTATTGAGATGTTTTGACATGTGTTGAGAAACACAAATTATTTATGATGATGAAAATGTTGAGGCATGAGCCTTAACCCTTTTACAAAACTGATGTTTGGGTTCGGATGCGATATCATTCAAATTTTATCGTACAACCACAATACCTGAATTGGGTAAGGCTTAGCCGGAAGTTTATATGCATTAGTATTATTTCCCTCACGGGAGAGGTTTGAGCTGAGGCTACCTCTCAATGTTGTCCACCTATGCAGTTCCCAAGATGATAGATGGTCATGGTTGGGAGGCCATACTCATAGGAGAGGTGCTTATACTAGAGTGTGTAAAGGAAAGGTTATGTTTGATTATCTGCATACTAAGTATGATGATTGTGGTTATCCCCGATGATGTATCGAATCTTGTGGTGAAAGTGTACCACCTCTGCAGAGTGTCAAACTATTCGAATAGCCACATCCGTGGTTATGGACAGTTGGAGTGGCCATACTATTCCGTTGTCAGATGTTTCAAAACAACTTATGAAATGAATTGTGACTATGATGATTAAGTTCCCACTTAGGTATTTTCAAACTTCTTTTGTCTTTCTTTGTTTTAGAACTCGGCTTAGGTTTCAAATTTAACTTCACAATTAAACTTAGATTTAGCATTCCTAGTAGCACTATCTTACTTGTTAGTGATAGTTTGCGAGTACTTAAGGAGTACTCATGGCTTTTGTCCCTGGCTATTCCTATGGCCAGACTATGAAGGAGATTGCCAAGATGAAGGACAGCAGGACGACTATGATAACTAGGACTATCTCCCATCGTCAGCATTGCCTGTGACTCTGAAGATGGACCCCACCGCTATGCTATTTATTCCGCTACTTGATTGTACTAAGACTAGATCATGAGATCCTTTATTTTGTTGTAAGACCTTATTATGGTTTGTAATGGATGATGTACTGTGATATCCAATCTGTTATGTCTCACAAAAATGGTAATCCTAGGATTGTGATGTATTGCATAACATGCATCTGGGATTAAAAATCCAGGTGTTGACAAGTTGGTATCAGAGCCATCCTGACCATAGGAGACCCTAGTTAGAATGGACGTCCGAACAAAAACTTTGTTTCAAAAACCAAAGTGAGTATTTATGAAAACTATTTCCTCTCTTACCCTTGGGAATTCTTTCTTTCAAAAAAATTCATGTTCCTCCAAATTCTTACATTACTACATAAAAATTTGACACACTTGATCACATCACTAACTTTCTCATCCTAAATTCTTATAGACGGAAGCTCAATACAGCAAGTTCTACCAGTTGGGCAACGAAGGCCAAGTGATCTTCGAGAGGGATTTGGATGCACTATTTGAGTTCTTGGAGCGTCTTCATATGGAATTACTTGGAGCTCAACTCTCGGGACCACTAGGAGGAATTTGCAATGGCTAGTGACTGCTGATCCTCGAGGCAAGATAGAAGCACTAGTATCTGGGAGGATTCAGTTCTCCGTGAGAGAGAAAAACTGGCTAGATGGATTAGCCAGGGCAATGCATGAAGCTCTCGCACATATGTGTGCCCTTAGTGTCTACCTAATCCAAGGAACCCGCTTTGTTCACTATGCAAGGCGTGATTCCATGGGAATGCCGCTCGAGATGCCAAGTCACCCAATACTGAAGCGCCAAGTGGAGAACCTCGACTTCCTACTGTACGACAAACAGAAGGAGTTGGACAATGCAAGAGAGCTCGCCAACCACAACCTCGCTATTGCTGCCCAGAAGTCCCAGACTTTCTCACTGCTAGTCCAGGATCGCCAGTCTCTTCGCCGTCAGCGTGCCAAGAAGGATCACAACATCGACCGTCTTCGCAAGAAGGTGGCCGACCTCGAGAAGACCATCAAGGAGCAAGAATCTCAGCTTGTCGTAAAGGAAGAAGAAGAGGAAGGTGAAGATATCCAAGGGGATATTGACTCCTACCTCAGCAATGATGATGACTTTCTAGAGGAAGATGCCGTGGACTTCTACACCGACGATGATGACTCCGACTTCATCGATGATGAGTAGATGCACTAGAGCACTGTCGTAGCATGAGATGTATCGGTCCCATTGTATCGTAGCTTATAGAATGGTTCCTAAAACCATCTGTTTTTCCTTTGATGTTGTGGTGTGTGTGTGTGTTTGTATCGTGTGCTTTGCTTGAATGAATGAAAATAAGTTAGTTGCAAAAACCTGAGTCAAACTCAAAGTTTTAGCTTTGAAACCTAAACCATAAACCATAGAACTTTCCCTCTTACCCCTTTATCTATCTCAATCTTTAGATGACTCGTGGAAACCAAGGAGGGAGCAGCTCATCGCAATACCCAATGCTGCAGATTCTGCAGACTCTCATTGCAGACCGTGAAGCAAGCAGGGCAGAGCGCCAAGCTAATCTAGCAACACTACAACAGATCGCCTAGATGGCTCACAACAACTAGAACCATGGGAATCGGGATCATCATGGATCCAAACTCAAAAACTTTCAGAATACAAATCCCCCAATGTTTAGCCAGTCTGAAAACCCACTAGATGCTGATGACTGGTTGTAGACAATGGAAAACAACTTAGAAGTAGCAGGAGTGGATGCCAACGAGAAAGTTCTTTTTGCCACCCACTATTTGGCAGGAGATGCAAGAGCATGGTGGAACAGCGTTCGCACAATGAACCATGGTCAAGTGATGACATGGGAAGCCTTCAAAATCAAGTTCAGCCGCTCCCACGTGTCGCAGGGTCTAGTCACCAGAATGAGGGATGAATTCAGAGAGTTGAAGCAATGATCAGAGTGAAGTAATCGTGATGATTCCTGTCCTAGCTGGTATGCACCTGATGAGATCAACACAGAGGCTAAGAAGAAGGAGAGATTCTTGAACGGACTGCATGATGAGATGTAGATTGTCCTCGTTAACATCCGTTTCGAGGATCTCAAAGAGTTAGTCGACTCTGCCATTCAGATGGAAGGGAAGATTAATCAAGCAAACGACAACCGCAAACGTCATATGATGCACCAAGATGGATCCAATAACACCGTAAGTACCGGCCCCAACCCTTCAATGGATATGCACCGAGGAACAACCGACCCCCAATGTCTCGCCCAAGCTACCTCAACCGTAGCGGAGGAAATGTGAAGTCCGGAGGAAACAACAATCACTCCGGCAACACCAACAATTTCAACCATGCACCTCCCAAGAGCAACAACAACAACAACATCGCACCTTAATCGAAGCAATGATGTGCCCGTGGCAGCGAAAGACAAGTCTCAGATCACTTGTTTCGAGTGTGGAGTGAAGGGTCACTATTCCAATGAGTGCCCTAAGAAGATTGCCGCCACTGCCAATGTGAATGCCCCAGCTCAACAGCAGCGTCATGTTCAACCAGGAAGAAGATTTTCCCCAGGGAACCCTCACAACCACAACGACCGTCTCTTCCACATGAACACCAAAGAAGCCCAAGAAGCACCAGATGTAGTGCTGGGTATATTTTCTGTCAACTCAGTTTTAGCAAGAGTGTTGTTTGATTCTAGAGCATCGCACTCATTTGTCACCGAAGAATTTGCATGCACTAGTAAGATTCACCCAACCAACTTGAAGCATGTCATGATAGTTCAAATCCCCGGTTCAACTACAAAATCTAGAAAAATTTGCAAAGTTGTGCCTATCAGAATACATGGGATAGATTTTTATGTCAATCTAATAGTACTTGGAACCAAAGGTTTGGAAATAGTACTAGGAATGGATTGGATGTCAAAGCATAAAGGATTGATAGACTGTGCCAAGAAAGCCATCACCATGACCAGTAGCTCTGGAGTCTCAGTAGAGCATATATCTGAAACCTTACCCCGTCAATTCAAGTGTAATAAGAGTCTATCCCTGCCCACCATTGACCAAGTCCGAGTAGTATGTGAATACCCCGACGTATTCCTAGATGAATTACCCGGTATGCCCCCGGATAGGGATATTGAGTTCATTATTGAGCTAATCCCTAGAACCGGACCCATAGCCCAGAGACCCTATAGCATGAACCCCTCAGAGTTAGTGGAATTGAAGAAGCAGCTGGATGCTATGTTGGCAACAGGCTTGATTCAACCAAGCGCATCGCCATGGAGATCGCCAGTGTTATTCGTCGACAAGAAAGATGGAGGCAACCTTTTGTGCACAGATTACAGGAAGCTGAATGACGTCACCATCAAAAACAAGTACCCTTTGCCGAAGATAGAGGATCTATTTGGTCAATTGACTGGAGCAACTGTGTTCTCTAAGATTGATCTTAGGACTGGTTATCACCAACTTAAGATTCGTGCAACGGATATTCCGAAGACCGCCTTTACTACTCGTTATGGTTTATACGAGTATACGGTTATGTCTTTTGGATTAACCAATGCCCCTGCTTATTTCATGAATCTCATGAATAAGATCTTTATGAATTTTCTAGACAAGTTTGTCGTTGTGTTTATCGATGATATCCTTATCTACTCCAAGTCAAAAGAAGAGCATGAGCAACATCTTTGAAACCCTTAGAGAGCATCTGTTGTATGCCAAGTTTAGCAAATGTGAGTTTTGGCTGAAGGAAGTAGGCCTCCTAGGACATATTGTGTCTGCCGAAGGAGTCGCTGTTGATCCCACCAAGATCAAAGATGTCGAAGAATGGGAAGCCCCAACCACTCAAACCCAAGTCCGTGCATTTCTCGGATTAGCGGGATATTACCGCAAGTTCGTAGAAGGATTATCGAGCATCGCCAAACCCATGACCCAATTGCTGAAGAAGAACAAAAAGTTCGAATGGACCGACAAATGTGAAGCCAGTTTCCAGGAGCTGAAGAAGAGATTGATTTCAGCCCCAATATTGATCATGCCCGATATCAAGAAGTCGTTTGATGTGTATTGTGATGCATCCAATATTGGTCTCGGATGTGTATTGATGCAAGAAGGCAAGGTCATCGCGTATCTGTCTCGACAACTGAAGAAGCATGAGCAGAATTATCCGACCCATGATCTTGAGTTAGCAGCCATAGTGTTGGCATTGAAGACCTGGCGTCATTATCTTATGGGTAATCGCTGTGAGATTTACTCAGATCACAAAAGCTTGAAGTATATTTTCACTCAGAAGGAGCTGAATATGAGGCAAAGGAGATGGATAGAGTTAATCAAGAATTATGACCTTGACATTCACTATCACCCCGACAAAGCCAATGTGGTAGCGGATGCTCTTAACAAATTGCCATGTAGGCTAAACACTATGATCAAGGAGAAGCAACCAAGTTTGTATGAGGAGTTGGAGCAGTTTAGAACTGAGCTAGTTAGCAAAGGATTCTTAGCTAGCATGGAACTTCAACCCACTTTGATTAGCCAAATCAAGGAAGCCTAGAAGGGAAATGAAAGTATCGACAAAATCAAACGTCGTATTGGTACAGGAAAGGTACCTGGATTCACCGAAGACGAAGAAGGAGCTCTATGCTACAAAGGCCGTATCTGTGTGCCAGCAGATTCAGAACTGAAGCAAGTTATCATGCAAGAAGCTCATGATACTCTTTATCTATCCACCCCGGAGGAATGAAGATGTATCAAGATTTGAAAGAGCATATTTGGTGGCACAAGATGAAGAGAGAAATTGGAAGCTACATCGCCAAGTGTGATATCTGTCAAAGAGTCAAAGCGGAACATCAGAGACCCGCAGGACTGTTGCAACCACTGCAGATTCCGGAATCGAAATGGGATTCCGTCGGAATGGACTTTATCACCGGTTTGCCTACTTCTAGTAGGGGAAATGACTCAATCTGGGTCATCGTTGATAGACTATCCAAGGTAGCTCATTTTATACATGTCAAGACAACCTACCAGAGTTCGAAGCTAGCAGAGTTGTACATTGCTAGAATTGTTAGTCTGCGTGGAACCCCCAAGACCATAGTATCAGATCGAGGAACCCAATTTACCTCAAGATTTTGGCAGAAAGTCCAAGAAGAATTAGGAACCAAGTTGAATTTCAGCACGGCTTATCACTCGCAAACCGATGGACAAACTAAAAGAGTCAACCAAATCCTAGAGGATATGTTAAGAGCTTGTGTGTTAGAATAGGGATCAAAATGGGAAGACTGCTTGCCCTTCGCAGAATTCTCATATAACAACAGTTATCAAGCTAGTCTGCAAATGGCACCATTTGAGTTCCTATACGAAATAAAGTATCGTACCCCCTTGAACTGGTCGCAAGTAGGAGAGAGTCAGATTTTTGGACCCGACATTCTCCGAGAAGCCGAAGAGAAGGTTCACAAAGTTCGGGAGCACCTCAAGACCGCCTAATCTAGACACAAGAGTTATGCTGACCAGAGAAGGAGAGACCTGACTTTCAATCTCGGAGATTTTGTCTATCTCAAGGTTTCGCCATTGAAGGGAACCCAGCATTTTAGTCTGAAAGGAAAGTTAGCCCCCAGATATATCGGAACCTTCAAGATTCTGAATCACAGAGGAGAAGTATCATATCAACTGGAACTTCCAGAAGAGATGTCAGCCGTCCACAATGTGTTCCATATCTCGTTACTTCGCAAATGCCTAGAAGTGCCGGAGAATACCAAAGTTTTCAAGAACATCGATCACCGAGCTATTGATATCAACAAGGACCTGACATATCGTGAAGTACCCATCCGTATCTTGGAGGAAGCCTACAGAACCACCAGGACCAGGAGTATCAAGTTTCTCAAGATTCAATGGAGCAACCATACCGAAGAAGAAGCCACTTGGGAGCGAGAAGATTACATTAGGACTGAGTTCCCAGATCTCTTTAGTTCCTAGTTTTATTTCTTAAATCTCAGGACGAGATTTTGTTTAAGGGGGGAAGGTTTGTAACATCCCAAAACTTTAATCCAAGTGATAAAGATCAAAACCACCCAATTTAGGGTTAACAAAAACTTTTCTATTTAAAAATCTTTAAGCATTCATAAGTGTGTGCATTTAAAATAGGAGTTGTTTGAATTGCCATGATTGAGTGATCTATTGATTGTAAAATGACTCTAAGGCATCATCTAGATCATCCCCAAGCAAATCCCAAAGAAAAACAAATAAAAAAGAATTAATTAAGCAAATGGTCACTTTTGCCATTTTAATCACATAGCCCACTTTGGCTATTCCTAGCACTCATTTTCAAACAGAGAAAATTGTGGATCTTTGCACCCCTTGCTAGTACAAGTAGTGATGTACCAAGGCCCACTTTGTTTCATCCCAAAATCTTTCAAACACTAAATTTAATTGACATTTGAAAATTGAATCTTGTTCATATGTCTAGATGCCACTTTCTCAAAAACTACTCAAATGAACTCCATTTCAAAATCCCAAGCAAACCTAGATGCTCAAGCATAAGTTACACCACTCCACCAAAAATCTCCCCAAAATTCAAATATTTTCTTCATGCGACCATTTGATCGAAGAGTTGGCAGGCAGACAAAATGTGGCCTAACTATTATTGTTTTGGAGCAATTTTTTTCGAGCCAATTGCTATGCATTGATCATCTTGGTCTCCCCCAGGCCCAACCAGACCAAACCCACCTCTACCCCTAGCCCCTGGCGCCAGTGCCATGCTGCCCCGACGCCATGCTCGCCGGCCAAGCGCACAGGAGACCGCCAGCCCCTCTCCGCCGCTCCAGGAAGTTAGGCGCCACCTCACCGCCGCCCATGGTCCACCCCACGGCCACAGATAGCCCCTGGACCACCCCATAGCCTCACCGCCATTTCTCTCTATGCGCAGCAAGAGCGTGCTAGAGCGCGATCGCCGCCAGCACGCCTCAGACCAAGCCCCGACACCAAATCACGCACGCAGCTCCGCCATCACCCCAGCACCCCGCCAGACTCGGCCGTGCACCGCCGTGCGACCCACAGTCGCCGGGAGCCGCGTCGACCACCACCTCTGTCTCCTAGAGCGCGGGAAGCCCCCGACCAAATGCCACCGCCCCTAGCCATGTCATTGCGCTGTAGTTGACCGCCAGCAGGCACCAACCGTCCGCCTACCTCGCCCATGCCAGTAGCCCCCTGTACCACCCTCGCCGGAGACGCCATCCCACACCCGTTGGTCCCCTCGTCGAATCTATATAAGGAGGCCACCCCCAGACTCAATCGCCACACCATTCCACTCCGCTCTCTCTACTGACCATTTTCACTCTCTCGCCGGAGCCGCTCGAGCCGCCGTTCACCAGAATTGCAACGGAGGTAGCTGTTGTAGAGGAGGAGAAGTTGTCGTCGATTCCGTCAACCTCAGCCCCTGCCACGACCTCGCCTAAGTCCGCCGTCATCCACCAGTTCGTTTGCCCGCCTCGCCACACTAGTTGGAGCCCTGGTACGTCCCCAGTAGACCCCCACCGTTCGTTTAGGGTTCAGTCTCGCCGGAGATGAGTCCGTCGTCGATGACGACCGTGGACCGTTGATCCTTGTTCTAATCGTGTGGCCCAGATCGCCCCGTACCGTTTCGGGTTTTAAGTGTCGCTGACATGCGGACCCCCTTGTCAGTCGCCCTCTACGCCGCTGAGCACCACTGGGCCGGCCCATTTGCTTTCCCGCGCTGACCCAGTAATTCAAATATAGATTTTTCTATTTAGACTTAGAATCAATTTTGTCCCTTAGTTCAAAAATCAATTCAGAGAGTTTTACAAACCCAAATTGAGTGATTCCAATTTTGTTGGAAAGCTACTGAAAAGCTCTATCCAAGCCCGTTGGATTTAAATCTTTTAGAGTTAGAGATCTCTCCTAGTAAAAATAACAAGACAGGAGATTTTGCACCATAAATATTTTTATAAAATCAACCCTAATAGCTTTTGAGTTGATTCCAACTCTCAAAAAATACATTTAACCATATCTATCTGAATAGGTAATAATATTAAGGTTTACATGCAGTGACTTTGGACTAGTACCAAAATAATGCTATATAGGCATTTCTAGTCACTTTAAATCATTAATTATTAAACTTAAACTTAATAAAATGTGATACAGCCTTTAAATCACATTCCCATATGTGAGAATATGTGGTGATGACATGTGTCCACATGATCCCATATTTTAATTGGAGAATATTAAATCTTAGTTAATTTCAATGAGTAGAAATTACTTTTCTCAAATAAAAAGAATGAAACTAGTTCATTAAACCTTGTGATGATAATAGATCATCAAATGTGTGCCTTAGTGTGCTAAGTAGACTAGTTAAGTATTGTTTGGTGATTGTGTATCCCGTATGTATTTATAGACGATAGTACCGACCAAGCTTTCGAGGAGGAGGAGTTCTACCAAGAGGAGGAGGAAGAAAACTTCAACCACTCCACTGCACAAGGGAAGCCATCATTAACATTGCAAGCTAACCCTTGCAAGGTAGATAACCTAAGCAGGATGCATTAGGCATGCTTTGGTTATACCATTTTAACTTATACCTATTCTAAGTTCATTTACAAGTTTTACATTTCTTTACTTTACAAAGTCCTTTACTTGTTTGAAGGTAGCATAAAGAGTATAAAACTTGACCTATCTAGTTAGACTTAGATGTCATTCTATGGCATGAGATTGATCTTAGCATCCACATTAGTGAACACTCTTAACTTAGTAGTTTAGAGCTAAAACCAAAACTTGATTCACACTAGATGGGATTAATTGGTGAAAATGACTTGTGAAAACCTTGGAATGATGAGTCATTCTATTGAGATGTTTTGACATGTGTTGAGAAACACAAACGATTTATGATGATGAAATTGTTGAGGCATGAGCCTTAGCCCTTTTACAAAACTGATGGTTGGGTTCGGATGCGATACCATTCCAATTTTACCGTACAACCACAATACCTGAATTGGGTAAGGCTTAGCCGGAAGTTTATATGCATTAGTATTAGTTCCCTCGCGGGAGAGGTTTGAGCTGAGGCTACCTCTCAATGTTGTCCACCTATGCAGTGCCCAAGATGACAGATGGTCATGGTTGGGAGGCCATACTCATAGGATAGGTGCTTATACTAGAGTGTGTAAAGGAAAGGTTATGTTTGATTATCTGCATACTAAGTATGATGATTCAGGGTTATCCCTGACAGATGTATCGAATCTTGTGGTGAAAGTGTACCACCTCTGTAGAGTTTCAAACTATTCGAATAGCTGCGTCCGCGGTTATGGACAGTTGGAGTGGCCATATTGTTCCGTTGTCAGATGTTTTCAAAACAACTTATGAAATGAATTGTGATATGACTTGACCACAACAGAGTTGTGAGTATGATGATTAAGTTCCCACTTCGGTGTTTTCAAACTTCTTTTAGCTTTCTTTGTTTCAGAACTCAGCTTAGATTTCAAACTTAACTTCACAATTAAACTTAGATTTAGCATTCCTAACAGAACTATCTTACTTGTTAGTGATAGTTTGCGAGTACTTAAGGAGTACTTATGGCTTTTGTCCCTGGCTATTCCTATGGCCAGACTATGAAGGAGATTACCAGATGAAGGACAACAGGACGGCTATGATAACTAGGACTATCTCCCATCGTCAGCATTTCCTGTGACTCTGAAGATGGACCCCACCGCTACGCTATTTATTTCGCTAATTGATTATACTAAGACTGGATCATGAGATCCTTTATTTTGTTGTAAGACCTTATTATGGTTTGTAATGGATGATGTACTGTGATATCCAATCTATTATATCTCACAAAATGGTAATCCTGGGATTGCGATGTATGGCATAACAGGCATCTGGGATTAAAAATCCCGGTGTTAACAATTAAGCAAAGTGTGTAAAGTAAACAATACGATTGTTCTATGAATAAAGGATTGTTGTTTTCTCCCTAGTAGCAATAGAACATCTAGTACCTTAGAGATTTCTGTCACTTCCCTAGATTCCTAGAGGCATGAACCCACTATTGAGCATAAATACTCCCTCTTGGAATTGCTAGCATCTACTCGGCCAAGATAGCTACTAATAAAGGAGAGCATGCAAGATCACAAATAACAAAGACATGATAGAATCAATAATAAATCTGAAATAGCATCTCAATATCCATCGGATCCCCGCAAACACAACATGTAAGATTACAAATAGATGATCTTGATCATGAACGGAGCTCACAAGATCTAAACATGGTAGCACAAAGGAGAAGAACCAACCATCTAGCTACTACATGGACCCGTAGTCCAGGGATGAAGTACTCACGCATCACACCAGAGGCAGGCATGGTGATGAAGAAGGCCTGTGGTGATCTCTCCTCGGCAGGTGCAGGAAGAGCTTCAGATCTCTCCCGGTCTAGGGATGGAGATGGCGGCGGCTACAGACTCTTTGATGGAATTTTGATCGGGTACTTAGGGTTTCTATATTGGAGGCTTCTTATAGGCGAAAGGGGAGGCCGAGGGGGTGCCCGAGGTGGCCGCACCACCCCTAGGCACGGGTCAGGCCTGGCCACGCGGCCAGGTGGTGTGGCCGGCCTCTGTCCCCTCTCCGTCTCGTCTTCTGGCTCCGTGTTCCCCTCGGTGAAATATTAACTTTGGCTGTTGTCCCATCCAATTCCGAGAATATTCATTTTCTGGCTTTTCTAGAATCAAAAACAGCAGAAAACATGTAACTGGCATTGTGGTATCTTGTTAATACGTTAGTCCCAGAAAGTGTATAACAATACTCCAAAGTGTGGACAAAATATAAGAAAGTAGATATAAAACACGCATGGAACATCAAAAATTATAGATACGTTTGCAACGGCCGATAATGGAAGAGAAGCAGGAGGGCGGGCAGGAAGGGGAGGGGCATGCGATTTGAGGGAGGCGAGGCGCGCGATGGGAGGCGAGGCGACGAGGCCTGTAGGGGAAATATTAGCTAGGGTTTCACTTTCTGTTTGCGTTGGCCTTTGATACGACATAGTGAAAAAGGCTAAATGGCTGAGATTTACTTACTGCATCGGACAGCTGATCAAATCAGAATTTTGTGGAGCACCATAGTACCCCCCCCCCCCCTCCACTATAAGTTAGATTGCTTAGTATATCACACTTTTGTACAATGCCTGGGGCCACCGCGCAAGTGATGGTCATGTACCAGACAGCCGTTCCTCTGGCGCTAGTCCATGAAATATGGCAACAGACTTGTACCATCGGCATATTTGTTGTACCGCCAGAGCCCGTCTCATTTAGGTCATGTCTGGTTGGGCCGACGCCCGTTTCTTGCATGATGCAGGAAGAAATAAGCCCAGTTGGAAAGCTGAGACGCATAGAATTGATGCATCGCACGGTTCTTAAAGCAGGTCAAAACTAGGCCAGCTGGGAACACGGATTTAGGGCGTTTCCACGTGGACAAGCCTGGTGGTTGCAAGTTCTTCCCCATGAGTGCAACTCAGTCAGCTATACTTTCCTCTATAAACATGGTTAACTTAATCCACTCTGATATAAAAAATTATGCACCGATTTTAGATAAGTTGTACATGAAAAAGATGCGAATCGACGTTGCGAATCCATCTCGACGATCGTTTCCTAGTTTCGTTGACCTTTTAGGGATCTATTTCGTGTTCATGTTTATATGTTTTCTGAATGAATTTTGCCAAATTCTTTGTGCACGGACGACCGTTTGAAATTTTCTTTGGGGTGTAGCTTCACCTCACAATATCACACAACTTTCATGTTGTGAGTTTTTTGTTTTGACATTCATAACTATGTAGATCTAAATTGTCCTATTATACATACGTACACATAGATCTACTCATATAGCGATGTTAAAACAGAAAACTTACAACATCAAAGTCGTGCGAAATGATGAAATGAAGCTTCTCTTGCAAAGAAATTTTAAATGATTAACTACGTGTGATGAATTTGACAAAATTCGTTCAAAAAATCTCTAAAAGAGAAAATGACGTAGCATTTCAAACACTCAACGAAATTACAAATTGTTCACTACAATGGATTCATAACATCGAGGGGCACCTTTTTTATGTATAACTTATCTCGAATGGAGGCATAGTTAGGTAGATTAGAGGGGATTAAGATCAAGTATGTTAGATTAGAGGGATAACACTTATTGCCTATTGTGTGCAGCGATGAACCAAACGTCGGGCTGTTTTGGAGGGAAACATGAATACTGGTGACGAGGGGTAACCTCAATAATGCCCATAGTTATGGACTTAGGGTTTCACGAAAAAAATACGCTGGGGATTTCGTCGGATGTTAGACAGACAAGGTAGTCGAAGTCGTCTGATTATCGCTGGATAATGCTATTACAAATTGCTTGAGGTTTTTTCGGTGCCTCTCCACGTGCTCGTCCCAGCCTATATATAATAGGCCGGGTCTCGAGACTATATACGGAAAGGTTACATATTCATGATTACAACACCAACATAATGTCGATTTCTATTTCCTTATATATCTAAACTAAGACTTCTGTTGGATGCTTCTTGGGCCTTCATCTTGGGTCTTCATGGGACATGAGCCTTTATACAGCTAGGATAATAAAACATAAGCACCCAAGTGATCATACCGATGTCAGTACCCCCTCAGACTCTATCTGAATCGTAGATTCGGGTTGAGTCTCAAAGATGTTTTCAGTATCTATGATTTGAGATTTTATGAAATATATTTATTTTTCTAGCTTTGTATGGATTCGGTAAAACAGGCCTGATGCATCCGACGGATCGGGAATCAGTTAATTGCTTCTGGGAAAAAACACTGTAGACCTACATCAAATTCAAGTCTCCAGGCTTAAACTCTGAATTTTTACTGATGTAACTCAGTTCGAGCCATCAAAGACTTATCGAATACTGAATTCCAATTTTATTATATCGAATACCCAACACGTTTGTTAGGATTTTTCATCGTATCATCAATACGGATATTTTACTAGCAGAGTGCATTCTTGTGCGATTATCACGCCATACAGGACGAATCCCGAGGTCTTATCTGCATGTCGTAGACACGACATTTGGAATTTTATCGCGTCGGACGTAATCCAAGATTTTTTTGTATAATTTTTATCGACTATCTTGTTTGGCTGATGGAATTGCTGAAGTTTATCAGCTCTTTGTTTTTGTCGCATATGATGGGAGTAATCCTTTGAGGATACCCTGAAGTAATACTCAAAGGCTTATGCTGATATTTCTTTCGATCAAAATAATTGTTGACCTTATATGCACAATATAGTTTTCTATCGGGTGCGCGCCAACGCTCCTGATGGGAGTAGCCCCCGAGGTTATGTTTGGATGCCCGTATTTGGACATAGGCTCATAATTTTTTGTTAGTTTCATCAGAGCTATTCTTGCAAATTTTCTAAATTTAAAAATTTAAAATTCTTGATTTGTGGGTAAAGAAAAACAATATATAAAGAAAGGAATCAGCTTATTCAAAACCTAAAAACGAAGATACATGGTTTGGCGTGTTTGCCTGGCCGTTGGCCTTTATTGAATAATATTGTAGCTGAGAAGCCGGGCCATAGGCCTTATTGTAATTTAAATTGCGAGAAAATATAGATTTCTAAGCATAAAAATACCGTTGTTGTGTGACATTCCACGGATTGGAGTATTTGACTCATGTCTTCTTGTCTTAAAGCCGATATGCTCCTCCGGAGATAACTTCTGTAACGATGTAAGGCCCTTCTCAAGGTGACTCCAATTTTTGATGACCATCCTGTTTGAAGCGAAGAACTAGGTCCCCTACGACGAAGGACCTAGGACGCAATCATCGACTGTGGTAGTTACGCAAGTTTTGCTAATATATAGTGGCCCTTTGTAAGGCAATGTCACAAGCTTCATCAAGTGTGTCAATATCATCTTTAAGTGCTTCCCTGGATGCTTCCTCGCCGTATTCAGTGACCCGTGGAGACTCGTGAGTTACTTCGACTGGAAGGATAGCTTCAACGCCATGGACCAGAAAGAAGGGTGTTTCTTGTGTCGAACTATTTGGAGTAGTACGCAAGCTCCATAAAACAGACGGTAACTCATCAACCCATGCTCTTTTTTCTCTGTCAAGTGGTGCTAGCAATCTTTTCTTGAGACCAGTAGTTACGAGGCCAGGCCATTGGCTTTTTCTACTTGCCCATTAGTTTGCAAGTGAGCAACCGAGGCATAACTTACTTTTATACCCATTTCCTCGTAGTATTCTTTGAACTTATTGGAGGTTAAATTAGTTCCGTTGTTGATGATGATATTGTTTGGTACACCAAATCGAAATACTATTGATTTGATAAAATTCACAGCCGAAGTTCCGCCGTGGCTGGTAACAGGCATTGCTTCAGTCCACTTGGTGAATTTGTCGACTGCTACGATCAGAAAGACGTGTCCTCCTAGGGATGATTTATGAAGTTTACCCACCATATCAAGTCCCTATTGAGCGAAAGGCCAAGCGAGATGTATGGGGTCTAGTTCGGCAGCATGTGCTCTGAGTTTTGTTTTAAATCGCTGACATGCTTCACATGTTCTGACTATCTCCTTTGCATCTTGTACTATTGTGAGCCAATAGAATCCCGCTCGGAATGCCTTGGCTACGATTGCTCGGCTGCTGGCGTGATGTCCACATACTCCTTCATGTATGTCCTTGCGTATGATATTTACTTCATCGGGTGACACCCGAAATACTCCTTTTGTACAGTTCTCCCTTGATGATCCTGAAGGCTTTGGATCATTGGGTAATTCGTCGAGCTTCTATTACGTCCTCAGGGGCTTCTCCCTTCATCATGTATGGTTGCATCCATGTAGGTTCTATTATCATGATTTTATCGACGTTTGGCTCTTCCTCAAGGAATTCTTCTATATCTTCGTGTGCTGGTATAGCCCCCGAGTCTTTATGCGGCTTGATCTTTTTTCCTGTTTTGGGTGCTATAACCTCAGAGGCTCTTTTGGCCTTGATATATCACTCTATTATTTCCTCCCAGAAAACCTCGGGTGGTACTGGTAAGCATAAGGATCCGATGTTTGCCAAATTGTCGGCCTCTTCGTTGCTTGCTCTTCCTATGTGTGAGACTTCGTACCCGTCGAATTGGGCTTCCATAATACTGTACAGATCGCGGTAGGCGATCATGTTGTCGTTGACGGCGTCACACTTGTTCATTTCTTGTAGTTCCTCTAGGTTGGAATCACCGAATAGTTTGAGGCGAATTGCACCACAAGCTTTAGCCATACGCATACCATGCAACAGGCCTCGTACTCAGCTTCGTTGTTGGACGCGTTTGCGAAATTCATCTGAAGTACGTATCGCATTTTATCACCTTGCGGTGACACTAATATGACTCCTACTCCAGCTCCTTCGGTTCTTTTTGACCTGTCGAAATACATTGTCCAAACCTCCGCATCCTCGATCTCAATGATCAAATGGACGGTACTGATAGTGAGATCATCTGGACCTAGGAGCCAAATTACCGCCTCCCATTCATGAATATTTTTTTCTTTTTCCGTGAGCCACATAAAATGTTTATTTTTTCTAAAAATAATGTGTATCAACATAGAATGTTCAAATGTACGATATAAATTTTTGTTCAAACTTTGTTGTCATTTTAAATTTTAAATTTTAAATTTTATACATTTTTCATAATAAGTTTATTTGCGCCCGTGAGCCAAAAGACCATCTTCGAAGACATGCGCGATGTGTTGCATTGCACAACATGGTATACGCTATGCTAGCTACACGTGCAGATAAAAGTAAAAATGATACTATTTAGCTCTGACACAAAAACAACCTGCCTACCACCGAGTAGCATCGACACAAAAATCTGCACACGTCGATACAAAGTACACTGTGTTTCTTTCCAGCCCCAAATAGTGGCCAGCCCCTATTGCGGATCCATGTGGGCTTCTGACACCGCACATCAGTCAATGTGTTCACTAATCGCCGATTACTATGCCATCGTTGGTAAACAATAAACTGACAGCAAGCTGGCCGTGTGGATCTTAACACACATCATACGGTGTTGGATGGGGGCATCTATCCCCTTGGCAGCAAATTCACGCACGCTTCGAATCATACACGAGATTGTAGAATGCTAAAAAATCAGATAGCAAAAAAATTATCTACAATATTTTTTGGATGCATCTAGGATGTAAAAGAATTATTTTATATAAAATATCAATGCTTACACAAAAATATTTGTTTTTTTGCAAAATAATTAATGTTACATACTAATTAAATAGTAGAAAAATATTTTTTCATCAAACATTTAATTTACGAATACTTTATTGGGTGTAATGAACTTGTTTTTGAATATAAATTTTCCATACATAAGGTTTGATCTTGCATTGACATAACCAAATGTTCAAAGATGTCTGTTGAAGAATATTTTTTTCCAAACTGAGGGATGATCAATTTATGTTTGGTTTATTACACCTCATGAAAGAACCCATAATTTATTAACAAACAATTATTTTCCTATGATTTGTTTAGCGTGTCACTAATAGTTATTTTGCAAAAATAAATAGAACAAATATTTTGAATAAAATATTTATGTCTCTTCTGAAATAAGCCTATTACAACCTAGAGTATATCGAACAAAAAAATCATAATTTCCATATGGATAATTATTTTTCTACAATTTTCAAATCATTGTATAATTTGTACGCATAAGTCGGAGCATTGATATTTGGAGGCACTATAGTTTTGAAATTTACTGGACTAAATCGTTGATTAGCTCACCAACTGGTGGAAGTTGCAACATATTTGACCAAAAATTGGTGAAATATGCAAAAATGATATCCAACCAGTGGTTTGTGCTTTCAGGGAGAAAGAATTAGTGAAATGTAAAATTTCATCGATCCGGTGTACACGTCGTAACCTTTGTCAAATTGACATCCTAGGCCTACGTGCATGACTAAATACACCAAGATGAAGGTAATACTTTATTTTTCTTAACTAGTTAAGTGACTGTGCGTTGCAATGGGGCAACATATCCTACTGGTTAACCGCTGATGTAATATAGTTATAGAATCCTCATACACATTATGTAGCATGGTCAACGTTCATCTTTCTCTGTCTCTTCATGCATTTGCCATTTTTTAATATTGTAATGGTCATATTTATATTTTTCAGTTTTGTTATGACAAGTCGGACTTCATTTGTGCGTATTTACAAAGTTTACATATGTAATATTGTTCGCTATAGGTGCACTATTCAAACCACAAGGAATATGCTTGAAACCGCAGGACCGAAAGCTAGAGGCTGTCACCATGATATCTGCGCAACTACTGCACCCAATGCCGAGCGATCTGTTGCTAGATCTTGGAGCCTCTGTATCAGGGACAAGCAGTCTGATGCCACGGTCAAGTTTTGGTGACCTTAAGTCCGCACGAAGGAGATTGCTCGTCTGGTGGCTAACTCCACCGCCATCTCTGGTGATGTGACCTCTACAATAAGTTCACTCAAACCAGATAAACACTTCCCCCAATTGTCAAGAATAACAGCACGAAGATGCAAACATAGCAGCATCGAAATTCATCAAAGTAGTGTCGGCCAGTGGTAGAGTACATTGAAGAGGTGATGACGCTGACTCACACCCAGGAAGCGTGGGGCTCCATGAAGCAATGTTGAACCACCATATCCATGTATGCCTTGATCTTCTCGACAATTCCCCAACGGTGTATAATTCCCTCCATCATTTCTGTTGTTGGTACCGAGAGAAAACACATCTCAATATTCAACTAATCCCTTAGGACTTGTTTTGCAGAGGTGGTTTACGTGGGTTTATTGCATGTAATCTCCAGGGGATATGGTGAACTAAAATGTTACACCTGTTCCCCCTGGTTCCACGGTAATCCAGGTTCACCCCAATCCCCTACTCTAGTATGATTGAGTATGATCTTGGAAGCTAGTCTACTGTGGTCGAATGGATAATTGGTTTATATTATGAGCAGCTAATGTAAGCTGTAAAGGTAGGAACTACAAATAAGCCAAAATATCCATAAAATGTTCTTTGTGAATGAATAACAAAGATAGAAAAATACCAGGTTACACATGGCATACATCTGAACCTGGAAAGGATATCTGACCATCATAATAATATAATCAAGAGCTCTATTGCTTCTGGCTGAAAGAATTGTACTTTTTTGCGCAAGGTACCCAGTGAAGTGTTTGACGGTATCTTTGCACAAGAAACTATGCATGTGCACACGACAACAACAACAACACGAGGAAAATAAATATTTCAAAAATGACTCACAGCCTACATGTCCATGTATCAGGCCTGGGAATCATTTGTCAAGCATAATATATCCTCCCTTAATTTGTTTGATCAGAACATATGTGCAAAAACATCAGGTCTGGAGCTCAGATAAATGTCAAGAAAGTTACAAAATATTCAGAGGTTAAGCATCATACCTTTGTTTAATGTTGAAATGCATAAGTATTAGATATACTATGAAGATAGAGATTTAGTGCATTGGAAAGAAATACCACGTTAACATCCAGATTCTCTCCATATAAAACATCGAGTAGTTTTATTACCTAATACTTCAATTAGTAAATGAAAGTTAATATGTCGGAACAAAATCTGAAAAGCCTCATGTGAACATGAAAGTGAGCCGGCATGAAAGAGAACTGGTTTGTCCAATATTTGACTTGTTGATGCAGAGAATACAACCTTATTTCAATGATTTTGTGGTGCACTCGACCCAACACAAACCAAATCACTTTGTCTCTACAGCTCGGAATTGTCTTACAGACATACAAACCTCGTTTGTCTACATCTGATATTAGAGGACAAGCCGATTGGTAAGGCTTTATTGATTAATTTAAAGAACTGGAAAATAGAAAAAGGAAATTTGATATTACATGGTAGCTTGCACGGGGAGTGGGGATATGATTGTAATTCAACTACTTAAAAGCCTAGCCGGCGACTATGATGCAATGCACATGAAAAATCTAGCTTGACCAAATTGCAGAGCTAGTATCGACGTTCTAAACTGAGCATTGGACATAAATCGAACAGTCCCACACCTGTCCCCTTAGTCCACCATAGTTCTTTAGCTCCGTGCACATCACCTATGGTGGCAGTAGTTCTTCGATATTATTCAAACAGTCGTCAGTATATCTCCTCCTTCACTGAATCAACGATCACATGGTAAATTCATTTTATGGACTGCAAATTGAGATGGATTACTCCAAGCTGAAGATATTCATAAATTTCAAATATTAGAGTAGAATAGAAATCGTATTGGACCGGACATGCTAGATTGAATCGTACATTGTTCAACAGCCGCTTCGGCCACAAGGAGCGTGAGCATAGCTTCCTGTCCACCGACCCCTGATACGTTGCAAACGTATCTATAATTTCTAATGTTCGATGCTTGTTTTATACCTACTTTCTTATGTTTTGTTCACACTTTGTAGTATTTTTACACATTTTCTGGAACTAACCTATTAACAAGATGTCACAGTGTCAGTTGCCTGTTTTCTGCTATTTTTGGTTTCAGAAGAGCTAGTAAGGAAATATTCTCGGAATTGGACCGGACAAAAGCCCAACTCAATATTTCACCAGAAGGAATACGGAGTCCGGAGGGGAGACAAAGAGGGGAGCCAGGATGGCCACACCTGGTGGTGGCGCGGCCAGCCCTAGCCATGCCACCAGGTGGTGTGGGCCCCCTGGCGCTCCACCGACCTTGCCCCTTCGCCTATATATTGTCCTCGGGATGAAAACCCTAAGAACCCGATAAAAATTCCATCAAAGAGTCTGTAGCCGCCGCCATCTCCATCCCTAGACCGGGAGAGATTTGAAGCTCTTCCTGACACCCTGCCGGAGGGGAGAGATCACCCTGGAGGCCTTCTTCATCACCATGCATGCCTCTGGTGTGATGCGTGAGTACTTCATCCCTGGACTACGGGTCCATGTAGTAGCTAGATGGTTGGTTCTTCTCCTTTGTGCTACCATGTTTAGATCTTGTGAGCTCCGTTCATGATCAAGATCATCTATTTGTAATCTTACATGTTGTGTTTGCGGGGATCCGATGGATATTGAGATGCTATTTCAGATTGATTATTGATTCTATCATGTCTATGTTTTTTGTGATCTTGCATGCTTTCCGTTGTTAGTAGCTATCTTGGCAGAGTAGATGCTAGCAACTCCGAGAGGGAGTATTTATGCTCGATAGTGGGTTCATGCCTCTAGAAATCTGGGGAAGTGACAGAAATCTCTAAGGTACTAGATGTGTTGTTGCTACTAGGGAAAAAACAACAATCTTGTGTTCATAGAACAATCATATTGTTTACTTTACACACTTTGCTTAATGCAATTATCTGTTGCTTGCAACTTAATACTGGAGGGGGGTCAGATGATAACCTGAAGGTGGATTATTAGTCATAGATGCAGTTGGATTACGGTCTATGTATAATGTTGTAATGCCCAATCAAATCTCATAGGAGTCAAGATGATTAGTATATGCATGTATGCTTTCTCGGTGTTTATCAATTGCCCCACTGTAATTTGTTCACCCAACATGTCATCTATCTTAAAGAGAATCACCTCTAGTGAACTATGGACCTTGGTCCATTCTTTACCATCAATCTACAATCTATTTACTGTTTTCTGTTTACTTTCTGCAAGAAATTACTATCTTCCACACAATACGTTTAATCCTTTGTTTTCAGTAAAACCGGTGAGATTGACAACCTCACTGTAAGTTGGGGGCAAAGTTCTGTGGTTGTGTTGTGTAGGATTCCAAGTTGGAAACAACACCTTGGAGGTGTTTCCTTGCTCTTACTGGTTTGATAACCTTGGTTTCATAATTGAGGGAAAACTTGCTGATGTGCTCATCATACCTTCCTCTTGGGGTTCCCCAACAAGCTCGAATATATTTTGAGCCATCAACCCTCGCAAGCCCTCAATGTCGCCGCCGCTGGCCGTCCCCGTCACCTTGTCCTCTTCCACTCCGCACCTCCGATGGAGCGAAGGCGGAGGGTGAATGGGAGAGGTGGGTGGGCTATGGTCGCTCGGTCCCTTCTACATGTCCTCTGCGCAAGCTCGACGGAGCCTCCTACGCATTCTTGGGTGCAACTGAAGTCACATGTAAGGCGGAGAGGAGAGGTGGGGGTTCTAGGGCATGGGTGGTGCATAGGGGAGTGGCACAAGAAAAGGTGGAGGGGGAGATCTTGAGGTGCACGGCCAGATACCCCTCAATGACGACGAAGTGGCCCTAATGGACGTGGTCTAGGAGGGCACCCTTGTAGCGAACGAAGACCTTGGTGATGATGAAATCGATCTCAGAGGATCAAGAGGATGGTTGGGTGCAGTAGGGAGAATGGGGGAAGGCTGGCGTGGGGGCAGAGGCGGGTGTCGAGCTTGCCTCCTCATTATATAAAAAAGTTCTAATATACTCAACTTTGTTAATAGCACATCTTTTTAGAATCTAAAAAGAGAGTACTAAACTACTGAGAGCAAATCCAATAGCTTACCCATTTATATGGGTAAGTAAAAAACATTTGGGTAAGATGAGAGAGAAGGTATAGGTAAGAAAAACATATTTTGCTTTTCTAGCTTACCCATACGATCTTGCCCAAAACTTGTTTGCAACATTTTCTTATCTATACTACTCTCACACATATGACATACATCAATTGAATTAACACAACATAATTGAAAATGTCAATAGAAACATTATAAGTCCAACATAATAAAAGTGCATCATAAATTATAGAAGTAGTAGGAAAGTAGTAATTAGTTCATCGGTGCATAGAACGACACCACAAATAGATAGTTCATTGGTTCATAGAACAACACCACAAAATAGATAGTTCATCGACGCATACTAGACCATCACTCTCAAATGCCACCACCACCATTGCCATTACCACCATAGCCTCTTGCCATCAATATTTGGTCACGACAAAGCTCCCAATAAGCTTGGCCCTTTTCATATAGACTACTTGGGGTCCACGAACGTGAGCTTTTGCTCTTGCTCCATCCTCTTGAGCATTTATTCATTTGCAACCTTCCTATCCTCGAGCTCAAGATGCACTCCTCGCTCACCGCCCTCCTCTCCTTGGTGGCCACCTTCCTCTCCTCAAACAACTTCCTCTCTTCAATCTCTTTGTGCCTCATCTCTCTCCTTACACTAGCGAGCTCCTTCCTCACCACCATCATGTTGTCCAAAGAGTCCTTGTACATGTTATCACCTCCTTTTGCCCTTGCTTATTTAGCTTTCTTTCTACCTTCGACGAGCCTCTTCATGTTGACCAGAGAGAGAGGAGTGGGGCTACTTGAGCCTTCATCGTTGGTGTCAACAACAAAATCTTCTCCAACATAGGTAGTGTGTGTCTTCCTTTTTTTTGGAATTTCATTGGAGGGGCGATTCTTCCATTTCTCTTCCCTCCCAAGAATGGTAAAACAATGTAACAAAGTGAAAGCTTTGCCCATTTTGCCACCTTTATTTTTTGGTTTTCCCATGAACAATTTTTGAGTAATATTGAGCTACAAATAAGAACAAGAGAACAAGTTTATTTGTGCATACCATTAAGAATAATAGAATAAGTTTATCTGGCTACAAATAAGAACAAGAGTACAAGATTATTTGGCTACAAATAAGAATAAGAGAACAAGTTTATCTGCTATAGAATAAGAAAAATATTATTTGTGCACACCTTGTCTACGACACTAGTCCCACTTGGATTGAGACGATCAAGTTGGGATAAGCAATTGGATAATTTGAAACACTCGGAGTTGATGGTTTACCAATGGTGTTGTAGGGAAATGATAGTCCTGGCTTTCTTAGATCGTTGCCGGTAATGGTCATGGATATGCTCCCAATATGCCATGCTTTGTTGTTCATTCCCGGTGATGGGATTGCACCAATTAAAATCCATGCACATCACAAGGTCTCATCTTTATTTTTAGTGAAATTAGCTCCTCGACTAGCCCTTTGTGGAGTTGGATCATTGACAAAAACCTCGCCATATCCATATGATGGTTCCCAAGTGTAGCAGATCAATTGTAGTACTTTTCAATAAAGAAAGATTGTCGAACCCATGAGGAGCTGATGGTATTTGTTAGAAAGTTTGACAAAAGAAAATAATAGTAAATGTAGTAGATTTGGTATGTTTGGGTTTATAGTTTGCAAGAATATAAAGTGTTGAAAGTAAATAGCAATAAGTAAATGCTCTCAATGAGAGAAAGCTCAATCCTCTATGCAACAAGAGGACAATATCAAGTGTGTGAACTTATATGTGACAAGCGTTCCTGAGGGAAGCATGAATTTACTTAGCATAAAGATTTCTACACAATATGGTGAATATGTTGTCAAGTTTCATTCCCTTAGGGCGGAGCCTAAATTAGGTGCGGCCATAAATATGAGAAAAATACACCACTTATGATGGGTCTTAGAGCCATTCACATGAACATCTAAGAATCATTAAGACATAAATGTCCCACCATAGTAATAAGTTCATTGGTCCCCGACATATAATCCCTCCAATGCAACTCAAAGTATTGGAAAATGGTTTCTGTCAATTCCGTCCCTTCCAACCCCTATCATTGCATCAAAGTATTATCCTATGAGCCCATATAGGTGAAGTAATATGCAATCGACGTTCACATAAAACCATCATAGAACAGTATAAAAGATAAAAACTTGACCACATACTCATTGCATACTATATGGAAATCATAGCTTATTCATCCTATGCCCTTAGGAACATGGGGATCTACTCACAAGTGGGAAACATGATATGGATCAGTGGCATAAGGGTTACAACACAATCTGAAAATATAATCTCTCCATCAAATAAAGAAAATATGCCAATCAGAAACATGCAAATAGCCCTTAAAACAATATTTGGGGTTCAATCAATCACAAACTATGAGGGAAACGAGATGGATCTTGGAGATGGTGATGGTGATGATGATGGTGCTGGTGGAGATGTTGATGGAGAGGCCTCCTCCTACGTCTAGGAGGAGTGGCGATGACGATAGCATTGATTCCTCCTCACCGGAGGCTTCGGTGTAGCAGGATCTTCCCTCTCCTGGAGTAGGAGAGGACTTTCGCCTCCGCTGCCGCCCCTATAAATCATGGAAAAATATGGCATAGGTTTTATGGCGAGACGGAGGCATTTGTAAAAGGTGGAGCCGAGAACAATGCTCGAGGCCCAAAAGAGCCTGTAGGGCACGCCCTCTGGCCTCTTTGTCCTTCTGGGCTCCTAGCACGTGCTTCTTTGGCCCAAGTTGCTTCTCCAGGTGCAAAACTCATCAGGTATTTTTCCTCCGATTTTTAGATGTCCAAAAGGTCCCTAAAACAACAAAACATGAAAAAAGAGGCTTTCTTTCTGCCTCCCAGAAGTTAATACCAATGAAAGGGACTTTGTAGGAAAGTCCCATAAGTCATCTAAATATGTATAAATAATGATGGATCATGGTGAATATGATTCTAAATAGTGCATATAAGTCCTAAAAATGATGATGCAAAATGCACGTATCAACTCCCCCAAGCTTAAACCTTTGCTCGTCCTCGAGCAAATAAGCGAATAGATCATGACCATTCATCAATGAGCTTATGGTTGACAAGAAAATACGAGCATGGCATCATCAACTTATGCATATTCACTTGTCCAAAACAAATATGAACTAACAACCATGCAAATGTGGGCTACATAGATAGAAATTATCATATACCCCTTACTTTTGAACAAAAACTAACCATTGCGTGTTGGATAATTGAACAAGTATCAAATTTATCATACACTTTGCTATTTATAAATAGATTATCATGGATTTTTACTAGCATTTAATTACCCTTTGGGTATGCCTTTGCAATAAAGATAAGTTTCTCATAAAACAAACAGTGGAAAAGAGAATTGTTTAAACAACCAGATAGACATGACTATTTTGACTTTTGTCAAGAACTTTCACCACTTTTTACATGGCATCAGTTAACGGTCTTGCTCTCTTAGTAACCAATATAAACCTTATTCATGGGTCTTTCAATCATGTCATATGCTCTAAACAACCTTTGCCTTTCACTTTCCATCGCTAGCTGAATTCTCGGGTGCCTACCTTTCAAACACTTTTCCATAGAGCATATGTATTGAAATACCCATGACAACCATTCAGTTTACTCGTTGATTACTAAGTAGAAGAAGAGTATCTCATGTCCCCTTGTCATCCTCCTCTTTCCAACTATTTATTTTATAAGACTTCTCTAACCACAAATTCACAATGCTCATTTTTTAATAAGTGTTGCTTCCCTTACATGGATCTTTCCATATTTGCAAGTTTAGCTTATTGAGTAATTCTATGCTTGTCCAACATGCTCAAGTTAATTTAGTTCAAGGCAAGATGTAAGTGAAACTTATACATATGGTGCGCACATCTGCATGAGTGTTATCCATAAGTCCCAAAGAAAAGAATCATGGATGACACCATACTTTATATTTCATTCAAAACAAATCAACCAAGGATACATGATAATGCTCTAAAAGCTTTTCAAGTGCTGGGAAAAACGATAATTAATGGATGCAGGCAAAAACTCCCTAATGATCACAAACTAGATGCAAATATGATACCTAAAAAGCATAAAGTATGGTGGAACTCCCCCAAGCTTAGAGGTTTGCCGCCGGGTCTTCTTCCTTGGCGTCGTTCTCCTCATAATAGGCGTCCTACTCCTTGAACTTCCAAAGATAGGGCCTCCCATTATAGACTTGCAGCCTTTCCTCCATGGTGCCCATGGTCTTGGGGGCCTTCACCTCCTCCATGAGTAGCACCCCCTCCTTGAAGGTCAAGGTCTTCATGGGAGCCACCACAGAGCCGAGGTAGTGATTCACCACGTCTTTCTTCTGGGAGTCATCTCCTCTGAGATTGAATCCGAAGCTTGCCATGGCTAAAAGCTGAAAGAACATGATGGAAAAACAAGTTTCACTTGAAAATACTCGATGCAAGATTAGATCGGCAGAGGGAGGTATATATTGATGGTTTTTAGGGTAAGACGAAGCGCTGAGGAAGAAGCGTAGGCGAAACGGACTTGAGAAGGGAAAAAGAGTACATAGGGCACGCCCAGCTAGGGGGAGGGCGCGCCCTCTGGTCTCTTTCCCTTATCGGGACTCTGTTTCGTCCAAATCTTCCGTGACACACATTTATTTTCCAAAATAATGACTTTCCTAAAATATGAACATACTCTGAGATTGTTACGCACCTTTTCTTGACTTTGGTGATTTTTGATATCTAGTAGGGATAATTTTTTGCGATTATGGCCTCCGGACTTTGGATATTCATTACTTCAACCCTTTCGGTAAACGTTTGTCCTGCAATATAATGTTTGAGACGTTGTCCATTAGCAACATGAGGTTTACCGTTGTAGTCTCCATGAAGACGGATGGCTCCGGAGCGATACACCTCCTGCACAACGAATGGAACCTGCCACTTTGAAGCTAACTTTCCTACAGAAAACTTGAAACGAGAGTTGAACAATAATACTTGGTCTCCTACTTTGAATTCCTTCCTTTTTATTTTCTTATCATGCCAAAAAATTACTTTTTCTTTAAATAGTCTAGCACTTTCATAAGCTTCATTTATCCATTCATCTAATAAGCTTAAGTCAAGAATTCTTTTCTCTCTAGCAGTTTTAAAATCAAAGTTGAGTTGTTTAATAGCCCATCTAGCTTTATGTTCTAATCCCACTGGAAGATGACATGATTTTCCATAAACCATTTTATAAGGAGACATACCCATAGGATTTTTTAAATTAGTTCTATAAGCCCATAAAGCATCATTAATTTTAGTTGGCCAATTAGACCTAGCTTTATTAACTGTCTTTTCCAATATGAGTTTAATTTCCCTATTACTTAGTTCAACTTGACCACTACTTTGAGGATGATATGGAGATGCAACTCTATGATTAACACCATATTTGGCTAAAAAAATTATAAAGACTCCATGAATAAAATGAGAACCGCCATCAGTAATTAAAAACCTAGGTACTCCAAACCGGGGAAAGATGATTTCCTTAAGCATCTTCATTGTTGTGGCATGATCTGCACTTTTTGTTGGAATGGCTTCACCCCATTTTGTGACATAGTCCACTACAACCAAAATATGAGAGTATTTTGTTTGTTATGGGGGGGCGGTCCAATAAATTCAAATCCCCATGCATCAAATGGTTTAAGAGGCAGTGAATAGTTCATAGGAATTTCATTTCTCTTGCCAATATTTCCAACACGTTGGCATTTATCACAAGCTTTAACATAATTAGCACAATCCTTAAATAAAGTAGGCCAGTAAAAACCAGACTATAATACCTTTGCAGCGGTGCGATCTCCTGCATGATATCCTCCACAAGGACTGTCATGACAATCTTTTATGATAGCTTGCTTCTCAAACTCAGGCACACAACGTCTAATAATATTGTCTACATTTTTCTTATAAAGAAATGGATCATCCCAAAAATAATGCCTAAGATCATAAAATAATTTCTTTCTTTGTTGGGAAGTAAAGTGTGGTGGCATAACTTTTCCAACAATGAAATTAGCATAATCAGCAAACCATGGTGAAGCTACTCTAGCAGCAGATACATTAATATTTGCTAGTTGTTTATTTGCAAGCTATCATTAATCAGAATAGGTTCTACCGGAATGTTTTCCATTCTAGATAAATGATCAGCTACCGGATTGTCCTCTCCTTTCCTATCAACAATATGTATATCAAATTCTTGTAGTAAAGAACCCATCTTATAAGTGTAGGCTTAGCATATTTATTGTTCATAAGGTATTTAATAGCAAAATGATCAGTGTGTAATATTACCTTAGAGTCTACAATGTAAGGTCTAAACTTATCACCTACAAAAATTACTACCAAGAATTCTTTTTCAGTTGTAGCATAATTTCTTTGGGCACAATCAAGAGTTTTACTAGCATAGCATATTACATTAAGTTTCTTATCAACTCTTTGGCCTAAAACAGCACATATAGTATAATCACTAGCACCACACATGATTTCAAATGGCAAATTCATAGAAACCATTTCTGAAAAGTCTTTGATAAACCTTCTATAGAAACCAACATGACCAAGAAAGCTTCTTACCTCTTATATCCCTAGGATATGGTAGCTTCTCTATGGCTTCTATCTTGGCGCAGTCCACTTTAATGCCTCTACCTGAAACTTGGTGTCGAAGAACAACATTGATGACCCACAAGTATAGGGGGTGTATCGCAGTATTTTCGAGGGAAGTGAAACCCAATTTATTGATTCGACACAAGGGGAGCCAAAGAATATTTATAAGCATTAACAACTGAGTTGTCAATTCAGCTGCACCTGGAAACAATCTTGCTCATAGCAGTTTATCAGTAGCAATGGTTTTGTAGTAGCAATAGTAAAGTAATAGTAGTAGTAAAAGTAAAGACAGTAGTAACAATTGCAGTAAACAGTAGGATTAAAGCGCGGTAGGCATAGGGATGCATGGACGGGCGTTGCATGGACAAGATAATTCATATGGCAATCAAGACATAGGGCATTTGCAGATAAATAAGATAAAGCATCCAAGTACTAAATAATCATAGGCATGTGTTTCATATATAGTCATACGTGCTCGTAATGAGAACTTGCACAACATCTTTTGTCCTGCCAGTCCGTTTGTAGCGGGGCCTCAAGGGAACTACTGGCAATTAAGGTGCTCCTTTTAATAGAGGACCGGAGCAAAGCATTAACACTTCATGAACACATGTGATCCTCACATTAAAGCCATTCCCTCCGGTTATCCCGATTACTGTCACTTCGGGGCCTTTGGTTCCGGACAACAATATGTGTATACAACTTGCAGGTAAGATCACAAACAATATTATCATCATGAATCAATAACATGTTCAGATGAAATCATGGCACTCGGGCCCTAGTGACAAGCATTAAGCATAACAAGTTGCAACAAAGTCAAAAAACACTAATAATAGATACTAGGCACCATGCCCTAACAATCTAATGCCATTACATGAACGATCTTACCCAATCCCTACCATGCCTATAGCCTACAATGGGGGATTACTCACTCATGGATGGGGGAATCATGGATGGTCGATGGAGAAGCGGTGGTGATGATGATGGCGATGATCTCCTCCAATTCCCCGTCCCGACAGGGTGCCAGAACGGAGTTTCTGGTTCTGAATCACGGAATCTGGTGGTGGCGGTGAAGCAGAACTCTTTCTGGAAAAACGTCGAACCCCCCTGGTTTTGTTGGAAATATGCCCTAGAGACAAATAGTAGTAAGGACTATTATCATATTTCATATAGTTTATGATTAAGTTTTATATCATGCTATAACTGTATTGAGTGGAAACATCAATACACGTGTGATATACAAACAACCAGGGGTTCCCAGTGAAACTCTAGTCACTGGTTCATTGGTCAACGGATGATCAAGTTTCCTGATCATGTGGCATTTATGCCAGTTGGAAATGAGGTCATTTCATTCTGAGAATGAGATGATGAACCAATACCCAACCTAAACATCATGACCCGATCATGTCACGAAGATCAAGTTATGATGATTAGAAATGGATCCTCGTAGACTATTCCTTAGACCATGAGGCTATATTAATAACTATCTCCCGAGAGTGCTTAGATAGCATCAAACGCCATCTGGTAAAACAATGGTTATAAAGGTGTGTTCAGGTATTCGGAGGAAACCATAGAGGCAATATATGTCAAGAGCGGGATTTGCCTGTCCATGTGATGGGAAGATACTCAAGGGCCCACTCGGAGAAGTTATATCCAATAGCTGCACAGCGTGTGATTTGATCACGGGGATATCACTTGTCGGAACGAGTTAAGTAGCATTGTTCAGTAACGAGATTGAACATGACATGGTGATGTCATTGATTAGATCTCGGGCAATGCAAGTATCGGGTGACAAAGGGAATAAGACACAACTGTCTCGGTTCAAACGACGAAAGATCTTCGTGGAACGCACAGGGGTCACATGGCCATCCAGGTCTCTATGTCGATCATTGGTGCGAGAGTGTCCCGACCATGTCTGGAGTGTTCCCGAACCGTGGGGTATCATGCTTAAGGGCTTGATGATGCTTAGAGAGTGTTTATAGCATCGGTAGAATCACCGAAGAAAAGAAGGGAGAAAACCGGCAGGGTTTCGGTAAGTCCGGAGGATGTCCGGAGTGGAGGTGGAAGGTGTTCCATGGCCACGGAGATTGAATAATATGTGAATGAATGTTAAATATTGATTTAATCATTTATTCATAACTATTTAATAAAGAGAAAAATCAATTACCCTCGTAGACAACGAGCTTTGTTAACGAGTAGGAACTCGTGGTTGATTTAGTCGTACACTTGCCGATCTCAAGATCGTGATGAAGTCCAGCAGGTCCGGCTCCAGCACGTCCATCAGATCCAGCTCCAGCACCACCAAGTCCAGCACCGCAAAGCAGCGGTGCATCCGTGATTGCACACACGTCCGGTACCCCGACAACCTCCGTCCCTCGCTCCAGCAAAGCAGCAGAAGCAGAAACTCCTTTCCAGATAAAGCCACCGGGAACATGTATCTCGCTAATCCAAGACCATGGGGGAATAATACTAGAGGGGGAGAGAGATCCTTAACAAGGAGGTGTGAGTGAGAAGTGAGGAGGGGGTGGACTTTTATAGGAGGAGGGGGTGCCCCTCCTTCATGGCCGGCGCATGGAGGGGGTGACCCTTCACCTCCTCCATTCATGTGGTGGTAACCCCTCCACATTAAAATGCCTCTTCACATTCTCTTTTAAAGTCTCCACTTTAAATGCATTAAATTTCTCCAAATTTAATGCTCTCTCATTTAATAAAACTCTTTTATTATTTTTATTCAGAATTTTGTTAATTACTTTAATTAACAAACATTCACATAAAACCCCCTACAACATTTCAATATTACATGCAGAACCAATTTCAGCAATTTCACACGAAACAGTTTCGGTGTCTATTGAAATAATTCCAGCGCTTTCTTAAATCTATATCTGAAACATATTTGCTCCAAATGGTGTCGGTATCCCTTAAGTGTGTCACCCTACGGTTTGCGAATAATGCAGACATGATCGAGACCCCTCTCCGATCAATAATCAGCAGCGGGACCTGGAGATCCATACTGACTCCTACACATTCAACGATGACTTCTATGATCGTGAGAACCTTTAACGCTAGTAACTAAATCCATTTGTCCCGCGATATATTACATGTCCGAGATTTGATCATCGGTATCTCCATACCTAGTTTGATCTCGTTACCGACATGCACTCTTTTCTCATTCCCATGATATAACATTCTAGTGATCACATCACTTGCTTGCAAGCTATTTCAATGTGATATCACCAAGAGGGCCCAGAGTATATCTATCCGTCATCGGGATGGACAAATCCCACTCTTGATCCATGAGCCTCAACATAACACCTTCATAGCACTGAACTCACCTTTATAGTCACCCTATTACGGTGTGACGTTTGATGTTATCAAGATACTCTTCCGGTGTTAGCAATTAACATGATCTCATGGTCTAAGGATAAAGATTACTTCGTATGATATTATAGCAATATAAACATAATGACTTTGATTGTAATGCTATACTTTGGATGAATGTTCATCACATCATTCCACCAATGGTGTGACCTTGTTATTAACAACATCCAATGTCCATGATCAGGAAACCTTGATCATCTTGTTAATCAACAAGCTAGTCTATAAGAGAGGCATGACTAGGAACCCTTTTTGTTTATTAAACACACATGTATTGATGTTTTTGCATCAATAAAATTCTAGCATGTAAAATAAACATCTATCATGTATAAGGAATATATAATAACAACTTTATTATTGCCACTCAGGGCATATTTCCTACAGTAACTCCCCGCGAGGTGTCACACTTGAGGCACTCAAGTCGTTGGAGCCAGAAGGAGCGCAAGGACTTCATCACGACCTTGAGGTCGCCTCGTCTACATCAACCACGCTCTCCTGAGCATTGACAACGCTTTTCGGTCTTCAAGGGTAAGTTCGCGAAAAGCCCCTCACGTTACTGTATTACTAATAGATAGGTCCTGGCAGCTTCAGGGGTTCAGGGGCGTAGAATAAAATTTATTGTTTTTATGCGCGGAACCCCTACAGTGGTATCACAGCTAGATCTATGCGTAGTAATGCTAGTACGGGTAGAACACACGAGATGTAGCGTGTGGGCGTTGATCTTCTAGTTGTTACCCTCCCACGTGTACATGTGTATACCACAGTAATGCTTGATGAAGCGGCCCCCAACCAACTTTACGCGTTCATTCGCGAGACTGGTCCATGCTTGACATACGGCTTGTACCGTATAAAGTGGCTTAGGGGGTGTCTGTCTCTCTCGCATTAGTTGGTATACCATTTGCAACGGAGGGCCCCGAAAGGGGTGTAGTAGAGACAACTACTTGATCAGCATTGTGCTGAAAGTTCGTAGGTAAGAACGGTTCTTGTGCGAAAGCCCATTCAGCCACGTAAAACATGCAAAGATAAAGTAGAGGCGTCTAACTTTGTTTTGCAGGGGGGCGTTGCTTTGTGATATGGTTCTGGCAAAGGTAAAGTGATTACCTTTTGTTAAGTAGTAGTAGATAGTCACGGAGGTGATGAACTACCACGCCAAAATGACACCGGTACCCTGGTGTCTACGGCGTCGGAACCCTGGCGCCAGAACCCGGTGACGGCGGATGCAGATCACGACGTGAAGGACCATATCACATAGCATTTACATTCAATGTTATTGTTTGTATGTCTTATTGTGTGCTAGTATTAGATACTCGACGGTAGCCTAATAAGATGATCCCTGTTAAAATTACCAACGATTGTGTTCCCCCTTAGTGTGCACCACCAAGAAAGTTCTTCGGTATGAGGCAGGCCGTGATGATCGGGTGTTAGACATATCTACGTTCACATACAGTGGGTGTAAGCCATGTTGCACAGCAAAAACACTAAGGTTGAGTTGGCGAGCCTAGCATGTACAGACATGGCCTCGGAACGCGGATGGTCGAAAGATCGAGCACGAGTCGCATGAATGATGTGACCGACGTTTAGCGTCCACCCTTGAACCCACATTGATGGTCGTGATGATCGGGGGAGATGTGGCTGATAGGGGTCATGTTAGCACTAGGAACCCTCATTGGGGATAGGTGTTTCTGAGTGGAGTTATTATTAACTCATTTAATTATAAACTTAGTCTAAATTCCTTTTGCAATTATAAATGTAGATGGGACCTTTCCTGTTGACAAGAAGGAGAGAAGCTCAGATTAGATGGATCGAACTTCTCCATTTGGGTTGCCAGTCTCCATGTTCTCCTTAGCGAGAATGACATGGTTGACTACATACTCGACGGGATGGATTTGGATCAGCCCACTGACCTTGAGACCCTAGAGGAGCGGAAAGACCGCTATCTCCATCGTGAGATGGCCTCCTATATTTCAGTTGTGATGCGTTTCAGAATGGTGGACGAGCTGTGGCCTTTCGTGGGTGATGTCAACCCTCATTCGGTGATGCTACAGCTTAGGACCCATTTCGTGGAGCAGACACGCATCTGGGAGCATGAGCTGATGGGAGACTTCCTCTCCATTAAGATGGAGGAGAACTCATCACTAGACAACCACTTGCAGCACATGCATGATGTGTACATGAGGCCAGCATACTTCCTGGATGTCTGGATTATGGGCTCTTTTGCAAACGCCGTTGTGCTACGGTCGCTGCTACCAAGCACAAGTCAGGACTTGCGTAATGAGGGGCGATGCGGAAACAATGGAGTTCCACCGGTTCATGACACATCTCAGGAATGTGTTGGTTGAACCAGATGTCGCTCAGGTCGTCAACGACAAAGGTATATATTTGATATACAGTTTTATAAATGTTATAATCTTGCAAACACATTGCAGTGTTAAGTATATCTGATACTTGTTTTGTTTTACTGAAAACAGGTCCTTCTGCATGAGAGGTGCTTGCCGGAGAGGAGGTGACGTTGCGTGTTGATGGCGAGCATGATGATGATGGCCGACGACACTCTCCCTTGACATTTATCATTTAGTTTGTGTTTTAGGATGATTAATGTAATCGAGAGATTTGAACTTCTTTAGTTTGTCTCACACTTCATGAGATGGTTATTAATATCAGTTTGTAACAAATAGTTGTTCTACTTTTATGAATGATTTCTATTCGTGTTCATATCTTGTTTGATTATGTGTGAGTTATCCTTACTGTTTGAAACTAATTGATAATGCATGAACATTTGTAAAACATTAAAATGCCTTGTTTAAAAATAACCAACTTAATGATATTTCAGTAATGAATGAAACCATTGTTTGAATTCAAAGTTATGTGATAATATGTGAAATTCATTAGATTTCTTATCACATATAAATCATGCCTAAGTTCGTCAAAATAACTTGAACACCGTGTATTACTTGAATACAAAGTGTTTAATGAATTGTTAAAAGTAAATACATATTCGATGTATTGGGGTTTTAACGAAAATGGTAATTATCATTAATTGATTGTTTAAATGTGTAAAGTAGTTTACCAAAGGAAACATGAATATGAAACTATTTGATTTGATCAAAGTGTTTCATCAACAAAGGGTATAAGTATAAAAGAGAATCTAATTACCACGATTTGATCAATAGTAATGAAATTCGAATTTATAAGAATGGCATAAAAGAAATTGTGGAATGCAAAGTGTTTTGAAATGTTAAAATGCAAAGCATCACAATATGTTATTATATATAAAAGGGGTTGAATAGAAGGCACCAAACAAATCGTTGTAGTGTAGATGTAGAGACCATTAGTTAGAAATAGTTAGCACTCAATTAGAACGCAGTGAAACATTTGAATGGAAGTTTTGGGGTTATTCGATATAACCAAAACAATAGTGAATAAGTCCTTATAGTGTATTCATTGGAAACTTTGAATACGAAATCCATAGCTGAAACCAAAAGGAAAGCAAAACTTGTATTGCTTGGATTTTGGTACATTCTTGAGAAAGCTCACTTCTAGTGATGTTTCTCAATTATGAAGCAAATGGAAATTAGTGGAAAATATGATGAGGATTCAAAACCCTGCATTAGAGTGTTGATAAGCGCAACGGACAACGTTCCTGAACGATTCTCTTCACGAAAGAAAAGAATCAATGATTTTGATTATTGTGTTTTTCCCTCCACTATTGTTTTTCACTACATGAAGTAGGATTCAAAATGTAAATCCATATCTTGTATGGAGACATTTGTGAATCATTTGTCATGATTTTTGGAATATGACATACCTACGAACTACTAAGGAAATAATGGTAAACTAGAATTATGAGAAATCCTAAAAGCAAAATTCTTTTGAGATTAGAAAGCAATTCATTGCTGAATCTCATAAGTAAAAGGAGTTACTTGAATTTTCCCAAATGACTGTAAAGTCATAGTAGGAAAAAGGGGTGAATGACAAAAGCATAATTTGTCAAGTATTGGATGAATTCAAATGAATTTGATTCATGTGTGCTAAATGTCTAGTGGATTTAAAACTAGTAAAGTACTAGTATCTCATAGTAAATCTCCAAGTTCGATATTTGATCAAAGAATTTTGAAGTTGTTCAAAATAGTGGGAGGATATGCAATTTGCATAAAATTGAGTGGGAGCTATGAAAGTCTTCCTGAAACAATATGTGATTAACATATTTTTGAGTGGGAGCAATATGAGTCTCAAACTCAAATATGTAGGAACATATTTTGAGTGGGAGCTTATAGGAGTAATTCTTAAGCGTGTTAAGGATGAAAGTGCAAATACTTATAAATAATGATTTATAAGATGTAGAAGTTGATAATAGGTGTATTATGATATTATGTAGTATTCCTTCAGGGATTCTGAAAGGGATTTTAGAATAGAAGTTAATTAAGGAACCAGTCCTTAATAACTCGAACTAGGAATAGCATTAAGTTTAACATCAATGGTTGAAAGAAAGAAATGGATGATCATCATCCACTATGTTAAGACATAGGTTCTATCTTAGAAACCATGATGATAACTTAGCATAATATGTGATCCAAATAAGGAACGTTTAAAAGTGATTAAGTTCGAATCACAGAACGTTGAGCTAAGTTTGTCCGTAGTGTCTATTAGAGATCTATGGAGACATTTTCCAAATCCATAAAGGATGACATATCTTAAAGCATAAAGGGTTATGCTATAAGGGAATATGTTGGAAACTCTTGTAGATACTGATCGAAGTCAAGTAGGAAGCGAGGTGAACAAAACATCGAAAGTTGCACAGAGTGCACTAGTGTTTCGATGAATACATTTATAATAATAGATAAGCGTACCATCTAAAGTGTTGTATAATGTTATGGCGGGGCTAGTTCACTTTTAACGTAGAATGATGTGTCCCAGGGCACAGTGCCCATGAGAAAGCCCTCGAGGTTGATCTAACGTCACTATAGGCTGCTGGAATCAGGCCTCATTCTGCTGCCATAGCGACGATGCATACACACAGATGTTATCATGTGATGATAAAGTATTAATGTCAATCAAGGTGACATTAGTAAGTTGCAAAAGATTTGGGACTATAAAGTACAGACCCAAGACTCAACCTCTTCCATGAGTAAGCATATTCAGGGTAACGGATATATGGTGGCAATGATTGAGAACAAATGCAGCTAGTGTATTTGTACTCTAGTGCAAGTGGGAGACTGTTGGAAATATGCCCTAGAGACAAATAGTAGTAAGGACTATTATCATATTTCATATAGTTTATGATTAAGTTTTATATCATGCTATAACTGTATTGAGTGGAAACATCAATACACGTGTGATATACAAACAACCAGGGGTTCCTAGTGAAAATCTAGTCACTGGTTCATTGGTCAACGAATGATCAAGTTTCCTGATCATGTGGCATTTATGCCAGTTGGAAATGAGGTCATCTCATTCCGAGAATGAGATGATGAACCAATACCCAACCTAAACATCACGACCCGATCATGTCATGAAGTTCAAGTTACGATGATTAGAAATGGATCCTCGTAGACTATTCCTTAGACCGTGAGGCTATATCAATCACTGTCTCCCGAGAGTGCTTAAATAGCATCAAACGCCATCTGGTAAAATGGTGGTTATAAAGGTGTGTTCAGGTATTCGGAGGAAACCGTAGAGGCAATATATGTCAAGAGTGGGATTTGTCCGTCCATGTGACGGGAAGATACTCAAGGGCCCACTCGGATAAGTTATATCCAATAGCTGCGTAGCGTGTGATTTGATCAACAGGATATCACTTGTCGGAACGAGTTAAGTAGCATTGTTCAGTAACGAGATTGAACACGACATGGTGATGTCATTGATCAGATCTCGGGCAATGCAAGTATCGAGTGACAAAGGGAATAAGACACGACTGTCCCGGTTCAAACGACGAAAGATCTTTGTGGAACGCACAGGGGTCACATGGCCATCCAGGTCCCTATGTCGATCATTGGTGCGGGAGTGTCCCGACCATGTCTGGAGTGTTCCCGAACCATGGGGTCTAAGGCTTAAGGGCTTGATGATGCTTAGAGAGTGTTTATAGGATCGGTAGAATCACCGAAGAAAAGAAGGGAGAAAACCGGAAGGGTTTTGGTAAGACTGGAGGATGTCCGGAGTGGAGGTGGAAGGTGTTCCATGGCCACGGAGATTGAATAATATGTGAATGAATGTTAAATATTGATTTAATCATTTATTCATAATTATTTAATAAAGAGAAAAATCAATTTAATGGTCAAAGGCTTAATGGGCCAATTTCCGGAGGGAGAGGGCCCATTAGGGGAAAGGAGAGAGGGGAGGGGCTAAGGGGGAGGCCGGCTGGGCCTAGCCCCCCACAGGGCCCACTAGGTGGCCGGCGGCCACCTCCTCCCCCCTCCTCTCCTTTAGTCCCACCCCGAGACTTTGGGGGAGGTAGTACCTCCCCTCCCCCTATATATAGTAGGGTATTTGGCCTAGAAAAACACACCAATAATCAATAAAAGGTCTCCCCACTTTTGGGAGGACCTCCAATTGATATTTTCTCTCTCCCCCTCTCTCTCTCGTGACCATGGTCCCAAGTCTGGACTGCGCGAGCGAGAGACATCTTCACCTCGGAGCGTCGTCGCGCTGCGGGATTCGGATCCAGGAGCTCTACTTCCGCAACTACTGCTAGATCGGGGAAGCAGGAGTCATCGTCAGGCACCGGACGTGTGTAACTCCCCGCGAGGTGTCGCACTTGAGGCACTCAATTCGTTGGAGCCAGAAGGAGCGCAAGGACTTCATCACGACCTTGAGGTCGGCTTCGGCTCGTCTACATCAACCACGCTCTCCTGAGCGTTGACAACGCTTTTAGGTCTTCAAGGGTAAGTTCGAAAAGCCCTCCTCACATCAGACATTAATAGATAGGTCCTGGCAGCTTCAGGGGTTCAGGGGCGTAGAGTAAAATTTATTGTTTTTATGCGCGGAACCCCTATAGGTTTTTAGGTCAAGAGGCAACTTATAGGCAAAGAGGGAGGCCGAGGGGGTGACCGAGGTGGCCACACCACCCCCAGGCATGGCCTGGCCTGGCCCGCACGGCCAGGTGGTGTGGGCCCCTCATGGCCCTCCTCTGTCTTGTCTTCTGGCTCCAGGAGTCTTCTCGTGAAATAGGATTTTTGGCATATTTTTCGGGATTTTTCCTGATAGTTGATCTTCTGCACAAAAACTAGACACCAAGGTAATTCTTGTGAAATCAGCGTCAGTCCGTGTTAGTTTTATCCAAATCACATAAGTTTAGAGGGAAAAAATAGCAAAAGTGTTCGGGAAAGTAGATACATTTTGGACGTATCAACTCCCCCAAGCTTAGCTTATTGCTTGTCCTTAAGCAATTCAGTTGAAAACTGAGTGCGATAAAAGAGCTTTCACGAACACATTTGCTTCATAATATGTATATATTCTCAGCATATGATCAAGTACTTAATCAATTCATAATAAAGAGTATGCAAATAAGTTTACTTAATGGTCATTGCAAACTATGAAGAGATTCCAACACAAAATAGTAAGTAGCATGAAACATAAACATAAGCAACATTGCAATGCTCATAAAAAGGTATGATAGAGTGGTATCTCGCTTGCCTTTGATTGTAGAGCAAACATAAATGCCAAGGCACCTCTGAAGTTCAAGTGAAGACTAGAAGTAAAGATATCAAAGATACAAGCATCAAAGTCATGACACAATTAATCAAGTTTTGAGACAAGCATATTACACTAAGAATGACAACTATGCTCTCAAGAAAGTGCTCATAGAATATGTGGAGACTCAACAAGGAAATGAAAAGGTTTTGAAAAGTTTGAAAGGCTTCCAAATGCTGAAAGTATGGTACTCATTAGCTTTGAGCTCTCATTGCCCCTATCATAAGCATCTTTAAATGGTTATGGTGAAAGTGAGGTCCAATAGGAGTTATATGCATGATAGACCATAAGCTGGAAATCTCATGTCCCTTGAGTACGAGGGCCGCTCCTCATGATACTCAACTTTAGTTACCGGTAAGTTCTTGTCATAGTAAATACATGCGTATCATAGAGAACCGCCAACAGGGCACCCCTTGCCCGGTGATACGGAAGAATCCCCATATCAAAATGACAAGGCAAGCAGACAATAAGCATCTCAGCATCTTCTTATTTACCATGGGAAAATGGTGCTTTTTTCTCTCTTACCTCTTTTCTCATCATCTTTTTTTTCTTTTTCTCAATAACTATCTCTCTCTTTTTTTATAAGAAGAATGCTTCATAGATTGCTCATTATGGTTACTGTCGTCGTATTGATGACATGTACGCCATGAGGGGGTCCTTGAGGCGTGTGGAAGAGAGGGGTGTGAGACGTACGGTATTCCGGGACGATGAGCACACAAGTTTACCCAGGTTCGAATCCGCCGGCTTTGGACGGATCCTACTCCTGCTAGCAATCCAGTAATACGGCAGAACCAGAATATGGGTTACAAGGGTTTCGCCTGTGCAAGTTGAGATTGTAGACTATTGTAAGGGTTGGGTGCCCTAAGGCTCTCCATAGGATAGCTTATATAGATATTCGTCCTAGGGTTTACAGGAGAGATCTATCCGGCTACGACTAAGAGTTGGTTACAGAGTACATCTTGGACTACAAGTAACACTATGGGCCTATGTCGGTAAGTCTTCTGGGCCTTCCCGTAGCCGGACGGGACTCCATCTCTTCTCTCTGACTGGGCCGCTCGTGAAGCAAAGCTCTAATATGAAGTGGGCCACCCTGGTCAGCGAGGCACAGTGAGGATACCCGAAGGGTATATCCCCAACAGCAGCCCCCGGAAGCCTCCATGATCCAAAGTCGGATTTCATCATCGTCTAGGTTGATCTTCGGCTCGTAGAATCGTGAAGGGTTCCTGAAACTTCAAAAAAGAAAGGAGTAGATCCGAGTCTCAAATGAGCCGGACCTATGAAAACGTTATTCGGGTTTCCAGCTTGAAATTCAAACTAAGCCAGAACTTGGTCTCTAACGTAACCTGGCATTAGTCATGGTCAAGTCACGTCACTGACAGACATTTCCTGTCAGCACGACCGTTGGTGGGTCCACCTTTCGCGGAACCGAGGCACCATTTCAATGCGTGTGTGGAGATCGAAGCGACGTAATCATTGCGCGGGGGCTTCCCAGTTCTTTCCACGACGCGTGGCACGTTTACTGTAGCGTTTACATGAATTTTGACGCGGCCAGTGGATATAAGTGGTGAGGAGCCTATTACTCTTCTCCTTTCACCAACAACTTGTGTTGTTTCATTCTCCCCTACGCCTCCCACGAACCAGAGCTCCTCTACTCCCTAGAAATCTCTAGCGCCGCCCATCCAAGGTCACCGGCCCACCAGAAAAATGGCTTCTGCATCATCTTCCGGCACGGCGGCGACGACAACAATGGTGGAGAAGGAGAGCAATCACGGGGTTTGGATCCCGTGCGTCCTCGATGACGCCAAGCTCCGCGGCGTAGAAGAAGAAGGGCTCCTCCGCGCCGGCGACTGGCGGAGCGGTTTCAGCGAAACCATCCCCAACCCAAACAACAACGAGCGAGTGCACTTTGGCACTCACCTTGACAGAGGTTTGAGTTTTCCTCCCTCAGATTTCTTTTCCGAGGTCATAGATCACTACGTAGTTCATATCCATCATCTCCCCCAAACTCCATCTTAGAGATGAGTGCATACGCATCTTTGTGCGAGGGGCATCTCGGCATTAGGCCGAGCCTTACTCTCTTCCGGTATTATTTCCATGTCCGGAGAAATTCCATTACTGCCGGTAATCCTTATATTACCGGTACCATTAGTTTTTAGGTTAGGCATGAGCGCGTCTATCCTCGGATTATGGCTAGTGAGTCGGTCAAATAATGTCCGGCCACTTTTTTCTATCACGAGGATATCCCTGCTCCTGGCAAAGCTACTGCATTGCCGGCTTTCGTTGATGGAGCCGCCACGCCTCAAGAATCCTGGGATGAGGCCACTCCAGCTCTCAGTGATGATCTGCTCCTCGCCAAGAGGCGGATCAAGTTTTTGATGAAACAGAAGGGCTTGTGAGGGTCCGACTTAATTCACTGTTGGGTGGCACGCCGGATCTAATCTCTTCAACATCATGGAGATCGACTGATGCACTCCATCACGTCGTCAAAGAAGGATTCCCTCTGAATCAGCTCCAAAGCCTACTCAGCAAAGGATTATGTATGCCAGATTAAATGGCTGATAAGGGAGTGGATTGAGAGGAAGATTCCAGAGCTGTCCCTGGACATGCATACATCATAAAATCCTGTAGTGCCAGTAAATTTCCAGCAATACTTGTATTATGTTCTCATCTTTATATTATTTCACAATACTGAGATATCTCTTCTTTTCAGCTTGCCAACCTCCTTGAGTCGGAGCTTGCTCTAGTCGAGGGATATCCTCTTAAGTTTTCTCAGGATGAAGGAGAGTTGGTTCCACTGCTGGATGTTATTACTCGAAAGCGCAAAGCTCCGACGGTAGCCATCAGCACAAAGGAAGTGCCTGTCGTGAAGAGGTAATCTTTCTTCACAAGGTCTTTGTACTTTTATGTCTTAATTCTTTCCGAGATGTAATGTTTCATGTTCTATTACCTTCTCAGAGCTAAACAGCTCACCAAGGGCAAGGGGAAGGGAGCCTTGTCGAAGCCCCTGCGCCAGTCAAAGCTTGTTTTGACTTCTCCTACCGTAGATCCTCCGACACCTACCCCTCATCCTTCTACAGCGCCAGAGATTACTCCATCTCCGTCCGTTGCAGAATATCCGGCTCAATCAGCAGAGCCAGTGATCCTCGGATCACAGACTGACGTCACCATGGGTGACTCAGATTTTGATAAGGGTGAACCCTCTTCAGGTAATGATCCCTCGGCAGAAACCTTCGCCAAAAATCTCCTGAACAATCCGGGACTTGCCAAATTTGGCTTATCTCGGAAATCTGCAGACGAAATCCAGCGGCTAGCCCGGCAATGTCTAGAAAGCCAAAATATTACTGCCGAAGAAGAAGCACAAGAAACAGAGGACATCAAGCACTCTGATCTTCTTGAACAAGTTCGTCTTCACGACGAGAAGTTGAGGTCCGGTGAGCTTCCAACTATGCCAGTGACCCCCTTAACTCTCGTCGAGAAGGTTACTTCTGAAGTGAACGCGAGCCTGAACAAACTTGCGCGTGAACAATATGTAAGTCGGAATTCCAACTCACGCTTTTCTTTATTTCATATCATATCCTCTAGCCCCCAAGCATGAAGCTGGACACAAAAATCCAGATTTATGCTTCCTTAGGATGCCAAAGAACGAACTACTATAGCCCCCAAGGCTCGTGCTGATATTAGTAAAAATATTAGCCCGAGTCTTTAGTAGACTTCTGACTTTGGGTATTCTAACTTACAAAAAGTATATTCCTATAACCAGGATTTATTGAAGAATGTATGTAACAAGCGGAAACAGATCAGAGCTCTCCGACTTGAAAATGCCCAATTGAAAGTTTCCAGGGATGAGGCTGAAGGTAAATATTCTAGGACTCAAACCTTGTCTCGTTTTTCATTGTCGAATTTTGTGTTCAACTTTTGTTCTTTTGATTTCAGCACTGGTAAAACAGTTGTTGGAAATATACCCTAGAGACAAATAGTAGTAAGGACTATTATCATATTTCATATAGTTTATGATTAGTTTTATATCATGCTATAACTGTATTGAGTGGAAACATCAATACACGTGTGATATACAAACAACCAGGGGTTCCTAGTGAAACTCTAGTCACTGGTTCATTGGTCAATAGATGATCATGTTTCCTGATCATGTGGCATTTATGCCAGTTGGAAATGAGGTCATCTCATTCAGAGAATGAGATGATGAACCAATACCCAACCTAAACATCATGACCTGATCATGTCACGAAGTTCAAGTTATGATGATTAGAAATGGATCCTCGTAGACTATTCCTTAGACCGTGAGGCTATATCAATCACTGTCTCTCGAGAGTGCTTAGATAGCATCAAACGCCATCTGGTAATATGGTGGTTATAAAGGTGTGTTCAGGTACTCGGAGGAAACCGTAGAGGCAATATATGTCAAGAGCAGGATTTGTCCGTCCATGAGACAGGAAGATACTCAAGGGCCCACTCGGAGAAGTTATATCCAATAGCTGCGCAGCGTGTGATTTGATCATAGGGATATCACTTGTCGGAACGAGTCAAGTAGCATTGTTTAGTAACGAGATTGAACACGACATGGTGATGTCATTGATCAGATCTCGGGCAGTGCAAGTATCGAGTGACAAAGGGAATAAGACACGACTGTCCTGGTTCAAACGACGAAAGATCTTCATGGAACGCACAGGGGTCACATGGCCATCCAGGTCCCTCTGTCGATCATTGGTGCGGGAGTGTCCCGACCATGTCTGGAGTGTTCCCGGACTGTGGGGTATCACGCTTAAGGGCTTGATGATGCTTAGAGAGTGTTTATAGGATCGGTGGAATCACCGAAGAATGATAGAGAGAAAACCGGAAGGGTTTCAGTAAGTCCGGAGGATGTACGGAGTGGACGTGGAAGGTGTTCTATAGCCACGGAGATTGAATAATATGTTAATGAATGTTAAATGTTGATTTAATCATTTATTCATAATTATTTAATAAAGAGAAAATCAATTAAAGGTCAAAAAGGCTTAATGCACAGTGAGGAGACCATCCACTCACGCGTTTCTCTAACACACATACATAACTCCATGGACTTACAAGCTCCCCTTTTATTTCACACCGACGACATCCGTAAACAAAAGAGCATGATATCAATGGGGTATATATTTATAGGTGTTGAAAGCGTTCCCCATGACAGCACGGTTCTGCTAATCCCCAGCCTATAATTTGTAAGCATATAACTTTCATGAACAGTCACAATGGTTCAGGTTTATTAAGTGCAAGAAATAAAGTGTGCCATCAAATTTGTGAGAGCTTTACTAACTAACTTTCTCATAAAAAGCAAACATTTTGTTCAGAAGAAAACAAGGAATACTGAAATATGCATGGAAAAGCAAATGATGCTAATAGGTAGGTATGGTGGACATTTTTGGCAATATTGGTTTTGGGGATTTGGAAACATGAGTAGAGCTCATACTCAGTGTAAGTGAAGGCTAGCAATAGTAAGGGAGCAACAAACGAGAGAGCAATAACTGTCATAATCATGCTTGCAACAAAACAGGACTAATCATGGCATAAAAGTGATTCAAGACCCCTGAGGCAAAATAATTCATCGAGGCTTAACTGATGATTGTTTCAGTCATATGCATGCGTGAGCATGTGCCAAGTCAATTCAAGTGAAAAATTCAGAGGAGGATACCATAGTGTCATACCAAGTTATGAATAGAGCAATGCAAGCAAACATTCATATGACATGCTACAAACCATTAGCAATCTGGAGCTAATCATAAGAAAGCAAGAACTACTAAGCATTCATAAATAACATACACCTTACATGAATAGACTAAGCATGCCCACGATGATGAGTATATGTACAAAAAAGAAAACAATAGAGTTCGTTACCAGCCTCTTACCACACCTCAAGTTGTCATTATCTTTATTATTACCCTTCACTTGTGTGGCTTGAATAATAACATGAAACCAAACTCCAATGAGGACTGCTAAACCCTGCAACGAACTTCACAAAACCAAAGAAGAACAGAAAATAGTTTTCATGTTTTTGATTTTTAGAAGCAAGAACGAAAAGGAAGAACAAGCAAAGTGAAATCTTTTTGGGTTTTTCGAATAATCAAAACAAAGCTAAACAAAGGAAAAAGCAAACCAAGGCTAGAAAGACAAATAAGCAAACAAAGAGAAACAACAAAAATATTTTTGGTCTTTTGTGTTTTGGATAGCAGAAATAAAGCAAGAACGAAAACTAAAAAGAGAACGAAACATGGATATACAAAGTACCGACTGAACATGATATGTAAATGAGTGTGATGTTGGTGTACCTCCCCCCAAGATTAGGCTTTTGGCCTAAGTGGGTATCAATCCCAAGCTGTCCAAGATGGAGCGCCTCCATAGTATGGCGAGGAGGTGCCCTCGTCGTGATACGAGCTCGAGGATGCCCCACCTTAGTGCGCAGAATAGTCGTAAGAGGGCACATCCCCCTAGTGATGCCCATGGAAGCCAAGCAAGCAGAGCTGCTCGTCCACCTCCTCCTTGGAATGCGACCATGGTCTCCTGTAAATACTGAACAAAGTGGATTGTGGCAAAGGAATTTCCCTCTCGTCTCCGTCAGTGAACAACATCATGTATACTAAACTCTCCGTACTAGAGTCAGCAGTGACAAAGTGATGCGTTTTCATAGGAGCAAGATCAAGCCTTTGTGGTGTCAACACAGTGTCATTAGGATCCACAGAAAGTTCTAAAGCAGCAACCATGCGTGAGGCAATAATGCCCCCATAAATAGGTCCTCTAGCGGCTATCAATAGATCCAGGAGGTAAATTATTAAACCAAGTTTTAGCTTCTCCTTTCAGTGAAAAAGGGAAAAATTTAGCAACAAAGTAGGTGCACATCTTAATATCATCAGAAAACAGGCCACTCATGGTAGAAAGCTCAGTCATATGTGCTACAGCACTTTCATTCTTAGTCCCACAAAAATGTTCTTTCTCAACAATAGTTATATAAGATAAATCAAGAGAGAAATCATAATCCTCTTCTTTAATGTTTATGGGAGATGCAACAAACTTAGCATTAGGAGACAATTTGGGTTTTGTAGTACGCCTCTCAAGGAGACTCTTAATAGCACTTTTATCATGAGTGTTTCGACATTCTCTAATAAATTCATGGGCCATCTCTATATAACCGTCTTCAATATCATAGCTCTCTCTAGACTCAGGTGAACTGACAGGTGTAGTAGTGTCTTCATTAGGAGTTTTAGTATTTCCATCTATAGTTCTAGCAATCATAGCATCTAGGAAAGGACCTAATGAACCACTTTTATCAAGAACAATAGAAACAGCATCATAAGTATCAGAAGTTTCAGATTCAGCAGTAGTAGCAGTGTGTGTAGCATGTGTATGCGGTGGTGTAAGGAACTTACTCATAACAGATGGTGAATCAACAGCAATAGAGGTGTTCAGAACTTTACCTCTCCTTGTAGTGGATGGTAATATAGGAACCTTTCCATCACGAGACTGACCCATGATGGATGGATGGCAGCGAACAATAGTGATTCCAAGTGAACATGATAAATAGAGCTATGCTCCCCGCAATGGCGCCAGAAAATAGTCTTGATGACCCACAAGTATAGGGGGTGTATCGTAGTATTTTCGAGGGAAATGAAACCCAATTTATTGATTTGACACAAGGGGAGCCAAAGAATATTTATAAGCCTTAACAACTGAGTTGTCAATTCAGCTACACCTGGAAACAATCTTGCTCATAGCAGTTTATTAGTAGCAACAGTTTTGTAGTAGCAATAGTAAAAGTAAAGACAGTAGTAACAATTTCAGTAAACATTAGGATTAAAGCGCGGTAGGCATAGGGATGGATGGACGAGCGTTGCATGGACAAGACAATTCATATGGCAATCAAGACATAGGGCATTTGCAGATAAATAAGATAAAGCATCCAAGTACTAAATAATCATAGGCATGTGTTCCATATATAGTCATACGTGCTCGCAATGAGAACTTGCACAACATCTTTTGTCCTGCCAGCTCGTTTGCAGCGGGGCCTAAAGGAACTACTGGCAATTAAGGTGCTCCTTTTAATAGAGCACCGGAGCAAAGCATTAACACTCTGTGAACACATGTGATCCTCACATCAAATCCATTCCCTCCGGTTATCCCGATTACTGTCACTTCGGGGCCTTTGGTTCTGGACAACAATATGTGTATACAACTTGCAGGTAAGATCACAAACAATACTATCATCATGAATCAACAACATGTTTAGATCTGAAATCATGGCACTCGGGCCCTAGTGACAAGCATTAAGCATAACAAGTTGCAACAAAGTCAAAAAGCACTAATAATAGATACTATGCACCATGCCCTAACAATCTGATGCCATTACATGAACGGTCTCATCCAATCCCTGCCATCCCCATAGCCTACAGCGGGGGAGTACTCACTCATGGATGGGGGAATCATGGATGGTCGATGGAGAAGCGATGGTGATGATGATGGCGATGATCTCCTCCAATTCCCCATCCTGGCAGGGTGCCAGAACGGAGTTTCTGGTTCTGAATCACGGAATCTGGTGGTGGCGGCGAAGCGGAATTCTTTCTGGAAAAATGACGAACCCCCCTTGGTTTTTAGGTCAAGATGCAACTTATAGGCGAAGAGGGAGGCCAAGGGGGTGACCGAGGCGGCCACACCACCCCCAGGCATGGCCTGGCCTAGCCAACGCGGCCAGGTGATGTGGGCCCCTCATGGCCCTCCTCCGTCTCGTCTTCTGGCTCCGCGGGTCTTCTGGTGAAATTGGATTTTTGGCATATTTTTCGGGATTTTTCCTGATAGTTGATTTTCTACACAAAAACTAGACACCGAGGTAATTTTGCTGAAAACAGCGTCAGTTGTATCCAAATCACACAAGTTTAGAGGAAAAACAATAGCAAAAGTGTTCGGAAAAGTAGATACGTTTTGGACGTATCAAACACCTGTGTCACCATGAAATGGTACTTCTCCCAATTTAGGACTAAGTGGTGGTCCTCACAACACTGCAAAACTTTGTTAAGATTGAACAAGAAGTTTTCAAAAGAGGTACCATACATAGAAAAGTCATCCATGAATACTTCCATAATTTTCTCAATATAATTAGCATATATAGCATGCATGCATCTTTGAGAAGTAGCGGGAGCATTCCACAAACCAAATTGCATTATCCTATAAGCATAAGTACCAAAGGGACATGTAAAAGTAGTCTTCTCTTGATCATCCTTATGCACCTAAATCTGTGAGAAACCTGAATAACCATCTAAATAACAAAAGTAAGAGTGTTTGGATAATCTTTCAAGCATTTGATCAATGAATGGTAAAGGATAATGATATTTATGAGTTGCCTTATTAAGTTTCCTATAATCAAGGCACACTCTATAACCAGTAACAGTACGTTGAGCAACAAGTTCATTTCATCATTTGGAACCATAGTGACTCCACCCTTTTTAGGCACACAATTAACATGACTCGCCCATTTACTATCAACTATGGGATAGATAATACCTGCCTCAATGAGTTTAATTACCTCCTTTGTTACCAATTCTTTCATTCTTGGACGAAGACGGCGTTGATAGTCAACAACAGGCTTTGCATCTTCTTACAAGTTAATCTTATGGATGCATAAAGTGGGGCTTATACCTTTCAAGTCATCAAGTGAATAGCCAATGGCTGGCCTATGAGCTCTTAATACTTCAAATAATTTTGATTCTTCTTCATCTAAATGGTTAGCACTAATAATAATAGGATATATTTTCTTATCATCAAGGAATGCATATTTCACATATTCAGGCCATGGTTTAAGTTCAAAACTAGGATCTTCTTTAGGTGTTGGTACTTCTCCTAGATTATCAGGTGGAATATGTAATTGCGGTTGTCGTGGCTATTGAGATAGTATTTGTTCTAATTCTTCTTTCTCTTCATCATCAAATGGCTCCTCTTGATTCAGCACATATCATTCCATCGTGTCCGATGAAGCGGCTGCCACTAAAGCAAGAGTCTCCACTATATTTTTAGAGAATTTTTCCTTTTCTAAATGTTTATCAGTAAACTTTGAAAAGTTAAACTCAAGTCTTTCACCAGCAAATTTAATGAATACTTTCTCTTTTAGTAAATTAATTTCAGCACCAATAGTATGTAAGAAGGTCTACCAAATATAATAGGACAAAATACATCTTGGGAGAAACCAAGCACAATGAAATCAGTAGGATATTTAATCTTTCCAACTAACACTTCAACATCTCTAACCATACCAAGAGGACAAATATACTCTTTATTAGTAAGTTGGATAGTTATACCTGTCTGTTCCATGTTGATGAGATCAATATCAGGCTTGATTTCAAGGTATAAATAATATGGAATCACACTTATACTTGCTCCAATATCACAAAGTCCATGATAACATGAAGTCCCAATAGCACATGATATGATAGGTTTCCCAACTCTAGTGGTGTTACCTTTTATTACCTTGGTAGAATCTTCACATAAATAAACATCAGAAGGTATTTCTTCATTCAATTCTTTAATGGCCGAAATTTGATGTTGGCCTTGAATTTGTTCATATGGTTCATGACATCTTCTAGCACTCTTATTAGCAACAGTATTGAGTAAATTTTCCTTCACTTTTCTTGGATAAGGAGGAGCTTTAAAGATTTCTATTATCTTAGGAGATGAGACTTGATGAACCTGTTTCACAACTTTAGGAACATATGAAGAATTTTTAAGAGGTTCAACAAATACATTAAATCCTTTCTTTGGGATGTTAAGATGGTTAGCAAGAGATTTAGCAATTTCTACTAAAACATGAGGGTCAACGCCAAACATGTTCTTAAGTTCCTCAAATAATATATAAGTAGAGAAATTCTCTACACATGAATATTCATAGTCCAAACCTGGTTTATTACCTTTGTCGAGATCCCAAGCATCAGTATTTTGATAAATAATTTCCAATAAGTCTGCTACCTCCTTTTGAGTTTTATTAGTGAAACTTCCTCCAGAAGAATTATCCAAAAAGTTCCTATGACGCTGAGGCAATCTCACATAAAAGTTTATTAAGATAATGCTTTCAGGAATACCATGACAAGGATTTTTACGTAGGAGACCCTTTATTCCCCCCAAGCTTGACCGATACTTTCTACATTATGAGGCCAAAAGTTATAAATATGGCAGCGATCATCATAAGCTTCTTTAGGAGTATAATATTTAAGATAGAAAGCCTTCTTCAAATTGTCCCAATCAAGATGGTATTTATCATCCAGAGATCTATACCATTCACGAGCTTTACTAGATAGAGATAAATATAATAGCTTCCTTCTCACTTCATTCGCATGAATACCTGCAAGTATAAATAGGGAACATGGTTCTTCAATATCATATAAATGCCCCATAGTAGTTTGGCTTCCATCACCTGCAAAATTTAACTCCCTAGATCTTTTGACAATACCAATAGGAATTTGATATTCAACTTTTGGTTCAGTACGCCTCTCAACCTTATCTTTATATTTATTATGAAGGTACTCAAATAAGGTGAGTTGAAATTCTTTATGGTTTGAGAAAGCCATGATAAAATAGCAGTAAAAATATAAAAACAGATTTCAAGTTTCCTTACCAAACAGCTTACCAATAGCACAATGCTCCCCGGCAACGGTGCTAGAAAAGTGTATTGATGGCTTCCAAGTGCAGGAGATCAATTGTAGTACTTTTCAATAAAGAAAGGTTGTCGAACCCACGAGGAGCTGAGGGTACTGGTTAGCAAGTTTGATAAAGAAAATAATAGTAAATGCAGTAGATTTGGTGTTTTGGGGTTTATAGTTTGCAAGAATATAAAGTGTTGAAAGTAAATAGCAATAAGTAAATACTCTCAATGAGAGAAAGCCCAATCCTCTATGATGCAAGAGGACAAGCTCAAGTGTGTGTGAACTTATATGTGACAAGCATTCCCGAGGGCGGCATGGATTTACTTAGCATAAAGTTTTCTAGACAATATGGTGAATATGTTGTCAAGTTTCATTCCCTTAGGGTGGAGCCTAAATTAGGTGCAGCCATAAATATGAGAAAAATACACCACTTATGATGGGTCCTAGAGCCATTCACATGAACATCTAAGAATCATTAAGACATAAATGTCCCACCATAGCAATAAGTTCATTGGTCCTCGACATATAATCCCTCCAATGCAACTCAAAGTATTGGAAAACGGTTTCTGTCAATTCCGTCCCTTCCAACCCCTATCATTGCATCAAAGTATTCTCCTATGAGCCCATGTAGGTGAAGTAATATGCAGTTGATGTTTGCATAAAACCATCATAAAACAATATAAAGGATAAAAACTTGACCACATACTCAATGCATATTATATGGAAATCGTAGCCAGTCCATCATATGCCCTCAGGAACATGGGGATCCACTCACAAGTGGAAAACATGATATGGATCAGTGGCATATGGATTACAATACAATCTGAAAATATAATCTCTTCACCAAATAAAGACAAGATGCCAATCACAAACATGCAAATAACCCTTAAAACAATATCTGAGGTTCAATCAATCACAAACTATGAGGAGAACGAGATGGATCTTGGAGATGTTGATGGTGATGATGATGGTTCTAGTAGAGATGTTGCTAGAGAGGCCACACTTTATGCCTAGGAGGGTGGCTATGATGATGGCATCTATTTCCCCCTCACTAGAGACTCCGGTCAGTAGGATCTGCCCTCTCCCAAAGTAGAAGAGGACTTTCACCTCCACCGCCGTCTCTATAAATCATGGAAAAATATCGCATATGTTTTCTGGCGAGACGGAGGTGTCTGTAAAAAGGAGGAGCCGATACTATGCTCGAGGCCCAAAAGAGTCTATAGGGCGCGCATACCCATTGGGCGTGCCCTCTGGCCTCTTTTGGCCTTTGGGGCTCCTTTCGCGTGCTTCTTTGGCCCAAGTTGATTCTCCGGGTGAAAAGCTCATCAGGTATTTTTCCTACGATTTTAGACGTCCAAAAGGTCCCGGAAACAACAAAACATGAAAATGGAGGTTTTCTGCCTCCCAGAAATTAAATACCAATGAAAGGGATTTTGTAGAAAAGTCCCGTAAATCATCAAAATATGCATAAATAATGATGAATCATGGTGAATATGATTCGAAACAGTGCATATTGATACATTGCAAATGTCTCTATAATTTTTGATGTTCCATGCTTGGTTTTATCTACTTTCTTGTGTTTTGTCCACACTTTGGAGTACTTTTCATATGATTTCTTGGACTAACCTATTAACAAGAGCCACTATGCCAGCTGCCTGTTTTCTGCTGTTTTTGGTTCTAGGAAAGTCAGAAAATGAATATTCTCGGAATTGGACGGGACAAAAGCCAAAAATCCTATTTCATCAGAAGACTCCTGGAGCCAGATATGAGACGGAGTGGGGCTGGGGCTCAGCCACACCACCTGGTCGCGCGGGCTGGGCCTGGTCGCGCCAGGGGGTGGTCTAGCCGCCCCAGACTCCCCCTCGGTCTCCCTCTTTGCCTATAAGTTGCCTTCTGACCTAAAAACTTAGGGGGGTTCGATGTTTTTCTAGAAGGAGTTCCGCTCCGCCACCACCACTAGATTCCACGAAACAGCACCAGAAACTCTGTTCCGGCACCCTGCCAGGACGGGGAATTGGAGGAGATCGTCGCCATCATCATCACCATCGCTTCTCCATCGACCATCCATGTTTTCCCCGTCTATGAGTGAGTAATCCCCCGCTGTAGGCTATGGGGATGGTAGGGATTGGATGAGATCGTTCATGTAATGGCATCAGATTGTTAGGGCATGGTGCCTAGTATCTTCTATTAGTGCTTTATGACTTTGTTGCAACTTGTTATGCTTAATGCTTGTCACTAGGGCCCGAGTGCCATGATTTCAGATATGAACATGTTATTGATTCATTATGATAGTATTGTTTTTGGTCTTATCTACAAGGTGTATACACACGTTGTTGTCCGAAACCAATGGCCCCGAAGTGACAGAAATCGGGATAACCAGAGGGAATGGCTTTGATCTGAGGATCACATGTGTTCACGGAGTGTTAATGCTTTGCTCCGGTGCTCTATTAAAAGGAGCACCTTAATTGCCAGTAGTTCCCTTGAGGCCCCGCTGCAAACGGGTTGGCGGGACAAAAGATGTTATGCAAGTTCTCATTGCGAGCACGTATGACTATATATGGAACACATGCCTAGTATTATCTAGTACTTGGATGCTTTATCTTATTTATCTACAATTACCCTATGTTATGATTGCTATGTGAATTGTCTTGTCCATGCAACGCCCGTCCATCCATCCCTATGCCTACCACACTCGAATCCCACTGTTTACTGCTATTGTTACTACTGTCTTTACTTTACTACTGTTGTTATTTTACTATTCCTACTACAAAACTGTTGCTACTGATAAACTGTGAGAGCAAGATTGTTTCCAGGTGCAGCTGAATTGACAACTCAGTTGTTAAGGCTTATAAATATTCTTTGGCTCCCCTTGTGTCGAATCAATAAATTGGGTTTCACTTCCCTCGAAAATACTGCGATACACCCCCTATACTTGTGGGTCATCAAGACTATTTTCTGGCACCGTTGCCGGGGAGCATAGCTTTATATATCAAGTTTACTTGGATTCTCTATTATTCGCTTCTATCCATCCACCATGGGTAAGTCTCGTGATGGCAAGGTTCCTATTTTACCATCCACTACAAGAAGAGGTACGGTTATGAACACCTCTATTGCTCTTGATTCACCGTCTGTTATGAGTAAGCTCGTTACACCACCACATACACATGCTACACACACTGCTACTACTTCTGAATCTGAAACTTCTGATGCTTATGATGCTGCTGTTGAGTTCGCAGCATAGAAAACAGAAAATTTCCTATGATGAGAACTACACGCCAAGATCTATCTACTAGGTACAGAGCAACGGGTGGACATACATCCATCGAGAACTTACCCTCGAAGACAACGAGTTTTGTTAACGAGTAGGAACTCGTGGTTGATGTAGTCGTACACTTGCCGATCTCAAGATCATGAGGAAGTCCGAGCGCCACAACTCAGCAGCGCATCCGTACTCGCACACACGTTCAAGCCACCGGTCAAGCCACCGGACAACCTCCACCTCCTTGCTCCAGCGATCCAACGGAAGCAGCAACTCCTTCCAGACGAAATTCCACCGGGAACATGTATGTCGCTAATCCAGGACCATGGGGGAATAATTCTAGAGGGGGAGAGAGATCCTTCACGAGGAGGTGTGAGGAAGAAGGAGGAAGAGGGGGGCCTTTTATAGGAGGAGGGGGGTGCCCCTCTCTCCATGGCCGGCGCATGGGGGTGACTCCTTACCTCCCCCATTCATGTGGTGGTAACCCCTCCACATTAAAATGCCTCTTCACATTCCCTTTTAAAGTCCCCACTTTAAATGCATTAAAATTCTCTAAGTTTAATGCTCTCTCATTTAATAAAACTCTTTTATTAAAGTTATTCAGAATTTTTTTAATTACTTTAATTAACAAACATTCACATATAACCCCTTGCAATATTTCAATATCACATGCAGAACCACTTTCTGCAAATTTCACCCGAAACAATTTCCGGTTTCTATTGAAACAATTCCTGCGCTTTGCAATTCTTTCGTCTGAAACATATGTGCTCCAAAATGGTGTCCGGTAACTCTTAAGTGTGTCACCCTATGGTTCGCGAATAATGCAGACATGATTGAGACTCCTCTCATATTAATAATCAGAAGCAGGACCTAGAGGTCCATATTGACTCCTGCATATTCAACGATGACTCCTGTGATCGTGAGAACCTTTAACGCTTGTAACTAAATCCCTTTGTCTCTCGATATATTACATGTCCGAGATTCGATCATTGGTATCTCCATACCTAGTTTGATCTCGTTACCGACATGCACTCTTTTCTCATTCCCGTGATATAACATTCTAGTGATCACATCACTTTCTTGCAAGCTATCTTAATGTGATATCACTGAGAGGGCCCAGAGTATATCTATCCATCATCGGGATTGACAAATTCTACTCTTGATCCATGAGCCTCAACATAACACCTTCGTAGCACTGAACCCATCTTTATAGTCACCCTGTTACGGTGTGACGTTTGATGTTATCAAGATACTCTTCCGGTGTTAGCAATTAACATGATCTCATGGTCTAAGGATAAAGATTACTCCATATGATGTTATAGCAATGTAAACATAATGACTTGATCGTAATGCTATACTTCGGATGAATGTTCATCACATCATTTCACAAATGCTGTGACCTGGTTATTAACAACATCCAATGTCCATGATCAGGAAACCTTGATCATCTTGTTAATCAACAAGCTAGTCTATAAGAGAGGCATAACTAGGAACCCTTTTTGTTTATTAAACACACATGTATTGATGTTTCCGATCAATACAATTCTAGCATGCAAAATAAACATCTATCATATATAAGGAATACATAATAACAACTTTATTATTGCCTCTCAGGGCATATTTCCTTTAGTCTCCCACTTGCACTAGAGACAATAATCTAGTTCACATAGTGATAAATCTAACACCCATGGAGTTCTGGTGTTGATCATGTTTTGCCCTAGGGAGAGCTTTAGTCAACGGATCTGCTACATTTAGGTCCGTGTGTACTTTACAAATCTTTATATCTCCATCCTTGACATGCTCGCGGATGGAGTGAAACTGGCGTTTAATATGCTTGGAATTCTTGTGAGACCTCGGTTCCTTGGTGTTGGCTATGGCTCCATTGTTGTCACAATAGATCACCATCGAGTCCAATGCACTAGGAACCACACCTAGTTCCGTAATGAACTCTTTCATCCAAACTGCTTCCTACCGCTTCAAGCAAAGAACATATTCCGCCTCCGTCGTTGATCCAGCCACCACAGGTTGTTTGGAACTCCTCCAACTAACTGCTGCTCCGTTCAAGAGAAATACGCATCCGGATTGAGACTTAGAGTCATCCGGATCAGTGTCAAAGCTAGCATCAACATAACACTTAGCGACTAGCTCTTCTTCACCTTCGTATATAAGAAACATATCCCTTGTTCTTCTCAAGTACTTGAGGATGTTCTTGACCGCTATCCAGTGTTCTGAACCTGGATTAGATTGGTACCTACTAGTCAAACTAATAGCATGTGCCACATCCGGTCTTGTACATAGCATGGCATACATTATAGAGCCTATGTCTGAGGCATAGGGGATCTTATCCATCATCTCTCTTTCTTCCGCTGTAACCGGACTTTGAGTCTTATTCAATGTCTTGCCTTGCAACATAGGTAAGAACCCCTTCTTACTTCCGTCCATATTAAACTTCTTTAATATCTTATCAAGGTATGTACTCTGCGATAGCCCAATTAGGCGCCTTGATCTATCTCTATAGATTTTAATGCCTAATATATATGACGCTTCACCAATGTCTTTCATCGAAAATTTGCTGTTTACATAACTTCTAACACTGTTTAAAAGATCTATATCATTTCCAATCAATAATATGTCATCCACATATAATATTCGAAATGCCACATTGCTCCCACTCACTTTCTTGTAAATACAAGCCTCTCCATAAGTTTGGACAAATCCAAACTCTTTGATCACCTCATCAAAGCGGAGATTCCAACTCCGGGATGCTTGCTTTAGTCCATAGATGGATCGCTGAAGTTTGCATACCTTATTAGCATCCTTAGGATCGACAAAACCCTTAGGTTGTATCATATACAACTCTTCTTCAATATTACCATTGAGGAACACAGTTTTGACATCCATCTGACATATTTCATAATCGAAATATGCAGCAATTGCTAACATAATCCTAACCGACTTAAGCATCGCTACGGGAGAGAATGTCTCATCGTAGTCAACTCCTTGAATTTGTCGAAACCCCTTTGCAACAAGTCGAGCCTTATAGATGGTCACATTACCATCAGCATCAGTTTTTCTTTTGAAAATCCATTTATTCTCAACGGCCTTTCGATCGTGAGGTAAGTCCACCAAGGTCCAAACCTGGTTCTCGTACGTGGATTCCATCTCGGATTTCATGGCTTCAAGCCATTTGTTGGAATCCGGGCTCATCATCGCTTCTTCATACGTCGCAGGGTCATCCATTTCATCAACCATGAAATTCACAACAGGATTGCCATACGCTCAGAGTCGACGTGTCCTACTTGACCTGCGAGGTTCGGTAGTGTCCTCTTTTGGAGTTTCATGATCAATATCATTAGCTCTCTCTTCATTTGGTGAAGTCAACTCCGAAACATTTTCCGGTGCTGTGTTACTCGCTGTTTCATGAAGAGAAGGTTCAATAACCTCTTCGAGTTCTACCTTCTGACTACTCACACCTTTCGCGAGAAACTCCTTCTCAAGAAAGGATCCATTCTTGGCAACAAAAACCTTGCCCTCAGATCTGTGATAGAAGGTATACCTAATCGTTTCCTTAGGGTATCCTATGAAGACGTATTTTTCCGCTTTGGGTTCGAGTTTATCCGGTTCAAGTTTCTTCACATAAACATCGCATCCCCAAACTTTAAGAAATGACAACTTAGGTTTGTTTCCAAACCATAATTCATACGGTGTCGTTTCAACGAATTTAGATGGTGCCCGATTTAAAGTGAATGCAGCTGTTTCTAGTGCATAACCCCAAAATGACAGTGGCAAGTCAGTCAGAGACATCATAGATCGAACCATATCTAATAAAGTACGATTACGACGTTCCGACACACCATTACGTTGTGGTGTTCCGGCATGCGTGAGTTGTCAAACTATTCCACACTCTTTCATTTGTGTGCTAAACTCGTAACTTAGATACTCACCTCCACGGTCAGACCGCAGAAATTTAATCTTTCTATTACGATGATTTTCCACTTCATTTTGAAATTCCTTGAACTTTTCAAAGGTTTCAGACTTGTGTTTCATCAAATAGATATACCCGTATCTACTTAAATCATCCGTGAAAGTAACAAAATAACGATATCCACCTCGCGTCGACACACTCATTGGTCCACACACATCAGTATGTATGATTTCCAATAAATCTATCGCTCGTTCCATTGAACCGGAAAACGGCGTTCTAGTCATCTTGCCCATAAGGCATGGCTCACATGTATGAAATAATTCAAAATCAAGTGATTCCAAAAGTCCATCAGAATGGAGTTTCTTCATGCGTTTAACACCAATATGACCTAGACGGCAGTGCCACATATATGCAGATATATCATTATCAAGTTTAATCTTTTTAGCATTAACATTATGAATATGCGTAATATTACTATCGAGATCCAACAGAAATAAACCATTCAACACATGTGCATGACCATAAAAGATATCATTCTTATAAATCAAACAACCATTGTTTTCAGATTTAAAGGAATAACCAGTTTGCATCAAACACGATCCGGATATAATGTTCATGCTTAGTGCAGGCACCAAATAACAATTATTTAGGTTTATAACTAATCCCGATGGCATATGGAGAGGTAGCATCCCGACGGCGATCACATCAACTCTTGATCCATTGCTGACCCGCATCCTGACCTCATCCCTTGCTAGTTGTCGCTTGTTCCACAGCCCCTGAATCGAGTTACATATATTAGTGATACATTGCAAATGTATCTATAATTTTTAATGATCCATGCTTGGTTTTATCCACTTTCTTGTGTTTTGTCCACACTTTGGAGTACTTTTCATATGATTTCTTAGACTAACCTATTAACAAGAACCACAGTGCCAGCTGCCTGTTTTCTGTTGTTTTTGGTTCCAGGAAAGTCAGAAAAAGAATATTCTCGGAATTGGACGGGACAAAAGCCAAAGTGCCTATTTTTCTAGAAGACTCCAGGAGCCAGAATACGAGACGGAGAAGAGCCAGGGGTTGGCCACACACCCCCCCCAGGCGCGGGATGGGCCTGGCCGCGCTAGGGCATGGTGTGGTGGCCCCAGGCACCCCCTTGGTCTCAATCTTCGCCTATAAGAAGCCTTCTGACCTAAAAACTCCAGGGGGGTCGACGTTTTTCCAAAAAGAGTTCCGCTCCGCCGCCACCACCAGATTCCACGAAACAGCACCAGAAACTCTGTTCTGCCACCCTGCTGGGACGGGGAATTGGAGGAGATCATCGCCATCATCATCACCATCGCTTCTCCATCGACCATCCATATTTCCCCCATCTATGAGTGAGTAATCCCCCGATGTAGGCTATGGTGATGGTAGGGATTGGATGAGATCGTTCATGTAATGGCATCAGATTGTTAGGGCATGGTGCCTAGTATCTTTTATTAGTGCTTTATGACTTTGTTGCGACTTGTTGTGCTTAATGCTTGTCACTAGGGCCCGAGGGCCATGATTTCAGATCTGAACATGTTATTGATTCATTATGATAGTATTGTTTATGGTCTTATCTACAAGTTGTTTACACATGTTGATGTCCGAAACCAATGGCCCCGAAGTGACAAAAATCGGGATAACCGGAGGGATTGGCTTTGATGTGAGGATCACATGTGTTCACGGGGTGTTAATGCTTTGCTCCGGTGCTCTATTAAAAGGAGCACCTTAATTTCCATTAGTTCCCTAGAGGCCCCGCTGCAAACAGGCTGACAGGACAAAAGATGTTGTGCAAGTTCTCATTGTGAGCACGTATGACTATATATGGAACACATGCCTAGGATTGTCTAGTACTTGGATGCTTTATCTTATTTATCTGCAATTGCCCTATGTTCTGATTGCTATGTGAATTGTCTTGTCCATGCAACGCCCGTCCATCCATCCCTATGCCTACCGCACTCGAATCCCATTGTTTACTGCTTTTGTTACTGCTGTCTTTGCTTTACTACTGTTGTTACTTTGCTATTCCTACTACAAAACTGTTGCTACTGATAACTGCTGTGAGCAAGATTGTTTCCAGGTGCAGCTGAATTGACAACTCAGTTGTTAAGGCTTATAAATATTCTTTGGCTCCCCTTGTGTCGAATCAATAAATTGGGTTTCACTTCCCTCGGAAATACTACGATACACCCCCTATACTTGTGGGTCATCAAGACTATTTTCTGGCGCCGTTGCCGGGGAGCATAGCTTTATTTATCAAGTTCACCTAGATTCACTATTGTTCAAGCTAAGTTTATTTTCGCCTTGTTTGCTTGTTTCTTTATCAAAAAATACAAAAAAAAGTAGTTCCTACTCTAGTTGTTATTTTCGTTGATTTGTTATTGTCTTGCTTTATCATGCTTGATGTCAATGGTTGGTTTCTTTAAAACTAAAGCTTATTGGCAAGGTGGGTTCACGGAAGATCAAAAATATTATTATAAGGAACACCGGTTGTCACAAAAAGGGAAACATTTATGGGAACAAATTGATAGATTGTATACCATTACTAGAAACGTGTGCTCTACTTATAATGTTACTTATTGCTGTGATAAATCTTGTTGCAAAAAGAGGTATAAACACCTCCCTTTTCAATGTGAGTATAATGATAATGATACCATATCTTCTTATGCTAAAGGAATTTATGACTTTTATGATGCGAAACAAATTGAAGAATTTATTGCTTAGAAGGGTGCTTTTGAACTTGCTAGTTTGCTTGATAATATTGATGATTCACCTTACAAATATGAGGTTTATGGTATACCTAAATTTTGCTTTGGTAATTACAAGGACGAAAATGGCTATATTCTTGAATATTTTAATATATGCTTTCCACAAATGGAAGAGACTAATGCCTTGCAGGATCCTATGGAAGAGGAAATTGATGAACCTGAAATCTCACTAGATGAAAAAGAGGAGGAGAGTGATGAACAAAAGGAGGAAGAATAAATTAGCTACCCATGCCTACCTTCTAATGAGAGTACCTCTTTATCCCTTACATTATTTGATTGTCCCCCATGCTTACTAAAGGAGGATGAATATTATGTTCCTGAGGATTCTTTTGAAAATGTTTATAATAAAGCTCTAGTGCTTGTAGATCATGAAAAGCATGCTTTATGTGATAGTTATATTGTTGAGTTTATTCATGAGGCTACTGAAAATTATTATGAGAGAGGAAAATATGGTTGTAGAAGTTTTCATGGCATTGAAACACCTCTCTATGTGCTGAAAGTTTTGAAGTCACTCTTGTTTTATCTTCCTATGCCTGTCACTTTGTTCTTTGTGAATTTATTTGCATACATGATTCCTATGCATAGGAAGTGGGTTAGACTTAAATGTGTTTTGAATATGCTTCTTGATGCTCTCTTTTACTTCAACTCTTATTTCTTATGAGAGCATCCTCTCAAACTATTATGCCTGAAGATGATAATATGTCTATTATTCTTGGGAGACCTTTTCTTAAACACTGCAGGAGTTGTTATTAATTATAATCAAGGGAAGGTGACCTTCAATGTTAATCACAAGGAACATACTGTCTATTTCCCCAAGAAGATTGAAAGGACTTATGGTTTGAATTTCAATTGAACATGTTGAGGGCATTCAAGTTGGATAAATATATTGTCCCATACCAAGAGAAAATTTTGAAATTATTATGATTGGGACCATTGTTATCAAGGTTGAGGTAACATAATCATTAGTGGGATACAAAGTTTTGTCTCATATGGAATTGTTTTGGTAACAAGACCTGATCAACCTTGTTAACAAAAGGATTTCATTGAACAAAACAATGTTTTCACCATGATTATCTCCGCTTACTTCTATTCTATCCATTTTTGTTTTTTCTTACGCCTAACTTAAAGGCGTTAAAGAAAAGTACTTATTGGGAGATAACCCAAAAGTTTTAGATGAGTCTTGGAAGTTATTACCTCTGTAATAACCGCTCTTTATCCTTTTTATTTGCTTTTTGTGCCAAGAGTAACCTCTAATGAGAGAGAAGTAATGATTGGGAAAGTTGCTGTCCCGAAACAGATTTCTGTGCTTCACCGTAAAAATTAGTGTAAAATCTATGAACGTCTTTTTGAGGCGTAAATGTTTGTGCTTCTGCCCCAGGTTGTTATCTAACTTTCGTTAGTTCAACACTTTTTGATTTGAGCAACAGAAGGTCTTCGAAAAAATTCGTCTTTACCTGCTGGTCTGTTTTGACAGATTTCTGCCATTTTCTGCATTTGCTTCTTGTTGGTTCCTTTTTGAGTTCTTTTGGGAATTGAGATTTTTGAGGGAAGTGCTACAGTAGCTTATGTTTTAATGGAAGTTTATTTGGTGTTAGAACTGAACCTTAATACTAATTTATCTTGAGTGCACTAATGTTGCTAATAGAGATTGTGTGAAGTTTTGTATGAAGGAAAAATTTCAGGTGTATGGAAGGAATGAGTAATGAGATGAAGGATGGACTAAAGCTCAAGCTTGGGGATGCCCCGTGTGTCACCCCAAGAAATATCCAAGAAGTACAAGCGTCAAAGCTTGGGGATGCCCAAGGCATCCCCTTCTTCATCAATAAAAATCTCAGGTTTCTTCCAAACGCCTCATTTTTATTGTTTCATGCACAGTTGTGTTGTTCTTGGAGCGTCTTCTTTTTTGTTTTTGTTTTTAGTATCCTTGGTTTTCTTAGTTTGCTTAATAAATTGGTTGGATCTCCTCTTGCATACATTGGTTTTCAAATAGTTTGGTTTGGTTTGGAAAAGGGTAGGAAACATCGTGCTTAAGTGGTAAAGAGAGTTTGTTTTTTTTGACTGTGGCCTATGCTTTGTCATGCCATGCTTGATATTGTTTTGGCTTTATGCTTAGTATTCTTTGCTGTAGCATGACTTGTTATAAACAATTGAGATTGCTTAATGTGCCTTGGATGAATCATGCGTTGTTTTAGCATATTAAAGCATAGTATAGTGGTATTCTCCTTTGATGCTTTATTTGGGTTGACTTGGCACATGCTCACACCATGTTATGACTATCTCAAGTCACCATAGACTTTATGATCCTTTAGTTTTCAACTTGTAGTATCACTTTATGCTTTGATAAATGATGTTTTGTCGCTCTGCATGATTATGGCCATTATTGCTCTCTCGATTGTCGCTCCCTTACTATTGCTAGCCCCCACTCCCACTGAGTATTTTACTCATGTTTCCAACTCCCTTAAACCAAATATTTCCAAAGTGTCCACCATACCTACCTATTAGCATCATTTGCTACTTCCGTGCATATTCAATATGCTTTGTTTTCTTCCAAATAAAATGTTTGCTTGTTATGAGAAAGTTAGTTAGTAAAGCTCTCACGAACTTGATGGCACACTTTATTTCCTACACTTAATAAACCTGAACCATTATGAACTCTCCATGAAAGTTATATGCTTGCAAATTATAGGCTAGGGATTAGAAGAACCGTGATGTCACGGGGAATGCTTTCAACACTTGTAAATATATATACCCATTTGATACCTTGCTCTTTTTGTTTGCGGATGTCGTCGATGTGAAATAAAAGGGGAGCTTGTAAGTCCATGGAGTTATGTATGTGTGTTAGAGAAACGCATGGGCCGCTGGTCTAATCCATGCTGACATGGTGGAAACCTGCAGCGTAACCATAATGATATCTATGAAGCATTCTTCTTATAAAAAAAAGAGAGAGATAGCTATTGAGAAAAAGGAAAAAAGAGTTTTATGAAAAGAGGAAAGAGAGAAAAAAGCACCATTTTCCCATGGTAAATAAGAAGATTACCGAGATACTCATTGTCTGCTTGCCTTGATATGGGGATTCTTTCGTATCATCGGGCAAGGGGTACCCCGTTGGCGGTTCTCAATGATACGCACATACTTACGATGACAAGAACTTACCGGTAACTAAAGTTGAGTAGCATGAGGAGCAGCCCTCGTACTCAAGGGACTTGGGATTTTCAGTTTATAGTCTGTCAAGCATATAACTCAGATTGGACCTCACTTTCACCTTAACCACATTAAAGATGCATATGATAGGGGCAATGAGAGCTCAAAGCTAATGAGTACCATACTTTCAGCATTTGGAAGCCTTTCAAACTTTTCAAAACCTGTTCATTTCCTTGTTGAGTCTTCACACATTCTATGAGCACTTTCTTGAGAGCATAGTGGCCATTCTTAGTTCTATGTGCATTGTCCCAAGACTTGTTGATTGATGCATACTTTGATATTGCTTGTTTTAAACTATTTGTATCTAGTCACTCTTGTAAACTTTGAAGGTGTCTTATGCATTTATGTTTGCTACTCTATGAGGGACAAGCTGAATGCCACTATGCTATGTTTTCTTTATGTGAAACAAACAAACATCTTGCAAGGCATTATTATTCATGAATATTTTGTTTGTGCCTTTTCATGTTGCATCATAGTTTCTTTGTCTTATTGTTAGAACTTTGTCTTTCATGTTATGATTGAAGTACTATGATCCTAGCTTTGAATGTTTTATAAATACTTTGATCAAGTCTTTGATGGTGCATGTCACCTCAAAAATTATTCTTTCTTTTTATCACTTACCTACCGAGGACAGAGGAGTTAAGCTTGGGGATGTTGATACATTGCAAATGTATCTATAATTTTTGATGATCCATGCTTGGTTTTATCCACTTTCTTGTGTTTTGTCCACACTTTGGAGTACTTTTCATATGATTTCTTGGACTAACCTATTAACAAGAGCCACAAAGGTTAGCTGCTTTTTCTGCTATTTTTGGTTCCAGGAAAGTCAAAAAATGAATATTCTCGGAATTGGACGGGACAAAAGCCAAAGTGCCTATTTTTCTAGAAGACTCCAGGAGCCAGAATACGAGACGGAGAAGAGCCAAGGGCTGGCCACACACCCCTAGGCGCGGGCTAGGCCTGGCCGCGCCAAGGCATGGTGTAGTGGCCCCAGGCACCCCCTCGGTCTCCCTCTTCGCCTATAAGAAGCCTTCTGACCTAAAAACTCTGAGGGGTTCGACGTTTTTCCAGAAAGAGTTTCGCTCCGCTGCCACCACCAGATTCCACGAAACAGCACCAGAAACTCCGTTTTGGCACCCTGCCGGGACGAGGAATTGGAGGAGATCATCGCCATCATCATCACCATCACTTCTCCATCGACCATCCATGTTTCTCCCATCTATGAGTGAGTAATCCCTCGATGTAGGCTATGGGGATGGTAGGGATTGGATGAGATCGTTCATGTAATGGCATCAGATTGTTAGGGCATGGTGCCTAGTATCTTTTATTAGTGCTTTATGACTTTGTTGCGACTTGTTGTGCTTAATGCTTGTCACTAGGGCCCAAGTGCCATGATTTCAAATCTGAACATGTTATTGATTCATTATGATAGTATTGTTTATGGTCTTATCTACAAGTTGTTTACACACGTTGATGTCCGGAACCAATGGCCCCGAAGTGACAGAAATCGGGATAACCGGGGGGAATGGCTTTGATGTGAGGATCACATGTGTTCACGGAGTGTTAATGCTTTGCTCCGGTGCTCTATTAAAAGGAGCACCTTAATTGCTAGTAGTTCCCTAGAGTCCCCGCTGCAAACGGGCTGGTAGGACAAAAGATGTTGTGCAAGTTCTCATTGCGAGCACGTATGACTATATATGGAACAGATGCCTAGGATTGTCTAGTACTTGGATGCTTTATCTTATTTATCTGCAATTGCCCTATGTTCTGATTGCTATGTGAATTGTCTTATCCATGCAACGCCCGTCCATCCATCCCTATGCCTACCGCACTCGAATCCCATTGTTTACTGCTTTTGTTACTGTTGTCTTTACTTTACTACTGCTGGTACTTTGCTATTCCTACTACAAAACTGGTTCTACTGATAAACTGTTGTGAGCAAGATTGTTTCCAGGTGCAGCTGAATTGACAACTTAGTTGTTAAGGCTTATAAATATTCTTTGGCTCCGCTTGTGTCGAATCAATAAATTAGGTTTCACTTCCCTCGAAAATACTGTGATACACCCCCTATACTTGTGGGTCATCAATTAGCAACCGATCATGTATCAAATACCCAGGTGCTACTGCGAGTACTAGTCAAGTACACATCAGTAACATGTATATCACATATACCTTGGTTTGCCTTGCCGGACTTCTTGTCCGCCAAATACTTGGGGCAATTGCGCTTCCAATGGCCAGTCCTCTTGCAATAGTAACACTCGGTGTCAGACTTAGGGCCAACTCGAGGTTTCTTTTCAGGTGCGGCAACAGATTTGCCACCCTTCTTTCCCTTGTGCTTGCCTTTATTGTCCTTCTTGAAACCGATGGTCCTATTGATCATCAACACTTGATGTTCTTTCCTAATCTCCACTTCTGCAGTCTTAAGCATTGACATAAGCTCGAGAAGAGACTTCTTCATGCCCTGCATATTATAGTTCATCACGAAGCTCTTGTAGCTGTTGGGTCTGCAGCATAGAAAACAAAAAATTTCCTACGGTGTGAACTACACGCCAAGATCTATCTACTAGGTACAAAGCAACGGGTGGACATACATCCAACGAGAACTTACCCTTGTAGACAACGAGCTTTGTTAACGAGTAAGAACTCGTGGTTGATGTAGTCATACACTTGTCGATCTCAAGATCGTGAGGAAGTCCGAGCGCCGCAACTCAGCAGCGCATCCGCACTCGCACACATGTTCAAGCCACCGGACAACCTCCACCTCCTCGCTCCAGCGATCCAAATGAAGCAAAGAACTCCTTCCGCATTTAAATGCCACTGGGAACATGTATCTCGCTAATCCGAGACCATGGGGGAATAATTCTAGAGGGGGAGAGAGATCCTTCACAAGGAGGTGTGAGGATGAAGGAGGGAATGGGTGGCCTTTTATAGGAGGAGGGGGGGTGCCCCCTCTCCCCCATTCATGTGGTGGTAACCCCTCCACATTAAAATGCCTCTTCACATTCCCTTTTAAAGTCTCCACTTTAAATGCATTAAATTTCTCCAAATTTAATGCTCTCTCATTTAATAAAACTCTTTTTATTAAATTTATTCAGAATTTTGTTAATTACTTTAATTAACAAACATTCACATATAGCCCCTTGCAATATTTCAATATCACATGCAGAACCACCTTCTGCAATTTCACCCGAAACAATTTCCGGTTTCTATTGAAATAATCCCTGCGCTTTGCAATTCTTTCGTCTGAAACATATGTGCTCCAAAATGGTGTCTGGTAACTCTTAAGTGTGCCACCCTATGGTTCGCTAATAATGCAGACATGATCGAGACCCTTCTCCGATCAATAATCAGCAGCGGGACCTGGAGATCCGTACTGACTCCTACACATTCAACGATGAATCATGTGATCGTGAGAACCTTTAACGCTTGTAACTAAATCCCTTTGTCTCTCGATATATTACATGTCCGAGATTCGATCATTGGTATCTCCATACCTAGTTTGATCTCGTTACCGACATGCACTCTTTTCTCGTTCCCGTGATATAACATTCTAGTGATCACATCACTTGCTTGCAAGCTATCCTAATGTGATATCACTGAGAGGGCCTAGAGTATATCTATCCGTCATCTGGATTGACAAATTCCACTCTTGATCCATGAGCCTCAACATAACACCTTTGTAGTACTGAACCCATCTTTATAGTCACCTGCACGGTGACGCGTTTGATGTTATCAAGATACTCTTCCGGTGTTAGCAATTAACATGATCTCATGGTCTAAGGATAAAGATTACTTCGTATGATGTTATAGCAATATAAACATAATGACTTGATCGTAATGCTATACTTCGGATGAATGTTCATCACATCATTCCACCAATGGTGTGACCTTGTTATTAACAACATCCAATATCCATGATCAGGAAACCTTGATCATCCTGTTAATCAACAAGCTAGTCTATAAGAGAGGCATGACTAGGAACCCTTTTTGTTTATTAAACACACATGTATTGATGTTTCCGAATCAATACATTTCTAGCATGTAAAATAAACATCTATCATGTATAAGGAATATATAATAACAACTTTATTATTGCCTCTCAGGGCATATTTCCTTCAGTCTCCCACTTGCACTAGAGACAATAATCTAGTTCACATAGTGATAAATCTAACACCCATGGAGTTCTGGTGTTGATCATGTTTTGCCCTAGGGAGAACTTTAGTGAACGGATCTGCTACATTTAGGTCTGTGTGTACTTTACAAATCTTTATATCTCCATCCTTGACATGCTCGTGGATGGAGTGAAACCGGCGCTTAATATGTTTGGAATTCTTGTGAGACCTTGGTTCCTTTGCGTTGGCTATGGCTCCATTGTTGTCACACTAGATCACCATCGGGTCCAACGCACTGGGAACCACACCCAGTTCCGTAATGAACTCTTTCATCCAAACTGCCTCCTGCGCCGCTTCTGAAGCAACAACATATTCCGCCTCCGTTGTTGATCTAGCCACCACAGGTTGTTTGGAAGTCTTCCAACTAACTGCTGCTCCGTTCAAGAGAAATACGTATCCGGATTGAGACTTAGAGTCATCCGGATCGGTGTCAAAGCTAGCATCGACATAACACTTAGCGACTAGCTCTTCTTCACCTCCGTATATGAGAAACATACCCTTAGTTCTTCTCAAGTACTTGAGGATGTTCTTTACCGCTATAAAGTGTTCCGAAAATGTATCAGATTGTTATATACTAGTCATTCTAATAGAATGTGCCATATCCTGTCTTGTACATAGAATGGCATACATAATAGAGCCTATGGCGAGGCATAGGGGATCTTATCCATCATCTCTCTTTCTTCATAGAGTCTGGACTTTGAGTCTTACTCAATGTCTTGCCTTGCAACATAGGTAAGAACCCCTTCTTACTTTTGTCCATATTAAACTTCTTTAATATCTTATCAAGGTATGTACTCTGCGATAGCCCAATTAGGCGCCTTGATCTACCTCTATAGATTTTAATTCCTAATATATATGATGCTTCACCAAGGTCTTTCATCAAAAATTTGCTGTTTAGATAACTTTTAACACTGTTTAAAAGATCTATATCATTTCCAATCAATAATATGTCATCCACATATAATATCAGAAATGCCACATTGCTCCCACTCACTTTCTTGTAAATACAAGCCTCTCCATAAGTTTGGACAAATCCAAACTCTCTGATCACCTCATCAAAGCGGAGATTCCAACTTCGTGATGCTTGCTTCAGTCCATAGATGGATCGCTGAATTTTGCACACCTTATTAGCATCCTTAGGATCGACAAAACTCTTAGGTTATATCATATACAACTCTTCTTCAATCTTACCATTGAGGAACGCAGTTTTGACATCCATCTGCCATATTTCATAATCGAAATATGCAGCAATTGCTAACATAATCCTAACCGATTTAAGCATCGCTCCGGGAGAGAATGTCTCATCGTAGTCAACTCCTTGAATTTGTTGAAACCCCTTTGCGAAAAGTCGAGCCTTATAGATGGTCACATTACCATCAGCATCAGTTTTCCTTTTGAAAATCCATTTATTCTCAACGGCCTTTCGGTCGTGAGGTAAGTCCACCAAGTTTCAAACTTGGTTCTCGTACATGGATTCCATCTCGTATTTCATGGATTCTAGCCATTTATTGGAATCCGGGCTCATCATAGCTTCTTCATACGTTGCAGGGTCATCCATTTCATCAACCATGAAATTCACAACAGGATTGTCGTACAGTTCAGGAGCTGCACGTGTCCTGCTTGACCTACGAGGTTCGGTAGTGTCCTCTTTCAGAGTTTCATGATCATTATCATTAGCTCTCTCTTCATCAGGTGAAGTCAACTCCGAAACAACTTCTGGTGCTGCGCCACTCGCCATTCCATGATGAGAAGGTTCAATAACCTCTTCGAGTTCTACCTTCCGACTACTCACACCTTTCGCGAGAAACTCCTTCTCAAGAAAGGATCCATTCTTGGCAACAAAAACCTTGCCCTCGGATCTATGATAGAAGGTATACCCAATTGTTTCCTTAGGGTATCCTATGAAGACGCATTTTTCCGCTTTGGGTTCAAGTTTATCCGGTTGAAGTTTCTTCACATAAACATCGCATCCCCAAACCTTAAGAATGATGCTTAGGTTTGTTTCCAAACCATAATTCATACGGTGTCGTTTCAACGGATTTAGATGGTGCCCGATTTAAAGTGAATGTATCTGTTTCCAGTGCATAACCCCAAAATGACAGAGGTAAGTCAGTCAGAAACATCATAGATCGAACCATATCCAATAAGGTACAATTATGACGTTCCGACACACCATTACGTTGTGGTGTTCCGGCAGGCATGAGTTGTGAAACTATTCCACACTCTTTCATGTGTGTGCTAAACTCGTAACTTAGATACTCTCCTCCACGGTCAGACCGTAGAAACTTGATCTTTCTATTACGATGATTTTCCACTTCATTCTGAAATTCCTTGATCTTTTCATAAGTTTCAGACTTGTGTTTCATCAAATAGATATACCCATATCTACTCAAATCATCCGTGAAAGTAACAAAATAACGATATCCACCTCGCGCCGACACACTCATTGGTCCACACACATCAGTATGTATGATTTCCAATAGATCATCGCCTGCTCCATTGAACCGGAAAACGGCGTTCTAGTCATCTTGCCCATAAGGCATGGCTCACATGTATCAAATGATTCAAAATCAAGTGATTCCAAAAGTCCATCAGAATGGAGTTTCTTCATGCGTTAAACGCCAATATGACCTAGACGGTAGGGCCACATATATGTAGACATATCATCATCAAGTTTAATCTTTTTAGCATTAACATTATGAATGTGCGTAATATTACTATCGAGATCCAATAGAAATAAACCATTCAACATAGGTGCATGACCATAAAAGATATCATTCTTATAAATCGAACAACCATTGTTTGAGATTTAAAGGAATGACCACTTTGCATCAAACACGATCCAGATACAATGTTCATGCTCAGTGCAGGCACCAAATAACAATTATTTAGGTTTATAACTAATCCCGATGGCAAATGGAGAGGTAGCGTCCCGACGGCGATCACATCAACTCTTGATCCATTGCCGACCAAGATCATCGACCTCATTCCTTGCTAGTTGTCGCTTGTTCGTAGCCCTGAACCGAAGTTACATATATTAGCACCATCCGTATCAAATACCCAGTGCTCTGCGAGTACTAATCAAGTACACATCAATAACATGTATATCACATATACCTTTGTTTGCCTTGCTGGACTTCTTGTCCGCCAAATACTTGGGGCGATTATGCCCAATGGCGATCCCTTGCAATAGTAGCACTCGTGTCGGACTTAGGGCCAGCCCGGGTTTCTTTCAGTGGCAATGGATTTGCCACCCTTCTTTCCCTTGTGCTTGCCTTTCTTGTCCTTCTTGAAACCGGTGGTCCTATTGATCATCAACACTTGATGTTCTTTCCTAATCTCCACTTACAGTCTTAAGCATTGATAGAAGCTCGGAAGAGACTTCTTCATGCCCCGCATATTATAGTTCATCACGAAGCTCTTGTAGCTAGGTGGCGAGATTGGAGAACACGATGTATGCCTAAGTCAATGGGAATCGTTATTCCCAAGGACACAAGCTTATCGTGCATCTAGACATTTTGAGTACGTGCTCACTAACGGAGCTGTTTTCTTCCATCATGCAGCTAAAGAACTTTCAGTAGCATTATAACTCTCTCTGGCAAGATGGGTATCGAAAATCATTTTCAATTCTCACATGGTATCAAAGGCATTGCCATTTTCAAACGCTTTCGAAGTTACGGCTCTAGCCCATACAAGATGCCGCAATGAACTAAGTTGTGGTCCTCTGACGAGTCACAACTTCACCAAGCTATGAATTTGATTCTCTCATCGATGCACAAAAGCAATATGTGCTAGATCTAGCCCACGAGCTCGATGCCCCGACGAGTCACATAGACATTCTTTCCTCGTCAGGCATCAGAGCTGATGGGCCAGCGCATCTAGCACATATTGCTTTTGACGAGGAGAATCCTCAACTTCATAGCCCGATTAATGAAGTTGCTACCATTCGACAAGTTTCTCTTTCTCCATGAACACATTGAAATTAAAAGCAGGTGGTGCCATCTACAACAGAATTTGTAAAGTTTATTTAGACTAAGTTTATGATAGATTGAGTTCAACTAATCCAAATTACTAATGAACTCCCACTCAAAAACGACATCCCTCGTGTCCTTTTGGTGATTACATGAACCAAATCCACTATACCAAGTTCGATCATCACGTGAGTTGATATAGCTTCAAAGGCGAGCATCTATATGGGCATCATATCAACCATATGACTCATTCTTAACCTTTCGGTCCGTGTTCCGAGGCCATGTCTGTACATTCTAGGCTCGCCAAGTAAGAACCTTAGTATTCGTGTGTGTAAAACTGTCTTACACCCGTTCCTATGAAAGCGTAGATTCGAGTACACCCGATCATCACGTGATGTCTCGAAACACGATCCATAGAACGGTGCATACTCAAGGAAGAACATATTTTTATCTTGATATCTAAAAGAGGGATCATCTTATAATGCTATCAAACGCGCCAAACTAGCAGTATAAGATGCTAACATCTAATGTGTAAAGTGAGATGATATGGTCCATGCATTTGATCTCTATCACTTGCATCGTGGTATGATCTCTATCATTCCTTTGTGTGTAAGGCCAAGGTCTATGGAACTTACACGTTGAGTGTGTTGTAAGAGTATCCACCATACATCTACTTACAACAATACCATATCAACACACTAGCCCAACAACGATCTAAACTAGACGCATCTAATTTATCAATTGCAAGTTTTACGTGGCTTAGGGCTGTCAGAGATAGAACCGTTCTTACCTACGAACATGAACCACAACGAGGATAACTAAGTTATTAGCAACTCGTTGTAAATCAGATATTGACTATAGTAGGAGAGACAGACACCCGCCAGCCACTTATGCAAAACAAGTTGCATGTCAGTCGTGGAACCGGTCTCATGTACGATGACATGTAAGGTTGGTCCGGGCCGCTTCATCCCACTATGCCACCAATATCCAAAATACATAGAAGATGCAATAACATGATCATCATCGCCCACATATCAACCATATGTGTACTACCCATGCTAAGCACCTACGCATAGATCAGGCTCTGATACCACTGTTGGGTCCGTAGCATAGAAAACAAAAAATTTCCTATGGTGTGAACTACACGCCAAGATCTATCTACTAGGTACAAAGCAACGGGTGGACATACATCCAACGAGAACTTACCCTCGTAGACAACGAGCTTTGTTAACGAGTAGGAACTCGTGGTTGATATAGTCGTACACTTGTCGATCTCAAGATCGTGAGGAAGTCCGAGCGCCGCAACTCAGCAGCGCATCCGCACTCGCACACACATTCAAGCCACCGGACAACCTCCACCTCCTCGCTCCAGCGATCCAGCGGAAGCAGCAACTCCTTCTAGACGAAATGCCACCGGGAACATGTATCTCGCTAATCTGAGACCATGGGGGAATAATTCTAGAGGGGAGAGATCCTTCACAAGGAGGTGTGAGGATGAAGGAGGGAATGGGTGGCCTTTTATAGGAGGGGGTGCCCCCTCTCTCCATGGCCGGCGCATGGGGGGTGACCCCTCACCTCCCCCATTCATGTGGTGGTAACCCCTCCACAATAAAATGCCTCTTCACATTCCCTTTTAAAGTCTCCACTTTAAATGCATTAAATTTCTCCAAATTTAATGCTCTCTCATTTAATAAAACTCTTTTTATTAAATTTATTCAGAATTTTGTTAATTACTTTAATTAACAAACATTCACATATAGCCCCTTGCAATATTTCAATATCACATGCAGAACCACCTTCTACAATTTCACCCGAAACAATTTCCGGTTTCTATTGAAATAATTCCTGCGCTTTGCAATTCTTTCGTCTGAAACATATGTGCTCCAAAATGGTGTCCGGTAACTCTTAGGTGTGCCACCCTACGGTTCGCGAATAATGCAGACATGATCGAGACCCTTCTCCAATCAATAATCAGCAGCGGGACTTGGAGATCCGTACTTACTCCTACACATTCAACGGTGACTCCTGTGATCGTGAGAACCTTTAACGCTTGTAACTAAATCCCTTTGTCTCTCGATATATTACATGTCCGAGATTCAATCATTGGTATCTCCATACCTAGTTTGATCTTGTTACCGACATGCACTCTTTTCTCGTTCCCATGATATAACATTCTAGTGATCACATCACTTGCTTGCAAGCTATCCTAATGTGATATCACCGAGAGGGCCCAGAGTATATCTATCCGTCATATGGATTGACAAATTCCACTCTTGATCCATGAGACTCAACCTAACACCTTCGTAGTACTGAACCCATATTTATAGTCACCCTGTTATGGTGTGACGTTTGATGTTATCAAGATACTCTTCCGGTGTTAGCAATTAACATGATCTCATGGTCTAAGGATAAAGATTACTCCGTATGATGTTATAGCAATATAAACATAATGACTTGATCGTAATGCTATACTTCGGATGAATGTTCATCACATCATTCCACCAATGGTGTGACCTTGTTATTAACAACATCCAATGTCCATGATCAGGAAACCTTGATCATCCTGTTAATCAACAAGCTAGTCTATAAGAGAGGCATGACTAGGAACCCTTTTTGTTTATTAAACACACATGTATTGATGTTTACGAATCAATACATTTCTAGCATGTAAAATAAACATCTATCATGTATAAGTAATATATAATAACAACTTTATTATTGCCTCTCAGGGAATATTTCCTTTAGTAGCTAGGTGGCAGAGATTGGAGAACACGATGTATGCCTAAGTCAATGGGAATCGTTATTCCCGAGGACACAAGCTTATCGGCGTACCCAGACATTTTGAGTACATGCTCACTAACGGAGATGTTCTCCTCCATCATGCAGCTAAAGAACTTTTCAGTAGCATTATAACTCTCTATGGCAGCATGGGTATCGAAAATCATTTTCAATTTTCCCATGGTATCAAAGGCATTGTCGTTTTCAAAACGCTTTCGAAGTTCTGGCTCTAGCCCATACATTATGCCGCAATGAACTAAGTTGTGGTCCTTCTGACGAGTCACATAGACATTCTTTTCCTCGTCAGGGGCATCAGGAGCTGGTGGGGGGCCTAGCGGTGCATCTAGCACATATTGCTTTTGTGCAGCAGTGAGGAGAATCCTCAAATTCATAGCCCAATTGGTGAAGTTGCTACCATTTGCAGCAAGTTTCTCTTTCTCCATGAACACATTGAAATTAAAAGCAGGTGGTGCCATCTACAACATAATTTGTAAAGTTTATTTAGACTAAGTTCATGATAGAGTGAGTTCAACTAATCCAAATTACTAATGAACTCCCACTCAAAAATGACATCCCTCGTGTCCTTTTGGTGATTACATGAACCAAATGCACTACACCAAGTCTGATCATCACGTGAGTCGGCGTAGCTTCAAAGGCGAGCATCTATATGGGCATCACATCAACTATATGACTCATGGTTAACCTTTTGGTCCGTGTTCCGAGGCCATGTCTGTACATGCTAGGCTCGCCAAGTAAGAACCTTAGTATTCGCGTGTGTAAAACTGTCTTACACCCGTTCATATGAAAGCGTAGATTCGAGTACACCCGATCATCACGTGATGTCTCGAAACACGATCCACAGAACGGTGCATACTCAAGGAAGAACACATTCTTATCTTGATATCTAAATGAGGGATCATCTTACAATGCTACAGAAAGTGCCAAACTAGCAGTATAAGATGCTAACATCTAATGTGTAAAGTGAGATGATATGGTCCATGCATTTGATCTCTATCATTTGCATCATGGTATGATCTCTATCATTCCTTTGTGTGTAAGGCCAAGGTCTATGGAACTTACACGTTGAATGTGTTGTAAGAGTATCTATCATACATCTACTTACAACAATACCATATCAATACACTAGCCCAACAACGATCTAAACTAGACGCCTCTAATTTATCAATTGCAAGTTTTACGTGGCTTAGGGCTTTTGGAGATAGAACCGTTCTTACCTACGAATATGAACCACAACGAGGATAACCAAGTTATTAGCAACTCGTTGTAAATCAGATATTGACTATAGTAGGAGAAAAATACACCCGCCAGCCACTTATGCAAAACTAGTTGCATGTCAGTCATGGAACCGGTCTCATGTACGATGACATGTAAGGTTGGTCCGGGCCGCTTCATCCCACTATGCCACCAATATCCAAAATACATAGAAGATGTAATAACATGATCATCATTGCCCATATATAAACATATGTGTACTACCCGTACAAAGCACCTACGCATAGATCAGGCTCTGATACCACTGTTGGGTCCGCAGCATAGAAAACAAAAAATTTCCTACGATGAGAACTACACGCCAAGATCTATCTACTAGGTACAGAGCAACAGGTGGACATACATCCATCGAGAACTTACCCTCGAAGACAACGAGCTTTGTTAACGAGTAGGAACTCGTGGTTGATGTAGTCGTACACTTGACGATCTGAAGATCATGAGGAAGTCCGAGCGTCGCAACTCAGCAGCGCATCCGTACTCGCACACACGTTCAAGCCACCGGACAACCTCCACCTCCTCGCTCCAGCGATCCAGCGGAAGCAGCAACTCCTTCCAGACAAAATGCCACCAGGAACATGTATCTCGATAATCCGAGACCATGGGGGAATAATTCTAGAGGGGGAGAGAGATCCTTCACGAGGAGGTGTGAGGAAGAAGGAGGAAGAGGGGGCCTTTTATAGGAGGAGGGGGTGCCCCTCTCTCCATGGCCGTCGCATGGGGGGTGACTCCTCACCTCCCCCATTCATGTGGTGGTAACCCCTCCACATTAAAATGCCTCTTCATATTCCATTTTAAAGTCCCCACTTTAAATGCATTAAAATTCTCTAAGTTTAATGCTCTCTCATTTAATAAAACTCTTTTATTAAATTTATTCAGAATTTTGTTAATTACTTTAATTAACAAACATTCACATATAACCCCTTGCAATATTTCAATATCACATGCAGAACCACTTTCTGCAATTTCACCCGAAACAATTTCCGGTTTCTATCGAAACAATTCCTGCGCTTTGCAATTCTTTCGTCTAAAACATATGTGCTCCAAAATGGTGTCCGGTAACTCTTAAGTGTGTCACCCTATGGTTCGCGAATAATGCAGACATGATTGAGACTCCTCTCATATTAATAATCAGAAGCAGGACCTGGAGGTCCATATTGACTCCTACACATTCAACGATGACTCCTGTGATCGTGAGAACCTTTAACGCTTGTAACTAAATCCCTTTGTCTCTCGATATATTACATGTCCGAGATTCGATCATTGGTATCTCCATACCTAGTTTGATCTCATCGACATGCACTCTTTTCTCGTTCCCGTGATATAACATTCTAGTGATCACATCACTTGCTTGCAAGCTATCCTAATGTGATATCACCGAGAGGGCCCAGAGTATATCTATCCGTCATATGGATTGACAAATTCCACTCTTGATCCATGAGCCTCAACATAACACCTTCGTATTACTGAACCCATCTTTATAGTCACCCTGTTACGGTGCGACGTTTGATGTTATCAAGATACTCTTCCGGTGTTAGCAATTAACATGATCTCATGGTCTAAGGATAAAGATTACTTCGTATGATGTTATAGAAATGTAAACATAATGACTTGATCGTAATGCTATACTTCGGATGAATGTTCATCACATCATTTCACAAATGTTGTGACCTTGTTATTAACAACATCCAATGTCCATGATCAGGAACCTTGATCATCTTGTTAATCAACAAGCTAGTCTATAAGAGAGGCATAACTAGGAACCCTTTTTGTTTATTAAACACACATGTATTGATGTTTCCGATCAATACAATTCTAGCATGCAAAATAAACATCTATCATATATAAGGAATACATAATAACAACTTTATTATTGCCTCTCAGGGCATATTTCCTTCAGCTGCTTCTACTATGCTTGATAAGAGTGGTTCATTAGGTCCTTTCCTAGATGCTACGATTGCTAGAACTATAGCTGGAAATACTGAAACTCCTAATGAAGACACTATTACACCTGTTAGTTCACCTGAGTCTAGTAAGAGTTATGACATTGAAGATGGTTATGTTGAGATGACCGATGAATTTATTAAAGAATGCAAAAACACCCATGATAGGAGCGCTGCTAAGAGTCTCCTTGAGAGGCGTACTATTAGACCCAAATTGTCTCCTGTTGCTAAGTTTGCTGCTTCTCCCATAAACATTATAGATGAAGATCATGATTTCTCTCTCGATCTATCTTACATAGCTATTGTCGAGAAAGAACCTTTTTGTGGGACTAAGAATGAAAGTGCGGTAGCACATATGAATGAACTTTCTACCATGAGTGGCTTGTTTTCTGATGATATTAAGATGCGTACTTACTTTGTTGCTAAGATTTTCCCCTTTTCACTGAAAGGAGAAGCTAAAACTTGGTTTAGTAATTTACTTCCTGAATCTATTGATACCCCTGATTGCTTGATTGGTACTTTCCTGCAGAAATATTTCCCTCCTAGTGCTAGACATGCTATTTTGCAGGAACTTTTTGATTTTAAACAGGGAGAAAAGGAGGTATTTCCTGAATCTTGGGCAAGGTTTTGTGCTTTGATTCATGCACAAGCTGGAAGTCCATTACCTAAGAATGAGCTTCTTGATATATTTTATAATGGACTAACCGAAGAATCTAGGACATACCTAGATAGTTGTGCTAATCGTGTTTTCAGGAATAGGACTCCAAAGGAAGCTGAGGAATTAATGGCTAAAATAAGCAAGAACTATGAAGATTAGACTCCTCCTGAACTAGCTATACCTGAAGTAATTGTACCTGAACCTACTATACCAGTGCCTATTCCAACATCAAAGAAGAGGGGAGTTAGTGAATTAAATGATGAAGTGATGAAGGAAGCTAAGAAATGTCTTAAGGAGAAGGGAATTAAAGCTGCAGATGTCAAGAATTTACCTCCTATAGAAGAATTATGTAAGCCTATTCCCTACTCATCCACTATCGAGGTGCACTCTCTCCAACACTTTGATGAAGGTGATATCCCTTACTCTAAACCGCCTGATCAATGCTTAGAAGAATTCGATATCTTTATTTTTAAGCAAGATAATTTTAATAAAAGGGTGCAAAATCATCTAATGGAAAACACTAGAGCTATTGCTGAGTTGAAAGATATTGTGGAAAGAACCTCTAATGATGTTAAAATGATTGTTAAACACTTTCAAATGGTTCAAACTCAAATAGATCAACTTGTTAAAGTGCAAAAAGACTTGCTAGTTAATGCTGCTAAAGAAAAACATGCTTATGAAATTAGAACTAGAAGTGGTGCTACTACCCAGGATCCTCTTTATCCTGAGGGGCATCCCAAAAGAATTGAGCAGGATTCTCAACAAGCTGAAAATAGTGGCTCTACTCATAAGAAAAGGAAAAAAGAAACATAAAACTGTTGTAGAACCCTCCGAGCCTGCTATAGATCCTAATAGTATATCTATCTCTGATGCTAAAACTGAAAGTGGTAATGAAGAAAATGAAGTTCCTAATGAAGAAAAAGTTGAAGAAGAACCTGAAGACCACACTAAGAATACTAAATACACTAAAGAAGATTTTATTGCTAAGAAACATGGTAGTGAAAGAGAACCTTGGGTCCAAAAACCTATGCCTTTCCCTGATAAGAAACACAAGTCAAAGGAAGATGAACACTATAATAAGTTTTGTGAGTGGATGAAACCTTTATTCTTGCAAATTCCTTTGACTGATGCTATTAAATTGCCTCCTTACTCAAATTATATGAAGGATATTGTTTCGAATAAAAGGAAGATCCCTAATGAAGAAATTTCTACTTTGCTTGCTAATTATTCCTTTAATGGTAAGGTTCTTAAGAAACTTGGAGATCCAGGGATTCCAACTATCCCTTGCTCTATTAAGAACAGTTATGTTAGAACTGCTTTGTGTGATTTGGGAGCTGGAGTTAGTGTTATGCCTTTCTCTCTCTATAAGAGGCTTCAACTAGAAAAATTAATACCAACTGATATATCTTTGCAAATGGCTGATAAATCTACCACTATTCCTGTTGGTATATGTGAGGATGTACCTGTTCAAGTGGCTCATAATTGCTTGATATTAACTGATTTTGTTGTGCTTGAAATGCCTGAAGATGATAATATGTCTATTATTCTTGGGAGACCTTTTCTTAATACTGCGGGAGCTGTTATTAATTGTAATCAAGGAAAGTTGATCTTTAATATTAATGACAAGGAACATACTGTCTATTTCCCCAAGAAGATTGAAAGGACTTATGGTTTGAATTCAATTGAACATGTTGAGGGCATTCAAGTTGGAGAAATATATTGTCCCATACCAAGAGAAAAATTTGAAACTATTATGATTGGGACCATTGCTATCAAGGTTGAGGTAACATAATCATTAGTGGAATACAAAGTTTTGTCTCATATGGAATTGTTTTGGTAACAAGACCTGATCAACCTTGTTAACAAAAGGATTTCATTGAATAAAACAATGTTTTCACCATGATTATCTCTGCTTACTTCTATTCTATCCATTTTAGTTTTTGCTTATGCCTAACTTAAAGGCGTTAAAGAAAAGTACTTATTGGGAGATAACCCAAAAGTTTTAGATGAGTCTTGGAAATATTACTTCAGTAATAACCGCTCCTTATCCTTTTTATTTGCTTTTTGTGCCAAGAGTAACCTCTAATGAGAGAGAAGTGATGATTGGGAAAGTTGCGGTCCCGAAACAGATTTCTGTGCTTCACCGTAAAAATTCGTGTAAAATCTCTGAACGTATTTTTGAGGAGTGAATTTTTGTGCTTCTGCCCTAGATTGTTATCAAACTTTCGTTAGTTCAACACTTTTTGATTTGAGCAACAAAAGGTCTTTGAAAAAAATTGTCTTTACCTACTGGTCTATTTTGATAGATTTCTGCCATTTTCTGCATTTGCTTCTTGTTGGTTCCTTTTTGAGTTCTTTTGGAGAATTGAGCTTTTTGAGGGAAGTGCTACAGTAGCTTGTGTTTTAATGGAAGCTTTATTGGTGTTAGAACTGAACCTAAAGACTTATTATCTTGAGTGCACTAATGTTGCTAATAAAGATTGTGTGGAGTTTTGTATGAAGAAAATTTTCAGGTGTATGGAAGGAATGAGTAATGAGATAAAGGATGGACTAAAGCTCACGCTTGGGGATGCCACGCGTGTCACTCCAAGAAATATCCAAGAAGCACAAGCGTCAAAGCTTGGGGATGCCCAAGGCATCCCCCTCTTCATCAATAAAAATCCCAGATTTCTTCCAAACACTTCATTTGTATTGTTTCATGCACAGTTGTGTTGTTCTTGGAGCGTCTTCTTTTTCGTTTTTGTTTTGGTTTTTCGTTTGCTTGGTTTTCAACTAGTTTGGTTTGGATTGGAAAATAGTAGGAAAGTTCATGCTTAAGTGTTAAAGAGAGCTTGTTTTTGACTGTGCCTATGCTTTGTCATGCCATGCTTGATATTGTTTTGGTTTTATGCTTAGTATTGTTTGTTGTAGCATGACTTGTTATAAACAATTGAGATTCCTTAATGTGCCTTGGAAGAATCATGCGTTGTTTTAGCATATTAAAGCATAGTATTGTGGTATTCTCCTTTGATGCTTTATTTGGGTTGACTTGGCACATGCTCACACCATGTTATGACTATCTCAAGTCACCATAGCCTTTATGATCCTTTAGTTTTCAACTTGTAGTATCACTTTATGCTTTGATTAATGATGTTTTGTCGCTCTGCATGATTATGGACATTATTGCTCTCTCGTTTGTCGCTCCCTTTCTATTGCTAGCCTTCACTTGTGCTGAGTATATCCTTTACTCGTGCATCCAAATCCCTAAAACCAATATTGCCAAAAAGTGTCCACCATACCTACCTTTTAGCATCATTTGCTATTCCGTGCATATTAAGTATGCCTTGTTTTCTTCCGAATAAAATGTTTGCTTGTTATGAGAAAGTTAGTTAGTAAAGCTCTCACGAACTTGATGGCACACTTTATTTTCTTGTACTTAATAAACCTGAACCATTGCGTCCTTCTTTGTTGTGTATATGCTTGCGCTTTATAAGTTGAAGTTAGCAGAACCATGTATCATGGGGAACGCTTTCAACATTGCACTGGTACTTTGTACCTCGTTGATATCATGATTCTTTTGCTTATGGATCCCGGCGGTGTGAAATAAAAGTGGAACTTGTAAGATCATGGAGTTTGTATGTATGTTAGAGAAACGCCTGGGCCGCTAGCCTAAGCCATGCCTAATCATGGTGGAAACTTGCAGCATGACCATGATGAGCATTCCATGAAGCATCCTCAATAAAAATCTATGCTTGCCTTGTCATTTTGATTATGGGATAGCTCCTGTATCATGTGCAAGGGGTACCCTGTTGGCGATTCTCTATGATACGTATATACTTACAATGACAAGAGCTTACTTGTGACTGAAGTTGAGTAGCATGAGGATCGGTCTTCGTAAGTAAGGGGCATGAAACTTTGATTTATAACTTGTCAAGCATATCCTCTTAGTTGTGTCACTTTAACCTTAACCACTTAAAGATGCGTATGATAGGGGAAATGAGAGCTCAAAGTTAACGAGTACCATACTTTCAGCATTTGGAAGCCTTTCAAAGTTTTCAAAACCTGTTCATTTCCTTGATGAGTCTCCACACATTCTATGAGCACTTTCTTGAGAGCATAGTGGCCATTCTTAGTTCTATGTGCATTGTCCCAAGACTTGTTGATTGATGCATAACTTTGATATTGTTTGTTTTAAACTATTTGTATCTAGTCACTCTTATGAACTTTGAAGGTGTCCTATGCATTTATGTTTTGCTACTCTATGAAGGACAAGCTGAATGCCATTATGCTATGTTTTCTTTATGTGAAACAAACAAACGTCTTGCAAAGTATTGTTATTCATGAATCTTTTGTTTGTGCCTTTTCATGTTGCAACATAGTTTCTTTGTCTTATTGCTAGAACTTTGTCTTTCTGTTATGATTGAAGTACTTTGATCCCAGCTTTGAATGTTTTACAAATACTTTGATCAAGTTTATGATGGTGCATGTCACCTCAAAAATTATTCTTTCTTTTTATCACTTACCTACTCGAGGACGAGCAGGAGTTAAGCTTGGGGATGTTGATACATTGCAAATGTATCTATAATTTTTGATGTTCCATGCTTGGTTTTATCTACTTTCTTGTGTTTTGTCCACACTTTGGAGTACTTTTTATATGATTTCTTGGACTAACCTATTAACAAGAGCCACAGTGCCAACTGCCTGTTTTCTGTTGTTTTTGGTTCTAGGAAAGTCAGAAAATGAATATTCTCGGAATTGGACGGCACAAAAGCCAAAAATCCTATTTCATCAGAAGACTCCCGGAGGCAGAATATGAGACGGAGTGGGGCTGGGGCCCAGCCACACCACCTGGCCGCGTGGGCTGGGCCTAGCCGCGCCAGGGGGTGGTCTGGCCGCCCCAGACTCCCCCTCGGTATCCCTCTTCGCCTATAAGTTGCCTTCTGACCTAAAAACTCAGGGGGGTTCGACGTTTTTCTAGAAGGAGTTCTGCTCCACCGCCACCACCAGATTCCACAAAACAGCACCAGAAACTCTGTTCTGGCACCCTGCCGGGACAGGGAATTGGAGGAGATCATCGCCATCATCATCACCATCGCTTCTCCATCGACCATCCATGTTTCCCCCATCTATGAGTGAGTAACCCCCTGCTGTAGGCTATGGGGATGGTAGGGATTGGATGAGATCATTCATGTAATGGCATCAGATTGTTAGGGCATGGTGTCTAGTATCTTCTATTAGTGCTTTATGACTTTGTTGCGACTTGTTATGCTTAATGCTTATCACTAGGGCCCGAGTGCCATGATTTTAGATCTGAACATGTTATTGATTCATTATGATAGTATTGTTTTTGGTCTTATCTACAAGTTGTATACACACGTTGTTGTCCGGAACCAATGGCCCCGGAGTGACAGAAACCGGGATAACCGGAGGGAATGGCTTTGATGTGAGGATCACATGTGTTCACGGAGTGTTAATGCTTTGCTCCGGTGCTCTATTAAAAGGAGCACCTTAATTGTCAGTAGTTCCCTTGAGGCCCCGCTGCAAACGGGCTGGCGGGACAAAAGATGTTATGCAAGTTCTCATTGCGAGCACATATGACTATATATGGAACACATGCCTAGGATTATCTAGTACTTGGATGCTTTATCTTATTTATCTGCAATTGCTCTATGTTCTGATTGCTATGTGAATTGTCTTGTCCATGCAACGCCCGTCCATCCATCCCTATGCCTACCGCACTCGAATCCCATTGTTTACTGCTATTGTTACTATTGTCTTTACTTTACTACTGCTGTTACTTTACTATTCCTACTACAAAACTGTTGCTCGATAAAGCTTTGTGAGCAAGATTGTTTCAGTGTGAATTGACAACTCAGTTGTTAAGGCTTATAGATATTCTTTGGCTCCCCTTGTATCGAATCAATAAATTGGGTTTCACTTCCCTCGAAAATACTACGATACACCCCCTATACTTGTGGGTCATCACATATAAGTCCTAAAAATGATAATGCAAAATGGACTTATCACCAACAAAACCCTCACCATCTCCCTCACCAACAAAACCTTCAACATCTCCCTTACCAATATCATCTTGTGCAAATTCTTAGATGGATCATCTTGTGCAAATTCTTGAGATAGTCCATTTTGAGCAAATTTTTGAACACACGTGTAACTAAGAGCGGACTAATCATCCATACTACTTGTAAATAAACATTCTCATTTAGATAGAATTTAAGAATATTGTGCAAAATAGACTTTGCAAATCATATATGACTACAAGACATATTGTGCAATCCATATTATACAACCAAAACTATTACAAATAGTGTGCATTTGTCTAAAATTGGATACACATTCTTAATTAACAAAAAATGCAGCAAAGAAAATTAAGTGTGCAAATTTCGGACCTTGGAGCCATTTCACCGAACACTGTGAGTGCGCTGGTGCTGCCGGCAAGCTATGGAGTTGATGTCTGCCCCAACGGCGACGTGGGTTAATGGGTGCATTTTTGCAGCATGTTTACCTTATATTTTTGCATGATTAGTGGTAAGATTTTGGTATTTTACCACGCTTTCGCACCCCTTTTATGCGTATTTCACTAGGATATCCAAATCGAAGGTGTGAATGAATAAATCAACTGAAGAAGTCAACTATGAGAATAAATATGCTATTTGGAAACCAATAAAGCCCCATAAATAAATATCCTCGCACTTGGGAAGAATGGGAAGCAGATCCCCTTGCATTCACCACAATCATAGGCTAGAGCGCGCCCGTATGGTGCGCTTGTATGGAGTGGCAACGGAGCTACCTCTTCAAATACTTCCACCCCGTGTAGACGAATCTGAGATCTAGAGGGATCTAGAGGGGGACTTCGCATCGGGCTTTGATCCTTAGCGTTACGAAGATCCTTGAAGGCTTGAGAATCATCTTCATCACCATCTCCATCAACCGCTGCAACTCCACCATCACCATTGACCCTCTCATCTTATTTACATTCATCTTGTTATGTTTCCTAGACTTTGTTGTGGATTTACACGAGTATTCACAAATCCATTTATACTCAATTCATATTACCATGATGATATTGATTGCCTCCATGTGTGAGTAGTTTATCTTGTTTTTAGGGAAATGGAGAAACCCTAGCATAGTGATGAATTGAAATAAAGATAGTCCATAAGTTTGTTCATGAATAAGTATAAGTCAACCACACAATATTTGCCTTCGAGACAAGGGAAGAAACTATCCTTAGTCATGTGGTGGTGTGAAGGTGCTAAGTGACATATTACATTGGATTATAACTCATGTGTTCAAGGGAGAATAAGAGGAGACTCATAGATCCGAATCCATAACCATAGGGTAACGCTTAATAGTAGATAATCGCGGGCGGCTTGTCTAAGCTTACTACTTTGGTTGTGAGGGGTGAAATAGAAGATGGTTTGTTTTTGATCATCTACTTTGAAGCTTCTACCATACATATACATGAATTATATTATAGATATATCCTAATCATGACTAAACATAATAGCTAGTTGTGGGTCCAACACTTCCTCAGAATGCTTTAGTCTTATTGCAGTTCCAAATACCTTACATCGCGAACCTCTTTTTTTTTACTTTCATTACTTATTACTGAAACACTCTCAAACCCTACTTGAAATCAAAGATAGCTTCCAAGCACTCTTTGATAAATAATGGCGAGGGGCATTAAGATCATAACCAATAGATCTCTATGAATTTGATACTCTTATTTTGAAACTAGCTAAAAACGATCTATGCTCTTACAGTCATCATGGGTGCTGCAGGAAGTGGTGGAGGCAACGTCGGAGCTACAAGAGGTGGTGGAGGCCGAACGAACCATGGCGAGTGCCGCCGGCGTTGGGCAGGTCGGGGGGGAAAGTCCGCGGGCGGTTGCGCTGTTTCTACGTGCGTTTTAGGTAGGGTTGCCTCTTATCCAAAAATTGTCCCCATCCATATATAGTCTATATATATGTAGGAGATGACAAAAATGGTGATCACCTAAAAAAATTCGGGGAAGGACCGTATTGAGAAGCTGTTGGAGCTGTTATTCTATCCCTCTTATCTAGAAAAACAGTTTTTTTTTAAAGCTTTTGGAGTCGCTCTAGCAGTAGTCTTCACTAAAAAAATTAAAGCAAGACTAGTCTGCTGCCACTAGGCACCAGTCAACGGTCGTCCACTCTAGGGGCATCCCAGCAGTTCACCGAGACCAAACCCCCCACTCGTTTGGCCGCTCTCAGAAAGTGAGGTCTCAATACCGTCCCCCAGCAAAACCCTAGCCGGCCTCCGCCGCCGCGTCCGCCATGGATGCCGCCCGCATCGATTCCATCGTCCCCCACCTCATCTCCCTCCTCCCCCGTCCCTCTGTCCCCGCGCACGATGACGACGGCTCCTCCGACTCCGACGACGACTGGTCCGCTGTCATTACGGCCGCGCCGGATGACTGCCTGGACCACATCGGCCGCCTCCCGGACAACCTGCTCTCCAACATCGTCTCCGGCCTCCCCACCACCGAAGCCGCGCGCACCATGGTCCTGTCGACCCGCTGGCGCTACCTGTGGGCGGCGACCCCGCTCCTCGTCGACGACGCCCACCTCAGGGCCGCCGACGGGCACCGCGTCTTGCGCGCCGTCTCGCGCTGCGTGGCCGCTCACCCGGGCCCCGTCCGCGCCGTGCGCATCACCCGCCTCTCCTTCCACCGGCAGGAGTACGCGCTCCAGTGCCTGCTCGCCGACCTCTCCGCCAAGAACGTCCAGGACCTCATCCTCTTCAACCGCCCCGGGCCGCTCGACATGCCGCTCCCCGACGACATCCTCACCTGTGCCTCCCTCACCCGCCTCTACCTCGGCGTCTGGCGCTGGCGCTTCCCGGGCACTACCGCCAGCCCTCCTGCCTTCCCCAACCTCCACGAGCTCGGCCTTTTCCACACCGCCATCGATGACAAGAAAGTCGACGCCTTGCTCGCGCGATGCCCCAAGCTGGAGATCCTCTCCTTCGCCATGGCGTCCAACTGCCCTTCACGCCTCCGCATCCAGTCCCGCAGCCTCCGTGTTCTGATGGAATGGAGATGCAGCTTCGCTGAACTCACCATCGATGATGCCCCATTCCTGGAGCGCCTGCTCTTTGATAGCATTGGTGACCGGAGACCCATCAAGATTGACCACGCGCCCAGGCTGGAGGTCCTCGGCTTCTTGGACCTCCAGCTCCACACGCTGGAGATTGGTGGCATTGTAATCAAGGTAACTGCCTTCTGTAACTTTTGTGCTGTGCCTGTGCACTTACCATTCATTACGTAAGTGATTGTGCAACCAAATAATTTTCTCACCGTTTAATTTGCCTCGATGGCAGGCTGGGAGAAATGTGAGACCTTGTGCCATGCTGCCAAGTGTGAAGATACTTGCTGTCAAGGTGCGGTTTGGGAATAACATGGAGGCCAAGATGCTGCCCACTTTGCTCAGATGTTTTCCTCGCCTCGAGACGCTTCATGTCATGGTAGTATTTGTGTCCTAAGATATCTTCTCATCTGATAATTGTTTGTCAATTGCAATTCAAGAAGATAATATGGGTTTCGTCTTATTCCAGTACTTGTTGTTCATTCCTATATATTCCAGAATCTAGACTCAAAATGTAGATATCATTTCTAGCACTTCTAACTGTACTTGGGTGCAATTTTGGGATTGATATACGCTGACTAAGTTTTTTTTTTGCTCAACTCCAGTCCATTCGGTCCATGTCACCTGATGCTGTTGATGATATGGATATCTGGGAGTCCCCTGCCTCCTGCGATTGCCTTGAATCTCATCTGAAGACGTTCGTCCATCACGGATATCATGGCCTGAATCATGAGGTGGGGTTCGGCTCTTATATTTTTAAGAATGGTAAGGTGCTCAATTCCTATGGCATCATATATAGTGACAGATCAGATGCAAGCAGTTCCAGTGATGACGAGGTAGTTGAGGAAGGCCCAATGTCAGGTTCTGTTGGTGAGGGCAGTGTGTCATCAGGTGGTACCGTTGGTAAGGGCAATGCGGCATCAGGTAGAAGCATTGTCAGGTATATTTCTCTTTGCCCCGCCTCCCCCTGCTGGAACTTTCAGAACGCCATTGACATGTCAGTGAAGGATCCCTTCTATGTGCTGGGGCCTGTCATTGGCCGGATTAATCTTGTCTGACAGTGGGACGACATGCTAGATTGTGGTTTTGACGATGGTGCTTATGCTGCAGATATGTTCACTCGGCAGGTTTACTTTGCGGTGCTAAGGATATGGTAGTTACTTGTTACTACTACTTGATAATTCTGTGTAGAACTAAGAAGGTAGACTAAGCCCATGAAGGTCTGGAAGCTAGTTTCACTAGTACTCTCTGTATGTGGCACTCTGAGTCCTGTATTGGGGAGACTGTTAGAATTCTGAGTTGTGGAAGTAACTTATTGCATGTTGTTTTGGGCCTTTTGGCTTGTAGAAGTAGTGAAGTACTGCTATCCTGATTTCTTCTTTTGTTTCTAAGTTGATAACTTATCTAGTTCTGGCAAGGCAATCTGTTCTAAATATTTGACTGATCATTCCTGTCTTTTGCTGGCCCTTCTTTGCAAACAATGGTCACCATCATAAACACGCAAGATTGTCTTGTTTGACCTGTTTTCACTTTCTAATCACAGTAAATCAGGTTCTCTTGGGTAAATCTTGCTCTAGTTAATGAGCCTTGAGTGTAAGAGCTCCTGTTAACAAAGGTCACTTGCTCATAACCGTAACTAACTCACAATGGTATGCTAGTTTTTTTTTAAGTTATCCTCTTGTAAGCCATAACTCTTTTCGGTAGGATAGGTGGGAGCTGTATAATGCAAAGTGCTACGCAAAATTAGGTTTGGTGACACTACATTTTACTGTTAACTCTTTCGCTATTGTTTGGACTTTGGATCATTGGCTTGTCACTAGCTCAGTGTCTTAGCAGTATGTAAGCGGCTCATTATCGTAAGTGAAAGAGATACTGATTTCTTCGCTTATGTTCTATAACAGAACTGTCTGCTAATAGTCACATTCTTGCAAAAGTTCACCAAAAGTGATCGGTTTTATCCCGTAAGACACACATCAGTTTGGGAAGAAAAATGTGGTGAACTCTTGTTCTGAACCAAACACATCCGTAGCAGAGCAAGGAGAGAAGAATTCATCCAAAACAAAGAAAGAAAGAACTGTTGTTCGTTGGCACATTGTTCTATTTAGCAAACTACATAACTGACACAATTGACGGCGGTGTTTTCCTGGGCGACTTGTTGGTAAACTTCCATTTCGCGGAGGAGACCACATCCGACTGCCGAGGCCCTGAAGGAGGTGCCCTCTTGTCCTGAATGCCCTCTACGAAGGAGACACCTTCGAGGAAGAAGCCATTGTGCAGTGATATATGATGAGGCTGTTGCTGCTGGCAAGTACTCCCAGGCTGTGGAGAATTCCAGGCGGTTTGTGGAGTGGCTCCAGAGCGCCGAATCCGACGAGGAGTGATAAGCCATACTGCTTGTTATCAGTACTTGCTTTGAGTTGTCTTTTGATAGTGTTTCAAGTTTCAGTCATTGTCTTTTGGATCAGTATTTGAATTGTCGAATGTCTGTGTTGGTGTTTAAACCCTCAGTTATTAGTTGGTTATGTGTTGAGTCAGTTGAGAAATCATGTACGGTCTTTTGCACTATTTTTTTTTTTGTATCATTGGCTCGTAACTAACCCGCTATAGCAGTCTGTATTTCCAGTCTGTTGTCGACTTGTGTTCTTGCAGAACTTCACCAAAAGTGACAGGTTTCAGTTCATCGCTTCGACACACATCAGTTTGGCAAGAAAAACAATGCGGTGAACATATCCATAGTAGCGCAAGGAGCAAAATTTTCATCCAAAACAAAGAAAGAAAGCACCATTGTTCTTCGGCACATTATTCTATGTATCACTCTAGAAAACTAGCACACTTGATGCGTTGTTTGATAGTTTCCACTGGTTTCTCCTTACCCTGCGTGCCAGTAGACAATACTTGCATTTTAGTCGGTAGTAGAAATAACTTTCTTTGATTTTGTATGCATTTTCCATTTCTTACAAGTAGACAGTACTGCCACACCTGACACCAACAGACAAGGAAAATGAAAGTAACAATCTCCTGGGAAAATCAACGACATCATATTTCTTTAGACCACTTCCTTATAATAATGTACAAAATAAAATTTCGGCATTACACCATTATTTTTTTAAGACAAGTACATGGACACATAAAGAAGAGTATACATAACCACCAATGAATTTATGATGTATCTGCGACAAAGGCTTGTATCACTAGCCGTACTACGACCGGGCTTCTCACAAAGTAGGGTACTAATGTCGGACCACGTTAGGCTCCCAAAAGTGTACCCTCCATGCTCCCTCTGCTTTGCCATGAGCGTGACCCTAAATGCTGCGTTACTACCCCACCTCGGGTGAGCTCCTGCTATTCCCGTAAAGAAAAACTTATCACAGATGGTTTCACCAACATGATTACCCGTGTTGGAGCCTCAAAAACCGCTTGATAAGTTGCTTCTACGGGCCCAACATTGGTGAAAGTGCGCATAACTGTGAAGTTGTCCTTGAGTCTGGCACAGTGATTGAAGGAAGGTTGATATTGAGTTGGTATGACTCGCAGTCGTCAACCAATCTTAGTGTGCAGTTGAAGAACTTGGTGTACTCTCTCGCATCCACGTCATAAACGAAGCCGTGGTCGACTGCCCTTTTTGAGTTCATGTGGCCACCTCCAAAGTCAAAGGGGTCACTAGTTTCCTTGGGACCCCCTCTGCTTGAACCGACATACCGAAATGATAGGCCAATGAAGCTATAACCAATCCCAAGGAACAATCGAGCTTATCAGATAATATGATGACTTATTCAGAGAAAATTTTGCTAATGTTCCATGCATACAAGTGGTGACGATTGCAGACTTGATCATGGCAGGCGACCAGTCACGGTGAACTGACTTGAGCAGTGCGGTGACCGCAAAGACACGTGGACATGCCATGGACATCATGGCACATAGGAGTCCCACATAGCAGCCAAGATGCCAACTCCCCAAACATGCATGGAGATGAAGTCTACTCAACCATTTAGGGGCGCTAGATACCACGAAGATGTAACATATTTTTGTTGAAATAAGAAATCACTGGAAATTCTTTTTGGCTCACGGGTGCATTTCCACCCATTGTGAGAAAACATATTTTAAAATGTCAAAAAAATTAAAAAACATGTCTACATGTATATTCAAACATTTTATGTTCGTTCATGAGTTTTTGGGATGAAAGAACATTTTATGTGTCATGTATAAAAAATAAAAAAATGGCATGTCAATAGGACTATTCACATGATTTTCTTTTTGCACGGGACACGAATGTTCTTTCATCCCAAAAACTTGTGAACAAACATAAAATATAATATTCAAATATATACGTAGATATTTTTTTCGAATCTTTTAACATTTCGAAATCTGTTTTCTCACAATGGGTGCAAATGCACCCGTGACCCGAATAGCCACCTCCAAGAAATCACTCCCCTCTGTTCCAAGACATTTAAATTATGACCAAAGTAATTTTTTTTGACTAAGTCAATAGAAAAATATCAATATCTACAATACCTAGTCAGTGTCAATAAAGGACATCCATCACCAAATATTTTTGGAAGTGCATATAAATATTTGTGATTTTGCGGATGTACTTATTTATATCCATAACCTTGGTCAAACTTTGAAAGTTGGATTTATGTCAAATTTATAATCCTACTTCTTAGTTGTATCTTGAAACAGAGGAATATTGTACCTTGAGTATGGCGGGAAATACGGTGTTGGGGCCTCTCGACGAGAAAGTGGCAACCCTCGGTGCGAACACCCCGTTCCCAACAATGGTCACCGTGGGCGATACCTTTACCATCGGATTCCTAGCATGGCCACGAGACATACATGAGTTCTTGGACAAGAAACCAGTATTTATCCACCATGTTTCGGACCGCCGATCACCCACGCTCTCACCCTGTTCTTTTCCACTAGGGCGCAATTCTTTGGGCGATCTTGAAATCCACCAGCATGCAAGACATAATTCCCTCGCACACATTCGGGTCACTGAGGCTATTGGCAGCATTCTGCGCGAAGATGAGGCCGTTCGCGCCGGCCTCCAGGGTAAGTTTGATGGCATGGCTGAGGTGGTTTGACCGACGCCTCCCCTAGTGCGTAGCACAAGACAATTTTACCGGTGACGTTGATCGATGTTGTACGTTACAGACACAAATACACGCAGTAACATATCAAATTCAATATCGTTTAGAGAAAAAATGTATCTTTCAATTTTACTAAATCGTGATTGAAAAACGGTTTCGCTAGTGAGAAATAACTAAATCTCGGCCAACTTCTTAGCTGTTAGATTTGCGTTGTGGTTCGTGCGATCTACAGTTGCAAGTGAGTTGTAGATAAGACTTTTTTAGTAACACATGAGTTCTAACCGTGAAAAATGTTCACGCAGTACAGAATAATGGTCTACAAGGTTAACAAAAAATCACATACCACAAATCCCGTGATAAGGTGAGGCGATTGAGATTTAATTAAGCCTTGGTCAATCAAGATCGAGTAGATTCTAGACGCGCCCACTATAAAGAAATGTATCAAGTATCTGCTCTATTTCATTACCTCCTCCTGGCATGAACAAGGACTGATAACCGATAATGCATTGTAGTGTAGAGATTGTCCCTGCATTTAAAACAAAAGACCAAATCATTTACTTTATACGCTATCTATTTGAGGACGTAGGTCTACAATACAAAATCAACATTAGTAGATTCACCATAGATACATTTTATAATATATTTAAGTAATATTGAATTTATTGATATTTTCTTCTACATATTTGGTTAAAGTTAGAAAGTTGACCTTTTACTAAATTTGTACGTAATCTATTTAGGAACGAAGGGAGTTTAAATTTTGCAAGTAATGTCCTTGAATGGTGTACACATGAAAAAGAATATAAATTTCCGAGGATATACGAGCGTAAGTAGAGAGGGAAGGACAAAAAAAATATGCATTAGACTTTTCAAATATAAAATGAAGTATAAACTCATGTTGCAACTCCTATGAAATTGGAAGCATATGATTGCATTCAACATAGAAATTTGGCAAACCCCAATCCTATGTTCTGGACGGCTATTTTTTTAAGGGTAAAGATCCTCCAAATGTACATACTATGAAAGTTCTACATTTGAGTAAGGCCCTTAACTACCTGGGGTGAAAACACATGCATTTGCAAGACTGGGCGGCTAGTTAATAATGGAATTTCTTTTTTGTAATGTAATTTTTCTTAGGTCTTTCTAGATTTTTTTAGTGTCTTGAGACAAACATTGGAAGGAACTTCATAATTATACACATATCGAGCAAAATTTATTAAAATATATTCGTATATTTGATTTAAAGTTCAGTTAGAGCCTATTCATCTTAGAAAATTAAAATTAAGAAGTGAGCCTAGCTTATTTGGTTACGGAAGTGAATGTACAACCTAGCCACTCAGGTTAAAGCCCTTACGAATATGGATTTGACATTTGAGTTTTTATTACTCCATCCGTCTAGAAATAAGTGATTTGTCTAGATTGACATGTATCCACGTTCCCTTTCAAAAACAAAATCATCTTAGAAAATTAAAGTTAGTTCAAAGGTGATAGGGATGTTCATGAGTAGTCTAGGATGTAGACCTAGTAATAACAAACTAGATCATCGATGGCACGCGTTGCCGCGCCCGTCTATTTGACTATGGAAATGTTAGTTCATAAAATATAAACATTGTCATTTTGATGATAGAATGATTAGAGCATATAGATATAAGGATGCGCCACTTCAGCACATTTGGTCATAACTCATAAGCCCATAAATTCTTATATCTTTTTGTAGAGATGGCTAGGAATAAGGGACATTCCCAGCTAGCACATTTCATTTACCATCGACCAAGACCTAATGTTTGAAAGAGATTCCATTCTTGTATTGCAGCTTCCTCCTTCATCTTTTTTTTTTCAACTAAACGAACCAGCACATTCGGTTCTAATGGCTCCACCACAACAGCATATCCATTTTCATGCCGCCGCAGATGATCATGAGCTAGTCTGGTGAAGAATGCTGATAGCGTAAGTTAATTATTTTTTCAAATAGTGTTAAACATACAAATTAATCAAATACTTACATAAGAATTAATCGATACATCCACATTATGAAGAGTGATCAAGAAAATGAGGCCGCATGCAACATTAATGCTAGTTTCAATGCTTGTGTACCTAGCGCATTCAGTGTTCATAACTGAAACTTATATAAGGAATATATGTACTCCGTATGTTTTACACAATAAGATCGTTGTATATGCTCAACTTGTAGGATCGCTAATGTTACTCAAAAGCTCTGTGCCATAAAACATAGGATTATAAGAAGTTTTACCCAATGTCCTTGTCAAAGCAAACTGAATTTACTGATCAAACTTTGCCACCCATTTAGCCTCCTCACTGAATAATTGTACTTGTAAGCATGCAGTTGTTCCCTACTTAACAAGATGCTAACGAATTAAATGACAATGGAGCAATCTCAACAGAAGCTATAATTCAGCATAGTGGTTGGAGAAGTCAATAAATTCTTCCGCTAGAAACACAAATTTCTACAACTTGGTATAGAATTATATCCCGATCAAATTAGATGTCACTATATCTGTCAAAGTGCACATCATATATATCGCATGCATTTTAGTTATAGAATACCATAAAACGGTTAAGATAAGATTAGAAGGTGGGACTACGAACATAAAGCTAATAGTGACACAAATGGGAGAGAAGCCAAATAGCTATACCATAACGTGATTTATCTCTGAATAGTTTCTTCATTTTTCTAACTGAAAGCAACATCAGATGGTTCAATATTCAAATCCTTTCTGGAACAAAGAATGTTGCATCAGCCCAGTGTGAGATTGACATCAAACCAATTTCTCTTTTAGCTCTCGTATATAGTGTTTGCAGCCTCCAAGTTTTTTGTTACCCTTCCTATTTCATTTCTAGACATAACCTGGAAAAGAACCTCATCAGCTGTAACTATAATGGCTGCTAGCCCATGGAAGAATAAACACCGAGAAATTACATATAACCCTCCGTTTGTACTCTTCATTTATATATATCAGATCAATAAGTAATTGAGGCCACTTGAAATAAGCAAACCACCTTTTTTTTTCAAAATTAGCAGTGGTATTCATGCAAACTATTTCTTTAATTAAATAAAGTGACGTTATGATAGCATCTACTCAATTGGGTTCTATAAAAGATGTGAAAATAAATCTGGGGAAAATATGTTGTGTGTTCATCCATTTCCACAGAAAAAAGTCTAGTGGAGAAAAAAATTACATGTTTGATAGAACATAATGAGAAGAGCATAATACGTAAGGGAGTTTGTACATGGATCTTGATTATTGATGCAGAAAAACATCTCTATTGGATATATGAAATACGAAAGTACAATGTTTATTTTTGGTCTCAGCATGTTTCAGGCTTCAACGTTAAAGGACCAACCCCTCATTATCCCAAACCAAAGAAATTTCTTGTACAAATTGGACCTGTAATTTTTTCAGTAGGTAACTTCATCGTATACAAATAGAGTACAAAATCTGCATGTTCTTCGAGCTGTAAAAACATTGCATACCATTGTTTATGATGGGCTGGGCTGAACAAACTCCATATTGATTTTGCAGCGCCATATCTGGCCGACCAATTAACCAACCTGATGGTCCTGGAACCAAGGTCAAAAGTACAGAGCCTCACGAAAAGAAATTCAAGGAAAAAATTAAGAACGTTAGGAGAAGGGAGCAAGGACCCAAATCAATCCTTACAAATCGGATCTAAAAAATGGAACGAAGGAAATAGAGTGGGCGGAGAAGGGATGTAATACCTTCAGATTTTGCTGGTGGTGATTGGGAGGCGCGCACAGGGGAATGCGATTTCATCGCGTGTCGTAGTATCGTCGTCGACACATACACATCCACCGTAAAAATCCCCCCATTCAGCCGGTGATCTCGCAGGTTGACCAGCGTGCGAGTCCGCCACTCCTCACCGTGTTATCTGGTAGCCATACCTAGAGGAGAAAGCATGGGGGAAGAATGGTAATGTGCAGCGTTGGAGGTCGCAGGGATGAGCAGAAGAGGAAAGAGACAATAGCCAAAACCTAGGGATAGAGGAGGCGGCGACGTTTCGGGTATCGAGTACTCTACTTCTCGCGAGAACTGCGCCTTACTGAGTGCGTTGAGGCCCAATTAACCACAGGCCTAGGATTTGAGCACCAGAGCAGCCTCCGCAGGGACAACAGTCCACTTCGTGGTTTCAGAATAATCGAACGACCAGAAAAGAGGTAGAGTATGATCTGACGGTCAAAATCATCCAGTTCATGGAAGACCTCCTCTTTGTCTCAGTTTTAATATCCCTAATTAGCTATTTGTCGAGCAAGTGTGGAGCTCCCATAGGACCGTCCCATATGGCCATATGACACGAAGATGCATTCATTTCAGACTGCTGCTACTATCTCCCGACAATGTATTAGGTTGGGCTCATTCTTATCCTCAACTCTCTCTCTCTCCTTGCTACAGTACTGGGAGCCTCTTTGTGCTCCTGGCCAGAGCCAAGGCCTCTCTCGCCGGCATCGCCGGTAGGAGACGGCTAAGGGGAGAAGCCAGCTTTGTACAGGATAGTATTAGGTTGTTCGGTGCGCTGACAGTGTTGGGCTGCTTGCCCGTAGAGGTAGGCAGGGATCCTGGTATGAGCAGCCAGATCGGGAGCCACTTAAAGTTCTTCTTGCTGATTCTTCTGCTACCCGTGGAGTGGGATTCGAAGGGAAGAGCTATTGCCTCCAATAATAAAGTTGTGCTTCATGCCGAGCTTTGGTCACAATAGCCGGTGCTCCTCCTTCATCTGGTCGGTCGTGGTGGCGAGGGGAGTAGGAGTGGTGCTAGTCGGCGGCAAGCGGAGCTGGTGCTTCCAAGTTACTCCTAGGCGTCATCGAGCGACACCGGGAGGTTGCTGTTCATCTTCCCACATGGATCTCCATCGGTGGAAGCCAATGTCGGGACTGGTGGTTGGGGCTGCTTGGCTCATAACATCAGGGTTCTCCCTCACCGAGTCGGCAGCTGCATGTCCACTCTTCCTCTCTTGGTCGGCCATGGTGGCGAGAGAGGCATGAGGAGAGGGCCGACGACTACGGGCCCCTGGGTGACGGTGGGGGGATGGGTGGCATGGTGTGTCCAGGCGATGTTGCTACAGCTATGGCGGCGATCTCCGAGCGGCGTCCAAGTTTGGCGTCTTCTATCTTTGGCTGAAGGGTTGGCCTCGTTGTGCTCGTGTGCCATGTCGGCAAGAGCTTCTTCAACCTCCAGTTTGGAGGCGTTAACCTAATCTTCGCGTCGGAATATGCACCTCCCTACTGTCAAGTGGTTCGTCCCGACAACGTCAAGGTGGCCGACGTTGGTGGCTCCTCGCCGGTGGAGAGGACCAAGGAGCTGATTGTGTTTCCTGTGTATCCAGCAAGGTCCTTGATGACCCACAAGTATAGGGGGTGTATCGCAATATTTTTGAGGGAAGTGAAACCCAATTTATTGATTCGACACAAGGGGAGCCAAAGAATATTTATAAGCCTTAACAACTGAGTTGTCAATTCAGCTGCACCTGAAAACAATCTTGCTTACAATAGTTTATCAGTAGCAACAGTTTTGTAGTAGGAATAGTAAAGTAGCAGCAGCAGTAAAGTAAAGACAACAGTAACAATAGCGATGAAATGAGAGGATTCGAAAGGTAGGCATAGGGATGGATGGATGGACGTTGCATGGACAAGACAATTCACATGGCAATCAGAACATAGGGAAATTGCAGATAAATAAGATAAAGCATCCAAGTACTAGATAATCCTAGGAATGTGTTCCATAAATAGTCATACGTGCTCGCAATGAGAACTTGCACAACATCTTTTGTCCTGCCAGCCCGTTTGCATGGGGCCTCAAGGAACTATCGGCAATTAAGGTGCTCCTTTAATAGAGCACCGAGCAAAGCATTAACACTCTATGAACACATGCAATCCTCACATCAAAGCCATTCCTCGGTTATCCCGATTTACACTTCGGGCCATTGGTTCCGGACAACAACGTGTGTATACAACTTGCAGTTAAGACCAAAAACAATACTATCATAATGAATCAATAACATGTTTAGATCTGAAATCATGGCACTCGGGCCCTAGTGACAAGAATTAAGCATAACAAGTCATAACAAAGTCATAAAGCACTAATAAAAGATACTAGGCACCATGCACTAACAATCTGATGCCATTACATGAACGATCTCATGCAATCCCTACCATCCCCATAGCCTACAGCGGGGATTACTCACTCATAGATGGGGGAAACATGGATGGTCGATGGAGAAGCGATGGTGATGATGATGGCGATGATCTCCTCCAATTCCCGTCCAGGTGTCGAACGGAGTTTACGGTGCTGTCGTGGAATCTAGTGGTGGCGTGAGCGAACTCTTCTCGAAAAACATCAAACCCCAGAGTTTTTAGGTCAAGGCATCTTATAGGCGAAGAGGGAGACCGAGGTGTCTGGGCGGCAGACCACCCCTAGCGTGGCAGCCCAGCCATGGCCAGGTGGTGTGGCTGGGCCCAGCCCCACTCGTCTCATATTCTGGCTCCAGGAGTCTTCTGGTGAAATAGGATTTTTGGCTTTTGTCCCGTCCAATTCCGAGAATATTTATTTTCTGACTTTCCTGGAACCAAAAAGAGAAGAAAACAGACAGTTGGCACTGTGGCTCTTTTTAATAGGTTAGTCCAAGAAATCATATGAAAAGTACTCCAAAGTGTGGACACAACACAAGAAAGTAGATAAAATCAAGCATGGAACATCAAAAATTATAGATACATTTGCAATGTATCAACATCCCCAAGCTTAACTCCTGCTCGTCCTCGAGTAGGTAAGTGATAAAAACAAAGAATAATTTTTGATGTGACATGCACCATCATAAACTTGATCAAAGTATTTGTAAAACATTCAAAGCTGGGATCAAAGTACTTCAATCATAGCATGAAAGACAAAGTTCTAGCAATAAGACAAAGAAACTATGATGCAACATGAAAAGGCACAAACAAAAGATTCATGAATAACAATGCTTTGCAAGACGTTTGTTTGTTTCACATAAAGAAAACATAGCATAGTGGTATCCAACTTGTCCCTCATAGAGTAGCAAACATAAATGCATAGGACACCTTCAAAGTTTATAAGAGTGACTAGATACAAATAGTTTAAAACAAGCAATATCAAGGTATGCATCAATCAACAAGTCTTGGGACAATGCACATAGAACTAAGAATGGCCACTATGCTCTCAAAGTAAGTGCATAAAGATAGAAGGTGGAGACTCAATGTATAAGTGGAAGAAAGGCCTTCATAGAAGGAAGTAGGGATTCAAGTCTCATAAAGAGCTTCCAAAAGTTATGGTACTTAATAGCTTTCAGCTCTCATTGCCCCTATCATAAGCATCTTGAAGTGATTAAGTTAAAGTGAACAAACTATGGTGTACATGCTTGACGAAGTATAAGTTAGAAATCTCATGTCCCTTGAATACGAGGGCTGCTCCTCATGCTACTCTAGTTTAGTCACCGGTAAGTTCTTGTCATCATAAGTACATGTGTATCATAGAGAACCGCTATCGGGGTACCCCTTGCCCGATGTTACGGAAGAATCCCCATATCAAAATGACAAGGCAAGCAGACAATGAGCATCTCAGCAATCTTCTTATTTACCATGGGAATATGGTGCTTTTTTCTTTCTTTCCTCTTTTCATAATCTCTTTTTTTCTCCTTTTTCTCAATATCGGACTCTTTTTTATAAGAAGAATGTTTCATAGACAGCTCATTATGGTTACGCTGCAGGTTTCCACCATGTCAGCATGGATTAGACCAGCGGCCTAGGCGTTTCTCTAACACATATACATAACTCCATGGACTTACAAGCTCCCCTTTCATTTCACACCGACGACATCTATAGACAAAAGAGCATGATATCAACTAGGTACAAAGTACCAGTGCAATGTTGAAAGCGTTCCCCATGACAACATGGTTCTGCTAATCCCCAACATATAAGTGCAAGCATATACAATATAGACGACACAATGGTTCAGGTTTATTAAGGGCAAGAAAAGTAAAGTGTGTCATCAAGTTTGTGAGAGCTTTAATCACTAGTTTTCTCATAACAAGTTTAATTTGAAAGGTAAACAAAAATATGAATATACTTGGAATAGCATATGCTAATAGGTAGGTATGGTGGACTCTTTGGAATAACTTGGTTTTAGTGAGTTGGATGCATGAGTGGAACTCATATTTGGTTGTGGAGGCTAGCAAAATATTGGGAGCGACAAAGAGAGCAATAATGGCCATAATCATGCAGAGCGACAAAACATCATTAATCAAAACATAAAGTGATACTACAAGTTAAAAACTAAAGGATCAGCAAGGCTATGGTGACTTGGAATAGTCATAACATGGTGTGAGCATGCGCCAAGTCAACCCAAATAAAGCATCAAAGGAGAATACCACAATACTATGCTTTAATATGCTAAAACAACACATGATTCATCCAAGGCACATTAAGCAATCTCAATTGTTTATAACAAGTCATACTACAGCAAAGAATACTAAGCATAAAGCCAAAACAATATCAAGCATGGCATGAAAAAGCATAGGCCATAGTCAAAAACAAGCTCTCTTTAACACTTAAGCATGAACTTTCCTACTCTTTTCCAAACCAAACCAAACTATTTAAAAACCAATGTATGAAAGAGGGAGTCTAACCAATTTATTCAAGCAAACTAAGAAAACCAAGCAAACGAAAAACCAAGACGAAAACAAAAAAGAAGACGCTCCAAGAACAAGACAACTATGCATAAAATAATAAAAATGAAGCGTTTGGAAAAAACCTGAGATTTTTATTGATGAAGAAGGGGATTCCTTAGGCATCTCCAAGCTTTGATGCTTGTACTTCTTGGGTATTTCTTGGGGTGACACGCGTGGCATCCCCAAGTTTGAGCTTTAGTCCATCCTTCATCTCATTACTCATTCCTTCCATACATGAAAATTTTCCTTCATACAAAACTTCACAAATCTTTATTAGCAACATCAGTGCACTCAAGATAATAAGTCTTTAGGTTCAGTTCCAACACCAATTAAACTTTCATTAAACACAAGCTACTGTAGCACTTCCCTCAAAAAGCTCAATTCCCCAAAAGAACTCAAAAAGGAACCAACAAGAAGCAAATGCAAATAATGGCAGAAATCTGTCAAAACAGACCAGCAGGTAAAAACCAATTTTTTCTAAGACCTTCTGTTGCTCAAATCGAAAAGTGTTGAACTAACGAAAGTTAGATAACAACCTGGGGCAGAAGCACAAAAATTTACGCCCCAAAAGGACGTACAGAGATTTTACACGAATTTTTACGGTGAAACACAGTAATCTGTTTCAGGACAGCAACTTTTCCAACCATTACTTCTCTCTCATTAGAGGTTACTGTTGGCACAAAAAGCAAATAAAAAGGATAAGGAGCGGTTATTACTAAGATAATAACTTCCAAGATTTACACTACTAGGAAACAAATCTTCTGTGGCGCATGGAATTACATCTTCTGTGGCGTATATCCTAGTCGCCACTGTTATCTCGCCACTGATATCTGCTTCCTGTGGCGCATATAGATATGACTTCTGTGGCGCATTTCTTCATATGCGCCACAGGAATAACTTCTGTGGCGTATTTACACGTATGCGCCACAGAAAAGCCATGCGCCACTGACTATATAATTATATGCGCCACTGATTGCGTAACACGTATTCAAAGTAAAATACTTTCCTGTTGTATAATCATGTATTTATACATGATTTATACAGTATTTATTCAGATGAGTATAAAATACATTGCACAAGTAGTAGATGCATGAAAACCGACATATATATAATACAAACACTTAGATCCCGATCGAGATACATATATAGTGTCAAGTGCCAAATTTTTACACAAGCGCCAAATACAAAATTCATATCAGTTCACATTACAAATATGAAGTGGCCACCACCGCCTACACTAGGATCAAATAGAATACATCTGTGATAATGGTGAGCAAGAGCATTAGCCCGACCAATATATTCATCCGGTTATTCTTCCACAAGTGGTTCCTCCACTTGGCTATCGCCTCCTCTCTAGTCGCGTATTCTTTGTAGATGTTGCCGCTGAACTTGTTCACTTGTTTGTGGCAATCCTCCCACTCCCCGTAGACTCCTGGAACCCTACCCATGTACACCACATACCACCTTGTCACCATCTCTATAGACGACAAGGCATATTAGTAAAAATACAACGAAAAGAATGAATAAAGGGTTCACATCCATATATATATATATGTTCACAGAATATAAAACAAATGATCTATAAACCTAAAAGTTAGATCATCATAGAAGTAATAAGTTCAACGACAACACGACCACAAGGTAGTTTAAGTCTAACAACAATGGCCATTTCGACCACGAGATAGTAAAGTTTATGACACACACACTAATACAACACGCGTCCATCAAGAATATACACACACTGGATCATGCTAGAGGCACACATCGATCATGATGAAGACTTCCTCTTCTCGCTCGGCTTCGGGAATGGTAGATAACCCTCTTTCGTCATCCACGTCCTTGTGTCACCCTACTTACAGAGGCGTTCTTTGATCTCCCTCTTACTCAACCCTCTGGCATGTTGTAGGGGGTCGCCCCTTGTGTTGACATCTTCAATGATGATTTGTGACAACTTCATCTGAATGCGATGGAAGTCTTCTCTAAGATCAGCATCATCAATTTTCGCCAAAGTTTCGGCCCATCCTCGGAGACTAGATGGCAGCGTTAGGTTCTGGCAATCCCGAACATAGCCTTTAAGGTGATGGAGGACGTAGAAGGCCTCCTTGGCACTAGTAGTCGACTGCTTGACGCAGGGGAAGTCGAGCACGTGCTTGAACACGTGTTTGCCATCCTTGATACATTTCCCCTTATCTACGAAGGTGCATCCCTTCTTGGTGTAGCCCTCGAGAGCCTCATTGAGAACACCCCTTATTCTGGTGTAGTCTTTCTTCTTCGTCCAACTCCCCGAGTCGAAATACGTGGCTAGCGAATACCTCGGGGAAAGGACGATGAGTGTGCAGTATTTGTCTCTGTGCAACACAATTGGAACAGAATGTTGGAAAAAGAGCAAAGGAAGAAATCTATAAGAAATGCATAAGTTACGGTGGCGATGAGAGAGTGTGTGTACTTACTCGGGAAAGAAAGGCAAAAGAAGTGTGCCCTTCCTCTTGTTGTCCACCATGAACTTCTCGAGGTACGCCGTCGCCTTGGTCCGTGTCTCTGATCCTTCGACCAACTGGCTGTCCCGCATGTAGTAGGGATCCACTATTGTGATTTCCGGGATACTTTCTCTCTTGATCATGAGTGCCAGATTGAGCGCGTATAGGCGGACCAAGTTATAGTCCAGCCGTTTCGTGAGAAACAGCTTGAATATGTCCTCGAACGCTATGAAGAATATATCCGCGAGGGGTTCATGGACGAAGCCCACGTCTAATGGCACCTTGGCCGTGAAAACTGGGTAATTTGGATCTTCGTCTTTAAGAAGGAGGGCCTCTAGTGTCTTGACACCCTTGTGCAAAGTTAACATGGCTCCAACCGCAATGTGGATCATATCCGGAGTCAATATCGGATCACCAGCTACATGCACTCGGGGCAAGCCAAATTGTGTGGATAGACGACGGCGGCCCCGACCGGATCCTCTTTGGAAGAGGCTGGCTCGCACCCTTCTTCTTATTATTATTACCTCTCTTCCTGTAGTGCTTCTTCTTCACAACAGTGTCAGCCACTGCCATCTGCTCATCAGTCGCCTTTTGGAGTGTGTTGGGGCTGAAAACCAATCCCGGTTTCTCTTGTGGTGGATCGGCGGCCGGAGGCGTCTCTTGAGAAAGACCATGGAAGACCAGGCGCTGCGTGCATGTATTGGGCTGACCAGCTTGATGGTCGTCGCGAGCTGCGAAGGGTTCTTCATCCACAAAAGGCATATACAATCCTTTGGTGGCACCGGTGTTGATGAAGTCATCAACGTTGACCAATTCATCATCATCTTCATGGGTGCCATCATGTGGTGGTGGTAGCGGGGGCGACGGCGGTTACAGCACAACGTCTTTGCCATGTGGCGGTGCACACGCTGCCAAGAGTTGATGGTGACGGCTGGTGGTGGCGACGATGGCGGCTACTGGCTTCCGAGGTGGTGGCCGGGCGATGATCGGTCGAGAGGTGGCACTGATGCTCCCCTCGCAAGACGAATCTGGGTCTTTGGCCATGTCAAGGGCCAGTTGTAGCATTCCCCAAGGGTCTTGTGTTCGTCGGCTCCCTGAGGTTGAAAGGGGGGTCCATGTCGTCGCACCCTGGCAACACCCGAGCCAACCTGACCCTCATCACGTCATCATCCATTGGATTGTTGTGCATCGTGCGGCTCACCGGTTGTATAAGAGTGCCCTTGGCAACATCCTTCAACTCACCGCCGACATCTTTAAGCAGGAGTACACAAGAAGTGTCCTGAGGCAAAAACATGTTGTTGGGCGTCATGAGATGGCAACAGTCATGCATCAAAGGCATAAAGGAGATGACGTGCACTAACTAATTAGTTACCTTGGTGATGGCGTGGATCTCGGCTAATGTAGAGACACGGCTGATGTCGGCGGCCGGCCTATCATCATCTGCAATCTCCCGCTCGGGTGCCTCACGAAGCACCACCGCCGTCGGCTGCGCCTTATTGGTATCTTTGGCGGGAGGGGGCGTCGGTGTGACCAAATGAGCTGCGTCGCGTTGACGGCGGCGGTGTCACCAGGTCCGACACAGTAACATTGATGCCCGGTTGCCGCCGCTTAAGTCAAGCAGATGTATCCCCTGTCCGACCTCCGCATTCCAGCAAGTAGCCCTCGAAAAACTCAGGGGGGATCATCGATCGGAGCTTCTCTTCCACTAACTTGTCCACCGTTTTCTTGTCCACTGCCTTCTCCTCCAGTGTATGCACCTTCATCTTCAGCTCTGCAACAACGGCTTTATCCTGGTTCTTCCTCTCCCTTCTTTTCTTGGCGTCCTCTTTGTAGTACTCCTTGAACTTCATGCTCATACCGAAGCCGGACACACGACCAGCTGAGGACGGCGGCAACCCCTTGTCCCTCTTCTTGTAAGCATTGGTCGCCCTATTGAAAACTGTGTCCCACGGCTCCGTCGAATCCTGGGACGACTCTGTGGCAGTAGTGTTCAGTTCATCCTCCTGCAGAGACAAGGAAAGGTGAACCCATTTAGATACTTGACTTCATTATCTTAATTAGAACGCAATAGACTTGAGATCGGCGATAAATTCCTTACCAGCTTCTTCTCGAATGCCTTCACCTCCGGATCGTCGGTGATGAACTCCCCTGTTTCCTTGTCCAGGTAGTAGCGGGCCCGAACAAATTGCCTAAGCTGCAAGTCCGTGATTTTAAGCCAAGGGTTGTCTTTACCAAGGCGTTCAAGCTCGGTGTCCTCCTTGTCCCAAATGGCCTGTTTCCCCCTATAACCGCCGCTTCTAAGGCGGTGGTTACCTATGTTCTGTTCCCGCATACTCCTTCCCCATTGAGTCCATTTTATAGCGTCAGTGGTGGCTATAGCCGCCATTGGTGCGGGCGCCGCCATCGGTGGTGTCATCCTCTTCGTCGCCGCCTTCACTAGTTCCATCGTAGTCGTCTTCGTTCCCCTCGTAATCAGGATCTCCGCCCTCATTGGCCCTAGCAGCTCTGACGATGTTCGCCTCCTCCTGTGGTGGTGGTGTCATCCTCATCGCCTCCTCCTCCTCCTCCTGTTGGGACCCCCGCCAGAATGACTGGTTGGCCTGTCTAGCTTGTTCTTCAACGCTGATCATGTGCTTAGAAGGTCCAGACTCCTTGTTGCCCGACATGTTTGCACTACTCTATTTAAAAGAGGCAAAAAGTTAGCACAAATCTCGGCCGAAAAATTTGGCATGACCTGTGCTAATTTTTTGACCTAGGAGTGCCCATTTCTCCCGAAGTGAATCGACACTTCGGGAGAAATGGGCAACTCAAATGAAGAAATATATCCCTACAAGACAAAAGACCCCATCCCCCATGCATTGACCCCAATATCCATCATCCATCATCCACAATACATTTCAACAGCAGGTACCATCATCCCCATACAGCATGTATAACAGATATATATAACGAGCTCTAATTCTGGCATAACAGATATATATAACAGATATATATAACAGATATGTATAATAGATATATATAACAGATATGTATAACAGATATATATATATATATATATATAAGAGCTCTAATTCTGGCAAAAATGTGGTTCACCCTGCTTGTGCAATGTGCACACACAGACATGCTAACACACACATGGGCACACAGACACATGTACACAGACATGCAATGGGTGGATAATGGGCACACACACATGCACACACAGACATGCTAACCCAGCACTGTGCAATGCCTCCACATTTCCCACTCTGATACATGAGCATTGAAGTAGACAGAGGTTAAATAAAAAAAAGCTGTAGCTATTTAAACAGTAGATGTATCAAAGTATCTATTTAAACAGTAGCTGTTTAAAAAAGAGCTATTCAGAGGTAAACACCATGCTGGAAGTAGATGCTTGGTCTGACACATTGGTAACTATCTGTATCTTATTCATATCTGCATCTTCATTATGGCAAAGGAACAAGGGTCACAAAGCTGGGCCGCACCCCACAGATGAGCTGTCTGCACTGCTTTTGGTACACCGCTCGTAACAGACCCCGCAAAGAAAAGAGCCTGGACAGTCCATGCCTCCACAGGTCGAGCTTTGGCATCGGGGATCCTGGACCATGGCCCAGAGGTGTAATTTCGATCCTTTTCTTGACTTGGTTTGCATTTTCCAGCAAAACTTATGTATCTTTTCTTTCCCTCTCGAAAGTACGTTCCAGTCCAAATAGTACCAGTGTTATCTGTTAACTCAATCTCAAAGACTAGCAAATAACTTCTCTCATACTACTGCTGATTCCAGTCTTCTCTTTTTAAATATGTTTGAAATTTGTATGCATATAGTATGATGCACTATATGGTGCTAGCTAGCATCTCAATTTTTGAAACATTGACTTGAAAAAAGTCGCTGCATATAGTATGATGCACTATTTAAAGATTAATCTATTTTATTTGTGGAATCGTTACTAATAATTCTATTCACTTGACCTACTTTCCCAGCTCTCCTTTTAAACTATACCATATTAGTACTATATAATACAGTCCTTGTGTACCACATTATAGAAAGAAAACATGGGGAGATATTTAGTAGTTGCTCTTGTCAGACCAAGCATCTACTTAAAGATAGGAGTAAGATACAGATAGTTACCAATGTGTCAGACCAAGCATCTACTTAAAGATTTGTACTCTTGTCTGCAACTAGCAAGGAAAGTAATGCATTTAGGAATAAATGGGAGAGAAAGGGGAAGAGCATCAGAGGGGGGTGGGGGGTGGGGCGAACCGTGGGGGTTGGGGATGGGGGGTGGGGGGACGAACTTGCTGCGGTGGCTGACGACGATGAGGGTTGCGGGGTCCGGCGCGGCGGCTCCTCCTCCACGGGCTGCAGGGCTGCAGGGCGGCTCCTCCACGGGTTCGTCGGGCGGCTCCTCCTCCACTGGTTCGCCGGGCGGCGCGGGGGTGGCGGCTCCGGCAGCAAGGGCTAGCGCGGCGGTGGCGGATCTTGCAGCGAGGTCTAGGTCTAGGGCTAGCGCGTGGCGGTGACTGAATATGGGGAGAAGGGGAATGAAGGCCGGACCGTTTATTTCGCTAAGTCCACAGATTCTGTGGCGCATTTCGGCCTTCTGTGGCTCATATTGCCGAAATGCGCCACAGAACCTGTGGACTTAGTACAAGACGCGGCGCGCGTGGTAGTATGACAAGATCATACACTTGCCTTAGTGGTCTCTGCTGTTTGCTTGTGCCATTCTAAACCTAGGGCAGCCAGGCAGCCAGGTTCGAATCCTGGCTGTCTCACACTTTTTTATTTTTTTTAAAATATATTTTTAATTATAGATCTGTTTAAAAATAAAGCAAGAACATATTTTTAATTATAGATCTGTTTAATTATAGATCTATTTTTAATTATATATTTTTAAAAATAAAGCAAGAACATATACAAACATTCATATTTATTCAAAAAACTCTCTCCCCGAATATATACAATCATGTAATGTGTTTTTAATTATATATATGTCTAAAATAAAGCAAGAACATATACAAACATTCATATTTATTCAAAAAACTCTCTCTCTGAACATATACAATCGTGTGATGTGTCGAGCTAGTGTCTCTTCATAATCTTCTTGCCCTTTTTCGCCGTGGTTGAATACTTTAGCCCGTGCACTTTGAGATTTCTTCTTGTGAATGGACAATCTTTAGTAGGCAGTGTGGTCTTCCTTTTTTACTTTAGTAGTAGTAGGCATGTCGAAGTACTTGTCGAATTCCTCTTCGATCTTTGGGTCGCCGTTTTTGTCGAAGTTTTGCTCGTTGACAGCTCCTTCCATTCCGATGATGCTCCTCTTGCCCCTCCTAACTACAACACGGTTGGGCTTTGACGGGTCGGTAATAAAAAAGCATTGATCAACTTGGCTAGCGAGTACCCAAGGCTCATTTTTTGCGGAGGCGTTCTTCATTGATTTGGCATCTGGTATAACCATTGTGGTGAATTAGCGGCCTTCTTTTTCCACGTTCTTGGCCCATCTAACACGGAACATCGGTACGATCTCTCCACAGTAGTCGAGCTCCCATATCTCCTCGATCCTTCCGTAGAATCTTTCTATCACAGTAGTCTCTTCATCAGCAAAGGATAACATAGTTACTCCTGAGTTTTGATATTCACTATTCTTGTCCTTTTCCTCGGTGTAGAATCAGAACGCTTATGTCGTATGACCGATAGGTCCTTAGATTGTGCCCCGGCCCTGCGACAAGGAGAATATGAGTTTTGATCTAACGAGAAGGCGTCGTGGGGATTGTCCGGTTGCCTTTTCTTGAATCAACCTGAAGCTGGAGTTGTGCTCTCTAGTTACATCTCCTTCTTCCTCGGTGCCCCGGTCGACGTACTCGCCGATTAAGCTTTTGTGCTCTTCGACCCAAGGGCCGACCACTTCAATGTGTTGTAGCGACTCGGTGTGCCCTTTCAAAATTAGTGTGTCGACCATCAATGCCGACATGTAGTGAGCGGCAGCCCTCGCGGTGACCATATCCACTGAGCCTGCCGAGGTGCTTCTTTGTGAGTATTCCAACATCCTCGTTCTCGGTGGTTAGATAATTCTGGCAGAAGGAGATGCACTCGTAGATCAGAAAACCCTTGGCTATGCTTCCATCTGGACGAGACCTGTTGCAAACGAATCCTTTGATGACACCGTTTAGCCTTTCAAACGGCATCATGTTGTGCAAGAATGTCGGCCCGAGCTGGATGATGTCGTCCACGACATGTACAAGCAGATGCACCATGATGTCGAAGAATGCGGGCGGGAAGTAAATCTCAAGCTCGCATAGTATCATCACGATCTCTTCCTGTAGCCTATAGAGCTGCTTCACACCGATCGACTTCCTAGATATGACGTCGAAAAAGTTACAGAGGCCAAACAACGTCTCACGGACATGTTCGTCCATTATCCCACGGATCGCAACGGGGAGTATCTGCGTCATCAGCACGTGACAGTCGTGAGACTTCATACCGTTGAACCTCTTCTTCGCCACATCCAGATATCTGCTTATCTTCCCCGAGTAACTGTGAGGAACTTTCACTCCTAAGAGGCACCTGAAAAACTGCTCGAGCTCCTCCAGACTCAGAGTGAAGCAGGCAGCGCGAAGCACCACCTTATTCTTCTTAACTCTTTTACGGCGACCTTGAGTCCCTTCCGTCTGATCATCATCATCACTATCAGGGTACTGAAGATCTTTCTTTATGCCAAGCAATTTAAGGTCCTTTCTTGCTTTCGTCCCATCCTTGGTCCTCTCCGGCATGTTCAGTAGAGTGCCAAGCAGACTCTCGGTAACGTTCTTCATGATGTGCATTACAAAGAGGCTATGCGGAGTGTGAAGGACCTTCCAATACGGCAGGTCCCAGAAAACAGACCTTGCTTTCCATACACCCAGCAACGGCTTTGTCCTTGGTCGTTTTTTTCCAGGCGCAGGGCAATCTACCCAATTATTCAAAAGCTCCTCGATTTCTTCGCCGCTCCTCAGACGCGGGGCTCTTTCGAGCTCGTCCTTACCATTGAACATGTCACCACGTTTTCTCCATGGGTGATCCATGCGGAGCCACTTTTGAGTACCTTGGAACACGGTTTTCGAAGACCTGAGATCCCTTGGTAGCTGGAGATGGGGTGTCTCATCTATGCACTTGACGCATGCATTGTGTCTGTGGTTCACCTGAGCCGATACATATGCGTAACTAGGATAGTCTTGCACGGTCGTGAGCAACACGACTCTCAGATGGAAATATTCTTTAGAGTAGGCATCCCACGTACGGGCTGGCGTCTCCCACAAGCTGGCTAACTCCTCTCTCAATAGCCCGAGATACAGATGCATATCGTGTTGGATATATGCCCAAGAGGCAATAATAAAAGTGGTTGTTATTATATCTTTGTGTTTATGATGAATGTTTACCTCCCATGCTATAATTGTATTATAAGGAAACACTGATACATGTGTGTTTTGTAAACATAAAAGAGTCCCTAGTAAGCCTCTTGTGGAACTAGCTTGTTGATTAATTGATGATCATGGTTTCCTGATCATGGACATTGGATGTCATTAATAACAAGGTTATATCATTAGGAGAATGATGTGATGGACACACACCCATAGTAAGCATAGCATAAGATCAAGTCATTAAGTTCGTATTGCTATAAGCTTTCAAATGCATAGTAACCTAATCCTTCGACCATGAGGTTATGTTAATCACCATCACCGGATGGGTACTTTGATGACATCAAACACCGCTCGTGAATCGGGTGGTTATAAAGGTGTCATTGGGTATTCTGAAAGTATGTGTTGAAGCGCATGGACCAAGATTGGGATTTGTCCATCCATATGACGGATAGATATGCTCTGGGCCCTCTCGGTGGAATGTCATCTAGTTAGCTTGCAAGCATGTGACTAGGTCACAAGGGATGACATAACATGGAACGAGTAAAGAGTACTTATCAGTAACGAGGTAGAACTAGGTATGGAGATACCGACGATCAAACCTCGGATAAGTAGAATATCGCGTGACAAAGGGAATTGGTTTCGTATGTTAATGGTTCTATCGATCACGAAGTCATCATTGAGTATGTGGGAGCCATTATGGATCTCAGATCCCTGATGGTTATTGATCGGAGAGGTGTCTTCATCATGTTCATATTCACGAACCATAGGGTGACACACTTAAGGTTCAAAGTTGTTTTAAGTAGATATGGAATATGCGTTGGAGACCGAATGTTGTTCGGAGTCTCGGATTGGATCCGGGACATCACGAGGAGATCCGGAATTGTCCGGAGAATGAGATTCATATATTGGGGATCATTTTCTAAGTTAGGAAATGTTCCAGAGTATTTGTATGGGGATTCTAGAAGGTTTCGGAATGTTCCGGAAGGTTCTAGGAGATTTCTTGGAGTTTGCTTGAAAACCAAGAAAGGATCAAGGAGTCCTTGTGGGGCAAGACAAGGAGTCGTGGGGAGGAGGACTCTCCCTCCCAATCCGCCGTCAAGGAAGGAGGGAGTCCTACTAGGACTCCCTCCCATGGCGCCCTCCTTTAAATAGAGGGGTGGGGCGCCACCCCTGCCCTCTCCACTCCAAGCCCTAGCCGCCTCTCTCCTCCTTCCTCTCGCCAGCTTAGGCGAAGCCCTGCAGAATTCTCTACTCCACCACCACCACCACCACACCGTCATGCTGCTGGGATTCCGTGGAGAAGATCTACTACCTCCGCTGCTCACTGGAACAGGGAGAGGAAGGTCTGCTTCGACTCCGCACGTGTGACCGACTGCGGAAGCGCTGCCAGAACGCGGCACCGGAAGGATCGCCCACACGATCTTGAGATCGGCAAGTGATCGACTACATCAACCCCGAGATCCAAACTCGTAACGCTTTCGGATCTACGAGGGTTAGTACAGATCTATCTCGTTGCACATGTCTAATAGATTAGATCTTGGCTTTTATCTAGATTAGATCTGGGTTTTGTTCGTTCTTGCGGTAGAATTTTTTGTTTTCCATGCTACGAACCCATCAGTGGTATCAGAGCCAGGTTTATGTGTAGATCTGTTGCACGAGTAGAACACAATGGTTTTATGGGCGTTGGTGCTCGTGTCGTCTTTTGCTTTGTGTACTTTGCATCTTGCGGTATGGTGGGATGAAGCGGCTCGGGCTAACCTTACATGTCATCGCACATGAGACTTGCTCCACGCTTGACTGTAACTTGCTTTGCACAAGTGGCTTTGCGGGTGTCTGTCTCTCCCACCATAGTATAGATCCAATCTACACTTTGCACTCGATAGCACTTGTATCAATGTTGTGGTTCAGTTTTGTAGGTAAGATCCGTTCTTATTCGAAAGCCCCAAACCACGTAAAACATGCAAAGAAAATTAGAGGCGTCTAACTTGTTTTTGCAGGGGTTTTGTGATGTGATATGGCCATCTTGTGATTGTGATTATATTTGATGTATGCAATGATCCTTGTTGTAATATGGCAACCGGCAGGAGCCTAATGGTTGTCTTTAATTCTGTTAAGACCTGCGTGTCTATTCATCTTGTAATAGCTTTATTCCAAGTAGTTGTAATAGTTGCTAGTGATGATGGACAACCATGAAGGCTTAAGCGACCTTGACGCAATGCTGGTGATGATGGAGATCATGTCCGTGCTTTGGAGATGGAGATCAAAGGCATAAGAAGAAAGGGCCATATCATATCACACTAATTATGAAATGCCTGTGATGTTAATCCTTTATGCATCTTGTATTGCTTAGATCGTGTAGCATTATAAGATGATCCTCTCACTAAATTTCAAGTAATAAAGTGTTCATCCTTAGTTGGCACTGCTAAGACTCGTCTCGAAGCATCTTGTGATGATCGGATGTGATAGATTCTACGTGTGCATACAACGGGTGCAAGCCAGATTTGCACATGCGGAAACTAAGGTTAATCTTGACGAGCCTAGCATATACAGACATGGTCTCGGAACACGGAATACCGAAAGGTAGAGCATGAATCATATGAGTGATATGATGAACATGAAGATTGTTCACGATGAAACTACATCTTCTCTCGTGAAGATCGGACTTGGTGTAGTGGACTTGGTCGTGTAATCACTAAGACAATGTGAGGGATGTTGTTTTGAGTGGGAGTTCACCTAGTTAATTTAAGAATTAAAATTGAACTCAATTTATCATAAACTTAGTCTAAACTACTTGCAAATTTGTTGTAGATTATGGCGAACCTCTCCATCAATTTCAATGCGTTCCTAGAGAAAGAAAAGCTTAAGAACAATGGAAGCAACTTCATGGACTGGCTCGTGGTGCGAAGATTGTCCTCGGGGATGGTCGATGACCTATGCAAGCACCGCTTAGGTGACCCACATGCAGATGATGCCACCGATGGCGAAAGAATGTTTACGCCACTCGGAAAATCATTACTCCACAGTTCGATGTGCCATCACATGACGGTTTAGAAACAGAGCTCCAGAAGCGTTTTGAGCACCACGACCCGTTCGAGATCATTAAGGAGCTCAAGCTCATTTTTGAGACTCACGCGGCCGTGGAGAGCTATGAGGCCTCCGAAAAGTTCTTTAACTGTAAGATGTAAGAGGGAAGCTCCATTAGCGAGCACGTGCTCACCATGTCTGGGCATGCAAACAAGCTCCAAGAGTTGGGGATAACGATTCCTAATGAGTTAGGGATTCACCGTGTCCTCCAATCACTGCCACCGAGTTATAAGAACTTTGTGATGAACTACAATATGCACTGCATGAACAAGACGTTGCCTGAACTATCGTCCATGCTGAAAACTGCTGAAGTGGAGATCAAGAAGGAGCACCAAGTGTTGATGGTCAATAAGACCACCAATTTCAAGAAACAGGGCAAGCCTAAGAAAAAAGGCAACTTCAAGAAGGACGGCAAGAAAGTTGCCGCACCTGCTAAGAAGCCCAAGGCTGTTCCTAAACCTAAAACTGAATGCTTCTACTGCAAGGGTGCTGGTCACTGGAAGCGTAACTGCCCCAAGTACCTGGCGGATCTGAAGAACGGCAACATCAAGAAGATTAAGTTTCTGCGTTCTGACCACGGAGGTGAATATCTAAGTTATGAGTTTGGCATGCATTTAAAGAAATGTGGAATACTTTCGTAGTTGACACCGCCGGGAACACCACAGCGTAATGGTGTGTCCAAACGTCGTAATCGAACTCTCTTAGACATGGTTCGGTCTATGATGTCTCTTACAGATTTACCGCTATCGTTTTGGGGCTATGCATTAGAGACAGCCGCATTCACTTTAAATAGGGCACCATCTAAATCCATTGAAACAACACCGTACGAATTATGGTTTGGTAAGAAACCTAAGTTGTTGTTCCTTAAAGTTTGGGGTTGCGAAGCGTATGTAAAGAAGTTACAACCTGATAAGCTTGAACCCAAAGCGGAGAAATGCGTCTTCATAGGATACCCTAAAGAAACAATTGGGTATACCTTCTATCATAGATCCGAAGGCAAAGTTTTCGTTGACAAGAATGGATCCTTTCTTGAGAAGGAGTTTCTCTCGAAAGAAGTGACTGGAAGGAAAGTAGAACTCGACAAGGTTATTGAACCTTCTCTCGAAGTTGAGAGTAGCGCAGCACCGGAAGATGTTTTTGTGCCGCCTGCACCAATTGGAGAGGAAGCTAATGATGGTGATCATGAAACTTCGAACGAAGTTACTGCAGAACCTCGCAGGTCAACGAGGGTTCGTACCACTCCTGATTGGTATGACTCTGCCTTGAACGTCATGTTGGTGGACAACACTGATGACCCTGCGACGTATGAAGAAGCTATGGTGAGCCCAGATTCTTACAAATGGCTAGAAGCCATGAAATCCGAAATGGGATCCATGTACGAAAACCAAGTATGGACTCTGGTGACTTACCGGATGGCCGTAAGGCTGTCGAGAACAAATGGATTTTCAAAAGAAAAACCGATGCTGATGGTAATGTTACCGTCTATAAAGCTCGACTTGTCGTGAAAGGGTTCTGACAAATTCAAGGAGTTGACTACAATGAGACTTTCTCACCAGTAGCGAAGCTAAAGTCTATGAGGATTTTGTTAGCAATCGCTGCATATTTCGATTATGAAATTTGGCAGATGGATGTCGAAACGACGTTCCTTAATGGTGACATTGAGGAAGAGTTGTATATGGTACAACCCAAGGGTTTTGTCGATCCTAGTGATGCTGACAAGGTATGCAAACTTCAGTGCTCCATTTATGGACTAAAGCAAGCATCCCAGAGTTGGAATCAATGTTTTGATAAAGTAATCAAAAACTTTGGATTTATACAAACTTATGGAGAAGCTTGTATTTACAAGAAAGTGAGTGGGAGCTCTGTAGCATTCCTAGTACTATATGTAGATGACATATTGTTGATTGGGAATGATATAGAACTTCTTAATAGCATCAAAACCTATTTGAATAATAGTTTTTCAATGAAGGATCTTGGCGGAGCGGCATATATTCTAGGCATCAAGATTTATAGAGATAGATCAAGACGCCTAATAGCGCTTTCACAAAGTACATACCTAGACAAAGTTCTAAAGAAGTTTAGAATGGAAGAGAGCAAGAAGGGGTGCGTGCCCATGTTGTCAGGTAAGACCTTGAGTAAAACTCAAAGTCCGGCTACGGCAGAAGATAGAGAAAAGATGAATAATATTCCCTATGCCGCGGCCATAGGTTCTATCATGTATGCCATGCTGTGTACAAGACCGGATATAGCACATGCTGTTAGTTTGACTAGCAGATATCAAAGTGATCCTGGAATGGAGCACTGGACAGCGGTCAAGAATATCCTAAAGTACCTGAATAGGACTAAGGATATGGTTCTTTCTTATGGAGGTGATGAACAGCTTGTTGTAAACGGTTACACTGATGCTATTTGGAACACCAATCCAAATGACTCGAAGTCACAATCTGGATACGTATTTATTTTGAATGGTGCTGCAGTGAGCTGGAGGAGTGCCAAGCAAAGCGTTGTGGCGAAATCTTCAACTGAATCGGAATACATAGTTGCTTCAGAGGCTGCACAAGAAGCCATATGGATGAAGGAGTTCATTACTGAACTTGGCGTGGTTCCCAGTGCGTTGGACCCGATGACCATCTACTGTGACAACACAGGTGCCATAGCTAATGCATAGGAGCCAAGGTCACATAGCAAGCTGAAGCACATCAAGCTGTGTTTCCATGCTATTCGCGAGTATGTCCAAGATGGTGACATAAAGATTTGCAAAGTACACACTGATCTGAATGTGGCAGATCCGTTGACTAAACCTCTCCCTAGAGCAAAGCATGACCAACACCAGAACGCCATGGGTGTTAGGTATATTACCATGTAATCTAGATTATTGACTCTAGTGCAAGTGGGAGACTGTTGGAGATATGCCCAAGAGGCAATAATAAAAGTGGTTATTATTATATCTTTGTGTTTATGATGAATGTTTACATCCCATGCTATAATTGTATTATAAGGAAACACTGATACATGTGTGTTTTGTAAACATAAAAGAGTCCCTAGTAAGCCTCTTGTGGAACTAGCTTGTTGATTAATTGATGATCATGGTTTCCTGATCATGGACATTGGATGTCATTAATAACAAGGTTATATCATTAGGAGAATGATGTGATGGACACACACCCATAGTAAGCGTAGCATAAGATCAAGTCATTAAGTTCGTATTGCTATAAGCTTTCAAATGCATAGTAACCTAATCCTTCGACCATGAGGTTATGTTAATCACCATCACCGGATGGGTACTTTGATGACATCAAACACCGCTCCGTAACTGGGTGGTTATAAAGGTGTCATTGGGTATTCTGAAAGTATGTGTTGAAGCGCATGGACCAAGATTGGGATTTGTCCATCCATATGACGGATAGATATGCTCTGGGCCCTCTCGGTGGAATGTCATCTAGTTAGCTTGCAAGCATGTGACTAGGTCACAAGGGATGACATAACATGGAACGAGTAAAGAGTACTTATCAGTAACGAGGTAGAACTAGGTATGGAGATACCGACGATAAAACCTCGGATAAGTAGAATATCACGTGACAAAGGGAATTGGTTTCGTATGTTAATGGTTCTATCGATCACGAAGTTATCGTTGAGTATGTGGGAGCCATTATGGATCTCCAGATCTCGCTGATGGTTATTGATCGGAGAGGTGTCTTCATCATGTCTGCATATTCACGAACCGTAGGGTGACACACTTAAGGTTCGAAGTTGTTTTAAGTAGATATGGAATATGCGTTGGAGACCGAATGTTGTTCGGAGTCTCGAATTGGACCCGGGACATCACGAGGAGAATCGGAATTATCCGGAGAATGAGATTCATATATTGGGGATCATTTTCTAAGTTAGGAAATGTTCCGGAGTATTTGTATGGGGATTCTAGAAGGTTTCGGAATGTTCCGGAAGGTTCTAGGAGATTTCTTGGAGTTTGCTTGAAAACCAAGAAAGGATCAAGGAGTCCTTGTGGGGCAAGACAAGGAGTCGTGGGGAGGAGGACTCCTCCCCCCTCCCAATCCGTCGGCCAAGGAAGGGAGGGGAGTCCTACTAGGACTCCCCCTCCCATGGCGCCTCCCTCCTTTAAATAGAGGGTTGGGGGCTCCACCCCCTTGCCCTCTCCACTCCAAGCCCTAGCCGCCTCTCCTCCTCCTTCCCTCTCGCCAGCTTAGGCGAAGCCTCAGAATTCTCTAATCCACCACCACCACCACACCGTCAGGTCGCTGGGATTCCGTGGAGAAGATCTACTACCTCCACGTCTGAACGGGAGAGGAAGGTCTGCCGACTCGCATGTGTGACCGATCATGAAGCATTGCGAACGCTGGCGCGGAAGGATCGCCCACATGATCTTGAGATCGGCAAGTGATCGACTACATCAACCCCGAGATCCAATCTCGTAATGCTTTCGGATCTACGAGGGTTAGTATAGATCTATCTCGTTGCACATGTCTAATAGATTAGATCTTGGCTTTTATCTAGATTAGATCTGGGTTTTGTTCGTTCTTGTGGTAGAAATTTTTTGTTTTCCATGCTACGAACCCATCATATCGATACCTGGTTGTTTCGGCCCCTGAATAATAATGCTCATGTGTACATACCTTTGCTTCGTGCATAGCCACGGGGGAGGTTGTATGGCCATACAAACACGGGCCAAGTGCTATGCGTGCTACTCTGGTTTCCAAAAGGATTGAGTCCATCGGTGCTCATACCTAGCCTGACGTTCCTTGCATCGCCCCCGAACTCTTCGAACTTGATGTCTAATGCATTCCACTGGCTAGCGCCTGAAGGGTGTGTCAGGATCTTGCCCTTCTCTGGATCATCTTCGGGTTTTTCTCTTTCCGCGTGCCATTGCATGAGCTTTGTTTCCTTAGGATCTACGAAATATCGCTGCAGACGAGGGGTGATAGGAAAGTACCATACCACTTTTCGAGGAACTTTCTTGTTCCCTCTCTTGTACCGTCTTGGCCACACACCGAACATGTGGTTCTATCCGCGTACTCGTTCCGATAAAGTGCGCAATCATTGATGCATGCGTGGTATTTAATGTGTGGTAGGTCGAGAGGGCACACGATTTTCTTGGCCTTCTCGATACTTGTTGGAAATGTGTTCCCCTTAGGAAGTCGGTCGTGCCAGTATTCCATGTTCGCGTTGAAGCTCACATCGGTCCATTTGTGTTCGGCCTTCATCTCTAGATCCTTGAGCGTTACACTCAAACGTGTATCCTCGGGGCAACACCCAGGATACAATGGAGTCATCCCGTCTACCTCCATTTGGGCCAGCTTGGCTTTCTCTCTGGCTGCAGCTTTCTTGTTGCTCGTCTCCTTGAGGAGCAGTTCTTGAACATGAGGGTCCTGCAAGACCGAAGTTCGCAGCGTCTGTGTGTTCGCGTCTTCTCCTTCTTCATGATCATGATCATGCCCATCGCCATCTCCTTCTCCATGCTGATCATGCCCCCCGGCATCTCCTTCATCATGATGATCATGCCCGCTGGCATCTCCTTCGTCATGATGATCATGCCCGGTAGACTCTTCGTCTTCTCGCCCGCCCACGTCTTCGTGACCACCACCATGTCCTGCCGGCGCCTCATCGAGGTCGCGCATGAAACCGCTACCGAAAGGTGTGACCCTCCAATTGTCCAGATTCAGGGTCGATCCAACGCTGCAGTTTGCATGTTCGACATGGACATCTTATCATGGTCTTATTGTTCAGAATCATGTCCTCCTTCGCGCCTTTCTTGTACCTAGCAATTCGACCTTCACTCATCGTGAGGACCATGGTTTCCTGAGCGGTCAAAACAGAGAGTATAGGTGAGAACCACACCATATGAACACACACATGCATGCATGCTAGCCGGAAAAAAATTGGCATGACCTTTCCTAAAATTAGGACACATAGGTAGTGCAAAAATTTGCCGAAATGGAAATGAATCAACATTTCGGCAAACATCCATGCAACCACACCGGCCGGGCCCGACAACAACAAGCAACCAACAAAAAACTTCCTCCCATTGCAAACATTCATGCACCACACAAGCATCGTCTCACCATGGATCGCACACACACACACCGCCCGCGCGACAAGCTTCACCTACATGTTCATGGCCAAGTACTCACCTAGTAGACACAATAATAGCGAGACGAGACCGCGCGATGAGAGAGTGTGGACAAATAGATCTACAATGCAAGTTGGTGGAGAGGAAATTAGTAAACAAATAGAGATGTGAGAGAAAAATAAGGAACTTTTAGATCTAGAAGTTGGAGCGAAGCTTCCACTTACCAATATATGGATTAAAGTAGGTTTAGTTACAAGAAAATGGAGAAACTATGGGCAAGATGGGGTGTGAGGGAGGAGGAAGACGAGTTGGGAGGAGGTAGAGATGTGAAATGGGTGGTGGTGGATAGATAGATAAGAAAGCTAGCTTTTGTCACCTTTTTAACATGGATTCAGACGCCCTCATCTGGGCGCATATGGAGAAATGCGCCACAGGATGCTAAAACTTCTGTGGCACATAAGTCCATATGCCATGTAAGTGGGTGAATTAGATTCTGTATGGGGCCCACCTCCAGTTACATGGGCGCATGTTGGGATATGCGCCAGCAGTGAAACACATCTGTGGCGCATATAACATGCGCCATGTAGAACTTGGGTGAATTAGATTCCGTGGTGGGGCCCCCTCCATGTTACGTGGCGCATGAGAAAATATGCGCCACAGTGGCAACTTCGTGGCGATATCTCGTAATGCGCCACGAACTGGATCAACCACCCCGATGGCGGGTCCCACCAATCTTCTGTGGCGCATACTCTAGAGAATGCGCCACAGAACTTCCAATCTTCTATGTCGCATGCTTTCTCGTGCGCCACTGATGTTTTCCTGTGGCGCATGGTTTCGCATATGCGCCACTGAACATCTTGTCTATCTATAGGTTGTTTCCTAGTAGTGTTATCTAAAACTTTTGGGTTATCTCCTAATAAGTACTTTTCTTTAACGCCTTTAAGTTAGGCATGATAGTTTGAGAAGATGCTCACATAAGAAATATGAACTGAAGTAAAAGAGAGCATCAAGAAGCAAATTCAAAACACATTTAAGTCTAACCCACTTCCTATGCATAGGAATCTTGTATGCAAATAAATTCGCAAAGAACAAAGTGACATGCATAGGAAGATAAAACAAGAGTAACTTCAAAACTTTTAGCATATAGAGAGGTGTTTCAATACCACGAAAACTTCTACAACCATATTTTCCTCTCTCATAATAATTTTCAGTAGCCTCATGAATAAACTCAACAATATAACTATCACATAAAGCATGTTTTTCATGTTCTACAAAAACATAATTTTTATCAAGCTCAAAGATAGTGGGATTAAAAGCTTCAAACCCACTTTTGACAATTCTATAACACGATGAATGATCATTCAATATAGGCCCATCGTCTAGAGCTTTATCATAAACAATTTCTAAGCAAAACTCTTTAGTACCATGCATCTCGAAGTTAGGCACAAATAAAGGATTATCACAGATAACATGAGCATAACATTCATCCTCCTTTGGTAAGCATGGGGGACAATCAAATAATGTAAGGGATAAAGAGTTACTCTCATTAGAAGGTAGGCATGGGTAGCTAATCCATTCTTCCTCCTTTTGTTCATCACTCTCCTCCTCTTTTTCATCTAATGAGCTTTCAGGTTCATCAATTCCTTCTTCCATAAGATCCTACAGGGCATTAGTCTCTTTCATTTGTGGAGAGAATATATTAATATATTCAAGAATATAGCCATTTTCTTCCTTGTAATTATCAAAGCAAAATTTAAGTATATCATAAACCTCATATTCATAAGGTGAATTATCAATATTTTCAAGCAAACTAGCAAGTTCAAATGCACCCTTCCAAGCAATAAATTCCTCAATTTGTTCACATCATAAAAATCATAATTTCCCTTAACATAAGAAGATATGGTAACATCATCATTATACTCACATTGAAAAGGGAGGTGTTTGTACCTCCTGCAGCAACAAGATTTATCAAAGCAATAAGTAACATTATAAGTAGAGCACACGTTTATAGCAATGGTATACAATTTATTAATTTGTTCCCATAAGTGTTTCCCTTTTTGTGACAAGCGATGTTCCTTATAATAATATTTTTGTTCTTCCGTGAACCCACCTTGCCAATAAGATTCAGTTTTAAAGAAACCAACCATTGATAGAAAGCATGATAAAGCAAGACAATAACAGACCAACGAAAATACCAACTAGAGTAGGAACTATTTTTTTTGTATTTTTGATAAAGAAACAAGCAAACAAGGCAGAAATAAACTAAGCTTGAACAATAGTGATTCCAAGTGAACTTGATAATAAAGCTATTCTCCCCGGCAATGGCACCAGAAAATAGTCTTGATGACCCACAAGTATAGGGGGTGTATCACAGTATTTTCGAGGAAAGTGAAACCTAATTTATTGATTCGACACAAGGGGAGCCAAAGGATATTTATAAGCCTTAACAACTGAGTTGTCAATTCAGCTGCACCTGTAAACAATCTTGCTCACAGCAGTTGATCGGTAGCAACAGTTTTGTAGTAGGAATTGTAAAGTAGCAGCAGCATTAAAGTAAAGACAGCAGTAACAATAGCAGTAAACAGTAGGATTTGAGTACGGTAGGCATAGGGATGGATGGACGGGCGTTGCATGGACAAGACAATTCACATGGCAATCAGAACATAGGGCAATTGCAGATAAATAAGATAAAGCATCCAAGTACTAGATAATCCTAGGCATGTGTTCCATAAATAGTCATACGTGCTCGCAATGAGAACTTGCACAACATCTTTTGTCCTGCCAGCCCGTTTGCAGCGGGGCCTCAAGGGAACTATTGGCAATTAAGGTGCTCCTTTTAATAGAGCACCGGAGCAAAGCATTAACACTCTGTGAACACATGTGATCCTCACATCAAAGCCATTCCCTCCGGTTATCCCGATTTACATCACCGGGGCCATTGGTTCCGGACAACAACGTGTGTATACAACTTGTAGGTAAGACCAAAAACAATACTATCATAATGAATCAATAACATGTTCAGATATGAAATCATGGCACTCGGGTCCTAGTGATAAGAATTAAGCATAACAAGTCGCAACAAAGTCATAAAGCACTAATAGAAGATACTAGGCACCATGCCCTACCAATATGATACCATTACATGAACGATCTCATCCAATCCCTACCATCCCCATAGCCTACAGCGGGGGATTACTCACTCATAGATGGGGGAAACATGGATGGTCGATGGAGAAGCGATGGTGATGATGATGGCGATGATCTCCTCCAATTCCCCGTCCCGGCAGGGTGCCAGAACGGAGTTTCTGGTGTTGTTTCGTGGAATCTGGTGGTGACGACGGAGCGGAACTCTTTCTGGAAAAACGTCGAACCCCCAGAGTTTTTAGGTCAGAAGTCATCTTATAGGCCAAGAGGGAGACCGAGGGGGTGTGCAGGCGGCAGACCACCCTGGCGCGCCGTGCCCAGCCCACGTGGCCAGGTGGTGTGGCTGGGCTCCAGCCCCACTCCGTCTCATATTCTGGCTCCGGGAGTCTTCTGGTGAAATAGGATTTTTGGCTTTTGTCCCGTCCAATTCCGAGAATATTCATTTTCTGACTTTCCTGGAACCAAAAACAGCAGAAAATGGGTAATCGTGGCTCTTGTTAATAGGTTAGTCCAAGAAATCATATGAAAAGTACTCCAAAATATGGACAAAACACAAGAAAGTAGATAAAACCAAGCATGGAACATCAAAAATTATAGATACATTTGCAATATACCAGTCCTTGCTGTAATTGTTTAGGCCCTTGTTGCTTTTATTTTTTCCTGTCAGGGGCCTGACTGTAAGTTGTACCCACCGCTTCTGGAATGAACTGCAGCTCTCGGGGTCCTTCGCGACTCCTACCCTGTTAAAAAAAGACAGTGTATTAGGCTTGTTATGCAGGCATGCCATAGAACTTTTGTGCGTGTTGTTTGCTCTAATTTGGCCATATTTCTCGGCTTCAATAGGTCATCAATACATGTCCCGTTAAAAGAACTAAAAAACGCCCGCGTCACTCCAGGGGGCGGCTCAGGCGAACCCTAAATCGCCGCCGCCCCTAGCCCCCACCCGTCCTCAATCCCCCGCCGCCGCCGGAGGATGACGCCGGGCTAAGACCTAGCGGCAAATGGCGGCGGCGGGATCTCGTCTTCTCGCTCGACATGCGGTGGCAGGGGCTTCCTCCTTCTGGCACTGTGAGACCTTCGGCCGGTGTAGCGTGGCGGCCTTGGACGTGGCGGCACTTCCGGCGGAGTCTGGACACCGGGGCGGCGGACCCGGGTTTTCCTTCGGTGATGGCGGCGGCCAGATCTGCGGGCCCAGGCCCTGCTGCGATCGGTCCCGACCTGGAGCCCTTTTTCGACGGTGGTCAGCTCCCCCTCTTCTATGGCGTTTGGTGACGCCCTTGGTGCTCGGTGGCCGGTGGCTGGGTGCAGCTCGGCTCCTCACCTTCGCGTGGTGCGGGTGGTGATGGCGGTGCTCACGGGGCTCTGCGATCAGAGGTTGGGGGACGACGGTGGTGCTGCTGCGGCACAGGTGTGTTGGCCGCCTTGGAGTGCTGATGGTGGCTGTGGTCGACGGTGGTTTCGAGTGGCCACAGGGGTGATGCCTGTGGTGGTCGACGGTGGAGGCTGCGCCTGGGCTGACCCTGGTGCTGGGGCGGCCGGTGCTGGTCGTGGCCCTGGGCGCGTAGTCGGATGGCTCATCGTGGCGGCGCGGGCTCGTTCGGGGTTCGACCTAGACCTCCAAGGAGATGTTCGGTGGCGGCGATCTTCTGTCCCTTTCACGGTGGCGGCTGCCCAGGTTCGCTCTGGTTGTTTTTCGACAACTATCTCGCGGGCAGTGGTGATGATCCGGACGACGGCTTTCATCGCAGCGACAGGGAGTCTAGGCGTGGCGGCGGGAGTGGATGTTTGTTGATCGTTAGGAACTTGGGGTAAGAGGGGAGGTGTGGTGGTTTATGCCGGTCCTTGTTGGGTGGGCGTGAGGTTTGGGACTCTTCGCTGGGCGAAAGCCTTGTCCTGGCGGCTGGCTGGGACCGACGACGATGACGCCCGTGGGCGCCACATGCTTCTTGAAGTCGTCGTCGTTGCGGGTGTTTTCATGCTCTTCCGCCTGGGCTCTCCGGGGGAAACCCCAGATCCCTCGCGGGATCGGGCGTGGGCGACTCTCTGGTGTCGCTTTGCCTCTTGGGGCCTCGCTTTGGACGTCCACCGGACAAAGGGACATGTGGACTGTTTTGGTGGCTGGCGGAGCGGGTTCGGCTTCGGCCTGGCGGGGCGTGGCCCTAGGGCCGGCGTGGTAGTTTGGAGTGGTAGCTCCGGTCTTACGCATCCGCCTGTTGCATTGAGGTGTGGTGTCGACCTGCTTGGTCGTCGACCCGTTTGGAGCGCAGCCTCGGGGTTGGCGTGTGGTGTTGTGTTGTAATAGTTTTTCGGCCAGTTTTTCCTTATAAACGGGCCAACTCTTTTCTTCTATATCAATGAAAGGCAAAGTTTTTGCCTCGTTTAAAAAAAAATCTCGGTTTCCCCTTCTCTCTTTCTAGGCTATGTATTGGATGCATTTTTTTTGGGATGGCCGGTTTATTCTTCTTGTGATGCTAAATGAGAGACGCATTATAGCATAGAGAAGAAACATGCGGAGAAACTTCTAATGTCCATACACAATAAAATATTAGAATATAGAGGGACAATTGGTTGCCTAGAAATTTTGCTCTAAAACCGCATCCAGGCAAAACAAAGGATAGGATCAACTCACGTTAAACACCAACGCTGCTATACGTACGACAAAACTTGTCCGATTTTCCTACGACGATTCAAACGAACCATCCATTCACACTCGTCCCATGCATGACCAGCATGACCAGCATTGGATGTGTTGTAGTACAGAAATCGTACCCCATAAATCGTACGCATAGTAGTTTCGCGTTAAACACCTGCCCCCTGGCGATCGTCGAGGCGACGTGTGTGCCGTGGCCACTGAGGTCCCTTGCTGACATGTAGTTTCGTTGGAGCACTTCATCACTGACATCACCGTTATACCACCGGGCACCGATAATGTTCCTATTGCAGCTCGTGACCGGGGGCGGATCTAGGATTTGAGCCCGGGGGAGACAATAGTGACTATAAATATAAGCAATACAACACTATACAAAATCCGAAATACATGCTGCATTGACATCCAATAGTAACAACATGTCTTTTGTACTTAAAAGTTGCATTTTTCTTTTTCTTTGTGTAATATTTGTGACTACCAGCGCCATCCAACGAGTCTATGATCTCATCGATGGTTAAATTTTCAGCTAATTTCTTTATAATACTGACAATTATACAAAGTCTGAGGCTCTGAGAACATTAAAAGGTAAATCATACAATATTTGGGTGCTCAATTTAACACCTATCCTCTTATGTAACTCTAGAGTGTACACAAATGTATAATCTCTAATCGATCCAATTAACATGTTGACTAATAGTTGCAAATTCTATTGCAATTTACTCCCTCCGTTTTAAAATATAAGATGTTTTAGCTTTGTGAATGGAGTGTATCTAGATACCTTTTAGTGTATAGGTTCACTCTAAACCTAGATGAATCTACACACTAAAAAGGATCTAGATACATTGTATTCATAAAGCTAAAACATCTTATAATTTAAAACGGAGGGAGTACTATCTAATAATAGCTTAGGTTTATGTGTGAGATGCTCCGCGAGGTGTAAGAGGTCTGGCGGTTTGAAACAATGGTCATCACCGATATCGGAGTAGCGGTCGGCAGTCGTGTCATCTCGGTTTTTGACAGGCAACGAAGCATCAGAGGCTCTGAGAAGTGGCGACCTGCTTTGTCCTGGGCAAGGGCGAGGTCCGCGCAATCTTGGTAAATCGATATCTCGTTGGTCATGGTCATAACTTTTTTTGAGGCAAAGGTCATAGCATCAGGTGTGCGTGCGACCAGGCAACGAGGCGTGAGGATCTGTCTAATTTGTTTATGCCTAGGTGTCAATGATATTAACCATTTGTAGGCTCTCATCATGGATTTGGCCCGTTCAACAATTAAGCATCCATATAACTATATGTATTTTAAGCTAATTGGCCAGACATTAACTAGAATTAGTTAAAACTACACCTTTCCCAGGATTCGGCAGAGGTCCGAACAGTTAATCGGTTCCCATTGTTTGCACCATCCCTCTTGCGCCCCTGAACGACGCGGTTGTCCACGGGTGCCTCCGACCCAGTTTTGTGAGCCTCCGCGTCATCCTCTATGGCGAAGTATTTGGTGTTGATGATAGGGTTGCCGTTGGAGTCGCGTGGTTCCGAAGTTTCTCCGTCCGTTGCTGCTTCTATGATCACGCACACCTGGTGGTGCGTCATGTATGGGCTGCTGTTGCAGCTATCAGAGGTGTAAGAGACATAGTCATGAAGACAGGTGAAATCTAACAAGTCTGTGTCTGGGTACTATTCGACACTCTTGATTGCGTAGTCGATATGGTCGTTGAGTTTGCGATTCATTATGGCTCGGGTCTGTGGTGTGGAGTGCTGGAGCCGGTGTCAGCTCGTTGTCGGAACCGAAGGAGACTCTACCGCTTAGATCGGAGAGATCCTCCCGATCCGCGACGTAGTCGCGATTTTTTGTTGGGACAAGATTGCCCCTCCAGTAGAGCCGACAGAAGATGCTGGTGTTGTGGTTGGTGTTGTGAATGGTACCGACGGACCCGAATAAATTGGATCCGAGAGGCATAAATATATCGTTGATCCGATGCAGAAGTTGAGGCTTCCGATCATCAGACATGTCTCCTAGTCGAGGTTGTCGAAGACCGGGAGAGGGGTGGGTGGGTGCGAACAGATGTCGATGGAGCCCAAACGGATCTGACCATCCCTGATCGTCGAGTTGTTGCTTGGTGAAGAGGGAGCCACCGAATTCATGACTCCAGGGTTCAGATTTCCCATAGACGGCGCCAATTGACGAGGGGTAATCTCGGCAATGTCCATAGTCATGGACTTGGATTTTAGAAAAAAAAGAGCACCGGTGATTTTTTGGCTTATTAGACAAATAAGGGAGGCGAGATTTACCCAGGTTTAGGTCCTCGTAGAGGAAACCTTTCTCCTGCCTGTCTGATCTTTATTGATGGAGAATACAAAGTCGTCGAGTTGTCAGATGTGATCTAGCTTTGAGCGGATTGCTACGATTCGATTACAAAGTGCCCTCCCCGTTGGCTTCTACCAGTCTTTATATGAGAGGCCGTGTCCTGGAGTCCAATATGGTTGGATTACAATTTGAACTATGTCACCTATGCTTTGGGATCCTTCCTTGATCATCACGTCTAGTTCCTAGGCTTTAGATTCTTCTGGGATCTTTGACTTCTTATGGGCCTTAGCTTAGATCTATACGAGGTATGCCAATCATAGGAATCCGATAAGTCATAACGATGTCAATTAATCACTATGTGTGCGAGCAGTCTTTTCTGTTTCATAAATTAATCAAACTTCCTTGGTTTTGGTGACTGGTCAATCGGATCGACTATCTTCTTCTTAATAGCATTATTGGAACCTCATGCCATATTGACGAGGGGTTTGACAAAACAACGGTGTCCATGAAGGGGTTGATCCAGGATTTGAGCATAGGGGGCGAGACAATAGTGACTATAAATATAAGCAATACAACACTATAAAATCTGAAATACATGCAGCATTGACACCCAATAATAACAACATGTGTTTTGTACTTAAAAGTTGCATTTTTTCTTGTCCTTTGTGTAATTTATGACTACTAACGCCAGCAAACGAGTCTAAGATCTCATCGATGGTAATTTTTTATGGTTTTAGGGATTGGTCAACCGGATTGACCATCTTCATCTTAATAGCATTCTTGGAACCTCGTGCCATATTAACTGAGGTTTGTCAAAAGAAGGGTGTCCGCGGCGGTAAAACGCAATTGGGCCTTGAGGTATGTCGGCTCGAATAATAGAGTATTGACACATTTATAAATTTTTCACGTGGATAAACGAATCAGCCAAAACAAAACCTTCTCTCGTGGAATGTTCTGGTGTGCCAAAAGTCAACTAAACTTCATCCATTCATGTACGTTAGTCCATCAGCATCATTACATCAGAAACCTCAATATTGTATCATGTTAAATTTGGAAGCAGTTGTCTCGTACGTCATGGACTTGATCAAAGCACGGTGTGTTCCATAGGACATGATACAACAACGAGTGCCGTGTCTCCTAACGCTACGTTCTTTTCTGAACTGTTCTTGCATCTTGCACCCACGGCTGTGCATATCCATGGGTGCTATATATACAACACAAACACACGAGAGAGCACACAAATAAGGACACAAAAACCTCGATCGAAGTCAGGCAGGCATGGATTTGAGAGCAACTTTCTCATGTGCCCTGCTCCTGGTGACGATGCTGCCTCTTTCGGCGGGCGCGTCGAGCAAGGTAAGATAAGCATGTTCCTCTTTCCCAAGACCCCACTTTGATTTTTTTCTTAGTGTGATGGTATCGATTACCAAAAGTGTATCGCGGCGAATTCCAGGTCTACATCGTGTATATGGGGGAGAAGAAGCACGATGATCCGTCGGTGGTCACCGCGTCGCACCATGACATACTAACCTCTGTTTTCGGGAGGTACTGCGAGCTAAACAGATTCAGTTCGTGTTTGAATCATATACACATAATTATCAGTAGGCAAGCGTCGGTCGCTCCTCTTCTTTTGACACTCCTACTTCTTTTCTCTTACTCGCAATAGCAAGGATGAAGCCCGGAATTCGGTAGTTTACAGTTATAAGCATGGATTTTCTGGATTCGCCGCAATGCTCACCGAGTCTCAAGCAGAGACACTTGCAAGTAACGCCACTTCTTAAGATATAGTATTTTTTTTCTAAAAATGAAAAAAAAGAACTTAGCGTTTGCATGATGTGGCATGAGTCTGCAAGCCTCTTAGAAAGTCAAAGGAACATTAAACTCAATTTTGGCTCTACATTGGATATAAAGTAAGCTAATGATCCACTCTAGTAAGTTTCACCTGATTCTTTGAAAAGGATATGTTTCTATTTTATGCCTTGTCGCTTCTTAATAGTATTTCAGGATTGTGTACTATAACTACAATTGTGTACTATATATGTCTGAAGAATCAAACAAAAGATGTACTATGTGTACTACATATGTACGAAGTACAATGGTATACAAAATCATGATTAGTTCAGTGTGTTCTCAAAGAGGAACACATGAAACCTCCACGGAGTATAAGGGGCAATTTATAAATTCCATGTAGTATAATATGAATTTATAGAGTTATTGCAGGTCCATAACAAATCGAGATTGTTATCGTAAGATCTAGTTTAGATATTGTTATTTTTGAATATCAAATGCTTATAAATTACATCATATATATGTAAGTATCTCTATCAAAATAAAATAAAATTTACATGTGATGAAATTTATCATGTATAGGTACTTCAAGCTTATAACAAACTATATACTATCATTTTATGATGCATTTACTCTTTAATTAACTGCATATATACGCAGTACCTCCAGCGAGGTTAGCTAAAATGAACTCTTAGGTCATTCTTAAGGGACGGTCTATACAACTATCTAGGAGGGCCTTAAAATTTGCATGATTGACTAAATCTAATTATTACCATGTTTGGAGTGCAGAATTCCCTGAAGTTTTCAGTGTGAAGCCTAACACCTATCATGAAATGCACACAACCCAGAGCTGGGACTTCCTCGGCCTTGACTACTACCAGCAACCATCACAGCAACAGGGCCTTCTGCAAAAGGCAAAGTATGGCGAAGATGTCATCATAGGGGTGATCGATTCAGGTTAGCTTGCATTACCATCCACAAATCCAACACTAGAGAAAATTAACACAAGAGCGAGGATCAAGATGGACAACGTCATATTCAACTAGTGACTCTACTCCATCCTTATGTTGCAGGCATATGGCCTGAATCCCAAAGCTTTGATGATGCCCGGTACAGCCCCGTGCCGGCGCGGTGGAAAGGCGTATGCCAGGATGGCCTGGAGTGGAATGCCACGAGCTGCAACAGGAAGATCATTGGCGCCAGGTGGTATAGCGCTGGTGTTAGTGATGAGGTGCTCAAACGAAACTACATGTCGGCAAGGGACCTCAGCGGCCACGGCACACACGTCGCCTCCACGATCGCCGGCGGGCAGGTGTCTAACGTGAGCTACAAAGGGGGCGGCCTCGGCGCCGGTGTGGCGCGCGGAGGAGCGCCACGGTCGAGATTGGGTGTGTATAAGGTGTGTTGGGAGGGTGCGGGTTGCGATGAGGCGGCGATCCTCGCCGCCATTGATGATGCCATAGACGATGGAGTGGATGTCCTGTCGCTCTCACTGGGAGGTGGTGCTGGCGTGGAGATCTTTGGGTCATTGCACGCGGTGTTGAGAGGGATCTCCGTCGTCTTTTCCGGTGGGAACGATGGACCCGTGCCTTCCACGGTTAACAATGCCCTGCCATGGGTCACGACGGTTGCCGCTAGCACTATGGACCGGTCTTTTCCAACCCTGATTTCCCTAGGGAACAAAGAAAAATTGGTGGTAAGCATGAACATTTTTCGCGCAATTTTTTAGGTTGTATTACTAATTGTGGCATTGTCTATATTTTATTTAGTTTATTTTCAAATTCAAATTAGGGGCATATGTTGGTTGAAACCGGAATAGCCTGACAACCCATAATTATCCTAGCACGAGCCATGATTGCACTGTGAGGACTCAGATGATCGTTTTTACTGTTTATTATGGACATAAGGAGTTTCTACGCTTTTTTCTTCTCTGTGCTATAATGCATCTTTCATTTAGCATCGCAAGAAGAATAAGCCGGGCCATCCCCAAAAAATGCACCCAATACATAGCCTAGAAAGAGAGGAAGGGGAAATAGCCAAATAGGCCCAAACTTGTAGCAAACAACACACACAAAAATTCTACAGCATGCCTGCATAACAAGCCTAATATTGTCGGGAGATAGTAGTTGCAGTCTGAATGCATATTCGTGTCATATGGGCCGGTCCTATGAGAACTCCTAACTTGCTCGAGAAATAGCTAATTTGTTATTTCGCATTACATGTTTGTATACTACTAGGTCTACATCCTAGCCTACTCATGAACATCCCTATCACCTTGCAACTAACTTTTTGATTTTCTAAGATGATTAGGCTCTAACTGACTCATAAGCATCTCTATCACCTTGCAACCAACTTAATGTTTTTTTAAGATGATTAGGCTCTAACTGTTTTTTTTATCAAAGATACTACTCCCTCCGATCCAAAATAATTGTCACTGACTTTGTACTAAATCAACGATACTTATTATGGATCTGAGGGGAGTAATATACTTTAATAATTTTTCTCGATATGTGTATAATTTTGAAGTTCCTTACAACGTTTGTCTCAAAACACTAAAAAATCCGGAAATACCTAAGCAAAATTAAATTACAAAAATAAATTCCATTATTAACTAGCCGCACAGTCTTGCAAATGCATGTGTGTTCATCCCCGGCTGTTCAGGCCTGAAATGTAGAACTTTCATGTACATTTGGAGGATCTTTATCCTTAAAGAAGTACTAGCCATTCGGAACATAGGATTGGGGTTTGCCAAATTTCTATGTTGAATGCAGTCATATGCCTCCAATTCCATAGGACTTGCAACATGAGTTTATACTTCATTTATTTTATATTTGAAAAGACTAATGCATGTTTTTCTTTGTCTCTTCCTTTCTACTTACTCTCGTCTGTCTTCAAAAACTCATATTGTAATTCATGTGTACAGCATTCAAAGGCATTACTTGCAAAATTTAAACTCCCTTCATTCCTAAATAGATTACATATGAATTTAGTAAAAGTCAAGACTTTCTAACTTTGACCAAATATGAAGAAGGAAATATTAATTAAGTATGTTATAAAAATATATCTACGGTGAATCTATTGATGTTGATTTTGTATTGTAGATCTTTGTCATCAAATAGGTGGCGTATAAAGTAAATTATTTGATGTTTTGTTTTAAACGCAGGGACAATCTCTACACTACAATGCATCAGTGATCAGCAATGACTTTAAGGTCCTTGTTCATGCCAGGAGGTAATGAAATAGAGCAGACACTTGATACATTTCTTTCTAGTGGGTGCGTCTAGATCTTAATTGACCAAGGTTTAGTTAAATCTCAATCGCCTCACCTTATCATGGGACTTCTGGTATGTGATTTTTTGTTAACCTCGTATACCATTATTCTGTATTGTGTGAACATTTTTCACACTTAGAACTCATGTGTTACTAAAAAAAAGTCTTAGTTACAACTCACTTGCAACTTGTAGATCGCACGGATCACAACGCAAACTAATGGCTAAAATTGTTGACCGGGATTTAGTTATCTCTCGCTAGCAAAACCCTTTTTCAATCATGATTTAGTGAAACTGAAAGATACAAATAAATTCTTTTTTTAACAACATTGAACTTGATATGTTAATGCATGTGCTTGTAGCTGTGACGTACAAACGCTGACATCAAGCAATGTCACCGGGAAAATTGTCTTGTGCTACGCACCAGGGGAGGCATCGGTCAAGCCACCTCGTGTAGCACTCAGCGACGCCATCAAACTCACTGTGGAGGCTGGCGCGAAAGGCCTCATCTTTGCGCAAAATGCTGCCAACAACCTCAATGACCTGAACGTGTGTGAGGGAATTATGCCTTGCGTGCTGGTGGATTTCGAGATCGCCCATAGAATCGCGTCCTACTGGACAAGAACGGGGTGAGAGCATGGTGATCGGAGGTCCGAAAGAAGGTGGACACATGTTGGTATCTTGTCCAAGAACTCATGTATGTCTCGTGGCCATGCTAGGAATCCGGTGGTGAAGGTATCGCCCACGGTGACCGTCATTGGGAACAGGGTGTCGGCACCGAGGGTCGCCACTTCCTCGTCGAGAGGCCCCAACGTCGCATTTCCCGCCATACTCAAGGTACAATATTCCTCTGTTTCAAGATACAACTAAGAAGTACTCCCTCCGTTTCATAATATAAGATGTTTTAGCTTTTGTAAAATAAATGTATCCAGATGCATTTTAGTGTATAGGTTTGGAGTGAACCTACACACTAAAATGCGTCTAGATACACCCCTTTCACAAAAGCTAAAACATCTTATATTTTAAAACGGAAAGAGTAGGAGTATAAATTTGATATAAATCCAACTTTAAAAGTTTGACCAAGGTTATTGATAGAAATAAGTACATCCTCAATATCACATATATTTATATGCACTGTCAAAACATATTCCGTGATGGTTGTCCTTTATTGATACTGACTAGGTATTCTCGAATATTGATATTTTTCCTGCTGGCTAAGTCAAATATTATTATTTTTGACTTTGGTCAGAACTTATATGTCTCTTATTTGGAACAAAGGGAGTAGTTTCTTATTTCAACACAAATATGTCCCATCTTTGTGGTCTAGCCCCCCTAAATGGTTGGGTATTGAAGACTTCATCTCTATGCATGTTTCGAACAGCCAGATGTAGCTGCACCCGGAGTCGGCATCTTGGCTGCTATACGTGACTCCTATGTGTTACTGTCTGGGACATCCATGGCATGTCCACATGTCTCAGCGGTGACCGCACTGATCAAGTCAATTCACCGAGACTGGTCGCCTGCCATGATAAAGTCTGCAATCGTCACCACATGTATGCATAGAACATTAATAAAATTCTGAATAACTCATCACATTATCTGATAAACTCAATTGTTTCTTGGGATTGGTTGCAGCTTCATTGACCGATCGTTTCGGTATGCCGATCCAAGCAGAGGGGGTCCCAAGAAAATTAGCTGACCCCTTTGACTTTGGAGGTGGCCACATGAACCCTGAAAGGGCCGTCGACCCCGGCTTAGTTTATGACGTGGATGCGAGAGAATACAACAAGTTCTTGAACTGCACGTTGGGATTGGTTGACGACTGCGAGTCATACCAACTCAACCTCAACCTTCCTTCGATCACCGTGCCAGACCTCAAGGACAACGTCACGGTTATGCGCTCTGTCACCAATGTTGGGCCGGTAGAAGCGACTTATCAAGCGGTTTTTGAGGCTCCAGCGGGGGTAATCATGTCGGTGGAACCATCCGTGATCAGTTTCACCCAAGGTGGGGGTAGTAACACGACATTTAGGGTCACACTCACAGCAAAGCAGAGTGTGCAAGGAGGGTACACTTTTGGGAGCCTAACGTGGTCCGACGGAAGTACCCACTCCGTGAGAATCCCAGTTGTAGTACGGACAGTGATACAAGACTTTGTCGCAGATACATCATAAACTCATTGGTGGTTATGTATGCTCTTCTTCATATATCCATGTAGTTGTCTTAGAAAAAATAAATTTATTGTGTACATTATTATTAGGAAGTGGTCTAAATAAATACAATGTCATTGATTTTCCTGGGAGATTGTTACTTCCATTTTCCTTGTCTATTGGTGTCAAGTGTGGCAGCACTGTCTACTTGTAAGAGATGGAAAATGCATACACAATAACAGAAGTTATTTCCACTACTGACTAAAATACTGTAATAAGTCACTGGCACGGAGCTTAAGGAGAAACCAGCATCAAGTGTCTGAGGAATCACAAAGTATGGAACAACGCATCATCAAGTGTGCTAGTTTTCTAGAGTGATAAATAGAATAATGTCCCAACGAACAAAGGTGCTTTTTCTTTGGTTTGGACGAAAATTTTGCTCTACTACAGATATGTTCACCGCATTTTTTTCTGGCTAAACTGAGATGTAAGCGATGAACTGAAACCAATCACTTTTGGTGAAGTTTTGCAAGAATGTGAGTCGATAACAGACTGGAAATACACACTGCTAATATAGCGGGTTAGTGACGAGCCAATGTGATACAGACAATAGTGCAAAAGACCGTAGTAGATGCAAAATACCGTACATATTTTTTTAACTGACCAAGCACAGAACCAACTAATACATCGAGGGTTTAAACACCAAGGCAGACATTTCGACACTTCAAATACTGATCCAAATGACAATGACTGACAGTTGAAACACTATCAACATACAACTTTAAGCAAGTACTGTAATAGCAAGCAGTACGGCTTGTCACTCCTCCGTCAGATTCGGGGCTCTGGAGCCACTCCACAAACCGCCTGGCATTCTCCACAGCCTGGGAGTACTTGCCGGCAGCAACAGCTTCATCATGCATCACTGCATGATCCGATAGCCTGGAGACACCTCCTTCGTAGAGGGCGTTCGGGACAAGAGGCACCCTCCTCCAGGGACTCGGCAAGCCACAGAACGATCCGATAGCCTGGAGCAGTAGCATGTGGTCTCCTCCACAGAATGGAAGTTGATAACCAGGGTTCACCACATTTTTCTTCCCAGACTGATGTGTGTTAGTGTGTCTAAGTGTGATAAAACCAAGCACTTTTGGTGAAGCTTTGCGAGAATGTGACTAGAACAAACAGTTCTGTTATAGAGTAGTAGAACATAAGCGAAGAAACCGGCAACTCTTAAACTTTGGATAATGAGCCTCTTACATACTGCTAAGATACTGAGCTAGTGACGACCCAATCATCAAAAGTCCAAACAACAATAGTGAAAGAGTTATCATCAAAATGTAATGTCACAAAACATAACTTTGCGTAGCACTTTGCTTTATACAGCTTCCACCTATCCATCCTACAGAAAAGAGTTGTGGCTTACAGTAGGATAACTAGCATACGATTGCGAGTTGGACGAGATTTACAGTTAGTAGGAGCTCTTAAGATCAAGGCTCATTAACTAGAGCAAGATTTACCGATGAGAACCTGATTTACAGTGATGAGCAAGTGAAAACAGGTCAAACAAGACAATTTTACTTGTCTATGATGGCGGCCATTGTTTGCAAAGAAGGGTCAGCAAAGGCCAGGAATGATCAGTCATACAGATGGCCATACAGGAACTAGGTAAGTTATCAGCTTAGAAACAAAAGAAGAAACCAGGATAGCAGTACTTCTAGTACAGGCCAAAAGGCCCAAAACAACATGCAATAAGTTACTTGCACAACTCAGAATCCTAACAGTCTTCCCAAATACAGAACTCAAGAGTGCCACGCACTAGTGAAACCACGGAATTATCAAGTAGTTCACCACAGAATTATCAAGTACTAGTAACAAGTACCTACCATATCCCCTTAGCACCGCAAAGTAAACCTGCCGAGTGAACATATCTCCAGCATAAGAAACATCGCCAAAACCACAATCTAGCGTGTCGTCCCACTGTTGACAAGATTAATCCGGGCAATGACAGGCCCCAGCACATAGAAGGGATCCTCCACTGACAAGTCAATGGCGTTCTGAAAGCTCCAGCAAGGGAAGGCGGGGTAAGCAAACAGGCGCAGTGCCCTCACCACCAGAACCTGACATTGGACCTTCCTCCTCTTCCACATCATCACTGTCACTGGTTCCACCTGATGACACACTGCCCTCACCACCAGAACCTGACATTGGGCCTTCCTCCTCTTCCACATCATCACTGCCACTGCTTCCACCTGATGAAGCACTGCCCTCATCATCACTGGAACTGCTCCCCTCTAATCCCTCAACTACCACATTATTCCTAGCACCATACACCATGCCATGGGACTCGAGCACCTTCGCATTCCTAAAAATGTAACCGACGAATCCCGCCTCATGGCCCCGCAATCCGTGTAGGACGAACGTCTTCAGATGAGATTCAAGGCAATCGCAGGAGGGCAGAGACTTCCAGAAATCCATATCATCAACATCATCAGGTGACCTGGACTGAATGGACTGTAGTTGAGCAAAAAAAAACATAGCCAGCGTATATCAATCCCAAAATTGCTCCCAAGTACAGTTAGAAGTGCTAGAAATGATATCTACATTTTGACTTCAGATTCTGGAATATATAGAAATGAACAACAAGTAGTGGAATAAGCTGAAACCCATATTATCTTGTTGAATTACAATCGACAGACAATTATCAGATGAGAAGATATCTTAGGACACAAATACTACCATGACGTGAAGCGTCTCGAGGCGAGGAAAACATCTGAGCAGAGTGGGCAGCACCTTGGCCTCCGTGATATTCCCAAACCGCACCTTGACAGCAAGTATCTTCACACTTGGCAGCATGGCACAAGGCGTCACATTTCTCCCAGCCTGCCATCGAGGCAAATTATTAGACGGTGAGAAAATTATTTGGTTGCACAATCGCTTACGTAATGAATGCCAAGTGCAGAAGAGAAAAGTTACAAGAGGCAGTTACCTTGATGACAATGCCACCAATCTCGAGCGTGTGGAGCTGGAGGTCCAAGAAGCCGAGGACCTCCAGCCTGGGCGCGTTGTCAATCTTGATGGGTCTCCGGTCACCAACGCTATCAAAGAGCAGGCGCTCCAGGCAGGGGGCATCGTCTATGGTGACTTCATCGAAGCTGCATCGCCATTCCATCACAACTCGGAGACTGCGGGAGTTGACACGGAGGCGTGAAGGGCAGTTGGACGCCATGGCGAAGGAGAGGATCTCCAGCTTGGGGCGAGCAAGGCGTCGACTTTCTTGTCATCGATGAGGGTGTGGAGAAGGCCGAGCTCCTGGAGGTTGGGGAAGGCAGGAGAGCTGGCGATAGTGCCCGGGAAGCGCCACCGCCAGACGCCGAGGTAGAGGCGGGTGAGGGAGGCACAGCCGAGGATGTCGTCGGGGAGCGGCATGTCGAGCGGCCGGGGGCGGTTGAAGAGGATGAGGTCCTGGACGTTCTTGGCGGCGAGGTCGGCGACCAGGCGCTGGAGCGCGTACTCCTGCCGGTGGAAGGAGAGGCGGGTGATGCGCACGGCGCGGACGGGGCCCGGGTGAGCGGCCACGCAGCGCGAGACGGCGCGCAAGACGCGGTGCCCGTCGGCGGCCCTGAGGTGGGCGTCGTCGACGAGGAGTGGGGTCGCCGCCCACAGGTGGCGCCAGCGGGGGGACAGGACCACGGTGCGCGCGGCTTCGATGGTGGGGAGGCGGGAGACGATGTTGGAGAGCAGGTTGTCCGGGAGGCGGCCGATGTGGTCCAGGCCGTCATCCCGCGCCGCCGTAACGCGAGCGGGCCAGTCGGCGGGGACGGAGGGCTGGGGGAGGAGGGAGATGAGGTGGGGGACGATGGAATCGATGCGGGCGGCATCCATGGCGGATGCGGCGGCGGAGGCCGGCTAGGGTTTTGCTGGGGGACGGGATGGAGACCTCACTCTCTGAGAGCGAATGGGGGTTTGCTCTCGGTGGACTTGTGGGATGCCAGTCAGCCAGTGGACGACCGATGTTGACTGGCGCTTCGTGTCGTGATCTTGAGTTAAATTCATCGATAATACAGTCATCGGACATAGAGAATACAAATTTACGGTTAATGAATGAGTTAATTGCACCGTACATATAAATAGTTGTTTTCTTCGTGCAAACTCATCCAAATAGTTGCAAAACGTATTCCACTAGTACATGAACTTGATTTCCACGTGCAAAAACCCCATAGCCAATCACAAACTGCCACCTGGCGACTCCAGCGCTGGCCCAACTATTTCTAGGAAACCCCCTAGAGAGGCTTGGTTTCTCATTTAGATCACGACGATCTTGGAGCGGTGATAAATGTCATAACAGCCACCGTTATTTGCACATATCGCGAGTAGGTCCTTACCTGTCTCGTGCTCGTCTAGGCGCCATCTGCTCACGATCGTCTCGACCACGATGATGACCATGCCGGTGGGACGACGCAGTCGATTTAGGAGTGATGCCCCTGGAACCCCCAGCTCCTCCCGTTCATGGCGGACCCCCCTGAATACGGTATGCCACCGCTTCACCCCTGCCTCTCTCCCATCTTCGCTATTTGACTCTGTCGCCGGAGGGTTCTTCGGCCACAGCTGATTCGGCCATTGATGATTCCGACAGCTCTTCATTGTTTTAACGGTGGATTCGGCCATGGTTTGCATTTGGCCATGGTTCTTCATTGTTTTAGGGCTAGAGTTTCCTAGTTGTGATGATTAGGGTCATAGTTCATGCCCCTCCGTCGGGGTGGCGACTTGGATTTGTGAGGCCACGAGTTTTGTTGTTTGATCTAGTGAAATAAGTTGTTCTTGTAGTTGGTATACACCTAATATTTAAAGTCATTGAATTTTAGTCACTAATGTTGCGATTTTGATGAAATTCCAGTGCCCTGCTTCAATAGCCACATAGTGGCTATATTTCTTAAACTGTTCGGGAAATTCAGAAACTGTACTTATTGGTACTAGTTTTTGGTATGCTGCATTGTACGATTTAGTTGATGAATTTGAGGACGTTGATGAATTAGTTTTTAGTTCATGAATTAGTGGTGTTCGTATGCTCCAATATATGCCTTAATTCGGTACAGACATAAAGAAGTTTCTGAATTTGCAGGCGACAATGGGAGGTTGTTTATTGTTATTGTTTAGCACAATGGATTCTTTTGTGGGTTAAGAGGAGAGCTCGATTACATAGGGACATTAGTTAAACATTGGGATTTTTGTTGTACTGAAGATTGGTCACTCAATTGGATTGATGAGTTGCTTAGGAAGATGGATTATCAAAGGGATGGGAGAATCCATGTATACTGGTGTTTATCTGGAAAGGAGATTACTGATGGCCTTGTTTGCATAGTTAGATGCAGATATATATAGCATGTGCAAAGCTGTCAAGAAGGGGGAAGTTTTGAATTTATTGCTTGATCATAACAACTTCCTCAAGACCTTAAGACCTAAAATAATTATCAATGCAAGGTAATCTTCACGAGAAGTGATTGCTATGACAAGAGTGACATCAGGTGTAGGAACATCAGGTGTAATAAGCTCTGAAGATGATGATTCTAGTGCTGATTAAGATTGGTATGACGGTGACTTTGAAGCAGATGGTGATGATGACTTGTTCACTAATAATGTGTACAATGATGTTGAAGATCATAACGAGCAAGAGGATGTCCAAGATTTAGAAGATGACACTATATTGAAGGATGGGGATTTGAAGCTGAGGGTGGAAGTTGCTGATCATTTGAAGATCAGTTTCTCAATATTCAATGCTATAGTTGACATGACCAATCCAGAGTTTAAAGTGGGCATGGTGTTTAGTGATGTAAAAGAATGCAGGAAAGCATTGCAAAGCTACAGTGTTTGTCACAGAACCAAAGTGAACAAGATTAGAAATGAGCCAAGTAGGATTGAGGCAGTGTGCAAGCCTGGTTACACTTGGTGGTTCAAAGCTACAAAGGACAGCAGACAAGGTGCATTCACAGTGACTACATATGAGAAGAGGCACACTTGCAAGGCTGACTGGGAGGTGAAGGCATTGACTGCAAACTTCCTATGTGACACTTTCCTAAATGAATTCCCATTATCACAAAGTGCACCTGGAGATGGGACTATGTAGAGCACATTCTAGAATTTTGCATGGTTCCTCTAGTTTATTTGGACAAACTTTGTTGTAATAAAGTGTGTGAATTCTATATGTTATACACTATGTACCTCTGGAAGCACATAAGTTTCATGGCATTTGTCTGAACAAGTAATGTTGTACAAATGTTGTGCAAAATTTAGCATAGATGTGTCATGTCATTAGCATGAATGTACCAAGTAATGCTATGCAAATGCACATTGTCATCACAATTCACACAGAAAATAGGAGAAAAGTTGCTCCTTTTATTCAAATTCACATCAAATTTCAAACTGCAAGTACTGCTTGCATAGTGCACACATAACATAGGAGTATAAGATGCTCATTTGATTCAAATTCACAACACAAATTATAAACAAGAACTACCGCTTCATCTAATCTACAAGTACTACTTGAACACCTACTTCAGGAACCAGAGCCTGGCAAGCACTACTTGAACATCTAATCTGCAAGTACTGCTTCTTCTCCTTCTTCACTGTTGCTACTGCTTCTTCTTCAACGTTGTTGATGCTTATTCATTTGCTATTGCTTCTTGTTCATCTTCTTGTCCTTCCCTTCTCTCTACAAATGAAGCAGCAAATTCAATTGAAAATCGAACAAATATCAATCAAATTTGAATAGGATTACGGTAAAAAAAACCAAGCCTGCAAACACTCACATCAAGAACCAAAGCCTAGCATGGATTTGGTGTCGAGGAACTAGGCCTGTTCCTCACGTCAAGCCTTTCCTGGAGAATTCGTCGCTGCATCTCCAGGCTAAACTGTTGGTTCATGAGATCAGGAGGATCACCAGCCAACTGCTGCCTCTCGGCATCATCCTTCGCGAGCGCAAAGTGCAGGCGCAACACCTCATTATACAGGATGTGAGTCGCGATGAACTTCTCCCTGTACTCTTCCCCGTGGGCCAGCTCGTCTGCTACCAATTCGTGCAGCCGCCTATCATCTTTTGTCGCCGCACTGCGCACCCGCCTCTCCTCTTCCGCCACCCCGCCGCGCACCCGCCTCTCCTCTTCCGATGCAGCAGCGGGGGCCAGGGGCCTTCCCCTCAACCGCGGCCTACCGCGAGCAGGTGGAGGAGAGTGCCCGGAGCTCTCCAGTGAACCCTCGCTCGACTCCGCCATCTTCCGTCGCCGCTACTCTCGAACTGGTCGCCGTCGCCGCTAATCTCCAACCCTAGCTACTATATTTCTCTCTGAGGTCGAGATAAAGCAGGGTGTGAGTATAGAGTGAGGGACGGGATGGAGAAACCAAGCCTCTTTAGGGGGTTTTCCAAAAAAAAGTTGGGCCAGCGCTGGAGTCGCCAGATGGCAGTTTGTGATTGGCTATGGGGGTTTTTCACATGGAAGTCAAGTTCATGTACTAGTGGGACACGTTTTGCAACTATTTGAGTGAGTTTGCACATAGAGGACAACTATTTGTATGTACGGTGCAATTAACTCTTAATGAATATGAATCAGAGCTTCACACATGGTCAATGGAGCTTGTAGGTATTTGCTGATGTGGCACTACGTGGATCTCATCTGTCAGCCAGTAACCATTCACATGGACTATTTTTGAAATATAAAAAACAATAGGGCTAAATTGAAAAAAGGCAAAGATAAGGTTGTCATCCCCTTTCCACCTCCACCCCCTCCTCCCGTCCCACCGGCTCGCCGACGAGCCACTAGCCGGCGCATCTTGGTTACAGGTGCCGGCCTTGGCGGCGTCGCCGACGCTGCCGCCCCTCCTATTTCACGTGCCTCCCTAGGCCTCGCGCCGAAGCTTGTCATGCCTCGTGTTCAACGGTGTCGACTTTAGCTGGGGAGAGTCCGCCATGTCCAGGGCCGTCATGTTGTGGGATCTCCTAACCAGCGCGGCCTTCGCCGATCACCCCATCAAGGACGCGGTACGCGACCTCCTCTTCCACCAAGCAATGGGCTTCGTGCCTACCAGTGACTATTGGCACGCGCTCTATCGCATTAGTGTTATCTACCTCTTCAGCTCCCACTGCATCGCCACCGACCTGTATGCCAGATTGGCCCTCCGGCCTCCCCAACAGCCGAGCAGCAAGTGGAGCAGGTGGGCAGTGGGTGCCCTCTCGCCTCGTCGACGACCGCACACAAGTGGAGCAGGTGGGCGGTGCATGCAGAGGCTCGCCGGTGGACAACTACAGCAGCACGGCGAGCGCAGTGAGCCAAGAACGACCTTTTCTGCCACATGTGTTCTCCTTTGCACGCCAGGTTGCCCAGGAGCCCATCTCCAACAACTGTGCATTCATCGGGGATGCCGACACCGCCCCGCTGCTTAACTCTGATGACGACGCACTATAGACAGCTGCACATTTATGAGCTTCCGGATCTTGTGCACCACGCGATTGTTGGATGCTTTGAGCCAATACAGTGTGGCGTTGAGATGTAGGGGAATCCGAGGTGAAGGTTGAGGCGGAGCCTCGCCGGAGTGCGTTAGTGTCGGCGCCAGCCGACATCGGCTAGGACAGCAGTAGGCGGGTGTGCGGCCACATCTCCAAGAGGGGATCACTTGAGAGAGCTACGGAAGGGGATGGAACTTTTCCAAAAACTCCCTCCTCTAGATGCCTATTCTTATCTCCCTGTTAGGTTACCTGACATTGTGTCCCTCACCTCGCTACGTAAGAAAATACGACCATACGGCGAGGGCAGTGATCGTGTGTGAAGCTCCGACGTGCATTCAATGACCATAAATTTATATTCTCCCTGTATAATGAAGGTATGGAATTTCTCGGACAAGTTCAGTTACAAACGATGAATTTAACTCCGTGGTCTTCCTAGTGATTTTTATTCTTTGACATGTGGTCTTCCAAGTTCTTTTTTTAGAAGGAAAGGACCTCGTCATTAAAAGAAGGGCACGTCTAGTGAGCCCCTCTCGAGCGCACCATATCCACTCGCGCACAGACAAAAAAGTAACTACACCGTTCCAGATAACGAGCCACTGCCCCTTGACCTCTTGTCGGCGTGCCCCGTCCCTCTCCTTGCAGCTCCGACGAGCACCGGGCCATGTACAGGACAAGCACTGCAACGCCTCCCGATGGCCTAGCGCGCGCTTCACATGCGAGCACCGTGCACCTTCCGTACGAGCGTCGCCACGCCTTCCCCCTGCGAGCATCTCCGCTCCACGACAGATCCGCTGCCGATTCCCCGTTGTCGATCTGCCGACTGTAGAAGCTTTCCTCGGGAACGCATGGGAGAAAGAATAAGAAATCTTATCAGTTCAGATGTTTTGCACTTTAGTACTTCCACTTCTCATTGTATAAACAAGAGACATCGTTATATACACAAGAGCCCTCGGTGTATACACAAGAGTCCTCTATTGTATATTTTGTAAGGTTGTTGCCTAAATCCACATAATAGTTCCTTAATTCTGCCAATTTTGCCTAACACCGTAACTTCTCAATTTATTGCAACTTAAAAACACCGATATGCAACTTTATAGTGACATTAGGCAACTTAGCAAAATTTAGAAACAACTTAGCAACTCCAAAAAACAACAACAAACTACTTCAGAACAACACGTAGTCAACTTCACGACATCGCCTCAACTGAACATGTAGAGTAGAGCCTAACTTGGTCTAGTTGAACATATCCATCCACACGAACGATAGCTGGTACTTCGCCGAATGTACAGAGCAACCTCGAGAAAGTCAAGAGAGGCATTTGTGAACTATGATGCGGTAGTTGCAGGAAAATCTGGAGAGGCAACTTAACAATAGCCCATAGGAACTTCACTACGGTGGTAGGAAACTACATAACAACGGTAGACAGTCTTAGAAATTACACTTAACAAATTCACATACAATAGTAGACAACTTCACAATATCATCAGGAAACTTCACAACGCAGTAGGCAGCTTCAAAGTTGTCATAGGCAACCTCACAGTAGCGCTACACAATTCTGTAACGGCATAAGACAACTTCAGTGCAACTCTAGTCAACTTCATTTTAGTGGTAGGCAACTTCACTACAACTAAATGCAACTTCGTAGCAACACAAGGAACTTATAGTGCAACTCTAGGTGCTTTCACTTCAGCGGTTGGCAACTTCCCAACAACTGAGTGCAATTTCGTAGCAGCACAAGGCAACTATAGTGCAACTACAGGCAACTTCATATCAATAGTAGGCAACCTCCTAGTAGCGGTACACAATTTTGCAACAGCACAAGGCAACTTCAGTGCAACTCTAGGCAACTTCACTTCAACGGTAGGCAACTTCACTTCAACTAAACGCAACTTCGCAGCAGCACAAGGCACCTGCATTGCAACTCTAGGTGCTTCTTCAAAGGTAGGCAACTTCCCCACTACTGAATGCAACGTCACAGTAGTACAAGGCAACTTTATTGAAATTCTAGGCAACTTTATAGCAGCAATATGCAACCTTGGAGCCCAACGAGACAACTTTGGATCCCGACGAGGCAAATTGTGGCCGACTGAGCAATGTTAGCGCTCAGTGAGGTAACTTACGTGCCCGACAAGGCAACTTCGGTAGGCCGCCATTAAGACATCACTGCCACAGTGATTGAGGATGACCCTTCTTCAGGCAAAGCGAAACCCGACGAGGCAACTTCGGACCACAACAAGGTAATGTCGGATCCCGAAAAGGCAGCATGTGCCCAACTAAGAAACTTTTGTGTCCGACGAGGCAATTTTGGTGACCGACAAACCAATTTTGGTACCCAATGAAGTAATTTATGCTTTTAGACAAATAAACTTGTGTGCCCGACAAGTTACTTCTGTATCCTATGAGGAAACTTTGGATCCCGACGAGGCAACTTGTGTCCGACTGAGCAATGTTAGCGCTTGATACGTCCATTTTGCATCACTATTCTATATCATAATTTACTATTATTCATTGATATATTTCATATTAATAGATGATACTTATGTTATTTCATCTTTTTTTGCATGGTTGATTACTTTTGGAGGATGGACCGTTGAAGTTAGGATTCTGATGGAAAAGGCACTGCTTGGAGGCAAAATTCGCGAAGATCGAAAAATCCCTGAAAATACATGGAAAATCCTATTTTTCTAGAAGACGAAGGATGCTAGAAGGGGGAGCGGAGTTGGGCCACGGGGGGCCCACACCACCCCCTGGCGCGGGCCACCCTTGGTCGCGCCACCAGGTGGTGTGGCCACCCTGGCCCACCTCCAGCTCTCCCCTTTGGCATATATTATCCCCACGAAACCCTAAGACTCGAGGAGCGACCATAGAAAGATTTCGCTGCCTCTGCGGGGCGGAAAACTGCAGAGAGAGAAAGAGCTCTTCGGCAAGCAGAAATCTGTCGGGAAAATTCCTTCCCGGAGAGGGGAGATCATCGCCATCAACACCACCATCAAGCTGGACTTCATCAGGATCATCTCCATCATCATCTCCACCAGCACCATCATCACCACTTCATACCGCTGTAACAATTGGGTTGAATCTTGCATAGTTCTTAGGAGAAATTTTCCCGGTCTTGATTACTTGTTGTAGTTGATGCTATTGAGTGGAACCATTGAATTATTGTTATGTTCAGATTGTTACTTATTATTATATCATCTCTGATCTTGATCCATATGATGTCTTGTGAGTAGTTTGTTTAGTTCTTGAGGACATGGGAGAAGTCATGTTGTTAGTAGTGGAATTGTGTTGAGAAAGATTCAATAGTTTGTTATTTAAGTTGTGGTGTTATTCTTCTAGTGGTGTCATGTGAACGTCGACTACATGACACTTCACCTTTATGGGCCTAGGGGAATGCATTGTATATTTGGCTACTAATCGTAGGGGTTGCCGGAGTGACAGAAACCTGAACCCACGTTAGGAAACCTTTGCACAAGGGAGTGTAGGATCTCAGAGTTTAAAGTTGTGGTTAGGTTTCTATCTTAATTACTTTCTTGTACTTGCGGATGCTTGCAAGGGGTATAATCACAAGTATGTATTAGTCCTAGGAAGGTCAGTACATTAGCACAGGTTCACCCACACAACATTTATCAAACTAAAGAAGATTAATCAACTATATGAAGTGAAAGCACTTGACAATATTCATGTGTGTCCTCGAGAATGTTTGGTCATCTTAAGTAATACAATCAGCTTGTCCTTTTCTAAAGAAAGGATTGGGCCACTTGCTGCATTTATTATTGTTGTCTTTTATTTACTCGCACTTTATTTATCCGCATTATCAAAAACTCCTAAAAATCCGTTTACTAAGTATTTACAGAGAATTCCTGCTCCAAGCCACTCGTCAACACCTTCTGCTCCTCATTGGGTTCAACACTCTTTGACGAGGGTTTAACTCATCAATGCCCATTGTTATGGACTTGGGTTTTGGAGAAGGAGGGAGCGCTGGAGACATCTATCGGCTAGCAAACAAGCACACAGGGGACAAAGGATTTACCCAGGTTCAGGCCTCGTAGAGGTCCCTACTCCTGCTTGTGTGCACGTGGAATTATCGAGGGAGTCGAAAGTTACAATGGTGCGCAGACGAAATCTGGCGAGGGTTGTGGAAACTAGGGTTGCGTGTGTCCTCCTCGCCGCCCCCTCCTAGCCTTTATATAGATAGGCTAGGTCTCGAATGTAACAGTCGGGTTACAAGTTAGGGTTTTCCCCTTCAAACTTTCTATCTTTAACTTCTTCTTGTCCTTCAAGCAATCGAGAGTCCGTGGGTTACTCGAGTCCCTCCATCCGGGCCTTGTCGACACCATGGGCCTGTATGTATTTGGACCGTATGTACCAAGCTCGAGTACCTGTAGGGTATACCCATGTCAGTACCCCCGAGTGCCCAGTGGAATCGCAGATTCGACTAGGGACTTTTGAAGCCTTCAAGTGCCTAAATGAGTACAATTCGATTGCTTTTATTTGCGTCATAGGGATTGTTGATATACGTGCCTGATATAACCGAAGTATCGGTATCAGTTAACCACCTTAGGGTGAAACAACGCAATCTACTCAAATTCGAGTCCCCGGACTCGAATCCGGAAAAGTGCTGGTGTAATTCGACTCAGGCCGCAGAGGTCTTACAGGAGTCGAATTCCAGTTATATGGGTGTGAGCACTTGACGCGCCCGTCAAGTCATGTTCATCGTGCATGTAGGCACGGACATGTTTCTGGTAGTGCGCAGTTAAATGCGTTGCCAGGCCTTATTCAGGTCTTACCTTCACGCCGTAGGCGCGGCATCCAAACTTTATCATCGCAGAGATGATTCGGGTAACCCAGGAGACGCAGTCTCTTTGCAGGGGAAAATTATGAGGCGGTGTCGCCATGAGTTTCGAGTGTGAATGTTATCAACACACAGTTTTCTTGCACAAATAATCATAGGGTGTGTGGCCAGCGCTCCCTATGGGAGTAGCCCCCGAGTGCCTGGTTGAGTTGAAGACTCAGGCAGGGACTAAAGAACTTTTGCGACTGCTGTCGTCTTTTGCTTGCTTGTTCAATCGATAACTCAGACATGTACTAAAACACTTTCGCGACTGCTGTCGTCTTTTGCCTGCTTGTTTCCGGCGCTCCCTATGGGAGTAACACATGTCCATAATCGAACTGTGTTTCGAGTGGTTGGGTTTGCTTTTGTGATTTTCCATGTTCCTGCAACAAGAAAAAGAAAGTCGTAGGGTGCGCGGCCAGCGCTCCCTATGGGAGTAGCCCCCGAGTGCTTGGTGGAGTCGAAGACTCCAGCAAGGACTAAAAATAGTCGAAGTTTTCCACTGCATAGGCTTGGTGACGTCAGTGCTGACGCTTGTATGACCTTAAGTTACCCGCGTGAGCGGTTTTGACGGGACGTGATGAGCGGTGGGTCCCACTTTCTGACTTTGATTTGACTGGGCGTGCGTAATCTTATTTTTAACTGTGCCTCCTCGATTTCCGCGTGTAATGGTAGAAGTGGGGGGACGGTTCGCGCTTCCTCTTCGCCACGTGTCCTACGCTATGCGTGCCACGCGTCCAATAGGGTTTTTGTCAGCCGTTGGATTGCATCTTCCAGGGGTTAAGTAGCGATGTTGCGCCGGTAATTTCCCATCTGTGCTCTTTCTTCCTTGCTGCCATCGCCATTGCCGTTTGCTTTCTTGCTTTCCTCTGCGCTCATCTTCCCCACGATGCTGGACCAGCTCCGTTCGTTCCCAAGCTATTTCCTTCGTTCTCATCGCCGTCGCGCGGCCACCCTCGCTGCAGCGAAGAAGAAGGGCGGCTCCGCTGCTGCGGTCACCAGTGCCGCCACCAGGAAGAAGAAAGTCGCGGGCACCTGCGTGACCAATGGCGCATGGCGCCCCTCTATTATCAAGGCGTCGGATCTCCGTCTTCTTCGCCAAGACGGAGTGATCTCTGCAGCAGTCGCCGATTCGCGCATCCCCAGCGGTGAGACCATTCCTGTGCCTCCCGCTGGTTATCGAGTGATGTTTCTTTCTTTCATCATTCGTGGTATTTCCTTGCCTCTTCACCCCTTTCTTCGGGGTCTTCTGTGTTTCTATGGGCTCCAGCTCCATCAGCTGTCCCCAAATTCTCTCCTCCACATCACTTGTTTCACCACTCTCTGCGAGTGCTGGCTCAAAATCGAGCCGCACTTTGGTCTTTTTAAACGCATCTTTAAATTGAAGCATCAGTCCGCATCTGGCTCTTTAGTTTATGACGTAGGTGGTTGCGGAATCCATGTTGACCCATCCGCCACCTACTTTGATATCAAGCTCACCAAGTCCGTCCAGGGATGGAGGGACAAATGGTTCTATGTGCGCGATCGGAAGGCCAAGGACGAGTACTTTGGACTCGCGCCCTTAGATCCCGCGACTCCCTGCAAGAAGATGCTTTCTTGGAAGAACGTGATCATGACTTTCGAACTTGCGGAAACAGACGTGTTATATCAGCGCGTCTGCGACCTCGAGAGTCGCATAGGCGCAGAAGAGGGAGGCTGCGCCCTTGCCAGGACTTGGCTGCGTCGTCGCGTCCGACCTCTCGGGCGTGGTCCATCCCATGTTCCAATGGGGTGGCGCTGATGATCCCACTCGCGTGTCTGCCGATGGCATGTCCGCGAGTGAGGTAGATAAGAGGGTGCGACTGGTCACGAAGTATACCCTCAAGGATGTGCTTCCGAACGAGCCAGTCGTTCCTCCTTTCGATGCTTCGAATCCTCCTCCTGAGGTATGGTTGTGCCATGTAGTAGCGTATTTTCTCGATTGCGTCTTCTATTGCTTATCTGTTTTACTTTTTGTATGCAGGAGTGGGCGGTGTCGCCTTGCATGCCTCCCCTCCCTGAGGGGATTATTCCTCGTGAAGATTTGGAAGAGGATCAGTCTGAGTCGACTGTCCCTTCCGATGTGGAAGAGGAAGCCCCCGAGTCCGAGAGTCCGGATACTCGCAAGCGTTCGTGTAGCGAGGATTCCGACGTGTCGACTCCTTCCACTCTAGGAGGCGCGGCTGTTGGCGCGGAGTCGCCAATTCCCGCCATTCCTGTGAGGGCTGTGGCACCGTCTTCTCGCAAGAAGATGCGATTGCCCAAGGAGTCTTCGTCGGAGTCGACGGAGGCCACATTTGATCTTGACAGATTTGACTTGTAAGTTTGCTAGTGCATTTGTTCTTCGCTTGTTTTCTTCTTGTTGGCTTTTCCCTGGATTTTGCCCTTTCTGATTGCGGATTTTACCTTGTAGTCAAGAGGCGTCGTCATCGTCTGGCAACGTCGAATTTTTTAAGGAATCAGGAGTCGCGATCTCAAAGGCCAAGATAGAGGTTGGGCGTGCTCCTTCTCCTCCGGCGGTGGCCCACTCCGGGCACAATTCTTCGAGCTCTCCTCACGTAGGGGAGCATCGAGTAGTAGCTCGGATGATGGTTCAGCAATCTTCTTCGGAGTCGTTGGAGGATCATGTAAGTATATCTTTCTCTCTCTTTTTTTTTATAATTTGGCAGTCAACGCCCTTTGTTGCCCTCTGCTGACTCCTTGTTTTGTGCGACAGCTCCTTGTAAAGGAAGCCGCACAGGTGGCAGAGCAAGTGATGGCGATGGGTCACCAGCATGCGATGCTGGAGACGCGCCACCGCGTGGTTGAGAGTGAGTGTTCTATACTTATTATTTTTCGTCTTCTCTGTATTTTGGTATAATCGACTGACGGCCAAATTGTTGACTGCCATGTAGCTGAGCATAATGCTTTACTGCGTGATGTCGCCACGTTGGAGAAGACGCTGGCCGCAGCAGTGAAGGGGCGCGTGAGGCAATCGCGGCTCGTGATGAGGCCCAGAAGCGCGAAGAGGATCTGCTTGCCTCCTTTGCAGCCAGGGAGAAGTCGTTCGAAGAGCAACTTTTCTCAGTCGCCAAGGCCCTCTCAGGTACCTTTACTTGGTAGATATTTTTATTGATGTTCTTCTCTTCCTCTATAGTGCCGGTGGCATTAGGAGTTTGATCCGTGTACGTATTTTGTTGTAGATGCTGGCGGTTTGAGTTTTGATCCACAAGCCCTTGGTCGCGATGACGTTTTGGCGGGCACGGTATCTACGGTCGAAGACCGTAGCGCCGCTGTCCAAAATACGTTGTCCAAAGCCAAGGCCACCCTGAGTCGCCTCCGGGAGGAGCTGATGACGAAGGCGGAGCTGATTGACAATGTGGAGGAGCTGGTGGAGTCGCTCGCTGGGGGTGTGCCTACCACGTACAAGAACTCCCTCCGCGCAGCTGGCGCGACCATGTTGCTTGCCATGGTGCAAGCCCATGGAGTCGAAGTGGATCCCTCTGCGGTGTCAAAGACGATGCCTATTGGCGCGGATGGTCGTGACGATATTCACCTTTTGCATCGCTCGTGCCAAATATGGCCATTCCTTGATAAACACTGTTGCCAAGTATTCGAGGAGCTCAATCGCGAAGAAGGCGAAAACTTCGCCTCGGGGCGGCGGAAAGTCGATGGCATCGACACGCCACGGACTTGATGAAGCCTCCAAGGTCGTCGAAGTCAAAGAAGCCAGCTGCTCCGTAGTTAGTTCCTTGTAATAGCTGGTGAACTTGCTCTTTTGATTGGAGAACATGCCTGTTGGCGAATGTGTTTGTAGATACTTTTATTGGTCCTGAATGCACCTGTTACTTTTGACTGTTGAGTTGGTCGCCTTATTTTTGCTTCTGGCTTGATTTTTGGTAGGGTACATCAAGTGGTCTTGTGGGGGGAACCCCGGACTCGCCATCTCTTGAGGATACAGTGGCACCATCCTGCTCCAGGGTAGAGGAGCTTTCCTTGCTTTCACGACTTCGTGATCGCGTTAAGCAACTGGAGCGTGAGTTGCCCGTGATCCGTGGTAGCGCGGACGTGTGGAAGTCGAAGGCTGAAAAAGCTGCCGCTCGCGAGCAATATCTGCTTGGCGAGGTGACACAACTAGGCGACCAGTTTAAGTGTTAGTTTGCTCATCCTCGTCTTTTCTTTTGTATTTAATCGCAATGGTACGTTGTACTTATGCTGTTGATGCTGCTTCGTGTAGTTGTTAGCGCACGCCTTCCGCAAGAGGAGAGGGATAGGATTGCCATCCGCCTTCATGATCTCACCCAAGAGCAACTTCAGGAGAGTGGATACTTCTGGGTAGATCATGATCGTCATTGCGAAGCGACTTCGCAGGATCGCTACCATGAAAGTGCTGCTCTTTCAAGAAGTCGCGATCGTGTTTGAAGAACATCTACCGTGATGTTCCCGGATGATACTCCATCAAGCTGCTGGCCCCTTGACGAAATTTCAAGATATGTCCGCGTGAGGCAGCAGCTGGTGGCTGGTGCTAAGGCTGCGCTCTCCGTGGTGCGTTTGCACAGGCCTGACGTGGATGTCGCCGCCATTGCATCTGGGCCACTGGTGCCACCAGCAGGATCTTCCTGGAACATGGTGTCGCACTATCAAGCGGTGGATCGTCCAGCCGAGGAAATCGTCGACTTCTTCGATGTCGGGGGTGTACCACCAGGTACCCCAGAGTTGGTGAATTAAGTAAGTCAATAAGGTACATATGTAGGAAAATGATATTAAATATGAGTACAAAAGATAAACAGAAAAAGATAAAGGGAAAAAGAGGACCTGGGCCGAATTAGACTCAATTCGGCCTGCTCCCACTACTCCTCCTAGGCCAAACAGCACCGACGGGCCGAATCAAGTAACAGTTCGGCCTACCGCCAGAACCCCCCAGCCGGCCTACCTGCCGAGTCTCCTCGCCCACCTCGTCGCTCCCACCGAGTCAACCCCACGCCAAAGATCGCCCCGCCAAGACCGGCCATCGCCTCCACTCGCCGGGAGCGCTGGTCCTCCATCGCGATCAGCCCCGCACGGGAGACCCTCCACCACCGACGCTCTCCACGCCACCTCGGCCGCGTCCCCTGGGTGGGCCGGATTCAGCCCACCGTCGATGCCCATGCATGAGCCAAACGACCTCGCCCGGGTGGGCCGAATCAGAGGAGTTTCGGCATCAGGCCGACGCGCTCCACTACAGGCCGGCATCAAGGAACCCCGGCTGGGCCTATGCTGACCCGGCTAGGCTCAGATCCAGTCCAAGTGGACCAGGACGACCTCGGCTGGGCTGATGGATGATCCGGCTCAGCCCATTCTCTCCTGGGCCAAATCAACCTCAGGCTAGGCCGAATCTCCACTTCCCCTGTGGCATCCGGGGCCGAGATGTAATGATCCAGACGCCCACTTATTCATCCCTGAGGCCTCCGCGACATCTACGACTCAGCGTCAACCCAGGACAAGACAAACAAGTCTCGTGCCAGTCTTGGGACGCCCATGGCTCAGACTGGCACATGGCCTATGGAATATGCCCTTGGCATCAAGAAGATGCTAGGGAATATGCTAAGGGATATGCCATGGCATCTCCAAAGATGCCAAGGCATATGCCAAGCATCTAAGAGGATGCCGGGAATATGCTACGTAGATGCCAAACGTGTGGAACAAGCCTTGTCCCCTGGGCTCCCCTTTATAAGGAGCACCAGGGGGATCGTTCACGGGGAGGCCCCGAAGGGCTCCTCCCCTCTCAGCTCAATAAGAGCTCTCCTTCTTCTTCCTCCTCCACTCTCATAGAGAGATCTAGATAGAGGCATAGGAGATACAGCTCAAGGAGCATGATTGTAGCCACAAGTATGGCCAGATTATAGGAGATTAGATGTAGAGAATGAGGTGTTATCTCCACCTGAGAGCTTCAATCCAATATACATTGTATTTCTCTTTGTTCATATGAGTGCGGTCTTCACCGCATCATCCCTCCCCGGATTCCTCCACGTCCATCGGCCCCAACTTTAGCCTACCCATGGCATATGCCGTGATACCACCACGACATTTGGCACCCACCGTGGGGCCTCTAGTGGCGTTGGTTGGGTTTCCATCCGGACGGGAGCATCTTCATCAACCTCTTCCTCATAAAGCTTTTTCAGTTCCTCCAAGCAAACAGAGAGCAGAGAGGTAAGCACAGAGGCACTCCAAGTCTAACTCATCAAAGCTGGTAGGACTTAGCAAGAAGAACTCAAGTACTACTCCAAGCTTACTGTAAGTACCAAGTACCTCAGCAGGCCAGGAATGACCTAGCAAAACTCACCCAAACACTTCTCCAAGTATGCTGTAAGTGCCAAGTAACTCAGCCACCTACACTCAATCCTTCATCCTAGGGAGAAGATAACTCAACCCGGGGACTAGTCGACTTATCCGTAGAGTCACTTTAGATTAAAAAAGCATTATGTTGATTTAGATCTGTACTCCAGCCAGCTTATTTATAACTCGGCCATAAGTTGAATCATCTTATTTGTGATCCATATAGATTTAGAATCAGTTAGTTTATGCTTTGGATTATCCTGTGATTCAGCTCCCCCAGCCAGCTTGTTTATAACCCGGACAGAAGTTGAGTCAGCTTATTTGTGATCCAAGTAGAATTTGAGTCAGCTTACTTATGAGTCGGATAAATTTTGAGTCAGTTTATGTATGTTTTGGATTGTCCTCTAACTCAGCTTGCAGGCCAGCTTATTGATGATTCGGATATAGTTTGAATCAATTTGTTTATGCTTCGAATTAACCTTTAACTCAACTCGAGATTGTCTACGATTCGGACTAACATTTGATTCAGCTTGACAGGTATATTATAATTGGATTGGTATTCAGACTCGGCATTACTAATCATATCTCCGATTTATGCGAAGCTTTATTCAGTTCCCATTGCCGTGTTATGTTATGACTTGGATTGATATTTCACCATCTTGCCAGTTACCCCATATCTCGACGACTATTGGCCATCTTATCATATCTCAATCTATATCTCATATCTACATCTCGAATCAGATCTCTCAAAGATTAACCCTATTATCATATCCCAAAGCTTAATCTAGGATCTATGTCTCGGATCCATATCAAAGGCAAATTATCCTCATCACGTCAAATCAAGCTATATCATGGCAAACAAGTAACTCGGATTTGAGTTGAGTTAACTCGGATTTGAATCATATAACTCGGATTGGAGCCAGATGACTCATCCTTAAGACATAAAGTCAATTTTGAGTAAAGTAACTCGGATTTGAGTTGAGTTAACTCGGATTTGAATCATATAACTCGGATTGGAGCCAGATGACTCATCCCTAAGACATAAAGTCAATTTTGAGTAAAGTAACTCGGATTTGAGTTGAGTTAACTCGAATTTGAATCATATAACTCAGATTGGAGCCAGATGACTCATCCTTAAGACATAAAGTCAATTTTGAGTAAAGTAACTCGGATTTGAGTTGAGTTAACTCGGATTTGAATCATATAACTCGGATTGGAGCCAGATGACTCATCCCTAAGACATAAAGTCAATTTTGAGTGAAGTAACTCGGATTTGAGTTGAGTTAACTCGGATTTGAATCATATAACTCGGATTGGAGCCAGATGACTCAGACTTAAGACATAAAGTCAATTTTGAGTAAAGTAACTCGGATTTGAGTTGAGTTAACTCGGATTTGAATCATATAACTCGGATTGGAGCCAGATGACTCATCCTTAAGACAAAGTCAATTTTGAGTAAAGTAACTCGGATTTGAGTTGAGTTAACTCGGATTTGAATAATATAACTCGGATTGGAGCCAGATGACTCATCCTTAAGACATAAAGTCAATTTTGAGTAAAGTAACTCGGATTTGAGTTGAGTTAACTCGGATTTGAATCATATAACTCGAATTGGAGCCAGATGACTCAGACTTAAGACATAAGTCAATTTTGAGTAAAATAACTCGGAGTTGGAAACAGATGACTCGGATCACAACTTACCCAATGGGGTTAAAAGAGCAATGCCAAAGAAGGCAAGAGCTCATATCTTACCCAATGGGGTTAAAAGAGCAATGCCAAAGAAGGCAAGAGCTCATATCTTACCCAATGAGGTTAAAAGAGCAGTGCCCAAGAAGTCCAGAACTCACAACTTACCCAATGGGGTTAAAAGAGCAATGCCAAAGAAGGCAAGAGCTCATATCTTACCCGAAGAGGTTAAAAGAGCAGTGCCAAAGAAGGCCAAGACTCATAACTTACCCAAAGAGGTTAAAAGAGCAGTGCCAAAGAAGGCCAAGACTCACAAACTTACCCGAGGAGGTTAAAAGAGCAGTGCCAAAGAAGGCCAAGACTCATAATATACCCAAAGAGGTTAAAAGAGCAGTGCCAAAGAAGGCCAAGACTCATAACATACCCAAAGAGGTTAACAGAGCAGGGCCAAAGAAAGACAAGACTCATAACTTACCCAAAAAGGTTAAAAGAGCAGTGCCAAAGAAGGCCAAGACTCATAGCTTACCCAATGGGGTTAAAAGAGCAATGCCCAAGAAGGCAGGAACTCATGACTTATCCAATAGGGTTAATAGAGCAATGCCCATGAAGGTCAGAAGTCCAGAAACTTACCCAAAGAGGTTATGACCAGTGCCCATGAAGGCCAGAAGTCTAGAAAGTTACCCAAAGGGGTTATGACGAGTGCCCATGAAGGCCAGAAGTCTATAAACTTACCCAAAGGGTTATGACCAGAGCCCAAGAAGGCCAGAAGTCGAAAAACCTGCCCAGAGAGGTGATGAGCAGAGCCCAAGAAGGACAAAGTCACAAACTTGCCCAAAAGCATTATGCAACCAAGAGATTATACGTCGGAAGACAACTCTGGGAATATTTAATATGAAGCCTATGCATGACTCTACGAGTCCCACATAGCCTCGGGGACTAATGTCGGGGGTGTACCCCCAAGTACCCCAGAGTTGGTGAATTAAGTAAGTCAATAAGGTACATATGTAGGAAAATGATATTAAATATGAGTACAAAAGATAAACAGAAAAAGATAAAGGGAAAAAGAGGACCTGGGCCGAATTAGACTCAATTCGGCCTGCTCCCACTACTCCTCCTAGGCCAAACAGCACCGACGGGCCGAATCAAGTAACATTGCCCACCGCGAACCCCCAGCCGCCTACTGCCGAGTCTCCTCGCCCACCTGCCGCTCCCACCGAGTCAACCCCACGCCAGCACTGCTCCCGCCAAGACCGAAGCCATCGCCCTCCACTCGCCCGGGGAGCGCCGGGTCCTCCATCGCGATCAGCCCCGCACGGGAGACCCTCCACCACCGACGCTCTCCACACCACCTCGGCCGCGTCCCCTGGGTGGGTCGGATTCAGCCTACCGTCGATGCCCACGCATGAGCCAAACGACCTCGCCCGGGTGGGCCGAATCAGAGGAGTTTCGGCCCACTCCGGGTCCTCCCCACCAGGCCGACGCGCTCCACTACAGGCCGGCATCAAGGAACCCCGGTTGGGCCTATGCTGACCCGGCTAGGCTCAGGTCCAGTCCAAGTGGACCAGGATGACCTCGGCTGGGCTGATGGATGATCCGGCTCAGCCCATTCTCTCCCAGGCTGAATCAACCTCAGGCTAGGCCGAATCTCCACTTCCCCCAGGGCATCTGGGCTGAGATGTAATGATCCAGACGCCCACTTATTCATCCCCAGAGGCCTCCGCGACATCTACGACGACTCAGCGTCAACCCAGGACAAGACAAACAAGTCTCGTGCCAGTCTTGGGACGCCCATGGCTCAGACTGGCACATGGCCTATGGAATATGCCCTTGGCATCAAGAAGATGCTAGGGAATATGCTAAGGGATATGCCATGACATCTCCAAAGATGCCAAGGCATATGCCAAGCATCTAAGAGGATGCCGGGAATATGCTACGTAGATGCCAAACGTGTGGAACAAGCCTTGTCCCCTGGGCTCCCCTTTATAAGGAGCACCAGGGGGATCGTTCACGGGGAGGCCCCGAAGGGCTCCTCCCCTCTCAGCTCAATAAGAGCTCTCCTTCTTCTTCCTCCTCCACTCTCATAGAGAGATCTAGATAGAGGCATAGGAGATACAGCTCAAGGAGCATGATTGTAGCCACAAGTATGGCCAGATTATAAGAGATTAGATGTAGAGAATGAGGTGTTATCTCCACCTGAGAGCTTCAATCCAATATACATTGTATTTCTCTTTGTTCATATGAGTGCGGTCTTCACCGCATCATCCTCCCCGGATTCCTCCACTTCCATCGGCCCCAACTTTAGCCTACCCATGGCATATGCCGTGATACCACCACGACATTCGAGGAACAGACTAATGTTCTTCTGTTGCAAGGGTAGCCAAATATGTATCCTGCATACAAGTGTACTGGTGTTGTAAAGCTCATATATATTTGTAGATAATTTATTGTTGAATGTATACAAATAGCTTTATAAGCGTAGGGTGCGTTGCACTTGTGCGAGTCCTTTTTGTTAGCCTGGTCATCTTTGTGTCTTTCCCCTATCAACCTGTCAGCTGCGTGGCAGCTGGGTTGTGTTTGTGTTAAGGGGTTCGATTGATGTGCCAGCTACTAAGGATGTCGCGTTATTGTTCAAAGAACATATGTTTATAGGGTGGTGCAGCCCCCGAGTATGAAAGTTGACAAAAGAAAAGAGAGCACGGAGTTTTGGGGCACTTAGCTTCTATTTATTCGAAGAACTGTACGTAGTACAATGTGCGGCTAAGTAGCCTTGGCTGAATAGCCTTATTTGCGATGCAAAAGTAAAGAAGAAACGACTAAGGGTAGAAGCATCGCAGTTGTGCGATGTTTCAAGGGTTGGAGTATGCGACTCCTGTCTCTAAATCTTGAAGGCGATAGGCGCCACATGGGATTACTTCTGTAATCACGTACGGTCCTTTCCAGGGGGACTCGAGCTTGAGATGCCCCTGCTGCTTCAGTCGCATGACCAGGTCACCTTCGACGAAGGATCTTGGGAGAAGCCTTCTGCTATGGTAGTTGCGTAGGTTCTGCTGGTAGATCGTAGATCTTTCTGCGGCGATTTCTCTTGCTTCGTCAAGGAGGTCGACGGAGTCTTCGAGTGCGAGGGATGACTCCTTCTCGCTGTAGGCGACTATGCGTGGCGCTCTGCATGCACCTCGGCGGTATCGCCTCTGCTCCATGTACCATAAAGAATGGTGTGTAGCCGGTGGCGCTATTTGGAGTTGTACGCAGGCTCCAGAGTACGGATTGCAGTTTGTTTGGCTAGCAGCCCGCGACTTGTTCGAGTGGCCGGAGGAGTCGCTTCTTGATGCCGCTGCAGATGAGCCCGTTTGCCTTTTCCACATGACCGTTGGTCTGCGGGTGTGCGACTGAGGCATAGCTAATGTTGATCCCCAGGTTCTCGCAGAAATCTTGGAACTCCTTGGATGTAAAGTTCGTTCCGTTGTCGGTGATGATGCTGTGTGGCACGCCGAAGCGGTAGACGATGGACTCGAAGAACTTGACTGCGCTGTGCCCTGATTGCTTGGTCACTGGCATGGCCTCGATCCACTTGGTGAACTTGTCGACTGCGACCAAGAGGTAGACGTAGCCTCCTTGCGAGGACCTTGGAAGTTTACCCACCATGTCGAGTCCCCACTGGGCGAAGGGCCAGGCCAATGGAATAGGCCGTAGTTCTGCGCCTGGTGCGTGTGGCTTGTCCGCGAATCGCTGACAAGCGTTGCACTTTTGGACTATATCCTTGGCGTCGCGCATGGCCGTGGGCCAGTAAAATCCAGCTCGTAGAGCTTTGGCGACGAGGGCGCGGCTGCCGGCGTGGTGCCCGCAGGTCCCTTCATGGATGTCGAGGAGCACTGCTCTTCCATCGGCTAGGGAGACGCATCGCTGTAACACGCCTGTGATGCTGCGTTTATACAGTTCGTCGTTGATAACGGCGAATGCCTTGGAGCACCTCGCGATGTGTCGTGCATCTGTCGGGTCGTCCGGTAGGCGCTTGCTGAGGAGGTACGTAATGTACGGCTGCGTCCAGGATTGTTCGATCATCATGACGCTCATTGGTCCCTCGAGTCCTGTGTCGAGCTCCAAATCATCGATTGTTGTTGGCTCATTGGGTGGCGTAGCCCCCGAGTCCGTTGCTGTGCTTGTTTTCTTTTCTGCGGCCTTTGGCTTGATGGAGCGTTCGCATATGCGCTCAAGAAATACCCCAGGTGGTATGGGTGCACAGGTGGAGCCTATGTTGGCGAGTGTGTCCGCCTCCTCATTGCTTTCGCAGCCTATGTGTCACAACTCGCAGCCATCGAAGTCTCCTTCAAGTGTGTCGTAGAGGTCGCGGTATGCGATCATGTTGTCGTTTAGTGCGTCGCACTCATGCATTGTTTGGTTGAGGACCAGCTTGGAGTCGCCATATATGATTAGCCTGTTTGCGCCGCAGGCTTTTGCCATCCTCATCCCGTGTAACAGGGCCTCGGATTCAGCCTCGTTGTTTGAGGCTGTGAACTGCATTCGCAGGACGTATTTCAGCTTGTCCCCTTGAGGCGATGTCAGTACGACACCTGCTCCTGCTCCATCTTTCCTCTTGGACCCATCGAAGTGCATTGTCCAGAGGTAGGACATATCTGGCTTGTCCGGGAGTTGGTTTTCCATCCAATGTACGAGGAAGTCCGGGAGAACTTGCGACTTGATTGCGCCGCGCTTTTCGTATGTGATGTCTCATGGAGACAGCTCGATTCCCCAAAGCGCGACTTGCCCTGTGGCGTCAGAGTTATTGAGGATATGTCCCAATGGGGCGTCGTTGACTACCACGATTGGGTGTTCACGAAGTAATGGCGATCATTTGGCGGTCATAAAGACGCCGTACGCCAGCTTCTGGTAGTGTGGGTACCGCTGTTTTGTTGGCGTGAGGACCTCGCTGAGGTAGTATACCGGGCGTTGTACGCCATGGACCTTGTTTTCCTCGGCCCATTCGACGACGAGAACTGTGCTAACCACTTGGTTGGTGGCGGCGATGTACAGCAGCAGTGGTTCCCTTTCTCGTGGGGTTACCAATACTGGCGAGGTGGATAGCAGGCTCTTGAGGTCCTCCAATGCTTCTTGCACTTTGTTGGTCCACTCGAATTTGTCAGCTTTGTGGAGGAGCTGATAGAAGGGCAGCTCCTTTTCTCCCATTCGACTGATAAATCGACTGAGGGCCGCGATTCGCCCGGCTAGTTGCTGAACGCCTCTTATGTTCTTTGGCTTCTCCATGGCCAGTATGGCCTTTATCTTTTTCGGGTTTGCCTCAATCCCTCTCGCGGAGATGAGATACCCGAGCAGTTGCCCAGAGGGTACGCCGAAGGCGCATTTGTCCGGATTGAGCTTTATCCGGTAGCGATCGAGATTGGCGAAGGTTTCGTGCAAGTCGTCGATTAGAGAGGCTTCTTCCTTGGTCTTGATTACTATGTCGTCGACATAGACTTGGATGTTGCGACCAAGTTGCTCTTTGAGGCAGGCCTGCATGCACCTCTGGTACGTGGCTCCTGCGTTTTTTAGCCCGAAGGGCATTGTGTTGTAGCAGAACACGCCAAAGGGCGTTGTAAACACGGTCTTCTCCTGGTCTTCCTCCATTCGAATTTGGTTATAGCCTGAGTAGGCGTCGAGGAAGCAGAGGCGCTCGCATCCAACAGTGGAGTCGATGATTTGATTGATCTGTGGTAGCGGGAAGTGATCTTTTGGGCAGTGCTTGTTAAGAGAAGTGAAGTCCACGCACATCCGCAGGATATCCGTGTCCTTTTTTGGCACCAGCACCGTATTGGCGAGCCAAGTGCTTTCCTTGATCTCGCGTATGAATTTGGCCTCGAGGAGTCTGTTGATCTCCATTACGACTGCCTGTGCGCGTGGCTCAGACAGTCGCCTGATTGTTTGCTTGACTGGCCTTATGTCGGGGTTAACGTTGAGTGTGTGCTCGGCGAATTCCCTCGGAACTCCTGGCATGTCCGCAGGACACCAGGCAAAAATTTCCCAGTGCTCACGGAGGAATTCGACGAGCGCGAGTTCCTATGCGGGACTCAAGTTGTTGGCGATGAGGGCCATTTTAGCGGGATCCGATGGATGGACCTGCACCTTCTTTGTGTGCACAGATGAGTCGAAGTAGAGGTCCGGTGAGCTTGGCCTACTCAGAGGGGGCAGACTGTTGTCTGTCGTTTCCTTCAATCGCGCGAGTTCCTCCTGCATGCCGAAGGACTGGGAGATTCTGTTGAATTCCCTGTCGCAACTGTCAGATCGCTCGAAACTCCTGTTGATCATGATGACGCCGTTGGGACCTGGCATTTTCATCTGCAGATAGGCGTAGTGGGGTACTGCCATGAACCTAGCGAACGCGATGCGCCCGAGGATGCAGTGGTATTGTGAGGGCCAGTCGACAACTTCAAAGTCGATGCGCTCGCGTCGGAAGTTCTTCGGCGTGCCGAATATGACGTCGAGGTTGATTTTGCCCATGGGGTATACGCCTTTTCCTGGGACAATGCCGTGGAACGTTGTGTCCGATGCCTCCAAGCAAGTTAGAGGGATCCTCATTGCTCACAAGGTACTCGCGAATATGAGGTTGATACTGCTTCCGCCATCCATGAAGACGTGACTCATGTCGAAGCCTCCAATTTGTGCCTCGAGTACGAGGGGGCAATGACCTGGTCGAGGTACTTGAGGTGGGTGGTCGCGCTTGTCAAAGGTAATGCACGATTCTCTACCACTGAGGTACTCAGTGGTGGATGGTGGCGAGTGCGTGGCCAAATTGACTTGGCGAGTGATGGCCTTCTGCATCCTATTGGAAGGGCGCCCCTTTTGGATCATCATGGTACCCATGGCCCGTGGGTATGGTTCGCCTTCGTGATGCTGGTCCGGTGCAGCTCCGTTCAGGGGTGGCCCAGGTGGTGGTGGTGGTGCGCCATGTGCCACTGCACCTGGAGCGGTCCCGTAGCCTCTTTCGACTGCATTGCGGTTCATTCGAACCAACCCCTCATGTAGCTTGAGGAATTCACGGCAGTCCTTGAGGAGGTGACTGGACTTTCTCTTGCCGTCATGCTTGTCGATATAGAAGTGTACCGTGCATGGTCCGGACAGTTTATCTTCGATGGAGGTCGCGGGTGCTTCATCGCGAGTGCGGCGTTGCCATACTTGCGTGGTTTTCCCGGAGTCACGATGTCCGCCGCTGCGGTATCCGCTGTTGCGGTTATCGTCGCGTCTATCGGCGTAGCCGGCTGCGACCATGTTGACGTCATCACGATCATCGTAGACGCGCATATGACGTTTACTCCGGCGGTCGCATCTTCGCTTGAGTTCCGCCTCCTCATCAGAGTGAACGCGATTCTTCAACGAGTCTTCCCCATCAGCCCACCGATTCGCGATCTCCATCAGGTGGTCGATGGTCTTGGGCTTTGAGCGGCCTAGCTCCTCCTTGAGTTCCATGCGGCGGACACCGCCGTTGAATGCATCAATCGAGTTCCGAGATGTTCTCCGCGGAGTTCTTGATGATGGACCATCTTTGGATGTAAGAGCGCAGCGATTCGCCAGATTTTTGCTGGCAGCATCTCAATTCTTCGATTGAAGCGGGGCATTTGTATGTGCCCTTGAAGTTGCGTACGAAGCTGTAGACCAGCTCATCCCAGCTGCGAATGGATTCGCGTGGGAGGTTATTGAGCCATGCCCGGGCAGCGCCTTGTAGCTGTAGCTGCAAGCATTGCATGGCGGTACTTCAATTGCCTCCGTGCAGCCTGACTGAGGAGATGTGATCCTCCAACCAGATCTTGGGGTCCTGTAGACCGTCAAATTTCGGGTTCTCCGATGGAAGTTTGAACCCTTTAGGCATTCGCTTTTGCCTGATGGATCTGCTGAAGCATCTGGCGCCGCAGAGCTCTCCATCTTCTTCTTCCGGAGCAGTCGACCGAGCATGTCGTGCCCTTGACTTGTCGATATTGCGCTGCGTGAGCTCGTCACGTGCATCATAGTCGCAATCGTGTCGTCGTGAACGGCAGTGTCGAGACAGGTCGTGACTGTCGTCGCTTGACGAGGACGAGGAGTAGCGTTTTGCTAACGCTTTGCCCTTTTTTGGGTCTGGTACTGGTTCTTTGTCGAGGGCGGCCTCGATTAGCCCAAGGCCCGCGATCGTAGATCGGTGCATGGCCGTCCAGGGATCTCTAGCCGGTGGCTGGTTATTGAGGAGGTACATGGTGGCCGCCGTCACTGCGGCCTGCGGCGTCCTGGGAACCACGTTGCCTCTCGTGTCGACTGTCATAGAGCCGAAGTCGAGGACTTTCGCGGCGTCTATGCGTTCTTGTTCAGTGAGGTGAGCCATCCGCGATTGCCTCTTCCTGGCGAGATACTCGTTGCCTCTTGAGGAGGATCCTCTGTAGGAGGAGAGCCCAGCGCGACGAAGGCTTGACTCGTCCGCCGCCTTTTTACGCGCTTCGAGTTGCGCGATTGCTTGTTTCTGGCGTTTGAATTCTTCTTTTAGGAGCCAGTGGTAACCCATCAGTAGTTCCTGAGGGGACCCGAAGGGTAGAGGTGCACCTCGTAGGGCTTCGCGGCAGCATTCCCACTCTTGCTCGTTGAGCCTGATTACGACGCGTTCGCCGGTTTGCTGATTATGCTGGGAGGTTCGACTGCTCCTCCATTGCCGCCGTTGGAAGCGTTGGGCGGGTCGGTGCCGTTGCTGGTGTTACCATTGTTGCCGCGGTTGGCGGAGGTGTCGCCCGCGTTGATGACGGCGCACATGAAGTGATTTGGGAAGCTGTTGCTTCCACAACTTTCAGATCCGGAATCGTAGGTTCCATCTTCAGTGGCCAGATCGCTTAGATCGGAGTCGCGACTGCTGTCGCTGATCAGGCTCTCGACCGCCGCTGGAGCATTGAGCTTGCTGAGGATACCGATTGATGGAGGGAACCATGATGCTGGGGCAATCGCCGGTGCCGTCGGCTAATCGGGCATGCGAAGCGTGCCCATCTGACCGACTTGGAAGCGGAAGCTCCCAATCGCCAGGCTGATTCCGTCGCCCACGGATTCGAAGGCCGGGCGAGTAGCCGGCGTGTGGATGGTGAAGTCGAAGGCGCCGAAAAGCTGGCGAATCTCTGTTGTTGCAGAGTTGTAGATCGCGTTTGATGGGGCCGAAGAAGCCGCAACATCAGCACTCCCAATTCCCATAGACGGCGCCAATTAACGAGGGTTTAACTCATCAATGCCCATTGTTATGGACTTGGGTTTTGGAGAAGGAGGGAGCACTGGAGACATCTATCGACTAGCAAACAAGCACACAGGGGACAAAGGATTTACCCAGGTTCAGGCCTCGTAGAGGTCCCTACTCCTGCTTGTCTGCTCGTGGAATTATCGAGGGAGTCAAAAGTTACAATGGTGCGCAGACGAAATCTGGCGAGGGTTGTGGAAACTAGGGTTGCGTGTGTCCTCCTCGCCGCCCCCTCCTAGCCTTTATATAGATAGGCTAGGTCTCAGGTAATAGGTCGAGTCGGTTACAAGTTAGGGTTTTCCCCTTCAAACTTTCTATCTTTAACTTCTTCTTGTCCTTCAAGCAATCGAGAGTTCGTAGGTTACCCGAGTCCCTCCATCCGGGCCTTGTCGACACCGTGGGCCTGTATGTATTTGGACCGTATGTACCAAGCTCGAGTACCTGTAGGGTATACCCATGTCACTCTTACTTATCAAAAATACTGCGATACACCGCCTATACTTGTGGGTCATTAGTGCTCAGCAAATCCACGGTGGTGTCAGACGAGGCAATTTTTTTGCCCGACAAGGCAACTTCGGTAGGCCATTAGGACAACGTTGCCGTAGTAGGTGAGGACATCCCTTCTTCGGGAAAACATTACCTAATGAGGTAACTTAGGAGCTCGATGGGTAACTTCGGGCCACGACAAGGCAAGTTGTGCCCATCCCTACACGGTGCCCGACAAAACCAACTGTAGAGAGATAAAGCAACTTTAGTACCCGCCAAAATAATTTTTGTGTTCGACGAAGTAACTTTGATGCCCAACAAGGCAACTTCAGAGCCTGAAGAGGCAACATGTGCCCGACTGAGCAACTTTGGTGCCCTACGAGGTAAATTTTGTGCCCGACAAAACCAACTTTGGTGCCCAACGAAGTAATTTATGCGTGAGAGCAACTTTGGTGTCCACCAAAATAAATTTGGTGCCCCACGAAGTAACTTTTGATGCTCGACAAGGAAACTTAGGAGCGAAACGAGGCAACTTGTGCTCGATAGAGCAATGTTAGCGCATGACTGATGGCTCAATGCACGGCGCCCAGAAAAATGCTTGATGGTGGTGTTGATGTAGAGCTTGTTGGGAACCCCAAGAAGAAGGTATGATGAGCACAGCAGCAAGTTTCCCTCAGTTATGAAACCAAGGTTTAATCGAACCAGTAGGAGCAAGGAAACACCCCAAAGGTGTTACTAGCTGAGCTTTGGCAGGGTGCACTATCGGTGCTAGTAGCAACGTGGAGACCTGCACAACACAACCACAGAACTTTGTCCCCAACTTGCGATGAGGTTGTCAATCTCACCGTGTTTTGCAGAAAACAAAGGATTAAACGTATCGAATGGAAAGAAGTAAAAGTTTGCAGAAAGTAAACACAAAGAAGTAAACAGTTTATAGATTGTATGTAAAGAAAAGGATCGGGATCCATAGTTCACTAGAGGTGGCTCTCCTTAGATAGATAACATGCTAGGTGAACAAATTACAGCGGGGCAATTGACAAACATCGAGAAAGCAATACATGCATATACTAATCATCTTGACTCCTTTGAGACTTGATTGGGCATTACAACATAATACATAGACCTCCATCCAACTGCATCTATGACTAATAATCCACCTTCAGGTTATCATCGAACCCCTCCAAAGATTAAGTTGTAAGCAACAGATTATTGCTTTACGAACTGCGTGTAAAGTAAACAATACGATTGTTCTATGAACAAAGGATTGTTGTTTTCTCCCTAGTAGCAACAGTACATCTAGTACCGTAGAGATTTCATCACTTCCCAGTTACGGAGGCATGAACCCACTATCGAGCATAAATACTAACTCTTGGGGTTGCTAGCATCTACTTGGCCAAGATAGATACTAACAACGGAAATCATGCAAGATCACAAATAACAAAGGCATGATAGAATCAATAATCAATCTGAAATAGCATCTCAATATCCATCGGATCCCCGCAAACACAACATGCAAAATTACAAATAGATGATCTTGATCATGAACGGAGCTCACAAGATGTAGACATGAAAGCACAAAGGAGGAGAACCAGCCATCTAGCTACTACATGGATCCGTAGTCCAAGGATGAACTACTCACGCATCACACCGGAGGATTGCATGGTGATGAAGAAGGCCTCCAGGGTGAATTCCCTCTCCGGCAGGTGCCGGAAGAGCTTCAGATCCTCCCGATCTAGGGATGGAGATGGCTGACTCTGAGCTCTTCGTGGATTTTTGATCGGGCACTTAGGGTTTTTGTCGTGAGGGCAATATATAGGCGGAAGGAGAGGTCGAGGGGGTGCCGGGAGCGGCCACACCAGCCCCTGGCGCGGGCCAGGCCTGGCCGCGCGGCCAGGTGGTGTGGTGGCTCCCTGGCCCTTCTCCCGGTGGCATTTCGTCTGGAAGGAGTTGCTGCTTCCGCTGGATCGCTGGAGCAAGGAGGTGGAGGTTGTCCGGTGGCTTGAACATGTGTGCGAGTGCGGATGCGCTGCTGAGTTGTGGCGCTCGGACTTCCTCATGATCTTGAGATCGGCAAGTGTACGACTACATCAACCACGAGTTCCTACTCGTTAACAAAGCTCGTTGTCTTCGAGGGTAAGTTCTCTATGGATGTATGTCCACCCGTTTGCTTTGTACCTAGTAGATAGATCTTGGCGTGTAGTTCACACCGTAGGAATTTTTTTGTTTTCTATGCTGCGGACCCAACACTTCAATCATAACATGAAAGACAAAGTTCTAGAAATAAGCAAAGAAACTATGATGCAACATGAAAAGGCACAAACAAAAGATTCATGAATAACAATGCTTTGCAAGATGTTTGTTTGTTTCACATAAAGAAAACATAGCATAATAGCATTCAGCTTGTCCCTCATAGAGTAGCAAATATCAATGCATAGGACACCTTCAAAGTTCATAAGAGTGAATAGATACAATAGTTTAAAACAAGCAATATTAAAGTATGCATCAATCAACTTGTCTTGTGACAATGCACATAGAACTAAAAATGGCCACTATGCTCTCAAAGTAGGTGCATAAAGATAGAAGGTGGAGACTCAATATAATGGTGGAAGAAAGGCCTTTATAAAAGGAAGCAGGGATTCAAGTCTCATAAAGAACTTCCAAAAATTATGGTACTTATAGCTTTCAGCTCTCATTGCCCCTATCATAAGCATCTTGAAGTGATTAAGGTTAAAGTGAACAAACTATGGTGTACATGCTTGATGAAGTATAAGTCAGAAATCTCATGTCCCTTGTATACGAGGGCCGCTCCTCATGCTACTCAAGTTTAGTCACCGGTAAGTTCTTGTCATCGTAAGTATATGTGTATCATTGAGAACCACCAACGAGGTACCCCTTGCCCGATGATACGAAAGAATCCCCATATCAAAATGACAAGGAAAGTAGACAACGAGCATCTCAGCAATCTTCTTATTTACCATGGGATATGGTGCTTTTTTCTCTCTTTCCTCTTTTCATAGGATCTCTTTTTTTTTCTCTTTTCTCTCTTTTTTTCAAGATAGGACTCTTCTTTTTATAAGAAGAATGCTTCATAGACAGCTCATTATGGTTACGCTGCAAGTTTCCACCATGTCAGCATGGATTAGACCAGCGGCCCAGGCGTTTCTCTAACACATATACATAACTTCATGGACTTACAAGCTCCCCTTTCATTTCACACCGACGACATCCATATACAAAAGAGCATGATATCAACTAGGTACAAGTACCAAGTGCAATGTTGAAAGCGTTCACCATGAAAGCATGGTTCTGCTAATTCCCAACAAATAAGTGCAAGCATATACAACATAGACGACACAACGGTTCAAGTTTATTAAGGGCAAGAAAAGTAAAGTGTGCCATCAAGTTCGTGAGAGCTTTAATCACTAGTTTTCTCATAACAAGTTTAATTTGGAAGGTAAACAAAAGCATGAATATACTTGGAATAGCATATGCTAGTAGGTAGGTATGGTGGACTCTTTGGAATAACTTGGTTTAGGGAGTTGTATGCATGAGTGGAACTCATACTTTTTTGTGGAGGCTAGCAAAAGACTGGGAGCGACAAACTAAGAGAGCAATAATGGCCATAATCATGCAGAGCGACAAAACATCATTGATCAAAGCATAAAGTGATACTACAAGTTAAAAAAATAAAGGATCATAAAGGCTATGGTGACTTGAGATAGTCATAACATGGTGTGAGCATGTGCCAAGTCAACCCAAATAAAGCACCAAAGGAGAATAACACTATACTATGCTTTAATATGCTAAAACAACGCATGATTCATCCAAGGCACATTAAGCAATCTCAATTGTTTATAACAGTCATGCTACAACAAAGAATAATAAGCATAAGGCCAAAACAATATCAAGCATGGCATGACAAAGCATAGGCCACAGTCAAAAACGAGCTCTTTTTACCAAAAAGCATGAACTTTCCTACTCTTTTCTAAACCAAACCAAACTATTTGCAAACCAATGTATGAAAGAGGGGGTACAACCAATTTATTCAGCAAACTAAGCAAACCAAAGCAAACGAAAAACCAAAACAAAAAAGAAGACGCTCCAAGAACAACACAACTATGCATGAAACAATAAAAATGAAGCGTTTGGAAGAAACCTGGAATTTTTATTGATGAAGAAGGGGATGCTTTGGGCATCCCCAAGCTTTGACGCTTGTACTTCTTGGATATTTCTTGGGGTGATACGCGTGGTATCCCCAAGCTTGAGCTTTAGTCCATCCTTCATCTCATTACTCATTTCTTCCATACACCTGAAAATTTTCCTTTATACAAAACTTCACACAATCTTTATTAGCAACATTAGTGTACTCAAGATAAAAGGTCTTAAGGTTCAGTTCTAACACCAAATAAACTTCTATTAGAACACTATCTACTGTAGCACTTCCCTCAAAAATCTCAATTCCCCAAAACAACTCAAGAAGGAAACAACAAGAAGCAAATGCAGAAAATGGCAGAAATCTGTCAAAACAGACCAGCAGGTAAAGACGAATTGTTTCGAAGACCTTCTGTTGCTCAAATCAAAAAGTGTTGAACTAACGAAAGTTAGATAACAACCTGGGGCATAAGCACAAATAATTACAGCTCAATCCGACATACAGAGCTCTCTCACGAATTTTTACGGTGAAGCACAAAAATCTGTTTCGGGACAGCAACTTTCCCAATCATTACTTCACTCTCATTAGAGGTTACTGTTGGCACAAAAAGCAAATAAAATGGATAAGGATAGGTTATTACGGAGGTAATAACTTCCAAGACTCATCTAAAACTTTTGGGTTATCTCCCAATAAGTACTTTTCTTTAACGCCTTTAAGTTAGGCATAAGAAGCAAAGAAAGAATCAAGTGTTCTCAAATGAAGAAGCATTAAGACCAAATTTTGTTTTCATAGGAGAAGCAAAATAAATATTTTCTCTCTTTTTAGGTAAGTGTTCTATACCTTTCTTGAGTGGGAGTTGATATTTAATGGTGCCTTCTTTCATATCAATGATGGCACCAACTGTTCTAAGAAAAGGTCTTCCCAAAGTAATAGGACAAGCAGCATTGTATTCAACATCCAAAACATAGAAATCAACAGGGACATAGGAATTGTTAACCATAATAAGAACATCATTAAGACTCCCCATGAGTTTCTTTTTAGCATTATCATCAAGTGGTACATTCAAATAACATTCTTCAAGAGGAGGCAAATCAAGCATATCATAAATCCTTCTAGGCATAATAGAAACACTACTATCAAGATCACACAAAGCTTTGAAATCAAAGTCATTCACTTTCATATTAATGATGGGTTCCCAACCATCTTCTTGTTTTATAGGAATATAAGCTTTATGTTTCATCTTTTCTTCTTTAATCTTTATGAGAGCATTAGTAATGTGTTTCGTAAAGGCCATGTTCATAGCACTAGCATTAGGACTTTTAGCAAGCTTTTGTAGGAACTTAATAACTTCAGAGATGTTGCAACCATCAAGATCAAAATCAAATTTATCATCTAGAGTAGTAGAACTATTACTAGCCTCAACACTAGTGGTGGTAATAGTAGAAACACTAATGTTTCTAGCAATTTCATCTTCTCTTTTCCACTTAGCATGTAATTCAGTTAATAGTCTAACATTTTCATCAATTCTTACTTGTATAGCATTAGTAGCTGCAAAGGGATTCTCATTAGTTTCAGGTTTAGCAGCCATTTTATTCAAAGTAGTTTGAGCTTCAGCTAAAGATGCTATATTTCTTTCAGCATTAGAGAGTTTTTCCTCAATAGTTTTATTGAAGGCAGTTTGTTTACTAATAAACTCTTTAAGCATAACTTCAAGTTCAGAGGGAGCACTCTTATTATTGTTGTAAGAATTTCCATAAGTATTACCATTGTTGGGAGGATATGGCTTATAATTGTTGTTACCAAAATTGTTCCTATAAGCATTATTACCATAAGCATTGTTGCCAAAATTGTTATTTCTTATGAAGTTCACATCAACTTGCTCTTCTTGAGCAACCAAAGAGGCTAAAGGAACATTATTTGGATCAATATGGGCTTTGCCATTAACAAGCATAGACATAATAATATCAATCTTATCACTCAAGGAGGAATTTTCCTCAACAGAATTTACCTTCTTACGTTGTGGAGCTCTCTCCGTATGCCATTCAGAATAATTAACCATCATATTGTCCAAAAGTTTTGTTGTAGCACCCAAAGTGATGTTCATAAAGGTACCTCCAGCAGCAGAATCCAATAGGTTCCTTGAAGAATAGTTCAATCCTGCATAAATAGTTTGGATGATCATCCAAGCAGTCGATCCATGAGTAGGACAATTCTTTACCAAAGATTTCATTCTTTCCCAAGCTTGAGCAACATGCTCATTATCAAGTTGTTTAAACTTCATTATTTCACTTCTCATGGATATAATCTTAGCAGGAGGATAGTATTTTCCAATGAAAGCATCTTTGCATTTAGTCCAAGAATCAATACTATTCCTAGTTAAGGAATTCAATCATTCTTTAGCTTTTCCTCTCAAAGAGAAAGGAAACAATTTCAGCTTAATAATATCACCATCTATATCCCTATGCTTTTGCATATCACAAAGTTCAACAAAGTTATTTAGATGGGAAGCAGCATCTTCATTACCAATACTAGAAAATTGCTCTCTCATAACAAGATTGAGCAAAGCAGGTTTTATCTCAAAGAAAGTATCTTTAGGCACAGGTGGAGCAATAGGTGTGCTCATAAAATCATTGTTGTTGGTGCTAGTGAAGTCACACAACTTAGTGTTTTCAAGAGTAGTCATTTTTTTGGGGTTTTCAAATAAGAAAGCAAACAAGTAAAACTATTTTTTTGTGTGTTTTTGAATAATAGATGAAGCAAACAAAGCAAAAAGAAACTAAGCAAAACAAAAACAACAAAGTAAAGATATTGGTTATGAGGGACTCCCCTTGTGAAGATGTCCTTGACTCCCAAACAATGGCCGAGGAAAAATGCTTGATGGCTCAATGCACGGCGCCCAAAAAATGCTTGATGGCGGTGTTGATGTAGAGCTCGTTGGGAACCCCAAGAGGAAGGTATGATGAGCACAGCAGCAAGTTTCCCTCAGTTATCAAACCAAGGTTTAATCGAACCAGTAGGAGCAAGGAAACACCCCAAAGGTGTTACTAGCTGAGCTTTGGTAGGGCGCACTACCGGTGCTAGTAGCAACGTGGAGACCTGCACAACACAACCACAGAACTTTGTCCCCAACTTGCGATGAGGTTGTCAATCTCACCGTATTTTGCGGAAAACAAAGGATTAAACGTATCGAATGGAAAGAAGTAAAAGTTTGCAGAAAGTAAACACAAAGAAGTAAACAGTTTATAGATTGTATGTAAAGAAAAGGACCGGGATCCATAGTTCACTAGAGGTGGCTCTCCTTAGATAGATAACATGCTAGGTGAACAAATTACAGCGGGGCAATTGACAAACATCGAGAAAGCAATACATGCATATACTAATCATCTTGACTCCTTTGAGACTTGATTGGGCATTACAACATAATACATAGACCGCCATCCAACTGCATCTATGACTAATAATCCACCTTCAGGTTATCATCCGAACCCCCTCCAGTATTAAGTTGCAAGCAACAGATTATTGCTTTATGAACTGCGTGTAAAGTAAACAATACGATTGTTCTATGAACAAAAGATTGTTGTTTTCTCCCTAGTAGCAACAACACATCTAGTACCATAGAGATTTCTGTCACTTCCCCAGATTACCAGAGACATGAACCCACTATCAAGCATAAATACTAACCCTTGGAGTTGCTATCATCTACTTGGCCAAGATAGCTACTAACAACGGAAAGCATGCAAGATCACAAATAACAAAGACATGATATAATCAATAATCAATCTGAAATAGCATCTCAATATCCATCGGATCCCCGCAAACACAACATGCAGAATTACAAATAGATGATCTTGATCATGAACGGAGCTCACAAGATCTAGACATGAAAGCACAAACGAGGAGAACCAGCCATCTAGCTACTACATGGATCCGTAGTCCAAGGATGAACTACTCACGCATCACACCGGAGGCTTGCATGGTGATGAAGAAGGCCTCCAGGGTGAATTCCCCTCTCCGGCAGGGTGCCGGGAAGAGCTTCAGATCCCTCCCGATCTAGGGATGGAGATGACGGCGGCTACAGGCTCTTTCGTGGATTTTTGATCGAGAACTTAGGGTTTTCGCCCCGAGGGTAATATATAGGCGGAAGGAGAGGCCGAGGGGGTGCCGAGAGCGGCCACACCACCCCCTGGCGTGGGCCAGGCCTGGCTGCACGGCCAGGTGGTGTGGTGGCTCCCTGGCCCTTCTCCGTCTCGTATTCTGGCACTTGATGTCTTCTGGAAAAATAGGCACTTTGGCTTTTGTCCCGTCCAATTCCGAGAATATTCATTTTCTGACTTTCTTGGAACCAAAACAGCGTAAAACAGGCAATCTTTGTGGCTCTTGTTAATAGGTTAGTCCAAGAAATCATATGAAAAGTACTCCAAAGTTGGAACAAAACACAAGAAAGTGGATAAAACCAAGCATGGAACATCAACAATTATAGATACATTTGCAATGTATCAATGACGAGGCCACTTTGGTGCCCGGGAGGCCACTTCGGTTCCTGATGAGGCAAGTTATGTGCCTGATGATGCAACTTCGGTAGGCCATTAGGATGACGCTACCGTGGTGGGTCGTCCACACCCTTCTATAGGGAAACCGCGACCCAACGAGGCAACTTCGGAGCCCTACAAGGCATCTTTGGAGCCTGACAAGGCAATTTAGGAGCCCGGCAAGATAACTTGTGCCCGACTAAGAAAATTTGGTGCGCGAGGCAATTCGGTGTCCGACAAACCAACTTTGTTGCCCAACAAAGTAATTTTATGTGTGAGACAAAGAAACATTGGTGCCTACCAGAAATAAATTTGGTGTCTGATAAAGTAACTTTGACGCCCAACGAGACAACCTTGGAGCCTGACGAGGCAACTTGTGCCCGACTGAGCAATGTTAATGCTCGACGAGGTCACTTTGGTGTTGGACAAGGAAAATTTTGTGCCCGATGAGGCAACTTCGGTAGACCATTAGGATGGCACAGTGAGTGGGGAAGGCCTTTCTTCAGGTGAACCACTGCCTGATGAGGCAACTTCGGAGCCTAACAAGGCAACTTCCACTAGAAGAAATGTTTCCTTCCACAACGACTTGGCCCGACGGTCGTCGTAGAAGGCGCGTCTTCCGCGACAATTTTCTCATGTCGATCGTGGCCAATGGAAAACTTTTTTCCCGGTTTCACGGCCCTCTACTATGATGGAACCACTAAAATCATGGAGGAAGCTCGGTCGGCGCGTGGCAGAAGCAAGATTTTTGGTTCCTCGCGTGATGTTGACTCGCTGAAGTCTTTTGAGGCGTGTGGGTCCCAGACGTCAGTGTCTCTAGCGGACCATACTTTTCGATCGCGCCTCTCTGATTTGAACTTGATAACGTTGCTCGATCGTTTGCCATTTAGTCAGGCTGCTCGGTCCCACATGTGAGCCTCACATTAGAAGAATCATGTGTATGATGGAATTTTTTCCTTCGTCCATGCTATCCTATTCCGAACTTGATAGCGTTGCTCGATGCATCTGCCGTTTAATCACGATACTAGGTCCCATATGTCATCCTCACATTAGAAGAGACGTGTGCATGATGGAATTTTTTCCTTGGCTATTGCCTCCCTAATTTCAACTTGATAATGTTGCTCGATCTATCTTCCATTTAATGACGATGTTGGGTCCTCCATGTCAGCCTCACATTACAAGAATCGTGTGTATGATGGATTTTTTTTCTTCGCTCATGCTACCCTGTTCCGAACTTGAGAGTGCTGCTGGATGCATTTACCGTTTAATCAAACTCCTGGACTCCACATGTCATCCTCTCATTATAAGAAACGTGTGTATGATAGAATTTTTTTCCATCGGTCGCGCCTCCATGTTCCGAACTTGATAGTGTTGCTCGCTGCATCTACCATTTAATCATGCTTCAAGGCCCCACATGTCATCCACTCATTAGAAGAAATGTGTGTATGATGGAATTTTTGCCCTCGGTCGTGCCTCCATGTTTCGAACTTGATAGCGTTGCTCGATGCATTAGCCGTTTTTCCAGGCAACTGGGTCCCCCATGTGAGCCTCTCATTAGAAGAAACGTGTGCATGCTGGACTTTTTTCTCGCTCGCACCTCCCTGTTTCGAACTTGGCAACATTGCTCAAGGCAGTACCTGTATAAGGCCGCGCTACTGGGTCCGACATGTCGGTCTCTCTGTAAGTGAAACCTGCGTATGATGGACTTTTTTTTTCATCCGGGTCCGCTATTTTGACCTTGGCAACGTTGCTCGATGTGGCATCCGTGTAGGTCTTGCTGATGAGGCCCCAATGTCAGCCTCTCTGGTATGTTATGGCTTGTGGGTCCCCGATGTAGCATGTATGTTCTGGCGGGTGGGTCCTAGATGCCAGCCTCTCTGTACAAGTATTTAACTTTTTTCAAACCTGGCCATTAAACTCGAGGGATGTTGTAGACTGGTGGGTCCACGATGTCAACCTCTCCGTAATGCGATATTAAAATGTATAAACCCTTTCTCAAAAAAATGTAAACCCAAGATACATATAAATATGTATACATAGGAGATTCGAACTAAAGACCTTCAAATCAAATCAAATAAACATAAATTGAGTGTTTTTCCACTACACCAAAGATATTTATAGAAATTGAATCGTTAAACATGTATTAGTACTACAACCTATGTATGAGTCTTCTAAAAAATATTTTGTGTGTCCATGTTATCTCTCTTAAAATAAAAGGGCATTGCTACTAGAACCTGAATTCATAAAAAGCCACATATTGGATTAGTTTCTTAAAAACATGGGTAGGCAAAGTTTTTTAGAGGTGGGGGCAATGCCAAAAAGGCCGAATTAAAAAGTTTTGGGGCTATGGTCAATGGGCTCCTATCTCAAATTTCACTGGGTTGTGGATCATCGGATTCAAACATATACCTCATCGAGCGAGGAAAAAAGCAATAATTCTTTTGACATATATTCATGTAAAAATATCTAAAAAACACACACCACGTGCGCCAAAACAGGGCTGGTATCCAATGACTTCACTTGGTGAAATCACGTTGTATATCTTTACCCTCTCATCTCTGTCCAAAATGCATCCAACGGTTCTGATGACACAAAGGAAAAAGATCTAGAGCAAGTAGCTAGCATCAACGACAGAAGATTTGAAAAATTCAATAGCATTTGAAAGATTAAGGAGTACAGAATAATAAGACATAAAAAATATCGACAGATTCCTTATTCATATTCAGCGGCACTTGACCAATTCAGAAGCATTTCAAAGTGACCGATTCAGCAATACAAACACTTAAATTCAATAGCAGTACAGAGAGCGACAATTCTTGTTTCAGCTCTAAAAACCATGTCACACAATCAGTTTGCCTTTTTTTTCCAAACACACTCGATTACTGAATCACAATCATTGTCATAATATTTGGTCATATAGGAAACCATCAATAGATATTGATATACCATACCAATATGTACTAGTCATAGCTTCAATCCAGCAAAAGTTTATCACAATTTTACCACCATATATGATCAGTGGAGATAAGACAACCACATAATTAATTACAATAGCATACGCCCAAAGTTCTAGATGGCTAGGAAGTTCATGAATAGCATGTGGCATTCAGGACAGCCAGATACATCGAACTTAACCATTCTTCCAATGGTAAGTTTAGCTGCTTTCCGGAACTTGATCCACCTAGAAGTAGCTGCCAAGCGCCCATTAGTCGAGTTAATGGCGTAGCGTCCCTTGATTTGCAATCCTGCGCTCTGCATTGTGAAGACTATTGTGCCCCTTTGTTTGGCCTAGAGTTGCTTTGTGGCACTCTTAGGCAATTTCTGAGTCAAAGCAAGAGATAGACGCATAATTACTAAGAGCAATGCACTGAATCATGTGAAACTTGAGAAGACATTCAAAGCAGTTTATTGATGTCTACGCACTTCTATTCTTATAAACAGTTGTTGGGCCTCCAAGTGCAGAGGTTTGTAGAACAGCAGCAAGTTTTCCCTTAAGTGGATCACCCAAGGTTTATCGAACTCAGAGAGGAAGTGGTCAAAGGTATCCCCTCTCAAGCAACCCTGCAATCAAGATACAAGAAGTCTCTTGTGTCCCCAACACACCTAATACACTTGTCAGGCGTATAGATGCACTAGTTCGGCGAAGAGATAGTGAAATACAAGTGGTATGGATAAAAGACAACGGTGCCAGAAAATAGCTTGATGGCGTGGAAGAGACTAAAGGCAAACTGAAATAAAGATGGAAGCAAGCAAACATGTAACAGATCTAGTTGCAAACGGGGTTTAAATGCTTAGAAACAAGGCCTAGGGATCATACTTTCACTAGTGAACACTCTCATATCAATATCTTCTCTTCATGATACTACTCTGAACTACTCTCCAGTTGGACACTCTAATCCATGGTAGGGCTATAACAGCACACCTCAAAGTTCACTTTCCCCATCTAGATAACCCCACACTGTCACCTTGAGCGCTAGATGGTTCCAACAAACACCACAATTTCATAGAGACATCCAACTCCAAATATAACTCATAACAAGTATTTGTAATCTCTAGCCTAAGTGCCACCATGGTGTGCACGCTGTCACTTTCACACACATGGGGAGAGCAGATATCTATTAAAGCACTTGAGTAACAAGGTAGATCTACTTGATTACAAAGCTCATGATCACAATATGATCATGCATAGAGAGAGAGATGAACACATAGCTACCGTTAGATCCCTTAGCCTCGAGGAAGAACTACTCCCTCATCATCATGGGAATCAGCAACGGTGATGGAGATGGTGGTGGAGATGGCTCCGGGGGCACTTCCCCGTCCCAGCAGGGTGTCGGAACAGAGACTTTCTGTCCCCCGAATTTCCCCTTCGGTGGCGGCGGTGCTACGGAAATTTTCGTGGCTGGAGGCTTGATTATTTAGGGTTTCTGCATCGGAGGCTTCTTATAGGCGAAAGGGCGATGTCAGAGGGTGGACTAGGGGCCCACACCACCTGGTGGTGCGGCCAGGGGGACCCACGCCACCACATGGTGTGGCCAGCCCCTGGCCCCTCCCCGTCTTGTGTTCTGGCTCCGTGAGTCTTCCGGTAAAATATCGACTTTGGCTTTTGTCCGGTCCAATTCTGAGAATATTCCTTTTCCATCTTTTCTGAAACCAAAAATAGCAGAAAACAGGCAACTAGCACTGTGTCATCTTGTTAATAGGTTAGTTCCAGAAAATGTGTAAAAATACTCCAAAGTGTGGACAAAACATAAGAAAGTAGATATAAAACAAGCATGGAACATCAAAAATTATAGATACGTTAGCAACGTATCATTTATCTGCCGCCATATACTCACAAACATAATCTGGTGCGACCTTGTGATGACACATGTGTAGGATATGGTCCGACAAGGCACTGCCCAGGGTGATGAAGGAGCTTGTGACGGTGCGGTAGCTGGTGTTGGTGCAAGAGATGGTGCCACTAATTGTGGAGGGGCTGGTGCAGGAGCCAGAAGGCCCAGAACCGGTGGCGGTGCTAGCAACTTGATGCTAGATTCCTTCTGATGGGTTGATGTCTACGGACGCTTCTATTCTTGTAGATAGTGTTGGGCCTCCAAGTGCAGAGGTTTGTAGAACAGCAGCAAGTTTCCCTTAAGTGGATCACCCAAGGTTTATCGAACTCAGGGAGGAAGTGGTCAAAGGTATCCCTCTCAAGAAACCCTGCAAGCAAGATACAAGAAGTCTCGTGTGTCCCCAACACACCCAATACACTTACCAGGTGTATAGGTGCACTAGTTCAGCGAAGAGATAGTGAAATACAAGTAATATGGATGATTATAAGTGGTAATTGCAATCTGAAATAAGAGTGGCAGCAAGCAAACATGTAATAGGACTGATTGTAAACTGTGTTTCAATGCTTAGAAACAAGGCCTGGGGATCATACTTTCATTAGTGGACACTCTCATATAAATATCTTCTCTTCATTATGCTACCCTGAACTACTCTCTGGTTGGATGATGTAGGGCTATAACAGCACACCTTAAAGTTCTCATTCCCCATCTAGATAACCCCTCACTATCACCTTGAGCGCTAGATGGTTCCAAGAAACACCACAATCTCGTAGAGACATCCAACTCAAATTATACTCATGATAAGTATTTTTGTAACCTTAGCCTAAGTGCCACACGGTGTGCACACTATCAACTTCACACACGTGGGGATAAGTAGAGATTAATTAAAGCACTTGAGTAGCAAAATAGATCTTAATTGCAAAGCTCATGATCTCAATAAGATCACGCATAGAGAGAGAGATGAACACATAGCTACCAGTAGAGCCCTTAGCCTCGAGAGAGGACTACTCCCTCCTCATCATGGGAGTCAGCAACGGTGATGGAGATGGCAGTGGAGTCGATGGAGATGGCTCTAGTGGCACTTCCCCGTCCCAGCAGGGTGCCGGAACAGAGACTTCTGTCCCCCGAATCTCCTCTTCAGTGGCGGTGGTGCTGCGGAACTTTTTGTGGAATTCTGATCCGGTACCTAGGGTTTTTGTCTCGGGGTACTTTTATAGGCGAAGGGGTGATACGTCCAAAACGTATCTACTTTCCCGAACACTTTTGCTATTGTTTCTCCTCTAATTTGTGTGATTTGGATACAACTAATGTGGGCTGACACTGTTTTCAGTAGAATTGCTTTGGTGTCTCGTTTTTGTGCAGGAAATCAACTTTCAGGAAAAATCCCAGAAAATATCGCAAAACTCCTATTTTACCAGAAGACTCACGGAGCCAGAAGACGGGACGAAGAGGAGCCACGAGGGGCCCACACCCCTGGCCGCGCGGGCCAGGCCAGGCCGCGCTAGGAGGGGGTGTGGCCGCCTCGGACTCCACTTCGACCTCTCATTTTGCCTATAAAATCCCTCTGACCTAAAACAGATGGAGGGTTCGATGTTTTTCTAGATAGAGTTCCGTTGTGCCGCCACCACCAGATACCGCAATTCCGAACCAGAAACTCTGTTCTGGCACCCTGCTGGGTCGGGGAATTGGAGGAGATCATGGCCATCATAACCATCATCGCTTCTCCATCAACCATCCATGATTCCCCCATCCATGAGTGAGTAATCATCCGTTGTAGGCTATGGGGATGGTAGGATTGGATGAGATCGTTCATGTAATGGCATCAGATTGTTAGGGCATGGTGCCTAGTATCTATTATTAGTGTTTTTGACTTTGTTGCAACTTGTTATGCTTAATGCTTGTCACTAGGTCCCGAGTGCCATGATTTCAGATATGAACATGTTATTGATTCATGATGATAGTATTGTTTATGATCTTACCTGCAAGTTGTATACACATATTATTGTCCGGAACCGAAGGCCCCGAAGTGACAATAATCGGGATAACCGAAAGGGAAAGGCTTTGATGTGAGGATCACATGTGTTCACGGAGTGTTAATGCTTTGCTCCGGTGCTCTATTAAAAGGAGCACCTTAATTGCCAGTAGTTCCCTAGAGGCCCCGCTGCAAACGGGCTGGCAGGACAAAAGATGTTGTGCAAGTTCTCATTGCGAGCACGTATGACTATATATGGAACACATGCTTAGGATTGTCTAGTACTTGGATGCTTTATCTTATTTATCTGCAATTGTCCTATGTTCTGATTGATATATGAATTGTCTTGTCCATGCAACACCCGTCCATCCATCCCTATGCCTACCACGCTTTAATCCTACTGTTTACTGCAATTGTTACTACTGTCTTTACTTTTACTACTGCTATTACTTTGCTATTGCTACTATAAAATGTTACTCTTGATAAACTCTGCGAGCAAGATTGTTTCAGTGCACTGAATTGACAACTCAGTTGTTAAGGCTTATAAATATTCTTTGGCTCCCCTTGTGTCGAATCAATAAATTGGGTTTTACTTCCCTCGAAGACTGTTGCGATCCCCTATACTTGTGGGTCATCAAGACTATTTTCTGGCGCCGTTGCCGGGGAGCATAGCTCTATTTATCAAGCTCACTTGGAATCACTATTGTTCGCTGCCATCCATTCATCATGGGTAAATCTCGTGATGGAAAGGTTCCTATATTACCATCCACTACAAGGAGAGGTACAGGTCTGAACACCTCTGTTGCTCTTGATTCACCATCTGTGATGAGGAATCTCCTTACACCACCACCACATACACATGCTACACATGCTACTTCTGCTGAATCTAAAACTTCTAATACTGCTTCTACTGTGCTTGATAAGAGTGGTTCATTAGGTCCTTTCCTAGATGCTACGATTGCTAGAACTATAGCTGGAAATACTGAAACTCCTAATGAAGACACTACTACACCTGTCAGTTCACCTGAGTTTATAGAGAGCTATGATATTGAAGACAGATATATAGAAATGACTGATGAATTTATTAAAGAATGTCAAAATACTCATGGTAAAAGTGCTATTAAGAGTCTCCATGAGAGGCGTATTATAAAACCCAAATTATCTCCTAATACTAAGTTTGCTACATCTCCCATAAACATTAAAGATAAAGATTATGATTTCTCTCTTGATTTATCTTACATAACCATTATTGAGAAAGAACCTTTTTGTGGGACTAAGAATGAAAGTGTTGTAGCACATATGGCTGAGCTTTCTACCATGAGTGGCCTATTTTATGATGATATTAAGATGCGCACCTACTTTGTTGCTAATTTTTTCCCTTTTTCACTAAAAGGAGAAGCTAAGGCTTGGTTTAATAATTTACCTCCTGGATCTATTGATAGCCCTGATTGCTTTATTAGTACTTTCCTTCATAAATATTTCCCTCCTAGTGCTAGACATGCCATTCTACAGGAACTTTTTGATTTTAAACAGGGAGAAAAGGAGATATTGCCTGAATCATGGGCAAGGTTTTGTGCTTTGATTCATGCACAGCATGGATGTCCATTACCTAAAAATGAGCTTCTTGATATATATTATAATGGACTAACTGAAGAATCTAGGACATACCTGGATAGTTGTGCTGATTGTGTTTTCAGGAAGAGAACTCCAAAAGAAGCTGAGGAATTAATGGCTAAAATAAGTAAGAATTATGATGACTGGACTTCACCTGAGTCAACTTCACCTGAGCCAACTACACCGAAGTCAACTACATCTGAGTTAACTGTGCCTAAGCCAACACCTACATCAAAGAAGAGGGGAGTCATTGAACTAAATGATGAAGTGATGAAGGAAGCTAAGAAATGTCTTAAGGAGAAGGGTATTAAAGTTGAAGAAGTGAAGAATCTACCTCCTATAGAAGAATTATGTAAGCCAATCTCCCACTCATCCACTATTGAGGTACACTCTCTCCAACATTTTGATGAAGGTGACATTCCTTATTCTAAACCTCTTGATCAATGCTTAGAAGAATTTGATATTTTTATTGTTAAGCAAGATAATTTTAATAAAAGAGTGCAGAATCATTTGATGGAAAACTCTAGAGCTATTATTGAGGTAAGGGATATTATGGAAAGAACCTCTAATGATGTTAAAATGCTTGTTAAACATTTCCAAATGGTTCAAACTCAAATTGATCAGCTTATTAAGGTACAAAAAGATTTGCTAGTTAATGCTTCTAAAGAAAAACATGCTTATGAAATTAGAACTAGAAGTGGTGCTGCCACCTAGGATCCTCTATATTGTGAGGGTCATCCTAAAAGATTTGAGCAAGATTCCCAACAAACTGAAAATAGAGGTACTTCTTCTAAGAGAAAGAAAAAGAAACATAAAACAATTGTAGAATCTTCTGAACCTGCTAAAGTTCCTAATAGTATATCTGTCTCTGGTGCTGAAACTGAGAGTGGTAATGAGAAAAATGATGCTCCTGATAAAGAAGAAATTGAAGAAGAACCTGAAAGGAACACTAAAAATGCTAAGTACACTGATGGCCCAAAATATATCGAGCTCGTTGGGGAACCCCAAGAGGAAGGTATGATGAGCACAACAACAAGTCTTCCCTTAGTTATGAAACCAAGGTTATCGAACCAGTAGGAGCAAGGAAACACCTCCAAGGTGTTCTTTCCAACTTGGAATCCTGCACAACATAACCACAGAACTTCGCCCCCAACTTACAGTGAGGTTGTCAATCTCACTGGTTTTGCTGAAAACAAGGGATTAAACGTATTGTGTGGAAGAAAGTAAAAGCTTGCAGAAAGTAAACAGAAAACTGTAAACAGTTTTAGATTGATGGTAAAAGAAAGGACCGGGGTCCATAGTTCACTAGTGGTTGTTCTCCTTAAGATAGATGACATGTTGGGTGAACAAATTACAGCGGGGCAATTGACAAACATCGAGAAAGCATGCATGCATATACTAATCATCTTGACTCCTATGAGATTTGATTGGGCATTACAACATTATACATAGACCGTAATCCAATTGCATCTATGACTAATAATCCACCTTTAGGTTATCAATCCGAACCCCTTCCAGTATTAAGTTGCAAGCAACAGATAATTTCATTAAGCATTGCATGTAAAGTAAACAATATGATTGTTCTATGAACAAAGGATTGTTGTTTTCTCCCTAGTAGCAACAACACATCTAGTACCTTAGAGATTTCTATCACTTCCCCAGATTACTAGAGGCATGAACCCACTATCGAGCATAAATACTCCCTCTTGGAGTTGCTAGCATCTACTCGGCCAATATATCTACTAACAACAGAGAGCATGCAAGATCACAAATAACAAAGACATGAGAGAATCAATAATCAATCTGAAATGGCATCTCAATATCCATCGGATCCCCGCAAACACAACATGTATGATTACAAATAGATGATCTTGATCATGAACGGAGCTCACAAGATCTAGACATGGTAGCACAAAGGAGAAGAACCAACCATCTAGCTACTACATGGACCCGTAGTCCAAGGATGAACTACTCACGCATCACACCGGAGGCTTGCATGGTGATGAAGACGTCCTCCAGGGTGAATTCTCCCCTCCGTCAGGGTGCCGGGAAGAGCTTCAGATCCCTCCCGATCTAGGGATGGAGATGATGGCGGTTACAGACTCTTTCATGGAATTTTGATCGGGTACTTAGTGTTTCTGTATCAGAGGCATCTTATAGGCAAAAAGGGAGGCCGAGGGGGTGCCCTAGGCGACCACACCACCCCCTAGCACGGGCTAGGCATGGCCGCATGGCCAGGTGGTGTGGGTGGCCCATGGCCCCTCTCCGTCTCGTATTCTGGCTCCGTGTCCCCTCGGTGAAATATTGACTTTGGCTTTTGTCCCGTCCAATTCCAAGAATATTCATTTTCTGACTTTCTTGGAACCAAAAATAGCAGAAAATAGGCAGCTGACACTGTGGCATCTTGTTAATAGGTTAGTCCAAGAAAGTGTATAAAAATACTCCAAAGTGTGGACAAAACATAAGAAAGTACATATAAAGCAAGCATGGAGCATCAAAAATTATAGATACGTTTTCAATGTATCATACACTAAGGAAGATTTTGTTGCTAATAAACATGGTAGTGAAAGAGAACCCTGGGTTCAAAAACCAATGCCTTTTCCTTATAAGAAACACAAGTCAAAGCAAGACGAACACTATAATAAGTTTTGTGAGTGGATGAAACCTTTATTTTTGCAAATTCCTTTAACTGATGCTATTAAATTGCCTCCTTATTCAAAGTATATGAAGGATATTGTCTCTAATAAATGGAAGATCCCTAATGAGGAAATTTCTACTTTGTTTGCTAATTATTCCTTTAATGGTAAGGTTCCACAGAAACTTGGAGACCCAGGGATTCCAACTATTCCATGTTCTTTTAAAAATAATTATGTTAGAACTGCCTTGTATGATTTGGGAGCAGGAGTTAGTGTTATGCCTTTTTCTCTCTACAAAAGACTTCAATTGGAGAAATTAATACCAAACTATATATCTTTGCAAAAGGCTGATAAATCTACTACTATTCCTGTTGGTATATGTGAGGATGTACCTGTTCAAGTGGCTCGTAATTGCTTGATATTAACTGACTTTGTTGTGCTTGAAATGCCTGAAGATAACAATATGTCTATTATTCTTGGGAGACCTTTTCTTAATACTACAGGAGCTGTTATTAATTGCAATCAAGGAAAGGTAACCTTTAATGTTAATGACAAGGAGCATACTGTCTATTTTCCCAAGAAGATTGATAGGAATTATGGCTTAAATTCAATTGAAAATATTGAGGGCATCCAAGTTGGAGAAATATATTGTCCCATACCACGAGAAAAATATGAAACTATTATGATTGGGACCATTGCTATCAAGGTTGAGATAATATAATCATTTAGTGGAATACAAAGTTTTGTTTCATATAAAATTGTTTTGGTAACAAGACCTGATCAACCTTGTTAACAAAGGGATTTTAATGAACAAAACAATGTTTTCACCATGATTATCTTTGCTAACTTTTATTTTATCCTTTTTAATTTTTGCTTTCACTTAGTTTACTTTTCTATTGCTAGTTGCTTGCATATTAGAGTGTCTTAGAACTTCTGAAGTTTTAGTTTTGTTTTGTTATTGCATCATTCCAAAATTATCTTTCTGCCAGAAAATTATTCGTCAATACCTGAAAATTGCTAAAAAATAAATTGTCTCAAATAATTCTAGAAAATTCATATTAAATTTTTACGTCAAAAAAGGGGCAGACAAGTACCTGGAGTAACCCAGGGGCCCCACTAGGCAGGCACACCACCTGGTGGCACGGCCACACCAGGGGCGCGCCTGGTCATGGTGTGGGCCACCCCTAGCCCTCCACTTACTCTCCCTCCTGCCACTTCTCTCTCTCTCCCGAGAAAACACCACTTCATTGCTCAAACTCGCGTTCCTGCTGTTCTTGCTCGTGATTTTTGATCTCCTTGCTCGGCCCATATGTGCTGCTGAGATTTGGAGCATTTGTTCTCTGGTATGTGACTCCTTCGCTTGTCCAAGTAGATTTGTGTTTAGTGGATTATATCTTGAGTATTTTGCTACTGTAGGTGACAGGTTATATGAGCTTATAGGCTTGTTCAATGCTTAGAGAAATTGTTTTGATGCATGCTTAGGTCTCTTACAAGTTCCTATAAGTAGTTCCTTTCATTATGTAATCACTTTGCAATCACTTGTCTGATGGTTGTCTAAAATTTTAGAATAGCAGAGATGAACAACCACACTTTTGGAGAAGTATTTGAGAGGGACGTACCTAGGAGGGCAAGGCCTTCGAGATCAGCTTCTCAATTTAGGCCATCATATAATGAAGATCTTATTGCACCACGCTTTGGCAATGAAGGAGATGAGGGAGATGCTCATCCATCCACCTTCCCTTGCTTTGCCTTTTTGCAAGCTGCAGGAATCCTTGATGATTTCCTACTTCTTGTTCAGAGGGTTGGTCTAACCACTTACATGCAGGATGAGAGTGAGCAATATGTTGTGCTCACCAAAACTTTCGTTGAAAGTTTCAATTTCACTAACACCCCTTATTGGTCAACTATTTTGTTTAAAATTTATAATATGCCTATTACCATGCCATTGGAAAGATTTTTCAGCATTATAAGCATAGGCATGACTGGGACAGTAAAGAAGATCCAAGGTCGACCCGCTGATTTGCGGGAGCTCTACCGAAGTGTGACAAATGACGATGACCGCACAGCTCAGCGCGGGAAGATAAGGAACATTCAACCCCCAGCTCTTAGATATTTTGCTTATTATCTTGCCACTAGCATTCTTGGTAGGGAGAACACTAGTAATATTTCTAATTACCATTTAGCCTTTCTTGCTGCTACACTTAATAATGATACCAAGTATAATATTGGTTATGTCATTGCCCGTCGCTTAGATGCTAGAGGACCCATTTATGGGGGTATTATTGCCACACACATGGTTGCTGCCTTAGAACTTTCTGGTGATCCTAATGACACTGTGTTGGCACCACAAAGGCTCGATCTTGCTGCTATGAAAACACATCACTTTGTTACTACTGACTCTAGTTTCGAGAATATAGTTTACAGGATGTTGTTTACTGACAGAGACGAGAGGGAAATTCCTTTGCCACAGTCCACTTTGTTCAGTATTAGCAGGATGCCATGGTCGCGTTCCAAGGAGGAGGTGGACGAGCAGCCTCGCCTGCTTGGTTTCCATGGGCAGCATCAGGGGGATGTGCCCTCTTACGACTACTCTGCACACTACGTTGGGGCGTCCTCGAGTTCGTATTAGGACGAAGGCACTTCTTCGCCATATTATGGAGGTGCTCCATCTTAGCCAGCTTGGGATTGATACCCACTTAGGCCAAAAGCCTAAGCATGGGAGAGGTATACCGACATCACACTCATCTACATATCATGTTCAGTCGGTACTTTGTATATCCAAGTTTCATTTTCTTTTTAGTCTTTGTTCTTGCTTTATTTCTGCTTTCCAAAACACAAAAAGACCAAAAATATTTTTGTTATTTCTCTTTGCTTGCTTCTTTATCTTTTTGCCTTGGTTTGCTTCTTTGTTTTAGCTTTGTTTTGATTATTCGAAAAACCCAAAAAGATTTCGCTTTGCTTGTTCTTCCTTTTGGTTCTTGCCTTTAAAAATCAAAAACCCAAAAATATTTGTTGTTCTTCTCTGGTTTTGTAAAGTTCGTTGCAGGGTTCAGTGGTCCTCAGTGACTCCTTAGAGATTGGATTTATCTTATTATTCAAGTCACACAAGTGAAGGGAAATAATGATTTATGACAACTCGAGGTGTGGTAAGAGGCTGGTATGAACTCTATTTGTTTTCATTTTTGTACATATACTCGTCATTCTGAGCATGCTTAGTCTGTTTATGTAAGGTGTATGTTATTTAATGGATACTTAGTGGTCCTTGCCTGCTTACGATCAGTTCCAATCCATTATTAGTTCGTAACATGTCATATAACTGTTTGCTTGCATTGTTCTATTCATAACTTGATATGACAATGTGGTGTCCTCCTCTAAATGTTTTATTTGAATCGACTTGGCACATGCTTACGCATGCATATGACTAAACAAAAAGTCAGTTAAGCCTTGATGATTTATTCTGCCTTGGAGTTCTTGTATCGCTTTTATGCCATTATTAATTTTGTTTTGTTGCAAGCATGATTATGATAGTTACTGCTCTCTCGATTGTCGCTCCCTTTCTATTGCTAGCCTTCACATGTGATGAGTACTTTACTCGTGCATCCAACTCCCTAAAACCAAAGTTGTCAAAAAGAGTCCACCATATCTACCTATTAGCATTATTGCTATTCCTTGCATATTTATTATGCTTTGTTTTCTTCCAATAAAAATGTTTGCTTGTTATGTGAAAATTAGTTAGTAAAGCTCTCACGAACTTGATGGCACACTTTACTTTCTTGCACTTAATAAACTTGAACCATTGTGCCCATCTATGTTGCATATATGCTTGCGCTTTGTAAGTTGTGAATTAGCAGAACCATGTTCTCATGGGGAACGCTTTCAACATTGCACTTTATTTAGTTGATATCATGTTCTTTTGCTTATGGATCCCGGCGGTGTGAAATGAAAGGGGAGCTTGTAAGGCTCATGGAGTTCGTATATGTGTTAGAGAAACGCATGGGCGACTGGTCTAAGCCATGCCTAATCATGGTGGAAACCTGCAGCGTAACCATAGTGAGCAATCTATGAAGCATCCCTTATATATAAAAAACCCATATGCAAATAGGAAAGAAAAAAGAGAAAGAAACAAAAAAAAGAGAGAAAAAAGAGACCTATGGAAATAGGAAATAAAAGGATTGCTGAGATGCTCATTGTCTGCTTGCCTTATCATTGTGATATGGGGAATCTTCTATATCATCGGGCAAGGGGTACCCCGTTGGCGGTTCTCTATGATACACATGTACTTACAATGACAAGAACTTACCTGTGACTAAACTTAAGTAGCATGAGGAACAATACTCGTAAGTAAGGGGCATGAGATTTTCAGCTTATAACTTGTCAAGCATATCCTCATATTTGATCACTTTAACCTTAATCACCTAAAGATGCTTATGATAGGGGCAGTGAGAGCTCAAAGCTAATGAGTACCATACTTTCAGCATTTGGGAGCCTTTCAAACTTTTAAATCTTTTTCTTTCATTTTTATGTTGAGTCACCATTTATACTTTGAGCACCTTCCCGAGAGTATAGCTGTCATTCTTAGTGTAATGTGCTTGTTCCAAAACAGGGTTAATTATGACATGTTGTTTAACACTTGTATCTTTGATAAGTTTATTTCTAGTCTTCACTTAAACTTCAGAGGTGTCTTGGCATTTATGTTTTGCTCCAAAGAAAGGCAAGCGAGACACCACTTTATCATATCTTCTTATGAGCACTACAATCCTGCATATGCTTATATACCATGTTGCTTATTATTAATGAGTTGGAATCTCTTCATAGCTTGCATGGCCACTAGGTAAACTTATTTGCATACTCTTTATTATGAATTGCCTAAGTATTTGATCATATGCTGAGAATATATACATCTTATGAAGAAAATGTGTTCATGAAAGTTTCTTTTATCGCACTCAGTTTCGACTGAATTGCTTGAGGACAAGAAATAAGCTAAGCTTAGGGGGAGTTGATACGTCCAAAACGTATCTACTTTCCCGAACACTTTTGCTATTGTTTCTCCTCTAATTTGTGTGATTTGGATACAACTAATGTGGACTGACGCTGTTTTTAGCAAAATTGCTTTGGTGTCTCGTTTTTGTGCAGGAAATCAACTTTCAAGAAAAACCCCGAAAAATATCGCAAAACTCCTATTTAACTAGAAGACTCACGGAGCCAGAAGACTGGACGAAGAGGAGCAACAAGGGGCCCACACCCCCTGGCCGTGCGGGCCAGGCCAGGCCACGCCAAGAGGGGGTGTGGCCTCCTCAGTCTCTGCCTTGACCTCTCATTTCTCCTATAAAAGCCCTCTGGCCTAAAACAGACAGGAGGTTCGACGTTTTTCTAGATAGAGTTCCATTGCGCCACCACCACGGATACATGATTCGAACCGAAACTCCGTTCGGCACCCACGGGGCAGAGGTGGAGGAGATCATCGCCATCATCACCATCATTGCTTCTCCATCAACCATCCATGATTCCCCCATCCATGAGTGAGTAATCCCCCGTTGTAGGCTATGGGGATGGTAGGGATTGGATGAGATCGTTCATGTATGGCATCAGATTGTTAGGGAATGGTGCCTAGTATCTATTATTAGTGCTTTTGACTTTGTTGCAACTTGTTACGCTTAATGCTTGTCACTAGGGCCTGAGTGCCATGATTTCAGATCTGAACATGTTATTGATTCATGATGACAGTATTGTGTATGATCTTACCTGCAAGTTGTATACACATATTATTGTCCAGAACAAAAGGCCCCGAAGTGACAATAATCAGGATAACCGGAGGGAATGGTTGTGATATGAGGATCACGTGTGTTCATGGAGTGTTAATGCTTTGCTCCGGTGCTCTATTAAAAGGAGCACATTAATTGTCAGTAGTTCCCTTAAGGCCCCGCTGCAAACGGGCTGGCAGGACAAAAGATGTCGTGCAAGTTCTCATTACGAGCACGTATGACTATATATGGAACACTTGCCTTTGATTATTTAGTACTTGGATGCTTTATCTTATTTATCTGCAATGCCCTATATCTTGATTTCTATATGAATTGTCTTGTCCATGCAACTCCCGTCCATCCATCCCTACGCCTACCACGCTTTAATCCTACTGTTTACTGCAATTGTTACTACTGTCTTTACTTTACTACTGCTATTGCTACTATAAAAGTGTTGCTACTGATAAACTACTGTGAGCAGGATTGTTTCCAGGTGCAGCTGAATTGAAAACTCAGTTGTTAAGTCTTATAAATATTCTTTGGCTCCCCTTGTGTCGAATCAATAAATTGGGTTTTACTTCCCTCGAAGACTGTTGCGATCCCCTATACTTGTGGGTCATCAAGGGCAAGGTCGGTGGAGCTCCAGGGGGCCCACACCATCTGGTGGCGCCCCCTGGCCGCGCGGCCACCAGGTGTGGCTGCCCTGGTGCACCACTTTGTCTCCCCTTCGGACTCTGTGTTGCTTCGGGTAAAATATTGAATTTGGCTTTTGTCCCGTCCAATTCCGAAAATATTTCTTTACTAGATTTTTTGAAACCAAAAATAGCAGAAAACAGGCAACTGGCACTGTGGCATCTTGTCAATAGGTTAGTTCCATAAATGTATAAAAATACCTCAAAGTGTGAACAAAACATAAGAAAGTTGATATAAAACAAGCATGGAGCATAAAAAATTATAGATACATTTACGATGTATCAAGCATCCCCAAGCTTAATTCTTGCTCGTCCTCGAGTAGGTAAGTGATAAAAAGAATAATTTTTGAGGTGACATGCACTATCACAATCTTGATCAAGATATTTGCAAAGCATTGATAGCTGGGATTAAAGTACTCTAAACATAAGCATGAAAGATAGAGTTCTAACAATAAGACATAGCAACTATGTTGTAACATGAAAAGGTACAAACAAAAGATTATGAATAATAATGCATTAAATGAAGTTTGTTTGTTTCACATATAGAAAACATAATAAGAGTGGTATTCAGCTTGTCCCTCATGGTATAGCAAAACATAAGTGCATAGGATGATGGGTTCGTAGCATGGAAAACAAAAAAATTCTACCGCAAGAACGAACAAAACCCAGATCTAATCTAGATAAAAGCCAAGATCTAATCTATTAGACATGTGCAACGAGATAGATCTGTACTAACCCTTGTAGATCCGAAAGCCTTGTGCGAGATCGGATCTCGTGGTTGATGTAGACGATCACTTGCCGATCTCAAGATCGAGTAGACGATCCTTCGGCGCTGCGTTAAGCGCTTCATGATCGGTCACACGTGCGGAGTCGATGCAGACCTTCCTTTCCCCGTTCCAGCGAGCAGCAGAGGTAGTAGATCTCTCCACGGAATCCCAGCAGCACGACGGCGTGGTGGTGGTCATGGAGTAGAGAATTCTGCAGGGATTCGCCTAAGCCTGAGCAGAAGGAAGGAGGAGGAGAGAGGCGGCTAGGGCAAGAGTGGAGGGGCAAGGGGGGTGGCGCCTCCACCCCTCTATATATAGAGGGAGGGGTGCGGCCTAGGGTTCCCACCCCTAGGCCCACCTCCTAGGGCTGGCGCATAAGGGAGAGGGGGGAGGGAGATTCCTTCCCCCCCAAGTCTTCCCTTTTCCTGTCTTGGTTTTCAAGTAAAGTCCACGGAACCTTCTGGAACTTTCCGGAACATTCCGAAACCTTCTAGAACCCCCATATAAACACTCCGGAACATTTCTGAACCTAGAATATGATCTCCATTATATGAATCTTATTCTCCGGACACTTCCGGATCTCCTCGTGATGTCTCAGATCCAATCCGAGACTCTGAACAACATTCGGTCTCCAATGCACATTCCATATCTACCTAAACATCATCGAACCTTAAGTGTGTCACCCTACGGTTCGTGAATATGCAGACATGATGGAGACACCTCTCCGATCAATAACCATCAGTGGGATTTGGAGATCCATAACGGCTCCCACATACTCAACGATGACTTCGTGATCGATTAACATACGAAACCAATTTCCTTTGTCACGCGATATTCTACTTATCCGAGGTTTGATCGTCGGTATCTCCATACCTAGTTCTACCTCGTTACTGATAAGTACTCTTTACTTGTTCCATGTTATGTCATCCCTTGTGACCTAGTCACATGCTTGCAAGCTAACTAGATGACATTCCACCGAGAGGGCCCAGAGCATATCTATCCGTCATATGGATGGACAAATCCCAATCTTGGTCCATGCGCTTCAACACATACTTTCAGAATACCCAATGACACCTTTATAACCACCCGATTCTGAAGTGGTGTTTGATGTCATCAAAGTACCCATCCGGTGATGGTGATTAACATAACCTCATGGTCGAAGGATTAGGTTACTATGCATTTGAAAGCTTATAGTGTCTGAACTAAATGACTTGATCTTATGCTACACTTACTATGGGTGTGTGTCCATCACATCATTCTCCTAATGATATGACCTTGTTATTAATGACACCCAATGTCCATGATCAGGAAACCATGATCATCTATCAATCAACAAGCTAGTTCAACAAGAGGCTTACTAGGGACTCTTTTATGTTTACAAAACACACAAGTATTAGTGTTTCCTAATAATACAATTATAGCATGGGATGTAAACATTCATCACAAACACAAAGATATAATAATAACCACTTTTATTATTGCCTCTTGGGCATATCTCCAACAGTCTCCCACTTGAACTAGAGTCAATAATCTAGATTACATGGTAATATACCTAAGACCCATGGCGTTCTGGTGTTGGTCATGCTTTGCTCTAGGGAGAGGTTTAGTCAACGGATCTGCCACATTCAGATCAGTGTGTACTTTGCAAATCTTTATGTCACCATCTTGGACATACTTGCGAATAGCATGGAAACGTAGCTTGATATGCTTCAGCTTGCTATGTGACCTTGGCTCTTGTGCATTAGCTATGGCACCCATGTTGTCACAGTAAATGGCCATCGGGTCCAACGCACTAGGAACCACGCCAAGTTCAGTAATGAACTCCTTCATCCATATGGCTTCTTGTGCAGCCTCCGAAACAGCTATGTATTCCGATTCAGTTGAAGATTTCGCCACAACGCTTTGCTTGGCACTCCTCCAGCTCACTGCAGCACCATTCAAAATAAATACATATCCAGACTGTGACTTCGAGTCATTTGGATCGGTGTTCCAACTAGCATCAGTGTAACTGTTTACAACAAGTTGTTCATCACCTCCATAAGAAAGAACCATATCCTTAGTCCTATTTAGGTACTTTAGGATATTCTTGATCATTATCGATGCTCCATTCCAGGACCACTTTGATATCTGCTAGTCAAACTAACAGCATGTGCTATATCCGGTCTTGTACATAGCATGGCATACATGATGGAACCTATGGCCGAGGCATAGGGAATATTATTCATTTTCTCTCTATCTTCTGCCGTAGCTGGACTTTGAGTCTTCTCAAGGTCTTACCTGACAACATGGGCACGAACCCTTTCTTGCTCTCTTCCATTCTAAACTTCTTTAGAACTTTGTCCTAGTATGTACTTTGTGAAAGCGCTATTAGGCGTCTTGATCTATCTCTATAAATCTTGATGCCTACAATATATGCCGCTTCGCCAAGATCCTTCATTGAAAAACTATTATTCAAATAGGCTTTGACACTATTAAGAAGTTCTATATCATTCCCAATCAATAATATGTCATCTACATATAGTACTAGGAATGCTATAGAGCTCCCACTCACTTTCTTGTAAATACAAGATTCTCCATAAGTTTGTATAAATCCAAAGTTTTTGATTACTTTATCAAAATGTTGATTCCAACTCCGGGATGCTTGCTTTAGTCCATAAATGGAGCGCTGAAGTTTGCATACCTTGTCAGCTTCTTTAGGATCGACAAAACCCTTGGGTTGTACCATATACAACTCTTCCTCAATGTCTCCATTAAGGAACGCCGTTTTGACATCCATCTGCCAAATCTCATAATCGAAATATGCAGCAATTGCTAACAAAATCCTCACAGACTTTAGCTTCGCTACTGGTGAGAATGTCTCATCGTAGTCAACTCCTTGAATTTGCCGGAACCCTTTCGTGACAAGTCGAGCTTTATAGACGGTAACATTACCATCATCATCTGTTTTTCTCTTGAAAATCCATTTGTTCTCGACAGCCTTACGACCATCCGGTAAGTCCACCAAAGTCCACACTTGGTTTTCGTACATGGATCCCATTCCGGATTTCATGGCTTCTAGCCATTTGTCAGAATCTGGGCTCACCATAGCTTCTTCATACGTCGCAGGGTCATCAGTGTTGTCCACCAACATGACGTTCAAGGCAGGGTCATACCAATCAGGAGTGGTACAAACCCTTGTTGACCTGCGAGGTTCAGCAGCAACTTCGTTCGAAGTTTCATGATCACCATCATTAGCTTCCTCTCCAATTGGTGTAGGCGGCACAAAAACATCTTCCGGTGCTGCGCTACTCTCAACTCCGAGAGAAGGTTCAATAACCTCATCGAGTTCTACTTTCCTTCCAGTCACTTCCTTCGAGAGAAACTCCTTCTCAAGAAAGGATCCATTCTTAACAGCGAAAACTTTGCCTTGGATCTATGATAGAAGGTATACCCAATTGTTTCTTTAGGGTATCCTATGAAGACGCATTTCTCGCTTTGGGTTCAAGCTTATCAGGTTGTAACTTCTTTACATACGCCGCAACCCCAAACTTTAAGGCGACAACTTAGGTTTCTTTCCAAACCACAATTGAGCGGTGTCGTTTCAGCGGATTTAGATGGTGCCCTATTTAAAGTGAATAAATCTCTAATGCATAGCCCCAAAATGATAGCGGTAAATCAGAAGAGACATCATAGACCGAACCATATCTAGGAGAGTTCGATTCGATGTTCGGACACACCATTACACTGTGGTGTTCGGCGGTGTCAAGCTGAAAGTATTCCACATTTCTTTAAATGCATGCCAAACTCATAACTTAGATATTCACCTCCGTGGTGAGCAGAAACTTAATCTTCTTGTTACGATGATTTTCCACTTCACTTTGAAATTCCTTAAACTTCTCAAAGTTTGAACTTATGTTTCATAAAGTAGATATACCCATATCTACTTAAGTCATCCGTGAAAGTGAGAACATAACGATATCCACCACGCGATGCTACACTCATTGGACCACACACATCGGTATGTATTATTTCCAATAAGTCTGTAGCTCGCTCCATTATTCCAGAGAATGGAGTCTTAGTAATTTTTCCCATTAGACATGCTTCGCATCTTCCAAGTGATTCAAAATCAAGTGATTCAAGAAGTCCATCAGAATGGAGCTTCTTCATACGCTTCACTCCAATGTGACCAAGGCAGCGATTGCCACATGTATGTAGAATTATCATTCAATTTTGTTCGTTTAGCATCTATGTTGTGAACATGTGTATCACTACTATCGAGATTCAGTAAGAATAAACCATTCATCTCAGGTGCATTACCATAAAAGATATTACTCATATAAATCGAACAACCTTTATTCTCAGACTTAAAAGAGTAACCGTCTACAATAAACAAGATCCAGATATAATGTTCATGCTTAACGGGCACCAAATAACAATTATTCAAATTTAAAACTAATCCGAAGGTAGATGCAGAGGGAGCGTCGAAGCGATCACATCAACCTTGGAGCCATTTCCAATGCGCATCGTCACCTCGTCTCTCGCCAGTCTTCGCTTATTCCACAGCTCCTATTTCGAGTTACAAATATGAGCAACCGTACCAGTATCAAATACCTAGGCACTACTATGATTACTAGTAAGATACACATCAATAACATGTATATCGAATATACCTTTCTTCTTGATGTTGCCGTTCTTCAGATCCGCCAGGTACTTGGGCGATTCACGCTTCGATGGCCGGCACCCTTGCGAGAAGCATTCAATTTCAGGCTTAGGACCAGCCTTGGGCTTCTTAGCGAGTCTGTGACTTTCTTGCCGTCCTTCTTGAAGTTGCCCTTGTTCTTAGGCTTGCCCTGTTTCTTGAAATTGGTGGTCTTATTGACCATCAACACTTGGTGCTCCTTTTTGATCTCCACTTCAGCAGTTTTCAGCATGGACGATAGTTCAGGCAACGTCTTGTTCATGCAGTGCATATTGTAGTTCATCACAAAGTTCTTATAACTCGGTGGCAGTGATTGGAGGACACGGTGAATCCCTAACTCATTAGGAATCGTTATCCCCAACTCTTGGAGCTTGTTTGCGTGCCCAGACATGGTGAGCACGTGCTCGCTAACGGAGCTACCCTCTTCCATCTTACAGTTAAAGAACTTTTCGGAGGCCTCATAGCTCTCCATGGCCGCGTGAGTCTCAAAAATGAGCTTGAGCTCCTTAATTATCTCGAACGGGTCGTGGTGCTCAAAGCGCTTCTAAAGCTCCGTTTCTAAACCGTCTGATGGCACTGACTAATCGTGGAGTAATGATTTTTCCGAGTGGCATAAACATTCTTTACGTCATCGGTGGCATCTTCTGCAGGTGGGTCACCTAGCGGTGCTTCGAGCACATAGGTCAACTGACCAGCCCTGAGGACAATCTTCATTCCACGGAGCTAGTCCATGAAGTTGCTTCCATTGTTCTTAAGCTTTTCTTTCTCTAGGAATGCATTGAAATTGATGGAGAGGTTCGCCATAATCTACAACAAATTTGCAAGTAGTTTAGACTAAGTTTATGATAAATTGAGTTCAATTTTAATTCTTAAATTAACTAGGTGAACTCCCACTCAAAACAACATCCCTCACATTGTCTTAGTGATTACACGAACCAAGTCCACTACACCAAGTCCGATCTTCACGAGAGAAGATGTAGTTTCATCAGCGAACAATCTTCATGTTCATCATATCATTTATATGATTCATGCTCTACCTTTCGGTATTCCGTGTTAGGCTCGTCAAGATTAACCTTAGTTTCTGCATGTGCAAATCTGGCTTGCACCCGTTGTATGCACACGTAGAATCTATCACATCCGATCATCACGAGATGCTTCGAAACGACGAGTCTTAGCAACGGTGCCAACTAAGGACGAACACTTTATTACTTGATATTTAGTGAGAGGGATCATCTTATAATGCTACCATCGCGATCTAAGAAATACAAGATGCATAAAGGATTAACATCACAGGCAATTCATAATTAGTGTGATATGATATGGCCCTTTCTTCTTATGCCTTTGATCTCCATCTCCAAAGCACGGACATGATCTCCATCATCACCAGCATTGTGTCAAGGTTAGTGGTGCCGCTTCATGGTTGTCCATCATCACTAGCAACTATTACAACTACTTGGAATAAAGCTATTACAAGATGAATAGACACGCAGGTCTTAACAGAATTAAAGACAATCATTAGGCTCCTGTCGGTTGCCATACAACAAGGATCATTGCATACATCAAATATAATCACAATCACATGATGGCCATATCACATCACAAAACCCCTGCAAAAACAAGTTAGACGCCTCTAATTTTCTTTGCATGTTTTACGTGGTTTGGGGCTTTTGAATAAGAACGGATCTTACCTACGAAACTGAACCACAACGTTGATACAAGTGCTATCAAATACAAAGTGTAAATTGGATCTATACTATGGTGGGAGAGACAGACACCCGCAAAGCCACTTGTGCAAAGCAAGTTACACGTCAAGCGTGGAGCAAGTCTCATGTGCGATGACATGTAAGGTTAGCCCGAGCCGCTTCATCCCACCATACCGCAAGATGCAAAGTACACAAAGCAAAAGACGGCACGAGCACCAACGCCCATGAAACCATTGTGTTCTACTCGTGCAATAGATCTACGCATAGACACGGCTCTGATACCACTGATGGGTTCGTAGCATGGAAAACAAAAAAATTCTACCGCAAGAATGAACAAAACCCAGATCTAATCTAGATAAAAGCCAATATCTAATCTATTAGACATGTGCAACGAGATAGATCTGTACTAACCCTTGTAGATCCGAAAGCCTTATGCGAGATCGGATCTCGTGGTTGATATGAGCGATCACTTGCCGATCTCAAGATCGGTAGGCGATCCTTAGGTGCGCGTTCCAGCAAGCGCTTCGCGATCGGTCTGCGTCGAGTCGATGAGACCTTCCTCTCCCGTTCCAGCGAGAGGTAGTAGATCTCTCCACGGAATCCCAGCAGCAGCCAGGCGTGGTGGTGGTGGAGTAGAAATTCTGCAGGAGCCGCCTAAGCTTTGGCGAAGGAAGGAGGAGGAGAGGCGGCTAGGGCAAGAGTGGAGGGTCAAGGGGGTGGCGCCTCACCCCTCTATATATAGAGGAGGTGCGACCTAGGGTTCCCACCTAGGCCCACCTCCTAGGGCCGGCGCACAAGGGAGAGGGGGGAGGGAGATTCCTTCCCCCCATGTCTCCCTTTTCCTTTCTTGGTTTTCAAGTAAAGTCCACGGAACCTTCTGGAACTTTTCGGAACATTCCGAAACCTTCTAGAACCCCCATATAAACACTCCGGAACATTTCCGAACCTAGAAAATGATCTCCATTATATGAATCTTATTCTCCGGACACTTCTGGATCTCCTCGTGATGTCTCAGATCCAATCTGAGACTCCGAACAACATTCGGTCTCCAACGCACATTCCATATCTACCTAAACAGCATCGAACCTTAAGTGTGTCACCCTACGGTTCGTGAATATGCAGACATGATGGAGACACCTCTCCGATCAATAACCATCAGCGAGATCTGGAGATCCATAACGGATCCCACATACTCAACAATGACTTCGTGATCGATTAACATACGAAACCAATTCCCTTTGTCACGCGATATTCTACTTATCCGAGGTTTGATCGTTGGTATCTCCATACCTAGTTCTACCTCGTTACTGATAAGTACTCTTTACTCGTTCCATGTTATGTCATCCCTTGTGACCTAGTCACATGCTTGCAAGCTAACTAGATGACATTCCACTGAGAGGGCCCAGAGCATATCTATCCGTCATATGGATGGACAAATCCCAATATTGGTCCATGCGCTTCAACACATACTTTCAGAATACCCAATGACACCTTTATAACCACCCGATTCTGAGCGGTGTTTGATGTCATCAAAGTACCCATCCGGTGATGGTGATTAACATAACCTCATGGTGAAGGATTAGGTTACTATGCATTTGAAAGCTTGTAGTCTGAACTAAATGACTTGATCTTATGCTACACTTACTATGGGTGTGTGTCCATCACATCATTCTCCTAATGATATGACCTTGTTATTAATGACATCCAATGTCCATGATCAGGAAACCATGATCATCTATCAATCAACAAGCTAGTTCAACAAGAGGCTTACTAGGGACTCTTTTATGTTTACAAAACACACAAGTATTAGTGTTTCCTAATAATACAATTATAGCATGGGATGTAAACATTCATCACAAACACAAAGATATAATAATAACCACTTTTATTATTGCCTCTTGGGCATATCTCCAACATAGGACACCTTCAAAGTTCATAAGGGTGACTAGATACAAATAATTTAAGAGCAAGCAATATCAAAGTTATGAATCAATCGACAAGTTTTGGGACAATGCACATTAAACTAAGAATGACCACTATGCTCTCTCAATTGGTGCATAAAGATAGAAGATGGAGACTCAGCATAAAAGTAAAAAGAAAGGCCCTTCGCAAAGGGAAGCAGGGATTTCAAGTTTCATAAAGAGCTTCCAAAAATTATGGTACTTATTAGCTTCCAGCTCTCATTGCCCCTATCATAAGCATCTTGAGGTGATTAAGGTTAAAGTGACACAAATATGAAGATATGCTTGACAAGTTATAAGTTGAAAATCTCATGCCCCTTGCTTACGAGTACCGAACCTCATGCTACTCAACTTTAGTCACAAGTAAGTTCTTGTCATTGTAAGTACATGTTTATCATAGAGAACCGCCAACCGGGTACCCCTTGCCTCATGACACAAGAGCTATCCCATAACAAAATGACAAGGCAACAGACAATGAGCATCTCAGCGATCTTTTTATTTGCTATTTGCATAGGTTTTTATTGAGGATGCTTCACAAAATGCTAACTATGGTTATGCTGCAAGTTTCCACCATGATTAGGCATGGCTTAGGCTAGCCGCCCAGGCATTTCTCTAACACACATACAAACTCCATGAGCTTACAAGCTCCCCTTTTATTTCACACCGCCGGGATCCATAAACAAAAGAATATGATATCAACTGAATAATAAGTGCAATGTTGAAAGCGTTCCCCATGGTATCATGGTTCTGCTAATTCACAACTTATAAAGTGCAAGCATATAAGCAACATAGATGGACACAATGGTTCAAGTTTATTAAGTGCAAGACAGTAAAGTGTGCCATCAAGTTTGTGACAGATTTAATCATTAATTTTCACATAACAAGTTTAATTTGGAAGGTAGATAAAAACATGAATATACTTGGAATGGTGTAACAACCATGCATAGGAATTTATAGTGGACTCTTTGGAATAACTTGGTTTTCTTGGAGGTTGGATGCATGAGTGGAACTCATACTTGGTACAGGTGGAGGCTAGCAAAAGACTAGGAGCGACCAACTAAGAGAGCAATAATGGCCATAATCATGCAAAGCAACAAAACATTATTAATTAAAGCATAAAGTGATATTACAAGTCAAAAACTAAATGATCATAGAGGCTAAGGTGACTGGTTCATGGTATTAACATGGTGTAAGCATGTGCCAAGTCAACCCAAATAAAGCATCAAAGGAGAATACTACAATATTATGCTTTTGTATGCTAAAACAACGCATGATTCTTTCAAGGCACATTAAGCAATCTCAACTGTTTGAAACAAGTCATGCTACAACAATAATCACTAAGCATATGGTCAAAGCAACATATAGCATGACATGATAAAGTCTAAATCATAGTCAAAGCAAGCTTCCTTTTGTACCATTATAAGCATGAAACTTTCTACTCTTTTCTAACACCAATCAAAAACTAAAGCTAAACATAGTGCTAGCAAAGGAGAACACTCACAGAACAATAAGAGTGAAAACTAGAGTGTTCTAGGCAATGAATAATGGGGTGTGTCTCTCTCCAAAAGAAGTGTGTTCGGATCCAACTAACTTATTGAAGCAAAGAAAGCAAAATAAAACTAAAAACAAAGATGCTCCAAGAACAACACATAGTGCATAAGGTAATAAAAATAAAGTGTCTCGAAAGAAGACCTGAGATTATTGATGAAGAAGGGGATGCCTTGGGCATCCCCAAGCTTTGACGCTTGTACTTCTTGAATATTTCTTGGGGTGACATGGGTGGCATCCCGAAGCTTGAGCTTTTTGTCCATACTTCATCTCATCACATCATTCTCTCCCTACACTTGAAAACTTCCTTCATACAAAACATCACACAATCTTCATTAGCAACACCAGTGTATTCAAAATAATAATCCTTTGGGTTCAGTTTCAACTCAAGTAAATCATCCATTAAAACATAAGCTACTGTAGCAATTTCTTTTAAAAGCTCAAGTGAGCCAAGAGAACTCAAAAAGAAACCAATTAAGAGGCAAATGCAAATAATGACAGAAATCTGTCAAAACAGACCAGTAGGTAAAGACCAATTTTTTCAAAAAACTTTTGTTGCTCAAATCAAAAAGTGCAAAACTAACGAAAGTTGGGTAGTAACCTGGGGCATAAGCACAAATAATTACATCTCAATCTGACGTACTCATATTTTTCATGATTTTTTACAGTGACACATAGAAATCTGTTTCGAGACAGAAACTTCCCCATATCTTACTTCCCTCTCATTAGAGGTTATTCTTGGCACAAAAACCAAACAAAAAGGATAAGGAGAGGTTATTACAGAGGCAATGACTTCGAAGACTCAACAAAACAAAAATAAACTTAATGCAATCATACTCATAGTTATACTTGGTTCTTTACCTTTGTCGTTATCCCAATCTTCGGTATTGCTTTGAATTGTTTCAAGAAGATCCCACTTAGCTTTGACCTCCTTACTTGTGAAGGATCCCTCTAAACAAGTATCTAGATAGTCCTTGTAATGTCCTGAAAGCCTTGCATAAAAATTATTAATAACAATATTACTGGGGAGCTCATGGATGGGACATTTGAGCATTAGTGACTTCAATAGCCCCCATGCTTGGGCAATACTTTCTCCATAATGAGGATGAAAATTATGAATATAATTCCTATCTTTATGAATTTCATGAGGAGGATAAAATTTAGAGTAAAAGAGAGAATCAAGTTCCTTCCACTCTGAATGATGAGGATCGTCTAGTAGCTCATACCACTCCCTTGCTTTGCCCTTAAGTGATAAAGAGAATAGCTTCCTCTTAACTTGGTTCATTGAAATACCTGCACTTTTGAACAACTCGCATAATTCATGTATAAAGAGTAAATGATCACCAGGATGGATAGTTCCATCTCCAAAATAACAGTTATTCATAACACGTTCAACAATTTCCATAGGTATTTTAAAAGGGACGCTTTTAGTATGTGGATTTAAAATATCACAAGTATCATTAGAATTACCATATATGAGAGATGAAGTATCATCAGAGAAAAATTTCTCCTTTAAAGCTAGGGAACTAAAAAGATCATTTTCGTAAAAACTAACTTCCCCAAGCTTAGACGTTCCCATAGCATTAGTAACAAAGGTGTTCAAAAAATTCATACTAATAACATTGCTATTAGCATGCAAAGAAAGTTCCATGGGTTTTTTAATTTTCTTTTCAGACCATTCATGTTCTACCTTAGGAAAAATACTAAAAAGCTCTCTAATTTTGTTGTTGTTTTCCATTAAGCCTAACTAGTGAAAATAAAAACAAGAAACAAAAAGATATAATTGCAGAATCTAGAGGAAATAACTTCGAGCACTCACACACCAGCAACAGTACTAGAAAATACCTAAGTAGCCAGAGGATGTGAGTACCTTTTACCTTACCTCCCCGGCAACAGTGCGAGAAAATAGCTTGATGTCTACACACGCTTATATTCTTGTAGACAGTGTTGGGCCTCCAAGTGCAGAGGTTTGTACAACAGCAGCAAGTTTTCCTTAAGTGGATCACCCAAGGTTTATCGAACTCAAGGAGGAAGTGGTCAAAGGTATCCCTCTCAAGCAACCCTGCAATCAAGATACAAGAAGTCTCTTGTGTCCCCAACACACCCAATACACTTGTCAGGTGTATAGGTGATGTCTACGCACTTATATTCTTGTAGACAGTTGTTGGGCCTCCAAGTGCAGAGGTTTGTAGAACAGCAGCAAGTTTTCCCTTAAGTGGATCACCCAAGGTTTATCGAACTCAGGGAGGAAGTGGTCAAAGGTATTCCCTCTCAAGCAACCCTGCAATCAAGATACAAGTAGTATCTTGTGTCCCCAACACACCCAATACACTTGTCAGGTGTATAGGTGCACTAGTTTGGCGAAGAGATAGTGAAATACAAGTGGTATGGATAATTACAAGTGGTAACGGTGATAGAGAATAACTTGATGGCGTGGAAGAGACTAAAAGCAAACTGAAATAAAGATGGAAGCAAGCAAACATGTAACAGATCTAGTATCAAACGGTGTATCAATGCTAAGAAACAAGGCATAGGGATCATAGTTTCACTAGTGAACACTCTCATATAAATATCTTCTGTTTATGATACTACTCTTAACTACTCTCCGGTTGAACACTCTAATCGATGGTAGGGCTATAACAACACACCTCAAAGTAAGCCTTTCCCATCTAGATAACCCCACACTGTCACCTTGAGCTCTAGATGGTTCGAACAAACACCACAATTTCATAAAGACACCCAACTCCAAATATAACTCATAACAACTATTTGTAATCTCTAGCCTAAGTGCCACCATGGTGTGCACGCTGTCACTTTCACACACATGGGGAGAGCAGAGATCTATTAAAGCACTTGAGTAGCAAGGTAGATCTATAGATTACAAGCTCATGATCTCAATAAGATTATGCATAGAGAGAGAGAGATGAACACATAGCTACTGGTAGAACCCTTAGCCTCAAGAGAGAACTACTCCCTCCTCATCATGGGAATCAGCAATGGCAATGGAGATGGTGGTGGAGATCGATGGAGATGGCGGTGAAGATCGTGAAGAGGCGGCGGCGCGGAGGACTCCTTCCCCGTCGCCGGTATCATAGGGGAGCACCGCCCCTTAGCACCCTTCCTTCATGGATTCTTGGGAGCCCTTCCCTATGGAGATGGGATCCATGGGGGAGGCAAAAACGTGGCTTTGGTGGCTACAAATTCGTGGGTGGAGGTGTTGGGTCTGCAGCATAGAAAACAAAAATTTTCCTACGGTGTGAACTACACGCCAAGATCTATCTACTAGGTACAAAGCAAACGGGTGGACATACATCCATAGAGAACTTACCCTCGAAGACAACGAGCTTTGTTAACGAGTAGGAACTCGTGGTTGATGTAGTCGTACACTTGCCGATCTCAAGATCGTGAGGAAGTCCAAGCGCCGCAACTCAGCAGCGCATCCGCACTTTTCACACGTTCAAGCCACGGACAACCTCCACCTCCTCGCTCCAGCGATCCAGTGAGCGACAACTCCTTCAGACGAAATGCCACGGGAACATGTATCTCGCTAATCCGAGACCATGGGGAATAATTCTAGAGGGGAGAGAGATCCTTCACAAGGAGGTGTGAGGAAGAAGGAGGAATGGGTGGCCTTTTATAGGAGGAGGGTGCCCCTCTCTCCATGGCGCATGGGGTGACCCTCACCTCCCCCATTCATGTGGTGGTAACTCCTCCACATTAAAATGCCTCTTCACATTCCCTTTTAAAGTCTCCACTTTAAATGCATTAAGTTTCTCCAAATTTAATGCTCTCTCATTTAATAAAACTCTTTTATTAAATTTATTCAGAATTTTGTTAATTACTTTAATTAACAAACATTCACATATAGCCTGCAATATTTCAATATCACATGCAGAACCACCTACGCAATTTCACGAAACAATTTCGGTTTCTATTGAAACAATTCCTCGCTTTGCAATTCTTTCGTCTGAAACATATGTGCTCCAAAATGGTGTCCGGTAACTCTTAAGTGTGCCACCCTACGGTTACTTAAATAATGCGAGACATGATCGAGACCCTTCTCCGATCAATAATCAGCCAGGACACGGAGATCGTCTTGACTCCTACACATTCAACGATGACTCTGTGATCGTGAGAACCTTTAACGCTTGTAACTAAATCCTTTGTCTCGATATATTACATGTCCGAGATTCGATCATCGGTATCTCCATACCTAGTTTGATCTCGTTACCGACATGCACTCTTTTCTTGTTCCCATGATATAACATTCTAGTGATCACATCACTTGCTTGCAACCTATCCTAATGTGATATCGAGAGGGCCCAGAGTATATCTATCCGTCATCTGGATTGAAAAATTCCACTCTTGATCCATGAGCTTCACCATAACACCTTCGTAGCACTGAACCCATCTTTATAGTCACCCTATTACGGTGTGACGTTTGATGTTATCAAGATACTCTTCCGATGTTAGCAATTAACATGATCTCATGGTCTAAGGATAAAGATTACTTCGTATGATGTTATAGCAATATAAACACAATGACTTGATCGTAATGCTATACTTCGGATGAATGTTCATCACATCATTCCACCAATGGTGTGACCTTGTTATTAACAACATCCAATGTCCATGATCAGGAAACCTTGATCATCCTATTAATCAACAAGCTAGTCTATAAGAGAGGCATGTCTAGGAACCCTTTTTGTTTATTAAACACACATGTATTGATGTTTCCTATCAATACAATTATAGCATGCAAAATAAACATCTATCATATACAAGGAATACATAATAACAACTTTATTATTGCCTCTCAGGGCATATTTCCTTCAGTCTCCCACTTGCACTAGAGACAATAATCTAGTTCACATAGTGATGAATCTAACACCCATGGAGTTCTGGTGTTGATCATGTTTTGCCCTAGGGAGTACTTTAGTCAACGGATCTGCTACATTCAGGTCCGTGTGCACTTTACAAATCTTTATATCTCCATCCTTGACATGTCCGCGGATGGAGTGAAACCGGCGCTTAATATGCTTGGAATTCTTGTGAGACCTTGGTTCCTTTGCGTTGGCTATGGCTCCATTGTTGTCACAATAGATCACCATCGGGTCCAACGCACTGGGAACCACACCCAGTTCCGTAATGAACTCTTTCATCCAAACCGCTTCCTGCGCTCTTTTGAAGCAGCAACATATTCCGCCTCCGTTGTTGATCCAGCCACCACAGGTTGTTTGGAGCTCCTCCAACTAACTGCTGTTCCGTTCAAGAGAAATACGTATCCAGATTGAGACTTAGAGTCATCCGTATCAGTGTCAAAGCTAGCATAGACATAACACTTAGCGACTAGCTCTTCTTCACCTCCGTATATAAGAAACATATCCTTAGTTCTTCTCAAGTACTTAAGGATATTCTTGACCGCTATCCAGTGTTCCGAACCTGGATCAGATTGGTACCTACTAGTCAAACTAATAGCATGTGCCACATCCGGTCTTGTACATAGCATGGCATACATTATAGAGCCTATGGCTGAGGCATAGGGGATCCTATCCATTATCTCTCTTTCTTCTGCCATAGCCGGACTTTGAGTCTTACTCAATGTCTTGCCTTGCAACATAGGTAAGAACCCCTTCTTACTTCCGTCCATATTAAACTTCTTTAATATCTTATCAAGGTATGTACTCTGCGATAGCCCAATTAGGCGTCTTGATCTATCACTATAGATTTTAATGCCTAATATATATGAAGCTTCACCAAGGTCCTTCATCGAAAATTTGCTGTTTAGATAACTTTTAACACTGTTTAAAAGATCTAAATCATTTCCAATCAATAATATGTCATCCACATATAATATCAGAAATGCCACATTGCTCCCACTCACTTTCTTGTAAATACAAGCCTGTCCATAAGTTTGGACAAATCCAAACTCTTTGATCACCTCATCAAAGCGGAGATTCCAACTTCGTGATGCTTGCTTCAGTCCATAGATGGATCGCTGAAGTTTGCACACCTTATTAGCATCCTTAGGATCGACAAAACCCTTAGGTTGTATCATATACAACTCTTCTTCAATATTACCATTGAGGAACGCAGTTTTGACATCCATCTGCCATATTTCATAATCGAAATATGCAGCAATTGCTAACATAATCCTAACCGACTTAAGCATCGCTACGGGAGAGAATGTCTCATCGTAGTCAACTCCTTGAATTTGTCGAAACCCCTTTGCGACAAGTAGAGCCTTATAGATGGTCACATTACCATCAGCATCAGTTTTCCTTTTGAAAATCCATTTATTCTCAACGGCCTTTCGGTCGTGGGGTAAGTCCACCAAGGTCCAAACCTGGTTTTCGTACACGGATTCCATCTCGGATTTCATGGCTTCTAGCCATTTGTTGGAATCCGGGCTCATCATCGCTTCTTCATGCGTCGCAGGGTCATCCATTTCATCAACCATGAAATTCACAACAGGATTGCCGCACAGTCAGGGCTGCGTGTCACGCTTGACTGCGAGGTTCGGTAGTGTCCTCTTTCGGAGTTTCATGATCAATATCATTAGCTCTCTCTTCATTAGGTGAAGTCAACTCCGAAACAACTTCTGGAGCTGCGCTACTCGCCATTTCATGAAGAGAAGGTTCAATAACCTCTTCGAGTTCTACCTTTCGACTACTCACACCTTTCGCGAGAAACTCCTTCTCAAGAAAGGATCCATTCTTGGCAACAAAAACCTTGCCCTCGGATCTGTGATAGAAGGTATACCCAATCGTTTCCTTAGGGTATCCTATGAAGACGCATTTTTCCGCTTTGGGTTCGAGTTTATCCGGTTGAAGTTTCTTCACATAAACATCGCATCCCCAAACCTTAAGAAATGATAGCTTAGGTTTGTTTCCAAACCATAATTCATACGGTGTCGTTTCAACGGATTTAGATGGTGCCCGATTTAAAGTGAATGCAGCTGTTTCCAGTGCATAACCCCAAAATAATAGTGGCGAGTCAGTCAGAGACATCATAGATCGAACCATATCCAATAAAGTACGACTATGACGTTCTGACACACCATTACGTTGTGGTGTTCCGGCAGGCGTGAGTTGTGAAACTATTCCACAGTCTTTCATATGTGTGCTAAACTCGTAACTAAGATACTCTCCTCCACGGTCGGACCGTAGAAATTTGATCTTTCTGTTATGATGATTTTCCACTTCATTCTGAAATTCTTTGAACTTTTCAAAAGTTTCAGACTTGTGTTTCATCAAATAGATATACCCATATCTACTCAAATCATCCGTGAAAGTAACAAAATAACGATATCCACCTCGCGCCGACACACTCATTGGTCCACACACATCAGTATGTATGATTTCCAATAGATCATCGCCTGTTCCATTGAACAGAAAACAGCGTTCTAGTCATCTTGCCCATAGGGCATGGCTCACATGTATCAAATGATTCAAAATCAAGTGATTCCAAAAGTCCATCGAATGGAGTTTCTTCATGCTTAACGCCAATATGACCTAGACGGCGATGCCACATATATGTAGATATATCATTATCAAGTTTAATCCTTTTAGCATCAACATTATGAATATGTAATACTACTATCGAGATCCACGAAACAAACCATTCAACATAGGTGCATGACCATAAAATATATTATTCATATAAATCGAACAACCATTGTTTTCAGACTTAAATGAATAACCACTTTGCATCAAACACGATCCGGATACAATGTTCATGCTCAGTACAGGCACCAAATAACAATTATTTAGGTTTATAACTAATCCAGATGGCATATGGAGAGGCAGCGTTCGGCGATCACATCAACTCTTGATCCATTGCCGACCCAAGATCGTGACCTCATCCCTTGCTAGTTGTCGCTTGTTCCACAGCCCTGAACCGAGTTACATATATTAGCAACCGATCCCGTATCAAATACCCGGTGGTGCTCTCTGCAGTACTAGTCAAGTACACATCAATAACATGTATATCACATATACCTTTGTTTGCCTTGCGGACTTCTTGTCCGCCAAATACTAGGGGCGATTCTGCCCAATGGCGATCCCCTTGCAATAGTAGCACTAGGTGTGAGACTTAGGGCCATCTCGGGGTTTTTTCAGGCGTGGCAGACTTGCCACCCTTCTTTCCCTTGTGCTTGACTTTCTTGTCCTTCTTGAAACCGGTGGTCCTATTGACCATCAACACTTGATGTTCTTTCCTGATCTCCACTTCTGCAGTCTTAAGCATTGACAGAAGCTCGGGAAGAGACTTCTTCATGCCCTGCATATTATAGTTCATCACGAAGCTCTTGTAGCTAGGTGGCAGAGATTGGAGAACACGATGTATGCCTAAGTCAATGGGAATCGTTATTCCCAAGGACACAAGCTTATCGGCGTGCCGGACATTACGACTACGTGCTCACTAACGAGCTGTTTTCCTCCATCATGCAGCTAAAGAACTTTTCGTAGCATTATAACTCTCACGGCAGCATGGGTATCGAAAATCATTTTCAATTCTCCCATGGTATCAAAGGCATTGCCATTTTCAAACGCTTTGAAGTTCGGCTCTAGCCCATACAGTATGCCGCAATGAACTAAGTTGTGGTCCTCCTGACGAGTTATATAGACGTTCTTTTCCTTGTCAGGGGCATCAGGAGCTGGTGGGGGGCCTAGCGGCGCATCTAGCACATATTGCTTTTGTGCAGCAGTGAGGAGAATCCTCAAATTCATAGCCCAGTTGGTGAAGTTGCTACCATTCGCAGTTTCTCTTTCTCCATGAACACATTGAAATTAAAAGGTGTGGTGCCATCTACAACAGAATTTGTAAAGTATATTTAGACTAAGTTTATGATAGATTGAGTTCAACTAATCCAAATTACTAATGAACTCCCACTCAAAAACGACATCCCTCGTGTCCTTTTGGTGATTACATGAACCAAATCCACTACACCAAGTCCGATCATCACGTGAGTCGGTGTAGCTTCAAAGGCGAGCATCTATATGGGCATCATATCAACTATATGACTCATGATTAACCTTTCGGTCCGTGTTCCGAGGCCATGTTTGTACATGCTAGGCTCGTCAAGTAAGAACCTTAGTATTTGCGTGTGTAAAACTGTCTTACACCCGTTGTATGAAAGCGTAGAGTTGAAAACACCCGATCATCACGTGATGCCTCAAAACACGATCCACAAAACGGTGCATACTTAAGGAAGAACACATTTTATCTTGATATCTAAATGAGGGATCATCTTATAATGCTACCAAACGCGCCAAACTAGCAATATAAGATGCTCACATCTAATGTGTGAAGTGAGGTGATATGGTCCATGCATTTGATCTCTATCATTTGCATCGTGGTATCTCTATCATTCCTTTGTGTGTAAGGCCAAGGTCTATGGAACTTACACGTTAAGTGAGTTGTAAGAGTATCTATCATACATCTACTTACAACAATACCATATCAAAACACTATCCCAACAACGATCTAAACTAGACGCCTCTAATTTATCAATTGCAAGTTTTACGTGGCTTAGGGCTTTCGGAGATAGAACATGTCTAACCTACGAACATGAACCACAACGAGGATAACCAAGTTATTAGCAACTCGTTGTAAATCAGATATTGACTATAGTAGGAGAGACAGACACCCGCCAGCCACTTATGCAAAAGAGTTGCATGTCAGTCGTGGAACTGGTCTCATGTACGATGACATGTAAGGTTGGTCCGGGCTGCTTCATCCCACTATGCCACCAATATCCAAAGTACATAGAAGATGCAATAACATGATCATCATCGCCCACATATAAACATATGTGTACTACCCGTGCAAATCACCTACGCATAGATCAGGCTCACGATACCCTTTGTTGGGTCATGACATAGAAAACAAAAAATTTCCTACGGTGTGAACTACACACCAAGATCTATCTACTAGGTACAAAGCAAACGGGTGGACATACATCCATAGAGAACTTACCCTCGAAGACAACGAGCTTTGTTAACAAGTAGGAACTCGTGGTTGATGTAGTCGTACACTTGCCGATCTCAAGATCGTGAGGAAGTCCGAGCGCCGCAACTCAGCAGCGCATCCGCACTCGCACACACGTTCAAGCCACCGGACAACCTCCACCTCCTCGCTCCAGCGATCCAGCGGAAGCAGCAACTCCTTCCAGACGAAATGCCACCTGGAACATGTATCTCGCTAATCCGAGACCATGGGGGAATAATTCTAGAGGGGGAGAGAGATCCTTCACAAGGAGGTGTGAGGAAGAAGGAGGGAATGGGTGGCCTTTTATAGGAGGAGGGGGTTCCCCCTCTCTCCATGGCCGGCGCATGGGGGGTGACCCCTCACCTCCCCCATTCATGTGGTGGTAACTCCTCCACATTAAGATGCCTCTTCATATTCCCTTTTAAAGTCTCCACTTTAAATGCATTAAGTTTCTCCAAATTTAATGCTCTCTCATTTAATAAAACTCTTTTATTAAATTTATTCAGAATTTTGTTAATTACTTTAATTAACAAACATTCACATATAGCCCCTTGCCATATTTCAATATCACATGCAGAACCACCTTCTGCAATTTCACCCAAAACAATTTCCGGTTTCTATTGAAACAATTCCTGCGCTTTGCAATTCTTTCGTCTGAAACATATGTGCTCCAAAATGGTGTCCGGTAACTCTTAAGTGTGCCACCCTACGGTTCGCGAATAATGCATACATGATCGAGACCCTTCTCCGATCAATAATCAGCAGCGGGACTTGGAGATCCGTACTGACTCCTACACATTCAACGATGACTCCTGTGATCGTGAGAACCTTTAACGCTTGTAACTAAATCCCTTTGTCTCTCGATATATTACATGTCCGAGATTCGATCATCGGTATCTCCATACCTAGTTTGATCTCGTTACCGACATGCACTCTTTTCTCGTTCCCATGATATAACATTCTAGTGATCACATCACTTGCTTGCAACCTATTCTAATGTGATATCACCGAGAGGGCCCAGAGTATATCTATCCGTCATCTGGATTGACAAATTCCACTCTTGATCCATGAGCTTCACCATAACACCTTCGTAGCACTGAACCCATCTTTATAGTCACCCTATTACGGTGTGACGTTTGATGTTATCAAGATACTCTTCCGATGTTAGCAATTAACATGATCTCATGGTCTAAGGATAAAGATTACTTCGTATGATGTTATAGCAATATAAACACAATGACTTGATCGTAATGCTATACTTCGGATGAATGTTCATCACATCATTCCACCAATGGTGTGACCTTGTTATTAACAACATCCAATGTCCATGATCAGGAAACCTTGATCATCCTGTTAATCAACAAGCTAGTCTATAAGAGAGGCATGACTAGGAACCCTTTTTGTTTATTAAACACACATGTATTGATGTTTCCTATCAATACAATTATAGCATGCAAAATAAACATCTATCATATATAAGGAATACATAATAACAACTTTATTATTGCCTCTCAGGGCATATTTCCTTCAGGAAGTGTCTCCCAGGAATTAGGTTTCCCTCCTTTATATAGCTTTTCGGATTTCCGTCACCCTCATCTTGGGCTATAGTAAATCGGGTCTATTGGGCCCGTCCGGACTCGGAATCAGCTAAATTTTATGTCCAGAACGTTTGTCGTGAAATTTCCAACAACTTTGTAGTTGAAGAGTTTTCTGTTTGACGCGGTATTCGACCCGAAACGTGAGTATATTCAAAAAGAGTTCTGAGACAGATTTCTAGAAAATCCCAATTTGACTCCAACAAGGTTTCCACTTGTATTCTTGGTAATTCCTACACATCAAAGTGTAAAACAAGAACATTGTGCACTTTTGCAACTATTAGTAGGTTAATCCAAATAAATCATCAACTTTATATAAAAATGAGTATCAAAAGCATATTATTAGCATAAAACCATCAAAAATTATAGATACGTTATGGACGTATCAACATCCCCAAGCTTAGTTTCTGCTCGTCCTCGAATAGGTAAATGATAAAAACAATATAATTTTTGAGGTGACACGCAGCCAACACAATCTTGATCATCATTATTGTAAAAGTATTGATAGCTAGGATCAAAGTACTCTAAACATTAACATGAAAGTTAGAGTTCTAACAATAAGACATAGCAACTATGTTGTAAAATGAAAGGATATAAACAAAGATCATGAATAACAATGCATTGAAAGACATTTGTTTGTTTCACATAAAGAAAACATAGCATAGTGGCATTCAGTTTGTCCCTCATGGAGTAGCAAAATCTAAATGCATAGGACACCTTCAAAGTTCATAAGAGTGACTAGATACAAATAGTTTAAAACAAGCAATATCAAGTTATGCATCAATCAACTAGTCTTGGGACAATGCACATAGAACTAAGAATGACCACTATGGTCTCAAAGTAGGTGCATAAAGATAGAAGGTGGAGACTCAATGTAATAGTGAAATAAAAGCTTTTGTAAAAGGAAGTAGGGATTCAAGTCTCATAAAGAGCTTCCAAAAATTATGGTACTTATAGCTTTCATCTCTCATTGCCCCTATCATAAGCATCTTGAAGTGATTAAGGTTAAAGTGAACAAACTATCGTGTACATGCTTGACGAAGTATAAGTCAGAAATCTCATGTCCCTTGTATACGAGGGTCGCTCCTCATGCTACTCAAGTTTAGTCATCGGTAAGTTCTTGTCATTGTAAGTATATGTGTATCATACAGAACCGCCAACAGGGTACCCCTTGCCCGATGATACGGAAGAATCCCTATATCAAAATGACAAGGCAAGCAGACAACAAGCATCTCAGCAATCTTCTTATTTACCATGGGAATATGATGCTTTTTTCTCTCTTTCCTCTTTTCATAATCTCTTTTTTTTCTTTTTCTCTTTTTTTCTCAATATAGGACTCTTTTTTTATAAGAAGAATGCTTCATAGACAGCTCATTATGGTTACGCTGCAGGTTTCCACCATGTCAGCATGGATTAGACCAGCGGCCCAGGCGTTTCTCTAACACATATACATAACTCTATGGACTTACAAGCTCCCCTTTCATTTCACACCGACGACATCCATATACAAAAGAGCATGATATCAACTAGGTACAAGTACCAAGTGCAATGTTGAAAGCGTTCCCCATGAAAGCATGGTTCTGCTAATTGCCGACAAATAAGTGCAAGCATATACAACATAGAAGACACAATGGTTCAAGTTTATTAAGGGCAATAAAAGTAAAGTGTGCCATCAAGTTCGTGAGAGCTTTAATCACTAGTTTTCTCATAACAAGTTTAATTTGGAAGGTAAACAAAAGCATGAATATACTTGGAATAGCATAAGCTAGTAGGTAGGTATGGTGGACTCTTTGGAATAACTTGGTTTAGGGAGTTGGATGCATGAGTGGAACTCATACTTTGTTGTGGAGGCTAGCAAAAGACTGGGAGCGACAAACTAAGAGAGCAATAATGGCCATAATCATGCAGAGCGACAAAACATCATTGATCAAAGCATAAAGTGATACTACAAGTTGAAAACTAAAGGATCATAAAGTCTATGGTGACTTGAGATAGTCATAACATGGTGTGAGCATGTGCCAAGTCAACCCAAATAAAGCATCAAAGGAGAATACCACTATACTATGCTTTAATATGCTAAAACAACGCATGATTCATCCAAGGCACATTAAGCAATCTCCATTGTTTATAACAAGTCATGCTACAGCAAAGAATACTAAGCATAAATCCAAAACAATATAAAGCATGGCATGACAAAGCATAGGCCACAGTCAAAAACGAGCTCTTTTTACCACATAAGTATGAACTTTCCTACTCTTTTCCAAACCAAACCAAACTATTTGTAAACCAATGTATGAAAGAGGGGGGTCCAACTAATTTATTCAGAAAACTAAGCAAACCAAAGAAAACAAAAACCAAAGCGAAAACGAAAAAGAAGACGCTCCAAGAACAACACAACTATGCATGAAACAATAAAAATGAAGCGTTTGGAAGAAACCTGGGATTTTTATTGATGAAGAAGGGGATGCCTTGGGCATCCCCAAGCTTTGACACTTGTACTTCTTGGATATTTCTTGGGGTGACACACGTGGCATCCCCAAGCTTGAGCTTTAGTCCATCCTTCATCTCATTACTTATTCCTTCCATACACCTGAAATTTTTTCTTCATACAAAACTTCACACAATCTTTATTAGCAACATTAGTGCACTCAAGATAAAAGGTTTTAAGGTTCACTTGTGACACCAAATAAACTTCCATTAGAACACTAGCTACTGTAGCACTTCCTTCAAAAATCTCAATTCCCCAAAAGAAATCAAAAAGGAACCAACAAGAAGCAAATGCAAATAATGGCAGAAATCTGTCAAAACAGACCAGCAGGTAAAGACGAATTTTTTCGAAGACCTTCTATTGCTCAAATCAAAAATTGTTGAAGTAACGAAAGTTAGATAACAACCTGGGGCAGAAGCACAAAAATTTACGCCTCAAAAAGACGTTCAGAGATTTTACACGAATTTTTACGGTGAAGCACAGAAATCTGTTTCGGGATACCAACTTTCCCAATCATTACTTCTCTCTCATTAGAGGTTACTCTTGGCACAAAAAGCAAATAAAAAGGATAAGGAGCGGTTATTACTGAGGTAATAACTTTGAAGACTCATCTAAAACTTTTGGGTTATCTCCCAATAAGTACTTTTCTTTAACGTCTTTAAGTTAGGCATGATAGTTTGGGAGGATGCTCACATAAGAAATATGAATTGAAGTAAAAGAGAGCATGAAGAAGCAAATTCAAAACACATTTAAGTCTAACCTGCTTCCTATGCATAGGAATCTTGTAAAGGAATAAGTCATGAAAGCACAAAGCAACAAGCATAGTAAAGCAAAACAAGTGCAACTTCAAGACTTTCAACATAAAGAGGGGGAACTTAATATTGTTGAGATACATAAAACCATGTTTCCCTCTCTCATAATAATTTTCAGTAGCATCATGAATAAAATTAACAATATAATTATCACATAAAACATTCTTATCATGAGCCACATGCATAAAAGAATTAATACTCTCCACATAAACATAGTCATTCTTATTAATTATAGTGGGAGCAAATTCAACAAAATATCTATCATTATTATTCTCATCACCATAATCATCAAATATAGGAGGCATATTGTAATCATAATTAATTGCCTCCTCAATACTAGGTGGACTGAAAATATCATATTCATCATTGTAATCATCATATATTGGAGGCATAGTATCATCAAAGTAAATTTTCTCCTCCATGCTTGGGGGACTAAAAATATCATGCTCATCAAAACTAGCTTCCCCAAGCTTAGACTTTTCCATAGCATTAGCAATAATGGTGTCCAAAGAATTCATACTAACAACATTGCTATTAGCACGCAAGTAAAGTTCCATAGGTTTTTTAATTTTCTCTTCAAACACTTCATGTCCTAACTCAAGATAAATGCTATAAAGCTCTCTAATTTTGTTGTTGTTTTCCATTAAGCCTAACTAGTGAAAACAAGAAACAAAAAGACAAAATTGCACAATCTAAAGGAAATAACTTCGAGTACTCACACCAGAAAATAGGCGTTTGCCGTGGGAGGTTCTTCTTCTTTAATCCTCCGGTGTGAATACCTTTTACCTTACCTCCCCGGCAACGGCGCCAGAAAATAGCTTGATGTCTACGCACTTCTATTCTTGTAGACAGTTGTTGGGCCTCCAAGTGCAGAGATTTGTAGAACAGCAGCAAGTTTTCCCTTAAGTGGATCACCCAAGGTTTATCGAACTCAAGGAGGAAGTGGTCAAAGGTATTCCCTCTCAAGCAGCCCTGCAATCAAGATACAAGAAGTCTCTTGTGTCCCCAACACACCTAATACACTTGTCAGGTGTATAGGTGCACTAGTTCGGCAAAGAGATAGTGAAATACAAGTGGTATGGATAATTACAAGTGGTAACGGTGATAGAGAATAACTTGATGGCGTGGAAGAGACTAAAAGCAAACTGAAATAAAGATGGAAGCAAGCAAACATGTAATAGATCTAGTAGCAAACAGTGTATCAATGCTAAGAAACAAGGCATAGGGATCATACTTTCACTAGTGAACACTCTCATATAAATATCTTCTGTTTATGATACTACTCTTAACTACTCTCCGGTTGAACACTCTAATCGATGGTAGGGCTATAACAGCACACCTCAAAGTAAGCCTTTCCCATCTAGATAACCCCACACTGTCACCTTGAGCTCTAGATGGTTCGAACAAACACCACAATTTCATAAAGACATCCAACTCCAAATATAACTCATAACAAGTATTTGTAATCTCTAGCCTAATTGCCACCATGGTGTGCACGCTGTCACTTTCACACACATGGGGAGAGCAGAGATCTATTAAAGCACTTGAGTAGCAAGGTAGATCTATAGATTACAAGCTCATGATCTCAATAAGATCATGCATAGAGAGAGAGATGAACACATAGCTACCGGTAGAACCCTTATCCTCAAGAGAGAACTACTCCCTCCTCGTCATGGGAATCAGCAATGGCAATGGAGATGGTGGTGGAGATCGATGGAGATGGCGGTGAAGATGGTGAAGAGGCGGCGGCGCGGAGGACTCCATCCCCGCCGCCGGTATCACAGGGGAGCACCGCCCCTTAGCACCCTTCCTTCATGGCTTCTTGGGAGCCCTTCCCTATGGAGATGGGATCCATGGGGGAGGCAAAAACGTGGCTTTCGTGGCTGCAATTTCGTGGGTGGAGGTGTCTCCCACGAATTAGGTTTCCTCCCTTTATATAGCTTTCCGGATTTCCGTCACCCCTGTCAACACCAGGATTTTTAATCCCAGATGCCCGTTATGCCATACCTCGCAATCCTAGGATTACCATTTTTGCGAGACATAACGGATTGGATATCATAGTACATCATCCATTACAAACCATACATAAGGTTTTACACAAATAAGGATCTCATGATCCAGTCTTTAATACAACAAGCAGCGGAAATAAACGATAGCGTAGCGGTGGGGTCCATCTTGAGGGCACAGTAATGTCGACGAAGAGATAGTCCTAGTTATCATAGCCGTCCTGCTAACCATCATCTTGATAATCTCCTTCATAGTCTGGCCATGATAATAGCCAGGGACAAAAGCCATGAGTACTCTTTAAGTACTCGCAAACTACTACTAACAAGTGGTATAATTCTAAGTTAAAGTACTGAATCTAAGTTAACTATCAAATTAAATTTGAAACCTAAGCTGAGTTCAGAAGCAAAGAAAGATAAAGTAAAGTTCTAGAATCACTTAAGTTGGGAAGCTATTATCATCACCACAACCCTGTTGGGGTCAAGTCAAAGTTCATCATTCATGTCAAGTTATTTAGAAAACAGCTGACAACGAAATAGTATGGCCATTCCAACTGTCCATAACCGCGGACGTGGCTATTCGAATAGTTTGACACTTTGCAGAGGTGGTACACTTTCACCACAAGATTCGATACATCTGTCAGGGATAACCCTGAATCATCATACTTAGTATGCAAATAATCAAACATAACCTTCCCTTTACACACCCTAGTACAAGCACCTCTCCTATGAGCATGGCCTCCCAACCATGACCATCAGTCATCTTGGGCACTGCATAGGTGGACATCATTGAGAGGTAGCCTCAGCTCAAACCTCTCCCGTGAGGGAACTAATACTAATGCATATAAATTTCCAGCTAAGCCTTACCCAATTCAGGTAGTGTGGTTGTACGGTAAATTTGGAATGGTATCGCATCCGAATCCAACCATCAGTTTTATAAAAGGGTTAAGGCTCATGCCTCATCATTTTCATCATCATAAACCAGTTGTATCTCTCAACACCTGTCAAATCATCTCAATAGAATGACTCATCATTCCAAAGTTTTCACAATTCATTTTCACCAAGTGTTCCCATCTAAAGTGACCCAAGTTTTTGATCTATTCTAAACTACTAAGTTAAGAGTGTTCACTAAGGTGGAAAAGATGGTTTCCATCTCATGCCATAGAATGACATCTAAAGGTTTCTAAGTAGGTCAAGTTTTATACTCTTTATGCTACCTTCAAAATTAGGTAAAGAACTTTGTGTAAACTAAGGGAGGTAAAACTTGTCAATAAGACTTGGGGTACTAATAGTTAAAGGGGTGTGATCAAAGCAGGCTTAAGGCATCTTTGCTAAACCATCTAGTTTTATTCTAGCTTGCTAACAATAGCTTGCTAAAGTATGTTTTGCAAGGGTTAGCTTGCCACTAATAGCTTGCCTTGGTTGGTGCAGTGGTTGAAGTTTTCTTCTTCTTCTTCTTGGTAGAACTCCTCCTCCTCGAAAGTTTGGTCGGTACTAGCGTCTATAAATACATAGGGAGTAGACAATCACCAAACAATACTTAACTAGGCTAAGTAGCATTCTAAAACACACAATTGATGATCTATTATCATCACAAGCATCACAAGTTTAATTCAATAGTTTCAACCTTTTTATTTTAGAAAAGTAATTTCTACTCATTGAAATATTAACTAAAATTTAATATTCACCACCAAAATATGGGATCATGTGGACACATGTCCTCACCACATATTCTAACATGTGGGAATAAGATTTAAGGGTTGGATCAATATTACTTTGGTTTAAGTTCATTATTTAATGATTTAAAGTGACTAGAAATGCCTATATAGCATTATTTTGGTACTAGTCCAAAGTCACTGCATGTAAACCTTAATATTATTACATATTTGGATAGATATGATGAACTGTGATTTTTGAGAGTTGGAATCAACTCAAAAGCTAACTTGGTTGATTTTATAAAAATGTTTCAAGTTGCAAAAGATTCTGTCTTCTCATTTTTATTAGGAGAGATCTATAACTCTAATTGAATTAAATCCAACGGGCTTGGATAGATCATTTTAATACCTTTCAGAAAAAATTGGTTTCATGCAATTTGGATCCCTAAAACTCTCTAAATTGATTTTCAAACTAGTGGACAGAATCTAGATTTAACTAAAAAGGAAAAACCAGATTTGAATCTATGGGCTAGCGCGGGAAAAGAAATGGGTCGGCCCAGTGGCGCTCAGCGGCGCGGGGCTCAGCTGGCGGGGGGTCCCGCTTGTCAGCGGCACTTAACACGTGAAACGGTACGCGCACTGTGGGCTGTAGGATTAGAAGCGAGATCAACGGCTGAGGGTCGTCATCGAGCTCGAACCCATGACTCGGTGGGGGTCTACTGGGGGCGTACCAGGGCTCTAGCGGGGTCGGCGAGGCAGGCAAACAAAGTGGAAGACGATGGCGAGGCGAGGCATGGTCGCGGCGGAGCTTGGGGTGGTCGAAATCAACGGCACCCTTCTCCTCCAAAGGCGGCGGCTCCGGCTCCAATTCCGGCGAGCTGCTGCTCCACTTGCTCCGGCGAGAGGTGTGGAGAAGAATGGCTGGGGAGGGCTCCTTTAATAGGCCCGACGGTGAGACCGAGCGGGATGGGAGGTCGACGGTGGCGACATGGCTACGGCGGGGTAGAGGCATGGCTGGGGGTGGTGATCGATGGGCGGTTCCCTGGAGGTGCTCTAGGAAGTGAATGCGGCCGTAGGGGTGGTGGTACGCGGTCTGGGCGAGGTGGCGCTCTGCACGGCCGAAGCGGCGGTGTCCACGGCGAGCGGTGGCTGTGAGGCTTTGGGCGGCGAACGGGGATGTCTAGGGTGTTCTCCAGGTCGAGGCGGAGCGGCGGGTGCGGGCTGCGGTCGAGCGGCGGCTTGTGCATGCAGGGACAGAGCATGCTCTGCGGGCGGCATCGGCATGGTGCGGTGGCACTGGGCGCGGGCTCTCCTCGGTGGTCCACGGCAGTACTTGGCTCGGTCAAGGGACAGAGAGGGGCGGTGAGGTGTTGGCTACCTCCTAGACATGGCGAGGGAAGGGGGAGTGGTCTGCTGGGGTGAGGGCAAGTTTGGCCAACGGGTTGGTGCTCGGCATGGCTTGGCCTGGGGGTTAGGGACAAGGGACAGGGGTGTTAAGGGCATGGTTAGACCAAGAGGGGACAGAGAGGTTAAATGGAGATCAAATGGGGGCAAAACCCTTTGCATAATATTGAGCTAGTATTAGTGGTGAGATTAAGCATGACTAGTGTTGGATGAAATGGCCGCAAGAGAAAAAGTTTTGAATTTTGAGTTCAAAATTTTTGAGTGATCTCCACTAGTGATAGGTAGTCTCTGGTTGCAAGGGTTTTGAAAGTGGAGCTCAAATAGATGGTTTTTGCAATAGGGGTGATCTATGCATATGCATTAGATTCAATTTTAAACTGTCATTTAAAATAGTTAACAGAATGTTTTAGCAGATCAAAAGGTGGGCCTTGGTACCTCATTATGTGTACTAGCAAGGGGTGCAAAGATCAAGAATTGTTTCTGTTGATAATTGAGTACTAGGAATAGCCAAAGTAGGCATGAGAGTTAAATTTGCCAAAATGGCCATTCCTTCATTTTAATTCTTTTTGATTTGATTTTCTTTAAGAAAAGTTTGGGAATGATGTAGATGATGTTTAAATCACCTAAGAAACATTTTACAAGCATTGGATCAATCAATCATGGCAATTCAAACAACTCCTATTTTAAATGCATACACATATGAATGCTTTCATTTTAAATTTGGAAAAGTTTTTGTTAACCCTATTTTTGGATGATTTGATCTTGTTAAGCTTGGATTAAAGTTTTGGGATGTTACAAACCTTCCCCCCTTAAACAAAATCTCGTCCCGAGATTTACAAAGAAAACTAGGAACTAATGAGATCTGGGAACTCTGTCCTAATGTAATCTTCGCGTTCCCAAGTAGCTTCCTCCTGGGTATGGTTGCTCCACTGAATCTTGAGAAACTTGATACTCCTGGTCCTAGTGGTTCTGTAGGCTTCTTCTAAGATACGGATGGGTACTTCCTGATAGGTCAGGTCATTGTTGATTTCCACAGCTCTGTGATCGATGTTCTTGAAAACTTCAGTCTTCTCAGGCACTTCCAAGCATTGGTGAAGTAACAAGATATGGAACACATTGTGGGTGGCTGACATCTCTTCAGGCAGTTCCAGTTGATACGATACTTCTCCTCGGCGGTTCAGAATCTTGAAAGGTCCGATATACCTGGGAGCTAACTTTCCCTTCAGACTAAAGCGTTGAGTTCCCTTCAATGGTGAAACCTTGAGATATACGAAATCTCCGGCATCGAAAGTCAGGTCTCTCCTTGTCTTGTCAGCATAGCTCTTCTGTCTAGATTGGGCGGTCTTGAGGTGCTCACGGACTTTGTGAACTTTCTCTTCTGCTTCTCGGAGAATGTCGGGTCCAAAGATCTGACTCTCTCCTACTTGCGACCAATTCAAAGGGGTACGACACTTTCTTCCGTATAGGAATTCAAATGGTGCCATCTGCAAACTAGCCTGATAACTGTTGTTATATGAGAATTCTATGAAAGGCAGGCAGTCTTCCCATTTTGATCCATATTCCAGCACACAAGCTCTAAGCATATCCTCCAAGATCTGGTTGACTCTCTCAGTTTGTCCACCTGTTTGCGGGTGATAAGCGGTACTGAAATTCAACTTGGTTCCTAAACCTTCCTGGACTTTCTGCCAAAATCTTGAAGTAAACTGGGTTCCTCGATCTGAGACGATGGTCTTGGGGTTTCCATGCAGACTAACAATCCTAGCAATATACAGTTCTGCTAGCTTTGCACTCTGGTAGGTAGTCTTGACAGGTATGAAGTGGGCTGCCTTGGACAGTCTATCAACTATGACCCAGATTGAGTCATTTCCCCTACTAGAAGTAGGTAAACCGGTGATAAAGTCCATTCCGACAGAATCCCATTTCCATTCCTGAATCTGCAATGGTTGCAACAATCCTGCAGGTCTCTGATGCTCTGCTTTGACTCGTTGACAGATGTCACATTTGGCGATGTAGCTTCCGATCTCTCTTTTCATCTTGTGCCACCAAAATTGCTCTTTCAAATCCTGATACATCTTTGTTCCTCCGGGGTGGATAGAATAAAGAGTATCACGAGCTTCCTTCAAGATAACTTCCTTCAGCTCCGAATCTGCTGGCACACAGATACGTCCTTTGTACCACAGTACTCCTTCTTCGTCTTCGGTGAATCCAGGTACCTTTCCTGTACCAATATGACGTTTGATTTCGTCGATACTTTCATTTCCCTTCTGGCCTTCCTTGATTTGGCTAATCAAAGTGGGTTGAAGTTCAATGCTAGCTAGGAATCCTTTGCTAACTAACTCAGTCCTGAACTGCTCCAACTCCTCATACAAAATTGGTTGCTTCTCTTTGATCATGGTGTTAAGCCTACATGGCAATCTACTAAGAGCATCCGCTACCACATTGGCTTTGTCGGAGTGATAGTGAATGTCAAGGTCATAATCCTTGATTAACTCTATCCATCTTCTTTGCCTCATATTCAGCTCCTTCTAGGTGAAGATATACTTCAAGCTCTTATGGTCCGAGTAAATCTCACAACGATTACCCATCAAATAATGACGCCATGTCTTCAACGCTAGAACCACGGCTGCTAGCTCAAGATCATGGGTCGGATAGTTCTGCTCATGCTGCTTCAGTTGTCGAGACAGATATGCGATGACTTTGCCTTCTTGCATCAATACACATCCTAGGCCAATCTTGGATGCATCACAATATACATCAAACGGCTTCTTGATGTCTGGCATGATCAAAATTGGGGATGATATCAATCTCTTCTTCAGCTCCTGGAAACTGGCTTCACACTTGTCTGTCCATTCAAACTTCTTGTCCTTCTTCAACAATTGGGTCATTGGTCGGGCTATGCTCGAGAATCCTTCTACGAACTTGCGGTAATATCCTGCTAATCCGAGAAATGAACAAACTTGGGTTTGATTGGTTGGGGCTTCCCATTCTTCAACATCTTTGATCTTGGTGGGATCAACAGAGACTCCTCCGGTAGACACAATATGTCCTAGGAATCCTACTTCTTTCAGCCAAAACTCACACTTACTGAACTTGGCATATAACTGATGCTCTCTCAGGGTTTCTAGGATGATTCTCAGATGTTGCTCATGCTCTTCTCCTGACTTGGAGTAGATAAGGATGTCGTCGATAAACACAACTACAAACTTATCGAGGAAATTCATAAAGATCTTATTCATGAGATTCATGAAATAAGCAGGGGCATTGGTTAATCCAAAAGACATAACCGTATACTCGTATAAACCATAGCGAGTAGTAAAGGCGGTCTTCGGAATATCCGTTGCACGAATCTTAAGTTGGTGATAACCAGTCCTAAGATCAATCTTTGAGAATACCTGAGCTCCGGTCAACTGATCAAATAGATCCTCTATCTTTGGAAAGGGGTACTTGTTCTTGATGGTGACGTCATTCAATTTTCTGTAGTCCGTACACAGACGGTTGCCTCCATCCTTCTTGTCGACGAATAACACTGGTGATCTCCATGGCGATGCGCTTGGCTGAATCAAGCATGTTGCTAACATGGCATCCAACTGCTTCTTCAGTTCCACTAACTCTGAGGTGTTCATGGTATAGGGTCTCTGGGCTATAGGTCCAGTTCCGGGGATTAGTTCGATAATGAACTCAATATCCCTATCCGGGGGCATACCTGGCAATTCATCTGGGAATACGTCGGGGTATTCACAGACTACTCTGACTTGGTCAATGGTAGGCAGGGCTACACTCTTGTTGCACTTGAATTGACGGGGTAAGGTTTCAGAGATATGCTCTACTGTTACTCCAGAACTACTGGTCATGGTGATGGCTTTCTTAGCACAGTCTATCAGTCCTTTATGCCTTGACATCCAGTCCATACCTAGTACTACTTCCAAACCTTTGGTTCCAAGTACAATTAGGTTGGCATAAAAATCTATCCCATGTATTCTGATAGGTACAACTTTGCAATTTTTTCTAGCTTTTGTTGTTGAACCGGGGATTGGAACTATCATGACATGCTTCAGGTTGGTTGGGCGAATCTTACTAGTGCATATAAATTCTTCGGTGACAAATGAATGCGATGCTCCAGAATCAAACAATACTCTTGCTAAAACTAAGTTGACATAAAACATACCCAGCACTACATCTGGCGCTTCCTGGGCTTCTTCTGCGTTCATGTGGAAGAGACGACCGTTGCGGTTGTGCGGGTTCCCTGGGGCAAATCTCCTTCCTGGTTGAACACGACGCTGCTGCTGAGCTGGGGCATTCACAGGGGCATTGGCGGCAGTCTTCTTGGGACACTCATTGGAGTAGTGACCCTTCACTCCACACTCGAAACAAGTGATCTGGGACTTGTCCTTGACTGTGACAGGTACAGCATTGCTGCCGCCTGGTGCGATGTTGTTGTTGTTGCTCTTGGGAGGGGCACGGTTGAAATTGTTGGCATTGCCGGAGTTGTGATTGTTTCCTCCGGACTTCACATTTCCTCCGCTACAGTTGGGGTAGCTTGGGCGAGAATTTGGGGGTCGGTTGTTCCTTGGTGCATATCCTGGTGAAGGGTTGGGACGGTACTTCTGGTGACTACTGGATCCAGACTGCTGCATCATACGGCGCTTGCGGTTGTCGTTTGCCTGGTTAATCTTCCCTTCCATCTGAATGGCAGAGTCGACTAGCTCTTCGAGATCATCAAAACGGATGTTGACGAGGACAGTCTGCATCTCATCATGTAGTCCGTTTAAGAATCTCTCCTTCTTCTTGGCCTCCGTGTTAATCTCATCCGGTGTATATCTGGCAAGTGACAAGAATTTGTCATGGTACTCTACCATAGTCATTCTTCCTTGCTTCAATTCGTGGAATTCATCTCTCATCCTGTTGAAAAGACCTTGCGGCACATGGGTGCGGCTGAACTTGACCTTGAATGCTTCCCAGGTCATCACCTGGCCATGGTTCATATTGCATATGCTATTCCACCAAGCTCTTGCATCTCCTGCCAGATAGTGGGTGGCGAAGAGAACTTTCTCATTTGCATCTACTCCTGCAACTTCGAGGTTGTTTTCCATGGTCTGTAACCAGTCATCGGCATCTAATGGGTTTTCAGATTGGTTGAAGATTGGGGGATTGGTGTTCTGAAAGTTTTTGAGTTTAGATCCATGGTGATCCTGATTTCCATGTCCTTGGTTGTTGAGAGCCATTTGGGCGATCTGCTGCAATGTTGCTAAGTTGGCTTGACGCTCGGCCCTGCTTGCTTCATGGTCCGCGATAAGATTCTGCAATATCTACAGCATTGGGTCCTGCGACGAGCTGCTCCCTCCTTGGTTTCCACGAGTCATCTAAAGATTGAGATAGATATAGGGGTAAGAGGGAGATTCTAAGGTTCATGGTTTTGGGTTTTTCAATGCTAAAACATTGAGTTAGACTTAGGTTTTTCAACTAACTTCATTTTCATTCATGCAGCAAGCACACGATACAACACACACCACAACAATCAAAGGAAAATAGATGGTTTGAAGAACCATTCTGCAAGCTACAATACAATGGGACCGATACAACTCATGCTATGACAGTGCTCTAGTGCATTTACTCATCGTCGATGAAGTCGGAGTCTTCATCATCAGTGTAGAAGTCCACAGCATCCTCCTCTAAAAAGTCATCATCGTTGCTGAGGTAAGAATCCATATCTCCCTGGATGTCTTCACCCTCATCATCTTCTTCCTTAGCGGCAAGCTGAGCTTCCTGCTCCTTGACGGTCTTCTCGAGGTCGGCCACCTTCTTGCAAAGACGAGCGATGGTGCGATCCTTCTTTGCATGCTGGCGACAAAGAGACTGGCGATCTTGGACGAGCAGTGCGAAAGTCTGGGCCTTCTGGTCGGTGATGGCACAGTTCTGGTTGGCTAACTCTCTGGCATTGTCCAGTTCCTGTTGTCTGTCATGAAGCAAGAAGTCAAGGTTCTCCACTTGACGCCTCAACTCTGGGTGACTTGGCATCTCCATCGGCATTCCCATGAAGTCACGTCTTGCATAGTGGGCAAAACGGGTTCCTTGAATCTTGTTGACGCTGAGGGCACATAGACGTGCGAGAGCTTCATGCATTGCCCTGGCTAATCCATCTAGCCAGTTGTTCTCTCTCACGGAGAACTGAATTCTCCTGGAAGTTGGTGCTTCGATGCTTCCTCGAAGATCCGCGGTGACTAGCCATTGTAGGTCTCCTCCTGGGGGTCCTGGAAGTTGAGCTCCAAGAAACTCCGGATGTGGGCGTCCCAGTAATTCCGACAGGGAATCCAGATCCCTCTCGAAGATAAGCTGACCTCCGTTTCCCAACTGGTAAAACTTGTTGAACTGAGTCTCCATCTACAAGAATTAAGGATGAGGAAATTAGTGAAGTGATCAAGTGTGTCAAATTTTAAGTAGTAATGTAAGAATGTTGAGGAACATGAATTTTTGAGAAAGAATGAGTTCACACAGATAAGAGAGGAAATAGTTTTTCATAAATACTCACTTTGGTTTTGAAACTAAGTTTTTGTTTGGACGTCCATTCTAACTAGGGTCTCCTATGGTCAGGATGGCTCTGATACCAACTTGTTAACACCCGGATTTTTAATCCCAGATGCCCGTTATGCCATACCTTGCAATCCCAGGATTATCATTTTTGCGAGACATAACGGATTGGATATCACAATACATCATCCATTACAAACCATACATAAGGTTTTACACAAATAAGGATCTCATGATCCAGTCTTTAATACAACAAGCAGCGGAAATAAACGATAGCGTAGCGGTGGGGTCCATCTTCAGGGGCACAGGCAATGCTGACGAAGGCAGATAGTCCTAGTTATCATAGTCGTCCTGCTGACCATCATCTTGATAATCTCCTTCATAGTCTGGCCATGATAATAGCCAGGGACAAAAGCCATGAGTACTCTTTAAGTACTCGCAAACTACTACTAACAAGTGGTATAATCCTAAGTTAAAGTACTGAATCTAAGTTAACTATCAAATTAAATTTGAAACCTAAGCTGAGTTCAGAAGCAAAGAAAAATAAAGTAAAGTTCTAGAATCACTTAAGTTGGGAAGCTATTATCATCACCACAACCCTGTTGGGGTCAAGTCAAAGTTCATCATTCATGTCAAGTTATTTAGAAAACAGCTGACAACGAAACAGTATGGCCATTCCAACTGTCCATAACCGCGGACGCGGCTATTCGAATAGTTTGACACTTTGCAGAGGTGGTACACTTTCACCACAAGATTCGATACATCTGTCAGGGATAACCCTGAATCATCATACTTAGTATGCAGATAATCAAACATAACCTTCCCTTTACACACCCTAGTACAAGCACCTCTCCTATGAGCATGGCCTCCCAACCATGACCATCAGTCATCTTGGGCACTGCATAGGTGGACATCATTGAGAGGTAGCCTCAGCTCAAACCTCTCCCGCGAGGGAACTAATACTAATGCATATAAATTTCCAGCTAAGCCTTACCCAATTCAGGTAGTGTGGTTGTACGGTAAATTTGGAATTGTATCGCATCCGAATCCAACCATCAGTTTTATAAAAGGGTTAAGGCTCATGCCTCATCATTTTCATCATCATAAACCATTTGTGTCTCTCAACACATGTCAAATCATCTCAATAGAATGACTCATCATTCCAAGGTTTTCACAATTCATTTTCACCAAGTGTTCCCATCTAAAGTGACCCAAGTTTTTGATCTATTCTAAACTACTAAGTTAAGAGTGTTCACTAAGGTGGAAAAGATGGTTTCAATCTCATGCCATAGAATGACATCTAAAGGTTTCTAAGTAGGTCAAGTTTTATACTCTTTATGCTACCTTCAAAATTAGGTAAAGAACTTTGTGTAAACTAAGGGAGGTAAAACTTGTCAATAAGACTTGGGGTACTAATAGTTAAAGGGGTGTGATCAAAGCAGGCTTAAGGCATCTTTGCTAAACCATCTAGTTTTATTCTAGCTTGCTAACAATAGCTTGCTAAAGTATGTTTTGCAAGGGTTAGCTTGCCACTAATAGCTTGCCTTGGTTGGTGCAGTGGTTGAAGTTTTCTTCTTCTTCTTCTTGGTAGAACTCCTCCTCCTCAAAAGTTTGGTCGGTACTAGCGTCTATAAATACATAGGGAGTAGACAATCACCAAACAATACTTAACTAGGCTAAGTAGCATTCTAAAACACACAATTGATGATCTATTATCATCACAAGCATCACAAGTTTAATTCAATAGTTTCAACCTTTTTATTTTAGAAAAGTAATTTCTACTCATTGAAATATTAACTAAAATTTAATATTCACCACCAAAATATGGGATCATGTGGACACATGTCCTCACCACATATTCTAACATGTGGGAATAAGATTTAAGGGTTGGATCAATATTACTTTGGTTTAAGTTCATTATTTAATGATTTAAAGTGACTAGAAATGCCTATATAGCATTATTTTGGTACTAGTCCAAAGTCACTGCATGTAAACCTTAATATTATTACATATTTGGATAGATATGATGAACTATGATTTTTGAGAGTCGGAATCAACTCAAAAGCTAACTTGGTTGATTTTATAAAAATGTTTCAAGTTGCAAAAGCTTCTGTCTTCTTATTTTTATTAGGAGAGATCTATAACTCTAACTAAATTAAATCCAACGGGCTTGGATAGATCATTTTAAGACCTTTCAGACAAAATTGGTTTCATGCAATTTGGATTCCTAAAACTCTCTGAATTGATTTTCACACTAGTGGACAGAAACTAGATTTAACTAAAAAGGAAAAACCAGATTTGAATCTATGGGCTAGCGCGGAAAAAGAAATGGGCCGGCCCAGTGGCGCTCATGGGAGGCTCGGTGACAGGGGTCCCGCTTGTCAGTGCAGCACACGCTGTGGGTCGTAGGATTAGAAGTGAGATCAACGGCTGAGGGTCGTCGTCGACGACAAATAGGTCGCCGGTGAGCTCAAACCCTAGCGGCTTAGTGGGGGTCTACTGGGGCCGTACCAGGGCTCCAGCGGGGTCAGCGAGGCGAGCAAACGAAGTGGAAGACGACGGCGAGGCGAGGCGTGGTCGCGGCGGAGCTCGGGGTGGTCAAAATCAATGGCACCCTTCTCCTCCAGAGGCGGCGGCTCCGGCTCCAATTCCGGCGAGCTACTGCTCCACTTGCTCCGGCGAGAGGTGGGTAAGGTTCAGAGAGGTGAGGGGAGTGGAATGGTATGGAGAAGAATGGCCGGGGAGGGCTCCTTTTATAGGCCCGACGGTGAGACCGAGCGGGATGGGAGGTCCATGGTGGCGACATGGCTACGGCGGGGTAGAGGCATGGCTGGGGGTGGCGATCGATGGGCGGTTCCCTGGCGGTGCTCTAGGAAGTGAATGCGGCCGTAGGGGCGGTGGTACACGGTCTGGGCGAGGTGGCACTCTGCACGGCCGAAGCGGCGGTGTCCACGGCGAGCGGTGGCTGTGAGGCTTTGGGCGGCGAACGGGGATGTCTAGGGTGTTCTCCAGGTCGAGGCGGAGCGGCGGGCGCGGGCTGCGGTCGAGCGGCGGCTTGTGCACGCGGGGACAGAGCGTGCTCTGCGGGCGGCATCGGCATGGTGCGGTGGCACTGGGCGTGGGCTCTCCTCGGTGGTCCACGGCAGTACTTGGCTCGGGCAAGGGACAGAGAGGGGTGGTGAGGTGTTGGCTACCTCCTAGACATGGAGAGGGATGGGGGAGTGGTCTGCTGGGGTGAGGGCAAGTTTGGCCGGCGGGTTGGTGCTCGGCATGGCTTGGCCTGGGGGTTAGGGACAAGGGACAGGGGTGCTAAGGGCATGGTTAGACCAAGAGGGGACAGAGAGGTTAAATGGAGATCAAATGGGGGCAAAACCCTGTGCAGAATAGTGAGCTAGGATTAGAGGTGAGATTAAGCATGCCAAGTGTTTGATGAAATGGCCGCAAGAGAAAAAGTTTTGAATTTTGAGTTCAAATTTTTTGAGTGATCTCCACTAGTGATAGATAGTCTCTGGTTGCAAGGGTTTTGAAAGTGGAGCTCAAATAGATGGTTTTTGAAATAGGGGTGATCTATGCATATGCATTAGATTCAATTTTAAACTATCATTTAAAATAATTAACAGAATGTTTTTAGCAGATCAAAAGGTGGGCCTTGGTACCTCATTATGTGTACTAGCAAGGGGTGCAAAGATCAAGAATTGTTTCTGTTGATAATTGAGTACTAGGAATAGCCAAAGTAGGCATGAGAGTTAAATTTGCCAAAATGACCATTCCTTCATTTTAATTCTTTTTGATTTGATTTTCTTTAAGAAAAGTTTGGGAATGATGTAGATGATGTTTAAATCACCTAAGAAACATTTTAAAAGCATTGGATCAATCAATCATGGCAATTCAAACAACTCCTATTTTAAATGCATACACATATGAATGCTTTCATTTTAAATTTGGAAAAGTTTTCGTTAACCCTATTTTTGGATGATTTGATCTTGTTAAGCTTGGATTAAAGTTTTGGGATGTTACAACCCCCATCTTGGGCTGCAGTAAATCGGGTCTATTGGGCCCGTCCGGACTCGGAATCAGCTAAATTTTATGTCCAGAACATTTGTCCCAAAATTTCCAACAACTTTGTAGTTGAAGAGTTTTCCGTTTAACGCCGTCTTCGACCCGAAACGTGACTACTTCAAAAAGAGTTCTGAGACAGATTTCTGGAAAATCCCAATTTGACTCAAACAAGGTTTCCACTTGTATTCTTGGTAATTCCTACACATCAAAGTGTAAAACAAGAACATTGTGCACTTTTGCAACTATTATTAGGTTAGTCCAAATAAATCATCAACTTTATATAAAAATGAGTATCAAAAGCATATTATTATTATAAAACCATCAAAAATTATAGATACGTTATGGACGTATCAATAGGTGCACTAGTTCGGCGAAGAGATAGTGAAATACAAGTAATATGGATGATTATAAGTGGTAATTGCAATCTGAAATAAGAGTGGAAACAAGCAAACATGTAACTGGATTGATTGTAAACGGTGTTTCAATGCTTAGAAACAAGGCCTAGGGATCATACTTTCACTAGTGGACACTCTTATATAAATATCTTCTCTTCATTATGCTACCCTGAACTACTCTCCGGTTGGACGATGTAGGGCTATAACAACACACCTTAAAGTTCGCATTCCCCATCTAGATAACCCCTCAGTATCACCTTGAGCGCTAGATGATTCCAACAAACACCACAATCTCATAGGGACATCCAACTCAAATTATAATCATGATAAGTATTTCTGTAACCTTAGCCTAAGTGCCACACAGTGTGCACACTATCAACTTCACACACGTGGGGATAAGAAGAGATTAATTAAAGCACTTGAGTAGCAGAATAGATCTAGATTACAAAGCTCATGATCTCAATAAGATCACGCATAGAAAGAGAGATGAACACATAGCTACCTACAGAGACCTTAGCCTCGAGAGAGAACTACTCCCTCCTCATCATGGGAGTCAGCAACGGTGATGGAGATGGCGGTGGAGTCGATAAAGATGGCTCCGGGGGCACTTCTCTGTCCCGATAGGGTGCCGGAACAGCGACTTCTGTCCCCCGAATCTCCTCTTCAGGGGTGGCGGTGTTGCAGAACTTTTCGTGGAATTCTGATCTGGTGCCTAGGGTTTTTGTCCCAGGGTACTTTTATAGGCGAAGGGGCAAGGTAGTTGGAGATCCAGGGGGCCCACACCACATGGTGGCGCGCCCCTGGCCGCGCGGCCACTAGGTGTGGCTGCCCTGGTGTGCCACTTCATCTCCCCTTCGAACTCCGTGTTGCTTCGGGTAAAATATTGACTTTTGCTTTTGTCCCGTCCAATTCCGAGAATATTTCTTTACTAGCTTTTCTGAAACCAAAAACAGCAGAAAAAAGGCAACTGGCACTGTGGCATCTTGTCAATAGGTTAGTTCTAGAAAATGTATAAAAGTACCTCAAAGTGTGAACAAAATATAAGAAAGGTGATATAAAACAAGGATGGAGCATAAAAAATTATAGATACGTTTACGACGTATCAGGGGTAGCTAAGCTAACTGCAGGGATGGTAGAGGTAGATGAGAAGTGTACAAGAAAAATGGTATCTTATACAATAGTTACTCATAGGACAGTGATCAAAGGATATGATGAGTATACAAGCAAATTAAGTTACTACCTCCATTCTTTCTCCTTAGGTCAACAGGTGCCGGAGCAGGATTCTACATGTCGTTATCTTTCCAACAAAATTAGTTTCATCTCGTTTGGAGTTCGGATGCAAAAGTTGTGGCAGTTCTGGTTCTGATGTTTTTGCCTGTCCGGTAGTTCCGGCGGGCCACCGGTAGTACCGCCAGGGCAGTTTGCCGCCGGTAGTACCGGTGTTAATTCCGTCCCAACTTCCGGTAAACCCATTTTTGGTTCAGTACACTCTCTGCCTGGTTAGCGCTATTTGATGGAACTTGGATCGGATTTTCAGGCGGTAGTACCGCTAGGATATTCTTGCCACCGGTAGTTCCGGCGAAGCGGCGGTAGTACCGGCCAGGCTCGCATTTTTAGTCTTTCTCTTGCTGTTTTCTGACTGTTGGCTGGGTTCCACCGGTAGTACCGGCCACCCACCGGTACTACCGGCCGTGCGCGATTCTATGGGCAACAGGCAGATCGGGGAGCCCTTTAAAAGGAGCTCCCCTTTCCCCTTTGCCCCTCACTTGAGTTCTTCTTGGTTTTTGGCTTTCTCTCTCCTCCATTGTTGACCTTGAAGAGCTTGCCCTCTCCCCTTCCCCCTCCTATGATTCTTGTATCTTTTTGAGGGATTTGAGAGAGGAGATCTAGATCTACAAGCCCCACCAAGCCAAATCCCTTCTTTGTGAAGGAATCCTTGGGATCTAGATCTTGGAGAGTTTTGTGTTCTCCTCTTGTGTTCTTCCTCCCTTATTCCCCCAATAGCTTTTGTAGCTTTGGTGGAATTTGAGAGTGAAGGACTTGCCTTTTGCATTTGGTGCATAGGTTTGAGTTCTCCTCGGAGATTCGGTGAGTTCAATCCCTTGGGATTGTTTCTCTTGGGTTCTTGGAACCCTAGACGATTGTGTGGTTGGATAGTTGACCTTTTGTGGTCTTGTAGCCTTTTGTGGCCTTGTTGCCTTTTGTGGCTTTGTAGCCTATGTGGCATTGTTCTTAGGGCTCCAATTGAGTTGTGGAGGTTCCCCAAGCTTGTTGGCCTTTTGTGGCATTGTGGAGCCTTTGTGGCGTTTCTTAGGAGCCCTCCAATTGAGTTGTGGAGATTGCCCCAAGCCTTGTACGGGTTCGGTGACCGCCCTCAAGTGTCCCATAGTGGAACGTGAGTAGGCCTTTGTGGCGAGCTCACGGGAGAATAGGGTGAGCCTTTTGTGGCGTCGGTGAGTTGCGTGGCTTCGCATCCTTGGTGAGGCCTTGTGTGGCGTTGGGTGAGCATCGAGCCACCACACCTCGAGGTGAGCCATTTGTGGCGTTCGAAGTACATTGCGCCCCCGCACCTCTCCAACGGAGACGTAGCTTCTTTGGAAGTGAACTTCGGGAAACAAATCATCGTCTCCGCGTCCATCGGTTATCTCTCAACCGAGCCCTTTACCTATTCAACTTACATTGTGATAGCCTTCGTGCTTGAAGTACTATATCTTGCATTTATTAGAGCCTAGACCGTAATAATTTTAAAACACCTATTCACCCCCCTCTAGGCGACGTCCATTTCCCTTTCACCAGGCTTACTAAAATTGAATGTTACCTCGCCCCCTGCTTCAGACCATTCTCACGGACATACTTGGACCAACCTCGGCCACCCAAATAGGTGGTGGCCATCGTCTGGGAGACATCAACATCATATAGTTGCCGCATGCCTTTAGGGCCCTTGCTATACTGAGTTAGAAACTTATCGTTTCCGAATATCTTGTTTATAATGAGGCGAGCGACACAAGGGACAACGTTCATGAGAAAATTGATAGATAAGTAAGGCGATAACAAAAAAAGTGAGATACAAGATCTTACATCAAGTCCGTCTAAACCACTTAGAATCCATACCTGATACCATGGGTACCCTTTGCGAAGGGTGGCCATGCACCATTTTTCTTCCCTCTACCTTTGGAAGGGCATACAGGGCCCCCCTTTCAATCCACAAGCTTGACAAGAGGAGGATAGCAGAAAGGGATGAGCAGCTGGTGCGTGGTAGTGATTGAAATTAAGTGGAAAGATTAAATTATGTAAAAAGCAAGTAAATCTAATATTATAAGACAAAACCATTGCCTGTAAAACAAACATATTTGATTTTTGTGAACTTCTGATGAGCGTAAAGATATAGTACTAGCTGATAACAATAACATGGAAAATCATAACATGTGAAATTGTGGATTTCTAAATTATACTCACTTCTTAGAGAGGTCACTGCCCACCCGGGTACTGTGTTGGCGCTTCCTTGTTGTGTAGACGATATCCGCTTTTGGTGCGGGCATAAGCAATCTACTAGCCTCTACAGCAGCCTCAGCCTCCGCAACAGCACCTTCAATCTGCATAAATAGCAACATAGCTCAACAGTTCAATACTATGTAAAGTTTGACCAAGTTTTTAGAAAAAATATTAATATTTATAATATGAAATATATACCGTTGGATACATCATAAAACATATATTCACGTCGTATGTATATAATATCATAGTTCTTGATAGTTTTCTCAAAAAGTTTGTTCAAACTTTCCGTAGCTTGACTTTTCAATATATATATATATGCCTTAAGCCTTGGGACGGAAGTAGTACAATACATAGTAGTCATATACTGACTGTATGAGACAGTTAGACAGATCCAGATCTGGATTCACATAAACATAGTACCAGAATTAATAAAATCACACATATGTTTCTAAACATCTCATAAGCATGCATGACATCAAGCGGATAATAATTAAATCAGACTGCACCATGGTAATAAGGGTATTAAGAAAAAATACATTTCTCTTTAAGCTGGGCCCTCCCAGCTGGTCAGTGGTCTTGCGCTTGTTTGGTGAGTAGTGGTACTGACCGGATCCTACTACATGTGGGGGTACCATCCTATTTGTCGTACCTGGAGCACCGCACGTTCGCAGGTATGTACCATCGTGCTACAATAAATGAAAAAAAGATGGTGTCACAAAGGCTTCCACAAAAACAGGATGCAGACAAAGACAAATTTTAGCACAGGGATACATCCAGGTTGCAGCCAACCACTTTCAGCATTGGAAAGAATGGAAGAACACAATGAATATACTGCTACATTACCTTTTTAGGCAACTTTTAAGGGAACTGGTGGGACCATCCTTGTCCGTAGTGATCGTGCGCGCAACTGACCCATAGTTCTCCATACAGAATCTGACGCAAAATCCATTACACATTACGAGTAGCAACTAAAGGTTACAGAAGTGAAGAACACCGAAATTGAACCCGACCAAATGCCCCAATCAGAACAGCGGTGACCATGCCCTGGTCCCAAATCCATATGAAATCAGTACCACCTCCCCCCACCCCCACCCCCAATCCCCACTACCACCCCCACTCCACCCAAATGACCCAATCAATCAGAGTAGAGGAAAACTATCCTGATTAGGTGATTCCGAGGTGAGCAATAAGTAATAACTCCACAATCAAAGCATACCGAATACTACTACTCCTAGTACTGATAGTACCCCCAATGGACAATCAGAAGAAAATTAAGCAAAGCCGGATTTCGAGGTGAGCAAATACACCCACCTATTTCAGCAAGAACTCCCTAGTCGGAGGTTGCACTAGTTCCAACAGTTGCTTGCTGGATTGGAGCTAGCTAGTGGTGGTTTCTTGTCTTACCATCGGTAGAAAGGCATGTGCAGGGGAGTAGTAGTAGGGCTGGGTAAAATACACTTTTTCTACAGTAAGTATTTTTAAGTGGCAGTGGTGGGAACATTTTGTGGGGAGAGAATCCTTAATTTTTGATCCCAGCTATCACGTGGTGTCCTACGGCTATTTCAAGCGGGACCCACATGAGGGGGTGAGTTAAAGCGGGTCCCACATCCAGGGGTGAGATAATTGACCGAGCCAACCTCCTTCTTCCATTGGTACTAGTACTAGTTCTCCTGGGTTCCTCTCCAAGGACAAATACAATCGCCCCTCTTCGAATCAAATTGATCCAAGCTTATATATCCTTTTGCTAATTCGGCTCATGGAGCATTGAGGGAAGGGAAGGGCTAGCAGAGGACATGACGGCGGTAGTTGCAGCATAGGGCACCAGCGTTGGGGCCTCAAAAACCGTTTAGGAACCGATAATAGCATAATCTCGGATTTTAGACTAGAAACACACACAAACACACATATATATACTCCCTCCGACCCAAATTAGTTGACTTAGATTTGTCTAGATTCGGTTGTATCTAGACATGATTTAGTATTAGATTCATCTGTATCTTAACAAATTTGAGTCAACTAATTTGGGTCGGATGGAGTACTAATATACGGAATAATTTCCAATTACAGTTCTGCTAACAAAGGCCTAAAATCATAAGGTAGCTCCATATTACAGAACTACGACAGTAGCAAACCAATCATGGGATAGCTCTACACACCAAGAGTTTTGCAGATGGGCTAGTAGTCATGAGACTACCCAGACGACACCAAAAGTACACCCCTGATGATCAGCATCCCTGCATCAAATCCATCCAGAAGCAGTGTACTCGATCCATAGCCGCAGGTGTAGGCTCATCATGAACAGGTCACCGTCATTACCATCAAAGTCCTCTTCGGTCATCTGCTTCTACGATTAGTAGATTAACCAATACGTTTATAGAGAAATATCAAAGAGAAACAACCTGAACATTTGTCGTTCTACAGACATATCTTGTCATTTGGCATAGCGGTAGTACTAGAACTGAAACCTGTTTCATGCAGCTTGTGCCTTTTCTCTCCTCCCCTTCTCCAAGTTGATCTAGATGCTCAGGAGCTGCCTCTGTCAGTTGATATAGTTGATCAACATCTGCTTCCCCTACTTGATCTTGATGATAAAGATGTGCTTGCCCCGGTTCATATGGAGGATCATATGGTTCACCATGAAATACCCATCTAACATATGTGCTTAGCATCCCAAATGTAAAAATATGGTCTTCCACTATACTTTGAGGCAGCACCCTACGATTCACACACAACTGGCAGGGGTAATGTACTTTTGAGTTGTCACAATGAGCTCTAACAAACCCCATAAATCATAGAACACCAAGGATGTGTTTAGCTCTGCCTAATGGAGCAATCTCTATCCAAAATCTGCGCATCTGTTTAATTATGACATGCATGGTTGGTTATTATTACAAGAAAAGAAGGAAACATATAGATAGAGTACAAAAACTATATATGCCTATGCATTTCAGCACACATATTGACAGCAAAAATGGCCGAAGGTATTTAGGAATACAGATCGAGCGTAGAATAAACTATGACCATGCAAATTGAGGAAAAATTAAACTACGTATTTGAGGAGGCAGATCGGGTGAAAGGGCAATAAAATGTCAACCAGATAAAGCTAGAGATACAAGGACTACCGTGGGATCGACGTGCCCATCGGTGCCTCTCAAGAAGACCGATGGGTAGGGAAAGCTTCTTCATGTACGATGGTGATGAGGAGTGACCGTGAGAGCGTCTGTTTTGTGGGCAAGGGGGTGAGGGCCTAGGCGGCGGAGGGTGGAAGTTATTACACAACGTGAAGCTGGAGGGATAACTTTGGAAATTCTGACCTACCCTGCTTTGGGCACCACCATATAATTGGCCCACCTGTCAGTCACCATAGATCAAAATTGATTCAAAAATTCTCAAAATACAAGTTTATGTTTTACCAGCGAAACTAATGCACATTGCGAACAAATGGCTTTCTTTCAACATATATTTAATTTTGTCCCTATTTTTTTCGAAAAGGGGCCAAATTTGGAAATTAAAAAGTAAACTTCTAATTTGGAACTAGACATATTGGTTGATTTGCCAAAATGCACTAATATACCAAATGCGGACACGTCATCATAAATTATGGCCATGACCTTGGTCACCTTTTTGGACGCTGGTCATCTTTTTGAAAGCCTTGAATTGTTCGATAATTTTAGCAAATGCCTAAAAACCCATTTAAATGTTGGAAAGCAACTCTCAGTGGCATGCAGGTCTAGAGTGTAACAGCGCATCTGAGTGGCCCCACATCAGAGCAGCGCATGTTTGAAGCTTCAACCTCAACATTTTGGTACTGCACCCAAACATCGCACACATCCATTCAAATATCCCGCACATCCATTCAGACATACTTCATCTTTTTTTAGAATGCATAATTCCTATTCTATCCCTACTCCTATTGTTTGAAAGCCTTGAATTAATGTTCATTAATTTTGGTAGATGTCTATAAACTCATTAAATGCTGGAAAGCATACAGGCCTATGGCTCTATCTGACGGGGACAACATCCCAAGTGGGAGTAGCGTAACTTAAAAGCTTCAACTTCCAAATTTCGATAGAGCACCAAAATATCCCGCCCACCCATTCAAAAATCCAGCCCCAAAAATTATTTTATTGCACAAATTTAGCCTAGAAGCTTGAAAAGGCGTTATACATTGTGTGAAAAAAGGGGGGCAATGGCATTTTGAGCCATCATCTTTGTAGTTGCTTCACAACAAAACACATTGTTTTTACTTGGAAATTCGAAAACAAACTTCAAATTTGGAAGCAGACATAATGGTTGATTTGCAAAGATGCACTGATCTACCAAATACGAACACGTCATCATAAACTATTTCCATGACCATGGTCACCTTTTTTTTGGACGATGGTCATCTTCTTGAAAGCCTTAAATTGTTCGAAAATTTCAGCAAATTCCTAGAAACTCATTTAAATGCTAGGAAGCAACTCTCGCTGGCGTGTGGGTCTAGACGGTGACAGCGCATCTGAGAGGCCCTATGCTGGAGCAGCGTATGCTAGAAGCTTCAACATCAACATTTTGGTACAACGCCCAAACATTGTACCCATCCATTAAAATATCCCGCGCATCCATTCAAACATGCTTCACCTCTTTCTAGAATGCAAAATTCCTCTTCTATCCCTTCTCCCGAAACAAGAATCTGAGGAGCATTGCAATAACAGAGGGATATAGGTGGTAAATTTGTATTCTCCCAATTGCATCACCCCATCAGCGTTTCCTAGCCCTTCTTTAATATTTACCTGCCCGCCCACTCCGACCTACACTAAATTTTTGGACCCACCATGCAAGTGATCCACATGTCAGTGAGCCAGAATTATGGGAAGTAGAGATTCCCATCGCTTGTTGTTCAAAATTCGAACATTTTTCGCTAAACCAAGATAAAATCGTTAAAATCATCAAACCTGGATTGGAAGCTTGAAAATTCATGAAACTAGGGCATTATACAACAAATTTTTATACTTTGTGAGAAAATTGGTGCGGTGAGATTTTGAACCACATATAGTTTTTGTAGTTGCTTCACAACGGAAGCCATTGTTGTCACTTGGACAATTTTAAATAACTTCGAATTTGGATGCCCCTTTTTTGTAAACATTGTTTGAAATGCTAATATGAATTTATGCATTGATCTACCAAACATGGACACATTATCATAAACTATGGCAAACATATTGCCATGACCTTGGTTATCTTGTTTGAAAACCATGAATGTTCATGCATGGTACGCCATATTGTGAACCGGGTTTCTTCGAAAGTTGTAAAATTTTAGCATACTTTTTCATGGAAACTAGGCAGTGCACATAACAAAATACTCTATGAAAGCAAGACATTGCTTCAATTTATATATATTTTTTGGATTTTTCTTTCAAAAGGTCCCAAATTAGGCTGCATTATTAGCATTCATATCAAGAGGTTGAGGGGTTGTTTGGTTAAGCTTATCTATCACTTTTAGCTTTATTTTATAAGCCACTTTATATTTTTTCTTTTGGATTATACCATCATTCAACTTTGTTAGAGTAAAAGCTAAAAAAACAAAGCTAAATAACAAAGCCGAAAAAACTGAGTCGCTTGATCGAGGAGACACCAGTGCAAAATCTTGATGTTGGAGAAGACATGCCGTTGGAGAAGACAAGACCACATCTACTGCAAGAAAGGATTTTTGCCAACGCTACCCACCACCTCCACTTTAGAAGAGGACCCCTGCCCCTTGCTCTGGATCGAAGAGGACCGCACCATCGGAAGTTGGAGAAGCTCACCCTAGAGCACGAATGGAGAGAGACAGCGAGACTGCCATGACTGGAGACATAGTGTGCCTGCCGCCCAACTGAAGCCAAGTCCACAAAAATAAAGCACCACTAGAGCTACCAACCAACCACACCATGTCGGATAGAATACCCTGGGTTCATAAGGTGGCGCCTCCAAGGTGGGAGCAGCACAAAGATAGACCAAAGGCTTTCGCCCAAAACCCGAGGAGGTAAGCGAAACCATGTACCAACAACGACGCCTCCAAGAAGGTAAGCAACATCCGAAGATGCAACTATCACCAGTGCCGACGACCATCGAGCAAGGCTTTCACCTAGGTACAATGGCCACCATCCACTCCGAAGTTTCATTTGCCAAACACTGTGGCAGAAAAAAGCGAGGTCCCCATATCTGGCCGGGGAGGGTACTCTCGACCACGACCGACCCATGTAGGTCATATCACCGCCCACACGGTTAGAGATAGCCGTCCAGCACCACATGCACGGTGTCTGCCGCTAAGTCGCCATCGTATCCACTGCTCCTGGACCCGCCGCTCTGGCATACCAGTGTTACCAACCTCACCTGCCTCACACTAGAGACGAACCGTGAGCCATGCAGCCAACCACCCTAGCTTCCACGCATGTGTAGCTTCACAACCAACCAACATGCCTCCACAATTCATCTACTTTGGAGAGAGACGGAGCGGCATGAGCAGATCCAAGCAAACCAGCGAGGGTGAGGTGCCTGAACCCAATTCCCAAATCGAGGCATGGGGACACTTCCGTGATGTTGCACTCGAATTGGCTGGAAATTCAGAGGACACCGGAGTCTTGTAGCCCCTTACCAGCGAGGCAGCCTGCACCTGATTTAGCCAAGATGGCCATCGATGGAGGCGCCCTTGGGCTGCAAGATCTACCACGCTGGAGGATGCGCGGCCTTTCCACGGACACCACCACACCGGCACCTATCTCATGACGAGGGCACCAAGAGAGAAGGCTTGCAGCCATGGCGGGAAACAACACACTAACCTCGAGATCTAGATGCGTAACCTTCTCTCCTGAACAACCTCTAGCTGAGAAAGGAAGGGGATGGGGAAGCATGAGATGATAGGGAGGCCTCACCACCGCTGTAGGCCGGCCGGCAGCCATCAACGACAGCGTCGAGGAGGGGGAGGCTCTAGAGAAGGGGGTTTTGGGTGGTGGCAAGGGTCGCCTCATGCGCCGCGGGAGAGACACATGAGACGCGAGGGTTCCGTGAAAGATATTGTGATATCTGAAATAATGTTTTGGCTGCAATATGATATAATGTAATTTTAGTAAGATACATGTTCTCATATTGTATGAGAATTTGTGAAGGTTGGAGACACTGGGCGCCCTGATCACCCAAAACATTTTGGTAATTAACATTATATTCAAGATTTGTCCTTATGAGCTATAGTAGCTTGATCATAAAAGTTTTCATGATAAGGATGGATAGAAGATGTAGGTAAAATGTTTACTACATTAAAAGGATTACTAAAAGGAATGAAATTTGGAAGAGCACCAAACATTTGATGATGGTGATCTACATCAAAAGTTCAAGTTCAAGGATATTAGTATTTGACTAACATGATTTGGACTATGTGTCAAGTGTATGACACCACTTTTGATGTTTATAGATTCTTCTAATAAGGAAAGGAAATGCTGAAAGAGAATCTGGTGAATTTTGGTAGGAAAGAAAAAGGCTTGAAATGTCCAGCTTAGGTATATAGATGATATACATATTGTGGATGTATTCTTTTCTTGTTAAATAATGTGGTTCTTAGGTATTGGATAACATATTGGTTGGTGTGAAGTGTCACATAGGACAACACAATTCATAAACTACAATGGCCTAAGTAACTAGCAAATGAATGTGGGATGATGTTCATCGGAAACAAATAAAGTGTTGTTGTGTTTCTCGTTGACATCAAACCTAGCCTTCAAGATTTGTTTTAGTAAATTATTATTTTGTTCCGATATTATGAGAACAATAGTTGTTCAAATAATTACCGTATTCCATAGAAGATGGATGAACTCTTACAAGTCTAGTTGGAGAAATCACATCCATAACACTAATGCTAAAATGTCTCAAGGCAAATGATTAAAATATCACTTGTAAAATGAAACATCTATTTAAATTATATTGGAAACAAAAACATGAAGAAACTCCATGTTGATTGAATTTTGGAGTCTTTTTATTTTTGTATCAAATTGACGCTTGTGGGAATTTCCTGGAAATGATTTAAAATTTGTTCACATGCCAAAATAAGACCGAACGACTAACTTATTGGACATTGTACATGTTGATGTATGTAGTCTATTTCATAGGTCGTGAGCAATGGATTTCAACTTCATATACTTTCTTGAAAAAATTGAGAATATATTTGTATATTTACTTAATAAAGAAGAAGTATGAAACATTTGAAAATGTTTAAATGATTTAAACATAAAGTGGAAATCATTGTAACAAGAAAAAAATTATGATTGGATCATAAAGGAGTATATTTCACTTACAAGTTTAGCAAACACCTAAGAATTGAGGAATCGTTTCACACACTTGCGTTTCTCGAAACACCATAGAAGTATGGAATGGTCGTGAAATGTAATCAAACCTTGTTTGACATGGTAGGATCAAAGGTTTCATTTATAAAATTGCCATTATAGTTTAAATATTAAGATTTAGTGACTACTGCTTTTACACCAAAAAGAGCTCCATCATGATCTGTTGAAATGACACCATATGAGTTATGGTTTGGGATAAAACTCAAGTTGTCTGTTCTTAAATTTTGGTATGCTAGGCATAAGTAAAATGTTTACAACCAAAGTCAGATGAGCATGTCTTTGTAGGTTGTTCCAAATAACTGTTGGGTGTTCCTCCATAACACTAAATAAAAAATGTTTGTCGCTTAGAAACGTCAAATTTCTTAAGAAGGGATTTTTCGCGAAAAGTTAAGTGGGAGGACAATAGAAATTTAATAAGGTTATTGAACCTTAGCTATATGTGCTGAGTTGCGCAGCACCGGAAGGTGTCCTGGAGGCAGCCACAATGCTCATGGCTCACATACCTCAAAGGTTGTGGTCAGGGAGATCTAAATTCCTATTGAACCATCGTTGGTCGGGTAAAACAATCAAATAGTAAGATTTGGGATTGAATCATTATAGTTTAACAATGATGAACCAACTACATGCAAAAAAGTGATAATGGGCCCTGACTCCGTCAAATGGCTAGAAGCCATAAAATTTGTGATAGTTCCATACACAAAAAACCAAGTTTCCTAACTTGGAAGACCCTCCGGAAGGTATGAAGCCTATCAGTCGTATTTGGATCTATAAATAAATAAACATGGATGTCTCACATCTATGAAATAGTCTACATGTCAGAAAATAGTTTACGATAATATTCAAAGGGTTGACTACGAGAAGATTTGATCTTTCATAGTGATGTTTAGTCTGGACGGATTAGTGTAGCAACCACTACATATATCAATTTTTTATATGGTAGTTGAATAAACAAAACAATGTTCTTATAAAAGAATGGTTACCTAGGACATGTACATGACACCATCCGAAGGATTTTATTATATCAAAGGATGCTAAAAAGGCATCAAACTTCAATGGTTGAAGTAAGCATCATAGAGTTGGAATCTTTACCATGATGAAATGTTAAAAACTTTAATTTTATTGGAGATGATGAAGATGCTCACATTTGCAATAAATTAAGTGGGAGCACTGAGACATATTTCTAACACATTGTGTATAAGACATATTGTTGATTGGAAATGATGTATATTTTATTTGACATGGGTTAAGATTTTCATTAAAATTAAGATTTCGATGAAAGTTAGGCAAAACCATAATATTAGACATCAAAGTCTATATGGATAGATTGAGATGCTAATATGGTTGTGAAAAATGTACATATATCAAATAGTGAATAAGTTCAATATAGAAATGATGAGAAAGGTTCTTGCCACATGGAAAAGATTGAATCAAGATTCAAGTTATTGACACTTGGTGAAAGAATAAAGATTCAAGTGTTTTGACACTTAGTGAGTGAAATCACATGAATATTTTGATCAATCACACCATGATATGTACATATCTAGATATGTCATATGCTCTAAATGTTATGAGCATATACCAGGATGACTAATAAGATGATCATTGGACGATAGTAAATATATTCTTATGATCTTTGGAAGAACTAAGAATATGTTCTATAAGTAGATGTGACAGATAGTTCATTATAAAGTATTACATTGGTACTAGACAAATAGTTCATTGTAAAGTGTTACATTGGTACTAGCATAGTCACAAGATATAAATAAAATTTATCTCAATTTAGGCTATAGGTTAAGGTGGCACAATTTGATAGAAGAAAGTTTCATGATAGATTTGGATGAGTTCCAAAAGGTTAAGTATTATGACGAATACTACAACGAAAGGCTAAGTATAAGACTGCTCTAATAGCAGCATAGGAAGGCATTTGTGTCAAGAAGTTTGTTAACAAACTAGGTGTAGTTGGACTAGTACTATGAAGATCTATTGTACGACAATAGTATCAACATGTTTTAAATCCCAAGGAACTAAGATCTCACCAAAGGACCAAATTTATACAATGTTGTCCCATTTGAGAACGAGTGATGCGTATAGACGCAAAGTCATGCAAATATATACATATCTGAAAGTGTCAGATCTGGAGATTAGGTTTACCACTAACAATGCGTACGTACAACACTAACCATAGGTGTTTATATGCGCAAATTTCAACTAAATTATTGACTCTAGTGCAAGTGGGAGACTGAAGGGAATATGTCTAAGAGGCAATAATAAAGTGGTTATTATATTATTCCATATTTATGATAAATGTTTATTTCTCATGCTATAATTGTGTTAACATGAAACATTAATACATGTGTATTTAATAAACAGAGAAAAGATTCCTAGTGATGCCTCTCATTACACTAGCTTGCTGATTAACAGATGATCAAGGTTTCCTGATCATGAACATTGGATATTGTTAATAACAAGGTTATGTCATTGAAGAATGATGTGATGAACATTCACCCACAGAAGGTATAGCAATACGATCATGTTATAAAAGTTTATATTGCCATATCAATCTCACTTGGAGTAACACTAATCCTTAGACCATGAGATCACATCAATCACTAACACAGGAAGAGTACTTTCATTCCATCAAATGTCACACCATAACAGAGTGATTATAAAGATGGCGTTGGGTACTTAGAAAGTGTTAGTTGAGACTCGTGGATCAAGATTGGGATTTGTCCATCCCGATGACGGATAAATATACTCTAGCCCTCTCGATGATATCACATTGATAACATCTTGCAAGCAAGTGATTTGATCACAACGAGTGTTATATCATAGAACAAGTAAAAGAGTACTTGTCAGCAATGAGATCGAGCTAGGTATGGATGATACCAAATGATTGGATCTCGGACAAGTAAAATATCGCAAGGCAAAAGGAATTGGTTACTACAAAAAAGGTTCACATGATCACTAGATTCATCGTTGAGTGAGAGTCATCACGGATTTCCAGATCCCTCTGAATATTAATGATCAGAGAGGTGTCTCGATCATGTCCATGTTATTCAGGAACCATAGGGTTACACACTTAAGGTTCGCTGATGTGTTTTGAGTAGATTTGGAACTCTGACTAAATTATTGGACAACAAAGGGGTTGTTTTGGAAAAGCGCCAAAACTGTTTTGGAATATCGAAATAACACAAGGGGTAATTGTTAATGTTTGTTAATTGAATGAATTAACAAATATTAAATAAATAAAAATGTTTTATTAATTCCATAAGTGTGGTTTAATTGTTATGAATGTCATGCAATTAAAAAGGAAAATAAGAGAGGGGGTTACCTACTTGATGGAGGGGATAACCACCATGAAGAGGGAGAGGTGGCACCTCTAGGGGCCGGTGCACCCCACTCCTCTCCTATAAAAGGTGGAAATCCTCCTCTCTTCTTTTTAGACACTTGATCCTCTTTCTTCTCCCTCCCTTGTTTCTCCACCATTGCCATTTCTTAGCGAAGCTCTTCCGCAAAATAGTTCGAAGTCTACACTTAGAGAAGTGGAATAAGAGTTTATGGCGGATCCCTTCTTCCGCTGCCCCACTAGACCGAGGGCGTGGAGGACGTCAACGAGCCGCATGTGTGACCAAGTACGGATGTGCTGCCAGTTGTGGCACCTTGAGTACCCGATCTTGAGATCGTCTCATGTACACCTTCATATTCACCGACAACATTTTAGCGGGAACGTAATCCTGCTTACGGTCTTCGAGGGCGAGTTACTCATTGCTACCATCTCGTAGATGATCTTGGCTAGATAGTGGTTCGCGCATAGGAATTTTTTTTGTTTTCCATGCTATGAGCCATCACCCAGGCCTTGTTGTCAGCAAGGTGGCTCATAGCCTCCATGAGAGATTTCTCGGAGAAGACAACCATGTCCATGATGACCTTGTAGAGGTCAGGGTGCATGTAGGTTGGCTTGTTGTCCCTAATGGCTTGAGCAGCTTCCCTCACGACCCAGGTGTGATATCCTGGCGCATGGCTATATAGGATGATAGGATACCCATAAAAACAAGTTGTAACTTCTTTTCTGGGGTTCATCTTCAAAGGAACTCCAGGTTAAGCGTGCTTGGCCTGGAGCAATTTGAGGATGGGTGACCAACTGAGAAGTTGTTCCTGAAGGGAATATGCCCGAGAGGCAATAATAAAGTGGTTATTATCTTATTCCATATTTATGGTAAATGTTTATTTTGCATGCTATAATTGGAAATGTTAATACATGTGTGTTTAATAAACAAAATACAAAGTTCCTAGTAATGCCTCTCATATAAACTAGCTCGTTGATTAACAAGATGATCAAGGTTTCCTAATCATGGACATTGGATGTTGTTAATAATGAGGTCACAACATTGGTGGAATGGTGTGATGAACATTCATCCGAAGTATAGCATTACGATCAGAGTCATTATGTTTATATTGCTATAACATCATACGAAGTAATCTTAGTCCTTAGACCATGAGATCATGTTAATTGCTAACACCAGAAGAGTATCTTGATAACATCAAACATCACACCGTAACAGGGTGACTATAAAGGTGGGTTCAGTGCTACGAAGGTGTTATGTTGAGGCTCATGGATCAAGAGTGGGATTTGTCCATCCCGATGACGGATATATATACTCTGGGCCTTCTCCGTGATATCACATTGAAATAGCTTGCAAGCAAGTGATGTGATCACTAGAATGTTATATCACGGGAACGAGAAAAGAGTGCATGTCGGTAACGAGATCAAACTAGGTATTTGATGTCGATGATCGAATCTCGGACATGTAATATATCATGAGACAAAGGGATTTAGTTACGACGTTAAAGTTTCACACGATCACAAGAGTCATCGTTGAATATGTGGGAGTCAGTATGGATCTCCAGGTCCCGCTTCTGATTATTGATCGGAGAGGGGTCTCGGTCATGTCTGCATTCTTCACGAACCGTAGGATGACACACTTAAGGGATACCGACACCATTTGGAGAAAATATGTTTCAGATAAAGATTTAAGAAAGCGCTAGAATTATTTCAATAGACACCGAAACTGTTTCGGGTGAAATTGCTGAAATTGGTTCTGTTCACTACCTTATGCATAATTTGTTGTAGTCATTGGCGTCTGTTCACTACCTTATGCTTAGTTTTAATTGAGATAATAGAACTATAGAATTCTGGATATTTACTTTACGAACTAGTATCGTATTGTTTTGAATGTCAATTTAAAGTTTATAAGTCCTATTGCAAACTTTCAGCAAACTCTATTTACTCCATGAAGTTTAATAAGTAGTATTAAATCAAGAGTAAGAATTCCAATGTTAGTATCTAAAGTATCATGTTTGCCTCCATGATTATCGATATTCAAAAGTTGTTTTAATATCAAGATTATCTAGGAGCCGAAAAATTGTTTCAGAAACCATCATGTGTGGAAGATATTGTGATATCTGAAACAATGTTTTTGGTTGCATTATGATAGAGTATAATTTAGCAAAATACATGTTCTCATATTGTATGAAAATTTGTGAAGGATGGAGATGCTAGGCATCCGGATCTCCCAAAAAGGTTTTGGGAACTAACATTATACCCGTGATTCTTCCTTATAGGCTATAGTAGTTTGATCATGAAAGTTGTCATGATAAGGATGAATAGAAGATGTAGGTAAAATGTTTACTACACTAATAGATTACTAAAGAATAGATTTTTGAAATAACACCAAACATTTGATGATGGTGATCCACTTCAAAGTGCAAGTCCAAAGGTATTAGTATTTGACTATATGCACTTTGTACTATGTGTCATGTGAATGACACCACTATTGATGTTGATAGATTCTTTTAAAAGAAATTGTTGAAAGAGAATCTTTACAATATTTGGTAGAAAATAAAAGGTTGGAGATGTCCAACTTAGGTATATAGAAGATATACATGTTATGGCTGTACTCCTTGCTTGTTAAACAATGTGGTTCTGAGGTATTGGATACCGAATTGGTTGGTGTGAAGTGTCATACAGAACAACACAATTCATGAACTGCAACGGCCTAAGTAACTGGCAAGAGAATAAGTGATGATGTTCATGGAAAACAAATAAAGTGTTATTGTTTTTTCGTTGTCGTCAAACCTAGCCTTCAAGATTTTGTTTTAATAATTTTTATTTTGTTTCGGTATTACGAGAACAATGGTTGTTCAAATAATTACCGTATTCCATAAAGGATGGATGAACTTTTACAAGTCTAATTGGAGAAATCACATCCATAAACATTATTGCTAAAATGTCGTCAGACTAATGATTGGAAGATCACTTATGAAGTGACATCGCTATTTGAATTATATTGGAAAGTAAATATGAAGAAACTCCATGTTGATGGATTTTTGGAGTCTTTTGATTTTGATCAATTGATGCTTGTGAAACTTTCCTCGAGATAATTGAAACTCTGTTCATAGGCCAAAGAGGAACGGATGACTAACTTATTGGATATTATGCATGTTGATGTATATAGTCCATTATGTGTAGCCATATGCGATGGATCTTTTTTGCTTCATATGCTTTCTCCAGAAATTTGAGTGAATATATCTATATATTTACTTAATAAGGAAGAAGTATGAAACATTTGAAAATTGTTCAAAGACTTCCAAGATGAAGTGAAAAATCATTGTAACAAGAAAATAAAAGAGTTTATGATTTGATCATAAAGGAAGATATTTGAGTTACAGGTTTAGCAAAACACCTAAGATTTCGGGAATTGTTCCATGAATTTGCATTTCCCGATAAACCATAGGAGTATGGTATTTTCGAGAGATCAAATCAAACCTTGTTTGACATGGTAAGATCAAAGGTGTCATTTATAAAACTACCATTATGTTTTAAGGATTAAAGCTTTAGAGACTACCGCTTTTACACTGAAAAGAGCACCATCATGATCCATTGAAATGACACCATATGAGTTATGGCTTGGGATAAAACCCGAATTGTCTTTTCTTAATTTTTGGTATGCTATGCATAAGTAAAATGTTTACAACCAAAGTCGGATAAGCACGTCTTTGTAGGTTATCCCAAAGAATTTGTTGGTAATTCCTCCACAACACCGAGGACAAAGAGTTTGTCGCTTAGAATGTCAAGTTTCTTGAGAAGGAATTTTTCGTGAAAAGTTAAGTGGGAGGACAATAGAACTTTGATAAGGTTTTTGAACCTTAGTTATATGTGCTAAGTAGTGCAACACCGGAAAGTGTCCCGGTGGCAGCCACAATGCTCATGGCTCCCATGATTACAAAGGGTGTGATCTTGGAGATTAGAGTTCCTATTGAACCATGTGGGTCGGTAAGAATCAAATAGTAAGATTTGAAAGGTATCCGCTATGTACCTTTCTCTAGTCTCGGCGGATAAGTCATTATTGTTTTGACAATGATGAACCGACTGCATGCAAAGAAGCGATGATGGCCTTGACTCCATAAAATTACTATAAGTCATAGAATCCGTGATAGTATCCATACACGAGAAATCAAGTTTCTGAACTTGGAAGACCCTCCGGAAAGGCATGAAGCCTAACGGTCGTGTTTGGATCTATAAAGAAATAGACATGGATGTTTAACATCTATGAAATAGCCGACATGTTGGAAAGGAGTTTACGACAATGTTTAAGGAGTTGACTATGATAAGATTTGATCTTTCATAGCGATATTTAGTCTTGACGGATTAATGTAGCAACCACTACATATAATTTGGTGTATGGTAGTTGAACAAACAAAACAATGTTCGTCTAATAGAATGGTTACCTAGGATGTGTACAAGACACTGTCTGAACGGTTTTGTTAATTCAAAGGGTGCTAAAAGGGCATGCAAACTTCAATAGTTGAAGTGAGCATAGCGGAGTTGGAATCTTCACCATGATGAAAATGTTAAAGGAGTTTAATTTCATCGGAGATGATGAAGATGCTTGCATTTGCAAGAAATTAAGTGGGAGCACTGAGACAAATTTCCAATACATTATTCAGAGTACATATTGTTAATTGGAAATGATGTATCTTTTATTGACACAAGTTAAGAATTTCATTAAAATAGGATTTCGATGAAAGACTTGGGCAAAACCGGAATATTTGGCATCAATGTCTATATGGATAGATTGATGCGCTAATATGGTTATGCCAGACGTACATATATGAGATATTGAAAGGGTTCAATATGGAAACAACAAGAAAGTTTCTTGCTGCATGGAAAGGATTGTATCAAGATTCAAGTGTTTTAACACTTGGTGAGTAAAATCACATGAATATTTTGATCGATTATACCGTGATATGTATATATCCAGATATGTCCTATGCTCTAAATGTTATGAGCACATACCAGAATGATTCATAAGATGATCATTGGACGATAGTAAAGATATTCTTATGAGCTTTGGAAGAACTAAGAATATATCATGTATAAGTGACAAATAGTTAAAGGTAGTTCATTGTAAAGTGTTACATTGATACTAGTTTTGTCACAAGATACAAATTAAATTTATCTCAATTTAGACTATGGGTGGCACAATGTAATGGAAAGGATGTTCCATGATGGATTTGGATGAGTTCCAAAGTTGAAACATTGTGACAAATACTACAACAAAAGGCTAAGTATATGACTGCTATAGTAGCAGCAAAGGAGAGCATTTGTGTTAAGAATTTTGTTATCAAACTAGGTGTGGTTCAAAGTGGGCTAATACTTTGAAGATATATTGTATGATAATAATGTCAACATATTTTAACCCGAACGAACTAATGGTCTCACCAAAGGACCAAATTTATACAATGACATCTCATTTAAGAATGAGTGATGCGTAGAGACGCAAAGACATGCAAATACACACGGACCTAAAACTGTCAGATCCGGAGATTATGTTAACCACTAGCAATCGCTTATATGCAACACCAGAAAGCCATAGGTGTTCAATACGCAAAGTTTTTCAAACTAGATTATTGACTCTAGTGCAAGGGGGAGACTGAAGGGAATATGCCCGAGAGGCAATAATAAAGTGGTTATTATCTTATTCCATGTTTATGATAAATGTTTATTTTGCATGCTATAATTGTATTAATTGGAAACGTTAATACATGTGTGTTTAATAAACAAAATACAAAGTTCCTAGTAATGCCTCTCATATAAACTAGCTCGTTGATTAACAAGATGATCAAGGTTTCCTGATCATGGGCATTGGATGTTGTTAATAACAAGGTCACAACATTGGTGGAATGGTGTGATGAACATTCATCTGAAGTATAGCATTACGATCAGAGTCATTATGTTTATATTGCTATAACATCATACGAAGTAATCTTAGTCCTTAGGCCATGAGATCATGTTAATTGCTAACACCGGAAGAGTATCTTGATAACATCAAACGTCACACCGTAACAGGGTGACTATAAAGGTGGGTTCAGTGCTACGAAGGTGTTATGTTGAGGCTCATGGATCAAGAGTGGGATTTGTCCATCCCGATGACGGATAGATATACTTTGGGCCCTCTCGGTGATATCACATTGAAATAGCTTACAAGCAAGTGATGTGATCACTAGAATGTTATATCACGGGAACGAGAAAAGAGTGCATGTCGGTAACGAGATCAAACTAGGTATATGATGCCGATGATCGAATCTCGGACATGTAATATATCACGAGACAAAGGGATTTAGTTACGACATTAAAGGTTCACACAATCACAAGAGTCATCGTTGAATATGTGGGAGTCAGTACGGATCTCCAGGTCCCGCTGCTGATTATTGATCGGAGAGGGGTCTCGATCATGTCTGCATTCTTCACGAACCGTATGGTGACACACTTAAGGGATACCGACACCATTTGGAGCAAATATGTTTCAGATAAAGATTTAAGAAAGCGCTGGAATTATTTCAATAGACACCGAAACTGTTTCAGGTGAAATTGGTGAAATTGGTTCTGCATGTGATATTGAAATGTTGCAGGGGGTTTATGTGAATTTTTGTTAATTAATGTAATTAACAAAATTCTGAATAAAATAAATAAAATAGTTTTATTTAATGAGAGCTTGCATTAAATTTGGTGAAAATTTAATGCATGTGTGAGTGGAATTTTGAGTGGAGGCTTTTTATGGGAGTGGGAGCTCCACCCACATGAATGTGGAAGAGGTGGGGGCACCACCATGGCTGCCATGCCATGGACCTTGGGTGTCCCACTCTCCTCCTCACAACACACACCTCCTCGTGAAGGATCTCTCTCCCCCTCTAGTTATTCCCCATGGTCTCAGATTAGCGAGATACATGTTACCGGTGGCTTTATATGAAAAGGAGTTGCTGCTTCCGCTGCTTTGCTGGAGCGAGGGACGGAGGTTGTCGGGGTACCGGACGTGTGTGCGATCACGGATGCATCGCTGCTTTGCGGTGCTGGACTTGGTGGAGCTGGATCTGATGGACGTGCTGGAGCCGGACCTGCTAGACTTCATCACGATCTTGAGATCAGCAAGTGTACGACTACATCATCCATGAGTTCCAACTCGTTAACAAAGCTTTGTTGTCTTCGAGGGTAATTTCTCTATGGATGTATATCCACTTGTTGCTTGTATCTAGTAGATAGATCTTGGCGTATAGTTCCCATCGTAGGAATTTTTTGTTTTCTATGCTGCGAACCCAACAGTTCCCGGGTGCGCATGAGTGAGGACAAAGTGCGTTGAAAAGACAAATGTTGGTCTGAGGGGCCAGTCTAGTGATCCTAGTAAGATGACAGGAGTGACAGCCACCGATCCTGAGAGACCGGGGTGTTACATCAAGACCATGTTGCTAAATGCCATGAGCTCGTCTTTCGCAAGGGCACCCTGTTTCCTCTTCCCTGCATGAGCTGTCCTATCAGGGTAGTCACCGGCTGGCTTGTCAGGGCCATCGAGGATCACCGTCTCCAACTCCTGGGTGTTGTGATCATCAAAAAATAAGGTGCAGGAGTTGCTAGAGGTGTCCCGAGGGGCTAATTTGAGCCCATGGAGTAATTGATGGTGGCCAAACCATATGAGAAGATGGTTTGCATATTGGCATAGTTGGGGATGGGGACGTTCAGGAATTTTGCGTTCTTGGAATGATCCTACGATTGCAAAAGTGTGTTAGTTGTGAATCATTGTTAATGGTTCCCCTACAAATACAAATTAGTGTACTTTGTACCGTGATGTGCCTGAGATAGTGGTCACTCTCCAAGATGATGGTCTTGGTGTTTTCACACCATTGAGCACCACTAAGATCCATCAACCTGCTGAGCCACCTCAACCTCCAATTCCAAAAATGATTGTACACATGAGTGTGGCTACAATCAACTCCACAATGGTCGAACAGAGCCTTTGCATAGGCTGTGAAATGGACCTCCTTGAAACCCTTATCATGTCGGACACCGCTCTTGATAATGTCGCACATCTTCCAAGGACGAAGTTGTACATGAAGGGCAACCATTTCATGGTACTCTTCGTTGTAACCGCCTTCTCGGCCCTATCGGCCTTGTGCGCCTTCTTAGCCTTCCTATCCCTCGCAATCTTTATAGCAACCTGTGCAACAACCTTCTCCACCATGTGTTGCACAGGGTCATGGAAGTTGGTCCCAATGCACTGTGGCACCTGCACATCAGTCTTAGGATCTGGCTGAGAATCATCCACATACGACGGGATCTACGACTCGCCAAATGGGACCAAGGCCCGGGTAAAGTCGTCACACAGAGAGTCCTACATTCAACACGGGTCACAAAAGAATGTAACAACAAGATGATGTACCATCATCGCAAGAACTCAATGGAGCATCACAATTACATTACGCAGCAATTTTGTACTAACACAAGCTCGTGATCTAACATGGCAGTACACATCAATAATTTAACACAAACTCTTGAAGTAAAATGACAGTGCACAGCTATGATCTACATCCACAAACTTTGATCTACAATGTCAACACAGGCACAAGATCTAACAGAAGTTCTAGATCTAACATGACAATACCGACACATGAACACAAGCTCTAGATCTACACCCACACATGTATTAACTATAGGGAGTGGAGGAGTGAGTACTTACAACCATTGGTGGAGGTGGAGGAGAACTCGACGAAGAGGTGGTCCTATAGTCGCTGCCGATAGGGGATGAGTGTGTCGCTTACTACTCTCCGACCCGACAATGGAGCTCAAAGGGGATGTGGGAAATGGTGGATTTCAAAATGGAGGGGTGTGTGTTGGGGGGGGAGAAATAGAGAAAGGGAATCGGTGGGAGGTGACGGAATCCTTTCCGCCCCCACTTTTCCCTTTTCGCTGTGCCGCGCTCCAGTTCCAGCCATCTCCATGCGTTGCCGCACCCGTGCAAAGAATTTCTCCTTTTGCATTTGGGGAGCACACGAGGAGCGTGGCTCGCTGGAAACACCCGAATCGGCAATTCCTAGCGTGTCTAGCCAAGGGGTGCTTTGAGGTTCGTGCATGCCACAACATAGAAAACAGACAGGCATCCAATCGGGCCAAAATCTTCTCCACGGAGCCTAGCTGACCCTCGGCCACCCTACCAAACACGTCATATATGTCCGAAACAACATTTTTCTTCCCTTCTCTGTAATTAACAAGTGACAGAGCACCACACAACACTCAAATGCTCTGCTTAAAATGTTCAGCAAATTTTTTTGAGGGGAAAAAAATGTTCAGCAGCTTGTTTACTACTCCCTCCGTCTCAAATTAGTTGTCAATGTACTAATTTGAGACGGAGGGGGGTACTATATACATTTACAGACGCAGTAAATTTAAAACAGAAAATATTACATGATATCTTTGTTCCAACTGTAAATGCAAGCATAATTAATACTGGATATACACAGGGGCAACTAGAAATTCTGAGCCCGATCTGAAAAAGGATGGATTTCCGATCATACCGTCTAAATAAACGGCAAAACAAACTTATCTATGCTGTTCCTAGAAAACGAATTCAGTTATTCTATTTTGGGATCACAGCAGATATGCTCAAACTTCATGTCACAGCATCCAGAAAAATAATTAAACAAACTTAAATACGAGTACAGTAGTTTATTTACAAGATAGTCGAAGACGGACAATAGCAGATGCAGAGCATACAGAATGTTTTCAAGCGTTTAAACACTAAAAATGCAGACATTTGACACTCCCAAGAGGCCAAGACTGATCCAAAAGAAAACGACTGACACTTGAAACACTATCAAAAGACAACCTAAAGCAAGTAGTAGACGGTAGAAAGGAAGCGTAGTCGTAGAACTACGCGAGCACACAGCACGGCCCCTCACTGTCAGATTCGGCGCTCTGGAGCCACTCCAAAAACCGCCTAGCATTCTCCACAGCCTGGGAGCACTCGCCGGCAGAAACAGCAATATTTGTTGGCGAGCCAATGATGCAAAAAAAAGACAGTGAAAGAGTTACGCGCAATATGTGCTGCCACACAAACATAATTTTGCAGCTTACAGACCTATCTGGCTTACAAGAGGATAATTAGCACTCTTACCGAGTCAGACCAGATTTATAATCATGGGCAAATGATCTATGTTTAGCAGGAGCTTTTACCATCAAGGCTCATTATCCGTAGGCCAGATTGAGCACACACAGGTAAAAAAGACAATTTTGCTTGTTCACCATTGCGGTTATTGTTTATTATCAACTGAGCAGCAAAAGAACAAATCAGGATACCATAGAGATAGATTGTGCATGTGGTAAGTCCACAAGCTAAATGGCCAAAAACAACATGCAATAAGTTACTCCCACAACTCAGAATCCTAACAGTCTCCCCAATACAGAACTCAGAGTGCCACACGCTAGTGAAACAAATTTCCAAACGTTCATGGGCTTAGTCTACCTTTCTGAGTTCACCACATAATTATCAAGTAGTAACAAGTAACTACCATATCCTTAGCACCACAAAGTAAACCTGCCGAGTGAACATATCTCCTGCATAAGCATCATCATCCAAAACACAATCTAGCGTGCCGTCCCACTGTCGACAAGATTAATCAGGGCAATGACAGGACCCAGCACATAGAAGGGATCCTCTACTGACAAGTCAATGCCGTTCTGAAAGCTCCAGCAAGGGAAGACGGGGCGATCAAACAGATACCTGCCAGTGCTTCTTCTACCTGATGGTGCATTGCCCTCACCAACAGCACCTGACAGCAGCCCTCTCTCCACTCCCACATCATCACTGCCACTGCTTCCGCCTGACGACACATTGCTCTCGTCATCACTGGAACTGCTTCCATCTGATCCCTTAAGTAGCATACTATTCATATCACCATATACAATGCCATGGGACCTAAGCACCTTACCATTCCTAAAAATGTAACAGACGAACCCCGCCTCATGTGTGTGGCCCTGAAATCCTTGTTGGACCAACGTCTTCAGATGATATTCAAGGCAATTGCAGGAGGGCAGAGACTTCCAGAAATCCATATCATCAACATCATCAGGTGACCTGGACCTAATGGACTGGAGTAGAGCAAAAAAATCTTAGTCAGCTTATATCAATCCCAAAATTGCTCCCAACAACAGTTAGAAGTGCTAGAAATTCTCTCTCAAAAAAAAGTGCTAGAAATGATAACTACATTTTGAGTCCGGATTCTGGAATATATAGGAATGAACAACAGGTACTGGAATAAGCTGAAACCCATATTATCTTATTGAATTGCAATCGACAAAACAATTATGAGATGAGAAGATATCTTAGGACACAAATACTACCTTGATGTGAAGCGTCTCGAGGCGAGGAAAACATCTTAGCAAAGTGGGCATCATCTTAGCCTCCATGGTATTCCCAAACCGCACCTTGACAGCAAGTATCTTCACATTTGGCAGCATGGCACAGGGTGGCACATTTCTCCCAGCCTGCCATCGAGACAAATTAAACGGCGAGAACATTATTTGGTTGCACAATCACGTAGTGAATGCCAAGTGCACAACACAAAAGTTACAAGAGCCAGTTACCTTGATTACAATGCCACCAATCTGGAGCGTGTGGAGCTGGAGGTCCAAGAAGCCGAGGACCTCCAGCCTGGGCGCGTGGTCAATCTTGATGGGTCTCCGGTCGCCAACGATATCGAAGAGCAGGCGCTCCAGGCAGGGGGCATCATCTATGGTGACTTCATCGAAGCTGCATCGCCATTCCATCACAACTCGGAGGCTGCGGGAGTTGACGCGGAGGCGTGAAGGGCAGTTGGATGCCATGGCGTAGGAGAGGATCTTCAGGTTGGGGCATTGCGCGAGCAAGGCGTCGACTTTCTTGTCGTCGATGAGGGTGTGGAAAAGGCCAAGCTCGTGGAGGTTGGGAAAGGCAGGAGGGTTGGCGGTAGTACCCGGGAAGCGCCAGCGCCAGAAGCCGAGGTAGAGGCGGGTGAGGGAGACGCAGCCGAGGATGTCGTCGGGGAGCGGCATGTCGAGCGGCCGGGGGCGGTTGAAGAGGATGAGGTCCTGGACGTTCTTGGCGGCGAGGTCGGCGACCAGGCGCTGGAGCGCGTACTCCTGCCGGTGAAAGGAGAGGCGGGTGATGCGCACGGCGCGGACGGGGCCTGGGTGAGCGGCCACGCAGCGCGAGACGGCGCGCAAGACGCGGTGCCCGTCGGCGGCCCTGAGGTGGGCGTCGTCGACGAGGAGCGGGGTCGCCGCCCACAGGTAGCGCCAGCGGGTGGACAGGACCACCGTGCGCGCGGCTTCGGTGGTGGGGAGGCGGGAGACAATGTTGGAGAGCAGGTTGTCCGGGAGGCGGCCGATGTGGTCCTGGCCGTCGTCATCCCGCGCCGCCATAACGCCAGCGGACCAGCCGGAGGGGACCGAGGGCGGGGGGAGGAGGGAGATGAGGTGGGGGACGATGGAATCGATGCGGGCGGCATCCATGGCGGATGCGGCGGCGGAGGCCGGCTAGGGTTTTGCCGGGAGACGGGACGGAGACCTCGCGGAATGGGGGTTTGTTCTGGGTGTGGGATGCCAGTGGACCGCTGTTTACTGTGCCTGGCGGCAGTGGACTGATGGTCTTTTAGTAATGGAAATGGGTAACCTCTAAAGTATTATCTACTCCCTCGGTTTTAAAATATAAGACGTTTTAGATTTATAAAGTTATTGTATCTAGACATCTTTTAGTGTGTAGATTTGTAGTGAACCTCTCTGAACATATACACTAAAAAACGTCTAGATATATTGTCTTCACAAAACTAAAACATCTTATATTATAAAACGGAGGGAGTACCTTTTTCAGTACTTCTCCCATCTAAATTAAGTTGATTTGATTTTATGGATGTATCTACCACTAAAACGAGTCTATATATATTTGAATCTAGAAAAATCTAAGTCAACTAATTTGGATTAGAGAAAACTACTTTATTTGTTCGATCTTGACTAAATTAGAGGATACCCTAAAGGTTCCACATTTTCGTCTCTAATAAACATAAATGCTCCCTCCGTCCTAAAATAAGTGGCATGGTTTTATCTAGATTCTCACTTATCTACATACTAAAATATGCCTAGATATATGTGTATTTAGACAAAACTATGTCACTTATTTTGAAACGGATGTAGTAAGATATTTTGTTAGGCTATTTTAGCTTACTAAAACTTTTTATACTTCTATCTCAAATGTCTTAGATTTGTCTAAGTATCTACTTATAAATTATGTCGAGATATATCCGTATCTAGAAAATTTTAAGACAAGTAAAATTTTTTTGCGATAAATTAAGACAAGTAATCTGAAACGAAGGAAGTACTATCCAATGGTGTTGATGCACATTCAGCTGAACCAGCTTCATTCTTGTTCAGTTTGGAGCATTGTCATTTCCCACCTGCACTATATGACCGAAACAGTATTTTTCTTCTCCTTTCTAGAACTAACAAGTGACAGGGCACCACACAACACTCAGATGGTCTGTTTAAAATGTTCAGCAACTTGCTTACTATGTAAGTTTAGACACAGAGTCGAATTTTAAACAGGTAAGCAGTACTACTCCATGATATCTTTGTTCCAACTGTAAATGCAACCATAATTAATACTGCTGGATACGCAGGGGCAACTAGAAACCCTGAGCCCAACCTGAAGATTTCAACGGCAAAACAAACTTATCTACGAATAGAAAACGAATCAGGTTCAGTTATTCTCTTTTGAGATCACAGCAGATATGATCAATCTTCATATCACAGCATTTGGAGAAATAATTAAACCAACTTAAATAGTTTATTACTAAAATATAGTTGAAGACGGACATAGTAGATGCAGACCATTACATAATGCAGACATTAGACAGTGCCAAGACTGATCCAAAAGAAAACGACCGACACTTGAAACGCTATCAATCAAAATCAAAAGACAACCTAAAGCAAGTAGTAGACGGTAGAAAGGAGGGAAGCGTAGAACTACGCGAGCACACAGCATGGCCCCTCACTCCTCGTCAGACGCGGCGCTCCGGAGCCACTCCACAAACCGCCTGGCATTCTCCACGGCCTGGGAGCACTCGCCGGCAGCAACAGCCTCATCGTACCACTGCACGATGGATTCTTCCTCGAGGACGTCTCCATCATAGAGGTACTTGAGGACGACAGGCACCTCCTTCAGGGCCTCGGCGCTGCACGTGCCGCAGAAGGCCCCAATAGCCTGGAGCAGGAGCAGCTGGGCGGCTTCATCGGGCACGGCAGCAGCAAGGTACTTCTTCTTCTTCTGAACATCCTTCGCAAACCCCTTGCCCGCGCCACGAAAGAGCGCCGCAAAGAGAGCGTCCATCACGTCCTTGGCGGGCAGGGCCGAGGAGGACAGCACGACCTTGAGCTCAGCTGCAGTGGCAGCGTTGCTCAAGCTAGCCTTGATCTCCTCTACTAGTTCATCGTAAGGAGTCGTTCTCTCCTCTGTCTCTTCAGTGGAAAGCGTAATCACCATTTCAGCAGTTGCCGCGCTCAGCTGCTCCTGCATGCGCTTCCGCGCAGCCTCTGCGGACGTGTCAGTCTGCCACTCCACATCATCATCGTCGTCGTCGTCTGCAGAAGCTGCAAAGTCAGCATCTTCGCTGTGAGTTGACGAGGACGTACGTTCTTCATCAGAACTCCCGCCACCGGTCTTTTTCTTCGTGGCAGCACCTTTGGCGGCAGTCGTCGTCTCCTTGGACGAACCGCCCTTCTTCTTGGCATCCTTCTTGAGTTTCTTCGACTCCTCATCAGCAGCCTCGCCTTCTTTCAGCCGTTCCTTCTCGGCTCTCCGCATAGCCTTCTTGTCTCTGCCCCCCTTCTTCTCTTCTGGCGGGTTCTTCAAGATGAAGTTGGCGAGCTTGTCCCTCATGTCAACATCCGAGAGGAACCCGCAGGCAGCGCATTTCAGAGAGATCGTCTGCTTCTTAGAGATGAGGACCTCCGTCTCGGGGTTGCGGCAGTTAGCGCACTGGACATACTTCCTGATGAACTTCTCCAGAAGGCCAGCCAGCTTTGTGGTGTCGTGAGCACCATTAACTATGGAGACTCCCGTCTTGTTATCGAACTTAGATTGCGCCCCAAGCTCGCAGCCAAAGTACTTTGTGGTGTACAAAGCTGGCCTGGCGAGTGCTTTTGCTATATCGACCATGTTCACGATATTTGTCTTGATGCCATTACCGCGGCCTTCTATCTTGGTTAACATTCTGGGCATCTTGTACCTGTAGAAGGGGTCATCCTTGTTGGAGGCACCAATGTTTTGCAGCGCCATCTTGACTAAAGCTTCCAGATGCTATCAGTCGTGTCCAAATTCAGAAGCAACAGTAGCTGCTGGTCCTTGAAGAGAACTAGGCTCACTTTCAGCAGTGACAAATGACCTAATAGGCTCTTGATGCATGCAGGGGAAAAGAAGCTTATCCCTTTTTCTCGCTGTACGAGAATACTCTCCCAGCAATCCAACTGATATTAAGTAAAGCGAGTCTTGTTCTGACATTAACGAAGCTTCAACCTCTAAGAACTCCACTTTGCCAGATTGCAGCAAAGAGACACTGCTACCTGGATTAAAACAAGTCAAAGATATTAGCAATTCTTCATACAAGGTAAAAGAACAGTACAGCCAGGGGCATATATCATCATGACAGAAAGGGGACACGGGACTACACTATCAGTTCATATGGCACAAACTGCTAAATCAACACTTCATACAGCACGTGTGGCTACGGGCTAGTAGAAACAAAATCAGATAGTTCCTAGAAATTAACATTGGTCATGGCTCTGCAAACAATGCAATGCAAAAGCAAATCCTATGCAGAACAATCAGCGTGTTCATCAAAGAATGAATGAAACCTATTGGAGCTAACAACTGCAGCTTCGGGCAACTCTTCTGCTTTAGGGTCATAAATGACTACTTAGGTCTAGTCTGCTCTAGATCTGATAGCATGCAGTCATTCATTAGTATTTGGTTACTGCATAAAGCAAGGAATAATAATGCACTCACATTTGGACAATAATACCCAACTTCTTTATAACTGCAAAGAATATCCTATATCTATCTAAGTGGCATAAGGATGAGAACTCACAAGTACCCCTATCAAATTGTACAGGCAATACTTGAACTAGCAATATGCAAAGGACACTTAACCATAGAAGTTCAACTCTCAAAATTTGATCAGTCGACCAAATAAGACTATCGACACTCATACTGATATTGAACTAAGTAACAACAACTAGGCCAGTATACATGCACTCAAGCCAACAGATATACACATCTCCTCATCATTCGGTAAATAGGCAAATGATTGTGAATTTGTGATACCTAACATTCACATAAATTCTCCTGAGCCTACTATGAAGAAAGTGATGGCCCGGATGGCAAGTAAGGTGTCTCAAACTGAAAAGCAAAGATAACAACACCTACTTATCTACTCTGTTGGTAGGATGGCAAGCGGCACCCGCATAACGACCCGCGAAGCAAAATATAGGCAAAAGAGAGTCTCAAAAGTTAGTAAAATTAGAGAAGTCTTAGTGAAAAAGTTGTGCCGCAACCCGCCCCGCTTGACACCCTATCTGTTGGCTATGTTTCTGTTATTCTCTTTGTTCTGCCTGAGACTGGTTTCAGCCTGGGATTTGATCTGGTTTATTTTTCAGTATGTAAAGCTATGGCCGTTCCGTTAATGAACCATACCTAGTTATCTATTTGGCTCCAGATCTTAGCTCACCAACAAACTAATCAAACAATGAAACATGAAATCGTCACAAGTGTACTCGCGGAATTGAACTACAAGCTGGAAACAGAGTAGAGAAACAAGCACACATATACAAGATCATTAATCTACAGTCTAAACTCATCTTACGCAATCAACCAAAACTGACATCAGGGGACCATACGATACGAACGCTAAATCGTATCCTGGCTGGCTGGCTACGCCCATGGAGCAGATCAAATTATTCACCATGAGAAACAAATACCTAGGCCGAATCAGTATTCAGTCCAAACTCGGCCCGATACATACCGTAGTCTGATGATACCAAGATTTTTATTTGTACGGGAACACCTAACCCTAGGCTAGCTCATGCCGAGTTCGCAGCAACAATCGGTGAATCGACGAAACGGGAATCATACTTCCAGAACGGAGTAAGCAAGCACAATCGGATCTGGGAAAACGAACTAACGGCGAAACTGGATGCGTGATAGTTTGAGAGGACGGACGAGAGAGTACTCACCTGGACGAGGAAATCGGCGCCGGCGGGGGGAATCGAGCAGAGGAGGTTGCGGCGGGCGATGGCGAGAGTAGGTTTTAGGCGTGTGTGCGTGCGTCCGTGCGAAATTTATTGAGGCAATCGGGTGCGGGGGTGAGTTTCGTGACGAATTCGGTTTCTATTACGTACTCGGTGCCGTTCGTCTCAAGTTTTCTTTTCCTTCCCGAATTTCGTCTCACCTTGCAAGTCAAGTAAACCAAACAGTCTATTGTCAAAGCAAACCGAAGTTCAATTTTTTGTCAAAGCAAACTATGCTACTCACCGGAAGCAATATACTATCCTTCCCAAATTAGGATGCCTATTAGATTTATCAAAGTCAAAGTTTATAAACTTTGATCAAGTATATATGAAATAATATAAACATCCACAACATAAACTCAATGTTATTAGAACCATGATGAAATATATTTCCGTATTATATGTATTTTGTATTCTAAAAGTTACTATATTTTTATATACTAGGAAACATGCCCGTGCGTTGCAACGGAAAAAAAAATATCTATTCCATGGAGCCACCCAAACCATTTGGTATAATGCATATATTGAACACTTCTTGCCTAATTCGGTTATCATTTTCAGTGCTTTCAATTCAAAATATTTGTCTTTGAAAATTTAATTTAGACTACCTTTTGTTCTGCTATCCTATCCCCTCCGTTTTAGACTACCTTTTATTCTGCTATCCTATCCCCTCCGTTTTAGACTATCTTTTGTTCTGCTATCCTATCCTCTCCGTTTGCATGAGGACATGATGATAATAAGCCATGCAGATGTGGTATAGATAAAAGAACTCTCAAAGATAGTCAATAAAAGTACTCATATTTATTTAGAGTGTTCTTATCGACCCGTGACATGTACGAACTTTTGATCCACGTCACGACGGACTCGGGTTTCCTCTAATCAGGGGCGTACCCACGTTATAGCTCCAGGGGTCACAGGACACCGGGTAGAAATGGATTTCTTTGATATATTTCATCCATTTATAGTGTGTGACACCCCTAATTTCCGGTTAAAAAATGTATGACTTAGAAGTGTGACACCAGGTTATTTTCGCTCTGGGTCCGCCCCTGCCTCTAAGATAATCTTCAACACATACCCTCCTCACTTCCATTAACCCTTTGGTTTTTGTTGATGTTTCCTCTCCAAATTTGAGCAAGAAACGGAACCAGATTGGTCAACCATATTTTAAATTTTGAGCAAGAAACAGAATTGAGGCTTGCATTCATAACCATGATTGACCCAAAACTTGGATGTCGGTGAGAAATTTTAGCCCTTGCGTCAACAATAATTACATGTTAATCATGACTATTCATAATCCAAAGCAGTAGCATGTATCATGGCAGTGTAAAGTCCAGAATGTGCAACCATGTCCATGTTCATTCTTGCCAACATTTTGAAAATGTTCAATCCACCCTTCTTAGGTGTGACCACGAGGACAATGACCTGAGAGCTGCCGGTCTGCTCTGCTCTGCCAGTATATATGGTTGGAGCACCGAAGAGTACCATCAACGATAGAATGTACTATGGCTACCATCCTATAAAAAATGTATCTGATGGAACACTATTGAGAGCTTGTTATGCCCATAACTTCAAATACACCAATAAAAAACGAACAAGATTCTAAAAATAGACTAAGTACAAAAATAAGACGCTCCAGTAAAACCTCAGTTGTGCCATGCCAACCTAGATCCTCTAATATGCTCTGAGCTTAAACATTTTGTGTTGCCACATCTTGTTTCATGGCTTCTCCAAACCTGGGATATTGACATTAACCAAAAAGTGCAAAAGAGCCAAGAGTTAGCAGATATGAACATAGTATGGTACCTGCAAAACAAACAGAATTGTTCAGTCTAATCCAAGGGTTGATATCTACGTGTTTATTCCTTACAGCTGGCCCCTTACAATTCAACATAGTAAGGCACAAGTTTATTCCTCTATCAGTACGCTATATACAGGGCCAAGACTTAATATGAACAATATTCATGTTAGTACTTCCAATCTGTAGAAGCGTGCAATAAGAAAGATGTAAGATCATGTTACTTGTATTTGCTAATTTGTGAGGGTGCCCATTACCGTGCCACATACTTGATTAAAATAGAGTGTATATACTCAATCAAAATTTATTCACCTGCCAGATCATCCTCTGTCAATTTTTTTGTCCTGCACTTTGACCCCGGCATCATTAGCCCAAGCAGGAAGATCTGTTCTCCACTTCATAGAATGGGTTCTGGACCCTCACGCAGAACCTATAATACAAGGATACGAAACAACCACCATCAGAGCTCACTGGACCATCAGATCAATAATAAGACCACAAAGTCTACCTTTTTGTTATTCGTAACCACGTATTCTATGTCAGCACAAGTATTTTACCTACTAAACCACCGACATCAAAACTTTTGTAGTTTCAGGAGTAGTCATGGGTTCATGGTACTCAAATTTGAACAGCTTCCTATATTTTCACGGTCTTCAAAGCTGGAGTCACTAATGGTTGTCGTGTGAGCAGCAACTTGCTGTAACTATAAAACATATTGAAAAGTAACTATTAAAATTCATTAGCTATGTTATTAAATACATAGTGCCAATCTGGACAAAAGTTAACTCTAAGGAAAAGTAACTATAAAAATAAAATATAAACCCCTATTGTGCTATGCAGCTTAAAATGAGTTTCTACAGGTATTAAAATATTTTCAAAAATTCCCTTCAACTTGAAATGAGTTTCAGAAAAAAACAATAGTACAACATGTTTACATAGGAAGTAAAGACACAACTGATTATTCCTTATCAAAGATAGATTTCATGGCGCAGTTCCTTATTATTAAGGTACATGGTTGTAATGGACAAAATCAAGAAGCCAAACTCACTTGAAAAAGGCAAGCACCTTGTTGTACATCCTCCTAAAGAAAATAAGATGAAGAAACCTTGTTGCAAAAAGGACAGAAAACCCCAAGCCACATATTTCTCTCACTGACTCACTACTGCTTTTCTTATGTTCCTGTTGAGTTTCATGTCTAGCCATTCGACAACTTCCTTTGATCAAGGAATCGTTCACCGCATATATATTCATGTGAGAACCTTCTCTTGAAGGTCACATATGCGATGATACAACAGGTTGTTGCTTAAAAATTGGCTTGATATAATTTATATGATCAAATGGATGAAGCAATACGTGCTTTGGAACGTCATCTCCCTAAAAATAAACAACTAACCATCAACCAAACCTTGATACCAAGGCTTCAAATTTTCGCTAGCTATGTGTTACTATGCTGTCAATTAAGTTGCTTGAACCATGTCGAAGCAAGAAAATGGATTTATCGTAGCATAAATACTTCTATAAAATTAAGATTTGCAAGGTGGAATACAAGCAATATAGATCCTAATTTCTGATGTGCAGTCCAAAGAAGCTTCACATCCGAACAAATGTTGAATGATGGTGCAAACATTGAGGAACCAGATAGAGATTTCAATGCAGTTGATGAACTGATGGCGCAGGTCCGGGAGTCCGTGGTCGCCCCCGAGCCGCATCGCCCCAGGAGCACGACGAGGTTCGGGAGCTCGCCGACGAGATCCTCCGCTGCTGAGACCGTGCCCTCGCCGCGCTCCACGGTGTCGACGGTGCGGCCAAAGGCACGAAGCACAGGCCAGGCACAGCCGCGCAGACAAGGCCGCCGAACAAGAGGACACGCGCGAGCGGCGCCGGCGAAAAGAGTTGAGAAGAAGTGGACGGCGGAGGACGGCTTCTGAAAACCATGCTATCATTTATCTTTCTTTCTAAACATGAATGAGCATCTCATCTTCAGTAACTTTTTATTTTTTTAGCACGTATGAAGCAAACTAATTCTAAAGCATATATACTGGGACGATTAATTCATGGAGAATGATCAGACAAAAATATTTTGAACATTTTATTAGATAATTATCAGATAGTTAGCTAATCGGACATAAATTGAAATCGACAATTATAGAGAAAAGGGATAAAACACCTGACTTATCTGCCTCCGGTTGTGCGCTGACCCGCCTCCGTATTCCAATTCGTGTATGTTGATGCTAAAAGGAAGCAAATGATTGAGTGGCAGCGGCTACAAACGAGGAGGCGAATTGGAAAGGTAGAGCCACCAGCTTGCGCCACAACGCTCCTCCTAGGCCTCCATCCTCGCCGTCACACGGGACGGGAACGTCGTTCTTGCCGTGGCCATCCATTGCAAGGTCGAGGCCGACCAGCTCTTCTGCCACGTCCGACGCCATGTGCCAGGGGCAACGAGCTAAACCTAGCTGCCGCATCTCTAATTGTACCACACAAGGGAAGGGGGTCTGTAGAGAAAGGGAAAAATAAAATCGGAGACCTCGTTGTGCGCATGGAGGCACCATCCATGGCGCGCTCGCCCTCAAGGTGACGCGCAGCCCTCCAGCGCGGCAGCAACGGGTGCTGGAGTAGGCAGCGATGCACAACCCTCCTGCACAGCGGCGACGGGTGCTGCGGTAGGCGGCGATGCACATCCCTCCAGTGCGGCGGCGAGTGCTGAGGTAGGCAGCGATGCACAGCCCTCCAGCGCGGCGGCGGCAGGCGCTGGGGTAGGCGGCGATGCGCAGCCCTCCAGTGTGGCGGCGATGCGCAGCCCTCCAGTGTGGCGGCGGGCGCTGGGTAGGCGGCGATGTGGACAGGGGAGGTCATGCGTTGGTGCTTGTGATGCGGTGTACGCGGAGTACAAATTTATTTCTAACCTTGTGATTTGGTGGGAGGGTAAAATGGTCTTGAAAAAGTATTGGACGATCAGCGACCGGAGGAAACAGAGGAAATTCGTCTTTTTTAAGTAGTAGAGATAACTTTGTGATTTGGTGAGAGGGTAAAATGGTCTTGAAAAAGTATTGGACGATCAGCGACCGGAGGAAACAAAGGAAATTCGTCCTTTTTAAGTAGTAGAGATAGAGAAGTAGTAGAGATAGTTGGTCAAATTTTAGAAAAGTTGACTTTGACCAAAACTAATAGGTATCTTAATTTGGAAAGGAGGGAGTACTATTTTTTTTTGCGAAATTCAACCAGTCTAGTAATAATCATCAACATCACTGTAAAGAGAACTAAAAGTAATAAAATTACAAACAGGTTATTAGACCACTAGCGGTAACTATATACACTAACACGAACCGAGGACGCACCACCGTCCTCGTCTTTTCATCACTAGGGCTAGACAAAACTTGACTATGGAAAGTTGTCGTGTTAAGGGCGACTTCTTTTAGGCTTCTGCTTATGTTAGCATTCACTTGGCCCATCCCAGTACTCAGCTAATGTTCTGGACATTTATGCGCACACAACTCAATACTAAGAAGAGAGTCCACTCCATCCCAAAACCCCGGACTAAAGGAGGAAGGAATCTCTCCCTTAAGCCGGGTGTGGCCTTCTTCCGTAGGTGAGGTGGGACTAAACTAGTGTACCCTCTACCGGTCAACAGCTGCCTAACATCCCATCCCCCTGAGAAGCCACTCAAAAAGGTATGGCGATCGCTAGCTCTGATACCAGATGTTAGCGGCTCAGCCCAACACTCAGTGTACGTTCTAAACATTTATGCGCACATAGACCAACAATAAGAAGAGAGCTCACTCCATCCAAAAAGTCCGGACTAAATGGATGAAGGAATCTCTCCCATATAAATTGGGTGTGGCCTCCTTCCGTAGGCGAGCTGGGACTAAACTAAGCAACCTCCACCGGTCAACAGAGGGGTCCTAACATCCCACCCCTGAGAAGCCCCTCAGGAAAGCATGGTTTAGTCCCTCGGGAAAGCCAGCTTATAAAAAACGGCGAGGAGAAACTGTGGTAGGAGGAAGCTACTAGAAACTATATGAGAGACTTCTTTTAGGCTTATTTCATATATTGAGTTGTAAAATGTATGTAGCGTTCCTAAATTATATATCCACCCTAAATAAGTGATAATATCATATGTATGCTAGTTTTTAGTGGAAAATAAGCTAGAAATGGATCAAGCAATTACAAAATGCCGTTCTCTTAGTATAGTATAATTCAGTACATATCAAAATGAAAAACAATGTCTTGTTATTATGAGATTACAATAATAATAACATACAAAGTTCATAAATCATAATATTAAGGAATCAATTATTGGTGGTATCACCGGACTTAACTTATCAGTCGGACATCAATTTACATCGAGCAAGCCATGCGCGAGAGGCTGGCGTGAGCTAGCGATGCGGTAAAACGTTATGTCTCTTTTATTTTTTCTTTCCCAAACATTATCCTTCATAATGCCACTTCAGCTCTAAATAAGAACAAGAATAGGGGCTGACCTCTATACCCGGTTCGGTGTTTAGCGGGGGAGCTCGGGAAGCTGATCAGAAACCGGTCGATACCAGTTTCTCGCTATACACAGGATCACATCTTCTCGGTGGAAACAAGCTGGGCTGAAGCCGGACACTTCTTTTGGGTTTCAGGGGTCCACGACCTCATATCTGGCCTAAAAGCTAAAAAAAGTCGCCCTAAGCCCTGAAAGACCAAAGAACCACCCAGGTTTAATTTGCACCAGACTGTCGGAGGCAGAGTCCATTGCAGGTTTTGAACTTGTCGATGTTTAATTTGCACCACAACCTGCATCACCTTTTCTGTGCAGATGTTGGTCAGGTGCATTTTAAGATCATAATATGTGAAGGGCGATATCTATATTGGTTATTAAGTGTATGCCGTATTTTCACAAAAAAAACCTGCATGTAGTAATCGTACATCTGCTTTGGTAGTTCCATATCACCATGAGACTTTAGTGTATTTGTTGTGGGATCTAGCTTGACCACTAATTTACTACATTCTCTGAAAGATTATCATGTACTAATTGCCCGATACATGCACTTCCTTTTCTCGAGAGCACGCGAAAAGCTTGCCATATTTTTCTAGAAGTGGAGCAAAAACAGTTACAAGAATAGTTAGAGCCAATTGCAAATAATTAACCTACCTTTACAAACTCACTCCAATGATCCAATCCCGAACACACCCTAAGCCTACTCTCGCAGTGGGTGGTTTCTACCTCCGGCTCCTGCCAACTCCCACAACTGCAGCTCATCCTGGGCACAATCGATAAGCTGCCCGATGTCACAATGACGCCGTATGTTGCCAAAGAGGCGAGCATTTCTTTGTCTCCATATCATCGAAGCAATCAAGATTACCATACGATACATGCACTTTCAAACTATTAATCATTGATTTCCATATGACTTTATATTGTCTCTACTATATATGTAGGATCAATATGAAGAAGTTGATCTGATCTCAATGGGAGGAAACTACGGGGGGCGTGTTTATGAGAGTCCAGTCGTTTACGATCCACCATGGACCCCTGGAGGAAACACACCACTCAAAACCATTCGTGTATATAAAAACATCGGATCTGCATCCATAATGGGTGGTTATTATGTCTATCGAGGATCTGCCGACCCTGTATGTATGGAGGGTACAAGCGCCGTCGAGAGGCATCTTGCATAGACTTGTTCTAAGGATTGCACTGATTATGAGCTGAAATATGACACTGAACTACTATACGACGTGCAACAACATTTGTTGAATCCGTGTTTACAAGATACATCTGCCAATGTATTTTTGAGGTACACTTGCCCAACAGAGAAACCTGGGATGAACAACGGTAGGGTGCCCTCTGGTGCTTCGTCAAGCGCGCCGGATATAGGAATGGGCTTGCAGATGGGGGCAATTTTGCTGTCTGTTATCGTGTCTTCGATTCTGATAACATAGGAGGATTCTACTACCTCGGGTCTTGGTATTGACATAAGATCAGTCCATGACTTAGTATGCATTTTTAACAGTAGAATAACAAATCTGTCTATGGTAACAACGGCTGCATACTTAGATGTTTGAAAGAGGAACAAAGGCAGAAAGATAGTGTTTCCATGTATATTCTGCAACTGCATTTGTTCCATGAATCTATATTCCTTGTGTGGATAGATGTGTAACGTCTACGAAAGATTATAAGTTGGTTTATATATAAGTTGCATTTTAATAAGCACGCACACGGATGTGCTATGCAAGTCATCGGGACATATGGTGCTTCTTACACTAATTGTGACCCTTTCTGAAGATAAATAAGTTGAAGACATAGACAAATTCAGCCATTGATCAGATACCCCCAAAGACCCATAATAGACAAAACTTTACTGAATCATCACAATTATATGATGTCATAGATGATAGTGATTAGGAAACGCACAAAGCAACTTGGCAGGAAAACACACTAGCCTAGACCGATGATCTTGCTCACGGTGGCTAGAAGAGGACGATACTGCCGTGGATGATGCCCTTGGATAGGAGCACGAGCCAACCGGTCGTCTACGAAAATCGCTCAGAACAAAAACCCTGACAAGTTATTGGAATGGCCCCTCCTATGAATATCAGTTTGTAAAATAATGTGGAATGACCCGTCCTACCAATACCAATTTGTAAAATAATGTGGATGAATAATATCTGGTTTTTGTGGCATGGTCCAAGACAGCAGTGGCGGAGCCAGAAATTTCATATTGGGTATTCGGAGTAAAAAAATTCAACACACCAATATAATATTTGTAGGTTCACAATAACAATAATAGAGCTACAAGTTGTTGAATGTAATGAAAACGTCTACAATAATTAAATTATATTGCAAAACAATGAAAAAATATTACTTAACTCTATGATTTCCCTTTTGAAAGCCGCGATTACCTCCAATATCACTTATTGGAAAATTATGTTGACTTGGTTGACATGGCCCCAATGCAATGTATCTTCTTTTTTATAGCATCTTGATCATTTACATCATAGTCTTTGATAGAAGTCCTCTTTCAACCGCAATAGAAATCGGCGTTGGCGTTTCAGGTGAAAATTATCTTTGATTTCTTTGAAGCTCTGTCCCACAGCGTTTCAAAGAAATACCTTTTTTCTCCTTCTCCTTGTTCTTCATTTTTCGGACCTACAAACCAACAAATAACAAGGTAAGCATCAGCACCGGCCTTTGATCACAATTGGGAAAATAAGAAGAAAATAAAATTTAACGAATCTGTCCGCACTCACGTTTTGAAGCGCTGAATTTCTTGAAATCTGAATTATATGGCAATGAGATTGTCTAGGGGTGCTGCACTGATGCTCCTCTGGGCCTCGTACTGGAAATCCCTATGTGAGATTGAAGAATTTGAGATTGTCGTTGCCCTAACTAAATCACAACTTACCAGAAAAATAAGGGCGGTAGCCGGCAGCGCGCTGATCGGGGGAAGGAACGAGCCGGCGCCAGGCAGACTGGCAGAGGCACGGCCGCACGGAGTAGTCCACTGCCGAGGAGCTCGAGACTCGGGAGGTGCGTCGAGCTGAGGCAGGTACAACGCAAAGATGATGTGTCGTGGAGACGATCGTGACCTCCTCCTCGTGTTGCTGGAGTTGGAACGGTCGTGGAAGACTAGCCCATACCGCAGCATAGGGTGGCTCGCTGGAAGCCCAACTCGAATTTTAGCCCAGTTTCGGAGGTTGAACACGGAAGCAGGGGCGAATCTACCAGAGTGGCTTCGATAGGCTCGAGCCTACCCTCCGTTTTCGATGGAATATGCCCAGCTAGATATTTCACTTCTTGCCCATCCAGCGGCGGCACCATTAGAGACGAGTGTGTACCATATGTTTCCGTGGAGAAGAAGACCGACCAAAAGATTTGGATGAGATAGTTATGGACCTTTAATTCGGGCAAAGCGGCACGCAACGACTTAAGTCCAACATGTCTAGCTCCCTTGGAAAAAAAGTCCAACGTGTCTAGCGTTACTTTTCTCCGCTGAAACGTGTAATTCTGCTCTTTGTTTCATAGTCTTCAGTGTTTTTTCTCTAAAAAAAAGTCCCAGGTGCTTCCTGATGATCTAGTTGTCAATTTGCTCTTATGGTAAAAAAAGACTATATTGTGTCTATTAATTTACGTAAAGAAGCAATATAGTCCCTTAGTGGTGTTTGTAATTTATTTTAAATCCTAAACGATAACTAAAGGTTTAACGTACAGTCAATAATCTCACTTACTTGAGTTTCAGCGTAGTTCATCTTTTGATAATCTAGATATATAAAAACCAACTCTTTTGGGATTGTGAATTATCGCACTTTCTACTTTTAGAGATGGTTTTTGTTACTACCTCCGATCCAAATTAATCGACTCGAATTTGCTAGATTCAGCTGACACTAAAATATGTCTACGTACATCTGAATCTAGACAAATCTAAGTCTATTAATTTGGATCGAAGGGAGTAGCAAGTGAATGTTTTTCTCGGACACATCCCCAAGTTTAGCAATTTATCTCATAGTAAAAACAATATTTTTTTGCGCAAGAATGATGCTCCATCGTCTATGTTTATCTCAAGCCTTGGTGAATTTTTTTTAGTCAGTGTCTTTTTAGCCCACCCTCTATTTTTATCCTAGATTCGCCACTGCACGGAAGGGATCTCCAGAGGTCGCGTTTTCACATTTTTTCGAGTTAAACACGTGCAAAAGAACCCTATCATACATGTATATGTGTATAAGAGCTTAGATACTAGAAATTTTTGGCAAAAATTATTGGGTATGCATCGCATACCCATGAATTAGTCTAGCTCCGCCCCTTCAAGACAGGGGACGGCAAATCCTTTGTCAAGCCCTTGTGATTGGATTTGTAAGCTGTTGTATTTTTTACATGAGTTATATAACCAACAAGGATTTCATTATCTAGAAAAGTCCAAACCAGGATTTGAATGAACGAAACATACAGCACCTTTCCATGAAAGAGAGAAAAAAGAATAATAACACTATGAAGAGCAACTACCGGTCAACTATGGTCCACTGGCATTCCACATTCCCACCAGTTCAACCAGAGCGAGGAAACTGCACATAACATCACATGTGAGGACACCTTTTGCACAGAACCACGACAATGACTATTTTTTTTCACAGAACACCATATTTTGCTGTAATTGTTGCAGAAAACACTAAATAGGGTCGTTAGCTTGTTTGACACGTAATTAAGCCTATGGGTCCACTGGAAGTGTCTATTTGAACTCGAGTGTGGCCGCTGATGCTCCAAAGTTGACCGAACTCTCCACCTAGCGATGGACAAGGCCTAACTCTCCCGTGTCTTTGCAGTCAGTCGGCCGCCCAGCGGCGCAGCCCATGAACCAGTCGGTGGTGAAGGAGCGTGCGCCGAACACCTTGGAGAAGTGGTTCATGACCTCGATGGGGAGGTTTGTGTCTAGTGCAGCCACCTGAGTCTGCTTCGGCCATGATTGCCCGACGGAGGAGAGATGCTCCTATCACGACGGCGTAGGGCGAGCTGGCCAGGTACGTCCGCGCGCTGTAGTTGGTGATCGCTAGATCTTCCAAGCCGGAGCCCTGCTGCGGCCAACACATCCAGTCTCCCACGATGCAGCGGTGGAGGTGGGGAATGGCGCACATGGGGCGGCGCAGACTGCGCTGCTCTATAAGGACGCGAACGAGCTCACCAAGTAAATCGCCGTCGGCGGCTCCCGCGGCCATGTCTTCGTTTTCTCGGCTGCGGGGAACGCTATTGCTCGATCTGGGAGTCCACGACGCGTCTGGCGGGGAGTCCCCAGTACCCTCCCTACTAGCGTACATCTCCTCACGCTGTACCAACTACCTCCTCCGCGGGCCACGCCAACGCCTCTATGGAGGCGCACCGTCTGCCTCCTGTTCGCTAGCCACGCTGACGGTTCATCGTTGGCCATGGCGGTGGTCCTAGTCAGGGTCCACGCTGGAGTCCACGTAAGTACTGTCAGAGGGGCCAGGGGCCTAATTGAGTCAAACCAGGCCAGCTCGCCCTACGCCGTCGTGATAGGAGCATCTCTCCTCCGTCGGGCAATCATGGCCGAAGTAGACCCGGGTGGCTGCATTGGACACCAACCTTCCCACCAAGGTGATGAACCACTTCTCCAAGGTATTCGACGCACGCTCCTTCACCACCGACTGGTTCATGGCCTGCGTCGCCGGGCGGTCAGCTGACTGCAAAGACACGGGACAATTAGGCCTTGTCCATCGCTGGGTGGAGAGTTCGGTCAACTTTGGAACATCAACTTTGGATCCATGGGCTTAATTATGTGTCAAACGAGCTAACGATCCTATTTAGTATTTTGTGTAACAATTACAGAAAATATGGTATTCTGTGCAGAAAAAATAGTTATTGTTGTGGTTCTGTGCAAAAGGTGTCACAGCATGCGGTGTTATGTGGCATTTCCTCACCGAGAGCAGAGTACCCCATTCGTTCCTTCAGGCCGCTCTCAAAAGTGAGGCCTCGATCCCGTTCCCCGGCAAAATCCTAGCCTGCCTCCGCCATGGATGCCGCCGCCGCCGCCGGTGGAGAAGCATTTCTGAACTACGCCGCCGAAATCTTGGAGTACTTGAACTCTCTGGGATTGGAGGTTCCGTCGGCGCAGGACCGCATCGAAATCATCGTCCCCGACCTCCTCTCCCTCCTCCCCCCGCCCTTCCTCCCCGCGCCCGATGACGACGGCTCCTCCGACTCCGAAGACGACCACTTCTCCCTCACCTCCTCCGACCGGTCCGCCGCCGGCGCTGTCGTTACGGCGGCGCAGGATGACGGCCTGGACCACATCGGCCGCCTCGCGGACGACCTGCTCTGCAACATCGTCTCCCGCCTCCCCACCAACGAGGCCGCGCGCACCATGGTCCTGTCGACGCGCTGGCGCTCCGTGTGGGCGGCGACCCCGCTCCTCCTCGACGACGCCCACCTCAGGGCCGCCAACGAGACCCGCGAGATGTCCGCCTTCCGCGCCGTGCGCGCCGTCTCGCGCTGCGTGGCCGCTCACCCGGGCCCCGTCCGCGCCGTGCGCATCACTCGCCTCTCCTTCCACCGGCAGGAGTACGCGCTCCAGCGCCTGGTCGCCGGCCTCGCCGCCAAGGACGTCCAGGACCTCATCCTCTTCAACCGCCCCTGGCCGCTTGACATGCCGCTCCCGGACGACATCCTCAGCTGTGCCTCCCTCACCCGCCTCTACATCGGCTTCTGGCGCTGGCCCTTCCCGGACACTACCGCCCACCCGCCTGCCTTCCCCAACCTCCACGAGCTCAGCCTTTTCCACACCATCATCAAGGACAAGGAAGCCGACGCCTTGCTCGCGCAATGCCCCAAACTAAAGATCCTCTCCTATGCCATTGCCAACAACTGCCCTTCGCGCCTCCGCGTCAACTCCCGCAGCCTCAGTGTTGTGATGGAATGGAAATGCAGCTTTGATGAAGTCATCATCGATGATGCCCCCTGCCTGGAGCGCCTGCTCTTCGACAGCATGGGCGGCCGGAGGCCCATCAAGATTGTCCACGCGCCCAGGCTGGAGGTCCTCGGGTTCTTGGACCTCCAGCTCCACACACTCGAGATTGGTGGCATTGTCATCAGGGTAACTGCCTCTTGTAACTTCCGTGTTCTGCACTTAGCATTCACTACATGATTCTGCAACCAAATAATTTTCTTTTTTGGTGACCGATGAATCAAACAAAATAAATTTCTCACCGTTCAATTTGCCTCAATGGCAGGCGGGGATGAATGTGAGAGCTTGTGCAATGGTGCCAAGTTTGAAGATACTTGCTGTCAAGGTGCAGTTTTGGAATGACATGGAGGCCAAGATGCTGACCACTCTGCTCAGATGTTTTCCTCGCCTCGAGACGCTTCACATCATGGTAGTATTTGTCTCATAATACATCTTCTAATCTGAATACTCAGCTTATTCCAGTAGCTCGTTGTTCATTCCTTTATATTCCAGACTCAGGGTCAGAGTATAGATATCAGTTCTAGCACTTCTAACCGATACTTGGTTGCAATTTCAAGATTGATATACGCTGACTAAGTTTTCTTTTTCTCAACACCAGTCCATTCAATCGAGTTCACCTGATATTGTGGATGATACGGATTTTTGGGAGTCCCTGGCGTCCTGCGATTGCCTCGATTCTCATCTGAAGACGTTCGTCCTCCACGGATTTCATAGCCGGAAGCATGAGTCATTGTTCCTCCACTACATTTTCACGAAGGGTAAGGTGCTTAAGACCCATGGCAGCGTATTTAGTGGCCTTGATGATGTGTTAGCGGGGAAAGGCCCAATGTCAGGTTCCGTTGGTGAGGGCAATGAGTCATCAGGTGGAAGCAGTGACAGTGATGATGTGGAAGAGGAGGAAGGCCCAATTTCAGGTTCCAGTGGTGAGGGCAATGAGTCATCAGGTGGAAGCAGTGACAGTGATGATGTGGAAGAGGAGGAAGGCCCAATGTCGGGTTCCGTTGGTGAGGGCAACGAATCATCAGGTGGAAGCAGTGACAGTGATGATGTGGAAGAGGAGGAATGCCCAATGTCAGGTTCTGGTGGTGAGGGCAATGTGTCATCAGGTGGAAGCAGTGGCAGGTATATGTGTTTTTGCCCCGCCACCCCTTGCTGGAGCTTTCAGAACGCCATTGACTTGTCAGTGGAGGACCCCTTCTATGTGTTGAGGCATGACTACGGCCAGACTGTTCATGTTGTTGGGGGTGAGACGCCGTGCTAGTTTGTGTTTGATGATGGTGCTTATGCTGGAGATGGTAGTTACAGTACTTGATAATTCTGTGGCGAACTAAGGTAGATTAAGCCCATGAAGGTCTGGAAGCTAGTTTCACTAGTACTGGGTGGCTGTTAGGATTCTGAATTGTGGAAGTACTCCCTCCGGTCCATATTAATGTTCTCAACTTTGTCTAGATTCGGATAAATCTAGTCTAAATCATTAACTAGGTACATCCGAATCTAGATAAAGTTGAGAACAATAATATGGATCGGAGGGAGTAACTTATTGCATGTTGGTTTGGGCCTTTTGGCTTGTAGAACTACTTACCGCAGCACAATCTATCTCTATGGTATCATGATTTGTTCTGTTGCCGCTAAGTTGATAAATTTCCTACTTCCTGGAGGGCAGTCTGTGTTACTTATTTTACTGATCATTCCTTGCCATTGCTGCCCTTCTTTGTGAACAATATCCCCCAACATAAACGAGCAAAACTGTCGTGTTTGACCTGTTTTCACTCAACCTGGTTTAGTTAATGAGCCTTGATAGTAAGAGGTCCTGTTAACAGAGATCACCTCTCATGACTGTAAATCTGGTCTCATTCGATAATGGTATGATAATCATCCTTTTGTAAGCCAGACCATGTTGCGCAAAATTATGTTTGTGTGCCAGCTCATTTTGAGCGTAACTCTATCACTGTTCTTTGGATCATTGCCTCGTGAGTAACCCGCTGTCTTTGCAGTATTGTCTTATCTGTTTCTAAGTACATGCTACTATTTCTGAGTACAGTTAGCCTAAGCATAATCCGTGTCACTGTTTTATTCAGTGGTAAAAATAAGTGCCACAATATTTTAGTTAGTGGTAGAAATAACTCTCTGTGATGTTTCATGCATTTTCGATCTCTTATAAGTAGACAATACTGCTACAGTACATTTAACAGCAATAGACAAATGAAACGAAAGGAACAATCTCCCAGAAAAACCAAGTTCATTGTATTTATTTTGATCTTTCCCAGCATTTCACGTGTAGGGATTTGCAGCTTTAAAACGTACCGAACCGGTATACAGCCGCCAGGGGAGGAGAGAAAACCCATCTAGGATTCCGCACCCCTCGTCGACGACGTCGCCGATCCGCTCCGCCGGAGCACCGGCTCCGCCTCCGGCGGTCCTAGGCCTTGGAGGTGTGGCGGACCACGGCCTCTCGCCGGCGGGAGGATTTTTGTTCTTTGATTAGCCTGCTTTTAGTGTATTTTTCGGGATGTTGAGGCGATGGCAACGTCCTGAAGTTAGAATAAAGTTCTCCCCGCTCTATCCTCGCTCCGGTGGTGCATCTAGCACCAATGGAGGGCGTGTGGAGTCGTTTGGCCGGCGGATCTCCTAGGATTATGTCAGTTTTCGTCTTTGTTGGATTGTTTTCAGGTCAGTCTCTTTCGCTCTACGGTTGTCATCATTGGCGATGGTTGCTGCTCTATTGCGCTGCTCCTTTGTGGTCTTAGCACGACGACTTCCCGCCTGTCTACTAAAACACGCTCTACTACGACAAGCTTTGCCCGTCTCCGGTGATGGAGGGGCGAGGATGATGGCTCGCCTTCGACTCGTGCTAGTATTTGTAATCATCGCTAGATGGTCCAATGACCTATTTGTAATTTTTATTACTATTAGGTCTCTTTGTACTGCTCTTGATGATTATTAATCGATCGGTGGAATTTCGCAAAAAAAAATGTAAAATACATGGCACCAGTGCAAATGGCGATTAGATAGAACTAGCTAGCATTGCCCAGTTCTACTCTCTCCGTCTAGAAATATCAGATGTTTTAGATTTGAAACGAATGTATCTAGACTACTTTTGTTTATAGATTCGGAGTAAACCTATACATTAAAAGACATCTAGATACATTCGTTTCACAAAACTAAAATGTCTATAGTATTACTAAACGTAGGGAGTACATTTTATCTCCTTAGGCCCTAGTCCTTGTTTTCCATCTTTCGTTGTTCTTCAAGTCAATACCAATCTACTAAGTCCTAGGGTGAGCTAATCGACTTAAGGGTGACTTCTTTTTAGCTTCTGGACTGGGTTCTAGGCCATGGACAGCAGAAGCTCAAAAGAAGTCTCCGGCTGGAGGCCTGCTTATTTCCACCAGGAAGCCAGCTCACAGTACAAACTCAGAAACTGCCTCGCACCAGTTTTCGGAGCTTCTGTTCCACCAACGGAAGTGTTATATTGACTAGGTGGACATACGCCCTTCGCCCTGCCGTCTACAGTCTATTTGTCAGAGCGTGGTAGATATGTGTATTCACTGCTAATAACATATTTTTGTTTGTTTGTGTTACTATAAATTAAATATATGAGCATGTGTTGGGTTAAGTGTTTTAATTGGTAGACAAATTGTCATTTACGGCATGTCTGAAACTGAGAGATCTGACCTTAGACACAAGTAGCAGGCCATTATTTCATATTGAAGCTCATAAACAACATAGGGCTACCAGTTTTTCATTAAGTAAATAAAAAGGTACATCGAGCAAACTTCAAACAAAAATATATCTAGCAGTGGATCAAGGTAAAAAACGGACGATGTCAAAACAAGCTAACTTATGAAGGTCACACGGTAACCTTGGTTGACTGCCTCAAAATCGATGCTTGCAACTATTTGGATTGCAGAGATCTAAGGGAACACACAACTTTGTATTCAACACTTATAAGTGGTGGGATTATTAAATAATTAGTTTAGTCAATATAGACAATCAGATTACATACTAATTCTATGCATGAGTTATACTTGATATATTCCAAATTATTCACTGGTTCAATAAAATTTAAAAGAGAAGTTATGACTGGAAGTTGCCATGAATGTTTACATAAAGCAAGATCTAATATGTAATCTAGTTTGATGATTTCTATACATCAAAATGAAAATAGATGTTATGATTTTTTTTGGACCCACTTAGTCGATGAAATCCGCTTGTTCATTAATCATAGAGCATACTCCAAATCAAGGGCACTGAAATTTTTGTTAACTCGTGTAGAAATTGTAAAACAACGTAGAACATGTATCAATTTATACAAGCATCTATATATTCTCGAGATATATGCTAATTAAGAAACGGTAAAATTCACCTAGCTAGGAGCCCTCACAGTGAGTCGCTAATATGGTTTCTTTCGTCGAATATCGCTAATATGGTTTCTTTCGTCGAATATCGCTAATAGAATCCCGTCAAATGGGCCTGCTAACCATTATCGGGTTGCTACTCCACGAACCGAGTTAGGCTACTCCTGGTTAATCAGGCCTCGAAGAGTTATATGGGCGGTTGAGCCCTTGTATCCGTTTTCCTTTCATCTCTGCTGGCTTCACCGTCGTTCCCCTAACCTCTGCAAGCGATTTGCGCCGGTGAAGGAAACCAACGAGGGCGACGCTAGCAACGTTGTATGCCTGCTGGTTGCCAATCTTGCTCCGTTTTGCGTGGATTTAGAAGGCCGCCCAATTCGTGCAGTTCTTCTGCAGCGCCGCCTCTAGCGCGGTACGGTGCGGATGGCGCGTACGCAGCGAAGTGGGGATCTCCTGAGGGGAGTCATGTACTCCTCGCCGAAGGTTACTATTTGATGGTACAACCTTCTTTCAACAGCAATCGGAGCAACGATGGCAACATTCTACCTCCAGCGCCTAGGGATGGCGAGGGGCCGGCGGCTAGCGGTCACGCGTCCACGAGGCCGCCTCTCTTCGGACTCATCAACCGCCATGGGCTTGGGAAACTGCTACAGGTATGGTATCCTCCTCTGCTACACCCCTCGCCACATCTCTCCCCCTTGAATGAGCCGCGATGGTAGGGTGACACCACGACTCCGCTCCCAAAAATCCTACTTTCTTCCCTTGCTTCTGGATTGGCATCAGCAGGGAGACCACCTTCCAATCTTGAAATACAGAAGTCTGGATCCCAAATTCCTAATGCATGGAAGGGCAACGAATTTACTGTATAATTTCTTAGTCCACGAATTATTCCTCCTATTTCTTGCGAACTTTGTCGCAAAAATATATATTATGAACTTAGGTTCAAAGTAACTAAACTTGATCTGGTACGCTTAGAATTCTCTTTAAAATTGCAAAAAATCCAATGTTATGGTTATCTCAAAGTAATTGCAGGAGTGGATCTGTTCATGTGCTTTTCATATGGAATTTGCGGGTGGTCGCCCAACATTCAAGCACATTCATCATGGTAATACTTCATGTTTATGGCTTCTTCTAATAAATTCTCTATATTCCCAGTCCTTCTCGTTTCTATGCAGCTATACTATTTTTCTATGGTTATATATAGTTAACAGCATTTGAGTTGTTTATCTCTAATGTTTTTTTTGTGGGGGTTTATTTCTAATATTTAATACCATATAAGTTTTAAAGATTGTTCAGTCATAGTCAATGTTTAATACCTCAGTTTTCTTTTGAATGGAATGTGCAATTCTCTTAACAGCATAGTGATTTCATAGTTTTCTAAAATTCTTTGATCTCGAAACAACTAAGAAGCAGATAGACTATATTCTATATTTACCAAATAGTATCCATTTGTGAAGTAAAGCGTGGTACTTTTACTGGTCTGTGCCCATGACTCAATAAGAAATGTTAAGTGGTGTGCATCAACACTTCCAGCTTCGCTTGAATGTATATTGGATACTACCTAACATGTTATTATTGTTTTCAAACTTAGATAATATACATTGTCGAGCCAAATGGACATACTTTTCATAAAGAGACATACACGCTGCTACTGTTCGGTCTATGATGACAAGGCTCCAAGGTATGGTCCTAGAGTTAAATTGCGTGTAAAAACTTGTTGATCTAGCCAGCCCCGCTTCCACCTACTTACATCTGGATACCCATGGTCGTCTTCTTTCGCCCATCAAAGGTAATTGTTGTGATTTCTACAGGCTAAAATGTTTTGTTGTTGCAATTGGGAATTGAATGTAGCGAAAAACAAAGTTTGGCGATACCGTCATGTATTTTGTTCGAAGAACTGGGGCTCATATTTTAGTTGTCTTACTTTTGCAGAGAAGAAATGGAAGTGTCCGTTCTTATGAGAAGGGCCATTAGTGCAGATGGAGCCCTTATCTGGTCCGTTGCAAAGAAAAGAAGCTGAAACACTAGGAAAGGTTGTACTACAGGTTAGTCCAATATTCAGAACATTCAAACCGTGACTCAAATAATTGTTGTAAAAATTCTTTTAATAACTATAAGGAAAAATTGAGGGATCTAATCAAATCTTAATCTAATATTTTGTAAAATAAAATTAATCATGGTAATTAATGTGCATCAAGTTTTCTTGGTGCAGGGTATTTACGCAGGACAAAAGTATGCATCTGCATCAACAGGACGCCCCAGTTAGAAAACACATACTACACAATATGAAATGATTGTCCATTTGTTCTAATAGAATGAATCTGCACTTATGGATAATATAGCCAAATAATTAGCGGGTCATGTTCAACTTCACACTGGAGGTACACTGTCAAACAAGAACTCCCAATAGATACCAATATACATATATTTGTGTCTCTAACATAGCGATTTCTGAGATCCATAGCTGATGTTAGATTTACTGAAGAAAGACAAAAAAAATTACTGAAAATGGAAATTATTTGACTATCTTTAACAGTCTCATGTAGCCACACTATTTTGCAATGGTTACAGATAGTCGACAGTGTTGTGTTATTTGTTTCTAATGTTCCTTAAAATATTCTACATAAGGAAGTCATAGTTAAGTTAACGCTTGTCCAAGTGCCAAGTCATCCTTCGAATAGAGCCAACTGATATTTTCAGTCAAGCCTTTTTGTAGTTATCTACACATCAGTATCTCATTTGTGTAAGATTAACAACATATTCTATATAAGGGAATATTGAACTTGCAGCTTATATATTCTACAAAAATTAAATTTTTCTAACAAAAATTTGTGTTTTTAGTGTATGGAATCAGTTGCATAGTTGCACCATTTTCCAGTAGCAAAAAAGTTCATGTATGCTTACCCCGTGCATAATTTGCATCTTGTCGAACTCTTGTTTTTTTGCTCAACGTAAGGCTTGAGTTGGTTCAGCATAAAATTAAGCATGGTGTCCTTTTGATTGTTGGATCGCAAATACTAATATATTATTTGTTCACATGCATTTTTGTTCACTCTCTAATTATTATTTGTTTATTACTGTACTGCAGTGTACTTTGGGTCTCCTAGAACCTCTGTTTCGTGGTCTTTCGGGCAGAGTAGAAAAATATGTCAACAAATTTCAGCATTGATCTAAAAAAACAAATTTCAGCATCACATGTGGTTTGTGTATACTACCACTGTAGTGAGATGTTATTACTTTGATTCTTGTTTTCATAAATGGGTTAACTACCAACACGATGGATTGAAACGCCCGAGAAAATATCTACATGTGATTTACATATCACCCTGGTGCCCACATGCATGATGCTGACTTGAGGATGGCTATGCTTACAGGGTTCTGCAGCATTCATGCCCATGACTGGCTCTTATAATTATTTACCAACTCCCTGCTGAGGTATTTTCCTCCTTGTCATGAAGTAGAGTTAGCATGTGTGCAACGATTTTTTTTCACGGAAAAGGCTATTTTTTTGAAGGTATTGCTTCAATTCTTCTCAAGTATGGCATCGAGCTTAAGGAAATCTGACAACATGACGATGTTACTGGGAAAGGCAGAAGTTATTCTGGAAGATAATTCAATCATAATTGTTGCTCTTCTACCAATATGAGAAAGTTTTTCTGGTGAAAACCAAAAGCTTGGATCAGTGAAGATCAGTTTTGAAGACAGTTTTCCTGAGACGGCTGAAGCTAGCGCTGGAATAGTGGCAATGGATGATGCTGGGATGGTGATTTTTACTACCTCGCATAATCTGGAGAAAGTGTAGAGATGGTGAAGAAGCTGAGGCCCTTGCAGGCTGTGAGGGTGCTAGCTTTGCTGTACAGCATATTAAGCCAATGACCACCTTTTCTTTAAACTTCGGTAGAATCTAAGTGCATTTTAGATCAGTTACACGCAATTACTCCATTATGATCCCTAGATGGTTTTTTGGCTGATTAATACACTGAATTTATTCATTTTATAGGCCGGCTGTTGTTAATATTCTGCTAGTGAATACCCAAGCATGTGTATGTTCTGCATTGGAGATCTTATCTCATACTACTATAATTTTCAAGATGTACTTCCGAAGCTGTAGTTATTGGATTTGAAGTATATGACATTTTAAATTGTCTGCACTTCTGAAAATCTCTATAAAACAATTAAATAACTTGGTTCTGAAAATATTGTGGGCACTAGGCTGCAATAATATTTTTTTTTGAATTCCTGGTATATTAGGTTTGGAGGCTTGATTTAGCTTGTAGGAGGGTTTGTACGCAGTAAATGTAGAGATGGGGATGCCCTTCGATGTTCACTAAAAGCGGGGTGGAGTTGTGTTCATTTTTTTTATCATGTCTTATCATTCTTCTCATGCATTTAATATGAAGAAATGTAAAACGGAAAGCAAACCATGTGAGCAGTACCCGTTATAGTTTTGAGCACTGCCCCAACACCTATATCATGGTATTTTGATTTGAATTCTATTAGTAAATGTTTCAATTGGAATAATTTTATCAAATATTTCTATCAATATTTTTATATAGGTTGGACGGGCGCGGCTACACGCGCTTTCATGTTCTGGTATGTTCAAAAGCAAATTAGTTGTAGAGACTAAGAGGGACCAAAATCAGCTTGTTCTACTTTGTTTCAGGAATACATATATGTTAATTATTGAAGTGACATGAAACGCGACCGTTTCTCGCCTGTTAGCGCTCCACGCTTTCCGTTCAACGATTCTTCTGTTCGGTTACTATAGATTCCGGGTTCTGGCCAATCTTTCTACGCCGCGTCATCGCATGCCTCACGATCCTTCTCCTTTTTAATTCCCTTTTCTCCGTCATCCGTCCCTGATTTTTTCAGTCAAAGCGGTTAGGATGATACGACATCTTTGTGTAGTCCCGCATAGGAGTGTCTCTACCCGCGTCGCCCCTCTCTATCACCCCCATCGTCCGACACACTCACCTCCTCCTTATCTTTCTCACCACCGACATAGCGTGGCGACCGACGGGTGCGCGAGGTCGGGGGCAATGTTGAATCGGTACTGGGCAGGTTTGAGGCGGGGAAGCAGAGGCGGCCGATGCTGGATTCAGGAGCTGGACGGGAGGCGGTGGCATCGTGAGTGGATGGGGTGGAGGGAGCGGGGGTGAGAAGGAGATCTCGGGAGCGGAGGTGCATTCTCCTTTTCAATTCCTTTTTTCCGCCATCCATCCCTGATTTGTCCAGTCAAAGCGGTGATGATGATGTGACATCTTCACGTAGTTCCGTATAGGAGCGTCTCTACCCGTGCCACTGTCGACACCCGGATTTTTAAGTCCAGATGCCTGTTATGTCGTACATCGCAATCCCAGGATTACTATTTTTGCGAGACGTAACAAAAGTGGTACCACAGTACATCATCCATTACAAACCATATTAAAGGTCTTACATATAAAGGATCTCATGATCCAGTCTTAATACAATCAAAGCAGCGGAAAGTAAACGTAGTAGGCTCCGTCTTTAGGATCACAGGCAATACTGACGATGGGAGATGATCCTGGTTGTCGTAGACCTCCTGTTGTCCATCTTCCGGGTAGTCCTACTCATAGTCTGGCCATGGGAATAGCCAGGGACAAAGCCATGAGTACTCTTTAAGTACTCACAAACTAACACTAGCATGAGTAAAATAGAATTTGGTAGGAACCTTAATCTCTAGTTTTGTTTGCAAAAAGCCCGGTTTATTTCATAAGGACTTTAAAAGTAAAGACCTAAATTTAGTTCTCTACATCACTTAAGGGGGAAAACTAGTTTTCATGTCCACAACTCTGTTGTGGTCAAGTCAAAGTCATCTTTCAAGTCACAAATCATTTTGAAAACATCTGACAACAGAATAGTATGGCCACTCCAACTGTCTATAACCGCGGACGCGGCTATTCAAATAGTTTGACACTCTGTAGAGGTGGTACACTTTCACCACAAAATTCGATACATCCGTCAGGAATAAACCTGAATCATCATACTTGGTATGCGGATAATCAATCCTAACCTTTCAATTGCACACTCTAGTATAGGCACCTCCCCTATGAGTTTGGCCTCCCAGCCATGGCCATCTGCCATCCTGGACACTACATATGTGGACATTCATCACGAGGTAGCCAACGCTCAACCTCTTCCGCAAGGGAACCCATACTAAGACATATAAACTTCCAGTCAAGCCCTACCCAACTCAGGTAATGTGGTTGTACGGTAAAATTGGAATGGTATCGCATTCAAACCCAACCATCAGTTTTTGTCAAAGTCAAGGCTCATGCCTCATTCAGTTTCATCATCAAGCCATTGTGTTTCAAACACATGTCAAAACATTTCAATACAATGAATCATCATTCCAAGGTTTTCATAATCATTTTCACCAAGTATTCCCATCTAAAGTGATCAAGTTTTAGCTTAGCACTAGCCACTAATGTTGAGGGTATCACTATTGATGGGTGCTAACCAAGTCTAAGTATCCATGGCTAGTTCTATGATTTTGATGGTATTCATCCTATTTTCCACTAATCACAATTCCTTAACTAAGTAAGAAATGGTAATAAAAGGGAAAAGCAAAGCTTGGAGTAAAACTAGGAATTGGTAAAGTTGCATCTCAAAAGTTTGCATATGGTATATGTACAAGTTAGCTTGCTAGCTAACCTTGCATGGATATCTTGCATAGATAGCATGCATAGTTCTAGCTTGCCTTGCTGGTTGCAGTCGTTGAAGTTTTCTTCCTCTTCCTCGATGTACTCCTCCTCGTTGTAGCCCGGGTCAGTACTAGCGTCTATAAATACACACGAGGTACACAATCAACAAACAACACTTCACTACTTCTATTTAGCACACAAAGGCTCACACTAGATGATCTAGCATCATCTCAATCATCATGTGGAATATTAACATTTTCTTATTCTTCTTATTTTAGAAAAGTAATTTCTACTCATTTAAAAACCTAAAGATTTAATATTCTCCAATTAAAATATGGGAGCATATGGAATATGTCCTCACCACATATTTCAATGCTTGGGAATGTGATTTAAAAAGGGTTGGCATATATTACAAGATTTAATATTACTATTTAATAATATTAAAGTGACCAGAGATGCCTATATAGCATTCTTTTAATACTAGTCCATGTTTAATATCTGTAAAATCCAAATGTTTTTATATATTCATGTAGAGCATGTCAAATGTGATTTTTGAGAGTTGGAATCAACTCAAAAGCATTTATAGTTTATTTTATAATTTTTTTTGAAGTGGCAAGAGTCTCTGTCTTGTTATTTTTAGTATAAGTGATCTATAGTTTCATTTGGTTTGAATTCAACGAGAGTTACTAGATATTTTCAATACCTTTCTAGCAAAATTGGAATCATGCATTTGGATCAGTACAACTCTTTGAATTGAATTTTGAATATAGCTACTGTATAGGATTTTAAACTAAATAGCAAAATTCCATTTGAATCTCTAGGCTCTGCGCAGGAAAAGAAATGGGCCGGCCCAACTGCACAGCATGGGCGCAGCGGGCTGCTGACAGAATGGTCCCACGCATCAGCGACTAATTCTAACCGAAATGGTATATATCAATCTCAGCCCTATGATTAGAATGAAATCTACGGCTGAGGTTCATCGTCTATGACAAACAGCTCCAGCGAGATTCTAACCCTAACACGACGGTGGGGGTTGCTGGGGACTCACCGGGGCTCCATCTAGGGTCGGCGATGGGGGCGAACGAAGTGGTAGAAAATGTCGGTTCGAGGGGTGGTCGCGGCAGCTCCTGGGCGGATCCAATTGATGGCTTCCTTCCTTCACTGTAGCGGCGGACTCTAGCCAAATTCCGATGTCATGATGCTCGCCTTGCTCCGGGGAAGGGTCAGTGAGGTTCCTGGGTGAGTGGGGAGTGGAATGGTGTGCCGAATGAGGTCTGGGGTGGCCTCTATTTATACACTAGCATCGGAGGCAGGGCGGCATAGTCGGGCTTCACCGGCGACATTGCTAGAAGTCGAGCTAAGCATGGCGGAGGGCATGGGTCAATGCGGGGGACTGCAGCGATCGTCACGCGCGTGACAGCACGGCAAGGGGCGGTCTCAGTCGGTCGGGCGACGTCGGCGCTCTATTCAGGTATGCAGGTGTTCGTCACTTGGTACGGTGGTCACGGGGCACGCGGCGGTGATCCATCGTGTCTGGGAGGTCACTGGTGCCACCACGACTGCGGGTACGAGCGGAGAGAGTGAGGCACGGCATGTGTGTGCGAGGTGGCTGCGGCGCTCTATCGTGCTCTCGGCATGGCGGGGGATTAAATGGGCGCGACGATTCTAGTGTCTCCACTTCTCGCCGATGGTCAAGGGGTGGACAAAGCAGGGTGGCAGTAAGGTCACGACTAGCAGCTAGGCGTCGTGGGAGAGGGCGGCGCGGCATGCAGCGACTGGTTCATGCTCGACCGACATGACCTCGCTCGGGTACGACTTTGCAATCGGGTGGTCGTGGACAATTGAATGGGTTGATTGCAGTACAAGAGATGATCAATTGATAGATCAAAACAGTAGATAGTGGTTGAGGTTGTACTCTGTCTATGAGGTGTTCGACTAAATGGCCGCATGAATTCATCTTTTGAATTTTTGAATGATTTTTGGTGAGTTATCTAATGATATGCTTGGTAGTCTATGGTTTCTGGGAATTGCCAAGTGGAGGTTGTTTGAGTGGTTTTTTAAAAGTGGTGATCTATGCACATACACTTGATTCAATTTTGAATTGCCTCTAAAATAGATTTGAAAATAGTTTCTGTGGATTTGTAAGTTTTACTTGGGTTCACTTTTACTTGGTCTAGCAAGAGGTGAAAAGAACTAGAATTCTTTCTGTTAGAAATCTGTTACTATAGATGCCCAAAGTGGGTTAGTGGTTAATATTGGCAAAAGTGACCATATGATCATATGCCTTATTTTGGATTTTCCTTTTATTTGATTCTGTTTGTAATTGACCTAGATGGTGTGGTATTCATCTTTAAACTAAATCTTAACCTTTGTAGCAATCAAACATGGCAAATGCAAGCATTCATACATTAATACAACTCACTCATGCACTCATATAGATTTTAGTAGTAAAAGTTTTTGTACCCTAAACTTGTGTGATTAGAAATTGATAAGCTTGTTTACTATTTTTGAGATGTTACAAACCTTCCCCCCATAAACAGAATCTCGTCCCGAGATTCAGGAAAAACTAGAAACTAAAGAGATTGGGAAACTCCGTCCTAATATAATCTTCTCGTTCCCAGGTGGCTTCTTCTTCGGTGTGGTTACTCCACTGGATCTTGAGAAACTTGATACTCCTGGTCCAGGTGGTTCTGAATGCTTCTTCCAAAATACGGAAGGGCACTTCACAATAAGTTAGATCATTGTCGATATCTATAGCTTTATGATCATTGTTCTTGAAAACTTCAGTCTTCTCCGGAACTTCTAGACATTTGCAAAGTAACGAGATATGGAACACATTATGCACAACTGACATCTCCTTAGGCAGTTCCATTTGATATGATACTTCTCCTCGGCGATTCAAAATCTTGAAGGGTCCAATATATCTAGGAGCTAACTTCCCTTTCAGTCGAAAATGCTGCATTCCCTTCAAGGGCGACACTTTGAGATACACAAAATCTCTGACGTTGAAGGTCAGGTCTCGACGTCTTTTGTCGGCATAACTCTTTTGTCTGGATTGAGCGGTCTTGAGGTGCTCATGGACTTTGTGAACCTTCTCTTCAGCTTCGCGTAGGATGTCTGGTCCAAAAATCTGACTCTCTCCTACTTGTGACCAATTCAAGGGGGTACGACACTTCCTTTCATACAGAAACTCAAATGGGGCTATTTGCAAACTGGCTTGATAACCGTTGTTATATGAGAATTTCGCGAAAGGCAGACAATCTTCCCATTTAGATCCATACTCTAGCATACAGGCTCTTAGCATATCTTCTAAGATCTGATTGACTCTTTCAGTTTGTCCGTCAGTTTGCGGGTGATAAGATGTGCTGAAATTCAGTTTGGTTCCTAATCCTTCTTGGACCTTCTGCCAAAATCTTGAGGTAAACTGGGTTCCTCGATCCGACACTATGGTCTTGGGGGTTCCATGCAAACTGACTATCCTAGCGATATACAACTCTGCTAGCTTCGAACTCTGGTAGGTAGTCTTGACGGGTATGAAATGGGCTACTTTGGATAGTCTATCCACTACGACCCAAATAGAGTCATTTCCCCTACCAGATGTAGGCAAACCGGTGAAAAAATCCATTCCGACAGAATCCCATTTCTATTCTAGAATCTGCAATGGTTGCAAAAGTCCTGCGGGTCGTTGATGTTCCTCTTTGACTCTTTGATAGATATCACACTTGGCTATGTAGCTTCCGACTTCTCTCTTCATTTTGTGCCACCAAAATTGCTCCTTCAGATCCTGATACATCTTGGTTCCTCCCGGGTGGATAGAATAAAGGGTATCATGGGCTTCCTGCATAATGGCTTGTTTTAACTCTGAATCTGCTGGAACACTGATACGTTGCTAACGTATCCATAATTTTTGATGTTCCATGCTTGATTTTATCTACTTTCTTATGTTTTGTCCATACTTTGGAGTACTATTCATATGATTTCTTGGACTAACCTATTAACAAGAGACCTAGTGCCAGCTGCCTGTTTTCTGCTGTTTTTGGTTCCAGGAAGCCAGAAAATGAATATTCTCGGAATTGGACGGGACAAACGCCAAAGTCAGTTTTCACCATGGGACACCTGGAGCCAGAATACGAGACGGAGAGGGGCTAGGGCCCAGCCACACCACCTAGCCGCGTAGCCAGGCCTGGCCCGTGCTAGGGGGTGGTCTGGCCGCCCTAGGCACCCCCTCGGCCTCTCCTTTCGCCTATATATTGCCTCCGATACAGAAACCCTAAGGCCCCGATCAAAATTCCACGAAAGAGTCTGTAGCCGCCGTCATCTCCATCCCTAGATCGGGAGGGATCTGAAGCTCTTCCAGGCACCCTGCCGGGGAGGGGAATTTACCCTGGAGGCCTTCTTCATCATCATGCAAGCCTCCGATGTGATGCGTGAGTATTTCATCTCTGGACTACGGGTCCATGTAGTAGCTAGACGCCTGGTTCTCCTCCTTTGTACTATCATGTTTAGATCTTGTGAGCTCCGTTCATGATCAAGATCATCTATTTGTAATCCATACATGTTGTGTTTGCGGGGATCCGATGGATATGGAGATGCCATTTTAGATTCATTATTGATTCTATCATTTCTTTGTTATTTGTGATCTTGCATGCTTACCATTGTTAGTAGCTATCTTGGCTAAGTAGATGCTAGGAACTCCAAGAGTTAGTATTTATGCTCGATAGTGGGTTCATGCATCTAGTAATCTGGGGAAGTGACAGAAATCTCTAAGGTACTAGATGTGCTGTTGCTACTAGGGAGAAAACAACAATCCTTTGTTCATAGAACAATCATATTGTTTACTTTACACGCAATTCGTAATGCAATTATCCTTTGCTTGCAACTTAATACTAGAGGGGGTTCGGATGATAACCTGAAGGTGGATTATTAGTCATAGATGCAGTTGGATGGCGGTCTATGTATAATGTTGTAATGCCCAATCGAATCTCAAAGGAGTCAAGGTGAGTAGTATATGCTTGTATGCTTTCTCGATGTTTGTCAATTGCCCTGCTGTAATTTGTTTACCCAACATGTCATCTATCTTAAGGATATCCACCACTAGTGAACTATGGACCCCGGTCCTTTCTTTTACCATCAATCTACAATCAACTGTTTACTGTTTTGTGTTTACTTTCTGCAAATTATTAGTTTCTTCCACTCGATACGTTTAATCCTTTGTTTTCAACAAAACCGGTGAGATTGACAACCTCATCGTAAGTTGGGGGCAGAGTTCTGTGGTTGTGTTGTGCAGGTCTCCACGTTGCTGCTGGCACCGGTAGTGCGCCCTGCCAAAGTTCAGCTAGCAACACCTTTGGGATGTTTCCTTGCTCCTAATGTATTGATAACCTTGGTTTCATAACTGAGGGAAAACTTGATGTTGTGCTCATCATACCTTCCTCTTGGGGTTCCCCAACGAGCTCGATATATTTTGGGCCATCAAGCTCTTTTTCTGGCGCCGTTGCCGGGGAGTCAAGGACATCTTTACAAGGAGTCCCTCATAACCAATCTCTTTACTTTTTTATTTTTGTTTTGCTTAGTTTACTTTTGTTTTGTTTGCTTGTTTCTTTATCAAAAACACACAAAAAATTAGTTTTACTAGTTTGCTTTCTTTATTAAAAATACAAAAAAATTAGTTCCTACTATAGTTGTTATTTTCATTGGTCTGTTATTGTCTTGCTTTATCATGCTTTCTATCAATGGTTGGTTTCTTTGAAACTGAATCTTATTGGCAAGGTGGGTTCACGGAAGAACAAAAATATTATTATAAGGAACATCGCTTGTCACAAAAAGGGAAACACTTATGGGAACAAATTGATAAATTCTATACCATTGCTATAAACGTGTGCTCTACTTATAATGTTACTTATTGCTTTGATAAATCTTGTTGCTGTAGGAGGTATAAACACCTCCCTTTTCAATGTGAGTATAATGATGATGTTACCATATCTTCTTATGTTAAGGGAAATTATGACTTTTATGATGTGGAATAAATTGAAGAATTTATTGCTTGGAAGGGTGCATTTGAACTTGCTAGTTTGCTTGAAAATACTGATGATTCACCTTATAAATATGAGGTTTATGATATACTTAAATTTTGCTTTGATAATTACAAGGTAGAAAATGGCTATATTCTAGAACATCTTAATAGATGCTCTCCACCAATGGAAGAGACTAATGCCTTGCCGGAGCCTATGGAAGAAGAAATTGCTGAAACTGGAAGCTCATTGGATGAAAAAGAGGAGGAGAGTGATGATCAAGAGGTGGAATAATGGATCTACCCATCCCTACCTTCTAATGAGAGTAAACCTTTACCCCTTACATTATTTGATTGTCCCCCATGCTTACCAAAGGAGGACGAATGTCATGTTCCCGTGGATTCTTTTGAAAATGTTTATAATAAATCTCTAGATGATGGTCCTATATTGGTTGATAATATTAATTGTACTACTATTAAAAATGAGATTGATCAGTCATCTTGTTATAAAATTTTTAAAAGTGGGTTCGAAGATTTTAATCCCACTATTTTTGAGCTTGATAAAAATTATGTGTTTGTAGATCATGAAAAGCATGCTTTATGTGATAGTTATATTGTTGAGTTTATTCATGAGGCTACTGAAAATTATTATGAGAGAGGAAAATTTGGTTATAGAAGTTTTCATGGTATTGAAACACCTCTCTATGTGCTAAAAGTTTTGAAGTTACTCTTGTTTTATCTTCCTATGCCTGTCACTTTGTTCTTTGTGAATTTATTTGCATACAAGATTCCTATGCATAGGAAGTGGGTTAGACTTAAATGTGTTTTGAATTTGCTTCTTGATGCTCTCTTTTACTTCAATTCATATTTCCTATGTGAGCATCTTCTCAAACTATCATGCCTAGCTTAAAGGCGTTAAAGAAAAGTACTTATTGGGAGATAACCCAAAAGTTTTAGATGAGTCTTGGAAGTTATTAACTCACTAATAACCGCTCATTATCTTTTTTATTTACTTTTTGTGCCAAGAGTAACCTCTAATGACAGAGAAGTAATGATTGGGAAAGTTGCTGTCCCGAAACAGATTTCTGTGCTTCACCGTAAAAATTCGTGTAAATCTCTGTACGTCGTTTTGAGGCGTGAATTTTTGTTATTCTGCCCCAGGTTGTTATCTAACTTTCGTTAGTTCAACACTTTTTGATTTGAGCAACAGAAGGTCTTCGAAAAAATTCGTCTTTACCCACTGGTCTGTTTTGATAGATTTCTGCCTTTATTTGCATTTGCTTCTTGTGGGTTCCTTTTTGAGTTCTTTTGGGGAATTGAGCTTTTTGAGGGAAGTGCTTCAGTAGCTTGTGTTTTAATGGAAGTTTTATTGGTGTTGGAACTGAACCTAAAGACCTATTATCTTGAGTGCACTAATGTTGCTAATAAAGATTGTGTGAAGTTTTATATGAAGGAAAAATTTCAGGTGTATGGAAGGAATGAGTAATGAGATGAAGGATGGACTAAAGCTCAAGCTTGGGGATGCCACGCGTGTCACCCCAAGAAATATCCAAGAAGTACAAGCGTCAAAGCTTGGGGATGCCCAAGGCATCCCCTTCTTCATCAATAAAAATCCCAGGTTTCTTCCAAACGCTTCATTTTTATTGTTTAATGCACAGTTGTGTTGTTCTTGGAGCGTCTTATTTTTCGTTTTTATTTTAGTTTTTAGTTTGCTTGGTTTTCTTAGTTTGTTGAATAAATTGGTTGGACCCCCTCTTTCATACATTGGCTTTCAAATAGTTTGGTTTGGATTGGAAAAGAGTAGGAAAGTTCATGCTTAAGTGGTAAAGAGAGCTTGTTTTTGACTGTGGCCCATGCTTTGTCATGCCATGCTCGATATTGTTTTGGCTTTATGCTTAGTATTCTTTGCTGTAGCATGACTTGTTATAAACAATTGAGATTGCTTAATGTGCCTTGGAAGAATCATGCGTTGTTTTAGCATATTAAAGCATAGTATTGTGGTGTTCTCCTTTGATGCTTTATTTGGGTTGACTTGGCACATGCTCACACCATGTTATGACTATCCCAAGTCACCATAGCCTTGATGATCCTTTAGTTTTCAACTTGTAGTATCACTTTATGCTTTGATCAATGATGTTTTGTCGCTTTGCATGATTATGGCCATTATTGCTCTCTTAGTTGGTCACTCCCAGTATTTTGCTAGCCTCCGTAACCAAGTGTGAGTTCAAATCACGCATCCAAATCCTAAAACCAAGTTATTCCAAAGAGTCCACCATACCTACCTATTAGCATATGCTATTCCAAGTATATTCATGTTTTTGTCTACCTTCCGAATTAAACTTGTTATGAGAAAACTAGTGATTAAAGCTCTCACGAACTTGATGGCACACTTTACTTTTTTGCATTTAATAAACTTGAACCATTGCATCCATCTTTGTTGCGTATATGCTTGCGCTTTATAAGTTGAAGTTAGCAGAACCATGTATCATGGGGAACGCTTTCAACATTGCACCTGTACTTTGTACCTCGTTGATATCATGTTCTTTTGCTTATGGATCCCGGCGGTGTGAAATAAAAGGGGAACTTGTAAGATCATGGAGTTTGTATTTGTGTTAGAGAAACGCTTGGTCCGCTAGCCTAAGCCATGCCTAATCATGGTGGAAACTTGCAGCATAACCATAATGAGCACTCTATGAAGCATCCTCAATAAAAACCTATGAAAATAGCAAATAAAAAGATCGCCGAGATGCTCATTGTCTGCTTGCCTTGTCATTTTGATTATGGGATAGCTCCTGTATCATGTGCAAGGGGTACCCCGTTGGCGGTTCTCTATGATACATATGTACTTATAATGATAAGAGCTTACTTGTGACTAAAGTTGAGTAGCATGAGGTTCAGTCTTCGTAAGTAAGGGGCATGAGATTTCGGCTTATAACTTGTCAAGCATATCCTCTTAGTTGTGTCACTTTAACCTTAATCACCTTCAAGATGCTTATGATAGGGGCAATGAGAGCTGAAAGCTAATAAGTACCATAATTTTTGTAAGCTCTTTATGAGACTTGAATCCCTACTTCCTTCTATGAAGGCATTTCTTTTACTTTTATGTTGAGTCTCCACCTTCTATCTTTATGCACCTACTTTGAGAGCATAGTGGCCATTCTTAGTTCTATGTGCATTGTCCCAAGACTTGTTGATTGATGCATAGCTTTGATATTGCCTATTTTAAAATATTTGTATCTAGTCACTCTTGTGAACTTTGAAGGTGTCCTATGCATTTATGTTTGCTACTCTATGAAGGACAAGCTGAATGCCACTATGCTATGTTTTCTTTATGTGAAACAAACAAATGTCTTGCAAAGCATTTTTATTCATGAATCTTTTGTTTGTGCCTTTTCATGTTGCAACTTAGTTGCTTTGTCTTATTACTAGAACTTTGTCTTTCATGTTTTGATTGAAGTACTATGATCCCAGCTATCAATGTTTTACAAATACTTTGATCAAGTTTATGATGGTGCATGTCACCTCAAAAATTATTCTTTCTTTTTATCACTTACCTACTCGAGGACGAGCAGGAGTTAAGCTTGGGAATGTTGATACGTTGCTAACGTATCCATAATTTTTGATGTTCCATGCTTGGTTTTATCTACTTTCTTATATTTTGTCCACAGTTTGGAGTAATTTTCATATGATTTCTTGGACTAACCTATTAACAAGAGCTATAGTGCCAGCTGCCTGTTTTCTGCTATTTTTGGTTCCAGGAAAGTCAGAAAATGAATATTCTTGGAATTGGACAGGACAAAAGCCAAAGTTAGTTTTTCACCTAGGGACACCTGGAGCCAGAATATGACACGGAGAGGGGCTGGGGCCCGGCCACACCACCTGGCCGTGCGGCCAGGCCTGGCCCGTGCCAAGGGGTGGTCTGGCCGCCCAGGCACCCCCTCGGCCTCTCCTTTCTCCTATATATTGCCTCCGATACAGAAACCCTAAGGCCTCGATCAAAATTCCACGAAAGAGTCTGTAGCCACCGTCATCTCCATCCCTAGGTCAGGAGGGATCTGAAGCTCTTCCCGGCACCCTGCCGGAGAGGGGAATTCACTCCGGAGGCCTTTTTCATCATCATGCAAGCCTCCGGTGTGATGCGTAAGTAGTTTATCTCTGGACTACGGGTCCATGTAGTAGCTAGACGGCTGGTTCTCCTCCTTTGTGCTATCATGTTTAGATCTTGTGAGCTCCGTTCATGATCAAGATCATCTATTTGTAATCCATACATGTTGTGTTTGCGGGGATCCGATGGATATTGAGATGCTATTTCAGATTGATTATTGATTCTATCATGTCTTTGTTATTTGTGATCTTGCATGCTTTCCGTTGTTAGTAGCTATCTTGGCCAAGTAGATGCTAGCAACTCCAAGAGTTAGTATTTATGCTCGATAGTGGGTTCATGCCTCTATTAATCTAGGGAAGTGACAGAAATCTCTAAGGTACTAGATGTGCTATTGCTACTAGGGAGAAAACAACAATCCTTTGTTTATAGAACAATCGTATTGTTTACTTTACACGCAATTCATAATGCAATTATCCGTTGCTTGCAACTTAATACTGGAGGGGGTTCAGATGATAACCTGAAGGTGGATTATTAGTCATAGATGCAGTTGGATGGCGGTCTATGTATAATGTTGTAATGCCCAAGCGAATCTCAAAGGAGTCAAGGTGAGTAGTATATGCTTGTATGCTTTCTCGATGTTTGTCAATTGCCCCGCTGTAATTTGTTCACCCAACATGTCATCTATCTTAAGGAGAGCCACCACTAGTGAACTATGGACCCCGGTCCTTTCTTTTACCATCAATCTACAATCAACTATTTACTGTTCTGTGTTTACTTTCTGCAAACTATTAATTTGTTCCACTCGATACGTTTAATCCTTTGGTTTCAGCAAAACCGGTGAGATTGACAACCTCATCGTAAGTTGGGGGCAGAGTTCTGTGGTTGTGTTGTGCAGGTCTCCATGTTGCTGCTGGCACCGGTAGTGCGCCCTGCCAAAGTTCAGCTAGCAACACCTTTGGGGTGTTTCATTGCTCCTACTGGATTGATAACCTTGGTTTCATAACTGAGGGAAAACTTGTTGTTGTGCTCATCATACTTCCTCTTGGGGTTCCCCAATGAGCTCGATATATTTTGGGCCATCAAACACAGATACGTCCTTTGTACCACAGAACTCCTTCTTCATCTTCGGTGAATCCAGGTACCTTCCCTGTTCTGATACGACGCTTGATTCCATCAATACTGGCATTTCCTTTCTAGGCCTCTTTTATCTGACTAATCAAAGTGGGTTGGAGTTCTATGCTAGCTAGAAATCCTTCGCTAACTAGCTCCACTCTGAAATTCTCCATCTCCTCATGCAGACTTGGTTGGGCTTCCTTAATCATGGTGTTTAATCTACATGGAAATCTACTAAGAACATCCGCTACCACATTGGCTTTGTCGGGGTGATAGTGAATGTCAAGGTCATAATCCTTGATTAACTCTATCTATCTCCTTTGCCTCATATTCAGCTCCTTCTGGGTGAAAATATACTTTAGACTCTTGTGATCTGAATAAATCTCATAGCGGTTATCCATAAGGTAATGACGCCATGTCTTCAATGCTAAAACTACGGCTGCCAGTTCTAAGTCATGGGTGGGGTAGTTCTGCTCATGTTGCTTCAGCTGTCTGGATAGATAAGATATGACTTTGGCTTCTTGCATTAACACACATCCGATACTAATCTTGGATGCGTCACAATATACGTCAAAAGGTTTCTTGATGTCGGGCATGATCTAAATTGGGGCTGAAATCAACCTCTTCTTAAGATCTTGAAAACTTGCTTCACATTTGTCCGTCCATTCAAACTTCTTATCTTTCTTCAACAACTGGGTCATTGGCCTTGCGATGCTCGAAAATCCTTCAACAAACTTGCGATAATATCCGGATAATCCAAGAAATGCACGGACTTCTGTTTGGGTGGTTGGGTCTTTCCATTCTTCGACATCCTTAATCTTGGCAGGATCGACATCAACTCCTCCTGCTGACAAGATATGGCCTAGGAATCCTACTTCCTTTAACAAGAACTAACATTTGCTAAACTTGGCATACAACTGATGCTCGCTAAGGGTTTCAAGGATGGTTCTTAGGTGTTGCTCATGGTCTTCTTCTGACTTGGAGTAGATCAGAATGTCATCGATAAAAACAACGACAAACTTATCCAAAAAGTTCATGAAAATCTTATTCCTGAGGTCCATGAAATAAGCGGGGGCATTGGTTAATCCAAAATACATGACATTGTACTCATACAATCCATATCTGGTGGTGAAGGCAGTCTTTGGGATATCCGTCGTGCGAATTTTCAATTGATGATAACCAGTTCTAAGATCAATCTTAGAGAACACTCTGGCACCAGTCAGTTGATCAAACAAATCTTCTATCTTTGGCAGTGGGTACTTGTTCTTGATGGTGACGTCATTCAACTTCCGATAATCCGTACACAAATGGTTGGCACCATCCTTCTTATCAACAAACAAAACCGATGATCTCCATGGCGATGCACTTGGTTGTATCAAACCTTTTCCCAGCATATCATCAAGTTGCTTCTTCAGCTCCAATAATTCAGATGGGTTCATACTATAGGGTCTCTGAGCTATGGGTCCAGTTCTAGGAACTAGTTCAATAATAAACTTGATATCCCGATCTGGGGGCATACCGGGCAATTCATCTGGGAACACATCGGGGTATTCACAGACTACTCTAACTTGGTCAATGTTGGTCTTGGCTAAACTCTTGTTGCACTTGAATTGACGGGGAAATGCCTTAGATACATGCTCTACTGATACTCCGGTGCTACTGGTCATGGTTATGGCTTTCTTGGCACAGTCGATTAATCCTTGATGTTTCGACATCCAATCCATCCCTAGCACTACTTCAGACCTTTGGTTCCAAGTACTATTAGATTGGCATAAAAATCTATCCCATGTATTCTGATAGGTACGACCTTGCAAATTTTTCTAGCTTTGGTAGTTGAACCAGGTATTTGAACTATCATAACATGCTTCAAATTTGCTGGTTGAATCTTACTAGTGCATGCAAATTCTTCTGTAACAAACAAGTGCGATGCTCCAGAATCAAACAACACTCTTGCTAGAACTGAGTTAACAGAAAACATACCCAGCACGACATCTGGCGCTTCCTAGGCTTCTTCAGCATTCATGTGGAACAGACGGCCATTACGGTTGTGCGGGTTTCCTGGGGAAATCTCTTTCCAGGCTGGACACGGCACTGCTGTTGGGCAGGTGCAGTCACATTGGTTGATGCGGCAAGCTTCTTAGGGCACTCGTTGGAGTAGTGACCCATGACTCCATATTCAAAGCAAGTGACCATTGACTTGTCTTTCCCTGCGACAAGCACATCATTGCTTCTAGTCCTTGGGGCAGTATTGTTGTTGTTGGACTTTGGCGGTGCACAGTTGAAGTTATTGGGGTTGCCGGGGTTGTTGTTATGATGGCCTCCGGGCCTTGGGTTTCCTCCACCATGATTGGGGTAGTTCGGACGGTTCATTGGTGGCATGTTGTTCCTTGGGGACATATCCTGCAGACGGGTTGGGTCAATACTTCGGGGTATGGTGGCGTCCTGGTTGGTGCATCATATGGCGCTTGCGGTTTTCACTGGCCTGGTTGATCTTGCCTTCCATCTGAGATTGCAGAATCCACTAAGGTTTCAAGGTCATCAAAGGGAATGTTGACTAGCACTGTCTGCATCTCATCGTGCAGACCATTCAAGAATCTCTCCTTCTTCTTTGCTTCATTGTCAATCTCATCAGGGGCATACCTAGCTAGTGACATAAATTTGTCACGGTACTCAACCACAGTCATCCTGGCTTGCTTCAAATCTCAAAACTTATCCCTCATCCTATTGAGCAGACCCGGGGGCACATGGGTCCTACTGAACTTGAGCTTGAACTCCTCCCAAGTCATCATTTGACCTCCATTCATGGTACGAGTGCTATTCCACCAAGATCTTGCATAGCCGGACTGATAGTGAGTGGCAAATATCACCTTCTCATTAGCATCAACTCCGGCGACTTCTAGATTGTTTTCCATTGTCTGTAGCCAATTATCATCATCTAAGGGTTCTTCTGACTTGCTAAACATAGGAGGATTGGTATTCTGGAAGTTCTTGAGCTTGGATCCATGGTGATCTTGGTTTCCATGGCCTTGATTATTGTGGGCCATCTGGGCTATCTGTTGAAGAGTGGCTAAGTTGGCTTGACGTTCAGCTCTACCAGCTTGACAATCAGAAACTAACATTTGCAGAATCTGCAGCATTGGGTCCTGGGATGAACTGCTTCCTCTGGGGTTACTGCGAGTCATCTGAAGATTGAGATAGATAATGAGACAAGAGGGAAATTTCTAAGGTTTATGGGTTTGTTTCAACAGCTTTGAACTTTGAGTATGACTCGGGTTTTGAAAACTAGCAACTTCTTCTCATTCATTCATTCATTCTAAGCACACAATGCAAACACACACCTCAACTAGAAAACAGATGGTCTTAAGGACCATTCTCACAAGCTACGATACAGTGGGACCGGGTACAACTCACACCTACGATAGTGCTCAGGTGCGACTACTCATCATCGGGGGTGTCGGGCTCCTCATCATCAATGAAGTCGTCATCATCCTCATCAGTGTTGTCCTCCATGGCGACGTGCTCCAGATAGTCATTGTCATCACTAAGGTACGAGTGAATATCCCCACGGATATCTTCACCCTCCTCCTCCTTCTCCTCCAGCTGGATCTCCTGGTCATGGATGGTCTCCTCCAGGGTGGCTATCTTCTAACGAAGACGGGCTATGATGCCATCCTTTTTATCACGCTGGCGACAAATAGACTTGTGCTCCCTAGCAAGCATGGTGAGGGTTTCCTTCCTTTCAACGGCTTCAGCATGGTTCTGGTTAGCGTAAGCACGGGCATTGTCTAACTCCTTCTGAGTCTCGTGCAGCATGAAGGCCATGTGGTCCACGTGATGCTTCAACTCTGGATGTGCCGGCATGGCCAAAGGCTATCCCGTAGAGTCACGTCTTGCATAGTGGGCAAAACGGGTGCCGATGATCTGGTTGATGTTTTGTGCACACAGACGTCAAGAGCTTCTTGCTTTACCATGGCTAATCCGTCTAGCCAGCTGTTCTCCCTTACGCTGAACTGAATCTTATGAGAAAGAGGTGGCTCCATTTTGCCTCTCAGATCAGCAACAATCAGCCACTGTAGCTCCCCTCGGGATTGGTCGTTGAGCTGTGCTCCGAAGAACTCCGAGTGCGGGCGTCCAAGATACTCCGGGAGCTTATCCAAATCCCTCTCAAAGATAAGCTGTCCTCCATTGCCCAACTGGTAAAACTTGCTATATTTGACCTCCATCTACAAGAAATTAAGATGAGTAAGTTAGTGGGGTGATCAAGTGAGTCAAATTTTATGTAGAATTGTAAGAGTTTTGAGGAACAAGTGATTTCTTTTTGAAAGAATCTCAAGGATAAGAATGAGAATAGGTTTTTATAAATACTCACTTTCTTTGTTTTGAAACTAGGTTTTTCAGGCGTCCATTCTAACTAGGGTCTCCTATGGTCAGGATGGCTCTGATACCAACTTGTCAACACCCGGATTTTTAAGTCCAGATGCCTATTATGCCGTACATCGCAATCCCAGGATTACCATTTTTGCGAGACATAACATAAGTGGTACCACAGTACATCATCCATTACAAACCATATTAAAGGTCTTACACATAAAGGATCTCATGATCCAGTCTTAATACAATCAAAGTAGCGGAAAGTAAACGTAGTAGGCTCCGTCTTCAGGGTCACAGGCAATGCTGACGATGGGAGATGATCCTAGTTGTCGTAGACCTCCTGCTGTCCATCTTCCAGGTAGTCCTCCTCATAGTCTGGCCATGGGAATAGCTAGGGACAAAGCCATGAGTACTCTTTAAGTACTCGCAAACTAACACTAGCACGACTAAAGTAGAATTTGGTAGGAACCTTAAGCTCTAGTTTTGTTTGCAAAAAGCCAGGTTTATTTCATCAGGACTTTAAGAGTAAATACCTAAATTTAGTTCTCTACATCACTTAAGGGGGAAAACTAGTTTTCATGTCCACAACTCTGTTGTGGTCAAGTCAAAGTCATCTTTCAAGTCACAAATCATTTTGAAAACATCTGACAACGGAACAGTATCGCCACTCCAACTGTCCATAACCGCGAACATAGCTATTCGAATAGTTTGACACTCTACAGAGGTGATACACTTTCACCACAAAATTCGATACATCCGTCAGGGATAACCCTGAATCATCATACTTGTTATGCGGATAATCAATCCTAACTTTTCAATTACACACCCTAGTATAGGCACCTCCCCTATGAGTTTGGCCTCCCAGCCATGGCCATCTGCCATCCTGGGCACTGCATAGGTGGACATTCATCACGAGGTAGCCTCAGCTCAACCTCTTCCGCACGGTAACCCATACTAAGACATATAAACTTCCAGTCAAGCCCTACCCAACTCAGGTAATGTGGTTGTACGGTAAAATTGGAATGGTATCACATCTGAACCCAACCATCAGTTTTTGTCAAAGTCAAGGCTCATGCCTCATTCAGTTTCATCATCAAGCCATTGTGTTTCAAACACATGTCAAAACATTTCAATAGAATGAATCATCATTCCAAGGTTTTCATAATCATTTTCACCAAGTATTCCCATCTAAAGTAATCAAGTTTTAGCTTAGCACTAGCCACTAATGTTGAGGGTATCACTATTGAGGGGTGCTAACCAAGTCTAAGTATCCATGGCTAGTTCTATGATTTTGATGGTATCCATCCTATTTTCCACTAATCACAATTCATTAACTAAGTAAGAAACGGTAATAAAAGGGAAAAGCAAAGCTTGGAGTAAAACTAGGAATTGGTAAAGTTGCATCTCAAAAGTTTGCATATGGTATATGTACAAGTTAGCTTTCTAGATAAGCTTGCATGGATAGCTTGCATAGATAGCATGCATAGTTCTAGCTTGCCTTGCTGGTTGCAGTCGTTGAAGTTTTCTTCCTCTTCCTCGAAGTACTCCTCCTCATTGTAGGCCGGGTTGATACTAACGTCTATAAATACACACGAGGTACACAATCACCAAACAATACTTCACTACTCCTATTTAGCACACAAAGGCTCACATAGATGATCTAGCATCATCTCAATCATCATGTGGAATATTAACATTTTCTTATTCTTCTTATTTTTGAAAAGTAATTTCTACTCATTTAAAAACCTAAAGATTTAATATTCTCCAATTAAAATATGGGATCATATGGGATATGTCCTCACCATATATTTCAATGCTTGGGAATGTGATTTAAAAGGGTTGGCATATATTACAAGATTTAATATTACTATTTAATAATATTAAAGTGACTAGAGATGCCTATATAGCATTCTTTTAATACTAGTCCATGTTTAATATCTGTAAAATCCAAATGTTTTTACATATTTATGTAGATCTTGTCAAATGTGATTTTTGAGAGTTGGAATCAACTCAAAAGAATTTATAGTTTATTTTATAAAAATGTTTGAAGTGGCAAGAGTCTATGTCTTGTTATTTTTAGTATAAGTGATCTATAGTTTCATTTGGTTTGAATCCAATGGGAGTGACTAGATATTTTCAATACCTTTCTATCAAAATTAGAATCATGCATTTTGGATCAGTACAACTCTTTGAATTGAATTTTGAATATAGCTACTGAATAGGATTTTAAACTAAATAGGAAAATTCCATTTGAATCTCTGGGCTCTACGCGAGAAAAGAAATGGGTCGGCCCAACTGCACAACGTGGGCGCAACGGGCTGTTGACAGAACGGTCCCACGCGTCAGCGACTAATTCTAACCGAAACGATATCTATCAATCCCAGCCCTACAATTAGAATGAAATGTACGACTGAGGTTCATCGTCTACGACGAACAGCTCCGGCGAGATTCTAACCCTAACGCGGCGGTGGGGGTTGGTGGGGACTCACCGGGGCTCCAGCTAGGGTCGGCGATGGGGGCGAACAAAGTGGTAGACGATGATGGTTCGAGGGGTGGTCGCGGCAGGTCCTGGGGCAGCTCCAATCGATGGCTTCCTTCCTTCACTATAGTGGCGGACTTCGGCCAAATTCCGGCGTCGTGATGCTCGCTTTGCTCCGGGGAAGGGTTAGTGAGGTTCCTGGGTGAGTGGGGAGTGGAATGGTGTGCCGAATGAGGTCTGGGGTGGCCTCTATTTATACACCAGCGTCGGAGGCAGGGCGGCATGGTTGGGCTTCACCGGCGACATTGCTACAGGTCGAGCTAAGCATGGCGGAGGGCATGGGTCGATGCGGGGGACTGCGGCGATCGTCACACGCGTGACGGCACGACAAGGGGCGGTCTAAGTCGGTCGAGCGACGTCGGCGCTCTGTTCAGGTACGTAGGTGTTCGTCACTTGGTACAGTGGTCATGGGGCGCGCGGCGGTGAGCCATCGTGTCTGGGAGGTCACTGGTGCCACGGTGACTGCGGGTACGAGCGGAGAGAGTGAGGCGCGGCGTGTGTGCGTGAGGCGGCTGCGGTGCTCCGTCGTGATCTCGACATGGCGGGGGATTAAATGGGCGCGGCGATTCCAGCGTCTCCACTTCTCGCCGATGGTCAACGGGTGGACAGAGGGTGGCGGTGAGGTCACGGCTAGCAGCTAGGCGTCATGGGAGAGGGTGGCGCAGCGACTGGTTCATGCTCGACCGACATGACCTCGCTCAGGTACGGCTTTGCACTGGCGCAACAGCTTTCCACTGCACGGCCAGGTACTGGGGTGGTCGTGGACAATTGAATGGGTTGATTGCAGTACAAGAGATGATCAATTGATAGATCAAAACATTAGATAGTGGTTGAGGTTGTACTCTGTCTGTGAGGTGTTCGACTAAATGGCCGCATGAATTCATCTTTTAAATTTTTGAATGATTTTTGGTGAGTGATCTGATCATATGCTATGGTTTCCTGGAATTGCCAAGTGGAGGTTGTTTGAGTGGTTTTTGAAAAGTGGTGATCTATGCACATACACTTGATTCAATTTTGAATTGCCTCTTAAATAGATTTGAAAACAGTTTCTGTAAATTTGTAAGGTTTACTTGGGTTCACTTTTACTTGGTCTAGCAAGGGGTGAAAAGAACTAGAATTGTTTCTGTTAGAAATCTGTTACTATAGATGCCCAAAGTGGGCTAGTGGTTAATATTAGCAAAAGTGACCATATGATCATATGCCTTATTTTAGATTTTCCTTTTATTTGATTCTGTTTGTAATTGACCTAGATGATGTGTATTCATCTTTAAACTAAATCTTAACCTTTGTAGCAATCAAACATGGCAAATGCAAGCATTCATATATTAATACAACTCACTCATGCACTCATATAGAATTTAGTAGTAAAAGTATTTGTTAACCCTAAACTTGGGTGATTAGAAATTGATAAGCTTGTTTAATATTTTTGAGATGTTACAGCCGCCCCCTCTTTCACCCCCACTGTCCCACACGCTCACCTCCTCCTTATATTCCTCACCGCTGGCAAAGCGTGGCGACGGACGGGTGTGCGAGGTCAGGGGCAATGTTGAATCAATACTGGACAGGTTCGAGGCGAGGAAGCAGAGGCGGCCGACGCTGGATGCGTGAGCTGGACGAGAGGCGGTGGCCTGGTGAGTGGATGGTGTGGAGGGAGTGGAGATGAGAGGGAGAGCTCAGGAGCGGAGGGGTCTTCTCCTTTTTAATTCCTATTTTTCGGTCATCCGTTCCTGATTTTTCCAGTCAAAGTGATGAGGATGATACGACATCTTCGCGTAGTCCTACATAGAAACATCTCTACCCGCGCCGTCCCCTCTCTCACCCCCACCGTCCCACGCGGCGTAGATTACTGGTGGAGATGGAGGAGGGGCTAGGATGGACGGGAGCTCGGGTGAAGGGAAACGGGATCGAGATGGGTGGGGGTGGGGGCGGGGATGGGAGGGACTAGCTCATAAGAGTTCAGTCAATACCTGAAACTGAACGATTGAGATGACTCAGAGTGAATATCAGACGGCCAGAAACACGCGCGCGGGCAGATGTCTCGCTTTTTCTCAGGATTAAGCTATAGTATAATTTGGCCCCTATTTCAGCTAAATTTACATCAAACTGCCATTCAGCTTGAGAAAACGCTTTGGCTAAGATAAAGAAAAAAACATAACCAGCTGACTCGCACGCGCGCGTGCACCGCGGCCTTTCTTTCCGCTCGTGTATACATACGTGATTAGCTTAAGACCACGGATGCCTGTCTCTATGACAACCTTTTTAGATCGAAGAAAGTAACAAAGCGCTTGTCACGCACAGGATCATCAATCAATCGGCTTGGTACGTACGTGCTGCCATTGCTAGCTAGTGTTCCTCCCTGCCGCCGCACATGTACTCCTTCCAAGTTCAGTTTTGCTAATTTTACACTAAAAAACTATTCCCTCTGATCCATATTAATTGCCTTATATAGTCTAAATACTTAACTAGATACATACGGATCTAGACAAAGTTGAGTCCATTAATATGGACCGGAGGAGTATATGTTATTTGTCATGAACTATGTCATTTTATTTTATATTATTTTTGCATGTATTAAATTATACTACAACATCATGTTTTTTTATTACTATGTACCTTTTTATATTATTTAAATTATGTTTGTAGCTCATTTTCTACTAAAAACTAGCATATATATACTATACGTCGTTTTATTAAGTGGAGATCAAATCAGGGCATAACAGACATCTCACAACTCATTCTGTAAAAAAGCCAGAACAGCATAAGTCCAAAAGAAGTCTTCGAAGAATTTTAGAAAGCTTCTTTTCACCGTAGTTTCTCCCCATCGAAATCTATAAGCGGGCTTATGCATAAAAAAAAGTCACCCTTAGGACAGCCCATAGTTGTTGTTCACCCTGACAGGGTATCTCGGTGGTACAAGGGGTTTCAGGTTCTGAAAAAGATCCGGCTTGTTGTCTTGTGAATCGCATTGTTGGCGATGTTCCACCAGCGATGTTGTCTTGTGTATTGCGCTCGATGCCGACAGTACACCGTGACATATCCGTATGCGAACAGTGAGAGCGATTGCTTTTAGTTTGAGCACAATGGTCGTCATAATAGGCACTTTTTCTTGTGGTATGTACTCCCTCCATTTTAAAATATCTATATTTTAAAATATCATATGTTTTAGTTTTGTGAAAGAATCATATCTTTTTAGTGTGTAGGTTCATGTGGAAACCTATATACTAGGAGGGGTTTAGATACAATCCTTTCACAAAGTTAAAATATCTTATATTTTGAAACGGAGAGATTAAACTACAGCTCATGATAGCGCGGAAAGTGGTTCTACGGCTGGATACGACCATGGAATCTAGGTAGCTTTCTCCAGATGTACGTGCGCTCCTTAAGCGCACCTACTTGCGTCTCGCCTCTCTGCAATGCACGATGGCTCGTCAACGGGCCAAGGTGGCTTGGCTGAGCGAGGGTGACACGAGCAACACCGTAATCTTCCATCAACATGCGTCCTAGAGGAAGCAGAAGAATGCGATCCACAGTTTTCAGGTGGAGGGCGCAGTCATTTCTGACCATGCTGCCATGGTCGAGGCCTCCTTCGACCACTTCGGAGCCTTTTGGGCTCCTCGGCTGACCGTGATTTCTCACTCGACTTGGATTTTCTGGGTTTACACTCAGAGGATCTAAGTGAGCTGGAGGCTCCGTTCACCGAGGAGGTCTCGAACATGGTGAAAGGTCTCCCGCATGGGAAGGTGCCGGGACCGGATGGTTTTACGACAGACTTCCTCAAGCACTGTTGGGCAACGGTGAAGGGGGATTTTATGGCAGCCTTCGACAAGTTGTTTACGCTATGCAGGCGCGGATTTCAAGGCCTTAACCAGGATTTGTTGATCTTGCTGCCTAAGCGTCCAGACGCGGTAGTCCTGGGTGACTACTGCCCCATAAGTTTGATCCACGTCTACGCTAAGCTGGTGGCGAAGACGCTTGCCAACAGGCTTGCCCCTAGGTTGGAGTCACTGGTGGATCGAAATCAATGCGCGTTCATCAGGAAGCGCAACATTCATGACAACTTTATGTTGGTGCACAGGACAGTGAGGTTCCTACACCGCCAAAAGGAACCCAGGGTGTTGCTAAAGTTGGATATTGCCAAAGCCTTTGATTCCGTCTCCTGGGGGTTCCTGTTCCAGGTCCTCCAGAAGCTCGGCTTTAGGCCGAGGTTCCGTGAGATAGTGGCTATCCTCCTATCCACGACCAACTCTAGGGTGATGCTCAATGGATAGTCAGGTGATACGTCCATTTTGTATCACTATTCTATATCATAATTTACTGTTATTCATTGATATATTTCATATTAAAAGATGATACTTATGTTATTTCATCTGTTTTTGCATGGTTCATGACTTTTGGAGCATGGACCGCTGTAGTCAGGATTCTGATGGAAAATGTGCTGTTTGGAGGCAAAATTCGCAAAGATCAGAAAATCCGGGAAAATATATGGAAAATTCTATTTTTCTAGAAGACGAAGATTGCCAGAAGGGGAAGTGCAGGTGGTCCACAGGGGGCCCACACCACCCCCTGGCGCGGACAGCCCTAGGCCGCGCCAGCAGGTGGTGTGGCTGCTCTGGCCCATTCCAGGTTCTCCCCTCTGGCGTATATTATCCTCCCAAAACCCTAAGACTCGGAGAGCGACCACGGAAAGATTCTGTTGCCTTTGCGGGGCGGAAAACACCGAGAGAGAAAGATCTCTTCGGTAGACATAATTCTACCGAGGGAATTCCTTCCCGGAGAGGGAAGATCGTCGCCATCAACACCACCATCAAGCTGGACTTCATCGGGATCATCATCATCATCACCACCATCATCTCCACTAGCACCATCATCACCACTCCATACCGCTGTAACAATTGGGTTGAATCTTGCATAGTTCTTAGGGGAAACTTTCCCGGTGTTGATTACTCCTTATAGTTGATGCTATTGAGTGAACCATTGAATTATCGTTTATATTCAGATTGTTACATATCATTATTTTATCTTTGATCATGATCCATATGATGTCTTGTGAGTAGTTCGTTTAGTTCTTGAGGACATGGGAGAAGTCATGTTGTTAGTAGTGGAATTGTGTTGAGAAAGATTCAATGGTTTGATATTTAAGTTGTGGTGTATTTCTTCTAGTGGTGTCATGTGAACGTCGACTACATGACACTTCACCTATATGGGCCTAGGGGAATGCATTGTGTATTTGGCTACTAATCGTAGGGGTTGCCGGAGTGACAGAAACCTAAACCCTTGTTAGGAAACCATTGCACAAGGGACGTCAGGGTCTTAGAGTTTAAAGCCGTGGTTAGGTTTCTACCTTAATTACTTTTTTGTACTTGCGGATGCTTGCAAGGGGTATAATCACAAGTATGTATTAGTCCTAGGAAGGTCGGTACATTACCACAGGTTCACCCACACAACACTTAGCAAACTAAAGAAGATTAATCAACTATATGAAGCGAAAGCACTTGACGATATTCTTATGTGTCCTCGAGAACGTTTGGTCATCTTAAGTAATACAACCGGCTTGTCCTTTGCTAAAGAAAGGATTGGGCCACTTGCTGCATTTATTCTTACTATCTTTTATTTACTCATACTTTATTTACCTGCATTATCAAAAACCCCTAAAAACCGTTTGCTAAGTATTTATAGAGAATTTATGCTCCACACCATTCGCCAACACCTTCTGCTCCTCGTTGGGTTCGATACTCTTACTTATCGAAAATACTGCGATACACCCCCTATAATTGTGGGTCATCAAGACTATTTTCTAGCGCCATTGCCAGGGAGTATAGCGCTATTAGAGAGTGGAACTGGTAAAGGAAACTTCTACTGTGAGTATTGTTTATTTCTGTTAGTTGTTTTATTTCAATATGGAAAAAAGGTAGTAGATGAACCACCACCTGCTGAGAATGATACTTTAAAATACCTACAAGAATTATTGATCGTGTTATGGATAAATATTATGTTGGAGATGGAACTGTCCATCCTGGTGATCATTTGCTCTTTATACACGAATTATGCAGGTTGTTTAAGTGTGCAGGTATTACAACAGATCAAGTCAAGAAGAAATTATTCTCATTATCACTAAAAGGAAGAGCCAAGGAATGGTATAAGCTGCTGAAGAATGGTCAAGCTCTTGAATAGATGGAAATAGTGCCTCTTTTTTATTCAAAATTTTATCCTCCTAGTGAAATTCATCAAGATCGGAATCAAATATACAACTTTTGGGCTCTTGATGGAGAGAGTACAGCTCAAGCTTGGGGGAGATTGAAGTTACTAATGCTCAAATGTCCCATTCATGAGCTCCCCAACAATATTATTATCAATAACTTTTATACAAGGATTTCTCTTCATGTTAAGGATTTATTGGATGCCTCTTGTGCTGGATCATTTACACGCATGGAAGAAGAAGCTAAATGGGATCTTCTAGACTGTATTCAAGACAATGCCGAAGCATGGGAGAATGACAAAGGAAGAAAGTCAGGTATAAATTATGATTATGAATGCATTGAATCTTTTATGGGAACTGATGACTTTCAAACTATTAAGAATGCTTATGGTCTAGACTCTCAAGCTATTGCAACTTATTTTAAGGCTTTTGCTTCCTATATTGAAGTTTCTAAAAAGAAGTGGAATAAGTGTCATGAACCATATAAAGATGTTGCTAAGAGTGTTCCTGCAAGAAATACTGAAGTTTATACTGCTAATCATGTTTTACCTGAACCTTATATTGAGAAAATGCCTTTCCCGGTTAAGATAAAGGAACATTCTATGATAGCTAGTATGGTTAATGAAAGTATAAATAAAGCTGTTGAACCTGATAAACAAATGGATGATAAACCTATAATAGCAAATGTGAAAGACTTTGTCACTAAATATGTAGGAGAGGGACACACTATCCTTTGTAAGGATATCCCTAATATTGTTTCACAAAGTAGTGTTATGAGAGCTAGTGTCCCTGTGTTTTCTGTTAGGATAAGTGATCATTGCTACAATGGTTCTTATGATAGTTATATCATTAAATTTATGCATATTACTGAATGTTATTATGAGAGAGGGAAGACTGCTCTAATGTATCTCAATAATATTAAGTTTCCTCGCTTTATGCTGAAAGTCTTTATGTTGCACTTGTTTTGCCTTCCTATGCTAGCAGTCCCTGGTTTCAACAACTTGTTTGTTTACAAAATTCCCTTGCATAGGAAGTGGGTTAGACTTAAGCATGTGTATTTTTTCTTCTTGATGCTCTCTTTCACGTCAATTCATATTCTTATGTGAGCATCATTGAAATTATCATGCCATCTTAATGGCTATAAAGAAAGAGCTTTTTAGGAGACAACCCAATATATTTCTTTTGCTTTCAGTTTTTGTTTATTTGAGTCTTGGAAGTTATTATTTCGACAATAACCTCTCTTTATCCTTTTTGTTTGGTTTTTGTGTCAAGATCAACCTCTAATGAGAGAGAAGTAAGATTTGGGGAAGTTGCTGTCCCGAAATAGATTTTTGTGCTTGACAGTAAAAATTCGTGAGAGATCTCTGTATGTCGGATTGAGCTGTAATATTTTGTGCTTCTGCCCCAGGTTATTATTTAACTTTCTTTAGTTTTGCACTTTTCGATTTGAGCAACAGAAGAATTTCGAAAAAATTGTTATTTACCTGCTGGTCTGTTTTGACAGATTTTGCCACTCTTGCATTTGTTTCTTTAAATCGATTTCCTTTTTGAATTATTTTTGGGTTTTCAGAAGGAGTTGCTACAGTAGCTTATGATTTGATGGATTTCAGTTGAAATTGGACTTAAAAGGTTTATTACCTCGCTTACACTAATGTTGCTAATGAGAATTGTGTGAAGTTTTTTGTGAAAGAAATTTCCAGATTAGCGGAGAAAATGGTGTAATAAGAAAGAGAAAGGTTTCACGACTCGGGCCATATGAGTATGAAGATGAAGATATTGATGTTATTCAAGTGGTGACTCCGGAAGAATCTACTAAATGCCAAATTCAGAGACCTGCAGAGTCTGTTTTTGAATAGGTAACAGTTCTGGTAAGAAAAGTTCCGCGAAAATTCTTTCCAGTTATATTTTTTGGAGTTTTTATCCAACAAGGAAAGCTACGAAGTGAAAGAGGGACGAAAACGGAGCTAGGGTGGCTCACACCACCCCCTAGCGTGGGCCCCCTGGCCGCGCCAGCAGGTGGTGTGGCCACCTCGGACTCCGTCTCCGACCCGTTTTCCCCCAGTACCTTCCTTTTTGTTGTAAAAATTCGTAATATATAATCCCCCGTATCCCTCGAGGTTCGTATATCATTTTCTCGTCGTGTTTTCGTTTCGAGCTTTTTCTGCCAGGAACTATTCTTAAAATTTAGAAGCACAATGGTCTCTGCCAAGGATAAGGGAAAGGAGCCTATGGAGGAAGATCTCCAAGACCCCGGGCAGGAGAAGGAGATCAAGAGTGAAGATGAAGAGGAGGCAAAGAAAGGCCAGCATCCGCACACTGGCACTGCCATTGCAAGCATTGAAGTGTTGGCAAACCCTGCCAAGATCAAAAGGACTGCATAGATGTCAACTGGAGGGAAGCCTCCACGTCACTGTTTGGCTCCACGGTCACTTCCTCCACGCACCAAGAATCCTATCCATACCCTTATCCATGAGCATCAGTTCTAGAATATGCCCAAGGAGAAACTATCCTCCAATTGGGATATGTCTCGTTCTAACTATGGAGGAAAAGAAGACTTCAAGGAGGAAGAGCGGGGAAAGAATCGCAAGAGCTGGAATTCGCAACCCGACATGATCATGAGCTGCATTGAGCAAAACTTGGAGTTGATTCGTACTCTCACCTTCGAGATTGAGGACTTGGGGAAACTAATCAAAAAGCTCATCGAGAGAATATCAACACCACCGAAGGAGTAATTCGTCATCGGGTTTTGGCATCCCCTTGGTTTGTTCCAAGCTTGGGGGAGTGTCGCGGTATCACATCACTATCTTCTATCTTTTTACCTTTTTACTAGAGTCATATCATGAATAGAGAAGTTATCATGTAGGATGGTTTGCATTATGGAAGTGTCCCCCCTCTCGTTAGATATCTATGTATCCCTTGGTGTGAGTTGCCATTATGGAATATTAATGAGAAGTTCTATCATTTACTCTTTTGCATATCTTATATTAGTTTTCTATTCATGTTATATGATTGATCTTGTCGTTAGTATTGGTATCACTTTGGGATCATTGAGTTAATTTAGTTGGTTTTGGCAAACCTGGATCGGTCAGTAGCATTACTATTTTAGAGAGTTGAATGAAGAAGATAAAAGTACTCTTAAAGAAATATAATTTCATCATCTTTCTTTCTTGATTTGCTCATAAGTTTAGTATTCTCTAGTTAAGATCTTTTGTGCTTCCAAGGAAGATTGCATGTTTGTTTTTATCACTTGTATGTTTGTTTGTTTCCTTCAACTCTTATGCTTGCTACCCAGCCTTGCTAGCCAAAACCCTGTACTGAGAGGGAATGCTTCTCGTGCATCCAATCCTTAAACCAAAACCTGCCATTTGTGTCCACCATACCTACCTACTAGCACTATTGCTATTCCAAGCAAATTCATGTTTTTATCAACCTTCCAAATTAAACTTGTTATGTGAAAATTAGTGATTAAAGCTCTCGCGAACTTGATGACATACTTTACTTTCTTGCACTTAATAAACTTGAACCATTGTGTCCATCTATGTTGCGTATATGCTTGCGCTTTATAAGTTGAAGTTAGCAGAACCATGTATCATGGGGAACGCTTTCATCATTGCACTGGTACTTTGTACCTCGTTGATATCATGATTCTTTTGGTTATGGATCTCGGCGGTGTGAAATAAAAGGGAAATTGTAAGATCATGGAGTTTGTATGTGTGTTAGAGAAACGCCTGGGCCGCTAGCCTAAGCCATGCCTAATCATGGTGAAAACTTGCAGCATAACCTTAATGAGCACTCTATGAAGCATCCTCAATAAAAACCTATGCAAATAGCAAATAAAAAGATTGCGGAGATGCTCATTGTCTGCTTGCCTTGTCATTTTGATTATGGGATAGCTCCTGTATCATGTGCAAGGGGTACCCCTTTGGCGGTTCTCTATGATACATATGTATTTACAATGACAAGAGCTTACTTGTGACTGAAGTTGAGTAGCATGAGGTTCGGTACTCGTAAGTAAGGGGCATGTGATTTCAACTTATAACTTGTCAAGCATATCCTCTTAGTTGTGTCACTTTAACCTTCATCACCTAAAGATGCTTATGATAGGGGCAATGAGAGCTGAAAGCCAATAAGTACCATAATTTTTGGAAGCTCTTTATGAAACTTGAAATCCCTGCTTCCCTCTGCGAAGGGCCTATCTTTTACTTTTTAATTGAGTCAGTAAACCTATTCCCTTCTACCTCAGCAAGTATTTTGAGTTGTTGTGTTTCATTCATTCATATGATGATTTATTCAATCATGTTTCTTATGTTCCTTGTTTTGCACATTGCACTTATCTTGGTGATTACTACTTTGAAAGCTATCATTGAAAATCAGTTATGTGTGAACTCCAACAAATTGTCAACTATTCTTCGACAAAGAGCTAAGTTTGCCATTACCAATTATAATTTACTTTATGCATCTTTATTGTGTTTCCTTTACTTATTACAAGTTAAGTTATATAATAGTGAGTTGTCTTCTATTATGATTTGTGTATTGATAAATGTGATGCTTCTTGTCTGTATTCTTTTATCGACTCTTCACTCCATAAACCTAAGGTCATGTTTATTGAGCTCAGTTTTCGCTTGGGGACAAGCGAAGTCTAAGCTTGGGGGGAGTTGATACGTCCATTTTGCATCACTATTCTATATCATAATTTATTGTTATTCATTCATATATTTCATATCAAGAGATGATACTTATGTTATTTCATCTGTTTTTGCATGGTTGATGATTTTTGGAGCATGGACCGCTGCAGTCAGGATTCTGATGGAAAAGGTGTTGTTTGGAGGAAAAATTCGCGAAGATCCGAAAATCCGGGAAAATATACGGAAAATCCTATTTTTCCAGAAGACGAAGGATGCCAGAAGACGGAGTGGAGATGGGCCAGAGGGGGCCCACACCACCCCCTGGCGCAGGCAGCACTAGGCCACGCCAGCAGGTGGTGTGGCCGCCCTGGCCCACTCCAGCCTCCCCCCTCTGGCGTATATCATCCTCCTGAAACCCTAAGACTCGGGGAGCAACCACAAAAAGATTCCGCCGCCTCTGCGGGGCGGAAAACACCGAGAGATAAAGATCTCTCCAGCAGACAGATTTCAGCCGAGGAAATTCCTTCCCGGAGAGGGGAGATCGTCGCCATCAACACCACCATCAAGCTGGACTTCATCAGGATCATCATCATCATCACCACCACCATCATCACCATCAGCACCCTCATCACCATCTCCATATTGCTGTAACAATTGAGTTGAATCTTGCATTAGTTCATAGGGGAAACTTTCTCGGTGTTGATTACTCTTTGTAGTTGATGCTATTGAGTGAACCATTGAATTATTGTTTATGTTCAGATTGTTATACATCATTATTCCATCTCTGATCATGATCCATATGATGTCTTGTGAGTAGTTCGTTTTGTTCTTGAGGACATGGGAGAAGTCATGTTGTTAGTAGTGGAGTTGTGTTGAGAAAGATTCAATAGATTGTTATTTAAGTTGTGGTGTACTTCTTCTAGTGGTGTCATGTGAACGTCAACTACATGACACTTCACCTATATGGGCCTAGGGGAATGCATTGTGTATTTGGCTACTAATCGTAGGGGTTGCCGGAGTGACAGAAACCTGAACCCCGTTAGGAAACCATTGCACAATCAAGCTCGTTGGGGAACCCACAGAGGAAGGTATGATGAGCACAGCAACAAGTTTTCCCTTAGTATGAAACCAAGGTTTAATCGAACCAGTAGGAGCAAGGAAACACCCCAAAGGTGTTGCTAGCTGAACTTTGGCAGGGCGTGATGTCTACGCACTTCTATTCTTATAGTCAGTTGTTGGGCCTCCAAGTGCAGAGGTTTGTAGAACAGCAGCAAGTTTTCCCTTAAGTGGATCACCCAAGGTTTATCGAACTCAGGGAGGAAGTGGTCAAAGGTATACCCTCCCAAGCAACCCTGCAATCAAGATACAAGAAGTCTCTTGTGTCCCCAACACACCCAATACACTTGTCAGGTGTATAGGTGCACTAGTTCGGCGAAGAGAAAGTGAAATACAAGTGGTAACGGTGATAGAAAATAACTTGATGGCATGGAAAAGACTAAATACAAACTGAAATAAAGATGGAAGCAAGCAAACATGTAACAAATCTAATAGAAAACGGTGTTTCAGTGCTTAGAAACAAGGCCTAGGGATCATACTTTCACTAGTGAACACTCTCATATAAATATCTTCTCTTTATAATACTACTCTTAACTACTCTCCGGTTGGACACTCTAATCGATTGTAGGGCTATAACAGCACACCTCAAAGTAAGCCTTTCCCATCTAGAAAACCCCACACTATCACCTTGAGTACTAGATGAGTCCAACAAACACCACAATTTCATAAAGACATCCAACTCCAAATATAACTCATAACAAGTATTTGTAATCTCTAGCCTAAGTGCCACCATGGTGTGCATGCTGTCACTTTCACACACATGGGGAGAGCAGAGATCTATTAAAGCACTTGAGTAGCAAGGTAGATCTATAGATTACAAGCTCATGATCTCAATAAGATCATGCATAGAGAGAGAGATGAACACATAGCTACCGATAAAACCCTTAGCCTCGAGAGAGAACTACTCCCTCCTCATCATGGGAATCAACAATGGTGATGGAGATGGTGGTGGAGATCGATGGAGATGGCTCCGAGGCAATTCCCCGTCCCGGCAGGATGCCGGAACAGAGACTTTCTGTCCCCCGAATCTCCCCTTCGGTGGCGGCGGTGCAACGGAACTTTTCGTGGATTTCTGATTGACGATCGAGGGTTTTGGTATCAGGAGGCTCTTATAGGCGAAAGAGGCAAGGTCGGTGGCTGGCCAGGGGGGCCACACCAAGCCCTGGCGCGGCCTAGGGTTGCCACGCTAGGTGGTGTGGCCACCCTGGCCTTCTCTCGACTCTCCTTCGCTCCGTAAGTCTTCCGGAAAATAGTAACTTTGGCTTTTGTCCCGTCCAATTCGAGAATATTCATTTTCCGACTTCGAACCAAAAATAGCGTAAAAAACAGTAACTGCAATCGTGGCATCTTGTTAATAGGTTAGTCCAAGAAATCATATGAAAAGTACTCCAAAGTGTGGACAAAACACAAGAAAGTAGATAAAACCAAGCATGGAACATCAAAAATTATAGATACATTTGCAATGTATCAACATCCCCAAGCTTAACTCCTGCTCATCCTCGAGTAGGTAAGTGATAAAAAGAAAGAATAATTTTTGAGGTGACATGCACCATCATAAACTTGATCAAAGTATTTGTAAAACAATCAAAGCTGGGATCATAGTACTTCAATCATAACATGAAAGACAAAGTTCTAGCAATAAGACAAAGAAACTATGATGCAACACGAAAAGGCACAAACAAAAGATTCATGAATAACAATGCTTTGCAAGACGTTTGTTTGTTTCACATAAAGAAAACATAGCATACTAGTATTCAGCTTGTCCCTCATAGAGTAGAAAATATAAATGCATAGGACACCTTCAAAGTTCATAAGAGTGACTAGATACAAAAGTTTAAAACAAGCAATATCAAGTTATGCATCAATCAACTAGTCTTGGGACAATGCACATAGAACTAAGAATGGCCACTATGCTCTCAAAGTAGGTGCATAAAGGTAGAAGGTGGAGACTCAATATAATGGTGGAAGAAAGGCCTTCATAGAAGGAAGTAGAGATTCAAGTCTCATAAAGAGCTTACTTATAGCTTTCAGCTCTCATTGCCCCTATCATAAGCATCTTGAAGTGATTAAGGTTAAAGTGAACAAACTATGGTGTACATGCTTGACGAAGTATAAGTTAGAAATCTCATGTCCCTTGTATACGAGGGGTGCTCCTCATGCTACTCAAGTTTAGTCACCGGTAAGTTCTTGTCATTGTAAGTATATGTGTATCATAGAGAACCGCCAACGGGGTACCCCTTGCCCGATGATACGGAAGAATCCCCATATCAAAATGACAAGGCAAGCAGACAACGAGCATCTCAACAATCTTCTTATTTACCATGGGAATATGGTGCTTTTTTCTCTCTTTCCTCTTTTCATAATCTTTTTTTTTCTCGTTTTCTCTTTTTTCTCCATATAGAACTCTTTTTTATAAAAAGAATGCTTCATAGACAGCTCATTATGGTTACGCTGCAGGTTTCCACCATGTCAGCATGGATTAGACCAGCGGCCCAGGCGTTTATCTAACACATATACATAACTCCATGGACTTACAAGCTCCCCTTTCATTTCACACCGACGACATCCATATACAAAAGAGCATGATATCAACTAGGTACAAGTACGAAGTGCAATGTTGAAAGCGTTCCCCATGAAAGCATGGTTCTGCTAATTCCCAACAAGTAAGTGCAAGAATATACAACATAGACGACACAATGGTTCAAGTTTATTAAGGGCAAGAAAAGTAAAGTGTGCCATCAAGTTCGTGAGAGCTTTAATCACTAGTTTTCTCATAACAAGTTTAATTTGGAAGGTAAACAAAAGCATGAATATACTTGGAATAGCATAAGCTAGTAGGTAGTATGGTGGACTCTTTGGAATAACTTGGTTTAAGGAGTTGGATGCATGAGTGGAACTCATACTTGGTTGTGGAGGCTAGCAAAAGACTGGGAGCGACAAACTAAGAGAGCAATAATGGCCATAATGATGAAGAGCGACAAAACATCATTGATCAAAGCATAAAGTGATACTAAAAGTTGAAAACTAAAGTATCATAAAGGCTAAGGTGACTTGAGATAGTCATAACATGGTGTGAGCATGTGCCAAGTCAATCCAAATAAAGCATCAAAGGAGAATACCACTATATTATGCTTTAATATGCTAAAACAACGCATGATTCATCCAAGGCACATTAAGCAATCTCCATTGTTTATAACAAGTCATGCTACAGCAAAGAATACTAAGCATAAAGCCAAAACAATATCAAGCATGGCCTGACAAAGCATAGGCCACAGTAAAAAACAAGCTCTCTTTACCACTTAAGCATGAGCTTTCCTACTCTTTTCCAATCCAAACCAAACTATTTGCAAACCAATGTATGAAAGAGGGGGTCCAACCAATTTATTCAGAAAACTAAGAAAACCAAGCAAACTAAAAACCAAAACGAAAACAAAAAAGAAGATGCTCCAAGAAAAACACAACTGTGCATGAAACAATAAAAATGAAGCGTTTGGAAGAAACCTGGGATTTTTATTGATGAAGAAAGGGATGCCTTGGGCATCCCCAAGCTTTGACGCTTGTACTTCTTAGATATTTCTTGGGGTGACACGCATGGCATCCCCAAGATTGAGCTTTAGTCCATCCTTCATCTCATTACTCATTCCTTCCATACACCTGGAAATTTTCCTTCATACAAAACTTCACACAATCTTTATTAGCAACATTAGTGCACTTAAGATAAATAAGTCTTAAGATTCAGTTATAACACCAAATAAAGTTCCATTAGAACAGTAGCTACTGCAGCACTTCCCTCAAAAAGCTCAATTCCCCAAAAGAACTCAAAAAGGAACCCACAAGAAGCAAATGCAGGAAATGGCAGAAATCTGTCAAAACAGACCAGCAGGTAAATACGAATTTGTTCGAAGACCTTCTGTTGCTCAAATCAAAAGTGTTGAACTGAAGAAAGTTATATAACAACCTGGGTCAGAAGCACAAACAATTATAGCTCAATCCGACATACAGAGCTCTCTCACGAATTTTTACGGTGAAGCATAAAAATCTGTTTCGGGACAGCAACTTTCCCAATCATTACTTCACTCTCATTAGAGGTTACTCTTGGCACAAAAAGCAAATAAAAAGGATAAGGAGCGGTTATTACTAAAGTAATAACTTCCAAGACTCATCTAAAACTTTTGGGTTATCTCCCAATAAGTACTTTTCTTTAACTCCTTTAAGTTAGGCATGATAGTTTGAGAAGATGCTCACATAAGAAATATGAATTGAAGTAAAAGAGAGCATCAAGAAGCAAATTCAAAACACATTTAAGTCTAACCCACTTCCTATGCATAGGAATCTTGTAAAGAAACAAGTCATGAAAGCACAAAGCAATAAGCATAGGAAAGCAAAACAAGTGCAACTTCAAAATTTTCAACATAAAGAAGGGAAACTTAATATTGTTGAAACACATAAAACCATGTTTCCCTCTCTCATAATAACTTTCAGTAGCATCATGAATAAAAGTAACAATATAACTATCACAAGAAACATTCTTATCATGAGCCACATGCATAAAAGAATTAATACTCCCCACATAAACATAGTCATTCTTATTGATTGTAGTGGGAGCAAATTCAACAAAATAGCTATCATTATTATTTTCATCACCATAATCATCAAATATAGGAGGCATATTGTAATCATAATTAATTTCCTCCTCAATAGTAGGTGGACTGAAAATATCATATTCATCATTGTATTCATCATATATTGGAGGTATAGTATCATCAAAGTAAATTTTCTCCTCCATGCTTGGGGGACTAAAAATATCATGCTCATCAAAACCAACTTCCCCAAGATTAGACTTTTCCATAGCATTAGCAATAATGGTGTCCAAAGAATTCATACTAACAACATTGCTATTAACATGAAAATAAAGTTCCATAGGTTTTTTAATTTTCTCTTCAAACACTTCATGTCCTAAGTCAAGGTAAATACTATAAATCTCTCTAATTTTTTTGTTTTCCATTAAGCCTAACTAGTGAAAACAAGAAACAAAAAGACAAAATTGCAGAATCTAAAGGAAATAACTTCGAGCACTCACACCATAGGATGTGAGTACCTTTTACCTTACCTCTCCGGCAACGGCGCCAGAAAATAGGCGTTTGCCGTGGGAGGTTCTTCTTCTTTAATCCTCCGGTGTGAATACCTTTTACCTTACCTCCCCGGCAACGGCGCCAGAAAATAGCTTGATGTCTACGCACTTCTATTCTTGTAGACAGTTGTTGGGCCTCCAAGTGCAGAGGTTTGTAGAACAGCAGCAAGTTTTCCCTTAAGTGGATCACCCAAGGTTTATCGAACTCATGGAGGAAGTGGTCAAAGGTACCCCCTCTCAAGCAACCCTGCAATCAAGATACAAGAAGTCTCTTGTGTCCCCAACACACCCAATACACTAGTCAGGTGTATAGGTGCACTAGTTCGGCGAAGGGAAAGTGAAATACAAGTGGTAACGGTGATAGAAAATAACTTTATGGCGTGGAAAAGACTAAAGACAAACTGAAATAAAGATGGAAGCAAGCAAACATGTAACATATCTAATAGAAAACGGTGTTTCAGTGCTTAGAAACAAGGGCTAGGGATCATACTTTCACTAGTGAACACTCTCATATAAATATATTCTCTTTATGATACTACTCTTAACTACTCTTCGGTTGGACACTCTAATCGATGGTAGGGCTATAACAGCACACCTCAAAGTAAGCCTTTCCCATCTAGAAAACCCCACACTGTCACCTTGAGTACTAGATGAGTCCAACAAACACCACAATTTCATAAAGACATCCAACTCCAAATATAACTCATAACAAGTATTTGTAATCTCTAGCCTAAGTGCCACCATGGTGTGCACGCTGTCACTTTCACACACATGGGGAGAGCAGAGATCTATTAAAGCACTTGAGTAGCAAGGTAGATCTATAGATTACAAGCTCATGATCTCAATAAGATCATGCATAGAGAGAGAGATCAACACATAGCTACCGATAAAACCCTTAGCCTCGAGAGAGAACTACTCCCTCCTCATCATGGGAACCAGCAATGGTGATGGAGATGGTGGTGGAGATCGATGGAGATGGCTCCAGGGGCAATTCCCCGTCCCGGCAGGATGCCGAAACAGAGACTTTCTGTCCCCCGAATCTCCCCTTCGGTGGCGGCAGTGCTGCAGAACTTTTCGTGGATTTCTGATTGACGATCTAGGGTTTTGGTATCGGGAGGCTCTTATAGGCGAAAGAGGCAAGGTCGGTGGCTGGCCAGGGGCCCACACCATGCCCTGGCGCGGCCTAGGGTTGCCCGCACCTAGGGGTGGTGTGGCCACCCTGTGGCCCCTCTCTGACTCTCCTTCTGGGTCCGTAAGTCTTCCGGGAAAATAGAAACTTTGGCTTTTGTCCCGTCCAATTCCGAGAATATTCATTTTCTGACTTCCTGGAACCAAAAACAACAGAAAACAGGCAACTGGCACTGTGGCATCTTGTTAATAGGTTAGTCCAAGAAATCATATGAAAAGTACTCCAAAGTGTGGACAAAACACAAGAAAGTAGATAAAACCAAGCATGGAACATCAAAAATTATAGATACATTTGCAATGTATCAGGGCGCACTACCGGTGCCAGCAGCAACGTGGAGACCTGCACAACACAACCACCGAACTCTGTCCCCAACTTGCGATGAGGTTATCAATCTCGCCGGTTTTGCTGAAAACAAAGGATTAAACGTATCGAATGGAAGGAAGTAATAGTTTGCAGAAAGTAAACACAAAGCAGTAAACAGTTTGTAGATTGAATGTAAAAGAAAGGACCGGGGTCCATAGTTCACTAGAGGTGGATCTCCTTAAGATAGATAACATGCTGGGTGAACAAATTATAGCGGGGCAATTGACAAACATCGAGAAAGCATACAAGCATATACTAATCATCTTGACTCCTTTGAGATTCGATTGGGCATTACAACATTATACATAGACCGTCATCCAAATGCATCTATGACTAATAATCCACCTTCAGGTTATCATCCGAACCCCCTCCAGTATTAAGTTGCAAGCAACAGATTTTGCATTACAAATTGCGTGTAAAGTAAACAATACGATTGTTCTATGAACAAAGGATCGTTGTTTTCTCCCTAGTAGCAACATCACATCTAGTGCCTTAGAGATTTCTGTCACTTCCCCAGATTACCAGAGGCATGAACCCACTATCTATCATAAATACTAACTCTTGGAGTTGCTAGCATCTACTTGGACAAGATAGCTACTAACAACAGAAAGCATGCAAGATCACAAATAACAAAGACATGATAGAATCAATAATCAATATGAAATAGCATCTCAATATCCATCGGATCCCCACAAACACAACATGTAGAATTACCAATAGATGATCTTGATCATTAACGGAGCTCACAAGATCTAGACATGATAGCACAAAGAAGGAGAACCAGCCATCTAGCTACTACATGGACCCGTAGTCGAGAGATGAACTACTCACACATCACACCGGAGGCTTGCATGATGATGAAGAAGGCCTCCAGGGTGAATTCCCCTCTCCGGCAGGGTGCCAGGAAGAGCTTCAGATCCCTCCTGATCTAGGGATGGAGATGACGGTGGATATAGACTCTTTCGTGGAATTTTGATCGGGTACTTAGGGTTTCCGTATCAAAGGAAATATATAGGCGGAAGGAGAGGCCGAGGGTTCTGGGCGGCAGACCACCTGGCGTGGGCGTGCCTAGCCAAGGTGGTGGTGTGTCCAGGACCCAACCCCTCTCCGTCTCGTATTCTGGCTCCAAGTGTCCCCCGATAAAATAATGACTTTGGCTTTTGTCCCGTCCAATTCCAAGAATATTCATTTTCTGACTTCCTGAAACCAAAAATAGCAGAAAACAGGCAGCTGGCACTGTGGCTCTTGTTAATAGGTTAGTCCAAGAAATCATATGAAAAGTACTCAAAAGTGTGGACAAAACACAAGAAAGTAGATAACACCAAGCATGGAACATCAAAAATTATAGATACATTTGCAATGTATCAACATCCCCAAGCTTAACTCCTGCTAGTCCTCGAGTAGGTAATTGATAAAAAGAAAGAATAATTTTTGAGGTGACATGCACCATCATAAACTTGATCAAAGTATTTGTAAAACATTCAAAGCTGGGATCATAGTACTTCAATCATAACATGAAAGACAAAGTTCTAGCAATAAGGCAAAGAAACTATGTTGCAACATAAAAAGGCACAAACAAAAGATTCATGAATAACAATGCTTTGCAAGACGTTTGTTTGTTTCACATAAAGAAAACATAGCATAATGGTATTCAACTTGTCCCTCATAGAGTAGCAAACATAAATGCATAGGACACCTTCAAAGTTCATAAGAGTGACTAGATACAAATAGTTTAAAACAAGCAATATCAAGGTATGAATCACTCAACTAGTCTTGGGACAATGCACTTAGAACTAAGAATGGCCACTATGCTCTCAAAGTAGGTGCATAAAGATAGAATGTGAAGACTCAATATAATGGTGGAAGAAAGGCCTTCATAGAAGGAAGCAGAGATTCAAGTTTCATAAAGAGCTTCCAAAAATTATGGTACTTAATAGCTGTCAGCTCTCATTGCCCCTAACATAAAGATCTTGAAGTGATTAAGGTTAAAGTGAACAAACTATGGTGTACATGCTTGACGAAGTATAAGTTAGGAATCTCATGTCCCATAAATACGAGGGCCGCTCCTCATGCTACTCAAGTTTAGTCACCAGTAAGTTCTTGTCATCGTAAGTACATGTGTATCATAGAGAACCACCAATGGGGTACCCCTTGCCCGATGATACGGAAGAATCCCCATATCAAAATGACGAGGCAAGCAGACAACGAGCATCTCAACAATCCTCTTATTTACCATGGGAATATGGTGCTTTTTTCTCTCTTTCCTCTTTTCATAATCTCTTTTTTTTTCTCGTTTTCTCTTTTTTTCTCAATATAGAACTCTTTTTTATAAGAAGAATGCTTCATAGACAGCTCATTATGGTTACGCTGCAGGTTTCCACCATGTCAGCATGGATTAGACTAGCGCCTGTGCTTTCTCTAACACATATACATAACTCCATGGACTTACAAGCTCCCTTTCATTTCACATGCATTTACATCCATATACAAAAGAGCATGATATCAACTAGGTACAAAGTACCAGTGCAATGTTGAAAGCGTTCCCCATGACATCATGGTTTTGCTAATCCCCAACAAATAAGTGCAAGCATATACAACATAGACGACACAATGGTTCAAGTCTATTAAGGGCAAGAAAAGTAAAGTGTGCCATCAAGTTCGTGAGAGCTTTAATCACTAGCTTTCTCATAACAAGTTTAATTTGGAAGGTAAACAAAAACATGAATATACTTGGAATAGCATATGCTAATAGGTAGGTATGGTGGACTCTTTGAAATAACTTGGTTTAGGGAGTTGGATGCATGAGTGGAACTCATACTTGATTACGGAGGCTAGCAAAAGACTAGGAGCGACAAACTAAGAGAGCAATAATGGCCATAATGATGAAGAGCGACAAAACATCATTGATCAAAGCATAAAGTGATACTAAAAGTTGAAAACTAAAGTATCATAAAGGCTAAGGTGACTTGAGATAGTCATAACATGGTGTGAGCATGTGCCAAGTCAATCCAAATAAAGCATCAAAGGAGAATACCACTATATTATGCTTTAATATGCTAAAACAACGCATGATTCATCCAAGGCACATTAAGCAATCTCAATTGTTTATAACACGTCATGCTACAACAAAGAATACTAAGCATAAAGCCAAAACAATATCAAGCATGGCATGACAAAGCATAGTCCACGGTTAAAAACAAGCTCTCTTTACCACTTAAGCATGAGCTTTCCTACACTTTTCCAATCCAAACCAAACTATTTGAAAACCAATGCATGAAAGAGGGGGTCCAACCAATTTATTCAGCAAACTAAGAAAACAAAGCAAACAAAAAATAAGACGCTCCAAGAACAACACAACTGTGCATGAAATAATAAAAATGAAGCGTCTGGAAGAAACCTAGGATTTTTATTGATGAAGAGGGGGAATGCCTTGGGCATCCCCAAGCTTTGACGCTTGTACCTCTTGGATATTTCTTGGGGTGACACGCATGGCATCCCCAAGCTTGAGCTTTAGTCCATCCTTCATCTCATTACTCATTCCTTCCATACACCTGAAATTTTTCCTTCATACAAAACTTCACACAATCTTTATTAGCAACATTAGTGCACTCAAGATAATAAGTCTTTAGGTTCAGTTCCAACACCAATAAAACTTCCATTAAAACACTAGCTACTGTAGCACTTCCCTCAAAAATCTCAATTCCCCAAAAGAACTCAAAAAGGAACCAACAAGAAGCAAATTTAAATAATGGCAGAAATCTGTCAAAATAGACTAGCAGGTAAAGACGAATTTTTTCGAAGACCTTCTGTTGCTCAAATCAAAAAGTGTTGAACTAACGAAAGTTAGATAACAACCTGGGGCAGAAGCACAAAACTTCACGCCTCAAAAGGACGTACAGAGATTTTACACGAAGTTTTACGGTGAAGCACAGAAATCTGTTTCGGGACGACAACTTCCCCAATCATTACTTCTCTCTCATTAGAGGTTACTCTTGGCACAAAAAGCAAATAAAAGGATAAGGAGCGGTTATTACCGAATTAATAACTTTCAAGACTCATCTAAAACTTTTGGGTTATCTCCCAATAAGTACTTTTCTCTAATGCCTTTAAGTTAGGCATAAGAAGCAAAAAGAATCAAGTGTTCTCAAATGAAGAAGCATTAAGAGCAAATTTTGTTTTCATATGAGAGGCAAAAGAAATCTTCTCTCTCTTCTTAGGGAAGTGTTCTATACCTTTCTTGAGTGGGAGTTGATATTTAATGGTGCCTTCTTTCATATCAATAATGGCACCAACAGTTCTAAGAAAAGTCTTCCCAAAGTAATAGGACAAGAAGCATTGCATTCAACATCCAAAACATAGAAATCAACGGGGACATAGGCATTGTTAACCATAATAAGAACATCATTAATACTCCCCATGAGTTTCTTTTTAGCATTATCATCAAGTGGGACATTCAAATAACAATCTTCAAGTGGTGGTAAATCAAGCATATCATAAATCCTTCTAGGCATAATAGAAACACTACTATCAAGATCACATAAAGCTTTGAAATCAAAATCATTCACTTTCATATTAATGATGGGTTCCCAACCATCTTCTTGTTTTATAGGAATAGAAGCTTTATGTTTCATCTTTTCTTCTTTAATCTTTATGAGAGCATTAGTAATGTGTTTTGTAAAGGCCATGTTCATAGCACTAGCATTAGGACTTTTAGCAAGCTTTTGTAGGAACTTTATAACTTCAGAGATATTACAACCATCAAGATCAAAATCAAAATTATCATCTTGAGTGGTAGAACTATTACTAGCCTTAACACTAGTGGTAGTGATAGTAGAAACACTAATGTTTCTAGCAATTTCATCTTCTCTTTCCCACTTAGCATGCAATTCAGCTAATAGTCTAACATTTTCATCAATTCTTACTTGTATGGAATTAGTGGCTGCAAAGGGATTATCATTAGTTTCAGGTTTAGCAGCCATTTTATTCAAAGAAGATTGAGCTTCAGCTAGAGATGCTATATTTCTCTCAGCATTAGAGAGTTTTTCCTCAATAGTTATATTGAAATAGTTTGTTTACTAATAAAGTCTTTAAGCATAACTTCAAGTTCAGAGGGAGCACTCCTATTGTTGTCGTAGGAATTTCCATAAGCATTACCATTGTTGGGAGGATATGGCTTATAATTGTTGTTACCAAAATTATTCATATAAGCATTATTGCCAAAATTGTTATTTCTTATGAAGTTCACATCAACTGGCTCTTCTTGAGCAACCAAAGAAGCTAAAGGAACATTATTTGGATCAATATGGGCTTTCCCATTAACAAGCATAGACATAATAATATCAATCTTATCACTCAAGGAGGAGGTTTCCTCAGAATTTACCTTCTTACCTTGTGGGGCTCTCTCAGTATGCCATTCAGAGTAATTAACCATCATATTATCTAGAAGCTTTGTTGCAGCACCCAAAGTAATGGTCATAAAGGTACCTCCAGCCGCAGAATTCAATAGGTTCCTTGAAGAATAGTTCAATCCTGCATAAAAAGTTTGGATGATCATCCAAGCAGTTAGTCCATGAGTGGGACAATTCTTTACCAAAGATTTCATTCTTTCCCAAGCTTGAGCAACATGTTCATTATCAGATTGTTTAAACTTCATTATTCACTTCTCATAGATATAATCTTAGCAGGAGGATAATATTTTCCAATGAAAGCATCTTTGCATTTAGTCCAAGAATCAATACTATTCCTAGTTAAGGAATTCAACCATTCTTTAGCTTTTCCTCTCAAAGAGAAAGGAAATAATTTAAGCTTAATAATATCACCATCTATATCCCTATGCTTTTGCATCTCACAAAGTTCAACAAAGTTATTTAGATGGGCAACAACATCTTCATTACCAATACCAGAAAATTGTTCTCTCATAACAAGATTGAGTAAAGCAGGTTTTATCTCAAAGAAAGTAGCTTCAGGAACCGGTGGAGAAATAGGTGTGCTCATAAAATCATTGTTGTTGGTACTAGTGAAGTCACACAACTTAGTGTTTTCAAGAGTAGTAATTTTTTTGTGTTTTTGATAAAGAAAGCAAACCTGTAAAACTAATTTTTTTGTGTTTTTGATAAAGAAACAAGCAAACAAAACAAAAAGAAACTAAGAAAAAAAATAACAAAGTAAAGAGATTGGTTATGAGGGAATCCTCGGCAACGGCGCCAGAAAAAGTCTTGCTGGCCCAAAATATATCGAGCTTGTCGGGGAACCCCAAGAGGAAGGTATGATGAGCACAACAGCAACTTTTCCCTCAGTATGAAACCAAGGTTTAATCGAACCAGTAGGAGCAAGGAAACACCCCAAAGGTGTTGCTAGCTGCACTTTAAAAAGACTATCGTGCCAAAGAAGAACATGGAGACCGCACAATGTAACCACGTAACTCCGTCTCCCCAACTTACGATGAGGTTGTCAATCTCACTGGTTTTGCTGAAAACAAAGGATTAAACGTATCAAATGGAAGGAAGTAATAGTTTGTAGAAAGTAAACCCAAAGCAGTAAACAGTTTGTAGATTGAATGTAAAAGAAAGGACCAGGGTCCATAGTTCACTAGAGGTGGCTCTCCTTAAGATAGATAACATGCTGGGTGAACAAATTACAGTGGGGAAATTGACAAACATCAAGAAAGCATACAAGCATATACTAGTCATCTTGACTCCTTTGAGATTCGATTGGGCATTACAACATTATACATAGACCGTCATCCAACTGCATCTATGACTAATAATCCACCTTCAGGTTATCATCCGAACCCCCTCCAGTATTAAGTTGCAAGCAACAGATTATTGCATTACGAATTGCGTGTAAAGTAAACAATACGATTGTTCTATGAACAAAGGATTGTTGTTTTCTCCCTAGTAGCAACAACACATCTAGTACCTTAGAGATTTCTGTCACTTCCCCAGAGTACCAGAGGCATGAACCCACTATCTATCATAAATACTAATTCTTGGAGTTGCTAGCATCTACTTGGCCAAGATAGCTACTAACAACAGAAAGAATGCAAGATCACCAATAACAAAGACATGATATAATCAATAATCAATCTGAAATAGCATCTCAATATCCGTCGGATCCCCGCAAACACAACATGTAGAATTACAAATAGATGATCTTGATCATGAACGGAGCTCACAAGATCTAGACATGATAGCACAAAGGAGGAGAACCAGCCATCTAGGTACTACATGGACCCGTAGTCCAGAGATGAACTACTCACGAGTCACACTAGAGGCTTGCATGATGATAATGAAGGCCTCCAGGGTGAATTCCCCTCTCTAGCAGGGTGCCGGGAAGAGCTTCAGATCCCTCCCGATCTAGGGATGGAGATGACGGCGGCTACAGACACTTTCGTGGAATTTTGATCGGGTACTTAGGGTTTCCGTATCAGAGGCAATATATAGGCGGAAGGAGAGGCCGAGGGGGTGCCTGGGGCGGCCAGACCACCCCTTGGCGCGGGCCAGGCCTGGCCACGCAGCCAGGCCCCAGCCCCTCTCCGTCTCATATTCTGGCTCCAAGTGCCCCCGGTAAAATAATGACTTTGGCTTTTGTCCCGTCCAATTCCGAGAATATTCATTTTCTGACTTCCTGAAACCAAAAACAGCAGAAAACAGGCAGCTGGCACTGTGGCTCTTGTTAATAGGTTAGTACAAGAAATCATATGAAAAGTACTCCAAAGTGTAGACAAAACACAAGAAAGTAGATAAAACCAAGCATGGAACATCAAAAATTATAGATACATTTGCAATGTATCACTCCCGTCTGGCGTATATAATCCTCCCGAAACCCTAATACTCGGGGGGCGACCACAAAAATATTCCGCTGCCTCTGTGGGGCATAAAACACCAAGAGAGAAAGATCTCTCCGGTAGACAGATTTCTGCCGGGGGAATTCCTTCCCGGAGAGGGGAGATCGTCGCCATCAACACCATCATCAAGTTGGACTTCATCGGGATCATCATCATCATCACCATCATCATCACCACCAGCACCATCATCTCCATCTCCATATTTGCTATAACAATTGTGTTGAATCTTGCATAGTTCTTAGGGGAAACTTTCCCGGTGTTGATTACTCTTTGTAGTTGATGCTATTGAGTGAACCGTTGAATTATTGTTTATGTTCAGATTGTTATACATCATTATTCCATCTCTGATCATGATCCATATGATGTCTTGTGAGTAGTTCATTTTGTTCTTGAGGACATGGGAGAAGTCATGTTGTTAGTACTGGAATTGTGTTGAGAAAGATTCAATAGTTTGATATTTAAGTTGTGGTGTACTTCTTCTAGTGGTGTCATGTGAACGTCGAATACATGACACTTCACCTATATGGGTCTAGGGGAATGCATTGTTTATTTGGCTACTAATTGTAGGGGTTGCCGGAGTGACAGAAACCTGAACCCTCGTTAGGAAACCATTGCACAAGGGACGTTAGGGTCTTAGAGTTTAAAGCTGTGGTTAGGTTTCTACCTTAATTACTTTCTTGTACTTACGGATGTTTGCAAGGGGTATAATCACAAGTACGTATTAGTCCTAGGAAGGTCGGTACATTAGCACAGGTTCACCCACACAACACTTAGCAAGCTAAAGAATATTAATCAACTATATGAACCGAAAGCACTTGACGAAATTCCCATGTGTCCTCAAGAACGTTTGGTCATCTTAAGTAATACAACCGGCTTGTCCTTTGCTGCATAAAGGATTGGGCCACTTGCTGCATTTATTCTTATTGTCTTTTATTTACTTGTACTTTATTTACTTGCTTTATCAAAAAACCCTAAAAATTCGTTTGCTAAGTATTTGCAGAGAATTCCTGATCCATACCACTAGCCAACACCTTCTACTCCTTGTTGGGTTCGACATTCTTACTTATCGAAAATACTTTGATACACCCCCTATACTTGTGGGTCATCAAGACTATTTTCTGGCACCGTTGCCAGGGAGTGAAGCGCTATCGGAGAGTGGAACTGGTAAAGGAAACTTCTACTATGAGTATTGTTTACTTCTGTTAGTTGCTTTATTTTTGTTATTGATAATTCGCTGAGTTTCTTATTTGGTAAAGCTACTACCACTGCTAAGGTAGTAGACGAACCACCTCCTGCTGAGAATGATGCTTTTAAAATACCTACAAGAATTATTGATCGTGTTATGGATAACTACTATGTTGAGGATGGAACTGTCCATCCCGGTGATCATTTGCTCTTTATACACGAATTATGCGGGTTGTTCAAGTGTGCAGGTATTACTACAGATCAAGTTAAGAAGAAGTTATTCTCATTGTCACTGAAAGGAAGAGCTGAGGAATGGTATAAGCTGTTGAAGAATGGTCAAGCTCTTGAATGGGAGGAAATAGTGCCTCTCTTTTATTCAAAATTTTATCCTCCTAGTGAGATTCATAAAGATCAGAATCAAATATACAACTTTTGGCCTCTTGATGGAGAGAGTACAACTCAAGCTTGGGGGAGATTGAAGTTACTAATGCTCAAATGTCCCATTCATGAGCTCCCCAACAATATTATTATCAATAACTTTTATGCAAGGCTCCCTCTACATGATAAGGATTTATTGGATGCTTCTTGTGCTGGACCATTCACTCGCATGGAATAAGAAGCTAAATGGGATCTTCTGGACCGTATTCAAGATAATGCTGAAGCTTGGGAGAATGACAAAGGTAGAAAGTCAGGTATAAATTATGATTATGAATGCATTGAATCTTTTATGGATACTGATGACTTTCAAAATATTAAAAATACTTATGGTCTTGATTTCCAAGTTATTACAAATTTCTTTAAGGCTTTTGCTTCTTATATTGAAATCCCCAAAAGGGGATGGAGCAAGTACCATGCGCCTTATAAAGATATTGTTGACTGTGTTCCTGTTGGGAGTACTGAGTTTTACACTATTGATCACATCTTACCTGAACTTATATCGAGAAACCCTTCCCGGATAAGGTAAAGGACCATCCTTTGATAACTAGTATAATCACTAAAAGTGCAAAGAGAACTGTAAAACCTGATGAACAAATAAACATTGAACCTGTTGTAGAAATTGTGAAAGACCTTGTCACTAAAAGCATAGAAGATGGACACATAGTCTATTGTGAGGATGCTTCAAATATTGTTTCACATCCTAATAGAACTAAAAAAGCTAGTGTCCCTATGCTTTCTGTTAGAATTGGTGATCATTGCTATTATGGTTTATGTGATATTGTTGCAAGTTCCAGTGCTATTCCTTATGAGCTTTACAGAGAAATTATGCATGAAATCAGTCCCTGCGAATTGGAAGAGATTAATGTGGTTATTCACCTTGCTAATATAGAGACCATCTCTCCAATTGGTATTGTACGGGATGTGGAAGTTCTTTTTGGTAAGATTAAGTATCCTGCCAATTTTCTAGTACTTGGTTCAGCTGCTAGTAAAACTTATCCTATCATTTTTGGTAGACCTTTCTTGAGTACTTGTGGAGCTATTATAGATTGCAAAAGGGAGAAAATCTTGACTAAGTTTGGTGGGGAATCTTATGAGTTTAATTTTTCAAAATTTACTAAAGAACCTTGTGAAGAGGAAACTCATAATGAGGATTTTAGAGTTGAACAACTTGCTTCTATTTCTATTGCTCCTAACAATGCTTTGCAGCAATTTATGGAAGATCATAAAAGTGAAATATTCATGGAAGAAAGGAATGAGATTGACGAGATTCTCCGTAATCAGCCTAAGATGCTTAAGCATAACTTGCCTATAGAAGACTTGGGTACCACATTGCCACCTAAAAAGGATCCAGTCTTCGATCTAAAACCCTTACCCGATGATCTTAAATATGCTTACATTGATGATAATAAGATATATTCTGTTATTATTAGCTCTAAACTTTTAGGGAAGGAAGAAGAAAGGTTATTGGAGGTATTGAAGAAACACCGAGGGGCTATGGGCTATACCCTAGATGATTTAAAAGGGATTTCTCCTACTATATGTCAGCATTCTATCAATATAGAACTAGATGCAAATCCAGTGGTAGAGCACCAACGACGTTTAAATCCTAAGATGAAGGAAGTGGTAAGAAATGAGGTATTGAAACGCCTTGATGCTGGTATTATTTACCCTATTGTTGATAGTGAATGGGTTAGTCATGTTCATTGTGTCCCTAAAAAGGGAGGTATTACTGTTGTGCCTAATGATAATGATGAGCTTATTCCCCAAAGAATAGTAGTAGGCTATAGGATGTGTATCGATTTCTGAAAGGTTAACAAAGTTACTAAGAAAGATCATTACCCACTTCCTTTTATTGATCAAATGTTAGAAAGATTTCTAAAAAGACTCATTTTTGTTTCCTTGATGGATACTCTGGGTTTTCTCAAATTGCTGTTAAACAACAAGATCAAGAAAAAACTACCTTTACATGCCCTTACGGAACCTATGCTTATGGACGTATGCCTTTTGGTTTATGTAATGCTCCTGCTACTTTTCAAAGATGCATGTCTGCTATCTTTCATGGTTTTTGTGAGGAAATTGTGGAAGTATTCATGGATGATTTCTCTGTCTATGGAAATTATTTTGATAATTGTCTGCACAACCTTGATAAAGTTTTGCAGAGGTGTGAAGAAACTAATATTGTTCTTAATTGGGAGAAATGCCACTTCATGGTTAATGAAGGGATTGTCCTTGGGCATAAGGTTTCCGAAAGAGGCATAGAAGTGGATAGGGCTAAAGTCAAGGAAATTGAGAAAATGCCCGGCCCAAGAGACATAAAAGGTATTCGTAGTATCCTTGGTCATGCTGGTTTCTATAGAAGGTTTATTAAAGATTTATCTAAGATATCAAAACCCCTCACTAATCTTCTTCAAAAAGATGTACCCTTTGTTTTTGATGATGATTGTAAGGAATCTTTTGAAACTCTTAAGAAGGCTTTAACTACAACTCCTATCGTTCAACCACCTGATTGGAGCTTACCTTTTGAAATAATGTGTGATGCTAGTGATTTTGCTGTAGGTGCTGTCCTTGGGCAATGTATTGATAAAAAGTTGAACGTTATTCATTATGCTAGTAAGACTCTTGATGCTGCTCAAAGGAATTATGCAACTACTGAAAAAGAATTCTTAGTTGTCGTTTTTGCTTGTGATAAGTTTAGACCTTATATTGTGGACTCAAAAGTCACCATTCATACTGATCATGCTGCTATTAAGTACCTTATGACAAAGAAGGATGCTAAGCCTAGGCTTATTAGATGGGTGCTGCTTTTACAAGAGTTTGATCTACATATTATAGATAGGAAAGGTGCTGAAACCCTATAGCTGATAATTTATCTTGATTGGAAAATATCTCCTTTAACCCTATGCCTGTTAATGATAGTTTCCCAAATGAACAGTTGGCTATGGTAGGGGTAAGCTCGCGAGGGAGCCCTTGGTACGCTGATTATGCTAACTTTATTGTCTCCAAGTATTTGCTTCCAACTTTTACAGCTCAACAAAGAAGAAAGTTCTTTTATGATTTGAGGCATTATTTTTGGGATGACCCACACTTATATAAAGAAGGAGTGGATGGTATTATGCGAAGATGTGTTCCAGAATATGAACAAAAGGAGATATTGTGTAAATGTCATGGTAGTGCTTATGGAGGACATCATGCAGGAGATAGAACTGCACAAAAGGTGCTACAATCAGGTTTCTACTGGCCTACCCTTTTTAAAGACACAAGAAAATTTGTTTTATCTTGTGATGAATGTCAGCGTGTTGGTAATATTTCTAGATGCAATGAAATGCCTATGAACTACTCTCTAGCTATTGAACCCTTTTATTGCTGGGGATTTGACTTTATGGGTACTTTTCCTCCCTCGAAAGGTTATACTCATATTCTTGTTGCCGTTGATTATGTTACTAAGTGTGTAGAAGCCATTCCTGCCAAGAGTGCTACAGGGAGACTTCTCAAAAAATGCTTAAGGATGTTATCTTTCCTAGGTTTGGAGTGCCTAGGTATCTCATGACTGATGGAGGTTCTCATTTCATTCATGGTGGTTTTAGAAAGACCCTTGCTAAATATGATGTTAATCATAGAATTGCTTCAGCTTATCACCCCCAAACTAGTGGGCAAGTAGAATTTTCAAATAGAGAAATTAAATCTATCTTGCAAAATACTGTTAATAGATCTAGAAAAAACTGGGCTAAAAAGTTGAATGACGCTTTATGGGCTTATAGGACTTCCTACAAAAACCCTATGGGAATGTCTCCTTATAAAATGGTTTATGGGAAAGCTTGTCACCTACCTTTAGAATTAGAACACAAAGCTTACTGGGCAGTTAAAGAACTCAATAAAGATTGTAAGATTGCTGGTGAAAAGAGATTATTTGCCTTAAATTATTTAGATGAATGGAGGAGTGAATCATATGAGAATGCTAGGCTCTTTAAGGAAAAAGTTAAAATATGGCATGACAAGCGAATACTTAAGAGAGAATTCCATGTTGGTGGGAAGGTTCTATTGTATAGGTCTCGTCTCAGATTTTTTGCAGGGAAACTACTATCAAAATGGGAAGGACCTTTCATTATTGAAGAAGTGTACCGCTCAGGAGCAATAAAGATTTCTTCTTTAAAAGATAACACTACACAAGTAGTGAATGGGCAGCGACTTAAGCACTATATTGCTGGAGATTCTTACAATGAAGATGTTGATGCCTTTCAAGTTATAACTCCAGAAAAATTTATCAAGGACCAAATTCAGAAACCTGCAGAGTCCGTTTTCAAATAGGTAACAGTTCTGGTAAGAAACGTTTCGCGAAAATACTATCCAATTATATTTTTGCAGTTTTTAGTCAATAAGGAAAGCTACGAAGCGAAAGAGGGACGGAAACGGAGCTAGGGTGGCTCACAGCACCCTGTGGCGCGGGCCCACCCCTGGCCGCGCCACCAGGTGGTGTGGCCACTCCGGACTCCGTCTCCGACCCGTTTTCTCCCAGTACCTTCCTTTTGTTGTGAAATTTCGTAATATATAATCCCTCGGATCCCCCGAGGTTCATGTATCGTGTTCTCGTCGTGTTTTTGTTTCGATCTGTTTCTGATAGGTAGAGTCCTAGATTTGGAGCCACAATGTCTTCCTCTGGATCAGCCAAGGAAGATTCTTTAGAGGATATCATCAACCCATACATGAGAGAGTTGAAGATTCATCCCAATGAGTTGTTGCTTGAAGATGGGGAAACTGATCAAAGAGCTCATCGAAACAACACCACCACCACCGAAGGAGTAATTCGTCATCAGGTTTGGCATCCCCATGGCTTGTTCCAAGCTTGGGGCAGTGCCGCGGTATCACATCACTATCTTCTATCTTTTTACCTTTTTAGTAGAGTCATATCACGAATAGAGAAGTTATTATGTAGGATGGTTTGCATTATGGAAGTGTCCCCTCTCTCGTTAGATATGTATCCCTTGGTGTGAGTTGCCGTTATGGAATATTAATGAGAAGTTCTATCATTTACTTTTTTGCATATCTTATATTAGTTTTCAATTCGTGGTTATATGATTGATCTTGTTGTTAGTATTGGTATCACTTTGGGATCATTGAGTTAATTTAGTTGGTTTTGGCAAACCTGGCTCGTTCAATAGCAACACTATTTTTGAGAGTTGAATGAAAAGATAAAAGTACTCTAAAGAAAAAAAATCATCATCTTTCTTTCTTGATTTGCTCATAAGTTTAGTATTCTCTAGTTAAGATCTTTTGGGCTTCCAAGGAAGATTGCATGTTTGTCTTTATCGCTTCTATGTTTGTTTGTTTCCTTCAACTCTTATACTTGCTACCTAGCCTTGCTAGCAAAAAACCTATACTGAGAGGGAATTCTTCTCGTGCATCCAATCCTCAAAACCAAAACCTTTGACATTTGCGTCCACCATACCTACCTATTAGCACTATTGCTTTTTCTAAGTAAATTCTTGTTTTTATCTACCATCCAAATTAAACTTGTTATGTGAAAATTAGTGATTAAAGCTCTCACGAACTTGATGGCACACTTTACTTTCTTGCATCTAATAAACTTTAACCATTGTGGCCATCTATGTTGTGTATATGCTTGCGCTTTGTAAGTTGTGAATTAGCAGAACCATGCTGTCATGGGGAACACTTTCAACATTGCACTGGTACTTTGTACCTAGTTGATATCATGTTCTTTTGTCTATGGATGTCTTCGGTGTGAAATGAAAGGAGAGCTTGTAAGTCCATGGAGTTATGCATGTGTGTTAGAGAAATGCCTGGGCCGCTGGTCTAATCCATGCTGTCATGGTGGAAACCTGCAGCGTAACCATAATGAGCATCTATGAAGCATTCTTCTTATAAAAAAAGAGATAGAGATCGAGAAAAAGAGAAAAAGAAAAAAAGAGATATTATGAAAAGAGGAAAGAGAGAAAAAAGCGCCATATTCCCATGGTAAATAAGAAGATTGCTGAGATGCTTGTTGTCTGCTTGCCTTGTCATTTTGATATGGGGATTCTTTCGTATCATCGGGCAAGGGGTACCCTGTTGGCGGCTTTCCATGATACACATGTGCTTACGATGACAAGAACTTACCGGTGACTAAACTTGAGTATCATGAGGAGCGGCCCTCGTATTCAAGGGACATGAGATTCTCAATTTACAACTTGTGAAGCATATCCTCATATTTGATCACTTTAACCTTAATCACCTAAAGATGCCTATGATAGGGGCAATGAGAGCTGAAAGCTAATAAATATCATAATTTTTGGGAGCTCTTTATGAAACTTGCAATCCATGCTTCCCTCTGCGAAGGGCCTTTTGTTTTACTTTTTAGTTGAGTCAGTAAACCTATTCCCTTCTATCTCAACAAGTATTTTGAGTTGTTGTGTTTCATTCATTCATATGATGATTTATTCAATCATGTTCCTTATGTTCCTTGTTTTGCACATTGCTCTTATCTTGGTGATTACTACTTTGAAAGCTATCATTGAAAACCAGTTATTTGTCAACTCCAGCAAATTATCAACTATTCTTCGACCAAGAGCTAAGTTTGCCATTACCAGTTATGATTTACTTTATGTATCTTTATTGTGTTTCCTTTACTCATTGCAAGTTAAGTTATATAATAGTGAGTTGTCTTCTATTATGATCTATGTATTGATGAGTGTGATGCTTATTGTCCGTATTCTTTTTATCGATTCTTCACTCCATAAACCTGAGGTCATGTTTATTGAGTTCAGTTTCGCTTGGGGACAAGCGAAGTCTAAGCTTGGGGGGAGTTGATTCATCCATTTTGCATCACTATTCTATATCATAATTCAGTGTTATTCATTGATATATTTCATATTAAGAGGTGATACTTATGTTATTTCATCTGTTTTTGCATGGTTGATGACTTTTGGAGCATGGACCGATGTAGTCAGGATTCTGATGGAAAAGGTGCTGTTTGGAGGCAAAATTCATGAAGATCAGAAAATCCGGGAAAATATATAGAAAATCCTATTTTTCTAGAAGACGAAGGCTGCCAGAAGGAGGAGTGGAGATGGGCCACAGGGGGCCCACACCACCCCCTGGCACGAGCCACCCTAGGTCGCGCCACCAGGTGGTGTGGCCGCCCTGGTCCTCCTCTGGCTCTCCCCTCTAGCGTATATAATCCTCCCGAAAGGCTAATACTCGGGGGGCGACCACAGAAAGATTCTGCCGCCTCTGCGGGGCAGAAAACACCGAGAGAGAAAGTTCTCTCCGGCAGACAGATTTCTGCCGGGGGAATTCCTTCCCGGAGAGGGGAGATCATCGCCATCAACACCACCATCAAGCTGGACTTCATCGGGATCATGATCATCGTCATCACCACCAGCACCATCATCTCCATCTCCATATTTGCTGTAACAATTGTGTTGAATCTTGCATAGTTCTTAGGGGAAACTTTCCCGATGTTGATTACTCTTTGTAGTTGATGCTATTGAGTGAACCGTTGAATTATTGTTTATGTTCAGATTGTTATACATAATTATTCCATCTCTGGTCATGATCCATATGATGTCTTGTGAGTAGTTCGTTTTGTTCTTGAGGACATGGGAGAAGTCATGTTGTTAGTAGTGGAATTGTGTTGAGAAAGATTCAATAGCTTGATATTTACGTTGTGGTGTACTTCTTCTAGTGGTGTCATGTGAACGTCGACTACATGACACTTCACCTATATGGGCCTAGGGGAATGCATTATATATTTGGCTACTAATCGTAGGGGTTGCCGCAGTGACAGAAACCTGAATCCCCGTTAGGAAACCATTGCACAAGGGACGTAAGGGTCTTAGAGTTTAAAGCTATGGTTAGGTTCTACCTTAATTACTTTCTTGTACTTACGGATGTTTGCAAGGGGTATAATCACAAGTATGTATTAGTCTTAGGAAGGTCAGTACATTAGCACAGGTTCACCCACACAACACTTAGCAAGCTAAAGAAGATTAATCAACTATATGAAGCGAAAGTACTTGACAGAATTCCCATGTGTACTCAAGAACGTTTGGTCATCTTAAGTAATACAACCGGCTTGTCCTTTGCTGCATAAAGGATTGGGCCACTTGCTGCATTTATTCTTATTGTCTTTTATTTACTCGTACTTTATTTACTTGCTTTATCAAAACCCCCTAAAATTCTGTTTGCTAAGTATTTGCAGAGAATTCCTGATCCATACCACTAGCCAGCACCTTCTGCTCCTCGTTGGGTTCGACACTCTTACTTCTCGAAAATACTGCGATACACCCCCTATACTTGTGGGTCATTAGTGGGCAACATGATGATCCAAAATGGACGCCCCTCGAATTGGGTGCAGAAGGCCATCACTCGCCAAGTCAACTTGGCGACAAACTCACCACCATCCACCACTGAGTACCTCAATGGAAGCGACTCCTGCATCACCTTCGATAAGCGCGATCACCCGCATCAAGTACCCCGCCCAGGCCATTGTCCCCTCATACTCGAGGCACATATTGGAGGCTTCGACATGAGTCATGTCTTCATGGATGGTGGAAGTGGCATCAACCTTATGTTCGCGAGTACCTTGTGAGCAATGAGGATCCCTCTGACCTTCCTAGAGGCCTCGGACACGACATTCCACGACATCGTCCCAGGCGAAGGCATATATCCCCTTGGCAAAATCAACCTCGATGTCATCTTCGGCACACCGAAAAACTTTCGATGAACGATCGACCAAGTCGCTAACCGGCCCTCACGCAGACAGGCATCCTCGGACGTGTCGCATTCGCCAGGTTCATGGTAGTGCTGCACTACGCCTATCTGCAGACGAAAATGCCAGGCCCCAACAACGTCATCACAATCAACGGGAGCTTCGAGAGGTCCGACAGTTGCGACAGGGAATTCAACAGAGTTTCCCAGTCCTTCGGCATGCAGGAAGAACTCGCAAGATTGAAGGAGTCGATAGACAACAATCTGCCTCCCCTGAGCCGGCCAAGTTCACCCGACCTATCCTTTGACTCGTCAGTGCACACGAAGAAAGTTCAGGTCCACCCATTGGACCCAGCCAAGACAGCCCTCATCGCCAACAACTTGAGTCTGGCATAGGAACTCGCGCTCGTTGAATTCCTCCATGAGAACTAGGAAAACTTCGCCTGGTGTCCAGCGGACATGCCAGGAGTTCCCAGGGAATTCGCCGAGCACGCACTCAATGTTAACCCTGAAGCAAGGCCAGTCAAACAAACAATTCGGTGACTGCCTGAGCCAAGAGCAAAAGTGGTCAGAATGGAGATCAACAGACTCCTCGACGCCAAATTCATATGCGAGATCAAGGAAAGCACTTGGCTCGCCAACATCGTGCTAGTAACAAAAAAGGACACGGATTTCCTGCGGATGTGCGTGGATTTTACCTCTCTGAATAAGCACCGCCAAAAGGATCACTTCCCGCTGCCGCGAATCGACCAGATCATCGACTCCACCGCGGGATGTGAGCCCCTCTACTTCCTCGACGCCTACTCAGGCTACAATCAGATTCGAATGAAGGAGGAAGATCAAGAGAAAACGGCGTTCACAACGCCTTTTGGTGTGTTCTGCTACAACACAATGCCCTTCGGGCTAAAAAACGCAGGAGCAACCTATCAGCGGTTCATGCAGGCTTGCCTCAAGAACCAACTTGGTCGCAACATCCAAGTCTATGTTGATGACATCGTAATCAAGACCAAAGAGGAAGCTTCGCTAATCAATGATTTACGCGAAACCTTCGCCAACCTCGACCACTATCGGATCAAGCTCAATCCAGACAAATGCACCTTCGGTGTACCATCTGGGCAACTACTCGGATATCTCATCTCCACGAGAGGGATCAAGGCGAACCTGAACAAAATAAAATCCATACTGGCCATGGAGAAGCCGAAGAACATAAGAGGTGTCCAGCAGCTGGCTGGGCGAATTGCGGCGCTCAGTCGATTCATCAGTCGAATGGGCGAAAAGGCACTGCCCTTCTACCAACTTCTCCGCAAAGCTGACAAGTTCGAGTGGACCAATGAGGCACAGGAAGCATTCGAAGATCTCAAGCGTCTACTGTCCACCTCACCAGTACTTGTGACCCCACGCGAAAGGGAACCACTGTTGCTGTACATCTCCGCCACCAACCAGGTGGTCAGCACGGTGCTCGTAGTGGAACGAGCTGAGGAAAACAAGGTCCACGGGGTACAACACCAGTCTACTACCTCAGCGAGGTACTCACGCCAACAAAGCAGCGGTACCCGCACTACGAGAAGTTGGCATATGGCGTCTTCATGACAGCCAGGCGACTGCGCCACTACTTTCAGGAGCACCCAATCGTGGTGGTCAACGACGCCCCGCTTGGACATATCCTCAACAACCCCGACGCCACCTGACGAGTCGCGCTTTGGGGAATTGAGCTGTCTCCACGAGACATTACATATGAAAATCGCAACGCGATCAAGTCACAAGTTCTCCCTGACTTCCTCGTGCACTGGATGGAGAATCAGCTCCCTAAAAAACCAGATATGTCTTACCTCTGTACAATGCACTTCGACGGATCCAAACGAAAGGATGGAGCTGGCGCAGGTGTCATACTGACATCGCCCCAGGGAGACAAGCTGAAATATATTCTGCTAATGCAGTTCACCGCCTCTAACAATGGAGCTGAATACGAGGCCCTGTTACATGTGATGAGGATGGCAAAAGCCTGCGGCGCCAAAAGGCTCATAATCTACGGCGACTCCAAACTGGTCATCAACCAGACAATGCACGAGTGCGACGCACTGAACGATAATATGATCGCCTACCGCGACCTCTACGACACACTCGAAGGGGACTTCGACGGCTGTGAGCTGCGGCACGTAGGCCACGAGAGCAGAAGAGGCAGACGCACTCGCCAACATTGGCTCCACCTGCGCCCCCATACCACCTGGGGTATTTATTGAGTGTATCTGCGAACGCTCCATCAAGCCGAAGGCCACAGAGAAGAAAACAAGCGCAACAACGGACTTGGGGGATGCGCCGCCCAATGAGCCAATGGCACTCGACGACCTGGAGCTTGACACAGGACTCGAAGGACCGATGAGTGTCATGATGATCGAGCCATCTTGGACTCAACCGTACATCACATACCTTCTCAGCAAGAGGTTACCGGACAATCCGACTGACGCACGACACATTGCACGGCGATCCAAGGAATTCACTGTTATCAACGGCGAACTATACAAGCGCAACATCATAGGAGTACTCCAACGATGCGTCTCCAATGCTGATGGAAGAGCTGTTCTCCTCGACATCCATGAGGGGACTTGCGGGCACCACGCCGGCAGTCGCGCCCTTGTCGCCAAAGCTCTACGAGCTGGATTCTACTGGCCTAGGGCCATGCGTGACGCCAAGGACATCGTCCAAAAATGCAACGCTTGCCAGCGATTCGCGGACAAACCACATGCACCTGGCGCGGAGCTTCGGCCAATTCCATTGGCCTAGCCCTTCGCGCAATGGGGACTCGACATGGTCGGCAAGCTCCCAAAGTCCTCGCGAGGAGGCTACGTCTATCTCTTGGTCGCAGTCGACAAATTCACCAAGTGGATAGAGGCCATGCTGGTGACTAACCAGTCAGGAGCCAGCGCAGTCAAGTTCTTCTAGTCCATTGTCTATCGCTTCGGAGTGCCGCACAACATTATAATGGACAATGGAACAAACTTCACCTCTAAGGAGTTCCAGAGCTTCTGCGAGGACCTGGGAATCAATGTAAGCTATGCTTCCGTAGCTCATCCACAGACCAACGGTCAAGTCGAAAAATCCAATGGGCTCGTCTGCGGCAGAATCAAGAAGCGGCTCCTCCAGCCACTCGAGAAAGTCGCAGGATGCTGGCCAGACGAGCTGTAATCCGTACTCTGAAGCCTACGCACAACTCCAAACAGTGCAACGGGGTACACCCCGTTCTTCATGGTGCATGGCACATAAGCGGTACTACCCGCAGAGGTACGGTACAAGGCACCGCGAGTGGTCTCTTACAGCGAGCAGGAGTCCACAATTGCACTCGAAGACTCCGTCGACCTCCTTGATGAGGCACGGGAAATCGCAGCAGAAATATCGACGATCTACCAGCAGAACCTGCGCAACTACCACAACAGAAGGCTACGCCCCAGGTCCTTCATCGAAGGAGACCTGGTCCTGTGACTAAAACAACAAGGGCATCTCAAGCTCGAGTCCCCTTGGGAGGGACCGTACGTGATTACAGAAGTAATCCCAGGTGGCGCCTATCGCCTTAAAGATTTCGAGACAGGAGTCGCGTACTCCAACCCTTGGAACGTCGCGCAGCTGCGGCGCTTCTACCCTTAGTCGTCTTTTATTCCTTACATTGCAAATAAGGCTATTCAGCCAAGGCTACTTAGCCACACATTGTACCTCGTACTATCCTACGAATAAATAAAGCTAAGTGCCCCAAACTCTGCGTTCTTTTATTTAATTTTTGCAATTTATCCACTCGGGGGCCGCGCCACCCTATACATCTGTTTTACGAACAAACGTGATATCCTGAGTAGCTGACGTACTAATCGAACCCTTGACAAACACCAACCCAGTTGCAACGCACCTGACAGGTTGGCAAGGTGCTGAGATAAACACAAGTCAGGCTAACGAAAAAGAATCGCATAGTGCAACGCACTCGCAAAACATACGAGCTAACAAGCTCTTTATATACATCAATGTCAATCAATTATACACAACATATATATTTATATATGAACTTTACAACACTAGTACAACTATGTGCAGGGTACAAACTAAACTACTGTTGCAACAAAAGAATGTTTGTCTGCTCCTTGAAGAAGTCGACAATTTCCTCCGCTGGGCGATCCACCGCCTGGTAATGAGGAACCATGTTCCAGGTCGAACCTGCTGGCAGCACTGGCGGTCCAGCAGCAACCGCTGCAACATCCACATCAGGCATGTGTAGTCGTACCAGCGATAGAGCAGCCTTGGCACCAGCCACTAACTGTTGCCGTACATACTCGCAGACTCCACTCAAGTCTTCAAATTTCGCAAGAAGGGCCAGCAGGCTCGATAGAACAACGCCCAGCGGAAACATCGTCTGATAGGTATTCCTTAAGCACAATTGCAATTTCTTCAGGAAATGAAGCACTCGCGAGGCACGATCCTGCAGGGTCGCTAGTGCGATTGCGCGATCATGATCCACCCAGAAGTACCCACTCGCCTAAAGCTGCTCTTGGGTCAGGTCATTCATGCGAATGGCAATCTTGTCCTTCTCATATTGCGGATGGCATGCACTGACAACTATACCAAGCAAAGGCAAAAATATGAAGACAACGAACTACCGCGAGTGGCTCCAAGAAAAGATAAGGAGGCAGAAAGCTAACAATTGAATTGGTCGCCCAGCTGCGTCACCTCCCCTAGTAGATATTGCTCTCGGGCAGTGGCCTTCTCTACCCTCGACTTCCATACATCCGTGTTACCACGGAGCACAGGCAGTTCACACTCCAGCTGCTTAACGTGGTCACGTAGTCGCGAAAGCAGAGACAGCTCATCCACCCTTGAGCGCGACTACGCTAAGGTATCATCAGTAGATGGCAGATTCCGAGGTTCACTCGAAGGACCACTCGATGTGCCCTATCACAAGCCAAGCAAGAGATAATAAGAAGACCAAGCAATACATGGACAAAAACTCGAGTGCGTTCAAGCATAATAAAGTATCAACAGATACACTCGCAAACGGCATGTTCTAGACAAAAGGGATAGGCTATTAACTATTACAAATATGACTACTGAGGAGAAACTGGCTTCTTTGACTTGGACTTTGGTTTCGGGGGCCTCATCGAGTCTGTGGCAGTATCAAACGCCACAGACTTACCACCGGCCCCTGACGCCGCAGCCTTTGCCGCCTTCTTGGCTCGCTGTAGCTCCTCAGAGTACTTCGCGACTGTGTTGATGAGCTGCGGCCCGTACTTGCCACAGGCAGTTGCAAAAGGAGCAAAAACTACCTGTTGACCATCCGCGCCAATAGGCATTGCTTTGGAGACCGCAGCAGGATCCATCTCGACTCCATGGGCTTGAACCATCGCGAGTGACATAGAAGCGCCAGCCGCACGAAGCGAGTTCTTGAAGCCTGCAGGAATGCCTCCAGCAAGGGACTCCACCATGTCATCTACATTCTCGATCAACTCAGCTTTGGGCGCCAGCTCCTCACGGAGGCGACTGAGTACACCCTTGGCCTTGGTCAGCGTCCCCTGGATGGAAGCACTGCGATCTTCGACTGCCGCGATGGCGCCTGCCAAGGCATCATCACGACGGAGCGCCTGGGCATCGAAGCTCAGACCGCCGGCATCTACACAGAGAAAAGTGTTGGCAAAAAAGTTCAGCACAGTAACAAAGTCGAAAGAAAGGACACGACGAAAATCCAGATGAAGAATACCTGAAAGAGCCTTGGTAATCGAGAAGAGCTGTCCTTCGAACAACTTCTCTCTAGCAACGATGGAGGCGTGCAAATCTTCTTCGCGTTTCCGCGATTCATCAAGCGCAGGGACTACCTCATCGCGACCCTTCACCGCCGTGGCGAGCGTCTTTTCGAGGGAAGCGGCGTCGCGAAGGAGCACATTATGCTCAGCTGCAAAACAAACAAAGACAGACCGTCAGTCAAGTATATCACAAGGATGAAGAAGAAGAAATAAAAAGCACTAACTTTCAACCACGCGATGGCGGTTGTCCAGCATTGCATGCTGGCGACCCATGGCAAGCACTTGCTCTGCCAGGTGAGCAGCTTCCTTCACAATAAGCTACGACAGGAGAAACAACAAAGGATCAGCAGATGGTACGGATGATAAATTCGATTGAAAGAAAAAGCAATATCACACATACGTGATCCTCTAGTGACTCCGAAGTCGATTGACGCGTAGTCGTCCGAACAACCATCTGGTGCTCCACATCGCGTGGAGAACTTGATGAATTGTGCCCGGAGTGGGCCGCCAATGGAGGGGAAGGAGTCCACTCAGCCACTTCCTTGGCTTTGGAGTCCGTGACTCCAGATTCTTTAAAAAATTGGACACCGCCAGAAGATGACGATGCCGGTTGACTGCGGAACAAAACCAACATAAGGAAAATGCAACTCCAAAGAAGAACCAAAGAAAAGAATTGTATACTTACCAATCAAACTTGTCAAAATCGAAGGTTTGGCCCTCCAACTCTGACGACGACTCCTTCGGCAGCCGCATCTTCTTGCGGGAAGATGGCGCCACAGCACTCACAGGAACGGCAGGTATCGGCGACTCTGCACCAATAGCTGGGCCTTTCAGAGTCGAAGGAGACGATGCATCCGAATCTTTGCTGCGTGAACGCTTGCGAGCATCCGGACCGCTGGACTTGGGGGCTTCCTTCTCCTCTTCAAATGGGATGGTCGACTCCGACTCGTGCTCCTCATCTACCTCGCGAGGAATAACCCCCTCAGGAAGAGGGGGCATACTGGGAGAAACCTTCCAATCCTGCATACATAAAACAAGTCAGCACAAGTCAAGAAAAAAGAAGCACTCAACAAACAAAGCTACTTTGTAGCACAATCGTACCTCAGGATGAGGATTAGCAGCATCGAATGGAGGTACGACTGGTTCACTAGGGAGCACATCCTTGGCGGTGTACTTGGTGAGCACTCGCACCCTCTTATCTACTTCACTCGCGGAAATGCCATCGGCAGATATGCGAGTGGCATCGTCTGCGCCAGCCCACTGGAACATAGGGTGGACTCTGGCCTGCAGGGGCTGGACGACCACGTGCGAATGAGGGCGCAACCTCCCTCTTCTTTACCCATGCGACTCTCGAGGTTGCAAACGCGCTCGTACAACACATCTGTCTCCTCAGACTCGCCGGGCAGCACCACGTTCTTCCAAGAACGCCTCCTCCTGCACAACACCGCGGCATCGAAAGGCGCGAGTCCGAAGTGGTCTCCGTCGGCCTTCTGGTCGCGGATGTAGAACCACTTGTCCCTCCACCCTTGAATGGACGCCATGAGCTTGATGTCAAAGTAAGTGACGGAGGAGTCGACATGGATACCGCAGCCTCCTACATCGTAGACTACGGAGCCAGACGCTGACTGGCACTTCATCTTGAAGAGACCAAAGTGTGGCTCGATTCCGAGCCAGCACTCGCAAAGCGTAATGTAGTAGGCAATATGGAGGATAGAGTTGGGGGACAGCTGGTGCAGCTGGAGCCCATAGAAACAAAGGAGGCCCCTGAAGAAAGGATGCAGGGACAGAGAAAGACCGCGGATGATGAACGCTAGGAACATCACCCGGAAACCAGCAGGAGGACAAGGGGTTACCTCACCACCTAGGACTCGCGAGTCACCGACTGCGGGAGATAGAACTCCGTCTTGGCGCAGGAGACGGAGCTCGGACGACTTGATGATGGACGCGCGCCACGCGCCACGCGCCATTAGTCACGCGAGTGCTCGAGCCCTTCTTCTTCCTGGCAACAGCGGCGCTGGTGCCTGCAGCGGCGGAGCCGCCCTTCTTCTTGGCAGCGACAGCGGTGGCAGCGGACTCAGCGGCAGCACCTCCCTTCTTCTTCCCCATCTTGAGGTGGCGATGAGAGCGAAGAAAATAACTCAGGAAAACCCGGAGTTGGTCTAGCGCCGTGAACGAAACAAACTCTCGGAGGCAGAGAGCAGCATCAATGGAGATGGAGGCACAAAGTAGAGAGGGAGCAGATGAGAATTTACCGCAGCTGCGCTACTACTTAACCCCCTGGAAGATGTAATCCAACGACCAGCAGAAACCCTATCAGACGCATGGCGCACATCGCGATCGACACGTGGAGGACCTGAAGCACGAACCGTCCCCCAATACCCCTATTACGTGTGGAAATCGAGGAGGCGCAGCTAAAACAAAGATTACGCACGCCCGGTCAAGTCAGGGTCAGAAAATGGGACCCATCGCTCATCACGTCCCGTCAAACCCGCTCATGCGGGCAACTGAGATCATCACATCGTCAACACTAATGTCATCAAAGGTTGAGCAGTAGAAGACTTCGACTAGTTTAGTCCTTGCTCGAGTCTTCGACTCCACCAAGCACTCGGGGGCTACTCCCATAGGGAGCGCTGGTCGCGCATCCTACGATTTTTCTTTTTGCAGGAATATGGACATTTAAAGCATACCCAACCACTTGAATCCACGATTCGACTATGGACATGGGTTACTCCTATAGAGAGCGCTGGAAATAAATTTGACTGAAACAAGCAAACAAAAGATGACATCAGTCGTAAAAGTTCTTTAGTCCCTGCCTGAGTCTTCGACTCAACCAGGCACTCGGAGGCTACTCCCATAGGGAGCGCTGGTCGCGCACCCTATGATTATTTGTACATTGTACTGTGTGTCGATAACATCCACACTCGAAATCTATGGCGACATCGCCTCATATTTTTCCCTATAAAGAGATTGCGTCTCCTAGGTCACCCGAATCATCTCCGCGATGACAAAATTTCGGATGCCGCGCTTGCAGCATGAAGATAAGACCTGAATAAGGCCTGACAACGCATTTACTACGCACTACCAGAAATTTATCCATGCCTACAGGTGCGATGAACATGCCTTGACGAACGCGTCGAGTGCTCACAACCGTATACTGGAATTCGACTCCTGTAAGACATCCGCGGCTTGAGTCGATTTACACCAGCACTTTTCCGAATTCGAGTCCGGGGACTCGAGTTCGAGTAGATTGCGTTGTTTTACCCTAAGATAGTTAACTGATACCGATACATTGGTTAAATCAGGCACACACATCAACAATCCCTATGACACAAACAGAGCACTCGAAAAATACTCAGTCATGCACTCGAAAGGCTTCATAAAGTCCCCAGTCAAATCTACGATTCCACTGGACACTTGGGGGGCTACTGACATGGGTATACCCTGCTGGTACTCGAGATTGGTATATACGGTCCAGATACGGTGGAAGCCCATGGCGTTGCCACGACCCAATGAAGATTTCGAGTGGCCTACGGACTCTCAATAACTTGCGAGACAAGAAGAAATCTAAAGATAGAAAGTTTGAAGGGCAAACCCTAATCTGTAACCGACTCGACCTGCTACCTAAGACCTGGCCTATCTATATAAAGGCCAGGAGGGGGCGGCGAGGAGGACACACGCAACCCTAGTTTCCACAACCCTCGCAAGATTGCATCTGCGCACCATTTTAATCTTCGATTCCTTCGTTAATTCCACGAGCAGACAAGCAGGAGCAGGGACCTCTACAAGGCCTGAACCTGGGTAAACCTTGCGTCCCTGTGTGCTTGTTTGCTAGCCGATTGATGTTTCCACCGCTCCCTCCTTCTTCAAAACCCAAGTCCATAACAATGGGCATTGATGAATTAAACCCTCGTCAAGTAGATTCTAGTATTAGGAGTAATTTCTAGTATTTTTGCATGTTTTTTCAATGTTCTATGCAATATATTTTCCCTAATTTCTAGATCTTTATTCTGTCATATTGGTTGCAAAATCTGTTTGCGCGCGCTCTAATTTAGCGCGTCTGTTGGAGGGTTCGGGCTATAAATTTAGAGCGCTTGTTTTCGCGTCTCTGCCGGAGGAGATTCACGCATGGCGCGCGAAACTCAGTTGGCGCGTGCTGCCTACGTGTTTTACAACGCCAAATTGTTAGAGTTGCTCTGATGTCCTCCATGTCTCTCTTGCCAACATCACCTTTCTCGTGAAAACTTGAATTGTTAGATTACTTTTTTCGAATTAATGGATGTTTATATATTCAAGGTTAACGCATCAAGGAAATTTTATTAATTTGTTTGCACCAGTTAGGAATTCCTAAATGTGTACTGATTGCACGAAGGCTTCTTGATTCCCTAACTAGAAATTATGTTCTTTCGAGGTGAAAAATACACTAGGAAGACTGCTACATTTTGATCCATGGGACAATTCTTTACAAGGTAAAATCATCGCTCCTGGCATTTTATTTTTAATTCATCTTTATTTCTGCTCCGACATCCTAGGTTTAGCAACAGAATTACAAAATGGCCAAAAGGAAGTTAGGTTTACTATTTTGTGATTGAGCAATACTGTTGTCACCGAGTATTAAAGAACGGAACACTCACTATGTTAAATAGACATTGAGCAATACGGTTCTAATCTAGCAAGGGAAATAACTGAACAAACAACATGCTTTATTCAACTGACGAGTACAATCCTATGCATAAGAATCAACATTGGGAAAACTGCATGTACTAAAAGATAAAAAACTGAATCTAGAAAAGTACCGAACTCGCAACAAATATCAGAAGCAATATACCAAAAGATTATATGCCATTTTAATACAAATTACTACTATTGGTGATATTAGAAGTTAGTTAATTAGTCAGGTGGCAATTTTAAAAGAACAGTACTTGCACATGATTTCAGGACTACTTTCACTGTACAAAGAAAAGTATAACTAATTAGTTATAGTCTTCTTCTCTAAAAAGAGGCAGTAGCTTTGAATTTTCATAGGATAAAAGTCAATTAGTCGTTTTGAACATTCAAGAATCTAGAATTTACCCGATTCGATGATTCGACATTTGATATGTATAACCATCAATATCTAACAATATATTAGTTTTCATCAATTCCTGAAAATCTATTTTCTAATGGACGGGTGCGGCAACACGCGCCTACATGATCTAGTTTATCGTGAAGACCCATGTGCATCATGCTCACGGTGTTCATTTGGAAGGAATAACGTCCTACAAGTGTAAACTAGACAACTTTTGTTTCCAAAGCAACATGCTGATATTATATTTATTTTTGTAGCTACACAAGCCCACATTATTAGATTACACACCATTATTAGATCTAACATGTATGAGTCATTCCTCCCTCTTTCCACGTGCACCCCTTCATTGCAAACAAAAAACCCGATGCATCTCCCAACAGAAAGGAAATGAAGTTTCATCTCGAATAAAAAACAGAAAGCTACAATTTTTTTATTTAGAAAAGAAAGAAGAAATCGTTAAATTTTTAAAATAAGAGACACAATGAATCTCATTTTGGAGGAAGAAGACTCCAAGTTTATCATGAAGACACCATGTGTAACACGCTAATGATCGTTCATTTACGAGGTATAATGGGATATAATGTTCCTAAATGTATCGACAAATCTTTTTATTCCTAAGAAACATATTGTTATGGTTTTAATTTCTATTGTTTCCAAAGAAGCATGTCATTATGTTTTTTTGCTTTTCACACCAACACACGACACATTATTAGATATTAAAAACCATTATTAGATCTAACTGTCTGAGTCACTGATCTCACCTTTCCACGTACACCCCTTCTCGCAAATAAAAAACCTAATCCATCTCCACATGTAATGGGGAGGAAGTTTTGTCGTAGAAAGGAAAAACATAAAGTTGTGCTTAAATTTCAATTTAGAAAGGAAACAAGCAACTATAAAAGTTTGGACACAAGAGACACGATGAAAGCTCATTTTAGAGGCAAAACAATACTCCAAGTTAATCGGGAGGACCCCATGTGCATCATGCTCACAACATTCATTTGTAAGGTATAACGTCCTGGAATGTGTAGGCTACACATCTTTTGTTTTTGAAAGCAACATGTTGAGACAGTAATATTAGATATTACACACCATTATTAGATCTAACATGTCCGAATCATTCAATCCACCTTTTCACATGCACCTCTTCCCCCAGACAGAAACCTGACCCATCTCCCCACCGAAATGAAGTATTATCTCGCGTTGTAAGGAAAAACAGAAAGTTGTGGATTAATTTTAATTTCTATTTATAAAGGAAAGAAGAAATTCAGATTTTTTGGAAATAAGAGACGCAATGAATGCTCGTTTTGGAGGAAAAACTCCAAGCTTGTAGGGATGACCCCACACGCAAATGACACTCGCGACGGTCATTTGCAAGGTCTCAGAATGTCTCTACACATCTGTTGTTTTTGAAGCAACATGTTGACACGATCTTCATTTTTGTGGCAGCCCATGCATTTTTTTAGCTATGGTAATAAGAATAAGAAGTCATTTTTCCGAGGAAGACTTAAGTTTTTAGTGAAACTTGGAAGTTATATGTCAAGGTCCTTTGTTCTTTTAGTGGGTGGATGTGCCATCTCGGAATATCTCTACACATCTTTTGCTTCCAAAATAACATGTTGTTTGTCCAAAGAGTCGATCATTCACTTACAAGGTATAATGGGTTATAATGTTCCAGAATGTATCGACACATCTTTTGATTCCAAAGAAACATACCGTTATGTTTTTTGTAGCATCACGCCTGTATGATTAAATATTACACACCATTACAAGATCAAACTTGTCTGAGTCATTCATTCCACTTTTTCACGTGCACCCATTCCGCAAACAATAACCTTGATCCATCTCCCCACGAAAAAGAAAGCAAGTTTTATCTAGGATTCAATGAAAAACAAGAAAGCTGTGATTTAATTTCTATTTGGAAAGAAAATGAGGAATCAGAAAATTTGGAAACAAGAGACACGAATAAAGATCATTTTGCAGGAAAACTCCAAGTTTGTCATGTAGATCCCATGTGTATCACGCTCAGGACATTCGATTTGCAAGGTATACCGTCCTGTAATATCTTTGCAGATCTTTTGTTTCAAAGGAAACACGCTGTTATGTTTTTTTATTTTCATAGCAACACACATGTGTTATAGATACTACAAACCATTATTAGATCTAAATGTGTGATACATTTATCTACATGCACCCCTTCTGGCAAACAAAAATCTTGACCCATCTCCAAATATAATGAAAAGGAAGTTTTATCGCAGATTGGAAGGAAAAAACAGAAAGTTATGTTTTAGTTTCCCTTTAGAAAGGAAACAAGAAACTAGAAAAGTTTGAACGCAAGGGACACGATGAAAGCTCATTTTTGGAGGGAAAGAAATACCCCAAATTAATTAGGAGGACCCCAAGTGCATCACACTCACGACGTTTGTTTGTAAGGTATAATGTTCTGGAACGTGTATACTACACATATTTTTTTTCCAAAGCAACATGCTGATATAGTATTATTAGATATTACACATCATTTTAGATCTAATATGTCGAATCATTTATCCAACCTTTCCCCATGCACCCCTTCTCGCAAACAAAAACCTGATACATCTCCCCATGTAATGAGAAGGAATTTTTTTCGCTAATCGCAAGGAGAAAGAGAAAGTTGTTTTTTAGTTTCCATTTGGAAAGGAAACAAGCAAGTAGAAAAGATTAGACACAAGAGACACTTGAAAGCTCATTTTAGAGGCATAAAAAATACTCCAAGTTAATCGGGAGGACCCCATGTGCATCACTCTCACAACGTTCATTTGTAAGGTATAAAATCCTGAAAAGTGTAGGCTACACATCTTTTGTTTCGAAAGCAACATGTTGATATAGTATTATTAGATACTAGACTCCTATTTTCGCCGCCGAGGCACATCTGTAAATCATTTTGTCTAATGAAGCAATCGCGTAGATAATGCCTACGTCATATCGAGAGTAGATTTAGAATCGTAACGTGTCTGGTTATAGGTTTGGTGAACAATACGATTCGGGAGATAACAAACGGCTTAACAGGACGTAGATCTAACATCAACGATAGAGTTTGTGCAAAAAAAAGATAAAAATACATACATAGTCTATTACATGGTCTGAAAGAACATAAACTCTTACACGACTAAATATCGAATCCTCATCACATATATTTGTAGGTCTAGCGTTGCACCTGTGAGCACGCAAATCCCGAGCACAAAACTTGGATGATAGGCGGTATTTCTAGACGGGCGGACATATAAGACCAGTGATGTAGCCGTGAGGACCCACATACGTAGGACGCAAGTGTCCCGGACGCAGGCACGTGGGTCCTCTGCTCCTCGCACGGGAAAACGGCTCTAACATAAGATAATGTTTAGCCGAAAGAGATTCTGTGAATCACACGCGTCCCCGATAAGAGTTAAGCAACGCGACGATGATTTTCAGACGCAGTTGTCACCAGCACTCTTGCATTTAAGAAAAGTCAAGCACAGTATCCTTCATAGAAAAAATAAGCGCACATTGGTGAACGACAACACACTTCCCACAGAGAGTCACCATCATTATCTCACGACTAACATAGAGATCCCACATGATAAGGAGAGAACCAAAGACCCGCTCCCCTCCCGTTCCCCTCCCACCCTCCCGTTGAGAGTCGCCCCCTCGGTGCCGGGCCTTCCCCGAGCCCTCTCTGGCCGGAGTAGCTAGGACTAGTTGTAGTTTGGCCTTCGTGCCGGTAGTGGGAAATCTGCCCGGTTTTCAAAGCGGAAGCCCGGATCTTGGCGCCTAGATCCCGGCGTTGGTAGGGCCTGCTCTCCCTTTTCTGTTCCTCCGGCGGTCGGAGTGGGGAATGGTGGAGTCGGCCGGCGCTTCGTTGAATAAATCTCCGGTGGTGCGGCGCCCGCGTCCCAATCCTGGTGGCCTGGCCCTCCCGAGTGGGGGGCTTGCCCGCTGGCGTTCTGGAGCGGGGGATTGATTTGCTCGCCTGATCTGTTTGGTGGTGCTCGATCTCCACCGCGGCAGGCGTCTCGGATGCTTCCAGAGCCATGGGTTCTGCTGCAAGGACTTCTAGTCGGCTCCTTGCTACAGAATTTTTGGATCTTCGCCTTCCTGAACGGTGGCGTGTGGCCGCTGTTATATATTGGAGATCTTCTAAGCCCAATGCTACTCGGATTCTGTCCTACTCTGGCCAGCGTGGTGTTGGTAGGAGTATATATGATCTGGGATTGGATTGTTGTTGGAGTTTCAAAGCGACGGTGCTTCCTTGTCAGACTGCTCCAGCTGGTTTATCGAAGTTTTTCCCTTACCAGGTTGCAGTCTTTGGGCTTTCAAGGTTCACTAAGGATCTCTTAAGTATTGCTGTTCAGGTTGTCTTCGTGATCTTCATGTCGCTCGGGTGTGTGCGCCGGAGACAGTTGAGATTGTCTCTGCTGTCGCTCCCCAGATTTGGCGGTAAAGATCCCCCTATGTTGGGCTCAGTGTCGCTACCTCTTTATCTTCAGCTCAACTTTCAACCTCGTTTGCCTGTGCCATCTCGATTGCTGGTTGTGAGGCCTCTGAAATTCACATTTGCAGGTGTGGCAATCTCATGGTCTCTATGGTATCCCTGGCAGGCTCCATCTGTGTTCTTCTGCGTAGACTTCCTCTCTGTTCAGCTTCATCTCTTTTTAGTGAGCTTGTAGGCTTTCCGGTCGTCTTTGATATCCAGAGATCTACCTGACTACCTGTATGAGCTATGTTGTAATCCTTTGCTGTTAATTTATATCAGCTCCCGTTCAAAAAAAAAAAAAAATAGAGATCCCACGTTGATACTCCTAACTTAGACATGTCAGTTGTCACAGAACACAAGGTCAGTTCTCTTCCAAGACAACGGGTCGAATGCTTTCTTTATTATGGTAGAGCAGAACGTCCGCGAACCGTTAGGTAGAATGCAACGACTGATGGAGACTGGACACCCGGCGTAAAACAATAGCAACATGGGCAAGCAACAGATGATAAATCGCACGGAAAAATCGTGTGCAAAGGAGTAGGTCACCGACAAACACACGGATAAAACGCGAAAGTCGTACGCAAGAGAATTACCAACAAAAGCATGCACATAAAAAATGGCACGAAGACGACGGAAGTAGGAATCAAATACATGAAGACAATACACTTCACAATTTGGCGTCACCTCCAAAAATGCCTTGGCCGACTAATTTACATTTTCTCTTCTCGATAGTGAACATGAATGTTACAGCTGCGTATCGAAATAGAGAAACAACAATGCATACATCTACATTCTAAATCATCTCATACGGAAGGCTATGGGCCATGTTTGATGTGATAAAACCTCACCTACAAAAGCTTAGTTGTTGGTGATATGCTAAATGGGTATCATCATTGCATGTCTCTAATTCGGATAACCCGGATGACCTACAGTTGGTAGCACGATCCATGACCTACTGGTTGACCCAGTTAGACGGATCTAGAAGGGAGCCCATGCCGGATATAGGAAGGCTATGTGGGAGTCACCTATATACCCAGAGCCTTGGAGTATAAGACACGAAGACTAGTTAGTATTAGTATAGGACTCTGTAACTTGTCCAGCAAGGTCCTTTCCCTATAACCCTAGGTTCAGGTGACTTTATAAGCCGGACCTATGGGAGCCTTTAGGGCTAACGTACAACGATTCATAACACCCTCGCATAGCGAACCAATCTCTATAACTCGGCGTATTGCCATTTGTAACATCCCATCCAAGTTATCAAGATCTCAATCACCCAATTTAGGGTTAACAAAAACTTTTTCCATTAAAAATATTTAAGTATGCATATGTGTGTTGCATTAAATAGGAGTTGTTTTGAAATGCCATGATTGTTTGTTCTAATGGTTGTAAAATGATTCTAAGATGAATTCCACATCATCTAGATCATTCCCAAGCAAAATCCAAAGAAAAAGAATTCAAATAGAATTAATAAATGGGAATGGTCATTTTGGCTATTTTAATCAACTAACCCACTTTGGGTATTCCTAGAACTCAATTTCAAACAGAAACAATTGTGGATCTTTGCACCCGTTGCTAGTACAAGTAGTTAATGTACCAAGGCCCACTTTGTGATCTTCCAAAAATATTCAAACTCTAATTTTAAATGACATTTGAAAATGGAATCTATCTCATATGTCTAGATCACCCTTTTTCAAAAACCATCCAAATGAACTCCATTTGACAAATCCTAGCAACCAGAGATGCTTAAGCATGTGACAAACCACTCCACCAAAAATCTCTGAAAAATTCAAATCTTTGTGTCATGCGGCCATTTGGTCGAACACTTGGCATGCACTGATCACACCCTAGTATAGCATCACTATTTCTACAGGGTTTTGCAACCCATTTGACCCCAATTCACTCCCTCTGTCCCTCTTTGATCTAACCAGGCCATAATCAGCCCACTCCCTTGTCCCTAGCCACAGTGGACGCCAGCCCGACGCCATGCCCACCGGTCGAGCACGAACAGCTCGCAGGAGACCACCAGCCCCTCTCCGCCGCTCCAGGAAGGAAGGCGTGACCTCACCGCCGTCCACGGTCCACCCCACGACCACAGCTAGCCCCTGGACCACCGAGGCCAAGCCCCACACTAAGTCTCTGCTCCACGCCAGCACACGCCAGAGCGCCGTCGCCGACAGAGCTCCACACGCCATGCCTCGACCCTAGACCGCACGCGCCGCTCCGCCTTGACCACCTCAACCCGCCAGACACGCCCTTACCCCGCCGACCCATACGCCGGAACCACGCCGAGCACCGCTCGTTTTTCAAGCGCGACACTCCCGACCGCCCCTAGAACCGCCATTAAGCCCAAACCGGACCGCCAGGAACCGCCCATCGCCTACTTACTCGCCACCGATAGCCTCAGGTTGCCACCGACGAGCTCCGCCCATACCTCTCTACCGCCTCGCCGGGCCTATATAAGGGAGCCTCCCCAGCACCATTTCTTCACACTCCCACACTCCCCTCTCTCCGCTGGTCCTTCCCCACCTCTCGTCGGAGTAGCTCGAGCAGCCAGCTGCCGGAATTTCGCCGGAGATAGCCGCAACAGAGGCGGAGACGCTGTCGTCGATTTCGTCCACCCCAGCCACTGCCGTGACTTCGCTAGAGCTTGTCGTCGTCTCCTCGTTCATTTGCTCGCCTAGCCGCACTCGCTGGAGCCCTGGTACGCCCTCATCGTACCCCCACTGAGTCGTTAGGGTTCCACCTCACTGGCGACAAGTCTGTCGTCGACGATAAGCCCCAGCCGTAGATGTTAGCTCTAATCCTACGGTCCATAATGCCCCGTACCGCTTCGCGTTTAATGAGACACTGACAGGCGGGACCCCCTGTCAGCAGTCCTCAGCGCCACGGAGTGAAACTGGGCCGACCCATTAGTGTTCCCGCGCTGGCCTTGTGATTCAAATTTAGATTTTTCTTTTTAGACTTAAACTTAGTTCTGTCCTTTAGTTTGAAAATCAATTTAGAGAGTTTTACAAATCCAAATTAAGTGATTCCAATTTTGTTGGAAATGTAATGAAAATCTCTATCCAAGCCCGTTGGATTTAAATCATTTAGAGTTAGAGATCTTTCCTAGCTAAAATAACAAGACAAAAGCTTTTTCATATTCAAACATTTTTCTAAAATCAACCATAATAGCTTTTGAGTTGATTCCAACTCTCAAAAATCACATTTAACCATACCTATCTGAATATGTAATAATATTAGGGATTGCATGCAGTAACTTTGGACTAGTACCAAAATAATGCTATATAGGCATTTCTAGTCACTTTAAATCATTAAATATTAAACTTAAACTTTTAAAATGTGATCCAACCTTTAAATCACATTCCCATATATTAGAATATATGGTGATGACATGTGTCCACATGATCCCATATTTTAATTGGAGAATATTAAAGCTTAGTTATTTTCAATGAGTAGAAATTACTTTTCTCAAATAAAATAAATGAAATTAGTTCATTAAACCTTGTGATGTTTGTGATGATACTAGATCATCAAATGTGTGCCTTAGTGTGCTAAGTAGACTAGTTAAGTATTGTTTGGTGATTGTGTATTCCGTATGTATTTATAGATGATAGTACCGACCAAGTCTACGAGGAGGAGTAGTTCTACCCCAAAGAAGAAGAGGAGAATTTCAACCACTGCACCAATCAAGGCAAGCTATTATTGGCAAGCTAATACTTGCAAGCCATCATTAACAATGCAAGATAAACCTTGCAAGATAAACCTTGCAAGCTAGATAACTTAAGCAAATGCATTAGGCATGCTTTGGTTATACCATTTGACTTATACCTATTCCAAGTTTTATTAAGCTTTACTTTATTTTACTTTACCAAAGTTTCTTACTTGTTTAGAGATAGCATAAAGAGTATAAAACTTGACCTATCTAGTTAGACTTAGATGTCATTCTATGGCATGAGATTGATATTAGCATCCCACTTTAGTGAACACTCTTAACTTAGTAGTTTAGAGCTAAACCAAAACTTGACCACTTTAGATGGGAATACTTGGTGAAAATGATTTGAGAAAACCTTGGAATGATGAGTCATTCTACTGAGATGTTTTGACATGTGTTGAGAAACACAAATGGTTTATGATGATGAAAATGTTGAGGCATGAGCCATAGCCCTTTTATAAAAACTGATGGTTGGGTTCGGATGCGATACCATTCTAATTTTACCGCACAACCACAATACCTGAATTGGGTAAGGCTTAGCGGAAGTTTATATGCATTAGTACTAGTTCCCTCGCGGGAGAGGTTTGAGCTGAGGCTACCTCTCAATGTTGTCCACCTATGCAGTGCCCAGGATGACAGATGGTCATGGCTGGGAGGCCAAGCTCATAGGAGAGGTGCTTATACTAGAGTGTGTAAAGGAAAGGTTATGTTTGATTATCTGCATACTAAGTATGATGATTCAGGGTTATCCCTAACAGGTGTATCGAATTTTGTGGTGAAAGTGTACCACCTCTACAGAGTGTCAAACTATTCGAATAGCCGCGTCCGCGGATATGGACAGTTGGAGTGGCCATACTGTTCCGTTGTCAGATGTTTTCAAAATGACTTATGAAATGAATTGTGACATGACTTAACCACAACATGGTTGTGACTATGACAACTAAGTTCCCACTTAGGTGTTTTCAAACTTTATTTTATCTTTATTTGTTTCTGAACTCATCTTAGGTTTCAAAATTAACTTTACAAATAAACTTAGAGTTTAGCATTCCTACTAGAACTACCTTACTTGTTAGTGATAGTTTGCGAGTACGTAAAGAGTACTCATGGCTTTTGTCCCTGGCTATTCCTATGGCCAGACTATGAGGAGGACTACCCTGAAGGAGGACACCAGGACAGCTATGACAACTAGGATCATCCCCCATCGTCAGCATTGCCTGTGACACTGAAGATGGATCCCACCGCTACGCTATTTATTCCGCTACTTGTTTGTACTAAGACTGGATCATGAGATCCTTTATTTGTGTAAGACCTTATTATGGTTTGTAATGGATGATGTACTGTGATATCCAATCTGTTATGTCTCGCAAGAATGGTAATCCCGGGATTGTGATGTATGGCGTTGACAAGTTGGTATCAGAGCCATCCTGACCATAGGAGACCCTAGTTATAATGGACGTCCGAACAAAAACTTAGTTTCCAAAATAAAAGTGAGTATTTGTGAAAACCTATTTCCTCTCTTGCCCTTGGGATTCTTTCTCTCAAAACAAATACATGTTCCTCAAAAATTCTTACATTACTACATAAAATTTTGACACACTTGATCACTTCACTAACTTTCTCATCCTAAATTCTTATAGATGGAAGTTCAGTACTGCAAGTTCTACCAGTTGGGCAATGGAGGCCAACTGATCTTCGAGAGGGATCTTGATTCACTGTCTGAGTACTTGGAGCGCCCACATCCTGAATTCTTTGGAGCTCAACTCCCTGGTCCACCAGGAGGAGATTTACAATGGCTAGTAGTTGCTGATCTTCGAGGCAAGTTAGAAGGACCAATGTCCAAGAAGATTCAGTTCTCCATGAGGGAGAATAACTGGCTAGATGGATTAGCCAGGGCAATGCATGAAGCTCTCGCTCATCTCTGCGCACAGAATGTCAACCTGATCCAAGGAACCCGCTTTGCTCACTATGCAAGGCGTGATTCTATGGGAATGCCGCTAGAGATGCCAAGTCACCTGGAGTTGAAGCATCAAGTGGAGAACCTCGACTTCCTACTGTACGACAGATAGAAGGAATTGGACAATGCTAGAGAGTTTGCCAACCACAATCTTGCCATTGCCGCCCAGAAGGCCCAGACTTTCTCACTACTCGTCAAGGATCGTCAATCTCTTCGCCGTCAATGTGCAAAGAAGGATCGCACCATCGACCGTCTTCGCAAGAAGGTGGCCGACCTCGAGAAGAGCATCAAGGAGCAAGAATCTCAGCTTGCAGCAAAAGAAGAAGAAGAGGAAGGTGAAGACATCCAAGGGGATATTCACTCGTACCTCAGCAATGATGATGACTATCTGGAGGATGATGCTATGAACTTCTACACCGACGCTGATGACTCCGACTTCATCGATGATGAGTAGATGCACTAGAGCACTATCGTAGGAGTGAGGAGTATCAGTCCCATTGTATCTTAGCTTGCATAATGGTTCTTAAAACCATCTATTTTCCTTTGATGTTGTGGTGTGTGTTTGTATCATGTGCTTTGCTTGAATGAATGAAAAGAAGTTAGTTGCAAAACCTGAGTCAATCTCAAAGTTTTAGCTTGAAACCAAAACCATGAACCTTAGAACTTTCCCTCTTACCCCTTAATCTATCTCAATCTTTAGATGACTCGTGGAAACCAAGGAGGGAGCAGCTCATCGCAAGACCCAATGCTGCAGATTCTGCAGACGCTCATTGCAGACCGTGAAGCTAGTAGGGCAGAGCGCCAAGCAAATCTAGCCACCCTGCAGCAGATCGCCTAGATGGCTCATAACAATCAGAACCATGGAAATCAGGATCATCATGGATCCAAACTCAAAAACTTCCAGAATACCAATCCCCCAATCTTTTGCAAGTCTGAAGACCCATTGGATGCTGATGATTGGTAGCAGACAATGGAGAACAACTTAGAAGTCGCAGGAGTGGATGCAAACGAGAAAGTTCTGTTTGCCACCCACTATTTGGCCGGAGATGCAAGAGCTTGGTGGAACATCACCCACATGATGAACCATGGTCAAGTTATGACATGGGAAGCCTTCAAAGTCAAGTTCAGCTGCACCCACGTGCCGCAGGATCTAGTCACCAGAATGAGAGATGAATTCAGAGAGTTAAAGCAAGGCAGAATGACTGTAGTGGAGTACCGTGACAGATTCTTGTCCCTTGCCAGGTATGCACCTGATGAGATCAACACGGAGGCCAAGAAGAAGGAGAGATTTCTGAACGGACTGCATGATGAGATGTAGACGGTCCTCGTCAACATCCGTTTCGAGGATCTCGAAGAGCTAGTCGACTCCGCCATTTAGATGGAAGGGAAGATTAATCAAGCAAACGACAACCACAAACGTCGGATGAGGCACCAAACTGGAGCTAGTAGTCACCAGAAGTACCGTCCCAACCCGTCTGCCGGATATGCCCCGCAGAACAATCGCCCCCCAATGTCTCACCCAAGCTACCTCAACCGTAGCGGAGGAAAATGTGAAGTCCGGAGGAAACAACAACCACCCCGGCAACTCTAGAAATTTCAACCGTGCACCTCCCAAGCACAACAAAAGCAGCAGCAGCAACAACAACAACAACAACACTGCACAAGCAATGTGCGTCTGGCGCAAAAAAAAGACAAGTCTCAGATTACTTGTTTCGAGTGTGGAGTGAAGGGGCACTACTTGATACATTGCAAATGTACCTATAATTTTTGATGTTACATGCTTGGTTTTATCTACTTTCTTGTGTTTTGTCCACACTTTGGAGTACTTTTCTTATGATTTCTTGGACTAACCTATTAACAAGAGCCACAAGTACTTTGCACATTTCTGCTGTTTTTGGTTCCAGGAAAGTCGAAAATGAATATTCTCGAATTGACGGGACAAAAGCCAAAGTCATTATTTTAGGGGACACTGGGCAGAATCTGAGACGGAGAAGGGCCAGAGGGCGGCCACACCACCTGGCCGCGTGGCCAGGCCTGGCCCGCGCCAGGGGGTGGTGTGGCCAGCCTAGGCACCCCCTCGGCCTCTCCTTCCGCCTATATATTGCCTCTGATACAGAAACCCTAAGTACCCAATCAAAATTCCACGAAAGAGTCTGTAGCCACCGTCATCTCCATCCCTAGATCGGGAGGGATCTGAAGCTCTTCCGGCACCTGCCGGAGAGAATTCACCACGAGGCCTTCTTCATCATCATGCAAGCCTCCAGTGTGATGCGTGAGTATTTCATCTCTGGACTACGGGTCCATGTAGTAGCTAGATGGCTGGTTCTCCTCCTTTGTGCTTTCATGTCTAGATCTTGTGACCTCCGTTCATGATCAAGATCATCTATTTGAAATTCTGCATATTGTGTTTGCGGGGATCCGATGGATATTGAGATGCTATTTTAGATTGATTATTGATTCTATCATGTCTTTGTTATTTGTGATCTTGCATGCTTTCCGTTGTTAGTAGCTATCTTGGCCAAGTAGATGCTAGCAACTCCAAGAGTTAGTATTTATGCTCGATAGTGGGTTCATGCCTCTGGTAATCTAAGGAAGTGACAGAAATCTCTAATGTACTAGATGTGCTGTTGCTACTAGGGAGAAAACAACAATCCTTTGTTCATAGAACAATCATATTGTTTACTTTACATGCAATTTGTAATGCAATTATCCGTTGCTTGCAACTTAATACTGGAGGGGGTTCAGATGATAACCTGAAGGTGGATTATTAGTCATAGATGCAGTTGGATGGCGGTCTATGTATAATGTTGTAATGCCCAATCGAATCTCAAAGGAGTCAAGATGATTAGTATATGCTTGTATGCTTTCTCGATATTTGTCAATTGCCCCGCTGTAATTTGTTCACCCAGCATGTCATCTATCTTAAGGAGAGCCACCTCTAGTGAACTATGGACCCGGTCCTTTCTTTTATAGTCAATCCACAAACTGTTTACTGCTTTGTGTTTACTTTCTGCAAACTATTACTTCCTTCCATTCGATACGTTTAATCCTTTGTTTTCAGCAAAATCGGTGAGATTGACAACCTCATCGCAAGTTGAAACAAAGTTCTATGGTTGTGTTGTGCAGGTCTCTACGTTGCTACTAGCACCGGTAGTGCACCCTGCCAAGGCTCAGCTAGCAACACCTTTGGGGTGTTTCCTTGCTCCTACTGGATTGATAACCTTGGTTTCCTACTGAGGGAAAACTTGCTGCTGTGCTCATCATACCTTCCTCTTGGGGTTCCCCAACGAGCTCGATATATTTTGGGCCATCACTACTCCAATGAGTGTCCCAAGAAGATTGCCGCCACTTCCAATGTGAATGCCCTAGCTCAACAACAGCGTCGTGTTGAACCAGGAAGAAGATTCGCCCTAGGGAACCCTCACAACCGCAACGGCCGTCTCTTCCACATGAACGCCGAGGAAGCCCAAGAAGCGCCAGATGTAGTGCTGGGTATGTTTTCTATCAACTCAGTTTTAGCAAGAGTGTTGTATGATTCTGGAGCATTGCACTGATTTGTCACCGAAGAATTTGTAGGCACTAATAAGATTCACCCAACCAACTTGAAGCATCTTATGATAGTTCAAATACCAGGTTCAAATACAAAAGCTAGAAAAATTTGCAAAGCTATGCCTATCAGAATACATGGGATAGATTTTTATGCCAACCTAATAGTACTTGGAACCAAAGGTTTGGAAGTAGTACTAGGAATGGATTGGATGTCAAAGCATAAAATATTGATTGACTGTGCCAAGAAAGCCATCACCATGACCAGGAGCTCTGGAGTATCAATAGAGCATATATCTGAAACCTTGCCCCGTCAATTCAAGTGCAATAAGAGTCTAGCCCTACCCACAATAGACCAAGTCAGAGTAGTCTGTGAATACCCCAACGTATTCCCAGATGAATTGCCCGGTATGCCCCCGGATAGGGATATTGAGTTCATTATTGAACTAATCCCTGAAACCGGTCCCATAGCTCAGAGACCCTATAGCATGAACTCCTCAGAGTTAGTGGAACTAAAGAAGCAGTTGGATGCTATGCTGGAGAAAGGCTTGATTCAACCAAGCGCATCGCCATGGAGATCGCCTGTTTTGTTCGTCGACAAGAAAGATGGAGGCAAACGTTTTTGCACAGATTACAGGAAGCTAAATGATGTCACAATCAAGAACAAGTACCCATTGCCAAAGATTGAGGATCTATTTAATCAGTTGACTGGTGCCAATGTGTTCTCTAAGATCGATCTTAGGACTGGTTATTACCAACTTAAGATTCATGCAATGGATATTCCAAAGACCGCCTTTACTACCCGATATGGATTATATGAGTATACGGTTATGTCTTTTGGATTAACCAATGCCCCTGCTTATTTCATGAATCTCATGAATACGATCTTTATGAATTTTCTAGATAAGTTTGTCGTTGTGTTTATCGACGATATCCTTATCTACTCCAAGTCAGAAGAAGAGCATGAGCAACATCTGAGAATCATTCTTGAAACCCTTAGAGAGCATCAGTTGTATGCCAAGTTCAACAAATGTGAGTTTTGGCTGAAAGAAGTAGGATTCCTAGGACATATTGTGTCTACCGGAGGAGTCGCTATTGATCCCGCCAAGATCAAAGATGTCGAAGAATGGGAAGCCCCAACCACTCAAACCCAAGTTTGTGCATTTCTCGGATTAGCGGGATATTACCGCAAGTTCGTAGAAGGATTTTCGAGCATCACAAGACCCATGACTCAATTGTTGAAGAAGGACAAGAAGTTTGAATGGACCGAAAAATGTGAAGCAAGTTTCCAAGAGCTCAAGAAGAGATTGATTTCAGCCCCAATATTGATCATGCTAGATATCAAGAAGCCGTTTGACGTGTACTATGATGCATCCAAGATTGGTCTCGGATGTGTATTGATGCAAGAAGGCAAAGTCATCGCGTATCTGTCTCGACAATTGAAGCAACATGAGCAGAACTACCCTACCCATGATCTTGAATTAGCAGCCGTAGTTTTGGCATTGAAGACATGGCATCATTATCTTATGGGTAATCGCTGTGAGATTTACTCAGATCACAAGAGCTTGAAGTATATTTTTACTCAGAAGGAGCTAAATATGAGGCAAAGGAGATGGATAGAGTTAATCAAGGATTATGACCTTGACATTCACTACCACCCCGGCAAAGCCAATGTCTTAGCGGATGCTCTTAGCAGATTGCCGTGTAGGCTAAACACCATGATCAAGGAGAAGCAACCAAGTTTGTATGAGGAGTTGGAGCAGTTTAGAACTGAGCTAGTTAACAAAGGATTTTTAGCTAGCATCGAACTTCAACCCACTTTGATTAGCCAAATCAAGGAAGCCCAGAAGGGAAATGAAAGTATCAATGGAATCAAGCATCGTATTGGTACATGAAAGGTACCTGGATTTACCGAAGACGAAGAAGGAGTTCTGTGGCACAAAGTACGTATCTGTGTGCCAGCAGATTCGGAACTGAAGCAAGTTATCATGCAAGAAGCTCATGATACTCTTTATTCTATCCACCCCGAAGGAATGAAGATGTATCAGGATTTGAAGGAGCAATTTTGGTGGCACAAGATGAAGAGAGAAATCGGAAGCTACATCACCAAGTGTGATATCTGTCAGAGAGTCAAAGCGGAACATCAGAGGCCTGCGGGACTGTTGCAACCATTGCATATTCCGGAATGGAAATGGGATTCCGTCAGAATGGACTTTATCACTGGTTTGCCTACTTCTAGTAGGGGAAATGACTCAATCTGGGTCATAGTTCATAGACTGTCCAAGGTAGCTCATTTTATACCTATCAAGACAACCTACCAGAGTTCGAAGCTAGCAGGGTTGTACATTTCTAGAATCGTCAGTTTGTATGGAACCCCCAAGACCATAGTATCGGATCGAGGAACCCAATTTACCTCGAGATTTTGGCAGAAAGTCCAAGAAGGATTAGGAACCAAGTTGAATTTTAGCACAACTTATCACCCGTAGACCGATGGATAGACTGAGAGAGTCAACTAAATCCTAGAGGATATGTTGAGAGCTTGTGTGTTAGAGTATGGATCCAAATGGGAAGATTGCCGCCTTTCGTAGAATTCTCATACAACAACAGATATCAAGCCAGTTTGCAAATGGCCCTATTTGAGTTCTTATATGGAAGAAAGTGTCGTACCCTGCTAAATTGGTCGCAAGTAGGAGAGAGTAAGATTTTTGGACCCGACATTATCCGAGAAGCCGAAGAGAATGTTCATAAAGTCCGTGAGCACCTCAGACCGCCCAATCCAGATAGAAGAGTTATGCTGACAAGAGAAGGAAAGACCTGACTTTCAATGTCGGAGATTTTGTATATCTCAAGGTTTCGCCATTGAAGGGAACCCAACGTTTTAGTCTGAAAGGAAAGTTAGCCCCCAGATATATCGGACCCTTCAAGATTCTGAATCGCAGAGGAGAAGTATCGTATCAACTGGAACTGCCTAAAGAGATGTCTGCCATCCATAATGTGTTCCATATCTTGTTACTTCGCAAATGCTTAGAAGTGCCGGAGAAGACTGAAGTTTTCAAGAACATCGATCACCGAGCTGTTGATATCAACAAGGATCTGACGTATCGTGAAGTGCCCATCCGTATCTTGGAGGAAACTTACAGAACCACCAGGACCCAGAGTATGGAGTTTCTCAAGATTCAATGGAGCAACCATACCGAAGAAGAAGCCACTTGGGAGCGAGAAGATTACATTAGGACAGAGTTCCCAAATCTCTTTAGTTCCTAATTTTCTTTCTTAAATCTCGGGACGAGATTTTGTTTAAGGGGGGAAGGTTTGTAACATCCCAAAACTTTAATCCAAGTTATCAAGATCCCAATCACCCAATTTAGGGTTAACAAAAACTTTTTCCATTAAAAATATTTTAGTATGCATATGTGTGTTGCATGAAATAGGAGTTGTTTTGAAATGCCATGATTGTTTGTTCTAATGGTTGTAAAATGATTCTAAGATGAATTCCACATCATCTAGATCATTCCCAAGCAAAATCCAAAGAAAAAGAATTCAAATAGAATTAATAAATGGGAATGGTCATTTTGGCCATTTTAATCAACTAGCCCACTTTGGGTATTCCTAGAACTCAATTTCAAACAGAAACAATTGTGGATCTTTGCACCCCTTGCTAGTACAAGTAGTAATGTACCAAGGCCCACTTTGTGATCTTCCAAAAATATTCAAACTCTAATTTTAAATGACATTTGAAAATGGAATCTATCTCATATGTCTAGATCACCCTTTTTCAAAAACCATCCAAATGAACTCCATTTGACAAATCCTAGCAATCAGAGATGCTTAAGCATGTGACAAACCACTCCACCAAAAATCTCTGAAAAATTCAAATGTTTGTGTCATGCGGCCATTTGGTCGAACACTTGGCATGCACTGATCACACCCTAGTATAGCATCACTATTTCTACAGGGTTTTGCAGCCCATTTGACCCTAATTCACTCCCTTTGTCCCTCTTTGATCTAACCAGGCCATAATCAGCCCACCCCCTTGTCCCTAGCCACAGTGCCACGCCACCCCGACACCATGCCCGCCGGTCGAGCATGAACAGCACGTAGGAGACCACCAGCCCCTCTCCGCCGCTCCAGGAAGGAAGGCGTGACCTCACCGCCGTCCACGGTCCACCCCACGACCACAGGTAGCCCCTGGACCACCGAGGCCAAGCCCCGCACTAAGTCTCTATGCCGCGCTAGCGCACGCCAGAGCACCATCGCCGACAGAGTGCCACACGCCGCGCCTCGACCCAGATCGCGCGCGTCGCTCCGCCTTGACCACCTCAACCCGCTAGACACGCCCTTACCCCACCGCTCGACCCACAGTCACCGGGATCCACGTCGAGCACCGCCTTTGTCTCTCAGAGCGCACGACGCTCCCGACAACAATCCACTGCCCCTAGCGCCGCCATTAAGCCCTAGCTGACCGCCAGGGAACCGCCCACTGTCTGCCTACCTCGCTGATACATTGCAGATGTATCTATAACTTTTTATGTTCCATGCTTGGTTTTATCCACTTTCTTGTGTTTTGTCCACACTTTGGAGTACTTTTCATATGATTTCTTGGACTAACCTATTAACAAGAGCCACAGTGTCAGCTACCTGTTTTCTGCTGTTTTTGGTTCCAGGAAAGTGAGAAAATGAATATTCTCGGAATTGGACGGGACAAAAGCCAAAGTGCCTATTTTTCCGGAAGTCATCAGATGCAAGAATACGAGACAGAGAAGGGCTGGGGACCGGCCACACCACCTGACCGCGCGGCCAGGCCTGACCCTCGCCAGGGGGTGGTCTGGCCGACCCCAGCACCCCCTCGGCCTCTCCTTCCGCCTATAAGATGCCCTCGGGATGAAAACCCTAAGTAACCGATCAAAAATCCACGAAAGAGTCTATAGCCGCCGTCGTCTCTGTCCCTAGATCGGGAGGGAGCTGAAGCTCTTCCTAGCACCCTGCTGGAGAGCGGAATTCACCCTGGAGGCCTTCTTCATCACCATGCAAGCCTCCGGTGTGATGCGTGAGTAGTTCATCCTTGGACTACGGATCCATGTAGTAGCTAGATGGATGGTTCTCCTCCTTTGTGCGATCATGTTTAGATCTTGTGAGCTCCATTCATGATCAAGATCATCTAATTGTAATTCTGCATGTTGTGTTTACAGGGATCCGATGGATATTGAGATGCTATTTCAGATTGATTATTTATTCTATCATGTCTTTGTTATTTGTTATCTTGCATGCTTTCCGTTGTTAGTAGCTATCTTGTCCAAGTAGATGCTAGCAACTCCAAGAGTTAGTATTTATGCTCGATAGTGGGTTCATGCCTCTGGTAATCTGGGGAAGTGACAGAAATCTCTACGGTACTAGATGTGCTGTTGCTACTAGGGATAAAACAACAATCCTTTGTTCATAGAACAATCGTATTGTTTACATTACACGCAATTCGTAAAGCAATAATGTATTGCTTGCAACTTAATTCTGGAGGGGGTTCAAATGATAACCTGAAGGTGGATTATTAGTCATAGATGCAGTTGGATGGCGGTCTATGTATAATGTTGTAATGCCCAATCAAGTTCCAAAGGAGTCAAGATGATTAGTATATGCATGTATTGCTTTCTCGATGTTTGTCAATTGCCTCGCTGTAATTTGTTCACCCAGCATGTTATCTATCTTAAAGAGAGCCACCTCTAGTGAACTATGGATCCCGGTCTTTTCTTTTACATACAATCTATAAACTGTTTACTGCTTTGTGTTTACTTTCTGCAAACTATTACTTCCTTCCATTCGATACGTTTAATCCTTTGTTTTTAGCAAAACATAGTGAGATTGACAACCTCATCGCAAGTTGGGGACAGAGTTCTATGGTTGTGTTGTGCAGGTCTCCACGTTGCTACTAGCACCGGTAGTGCGCCCTGCCAAGGCTCAGCTAGCAACACCTTTGGGGTGTTTCCTTGCTCCTACTGGTTTGATTAAACCTTGGTTTCATAACTGAGGGAAACTTGCTGCTGTTCTCATCATACCTCCTCTTGGGGTTCCCAACGAGCTCTACATCAACACTGAGCCATTAAGCATTTTTCTGGCGCCGTTGCCGGGGACTGAAGAAGAAGAAGCTCCCACGTCAACCACGCGCCAGCAAGACATTTTTCTAGCGCTATTGCCGGGGAGTCAAGGACATATTCACAAGGATTGAACTATTCTTCAAGGAACCTATTGAATTCTGCTGCTGGAGGTACCTTTATGACCATCACTTTGGGTGCTGCGACAAAACTTCTGGACAATATGATGGTTAATTATTCTGAATGGCATACTGAGAGAGATCTACAAGGTAGGAAGGTAAATTCTGTTGAGGAAACCTCCTCCTTGAGTGATAAGATTGATATTATTATGTCTATGCTTGTTAATGGGAAAGCCCATATTGATCCAAATAATGTTCCTTTAGCCTCTTTGGTTGCTCAAGAAGAGCAAGTTGATGTGAACTTCATAAGAAATAATAATTTTGGCAATAATGCTTATAGGAGTAATTTTGGTAGTAACAATTATAGGCCTTACCCTCTAATAATACTTATGGTTATAATGGAAAGCCTGGATTACCTAGTGAAGGAATAATTTTAGAAGTTGAAAGAGCCACTAAGAACTTCATGCAAATGCAATATGAACAGAATCAACTATTTACTAAAACTATGGAGGAACAATCTACCATTTTGAAGAACACTAGCCATCAACTTGAGAGTCTAAATAGGAAAATTCCTAGTTTACAATTAAAACTTTCTAATGCTGAAAGAAATATATCATCTTTGTCTGAAGCTCAATCTTCACTGATTAATAAAATGGCTGCTAAACCTGAAACTAAGGATAATCCCTTTGCAGCTACTAATGCTATACAAGTAAGAATTGATGAAAATGTTAGACTATTAGCTGAATTACATGCTAAGTGGGAAAGATAAGATCAAATTGCTTAAAACATTAGTGTTTCTACTATTACCACCACTAGTGTTGAGGCTAGTAATAGTTCTACTACTTTAAATGATAATTATGATTTTTATCTTGATGGTTGCAACATCTCTGAAGTTATTAAGTTCCTACAAAAGCTTGCTAAAATTCCTAATGCTAGTGCTATGAACATGGCCTTTACAAAACACATTACTGATGCTCTCGTAAAGATTAAAGAAGAAAAGATGAAACATAAAGCTTCTATTCCTATAAAACAAGAAGATGGTTGGGAACCCATCATTAATATGAAAGTGAATGACTTTGATTTCAAAGCTTTATGTGATCTTGATAGTAGTGTTTCTATTATGCCTAGAAGGATTTATGATATGCTTGATTTGCCTCCTCTTGAAGATTGTTATTTGAATGTACCACTTGATGATAATGCTAAAAAGAAACTCATGGGGAGTCTTAATGATGTTCTTATTATGGTTAACAATGCCTATGTCCCGTTGATTTCTATGTTTTGGATGTTGAATGCAATGCTTCTTGTCCTATTACTTTGGGAAAACCTTTTCTTAGAACTGTTGGTGCCATTATTGATATGAAAGAAGGCACCATTAAATATCAACTCCCACTCAAGAAAGGTATAGAACACTTCCCCAAGAAGAGAGAGAAGATTTCTTTTGCCTCTCCTATGAAAACAAAATTTGGTCTTAATGCTTCTTCATTTGAGAACACTTGATCCTTTTTCTTGCTTCTTATGCCTAACTTAAAGGCGTTAAAGAAAAGTACTTATTGGAAGATAACCCAAAATTTTTAGATGAGTCTTGGAAGTTATTACTTCAGTAATAACCGCTCCTTATCCTTTTTATTTGTTTTTTGTGACAAGAGTAATCTCTAATGAGAGAGAAGTAATGATTGGGAAAAATGTTGTCCTGAAACAGATTTTTGCTCTTCACCGTAAAAATTCACGTAAAATCTCTGAACGTCTTTTTGAGGCGTGAAGTTTTGAGCTTCTGCCCCACGTTGTTATCTAACTTTCATTAGTTCAACACTTTTTGATTTGAGCAACAGAAGTTCTTCGAAAAAATTCGTCTTTACCTGCTGGTCTGTTTTGACAGATTTCTGCCATTTTCTGCATTTGCTTCTTGTTGGTTCCTTTTTGAGTTCTTTTGGGGAATTGAGCTTTTTGAGGGAAGTGCTACAGTAGCTAGTGTTCTAATGGAAGTTTATTTGGTGTTAGAACTGAACCTTAAGACTTATTTATATTGAGTGCACTAATGTTGCTAATAAAGATTGTGTGAAGTTTTCTATGAAGGAAAAAATTCAGGTGTATGGAAGGAATGAGTAATGAGATGAAGGATGGACTAAAGCTCAAGCTTGGGGATGCCACACGTGTCACCCCAAGAAATATCCAAGAAGTACAAGCGTCAAAGCTTGGGGATGCCTGTCAACACCCGGATTTTTAATCCCAGATGCCTGTTATGTCATTCATCGCAATCCCAGGATTACCATTTTTGCGAGACATAATAGATTGGTTATCACAGTACATCATCCATTACAAACCATACATAAGGTCTTACACAAATAAGTATCTCATGATCCAGTCTTAATACAACAAGCAGCGGAATAAAAGATAAGCGTAGCGGTGGGTCCATCTTTAGGGGCACAGGCAATGCGGACGAAGGCATATAGTCCTAGTTATCATAGCCGTCCTACTCGGCATCATCTTGGTAGTCTCCTTCATATGTTCTGGCCATGAGAATAGCCAGGGACAAAATCCATGAGTACTCTTTAAGTACTCGCAAACTACCACTAACAAGTAGTATAGTTCTAATGTAAAGTGCTAACTCTAAGTTTAACTATAAGGTTAAGTTTGAAACTTAAGCTGAGTTTAGAAGCAAAGAAAGATAAAGTAAAGTTCTAGAATCACTTAAGTTGGGAAGCTAGTGTCATAAACACAACCCTGTTGTGGTCAAGTCAAGATTCATCATTCATTTCATAAGTTATTTTGAAAACACCTGACAACGAAACAGTATGGCCATTCCAACTGTCCATAATCGTGGACGCGACTATTCGAATAGTTTGACACTCTGCAGAGGTGGTACACTTTCACCACAAGATTCGATACATCTGTCAGGGATAACCCTAAATCATCATACTTAGTATGTAGATAATCAAACATAACCTTTCCTTTACACACCCTAGTATAAGCACCTCTCCTATGAGCATGGTCTCCTAACCATGACCATCTGTCATCTTGGGAACTGCATAGGTGGACAATATTGAGAGGTAGCCTCTGCTCAAACCTCTCCCGCGAGGGAACTAATACTAATGCATATAAATTTCCGGCTAAGCCTTACCCAATTCAGGTATTGTGGTTGTACGGTAAATTTGGAATGGTATCGCATCCGAATCCAACCATCAGTTTTGTAAAAGGGATTAAGGCTCATGCCTCAACATTTTCACCATCATAAACCATTTGTGTTTCTCACACATGTCAAAACATCTCAATAGAATGACTCATCATTCCAAGGTTTTCACAATTCATTTTCACCAAGTATTCCCATCTAAAGTAACTCAAGTTTTTATCTACTCTAAACTACTAAGTTAAGAGTGTTCACTTAGGTGGAAAGATGGGATCAATCTCATGCCATAGAATGACATCTAAAGTTTTCTATATAGGTCAAGTTTTATACTCTTTATGCTACCTTCAAAACAAGTAAAAGACTTTGGGTACAATAAAGGAAGTAAAGCTTGAAAATAATACTTGGGGTAAGTAATAGTCAAAGTAGTATAACCAAAGCATACCTAAAGCATCTTTGCTCAATCATCTAGCTTAATTCTAGCTTGCTAAGCATTATACTTGCAAGGGTTAGCTTGCATTGTTAATGGTGGCTTGCCTTGTGCAGTGCAGTGGTTGAAGTTTTCTTCCTCCTCTTGATAGAACTCCTCCTCCTCGAAAGCTTGGTCGGTACTATCGTCTATAAATACATACGGAGTACACAATCACCAAACAATGCTTAACTAGTCTACTTAGCACTCTAAGGCACACATTTTATGATCTATTATCATCACAAGCATCACAAGTTTCATTAACTAGTTTCATTCTTTTTATTTAAGAAAAGTAATTTCTACTCATTGAAAATTAACTAAGATTTAATATTCACCACTTAAAATATGGGATCATGTGGACACATGTCATCACCACATATTATAACATGTGGAATGTGATTTAAGGGTTGGATCACTTTTACTTAAGTTTAAGTTTATTATTTAATGATTTAAAGTGACTAGAAATGCCTATATAGCATTATTTTGGTACTAGTCCAAAGTCACTGCATGTAAACCTTAATATTATTACATATTCAGATAGGTATGGTTAAATGTGATTTTTGAGAGTTGGAATCAACTCAAAAGCTATCATGGTTGATTTTATAAAAATGTTTGAATGTGCAAAAGCTTATGTCTTGGTATTTTTACTAGGAGAGATCTCTAATTCTAATTGAATTAAATCCAACGAGTTTGGGTAGATCTTTTCAGCAGCTTTCTAACAAAATTGGAATCACTCCATTTGGATTTGTAAATATCCTTGAATTGATTTTCAAACTAGGAGGCAGAACTAAGTTCAAACCTAAATAGAAAAATCTAAGTTTGAATTAAATGGATCACGCGGGAAGGAAAACGGGCCGGCCTAGTGGCACTCCGCGGCGTGGGGCACAGCTGACAGGGGGGTCCACTGGTCAGCGGCTCTTTACATGCGAAGCGGTACGTGGCAATGTGGGTCGTTAGATTAGAAGGGGAATCTACGGCTGAGAGGTGTCATCTCCGGCGAACAGTTCACCGGCGAGGACAAACCCTAGCGACTCGATAGGGGTGCTCAGGGGGCATACCAGGGCTCCAGCTATGGCGGCGATGGGGGCGATCGAACGTGCTATCAACGACGGGCTCAGGGATGGTCGCGGCAGCTCCTGGGGTGGACGAAATTGACGGTGCCTCTCCTCCTCTGTCGTGGCAAGCTCCGGCTAAATTCCAGTGAACGGTGGCCCGCCTTGCTCCGGGGATGGGGTGGAAGGATCAGTGGTAAGAGGGGAATGAGATGTTGTGAGTAGTTTGTGTTGGGGTGGCCTCCTTTTATAGGGCGACGAAGCGATCGAACGGGATGGGCTGGCGACTCCGGCGTGGGCTGTACAGCGTGCTAGCGTCGTGGCTAGAGGTAGGGGACGGTGGCCTACCTCCGGGTGGTGCTCTATGGATTCAATGCGCGGCTAGGGGCGATGGCATTTGGTCTGGGGAAGCTGGTGCTCCGCGCGGCAGAGGCGGCGTTCGACGCGGTGCACAGGGGCTGCGGGTCAAGCGGCGGTGAACGGGCATATCTGGGTGGTTCCCTAGGTCGTGGCGACGTGGTGAGCGCGGGCTGCGGTCGAGGCGCGGCGCTCTGGCGCATGCTCGGCATGGTGCAGACGTCCTAGGCACGGTGCTCTGCGGGTGGTCCATGGCTTGGCTCTGATCGAGGAGGGGACAGAGGGCGGTGGTGCGGTCTGGTCTAGCTCCTAGACATGGCGAGAGAGAGAGAGATGGTCGGCTGCGAGCTATCCATGCTCGACCGGCGACCATGGTGCTCTGGTGGCGTAGCACTACTCCAAACGGCTATGGGGTAGCTTCTTGATGGCTGGGTTGGTTCTAGGGGAGACAAGGGCAACTACTAGTGTTCAAATGTTTTGACAAAAATCGCTCAAAAACATTATAAGTTAGGCCAGTTTGATTCTGTATGCAAGGTGTTCGACACAATGGCCGCAAGAGAAAAACTTTTGAATTTTGGTGGAGTGATTGATCACATGCTTGAGCTTCTAGGTATGCTTGGGTTTTAAAAATGGAAGTCATTTGAGTGGTTTTTGAAATAGGGTGATCTTGATACCTACACTAGATTCAATTTTCAAATGTCATTTAAAATTAGTGTTTGAAAGATTTTGACAGATCACAAAGTGGGCCTTGGTACATCATTACATGTACTAGCAAGGGGTGCAAAGATCCACATTTGTTTCTGTTAGGTTTTGAGTCCTAGGAATAGCCAAAGTAGGTATGTTGATTAAAATGGCACCAATGACCATTTCTTTCTTTTATTCATTTTGATTTGTTTTTCTTTCGGATTTGTTTGGGAATGATCTAGATGATGTTTAGTTCACCTAAGAATCATTTTACAAGCAATGGATCACTTAATCAAGGTAATTCAAAACAACTCCTATTTAAATGCACACACATATGAATGCTTTAATATTTTCAATTGGAAAAGTTTTTGTTTACTCTAAATTTTGATGATTTGGATCTTAATAACCTTGGATTAAAGTTTTGGGATGCTACAAACCTTCCCCCCTTAAACAAAATCTTGTCCCGAGATTTACAAAAGAAAACTAGGAACTAAAGAGATCTAGGAACTCTGTCCTAATGTAATCTTCTCGCTCCCAAGTGGCTTCCTCTTCAATATGGTTGCTCCATTGAATCTTGAGAAACTTGATACTACTGGTCCTTATGTTTCTGTAGGCTTCTTCCAGGATACGGATGGGTACTTCACGATATGTCAGGTCATTGTTGATCTCAACAGCTCGGTGATCGATGTTCTTGAAAACTTCAGTCTTCTCCGACACTTCCAGGCATTTGCGAAGCAACGAGATATGGAACACATTGTGGATGGCTGACATCTCTTCAGGTAGTTTCAATTGATACGATACTTCTCCTTGACGATTCAGAATCTTGAAGGCCCGATATATCTAGGGGCTAACTTTCCTTTCAGACTAAAGCGTTGCGTTCCCTTCAATGGCGAAACCTTGAGATATACAAAATCTCCGACATTGAAAGTCAGGTCTCTCCTTCTCTTGTCAGCATAACTCTTCTATCTGGATTGGGCGGTCTTGAGGTGCTCACGGACTTTGTGAACCTTCTCTTCGGCTTCTCGGAGAATGTCGGGTCCAAAGATTTGACTCTCTCCTACTTGCGACCAATTCAAAGGGGTGCGACACTTTCTTCTGTATAGGAATTCAAATGGTGCCATTTGCAAACTAGCTTGATAACTGTTGTTATATGAGAATTCTGCGAAAGGCAGGCAGTCTTCCCATTTTGATCCGTATTCTAACACACAAGCTCTTAACATATCCTCTAGGATCTGGTTGACTCTCTCAGTCTGTCCATCAGTTTGCGGGTGATAAGCGGTGCTGAAATTCAACTTGGTGCCTAATCCTTCCTGGACTTTCTGCCAGAATCTTGAGGTAAACTGGGTTCCTCGATCTGATACTATGGTCTGGGGGGTTCCATGCAGACTAACAATCCTAGCAATATACAACTCTGCTAGCTTCGAACTCTGGTAGGTTGTCTTGACAGGTATGAAGTGAGCTACTTTGGACAGTCTATCAACTATGACCCATATTGAGTCATTTCCCCTACTGGAAGTAGGCAAACCAGTGATAAAGTCCATTCCGATGGAATCCCATTTCCATTCCGGAATCTGCAATGGTTGCAACAGTCCTGCGGGTCTCTGATGCTCTGCTTTGACTCTTTGACAGATGTCACACTTGGCGATGTAGCTTCCGATTTCTCTCTTCATCTTGTGCCACCAAAATTGCTCTTTCAAATCTTGATACATCTTCGTTCCTCCGGGGTGGATAGAATAAAGAGTGTCATGAGCTTTCTGCATGATAACATGGTTCAGCTCCGAGTCTGCTGGCACACAGATACGTCCTTTGTACCACAGAACTTCTTCTTCGTCTTTAGTGAATCCAGGTACATTTCCTCTACCAATACGACGTTTGATGCCGTCGATACTTTCATTTCCCTTCTGGGCTTCCTTGATTTGGCTGATCAACATGGGTTGAAGTTTAATGCTAGCTAAGAATCCTTTGCTAACCAATTCAGTTTTGAATTGCTCCAACTCCTCATACAAACTTGGCTGCTTCTCCTTGATCATGGTGTTTAGCCTGCAAGGCAATCTGCTAAGAGCATCTGCTACCACATTGGCTTTGCCAGGGTGATAGTGAATGTCAAGGTCATAACCCTTGATTAACTCTATCCATCTCTTTTGCCTCATATTCATTTCCTTCTGAGTGAAAATATACTTTAAGCTCTTGTGATCTGAGTAAATCTCATAGCGATTACCCATCAGATAATGACGCCATGTCTTCAATGCCAAAACTACGGCTGCTAATTCAAGATCATGGGTCGGATAGTTCTGCATCTTTGCTTGATTGTCGAGACAGATAAGCGATGACTTTGCCTTCTTGCATCAACACACATCCGAGACCAATCTTGGATGCATCACAATATACATCAAACGGCTTCTTGATGTCTGGCATGATCAAGATTGGGGCTGATATCAATCTCTTCTCCAGTTCTTGAAAACTGGCTTCACATTTGTCGGTCCATTCAAACTTCTTGTCCTTTTTCAACAATTGGGTCATGGGTCTGGCAATGCTCGAGAATCCTTCTACGAACTTGCGGTAGTATCCCGCTAATCCGAGAAATGCATGGACTTGGGTTTGAGTGGTTGGGTCTTCCCATTCTTCGACATCTTTGATCTTGGCGGGATCAACAGAGACTCCTCCGGCAGACACAATATGTCCTAGGAATCCTACTTCTTTCAGCCAAAACTCACACTTGCTGAACTTGGCATATAACCGATGCTCTCTCAGGGTTTCTAGGATGATTCTCAAATGTTGCTCATGCTCTTCTTCTGACTTGGAGTAGATAAGGATGTCGTCGATGAACACAACTACAAACTTATCTAGGAAATTCATAAAGATCTTATTCATGAGATTCATGAAATAAGCAGGGGCATTGGTTAATCGAAAAGACATAACCGTATACTCGTATAAACCATAGCGAATAGTAAAGGCGGTCTTCAGAATATCCGTTGCACGAATCTTAAGTTGGTGATAACCAGTCCTAAGATCAATCTTTGAGAATACCTGGGCTCCAGTCAACTGATCAAATAGGTCCTCTATCTTTGGGAGGGGGTACTTGTTCTTTATGGTGACGTCATTCAACTTTCTGTAATCTGTGCACAAACGGTTGCCTCCATCTTTCTTGTCAACGAATAACACTGGTGATCTCCATGGCGATGCGCTTGGTTGAATCAAGCATGTTGCTATGGCATCCAACTGCTTCTTCAGTTCCACTAACTCTGAGGGGTTCATGCTATAGGGTCTCTGGGCTATGGGTCCGGTTCCAGGGATTAGTTCAATAATGAACTCAATATCCCTATCCAGGGGCATACCTGGCAATTCATCTGGGAATATGTCGGGGTATTCACAGACTACTCTGACTTGGTCTATGGTGGGTAGGGCTAGACTCTTGTTGCACTTGAATTGACGAGGTAAGGTTTTAGAGATATGCTCTACTGTTACTCCAGAGCTACTGGTCATGGTGATGGCTTTCTTACCACAGTCTATCATTCCTTTATGCCTTGACATCCAGTCCATACCTAGTACTACTTCCAATCCTTTGGTTCCATGTACAATTAGGTTGGCATAAAAATCTATCCCATGTATTCTGATAGGCACAGCCTTGCAAATTTTTCTAGCTTTTGTAGTTGAACCGGGGATTTGAACTATCATGACATGCTTCAAGTTGGTTGGGTGAATCTTACTAGTGCATGCAAATTCTTTGGTGACAAATGAATGTGATGCTCCCGAATCAAACAATACCCTTGCTAAAACTGAGTTGACAGAAAACATACCCAACACTACATCTAGCACTTCTTGGGCTTCTTCGGCGTTCATGTGGAAAAGACGACCGTTGCGGTTGTGAGGGTTCCCTGGAGCAAACCTTCTCACTGGTTGAACACGACACTGCTGTTGAGCTGGGGCATTCACATTGGCAGTGGCGGCAGTCTTCTTGGGACACTCATTGGAATAGTGACCCTTCACTCCACACTCGAAACAAGTTATCTGGGACTTGTCTTTTGCTGCGACGGGCACAACATTGCTGCCAGTTCTCAGTGCAGTGTTGCTGTTGTTGGTGTTGTTCTTGGGAGGTGCACAGTTGAAGTTGTTGGCATTGCCAGAGTTGTGATTGTTTCCTCCGGACTTCACATTGCTTCCGCTACGGTTGGGGTAGCTTGGGCCAGATATTGGGGGTCGATTGTTCCTTGGTGCATATCCTGGTGAGGGGTTGGGATGGTACTTCTAGTGACTGCTGGATCCAGATTGCTGCATCATATGACGTTTGTGGTTGTCGTTTGCCTGATTAATCTTCCCTTCCATCTGAATGGCAGAGTCAACTAGCTCTTCGAGATCCTCAAAGCGGATGTTAATAAGGACAGTCTGCATTTCATCATGCAGTCCGTTCAAGAATCTCTCTTTCTTCTTGACCTCTGTGTTGATCTCATCAGGGGTGTACCTTGCAAGCGATAGGAATCTGTCACGGTATTCCACCACAGTCATTCTGCCTTGCTTCAAATCACGAAACTCATCCCTTAGTCGGGTGACTAGACCTTGCGGCACATGGGTGCGGCTGAACTTGGTTTTGAAGGCTTCCCATGTCATCACTTGACCATGATTCATATTACGGATACTAGTCCACCAAGCTCTTGCATCTCTCGCCAGGTAGTGGGTGGCAAAGAGAACTTTCTCGTTGTCATCAACTCCTGCAACTTCTAAGTTGTTTTCCATTGTCTATAACCAGTCATCAGCATCTAGTGGGTTTTCTGCTTGGTTAAAGATTGGGGGATTGGTATTCTGAAAGTTTTTGAGTTTGGATCCGTGGTGATCCTAATTTCCATGCCCTTGGTTGTTTTGGGCCATCTGAGCTATCTACTGCAATGTTGCTAAGTTGGCTTGGCACTCTGCCCTGCTTGCTTCACGGTCTGCAACTAACATCTGCATAATCTGCAACATTGGGTCTTGCGACGAGCTGCTCCCTCCTTAGTTTCCACGAGTCATATGAAGATTGAGATAGATAAAGGGGTAAGAAGGAAAGTTCTAAGGTTCATGGTTTTGGTTTCAAAGCTAAAACTTTGAGTTTGACTCAGGTTTTGCAACTAACTCCATTTCATTGACTCAAACAAGCACACGGTACAAACACACACCACAACAATAAAGGAAGACAGATGGTTTGAAGAACCATTCTGCAAGCTACGATACAGTGGGACCGATACATCTTATGCTATGGCAGTGCTCTAGTGCATCTACTCATCATTGATGAAGTTGGAGTCCTCATCGTTAGTGTAGAAGTCCATGGCATTGTCCTCCAGAAAGTCATCTTCATTGCTGAGGTAAGAATTCATGTCTCCCTGGATGTCTTCACCCTCCTCTTCTTCCTCCTTTGCTGCAAGCTGAGCTTCTTACTCCTTGACGGTCTTCTCGAGGTCATCCACCTTCTTGTGAAGACGGGCGATGGTGCGATCCTTCTTCTCGCGCTGGAGGCAAAGAGACTGATGATCCTTGACTAGCAGTGAGAAAGTCTAGGACTTCTGGTCGGCAATGGCATGGTTGTGGTTGGCAAACTCCCTAGCATTATCCAATTCCTTCTGGCGATCGTACAGCAGGAAGTCAAGGTTCTCCACTTGACGCTTCAGCTCTGGGTGACTTGGCATCTCCATCGGCATTCCCATGAAGTCACGTCTTGCATAGTGAGCAAAATGGGTTCCTTGGATTTGGTTGACGCTAAGGGCACATAGACGTGCGAGAGCTTCATGCATTGCCCTGGCTAATCCATCTAGCCAGTTGTTCTCTCTCACGGAGAACTGGATTCTCCTGGAAGTTGGTGCTTCTATGCTCCCTCTAAGATCAGCTGTGACTAGCCACTATAAATCTCCTCCTGGGGGTCCTGGAAGTTGAGCACCAAGAAACTCCAGATGTGGGTGTCCCAGTAACTCCGACAGTGAATCTAGGTCCCTCTCGAAGATCAACTGGCCTTCGTTTCCCAACTGGTAGAACTTGCTGAACTAAGTCTCCATCTACAAGAATTAAGGATGAGGAAATTAGTGAAGTGATCAAGTGTGTCAAATTTTAAGTAGTAATGTAAGAATTTGAGGAACATGAATTTTTGAGAAAGAATGAATTCCCAAGGATAAGAGAGGAAATAGTTTTTCATAAATACTCACTTTGGTTTTGAAACTAAGTTTTTGTTTGGACGTCCATTCTAACTAGGGTCTCCTATGGTCAGGATGGCTCTGATACCAACTTGTCAACACCCGGATTTTTAATCCCCGATGCCTGTTATGTCATTCATCGCAATCCCATGATTACCATTTGTGCGAGACATAACATATTGGTTATCACAGTACATTATCCATTACAAACCATACATAAGGTCTTACACAAATAAGGATCTCATGATCCAGTCTTAATACAACAAGCAGCGAAATAAAAGATAAGTGTAGCGGTGGGGTCCATCTTCAGGGGCACAGGCAATCTTGTGAAGATAGTCCTAGTTATCATAGCCATCCTGCTGGCCATCATCTTGGTAGTCTCCTTCATAGTCTGGCCATGAGAATAGCCAGGGACAAAAGCCATGAGTACTCTTTAAGTACTCGCAAACTACCACTAACAAGTACTATAGTTCTAATGTAAAGTGATAACTCTAAGTTTAACTATAAGGTTAAGTTTGAAACCTAAGCTGAGTTCATAAGCAAAGAAAGATAAAGTAAAGTTCTAGAATCACTTATGTTGGGAAGCTAGTGTCATAAACACAACCCTGTTGTGGTCAAGTCAAGATTCATCATTCATTTCATAAGTTATTTTGAAAACACCTGACAACGAAACAGTATGGCCATTCCAACTGTCCATAATCGTGGACGCGACTATTCGAATAGTTTGACACTCTGCAGAGGTGGTACACTTTCACCACAAGATTCGATACATCTGTCAGGGATAACCCTGAATCATCATACTTAGTATGCAGATAACCAAACATAACCTTTCCTTTACACACCCTAGTATAAGCACCTCTCCTATGAGCATGGCCTCCCAACCATGACCATCTGTCATCTTGGGCACTGCATAGGTGGACAACATTGAGAGGTAGCCTCAGCTCAAACCTCTCCCGCGAGGGAACTAATACTAATGCATATAAATTTATGGCTAAGCCTTACCCAATTCAGGTATTGTGGTTGTACGGTAAATTTGGAATGGTATCGCATCCGAATCCAACCATCAGTTTTATAAAAGGGGTTAAGGCTCATGCCTCAACATTTTCACCATCATAAACCATTTGTGTTTCTCACACATGTCAAAACATCTCAATAGAATGACTCATCATTCCAAGGTTTTCACAATTCATTTTCACTAAGTATTCACATCTAAAGTAACTCAAGTTTTTATCTACTCTAAACTACTAAGTTAAGAGTGTTCACTAAGGTGGAAAGATGGGATCAATCTCATGCCATAGAATAACATCTAAAGTTTTCTATATAGGTCAAGTTTTATACTCTTTATGCTACCTTCAAAACAAGTAAAAGACTTTGGGTACAGTAAAGGAAGTAAAGCTTGAAAATAATACTTGGGGTAAGTAATAGTCAAAGTAGTATAACCAAAGCATGCCTAAAGCATATTTGCTCAATCATCTAGCTTAATTCTAGCTTGCTAAGCATTATACTTGCAAGGGTTAGCTTGCATTGTTAATGGTGGCTTGCCTTGTGAAGTGTAGTGGTTGAAGTTTTCTTCCTCCTCTTGATAGAACTCCTCCTCCTCGAAAGCTTGGTCGGTACTATCGTCTATAAATACATACGGAGTACACAATCACCAAACAATGCTTAACTAGTCTACTTAGCACTCTAAGGCACACATTTGATGATCTATTATCATCACAAGCATCACAAGTTTCATTAACTAGTTTCATTCTTTTTATTTAAGAAAAGTAATTTCTACTCATTGAAAATTAACTAAGATTTAATATTCACCACTTAAAATATGGGATCATGTGGACACATGTAATCACCACATATTCTAACATGTGGGAATGTGATTTAAGGGTTGGATCAGTTTTACTTAAGTTTAAGTTTATTATTTAATGATTTAAAGTGACTAGAAATGCCTATATAGCATTATTTTGGTACTAGTCCAAAGTCACTGCATGTAAACCTTAATATTATTACATATTCAGATAGGTATGGTTAAATGTGATTTTTGAGAGTTGGAATCAACTCAAAAGCTATCATGGTTGATTTTATAAAAATGTTTGAATGTGCAAAAGATTCTGTCTTGTTATTTTTACTAGGAGAGATATCTATTTCTAATTGAATTGAATCAACGGGCTTGGGTAGATCTTTTCAGTAGCTTTCTATCAAAATTGGAATCACCCCATTTGGATTTTTAAATCTCCCTGAATTGATTTTCAAACTAGGAGACAGAACTAAGTTCAAACCTAAATAGTAAAATCTAAGTTTGAATTAAATGGGTCGCGCGGGAAGGAAAACGGGCTGGCCCAGCGGCACTCCGCGGCGCGGGGCACAGCCGACAGGGTGGGTCCACCGGTCAGCGGCTCTTTACACACGAAGCGGTACGGGGCGATGTGGGCCGTTAGATTAGAAGGGGAATCTATGACTGAGAGGTGTCGTCTCCGGCGAACAGTTCGCCGGCGAGGACAAACCCTAGCGGCTCGGTGGGGGTGCTCAGGGGGCATACCAGGGCTCCAGCTATGGCGGCGATGGGGACGATCGAACGTGCTGTCGACGGTGGGCTCAGGGGTGGTCGCGGTAGCTCCTGGGGTGGACGAAATCGACGGCGCCTCTCCTCCTCTACTGCGGTAAGCTCCGGCTAAATTCCGGCGAACGGCAGCCCGCCTTGCTCCAGGGATGGGGTGGAAGGATCAGTGGTGATAGGGGAGTGAGATGGTGTGAGTAGTTTGTGCTGGGGTGCCTCGTGGCTGGAGGTAGGGGACGGTGGCCTGCCTCTTGGCGGTGCTCTATGGCTTCAATGCGCGGCTAGGGGCGGTGGCATTTGGTTTGGGGAAGTTGGTGATCCACGCGGTAAAGGCGGCGTTCGACGCGGCGCACGGGGGTTGTGGGTCAAGCGGTGGTGAACGGGCATGTCTGGGTGGTTCCCTGGGTCGTGGCGACTCGGTGAGCGCGGGCTGCGGTCGAGGCACGGCGTGTGCACGCTTGTCGGGCGCGGCGCTTTGGCGCATGCTCGGCATGGTGCAGACGTCCTAGGTGCGGTGCTCTGCGGGTGGTCCATGGCTTGGCTCTGCTTTGGGAGGGGACAGAGGGCGGTGGTGCGGTCTGGTCTAGCTCCTAGACATGGCGAGAGAGAGAGATGGTCGGCTACGAGCTGTCCATGCTCGACCGGCGAGCATGGTGCTCTGGTGGCGCGGCACTGCTCCAAATGGCTATGGGGTAGCTTCTTTATGGCTGGGTCGGTTCTGGGGGATACAGGGGCAACTACTAGTGTTCAAATGTTTTGACAAAAATCGCTCAAAAACAGTATAAGTTAGGCCAGTTTGATTCTGTATGCAAGGTGTTCGACACAATGGCCGCAAGATAAAAACTTTTGAACTTTGGGCTGAATTTTGGTGGAGTGATTGATCACATGCTTGAGCTTCAAGGTGTGCTTGGATTTTAAAAATGGAAGTCATTTGAGTGGTTTTTGAAATAGGGTGATCTTGATACCTACACTAGATTCAATTTTCAAATGTCATTTAAAATTAGTGTTTGAAAGATTTTGGCAGATCACAAAGTGGGCCTTGGTACATCATTACATGTACTAGCAAGGGGTGCAAGATCAACATTTGTTTCTGTTAGGTTTTGAGTTCTAGGAATAGCCAAAGTAGGTATGTTGATTAAAATGGCACCAATGACCATTTCTTTCTTTTATTCATTTTGATTTGTTTTTCTTTGGGATTTGTTTGGAATTGATCTAGATGATTTTTATTTCACCTAAGAATCATTTTACAAGCAATGGATCACTTAATCAAGGCAATTCAAAACAACTCCTATTTAAATGCACACACATAGGAATGCTTTAATATTTTCAATTGGAAAAGTTTTTGTTTACTCTATATTTTGATGATTTGGATCTTAATAACCTTGGATTAAAGTTTTGGGATGTTACAATGCCCAAGGCATCCCCCTCTTCATCAATAAAAATCCCAGGTTTCTTCCAAACGCTTCATTTTTATTGTTTCATGCACAATTGTGTTGTTCTTGGAGCGTCTTCTTTTTCATTTTTGTTTAGGTTTTTCGTTTGCTTTGTTTGCCTAGTTTGCTGAATAAATTGGTTGGACCCCCTCTTTCATACATTGGTTTTCTAATAGTTTTGTTTGGTTTGGAAAAGAGTAGGAAAGTTCATGCTTATGTGGTAAAAGAGCTCGTTTTTGACTGTGGCCTATGCTTTGTCATGCCATGCTTGATATTGTTTTGGCTTTATGCTTAGTATTCTTTGTTGTAGCATGACTTGTTATAAACAATTGAGATTGCTTAATGTGCCTTGGATGAATCATGCGTTGTTTTAGCATATTAAAGCATAGTATAGTGGTATTCTCCTTTGATGCGTTATTTGGATTGACTTGGCGCATGCTCATACCATGTTATGACTATCTCAAATGACCATAAGACTTTATGATCCTTTAGTTTTCAACTTGTAGTATCACTTTATGCTTTGATCAATGATGTTTTGTCGCTTTGCATGATTATGGCCATTATTGCTCCCTTAGTTTGTCGCTCCCAGTCTTTTGCTAGCCTCCACTACCAAGTATGAGTTCCACTCATGCATCCAACTCCCTAAACCAAGTTATTCCAAAGAATCCACCATACCTACCTACTATCTTATGCTATTCCAAGTATATTCATGCTTTTGTTTACCTTCCAAATTAAACTTGTTATGAGAAAACTAGTGATTAAAGCTCTCACGAACTTGATGGCACACTTTACTTTTTTTGCATCTAATAAACTTGAACCATTGGGTCCTTCTTTGTTGCGTATATGCTTGCGCTTTATAAGTTGAAATTATCAGAACCATGTATCATGGGGAACGCTTTCAACATTTCACTTGTACTTTGTACCCCGTTGATATCATGTTCTTTTGCTTATGGATCCCGTCGGTGTGAGATAAAAGTGGAACTTGTAAGATCATGGAGTTTGTATGTGTGTTAGAGAAACGCCTGGGCCGCTAGCCTAAGACATGCCTAATCATGGTGGAAACTTGCAGCATCACCACAATGAGCACTCTATGAAGCATCCTCAATAAAAACCTATGCAAATAGCAAATAAAAAGATTGCTGAGATGCTCATTTTCTGCTTGCCATGTCATTTTGATTATGGGATAGCTCCTGTATCATGTGCAAGGAGTACCCCATTGGCGGTTCTTTATGATACACATGTACTTACAATGACAAGAGCTTACTCGTGACTAAAGTTGAGTAGCATGAGGTTCGGTCTTCGTAAGTAAGGGGCATGCGATTTCAGTTTATAACTTGTCAAGCATATCCTCTTAGTTGTGTCACTTTAACCTTAATCACCTTCAAGATGCTTATGATAGGGGCAATGAGAGCTAAAAGCTATAAGTACCATAATTTTTGGAATCTCTTTATGAAACTTGAATCACTGCTTCCTTCTATGAAGGCCTTTCTTCCACCATTATATTGAGTCTCCACCTTCTACCTTTATGCACCTACTTTGAGAGCATAGTGGCCATTCTTAGTTCTATGTGCATTGTCCCAAGACTAGTTGATTGATGCATAACTTGATATTGCTTGCTTTAAACTATTTGTATCTAGTCACTCTTATGAACTTTGAAGGTGTCCTATGCATTTATATTTGCTACTCTATGAGTGACAAGGTGAATACTATTTTGCTATATTTTCTTTATGTGAAACAAACAAACATCTTACAAAGCATTGTTATTCATGAATCTTTCGTTTGTGCCTTTTCATGTTGCATCATAATTTCTTTGTCTTATTGCTAGAACTTTGTCTTTCATATTATGATTGAAGTACTATGATCCCAGCTTTGAATGTTTTACAAATACTTTTATCAAGACTTTGATGGTGCATGTCACCTCAAAAATTGTTCTTTCTTTTTATCACTTACCTACTCGAGGACGAGCAGGAGTTAAGCTTGGGGATGTTGATACATTGCAAATGTATCTATTATTTTTGATGTTCCATGCTTGGTTTTATCCACTTTCTTGTGTTTTGTCCACACTTTGGAGTAATTTTCATATGATTTCTTGGACTAACCTATTAACAAGAGCCACAGTGCCAGCTGCCTGTTTTCTGATGTTTTTGGTTCCAGGAAAGTCAGAAAATGAATATTTTCGGAATTGGACGGGATAAAAGCCAAAATGCCTATTTTTCCGGAAGTCATCAGATGCCAGAATACTAGACGGAGAAGGGCTGGGGGCCGGCCACACCACTTGGCCGCGTGGCCAGGCCTAGCCCGCGCCAGGGGGTGGTCTGGCCGACCCCAGCACCCCCTCGGCCTCTCCTTTCGCCTATAAGATGCCCTCGGGACGAAAACCCTAAGTACCCGATCAAAAATCCACGAAAGAGTCTGTAGCCGCTGTCGTCTCTGTCCCTAGATCGGGAGGGATCTGAAGCTCTTCCCGGCACCCTGTCAGAGAGGGGAATTCACCCTAGAGGCCTTCTTCATCACCATGCAAGCCTCTGGTGTGATGCATGAGTAATTCATCCTTGGACTACGGATCCATGTAGTAGCTAGATGGCTGGTTCTCCTCCTTTGTGCCATCATGTTTAGATCTTGTGAGCTCCGTTCATGATCAAGATCATCTATTTGTAATTCTGAATGTTGTGTTTGCGAGGATCCGATGGATATTGAGATGCTATTTCAGATTGATTATTGATTCTATCATGTCTTTGTTATTTGTGATCTTGCATGCTGTCCGTTGTTAGTAGCTATCTTGGCCAAGTAGATGCTAGCAACTCCAAGAGTTAGTATTTATGCTCGATAGTGAGTTCATGCCTCTGGTAATCTGGGGAAGTGATAGAAATCTCTAAGGTACTAGATGTGTTGTTGCTACTAGGGAGAAAACAACAATCCTTTGTTCATAGAAAAATCGTATTGTTTACTTTACATGCAATTTGTAAAGCAATAATCTGTTGCTTGCAACTTAATACTGGAGGGGGTTCGGATGATAACCTGAAGGTGGATTATTAGTCATAGATGCAGTTGGATGGCGGTCTATGTATAATGTTGTAATGCCCAATCAAGTTCCAAAGGAGTCAAGTTGATTAGTATATGCATGTATTGCTTTCTCGATGTTTGTCAATTGCCCTGCTGTAATTTGTTCACCCAGCATGTTATCTATCTTAAGGAGAGCCCCCTCTAGTGAACTATGGATCCCAGTCTTTTCTTTTACATACAATCTATAAACTGTTTACTGCTTTGTGTTTACTTTCTACAAACTATTACTTCCTTACATTCGATACGTTTAATCCTTTGTTTTGAACAAAACACGGTGAGATTGACAACCTCATCGCAAGTTGGGGACAAAGTTCTGTGGTTGTGTTGTGCAGGTCTCCACGTTGCTACTAGCACCGGTAGTGCGCCCTGCCAAGGCTCAGCTAGCAACACCTTTGGGGTGTTTCCTTGCTCCTACTGGTTCGATTAAACCTTGGTTTCATAACTGAGGGAAACTTGCTGTTGTGCTCATCATACCTTCCTCTTGGGGTTCCCAACGAGCTCTACATCAACACTAAGCCATCACTCGCCCACGCCGATAGCTCCCTGTGCCGTCGTCACCAATGAGCTCCGCCCACACCTCTCTGCCGCCTCGCCAGGCCTATATAAGGGAGCCTCCCTAGCACCATTTCATCACATTCCCACAATCCCCTCTCTCCACTGGTCCTTCCCCACCTCTCGCTAGAGCAGCTCGAGCAACAACATTTGCCGAAATTTTAGGAGATAGCATAATAGAGGATGAGGCAGCTGTCGATTTAAATCCCACCCCAGCCGCTGCCGTGACTTTGCCTGAGCTCGCCATCATCTCCTTGTTCGTTTGACCTCCTCGCCGCACTCGTTGGAGCCCTGCTACGCCCTCACCGCACCCCCACTGAGCCGTTATGGTTCCACCTTGCCGGTGACAAGTCCGTCGTCGACGATAAGCCCCAGCCGTAGATGCTAGTTCTAATCCTACGATCCACAATGCCCCGTACCGCTTCGCGTTTAATGAGCCACTGATAGGCGGGACCCCCCTGTCAGCAGTCCTTAGCGCCGTGGAGTGAAACTGGGCCAGCCCGTTAGTGTTCCCGCGCTGCCCCTGTGATTCAAATTTAGATTTTTCTTTTTAGACTTAAACTTAGTTTTGTCCTTTAGTTTGAAAATCAATTTAGAGAGTTTTAAAAATCCAAATTGAGTAATTCCAATTTTGTTGGCAAGGTAATGAAAATATCTATCCAAGCCCGTTGGATTTAAATCATTTAGAGTTAGAGATATCTCCTAGCTAAAATAAGAAGACAGAAGCTTTTTCACATTCAAACATTTTTCTAAAATCAACCATAATAGCTTTTGAGTCGATTCCAACTCTCAAAAATCACATTTAACCATACCTATCTGAATATGTAATAATATTAGGGTTTGCATGGAGTGACTTTGGACTAGTACCAAAATAATGCTATATAGGCATTTCTAGTCACTTTAAATCATTAAATATTAAACTTAAATTTTTAAAATGTGATCCAACCTTTAAATCACATTCCCATATATTAGAATATGTGGTGATGACATGTGTCCACATGATCCCATATTTTAATTGGAGAAGATTAAAGCTTAGTTATTTTCAATGAGTAGAAATTACTTTTCTCAAATAAAATAAATGAAATTAGTTCATTAAACCTTGTGATGTTTGTGATGATACTAGATCATCAAATGTGTGCCTTAGTGTGCTAAGTAGACTAGTTAAGTATTGTTTGGTGATTGTGTATTCCGTATGTATTTATAGACGATAGTACCGACCAAGTAAACGAGGAGGAGGAGTTCTACCCCGAAGAAGAAGAGGAGAATTTCAACCACTGCACCAATCAAGGCAAGCTATTATTGGCAAGCTAATACTTGCAAGCCATCATTAACAATGAAAGCTAAACCTTGCAAGCTAGATAACTTAAGAAAATGCATTAGGCATGCTTTGGTTATACCATTTGACTTATACCTACTCCAAGTTTTATTTACAAGCTTTACTTTCTTTTACTTTACCAAAGTTTCTTACTTGTTTAGAGATAGCATAAAAAGTATAAAACTTGACCTATCTAGTTAGACTTAGATGTCACTCTATGGCATGAGATTGATATTATCATCCCACTTTAGTGAACACTCTTAACTTAGTAGTTTAGAGCTAAACCAAAACTTGACCACTTTAGATGGGAATACTTGTTAAAAATGATTTGAGAAAACCTTGGAATGATGAGTCATTCTACTGAGATGTTTTGACATGTGTTGAGAAACACAAATGGTTTATGATGATGAAAATGTTGAGGCATGAGCCTTAGCCCTTTTATAAAAACTGATGGTTGGGTTCGGGTGCGATACCATTCCAATTTTACCGTACAACCACAATACCTGAATTGGGTAAGGCTTAGCCGAAAGTTTATATGCATTAGTATTAGTTCCCTTGCGGGAGAGGTTTGAGCTGAGGCTACCTCTCAATGTTGTCCACCTATGCAGTGCCTAGGATGACAGATGGTCATGGCTAGGAGGCCAAGCTCATAGGAGAGGTGCTTATACTAGAGTGTGTAAAGGAAAGGTTATGTTTGATTATCTGCATACTAAGTATGATGATTCAGGGTTATCCTTGACAGATGTATCGAATTTTATGGTGAAAGTGTACCACCTCTGCAGAGTGTCAAACTATTCGAATAGCCGCGTACGCGGATATGGACAGTTGGAGTGGCCATACTGTTCCGTTGTCAGATGTTTTCAAAATGACTTATGAAATGAATTGTGACATGACTTGACCACAACATGGTTGTGACTATGACAACTAAGTTCCCACTTAGGTGTTTTCAAACTTTATTTTATCTTTCTTTGTTTCTGAACTCAACTTATGTTTCAAACTTAACTTTACAAATAAACTTAGAGTTTAGCATTCCTACTAGAACTACCTTACTTGTTAGTGATAGTTTGCGAGTACTTAAAGAGTACTCATGGATTTTGTCCCTGGCTATTCCCGTGGCCAGACTATGAGGAGGAATACCCCGAAGGAGGACAATAGGACGGCTACGACAACTAGGATCATCTCCCATCGTCAGCATTGCCTGTGACACTGAAGATGGATCCCACCTCTACACTATTTATTCCGCTACTTGTTTGTACTAAGAATGGATCATGAGATCCTTTATTTGTGTAAGACCTTATTATGGTTTGTAATGGATGATATACTGTGATATCCAATCTGTTATGTCTCACAAAAATGGTAATCCTGGGATTGCGATGTATGGCATAACAGGTATCTGGGATTAAAAATCCGGGTGTTGACACCATTATAGTGATTTATAGCAGGAGTAGAGTTCCGCCACTGTTGTGGGACTTGAACCTGGGTAAGCTGTGTTACCTCGTACCCGCCAACTCACCGTCTTCCCCCACCTCTCTAAACACGATATGTGAGGACCCCTCCATGGCATACTCGTCGGCAATACCACGACATTTGGCGCCCACCATGGGGCAAGAGGCGCTTCAAGCTCTACACCGGGCGAGGTCCAAGCTCTTCGCGGGAATCGGAGACACCATGGCCATTGGGCGCGTCCTCTTCTCCAGCAATGCCCCGATCGTCCCTCCCGACGAATTCTGGGTCCCAGAGAAGACGAAGCCTACCCGCTGCTCCATCGTCCCAGTCAGAGAAATCCACATTTTCATCGGCGAAACCGACTCGGGTCCGAGCTCCTAGGAAGTCGGAAACTCGTCAAGGCCCGCACGGACCACCTACGGGTAGGATATGTTCACGGAAGAATCTGGGCCATATCTCTCTCTAGAGTATGATAACTTAGATCAGGGAAATTCAAGGCCAACCCAAACCGCCCCTGTGCAGGATATAACGGTGGAAGGATCTTGTAGATCTGCTTGGCTTCCCCAAGATGCGGAGGTCGCACTTTGTCAGCATTGTCACCATCTTCGATCTGGCCAGATATGTTCAGGGGGATAGAGAATCTCTCCATGAACACCTCATCAAATGGATGAGGGTGAGGGAAACCCTGGAGGGTGACCGAGCTGACAAACTTGTCTACCACTTTGTGGAAGGGCTCACGCCCAGAACGCTCCTCCGGCATACACTCAGGATGCGGCAGGCCGTGATGTCTATGTTGGAATTATGCCCTAGAGGCAATAATAAAGATGTTATTATTATAATTCTTGTTCATGATAAAGTTTATATTCCATGCTAGAATTGTATTAAGCGGAAACTTTAATACTTGTGTGGTTTGTGAACAACCGTGTCCCTAAATGCGCCTCTATGGACTAGCTCATTGATCAATGATGGTTAAGGTTTCCTAACCATAGACATGAGTTGTCAATTGATAATGAGATCATATCATTGGGAGAATGATATGGTGGACAGACCCAAACTAAGCAAAGCTATTAGATCGTTTCATCGTGTTCGTCTTTGCGAAGCTTTTCTCATGTCAAATATTGTATTCCTTAGACCATGAGATAATACAACTCCCTGGTATCGTAAGAAAGCTTTGAGGTCATCAAACGTCATCCTATGAGAGGGTGATCATAAAGGTGTCTCGGGTGATCGGAAAGTATCATTGGGTTGTATGTATCGAGATGGGATTTGTCCCTCCCAAGTCGGAGATATGCTTGGGCCCACTTTCGGTGTCGATATCAACACCGCTTGCAAGCATGTGGTTAAGGAGTTAATCACAAAGTGATATCGGATTCTGAACGAGTAAAGTACTTGCTGTGAGCGAGATTGAACTAGGTATGGCGATACCGGCGATCGAATCTCGGGCAAGTAAAATATCGCGAGACGAAGGAATATATATATGGGATTGATTGAATCCTGGCATCGTGGTTCATCCGATATGATCATCGATGAATGTGTGGGAGTCAATATGGGTGCCTGGACCCGCTGTTGATTATTGATAGAAGATCATATGCATATTCTCGAACCGAGGTCACACATAACGTGTCTCGACGCTAGGATAGATTGGATAATTGGTTTATGAATTTTTTTGAGTCTCGGATGGGATCCGGGATATCACGAGAGGTTCGGAATGGTCCGGAGAATAAGATTCATATAAAGGCGGTGCAGTTTTGGAGTTGAATAGTTCGGGTTAATCGGTATTGTACGGAAGCTTCTAGAACCTTCGGAAGGGACCAACGTGGCCCCACCTTAGGGAGGGCATGGGCCTATGAGGGAGTGTCCTGGCCGCATTGGGCCAGGGGCACAAGGCCCCATAGGGCCCAACCGATCCTAGATAAGTTTAAATCGTTTAAACTAGAGATAAGATAGGGTTTCTAGAAGGGAGAGTTTAAATCGTTTAAACTAGAGATAGGCTTGGAGGATGGGCAATGGCTGGCCGCACCCCCCCCTCTATATATAGTGGGCTGGTGCGCCCCCTTCCCCCCACACACCTTCCTCCAAACCCTAGTTGCCCTGCTGCCCTCCTCTCTCCCTCCCGACTGTTTGTAGGCGAAGCCCTGCGGCAGAAATTCTCTACCATATACACCACGCCGTCGTGTTGTAGATCCAATCCATCTCTCCACCATACTTGCTGGTCCAAGGAAGGAGGAGACGTCGAGGTGCTGCACGTGTGCATCTCACGGAGGCACCGCCACTTGTGGTGCTAGATCGGATCGGATCGCGAGGAGGAGAAGCGAGTACGACTACATCACCCACGTTCCGCTGTGCGAATCTTCAAGGGTATGAAGATCTAATCCAATCTCTCTCGTTGTTTGCATCTCCTAGATTAGATCTTGGCTTTCCTTCTGTTCGCTTCCGTAGAAAATTTTGATTTACTATGCTGCGAAACCCTTCAGTGGTATCAGAGCTAGATCTATGCGTAGATGTGATTCACGAGTAGAACGCAACATGGTTGTTGCGGGCGTTGATGTTTTCTGTTGCAAGCCTCTTGTTTGTGTTCTTCTTATGACGCGGGATAGTGAGATTGAAGCGGTCCAGGCCAACCTTACGCGACGTCGTTCGCGAGACCGGCTCCGCACTTGACGTGTGGCTTGTACCACACATGCGGCTGGTGGATGTCAGTTTCTCTCACTATAGTTGTCATGGGATTAACACCGGAGTTTGGCAACCATAATATCACCGTTGTGGCTTTCCGTAGGTAAGAATCGTTCTTAGCATCTACTCCCATAAGCCACGTAAAACATGCAACAACAAAGTAGAGGCGTCTAACTTGTTTTTGCAGGGAGTGTTTTCTGTGATATGGTATGGCCCAAGATGTGATGTGTATATTGTATGCGATGATCATGTTTTGTAATGTTTCACGACTTGCATGTCGATGAGTACACAACCGGCAGGAGCCATATGGTTGTCTTTATAATTGTGTATGACCTGCGAGTCAACTTCTTATACGCCATGTAATAGCTTTACTTTATCGCTAAGTAGTTAGCAATAGTTGTAGTTGCTATTCGTGGTGTAGGCAATCATGGTGGAGTGATGGAGATCATGCCGGAACGCACAAGATGGAGATCATTGCGCGAAGATTGGCTATACCATGTCACATAAAGTTATATGCATGTGATGTTTATCTTTTATGTATCTTATTATGCTTAGATCATGACGGTAGCATTATAAGATGATTCCTCATAAAGATCAAGATAAAACTGTGTTCTCCCCAAGTATGCACCGTCGCAAAAGTTAAATGCGTGTCCAAGCATCACGTGATGATCGGGTGCTATAGACTCTCGCTCACATACAACGGGTGCAAGCCAGTTTACTGCAGCGGAAATACTTGGGTCTAACTTGGCGAGCCTAGCATGTACAGACATGGCCTCGGAACACAAGAACCGAAAGGTTAAGCATGAGTCATATGAATGATATGATCGACACTTCGTTGTCCACCATTGAAACCACATCTCTTCTCGTGATGATCGGATTAGGTGTGGTGAATTTGGATCGTGTTCACTAAACAACTTGAGGGATGTTGAATTTAGTGGGAGTTCATCTAGTAATTTGATTAAGTTGAACTATTTATCATGAACATAGTCTAAATTGTACTTGCAAATCTTGTAGATCACATGGCCAAGTCCAACTTCAACTTCAACGTTTTGCTGAGAAAGAAAAGCTTAGAAACAATGGGTCTAACTTCACCAACGGTTCGCAATCTAAGAATCATTACATGCGGCGGACAAAGGACTATGTCCTTGGGAAAGCGTTAGGTGACCCCCTGCTTGCAAGCTACGGCTGATGAGAAAGCTGTCTATCGATCGGCGCAAAGATGATTATGGTGTGATTAAGAGCACCATGTTGTTTGCTATGGAACGGAACTTCAAAATCGTTTTGAAAACTATCCGGGCCCTTTGAGATTCTCGAGAGCTGAAAACCATGTTTGACTCAGGCCCGTTCGAGAGATATGAGATCTCGAGAAGTTCTTTAAGCGCAAGATGGAGGAAGGGAGTTCCGTTAGTGAGCACGCCATTAAGATGTAGGGCTACACTCAACGCCTTGAGCAAGCTGGACTGCAAGATTCGGAGGAGCTCAAGATTGACAGGTTCTGCAATCACTCCTCCCGGCTACAAAAGTTTTGTAGTGACTCACAATCAGATTGGTTCCAGATCGATCACCGAGCTCTTCGCAAAGCTGAAGGCTGCGGAGGTGGACATCAAGAAGGATAATCATGTGTTGATGGTCAACAAGCCCTCCTTTAAGAAAGGTAAGGGAGCAAAGAAGCCCTTCAAGAAGGGCGTGACAAGCGCCTTGCCCTGAGAAGAAGCTCAAGTCGGACCTAAGCGGACCTTTGGTGCTTCTATTGCAAGGACAAGGGTCCTTTGGGCAACTGTCCGAAGTACTTAGCGGACAAGAAGGCTGGCACCATCAAAGGTATATTTGATATACATGTTATTGATGTTTTCCTTACTAGCCCTCGTTGTAGTGCACGGTATTTGATCTTGGTTCGATTGCTAATATTTGTAACTCGAAGCAGGAGCTACGGAATAGCGACGGCTTGCGAGGGATGAGGTGACGATCTTGGCGTTGGCAGCGGATCAAGAGTCGATGTGATGGCCGTCGGCACGCTCTCCTTAGTTTTACCTTGGGATTAGTTTTAAACCTTAATAAATGTTATTATGTACTGCGTTGAGCATGAACATTATTTCTGGATCGTGTTTATTGCAAGACGATTATTCATTTAAATCGGAGAATAATGGTTGTTCTATTTATATGAGTAACATCTTTTATGGTCATGCACCCCTTGTAAATGGTTTATTTCTTCTAAATCTCGAAAGGGATGAAACATACATCCATAACATTGAGGCTAAGAGATGCAAAGTAGATAGTGATAATACTACTTATTTGTGGCAATTGTCGTCTAGGTCATATTGGTGTAAAGCGCATGAAGAAACTCCATCTTGATGGACTTTTGGAGTCTCTTGATTTTGAATCATTTGACACATGCGAACCATGCCTCATGGGCAAGATGATCAAAACCCATTCTCGGTATGATGGAGCGAGCAGCGGACTTGTTGGAAATCATACATACCGATGTATGCGGACCGATGAGTGTTTCGACGCGCGGTGGATATCGCTATTTTCTCACTTTTACCGATGACTTAAGTAGATATGGGTATATCTATTTAATGAAACATAAATCTGAAATGTTTGAAAAGTTCAAAGAATATCAGAATGAAGTGGAGAACCATAAATGAGAAAGATTAAGTTTCTACGATCCGATCGTGGGGCGAATATTTGAGTTATGATTTTCTCACGCATCTCAAAGCAAGTGGAATCGTTTCACAACTCACGCCACCGGAACACCACAGCGCAATGGTGTGTCTACGAGCGGAATCGAACCTTATTAGATATGGTCCGATCAATGATGTCTCTTACTGATTTGCCGTTATCATTTTGGGGTTATGCATTAGAAACCGCTGCATTCACTTTAAATAGGGCTCCATCTAAATCCGTTGAGACGACACCGTATGAGCGTGGTTTGGTGCTAAACCTAAGTTGTCGTTTCTTAAAGTTTGGGGATGCGAAGCTTCGTCAAGAAGTTGATGGGACAAGCTCGAACCCAAAGCGGATAACTGCGTCTTCATAGGATACCCTAAGGAAACTATTGGGTATACCTTCTATCCCAGAACCGAAGGCAAAGTGTTTGTCGCAAAGAACGGTTCCTTTCTTGAGAAGGAGTTTCTCTCGAAAGAAGTGAGTGGGAGGAAAGTAGAGCTAGGCGAGGTTATTGAACCTTCTCTTGAATTGGAGTAGCGCAGCACCTGAAATTGTTCGGTGCTTTGCACCAACAATAGAGGAAGCTAATGACAAGGATCATGAAGCTTGGACGATCTTTGCTCTTGAGCGTCGCAGGTCGACAAGGTCGCGTGCCCCTCTGAGTGAATGCGGCAACCTGTCTTGACTGTCTTGTTAGTAGAAGACAGCGAACCTACGAACTATGAGGAAGCGATGATGAGCCCGGACTACGAGAAATGGCTAGAAGCCATGAAATCCGAATTGGGATCCATGGCGAAAACCAAGTATGGACTTTGGTGGACCCTCCTAGCGACGAAAGGCCGTTGAGTGCAAATGGATCTTAAAGAAGAAAAGCGGACGCGGATGGTAATGTTACCGTCTATAAAGCACGGCTTGTCGAAAGGTTTTCAACAAGTTCAAGGTGTTGACTACGATGAGACTTTCTCTCCGTGGCGATGTTTAAGTCTATTCGGATTTTATTAGCAATTGCTGCGTTTCATGATTATGAAATATGGCGGATGGATGTCAAGACTGCGTTCCTCAATGGCAACATTGATGAAGAGTTGTATATGATGCAACCCGAAGGTTTTGTCGATCCTAAGGATCTTGATAAAGTATGCAAACTTCAGCGTTCCATTTATGGTGAAGCAAGCATCTCGGAGTTGGAACCTTCGTTTTGATCAAGTGATCAAGAGCTTTGGATTTGTTCCAAATTGCTCTGAAGCTTGCATCTACAAGAAAGTGAGTGGGAGCTCGGTGGCGTTTACGGTACTATATGTGGATGACATATTGATTATTGGAAATGACATCAACATGCTTAACGATGTGAAGAGTTATTTGAACAAGTGTTTTCAATGAAAGACCTAGGTGAAGCTGCTTATATATTGGGCATCAAGATCTATAGAGATAGACAAAGGCGCTTTGATAGCTTTAAGCGGTACATACCTAGACAAAGTTCGAAAAGGTTCGAATGGATAAGACATTGAAAGGTTCGATGCCTATGTTGTCGGGTAAGATATTGAGCAAGGCTTAGTGTCCAGCTGATGAAATGATAGGGAAGCTATGAGCAAAGTGCCTTATGCCTCGGCCATAGGTTCCATCATGTATGCCATCTTGTGTACTAGACGGATGTGTCCAATGCTCTTAGTTTGTGACGAGATATCAAAGTGATCCAGAGTGGAACCTTTGGACAGCCGTGAAAGAACATCCTAAGGTACCTAAATAGGACTAAAGAAATGTTCTTAGTCTATGGGGTGATGAACAGCTCGTCGTAAAGGTTACGTCGATGCTAGTTTCGACACCGACAAGGATGATTGTAAATCTCGGGGAGGATACGTGTATATTTTGAATGGAGGAGCTGTGAGCTGGAGAAGCTGCAAGCAAAGCGTGATCGCGGGATCTCTGATGAAAGCGGAATACATGGCTGCTGCGAAGCGTCAAGTGAAGGAGTTTGGATCAGAACTTCATCCTGAGCTTGGCGTGGTTCAAGTGCATTGGACCCTTGGAGATATTGTGTGACAACACGGCGCCATAGCACTCGCTAAGGAACCAAGATATCATCCAAAGACCAAGCATATCAACATAAGTTTCATATAATCCGAGATTATATAGCAGATGGAGATCTGAAGATTAGCAAAGTACATACAGATCTGAATGTCGCAGATCCATTGACTAAACCTCTTCCACGTGTAAAACATGATCAGCACCTCAGTGTCATGGGTGTGAGATTGTTGCCAGATGTAAACTAGATTATTGACTCTAGTGCAAGTGGGAGACTGTTGGAATTATTCCCTAGAGGCAATAATAAAGATGTTATTATTATAATTCTTGTTCATGATAAAGTTTATATTCCATGCTAGAATTGTATTAAGCGGAAACTTTAATACTTGTGTGGTTTGTGAACAACACCGTGTCCCTAATGCGCCTCTATGGACTAGCTCATTGTTCAATGATGGTTAAGGTTTCCTAACCATAGACATGAGTTGTCAATTGATAATGAGATCATATCATTGGGAGAATGATATGGTGGACAGACCCAAACTAAGCAAAGCTATTAGATCGTTTCATCGTGTTCGTCTTTGCGAAGCTTTTCTCATGTAAAATATTGTATTCCTTAGACCATGAGATAATACAACTCCCTGGTATCGGAAGAAAGCTTTGAGGTCATCAAACGTCATCCTATGAGAGGGTGATCATAAAGGTGTCTCTCGTGATCGGAAAGTATCATTGGGTTGTATGTATCGAGATGGGATTTGTCCCTCCCAAGTCGGAGAGATATGCTTGGGCCCACTCGGTGTCGATATCAACACGCTTGCAAGCATGTGGTTAAGGAGTTAATCACAAAGTGATATCGGATTACGGAACGAGTAAAGTACTTCGTGAGCGAGATTGAACTAGGTATGGCGATACCGACGATCGAATCTCGGGCAAGTAAAATATCGCGACGAAGGGAATATATATATGGGATTGATTGAATCCTGGCATCGTGGTTCATCCGATATGATCATCGATGAATGTGTGGAGTCAATATGGGTGCCTGGACCCGCTGATTATTGATAGAAGATCATGCGCATATTCTCGAACCCGAGGTCACACACTTAACGTGTCTCGGCGCTAGGATAGATTGGATAATTGGTTTATGAATTTTTGTTGAGTCTCGGATGGGATCCGGGATATCACGAGAGGTTCGGAATGGTCAGGAGAATAAGATTCATATAAAGGCGTGCAGTTTTGGAGTTGAATAGTTCCGGGTTAATCGGTATTGTCGGAAGCTTCTAGAACCTTCGGAAGGGGACCAACGTGGCCCCACCTTCCGGGAGGGCATGGGCCTATGAGGGAGTGTCTTGGCCGCATTGGGCCAGGGCACAAGGCCCCATAGGGCCTAGCCGATCCTAGATAAGTTTAAATCGTTTAAACTAGAGATAAGATAGGGTTTCTAGAAGGGAGAGTTTAAATCGTTTAAACTAGAGATAGGCTTGGAGGATGGGCAGGGCTGGCGCACCCCCTCTATATATAGAGGGCTGGTGCGCCCTTCCCCACACACCTTCCTCCAAACCCTAGTTGCCCTGCTGCCCTCCTCTCTCCCTCCCATTTGTAGAAGAAGCCTGCGTAGAAATTCTCTACCATACACCACGCCGTCGTGTTGTAGATCCAATCCATCTCTCCACCATACTTGCTGGTCCAAGGAAGGAGGAGGCGTCGAGTCTTTGCACGTGTGCATCTCACGGAGGCACCGCCACTTGTGGTGCTAGATCGGATCGGATCGCGAGGAGGAGAAGCGAAATGCGACTACATCACCCACGTTAGAGCAGCGTTCATTGCGAATCTTCAAGGGTATGAAGATCTAATCCAATCTCTCTCGTTGTTTGCATCTCCTAGATTAGATCTTGGCTTTCCTTCTGTTCGCTTCCGTAGAAAATTTTGATTTACTATGCTGCGAAACCCTTCAGTGGTATCAGAGCTAGATCTATGCGTAGATGTGATTCACGAGTAGAACGCAACATGGTTTATAGAACTCAGGGAGGAAGTGGTCAAAGGTATCCCCTCTCAAGGAACCCTGCAATCAAGATACAAGAAGTCTCTTGTGTCCCCAACACACCCAATACACTTGTCAGGTGTATAGGTGCACTAGTTCGGCGAAGAGATAGTAAAATACAAGTGGTATGGATAATTATAAGTGGTAACAGTGCCAAAAAATAGCTTCCTGGCGTGTGGTTGACGTGGGAAAAGACTAAAGGCAAACTGAAATAAAGAAGGAAGCAAGCAAACATGTAACATATCTAATTGCAAACGGTGTATCACTGCTTAGAAACAAGGCCTAGGGATCATACTTTCAGTAGTGAACACTCTCATATAAATATCTTCTCTTTATGATATTACTTTGAACTACTCTCCCGTTGGACACTCTAATCCATGGTAGGGGTATAACAACACACCTCAAAGTTCGCCTTCCCATCTAGATAACCCACACTGTCACCTTGAGAACTAGATGGTTCAAACAAACACCACAATTTCATAAAGACATCCAACTCCAAATATAACTCATAACAAGTATTTGAAATCTCTAGCCTAAGTGCCACCATGGTGTGCACACTATCAACTTCACACACATGGGGAGAGCAGAGATCTATTAAAGCACTTGAGTAGCAAGGTAGATCTACTTGATTACAAAGCTCATGATCAAAATATGATCATGCATAGAGAGAGAGATGAACACATAGCTACTGGTAGAACCCTTAGCCTCGAGAGAGAACTATTCCCTCCTCATCATGGGAATCAGCAATGGTGATGGAGATGGTGGTGGAGATCGATGGAGATGGCTCCAGGGGCACTTCCCCGTCCTAGCAGTGTGCTAGAACAGAGACTTTCTGTCCCCCGAATCTCCCCTACGGTGGCGGCAGCACTGTGGAACTTTTCGTGGCTGAAGGCTTGACGATTTAGGGTTTTTGCATCAGGAGGCTTCTTATAGGCGAAGAGGCAAGGTCGGTGGGCGGCCAAGGGGCCCACACCACCTGGTGGCGCGGCCAGGGCTAGCCCGCGCCACCATATGGTGTGGCCACCCTGTGGCCCCTCTCCGTCTCGTCTTCTGGCTCCGTGAGTCTTCCGGTAAAATATCGACTTTGGCTTTTGTCCGGTCCAATTCCGAGAATATTGATTTTCTGACTTTCCTGGAACCAAAAACAGCAGAAAACATGCAACTGGCACTGTGGCACTTGTTAGTAGGTTAGTCCAAGAAAGTGTATAGAAAGTACTCCAAAGTTGGAACAAAACTCAAGAAAGTAGATAAAACCAAGCATGGAACATCAAAAATTATGGAAATGTTTGCAACGTATCAACATCCCCAAGCTTAACTCCTGCTCGTCCTCGAGTAGCTAAGTGATAAAAAGAAAGAATACTTTTTTAGGTGACATGCACCATCATAAACTTGATCAAAGTATTTGTAAAACATTGATAGCTAGGATCATAGTACTTCGATCATAACATGAAAGACAAAGTTCTAACAATAAGGCAAAGCAACTATGTTGCAACATGAAAAGACACAAACAAAAGATTAATGAATAACAATGCTTTGCAAGACATTTGTTTGTTTCACATAAAGAAAACATAGCATAGTGGCATTCAGCTTGTCCCTCATAGAGTAGCAAACATAAATGCATAGGACACCTTAAAAGTTCATAAGAGTGACTAGATACAAATAGTTTAAAACAAGAAATATCAAAGTTATGCATCAATCAACAAGTCTTGGGACAATGCACATAGAACTAAGAATGGCCACTATGCTCTCAAAGTAGGTGCATAAAGGTAGAAGGTGGAGACTCAACATAAAAGTAAAAGAAGGGCCTTCATAGAAGGAAGCAGGGATTCAAGTTTCATAAAGAGCTTCCAAAAAATATGGTACTTATTAGCTTTCAGCTCTCATTGCCCCTATCATAAGCATCTTGAAGTGATTAAGGTTAAAGTGAACAAACTATGGAGTATATGCTTGACAAAGTATAAGTTGGCAATCTCATGTCCCTTGAATACGAGGGCCGCTCCTCATGCTACTCAAGTTTAGTTACCGGTAAGTTCTTGCCATTGTAAGTACATGTGTATCATAGGGAACTGCCAACGGGATACCCCTTGCCCGATGATACGGAAGAATCCCCATATCAAAATGACAAGGCAAGCAGACAACGAGCATCTCAGCAATCTTCTTATTTACCATGGGAATATGGTGCTTTTTCTATCTTTCCTCTTTTCTCATATCTCTTTTTTTTCTCTTTTTTCTCAATATATGACTCTCTCTTTTTATAAGAAGAATGCTTCATAGACAGCTCATTATGGTTACGCTACAGGTTTCCACCATGACAACATGGATTAGACCAACGGCCCAGGCGTTTCTCTAACACACATACATAACTCCATGGACTTACAAGCTTCCCTTTCATTTCACACCGGCGACATCCATAGACAAAAGAGCATGATATCAACTAGGTATAAAGTACAAGTGCAATGTTGAAAGCGTTCCCCATGACAGCATGGTTCTGCTAATCCCCAACAAATAAGGGCAAGCATATATAACATAGACGACACAATGGTTCAAGTTTATTAAGGGCAAGAAAAGTAAAGTGTGCCATCAAGTTCGTGAGAGCTTTAATCACTAGTTTTCTCATAACAAGTTTAATTCAAAAGGAAGATAAAAACATGAATATACTTGGAATAGCATATGCTAGTAGGTAGGTATGATGGACTCTTCGGAATAACTTGGTTTTATGAGTTGGATGCATGAGTGGAACTCATACTTGGTTGTGGAGGCTAGCAAAAGACTGGGAGCGACCAACTAAGAGAGCAATAATGGCCATAATCATGCAGAGTGACAAAACATCAGTGATCAAAGCATAAAGTGATACTACAAGTTGAAACCTAAAAGATCATAAAGGCTATGGTGACTTGGGATAGTCATAACATGGTGTGAGCATGTGCCAAGTCAACCCAAATAAAGCGTCAAAGGAGAATACCACAATACTATGCCTTAATATGCTAAAACAACGCATGATTCTTTAAAGGCACATTAAGCAATCTCAATTGTTTATAACAAGTCATGATACAGCAAAGAATACTAAGCATAAAGCCAAAACAATATCGAGCATGGCATGACAAAGCATAGGCCACAGTCAAAAACAAGCTCTCTTTACCACTTAAGCATGAACTTTCCTACTCGTTTTCCAATCCAAACCAAACTATTTGAAAACCAATGTATGAAAGAGGGGGTCCAACCAATTTATTCAGCAAACTAAGCAAACAAAGCAAACGAAAAACAAAAATGAAAACAAAAAAGAAGAAGCTCCAAGAACAACACAATTGTGCATGAAACAATAAAAATGAAGTGTTTGGAAGAAACCTGAGATTTTTATTGATGAAGAAGGGGATGCCTTGGGCATCCCCAAGCTTTGACGCTTGTACTTCTTGGATATTACTTGGATGACACGAGTGGAATCCCCAAGCTTGAGCTTTAGTCCATTCTTCATCTCATTACATCATTCTCCCCATGCACCTGAAATTCTTCCTTCATACAAAACTTCACACAATCTTTATTAGCAACATTAGTGCACTCAAGATAATAAGTCTTTAGGTTCAGTTACAACACCAATAAAACTTCCATTAAAACACAAGCTACTGTAGCACTTCCCTCAAAAAGCTCAATTCCCTAAAAGAACTCAAAAAGGAACCAACAAGAAGCAAATGCAAATAATGGCAGAAATCTGTCAAAACAGACCAGCAGGTAAAGACGAATTTTTTCGAAGACCTTCTGTTGCTCAAATAAAAACGTGTTGAACTAACGAAAGTTAGATAACAACCTAGGGCAGGGGCACAAAAATTCACGCCTCAAAAGGATGTACTGAGATTTTACACGAATTTTTATGGTGAAGCACAAAAATCTGTTTCTGGACAGCAACTTTCCCAATCATTACTTCTCTCTCATTAGAGGTTACTCTTGGCACAAAAAGCAAATAAAAAGAATAAGGAGCGGTTTTTACTGAATTAATAACTTCCAAGACTCATCTAAAACTTTTGGGTTATCTCCCAATAAATACTTTTCTTTAACGCCTTTAAGTTAGGCATGATAGTTTGAGGAGATGCTCACATAAGAAATATGAATTGAAGTAAAAGAGAGCATCAAGAAGCAAATTCAAAACACATTTAAGTCTAACCCACTTCCTATGCATAGGAATCTTGTAAATAAACATGTTATGAAAGCACAAAGCAATAAGCATAGTAAAGCAAAACAAGTGCAACTTCGAGACTTTCAACATAAAGAGGGAAAACTTAATAATGTTGAGATACATAAGACCATGTTTCCCTCTCTCATAATAACTTTCAGTAGCATCATGAATAAAATTAACAATATAACTATCACATAAAACATTCTTATCATGAGCCACATGCATAAACAATTATTACTCTCCCTATAAGCATAGTCATTCTTATTAATCGTAGTGGGAGCAAATTCAACAAAATAGCTATCATTATTATTCTCATCATCATAATCATCAAATATAGGAGGCATATTGTAGTCATAATTAATTTCCTCCTCAATAGTAGGTGGACTGAAAATATCATATTCATCATTGTAATCATCATATATTGGAGGTTTGGTATCATCATAAGCAATATAATAGCTATCTTCCAAAGCTGGGGAACTAAAAAGATCATTTTCATAAAAAGTAGCTTCCCCAAGCTTAGACTTTTCCATAGCATTAGCAATAATGGTGTCCAAAGAATTCATACTAACAACATTGATATTAGCATGCAAATAAAGTTCCATAGGTTTTTTAATTTTCTCTTCAAACACTTCATGTCCTAACTCAAGATAAATACTATAAAGCTCTCTAATTTTGTTGTTGTTTTCCATTAAGCCTAACTAGTGAAAACAAGAAACAAAAAGACAAAATTGTAGAATCTAAAGGAAATAACTTTGAGCACTCACACCGGACGATGTGAGTACCTTTTACCTTACCTCTCCGGCAACGGCGCCAGAAAATAGCTTGCTGTCTACGCACTTCTATTCTTGTAAACAGTTGTTGGGCCTCCAAGTGCAGAGGTTTGTAGAACAACAGCAAGTTTTCCCTTAAGTGGATCACCCAAGGTTTATCGAACTCAGGGAGGAAGTGGTCAAAGGTTTCCTCTCTCAAGCAACCCTGCAATCAAGATACAAGAAGTCTCTTGTGTCCCCAACACACCCAATACACTTGTCTGGTGTACAGGTGCACTAGTTCGGCGAAGAGATAGTAAAATACAAGTGGTATGGATAATTATAAGTGGTAACGGTGACAGAAAATAGCTTGTTGGCATGTGGTTGATGTGGGAAAAGACTAAAGGAAAACTAAAATAAAGAAGGAAGCAAGCAAACATGTAACACATCTAATTGCATACGGTGTATCAATGCTTAGAAACAAGGCCTAGGGATCATACTTTCACTAGTGAACACTCTCATATAAATATCTTCTCTTTATGATACTACTCTGAACTACTCTCCAATTGGACACTCTAATCCATGGTAGGGCTATAACAACACACCTCAAAGTCCGCCTTCCCATCTAGATAGCCCCACACTGTCACCTTGAGCACTAGATGGTTCAAACAAACACCACAATTTCATAAAGACATCCAACTCCAAATATAAATCATAAGAAGTATTTGAAATCTATAGCCTAAGTGCCACCATGGTGTGCACATTGTCAACTTCACACACATGAGGAGAGCAGAGATCTATTAAAGCACTTGAGTAAAATGGTAGATCTACTTGATTACAAAGCTCATGATCATAATATGATCATGCATAGTGAGAGAGATGAACACATAGCTACCGGTAGAACCCTTAGCCTCGAGAGAGAACTAGTCCCTCCTCATCATGGGAATCAGCAATGGTGATGGAGATGGTGGTGGAGATCGATGGAGATGGCTCTAGGGGCACTTCCCCGTCCCGGCAGGGTGCCGGAACAGAGACTTTCTGTCCCCTGAATCTCCCTTACGGTGGCGGTGGAGCTGCGGAACTTTTCGTGGCTGGAGGCTTGACGATTTTGGGTTTTCGCATTGGGAGGCTTCTTATAGGCGAAGAGGCACGTTCGGTGGGCGGCCAAGGGGCCCACACCACCTGGTGGCGTGGCCAGGGCTAGCCCGCGCCACCATATGGTGTGGCCGCCCTGTGGCCCCTCTCCTTCTCGTCTTCTGGCTCCGTGAGTCTTCCAGTAAAATATCGACTTTGGCTTTTGTCCGGTCCAATTCCGAGAATATTGATTTTCTGACTTTCCTAGAACCAATAACAGCAGAAAACAGGCAACTGGCACTGTGGCACTTATTAATAGTTTAGTCCAAGAAAGTGTATACAAAGTACTCCAAAGTTGGAACAAAACACAAGAAAGTAGATAAAACTAAGCATGGAACATCAAAAATTATGGATACGTTAGCAACGTATCAGGCCGCCAGCTCGCTCACCATCGGTGAGATGGTTGAAATTGTCAATGATTACACGGATGCCGAGGAGAACACCAAGGCCATGCCTGGTCCTGAAGCCAGAGGAAGCAATAACAATGGCCCTCCACCATCCCCCTCCACCTCCGCCATCGACAACACTGAAGCCAACTCCGACTCAGTGCTTGATGCACTCTACACCGACATCAACATAGATGGCGGTGGCTCAGACGCTAACTCGGAGGAATACGATGCTGCTATGAGGGAGATTGAGCAGGAAATCGAGAGGGAGGAGCGCGTCGAGAAAGCTACCACTTCTCGCCAGGTGCTAGTCGCCATCGGGAACATGACAGAAGAAGACCAGCATGAACCAAAACCTGAGAGAGCTCTTCCCACGCCTGTGATGACCAGAGAGGCTGTGACAAAGAAAGCTGCCGATCCTCCGGGTCCGGCCAAAGCCATGCCCCCTCCGGCTATTCTACTGTAGCAGGCGCAGGAACTTACCACTGGCCCCAGTACTACCAAACAAACAAATCTGCCGCCACAACCATCGACATCCGTAGTTGGTAACACTTTGGTTACTCCCACATACAAGGTGATGTACGGTCCACTCGTCGAGACTATCACCGTCACCCATATCTAGAATGTTACGAAGCTTGATGAGAAAAGTGCAGAAATCCTCGCGGAGGCCAAGTGCACCGCAAAGCAGGGCGCCCATCTAGACATAGATATGGCCAAGGCACAGCAATCCTCAAAGAGGCAAGAGCAATGGAGGCTGAATACAAGCAGCTGCTGGTAAAGCACAAAGCTAAGAAGGCTCCAGCATGCGTTGTCGAAGATCCCGGCGTTCGACGCAGGTTAGGGTGGGATGCTTCTAAACCGGCAAAAGCAACCACATACATTGATTCAGGGGGAAACAAGTAATGCCAACGCATGTCCTTAACATGGTCGTCGCCAAGACCCTCCTTGAATAGGACAGGTCGCTAGAAGCGGTTGATCAGGTCTATGACCTCGTCACCAAGGCTTGTAAGCAACAGGAAAAGGCAACCTCACAAAGGCTCGAGTCCAACCCGGAGCTTTGCCAGTCGACCCTGAACAGCCGTCGAAGGCCAAGATCTCCCCGCGATGAAGGATCCCATGCAGGCTCCATGGAGCGAAGGCAGAGTGATGCGCGCAACAGGACTAACGCCATACCTATATCTTCCTACAAGAGAGAGAAGGCTCACCCTCGTAGATCGTCGCCAACCCCGCCTTCCCAGCGTCACGAGGAGTGCTGACTCGTGTACAAACGAGCTTGTTGGGGAACCCCAAGAGGAAGGTTTGATGAGCACAACAGTAAGTTTCCATCAGTTATGAAACCAAGGTTATCAATCCAGTAGGAGCAAGGAAACACCCCAAAGGTGTAGCTAGCTAAACTTTGGCAGGCGCACTACCGGTGCCAGCAGCAACGTGGAGACCTGCACAACACAACCACAGAACTCTGTCCCCAACTTGCGATGAGGTTGTCAATCTCACCGGTTTTGCTGAAAATAAAGGATTAAACGTATCGAGTGGAAGAAGGTAATAGTTTGCAGAAAGTAAACACAAAACAGTAAACAATTGATTGTAGACTGATAGTGAAAGAAATGACTGGGGTCCATAGTTCACTAGAGGTGGCTTTCCTTAAGGTAGATGACATGTTGGGTGAACAAATTACAGCGGGGCAATTGACAAACATCGAGAAAGCATACAAGCATATACTCATCTAAACTCCTTTGAGATTCCATTGGGCATTACAACATTATACATAGACCGCCATCCAACTGCATCTATGACTAATAATCCACCTTCAGGTTATCATCCGAACCCCCTCCAGTATTAAGTTGCAAGCAACGGATAATTGCATTACGAATTGCGTGTAAAGTAAACAATACGATTGTTCTATGAACAAAGGATTGTTGTTTTCTCCCTAGTAGCAACAACACATCTAGTACCTTAGAGATTTCTGTCACTTCCCCAGATTACCAGAGGCATGAACTCAATATCGAGCATAAATACTAACTATTGGAGTTCCTAGCATCTACTTGGCCAAGATAGCTACTAACAACGGAAAGCATGCAAGATCACAAATAACAAAGACATGATAGAATCAATAATCAATCTGAAATAGCATCTCAATATCCATCGGATCCCCGCAAACACAACATGCAGAATTACAAATAGATGATCTTGATCATGAATGGAGCTCACAAGATCTAAACATGATAGCACAAAGGAGGAGAACCAACCATCTAGCTACTACATGGACCCGTAGTCCAAAGATGAACTACTCACGCATCACACCGGAGGCTTGCATGATGATGAAGAAGGCCTCCAGGGTGAATTCCCCTCTCCGACAGGGTGCCGGGAAGAGCTTCAGATCCCTCATGATCTAGGAATGGAGATGACGGCGGCTATAGACTCTTTCGTGGAATTTTGATCCAGTACTTAGGGTTTCTGTATCGGAGGCAACTTATAGGCGGAAGGAGAGGCCAAGGGGGTCCCTAGGGCGGCCAGACCACCCCCTGGCATGGGCCAGGCTGGGCCGCGCGGCCAGGTGGTGTGGCGGCCCCCTAGCCCCTCTCCGCCTCGTATTCTGGCTTCGGGTGTCCCTCGGTGAAAAACTGACTTTGGCTTTTGTCCCGTCCAATTCCGAGAATATTCATTTTCTGACTTTCCTGGAACCAAAAACAGTAGAAAACAGGCAGCTGGCATTGTGTCTCTTGTTAATAGGTTAGTCCAAGAAATCATATGAAAAGTACTCCAAAGTGTGGACAAAACACAAGAAAGTAGATAAAACCAAGCATGGAACATAAAAAATTATGGATACGTTAGCAACGTATCAACATCCCCAAGCTTAACTCCTGCTCGTCCTCGAGTAGGTAAGTGATAAAAAGAAAGAATAATTTTTGAGGTCACATGCACCATCATAAACTTGATCAAAGTATTTGTAAAACATTCGAATCTGGGATCATAGTACTTCAATCATAACATGAAAGACAAAGTTCTAGCAATAAGACAAAGAAACTATGTTGCAACATGAAAAGGAACAAACAAAAGATTCATGAATAACAATGCTTTGCAAGACGTTTGTTTGTTTCACATAAAGAAAACATAGCATAGTGGTATTCAACTTGTCCCTCATAGAGTAGCAAACATAAATGCATAGGACACCTTAAAAGTTCATAAGAGTGATTAGATACAAATAGTTTAAAACAAGCAATATCAAAGTTATGCATCAATCAACAAGTCTTGGGACAATGCACATAGAACTAAGTATGGCCACTATGCTCTCAAAGTAGGTGCATAAAGGTAGAAGGTGGAGACTCAACAAAAAAGTAAAAGAAAGGCCTTCATAGAAGGAAGCAGGGATTCAAGTTTCATAAAGAGCTTCCAAAAATTATGGTACTTAATAGCTTTCAGCTCTCATTGCCCCTATCATAAGCATCTTGAAGTGATTAAGGTTAAAGTGAACAAACTATGGTGTATATGCTTGACGAAGTATAAATTGGAAATCTCATGTCCCTTGAATACGAGGGCCGCTCCTCATGCTACTCAAGTTTAGTCACCGGTAAGTTCTTGTGATTGTAAGTACATGTGTATCATAGAGAACCGCCAATGGGGTACCCTTTGCCCGATGATATGGACGAATCCCCATATCAAAATGATTGTAAGTTCTTATTTACCATGGGAATATGGTGCTTTTTTTTCTCTTTCCTGTTTTCTCATTTTTTTTATTTTTCTCCTTTTTCTCAATATCTGACTCTTTTTCTTATAAGAAGAATGCTTCATAGACAGCTCATTATGGTTACGCTACAGGTTTCCACCATGATAGCATGGATTAGACCAGCGGCGAGGAATTTATCTAACACATATACATAACTCCATGGACTTAGAGGCTCCCCTTTCATTTCACACCGATGACATCCATAGACAAAAGAGCATGATATCAACTAGGTATAAAGTACAAGTGCAATGTTGAAAGTGTTCCCCATGACAACATGGTTCTGCTAATGCCCAACAAATAAGTGCAAGCATATACAACATAGACGACACAATGTTTCGAGTTTATTAAGGGCAAGAAAAGTGAAGTGTGCCATCAAGTTCGTGAGAGCTTCAATCACTAGTTTTCTCATAACAAGTTTAATTCGGAAGGTAGATAAAAACATGAATATACTTGGAATAGCATATGCTAGTAGGTAGGTATGGTGGACTCTTTGGAATAACTTGGTTTTAGGAGTTGGATGCATGAGTGGAACTCATACTTGGTTACGAAGGCTAGCAAAAGACTGGGAGTGACAAACTAAGAGAGCAATGATGGCCATAATCATATAGAGCGACAAAACATAATTAATCAAAGCATAAAGTGATACTACAAGTTGAAAACTAAAGGATCATAAAGGCTATGATGACTTGGGATAGTCATAACATGGTGTGAGCATGTGCCAAGTCAACCCAAATAAAGCATCAAAGGAGAATACCACAATACTATGCTTTAATAGGCTAAAACAACGCATGATTCTTCAAAGGCACATTAAGAAATCTCAATTGTTTATAACATGTCATGCTACATCAAAGAATACTAAGCATAAAGCCAAAACAATATTGAGCATGGCATGACAAAGCACAGGCCACTGTCAAAAACAAGCTCTCTTTACCACTTAAGCATGAACTTTCCTACTCTTTTTCCAATCCAAACCAAACTATTTGAAAACCAATGTACGAAAGATGGGGTCCAACCAATTTATTCAGCAAACTAAGCAAACAATGCAAACTAAAAACCAAAACAAAAACGAAAAAGAAGATGCTCCAAGAACAACACAACTGTGCATGAAACAATAAAAATGAAGTGTTTGGAAGAAACCTAGGATTTTTATTGATGAAGAGGGAGATGCCTTGGGCATCCCCAAGCTTGGACGCTTGTACTTGTTGGATATTTCTTGGGGTGACATGTGTGGCATCCAAAATCTTGAGCTTTATTCCATTCTTCATCTCATTACTCATTCCGTCCATACACCTGAAATTTTTCCTTCAATCAAAACTTCACACAATCTTTATTAATAACATTACTGCACTCAAGATAATAAGTCTTTAGGTTCAGTTCTAACACCAATAAAACTTCCATTAAAACTCTAGCTACTGTATCACTTCCCTCAAAAAGCTCAATTCCCCAAAAGAACTCAAAGAGGAACCAACAAGAAGCAAATGCAAATAATGGCAGAAATCTGTCAAAACAGACCAGCAGGTAAAGACGAATTTTTTCGAGGACCTTCTGTTGCTCAAATAGAAAAGTGTTGAACTAACGAAAGTTAGATAACAAGCTGGGGCAGAAGCACAAAAATTCACACCTCAAAAGGACGTATAGAGATTTTACACGAATTTCTACGGTGAAGCACAGAAATCTGTTTCGGGACAGCAACTTTCCCAATCATTACTTCTCTCTCATTAGAGGTTACTATTGGCACAAAAAACAAATAAAAAGGATAAGGAATGGTTATTACTGAAGTAATAACTTCCAAGACTCATCTAAAACTTTTGGGTTATCTCCCAATAAAGTACTTTTCTTTAACGCCTTTAAGGTAGGCATAAGAAGCAAGAAAAAGGATCAAGTGTTCTCAAATGAAGAAGCATTAAGATTAATACCAGAAATATCTTCAACAAGGCAAGGTATCTCATCCAAATAAGTTCTAGAGGATCCTCTCTCAACGCTCTTGGGTTCACTATTTTCATCAAACAGGTTTTCGGGAACAATTCAATCAAGATTATTTTCTATGGCTTCATGCATTGCTACAAGTTTGAAAGGTATTGGTATCTTAATTTCCTTCCCATTAGGTTCGGTTTTATTCATCTTTTCTCGTGTACCAACAACATCTACACATGAGCCTAGCATATTAAAACGTTCAAAGCCTTTTCTAGCTTCCCTGGCAACGTCATAGAATTCCTTAGGCAAACTTTCCAGAATAAAACTCTCTTTTCAGGGTAATCAATTTCTTTAAGTTTAAGAAACATTACTTGCATCAAGGGGCTAAGGTTAACAAACTAGCTTCCAACATGTAAACTAAAGAATCTGCAGCAATTTCATAGTTTGGAGCAAGTTCTGCAATGGATCTATCCTCAATGTCCTCATGCTTACTAACATGATTAAAGAATTCTTCAATATTTTCTTTTCCAATTATAGAGCCACTACCTATTGAAAGGTCTTTCAGGGTGAATTTAGGGACCAACATGGCGAGTTAAGAAAGAGGTAACAACTATAGAAAGACTTAATTTTTTTGTGTTTTTAATAAAGAAAGCAAACTTGTAAAACTAATTTTGTGTGTGTTTTTGATAAAGAAACAGGCAAACAACGCAAAATAAACTAAGCCAAACAAAATTAACAAAGTAAAGAGATCGGTTATGAGGGACTCTGATGACCCACAAGTATAGGGGGTGTATCGCAGTATTTTCGAGGGAAGTGAAACCTAATTTATTGATTCGACACAAGGGGAGCCAAAGAATATTTATAAGCCTTAACAACTGAGTTGTCAATTCAGTTGCACCTAGAAACAATCTTGCTCACGGTAGTTTATCAATAGCAATAGTTTTGTAGTAGGAATAGCAAACTAGCAGCAGTAGTAAAGCAAAGACATCAGTAACAATAGCAGTAAACAGTGGGATTCGTGTGCGGTAGGCATAGGGATGGATGGACGGGCGTTGCATGGACAAGACAATTCACATAGCAATCAGAACATAGGGCAATTGCAGATAAATAAGATAAAGCATCCAAGTACTAGATAATCCTAGGCATGTGTTCCATATATAGTCATACGTGCTCGCAATAAGAACTTGCACAACATCTTTTGTCCTGCCAAATTGCTTACGCTGGGCCTCAAGGGAACTACTGGCAATTAAGGTGCTCCTTTTAATAGAGCACCGGAGCAAAGCATCAACACTCCGTGAACACATGTGATCCTCACATGAAAGCCATTCCCTCCGGTTATCCCGATTTCTGTCACTTCGGGGCCATTGGTTCCAGACAACGACGTGTGTATACAACTTGCAGGTAAGATCATAAACAATACTATCATAATGAATCAATAACATGTTCATATCTGAAATCATGGCACTCGGGCCCTAGTGACAAGGATTAAGCACAACAAGTCGCAACAAAGTCATAAAGCACTAATAAAAGATACTAGGCACCATGCCTTAACAATCTTATGCCATTACATAAACGATCTCATCCAATCCCTACCATCCCCATAGCCTACAGCAGGGGATTACTCACTCATAGATGGGGGAAACATGGATGGTTGATGGAGAAGCGATGGTGATGATGATGGCGATGATCTCCTCCAATTCCCCGTCCCGGCAGAGTGCTAGAACAGAGTTTCTGGTGCTGTTTCGTGGAATCTGGTGGTGGCGGCAGAGCGGAACTCCTTCTGGAAAAACATCGAACCCCCCGAAGTTTTTTAGGTCAGAAGGCTCCTTATAGGCGAAGAGGGAGACCGAGGGGGTGCCTGGGAGGCCCACACCACCACCTGGCGTGGCCTGGACTAGCCCGCGCCAGCAGGTGGTGAGGCCACCCCCTAGCTCTTCTTCGTCTCGTATTCTGGCTCCTAGAGTCTTCGGGTGATATAGGATTTTTGGCATATTTTCCCGGATTTTTCCTGATAGTTGGTTTTCTGCACAAAAAGTAGACACCAAGGCAATTCTGCTGAAAACAGCGTCAGTCCGCGTTAGTTGTATCCAAATCACACAAGTATAGAGGAGAAACAATAACAAAAGTGTTCGGGAAAGTAGATACGTTTTGGACGTATCAACTCCCCCCAAGCTTAGCGTATTTCTTGTTCTCAAGCAATTCAGTTGAAAACTGAGTGCGATAAAAGAACTTTCACGAACACATTTGCTTCATATGATGTAAATATTCTCAGCAATGTGATCAACTACTTAAACAATTCATAATAAAGAGTATGCAACTAAGCTTACTTAATAGGCATTGCAAGCTATGAAGAGATTCCAACTCAAAAATAATAAGTAGCATGAGGCATAAACATAAGCAACATTACAATGCTCATAGAAAGGTATGATATAGTGGTATCCCGCTTGCCTTTGATTATGAATATCCAGGCACCTCTGAAGTTCAAGTGATGACTAGAATTAAAGATATCAAGGATACAAGCATCAAAGTCATAACACAAATAATCAAGTAATGGGACAAGCACAACGAATGATAACTATGCTCTCAAGAGGGTGCTCAAAGAATAAATGGAGACTCAACAAGTAAAGGAAAATGTTTTGAATAATTTGAAAGGCTTCCATATGCTGAAAGTATGGTACTCATTAGCTTTGAGCTCTCATTGCCCCTATCATAAGCATCTTTAATGTGGTTAAGGTGAAAGTGCGGTCCAATCTGAGTTATATGCTTGACATACTATAAACTGAAAATCCCATGTCCCTTGAGTACGAGGGCCGCTCCTCATGCTACTCAACTTTAGTTACCCGTAAGTTCTTGTCATCATAAATATGTGCGTATCATTGAGAACCGCTAACGGGGTACCCCTTGCCCGATGATACGGAAGAATCCCCATATCAAAATGACAAGGCAAGCAGACAATGAGTATCTCAGCAATCTTCTTATTTACCATGGGAAAATGGTGCTTTTTTCTCTCTTTCCTCTTTTCATAAATCTCTTTTTTTTCTTTTTCTCAATAGCTATCTCTCTCTCTTTTTTTATAAGAAGAATGCTTCATAGATATCATTATGGTTACGCTGCAGGTTTCCACCATGTCAGCATGGATTAGACCAGCGGCCTAGGCGTTTCTCTAACACACATACATAACTCCATGGACTTACAAGCTCCCCTTTTATTTCACACCAACGACATCCGCAAACAAAAGAGCAAGGTATCAACTGGGTATATATTTACAAGTGTTGAAAGCGTTCCCCGTGATAGCATGGTTCTGCTAATCCCCAGCCTATAATTTGCAAGCATATAACTTTCATGGAGAGTTCACAATGGTTCAGGTTTATTAAGTGCAGGAAATAAAGTGTGCCATCAAGTTCGTGAGAGCTTTACTAACTAACTTTCGCATAACAAGCAAACATTTTATTTGGAAGAAAACAAGGCATATTGAATATGCACGAAAGTAGCGAATAATGCTAATAGGTAGGTATGGTGGACACTTTGGCAATATTTGGTTTAAGGGAGTTGGAAACATGAGTAAAACACTCAGTGGAAGTGAAGGCTAGCAATAGTAAGGGAGAGACAAACGAGAGAGCAATAGCTGTCATTATCATGCTTGCAACAAAACAAGACTACTCATGGCATGAAAGTGATTCAAGATCCTCATGGCAAAATAATTCATCGAGGCTCAACTGATTATTACAATCATGTGCATGCGTGAGCATGTGCCAAGTCAATTCAAATGAAACATTCAGAGGAGGATACCATGGTGTCATACCAATTTATGAATAGAGCAATGCAAGCAAACATTCATAAGACATGCTACAACTATTAGCGAGCTAGAGCTAATCATAAGAAAGCAAGAACTACTAAGCATCCAAAGAAAACATACACTCTACATGAACGGACTAAGCATGCCCACAGTGATGAGTATATGTACAAAAATGAAAACAAACAGAGTTCGTTACCAGCCTCTTACCATGCCTCAAGTTGTCATTAATCCTCATTATTGCTCTTCACTTGTGTGGCTTGAATAATAATATGAAACCAATATTCCAGTAAGGACTGCTGAACCCTGTAGCAAACTCACAAAAATCAAAGAAGAACGACAAATATTTTTGTTGTTTTCGATTTTTAAAACAAGAACCAAAGTAAAACCAAGCAAAGCAAAATCTTTTTGGGTTTTTCAAATAATTCAAACAAAGCAAAAAGGGAAAAACAAACCAAGGCAAAAAGAAGAAGCAAACCAAAGAGAAACAACAGAAATATTTTTGTTTTTTTGTGTTTTAGAAGTCAAAAGCAAAGAAGAACGAAAACTAAAAAGAGAACGAAAACATGAATATACAAAGTACCGACACAACATGATATGAAGATGAGTGCGGTGTCGGCGTACCTCCCCCCAAGCTTAGGATTTTGGCCTAAGTGGGTATCAATCCCAAGTCGGCCAGGATGATGTGTCACCGTAGTATGACGAGGAGGTCCTCTCATCCTGGTGCGAGCTCGAGTACGTCCCTCCGTAATGCGCAGAGTAATCATAGGAGGGCACATCCTCTTGGTGCTGCTCGTGGAAACCTAGCAAGCGAAGCTGCTCGTCCACCTCCTCCTTGGAGCGCGACCACGGTCTCCTGTGAACACTAAACAAAGAAGGCTGTGGCAAAAGGATCTCCCTTTCATCCCTGCCAGTGAAAAGCATCCTATATACTAGACTATCCAAATCAGAAGTAGCAGTGACAAAGTGATGCATTTTCATAGCAACAAGGTCAAGCCTCTATGGTGCCAGCATAGTATCATTGGGATCCACTAAAAGACCTAATGCATTGACTATACGCGAGGCAATGATGCCCCATAGATAGGCCCCCTAGCAGCTAGGCGGCGAGCAATAAGCGAGCCAAGATTGTATCGAGTATCGTTGTTAAGCGCAACAGCAAGGAATGCTAAATGATAGTTGGAGATATTAATTGTGTTCTCCCTACCCAGTACACTAGTAGCAAGATAATATGCAAAATATCTAAGAGCGGGGAGTTGCGCCATGCGGTCATCATGATTGGTCACCCCTCGGTAAAGCTCCAACAAATCAGCGGGTCGCCCTTGAATTTTCTTCACTGTCCCTGTCATGCATACACCTACAATACTGCAAAATCTCTCCAAAGGCATGGTGAAGGGCAGATTATAGATTTTAAAAGAGACAGTCGACTGATAGGATGTGTTAGTAAATGTGAAGCTCTCAACAAAAGTTTTGGTGAGCATAGCGTATTGCGCACTCTCATCTTGCATATATGAGGTCAAACCAACCCTCTCAATCGGTAGCAAGAAATCATCAAGAATGCCTGCAGCTTGTAAGAAAGTAAAACAAGGAAAAGAGGATGGGTGAGCATCCCCATCATCCCTTTCACTACCAATACGAGTTGCAATGAGATCTTCGTTGTATGATGGCCTAGTCTTAGAGGCTGATCTTGAGGGCCTCGACCTCCTAGGTGCGTCACTCTCAAAAATCTCTCCAAAACTATGGTTGTTCATGCTTGGTATTCTGAAATTTAAACACCTATTAAACAAGTGATTGCAAAGTAAATATAATGAAGGATTCTACTCATAGGGACTTGTAAGAGGCCTAAACATGCATCAAAACTATATCTCTAAGCATTAAACAAGCTTACAAGATCTCATAACCAGTCACCTACAGCAGCAAAATACTCAATATATAATCCACTAAACACAAATCTACTTGGACAAGGGGAGGAGTCACATACCAGGGAACAAATGCTCCAAATTTCAGCAAGAAAGATGGGTTGAGCAAGGAGATCGAAAAAATCGAGAGCAAGCACAGCAAGAACGCGACTTTGAGCAATGAACTGGAGCTTACTCAGGAGAGAGAAGAAAGTGGCAGGTGGGAGAGTTAGTGGGGGGCCAGGGGTGGCTCACACCAGGGCATGGCGCCACCCAGGGCTGGTCGCGCCACCATGTGGTGTGCCTGCCTGGTGGGCCCCCCTGGTACCTCCCAGGTACTCCTCTTCCCTTTTTTCATGTAAAAAATTAATATGAATTTTCTGGAATTTTTTGAGACACTTTATTTTTGGGCATTTTTGAGAAATAGAAGAATGATTTTTCTGACAGAAGAATTTTTTTCTTTTGGAAACATGATGCAAGGACAAAACAAGGCTAGAACTACATAAGTTCTAAGACACTCTAACATGCAAGCAACTAACAACAAAAAGAAAGCTAAACGAAAGCAAAAACTAAAATGCAAAGGATAGAAATAAACGGAGATAATCATAATGAAAACATTGTTTTGTTCAATGAAATCCTTTTGTTAACAAGGTTGATCAAGTCTTGCTACCAAAACAATTCCATATGAGACAAAACTTTGTATTCCACTAATGATTATGTTACCTCAACCTTGATAGCAATGGTCCCAATCATAATAGTTTCAAATTTTTCTCTTGGTATGGGACAATATATTTCTCCAACTTGAATGCCTTCAACATGTTCAATTGAATTCAAACCATAAGTCCTTTCAATCTTCTTGGGGAAATAGACAGTATGTTCCTTGTTATTAACATTGAAAGTCACCTTTCCTTGATTACAATTAATAACAGCTCCTGTAGTATTAAGAAAAGGTCTCCCAAGAATAATAGACATATTATCATCTTCAGGCATTTCAAGCACAACAAAATCAGTTAATATCAAGGAATTGTGGGCTACCTGAACAGGTACATCCTCACATATACCCACAGGAATAGTGGTAGATTTATCAGCCATTTGCAAAGATATATCAGTTGGTATTAATTTTTCAAGTTGAAGCCTCTTATAGAGAGAGAAAGGCATAACACTAACTCCAGCTCCCAAATCACACAAAGCAGTTCTAACATAACTGTTCTTAATAGAGCAAGGGATAGTTGGAATCCCTGGGTCTCCAAATTTCTTAGGAACCTTACCATTGAAGGAATAATTAGCAAGCAAAGTAGAAATTTCTTCATTAGGGATCTTCCTTTTATTCGAGACAATATCCTTCATATACTTTGAGTAAGGAGGCAATTTAATAGCATCAGTCAAAGGAATTTGCAGGAATAAAGGTTTCATCCACTCACAAAACTTATTATAGTGTTCATCTTCCTTTGACTTGTGTTTCTTATCAGGGAAAGGCATAGGTTTTTGGACCCAAGGCTCTCTTTCACTACCATGTTTCTTAGCAATAAAAGCTTCTTTGGTGTATTTAGTATTCTTAGTGTGGTTTTCAGGTTCTTCCTCAACTTTCTCTTCATTAGGAGCTTCATTTTCTTCATTACCACTTTCAATTTCAGCATCAGACATAGATATACTATTAGGATCTATAGCAGGTTCAGAGGGTTCTACAATAGTTTTTTGCTTCTTTTTCCTTTTCTTACGAGTAGGACCACTATTTTCAGCTTGTTGAGAATCCTGGTCAATTCTTTTGGGATGCCCCTCAGGATATAGAGGATCCTGGGTAGCAGCTCCACTTCTAGTTCTAATTTCATAAGCATGTTTTTCTTTATCAGCATTAACTAGCAAGTCGTTTTGCACTTTAACGAGTTGATCTATTTGAGTTTGAACCATTTGAAAGTGTTTAACAATCATTTTAACATCATTAGAGGTTCTTTCCACAATATCTTTCAACTCAATAATAGCTCTAGTGTTTTCCATTAGATGATTTTGCACCCTTTTATTAAAGTTATCTTGCTTAACAATAAAGATATCGAATTCTTCTAAGCATTGATCAGGAGGTTTAGAGTAAGGGATATCACCTTGACCAAAGTGTTGGAGAGAGTGTACCTCAATAGTGGATGAGTAGGGAATAGGCTTACATAATTCTTCTATAGGAGGTAAATTCTTGACATCTGCAGCTTTAATTCCCTTCTCCTTAAGACATTTCTTAGCTTCCTTCATCACTTCATCATTTAATTCAATAACTCCCCTCTTCTTTGATGTTGGAATAGGCGCCGGAATAGATGGTTCAGGTACAATTACTTCAGGTATAGCTTGTTTAGGAGGAGTCCAATCTTCATAATTCTTGCTTATTTTAGCCATTAATTCCTCAGCTTCCTTAGGAGTCCTATTCCTGAAAACACAATCGGCACAACTATCTAGGTATGTCCTAGATTCTTCAGTTAGTCCATTATAAAATATATCAAGAAGCTCATTCTTAGGTAATGGACTTCCAGCCTGTGCATGAATTAAAGCACAAAACCTTGCCCAAGATTCGGGCAATACCTCTTTTTCTCCCTGTTTAAAATCAAAAAGTTCCTGCAAAATAGCATGTCTAGCACTAGGAGGAAAATATTTCTGCAGGAAAGTACTAATCAAGCACTCGGGGCTATCAATAGATCCAGGAGGTAAATTACTAAACCAAGTTTTAGCTTCTCCTTTCAGTGAAAAGGGGAAAATCTTGGCAACAAAGTAAGTACGCATCTTAATATCATCAGAAAATAAGCCACTCATGGTAGAAAGTTCATTCATATGTGCTACCGCACTTTCATTCTTAGTCCCACAAAAAGGTTCTTTCTCGACAATAGCTATGTAAGGTAGATCGAGAGAGAAATCATAATCTTCATCTATAATGTTTATGGGAGAAGCAGCAAACTTAGCAGTAGGAGCCAATTTGGGTCTAATAGTATGCCTCTCAAGGAGACTCTTAGCAGCACTCCTATCATGGGTGTTTTTACATTCTTTAATAAATTCATCGGTCATCTCAACGTAACCATCTTCAATATCATAACTTTCACTAGACTCAGGTGAACTAACAGTTGTAGTAGTGTCTTCATTAGGAGTTTCAGTATTTCCAGCTATAGTTCTAGCAATCTAGCATCTAGGAAAGGACCTAATGAACCACTCTTATCAAGCACAGTAGAAGCAGCATCATAAGCATCAGAACTTTCAGATTCAGCAGTAGTAGCAGTGTGTGTAGCATTTGTATGTGGTGGTGTAAGGAACTTACTCATAACAGACGGTGAATCAAGAGCAACAGAGGTGTTCAGAACCGTACCTCTTCTTGTAGTGGATGGTAAAATAGGAAACTTGCCATCACGAGACTTACCCATGATGGATGGATAGCAGCGAGCAATAGAGAATCCAAGTGAACTTGATAAATAAAGCTATGCTCCCCGACAACGAAGCCAGAAAATAGTCTTGATGACCCACAAGTATAGGGGGTGTATTGCAGTATTTTCGAGGGAAGTGAAACCCAATTTATTGATTCGACACAAGGGGAGCCAAAGAATATTTATAAGCCTTAACAACTGAGTTGTCAATTCAGCTGCACCTGGAAACAATCTTGCTCACGGTAGTTTATCAGTAGCAACAGTTTTGTAGTAGGAATAGCAAAGTAGCAGCAGTAGTAAAGCAAAGACAGCAGTAACAATAGCGATGAAATGGGATTGATGCGGTAGGCATAGGGATGGATGGGCGGGCGTTGCATGGACAAGACAATTCACATAGCAATCATAACATAGGGCAATTGCAGATAAATAAGATAAAGCATCCAAGTACTAGATAATCCTAGGCATGTGTTCCATATATAGTCATACATGCTCGCAATGAGAACTTGCACAACATCTTTTGTCTTGCCAGCCCGTTTGCAGCGGGGCCTCAAGGGAACTACTGGCAATTAAGGTGCTCCTTTTAATAGAGCACCGGAGCAAAGCATTAACACTCTGTGAACACATGTGATCCTCACATCAAAGCCATTCCCTCCGGTTATCCCAATTTCTATCACTTTGGGGCCATTGGTTCCGGATAACAACGTGTGTATACAACTTGCAGGTAAGATCATAAACAATACTATCATAATGAATCAATAACATGTTCAGATCTAAAATCATGGCACTCGGGCCCTAGTGACAAGCATTAAGCACAACAAGTCGCAACAAAGTCATAAAGCACTAATAAAAGATACTAGGCACCATGCCCTAACAATCTGATGCCATTACATGAACGATCTCATCCAATCCCTACCATCCCCATAGCCTACAGCGGGGCTTGTTCGTCTGCGGTACAAAAGTTGGCAGGCCAGCGCATGGCGGTACCTAAGTTGCCTGAAATTACCGCGTTTCGAAAAGTTGGGCCGCCAACTACTGAGAGGGTCCATTTCGAGGCAAACTTATCTCACCCCTGCCAAATACAAACATTCTGTTAAACCGCCCCATGAAGTAGACGGTCGGGACCCACATGTCGGTTATCTGTCCGTGACACGGGCGCCAACGCGGCAACCTCTTAGGAAAATCGAGCAGCTAAGTGGATTGGATGCGTTGAACGATTTCACAAATCCATTCCCAGCTTTCCCCTAGCACCGGCGGCGTCGGAATCCACCCTCCAGGCAGGACGATCCCTTCAGACATTTGACTTCCAGGGCCAAGTTGCTGCGCCCAGTTGCTGCGCCCAGTCGCTGATACCGAGCTCCAATGGCGCATTCCATAGCCGCCGGTGTGAGGCTCTAGCCCACCTCCGCCGCCGACGAGCCGAGCAGCTCGCAGGATGGCAGATCCTACTATCAAGAAAGAAGAAGTTCTGTCTACAAGCAGGTGATCTACCCTTCTCTTTGCTATTCGCACTACTTACAACTGCTAGCTGGCTACTGAACCTCAAATTGTTTGTTAGCCCAACGCTGACAAACATATTTTGTCCACAGTTTTCAGTCAAGTGGGATCTGCGTGGACCCCCCTTACCTGGTTACGGTAGTCCTCTATAGGTACGACTCTAAGGGAAAGAGGTATGGACACCATTGTTTCACGATGGAAGAAGCGCCTGCACAAATCTGCACTATATCTGGTATGGTTGCTGCTCTGCATAATCATGTTGAATTATGGCCAAAGCAGATTGCAAAGTTCAGCTTCATGGATGAACGTGGCATCATGGTTCCTGTAACGTGTGACAGTCAGCTAATTGGGTTGATGAAAAGGTATGCTTTGGCTACCATGTTTGAGCTAAAATGTGATGTACTGGATGTGGAAGCTGCTGCAACTAGGAGTCGCCCTTCTATTCTTGGACAGGGTGGTTGCTCGAACTCAATTAGCTCCTGGTAAGCAAAGGTCTCTTGGGGTTCACATGTTTGTGCTGAATTGTAATTTTTGTTTTATTTACTCTGGAGATATTGGGCAGTTATGTAACAGTCTTGTTTCTTTGACAGGAAGCGCCACAAGGTTAGAAACATGACTGCCGGGTCAGTCATTTTGCTGCCCAAAGAAATTAAAAACGAGTGGAACTATGTCATTTTGCTGCCCGAAGAAATTAAAAACGAGTGGAAAGATGATGCTGGACACGATTATGGTGCCCATTGTCCCGGCGATGTAGAGTACGTGAAGCTAAGAAAATTGGCACCGAGGAAGAGGAAGAAGGCAGGAAATGAAGAAGCCATTGGACGTGAAGGCTTGGCACCTGTGCGGAAGAATGCTGCGGCAATGAAGATGCATAGTAATGTGTTGAACTTGAACCTATATATGTAATTCATTAAATTCTGATCGCCTGTGTGTGGCACGTTGTTGGCGAAACAATCTACCCACGTTCTCGAGTAAAATGTACCGCGACTTAGGGTTTGGAAACGCCTGGTCGATGAGTTGAATCAGAAATTGTGATTGTGCCAATGCTATCTGAAAACAAGGATCCACCGGTTCCACGATTCCGAGGGGAGGAGGTCTCCAACACGATTTAAATGTAAGTGGCACATAAATAAATTATTTAAGCTACCACACTCCACGAAGCAGCAACATATTTCAGATGCTGCACAACGACGTGGCAACATAAACAGCAATGTTCTCACCGATAATGCCCAGATGAGGAGGAAATGGGTACCACTTTCTGGCCTAATCTTGAGCCCGTCTATCTCACCGCCTCTCTGCTCCTGCATCCCCTGCATCTGGCGAAGCTCCCGGATCTCCAAGAAGGGTGTCGTAAGCTTCCACTTTATAAATTGTGGTTATGCCATTTGCATGCGGCACAATCCACGTAGATTACATTTAAACAAACCACCAATGTCAGAATACACTAGTAGAAAAGGTGTCTTTGGTCCACGGTTACTGACATGGGTATACCCTACAGGTACTCGAGCTTGGTATATACGGTCTAAATACGTTGTCGCCAAGGCCCAAATGAAGGACTCGAGTAACCTACGGACTCTCGATTGCTTAAGAACAAGAAGAAGCTAAAGATAGAAAGCTTGAAGGGGAAAACCCTAACTTATAACCGACTCGACCTGCTACCCGAGACCTAGCCTACCTATATAAAGGCTAGGAGGGGGCGGCGAGGAGGACACACACACAACCCTAGTTTCCACAACCCTCGCCAGATTGCATCTATGCACCATTGTAATATTCGATTCCTTTGATAATTCCACGAGCAGACAAGCAGGAGTAGGGACCTCTACGAGGCCTGAACCTGGGTAAATCCTTGAGTCCCCTGTGTGCTTGTTTGCTAGCCAATAGATGTCTCCAGCGCTCCCTCCTTCTCCAAAACCCAAGTCCATAACAATGCGCATTGATGAGTTAAACCCTCATCAATTGGTGCCGTCTGTGGGAATTGGGAGTGCTGATGTTGCGGCTTCTTCGGCCCCATCAACCGCAATTTACAACTCCGCAACAGCGGAGATCCGCCAGCTCTTCGGCGCGTTCGACTTCACCGTCCACACGCCAGCCACTCGCCCGGCCTTCGAGTCCGTGGGCGACGGAATCAACCTGGCGATAGGGAGCTTCCGCTTCCAAGTCGGTCAGATGGGCACGCTTCGCATGCCTGATCAGCTGACGGCACCGTCGATTGCCCCAGCATCATGGTTCCCTCCATCGATCGGCACCCTCAGTGAGCTCAACGCCCCCACAACAGTTGATAACACGGTCAGCGACAGCAGTCGCGACTTCGATCTGAGCGATCTGGCCACTGAAGATGGGACCTACGGTTCCGCATCTGAGAGTTGTGGAAGCAGCAGCTTCCCCAATCACTTCATGTGTGCCATCATCAACGCAGGCGATACCTCTGCCAACCTCGACAACGGTGGCAATCGCGGCAACGGAACTGACCCGCCTAACGGCGGCAACGGCGGCAATGGCAGCAACGACAGTAACGGTGGCGATCGCACCAACACCAACAACGGAGGAGCAGTCGAACCTCCAACCATAATAAACGAGCAAACCGGCGAACGTGTCGTGATCAGGCTCAACGAGCAAGAATGGGCTCGCTGCCGCGAGGCCCTACGAGGCACTCCTCTACCCTTCGGATCTCCACAAGAACTGCTAATGGGCTACCATTGGCTCCTGAAGCAAGAATTCAAGTGCCAAGTACAAACAATCGTGCAACTCGAGGCGCGCAGAAAGGCAACAGACGAATCGAGCCTTCGACGTGCTGGACTCTCCTCCCACGGAGGATCCTCCTCAAAGGGCAATGAGTACCTCGCCAAGAAGAGGCAATCTCGGATGGCCCATCTCACCGAGCAAGAACGCATAGAAGCTGCAAAGGTCCTCGACTTCAGCTCTATGACAGTCGACACACGGGGCAACGTGGTCCCCAAAACGCCGCAGGCTGAGGTGGCAACGGCCACCATGTACCTCCTTAACAACCAGCCGCCGGCTGGAGATCCCTGAGCCGCCATGCACCGATCTACGATCGTGGGCTTGGGACTAATCGAGGCCACCCTCGACAAGGAGCCAACACCACAGCCGAAAAAGGGCAAAGCGCTAGCAAAGTGCTACTCCTCGCCCTCGTCCAGCAATGACAGTCACGACCTGTCTCGACGCCACCGCTCACGGCGACACGATCGCGACTATGATGCGCACGACGACCTCACGTAGCGCAAAATTGACAAATCCAGGGCGCGACGTGCTCGGTCGACTGACTCGGAAGAGGAAGACGTGGAGCTCTGCGGCGCCAGATGCTTCAGTAGATCCATTAGGCAGAAGCGAATGCCTAAGAGGTTCAAACTCCCGTCAGAGAACCCGAAGTTTGACGGCCTACAGGACCCAAAAATCTGGCTGGAAGACCACATCTCCTCCGTCAGGCTCCACGGAGGCAGTCGAAGCACGACCATGCAATGCTTGCAGCTACAGCTGCAGGGCGCCACCCGAACATGGCTCAACAACCTCCCACGCGGATCCATTCGCAGCTAGGATGAGCTGGTTTACAGCTTCGTGCGCAACTTTAAGGGCACATACAAGCGGCCCGCATCAATTGAAGAGCTGAGATGCTGCCAGCAAAGATCTGGCGAATCGCTGCGCTCCTACATCCAAAGATGGTCCATCATCAAGAACTCCGCAGAAAACATCTTGGAGGATTGCGCGATTAACGCATTCAACAGCGGCGTCCGCCGCCTAGAACTCAGGGAGGAGCTAGGCCGCTCAAAGCCCAAGACCATCGACCACCTGATGGAGATCGCAGATCGGTGGGCCGATGGAGAAGATTCGGTGAAGAATCGCGCCCACTCCAATGAGGAGGCGAAACTCGAGCGCAGAACCGATCGCCGAGGAAAACACCGTATGCGCATCTACGATGACCGCGACGATGTCAACATGGTCGCAGCCGGCTACGCCGACAGACGCGACGACAACCGCAACAACGGATACCATAACGGTGGATACCACGACTCCGGGAAGACCACGCAAGTGTGGCAACGTCACGACCGTGACGAAGCACCCGCAACATCCAATGAAGACTAACTATCCGGGCCATGCACGGTGCACTTCTACATCGACAAACACGATGGGAAGAAGAAGTCCAGCCATCTCCTCAAGGACTGCCGCGAGTTCCTCAAACTACACGAGGGATTAGCTCGGATAAACTGCAACACAGTCGAAAGAGGCTACGGAGCCGCTCCAGGGGCCGTGGCACATGGCGCTCCGCCACCACCACCTGGAATGCCCCCAAACGCAGCTGCACCGGACCAGCACCAGGGAGACGAACCCTACCCAAGGGCCATGGGTACCATGATGATCCAAAAAGGACGCCCCTCCAATCGGGTGCAGAAGGCCATCACTCGCCAAGTCAACCTGGCTACACACTCGCCACCATCTACTACTGAGTACCTCAGCGGAAGCGAGTCCTGCATCACCTTCGACAAACGCGATCATCCGCCTCAAGTACCCCGTCCAGGCCATTGCCCCCTCGTACTCGAGGCGCAAATCGGAGGTTTCGACATGAGCCGCGTCTTCATGGATGGCGGGAGCGGCAGTAACCTTATATCCGCGAGTACCTTGCGAGCAATGAGGATCCCTCTAACTTGCCTGGAGGTCTCGGACACAACATTCCACGGCATTGTCCCAGGGAAAGGCGAATACCCCTGGGCAAAATCAACCTCGACGTCATCTTCGGCACGCCGAAGAACTTCTGGCGTGAGCGCATCGACTTTGAGGTCGTCGACTGGCCCTCACAGTACCACTGTATCCTCGGACGTGTCGCGTTCGGTAGGTTCATGGCAGTGCCACACTACACCTACCTGCAGATGAAAATGCTAGATCCCAATGGCGTCATCACAATCAACGGGAGCTTCGAGAGATCCGACAGTTGCGACAGGGAATTCAACGGAATTTCCCAGCCCTTCGGCATGTAGGAAGAACTCACAAGGCTAAAAGAGTCGACAGACAACAGTCTGCCCCCCTGAGCCGGCCAAGTTCACCCGATCTATCCTTCTACTCATCGGTACACACAAAGAAATTGCAGGTCCACCCATCGGATCCCGCCAAGACGGCCCTCATCACCAACAACTTGAGTCCCGCATAGGAACTCACGCTCGTCGAATTCCTCCATGAGCACTGGGAAATTTTCGCCTGGTGTCCTGCAGACATGCCAGGAGTTCCCAAGGAATTCGCCGAGCACGCACTCAACGTCAACCCCGACGCAAGGCCAGTCAAGCAAACAATTCGGCGATTGTCTGAGCCACGAGCGCAAGCAGTTGGAATGGAGATCAACAGACTCCTCGACGCTAAGTTCATACGCGAGATCAAGGAAAGCACTTGGCTCGCCAACACGGTGCTGGTACCAAAAAAGGACACGGATATCCTGTGGATGTGCGTGGACTTCACCTCTCTGAATAAGCACTGCCCAAAGGATCACTTCCCGTTGCCACGCATCGACCAGATCATCGACTCCACCACGGGATGCGAGCGCCTCTGCTTCCTCGATGCCTACTCAGGCTATAATCAAATTCGAATGAAGGAGGAAGACCAAGAGAAAACAGCGTTTACAACGCCCTTTGGTGTGTTCAGCTACAACATAATTCCCTTCGGGCTAAAGAACGTGGGAGCCACCTACTAGCGGTGCATGTAGGCTTGTCTCAAGGAACAACTGGGTCGCAACATTCAAGTCTATGTTGATGACATAGTAATCAAGACCAAGGAGGAAGCTTCCCTAATCGACGATTTGCGCGAAACCTTCACCAACCTTGACCGCTGCCGGATCAAGCTCAATCCGGACAAATGTGCCTTCGGCGTGCCATCTGGGCAACTACTCGGGTACCTCATCTCCGCAAGGGGAATCGAAGCAAACCCGAAGAAAATAAAAGCCATACTGGCCATGGAGAAGCCGAAAAACATAAGGGGCGTCCAGCAGCTGGCTGGGCGAATCGCGGCCCTCAGTCGATTCATCAGTCGGATGGGTGAAAAGGCACTAACCTTCTACCAACTCCTGCACAAAGCTGAAAAATTCGAGTGGACCAATGAAGCGCAAGAAGCATTCAAAGACCTCAAGCGCCTGCTATCCACTTCGCCAGTACTAGTGACTTACGTTTGCATTGAGTTTTACTTGTAGGATTTGTTCATAGGCAATAATGCTTGTACCATATGTTGGCTTCAAGGTTGGGAGAAGAAGAAAGTAAAGAAGATCAAGTGATGACCAAGGTGTTCAAGGAGAGATCCAAAGATTGGTCATGTGAGAGTTGAACCTATGGCAAGTGTGTCTTGAAGAATAAATTTGGGGTGATATCTCTTATGTATCTTCAAGTCACCAACATAATGAAGAAAGAAGAAATGATGTGCAAGTTCAAGTGAGTATGGGGGAGCAATTTGCAAGACTTCACCAAGCTAGTGCAATCAAGAAAGGTGTTCTAGCTTGAGGTGGAAAATATCATTATCGTCAAGCTCAAGTGGAATATGCTCAATGCAAAGGTATGTTCTTGATAGGGTTTCTCTCTTACCGGTCTCATGGTGTTAGTTGGGGAGACCGGTTTATAGGATAGGTAACCATTCTATCAAGAGGGGCTCTCGAGTGAGCAACTTGATCATATCCTTCGGAGAGAGCTCAAACATTTGCATACTTAGCATCATCTTTCTTGGTTGTTATTTGGATCTTATCCATGTGATGTTTTTGATGTTGGAGGTTTTACCGGTTTATCTTGTAGAGAATGGTAAAACCTTCCATTATTTGGTTCTTATCCATGAGAGGATTTAGAGCTTGTGTTAATCTTCATGACAAGCCCAAGTTCATCGAAAACGGATTTCATATGCATTCTCTATTGTGTTTTTTGATCTTGGAGGTTTTTCTGGTTTCTCACCAAGAGAGGTATCTCACATCATAACACATGAAATTCTCTCTCTTGGTGGGATCCAATATTTCGAACAAAATTGGTTTCGGTTCAATCCCCTTTCCAACAAAATTGGTTTCGGATCAATCGAAGTCCGGATACAAATGTTATGATTATTATAGTTTTGTTGTTTCTATCAGTTTTGCCTCTGGTAGGTTTTCTGACCGGAGTCTCCAGCATGCAGAATCAAGCCAGCGTCGGACTGTCTGGCAGATTTCAGCCAGAGTATTCGGCCTAGCCGGAATGTCCGGCTGGTATCAGACGGAATGTCCGGCCCAAAGGATTCCTTGGAGGGTGCAGACATTCTGTGACCCAGATCGGACTCTACCCGGACACTGCCCGGACTCTGGTCGGATTCTTTGCCAGGTCGGAGTGTCGGGTGCACTATGGTGGGAGTGTCCGGTTTGGCCGAACTGTCCGCAGCGTTCCGAACAGTCCGGGTTAAGTGGCTCCAATGGCTACATTTATGGGGGGCCTATAAATAGGCCCCTTCTTCAACCTTGAGATGCTGCTCGTTTCTGAAGTGAAGAACCCTAACCCTAGAGCCACCAAATCAATAAGAACTCCATCTACAACCATCCAAAGTCCTTGATCTTTGGGGAATCGAAGGAGAAGGCCTTGATCTACTACTTCACCAAGAGAGATTTCCATTTCCCCCACATTCACTTGAGGTCCCCTTGTTCTAGTGTTTCATTGGAAACCCTAGTTGTTGATTTGGTTCTTACAAGCTTGTCTTTGATTATTTGACAGCTTGCTTGTATTCAGGAGCCTCCAATTAAGTTGTGGATGTGTGCCTCGAACTTGTTGTAAAGGTACCAGCTACCACCTCGAAGGTTGCCGATATAGTGGAAGGGTGGATCGATCCCATTGGGGTGAGATTCATCAGAGAACAAGGGAGGCCTTTTGTGGCGTTGGTGGTTTGAAACCACCCCCTCTCCAAACGAGAAGTACTCCATTGTTGGGAGGAACTCGGTAATACATCGTCGTTTCCGCGTGCCTCGGTTATCTCTATACCCGAGCTCTTACTTATGCATATTACTTTGTGATAGCCTTCGTGCTTGAAGTCTATGTCTTGCTATCACATAGTTGGTTGTCTTTCTTAGCATAAATTGTTGGTGCACATAGGTGAACCCTAGTTGTTCTAGGTTTTGTGCTTGATAAAGTAAACGCTAGTTTAATTCTACATTTGTTAATCCCATCTCGGAAAAGTTTTTAAACCGCCTATTCACCCCCCTCTAGGCGACATCTATATCCTTTCAGGACAGATCTTAAAACTAATTGTTCCACAAATCCGCATCTCATCCTTGGATTCTATAGACTCTCTCTTGTGAAGAAGTAAATAAACAGATCTAACCTAGGCTTAATTCCTAGGTATCCTTCACAGAAGGCTATGAAATTGCCGAGTACGAGGATGCTGTTGGGAGAGAGGTTGTGGGGAAGTACCTAGAAGTGCCGGAGGATCTCGAGGAAGAAGTCGGAGACTGGCAGGCTTATGCCACGCACCAGCTGAGACTTGAGGTAGACCTTCTCTCCGGATTGGGGAGAAGGGACCACCTCGTCGGCCGGTGCCGACCGCCAGGCCAGGACCTCCATCACAGGGTGATAGCCCTCAGCGATAAGTTCTTGGAGCTGCTCGACGGAGAGGTTAGAGCCCCTTCGCACCCTCTTATGAGAGTCAGCATATTCTTCTGCCACGTCTGGCGCCGCCCGTTTCTAGTCGCCGCCGGTGGATTCCACCACGGCGGAGACCGGAACCACCACTCCCTCCGGCGGGACGGAAACACCCCGCGAAGGCTCAGCCTCGGGGACCGCCGTCGTTGAGGGTGTACTGCTGCTAGAAGCCATTGTGTGGATGGATGGAGATTTTGGGGGAGAAAGCAATCTGGTTAGGGTTTTCCACTAGGAATCTCGAATGGTCACGCGACGGAGGAAGAAGAAGATGCGGGTAAAAGAAAAATGCCTAAACCGTAGTGAATATTTATAGACCACAATGTCAAGATTCGTAAAGAGGGATCCAACAAACACGGCGTTGCCAACGTGTGGATGAACGTGCACGGTAATTTCGCCACGTCCCCCGATTTGCCGCTTAAACGTTTCAGATTTTGCGTGCGTGAAAATAGCTAATGATTAATTCATTGCTATATGTGAGTTTCGAGGTAGCGTAAGCTATAGCCTATGTCATCCTTCTAACTGTTGCACTGGAGGCGTCACATCCGAAGATTCCATGGAAGGAGGGAACAATCCAACTCTGGAAGAAAGGACTTAAAGAATCTCCGGCTATATTACGAAGACAGAAAGGATTGCAGGATTCTTTGGGAGACCTTTGAGATATTGCTTGACGAATTGTAGCATCATCTAGACGGAGCATTTAAGATTAAAAGGCAAGGCGGCGCAAGATCTCAAAGTCCTCAGGGGGCTACTGTTGGGGATATGCTAAATGGGTATTACCATTGCATGTCTCTAATCCGGCTAACCCAGGTGGCCCACAGTTGGTAGCATGGCCCATGGCCTACTGAGCGGCCCAGTTAGACAGATCTAGAAGGGAGGCCCATGCCAGATATAGGAAGTCTACGTGGGAGTGACCGACATACTTGGATCCTGGGAGTACAAGACACGAAGAATAGTTAGTATTAGTGCAGGACTTTATAACTTGTCCGGCAAGGTCCTTTCCCTGTAACCCTAGGTTCTTGTGCCTTTATAAGCCGGACCTATGGGAGCCTTTAGGGCATAATGTACAATGATTCACAACACCCTCCCATAGCGAACCAATCTCTGTAACTCAGCGTATTGCCATTATAGTGATTTATAGCAAGAGTAGAGTTATGCCACCGTTGTGGGACTTGAACCTGGGTAAGCTATGTTACCTTGTACCCACCAACTCGCCGTCTTCCCCCATCTCTCTAAACACGCTCTGTGAGGATCCCTCCATGGCGTACTCGTCGGCAATACCATGACACTAGTTCCTGCATCTACATTCTACATTCTAAAGCACCTCCTACAGAGGGCTATGAGCTATGCCTGATGCGAGAAAAGGCTCGCCTACAGAAGCCTCGGAGGTGGGCACAGTCGAGGCGACAAATCATCGATGTAAAAAAGTCTCAAACATCATGAACGATCCAGAATCACCCTCTTTGCCGTGGCAAGAACACATTGAAGAGAGTAAGGATGGATCGACCATGCCGCCCAAGGCATCTATGCTCGAACGAGCCATGTACGCTGGACAACATGGTGAACAAGCATCCATAGCACCCCCTCTACACGCCGCCTTTGGCGAGGAAGATGTATAGATAGGGTGGTTGCCTTTTATTCCACGCGGTGGAGAGCAATAAAGGAGGCAATCTATCCTCTAGTAGAGAAAAGAAGGCATATGTTTCTTGAAATAAATAAGATATCGGCGAGCGAGAGGCCTTTTTATAGGCTAGCCGAGCTTGCCGCTGTTGGGAGCATGGGCCCGTGAGGCGTGAGGAGAAGCCGTGCACCGCGACCTCCTGCGTGAACGGGACCCACCGCGAGATCTCGCAGTGAGGGCCTGCGGACGACGAGGGTTTCCACTGCCATCTCGGCTCTCGACCGTGAGAACCCGTGGACGACGAGGGTTTATGCTGCCAGCTCGACTGTGATACGTCCAAAATATATCTACTTTCCTGAAGAATTTTGCTATTGTTTCTTCTCTAATTCATGTGATTTGGATACAACCAATGAGACTAACGTTGTTTTCAGAAGAATTGCTTTGGTGTCTCGTTTTTGTGCAGGAAATCAACTTTCAGGAAAAATCCTGGAAAATATCACAAAACTCCTATTTTACCAGAAAACTCATGGAGCCAGAAGACGAGACGAAGACGGGCCATGAGGGGCCCACACCACCTGGCCACGCGGGCCAGGCCAGGCCGCGCCAGGGGGTGGTGTGGCCGCCTCGGACTCCGCCTCGACCTCTCCTTTCGCCTACATAAGCCCTCTGACCTAAAAATAGAGGGGGGTTCGATGTTTTTCCATATAGAGTTTCGTTGCACCGCCACCACCAGAAACTGCGATTCGGAACCGGAAACTCCATTCCGGCACCCTGCCGAGATGGGGAACTGGAGGAAATCATCACCATCATCATCATCAATGCTTCTCCGTCAACCATCCATGATTCCCCCATCCATGAGTGAGTAATCCCCCGTAGTAGGCTATGGGGATGGTAAGGATTGGATGAGATCGTTCATGTAATTGCATCAGATTGTTAGGGCATGGTGCCTAGTATCTATTGTTAGTGCTTTTTGACATTGTTGCAACTTGTTATGCTTAATGCTTGTCACTAGGGCCCGAGTGCCATAATTTCAGATCTGAACATGTTATTGATTCATGAGGATATTATTGTTTATGATCTTACCTGCAAGTTGTATACACATATTGTTGTTCGAAACCCGAGGCCCTGAAGTGACAGAAATCGGGATAACTGGAGTGGATGGCTATGATATGAGGATCACGTGTGTTCATGGAGTGTTAATGCTTTTCTTCGGTGCTCTATTAAAAGGAGCACCTTAATTTCTAGTAGATTCCCTTGAGGCCTCGCTGCAACGGGCTGGCAGGACAAAAGATGTGCAAGTTCTCATTACGAGCACGTATGACTATATATGGAACACATGCCTATGATTATTTAGTACTAGGATACTTTATCTTATTTATCTGCAAATGCCCTATGTCTTGATTATTACATGAATTGTCTTGTCCATGCAACGCCTGTCCATCCATCCCTATGCCTACCACACTTTAATCTTATTGTTTACTGTAATTGTTACTACTGTCTTTATTTTACTACTACTATTACTTTGCTATTGCTACTACAAAACTGTTGCTACTGATAAACTACTGCGAGCAAGATTGTTTCCACGTGCAGCTGAATTGATAACTCAGTTGTTAAGGCTTATAAATATTCTTTGGCTCCCCTTGTGTCGAATCAATAAATTGGGTTTTACTTCCCTCGAAGACTGTTGCGATCCCCTATACTTGTGGGTCATCAAGACTATTTTCTGGTGCCGTTGATGGGGAGCATAGCTCTATTAAAGTTCACTTGGAATTATCATTGTTCGCTGCTATCCATTCATCATGGGTAAAACTCGTGATGGAAATGTTCCTATATTACCATCCACTACAAGGAGAGGTACAGTTCTGAACACCTCTATTGCTCTTGATTCACCATCTATGATGAGTAAGATCCTTACACCACCACCAAACACATACTGCTACTTCTGTTGAATCTATAATTGCTTCTGATACTTATGATGCTTCTACTGTGCTTGATGAGAGTGGTTCATTAGGTCCTTTCCTAGATGCTACAATTGCTAGAGCTGTAGTTGGAAACACTGAAACTCCTAATGAAGATACTGCTACACCTGTTAGTTCACCTGAGTCTAGGGAGAGCTATGATCTTGATGACGGTTATATTGAAATGACTGATGAATTTATTGAAGAATGTCAAACACTCATGATGCAAGTGCTATTAAGAGTCTTCTCGAGAGACGTACTGTTAGACCGAAATTATCTCCTGATGCTAAGTTTGCTACATCTCCCATAAACATTAAAGATAAGGATTATAATTTCTCTCTTGATTTATCTTACATAACCATTATTGAGAAAGAAACTTTTTGTGGGACTGAAAATGAAAGTGTTGTAGCACATATGACTGAGCTTTCTACCATTAGTGGCTTATTTTCTGATGATATTAAGATGCGCACCTACTTTGTTGCTAAAATTTTCCATTTTTCACTGAAAGGAGAAGCTAAAGCTTGGTTTAATAATTTACCTCCTGGATCTATTGATAGCCCTGATTGCTTGATTGATATTTTCTTTCAGAAATATTTCCCTCCTAGTGCTCGACATGCCATTTTGTAGGAACTTTTTGATTTTAAACAGGGAGAAGAGGAGAAATTGCCTGAATCATGTGCAAGGTTTTGTGCTTTAATTCACGCACAACCTGGATGTCCAATACCTAAAAATGAGCTTCTTGATATATATTATAATGGACTAACTGATGAATCTAGGACATACCTAGATAGTTGTGCTGATTATGTTTTCAGGAAGAGAACTCCCAAAGAAGCTGAGGAATTAATGGCTAAAATAAGCAAGAATTATGATGACTGGACTTCACCTGAGTCAACTACACCTGATCCAACTATACCTAAGCCAACTGTGCCTGAGCCAACACCAACACCAAAGAAGAGGGGAGTGATTGAACTAAATGATGAAGTGATGAAGGAAGCTAAGAAATGTCTTAAGGAGAAGGGTATTAAATCTGAAGATGTGAAGAATTTACCTCTTATAGAAGAATTATGTAAGTCAATCTCCCACTCATCCACTATTGAGGTACACTCTCTCCAACATTTTGATGAAGGTGATATTCCTTATTCTAAAACTCATGATCAATGCTTAGAAGAATTTGATATCTATGTTGTTAAGCAAGATAATTTTAATAAAAGAGTGTAGAATCATTTAATGGAAAACTCTAGAGCTATTAATGAGTTGAAAGATATTGTGGAAAGGACCTCCAATGATGTTAAAATGCTTGTTAAACATTTCCAAATGGTTCAAACCCAAATTGATCAGCTTACTAAAGTACAAAAAGATTTGCTAGTTAATGCTTCTAAACAAAAACATGCTTATGAAATTAGAACTAGGAGTGGTGCTTCCACTCAGGATCCTCTATATCCTGAGGGACATCCTAAAAGAATCGAGCAGGATTCTCAACAAATTGAAAATAGTGGTACTTCTTCTAAGAGAAAGAAAAAGAAACATAAAATAGTTGTAGGGTTTTCTGAACCTGCTAAAGATCCTAATAGTATATATGTCTCTGATGCTGAAACTGAAGGTGGTAATGATAAAAATCATGCTCCTGATAAAGAAGAAATTGAAGAAGAACCTGAAAGGCACACTAAGAATACTAAGTACACTAAGGAAGATTTTGTTGCTAAGAAACATGGTAGTGAAAGAGAGCCTTGGGTTCAAAAACCAATGCCTTTTCCTGATAAGAAACACAAGTCAAAGGAAGAAGAACACTATAACAAGTTTTGTGAGTGGATAAAACCTTTATTTTTGCAAATTCCTTTGACTGATGCTATTAAATTGCCTTATTCAAAGTATATGAAAGATATTGTCTCTAATAAAAGGAAGATTCCTAATAAGGAAATTTCTACTTTACTTGCTAGTTATTCCTTCAATGGTAAGGTTCCAAAGAAACTTGGAGACCTAGGAATTCCAACTATTCCTTGTTCTATTAAAAATAATTATGTTAGAACTGCTTTGTGTGATTTGGGAGCAGGAGTTAGTGTTATGCCCTTTTCTCTCTACAAGAGACTTCAAATGGAAAATTTGATACCAACTGATATATCTTTACAAATGGCTGATAAATCTACTACTATTCCTATTGGTATATGTGAGGATGTTCATGTTCAAGTGGCTCATAATTGTTTGATATTAACTAACTTTGTTGTGCTTGAAATGCCTGAAGATGATAATATGTCTATTATTCTTGGGAGACCTTTTTTTAATACTGCAGGAGCTATCATTAATTGTAATCAAGGAAAGGCAACTTTTAATGTTAATGACAAGGAGTATACTATCTATTTCCCCAAGAAGATTTATAAGAATTATGTCCTAAATTCAATTGAAAATATTGAGGGCATCCAAGTTGGAGAAATATATTGTCCCATACTACAAGAAAATTATGAAACTATTATGATTGGGACTATTGCTATTAGGGTTGAGGTAACATAATCATTTAGTGGAATGCAAAGTTTTGTTTCATATAAAATTGTTTTGGTAACAAGACCTGATCAACCTTGTTAACAAAAGGATTTTAATGAACAAAACAATGTTTTCACCATGATTATCCTTTCTCACTTTTATTTTATCCATTTTAATTTTTTGCTTCCACCTTGTTTACGTTTCTATTTGCTAGTTGCTTGCAGATTAGAGTGTCTTAGAACTTCTGAAGTTTTAGTTTTGTTTTGTTTTTGCATCATTCCAAAATCATATTTCTTCCAGAAAATCAGTCATCAATACCTGAAAAATTCTCAAAAATAAAGTTTCTCGAAAAATTCCAGAAAATTCATATTAAATTTTTACGCCAAAAATGGGGCAGATAGGTACCCAGAGTGACCTAGGGGGACCCACTAGACAGGCACACCACCTGGTGGAGCGGCCACACCATGGGCGCGCCTGGCCATGGTGTGCGCCACCCCTGGCCCTCCACTCATTCTCCTAACTGTCACTCCTTTCTCTCTCCCAAGAAAACACCATTTCATTGCTCAAACCCGTGTTCTTGCTGTTATTTCTCGCAATTTTCGATCTCCTTGCTCAACCGACCTTTGCTGCTGAGATTTGGAGCATTTGTTCTCCGGTATGTGACTCCTCCTCTTGTCCAAGTAGATTTGTGATTAGTGGATTATATATTGAGCATTTTGCTGTTGTAGGTGGCAGGTTATGTGAGCTTGCATGCTTGTTATATGCTTAGAGAAATTGTTTTGATGCATGTTTAGCCCTTTTGCAAGTCCCTATAAGCAGTTCCTTTCATTATGTAATCACTTTGCAATCATTTTTGTGATGGTTGTCTAAAATTTTAGAAAAGGAGATGAATGAACACCAACTCAACCAACATGAATTAAGGGTGTCCAAGGTCATGAAAGTCCACCGTGAGGAAGAAGTTTTCCCTTCTATTTATCCATGCCCCGAATTCATGAGGGCTGCAAGAATTTCTCAAGATTTCCATACTCTGATTGCTAATGTAGGATTGGAGCATTTTGTGGGAGATGAACCTTACCAATATGTGAAACTAACCATGTTTGTGCTGCAGGATTTTTGATTTAGTTGGTCCTTGCCTAACCCCATGGTTCATTACAAAATTTACAATGTAGCTGTCAACCTCCCTTTTGATGATTTTTGTGCAGCTATTAAAGTACCACGGTGGGGTTCGTGTGAAAGGATTAGAGAGTGGCCTACACGACTCGTGGACTTGTATGCAGAGATTTGCCAAGGGAGCAGCTTCTCAAAGGAGAGTGGTAAAATTCGTAATATTCATCTCCCGTCTATTCGATATTTTGCCTACTTTATTGCCAAGTGCGTTCTTGCTAGGAAAACTGCTAGTAAATTATCTTCATATGATCTAGCCTTTATCTCAACTGCCTTAAAACGAGATAGGACTTATAATTTGGCTGCTTTGATAGCTTTCCGTCTTGCTGCTAACCGCGAGAAAGGTGGAATTTGTGGAGGCCCCATCACCTCTCGTTTATGAGCCTTGCATGGTGTAGCGCCTCATCATTCAGACTTACAGTTTCCCATAGAGAGGCTTGATCTTAATTCCATGATACAGCATAAATTTGTTTCTTCTTGGGATAATTTGAGTGATTTATCTTATGAAATAACCTTTCTCAAGAGTGGATGGAGAGGAGGTAAGTCTAAGTGAGTGTTTTTTGCCTGCATCTGCTTTGTTTAACCTTGATAACAAGGTAGGATGGTCACTCACGGAGGAAGAGCTCGACACATATTTGGAGGAGCTCTCCCATCAAGAGCAGAATGTTGGACGGGAGGCCGAGGACAATTCGGTCCAGCCCTCCAACAAGGGGGAGTCTTCATACCAGCAGCCTGCCTATAATTGGGAAGCTTCTTCTTCTTTTTCACAAGGGCCTGATTATGATCAATCTTACAAGGACCCGCCGGCTTGGAGTTCCTACCTGCGTTGGGATTGATCCCCACTTAGGCCAAAAGCCTAAGCTTGGGGGGAGGTAAACCGACATCACACTCACCTACATATCTTGTTCTGTCGGTACTTCGTATATCCATGTTTTGATTTCCTTTTAGTTTTTGTTCTCGCTTTATTTCTGCTTTCCAAAACACAAAAAGACCAAAAATATTTTTGTTATTTCCCTTTGTTTACTTCTTTATCTTTTAGTCTTGGTTTGCTTCATCCTTTTTAGCTTTGATTTGATTATTCGAAAAACCCAAAAATATTCGTTGTTCTTCTCTGGTTTTGTAAAGTTTGTTGTAGGGTTCAGCGGTCCTCAGTGACTCCTTGGAGTTTGGTTTTATCTTATTATTCAAGTCACACAAGTGAAAGGCAATGATGATTTATGACAACTCGAGGTGTGGTAAGAGGCTGGTATGAACTCTATTTGTTCTCATTTGTGTACATATACTCATTATTGTGGGCATGCTTAGTCTATTCATGTAAGGTGTATGCTATTTAAAGGATGCTTAGTAGTTCTTGCTTTCTTATGATCAGTTCCAATCCATTAATAGTTTGTAACATGTCATATAAATGTTTGCTTGCATTGTTCTATTCATAACTTGGTATGACATTGTGGTATCCTCCTCTGAATGTTTTATTTGAATCGACTTGGCACATGCTCACGCATGCATATGACTAAAAAGTCAGTTAAGCCTTGATGATTTATTTTGCCTCAGAGTTCTTGTGTCACTTTTATGCCACTATTAATTTTGTTTTGTCGCAGGCATGATTATGATAGTTAATTCTCTCCCGATCATCGCTCCCTTTCTATTGCTAGCCTTCACTTGCGCTGAGTAGAAGCTTTACTCATGCATCCAACTCCCCAAAACCAAAATTGTCAAAAAGAGTCCACCATATCTACCTATTAGCTTCATTGCTATTCCTTGCATATTTATTATGCTTTGTTTTCTTCCAAATAAGTATGTTTTTGCTTGTTATATGAAAATTAGTTAGTAAAGCTCTCACAAAATTGATGCCACACTTTATTTTCTTGCACTTAATAAACTTGAACCATTGTGTCCATCTATGTTGCTTATATGCTTGCGCTTTATAAGTTGTGAATTAGCAGAACCATGTACCATGGGGAACACTTTCAACATTGCACTTATTATTCTGTTGATATCATGTTTTTTTGTTTATGGATCCCGGCGGTGTGAAATAAAAGGGGAGCTTGTAAGCTCATGGAGTTTGTATATGTGTTAGAGAAATGCCTGGGTGGCTAGCCTGAGCCATGCCTAATCATGGTGGAAACTTGCAGCATAACCATAGTGAGCATTCTGTGAAGCATCCTCAATAAAAACCTATGCAAATATCAAATAAAAAGATCGCTAAGATACTCATTGTCTGTCGCCTTGTCATTTTGATATGGGATAGCTCGTATGTCATGGGGCAAGGGGTACCCCGTTGGCGGTTCTCCATGATACACATGTACTTATAATGACAAGAACTTACTTGTGACTAAAGTTGAGTAGCATGAGGTTTGGTACTCGTAAGAAAGGGGCATGAGATTTTCAACTTATAACTTGTCAAGCATATCCTCATATTTGTGTCACTTTAACCTTAATCACCTCAAGATGCTTATGATAGGGGCAATGAGAGCTCAAAGCTAATGAGTACCATACTTTCAACATTTGGAAGCCTTTCAAACTTTTCAAATCTTTTCTTTCATTTTTATGTCGATCACCATTTATTCTTTGAGCACCTTCCTGAGAGCATAACTGTCATTCTTAGTGAAATGTGCTTGTCCCAAAACACGGTTAATTGTGACATAACTTTGACGCTTGTATCTTTGATATTTTTACTTCTAGTCTTCACTTAAACTTCATAGGTGCCTTGGCACTTGTGTTTTGCTCCAAAAAGAAAGGTAAGCGAGATACCCCTTTATCATATTTTCTTATGAGCATTACAATCCTACATATGCTTGTGTGTCATGTTGCTTATTATTATTGGGTTGGAATCTCTTCATAGCTTGCATGACTACTGGGTAAACTTATTTGCATACTCTTTATTATGAATTGCCTAAGTATTTGATCATATGCTAGGAATATATACATCTTATGAAGTAAATGTGTTCGTGAAAGTTTCTTTTATCGCACTCAGTTTTCAACTGAATTGCTTGAGGACAAGCAATAAGCTAAGCTTGGGGGGAGTTGATACGTCCAAAATGTACCTACTTTCCCGAACACTTTTGCTATTGTTTCTTCTCTAATTTGTGTGATTTCGATACAACTAATGCGGACTAACGTTGTTTTCAGCAGAATTGCTTTGATGTCTCATTTTTGTGCAGAAAATCAACTTTGAGGAAAAATCCCGAAAAATATTGCAAAACTCCTATTTTACCAGAAGACTCACGGATCCAGAAGACGAGACGAAGAGGGGCCACGAGGGGCCCACACCACTTGGCCACGCGGCCAAGCCAGGCCGCGCCAGGGGGAGGTGTGGCCGCCTCGACCTCTCCTTTCGCCTACATAAACCCTCTGACCTAAAAACAGAGGGGAGGTTCGACGTTTTTTCAGATAGAGTTCCGCTGCGCTGCCACCACCAGAAACCGCGATTCAGAACCAGAAACTCCATTCTGGCACCCTACTGGGATAGGGAACTGGAGGAGATCATCGCCATCATCATCACCAACGCTTCTCCATCAACCATCCATGATTCTCCCATCAATGAGTGAGTAATCCACCGCAGTAGGCTATAGGGATAGTAGGGATTGGATGAGATCGTTCATGTAATTGCATCAGATTGTTAGGGCATGGTGCCTAGTATCTATTGTTAGTGCTTTTTGACATTGTTGCAACTTGTTATGCTTAATGCTTGTCACTAGGGCCTGAGTGCCATGATTTTAGATCTAAACATGTTATGGATTCATGAGGATACTATTGTTTATGATCTTACCTGCAAGTTGTATACACATATTGTTGTCCGGAACCCGAGGCCCCGAAGTGACGGAAATCGGGATAACTGGAGGGGATGGCTATGATATGAGGATCACGTGTGTTTATGGAGTATTAATGCTTTGCTCCGGTGCTCTATTAAAAGGAGCACCTTAATTGCCAGTAGATTCCCTTGAGGCCCCGCTGCAACGGGCTAGCAGGACAAAAGATGTTGTGCAGGTTCTCATTATGAGCACGTATGACTATATATGGAACACATGCCTATGATTATTTAGTACTAGGATACTTTATCTTATTTATCTGCAAATGCCTTATGTCTTGATTATTACATGAATTGTCTTATCCATGCAACGCCCATCCATCTATCTCTATGCCTACCGCACTTTAATCCCACTGCTTACTACAATTGTTACTACTGTCTTTATTTTACTACCGCTATTGCTACTACAAAACTATTGTCAGTGATAAATTACTGCGAGCAAGATTGTTTCTAGGTGCAGCTGAATTGATAACTCGGTTGTTAAGGCTTATAAATATTTTTTTGCTCCCCTTGTGTCAAATCATTAAATTGGGTTTTACTTCCCTCGAAGACTGTTGCGATCCCCTATACTTGTGGGTCATCAGGCTCCTGTCCGGGAAAACCTGTGGCCGGCGAGGGTTCCCGCTGCCACGTCAGGTCTTGGCCGCAAGAACTCGCGCGGGGCAAGGGTTTCCGCTGCCACGTCGGTGGTCGATGGGACCCACGACCCGGCGGGTGCGGAGCTCCTGTATCCACTCACCAAGAGCTATGTCACCGACGACCTCTGATTTTTTTAGAGGAACACACATTTATTCATATATCAATAATGGTTACAGGCATGTTCAAACCAAACAGTGGCTCTATTAGCCACACATGTCTTCCTGCTGGCAAGGTCGAAGCTAATATTGCCAAATTGTGAACTTCACCATTAGACTCTCTCCGCTCATGCGTGAAAGAGGTAGTGCCCCTAAGCTGAGCTCTCTCTCGCGTCTCCCAGAGAATGCTAACAAATATGCCCATATGGTTATAAGTAAAAATTAAAAAGTTGTGGATTAATTTTAATTTCTATTTATGAAATAAATAAAAATGCAAAAAGTTTGGAAACAAGAGACTAAATGAATACTCGTTTTGGAGGCAAAAACCTTCAAGTTGTAGGTATGATTCCACACGCAAATTACACCCGCAACATTCAGATGCAAGGTATAGTGTCTCAAAATTTCTCTACACATCTATTGTTTCTGATGCAGCATACTGTCATGATCTTCCTTTTTGTGGCAGCCCATGCGTATTTTAGCTACCACATAAGAATAAGAAGTCTTTTCTGAGGAAGATTTAAGTTTTTAGTGAAACTTGAATGTTATATGTCAATAAATTGCAACGTTCCTTTATCCTTTTGGTGGGTGAATAGGTAGTCTTAGAATATCCCTGCACATTTTTTTGTTTCAAAAAAGCATGCTATTTGTCCAAAGAAATGATCATTCCTTTACAAGGTATAATGGGACTGCTTGTCTAACCTTGATGCCATGGCGGATAGGGCATTCGTGATTGAATGGTGGAGGCATGGAGGCAGGGCAACAGTGGGATGAAGAAGAAGATCGAAAGAAGAAGAGGATAGGGAGGGGGAGGGAAGATGGACGGGGGCGGTGAGATGCTAGCAAGTTGACCTCGATGAATGGGGGAGACATGAGCACGGGTGGGAGGAGGAAGACGATGAAAGGAAGAAGAAGATAGGGAGAGGGCACGCATCAGATGCTATGTGGCTCAGACAAAAAGGCTATGTCTCGTTACCTCTCTCTACCTTATCCCTTTTTTCTGGGTACCTTTTCCAGGATTCCCTCCACTATTCAGAATTCTTAAAAAAGATAAAACCAGATCTAGCAAGCATCGGTTTCCAGATCTCAAAGCAATGTCCAGCATCTAAATGGTCGGATAGGGCTCGTACCTATGTGTACAAGTACAAATGTATTTCCCATTAATCATTTCACATTTTCACGTGCACATGTCCCAAAGAATAATCTTGATCCATCTCCCCACAGAAATGAAAGCAAGTTTTGTCTTGGATTCAATAAAAACAAGAAAGTTGTGATTTAATTTCTATTTGGAAATAAAAAAGAATCGATAAATTTGAAACAAGAGACACAATTAAAGATCATTTTGGAGGCAAAAATTCCAACTTTGTCATGAAGACCCCATGTGTATCACGCGCACGACATTAATTTCTAAGGTATATCCTCCCTAAATATCTTTGAATATCTCTTGTTTTAAAAAACATCGTTCTTATACTTTTTCTTTTCATAGCAACATATATGTGTTATAGATATTACAAACCATTGTTAGATCTAACTATGTGAGTCACTGATCTATGTACACCCCTTTTCGCAAACAAAAATCCAGACCCATCTTCCCATATAATGAAAAGGAAGTTTTGTCGCATATTACAAGGAAAAACAGAAAGTTGTGCTTTAATTTCCATTTAGAATAAGAAACTAGAAAAGTTTGGACGCAAGAGACATGATGAAAGCTCATTTTCGGAGGGGAAAGATACCCCAAGTTAATCGGGAGGGATCCCATATGTGCATCACACTCACGACACTCATTTGTAAGGTATAACTTCCTGGAATGTGTATGGTACACATCTTTTTTTCCAAGGCAGCATGCTGGTATAGTATTATTAGATATTGCACACATTATTAGATCTAATATGTCGAATCATTCATCCAATCTTTCCCCATGCACCCCTTCTTGGAAACAAAAACCTTGATCCATCTCCCCACCGAAATGAATTTTTGTCTCGGATTGTAAGGACAAAACAGAAAGTTGTTGATTGATTTCTATTTATGAAGGAAAGAAGACGTTCGAAAAGTTCAGAAACAAGAGACACAATGCATGCTCATTTTGGAGGAAAAAATACTCTAACTTTTTTTGAGAGAAAAAATACTCCAAGTTTGTAGTGACGATCCAACACTCATGATCACGTCCACGACGTTCATTTGCAAGGTATAATAACATCTCGGAATGCGGTCGCGACGTTCATTTGCAAGGTATAATAACATCTCGGAATGTGTCTACGCATCTATTGTTTCTGAAGCAACATGTTGATATGGTCTTCCATTTTGTGGCAGCCCATGCATGTTTAGCTAATAAGAATATAAAGTTTTTATTTTTGAGTAAAACTTGAAAGTTTTTTTGGGAGTGAAACCTTGAAGTTATCTCTCAAGCTCTTGGAGAGTTCCATTGTCCTTTTGGCAGGTGGATGGGCCAGGTGAAGATCATTTAAATGCGGATCAGGATAGGAATGCGAGGCATGCTTTGTCTCACATGTGACAACCACGTATAACAACATGGATTCCAAGGAAATTGAAAGCTACATATTATTTTTTATTTAGAAAGGAGATAAGAAATCACTAAATTTTGGAAACAAGAGACATGATGAAATCTCAGTTTTACGGAAGAAAAACTCTAAGTTTGGCATGAAGATGCCATGTGTAACACGCTGACGGTGTCCATTTACAATGTATAATGGAGTATAATATCCCGGAATGTATTGTCAAATATTTTGATTCTAAAGAAAAATGATGATATGTTTTTTAGCAACACAAGTGTAAATATTACTACACACCAATATTAGATCAAACTTGTCCAAGCTATTCATTCCACCTTTTTATGTGCACTGATGACCCACAAGTATAGGGGGTGTATCGCAGTATTTTTGAGGAAAGTGAAATCCAATTTATTGATTCGACACAAGGGGAGTCAAAGAATATTTATAAGCCTTAACAACTAAGTTGTCAATTCAACTGCACCTGGAAACAATCTTGCTCACGGCAGTTTATCAGTAGCAACAGTTTTGTAGTAGGAATAGTAAAGCAGCAGCAGTAGTAAAGCAAAGACAGTAGTAACAAAAGCAGTAAACAATGGGATTCGAGTGCGGTAGGCATAGGGATGGATGGACGGGCGTTGCATGGACAAGACAATTCATATAGCAATCAGAACATAGGGAAATTGCAGATAAATAAGATAAAGCATCCAAGTACTAGACAATCCTAGGCATGTGTTTCATATATAGTCATACGTGCTCGCAATGAGAACTTGCACAACATCTTTTGTCCTGCCAGCCCGTTTGCAGCGGGGCCTCTAGGGAACTACTGGCAATTAAGGTGCTCCTTTTAATAGAGCACCGGAGCAAAGCATTAACACTCCGTGAACACATGTGATCCTCACATCAAAGCCTTTCCCTTCTGGTTATCCCGATTTCTGTCACTTCGGGGTCATAGGTTCTGGACAACAACGTGTGTATACAACTTGTAGATAAGACCAAGAACAATACTATCATAATGAATCAATAACATGTTTAGATCTGAAATCATGGCACTTCGGCCCTAGTGACAAGCATTAAGCACAACAAGTCGCAACAAAGTCATAAAGCACTAATAAAAGATACTAGGCACCATGCCCTAACAATCTGATGCCATTACATGAACAATCTCATCCAATCCCTACCATCCCCATAGCCTACAACGGGGGATTACTCACTCATAGATGGGGGAAACATGGATGGTCGATGGAGAAGCGATGGTGATGATGATGGCGATGATCTCCTCCAATTCCCGTCCGTGAGTGCCGAACGAGTTTCGGTGCTGTTTTGAAAATCGATGGTGGCGGCAGAACTCCTTCGGAAAACTTGAACCCCGGAGTTTTAGGTCAGAAGGTTTCTTATAGGCAAGAGGGAGACGAGGGATGCAGGGCCACCACACCATGCCCTGGCGCGGCCAGGCCCAGCCCGCGCCTGGGGGGTGTGGCCAGCCCCTGGCCCTCCTCCGTCTTGTATTCTGGCTCCTAAAGTCTTCTGGAAAAATAGGCACTTTGGCTTTTATCCCGTCCAATTCCGAGAATTAATTTTCTTACTTTCCTGGAACCAAAAACAGCAGAAAACAGGCAACTGGCACTGTGGCTCTTGTTAATAGGTTAGTCCAAGAAATCATATGAAAAGTACTCCAAATTGTGGACAAAACACAAGAAAGTGGATAAAACCAAGCATGGAGCATCAAAAATTATAGATACATTTGCAATGTATCAACATCCCCAAGCTTAACTCCTGCTCGTCCTCGAGTAGGTAGTGATAAAAAGAAAGAATAATATTTTGAGGTGACATGCACCATCAAAGACTTGATCAAGGTATTTGCAAAATATTCAAAGCTAGGATCATAGTACTTCAATCATAACATGAAAGACAAAGTTCTAGCAATAAGCAAAGAAACTATGATGCAACATGAAAATGCACAAACAAAAGATTCATGAATAACAATGCTTTGCAAGACGTTTGTTTGTTTCACATAAAGAAAACATAGCATACTAGTATTCAGCTTGTCCCTCAATAGAGTAGCAAATATAAATGCATAGGACACCTTCAAAGTTCATAAGAGTGACTAGATACAATAGTTTAAAACAAGCAATAACAAGTTATGCATCAATCAACTAGTCTTGGGACAATGCACATAGAACTAAGAATGGCCACTACGCTCTTAAATTAGGTGCATAAAGTTAGAAGGTGGAGACTCAATATAATGGTGGAAGAAAGTCCTTTTGTAAAAGGAAGTAGGGATTCAAGTCTCATAAAGAGCTTCCAAAAATTATGGTACTTATAGCTTTCAGCTCTCATTGCCCCTATCATAAGCATCTTGAAGTGATTAAGGTTAAAGTGAACAAACTATGGTATACATGCTTGACGAAGTATAAGTCAGAAATCTCATGTCCCTTGTATACGAGGGCCGCTCCTCATGCTACTCAAGTTTAGTCACCGGTAAGTTCTTGTCATCGTAAGTACATGTGTATCATAGAGAACCGCCAACAGGGTACCCCTTGCCCGATGATACGGAAGAATCCCCATATCAAAATGACAAGGCAAGCAGACAACGAGCATCTCAGCATTCTTCTTATTTACCATGGGAATATGGTGCTTTTTTCTCACTTTCCTCTTTTCATAGTATCTCTTTTTTTTCCTTTTCTCTTTTTTTCTCAATATAGGACTCTTTTTTTATAAGAAGAATGCTTCATAGACAACTCATTATGGTTACGCTGCAGGTTTCCACCATGTCAGCATGGATTAGACCAGCAGCCCAGGCGTTTCTCTAACACATATACATAACTCCATGGACTTACAAGCTCCCCTTTCATTTCACAATCGACATCCATATACAAAAGAGCATGATATCAACTAGGTACAAGTACCAAGTGCAATGTTGAAAGCGTTCCCCATGAAAGCATGGTTCTGCTAATTCCCAACAAATAAGTGCAAGCATATACAACATAGACGACACAATGGTTCAAGTATATTAAAGGCAAAAAGTAAAGTGTGCCATCAAGTTCGTGAGAGCTTTAATCACTAGTTTTCTCATAACAAGTGGAATGTAAACAAAAGCATGAATATACTTGGAATAGCATAAGCTAGTAGGTAGGTATGGTGGACTCTTTGGAATAACTTGGTTTAGGGAGTTGGATGCATGAGTGGAACTCATACTTTGTTGTGGAGGCTAGCAAAAGACTAGGAGCGACAAACTAAGAGAGCAATAATGGCCATAATCATGCAGAGCGACAAAACATCATTGATCAAAGCATAAAGTGATACTACAAGTTGAAAAATAAAGGATCATAAAGGCTATGGTGACTTGAGATAGTCGTAACATGGTGTGAGCATGTGCCAAGTCAACCCAAATAAAGCATCAAAGGAGAATGCCACTATACTATGCTTTAATATGCTAAAACAACGCATGATTCATCCAAGGCACATTAAGCAATCTCAATTATTTGTAACAAGTCATGCTACAGCAAAGAATACTAAGCATAAAGCTAGAACAATATCGAGCATGGCATGACAAAGCATAGGCCACAGTCAAAAACAAGCTCTCTTTACCACTTAAGCATGAGCTTTCCTACTCTTTTCCAATTCAAACCAAACCATTTGAAAACCAATGCATAAAAGAGGAGGTCCAACCAATTTATTCAGCAAACTAAGAAAACCACGCAAACTAAAAACCAAAATGAAAACGAAAAAGAAGACGCTCCAAGAACAACACAACTGTGCATGAAACAATAAAAATGAAGTGGTTGAAAGAAACCTGAGATTTTTATTGATGAAGAAGGGGATGCCTTGGGCATCCCCAAGCTTTGACGCTTGTACTTCTTGGATATTTCTTGGGGTGACACGCGTGGCATCCCCAAGCTTGAGCTTTAGTCCATCCTTCATCTCATTACTCATTCCTTCCATACACCTAAAATTTTTCCTTCATACAAAACTTCACACAATCTTTATTAGCAACATTAGTGCCCTCAAGATAAATAAGTCTTAAGGTTCAGTTCTAACACCAAATAAACTTCCATTAGAAAACTATCTACTTTATTACTTCCCTCAAAAAGCTCAATTCCCCAAAAGAACTCAAAAAGGAACCAACAAGAAGCAAATGCAAATAATGGCAGAAATCTGTCAAAACAGACCAGCAGGTAAAGACGAATTTTTTCGAAGATCTTCTGTTGCTCAAATCAAAAAGTGTCGAACTAACTAAAGTTAGATAACAACCTGGGGAAGAAGCCCAAAAATTCACGCCTCAAAAAGGCGTTCAGAGATTTTACACGAATTTTTACGGTGAAGCACAGAAATCTGTTTCGGGACAGCAACTTTCCCAATCATTACTTCTCTCTCATTAGAGGTTACTCTTGGCACAAAAAGCAAATAAAAAGGATAAGGAGTGGTTATTACTGAAGTATTAACTTCCAAGACTCATCTAAAACTTTTGGGTTATCTCCCAATAAGTACTTTTCTTTTACGCCTTTAAGTTAGGCATAAGCAAAAACTAAAATGGATAGAATAGAAGTAAGCGGAGATAATCATGGTGAAAACATTGTTTTCTTCAATGAACTCCTTTTGTTAACAAGGTTGATCAGGTCTTGTTACCAAAACAATTTCATATGAGACAAAACTTTGTATTCAACTAATGATTATGTTACCTCAACCTTGATAGCAATGGTCCCAATCATAATAGTTTTAAATTTTTCTCTTGGTATGGGACAATATATTTCTCCAACTTGAATGCCCTCAACATGTTCAATTGAATTCAAAACCATAAGTCCCATCAATCTTCTTGGGGAAATAGATAGTATGTTCCTTGCCATTAACATTGAAGGTCACCTTCCCTTGATTACAATTAATAACAACTCCTGCAGTGTTTAAGAAAAGGTCTCCCAAGAATAATAGACATATTATCATCTTCAGGCATAATAGTTTGAGAGGATGCTCTCATAATAAATAAGAGTTGAAGTAAAAGAGAGCATCAAGAAGCAAATTCAAAACACATTTAAGTCTAACCCACTTCCTATGCATAGGAATCATGTATGCAAATAAATTCGCCAAGAACAAAGTGACAGGCATAGGAAGATAAAACAAGAGTGACTTCAAAACTTTCAGCACATAGATAGGTGTTTCAATACCAGGAAAACTTCTACCACCATATTTTCCTCTCTCAAAATAATTTTCAGTAGCCTCATGAATAAACTCAACAATATATCTATCACATAAAGCATGCTTTTCATGATCTACAAGCACTAGAGCTTTATCATAAACATCTTCTTCAGAATCCTCAGGAACATAACATTCATCCTCCTTTAGTAAGCATGGAGGACAATCAAATAAAGTAAGGGATAAAGAGTTACTCTCATTAGAAGGTAGGCATGGGTAGCTAATCCATTCTTCCTCCTTTTGTTCATCACTCTCCTCCTCTTTTTCATCTAATGAGATTTCAGGTTTATCAATTTCTTCTTCCATAGGATCCTGCAAGGCATTACTCTCTTCCATTTGTGGAAAGCATCTATTAAAATTTTCAAGGATATAGCTATTTTCATCCTTGTAATTATCAAAGCAAAATTTAAGTATACCATAAACCTCATATTTGTAAGGTGAATCATCAATATTTTCAAGAAAACTAGCAAGTTCAAAAGCACCCTTCCAAGCAATAAATTCTTCAATTTGTTTCGCATCATAAAAGTCATAAATTCCTTTAGCATAGGAAGATATTTTTCCTTCATACAAAACTTCACACAATCTTTATTAGCAACATTAGTGCACTCAAGATAATAAGTCCTTGGATTCAGTTTCAACACCAATAAAACCTCCATTAAAATATAAGCTATTGTATCACTTCCCTCAAAAAGCTCAATTCCCCAAAAAGAACTCAAAAAGGAATCAACAAGCAGCAAATGTAAATAATGGCAGAAATCTGTCAAAACAGACCAGTAGGTAAAAACCAATTTTTTCGAAGACCTTCTGTTGCTCAAATTGAAAAGTGTTGAACTAACTACAGTTAGATAACAACCTGGGGAATAAGCACAAAATTACAACTCAAACCGACGTATAGAGATTTTTCATGAATTTTTACAGCGAAGCACAAAAATCTGTTTCGGGACAGCAACTTTCCCAAGCATTACTTCTCTCTCATTAGAGGTTATTCTTGGAACAAAAACCACACAAAAATGATAAGGAGAGGTTATTACTGAAGCAATAACCTCCAAGACTCAACTAAATCTTTTGGGTTATCTCCCAATAAGTAATTTTCTTTAACGCCTTTAATTTAGGCATGATAGTTTGAGAAGATGCTCACGTAAGAAATATGAATTGAAGTAAAAAAGAGCATCAAGAAGCAAATTAAAAGCACATTTAAGTCTAACCCACTTCCTATGCATAGGAATCTTGTAAAGAAACAAGTCATGAAAGCTCAAAGCAACAAGCATAGGAAAGCAAAACAAGTGCAACTTCAAGACTTTCAACATAAAGAGGGGAAACCTAATATTGTTGAGACACATAAAACCATGTTTCCCTCTCTCATAATAACTTTCAGTAGCATCATGTATAAAATTAACAATATAACTATCACATAAAACATTCTTATCATGAGCCACATGCATAAAAGAATTAATACTCTCCACATATGCATAGTCATTCTTATTAATCGTAGTGGGAACAAATTCAAAAAAATAGCTATCATTATTATTCTCATCACCATAATCATCAAATATAGGAGGCATATTGTAGTCATAATTAATTGCCTCCTCAATAGTAGGTGGACTGAAAATATTATATTCATCATTGTAATCATCATATATTGGAGGTTTGGTATCATCATAAGCAATAGAATAGCTATCTTCCAAAGCTGGGGAACTAAAAAGATCATTTTCATAAAAACTAGCTTCCCCAAGCTTAGACTTTTCCATAGCATTAGCAATAATGGTGTTCAAATAATTCATACTAATAACATTACTATTAGCATGCAAATAAAGTTCCATAGGTTTTTTAATTTTCTCTTCAAACACTTCATGTCCTAACTCAAGATAAATATTATAAAGCTCTCTAATTTTTTTGTTGTTTTACATTAAGCCTAACTAGTGAAAACAAGAAACAAAAAGACAAAATTGTAGAATCTAAAGTAAATAACTTCGAGCACTCACACACCAGCAACTGCACTAGAAGATAACTTAGTAGCTAAAGGATGTGAGTACCTTTTACCTTACCTCTCAGGCAACGGTGCCAAAAAATAGCTTGATGTCTATGCACTTCTATTCTTGTAGACAGTTGTTGGGCCTCCAAGTGCAGAGGTTTGTAGAACAGCAGCAAGTTTCCCTTAAGTGGATCACCCAAGGTTTATCGAAGTCAGGGTGGAAGTGGTCAAAGGTATCCCTCTCAAGCAACCCTGCAATCAAGATACAAGAAGTCTCTTGTGTCCCCAATACACCCAATACACATGTCATGTGTATAGGTGCACTAGTTCGGCGAAGAGATAGTAAAATACAAGTGGTATAGATATAAGACAACGGTGCCAAAAAATAGCTTGATGGCGTGTAAGAGACTAAAGGCAAACTGAAATAAAAATGGCAGCAAGCAAACATGTAACAGATCTAGTTGCAAACGGTGTTTCAATGCTTAGAAACAAGGCCTAGGGATCATACTTTCACTAGTGAACACTCCCATATAAATATCATCTCTTTATGATACTACGCTGAACTACTCTCCGGTTGGATACTCTAATCCATGGTAGGGATATAACAGCACACCTCAAAGTTCGCTTTCCGCATCTAGATAACCCCACACTGTGACCTTGAGCACTAGATGGTTCCAACAAACACCACAATTTCATAGAGACATCCAACTCCAAATATAACTCATAACAAGTATTTGTAATCTCTAGCCTAAGTGCCACCATGGTGTGCATGCTATCACTTTCACACACATGGGGAGAGCAGAGATCTATTAAAGCACTTGAGTAGCAAGTTAGATCTACTTGATTACAAAGCTCATGATCACAATATGATCATGCATAGAGAGAGAGATGAACACATAGCTACCGGTAGAACCCTTAGTCTCGAGGAAGAACTACTCCCTCCTCATCATGGGAATCAGCAACGGCGATGGAGATGGTGGTGGAGATCGATGGAGATGGCTCCGGGGGCACTTTCCCGTCCTGGCACGGTGTCGGGACAGAGACTTTTTGTCCCCCGAATCTCCCCTTCGGTGGCGGCGGCGCTGTGGAACTTTTTGTGGCTAGAGGCTCATTGATTTAGGGTTTTTGCATCAGGAGGTTTCTTATAGGCGAAGAGGCAAGGTCGGTGGCCGGCTAGGGGGGCCACACCATGCCCTGGTGCGGCCTAGGGTTGCCCGCGCCTGGGGGGTGTGGTCACCCTGTGGCCCCCCTTCGTCTCTCCTTCGGACTCCATGTGTCTTCCGGTAAAATATTGACTTTGTCTTTTCTTCCGTCCAATTCTAAGTATATTCATTTTCTGGCTTTTCTGGAACAAAAACAGAAGGAAATAGGCAACTGGCACTGTAGCACCTTGTTAATAGGTTAGTTCCAAAAAATATGTAAAAGTACTCCAAAGTGTGGACAAAATATAAGAAAGTAGATATAAAACAAGCATGGAACATCAAAAATTATAGATACATTTGCAACATATCAAACTCCAGGATGCAGCTTTCCTTTGTGTATATGTCAACCTCTTGCATCCATGGAGTCATGAAGATAAATCACATATGCTTGGGAATTGCCACCCTTTTTACCCAAAGACACCCTTGGACACTGTGGGACTTAATAGTCCACCTAGAATGACCCCTTCTCGCAAATAAAAACACTGTTCCATCACCCCATGTAATGAAAGTGAAGTTTTGTCGTAGATTACAAGGAAAAATAGGAAGTTGTGCTTTAGTTTCCATTTAGAAAACAAACAAGCAACTAGACACAGTGAAAGATCATCTTGGAGGCAAACAAAAAATACTCCAAGTTAATCAGGAGGAACCGATCTGCATTACCATTATGACGTTCATTTGCAAGGTGTAACGACCTAGAATGTGTGTGCTATATTTTTTTCCAAAGCAACATGCTAATATAGTAAATTAGATATTACACACCCTTATTAGATCTAACATGTCTAAATCATTCATCCCACCTTTTGCATGTGCACCCTTCTCGCAAACAATAACCCTTCTCGCACGTCCTCGCTCTTGTCTATTCCCTTCCATTTTGCTCATGTCCACTACTACTATCTCACTTCACTCCGTCCCTTTCATAGGGCGTATTAGATCTTTGAGAATCTACAATTGAATTTCTTTAATCAAGTTCTAGAAATATTGTTAACATTCAATACACAATCAATATAATTAGATTCATTATGAAGTATATTTTATTCACTTAGTATTTCAAATGTTGATAGTTTCTTCTAAAGTCTTAGTAAAAGATAGTAAAGTTTGATTTTTCACAGAATTAATACACCTTATAAGAAGGAACGGGGTAAATACTTGTTCACTCCAACAACACGATGTATCATTCTCAGAGCACATCATTAGATATTTCTACATAAAACTTCGCCATTCGGTTAAAGAGTTAACCGCCCGATGAACGTTCTGACACATGCCATCGAGACAAAGTGGTCGATGTATCAAGATAGTGTTCACGCAGACGAGTGCTAGCTCCAAGACATGTGATCCAAAAAGTGTTGTCGATATATGCAAAACAGAACGACATGTCAAGCTTTGGAAATAATCGACTGTAGATATTGATTGGTAAGTTGATTTGTATTTCTCGAAGAACTAGTTGTCACCCCTCTCACGTCAAGTCGTATCTTTGAATGTAGAACTCCGAGATGCAGCTTTCCTTTGTGTATATGTCAACCTCTTGGATCCGTGGAGTCATGAAGATAAATGACATATGTTTGGGGATTGCCACCCTTTTTACCCAAAGACACCCTTGGACAATGTGGGACTTAACAGTCCACCTAGAACAACCCCTTCTCGCAAACAAAAACATTGTTCCATCACCCCATGTAATGGAAGTGAAGTTTTGTCGCAGATTGCAAGGAAAAACAGGAAGTTGTGCTTTAGTTTTCATTTAGAAAACAAACAAGCAACTAGACACTGTGAAATATCATCTTGGAGGCAAACAAAAAATACTCCAAGTTAATCAGGAGGACCCGATGCACATTACACTTATGACGTTCATTTGCAAGGTGTAACGACCTAGAATGTGTGTGCTACATATATTTTTTTCCAAAGCAACATGTTGATATAGTACTATTAGATATTACGCACCATTATTAGATCTAACATGCCTGAATCATTCATCCGACCTTTTGCACATGCACCCTTCTCGCAAACAAAAACCCTTCTCGCACACGTCCTCTCTCTTGTCTATTCCCTTCCATTTTGCTCATGTCCACTACTACTGGCTCACTTCATTCCGTCCCTTTTCATAGGGCGTATTAGTTCTTTGAGAATCCACAATTGAATTTCTGTAATCAAGTTCTAGAAATATTGTTAGCATTCAATACACAATCAATATAATTAGATTCATTATGAAGTATATTTTATTCACTTAGTATTTCAAATGTTGATAGTTTCTTCTAAAGTCTTAGTAAAAGAAAGTAAAGTTTGATTTTTCACGGAATTAATACACCATATAAGAAGGAACGGGTAAATACTTCTTCACTCCGACAACACGATGTATCGTTCTTAGAGCACATCATCAGATATTCTACATAAAACTTCGCCATTTGGTTAAAGAGTTAACCGCCTGATGAACGTTCTGACACGTGTCATCGAGACAAAGTGGTCGATGTATCCAAATAGTGTTCACGCAGACGAGTGCTAGCTTTAAGACATGTGATCCAAAAAGAGTTGTCGATATATCTAAAACAGAACGACGTGTCTTGCTTTGGAAATAATCGACTGTAGATATTGGCTGGTAAGCCGATTTGTATTTCTCGAAGAACTAGTTGTCATCCCTCTCACATCAAGTCGTCTGTTTGAATGTTGAACTCCAGGACGCATCTTTCCTTTATGTATATGTCAATCTCTTGGATCCATGGAGTCATGAAGATAAATGACATATGCTTGGGGATTGCCACCCTTTTTACCCAAAGACACCCTTGGACACTGTGGGACTTAACAACCCACCTAGAACAACCCCTTATCGCAAACAAAAACATTGTTCTATCACACCATGTAATTGAAGTGAAGTTTTGTCGTAGATTGCAAGGAAAAACAGGAAGTTGTGCTTTAGTTTCCATTTAGAAAACAAACAAGCAACTAGAAAAGTAAGTACACAAGAGACACAGTGAAAGATCATCTTGGAGGCAAACAAAAAAATACTCCAAATTAATCAGGAGGACCCGATGCGCATTACACTTATGACGTTCATTTGCAAGGTGTAACGACCTAGAATGTATGTGCTACATATATTTTTTGTTTTCCAAAGCAACATGTTGATATAGTACTATTAGATATTACATATCATTATTAGATCTAACATGTCTGAATCATTCATCCCACCTTTTGCATGTGCACTCTTCTCACAAACAAAAACCCTTCTCGCACACGTTCTCTCTCTTGTCTATTCCCTTCCATTTTGCTCATGTCCACTACTACTGGCTCACTTCACTCCGCCCCTTTTCACAGGGCGTATTAGTTCTTTGAGAATCCACAATTGAATTTCTTTAATCAAGTTCTAGAAACATTGTTAGTATTCAATACACAATCAATATAATTAGATTCATTATGAAGTATATTTTATTCACTTAGTATTTCAAATGTTGATAGTTTCTTCTAAAGTCTTAGTAAAAGATAGTAAAGTTTTTTTTTCACGGAATTAATACACCATATAAGAAGGAACGGAGTAAATACTTCTTCACTCCAACAACATGATGTATCGTTCTCAGAGCACATCATTATATATTTCTACATAAAACTTCGTCATTTGGTTAAAGAGTTAACCGTCCGATGAACTTTCTGACACATGTCATCTAGACAAAGTGGTCGATGTATCCAGATAGTGTTCACGCAGAACGAGTGCTAGCTCCGAGACATGTGATCCAAAAAGAGTTTTGGATATATCTAAAACAGAACGACGTGTCTCGCTTTAGAAATAATCGACTGTAGATATTGGTTGGTAAGTCGATTTGTATTTCTCGAAGAACTAGTTGTCACCTCTCTCGCGTCAAGTCATCTATTTGAATGTAGAACTCTGGGACACAGCTTTCCTTTGTGTATATGTCAACCTCTTGGATCCATGGAGTCAAGATAAATGACATATGCTTGGGCATTGCCACCCTTTTTACCCAAAGACACCCTTGGGCACTGCGGGACTTAACAGTCCACCTAGAACAACCCCTTCTCGCAAACAAAAACACTGTTCCATCACCCCATGTAATGGAAGTGAAGTTTTGTCGCAGATTGGAAGGAAAAACAGGAAGTTGTGCTTTAGTTTCTATTTAGAAAACAAACAAGCAACTGGAAAGGTAAGTACACAAGAGACACAGTGAAAGATCATCTTCGCGGCAAACAAAAAATACTCCAAGTTAATCAAGAGGACCTGATGCGCATTACACTTATGACGTTCATTTGCAAGGTGTAACGACCTAGAATGTGTGTGCTACATATTTTTTTTGTTTTCCAAAGCAACATGTTGATATAGTACTATTAGATATTACATAGTATTATTATATCTAACATGTATGAATCATTCGTCCCACCTTTTGCACCTGTACCCCTTCCCGCAAAAAAAAACCTGATATGTCTCCCCATGGAAATGAAGTATTGCCTTGGATTATTAGGGGAAACATAAATTTGTGAATTAATTTCTATTTATAAAGGAAAGGAGAAATCCAAAAAAAAATAGAGACAAAAAACTCCAAGTTTTAGTGATAATCGCACGTGCAAATGATACTCTCCTCGTTCATTTGCAAGATATACCGTCTTTGAAAAGCAACATGCTAATATTCTATTCCTTTTTGTGATAGCCCATGCATATTAAGCCAATAAGAATATTCATTTATTTTGGGAGGAAAAACTTGATAAAAAATTGAGTGAAATTTGGAAGTTATCTATCAAGCACTTTGAGAGTTCCAAGATGATTTAAATGCGGCGTAAGTAGGAATGCGAGGCAAGCTCGGTCTGAAATGCAACATCCATGTATAACATTTGATAGTGGCATCCTCAATAAAAAACCGACAGTGACGTGGTAGATGACTTGAGTTGTGTGTGCGTGATCTAGTGGTGTGTCAACTAATCGATGATTAGACACTTGTTGGGACCATATGCGAGTGGGTGGATGCCGTGTTTACATAAACTTATCACTATAGAAGTACTCATACACCTGCAGAGATACAATTTTGCACTAACTCAAAGAAAGATCAGCCAGGTGCTCCTTCACAAACTACAAAACAAGTAAGTGATAATGCCCAAGAGCAGGGAATCACTGTAGCACAGTTCGATAAGTATTTGAGTGTCTAACCCACAAGGAGGTGAAGGCAAACTAAATATTCCCTAAAGCCCTATAACCCAATTATATGATCTTTCATGCAAACGAATGAACTAAATGCGTAAGGTACTTTTTACTTCTAACTAGAAAACTGTGAAGTGCTGAAAGTAATAAAGAAAGTAAACTAGTGCAAGTAAAGTAAAAGAAAGTAAAATTAATAGTAAGTAAAGTAAAAGCAAGTAAAAGTAAAAGTGAGTAACTTAATGGAGTAAATCTTATGGCAAGTTGTTATTTCATTGTTGTGGTTGTCACAATTAATGAAGCACATTCATACCAGCTAGATGCATAAGTACTAAATACTGTGAAGCATAAAGAACTCGATGATTAAAACCCGATGACTGGATAGTAGTACACATTAGGTTATTTTAAGAAAAGTGTCTAGCATCAACACACCTAACCGTCGCATCTAATTTTTATAATATAGTCTATTGTTTATTCTAGAGAGGGGTCATAAATACATGCAGTCGTGTAACCTCGCAATTACACCCCTAGTGATTGATCCCAAAGACGTTTCCTCCCAATAAAGTGAGTTATTAATTCCAACCATCGCTGTAAGTTTTAAGGTTCTTATAATTTATCCCCCGTTAGTTAACCATAAATTAACATAACATGCATATTCAAGACTTGGGACACAGTTTCTGTCAATATCCGGCCATCCCTCCTCCTAAAAAAATACAACTGTTACAACCTTATGCATTCCCAACATATGTGTGCAGCCGGTACATAAGACCATCATAGAATATAACGTACTTGTATGCAACCAATAACGAGCTATTTCACAAATGCCATGAACAGATCACTACTCAAACATAGACTTAGAGATATAATAGATTATGGGAAAACAATAGATTGCATCACACATCATATTTTCCAAGAGATTGCAGTAGGGAGATGAAAAGGGTGTTGTTGTAGATGATGATCATGACCATGCCGGAGGGGGTAAAGCAAATCGGAGGCAATTCCGATAGCGGCTCCCCCCTCTAATCTCCGCCGATGGCGGACTGTAAACTCTCTATTTATGTAATTTCAATATCTGCCTCCGTATGTCTCGAGAAAGTACACCAATGGTATATATAGATGGCTTTAGGTCAAAACGAAGAGAATGTCGGTGGAATTGACGACATCAGAGTTTCAACGGCTAAGATAGCACTAGTGGCGTGGTCGAGAGTAAATAGGCCACCATTTTCAGCTAGTTGGGCCCCTCGGATCCTATTTTAGCCCGTTGGATTCGTATCGAAATTATCTAACTATTTCTATTGACCTAGCCCTTTTTGAGTTACGTAGATCCCTTAAAGTTAATAACACTAATATAAAGTTATTCTGCCAGACAGAGTTAGAACCAAAAGAGAGAGGATTGTTTAGGAAGTCTCCGGAATCATTAAAAACATTGGTAATAACTACTAATATGATGCATATATGTTGTAATATGTGCCAATAAACTACAAAATTATGTATGCATTTTTACATGCATGATCCGTCCACTAGACACTACAATCCTACTTCAAATAATTATTCTAACACTAGAAAAGTTTGGACACAAGAGACACGATAAAAGCTCATTTTAGAGGTAAAAGATACTCCAAGTTAATTGAGAGGACCCCATGTGTAACACGCTCACGAGGTTCATCTATAAGATATAACGTCCTAGAATGTGTATGCCACACATCTTTTGTTCTCCAAAGCATTATGTCGATATAGTATTATTAGATATTACACAACGTTATTAGATCTAACCCGTTTGAATCATTCATCCCACCTGCAACCATTCCCATCTCCCCACGGAACCAGAGTTTTGTCTCAGATTGTAAGGGGAAAACATAAAATTGTGAATTAATTTCTATTTATAAAGGAAAGAAGAAATTTTAAAAAGTGTGAAAACAAGAGACACAACGAATGCTTGTTTTGGAGGCAAAAAAAAAACTCCAAATTTGTAGCGGCGCGCTTCACGCTCGTGTCTGCAAGGTATAACGTCTTGGAATGTCGCCACACATCTATTGTATCCGAAGCAACATGCTGATGATATGATCTTTCTTTTTTTTAGTAGCCCATGCGTATTTAGCTAATATGAATAAGTTCTTTTTTCATGAAAACTTGGAATTTTTTTTTGAGTGAAACTTGGAGCGTTCCATTGTCCTTTTTTTATGAGTTATTCATTTTATATGTCGATGACAACTTTTTCTGGATAATAATCTTGAAACTGTAATTAACTTGAACTGGTTGTTATCATGTTTTGAAAAAAATGTCTGGTATACAGATTACCTTTGTCTGTTTTATGCTAAAATTCTGCTGTTATGGGTAGGGAAAGAAAAGCTAGGCACGTTAGGGACCAAGCTAGAGTCGTGCTTTTTTTTTTAGTGAAACTTGGAGCGTTCCATTGTCCTTTTTGGTGGGCGTGGATGGACCGGATATGAATACAATCCACGCATGACAGCAGATAGTGACACCCTCAATCTCAATCGATAAAGAAAAAGAACAACCAGCAGTGACGAGGTAGATGACTCGAGCCGTGCGTGTGCGTGTGCTGGTGGTGCGTGTGCTGGTGGTATGCAAACTAATCGACGATTGGAACCCATTGGGACCACTTGCGAGTGAGTAGATGCCATGTTTAGTTAAACTTATCACTGTGGACGTACTCTGCAGAGATACGATTTTGTACCAACTCAAGCAAAGATCATCACCACACACAAACTACGGAACAGGTAAACAGTGATGACTTTGACAAATCCGACGATTATGACAGGAGAATAGGAGATGGGTAGACGATGATGATCCAACCACCAGACACTACGGTCCTACTAGTTCTAATTATTCGGCTGTCTGGCCGCCTGCTCCTTAGTTCCACCTAGCCACCCGTGCCACCAACCTCGGTCAATCATCCGTCCATCCAAGGATCGGAAGAGGAAGCTCATGGCGGCGAAGCCGGACACGGCGGAGCTGGACCCGGTGCTGCACGCGATGGGGTTCGAGCTGGACTCCGTGTCCCCGTCGCTGCTCGCCGGCCGGCTCCCCGTCACGGCGCGCTGCTGCCAGCCCTTCCGGGTGCTCCACGGCGGCGTCTCGGCGCTGGTCTCCGAGGGCCTGGCCAGCATGGGCGCGCACATGGCGTCCGGGTACCGCCGCGTCGCGGGCGTGCACCTCAGCATCAGCCACTTCCGCAGCGCCGCCGTCGGGGACCTCGTGCACGCGCGCGCCGTCCCCGTCCACGTCGGCCGCTCCACGCAGGTACGCCGTGCCCCGTGCGCGCGCTGGGTTACTCTTACTTACTTATCGACCTCCACAACACTTGAAATCTGCTGCTGCAAGATTACTCGACTCTGCTGCAAGATGATGATGGCATGGGTTGTGGAACGGTTTTGATTGAAGGTGTGGGAGGTGAAGCTGTGGAAGGCGGATCCGGACTCGCCGGAGAAGAAGACGCAGATCGCCGAGTCCAGGGTCACGCTGCTCTGCAACCTGCCCGTGCCGGACAACCTCCACCACGCCGGCGACGCGCTCAAGAAGTACGCTGGGCCTGCAGCTCCGGCTCCACCAGCACCAACCAGCAAACTGTAACTACATAAATCTTTCCTGACCTTCTTATTTTGATCTCGATCGGAGTAAAATAATAAACTCTATATAAGTCAATGATCGACTCGATTGCAGAGCTGTATGCACAAGAGCTCTGTTCTGTTTGTCGATCTCAATAAATAATAGTATCTCCTTTTCTTTTATTATCTCTAGCTACTTGATCCAACACATTTCGGCATCGAAACGTGCACACATGATACTCTTCTTGGATTGAGAGTTGGTGAGTTAGAGGATACAAGTTAGTAGTTTGCCGACCAGCACGACAGAGAACTAACACAGCATAGCACGTGCGTTCGCTTGCCTATTTCCTTCCATTTTGCTCATGTCCACTACTACTGGCTCACTTCACTCTGTCCCTTTTCATAGGGCGTATTATTTCTCTGTGAATACACAATTGATGTCTTCAATCAAGTTTCTAGGAATGTTGGTAGCATTCAATACACAATCAGTATAATTAGATCCATTATGAATTTTATTCACTTAGTATTTCAAATGTTGATAGTTTTTTTCTTCTAAAGTCTTAGTAAAAGATACTAGTAAAATTTTACTTCTACCGAAATTAATACACCATATAAGAAGGAACGAATACTTCTTCAATCCGAAAACATGGTGTATCGTTCTCAGAACACATCATTGCTTATTTCTACATGAAACTTCCCCATTTGGTTAAAGAGTTAACCGCCAAGCGAACGTTCTGACACATGTCATCGAGACAAAGTGGTCGATGTGTTCGATGTATCTAGATAGTGTTCAATGAAACGAGTGCTAGCTCCGAGACATGTGATTGAGAAAGAGTTGTCGATATATCCAAAACTGAATGGTGTGTACTCGCTTTGGAAATGATCGACTGCAGATATTCATCGGTAAGCCAATTTGGATTTTTTGAAGAACTAGTTGTCACCCCTCTCACGTCAAGTCAAGTCGTCTGTTTGAATGTAGCACTTCGGGACATAGCTTTCCTTTGTGTATACGGCAACCTCTTGGATCCATGGAGTCATGAAGATAAATGGCATATGCTTGGGCATTGCCGCCCTTTTCACCCAAAGTCACCCTTGGACATTGCGAGAGTTTTGATCTACTATAGCAGTGTGGTTGGCCCATATTAAGTTATAACATGAGTAGTTGTAAAAAAATAGATTCAAGGGGATCAACATCCATTGAGTAGATCAATGAAACCTAAGTAAGCCAGGTCCGAGAGCGTTTTACAGGCACTTTAAACAAGCGTTCTGAAAACCTAAAGACATGGCAAAAGGGCATCTAACAGCAAAAGGTGAAACCTAAGTACAAAGCCACTGGGAGCTTCCACCCCGCTAGAGGGAACACTAGACAGGGGAGATGAAAGTGGCTAGCTCTGGTGTGGAAGTTGGAGTTGCCCATATCTCTTAATCTACAGTTTTCTTGGCGGCGGGAGATGACTCAAGATCTTGATGATCCTTCTCAACCATACCAGGCTTGCTCATCCACTTCTCAGCTCAAAGTGTGAGACCAGGATTGTAGAAGAGCTCCACACCCTCCAACATGTGATCCTTGAAGATCAGTCTCCAACACTTCGCATAGTTGAGCACAAACCTCCAAACTAATGCAAGTTAGTCCATGTTTTCGCATTAAAAATCATATCTCTTAATCTGCAGTTTTATAAGTTGTGAATTAGCAGAACCATGTTACCATGGGGAACGCTTTCAATATTGCACTTATTATTTAGTTGATATCATGTTCTTTTGTTTATGGATCCCGGCGGTGTGAAATAAGGGGAGCTTGTAAGCTCGTGGAGTTTGTATGTGTGTTAGAGAAACGCCTGAGCGGCTAGCCTAATCCATGCCTAATCATGGTAGACATCACCTAGTCCATTCTTTTACCATTGATATACCATCTATTGTTTACTGTTTACTTTCTGCAATCAATTACTATCTTCCACATAATACGTTTAATCCTTTGTTTTCAGCAAAACCGGTGAGATTGACAACCTCACTGTAAGTTGGGGCAAAGTTTTGTGGTTGCGTTGTACGCGATTCCAAGTTGTTAGCAACACTTTGGAGTTGTTTTCTTGCTCCTACCGGTTCGATAACCTTGGTTTCATAACTGAGGAAAACTTGTTGTTGTGCTCATCATACCATCCTCTTGGGGTTCCCAACGAGTTCGAGATATCTTGAGCCATCAATGTCGAACCTGCTCGGTTCTGTTGTCCTCCTCCTGAATTCGAGCTTGCTGTCATCGTGGTCGCACCTGCACCAGCCACCGCGCCTTCCTCTCCGAACCCGAAGGCCTCATCCATTGTGTTCGTCACAATGCCTACAAGGTGAAATTCCATCCAGTTTTTTTCTTGTGATTATGGTAGAAGAACATGTATAAATATGTTGTTTACAAGATTTTCCTTGAAATTAGTAGCTCCGTGATGAAAAAATATAGAGAACCTAAATGGAATGACGATAAAAACCATAGTCTGTACTTTGCATTGCGTCACCAAGGGCTCGTTGACGAAGCATGTTACCAAGAGAGTGGAATTCATCAGCCATTGCCAAAAATATAGGAACAAATCCGTGAGCGATTCAATACAAATACGCTAAGAGAAGCTAGATCTATGTCATCAATCATGAATAGGTGGCACATTCTAGTGATGCGTTCAAATGTGTATACCATGTATCGTTCATAACAATAACACAATGACAATGTTGCTAGCTGTTTGTATGAGCTATTCATTTTATATGCTAGTGACACCTTACTTTTCCTGGATAGTAATCTTGAAACTGCAATTAACTTGAAATTGTTGTTATCTTGTTTTGAGAAAAATGTCTGGTATACACATTACTTTTGTCTGCTCTATGCTGCAATTCTGCTATTATGGGCAGGAAAAGAAAAGCTAGGCACATTAGTGACCAAGCTAGAGTCACACACAAATATAGGTTTCAATGAATATTACATAGTTAGGCCTAACTTAGTCTTACGCACATAGTCTTTACTTGTTCTTACACAAATAGGCAAAGTTTAGTCTTACACAAATAAGCGTAATTGAGTCTTGACCAAAGAAACATTTACTTAGTAGAACTAGGGGGTGTGACCAATTCGACAACTACGGGTGCAACAAGTGTCGCACGGCCGTCGCAACCGCCAGAGCTCTACACCGCATCTAAGACGGTGACCTCTCCCTTCTTCTCCTCACCAACCGCAGCCACCTCAGCCATGGACTTTGCACCCTTCATCGACGGTGGAATGGTAGAGCGCACGCGGAGTGATGGAGGCGAATCAAACTAGGAGTGGGATTTTCTTGCGTATTTGGGGGGAAATGGGTGGGAGGTTGAAGGTGATGTGGCTGATAGGGCTTTTATACGATGGGACGTTTCGGTCTCCACCGTCCCACGTTAGTGCACATGTGTAGACGGAATACAGAAGACGCTAGTACATATGGCGTATTAGTACGCTTACTGTCCGTGCACGGTGCACCCATTATCGGGCCTTGTATGGGGTAGAGAGGGTCGTGTATGGGATTCAGACGGGCTATACTTAGCCGAATTCATTTTATGATCGTGCCCTCCTAGCCGAATAGGTATCAAAGAATCGTGCCCGTCAATATGTTTAGAGTTGCTCAAATTTCATCCAAGAGGTGCATTGAACCGTGGACCCCTCCCCGCTTGGTTTAAAAATAAAAACACAAAATGAAAACCTCTTTCATGAAGTACACCATGTACATGATCCACCATGCACGCATTGAATATGTATATCAAAAAGGTTAAACACCCAAACACGGCGCACCGTCGCCATGGAAGACGGCGTTGGGCGGCGGGGTGAACCACAACCAGCAGTCGTACCTGTAGAAGAATACCTCCTGCACGAACCACACCTTGTACATGATGGTCAGATCCACGCTCACCCTCACGTGCACCGTCTCGGCAGCCCGCTCCCTGTCTAGCTCCTTCACCACGCCCTCATCCACGTCGGCCATCACGCCCTGGAACAACGGACGCAGCACCGTCGTGTTCTTGGGCCCCTGGCGGAAGGATCCTGGGAGCGAGTTGTCGGCGGAGCCGAGCCTGGTGCCATTGTAGAACAGCACACCAGTAGTGCTCTTTCTATCATCGATATCACCAGCATGATCACTGTCACAGTACCCCATCAGAGTTGGTCCAGTTGTGAGTCTTTTGTAGTTGCAGCCCAGATTAACAGTACCCTTCAAGTACCTTAGGATATGCTTCACTGCCATCATGTGCTCTTTGGTGGGCTTCTCCATGAATCTACTCACATACCCTACTGAAAAGTTCAGATCAGGGGTAGTATGCAGAAGATATCTGAGGCTGCCAACCACACTTCTGTATTCAGTTGAGTCAACAGGTTCAGATTTGCTTTCCTTGCTAAGCTTCAGCCTTGGCTCCATTGGAACATGAGTTGGGTTACAATTTGCCATGCCCATCTTCTCCAAGATTCTAGAGGCATATCCAGATTGACAAAGAGTAATACCCTCATCAGATTGTTTTACCTCTATTCCCAAGTAATAGCTCAGCAGCCCAAGTTCAGTCATACTGAATTTCGATCTCATCTGTTTCTTGAATTCAGCAATCGCTTGGCTGTCACTTCCGGTGATTACTAAATCATCCACATAGACACCCACTATAAGCACTGTATCCTTCACCTTCTTGCGGTACAGTCCGGATTCAGAGGGACACCGCTCGAAACCAAGTTCTGACAGTGTTCTGTCCAGTTTGTAATTCCATGCTCTTGGTGCCTGTCGAAGACCATATAAAGCTTTCTTCAGTTTGTACACTTTATTGGTCTGTCCCTTCACTTCAAACCCTAGTGGCTGGCTGACATATACTTCCTTGGCCAAGTCACCATTCAAGAAGGCTGATTTGACATCCATCTGATGTATCTTCTAGGCAAACTATGCAGCCAGTGCAACGAGGAGCCGGACTGATTCGAGACGTGCCACTGGGGCGAACACTTCCTCGAAATCTATCCCCTTCCTCTGCACATACCCCTTGGCCACTAGCCTTGCCTTATGCTTTACAATCTCTCCAGTGGGATTTCTCTTCAGCTTAAACACCCATTTCAAGCCAATCGGTCGATGCCCTTTGGGTAATTCACAGAGATCCCATGTTTTGTTATCTTGAATTGCCGTGAGCTCCTCTTTCATGGCTATCCTCCAGCATTCCTCCCTCACTGCCTCGAGATGGTTTGAGGGTTCCTCCATCCCCAACAGACACAACCCACTGTATTCAATCTCGACAGGTACAGTCTCATTATAGATGTCCTCTAACTCTCTCAGTCCCCATGGCCCATAAGAGGATTCAGTGTCAGGAGTTGCTGGAGGATCTGCTGTAGTGACTGGTGTCGCAGGGTTTGGTGATAGATCAAGTGCAAATGGAATTGGAGTTCCAGTACATGCTTGCCTGGTCTTGGTTCCCTGTCGTGGCGCTGTCACGGCAGGAGTTTCTGCAGATTTTGCTGCCACGGCAGACATCTCTGTCGCGCCCCTGTCTGTACGGTGTTCTGCTTCGTCTGAGTATTGGACAATCAGTGGCTCCTGAGTACTGATCTCCCCTGATCCTGAGGAAGACCAATCCCAGGGACGATCTTCTTCGAACACCAAATCTAATATCTTGGAGTGGCATGAAACAAACCACAGTGTCAAAAGGTCAAGTACTGAGCCTGAGTACAAAACCTTGACCAATGCTACAACTGAATTAATATGGTTTGAAGCTCTTCTTGGTGAACTGAGTGTTTTAATAAGAGAAATACCATGTTTATGGTGTGGTCGCGGCAATTATTTGCTACAAAACCTTGACCAATGCTACAACTGAAACAATACACTTTATTATTTGCCTCGAGGGCATAACTCCTTCAGATCTGTGATCGCGGCCATGGCGCGGAGATGGAACGCCATTTCCTCTGGTGGTGAGATCCAGAATGTGGCCAAACCTGCTCGGCCCCGCTCTCCTCCCCATCCTGAATCGGAGTTCGCCCTCACCATAGCATGGCACGGGGACGAGAATTCATTCCCGGAGGAGATCTGTCACCATGCCGAACCTGCTCGGTCCTGTTGTCCTTCTCCTGAATCCGAGCTTGTCGTCGTCGTGGTCGTACCTGCACCATCCACCGTGCCTTCCTCTCCGAACCCGAAGGCCACATCCATTGTGTTCGGCACAATGCCTACAAGGTGAAATTCCATCTAGTTTTTTTCTTGTGATTGTGGTAGAAGAACATGTATAAATATGTTGTTTACTAGATTTTATTTTGAAATTAGTAGCTTCATGATGAAAAAACATAGAGAACCTAAATGGAATGACGATGAAGACCATGGTCTGTACTTTGCATTGCGTCACCAAGGGCTTGTTGATGAACCATGTTACCAAGAGAGTGGAGTTCATCAGCCATTGCCAAAAATATGGGAACAAATTCGTGAGCGATTCAATGCAAATACCCTAAGAGAAGCTAGATATATATCATCAATCATGAATAGGTGGCACATTCTAGTAATACGTTCAAATGCGTACACCATGTATCATTCATAACAATAACACTATCGACAATGTTGCTAGCTGTTTGTATGAATTATTCATTTTAATGCCGATGATAACTTACTTTTCCTGGATAGTAATCTTGAAACTGCAATTAACTTGAAGTTGTTGTTATCATGTTTTGAGAAAAATGTCTGGTATGCACATTACCTTTGCTTGTTTTATGTTGTAATTCTGCTGTTATGTGCATGGACAGAAAAGCTGGGCACATTAGTGACCAAGCTAGAGTCGCACACACATATAGGTTTCACTGAATATTACACAATTAGGCCTAACTTAGTCTTACATACATAGTCTAACTTGTTCATACATAAATAGGCAAAACTTAGTCTTACACAAATATGTGTAATTGGAGTCTTGATCAAAGAAGCATTTACTTCGTAGAACTAGGGGGCGTGACCAATCAACTACGAGCACAGCAACTGCCGCACTGTCGTCGCAACCACCAGAGCTCTGCACCGCATCTGATACGATGACCTCTTCCTTCTCCTCACCATCCGCGGCCACCTCAGCCATGGACTTTGCACCCTTCATCGATGGTGGAATGGTAGAGCGCACGCGGAGTGATGGAGGCGAATCGAACTGGGAGTGGGGTTTTCTTGCGGATTTGGGGGCAAATGGGTGGGAGGTTGAAGGCGATGTGGCAGATGGGGCTTTTATACGATGGGACGTTTCGGTCTCCACCGCCCCACGTCAGTGCACATGTGCAGGCGGAATACAGAAGACACTGGTACGTATGGCGTATTAGTACGCTTACTGTTGGTGCACGATGCATCCATTATTGAGCCTGGTACGGGGTACAGAGGGTCGTGTATGGGATTCAGACGGGCTATACTTAGCCGAATTTATTTTATGACCGTGCCCTCCTAGCCGAATAGGTATCAGAGAGAATAGGTATCAGAGAATCGTGGCCGTCAATATGTTTAGAGTTGGTCAAATTTCCTCCAAGTGCTGCATTGAACCATAAGTTAAGGTCTGAACTGTTGTCGGCTATATGCATACTAGTTATGGAGAGCCCGATGTAATACGTATACATTTTAAATAATAAAGTGCTCATTTGTAAAAACAAATGTGTGAAACTGAAGAGAGAACCGAGACGTGCTCGGATGCGCTACCATGGTGCACACTGCCCGCCAGTGATCAAGGCGATTTCATGGCGTGTCGCACCTCTAATTGAAAAACCGTGGACCCCCTCCCTTCTTGGCTCAAAAATAAGAACGCAAAATGAAGACCTCTTTCATGAACTACACCATGTACATGATCCACCATGTACGCATTGAATATGTAGTACTATATTCAAAAGGTCAAACACGCAAACATGACGCGCCGTCGCCATGGAAGACGGCGTTGGGCGGCAGGGTGAACCACAGCCAGTAGTCGTACTTGTAGAAGAAGACCTCCTGCACGAACCACACCTTGTACATGATGGTCAGATCCACGCTCACCCTCACGTGCACCGTCTCGGCAGCCCGCTCCCTGTCCAGCTCCTTCACCACGCCCTCGTCCACGTCGGCCACCGTGCCCTGGAACGACGAACGCAACACCGTCGTGTTCTTGGGACCCTGGCGGAAGGATCCCGGGAGCGAGTTGTCGGCGGAGCCGAGCCTGGTACCGTTGTAGAATGCGGCGACGCCGACGTCGAGGTAGCGGATGGATAGGCGAGCATTGGAGTTCCGGAGGTTGAGGCTAGCAGCGAGGTCGTACTCGAGAGAGCTTTTCCCGGCGGCGCCGGTGGTGACGTGTAGGGCGGTGAGGACAGCGGAGTCGACGGTGGGGTAGAAACGGTCTGGACGGTAGAGGAGCCAGAGGAAGAAGACAGTGAGGCTGAGCGGCGTCCAGAACTGAACGCACTGCCACGCGCAGAGCGAGGCGTCTTTCCCGGCCTGGGCATACCTGCAGCATAGGCAGTGCCATGCGCAGAGGCATGGCAGCTGGAACATGGGCACGCACGTGTCGGCGATCACCGCCGACTTGGTGACCTTCCAGCAATGATCTGCTGCTCTCCTGCCGTGCTCCGCCATTGTTTCAGGACAGAGCTCGATCGATGATACATGTGGTAAGATGCATGCAATTTATTTGTTTGGCTAGTTGCGTGATAAGGGGTAGCCAGCTGGATTGGAGTGATGTGGGGTTTATCCCTAAACCAAGTCGCGAGTTAATTTGTTTCTGTCCGACTTTAAACTTTAGTGTAAACATTCTTTCTCAACTTTAAGTACGTACTAGTACTCCTCATCTTGCCCATCTCGAAAGTAAGCCGTACGTGATTCTTAATTTGTGTGTGTGTGTCATGTCGATTAAAGATGTTTCCAAAGTATCGTATTCCTCCACCCATCTCTATCTTACATTACATGCATTCTCTTCTAGGCTAATGGCTTTCTGTGGCATGCAGTAAACTTTACTTTTGGCACCGCTGCACCGGCTATCTGAACATGAAAATTTTAAATTTAACAAAACTTAGTTATTGTTTAGAAACACAGAGTACAATACTACCACCGTTTTAAGGAATAAGCCGGACAAACATTCCAAAACAAAGTATGACCAAATAAATAGAACAACTAAAAATTTGATTATATCGTGTAAAACTAGTGTTATTGGATTCGTACCGAAACACCCTTTTCAAAGTAAATCTTGATCAAAGAAAAAACACGCAAACGAGGGCGCCTTATTCCTTGGGACAGAGGTTGCAGTGTTTTCAAGATTATGTCCTATTTGGGGTTGGTGTAACTATAGTAGGGGCATCTCATTCTTTTCTTGTGCTATACTATATGTTCATAACATCACATGCATCGATGCGTTTGAACATACATATGCACGCTCCCTCCAGCTAGTTACGATTTGAGAGGCAGATCAATCAAAGGATATCTAAGCAAAGTAACCGATCGATGTGCTTCCTTTACACTCCCTCCGTTTAGAAATATAAGATGTTTTAACTTTGTGAAAAGAGTGTATCTAGACCCCTTTTAGTATATAGGTTCACTCCGAACCTCTACGAACCTATACACTAAAACACGTCTAGATACATTCGATTCACAAAGCTAAAACATTTTATATTTCTAAACGGAGGGAGTATATCAAAACTTAGTTATTGTTTAGAAACACAGAGTACTATACTACCTCCGTTTTAAGGAATAAGTTGCACACATATTTCAAAATAAAGTTTGACCGAATAAATATTAATAGAGCAACTAAAATTTGATTATATCGTGTAAAATTAGTATTGTTGGATTCGTATTGAAATACACTTTTCAATGATGGTAATCTTATACCAACACTCTTTATATATTTACAGTAAATCTTGGTCACAGAAAAAATACGCAGAGAACGCTTTATTCATTGGGACGGAGGTAGTAGTGTTTTCAAGATTCTATCCTATTTGGGGTTGGTGTAACTAAAGTAGCGGCATCTCATTCCTTTCTTGTACTATGTTGATAACATCACATGCATATGTACGCTCTACATATGTAGGCTCCCTCCAACCAGTTGCGTTTAATTTGGAGAGGCAGATCAATCAAAGGATATCTAAGCAAAGTACCGATCGATGTGCTTCATCATTTCGTGCTGCTTGCGGTGTATTCCAAAACCGCCGGCGGAGTGCCGTCGTCACTCCAAGGCGGCGGCGGAGGCGCTGCTGGCGAGCGTGTGGGGGCGTAAGGAAACCAGTTGTGGCACCAAGGTGGCCGTGTGCGTCTCTAAGGCCATCACCTACCTACTCATCTCCATCCTCAGCGTCTACCTCCTCCGACTCATCTTCTTCCGGCCCTACCAGATCCACCCTACCATCGACACCGCCGTCCTCACCGCCTTCAAGCTCGACAGTGGCGACAACGCGCTTGCCTACCGCCTCGCCATGGACGTCGCCTTCTTCAACGCCCACCGGGTCTACAACGTCCGCTTCGACCACCTCACCACCGCCCTCTACTACAACAGCACCAGGCTCGGCGGTGACCACGGCACGCAACTCCCGGACGGCTTCACTCTGAGGCCGCGTGGACGCCGCACCGACCCCGCGGTGTTGAGCGGTCGGGCGGCCAGCGTCGGTGCCGCCGTGGAGGACGAGTTCTCCAGGGAGCAAAAGATGGGGCAGTTCACTGTCGACGTCATCGTGAAGACGACGCTCACCTACAAGTTCTGGCCCACCAAGGCCGTCTACTACTACGAGTACAACTGCAGGCTTGTCTTCCCGAACCCGGCCAAGGTCGGCGACGGTGCCGCGCATGCGGTCACCGACCACGTGAGGTGCACCACCGCTAAATGAATCGCGGTCATTTATGAGATTTTCCTTGGATCCGCCGCCCGCAACTTGTAGATGGGCATTGTCTTGACCGTGACATTGATAGTGAACCTCACATGTAACTAAAAATTCTTAGTTACAACCCAATGGCAGCTGGAAAGATCTTAGTTGCAACCCCACTTACAACACATCAGACGCACGAACCGTGATGCAAATCTGACAGGTCTAGAGTTGGATGAACTCTAACTTTATTCTCAATCTATCGAGAAATAATAAAACCACAAAAAGTACTTCTGGTTCCTGTAGATACATAATGTACCTAAAGGACACTGGCGTCATACTAATAATTCATATTTTTATAATTGTTGCATACATGGCATGTGGCAGCATAAGATCAATTATGGCATTTAGGGGGTGGGTTTGCCGAGGCACTGAAAGAGAGCACAAGCTTGCACCACGTCGCGTGATGCAAGCATGTGCTCCTGATTTTGCCAAGTGCCCACTGATACTCGGCACATCTTGGTGCCACGTGACACTGTCGTCCTCGTCTCCCGTGTGTCTTTTTTACTTTATTTTTTCGATTATGCTAATCTTACACTCGTGTTTTGCCGAGTGCTCATGAAAGAAGACTTGGCAAACATATATTTGTTGGACTGGTGTCCGCCGAGGACCCATTGCCGAGTGTGACACTCGTCAACACAAGGCGGGCTTTGTCGAGTGCCCCTGACACACAACAAAGGACCAAAATCCATTAGTGGTAGGATATCTTTCTAGCTATAAAAGTTCAACTTTTTTACTAAACTCTTTCTGTAAAGTCACGTATTTGCCAAAAAAGGCTAGTAATATACTAGAGGACAAGGATAATTGTCGACACAACGTATACCCCAAAAATTCTACATAGTTACACCTAAACTTAATTGTCTTGTTCTTCAGAGATTGCTTTCAAGTTATTTATAGATTCATAAACTCTAGAATGCTCCACCAACAAGTTATATCAATACTTACGGAAATTATACACAAACACACATATAAATATGCTATTTTTCGAGTCTAGCAATTGAATCCGATCATATAGATATCTCCTCAGCGGAATGTAGATTGTCAAAAAGATCTCACAAGACTCACCAAATCACAAAATCTAGTTAGAAAGTAGCATCATGTATAAAGAGGGACCAACAACAAGGCTAAACTCAACTGCTTCATGAAGTATCGACCTAACTTGGGCTTTCTCTTGCGAAATTTCACAAAGGAAATAGAATGGAATAATATAGATTCTTATAGAGACAAATGCGTAAGTCAATCTTGTAAAATCGCTACTGCTAAATCCCAGCCCAATAGAGACTTACTCCAAAAAGGTGAACTTCATATACATATAGAGAACCACTCAACGAACCCTATATTCCCAACTCGCTTAAGGGCTACCACTAACTCCCATCCCAAAATTAACTTATTGTGTGGGGAGTTAGTAGTAGTGATTTCGATCTCTAAATGATTTGGCTCGGTGATTTATTTGATGATTTAATTCACCGTGGATTGATAGGTTCACTCTCAACACCAGAATGCTTCTACAAATGGTCGGGGAAGTACACAAATCATTTTGTATTCTTGTTAGCAATGAAATTGATGGAAATGAGAATAACATGCCTGGTTCCTGTGAAGAGCTTGCTTAACTGAATCTCAAGTACACGAATATGTACCACTCAATGTGTGCAAGGATCCTAGTTGGCCAGACCGCGTCTTATGACGGGTCAAAACGGTATGTTAGCATATAAGAAAACATGTGCTCCGTCAGGAAGTTAACTATATAGAAAGTGAGAGTTAACTTGTACACACGGGGAAAGTTAAGAAGTTCGTGGAAGTTAACTTTCACAGAAGGAAGTTAACATTTATTGTTACTACTACAGACTAAAAGTTGACTTCGAAAGAAAATGAAGTTAACTCGTTTTCACGTGAAAGTTAACAAGACGTTCCTGTTATTCACGTGAAAGGAAGTAGGGATTCCTAAATAGTTATTCAGGAACCGGTTCTTGAATAGCAGAGCTATATATATATATATATATATATATATATATATATATATATATATATATATATATATATATGGGACACCATGGTGTCCGAGCACCATGCTTGTATTTCTTTGAATTCGTACATACCTAGTAGCGTACGTAACTAAATTTCACATATCTAAGATGTGCATACTTAAGTATACATATACAAGGTATACATACCTAAGGTATGCATACCTAAGGTGTACGTACCAAAGTTGCATATATACATGTATGCAAGATACGTATATCTTAGACATGCATACCTGAAGATATATGTAATTCTAGTATGCATATTTTAAGTATGTGTAACTTACGTATGTATACCTTTAGATACGTATAGTTCATAACAAAAAAATGTGTGTATCACGTATGGTGTCTGGGCACCATAGAAACCATATTCAGCACCCAGGGTGCAGAATAGTTATTTTGCACCCCATATATTTTTATGTTCTCACATTTAAAAATTTATGTTTTGTATACTAATAATTATGTTCATATTTATTAGAAATACAAAAAAATCGAATACAATTTTTGAGTCATTATAGTGTAAAATACATAGAAAACATACATTTTATATTATATTTTTATACGTCATGTAAATAAAAAAATTTACGATATGTCTAAATTTTTTTATATTCTTCTTTAACTTCTGAGGTAAGAAAAAATTTACATGACGTAAAAATCATGTACGGTTTAAAAGATAGAGAGTAGTTGAAGAATAACTATTCTATATTCTAGGTGTCAAATAGCGCGACACTATATATATATATATATACTCTAGGTAAAATAACTGGTGCATCTTGGTGCCCAGACACCATATATATGTGTGTGTGCGCACGCGTGTAAAGGTGTAGTGGTGATTTTCCAAAGTTGTAAGTTCCGGTGGAATTTTTCAAATCATGCAAATATGCATCTAATTAACCCGTATTTATTATTTTTCTTATTCTGGAATGTCTTATTGCTTTTACAAAGTAATATAACAAAGATAATGTCACAATTACTTTGTTGTCCCTGTCAACCAAATCATACATAGTATGATTCTAAGAATTTGATTAATTATGACCAATTGCAAAGTGAGATTACTGCGAAAGACATTGTAATTGATTGAGTATTTTCAGACGACAGGAGTACCATATAACCATTAACAACGTATCATTTTCCCATATGCAGCTACCGTAGAGCACTGGATGCTGCATGCCAAATGAACTCTCTGCTCACTTGCTAAATTTTATGCAGTAGCTTGGATAGAGAACAAGTACATGCTAGAATAACTTTATCTAGCTAGCTTCATCCAGCATGACAACAAGAAGAAAAACTACATAGTATCTGTTGTAATAACCCAAGCCAACAGTGTGTAATCTTTACAGTTTCACTGATTGTCGTCAGCCACCTCTTCATCCACCTGCTTGTCAGTAGCACAAGACACAGGTGATGATGCTTCATCCCTCTTCTTTCCCCACAGTACAAGATAGAGTCCAAGTACCATCAGTACAGATCCTAGAACGCTGTAAACGCATTGCCAACAAGATAATAATAATTAAGTAAATTAACAAGCAGAAATGTTGTCGCTGCAATTCAATCTCTCAAGCCATCGAATTAGCTTATCTTGGACCGAAAATAAAATTTCAGTTGGCAACAATGATCGTATGTAACTTTTAGCATATCTTGGATAGGGGGACGCAAGACCATATATGTGTTACCTTCCAAGGTAGATTTGCTCATGGAGGAAGAAGAAATCTATGGTGGCTACCATGATCTGTGTGATGGGGATGAAGGCCGCGGTGAACACCGGCCCTTTCTTCTCAACGCACCATGTCATTATCAGGTATCCGGATCCAGACCCAGAAATTGATTGCAAGATTAACCAGTCAGGCATTTGATTACTACTACTACTATTTTCACAACTCATATTTGGTTCAAAGACTTCAGTTGTTCTAGGTGGTCAGACAAGCTGGTGCGTATTGATTGATCGCATAGACACTAGTGTGACCTGCAAGTTAAGGCAGTCACTTTTTTCAACGAGTTCTTTTCTTTTTTTACTTTGTGAAAGATGGTATAGTTTTGGTGCCAAGACGTCTTATATATTAGGGAACAAGAGGGAGGATAAGTCAAGAGTATGAAGAAGATGATGTTGATGTTTTAACTTACTGCATACAAGAAGGTAACAATCTCCAGCTTGCTGGAGAGCATTCACAGCGAGGCACGCCTCTCGACGGCCACGGTCAGCGCCCCGCCCTACAAGACGGTAACAATCTCCAGCTCGCAAGCATTGTCTCAAGTGCTCTAAGAGCCAGGAGACTCGCACTTTTGGACCGTGATGATGGCTATGAAGAAGCACTTCTAGACCGGGAAGATGGAGTTGCTAACCTTTTAGAACACCTGAGTAGATGGGGCACCACTAAATCTTGATAAATCGTGTGAAAAAAGGGATGAACTCGAGCTCGGGAAGGAACGTGGCTAAATCTGCATTATGTAATTAATTAATTATATATTGAACAAAATTGTTAATATAAAAAATGTTGATTTTTAATTATTGATCTAGCAGAGAAAATATTATTCAATTCTGAGCTCCGAAACACTAAAATTACACATCTCAACTTTCAGTAACTTTTTGCATAATCAAAATTTGCCTAAAATTACACATCTAAAATTTCCTCTACTCTAAAGCATGAAATCCCTCTCTACTTCTAAAGCATTGAGCTAAACTAAAAATAAGAGATGAAAAAATGAAGTTACTAACCTTTTAGAACCTTGGATTTTGACAAATCTTGGACTAAATATAGGGATAAACTTGAGCTAGCTTGGAGCAAAATGGCCATGGGCTCGGGCAGGGACGAAGCATATATAAAAAAAGATAGTTGGTGACCTCTAGTCCCGGTTTGTAACACCAATCGGGACTATAGGTTCTCCTGGCTCCTAGATGTTTGCCTCACATCTTTAGTCCCAGCTGGTATTATCAACTAGGACTAAGGATGGCAATTTTATCTAAGGATCTAGGTATCCACGGATATCCGATCCGACGGGTAAGGGTATGGAGGGCTAATTATGCCCGTGGATTTTATGGGGCGGGCATGGGTTATGGTTTCGTTCCATGGATATCCAACGAATACCCGGGGCACATGGGACCCACATGTCAGTGAGACTGTTATGATACATCTATATACTTTGTCGTTTTATCGTGTGATAATTGACATATTTTAAGTACTATGTGGTTGAAATATTCTTTCTTTGATATTCCTATGTATTATCCATGTAATATTTGCTGAAATGCTATCGAAATTTGCTAAAATTTCGCAGTTATGCTGAATGTTGTTATGGTTATGTATATGGCGTGTAAACCAATGGATATCCATGGATACATGTATATCCAATGGGTTTGGATCTGGAGCGACATCCAAGCCCATGGATCGTGGACGGGCTAGAGCGAGGTTCATGGATCTGGATTTGGATTTGGTTTTTGTATATCCGTCCAAACCCGCTCCATCGTCATCCTTAACCGGGACTAGAGGTTCCCATCGAACCGGGACTAGTAACGTGCGGCCTCCTAGCCATTGGAACTGGGACTAGTGTTCACACTAGTCCCGCTTCCAAACCCAACCGGAACTAGAGCCCATGGAAGCTCCAAACGAAATGCCTGTTTTTACTAGTGTATTAGGAAACTTTGATTTGATTCTTCGTTTCTAGGATTGTTTTGTACCCATAGGCATTGATGGGAGCAGAAGATGCAGAATAGTCGTGGTGTGATTGGCTGTTTTTTGCGTTTCTTAAGTAGGGCCGGGGTAGGTGCTGCGGACGCAGGGACTTTCCCGTGCGGGATGAGTAAAATCCGACGAACCTATTTGCTAAGTGCACCAACAAAAAAGTCAGGCTAACAGAAACTGTTAGATTGTGTTTAGAGGATATGATCGTGCGGTTGTGGTGCGTTTGTGCATTTTGGATGGGTGCGTATAGAAAATTTCTTGGTCGCTCCTTTATAAGTAGTAGAGATAAAAAATATATAATGAAGACCTCTTTCATGAGCTACACCATGTACATGATCCACCAGGAATATGTATTGGTTGGACATGCGCGCTTCACCGCGCTGCCTATAGTCTATTTGTCAGAGCGTGATAGGTGTGCTGTATTCACTGCTGGTAACATATTTTGTTTTGATTGTGTTACCATAAATTAAATATATGAGCATGTGCGGGTTGAGTGTTTTAATCGGTATACAAATGTGTCATTTACATGTTAGACATGTCTGAAACTGAGAGATCTGACCTTAGACGCAAGAAACATTGAAGCTCATAAGCAACATAGGGTACCAGTGTTCCTTCAAGTAAACAAAAATGTACATCGAGCAAACTTCAAAAAAAAATACATCGAGCAATAGACCAAGTTCAGTACCACAAGAAACTGGCATATTACATGATCAAGATAAAAAATTAATGATGTCAAAACAAGCTAACTTATAAACATCACATGATAACCTTGTTCGACTGTCTCAAAATCAATGCCTGCAACTATTTGGATTGCAGATCTCCAAGGGAAGGCACAACTTTGTATTCAACACTTATAAGTGGCTGGATTATTAAATGATTAGTTTAGTTCATATAGACAATCATATTACATATATACTAATTCTATATAGGAGTTATACTTGATATATTCCAAATTATTCACTCGTTCAATACAATTTAAAAGAGAAGGTATGGCTGGAACTTGCCATGAATCTTCACATAAAAGCAATATCTAATATGTGATCAAGTTTGATAATTTCTGTGCATCAAAATGAAAAATAGAAGTTATGACACTTCTTTTGGACCCACTTAGTCAATAGAACCCGCTTGTTCATTAATCATAGAGCATGCTCCAAGTCAAGGGCACTGCAATTTTGTTAACTAGTGTAGAAATTGTAGAACAACGTAAAACATATATCAATTTACACAAGAATCTCATGTATTCTCGAGATACGCTAATATATTCAAAAAAATCAGTTGCAGAGCCTAAGAGGGGTCAAAATCAGCTTGTTCTGCTTTGTTTCAGGAATACATACATGTTAATTGTTTAAGTGACATGAATCATGACTGTTTCTCGAAAGGCGCAACTATTTCTCGCCTGTTAGCGCTCCACGCTTTCCATTCGATGATTCTTCTGTTTGGTTACTATAGATTTTGGGTTATGTCCAATCTTTATGCGTTGTGTCATCGCATGCCTCGCGATCCTTCTCCTTTTCAATTCTTTTTTTCGACATCCGTCCCTGATTTTTCGAGTCAAAGCGGTGAGGATGATGCGACATCTTCGCATAGTCCCGCATAAGAGCGTCTCTACCCGCACCTCCCTATCTCTCTCTCACTCCCACCGTCCCACGCTCTCACCTCTTCCTTATCTTCCTCACTACCAGCAAAGTGTGGCGGCAGACGGGTGTGCGAGGTCGGCGGCGATGTTGAATCGGTACTGGGCAGGTTTGAGGCAGGGAAGTAGAGGTGACCGACGCTGGATGTCAGAGATGGACGGGAGGTCATGACCTCGTGAGTGGAGGGGGCAGAGGGAGCGGAGGTGAGAGGGAGAGCTCGGGAGCAGAGGGGGCAGCACAGGTTGCGGGGGAGAAAGAGGAGAGGCTGGGATGGGGGAAGCTCAGATGTAGGGGAACATGATCGAGATAGGTTGGGGGTGGATGCGGGGATGGGAGGAGACCAGCTCGTAAGACTTCGATGAACACCTGAATCTGCACAATTGAGGTGACTCGGAGTAAACATCAGACAGCCAGAAACGTGCGCGCTGACAGATGGCCTCAAGTGGCTCGCTTTTGCTCAGACTTAAGTTATAGTATAATATCAAGAAGGTCAAATACGCAATCATGGCGCGCCGTTGCCATGGAAGACGGCGTTGGGCGGCAGGGTGAACTACATCCAGCAGTTGTACCTGTAGAAGAAGACCTCCTCCACGAACCACACCTTGTACATGATGGTCAGATCCACGCTCACCCTCACGTGTAGCGTCTCAGTGGCCCGCTCTCTATCTAGCTCCTTAACCATGCCCTGGAACGACGGCTGCAACACCGTCGTGTTCTTGGGCCCCTAGCGGAAGAATCCCCGAAGCGAGTTGTCGGCGGAGCCGAGCCTGGTGCTGTTGTAGAACGTGGTGACGCCGACGTCGAGGTAGCAGATGATGAGGCGAGCGTTGGAGTTCCAGAGGTTAATGTTGGCAGCAAGGTCGTACTCAAAGGAGCTTTTCCCGATGTTCAGGGTGACGTGCAGGGCGGTGAGGACGGTGGAGTCGATAGTGGGGTAGAAACTGAATGCTCAAGACTAAGGTATAATCTTGATAGGTTTTCCCTTTTACTGGTCTCATATTGTTAGTTGGGAGACCGGATTTAGGATAGATAGCCATACTATCAAGAGGGACTCTCGAGTGAGTAACTCGATCAAATCTTTTGGAGAGAGCTCAATCCTTTGCATACTTAGCATCATCCTTTCTTGATTTTTATTTGGATCTTATCCATGTGAGTTTCTAGAGATTGTGCTAATCATAACAAGCTCTAGTTCATCAAAAACGGATTTCCTCTATATACTCCCTCCGTTCCGTAATATAAGGTGTATAGTTTTTTGTGAAAAAATCCATAATATAAGGTATATAGAGAATTCTAGGATTTGTTCCTCTTATTTGGTAGGCAATTAATCTGATCAGGAGAGAGAGGATACCCATATTTCGTATGTTCCCTCTATATCACGTCAATCACCTAGGTTATTCACGTCCGAAAGCAACAAAATTTGCCCTCCCAGCCTATGCGCTAATATTCGTGTAAGAAAACTATACACCATATATTAAGAAACGGAGGGAGTATCTAATTGCGGTTTTAATCCTGGAAGTTTTCCGGATTCTTACCAAGAGAGGTATCTCACTTTAAAATACAAGAAGTATTCTCACTTGGTGGTATCCAATATTTTCGGGTAGCACTTGTCGTCCTCTTTCCAACAAAATTGGTTTCGGGTCAACCGGAGTTTCCTCGCTCAAGTTATTGCATTTTGAATATTGCCTTTTATTTGATTTAAAAATAAAAAGTAAAATTATGTTTGTGGATCAAGCTGTAGTACCACTGGCTACTACCGCCCATCCAGGCCAGTACTACCGGGTCGGCCCGCCCAACGCTCTCCCGGTGCCACTCTAGCTCGCTCGCCTATCCCTGCCACATCGCTCGCTCAATCACGGCCTCCCTCGCGCGCGCGGCTCGCTTGCTCCCGCCCTGCTGCTCGCTCGCGGGCTGGTAGCTATGAGATTCGACATATTTTTGATGGTTTTTATTAATGGTTTTTATTGATGGTTTTCTTCTGGATTTGATCGTTTTCTAGCTTTACCTAATGCTAATACTTCAGTAGCAAAGAAAACTTGGTTTTTAATGTGTATTTTGTTTCTACGGGCTTCAGCTCCATCAGCTGTCCTCGAATTCGATTATCCACATCTCTTGTTTCATCACTCTCTGCGAGTGCTGGCTCGGAATCGAGCCGCACTTCGGCCTTTTCAAGCGCCTCTTCAAATTGAAGCGTCAATCTGCGTCTGGTTCTTTAGTCTACGATGTAGGTGGTTGCGGAATCCACGTCGACCCATCCTCCACCTACTTCGACATCAAGCTCACGGCATCCGTCCAAGGGTGGAGGGACAAGTGGTTCTACGTTCGCGACGAGAAGGCTGACGGAGACCACTTCGGACTCGCGCCCTTCGATCCCGCGATGCCGTGCAGGAGGATGCGCTCCTGGAAGAATGTAGTCATGCCTGGCGAGTCCGCGGAGACAGATGTGCTGTACCAGCGCGTCTGCGACCTGGAGAGTCGCATTGGCAAAGAGGAGGGAGGTTACGCCCTCATTCGCACTTGGCTGCGCCGTCGCGTCCATCCCCTGCAAGCCAGAGTCCACCCCATGTTTCAGTGGGCTGGCACAGATGATGCCACTCGCGTGTCTGCCGATGGCATGTCCGCGAGTGAGGTGGACAAGAGGGTTCGACTGGTCACCAAGTACATCGTCAAGGATGTGCTTCCTAGTGAGCCAGTTGTTCCTCCGTTTGATGCTTCGAACCCTCCTCCTGAGGTATAGTTGTGCTACGCAGTAGCTAATTTTGTCGATTGCTTCTCTGTTGTTTACTTGCTGTTTATTGAATGTGTCGTCTGTGTGCAGGATTGGACGGTGTCACCTTGTATGGCCCCTCTACCTGAGGGGATTATCCCTCGCGAAGCTTTGGAAGAGGATGAGTCGGAGTCGACTGTCCCTTCTGATGCGGAGGAGGAAGCCCTCGAGTCCGGTAGTCCGGATACTCGCAAGCGTTCGCGCGGCGAGGATTCCGATGCATCGTCTCCTTCGACTCCGGAAGGTATGGGTGTTGGTGCGGAGTCGCCAATTCCTGCCATTCCTGTGAGCGTTGTGGCACCATCTTCTCGCAAGAAGATGCGATTGCCCAAGGATTCTTCATCGGAGTCAGGGGAGGCCACTTTTGACTTTGACAAGTTTGACTGGTTAGTTTTCTAGTTCCCTTGTTCTTCTCTGTTTTGTCCTTGTTGGCTCGTCTCGGAGTTTGCCCTTTCTCAATGTGGGTTTTGTCTTGCAGTCAAGAGGCGTCGTCATCTTCTGGCGACGTCCATTTTTTGAAGGAATCAGGAGTCACGACCTCAAGGGCCAAGAAAGAGGTCGAGCATGCTCCTTCCCCTCCATTGGCGGCCCACTCCGGGCACAACTCTTCCAGTTCTCCTCATGTAGGGGAGCATCGAATGGTTGCTCGGATGACGGTACAGCATACATCCTCGGAGTCATTGGAGGACCATGTAAGTGTAGTTTTTTCTCCTTTTTAATATTGCAGTCGATGTTATCTATTGCTTCTGCTGATTCCTTGTTGTGCGATAGCTCCTTGTGAAAGCGAAGACTTGGCGGAAACAAGTGCTTGCGATGGGCCACCAGCATGCGATGCTGGAGACGCGTCATCGCGTGGTGGAGAGTGAGTGTTCTACACTTCTTCTTCTTCGTCTGCTCCTTTTGATATAGTCGACTGATAGTCAACTTTTGTTTGTCGTGCAGCTGAACATAATGCCCTATTGCGTGACGCCGCCACCTTGGAGAAGACACTCGCCGCGGCTGTGAAGGGTCGCGACGAGGCAATCGCGGAGCGTTACGAGGCGCGAAGGCGCGAAGAGGAGCTGCGTGCCTCCTCCGCAGCCAGGGAGAAGTTGTTCGAAGAACAGCTTTTCTCAATCACCAAGGCTCTCTCAGGTACTTTTGCTTGCGGATATTGTTATCCTTCTCAGCTTCGAATGTTTTTGTCGGTGGCGCTGATGTTTTTGTCCATGTGTAGATTTATGTACAGATGCTGGCGATTTGAGCTTCGAACCGCAGGCCCTTCATTGTGATGACGCTCTGGCGGGTGCGCTGTCGGCAGTCGAGGACCATAGCGCCGCTGTCCAGGATACACTTTCCAAGGCCAAGGGCGCCCTCAGTCGCCTCCTGGAGGAGCTGATGCCCAAGGCGGAGCTGATCGATAATATAGATGAGCTGGTGGAGTCACTCATCGGGGGTGTGCCCTCCAGCTACAAGAACTCACTCCGCACGGCTGGCGCGTCCATGCCGCTTGCCATGGTACAGGCCCACAGAGTCGAGGTTGATCCTGTCGCGGTGTCGAAGGCGATGCGTGTTAACGCGGATGGCCAGCAGGTAGTCTTTGCTCCCTTCGCGGCTGCCTGTGGCAAATACGGGCATCATCTGATAAATACTGTTGCAAAGTACTCTGAAGAGCTCCAACGTGCCAATAAGGCGGCGAAAGCTTCGGCATCAGGGGCCAGCGGAAAGTCAGTCGCGTCTGACACTGCCACGGACTTGATGAAGCCCCCGAAGCCGTTGAAGTCGAAGAAGCCAGTTGCTCCTTAGTTAGCTTTGTAATAGTTGATTAGTTTATGTCCTTTTATTTAAGAACATGCCTGCTGGCGAGTGTATCTGCTGATACCTTTTGCTGGTCTTGAATGCATCTGATCCTTTTGTCTTTGTGTTGATTTCGTTGTCTTGTTTGCTTCTATCTTGACTTTTGGTAGGGTACATCAAGTGATCCTTTGAAGGAAACTCAGGACTCGCCGACTCTTGATGATACCGTGGCACCGCCGCGCTCCAGGGTAGATGAGTTGTCCTTGCTTTCGTGACTGCGTGACCGCGTGAAGCAGCTGGAGCGTGAGTTGCCCGTGCTCCGCGGTAATGCGGATGTATGGAAGTCGAGGGCAGAAAAAGCCTCCGCTCGAGAGCAGTATCTGCTTGGCGAGGTGACGCATCTGGGCGACAAATTCAAATGTTCGTTTGCTTGTTCTCATCTTTTCCTTGTAGTTACTCGTAGTGGTATGTTGTACTCATGCTGCTGTTGCTGCTTCGTGTAGTTGTTAGCACGCGTCACCCGTAGGAGGAGAAGGATAGAATTGCCATTCGCATGCATGATCTTACCCAGGAGCAACTTCAAGAGAGTGGATACTTCTGGGTAGATCATGATCGTGCGACTGCGCTGGCGACCCTGCAGGATCGTGCGTCGCGAGTGCTGCACTTTCTAAAGAAATTGCAGTCATGCTTGAAGAACATTTATCAGGCGATGTTCCCAATGGATGATACTCCATCAAGCCTGCTGGCCCTCCTTGCCAAGTTTCAAGACCTGACCGCGGTTCGCGAGTGCGTGAGGCAGCAGTTGGTGGCTGGTGCCAAGGTTGCTCTATCAATGGTGCGACTGCACAGGCCTAACGTAGATGTTGCGGCAATTGCGTCTGGGCCGCCTGCACCACCAGCAGGTTCTGCTTGGAATATGGTGCCGCACTACCAGGCGGTGGACCGTCCAACAGAAGAGATCGTCGACTTCTTTGAGGAACAAACCAACGTTCTTCTGCTGCAGTAGTAGCCTAGTTTGTATCCTGCACATAAGTGTACTTGTGTTGTAAAGTTCGTATAAATATTGTAGATAATTTATTATCGAATGCGTATAAAGAGCTTTGTTAGTATGAAGTGCGTGGCACTATGCGAGTCCTTTTCGTTAGCCTGGTCATGTTTTTATCTCAGTCCCTTGTGAACCTGTCAGGTGCGTTGCAGCTAGGTGGATGTTGTGTTAAGGGTTTCGATTGATGTACCAGCTATTCAGGATATCGCGTTTTGGTTCGAAGAATAGATGTGTAAAGGGTGGCGCAGCCCCCGAGTATATAATTTGGAAAAGTAAAAGAGAACTCAGAGTTTTGGGGCACTTAGCTTTATTTATTTGAAGAACAGTGCGAGGTACAATGTGTGCCTAAGTAGCCTTGGCTGAGTAGCCTTATTTGCAATGTAAAAGGTAAAAACGACTAAGGGTAGAAGCGTCGCAGCTGTGCGACGTTCCAGGGGTTGGAGTATGTGACTCCTGTCTCTAGATCTTGAAGGCGATAGGCGCCACCTGGGATTACTTTTGTAATCACGTACGGTCCTTCCCAGGGGGACTCGAGCTTGAGATGCCCCTGCTGCTTCAGTCGCAGGACCAGGTCACCTTCGACGAAGGCTCTGGGGCGAAGCCTCCTACTGTGGTAGTTGCGCAGGTTCTGCTGGTAGATCGTGGATCTTTCCGCGGCGATTTCCCTTGCCTCGTCAAGGAGGTCGACGGAGTCTTCGAGTGCGAGGGATGACTCTTGTTCGCTGTAAGCGACCACGCGCGGCGCCTTGTACCGTACCTCGGCGGGTAGCACTACCTTAGCTCCGTGCACCATAAAGAATGGCGTGTAGCCCGTGGCGCTGTTTGGAGTTGTGCGTAGGCTCCAGAGTACGGATTGCAGCTCGTCCGGCCAGCAACCCGCGGCTTGCTCGAGTGGCCGGAGGAGTCGCTCCTTGATGCCGCCGCAGACGAGCCCATTTGCTTTTTCCACCTGACCGTTGGTCTGTGGATGCGCTACTGAGGCGTAGCTGATGTTGATCCCCAGGTTCTCACAAAATTCTTGGAACTCCTTAGATGTGAAGTTCGTCCCGTTGTCGGTGATGATGCTGTGCGGCACTCGGAAGCGGTAGACGATGGACTCGAAGAACTTGACTACGCTGTGGCCTGATTGGTTGGTCACTGGCATGGCCTCTATCCACTTGGTGAATTTGTCGATTGTGACCAAGAGGTAGACGTAGCCTCCTCGTGAGAACCTTGGAAGTTTGCCCACCATGTCGAGCCCCCATTGCGCGAAGGGCCAGGCCAATGGGATTGGCTGTAGCTCTGCGCCCAGTGCGTGCGGTTTGTCCGCGAATCGTTGGCAAGCATTGCATTTTTGGATGATGTCCTTGGCATTGCGCATGGCTGTAGGCCAGTAGAATTTAGCTCGTAGAGCTTTGGCAACGAGGGCGCGACTGCCGGCGTGGTGTCCGCAAGTCCCTTCATGGATGTCGAGGAGAACTGCTTTTCCATTAGCTATGGAGACGCATCGTTGGAGTACTCCCGTGATGTTGTGTTTATACAGTTCATCGTTGATAACAGCGAATGCCTTGGATCGCCGCGCGATGTGCCGTGCATCTGTCGGATCGTCTAGTAGCCTCTTGCTGAGGAGGTACGTGATGTACGGCTGCGTCCAGGATTGCTCGATCATCATGACGCTCATTGGTCCCTCGAGTCATGTGTCCAGCTCCAAGTTATCGAGTGCCATTGGCTCATTGGGTGCCATAGCCCCCGAGTCCATTGTTGCGCTTGTTTTCTTCTCTGCGGCCTTTGGCTTGATGGAGCGTTTGCAGATGCGCTCAAGAAATACCCCAGGCGGTATGGGGGCGCAGGTAGAGCCTATGTTGGCGAGTGTGTCCGCCTCCTCGTTGCTTTCGCGACCTACGTGTCGCAGCTCGCAGCCGTCAAAGTCTCCTTCGAGTGTGTCGTAGAGGTCGCGGTACGCGATCATGTTGTCGTTCAGTGCGTCGCACTCATGCATTGTTTGGTTGACGACCAACTTGGAGTCGCCGTATATGATGAGCCTCTTGGCGTCGCAGGCTTTTGCCATCCTCATCCCGTGCAACAGGGCCTCGTATTCAGCCTTATTGTTGGAGGCTGTGAACTGCATTCGCAGGATATACTTCAGCTTGTCCCCTTGAGGTGATGTCAGTATGACACCTGCGCCTGCTCCGTCTTTCCGCTTGGACCCATCGAAGTGCATTGTCTAGAGGTAGGACATATCTGGCTTGTCCGGGAGCTGGTTCTCCATCCAGTGCACGAGGAAGTCCAGGAGAACTTGCGACTTGATTGCGTCGCGCTTTTCGTACGTGATGTCTCGTGGAGACAATTCTATTCCCCAAAGCGTGACTCGTCCCGTGGCGTCGGGGTTATTGAGGATATGCCCCAAGGGGGCGTCGTTGACCACCACGATTGGGTGTTCCTGGAAGTAGTGGCGCAGTCGCCGGTCGTATTAATTGTAGAACAACGTAGAACATATATCAATTTACACAAGAATCTCATATATTCTCGAGATACGCTAATATATTCAAAAAAATCAGTAGCAGAGCCTAAGAGGGGTCAAAATCAGCTTGTTCTGCTTTGTTTCAGGAATACATACATGTTAATTGTTTAAGTGACAAGAATCATGACTGTTTCTCGAAAGGGGCAACTATTTCTCGCCTGTTAGCACTCCACGCTTTCCATTTGATGATTCTTCTGTTTGGTTACTATAGATTTTGGGTTCTGTCCAATCTTTATGTGTTGTGTCATCGCATGCCTCGCGATCCTTCTCCTTTTCAATTCTTTTTTTCGACATCCGTCCCTGATTTTTCGAGTCAAAGCGGTGAGGATGATGCGACATCTTCAAATAGTCCCGCATAAGAGCGTCTCTACCCGCACCTCCCTATCTCTCTCACTCCCACCGTCCCACGCTCTCACCTCTTCCTTATCTTCCTCACTACCAGCAAAGTGTGGCGGTAGACGGGTGTGCGAGGTCGGCGGCGATGTTGAATCGGTACTGGGCAGGTTTGAGGCAGGGAAGTAGAGGTGACCGACGCTGGATGCCGGAGATGGACGGGAGGTCATGACCTCGTGAGTGGAGGGGGGAGAGGGAGCGGAGGTGAGAGGGAGAGCTCAGGAGCAGAGGGGGCAGCACAGGTTGCGGGGGGAGAAAGAGGAGAGGCTGGGATGGGGGAAGCTCAGATGTAGGGGAACATGATCGAGATAGGTTGGGGGTGGATGCGAGGATGGGAGGAGACCAGCTCGTAAGACTTCGATGAACACCTGAATCTGCACAATTGAGGTGACTCGGAGTAAACATCAGACAGCCAGAAACGTGTGCGCTGGCAGATGGCCTCAAGTGGCTCGCTTTTGCTCAGGCTTAAGTTATAGTATAATATCAAGAAGGTTAAATGCGCAATCATGGCGCGTTGTTGCCATGGAAGACGACGTTGGGCGGAAGGGTGAACTACATCCAGCAGTTGTACCTGTAGAAGAAGACCTCCTCCACGAACCACACCTTGTACTTGATGGTCAGATCCACGCTCACCCTCACGTGCAGCGTCTCAGTGGCCCTCTCTCTATCTAGCTCCTTAACCATGCCCTGGAACGACGGCTGCAACACTGTCGTGTTCTTGGGCCCCTAGCAGAAGAATCCCAGAAGCGAGTTGTCGGCGGAGCCGAGCCTGGTGCTGTTGTAGAACGCGGTGACGCCGACGTCGAGGTATCATATGACGAGGCGAGCGTTGGAGTTCCGGAGGTTAATGTTGGCAGCAAGGTCATACTCAAAGGAGCTTTTCCCGATGTTCGGGGTGACGTGCAGGGCGGTGAGGACGGCGGAGTCGATAGTGGGGTAGAAACTGAATGCTCAAGGCTAAGGTATAATCTTGATAGGTTTTCCCTTTTATTGGTCTCATATTGTTAGTTGGGAGACCGGATTTATGATAGATAGCCGTACTATCAAGAGGGACTCTCGAGTGAGTAACTTGATCAAATCTTTTGGAGAGAGCTCAATCCTTTGTATACTTAGCATCATCCTTTCTTGATTTTTATTTGGATCTTATCCATGTGAGTTTCTAGAGATTGTGCTAATCATAACAAGCTCTAGTTCATCAAAAACGGATTTCCTCTATATACTCCCTCCGTTCCGTAATATAAGGTGTATAGTTTTTTGTGAAAAAATCCATAATATAAGGTGTATAGAGAATTCTAGGATTTGTTTCTCTTATTTAGTAGGCAATTAATCTAATCGGGAGAGAGAGGATACCCAGATTTCGTATGTTCCCTCTATATCATGTCAATCACCTAGGTTATTCATGTCCGAAAGCAACAAAATTTGCCCTCCCAGCCTATGCGCTAATATTCGTGTAAGAAAACTATACACCATATATTAAGGAACGGAGGGAGTATCTAATTGCGGTTTTAATCCTGGAGGTTTTCCGGATTCTCACCAAGAGAGGTATCTCACTTTAAAATACAAGAAGTATTCTCACTTGGTGGTATCCAATATTTTCGGGTAGCTCTTGTCGTCCTCTTTCCAACAAAATTGGTTTCGGGTCAACCGGAGTTTCCTAGCTCAAGTTATTGCATTTTGAATATTGCCTTTTATTTGATTTAAAAAGAAAAGGAAAAATTATGTTTGTGGATCAAGCTGTAGTACCACTGGCTACTACCGCTCGCCCCTACGCGTTGCACATCCGTCTGCCCCACCCGGTTGCATTCTGGCCCAAGACCGGTAGTACCTGCCCAACCGGCAGTACCGCCCATCTAGGCCAGTACTACCGGGTCGGCCCGCCCAGCACTCTCCCAGCGCCACTCTAGCTCGCTCGCCTAGCCCTGCCACATCGCTCGCCCAATCACGGCCTCCCTCGCGTGCGTGGCTCGCTTGCTCCCGCCCTACTGCTCGCTCGCGGGCTGGTAGCTATGAGATTCGATATATTTTTGATGGTTTTTATTAATGGTTTTTATTGATGGTTTTCTTCTGGATTTGATTGTTTTCTAGCTTTACCTAATGCTAATACTTCAGTAGCAAAGAAAACTTGGTTTTTAATGTGTATTTCAGGTTCTGAACATCAATAGAAGGTTTAATAAGAGAAACACAATATTCAGGCAAAAACAAGCAAGTCTCTTTTCGGAAGCAATCAAGGAAGGCATATAGTAGCTTTAACGAGCAACTATACGGTGGGAATATTCTTCCGGCCATATAGTTCCCGCCGTATAGTTGCCACCACCTCCGTCTTATCAAAAGGGACAACTTTCGTAAAGAGAAGGGGGACGGAATCATAACATAGCAGCTGCCATCCCATCCAGAGAGGAGAAAGAAGAGATCCAGAGAAGAAGGGGAAGACATTCTTCATCTCGCTTCATGATCCTCGAACTCCTAGCCATGACACCCTTATAGCCATTACTTGTACTTGAGAGAGAGAGAGAGATCTTCACTTTACAAGATTACGGTTTGAGATTGTTTCTTCCTATCTTGAATTGTGTTGGATTACTTTTCTATTCTTATTGTGGATCTCCACGATAATATCGAGAAGAACTCCCTTTCTTTAATTATATCGATGATGCTTTCTTTTCCCATGTGTGAGTAAGTTCCTTGGGCGTGGGAGATGTAAGGGATTGGTGAGATGTGGTGTGCCTCCATATTTTTCCATTAGTTTGTGACTGATTTTAATTACTATATTATGTGTGGTTGACTATATGTGGGATGCCTAATGCTTATTGTACAATTAAGGGCCCAGACAACATGATGCTTTGTTCTACATAGATAGGATCTTGTTTGCTAGCAGACCGGCGACCCCCGAGTGACACGGGGATATCAATGCAAAACTAGTTTGACTCGAGGATCACGAGGAACCACTGTGCTTATTGCATTAGTCCGATCCAAGGAGCTTAATTGCTAAGCAACCTGAAGGATCTTAATCGTCTAGTGACTGACCATGGTTTTGGTAACAGACTAGTAGGATTATTGAAGTTGGGATGAAATCTACCAAGAGGAGTTCCGGCTAATTATGGGTTGCTCGCCTACACATATACTTATAAGATTATAATTGTTACACTTAACATTCGTCCACCTGGCACAGTCACTATCACCATGAACTGTATCTCCCCACGCCTTCTTTGTCATCTGCAGAAAACCACAAACAATCGAATTGTTCTTTACTTTTATGCTTTTTATTCCTGAAGTTTACACTTTAGTTTTATTTAAATACATCCAGTTTAGTCCAAATTTCATTCTTATTTCCCCACTTGTAGTCAATTCACTCGAAGACCTATGACAACTTTGAGTGTGACAGAGACTTCATTCATAAACACTTACCTTTGGGCTCCCTATGGGATCGATATATATACTTCGAAACTAGCTACAAATGATATGTGCACTTGCAGACATCAAGCTATTTTCTGGCGCTGTTGCCGGGGATCTAAGCGCTAAGTGTTTGTCCCTTGAAATTTCAGGTGTTACTACTACAAAATGGTCTCCCTAGGAGACAAAGGGTCTACACGCTCTGGTAGGACCTATTTACCAGATTATATTGACGCGTGCCTATTCAAAGGCATGAGGAAATTATTGAAAAACTTTTAAGATCAAATAAGGTTGAAGTTGAAAACCTGAGTGATTTTATAGAGATCATGTCCATTTATAGGAAAACTCCCAAGAAACCTGAGAAAACTCTTAGAGAATATAGTGCTCCAAATTCTGCTTTTCTTAAACAATTAATAGAATTTCTTAATCCTAGAGTTAGAGAATATCGATTTGATGGTGGAATTATTAAAATTTTGCAGGAAAAAGCTTTCAGTGGAAGGGAAGATGAAGACCCAGGAAGACATCTTAGAGAGCGACCATGTGATAACATCACTTGGACCAAAAGGTTTTCCAAGAGAGTTCTCTCGTCTAAAATTATTTCATTTGTCTCTTAAAGATAAGGCTCTAGACTAGTTATATTCTCTCCCTCGTCATTACATTAAATGTTGGAAAAACTATATTGTTAAATTCATAAAAAGATTTAATGCTTTTAAAAAGGAAACTGAAATTAGAAATAATATAGGCAACTTTAGTCAGAACGTGGGAGAAAACTATCCATAAGCCTGGAATAGATTCTTTGGAATGATCAATAGTATTCCTAATCATGGCTATTATGAATCACCTATTTGCCATTTATTTTACCATGGTCCAAATACTCAATGTAGAGAGTTGCTTGACTTGTTAGCAGGAGGATCAATAAATACTTTAACTATTAAAGCATGTTTGGAATTGATGTCTACTAGGGCTAAGAATGATTCTTTATATAATCCTGATTTTGGCACTAAGCTGGAAAAAGGGATACTTCGTATAACTCCTGATCTTATGCCTGAAGTACGCAAATCAATGGAAGAAAAAGGTATACCTTCTGAACTTGTTAAGGAAAACTAAGTAGACTTGTTACAAGTTTTTACTAAAGAAGATGAAACTAGAATTTTTTTTTCAAGAATTAAAACATCGACAAGCAAAATCTCATAATAACTTGCATAAACAATTTCAAAGACATAAGAAGATTTTGGTGGAACTCACGAAAAATTATGATGAGATTGGCCAAGAAATAAAATTATTTCACAAGTACCTTAGTATGACTGAAAGCCAATGTGAACAAATACCCAATGTGAACAAATAGCATCTGGTTATCAAATTTTCTTCAAGATGATATAGATATTCCTGTTTCTACTAATGTTGTTACAAGGGGAGGTGCAGTTGTTACTGGACCATTAGGACCACTAGAATATGAAGCTGAAAAAGATCGAAAGGACTAAGACTTTCTCAAAGCAAGCCAAGAAGATGATATACTGGTGGATCCTGAAGATGAAACTTCTCAAGAAACAAAAGATCAAACCATGGAGGATCAAAATGATGCACAGGATGACCGTTATGACTCTGATGCAGAGACAGTTGATCCAAGAGAAGAAAAAGAGATAAGCAATGAAGATGAAGTTGTTGTAGTAGAAAAGAAGAAGAGTAATAAGTAGCAACAAAAGAAAGCAACAAAAGAGCTTGATCCCCCACAAAAGGTAAAAGACAAGAATAAGAAAGGTGAGCAAAAGCTTCCTTATCCAAATTGAAAAAAGAAAGCATCGGATCAGGTAATCTATGATTCTTTCAAAAGGCACTTGGTGATTGATGGCTCAATGCACGGCGCCCAGAAAAATGCTTGATGGCGGTGTTGATGTAGAGCTCGTTGGGAACCCCAAGAGGAAGGTATGATGAGCACAGCAGCAAGTTTCCCTCAGTTATGAAACCAAGGTTTAATCGAACCAGTAGGAGCAAGGAAACACCTAAAAGGTGTTACTAGCTGAGCTTTGGCAGGGCGCACTACCGGTGCTAGTAGCAACGTGGAGACCTGCACAACACAATCACAGAACTTTGTCCCCAACTTGCGATGAGGTTGTCAATCTCACCGTGTTTTGCGGAAAACAAAGGATTAAACGTATCGAATGGAAAGAAGTAAAAGTTTGCAGAAAGTAAACACAAAGCAGTAAAAGATTGTAGATTGTATGTAAAGACAAAGGACCGGGATCCATAGTTCACTAGAGGTGGCTCTCCTTAAGATAGATAACATGCTGGGTGAACAAATTACAGCAGGGAAATTGACAAACACCGAGAAAGCAATACATGCATATACTAATCATCTTGACTCCTTTGAGACTTGATTGGGCATTACAACATAATACATAGACCGCCATCCAACTACATCTATGACTAATAGTCCACCTTCAGATTATCATCCGAACCCCCTCTAGTATTAAGTTGCAAGCAACAGATTATTGCTTTACGAACTGCGTGTAAAGTAAACAATACGATTGTTCTATGAACAAAACATCGTTGTTTTCTCCCTAGTAGCAACAGCACATCTAGTACCTTAGAGATTTCTGTCACTTCCCCAGATTACCAGAGGCATGAACCCACTATCGAGCATAAATACTAACTCTTGGAGTTGCTAGCATCTACTTGGACAAGATAGCTACTAACAACGGAAAGCATGCAAGATCTCAAATAACAAAGACATGATAGAATCAATAATCAATCTGAAATATCATCTCAATATCCAAGATTACAAATAGATGATATTGATCATGCACGGAGCTCACAAGATCTAAACATGAAAGCACAAAGGAGGAGAAACCATCCATATAGCTACTACATGGATCCGTAGTCCAAGGATGAACTACTCACGCATCACACCGGAGGCTTGCATGGTGATGAAGAAGGCCTGTGGTGAATTCCCTCTCAGGTGCCGGGAAGAGCTCAGATCCCCGATCTAGGGACAGACGACGGCAAGCTGAGACTCTTCGTGGATTTTTTGATCGGGTACCTAGGGTTTTGTTCCCGAGGACAACTTATAGGCGGAAGGAGGGGCCGAGGGGGTGCCGGGAGCCACCACACCACCCCCTGGCGCGGGCCAGGCCTGGCCGCACAGCCAGGTGGTGTGGCCGGCCCCTAGCCCCTCTCTGTCTCGTATTCTGGCACTTGATCCCTTCCAGAAAAATAGCCACTTTGGCTTTTGTCCCGTCCAATTCCGAGAATATTCATTTTCTGACTTCCTTGGAACCAAAAACAGCAGAAAACAGGCAACTGGCACTATGACTCTTGTTAATAGGTTAGTCCAAGAAATCATATGAAAAGTACTCCAAAGTTGGAACAAAACACAAGAAAGTGGATAAAACCAAGCATGGAACATCAAAAATTATAGATACATTTGCAATGTATCAACATCCCCAAGCTTAACTCCTGCTCGTCCTCGAGTAGGTAAGTGATAAAAAGAAATAATTTTTGAGGTGACATGCACCATCAAAGACTTGATCAAAGTGTTTGCAAAACATTCAAAGTTGGGATCATAGTACTTCAATCATAACATGAAAGAAAAAGTTCTAGCAATAAGCAAAGAAACTATGATGCAACATGAAAAGGCACAAACAAAAGATTCATGAATAACAATGCTTTGCAAGACGTTTGTTTGTTTCACATAAAGAAAACATAGCATCAAAGTATTCAGCTTGTCCCTCAATAGAGTAGCAAATATAAATGCATAGGACACCTTCAAAGTTCATAAGAGTGACTAGATACAATAGTTTCAAACAAGCAATAACAAGTTATTCATCAATCAACTAGTCTTGGGACAATGCACATGGAACTAAGAATGGCCACTATGCTCTCAAAGTAGGTGCATAAAGATAGAAGGTGGAGACTCAATATAATGGTGGAAGAAAAGCCTTTTGTAAAAGGAAGTAGGGATTCAAGTCTCATAAAGAGCTTCCAAAAATTATGGTACTTGTAGCTTTCAGCTCTCATTGCCCCTATCATAAGCATCTTTAAGGTGATTAAGGTTAAAGTGACACAACTAAGAGGATATGCTTGACAAGTTATAAACCAAAATCTCATGCCCCTTACTTACGAAGACCGATCCTCATGCTACTCAACTTTAGTCACGAGTAAGCTCTTGTCATTATAAGTATATGTGTATCATTAAGAACCGCAGGGTACCCTTGCACATGATAATGGGAGCTTTCCCATAATCAAAATGACAAGGCAAGCAGACAATGAGCATCTCAGCGATCTTTTTATTTGCTATTTGCATAGGTTTTTATTGAGGATGCTTCATAGAGTGCTCATTATGGTGATGCTGCAAGTTTCCACCATGATTAGGCATGGCTTAGGCTAGCGGCCCAAGCGTTTCTCTAACACACATACAAACTCCATGATCTTACAAGTTCCACTTTTATTTCACACCGCCGGGATCCGTAAGCAAAAGAACATAATATCAACGGGGTACAAAGTACAAGTGCAATGTTGAAAGTGTTCCCCATGAAACATGGTTCTGCTAATTTCAACTTATAAAGAGCAAGCATATACGCAACAAAGAAGGACCCAATGGTTCAAGTTTATTAGAGGCAATAAAGTAAAGTGTGCCATCAAGTTCGTGAGTGCTTTAATCACTAGTTTTCTCATAACAGGTGGAAGGTAAACAAAAGCATGAATATACTTGGAATAGCATAAGCTAGTAGGTAGGTATGGTGGACTCTTTGGAATAACTTGGTTTAGGGAGTTGGATGCATGAGTGGAACTCATACTTGGTGGTGGAGGCTAGCAAAAGACTAGGAGCGACAAACTAAGAGAGCAATAATGGCCATAATCATGCAGAGCGACAAAACATCATTGATCAAAGCATAAAGTGATACTACAAGTTGAAAACTAAAGGATCATAAAGGCTATGGTGACTTGAGATAGTCATAACATGGTGTGAGCATGCGCCAAGTCAACCCAAATAAAGCATCAAAGGAGAATACCACTATACTATGCTTTAATATGTTAAAACAACGCATGATTCATCCAAGGCACATTAAGCAATCTCAATTGTTTATAACAAGTCATGCTACAGCAAAGAATACTAAGCAAACCAAGCAAACTAAAAACCAAAACAAAAACGAAAAAGAAGACGCTCCAAGAACAACACAACTGTGCATGAAACAATAAAAATGAAGCGTTTGGAAGAAACCTGGAATTTTTATTGATGAAGAAGGGGATGCCTTGGGAATCCCCAAGCTTTGACGCTTGTACTTCTTGGATATTTCTTGGGGTGACAAGTGTGGCATCCCCAAGCTTGAGCTTTAGTCCATCCTTCATCTCATTACTCATTCCTTCCATACACCTGAAATTTTTCCTTCATACAAAACTTCACACAATCTCATTAGCAACATTAGTGCACTTAAGATAAATAAGTCTTAAGGTTCAGTTCTAACACCAAATAAACTTCCATTAGAACACTAGCTACTGTAGCACTTCCCTCAAAAAGCTCAATTCCCCAAAGGAACTTAAGAAGGAACTAACAAGAAGCAAATGCAGAAAATGGCAGAAATCTGTCAAAACAGACCAGCAGGTAAAGACGATTTTTTTAGAAGACCTTATGTTGCTCAAATCAAAAAAGTGTTTAACTAACGAAGTTAGATAACAACCTGGGTCAGAAGCACAAAAAATTACAGCTCAATCCGACGTAAAGAGATCTCTCAGGAATTTTTACGGTGAAGCACAGAAATCTGTTTCGGGACAGCAACTTTCCCAATCATTACTTCACTCTCATTAGAGGTTACTCTTGGCACAAAAAGCAAATAAAAAGGATAAGGATAGGTTATTACAGAGGTAATAACTTCCAAGACTCATCTAAAACTCTTGGGTTATCTCCCAACAAGTACTTTTCTTTAACGCCTTTAAGTTAGGCATAAGAAGCAAAGAAAGAATCAAGTGTTCTCAAATGAAGAAGCATTAAGACCAAATTTTGTTTTCATAGGAGAAGCAAAAGAAATATTTTCTCTCTTTTTAGGGAAGTGTTCTATACCTTTCTTGAGTGGAAGTTGATATTTAATGGTGCCTTCTTTCATATCAATGATGGCACCAACAGTTCTAAGAAAAGGTCTTCCCAAAGTAATAGGACAAGAAGCGTTGTATTCAACATCCAAAACATAGAAATCAACGGGGACATAGGAATCATTAACCATAATAAGAACAGCATTAAGAATCCCCATGAGTTTCTTTTTAGCATTAGCATCAGGTGGGACATTCAAATAACAATCTTCAAGAGGAGGCAAATCAAGCATATCATAAATCCTTCTAGGCATAATAGAAACACTACTATCAAGATCACACAAAGCTTTGAAATCAAAGTCATTCACTTCCATATTAATGATGGGTTCCCAACCATCTTCTTGTTTTATAGGAATAGAAGCTTTATGTTTCATCTTTTCTTCTTTAATCTTTATGAGAGCATCAGTAATGTGTTTTGTAAAAGCCATGTTCATAGCACTAGCATTAGGACTTTTAGCAAGCTTTTGTAGGAACTTAATAACTTCAGAGATATTGCAACCATCAAGATCAAAATCAACTTTATCATCTAAAGTAGTAGAACTATTACTAGCCTCAACACTAGTGGTGGTAATAGTAGAAACACTAATGTTTCTAGCAATTTCATCTTCTCTTTCCCACTTAGCATGTAATTCAGCTAATAGTCTAACATTTTCATCAATTCTTACTTGTATGGCATTAGTAGCTGCAAAGGGATTCTCATTAGTTTCAGGTTTAGCAGCCATTTTATTCAAAGTAGATTGAGCTTCAGCCAAAGATGCTATATTTCTTTCAGCATTAGAGAGTTTTTCCTCAATAGTTTTATTGAAAGCAGTTTGTTTACTAATAAACTCTTTAAGCATAACTTCAAGTTCAGAGGGAGCACTCTTATTATTGTTGTAAGAATTTCCATAAGCATTACCATTGTTGGGAGGATATGGCTTATAATTTTTGTTACCAAAATTGTTCCTATAAGCATTATTACCATAAGCATTGTTGCCAAAGTTGTTATTTCTTATGAAGTTAACATCAACTTGCTCTTCTTGAGCAACCAAAGAGGCTAAAGGAACATTATTTGGATCAATATGGGCTTTCCCACTAACAAGCATAGACATAATTATATCAATCTTATCACTCAAGGAGGAGGTTTCCTCAACAGAATTTACCTTCTTACCTTGTGGAGCTCTCTCAGTATGCCATTCAGAATAATTAACCATCATATTGTCCAAAAGTTTTGTTGCAGCACCCAAAGTGATGGTCATAAAGGTACCTCCAGCAACTGAATCCAATAGGTTCCTTGAAGAATAGTTCAATCCTGCATAAAAAGTTTGGATGATCATCCAAGCAGTCAGTCCATGAGTGGGACAATTCTTAACCAAAGATTTCATTCTTTCCCAAGCTTGAGCAACATGCTTATTATCAAGTTGTTTAAACTTCATTATTTCACTTCTCATGGATATAATCTTAGCAGGAGGATAGTATTTTCCAATAAAAGCATCTTTGCACTTAGTATAAGAATCAATACTATACCTAGTTAAGGAATTCAACCATTCTTTAGCTTTTCCTCTTAAGGAGAAAGGAAACAATTTCAGTTTAATAATATCACCATCTATATCCCTATGCTTTTGCATCTCACAAAGTTCAACAAAGTTATTTAGATGGGAAGCAGCATCTTCATTACCAATACCAGAAAATTGCTCTCTCATAACAAGATTGAGCAAAGCAGGTTTTATCTCAAAGAAAGTATTTTCAGCCACAGGTGGAGCAATGGGAGTGCTCATAAAATCATTGTTGTTGGTGCTAGTGAAGTCACACAACTTAGTGTTTTCAAGAGTAGTCTTTTTTTTGGATTTTCAAATAAGAAAGCAAACAAGTAAAACTAATTTTTTTGTGTTTTTTGAAGAACAAAACAAGCAAACAAAGCAAAAATAAAACTAAGCAAAACAAAAACAATAAAGTAAAGAGATTGGTTATGAGGGACTCCCCTTGTGAAGATGTCCTTGACTCCCCGGCAACGGCGCCAGAAAAATGCTTGATGGCTCACTGCACGGCGCCTAGAAAAATGCTTGATGGCGGTGTTGATGTAGAGCTCGTTGGGAACCCCAAGAGGAAGGTATGATGAGCATCGCAGCAAGTTTCCCTCAGTTATGAAACCAAGGTTTAATCGAACCAGTAGGAGCAAGGAAACACCTCAAAGGTGTTACTAGCTGAGCTTTGGCAGAGCGCACTACCGGTGCTAGTAGCAACGTGGAGACCTGCACAACACAACCACAGAACTTTGTCCCCAACTTGCGATGAGGTTGTCAATCTCACCGTGTTTTGTGGAAAACAAAGGATTAAACGTATCGAATGGAAAGAAGTAAAAGTTTGCAGAAAGTAAACACAAAGCAGTAAAAGATTGTAGATTGTATGTAAAGACAAAGGACCGGGATCCATAGTTCACTAGAGGTGGCTCTTCTTAAGATAGATAACATGCTGGGTGAACAAATTACAGCGGGGCAATTGACAAACACCGAGAAAGCAATACATGCATATACTAATCATCTTGACTCCTCTGAGACTTGATTGGGCATTACAACATAATACATAGACCGCCATCCAACTACATCTATGACTAATAATCCACCTTCAGGTTATCATCCGAACCCCCTCCAAGATTAAGTTGCAAGCACAGATTATTGCTTCTGAACTGCGTGTAAAGTAAACAATACGATTGTTCTATGAACAAAAGATCGTTGTTTTCTCCTAGTAGCAACAGCACATCTAGTACCTTAGAGATTTCTGTCACTTCCCCAGATTACCAGAGGCATGAACCCACTATCGAGCATAAATACTAACTCTTGGAGTTGCTAGCATCTACTTGGCCAAGATAGCTACTAACAACGGAAAGCATGCAAGATCTCAAATAACAAAGACATGATAGAATCAATAATCAATCTGAAATAGCATCTCAATATCCATCGGATCCCCGCAAACACAACATGTATGGATTACAAATAGATGATCTTGATCATGCATGAAGCTCACAAGATCTAAACATGAAAGCACAAAGGAGGAGAAACCAGCCATCTAGCTACTACATGGATCCGTAGTCCAAGGATGAACTACTCACGCATCACACCGGAGGCTTGCATGGTGATGAAGAAGGCCTCCAGGGTGAATTCCCCTCTCCGGCAAGGTGCCGGGAAGAGCTTCAGATCCCCCCGATCTAGGGACAGAGACGACGGCGGCTACAGACTCTTTCGTGGATTTTTTGATCAGGTACCTAGGGTTTTCGTCCCGAGGGCAACTTATAGGCGGAAGGAGGGGCCGAGGGGGTGCCAGGAGCCACCACACCACCCCCTGGCACGGGCCAGGCCTGGCCGCGCGGCCAGGTCGTGTGGCCGGCCCCTGGCCCCTCTCCGTCTCGTATTCTGGCACTTGATCCGTTCCGGAAAAATAGACACTTTGGTTTTGTCCTGTCCAATTCCGAGAATATTCATTTTATGACTTTCCTGGAACCAAAAACAGCAGAAAACAGGCAGCTGGCACTGTGGCTCTTGTTAATAGGTTAGTCCAAGAAATCATATGAAAAGTACTCCAAAGTTGGAACAAAACACAAGAAAGTGGATAAAACCAAGCATGGAACATCAAAAATTATAGATACATTTGCAATGTATCAGTGATCTTTGTATGGAAATTACATTTGCTGATGTAATAAAAGTTCCTACCTATTCTAAATTCCTCCGTGATATTCTTAGTAGAAAGAAAGAAATAACTGAAACCGTTGCCATGGTGACTAGTTATCCTGTTAATGGTAAGCTATTGTCTAAATCGGGAGATCCCGGAATACCAACTATTTCATGCTTAATTGGCAAAATAGATATTCACAATGCCTTGTGTGATTTGGGTGCAGGAGTTAGTGTAATGCCATATTCCATCTATAAAAGGTTAGGATCAGCGGAGTATTCCCCTACTACTATCACTTTACAGATGGCTGACAAGTCCACTAAACAACCTATTGGTATAATTGAGGATGTTCTACTTAGAATAGATGAGCATGTTATTCCCACTGATTTTATTATTCTTGAAATGCCAGAGGATGAAAAATTATCCATAATACATGGAATACCTTTCCTTAGTACTTCAGGAGCATTAGTTGATTGTGCTGAGGGAAAAATAATCTTCAATGTTTATGATACTGAAATCATTCGGTATTTTCGAAAGAAGCTGGAAGCAGGAGAAAGGTATATTCCACCAGCAAAATGATTTCATGTGGTAAGTGCCTTTGATAAGGGGAAACCCAAGGTAAAAATTCGAGAACAGAGAAGGGGTTGAATTATTCAACCATTCTTAATAAAATGCTTAATGGGAGTCAACACATCACATTAATAAAATAAATTAAAGAGTAAAATGTTCATCGCATTCCTACAACTTTTCATAGACATTCTTGCGGAAGCGTGACCGTGAAGATGCAGTTGTCAAAAAGTAGTAGAAATATCGATTGAACAAGCATAGAATAAGTATAAAAATAAAAGTTTGAGTTTTTATCTACAAAAACTATCTTAATCATTTTGTCCAGATTAAAAAGTGAATCTCTAAAAAAATTAGGTGGAAAAGCTTGATGCTGAAGGTTTAACAACCAACTATACGGCGGGAATAAAAATTCCAGCTGTATAGTTCCGGTTGTATAGTTATCGTTGCCTTTGTAAAATTTCTTTTCCAAGACAAAGAAGGTTTAACGACCAACTATACGGTAGGAATAAAAATTTCAGTCGTATAGTTATCGTTGCCTTTGTAAAATTTTGTTCCCTGGATACTGCAGGTTTAACGACCAACTATACAGCGGGAATAAAATTCCAGCCATATAGTTATCGATGCCTGTCTCAGAAAATTTATCTCGAGGTTCCAGAAGGTTTGACGACCAACTATACGATGGGACCATTTTGATCCGGCCGTATAGTTGCACCCAAATAGTTGTGATCTGGCATAAAGAAACCCTAATTGTCGATGCCGCCGCAACTATACGGTGGGAACTACTTTTCCCGCTTGTATAGTTGCGGTCGTATAGTTCGGCGCGACCACTTAAACACGCCGAGACGGCTAGGGTTCTTCCTCCTCCTCACTTTTTCTCTCATATTCTCTCTCCAAACCCCTCAAAACCCACCTAAAATTCTTGATTCTTCACGGATTTTGTTCGTTTGAGTAGGGGAATCAACAGATCGGTATGTTTCTCTCTCTATCCATGCTTTACTTTCATAATTCCATGGTTGAAACTCTCACATTGATCTAGTGTATGAACTTAAGCTTATTTTGTTTTTCCCTTTTGATTTCTCACGTTAGGGTTAAAATTTTCCACGTAGAATCGTTCGTATATCATGTAGAAACTATATCGCTGAGGTTTCATGGTGAAATTTTTTAGAGCATCAAGTTGAATAAAATTGGTAGCATTTTTTGCAAGAGCAAGCGCCAACGTGGCAAGAGCTCGGGGCTCCGGGCCGAGCTCAACAACAAGTTGGCCATGGTTTTATCAAGCAGGGTGATGCCCACACATTGGGCCGATGATAGCTTTCTCACCGCGGTAGGGTTAAGGGCGGACTTCGACCTCATGTGTGAAAATGCAGGGCTATCACTACTCGCCTACGCAGGCCACAATACCTACACCGAGCTCACCTATGAGTTCCTCGCCTCTTTCTATGATGACCACAAGGAAAAAGGTAATGCCTGCATGGTAAGTTTCACCATAAACCATCAACCATATGAAATAACTTTCCAACAATTTTGTGATGCTTTTGGCTTCCCTCACGATGGGGAGTCAACTGTTACAAATTTATATAGCGTCTCAAGTGGATAAACTTGGGAGGTTATTTCTGTTAACGGTAGCAGGGACTTCTACCAGAAGAATATGTCCACCATTAGAACCCAACAATTCGCTACTTCACCTTGTTCCTCGCTAATACATTGTTGGGAAGAGGAGATACTGGTTCCATGGCTAATGCGGACATGACCATGATCACCAAGGCACTCTTCCCCAATGCACCGCAAAGCCCCAATCCTGTGGCTCTACTCCTCTAGCACCTTCACCACCAGAGCAACAAAAAGAAAGGTGACATTCGCATTGGTGGATTGGTAACTCACCTTGCCCTAGCATTGGACATTACATTACCTGTTATGCAACCTGTTGATGGCTCCAAACTTATGGATGTCAAATATATAACTGCTTGTGGTTTTCTTGGTGTTTACCGAGCTGACAAGAGGCTCCGAGCATATCAGTTTGGTTATCTTGGTGATGCACAGGTTGAGCAGGTTCCATTGCCATGTCCGCAAGCCTTCTCGATTGTGGAAAAGGACAATTGGATCCTCACCAAGGATCAAGTGGTGGAGATCATGGCTGAATTCCAGCCTGATCAAGAAGAAGATGAAGAAGGAGAGCAGCAGGATGAGCATGAGAAGGAGCAGGAGCAAGAATACAACTCTGCTTGGGAGGGATAGCAGCAGCAACAGGAGGGGTCCTGGGACCCATGGCCCAATCAGCAGCAGTAGGGGTTCAACAACGTCCCCTATCAAGAATTTCAGCAGCTCAACCAGCACGTTGTGGAGATTGACCACACGCTACAAGGAGTGAATGAGAATGTTAGTGCCTTAACTCACAACTTCATTCACTTCATGACCCACTTCCCCGACTACTACCAGCAGTATCCGTACCCACCGCCAAACAACGGCAACAACTGAGCCTGGCAACAACCTAAGCTTGGGGGAGGTTTGAAAACCTCCAAACCTTGCATTCATATTTTTATTTCTTCTTTTGATTTATTTTACTTCTTAAAAATGCATTTTTACTTTTAGTTCGCATTCCTAAACCAAAAACACAAAAATATTAGTTGTAACCTTTATTGCAAATTTGTTTCTTTGTTTCTCTCGGAGATTGCTCAATTTCAGGTGACTTGGCAATAGGGAAATATAGAGGGGTGATACGTTGCAAACGTATCCATAATTTTTGATGTTCCATGCTTGGTTTTATCTACTTTCTTATGTTTTGTCCACACTTTGGAGTACTTTTCATATGATTTCTTGGACTAACCTATGAACAAGAGCCACAGTGCCAGCTGCCTGTTTTCTACTGTTTTGGTTCTAGGAAAATTAGAAAATGAATATCCTCAGAATTGGACGGGACAAAAGCCAAAGTCAGTTTTTCGCCGAGGGACACCTGGAGCCAGAATACGAGACGAAGAGGGGCTAGGGCCCAGCCACACCACCTGGCCGCGCGGCCAGGCCTAGCCCATGCTAGGGGGTGGTCTGGCCGCCCCAGGCACCCCCTTGGCCTCTCCTTCCGCCTATAAGTTGCCTCTAATACGAAAACCCTAAGTACCCAATCAAAATTCCACGAAAGAGTCTGTATCCGCCGTCATCTCCATCCCTAGATCGGGAAGGATCTGAAGCTCTTCCCGGCACCCTGCCAAAGAGGGGAATTCACCCTGGAGGCCTTCTTCATCATCATGCAAGCCTCCGGTGTGATGCGTGAGTAGTTCATCTCTGGACTATGGGTCCATGTAGTAGCTAGATGGCTGGTTCTCCTCCTTTGTGCTATCATGTTTAGATCTTGTGAGCTCCGTTCATGATCAAGATCATCTATTTGTAATTCTACATGTTGTGTTTACGGGGATCCGATGGATATTGAGATGCTATTTCAGATTGATTATTGATTCTATCATGTCTTTGTTATTTGTGATCTTGCATGCTTTTCGTTGTTAGTAGCTATCTTGGCCAAGTAGATGCTAGCAACTCCAAGAGTTAGTATTTATGCTCGATAGTGGGTTCATGCCTCTGGTAATCTGGGGAAGTGACAGAAATATCTAAGGTACTAGATGTGTTGTTGTTACTAGGGAGAAAACAACAATCCTTTGTTCATAGAACAATCATATTGTTTACTTTACACGCAATTCGTAATGCAATTATCCGTTGCTTGCGGGTTCGGATGATAACCTAAAGGTGGATTATTAGTCATAGATGCAGTTGGATGGAGGTCTATGTATAATGTTGTCATGCCCAATCGAATCTCAAAGGACTCAAGATGATTAGTATATGCTTGTATGCTTTCTCGATGTTTGTCAATTCCCCCGCTATAATTTGTTCACCCAGCATGTTATCTATCTTAAGGAGAGCCACCTCTAGTGAACTATGGACCCCGGTCCTTTCTTTTACTTTCAATCTACAATCAATTGTTTACTGCTTTGTGTTTACTTTCTGCTTTCTGCAGACTATTACTTTCATCCACTCGATACGTCTAATCCTTTGTTTTCAGCAAAACCGGTGAGATTGACAACCTCATCGCAAGTTGGGGACAGAGTTATGTGGTTGTGTTGTGCATGTCTCCATGTTGTTGCTGGCATCAGTAGTGTGCCCTATCAACGTTCAGCTAGCAACACCTTTGGGGTGTTTCCTTGCTCCTACTGGTTCGATTAAACCTTGGTTTCATAATTGAGGGAAAACTTGCTGATGTGCTCATCATACCTTCCTCTTGGGGTTCCCCAACGAGCTCGATATATTTTGGGCCATCAAGGGGGTTCAGCTCAAGTACGAGAACAAAGCAACCAAGAGGAGGTATCACATTCCTTTCATCACCTTTTCTGCAACCTTAAATAGACCCTACAATTATTTACTCATTTGCACTTGAGCCACTCCCCACTTAGCTTGTTATCCTATAAATTTGTTGGATATGCAGCACAGAAAACAAAAATTTCCTACGATGAGAACTACACGCAAAGATCTATCTACTAGGTACAGAGCAACGGGTGGACATACATACATCGAGAACTTACCCTCGAAGACAACGAGTTTTGTTAACGAGTAGGAACTCGTGGTTGATGTAGTCGTACACTTGCCGATCTCAAGATCGTGAGGAAGTCCGAGCGCCGCAACTCAGCAGCGCATCCATACTCGCACACACGTTCAAGCCACCGAACAACCTCCACCTCCTCGCTCCAGCGATCCAGCAGAAGTAGCAACTCTTTCCAGACGAAATACCACCGGTAACATGTATCTCGCTAATCCGAGACCATGGGGGAATAATTCTAGAGGGGGAGAGAGATCCTTCATAAGGAGGTGTGAGGAAGAAGGAGGGAGAGGGTGGCCTTTTATAGGAGGAGGGGGTGCCCCTCTATCCATGGCCGGCGCATGGGGGTGACTCCTCACCTCCCCCATTCATGTGGTGGTAACCCCTCCACATTAAAATGCCTCTTCACATTCCCTTTTAAAGTCCCCACTTTAAATGTATTAAAATTCTCCAAGTTTAATGCTCTCTCATTTAATAAAACTCTTTTATTAAATTTATTCAGAATTTTGTTAATTACTTTAATTAACAAACATTCACATATAACCCCTTGCAATATTTCAATATCACATGTAGAACCACTTTCTGCAATTTCACCCGAAACAATTTCCGGTTTCTATCGAAACAATTCTTGCGCTTTGCAATTCTTTCGTCTGAAACATATGTGCTCCAAAATGGTGTCCGATAACTCTTAAGTGTGTCACCCTACGGTTCGCGAATAATGCAGACATGATTGAAACTCCTCTCAGATCAATAGTCAGAAGCGGGACCTGGAGATCCATACTGACTCCTGCATATTCAACGATGACTTCTATGATCATGAGAACCTTTAATGCTTGTAATTTAATCCCTTTGTCTCATGATATAATACATGTCCGAGATTCGATCATCGGTATCCAAATACCTAGTTTGATCTCGTTACCGACATGCACTCTTTTCTCGTTCCCGTGATATATCATTCCAGTGATCACATCACTTGCTTGCAAGCTATCTCAATGTGATATCACCGAGAGGGCCTAGAGTATATCTATCTGTCATCGAGATTGACAAATTCCACTCTTGATCCATGAGCCTCAACATAACACCTTCGTAGCACTAAACCCATCTTTATAGTCACCCTGTTATGGTGTGACGTTTGATGTTATCAAGATACTCTTCCGGTGTTAGCAATTAATATGATCTCATGGTCTAAGGATAACGATTACTTAGTATGATGTTATAGCAATATAAACATAATGACTTGATCGTAATGCTATACTTTGGATGAATGTTCATCACATCATTTCACAAATGTTGTGACCTTGTTATTAACAACATCCAATGTCCATGATCAGGAAACCTTGATCATCTTGTTAATCAACAAGCTAGTCTATAAGAGAGGCATAACTAGGAACCCTTTTTGTTTATTAAACACACATGTATTGACGTTTCCGATCAATACAATTATAGCATGCAAAATAAACATTTATCATAAACATGGAATAAGATAATAACCACTTTATTATTGCCTCTCGGGCATATTCCCTTCAGTCTTCCACTTGCACTAGAGTCAATAATCTAGTTTGAAAAACTTTGTGTATTGAATACCTATGGCTTTCTGGTGTTGCATATACACGATTGCTAGTGGTTAACATAATCTTTGGATCTGACAGTTTCAGGTCCGTGTGTATTTGCATGTCTTTGCATCTCTATGCATCACTCATTCACAAATGAGATGGCATTATAAATTTGGTCCTTTGGTGAGACCTTTAGTTCGTTCGGCTTAAAATATGTTGATATTATTGTCAGACAATATATCTTCATAGTATTAGCCCACTTTGAACCACACCTAGTTTGATAACAAACTACTTAACACAAATGCCCTTCTTTGCTGCTACTATAGCAGTTATATACTTAGCCTTTTGTTGTAGTATCCGTCACAATGTCTCAACTTTGGAACTCATCCAAATCCATCATGGAACATCCTTTCCATTACATTGTTCCACCCATAGTCTAAATTGAGATAAATTTAATTTGTATCTTGTGACAAAAATAGTATCAATGTAACACTTTACAATGAACTACCTTTAACTATTTGTCACTTATACATGATATATTCTTAGTTCTTCCACAGTTCATAAGAATATCTTTACTATCGTCCAATGATCATCTTATGAATCATTCTGGTATGTGCTCATAACATTTAGAGCATAGGACATTTTGGATATATACATATCATGGTATAATCAATCAAAATCTTCATGTGATTTTACTCACCAAGTGTTGAAACACTTGAATCTTGATACAGTTCTTTCCATGCAACAAGAACCTTTCTTGTTGTTTCCATATTGAACCCTTTCAATATCTCATATATGTATGTCTGGCACAACCATATTAGCGCCTTAATCTATCCATATAGATATTGATGCCAAATATTCTGGGTTTGCCCAAGTCTTTCATCGAAATCTTATTTTAATGAAATTCTTAACTTGTGTCAATACAAGATACATCATCTCCAATCAACAATATGTCCTCTACATAATGTATTAGAAATATGTCTCGGTGCTCCCACTTAATTTCTTGCAAATGCAAGCATCTTCATCATATCCGATGAATTTAAACTCTTTTAACAATTTCATCATGGTGAAGATTCCGACTCCGCTATGCTTACTTCAACTATTGAAGTTTGCATGCCATTTTAGCACCCTTTGAATTAACAAAACCCTTCGGACCATGTCTTGTACACGTCCTAGGTAACCATTCTATTAGAAGGACATTATTTTGTTTGTTCAACTACCATACATAAAATTATATGTAGTGGTTGCTACATTAATTCGTCAAGACTAAATATCACTATGAAAGATCAAATCTTGTCATAGTCAACTCCTTGAACATTGTCGTAAACTTCTTTCCTACATGTCGACTATTTCATAGATGTTAAACATCCATGTCTTATTTCTTTATAGATCCAAACACGACTGATAGGCTTCACGCCTTTCCGGAGGGTCTTCCAAGTTCAGAAACTTGATTTCTCGTGTATGGATACTATCACGGATTCTATGACTTCTAGTCATTTTATGAAGTCAGGGCCCATCATCGCTTCTTTGCATGTAGTCGGTTCATCATTGTCAAAACAATAACGACTTGCTTATCAAATCACACTATTTGATTCTTACCGACCCACATGGTTCAATAGGAACTCTAATCTCTGAGATCACACCCTTTGTAATCACGTGAGCCATGAGCATTGTGGCCGCCACCAGGACACTTTCCGGCGCTGCGCTACTTAGCATATATAGCCAAGGTTCAACAACCTTATCAAAGTTCTATTGTCCTTCCACTTAACTTTTCGTGAAAAATTCCTTCTCAAGAAACTTAACGTTCCAAGCAACAAACTCTTTTGTCCTCGGTGTTATGGAGAAATTACCAACAAATTCTTTGGGATAACCTACAAAGACGTGCTTATCTGACTTTGGTTGTAAACATTTTACTTATGCATAGCATACCAAAATTTAAGAAAAGACAATTTGGGTTTTATCCCAAACCATAACTTATATGGTGTCATTTCAACGGATCACGATGGTGCTCTTTTCAGTGTAAAAGCGGTAGTCTCTAAAACTTCAATCCTTAAAACATAATGGCAGTTTTATAAATGACACCTTTGATCTTACCATGTCAAACATGGTTTGATTTCATCTCTTGAATATGCCATACTCCTATGGTTTATCGAGAAAACACAAATCATGGAACAATTCCTCAAGTCTTAGGTGTTTTTGCTAAACATGTAACTCAAATATCTTCCTTTATGATCAAATCATTAACTCTTTATTTTCTTGTTACAATGATTTTCCACTTCATCTTGAAAGTCTTTGAACATTTTTCAAATGTTTCATACTTCTTCCTTATTAAGTAAATATATAGATATATTCACTTAAATTTCTGGAGAAAGCATATGAAGCAAAAGGATCCATCGCATATGGCTACACATAATGGACTATATACATCAACATGCATAATATCCAATAAGTTAGTCATTCGTTCCTCTTTGGCCTATGAACGGAGTTTCAATTTTCTCGAGGAAAGTTTCACCAGCGTCAATTGATCAAAATCAAAAGACTCCAAAAATCCATCAACATGGAGTTTCTTCATGTTTTCTTTCCAATATAATTTAAACAGCGATGTCACTTCATAAGTGATCTTTCAATCATTTGTCTTGCGACATTTTAGCAATAGTGTTTATGGATGTGATTTCTCCCACTAGACTTGTAAAAGTTCATCCATCCTTTATGGAATACGGTAATTATTTGAACAACCATTGTTCTCGTAATACCGGAACAAAATAACAATTATTAAAACAAATCTTGAAGACTAGGTTTGATGACAACGAAAAACACAATAACACTTTATTTGTTTTCAATGAACATCATCACTTATTCTCTTGCTAGTTACTTAGGCCATTGTAGTTCATGAATTGCGTTGTCCTGTATGACACTTTATACCAACCAATTCGGTATCCAATACCGGTATCCAATACCTCAGAACCACATTGTTTAACAAGCAAGGAATACATCCATAACATGTATATCTTCTATATACCTAAGTTGGACATCTCCAACCTTTTCTTTTCTGCCAAATATTTTATAGATTCTCTTTCAGCAATTCCTTTTCCTTTTAAAAGAATCTATCAACATCAATAGTGGTGTCATTCACATGACACATAGTACAAAGCGTATATAGTCAAATACTAATACCTTTGGACTTGCACTTTGAAGTGGATCTCCATCATCAAATGTTTGGCATTCTTTCAAAAATCCATTCTTTAGTAATCTTTTAGTGTAGTAAACATTTTACTTACATCTTCTATTCATCCTTATCATGACAACTTTCATGATCAAGCTACTATAGATTTTAAGGAAGAATCACGAGTATAATGTTAGTTCCCAAAAACCTTTTTGGGAGATCCGGATGCCTAGCATCTCCATCCTTCACAAATTCTCATACAATATGAGAACATGTATTTTGCTAAATTATACTCTATCATAATGCAACCAAAAACATTGTTTCAGATATCACAATATCTTTCACACATGATGGTTTCTGAAACAATTTCCAGCTCCTATATAATCTTGATATTAAAACAACTTTTGAATATCAATAATCATGGAGGCAAACATGATACTTTAGATACTAACATTGGAATTCTTACTCTTGATTTAATACTACTTATTAAACTTCATGGAGTAAACAGAGTTTGCTGAAAGTTTGCAATAGGACTTGTAAACTTTAAATTGACATTCAAAACAATACGATACCAGTTCGTAAAGTAAATATCCAGAATTCTATAGTTCTATTATCTCAATTAAAACTAAGCATAAGGTAGTGAACAGACGCCAATGACTACAACAAATTATGCAAATTCACTTCGATTTAGTTTATGACAAATTTAGTTTGACTAATCCAAATTATAAATGAACTCCCACTCAAAAACGACATCCCTTGTGCCTTTTTGGTGATTACATGAACCAAATCCCCTACACCAAGTCCGATCATCACATGAGTTGATGTAGCTTCAAAGGCGAGCATCTATATGGGCATCATATCAACTATATGACTCATGCTTAACCTTTCGGTCCGTGTTCCGAGGCCATGTCTATACATGCTAGGCTCGCCAAGTAAGAACCTTAGTACTCGCATGTGTAAACTGTCTTACACCCGTTCCTATGAAAGCGTAGATTCGAGTACACCCGATCATCACGTGATGTCTCGAAACACGATCCATAGAACGGTGCATACTTAAGGAAGAACACATTTTTATCTTGATATCTAAATGAGGGATCATCTTACAATGCTATAGAAAGCGCCAAACTAGCAGTATAAGATGCTAACATCTAATGTGTAAAGTGAGATGATATGGTCCATGTATTTCATCTCTATCATTTGCATCGTGGTATGATCTCTATCATTCCTTTGTGTGTAAGGCCAAGGTCTATGGAACTTACACGTTGAGTGTGTTGTAAGAGTATCTATCATACATCTACTTACAATAATACCATATCAAGACACTAGCCCAGCAACGATCTAAACTAGACGCATCTAATTTATCAATTGCAAGTTTTACGTGGCTTAGGGCTTTCCGAGATAGAACCGTTCTTACCTATGAACATGAACCACAACGAGGATAACCAAGTTATTAGCAACTCGTTGTAAATCAGATATTGACTATAGTAGGATAGACAGACACCCGCCAGCCACTTATGCAAAACAAGTTGCATGTCAGTCGTGGAACCGGTCTCATGTACGATGACATGTAAGGTTGGTCTAGGCCGCTTCATCCCACTATGCCACCAATATCCAAAATACATAGAAGATGCAATAACATGATCATCATCGCCCACATATAAACATATGTGTAAGCACCTACGCATAGATCAGGCTCTGATACCACTGTTGGGTCCGCAGCATAGAAAACAAAAAATTTCCTACGATGAGAACTACACGCCAAGATCTATCTACTAGGTACAGAGAAACGGGTGGACATACATCCATCGAGAACTTACCCTCGAAGACAACGAGTTTTGTTAACGAGTAGGAACTCGTGGTTGATGTAGTCGTACACTTGCCGATCTCAAGATCGTGAGGAAGTCCGGCCAAGAACTCAACAAAGGCATCCGTACTTGCACACACGTTCAAGCCACCGGACAACCTCCACCTCCTCGCTTCAGCGATCCAGCGGAAGCAGCAACTCCTTCCAGACGAAATGCCACCGGGAACATGTATCTCGCTAATCCGAGACCATGGGGGAATAATTCTAGAGGGGGAGAGAGATCCTTCACAAGGAGGTGTGAGGAAGAAGGAGGGAGAGGGTGGCCTTTTATAGGAGGAGGGGGGTGCCCCTCTCTCCATGTCCGGCGCATGGGGGGTGACTCCTCACCTCCCCCATTCATGTGGTGGTAACCCCTCCACATTAAAATGCCTCTTCACATTCCCTTTTAAAGTCCCCACTTTAAATGCATTAAAATTCTCCAAGTTTAATGCTCTCTCATTTAATAAAACTCTTTTATTAAATTTATTCAGAATTTTGTTAATTACTTTAATTAACAAACATTCACATATAACCCCTTGCAATATTTCAATATCACATGCGGAACCACTTTCTGCAATTTCACCCGAAACAATTTTTGGTTTCTATCGAAACAATTCCTGCGCTTTGCAATTCTTTCGTCTGAAACATATGTGCTCCAAAATGGTGTTCGGTAACTCTTAAGTGTGTCACCCTACGGTTCGCGAATAATGCAGACATGATTGAGACTCCTCTTAGATCAATAGTCAGAAGCGGGACCTGTAGATCCATACCGACTCCTGCATATTCAACGATGACTTTTGTGATCGTGAGAACCTTTAACGCTTGTAATTTAATCCCTTTGTCTCATGATATAATACATGTCCGAGATTCGATCATCGGTATCCAAATACCAAGTTTGATCTCGTTACCGACATGCACTCTTTTCTCGTTCCCGTGATATATCATTCCAGTGATCACATCACTTGCTTGCAAGCTATCTCAATGTGATATCACTGAGAGGGCCCAGAGTATATCTATCCGTCATCAGGATTGACAAATTCCACTCTTGATCCATGAGCCTCAACATAACACCTTCGTAGCACTGAACCCATCTTTATAGTCACCATGTTATGGTGTGACGTTTGATGTTATCAAGATACTCTTCCGGTGTTAGTAATTAACATGATCTCATGGTCTAAGGATAAAGATTACTTCATATGATGTTATAGCAATATAAACATAATGACTTGATCGTAATGCTATACTTCGGATGAATGTTCATCACATCATTTCACAAATGCTGTGACCTTGTTATTAACAACATCCAATGTCCATGATCAGGAAACCTTGATCATCTTGTTAATCAACAAGCTAGTCTATAAGAGAGGCATAACTAGGAACCCTTTTTGTTTATTAAACACACATGTATTGACGTTTCTGATCAATACAATTATAGCATGCAAAATAAACATTTATCATAAACATGGAATAAGATAATAACCACTTTATTATTGCCTCTCGGGCATATTCCCTTCAAAATTCTATTCCTTTGCCAGTGTCTCCTTTTTAGCTTTGAAATAATGAGCAATGAACTTGGTTAAAAATATTTCCGACATTTTTACAACAAGAAAAGCATTCAAAAGATGACTTGAGTCCATATTTAGCCAAAAGGATTTGATTTTAGAACTACTCAACCCCATTTGAGCTTAATGAAATAGACTCGATAGCACTCTTGAATGAAATTGTCTGATAAAATGGATGCTTCGAAGTAGTAGAGATTATGCCACTACTTTTTCTAATAATTACAGTAAGATATTGCTTTACGCGTGTCATTACAACACTACCATGCTCCATGGGGAACTATTAAATCCGCTGGCCAATGAACAATCTAAATGTGGAAACCACTTGATTTCGGCTATTGAGTTATGTAAGCGTTTGTAGCTGCAATGCTATGACGGGTAAAATTTTAGTCCCCTCGTGGTTTCACGTTCCAAGTGAAGTTGTAGTACTCCTTTGACCCACTATTGCTCAACAGTTATCTATTGGAATGGTCACGAGTGCGAAACAAAGTCCCAATTAGCATGTTAAAAATAGTGGCATGATTTATCTATGAAAGGGATGAAGTTTTTGAAAAACAAGGAAAGGAAAAAGGTGCTTTGAGAGTCTTGAAATTTTGATGTGGGAATAAATGAGTTGTTCTTAAATTGAATGTTTTTTTGTTGTCAACTTGAGTAATCTTAATTGATTAAATAAACAAGAGCAAAAAAAATTCATCTCTCAACAAAGAGAGACACCAAAAGAATTTGTTTCACCTTCTTAGCTAAACTTTTGACACTTGCTCGGGCATATGATTTATTTGCTAGCAAGATATACGTGGTTAGGAAGTGGACTCAGTGCAATCTTGTGAATACTTGTATGATCATGTTGAAGATTGCAGGAATTCTGAAGAAAAGAATTTGACACCAATTCGACCTTGTAAGTTCTTTTATTTCAGTCTCAAATCTTCGCTATTCTTCCTTATTTTCGTGTCACTTGAGGGTGAGCAACATCTAAGCTTGTGGGAGTTGATAGCTGTGAGATTCGACATATTTTTTATGGTTTTTATTGATGGTTTTCTTCTGGATTTGATCTTTTTCTAGCTTTACCTAACGCTAATACTTCAGTAGCAAAGAAAACTTGGTTTTTAGTGTGTGTTTCAGGTTCTGAACATCAACAGAAGGTTTTAACAAGAGAAACACAATATTTAGGCGAAAGCAAGCAAGTCTCTTTTCGGAAGCAATCAAGGGAGGCATACAGTAGCTTTAATGAGCAACTATACGGCGGGAATATTTTTCCGGTCGTATAGTTCCCGATGTATTGTTGCCACCGCCTCCGTCTTGTCAAAAGGGACAACTTTCGTGAAGATAAGGGGATGAAATCATAACATAGCAGCCACCATCCCATCCAGAGAGGAGAAAGAAGAGATCCGGAGAAGAGGGGGAAGATGTTCTTCATCTTGCTCCACGATCTTCGACCTCCTATCCATCACACCCTCATAGCCATTACTTGTACTTGAGAGAGAGATCTCTTCACTTTACAAGATTATGGTTTGAGATTGTTTCTTCCTATCTTGAATTGTGTTGGATTACTTTTCTATTCTTACTATGTATCTCCATGGTAATATCGAGAAGAACTCCCTTTATTTAATTATATTGATGATGCTTTCTTTTCTCATGTGTGAGTAAGTTCCTTGGGCGTGGGAGATGTAAGGGATTGGTGAGATGTGATGTGCCTCCATATATTTGTCATTAGTTTGTGGTTGATTTTAATTACTATATTATGTGTGCTTGACTATCTATGGGATGTGTAATGCTTGTTGTCCAATTAAGGGCCCAGACAACATGATGCTTTGTTCTACATAGATAGGATCTTGTTTGCTAGCAGACCGGCGACCCCCGAGTGACACGGGGATATCAATGGGAAACTAGTTTGACTAGAGGATCACGAGGAACCATTGTGCTTATTGCATTAGTCCGATCCAAGGAGCTTAATTGCTAAGTAACCTGAAGGATCTTAATCGTCTAGTGACTGACCATAATTTTGGTAACAGACTAGTAGGATTATTGAAGTTGGGATGAAATTTACAAAGAGGAGTTTCGGCTATTTATGGGTTGCTCGCCTACACCTATACTTATAAGATTATAATCGTTACACTTATCATTCATCCACCTGGCACAGTCACTATCACCATGAACTTTATCTCCCCGCGCCTTCTTTATCATCTGCAGAAAACCACAAACAATCAAATCGTTCTTTACTTTTATGCTTTTTATTCCTGAAGTTTACATTTTAGTTTGATTTAAGTACATTCATTTTAATCCAAATTTCATTCTTATTTCCACAATTGCAGTCAATTCACTCGAAGACCTGTGACAACTTTGAGTGTGACAGAGACTTCATTCATAAACACTTACCTTTGGGCTCCATGTGGGATCGATATCTATACTTCAAAAGTAGCTACAAACGATTTGTTCACTTGCAGACATCACGAGGCGTGCCTCGCTCGCTTGCCCCGTAGCGGCCGTGCTGGCCTTGCTCTGCCTCGCGTGCTCCCTGGTTCCCCAGATCCCCTTTCCTCGCTAGCTAGCCTTTCCCCCGATCCCCTTTGCTCGCTAGCTAGCCTTCCCCCTGATCCCCTTTCCCTCATTGCTCGCCCGCTTGCTGCTTCTAGCGGATGTCGCTTCACTGCTTTTGGCACTGGTGGATCATGAGCGGTAGTACTGGCCAATCTGCGGTACTGCCGTCCCACTACGAGTTTTAGCCCCCAATGGGAAGAAATCCTATGGGCCTATTTATGCCTCCTCCCTCTCTCTTTTTTGAGGTGCTTCTATTTTGACACCTCATGAGGTTGATTTCTCTCTTCCCCTCTAATGATTCTTGCACATATTTGAGAGGAAGATTGAGGAGATTTAGATCTACATTTTGACCAAACCAAATCATCTCCTTGTGAGTGAATCTTTGGGATCTAGATCTTGGGGGATTTTGTGTTCTCCTTGTGTTCTTCCTCTCTTGTTCCCCAAATTGCTTTAGTATCCTTGTTGGAACTTGAGATTGAAGGATTGGGGCATCTTTGTGGTTTTCTTACCATTTGCATTAGGTGCATCAGTTTGAGTTCTCCCCAGAGGATTTGGTTGGTGAAATCAAGAAGATTGTCCCTCTTGGGTTCTTCGAACCCTAGACGGTTGTGTGGCCTTTATGGCGTGTTCTTGGGGCCTTCAATTAAGTTGTGAAGCTCTCCCCAAGATTGAGGCCTTGGTGGTGATTATTGGGAGACTCCAATTAAGTTGTGGAGATTGGCCCAATCTTGTACAGGTTTGGTGACCGCCCTCAAGTGTCCCATAGTGGAACAGGTGCTTGTCGTTGATACCTTTGATCTGGATTATAGATGTAGTATAGCTCTTTTTCCCTAGTAGACCTAGGTTTATCGAGTTCTCGAGAGGCAGAAAGCATAGTGAAGTTACTTTAACGGACCTTCGGGAGTTTTAGAATTCCTTTTGTGTTTTTACCGGACCAAGAGTTTGTTGTCTTTTATTGTTGTTGATGATGGAGAGAGAGGGCCTAGGGCTTTCGGTTTCACCTGTAGCTGTGCAAAACATCTGATGGGAATAAAAGATAATAATAAAGTATGCATGTAATTGTTAGAGCAAGATAAATTATATGTGGGAAGTGCATCCATAATTGCTATTGCCTCCACAACTGCTTATAGCAATAACCTACTAGTCTCATCCATAGAATAAAGAGAACTAATGATATGCATAGTGACGTCACCGTTAATCCCAAGTTAATCCCTCACATACAGTCGTACTACCCCTTCTGTCACTAGGGTTCCCAACCTGCAGATTAGTCATTACTCATACTCCCTATACCTGGCTCAATCCTCGGGGTCTTGGGTACCTGACAAGTCCTTGGATTGAGGCAAGAGAGGATACAATAATCATCATGTCATACAAACTAATACATGATCCCATCTATGATAAATAACATGCACAAAAGCTACATGGCTAGGTCAAAGCCCTTAGCCCAAGGAGGATTACTCACACATAGAGATGAAATCAAAGATCATAAACATTGCAATGGGAATCATGCGATTGATAGAAAATAGTATTACAATATCGCCAATCTAAGATGAGATCTACTATAACAAGTGGTGGAATATGGCTATGGTGATGGAGAATGGTTTGGGGATTAGATCTAAGTCTATTCCTCCGGCGGCTCTTCGGTGTTGTGGATGCAGGGTTCTGGTGGCGAGGGGGCGAGCAGGGCGAGGGAGAGCTCTTTTCTCATCGCCCGAGGCCTCTTTATACGAAAGTTGTTCTATTTGACCTAGCGGTGGTGGCGGCAACTATACGACCACAACTATACGGTCGGAATTTTATTCCTGCCGTATAGTTGGTCGTTAAAGCGTCTGTCTCCACTTCACGACTCTTGGTTTCTTTGGGTTGTTGGAAATCTCGTATCTTTGACTTTAATGTAGCGATTCCCATCATCAAACGTCATTATCTGCGCAGGGAAAAATAACAATAAAGGATTGCATACCTCTTTGATCATTAGGCATTAGTGGCAGGGTTTAGAGAGATATTGCATCAAAAATATGAATAATATTCAGTTTAAATGTGGACGTAGATGGCTATATTTCAGAGCCATCAACCTCCAAAAGCTAAAACTTGATCGTCCTCGAGCAATAAAACCAAAATCAAAAAGGAACTCAGCATTTAAACTGGAATAACGAGATGATGATCTTACTCATGATTGGTAGTCTCATGTTTCCTTCACTTCATAAATCTGAAAAACTTCAGCATAGATAGAGTAATGGCAAGCATATCATACGGGTTTTTATGCATCCTTGTAGCACAGCAAAATTATTGTCAACATGGATGATTCAAATGAGTAAATTTATTCCATGTCATGTAATCAACTCATAGGCTTGCCTTTGAACAATAAAGTATAATCATGTCAAATTGAGAGTGTGAGAGTTGTCATGAAAAGCGTATACAGTAGAGTATCTCAGTATTCCCACATCAATAAATCAAGACTTTTCAAGTACTACTTTTCCATTCATTGTCCTTCAAGAATTTCAGTTCTTAAGTAATTGGGAGCATGCCAAAAAAAATAGTTTATCAGGCTGTGATGGACACTCGTGGCATTACTAGGGTTTTTGTTCCTTTTTCACAATGATTACTCATATCAGCCAGAGGAGTGATTCCATCATGAACACAGCTACCCAGGAGTGCCAAGAATCTTACCCATTATAGCATTGCTGCTACATATGTTTAATCAACTCATAGCCGAAATCTAGGAGTTTCCTCCATGAAGATCGTTCGTAGGCTAGCGGAGTTGTTGCGTCCCATGAAGTTTGACACGCATAAAGCTATATCATTCTTATGATTAACAAGTCATACTTTGGCATGCTCACAAAAACCACTAAACATTAATTCAATCAAAGAAATCCTTTAAAGAGAGCTATCAAGTCGATCATTATTTTCCGTGGCATTGAGTGTCTCTAGAAATAAGCCTTCAAGACTAAACACTACAACACCCAAGCCTTCAATTGTGAGACTTTTTCTTATTACAATTGTTTAGCAAATTTTTAGGCAAGACTTGGTTAACTACAAGAGCTGGAACAAAAGGTACCCAATTAAATACCCATGCAAACAAAACTTTACTACAATATAAAGACTCACTCCACCAATATAACATCTCAAAGTTTACTACTAACTAGCATGGGTTTCTCAAACTTCAAAAGTGGGGAGTCATAAGGCATACCTCTCATGTTTGGTTCCACTTCTCTCTTCCCTTTTAATTTGTTTCTTGGAAACTCGAAGTCAATCACTCTTCCTGCAAATGTATGATAACCTCAAGGCAAAAAGAAAATAAAGAGGGAAAATAAAGATAAATGGAGAAATCTTTTTGTTGTTTTTGAGAGGGAGAATTAAAGAATAGAAAATTGGCGGCAAAGTTCGGCTAGAAAATCTTGAAAACAAATCGAAATAACTAAAGATAAGCAAATCAAATTAAAAACATAACCTCAAAATAAATAAAAGCAAATGAACGCCAAATAAAGATAAATGAGGAAACTTCCCCAAGCTTAGGATTTTGCAAGCCCTTCAAATCATTGTGGTGGCAGGAAGAAGTCGTTACTCCAGTTCACAAATTGAGTTGATAAATTACTAGTTGTTCCTCGGAGGTTCAAGGAGAGGCTATGCATCCTCTCCACAGTCCCTTCAAGTTCTTGGAAGTCTTGGTATGTAGCGAACCGGGTTGGTGGTTGCTCCTCTTGATAAGGAACTTCTTGCTCCTCTTCTTGGTCCTCATCCTCATCCGGAATCTCCTCCTTGGGTTGGTGTTGCTCAACCTGCAAGTCATATAGCAAACGTCCTTCCTCGATAGAGAAAAGACCATTAGGCATAGGAGCGGGGTAGAGACGCCCAGCTCCAGCAATATGCAAATAATAAACACCACCTCTCCTAGTGAGCATTCCACGAGCCTTTAAAGTAGAGAAACCAACATGTCGCTCACCTGCATAGGTTGCAACTCACCTAGGTCGATGCCTAGGGAAATGGCAAGCACGGTGATGACACCTCCACCTGTGATTGGTTCTTGGCTTTGGGAGGATTGGTGCTCCAGGTAGCGCACAAGGATTGCGCCCAAGTTGAGTGACAAGTCGCAGTTGTTGTAAGCATCTTTTGCAAGGACTAACATGTCCTCCTCATTGAGTCTCGTGAACTCATTTCGTGCCTGCAAGGTGTTAGCAATAACATAGAACAATTAGCGAATTTGCCAAAAGTAATTGGAGGATCGGAGGAGAAACATACCGTAGATCACTTGTGTGCAAGCAAATCGAACGAAATTGAGTAGAGATGAAGATCTCTTGAGGTTTTGAGAGAGTTTGGAGGTAGAAGAGAGAAAAAGGATTGAAGTTTTGGGGTTGGAGGTACCTTCCCGTGGAATTTTTGTGGTCGGACGCAACTATACGGGTAAACTATACAGCCGGAACAATGTGTTCCCGCCGTATAGTTGGCCTGCTGTCAAAATTTTAGGGTTTCCACCTAGCGGCACAGCTATACGGCCAGAACTATATGGCCAGAACAATTTGTTGTTGCCGTATAGTTGGTCGTCAAACCCTCTGTACCTGGAAAAGAAATTGTAAAAAAGCATCGATATCTATACGATTGGAACTATACGGCCGGAATTTTTATTCCCGTCGTATAGTTGGTCGTTAAACCATCAGTACTTATGAAATAAAAATTGTCGATGGCAAAAATATCTATACGGCCGGAATTTTTATTACCACCATATACTTGGTCGTTAAACCTTCTGTATTCATCAAAAAAATCCATTTCTTCGAGAATACTTTCTTATCCTGAAACTTAGCGAAACACCTTGTTTTTGATAGAAAAATAACAATAAATATTGTCAACCAACATCAACATGTATTAAGCAGGATTTTTGGTACTACCGAACTTCTTCTCCTCAATTGGAGCTTTCTAGCGCTCTTTATTAAACATAAACTTAAACTAAAACTTAAAAAGTTAACTCAAACCTTTATTTCTCATGGGTTACCTCCCATGAAGCGCTCTTTTATGGTCAATAGCTTAACCTCAATGTTGCTCACTTAGGCCAGATGGATGGAACACCCACTCCAAAATAGTTGGCCTTCAAAGTGATGGCCTCCTTTTCATCATGATTGGCTTTCTTCTTCCTGGGGAAATGAATAACAAAAGGATCCCGTGAAGGCAATTGAAGCTTCACATTCCCTTCATGTAGATTAATCAAAGCCTTAATAGTTCTTAAGAAAGAATGGCCTAATATAATAGGAGCAGTAGCATCTTCAGGCATGTCAACAATAACAAAATCAATAAGAGCAGGACAGCCTTTAATGTATACTAAAGTATTCTCCTTAATTCCTATAGTCTGTTTGTAGGTAGAATCTGCTAGATGCAATTTTAACTCGGTGATTTCAAAAGAGCCAAGATTTAACTTATTAAAAAGACTTATTGGAATTGTTGGGACGCTTGCACCTAGATCACAAAGTGTAGCTATCTCATTGGTCCCAATTTTAATCTTAATAGTAGGCTCAAATATATCATCAAGCTTCACAGGTAATTTTTCAGCAATTTTCTTATATTCTTTCTCAAGCTCACGTACCTTTATTTCTACCTGATTAACGAAGTGTTGATACATAGCTTCCTCATTTCCTTCAGTTACCAGAATCTTGACATTGATCCTTTTTACAAGATCTTCAACGGTGTAATTTGGTGAAGGAGCATTACTATAAGCAAGTTCTTCAGGCTCCTCCCTTTGGATTCTTATCATCTTGAGGTCTTCAACAGGATTGGGCTCAGCTTTACCTGCAAATTTAGCTAGAATGAGAGTTTGACTCTCGGTTATCTTACCTAGCTGTGCCACAACAATCCTTGTTCTTTCTTGGAGGGCCTGCAAATCATTCCTCAAACTTACAGCTTGATTAGATAATTTACCAAGCATAGCATCATGGTTCTTCGTTATTTTAACAATAATATTGTTTTGCTCATTTTGTGAGTCTATAAAAGACTTAAGTGTTTCTTAGAGACTACCATTACTAGTTCCCATATTATTATTAGAGTTACCTGCAGGACTAGAATAATGTTTCTGAAAATTAGGATTATAATTCTTCTTCCAAGCAGGGTTATAATCATTACAAGCTATGAAGTCTATTTCTTCAATATTTGATTGAGGGATAGCTCTTAACTGGCTTTCCTTACCTTTTACGGCTAATATGATCTCATCCAACTTAGCATTTAGTTCTTCATTTTCTTGTGGTGAGACGGAGTTCACCTTCTTTGTGGTTGATCTATCCACATGCCATTGGGCATGGTTGTCTTGCGTATTGTCTAGCAGCTGCTTTGCTTCGGTAATATGTTTACCCATAAATGTTCCTCCAACTGCAATATCAAGCATAGACTTAGACACGGGGTTAAGAGCATTATAAAATAAATGGAGAATTAACCAGTCTTCCATCCCATGACTAGGACAGTTTCTCATGCATTCTTTCATCCTCTCCCATGCAAGCGCTAGTGGCTCACACTCTTCCTGTCTAAAACCAGTAATATTAGATCTTAGTTGCATAGTCTTTGCAGGTGGGAAAATTTTAGTCATAAATATAGAAGTAGATTTCACCCATGATGTAATAGTATTTCTAGGCAAAGATAGCAACCATTATTTTGCTCTTCCTCTAAGAGAGAAAGGAAATAAGCGCAATTTGACTGCATCGGGGTCAACATCTTCTATGTGCATCATATCACATATTTCAGTGAAAGTATTCAAGTGCATACTTGCGTCCTCAACAGCAGAGCCTCCAAATTGATTATGTTGAACCAAACTTAATTAGTGGGGCTTAATTTCATAATTATCAGCAGCAATTGCTGGCTAGGTAATAGGAGTATGCAAATAATCATTGTTGGGAGTTGCAAACTCACCAAGCTTCTTTTCAGCCATATTTCCTATGTTTTGGGGTTTTCTTAAACAAAGACTTATGATAGTAAAAAAAAAATTAAAGACTAACTATTTTTTTTGGTTTTTCAAATAAAGACTGAAAGCAAACTAAAAATTAAAAACAAGAATTAAAAATAGCAAGGTTCCTACTAACCTCACCAGGGTAGTTATTGCTTCCCCGACAACGGCGCCAGAAAAAGGGTTGACACCTTCGATCCGAATTATGGATGTAGTATAGCTCTTTTTCCCTAGTAGACCTAGGTTTATCGAATCCTCGAGAAGCAGAAAGCATAGTGAAGTTACTTTAACGGACCTTCGGGAGTTTTAGAATTCCTTTTGTGTTTTTACTGGACCAAGAGTTTGATGTCTTTTGTTGTTGTCGATGATGGAGAGAGAGGGTCTAGGGCTTTCGGTTTCACCTGTAGCTGTGTAAAACATCTGATGGGAATAAAAGATAATAATAAAGTAGGCATGTAATTGTTAGAGCAAGATAAATTATATGTGGGCAGTGCATCCATAATTGTTATTGCCTCCGCAACCGCTTATAGCAATAACCTACTAGTCTCATCCATAGAAGAAAGAGAATAAATGATATGCATAGTGACATCACTGTTAATCCCAAGTAAATCCCTCACATACAGCCGTACTACCCCTTCTGTCAATGGGGTTCCCAACCTGCAGATTAGTCATTACTCATACTCCCTATACCTGACTCAATCCTCGGGGTCTTGGGTACCTGATAAGTCCTTGGATTGAGGCAATAGAGGATACAATAATCATCATGTCATACAAACTAATACATGATCCCATCTATGATAAATAACATGCACAAAAGCTACATGGCTAGGCCGAAGCCCTTAGCCCAAGGAGGATTACTCACACATAGATATGAAATCAAAGATCATAAACATTGCAATGGGAATCATGCGATTGATAGCAAATAGTCTTACAATGTCACCAATCTAAGATGATATCTACTATTCCAAGTGGTGGAATATGGCTATGGTGGTGGAGAATGGTTTGGAGATTAGATCTAAGTCTATTCCTCTAGCGGCTCTTCGGTGTTGTGGATGTAGGGTTCTGGTGGCGAGGGGGCGAGCAGGGCGAGGGAGAGCTCTTTTCTCGTTGCCCGAGGCCTCTTTATATAGGGTCCCTTCACGAAAGTTGTTCTGTTTGACCTAGCGGTGGTGGTGGCAACTATACGACCGCAACTATATGGCCAGAATTTTATTCCCGCCGTATAGTTAGTGTTTAAAGTGTATGTCTCCACTTCACGACTCCCGGTTTCTTTGGGTTGTTGGAAATCTCGTATCTTTGAATTTAATGTAGTGATTCTCATCGTCAAACGTCATTATCTACGCAGGGAAAAATAACAAGAAAGGATTGCATACCCCTTTGATCATTAGGCATTACTAGCAGGGTTTAGAGAGATATTGCATCAAAAATATGAATAATATCCAGTTTAAATGTGGATGTAGATGGCTATATTTTAGAGCCATCAACCGTGTGGTGGGTGCTCGGGAGAATAGGGTGAGTCCTCTTGTGGCGTTGGTGGTCTTAGTACCGCCCACCCCTCCAACAAGATGTACTCCCTTGTTGGGAGAAACTCGGTAACATATCATCGTCCCTGCGTGCCTCGGTTATCTCTATACCCAAGCTCTTTACTTATGCACTTTACATTGTGATAACCTTCATGCTTGAAGTAATCTATCTTGCTATCACTTTGTTACTTGTCTTGCTTAGCATAAGTTATTGGTGCACATAGGTGAACCTTAGCATTTATAGGCTTTGTGCTTGACAAAAGAAAACACTAGTTTTTTTCCGCCTTTATTAAGCTCATCTCGTAAAAGTTTTAAACCGTCTATTCACCCTCCCCCTCTAGGCAGCATCCGTGATCTTTCAGCGACAACACTGCTACATTGCCGCTTACGACGCTTAATCGCTCTCTGATCTACACCATATGTGATTTTAATCTATCTCTTTTAGATTATGCTAGATTTTTTAGTTCTAGCGTTTGGTATAGATGTGATAGGTTTATCTTATTTAGAGGTAATATGATTATCTACTTTGTTGATCTGCATGATTAGTTTTGGTACTATTTGTATGATCATACTTTATCAATTTATTATTCGGATTAAATCATATGGATTATTGCCTATATTTTCAACAATCTAAAAACCTGATTATAGGCAACTGAATTCCACTAGCGTAGATGCGGCTACTAGGCTGCCTCCTTTTGATGGTATGCACTATAAGAGATGGCGCATGAGAGTAGTTCTCTGATTTGAAAACCTAAACTTCTATAGCGTCACACTTGGCAAACCTGAAGGAGATCTTTCCGCTGAGCAGTAAGTGGCCTTTAAGAAAACCGATACCATGTTTATGGTGGCTCTTTTCAGTGTCCTTGTGCACAACATTGTTGACTCGTACATGTTATTTGATAATGGCAAGGATGCGTGGGATGCACTCGAGGCCAAGTTTGGGGTCTCAGATGCTAGCACTGAGTTGTATGCCATGGAGCAATTCTATGACTACAAGATGGTTGATGAGCGCTCCGTAGTTGAGCAAGCTCATGAGATACAATCACTTGCCAAAAAATTTGATCAGTTCAAGTGTACCTTACCGGACAAGTTCGTGGCCAACGACATTATTGCCAAGATTCCTCCCTTGTGGAGAAACTTTTCTACTTTTCTGGAAGATAAGGGATAGGAGTTTTCCATTACAGATCTCATTGGGTCTATTCATGTGGAAGATAAAGTGAGAGCAAAGGACACATGTGCTCAAGGATTTGAGGGAGCTTCTAGTGCCAACTTGGTACAGAAGAAAAACTTCTCATCCCACAAGTTTGAGAATAAGAACAAATCTGAAGGTAAAAGGGAAGTTTGATGGCAAGAATAAGGCCATGCATTCAACCAACTTCAAGAAGAAAAATGATATGAAGAAAGTCTCTTGCCACGTATGTGGCGATCCTGATCATTAGGCTCCTAGCTTCCCTAATCGCTTTGATAAGTGTCAACATGGGAGCAACGGCAATACCGTTAATGTTGTGATTAGCGACCCTGGGATGAAGGACGCTGGGTACGGTATTTTACTTACTATCTTTTCAGTATATCATTCTCCTTAATGGTGGATAACACTCACACTAATACACATGTATGTTCTGATATTTTCATGTTTTCTTCTTATCAGATATCAAAGACTTCTTTTGTGCTGATGGAAAACAGTTCATATGCTTCTGTTCATGGTGTTGGTACGGTAAATCTTAAGTTCACTTCGGGGAAGACCGTACAGCTGAAGAATGTGCAGCACGTTCCCTCCATCAATAAGAATCTCGTCAGCGGATAGCTTCTATGTCAAGATGGTTTTAAGTTGGTTTTTGAATCTAATAAAGTTGTAATTTCTAAATAAGTACAATTTGTTGGAAAGGGTTATGAGTGTGGAGGTCTGCTTCGCTTATCTTTATCAGACACATGTACTAAAGTTATTAATCATGTTTGCAATGATAATGAGTCCAATATTTAGCATTCACGACTCTATCATATTAACTTTGGTTGCATGACGCGGCTATCCAATATGAGTTTAATTCCGAAATTCACTATTGTCAAAGGTTCTAAGTGCCAAGTTTGTGTTTAACCAAAGCAACCCCCGAAAGTCTCATACGGTTGCGGAACAAAGAAACTTAGCATCGCTAGAACTTATACATTCAGATCTATGTGAGATGACTGGTGTTTTGACAAAAGGTGCAATAAGATACTTCATGACGATGATAGATGACTCCACTAGATATTGCTATGTTTATCTTCTAAAATCTAAAGATAAAGCTTTGAGCTAAATATTACTCCACTAGATACTGTTATCTCGATCTTTCTCTTATATCTTTTTTGCTACACGCCGCAAAAAAAGGGGTATAATTTTTGCTACATAGAAGGAAAAGTGGGCTTTTGAAGCAAAGTGGACATGTGTCAGCAGTTGTAGACGGAGGCTGGGATGCCCGCATCCTTCGGAGGATGCCTAGTCCCTTCGAAAATAAAAAACACAAAATAAAGACCTCTTTCATGAACTAGACCTTGTACATGATCCACCCGAATTTGGTGTCCTCGTTAGTGGCCACGAGGAATGGCATCGGCCCAACGCGCCTCGCTTGGGCAGTCTTGCCACTGCTTTGCTGCCCGCCGGCTGGCAGTGGCCACGCCTGGTGGCGCGTCGATGGCTGCCGATGTCTGCTGGGGCCGTGGGAGCCGCCGTAGAGCGGGGGACGGAGAAGAAGGTGAGCGACAAGTTTGGGTGGCTTGGGGAGGTGCGGGAGCATGCACCGAACGGGGGGGGGGGCAGGTGCGGGAGTGCACGCCAGCTTCCTCCGTCGGCACCGGCTTCCACCGCCTGCTTTTTTCGGTGGCCTGGGACATGTCGCGTGGGGATAGAGTAGCGAGACAGGAGGGGATGCCGGTTTTGCAAAAAAGTCCTCATATACATGGTTATTCTTTTCCTATATGTTACTTTCCCTACCAGTGGGTCCACTTAGCACCACGTCATCAAATACGCCTCTACGATGCGAGCAGTGACCACGAGTGAAGCTCCGATGCGTCTCAATGACCGTAAACTCGTATTCCCATTGTAATGATCATATTGATTTTGCTAGACAAGTTCAATGACTAATAATGGATTTAACTCTTTTTATGCTCATATTCGACGCTTATCGTTGTGGATCATGTACAAGGTGTAGTTATGAAAGAGGCATGCAAAGTTGTAGTGGCAATTTTCCAAAGTTGCAAGTTCTGGTGGAATTTTTCAAATCATGCGAACATGTATCTAATTAACCCGTATTTATATTTTTTCTTTATGCTGTTATGTCTTATTGATCTTACAAAATAATATAACAAAGATAATGTCACAATTGCTTTGTTGTCCCTGTCAACTAAATCATACATAGTATGATTCTAAGAATTTGAGAAGTATGACCAATTGCAAAGTGAGATTACTGCGAAAGACATTGTAATTGATTAATTATTTTGAGACGGCAGGAGTACCATATAACCATTAACAACATATCATTTTTCCATATGCAGCTACTGTAGAGCACTGGATGCTGCATGCCAAATGAGCTCTCTGCTCACTTGCTAAATTCTATGCAGTAGCTTGGATAGAGAACAAGGTACATGCTAGAATATATTTATCTAGCTAGCTGCATCCACCAGGACAACGAGAAGAAAAACTACATATTATCTGTTGTAACAACCCAAGCCAAGAGACCCGTTACAGTTTCACTGATTGTCGTCAGCCTCTTCATCAACTTGCTTGTCAGTAGCACAAGACACAGGTGATGATGCTTCATCCCTCTTCTTTCCCCACAGTACAAGATAGAGTCCAAGTACCATCAGTACAGATCCTAGAATGCTGTAAATGCATTACCAACAAGATAATAATAATTAACAAGCAGAAATGTTGTCAGTGCAAATCAATCTCTGAGGCCATCAAATTAGCTTATTATCTTGGACCGAAAATAAAATTTCAGTTGGAAACAATGATCGTCGTATGTAACTTTTGCAATGACAAGTGATCATACATTGCGAAAGGATAGGGGGACGCGAGACCATATATGTGTTACCTTCCAAGGTAGATTTGCTCATGGAGGAAGAAGAAATCTATGGTGGCTACCATGATCTGTGTGATGGGGATGAAGGCCGCGGTGAACACCGGCCCTTTCTTCTCGACGCACCATGTCATTATCAGGTATCCAGATCCAGACCCAGCGATCCCCTGCACACGTAAATTGATTGCAAGATTAACCAGTCAGGCATTTGATTACTAGTACTACTATTTTCACAACTTATATTTGGTTCAAAGACTTCAGTTGTTCTAGGTGGTCAGACAAGCTGGTGTGTATTGATTGATCGCATAGACTAGTGTGACCTGCAAGTTAAGGCAGTCGCTTTTACTAGTACGTACTTGCTCCTTTCGAACGAGTTCTTTTCTTTTTTACTTTGTGAAAGATGGTATAGTTTTGGTGCCAAGACGTCTTATATTAGGGAACAGAGGGAGGATAAGTCAAGAGGATGAAGAAGATGATGTTGATGTTTTAACTTACTGCATACAGGACGGTAACAATCTCCAGCTTGCTGGTGAGCATCCACAGCGAGGCACGCCTCTCGACGGCCACCGTCAGCGCCCCGCCCTGCAGCATGCTGATGAAGAACATGAGGGCGGTGCTGGAGTAGATGGCCGTGTACTTCTTGGTCAGCCTGGCCTGCAGCAGCAGCCAGCAGGAGAAACACAGGCAGTTGGCCAGCAGCGCCATGGTGCCCAGCATCCAGTTCCTGTTGCCACTGCCATCATCAGAGTGCTGAACAGCCGGGCTCGGTGCAGCGGCAGCCTGGTGCGTCAACGGCACACCCTTGTAGAGACTCAGCAGCAGCAGGCCAGCGAGTGACATGAGTGTCCCGGCGATCTTCGCAGCCCCGGACGTGCTCTTCACCTTTAGCGGTTCCATCCTCAGCACGACGGCGATGAGGAAGGTGAGCACCGGAGAGAGGTTGATGAAGGTGATGGCGAAGGTAGCGGTGGTGTACTGCAAGCCGTAGAGGAAGGTGTACTGCGAGAGCACCGCGCCGAACACGGCGCTGAAGAAGAGATACGCCAGGATCTCCAGTGTGAGTTTGGGCCTTGTGCTCCTGCAGGAATGTCATGGCACTACGCAGCTTTAGGAAATGAAGACAGATTGCATGTACAGGGATGTGCATGGGATGAATTACCGTTCTTTGAAATAGGCTATCGGAGCAAGGAAGACGGTGGCGACCAGCTGTCGGAGCATGATGAGGACCAGCCGGTTCAGCCCCTGCTCCAGCGCCTTCTTCACAAGCGCCGTCATCACCGCCGTGATGAGATCGAAGGCCAGCATTCCCATCACCGGTCTCCACTCCTCCATCCACATTGTAAGATTTCTGCTAGCTACAAGATGATGACTGATATGCTCATGAACTGACTGATTATATATATAGCCCTGCAATGCCACTGACTGACCAAAAGCGATGGCGCTGTCCAAGGGGGCAAAAGGGCAAATGCTAATATGCTACCACCATAATTAATTAATTGCTTTGCTTACTCCTGTGACAAGTTACTACAACTGAAGATAAATTATCATCTGGAAAACGGCATGTCAAGAGACATTAGGAATCACATTGTTAGTGCAAACGTGAAAGTAAAATATATATCTTGATTCAGTCCCTTGCCTTTTTCTGGTAACCCAGGCAAAATTTGCATAAGATGCCAACAAAGTGGAGAAAAGATGGGAGCACTGAGCTTGAAAAAACTCCTTTCTATGTGTGTGGACTAGTCCTCACACCAACATGTATACTTCCCATAAGCATCTAAAAGAACATAATTATTTGCCATTACTATTAACCTGAAAGTGTTGGTTGGCAATACTACCTTTGGGTCAGCAATACTATGTTAAGAGAGAGTGAATTGCTCAACTCAAAGACCACTACTGCTCAACTTTTATTCCCACTTACAGATAAGGGCTAGTTTCACGTTAGGAAGAGAGCGGTAAAATGCAGCAACAAGTGCTTTCTATAGTAATTACTTGGTATGATGTTGAAGACTAAAGGTAAGGAAGGCAACCTCACCAGGCACCACAGTACCAGAAAGTAATGCGCACAATGATAACAAATATATGACTTATTCAAAGTTGTAGCAACATAATTAGGACATAGTTGGAACAATTAGGGTGATTCTTGACATATCCGAATACTAACTACTAAGAATGCCCTTCATATGCTTCACAAAGTCACAGATTTGGTTGCTTCTCCGTGTCTTCTTTCACTCTGTTCACTGGTAGAATAGCAGCTGATGATGCTTCCTTGCTCTTCCCCCAGAGGAGAAGATAGAGGCCTCCAATGACAAGAGCAGCACCTACCACACTTGAAGGACAAAAAGGGAAACACAAGTGTGACTATTTTGCCAAAGTTCTGTGAAACAAAGTTGTCGTTTGGCTGATAGTAGTTATTTGAAAGAAGTACACGTAGCCCCCAGAAGTTTCGGAAAAAGGACGTGGAACTTTGCAATACTGGGTAACTGTCCCCCTGAGCCCATTCTAGGTGTTGCCAAAAAACTAAATAGTCCAGTTTCGTGTCCCAAAAATATTGAAGTACTTGCGCTTATTTTGCATTTTTATGTCGCACAGTTGTTTCCATAAACTTCTATTAAAAGCCAATACCTTCCAAGGTAAAGCTGTTCATCAAGGATGAAGAGATCAAGGACTGCTGCTATGATCTGAATGAGAGGCATGAAGCTTGCGGTGAACACCGGCCCTCTCTTTTCTATGCACCAGGTCATCAGCACGTACCCAAACCCTGATATTCCCACTCCCTGCACAGCAAAAGTGCAAAGTTTCAGTGGAATCCCAGCACATACATTAGAACCATTTAATTGTGGCAGAAAATTATGTCCCCGACTGAATTTTCACACTTTTGAGCCAGACTCAGGCATATGTCTGACTTATGGGACCATATGTTCATAACATTAGAACCATAAAGGACTAGAATTATGCTTTTTTACATACCAAATTCAACTCCAAACAAATAGTAGTAGCCAGGTTAAGAAGCTGGTGTAAATCATCCTTGTTTATGTCCAGACAAGTAGGATCACATAGCTTACTCAAGAAAATAAAAGACTGTTCTCTGTTTTGCAATAATAAGTTAAGAGTAGCCAGGTCAAGAAGCTGGTGTAAATCATCCTCGTTTATGTCCAGACAAGTAGGATCAAATAGCTTACTCAAGATAATAAAACACTATTCTTTGTTTTGTGATAATGGAAACTTGTATTGATTCTTTACATACTGGTGGTTATCTGAGCTATCTTACGTACCGCGAAAAGAACGGTTCCGATCTGCATGGTTCCTCGGAGCAGCCAAACAGAGAGATGTCGTTGGGTGGTCAGTGCCAGTGCCCCTGCTTGCAGCGAGCTGAACAAGGCCATGAATGCAGTGCTGGAGATGACTGCAGGGTATTTCTTGGTGAGCTTCCCCTGCAGCAGCATCCACAATGAGAAGCTGATGCAATTCACCAGCAGCAACGCCGAGCCTAGCATCCATCTCCCCTTGCTTCTGGTGGTAGTGCTATTTCCAGTGTGTTCTTGAACCAAAGATGTTGTGTGAGTCAGGGCAGCACCCTTGTAAAGGCTCAGCAGGGTCGCGCCACCAACCGACGCGAGTGTTCCTGCGATCTTTGCAAGACCTGCTTTGGTCCACACGTCTACTGTTTCCAACCTGCAGAACTTTCAGTCTAGATGAACAGTTTGTAACTTGAAAATACATATCAGTTAAGAAACTTACCGGAAAGGGACGGCGATCAAGAAGGTGAAGACTGGAGTCATGTTTGAGAAGGTTGCAGCGAGAGTTGCGGTCGTGTAGCTCAACCCCAAGAAAAATAGATATTGAGCAAATAGCGCCCTGTATATACACACATTCAGAAAAAGGTTGCAGCGAGAGTTGCGGTCGTGTAGCTCAACCCCAAGAAAAATAGATATTGAGCAAATAGCGCCCTGTATATACACACATTCAGAAAAAAGAAAAAATTGTAATTTACAACACTCTTTTGACTTGCCGCTTCCATTGTACATATTTAGAAAAACCAAACTAAAATTACCGATTAAGATTCCCAAAGAAAAAACATTACCCAAGTAGCGCGCTCATGAACAGGTAGGCAAAGATCTCCTTTGTGAATTTCGGTCTTGTGTTCCTGAAATCAAGAACAAGAAATTTATCGGCGACAACTTTCTAGATACTGAAGTTCATATATTAGTGTACAACAAAACATTTGGAGCATCAAGGGAGAGATACTTCTCAAGTTAATGAAAACATCATGCAGTAGAGCATCAACTTAACAGGAGTTTTTCAGACAAACTTGCCAGGTGCTAAACATCATATGAAAACAAATCTGCAACTGAACACTGCAGGCTAATTTCTATCTGACAAACCTTTCTTTGAAGTAGGCAATTGGGGCCAGGAAAGTTGTTGCGACAAGCTGTCGGAGAGCGACAAGAACGATGGGGTTAAGACCACCATCGAGCGCCTTCTTCACCAGCACTGTCATCACCGCGAAGAGCGTGTCGAAGGCGAGCATCGCGGCCACCGGCTTCAGCAGCTCCATCCACCCCATGAAACTCAAAGTATCTTGTCTGTACTAGCCTCCTAGGTGCTGGGCACTAACTATGTAGGCAGCAGCCTTGATACTACCTGCTATATATTATACATAATTACTATATACAAGCATTGCCTGTGCACGTGGTGATGTGAGAGAGCATTGTCACAGTCATGTCACTAACTTTAGTGTGAGAGAAGAGTGCTAATGCTGATAGTAAACACTGTGGATTGGAGAGCAGGGAGGATGCACAAAAATAAGATGAGTTGAGGAATGGTACAAAGTGCATGGCACCTGGATTCCTGGAATAAGCAAGGAATAGTTTAAGGTACTAGATGCCGTCTGCCTAAGGCCATTGAAGAAGCTAGCTAGCTGTTTGGCATCGTCAGGTTCCTATGGCCACTGATTCCCTGCAGTCAGATCATCTACACTAACTTTGTGTGTCTTTGTGCGAGATGAAGGGAAATGACCATGCAGTGTGCATGAGTCAAGCCAAGCTGAGCTGCGTGAGTCCAAAAAGAATGACACCACCTCCGTTCCAAAATACATGATGTTGTGTCGTAGAGCTGCACATTAGTTCATAAGCCAGCCCATTTGCTGTTCTGTTAACCTTGTTAACTCTGATCCCTACGAAGCTCTGATCTTTCCTCCAGAGGCTGATAGCAGACTTACCCTGCTTCTCCATCTGCTTCTCCGTCATGCTCTCATTTTACCATAGCCAGACAATCACTTTCCAGGTGGATAGGACCAGAAGCGAGACCTGTGTTGCAATTTAAGCCCTCCAGGCAAGTAATTGCCTCAGCTTGCTCTGCTAGCACAATGAGGGATAAACCCCCAGGCCGTAGCAATGATCTGTCTGGCTCAATTTGTCAGAGCTGCACCACGGGATCCGGTCCTCGCAGAACCAGAAAAGCATGCGTCAACGTTCAGTTTGATCCAAACTTCTTCTGAATAGCAGGCTGCTTACTTTTGGCATCACCTGCTTGATCAATGTCCCTTTCTTCCTGCATAGTTAACAGATACAATTGAACGAAGTACAATGCTCCAGTTACCCTTTCCGAAAAACATGTTGTTTCAAGTGCCAAGTTCTCCACCAGAGAAATAGCATTGTGTGGCATATTGACTGGAGTAAACTAAATTTGGTAGTGTGTTGTTGATTGCAGGCTTTCCTTAACACTAAAAATAAAATATAAAAACTCATTCATAATTAGGGATGTTACTTGCATATCAAGTCTGGCAGGCTCTACCGCAGTACTATCGAATTTCTCAACAAATCAAATTTGGCAAGCTACTTCACTACCATTTTATAGCTTTTCAGCATATGGCAGGCCACTTCAGCACTATTGAGTATTGAATAGCTTCTCAACAAACATATTTTGGCGGCAGGCTCAGCATATAAAATTTGGCCGGCTACTTGCGAATCTAAAAAAGCAGCGTAGCAAGATCCAACTGTACAAAAATGGTTCTAACGGTTACTGTTCTTCCAGTTCAAGACCATTATTGCAGGAGATGGCCAACACTTTCAACATTTTTCTCTACCTAGTGTTGGCCATGGGCTTGGCAAGCATTTCCTCAATTGCTATTTCAGCATATACATCTCTCTGAAAGTTCAATAGTAATATCCCCACAAAGATAACCTCGCCACCTTGGCATCATTTATTCCACTGCAACACTGTTGTGTTCCTGAAAACAGAAAATGTAATACAGAGAAAGTTAGAGAACAGACCCATCTAATACTGTGTTATTTGTTTTTTATATTAACTAAGAAGTGCATTATTGCTAGACAGAAGCCTACTAATGAATTTGCTAAGTATAATGCAGTCTGTGCCCCAAGTTATTATCAGCACAAATGGATCAGGTACTTACTCGCTGGTCAACCTGATTCATAGTTGGTAAGGCAGGGGAGAGTAAATAGGGAATTCCACTACACCCCCAAAACAACACATCTACCACAAACTTCCTAGATGCTGGAAAGGTTGACACTTCTGGCAGGAACATTTCGTTTCAAATACATCTTCAAAGGAAACTTACTCTACAAACTAGAGAAATGTAGTTATGTTAGGCAGTCATTATTATCATGTCACATGCTCAAAGCTAAGATGAAACATTTCAAGCTTTCACAACTTCTGCACCAAAATAAATTGAAGGGATGCTGATGAGGCAAAGGGTTGCATGACTATCATCAGGCGAGTATGACAATTTTGTAGTACAATTCAAGTACTGGCCATGTCGAAAATCCAGTTATGATATTAGTAGACAAGAACAAAAGAGCTAGAACAATAACAGAAACTGCATGGTGTCAAAATTATGATAACAGACAAAACACATAGCAAATGAACAACCAAATTTCCACAGGATTTGGTGCATATCTAGCCAGCAAGGCCAAAATTGACAATAAAGATGCACCAACGCGTGATTGCTAACCAAAGTAGTTACAGATTAGTTAGTGAACTGTAATCACACAATCAGTTCCCACATTCCAATACCATTATTATCATAGGGTATTCTAACGGTACATTAACCACTTGTTAAATTTCATGAGCATCATCCTAACTCTTAGACAACATAAACATGTCCTGCATAGTCATAGACAACATAAACTTAAAAATTGTCTTGTATAGTCAGACAACATAAACTTAAACGTGTCTTGCATAGTCCCAGACAACAAAAAACTCAACTCGTCTTGAGTCAAAGACAAACTACATGGGCATAGCACCTTACATATTCTTGGCCAAAAGAAAAATTCGCATCGATGCTCATGGAACCCAGATCCCTATCAAACTCCTCAATCTTGTGAGTATCAAGGTCATCATAGAGGCTATCTTCTTTCACAGTGCCATAAATGCTCTCCACCAAGCCAAACCTATGGTTGATGATATTCGTGTTGTCGTAGTATGGACTCAGTGGTATAGGAACAGAGTCATCATGCCAGGGGTCTTTTCCACAGGCCATCTTCTCAAACTCTTACTCACCCCCATGGAAGTCTATCCCGACTGGATGCACAATTCTGGTCCGCATAAACTCGTGGTAAAGACACCGAATTTGTGCTGTCAACACATGAGGTAAATTAATACATGTTAATGGTGCCACATAAATTGTGTGGATAAAATAAATATATCAAAAATCAAATGATCTCCTGCTTTCTAGTTTCGTCATGCATGGGGCCATACAATATTAACATAGACCATGTGTAATGTGTAAGGAAAAGGTGCATGGACGATCTAGCTGCTTTTAAACAAATTTTTTTATTTTTTTAGCTGGGGAAATGAGTATGGTGGTGAGCGGATCATCCAGCTACATGTTGATCACTTTGGCAGGCTGCTTGATCGAAATGTTTGACTTCACTAACCTATAGACATGGAGATATTCAAGTAAAGGCATCCATTTCTTATCTTTGGCACTTTCCTTTTTCTCGAACAGTTACATTTTTAACACTGAATATAAGGGCTGATGGGGTAAATAGAACACAATCAAGTGATCAGTTGTGGTAAAGATGCATCATGGTGTTCAGACAGTGTATATAACAGCTAGTTATATACCACAAGATATACGGAGTAGCTAAAACACGGGAAAATATTGGCATAGGGTTAGTTATAGCATACCAGCACATGGCAGAGGCAGAGGGCAACAGAAGGATGTGTCTTCGTAACCATTGCTAAGTTCGGCAATAACAAAGTCAGAATTCCACCACCACACAGGTTTTTGCGAGACGTGAGAGTGGTGATACTGATACCCACGAGGAGGATCGGAGGTAGGGCCGGAGACCCGACCATTCACACCGCAAATTGTATGAAGCTCAAATTTGGGATCCTGAAATCGGAGGTAGTAGGAGTGGATCCTGCGCAGCAGATAGGATCTGGACTCGGACAATTCCTCGGGCTGGGGATACCCAGCAATGGAACTCGGCTTGCAGATCCGCAGGTTAGATGATGAATGGGAGTTGGACACTAGCGACATGGCCGGCAGAGATAGGGAGGGAGGTTCCGGTTGGGTTGGTCATGTGCCGCAGCGGCGTTAGGAACCTACTCGATTTTCCTATTCTCCTCCATTCCTTTTCCCGAACCGGATCGGGGTTTGGGTCGGGCCTATACATAAGCAACTCTGCCGTCCCATTCCAAATTCGATCCAATCCGGATATCCGGACTGCTCCAATCATCAAACAGTAAGAAATTGTTCTAGGTAGGTGTACGACTCCAGGATCCACGGCGTGTGATGCTTAATCCATCACCGAGCTAGCTAGGGTTCATACGACGGCTTGCAATGGAAGGAATGAAGCTCACCTGAATGTATGCCGCGCCGATTCGGGGAGGCGCCGCCGCGGCCGCGTGCTAGTCGCCATCGCGCCGCCGGTCGGCCGGCGGGACGAGCAGAAGGAAGGTCATGCAGGAGATGGGCTCGGCTCCTCTACAGTTTAGTTGTTACAGCACGCGTGCTGTACCTATTAGAATCAGCCCTCCATTCTAATCGGATGGCTCCCTTTCTTACCCCTTAATTATTGTTGTTAACTAATAAAAACTACTAGTACAGTGGAGGGAAAAATCTCCTACCCCCTAGACTTGGCGCCAAATTGACCCTCCCGCTCGACTCTCCCGCTCGTTCTTCTGTCGTTCCTCCCGAGATGCAGATCATCTCTCTTCTGGATTCCATCTCCTAGAAATAAAAAAAGAAGAAGAAATCAATCTCAAGGTATGTGCCTGGTTAAATTCACTGTTCTCACGGCTGTAAAAGAATTCCGTGGACTAAATTTGATCTGTTATCAGCGATCACGAAAGATAGGAGAAGATTTTCAGCGATCACGAATGATAGGAGAGGATTAAAATCTAATGCCTACTGGGACCGAGGCCATGGACAAAGATCCAAATAGGTGCAGTGAATTTGATCAATTCTCAATCTATATCATCAATTTTGATTAATTCTTAGTCTGTCGCATCCTAACTTTTACAGGGAAAAACTGATTTGTTCAATTCTCAATATATATCATCAATTTTGGTCAATTCTTAGTCTTTCTCATCCTAACTTTTACAGGGAAAAACGGATTCCTTCTTGGACACCTCAGATTGGCATGAAATTTAATTCTACAAAGGAGGCATGGAACTTTTGGACAGTTTATGGAGGTCATATTGGTTTTGACGTAAGGGTAAACTATGAAAACAAGAGCAAAATTGATGGAGTAATCACTTCTGCAAGATACGTTTTGTTCCAATGAGGACTACAGAGCAAAAGATAAAAGAGATCATAAAACAAGGCGTCCACGTGCAGAAACAAGAACTGGATGCAAAGTTTGGATGGGAATCACTATAGATAGAGAAATAGGAAATTATGAACTGCATGAGTTACATGTTGAACACAACCATGTGCTGCAATTACCTGGAACATGCCACTTGATGCCGTCGCAGCGAAAGATTTTGACTTTGCAAGCTTTTAAGATTAAAACAGCAGATGATTCAGGAATTGTACCAAAAGCAGCCCATGAGTTGGCAAGTCGGCAAGTCGGTGGGCCAACAAATCTTGGATACACACGTCGTGATCACAAGAACTATTTGCGAACAAAGCGTCAAAGGGAGTTGATATATGGTGAAGCTGGAACTATGCTCAAGTATTTTCAAGATAAGAAATCAGAGAACTCTGCATTTGAGTATGATGTACAACTAGATTGTGATGAAAAAAATTGCAAATATCTTCTGGGCTGATGCTAGGATGATCATTGACTATGCTCATTTTGGTGATGTTGTTACATTCGACACGACATTTGGGACAAATAAAGAATACAGACCCTTTGGTGTATTTGTTGGCCTCAACCATTTTCGAGAAACGGTATTTTTTGGGGCTGCACTTTTATATGATAAAACATTTGATTCATTTAAATGGTTGTTCAACACCTTCTTATCTGTGCATAACAAAAGGCAGCCTAGAACTATCTTTACTGATCAAGATACTGCAATGGGCAAGGCAATTAATGTGGTATTTATAGAAGCATGACATGGATTATGCAATTTTCACATAATGCAAAATGCCATGAAACACTTACCTCAAAAAAAGAAGGATGAGGATGGCCCAAATGTTCTAGCTGAATTCAGTGCTTGCATGTACAAGTATGAGAATGAGGAAGCCTTTGAAATAGCTTTCATTGCCTTAAGAAGCAAGGTGGATACACAAACTTGGTTGGATAGTATATACAAAGTTAAAGAGAAATGGGCAAGATGTTTCATGAGGAACGCTTACACTCTAGGGATGAGAAGTACCCAATTAAGTGAGAGCTTGAATAGTGACTTGAAAAACCATCTGAAATCTGATCTTGACATTCTTCGTTTTTTCAAGCATCTAGAAAGGGTTGTGCAAGGAAAGAAAGACAATGAGCTAAATGAGGAATATGAGTCTAAAAAAAAGATAGCTAGAGTTAGAATAAGGACTCCTGCAATAATACAAGCAAGCAAGGTTTACACACCACGCATATTTAAAGATTTTCAGGATGAATATAAAAGATCCATCTCGGCATACATTAAGCCGTCAGAAGAACACAACATATATAATGTTGCCATTGCTAGTCTTGATCCAGAAAGCACATATGAAGAAGAGAGCAGAGTTCTAGTTGATCATGAAGAGCAACAAGTTAGCTGCAGTTGTGGGCAATTTGAGCGACTTGGTATATTGTGCTGCCATGCTTTGAAAGCCCTTGATGTCATGAATATTAAGTATCTTCCGAGTCACTATATTTTGAAGCGGTGGACTCGAGAAGCAAGAAGCGGCACTATTTAGGATAGCCATGGAAATATTATTCTAGAAGACCCAAGAGTGGAAGATAGATTGCGTTTGAAGTTTTTCATTCATAAGTTCCATGGCATAGCTTCCAAAGCACTCGTATCTGAAGAATGCAGCAAACTAGTAGATGATGCCTTGGAGAGCCTTAGCAAGAAAGTAGAAGAAAAAGCTTCTAGTACTACATGCAGAAATGAAGCTACATGTGAAGAACCAGATGGTAGTTTACAGACTGCGTGTCTAAAAAAAAGAAAATTCAAAAGACAAACTCAAGAAGAACTAAATCATGGATCGAGAAGCAGCGCCCTAATAAGAAGAAAAAGAAGAGAACTAAACTAGTACCTGAAAATCAATCTTGTGATGTAAATCTCTTACACCTACGTGAACACACTACAAATTTACTAATGCAAATATAGACTAATATATTTTCTGAATTTTCTTCTTAGAGAGGAGAGAAGGACATGCCGGCGACCCAACACCAAACAACTACAGAGCAACCAGCTAGAATAAATGAGAATGGTCTGCAAGAATATGGGTGGATGACTCGTTTACTGATGGTATTTCACTTAGCATGTCTAAAATTTACTATTTAGCCATTTGAGTCTTGTTGTGTAATAAGTTCTATCTCCCTTAATATGCAGGGCCAAACTGATGATAATTTGGACTTGCAGAACTGTATGAATTTTCCTGGGATGTGACATAGGCAATAGAAAATGAGATGACAATTATGCATCTTGTAAGCGTTTTTTCTTGGTAGACCGAAGTTTTGGGAAGCTTCAGACAGACTATATATGTTGTTCGTTTTGCTTTCGTGAAACATTACCTATTACGTAGACTGAAAGTGAGAACTTATATATTCAGTGCGTGACTTTCTGCTATGAAAATATCTAATATGCTCTATACTAATTTTGAAGATATAGATGCTTATTTCGTATTCACAAGTACAGGACAGACTGCCGGTCGACCTCGTCGACGACAGCGGCCGCGGTGTCGGCCTCGTACGTTCAGCAATCAACATGCTATGCAAATTGACTAGAAACTAAAATTCTAGTTTCCTGCTCTCACGTCTCACGATGCTAGTTTATGCTTAGATAAACCATACAACATCAAGATCGGAACCTATACAACACCAAATACAGAACCGGAGACACACACACCTTGGGGAAAATAAATATGCTCACGAGAGCAACAAAGTAAGACAGAAATTCACCAGTGTCCTGTCTCATGTAGAAGTTGCAGTTCGTCGGCGAAGCGGCTCCCTTGCAGTTGGACGGTGGGCCGGTCGAGCCGCCCTCGAGCCTCCCGGTCAGCCGCCCTCGAGCCGGTAGAAGTGGCTGCGCCACCGCGGGATCTGCTGCCTCTAGGTACGCGCTAGTTTCTCACAGCTCTTAACACAAGCTACTAGACGCTTCGATGCCCAAAAGAGAAAAGCCGAGCGTTTTGTTTTTTTTAATTTTTTTATCTCGCTGGGAAACGCCGCGAGCAAACGATGGAAGGAGACCCTTCGATTCAATTGTACGGCAGATTCTAATAGCTACAGCATGCGTGCTGTAACAACTAAACTGCAGAGGAGCCGAGCCCGCAGGAGATGGGCTTAGTTGGTCTGATTGGTACAACCTATACAAGGTAACTCCGGTTTCAGCACGCCGTTCCCACGACATTTCTTTCGTCCAGAGCCACCGGTCGCATTCCCAACACGCCTGTTTCGTTCGAAATTAGCCCAACTTTCGTCCGGAATTCCTAGATCGATCCCGCGGCACCGAGAACAACCTGGAAACGCCGGACAAAGCGAATTCGGAGGGGGGGTATCTCGGCACGTGGACCCGCCCAGTCAGCGACCGAAGGCCGTTCGTCGTCATCCTTCCGCCTCGGCTCCTGCGAAGGACCGCCGAACGGATCACCGGTATTAACTGCTCGTCTCGTCGACCACGCGTCGATGTAAGGGCACGCCACTGCCGCCTCGGCTTCCTGCCGTTTCTCCTTTTCCCGCCGAAGCTTCTACACCCCTCCCGTCTTCGCTGCCCACTTCAGCCTATAAAAGCCGGCCACGGCACAGCTCACGGCTCACACTCTCTCCAACCCCTCTCCACCTTCGGCGAACAGTATACCTTGCCGAAACACTGATACATTGTAAATGTATCTATAATTTTTGATGTTTCATGCTTGGTTTTATCTACTTTCTTGTGTTTTGTCCACACTTTGGAATACTTTTCATATGATTTCTTGGACTAACCTATTAACAAGAGCCAGCTGCATTCAGCCGCTTTTGGTTTTAGGAAAGTCAGAAAATGAATATTCTCGGAATTGGACAGGACAAAAGTCAAAGTGCCTATTTTTCCGGAAGACATCTAAAGCAAGAATACGAGACGGAGAAGAGCTGGGTTGCCACACCTGGCCGCTGCCAGGCTTGGAAGGCCAGGGGTGGTCCGGCCGACCCAGCACCCCCGCTCTCTCCCCTCCCGCCTATATATTGCCTCGATCTAAACCCTAAGCACTGAAAGAGTCCAGCCATCATCTCCATCCCCAGATCGATCAGTTGTTCCTTGTATTGCTTTGCATGTACCAGATTTAGATGCCAGTGCCACGATCAAGATCATTCTGTCAAATTCTGCCAGTTTCTATGGATCCTGGTCCTTTTTACATCTACAAACTGTTTACTACTTTCAGGAATTTTTTGCACTTCTTCATTACTTCGATGCTTAACTTTTGTTATTATAATCGGTGAGATTGACAACTCATCACAAGTTGGGGACAACAGGTAAAGTTGAAGTGCTCTGCCTCAGCTAGCAACACCTTTAGGTGTTTCCTTGTTCCCATCGGTTCGATTAAACCTTGGTTTCATAACTGAGGGAAACTTGCTGCTATGCTCATCATACCTTCCTCTTGGGGTTCCCCAACGAGCTCTACATCAACACTGAGCCATCAAACACCCATGGCAGAAAGGTACCCAGGCGACCTCGCGTGGCCAACGGCTTCGGGCGACGCACTCTGCAGCCATGGGAGGCGCGGATGCTCTACGACGCCGGGTACATGGTGCCGCCGGATTTCCGCTGCCCGCCTGCCTACCGGAAGCTTAAGGCTGGCGTGACTGACACTGGCCGGGTGCCGGAGGGCGATGAAATGGTCGAGGCGATCCAGGAGGCCATCATGGCGTTGGAGGACCCTGAGCTCGCAGAAGACCCTGGCAACCTGGTACACTGCTGACTCGTGTAATAATAAGCTCGTTGGGGAACCCCAATAGGAAGGTATGATGAGCACAACAGTAAGTTCTCTCACTTATGAAACCAAGGTTATCAATCTAGTAGGAGCAAGGAAACACCTCAAAGGTGTTGCTAGCTGGACTTTGGCAGTATGACTACCGGCAAGCAAAGAACGTGGAGACTGCACAACACAACCACAAAACTCGTCCCCAACTTATAGTGAGGTTGTCAATCTCACCGGTTTTGCTGAAAACAAAGGATTAAACGACAGTGGAAGAAAGTAGTAGTTTGCGTAGTAAACAACAAAAGCAATAAACAAGAAATGCTTGATTGTAGATTGATGATAAAAGAAAGGACCGGGGTCCATAGTTCACTAGTGGTGGCTCTCCTTAAGATACATGACATGTTGGGTGAACAAATTATAGCGGGGCAATTGACAAACATCGAGAAAGCAATATGCATATACTACTCATCTTGACTCCTTTGAGACTTGATTGGGCATTACAACATTATACATAGAACATAATCCAATCAGATCTATAATCGATAATCCACCTTCAAAGTTATCATCCTAACCCTCCAAAGATTAAGTTGCAAGCAACGGATAATTACATTACGCATTGCGTGTAAAGTAAACAATACAATTGTTCTATGAACAAAGGATTGATGTTTTCTCCCTAGTAGCAACAACACATCTAGTACCTTAGAGATTTCTGTCACTTCCCCAGATTACTAGAGTCATGAACCCACTATCGAGCATAAATACTAACTCTTGGAGTTGCTAGCATCTACTTGGCCAAGATAGCTACTAACAACGGAAAGCATGCAAGATCACAAATAACAAAGACATGATAGAATCAATAATCAATCTGAAATAGCATCTCAATATCCATCGGATCCTCGCAAACACAACATGTAGGATTACAAATAGATGATCTTGATCATGAACGGAGCTCACAAGATCTAAACATGATAGCACAAAGGAAAAGAATCAGCCATCTAGCTACTACATGGACCCGTAGTCCAAGGATGAACTACTCACGCATCACACCAGAGGCTTGCATGGTGATGAAGAAGGCCTCTAGGGTAAATTCTCCCCTCCGGCAGGGTGCCGGGAAGAGCTTCAGATCCCTCCCGATCTAGGGATGGAGATGACGGCGGCTACAGACTCTTTCGTGGAATTTGATCGGGTACTTAGGTTTCTGTATTGGAGGTAATATATAGGCGAAAGGGGAGGCCGAGAGGGTGCCTAGGCTGGCCAGACCACCCCCTGACGCAGGCCAGGCTGGGTCGCGCGGCCAGGTGGTGTGGCGGCCTCATGGCCCCTCTCTGTCTTGTATTCTGGCTCCGGGTGTCCCTCGGTGAAAAACTGACTTTGGCTTTTGTCCTGTCCAATTCCGAGAATATTCATTTTCTGACTTTCCTGGAACCAAAAACAGCAGAAAACAGGCAACTGGCACTATGGATCTTGTTAATAGGTTAGTCCAGGAAAGTGTATAGAAAGTACTCTAAAGTGTGGACAAAGCATAAGAAAGTAGATAAAACCAAACATGGAACATCAAAAATTGTGGATACGTTAGCAACGTATCAACATCCCCAAGCTTAACTCCTGCTCGTCCTCAAGTAGGTAAGTGATAAAAAGAAAGAATAATTTTTTAGGTGACATGCACCATCATAATCTTGATCAAAGTAATTGCAAAACATTGATAGCTGGGATCATAGTACTTCAACATAGCATGAAAGACAAAGTTCTAACAATAAGACAAAGCAACTATGGTGCAACATGAAAAGGCACAAACAAAAGATTCATGAATAAGTTTGTATTTGTGTTAGAGAAACGCCTGGGTCGCTAGCCTAAGCCATGCCTAATCATGGTCAAAACTTGCAGCATAACCATAATGAGCACTCTATGAAGCATCCTCAATAAAAACCTATGCAAATAGAAAATAAAAAGATCGCTGAGATGCTCATTGTATGCTTGCCTTATCATTTTGATTACAGGATAACTCCTGTATCATGTGCAAGGGGTATCCCGTTGGCGGTTCTCTATGATACATATGTACTTACAATGACAAGAGCTTACTTGTGACTGAAGTTGAGTAGCATGAGGTTCGGTCTTCGTAAGTAAGGGGCATGAGATTTCAACTTATAACTTGTCAAGCATATCCTCTTAGTTGTGTCACTTTAACCTTAATCACCTAAAGATGCTTATGATAGGGGCAATGAGAGCTGAAAGCTAATAAGTACCATAATTTTTGGAAGCTCTTTATGAGACTTGAATCCCTACCTCCTTCTATGAAGGCCTTTCTTCCACCATTATATTGAGTCTCCACCTTCTACCTTTATGCACCTACTTTGAGAGCATAGTGGCCATTCTTAGTTCTATGTGCATTGTCCCAAGACTTGTTGATTGATGCATAACTTTGATATTGCTTGTTCTTAAACTACTTGTATCTAGTCACTCTTATGAAGTTTGAAGGTGTCCTATGCATTTATGTTTGCTACTCTATGAGGGACAAGATGAATGCCACTATGCTATGTTTTCTTTATGTGAAACAAACAAACGTCTTGCAAATCATTTTTATTCATGAATCTTTTGTTTGTGCCTTTTCATGTTGCAACATAGTTGCTATGTCTTATTGTTAGAACTTTATCTTTCATGTTATGTTGAAGTACTATGATCCCAGCTATCAATGTTTTACAAATACTTTGATCAAGTTTATGATGGTGCATGTTGATCTCTACGCACTTCTATTCTTGTAGACAGTTGTTGGGCCTCCAAGTGCAGAGGTTTGTAGAACAACAGCAAGTTTTCCCTTAAGTGGATCACCCAAGGTTTATCGAACTCAGGGAGGAAGTGGTCAAAGGTATCCCCTCTCAACCAACCCTGCAATCAAGATACAAGAAGTCTCATGTGTCCCCAACACACCCAACACACTTGTCAGGTGTATAGGTGCACTAGTTCGGCGAAGAGATAGTGAAATACAAGTGGTATGGATAATTATAAGTGGTAACGGTGATAGAAAATAGCTTGATGGCGTGGAAAAGACTAAAGGCAAACTGAAATAAAGAAGGAAGCAAGCAAACATGTAACAAATCTAATTGCAAACGGTGTTTCAGTGCTCAGAAACAAGGCCTAGGGATCATACTTTCACTAGTGAACACTCTCATATAAATATCTTCTCTTCATGATACTAATCTTAACTACTCTCCGGTTGGACACTCTAATCAACGGTAGGGCTATAACAACACACCTCAAAGTAAGTATTTCCCATCTAGAAAACCCCACACTGTCACCTTGAGTACTAGATCGGTCCAATAAACACCACAATTTCATAAAGACATCCAACTCCAAATATAACTCATAACAAGTATTTGTAATCTCTAGCCTAAGTGCTACCATGGTGTGCACACTGTCAACTTCACACACATGGGGAGAGCAGAGATCTATTAAAGCACTTGAGTATCAAGGTAGATCTATAGATTACAAGCTCATGATCTCAATAAGATCATGCATAGAGAGAGATGAACACATAGCTACCGGTAGAACCCTTAGCCTCGAGAGAGAACTACTCCCTCCTCATCATGGGAATTAGCAATGGTGATGGAGATGGCGGTGGAGATTGATGGAGATGGCTCCGGGGGCACTTCCGTCTCCAGGTGCCTAACAGAGACTTTCTGTCCCTCGAATCTCCCCTTTGGTGGCGGCGGCGCTGCAGAACTTTTCGTGGATTTCTGATTGATTATTTAGGGTTTATGCATTGGGAGGCTCTTATAGGCGAAAGAGGCAAGGTCGGTAACCGGCCAGGGGACCCACACCATGCCCTAGCGCGGCCAAGGGGGACCCGTGCCTAGGGGTGGTGTGGCCACCCCGTGGCCCCTCTCCGACTCTCCTTCTGGCTCCGTGAGTCTTCCGGGAAAATAGTAACTTTGGCTTTTGTCCCGTCCAATTCCGAGAATATTCATTTTCTGACTTCCTGGAACCAAAAACAATACAAAACAGGCAACTAGCACTGTGGCATCTTGTTAATAGATTAGTCCAAGAAATCATATGAAAAGTACTCCAAAGTTGGAACAAAACACAAGAAACTAGATAAAACCAAGCATGGAACATCAAAAATTATAGATACATTTGCAATGTTATCAACATCCCAAGCTTAACTCCTGCTCGTCCTCGAGTAGGTAAGTGATAAAAAGAAAGAATAATTTTTGAGGTGACATGCACCATCATAAACTTGATCAAAGTATTTGTAAAACATTGATAGCTGGGATCATGGTACTTCAACATAGCATGAAAGACAAAGTTCTAGCAATAAGACAAAGAAACTATGATGCAACATGAAAAGGCACAAACAAAAGACTCATGAATAACAATGCTTTGCAAGACGTTTGTTTGTTTCACATAAAGAAAACATAGCATAATAGTATTCAGCTTGTCCCTCAATAGAGTAGCAAATATAAATGCATAGGACACCTTCAAAGTTTATAAGAGTGACTACATACAATAGTTTAAAACAAGCAATATCAAGTTATGCATCAATCAACTAGTCTTGGGACAATGCACATAGAACTAAGAATGGCCACTATGCTCTCAAAGTAGGTGCATAAAGGTAGAAGATGGAGACTCAATATAATGGTGGAAGAAAGGCCTTTGTAAAAGGAAGTAGGGATTCAAGTCTCATAAAGAGCTTCCAAAAATTATGGTACTTATAGCTTCCAGCTCTCATTGCCCCTATTATAAGCATCTTGAAGTGATTAAGGTTAAACTGAACAAACTATGGTGTATATGCTTGACGAAGTATAAGTTAGAAATCTCATGTCCCTTGAATACGAGGGCCGCTCCTCATGCTACTCAAGTTTAGTCACCGGTAAGTTCTTGTCATTGTAAGTACATGTGTATCATAGAGAACCGCCAATGGGGTACCCCTTGCCCGATGATACGGAAGAATCCCCATATCAAAATGACAAGGCAAGCAGACAACGAGCATCTCAGCAATCTTCTTATTTACCATGGGAATATGGTGCTTTTTTTCTCTCTTTCCTCTTTTCATAATCTCTTTTTTTTTCTCTTTTTTCTCAATGTAGGACTCTTTTTTATAAGAAGAATGCTTCATAGACAGCTCATTATGGTTATGTCAGGTTTCCACCATGACAACATGGATTAGACCAGCTGCCTGCATTTCTCTAACACATATACATAACTCCATGGACTTACAAGCTCCCCTTTCATTTCACACCGACGACATCCATATACAAAAGAGCATGATATCAACTAGGTACAAGTACCAAGTGCAATGTTGAAAGCGTTCCCCATGAAAGCATGGTCCTGCTAATCCCCAACAAATAAGTGCAAGCATATACAATATAAACGACACAATGGTTCAAGTTTATTAAGGGAAAAAAAGTAAAGTGTGTCATCAAGTTCGTGAGAGCTTTAATCACTATTTTTCTCATAACAAGTTTAATTCGGAAGGTAAACAAAAGCATGAATATACTTGGAGTAGCATAAGCTAGTAGGTAGGTATGGTGGACTCTTTGGAATAACTTGGTTTAGGGAGTTGGATGCATGAGTGGAACTCATATTTGGTTGTGGAAGCTAGCAAAAGACTGGGAGCGACAAACTAAGAGAGCAATAATGGCCATAATCATGCAGAGCGACAAAACATCATTGATCAAAGCATAAAGTGATACTACAAGTTGAAAACTAAAGGATTATAAAGGCTATGGTGACTTGTGACAGTCATAACATGGTGTGAGCATGCGCCAAGTCAACCCAAAATAAAGCATCAAAGGAGAATACCACTATACTATGCTTTAATATTCTACAACAACGCATGATTCATCCAAGGCACATTAAGCAATCTCAATTTTTTAACACCAAGCAACTACAGAGCAACCAGCTGGAATAAATGAGAATGGTCTGCAAGAATATGGGTGGATGACTCGTTTACTGATGGTATTTCACTTAGCATGTCTAAAATTCACTATTTAGCCATTTGAGTCTTGTTGTGTAATAAGTTCTATCTCCCTTAATATGCAGGGCCAAACTGACGACAATTTGGACTTGCAGAACTATATGAATTTTCCCGGGATGTGACGTAGGCAATAGAAAATGAGATGACAATTATGCATCTTATAAGCGTTTTTTGTTGGTAGACCGAAGTTTTGGGAAGCTTCAGACAGACTATATATGTTGTTCATTTTGTTTTCGTGAAACATTACCTATTACGTAGACTGAAAGTGAGAACTTATATATTCAGTGCGTGACTTTCTGCTATGAAAATATCTAATATGCTCTATACTAATTCTGAAGATATAGATGCTTATTTCGTATTCACAAGTCAGGCATCACGGCCAACCTAGTCGACAACAATGTCATGGTGCCGGCCTTTGTATGCTCAGCAATCAACATGCTATGCAAATTGACTAGAAACTAAAATTCTAGTTTCCTGCTCTCACGTCTCACGATGCTAGTTTATGCTTAGATAAACCATACAACATCAAGATCGGAAACTATACAACACCAAATACAGAACCGGAGACACACACACCTTGGGGAAAATAAAGATGCTCACGAGAGCAACAAAGTAAGACAGAAATTCACCAGTGTCCTGTCTCATGTAGAAGTTGCAGTCCGTCGGCGAAGCGGCTCCCTTGTAGTTGGACGGTAGGCACCACGCCTGCAGCCTCCCGGTCAGCCGCCCTCAAGCCGGTAGAAGTGGCTGCCCCACCGCGGGATCTGCTGCCTCCAGGTACGCGCTACCAGCCAGTACACACAGCTACACCACCGGGAACCTCCTCCAGCCGGTCGAAGTAGCTACGCTGCTCCGGGATCCATGGCTCTAGGTCCGGCTTGCCACGCTCAAGCTGGTGGATAGCTTCACGTCATGCGATGGAAGAAGCGACCAACGAGGGAGAGCGATTTGATCGAGAGAGAGGAAGAGTGTTGGGAGGAATCGTGGGAGAGGCGGAGGGCATCCAAGCAATTTTATCCCCTCCACCATTGCTTTTTCTCGCAGCTCTGACACAAGCGACTAGACGCTTCGATGCCCAAAAGAGAAAAGCCGAGCGTTTTGTTTTTTTTAATTTTTTTATCTCGCTGGGAAATGCCGCGAGCAAACAATGGAAGGAGACCCTTCGATTCAATTGTACGGCAGATTCTAATAGCTACAACACGCGTGCTGTAACAACTAAACTGCAGAGGAGCCGAGCCCGCAGGAGATGGGCTTAGTTGGTCTGATTGGTACAGCCTATACAAGGTAACTCCGGTTTCAGCACGCCGTTCCCACGACATTTCTTTCGTCCGGAGCCACCGGTCGCATTCCCAACATGCCTATTTCGTTCGAAATTAGCCCAACTTTCGTCCGAAATTCCCAGATCGATCCCGTGGCACCGAGAACAGCCTGGGAACACCGGACGAAGCGAATTCGGGGGGGGGGGGGGAATCTCGGCACGTGGACCCGCCCAGTCAGCGACCGAAGGCCGTTCATCGTCATCCTTCCGCCTCGGCTCCTGCGAAGGACCGCCGAACGGATCACCGGTATTAACTGCTCGTCTCGTCGACCACGCGTCGACGTAAGGGCACGCCACTGCCGCCTCGGCTTCCCGCTATTCTTCTTTTCCCGCCTAAGCTTCTACACCCCTCCCGTCTTCGCCGCCCACTTCAGCCTATAAAAGCCGGCCACGGCACAGCTCACGGCTCACACTCTCTCCAACCCCTCTCCACCTTCGGCGAACAGTAGACCTTGGCGAAACACTAATACATTGTAAATGTATCTATAATTTTTGATGTTCCATGCTTGGTTTTATCTACTTTCTTGTATTTTGTCCACACTTTGGAATACTTTTCATATGATTTCTTGGACTAACCTATTAACAAGAGGCACAGTGCCAGCTGCCTGTTTTCTGCTGTTTTTGGTTTTAGGAAAGTCAGAAAATGAATATTCTCGGAATTGGACAGGACAAAAGTCAAAGTGCCTATTTTTCCGGAAGACATCTAAAGCAAGAATACGAGACGGAGAAGAGCTGGGGGCCGGTCACACCACCTGGCCGCGTGGCCAGGCCTAGCCCGCGCCAGGGGGTGGTCTGGCCGACCACAGCACCCCCTCGGCCCCTCCTTCCACCTATATATTGCCCGCGCCAGGGGGTGGTCTCCACGTTGCTACTAGCACCGATAGTGCGCCCTGCCAAGGCTCAACTAGCAACACCTTTGGGGTGTTTCCTTGCTCCTACTGGTTCGATTAAACCTTGGTTTCATAACTGAGGGAAACTTGCTGCTATGCTCATCATACCTTCCTCTTGGGGTTCCCCAACAAGCTCTACATCAACACCGAGCCATCAAACACCCATGGCGGAAACCCAGGCGACCCCGCGTGGCCAACGGCTTCGGGCGATGCACTCCGCAGCCGTGGGAGGCGCGGATGCTCTACGACACCGGGTACATGGTGCCGCCGGATTTCCGTTGCCCGCCCGGCTGGAAGCTCAACGTCGGTGGCGTACCGATACCGTCGATGCCGGAGGGCGATGAAATGGTCGAGGCGATCCAGGAGGCCATCGTGGCGATGGAGGACCCTGAGCTCGTAGAAGACTCTGGCAACCTGGTCCACTGCTGACTCGTGTAATAACAAGCTCGTTGGGGAACCCCAATAGGAAGGTATGATGAGCACAACAGTAAGTTCCCTCACTTATGAAACCAAGGTTATCAATCTAGTAGGAGCAAGGAAACACCTCAAAGGTGTTGCTATGAACTTCTTGGCAGTATGACTACCGCGCCAAAGAAGAACGCAGTAGACCTGCACAACACAACCACAGAACTCTGTCCCCAACTTATAGTGAGGTTGTCAATCTCACCGGTTTTGCTGAAAACAAAGGATTAAACGTATTGTGTGGAAGAAAGTAGTAGTTTGCAGATAGTAAAACAGAAAGCAGTAAACAGTTGATTGTAGATTGATGATAAAAGAAAGGACCAGGGTCCATAGTTCACTAGTGGTGGCTCTCCTTAAGATAGATGACATGTTGGGTGAACAAATTACAGCGGGGCAATTGACAAACATCGAGAAAGCAATATGCATATACTACTCATGTTGACTCCTTTGAGACTTGATTGGGCATTACAACATTATACATAGACCGTAATCCAACTGTATCTATGACTAATAATCCACCTTCAGGTTATCATCCGAACCCCCTCCAGTATTAAGTTGCAAGCAACGGATAATTACATTACGCATTGCGTGTAAAGTAAACAATACAATTGTTCTATGAATAAAGGATTGTTGTTTTCTCCCTAGTAGCAACAACACATCTAGTACCTTAAAGATTTCTGTCACTTCCCCAGATTACTAGAGTCATGAACCCACTATCGAGCATAAATACTAACTCTTGGAGTTGCTAGCATCTACTTGGCCACGATAGCTACTAACAACGGAAAGCATGCAAGATCACAAATAACAAAGACATGATAGAATCAATAATCAATCTGAAATAGCATCTCAATATCCAACGGATCCCCGCAAACACAACATGTAGGATTACAAATAGATGATCCTAATCATGAACGGAGCTCACAAGATCTAAACATGATAGCACAAAGGAAAAGAACCAGCCATCTAGCTACTACATGAACCCGTAGTCCAAGGATGAACTACTCACGCATCACACCAGAGGCTTGCATGGTGATGAAGAAGGCCTCCAGGGTGAATTCTCCTCTCCGGCAGGGTGCCGGGAAGAGCTTCAGATCCCTCCCGATCTAGGGATGGAGATGACGGCGGGTACAGACTCTTTCGTGGAATTTGATCGGGTACTTAGGTTTCTGTATCGGAGGTAATATATAGGCGAAAGGGGAGGCCGAGGGGGTGCCTGGGCTGGCCAGACCACCCCCTGGCGCGGGCTAGGCTGGGCCGCGCGGCCAGGTGGTGTGGCGGCCCCATGGCCCCTCTCCGTCTTGTATTCTGGCTCCGGGTGTCCCTCTGTGAAAAACTGACTTTGGCTTTTGTCCCGTCGAATTCCAAGAATATTCATTTTCTGACTTTCCTGGAACCAAAAACAGCAGAAAACAGGCAACTGGCACTATGGATCTTGTTAATAGGTTAGTCCAAGAAAGTGTATAGAAAGTATTCCAAAGTGTGGACAAAGCATAAGAAAGTAGATAAAACCAAGCATGGAACATCGAAAATTGTGGATACGTTAGCAACGTATCAACATCCCCAAGCTTAACTCCTGCTCGTCCTCAAGTAGGTAAGTGATAAAAAGAAATAATAATTTTTTAGGTGACATGCACCATCATAATCTTGATCAAAGTAATTGTAAAACATTGATAGCTGGGATCATAATACTTCAACATAGCATGAAAGACAAAGTTCTAACAATAAGACAAAGCAACTATGGTGCAACATGAAAAGGCACAAACAAAAGATTCATGAATAACAATGCTTTGCAAGACATTTGCTTGTTTCACATAAAGAAAACATAGCATAGTAGCATTCAGCTTGTCCGTCATAGAGTAGCAAACATAAATGCATAGGACACCTTCAAAGTTCATAAGAGTGACTAGATACAAATAGTTTAAAACAAACAATATCAAAGCTATGCATCAATCAACAAGTCTTGGGGCAATGCACATAGAACTAAGAATGGCCACTATGCTCTCAAAGTAGGTGCATAAAGATAGAAGGTGGAGACTCAACGTAAAAGTAAAAGAAGGACCTTCATATAAGGAAGTAGGGATTCAAGTTTCATAAAGAGCTTCCAAAAATTATGGTACTTATTAGCTTCCAGCTCTCATTTCCCCTATCATAAGCATCTTGAAGGTGATTAAGGTTCAAGTGACATAACTAAGAGGATATGCTTGACAAGTTATAAGCTGAAATCTCATGCCCCTTGATGACCCACAAGTATATGGTGTGTATCGCAGTATTTTCGATAAGTAAGAGTGTCGAACCCAACGAGGAGCAGAAGGTGCTGGCGAGTGGCTAGGAGCAGGAATTCTCTGTAAATACTTAGCTAACAGATTTTTAGGGTTTTTTGATAATGCAGGTAAATAAAGTACGAGTAAATAAAAGACAATAAGAATAAATGCAGCAAGTGGCCCAATCCTTTATTCAGCAAAGGACAAGCCGGTTGTATTACTTAAGATGACCAAACGTTCTCGAGGATACATGGGAATATCGTCAAGTGCTTTCGCTTCATATAGTTGATTAATCTTCTTTAGTTTGCTAAGTGTTGTGTTGGTGAACCTGTGCTAATGTACCGACCTTCCTAGGACTAATACATACTTGTGATTATACCCCTTGCAAGCATCTGCAAGTACAAGAAAGTAATTAAGGTAGAAACCTAACCACAGCTTTAAACTCTAAGACCCTGACGTCCCTTGTGCAATGGTTTACTAATGGGGTTCAGGTTTCTGTCACTCCGGCAACCCCTACGATTAGTAGCCAAATACACAATGCATTCCCCTAGGCCCATATAGGTGAAGTGTCATGTAGTCGACGTTCACATGACACCACTAGAAGAAGTACACCACAACTTAAATATCAAACTATTGAATCTTTCTCAACACAATTCCACTACTAACAACATGACTTCTCCCATGTCCTCAAGAACAAAAACGAACTACTCACAAGACATCATATGGATCATGATCAGAGATGGAATAATGATGTATAACAATTTGAGGATAAACAATAATTCAACGGTTCACTCAATAGCATCAACTACAAGGAGTAATCAACACCGAGAAAGTTTCCCCTAAGAACTATGCAAGATTCAACCCAATTGTTACAGCGGTATGGAGATGGTGATGATGGTGTTGGTGGAGATGATGGTGGTAATGATGATGATTATGATCCCGATGAAGTCCAGCTTGATGATGGTGTTGATGGCGACGGTCTCCCCTCTTCGGGAAGGAATTCCCCCGGCAGAATTTTGTCTGCCAAAGAGATCTTTCTCTCTCGGTGTTTTCTGCCCCATAGAGGCGGTGGAATCTTTCTTTGGTCGCTTGCCGAGTCTTAGGGTTTTGGGAGGATAATATACGCCAGAGGGGAGAGCCAGGGGTGGACCAGGGCGGCCACACCACCTGGTGGCGTGGCCTAGGCTGGCCCATGCTAGGGGGTGGTGTGGGCCCCCTGTGGCCCATATCAGCCTCCCCTTTTAGCTTCATTCGTCTTCTGGAAAAATAGGATTTTCCATGTATTTTCCCGGATTTTCTGATCTTCACGAATTTTGCCTCCAAACAACACCTTTTCCATCAGAATCCTGACTACAACAGTACATGCTCCAAAAGTCATCAACCATGCAAAAACAGATGAAATAACATAAGTATCATCTCTTAATATGAAATATATCAATGAATAACAGTGAATTATGATATAGAATAGTGATGCGAAATGGACGTATCAACTCCCCCCAAGCTTAGACTTCGCTTGTCCTCAAGTGAAACTGAGCTCAATAAACATGGCCTCAGGTTGATGGAGTGAAGAGTCGATAAAAGAATACGGACAAGAAGCATCACATTCATCAATACATAGATCATAATAGAAGACAACTCACTATTATATAACTTAACTTGCAATAAGTAAAGGAAACACAATAAAGATACATCAAGTGAATCATAATTGGTAATGGCAAACTTAGCTCTTGGTCGAAGAATAGTTGACAATTTGCTGGAGTTCACAAATAACTGATTTGCAATGATAGCTTTCAAAGTGGTAAACACCAAGATAAGAGCAAAGTGCAAAACAAGGAACATAAGAAACATTATTGAATAAATCATCATATGAATGAATGAAACACAACAACTCAAAATACTTGCTGAGATAGAAAGGAATAGGTTTACTGACTCAACTAAAAAGTAAAAGAAAGGCCCTTCGTAGAGGGAAGCAGGGATTTCAAGTTTCATAAAGAGCTCCCAAAAATTATGATACTTATTAGCTTTCAGCTCTCATTGCCCCTATCATAGGCATCTTTAGGTGATTAAGGTTAAAGTGATCAAATACGAGGATATGCTTGACAAGTTGTAAGTTGAAAATCTCATGTCTCTTGAATACGAGGGCCGCTCCTCATGCTACTCAAGTTTAGTCACTGGTAAGTTCTTGTCATAGTAAGCACATGTGTATCATGGAGAACTGCCAACGGGGTACCCCTTGCCCGATGATACGGAAGAATCCCCATATCAGAAAGACAAGGCAAGCAGACAACAAGCATCTCAGCAATCTTCTTATTTACCATGGGAATATGGTGCTTTTTTTCTCTCTTTCCTCTTTTCTCATCTCTTTTTTTTTCTCTTTTTCTCAATCTCTATCTCTTTTTTTATAAGAAGAATGCTTCATGGATGCTCATTATGGTTATGCTGCAGGTTTCCACCATGACAACATGGATTAGACCGACGGCCCACGCGTTTCGCTAACACACATGCATAACTCCATGGACTTACAAGCTCCCCTTTCATTTCACATCGACGACATCCATAAACAAAAGAACATGATATCAACTAGGTACAAAGTACCAGTGCAATGTTGAAAGCGTTCCCCATGACAACATGGTTCTGCTAATTCACAACTCACAAAGCGCAAGCATATACGCAACATAGATGGGCACAATGGTTCAAGTTTATTAAGTGCAAGAAAGTAAAGTGTGCCATCAAGTTCGTGAGAGCTTTAATCACTAATTTTCACATAACAAGTTTAATTTGGAAGGTAGATAAAATCATGAATTTACTTGGAATAGCAATAGTGCTAATAGGTAGGTATGGTGGACACAAATGACATAGGTTTGGTTTAAGGATTGGATGCACGAGAAGAATTCCCTCTCAGTATAGGTTTTTGGCTAGCAAGGCTGGGTAGCAAGTATAAGAGTTGAAGGAAACAAACAAACATACAAGTGATAAAAACAAACATGCAATCTTCCTTGGAAGCACAAAAGATCTTAACCAGAAAATACTAAACTTATGAGCAAATCAAGAAAGAAAGATGATGAAATTATATTTCTTTAAGGGTACTTTTATCTTTTTCATTCAACCCTCAAAAATAGTGTTGCTATTGACCGAGCCAGGTTTACCAAAACCAACTAGATTAACTCAATGATCCCAAAGTGATACCAATACTAACAACAAGATCAATCATATAACCATGAATTCAAAACTAATATAAGATATGCAAAAGATTAAATGATAGAACCTCTCATTAATATTTCATAACGGCAACTCACACCAAGGGATACATATCTAACGAGAGAGGGGACACTTCCATAATGCAAACCATCCTACATGATAACTTCTCTATTCATGATATGACTCTACTAAAAAGGTAAAAAGATAGACGATAGTGATGTGATACCGTGGCACTCCCCCAATCTTGGAACAAATCAAGGGGATGCCAAAACCTGATGACGAATTACTCCTTCGGTGGTGGTGGTATTCTCTTGATGAGCTCTTTGATCAGTTTCCCCAAGTCCTCGATCTCGAAGGTGAGAGTCGAATCAACTTCGAGTTGTGCTTGATGCGGTGCATGATCATGTTGGGTTGCGAATTCCAGCTCTTGCGATTCTTTCCCCACTCTTCCTCCTTGTAGTCTTCTTTTCCTGCATGGCTAGAATGAGGCAAATCCCAATTGAAGGGTAGTTTCCCTTTGGGAAAATTCTGGTATTGATGCTCATGGATAAGGGTATGGAAAGGATTCTTGGTGCGTGGAGGAAGTGACCGTGGAGCCAAATAGTGACGCGGAGGTTTCCCTCTAGTCTACATCTGTGCAGTCCTTCTAACCCTGGCAGGTTTTGTAAACACTCCAATGCTTGCAATGGTAGTGCCGGTGTGCGGATGTTAGCCTTGCTTTTCCTCCTCTTCATCTTCACTCTTGATCTCCTCTCCTGCCCGGGGTCTTGGAGATCTTCCTCCATAGGCTCCTTTCCCTTATCCTTGGTGGACACCATTGTGCTTCTAAGCTTTCAAAAATAGTTCCTGGCAGAAACAGATCAAAACGAAAACACGACGAGAACACGATATACGAACCTTGGGGGATCTGGAGGATTATATATTACGAAGTTTTATAGCAAAAGGAAGGTACTGGGAGAAAAAGGGTCAGAGACGGAGTCCGAGGTGGCCACACCACCTGGTGGCGCGACCAGGGGTGGGCCCGCGCCATAGGGTGGTGTGAGCCACCCTGGCTCCGTTTCCGTCCCTCTTTCGCTTCGTAGCTTTCCTTGTTGGCTAAAAACTACAAAAATATAACTGGACAGATCTTTCGTGGAACTTTTCTTACCAGAACTGTTACCTATTTGAAAGCAGACTCTACAGGTCTCTGAATTTGGTATTTAGTAGATTCTTCCAGAGTCACCACTTGAATAACATCAATATCTTCATCTTCATACACTTATTGCTTGAGTCATGAAACCTTTCACTTCCTTATTACACCATTATCTCCACTAACCTGGAAATTTCTTTCACACAAAACTTCACACAGTTCTCATTAGCAACATTAGTATAAGTGAAGTGATAAAACCTTTTGAGGCCAATTTCAACTGAAAACCATCAAAACAAAAGCTACTATAGCAACTCCTTCTGAAAACCCAAAAATAATTCAAAAAGGAAATCGATTAAAGAAGCAAATGCAAGAGTGGCAAAATCTGTCAAAACAGACCAATAGGTAAAGATCATTTTTTTCGAAAATCTTCTGTTGCTAAAATCAAAAAGTGTAAAACTAATGAAGTTAAATAACAACCCGGGCAGAAGCACAAAAAATTACAACTCAATCTGACATACAGAGATCTCTCATGAAATTTTACGGTGAAGCACAAAAATCTGTTTCGGGAGAGCAACTTCCCCAAGTAGTACTTCTCTCTTATTAGAGGTTGATCTTGACACAAAAACCAAACAAAAAGGATAAGGAGAGGTTATTACCGTAGTAATAACTTCCAAGACTCAAATAAAAACAAAAACAAACCGAAAACACAAATAAATTGGGTTGTCTCCCAAAAAGCTCTTTCTTTATAGCCATTAAGATGGGCATGATAATTTTGATGATGGTCACTTAGGAATATGAATTGAAGTGAAAGAGAGCATTAAGAAGCAAAAATACACACGTTTAAGTCTAACCCACTTCCTATGCAAGGGAATTTTGTAAACAAATAAGTTGTTGAAATCAGAGGCTACTAGCATAGGAAGGCAAAAGAAGTGCAACATAAAAACTTTCAACATAAAACGAGGAAACTTGATATTATTGAGATACATAAGAACACTTTTCCCTCTCTCATCGTAACTTTCAGTATCATGCATAAACTTAACAATATAACTATCACAAGAACCATCGTAACAATGATCACTTATTCTAACAGAAAACACAGGAATACTAGTTCTTATAATACTACTTTGTGAAACAATATTAGAGGTATCCTTATAAAGGATAGTGTGTCCCTCTTCTACATATTTAGTGACAAAGTCTTTCACATTTGCTATTATAGGTTCATCATCCATTTGTTTATCAGTTTCAACAGCTTTATTTGTACTTTCATTAACCATACTAGCTATCATAGAATGTTCCTTTATATTAACTGGGAAAGGCATTTTCTCAATGTAAGGTTCGGATGAAACATGATTGGCAGTATAAACTTCAGTATTTCTTGCAGGAACACTCTTAGCAATATCTTTATAAGGTTCATGATACTTATTCCACTTCTTTTTAGGCACTTCAATGTAGGAAGCAAAAGCCTTAAAATAAGTTGCAATAGCTTGAGAGTCTAGACCATAAGCATTTTTAATATTTTGAAAGTCATCAGTTCCCATAAAAAGATTCAATGCATTCATAATCATAATCTATACCTGACTTTCTTCCTTTGTCATTCCCCCATGCTTCAGCATTATCTTGAATACGGTCCAGAACATCCCATTTAGCTCCTTCTTCCATGCAAGTGAATGATCCAGCACAAGAAGCATCCAATAAATCCTTATCATGAAGAGAAAGCCTTGCATAAAAGTTATTGATAATAATATTGTTGGGGAGCTCATGAATGGGACATTTGAGCATTAGTAACTTCAATCTCCCCCACGCTTGAGCTGTACTCTCTCCATCAAGAGGCCAGAAGTTGTATATTTGATTCCGATCTTTATGAATCTCATTAGGAGGATAAAACTTTGAATAAAAGAGAGGTACAATTTCCTCCCATTCAAGAGCTTGACCATTATTCAGCAGCTTATACCATTCCTCAGCTCTTCCTTTCAGTGATAATGAGAATAACTTCTTCTTAACTTGATATGTAGTAATACCTGCACACTTGAACAACCCGCATAATTCGTGTATAAAGAGCAAATGATCACCGGGATGGACAGTTCCATCCCCAACATAATAGTTATCCATAACACGATCAATAATTCTTGTAGGTATTTTAAAAGCATCATTCTCGGCAGGTGATGGTTCATCTACTACCTTAGCAGTGGTAGTAGCATTACGAAATAAGAAACTCAGCGAATTATCCATAATGAAAATAAAGCAACTAACAGAAGTAAACAATACTCACAATAGAAGTTTCCTTTACCAGTTCCACTCTCCAATAGCGCTTCACTCCCCGACAAGGCGGCAGAAAATAGTCTTGATGACCCATAAGTATAGGGTGTGTATCGCAGTATTTTCGATAAGTAAGTGTCGAACCCAACAAGGAGCATAAGGTGCTGGCGAGTGGCTAGGAGCAGGAATTCTCTGTAAATACTTAGCAAACGAATTTTTAGGGGTTTTTGATAATGCAGGTAAATAAAGTACGAGTAAATAAAAGACAATAAGAATAAATGCAGCAAGTGGTCCAATCCTTTATTCAGCAAAGGACAAGCCGGTTGTATTACTTAAGATGACCAAACGTTCTCGAGGACACATGGGAATATCGTCAAGTGCTTTCGCTTCATATAGTTGATTAATCTTCTTTAGTTTGCTAAGTGTTGTGTGGGTGAACCTGTGATAATGTACCGACCTTCCTAGGACTAATACATACTTGTGATTATACCCCTTGCAAGAATCCGCAAGTACAAGAAAGTAATTAAGGTAGAAACCTAACCATGACTTTAAACTCTAAGACCCTCACGTCCCTTGTGTAATGGTTTCCTAACGGGGGTTCGGGTTTCTGTCACTCCGGCAACCCCTACAATTAGTAGACAAATACACAATGCATTCCCCTAGGCCCATATAGGTGAAGTGTCATGTAGTCGACGTTCACATGACACCACTAGAAGAAGTACACCACAACTTAAATATCAAACTATTGAATCTTTCTCAACACAATACCACTACTAACAATATGACTTCTCCCATGTCATCAAGAACAAAACGAACTACTCACAAGACATCATACGGATCATGATCAGAGATGGAATAATGATGTATAACAATCTGAACATAAACAATAATTCAACGGTTCACTCAATAGCATCAACTATAAGGAGTAATCAACACCAGGAAAGTTTCCCCTAAGAACTATGCAAGATTCAACCCAATTGTTACAGCGGTATGGAGATGGTGATGATGGTGTTGGTGGAGATGATGGTGGTGATGATGATGATGATCACGATGAAGTCCAGCTTGATGATGGTGTTGATGGTGATGATCTCCCCTCTTCGGGAAGGAATTCCCCCGACAAAATTCTGTCTGCCGGGGAGATCTTTCTCTCTCGGTGTTTTCTGCCTCGCAGAGGCGGCAGAATCTTTCTATGGTTGCTCCCCGAGTCTTAGGGTTTTGGGAGGATAATATACGCTAGAGGAGAGAGCCAGGGGTGGACCAGGGCGGCCACACTACCTGGTGGCGTGGCCTAGGCTGGCCCGTGCTAGGGGGTGGTGTGGGCCCCCTGTGGCCCATCTCAGCCTCCCCTTCTGGCTTACTTTGTCTTCTAGAAAAAAGGATTTTCCATATATTTTCCGGATTTTCGGATCTTCGCGAATTTTTCCTCCAAACAGCACCTTTTCCATCAGAATCCTGACTGCAGCGGTCCATGCTCCAAAAGTCATCAACCATGCAAAAACAGATGAAATAACATAAGTATCATCTCTTAATATGAAATATATCAATGAATAACAGTGAATTATGATATATAATAGTGATGTAAAATGGACGTATCACCCCTTACGAAGACTGAACCTCATGCTACTCAACTTTAGTCACAAGTAAGCTCTTGTCATTGTAAGTACATATGTATCATAGAGAACCGCCAATGGGGTACCCCTTGCACATGATATAGGAGTTATCCCATAATAAAGATGACAAGGCAAGCAAACAATGAGCATCTCAGCGATCTTTTTATTTGCTATTTGCATAGGTTTTTATTGAGGATGCTTCATAGAGTGCTCATTATGGTTATGCTGCAAGTTTCCACCATGATTAGGCATGGCTTAGGCTAGTGGCCCAGGCGTTGCTCTAACACAAATACAAATTCCATGATCTTACAAGTTCCCCTTTTATTTCACACCGCCGGGATCCATAAGCAAAAGAACATGATATCAACGGGGTACAAAGTACAGGTGCAATGTTGAAAGCGTTCTCCATGATACATGGTTCTGCTAACTTCAACTTATAAAGCGCAATCATATACACAACAAATATGGACGCAATGGTTTAAGTTTATTAAATGCAAGAAAAGTAAAGTGTGTCATCAAGTTTGTGAGAGCTTTAATCACTAGTTTTCTCATAACAAGTTTAATTCGGAAGGTAGACAAAAACATGAATATACTTGGAATAGAAAATGCTAATAGGTAGATATGGTGGACTCTTTGGAATAACTTGGTTTTAGAAGTTGGATGCATGAGTGGAACTCACACCTTGTTATGGAGGCTAGCAAAAGACTGGGAGCGACCAACTAAGAGAGCAATAATGGCCATAATCATGTAGAGCGACAAAACATCATTAATAAAAGCATAAAGACTACAAGTTGAAAACTAAAGGATCATAAAGGCTTATGGTGACTTGGGATAGTCATAACATGGTGTGAGCATGCGCCAAGTCAACCCAAATAAAGCATCAAAGGAGAATACCACAATACTATGCTTTAATATGCTAAAACAACGCATGATTCTTCCAAGGCACATTAAGCAATCTCAATTGTTTATAACAAGTCATGCTACAGCAAAGAATCATAAAGCCAAAACAATATCAAGCATGGCATGACAAAGCATGGGCCACAGTCAAAAACAAGCTCTCTTTACCACTTAAGCATGAACTTTCCTACTCTTTTCCAATCCAAACCAAACTATTTGAAAACCAATGTAAGGAAGAGGGGGTCCAACCAATTTATTCAGCAAACTAAGCAAACCAAGCAAACGAAAACCAAAACTAAAAATGAAAAAGAAGACGCTCCAAGAACAACACAATTGTGCATGAAACAATAAAAATAAAGTGTTTGGAAGAAACCTGTAATTTTTTATTGATGAAGAAGGGGATGCCTTGGGCATCCCCAAGCTTTGTGTAACATCCCAAAACTTCAATCCAAGGTTATCAAGATCAAATCAACCAAAAATGGGGTTAACAAAAACTTTTCCAAATTTAAAATGAAAGCATTCATATATGTGTGCATTTAAAATAGGAGTTGTTTGAATTGCCATGATTAAGTGATCCAATGCTTGTAAAATGTTTCTTAGGTGATTTAAACATCATCTACATCATTCCCAAACTTTTCCTAAAGAAAATCAAATCAAAAAGAATTAAAAAGGAGAAATGGTCATTTTGGCCATTTTAATCCACTACACTACTTTGAGTGTTCCTAGCACTCATTTCTTAATAGAAGCAATTCTTGATCTTTGTACCCCTTGCTAATACACATAATGAGGTACCAAGGCCCACCTTTTGATCTGCTAAAAACATTCTTTTACTTATTTTAATTGGCATTTGAAAATTGAATCTAATGCATATGCATAGATCACCCCTATTTCAAAACCCCTCTATTTGAGCTCCACTTTCAAAACCCTTGCAACCAGAGACTACCTAGCACTAGTGGAGATCACTCAAAAAATTTGAAACCAAAATTCAAAAGTTTGTCTCTTTCGGCCATTTCATCAAACAGCTTGTGTGCACAAATCTGGCCAAATTCAAAACACTGTTTTGAGCAGTGATCTTGGTCACCATTTGTGCCTAACCTTGTCCCCTTGTTCCCTCAGTACTAGCCCTACCCTTTGCTAGCCCGGCCACACCCTATGCACATGACCAAATGGTCATGGCCATTAAGGCCGAGCACCATGAGCACCCCCACATACATCACAAGCCAACGCCAACCTCTCTTGCCATGTCTAGCACGTCCGTGGTCCACCTCCACCGTCCGACCAGCCCCAGCTAGACAGAGGCAGGCGAGCAGCCAAGAACCGCTACCCGAGCTGGTCGAGCATGCCGCCCAGGCGCGCTCTGCCCTTCGCCAGACAGATCGCCTTGGCCATAGCCCGCGCCCGCCGCTCCGCCACGACCTGGAGAACACCCCAGACACCCCCGCTGGCCGCCCAACGCCTCATAGCCATCGCTCGCCGTGGACACCACCGCCTCTGCCGCTCAGAGCGCCACCTCGTCCAGACCGCGTGCCACCGCCCCTACGGCCGCATTCAATTCCAAGAGCACCGCTAGGGGACCGCCTGTCGATCGCCACCCTCAGCCATGCCTCTACCCCGCCGTAGCCATGTCGCCAAAATCGGCTGCCCATCCCGCTCGGTCTCACCGTCGGGCCTATAAAAGGAGGCCTCCCCAGCCTCTTCTCTCCACACCACTCCATTCCCCTCACCTCTCTGAACCTCACCCACCTCTAGCCGGAGCAAGGCGAGCTCTGCCTGCTGGAATTGGAGCCGGAGCAGGAGGAGAAGGGCGCCGCTGATTGCGACCACCCCAAGCTCCGCCGCAACCGCGCCTAGCCTCGCCATCGTCGTCCAGTTCGTTTGCCCGCCTTGACGACCCCGCTGGAGCCCTGGTACGTCCCCAGCAGACCCTCATTGAGCCGCTAGGGTTTGAGCTCGTCGGCGACCTGTTCGTCGTTGACGACGACCCTCAGCCGTAGATCCCCCTTCTAATCCTACGGCCCACGGCGCGCGTACCATTTCGCGTGTTAAGTGCCGATGACAAGCGGGACCCCCCCTGTTAGCTGAGCCCCGTGCCGCGGAGCGCCACTGGGCCGGCCCAAGTCTTTTCCTGCGCTAGCCCACCCGTTCAAATCTGGATTTTTCTTTTTAGTTAAATCTAGTTTCTGTCCACTAGTTTAAAATTTAATTCTGGGAGTTTGACAAATCCAAATTGCATGAAACCAATTTTGTCTAAAAGGTATTGAGATGATCTATCCAAGCCCGTTGGATTTAATTCAATTAGATTTATAGATCTCTCCTAATAAAAATAACAAAATAGAAGTATTTGCAGCTTGCAACATTTTTATAAAATCAACCAAGTTAGCTTTTGAGTTGATTCCAACTCTCAAAAATCACATTTCATCATATCTACCCAAATATGTAATAATATTAAGGTTTACATGCAGTGACTTTGGACTAGTACCAAAATAATGCTATATAGGCATTTCTAGTCACTTTAAATCATTAAATAATTAACTTAAACCAAAGCAATATTGATCCAACCTTTAAATCTCATTCCCACATGTTAGAATATGTGGTGAGGACATGTGTCCATATGATCCCATGTTTTAAGTGGTGAATATTAAATGTTAGTTGATTTTTCAATGAGTAGAAATTACTTTTCTAAAATAAAAAGGTTGAAACTATTGAATTAAACTTGTGATGCTTGTGATGATAATAGATCATCAAATGTGTGTCCTAGAATGCTACTTAGCTTAGTTAAGTATTGTTTGGTGATTATGTACTCCGTATGTCTTTATAGACGATAATACCGACCAAGTCTACGAAGAGGAGGAGTGCTATCAAGACGAAGAAGAAGAAGAAAACTTCAACCACTGCACCAACCAAGGCAAGCTAGCACTATCCAAGATTAACCCTTGCAAGTTATACTTGCAAGCCACCTTTAACAATGCAAGTTAACCCTTGCAAGTTTAGTACTTAGCAAACTAGAATCAAACTAGATGGTTTAGCAAAGATGCCTTAAGCATGCTTTGAGCACCCCTTTTGACTATTAGTACCTCAAGTCTTATTGACAAGTTTCACCTCCCTTAGTTTACACAAAGTTCTTTACTTGTTTTGAAGGTAGCATAAAAAGTATAAAACTTGACCTATCTAGAACCTCTTTAGATGTCATTCTATGGCATGAGATTGAACCCATCTTTTCCACCTTAGTGAACACTCTTAACTTAGTATTTTAGAGTAGATCAAAAACTTGAGTCACTTTAGATGGGAATACTTGGTAAAAATGAATTATGAAAACCTTGGAATGATGAGTCATTCTATTGAGATGTTTTGACATGTGTTGAGAAACATAAATGGTTGATGATGATGAAAATGTTGAGGCATGAGCCTTAACCCTTTTATAAAACTGATGGTTGGATTCGGATGCGATACCATTCCAAATTTACCGTACAACCACATTACCTGAATTGGGTAAGGCTTAGCTAGAAATTTATATGCATTAGTATTAGTTCCCTCACGGGAGAGGTCTGAGATGAGGCTACCTCTCAATGTTGTCCACCTATGCAGTGCCCAAGATGACTGATGGTCATGGTTGGGAGGCCATGCTCATAGGAGAGGTGCTTATACTAGGGTGTGTAAAGGGAAGGTTATGTTTGATTATCTGCATACTAAGTATGATGATTCAGGGTTATCCCCATGATGTATCGAATCTTGTGGTGAAAGTGTACCACCTCTCTAGTGTCAAACTATTGAATAGTCGGTCTCATGATTATGGACAGTTGGAATGGCCATACTGTTTCGTTGTCAGATGTTTTCCAAATAACTTGATATGATTTATGAATCTTGACTTGACCACAACAGGGTTGTGTTTATGACCATAACTTCCCAACTTAAGTGATTTTAGAACTTTATTTTATCTTTCTTTGCTTCTAAACTCAGCTTAGGTTTCAAACTTAACTTTATAGTTAAACCTAGAGTTAGCACTTTAACTTAGAATTATACTACTTGGTAGTGGTAGTTTGCGAGTACTTAAAGAGTACTCATGGCTTTTGTCCCTGGTTATTATCATGGCCAGACTATGAAGGAGACTATCAAGATGATGGCCAACAGGACGGCTATGATAACTAGGACTATCTGCCTTCACAAGATTACTGTGCCCCTTGAAGATGGACCCCACCGCTACGCTTATCTTTTATTTCTGCTGCTTGTTGTATTAAGACTGGATCATGAGATCCTTATTTGTGTAAGACCTTATGTATGGTTTGTAATGGATGATGTACTATGATATCAAATCCGTTATGTCTCGCAAAAATGGTAATCATGGGATTGCGAGGTATGGCATAACGGGCATCTGGGATTAAAAATCCGGGTGTTGACAAGTTGGTATCAGAGCCATCCTGACCATAGGAGACCCTAGTTAGAATGGACGTTCAAAAAAAAACTTAGTTTCAAAACCAAAGTGAGTATTTCTGAAAAACTATCTCCTCTCTTACCCTTGTGGATTCTTTCTCAAAAATTCATGTTCCTCAAAATTCTTACACTACTACTTAAAATTTGACACACTTGATCACTTCACTAACTTCCTCATTCTTAATTCTTGTAGATGGAGACTTAGTTCAGCAAGTTTTACCAGTTGGGAAATGGAGGTTAGCTGATCTTCGAGAGGGATCTGGACTCACTGTCGGAGTTACTGGGACGCCCACATCCGGAGTTTCTTGGAGCTCAACTTCTAGGACCCCCAGGAGGAGACTTACAGTGGCTAGTCACCGCAGATCTTAGAGGAAGCATCGAAGCACCAACTTCTGGAAGAATTCAGTTCTCCGTGAGAGAGAACAACTGGCTAGATGGATTAGCCAGGGCAATGCATGAAGCTCTCGCACGCCTATGTGCCCTCAGCGTCAACAAGATCCAAGGAACTCGTTTTGCTCACTATGCAAGACATGCCTTCATGGGAATGCCGATGGAGATGCCAAGTCACCCAGAATTGAGGCGTCAAGTGGAGAACCTTGACTTCTTGGTTCATGACAGACAACAGGAACTAGACAATGCCAGGGAGTTAGCCAACCAGAACCGTGCCATTGCCAACCAGAAGGCCCAGACTTTCGCACTGCTTGTCCAAGACTGTCAGTCTCTTTGCCGCTAGCATGCCAAGAAGGATCGCACCATCGCCCGTCTTCGCAAGAAGGTGGCCGACCTCGAGAAGACCGTCAAGGAGCAGGAAGCTCAGCTTGCAGCAAAGGAAGAAGAAGATAAGGGTGAAGACATCCAGGGAGACATGGATTCTTACCTCAGCAACGATGATGACTTTCTGGAGGAGGATGCTGTGGACTTCTACACTGATGATGAGGACTCCGACTTCATCGACGATGAGTAGATGCACTAGAGCACTATCGTAGCCTGAGATGTATCATCTCATTGTATCGTAGCTTGCAGAATGGTTCTTCAAACCATCTGTTTTCCCTTGATTTGTTGTGGTGTGTGTTGTATCGTGTGCTTGCTTGCATGAGTGAAAATGAAGTTAGTTGAAAAACCTGAGTCTAACTCAAAGTTTTAGCTTTGAAAAACCAAAACCATGAACCTTAGAATTTCCCTCTTACCCCTATATCTATCTCAATCTTCAAATGACTCGTGGAAATCAAGGAGGGAGCAGCTCGTCGCAAGACCCAATGCTGCAGATCTTCCAGAATATCATCGCCGACCGTGAAGCAAGCAGGGCAGAACGCCAAGCCAACTTAGCAACATTTCAGCAGATCACACAAATGGCTCTCAACAACCAAGGGCATGGAAATCAGGATCACTAGGGATCCAAACTCACAAATTTTCAGAACACCAATCCCCCAATCTTCAACCAATCTGAAAACCCATTAGATGCTGATGACTGGTTGTAGACCATGGAAAACAACTTAGAAGTTGCAAGAGTTGATGAAAATGAGAAAGTTCTCTTCGCCACCCACTATCTGGAAGGAGATGCAAGAGCTTGGTGGAATAGCATCCGCAATATGAACCATGGTCAAGTGATGACATGGGAAGCATTCAAAGTCAAGTTCAGCCGCACCCACGTGCCGCAAGGTCTAGTCAACAGAATGAGAGATGAATTCCGTGAATTGAAGCAAGGGAGAATGACTGTGGTGGAGTACCGTGACAGATTCCTGTCACTGGCCAGATATGCACCGGATGAGATCAACACAAAGGCCAAGAAGAAGGAGAGATTCTTGAACGGACTGCATGATGAGATGCAGACTGTCCTCGTCAACATCCGTTTCCAGGATCTTGAAGAGCTAGTCGACTCTGCCATTCAGATGGAAGGGAAGATTAACCAGGCAAACGACAACCGCAAGCGTCGTATGATGCAGCAGTCTGGATCCAACAGTCACCAGAAGTACCGTCCCAACCCTTCACCAGGATATGCCCCAAGGAACAACCGAACCCCAACGTCTCGCCCAAGCTACCCCAACCGTAGTGGAGGCAATGTGAAGTCCGGAGGAAACAATCACAACTCCGATAATGCCAACAATTTCAACCGTGCCCCTCCCAAGAACCACAACAACAACAACACTGCACCCAGAACTGGTAGCAATGTTGTGCCTGTCGCAGTCAAGGACAAGTCCCAGATCACCTGTTTTGAGTGTGGAGTGAAAGGTCACTACTCCAATGAGTGTCCCAAGAAGACTGCAGCCAATGCCAATGTGAATGCCCCAGCTCAGCAGCAGCGTCGTGTTCAACCAGGAAGGAGATTTGCCTGTGGAACCCTCACAACCGCAATGGCCGCCTCTTCCACATGAACGCAGAAGAAGCCTGTGAAGCGCCGGATGTAGTCTGGTATGTTTTCTGTCAACTCAGTTTTAGCAAGAGTATTGTTTGATTCTGGAGCATCGCATTCATTCGTCACCAAAGAATTTGCATGCACTAGTAAGATTCACCCAACCAACCTGAAGCATGTCATGATAGTTCAAATCCCCGGTTCAACTACAAAAGCTAGAAAAATTTGCAAAGCTGTCCCTATTAGAATACATGGGATAGATTTTTATGCCAACCTAATTGTACTTGGAACCAAAGGATTGGAAGTAGTAGTAGGTATGGACTGGATGTCAAGGCATAAAGGACTGATAGACTGTGCTAAGAAAGCCATCACCATGACCAGTAGTTCCCGAGTCACAGTAGAGGATATCTCTGAAACCTTACCCCGTCAATTTAAGTGCAACAAGAGTGTAGCCCTGCCCACCATAGACCAGGTCAGAGTAGTCTGTGAATACCCCGACGTATTCCCATATGAATTGCTAGGTATGCCCCCAGATAGGGATATTGAGTTCATAATCGAACTAATCCCCGGAACCGGACCAATAGCCCAGAGACCCTATAGCATGAACCCCTCAGAGTTAGTGGAATTGAAGAAGCAGTTGGATGCCATGTTAGAGAAAGGCTTGATTCAACCAAGCGCATCGCCATGGAGATCTCCAGTGTTATTCGTCGACAATAAAGATGGAGGCAACCGTCTGTGCATAGATTACAGAAAGTTGAATGATGTCACCATCAAGAACAAGTACCCTTTGCCAAAAATAGAGGATCTATTTGATCAGTTGACCGGAGCTCAGGTATTCTCAAAGATTGATCTTAGGACTGGTTATCACCAACTTAAGATTCGTGCAATGGATATTCCGAAGATCGCCTTTACTACTCGCTATGGTTTATACGAGTATATGGTTATGTCTTTTGGATTAACCAATGCCCCTGCTTATTTCATGAATCTCATGAATAAAATCTTTATGAATTTCCTAGATAAGTTTGTAGTTGTGTTTATCGACGACATCCTTATCTACTCCAAGTCAGAAGAAGAGCATGAGCAACATCTGAGAGTTATCCTAAAAACCCTGAGAGAACATCAGTTATATGCCAAGTTCAGCAAGTGTGAGTTTTGGTTGAAAGAAGTAGGATTCCTAGGACATATTGTGTATGCCGGAGGAGTCTCTGTTGATCCCACCAAGATCAAAGATGTCGAAGAATGGGAAGCCCCAACCACACAAACCCAAGTCCATGCATTTCTCGGATTAGCGGGATATTACCACAAGTTCGTAGAAGGATTCTCGAGCATAGCCCGACCAATGACCCAATTGTTGAAGAAGGACAAGAAGTTTGAATGGATAGACAAGTGTGAAGCTAGTTTTCAGGAGCTGAAGAAGAGATTGATATCAGCCCCAATTTTGGTCATGCCAGCCATCAAGAAGCCCTTTGATGTGTATTGTGATGCATCCAAGATTGGTCTAGGATGTGTATTGATGCAAGAAGGCAAAGCCATCGCTTATCTGTCTCGACAACTGAAGCAGCATGAGCAGAACTATCTGACCCATGATCTTGAGCTAGCAGCTGTGGTTCTAGAACTAAAGACATGGCATCATTATTTGATGGGTAATCGCTGCGAGATTTACTCAGATCATAAGAGCTTGAAGTATATCTTCACTCAAAAGGAGCTGAATATGAGGCAAAGAAGATGGATAGAGTTAATCAAGGATTATGACCTGGACATTCACTATCACCCCGACAAAGCCAATGTGGTAGCGGATGCTCTTAGCAGATTGTCGTGTAGGCTTAACACCATGATCAAGGAGAAGCAACCAAGTTTGTATGAGGAGTTGGAGCAATTTAGGACTGAATTAGTTAGCAAAGGATTGCTAGCTAGCAATTAACTTCAACCCACTTTGATTAGCCAAATCAAGGAAGCACAGAAGGGAAATGAAAGTATCGACAGAATCAAACATCGTATCGGTACAAGAAAGGTACCTGGATTCACTGAGGATGAAGGAGTATTGTGGTACAAAGGACGTATCTGTGTTCCAGCAGATTTGGAGCTGAAGGAAGTTATCATGAAGGAAGCTTATGATACTCTTTATTCTATCCACCCCGAAGGAACAAAGATGTATCAGGACTTGAAGGAGCAATTCTGGTGGCACAAGATGAAGAGAGAAATCGGAAGCTACATCGCCAAATGTGACATCTGTCAAAGAGTCAAAGCAGAGCATCAGAGACCTGCAGGACTGTTGCAACCATTGCAGATTCTGGAATGGAAATGGGATTCCGTCGGAATGGACTTTATCACCGGTTTACCTACTTCTAGTAGGGGGAATGACTCAATCTGGGTCATAGTTGATAGACTGTCCAAGGTAGCCCATTTTATACCTGTCAAGACAACTTACCAGAGTGCAAAGTTAGCAGAGCTGTACATTGCTAGGATTGTTAGTCTGCATGGAACCCCCAATACCATCTATCGGATCGAGGAACCCAGTTTACCTCAAGATTTTGGCAGAAAGTTCAGGAAGGTTTAGGAACCAAGTTGAACTTCAGCACCGCGTATCACCCGCAAACAGATGGACAGACCGAGAGAGTCAACCAGATCCTAGAGGATATGCTTAGAGCTTGTGTGTTGGAATACGGATCAAAATGGGAAGACTGCCTGCCTTTCACAGAATTCTCATATAACAACAGTTATCAAGCTAGTTTGCAGATGGCACCATTTGAATTTCTATACGGAAGAAAGTGTCTTACCCCTTTGAATTGGTCGCAAGTAGGAGAGAGTCAGATCTTTGGACCCGACATTCTCCGAGAAGCAGAAGAGAAAGTTCACAAAGTCCGTGAGCACCTCAAGACCGCCCAATCCCGACAGAAGAGTTATGCTGACAAAAGAAGGAGAGACCTGACTTTCAATGTTGGAGATTTTGTATATCTCAAGGTTTCACCATTAAAGGGAACTCAACGCTTTAGTCTGAAGGGAAAGTTAGCCCCCAGATATATCGGACCTTTCAAAATTTTGAACCGTCAAGGAGAAGTATCGTATCAGTTGGAACTGCCTGAAGAGATGTCAGCCATCCACAATGTGTTCCATATCTCGTTACTTCGCAAATGTCTGGAAGTGCCCGAGAAGACTGAAGTTTTCAAGAACATCGATCACAAAGCTATGGAAATCAACAATGACCTGACCTATCAAGAAGTACCCATCCGTATCTTAGAAGAAGCCTACAGAACCACCAGGACCAGAAGCATCAAGTTTCTCAAGATTCAGTGGAGCAACCATACCGAAGAGGAAGCTACTTGGGAGCGAGAAGATTACATTAGGACAGAGTTCCCAGATCTCTTTAGTTCCTAGTTTTCTTTGTAAATCTCGGGACGAGATTTTCTTTAAGGGGGGAAGGTTTGTAACATCCCAAAACTTCAATCCAAGCTTATCAAGATCAAATCAACCAAAAATGGGGTTAACAAAAACGTTTCCAAATTTAAAATGAAAGCATTCATATATGTGTGCATTTAAATTAGGAGTTGTTTGAATTGCCATGATTAAGTGATCCAATGCTTGTAAAATGTTTCTTAGGTGATTTAAACATCATCTACATCATTCCCAAACTTCTCCTAAAGAAAATCAAATCAAAAAGAATTAAAAAGGAGAAATGGTCATTTTGGCCATTTTAATCCACTACACTACTTTGAGTGTTCCTAGCACTCATTTCTTAACAGAAGCAATTCTTGATCTTTGTACCCCTTGCTAGTACACATAATGAGGTACCAAGGTCCACCTTTTGATCTGCTAAAAACATTCTTTTACTTATTTTAATTGGCATTTGAAAATTGAATCTAATGCATATGCATAGATCACCCCTATTTCAAAACCCCTCTATTTGAGCTCCACTTTCAAAACCCTTGCAACCAGAGACTACCTAGCACTAGTGGAGATCACTCAAAAAATTTGAAACCAAAATTCAAAAGTTTGTCTCTTTCGGCCATTTCATCAAACAGCTTGTGTGCACAAATCTGGCCAAATTCAAAACACTATTTTGAGCAGTGATCTTGGTTACCATTTGTGCCTAACCTTGTCCCTTGTTCCCTCAGTACCAGCCCTACCCTTTGCTAGCCCGGCCACACCCTGTGCACACGACCAAATGGCCATGCCCATTAAGGCCGAGCACCATGAGCACCCCCACCGGCGACATCGCGCCACAACAGCCGCCAACCTCTCTCGCCATGTCTAGCACGTCGCCAGTGGTCCACCTCCACCGTCCAACCAGCCCTAGGCCAGAGACAGAGGGCAGAGCGGCCAGGAACCGCCACGCCCGGAGCTGGTCGAGCATGCCGACGCCGCCCCCAGAGCGCGCTCTGTCCCCGCTCGCACAGACTACCCCTTGGCCGCAGCCCGCGCCCGCCGCTCCGCCATGACCTGGAGAACACCCCAGACACCCCCGCTGGCCGCCCAACGCCTCACAGCCACCGCTCGCCGTGGACACCGCCGCCTCTGCCGCTCAGAGCGCCACCTCGCCCAGACCGCGTGCCACCGCCCCTACGGCCGCATTCAATTCCTAGAGCACCGCTAGGGGACCGCCCGTCGATCGCCACCCTCAGCCATGCCTCTACCCTGCCGTAGCCATGTTGCCACCATCGCCTGCCCATCCCGCTCGGTCTCACCGTCAGGCCTATAAAAGGAGGCCTCCCCAGCCTCTTCTCTCCATACCACTCCACTCCCCTCACCTCTCTGAACCTCACCCACCTCTAGCTGGAGCAAGGCGAGCTATGCTTCGCTGGAATTGGAGCCGTCATTGTCCAGTTCGTTTGCCCGCCTTGCCAACCCCGCTGGAGCCCTGGTACGTCCCCAGCAGACCCACACCGAGCCGGTAGGGTTCGAGCTCGCCGGCGACATATTCGTCGTTAACGACGACCCTCAGCTGTAAATCCCCCTTCTAATCCTACGGCCCACACAGCATTGTTCACAGTGTTAAGTGCGTGACAAGCGGGACCCCCCTGTCAGCTGAGCCCCTCGCCACGGAGCGCCACTGGGCTGTCCCAAGTCTTTTCCCGCACTAGCCCACCCGTTCAAATCTGGATTTTTCTTTTTAGTTAAATCTAGTTTCTATCCACTAGTTTAAAATTTAATTCTGGGAGTTTGACAAATCCAAATTGCATGAAACCAATTTTGTCTAAAAGGTATTGAGATGATCTATCCAAGCCCGTTGGATTTAATTCAATTAGATTTATAGATCTCTCCTAACAAAAATAACAAAACAGAAGTATTTGCAGCTTGCAACATTTTTATAAAATCAACCAAGTTAGCTTTTGAGTTGATTCCAACTCTCAAAAATCACATTTCATCATATCTACCCAAATATGTAATAATATTAAGGTTTACATGCAGTGACTTTGGACTAGTACCAAAATAATGCTATATAGGCATTTCTAGTCACTTTAAATCATTAAATAATTAACTTAAACCAAAGCAATATTGATCCAACCTTTAAATCTCATTCCCACATGTTAGAATATGTGGTGAGGACATGTGTCCATATTATCCCATGTTTTAAGTGGTGAATATTAAATGTTAGTTGATTTTTCAATGAGTTGAAATTACTTTTCTAAAATAAAAAGGTTGAAACTATTGAATTAAACTTGTGATGCTTGTGATGATAATAGATCATCAAATGTGTGTCCTAGAATGCTACTTAGCTTAGTTAAGTATTGTTTGGTGATTATGTACTCCGTATGTCTTTATAGACGATAATACCGACCAAGTCTACGAAGAGGAGGAGTGCTATCAAGACGAAGAAGAAGAAGAAAACTTCAACCACTGCACCAACCAAGGCAAGCTAGCACTATCCAAGATTAACCCTTGCAAGTTATACTTGCAAGCCACCTTTAACAATGCAAGTTAACCCTTGCAAGTTTAGTACTTAGCAAACTAGAATCAAACTAGATGGTTTAGCAAAGATGCCTTAAGCATGCTTTGAGCACCCCTTTTGACTATTAGTACCTCAAGTCTTATTGACAAGTTTCACCTCCCTTAGTTTACACAAAGTTCTTTACTTGTTTTGAAGGTAGCATAAAAAGTATAAAACTTGACCTATCTAGAACCCCTTTAGATGTCATTCTATGGCATGAGATTGAACCCATCTTTTCCACCTTAGTGAACACTCTTAACTTAGTATTTTAGAGTAGATCAAAAACTTGAGTCACTTTAGATGGGAATACTTGGTAAAAATGAATTATGAAAACCTTGGAATGATGAGTCATTCTATTGAGATGTTTTGACATGTGTTGAGAAACATAAATGGTTGATGATGATGAAAATATTGAGGCATGAGCCTTAACCCTTTTATAAAACTGATGGTTGGATTCGGATGCGATACCATTCCAAATTTACCGTACAACCACATTACCTGAATTGGGTAAGGCTTAGCTAGAAATTTATATGCATTAGTATTAGTTCCCTCACGGGAGAGGTCTGAGATGAGGCTACCTCTCAATGTTGTCCACCTATGCAGTGCCCAAGATGACTGATGGTCATGGTTGGGAGGCCATGCTCATAGGAGAGGTGCTTATACTAGGGTGTGTAAAGGGAAGGTTATGTTTGATTATCTGCATACTAAGTATGATGATTCAGGGTTATCCCTGACAGATGTATCGAATCTTGTGGTGAAAGTGTACCACCTCTGCAGAGTGTCAAACTATTTGAATAGCCGCGTCCGCGGTTATGGACAGTTGGAATGGTCATACTGTTTTGTTGTCAGATGTTTTCCAAATAACTTGATATGATTTATGAATCTTGACTTGACCACAACAGGGTTGTGTTTATGACCATAGCTTCCCAACTTAAGTGATTTTAGAACTTTACTTTATCTTTCTTTGCTTCTGAACTCAGCTTAGGTTTCAAACTTAACTTTATAGTTAAACCTAGAGTTAGCACTTTAACTTAGAATTATACTGCTTGGTAGTGGTAGTTTGCGAGTACTTAAAGAGTACTCATGGCTTTTGTCCCTGGCTATTATCATGGCCAGACTATGAAGGAGATTATCAAGATGATGGCCAACATGACGGCTATGATAACTAGGACTATCTGCCTTCGTCAGCATTGCCTGTGCCCCCTGAAGATGGACCCCACCGCTACGCTTATCTTTTATTTCCGCTGCTTGTTGTATTAAGACTGGATCATGAGATCCTTATTTGTGTAAGACCTTATGTATGGTTTGCAATGGATGATGTACTGTGATATCAAATCCGTTATGTCTCGCAAAAATGGTAATCCTGGGATTGCGAGGTATGGCATAACGGGCATCTGGGATTAAAAATCCGGGTGTTGACACTTTGACGCTTTTACTTCTTGGATAATTCTTGGGGTGACACGCGTGGCATCCCCAAGCTTGAGCTTTAGTCCATCCCTCATCTCATTACTCATTCCTTCCATACACCTGAAATTTTTCCTTCATACAAAACTTCACACAATCTTTATTAGCAACATTAGTGCACTCAAGATAATAAGTCTTTAGGTTCAGTTCCAACACCAATAAACTTCTATTAAAACACGAGCTACTGTAGCACTTCCCTCAAAAAGCTCAATTCCCCAAAAGAACTAAAAAAGGAACTAACAAGAAGCAAATGCAAATAAAGGCAAAAATCTATCAAAACAGACCAGCAGGTAAAAACCAAATTTTGAAAGACCTTATGTTACTCATATCAAAAATTGTTGAACTAACGAAAGTTAGATAATAACCTGGGGAAGAAGCACAAAAATTCACGCCTCAAAACGACGTACAGAGATTTTACACGAATTTTTACGGTGAAACACAGAAATCTGTTTCGGGACAGCAACTTTCCCAATCACTACTTCTCTCTCATTAGAGGTTACTCTTGGCACAAAAAGCAAATAAAAAGGATAAGGAGCGATTATTACTGAAGTAATAACTTCCAAGACTCATCTAAAATTTTAGGTTATCTCCCAATAAGTACTTTTCTTTAACACTGATGACCCACAAGTATAGGGGGTGTATCGCAGTATTTTCGATAAGTAAGAGTGTCGAACCCAACGAGGAGCAGAAGGTGCTGGCTAGTGGTATGGATCAGGAATTCTCTGCAAATACTTAGCAAACAGATTTTAGGGGTTTTCTATAAAGCAAGTAAACGAAGTACGAGTAAATAAAAGACAGTAAGAATGAATGCAACAAGTGGCCCAATCCTTTATGCAGCAAAGGACAAGCCGGTTGTATTTCTATAGATGACCAAACGTTCTCGAGGATGCATGGGAAGACTGTCAAGTGCTTTCGCTTCGTATAGTTGATTAATCTTCTCTAGCTTGCTAAGTGTTGTGTGGGTGAACCTGTGCTAATGTACCGTCCCATCCAAGACTTAATACATACTTGTGATTAAACCCCCTTGCAAACATCCGTAAGTACAAGAAAGTAATTATGGTAGAAACCTAACCACAGCTTTAAACTCTAAGACCCTTACATCCCTTGTGCAATGGTTTCCTAACGGGGGTTCAGGTTTCTGTCACTCCGGCAACCCCTACGATTAGTAGCCAAATACACAATGCATTCCCCTAGGCCCATATAGGTGAAGTGTCATGTAGTCGACGTTCACATGACACCACTAGAAGAAGTACACCACAACTTAAATAACAATCTATTGAATCTTCCTCAACGCAACTCCACTACTAACAACAAGACTTCTCCCATGTCCTCAAGAACAAAACGAACTACTCACAAGACATCATATGGATCATGATCAGAGATGGAATAATGATGTATAAGAATCTGAACATAAACAATAATTCAACGGTTCACTCAATAGCATCAACTACAAAGAGTAATCAACACCGGGAAAGTTTCCCCTATGAACTATAGCAAGATTCAACCAATTGTTACAGCAATATGGGGATGGTGATGAGGGTGTTGATGGTGGTGATGATGATGATCCCGATGAAGTCCAACTTGATGGTGGTGTTGATGGCGACGATCTCCCCTCTCCGAGAAGGAATTCCCCTGGCAGAAATCTGTCTGCCGGAGAGATCTTTCTCTCGGTGTTTTCCGCCCATTAGAGGCGGCGGAATCTTTCTGTGGTCGCTCCCCGAGTCTTAGGGTTTCGGGAGGTTGATATACGCCAGAGGGGAGAGGCTGGAGTGGGCCAGGGCGGCCACACCACTCCCTGGCGCGACCTAGGCCTGCCCGCGCCATGGGGTGGTGTGGGCCCCCTGTGGCCCACCTCCACTCCATATTCTGGCATCTTGAGTCTTCTGGAAAAATAGAATTTTCCGTATATTTTCCCGGATTTTCTGATCTTCGCGAATTTTGCCTCCAAACAGCACATTTTCCATCAGAATCCTGACTACAGCGGTCCATGCTCCAAAAGTCATCAACCATGCAAAAACAGATGAAATAACATAAGTATCACCTCTCAATATGAAATATATCAATGAATAATAGTGAATTAAGACATAGAATAGTGATGCAAAATGGATGTATCAACTCCCCCCAAGCTTAGACTTCGCTTGTCCCTGTTAACCGAGCTCAATAAACATGGCCTCAGGTTTATGGAGTGAAGAGTCGATAAAAGAATACGGACAAGAAGCATCACATTCATCAAAAGCATAGATCATAATAGAAGACAACTCACTATTATACAACTTAACTTGCAATGAGTAAAGGAAACACAATAAAGATACATAAAGTGAATTGTAATTGGTCATGGCAAACTTAGCTCTTGGTCGAAGAATAGTTGATAATTTGCTGGAGTTCACAAATAGCTGGTTTTCAATGATAGCTTTCAAAGTAGTAAACTTCAAGATAAGAGCAATGTGCAAAGCAAGGAACATAAGAAACATGATTGAATAAATCATCATATGAATGAATGAAACACATCAACTCAAAATACTTGCCAAGATAGAAGGGAATAGGTTTACTGACTCAACTACAAAGTAAAAGAAAGGCCCTTCGTAGAGGGAAGCAGGGATTGCAAGTCTCATAAAGAGCTCCCAAAAATTATGATACTTACTAGCTTTCAACTCTCATTGCCCCTATCATAGGCATCTTTAGGTGATTAAGGTTAAAGTGACACAACTAAGAGGATATGCTTGACAAGTTATAAGTTGAAATCTCATGCCCCTTACTTATGAGTACCGATCCTCATGCTACTCAACTTCAGTCACGAGTAAGCTCTTGTCATTGTAAGTACATGCGTATCATCGAGAACCGCCAACGGGGTACCCCTCGCACATGACACAGGAGCTATCCCATAATCAAAATGACAAGGCAAGCAGACAGTGAGCATCTCAACGATCTTTTTATTTGCTATTTGCATAGGTTTTTATTGAGGATGCTTCATAGAATGCTCACTATAGTTATGTTGCAAGTTTCCACCATGATCAGGCATGGCTTAGGCTAGCGGCCCAGGCGTTTCTCTAACACACATATAAACTCCATGATCTTACAAGTTCCACTTTTATTTCACACCGCCGGGATCCATAAGCAAAAGAACATGATATCAACTAGGTACAAGTACCAATGAAGTGCTGAAAGTGGTCCCCATGATACATGGTTCTGCTAACTTCAACTCATAAAGCGCAAGCATATACGCAACAAAGAAGGACCCAATGGTTCAAGTTTATTAAGTGCAAGAAAATAAAGTGTGCCATCAAGTTCGTGAGAGCTTTAATCACTATTTTTCACATAACAAGTTTAATTTGGGAGGTAGACAAAACAAGAATTTACTTGGAATAGCAATAATGCTACTAGGTAGGTATGGTGGACACAAATGGCAAAGCTTTTGGTTTAAAGGAGGTGGATGCACGAGAAGAATTCCCTCCCAGTACAGGTTTTTGGCTAGCAAGGCTGGATAGCAAGTACAAGAGTTGAAGGAAACAAACAAACATACAAGTGATAAAAACAAAAATGCAATCTTCCTTGGAAGCACAAAAGATCTTAACTAGAGAATACTAGACTTATGAGCAAATCAAGAAAGAAAGATGATGAAATCAATTTTCTTCTAAAGTACTTCTATCTTTTTCTTTTCAACTCTCAAAAAGGTGTTGCTACTAACCGAGCCAGGTTTACCAAAACCAACTAAATTAACTCAATGATCCCAGAGTGCTACCAATACTAACAACAAGATCAATCATATAACCATGAATTGAAAACTAACATAAGCTAAGCAAAAAGAGTGAATGATAGAACTTCTCATTAATATTCCATAAGGGAAACTCACACCAAGGGATACAAATCTAACGAGAGAGGGGACACTTCCATAATGCAACCATACTACATAATAACTCCTCTATTCATGATATGACTCTACTAATAAGGTAAAAAGATAGAAGATAGTGATATGATACCGCGACACTACCCCCAAGCTTGGAACAAACCAAGGGGATGCCAAACTTGATGACGAATTACTCCTTGGGTGGTGGTGGTATCCTCTTGATGAGCTCCTTGATCAGTTTCCCAAAGTCCTCAATCTCGAGGTGAGAGTACGAATCAACTCCGAGTTGTGCTCAATACGGCTCATGATCATGTCGTGTTGAGAATCCCAGCTCTTGTTATTCTTTCCCCACTCTTCCCACTTGGAGTCTTCTTTTCCTGCATGGTTATGAGCAAAGGTATGGAAGGTACTCTTGGTGTTCGGAGAAGGTGTCCTTGGTGCTAAACAGTGACGAGGATCTTTCCCCCGGTCTGCATCCGTGCAGTCCTTCTGATCCTGGCAGGGTTCGCCACCACTCCAATTCTTGCAATGGTAGTGCCGGTGTGCTTTGCCTCCTCTTCACCTTCACCCTTGATCTCCTTCTCCTTCCCGGGGTCTTGGAGGTCTTCCTCCATAGGTTCCTTCCCTTTATCCTTGGCAGACACCATTGTGCTTCTAAGCTTCAAGAATAGTTCCTGGCAGAAACAGATCAAAACAAAAACACGACGAAAACACGATATATGGACCTCGGGGGATCCGGGGGGTTATATATTACGAAGTTTCATATCAAAAGGAAGGTACTAGGAGAAAACGGGTCGGAGACGGAGTCCTAGGTGGCCTCACCACCTGGTGGCGCGGCCAGGGGTGGGCCCGCGCCATGGAGTGGTGTGGGCCACCCTGGCTCTGGTTCCGTCCCTTTTTCGCTTCGTAGCTTTCCTTATTGACTAAAAACTGCTAAAATATAGTTGGATTGTATTTTCGCGGACCTTTCTTACCAGAACTGTTACCTAGTTGGAAACGGACTCTGTAGGTCTCTGAATATGGTATTGAGTGGATCCTTCCGGAGTCATCACTTGAATATCATCGATATCTTCATCTTCATATACTTATTACTCGAGCCATAAAACCTTTCTCTTCCTTGTTACACCATTATCTCCACTTTCCTGGAAATTTCTTTCACACAAAACTTCACACAATTCTTATTAGCAACATTAGTATAAGTGAAGTGATAAAACCTTTTGAGTCCAACTTCAACTGAAAACCATCAAAACAAAAGCTACTGCAGCAACTCCTTCCGAAAACCCAAAAAAGAATTCAAAAAGGAAATCGAATAAAGAAGCAAATGCAAGATTGGCAAAATCTATCAAAACAGACCAGCAGGTAAAGATCAATTTTTTCGAAAATCTTCTGTTGCTCAAATTGAAAAGCGCAAAACTAACAAAAGTTAAATAACAACCTGGGGGCAGAAGCACAAAAAATTACAGCTCAATCCGACATACAGAGATCTCTCACGAATTTTTATGGTGAAGCACAAAAATCTGTTTCGGGACATCAACTTCCCCAAATATTACTTCTCTCTCATTAGAGGTTGATCTTGACACAAAAACCAAACAAAACGGATAAGGAGCGGTTATTACCCAAGTAATAACTTCCAAGACTCAAAGAAACAAAAACAAACTAAAAGAAAAAACAAATTGGGTTGTCTCCCATAAAGCTCTTTCTTTATAGCCATTAAGATGGGCAAGATAATTTTGAAGAAGCTCTCATAGGGATATGAATTGAAGTGAAAGAGAGCATTAAGAAGCAAAAACACCCACACATTTAAGTCTAACCCACTTCCTATGCAAGGGGATTTTGTAAACAAACAAGTTGTTGAGACCAAAGGAAACTTGCATAAGAAGGCAAAAGAAGTGCAGCATAAAACGGGGAAACTTGATATTATTGAGATGCATAAGAACACTTTTCCCTCTCTCATGATAGCTTTCAGTATCATGCATAAACTTAACAATATAGCTATCACAAGAACTATCATAGCAATGATCACTTATTCTAACAGTAAACACAGGAATACTAGGTCTCATAACACTACTTTGCGAAACAATATTAGAGATATCCTTACAAAGAATAGTGTGTCCCTCTTTTTCATATTTAGCAACAAAGTCTTTCACATTTGCTACTATAGGTTCATCAACCGTTTGTTTATCAGGTTCAACAGCTTTATTCATACTTTCATTAATCATACTAGCTATCATAGAATGTTCCT